>OY728121.1:1143079298-1153079298 GCA_963277665.1 Viscum album | reverse complement strand
TTTGAAATGGTTTGTTCATGAAGCGAGATACTTCTCATTTCAATGATATTTCTTTGGTTGTTCCACTATTGATGTTTTCTCTATAATTTTCAGTGAATACAAATGACTAACATCAACTCATAAGGGCCATGTAGGTTCCCCCTTCTCAATATGTGTTAATTAATTACATTTCCCACTTTAATATACATGAAATTATTTAGTGTGGAATAATCAGTATATTTAAAAATATCGATAGCCTCTATGTTAGAATCCAACATTCATAAAATATAAATATGCTCCAACACAAATGGATGAATCATTTTCAGGAAAATCATTGACAATAAAATGATAATCATAGAATAATAAACGGTGATTCATCCACTCACATTTTGTAATAATAATAATGTAATAAATCATGGAATAAATTCATGGGAAAACCTTCTTCTTTCAGTATAGAAATTTCAAAAATAATTTATAATAAAATTATACTTTCCTCAACCATATCGTGAAAAAGAATTCATCTTAGATCAATCATGTCCAGCCCACCTCACATTGATAAAAAAGGGTGTTATAGTCTCTAAAAATATTATCATATTTCATACTTTTAATTATTAATGTATAAATATACACATAATTGAAGTAATTATATTCTTAGTATAATCTTTTAATAAATCCTAATTAAAAATCATTCAAAATATACAAGTTGAATCGTTATTTAAATCATAGATAATATAGAATACTTTCACATTAAATTTATAAATAATTTCACATCCATAAATGTTTTTATCTATATTAAACATTTATAAAAATTCTTTATATTCATGTATGTATATATCTATGATTATTCCAGGCATCAAATTTCTCTAAAGATAATAAATTCCTGGAATTCCTCATATATTTATCAAAATGCCTATAAAAACTCTGTCATTACTTAAATAATTCTCATGTGTTTTTCTTCTAAAATATATGTTTATTAAATAACTCTTCATTGTTTATTCATGATTGATATCATACATTCATATTTTCTTCTAGTTTTTTACATTCAGTACACACCTTTCACACATTATGTTCATGCATTTATGTATGAAATACATGTCATGAATTCTCTATTTTCCTTACATCTATTGTATGAAGGATCAAAAAAATTGGATACACTTTTTTTAATCTCACATGGATGATTAGAAATAATTCCTAAGTTACAATATATTTTATTATTTTAGTTTTTCAACTAAGGTTTCATTGATTAACCAACACACTATATGTCTATATACCATGTGATATCCTACCTTCAGAATGTTGGATCAACTCATGAGGTTTCTAGTGATCATTTATTGATTGATCTGTTGACTAGGTGGTTAGATAGTGTTCTTGTGGTACTTCCAATATTGTTCATATTGTAGGATTGAAATTCATCATGAAGAAGGATAAATTAATCATGTGATACCTTAACGGATATGGAAGCATTAGTTCCTTCATATTATAGCATTATATGTAGTGAGAATCCCACAAAAACCTAGTGTTTGTATGTGTGGTAGGTCCGTCTAATATGGGAATAACCATTCGTGTTGGTTGTTAATTTTATGCAATCGATCCTTCACCCATGGAAGGTAAATTTTCTATTTTTATCTTCTTTTTTTAGGTAATACAAAAAATTTCATGACCTCAAGGAGGAAAAAAATGTAAGATAGTACATATGGATTGTATCTCTACCATCATATGTTTTTTATTTTTATATAGAATTATTATTTTAAAATGGTGAACATACCTCTAGTCCCACATAAAACACCATCTTTTTTAAAATAAATTAATTACTCTTAACTTGTTGAAAAGTATTCAGCCATGTCCCAATGATAGACTCAAGGAGACAGTAAAGATACACACCATGTGGGTGAAACCTTCCGAAACATACCTAATAACAAACCTAAAATCCTAATCAAACACCCTTCATATTATATTTTTTCACTAATCATGATAAATACATCATCTATTTTCTATTCACATATAGACACTTTTTATTAATGCAAACAATTCTTCCAACCCACCATTGAGAAGGATATAGTTGATTCAGTTCCCACCAATGTAGTGGATATGCATTATAAAATAGTTATCCCAATAAGGTATATATATTAATAAAATATCACATTCATTTCATAACAAACCACTATTTTTATTCCATAGGAATATTCCATAAGAATAACTACCTATTTATGTATAACCTCAAAATATAATTTATTTCACTCAATTAATCATTCAAAAAATATCTCTCGAAATATAATTTCATTATGATGGAAAATTCAAGTTGTCAATATAGTGTTATCTCTAAAATTTTTTTGAGAATGTCTTAATAATTAAAGGTTGTTAGATAATAATAAAATTACATTTTATACACAATTTAGGACAAATACAAATTCTACAACATTAGAATATTTATAGATACTAAAAATGGATATTTAACCCTATTTTAAAATGGAATGATTCAAATGTTCATTTGGAGTTATTTTTCATATATGTCAACATACTTTTATGATTTTTACACTTCACTGGAGATATGAGTTAATGATTCCATCCAGATTCTTTATCTAGATTGATTATGATGATAATGTTTTAATGATGTTTTTAGGAATCTTTGTTTATCCAATATGTCAATTTCGATATGTTGGAATTATTACTGTTTTTATGAAATAATAAAGTTTATTTACTTGGATGTATTATGATTAATTTATGATAACTTCATCATGGAAACCATTTATTTTTAAGGAATTTGGTTATCATAAATTGATAAACGATTAGATGATATTACAATATACATTTTTATGGTTTTCATAATGTAATATATGATACCAAAATCATATATATGTCTAATGTATTCATGAAATATTGTTATATCATCTGATAATATGAATATTAATTGAGGCTAACCTTATTTAGTGAGGGACTCCACAACTATAATAGTCACATTGGGGGAAATCCCTCATATACCAACACGCCATTCCAAATGGTTTTGGAAAAATAGTTGGGAAAAATAATATAGACCAATGGTTCTATGAAACCATTGGTGTAGACTAATATATGTTGGGTTTTACCTAAATTTATAGTAAACTACCGGAAAAAATCATCCCAATACAAATATTTAAAATGAACTATTGGAATAGAGACACTAAAGAAACCTAAGCCATCAGGCTCCTTCTCTAATCCTGTCACACCCCACTTATCCCTACAGCACAACATCGCTCCTCCCGACCTCCCCTCACTATCTAACCTAAACTTATTTCCCAGTAACACTTCATTGTATCTCCAATTTTTTCATCCCCTTGCCACTTCTCTCATTCCCCTCACACTCCTTTCCTCCCTTTCCAACCCCCTGCCGGTCACTGCTCCCTACTCGCCGCTCGCCACTCCCCACTCCCTGATCCCTGCTTTCCACTCCCCACTCCTCTCTCTTTATCGCCCGCCTCTCCCATCCCTCCAATACCAATCCCTAAGAGTAGTCACTCGGCCCTCCCCACAAATTCTTCACTATACGTCTCATTCGTGACGTGCACAAAGGTTTGATTTTTGATTTTAGAATTGTCTGTTTAAGGGTTATTTATGTATTTCACTAAAGGATGGTGAAATCAAACATTTATGATAGATTTTTTTCTATAATAAGGATTAGGGGAGCCATAAATAAATGTTTCATATTCTTGTTTTTGGGTTATTTAATGTTTCATAATCTGTTTTTTCAATAATTAGGATCCGTAAGGGTTATTCATTGATTTTGATATAATTTTGATGTTCTATTAAACCCTTCTGGTTTTTGAACATCGATCCATTAAGGTATTCACATTTTTATATTCTTCCAAAGTGTTTTTACCAAAATAAATTTTATTAGTTATTGAATAGGCATTTTCAATTAGGGCTTTGTGCAGCTGAGATTCATGGATACATTGAGAGTGACTTAGAAGAATAACAACACTATATGAAGGATTAATTTTTAAAAATTATTATACTTTAAAAAAAATATGTGAAGTGCATGTTTTGTGGAATTTCCATTAGATTTTTTTTTATATCAACAAGTATGGTAATAAGGTGTGTTTATGAAATTCTATGTTATTACACTGACTGAGGCTTTTTTCTCAACACTGGTGCACTTTTTTGTGGCTCAAAAGTGTTCGATTTTCTTTTCAATTTCTTACTTCTCACATTCTAAGCATGTTTTTTATTGAGAAACACAGTTTTTTTTTGTCACATGTTTATTATTGTTAGAAAATTTCATATTCACATGTACAATTATATAAATATCAATGTTTTTAATTTTTTAGTATATTGTTTTATAACTCATCAAACCAAATAATCAAACGTTATTTCTTATCATGTTATACCTTCTTCACAAGTGTCGATGCATTTGTAGCAACTGATTTAGAACATGATAACATTGGCTCATTTCCCTTACCACTAATCAAATTCTTTTGAAACTAGTGTCAAATACATGCATATGATAGCTCCATAGAAAAAATAATTATACCATGAAAAAACATATTTAATTTCTTTAGATTTTCCTTAAGAAATATATTTGGATCTTATTTAGAAATTTCCACTACAAATCCAATTATAATATCTCATTCTTGTATGGTTTCCTTTTTTAGTTCAAAATTTCTATCCTAAACATTGCATATATTTATTTTTTTAATTTCTCCTTATATATCTTTGATCTGTTTTTCTAGGGTATATCATGGTTCTTTCGGGTCCACCTTAGACGTGATTTGGCATCTACTGCTGATGGTAATGCAGTTTGGATCATCTTGGTTCATCTGCCACCATATGAGTTTGGTTTATTCTACCTTCTTTTTTCCCAAGTTTAATTTGAGGATTTTGGTGATTTATGTGTCCATGAAAAATCTATATAAGGTATGAATTGCTTGAATAATACTACTTTACATATTACACCTCCTATTATTTTCCTTAAATGATATCATTCATTGCTATGTATTTTTCACTCCAGATATGGATCTAATGGATATAATTCGTAATATAGATTGACTGATTATTATTAATTTCATGATCATCTAGAACCCAAATTAATGAAATTTTCCAAGATAATATAAACAAAAAAAAGTCAAACTAAATATAATGTAAATTTTCCAAATAAACTTGTATCGAACAAAACAAAACAAATCTCAAACTAAAGCCAAACTAATTATATACCATTAATATGAAGAGTAATTGTTAATTAATAGGATTTTACTATTTAATAGTATCATTTTGAAACATGGATTTGTTTCCCATTTGTTGCAAGAACATGGTTTGACCCATGGGGCGTTGTGTTTCTTATATGTTGGATGGTGACATGTATTTTCACAGGAGACAAGTATGTTTTAGTTTAGCTTTTATTTTATTTTCATTATCGGATTGGCCACTTAGGTCTCTTACTACTTTCTATGGATAGAGGGTAGTTATATTCTGTGAAGGGGTTCAGATTGATTATGGCTGCCGACATTGATCTGAGGTAATATTTTATGGTTAGTACTTGTCTCACACCTCATGTTTTTAGGGATTTCGGTGTTTTTGACTCCATATTATGGTTTCAGTGGGGTGTTGGATTTTTTTGTTTTGGTTTGTGTGGAATTGGTTCTCTTATTCCAATTGAGGTAACATTTTAATGTCGTTAGTTGGTTTCAAACATGTTATTTAGCATCCTTTATGTGTTTTAAGGTTCATAATATCCTTTTTGCAGTGAGTAGATCCCTACTCATTGGTTTAAAGTCACCATGTCAAGGGAGACTCACCAGCATGTGCATATGTAAGTAAGTATATGTATGTGGGTTCCCCTGTTAGGTGTGTAGTCATCCATGGTAGTGATTATGCACGTATGTGGCATAGTGTGCCCATATATATATATAAATGCATAAACTGGTGAGTGGAGACTAGTATATGCATATAAGCATATTTTCAAGGATCCCCTTGAACATGCACATGGCCATACGGGTGTGTGCATAGGGGAACGGTGTCATTGCATGTGTATGAAGGTTCGTATTCCCAGTGGGGGAGCAACAAATTTTAGATAGAAAGATCCAAGAGCTGAAGTGGAGGGCTGGGTTCTACCTTGAGGTAGGGTCCCTCTCCTAGCCTATTTAATTCAAGAATGCTTTCAATTTAATTTATCTTCTTTCTTAATTTTGATTAATTATATGGAATTTTAAATCTTGAATAAATATTTGTTAATATAATTGTTTCATTTGATAAATAAATTATTGTTTTTATAATAAAAACCCTCCAAAGGAGGTGCGGTGTCTTCTAAACCAATGTGTAGTGATGGTTATTTGTATCATGTTTAGATTTGGTTTCAGTTTTTCATATGTCTCTTGTTGGTGATTGTTTTGTGGCATGTTAGTTTTTGTTTTCCATGAATGATATAAATTGGCTTATCATATGTGTTTAGATTAAATGACATTGTTTGAGTAGGCATATGTCTTGACCATGACACTTTATTTCTCACCCTTTGAATATTATAAATGTAATTTCCATGTTTAGTTTAAGTGAATGAATTTGTAAGTGGTTTGTTTAGGGTGTATGATTCTTTTCTGTCATTTTGTCTCCCTTTAAATGTTGTGTCACTATGCCGCTCACTACAACCTTCCGAAGATCCATTTTTTAACATACTAATTAGTTGATTTGTTCTATAATGTCTGTTGTGACCTTATCTTATAGAGAAATGAATTTTGGGTGTTTTCTTGGCATCTTGGATGCCCCTTTGGGTTTTTACCTGAGGCTATATATCTAATAACACGGATGGTGTCATTGTTCAAAAACTGTCAAGATTATGGTTCTCCCCACCATAAGATTCATCTTAACACCATTTAGGATGTTTTCTTGGCCTCGATGCACATCTAAATTTTTACATATATAAATTCTCCCATAAGATTTGTATTTCATCCTGAGATGTTAAAACTTACTAAAATTCTGTTTTCCTCAAGGAGACTGACTTTTTATTATTATAGTTCCATGAAATGCATATACCATTGATAAGTAATACAGCTGAATAATTTGACTCTCAATCAGTATTTTCAACTAACTAGTACAACATAAAAAAACAAATATAAAATATATATCTTTACCATACCACAATGCAGAATGAAGAGTCATTTCTTATTTCATAAGATCGGTTTCTATAATTTGAAAGACAACTAAATAGGTTTTATTTGGAATCCTATATAAAGCGTAATCCAAATTTCGATATCTAGAATAGACATTGGTATGTAGATAAAATTTCAAAAATAATTTAAAAATCTATATGATCACTAGTCCTCCCTACATCATGCCATGACCACTCGGTTCCATGTTACATAAGATTGGAGTCATATCCTAATTATTCCATTCTAGGGATTTATTAATTTCATATCAAATTATATATCATGATTGATAAAAATAAGAATATAAGATTTTCTACTAAAATGTGATTAATTATCTTTCTCAACTGAGTTGATGAAACCATTTATGTATGGTTTTCATTTTTTACCTGTCCTCATCCTTCAGAGTTTGATATTTTTATGACCCTGATGTCTTTTTGAGTGTCTTGACCCTTGTAGAGAAAATTATTCTGAATTATCTTTTTTCTATGTTAGAATAGTAAAGAAAACACACCTCATATAGTGTATTTAGAGATTTCTAAATCAATGGGGAATCCGTTGGATGATCATATCGGTGAATGTATTCCCTGAGTCTTGTGATCATTGTTAAGGCAGATTAATCACAATTTCTGCCAGCGGGGCGATAGCCATAATTTTGCCACGCCTCCTCCCTCTCCCTTCGCTCTAGGTTGGAAGATGTTTCCCTACATGTAGAGACCCGAAGCTTGACATACATGGACATTACATTACTTTTGTGGAATACATAGTACATAATTTAAACACACACACAAGGACCGTAATAGTTTAGTGTCTTTGGAAACTCAGAATATAATCTTCGAATCATGGTGAATGACTGGCAACATCTCCCAGAAAGATATTCCTGTTTTACCTAAAACCTTTATTTATATCCTGGGGAAATGAAAACATAAAAGGGTGATCTCAAATGCTCAGTAAGGGTAGACAAAAGAAATATCATTTACAACATATTCATAAGAACATAAGATTTTAGAATCCTTAACCTGCAAAAGCGATCATAATATCATAACATGGGATAAATCATAGTAGTGAAATGTAATCCCAATAATCATAACATGAAACATGAAACTATGTGGAATAAACACAAAATCATAGAGAATCATTTATTGTTAGTCAAGACTCATTTCCAAGAATATCTTAGTGGAAAAATTCCATTTCTGAACCGAGTTCACTCCTCGTTTCAGTCCTGTTTCACTGAACCGGTTTAACCTGCCGTTCTAGCCATGTCAATCTCCTGAGATATAAAATCTTTACACAATGCATTGGAGGGAGATGTAGGTCCCACCAATCTCATAATGATACCATTCTTATGTGTGCCACAAAATCAAAAACCATACATCATAGAATAACTGATGTAATAAAAATGGGAATCTTAAACATCATGACATCATAAAACAATTTATAAAAGATAAAGGAATTCATAAAAATATTTCCATCACAACATAATAAAATCTATTTAATAATAAGGATACAAACAGAACCCTATATTATCTTAGATGGAAAATAATTTTGATAAAACTCTTGAACTCCATTCTTGAGGAAAATATCTTTTCTACTTCAAAAACATTTTTCCTTTCATAACATGTCATAAAATTTTAAACTAAAAGAAGTCGATTAAAAATAAACTTGAAAACATGTAAAGGAAGCTTCTTGGAAATAATTTCTTACAAATCCATTCATTCCGTATATGTTAAAAAAACATTCTTCTCGTCCTTTTGTTAGAAACGTAAAAAATTACTTCGTACGAAATATGACAAAAGATTCCTTTCATATCGTTTAATAAAAACTCACCGAAGGCTAAAATTGGATTTTAAAAATAAGAGAAGGATATAAATATTACATATTGAGAAAACATGGATGTGGATGATAAAATAAACCCCAGTAAATTTCAAAGAAAAAAAAATCTCAGATAAAAATGATATTGTGATATTTTCCTTACCTTAGGTCCGATTTGCTTCGTAAGTGTCCGAACCTCCTCTTCTTTGAAGCGCCTCTTTGAGTCCTCCTCTTAGGGCACTAAAATTGGTCTTTGAAGAAGACCAGGAACTCTAGGATGTTAATAGGGAAGTGTAGAAGAGAATTTGGAAGGGGTTGGATGAGTTTGAAGGCTCAAAGTGGTGTGAGGAAGAGAGGGACGAGGTGCCCTTTTATAAGGGAGGAGAGGGGCACCTTTGGAATAACTAAAAATATTATTTTATTATAAAGCCATATTTGGTTTTAAATAGCTCCAAATTGATTTATTTAGAAGCTAATGTGGGTATGGGTCGAAATCCTCTCATCCAATAGAATGTAAACAAGTTTAGGTTCCTATTTTATCCTTATCATTTATATTTAACTTTTTGTTAGGTAATTCTACATTTACCGTGTCTTTTTGTGTTCTTACACTATAAGGTTAATAAACTTCCTATATCAAACCAAACGAACCCCATGTTGTATATTATTAATATATATAACCTTATCAAAGTCATTTGGCCGACCCATATATTTTTAGGAATAAAATAACAATTTATAATATAATATTTTTAAAAAAACTGTTTTATGTCAATTTTGACATTATTTAGTAATTCATTTTTGTAAAAATCATAACAGAATGATTAGTTCGAAAAAAGTTAATTACATCAATACTATCATGAAATATTAACTTAGAAAATTAGTGTAATTCATAAAAGGTCTCAAATTACATTTAGTTGGGTATTTATAACATCAATTATGTCAATATTTCATTAATAAGATAATTACTGCATCATCTTTGTGTCATATATAAATTAACCTATTTAAAGTCTAAAAATTACAAAAAAAATATCATTACGTAGGAAATCTTTTTTTCGTTCTAATGAATATTTATAGTCTAATTTATCTTATGTATAAACCTATATTAAAAATTATTTAGTTATTAAAATTTGATTTTAACTATTTTAACCCTTCTTTAAATAAATTAATAATAAATGTCCTAATCTAATCCATGTGGGCCTAAATGGTCATATATTATTATTAAGGTTGTTTTCAGTCGAATTACACATATCCAATAAATCAGGACATGTGTTAAGTTAATAATAATATCATTTTTACCCTTAATTATCCTATTTACTTTTTACCATGGTAAAAAAAGTAAAAAGATACTATTCACCAAAAATTATTTTCATCTCATTGAACAACATTTTACTTACTAACATCAACCATGTCTCTTGGATTTTTGAAATTCCACTCACAGAAGTGGTAAAATTAAGTTTTATGAAAAATTCAATTTTTTAACTACCACTTAGTGGTTTCACTATTCATCAAAAAATGAATGTTTCCAGAAAAATACCAAAAATTATGCCTAAGCTATATTTGATATTATGAACTCAAAAATGATGTCTATTTTACCAAATTCAAAACATATCAGTTTCATTAATTAATTTAAAAATTAATTCTCGTCGTCAAAACAAATAGCGTGTTCTTAAGAGATAATAACTATCAAAAGATTGACACTTGTTTATGTTTTGTTTAAATGTGAAATTACATCCAATGACCAACATTGTATGAAATTGTAAAAATATATTCTAAATATACTTTAAAACCACTCAAATTAATAATTTATCACTATTAATTATTTCGATTAAAAAGGTTGTTTTAATTAAAATTTAGTAATTTTCACTACTTATCAGAAAATGAAAGTTATTAGAAATGTACCAAAATACCAACCTAAGCTAATTTTGATATACCGAATCCAAAAATGAGGTCCATTTTGAAAAATAAAATTTACAAAATTTCAAAAAGTGGTTATTACTATTCATAACGGCTAGTTTTAATAATATTTTAATAGCATATTGTTGTTTAGTGAAACTCGTTATTGCGTACTACACACGCTATCGAGGAAGGTCACGATTGCGTGTAATTAAAGGAAAGTCAAGGATGCATTTTGTGCAATTTCCTTTTGGTGTAGCGTACAACACAAGACATTAATGAAATTAAAAAGAATATTTTTCCTAAAATCTCGGGGTGTTACATTCTACCACCCATAAAATGAATTTTTCCCTCAAAATTCGTCGGGGATATAAATGGTTTACTACTCGAAAGTTTCTTTAATAGAAACTAACATCGTAAAAAGGAATACCAAAAGAAATCTTTAAAAACAAAAGTATAAAACGTAAAGGTTACCCAAATAATCTAATCACTGGGTTTCCACATAAGTGAAAATATGGATATGGAAGAGAAATCTAACCATCATGTTCTAATGGAGAGTGGTAGATAACATGGCTATGGAAAAGCCATCAATCACAAAGCCATACTTTTGTGACGATCTAAGGTACCATCTGATTCATCAGATATAAGAGCACTAGGACAACATTTTTGGTTTTCAAGATCATTTCCCTAAAGTTGGAGAATTTGAATTAGAATAAATACTTACTTTATTTTGGTACAATCTCACTGTTGTTCGTGCCTTGAACAATTTCCACTTCATCTCTTAAGGAAATGAAGTTGAATTTCTTATTCGTGATGTTTTAGCAGATCATGTGATAAAATGACGGGTCATTCCATCTATCTCAAACAAAAGGTTAGAAAAAGTTATTAAATATACAAAAGTCGATCTATAGTGAGATTATTCATATAAGGTTCCTAAAATGGACTTATACTTATTATATCATACTTCTTAATATAATAAAACTAGTTTCTACTAAACAGGGACTTTCTGTAGGCACGTGGTAGATGATAAAGTCCAATCGCACTTCAATTGTGGGTTCGATTCCCACAGCCTTGTCTGACGCGTTGGGATATCGCCCATCCTGCAGGTTGTCCTTTTTCTAAAACTACATTTATATAACATCCCATCAATAATATAAAAAAATGTTCTATCCTTAAACAATACTAACTTATGTCCAACATAATTCATTCCAATCTTTAGGCTTATCTAAAATACTTCGGTCCAAGCTCATAGTATAAAGAAAACGATTACTTGAAATGTCATCAACCAAGCATGCAAATATCATCATTTACCCCCCATATATCTTATTGGTCACATTCCAATCATGTGAATACCTTCATCATGTTTTCTCTTGAAAAATGAATACCCATTGAACCATAGTGAAAACATGAATGCAGTTAAAAGTTAACAATTTCCACATACCAAAATACTCAAAATTATATATACTCAAACCATGATATCACTTAGTCCTTATATCAATCATGAGCTCATGATTACTGTCAAACATTTCATTTTCTCCTTATCCATTCATTATGCGCATATCATCTGCTTTCCAAAATACATGAATCACTTTTCATGGTTACTGGTACCATAAAATTATTGAAAACCACAATAGACTAATACAAAAATATTCCAATACATGATAAAAGTACCTCAACGACATTATTCTTGAATACCAATACATAAACACTTCAACCCATCCTCTTCAATGATTGTCCTGGAATAAGTCCTTCCTTGATTTAGAAGTAACTTTTTAGGTCAGGGCATTGAGTTGGGTAATGCCCATGTTCTCCAAAAATAATACATTGAACTCCATAAAAGTCTGTCACTCTATGACCCTTTTCTCCACATAGATAACATTGGTCCCTCCATTTGAGGTATTCCTCATGGTTCTTCTTCCCTTCTTTAGAAATCTCAATCTTATTTTCTTTATTCTCCAAAAACATGTGAACCTGCATAATATTTTATCTTCCTCTTATTTGATGAATTAGGCATACCACTAAATTTCACCTTGTTAATCATATATCACGATGACTGATTCGGCATAATCACAATATCATTCTCTCAGGGAATTACACAATTTTGTTTCTCATAGTCACTAATTTGTCCATTGTATTCAATATTAACCAAATTCCTTCTGGTTCCCTCCATTAACTAAAACACAAAAAGAATTCTATGAGAGGCAAAAATCATGCTAGAGAAAACAACATAGTAAATGGGGAGTACCCTCAATATCTAATGTCTTAGGTTAAATTATAATATCGTTAGCGCAATTCTAGGACTATAAACTATACGTATACTTAACCTTAGAGCCATCCCTAGACATACCTTAGAAATATCTCGAGGGAACTCACTAATGTTTTCGCATCCTAGTTTCCAAAGGTTGACTAAACCTTTCCTCTGATACAAACTGTAGAGACCCGAAGCTTGACGTACATGGACATTACATTACTTTTTCGGAATACTTAGTACATAAAAAAAACACACACACAAGTACTGTAATAGTTTAGTGTCTTTGGAAACTCGAAATATAATCTTATAATTGTGGTGAAAGATCTTCAAAATATCCCATAAAGATATTTATTTTTTAACCTAAAACCTTTCACTATATCATGGGGAAAAGAAAACATAAGAGGGTGAGCTCAAATGCTCAGTAAGGGTAAACAAAATAAATATAAATCACATCATATTCATAAGAACATAACATTTTGGAAACCTTAACCTACAAAAGAGATCATAATATCATAACATGGGATAAATCATAGTAGTGAAATGTAATACCAATAATCATAACTTGAAACATGAAACTTTGTGGAATACACACAAAATCATAGAGAATCATTTATTATTATTCAAGAATCATTTCCAAGACTATCTTAGTGGACAAAGTCCATTTCTCAACCATGTTCACTCCTCGTTTCAGTCTTGTTTCACTGAACCGGTTTAACCTGCCGTTCCATCCATGTCTATCTCATGAGATATAAAATCTTTAATCAATGCATTGGAGGGAGATATAGGTCCCACCCATCTCATAATGACACCATTCTTATGTGTTCCACAAAATCATAAACTATACATCATAGCATAACCCATGTAATAAAAATGGGAATCTTAAACATCGTGACATCATAAAACAATTCATATAAGATAAAGGAATTCATAAAAATATTTCCTTTAGAACATAATCAAATCCATGTAATAATAGTGATAGAAACATAACCATATATTATCTTAGATGGAAAATAATTTTGATAAAACTCTTGAACTCCATTCTTGAGGAAAATATCCTTTCTACTTTAAAAACATTTCTCCTTTCTAAACATGTCATAAAATTTTAAACTAAAAGAAGTTGATTAAAAATAAACTTGAAAACTTGTAAAGGAAGCTTATTGGAAATAATGTTTTAAAAATCCATTCGTGCCATATAAGTTAAAAAAACATTCTTCTCATCCTTTTGTCGGAAAAGTCAAAAAGTACCTCGTACGAAAAAAGACAAAAGATTGATTTCATATTGTCTACTAAAAACTCACCGAAGGGTAAAATTGGTTTTAAACAATTGTAGAAGGATATAAATATTACATATTGAGGAAAAATGGATGTAGATGATAAAATAAACCGCAGTAATTTTCAAAGTAAAAACAACCTCTGATAAAAATGTGATTGTGATATTTCCCTTACCTAAGGTCCGATTTGCTTCGTAAGTGTCTGAACCTCCTCTTCTTTGAAGCGCCTCTTTGAGTCCTCCTATTAGGGAACTAAAATTGGTCTTTGAAGAAGACCAGGACCTCAAGGATGTTGTTAGCGTAGTAGAGAAGAGAATTTGGTAGGTCTTTTCCGAGCTTGAAGGCTCAATGTGGTGTGAGGAAGAGAGGGAGGAGGTTCCCTTTTATAAGGGAGGAGAGGGGCACCTTTGGAATAACTAAATATATTATTTTATTATAAAGCCAAATTCGGTTTTAAATATCTCCAAATTGATTTATTTAGAAGCTAAGGTGGGGATGGGTCGAAATCCTCTCATCCAATAGAATTTAGACAATTTTAGGTTCCTATTTTAACCTTATCATTTATATTTAACTTTAAGTTAGATAATTTTACTTTTACCGTGTCTTTTTGTGTTCTTACACTATAAGGTTAATAAACATACTATAACAAGAAAAACTAACCCCAAGTTGTTTATTATTAATATATATAACCTTATCTAAGTCATTTGGCTGAACCTTAGATTTTATGGAAAAAAATAACAATTAATAATATAATATTTGTTTTAAAAACTATTTTATGTCAATTTTTAAACTATTTAGTAATTGATTTTTGTAAAAATCATAACTGAATTATTAGTTCGAAAACAGTTAATTAAATCAATACTAACATGTCATATTAACCTAGAAAATTAGTGTAATTCATAAAAAGTTTCAAATTACATTTATTTGTGTATTTATAACATCAATTATGTCAATATTTCATTAATAAGATAATTACTGCATCATCTTTGTGTCATAAATAAATTAACTTATTTAAAGTCTAAAAATTACAAATAAAATATCATTATGTAAGAAATATTTTTAGATTTCTAATGAATATTTATAGTCGAATTTATCTTCTGTATAACCCTATATTAAAAATGATTTAGTTATTAAACTTTGATTTTAACTATTTTAACCCTTCTTTAAATAAATTAATAATAAATGTCCTAATCTAATCCAAGTGGGCCTAAATTGTCATATTTTATTCCTAAGGTTTTTTTAGTCGAATAACATGTATCCAATAAATTAGGACATGTGTTAGGGTAATAATAATATCATTTTTACCCTTAATTACCCTATTTACTTTTAACCGTGGAAAAAAAGTAAAAAGATACTGTTCACCAAAAATTATTTTCATCTCATTGAACCAAATTTTACTTACTAACATCAACCGTGTCTCTAGTATTTTTGAAATTCCACTCACAGAAGCGGTAGAATTATGTTTTATGAGAAATTCATTTTTTTAACTACCACTTAGTGGTTTCACTATTCATCAAAAATGAAAGTTTCCAGAAAAATACCAAAAATTAGGCCTAAGATATATTTGATATGATGAAATCAAAAATGATGTCTATTATACCATATTCAAAGAATATCAGTTGAATTAATTAATTTAACAATTAATTCTCGTCGTCAAAATAAATAGCGAGATTTAAGAGATAATAAATATCAAAAGATTGACACTTGTTTATGTCTGGTTTAAATGTGAAATTACATCTAATGACAAAAATTGTATTAAATTGTAAAAATATATTCTAAATATACTTTAAAACCACTCAAATTAATAATTTGGAAATATTAATTATTTTGATTAAAAAGGATGATTTTAATTAAAATTCAGTAATTTTCACTATTAATCAGAAAATGAAAGTTATCCGAAAAGTACCAAAATTTCACCCTATGCTAATTTTGATTTTCCGAATCCAAAAATGAAGTCCATTTTGAAAAATAAAATTTACAAAATTTCATAAATTGGTTATTACTATTCATAACGGCTTGCTTTAATAATATTTTAATAGCATATTGATGTTTAGTAAAACTCATTATTGCGTACTACACACGCTATCGAGGAAGGTCGCAATTGCGTGTAATGCAAGACAAGTCAAGGATGCGTGTTGTGCAATCTCCTTTTGGTGTAGCGTACAACACAAGACATAAATGAAATTAAAAAGAATATTTTTCATAATATCTCGTGGTGTTACACTACGGATGTCGCTGGATCGGGCCAACATGATGTGGTCATACTGCGGCCCTGCCGTAGCCTTTCTACGGCCATGTCGTGGCCATGCCACTAACACACTGTAGTGACACTATAATCACAATGTGGTCACGATGTTGTCACACCGCAGTCACGACGTGGTAATGCCATGATTTGTCCCAACTCCAGGACTTCACCCTATGGTTGTTTGTAGTCCTATAGGAATTCTATGTATAATACCTAGATAGAGTTTTAGATACATTACCCACCCATAGTTAATGGGGAGGGAGGCCCTTAGGTAACAAATTTCTAGATTGAGTCTCTCATCAAATATTTATTCACCTATAGAAAACATTGGAGATGAGGGCGATGCTTGCTACTTGTATTCTACAAGGACCATATAACTGCTCGAGGGGAATCATAGAAAATGTTGGACAGTTAGAATACTAGAGAATACTTTTATAATGATATTTTTATTTGGAAAAGTTTCTAAAATGTTTTTGTTTTAAAATAATAACCTATATTTGGGAAAAAATTCAATTCCTTTCAAAAAAATGAAAGTGAAAATTATTTTCATAGTTTTAAAGTGATATGAATAAAACATAATTAGAATCAATTAATATATTGAAGTAGAATGTACTTTTAAAATAGATGCTCTTGAACTATTTGAATATTAGAAATGTTTCACCAAAATATAAAATTGTGTTTAAGTGGTTTCGTAAACAATTAACATTTCACTTTATTATATGAGTTTTTCCAAACCTCATGGGTAAAAATGTTTTTTTTAATGAATGAATGATCTTTTTGAAATATGTTTTGATAAAACCATGATGGGTTAAATAGGAAAATTTGGATCACATAATCAATTAAGTAAAAGTCCATATTGTTGGATTTTTATGAAATTATAAACTATTGGATTTTAGTTTTATTTAAATGATATCTTTAGATTACTTATTGATCAATTTTATATCTCCTGGGGATAGTGTTTTCAAGTCCGTTTTGATGGTGTTTGAGTTTATTTTTTTAGAGTATATATATATATATATTCAAGGAAAATAGAACATATAAAAATGGCATAAAATGAATTACAATGAATAAAAACCCATTGAACCAATGAGTGGAACAAAGTGACCAAGCACAAGGAACAGGGCCAAGAATCCAAGAAACGAACCAGCCCCCAGGGATAACCAATGATGTAGAAGCAAGCCAACCACCCAAAATTCCATGCCACATAGAGTCCGCAACCTAGAGAAATGAAGAAAGCAGCGTCAAGAGCACACGACCAATAAGAATCTTGAGCACACCCAGTAGAGTACAAAAGAAGAGACCGAAACAACCACTATCAGCCTGCCACCAACAGCAAGAGAGCATCCTCCACATGAAGAGATGCAGAAGAAACACGTGAACATCAAAAGAACATCCAATCAGAGACCCGATAATCAAACGGAACCACCCCGCCGCCAGGAAAGCACCATATTCCACTTGATGCAAGAAACAAAAAAGAGAAAAACACACCCTCCTACCCAATCGAATCCACACACCCGCACCATGAATATCACACACTCCCAAACACGAAAATAATCGAAAAACACGTACACGCCCACCACACGGAGAGAACACACTCCAAAAGTGTAGTGATGGATATTTGTATCTTGTTTAGATTTGGTTGGAGTTTTCCATATTTCTCTTATTGGTGTTTGTTTTGGGGCATGTTAGTTTTTGTTTTCTTGGAATAATATAAATTTTCTTATCATACAACTTTAGATAAAATGAAATTGCCTGAGTAGGCATATTACTTGACCATGACACATTCCATTTGACCCTTTGATTATTATAAATGAAATTTACTTTTTTAGGCGAAGTGAATGAATTGGTAAAGGGATTATTTAGTGTGTATGATTCTTTTCCATCGTTTTGATTCCCTTTAGAAATTGTGTCTTTATTCCTCTCACTATAACCTTCCGACGATCCCCTGTTATAACATATTAAATAGTTGATTTGTTCTATCATGTCCGTTGAGACCATGTCTTAGGGAAAATCTCGTTTTCGGTTTTTTACGGGCTTCTTGGCCACCCTTTAGGTTTTTTCCTGAGCCTATATATCTAAAAACACAGATGGTGTCATTGTTTACCACATGTCAGGCCTATGGTGGTCCACACCATATGCTTCATCTTAACACCGTTTGGGTGTTTTCCTGTCCCTGATGCACATCTAATTTTTTACATATATGAATTCTCACATAAGATTTGGGTTGCATCCTTAGATGTTAAAACATACTAAAATTCTATTGTTCTCAGGGTGACTGATGTTTTATTATTAGATTTACATGAAATGAATATACCATTGATAAGTAATACACCTGCACAATTTGACTCACAATCAGTAGTTTAAACTACATAGTACCACTTTTAAAAACAACAAATATAAAATATATATCATTCTCATACCACAATTATGAATCCAAATTATTATTTTCATAAAAAAGATCAATTTCTATAATCTGAAGAACAACTACATAGGATTTATCTGGAATCCAGTATGAAGAGTAATTAGAATTTTGATATCTAGTATAGACATCGGTAAGTAGAATAAAATTTCAATAATACATAAAATCTCTATATGATCACTAGTCCACCTTACATCATGCCATGACCAATTGGTTCCATGTTCTATAAGAGCATATTCCTATCCTGATGTTTCCATTCTAGGGATTCATTAATTGAATATGAAATTATATAACATGATTGATAGAAATATGAAGAAATGATTTTCTTTTAAAATATGATTAATTAACTTAATCAAATGAGTAGATGAAACCATTTATGTATGATTTCTGGTTTTCTCCAGGTCCTTGTCCTTCAGAGTTGAATATTTTTAGGATCCTGATGATCTGATGAGTCTTTTGACACTTGTAGAGAAAATAAATCTACATTATAATTTTTTATGTATGAAAATAGTTAACAATACACATCTCATATAGTGTAGTTGGATATTTCTACAACCATGGGGAATCTGATAGATGATCAGCTCTGTGAGAGTATTCCATGAGTTTTCTGATCAATGTTGAGACTGAAAAATCAAACTTTTTTCCTGTAGGGTGACCACTGGAATGTTGCCCCACCATGACCTGCTCCCTTTGCTCCTGAATAGAAGATACTACCATGAAAATGTTGCTGGACTGGGCCTACATGACACAGTCATGCCACGGTCGCGCACCAATCATGTCACTGTCATGCAGCGGTCACGCTGTTGTCATGTCATGGTCATCCCTTGGTAACTCTGAGGTCACATTGTGATCACGCCGCAGTCACACCAAAGTAACTAAATTATGTGTCCCACACTAGGACAACACCCTGTGGAGGTTCACAGTCCTATCAGAATTCGATGTATGATACCTAGAAAGAGTTTTATATACGTTACACACCCATAATTAATAGGGAGGGAGGCCCTTAGGTGGAAAATCTCTAGATTCAGTCTCTCATGAAATTATTTAGTCACCTATAGACAACATTGTAGATGAGGGTGAAGCTTGATACTTGTATTCTACAAGGACCATTTAACTGCTCGAGAAACATCATAGTAAATTTTGGACAATAACCAGAATTGAGAATACATTTATAATGATAGTTGTATTAGGGGTAGTGTGTAAAATGTTTTTTGTTTTAAAATGATAACATATTTGGAAAAAAAATTCAATTTCGTTAGAAAAAAGTATATTGTTAATTATTTTAATGGTTTTAAAATGATATTAATAAATCATAATTAGAATCTTTTAATGGATTGATTCCTAATGTGCGTTTAAAATATATGATTTTGAACTATTTTAATGATAGAAATGTTTTACCAAAATCTATAATTGCGTTTAAATGGTTTCATAAACAACTAACATTTCACTTTTTTAGATGAGTTTTTCAAAACCTCATGGGTAAAAATGATGTTTTAATTAATGAAAGTTCATTTTGAAATAAGTTTTGATAAAACCATGTTGGGATAAATAGAAAAATTTGGATAAATTATTGAATGATGTAATCTTCAATATTGTTGTATTTTTATGAATTTATAAATTATTGGATTTTAGCTTTATTTAAATGATGTCATGAGATTACTTATTGATCAATTTTATGTCTCATGGTGATGATGTTTTGAAGTCCATTTTGATTGTGTTTTAGTTTCTTGTTATAGAGTATATATATATATTCAAGGTAAATAGAACACATATAAAAGGCATAAAATGAATTACAATGAATAAAAAATCACCAAACCAATGGGTGGAACAAGTCGAACAAGCAGAAAGAGCAAGGCCAAGTAGCCAAAAAATCTACCAGACCCCAGGGAGATCCAAGGCTACAAAAGAAAGCCAACTAACCAAAATTCAATGACACCAGGAGTCCGCAGCCTAGATAGAGGAAGCATGTACCGTCAAGAGCACATGTCCAACAAGAATCCTGAGCCCAACAAGCAACACCCAAAGGAAAATACTGCCACAAGCACCATCACCCTGCCACCAGCAGCAAAGAAGTATCCTCCACACAAAGGGATGTAGATGAAACACGCGAACATCAAACGAAAATCCATCTAGAGACCCGAGAATCACATGAAACCACCTTTCCATCATGAAATCACCAAGGGAAACTCGACATAAGTGAAAACCAAGAGTAAAACGCACACACCCAACCACAAAAACCCACACACCCACCCCACGGAGAGCACAAACTCCATCACCAGAAAACACATGCACTCACCCAACCAAACGAACACACTCTCCAATCCACCCACACAAGGAGGCCGCCATAGTACTCCTACGAACAATCATCCACCACAATCATCACAATCCAGCCTGCACCAGCATCATCCGGCCCACCACATCCCCCTTCCACCTTCATTTCAGCCCACTTCCACTAGTATTCCAGCATGCAGCAGCCCCCTGCCTCCTTCGAATCAGCCCGTACCATCCCCCCACCACCGGTTACCTTCTTACTTCCACCAGAATTCATGCCCCATTCAACTAGCATTCAAGCCCGCACATGCCCCCAACCACCTGCAATCTAGCTCGCCCCAATGACCATACTAGCCACAACACCAGCCCCCACCCCTGCCTCATAAAACACGCACATCTCAGCCCTCTACCACATGTAAAATAG
This sequence comes from Viscum album, assembly GCA_963277665.1. Lineage (NCBI taxonomy): Eukaryota > Viridiplantae > Streptophyta > Magnoliopsida > Santalales > Viscaceae > Viscum > Viscum album. The sequence continues at coordinate 1,153,057,630 of OY728121.1, read as the reverse complement.
CCCCTGCCACATGTTCCAACCCTCACCAAACCCGACCTCCTACATCCAAGCCCACACCAGCCCCTACCACATTCCCAACAACCCCCATCCACATATAATCCTGCCCACACCTGCCCCTTGTCACCTATTATTGCCTGCACCCGCACCTTTCTATACCCTATAGCCTGCCTTCCCGCCCGCACCAGCCACTCCAGCCTACACAATCCACCGCACCAACCCAGAGCCTCCTACATTCCATCCCTCACCCACCCCCTTCCACATAAAAAACAACCCCCATTCCACCTGTTCCAACCTGAACCATCACCCTGCTAGCCCCTGTCACCTGCATTCCAACCCGCACCAACCACTCCATCCAAAACCAGTCACAAACACCAAACAAAATAACCAAAACACCAACCCCTTCCCAACAGCAGCCCGCACCCAGATCCACAAAAAACCAGCACCCCATCCACCAAAATACCACTGCCACTACATACAGCCAAAAAAACCAGACAGAAAAACTAGTACTCCATCCCCCATCCAAACAACACCTGCAGCATAGAAAAACCAGTAGGTCACCCTTAGTGGAAGAGAGAGAAGGACCATTCAAATGAAAAGTCCTAAGGGTGGCTATAATGGATTTGACCCCTCTATTGGGTAAAATGAAGTGATAACACAAATAAGCTTGCACACTAAAAATAAAATTTTGAACAAGATGTAACTGCCCAACAGAGGAGAGAGATTTATTAGTCCAAACTAAAACACTCCGAACAATTTTCTCTTCCATGACCACACAATTAGAAGATCAAATTTTGTAAGTGATGAGGGGAACTACCAGATAACAAAGAAGAAGTGACCCCTTCCTAACCCCCATAACAGGCTCAATAGAATCAAAAACATCAAAATAGATACCAGCTACAAAAAATAGGTACATTGAAAGATTATTATTCAATCGATATAGGGTAGAAAAAATATCCAAAGCACGCTTCAAGACTACAACTGAATACAAATAACCATAAGAATATAAGAAAATGTCATATTCAAAACAGACATGAGAAATAATGGTTTTACCATATCTCCATTGAAACATGTAAGCATTTGATAATGAAATAATTGAGTCTAGGATGTGCGAGAAAAACTCCATTCAAATCACAAAAAGGAATGGTGAAAGTGGATCCCCTTTCCTGGGCTCTCTTTTCACCGAAAATTATCTGTGTAAACTTCTATTAATATTTACCGAGAACATTGGGGTAGAGATGCATCTTTTAACCTTTGAGGAGAAACTAAAAAAATGTGGAGTAGATCGAAAGCATCCCATAAGATATCCCACCTGACTGAATCAAAAGCCTTGAATAAATCGATCTTGAAGGCACACCTAGGAACCCCTGAATCAAGAAGGTAGCCTCACAATAATTCATGGGAAACAAGATTCTTAGGTTAAATTTCTTCGGGTAGTGATGGCTGTGGATATTTTTATCCATCTTTAGATCTATGAGTCTCTTATTGTTATTTTTGTAACCATCCTACTAGAGGGTCTGAGTTATAAATGGTGGATGCCGATTATTAAGAATAATCCAAAAAAAGTATATTCTTAAAAAAGTTTCAAGGAACAGTTCATTTAGAATTCTTTCACAATAATGTGAAGGTACTGTTGTCTATAGAAATTTTTAGGCTCTAATAAAGAGATAAATAGTGATTGAGTACCGAAATCATTCTATCTAGTTGGTTTAATACATTCATAATCTAGACATGGATGATTCCTTAATGGCTTGGTGGACTAAGTAAAGTATTTGATGACTTGTCACTAGCAATTTCTTCCATTCGACTCAAATTCGATAGAGTGATTGTGAGATAAGAAATCAGTGTTGATGAATGTTTAATAGCGTCAACTATACTGTTGGACATTTGACATCCTACTAGAAACCACTGTAGCAATTTTGATAAAGGTGGACACCATTCACTGTAGTGATGTAGACTTCCTGTTCAGAACTATTGATCATCTTCTCCATATTTAGATCATTTTTATAGATATGGTTTATAACGAAAATAAATCTTTAATTTGTTATCTTTATTTTTAGTGATAATGTTGCATATCCATAGATGTAGGGATTATTCCCAAACCACGTAAATTTGGGTGTTCTATGTGCTTTCTTTCCATTTTCATTTTTTTTTCTTTTCTCAATTAAATCATTGCGACTCCTGACGATTCCACAATAGGTATTTCATGTTACATTTATTCTAGTTCCTTCTATTCCTGGGTGTGGTAGATGAATCACTAATAAGGGAAAAAGAAGTGTTATGTCAGACCCTATATGTGGTGGTTTAAAAACTATATATTTTTCTCCCAAGTTTCTTCTAGGATAAAATACATAGATTTATATTAGTTCCAAAGTGGGACATAAGAAATTGTTTTCGGATCATCAAGGGTATTTTTTATTAGACTACCAGATGAAGTCCAAACAATGTGAATATATTGGGTTACATGAATCAATTTAGACTAGTAGATGGAGTCTTTGGGATACTGAATCCATTGAGGAGATTCTTATTTTTTTATATTGGTTAATATGTTAACAATCCAGAATGAAATTTTGGTTGTACTGGGAAAATATTAAGGCTGTTGTGTCGTGGTTGGATGCTTGGGGGGTGCAAAGGGTCTGTAGGGCATGGGGGAGGGTGCAGGAGTGGTGTTTAGGAGGGGCTATCTAGGGGGTGTCCAAGGGCTGTTCGAAGGGGGGGGGGGGGTCTGCATCGCAGGGGCAGGGTGAATGTGGGTTGTCTAGGAGGGGTTTTCCAGGTGGGATGTCTAAGGGCTGTCCCCAGGGGGGTTTCGAGGGGTCTACAGGGCATGGGGGAGGGTGTAGGTGGGGTCTCTAGGAGTGGCTATCTAGGGGGTGTCCAAGGGCTATGAGGGGGTCTACAAGTTAAGGTGCATGTTCGGTTCCTAGGAGTGGCTATCTAGGGTGTGTCCAAGGGCTATCCTGGGGGGGTGTCGGGGGGTCTGCAGTGCAGGGGGGAGGGTGAATGTGGACTGTCTAGGTGGGACTGTCTAGTGGGGTGTCGAAGAGATATCCAGGGGAGGGGGTTCCAGTGGGGTATATATAGAAGGGGGTAGATTTCTGGTGGGGTGTCAAGGGGTGATATCCATGGGTGTCTAAGGGCTATTCATGGGGGGGGGGGGGGTGTTTAAGGGCTATTTGGGGGGTCTGCATGGTAGAGGGGAGGGTGCATGTGGAGTGTCTAAGAGGGGGTATCCAGGGTCTCTCAAGGGGGGGGGGGGGGGTCCTCGGGGTCAAGGGGGATGTCCAGGAGGGGTGTCTAGGGGGTGGGGGTGTCAAGTGGGGGTGTAAGGGGGCTGTCCAGGGGGTGCAAGGGGCTCTCTAGGGAAGGCATGGGTGTGTTCAAGGGAGGTGCAAGGGGGTCGTCCAGGGGGCATGGGGTGCATGGGGGTGTCTAGGAGGGGTGTCTTGGGGGTGTTTCTAGGGGGGAGTGTTTTCCAAGGGTGGTGTCTAGGGGTGTCTAGAGGGTTTCTAGAGGGGAGATTTTGTCTAGTGGCGGTGAAAGGGGGATGTCTAAAGGGTGAAAGGGGGTTGTCTAAGGGGACATGGGGATGTAGGGGGGTTGTTCAAGGGATGTAATAGGGTTTTTCAACGGATTAAAGGGGTTGTCTAGGGGGGAATGGGGATTTAGGGGGTGCAAGGGGATATTCATGGGGGAATTGGGGTGCTGGGGGTGTTCGGGGGGGGGGGGTGTGGGGGTGTTTTTTTAATTTTTTACATTGTATTGTCAGTTTGAGTGCTTTTTAAAATTCTGTATTTTCAGGTGTTGTATTCATCATTGTATATTGTATACAAGAGTGATTTTTTTTTATACTTCATTATTCTGTAGTTTTGTACTGTAATTTCAGAGTTGAGACAGCTACCTACTTCTTATTGGAATTCAATGCTGGAATTGGAGAGGGGACAATGTTGGAATTTCATAAGAGGGGAGGTTGTTGTATGATGGTTCTAGCTTTCTAGAAGAGGGGCTGGTAGGAAGAGGTGCCCACAGGTTTTTTATAGAGATGACTAAATACAAACGGTTCATAAAACTGTTGGTATACAGATCTATACAACAAATAGTATATAAAAAGTTAAATTCGAACCATTGAAATTGGTGTATACCAATGGTTAAAAGCTATTGGTTTAGTTGTATAAACCCATGGTTATTAACTACTGGGATAGAAATTAACAAACCTTTAACACTAAAATATTGGTATGTTGAAAATATAGTCGACATATCCCAATGATTTAGCTTGAACCATTGGGATATTGCTATCCCCACGCCTCATAGCCCAATGGTTTAGTGAATCATTGGCAATGAAATTCCCAATGTTTTGAAACCATTGGAATAAGCTTAATTTACAATAGTGTCATGGTATAGTGACATGAGTAATGAAATGATGGAATAAGGAGTGAAGTCCACACACTATGGGATATTATACACTATTATATTATAAGAAGTGTGCCTAAACTAAGAAATCATCATATATGATTATGTGAATACCATAATCTTGATTCTTATGATAATGATATTTTCTCATGGATCACGGTTAATTATTGATGATTTTTCACATTGAGGAAATTTTTTTTAAAAAATTAATAAATATTCCATGACCCATGATTAATTATATTTTTATCATTTGATATGCGTTTTGTAATTCATGATCAGTTTATCATACCTTAATGTTTTTTTCACACTCACTTAATATCATTGATTGTTATATCATATGATTACATTTACTGTGTATTAGAGCACACCAATTATTATATTTCTATTTTTTCAAAGTCATAATGAACTGTAATAAGTAGGGTATGTCAAGGAATGGCACTAAAAATGAAGTAATTTTTTAGAGATGTTGAATTTATCTTTTAAATAAGTTGATTTTATATCTTGTATCCAAATACATGAAAAATTTATGGTTTTGTAGAATGTATTGTTACAATTTCTGTTGAATATTAATCTAAAATTATTATATAAATATATATTTAATTCATGGGTCACCCCAGTTTGTATTATTGTAGGTTTTAGTTATTTTTGGGTATTAGGATTAGAAAAACATTCGTGGAAACTATTTTGACAATCCAAAGTATTATGTGACATTTTGATTTTTTAGAATGATAATGATTATTTATTTTTTTAGAATTTAAAACACGACCCAAATATAAACATGTTGATTTAGTCTATGTCATAGATTAGCCTTGGTATAATTACCCACAAATGGGGAGTTGGCTTTTAACTCAATATTCACAAAGTTAACAAAGGAGTCCCAACAACACACCTAGTTTGACACTGTTAGGGTATTTTCATTGACTAATAAAAATTACATAAATAAAACATTATTATATATGACAGTATCAAATAAGAAACTATGATGAAATTAATGTCATATATGATAGAACTAATGATTCATACGATCAAGAGAATTTATAAATTCAGGACATCATAGATATAATTTTTTTAAAAATATTATTTCAAACTATGATAAATGTTGATCGATAATGAGACATTACATTTTTTCATCAATGAATGGATCCAAGAGGAATCATGTAAAATATGAATACAAAAACTAATTAAATAATCATCCAGATAAAAAAACACAATGAAATGCTAATTGGGATGAAACATATTATTGTTATTTCTAATAAATTATATCAAATAATGGATAAAAATTGATAATAGTTTAAATACCAAACAAAAGAAATATGGATTTCTCAGAATGTATGGGTGAAAAAATATAGAGGGAAGAAGATTCAATGTTTTATTTTCCAAAAAAAATTGATAAAATATCGAGGGGAAATTTTTGATTGGTTTGATTTTTATTTATATGTCATTGATACTAGTATATAAAGGATTTTTTTGATGGAAATTTAAGAGTATAATTGATACATTTATGAGGAAAAAATTCATGAAAATTTACCATTAATAGGTCTATAGTAAACAAAAATTAATATATGTGAATATTGCATCACTTTTATAAATATTTACTACACAATAGAAAAAACACGTCAGGACCATAATAGTTTAGTGTCATTGGAAATGAGAAACAATATCATATAATATTGTGAACGATATTAAATGCTTCCCCAAAAGATATTTCAATTTAGTACTCCTACATAAATTGTGTATTCATAACCTGGGGAAAGGAAACATTAGAAATGGTCTTCTTAAATGCCCATTAAGGATAAATAATGGAGATTTTTATGAATAACATTAAAATAGGGGTATGAGAACATACAAATAACACTGGAAGCGCATAAAACACATATGAAATAACATAGTAATAATTTATCCAATTAATACTAAATTTTCAGGGGACATGTGTCATTAGTGAATCAATGAATATGAGAAATCAGACCATAAATAATATGATTTTTGGCATACACATAAGAATAAAAATAATTTCAAATTTAGTCAAGTCTCACTAACTTGAAAATCATTAAAGGAAAAATTCTCTACTGAATTTGGATTAGTCCCCATTCGAACCCTATATTATTGAATCCAGTTCACCCCTCATTTTAGCCAAAAATTAATGAATAGTGTTCACTCCCCAATTATAGGCATGTATTAAAAAACATTGATCAACCATCATTCAATTCCTATAATTCTCATAATATATAAATATTTACCCAATACACTAGAGGGAAATATATGTTCCACCCATCACATAAGGAAATCATACACATGTGTGCCACTAGATAATTAAACAATCCCCATGTAATAACCAATGAAATGAAATGGGTTTCCTAAATATATCATCATATTATGACATGTTTTAAATATAATAGTTTTCTAATAATTTCATCATACAATTCCTCATAAATAGAAGTGGGTTTCAAAAGGGTCATATCATGGTATGACCCCTGGAATAGAAACGGGTTTCATAAACCACATTCCATAAAAATATAAATGATTAAAAGAGATAATCATAGTTTAATCCTCGGATAATATCCCTAGTAATGCATGGTTAGCATAAATGGATTACATATAAGATGGAAAATAATTGTGAAATATCATCTAAAACATTTCTTTAAAAAGGTATTATATCCTCTTTGATTAAAAACATTTTAAATCATAAAACGGTTTGAAAATGTTTTTATTAACAAATATTTTTGATAAATAATAAATGAAGCACTAAAAATTTTAAATAATTTTATTTAAAATACACGAAAAATATCATTTAAAAACAAAATTTTAAAAGATTTTTAGAAAACATGGTTTTTGGAAATGATGATTTCTGAATAAAGAGAGAAATAATGTCAGATTTTATTAAAAAAATTTATTAATTATTTAAATTATAAAAGTGTAGAAAATTGGTACCATTAAATTGTGATTTCAATAATAACCATATGAGAAGAAAATTATGTATAATTAATTAGATATGGATCATTATATTTCATCAATGGAATATAATCATAAAAAAACCTATAAAAAATGAGATTATATTAATAAACTCATACCACTTTTGTAACATTGAATCATAATCCCTATGATATAATAACATTAAATTAATCCTAAATTATCATGAATATAATTTTATTCAGGATAAAACATGTTAAGTGGGATGTATATTCAACTCGTAAAATAATATTGGTGTATAACATAAATTTTATCTTAATGAATACAAATTGAGACCAAACTCAATTACCAGTTTTACAACATCACAACCATAACCCCATGAATGTGTGATACAGAAATAAATGTGTAAGTAAAAAAATTGAGAAGAATAATAATAATGTAAATTCCATGGAATTATAAAAAACAAAAAGAAGAAAGAATCAGTGAATATAGAATGTGTCTCAAAAGAGAATAAAATTAGATGTGAATGCCTTATCTAATGACTTGACATTCATTTTACTCATTATAACTTCTTATATAATAAATATAATTCTATTATAATCTAATAATGAAATATATTCATATATTTCAGAACATATATGAATTTATTAAGACTTTATAATACTCATTTATTATTAATTCCATGTTAAATTTATATTTTATGTAACAACAGATTAGTTTTTATTACATGTTTTGACTTTTCAATCTTGGTCCTCTTACATAGATCTTGATTTTATCATCTATAAAACCATGAAAATGAAATAAATATCTGCAATATTTTTATATATTTATTTCCACAAATCATTAAAATTTAATTATTGGAAATTAAATAAACCATTCACAAAGACAGTAGGCTATAAATACGCATATTGTTGTTTCAATTTTCCCATCATATTAAAAAATGATAAGTAATTTGTATATATATATATATTATAATTTTACTATAATTTTAAATATGTATATATAAAATTTATATATTAAACACATCCTTAATACATTCTATGTAAAGCATGGACGATTCACATCGCTTTATGAGGCGAAAGTCTGTCGTACACATGAATGATGTTATCATATCCCCAAAATATGTAAAGAATTAGGGTGTGTGTTATATAACAATTAGAGAAGCATAGATAAATAAAAAATATAATTTATATCATACATAAATAGTATTTTATTAAATATTACCAAACTTTCTAAAATGTAATGGGGAAAACAATTGACACCGGTTCGCGAGGTTGTAGTCTACTATACACACGAACGATGATTTTATAGCACATTTGAGGGATGTGTCTGTGGTTTTAGTTAATAAAATTTACATAAAAACATATTAGTATAGTTATGATATTTGAGTTTTTATATAATCATGATATTAAAATAATTTAATTGGATTTAGGAATAAATAAAATAAAGACATTCTTAATGAATGTTACCGCCTCTTCCTAAATATTATTTTCGATTACTGAAAAGGAATTCCATGATTGTATTTGAAGCAAAAAATAAATATTATTGGTCGAGAGGAGGGATGTTTAGAAGTTATTTGGGTAGGTATTTTCCAATCCAATTGGTAATAAAGGCCTAAAGTTTGGGGAGAGGGAGTTTCCTTTTATAAGTGGGGGAGAGGACACATAAGCAATTTTGAAATGAAGTTAGGTGTTCCAATGTTTTCACATAAAAAAGTCTTCACTAGTGCACCAAATTAGATAAATGAAGTTATATGGTTGGAATATGTACATCCATTTTTTTTTCAAATTTCTTGGTCATTACCGCCTAAATCATTGTGTGTAGTGCATTGCAAACTCAGATTTCTCAAAATCACTATAATAAACTTTAACTATTTTCAATAACCATTTTTCAGAAGAAAAAAAATATTTTATTTATTATAAATTTTAAATTATTTGGTAAATAATATGGAATAAATTGTTTTAAAATCAAATTCAATTAATTGGCCATTGTAAAATAAAATTTAATCCCACAAAAGTGTCAAGAAAGCTAGTATTTAAAGAGAAATGATCAAATGATTACACAATTTATAAATCCAATTTTAATATGAAATTGATACAAATAACATAAATAGGAATAATATATGCAAAATTATAATAAATAACTTTAAGATTAAGTTAATATATAGTTTAACTGTATAAATAATTCAATAAAATGAAATGTTTCAATTAAAACTCTTTACTTTTCATTATTCAAAAAAATGAATCTTTTCAGAAAAAATTCAAAATTAACCCTATGATAATTTTAACACTAAAATTTCAAAAATGATGTCTAATTTATCATATATATTTTATAAAAGATTCCCAAAAAGTTCTAAAATTAGTGTACCATTGGAAGGTGGTAAAAATGAATTTTAGAAAAACATCATATTTTTATGTGTTAATTGGAATATTTATTATCTATTATTAAGAAAAAAATAAGGATAATATTAAATAGTTAATTGAAAAAAATATTTACATTACATTAAAATCATTCATTAAAAGTTGTTTATTTAATCTATTGAGTGAAAAATTGTTTGTGCACTGAAAAATAATTTTCTAGAAAAGGAAATTATTTATTTTAAAATAGTTATAGCCTTAATTTATAATAAATTTGTTACCAATGAATTAATTTTATAATAAGACATGGATCATATTTTTTACAATTTATTTGAAAATTGTCATGGCTACCATCCCATTATCTATGTGATAACTATTATAACATGTTAATAATAGGTCACGTTTTGTTTAACCTCAGTGTTGCGTGTAATTAAATCTATGATTGTTGGTGAATGTAACACAATATAAAGATTATAGTACATGTAACACAATATTAATATAGTGATTCATGAATAATAATATAAAATATGTCTCTCTTGTAATGAAAAAACATAAAAATAATATATTCATTTAAAAAATGTTCAAAAATATCTCACGGTGTAATATTATATCCCGCTTAAAATGAATTTATCATATTAAATTAATCTCTATCATTAAATGTTTAATAATTAAATATTACATTCAGAGAAATTTATATAGTAATAAGTGTTAATAATAAATCCTCTATAAAAAGATAAATTTAGGTGATGAAGACATTTGGAATAACACATACTATTTTTTGAAATATTATAATATATGTGGGAAGTGGAAACATGGACATTGAAGAAAAAGTAACTCTCAAATACTGACAGAGAGTGATAGAGAATTTTTAAAGGGAATTGTTAATGATAAAAAAAATCCCCAAACCTAAGAGGAACGAAATATTTCATTAATATCATCAAAAATGATTATAACATGAACTGATTTATTTGAGTACCCTTTACCAATAGTTGAATATTTTTAATGAGAATATAAACATACTTTATTTCATTCCATTTCATAAGAATAATATCAATATAATTATATCCCTTTATTTTTTTCTACTTTGTTTACTACTCTAAGATAAAATGGTGAATTTTATACCCCTAAAACACAAATAGATAATATGATCATTTGATACAATTATAATTCATCGAATCTCTCTTTATTTGTAATGATAAATGGTAGAACATGTTTTTTAATATGAATAATTCCTAATATTAAGAAAAATTAATCTCTAAAAATCATTGAATGTTCAATATAAACCATTTCATAAATATTTAACCATTTTATCACCACATAAAGATAAAAAAATTAGGAAAATGATGCCAAATTTCTCAAAATAAAATTCGCATTGATACCTTATAAATTAGAATGTAACTATTGACTATAACAGACCCAATAAGGGAATTCCATTATCATATATTCTCTTCATACATATTGATAACCTAAATTACCATAACACCATACTGAAAACATAAAACATTCTTTATTAATTAAATATAACACAGATTTATAGATATATTCCTTAAATTAGAAAATGTTTTATAATTCTTCATTGAAAACATAATCCACTTTTTTTAAAACTGTTTAACGAATTTGATGTTATCTATACTATCAAATTTATATTATCCATGTCAATCATTACTTTATCCAAGATAAAATTTTTTCTCAACAATTGAAAATAATTTATGGATTCCATAGATAATAAAAATATCTCATTTCCATTAAATCAATTTTTTGGTCATTAGAATGATTCAATATATTTATTAAAATACTTAAAAAACATATAATTCATGATACATTTAAAATAATTCATTAATTCAAATACATATACAATTGAATTATCTCACATTTTTCAATCTCTAAACTATGATTCATTATATTATTCCTTATTTTCTCTTCCATAAATTACGAACTATGACTCATGTAATGACATTAATCAATTTTAATTTGATAATGATTACAAAAATACTATTATAGAAAAACATAAAAATCTTCTGTCATTCATGATATTTTCATCCTTAAAAATAAAACTATTACTCATAAAATGATAATGATTATCATCATTAGATTTCCCACAGAGAAATTGATCATCATAATAACCATAAATTTACAAATTATATTAATTATCATTTGATTAACATTAGTGAGACCAATATTACAAACCCTTTCATTAACTAAAATCATAATTTATTCAATTGTCGTTACATTGATTGTTTCCTATACCACTGTCAATACATCATTATGTTCAAATAGACACTGAATTTGGTGTCTCTGTCCACATTCATGAAATGTATGAAACTGAATCATCATTCTTCCATGGTCACCACCAAATGATTTTTTTTAAAAAAACTTCCATTATCTTATTTATTGATTCCTAGGGTTAGAAAAGGTATTAGTTTTTAATCATGTTCTTTGATGATTTATTCGGTATAATCACAATATCATTTACTTCAATATTCATCCAATTTGTATACTTATAAAAACATTTATAATCATTTCCAATGTTAACCATGTCCTTTCTAGTTCCCACCATTGAATAAATTATAAATCATATTTTGAGTAACAATAATCATTATGGGAAACCAAATTAACATGAAACTTACATATAGGATATCCAAATAATGAAAAATTATTCAATATATTAAAATATGGGTTTCTCCAAGGTCATTAATAGTAATCATCAATTTAAATCCTACATGATGGATTGCAAAGAGCTTGTGAATTTCGAAAGTATATATATGGGGAGTGTGAATCTAAGTTTAGTAAGTTCTATTATTATTCACCAGTTATGAATCTATTATAGCTCAATATATATATTTTTAGGGTTGTTACCCCTATTCACATCTGATCCATAACCTCATAAATATGTTGTATGCATATTGGGATTTGGTTCAAGGAAATCTATTTCTTTATTGTTTACCAAATGTTAGTACTTTTTCTAATTATATGAATCTGTCATTGAATTATCCATAGATTCATCCCTATATATATCATTATAAATATCACTAGAGATCTGTATTTTTAAAAATCCTAGTTTCTAAGGATATAAAAAATTTACATTGATACCAACTATATCAACTCTGTTATAACATACTAGAAGATTACATAATTTATTATGAATAATCATTGAATTTCATAAATCCATTCTTAAGGACCACAATTGATTAGTATATTTTGAAGCAAGGAACAAAATATTTTAATTTGGTGAATGTTAATCAGTGTTACCCCTAATGATCACCCCATTTGGTACCCCTAATAAAATCCTTTCCTCATAATCTAGGGAATGGAAACAATATAAAGGGTGGTCCTAGATGCTCAGTAAGGGTAAATAATGGAGATACATAAACATAACATGAATATAAGTGTATGCGAACATGATCTTAACATTTAATGATCAAATTATCAATACAAAAGATAATATTAAAAATTCATGGACAAAATATCAGTTGTTTATAAGACATGATTCATAAATGAATCAAAAATATGATCTATGAGATAATATGCCATAGAATTTGGGACATATACATAATCAAATAAAATAATTTACATTCAAGTAAATTATCACTTCCAAGACGATCATAGTTAAAAATAGTTCTTTACTAAACTATGATTACTCCTCATTCCATCCATATATTACTGAACAATGTTCACTCCCTATTCGTCACCAATATTACTGAACATAGTTAACTCTTTGTTCCATCCCACTATTTATTATAACGATGATCTTTATTAGACATTATTCCATGATTTATTTCATAATATTACACTTAATAAAAACCAAAATATCGAGAATTCTAGTGTCTTTAGAAATTTTGTAAATTACATAACAACTTTAAAAAAAACATTACATTATAATTATTGAAAACATCCATAACATGATCATAATATTCAATGGATTTTAAAATGCATGGGATAACCTATGGATATACATAAGAAAAGGATGATAAATAAATCTCGGTAATGGAATAGATAGTTAATATCACGAATAAAGTTATAAATGTTATAAAATAGGTATATCAATGGTGAATAAAAAGAAGCTGAATAATAAGGAAGGAGTTAACATCATTATAATAACTTGTGAAATGTGGAAATAACATTAAACATAGTATCATAAAAATTTGTTAAGGATGAATGCCAATAAATCATAAGGGAAAACGTCCCATAAATGAATAATGTTCACTCTTTATCCCCACATGAAATCTCATGAGACCAAACATTACCTAATTCACTGAAGAACAATATAATTCTTTGAACGCCCTTGAAATTCAATTAATTCTCATTTTTAAGTGTGCCACATATATTATAAAAAATTTTATAATTTATCATCAAAATTTATTTCATGAACATGAAGTGTGGAATGAAAATATTAAATTTCCAATTAAAATTGTAATATATGTATAAAGTTGAACACCTTTGATAGAATGTGGGTATGGTATTAACTAAACAATTCTGTTTGGAAAACATCATTATGAAATTTCAACACATTAATAACAACAACAAAAAATTCATAAAATTGGTTGATGAGATTGAAAGTGGTCTATCATCATTTGCAAATAATATTGGAAGTAAAAGGTAAATGAAAGACAAATATCAACTTATTTAATTAGTTATAGAAGGCATCAGATAATAAATAAACATGAATGATGTTGATAAGGTGAGTATCCCTTACATCATTGTGTGGTTCCAAATTATTGGTATGAGCTTATTTAGAGCTTCGGGGAACCATGGTTGGACTCAAGGGAGGGGAGGTTAGAGTAAGGATGTTATCTAAGTAGTTTTAATGAACTGAAATGAAAGCTTGGGTGGTTCTATCTGAGAAATGACTGGAGATTTTATTTTTATTTCTCAAACATTAGTTTCTACTCTATATAATAAAATAAACAAAAACAATAAACATACCATATTTCTGTATCATGTTTTAATCAAATTAATAGTGGTCTAAATTATCTTATTTGTAATTGATTCATTCTATTAAATAAATATATTTTAAACATTAAAATATATTAATGTTTTTGGTGGATTCATAGTGGTATTATAAGATGAAAAATATATACACAAAATAACATTTTTAATGGGAAACATAGGTTTGGTCATGGATACCATTTAAGGTATTTATTACATCACAGTTGAGTTACTAATATGCCATACTATAAAAAGTATATTTATACAATTTTTATTTATTTACCAGAAAATTTTACTATCAAAAAAAATATTAAAAAATAATCATTTGAAGATTTCAAAATAATATCTCCAAAAATAATTATAATTTTATCTAAATAATATTTAGATTATTTGAATTTTTTATTTTATAATAAAATATACTATTCTTAAGAAAATATGGGTGTTTTTGCATTAACAGTTTTCAAATGTGTATAAATATTGCATTTGACATTTTAACTATTATATGATAATTAATATTTAATATAATGACAATTAATATTTAATAATAATAATAATAATAATTTTTTAAAAATATTTTTTATTTAAAAAATCATTAGTTCATACAAATTAATTTCTTAATTGAATTGAAATTTTACCCAATAATATAGTTTGGGTTTTATTTTATAAATATAAAATTAATTTATAATGTAATAAAAATTTGATTGAAATATATTCATTATTTGATAAAAAATAATGTACATAATCATATTTCTTAGGAATTGATACAAATCCCTTTAGTACACAATAAAATTACGAAAGAGGAAGGTGCACGACTGTGAGACTTTCATTGGGTGGTTTGACATACATGGGGTGGGGTGTGATGTCAATGAGCTTGAATTTCATCTATAAATTAATTCTCTTTTCCTTAATTTTTTCATATTATCTTGGTCTTGGTCAAGGGAAAATCCTAGAGATTCTATCGCCCATGGAATCTAAAATAAATGGACATCATAGGGTGTTATCAAACTAGCTGAGGCCATCAATTCCTTTGCCTACATTAACAGGTTTTGTTAATAACATATATTTACAGTAACTACATGATAATTGTTCAATATCTATTTTCTAAATTTTAATTATGAATATTGTAAATTTAAATACAATAGGACATAATAAGCCCAAATAAATCTATGATTTTTCTATAACTTAATAACTTTATAATGAATTTAATTAAATTATCAAGGTAAATTTAATTTATAATATTTTGGGTCGTCACAATCTTCACCCCTTAAAACATTTCACACCCAATTTTTTACCATAATTAAAATAGATGAGGGTAACTTTGATTCATCACATCCTCTAGTTCTTATATCACTTCATCAATATTTTGGTTTCTCCACAACTGTTTGACCAACTACATTGACTTTTTCCATATAACATTGTCACTACGATCTATGAGCTTCATCAGCTTCTCCTAATAGGTAATGTCATTCTCTAATATTACCAACTATGGATTGTGTACATGTGAGTGATCTTCTATTTAATTTATCAGGAGGTATATATTGACTAAATCATGTAGTTGTGATAGGATAATTGGGAGTATAATTTGGTAGGCCAGTACTCTAATGTGGCCAAGGATCTAAAAGGTGCATGTGTATCTTATACTAAGTGTTACCTTTATCCGAATTCTCAGGGATTTATTCAAGGGAGATGAAAAAAGAAACACCATGTATAAGACAAAAAACTATATGTCTCGTCGATTGTTATTGGCATAAATCATTTATTGACTCTGAGTATGCATGATGTGTTGCTGAATGTTCTTATCATTTTACAACATTTCCTTCACCATTTCAGTACATAGATGTTTTTGTTCCCGATCCTCATCCAAGCATGAAGTTATTATATACATATTATCATAATGGTCCTCATACTATTCCATTTGAAATCTTGAGTGATTTTTTTTCATAAGAGTACTTGACCAGAAGAATATGTTGGTCTCATCCTCATTTGATGTCAAAAGAACATGCCCTCAGAATTTGATCAAGTGTCTAGATAGTCCACTTATATTTACCAGAATTTTGAGGATGATTGGTAGTACTGATGTTAATATTAGTTATTGGATCATGTTTTAGACTTTTTCTTAACAAGGAGATGAATCCCATATATTGATTAGATACAATCAAAAGTGGTCCACCATGAATTCCTACCACTTCTCTGATATATATCCATCCATATTTATCCAGTGAGAAGCCCACTAGAATTTTGATAAAGAGAGATTTCATTGTATGAAAATCCATAACAACCCATATGTCACTATTTCCCAATTATTTATTTTGGTTTTCGGTGACAATTTCCATATTGATGTATTACAATATTCATGTTGGTCTGGGTAATGGTTGCATCATCTCTTTATAATTCACCCATTTATCCTTCACTGATTATCATATCAAGAATTTTTATGTTTATTCTATGTTATCTTTCATCTTATTTTTCCTCCAATAGTTCTTACAGGGTTCCCAACACATCTATATGGTTCTTGAGTGAGTTGATAATGTCGAACAATGAGAATCATCCAACATATTATTTATTAACATAGTATTTTATGGTTCATATAGTTGTGGCCCAAATCATACAACACCTTCTTCATTAACATTGACCTCCTATTGTTTCCCTTTTCTTATAGTTTACACATTCTTATGAATTTCTAATACTTCCCTTTGAACATATTTTAACCTCTCAATAATTGATGGCTATGCAATAATTTTTTAATTTCTGGATGATATTCCTTACTTGATGATTCTCATGTTCGTACATTTTAAATCTAAGATTATTGGATCCATATCTATTCTCATCAATGATATAACTTGTGGATCATTTCTACTTGGAGTATCTTCGACATTTTTTTCCATGATGGAATTAGAATGAGGATTCATAGTCATTGATTAGATTTATCCATCTTTTTGGGACATATTCATCTCTTTCTAGGTCAATATATACTTATTGAATTTTTCATTTGTATTCATTTCACACAAATCCCAAAAAATATAATTCCACCATATTTTCAAATTGAACAACATTTCTTCCAACTCTGGATCATGTGTGGGGTATTTTTTCCCTGAAAATTCAATTTCCTTTAATCAGAGGCTGTGATTTGGTCATTCTACATTAACCCACAACCCCTTACCATCTTCGATGCATCATAGAATACTATGAAAAGTTCTCTACTTTTTAGAAGTGTGAGTATAATGTCAATTATTAGGATTCTTTTTAACAACATTAATCTATCATAACAACCATAATTGGATGAAAACATGACTCCCATCAGATTTATCTTGGTTAGAGGGTTTTATAATCATAATAAATTTCTCAAAAACCACTGATAATACCCAGTTAAACCATTGGAACTAAAAAAAATTTCAATTATTTTTTCCTTGGATATCCATTGTTTTCTAAAAACCTGGAAGGATCCACACATATCTCATTTCATGTGATGCTATTCAATAAAAAATGACTTTCTCAGACAATAACTTAGATTTTCTATATATTTCATATATCAAACTCTTTTTCAAGTTCTTTAGCACAGCGGTTAGATAATCATCATGTTCCTTCTTTGTTTTTTTGTATTTTTGAATAGCATCAATGAATAACATAATATATTTTTTCAATTTAATCTCTAAAATATCCCTTCATGAAGTACATAATGATTTTTGGATATTTAGTGAGTCATAATGGCATTATTAAAACTAATAGTTAACTTACCATGTATGAAAAGATGTCTTGGGGATATACTCCTTCACATAAACAAGGCAATACCTTTACTGTATATCCACCATAGAGAAGTATTGTGATCCAGGTTGCTGATCGAAAAAGTACTCTATATTTGGATGATGATACTTTTTCTAAATCATGATCTGATTGAAGCTATGAAAATCAATGCATATTTGAATTGACTCATCCTTCTTCATGAATAATATGACTATTGAACCCCATGTTGAAGCACTCGTGCGTATAATCCCATTATCCAGATTCTCCTATTATTGTTCCTTCATCTCATTGTGTTCATCAACATCAATTCTATAATGATCCTTGGATAATGGAAACATACTAGGTATAATATTGATTGAATATTGAACCTATACTCTAGAAGGAAGACCAGGTGATTCCATGGGAACCACATCATCATAGTCTCTAACAATAGCCATGTCATTCTAGATATTTCGTTCCTTACACTCAACCATTTGAGATAGATACTATTAATTGTAGGGAAATAATATCTATGTCTGAGATGTTGGTTATAAATATTATTTATCCTCCTCCTTCTAATTTTTTATAATCGAGGGTCAATTATAAATATAGATACTGATTTCATTCTCATGGAAATTTATATTGGCTCTATATAGGGAAATCCAACCCACAACAAAAATTTCATAAAATCAAAACAATGTTTGTATGATAAGGTTCACTATTATATTAACCCAAAAAATTGTGTTAGGGTGGAGTTATATACATGGGATCAAATAACATCACCATTTTCCATTTTTATTGACAACTCTACTTCTAATATTTGTATTGTTGTTTAAATAGTTGGACTAAAATTTATAGTTATCAAGAAATACAAAGAACCAAAATCAAAGATTTTGTTTTTTATTCTTGTAATAATAATTAGTGAATAGTTCACCCCTTCATTTTCAGGATCCACATCAGTGGTTTTGATGGAATATTCTCACCCTTACTGCCTTTAAAAATGTTGGTTTCCTCAGAAAACCATTTTCATAGTGAAATGGTTTGGATAGATCCCTACTTTCTAATAGATGAGGTAATGAACAATGCATTGGGGGTTTACTAGTGCATTCCTTTCCTCTAGAAAAATTGTGGGTTTCTCCAATTGGAAATCACTAAGTAGGTGACCTTCTTTCCCACACGTAAATTATTTCCTCATCCTCTAATGCTTTTTTTGGGTGCCTCTTTTTGCACCATTTAAAAATGATATATTTATTTTTTTTGGAATTTTTACATTTATTCCTTGAACCACCAGAATTAAACTACACTTTCCTCTTCTTAACCACATGTTACCCTAGAGATTTTCGGATCTCCATATTTAATTTTAGGGAACATCAAAAAAAATCCTCACATATATCAATGTAATGGATCATAAGGGATTTTAATGGAC
The DNA here is from genome assembly GCA_963277665.1 of Viscum album. NCBI lineage: Eukaryota > Viridiplantae > Streptophyta > Magnoliopsida > Santalales > Viscaceae > Viscum > Viscum album. The sequence continues at coordinate 1,153,037,887 of OY728121.1, read as the reverse complement.
TATGTATTATTATTACAAATTATTGTTCAACCATGAAATTTCGGGAAATGAAAAACCATGAGTCGAGTCAAGAATGTATTGTGATTTTTTCTTTATAAGGCCTAATTGATTCTTTATATTTATTGTTGATAGTAAGGAAATCCATTTCCATTTTATCTTTGAAAGTGTGATGAATCTATTTTTCAGAAAACATTCTCTATAATTTTATCCACCCTCTCTCTCTAATCTCGTCATCATGTATCAAAACATTAATCAAAGTTCATCACTAATTATATTATCCCTATATATGATTAAAAACATATAAAACCTTATCTTGTTTGAAACAATGAATGATAGATAAGATCTTCTCAATGGAGTTGATCCATTTTTCTATGAGTAAGGAATGAAATAATCCATTGATATTCAGAGGCCTTCGTCACATAAGGGTCTCGAAAGCATCTTATTATTTGATATGGGAATTTGAATACTCCTCATGTTCTGGGTGTATATTCAAAACTAGAGCCATCTAAGAGAGTATTATCACAATGTTTTTTATTCCAACTCTAATTGGGTTGGATATCTCGTCGGGGCCAATCGTCACATTTTTAGTCGCATTGATTGTTTACAAGATTCCCCTTATTTTCACCCATTGGAATGAATAAATGGAAAAAATTTAATGATTAATTTTAAACTATTAATAATGTAAGATTGAATCCAATGAAATTATAGAGATAAATTATAAATTATATTTATTTATTATGTTGTGAATTTCTAGTCTTCAATCTACGATATCTATGATCTATTTCCTAACATATATTATAATGGGAATTTCATTTAATCCATTAATAATGGTTCATATTGAGATTTTGATTTTACATAATCATAACCCTTGGGAGTGTCAAACAATATTTTGATTAAGGACTTCTGGAATGTAAAAGGTTACAATGATTTATGCCCGACACACCTTGTCAGAGTTGTTACCCCCTTTGTACATCTGTGTTTGAACCACCCCAACATGTAATGTCCATAAAAGGGTTTATTTTTTTTGATAAACCACATAATTTATTCTTAGAAAAATTTATATATATTTTATTATACATATTATTATTTGTAAGGATTTTCCTAATTTGTTCGAATCCTCATCAAAAAAATATGTAAAATTCTCCTTTGATACCGACTATAAAAACATGAACATTATTATTCTCTAATTTATTATTTATTTCATAATAATAAAGATAATATGATAATGGACCTCAACAATTTTAGTTTCATTGAAAATAATTCACATTAAAAAACAACTTAAAATAGGAAATACGTCACCTCTTTTAATAATTTCTAACGCATGATCATAAAATTCTATTTCTTTTAAAAATACATAGGAGAACCTATAGATATATATAAGAGGTGGTGATCTATAAATCCAAATAAGGAAATGAAAATTGAATAAAATTATGAAATTAATACATGATAGAAAATTGTCATATCAATTGGGAGTAAAATGAACATTAATTATAAGGCATGTTGTAGCATGATACTCATAACATATAAAATTTTGCAATAAGCTAAAACACTACATCATGAACATAGGTCCAGGCTAACATCAAATACATCATGATGCAATATTTACCATAAATGAATTAGGATCAACACCTATACCAACATGATATCTCATGAGACTATACATTATTAATGCATTGTTATTCATTATATCTCTAGGGGCACTTGTCATTTTGATTGCACTGTCATGCTTATGTATGCCACAAAAATCATAATACATGGAATCATTTATCTTCATGTTTTATTACATGAAAATGGAGTTTTGAATAAAAACATGAAATTACCATGTAAAATAGGTATATGTGTATAATGGTGAACACCCTTGACAATAAATGGTATGTCATTCACAACAGAATTGTTATGGCATGGGAAGATCGTTTTGAAAATTCAGGAGCATAGTAGTATCACCTCAAAAAATCGTAAAATGGATGGTGAGGAAAAATGGGGATTATAATCATTTAGAAGTCAAATATTTCTTAACAGTGAGATTTAAATTCATATCCCAACATAATTAATTGTAAATATAAGTCAATTGATAATAAAGAACCATTAATAAAGGCGATTTGGAGGTGGTCCCTTAATTGAGTGTGTGACTCCAAATGCTTGGTACGAGCTTCTTAGGAGCTTGGGGAAACCTTTTTGAAAATTTAATGTTGGTAGATAAGATTAGGGAAGTCATACTAGGAGTTTTATTAAATATAAATTGGTTAATTGGTGGTTCATTATAGGGAATGAGTGGGGATTTCTTTATTATTTTAGAAACATATGTTTTCGACTCTATATAAAAAAGTAACCAAACGAAAACCTTACCATCGTTTTTCCCTTGGTTTGTAAAAAATGGGAGTGGTTTTCATTTTTTTATAAATATATGTTCAATAATATATGAAATATTCCCCTTTTTATGTCAAAGTGAGTAATACTCTTAATGAAATGATTTTGAAACCATTAAATATATTAAATGTTTTGGAGGATTCATAATGGATTTATAAAATAAATAAAATAAAATAAAATAACATTATTTGAAAATCAAAACAATTAATTTTTTATAGATACCTAATGTATTATTTGTTAAATCAATTTTTTGTGTTTATTATGTCATAACACACAATGCATATTTATACGGTATTTAGTTTTTTACCTGAAATTCGACTGTGCTTGAAAAATATGAAATATTCACCATTGGATTTTATTATTCCAAAAATAATATTAATTTTATCAAAATAATTATCAAAAAATGGTTATTATCTCTTTTAAGATAATAATTACTTTTATTATGAAATTTTTGGATTTTGGATAATAATCATGTTTAAATGCATATAAAAATTACATTTTAAATAAAAAAATTATATGCTCATTTATATCTAATATAAATTATGTAAAAATTAATTTTTTTGAAATATTATTTATTTATAAAATCCAATAATTTATAAAAATATAATATTTAATTGAAATTTAATTATAACCAAAAATAAAATTTTTGTATTAGTGTACCACAATAAAACACATTTATGAAGTACCAATAATAGAAGGAAAATATATTAATTATTCTATAAAAAATAATGCACATACCTATATTTATAGGGTGTTAATATATATCAATTTTATACTCTAGCATAAATTGTAAGACTATTGTTCATAATTGTGTGACATTCATGGTGTGGTTTGGCATACGTGGTTTGGTTCATAATCACAATGTGCTTGAAATTATCCCATTAATGTTTTCTCTTATGCACATGTTGTTGGTTATCAGATTAGGCATGGTCATGGGAAAATCCCAAATATGATATATCCTTTGGAATCATGATAAATGAGCCTCATATGGAATTATCCTACTTGTTAAGGCAGTCACTACCTTTGTCTATGTCAATTAGAATTGATGAAACCCTATATTCTCAATAATAATGGGATCGCAGTTCAACCACAATATTATCAATAGTAATGATTCTTAAAGGTCATTCAAATCCTATAGGATATAATAAAACCAAATTAATGAATGTTTTTTCTATAACCATATTATATAATAATACATTTAATTCAAATATCATGGGAAATTTTATTTATAACGGTTCAGGTCATTACAATCACCCCACAAAAAAAATTTCGACCTCAAAATTTACATTCCCGCATTAAAAAAGATGAGGTTAACTATGTATCATCACCTCTTATAGTTACGATGTTGCATCTTCAAACTTGTTGTTTATCTAAAAAACAGTTTCCATTGGAATTTTATTATTTTGTAAAACATTGTCTCTATGTCCTATGATGTTCAAAAACTACTCCTCTTAGGAATGCTCATTCTCCAATGGAACCACATATGGATTATGTACATGTGATGGGTATGATATGTACTTATTCAAGAGGGATACATTGAATACATCATATACATGATATATATTAGGTGGGAGTGAATGTTTGTAGGAAAAAACATAGATTTCATCAGGGATCTCATAGGGTCCAATGTAACCTGGGATAAGAATTCCTTTGTTCCCAAGTCTCATTACATTCATCGAGGGAGATATGCATAGAAATTCCTTATATCCAACACAAAACTCTAGTTCTCGTCAATAATTGTTCTGATTTCTCAATTGTTTACTATGTGCATCCATGATATTCTACTAAATGGTCTAAACATTTTCCACCATTTCCTCAACAATTTTTAGATATAGTAGTTTCCACTTCCATACATCACCCCAGTTTGTAGGTGTTATGAACTTCTTCCCATTTAGTAATTCATTGGGAGCCAGTTGGACGCTTGAGTGGAAACTATTATTGAAAGATAACTTGACTGGAGGTCTTTTCTGGTCCCATCATCATTTATGGGTTAGAGAACAATCTCACAATATTTATTCTAGAATCTATATAGTATACTCATATTATCTATCCATTTTTTGATGATGACCATAGTGAAATTCAGCTCAGTCATTAGAGAATCTTGAATAATTTTCTAGAAATTATATGTGAATATTGAATTTTCATTTCATACAATCGATATTTTTACACCATGCATCCTTACCAATTCTATGATATATATATGTTCATGTTGATCTAGTGTGAAGTCCTCTAAAATGGTTATAATGTGAGATATATTTCTAAGAAGATACACACAAACAAATATATTGTTTCCTTTGATGTATTTGGATATCTGATGAAAATGTCAGTGGTGATGCTTTAAAATTTCCAAGTTGATGTGTGTAGTTATTGAGTAATCCCATAAGAATTCGTACTTTCTTCCTTCACTTGTTGATATACAATGGAATATTATGTATATTCTATGATTTCCTTCTTTATTTTATCCTACCAAATGTCCTCATGATGATCTTGATACATCTTCGTGCTTCTTGGGTTAATAGAGAATGTCGAACTATGTGCATCATATAACATTTCCATCTCAAACATAGGATTTGATGGTATACATAGTAATGGTCTAAATATCACAACATGTTCTTCATTAACATTAAACTCAAAGGATTTCCCTTTAAATATATTTTTTCACGTTCTTCTGAATTCCCACATAATCCCATTGATCTTCTTTTAAACACTCTATAATTGATGTTTGATCAATCATTTGTGAAATAATTGATGATGTTCAGTACATATTTATTCTCATATCTATCTATCATAAATAAAAGAATATTGGATCCCAAACAATTCATCTCAATTATATAATTTCTATATCCTTTCCAATTATAGAATCTTACACTTTATTTTCATTCCTAGGATGATAGTGTATTGAAGAGTTATAGTCATTGATCAGATTAAGATATATTTTTTGGTGAATATTCGTCTCTTTATATATGAAAATATAATGAAGGCATTTGATATCTATATATATTTCTCAATTCATCACAAGAAGACAATTCAAACATATTTTCAAAGAGAAGATCACTACATGGAACTCCAGATCATATGTTGGGTAGTTTTTATCACAAACGTTCTACTTTATTGAATCATAGGTTAGGAATTATTCGTATTTATTAACACACAACGTAATATCTTCTTCGATTACTGGTGAATACAAAAATAATTTATCAACTTGTGGGTACTTTGTGAATAGGGGCTATGATATACTCATTTTCAACATCATTATTATCTCATCACATTAATCATTCCAATCAATCTTGACTCCTCGTGATGTTATATTTGGTAGAGGGTTTCAAAATCATAAACAAATTCCCACAAATCGATGATAATGTCAAGAAATCCCAAGGGAAATATAAATATGTATCATATATTTTGGCCATAGACATCATTGAATTATATATAATATTGATAGTTCCATATATATCTAATTTCTTATGATGATATTCGAACAAAAATAAACATACTTTAAAGGGAACTAACAATTGTTGTACTTTTTATAAATCCTCTCATTTCACAATTTCTTCAGAATAGTACTCAGAAACTCCTTATGTTTCTCCATGGGTTTGGAGTATATTAGAATATCTTCTATAAAGCCTACCAAATATTTGTCGAGCTAATGTCAAAAGACTCTATTCATCATGTCAATGATGATTTTTGGAGAATTAATGAGTTTGAATAGAATTACAATTAACTCATTATGCACATACCGTCTAAGAAAAGAAGACTTGGGGATATCCTCCTTCTTCAACCAAACATGGTAAGATCCCTACCATAGATACAAATTTGAGAAGTATTGTGCTCCCCATATCTAATTGAATAAGTCTTCAATCTATGGAATATGATAGTTGTTCTTCATCGTGATCATGTTGACCTCATGTTATCTAATTTGAAGGTTCATTGACCCATCATTATTCTTGAATTATAAGATTGGTGCACCCCATGTTAAATCAATTGGGATTTTGAAACCTTTATATAGATTCCACAGTGGTTGATTCTTCAGATCTGTAACATCCACAACTGCCGTTCTATATAGAGTCTTGGATAATGGAAACTCTCTAGGTATATGATCGATTGAAAATTAAACCTCTTGGTAAGAAGGAAGAATAATAACTTCATTATGAAACACATTAGTGTATTGCCCCATAATAGATATGTCCTTGACAATGGTTCTCTCCTTAAACTCAAACATTTGATCTAGATGTGACTTCTCATAGGGAATTAATATTTGTGCTTATGATTTTTGTTCTAAATAAGATTCATCATCCTCCTTTATATTTTATATAATCTGTGTTAAATTCAAAATACAAGAGAATGATCTCTTTATCACATAAATTTATATTGGTTCTATGTTGGTATATCCAATCCATACACTAAATCACATCAAATTCCCTCAATGGAAGTTTAAAAAGGTTTACTAGGAAGTTTAACCCAATAATTATGATATTAGAGGAGTTATATACATAAGATGAAACAATTTCACTATTTTCTATTTTCACTGAAAAGTATTCTTACTTGATATTCCATGGTGTTTAAATAGTTCTACTAATCTTTGGTGATATAAAGGAATACATAGATTTGGATTCTGAATATATAGTCACAATCCATGAATGAATGACTGGTATACCTATCATCCATTAATTATCAGGATCTACCTCGGTTTTCGTGATGGAAAATGAATTCCCTTACTACTAAGGAGGTTGTTCATTATATCTGAAAACGCTTGGCTTAGCACATTAGTTTGGAAAGCTCCCCAGATGATTGAAATTAAATAAATGAACAATGCCATGAGGGACGAGTAGTGTATTACATTCCTCAACCTTAGTAGTGGGTTTCTCATATTCTGAATCCTAAGAATAGTTCCCTTCCTTCCCAAACATATATCCTTTCATCATCTCCCTTATGCAATTTTTCTGATCATTCATTCTACACTATTGACAAGTGAGCTGTAAATTTTTTTTTGCACTATTATATTACTTTATTGGAACACCAAAATTAAATTTCACTTTCCTCTTCGTATCCCCATGAGAATATTTAGATTCGATGATTACAATCTTGAATTTTTGGGGACATCAAGAAATTTCTTCATAGCTATCAATGTCATAGATCTCCATAGATTTTCGTAGACTAGGTTTTATCCCACCAAAGAATAGGTCAAATATGTATTGTTGGAGGGTAATGAAGAATCTAGAGGTTTATAATGCAAGTCTTGCCAATATTTCCTCATACTTATGAATATATTAGTCATTAATCTTATTTAGGGTAAGTAAATTCATTTTCATTATATGTTAGAGAGTGTAAGGAAAATAATTATTGAATTTTTTCCAATAATTGCATCCTCCCCATTGATTCAATATCTACTTCTAGATTCCTATTATTGATCAATTTCCATCATTGATCAGCATCTACCCTCATATGAAATAAAATAAAATATAACATTCACTTTTTCGGAATATTGAAGGATGGGGAATATAATCTCAATAGAGTTGATTAATTGTTCCGTGATTATCGTATAAGATGATCCTTCCTATGTTAGAGTCCTTTTGATATAAAGGACTTAATAGAAACCATTTTATTTCTTATAGGGATTTACGAGATTATACTGAACCTATTTTCTATTAAAAAATTTAGTCCGCTGATATAGTATCATCACAATGTATATTATTAATGCTCCCATTGGGTTGGTTATATTGTTGGGGCAGTCATTAAATTCCCTATTGTATTGATTGTTTAAATAATTCCTCTAATTTTTCCCATTGTCTAGAATAAAAGTAAAATTATGGATTATTATTATTAAATTATTAAACACATAAAAGGGAATCCAATGATATTATATAGATAACTTATCAATTATATTTATTTCTTAACTTACCAATTTAAAGGCTTCAATCAATGTTATCCATGATCTATTTATTATCATATATTGTAATGGAAATATTTTTTGTTCCCTTGATAATGGTTCATAATGGGCATGATATTTTACCAATGAATATACCCTATAAGTGCCAAACCAGGTGCACATTAAGGCCCATTTCCATGTACCAGGTTACTCTAAGTCAGGAACAACACACCTTGTTGGAGTTGTTATCCCAAGGTACATCTATTCTATAACTACATCAACTAGTAGTATCTATATTGGGTTGTATTTTCTTGGTAATCCACATACTCTATACTTAGAAAATGTTAGGGATGTCTTCTTATATATAGTCTTATTCCTAATTATTAGCTAAATATTTAAATCTTGATCCAAAAAATACAATAACTTTTCCATTGACACAGACTACAACATCCCTGATATTTATTATATATTAATTCATGATTTATTTAATAATATTATAATTATTTCAATAGAGAAGATCAATATGTCTATTTTATTTGGGAATTAGTTTCATTACATAACAACAAAAAAAATTAAATACATCATATTTATTAAAAATTTCCTTAACATGATAAAAATAATCCACGAATTTTAAAATAGTACAAGATTACCTATGAAAATACATAAGAAAGGGGTGATCTATAAAGAACAATAATGGAATAAACATGTAATAACATGAATATAGTAATACATGTTAGAAAATAAGAACATAAATGTTTCATAAAATAAATATAAACAATAATTTAGGGAATATATTGATAATCATAACATGGGAGATGTGCTAAAAACATATATCATTTCATCATAAACATACATCAAGAAAAACCACAAACATATCTAGATGGAGTAAATAAAATAGTTATAATCACTCCCTATCCCAAAAATATATCTCATGTGGGTAAACATTACCTAATATATTTGGAGTGCTATCTAATTACGAGGACACCCATCACATTAATTTAATTCAAAAGCTTAAGTGTTCCATACAGCTCACAATACATGGAATCATTTATCATTTCAATTTATTACTCTAAAATGGAGTGTGGAATACATAAATGAATGTTCAAATATAAAATTTATTTGTTTATATTTGTGAATAACCTTGATAAGAAATTGGTATGGTATTCGCCACACAATTGTTTTGGCATGAAAAAATCACGATGAAATATCTCCTGCCTAACAACGTCACCGAAAAAATTCACAAAATGGGTTGATGAGAGAAAATTAGGTCTCTAATAATACAGAATTTAAATGGTCACTAATAGATACATTTAAATACATATCCCAACACATGGAATTGTAAATATAAGGAATAAAATTATTATGAAACATGAATAAAGAAGTGAATGTGAAGATCCCTCACTTGAGTGTGTGACACCAAGTACATTGGAGGATCTTCTTGATAACTTGGGTGCACCTTTGGAGGACTCTATAGATTGGAGGGTAGAATAATGAAGTGATTAATGGAAGTTTATTTAACATAAATTTCATATATGGTCATTTGTATTTTGAAATCATGGGAATATATTTATTATTTCTGAAACATAGGTTTTAGACTTTATATAATAAAATAACCAAACAAAAAGCATTCCCATAGTTTTCCCATAGTTTCATAAAAATGGAAGTAATTTTAATTGTTTTATAAGGAAATGGTATTAACAGAAAAAAAATAATACCCTTTCTTATGTGGATGTGAGATATACTCTGAATGAAATGATTTTAAAACCTTAAAATATATTAATTGTTATTGACGATTCATAATGGATTTATAAAATAAATAAAATAACTAAATAAATCACATTATTGTAAAGGAAAAACATTTGTTTCGTATATTATACACTTTAAATTAATTATTACACAACTTATAGGTCATTATGATATCATAGTACCCTATGTCTAGTTACATGATATTGAAATTTTTACCTTAAAATTAGACGGCCTAAGAAAACTTGGTCAAATTCAGACATGGATAATTTTTATGCTCTTATTCCAAAAATAATACTCATTTTTTAAAAATAATTTTTGAAATATGTGAATTTTCACTTTCAAAATAAAAATTACATTTATTAAAAAATCATGGATTTTTTATAATAACCATTTTCATTCCCTTATTAAAGTCACCATTGACTTAAAAAAATATCTAATCATTTAAACCTAAATTAATTATTTAATAATAACATTTCATTCAATTAGAATTTATTTTATGAAAAAAACAATTATTTCATCAAAAAAAATTATTTAATTGAATTTGAATATTTCCCAAAAATAATGTTAGTGTATTATTATAATATGTTGATATATCATTTTTAATGTGCCAATAATAGGATGAAAATATATTCTTTATTCTTTAAAAAATAATTCACATAATATTATTTCTAGTGTCCTAATACATATCTCTTTAATACACAAGAACACTCCCTAAGAGTAAGGTGAACTATGGTGAGACATTCATAGGGTGGTCCGAAATACCTGGTTTGGGTTGTGATCTCAATGAGGATGAACATCTCCCATTAATAGGTTTTCTCATTCTTAAGTTGTTGATTATCAGCTTTGGAATGTTTATGGGAAAATCCCAGAGATTCTATATCCCTTATAAGATCAAATAAATAGGATTCAAAGGGTATGATATTACTAGTTGAGGCCATAACATCCTTTTTCTATGTTAATTGAATTTTTAGATCCCCACATTTATACAAACCATGCGATATTTGTTCAATGGCTATATTATCCAGGGTAATGATTCTTAATGGTAATTATAATATGATAGGATATTACAGTAGAAATTAATTTCATATCTTTTCTATAACCATATTACATAATAAGTAATTTTATTAAAATATCAAGGGAAATTATATTTTTCACAGCTCGTGTCTTTACAATCATCCCTCTTTAAGAAATGTTTCCACTGAAATTATTTGTTACCACATTAGTACTAATTATGGTACTCTGTTTTAATAGCTATTATGGTTCCAACTTTTCTTCTTGCTGTTTTCGGTTTCTCAAAAACTCTTTTAACATGTACAATGTCTTATTCTGTTGAACATTATCTATATGATCAAGGATCATCATCTGCTGCTGCACATAGGAAATTTCATTTTCCAATTGTAACACCTATGGATTATGTACATGTTAGACGTATGGTATGTACTTTATCAAAGGTATACATGGAATATGTCATGTACATATGATAGGTTAGATGAGAGTGAATGTTGGTTGGAAACTGCTCTAAATGGATTAATGATGTCCTAAGGGATGATCTATCATGGATAAAGAATTACCTTCATCACAAGTCTCAAGAATATATTCTTGGGTGATACGTAGTAAAATAACATGTCTCTAACAGCAGACACTATGTCTCATCAAAAATTTTCTACATACCTCTTTTTTCAAATCTGAGAATCCTTAATGTTCTACTGAATGATTTAGTAATTTTCCACCATTTCCTCAATCATTTCATGATATAATAGTTTTTATTATCCATCATTATCCCAACAAGTAGGTTTCTTCACATTATTTCAGAATGGCTTTCATAAGGATCCATTTGGATGGTTGGGTGGATATTATTGTTGTAAGAGAACTCGAAAAGAGGATGACATTAATCCCATCATCATTTTCTATCTTGAGAACAAGATCTCAAAATTTCTTCTTGTTTATGCATATTTCACTCAGATTGGCAATTAGTTTGAGGATAATTAATAATACTAATTCTCAACTCAATGTTTAGAGCATGTTGGATAATTTTATAGAACATGGGGATGAATATAAAATCTAGATAAGATAAAATAGATATTTAGTACCCTATGAAACCATTCCAGTTATTTTAAATATATCAGGAAATGTTGATCTATAGAGTATTCTTCTTCAATTCTAAAAATGTGAGATGTCTTTTTAAGATAATCTAAAATAACACATATAACAATATTTCCCATAGATGTATTTTGATAGATGGTGTCAATGTATATGGTCATGTTTAACAATTTAAATGCTTTTATGAGTAATAATTAAATCATCCCATTAGAATTCATCCTTCCATCCTTCACTTACTAACAGACTGTTTTATTGGATGTATATTCAGAGATATTCTTCTTAATATTTTCCCAACAATGGTTCTCGCTGATATCTCAATATATCGTTGTACTTCTAGGGTGAATGGAGAATGTCGAGTGATGTTCATTGTACAATAGTTTTTATTTAAATTGTAATTTTATGGTACACATAGCCTTCACCCAAATCTCACAACTCCTTCTTCATTAAGACTTAACTCCTAGTGTTTCACTGTTCTTATACTTTCAACTTTTTCAGAATCCACACATCATCACTTTGAGAATATTTTAGCCTCTCCGTATTGTATGGTTGATAAATCATATGTGAATGTATTAATGTTGTTACATCATTTATGATTCCTATTTCTATATTTTTTAAATATTCGAATATTAGATCCCTATCAATTCTCATTAATGATAGAATTTTTGGATCCTTTCTACGCAGAGCTTCTTCTAATTTGATCACTTTAACATGATAGTACTAGATCGAGAAATCATAGTCCATGGTCAGATTTAACCATATTGGTTGGTGCATATTTAGCACTTTCTATGTGAATATATACTTTAGGATTTTGTGATCCTTATATATTTCACACTTCTCACCAAAGAGATAATGTGCCTTTATTTTCAAATTGATGATTACTCCAGTCAAATCCAGATCAGGTGTTGGGTAGTTTGGATTGTGAACATTCAACTCCCATAAAGCATAGACTATGACATTGTAATTCTACATTAACACACAACCTAATATCATTTTTGTAGTGTCACTGAATACTAGGAATCATTCTTCATTTAGGTTTATTGTGAGCACATGGGTCATGATAAGACACCTTTTCAGCTCCATGATTCTCTCATAAGATTAATGATTCCTTGAACACATTACTCTATTCTGAGTAGGGATGGTTTTAGGGTTTGAGAATCATGATAAATTTCTCACAAATTGGAAATAATATCTTGATAATATGTGGAAAATTTTGATATGATTCTTATGTTTTGTCCTTGTCCACCCTCTAATTGATTCTAAAAATGGAGGGTCAATAGATATACCATTTCTTGTGATGATATTCCCAAAAAAATATAATTCTTTCAATCATAACTCACATTTTCTATAATTTTCATAATGATTATCCTTTCACATCACATTTATAATATTTCCTTCATACTCCTCATGTTCCTCTATATTTTGGTGTATATTATAATATCTTTTATAAACAACAGAAAATATTTTTTGAGTTAATCCCAAAAGACTCTATTTATAAAATCCATGATTATTTCTAGAGAATTAGTCATGTCAAATGGTGTCACTATGAGCGCATAGTACATGTACCTTGTACGAAAAGTATTCTTAGGGATATCCTCCAACTATACCATAACTATGTAATATCCTGATCACTGATCAACCATTAAGAAGTAATGTGCTCCACATAGCCGATTGAATAGATCATCAATATTTGGTAGAGGATACTTGTTCTTTATTTTGATCCTATTGATCTCATAGTAATCAATGAATAGGTTAATTAAACCATAATTCTTCCTTACTAAGAGGACTAGTTCACCAAAAGGTGAAGAATTTTGGAATATGAACCCTTTATCAATATTTTCTTATATTTGTTTGATTAGGCCCTCAAGTTACAGAAGTTCCTTTCTATGTAGAGTTTTAGATAATTGCATCGCCCCTAATATATGTTCGATTGAAAATTCAACCAGTCGGTTGAATGGAATATTAGGAAATTCCATGGGAAACAAATCAGAATATTCCCTCACAATAGGCTTTTCATTAATGAAGATTCATTCCTTTTACCTAATAAATTGAGCTAGATAAACTTTTTCACAGCAAAATAATATATTTTATTGAGATGTTGATGCTAAAGAACATTCATCCTTCTCTTTGTAGTTGTACATAATCTGGGATGAATCAATATACATAGAGTGGTTTCCTTCTCATGTACATTTATATTGGCACTATATTCGAAATTCCAATCTTAACACAAAATTGAATCAAATTCCGCTAAAGAATGTGATGGTTCACTGGGATGTTTATCCCAAAAATTGTGATAGGAGAGGTATTATATACTTGGGATTAAATAAATTTTCCATTTTTTGTTTTTCCTATAAAATCTACTTAAATCATTTGTGGTGGTGCTTGAATAGTTCAATTAAATATAACTTATATTAATAAATTATTACTAATAAAAAATAGAATGTTTTCTTTTATTTATGGAATTATTAGTGTACCAGTCACCCTTTTGTTGTTGGGAGACTACTTAGAGGTTATGATTGAGATTTCCCAGGTTGCCATGGAGGTTTTTAGTTGTCTCTAAAAAACCTTTCCATAGATAATTAATTATAAAATTTTTATGGTTCCTTGTAGTTTAAATAATGAACTATGCACTAAGGGATGAATAGAGAATTCATTTTATGAATTTCATTAGTGGGTTTCAGCTTTTTGGAAATCACTCGTAAGGTTCCCTTGCTTCCCACACCTAAATCATTTCCCCACCCATTAAGTAATTTCATAGGTTCCTTCTTTCCATGCCTTTGAAAACTAGGATGTTTAAATATTATATAAATATTATATTTATTATTCATATTGCATGAATTAAACTCCACTATATTATTATCCCTCATATGGACTTTTTATTCACGGATCTCCATCACGACTATGAGGGAACATCAAAAAATTTCCCCATAGACGTAAATGTCCCAGATCACCAGGTATCTTTGTAGGCTATGTTTTATTCCACCAAATAATTAGTCAACGATATATTATGGGGTAATTATAAATTTACACCATTATTATGAAAGTATTCTAAATTTTACCACACACTACCTAATAGATTTATCATGTTTCTTCTTGAGGGTAAGGAAATACCTTTACATTCTAATTCAGAGGGTTTGAGAAACATATTTATCTATTTGTTTCCCAAAATTCCATCAACACCATCACATTGATTTCTTCCTCATGCTTCATATTATATATCAATGTCCATCAATTATCAGCTTCTCGGTTAATATGATAAAAACATGTAAAACCGTCTATTTTTCTGAATGTTTAAGGATAGATAAGATCTTCCCACTATAGTGGAAATTTTTTTCCACTATTAATGGATGATATGATCAATTTAATGTTAGAGGCATTGGTCTCATAAAGGCCTCTATTTCAGCTTGTTCATTATTTTTGTGATTCAAGCGCTCCCCCTTTTCTAGGATTCTATTCAATACCAGATTCATATGAAAAAGTATTATAAAAACATTTTTTATTCCCCATCTCATTGGATTGGTTATCTTTTTGGGGAAGACATCACATTTCCCATAAATTTTATTGTTTACATGATTCATCTTAATTAATATCACTTTGTAGAATAAAATGAAATTTATGGATGATTATTTTTAAATATTAAACACATAAAATATAATATAATGAAATTATAGATATAACTTATAAATTTTATTTATTTCTAATCTTATGAATTTCTAGATTTCAATATATGTTATCCATGATCTATTTTGTAACATATATTACAACATTATTTTCCCTATTCCTTTAATAATGATTTGTAATGAGATGTTGATTTTACCAATGAATAAACCATGGGTTTTTCAATCCTGGGGCATAGTAAGGCCCATTATCATGTACGAGGATACACTGAGCTAGGCCCAATACACTTTATCAGAGTTTTTACCCGTAGGTGTATATCTTCCAGAACAACATCCTCTTTTAGTTTCCATATAGGGATATATTTTATTGTTATACCACAAAGTCTATAGTTACCAAAATTTATGTTTGTTTTATTATACTTATTCTCATTCTAAATGATTTTGTTTTATTTTTCTAATCCTAATCCAAAAAATTTATAAACTTTTCCATTTATGCAAACTGTGACAACCCTAGAATTTATTACACATTAATTCATCATATATTTTATAAGTTTACACTGATATTAACCTAAAATATTGAGAAGTATGGTGTATTTTTTAATTAGGTACATTTCCAAAAAAACTAAAATAAATAAATACATTATATTTATTAATAATTTCCTTAACATGATTACAATATTCCATGTATTTTTAAATTGAACAAGATGACATGGGGACATACTTAAGAAAGGGGTGTTCTATAAATGCTAGTAAGTGAATAAACATGGTATAATATGAAACATGTAATACATGTTAGAAAATAGGCATTTCAATGGGGCATAAAAGAATCATGCACAATAAGGAATGATATAACATAATAATCATGACATGGGAAATGGGGAATCTAGTTATTACACTATATTATGAATATAGGTCAAGGATAACTGAAAATACATCATGATGGAAAAAGCGCCATAATGGAGTCGGGTTCACTCCCTATATCAACATGACATTTCATGGGACTATAAATTACCCAATGCATTAGAGCACATAATAATTTTGGGCACACCCAACAGATTCAATTCATTCTCATATTGAAGTGTTACACATAGTTCATAATGTATAGATTCACTTATCAACATATTTTATTCAAAGAACATAGAGTATAGAATACATATATGAGAAAACAAATTATAAAATTTATTTTTGAATATAGGTGAACAATCATGAAAGAAAATGGGTATTGTATTCACTACACATTTTTTTCATGGAATAATTGTGGTGAAATGTTGACAGCATAACAACATAACAGAAAAAATTAACAAAATGGGTTTATTATATAAAAAGGGCCTTTAATAATTTGTAAATTGTATATTTAGTTATAAACATATGTAAATAAGCATCCCAAAATAATTAATTGGAAATAAAGGACATATCTTAATAAGGAAACATTAATAATTAACAAAAGGTGGGGATGTATTAATTGAGTGTGTGACTCAAAATTATTAGGAGAGATTCTTGAGAGTCTAGGGGAACCTTAATAGGACTATAAATATTAATGGGATAATTAAGGACAATCTCCAAGGAATTTTAGTGAAGAGAAATGGGGGATTCAATGGGTTTATATAGGAAATGAGTGAGGATTTCATTATTATTTCCAAAACATTGATTTTGGACTCAATATAATAAAATAACCAAACCACAATAATTCCCCTGGTATTTCTAATGGTTTATAAAAAAATAATTGTTTTCATTGTTTTATAAGTAATTGTCCAGAACATAATAAAAAAATACATGCTCTTATGTGGAATTGAGTCACACTATTATAAAAATGAATTTAAAACCCTATAATAGCTTAAGGGTTGTGGAGGGTTTAGAATGGATAAATAAAAAATAAAATAAAAGATAATTACATTATTTTGAAGCTAAAAAAATTATTTGGTATTGGATACCCATCATAAAATTTATTACAAAACATATAGATCATTATAATGTCATAATAAAAAATGTATATTTTTACGGTACATAATTCATTACACTATAATTTAAATATATTAGAAAAGTATGAAAAATTATCCATTTTGATAATTATTAAATTATGACTCAAAAAACAATATTTATTTTATCTAAATAATTTTATAAATTAGTGTATTTTAACTATTATAATAAAATGAAACTTATTATGAAATGACTGGGGTTTTAACAATAACAGTTTTCAAGCCCATATAAAAACATAAATTTGACATCATAAAAATTATTACATCATTTATATTTAATTAATGTTATTTAGTAATAGTATTTTATTAAAATGTTATTTATTTCAAATTAATTTATTAATTTATCAAAATATATTCATTAATTGTATTTGAATAATACCCAAAAATATTTTTTGAGAATTATTGTACCAAATTAACAATAATAATGAAATTAACTATAATATGATGAAAATAAATTCATTATTTTATAAAAAATATTGTACATAATCTTATCTCTAGGGTCTTGATACATATCACTTTTAAATGCGAGAAAAAACCCTAATAGTAATGTGTAAAATGGTGATACTTTCATGGTGTGGTTCAACATACCTATTTTGGGTCATGATCTTGATGAGATTATGTAACACCCCGACCCCAGTTTCCTAGAGTCGATGAATGTTTACATAACATTGGCATGATCACAAGGGATCAAATCGCAAAAGACTGATCATTTTAGTAGCATTGGAAGTACTAGATACATTGAAAAGTTTTACATTACATAATAAAATGAAAAAAAAAACAAAATCATTATCTCGATTGACCACATTCATATCCCTTTTACTATCCCTATAGTTCAATCGTAATATACTTTTTCACATCCTTGAAAAAATAAAACATAGAAAGGGGTGACGTGAGATTCTCAGTAAGGATGAAAATATGGCAGAAACTTTCATAAATAAGCATAAATATTTACGAAATTAATAATACTAAAACATAATCCTTTTAAACATAATATTCTACATAATATGGTCAATATAAATTTAGTAATTCCCTTTACTTATTCACATGGATATTTTACTAGTTGAATAATCACATACAACATCAATAGACGATTTCA
The DNA here is from genome assembly GCA_963277665.1 of Viscum album. Classification (NCBI taxonomy): domain Eukaryota; kingdom Viridiplantae; phylum Streptophyta; class Magnoliopsida; order Santalales; family Viscaceae; genus Viscum; species Viscum album. The sequence continues at coordinate 1,153,019,122 of OY728121.1, read as the reverse complement.
TAATGATGGAATGCATAATTCCAAACATCATAACAATATAGTCAAGGCCCTGTGACAAAACTAAAAATAAGATTTGTCAATTCATTGTTCCAAACCACTAGTTTTTCTCTTGGGACTTACAGACGCATCGAAGAGCTATAGTGGCTCCACCAGTCACTTACTAAGTCCAATGCATTCCTCGCATGAAAAGGTTTAAACATAATATAAAAATGTATACTAAAACTAGCATATGATATGTCAATTATTTATCCACAATCCCTGAATTGTACAAGAATAACACATCCATAGTAAAAAATATCCCAAAACATTCAATACAATATGGAATATTTGTATCATAATAAATCAACATCAAACAAGCTTAAAATCAATCAAAGGATGTTCACATGGATGAAATGATAGATTTTTAAAAGAAATACCTTTTTCTATTTTGAAACCATTTTAAAGTTACATAATCATTAAATAAAACATTTATTTTGAAAATATTCTTATTTTCTTGATGGGAAGCTTCATGAATGTTATAATAGTGGAAAATAGCCACACACGTTGTATAAGATAAAAAAGTCATTCTTACGTTAATTTTGTCAAAATGGTCAGAGAGTACCTTGTTTGGAAAATGGCAGAAAGATTCATTTAAAACATATATGGTCAAATAAGGGTATAAAATACTTTAAACAAAATTCTATTAAATAGTAAAAATATTTTAAATTTCGTTTTTAAGAAAACATGGATGTTGATGATAAAGAGGTCCTTGTAGATTCTTATGAATTAACAACCTCAGATAATAAAAGAAATTGTAGAATTTACCATGAAATTGTATTTTTCCTTAGTAGATTGTATGTTAACCCTTCTTTAAAATAGTTAAAAAATTATTATTAAGTTATAGAAGAAAAATATACATAAATATTATATCATATATGATCCTCTAATATTTAATTATTAATAATATTTCAATACTATCATCATTTTGGGTGTTAAATGATTTGTATTTTTCATATGATTTGTTAAGATAGACATGTTTGTTATGGATTTGATGTATTTGATTCATATTCATAATTATTTTATTTTCATAAGCATTATTTTTAATCAAAAAATAAAAATTATTCTTGAATGATTTCGATATGGAATGAATCTCATCGCGTTCGTGGAGACGGAAATCCGTACGTACGCACGGGCAACAATATCATTATATTGATTGTGAAATAGTATATAATTGGATGGTATATCATATATACAGAATAATTATGATTTTATATTTATTAATTACATCATTTATACTAATTATTATACACATCCCAAAAATGATGTGTTTGAATAAAAACTACACCATGACATTTAGACGGTAAGTCGTACATACTCACGTATGGTGACATTGTCATTTATAGGATGTATAAAATAAGGAATATGGTTGTACAATATTTATAATAACATCACAGTATATAGAAGGTATTTGATTTATTATTTTGGTATGGAATCAACAAACAAAGAGGAATAGTAAGATGAAACGAACTTGAAAGAGCGTGGTGAAATTATTACCTCTTCTTCTGGTGTTTCTTTTTGAGTTGATCAAAAGGGATTTATAGGTTGGATTTCTAATAGAAATAAGGACCCTAGGATGATGTGGAGGAAGTTGGGAGGATATTTGGTTAGGGGTTTGGTCGAGGCAAATGGCGTTGGAGGAGTAAAATTAAGAAAAGGGGAAGTACCCTTTTAAAAGAGAGGTGAGGGTCACTTTAGGAAAAGCTTGAAATATTATTTTATAAAAAAATAATTTTCGGTTTCTAATGGCCCAAAAATTATTTATTTTTAGTATAAGGTCGTGATGGGTCTAAAAAATTTTATAACATAGGTTTTATACTCGTATAGGTTACCATATTAACCATATATTTTATATTTAACTCTTAGTTAAATAATATGACTTTTACGATGTCTCTTTGTATTTTTATATTATATAGTTAATAAACATAATATAAACATCCAAGAGAACTCCAAGTCATTAATTATTAATATATATAACCTTATATATGTTCTTTGGCCAATCCTCATATCTTTAGGAATATTATATCAATTAATAGTATACTATTAGATTTAAAAATTTAATTATGACAATTTTGACACTATTTAGTATTTGATTTTTTTTTTAATTCTTAAAAATTGTATCACTTCGAATAAAATTTATTTAATCAACCCTTAAATGTCATATTAACCTATAAAATTAAGGAAATTTATCATAAGTCTCAATTTACATTTATTTTGATATTTAAAATATGAATTATTTTAATACTTCATTAATAAGGTAATTACTGCATCATTATTGTGTCATAAATAAATTAAATTATTTAAGGTCTAAAAATTTGAAAGAAAATACCATTACATTAAAAATCGTTTTATCTTTATAATGAATATTTATATTCGAATTTATATTATGTGTAACCCTATATTAATTTTTTTTAATTATTAAACATTGAATTTAACACTTTTAACCATTCTTCAAATAAAAATAATAATAAATTTCCTAATCTAATCCATATGTACTAAAGGGGATCATTTATTATATCTAATGTTGTTTTTGGTCAAATTAAACATATCCAATATAATTAGGACATGATTTTGGGTAATTATGATATAATTTGTACCCTTAATTAACAATTTTACTTCTAACCATGGTAAATAAAAGTCAAAAGTTACTATTTAGAAAAATATATTTTTATATTATTGAACCAAATTTTACTTATTGATTTCAACTGTTTCTCTCAAATTTTTAATATTCAACTCACAGAATCGGTAAAATTCTGTTTTGACCAAATTTTTAAATGCTCCTAGAAGGTGGGTAAAAGAAGGTAAAAAGTTCAATAAAATTTTATATATCTAAAATTATTATAAAATGGCTAAAATGAATTACATTAAACATATACAGGTATTATGTATCTATTTTGACCTCAAATAAATTAAAATAAAATAACTAATTATTTAAATAATAAGGCGTTTTTAAACAAAAAAGCAGTGTTTTCCACTATTCAAAAAAATGAATGTTTTCAGAAAAATACCAAAAATTCACCCTAAATTAATTTTGAAATTATGAATCCAAAAATGAAGTCCATTTTGAAAAGAAAATTATATAATTTCACAATGTGGGTATCACTATTTATAAGATCTAGTTTGATTGGTCGTGGTGTGTTAAAACTCGAAGTTGCATAGAACACAAGCTACTGCATTATTCATAGGAAAATGTACTGTGGAAGCTGGGGGTGTTACATTCTCCCCTGATTAAAATAATTTCTCCCTAGAAATTTCTATAATATTACTGCATAAAAAAATTGGGGTGGTTCTTCATCATAATATCCTTAGGTTCCCACGTTTCCTCTTCCATTTTATGGTTTCTCCATATAACATTTACCAGATGAGTCATTCAGTTCCTCAGAGCTTGTTCTCTTATATCAAGAATCTCGACAGGCTCTTCACAATAAGATAGATCTGGTTCATGTTCATTTTCCTCATAGGTGAGAACATACATTGGGTCAGGTATGTATTTTCTCAACAGTGATACATGGAACACATCATGAAATTTGGAGAGACTTGGAGGCATTTCCAAACTATAAGATACAACTTCAATTTGTTCTAGAATTTTTAAAGGTATAATGTAACTGAGACTCAATTTACCCTTCTTACTGAAACGTATAACACCCTTCCATGGAGATACCTTCAAAAAATCAGGTTCTGTTACATGAAATTTCAAATCAATCATTTGGTTATCGGTATATCTCGTTTGCTAACATTTGTCTTCTTTGATGTGGGTTTGGATAATATTCATTTTTTCCATAATTTCCTCAACATGATCTCGGCCTACGAGTATTCTTTCACTAACATCATCCCAAAAAGTTGGTGTGTGACATCTCTTTCCATATAATTCTTCATATGGTACCATATGAATACTTGAATGGAAGATATTATTAAAGGAAATTTTATCAAAGGTAAATATTGATCCCACATACCTTGAATGTCATGTGGAAAGATCTCAATATGTCTTTTAATGGTTGAATATTCCATTCTAATTTTCCATCGTTTTGAGGTTGGTAGGCAGTGCTCAGATGAAGTTCAGGATCTAGTGCCTCTGGAATACTTTTTCAGAATCTTGATATCAAACGGAGATCACGATTAGAAAAAATCGATAGGGGTAAACCATGGGGTCGTACAACTTCATTAATATATAGTTTTTCAAAATGTTCAATTGTTAAATCATCCCTTATAGCAAGAAATGTGTTGACTTGGTAAGACGATCAACAATGACCCATATTTCATCATTCCTTATAAGAGTCTTTGGTTGCCCCATGGAAAAGTCCATCATAATATTATCTCATTTCCACTCTGGTATGGGACGAGGTTGCATGACTCCTCCAGGTTGTTGCCTTCTATCTTTCACTTTTTGACAAACCATATATCTTTAAACAAAATCATCAATCTCCATCTTCATGTTGTCCCTCCCAAAATGATCTTTCAAATCTCTATAAATCTTGGTGCTCCCAGGGTGTACAGAGAAATTTTAGATATAAGCATCAACCAACAATTCCCTTTTTAGAATAGGTATATTAGGAACACAATGTCTTTTTCCAAATTTCAAAATTCTATCTTCAAATATGAAGTCACTCAATCTCCCATCATTCACATATTTAATAGTCTTTTGAAACTCCTCATCATCTGTCTGGGAACTCTTTATCCTTTATGTTATTGATGGTTTGGAAAACATTTGAAGAAGTATTGATTTTTCACCTTCCATGGTTATTCTCATATCTATCTTTACTAGATCATTGAAAAACAGATCCCTTTCAACATTCATCTTGTTCAAAACTCTATGATCCTTTCTACTCAAAGAATTATCCATCATATTCACTTTCCTTGGGTGGTAGTGTATAGTGAAATCATAATCCTTGAGTAGTTCAAACCCTCATCTTTGCCTCATGTTGAGTTTTTTCTGTGAGAAAATATACTTCAAACTCTTGTGATCATTATATATCTAACATTTTTCACTATAGAGATAGAGTCTCTATTTTTTCAGAGTAAAGATTACATCTGCTATCTCAAGATAATGTGTGGGATTGTTTTTCTCATGAATTTTTAGCTATTGTGATGCAAAGGAAATAACATTATAATTCTGTATAAGGACACAACCAAGTCCTTTCTTTGAACAATAACTATTAAAAAAAACCAATCATTCCTTGATGGTTGAGTCATAATAGTATAATTTTATAATATTCTCTTTAGTTCGTCAAAAAAAAATTCACACTCATTGGCCCAAATAAATTTAACCCTTTTACGTGTGAGTTTGGTTAATGGGTTAGCCCACTAAGAAAAATTCTGGATAAACCTTCGATAATAACCTGCTACACCAATAAAACTGTGTATCTCAGTTATACTCATCGGTGATGGCCATTCATGGATATATTTGGTTTTTGAAGGATCAACAGAAATTCTAATATTAGAGACAATATGGCTAAGAAAAGAAATATCTTGATTCCATAATTCACACTCGCTAAACTTCACTTATTATTAATTTGTTCTGAGGTTTTTCAGAATAGTGCGCAAGTGATTTTCAAGATCTTATTTGATTTTGGATTATACCAAGATACCAGAAATAAATACCACAATAAAGTAAGAAAGATATTCACTGAAAACACTATTCATTAGATCCTTGAAAATAGCGGGTACATTAGTCAATCCAAAAGGCATTATTGTAAACTCATAATGCTCCAACCTGGATCGAAATGCTGGTTTTGGAATGTCTTCCTTCTTCACACACAACTGATGATATCCAAATAGAAGGTAAATCTTTGAAAATATTGTGCTCCATGAAGTTGGTTCAATAAATCTTCAATGCGAGGTAGGGGATACCTTTTCTCTATTCGTATAACATTGATCTCCCTCTAGTCAATGCACAACCTTATAGATCTGTATTTCATCGTAACAAAAAGGACAGGGGTTCCTCATGGAGAAACACTTGGGAATAAAGATCATTTGTTACACAATTACACTAATTGTTTCTTTAGTTCCACTAATTCCATAGTGGATATTATTTAAGGGTTCTTCGATATGGGCCTTGAACCCGGAATTAATTCAATATAAAACTCAATTTCAAATTCTGGAGGATGTCCAGGTAAATAATCTAGAAACACAACAACATATTCTTTCACAATAGGTACATCCTCCACTCAAACATTCTTTTCTTCACACATATTTATTTCATTATCTTATTCCACAATAATTGAATTAAGTATGTCTACTGGGTGTGGATCTAGATAATAATAAGGTGTTGATGTTTCTTATCTAATGATAAGGTACTTTATTTGTCATAAAAAATTGTATCCTATCTCTTATTAAAATAAATATTTTCATCATGGTCCGAAAGCCATTCCATTTGGAGGATTATATCAAATTCAATCATGGGTATGAGGATGATATTAGAAGATAAAGAACATTTGTATTCCCTATTGGGAAATGACTCACAAAACATTGTTGCGATGATACTTACTTTAGGTGTTTTGACTAAAAACTATATTGTTATGTAAAATTGAATATTTCTAGTTTTCATATCAAAATGGGATGATATGAAACAATGTGATGATCCAGAATGTAATAAATCATTGGATAAACTTGAAAAAACCATTAAATTACCTACCACCACATCTTTCGGACCTTCAACCTCAGCAGTAGTGATCGAATAAGCTTCTCCTTGCTCCCTTGGCCTATTCTCATGTATGTACCCATGGATATTAGGAAATTAATTTTCATAATTCCTCTTTTCTCAACAATTGTATCATTCAACATTGATAGCCTCTTTCTTCCTATTGCAATCAAGAGCTTACTGGCCTTTTTCACCACTCTTATAACAGACTCCCATTCCCTTCAGGCAAGCTCTGGTGTGTTCCTTCCCACATTTATCACAATATGGATATTCAAACATTCCCTACCTCCACTTATTTCAACTTCTAGAGTGTTCATCATATCTATTTTTCTCTTCCATTGCTTTAAAATCATAATGCATAGAGAATCCTTTTCTGTCTTGATAGCTCATTAGATAATATCTTCATATGATAAGAAGGATTGTTAGAATAATGCTCAAAAAAATTTGTTTTTAAACCATCATAGAATCATTCAATATTATTCCTTGGGTAACATATATAATTTTTTGAATTCCGTGCAATCCATGTAATGTTATCCTCATACTTTGTGACATTGTCATCCTCCTTTTGCCTTAGACTCAGAAATTGTCTTTCCATATCCGCTTGATGGTCACGAGGAAAGTATTTCTCTACGAAAATAGCTTTAAACTCCCTCCATTCCATGTTCTATACTTCTTTATCTTCCTCTGTTTTTTGGATTAATGACCCCCATTGATCTGCATCTTCCATGAGGCGATAAACAACAATGAAATTTTTTCCCTTTTTCTACTACCCAAATCATGAAATATTTTCACTAATGAATTTATCCATTTCACAAATAATGATGTATTTGTAATCGCATTAAATTTTTGTATTTGTTGCCTCATAAAGCTATAAAAAATTGATCCTCCATGTTTTGGATCAAGGTGATCCATACAGGTAAGGTTATTATACATAGCCTGAGTGAGATGTCTCGGTATGGTGATAAACTGATCAGCACCAGTTGCATCACCATCTCCACTATAATTATCTTCATTAGGATGGAAATACCTACAAAGATTATGTGCGTTGATATGGTTTCCATTCCATCCACTAGTCACCATTTCTAAACAATGTCACACAGTAGATTAGTTTATGAATTGCAATACATAATTCCAAACATGTAAAACACTTAACATCAATTGAACAGTTTATGGATATAATCCATAATGATAAAAATGTTTTCTTTGAGGAGTTATATAATCATAAATCCTTTATAATGTTTTGTAATGAAAATATGAATTATCTTAAGAATATCCCCTAGGAGTGTCGTAAGCAAGAGTGTAGCAAGGCCTCTTGTCGTGCAGGAATTCCCATTCGAGTCTAGCGCAAAGCGGTGTTTTCAGGATTAATCCTGAGGTACAACTGTGCTAGAGCCACCTCTACCTCCTTGTATCCATATAGGGATGTATTACTTGGAAAACTCAAATAATCTCTACATTACCAAAATTCTAGTATATTCTTCTATACAATTCCTCAATGTCTATTTTATGGTAATGTTCTCTAAAAGTGTTTTTCTAAATCTAGCTTCCACAGTTTTTACTAAACATCCTCTAATACAATATATAATTCCCCAACCCCAGTTACGTAGAGTCGGTGAATTATTACCTGACATTGGCATGATAACAAATGATCAAATCCTGAAAGACCAATCAGTTTTGTAGCCTTGGACGTACTAGATACATTCATAAGATTTACAATACATTATAAAAGGAAAAAAATGACAAAATTGTCTCCATTGTCCACAATAATATCTCTTAGAATATCCCTACTAGTCAGTCACAATATACTTCTTCTCATCCTAGGATAAATTAAACATAGAATGGGGTGAGCTCAGATGATCAGTAAGGATAACAGATAGCGGAAACTTTCATGAATAAGCCTAAACATTTAAGGCAATGTATGGGAATAAAACAAAATCCTTTTAAACAAAAAACATCTTCATAATATGTCCAATATAAATAAAATAATCTCATTTACATATTCACATTGATATTCTACAAGTCAAATAATCACATGCAACATCTATATCCATTTTCATAATGATGGAATGCATAATGCCAGACTTCATAACCACATAATCAAGGACTTGTTCCAAGACTACAACTATGATTTTGTCAAAGACGTGTCCCAAGACACTAGTTTGACTCATGAGACCTATAGATGCATCGTGGAGTAATAGCGGGCTCGACCTGTCGCATACAATGTGCAATGCATTGAACATATGAAAATGTTTAAACATAACCGAAACATTGGAATTAAAACTAGCATAGGATATATCAATAATTTATCCACAAACCATGAATGGTACAAAAATAGCACATCCATATTCAAACATATCACAAAACCATCAATTCAATATGAATGATTTTTATCATAATAAATCAATTTTAAACAATTTTAAAATCCACCAAAGGATGTTGAAATAGATTAAATGAATTTTTTTTAAAGAAATAACTCTTTCTATTTTGAAAACATTTAAAAGCAACATAATTATATATGAAAACAATTATTTTGAAAAAATTATTATAAGATTGTGTGAGAAACTTCGATGATGTTATAATGGCATAAAATAGCGGCACCTAACCTATAAGATAAAAAATACATTCTTAACTTAATTTTGTCAAATATGTCATTAAGTACCATGTTTGGAAAATGATGTAACGATTCTTTTAAAAAAATATATTGTCAAAAAAGGGTATAAAATACTTTATCCCATATTCTTGTAAATATTAAAAAAATTCGAAATTTATTTTAAATAAAACAAGGATGTGGATGATAAAGAGGTCCCAGTAGATACTTACGTATTAACAACCTCAGATAAGTAAAGATATTGTATAATTAACCCTTACCTTGTAATTTTCCTTAGTCGATGGTATGTTGACATCCTATATAATATTTAAAACATTTTTATTAAATTATACGTGAACTATATACATAAATATGATATCATATATGATCCTTTTAAATTGGTCTCTTAATAATATTTCAGTACTATCATCGTTGTGGGTGTTAACTGAAACATTTTTCATCATATGCTTGGTTACATAATCCATATTTGTTATAGATATGATTTATTTAATTAATATACAGAATGGTATTATGTTCATAAAAATTATTTGTAATCATAAAATGAATAATTATTCTGGAATTATTACGATGGGTAATGAATGTCATCGCCTTCGTGGTGAGAGAAATCTGTGCGTACGCACAAACAACAATATCATTATATTAATGGTGGAATTTTATGTAATTGGATGTTATATCATATATAAAGAATAATTAACCTGTTATATTTATTATTTACATCATTTAGACTCATTATAATACCCATCCAAATAATTAAGTGTTTGAATAACAAACAATACCACGACGTGTAGATGGTAAGTCGTACGTACACATGTAAAGTGGAATTGTCATTTATTGGATGGATAGAAAAATGAATATGGTTGTACCATATTTTTAATAACATAACCGTATATAAAAGGTATTGGAGTTATTATTTTGGTATGGAATCAAAAAAATAAAGAGGAAGTGGAAAAAGAAAAGAACATTAAAGAGGGTGGTGAAATTATTGCCTCTTCTCTGGGTGTTTTCTTTTGAGTTGATCAAAAGGGCTCTATAGGATTGATTTTTTTTATTAATTTATGGACTCTTGGTTTATGTTAGGAAATTTGTGAGGATATTTGGGTTGGTTTTGGGCAAAATAAATTTCATTGGAGATGTGAAATTATGAGATGGGGAAGTACCCTTTTATAAGAGAGGTTAGGGTCACTTTAGAAAAAGTTAGAAATATTACTTTGTAATAAAATAATTTTCTATTTATAATGGCTCAAAAATGATTTATTTCAAGGATGAGGTGGGTATGTGTCAAAAACCTCTTAGATAATAGATTTTAGATAGAATTAGGTCACCATATTAACCTTATCATTTAGATTTAACTCTAAGTTAAAAAGTTTGACATTTACCATGTGTCTTTGTATTTTTTTTATTATATGGATAATAAACATTCTATAAACTGCAAAACGAACCCGAAGTGGTTCATTATTAAAATATAAAACCTCTTATAAGTTCTTTGTACTATCCTTATATTTTTAGGAATATTATATCATTTAATAATAAAGTTTTTTAAAACTCAATTATGTAAATTTTGACAATATTTAGTATTTGATTTTTATGAAAGTCATAAAATCTTAATCACATCGAATAAAAATAATTTCATCAACCCAATAATGTCATATTAATATAAAAAATTATTGTAATTCATCATAAGACTAAATTTACTTTTATTTGGATATTTATAAGATCAATTATTTTAATATTTCATTAATAAGGTAATTACCGTATCATCATTTGCAGCAAGAGAACGTGTAAATATTGTTCTTTAATTTTAATGGAGTCTCTAAACTTCCATGTGTTCCTAGAACGTGGTGTGATGAAGCCATCACAGTAAATTATATATTTTTTACCCATTCTAACACTCGATTTAAGGTAGTCATTCTCTAATTGGAAAGATTTTTCAAGATCAAATGAAACTCCCTAATCCACTTGCCCAGCTTCATCCTAATTGTGCATGGAATTACTTACAACAAGAATAGATTCATCGAAATTTGAGGTGTCCTGATTTTCATCCCTAGATGTATGCATGTTCTTAGTTTCACCAGGAGGATTAACCATAGATGTTTCTGTATGATTTAGAATACATGTATTAATAGGGGGTTTGCAGGCTTCTTTTTTTTACCAAAATCGGTTTAGAGAACGCAGAAGGTCGAGGAGCATAACTTGTTTTCTCACATTCATTTATGGAGTGACCAATGAGTGAGAATTTCTGGTAGAAGGCTGGAGCATTCTCAAAGAAAACATCATGAACTAACCCATTGTATCCATTTTGTATCCAGAATTGTGAAGGTAGTGGTTTAGACATATCGATTTCAGGGAAAAATCTACCAAGAGAGGGGTCTGTAAAATTAAGGGTAGAATAATCTTACTTAATGGGTTGACCAAAACGAACAATAATGGAAAATAACATATTGTGTTTGTAGATGTGAAGGGGTATATTAGGGAAACTTAGCCCGAGAAGAACAATGTGTGGCTCAAAATTCAAATGGATGTCTGGAGACCATTTAAAAACCTTCATTCGGCAAACCCCAAAAGACCAGAAAACATGAGTCCAAAATCAATTGAAATAATCCTTTGGGGAGAATAGAAAAAGTACATGCAATGAGTTAATAAGACCAATGTGAAAATTATCAAATCATATGCTTTCCAAGGTATTTCACTGGAAGACATGTGAGGCTCTACGATTAAAGTATTTATCAACCAAACAAAACCAATGATTCGAAGAGAGAGTTTTGACCTCATATGTTGAGAAAGAAATTTCCGATAGACCTCTGTGTATAAAATGATTGGGGTCAATGCGTGTAGAGTTCTTTGATTTAGTCTGAGAAGCACATCTTGCGACAACATCCACGAAGGATTGAGCATCCTGGTTGCCAAGCTGATCAGTGGTATTTGGGTTTCCTTGATGGGTTCCTGAAGGCAGCGGCTCCCGCAAAGGATCGAGCATCCTACATCATCACACACATTGAATTTTTGAAATGATGTTAGCTGAGACAATTATTTTACCTCATAAAATGATTTAATAATGACGAAAATTAAAGATATGAATTTTTGTGATCTGAATATTCCCATACATTGAGAATTGGGAAAATTTAGATGTCATTTTCCCCAAAAGTATATAGTTTAGTGTGTTGGTAATCTCATTCTTTTCTTAATATCCTTTATTAATATTGATTGTTTCAACTAATTATTTTGGTTTAAAATTAATATTGAATTATTACAAATTATAAATTATGATGATTCTATATATTGAAACATTTTTCCAAATAAAATTAATATATGTGGAGTAAATTAATTTAAAATTGATCCTTTATATGTGTCAAGAGTGTTTTTAAATAGAAACTATTTAAAAGATTATAAATCATTAATCCATTTTATATATGAAATTGAATCCAATTATCTAAATTGGATTTATAGACATATATTTTATCTATTTTTAATTTAATAACCATTAAAAATAAAATAAATTTATATAAATATTTTGACCAATAGTTCTATTTTTAAATAATATTATATATTTATCATTATTAATAAAAAATCAATCCGTTTAGAATATAAAAAATAACACAAAGTCAATTTTTACACTACTATTCAAAAATAATTTTTTAAAAAATATAATTTATAAATGTTTCATTGACTAGTATTATAATATGTCTACCTTTAAAAGGTTAACAAACTATATTTTAGAATATTAAATATTTTTAAGCATAAAATTATTTTTATTCATATATATTTTCTAGAAATAAAATTAGATAAATTTTTAATATTTTATTGAATATATAATACATACATTACATTAAAAAGATTTATTAAATTCGGTTTTTTAGTCTACATAGATAAAACGTGTTTTTTCCTTGAAAAATATCAATTTAGAAAATAATTTTTTGTTTTCAAATAGTTCTTACATCCATTTATAGTTGATTTATTATCAATGAAATAATTTTATAAACATAAAAAACAATATTTTCATAATTTATGTACTCTGTTTTATATTTTTCAATCCAGTGTGTTGTTGATAAAAATAATAAAATATTAATGACATATAAAGTTTCATTTAAACCCATTATTTTATGTAATTCAAGCTATGATGAATGTTGTGTGTAATGCTATCTAATTTTTGTATTGCATGTATCACAATATTAACTCATTATTTCATGTAATGAATGTTATAATCAATTTTTCTTATAATGAAAAATATAAAATTATAAAGAAATTTTCAAAAAATTATTTGTATTTTTCTTGTTCAATGTTATATATATCTCGAAAATGGGATGTATCATTGTATATTGCCTAATGTATGAGATTATAATAATGATAGAAAAAAAATATCTAGATCCTTTGAATAATGGAACTCTTATGAAATCATAAAAACTGAATTGGCTTATGATAATATAGTGTATTAATGATTCATAGATCATTAACTCAAGAACTACTAGTATTTTATTTAGTTTTTTAACCCAATACATAATACATGGAATTTCTTATAATGACTTTAACCCGATTAATATATATTTATTTACTGATAAAAAATCATATGGAATGATGATTTCATCCATGATATCTTATTTCCAATTGATATTTGTGGGAATTTTCATCATGCATGATTTATTATTGTACCGATAAATGAATTTGATTTAATATTATGCATTGAATATTTATCATTTTTAAGATTCCATATTTGTTTCCAAGTAAAGGATCTAACATTTTATATCCCGAATCTACAAATGATTATCTCTTGTTTTATGAATTATTATTGAATTACAATATATTTGACATCTATTAAATGCTTTTTACAAACTATTCCTAATATTAATTTATCATAAATTGTTGGTGGAGGGACTTGACAAAAAAATATGGAGGAATAATATTTATGTTATAATTTGTGATATATATAATGAGAATACAATCATTAATTGAATGTTCCATCAAAAATAGTTTAAAATGTTCCAAAGGTTATTATTGGAGTAGAATAATGATTATAACCTCAAAATACACTAACACCTCAAGAAGGAAAATAATGTGGTAAATTCTATGATCCATAAGAAGATTTCTAGTTTTTCTATTATGATGAGTTAATGCGATCCAAAAATAATGGATTAATAAAATATTGATCGTTAATTCATGGGTAAAAAATATTGTTCCAATAATTCTCATATGTGTGTTTGACCATATATCTATAAAAAGATTAATGAGGCACAAGTAGGGGAGGTGGAAATTTAGGTGAAGGTGGTGAATGTAATCTAGTTAAAAACTTCATATCGATAGAAAGATCATGTTAAAGAACAATGTATTGTAATTTAAAATATCAGTCATGAAGAAGGATCAATTGGATGAATCTCATAGTTCATTATTCTTTATTCCTCATAGATGATTCACAATCAATAGATATATCAATGATAATTTATGTAGAGACAATATCTAAAATGGTATTGTAGATTATGTATCCAAATTATTTATTTTTCAACAAGGTATTTCAGAAAGACAAAAATCTAAAAGCATATCATTACCATTACCCATACTAAAATGGAATTCAGAAAACATCACCATTGATTTCATCATCAAAAATAATAAAACCACTAACGGACCAAATGATAATGGGTTGTAGTGGAAAACCTTTTCATATAATGTAATTTCATTAGTATAAGTGAGTTTTTTCATATGTGTCAAATTTATAAATATATATTAAAGAGTTTTTTGGTTGTTTGGTTCAACACATTAAATTATACATGATAGGTTTATGAGTTTTCCCATAATGTTTGGGAGATGTCCTCAGTCTGCATTTAAGTATGAGTAAAAATATATCATTGAATACCATCCTCATATATATGTTCTTTATAAGAGGAAAATTAAAAAACAATGAAATATTTTGAAATATTGTTTTATTGATTTCAATGTTAGTTGGGGTCAATACATTCCTCTTGATAAATTATCCTTCAAAAATTTGTTTTACTATGAATTCGGATGCCCCCTTATGAATCCCATTATGGTAGGAAGTGTAGAACTATATCATGATGTGATGATTTTAGAAATTTTAAGATATTGTTATGTGTGATACCTATGGAAATGAAATAGATCGTAAAATCCATTGAACAATACATCAGGGATTCTAATATTAGACAAACAAGTTTTGTCTATAATCATCAGCAAGATATAGAGTTCGACATTGGTGACCGAGTAATATTATGAATATCCTCTTCAAACAATGTTATGATAATTGTAATGAATATAATGTTTAACTCGTGATACCTTATCCATTTTTAAATTCATGTTTTCATCATGAAAATTTCTTATCACCTGAAACATATATCAAATATCTGTAAAGATAATTAGGTGTTTTTCATATCACGTTTAAGGAATAAAATACCAGATAAATAAAAGGTAATTAACTTAGATGTTTTACCACTAAATGACAATTCATATTGTGAATAAAAACTACTTTAAATTTTTGGATTGATAAGGGAAAGTGATACAGGAAAAGACCACTGAATTCATAATATTTTTTTTGTAAATATATAAATTTTAGGAAGATACATGGGAATCTTATGATGTGATAAAAAAAGTATCCACGTGTTTTTATAGAATATTAATTTAGAGATTCATAAAAGGTGGTAGAATGTGTCTCCACTATAATAAGTAATATATTTTTTTTGTTGATTAAATTTAATTTGATTGAAAACATTCCTTACATATAGAACCATGCTTTGAAGAACAACATAATTATATCAAAATATATTTATAATTATTACATTAATAGAATTCATAATCAACTTCATTTTTTTATCAATATGTTTAAAAATAATATAAAAAATTTTAATTGTAATTTAATAATAATAAAATTGTTGACAAAAATAATTTATAGAGTTTAATGAATCCATTGTGTCTTGACTCGTCCCAAAGTGGATCATGTTGTGTCTCCCCAGGACCACCTCCAATAGACTTGGGGATTTCTACTGCTACGGAAAAGGCATATAACTATCATGGGAGGCCTTAGCCTATGTACCTTTACACAGACACATGTGTAGAATCCTATAAAATGTTGAAATGAAAAAAAAACAAACATTAATTCATAATCCTAAACCCCACAGCAATATTATGACAGGAAGTAATGGAATGTAAATATGGCCAAATTCAATCCCACCATAGAGTCTGAAAACATCTCCCACATGAATGTAAAACTGGGAATACATTCAAAATTCCTGTGGAACACACCTCAGGAATTTTGTTCCCACTAATCACCATTTGGTTGAGGTCCGTTAAGGAATTTTTCAAAAGGATGATCATCTTCCCAAGACACAACACTTGTTGGAAAATCCATATCAGGTTTTGGTATAAAAATACTCATTAGGAAACCCATGAACCACAAATAATACAAAAATAAAAATAAAAGCATCTCTATAGACATATATTTTCACATATCTTATAATAATAATATCTAGGTATACCAAACAAGCACAAACATTCAAAAGGTATGTAACCACCATTATTCCAGCCCTAGATTCTTGCTCAGAGATTCTACATAGCACTCATCTAGAAGAACACACATGTTAGTCTGATTGCCCCAATGTAATCCATATAAAAGTTAATGCTCATTTAGTCTCTTCATGATATGGTATACAATGATGGTATAAAGTGGCACAATATACATATGGGGATCACTCCCAATACCATGGGGTGATACCTTCTAATCCATCTAAATTAACCCACTAAATAGAGGATCTGATCTGATTTAGAGTTGGTCATGATAATAATAATAACTCGTCCATGGGGGAAAAGAAGAATGGAGGATATCACTATAGGCCTGATGAAGGGATTCTATGAATTTTTCCAAGATGTCTAGCTAAAGTGATCAATATCCTATATTTTGGAAATGACTCCATACTAACCATCGAATGAAAAAATATAGGGAGCACACTCTAATGAATATTTTCAAATATATAGTGGAAAATGACCCCATGAAATGTTTTATAAGGTACCTAGCATGTTGAATGGGTTATAGACCGTGTCCATGGACCCTCTGTAATACCTGTGTAAATGGAATGTGTCTCAATCTATTTCCATGTATCTATTGAAGTTCATATATTATTAGATTCCTAGGTACCGGTATAGGGATTAGGCCATTTATTGTCCACGTTCTGTCCATTTCGGGAAATTCATGGTGTTTACGATCACATGTAACCCAACCCATGTCTATATGCTATTCGAGGAAGATGCCCATTCACCAGGGAGAGACCACACTCTATGTGATACATAACATTCTCTAACACTCTATATTCCACTACGATGGACCCACATGACATGTAATATCATATCGCATGCCTTGTGCATTATAATTTTATGGAATAATTGGATAAATATTATTGTTGAAGACATGTGGGGTCATGGATATGTCATTGAAGATATAAATATTGTGAAACATATATTGAGAAAACATCCATTGCGGTTCAATCCAAATGTTTTAGTGTTGGAAGACAATGACCCGAAAGAGTTGACACTAGATAACCTGTATAGTACCCACATAGAATATGAAATGATAAATGATGACAATAATGTAGTAGAAAAGGGGAAGTCAATGTATGTGGGGTTCATGTACAAGAATAATATCTTTGTTGAAGATAGTCTGGAGGAAGACATTATGGATAATGTCATGTCATTTATATCCTCTAATCTGAATAGAGGAAAAGGAATGTTCAAAGGTAAATATCAATCTGCATGCATTCAATGTGGAAAGATTGTTCATTTTCACCAAAATTTCTTATGAATTTTGATGATGAAAATGATGAAAATGTGTAATTCCCCAAAAGAAGTATTCATCAAATGAGAAATGGAGGATAAGTACTAGGTGAATTTTCCTGAAAAAGAATATTATACTTCTAAAAGGGGATGAAAGCTCATAAGAATATATGGTAGAAAAGTTGGAGGGAATCATGGATCATAATGTTGATGATGTGGTGTAACTTGCTGGAAATTCGTTAACAAGAGAAGAAAGTGAAAATGAAGAATAATAAATTGAAGGAATAGTTGATATTCAGGATGAGTTAAAAGATTCCATTGAAGAGATAGATATTTTGAGATCCAAAATGATGAAATATAACAATGTTGTTCATAATGCCAAAAACATTATTAAAAATTAGGAAGAATATAATTCTCATTAAAATGAAGAAATTGAAAAGTTGTCATCTTCAATGATAGAAAGCTCTAAAAAGGTGTTTGAGTACAAAAAAATTTAATAACAAATAATTGAAAAAGATAGTTTGAATAAAAATGGGAAATATCAAATCAAACTTATCGAGCATATAGAAGAAGATTTTGTCAGTATGCGATGAAAAATTGAAGATCAGGAAAAACTACTAACTCTCAGTTCATTATCAGGAAAAGAGATCATACAATCAACAAATAAGATGAAATTTGAGAAGAATGGTCTATCAGAACCAAATGGGATTGATCTAAAACAGGAAGCAGTGATGGGTCATGTCAAACCTCAAGAACCCACTTCATGGTTGAATAATGATTAGTGTATGAAGGGGAATTCGACGATTTAGAGAACCAAAGTCACAATTAAGGGTTAATCATTACCACACAAAAATGTACCTCGCATAATATTCTATTGTTGTGGTAATATGGCACCCTATCAAAATGTATATTTCATAGAAAAGTGGTACCAAAGGGAATAAGACCAACTGAGGTTGTCGTACTGAGTTCAAAAGTATAGGTCATCATTTTATGGTCATTGTTCCAGGTCTAATGGTCCCAGACATATGGAAAGATATTGTACATCAATAATGCAGAGGAATGTTATGAGGAAAACCTGTTTCTATGATGTATCCAAAATTATTTTCAAGTGAGATGAAAATTCAAAATCAATTTGAAGCACTATAAGTTTAACATGATCCATTATATACATTTGAATATCAAGATTATCATTCCAATCCAGTTGAGAATTTAATGGTTTGGCTCAAAATGAAAATTGATGAGTAGGTCGTGGTTGCCGAAATCACATTCAAGGAATCAGATTACATAGGGATATATATAATTGGAATTGGATTCACTTCATATTTTATGGGAAATAAAAATTTAGTAACCAGAATCATGTATGATAAAGATGGTATTTTACGATTTGGTAACGATGATGGCTTGAAAATTATTGGTTTAGGAGAATCCACGTTTGGAGGAAAAGACATGAGTTTAGCAGATATCTTGGTTATTGAGGGTCTTCGTCACATCTTTCTTAGTTTCATTCAATTTTGTGACTTGGGACATGCCATAAGATTTCAAAGAAATTATGTATCATCAAGGAAAAGAATGTTGTTGTTTTGTTTCAATGAAATTGTACTAAAAGAAATATTTACCTCGTAAGTGGAGAATAAGATATGTGTTTACTGTCCAATGATGAAAAAAACAAGTTATGGAATAAGCCTCTTATTAATATTAGCCAAGTATCTATGGAAGATCTGGTAATATATGATGCAGCTCTAAATATACCTCGATTGTGACATGATCGTATTCATATGTGTTCTTCTTTCCAAACGGTGAATATCATTCCAATAACATATAAGAAAAAGGATGATAGGTCATTGAGATTGCTTGAGCGGGTACATATTTATGTTTGTGGGACAATTTCCCCAATTGATATTGATGGGAAGAGTGATTATGATCTATTCATTGATGACTATTGTTGAATGGCATTGTTCTCAATAATCACTCACAAATCTAAAGTGTTCGGTTGCATTACATGATATCGATGAGAATGTAAAAAAGTTGCTTGGTTAGAAAATCCAAACGATTAAAATAGATAATGGAAAAGTGTTCACAAATTTTTAAGTGGAGGATTATCTTGAAA
Source organism: Viscum album (assembly GCA_963277665.1). Classification (NCBI taxonomy): domain Eukaryota; kingdom Viridiplantae; phylum Streptophyta; class Magnoliopsida; order Santalales; family Viscaceae; genus Viscum; species Viscum album. Next base: position 1,152,998,977 of record OY728121.1, on the reverse strand, counting down.
AACATGGGATATGTCATCAAGTTTCTGCTATATGAACTACACAATCGAATGGAGTAGTTGAGAGAAGAAATCATATTGGCAAAAACATGGATAGAACCATGCTCATTGAGAAAGACCATCCGGAGAAATTTTGGAATGTAGTGATAATAGCATTATATACATCAAATAGAGATTTACATTGTAAAAAAGTAGATAATAATACATATAAGTTATGGTATTGAATGAATCCATCATTAAAGTACATTCAAATATTCGTAAGTAAATGTTTCATTCTAAATATAGAAAAACATAGGAAACGTGAATCCAGTGGGGATGAAGGGTTATTTTGTGGATACCCAAAGAAAATAAAATCAAATAAAAGCTTCTATAAGCGATTCAGAAAGATAGTTGAAAGTCAGGTTGAGACTATTGTAGAAAATGAACAGAATCTCTAGAAAATACATGATCAGAATTAGGTTGATAGTGATGAATATATGACCAGATCAAGAGACACTACAACTCTATAGATTGATTCATAAGAAGACTTGTATTATTAGAATAAATCAGTGTCCTCCCAGAGACTAGCATGAAGAGATGAAATTGGTTGGCATTACATAATTGATTATAAGACAACACTAGTGCAGATAAGAAGGATGATGTCTCTACAGTAAGCATCATACTTATCGCAACTGGATCCTAAATGCTTTTCTGAATTAGATGAAGATGATATTTGGGTTCAGGCCATGAATGAATAACATGACCAAATTGAGAAGAATCAAACATTTGAAATTGTTTCAAGACTAGAAGACAAGAATGTTATTGGGGAAAATTGGTTCTTTCACAAAAAAAATGAATAAAGATGATGTCGTGATTCGAAACAAAGGAGGATTTGTGAGAAAATGGTACTCTTAGATAGAGGATATATATGAAAATGAAACATTCAAACCAATTACAAGGCTAGATAAAATTATATTATTCTTGGCCATAGCCTTGCAACGAAAGATTAATGTTTCAATGATGGATGTTATGTCATATTTCTGAATGGAGTTCTAGAAGATGAAGTATACATTGAGAAACCAAATTAAATTCTTATTCATGAAGTTGAGAATAGATTTTTCCTTTTGAAGAAGGCTTTATATGGTTCGAAGAAAGTACTAGGAGCGTGGTATTCAAGGATTGATCATTTTCTAAAGAAGCTTGGTTTTCATTGTGGCAGAATTGATTACTATTAGTATTATAATAATGGAACCAGTCAAAGGATGATGTTGATAGTTAATGTCAATGACAAAATATTTCGTGATCAGATAACGCACAATGTAGGCAATTTTATGAATTCATGAAATGTAAGGTCAGAATCGATCATTGGAGAGATAATGTTTTTCCTTGGATTACAAGTGTCACTAGTAAGGAATGAAACATTTATTTCTCAATCTAAACATTACATAGAGGTTCAGAGAACGTTTGAAATGAATAATTCTAAAGTGATGAAGACTCCAATTGCTACCTAGTTGAAACTGTCATGAGATGATGAAGGCAAGGCACTTAATATTACATAATACAAGAAAATAACTGAATTTTTTTGGAACCTGATTGTGACAAGGCTTGATATGGTATTTTCCACATGCCAAGAAGGAATGAATCAAAGAAATCCCAAGGAGAGCTACATGATTGCAGTAAAAACAATTCTTCATTATATCATGGGATCATTAGATTTTGGCCTAATGTATAATTTAAAATCACATTTAGAGTTATTGGGATATATAGATGTGGATTGGACTGGTTCAATAGATGATAGGAAATCGACATTAGGAGGTCCCTTTTATCATGGAGTGTAGTGTATTTCTTGTTTATGCAAGAAACAAGATTTTATTTCATTGAGAACTGTAGAATATGAATACATGTTGGCTACAAAAGCTTCTATGCAACTACTTTTAATGAATTAACAACTTGAAGATATGGTAAATGAAGTTTAATCTCCAATTGGAATCCCCTTTGATAATTCTACTGCCATAAATCAATGAAAAAAATACATTCCTTTACTCAAGGACAAAGCACATTGATATCAAATATCATTTTATCAAGGAGAAAGTGGAGAAAGGTCTTAGGAAGTTGGAATATGTGCCTATAGAACAACATGATGATGATATTCTCAGAAAGGCCTTACCTAAATAATTGATTGAAAGTCATCGACTGGATTTACTAGTCCATATTACATCCAGTACTTTAAAAATGTTTTTTTGGGTCCCCTCGGTCCCTGAGGTATGTTGTGTCATTTCCTAATGTGCTCATATGTGCTCTTTACCCTATTGCAGACAAGCTTGAAGTACCCTTCGGATTTGATGACAAAGGGGGAGAAAGTGTGACTATTTTAGAGGGAGACAAGACACAATGAGAAGCTATTAAGTGGAGAAGCAAGATACAAGTAGTTGAAGGTGAGCCAAAGATATTTATAAGAGCTATGAGATAGGGGCATTAAATATGACAATGCAAGAAGTGATCAATCAAGGAATATATATCCTGATAGCTAAGGATTATGATAAAAGCACAAGAGTGACTTTGGAATTGTGTTATAAGATTTCCAACAATCTTTAATTGGTAACAGTTTGTATCAAAAAATGGTGGCAGAAATGTAGTGATTCGTAGATGAAGTTTTCATTTACTATTTTTTTCTCACATTGATAATTTCTTATGTTTCCTTAGAGTATGTTTTGAGTAAATCCTTGTTCACTATCTTAATTGTGTAAAGTGAATGATGAAGTGATGATGGAAAGAGCTTTATCGATATATAAAAATACAATGAATTGTTTTAAGAATCATTGTTAAAATTCCCAAAGGGGGAGATTTATGGGAAAAATCCCTCAAGGTCTACCCTCAGAATGGGTTGGGTGTGACTGTGTTTGTTGACAAAGACAAATGGCTGCAAAAGAGTATGGTTGGTGTTTGTCGAAAAAAGGTTTTTGATTGAGTGTAGTTTCCCAGTGTTTTCCAAATATTGGGGCCTCAAAATCTAATATTTTTGTGAATAATGGAGAATGAAATCGGAAAAGGAATAAGAATGGGGAGCTCGGGACATGGATCATGTGCCATGTCTAGGAAGGGTATGTGAATGTGTACCAGGCAACATGAACTGTACGCGGATGCAGTTCACGAAACAAAGAATGGATTGTGGTGGATGGTGGTGTGGTACGCAGATGGCTTGTCGATGGTGGAGGAGATCGACCACGTAGGAGAAATGGTGGTATTCAAATCAAATAGGAAAATGGATCACTGATATCTTATAGTTCGCAGTGGATGATGATTCTTGTATGCGGTGGGGGCTGTATCTAATCAAGATTTGGTAAATCTTTATTTAGGAGATTAAGCGGATATCTTTTCATATATAAGAATAAAAAACCCCACCAAATACTGTGGAGATAAAACATCATTAGAAAGAATATTTTTCTTTTGGAATTTGTCAATGTCCGAAAGTGGTTCACGTTGAAAGTGTTTGAGGGGATTCTTAACCTGAAAAGAATGTCTGGTATGCGGAGGAGGAAGTCTGGTATGCAGATGGAGTGGTCTCGTTAGGAAGAGGATTAATCTCTCGTACCTGAGATATATAATTCTATAAGACGTATGTGGAGGGGGATCTTTAGTATACAGAAGAGAATTTAGTCTGCGAACAACAAATAGTTCACAGATAGAGGGTGATTTCACAGAGAATGTTTCTGGAGTCAGTATGCAACAGCAGTATGTGATCGTGAAGGTGGATGTAGTCTTATGATGATGGACAGTTCGTATTAGCGGCAATAGTATGCAAAAAAGGTGTCCCACGTACCAAACCAGGTACTAAGTATGCGGGAGAGGAAGGTGGTTCACGATTTTCTCAGGGAAGCCGAAAAAATATTCAATTCAATATGCGAAAGTATTTTTCGGAAACTAAAAATACTCCGGAAGGTGGAATTCATCTATGCGAAAAAATGGTTCTTCAATATAGAGTCTACTTATAGTTATGGATGCATGAATTCATGCGAATAAAGGGACCTACATGTCCATAAACTATGTTTGTCCTACAAGTTGATAAACTGTGAGTGGATTTCTTTCCAAGAGGAGTGAACGAAGGAAGAAGAAGACAATGACCCTTTCCATTAGTAGTGAGCTAGAGAAAGTGGCATAGAGAGTGACCCTTGGGAATGCATTGAGTAGACCCTAATCCATTTAAAGGTAGTGATCTTGGGCATTGAAGATCTAGCTCATGAATTTTACTCATTATTGTCCATGAGCCTAGGTGATTTTGGTACATTGGAAGATTTTCGTTTTATGCTCCTTGTACATAGCCCGGTGAGGGTAAACCATGTAAAAATTGATTTTCCCTATGCGTGGCTTCATATTTGTCTGTATATTGCCACTAGAGGAAGAGAGAATTGAGTTTTGTATAACAACAAAACCGGATCCAAATAGAAGAATGTTTTAATCTACCAAACCCAAATTCACACGCTCCCCCACTCATGGTGTTCGACCTAGTGGGCCAAACACAAACCTAATTGGGTGATTAACATATTATGTTAAACTTGTCCTTGTATGCAATTATTCCATATTTTTTTTGGAATCTATGCATCACATTGTTTCATAACATGTGATGAATAATGTTTTGTTATTATGAATAAATATTTAATGAATTTGTTCTAATTACAATTATGACATCATATCAATAAGCATTATTGTAATTAAAAACTCTAAACATATTCATGAAACAAATTATAAATTATTCAACGAGTATGGGTTGGAAACCTTATATAATTATAATCACCAAAAGCAGTCTTGGAAATACCATAAGAACATTAGTTAAATAAATATAAAATTTATTACAAGAAAACTATTTATGAAAACTTTATATTCAAGTAGAAAATATATGGATGGTTAACTTTTTACATCTTCCAACATAAAAATAAGTAGAAACTCTTAAAATATATCCTAAAAACACTTTTATTAAAATCTTTTAATTTAACTTCTGATATTTTAAAAAACGATCCATGTAAACATGGGGAAGTAATATCCCAATTTAGAAACCCCATATAAAATTATTTAAACACGTTTTAGGATCCATTTGAGGATCATTTAAATCATTATCTATAAAATACCATTCACCAATTAAAAATATGACATAATGGATTATAGAATGACTGGAATTCCTTGATAAATATTGTTACCAAGTACATAAACATTATAAACTATATTTTTTTTAAAATATAATATGGACATAAAATAAATCAATACTAAATAATAAAAATATGAAAATTGAATGCATCATAAAATATGTGGTTGAAAATAAATTACATTATTATGTTTGAAAATTATCGTAGTATCTTAACAAATTAGTAATTTGTAAGAACATTCCCAGATTAGAATTATAGATAATTTTTAATTTACATTATTAATTTAAAACCTTTTAATGTTATTACATCCATAATATATTAATAAACAAAATATTATACTCCTTAAAGAATATGATCATATAAGTAGACATAAAAATATCTCCCATGAGCATAAAAAACAAGGGAATAAATCCCAAACATCAAAAAAATTTCCAATTGGGGAACCCCTTAAATTAATAAATAGATTTAATAACAAATAATGTAAACAATGTGTCATGATGGGAGAGGTGTTCCCACTATTCATATAAATTAATCCATAACACACCCTACCAGTAAAAGACAAAACCCTTATCCAATAATCAAACAATTCATTAAAATCATTTCATTAGGATCATTTATTTCCAAAGATCACCACATCTATAAATTTAAAACTATATATGATGCATCTAAATTTCATGTAATCATACATAAAATAAGTAAAACATCTCTTAAAAATTGAATATAATTAGATTCATTACATCATAGAGTGTAGGGATTTAAAATCCCAATCCTAGTTGGTTTCTGATTCCAATGTGATGAAATTAATTACACTGATACAATTTCCCAATGAACCCATGAAACCATAATAATTATTATCTTCAACTATATAAAACCCATTATACATAACCATTGATACCACTCTGGCATGGCCCTACACCCTTTTCATATTACCTCTCATGGGTTGGAAGAGAAGATGAGTGACCACCAAATCCTATCTCTAATATACCTCTAGTTGGTTACCAACACTATGTTTAAAAACAAAACATGGGAAGAATTTACATAATTATATAAATAATCGACAATATTTTTGATTTGAAACACAAATGAATAAAACCTCTTATATTATAAACAATGATATTTATAAATAAACAATGAAATGCTTGTAAGGTCTGATATGATGAAATCTCTAAAATCAAAATCCAAAAAATCATAAAAATAATCTGTAAAACAAAACTTCCTCTCCATGCTATCCAAATATAGCTCAACAACCATAAAAATACCATGGAATATATATATATATATATATATATATTGAATATCCCAACATGAATGTCAATAGGATATTACATAGAACCTCTTATGAAAATGTGAGGGTAGCACAATAATGATTATGTGAGTAAAGAGCAGACCTCACATGTTAATAAATGATCAAATATCCACTGATAACCTCATTAAGTGTAATCCATTGATGATTCAATATAATAATATGTTCAATTTCATACACCACTAACAATATCGATCTTTATGAAAATTGTTATTTAATATAAAAATATTTTTATTTAAATGTAATCATTACATCATATCATTAAAATATCTAGGTAAAACAACTAATAAGAAAAAAATAAAAAAAAATGAATAAATTTATTATATAATGAAAATGTACTGATTAATTCATAATAAACAATTTCACAATTTTCATTACCTTCATTTAATGCGTCAAAAACTATTTTCCTTCAAAAATGATTTTTATTAGTTTTTATGAGGAAATTAAATAATTATTTATTGAAATTTTTTAGACATTATTTAATATTTTTTTGAAGTTATGATATTATAATTATATTGTGTTGAATTTTCAAATATTTCTAATATAATTTAGCATTTTATTAAATAGTTAAAATACAATAAATTAATAAAATATTGTCATTACCATAAATGTATTTAAAAAGTAAAATTGTTTTTAATGTATTTCAAAATTTCATTAGATCCTTTTGATTAAACATAATCCCATAAGTTTCACTAGAATCAATATTATTTGTAATTGTTAAAAAACATCACATTTTAAAATTTAATTTTCTGGAAATTATTTTTTTCCATGATTGGATGGTCTATTTTAATATAAATTTCATTGGATTTTGGAATTTAATTTTACAAAATGTATTCCATTATTAAAATTATTAGGTTTATATTTGGTAAATAATCTTCTTTTAATTTTTTATCATTATGAATAGTATCCTTAGTAAAAATTGTATCACTATTGAATGAGAGAAATTGTTAAAACAAGACTAAAACAACGTGAAAATACTTTATCGTCATACATAAATCATTCCATATTTTATTTGAATAATGTAATATAACCTCCTCCTTTGTATTCTTGTCAAAATATCATTTCTTCCATTCTCTTGATAAATAGATTTATATAATTAAAATTTAAGGAAAATCCCAAATCATAACATTATTTTTTTAATATCATTAACATTAAGTGTGAGATATAAATACTAATTATTATTTACTATCAAAAGTAAATTTGATTATTAATTCATATTTTTATAATTAAATATTATTTAATATTTTTTAATAATGAATTAAATATATTAATTTATTACATAGTGATGATAAGTTAATTATGCAATCTATATAAAAACTAAGTAATTGATTTTAAAAGAATTACAATTGATACAATTTGGATGAAAAGTGGTGGTGTAGGAATTATTAATATAAATATAAGTTATTAATGATTTTATAAACATTTATATTTTAATTCCAATACTATCATGATTTATTTAAATTCAATCTATGTTAATAGTCCTGAAAAGTACTTTAATAGTAACTAATGATAAATAATATTTTATTAATATTTTTAGAAACAATAAAAGATAAATATATTTCCAATTTATTGAAATTTGGAATATAATTTAAACCATTTTACACTTACATTACACTATTCATTTTATCATAACTTTCTTCACCACTATTGTGAAAAAAATTGATTATGTGCTAATTGTCTTAGGGGTTAAAGAGGGGTTAAAACAAAGAGAGTAAGGTTAAAACATCAACCATACATAACTAATATATATGAGATGTTATAATTTATAAATTTACCCTTCCTAGATAATAAATATATCATCTTTGAGTCACATCCATATAAAAAATAAATTTTATTAATTTTAACCTTTGTCTACTTCAATAATTCCACTCTCATCTATTATATAATCACACCATACCTGTAATATTCCTTGAAAATATTGAACCATTTATTCCAACACATATTTAATTTAAATACTTAAAAAACCAAAACCATATTCTAGAGGTCCAAACACATGAATATTCCAACAATCATGTCTTAAGGTTTAAGCAGAAGGAGGTCTTCTTAAGAAGATGTATACCATTATATAAAATTACCCAATTTCATTTCCCCTTAAATGATCAAGTATTACATATTTGGTATTACAATATACTATAATAAATATCTAACAAATACATAAATTTTATTATGTTGAGTTCATAAATGTTATCTATCTCTTTTTATAGTAAATGGTAAAAGAATCTATTGTTAATGTTTATGAGTAGTGTACATCCTAGAGAACCGCTGAATTTCATTTTCTATATCTTCCTTTAATGGATGGGTATATTGTCTATTTTCATTCATATATAAGTATATTATATTCATTAAATCATTTTGAATATATAAATTTAATATAATATATTTCTTTATAAAATTACAATCATTAAAAAAATCATTAAATATACATGTTTATAGACTACAGACTCAACATAGTGGTGTAGATATTTTTTCAAAAACTACCTATTATGGATGGTAATTGAGATGAATTTAAATATGTTATTTTTTGTTTATAACATTCCAATTATTTTTTATATATATTATAAGATTTTATTTCTTTATTTTCCATCCAATAAAAATAAAAAACATTGATCATGTTTATATGAATGCTAACAACTAATGAGCCAAGTTATATTGTTTTTCACAAATGATTTTCCTAGATGAATTTAAAATTTTATTTCATATATAAAAATTAAAATTATATAATTATTACTATTATATAAATGTAATAATAAACCCTTTATAAATGATCATTCAAAAAAAATTAGTGTTCAATTATGAACTAAATGTCTATAAAACACTTTATGTGGATTTAACCAATTATATTATTAATTATGTCATTGAAATAATTGGAATAAAATTGTTTAATGATAAATTAAATAACCAAAAAAAATTCTTAACCAATTAAATAATTTACATTACAATAATATACCCGAGTTAATAGATAATTATATATCAATATTGGTCTTGTGGTAGGGAGTTTGTTAACTTAATTTTCATTATTTAGTGTATAACACTTCATCATTGACATTATTATTCAATTATTATGTGTGAAATGGAATATAATATTATTTTATTTTATTTTAACTTATTTAATGTGTTTTTATAACTATTAAACATTGTCACCGAAATGATTAATTCTCAATTATATGATATTTGAAAGGATTATTTGTCTCTATGTATTTTCATTGAGACATGTCTCATATTATGCTTTTAATCGATTTAAAATGTTTATATGATGAAAATTTATATGTTACATCATGAATAATTTTTTTATAATTATATTTTATGTTAATTTTATGATATCTATATCATGATATGTTGATTTAAATTTTAGAAAAGTTGTATGGGTTTTTATGGTCACAATCATTATTTTCTAAGACCTAATTCATGTCACATACCATGTTTTTTATATATTATGTACATAATTATCCATGAATTAATACTAAAATATTATCCCTTATAAATAATGATATATAAAATGTAATTTCACATTTTCTTCCCTTTTATTTGATGTTTAGCAATGTTGTTATGGTTTTATGTTACAATATAACTTATTTTTAGGTATGTTTATTGTCATGGACTCTTTTGATGAAATTATATTATCAAAATTATTTGAAATAAATATATGTACTTATAAACATATTATTTTTAAGGTTTACATTATATCCATTATTTTTAATAACTTTGGTAATTAATGAATCAAAAGAACATTTTATGGAAGTACAATATTAATTATCTCTCTTTCTGGTAATATTTTATCTTCCATATCATGATAATAAAATGTGTTCAGGAATATTTTTTCCTATTATTAATTTATTTTTTATGTTAATTTACCATAATATTTTGATTTTTATTATATTATTTTTTTTTGAAATTTAATCTTTAGTTTTTAACAAACATGGTAATTTTTGGTTTTATCAGAAGAGTGAATGTGAACATTATATTTAAACATTCCAAATGAATGGAATTTCCTATAATCATAAATATTATTTTATTTGATGTTCCATCTAATATTATCAATTCATTTTTTAATATAAATAATGTATCTCAATAATCATTGAATAATTAGTTAAAACACTACCAAAAAAATAATTTTCACCTTGGTTTTAAAAATATGAATTAAATATTCTTTTATATTAATTTATTATATATGCTAATGTAATTAATTGTTCTAATATAATCTAATGTGGATATGTTTCAATGATACCAAAAATATTATTTCTCTTGATATATTATGATTGTTTTAATGATATTTTTTAAAACCCATTACTATTTCATATTTTAAGGAAGTTAAAAAGAAGTGGTAACTATTTTTATGTGTTAGGATATAATGTTAGAGCTTCAATGTGATTTGTGTAATTTATGATAGTTTGATATATGTATGGATGACATATATGTGGTGAAATTATAAAGAAATGTTTTTTGGGTCTGTTATATACCTTAAACTCATTTATTTAAGTGAAAGAGTTAACTATTATAAGTTACTCCAAAGAAATGATAAGTGTAACTTATTTAATATAATCCTAAGGGAATATTGGGACTATTCAGTTACACTGATTCCATGATGAATGTTTTATTTTACAAGTTAAAATTATAGTTTAATTATTGTTGAAATAGTTTATACTACTTCCCTTAATCCATAAAAACAGTTATGTGGCTCATGAATGTTTACTAATATCTATCTCTCATAATTTAATATAGCTTCATACATTATATCATTATATATATTTATTAGTTTTGATGATTATAAATTCTGTTATTATTTTCTCACAAACATTTAATATGTTTTGATACCAACATTTTCATATTTTCTGCGTTTAATATATTCAATTTTTATTACCCATCTTAATCCTTAATGGGAAATTGTGATAAAAAATCTTATGTTTAATTTCATTTGGATATAAAGAATGGTTTCAGGAAATATCTGACAAGAATGGTTTCTAATATGTTATGATAAAAAACTAATATTGAATATAAAAATCATTCCATAGTACAAAAAACAATCACAAAATGAAATGGGTATTGGTTTGTCACAGTTCTTCTTAATTCTTTAAAAAATTATCCTCAATGATCCACAGTTAGTTTGGGAAAAAATATTTATTTTATGTTGTAATTTTTTGGACAGTTTGAATTGTGTAATTTTCATTTTCATTGTGTCCATAAATGAAAATATTTTTTTAGCACTCGATCATTGAGTGGATCTTCAAATAATTATAGTTTTTATTATATTAATGTTTATAAAAAATTATATAATATGATTTTATTCAAGTGAGGATAACCTAAGAGTTAAAGACCCCATCATCATTTTATAGTTTTAAGGTTTATCATGGGTTCCAATGTATAGAAAACACTTTTGAGGTTTTATGTAATTGAATATTAATGTGATTAATGATATTTTTGGGGATGTTTTATTTGATTGAGATACTAGTAACCCTTAGGTTTATCATTTCATTTAACATGAATGTTTATTTGGGATGAAATTTATTACATATTTGAGGATGTGAGATAAAATGTTTGACATAACCACATCAATTACTACATTTTATAATGTTGATGTTAATTAACACCCATGGTTAATTATTTGTGGCATAATAAGAATTGAAAAATTTGCATTTTTGTTAAAATTTTGGAGTTATATTTATAACATCTTTAAATGATGATTTATTTATTTTCATTATTATCTATCATTTTCCCAACAATTTTATATTTAATAATTTCATAAGGATTATCTTTTTTTAATTATATATAACATATGACCAATTAAAAAAATTTCCTTTGGAATTATAGTGATTTATCATTGATACACATCGCTTGAAAAATTTATCAGAAAGAGGTGGACATATGAAAAAAAACAAGAAATAATTGGATGAAATTTTATTTATATATATGATGAAAATGATTTAATTATATTTTCTATTATTATTTATTTTAATAGTAAAACTATACCACATCATTAGATTAACGATCATGAAAATAAAAGAATAATATTATTCATAGAATCATTTTTTATGAAATTATAGTTTATTTCACATCTCATTAATTTATTTTGATGTGGTCAATAAATTTTTAATTATCATATAGTTTGTTTTGATCAATGTTCTTTTTAACTGAACATCATTATTTAGGCATTACCTTTTATTCAATAACTATATTTTCACTTCCCTCTAATATTCTCTTATTTGGTAATGTAATTGTTTGTTATTGCAAACGTCCAATATATTTATAGTTACCGATTTTCAAAAGGATATTTTATTTTCTCATTTACTAAAAGGTGTTTCAAAAATTAGATTTGGAAAAAACAAAACCCAAGAAAAATCTATCTAAATAAAAAATTAAAAGCATTTAATTCATTAAAGGGATAGGTAGAATGTAATACCATTATATTTTAAAAATAATTTGATGTTCAATTGTATTCACCACACAGAAAATTAATTTATATGTCAATTAAAAATTAATATAAATATATTATTATTTCAAAATGACCATCATAAAATAATATTAATGTTGGAAGGTAATTAAATCCCCTAGGATCATGTAAAAAACTTGCGGTGTTGAGTCAGAGGAAACACATTAAAATTTCATCCTTCTTTTTAAAAATAACACAAATACCTTTTAATGTTTTTCTATACATTCCAATTTTAAAAAACTAATTCACTCATTCCCTTCAATGTTATGAATGAAAAAAAGTTTACACAATATTTATTTGGGTCTCTCTAGTGTGTGTGACAAAATCCATTCTAGGGAGGCATCCATTGGTATATGTAAATAATCTATGATATAAAGTAATAAAATTAATACTACTCATTGTAATATAATTTAATATCCTGATAGAATTTTTTACTTATTTCCAATAGTTAAAAAGTTTGCTTATGTTTTTGATCCATGACATGAATGGAAATCAATGGAAATATTATCGCAACAATATTTTCCAAAAATCATCTATACAATTTACATTGTTCAGTAAGTGTATGTTTAGTTCAATAAATATTCTTCCTTTAAAGATATGTCTAGTGTGTCTCACGAGAACTTAAAAATAACTATTTGGAACAAATTCTATCTTATATATCTGACTGATGTCTCTAATAGGTTTATATAATCATAACATCTTCCTGATACCACTTCTCATTAAACCACTTTCTGGTGTAATTACACATTTAAAATGTATTTATATGGTAATAAATATTACATGATATAAATTCATAATTAATTCACATTTTTAGGTATAAATAATGTTCATATATGTTTTATAGACAACAATTTACACACAATCTCACATGAGAAATGTAGTGGGATATGAAATGTATTTTCCCACTCAACCAAAACTCAAATTTCAAATTTCATCTCATACTGAAAATGTTAGATTCCTATTTAATATTCCATAACGTGTAGGATTTTTTAAACAAACTTATTGCAATGATAATCTATTATAATATCCTTATAATTAGGCAAAATGAAATTATTCAAACATCATTAACCATCGAAGGATAAAAAAAATTGAATGAATAGCATCTAAGTAATCATTATATAGTACATTACAATTCTAGGAAAATTTTATCTAAATAACTAACGTAGAAGGATTGTGTGATAAATTCATTAACAACATCTCCATCACGGTACACTTTTTCCCCTATTTTTTCATCTACAACAATTGATTGACATGATCTAATTAATTAAGTACATTTTTGACCAACATGCTTTATATGATTCCACAGACCAATGAGCTCATATTTTTTCATCCTTTTTTGATTAGTCATTATATCTCTATTTGGTTTATCCTAAAATTTCTCAATAAATAATAAAAACAAAGAAAATATTACATTTTCTAAAAAAACATCACTGAATAATATTTCTTATGACATCATTTTGTTCTATCTGATGTTCATCCTTATGATGAATCATTCTAAAAAGTTATACATATAAACTAGTTCAACTGAATGAACTCCAAAAGATGGAATCAATCCAATAGATTGAATATTGTAACACTCTTTATTGATTTATTATTTTGAACTTTGTATGACATATAAAAGAACATATAAATTTACACTATTTATATTTCTATCTGATAAGACTCCTTTTTTGTGTTAAAACCTGAAAATATAATGCATTTGAAAGTCATTATGTTTTATTTTAATCATAGATATTATCTTGAAGTCTTATATACATGTATTAGAAAATACATTATCAATATAACATAATAGAAAATATCTTCGACTAATGTAATCGACCTGATGGCCTACATTCAGTAGTGTACTCCATTTTTTCATACCATTAGAATATTATATTATGTAACACTTTCACCTCCATCATTTTATCCCCATCCATACACAACATCAACTATAATTCTATCTTTTTACATTATGTGAGAAAATCATTAAGGGTTTTTAAATATTTACTCTCAAATCATCCAAATTATCTTTCATCCATAACATTTGTTCACAATAATTGGTGGTTGTGTATCATTATTCATATTCTATTTTAAATGTAAAAAAACATTCTTGTTGTAAAATTATAGCCCTCAATATAATATAATAAGACTTAATATCCTATATATATTTATTTTATATCTCTACAGCCATTATCCAAATTAGAATCTACGAACAAATGGTTGATCAACTCAATAATTCTTTTATACATCAACCTATAGTTTGATATATGTAACATTTTAATTAATGTGAAAAAATAGAATGAAGGATAAGTCTTCATGAATAAAAATTTCAATGTATATATTATGTTTTTAAAAAATTTATTTACATGTTTTATCCCAAACACATGATAAAATTTTATCATTAATTCAGGCAGAGATAATAATGTTACATGTTATCATTTACATAACAAAATATTTTCTATTAATATTTCATTTATAAAATTAAAATATCTTCTAGTGAATATAAATCTAAAATTAATAAATATTAGGGTCAAATTTCAACCCATAAAAATATTTCTTCACCATACACATCAGGGTTTTGTCTTTTTAATTTCTAAACTCACTAGGTTTCTCAATATAAAAATCCTTTTAATTTCCTCATCTATGAAGGATGAGTTAACTACTATCTTATAGAAATTTTCAAAAATATTTTTATAATTAAACTCATATATTTTCATGTAATATAATGAAGTTAATGTTTTCATTAAATTTTACACATTCCACCTCTATGTAACCAATAAAAAAAGTTGATATTTTTTTCTAAAAATTTATGCGTCTTCATTGAATATATTTATAAACACCCAATTTGTTCATATAAAATTATTTCATCCTTGTATTGGAACATTATCCATAGTTTCATTTATCATAATTTTTTATATCTATTCCCTCATATAATTTACTACACATTATGATCAACTCCCTATGAAACTGATTATGGTTCCGACAAAGAATTAATTTTTTCTAAATCATAAATCCCATATTCCTTATTGACTAAACGATAGGTTTCAAATTTTTAATTATTTTTTAACCTTCCAACTATTTTATTATAGAATTAATTTTACTATAGTTTCTCCTTATACAACTTTTTTCATCTCAAGATTGATCTGAATCGTCACGTACACTATTTGGGTCGCATTCATCTCCTATTTTCTATGTTTTTTCAAATCTTCAATCAATGTTCTATAAAATTTTCTAAATCATGTTTTACAGATATTTGTTACTAAATAAAATTTTATTTTAATAAATCAACTAAATAATTTTTTTATTCCAAAATTTATAAGTTAATAAATTTAGAGTATATCCCATGAATTTTTTTATCTATTTCATCAATATTTCCATGGTCTTGATTCTTCATCTTTATAAAAGGACTCCCAAATAAAATTTATTGTTTCACAATTCTATTATTATTATACCACATCTCATAATATGTAATTTTTTATTTGGTATAAATATTATTTATTTTTACGATACAATATTTTATTACATGTCCTTTATACAAAAATTAATAATGTTTCTATTCAACAAGAATTCTTCAACCCATTAAAATATTATTTTTTCCCATTCCACTACTCAATTTAAGTTGGTATTATAAAGATAAAGATATTTTTTTACTATTCCCTAATTATTTAAGTAGTAATCAAATTAATATATTGTGTACTCATTTCCATTTCCATTTCAGAACATTATTTTTTGGATACCCATTTCATTCTAAACACCCCTTTTGAAAATTATGAACTTCTATAAAGCATATGATTTATGTATCATAAAAATTATTTTAGTCAATTTTTATAAATAATAAATGAATATAAAAATATAAAAATATACATCTTTATATTGATATCACATCATACCGTAATGATTATAGGGACTGACCTCAAAAGTTATGGTAGATTGGATTTTAACTTTTTATAGTTGTTGTTAATTGTCCTTCCTTTTAAGAAATCCATATAGATAACATCATTTTTCCTTTCCGGTTTTGGTATGTATAATATGGAATATTTTATATAATGTTTTCTCAATAATATCTAGAAAATATTTCCATGTTTTTTATTTAACAAACAATTTTCATCATTATCACTTAAGTAACATGATTTACAAAGATCTCCAATATTTAATATGTTGATTCTAGTTCATTCTCCATTAAAAAAATTTCTATCTTAAAAATGTATGATGATATGATATTAAATTCTAATGATAACAACCTCACCATCATCATAGTGTTAGATAACACTCATGATGTTGATCGTATGTCCAGTAATAAGTTGACCTTCTTTTGATTTCTTTTTTCAGCTACAATTTCATCTTTTCTTATTAGTATAATGTGTGAGGATATTTTTTTCCAAAAGATACTACTAATTCATCATTTTATTCCCCATATTTTATGATATTTGTGTAACCCTACAAATATGAGGAATAACCTATATAATGAGTCAAAGGATTTTTTCTTTTTTTATCTTTAGAGAAGTCTCTACAAAATAAGCGCTTTCCTCAATTTTATTTTTTCAAGATTTTATTTAATTTATTGGGTAAAAGAATAATACCAATAATGTATTCATACCTTCTTATTCATAATGAACATGTTTTTCACACATTAAATAATATTCTTATATATATTCAACTCATTTTTTCTTTGAAAATATTATAGCATATGATGAATATTCATTTCATTCTTCAGGCGACAACATAATGTTACACTCTTTTCATCCACCATTTTCAAACATAGTTCATGATTGTTCATAGGGTGATAAATTTGGTGCCAAAAATTATATTCCTTGTAAATATATATACCAAAATATCAATAATATATAATTAATGTCAATCTTTTATAGAAAAAATATATATTCAGATAGTGAGTATGTTGAGGTACAATTAAATTTCTAGTAAAATTTCCCCCATGGGTTTGAAAACCTTTTCAATGAGGTTATTAAAAAAATAAATAGATGTGATTTTATTATCTCATCTCTTCCAAATATAATTATTCAAAAAATTGTCTTTAACACAATAATGGTTAGCATAATAAGATAATATGTATTTGTTGGTATAGATTTCATATAAATATTTCAATGAGATTTCATGGTAGATTATGTTGTTTTAGCCATTACATCTAATTCCTGGTTGAAAATTTCAACCATCTACATTAATGTCATTTCAATAGAAATTCATTTTTTTACAAACCTCCTCGTACATAGATGTGATTATATTACATGTAAATTCATCTATAAATCCTTATTCTCTATATTTAAATTTGTGGTTCATAATCTCCTCAATATGGAAATCATAATTTTAATGTAAATCCTCTATTAATATATTCATGTAACATTATTATATCTTATACATTTTATTTTCATCCAAGTTGTTTTTGTTTTTTTCAAGGTATTCCTCAGGTTCTAATATTTTTTTATATTTCCTATTGGAATATTTAATTTATTATTCATTACTATGTAAGGAATATATAATTCATTAAACATTTTAAAATAATGTTTGGAGCTCCTACGAAATTTTAACTTCTAATTACATATTTTTAGTAGACCCATACCCAAATTCAGTACACGTAAAAAATGTTATATACATTTTACAAAAAAATTATTATAACCAATGCATTTCATATGTTCCTTGGAAGAATTCTCCCACTTAATACTCAAAGTATTTTCTTCAAAATAATCTTATTATTCTCAAAATTATTAGATATGAATATTCATATAATATTTTCCAATTCCCCTACAAAGAATATATTTAAGTAGATGTTTTTCTTTTTACATTCTTAAACCTTTTTGTTAATTTTTAGATAAAGGATATATGATTTTATCATTTTCTTTAGCTTAAATTTCATTTTATTCTAATTCATTGAATTTCAATGATGCATTTTCTAGTTTATAAATATCCATCTTCATACCTTGAGAATATATTTTTCCATTAATAATATTTTAAATCCTAGATATATACACATATCATAAAAAATAATAATGTTATTTGATTCGTCAAGAGATAAATCACATATATCATAAAATTATAAAATATTATGAACAAATATACCTGGAATATTTCTCATTAGTCTCATAATAATGTTAGAATCTTCTGAAGTCATCATAGAATAATTTTATGATGCTAAAAATATCCTAAAAATGTTGAATTAGATATCGATAGATTCAACATATTCCATTCTAATATATTTTAACACGCTTAAAAAAATTTGAATCCAACCTTCCATTACATTGATATTTCCATCGAAGATGCATATGAGTTTTCCCCAAGTGTCATTGGTATCTTGATATCCTTCACATTGATATATTAATTTTATCAAAATGACTTTATAATAAATTATTTATCTTTCCCATCTACCAAAATATATTTTTTCTAGTGAATATGATATGATCATATTACCAAATACGTGGAAAACAATTTTTTTTTCCAAAAATTGTCTCCATGAAATGAGTCATAAGACAGAGATTCAATTTTTTATTCCACGCATTATGTTTTTTCAATTTATGGTAGGAATACCTTTTTTTAAAATGAGTTGATATTCTTCCTAATAAGGATCAAATAGGGGAGAAATATATTTATACCCCATGTTTTTTATTAGGATCATGAGAACTACTAACAAGGAGGGGGTGAATCAGTGATGAAATATTATAATTTCATCCATAATTTAAATTTACCCTTGTTATTGGTAAGAGTTTTATATACACATAATCATTTTAAAAAAACCGACACATATTATTTTATGATAGGAAATAAAAACATATCACAAAAGTTTTACAAGGTTCACCCCCAGTGTGGATGACTACAGTCGATCTATTGCGACTCTCTTCAGTCCATGGAAATACACTATGATCAAATCTAAAGAAAATTGAGCTAACTCTTGTTATGCTCCATCTATCTCATGAAATATAATTTTACTAACTCCCAAAAAAAATGTTTGGTTAAGATTATGATATATTAATATTATTACAATCATTCGAAATTATATCACACAATAATTTATAAATAAACCACAAGTCCAATTTTTTTACATCTGATAAGAGTCGATATAGTATTCTCTAACATCGTCCTGTGAAGAAAAATTCAGTGAACAACCCAGAGTACTCAGAATATCTATTTGAGAAAACCTATTTCTAGTATATCAGAATTATGTCTTTAAACAATGTATTTGATCAAAACAATATTTTGGTATAATTTCTTCCTATACCTCTATCTAGTGTACCTCTTATTTAGACACATATTTCCTTATTTAGAAACTCATCATACTCAAAATTATTCAAAACATTAATTTTCATGTGTATAGATAGTGTGAGTAATAGTTGTATGGACATAATTTGACATAAGTTCTTACCCACGAAAATAGGTAGGAACTCAAATGTGTTATTCTACCCAACAAAAATTAAAAATTATAATCTCCCACTCAACATGACATCACTGGGAACCACTAAAATATTCTGTAATATTCATCAATATTCTTAAAATTTAAGCACCAAATTAATCTCTTCAAAATATATTTATAATGGTGTTATGATATTATTCAATCATTAATAACTAGGTAATTATATACAAACATTGAATGGCTACATTCAACATCACTATTTTATTAATATTTAGAATTTTATATATAGCTTCTGAAAACACTATCAGGTAAAGGATTGTTGGAAAAATTTATTAAGAATTTATCAATTTAGTTTATCTTTATCTAAATTATTTGTTTCCAATCAAAATCAATTGATTAACCTGGTCTATTATATTCAACTCATATTTGACTAAAGCACTTCACTTTCCTCCATGAACTGACAGACTCACATTTGTCATTTCAAATTTTCTTTCTAACGAGTAATAATTTTCTTATCAAGTCCATCTTGATAGAAATAATGTATTTATAAAAAATATTTATTGTAGTACACAATGTGACAAAAAATCTCCAAATAATCCATAAGATTTCATCATTAGGATCTATATGATTTCATTCCATCTGTTCAATATTTCTATTGTGTCTGACTGATTGTCCTATTCAAATGATCGACCACTAACAAATGAATTTGATCTAATTGTATACATACTAAAACACAATTCATGAAATTATGATATTGAACTAACTAGTGATTCTAAAAAACAATACACCATGCACTCAATCTTATTTTGTTTGATGGGAATCCTTCGGTTGGTCTTCATTAATCAAAGATTTATGTAACCGAGAGACTACCAATTTCATGATCTTCAAAAATATATATATAATATATTCTTTACATGGTGTTTAAAACCCAAATCAATAAAATCATAATGTCATGTATCTTTATATAATTTCATTTATCACATATCCATCATTTCATTGTACCATCCATGGAATGAAAATATCTACCTTTAGAAAAAGAGATGATCTGACATTGGAGAACATAAAACAAAATATTTGTGAAACCTCTCTATCGAAATCATTGTCTACAATAAATAAATTGTGTAACTTTTAACAAAATATTTTACTACAAGGGAAGGTTTTATAAAATTCTTTTTCCATAGACTCAAGTGATGGCCTAACCCGAAGGGGGAAGAGCAATGACTACCCATCCCCACCACTAAAAGGCTAGGGGCCGGCGTCTAGCACTAATCAGTGTATCACCATTATAGGAAGATGTAACCTAAAGATCATGTATGAAAAAACACAGATACATCTCCATGTAACTGTGATGAGATAAAAATATAAAAATAGAAATGTATTCGTACATAGATCCCACAAATAGAGTAAAGAAAAATAACATAAGGTCTAAAAGGATGAAATAGAATCCCACCAAAAAACTAAGAAATAGTCCATCCTTCTTATATGTAGGGGAATATTGTCAAATGATACTTCAATAATATACCTCATTCAAGAATTTATAAACACTATGACAAGGGAAGCTATCTATACTCTAACTCTTATGTTTCCTCTTAAGGAACATTTAAAAGGCCTGTCATCTATACAAGATGGATCATGTGTGAGAAAATCCTACACATAGGTTTGAATAATAATACCCAATAGGATCCCCAAAAAAAATAATAGAGATAAAAAAGAGAGGAAGTATTCCACTCATCCCATATAGAGGGAACCCAAGTGATATAGATCAAGAATCTATAACTTTACCAGAATAAACCATGATATAATCATCATATACTCTAGGTCTCATGTTGTCTCAACTATATAGCCATCCACATGATTCTACATGATTATAAACACTAATGGACATTCTAGACTACACACTTCATGAACCCCACCATACAACTTGGAGATCATCCATGATATATGAATCATCAAGAAAAACTCCCTAGACAGATATAAAGTTTGAAAACCCCTAATTAATGTCACCACTGTCTTGTTCCACACACAAGATCATATGAACATGATTATAGGGTCTCTATACTCGCCATTACACAGATATGAGGGAAAACTAATACATACCATGAGTAATATGCATCCTCTCTAATATGAGATCATGGGGGGACATGAAGCTCCCCACTACTACAAATCCAGGGGAGTAATATAGTTGAATCTTCATGGGAAATAACTGCAGTACCACTATCAAGAGGCCCAAAAATCACAATGTATGGGAAGAACTACCTCTTAATATGATATCACACATAACTAGTGTATATTTATGATCCTTGGAAATGTGTTCTATAACTAGGAGAGATATAGATCGTATGGAGGACTTTCTCCCACTACTACATGAAGATGGGGGAAAACTACACTATAGATAAAGGGACAACACCATGTATATTTGGGAGTTCCATATGTATATGAATGATCACAATTGTAACCCATCACCCTATCAAGATGTGGGAGTAATGACCCTGGAATAGAGTAACCACACACTAATAATACATGGTACCACCATATATATCCATAAATTATATATGGATTATAGGTTCCCTTATGTGACATGGTAGTCCAAACTCAATGGTTACAGGACACTCGCTCAGGGATGATAGTGGATTATCGAATCTACCTACACAATTCATATGGAGGGAAAACACCCAAATATGATATGGTATATCCATATCCAACTGCATGAATGATAGTAGTGACACACTCCAAGGTGTGATGGTTGAGTACCAACCCTCAGAGAAATACTCCGTTGGTAGAGGACCTATGCACGTTGTGGGGGATTTCCATCTCTATAGATGCAAAATGTTAGGGAATATCATTCACTTGTATGATATGGGAGTAGCTTTCCAATTTCCTCTCTTATAAACCAAAATGACCTCACAAAATGGTCAAATGTTGATGGAATGACAATCTTGCTCGATATTCGTCACATTGCAACACTGCACCTCATAGATGAACCATACCCTGATAATAGAGGAGAACTGCTTACAAACCTATAGATTCAATCATGACTCACATCATGGGATGATAGGGAAGGCTCCAGCCCTGTATTCTCTCCAAGGATCCATCCTAACCACTGACCATAATTTGGAAGCACATATGAAATATTATGCTTGAATTATGCTATATCATATCTCACAATCCACAAGAATAGCTTCCATTATATTTTATACAGAAATATTCTCAATATTTGCTACTCAGAATCCTAAATACAATCCCTAAAGAAGTATATACACTAGATGTAATTTATCAAGAATTAAAAACAATATGTACTAGGGTCCACATGGCGTGTGACCCTATTTGAGCACCCAGTCATGTCCTATATCGCACATCTGGTCATCCCATGTGAGATGACACAAAATGCACATGGTGTATATATTATGTCTTGCCTCACCATTCCAACTATTCTTTTCCTTATTCATATAGATGGACTAGTTGTGTCTTTCACTTATTTTGAACCTCCAATACATTGCCAGTTCTATAAACTAACCTCTTGTCCATGTCCTTAGTCCGTGCCACCGTACGGAACCCAGTGTCTGTTTCTCTAGCAATGTTATTTCACAATACCATTTCCCATATCATGAATTTTATTTCCCTGTAAATTTGAAATAAACATGGTATCACTACACAACTTTTTTCCCCACATATACAGCGTGTGGTCCCAAAAATATCATCTTCTTATAACTTGATGTAAACATGGAATTTATTCCTAAACTAAATGTTGTGTGATTGGGAATTATGAACACAAATTCACTATGAGATGCAAGAAACACCTTAGTTTCCATAAAAATCCATAGAAAAACTTTATCAGTCATAAAAGTGATCTAAAACATTTAAACAATGCATAGTAATCAGGATAGAGACTTAAAAAAGAATGAATCATACCTTTTTTTTTGAAATGATAAATGTGTGGTTTCTCATCCAAGCTTCAAATCCATTGAAAAGAGTTATCATCTATCAGATTAAAAATTGGAAACACATCATCCCCTTGTTTACAACATAGTTTATCGATAATATGGGTGAACCTATCCTCCCCTTACTTTTAACACATAGGGGGGTGTATTAATTTTTATTAGTTAATAATACTTCATTTTAAACCCCACCAACATGCAGTCAACTGAGATAATGATTCCAATAAATGTTATGCTTCAAAAAATCCCGAAAAACAGCTTATAAAATCAACCAAGGCCTCAGAATTATTATTTGAGACTTTCATTGGCAGTTATTACACATTTATAAATAAACTACATATGGGTGATAAATATTTTTTATATTTTTTATATTACTGTCTTGGGCCTCTATGGGCCAAAAAATCCCATGAAACATTAGCTCCTCAATTTGGAAATATTTATAGAAATATACCAATGATTAACATGGAAAATTCAAAGCCATAATATCCACCCCAATTTAAGTATTTTTATCCCTAAAAAATAAAAACCATGAAGAAGAAAAAAATGGGCTCTCCAATGGGACTCATGTTCCACCATGCTCACCAACGTGTTCCCATGACAACTAAAAGAATGCACATATGGGAACCAAAAAGGACAAGACACACCCAAAGCACAGCTCAAACCAATTCAACATCATACAAGAAAGTGGGAACATGTGTACTTTTCTACGACAATTTGTAAACACCAAGCACCTAGTCTACCTAGGATTATAGGGTCATGATATACACAAAAGAGTAAACCTGATGCATATATTGATATAACGTGGTATTTATCAGTATCCCCTCGATGAATTACACCCTGACAACCTCAAGGTTCTCATGAAAAAATATAATATCAAGGACACGAGCCAACAAAATAACATCACGGGGCTACCCAAGTGCACACATTGAGTCATGCAATACCCTCTATCTACAAAATTCCAACTAAATCTATATCCTCCAACACATAAGCTCATATTTCCAATCCTATAATCACTCATCAATGTTGGGAAATAGCTTTCCAAAATCCAGTACACCAACACACCCACTAGTGGAAAAATAATATATTGGATGGTTAGAAACCCATCACCATTGGGGAATCGTTTTAGGGCCTTATACAACCACTATTTAAGTTTCTATGAAAGGAAATCCCACCCCCTATAGTAGGGTAACACTATCAAGAAAAATGTGTGGTCACAAATCTTATATGTTGCATCATATAACATAATGTTCGAGTTGAAAGACTACACTATTACCTCTAGTTCATAATCTAACACTCCAATATACAACACCTCCATAAACACACATGCCATTTAAATCATCCTCCACCCATCAACACTTCCAAATTCAGGCCACATTGACTCACCTCCATGGTATTGTATTCCATCACACAAATTCTTCTTAGTGAGGGAAACATATCTATTCCTTATGCTTTAGAAGATATATCAACTAACATTATTACAAGTCCTTATTAACACCACGTTTCACCCTAGAAAATCCAAAATTATGAACAAAAAAGAAAAGTTTACCTCAACATTGTCTATATATAGAATATTTCATATGTATAAAGGACCTAGAGAGTAACTCTAACCATTATTAGAGGCTATAGGCCATAAACACCAACATCATTCAGCTCTCCAGGACCACACCATTGGGCTCCCTAATACAGAAAAGGACCACAAGTTTGTGTTGTTGGAAATATATCCAATCATGTGACACCTACTACAACTATCCACACTCCAAAACCATATCGGCCATCATAAGTAACTTTGTACTCTTATTGTAACCTCTATCAGGTTTTTCCTTTGACCATATCCTTCTCAACATCATAAAGGGATAGATTATATTGCATGAGATATACATATTTGAAACAACAATAACACCACCTCAATAGTAGAAGAGAAGACACCATGTACAAAATCCTATGCTACAGATCCACAAGACTTTTTCTGAGAGTGGGTATGGATCATGCTCTATGATCCCGACTGTTATCTACTAGCTACTATAGACGAATCCCTAATCAGATCAACATTACAATATCCATCTTTCGATACTTCCACTAGGAAGCACTCTATAACTAGGGAACTCTATACCACCACTACCAATGAGGGACTAAACAAGGACATTATGGATTATCAAATGTCAATACAGAGTCCCTTCTCAATGATTCATTCTCAGAAAAATGCATCTCAAACCATATCCATTTGAGAATCACGAATGGAATGTGAACCTTAATGAGTACTCGTCCGTAGACATGTTACACTACCCAATCATTAAAATCTCCTCGATACACATTGATCTCTATATGGATAAATAAATATATTCCCCTTATAGAAATCAGAACTCTCTCAAAGTAAGTGTTGCCTCGTCGTTGGTCTATGTCACCAGGTTCCACCATCACTCAATTGAACACTATAGAAGGATTGCCTCTTAGTCCACTATATGATCTGGTGGTTTCCTTATAAGATTGAAAATATATTTCTCCTCCTCAATCATGTCATCATATTCTTAAGGATATGGGTCACCCCAAACCAAGGTGGTTACTACCTATAAAACTCATTTAGCGCACTCAGCCTATGTGTTCCCTCATTTTTAATTAATGACAGGGGAGTCCTTAAAAACCAAGATTTTCTATTTTCATGATTATATTTGTTATGCTAACTCAAGAACTTAGTGGAACCAAAAAATGCGTTCCTATTTAATTTTTTTACCAAAAAATCCCATCAATAAGTGCCTATATGATCTGAGTCGACAGACAGGTTATTAGAGTCCATATAAATGTATACATAACCCGCCACACCAATACTGGATTAACTAGAATAAAATATGAACTATAAAAACCACAACATTGCTTCTATAAATCCAAATCAAAGATAATATCTAGAAAAACTCTACACTGTGGTCCCAAAGTGGTACCCACTCTGATACCACTCTTTCATGACCTGGATCGACAAGGACCAGGCCCTGAATACCCAACACAACCTACACTCATGTAAGCTTCAAAAACATACGTATGATATCCCTCATGACCTGCACCATATCTTAATGCATGTACTATATGAATATTCACTATCTAGTCTAACAATTATAGTGTAAAGACCCCCATGATCTCTATTTCATCCTAAAAAATGTGAATATTTTCATCCCATTTAATTCCACAACAACACACCACTACATCCATTGAAAAATATATCCAATCCATTCTAATGGTATATTTCCCTCATAATTCTATCTTTCATTCAAAATATCATCCAAATCGATCAAAAAAGTACGTCACTACCAATAGTGAACTCTATCATTTTGAAATCATAACTTCAAGAAAAGATTTATTCACTTTTTATAATGATAAATAACATGAAGGTAAGCCATTTTTCCATTATATGTTTTTAAAGTATAACCTACCCCAACATGACTTCAAATTCCCACCGAAATGGTCGTCGTGATCATTTCACTCACCATGGTGTCCTAATCTCTATATGAATAACTCTAAAATATTCACCAATTAAAAAACCAGCCCAAATTTAACTTACCCCTGACCATATATCTATGGTACACACTATGTCTACTATAAAGACATTGTTGTATTTATAGAATAATATTAAAAATACCCTCTATAACACAATTGAACTCCACAAAATGTGAAGGAATAAGAGGAAAGGGTCAATCCCATTATATTAATTTTCTCCCAAATCTGAAATATTATATGGTCCTCATATTTTTATTGTGTTATAATTATTATTTTAATTTTCCCACAAATTGATTCTCAAATAAACCTAATGAATTTCTTTAATAAAATTAGCCTTATATCACTTTTTTTGCATGGGATATTTTTCCTCCCTAACGATATACTTTATTTTTAATTAAGAGTGTTATCTTATATAAATAAATTATTTATTATAGTCAATTTATGTTTTAATTTATTTTATATACTATTTTCAATAAATGAACAATTTTTTCAATAAATTTAATTTTTAACATTATCTAAAAAATTGTGAAAATAATATATTTTTAATATTTTCTACATAAAAATATTTTCCAAATATTATTTCCATTAATCACTATATGACTTCGAGTCTATTTTATAATATTTTTCCAAATTTATATATAATTCCATCATTAGGAGTATTTTTTTATAACAAAATAAATATAATTTATTTCTTTATTTTTTTGAAAATGGAAAACAATTCATTCATGCATTTTATTATCTTCCACTCCATATTTTCATACATTATAATAGATTCATTTTAAGATACCATTATTTAAAATTATTTTACAATTCATTTTTAAAAATTCTCTTTAAATCCTCAATAATATTGTTTTGTGATATACATTGATTATCATACTTGAAAATATGTTATAAAATCAATGAACAAAATTATTTTTAATGTTTTATTCACATTTACTTCTCTATCATAAAAAATTAATTTTCATTAAAATTTTAATTTTTGATGAATTAATTGTCCCCCATTGTCTCATTCTTATATAGGTTATAGACTATATTTTAAAAAAAGTGTTTTTCTCAATTTCATCCACTTCTACGATGTTCTGTTCTATATCAGTCAGAATCTTTTTTAGGCTATATTTACTTCCTAATTATCCATGTTTTAATATTTCACTGATATATTCAGTATCATCTCACTATTTTCTTATCATTATTCTCATTTAAATATGTGATGTTAGTCAAATGGATCATATTAATATAGTTATACTATTAGAATAAAAATATTGATAATTTTTATACATGATTAAATACATATATTCATTTATTATCAAGGTGTATTAATTAGTTATTGCATTGATCATTCGATATTTAAGGAATATTTTGAATGTTTTGATTTTGGTAGGTTTTTTAATTTTATATACCTCAATTAATTAGGTATGTCTCATGAGATATACTAGATATAATCCCTTATTATTTGGGTATTTATTGTATTGATTAATTTTTTTTGAAAATGTCATAGGTAAGGGAATGATGGTAAGATTAATTTGTAATATATTTTTCATTCAATCATTTGAAAATCTGTAATTATTCCCCTATAATTTAATTTTTTATTATTATGGATGGATATATTTCATTATCATGTTATATATTATATAAAATATTTATTGATTATTTAATCTACTATCTTATTTATACCATATTAATTTGTGATAGCTTCTATTATATCAAACCCCACATGGGGAATATGAGATAACTTTTTTCATTTCCCCAATGAACCAGAAAGGGTTCATTGAATGAATTAATGTATATATAAAAATGAATAATAATGGTGTCACTATTTATATAAGATGTGTTTTATGTTTCAAATTTTATATTTAAATCATATATGCATGAAATTTTATAAGGATAATAAAATGTTTGATAATTTTTTATATGATATATTGTAATATGTTGTAATGTTACATATTAAACAGGAGATTGAGGATACTATAATCTAAATCATTAGTGTTTGTATTAGAGAAACATTATTTGAAAAAAATGAAAACTAGATTTAGAATAAAATATATAGACAAAAAACATTATGTTATGTCCCCCAAAGTATTCATTAAAAGTTTCAAGAATAACTCTCCTACATGGGGGATTTTTTACTATGATTAAATATTCATAATGTTTTTTTAGTTATTAATAAGTATTCCATTGATTATAAATGGTTATAGTTCAAATAAATAGAAACTACTTCAAAACACATATAATACAGAAGGGTTTACCTCTCAAATAATTAATTAGTGATGGTGTCAAATATGAGTGGACAAAATATATAATTGGGAATGTTATAACTAATAACTTTTAATATAAAGAGTGCAATTGTTTCACTATAAAATGGTTTGATAATTTTGGATTATTTCTTTTGAAAATTAAAATTAGTATTCAATAAAATCTATAATTTATTAATATATTTTCAAATGATTATGTCCACAATGAAGATATTTCTCAATTTGTGAATTACTTAAAGGGAGAAAGATTATATTGTGTTTTATCATGTAATTATTGGTAATGATAAATATTGGCCATAAATCAAGAGAATAAAGAGTCATATGAGATAAGGGGTATGTAGGGGACCCTTTTGAGGAAATGTTCTAGGTAAAATGTTGTCCTCATGAAAAATGATTAGATTTATAATGAAAATTTATAAATTTGAGACAAAGGGAAGTATATAATTTTATGGCATATATAATTAAATTATAAGTATTCTAAAAGTACAATAGTCTATCAATGTAATCTCAAAAGAGTGATTGATTATTTTATTAATTGTAAAAATTAAAGAATTAAAATTATATAACCCTCCCATACATTTTAATAATATAAAGATATAGTATCTTGTGAGATCATGGGAGATGTCGAATTCCCCAAGCCTTGTATTTTCAAATGGAATCATGAAAAGAAGTTGAAAGTTATATGAATATAAATCTTTAAAAGGAGAAAATTTAATGATGAGATTCCCACCATGTAATAATTATGGAAAGAAAACAATGTGATTTTCTAGAACACAAAGAGAATTATTTCACGTGTGAAGATAAAGGTCATCATGGTAATTAATGTTATGGAAAAATAAAATTCATCAATGGTTAATACTTCAACTGTAAGGATACATGGAACTGTTCAAACCAATTCACTATTTATTAAGGGAATTTTCTTCAAAAATTTGTACAAAAACATGTATGTGTTTTTGTGATTATGAAAAAAAATACATAAGTCCCGAATTACATTTTAGTTGGACAGTTTATCATAAAACCAATTTAGATAAAAAATTGTTTCATTGTTGATATATGAACTCATTTATATCATCTATGTTTACTAATAATATTAAATCACCCCTTAATACTCTGAGTAATGAGTAATCAGTCAATACATATAGTTGTAATTTAATTGAAATGAGAATATATCATGTAGTCATGTTTATTATGTGTCGGTATTACTTAAAATGGAATATGACTGTAATAACAATGGTTGACATTAAAATAATATAGATTTAAACATTTAGTTAATTTTGGGGAATATGCAATGTGTAATAAATATTTGAATTATAAAATAATCTATAATTAACTAGTAGTATTGTTTATAATGATGGAATATACAGTTAATGTGCCAAAAATTTTCATTGGGTGTTTTCTTTATTATCACTCACAAATTTTTGACTTACTATAAAATATAGAAATGACATCTCATAAATGAATTCATAATATGATGAAGACTGACCATTTTGGGATCTCATAAACCATTAAGAATTAATTTATTATGTATCATTTCAAGAAAATGCTTCCTACGATTTATCTCATAAGAAAATAAAGTGAATCAATGGTGAAATTTAAACTATAAAAAATATAAATGGATGGAATAGAACATAAGGAGTTGAAATAAATCAAATATGTTTGAATATACACATACACTATATGTAAATATAAAAAAATTTCTACAAAAGGGAGACAAATCTGTTGAGTCCTATGTAGAAAAAATCATCTGACTATCTATATGGATAGCTTAATGGTCATTCCAAAGTATGAGTCTTATAAAAGAATAATCAGGGTTTAAAAAATATTTATTTTAAAAATTATATTTATAATTATATTAATTTAGTGAGATTAGTTGTTATAATAATACATATCATATTATGAGTATATTAATACAGATTAACTTATGTAAGAACAAATTATGAGTGTAAGGAAAAAATTTCTGTAAGGGTGGAAGAATTTGATAAACCACATATTTTTAATAATTATTTACATTTTCAATATTAGAAATATATATATGTTTATATAGTACATTAATTTATTTTATATGATCTATTGAATGAACATTACATATTTTATGTTATATTTTTTACTTTATGGTAGAAAATGTGTTTTATAAATAATTGTAACTTGTTTTTTAATTTTAATTATATAAAGAATATTAACTTTTTTTCTACATTTTCTAAATGTATTTTTATTGTAATTATATTTATAGTAATTAATATTTAATATTATTATCTATTGAATGATTTTTTAGGTTTATGAATAAGAATGTGTGTTTTCATTCAGAAAAGAAATTGTTTTTATTTTAATGAATTTATTTTTCTTTTTATATTGTCAATTTTGTAAAAAAAGAAATTAATTCACGATAAAATGTGTAATTTTTAAAATTAATATAATTTATATATTTATCGTGTAAAAATTATATTATAGTTAAATTTGTGGATTTTTCAAAAAGTTGTCTTTTTTTTGAGTAGTGAAAACTACCAATTTTATAAAACAGTAAATTTAAGGAAATATAATCACAAATAAAATATAGAATTAACTTGTTAAAAAAAATTTTTTGCAATAGAATATAAAATTTTAATTTAATATGCTAAATTTACAAATCTATGTTTGATATTTTTAAACATAAGTGTTATTTTATTCTGAAAAGTTTTTGGTTAATTGCATTAAATTTATTAATTAGAAGGTTACAATAATTTATTGATTTATGAAAATGTAAACCAAACCTCCTAGTATAAGTAATAAATCAATAATTTTCATTATAATAAATAACGTATAATATTTTATAATACATTGATTTGTTTTCTTGAAATACATTCTTAATAGATTTTTTCATTGCGGTTAAGAATACTTCTATTGAAATTAAATTTTACAACATTTATAAATTGATTCTAATAATTTTTTTTTATATTTTAAATTATTTTATTAATTATTTTTAATAATTTCAATTCAATTCTAGTCATAAAAACGAGTTACCATTGTAATGTTTTGTTACCATGGTAAAAGGGATAAAATTTACAATGAGGTTTGAACTAACGGATAAAGAGAAAAAATTTCAGAAAAAACCTATCTGGATTTGACTAGTTATTTTTAATTTCAATTCTTATTATCATATATATAATTTTTATAATTATTTTCCATGTTTCCTTTAAAATTTAACTTCATTATATTCATATCATATTTATTAATAAAAATACCCCCTTTCAACTATTAAAATATCCCTTTTCACTACCTCACTTATCTATAGAACATGACCACATTAGATCATTTAATACCTAAAAAATTCCACAATATCAATATTTTTCATTTAATATTGGTTTTTGTCTTAAAAAAATACTAATATAATAAGGATCAAGGAGATATCTAATAAAAGAGATCCATGAATGTTTTAGTTGTTTAACCATGTTCATTCAAGATTCAGTTTTCATAAACAAATACAATTTTTTATTAATCATCCCAGAATAAATATACTAGTTTAATTAATTCACGGAATTTTTATTATGTTATTGTGATAGTTATAATATACCTCCCTACAATCCATCGAAAAATTAAAATTTCCCCTATGTTACATACAGAGTATCACCTTCTTGAATGATGTAATTCATTTATCATCGTCGCCTTACATGTCATGTTTAATAATGTATATAATTATAATATTAAAATATTAAATTGTGATAATCATTAATTTAATATATTTAATAATTTTTCAATGGTAATATATCATTATATGATAGATAATTAAATAGTTTGTTTTTCTGTAACAACAAATTTATAAACTAAATTTAATAGTCCCATGTGAAATTTAACGAAAAGATAAATTAATTAGGAATTTTAATATAGAGATATATCCACATTATACTATAAAAATATGAAAAAATTGTATAATTTATTAATGAAAAACCAATATTCAAGGACCCAAACATTAAAGTATGATACCATCCATGTAAAAAGAAATCGTTTAAAAAAATATGATATTAACCAATAATTATTTATAAATGGGTAATAATAAATCTCAAAATATTAATATATTGTAATATAAATTTCTATGAGGTTATTATTTAGATGCATACTAAATAAAAATTTATAAATTAAGAGGTTCTATAATGGTCGATCAAGAATAATACCACAATTTGAGTTAATTTTAAAAATTCACTTATTATGTGGATTGTTTTTTTAGTTTTCACTCGGAGAATTGAATATTATTTCTCTCCTTAAATCCATATATTTTTTACCCATTTGTTATATATTATTTTTTAAATATTCATTTCATTTTAACTCTCTTTAGTACTCATATTTCCATAAATAATTCTTATAATAATATCTTTCCTTATCTCCAATTTTATGTTGTGAATATTTTTCTCTATTTCTTTATAAGTTGTCTTTCGTCAGAAATGTTATTTTATATATAAAAATTATTTTCTATGGTTATTTTATATTAATAATAAAATTAATCTTAAATTATTAAAATAATCATTCAAACAATTTCAATATAAGTTATATTTCACATTTTTTATAAATTTGTAAAATAAATTTTGTAATAATATTTTCAATAAACACATTTTTTATGTAGTTATAATAGTATTTCATTATGTTGATTAACTTATATTTAATGATGGTTTTCCAATGTAATATATATTCCTGTTATTTTTTCAACTTATCATTTGAAAACATCAGGATAATGATATTATTTTCATTCATGTTGTAAATACTAATTTAACATCACATATATGTATTTATATCCTTCACTCCCTACTTCCCTATTGAAATTTTTTTTATCAAACAATCCATTATTTTAAATTAATTTAAATATTTTTATATTAATCCTTTATACCTTATGAAAAGAATTTTAGAAGTTAATTTAACAAGGTTTTTTAAACTGAATTAACCGAGATTTAAGAAAAATATTTGTACTATTGGGATTTAATAATTCTTATTTTTTTAAAAACAGAATCTATTTTTATTAAAGTTTATATCTAGTGAATAAATAGTATCTTTCACCCCTTAATAATTTTTTATACATTATTTTGGGCACAATCTCTGTTATCATGTGAGTTGACATCCTTGTTTTTCTATTATCTATAACAATGTATCATTATATTGAATTTAATTTTGTCTATCAGGTTTATGTTTTATAGTAGTATGGATAAATTTAATCTCAGTTATAAAATTTCATAGGTATATATCTATTTCTATATGCGGTGATGGTTGATGGAACCTTACATATAATGATCATCTATTGGTTATGGAATAATAACATTCCATACAAATAATTGAATTTAAATGTAAATTTATTAATAAATTACATCAATTATTTAATTAATGTTTTGTTAAATGTAGAATAAATACATAGGACATGTTTAGTTATATGTGGGGCATGGGTTTATATAACCCCAAAATGCATTAGTTAGATATAATGAGACAAACTGGTTAATAAAAAAATATATTATTTGGGTAATTGGTATATGTAAAGCCATTTTTTTAAATGTTCATATTATAGTCCATGATGGAATGTTAAGATAACATGCATTATAAATTTTATCAATAAGAATGTAGTTTCTCCGTTCCATGTGACCACTAGGTTTCTATTATCAGTAAATATATTTTTTTCTCATGTAATATTTTTATTAGGAATTTTAATTTAATATTTAAACATCCATATTTTATATTACACATGTATTTTTGATATCTTATACTATTTGAAACCCCTTACTAGGTATCTCGGATCACACATTACAGTTTCCTTTCAAAAGGGTATGATGAAGGGATATTTGAATTTATTTGACTGTGAAATAAATGTAATAATAGTGTTTTCTTAATGTTTATAATCTATATTGTTGATATATAATATAATATCTATACCATGGTGGATTATATCCTTTAATAAATAATATTATTTTGATAAAATGTGATGTGAACTCCTGTATCGTTTTTCGTAATAAATTCTATAAGAACTATCTTTAGGATACTAAATTTGGGGTAGTTGCTATCATAATTCCCAATTGTTCACACAGAAATATTCTACCAACAATGTATCATAAAAAATTATGTAGTGTAACCTAGAGAGGCACTCAGAAAAATCCATAGAATCTATCGAACAAGAGAAACAGATTATATAGACAGCATTTTAAATTTTATGACCCCAAATAAAAATTGATGTGAATTCCTTAATAGAGGGTCCAATTATATGTATTTATTAACATTGGAGTTCTTTTAGTCACAATAAGGAAAATTTCCACCATATCGAGAAGATTCCAACAGGCTTAAGGGGTTTCATCAACAAAAATCTAATTGAAGGTAATGAAGATTATCCACCATGGATGAAGTAGAAGAACAAAGTAATATGTAATGGTGAACCCTTATAGAAACATAAATTATAGGCTTGTCACAGTTTCAATGTAATCATGGTAAAACTATGTGCCCCCCTCAGAAAAATCACCTCAAATGGTTCACTCTCATCATATATCCTAACTATGTTTCATGTTTAATCCATTTTAAAAATAAGAAACATCATCTTGGAGATATATTGATTTACTAGAGCCCCTATAACCCCTTTGTAGCCTCAATATATATCAAAAATATTTTCCTCTGATACACTAACTCTCACAATTCCAATTGGAATACTACTTCTCAAAAAAAATCTATCACTATAAATTAGAAATATAAATTCCAACTATAATTTCCAACATAAAAAAGGCATGGGGTATTACAATCACCCAACCATAACACATATCACTCTCAATATGTCATTGTGGTTTTCAACTAGTAGTAATATCTTATGATAATCTCCAAAACATAATTAAAACAACACATTATACCCACTACATCAAACAAGCTCCCTTGAAATAACTCAAAATATTTAGTTTCACTACTATTAAAAAATAAGATAAACTCTCATTTAAACATCCAATACCAAATCAATGTTTAGAAAAACTATTCATCCAAAAAACCACAATGTCATTAACCGTTTTATTCCCATTCTCATGGTCCTCCCAAAACAATAATCATCTTAAAAGGATAATTACAAACCATTGTACACACCAATAATGGAATCGCATACCAAATACTATATATAGTGGTATAGCAATATGTTTATAGTGTTTTCTATAACAACATACCTAATTCCATGAAAATCACATGTCATCCCTCCTCTAGGTGAATTTTATTTTAATCGTTTGGCCACATATTCTTATATGTCATCTCACCATATAACCATGATTATAAAATCCACAGGTGATTAAAAAACAACTTGAAACAAACATTACTTCCTAAACATGAAAATATATTTAAATCCAGTATTGGATCTCCAATAGCCATCACTTGCTGTCATACAATTTCTTTGAGCACTAATATACCTCTAATCCAACTCAACATTTTTTCATATGAAATTCCATCCTTATCATAATCCCCACATCATGAATATTTTTAATACCACATTTAAATTGAAAGTTATTTACACAAAATGGAACATAATAAAATTAGATCCATATAAATTTTATCACCCTAGTTACATCTCAACCATCCAATGACCTATTTCATAACACCCAGAATACTACCAATATAATGGTTGAACCTGAATTGACGAAACATCATCCCTTAAAAAATATATTGATTTCAAATGACTATCCCACTCATAACACAATTGTATCAAAACACATCAATCACAACCAATTCTGAGCTCACATACAAACTCATCATAGTCATCTGCCAAGATTCAAAAAATATTGGGTGTTGGACCCATAAATGAAAAATGGTGCAATAAACATAATATGGAATAACATAACCTAATTATTTATAAAAACACATCCAAATATCCATCTAAAATTTTCCTCTCTCCTTCCATGCTACACTCAACTTCTCAACCTCTTACACCATCCATATATAGAGTAAAGATCATCACAGTGGGAAACCACACAATCTATATGAACCATTGTGATACTAGTATAGTAATAATTTCTCCAGACCATCTGTCCATGAATCACACAAGTAAATTCATAATTCCCCACCCAAATTTTCATTGTTCATTACTAGGGTTTACATCCTTGATTTCAACAAAACATAACATGGTGTTCTCAAATACTAACTCTTCTAACAAGCTAAATCAAAATCTCATGAGTCACATATCATCCAAACTAGAAACATATACTAGAATATAAAACCATTCATTATTAAAAGTACAATAATATATAATCATATACAAACTTAGTTAATATCCTAAAAATATAGGTGTTCGACCCATGATACGGTCTTCCATATGATCTCCTTCAACCTAAATATGATTCAAAATATAGAATCATCAACCAAATCTTGAGCGAACTATGTTCCATCCATGTTCTGATAAAACTAAATTTATAAATATATAATATTTATAAAAACTAATTCACTATGAATTTCACATCCATCTTATTTAAATTTACTAAAACACTTTATTCTAGTTGAGTGTAATCCCTCACAATAACAATATTCCAAAAAATAAAATGAAAATTAAATATAAAAAAAATAGAATCTGAAAAAATTAAAAATACATTAAATTAACTTTTATGAACCATAAAAATATGTTAAAATTTCATATTAGAACTAAAAACCTTCTATGAAATACAAATTACAAAATTGGCTCATTTCTGGAAAACATTTGTGAGGCCTAAAGAAAAAACTCAGTCTCAATCACATCACCATGTCATATACACTTTGATCAAAATATCATGTCATCATTATCACACATTGGATGAACCTAAATCAACACATGACTAAAAAAACCAAACACAATCCTACTAGATAATAAATAATAGAAATTACATGAACACTACTAATTGACATCATAAATTCTAATATAAACCATTATCTATGAACTAGGAGATAATATAGACAATTAGATAAAAACAATAACATTTTCCACTCTAGAATCACTATAAAATAAAAAAATAGATCCACTATAGCACAAACCAATATCACTTCTTATATAGAAAAAAAAATACATCCATAAGGAAAATTCATCAATGACAAAGCTACCATCAACGAACTAACAAATTGGGTTCGATCATTGTTTTATATACACAATGTTCTTATATTTTTTTTTATGATTTTTGATCAAAATTATATTAAAAAATGTTTTTTAAGGATAAATAATGGTATATTATGTAGATAAAAATAAACTAATATATATTTTTGAAATGAACACATTTATTCACAGTTAAAAAATCTACTACTAACTAAGGATCCTGGAATAATATTTTTTTAATGATCATTAGTAATAAAATATGAAGACATAAGCTAATCTTTATAATAAAAAAATTGGAGTACCCACTATTAGGATCGACAACGATAATGAATCCCCCAATGAAGATGATATCAACTATATTGAGTATAGGATATATTGGAACAATCCATATGAGTTAATAATCCTAAAATTTTAGATTTTTTATTATGAAAATTTGTCTTATAAGGTGTATTAATAAAATAGAGGATATAATCATTTTTTAAGAGAATGGGGGAAGATCCCAAAAAATAAATAAAATCAAAACCTATTTTGAAGAATGGGAAAAGAGAAAAACCTTTACAGACACAATGACAACCAATCCAATAGAAACAACTCAAAGGGATGATAGAAAACAAAAGTGATCAATTAGGAGAAAAATTCAAAGGGAAAGATGAGAATTCCATCCCCCCCCCTGAGAGAGATTGAAACAGTGAGATTGTCAAACTGATAGTGTTTCCCCCCTAAAAAGTCGTTGTACTGTGATGGCAGCACAACAAGGTAGAGAATTCCTCCCACAGACATAAATATGTAAAGAGAGGACGAGATGATAGATTTCAGTACATCTATCTCTCAAACGAGCCACGCACCCAATAATGCTTGTGAAAAATCGCAACAAGTCAACCAGATGCAACACAAAATAAGTCCAAATCACAGAGAAAAATAAAATCAAGGAACCCATCTATCCGAGAAGACAAATAACTGGATATGGGTGTCAACACACCCATCCCTCAAAGGAGGCCGCCCACCTAGCAATACAAGAAACAACACTACACCAAATGCGATAAAAATAGTTATCAATCCTCAAATGAATTCTACGACCTATCATCCACCCATGAAAATAGATTTTTTTTACTGAAATAGGAAATCAGAAACACAGAGCAAACATCACCCAAATCATCAACAAACAACATCATCTTCTGTCAACTAGAACCAAATCGCTAGTGAAAATGATGTAGATGAACCATGGTCAGTCAATATCCATATGTAGAAGATCCAAATGACCACCAATTTTTCTGAAAACTAAACTATGATATTTTTCCACTACTACAGAGTTGTCCCCTCCCCCACAAGAAAATCTATCTTCACTATTCAGAGTAATCATCAGACGAAACTTATAGTGAATGTCCTCCTCCTGAAGCCAGATCTTCATCATGTAAAGATCAAAATCCGCTAACAAAAATGAAGTTGACCAGGGGATCCTGATCAAGAGTACCGAGGATGAGGAGTTCTAGTGAAGCATCGTCTTCAGCCCATGTCATCACCTCGCCTGGCAAATCCAATGAAAAACCCACGACCATCGAATCATGTTGTAGGAGTCAGATCTAGTTTGATCTGAAACAAGTGGAGGCCAAAGGACCACCGGACCATCGAACCGTAGCTGATACAAGGAGAAGACCACCATGAAATGACACCAAGAGGCTAGGTGGAAGGGATGGTCTTGGAATAACCCGATATGGAAAGTGTATGAGATGAGTGGGAGAAAAAAAAGAAATAGTGGCAGAAGGAAGCTCTGATGCGTAGGAGAATCACGCTCAGGGAAGGGAACCCCTAAGCGACGTCTTACCTCACTTGGGACAGAGAACCAAGCGAGAATGGTGGCATCCTCTCATCTATAGGATTTTATCATTGATAGTTATATTGTAATTATAATCATTTTTAATATTTAATAACAAATAAAAAAATAATTTATGAATATAAAACAAATTGGTAAATTTTTGTTTCCATTATCATCCTACAATGGTTATTCATAGATTATAATATTTATTTTTCTTAAAATGAATCTATTTTATTAAAAAATATTAAATAAATGTAAAATAAAAATATGATAAATTATTTTTTTGGAAGATTTTACAGACACTTTTTATTGAATATGAAA
This sequence comes from Viscum album, assembly GCA_963277665.1. Taxonomy (NCBI): domain Eukaryota; kingdom Viridiplantae; phylum Streptophyta; class Magnoliopsida; order Santalales; family Viscaceae; genus Viscum; species Viscum album. The sequence goes on along the minus strand of OY728121.1, from coordinate 1,152,957,983 downwards.
ATAAAATATGGCCAACCACACAAGCCACAAGTGCTATCTTAGTCTACAATAATATGGGAGAATGATAAAAAATAAGGGAGATTTGTCCTAAGTAGTCTACATGGTTTATTGGGTATAGTTTTTTCATGTAGGAAAAATTAGTGGGAACATAGTTCATACAAGAAGATTTTGGTAGGTGGGGTTATGCTGGGATGTACGAAACAAGATGCCCATTTTGTATAGTTTTTTCCAGTAGAAGACCACATGTTACTCACATTGATCTAATAATTTTAAATATATTAATATAAGATATTTAAATATATATAGGTTCAATATGTGATATAAGAAACATGGTGTAAAATTCACTTCCATAAAAACATGTATAAATAAGAATGGTCATTAGATCCAACCGTTTTAGACCGTCAGATCTACATAAGCATCATCTCCTTCCTAGCACACTGAACAAGAACTTACATAACATTCTTCATCTAATTCAATATAATATATTTATATTATATATATATAAATTATGTGTCAAGGTAGTGGTTATTCATGACACATAGTAAAATATTTCTCAAGGAACCATGATAATGGGTTTTGTCAATATCTTCTTCTCCCTATGTTATTTGTTGGATAATAAATTTTAAATATATTTGTCTATTTTTATATAAAAGTAGATGCATATTTATATAAAAATATATGGTTATGTCTCTTAATTCATTGTTTCCATCACATAGAACGTGGGTCTCAAGGATGAGATTTATATAAATAACCAAACCAATGTAGATGAAGTCTTCATTCTTCATTGGTGTCGGTTACAGTGATTTAGTGTATAAATATTTATATTTTATTTTATCTATCAGTATATATTTCATATAAAAATAATGAAATCTGTATAAATAAAACTATCAATAATATTGTTTATTTGTTGTTTTCTTCTAGGTGGATTGTTAGAGATGCCCAGTTACGAATTTGATATTTGTGTGAATGTATATGAAAATATTTACATGTTTCATATCATCTTCATTTCATTAATTATATTTATATAGAGTATTTTTGAAAAATATATTGTGATCATGATTTATATTTATATGTAATTTATATCAACCGAAGATGAATATATGAATCTGAATCTATTGTATATCTTTAAATGCATAAGAATTTCATTTAGTAGCAAAAATTTCAGACTTGTATTACTATAAGAAAACGAATCCTTCATGTTGTTATAAGATAGTATTTTAGATTATATTACCAAATTATACAAGACTAAAATTGATCTAACATTTTGAATTTATTATGTTTTAGTGAAATAGTGTATTTCAGTTCAAAAATAAATTTATAAATATTTAAAATAATCCTTTATTGTTAAGATCTAATATAAAAAAGAATTTTCTTCATAAAATGGAAACACACACCATTGGGACCCTGTTTTACTCTCTACCCATTCCAAATTATACCCCTTATGTTTTTAAACATTAAATTTTGTTAAATAATTTCCTTGGTATTTTAACTCACCTTAATTTTGGTCTAAAAAATATGTTACAATGTAAGAGAATTTGTTTGATTAAAATTCTATTTTTTTGAAACACTTTCATGAGGAATATATTTTAATTAATCATTTATTTTCATTTCCCAAAAAATATAGGGAATCCTGTTTTAATGTTTTCGTTAATATCCATATTTATAAGAATTATCATATGTGATATATCTTCTTCAAATTCCCATTTTAATGTTTAGAAACCTAGTTAAGGATATTTTAATATCTAATCTAGTTCTAAAATTTTAATACTATTATTTCATGTCTGAAATATTATATAATATTTACAGATTTCAATTTAGATTACATATATAGTATTTTCATGTAGAATATTTATAATTGATATCCTATATATCCATCTAATTTGTTTTCAATATTTAATTTTTATGAATTATTTATATGTCACGCCTTTAAATATTTAGAGTACATTTAGTTGAATGAATGGATTTTATTTAATGGAATATATTTTAATTTTATATGTAATTTCATTCCCCATTGAATATAAATTACATAGATACAATGTTTTTTAATTGTTGTTTTATTGGATTTATAATGCGAAATAAAAGGTTTACAAAAAAAATTATTTAGAATTTTTTCACTTTTATATTGGAAATGTTTATGGGGAATTGGAAGTAAACTCACAACCTTGACAGAATGTTTTCCCAAACTAATGATTACCTCTTCAATATTCCATGTGACAACATGGGTTTCATATAATATATTTGGTTACCAATATTTTTACCAATAATAGATATTATATTCGAACATAAAATTTTGATGCATCATAATGAAATTTGTATTTATTTCAAGGATATTATATTTTAAAAATAAATATGGTTTTATAATTAAATAATATTTTGAAAAGTGTATATTATTATGTATTATTATATTATTTTTGTAGTTAAAGGATTTAATGACATGTTTTAAAACGATTACTAATTTTTTTCTCATCTAATATTTTAATGTGATTTTCATTTATATATTGACAAGATAGGGAAGAATGGTGAAAGGTGTTGTTTAATAATATTTCTTGGATAAGGACATATAAGAGTTTGTAGAATTCATTATAAAACCTAAAATATATTACTGTTTCCTGATCATCAAAATCCATATATCTAAGTCAAAATTGGGTATGTATTAAAATAAATTTTAATGAAATATATTAAATTGTAATTTTTTAAAATTGGTTTATAATGGACTTGATATTGGTAGCCCTTTCATTTTTTATATTAGGGTCTTGGGGGAACCTATAAGAGGATATATGGTGTTGGGTGGGAAAATTGAAAAAAGATAACTTCCAGTCCAACAAAATGGATAGCTATGATGTGAATATGGGTTTCGTGTCATATATATAATGAATTTTGAATGTTGGATCCCAGATGTTGAATAACGGAGTTTATAAAGGATTTTTGGGATACTTCATTCTTAGTGATTTTTAATTCATGGGGGAAGGTTGTGATATAGTCCCTTCCCGGTGGTCTTTAGCCAATGACATGGACTAAGCTATATTGATATAGAGGTATATGGTGGATAATTTCATTTGATATTTGGATGTCATGTGGTACTGATGGATGCACCAAATCACCCATGGCCACATTAATAGGATAATATTATGGAAGAAAAAAATTTCTTTGACTAGGTATAGCTGTGGTGTGGTCCTTTGTTATGCACTATCGGACACCACTTGTCACAAGGTTCTTATAAGGGGTCCAAGGTGTTGCCTCATGGCCCATTAAGTAAATATATATATATAAATACAACTAGAACCCCATTTAAACATTCTTTCTCACATGTACCCCTAAAATATATGTTCCCTATTGTGGGTTTTGAGGATCATTGAATCAACCTTTGATTAGGATCAATCCCTAATTCTATATTTGGGTTTTTGATGATATGTGGTATTATTTACCACACTTTTCTAGTGTGTTATCTCTATTTGAGGTGGTTTCCTCTAATTTCTTCTTTCCATAATTTTTAATATGATCTTCCCCACTTTAATGTGGTATCCATTGTCGGTTTCCTTTGAGTTTGTTCCATGAAATCACTGGGGGTAAAAATTTCTAGTAGAAAAGGTTTATTAGAGATTAAATAGATTAGTCTATTCTTGGGTGAAAAACATTGACCCTTCCAATGCATAGGGTTGGTGTGTTCCTTTTTTTAGTTAAATCACAAATTTACAGGTATTTATCATTTTTGATGATAGTGTAATTAACCTAATAAATATTAAACAATATTAATGTGAAATTCGATGGTGATCACATTTTTATGATTTAGAAAATGACAGTGGTGAACCTCTAGGTTTGGAAGATATTTATCTAAATATATTATTATTTTATAGAATTTTTTTATGTAATTGTTTATAATGTTGTTGATAAAATACGTAAGAAATGTAAATATAGTAATAACTATTCATTGGATAAATAATTAAATATGAGTTATGATTAATAATATAATGGTTCATCTAGTATTATGGTACTAAAATTGATTCTAAATCCATGTATTATAAATGTTTTTATTCAATGTGTTGATGTAATGGATAATGAAGAAAATCATTTTAATTATTTCTAAAAAAATGGACTATTGTATTGCTAAATGAGAACTGTTATTATATAAATTATATTCACATTTGAAAATTATAAGAAACATTTTTTAATTAAATATGAATTTATTTCGTTACTGATGACTTAGATTCCCTATAGGGGGAACATGTTAACAATGAATAGATTAATTTGAGATGGAATAAGAACTAGTTCAATATAAATCAAAATCCAAGCGGTTTTGAATTATTATTTTTATATATATGATGAATTCCAAGGGTTTGGGGTCATGAGAGTTAGTATACTTGTTATGTATAGTTGACTTGATTTAGGGATTAGTATCCCTTTTGGATATATTGTTTCTTTCTTCCTTTCATGTGCTTTGTCTGTGAGCCTTTCTATGTAATGTGACATGAATGGATGGTGGACAATCCTATAATATCTAATAAGATGTTTATACAGAGGCCTGGATGATATTCTAGGAGATAGTGCATGTAATGAGTGGATGAAAGGGCATATAAATGGTGGTTTTGGGGATATAATTGGTATTGTTGGAATGGAAAAAATATATTATTATACATTGATGTTCTAATACGAGAATGATTTCTTGATTTTAATTTTTTATCAATGGATATCTGAGTTGCTTTTTCTTATGTATTATTTTCTATTTTACTTAAGGAAGCTAGATCATCATTGTTATATCCCTCTTGGTGGAACAAAATGATGTTTTACAAGAGTACATGGAATTATTAAATATTTAATAATGACTAATAAATCTGTTAATATTATCTGTTGGTGTTTCTATAATGAAAATGATATGATAATAAAAAATTGAGGAGTTAATTTGATTATTCATGAATTCCATGGAGTTCACATTGATAATTAATAAAATCTTTGTTGTGTAATACTATTTAGGGTTAATTAATATTTCAGGGATTATCTATTATAATGTAATCCATGTAAATTAAATATGTAATATAATGCGGTTCATTATTATTATGGTGTGATAATTGTTTTTACAGTCACTAATGGTGGAATATAGGTGTCTGAGTGATGATAGCTTCAGTAGATCTTAGGACTAGGTAATTCCAATCATGTTTTTGTGATATGTATTATATCCTATAGCATTTTCAATTTCATATTATACCACACTGATGTTGTTTAGGGAGTCTATCTCGCAATAGACTCTGGGAGGGTGTTATTCCTAAAATTTCTATGTGAATATAGATGGATGAATACCCCCTATATCTCCACTCACTTCTCTTAATAGTGTTATATGTTGGTATGGATGGTAGTTAGTTTTCTTATATAGTAGAGGGATTTAATGGATTTTGGTTATTTGAAACACATTTATCTCCGTATATAGTATCAAAAGGATTATTATAGGTATGATGTGTATGGGATGTGATGGCTCAAGGAACATACCAAAGTATGGGATGTGATGGCGTGATGTACAATATATGATCTATGATACTTGATATATGTGATATGGTTGATCTATGAAACTAATCAGTTTCTATATATAGATATGTGGATGGGATTATGTGATAAATGAGTTTAATGTTACGATACATATCCTTAGTTTCTTCAAGATCAATTATTTTTTAGAGAGAGTATTTAAGACATGCATTGTTGGGAAGAATAGTAAAGTAGTATGGAAAAGGTTTCATGGGTTCCCTATTACATTATTATTATAATATATGATTTCTTCAATGTGATACATGGTGACAGATAGAAGTTTGGTGTCTAGGAACTTATTATACCTGTTCATGTTATGAGGTAGTTTCAGTTGTTGTACTATAAGATTTAGTACGATTTCAATATCTTTTTAATGAGAGGATTAAGTGATGATCATGATGATAATTCTATTATGGTCACCTCATTTATATATAAACAAATGTTTTATCCCATGGGTAAGGTTGGAGATCTATATGGATAATACTAGCTCATGGTTTGAAAGATCTATTTGGGGAATGCAGTTATTGCCAAATTTACAATTTGGGTACATGTGGTTATCATTTCTATTGTATTAGTAATGTATGGCCATATATTTATGTACTTAGTATTTCATTTGTGCATCTAAGAATTTTTTGTTTGTTTAACTATTATATATCCCTCTTCTTCATGTCTCTTTAGTGGGTAATTCCACCTTTAGTATGATTTTTATATGATTGATGCTAGTTTCCAATTTAGGACATTCTATTTGTATGACTCGAGTGGTTATAATACTCCATCCCTCATTGTAGGACCATGGGGTATACATAATGGGGGGGGGTGAGGTAATGATTATGTGGTATCAAATGTTCTAGTATATGTATAATATGGTGTATTGAGTTAGGAATTTGATAGATGACATGAGTTGGTAGGGAAACCATGGTAAATATGTTTATTAAAATATTTAAATAAAAGATAATGGTTTATTCAATGGTATTTATGGACCAAAATATCTAATATATGGACCTTTAAATTTGTTGATTCTACTAAATGATGTGATATTGGTTGAGAGGTATGGACCAAGGAATGGATAATCAATAATTATTCTATATTCCTTTGATTAAAATGGGTAGATAGGGACATATGTTAAAACATTAGAAATTATATGAAAATAATTAATCAATTAATGGAAAATGTTCCCCATTCTTGTTTTAGGAGTATAAATATTTATTATTAGTTTTCATTTATGGAACCATGTAAACATACTCATTATCATCACACCAATGATGTTATACACGATATAATATAATCTCACTAATGAATAGAGGTCTGAGATGATAACAAAGATATGAGGACACTCTAAGAGATTCAAAAACTAATTCTACCAATATAAGGAGGCTCCGTTTCAGAAACAGTGATGAAAGATTAGTCAGAACTAGTGCAGATCACATTCAGATAAACTTTTTCTATAAAGTATCTTTGGGTATCATTAGTTTTGATGATACATCCTAGGGATATGAGAAAGTATTTGATATTTTTACATATGGTTTCCATGGAGTCAACTATCATGTATGAGATGTTTAGAGACCAGTTTCAAGAAATATTTCATTCTTCGGCCATGATGAAGGCTAGACACCAATCACTTTGAAACCTATGAGAGGGTTTTTCCACTATGTGAGAGTTAATGATCCATTTCATGGTCCTTCAATAATATTCTTAATACATGTATATAGATGAGGAAGAAAGGGAGTGGAATTTTAATGATCATATTTGTATAGAAATATTTCTCTATGGTCCCCATTTATTCTATCAACTTAACATGATGAAATTAAAATATAAGAGATTGTTGAAGGGACACTTTATAGAACTTTATGTTCTGGAGAGGGGAGTCATCACAATTCCTCATAATGTAGGAATTTGGTCATGGGTTCCATGTTTCTTCGATATATGAGTTTTTGGATAGTCTGAGGTAGATTACATCCATCATAAAATTTTTTCCCCATTAGTGAAAAATCTCATGCCTATGGAAAAAGGATCATAAGCATATTTTTCTTGTGGAAGTTTACATCATCAGTGTCGAGATAGCCCAAAGATTATTTTATAAACCCTACATCTTCATAAATTAACAATACATTTCAATACATAAAACATTATACTAGTAGACTCCCAAGGACATTATTAGTATGGTGCCTTAGTAAACATGGAAACATTAACAATGATATAAAAGTGAGAAATATGATACACCGTTTTGCTCATCATGAGTATAAACATTCCAAGACACATCAAAAATAATGCATATCTTTATAACCTTGGGAATGAAACGTAAAAATTGGTGAGATCAAAATCTTATTAAGGTCAAATACGAGAGACATATAAGTATATACATTATAATTTGGTTATGGTAATGTGGTGAAGACATTAGAAGATCATACCCTTAATATGAAACATCCTAAATATGAATCATGTCATAAAGCATGGTAGTTTATAAGAAATAAATCATAAGGAAATAAATAACATAACCCACTAAAGAATAACTAAATAATAAGACCTAGATTAATTGGTATACACATAAGATTATACAATCTTATTTCAGGGATACCAACAAAGACCATTATAATATTTTAGGCTTGGGCTACCACTTGTAAACCTAAAACGAGATTTAGTTAACATTTATTTTACCCTATTACATTCATTCATGGGATACAACCCATATTCCCATTAACGTTTTTACTAGGGATACAACATGTGTTCCCTAATACATTCACGATTGGGATGCGTCTTGTCTTCCCTATTACTTCTAGGCTTGGGATACAACCCATGAACCTTCTTGTTTTCAGGATTTAGATATAACCTGTGTACCATCAAACTATTAGGCTAGTGATACATCGAATTATTATTTGATATCATATACAATATATCATTTCTGAATTATTTTTATGGATATATTAGTCCCACCTATCACATAATAAAATCATACTTACACGTTTCACAAAACAAGATTCATATCATGACCCATGAAAAGATATGGGATTTAAAAACGACAAATCATAACCCAAGAAATGAAATGGGATTCATTAAAATTTCATACCATTATTATCTATGGAAAATATATCGGTTTTATATCCATTGCATCAATGAATAACCCATGAAAATAAGTTGTCTTAAAAATGGAATTACCCATGGAAGAGAAATGGTTTTCCAAAGAATTATTCCTCCAAAATAAAAAAACATTGAAGTGGTAATATTGATAAAACATTTTGATCATTTCCTTGAATGGATTTTCTAAAACCAATAGGTTTCATATTAGTTAGAGAATACCATGGAATGATATTTTGAAAATATTTCTTGAGGAAAATATACTTTCTTATTTAGAAAATTATTTTTAAAACATAAATCCTTGTAAAAATAATTTTCTTGAAAACGAACATAAAAACATATTAATAAATATTGAAAAACATTAACAAAAAAATTCCCATAAAACATATTAAAAGAATTTGAAAATATTTTAAAATCCATTATATTTGAAATATTGTAAAATAATATTGAAAACATTTAGAAATTCATTTTTAATGAAAACTTATACATGGAGCATGTAAACACATTAAAATATTTTCCTTGAAAAATATATAAAAAACATCTAACGAAAAAATTGAAATTTTTTAAAATTATTATATTTTAAAATATATTTTAAAAACAAACGTAGAAATTTTCTTTTTAAATACAAAAAGGTGTCATCAAATAAACTATTGATGGTAAACCAATACATTCCATATGATGTAGAAAGACTATTCTTTTTTCATGATAAAAAAAGAAGACAAATGCCTTTTTTGGAAAGATAAATGAATATTAAATTAAAAATATTTTTTAAATAAAAAAGTTATTGATTCTTCCAAATATTATAGTAGAATATTAGATTATCAAAGGAATCGTTTTTTAGAAAACATGGTATTATAGGAACACATATTTTGGACCAAAAAGAGTGTATATTCAGGCCTCCTTAAAATATATTATTTATTATATTATGTACCAAAGTGTGGAATAATTGAACCAATGCATTAATATATCATTAATCACCACTAGAAAATATATTTTATGAGTTCTTTTGAGTTATGGATTATAATATTTTATAAAAAAAAGGATACACATAATTAATCTCGATAAATAATGAGATTGTTTCAATAAACTCTTACCACTTGGAAACTTTTAACCATACTCCCTATGTATGAAAAATAAAATACATGAAGAATAAAATTCCAGGAAAATAAAGAGATTCAAGAAATAAAATTTCAATGTTATTATATACACCTCATCGAAAAATATGTTTCCATAACCTGGCATCTGTCTCAAGGACGAAAAATTGAGACAAAATTACTTTACCAATTTGGTTACTTTTGATACATAAACCCCATGAAAAAATATCATAAAATGGATATGGAAATAAATAATAAATTAATTATAATAATCCTATAATTCATACATGTCCAATACACACACCACAAGAATGTAATGGGTGGTGAATAAATCATGTATCTTAGAGAAGTAAAAAATTAGACGAAATTATCTTACCTCATATCTTGGCCATTATCATACTCATAAAAAACTCATATATAATAAATATAAGGTTATTATAAATCTATAAAAAATATATTATTATATCAAATATCATATATGGTTTTATTATGACTATATATTACACTCTTATTAAAGCCTTCCTGTTAAGATTACACTTTGAGTACTATTCACTTGTTTTTTGCATGTGTCCGAATTTGTTATATTGTTTGTTATTATAATTATATCATGATTCCAAAAATTTAAAACCCGAAATAAATATAGTTTATGATAATTATATTTTTATTATAATAACCAATAGAATATATATTTATAAAATGTAATAATTTATTGAGGGAGACGGTAGGATGTACTTATGCATGAACATTATTTTGTTTTTATTTTCATATTGAAAGAAAGAATGAAAATGATATATATATATATTTTTTATTTTATTTCAATTAAATTTTGTTTTTCAAATATATAATATAATTTATATTTTATAATTGTAAATACATTCCATGTATGGTGTTAACAAATCACATTAGTTTTAGGGGGAAGTAGTCGACATTACCTCAACCGAAATTATCATTTTTACACAAAATTAAAATTATAATGATATGTGTTATAAAATAATAATTGAATATTAAAAACATAAAATGTATAAAATATATCATATATAAAAAATGTTTCCATCACAATTTCCACTAAAATATGTTGTAAAGGAAGAATGAACAATAATTGTTTATTGGGGTGGTAGTTTTCCGTACATGTAAATAGTATGTTCGCTAAAAATTAGAGGGAGTTGTGTGTATAATTAGGTGAAAATAGTAGTATAAAAACATATCGTTATTTTTATTATACTGTTATATTGTATAATAATTTAATAAAGATTGTTTTGGGGTTGGATAATGAAAATTAATGAAAGGAAATTCTGGGAGGATGTTATCTCTTAACCGGGTAAATCCTTTTGCTTTGCACCGATGGTTTTCCTTTGAATGATTTATGACCAAAGGGAAGATTAAATGAGTATGGGTTGGTTATTCAAAATTTTATTGTGTAGATATTATACTAAACTAATTAGTTTTATAGGTTTCATGATGTGGTAGTGGTGGTGGGGTTTTATGGGAAAGGGAAAGGACATAGTTTACATTTTATAAAACAACCTTTGTATAACCACATTTTTACCTAAAAAAGTCATATTAAAATAGGAAAACTAAATCATAGAAGGATTATAGCCGGAATATGTCTATAAAATGGTTTTTTTCCAGCTTTCTAGGTCATTTGGGCCCTTAACATTAAGGATTATTCCCTTGTTAATCTTATTTTTACCTTAATCGATGTAATTAATTTTAATTACATTCACTAATGTTTTTTTCAAAAAATATGTACAAATTTTTAGACATTAGTAATTATTCTAATTCAAAATATAGAATGCAACTTTAAAATTTCGAAACATTAATTAATTTAATATTAATCCAGCAGACATGACAACAAACTCGATTTTTAAAGTAATAACATATGAAAGATTGATGTGTTTTTATAGTCAATTTCGATGTGAATTTTATTATAATGAAACAAATTGTATAAAATCATAAAAATATTTTCTCATTATTCATTTAAAAAATTTAAAATCTATGTTTTCCTTCTAAATAAATTAGGAGAGAAATCAGTTTTGAATTAAAAATCAATATTTTAAAATATTCATTAAAAGTTCAACCTTACAGAAAAATACCATAAAAATTACCTAACCTAATTTAATGGTTTCAGATTCAAATATGAAGATTTTTTTTACATATTAAATCTATTAATGTGCTAATTTGTTTTATTCATAATTGGTTTTCTATTAATAGGTGGGAAAACTACATTTATAAAAATAAAGATTTTTAAGTAAAAAATGGGGGTTTCTCATGTATTATATCAATTAAATATCTTGAATGACTGTAAAAAATATTTTATTGAATACGTAACATATATACTAAATTAATGTCAGTCAATAATTTTAATTAATATAATTTACTAGGTTAAATTATATTTGTGAACAAACTAATATTTCAATTATATTTAATCGGTTTTCATATTCAAATCTAATTAATTTTTAACCTAGGAATTCATTTTATATTTTTAAAACATAAATTTTTATAAAATAGTTAATAATATTAATAAAATATAATTTAAAATATCGTTTATATGTTTTTATTTTAAATAGTTACAATTTAATAACATATAATTGTTCAGTTAAACTGTTTTATACATGTTTGGAAACCACTGATGAAGGTCATTATTGAGTTTAATGCAGTCAATCATCAATGTTATGAATACATCAGTATAAAATTTATGTTGTGTGTGGTGCATAATTAGATTTTTTAACAATAAATTCTAGCCCTACAAAAATCATTAATATTAAATAAAATAGTTTTAGTGTTTTATGAAATGAAAAATACGAAAAAGGTTAAATTAATTTAAAAAATAATAATTCACAAAACATTTAGGGGTTACATTCTACCACTGTAAAATTAATTTCTCCCTTAGAATTAAGCTATGTTATAAAATTTTTATTACTTGAATGTTTCATTCATAGAAACCCCCTTCATAAAAATGAATACTAAAAAATCCCTTTAAAAGGGAAATTTTTAACTATAACAGGTACCCAAAGTAACATAAAAATAGGTTTACATATATGGGAACCTAGGTATTAAGTGAAAACAAGGACGTGGATGATAAAAATAACCATCATGTTATAATAGATAGTGATAGATAATATTCTCTATAGTAAGGTAACAATCCCAAATCAATAAATATATTATGGCCTAAAGGACCTTCAGATCCATCATAAAAAAGGTATTATGATAACATTTTTTGTGTCAAGATCATTTTTCCTATGGTTGATGAATTTTACTAAAAATATATAATTTCATGATTTTAGGACAACAAAACCCATTGTTGTTCCCTGATTCACCAAAAAGCAATGGGAATTATTCATTCCTAAAGTACTAATAAGTCATGAGATCAGTGATATTCTATTATATTTTTCACTGGTTATCATAAAAAAAATTGTTATAACAAGTTATCCAATATGCATAAATCCTCATGTGGTGTGATTATGCTTTAATATCACAAACATCACTATAATTTTAACAAAATATCACTAGAAATGGTTATCCATATAAACCTTTTGAAATATGAAAATATCAAACATTAGAATGAAATCATAGAATAATAATAACATTGATCCAAATATATCACTAATTATCACTTTGTATTTAAATTCCAAACATGTGAATACCCTATTCATATATCCACTTGGAACTTGGTAATGACTTTAATTCCAAATATCCTTTGGGAAAACATACATGATTCCTTATTCTAATGATTAATGGATATATTATTTAAATACATGATGTTTAAACTTCATTCTTGATGATGTAGAAAAATATTCTGTGACCAGTTACAGGGAAATATGTATCGTCCAATATACTTATTCATATCCAGCATATAATTATCTAAACAACATTATCCAAATGTTAAAAATTAATAAGGGTTATAATTTATTATTCAAAATATCATCCTTCCATGAAATTAAACATATATTTTTTATCACCATTCACGTATCTTGTTCAATACTTAATGAAAAATTATTCGAAAAATACATATATATTACATGATTCATATAACATAATTATTGAATTCCAGAACATAGGTAATATATTCATCCAAAATTATTATTAAACCTTTAATCAGGCTTAATAAACTTGTTCCTTAATAACTCTTTCCTAGAATATATAATAGGAATCAATGCTTAAGGTTCTTCAACCTTAATTTTAAAATTCCTTTGATGTTTAATTTCAACAATAATATAAGAATATCTCATACCTTTCACGTGTAATTTGTTGTCTCTTCATCATCAGTAACAAAACAATTACTTTTACTACCGTTCTGAATCATTTTATGAGACTTCTCTGTAGGACATCGATTTTCATAATTCCTATAATTTCCACATTTAATGTAGTCTTCAAATGACAATAGCTTAGGAAGGCCATCATTACCATCCTTTTCATTAATATAACTTCTCATTTTACTAGTGAAAGGACCATTATTTCCATAGAAAACATCTTATTATTCTTATAAGACATTCAATGTTTTTATTTTTACCACATTCTATACACAAAGGAAACTAAATCATCTTTCCACTATTGTCTGAATTTCCCAAAATCTATGCGAACACCTTCATTCTATTATATGGGGACTACGAGAGTTGGATTAGTTAAAATATGTATATCAAGTTACTTTACATCTAATTAGGAATGATCACAATATTGTTTAGTCATGTGATAATTTCATTTGACTACCCATCCACAAATTTTCCATCAAATTCAATACTATTCCAGTTTCTTATGGTTCATTCCATTGACTAAAATGCGAAATAACTTCATGAGCAACTCATATCGTATGGTAAAACCATGTAATCATGAAAAATAATTACATATTGGATTTCTAAATTATGAAAACCACCTTAAAATATAAAACCATAAGTTTATCCTAGGTTTAAATTGAAAAATTCTATTTAAATACTTCATTATTGTTCATAAAGAGTTTCTGAATTACAAAAGATTTTCAGTCGAGAGTTTCAATCCGGGTGTGTAATAAGAGTTTTTGTCATGTACCATATTTTGGTGACTCCGACCCAAGATATCTTTTTGGGGCTATTACCACTTAGTATATCTGTTCAATAGCCATATACACATGTAGTATCTAGAAAGGTATTTATTCCTAGGAAAATACACACTCAATAATTTTCCAAAATTATTTGAAATTTTCATAAACATTAACTTCTCCTTATATGTATCCTTAAAGAAAACCCTATACACATTCATCGAAATATTACTAGGGATCTCACTAATTATTTCTTTATCTAGATTCCAAAGGATAACAAAACAATTTCTAGGATATAAAAAATTAAAACCATCCCTTTTCATATGATAATATTAAATCACATTTGCAGAATACTTATAATATTATACAAACAGATACCCAAATACCCTATTAGTTTAGTGTCTTTGGAAGCATTAATGCATAAGCAGTAATATATATGAAAGTAGTATTATATCCTCCTAGGTTCTTCCTGACTAGAACACTTCTTTGACACAACACACTTACTACATATATTTATAGACTAGGGAAGGAAACATACAAAAGGGGTCATATTACATGCATGGTAAGGGTAAGCAAGAGATACATGTAATCATAAACATGATCATAGTGGTATGAAATCGTGGTCAAGACATTATAATATCATACATTTCATATCAAAGCTCATAAACATGAATTATGGAATAAATAATAAAGGATCATAAGACATACAATATAAGGAAATAAATAACATAACCACGAAATAATAACTATGGAATAAGATATAGAATGTGTGAATTCACATATGAACACAAAATAATTTGATATGGATACAAACCAAACATATTATCACATTTTAGGATTGGGAAATTCTAGTGTACCAAAATCAATCGTGAGATAACAACCAATATACCCTCTTACATTCACGATTGGGCTTCAACCTGTTTACCCTCTAACTTCCAGGATTGTGTTACAACATGTGCGACCTCTTACCTTCATTCGTAGGCTATAAACCATTAACCCTATTACATTCTGGATTGGGATACAACCTCTGTGCCATCTTTTTTTGGGAATGTTCTCAAACCCATATACCCTCATAATTTTAGTGTTATAAAATTATTGTTCACCCATGGAGCTCATATACAAATAATAATTACCCAATTCATTGGAGAGACATATAGGTCCCACCCGTCACATAGTTAAAGAATTCCATCATATGTCAGAAATCATTCATCATTTCTTGACATATTATAATTGATGGATTATATAATCATAAAATCATAACCTATGAAATGAAATGGGTGTCAATAATATTTCATGACATGATAATCTATGGAAGAGATATAGGCTTCATAACCATTTAATCAAATCCTAACCTGTGAAAATATATAGGTTTTAAAATCATTTTTCCTTCAGAACCTAAACCATTTAAGAATGAATATGAAAGGATGCTTTGGATAATTTACTTGAAGGACTTGAATAACACAAAAGGATGTAATATTAGATGTAGAATAACTTGTAATGAAATTTTAATTAAATTTATTATGTAAAATATCATTCCCTCTTTAGAAAATTTTTCTTAAAACATAAAACATTCTAAAAACTATTTTTCTAAAATAAACATGAAAAATTATAATGAAATATTGAAAACATTTGGAAAATAAATATTTTGAAAAAATATAAATGGATTTTGAAAACCATTTTCCATGAAAACTAATAAATTAAGTGTGAAAACATTTGGAAGACCATTTTTATTTAAAACATATTAATAGATAATGAGAGGATATTAAAATTACTTATTTCCCTTGGGGTATCAATTAGATAATTTCATCAAATTAAGAGTAAACATAAATAATCTCGAAAAGCGATGATAGTGTTCCAATATACTCTAACCACATGGTTACCTTGAACCATAATAAATATTTTATAACTTGAAATTAAATGAGAATTAAATTTCATTAAAAATATATTTTCATGATATAACTTTTCAAAGGTATTA
Source organism: Viscum album (assembly GCA_963277665.1). NCBI lineage: Eukaryota > Viridiplantae > Streptophyta > Magnoliopsida > Santalales > Viscaceae > Viscum > Viscum album. The sequence goes on along the minus strand of OY728121.1, from coordinate 1,152,941,320 downwards.
TATAAAACTCATGCGTAATTATTTGTGTGTCACAGGGCACATGTCTCAATGATATCAAATTGAGGCAAAATTAATTTACTGATTTGGTATTTTTTGAAACATAAACCCCATGAATGAAATATCTTAAAATATATATTTTAATAAAACTAAATTTAAGTATATGAATCGTATTATTCATTAATGGTATGTATACACATCCCAAAAATTTTATGGGTGGTGAATAAAAAATGAATCTCACAAAAATTAAAAGTGAGATGAAATTCCCTTACCACCCATCTTAACTCTCATCATATACATAAAAACATTCGAAATAATACATATATGTTTATTACACATAAATAACATAATCATATTACTATATATAATACCATATATGGTTTTATTTGGACTTTATATTATCCAATTTTTAACACTATCTTTCTATGGTAGTGATTTAGGTAATTTTTGATTTGTTTTTATGTGTCCTAATTTGTTATATTTTTGCTACTTATATTAATATCATGATTTCCTGAATATAAAAAATGACATAAACATGGTTTATATTCATTATATGTGTATTATATTAATGTATAAAAAATATAAGTATTAAATGGAATGCACCATTTATGGGGAATGTAGGCCATAGGTACGGATAAACGTTGTTTACATTATTATAATCATATTGAAAGAAATAAATAAAATGAAATATATTTATATATGAATTTATTATAATTCCAATAGAATTTTTATTTCACATATATAATATAATTTCACTAAACTTATCCTTGATAAATTCCCTTTAATGTGTGAATTAATCACATCTCTTTGATGGGGCTATAGTCTATAGTACCTCAAACGAAATTTTTGTTTTTTACACAAAATTGAATGTATAGAGAATTTTTTTTCAAATAATAACATAATATTAAATAAATAATAATTATTATATATTTCAAATATAAAAAATGTTTCCATAATAATTAAAACCATGAGAGGTGGTAGTGGAAGAACAAACAATCATCATTTCAGAAGCAATAGTTTACCGCACATGTAAACAATATGTTTGCTACCCATTAGATGGACGCGTGTATTAATTTAGTTATAACAAATATCATAAAAAAACTTATTATTTTAATTATACTGGTTTTTTATTAAAATCAAAAAATGAGAGATGATGGTGTTGATAAATAAAATAAAATAATGTATATTGAGGGAGGGTGTTACCATTTAATTGGGTAAATATTTTTGGTTTGCACCGAATTGATTCTATGGATGTCCTTATTACCAATGGGAATATTAAAGAATTAGTGGATGGTTGTTGATAAGTTTATTGGGAATATACTTGTTTATCCATTGTTTTTTAGAGGTTTTCATAAATATGGAGAGGTTGAGGCCTTTTATATTGATGGGAAAGGACATTATAGTCATTTTTTTAGAAAAAGGACAGTGTGACAATATTTCTACCTAAAAACATCATATAAACCCAACTATAATCAATAATGGGAGGCTTATGGTTGAAATATGTCTAGGAAATTGGTATTTTATTGGTGGATAAGTCATTTGGTCTCTTTAGTTTAAGGTCTGTTTCCTTGTTAAGCTTAATTTTACCTTAATCGATATAATTAATTTTAATTACATACACTCATATTTTTTTGTAAAAACCTTATTTGACCATATTATACATTATATATTATTATTATTAAAAATATGGAATCCAATTTTTTTATTATAAACACATGAGTGGTAGAAATTAATTAAAAATTAATCATGCATATTTGGTGATAGATGCTACTGTTTAATGTAAAAATGTCTGAAAGTTTGCTATGTTTATTTTGTCAAATTTAAAGTGAAATTAATTCAAATGACATAAATTTGAAAAATAGAAACATAAATTTTATATTTAAACTTTTAAAAAAAATTAAAATATAATTTAACAATATAAACCAATTTGCTGAAAATTCATTTTTGACTTAAAAATTAGTATTTTTAACTATTTAATTAAAAAATAAATCCTTATAGAAAAAATACAACATTTATCCTAACATATTTTTTTGTTTCTATATTTAATATGAAGATTATTTTGACATAAAAAATCAATATGTTTTCAATAATTTGGATTTGAAATGTGTTCTCCATTAGAAGGATGTAAAACTAACAGTATAAAAATATATGTATTATGCATCAAATTGGGGTTTTCATTATATTATTGTAATAAAATATATTTAATTAATAAAAAAATCTCTTATTACATATATAACATATATATGTCATTAATATCACTTAATAATTTTAATTTAGTTAATTTATTCTGTTATGACACCATTTTGACCATAATAATATTTCCCTTTATATTCAATTACTTTTCATATTCATTTCTAATAAATTTGTAACGTATGGATTAATATTATATTTTTTTAAACTATATATTCTAATAAATTGTTTAATTATATTAATAAAATATAATTTATTTGATTTTCTATATCTGATTATTTTAAATAATAACATTTTAATAATATATTATTGTTCGGTAAAACATAGTCTGTGTGTTACGCATACCGTCGAGGAAAGTAATTGTTGCATGTAATACAAGATAAACTCAGTATTTCATATGGATATAGTTAAAATTTATGTTTTGTATGGTTAAATATTAACTTGGGGTTTCGTATATTGAAATCCAAACATTGTTTTATTTAAAATAAACTATTTTTAGTGTGGATTTAAATGTAAAATATAAAAATAGAAAAATTATTTTGAAAAAATAATTCATAAAATAATGGGATATTAAAATTGTTATTTGAAAATAAATACAATGTGTTCCCATCTTGGTTCCTCTATTGAAGTAGTTTCAGTCCTCGAGACAATCATATGGTGTTCTAGTTTTTTATCAGTAGAGATTATATGTGTTTTGAAGAAGAAATCCCTTTGATACTCCTCATCTTCAAATATAATAGTTTGGCCATGAAAGATGTCCATCGTTGGGTCAGAGAGGTTGTAGAGTAGGATGTGTCTATCTTCATGCTTCCTCATTTCCAACGTTATGCAAACCAAATATCATTTGAGGTACCATTTTCATATTTTCTATGTGGGTTAATAATTGATATTAATTTAATAGTTATAAACTTTTTTATATCACCTTCCCTTTCACATGTTATTCAACATTATTTAGAGAGGATTCCAATACTCTGGGAGAAAACTAAATCTATTATAGGTCTATATTATATATATAAAGTATATAGAAACTATGATATTGTTCTAGGGTAGAAAATCAATTTCAGTGACTTTTTATATTTAGTGATATATCCATGCAACGTCAACCTCAGGACAGATTTGTTTTATTCACTATTGGATATTGTGGATTTATTCTAAATATGGTTTTTGTTCTTTGATGATTATGGATAAAAAGTAATGTTAATTAGAGACAGATACCATTGTATTGGTCCAAGGCATGTCCCTTATTTTTCTTCAATGATTTTCAATCTAATTCAATATTCTTCGATGGATTATCCAATGGTTTTTCCCATGGGTTTTGAAGCGTACATTGATGAAATTAAATATGAGGTTTTGGGGTTACCCACATGATGGCTGATTCTTTTTGGGATTGACCCATATCCATGTGTGTCTCTTATCTCTATATCTATATATATGATGTCACCGTTAATGTTGAAAGGGATGTGGGTATAACTCGGTGATGTTTTTTAGTGAGGTTTTTAATTGATGAGTGTGTCACCTAGGGGTTCACCAGTTGTGTTCATGATGTAGGATGATTGTTTTTTATTGATTTATATCTCTTATAATAAGATTTAAAACGTGATACTAAAAAACTACAACACTATTCAATTTAATCAATATCAATAAAATCATCTATGATGAGAATGTTGGTTCTCAAATATTGATTTTTTGTTAGGATATCATTAGATGTGGGAGAATGACGAGGATTTTATAAAAAATAACCTAAATCTCATCATGGACAAAATGATATCATTGTGATTTCATTCAGTGTGATGAATCTTTTATCCATGATCACGTGGTCGATGAACACGTTGTTTAGGGAGTTTCTGGATAACATTAGGATCAATTTCATTGATGAAATACATATGTATTCCATGTGTGAGGGGGATTATAAAGTTTATCTTCATTTCATTTTTGGATTTCATTATAATCATTAGATCTTTGGAAATTTTATGAAGTGTGAATTAATGGATTTTCATGTTAATTTCATGTGGAATGTGTCTCAAAAATATATAGTATTTTTGAATCTTTTATAGATATAGACAATCATCTGTTGGAAGTCAGCAAAAAAAATTACACATGTAAAACTTTATCTTAGTCTTATAGGCAATTATAGGAGAATTATAACACCACATTTCATTATATCATGTATTATTTAGAAATTTTTTTTGTTATTTACTTTTCTTTTATTGGTTGACTATTTTGGAAAAGGAATTTAAAGTTTGAACTTAATGTAGATGTTAGGGATTTGATGGAATTTTTATCATAACAATTTCAATTTCATAGAATTTATAGGAAATTACATGATGTCTAATGGGAGTACATGACTTTTAATATCTTCAAGGTAGAATACCTGAATTGGATACATAACATTATAAGTATAATCACAATGTGAAATGTATATGTCATGTAATGATAAATATGAAGTTTAAAAAAAAGTGACATGTTCTTCATATTATATAATATTTAAGTATTACAGGACATGTAATGGGATTACATGTCTTCATACCTTGAAAATAGAAATTTTATGAAAGTGTTTTGGATAGAATTTTTATTTCATTCAAGAAGGATTCTTTTATGTCTACTATGAGGCTCTTCCTATGAAATTTTGGGCGACTTCCTCCAGTCTGGATCACATTATTCCATGATTGGTCAACATTGAGGATGAATTTCCTCTCTTCAGGTATGTAATCCTTCTAGATCATCCTAGGTTTCTATTAAGGGTGTGGTTTTGGATACTGATTCTCAATAAGATTTTTTATCTATCTTATTCAGTTTCATGGTCTTCCTTGCCTTTCTGTGTTCATTCTCTCAGTTTATAATCACCATTTTCAAAATCAGGATGGTTCCTATACTGTTTCTATTGGTGTTTCTATAAAACAATATGATTTTACTAATTTTATGTTATTATTGATAAATTCAATTAAATTTTTCATTTATATGATGTGATAAATGGTTTCAATTGATATATTGGAAATTAAAATGTCTACAAAAGTTTTTTTTTCATCATAAAATGACAATCATTATTTGTATATGGGTTTTAAAAATATAAAGTGGATTTTTTTTCATTGAAAATGTTTTAAAAAATTGTGATCATGGTTCTGAAATTGATTTGTACAATTTCACATTTATAATCATGGGTATGTTAGGGATGAGGCACATGTATCCTTAGTGTCTATGGAACCAGTATGTGGTGACCTTCTAAGGGATAGACTAAAATGAATCGATATAGGTTGGATTCAACATTATGACTACCTCGGATTTTTACTCTCCAGTAAGAATTTTACAATAGTCTAGAGAAAAAAAGTGAGGATTGTTGTAATTTTTCATTTATTATTATTTTAAAAAAAATCAAGGAACTACAAAATAATTTTCTTCTTCAAATAGTGGTATATCTATTGGTAATTTTTTTATTGTCAAAACTATTTACCATCAATGAATATCCTATCACTAAACTATCTATAAAAACTCTTTCACTAAATTTTATTGAGACAAATAAAATAGTTTTGTTACTAATATAATAATAACAATAGAGTATATATTTGTTACCCAATGTTGTTAGAAATGGATTCATATAAATTATATATATATTGGTAAATATATTACCAATGTATATTATATATGTAAAAATTACATTTAAATAAACATTATATATTGTTATTGATATTAAAATTTTATACTATATTTATTAATTTATCATATATAATATAAATTTTTTAATTATGAATATGTAGATGATATTCACCCATGTTCGAACTTAGAAAAAGATAAATTATATTTTAATTAAATTTAATACAAAATCAATGAATACGTTGTCCATGTTGATTGATATGAACATAAAAACAGAATAACCCATTATCCATCTATGTAGATGTCATTGTCACACCACCACCACCCATGGTGTCTCATGACTAAAATCCTCTAGTACTATCATATCTTCATTTTAATCCACCAGTAACCATCATGGTAGAAGAATAGATTCTTATAGCAATGATTTTTAGCACCCCAAGTAGGCTACTAGATGAAACAAATCCAATCAACTCCAGTACCATTTAAGAGCACCATTAAAGAACCATAAGTCAATGTTATGCGATAACTATTTACTATGATATACACCATACGCAATCAAAATACATACTTAGAAGTCATCAAAAAAATATCTACATGAATTGAAACCAAATATGATAATATATTATAAAAAATTTCCGCAACATATTTAATGAATTGAGAAAGAAAAAAGGGTACAGGAAATAACTATAATTCCCATAAATAGTGTAGTTTGGTCCACATAGTTGATTAAAAAACATAAATATATTTCTTGAAAAAAAAACATATTTTTTCACATAAAATCACCTACCAAAATGAGTATTATAAATAAATTTATTGCAATAATAGTTTTATAATAATGGAATGAAACTATGTACAAAATTAATGGGGAAATCCAATCTGAAAAGATCATAGTAGTACCCAATGATTTATCATAGATGTTTTCAATGATGTGGAGGGAGACTTCTAGGAGTTATGGGTTTTGTTACAAGAACTAGAATTCTTAATTGGAACTTGATATCTGGCTTTGAAATACTATAAATAGAGCTCAAAATAGTTCATATTATCAGTAAGACAAGTATGATATGTAATTTTCCCATCAGAAGGAGTGTATAATACAAGATGATATCCAAATATTATTAGAAGAGACAAATATACTCCATTATAAATTAAACATGAAGATAGGTCGTAATGTTCACCCATAACGCGAAAGGTTGAAGGTTAAGAAAACATGATTGTTAGGAAAACCCATTAAAATTAAGAACTTATCAGGAATATTTTGAGAGATTGATGACGTGATTCATTTTAATCTCAAATTACTGTTAAAATAAAATCAAAATAAAGGTAATTATTATTTAGGTAGAACATTATTGGAATGCCAATAGGTCTGATCAATGAGTCAAAAAGTAGATTCTAGTAGATCCATCGTGAAAACTTGACAAAAAATCAATGCATGAAAACTACAATATAAACAAACATAATTTAATAAAATCATGGAAATAATACAAAAACCCCATTATGAAAATAAAGAATCCACAAAAAATAACATCTATTAATTTACAATAGGCACTTCACTGAGTTAACCAATATAAAAAAGGTGAAAAACACATTATGAATTTTAACTGTATATGATCTAAAAACTAAAAGGAAAGAATAATAATATATTACTCCCCTAAAAATAAATTTTCATTTTCATATTTGGCAGTGATCCACCATACAACACATGTGATACTAAAAACTCTGATAAAGGCATTGGGATAGTCGTGGATGGCTAAAACATTTAGACCATCTTTGACATCAGGTCCACTAGGCTGCATTTGTAAAAAAATTCCCTCCACCTCTCCAAATAAATTAAAATGAGGATGTGTTTAGTTTATGAAAATTATTAACATTGAAACACATTGATGATTCCATGAACTAGGAAGTGGGTAGACATACTATAACTAGAAACATGATCTTCAATGAGTGAAAAACGACAGGATGAACCCATTACCTAAGATCAGTAAACATGATCCCAAAAATCAGAAGGTATAAATGATAATAAGGTGTCTTGACATGATCCATTAATTTGACAAAAACTAGTTGTGGTATATAAAATGTACCATAATCACCTCTAAATCTAGATCAAATCCACCAAAAAATTCTCATCGAGTAGAATGAATGATTAAGAAGCCTATAGAGGACTTCACATGAAAGAATATACTCCAACTAATGCGAATAATCCACAAAAGAAACTATATTTTTAATCCCAACACTTCACATAACATATCAATTGCATGAGTGGATATGAAAATGTACAATATCACCTCATTATCTAATTGATTGAAGTGGAAAACCCTTTTATGTTTAATGCATCACCTAACACCATCTACCTCTAATTTAGACAACCAACATCATGAAAAACTTTTTTACCACCCGAACATTATCATTAACAAACTGTTTTCATCTAAAAAACTTATAGAAAAATAATAAAGTATGTTATCAACAACAAGAAGATTACCAAACTAGTGACCACAATAAGCAGGTATAACCAATGACCACAACAACCTCCATAATGTGTGATAATGAATGACCAGTGAGTAAAATAATAGGAAAATATACAGTGATCATGATAAGAAAATAAGACAATGTTGAAGTATGATTTAATATTGAAAATGAATCTTAAGTAGTACTTATCCTGAGAAATCACATGAGACTAAACATACATGTATAATAATTTCAATAATAGAATCAAAATTTAGAATGTTGATAATTCATATATTCAACATTATAATGATATCTAATGAATGGGTATTTTTAATATCATTTTTTATCTTCTAGAATCCAAATCAATTTCGTTTCTTATAGTTTTAATTTATCCACATCAACAAAATCCTGAAAAAAAATTTATGCACAAAATAATTGATTATTAGATAAATAAATAAAAAATACTATAATACAATTCAATGTATAATATAAGTGACACATTCAATATAGGAATCCTTCACAATTAGAATATTTATTAAAATTTCTGAAAAAATGTTAATATAAAACATATATCATTGGTTAAAAGAAAAGAAAGTTTTTTCGGTAACAATATTATGAAAATGAAAATCAAATTTTTACCAAATAGATTAAAATTAAAATTTGAAAACTAAATTTGATATAAAAAATAAACATGATGGAAGACATTATGAACCTATTAATTTTGGAATTTGTTGAGATAAATTTTTATTGGGATCATGGGAACCCATTTTTCAGTCACATACAGGTTTCAAAATGAATATGTTTGGATTTTCTTTTATTATAAAATTATCTATATCTATGTTTGACATTTAACATTAAAATTATAACATTATTGAATTTTTAGTGTCGAGTAGATCAACAGTTGGAATCTTGTTTATGTGGTTTGACAATAATATATATTAGTTCATAATTAATATGACACATTATTAAAAAAAATCAGCATATATCTATTTTTACAAACCACAATATTATTTATGCATATTTAATAACAGTTCAAATTTTAAATTGTAATATTTCATTTGTATTTTATATGTGTAGAACTAGTATGTATTTATTAAAATATATATATATATATATAAATAATATTTTTTATGAACTAATATTTCAATTAATATTTATTCAATTTAAGGAAACATATATTTTTATTTATTCAGAAGAAATATTATGACATGTAAAAAAAAATTGTGATATTAGAATTAATATTACAATATACAAGACGTTAGTTATAATACATATATTTTACATCTTCATATTAGTTCTAACATATGTTTGTATACATTAATATTTTTGGAAAAATACTTATTTCGATTAGAATACATATTTGACCTTTTTTATTTTTATTGATAAAAATAAAAATTTGTTATGAACAACTATTGTAATCAGAAAATATAGTTCTTGTAAATAAATATCAGTTCCACAAATTACATATCAGTTTTGAACAATAAAACAAAAATGAAATGTGTAATATTAATTCAAAGAAAATATGAAATTCGATTTCTTATGAAAAAAATAAATACATTTTCTAAAACGTATATTTTTCCCATTATAAATATATTATCATTTTAAACATATTACATCTCAATATATTATCATATTATTAGTTCATAACTAACAATTATTGATAAAAATACATAAATAACCTATTTTATAATAGGCATTGATCAAAATACATGTATTTTCTTAACTAATATTTGTCCTAAAACTAATGTTTTAATCTACAGATATTAGTTATGATTAATACATATTAGTTATGTCACATTTTTTAACATTTATGTTCTCTTGGGATAAAATGTAAGGAATAATATAATCTTACATGTGAACATTTTTTTTATGTTAGGTACCTAACATCAATGTATATCAATAGATCTATAATAGAAAACTTGTTTAAACCTGTAACACCCGAGACTTTGGTTGGAAATTTATTTTTTATTTTATACAAATCATCAAAGGAATCTTTAACTACACACAACACTATCTTGTCTTGCTTGATACAAAATCATGACCTTCATTGATAGCTTGCGTCGTACGCAATACCGAGTTTCACTAAACAACGATATGCTATTAAAATATTATTAAAACTAGCCGTTATGAAGAGTAATAACAACTTTTTGAAATTTTTTAAATTTTATTTTTCAAAATGGACGTCATTTTTGGATTCGGAATATCGAAATTAGACTAGGGTGAAATTTTGGTATTTTTCTGGAAACATTCATTTTTTGATGAATAGTGAAAACACTAGGATATTATTAAAAAACTGGCATTTTATTTAAATTTATTTTATTTCAAAAATGATACATAATACCTATATAAGTTCAATTCAATTCATTGGAGTCATTTTATAATAATTTTAGACATCTAAAAATTGTATTAAACCTTTCACTATCTTTTACCCACCTCCTAGGAGAATTTCCAAATTCACATAAAACATAATTCTACGGCTTCTGTGAGTAGAATTTAGAAAATCTGAGAGAAACGGTTAATATCAAGGACTAAAATGTGGTTCAATGGGATGAAAATAATATTTGGTGAATAGTAACCTTTAAATTTTTTTACCATGGTTAAAAGTAAATAGGGTAATTAGGGTAAAAATGTTATTATTATTACCCTAACACCAGTCCTAATTCTATTGGATAAGTGTAATTCGACCAAAATCAATATTAGGAATAAAATATGACCATTTAGGCCCACTTGGATTAGATTAGGACATTTATTATTAATTTTTTTAAAGAAAGGTTAAAATAGTTAAAATCAAAGTTTAACAAGTAAATAATTTTTAATATATGGTTATACAAAAGATAAATTCGACTATAAATATTAATTAGAAATCTAAAAATATTTCCTATATAATGGTATTTTATCTGTAATTTCTAGACATTAAATAATTTAATTTATATATGACACAAAGATGATGCAGTAATTATCTTATTAATGAAATATTGACATAATTGATGTTATAATACACAAATAAATGTAAATTTATACTTTTTATGAATTCCACTACTTTTATAGGTTAATATGACATGTTATTATTGATTTAAGTAACTTTTTTTGAACTAATATTAATGTAATGATTTTCACAAAAATCAATTACTAAATAGTGTCAAAATTGACATAAAAGAGTTTTTAAAACAAATATTATATTATTAATTGTTATTTTATTCCTAAAAATCTAAGGATCGTCCAAATGAATCAGATAAGGTTATATATATTAATAATAAACAACTTGGGGTTTGTTTGGATTTTTATAGTAAGTTTATTAACCTTCTAGTGTAAGAACACAAAAACACACGTTAAAAGTAAAATTATTTAACTTAAAGTTAAATCTAAATGATAAGGTTAAAATAGTAAACTAAAATTGTCAAAATTATATTTTATGAGATTATTTCGACCCATCCCCACCTTATGTTTTATATAAATCAATTTTTATCTAATTAAAGCCGAATATGTCTTTATAATAAAATAATATTTTTAGTTTTTTCAAAGGTGCCCCTCTCCTCCCTTATAAAAGGGCACCTCCTCCCTCTCTTCCTCACACCACATTGAGCCTTAAAGCTCGGAAAAACCCTGCCAATTTCTCCTCTCCACTTCCCTAGAAACATCCTAGAGGTTCGGGTCTTCTTCGAAGTCCAATTTTAGTGCCCTAAAAGAAGGTCTCAAAGAATCTCTTCAAAGAAGTGGTAATGTCCGTTACCGATTCTTTCAACTTTATTTATTCTTCCACTTCTTCTTCTTTAGTTGTTTCATTATTAATTAATAACATCAATATCACTTATATACTGATATGTTATTATAAGTATGAAACAACCTGATTTCACCATCTATCCATCTTACAGAAAACGAAATCACCACGCGCGCGTACGTACAAAATACCATCTCCACGCCGTGGTGTAATCTATTTTCCACCACCACCTTATTTGGATGGGTATAATGGTGTAAATAATGAATATATATTATTATTTTAAAATTATATTGATTCTGAAATACTATACATACACTCAAATACAATTCCACAATCATGGGAATGATATCATAGCTCGTGCGTACGTACGGAATACTGTCTCCACGATGTGATGCGACTCGTTCTACATGATTTTCATTTCATAATGATTAAATAAATTAATTGAGTTAATAAATATGATATATGTTACACTAATACCATTCTGGAAATGAGGTATCTATAACCTAAATAGAAGAATAAGAATTTTTTCGACAAAACACGCACAAGAAAAAAAGTAATAAACACCTGAATAACAAGTAGCAATGAAATATTACTAATAATAAGATAAGAATATGAACATATATGATATCATAACAATGAGTATGATTCTGGAATAAGTCAATGACATTATTTAAATCATTATACATGAGGTTTAGACACTTACGAAGCAAATCGGTCCTAAGGTATGGGAAATATCACAATCTCATTTTTATCCGAGATTGTTTATACTTTGGAAATTACTGGGGTGTATTTTATCATCCACATACATATTTCCTGAAAATTTAATATTATTTCCATCCTACTAAAATTTTTTATATCCAATTTTACCCTTCGGTGAGTTTTTAGTAAACGATATGAAAGGAATCTTTTGTCGTTATTTATACGAGGTACTTTTTGACTTTTCCGACAGAAGTACGAGAAGAATGTTTTTTTAACTTATACGGAATGAATGGATTTTTAAGAAATTATTTCCAAGAAGCTTCATTTAAAAATTTTTTAAGTTTATTTTTAATCAAATTCTTTTATTTTATAATTGTATGACATGTTAAGAAAGGAAAAGTGTTTTTGAAGTAGAAAGGATATTTTCCTCAAGAATGGTGTTCAAGTGTTTTATCAAAATTATTTTCCATCGAAGATAATAAAGGCTTCTGTTTCTATCCCTATTATTACATTGATTTGATTATGTTGTCATGGAATTATTTTTATTAATTCCTTTATCTTATATGAATTTTTTTATGACGTCACAATGTTGAAGAATCCCATTTTTATTTCATGGGTTATGCTATGATGTATGGTTTATGATTTTGTGGCACACATAAGAATGGTATCCTTATGAGATGGCTGGGACCTATATCTCCCTCCAATGCATTGGGTAAAGATTTTATATCTCAGGAGATAGACATGGCTGGAACGGAAGGTTAAACCGGTTTAGTGAAACAGGACTGAAACGGGGAATGAACTCGGTTCAAAAATGGACTTTGTCCACTAAGATAGTCTTGGAAATGAGTCTTGACTAATAAGAAATTATTCTCTATAATTGTGTGTGTATGCCAAAAAGGTTCATGTTTTATGTTATGATTATTGTGATTACATTTCACTACCATGATTTATCCCATGTTATGAAATTTTGATCTCTTTTGCAAGGTAATATTTCCAAAATGTTAGGTTCTTATGAATATGATGTGATTGATAATTCTTTTTTTACCCTTACTGAGCATTTGAGCTCACCCCTTTTTGTTTTTCTATCCCTAGGTCAGGAAGAAGGTTATTAAGTAGGATATGCCAAAAGGGACTCTAGATATGATGAAATAAATGGGAGACAGTGTAGATGCTTTATGAAGCAGTTGTTTATGTTTCCTAGTTTCCAATGACACTATACCTATATGGTCCTTTTAGGGTCTTGTTATATGTTGTAATAATTATGCTTCAATTTTGAAGTATTAACAATGTATGTAAAGTATGGTTCGTTATAGTTGGAATCAGAGGAAAGGTATAGTCAAACTTTGGAAACTAGGATGTGAAAGCCTTAGTAAGAATCCTAAGGATAAGTATAAGCATAGAAAACAATCTTAGTGTTTTAGAAATGGCTATGAATAACCTAGGATACGACCTTATGTGTGAAATTTTATTCATTATTATGTTGCTTTCCTATTATAATTAGTGTTTCTCACACTATTATTCATGGTTTTAGTCAATTGCTTGAACCCGAAGGAACCGTGTTAATGAGGAATGCGATGGTAAATGCAATGATTGTCCCCCTGAGCAACCAAACGTTATGGTAGATGGAATGAGAAATCTTGTATCCATGCTCACACAATGTTCTCAAGCTATGAATCATGTAGGACTTCCAAAAGTGCAATGGAAGGAGAAACATTTTGTTGAATCCTTCATTAGACAACATCCACCTTCATTCAGTGGGTCTACTGATCCATTAGTTTCCGAACAATGGATCAGTACTACTGAAAAGATATTTTCAGTTCTTCATTGTTTTGAACATGATAAAGTAATCTTAGCAGTGTATCATTTGGAAGACGATGCTGATCAATGGTGGAATCTTATCAAGAATACAAGGCCAAGAGATAAATATGATTCCATGTAATGGGACAAGTTCAATAACTTATTTTTCAATAAGTACATCACTCATATTCTCCGAACAATGATGGAGAACGAGTTTTTTGAACTAAAGAAAAAGGATGATGATTCTATTGGTACCTATGAAGAAAATTTTACAAGACTTGCAAGGTACGCTTCTCGTACTATTATCCAACATAATAGTAATATAGATCGATTCTTTAGTGGATTAAAAGAATGTCTTCGAAGGGAGTTATCCATAAGGGACTTCAATATCTACGAGGAATCATTCGATGTGCTCTCAATGTTGAGATGTAGATTGGAGTAACCCATTAGTTATATGGGTTTGATAAGAAGAGGAAAATGGAATTCAAAGGAAAATCTAAAGAGAACATTAATAATAAAATGAGTTTTCCCTTATTCTCAAAGTGTGGAAAGAAGCATGGAGGGAGTTGTCATAAAGGGACAAGTAAATGTTTCAAATGTAGAAAGGAAGTTCATCGGGCATTTGAATGCTGCAATGATGGGAAGAAGATGTCTAGTGATGTGAACAATGAAAAGGATACACAGATTTAACCTCTTACACTTCAATGTTACAAGTGCAAGGAGATGGGTAATTATGCCAATCAATCCCCAAATCCAAGGGTTTTTTATGATGATCGACGTCAACAAACTCTTAAGGCTAATAACAAAGGAATGTCACATGCAATTTCTATCAGCGATGTGGAGTATGATAACAAAGTGGTGAAAGGTACACTTACCATCCACTATAAAGTAGAAAATGTTTTATTTGATTCTGGATCCACCCACTCTTTTATTTATGAATAATTTTCTAAGGGTATCGCCATATTACCTCAACAATTAGATGTTGAGATAGCCGTGACAACCCCTAATGGCACAATAGTCTCATCAAATGTTTATAATTCTTCTCCGATTAAAGTATGTGGGATACTGCTTCCTGAAAATCTTATGATCCTCCCTATAGTGGAATTTGATGTGATTCTTGGCATGGATTGGCTTTCTCTATATGGAGCTTATATCAATTGCCAAAGAAGGGAAGTCTCATTTCATATTCTAGATCAATCTTTGATCATCTATCGATTCAAGGATGAACATAACCTTCAAGGGTAAATTTCTTCAATCTTATGGGTCTTGATTCCACTAAATTAAGGTTATTTATTCCAAATGGTTGGTGAGAAACTCTCGATTAAGAATATTCACATTGTACGGGAGTTTGATGAAGTCTTTCCAGAGGAATTGTTGGGTCTTCCTCCAAAACGTGATGTTTATTTTTCAATAGAACTCGTACCGGGTGCTTTACCTATTTCAAAGACACCTTATAGATGGCCCCAATTGAGTTTCCGGAATTGAAGAAGCAACTCCAAGAGAATATTGATAAGGGGTTCATACGCCCTAGTGCATCACCTTGGGGAGCACCTGTTCTGTTTGTTAAGAAGAAAGATGGATCAATGAGACTCTACATTGATTATCGAGAACATAACAAGATCACAATCATGAACAAATATAATCTCACGCGCATTGATGACTTATTTGACCAACTATGCGGAGCTCAAAACTTTTCCAAGATTGATCTTCGTTCAGGGTATCATCAATTAAGGGTCAAAAGGGAGGATATACCAAAGACTGATTTCCGTACAAGGTATGGACACTATGAATTTATTGTGATGACATTTTTTCTTACTAATTCCCCTGCTATCTTCATGGATCTTATGAATAGAGTCTTTAGAGACTATCTTGAGCAGTTTGTGGTAGTCTTTATAGAAAATATTCTTGTGTATTCAAAGAGCAAGGAATAACATGAAGATCACTTGTTAATTATATTGAAGACCCTGAGAAAGGAGAAGCTTTATGCCAAATTTACCAAGTGTGAATTTTGGCTTCAAAAAATTTCATTTTTGGGTCACATAATCTCAAAAGAGTTGATATATGTGGGTCCAGCAAAAACAAGGGTTATCGAATGATGGTCGATACCAACAAAAGTAACTGAGATCTGAAGATTTCTTGGTTTGGCTGGATATTATCGACGTTTTGTGAATGATTTTTCATGATTATCTAATCCACTCACCATTTTGACTTGGAAAGGAGTTATGTTTGTTTGGATGGAGGAATGTGAAGAGAATTTCAAGGAGTTGAAAAGAAGGCTATCTAGTGCACCTGTGATCACACTACCTTGTAGTGGAGAAAGGTTTGTGATCTACAGTGATGCATCCAAGAAGGGATTGGGGTTTGTTTTTATGCAAAATGATATGGTGATAGATTATGCCTCACGACAGTTGAAAATACATGAGAAAAATTACGAAACACATGATTTGGAGTTAGCTGCGGTAATCTTTTCATTAAATATTTGGAGGTATTATCTTTATGGAGAAAGGTGTGACATTTATTTTGATCATAAAAGTTTAAAGTATATTTTCGCACAAAAAGAGCTGAATATGCGCCAAATAAGATGGTTGGAGTTGATTGAGGATTACGACTCCTCAATTCATTACCACCCTAGGAAAGCAAACAAGGTGTCAGATGCATTAAGTCTACAAGACCATGCCAGTTTATCCATGATGAGGATCACAAAAGATCCAATATTTATGGATTTACAAAGGATGGATCTATAAATTATAATGAAAGGGGGAAAATCGTATCTTTCTCAAATGAATGTTCAACCATCTATACATGTTATGATTAAAGAGTCACAAAAGAAGATATAGAGTTACAAAAGAATGTGAGAAATGTTCCCGAATTCAACCTTGATTGTGATGGGATAATAAAGTTCAGGAATCGGTTTTGTGTTCCTCCCATCCCAGAATTAAAGAAGGAGCTGCAAGATGAGGCTCATAGTTCTTCATTCTCTATTCATCCTAGAAGCACGAAGATGTATAGGGACCTGAAAGAGTACTCTTGGTCGGATGGCATGAAAAGACAAGTTGCTTAATATGTATCTTGATGCTTGGTTTGTCAGCAAGTTAAAGCTGAGAGACAGATTCCTAAGGGGATGTTACAACAATTACCCATACCAGAAAGGAAATGGGAAAACATCACTATGGACTTTGTCACAGCACTTCCTAAAACATCCAAAGGCAATAATGATATCTAGGTCATAGTTGATCTTCTTACAAAGTCGGTACACTTCTCGCTATTATAGAAGATTTCTCTAGGGATCAGCTTTCCAGGATATATGTAAAGGAAGTGGTAAGATTGCATGGAGTACCACTTTCCATTATATATGATCGGGATCCGAGGTTTACCTCGCAATTCTGGAAAAGTCTTCAGTATACTCTGGATACAGAGTTGAGTTTCAGCACTGCTTATCATCCTCGGACAGACGGTCAGTCTGAGAGGACAATTCAAACTCTAGAAGATATGTTGAGATCTTGCTCTATTGATTTCAAAGGTATTTGGGATCAAAACCTAACTTTGGTGGAATTTTCTTATAAGAACAGATTTCACTCCAGTATTCAGATGTCTCCTTATGAAGATCTCTATGGAAAGAAATTCAGGACTCCAACTTGCTAGGATAAAGTTGGGGAATGAAAGCTATTAGGACATGATCTTGGTGATGAGATGGCAGAAAAGGTCAAATCTATTCAACAACACATTAGAGCTGCTCTGAGTAGACAGAAAAGTTATGCCGAAAACCGAAGAAAATACCTAGAGATTGAAGTGGGTGATAAAGTGTTCTTACGAATATCTCCTTGGAAGAGAGTAATGAGATTTGGAAATAAGGGAAAGTTGAGCCCTAGATATATCGGTACTTTAAAAATATTGGATCATGTTGGGAAGGTAGCTTACCGATTGGCGCTTCCACCGAATCTCTCCCAAGTTCATGATGTGTTCCATGTATCTATCCTGAGGAAGTACATTCCTAATCCTTCACATGTACTCAGCTCAGAAGTTGTACTGCTGAAGCAAGATGTTTCTTATGAAGAACAACCGATAGAGATTCTGGATCGTAGCAAAAAAGTCCTACGGAACAAGACCACTCACTTGGTTAAAGTTTTATGTAGGAACCATCAATTAGAAGAAGCTACATGGGAGCTTGATGATACGATGAGGGAGAGGTATCCTCATCTGTTTGTTACAAGTGACGAATTTCGAGGGCAAAATTCATTTTAAGGGGGGTAGAATGTAACACCCGAGTCTTTTATAAGAAATATTTTGTTTTTTTATATAAATCATCAAAGGAATCTTTCACTACACACAACACTAGCTTGGATTTATTTACATGAAATCGCGACCTTCCTTGGTATCATGCGTCATACGCAATACCGAGTTTCACTAAACAACGATATGCTATTAAAATATTATTAAAACTAGCCATTATGAATATTAATAACCACTTTTTGAAATTTTGAAAATTTTATTTATCAAAATGGACTTCATTTTTGGATTCTGAATATAGAAATTAGCCTAGGGTGAAATTTTGGTATTTTTCTGGAAACTATCAATTTTTGATGAATAGTGAAAACACTATGTTACTATTTAAAAACTAACATTTTATTTAAATAATTATTTATTTTATTTAAATTTATTTTAGGTAAAAATTGATACGTAATACCTATATATGTTCAATGCAATTCATTGGAGTCATTTTATAATAATTTTAGATATATAAAAATTTTATTGAACTTTTCACCGTCTTTTACCCACCTCTTAGGAAATTTCCAAATTCATATAAAACATAATTTTACTGCTTCTGTGAGTGGAATTTAAAATATCTGAGAGACACGGTTAATATCAAGGACTAAAATTTTGTTCAATGGGATGAAAATAATTTTTGGTGAATATTAACTTTTTACTTTTTTACCATTGTTAAAAGTAAATAGGGTAATTAAGGGTTAAAATTTTATTATTATTACCCTATCACATGTCCTAATTCTACTGGATAAGTGTAATTCGACCAAAAACAACCTTAGGAATAAAATATGACCATTTATACCCACATTTATTAGAATAGGACATTTATTATTAATTTATATAAAGAAGGGTTAAAATAGTTAAAATCAAGGTTGAATAAGTAAATAATTTTTAATATATGGTTATACATAAGATAAATTCGACTATAAATATTCATTAGAAATCTAAAAATATATCCTACATAATGGTATTTTATCTGTAATTTTTAGACATTAAATATTTAATTTATATATGACACAAACATGTTGCAGTAATTATCTTATTAATGAAATATTGACATAATTGAGGTTATAATACCCAAATAAATGTAATTTGAGACTGTTAATGAATTTCCATAAATTTTTAGGTCAATTTGACATGTTATTATTAATTTAAGTAACTTTTTTCGAACTAATATTTTATTATGATTTTCACAAAAATGAATAACTAAATAGTGGAAAAATTGACATAAAATTGTTTTTAAAACAAATATTATATTATTAATTGTTATTTTATTCCTAAAAATACATGGTTCATACAAATGACTTAAAATAGGTTATATATATTAGTAATAAAGAACTTGTGGTTCTTTTGGCTTGTTATAGTAAGTTTATTAACCTTATAATGTAAGAACACAAAAAGACATGGTAAAAGTAAAATTATTTAACTTAATGTTAAATCTAAATGATAAGGTTAAAATAGTAAACTAAACATGTACAAATTCTATTTGATGAGAGTATTTTGACCCATACCCAACTTATCTTCGAAATAAATCAAATTTCAGCTATTTAAAACCGAATATGGCTTTACAATAAAATAATATTTTTATTTTTTCAAAGGTGCTCGTCTCCTCCCTTATAAAAGAGAACATCCTCCCTCTCTTCCTCACACCACTTTGATCCTTAACGCTCGGCCAACCTCTGCCAATTTCTCCTCTTCTCATCCCTAGACACGTCCTAGAGGTCCTGGTCTTCTTTAAATGCCAATTTTAGTGCCCTAAAAGGAGGTCTCAAAGAAGCGCTTCAAAGAAGAGGTAATGTCTGTTACCGATTCTTTCAACATTATTTATTCTTAAACTTCTTCTTATTTAGTTTTTTCATTATGAATTAATAACATCAGTATCACTCATATACTGATATGTTATTAGATGTTTGAAACAACCCTATTTCACCATCTATCCATCCTATGGAAAATGAAATCACCGCGCGTACGTACGTACGGAATACCGTCTCCACACCGTGGTGTAATCTATTTTCCACCACCACATTCCTTGGAAGGGTATAATGGTGTAAAGAATGAATATATATGATTATTGTATATTTATATTGATTCTGAAATAGTATACATACACTCTAATACAATTCCATGATCATGGGATCGATATCATCGCTCGTGCGTACGTACGGAATACCGTCTCCACGATGTGATGCGACTCGTTCTACATGATTTTCATTTCATAAGGATTACATAAATTAATTGAGTGAATAAATATGATATATATTACACTAATACCATTCTTAAAATGAGGTATCTATAACCTAAAAAGAATAATAAAATTTTATTCAACAAAACACGCATAAGAACAAAAAGTCATAAACACCCGAATAAAAAGTAGAAATGAAATATTACTAATAAATAGCTAATAATATGACCATATATGATATCATAACAATGAGTATGATTCTGTAATAAGTCAATGACATTATTTAAATCATTATACAGTAGGTTCAGACACTTATGAACCAAATCAGACCTAAGGTAATGGAAATATCACAATCTCATTTTTATCTGAGATTGTTTATACATTGAAATTTACTTGGGTGTATTTTATCATCCAAATCCATGTTTCCTCAATATGTAATATTATTTCCATCCACCTATAATTTTTTAAATCTAATTTTACCCTTCGGTGAGTTTTATTAATATATATGAAAGGAATCTTTTGTTGTTTTGCCTACGAGGTACTTTTTGACTTTTCTGACAAAAGTATGAGAAGAATGTTTTTTTAACATGTATGGCATGGATGGATTTTTGAAACATTATTTCCAAGAATCTTCATTTACAATTTTTCAATTTTATTTTTAATCAACTTCTTTTAGTTTAGAATTGTATGACATGTTAAGAAAGTAATAGTGTTTTTGAAGTAGAAAGGATATTTTTTCTCAAGAATGGAGATCAAGTGTTTTATCAAAATTATTTTCCATCTAATATAATAAAGGGTTATGTTTCTACCACTATTATTACATTTATTCAATTATGTTGTGATGGAATTATTTTTATCAATTCCATTATCTTATATGAATTTCTTTATGATGTCATGATGTTTAAGAATCCCATTTTTATTACATGGGTTATGCTATGATGTATGGTTTATGATTTTGTGGCACACATAATATTGGTATCATTATGAGATGGGTGGGACCTATATCTCCCTACAATTCATTGGGTAATGATTTTTTATCTCATGAGATAGACATGGCTGGAACGACAGGATAAACCGGTTCAGTGAAACAGGACTGAAACGAGGAATGAACTTTGTTCAGAAATGGACTTTGTCCACTAAGATAGTCTTGGCAATGAGTCTTGACTAATAAGAAGTGATTATCTATGATTATATGTGTTTTCCACAAATCATCATGTTTGATGTTATTATTATTATGATTAAATTTCACTACCATTATTTAACCCATGTTATGAAATTTTTATCTCTTTTGCAGGGTAAGATTTCCAAAATTATATGTTCTTATGAATATGATGTGATTGATATTTATTTTGTTTACCCTTACTGAGAATTTGATCTCACCCCTTTGAATGTTTTCTTTCCCCAGGTCAGGAAGAAGGTTATTAAGTAGGATATTCCAAAAGGGGCTATAGATACGATGAAATAAATGTGAGATAGTGTAGATTCTTTATGAACAAGTTGTTTATGTTTCCCAGTTTCAAAAGACACTATACCTATACGGTCCTTCCATGGTTTTTTATATGTTGTAATAAGTATGCTTTGATTTTGAAGTATTAACAATTTATGTAATGTATGGGTCATTATAAAACCTACTCTGATCAAATCATATTTATCAATTTTTATTAAAATATATTATATTTTTTGTTTAAATAATATTTTTACTATTATGTGTTTTATAGACCATGAAATTAAATCTTGTAATGTGTGACTAAATTTTAATTGGAACCCATCTTACCAGTGATATTCCCAAGGAAAACTAGAGGCATTGTTAAAATTGAGGAAATTTTCCAATTTTATCAACATATGGACTACAATTGACAATTGATTGTATTCATATTGTTGACATTATTTTCATGGAATTTTAATAGGGGATTTGGATGGAAAATTTTTATCATTACTTTTCATAATAATCCTTTATATATGAGTATTTTCATGAGAATGTATGGCCTCTTCAAAAATCCATATGAAATAGATTAAATTTATTGGTATCATTTCTAAGTCATTATCAATATTTTTGTTGTTTTTACTATTCATTGAGATCAAACCCCTTGGATATTTTATATTTATATTTTAAAAAAAATTCATACTATTGGAATAATCTTGATTTGTTGATGTTATATGAATAAATTTATCCAAATTTTTAATATCTTATTTCTGTGATTGGGGAATCTCATGTAAATAGAAAACAAAAAATGAACACCTTAGAAACTAAATTTATCACATTATAGGTAATATATATATTTTTTTTATTTTTATATATTTATAGTGTCCTTCCATGATATATGTGAATTTTCTAGTATATAAATATTACACGGTGTATATAGTTGTTCCATTATATTGTAGTTTAATATTGATGAGTATTGCACATCATTATGTATTGAGTAATATGTTTCTCTAAATTCTATGATTGTAAGAAACTCTTTGATATGTGTATATAATATGTTTCACTATAATCATATATGTTTCATACTCACAATGGTAATAAATTATAGAAATTGTGAATTGGAGAATATAGAAAAGGATTACACTATTGTTGTTCTAGTTGTGGAAGGATTAGAAATATGATTGGCTTTTCAATTGATATTATTTGAACTTCCACAATAGACATGAATGTAATAGGAGTAAATAGTGAGTGATAATTTTTGAAATAATGTATTAAAAATTTATATATCATTCAATAATGGAAGTAGAAGTAATTCAATAAAGAAAGAAACACACAACTGTTAGTTAATAAAGAAAGAAACATATACATGTCTGTTAATAATATATTAAATTAAATAATTATTTATTTATTTATTATAGTATACAACTAAATGTTTTTAAAACTTTTACGATAATCATTTTTCTATTGTAAAATGGTTAGTTTTCATTTTAATATGACCTCTTTAGAAGTATGTTGGTAGTTGATATCCTTATATGACATATATCAATTGTGGTATGATAAAACACACAACATAGGTATGGTATTCGAAAATCTATATGTAGTGTGGTTATACATTTTATATAAAATATGTATATATATTGTTCATTTATAGAAAATATAATCATTAGTTGGGAATTTATGGTGTGCATATACAATATTTAAATTTTCATATGACAACTCTATCATATCTCCGTTTTATAGTTTCCAATATTAACATCATAAATCCGATGGATTTAAAAAATAAAATATGATTTAATACTATAAAGGGGAAAAGTTAACACAAAAATTATAAGAAGAACACTATGGTGGATAACTTCATGTAGAAAAGATGGAATAATCCCATAACTTCACTATAGGTGAAATTGATAGCCGAAAAGTTGAAAAATGGGTGCAGTGTTGAAAATAGAGATAATTGTAGTATTTAAAGGAGAATAATGCAATAAATTTAATACAAAAATATTAATGTAAAATATATTGGGGAAAAATATTGTATCATTAAATAAATGTATAAGTAGTGAAAGAAGGAACAATAGTAATTTTTTGGGTTTCTCAGAATTATAAGAGAGGTAATATATGGTTATTTGAAGTGCACTACTAATTATATTGTATCATATTAGAATATCCATTTAATGTTGTTCTATAAATAAAAATAGAATACTAGAAGAGAATATAAAAATGGCTCAAAATAGAGAACAAGAGGAGAAACAAAGATATATTAGAGAACCCAACCAATGATTGAGAGGAAATTATATCCGGGGATCAAAATTCAGGCAAGAAGCTCAAGTTTCATGTACTCTGGAATATAAAATAGAACCCAAAATAATGGAATAAAATCATTGTAACCAAATAAATTGAAGAAAAAAATGATAATTCAATTACAGTTATAGAATTTTAGGGATTCATGTGTGATATTAATGGCAGTGAATCACAAAAACAACTCGATTCTTAGAAAATGATGAAGGTAGGTTGAGAAGGAATGCCTACTTCAAAGTTGTGAAAAAATGGATGGATGTTTGTATAGATACTCATTAATTTGGAATGGGGAGGTTTGAATGATATTTTGTCAAATGGTTGTCTTTATGAGCATGATGATGTGGTGGGATAGGGGCACAGTTTCAAGGGGAACAAATATATGGATATATAACCATTTATTTATCAGATGTATATGTTTAATATAAAATATATATAAATTTTCAGTGAAATAAATATGATAATATTTTTTTTTGTTAATATATTTATAATTTAGAATTTTCAGTTAAGATAATATATATGTATATTTTATTTTTTCAATAAAATATTTAATGTTATTGAGTAATTTATTACAAGGGATTTTTAAAATGTTAAATCATCAGTAAGTAATTACAATTAATAGTACTAGATTAATTTTTGATTAAAAAAATTAGGCTTGATATGATAGAGAAATATATTTGATTGTTGGAAAACGATTTTTTCTTGTTTAGTGATCAATAACAGAAAATATATACGTTGGTAAAAAGATGTGTTCATATATTAAATTAATACCAATAAAACATAATATCTGATGGAATTGAACTTTTTTTAATAATAGATTCATTATCTATAAATAAATTTATGTTGGGTTAAGTCTTTTTTTGGTGTTGTGGGTTTCTTCTCACTTGAAATAAATTAATGATGTTCTAGATAGAATCTCATGATAGACTATTTCATTTATTTTTTCCAACATACCAATTGATGCATGGATATTACATCTTATTTTTTCAATTCTAATTTTCATATTTATAGTTGAAAAATTTGGAATGATTTTATTAAATCCAATGATGAAAATGAAAATTATTATAAATGGTTTGGATTTAAAAAAATGGTTTATAAAACTGTTTTTTTATCAAAAATTCTTCCAATCATAATATTATAAATTATATATAATCATTTTTAGTAGCCTATTGGTGTTTAGATCTAGAGAAACTTTTTTTAGGAATTTTTGTAAGTCTTCATTCATTATTCATATTATGGGAAGAGAATATTGTAGTATGTCGACTTCTCTTATTGCTTTTCATTTTGGTTGGGGTTGGTCTGGAGGAGACTCTTGGTCTTGTAGCAACATAAATTACTTTATAGATTATCCTATTTTTTCTTGTATTGTATTTCATTTGTTGTATCTCATCTAGTTTGGACTCTTACACTGGTTTTTTGTCTTTTTTTCTTATAGTTTAAAATGTTTTTTATTTTCATATATTACCAATATTAAATGATAAGCTAGTTTTGGAGGCTTGTCTAGATGACCCATGTCGGTTCATTACAATTTGGTATTTGTGGAATTCTCAGTATGCAGTGTTCTAGAACTACTGATGTTTTGTTCATTGTATTAGGTGTATAAAAATTAGGACCCTAGAAATTTGGATTTTAGTAGTGGAGAATAGGAATGGAAAGATGAATTCTTTGAATGAAATAGTGATACCATGGGTGGTTAGGGACTTTAACCATGTATGATACTTATAGTTAGGGTTCATTTGAATGAACTGTAAGCGATGTTCATTTAAATTGACATGATCCTTTTTAAGTATGTTTTTTCAGGAAATGTTTATATTACTCCTATTTTGAAGCTTTTATTTCAATACATGAAGTTTCTCGCATGATTATTTAATTTTCTTTGAAATAATTATTTTATTTCATTTACTAGACAATGTATTTGTGAATAACTCTTCAAAATAAAATAGAGTAAGCTATGGGATAGTTTTTTTAGGAGACTCCTCCAGTGGAACATACATTGGTAGATTTTTTCATCAACAATGTTTAGTCAATGGGTCAAGTGGATGCCAGGGTCCTAGTAAGAGTAGTGGATAATGTCTTGGAATTTACTACGGAATATTCACCCATACCAGATGAGGACAAGGGAACCTAGGAATCTAAGGAGTGTATTGATAGGATAGAGATGATATTCACCATCTTGAAGAGACTATGTGTCTCAATGGTGATATTTTTTAGGTATATGCTTGAGGGATTAAGAAAGAGATTTTTAGAATTATATTTGGATGTTATGTTGCATGGGGATGTTAACAGGGATTCCCTTTGGAAAATAATTAAACAGTAGTTTTATCTGGAGACATTTTTGAGGTTAAATCCATAGACTTTCTGATCCTAGAGTAGGGAAAATGTACTTTTCTTGAGTATTTTACCCATTTTTGAGTTAGTTAATCTAGAAGTAGATCTTGCCACTAATGAGTGATTGAAGGATCGTAGGATTGATTTGGGAATGAGACATGATATTAAATTAATTTAGATTATCTGGATCTATCAAATCAATATGGTTGTAGTAAATAATTAAACATTATCTAAGGTCGATATATTTTTATGACAATTTTATGTGGTTCATCAGTTGTTTTAGAGGTCTACTAGGTTGTATCTTCGATCTATAAAATGATGAGTATGATAGTTCTGTTTCCCTCATGTTTAGTATTAGGGGTAAAAAAGGTAGCAGTAGGATTCCTTCAACTAACCTGCAATAAGAGGTCTTACCATGAGTAAAATTATGAGGTCTTCTAAGAAATCTCATCTTTGTGCATTATCTTTTCATCATAATTTTTTTATAGGATATCTTTGAGAAGTATAGAAGGATCCACTCTCACCAACTATTCACATTTTTTTTCATATAAATCCATGGGTGGTGGGTTCAATCATCAGGACAATGGAGACATTCATGTGGCTATGACCTAGTAACAATATGTAGTAGAGTAAGAATGAGATTAATCTAATGTAGGGTCACCTACTGTTAGATAAATAATGTTTATATCCTCATAAATGTTGATATAATTGTTTGATATAGTTCTTATTCATTCATTTTTATTTTTATAGTTAATTTGAGTGTAGGTTTTACATTCAAAACATATGAAATTATTATTGGATCTTTACATGCATTTGGGAAAGTGGAATGAACATGGTTTCTGATAACCTGCATGTTGGGTGTTGATTGATGACATTGAGGTGGAGTGATTAATTTCAGTGCATTATCTAGAAATATTTTATTTTACTATCAACATGTAATCTTTGATTATTTGTAAAGCCTATATAGACTATTATCTTAATGATGTTTAGTTATTATCTATTGATGGGGTTAGCCTTGTTTTCCATGGTGTGTGGGAATCTATAAAGGGAATGGTAGGAAATTTTTTTCCTCATGTTGGGGTAATATAGTACTAGTTGATAGAAATGTAACCTTAGTTGACACTTGTTTGAGTGGTCTTCATCATGAAGTTGAGTTTTGATTACCTTGAGGTCAGTCTGGATGATTTGTTATTAATTTCCAAGATTGATATGAGTCATGTTTACTATATACTATATCCCTATTAAGATTATCATTTCTATATCACCTTATAGATTAGCCCCTGCTGAGTTTAGGGAATTTATGGTTCATCCTGAGGACTCAGAGGATATAGGATTTATTCTTCCATGTGTTTCACTATGAGATTATAATGTCCTATTTTTTATGAAGGATTAGAGGGGGCCTAAATTTTTTAATTATTATCAAAAGTAAAATATGTTTTACCATATGAAATGATATAATTTTCCTAGGATTGATTGTCTATTTTATCATATTAGATGGGATCTTAGAATTTATAAGATTGACAGGTAGTAAAGCTATATCTAGTTGAGTGAAAGAAAAGAGGATATACCTAACACATCATTTAGGGCTTGATATGTGTATATTGAGTTCAAGGATATGTCATTCGGTCTCTCTAATTAAAATGTGATGTTTATGGATTTTATGAACCATATCATTCATCATTTCATGGAATATTTGGCTTTTGTGTTCATTAATAATATTTTTGTTTACTCCAAACCAAATGGGTGACTTATGCACCATTTGGATATCATTCATAAAAACATGAAAGAACATCATTTGGATGGAAAACATTTAATGTGTGAGTTTTAGATATGAGTGGTGATGTTTCAAGGGTATGTAATATATAAGAGAGGAAACTTCGTAGATTCGAAAATGTAAAAGGCTATTATGTAATGGGAGAAGCCCAAAATTGAGTTTGAGATATAGATATTTTTTTCTTTAACTTGTTACTATAGACTATTTGTTCATGACATATCCAATTTCCCTTATTTGAGGAAATATTTTACCCCCAATGGTGTGACAATTGAATGAAATGAAAAGTGTGAGAGATATTATGAGGAGGGGAAGATGAGGTTGAATTCAACAGCCATTTGCATTCTTCCATATCTGGGATTGGGTTATGATGTTTTCTATGATGTTGTTGGTATGGGTTTGGGATGTTTCTTGATTCTTGGGAAATAGGTTGGGCCGTATGAATCATCATAGTAAATTCCCCATAATATGAACAACCATACCATTAATCTTGAGTTTTGAACAATTATTTATTCATTAAAAACGTGTTGTCACTCTCATTTTGGGGAGTAGATAATTGTATATTCTGATCATAAGATCTGAAAATAAATTTTCACTCTAGGGGTTTTGAATCTGAAATAGATACAATGGGTGGAGTACCATCATAATTTTTAATTTTATATTTCTTATAACCCTAGGGAAGGTAATATAGTTTCTGATGTGTTGATATGAAAATTGTCCACACTAGCCATTATGGAATTTGTTGTGGAGTTGTCTCTCATGGGTTTTCTTTTGAAATGATCATTTTTGTGAAAGTGGATGGTGTAAGTGTTTTTTAGTCTTATTGGAAGGTCGACTCATAATTTTATGAGTGGATTTAGCTCAATTAGGATATCAATACTAATAAAAAAGGCCCCACTGAATTCCTTCCTAATGGGTATTCTTTGGGTGAGTGGTTTCAATCACCCATTAGAGCATTATGCTTCCTTAAAAGGCCGGTTCATCCATTTTCCATGAGTCTTAATTTTTTGGACATTGTAAACCAGTCATGTTGGTCCATGAACGATGGGGATACCATGATGTATCATAACATGATGCATAAATATTTGTGTAAGGGGATGAGATGATTGATTGCATATTTGTTTCACTGTTCCTTACTTGTCAGAGAATAATTCCGGATCACGAGAGACTAGCAGGGTGGTTTCGGCACTTACCCATTTCATTATGGAAGTGTGATGATATTTATATAGATTTTTATATCCGGGATCCATAGAATGAAAGTAGAATTTTTTATATTGGGGTTATCATTGAAGGAATATTGAAATCAACACATTTACAACCTATCTTGAAGTAATAAAAGTGGAAAAACTTGTGTGATTATATGTTTGAGAGATTTTGAAACTTCATGGGGTTCCTTCAGTAGTTATTTCTAATTTTAATTCGCGGTTCAAATCAAGGTTTTGGAAGTTTATTGAGAAGGTAATGGTTTACCAGATTAAAAAATTTACATCTTATTATCCACAGATAGATGAAATCATAAAGAGGGATATCTATATTCTTTGGATGTTTCTCTTGTATTTTTTATTTCATTTCAAAATATATTGGGAAATGAATTTTCCTTTGGTATGGTTTACTATTTTTTTTGATTCGATGCGGTGGGAGTCCTTTGTGTATTTTTATCAGATGAAATGTAGATATACATTGATCTAGGTTGTTTTGGCAGGGTGGTCCTTAGGTGGAATGCGTTCTAATTAGGAGATGATTGAGACATTTCAGTGGATTCAATGGACACTTATCATAAAACATAATCATCCTAAATCCTCTTTATACCATCATCATTGGTCACAATAGTTTGATGTTTCTGATCATTTCCTTCTAATAGTTTCACATCAAATGGAAAATTTTTTATTTGGTAATCAGGGTAAGATAAATCATTAGTTTATTGGGCCCTTTATATAGTTAAATAACTAGAGAGCGTGGAATATCGATTTCACTACCCATTTAGTATGAAAAAAATCATAAATATGTTTCTTGTTTCTGAGTTGATCAAATATATACCCAGATCCTTCCCTTGTGATTTTATTGGAGATTGTCGATTAAGATCCTGATATCACTTTGGTGGACCAAAGATCTCGGATTTTGTATATCCAAGATAACATACTTCTTCGTGAAATGATACACCTTGTTTGGGAATTATTAAAGTGTATTGAACATATCCATGAGACATGGGGGAGGGAGTCATTGATGAGATACAATTGCCCATATTTTTTTCTAATCATTCTTCATGAAGAATTTTTGGGGGAAGATTGCATTTATACGGGGATATAGAACCTCTGCATTAAATTTCTATCATGTATGTTAAGACATTATTTTGGGATTTCCGATTTTATTTGTTGGGTAACACCAAAAAAGAAAATGGGATTATACCTATAATTGTGAAATCATGGATTAGTTGGGATTTCCAATGTGAACCCTATATATTTTTCTATTATCTGTGAAATTATATGATGTGCAATAGAGGACGTAATCGGTAATTTATTCTAGATAGAGGTAATAAACTATATATAATCTTTATGAAGATTAAACACTATGTAAAGGGTACATGTTCTGTAATGAAAAATATTAGTTTTTTATGAAATGTGATGGTATTTTCAATGTATATGTTCTTGCAAGATCAAAATACATGTAATTAGATTACACTCTATGTCAAATTAGAAGGTATGATTTTAATAAGGTTTTCTAGCTGATATTTTTTAATCATTCATGTAGTATTTCATTCTCTTCATCTAGTTCTACTTTCTATGTGATTTTGGGTGACTCCCCCTCCCATACGGATGGCATCTTTCAACAATTGATGATCATTTTTAATTAATTACATTACATTAGGTATGTTATCATTATAAATAATCATTGGTTTTGGTTTTTAATATTGTTTTTTATGTATATTACTTGTAGGATTGTTTTTTCAATAAATCCTTTTTAGTTTCCTTATGTTCCTTTTCTTCCGAAGGTCATTCTATTATTTTCTGATCACTATTGTCAACAAAAAATAGGTATTTGTCAATTTGAAGTAGTTTGTGTTATAAAATTGGTAAATTTGATGAATTTCATGTCATTATAGATAAATTAAATTGGGTTTTGTACTTATTTTAAGTGATCATTGGTTTAAAATGATTTCATGGAAATGATAATTTCTTCAAAAATGTAGTTTTCAATAAAAATTCATTTGATGGAGTTAGAAATAGGGTTTTCAAAATATTAAGAGGATTGGATTATATTTTAAAATGATCTATAATCCTCTTAGTATAGTTTTTAAATGGATTATGATAATTTCACATTAGCATCCTTTGGTACATCGGGAATGAGACAAGGGTAGATTTATTGTGTGTTTCACCAGAAGGAGGAAACATTTTGTGACATTTACTAGAAGGGAATCAATATTAGTTAGATCTAACGTTATTTATATTTAAGATTATTAATTTCTAGCACACATTGTACCATAGGCTAGATACCCAATATGATTTTTTTAAATTTTTCATTTGTGTTTATTTATATCATTATTGTTATACAATGGATTTTCTATCATAGGATATTATATGTGTCCCTGTAATATTACTTCACATTATAGGTTTTTTCACGGATATGTGTTAACCTGTTTACCTTTATATTCATTGAAATTATTTCCTATTTTATAACTTGTACTTCTCATTTTTCTGGATTATGAATATGAATGGATTTTATGAAAACTAAATGGGAAAAAATAAAATGATTTATATATAATTTGGATTTATAAATTTGAATTTCAAAATGGTTTTTATACCTTGAAATGTTTCATTATTGATATTATGTCATATATATAGAAAATATGTTGGTATACTACTCTTCATTTTCTCCCACCATACCTGTGACATTGAGAGTTTCTAAATATTGTATTATATGATTAATTTAAACGGATAATTATCATGATATATTCTGATTCCCTAGATTCTAATTCGATCTAATCATGTTATTCTATAAGTGGTTTTTGGTCACATGGGTCTTCAATTAAATTATTTATTATGTTGTTCTGGGATGGAATATATGGATTTTGTGGTATCTCATATGTTTCCAATTCATACTCTTGGCCTATATTACCTATATGAAGTGATGGGTTGCTTCATATGGCATGTGTAGTTCTCCTAGGATAGTTTGTTATAAGGTTTATGTTAGACTTCTCCTAGGTTTCGTACCTTTATAAATTCTAGTCTTGGAAGGATTAGGGATTCTGGTTGAATGACATGTTTCAAGTACCATTTCAGTATGAAAATCATAGATTGAATAGTGATCCAGTCAATTATTTTCCCCCAGAGGGAGTCCAATTTGACACGTTTTGTGATGTATTACATCTTTTTTTGGGTTATGTTATGATTAATCTTTTATTTGCTATTTTTTATGATACTCATTAATTTCATATCCATTAGAGTAACTATACCATCCATGATATCTAGTTGGCAGTAGATTTATTTTCCTTAATGTCATGGAGAAATTACCACATCAGTGAGCATTGTTTTGGTATTCACTGATCTAAGAGAAAATTTTATTTCATATCTCCAAATGAAAAGTACTTTTGATAGATATGGGTGATGGATTTCCTGGAGCATTATGAAATCTATATTTCATATATATCAATCAATGAAATTTTTTTAAATGATGCACTAAGTGCAGAGTCCCCTAGGGATATCGTTCAAGATTATAAAGATTCATAAAGAGTTAATTGAAGAGATATCAACAATGAATAATGATTTGGGAGAGGTATGTGGAAGGGGATATATTTTCAAGAAGATAGTGAATTATCCTTTGGTGTTATATGTGGAGGATTCCTAGCTAAGGGATTCATAGGTGGTTGTCAGGAGTGGTTGAATTTTTTGGGTGACTCTTGATGGTTGGTATGGGGATTTTCAAAACCATGTGTTTTTCTAGAAGAATATATTCATCTCCTCATTGATGTTTCAGATGGTTCCATATGATTTCAATATCTCACCCTTGGTATTATATCCTAATGTGAGGATGATATACCATTATTTGAAATGTTAGTTTTGGTTTCCTAGTACGAATCATGTTTTTGTATGGTTTTTTAATTTAACTTTGGTTTGTCAAAAGGATATGGTCGGATAGTGTATTCATATTTGTTTACACCACCTGATAAATGTTAATCATTAGACTTAGAAGGAAATATCATTGTACCATATTACTATTTTACATCAATATCATAGAGGATTTAATGTTATATGTGTGATAACATATCATTTCACAAAATCATCAATATTTATAGTGATTTGAGAGTCATGATAATTAGTGGTTTCACTGATATGGAATGTGGATGAGGTTATGAGATTCCATAGAGACCCAAGGATGATAATATCTTATCACTATCATTATTTTTCCTCTAGGATATTTACATCTCTTCATCATGTTTTTGGTTCACAATTAATCCTCAAAAAATTTCTTATCAAAATTCTCATATATGGAAGTCGATCCAGAATTATAATGACATGTTGTGTTCTATTATCATAAATATTATATGTTTTTATATTATGTACTTTATATTGGTTGAGTTTTAATATAATAATAGTTATCACTCCACTATTGGTATGGTGCTATTTGAACCACTAAATATTCAGCAATAATGTTAGGTATTTTTCTAGACATGGGTTAGAGAGTCATTAATTCTCATTCCAATACATGTAAAAAATATGAATGAGATGATTTAGGAAATTCTTGAATGGATGAAGGCAGTTCTGATTCATCATAAATATTATTATTATTATAAGAGGAATCTATATGTGTTTGATGTTTGATATGATGTGTTTTTTAAGGTTTATTCTCAATGTGGGTGGAGACATTGTGCAGTAAAGTAATCTTTCTCTTTGGATTTGTAAACCATTTAAGGTGTTGGTTTATGTTGGAGACATAAAACATCCTATTTCACTTTCTCTACAGATGATAAGATAAATTATGCCTTACATGGTCCATATCTTCAACAATACCATCATTAGAACTCTCACATCATTAATATGGGTGAGAAAAATGTTGATGATAATGTGAACTTTTACGAGTGGACTATAGAGATATAGGATCTCTTAGAGAAGGTGTTTCACTGGTTGGGAATTCCCTCAGTTTATACATCTTTGATACAAAATAGTCTGAACGGTCATAACTATGAATGTGAGCCACATATATGTGTTTGGTATTATGAGGTGTTTTTTTATTAAAATCTTCTATTGTTGAAATGATACATATCGTTGTTCTACCATTTCTCATTTATGAGATAATTTTTTATTTCCTTTTTTGTTGTAAAAAATTTCACCATTTGATAGGTATCTCCTCTAAGAGTATGTTTTTTATTTCTTAGATGTTTTTGTGATGTTTTTTTCCTCCAATATATTTGGTTTATCTATTACGATGGTGAGATCATTGGCAAGTATCATGTGCGGTGGTTGTTTGGAGGGACCATTTCAATTTTTGTATCTCTGGATTTGTTTTGAATTATTAAAGATGGGAATGGTTTTATAGGTATTTGGGGTAAGTCATTAGATCCCAATGGCCATTAAATTTGTGAGATATGAATGATGGAGGTAGTTGGATGAGGTTTTAGGGGGGGTTGAATTTAAAATATGTCAAATGGGAATGGAAATTCATAAAATGATATCCCTACACTATTGAGGAGTGCACTGCAATCTAATGATGGTGACTATGACATGGTGAATCTTAGATGTGGTGTATGGGATATCCAAGAGGGTTTTGAGGATACATTATTTTCTAAAATGGCTATTCTAGAGAAGATGGCTATTGTATAGTCAATTCAGTACGGATGTGAGGTTCTAGCCTTATGAAGGTGGATATTTCATAGAGGGATTTGAGGGATACTAAATTATTTTATGTGGATATAGTGTTGTTCTAAAGTACTTTACATTTGACCCTAATATACATTACTATGAGATAACCATGGAACCATGAAATTTCTTTGACAAATGGTGTTTGAGGCATTTTCCATCGTGTTGCATTGTGGAACACCTGAGGTTTGTGAGTTCGATGCAATGGTCCATGGGGTTGTACTATAGTACCCTAAGGACATGTTTATCTATATGTAGCCATATAACACAATATCCAAATTATATACTATATATCTCTCTCAAATACCATTGACCCAAGGGGGTTTTAGGATATTTTAATCCCCTTTTCATTGAGAAGGATCTCAACACCCATTGTTTTATCTATAATGATCCAATGTTTTTTCAACATCTATTTTCATGTGGTTTCTCTCTATTTGATCACATTTAATCCATTTTCTTGTTTCCATTATCTAGAAATTGTTATTCAATATTATAATAAAGTTTCCTTTTTTATTATCTAGTGTTTTTTTTTGTATAATTATTTTTTTGGATTATGGGTTTATATGTGAGATGTGATCAGAGAACAAGAGCGTTGGTCCATTTCAAAGAATGTCAACCCCTCTAAAGTAAAGGATTAATTGCTTCCCCTTTATTACAATGAAATCATAAATTGACCATGTTTCATCCCTTTGAGTGGAGTTAGAATGGACCCAATAATTATTGATCCTGATTAATATGAAATTGGATCGTGATCACACATTTATTATTTATTCTATGATAACAATTTTCCTTTTGTGTAGCTAGATATTGTTCAATATATATTGTTATTATTGAGAATTTTTGTGATGATTTTTATTATAATTTTTATGATGAAATTGGTAGGATATTTAAAGACTATAAATATTTTTTGTATGATTATAGAAACAAGTAATTTGAATTATTAATAATATATTGTTTCTGGAAATTTTATGGAAATAAAATTTATTCCAAATACATGTTTTTAATGTTTTTTTCATGTGTTGATTGAATCATTAAAGAACAAGAATCTAGTTAAATTTAATTTATTAATGTGTATTAAAGGATTTTAAAATAATGATTATTCTTCTCTAATTCTTTTTTTGATGAAAAATTCATTGAAACATGATTAATCATTATTTAAATATTTTCATTGTGGATTTCAATGGTTTCTTGAAATTGGAAACTCTGAAAAATATATCAATAAACTAAATAAGGAACAAAAATTTATTTTTTGATAAATATTAATCCATGGGGCCATGAGTCACTATTTGCATGCAAGGGTTGGATACTCATTGGGGGTGTTTGTGAGAACCCATTTTCTTTTGAAGTTGAAATAACTTTTTTAGTGTCAAAATACCTTTTTGACTATGGTTTTAGTTGATGCATTTTTTGTTCCAAATATAGGATCCTTTCTATAAAACCAAATATGATACTATGGTTATTCGTCCTCATATATGTAATGATATATGGGTTGGGAGTCCCCGATGTTGTTGTAGAGTAAATTTCCCGTTATGATGTGATTCATGGGGATATACAAGATGGTTTTAGGGGTGGAATATGGTTGAACGAAATGGTATGAATCTCAGATTACCCATAGACATGATAAATTTTGAATTCATACTTGATGCCAATTTATATAATGGTAAAATGGAGGGGATAATTTTTTTATTCATTCCTTTCCCCATTTAATTTGTAAGATAAATGTTATTGGTTGCATCATTATTAATGGTTGATTATTGTTTTTTTCTAGTGTAACTAAAATAATGGAATATTAATTATTGTATAAGAAATGATTTTCCCAAGGGGTTGGTGTTTCTAGAATAAAAATGATGTGATCTTGAGAAACTATTCAATTAGATTAGAATATTCATGGAGGGGATAGACTTTTACATGATTGTTAATGAAATGAGAAATATGGAATAATGTATATGGTCTATTTATCATTAAGGAATTATGTAACAAAATATAAAACAATTAAATGGAAATATTTAATTTAATAATGAACATTAAAATTAAGTTTTATGTATAGGATTTTTAGTAATTTGAAGTGGTAGTTGGGTGTCTAAGTGATTATATCATCTATTTTTCTTAGGACTAGGTTCTTCCCAAAGTGTGGTTTTTATCTGTGATATATCACCTACAATGTTTGATTCCTATGTTACCCCACCCATGATGATTAGGGTGACCCGAACCAATTGGATAGTATGAGGGTGTTTTCCCTCAATGTTCCCATTAGAGGATTGATTGATAATTAACACCTCTATCCATATTCTATTCATGAGGATGTTTTATTTGGTGTTATGAATTACATTTTGTTTTCTCATATATGTGTATAGAAGACTATAATGTATTTTTATTATTTCACACACATGTATATCTAGATGTTGTATCTAATAGATTATTTTAGTTATAATTTGTATCAGTTGTGATGTCTTGAGCTACATACCATGTGTTCATGTTGCGATAGATTGAGGTATAATACTCAATGTATGTTACATGAAATTTGAGATTTTATGGATCACAAATACTAGTTAGATGCTATATATTAGGATAAGTGGATGGTATAATGTGATAATATCATGCATGAGGTGAATTTTATGATACACAACCTAGGTTTATATGGGATGTTAAATTTTAGAGAAATATATATTACGACATTCCACATTTGGGTATAGAGAAAACCTAGTGTGGTAGTGGTACCATGTGTAACACCCAATGTTATGGAATTGGTTGATAGATTCAAAATAATTTTTTATATTCCGTTGTTATTAAAGAAAAATAAAAATTTCAGATTCAAAAGGTAATTCTAGGTTCTATAAAACATAAATGAATCATTTTTCATATTGTAAAAGGTCTAAGAAGAGTCTTGGTTGATCAGATGAGTTTTGAGAGATTCATTCTTAGTAA
Source organism: Viscum album (assembly GCA_963277665.1). Taxonomy (NCBI): domain Eukaryota; kingdom Viridiplantae; phylum Streptophyta; class Magnoliopsida; order Santalales; family Viscaceae; genus Viscum; species Viscum album. The sequence continues at coordinate 1,152,902,857 of OY728121.1, read as the reverse complement.
AATAAATTTTTGGAAAATGTGCATTGGGTAATATTTTCTTAAACACCACGTAGCCCACTAGGAGGATTTATACGACTCATAAGGGGGTGTAGAATTCTTTTTTATATATTTCATTTAGGCTACATGACTATGTGTTATGTTTGATGAATAATTCATAGGATAAAAAAAAGGGACACACATGGTTTGTCTAACTATTCAATAGTCAGGTGAGGTGTGGGATTTCTTGGTCATTGGAATTTCATAGATTGAGCATAGTTATCGAACATTTGTGTCCAATATATGAAGCTCTTAATAATGTTAAAAATGATATTTCTCCCTATGTCACATAGTTTTTTTATCAAAATTTCCTACATCACATTTTTCTTGTAGCTCCCTCACATGGACAATTTATCCTCCTCCCCCTATGGTGTATTATCCATAATTTATCATCAGAGTAGAACATCATTAAATGAATAAAAATAACAGTCGAATGGTAATTGTCCTCCAAACTCTCTTATTCATTTTCATTTATATATGTAATATTATTTTTTTGTCAGGTAATTATCCCAATTTGTTTGGTGCTTAGTGATTCTTTGATTTTTAATCATTTTCGAATGAATCAAACTCTTGATAATGGATGTGTTAAGAATCCATGCTATAAGATCTTTTTTCTATATATTTCCACATAAATTTGAAATAATTATTATATATTCCATTATTATCTAAATAATATCTTTTATTGGTGGCATCAAAAATGTATATTGAGAGAAATTTAATACATAAACTAAGGCCAAGATTTTCATAGACCCCCTTAACATTGTTGGAGGTAATAAACCTCAAAACCAACCAAAAATTATGTATTAATCAATTTATTTTTTTATAGTAGGGATTTCTATGCAAATTACCAAGTCACCCCTATGGGTGTGTTTAGTATTCCCATTGTAGTGGAATGAAAAAAGAGGAATTATATAAGTTTATTGATGGTTAAATCTTCTTCCATGACTCATTTTATAATTTGTGGTGTTTCTTGACTACATATATAACCAATGTGAACTGTATTGCAACAACTATAATTACATGTCACTCATAATATTTTATAATTGAAATGATAATGATACGTGTTGTGAGGATTTCTGTTCTATCATGGGTACTTCCAATGGATATCTTTTTATTGATAACTTATGTGGTCTAATTGGATTGTAGGAATTGAAAATTGTCTTTGATATAAATTGTGGAAAATTATTTATTAAGGAATGTAAAATAAATGATAGTTATATTAATCTCAGGTCAACACTTAGGTTCCCATTTGAAATTCCATGGAAGGTCTCGGGGGACAATGGAATTATATTAAATGATGAATGGTACTTCGGTTCCTGATAAAGAATTACATGGAAGGGATTGGGGGTTAAAGGAATTAAATCACACATTTTTTGATATATAGTCAACTTATATAGAATTAATTGGATGTGATAAATGGTTCAATGAGAATATAGACTTCTTTGAGAAATACCAAGAACCCTTGATATAGATTTCCATGGATTTGATCAGAGGTCAAATGAATTATTATATTCCTTCAATGATACTTGGGATCCTACAAAGGATATCATTGTATTGTATCATAGGATAAATGTGATTATATTATGTTAAGACAAGGGAGATACATGTTTCCTAATATAGGATTCTGTTTTTGGGTTCACATGTCAATTAAAAAATATTATACATGATTTATAATTAGATTCATCCTGATTTTTATGTCTTTAATATTAGGAATCATGTATAAAATTATATTATTATCAATACACATGATTGATATTGATTATTTAAAAGGGTCGTAAATTTCACATAACATTCTTATGTTGTAATGCTTCTTCTCATAACCATACATACATAATGAAACACTAGTGATATTTTCATTATTATGTATGAATTTATGTAGCCTTCCATGAGTCTCGACATGTAATACACAACATTATATATGTTTATATATGTTATCAAATATATAATTTATATATAATCATACATAATTATATTTACATATATAAATATATACTGGGTGGAAAATTTTTCAGATCTATTCTAACATAGGTCGAATCTGGTGTGGTCAACTAGGCGACATTTAGGATCCTAAGCCCAGATAAGTTATAATTATTTATTCACAAAAATAAATTTATACCTGTAGAATTTTGTATTTTTTATTCACATAATCATTTACATTAGACACCATTGGTGGTAGACTTTTGAGTTTATCTAACAACCTGTTCAGGCTAACATTCTGTATCCGAAAACATATTTTTTTTGTTGGTAAGGATAATGGACTATGATAAGTGTGGTTACTCATGAACTTGTGATATTGGGAAAATAAGACAGATCTGGTTCTTCAGATTCTCAAGGTGACTTCCTAGAGTTTTTTTGTTTATATAGTTTCTCCTTTTTATTTATTATCTTCTTCATTTTCTGTCAGTACTTATTTTATATCATGTAATTTCCTATTTATAGTTTTGGCATGGGCCTAATTTTATATATTTAGATTCTACTACTACTTTATTTTATATATTCCACTACAATTATTTACTATTTATTAATTTTCATCTATAATTTACCCAACGGGTTTATAACCCCTATTGTACCACCTTTAGACCATTTTTTCTATTTGGAAGCCCATATGGTATAGTTATACATGCATGAGGCAACATAGGGAATTGTCTAAAGGAACTATTTTAGTGTATCATGGGTTGGGATGTTACAATTGGTATAATAGAACCTTGTTATTCATTTATATTACTTTTTTGGGTTGGAATAATGGAGAAAAAAATGTTTCAACACATGGCTTGCATCTCACGTCTAGGTCTGACCAACCCATGCCAGGGGAAATGATCATATTTTTCTAGATGACACTGAAGTTCAAATTAGTCTTTATTAAATGAAATTGATATTTCTCTCCATGCGATTTGTGTATTTCTACTCCTTATATATTTATATATACACACCCATTCTTTAGTATTAAAATATATTATTACTGCATGCATAATTATAGTAACATAGAGATTCACAAGTCACACATATTATACGCCCTAAAGATTTATTTTCATGACTACATAATAGTGTTCCATGTCACTTGTATACCATATTCTGGTAACTATTGAAATTTATTACATGTATACCATGCTTCTATAAATATTTCTATGTCTACATATTGTTCCTTTTAATGTTATAGAATGATTTTCTATAATTATAATATATAAATGGTAATTAATGCATCCAAATATAAAGAAATGGTTTTTACTATATATCATGGTTTTTAAACCTTAATTAACCAATTATGTCATGTTTGGGACATGAACCAATGCTTTATGTGCTGATTTTATTTTTTTATGCTTTAATGTTTACTAATAAAATTCATAATTTTTATTATCCATTATAAATATTCATGGGTGACCCATATAAAAAAATAATTATATCTGGACTTGTTATATTTTGAAACCATATGAAAAATAGTGTTTTCCTTACATTAATTCCTATGATAACATATAATGGATTGTGTATTTATAACATGGAAATGGAATATGGAAATAATTAAACCATGATCTTTTTATAAATGTTGAACTATACATATGATGTAAAATGGTTTCCTTATTTAATTTTCATAGTTTTAAAACATGGTAATGACAAACCATAGATCTAAATCCATAAATGAACAATAGGAACCATGTAGGACAATTGGGGAATATTTCATATGATATAATACCTCTATGGGTGTAATAAATATTTATACAATAGTTATTTCTCAGTTAGAAATAATTGGACCAAGTATGGAATGATGGAACTCTAATTGGTTTCTATTATATCATATTCCTTAGTTCATGACCCCAAGGGGTTATATTATATGATACCAAAGAATGAATAACTGAAAAAACAAATGGGGGAATTGAGTTCTAGAAAATTTTGTTATTATAAATCCTATATCTTCATGATATGTAGGTAATATAACTTTCCATAAGGAAATCATGTAGTTTAATAATCAATTCTTAAAAAAAGATTTATCAAAGAAGATTTATAGTTTCTTGTGAATATCAATTTCCTTTTCCACTCCACTAAGACTATAATCCTCTTCATTTGGGATATTTACTTTGATTATAATTATTTTGGGTCCCCTAAAAGTGTTTAAGAAGATGTTAATTGATACAAATGTATTAGATTATTTATCCAGGGAATCCCTCTACAAGTCCAATCCATGATCATAACAAACAAAATCAAAACGTGTGCGGAACCAAATCAATATAAAAAAGATTTAATGAACCATGAAACTCACATTTATAATAAGAAGCCAATAATTATTGAATATAATTCGATTGAATATGAAAAACCTCTAGGTTTATCTCTATATGATCTATAATTTTGATGAAGGATCTTATAAGAATAAAATATGACCATATAGTATATAATATATGATGTTTCTTCTAAATAAATGATTTTGATATTCATGTAATCAGTCTGTTCATTCATAAATGTGTATATCTACCAAACATAATAAATCATGTTTTTTATAAATTTCATTATTGAATTTTAACATTATCATACTGGATAATCAAAATGGCCATGTGAATTTCCATTCAAATTTTTTAAGAGATTTTTATAATGGAATTTTTCCTTCTATTCCAAATATTGAACATATGTTTCTGATTAAGTGGTTAGAAAGCTTCTTATTAAGGTATTTTCATTTATGGTAAAAATAGTTGTATAATTTCAACATTAAAAAATTATAAAGCATTTTTTTGATGTTCATAAAATCCTGAATTATAGCAATAACACATATATAAACACGATGATCCCCAGAATGGATAATTAATCATACAAATAAATTATAAGAGTAGATTTATCATATAAATATTTATTGAGAAGCATCATAAGAGAGAATGGGGTATCTACTTTTGTATAATACAATTCATCTTCCTAAGATAATTTCATACTAGAATACGATAACAATCATCCATATATTATTTTGAAGCTCATATGAAAATAATTTTTAAAAATGAAAATTTTTTAAGATAAAATTATTCACATAATTTTCTATTGTCTAAATGTCATAACAGTGAGTATGTGTAAGAAAATATTAATTATCTAAAATATTATTCAATTATGTTTAAGTTAAATATTTTTTTACTAACCCACCATAAGAAAAAATAATATGGACCAAACTAAAACATCATAGAAGATACTTATTTTACTATATGAGATAATTATGCTACGTGTATGGTAATCAATAAACATTACATACACTAATTAATCATAATAATGTAGAACAAATATATTTTCTCTTATGTATCATTCATTAAATAATAATATATATAACATTCAATATATATAAATTATGAATAGCTACATGTAAGGTTCTGAATAACATATGACAAATATGTCACTAGGTAAACATAGATTTTTTGAGTTATAAAAATAAAAATCTGGAGTTGTGTTCGTACAACATAATCTTTTCCAAAAATCCCTCTATTTAATGATTAAAAACGTCTTGAATGGTGAAAAAATTGATAAAAAATTTGTTTAACCAGTATTAATTTTAAAATTTCAATTTTTATCCCCCTATCTTTGTAATATCTAAAAGAAGAAGGGTATGAAAAATGATAAAATTAATATTATATAGGAACAAATTTAATTTTTCTTTATATGACATAGCAAATATGTGTTGAATTTTGCATGAACAGGAACTAAAAATAATATTAAGTTGTATAGATATTAACAATATAAATAATAATTGAATGAATAATATAACAGTGATAATAATAAATTATACATATAAATAATAATACAAACATATGTCGTGAAAAATGAATTACTAATTGATGAAAATAATGAAGATTAAAGAAACATGTAACAATAATAAAAACAAAAATTTAATAAAGATAAATTAGCGAAACATTTATAAAGAATAATGAAAGAACGTGATTTTTATTAATAATTATTTGATTATATAAAAATTTCATAGGGTTGATCTATACACATATTTATAAAAAACCATTAAATTTTTATTTATAATTTACTAACTTAATGAAATAAACCATGAACACAAATTAGTCCTAGGTAATATATCTATATTTTAGAGGTGGAATATTAATTGATTGGGGATGAATTATTATGGATGATTTAAGTAGAGTAACATAACCATATTCCATAAAAACGTATCCCAATCTATGAATATTTCCACCATGTTTGAATATATCTCCTTGATTAATGCATTTAAAACTATAATTTTTGTTAAGAATATTTTTCTGAGGATGGCTGAAATCCAAGTGACTTTTTGGTATGGGAGATATCTTAAGGTATGATGATTCTAATGGTAAATAAGGCTCTAATGCAAACACTAAAATCCTAGGTGAATATATAATACAAGTATTAATGAATTATTTATGTCTTTAAGTGGTAGAGGTATGTAGATTTGGTATGGAGGGTTTAGGAAAGTGTCTCCCTTTAATATAGAGTAATGCCTAAGTTCCAAGACATTCCTCATCATGATTTAATTGGTGAAACAATCTATGATTTTAGAAATCATATCCTAGTTATTCTGAGAAAATTCCCCAATTATGATTTTCATATCTCCCATTTTCACAGACCTCAGAACTAACCTCTTTAACTATTTAAATTGGTTTTCTATTAGATAATCTAAACTAAATTCAAAAGAAAAAATAATGTTTTGAATCATTAGGAGTGATTTCATTACCTTTTTATTTTTTTTATTCTCCTTTATCTTACTGAATTTGTATTCTTCATCGGATGTGGAATATAATGTCATTTTTATCACCACAGGTTGATATAGATGCCGAAAATTTTCATCTATCACATATTATTTTTTTGTTAATGATATATATTTTTCCTTAAAATGGTGATTATAAAACTGGGGTCCTTTTGTACATCAACTGAAACTCCACAAATTATAGGAACTCTCTCCATTAAAAAGAACCATATTTCCTTCAAAAGATGATAAATATTCAAAATATAGCTTTATCAAATTATATAAATGATCCTAAAATTGGAAATTCTGTTAATATTAATATTTTACAACATTAACATTGAGATCATATAACATTACGTAGATTATTTGGTTTATAAAAATTTGTATATAGAGAGAGACACTTGATGACATATTTATAATATAGTAACCAGATGACCATATTTCTATCTTAAGGAATCTCCTGAAGAATCTTTGGAATCCCTCCCAAAAATATATTGATAAAAAATTCAACTCTTCAATGTCCTCCATTGAGATGGCCTATTCTTGGAGTATCCTTACTTTAGATCTAGGAATAATTAACTAAATATTAATCAAATCAAATTGATTCATTAACATGAAATAACTTTTTCTACACCTTCATCAACATTATATAATTTAGCTATTGGAACTTAAAAACAATTATGGTTTTAATGAATTTGATAAAAATTAATCTTATTTCACTTTGGAATAATGATCATCATAACATTTTTTATTCTAATCATCATGCGGTACTTCGTTAAAGTAGATTCTTATCGTGATTCTGATGTTACTATTATATTTAAAAAAAATTATAATGGATTCATCTAAATAATCTAATTCTTATATTTCATTACAAACAACATTCCAACTGAAATAAAAAATCATATTATCTCATAACATTTCTTTCGGTTTCTATTGATAGAGAAATCTCATCAAAAGGGATCACTCTTGATACAAAAGAAATGGGGTTTTTTTAAAAAAAACACAAAACAAACTTGTGATTCACATACTTAATTCTACATTTCAATAGAAATAGCTAAAAATATTTTGGATGAAATAAGAGTCGAAATGTTAACCACAATAGGATCAAATATGAGAACATCTGGGATTGCCGCATCCTTGAAATGAAATTCAACAGAAATGAAAATTTTAACTCACATTATACTTTTATAAAGAGATACACTATTTAAAACATCTCTTATATTAATATTTTCAACAATTTATTATACCAAAATATGAAAACTTATAGTATATTAAGCATAAACCTATCTAGAACCCACCATATGAGATAACTCCCTTGGCGTATTAGCAAATTATATCTCACCCACTAGACATGTTCCAACCATAAACTAATTATTAAAATAGAAAATCTAGTAAAATCGACATCACCTCAACTCGTAATAAATTATTTTTGTTAATCCTGGTCAATGAGTGGTAGTAGATTCATAAAAAAACATAGTATTTATTAAAAACAAAGGCTTACAACCTTATGAAAGGGTTAACACTAACTAATATATATTGAATATGGAGCATGCACGTGACAAAATATCATTAATATTTTACATGTTTTCTCTTATAAAAATTTAAATCAATAGACATCCTGAAAATGGATTTTCTCAAACTCACCATTTTGTTTAGTGATTTAAAATAGAATGAACATCAAAAGGACAATTGTTTCCTATTCGACATATATTACATATTTTTTCATTAATCCAAGAATTAAAAAAAGGACATAATTGTTTGTAGAGGACTTCTATAATCGACTGTAGTTATGTATGTTTTTAAATTAGACTGTCCATTATGAGGGAACGTGAAAATTTTATTCATTATTATAGAGGATATCAAAAATATCTTTTGATTCACTATTTCATTAACCAAATACTCATTATGTTCCAAATGAAAAAAATTATTTTATGTATATATCATAATTATTTCTAGTTAAAAAACATTATTTCTTCTCATTGATCAGAAAACCCAAAACGTTGATGATATATAAATTAATTATGTAACATATAGTTTTCACAGAACTAATTTTAACCTATAAATCATCTTCTTTGAACCATTCTCTCTACACATTGAACAAAATGTAGTATAACTATTTGTTGGAATTTTTTTATTATAGTCAACGTAGGATTTGATGATTTAAGGATTATGGAATAAAATTAGGATTACAAGGACATTAATATTCATAGATTATCAATTGTTTCACTCATATGATTGATTTATTTTCCATTAATTTAAGGTAAGAAAAATATTCATTTAATGTGATGTGTAGAGTATGATTGAAGAAAATAGTTATGTTTCCTACTAAGATGTGACTAATACTCATAACAGTATATCTATATGTCAAATAAAATATTTTCAAAATTTAAATCCGTATTATATAATATTTTAGATGGAAATAAAAATAACTATAGTTAAATATAAAATATTTTGATGTTATAAAACCATGTATATAAAAAAGATATTTCTTTTGAATGACTTGTGTATTTATAACTTGTCTAAATTTGTTTATGATTAGTTAGGATTCATAAAATCCATATTCATCTATTTATACTTTTAAAAGAAGTGTTTTAGAACCTTACATCTAGAAATTTTGAAATTATATAAGCATATATATATAGTGTAAAATAATTTACATTACATAAGAACAAAGTTATTTATTTTTTATAATTCTATTTATATTGTTTATCTCATGCTGAGGGAATTTTTTACTAGTAACATAACTATCATACAGTGTAAAATAACTACCTTCCTTGGAGTTTTAGTCTAGTAATTTGTTTTTTATCATATGTTCGTCCACATTGAAAATATTAACATAAAATATAATTGATTCATCTTATGGTGAATGAAAATTATCATACTCATGATCTAATTTAGGAATATTTGTGTAGTGAAAATTATTGGATGTCTTTTTACATATTAAAACGAAATTCATAAAATTATTTTATTTTACGCATAAAAAGAATCCGATGAAGTATATTATCATATTCTAGTAATATATCATATAAAAAATAATAATATTTGTACCTATAAGTCAATGATTATTTTTATATATAAAAGTTTCTATGTATATATTTTAATTAGAATTGTGAATTCAAATGTTTATGTTATAAAGAATAATTCATCAGGTATATCATTATGTTTATACATGTAAAATTAGTAGAGAATACAGATAATTTAAAAAACTAATATAAATGTATCAGAAATGGTTCTGTCTAAATATGAAATGATTGAGTTAGAAAAAGTTTTTTAACATGATAAGAATAATTCGAAGAAGATGATTTTAGGCATCACCGTAGAAAACATTTGTTCCCTATTTTGAAGAGAATGATGAAATACACTAATAACATGTAATATCAAATTTTTAAATGATTATTCACATAAATTTTTTCACTATAAACTATGATTAAGTTCAAATTCCTAGAAGAGATAGAAAAGAATTATTCATGTGGCATGAAACATTAATCCACATATGCATGAACACACTAATGACACAAATATTGAATGTAGGTATAGAGATGAAATCACATATGATATCCACTCAATGATTAAGTGTTATTATTAAAATATTATTTATTATATTCAATGAACATAAATATCTCATCCAATAAGATATTCATCTTCTATATAGATGGGTAATAATTCTGTTATTATCTACTTGAATTTTTGAGCTACATCATTCTTCAAATAATTATTAAATTCATTTAATTATTAAATTGTTGTGAAGAAGTGTTTTATGTTTATGGAAAGGTTTTATGTATGGAGATGGTTGTAAAATTCTATTGGACATTTTCAAAAAGTAACTGATGATTTCAGTTCACTCTAATCTCCTGGGAAAAGTGCTGACATGCATAAAATTGAAAATACAACATGAGTATACTATTCCTATAGTGGAATATGGGATTTTTATTTTCCAAACAAATAAAAATATCTTATGTTCAATAATATTAACATAATAATTTATTTTGAATCTCCCTATATTAATTATAAGGAACATTGAAACTCACACACCTTGAACATGGTTATTTTAATGTACATAAAATTTCTAGAACACAATTCACACCTCTTTAGTTTTTAATTGGCCATTCACTAGGACAAAAAATGGTATCATAGAACATAAATCATGAATTAAAAATATTCAAATGTTTATTTCCAATTTTATTCTTTCAAATTGATTAAATGGATGATAACAATGAAGGTAAGTCAATAGTTTTAGATAACAATTTGTTTTTTTGATAAATATTGTTTCTGGAAGGTGATAATTATCAAATATTAAAAGAAACAAGGTCAAAATTTTATCTTAATGATGTTGAACCTTATTAAATTGTTGAAACACGAAAAAAAATATCTGATACTAACACTATTGTAATCTATGATATGAATTATAATGCTATGAATGATATAATATCTAGATTAGGTCATAAGGAGTTTCAACTAGTTTCACAATGTTTAACACCACATTAAATGTTCAATGATATAGTATATTCCTATGATGATACAAATAATATAATGGATACTTGATAGAATCCTTCCAATCACATGTTTTACACCATCAAAATGGCTTAAGGATAGAGAAATACTCACAATAATGAATGATTCACTAATATATAGAATAATTTTACAACTCTTGGATAAAAAATACTAAGACTAAAAATTAATTTATGTTCTAAGAGTTTTATCATCTACATGGAGTGGAATTAAAGTATCAATTTGATAATCTAAATAGGTAAGGAATTCTAAAACGAATAACCTCAATGGAACTGTTATTAATTATAAGAAAAAAATGAACGATGATGTTGTAGAATATATATTTGTTAAAAAATAGAATTTTTCCTTGATGGTTTCTAATTCATAATATGATCAGAAAAAAATGTTATTGACCCCTTTAAATCATAAAAAGGAAAAAATATCAAAAACAATTCTGAATCAAATGATGAAATTTCACAGTTTTTGTGGATGTAAAAAATATATATACGATTATTAGTTTTTTATATTACCATTAAACAAGTAACATAAGAAAGGTGAAAAATATAAAAATATGAGATGTTATAAAAGAAAATATCATGGGATAATAAATCCCTAATTCCCCCAAATAAAATGTAATAAAAATTATTTTAAAAGTATTTTTCTAGGACTGTTTATAAGAAGAAATCAAAATTGTCTTTAAAATACATGTGGAGTGGATATAATGACTTAGATTTCATACATATCTAGAAAATGAAGTTGAATTATATCTTCAAATTTATAATAAGTGTTTCATAGAACATTCAAATGAGAATCACTCTTATTATTTTTATGAGAATATTTTTGTGTCTGAAGATGATGATTAGGATTTTAATGAATTTGGTTAATAATATATCATTATAAAAACTATTTTTGAAATCACTAAAATGAAAAATAAAGCACCCTCATGAATACTAAAAATTAATTTTCAAATGTATATATGTACATAAAATATAAAATCTTAAAAATGGAAGCGTAGTAGGAGGTGTCTACAAAATCATGTACTGAATAGACCAGAAAAATTAATAGTATATAGATTGAATTTCTAAACATCAATGATTCCAGAATAATTATTACTAATGTGAAGGATTATATAAATAAAAACTTTGGTGAAACCCACCATTGAATAGAATCAATTAAAATATGATGTCAAGGTGAAAGGTCCAAATTTTATAAATAATATTTCATGCCTAGATCCCAGAACAATAAAATTAGAAGATTTTTTTTCACTTTGGAGATGTGGGAAATTACTCTAATTTATATAATATAAAAACCTCTCAATTTTTTTTCAATAATAAAATCATTTCTAACAAAATGGGATTTAAAATTCATTGGTGGGTTTTCTAGACAACAGAAATAGTTTTCTATCCCAAAACCATTTATAGCTTAATTTTTTGGACACAACAATGATTTTGTATTAAAAGATATTATTCATTGACCTAACATTGTAGGGAATTAGAAAATTTTATAAAAATGAAAAATGAATTATGGAAATTAGTTTTCCAAGGTACGAGAGTGTACATTTCTCCAACAATCACTCATTAGTTATAACTGAGGGATGCAATTTCACATTTGGTAATATTGAAAATGTAAGGACAGTTGATGTTGAATCCATTTAAAATCAAAAAAACTATAATCATAAAAAATGTTCGATATGTTTAATCCAAAAAGAACAACTTTATAAATATTTAGCAAATATATTATTATGGTTATTTTGTTTATTTTTCTAACCATTCATTCATGGTTTTTAAAATAAAATCACTATATCTTTGAGCTCCAATGAGGGATAATGTATATACTTTTTATCTAATTTCTCTATGTGGATATAATGTAAATTGATATAATTATTATGTAAATAAATCATGTATTTGTATTAGAACTCATAGAAATTTTAGATTTTATTCACTAAAATAAATTTCCATAGAAAATTTTATTTATGCTTTACAAAACCTCGAATTGGAAAAAATGAATCTATGTGATGTTTGTCGATGGGGAAAGAAGCACAAGTAATTTTTTTGAACCAATTAAATATGTTTCTACTAGTATAACTAAAAATATTATCCCGATGGATCGGTTCAAACCTGTTAGAATAAAAAGCATTAACATGTTTCTAATAAGTCCTATTTAAAATAATACACCATATAAATTATACTATAATTGAAAACATTGGTTCCATATTTTTAACCATTTGGATGTGGAGTTTATATCTTATTTAACAAAGATAATTTTTGAAATTTTATCCAGATCATTATCCTGTAATCTATATAGGTTATTTCCCTACATCTATATTATATATATATATATCTCTCTCAATAAATATTCAAGGATTATTAAATATTGTACTCTGGTATAGTTTCATGAAATTTATCATTTTGATCATAAAATTAGTCAAGAAGATTATTTAAGAGATTTTTATAAGGGAATGAGTCCTAAAACTCTTTTTAATAATAAAAATGATGATGATTCAAAATATTTTTGTGAACCAAATCTATTAAGGGTTGATACTAGGGAACCGAAAAGTTTTTTTTACATTTACAGCCTATAAATCATAAGGATAGTACTATAAAAGTAACTATAGGTAGTTTAGATAGATGTGATAGTATATGAAAGAATGTAGAAATCCATGTATAATTTTCTTAATTTTTATACAAGATACAACATTTAACTGTAGAATAATCATTTTTTGATTAATGTTGGGTTGTATAAACATAAGAAGAGTAACAAAATTTCAAGAAAAATAAGATGTGTGAAATAGTTAAAGAGGAAATTGATTATCAATTTATTTGAATAAAGTTGATTTTGGAAATAATTAGGATGTTCATGGGGTATTCAAAATGAACATATCCAGATTAGATTCCAATGGAATTTGTCAATTAAAGGATATAAATCATGTGGAGAACTCTTCTTAATTCTTTTGTTAATTGAAATTACAATCCTATAGGCACATTTAGCTAATATAAATTTTAAATTATATCATATTGTGGTTAACTATATATATATAAATCTATTTTAATAGAGGTAGATTTTTTAAACATCCTAATGATTTTCTAATAATAATTTATTCAAGATTTGGTTTTTAAACCTTCAAAAAATCACAATGAACTTAAACATGTACCAATAATATGTTATGGTTGATTAAGTCTGTTTATTTTATTGGGGATTAGTTAGACCCCAATATTTTCAATAACCATTCATTAATTGTTTCTGTTCTTATGAAAATGTGTGAGGATAATGTTATTTTGAGAACATCAAATGAATAATAATTTAATGATTTTTCAAAACACATGAAAGAATAATTTGAATTGATAGTTATGGTTGAGTTAAACTATATCTATTTATTTCAAATTTATTAAAAGGTTTTTTTAAGATGTTTTGAACAACTAAAATAAATACCTATTATAAATAAATAGTTTGGACTCGAAAAAAATATAATTCTACTCCATTGAGTTCTAACATTAAATATGATTTGGTTGAGGCTAAAAAACAACTTGAAAATAAAGTATACATAGGAATCATTGAGAGAAATATTTATATAACAACATGTAGACCATAAATTTTTTTTCATGTATTTATTTGTTATATATTTCAATAAAATCCAATAGAATATAAACTAAAATCCAAAAAAGTGTTTTATAAAAAATAATTAGATCTATTTCAATTTATCAATTTTTTTCTAAAACATCTATTTTTAATTTAACTTCATAGTCAGATATGGAAATTGGTGGGAATAAAAATTATTAGAAGAGAAACATAAGAAACTTTTATATTATAGGAAAATAATTAGTATCATAGTCATGTATGAAGCAACAATTCACAGAATCATGAACTGATGATTCTTAACATTTTTCAATTAGATGTCATTTTGTATAGGCGTCAGGGATGAAACACACCCAGATGGATTTTTTATTATATTATAATCATGTTCCAATAAAAAGTGATAAAGAATTTCTATCAACATTTCAAAAATTCTTATAAACCATATTAGAAAATAGAACATTTATTGAAGGAATCAATTATTAAGAGATCATGATAAATATTTGAAAATCATTTTCCATTAAGAGTGTTGTTTAAATGTAATTAATTATTCAGTTACTCAATTCATCCTTTTTTTGAGTTCTTAAATAAACATCTTCATCATCCCTCCCCTCATACTATTTGGGATGTTTATTTAAACTATCATCATCGATGGCAATAAGTTATGTACAAATGTATAGTTCCATTTTTCATATCATATTCCCTTTAATGGATGAAAACCTATTACCTTATTTTAAGATTTACTATTCAGAGGAATTAATAATTAAAATTCAATTTCAATTTAACAATGTATAGTTTATAAAAGTTATTTTTCTCTTCAAATAAATTAATTATATATTATAATATATCGTATTATAAAAATAAAGAAACCAACAGAAAATTATTTCATTAATAATTACTATTAAATTAAATATAAATAAAACCAATAAATATTCTAAAAATTACTATTTGACAAAAAATATATAAAAGAAAGGATAATAAGTGAAAATATAGATCACTTAAATCAAATAGTATCACCACCCCCTCAGTGTCATGGAACACATATGAAGGTGTATATGCAACTCATTCTGATCACATAGTTTGGAAAAATAGAAATGGATTTTCCAATCAACAATATATAAAATAGAAATACAGAACCATAAGATTTTTTTAATATAGAATGTATGAATGGAGTGGAATTTATAGCATATAAGGTGATTGTTGGTATAGTAATGTGACTATCAGAATAGCAACCTGACCATTAGTGATAACAACATAAATGCTGGGAATAATAACTAGGCCATTAGAAATAGTTACTTGATCATTGTAATAGTAATTTGACCCTGAAATAATAAAATAGAATTTAAAAAAATCAAGATTAATGTAAGATAATATAAATATTACAATGAGGAATATTAAAAAAAATGAAAAAAATTAAATTCAAATATAAGGACAGTTTTAATAATCTATATTTTCAAGTATTTTGAAAAAATATGATATTTTATATAAAAATTTAAAGTAAAAAAATTATTCATTTAATTTTATAAAAATAATATAAAATTTTAGATCTATAAGTCAAAATTTTATATGTGTTATTTTTTTTCCAATTTTTTGAAATTCATCAATTTTTAGGTAAATAGAAATAAAATAGTTTCCAAATAAATAGAGTATCTCAAATTAAATAATTAATGGTGTAATAATGAAATAAATGATGATATATCTTGACATTCATCCCTGATATTTTTATTTCACAAATAATTCATTATTATATTTTAAAATTAATTTCAAAACTAAAAAATTACATTCCCAAACCATAGTCATTAATCACTCCTTAAAATAAAAATTTCTCTTTTTCCCACTTTACTTTTTAATAGTCCAGGGAATTTGAATTTTAAATTGGATTTAAACTCTTAAACCCATTATATTATATTGATATATTATTTATATTTCTAGAAAATAACTATTACTTGTTTCACAATGGATATAATTTTTTATTCAATATTTTATTCTACAAATATTGCTCACCTCAATTGTAAATATCGAATATTCATCGCTGGGGAAATAGCACATAAACCTACATCCAAATTGAATCATCTACTAAAATACACCCTCAGAGGACCCTTTTAATACCTATGGGCATCCTTCAGTAAACCAAATCAAAACTAAAAAGTATTTGTATTTGGGTGAAATAAAATCTATACTAAATTAAAGAAAGAAATAAGGTAAGGGGATTCTAGAAACCAAATAACTATTTTTTGGTCATCTCTCATTAAAATTATCTTTTTTATGGTCATTGATAAAATATAGGATAATTTATTTTCACTATCCTTACCTTTTAATTTGATTATAAACATGTTTCAACATTGATTTTTTTGAAAATAAAATGTTTTTCCAAAAAGACAATGTATTCCCAAACAAATCAGTGTCTCCCCAGGTTTTATTTCTTGTAAAAATAAAAGTGATCATTTATTCCAAACTATGGTGAAATTTTTCTCATCTACAAACCAAATAGTTCATCCGTGAATGAAGTATTTATGAAATTATTATTAAACACATTATTTTCCATGGGTTATTTCAGAATTCTTATTATTATATATTTTTTGGAATTCATTATTATATAAATATTATGACATGATGAGTGTTACCAAAATTTTATATCCCATAATTTAATTTACAAATTTAAGGTATAACAAGATATAATCATAAATATGGGTGAATAATATGTTATCTTTGACAATAATGATGATATTTTCATTACACACATATATTATGTGTGAACGTGATGCTAGATTTGTTTTCAAATGTTTTTGGCATTTTAACACTATGACTTTGTTTTTCATTTTTATAAATCTCCATATTCCATTAAAATATCAAATGTTTCCATTCTGATGTTGATGAAGATCACATTATTATGATATGATGTTGATAATTACACTCAATACTGGAAAACTGACTTTTTTCCCTGATTTTTGTAAAACCATTGGTATAGATTAACCTATATACATGGTTTTAGGATAACTATAGGTATATGATTTTCAAGGAATAATTTTAACAGGAAAAACCATTACCCAATATTCCTCTAAAACAGTGGGTAAAATTTGTCAAATATCCATGGTTTTCAAGGAACTGTGTGTATAGGCTTCATGGGATTTTTTTCAAGAAATATGTATACCCATAGTTCTAAAAAACCAAGGAAAAAGGTAGGTATATATAACTAGTTTTTTTAAACACTGGAAATTGTATTCAAAAGGGGTAAAGAATATTTCCTATACCCACATTTTGAGTAAACTGTGGTTAAAGGTGGACCATTTATTTTTTCTGAATAATAATAATAATAATAATGTTTTTAATATAAATATTACTACATATAGTAATATGTTTATATATAAAGATATATTTTTTATATATATAACATTAAATGTTTTATTGTGTAGTGTAAAAGTTGTTCGACTTTTATATGAAAGAGCTGCGATTGAATCCCATGGGTAGATTTTTTAATAAATAACATTTACCCTAGGTTTGAAAAATAATTCCTATTTGTATTCACATACAAAATTCATATTATAACAGTTGAAAACCCATGTGTATAGGCCACCTACACCCACTATTTGACCAAACCATGGGTATAGGTCTATATTGATGGATTGGATTCCAATGGATCATAGAACCATGGGTATAGCCTATAGCCACAGTTTTTTGGCATATAACCATGGTATTGAATGAAGGGTATAGGTAATAATTCTATTACTGACTCACTAATGTTATATTGAAACATGTCCCATATTAATAATATTACTAGGTTTTTAGATCAGCATATTCATATATTTATATCCTCAAAAAATTATTGTTGTAAATAAAATGGTGGCTACTGAGGATAAAGATAAATGATTTAAATAAATATTTATTTTTTATTAAGTAAAAGTTTTTTATGAGAGTAATTTATACCATACACTAAACCATTTGATCATGGATTTTTTTCTCCATTAAGTTTCTTATCTTAAAAATGAATCTGTATGGATGTAATGAAAATTAGGGTCACTATAGTTCATACTAGAGTACGATTTTGTTAATTTGGTAATTATGATTAGAAAAAAATACTGAAAATAATATGTAAATCTATATAAGGGTAAAACATACTAGAAGAATATTTTTAGAAAAGGGATATGAAAAGGGATCCCATAATATATTCCTTTACTATTAATTTTATAAAGGAAAAAATTATTAAATATTTATTGAAAATTATTTGTTTTCAGTAATTTTATATTCTAGGAAATGGTCAGATTAAGGAGAAACTAAGACAAAAAACATGTTAGGGTGTTACACACTGATATTTTGTGAAATATTATTTTTAAATTCATTTAATATTTTTAATATTCTATATTTCAAGCAACACTAAATAAATATTGTAAAAGCAATAAGTTTGGATTTCATTTCACAAATTATCAAAATAATATTTCACTACCCAAGATACATATATTAGTTGTTGATACACACAAAACTATGTCATGGATTATGTTACCCACAATATAGAGTTCCTTCACACAAAGGACCGAGTCTTACCGAACAATATTATAATGTTATTTTTTAAACACTTTTATAGTTACCAATAACCATTAAATTGAATGTTATGAAAATGTTTACAAAATTGTAAAAATATAATCTAAGCATGTATATAAAATGAATCCATTTTTTTATCAATTATTTATAAATTTATTTAACAATTATTTTAAAATAAAGAAATTATATTTCTATGAAAAATAATTTTCTCTCTACAAGCACAATTTTATCAAAATTAATTTATCAAACAAAATTTGATGGATCATTTTAAAAAATTTATATTTTACATATTCCATAAAATATTATTACAATCATCCAAAAAATTAGATAGTTATAAGAAATAATAATTTCAAATTTAATAATAATAATATATCTTATTTTCTTGAAGGTAAATTTTAACCCTTTTAATTGGGATCCTATTTTAAATCTAATTTTTGATAGTTATAAGACATTTCGTTTCAATAAATTAATTTTACCACCTTACATTATGTAACTATTATGGTCCGACATTCTTTTTTTAATGTAATATTTAACATTATTTTTAACAATGTTGGTATATATGAAAAAAAATATGGTATTAAACCCTTGATATACAAGAATAATTTAGAGGTAAAATTTATTTTTATGGGGGGAAGAGTATATGACCCCAAGATTTTGTGATTTTTTTAGGAATTAATTTCATCATTTTGATATTTTTCATTTCACACCACACATAATACACCTCAGGTTATATAAAATGTAAAAATAATTCTTTCTCTATAAACCACACCATGTTAATATTACATAAAATGAAAAACAAATACAATCAAATTGTATATCAAACACGTTGTTTTTATTCTGTGACAAACAGTTATAAGTTTCTTCGATAACTTGTGTCACATATAAGCCCAATGTTTACCAAAGTACAATATACTATTATTATTATTGTTTAAAAAATATTATATATTTTAGCTAGATGTAGGAATGAAGTTTATGAATATGACTGATTAAATTATAAAAATTTGGTTCACACATATAGATAATAATTTTTAAATTATTTTTAATATAACAAAAATGAAAATAAAACTGTTTTAAAAATATAGGATTTTTTTCATGGAAAACAATATTTATGGAATCAAATATGTTTTAACATAACAAATTATTTAATCCAATTTTGATTAATTATTATAATGAAATATATATATATATATATTACATTCATTAAACTATTTAAATTTCTTTATATTTTCTTTATAAATAATTGATAAGGATAAATCTAATTTAGTGCAAGATGATATATATTTTTTGAAAAAGTAATTTTACATCCATTTAATAGAATAAACATTTTGAACATAATTTTTGAAAATATTAAAAAAAATCCTTAAAAATAACCATCTTTTTTAAAAGAGTAATATCAAAATTTACATCGTGTTTTTTTATTCTGAGAATTTTTATTTTTGATGAATACTGAAAAGCATTAAATTTTAATTGAAATTAGAATTTAAAAATAATATATATATATATATATATTAAAATTATATTTCAAATTTATTTTAATCTATATTGAAATCAATAATATGTTTATTAATACAATTTAGGTAATTATAATCAATTTCAAATTTTAATTAGATATGAAAATATTTCAACCTTGTGAGCATTTTCACGTTAAAAACATGTTCTCTCATCCTGTATGTGCGGTTAATTTTAAAATAACATCTACAACTCATTAATTCATAATATGGAAAAATGGATTCCAAATATTAAATAACATTATATTTTATTTTATTTTATGTTGCAAATAATTTCATAGTAAAAATATTAGTGAATTCAATTAAAATTAATTATATAGAAGATGTTAAAAATAACATTGCATAGTGGTTAAAAATCAACTTAAGGAAAAAAATAATGTAGGCTAATTAAAAAATAAATTGTCTGGACATTTGAAATCATATATTACATCTTAAAAAATATTTGACCACTAATTTTGGAAATTTTTTAAAGGATATCTCTCAATAGTTTTAAATTTTTTTTATTTAGACGAATGGCACGCCTCCTCCATTACAAAAAGGCAGTAACCCCCCCCCCCCCCCGCCCCATAGTTAGAAAATCAAGCCATTTGTATCATCCAATCCTAGAAAACATTTGTTCCCAAATTACATCATCTAATCCGATAATCTAAAATTTGAAATGGAATCACACAATATTATTTATCATGTTCAAACCAAAAGAAATTACCCAACGAATAGGTAACATCCATCCGTTCAAAATTATGTTTTATTTCCTTCTCAACCCCCTTAATTATTCTTATTAATTAATCATATTATACCTTCAGTAAAATAAATTTAATAATATGTTGTTATATTATGTGTTCTACCTACAGCTACAAAAACTTCTACCAAATTGGGTTCACAATCATCATTCATGTGTACAATAGACTACCGCCTCCCCAATTGAAGTCGTTCGTTCATCCATTACCACCATTCAAGGCCAGTAATAACAATAAAAAATCTATTTTAAGATGTTATATATATATATATATGGTATTTATTATGTATTTATTATATAACACATACCCTCATGCATTCTATTTTGTGGGAATATAGGAGCTTAGTTTGTGGACGTGTGCACTATCGCCTCCTCAATGGGATGATATTCCTTCACACATTACATTGAATGTATTAAAAATGGGTTTATTTTATATAACTTTTATATATGAATTGATAATTCAAAAAGGAATTATAATATATATATATTATTCAATTTTGTTTTTATAAATATTCCTTGAAAACTTAAATGGTGGTCATGCGTACGTACTAATTACCATCTCCAAGAATGATGTATTTTATTTTATATATCTATATATTATATATTATAATAAATAATAATATAATCAATATATATTATTATATCATATTTTTCATTCTTTAATTTATAAAATCATTTTCTATACAATAGTATTATAAATAGCAATTCAATACATATATGAAAAAGAGAGTATATTACCTAAAATGTAACATTAACATGGAATTGTCAATAAAAGAGTAACATAATGTTATAATAAAGTCATATATTTTATGATATATATGATTATGGTTATTTGGTATAATTATAAAATAATTATATTTATTATATAGTAGGGTATAATGTTTACAAGAAAAATATATAGGTTAACAATTTTATGTTCTAAATTTTATTTCTCTGAGATATGTGATATATTCACCACTTATTTTAGTTCTGTGGTGAATATACAGACAAATTACATGTTATATCACAAATATAATTTTATTAATATAATTAAAAGTTTCAATTTATGTTTTAATTTCATTTGTATCATAAATCAAATTATTACTCAAGTAGTGGGGAGATTTCTAGTCTCACATTTATTTTAGAGAGACTTATTCATTATTCACCACTCATTTATTTTTAGTGGTGTATATAATTCCCATGAGTTTATTATATGATTAATAACCTTAAATTTATGTGTATTTTAATATCCATATTATAATATCTCTTTCATGGGGTTTAGAGTTAAATATTTATCAAATCGATAATGTTATTTTTTTCTCAATTTTAATTCATTGAGATAGATGCAATTTTTGGAAGGTATATTCTTCTAAAATTTGTATATTTCTACCTTAGAAATTTAATATAATAAATCCATTTATTTTAAAGGTATTTTATGATTCATTTAATATAATTATTTAATTATGATTATTGTTATGTTTATCAAATATAGTAACAATTTATTGCTACAATCTCATCATTTATTGGGATAGTTTATGATTATTCCTCAGTTAGTGAAATATTATGATAAATATCTCAATAAAACCCATGAATTATATTCTTCAATCATTATTAATGATAAATTAATAAAAAGATAAATTTTCCCACCCTATGGTACTAAATATAAATAATAATATGATTTTAATAAAATATGATTTTCCCCCTTCGATTAAAATATGTTTTTATTCATAATAAATGATTTCAAAAAAAATATTTATAATTGATATTTTAGATTAAATTTCATGGAAATTTATTTTAATGAAATATATTATGTTCTGAAGTGTTTAATATTGTTTTAAAATATTCCTATATATGTTTCAAGGTTAATTTAAATGAAAATGGGTTTCAAGATATATTATTTATTGTAAAGGTTTTTTTCAATTTGGAGGGAATATATTCATAAAAAATGTTTTAAATTGTTTTTAAAGCTTAACCCATATGTTTGAACAAACATTCAATGGAATTTAATGTTTAAATTTTATATGATTTTTAATAAAATATTAATTTAATTCATATTACTACCATGTGATCATTCAAAATCCTTCCCCTTCTATGATTTCATATTTGATATATTTGATCCAAGGATACCATTCATAATATTTTTCTGAATTTCTTATGTTTTGATAGAATTATTTTTATGGAACCCATTTCATTTACAAAATTAATACATCAATAAAAAATTATTTTATAAAACATGTTTCCTTTCCAAGGGATAGACAAATTTCCATGAGATGGAAATGAAACCAATTTCTTTTACCTAGGTAAATCATGTTATGATGTAATAAATTTTTTATGCATTCTTATGATGATAGTCAAGCTCATTTAACTTTATTCATGTTTTCATTCTTGGATATAACTTATTTGATGATGTTTTCCAAATAGCATCAGGTAATCCGATTATATATAATATACTAGGTATGAAAAGATAGCACTAGGTAAGGTCGTTATAGATTATATGATTGTTTTTTCAGATCGCTATGAGTAATACCCTTATATCATATAGGATTGGGTGGCCCATATTGCCTTGGGTGAGCCTTTTATATATCTCCAATGCATTGGATAAATATCTATATCTCTCCAATGCATTGGATAAATATCTATATCTCATTAGATAATTATGTGAACATGTTAATTGGCTTGATCCAAAATGTGGATAAGGTATAATGTGATACATTAGATAGAAAAGAATGAAACATGGGATGGTGGTGTTTCATGACCAGTAGGTGTTTCCCCCATGACATGCCCTGATTTGTTTTACATAAATGATCCTTGACTTATAGGAAATGATTTTATATGTTTGTGTTTATTACACATGTGAATATCTTATTCCAAAGTTTGGACCTCATGACTCATATTCTTCGATTTCCGTATGATTCACGTATTATTAACAACATACCCTTATGACATGGCTCTTTATTATGATGTTCTAAATTCAAGGTATGATATTATAACCTTATGATCATGTTATCATACCCTTACTCTCTTGTTTTTCATAAATATCCCACTAGTTTACAATTACTATGTATATTTTCTCATCAATTTCTTTTATTTTTTCTCCTCAAGTTATGAGGAATGTATTTAAGAAGGGTAACATTATGGGTAGATAATTAAGGGTATTTTAATGTATTTCTCTATGATTGATGATTATGTTTCCAATTTTCCAAATAAAATAAAATATTATAGTCCTCCGGAATTTACTTTTGTAATTTTTTAAATCATTATCTAACTTGACATAATATCCCATAATTTTAATCCTGTGTCCCTATATAAGGGATAACAAAATTATATTACACATTGAAAAATAAAAATAGTCTTGATATGTAATTCCTTAGATGGCTTAAAATGATAAATGAATGACATCACACATTTGGAGATACACATGTTCCATTTAAAAAACACCATAGACATGCTCAAAAACATCAATTGGAATATATACTACATTGAATGATACCTAGATTCTTAATATATAATTATTTGGATGGGATCAGAGGTCAAATGGATTATGTTATGCCTTTAGTGATACTTGAGTGACTAATATGAAATTCAATGGAAAGGATCATAGGTGAAATGAAATTATTTTATTTCAATACTAGTTAGATACATGGCTTTCTTATATGGTAATCCATAGATTATATCATCGGTTGAATAGACTATATCACACTTGATTTCCAACATGATTACTTATGATTTTTAATTCTATAATAACATAAACCAAGTTTTATATTATATGATAATAATTACACCTAGATTTTAGTGCTTATATCTGTGGTTCAGCATTTTATCTTACCCTTAAAATGTTTTGATGTCTGATATTGTACCCATTAATAAATGTTTAGATCATTATGTTATTAATAAAAAAATGTCATTAATCGATATTTGGGCCTCAGGTCATAAAGATATATATATATATATGTGTGTGTGTGTGTGTGTGTGTCTATAAGTAATATAATTTATATAGTGCTTCTATATTATAACATGATTAAATATACAAACACCTATATACATTGTGCCACATTTTTTGAGGTTTTCTAGCCAGGGCCGAAGTAGGTATGGCTGGCTAGGAGTCTTTATGGAAACTGAGTCAAAATCACTTATGGTTATTTAGTCAATGATTAATTGTTATATATGTGCATTACCTTTTGTTATATTCACATATTGTATTATAGTAAACACCATTGGTGGTGGCCTTCAAATTTTATACCAAACCCTATTTGGACCACCACTGGGTACCTAAATAGACATCTAGATATTTTTATTCAGGACTATGGACATAATATGTGTGTTTACTCACATAAATGGGGTCTTTGAAGAACATGATAGATCTACAGACTTGGGATATCATGATGATAGCCTTTAGATTTTATATTTTTCTTTTTTTATATATGATTATGTATTATCTATATCATTGACTATTAATATTCTTTAAGAGTATGTTCAAGCATGTATATTATCTTGGATTGGCCCTAGTTCTCTATAACTAGATTATGTTACTACCTCATTTTATATATTCTACTTCCATAATTTATTATTTTTTATGTTTCATTTATTACTAATCTTGAGGGTAAATTCCCTCTATTGTACCATCATTACACCCCTACTTCTATTTGAAATCCTCTTGCATATGGGGAGATGTCCTTAAGGCCATGTAGAAAACCATATCATGTAGCATTTTTGTTGGATATTCATTTGAGATCTTATATTACAACAAACTTGTTTGTTAATCATTATTATACTTGATTTATTTTATTCAATACATGGTTAGAGATAGCCTTGGTGAGGCTCAGAACTATGTATTACTTTTTAGGTGAAAATGTATATTTTCATAATGTTCAATAATATTTAATATATTTTATTATTATTTTTCAGGAGAGGATACATATAAAATCTTATTGAGTGTAACGTTATGATCACCCCATATGTATATATTTTTCATGATATGAGGAAAATGTTCAAGATCGGGATAGTTATTTTTAGCTCATGGTTTTATAGTTGATGTTTGGGATTTTTGGTCACAAAATTGTTTAACATTCTATCACATGTAGTTTTTATTTTAGTAGTTTTTATGTTATGATACTAAATGATTTCACATGGGATTTATGTTATCTACCATATAAACTGTTGATTGTTTCAAATGTTTAATCTTCTACTTATGTATATCTCAATAGAGGGTACTTCCCCTAATCTATATTTTTATTATACAATTATTCGTATTCACTAACACAGTTCCTACTAATGGTTGGAATGTAGGAGTAACTACCCTCATTCTGTCGTTTTTGGGCCCTGAAGGGTTATTATTTATTGGTAGGTAGTCATAATGTGGGTTACATCATTATTATTAAATCCAAATAAAAATTATAAGTTATTTTTAGAACCATAACAAAGTGTATTGGCATGGGTTTCAATATTTTGTACCAAAGAAGGGTTTAGAAAAAATTGGAGAATAAAAGAAATTTGATAAGGATAATTTCTGAATACAGTCATATTTATTTTTTATAACATTCATGTAATGTAACATTAAAATATTGAATATTTAGTTTTCCAATGGAAGGAAGAATATCGCAAAGAATGCTTCTCTCTATTCTGGATGACATGATTTCATTAAATATTCTAAATTCATGCTATATTAAAATTTAAAATTTATCAATCATTAAACTCTCTAATAAGTTATTATATTTTTTATCAAACACCTCCTCTATACCCATATTTCTAAATTGATCATAGATTTTTTTGGATGAAATCAAAAATTCTGAATATTCAAAAATTCCCATAAATGGAAATGACTCATTTGATTTTTAATTTTTTCACATTTCCATGATATTTTTATGTATTCTACGATTTTATTATAGATATAGAAAAGGAGTCCCTCATGTATTCTATTAAAATAAGAAATCATATTTTTTATTTTTGAAAATACTCATAATAATTTATAAGGAAATTTAATAAAAATCATTAGAACATATTCTCCCATTTCATTTTATAAAAATCAAGGTATACTTTGTATATTAAAATTATATGTCAATTAAAATTAATTTTCAAAAAAATATCATTATCAAAATTGATAAAACCAAAACATTGTGGGATATATTTTGAAAAAGGAATCATGAAAATTTTAAGGAATATAAAACATTGTTGTAATGAAAATATAATCTATCTTTATGAAAATAAAACACTAAAAATAGGTGGATTTCTAGATATGGGTAAATGATTTATTTATATTTCTTAGGTAATTTTTTATTAAAATTTTCAAATTAAAATCAATTAATATGGTGTTATATGAGGTGTTAGGAAAGAGTAAAATTGGTATGAAGTTGATGCCAAATTAATTGTGTGTCCATTATTTCCCAATAGAGGAAGGAATGTAACATCCTAAAATTATTATGTCAATTTGAAGAAAAAAATTAAATAAAGATTATTTATAAACAAAAAAGTAGAAGAAGTACTTCTAAAAATAATAAAATATCATATATTTTGGTGCAGGGACATATCTTTGAATTTATGAATACTTTTTTCTAACAGAGGAACTAATAATAATAAATTAACCATGAAATTTTGTAATTAGGTAGGAAAATATAAAATAAACAAGATAACAAAAAACCATTTGCCTCGTCATTAGGGATGACCATGAGTAGGAATCAATCAATGATGTATACAGTATCATATAGAGCCGAGTAAGTAAGTGAACCATAATTTGGTGTTAGAAAAATAAAAAGAATATATTTTGGATTATAAAAATATTTATATTAAGGATGTATTTTAAATATAGAAGGTGTGAAAATATATTATAAAATTATAGTTATTATGTTTATAAATATGGTACAATGTATGGGAAAATAAAAAACTTTTATTAAATCATTATTTTAATTTTTGTGTTATTTATCACCCAATAAGTACTATGTATGATGTATCAAATTTTTTATTTTAGAATTAATAATTATTTTGATAACAATAATGTGTAATGTTTTAATTAAATTTATATTATATATATAATTTTCAAATCTTAAACTAATTCTTTTTAAAGAGTGTATTAAACAAACGTGGCCAACCCCACATGCGAGATGGGCCAAATCAATCTACCATAATGAGAGATCATGATCAACCATGCAAGAGAGTCATATTATGTGTCCCACATAAATGAAGGGGTAAATATATTCCAAATAGAAAATTATAGATTGTGCAAAGAACCTATAGGGTTTGATGGGTAGATGGGCTTACATAGAGAGTTCTGGTCCATCAATCATAGTGGGTGAAATGTTATTCTCGGAGTAGAACCCATGTTACATGAATAATGGATCAAAAAATATTATAAGTCAGTGTGAGTCTAAGAATATCCATGATGTTGACAGTGAAACAAGAGGTGTTTTTCATGCATATAAAAAACAAATGTAAATAAAAAGAGTCATTCAATCAGTTAATTTTTGACTAACTCATCGACCAAAGCAACATCTTCTTCCTCACACAGAAAATCAAATCATTTCTTGATTTCATTATGTTTTTGTCAATGCTGATAGTTTATAATATATATATATATATATATATATTATTTATTGATGTAGTGGTATTTCATGAAATAAGAAAGAATGATTATCAAGGAACCATGATAATGGATTATTTCATCATCTTCTATTGCATGTTCTCTCTGTAATAATTTTATTTTGAATTATATATGTATAAATGTATATACAAATAGATTTATGTATATATATATGTGGTCATTCTACTGTTTCTAAAGCTTTCGTCGAGGCGCACATCCGCCCGTCGTGGATACGCGGATCTATTGCCCCCATTCCATATTTTAAACGATGGGTGACATCTGTCACATATTTAGCGATGTTTCCTTAGTTGAAATGAAATGATGGGTTTCAGTTCCTCCATCCATATATTCCTCCTTAGAACTTCTCACCATGTCTGGGTATCCCTTATAGATTGAGAGGCTATTCTTGAAACTCTCCCCAGTGCCATAACTTTGTAGAAACTGTTTAATTAGACTTCTTCTGTCAGGAAATTACAAGGGGTCAAGTTAGGGAATCAACTTTTTATTAGTGGAGTAGTCACATTGGACATCATTAGTGTGTCTGGGTGCTGACACATAGATGATAATTGGTTTCTTCCACTTATGATAGGGCATCTCAAGGGTGTGGAATCCTGAGGAATCCCATGTCGATTGTGGGTAATTATATTCCATAGGTATGTCTCTAGTATTTTTCTCATCATTCCATGTCTATCATATGGTATTCCATAAGTTTAACATCCTTCGAAGATGGATCTAACTAATCATAACACTAATGAGAGTGGATCTGATTACTGCATCTCCATGAGGGAGCACCTTGGTG
The DNA here is from genome assembly GCA_963277665.1 of Viscum album. NCBI lineage: Eukaryota > Viridiplantae > Streptophyta > Magnoliopsida > Santalales > Viscaceae > Viscum > Viscum album. The sequence goes on along the minus strand of OY728121.1, from coordinate 1,152,872,953 downwards.
GATTACTAGATGAGTGGATCAGAATGTCCAACGAGTACCGGTCCAAGGATTCATGGGTACCTTGAAAGGGGGTAGTAGGGCTTTCAATTAGCAGGAATTGATCCATAGAGAGGTTTCCTACATACCCTATCTCGAGTGACCAGGATCAATCCAATATAGTTCAAATGGTAGATGAATCAGGGTGTGTGTAAATGACAGTCACCAAGAGACATGTTGGGTCTTACTCAAGGAATGTGGACTGTTACAAGAGGAGCGCTCTCAGATGGGTGGTTGTGGACAGCATGGGGATTATGCATTGTTAGCTGCCCGATTGCTACTAAAAGCAGTGAGGATGCGGGTAACATGATATCACTGGTATGTGGAAGCCCGAGTAAAAATCAGGCTGGATATGGATGGTTGAGTGAAGTGGATGGAGAATGACATGGAACTCATGTTAAGATGACAATGATGTGGGGACTGAACCTTAGAGGGAATTCCTACATATCATCGTGGCATGGAATAAAATTCCATGTAGTTCAGGATGGTGTATGGAATCACGGTGTATGAAAATGATAGTTACTTGATGACATACAGGGGCTTACGTGTGGATTGCGGCCTAAGAGTTGGTCTGACGCCTGGGGGGCAGACCAAAGATGTGGTTTCCAAAAAAGGGGACTCCAATGGCTTACCATTGGTTGGGGTTGAACCACAAGGAGTCTTCCAATGTACCCTATATAGGAGAGAAGGATTAAAACCCACATAGTTTGAAAGCATATAGTTTAACGTTGTGCGAGATTGAAAAGGGTGTATAGTTTAACGTCATGTAGGATGAGGGTGAACCGGTGTGAAGGTGTTGGGATCGATAGGTGATGGGATTGAACCATAGGGATGCTTCCTGCGTACCCTACTTGGCAAGGGAAAGGATCAAATTCCACGTAGTTCAGAATGGGTGTATGGGGAATAAGAACTAAGGTAACCTCAGTAGGATGTCATGGTCTGTTCTTACTCTAAGCCCACATGAGTCATGCTCTGTGTTTGAAACAAGAAGAACCAATGACCTAACAATCACTTCGTGAAAGGTGTGTCAACAAAGAATGGAACAGTGGTTACACATTGTTAGCAACCTAAAGAGTAACATGGGCATACACTTGGTTAGTGGGCTAGGAAGAGGGATATTGGGACATACTCTGGGATGGAGGACCGATGGTGATAAAGCATAGTGGGAGAGGGATGGGGTAATGAAGGTACTGGTGCCCATATCTCATCTGTCTTTGGTGTACATAAGAAGAGGGGATGAGAACGGATGGTACCTCCCATAAGAAAGGTTAGGGGCTTACAATAGGATGGTTTCCCATCTTAATACACAAACACCACTCCAACAAAGAGGATCCCATTCCATATGTGGAATATGTCACTCCCGTTGTGACTAGTGGGCATGGAGAATGTAAAATAATGGGAACCCCATGTATATATCATGTGGAGAGGCTATAGTTTAACGTCATTTTCTGAGGAAAATGATGCTTTGTAGTTTAATTTCCAGCAGCTTGGGCAAGGTGGGTTTACACTGCACCCTTAGGACATACATGAATAATACCCACCAACCCTTGGGTAAGGGAATCCATTAGCAATTACATGTTGAGATAGGTTTTTGGAGTGATCCATTGAGAGGCACACATTTACGTGGATATGTGATGAAGTAATAGCCTTTATTGTTCCTATGCGAAGTATCATGACTCCAAGAAATGAAACATGAAGCACCGCCCAAGTGACCTTTAAATCACATCGTACAATCCTAGAGGGCCATATGGGAGAAGCTTGTGCATGACATGGGTTTCACGCATAAGAGTGGATCAAACATGGTGCAATAGGTTGAGGATGACATATAGAGCACATGAGGAGGGGAGCATGCAAGAAGTGAGGTTGCACACAATATGGGGATGTTGCATGAAAAATGATTAGATGCATGAAAAATAGTTCCTACACAAAGGGAACCTTGCAAAAAAGAGGTATATTTTTCATGAAAATTCATTAGGGTAAATGTAAATAGATGGGGATCAAGACCAAGAGGGCCCACCAAAAAAGAGGTCCCCTGAGAGGCCTATCACGAAAAATCCAATACCTTGAAGCCATGATGTTTTTCACATAGTTGCAGAAGGGTTGTCTTTCACATAGTATAGAGTCATCTGATCTTATATAAATATCCCTAGAGGGTGGGGTTATGGTTATATTTATAGATGAAAACATTGGTGGTGGAATGTAAGTGGATTAGTGCACAAAAGGCCACTTGACATCACATTGAGAACGTAAGGGTTTTCACACCATAGGGACTCTTGTGGATAGGACACCATTTCAGGATGTCGGTTCCATGGATTTTCTCTAAGGAGGCCCCATGAAAGTCTCCCTTTGACGTCATATTGGGAGTTAAAGTGTTTTCCCGCTATAAAAAATCATTTTCACCCACTGTTCTTCTATCACACCAGTTCCATGGAGAGTTTGCGGATGGTTTTCATGGAAACCATCATATGAAAAAACATTGGGTGAAAAAGGGTATGTGAGTCCCATGAATCTTGTTCCCACCCATTAACTCTTTCACATAACTCCCTATGGAGTCATGGAATTGTCTACGGATTCTCAAAATTCCTTCAGTTTCCTTAATAGTGCTCGTTCTTTGCCATATCCCCAATTCTGTGTTAATAAATTCCCCCTTCAGAATCAGAGTTAAAGGGGGACCTGATGTTCATATTCTTAGGGTCAGACCAAAAATTATAGGAGTGCACATTCGGTGCATGAAAAAATTCCTCTTTAGTGCACAGAGAACTTTCTCATGCGCGTAAGTATCAGTTCGAGCTGAAAAGTGTTGAGGGATCTCTTGTGTTGGTGGATCCCACTATGACATACGCACTGGATACCATCGTGCTTCACTCTTGTATGTCCTTACCTTCATTAACACACATATTTTATTGGGAAACTCATCTTCCAGGATATCAATTCCCATTGCAGTGATTGCATGGTTGGAGGTTCAATAATCCATCGAGTCTGGAACATATTTTAAAGCCATGCCTGTGATTACACCAGCTCTTACAGAGCGAACTATTCATACTAGCCCCACCCTAGTACATGGTGAGCTAGAGACTACAATCATAGGTGATAATACTGCCAGGTTGGAGCTCTAGGACTGTGAGGGTGAAGTAGTTGAAGAAGAAATAATACCAGAAGAGGACCCCATTGTTGAAATCCTTGAGGATTTTTTTACGTACAATCCTGTAGACCCTGAGGAGGTTGATGCTTCAGACTAGACATGGTCGAGGAGAGCCATATGATGCAACAAAAGGCATGGAAGTGAATCTAATGCTTTTTCATTTAGTCACTGGTATAATGTCTAAGACATATGGGGTCACATCTCACTTGGCTACACATTCTTTATTACAGAGTCTTGGATGATCACCAACTTATTATAAAGATCAGTGATTATGTGGCCGCGAAAATACAGGAGAATAGACAATTATTCTATATTTCTCAGTGCTAGAAGGATTCATAGAATACATTATAATTCCATAAGGATGATCAATAGGTCAAACACCTTGAAGAGAATGCAAATGATTAAACTACATTTATCGCAAGCCATTTTAAGCTCATTGAACTGTTGAGGGCCCTGTTGGGTGATGCCTATGAATTGTTAGTGTAGGTGAGTCACCAAATGATTCATCTCCAAGATCAGTCGGCTTATTTGTAGGATATAGAAAATGACATATGATCTATATCCACCAATGAAGAGTGAGATCTTGTGGGGTGGGAGGCATCCCTGGAGGCCACGAGGCAGAAGGTGGCAACACTTGAGAAATCTATCAAAGGTGCTGATCCATAAGGGCCCTGTTTTGGCTGAACTCATAAACCAATGTTTTTTTCTTTTTAGTCTGAACTACGTTCATAGATCAATTATTTTCTTGATTATTTATTTTAATGCATCCCGACCAAAATTTTGAAGTAATTATAAATTCATCTCTAAGCTCACGTGGGTTACTCCTGGTGTAAGAAACAAGAGAATAAAATGCAATTGTTTACTTTTTGTAGGAGGGAATCAGGTGATCATTAATAAACTATGGTCTGGATGACAAAAAAAAGTTTTTTTAATGGTAAGGTGATCCTGGAGTAGTGAATAGGTTCCTCAGAACCACCAAATTTCTACTTTCCAAACATTCCCCAATGCACCAGCAGGATGATGTCAGTGCATTAGAATCAATCTGAATATAAGGAAGTGGAAATTGTGAATTGTGAAACCCAAAATAAAGAACACTATAGGGGTATAATGAAAATGGAGGATGATTGTTGACTATGTTCGAAATAATTTATCCCTATTGTGTTATCCTGAAGAGGCGAAAACAAGTGAGGTCCAACCAATGACCATGTTTGAAACATGGCGACTGACTCAAAGATTCATCTGTAGCCTCTCAAAACATAGGCCCATGATTATAGGCGACCCATAGTCCAAGAATCCATACTGCTAGGGGGTTCCTTTTTGCATGAAAGAGGATGAGGATCCAAATGAAGGGAACACAATTCTAATAGGGTAGAGTGATTGGTTGTTCAAATAAGTCAAAATAATTTCAAATTATTCCACTATGATGAGACAAATTAGTTTATCACATCAGTCTAATTAGGGATCACACTTATTTCATAAAAGGATATCTCTGGAGATATCCTACAATGGCCTGTAGTTTGACACAATTCCAATGAGGTCTACAGACACAATGTTTTAACGTCGTATAATGAAGACGAAGGGACATAGCATTGATGTTATTCTTCATGGAAAAATTCTAACAGATTAATGCCATGCTGCACAGACTGTAGGTTTTTAGTTTAAGGTCACAGAGGCAGGATCTTGATCAGGTATGAGGGGATAACTGGGTTAACAACACTAGGGCTAGGCCCAAGGTAGAAGGCATTGGTGTGGATAAATATCCCATTAGGATAAGAATCATTCGAAACATAATTATTGACCACAACTTGGTAAAGGACCAACACTGGTAGGGGTCCTCTTTTTGAAGAAGAATACACATCCTATAATTATCATGGGGAATATAGAACATGTTTTGGGTAGAACCGTAGTTTAAAGGCATGCATTGAGAACATGATTCCTCTGAAAGAAAATGTGTGGTGCGATTCATATCCCAATATGAGTGTGGACAATAACAGTCCATCTCCACCCACCTACTCCAAGGGGATATTTTAGGTTGAGGGACCAAAAAAGAACATTGGGTTGGGCCCAAGGCCAAGTGCCCGGGAATTCCTACATATCCCATTATGATGGGAATCAATCCAAATATAGTTCTGTTTTTTCACCTTGTAGGGTACTAATGAATGGGACAATACTATCATGTCGGTCTGGCCCACACACTAAAAGAATCGGCATTTCAAAGAACATGTTTGTTTTATAGAGTGAATGTGTGTGTTTTTTTTGTGAAGAAACATATGTGGGATAGAGAATTTAGGCATTTATATAATAATTAAGCCCTATGCAGGGCATGAAAAATGAAATGGTGATGAATTATACCAAAAATTATGTCCCCTCAAGTCAAGACACCACAAGGTTGTGACATTTTTTCATCGAGTGACGATGAAGAGAGTTTCCTAGTTTAGGTTCATATGATAGTACCAACCCAAGATTCTTAATGCCTTGTGGTAAAGACACAATTGTTTAATGTCATGTAGGAAAAGGATATAGTTTAGCATCATATGGATTGGACACATATAGAAGAATGATGTTCTAGATGGAATGTATGAGGTGTGTTAAAGAATACCAGATGTGAATGAGGACTAAGTCTGCACAACATTTCACACAACACCAGAGGAGAAACCTCAGGATAGGTGTGGAGTAGATCAGAGGATATGATGCTGGACCAAAACACGAAATGTCTAGGATTTCGTACGTATACCCTTAGTATGGAAATCAATATAAACAGAGTTCAGAGAGGGCTTTTTAACGTTGTACGGGATGAGAGGTGGGAATGACATGCTCATAAAAGGGGAGTATGTGGTGAAACTATTGAAAACCCCACATGAATGATAAAACAATCCCACATATGCCACACTATGAAATTCTATATGAGTAAGGGACAAAATAACCAACTGAATAGGTAATTAGTGTAACCTGAGATGGACCCAAATATAAAATGTCTGCGAATTTCTACAAAACCCATGAGGATGGGAATCATGCCATACATAGATCTGGAAGATGTCGTTCATTTTAACATAATTTGTAAAGGACATAAGGAGATCTTATTGTATGTTTGTAGAACTCAGACCATATAAGTGAAACTCTTCCAAATGGGTGTAAACTTTGACTAAATCCCTAATTCCATGTGATCCATTCCTGGTGTGGGAAACAAGGGTGGAGAAGGTCTTCGGACCACATTGAATACATATAGAGGTAAATGGTGCTGATCCAGGAATTACACCACACTGTGGATTCATACACCCTAATGAGAAAATGTGTGCTGAGGGATAGCCCCAAGAGTGTCAAAATTCCACATGGAAATTATAGATTGGAAGATGATGAGAGTAAGTCAACCAATATTTAATGAATAATGGGAGTGGAATAATGGTGGAGGATTACATTTTATCATGTTCAAAACACAACGTTCATATCGTGCATCGTGAAATGGGAAAAAACAATTGAGCATCAACCACTGAACTGATTCACAATGTGGGACTTGTATCAAATTGTCATTCCAAAATTAGTAGGGACATTGGCCTGAGTCTGTAGAAGATACCTAAGATAGAGAATATATATAATTTGGGGTTCCTTTTGAATGTGAATGATTACGAAAACCCAAATAAAGGGGTACATGAAACATGATAGCGGGATAAAACTTGTCAATGTAGAATCCAACAATCTAGGTCCTATGATATAGTTCTTCTAGGAATGATGGTGTGTTCATAAAGAGGAAGATGGGCCTAATTTGATAATATATGTCTCTAGAATATGTGTAGTGGTGGGAAAAAATAATGCTCTTAGGAGAGATTTATGTGGTGATGATGTTGCAAACTCAATGTGAATGAGGGCACAAGCCGGCGCCACACCACATACCCCCCTCATAGGACTTAGTCCATGTGGCCAGAAGGGGGAAATGCTTTCTAAGAAACTTTTATGGACCAAAAGATGAAGATATTTGGAATTATTACATATCCCATGAGAAAAGGAATCGAGACATACATAGTTCCAATATATCGGGGAGTATAACATCATGAAACATGTATGTGGTATATCATAGATTATGGTCATCGTGATAGGACCATAGATCCCCTGTTTAATGTCATGTGCATTGGAGAAAAGAAGTGGTGGTCTAAAAGGATTCTAATACATGGTGCAGTCGTGAAAAACCTGATGTAAATGGTGGAAAGAAAAACGTTCACCAGAAAATGTGTTTTGAGGGGCATTCGGGATAAGGGGTCAGACCTAGGGGGGTCATGAAATTTGGGGCAGGGACAATATATAAAATATTCATGCATTCCTTAGTATCCCATTAGTATAGTAATCAATAAACACATATTTTTGAATGAGACATGTAGTTTAATGTCGTGCGGTGAGGATGTGTGGGAACAGAAGAATAGGGGGGCACATGGTGTGATCATTGTAAACCTAGTAACCAAAAAAGCCTACACTACACTATATGTGATACCCCAAGAGAACTATTCCAATGGGGTATTGAATGAAATAATTTGGTGTTAAACTGCAAGATGAAGTTTCTGATAATTCATACATATCCAATGACAATGGGAATCAATACATACATATTTGATGACATGTTGTGTGGTTTAAGATCATATGGAATGATAATGAGGGGGGGTCTTAGTTTAAGTTCATAGATATCAGCTCATTTTTTAGTTTTTCATCATGCAGAATGAGTGTTGGGAAGTTTTACTTCCTTCATCTTGGACAAATCCCACATTTTAATTTCATGTTTTAAAGACATAAGTTTTAAATGTAATGTGGGACCAAAGTCAGTCACACATGAAAAATACTGCATGAGTAATTCGGCGTTGGTGGGAGGATCAATCTGCTCACCATAAATGGTTACTTGAGTGTACATCCCATTGGGGTAAACATTTTGAATGATGTAAGGTCCTTCCCACATGGGCACTAACTTTAGTGAATTCCTACCAGGTATCATCGACATGAACAGCGAAAATACCATGTCACCTTGTAAGAAAGAGTAGAGGTGACATTTCATTATTAAAGCTATGACTATTTTGTTCGGATGCCTCTCCATATTGTGAAGGGAAGAAAGCATGTTCTCATCAAGGGATTCCAGTATATTCTGATGGATCTTGGCTACCTTATCTATTTTATTTTGATCCTAGATTGTTGTGTTCAATGAATGAAACTGAATCTTGATTGGCATGACTTCCTTTTTTTATACACTAGAAAATATTGGGTCACCTTAGTGGAATTATGAGTCGCAATCCAATAATCCCAAAGAACGTTGGGGAGTTTAACCAGTCCACTCTTCTTTTTATTACTATCCATCATTGTCAAATTGTTATAGAGGGGTTTTTTGAACGCCTCGATCTTTCCATTTTATTGCACATGATAGTGGGAGGTATTGTTATAATTGATGTTGTACTTGGAATACAACTTCTCCGATTAGGCTACAAGAATTTTGGTTCCGTTATTAGTGGGGATGGAGCGAGGGAATCTTAATCGGTAGATAATATTGGAAGTCATAAATTCAATGATAGAATGGGCCTTGTCCTCCTTGAGTTGAACTACCTCTTCCCACTTGGAAAAAAATGTTGTAGCGATCAGGAAGAACATGCACTGGCGGGATGTCACTTATAGATATGGTCCCACGACATCGAGTCCCCATACTACAAAGGTCCAAGAGTACATGGAAGTGGGAGAGGCTCTGGAAGTTGATGTAAAAAATTATCTTTGATTTTTCAGGGAGGGAACCTCTTGAAAAACTTGATACATTCACAAATCATAACATGCTAAAAATACCACAATATCTAGATCCGGTGAGATAGTTTCGACATAGACTAATGAGACGTGTATAAAGTGGTATTAACATCTTGAATGAAATGAAAAATCACACCTCCTTGAATGTGACAGAGGATAACCCCATCAATACCGCCCTTGAAGTTTTCCTCCTCAATACTGGGACCACTCTGAAGGGTGAACAACAATGCACGATGCCGAATTCACTAATGCTGAGCTCGATCTGGATGGATATTTTTGTGTTTGAGATACACAATAAGGGGATTCCCCTAGTTGGGAGTCACCTCTAACAATGCATTAGGGGGACCTGACGGTCCTGGCATGGAGGCATAGGTGGTAAGGTGGCTTACCTGTGGGATATCACCGTCATCCGGAGTGACTGGATCGATGAATCTCTGGTGCACCACATGAATAGTCAAATCGACCTAGTGAGGTTTTTCAAGAGATAAATGGAAGATGGATACAATGTTTTTTCATCCTTTATGTGAATGAGGGACATGAGAAACTTCTGAATGACATGGGAACTAGTTTATCAACTTGTGGGTACATTCCAATAGTGGTATGAGATCAGACTTCTTGATGACGTAGTCACCAATGATCTATTGTAGGAATTGTTCGGACTCCCATTTCACATGAATGTGGGGAGATAAATCTCATGGTCCAAGTCATGACAAATAGTGAGATCCTGATACTCAAACTCATTGTTGGTACAGCCTTCTGGCCAAATGAATGAATATGGCAGAATAACTTATATAGGTGTGATGAAGAAAATACCCAGGCCCACTCTGTTGAGTCTGGGGTCATTGAGTCTTCTCTCTGTAGGTCTTCTGGAAGCACCATCAAAGTTCATTTTCCAACACAGAATAACTTGGTCTACTGAGAGGATTTCCACATAGGAAAAATCTAGAACTATTAAGTTGTCTGATGGAGCAATATGGATAGCATGTCTTCCAATGCATATCCATTAATGGTCTTCTTGGGAAAAAACCTGATGTCTAACTACTATAGGATATTTACCCACCAATCTAGATGACTTGTCAATATGGGGTGGTTCAGAATGCATTTCAGTGGATCCACTTGAGACACTAGTTGTAACACATGATGATGTAAGTAGTGTCATAATTTTGGCACTACGAATACCATCACAATGCAGATTTTCTCGATAGATTAATATCTATCCTCTATATTGAGGATCATTCAACTGAGATTGTATAATATGTTCTCTATTCCATTTATGTTCATCTGGATGAGGTCGTCCCTAGTAGATCATTCCAAAGAGGTCATATAAAGGACCAGAAACCATCCTGAAATGGGTTGCATCAGAACCATAGTGCGTAATAAGTACTTTATGACCTCCTCAAAGGCCATCTGACACTCCTCATCCTAATAATAATTGGTTCCTTTCCTCATTATCTCGGATATGGTATTACACGTTCCAGCCAAATTAACGATGAATCAGTTTATATTGGATAAGTGGCCTTGAAAGCATCAAAGATCCCAGATTTTCCACAGAGTCAACATTAGACTGATGACCTTGATCTTCTATGGATCGATCTAGATGCATCTGTATCAAACAACAATGATGTTAAAATTTGAGGAGGTCACCCTAAAGGTTGACTTAAAGGGGTTTATATTCAGATGGTGGGATCAGAGGAAGATGTACACTTTCACAAAGTCTTTGAGATGGTCCTGACTTTGGTGAAATTTTACCACCAGATCGTCCACATAGAATTCCACCAATGTCTTGAGGATTGGAATAAATATGTGATTCATGGAACTTGGATAGGTTACACCTACATTCTTTAGTACAACGGAAAATAACTAGTTGCATAAATTACCATTAAAATCCCAAAAAGTTATAGAATCTTCATCATCTGGTTCCATTTGAATTTGGTTATACCAAAAATCTATATCCATGAAGGAGATATCCTAGAACCCAGTAGTGTCATCAATCAACAGTTCTGTGCAGGAAGGGGAAAACCATACTTCCGAAAGTGATGGTTGCGATCCCAGAGGATGATGCGAACTCTGATATATTTAATCTTCTTCTGGATTGTCATGATGTTGGATAATGATCTGGGATACTGTACTTCCTTGAAAAATTTGGCTCTGATGTGCTTTTCAACCTTGGCCATGACCATGGCACCGTGAGAAGTGTGCATCATTCTAATATGTTGTTTGAACCCATAGTGATTTGATTAAAGAACAAGGAACTGGATGAATTTTTGAGGATCTATACTGAAACTAGGTTATATATTCAAAAAAATACATAATGATACATCCTCTTGAAGTTCATGTTTTTCTTCTACTCTTTGACTGGAATAGTGGAACTAATCAATGTGGGTTTTAGATCTGTCTCTTTACTGATGTTCAACTATACAAATTCATCGACCGTGGTGTAGAAACCTTCTTCAGATGTAGGGGGAGAATCCTCAAAATATTCTTCTTCATTCTCAGAGGAGTGATCGTCAACGAGAGGTTATTATTTTAAGTATAAAGATCCCGATTGGACACTAGTGCTATCCTGAGCAGTGACGGACACCGAATCGGGGGACTCCTGTACCGCCAAAACCATAATAATGATTGTTGTCGACCAGATCCTACCTGGCATGCTGCCCAAGGGGCCATGCTAGATGATATCAAAGAAATAGGGGTGTGTCAGATTGATTTGGTTTATCCCAGCGTATAGAAACAATAAAGTATTCTGTATACCCGTTTCCATGGGGCATACATCACTATATGTTATGAGAGTAGGGGGTTCTCAGCTCTCTCGACCCTGATTTGTATAGGAATGATAGGTGATCCTTCAACATCCCTTATAAATGGGAATGTTCTTACCCCTCATTCTAGAGGAAACAAATAATTTATCCAAATCCAGATCTTTGGACTCCAATTAGTGGATCAAGAAGATGTAAACATCATCTAGGCCTATCCATGAGTCAGTTGCAGTCGTGGATGGTTCAACCACGCTAGCATGAATCATCTTGTCCTGGGTCTTGTAATAGTCAGAATCTTGATAAACATATTCACAAGAGGCAATGGGAGATTAATCTCCCTAGTGTACAACTAATCAACTGTTAAAGGAGTACTTAAAGAATTGGTGGTATGAAGAGGGGACCGTCGTGTGCAGGTGGAGTCGTGGACTACCACTCAATGTGTTGTAATTTGTGTCTTGTGAGATAATCATGATCATAGTTTTGGATAGCATGCCACCCAACTAGTTCATTTGGTAGATCATTCAAACCGGTGTCCATTCTGTCCTGTCAAAACCTTGAATTTTTAGGTTAGAATGGATCAAATCATCCCCTAACAACCCAGCAATCAGATCCTCTGGGTCGGTATAAGGTTGATCCCATAGCCTCTGTCAACAATATATCGATGAACCTCCATGCCATTGATGTCTAAAGTTATGTACATGGGATAGATATTCCAATATATGGTGAAAGTATCTTCTTCTCCAAAGAAAGAGATGAAAGTTTGGCATTCTGCATTCTCAACTCTCTCAGCATGAAAGGCTTCTACGGCTACTACCTCTGTCTCAAACTGAAAGGGGATTCATAAAGCCTCAGAAATGTCATTACTCATATTCGATGATAGGAAAAGAGAATCGAGGATAGATATCCTCATAATAATGCTGGAAATATGCTTTAGAATGTGATATTTCTATGCCAAGTGTTCATTTCAACTGATAAGAGGTCATTCTGTGGAATGGGGTATGAGAAGCCCCTCTAGGTGAACCAAAAACCGACTGGTGTTGGGAATCTCCCACTTTTCACTAGTATAAATGCATGTAGAAACCACTATGTAAGGGTAGAGGACTGAGGCTGATCCGTAAGAGAACATGACTAATCATTGCATGGATTCAATGGTTCCACCTTGTCAAGTTTCACAAACATTGACAAAGGCAGACCAGGTGACAAAAAATGAGAATGCTTTGCACAGTGATCTCAACACTGGGTATGATCTCTGGTTTTAGTGGCATGCACACCCTACCTATAAGTATTTATTGAGGCATTATGGTGATCCACAGTGTTAGGAGGATCCATATAGTCTTCCTCGTTGTCGGGAACATGATAGGGGTTTACCGGCTCTATGGTATTAAATAAAGTGCACCTTTGGTCATCACTTGAAGAATCCTCTATCAGTTGATGGATTCTAGGAGAAATATTCATGTCATTGTGCTTGAAGTCATAGAGAGTATTGGATGAAGGCCACATCGGCTGGGGGATTTGTTTCCCCTTGCGACCCTAATGCTTGCCCATCTGGGGAGAGGATGACTGAGATGTTGACTTTGAAGTGGTGGTTGTAGGTGACGTGGGGGCTGCTGAAGGCTCATATCAATTCAAACAAGCATGTAAAATACCATGGGCACATGAGACTACCTTATGAGCCATCCCATAATCATATTTTTGGGACTCGTGGTTGGGAACCTGATGCCACTTACTTTTTATTTTACAACCGCTAACATGATATTTGAATAGACATGCCACCTATATCAGGGTTGGGCCTAACCTGACTATGTTTTTGTCACCATGGTCTTGAATATATTCTCTAGAATCATATAAGAGCTTATATGTGTGCCCTAGATTCTAATGATAGGGGCTGTAATTATGGAAATCAGTGAGGTCTTCCTCTTCATCCCCCTCCATTCGGGAAACCGTAGAACTCCATGTTCAAAAAGACATTGGAAATAACTAGGGCCCTGATCTTCATTGAATTAGTAGGTACAATTTATTCTATCTAAGAAGGGGGATCTGGGAGCCTGACCCTAAAAGGGGCTAGTATAGCATAATGAGTAGTTGGAACTTGGTTATCTCTCCTAGTTATTGGTGGCGTATTACGCTAGGGCGCCTCCTGATTCTGAGGGGGTCACTAATGGGTTAGAGGCTTCACCTGAGGCAGTTGGCCTCTTCTAGGATGTGGTGGGGGCTCCACTGGTAATTACAATAACTTCCTTGGGGCCTCTATTTGGGCTACTATGGTGGGATCAACTACAGAGGCCCTTCTTGTGGGAACTACATGACGAAATGAACGTGTATGATTGGCCTGCTACAAGGCTTCCTCTAGAATATGGGCCTTATCATAGAACTAACGGAATCCGTATGGGTAATTCTACATGATGAGGGAGGGGAACCGTTCAATTTTTTCATTCCCCACAGACATTTTCAGCATATTTTCTAGAGTAAGTGGAATTTCAAGGGAGTAGGTGACGCCATTCAACAAGGTTAAAAAGACCGCAATTCTCTCGTCAGTCCCCTACTTTCACTACAATAAATCTGTAATACTCCACTTCTAGGTAGAAGATCATAATTGGTAATGAAACATCCGATGATGATTGTCCTAGCTGTCTACTAGCCCAATGGGTAGATGGATGTACTAGACAAACATTGGCCCTTCCAATGTTTTTACGAAATTCTAGAGTTTGGTGGCGTCTTACTACAAGGGAGTTCCCAGCATGTGTCCACACATTGAGTTGAAGTGGGAAACATTCTACAGCAGATCACCTATCTATTTAATGGGGGATATAGTAGGGTTTCTAAAACCAATGTGTTATGCATCCCATCCACCCATGCCGAATATGCCTTTCCATCAGGATGAATTACCACCTGTCGAGTTTCTAATGCGACAAGGAGAGAAACGAGTTCGACCATTTGATCATCCTCTCGTGGATTTAAATCTTGATGAGGATCCCTATCCAGAAATGTGTGGGATGGTTCTTGAACTTGATTAGTAGTTCTAACGGATCATGGAGCAACAAGTGGGACGTCCTACAGAGTGGACATGGGAGCCTGAACTGGGTCTCGAGGAGGGATGTTAGAAACATCAAGTTGATTTGGTGAGGCAAACCACACCATCATTCCATAAGCTTCAACCTCTATCCGGTATATGTGTGCAGGATAGTCGATGTCACCTAGAGACACCTCACTGCGGGTGAGTGGGTACCTACCCCTACTACCCCAGTCGATGATTACAATAGTTTGGTGGTTGTTCTGTAGAAAGCTCAGTGGGAAGGACATTGAATATCATCTTATGCTCCATGATCTATTGATCTAACATAGACTTCTCTAGATCGCCTTCTATCTTCAGCACTGAGCTATAGGGGTTAGAGGTTTTGAAAACTCGAAGAATCTCCTTTCCCTTATTGGGATTCTGACTAAGGACTAATGACTCAGTTGGTATGGGAAGAACCATTAATTTTTTTTTCTGGAGAATAAATCTTCATAGTGGATCCAATATGTTTTGAAATCCCCCCCCCCCGGGGGTATGTTCTCTTCAAGGATATCTATCTTGTTTAATCCCTGTGATATGTTGGCCATGTTAACCATTACCCTATCTAAATGCATATCCTGAATATTTCCACGCAATCGAGGCTTGAGTCGGATAGTACTAAAATGAATGGAAGAAATATACCCCCAATCATGGACCTTAACGTGGGGGCGGGGAATCCTCCTTGTTAATCCTATAGAGTACATTAATGCTTTGGATGCACTACTGTGGGAGGGTATGATGGCTTCCGAGAAACTCTGTCCACTAGGCCACAGAAAGCACAACCAAGTCGACCATGTGGTATTATTGTACAATATCATCAAAGTGTGCCTAACTCATGTGGTAATACACTCACTGATAAGGGATATTGAAGTTCATCATCCATAGGGATTGGAAAAAACATGTGACTTCTTCTTGGGTAATAGATTCTGGTGCACTGAAGTTCATAGTTACACCTGGCCAGAACATATCTCAGAAATAGTACACTGAAAGGATGTACCACAAGCTCCTCGCCTAAATCATTAGATCTATTCCTTGGTAACCCCATTCATTAACTAGGGGTGGTTGTAGTGCTGGTAACAGCATTGAAGTAGACTGGTGATACGATAGACTGGCCAGTCGAGAATAATGAAAATGAGCTAACAAGCAACCACATCTTCGGTGGTCTTGCAAAGAAGTCAATGACTGCTCCACCACATTCTAATAAGATGGATTGTTGATCATAGATTCCTGTATAGGGGATACAGTTATCGATAGTGATCCATGTAGTTTCTCATCTTACATTGGTCCCAAAAAAACTATCCATGATCCCTGGATGTGGTAGAAAATTACATAGATGACGATATATAGTATTGCACGAAAAGGTCCTGGAAAGATTCCAAATCTTCATCCTCATAGATGTACCGTTAGACAGAGGTAGGAATCTAACAGAACTCTCATTCTAGAAGGATAAGGTTTATAATCTTTTTTCTTGACCCAAAAATTCACACAGAAGACCGGGGTGAGTGTTCCATTACTGAATCACATTCTGCCTCAGAATCTGAAAAGAGTACGGGTATATTCACTATCTAGAAACATCTAATTCTTCTTCCTTTGGTGGTGTAGACCATCCATCATGCCTTGGGATGGTTCTTCAAGACCTGGTATTTTTTCAACATGAGGAGAAATTTTGGTGGAATTGATATTGGGGAGGACAAAACATCTTCTTGGGTGAGCCAGGGTGAGAGGGGCACCCTAACAGATGTCAAAAACTACATGGGGATGGCCTCTAGGTCCACTAGATGGTGTGTGGAGGGAATAATCGGAGGAATTGATTTAGTGGGCAGGACATCCATTGTAACTTGTAATAGTAAGGGAAATATCTCCATGTCTATTTCCCTTAGAATTGATGGTATGAGGGGGGACTTCATACTAATCAAACTAAACACGGGGAAGACCTCAGTGCTGGGTGCCAATTAAGTGAGGCAGACCTCTGCTTCTAAAATTTCAAGGATGAGGAGTAACATTTTTGGTTGTAGTAATAATGTTTGTTATACACCATTGAAGATGGTTTACCAAATGTGAAGGTTCTTCTAATCAGTGACCTTTGATAGGAGGAACAACTCCATACATGAGGTCACAGGTGCTGAAGAGACATGCATGTTGGATGTCAGTGAAGAGGGGGGAACATTCACATGGATTGATGGTGGCATTGGGAGGACCTCCACGTTGATCCTGGGAAAATAGAGGACCTACAATCTCATTGGTGGTGGCATTGGAAAAACCTACGTACTAGATGTCATCGTCGCGGGTCGGCCCATGAAGGACACCAACTGTGTCAATGATCATGATATTTTTCCCAACCTTCTTGTGGGGTGGTTAGGGCCTCTATTTAGGTTGGGTGAATATGTTCCTATGTTTATTATAAATTGGGAATAGGTGGTATATGTTGTTCGTGGCATGGTCCATGGTAGCAGTTTATGAGGATGCCCCTCTGGCGGGCATCCTCCACATCTTGCACCAGACATTGGCGTCGGGTTAACCGGACTAGGGCCAGTTGTGTAGGTATATAATTCACCCACTCCTCATACAATGGTTCTAGGTGGGGTTGTTATCATGGCTTGGTGGGAGCCCTCCTTGGTGGCCCCTGTGATAGGATTACTATCGGGTTATCCCAGAAACCCCACACCTTATTGGTGAGGGGAGGAAGTCATCAAAGTGCTCTGGGTAGAGGCTCCCGAAATGATTTTAGGTCAGAGTGGGGAGCAGTTCCTCCCTGCGCGGCCCTTGGTGGAGGTGATGATAGTGATGTGGATAATCCTCTAGGTCATTTTGGACCATATCTTGAGTTGGGATAACCCTTTCTTCATCATAATGCCGAACAAGGTCATTGAGCGTCTTCCTCTGAACAAATTCAGATTGTGAGAAGGGGAAGGGGTTCCCAAAAACCGTGGATATGGAGGTTGTTGTATTATAGATTAAACCCTGTGGGATTTTCACATTTCTATTTCCCTATCCCCGATATTGGATGGTTGGTGGTGATCCATTTCCTAACACTGTACCTTGGGTGCTGCAATGAAGGAATATTCAACCATTACCGCTGAATGGATGAAAGTAACATCTAGTAACCCACCGCTATTCCATCTCTAGTGATTGGTAAGAAGGATCCACATTGTCAACATTGGAGATCGGGATGCCCAACATTCATCTTCCCTAATTTCTATTGAGTTTCACACTAGGCCAACTATTTTCTTTGCATGACATGGCACCAGATAGCTAGATCTGGTGACACGCTTATCCACTGATGTCACTAACGCAACTAATGTTCACATTGAGGAGAATAATTTCACATACAGTTCACCAATTATATTTATTAAAATTTCATTGAGGTGCACCTACGTTTATCAAGGATTCGCTGACTTGTTGACTGCATTCCCACTTTCCATAGGCGATCACTATCTGTCTCTTATTCAGGTACAATATATTTTTTGATTGAAATGGGATGATAGGATTTCAGTTCATCCTAATATGGATTCTTCCCCAGAACTCATCACCTCGTCTAGCTTTCCCTTATAGATTAATTTGTTGTTCGTGAAACACTTCGTAGTGCAATATCGTTGTGGATCTAGTTAATTAAAATGCTTCTATGAAGATATTCCAAGGGCTCAAGTCAGGGAAGCAACCTTCGATTGGGGTATTATTCACATTGAAAATCACTAGCATTCTTGGGCACTGAAAAAAATGCATCTGAGTTTCTTCCCCTCATTATAGGGCTTCTCATGGGCATGGAAAATCGAGTCATCCCACATCTAGTGTGGGGAATTATATATCATAGGCATGTCAGTGAGGTTTTTTTCCACATCCCATGTCTAAGACAACATTTTCCATGAGTTCAATGTCTTGTGGAGACGGATCGAACTGATTTGAACACTGACATGAGTTGATTAGATGGGGGCATTCCATTGTGTGAGCACCTAGGGGGTTTACTAGATGTGTGGATCAGAACATCCAATAAAGAATGATCCGAGGATTATTGGGTCCATATAAAAGGGGTTCCATGGTATTCCATTAGCTGGGATTGAACCTTGGGGGGGGGTTATTTTTTACCCTATCATGAGAGATTGGGAGCAAACCCATGTAGTAAAAAGGGGAGATGAATCATGGGGTGAAAAGAGGATAGTGACCCGGGGACATGTTGGGGATTACACATGGATAACATACCGTCACAATAGAAGATATCTTGGTTGGATGATTACAGATTGATTGGGGGTTATGTGTGGGTAGCTTCCAAATTGCTGCAAGAAGAAGTGAGGATGTGGGTAACATGATCTAACCAGGATGTGGCAGCTCGGGTAAGAATCAGGATGGATATGGATGGTTGCGTGATGTAGATGGGGAATGATATGGAACAGATATGAAGACAAGAATGATGTTGGTCTCGAACACCAGAGAGGATTTTACATATCCCCATGGATGGGAATCAAAGTCCATGTAGTTCATGATGATGCATGAAATAAGGTTGTATGTAATTGACAATGACCTGATGTCATACTGGGGATTACGTGTGGCTTGTGGTATCGGAGTAGGTCTGACGCCAGGGGAAGACCAAAGATGTGGCTCCCAAAAATGGGGACTACAATGGCATACCATTGGTTTGTGTTGAACCTCAGGGAGGGATCAGACGTACCCTGTCTAGGATATTGGTATCAAAAACCACATAGTTCGAAAGAATATAGTTTAAAATCATGCAGGATTGAAATTGGAGTATAGTTTAACATCTTGTGGGATGGGGGTGAACCGACATGATTTATTCATGAATGATGGGTGATGGGTTGAGCCTCAAAGAGGCATCCTATGTACCCTTTTAGTAAAGGTAATGGATCAACATACACATAGTTCGGAATGAGTGTTTGGGGATAACTTGCTAAGGAAGCCCTAGGAGGATTTCCTGGTCGATGCTTACTCAAAGACCATGTGATTCATGCTAAGTGTGGTAAACAAGAGGCATAAAAGACTATATTATCACTTTATGAATGGTGCGTCCATGAGGAATGGATTTGGGATTTCGTGTGGTTAATGGACCAAAGAGGAAACATGGGCTTTTTCTTGGATAATGTCTTATGGAGATAGAGAATGGGGCTTACTCTATGATGTGTGCTTGATGGAGATAAAGCCCAATGAGATAAGGATGACGTAACGAAGGTCTCGGACCACATATCTCATCTCGCCTTTTAATGAAAAACAATAGACGAAGGATAGGGACACTACCTGCCTAAAGAAATCTTAGGGGATTACACCAGGATGGTTGCCCTTCCCCATAGAGAGACGACACTCCAGCAAAGAGGATCTCATTCTATGTGAGGAAGATCTCACTCCCATAGAGACCAGTCGGCATTGAGAATGATTGAGATGGGGAACACCCACTATATCACCTGGGGTGAGGCAATAGTTTAATGTCATGTGTTGAAGACAATGATACCTAGTAGTTTAACATATTGTATCTTAGATGAGGTGGGTTCACTATGCACCACTAGGAAATACATGACCGATACCCACCCACCCATCCCACCTCATAGAAGGGAAGACAACAGAAATTACATGTTAAGAAGGGGTTGTGGAGTGAACCATTGAGGGGATTAAAATAGTGTTTCTATGTGAAAATGAAATGGTCGTTACGGTGCCTTTGAAATGAATAATGAGGCTAAGAAACACATCCTGAAGTACTACCCAAGGGACATTGAATTCACTTCATACAATTCTGTGAGGCATACAGGATAAGTATGTGCATAACATGGGTTTCTCACAATTGAGTGGCTCAGACATAATGCCTTAGGGCGAGGATGAAAAATCGTGCACATGTAGAGGGGATCATAGAAGATTAGAGGTAGTACGTAAGATGGGGATGTTCACAAAAATCGAATACATGCACAAAAAATAGCTCTAATGAATAAGGAACCTTATGAACAAAATGGATATTTTTCATGAGAATTCCCTGGGGTAAAAAAAATTGATGAAGAGCATGCCAAAGAGGTCCCACCTAAAGGAGGATCCCTGGGAGAACTATTGCGCAAGATCCAATACCTTGAGTCCATAGTGTTTTTTGTGCAGTTGTAGAAGGGGTGTCTTTGTGTAAAAATAGCATCATTTCATCTTATATAACAATCCATGAAGTGTGTGGTTACACTACTATTTATAGCCGTAAACCGAAATGACAACGTCCTAGTTGAGCGGTGTGAAAAAGGATGCTTGATGTCGTATTGGGTGCACATGGGTTTTCATGTCGTAGTGACTATTTCATGAAGGTCTCCGTTTCCTCGCACAAATTCCATGTAATATTATTGACGAGGCTGTCGTGGAAGGATCCCATTGTCGACGCATTAGGAGTGCAAGGTTTTTCATGCCTTAGAGAATCTTTCGCCTCCATCGTTCTTCCTTCCTGCCGATGCCTTGGCATGTTTGTGGATGGTTGCAGTGGAAACCATCATATGATGACGCATTGGGCGTGAAAGATTTTACACACCCAGAGAAATCTTTCCAGCACCCCATAAATTTTGCGTGCAACTCCCTCTGGCGTCATGGAATTTTCTTGTGGATTCTAAAATTGTCTTTGGTTTTATTAATATTGTATGTTCTTGTCCCTATATAAAACTCAGTATAAAAATATACTTTGATACATTGGTTCCTTTACAAATATAGTGGACTGAAAGGAAGAAAATAATATAAAAAAAGGCATGTGTATATTTCTTGTAACACCCGAGACATTTATGTTATATAAATCATCAAAGAAATCTTTTTCTACACAACACTTGCTTGGCTTGCTTTACACGAAATCAGGACCTTTCTCGATAGTTTCTGTCGTACGCAATACTGAGTTTCACTAAACAACGATATGATATTAAAATATTACTAAAACTAGCCGTTATGAATAGTAATAACCACTTTTTGAAATTTTATAAATTTTATTTTTCAAAATGGACTTCATTTTTGGATTTGGAATATCGAAATTAGCCTAGGGTGAAATTTTGGTATTTTTCTGAAAACATTCAATTTTTAATGAATAGTGAAACCACTAAGTGGTAGTTAAACAACTGAATTTTTCATAAAACTTAATTTTTCCGCTTCTGTGAGTGGAATTTCAAAAATCTGAGAGACACAGTTGATGTCAGTAAGTAAAATGTGGTTCAAGGAGATGAAAATAATTTTTTGGTGAATAGTAACTTTTTACTTTTTTTTACCACGGTTAAAAGTAAATAGGGTAATTAAGGGTAAAGATGATATTACTATTACCCTAACACATGTACTAATTCTATTGGATAGGTGTAATTTGACCAAAAACAAACCTAGGAATAAACTATGACCATTTAGGCCCACTTGGATTAGATTAGGACATTTATTATTAATTTATTTAAAGAAGGGTTAAAATAGTTAAAATCAAAGTTTAATAAGTAAATAATTTTTAATATGGGGTTATAAATAAGATAAATTCGACTATATGTATTCATTAGAAAGATAAAAATATTTCCTACATAATGGTATTTTATTTTTAATTTTTAGACATTAAATAATTTAATTTATTTATGACACAACGATGATGCAGTAATTATCTTATTAATGAAATATTGACATAATTAATGTTATAAACACCAAAATAAATGTAATTTGAGTCTTTTTATGAATTACACTAATTTTATAGGTTAATAAGACATATTATTATTGATTTAATTAACTTGGATCGAACTAATAATTCTGTTATTATTTTCACAAAAATCAATTACTAAATAGTGTCAAAATTGACATAAAATAGTTTTTAAAACAAATATTATATTAGTAATTGTTATTTTATTCATAAAAATCTAAGGTTCGGCCAAACGACTTAGATAAGGTTATATATATTAATAATAAACAACTTGGGGTTCGTTTGGCTGCTTATAGTATGTTTATTAACCTTATGCTATAAAAACACAAGAAGACACGGTAAAAGTAAACTTATTTAACTTAATGTTAAATCTAAATGATAAGGTTAAAATAGGAACATAAACATGTATAAATTCTATTAGATGAGAGGATTTATACCCATACCCACCTTAGCTTCAAAATATATCAATTTGGAGCTATTTAAAACCAAACATGACTTTATAATAAAATAATATTTTTAGTTTTCCCAAAGGTGCCCCACTCCTCCCTTATAAAAGGGCACCTCCTCCCCCTCTTCCTCACACCACTTTGAGCCTTCAAGATCACCCAACTGCTGCCAATTCCTCCTCGCCACTTCCCTAGAGACATCCTAGAGGTCCCGGTCTTCTTCAAAGACCAATTATTGTTCCCTAAAAGAAGGTCTCAAAGAAGCACTTCAAAGAAGAGGTAATGTCTGTTACCAATTCATTCATCTTTATTTCTTCTTCCACTTCTTCTTATTTAGTTGTATCATTATGAAGTAATAACATCAGTATCACTCATCTACTGATATTTTATTATAATTATGAAACAACCCTATTTCACCATCTATCAATCCTACGGAAAAAGAAATCACCACGCGTGCGTACGTACAGAATACCGTCTCCACGTCGTGGTGTAATCTATTTTCCACCACCACCGTACTTGGATGGGTATAATTGTGTAAATACTGACTATATATGATGATTATAAAGTAATACTGATTATGAAATAGTATACATACACTCCAATACAATTCCACGATCATAGGAACGATATCATCACTCGTGCATACCTACGGAATATCGTATCCACGATGTGATGCGACTCGTTCTACATGATCTTCATTTAATAATGATTATATAAATGAATTTAATGAAGGAATATGATATATATTACCCTAATACCATTCTGGAAATGATTTATCTATAACCGAAAGAGAAGAATAAAAATTTATTCGACAAGACACGCATAAGAACATAAAGCTATAAACACACGAATAACAAGTAGCAATGAAATATTACTACTAAGAAGCTAAGGATATGACCATATATGATATCATAAAAATATTTATGATTCTGTAATAAGTCAATAACATTATTTAAATCATTATACAGGAGTTTCGGACACTTACGAAGAAAAACGGACCTAAGGTAAGGGAAATATCACAATCTCATTTTTATCCGAGATTGTTTATACTTTAGTATTTACTAGGGTGTATTTTATCATCCACATCCATGTTTCCCCAATATGTAATATTATTACCATTCACCTACAATTGTTTAAATCCTATTTTACCCTTCGGTGAGTTTTTAGTAAAACATATGAAAGGAATCTTCTATCGTTTTTCGTATGAGGTACGTTTTGACTTTCACAACAAAAGTGCGAGAAGAATGTTTTTTTAACTTATACAGCATGAATGGATTTTTGAAACATAATTTCCAAGAATCTTCCTTTACATGTTTTCATGTTTATTTTTAATCAACTTCTTTTAGTTTAGAATTGTACGACATGTTAAGAAAGGAAAGGTGTTTTTGAAGAAGATAGGATATTTTCCTCAAGAATAGAGTTCAAGTGTTTTATCAAAATTATTTTCCATCTATGATAATAATGGGTTTTTTTTCTATCCCTATTATTACATTGATTTGATTATGTTGTGATGGAACTATATTCATTAATTCCTTTATGTTATATGAATTGTTTTATGATGTCACGATGTTTAAGATTCCCATTTTCATTACATGGGTTATGCAATGATGTATGGTTTATGATTTTGTGGCACATATAAGAATGGTATCATTAAGAGATGGGTTGGACCTATATCTACATCCGATGAATTGGGTAAAGATTTTATATCTCATGAGGTAGACATGGCTGGAATGGTAGGTTATACCGGTTCAGTGAAACAGGACTGAAACGAGGGTGAATCGGTTCAGAAATGGACTTTGTCCACTAAGATAGTCTTGGAAATGAGTCTTGACTAATAAGAAATGATTCTCTATGATTATGTGTGTATTCCAAAAAGTTTCATGTTTTATGTTATGATTATTGTGATTACATTTCACTGCCATGATTTATTCCATGTTATGAAATTATGATCTCTTTTGCAGGTTAAGATTTCCAAAAGATATGCGCTTATGTATATGATGTGATTGATATTTCTTTTTTTTACCCTTACTGAGCATTTGAGATCACCCTTTTGTATGTTTTCCTTCCCCAGGTCAGGAAGAAGGTTATTAAGTATGAAATTCCCAAAGGGACTATAGATATGATGAAATAAATGGGAGACAATGTAGACTCTTTATGAACCAGTTGTTTATGTTTCCCATTTTCTAAAGACACTATACCTATACGGTCCTTTCGTGGTTTTTTATATGTTGTAATAAGTACGATTCAATTTTGAAGTATTAACAATGTATGTAAAGTATGGGTCGTTATAGTTGGTATCAGAGGAAAGGTATAGTCAACCTTTGGAAACTAGGATGTGAAAGCCTTAGTAAGAACCCTAAGGACAATTCTAAGCATAGAACACAATATTAGTGTTTTAGAAATGGCCATGAATAACCTAGGATAAGACCTTAAGTGTGAAATTTTATTCTTGATTATGTGGTTTTCCAATTATAATTAGTGTTTCTCACACTATTCTTCTTGGTTTTAGACAATGGCTGGAACCCGAAGGAACCGTGTTAATGCGGAATGAAACGGGAAATGCAATGATTGTCCCCCTCAGCACCCAAACGTTATGGGAGATGGAATAAAAAATCTTGTAGCCATTCTCACACAACTTTCTCAAGTTATGAATCATGCAGGACTTCCAAACGAGCAAAGGATGGAGCAACATTCTATTGAATCCTTCATGAGGTAGCGTCCACCTTCTTTCAGCGGGTATACTGATCTATTAGTTGCTGAACAATGGATTAGTACTACTGAAAAGATATTTTCAGTTCTTCAATGTTATGAACATGATAAATTCATCCTAGAAGTGTATCGTTTGGAAGGAGATGCTGATCAATGGTGGAATATTATTAGGAATACGAGGCAAAGGGATGAAATTGAGTCCATGGAATTGGACGAGTTCAAGAACTTATTTTTCAATAAGAACATCCCTCTTATTCTCCGAAAAAAGATGTAGAAAGAGTTCCCTGAACTGAAGCAAAAGGATTATGAATCTGTTGGTACCGATGAAGCAAATTTTACAAGACTTGCAAGGTACGATTCTGGTATTATTATCCAACCTGAGAGTAAGATCGATAGATTCTTTAGTGGCTTAAAACCAAGTCTTCGAAGGGTGTTAGCCGTAAGGGACATCAATAGCTACGAGAAAATCGTTCGATGTGCTGTCAATGTCGAGATGGAGATTGAAGTAACCCATCAGTCATATGGGTTTGATAAGAAGAGGAACATGTAATTCAAAGGAAAATCTAAAGAGCACACTGAAAATAAGAAGAGCGTTCCCTTATTCTCAAAGTGTGGAAAGAAACATGGAGGGAGTTGTCTTAAAGGGACAAGTAAATGTTTCAAATGTGGAAAGGAAGGTCATCGGGCATTTGAATGCCGTGATGATGGGACGAAGATGACTAATGATGCAAACAAAGGAAGGGATACATAGAATGAACCTACTACACTTAAATGTTTCAAGTGAAAGGAGATGGGACATTATGCCAATAAATGCCCTAATCCAAGGCTTGATGACGATTGTCGATGTCAACAAACTCTTAAGGCTAAAGACAAAGGAAAGTCACATGCAATTTCTATCAGCGATGTGGAGTACGATAACGATGTGGTGAATGGTACACTTACCATCCACTCTAAAGTAGCAAATGTTTTATTTGATTCTGGATCCACACACACTTTTATTTCTGAAGAATTTTATAAGGGTATCACCGTATTACCTCAACAATTAGATGTGGAGTTAGCTTTGACAACACCTAATGGCACAACAGTCGCATCAAAAGTTTATAATTCTTCTCCGATCAAAGTTTGTGGGAAAGTGCTTCCTGCAAATATTGTGATCCTTCCTATAGTGGAATTTGATGTGATTCTTGGCATGGACTGGATTTCTTTATATGGAGCTCATATCAATTTACAAAGAAGGGAAGTCACATTTCATATTCCAGATCAATCTATGATGGTCTATCAATGCAAGGATGAACATAACCTTCTAGTGGAAATTTCTTCCATTTTATGGGTATTGATTCCACTAAATGAAGTTTATTTATCTCAAATGGTTGGTGAGAAACTCGCGATTAATAATATGCCCATTGTACAGGAGTTTGATGATGTCTTTCCAGAGGAATTACCAGTTCTTCCACCGAATCGTGAAGTTGAGTTTTCAATAGAACTCGTACCGGGTGATTTGCCTATTTCAAAGACACCTTATAGAATGGCCCCAATTGAGTTGCAGGAATTGAAGAAGCAACTCCAAGAGAATCTTGATAAGGGATTCAAACGCCCTAGTGCGTCACCTTGAGGAGCACCTGTTCTATTTGTTAAGAAGATAGATGGATCAATGAGACTCTGCATTGATTATCGAGAACTTAACAAGATCACTATCAAGAACAAATATCCTCTCGCACGCATTGATGACATATTTGACCCACTACGCGGAGGTCAATACTTTTCCAAGATTGATCTTCGTTTAGGGTATCATCAATTAATGGTAAAAATGGAGGATATACCAAAGACGGCTTTCCGTACAAGGTATGGACACTATGAATTTATACTGATGCCATTTGGTCTTACTAATTCCCCCGATATCTTAATGGATCTGATGAATAGTGTCTTTAGAGACTATCTTGATCAATTTGTGGTAGTCTTTATAGACGATATTCTGTTATATTCATAGAGCAAGGAAGAACATGAAGATCACTTGAGAATTATATTGAAGACCCTGAGAAAGGATATGATTTATGCCAAATTTACCAAATGTGAATTTTGGCTTAAAAATGTTGCTTTTTTGAGTCACATAATCTCAAAAGAGGGGATATCTGTGGATCACGCAAAAACAGAGGTTATCGAAAGATGGTCGAGACCAACAACAGTAACTGAGATCCGAAGTTTTCTTGGTTTGGATGGATATTATCGACGTTTTGTGAAATATTTTTCACGATTATCTAATCCACTCACCAAGTTGACTCGGAAAGGAGTTAAGTTTGTCTGGATGGAAGAATGTGAAGAGAATTTCAAGGAGTTGAAAAGAAGGTTATCCAGTGCACCAGTGCTCACACTGCCTTGTAGTGGAGAAAGGTTTGTGATCTATAGTGATGCATCCAAGGAGGGATTGGGGTGTGTTCTTATGCAAAATGATATGATTCGGAGGCATTACCTCTAAGGTGAAAGGTGTGATATTTATACTGATCACAAAAGTTTAAAGTATATTTTCACACAAAAGGAGCTGAATATTTTCCAAAGAAGATGGTTGGAGATGATTAAGGATTATGATTTCTCAATCCATTACCACCCTGGGTAAGCAAACAAGGTGGCGGATGCATTAAGTCGACAAGACCATGCTAGTTTATCCATGATGAGGATCACAAAAATCCAATATTTATGGATTTACAAAGGATGGATCTTGGAATTATAATGGAAGGGGGAAAATATTATATTTCTCAAATGAATGTTCAACCATCTATACATGTGAAGATTAAAGAGTCATAGAAAGAAGATGTCGAGTTACAAAAGAAAGTGGGGAATGTTCCTGAATTCAACCTTGATTGTGATGGGATAATAAAGTTCAGGAATCAGGTTTGTGTTCCTCCCATCCCCGAATTAAAGAAGGAGCTGCTGGATGAGGCTCATAGTTCTTCATTCTCTATTCATCCTGGAAGCACGAAGATGTATAGGGACCTGAAAGAGTACTTCTGGTTGGATGGAATGAAAAGAGATATTGCTGAATATGTCTCTCGATGCTTGGTTTGTCAACAAGTTAAAGGTGAGAGACAGAAGTCTAAGGGGATGTTACAAACATTACCCATACCCGAATGGAAATTGGAAAACATCACTATGGACTTTGTCATAGGACTTCCTAAAAAATCCAAAGGAAATAATGCTATCTGGGTCATAGTTGATCGTCTTACAAAGTCTGCACACTTTATTGCTATTAGAGAGGATTTCTCTCTAGATCAGCTTTCCAGGATATATGTAATGGAAGTGGTAAGATTTCATGGAGTACCACTTTCTATTATATCTGATCGGGATCCGAGATTTACCTCGAAGTTCTGGCGAAGTCTTCAGCATACTCTAGATACAGAGTTGAGTTTCAGCACTGCTTATCATCCTCAGACAGACGGTCAGTCTGAGAGAATAATTCAAACTCTAGAAGATATGTTGAGAGCTTTCTCTATGGATTTCAAAGGAGGTTGGGATCAACACCTACCTTTGGTGGAATTTTCTTATAATAATATCTTTCACTCCAGTATTGAGATGGATCCTTATGAATATCTCTACGGAATGAAATGTAGGACTCCAACTTGCTGGGATGAAGTTGGGGAAGGATATCTATTAGGACCCGATCTTGTTGATGAAATGGCAGAAAAGGTCTGATCTATTCAACAACACATAAGAGCAGCTCAGAGTCAAAAGGAAAGTTATGTCGACAACCGAAGAAAAGACCTAGAGTATGAAGTGGGTGATATAGTGTTCTTATGAATATCTCCCTAGAAGAGAGTCATGAGATTTGGAAAAAAGGGGAAGTTGAGCCCTAGATATATCGGTCCTTTCGAAATACTGGATCATGTCGGGTAGGTAGCTTACCATTTGGCGCTTCCATCGAATCTCTCTCAAGTTCATGATGTGTTCCATGTATCTCTCTTGAGAAAGTACATACCTGATCCTTCACATGTACTCAGCTCAGAAGTTGTACCGTTGGAGCAACAACTTTCTTATGAAGAACAACCAATAGAGATTCTAGATCGTAGCGAAAAAGTCCTACGAAACAAGACCATAGATTGGTGAAAGTTTTATGGAGGAACCACCAATTAGAAGAAGCTACATGGGAGCTTGAGGATATGATGAGGGAGAGGTATCCTCTTCTGTTTGTTACAAAGTGATGAATTTCGAGGGCAAAATTCATTTTAAGGGGGGTAGAATGTAACACCCGAGATTTTTGTGTTATATAAATAATCAAAGATATCTTTTTCTACACAACACTTTCTTGGCTTGCTTTACACGAATTCTCGACCTTCCTCGATAGCTTGCGTCGTACGCAATACCGAGTTTCACTAAACAACAATATGCTATTAAAATATTACTAAAACTAGCCGTTATGAATAGTAATAACCACTTTTTGAAATATTATAAATTTTAATTTTCTAAATGGACTTCATTTTTGGATTCGGAATATCGAAATTAGCCTAGGGTGAAATTTTGGTATTTTTCTGAAAACTTTCAATTTTTGATGAATAGTGAAACCACTAAGTGGTAGTTAAAAAAGTGAATTTTTCATAAAACTTAATTTTACCGCTTCTGTGAGTGGAATTTAAAAAATCCTAGAGACACGGTTGATGTCAGTAAGTAAAATGTGGTTCAATGAGATGAAAATAATTTATTGGTGAATAGTAACTTTTTACTTGTTTTTACCCCGGTTAAAAGTAAATAGGGTAATTAAGGGTAAAGATGATATTATTATTACCCTAACACATGTCCTAATTCTATTGGATAAGTTTAATTCGACAAAAAACAAACCTAGGAATAAAATATGACCATTTAGGCCCACTTGGATTAGATTAGGACATTTATTATTAATTTATTTAAAGAAGGGTTAAAATAGTTAAAATCAAAGTTTAATAAGTAAATAATTTTTAATATGGGGTTATACATAAGATAAATTCGACTATAAATATTCATTAGAAAGATAAAAAGATTTCTTACATAATGGTATTTTATTTGTAATTTTTAGACATTATATAATGTAATTTATTTATGACACCAAGATGAGGCAGTAATTATCTAATTAATGAAATATTGACATAATTAATGTTATAAACACCAAAATAAATGTAATTTGAGACTTTTTATGAATTACACTAATTTTCTAGGTTAATATGAAATATTTTTATTTATTTAATTAACTTTTTTCGAACTAATAATTCTGTTATTATTTTCACAAAAATCAATTACTAAATAGTGTAAAAATTGACATAAAATAGTTTTTAAAACAAATATTATATTAGTAATTGTTATTTTATTTCTAAAAATATAAGGTTCGTCCAAAAGACTTAGATAAGGTTATATATATTAATAATAAACAACTTGGCTTCGTTTGGCTGCTTATAGTAAGTTTATTAACCTTATAGTATAAGAACACAAGAAGACACAGTAAAAGTAAACTTATTTAACTTAATGTTAAATCTAAATGATAATGTTAAAATAGTAACCTAAACCTGTCTAAATTCTATTGTATGAGAGTATTTCGACCCACCCCCACCTTAGCTTCGAAATATATCAATTTGGAGCTATTTAAAACCGAACATGACTTTATAATAATATAATATTTTTAGTTTTCCCAAAGGTTCCCCTCTCCTCCCTTATAAAAGGGAACCTCCTCCCCCTCTTCCTCACACCACTTTGAGCCTTCAAGCTCAGCCAACCCCTGCCAATTCCTCCTCTACACTTCCCTAGATACATCCCAGAAGTCCCGGTCTTCTTCAAAGGCCAATTTTAGTTCCCTAAAAGAAGGTCTCAAAGAAGCACTTCAAAGAAGAGGTAATGTTCGTTACCGATTCCTTCATCATTATTTCTTCTTCCACTTCTTCTTATTTAGTTGTTTCATTATGAAGTAATAACATAAGTATCACTCATATACTGATATGTTATTATAAGTATGAAACAACCCTATTTCACAATATATCCATCCTACAGAAAAATAAATCACCGCGCGTGCGTACGTACGGAATACCGTCTCCACGCCGTGGTGTAATCTATTTTCCACCACCACCTTAATTGGATGGGTATAATGGTGTAAATAATGACTATATATGACGATTATAAAGTAATACTGATTATGAAATAGTTTACATACACTCCAATACAATTCCACGATCACAGGACCAATATCATCACTCGTGCGTACGTACGGAATACCGTCTCCACGATGTGATGCGACTCGTTCTACATGATCTTCATTTAATAATGATTATATAAATGAATTGAATGAATTAATATGATATATATTACACTAATACCATTCTGGAAATGATGTATCTATAACCTAAAGAGAAGAATAATAATTTATTCGACAAGACACGTATAAGAACAAAAAGTTATAAACACCCGAATAACAAGTAACAATGAAATATTACTACTAGGAAGCTAAGAATATGACCATATATGATATCATAAAAATATTTATGATTCTGGAATAAGTCAGTAACATTATTTAAATCATTATATAGGAGGTTCGGACACTATCGAAGAAAAACGGACCTAAGGTAAGGGAAATATCACAATCTCATTTTTATCCGAGATTATTTGTACTTTAGTATTTACTGGGGAGTATTTTGTAATCCACATCCAAGTTTCCTCAATATGTAATATTATTTCCATTCACCTACAATTGTTTAAATCCTATTTTACCCTTCGGTGTGTTTTTAGTAAAATATATAAAGGAATCTTCTGTCGTTTTTCGTACGAGGTACTTTTTTGACTTTCCCGACAAAAGTACTAGAAGAATGTTTTTTTAACTTATACGGAATGAATGGATTTTAAAACATTATTTCCAAGAAGCTTCCTTTACAAGTTTTCAAGCTTATTTTTAATCAACTTCTTTTAGATTATAATTGTATGACATGTTAAGAAAGGAAAAGTGTTTTTGAAGAAGAAAGGATATTTTCCTCAAGAATAGAGTTCAAGTGTTTTATCAAAATTATTTTCCATATAAGATAATAAAGGGTTTTGTTTCTATCCCTATTATTACATTGATTTGATTATGTTGTGATGGAATTATATTTATTAATTCCTTTATCTTATATGAATTGTTTTATGATGTCACGATGTTTAAGATTCCGATTTTTATTACATGGGTTATGCTATGATGTATGGTTTATGATTTTGTGGCACACATAAGAATGGTATCATTAAGAGATGGGTGGGACCTATATCTCCCTCCAATGCATTGGGTAAAGATTTTATATCTCATTAGATAGACATGGCTGGATTGGTAGGTTATACCGGTTCAGTGAAACGGGACTGAAACGAGGGTGACTTGGTTCAGAAATGGACTTTTCCCACTAAGATAGTCTTGGCAATGAGTCTTGACTAACAAGAAATGATTATCTATGATTATGTGTGTATGACACAAAGTTTCATGTTTTATGTTATGATTATTGTGATTACATTTCACTGCCATGATTTATTCCATGTTATGAAATTATGATCTCTTTTGTAGGTTAAGATTTCCAAGAGTTATGCGCTTATGTATATGATGTGATTGATATTTCTTTTGTATATCCTTACTGAGCATTTGAGCTCACCCTTTTGTATGTTTTCTTTCACCAGGTCAGGAAGAAGGTTATTAAGTAAGATATTCCAAAAGGGACTATAGACATGATAGAATAAATGGGAGACAATGTAGACACTTTATGAACCAGTTGTTTATGATTCCCAGTTTCTAAAGACACTATACCTATACGGTCCTTTCGTGGTTTTGTTATATGTTGTAATAAGTATGCTTCAATTTTGAAGTATCAACAATGTATGTAATGTATGGGTCGTTATATTTATTCTTCCTTCTTTGATGGAAATAGTTATTTCGAAGAAACGTATATTTATTTATGTTATATGTTCTATATAAAAAATATTACATATCAGAACTACAAAACCACCCTGAAAAAATCTCTCATGTCGATGATTTAAATTTTTTTCCATGAAAACATCAAAAGATGATCAATTCATTAATTGATGTGTACATGAGGATATATGAAAATATATTCCCATTTTATATCATCCAAATTTCATTAATTAGATTTATAAAACATATTATTCACACAGGATAAATATATGTCTTAATATTTATATCAGGTCCTTATCGAACACAATGGTATATAAGAATATGAACTTATACTCGACATTAAATTATTATCAACTGCATATAATACACTATATTTTATACTTACATTAATATAAGTCAATGAATATCATTTATGATCTAATAGGATAATATTTTAAATTATTCCACTAGACATAACTCGTTTACAATCAAGATACTATTTTGAAATTAGTGAGTATTAGTTTAATGGAGTTTTACAATGCCAAATTCTATTTGAAAATATTTTAAATAAACCTTTAGGAACAAAATATACAACATACCGAAATTAAAATCTCTCTACGTAATCACCCCACATAATACACATGTTCTATCACTACTCATCCTTTTCTCTATCCAATATTTCCAAAATAATATAATTTTGTTATACCACTACCTATGTTGATAATCACATGATAATTTTGGTCTACAAATGATTTTATAAGGTAAGAGATAGAGTTTTATTGAAAATCTATATATTTTTTCAAAAACCTTTTGTAAGACGAAATATTTTAAATGTTAGTTATTTTAAATTATTTCATTAATAAATAAATTTTAATACAATACGATATATTTATCATTAATATTATATATATTTTATAAAATATTTTTTAAGTAAAATCTCTGAAGAATGTTTATATGTGTTTCTTATGAATTTTAAGAGTACTTAGAAATGATGTTATGTATTTTCATTGAAGTAGAATTTTTATTTTTGGATATATAATTATATACCCCAAAGAAAATAAATTTCAAAGACATGGTGTACTTAAAATATTATGAATATAGATTTATAATTAGAAATATAGGAATTATAAAATTTTTATATAATATTTTGGTACTTTGACATTAATTATGATGATGAGGAATGGGTAGTAAAACCAAATCCTCAAGGGGATGTTTTCCTAATTTTGTGTTTATCATTTCAATATTAATTGTGGCCTCATGTTTTTATTACAATATTTTCATGTATCATTGTAATTCCAAAAGTAGTTATTAATTTCCAATGTAAACATTCAATTTATTAAGGATAAATTTTGATTTATATAAAGGATATATTATCTTCTAAATAAATAGGTTTTTTATAAAATAATATGTTTGGACATTATCCCTTATTTAGAATTTTATATAAATTTTAAATAAAGAGGATTTCACCTCATGTTTTGAACCACCTTTTGAGAAATTACGATTTCACCAAATGATTAAAAAAAATATTATACTTATAATGATGACAAGAATAACATGGGTGAATGGCTTCAAATATGAGTATAGCTCCGATGAAGTCATATACGAGTTTGTAGAATTTTATAAAATGAATTAATTGTAAATCTGATTCCTAATACTTCAACCAACATTGTCTAAATGATACATAGTATTAACATCAATTATAATCCATATTAATAAATTGGTTTTTTTTTTATATTGAGTTATGTATTTATTATTAAACCCAAATAACAAAATCATTATATTTTTTATCACCAAATCCATTGGTACTCATCTTGGTTATCACAATTCAATATGTTTTATCTTCACCAAGACCATAGAATTCATATAACCAACCATGTATTGGCATTGGTTGTCACTGCTGACATCCCAACCTCGTTCATTTACCCAGTACACCCCATTTCATAAGTTCCACTTGAGTTAATCAGTATAAAACATAAAATATGGGATATGGGATCAGTTTTTTCCAACTATAGCTACCAAGGCCCACAATAATTACCAAATGAATCACCTATATGTGATATTCATGTACTAGGATATAGTGTTACCATAATCCTATCATAATAATTATTGTGACTGATTTTATAATTTTCAATGGAGTCATCACCTATAACACTATTGGATAATAATGACGAACACCCTCCAATGTATCTTATGCATCTCATTTATTATTTGATTCATAGTAAGTTTTGGTATGCCATTACACCCACCCTATATACCACCATAACATGTATCCTCACATCAAACAATAAAAATACTTATTCCACCCTTAACCAATTTCTCCTTAAAGTCAGGTGGGTGATGCACCATATAATTAGTATGTGGGAAATTCCATGGAACCAAGATTCATGATGCAAGAGATGACCCCTCCCCTACTATTCACGCAACTAAAATGCACACATTCAAATTTCATTTTTATGTATATATTAACAAAGAATAAAAAACATCATTTATACAAAAACCAATAATTTCCCCCTATAGGTACATTTTTTCACTTAAAACTCTTTAAATGATACAATTACATACGTGAGGGACAATATCTTATAGTCATTATTAGGAAACAAAATCATTTCAAATAATCCTCAATTTATATGAAGAAAAAAACAAAAAACATGGGATGAGAATAAATCTAAATAGTTGGAATAAAATATTTAAAATAAATTAGGCCAACAAAATACATAAACACCATTATAATATTAATCCATTAACCAATGAGGGTTGAGAATTGAAAAAAATAAAATAAATTTAAAACTAATAATCAATTTCATTTTCTAAAATGATTCACAAAACTGTCCAGTTAAAAATTTAACAATAAAATAATAGTGAAGGTTACCTATAAAATTATATTCATATCACAATTTCAATTGAATAACATAACTTGTTAACTCAATGTTCATTTTTAATTGAAAAAAACCAAAATATAATTCCAAAATCATAATCCCAGAATTTAATAATGTACCTAGTGAATTCTAACATCATATATACGAAGAGAAGATCATTTCCCAATTCGTAATAGGTCTATATTGAACCCACCCCCATCATATATAATTTTTAATATCCATAATATGATTAGAACACATAGAATATTTTATTTCACATTAATCCCATAAAAACATATTTTTATCCCTTAATACAAAAATAATTTATCCCACCAAAATATGATTATTTACAAAACTACATGACCAATTACACGTTAAGAAGAAAATAAAATAAAACCCCTAATATTATAAGAGAGTTGTAATATAACATTGTACCATATGATGAAATATACATCCATTTTGATAAGATAATAAAATAAAACAGCACAAAATAAAGGATATTAAAATTATATTTTACAAAAATGAAAACTTGAAAAATAGAATTTGTTATTTATAATATTTATACAAACGTGATAATGAATTGATGTGAAGAATATTAAAAATTGAAATATAATTCATTATTTTGTATTAAATGTTAAAAATGAATAATGTAGAAAATTTAAAAAATATTACCTCTAAATAATTCAAATTAAATTTACAGATATTGAAAAATTACATTATGAAATCCTTTATTTTTAGAGAAAATAGTATTTGAAATGACAATTATAGGAATGTGAAAATGGGAAAACCTTAAAATATATAAATTAAATATCTAATAGAAACCCCCTTCTATTGTGTATCACATGTCCTCGTATAACCTCTATTCTCATGAATAATATAATTTTATAAAATGTGGAATTTATGAGGACACTATTTCATCTTCATAACCTTGTGAATTTTCAATTTATAAAAATTATTTTCATAATTTAACCAATTATTAAATTAGTATTTTTCATGCTAGTTTTTTTCAGGTCATTCGATTAACACTGAGAAAAACAACTTTGGTATATTTTTAATGGTTTGGGGACCTTTTCAAATAGATCAAATAAATTAAAATTTTCATTATTTCATTATTCAAAAAAAGAATTTATTATTTATTAATGTTTGTGCCATTCATAAATTCTTCTTCTATATTCCTGTTCTAAATTATTGAAAATAATTACAACCCAATACCTTTAATATAAAAAATATTGTGGAATTATTACAATCAAAATTTGTAATTACACAATTAATGTAATACAAATTTAATTTTCAAGAATAAAATGAGTTTTTAAAATCATAAAATAATTAAATTTGATTATACAAACATAATTAACCATGTTAGTTTATGCCAACACATTTCTTTTTTTTTCAAATGATTTTAAAAGAAAGAAAACTCAGTATTATTTTATATTTTAAAAAAATATCTTATCTAATATAATAATTCTGAGAAGCATAATAATTGAACAAACATTTTTTGAATGTGTAGGAGAGGATCTGAAAAGAAGAGTAATAGTTTTTGAAAAATATGTTTCTAGTGTAATAATAGGTAATCAAAAGAGTTCAATGTAGTGTAGTTGATTTTTCTTCATCGTTGATGCATAAAAAAGGTATAGTAGATGTAAAAATATAATTATAGAAAAAATAAGACTCATTTTGAGTGATTATTAAGATGAAAAATAAAAAATTAGAATGATGAAAGAGGCCAAAAAATATTACACCACACATTAAGTAGCCTCATTTGTTCTGTGTCTAAAAATGTTGAAGAACGTTTTTTAAGTATGTAGGCCTATTTACATAGAAAGGGTTTTTTAATGATGGATTCTACAATAATTTGGAGGAAAAAAGAAACATTCATGAATTTATGAATTAATATAATGAGAACCCATTCATAAGAAAAAATCAATGGTGTTTTTTCTAATATTATGAATTTACGGGTCATGAATTAAATATTATATTTGAATGTAGTTATAAAATTAAAAATGGATCATATTCACATATATTAAGTTTTCACTTGGAAAATTTTAATGTTTTTTGATATTTTATATTGATAATTCATTTTGGATATTAACCAAACTTTAGTGAATTTTTCATATCTTTTTTTATAATTTGGATTTAGAAAGAATCTTGATAGGCATGGAATAATAATTTAAATATATAACTATTATATTACATTAATATTGTTTTCTAATAATATTGTGAGGTTATAAATTATTTATATTGTCTCTCATATCAAAATATTTAAACAATTACATTTGTTTTTCACATATTTAAACATTAACTACGTCATCATTTTATAGTGTTTCTGAATAGTATTCATTTAATATTATATTTTTAACAAATTATTATTTACAAAAATATAATAAATTTTATGTCATTAAATATTTTCTAGAATGAATAATAAAGTATAAATTCTCTCATTCGAAGGATGGATGTATTTTTAGGATATTACTTTTACATTTCTAGCCTTATTCATGAAATGAGTATGTATTTATATTATTATCTTATTATGAAATCCTTATGGAACCCATTTTAATTTACATTGTTATATTTTTTTCGTACAAGAAAAATTTCTAGTAAATTTCTATTTTTTGATGTAGTGAATGTCTCTGAGTTAGATCTAGGTTTCTCCTAACCATGTGGGAATTGTGCATTAGGATTGTAGATTTTTGTAGAGAAAATTTCATCTATGGTGAAAGGTTAGTAAAATTTTCATACTTCACATGATAAATACACTAGTCTCTCTAGTGAGTCTCATGTATTTAGGGTGTTGATTAGACATCCTTTTAGAGAAACCATGAAAATCACATAAGAATATAATATTTTTGATCCTAAGAAGATACAAAAACAATTTTAACTAAAAATCGAACTCC
Organism: Viscum album; assembly: GCA_963277665.1. Classification (NCBI taxonomy): domain Eukaryota; kingdom Viridiplantae; phylum Streptophyta; class Magnoliopsida; order Santalales; family Viscaceae; genus Viscum; species Viscum album. The sequence continues at coordinate 1,152,833,848 of OY728121.1, read as the reverse complement.
ACACCTAACATACCAAGATATCATGTCACAAATTACTAGGTAGGCTTATGTCATTCTTCCCCCAATGACATCCTATCCCCATGGTCTATTTTTTTAATTTTTTTAATGGGTTATGACTTTATATTCAAGGTATGACGTCCCCCCTAATCTGTTTCGCTAGTTGTCTAGTCTAATATTCCCCCATAACTACACACCACCCAAGATGAACCATAGTGCATCAGATTAAAAATTTTACATTGACATTATCTATTTTTTGTTATCAAATCAGTACTGCCTTTCTTCTTCATTCAATCTAAAATAAATTCTCACATCTGTTTCCATTTATTGATAGGTTTCCCCTCAGGTAACTCTTTAAATTAATAAACCATTTTTTCTCATATTTTATTTATATTTTTAGGGAACCAAATTATTTTTAAATTATATATATATATATATATTGACTATTTAAATGTATAATATTATTTTACATGATTTTTATTTCAATGTAATCAATTTATCAAATTTGATGACTGGTAAAAATAAACCTAAGTTGATCTTTCACACTATGTTTTTTTATATTTCCCATGTGGGATATATGAATTTTATTATTTAATATATAGTTGGGTTTTCATTGTCCTATAATGACTATTTTGTGATATTATTTCTAGTTTCTGGTTATAAATGTGATGAATATTTTAAAAATTATTAATAAATTCCATGTTTAATGGAATTTGATTTTTTAATATGTTTTTATGTGTGTTGGATATTTCGATAGAATTGATTACAGGTGAAGAGAAATAATTTATTTCATTATTATTTGTGATTTTATATATCTTTGTGTATATTAAATGTTCTCAAATAATTTTATATATCATTTATTTATAGTAAATTTTATGGCAAATCCTTCGTCGGGATAAGTTCCCTTTCTATGGTCTACTATTATAGAAGTAAATATAATGACCCCATAAGCCACTGATTTTACACTTAATCCACTACTTAAGGGTCTAAACCAAGTTAGTGATTTAAATTTAGGTTCGCCTTCCCTTATTATGAATTTTGTAGTTATTCCATGTTTCACTTTTTTTAAAAATATTAATTATATAACATTCTTTTTAACATTACAATATACGGCCCAAACAATATAGCCTTTTAATTCAACTAAATTTTTTTTAATCAAAACTGTATTGGAATTATTACATTAATGTATATATAATACAAGTATTTTAATGGGTTTATTGAGTAAGGGAAGCTTCCTCATAAATCTTTTTTCAATATGATGGTTTTCATTTAATGAAAATAAAAATGATTGTTTTTGACATTATATACACTTTGAGGTTATTTTAGAATAAAAAAAATATTTTAAATAAAACATTTCAAACTATCACAAAATGGATCATTTATTTAATGATAATTCATGTGGTGTCATTTTACTTCGGCATACCAATGGATTATTTTTGGGCTCAAATATTTATTAAATATCAATTTTATATTCTGTTTTATCTCAATATATTTCTCAAAGAAAATGGTGTAAATGAATTTTTATGGAGACACTTGTACTAACATGGTGGTTTATATGTTTTTTTTGTTTTTTTATTTATTTAATTTGAAAAAAATGACATTCTTAAAAAATAATTATTGTAATGGGTGTTGTACTTCCATGCATAATTATGAATGTAGAATAGTAGTGGCTCATTAAATGTATTTTAATTGGAGGGTCACTTGATATATTAATGTTAAATATTTTTTAACTTTATTCTTCTTAAATTCAATGTGTTCATTTTAAAATGAATTTTTTATTCAATGTGTATTTCAATGATATAGATGGGACTTGCTATAATTTCAGGAGTAGTTCACCAAATTATTTAATTTTTTCCACTTAGAAAACCATTCCCCAAAGGGTGTCTCCTAGAGTCCTAAGTTATTGGACCAGGTCACGCAAATCAGGAATTCACCTTCGGTTAATCATGGACCTTTCCTGGTGCACAATTAAATGGTTGAACGAAGATGGTTTTCCTAATAATGTATTAGATCAAAGAACATCTATGGGTTTGGGTTCCAGATATACCTTTTTTATTGGGAGATTATTTTATATGTATATATTAATTTAGGGATTCATGAGGTGGGTAATGGGTGTGTGATTGATCAGCACTATCTATGATGGAACCTGGGCCACCATAGGATGTTATGATTTGAGTTCTTAAGAATATATTTAAAATCCATTTTTAGAATTTTTTTTTCTTTAATAGTATGTTGTATTTTCAATTGGAATTCATTTTTTTGGATGATGATAGTGGGAATGAACTAGTGGTACCATGTTACATCATAGGGCTTGGAGATCCATTTTGATCCTAACTTGAGGGTTGTTTTGGAATCATTTTCATAGTTGTGAAATTGGAATATGGTACTCCAATCAATGTTTCTAAAATGAACACATACATCAGACCAATTTTCAAATTTTTTGATGGAATTTTATTCTATTGTGACATTTTTTATTTTCGTGGTTTAACATGAGTTTTAATATTAAAACCATACATTGTAAATAGTGTGGTTTTGGTTTTCAATGTAATAATTGGGATCTCCAAAGCTAATTGAAACACAATAAAAAACATATTTATTTATGAAAAAATAGTATGAAAAAATTTGTTACCCTAAAATTATTTTAATGTGAAAGAGGATATATTTTAGGAATAAATAAATTTGGTTTTCTATCTTGACCTGACCCACAGTGGTTCACATAGCTAGTGAAAGGTCAATCCAAAACTACAACATTCCCACCTCTAAATAACATAGGTTGGAAACCATCTCCAAGAGGAATAATTAATATGGGAGAACTTTTCCTATTCACCTATTGATAGACACCAAACTATCTACATGCATAAGTGAGAAGAAATAATAATAAAACACAACAACATATTGGGTAACAACCATTTATGTTAAAATATATAGGAAATACAAAATATTGTGAATAATTAATTCCATAACATTAAGGTGAAAATAGACCAATCTATAAAACACATTTCAACCTAACAACAATTGAAAAATTAATTTTTGGGAGAACTCACCCACATATCTCCATGATTGAACCACTATAGGTAGTCACATGCAACTAACTATCCTATATGGTCATTTATTATCACTGATGACATATCTACCATCTAGATAAGACATGAAACATTCAGTAAGATCCTATACTTGAATTTTTATATACCTACCTAGTATGATTCCTCAAATACTGAAGGGAATGAAATAATATACATAGTAGAAGAAGGCATCTCAACCCATAAGACTGAAAAATGATGCAATAAAAAATGATATATATGATCATTAATGACTCCAATAGACGAGATAATGTGGATAAAACTATCAAATTCTATCACAAGTAATAGAGTCATTCATCAGTTCCAAAGGTCCATATACCACGACAAACATCTCATGTGTCTTTTTGAAGAGTAATTCTATGAAGCCAAACCTCACTAATGTGCCACATTGTTATGGTGGCCTAGTATCTAGAGAGAGGTCCCACACCCAAGTATAGTAGTAGGGTACCAATTACTAGGTGGACAAAGGACACACACCATTGTTTCATTTTTGGGGATCCACACTATTGGTAGAGGACCCATTCCCTAGAAAAATAGGAGGGTTACACTCAGTATATAGGTAGAGCACCCATTCCCACGAACATTAGAAGGGTTACACACAATATATTGGTAGAGGACTCACACCCTATCTCATCAAGGGGTTCAACTTTGTAGGTAAATGGCCCATGATCTAGAAAATTTTGATTGTTCGACTTAATAGATACATATAGGACCCACACCCAATCCAATCAGAGGGGTTTCACTTTTTTGGTAGAGGATCCATTCTAGAGAACAATATGAGTTTTCCCCTTAATATACAGGTAGTGGATATATTCCCTTGTATATCAAGGGGGTTCCATTCTATGGATAGGAGGTCACATCCCCTATCATAGTATTGGGATTCTTACCAATAAATTCATATTGGACCCATTCCCTAGAAAATAATGGGGATCTACTCTATGGATAGAGGAACCATTCTATGTCCCACTATAAGGGTTCCACGTTGGTATGATCACTCCAAATCACTGTTTTCTAGAAGCTCCACCTAAATAAGTGTACTGGTTATAAAATCTTCTGTTATATATAAAAATAAAATATTGTGTTTAATATCATGTTATATGCAGAAAAAAAACATTATAAAAGATTTTCATGGGAAAAAGTCTATTCTCAAAAATGGTTAAATAATAGAGAGAAACTTACTGCTGGGGTAAAAACTATATAGGGGACCATCGTACTGTGTGGTCCCACTGCAGTGCATGGTAGTGACTTTTATATCACATGGCTTATGGCCCATGTAGTAATAGACAACATATAAATTTACTAAATAGTGTGTCCTAGCCTAGTAGTGAGAAATTGTATTCTATATGTCATTACCATGTACATTAGCCTTTTTAAAGTACAAGGAATGTGACATTTCCATCACTATATTTTAGGATAAGGATGGCACTTAGAATTTCCACCTACAAAAGCCCATGTACTCTCGGAACTACAGGACATGTCTCCCATCATAAACATCATCTCTGGACAGGTTGGATTCCTGGCGGTTTCCCTATATAAAAGTCAATTTGGTCATCTAGGGTTACATAGTGTTTGGTCCATCCACATGGAATTTCATATTTTACACTAATGTGAAATCCTATCTATCATAGAAACAAGACTACAAAATGTTTTTACAAAAATGTACATGTTTTTTTTTATTGGGATCTTATAGAAATAATAGGATAGTTCACACTGATTTTAGATCTAATTCATGCAAATTTAATTATTCCAGTAGGGATCCCATAAATTACGGAATAAAGCTCAAACTATTGATTCTATACATATGGTGGATGGAAAATTGGTATACATTGATCCATAGAAGTCTGTTTCACACCTCATACGCCTCCCATCACTACTTATTGGTCATATACCCAATATCCATAGTAATCATCACAAATATCCCATAAGGCAGCCCAATCCTACACCAATCCCTTAGTCCTTTCATCATAAAAAATCAATTTTGAATTTAATGGTTCAATCATGTTCAAACCTACCTAGAAAAGTGGATCCTTGGACCTGTATGCTAACGAAGATGATGATGAACAACTATTGAGAAATATCCCAAAATAAAAGGTTCAAAAATAATTTTCTATGAATTAATTTCTAATTAATATATATATTGGATAATTGGGGTGAAAAACACTTAATAACAGGAATAAATTGAATAAAGAATTGAAATATGATACATTGGCACCTGAAAAATATTTATATAGATGCAGATGATGGAATGAGGTTTCGATCAAGATCAATTTTTAATCATTAGAATATAATCAAAAAATTGTTAGACCTATTTTTATTTAGATCACTCATTCTTGAATAATGATTTCACCAATTATGGGAAATTCTTGTAATGTTTGATGCCCAGAGATTCACCATGATCCAATTGTCCTTTATTTCCTAATCTTAGTTATCTAATGAATTGAGATAGAATCTTCTCTAAAAAATTCCATGGTAATGAGTCTAAAAATATGGATTCACAATATCATCCTATTTATAAACGCATTTTTTATGTAATTTGATTCCAAATATATAAATAAATTATTTATTTTAAATAACACACATTCTAACGGCTGCCACTATCAGACGTCCTCTAAAAACTAGCATTAGGACATCTATTGTGTAAATGATTCCCTCCAGATTCAATAGTGGATTATGATTCTTGTTGAGGGACTCTTTTCGAGATATATCATATTATATTTATTTTAAAAATCGTGGGTGATATATGATAAATTTTTTATTTTTATAAAATTAATTCCAGGCTCATCAGGCCTCAAAATCATGCATCTTCTCAGTGCATATCTAAACAGAATATTCCTTATTATATATAAAAGACATGTAAGGATGAAAAATTATCTCTAAATTATACCATCACTAAATATTTTTGTTCCTTAATAATAAATACTAATAAATGAGGGGGTTATATTGATTCATCATATTTCTCTCTAGCTCTGAGGGGAACTCCTCCAGGCTCTCATACTTCCACATGACACAAAGAATGGAAATAATCCATCATCACATGATCATTTATTTATGATCCTCAATCACTTCTATGGTATTTAAAAAAGTGGCCCCATCCTAAATTTTAAGATCTCCCCAATAAAGTGTATGTGTGGTATCATGCACATATCCCCTCAGTTGTGACACATGCAAGACATCATTCACCCACTCAAACTATGGATGAAATGTGAGTTGGTGGGAAACCTATCCAACCCTCTTCATGATCTAAAATATTCCAATGAGCCTTATTGATAGATTTATTCCCTATTAGTTTCCCCTCAATTCTAATCATAAGGATACTCTGAGGGAAACAAATTTATCCCTGTTTAAACTCTATGTCACTACGATGTTGAGGTTCATATGATTTCCACCAACTATGAGCTATCCTTATATGATCTCAGATCACCTAGAAATTATTTTCCATCACCTACATTATCTTTGGACTGTCCAGAGACTTCTTATCAATGCCAGTCTATCGTAAGGGTCACCTTTATGTTCTCCCATAGTGAAACATGAATTATTTCGTACCAATAGTAGAATGATAAATTCTATTAGATGAAAACTAAATTAAGGGTAAGTGATCCTCCAAGATCCAAGAAATATATAACACATTTGACATTATAATTTCCTCTAAATCAAGAATATTAAAATGGTTATGGACATATTTCTATGTATAAATATTTTTACTCATCCCCAAATGGGTCATAAATGCCTCATGAAGTCTTCTCCACAACTGTGATGAAATAATTTTTTTGAGATCAGATTTATTCTTTAATGTCACCCCATGATTAAGGATGACCTCTTGTATATAAAATTTCCTTCAACTTCCCCACCATACTCTAACTTATTTTATAAAAGATGTGCACCAACATTGTATGTCAGAAATCAATTACCTAGATAGTGGCATGTCATCTCTTTGATATTTGAACACCTCTCACGAAGTCCATAAATTTTCCACCCAATTTATAGTTTGGGATCTCATGGGGCTATAAAAAACCAATCAGAACCTAATTCTCATCATTCACTTGAATACATGTGAGACACCTGGAGACAAACTTGGGCATGATTTACCTCACTCTATCCCACCCAAATTTTCAATGAAGGCCCCTATAAATATTCTTTTCCTCCATTTTTTTTTGAAAAATAGAAGTATGAATCTCCCTAATCAACTCTTGTCACATCATGGCCTAATCAATACCAAACCATGGTAAATGATGATGTGATTACATATTTTAGAAAATATATATGGTGAATCTCTTGAGGATATATATTCATGTAGGAATATATAGTTGATCTATTCATACTAATCCTCCCTCACATGACGGAGAAGATGTTGAGTCCAAACTATTGATTGAAGAAAAACTATACTCCCCTCTTCAACTATATTAATATTATATGAATATATATACATGGATGCATCATCAACAAAGTTAGAATTTGACATCCTAGTATTGTAATATTCTACCACAATCCCCTTACTAGGAGTACAAACTATATCAATGTCATATTCTTGATGGAACTCCAACAAGAACTTCATTCCCTAGTTTACGCTTCGCGGTGAATTGAATTACATGAGACTTTAATGGTTCTATTTAAGAACTCTATTTTCTCTTATATGAAAATAGCTACACAACCATAGTGAAAATACTATCACTACCAAATATATGTCATGAGTCACATTGTTATAGTCTAGGGTCATAACTTCCTTTACACCTATTTGATCACATCACACATCTACATCATCACTAACCCAAAACCATCCCCAGATGCATCATAATACAAAACATAATGCCCAACCTCCCCTAGATGTCTCAAAATAGGTGCACTATCCAGCTTCATCCTCAACTACTCAAAGGATCTATCACTACATCATCCAGGTAAATGGAATCCATTTTTATGCATGTTCTATAAAAGTTACTATAATCCTACATATGTCTAGCATGAATATCATGTTTCAGCCCAAAAATACAAGAAAACTCATCCCCTCTACCATAATCTTGTTTGGATAATAATAAAGAATTCGTTAAATCGTTTTCTTGTTAATAACTAATCCATGCACAGAAATGACATACCCTAGATAGTGAACCATGTGTATCTACAACATGCACTTCATGATACTTCCATAAAATCAGTGAGACTACATAAATAATAGGACCATCCTCAATTTCGTTAAATTCTCCTCCAATGATGCAGATTATATGAGTATGTTCTCAATGAGGATAAAAATAAATCAGTCCATGTTTGGTTGGAAGATCTAGTTTATGAGAGACATAACCATAGTGGAGGTATTTGTCACACCAAGGGGAATTATATGAAACTCATATTGTTTTTAGAGACATTATAACATAAGCCTCAAAAAATCATCCTCACAAACTCTCAACCAGTGGTAGATGGACCTAAAACCGATCAAAAAGATCCTTATCACACCTAGAAACTGGTCAAGGAGGACATGAACAATTCAAAAGGGGTACATGTTCTTTATATTGTTGCAGTTCAGTCGATATCAAATGAACCCATGTCACAAGCTACCTTAAACCTTTTTCACAAACAACACCTGAGATGAAAAAGGGGCCGCACTAGTTGTCATGATAACCTTCTCTTAATGTTCCTCCAACTATAACAATAATCCATGATGATTTTTACGGGCCTTCAAATAATATACATGAGATATCAGAGTTGTATGAGGATGCTAGTTTACGAAGAAAATGTGTCTCCCATCATAAAGGTAGTCCTAGAACATCCTTAGGGATGAAATCAACATAATCCTACATGAATAAATAAATCAAGATGAATAAGATCCAACTTGGATATGGGATAAACTGAAAAGATTATGGGTTATTATTTATAAATTACAACTATCAAAACCTATCCACCCTACCGTGATATGTCCCTCACCCACAATAGAGAATCTTGCCCCATTATTCTCATGGATTCTTACACATCTACAGTTATATTCAATCTTGGATTGAACTATGGATTGTTATATTATACCTAATATGACATCAAAATGTCATCACATGAATATCAAAAGCTCCTATGATAAATTCTCTCCACCATGAAATAACTCACAATTCCATAAGATAAACAATATCAAATAATAATTCTATATTAGAATATTAAAACAAATATGTCATTTTACAATCTCAATTTGGTGATCCTTATATTTTGGAAGGAGTAAGGAGACAATGGAATGATTTATTGTTTGGTATACTTGTTCTGAGGAAGGATTATAAAAAACATAGTCCATACCTCTCATCATCTCCAGATCCACTAGTATATATGCCTCCATTTCCTGCAACTTCCCACGACCCGGACTACCATTTTGTTGAGGCAAGCATGTGTTAACTGGTGGAGGTGGGTGGGTGGAGGACATGACATCATCTACTAACTTAATCTCTTTTTTTGAGATACCCATATAATACGCTATGTACATCACCTTATTGGTGAAACCCTATCCATGCATGGGAGATCTGTGATCATGGTGCTTCCTCTGTCGTGTTAGTCAATCCAAAATCTATCTTCCTTCCTCATCATGGGGTGTTAGGAAATCTCTTGACATGTGACCTCTCTCATGAAATACATAATATATCTCTTCTATGTTCCACCCTAGTCCTATGTGTAGTCTCTATACCGTATGACCAAATGTTCAAGCATGGTTAGGAAATGTTATCCGACATTGAGATCATGTCAACTAGATCCTATTGACTACTGATAACTCACCTTGATGATGACCACAACCATCTTCAACCACATGTCATCACTCTGAATAACAGAAATCCAATACCATTTGTTTCTCTGATAAAAATGGAAACATGTTAATGAATTAGGGTACGAAATTGGCAAAAATATTGTTACAGAGACACTACTCAATCATCCCTACTTAGAATTAGCTATATGGAATCAGGTTGATGGTGTAACACATAAGGTCAGTTAAAAATTTTTCATACTAAAAAACCATTAATCATATTTATTTTAGATCTAAAAGATCCTAAATATTTTGTGAGTGAAATTATGAGGGTTAATACACCTCATGAAATAAATTTTATAATTCCGGACATGAGAGAGTTGACACATCATGAATATATATGATAAAACTCCACCAGATACCCAATGACTACATGAAAAAACATATCTTCCAACCCAATAATTTCTTCAGTCAGAGACCACAAAAGTATGATAACATGTGTCACTGACTCAATCCAATCCTCTATTAACTGAGGATTTGGCTTGTTACAAATCCATAGCTACCTCTTTTGTTGGATGTATCATTGTACTCTCAGACTACGTCCATCCCCACCATTCTCTTATAGTATAATATGATGATAGAAAAATGAAGGTTCTTCTACATACCCTACTAGAGGAAACATATCACATGATTGCCCTTGAACTAAGGCCCCGTCATGAATTATATCATTATGATGATCCTGAATCGATAACCTAACTGACTGACTTCCTGACGGATTCCTGAAAATTTAATCAAGATCTACCATTGTAAAATGAGAATATATATATATAGATATATTTATGGGAAGTTTACTCAATAAGGAAAAAAAGGATCATTTTAATATGATTCATGTTCAATAGTTCCATGCAATAATTGTTTTAGTATGTCGAGCTGACTAAAAGTTGCAGCCAAGAAACATTGACAATATTCACGTAAGTTCCCAACCAAACTGCATCAATGAACATAACTCCAAAACTCATCCCAAGGTCAAACCATAGTTTATAACAATCAATGATGATTCAACCCACTAGGTCCCACCGAGCCAGCAGAAGGTCATTCCACAACTACCCAACTTTCTCCTCCATAGGCCAGGGGATGGTGATCGACACCGAATTGAAGAACTAAAATGGGATGCCTTTTACGATGTACCTATATGTAGACACCCCGCCATATACATGAAAATATGATGAGGAAAAATTATAAAATATAGCAATATCTTCCATAATAACCATTTATGTGAAAATATATATGTAATAAAAAATAATGACACTAATTAACCAAAACATGTATTGGGGGTAAATAATCCTACGCAGAAATGATTTCCGATCCAAAAAAATTAGAAAAGTTAATTCTATGAAAGATTAGATCCAAAACTCCATGTCCTGACCTGAATATGTTGTAAAATGTACCCAATTATACCCTATGGTCCTCTTTAGTAACCTCCAAACTATTATTCTTCTATATATGACACAATACATATAGGAAAATACCATGTACAAGTGATTATATACATACCCTATTGGACTCCCCAAGAGATGAAAGATTCCATAAAAGACATCATATAATAAGACATATCAACCCTTAGTAAGAGATAATATAAATCAAATCCCAAATACTTATACATATTCATCTAAAAGAAAACCACATGAGAGATAATGGGGATCTCCATCTCATATATCATCCCTTGTAAATGTTCTTTCAATCATTTATATAGGTCCATCAATGATGCCCAACATCTCACATGTCTGGTCAAAGAGTAATAGTGAAAAGCCACACCATCCACCATTCCAAACAGTTAAGGTGGGACAATCTATAGATAGTCTCATTCCATGGTACACTGGGAGGGTTCCACTTGGTAGTTTGATAAAGGACCCACTTCCTACTTCATCAGTGGTTCCAATATGATTATAGAGTACCCATGTCATTGTATAATTGGTGGGTTCAACTTTGTGGATAGGTAGAGGACCCTTTCCATTGTTCATCTGGGGGACCTACAATGTAGGTAGAGGACCCTTGCACTGGAATAATAGGTGGCTTACAATTCATAAATAATTATAAGTCCTGATCCAAATTCATACAGGGGGTTCCACACTATATTTAGAGGAACCATTCCAAGAAAATACATGAGGTTTCCACTTAGCAGGTGGGTAGATGACCCCTACCTTATTCGGGTATGGAGTTCCACACTGGGGATTGGGGACCCATTACTTATCCCTACTGGAGGGTTCCATACTTCAAATCAATAGAAAGACCATAACATAGTGCATCATGGGGGATCTAAATTATGGTTAGAGAACCCATTCACTATCCCAGAGGGTTGGTTATACTTTGTGATGCTCATTCCAAATCCCAAACAACATCGAGTGCCACCTAAAGATGTTTCATTATCATAAAATATCATATCATATCAAAAAATCATTTATCAATTCTACTACAATGTTCTATAAATAGAAACACATAGGATATACTACTGGAATTTAAAAATCCAAGTCTGAATGAAAGAAAAACAAGAGGGTTAAATTTCATAAAGGGGTACACTATGTGTAGGGGAATAACGATGCATGTGGACTCACTTGACATCATGGTCATTTAATTTACATCACATGGCTTGTTATATAGGTAATACATTATATCATGTGTGGTTACTACACAACATTTATTGACCTCTTAGGGATGGACCATGTTCCCCTATACATGATCACATGCAGTAGCCATGTTCCATTACATGTCAAGTGCCACACCCAACATAGTGGGTTTGGGCCAGACCGACACATGGTTTTTGCCGACTGTGCAAGGATGTGTCAACTATAAAGTACCAAACACATATCCCTCTATTCATGGTGCATTGGACAACATGGGTGCTTAGGTTTGTACCCTCTCTACATTAGACACAGTCATCTTTGATAACAAGGAGTGTGATCCCCCTAAACTACATTTTATTATTTACTCCAACATTAAAGCCTAGCATCTATATAAACTAGACTACATAACATGTTTTCAGATTCTTTCATGTTTTTTATGTCTATATATTTTTTAATCTAAATAATGATTCATACATATTCTATAAAAGATAATCCTCCATGAATCAAGCTTATGCAAGACCCATAAATGAAGTTATTTTCCACTAGAAAATATTTACATCCCTTCATAGACTGAGTGCCTCCTATCCGTCCTGTTTGGTCCAATATCCCAAATCTATGGTTATCATCACTCATATCATGAAAATAATCTCTAACTCTCCCCGAATCATCAATAAATTCAACACAAGAAAATAATTTCATTAATTTGATGTATATATCATGTTAAACCGTCCCAATTTTTATAAATTATTACCCCATATACCAACTAAAATGAATATGGTGAACGATATGGGAAAACAAAAAGAATTGAAATTATCATTTTCTATGTGTTATTGGATAATAAATACAAATTTGGTATAACTAGGGTGAGAAGAATGTAATTATAAAGATAAATTTAATAAAAAAAGTTATTCTGATACATGAGGTCATGAGAAGTATTTATTTAGACATTGATCCTAAAACTAGGTGTTGATCATCCTCAATAATATTATCATTAGAGAGGATTCTATAAATTATGAGTCCAACAATGATTCCAATATTTCTTGGGGTAATGAAAGTGTTCACCAATGATTGGGATAATCCAATTCATATACTACTCCACAATTCACCATGATATGGCTGTCATTCTTCACCTGATCTCAATTTCACAATGAAGGGTGGTGGAACTTCTCTCCATGATCCCAAGGTTATGCGGGTAACCCTGTTGATTTTCCATAACATCATATCTATACAGGAACTATACTTATGATTATTTTGATAATAATAAATAATGTATTTATTTATTTTATTTACATGAACCCAAAATTATAATTCTCTTCCAGATGTCCCAAGACAACCAACCTTAGGTTTCACTTAGTATAAACCACATACAACAGATTCAGCTCAAGCCTCATATTTCTAATCAATGACTGTTTTTATAAGATGACTCATTATGTTTTAAATTTTTTTATAAAATATATATATAAATAGTTAATATTTTATATGATATTAATTTTAGTCACATAAAGATTTGGAATTATTTACCAACTTAGCGGATGGATCAGAAAATGTTCTATGATATATTTGAAACTCAAAAAATGAATAAATAGTCTATAAATTTTAATTATAAATTATGTTAGTTGTTTTTGAAAATATGGTGATTTTTAGTGTTTTTTTCTTAAAAAGTATAGATTCAATTTAATATTGGTAGAATAAAGTTTATAAAATAACAATATTGAGTTCTAGTAACGTTTTGAAGTGTCTATATGTATTTATATTTGATTTTTCATATTATAACTTGGTTTTAAGGGTATAAAACATGTTTTTAAATTATAAATAGGATAAATAATACATTGGAAAATGGTGACGATGATTTGTATTTTTAATGACCATTATAATTAAGGGTTTGTTGGACTTTTTTTTGATTATAATGGATGAAAGAGAGAAATAAATTCATAAAATATTTTGAATAGATTTTTGTTTTGTTTTTAAAGAGGAATAAGTGTTATATTTGATTAAATAGGGGGAAAATGTTTTTATAGTGTTTTTAACTCTTGGGAAAAAAATTATAAACCATTTACATGAAATTGGTGGTATTCAAAGGGAAATCAGATAATTTGTAAAAGTGTTTTAATATAGTGACATACAAAATAAGACATTCATTTTGATTTAATATATATTTGCTATATTTAAATTAAGAAGTGTGGATTTCATTAGCCGATGAATTATGATGTTTTGAGTTTCACACATAGATGGTTCTTGAAAAATGGGTGAGTGTCTTCTGGTAGGATTTATGTTTTCATTATATATGAGTAGTACTTTTGGTTTATTGATGATAAGCCTTTTTAGAGAAATTACATTTCTAAAATAAATGTATGTGAACTTTTATGGTGATTCATGATCAATTTTTGTTTTTGGTTTTCCACATGGTGGACCCTTTTAGAATATGGTTCAATAGCTAAAAGCCTCTGGTTCATTTCAAGTCCATACACATTGTACTTAAATTTGATGAAATTCAAATAATGGTAAGTACATGCAGAGATTTAGGTGAGTGAATGGGTAAATGTGTAAATATGATAAGTTATTTATTGTAAACATTCAATAAGGTTTACATATAAATTGTGTTTAAAATGTAAGGTCCCAGTTTACTATATATCTCTATTTACCAATGTTTAGGACCATGTGATTTTATCGATGGAGGAGTTTTCTGAAGTAGTTTCGACCATATATCGTCTCCCCAACATGAAAAGTCATGGATGTCATGTTTAATGGTTATAAAGGTCTTAATATTTAAAATATTGTACCATATTATGCTATTTATGAATTTCAATGAACCCCATGAATACCCTCAATCCATTATGTAATAATGAATCAAATATTTAATGCATGTGTGTAAATATTTTTAGAGAAGGGGTATTAATGAGATTAATATATTCTAGGAAAACCAAAAAAAATTATTCTTTTTAGGAAATGATCCATTTATAGGATTTTGTATTCATTAATTTGGTATGGGACTTCAATTTTATGAGGATGTTGTGTTTTTTTATTAAGAGACTATTTTCTAATTCATTCCCAACCACTCCCACCCAAAGGAAGAGTGTTAGTCATTAGTTATTATAAATGTATTTGGGATGTTTATTTGGGACCAGTAATCCAACTTCACCCATTGATTCCAATCATTCTCCTTTTGGTTTGTATTCTCCGTGGATTTTGAGGTTGTGCATTATGGGGTCGATCATCTAATTTCTTTGTGCTTTCATTCCACTTTTTTACATACTTTTATAGTTTTATGTTTGTATTTAATTGTATTTTTATGGTGTTTTATATTCCCATATTGAGGATATTGTCATCTATTGGTGGAAGTAATTCCTATTGGTCTTCATTTTTATTGAACCATGTTATTGTTATAATGTTAGTCCCCTTTTCCTTTTGAGTCTACAATTTCTTATATGGTTTTATGGGGGAATAATGTGTTATACTGGGGAGAATTATAATATCGTGTCCATGGTTTTCCACTTTCATTTTACTTAATTTTTTTCTCCATTGGGTTCTCTATCAATGATAGTAAAATTACCTAGAATTATTTGTGTTATTGGGGATATAGTTCACATCTCATTATTAATACATACTATATAGAAACCATGCAACAATTATAAAGTTTTTAAATGAACTAATTTAATGGTTGTGTAAAGACCCGTAAATTCAAGGAAAAATTTTTCTTAATTATTTTTGGGATTTTACAAGAACGTAGTTTCATACGGCACCTGATTCCGAGGCCTGGTGTGCCTGGAATTTCTATCCGAAGATTAGCTCGGGTACGTTCAGTGAACGAACGAGAAGGAATTTCTAACTTTTGAACCAGTGCTCGGAATCGAACTCCGAGGGCACCGATGGAACCATAGCGCCGATAATTGCTTAGTAACGCTTAATCTTGAGTTGCGTTTACACGAGATAAGTTGATATAAATTGTTGAAGTTAAAAATAAAAATTTAACAACAATTTTTATTTTTACTCTAAGTGTATAATCCTTGGAATAGAAGTTGGGTAACTACCCAAACTCCCTTGGGAGGTTATGAGGGTGGTGGGGCCCACACGAACCCCACCCCTTCATATCCTCTAAACCGCCTCGACTCCCATTTAATTTTTGATAACTTAAGATTATTAACTTATGGAATTAATGTGGTGAGTTAAATGTAAGTTTTTGAAATTCAAACTCATGAATTTAAAAAGCCTTGTTGTGTCAATAAAATATGTTGAGAACTTATTTTATTTGGGTTGGTGTTTAGTTGTTTGAGAGATTTTGGATAAAAGGATAATGAAGTCTTGAGTTCATCATTCCCTTTGACGAAGAACGTGAAGAACAAACGATCTCTGACGTGGAGCGCCGAGCCCTCGGAGACCGTCTTCCGCGACACTGACCCGCGACACGACGTCTTCTTCCACGACGTTCTTCTTCCGCGACGTCTCATCCGTGGCGGTTTTCCGCGACAAAATCTCTGTCAATGTCTTCGAATCCTCGCTTCGCGACACCGACGTCTGTCATCTCTTTTGTCATGTAGGGGGTTTATTTTATTTAATTATTTTTCCATTCATGAATTCTAGTTCGTCGTTCTTCATGGATATACGACTAATTGTTATCGATTAACGAGAGGGGGTCAGACCGCACAAACATGGCTGACCCTCCTCCTTTATCCTTGTTTGATTCTTTGTGTTTGGGATGGAATGGCGTGGCGTCGTCGCTCCATGCGGGAATCACACAGCAAGTAACACGTGACGCCGTCGCGCCGCGCCGTGAAGATGAACAAGGACGCGACGCCGCCGCGCCGCATTGAAGAAAACCAAAGACGCTGTGGCCGGAGTGGGGCCGCGGAGGAGGGGCGTGGTGCCGTCACACCACGCCAGACGAATCAAGCCGCGGCCGGCTCCGGGTTGTGGCGGAGCAGGGTGACCGGCGGTCGGTTCCAGGCCGCCGGTGTCGGTGAAGGAGAAGGACCGGTCGTCGACGGTCCTTGTCGGCATAACCGGCCAGCCGGTGCGGGCCGGCCGGAAAAAGGGGAGCCGGGGGAATTAACTCCTCCGGTCGGCTTTACAAAATGACCCCCTTAATTGGGTGTCGCGGTTTCACCAGGGGGGCAGGCTCCCCTCCCCTTTTACAACGGCTCAGCCAATGGTCGAGCTGGCCAGCGCGCTGGGCGCGCTGTGCCCAGGCCGGGCCACACCCAGGCCGGGTCGGGTTGGGCCACGCACCGCCAGGCCGGGCCGCGCCGGGTCGGGCCGTCCCAGTTCGGGCCAACCGAGGGGTCTCGGGCCGGGTCAGTCCGGGCCCGAAACCCCTGTTTTCGGACCGTCTACGGTATTTTTTCCATAACATGGGCTACAGAACTCCACTCGATGCACCATCATTTTTTGTGCGATCCTTGAATCGAGATGGTCGTTTCGGTATATCGCACTCAAGATTTCAGATTACATTGAGTTTGGTCGGGTTGGTTCGTACATGAAACCAACCGAGCCCTCAGATCGGAAACGCTCATATCTTGAGATTTGGACGTCTGATTGACGTGCCGTCGACTTTGTTGGTTTCCTCTTAGTGAGGCGGATAATTTGGCTTACTCCTCCTGAGGTTTGGATTCAGATGGAGTACGGTCTTCTTGATTTTTCCTTAAAAACCAACCGGGCCTCTGGGACGAAAAAGCCAATAACTCTCAGTCCGCGCGTCCGATTGACGCGCCATCTGCGACGTTGAGTTCCTGTAGACTATACATAACATTTGGATACATCAAATCTGGAATATGTGTCAGTTGATGTGTCAGCCTCTCGGCTCGTGGAGTAGACCCTCCCTAATGAGCTTGCTGTGTGCAGGAACCCTACAGCTGGCTGCGACTGCTACTGTGACTGCGATGATGACTGTGCAGAGATCCTCAGTGGATTCAACGACGACGACTACAACACTCAGCGATCCTGTGTGGATCAGTGCTACCGATCATGTGTGGGTCCGATCTTGTGTGGGTCATCGCTCAGCGGTTTTGTGTGAGCCAGCGCCTACAGATCCTGTGTGGGTCCGATCCTGTGTGGGTCATTGCCGGGGTTAGTTTCCTACCGATCCTATGTGGGTCATTGCGGGGGTTAGTACCTATCGATCCTTTGTGGGTCCGATGACTTAGATGGATCAGTGATCATCTCTATCGTCTTTCGAAGAAGTATACCTGTGTGAGCTAAATCCTTTTTTCATTCCTGTGTGGATTGTGTTGTGATATCCTATGTGGATTACATTTTTCTTTCCTGTGTGGAATACATATTCTTTCCTGTGTGGACTGGGTTGTACTTGGGCTCAGAGGTTTGATCGTATTGGAATTAATGACTTAGGAATATGTATGGGAATATACCTAAGCAGTCTCAGATGTTACTTCATGATTGTATCATTCCTTTGTGGTTTATCCTTTGTGGATTTTGGGAGACATTCAGGGGGTCCCGGTGTCCCTACTGAGTAGCTTATACTCACCCCTACATGGGCTATGCCCGCACTACGTTTTGTTGGTTGCAGACAACAGAGAGCACTGATCGTGGTGGAGGCTTGCAGAGTTGAGCGGTACCTGGAGGTGGACCACTGGGCGGGACGTACTCGGAGCGGTAGGCTGGACCCGAGGAGCAGTTGAGGCTTTTCTGAACCCACCCTTCAGGTGATATTCCCAATGGATAGCTCGTCATTGCGGCTTTACCTTTCAGTTATTTTTTTCCCTTTCTAGTTGTACTTTACTTTCAGTTTGGGTTTGTATACTGGCCAACATACATTCCGCACTTACAGTTGTACTCTGTTTTTACATAGTGTTTACTTCTACTGCTTCCTTGCTCTGTGGTGTTTGTTTTCTTTACAAAGGCAATGCCTTCCCTTATTACCGGGATTTACGCCTTTGTGCTAGTCGCCAGCCCCTGGCCTATGGAAGGCGGGCTTGGGGTAGTCACGACACAGGCCCTGAGGATGGGTCGTGACAAATTGGTATCCGAGGAGTTCGGTTCTACCGCAGAACTTGGGACTCTGATATTTTCTATGTGAAGCAATAATGTTTAGCGTATTGGGTGTGTTTATCAGTCCAGGGAGTCCGGTGTTGGTGTGGCGGCCGACGTATCTGTACACCAGGACCCTGAATTCTGATTTCCGACTTAATGCACGAAAACATTGATTGCATGTGTGTTTCATGTTTTATGTGTGATTCATTTGTATCAGCTCACCAGGTATACTATTCTGACCGTGGCGCACCTATTTCCTTTTCAGGATGGCCCCACGACGGCAGCCAGCTAGGGTTCCGAGAGTCAAGCGTGACGACAACCCACCGAGCGACGAGGCCTCGATGTAGGGCCCTTTGTCAGCAGTGGCACCGGCGGTAGCTCTACCCGCCGAGCCACCAATGCTTCCATCCCCAGCCGCTGACGATGCATGTCGCCTTAGTGAACTGCATGAGTTCCAGCACCAGCGACCGCCCTGGTTCTGCGGGGAGATGGACCCCCAGGCAGCCGAGGACTGGCTGGAGGCAGTGGTGAGAGTTTTTAGGTTACTGAGGACACCAGCAGACCTGATGGTGATCCTCGCAGTGAGCCTACTGCACGCAGCAGTGGGCCGATGGTGGAGCTTGATGCTCCAGGTGCACGATGAGGCATCTCTTCTCTGGAAGGATTTTGAGAGCCTCTTCCGCTCGGATTTCATCCCATCCACCCTCCGTGAGGTGCGCATTCAGGAGCTTATTCTGCCGCGGCAGGGCAGCTTGACAGTCGCCCAGTACTCGGCGAGATTTACTGATCTCTCGCGCTACTCGACAGACACGGTAGGATACCCAATCTCCCAGGCCTGGACCTTTGAGCAGGGATTGAGACACGGGATCAAGGAATCGTTGATCTCCCTCAGCATTCCGACTCAGACAGGAGTACTGGAGCGAGCCCTTTTGATCGAGATCTTTCTTGCTGAGTCTACACCAGCGCCGAGACCCACCGCAGGGCAGCACGTAGCAGAGTCTTCTGCAGAAGGTAGTCGACGGATGACACATGGGTCCAGGTAGACCAGACCCTCAGGAAGATGACCTCAGGACAATGGCTCAGCAGTGGGGGGCACACAGCGCGGAGCCAGTCTTTCGAGAGGCAGGCAGTGCTACTCATGAAGTGGGAAGGGCCACATGGCTCGTGATTGCCCGACCCGCCGTGCCGAGGAGCAGTAGACGATTTAGAGACCACCGAGGCAGAGTCAGAAGGTCGACCATGGAGGTTCGCAGGGAGGAGGCAGACGAGGCAGAGGAGCTGGCCGAGCAGCAGGTGGTGGGAGATGCTTTGAGGCTCTACCACAACCACCACCAGGAGGTCCACCCCAACCACAGGGAGCTGGCGGGAAGAGACAGGCACATCTCCATGCAGCGGAGGCCTACGACCACGGCGCACCTGAGATGATTTGAGGGACAATCTGTGTCTATTAATCCCTTGCTGCAGATCTTATAGACACATGAGCGAGTCATTCTTTAATAGTCGCTTCCCTTGTTCAGATCTCGGAGATTCCGACAGAGCCGTTGGCTCGATCGTTATGGCTAGAGACTCCTACGGGAGCAGACTCAACAATTACGCACTGGTGCCGGTAGTGTGAGCTTACTCTAGGAGGCGAGATCTTCGGCTGGGATCTTCTTGTAGTGGCATCGAGGCCTTACGAAGTCATCTTGGACATGGATTGGTTATCTACGGTCCATCCAAAGATTGACTGTTTCAGGCGCAAGGTGTGATGTGTATGCACCGACGGGAGAAGGTTCACCTTCACCGGCGAGAAGGGAGCCTTTGCAGCATAGGATGGACTTCCGCGGAGGAGAGGACCTCCCATCACTCATCAGTTTTCTAGCCTCATCCTAGGAGTAGTTGACGTGCGGAGTCCTGGTTTTCCTGCAGTGGTGGATCAGTATGCGGACGTTTTTTCCGACGACGTTCCAGGGCTACCTCCTCACAGAGAGGTAGACTTTTATATTTACTTGTACCCCAGGACAACCCCGATATCGACTCCAGCATATCGGATGGCCCCCGTCGAGCTTCGAGAGCAGCGAGTATAGTTGGAGGACTTCCAGGGCAAGGGGTTCATCTGACCCAGTGTTTCACCCTAGGGTTCCCCGATATTGTTCACCAAGAAGGCGGACAGGAGCTTGCGACTTTGTGTCGACTATCATTGCCTGAACCAGGTGACAGTGAGGATCAAGTATCCTCTATTGAGGATTGATGACCTCTTTGATCAGCTCAAGGGAGCATGGTGCTTCTCGATGATAGACCTCAGGTCAGGTTATCATTAGCTCAGAGTTCGAGACGAGGACGTGCAGAAGACGACCTTCAGATGTCGGTATGGCCACTATGAGTTCTTGGTTATGCCATTCGGCATAACCAATGCTACAGCAGTGTTCATGGCCCTCATGAAAATGATCATTCAGCCATACCTTGATCGATTTGTCGTGGTCTTCATCGATGACATTTTTATTTACTCGACGACTGAGGAGGAGCACGCCTACCACTTACGGGTTGTACTAGACACACTCCGAGAGCACCAGATTTATGGTAAGATCACAAAGTGACAGTTCTGGATATGTGAGGTCCACTTCTTGGGACACGTCATCTCTGAGGCCGGAGTTGCAGTGGATCCTGCGAAGATCGAGGCAGTGCTAGCTTGGGAGCCACCCAGGAACGTGACGGAGCTGCGGAGTTTCTTGGGACTAGCTGGATACTGCCGGAGATTCGTGGCAGACTTCTCCAGAGTTGCGGCACCACTCTCAGCTTTGACAAAGAAGGGGAAACCCTTTGTGTGGTCAGACAGATTTCAGTAGAGCTTCCAGGAGATGAGACATAGATTAACCAGCGCACCTATCTTGAGGTTGCCTGAGGAGGGAGTAGGGTACGTAGTCTACTGTGATGCATCAGGGACCGGACTCGGATGTGTCCTGATGCAGGAGCGGGAAGTGATCGCCTATGGATCATGTCAGTTTAGGCCGCATGAGTAGAACTACGCTACCCATGACCTGGTGTTAGCAGCAGTGGTCTTCGATCTGAATACATGGCGAAACTATCTGATGGGCGAGCGCTTTACAGTCTTTTCTGACCATTAGAGTCTCAGATACATTTTCTCTCAGAAGGATCTGAATCTGAGACAGTGGCGATGGCCCGAGTTCCTCCAGGACTATGACTTTGAGATAGCCCATACTCCTGTAAAGGGGAACGTGGTAGCCAATGCCCTCGGCAGGAGGACAGGCATTCAGCTACTTGAGGAGGCGACAGAGCAGCTAGCCTCTTTGCAGATATCCTTTGTGGATAGAGATGGATCAGCCTTCCTTCAGTCTCTCACAGTCACACCTCCACTACTGCAGTGGGTCATAGAGGCACAGCATGGAGACACTGACTGTGAGACGCGGCGTTCACAAATATCCCTAGGACAGGCACCTGATGGTTTTTCATTTAGAGCAGAGCATGAAATCCTTTTCAGAAGATGTACCTTGGTACCAGTATCTTTATGAGAGGAGGTGCCGAGAGTGTTTCAGACTTCTCCTTTGATGGTACATCCTAGAGTGGCAAAGATGTATCAGGACCTCAAACGACAACACTGGTGGCCAGGCATGAAGAAGGTTGTGGAAGAGTTCGTTTCATGATGCCTCACCTTCCAGCAGGTGAAGGCTGAGCCCCAAGTACCAGCAGGCTTGGTACAGCCCTTGGAGGTCCTATAGTGGAAGTGGGATGGGATATCTATGGACTTTGTGACTGGACTTCCACGCACTTCGAGAGGTCACGACTCCATCTGGGTGACTGTCATCTGACTCACCAAGTCGTCTCACTTCTTACCCATCAGAGAGAAGGGCTCAGTGGAGAGCTTGGGATGACATTACGTTCAGGAGATTGTGCGGCTTCACGGTGTTCCATCATCTATCGTCTCTGATCAAGATGCTTGTATTACTTCCTGGCTTTGGAAGGGGTTGTAGGAGGCATTCGGGACGCAGCTACATCTGAGCACAGCCTTTCACCATAAGACGGTTGTTCAGACGGAGAGGACCATTCAGACTCTCGAGGACATGATCCGCACATGTGTTCTCAACTTTGGTCGCAGCTGAGAGGACCACCTACCCTTGGTGGAGTTTGCGTACAACAACAGCTACCACTCCACCATCGGGATGGCACCATACGCGGCATTGTACGACCGACCTTGTAGATCTCCTTTGTGATGGACAGACCCTGGGGAGTCAGCACATGTGGGACCGGAGATGGTCCAGGCCACCATAGAGAAGGTCTAGGTCATCCAGGAGTGGATGAGGACAGCTCAGAGCCGACAGAAGTCTTATGCTGATAGGAGGCGGAGGCTACTAGAGTTCGAGGACGGCGACCACATCTTCTTGTGTGTCTGACCTCGACGTGGATTACATAGATTTGGCCGAGACGGCATGTTGTCTCCACGCTTCATCGGACCATTCTAGGTCCTCAGTAGGATTGTCGAGGTGGATTATCGTCTGGCTCTACCACCTCAGTTGCACTGGGTGCACGACGTCTTCCACATATCTCAACTGAGGAGATACATGCACGACCCGACGCACATCATTGACCATGGGGAGCTTGACGTTGATGATGGGGCGACTTTTGCAGAGGTCCTAGTGGAGATCGAGGATCGACATGGGAGGGTCCTACGTGGATGATCTATTCCTCTAGTGCGCATCAGATTGTAGCACTGGAACCTCCAGGAGAGCACTTGGGAGTGGGAGGCTCAGATGCGTGCTTAGTATCCACATTTGTTTCCCTTGTTTTGGATTTATCATTACGGGGACGTAAATCCCTGAGGTGGGATTAATTTAAACACCCCTAAATTCAAGGAAAATTTTTTCTTAATTTTCTTTGGGATTTTAGAAGAACGTAGTTTCAGACGGCACCTGATTCCGAGGCCCGGTGTGCCCAGAATTTCTATCCGAAGTTTAGCTCGGGTACGTTCAGTGAACGATCGAGCGGGAATTTATAACTTTTGAACTATTTCTCGGAATCAAATTCCGAGGGCACCGATTGAACCGTAGTGCCGGTAATTGCTTAGGAACGCTTAATCCGGAGTTGCGTTTACACGAGATAAGTTGATAAAAATTGTTGAAGTTAAAAATAAAAATTTAACAACAATTTTTATTTTTACTCTAAGTGTATAATCCATGGAATAGAAGTTGGGTAACAACCCAACCTCCCTTGGGTGGTTATGAGGGTGGTGGGGCCCACACGAACCCCACCACTTCATATCCTCTAAACCCCCTCAACTCCCATTTAATTTTTGATAACTTAAGATTATTATCTTATGGAATTAATGTGTTGAGTTAAATTTAATTTTTTGAAATTCAAACTCTTGAATTTCTAAAGATTTGTTGTGTTAATGAAATAAGTTGAGAACTTATTTTATTTGGGTTGGTGTTTAGTTGTTTGAGAGATTTTGGAGAAAAGGCTAAGGAAGTCTTGAGTTCTTCATTCCCTTTGACGAAGAACGCGAAGAACGAACGATCTCCAACGTGGAGCGTCGAGCCCTCGGAGACAGTCTTCTGCGACACCGACCCGCGACGCGACGTCTTCTTCCACGACGTTCTTCTTCCGCGACGTCTCTTCCACGACGATTTTCCGTGACGAAATCTCCATCAACATCTTCAAACCCTCGCTTCGCGACGCTGACATTCGTCATCTCTTTTATCGAGTTGGGGGGTTTATTTTATTTAATTATTTTTCCGTTCATGAATTCTAGTTCGGCGTTCTTCGTGGATACACGACTAATTGTTATCGATTAACGAGAGGGGGTCGGACCGCACAAACATGGCTGACCCTCCTCCTTTATCCTTGTTTGATTCTTTGTGTTTGGGATGGAATGGCGTGGTGCCGTCGCAGCACGCGGGAATCACACGACAAGTAATACGCGACGCCGTACCACCGCGACATGAAGATGAACAACGACGCGACGCCGTCGCGCCGCGTCGAAGAAAACTGAAGACGCCGCGGCCGGAGCGGGGCCGCGGCGGAGGGGTGCGATTCCGTCGCACCACGCCGAACGAAACAAGCCGCGGCTGGCTCCGGGCCACGACAGAGCAGGGTGACCGGCGGCCGGTTCCGGGCCGCCGGTGTCGGCGAAGGAGAAGGACCCGCCGTCACCAGTCCTTGCCGGAAGAACCGGTCGGCCAGTCTGGTCCGGCCGGACAAAGGGGATCTGGGGGAATTAATTCCCCTGGCCGGCTTTACAAAACGGCCCCCTTAATTTGGGGGCTGCAGTTTCACCAGGGGGGGCAGGCGCCCCCCCCCCCTTGCCAACGGCTCCGCCAATGGCCGCGATGGCAAGCGCGCTGGGCGCGCTGTGCCCAGGATGGGCCGGGCCGACCCGGACTCAGGGCGGGTTGACCCGGTTCGGGCCGACTGGGGGGTCTCGGGCCGGGTCGGTCCGGACCCGAATCCCCCGTTTTCGGACCGTCTACGGTCTTTTGCCCATAACATGGGCTACGAACCTCCGATCGACACACCGTCAGTTGCGATGCGATCCTTGAATCAAGACGGTCGTTTTGGTATATCGCACTCAAGGTTTAAGAATACTTTGTGTTCGTCCGAGTTGGTTCGTACATGAAACCAGCCAGCCCCTCAAAGCGGAAACACTCATATCTTGTGCTTCGGATGTCCGATTGACGTTCCTTCGACATTGTTGGTTTCCTCTTAGTGAGACGGATAATTTGGCTTACTCCACCCAAGTATTGGACACCAGTGGAGTATAGTCGGGTTGGTTTTGCCTTAAAAACCAACCGGGCCCCTAGGACGAAAAAGCCAATAACTCTTAGACCGGGTGTCCGATTGACGCGCCGTCTGCGACATTGAGTTCCTTTTGACTATACGGATTTTTTGAATACATCAAATCTGGACTATATGACAGTTGATGTATCAGCCTCTCAGCTCGTGGGGCGGACCCTCCCGAACGAGATTGCTGTGTGCGGGAACCCTAGAGCTGGCTGTGACTGCTACTGTGACTGCGATGACGACTGTGCAGAGATTCTCAGTGGATTCGACGATCACGACTACAGCACTCAGCAATCTTGTGTGGATCAGTGCTACCGATACTGTGTGGGTCCGATCCTGTGTGGGTCAGCGCTCAGCGGTTCTATGTGATCCAACGCCTACAGATCTTGTGTGGGTCCGATCCTATGTGGGTCATTGTAGGGGTTAGTTTCCAACCGATCCATTGTGGGTCATTGCGGGGGTTAGTACCTATCGATCCTTTGCGGGTCCGACGACTTAGATGGATCAATGATCATCTCTATCATCTTTTGAAGAAGTATACCTGTGTGAGATGAATCATGTTTTCTTTCCTGTGTGGATTGTGTTGTGATATCCAGTGTGGATTACGTTTTTCTTTCCTGTGTGGAATAAATATGATTTCCTGTGTGGACTGGGTTGTACTTGGGCTCAGAGGTTGGAGCGTATTGGAATTAATGACTTAGGTATATGTATGGGAATATACCTAAGCAGTCTCGGATGTTACTTCGTGATTGTATCATTACTTTGTGGTTTATCCTTTGTGGATTTTGGGAGACCTTGGGGGGGTCTCGGGGTCCCTACTGAGTATCGTATACTCACCCCTGCACGGGCTATGCCCACACTACATTGTGTTGATTGCAGACGAAGGACATCGCTGATCATGGTGGAGGCTTGCGGAGCAGAACGGTACCTAAAGGTGGACCACTGGGCAAGATGTACTCAGAGCGGTAGGATGGACCCGAGGAGCAGTGGAGGCTTCTCTGTACCCACCCTTCAGGTGGGATTCCCAGTGGATAGCTCGACGTTGCGGCTTTACCTTTCAATTGCTGTTTTCCTTTTGAGTTGTACTTTACTTTCAGTTTGGGTTTGTATACTGGCCCACTTACTTTCCGTAAATACAATTGTACTCTGTTTTTACTTAGTGTTTACTTCTACTGCTTGCTTGCTCTATGGTGTTTGTTTTCTTTACAAAGGCAATGCCTTCCCTTTTTACCAGGATTTACGCCTTGGTGCTAGTCACTAGCCCCTGGCCTATGGAAGGCGGGCTTGGTGTAGTCACGGCATGGGCCCTGAGGACGGGTCATGATAGGTTGGGGCATATTTACATTAACCTTTTGTACATACCATGTTCCATGATCCAGGACCTATGATTAGGCTATCATGGTTGGTGCCCAGTTTTGAAAATAGGGCAGCTAAACCCTTTAATTCTCCCACAGACATATAATTGTTAAATTTATAAATCAGTAGATGACTTTTATAACTAGTAAATTTACCCCAATCCTTTCTTAACTATATCTCACTTATCACACAATGATGTAGGATTCATCAATGACTCCCATTTTATTTCCTTTACAAATGGATTTTTTGTGTGGTTTCATTACACAGTTCATCTGAATAATCAATGTATATCTCGGGCCCCTATTTCTCATGCACCCCAATTTTATATTCCCCCACCACTATGAATAACCATATCCAAAAACTAGGGATTGTTTTTATGATATTTCATTAATATTTTCCATGTTAGGGTTTGTGAAGGGTTATTCGACCTTCTTCCTTTGTTCTTCATAGGATTAAAACATTCATTATCAATTAAATTTATGTATTCCTTTCTATCTCTCTTTAAAGTCCATAACCTAAATTTATTTTATTTTCAACTATTGTCTTCAATACAGAATAATATATTTAATCATTATTTTTAAGGAAAAAAATTTTCATTTAATTTCTTTTTAATGAAAATGTGTTCTCATATTGGAATCATGGAAAAATATGCTTTAATTGATATCGCACAACATATTTTTTAAAGTGACTGTATAATGATGAAGGATTATCAAACAAGGATGTTACGACATTTTTGTTGAATATTTGGAATATTACATAAATACAATCCCAAGGATCATAATATTTTAGTGTCTTTGGAAACAAGGAATCAAAATCCTTTCTCCTGCTGAAAGATCTTCAATAACTCCTATAAAGATTTCCACCCCTATTATTTTTACCTAAATCATTTACTCATACCCTAATGAACAGAATTTGAAGAGAGGGGTGATCTCATATTCTCATTAAGGTCAAGTAAAGGATATTCATAAGCATAAAATGAACACAAGGTTACAGAACTTGATCATAATTTTTGAAGTTTATACCCTGTATATTAGAGATCATAATAAATAATGATAGTTAATAAGACATAGTTCACAAGATAATTAAGTGAAGAAGTTGTGAAATCATAACAAAGGAATAAAAAAATATATTTGTGTCATTCAGATAGGTTTATAACATTGTAAACATGTATAAGTATAAATATGTTCACTCACTAAGTTAAGGGAAAAAAATTAGTCAACTACAAAACTTATAAACAAGAAACTTAGTCAATGAATAATGTTGTGAATGTGTAATAAGGTACAACAATAACCTTATGAACATGAAACAAGGTCCATTAATCAAATTTTTATCATGTATTTGGGTTTAGTCATAACATTTTGAACATGTAATCGGGTTCATGCATGACATTATGAACATTTAATCAAGTTCATGAATAAACTTATTGATATGAAACCAAGTCCATGCTTAACATTATGATTATAAATTAAGGTTCACTCATTACATTGCGAAACTTTTATCTGGTTCACTTAGAAACACATGGATATGAAACAAGGTCCATACTTAATATCGGGAACACAAGAAAAGGTTAAACCATAACATTGTGAACATTTAATCAATTTCACAAATAAAATATTGGACGTGAAACCAGGTTCATTCATAACATTTTGAACATGCAATCAGTTTCAAGAATAACATTTATATTCAAAAAATGTCCATCATAACCCAATGAAATGGTGGGAGATATATGTACCACCATTCTTATTATAAAATAAATCATTCATGGTCTACAGGATAATAAAACATTCATCATATAATGAACACAAAAAATGAATAGTTTAAAAAAATAAACACATATTCCATGAAACTAATTGTGTATAATTTATTTTTCAGCAAGTCATAACTATTGGAGAATAAATCGGATTCATATCAATTTCATTTAATCATATACCATGAAAAGAAGTGGGTTTCCAAATCGTATAACCCATGCAATAGATATAGGTGTTGAATGAATTATTACTTGAAAACATCAACCATTCTAGATAGAATATGAAAATATCCTTTATATTATTTCCTAGATGATTTTCATTAACATAAAAAGATTTAATCTTATATTGAAAATAGTTGGAATGTTATTTTAAAAACATATCACGAGTAAAATATCATTTTCTTCTTTGAAAAATGCTCTTTTAAGCATAAAACCATTTTGAAACCCGTTTCAATTAATAATACTTTTAAAAAATATAAATAAGAATTTAAATCACTTTGAAAAAAAATTTCCTTGAAAACATATAAAATATTCATTCATAGATTGTGAAAATAATTTTTCTTGAAAACATATAAAAGAAGCTACAAAACATTTTAATATCCTTTTTCATTTTAAATATCTCCAAAACCATATTAAATATGATTTCAAAATAGAAAAAAAAATTAATATAAATTTTCTAGGAAAATAATCTTGGTGGAACATTGGGAAATAAGTTTTAAATACCTTTCTGAAAAAAAAGTTTTTGTAATAAAAAAGATTTTAACCAAAGAGATAAATAAGGTCATATTTTCATAAAGACGTTTTCTTAGTTATATTAAGTACCAAAGAGTTAGAAAATTGTAGTAAAACATGGATATATCCTAAATTAATATAGGATAATGAATATTTTATGTGTTCTTGATAAATGGATCATGATATTTCATCAAATATGTGTAATCATTAACAATATCAAAAAGTGATGATATTGTTTCAAGAAATTATTATCACTTGGTAACCAAGAGTCATACTATAAATGTAGGAAAATGAAATTATATACAGCATAACATTTCATTAAAATAATTATATTCATGACAAAAAATATAAAATGGAAGTATATACACCACACACAAAAATTAAGTGCCTAACAAAACATCACTCTCAATGAATGAAAGTTGAGACAAAACTATTTTACCGATATGGTAACTTTTGATCCTTAAAACCCATGAAAGAAAGGTTATAAAATGGATATTTAAATAAACATAAGTGTAAAAATAATATCCATATAATACATTCGTTGTCAACATATACACCAAGCAAAAAAAGAGTGGTAAACATGGCATGTATCTCATGGAAATAAAAATTGAGATGAAATCACCTTACCATGTGTCTTGACTCTCATCGAACTCATTCAAACCACATTTATAATTAATATAAATTTATTATAGATATTATATGAACCAATATTCTTATATATAATAACAAAAATTATTTGATAATGTCCTTATATTACCCACTTGTTAGTGATCATATGTTATGGCTTCACTTTAGATAATGTTTTCTTATTTCTTCACACGTTTCTTAGTTTCTAACATCAATGGACCTTATAATTAGATAAAGATTCCATAATGTAAAAAGTGATATAAATATAATTTATATTAATTATAAATGTATTATAATGATCTATATGATATGGAATTATTAAATGGAATACACAATTCATTAAGATTTTATGCCACATGTACGCATGAACGTTTATTCCATTTTTATTGTCGCATTGAAAGAAAGAAAGAAAATGGAATATATTTATATATGTATAAAATATAATTATAGTATCATTTTAATGTTATATATATATATAATATTATCTAACTAAACCCATCCTTAATAAATTCCATGTAGTGTGTGAGTGAATCACATCACATTAAGGGGTGATAGTCTATACTTCCTCAAATGATATTATCATATTTACACCATATATAATGTCAGAAAAGATATGTTTTGTAAATGGAATTGAAAAGCTTACATACCTAATAAATATAATATAAAATTTATATAAATATTTTTCCATCAAAATGTCAACATTTATAGGCTGTTATGAAAATTGAGCAATCATCGTTTTGTGAGTCAGAAGTACATCATACACATAAACAATATATTCTTTACCCATTAGATTGAGGTGTGTGTATGTGTAGGTAGAACCCACTTCATGAAAACATAATAGTATATTTTGGACACTGTTTTTTTCTGAAGAAATTGAATAAATATTGTGGATGGGTTGCAAAAGGAAAATAAATGAAAGTACGATAGGGTCGAAATAAGGCCATAAATTTTTGAAGAGAAAATTGCAACAACATTTTTCATGTTACATGTAGATCCAATAATGATAAAATATCCATCCAAGGGGGGATAAGGTCTAAATAAGTACATAAAAGGTATTTTGGACAAGTTTATAAGTTATTTTTGGACTTATGGTTATGTTTTAGTCTCTTATTAATCTTAATTTATCCTTAAATGATGTAATTAAGTTTAATAACATTCACTAATATTTTTTGTAAA
The DNA here is from genome assembly GCA_963277665.1 of Viscum album. Classification (NCBI taxonomy): domain Eukaryota; kingdom Viridiplantae; phylum Streptophyta; class Magnoliopsida; order Santalales; family Viscaceae; genus Viscum; species Viscum album. The sequence continues at coordinate 1,152,802,060 of OY728121.1, read as the reverse complement.
AAATAAGTTTAAATAATTATAAATTTTATCTATTATTATTCCTAATATGGAACCCATTTTTCCAAATTATAATCACATATTTAGTAGAAATTATTTTTATGTTAATCCTACAATGGGGTTGAAAATATGAGATTTTAAAGTTCAAATATTCAAAAGTATACTATGTTTTTTATCCAATTTTTATATATAATATTTTAAAATGAAATGAATTATATTAATTGGAAAATTAATATCTAATTAGACTTATAATTCAATTTAAAATATCATCTATCCTTATATATAAATTTTATGAAAAAGTATCTTTGAATTAAATTCTTCTATTTTTAATTATTCAAAACAAACGTAACCTTATATAAAATACCCAAATATTATTCTAACAAAATTTTTATTTTTATATTCCAAATATAAAGATTATTATGAAATATTAAAAATATAGAAAATTAAAAGTAATTGATTTTATATAGGTTTTCCACTAAAATATTTTAGAAATACCTTAATAATAATATTGTATTTTATGCATAAAATTATGTTTATTCTTATATTTTGTCTATTAATTGTTCTGTAAGAATACGAAAAATGTTATATTGAATATATAACATATATATTACATTTATGTCACCCAAAAATGGTATTTAATTTAATTTTTTCGGTTAAAATAGCTTTGTGACCATAAAATGAATAATATTACCTTTTTTATTTAAACAACATTGATATTAATTTACAATCAATAGCTTTTATAAGAATTCATATAATATTTTATAAACAATATATTTTCCTAAATTATATTATAAAATTTGTGACCTCTAAATTAATGTCTTGGTAATATCTTTTTATTATAAAAAACATCATTTTAATGATATAATATTATTTTTTTTAAAATAGTTTTTCTGTGTTGTGAAATCCATCAAGGAAATTCGTTATTATGTGTAATGCAAGCTACAATTGGTGTTCCATGTGGAGAAATATAAACTTTTTGCTTCATGTAGTGCACAGTAAACATGGAGTTGTCTATAATGCAATATAAAAATAGTGATTTAATATCAAATAAACTATTTTATGTATTATGTGAAATGAGGAATATCATAATGGTTAAATAAATTAAATAAAAATAATAAAAATTTATGGGTGTTACATTCAACCCCCCCTAAAATGAATTTCTACCTCAAAATTATTTTTATTAGTCAAAGGATTGATATATGAATGTTTCAATCATTTAAACACACATCATAATAATGGATACTAAAACTTCACTTAAAAATAGAAAGTTGGAACAATAATAGTTATGCAATGTGACATATAACTAAGTTTCCATCTAGAAGAACATAGGTTCAGAGTAATGATTGGACATGGAGTAAAATTATACATATTTATAAGGAGTGATTGAAATCATCAATCACAAACAAGTGAATGATTAATGAAAATTTGAGGCCCTCAAATTCATGAATCTGTAATGATTTAAAAGAGTATTGGTTAAAACAATAATGGTATTGGGACAAATAATTTTTTAATCATTATCCTAATGTTGAGTAATATTTTTTTAACCTGGAATATAACAAAATATATATTCAATATATATTTCTGTTAAAAAATTAATTCATTAGTTGTTATTTTATCAATTTATTATTTATCCATTACTACAAGAAATGGATGTACCTAAATTAACTCTGATGCCTAAAGCACAAAAATCAAACTTTTGCGGATATTAAGACTAATGAAAGAATGAAATGTGTACCTATTTATCTATAACTATTATTAAAAATAAATATTGTAAATAAATTAATATATAAACATAAAACAAAACATTGATGTTTAATTATAAAAATCTATTCATCAAAAATACGTATACATTAACAAGGACATCACGCAGGCCAATGGTAGGGGTGAAACAATTATCATCCATCAGTCATGGGTTCATGACTCGAGGCCTTTCCAAACATGATTGGTTCTCACCCATCATACATGGTGTCATTTTCATAAACATCACTAATTAATTTCCAAAATGAATAATATGGACATCTTTGAAATATATTTAATCCCTAAAAAATCTTTTAAACATCGTTTTAATCACAAACTCATTGCATAAATAATTTCTATAATTCTTAACATTAACATTCATGAAGGGTTGAACTTATAACCCTTTGGAATGAAAAAAATCGAAATTTTTAGAAATAAATTAAGGAAATTAGTTGAACATTGATCCAATATACATGAAAACGTTTCTCCTAGTCTTCACATTCTAATAATCTAAATTCCCTCATCATATATTCCATTAAAACATAGTAATGGCCAAAATTATCATAAATCCATTAGGAAAAAATACATACTTCCTTATTAAAATTACTACTTGATACAATCATTCAATCCAAGATGTTATAAAAATAATCCGTGATGAAATAGGCCACATTTCAGTAATCATATCTATGTTAATCCATATCATCCAATTTACTTATTCTTGTCCCACACATCATTATTCAACTATCATTATACCAACATTATTAATTAATTAAGGGATACCTTACCTTAATAATTATATCACCATTCAATGAAATAATCATTCAATAAATAATTTTCATTCCTTAATAAAAAATTATATTGAAAATATTAAAATATTACATGATTCATATAACACAATTATTGAATTCCAAAACATTAATAATTTATTCATACAACATTATTGATAAGAAATTACTAGAGATTCATCAACTTATTCCTTAATACATATTTATTAGAATATGAAATATTAATAATGTATTATGGTTCCTCGTCCTCAATACAATATTTATTATTATGTTTAATATAATCAATTATATAATGACATAACATACCTTTCATATTTTGTTAATGGTTTATTTATCTTCACAAGTATAACCAAGACTTGATCCGACTTCCAGATTCTCTTTATGAGATTTCCTTTGGGTAAATAAATTCGTATAATTCCCATTGTTTCCTCATCTAAAACATTACAGTTTTACCATGTTTCTTCTAGTTATCTTCATTGATTCAGACGATAAAGTTGATCATGAGAAACATTTATCATATCAGAATACCATATAATTAGGAAAAAATGCTTATATGGTGGTAGTATTAGGACACATAATTTTTTTAATCTATGACATGTTAGGTTTATCCTAGGTTATTAAAATTCATCCCCTATTTAAATCAATCATTATATTTTATGAACATTGATTTTAATTCCCAAATCATATCCCTCGGGAGTGTCGAACCTACTATGAAATGAGGCCTATTGTAATGTACCAGACTTCCCGGAGTCAATCATAGAACATCATGTCATAGTTTTTATCCCTAGGAAGATATATTCCAGAAAAAAAATCCACTTTTAGTATCTAGATGGTGATTTATTTCTTGATAACCACACTCTCTATCATTTACCAAATTCGAGGACATTTTCATATATGTTATATCATCATTATACTTATCCTTATTGACATCCACAAAAAAATCATTAGAGATATAACTAGGTATCACACTAAAGTTTCTTCCAAATAGTTTCTAAAGGTATACTAAACCATTCCTTTGATACCATATAAAGATAACTAGGCTTTACATACATGGTTATCAATAAATTTAGATGAATATTTTTTTCATTAAAAAAATACAAGTCTGAGGATCGTAATAGTTTAGTATCTTTGGAAACATGAAGAAAAAACTATTATCCAGGTGAAATATCTTCAAAAACGTCCCTTAAGATATCCATCATTATAAATTCTACCAAAAATGATTCATCATAACTTGGGAAAAAGAAATATAAGAAAGGGGTGAGCTCAGATTCTTAGTAACGGTGTGTTTAGTAAATGCATAAGAATAACATGATAAAAATTATGGAACATGAGCATAATTTTTGAAGATCGTAACATGCATATCAAATATCATATAATTATTGAATGTTCATATGACATAGATCATAATATAATTAATATAGTATGTCATGATAGAATAACATAGGAATAGGACATGGGATTTGTGCCATGCACATTGGTTTATAACATTGTAATCATTTATTAGTAGTAGTAGGTTCACTCATTATGTTATGGACATGAAATCATGCCCCAACATCAACTTGTGGACATGTAACCAGGTCCATTCACAACATTGTGAATGTGTAATTAGGTTATCTCTGAACCATATATACATGATACCAGGTACATGAATAACATTTTTAACATGTAATCTAGTTCATGCATAACATTTTGAACAACTAATCAGGTTCATGTATAACATTTCTTAACATGTAATATTATTACCAAAAAAAACTAATGAACATGAAATGTGTGCCATGCATAACATTGTGAACACGTAATAAGGTTCTCTTAGAAAATTTTAACATGTCATCGTTTTCACGCAAAATCTTATGGATGTTCCACTATGTCCACACATAACATTGTGAACACATAATAATGTTCACTCATAACATTGTGAACATGAAATATGGGTCATACATGAACATATGAATGTGGAACCAAGTCCATGGAAAACACTATTAACATGTAATCTGGTTTATGGATAATATTTATACACATGAATAATACATCACTACCTAGTTAATTGGAAGTAGATATAGCTCCCAAATATCTCACAATAAATTCATTCATAATGTTTTATAGTATAATAAAACATTCATCATATAATGAAATATAAAAGATATAGTTTTCATAAACATCAAATCATAATTCATGAAATGAAATGGGAAACATTATCACTTAATAGCATCATTACCATTTGAAAATATATTGGTTTCATAACCATTTTATAGAAGCATATCCTTTTAAATGTTTTATTTTTCAAATATGTATAACTCATGGAAGAGGAAAAACTGTCATAAGTTGTATTCCATCAAAAAATAAACCATTGAATAAAAAATTTGAATTGGTACTTTGGATAATATCCTATAAGGAATTTAGTGATATCAACATATGTTATCTTAAATTGGGAATATGTTGCAAAGGACTTTTTCAATGCTTTCCTTGAGAAAAATATCCTTTCTTATTTGAAAAATATTCTTTAAAATATAATTACTTATTGAAAAAAATATTCCTTTGAAAATGCATTGAAAACATATGAATATGGATTCAAAAAAAATGTAAAACCCCTTTCATTGAAAATTTGTAAAATATACCTGAAAACATTATTAATATCATTTTCTGTGAAGAAATATAAATGAAGCTTCACGAAATTTTAATAACCACTTTTGTTGAAAATAGGTCGGAATACATAAATAAGAATATTTGAAAACCATTAAATATTTATAATATATTATTCCATTGAATATTAAGTTCATGGATCATTTGAGAACATTTTTTAAATCCATTTTTGAAAACATTGTTTTTGAAATAAAAAGAAATTTCAATCGAACAAACAAATACGGTTATATTTTCATAAAAATAATTCCTTAATTATATTAAGTAGAAAAGAGTATAAAATGGTACTAATACATCAATATGTATAGAATAAAATTCTAATAAGGAAACTCTTTATTCTTCTTGATAGATGGATCATAATATTTCATCAATGAAGCATAATCGTTAAAAATCATGAAAATTGATGAAGTTGATTCAATAAACTCTTATCACATAGTAACGTGAGATCATATAATATATTTAATAAAAATAAATCAAATTAAGCTTAAAATATCATTAAAATAATTATATTCATTATATAACTGGTAATACTGATTTCTATACACCTTGAAAAAAAATTAGGTGCATAAAAAAAGATGAGTGTCAAAGAAGGAAAAGTGAGACAAATTTTTTTTACTGATTTTGTAACATATATAAAATAAAATCCACAAAATAAAGATCATAAAATTTATATAAAATTAAAAATAAATTTAAATAAATATTTAGAAAATAAATTCATGGAAAGTATATAAACTACACAAAAGGAAATATTGGTTAATATGGCATTTGGTTATAGAAATAAAAAGTGAGATGATATCCCCTTACCTTATGTCTTGACCCTCATTGTACTCCATTGAAAAACATGTATAATAAATTCAATTTTTTTTATATATTTAAAATTAATATATTATTATATAAAATAATATATTTTGTTTGGTTTCCACATTATATTACCCAATTTTTATCCATAATATGTTAATGTTTCACCTTGGACAATATTCGCTTTGTTCTTGGCATGTGACTTAATTTGTTATATCATTGGTCCCTATATTCATAAAATGATTCGTGAATGTAAATAATGTTGTAAATGTAATATATATTTAGTATATTTTTATTATAATAATATATATAATATATTATTACGAAATAAAAAAACATCGTTCATGGAGACGGTAATCTGTACCTATGGATGAACGTTGTTTCTGTTTTTATTATCACACAGAAAGAAAGAAATAAAATGTAATATATGCATATATATAAAATAATTATAGTATAGTTAATATTTTATATTTATCATATAATTTCACTAAACCCATCATATATACATTCCATGTTGTGTGTGAATGAATCACATCGATTTTAGTTGGCGGTAGTCCATACATCCTCAAAAGAAATTATCGTATTTAACCAAAATGGAATGTGAAAAAGATATGTTTTGTAAATGGAATATAGAAACATATAAAAATAATAAATATTATATATAATATGTATAAATATAGTTTCCATCATAATCTACACCATGAAAGATGTTATGGAAAATTGGAACAATCATCATTTTGTGAGGTGAAAGTTCACCATACAAATAAGTATTATTTTTATTACCCATTAGATGGAGTTGTTATAATGTGTACGTAGAATTCTCAGAATCATAAAATACCAATATATTTATAATAATAGTGCAGTTATAAAATCATGATACAAATAAAATGGAGGGTTGGATAAGGAAAATAAATGAAATGAGCTTGGGAGAAGGTATCTACTCATAATAGGGTAAATCCTTTTGTTTTATACCAAAAGTTGTCCTTATAAGACATTATTACAAAATAAAGGATTCCAGGATGATGTTAGGGATTTTGGGAATTTTTTTGTAGATAAGGGCTGAAAATAAGTGGTATAAGAAGAGGTATAGTTGGTGTCCTTTTATTGGGAAGGTGGAGCAGCACTCCTGTAAATATTTGAAGAGAGAATTCCAAAAACATTTTCCCACTTTCTTGTGGAATAAATAATGATCCTATGTTAGTAAAATAGTGAATTTGGTTGTTATATGGGAATAATATATATTTTGGCCATGTGTAATGGTCTTTTTTGGCCATAGGGTTATATTTTAGTCCCCTATTAAGCTTAATTTAACATTATTCTATGTAATTAATTTCAATCATATTCACTAATTTTTTTGTTCAAAAACTAATTTTAAATTAATATAAATTATAAATTATAAATATTAAAAATAATGGATCCATTTTTACAAATTCTAATCAATGTAGTAATGGAAATTAATATACATTTAATCTTGTAGTTTGGTCGATAATACAGGGTTTGAATGTAAAAACATTCAAAATAATTCTATGTTTTTATATCCAATTTCATTGTGAAATTATTCCAATGACCTAAATAAGATAACTTGATAATAATATTACCTAATTATACGTTGAATCCAATTTAATACACAATTTAACCTTACAAATAAAATATATGAAAAAGCAATATTAAATTAATATCATGTATTTTTAATTATTGAAAAAACCTTAATGAAAAATATAGAAAAATTATAATAAAATAATTTTTATTTATTTAACCAAAATATAAAGATTATTATTACATATTAAATCTATAATATTTAATAAAATTGAATTTATAATTAGTTCAAAATTAAAATTCATTAAAATTTACGTTATAAAAATATAGGTTTTTTTTTTGCATAATAATATTGTTTAGTTCATATCTTATGTATATATAATATATTAGATGAATAGAAAAAAATATTTGATTGAATATATACATTATATATTAAATTGATATCACTCACCAAATTTTTCTAAATTAATTTATTAGGGAAACACGACTTTTTAACCATAAAAATAATAATATTACCATTTTTATTCAATCACCTTTCATATTCAGGTATAATTAATTTGTAACCTAATAATTAATATTATATAGGATAAGCCACATATTAAAATATATTATTGAATAATATTAAATAAATATAATTAAATTTATTGTTTCTATCTAGGTATATAAATGAATTAAATTTTAGAGATGTATTATTGTGCGATAAAATTTGGCTATGCATGTTACACAAGCCATTGAGGAAATTCATTGGTGTGTGTAACCTAACCTAACCTTTGTGTTACATGTGGAGAATGATAAAATTTATGTTATTTATAGTGAATTATTAACATGGTGTTTCATACAACAAAATAAAAACATAGTGATTTAATATTTAATAAACTATATTCTTATGCTATGTGAAATGAAAAATATCTCAAAGGATAGAATATTTTGAAAAAAATTATACAGAAATCTCAAGGTGTTACAGATTGGTTGGATTATGAAAAATTATTTTAGAATATATAATAGGATTTTATATTTTAATTGATTTATCATAGGTTATATTGGTTCTCAAAAAAGGGACTGACCACAATTACATGTTTAATATATATTAATTTTTTTGGGGTTAGTTTTATGTAAATTTAATAATTCATAATTCTAAAATCTGATGATATGGCCAGGATGGTATGTTTAAAGTATTTTATTTAAAATGAAATCCCATTGAAAAATTCCATTTTATGTTATGGAATTGTTTGATATGTTAATTTTATCTGATTAATAACTGAATTAAGGGAATTTAAAGTATTTTAATATTTTTTGTGTAATGGAGTCTATTTCAATGTGGAGTTTAAATTAGGGAGGTAATTACTGTTTTAATTAAAAAAATTTGATTGTTTTTTATTTGTATATATTTAACACCCTCACAACCTTTAATATTTCATGGGACACTTGGCTCTGTAACTCCCCAAGTTGTTTTGATTTTTTTTAAATAAATTTTAATTCAATGATGTGTTGCATTGACCGCTACACCAAATTAAAGTTGAGGATAAAAAGACATTAATTTATCTTATAGTACATAAAATACCAATTTATTTTAAAAGATTACCATACATAAAAAACCATGTTTTTTCAAACTATAATTTATTAATAACATTATTATTGTGTTACGGTAATCCGCTAGACATTGGAATGGTTAATAAGAATATGATTGACTAAATTATGAAAATTTGGTTTAAAATTGATAATTATACAAATTATTTTTTTAGAAATTAATTATAAATGAGTGTAAGAATATTTGAAAATAAAGAAGTTCATTTTTCCCTAAAACACTTTTTCAATGAAAAAATAAATTTTATCAAAATATATTTTTAGAAACTGATGAATTAATTTTATGAAATATTTAAAAAATATATTTAACCTAAAATTCAAAATTCATTTTATGTATTTTCTAGAAAATAAATAATAATAAATTAATTTTGTCTAAAAGATGATGAATATTTCTAAATGGTAGTTTTACCTCATATTGTAGGTGCACTTATTTTAAAAATAAATTTAGAAACTTTTATAAATTATATTTGAGAAAATAAAAATAATTTTATAAATATGAATTTAAAAATTATTTTATATGTATTGTTTCCCATTTGTTTAAATTTTTTTTGAATGCATTAAAATTTAAAACTTTAATTAAAAATGACTTTTCATTTAAATAATATATAAGGGTAAATTTTATTTTTAATTGGTTTTATTATAACATTAGTGAAATTTTACCTATATTTATCAAATTTATGTCATTTTAATTTTTATATAAATTATATTTATTTATAAAAAAAATTAATCATCTAAACATTTTTACATTAAAAAGGTATTTTTCTAATCCCATCTATGGGCATAATTTAAAATTAAATCCTACAAATTTAATGATTATAATTAGAAATAATGGAATAAATATTTTGAATCATAATAATTATTATTTTATAATAATTATATCATAATGATTTTCCATAAATATTAGTGAAAACATTTAACATTAATTAATATGATTAAGGTTAAAACGGGATTTTGGGCATTACATGTGCTTATATTATATTTAATTTTACACATCCATAAGATATTTATTTATTGAATAGGAATAAGTTTTTAGAATATATTGGTTAAAATTATATCATAAATATATATTTTTATTATAGTCATAATGGGTAATATACCTTTGTAAATAAAATATAGAAGATACCTATGTAAAAACAATAATGATAAAATAGAGTAAACATAAAGATTATGTAATAAAATAATAAAAAATACTAATTTTTTAGGGGCGAGTGTTTATCAAACAATGAATCCATCCCATCCATTATGTTTAATTTTTGAGGAACTTGAGGTATGGGAGTCTACCCAATTTTGAATAACATTGTTTATTTATATGATTTCCACTAATCCAATATAAATGGGAATTTAATCACCCCACTTATCCACACCTCTAAAGTAATTTGGATTGAACAAAACCGAAAAATATCACTTCCAAAATTCTATCCTCTCATTATATAAACCTTAATTTATCCATAAATACAACAATGGTAGTGTTTTGGTGAAAACCAAAAGGATATTCCTGATGAACTGGTCATGTTCATCAATAAACGATTATATTTTATTTCATCTATAGACTACATTTATTATTCTATATATCATGCTTATATAATATAATAACAATAATACATATAATTATATAATTTAATGGTATGTTTATTAGAAAACACCATACACAATTTCACCAAATGGGTTATAGAAACGTCATTCATTTGTACAGTAGAGTACAACCACATGAACAGATGACTTTTCAGATTCTATTACCATCCAGAAAGAATGAGAATTGTGATTGTAATTATATTTATATTGGAAATATTTTATATTTATGATGTATTTATTTATATTTAATTAATATATAACACATAATTTCATGATTCCAGTTTTTTTTGGAATACGATAATGTCGTTTGTGTGTACTATGGACAACCGCCTCACGAAGCGATGTTATTCATTCATGCATTTCATGCAATGTATTAAGAATGGTTATAGTAAAAATATTGGATATATATGATACAATAAATTTTATTTAATTATAATATTTATATATTTCTTTTATCTTTCTTTCATTGAACACAACAAGATAAAGTAAACAACATTCAAACGTACGTACGAACAACCATCTCCATGAACATTGTCTTCTATTTCCTGTAACCAAATTTTTTAGAATAATAAAAATACATATATAATAAATATATATATTATATATATAATGTTTTAAATTCTATATATGATTAAATATTGATAAATTTAAGAGGGCCCAAAATGAATTTCCAAAACATATAAAAAAGTGTTAATTACGAAAAACGTAACTTTAACATGAAATTGTTAATAAATGGGTGATAAAATGTTGTTATAAAATCATATAAAGTATGATATATTTAGATATGGTTCTACAATATATTTATAATAGTGTTATATTTATTCCACATGATTTTTGAAAAAGTACTATTGAAGTCAAGACTTAATGTATTGGATTTCATCTCACTTTTTACTTCCATTAGACTCGCACAATATTAACCAACTATATATTTTCTGTGTTTTGTGTAATTTCAATTAATATATATTATGATTCATCTATGGAAAAATATTGGAGGTTATTTATAAATATTATTATCTTTTTTTCGTGGGGTTTATGGTTCTATAATTAACAAATCAATAAGGGAATTTTTTCTCAATTTTTCGTCTTTGAGACACATGTGATGTTATGAACTTATATTTTTTTATGAGGTGTATATTCCACCCATTTTACATGTTATATCCTGAATTTTCTTATTTTCAGGACACTATATGCTTCATGAAATGTTATTCTCTATTGGGGATTATGATTCAATGTTACCAAAGTTGTAATAGTATTTATACAATCTGGTTATTTATCGGGATTTGATTAAAATTATTCTTCCATTGATGAAATCATACGATACATCTCCAAATAACTCTAATGGAATTTATTATCCTTTATTTATTAATTATATCATCGTTTAATGTTTAAATTTTTTCCACACTATGGTACTTAATATAACTATAAAAATGTTTTTATGAAAATGATACATTATATTTCACTTCGTTCAGAAATTGATTTTCATTAAAAATCATGTATTATAAAATAAATTAAAACAAATTATCACCCTCTAATGATGTGTTATATTTTTCTATAATAAAGTACGAAAATTTTAAAAAAATTATTTTAATAGAATCAACATGCCTTTCTCCAATATAATGACCATTTGGGTTTCACTAAAAATGTGAATAGAATCATCATCTTAACATGTATGACATAAACAACATTTTGATAAATCATGACAAAAAATTTATTTGAAGTATACTTTTTATGTTTTCAAATTTAATAGAAAATGATATGTATTTAATATGGTTTTAAGTGTTAAAACATTTTTTTTCAAATCGGAATGGATTATTTCCTCATGAGTTTTGTAAAATTATTAATATTTATTATTTTATCCTCATAAGTTATTTTCAAAGTAAATTTTTTTTTAAAAAAATTTAGGTTTTAAAAATATTTTTCCATGAAAATTTAATTTTCTGAAGAAATGTTTTAAATGTATGATCAAAATTAGTTTCTATCTTAAATGAAATCATTTCTAATACATATACTTTATTAGGACTATGATCCAAGGATACCACTCTTATTATTTATCTAATTGTTTCATGTTTATTATGATATGTTTTTTATGAGAATTATCTCTTTTATATGTTAATCCATGAATAAATTCTTTTTAAAATCATTTATTTTGATTGGTAATGCTCAAATGAAATAATTATGAATCCTATCTCTTTTCCACAGGTTATGATATGATGATATGTTTGTGATACCCATTTCATTTCATGGGATATTATATGATGAATATTTATTGTCATATGGAAAACCTAAATATGTTTTTATTAATTATTGGGTGGGAACTATATCTCCCATTAAATTATATGGTAATGATAAATTATCTATGAGTTCATAGGATACCCAAGTGATCTATATAATTCTTTAAAGGTGGATACATGGGATGTCATATCACCCCTAAAAAGGTGAGTACATGGGTGGATAGATAAATACCATGAAGGTGGGTAAATGAGTGGCCAACCTAATCCCAAATAAAGTACATGGGGGTAATCCTATGCCAATCAATTTTTTAATTTATTTCTAGATATCCCTGACATAATATTTTTTATGCTTGTGCATATTCCACACAACTATGACTTATTCCTATGTTATGATATCATGGACCATGTTCTTTGATTATCGTACAATTCATGTCTTTGTAAATGGTGATATTTATTCTAGGTTTATGTTCACAATCCTCTATATGAATGGGATAGTTTACCAATGTTATAATAATGTTCTCATATCCTTATGGTCATATTATGGTTATATATCTTCCTTGCTTACCCTTTATGATAATTCTGTCTCACACATTACTATTTTTTCTTCCCCCTAAGTAATGAATACTGCTTTTGGTAGGTTATTTCTATGAAGATTACTGAATCAGCAGATATTTAGTGGATATGTAGAAGATATTTCAACAAGATTTAATATTTTTTATGTAGTCCCAAAAGTCACTAAACTATTACAGTCCTTGGGAGAAAACTTTTGTAATGTTTTGAATATTCATCTAAGAAAATATAATGACCCTGTATGAGAATCCCATGTCTTTGAAGTTGGTATCCAAGGAAATTTTTATCCATGATTTTTAAACTATTATGATAAAAAATTAGTGGGGTCCAAGGGATATATCTATAGAAATTTCTAGGGATTTTTGAAAGGATAAGTCAATTTTTGAGTCAATGTATATGAAAATATCCTCGAATTTTGGTAACGGATTGAGATAGTGGTTTCCATGAAATTAAATCACAATTTGGATACTACAAGTAGATGATGATATGGTACTGATGTACCTAGGGGTAACAAGACCAAAAAATCGTATTGATCATTAATTGATTGTGGAAAAGTTCACAAAAATGGGTCATGTGGAACACATGGTTTAAAACGCCAATGTGATATAATTTTGAAATTAACAAATTATTTATGATCCTTCTTTATGGGTTTAAGTACGATAAGAAAATTAAAGATATATGATAAATATAAGGTATCAAAAATTAAATAGTATTTCGTAATTTAAACACCCTATAAGTGATGTTTTGTGATTATGTTTTTTTCACTATGATTATTGTTTCTTACCCTATTTTTGTTGGTTTTATTCAAAGAATAGAACACTAATGAACCACATTAATGCAGAATATAATGAAAAATTAAATTATTTTCCTCTTGAGAATCCAAATGACTTGGGAGATGGAATGAAAAACATAATTTTTATTCTCACAATAATTCTAATGCAATGAATTATATTGACCCACTAAATGGATAGTGGAGATAACAATGTTCTTTTGATTTCTTTATGAGGAAACATTATCCTTCATTCATTGGGTATTCTGGTCAAGTATTTATTGAATAGTGGATTAATACAACTAAATTGATATTATATATTCTCCATTAGTAAGAACATGAATAATTCATTTTCAATTTTTTCATTTTGAAGGTGAATAATTTAATTTAATAACTCTTATTAATTGCACAAGGGAATATGATAAAATTGAATATATGGAATTGGAAGAGTTTAAGGGTATATTTTTCAGTAAACACTTCCAATGTATTCTAAAAAAATATCAGGAATGTATTTATTGAACATAAGTTAATAGATAATGAATATATTGATACATGTGGACATAATTTAACAACACTTTCATGGAATTATTATGGATTAATCATCATCCCTAAAAGGAAAATATGTTGATTCACTAGGGGAAAGAAAAAATCCAATAAAGTCCTTTTCTATAAGATACATTTGTAGTTATGAATAATTTTAATGTTTTTATGTCTATGTGGAAATGGTGGATGGATTATCATATAAATCTAATGGTTTTGGAAATAAAAGGAATATACAGTTAAATGTATAATCAAAGAACCATGGATAAATAAACATGAGACATCCACTATACCCAATGTGTGGTAATAAACAATTAGGGAATTTTTTTCATGGGACTAATTATTGTTTTATGTGTGCAATAGAAGGAAATTGGGTGGCTGAATTCTGTTGTTCGAGGGATGATTATTCAAATGATGTGAATAATGAAAAGTCCCCAAATAATGCACCACCCACTAATCAGTGGGCCAATTAAAATGATTTTGGGTATAATTCTAAGAGCTTCCATAATCCAATGACTCTGATGATATATATATAAAAACCCTCAGATGGAAAATTACAAGGGGATATCATATAATTACATAATGGATGAAGTGATCAAGGATAACTAGGGAATACTTATCCTCTTTTCCTTAGTTAGGATTTTCATTCATTATTTTTTTAACAAATGATCCCTATAAAATTATTATTATTAAACCTTTTTTGGAGATTTCTTGTGATTATATTCATGTGTTAGAGAATAATAAAATATCATATTACATCCTTCAAGAATTAAACTGATATAAAAAATAAAATATTTTTAACTAGAAAAGAGATTATATAAAGAATGATGTAGACTATATGTTTTTAATATAGTTTTATGATAAAATTTTTATTACGATGTTTCAAGAGAGTACCTGATTAAGGTATACACACTTTTGATGTGTGATAATCATAATCATGATTATGATATATGGGGGGATCAATGTTAAACTGATGTTGAGGAATTTATTAACATTCATTCTATTGTTTGGGACTTCCATATTTCTGATGCGTTAGAAGCATAACCATTTATGAAATGGTTAATGTTAATCATTAAATGATGTTTTGGGAAAAGATATTTCATTGTGTGAACGTTAATTTTTACTGGATAAATTATTATAAACCTTTTTTATGTGTTATAATTGAAGTCAAATAGAATAAATTTTCATTTTATAATTGGATCTTAAGATTTTTTAGTTCTTCAAGAATAAAAAATTATCCTTAATTTCATGGAGTAAGAGATGAAGTAGAAATTTATGAAGGCATAACCATAGTGTGAGGTTGTGTTTATGAAATAGAATGAGATACGGTATGTATATTATTATGCGAAAATTATTCAACTTTAGGTAAAGGGTTTAATAAGAAAAAAAAATTCATGCTATCATTGTTTTTATTGATATAATGGATCATTTTCAAACCAAAAAAGGCCTATGATGTTATGATCACAAAAACTTCTATAGATCTGAGACATTATTGTTATCAATGATCTATATCACTATGTATAATTATTTTACACTTTTCTTATATATACAAATTTCCGTTTCCCACATATGTCCTCTTATTTAGAAAACTCATTATTTGTTAATTTAGACAACTGCTATGTTTACTACATTCAATTCTGAAATGAATTTTTATTATTAACTTTTATAATGTGCCATTATAAGAATAGAGAATTTAATTATTATAACAGGAATGACCAAGATAAATTTTGAAGGTGAAATTAATTTTAATGGGGGCATATTGTAGCAACCCATATTTTTTTAAATTATTATTTTCAATATAAACAAAAATTAATTAATTGAATAAATTGAATTTTATATGAAGTTATGATTTTTAAATTTAATACACTATGTTTATATTTTGGTACATGAAATACCATGTTTCTTTGATAGCTTCCATTAGACACATGACTGAGTTTTACCAAACAATAAAAAAGTATTAATATTAATATTATAAAAACATTTATAGTTGTCACTTGTTTTTTGGAGTAAAATTCATGAATAAAATATACAATATTATTATAATATTTTTTAAACATGTATTTAAAATTATTTCATTGGTAAAAAATTAATTATTAATGAGTGTAGGAACTATTTAAAATAATTATATTCATTTTCTGAATAACATTTTTCAATGCATAAACATGTTTTATCTGAAAAAAGTAAAGAAAATTATGCTCATAAATGATTTTATTTAAATATATAGATATTATATATTAGATAAACTATTTAAAAATTATCTTATTCCTTTTCAAGAAAGATATATGAGTAAGTATAAACACATGAAAAGATTTATTTTTTGAATAGCAATTTTACCACCTTTTAACGGTGAACTTATTTAAAAACTAAATGATGAAAAATTTATAAATTATATTTCATAAAATAATATTTATATCTATAATTGAAAAATAAATATTATATTAGGATGAATTTATGGTTTTTTTTGGAGAGGTTCCATTTTATAATGAATATTGAAAAATTTTAATTTTAAATTAAACTTCAACTTTTCATCTAAATAATTTATAATTTGATTTTATCTTATAATTAGTTCATTTTTACGTCTAATTACCCAATTTATTTCATTTGAATCCATTTTATATTAAATTTAGACATAAATCTTAGTAAATTTTAGAAAATTTTCATTTTAAGAAACCTTATTTATTTTCACTTTTGTGGGATTAATATTAAATTAAATTCATTCACTTCAATGGATGTGTTGAGATTGTATGTGAGTATGATATACTCTATAATACCAAACATAGGATCAAAATAATAGAGAAACTGAATCTTGTTTCTAGATATGCACAAAATACAAGAGGTGTGGGTGAATTGTATTCTTTAAAAAAATTCCTTTGTAACATTTAAATATGGTTATGTTTAGTAGGGTTAAAAAGGTAATTCCCAAAACCTCTAGTTCAACACACTTGCTAGATTCTAGAAATGTGATTTTGAGAAAGTGGATTCAGAAAGATGGTTTTGGAAAATTAAAGATAATGACAGTATACTAAAACCAAGATTCTACCTTAAAGCATATATAATCTAACTAAATCAGATTACATGTATAATGAAGTATAAGATAGTTATACATTTCACAACAATACAAATGTATAAAAAACATGAAACTAACAATTAACATGTAGTAAGTCTTTTAACCCAAATAGAACGGTATCCAATAACCTTGGATAAAGGGGCCTTGAATTATACTTTCAAGAATATCTGTCTTACCCACACCAGGGTAAGACCTCGATACGAAGATCAAATTATATCTTGTTATCCCCTTAAGCCATCAAATTCAAGGTACTCGGCACCTCTCTCTTCATCAGCAAGGAAGACCTCAACATCAAGGGTGTCAACACCTCTGTCTTCCTCAGCAAGGAAGCCCTCAACTTCATGTTAGTCGACACCTCTGTCTTCTTATCCCCAGAAGCCCTTGATTGTACACAGGAACAATTGGGGTTGCACAATGGAAATTTGAACAAGAAGTTTAGTACACACTAAGAACAAGAGTGTATCTCTCTAGAAATAAATTCAGATCAACAGTTGTACAAAAGTTGTATGTTCATTCAAATTAGCTCCTATTTATAGACACAACACCAACGGTCGACTCCCTCTTCCAATGATCATATTTTTCCTTGAATTTCGGAGGGACATGTACACATGTCACTCAAAAAACAATTAGTTAGTAACTGAATGCATGACATTGTTTTATAACAAATAAATTGTAAGAAAAAATATGGTAATATATCCACTTCCAATATTTATAATTTAAGAAAATAAATGTTCAATGTCTTAACCAAAAATGAATTCGGAGTCTATAATACAAGGATATTCGGATTCGGTTTTTTCAATGAATTCGGAACCTGAACTCTATATATTTACGGAGTTTGAATTTCAAGAAAACTCAGAATCTGGATTTACAAAGATCAGAGTCAGGGTACAAGGGAATTCGGAGTCAGAACTCATAGGAATTCGTAACCCGAATTCGTTGTCAGAACACAGAGGAATTTTTAATGAGATTTCAGACTCAGTATTCATAAGAGTTCGTAACCAGAATTTTTAGAATTCAGATTCAAAACTCAGAAGAGTTCGTAACCAGAATTTTATTCAGAATACGGAGTAGGAAAATAGAAGAGTTTGTAACCAGAATTCGTATTCAGAATTCTGAGTACAAACTCAGAAGTGATCATAACAAGAATTTTGAGAATTCGGATTTAGAACTCAGAAGAGTTCGTAACCATAATTCGTATTTAGATTTCATAGTCAAAACATAGAATATTTCTTAACTAGAATTATGGAAATTCAGATTCTAAAAAAAATTCTTCATATCTAGGTGATTATAGGATTCCGAGTTTTAGTTACAAACCGAATTTTACACGTAGTAAAAATTATGATATGAACAATGAAAACAAGGTAAGGACATATTTCCTTGGGGGAGGAAGGTTTTCCTTATAGAATTAAAACATTGGGTAAAAAAGATATTTTCCTTGAGATAAGGTGTTTGTGATTTTCAAAACAAGAAGGAATGGTAAAATCATAAGGAAATCTTATGGACTTAACAATCTCCCCAAGTATGAAGGAATGGAAAAGTCATAGGGAAAACCTTATTGACTCAATAATCTCCCCCTTTTGAGAAAGAAAAAACATCCATACGAAAAAGAATAAAAGGACATAGAAAAAAAATTCTAGACTTTGAAAATAAAACAAATCTCCCTTTACTCATGGATAATGATAAATACAACTAACACCCCCTTAGGATTTGGAACTTTAAGGATCATATTCCTTATTTCTAAAATGAGATTTTCCATTATCATGAGTATATAAATCTTCATATTGAAAAACGCCCCTTAGATAACCCCCCCTACAAAGAGATATATCTTATTTACATAGAAATATTTTTCCTTTCTCCCCATTTGTGATTTTCAAAAAAAAATAGAGGGAATGGAAAAAAATGTGGTACCTGTAATATTAGTAAAAATAACCAAACAAAAATGGGTAACCACAATTTCATTAAGATTGGATGAATTTTTACAAGGAAGAAAAAAATACAACAAAAGATCAAATTTATTTTCCTTCCTTTTCCATGGGTATCAATTTCTCTAAAATGGTTTTCAGCTTCTTTAGCTCCTTGTGATCTTACTCTATTTTCTTTTCTAAGGCTTTGATCCTTTCTTCTTGAGCCTTTAGAGCCTCTAGCTAAACTTTGAACAAGTCATCTTGCTTCACTAGATTTTCTTCAATCTCAATCTGAAGATCCCTTTCTCTTTTCCAGCTTTGGGAAACAGATTAAAACATCCCATTTAGATCCATAACTTCCTGAATCTGTGTATTCTACTCATGATTTAGCCATTCCTCATAACAGTTTGCAAGATCCTTGATTTTTCTATCTTCAGTATAAGAGGCTTTCTTTATATAATCTCAAAACCCATCATGCTCTCTCAAATCGTCAATTGTAGTCTTTGACTAGCTCACTATTTTCTTACAAAATCTTTTGGGGGCTTCATAGTTGATAAGGAAAGATTCGAAGTCTTTTAACAGCTTGACACATTTTTCCATCACCATGGACACTGAATCTGATTTTTGGTTCAATGTATTTTGAAGCATCTAGAATCTTCAATCTTTGCTTGGGAAAATCAGAATTGTCCCACCAAGCATATTCATGGATTGAACTATGTAGTCATGTCCCAATGAACATGATTCTGAATCTAACAATTTGCATGGTGAGGAATCTTTCATTAGCTCTACGAGATTCCTTTTCAAATATGTGCTAGCTTCCTTTTTTTAAACCAACATTTGTAGGTGTATCCTCAGCCACCTGTTTTCCCTTATTGTTTCTCAGAACAGATTCCTCATCTGAAGATTCATGCTCACATTCCAACAACTGAAAAATTCTATCTTCATAAATTTTTTCTTTCTCAGCTCCTGACTCAATATCTTCAAATGAATGAAGTAAGGATTATGAATCTCTTCTTAGGATAACATGTTTACTTCCTCTTCAGCCTTCTATTCAAATCAAGGAGTAGCAAGTTTTGAATATCTAGATTGAGAAGTCCAGATTGATAATTTTTCGGATGTACATTCCTTCTCAAGAAATTATTCAACTTTCTTTATCATATCAGATGTATCATATCTACTTTCAGCTTCTTGTACTTCTTACACAACTTCCTTTTTTTCACCCACCTTTTCAAGTACATTTTCTAGAGTCATGAAGTTTTTTCCCAGAGTCTAAGGTAAGGGTTCAACCAAGAAATATTTTTGTACAGGAATGTTTTCGTATTCTATTTCAGTGTACCTAAATTGATATTGGACTATTTCGGCCTCATAAATTTTTTTTCTTAATCTTATTCTCTTTGGATTTTTTCTCACTCTCCTCGGATGCATTCTCATTCAATGCATTTCCCTATGTAGAAACCAAGCCAAACTGTGGCTCTCATACCTTCTGATTCCTTTCTATATTTCTCTATTTGGATACTACCTCATCTGGATAGGCTTTCTGCTTCCTGGGATTTGGATGTGTGGATTGATTTTCTTCGTTCTTAGGGGTTTTCTTTGTTTCTTCAACTTCCTTTTGTTTCCTCTTTATTCTAGACTTCATCGACGGTTTAGCCTCCTCTTCATTCTTCTGAGCAGCTTATACTTCTTCCAAAGGTATATCAGAAAACTCTCCGGAATTTGTAGAAAAGATGACATTCATTCTTTTCAAAGTATCATAACTTAATAACATGACATTACAAGTCCTAGTCTTGGAACTATAACGAATCTTGAAGGACTCAAGACATCAAATAATCAACTTGGAGAGAAGGGCACGATACATGATTATTTGTGCTCTCAATTTCCTATTCTTGATATTCTCTATCGTAATTAGAATATGCTTCATCAGATTGATCATCCTTATATTTACCAAAAATGTAGGATATACATATCACTTTTCTTCAGTGTTTCTTTGTCACCCTTTCTCGGTTCGATAAAACTCTGAATCCCTAACTCAAGGATCTTATTATTTGTAGAAAAATGATAAATCTTTGCAGTATTGACATCACTATGTCTGAGACACTCCATAGCTTTCACCTATACAAAACTTCAATGAACATCCGGCAGCTTATGAGACAGAACTCGACTTCCCCTTCATATGGAATTCCAACCAAGATATTAGCCTTTGTATATGATAGGGAATAAATCGTACCATATATTTTAAAGAAAAAATTCTCTTTTCATTATTCCTAAAAGAATCTAACTGATTCATAGAACTCAATAAGAAGATCTAGATACCATAGGTCTTGAGCACCCGAATTTTATATGCAGACACATTCCCATCCATTCAGCTTGATGTTTTTGGAGATAATAGAATCATACATATTGAAGAAATTCTGATGCAGCTGCCTTTTTCTGTATAAATGCCACTCTGAAATCAGCTTGACATAAGACATATCTTGAGAATGATCTTCTCCAGACATTCAGAATTAAGAAAACATGAATGGTTAAGAACGAGCTTTTGAAAGATAGGCCGAGCTTTGGCAAGCATAGGATTGAAAACTGATGTAGGATCACCCATCAGGGGTCCATTATATAGGCATTGATGCGATGGTTGATCTTCCAGAGATAATCCAATGGTTGAGAAATATTCTGATTAGATATGATGGTTGAAACGATAGCTGCTGGGAATGTTTGGTAGGATCCTATTTTTTTAGGTTTTAAAGAAAAATATTCAGATTGAAGGAAACTAGAATCTGAAATATTTAAAACATAAATAAAAATACCGGCAAGGAAATGATGACTATGAAAACTCAAAAAAGAAATCATACCTTTCATATGACAAGGATGATTATTTGTAATATGTAATATTTCTCTTGAAGAACGTTTCTAAAAAATCTATGAAAACCTCCAATACCCAAATTTCTATTACAAAAATATTAAATCAAAAAATCTCCCTTACGAAAAACATGAAAAAAATCATTACAGAAAACATGAAAAAAACATCAGTACAAAAAACATGAAAAACTTCATTACGGAGAACATGAAATGCTTCATTACGAGAAACATGAGAAACATCATTATGAAAAACATGAAAACAACTAAATTTTGAAAAACATGAAAAATTTCATTACGAAAAACATGAAAAGCATCAGTACGGAAAACATGAAAAACTTCATTATGAAAAACATGAAAAAAACTTCATTACGAAAAACATGAGAAAAACATCATTACGAAAAATATGAAAAACTTATGAGCAAATGTACCCCCTATGAAAATGAGTTTATTAATGTAAGGAGATTGATTTAATAGACAGTTAACAAGGAATATTACCTTAAATTTATCATTCTTAATTTATTTTTATTGTATTCAAATCTATCGAAGGGTAAATATTTTGTGAAAATATCAGCAAGTTGATCATGCGTTCCAATAAATTGAAGAATGATATATCCTTTCTGGGTGTGATCCCTAAGAAAGTGATTCCTAATATCTATGTGATTTGCACATGACTGATGTGTAGGGTTTTCAGTAAGTGGAATGGAACTTGTATTATCACACAAAATTTGGGTTTTGGTAAAATTAATACCATAGTCTATGAGTGTGTGTTACATCCAAAACACTTGATCACAACAACTTCCTACTAATATATATTCAGCTTCAGTAGTGGAACGTGCTACTGAGTGTTGCATCATGCAAGACCAATATACTATTGAATCTCCTAAGAAATGACAGGTTTTAGATGTACTTTTTCTATCCATTCTATATCACCAAAGTCTGCATATGAAAAAAATTTCAAACCAAAATCATTTCCAAGAGAATAAAACAGTCCTAGATCCATGGATCCCATTAACTATCAAAATATTTTTTCACTTCCTTTAAATGAAATTCAATAGTATTGGATTGATTTCTTTCACATAAGAATACTGAAAACATTAATTCTGGAAAACTAGCTATCCAGTAATTTAAACTTCATATCATACCTCTAAAAGATTTTTGATCTTCTGGTTTCCCAGCTTCATCAAGGTCAAGAGTGTTTGAGGTACCAATTGTTGTACTTATATTCATAGTGTTGTCATATCCATACTTTTTATGAAGATCTATAATATAAATATGTTTGGATATATATAATTCGTCTGGTTTTCGAGAGATTTGAAAACCATGAAAAAAATGTTAACTCACCCATCGTTCTCATTTCAATCATAGATTTCAATAGATCTGCAAAGGAATCAGTTAATGATTGCTGAGTTGAACCAAATATAATGTCATAAACATAAATTTGAAAAATAAAAGCATTTTTCTTATCTTTCTTTATAAAATGAGTTCGATCTGCATTTCCCTTAACATAATTATTTTGAAGAAAAAATCATATAAGTCTATCATAGAAGTCTTTAGGGGCTTGATTAAGTCCATACAAAGCATTGGTAAGTCTATAAACGGGATCAGGATGTTTTGTATCTTCAAAAACAAGAGGTTGTTCAAAAAAAACTTCCTCATGAACATAACCGTTAGGGAAAGCACATTTGACATCCATTTTTAATGGTTTGAAATTGAATAATGTTGCAATGTCTAGTAGGATACGAATAGATTCATTTCTAGATACTGGAGCCTAGATTTTGTTATTGTCTATTCCCTCTTGTTGATTATAGCCTTTAGCAACTAATCTGGATTTATTTCATACTATGATTCCATTTTCATCACACTTATTTCTGAAGACACATTTTAATCTAATAACAGATGTTTCCTTAGGTCTTTCAACCAAGGTCCAGACATTATTCCTTTCAAATTCCTATAGCTCATCTTGCAAATAATTTATCCAATCATCATCACCTAATGCTTCATCAGTGCTTTTTGGTTCTAATTGGGAAATAAATTCTAGATGTTCTACTTCATTTATTAAGAAAATTCTAGTCCTAAGAGGTTGATTCACATAACCAATGATACAATCACTGGGATGATTCTTTAGAAACAATTGATTTGGTTTTTGAAAAACATGTTCATCAACATAGGGTAGGAAATCATCTGAGGTAAATGCTTAACAATTATCTTCTTGGATATTTTCCTTAACATAAGGATATTCTAACAAAGGTTGACAAACAATTTTTTAAAACACATATGATGATGTAGGTTGGGGTTGTTTAAAAAAAAGGTTTAGTTTCATCAAATTTTACATGTATTACATCTTCAACATTACAAGTGTTTTTAGTGAAAACTCTATAGGCCTTAAAAGTTGTTGAGTAGCCTAAGAAAATTCCTTAATCATATTTTGGTGTGAATTTATGTAGATTATATTTAGTATTTAGGATTAATACTTTTCAACCCAAAACCTTGAAGTACGAAAGTCTAGGTTTCGACCATTCCATAACTCATATGGTGTTTTATTAAGAAAATGTCCAATTAAAACTCTATTTATAGTATAAGAAGTATTAATTATAGATTCATCCCCAAAATGTTTGGTTATAGAATACTCAGTCAACATGGTTTTGGTTATCTCTTGAAGAATTAAATTTATTCTTTCAACAACACCATTTTGTTGAGGTGTTCTAGGTGATGAGAAGTTATTAGTGATGCCTTTTCAACAACAAAAATAATCAAAATAATAATTTTGAAATTATCCTCCATGATGACTATGAATAGTTTCCAATGGATTGTTTTTTCTCATTTTTAACTTGGGCACTAAAACTTTATAAATAAGAAAATGCTTCAAATTTATTTTCTAGAAAATAGAACCACGTAAATATAGTGTAATCATAAAATAAAAAAAACATAATACTTTCCTCCAATGCTTCCGGTTTGTGTAGGACAAAAAAGGTCTATATGAATTAATTATAATTCCTCAGTATTTGAGGCTTCAAAAACTTATTTAAAACTAGATTTATGTTACTTTCAATATTCACAAAGATCACAAACTTTTGAAGAATTAAATCTATGCTGTAGTGGATTCCTAACTAAACTTTTCATAGAATGTTTTCATAGGTTCTTAAGGTTAGAGTGACCTAAAATTCTCTTCCACAACCATGAATGATATTCCATTTCACTAATGAATGGTATATCTTGGCTCTTAAGGTCTTTTATGTTAAGTGTGTATATATTATCTTGCTTTTCGGAAGAAAGAATAAACTCTTCCTTGGAATTGTGTACTAAGAACATATCATTCCTAAAATTCACAAGGTAACCTTCATCACATAATTGAATTATGTAATGAGGTTTTGATTATGTCCTTTGACAAATAAAACATTTGAAATCAATGTTTTTCTAAGAAGAACGATGTTACCTATACCAATAACTTCTCCCTTAGCATTATCTCTGAAAGTTACTTTTCCTCCATTGGTCTTGATAATCTTTTCAAAATATTTTTTGTTACCAGTCATATGTCGTGAACATCCACTATCCATGCACCATGTATTGTTGTTGGTAATCTCTCTATATTCCTGAAAATAAAGAAAATAGCATTTTGGAATCCAATTTTTCCTGGATCTATAAATCTCAGAAAGAAAATTTTTAGGAACCCATATCTTTTTAGAAAAATTGGCTTTATGAAATCATAAAGACTGAGTTTTGTTTAGGGAACAATATTTTTCCCAATTCCCACCGCACTGACACTTAGTACAGAATTTATCACTTTTAGGAACATAATAATTAATACTAGAATCTGGTTTTGAACTAGTATAACCAAAACCAAGAACTATTCTATAATGGTCGGATTTGAGAATACATTTTATCAAAATTTTCATTACATAATGACAAGTTTTAAAAACAATTCTTCTAGGAAAATATTTTATATTTTATTTTGATAACTATGTTCATGTCTTCTAAAATATTCTATTTGGAACTAGAGTTTTTCTCGGAAACATTTTTCTTAGAAATTACATTTTCTAGATCTTCAGAAAGTTTTTTAATTTTCAGAATTTACTTCACCAAGATTTTTGGAAATAATTTCACAATCAAAATTTTTCTTATCAAGATCTTTAGAATGATATGATATTTCCTTTGAAGAATAGTATTTCTTGATTTTTCTTTATCTAATTTTTTCATTAGTTTTGAATTATCAATTTCAAGGAGTTTGGAAAACCTAGAAACTTATTCATATGTAGTTAAAGTATTATCTTCATTAGAAGAGGATTCCTCATCCGAAGAGTCATAATAATTACTATCAATATCATTTAGAGATATATTGGGAAATGATTCATCATTGTGTACCTTATCCACAAAGCAATGATTGTCAATGTGTAGTTTGACTATTATACCAAGATTTTTATATCAAGAAGATTCTTAATCTGTTGATTAATCTGAAGAGTAGCCACCACTAGCACTGCAGATGTCACTTGCTTTCAATACTTTCATAGCATTATCTTTTTAATACTTCTTCCCATTTCTCTCAGAATTATTTTCCTTTCTTTCTTTTTTCATAAGAATAGGAAAATCGGGCCTTATATGTCCAGCTCTCTTGCAATCATAACATGTGACTTCTAAATGATCCTTGTATTTTCTTTCCTTTATTTTAAATCTTGATTTAATGTTCTTCTGTCCAACAAAATTGTTCATCCTTCGAGAAAGATTGTAAAACTAATTTTATGAGGATTCACTTCCACTAGATTCAGGTTGAATAGTAACCTTCTTAGATATGGGACTAGTAACTCTCTCATGAGTCTTGGATTTCATATTATTTGAAGTGGTAGTAAAATCAACACTTCCATTCTCATTCTTCTTCTTTATGTTATCATCATCTCTCTTAATTCATGTCTCATTCATATGAAGAGTTCCAAACAGACCATCAAGAGAAATATGAGTTACTTTTTTGGTTCTAATCAATTATTGTCCTCTTGGATTCTTTCTCATTTTGAATAATGTCTATGATCTTATATACAATAGCCTCACCATCCAAACCTTTTTCTCCCATAGACTATAAGCTATTCACAATAGTCATAAACCTTTTTTGCACCTTAAATATAAGTTCCCCATAAGGAAAGTTAAAGACATGTTATTCAGCTATAAGGGTGGCACATCAAGTTTCAATTAATTGGTAAGTTCCAAAGTTGGTAACTTCAAGTTTCATCCATATACAATTTTCTTCTTCACAAGATAAAATTTGGCTGTATATATTTCTAGTCGTAGAACAAAGAAAAGGATTGCATACCATATAATTCAATTGATATTTATTCTTTTCTTGATTTGTGAAGGTACAAACTTCCTTGTCATGGATTTTATATCCTCCAGTTAGCATAACAAAATTATCAAATCCAGTATTGATAATGAATGTCTTCATTTGATCTCTCCAATACTCATAATCATTCCCACAAAAAATATGTTGTCTTTGTTGGATTAAAATTTTCAATAGAACCAACATTGATTCCTGCCATCTTAAAAAAAAATATTTCCACAAAAACTTATTAATAGTAAATTTCAAAAAAAAGGAAAATATTCCTAAAAAAGTATAGAATAAGAGTATCTGTAAGAAAAAAAGAATCTTAACTTAATGAGTCTGAAAAATTGATTCCATGAATAAGAATAGGATGAATTCTCTTCTGAATCTAATCGTGAGATTAATTCAGATTGAACAAATTATTTTGATTCAAATCTTTAAATTGATTTAGGATACACAGTCACCTCCTCCGATACCAATTGTTGAGATGGTATGTGAGTATGATATACTCTATAATACCAAATATAGGATCTAAATAATAGAGATACTGAATCATGTATCTAGAGATGCTCTAAATACAAGATGTGGGGAGTGAATTGTATTCTTTAAAAATTTCATTTGGAACTTCTAAATACGGTTATGTTTAATAAGGTTTAACAAGGTAAATAAATAACCTCAAGTTCTACAAACTTGCTAGATTCCAAAAATGTTATTCTGAGAAAGTGGATTTGGAAAGATGGTTTCAGAAAATGAAACATAATGAATGTCTACAATAATAATGATTCAACCTTAAAGCTTATATAATCTAACTAAATCAGAGTGCAAGTATAAGGATGTATAACATAGTAATACCTTCCTCAACAATACAAATGCAATGGAAAACATGATACAAACCAGTAACAAGTAGTAAGTCTTTTAACCAAAAGAGAAGGTTATCCATCAACCATTGATAAATGCCCCTTGATTTATACATTCAAGAAAGTCTATCTTATACAAACCAGGGTAATCCTTCGATATGAAGATATGAGTCTATTTAGCTAACCCCATAACCCCTCAACTTCAAGGTATTCGACACCTATATCTTCCTTAGAAAGGAATCCCTTAACTTCAAGGTAGTCGACACCTCTGTCTTCCTATCCCCAGAAGCCCACGATTGTACACAACAATAATCGGATTAGCACAAATCAAATTTGAAAAAACGGATTACTATGCACTAATCATGAGAGTGTATCTCTCTAGAAATCACTTCTGATCAATAGTTGTCCAAATGTTGTGTGATCATTCAAATGAGATCCTATTTATAGACACAACACTAATGGTTGGCTCCCTCTTCCAAAAATCATATTTTTCCTTGAATTTTGGAGGGACCTGTACACGTGTCACTCAAACAATGGTTAGTTAGCAACTGAGTTCATTATATCGTTTTATAATGAAACAAGTGTAAGATAAAATATTGTTACATACCCAAAATCCAATATCCAGAATGTATGAAAATAAATCATTGAATCTTAACAAAAAATGAATTAGGAGTTTATAATACAAGGATATTACAATTATGATTTTTCACTGAATTTGGAACCTAAAATCTATAGATTTACAGATTCTAAATTTCATGGAAATCTGAAATCTGGATTTACAATGTTCGGATTCAGAGTTCATGAGAATTCGGAGTCAGAACTCATAAGAATTCATAACCTGAATTCATTGTCAGAACTCATAATAATTCATAACGAGGATTTAGAGTAATTATTAATAAGAGATCATAACTAGAATTCAGAGAATTTAGATTCGGAACATAGAAAATTTCGTAATCAAAATTTGTATTCAGAATTC
The DNA here is from genome assembly GCA_963277665.1 of Viscum album. Classification (NCBI taxonomy): domain Eukaryota; kingdom Viridiplantae; phylum Streptophyta; class Magnoliopsida; order Santalales; family Viscaceae; genus Viscum; species Viscum album. The sequence continues at coordinate 1,152,772,345 of OY728121.1, read as the reverse complement.
AGGGTCAGAACTCAGAAGAGTTCATAACCAGAATTCGTATTCAGAATTCAGAGTTAGAACATAGAAGAGTTCATAACCAGAATTCTGAGATTTCGGATTCAGAACGCAGAAGAGTTCCTAACCAGGATTTATATTAAGAATTTACTGTCAGAACTCAGAATAGTTTTTAACTAGAATTCTGAGAATTCAGATTCTAAAATAGAATGCTTCATATCTCGGTGATTATAGGAATCTGAGGTTTTGGATAAAAACTGAATTTTACACTTAGGAAAAATTATGATATGAACAAAGAAAACTAGGTATGGATAAATTTCCTTGTGCAATTAAATGTTCCCTTATAGAAGTAAAACACATGGTAAAAATAGATTTTCCTTGATATCATGTGTTTCTGATTTTCAATACAAGAAGGAATGGAAAATCCATAAGGAAAACTTATTGACTTAACAATCTCCCCCAAGTATGAAGGAATGGAAAAGTATTAAGGAAAACATTATTGACTCAACAGGATGGAGCTGAGAAAAATGGATTACATATTTATAAAAATAATAATTTCTATTATTAAATAATATATAATAATATTTTGACAAAAATTATTAGTCAAAACAAATTAAATTAGTTAATAAGATTAAGGTTAAAATAGGGTTTTTCACAGTACATGAATTTGACTTAAATTTAGTTTTACACCCACATAATATTTTTATTAAATGAGTTAGAAAAAAATTATTAAAATAATTCGGATCATATTTTATAATAAATATCATTTTAATTTTATTATTAAAGATTAAATTACCTTGGTAAATAAAATATCAATGTCACCTTTGTAAAAAAATAAAGGTAAAATTGGGTAAACATAAAGACTAAGTTGTAACATAATAAAAATGTATTAATATTTCATGTTAGTTGTATGTATGGACCAATTAATCCATCCCTGATATTATTTTCCAATTTTTAGGCACATTATGTAAGGTTGTACTTCCAATAATGAATATTTCTCAGAATTTGTACGAATGTCATTCCTCCTCAATTATAAAAGGGAATTCGGTCTCCCCACTTTTTCTCACATCTGTAGACATTTAGATTTACCAAACCCTGTAAAAATCACTTAACAACAACCATCATGACATAAAATAATTATTAATTTTGTTAGAAATCTGACCATGGAGGGACTTTGGTGTAAACCAATGAAAGATACCTGAAGAAGAGGCAATGTTCCTCAAATAATGTTTTTGATTTATTTATTCCTCCAAAATGTAAAAATATATTTATATCATGACTATATAGAAGAATAATTATCATCCATATACTTATATTATTTTATTTTATGGATAACTGTTAAATCCACACACACATCCATCCAATTGGTTATGAAATCATCAATTGTGTGATGACAGCGTACTGCCTCATGAACCAATGTTGTTTGTTTTTTAGTTACAACCTTCCATGGATTAGGATAATGATAGAAATAATTTTATATATTATATATATAATATTTATGATTTATTTATCTTTTTAAATGTTTACATAGAATATTCATTCATGCTTTCCATTTTTTGGGAATAAAATTACTTCGTTCAAGTGTACGACGAACTACCTCTTCATAGAGCGATGTGATTCATTCATGATTTACATGGGAAATAATAAAGATAAGTTTAATAAAAATATGTGACATATATGATATAATAATTCTTTTCAAATGATAATATATATATATATATATATCATTTACATTCCTTTCAATTAAAATGACAAGAAAATGGTATCTACCTTCATTCTTACATAAGGCCTACCGTCTCCATGAATTGTGTATATCAATTCCTATCAATATGTTTTATTAATTAATATAAATATAATGAATATATATGTATTTTATATCATGTTTTTAAATTTTTATATAATTAAATAATTGTCAACATAAGTGTAAAAAAAATTTAATGTCAAATTTTTTATGAAAAATATGTTGCTTCCAACAGGAAACATATATTTTATTGGTAATTAAGAATAAAAGTATAATAAAATGTAATAATTGATCAATATTTGGTATTAAAAATAAGAATACGGTTTTGTAATATAATTTTAATTAACTTTTATTTATTATATTTTATCTTTTAATGAGTACAATGGAATTAAATACATAATGTATTGTATTCTATCTCACATTTTACTTTCATGAGACACATTCCATGTTCACCGCCTATATATTTTATGTGATGCGTATACAGATCATGAATTTATATTTTTATTCATTTATAGATTACTATTGGGGTTTACACAGACATTTCATATTATCCCCTTCATGGGGATACCATATTAAAATATAACAAATTATTAAAGCAATATTTACTCTATTTTTGTTATCAGAGACACATGTAATGTTATAAACATATATTATTTTATTAGTTGTATATACATACTAATTCACATGTTATATAATGATTTTTTATATTTTAATATTTATGTAATGTTATTATATCATGGAGATTATGATTCAATGTTACCTAAGTGATAATTTTGTGCCGTTACAATAACATAATTTACCGGGATTTTTTACAATTTTAGATCCCTTGATGAAATATTATGATCAATTTCCCATGAAAACTCATTAATTTTATTTTACTATTATTATCCTATCCATATTTAACTAATGGTTACATTTTTTCACTCTTGGTTATGTAATATAATTAAGAAAACGTTTTTAAGAAAATCGAACATTATTTCAATCATCGAGCAGAAATCGGTTATCTTTCAATGCCCTGTTTTCTAAAAATGTTCTAAAAAATGTATTAATTCAATCTCATGATGTTTAAAATTCATATCAACCCTTGTAATTTTATTAAAAATAAAAATATCTTTATATTGTTCTACAAAATAAATCTTATTTGGACATTAACCAAAATGATAAATGAATATTCATTTCAGCGTATAAGGAATTAATGTATTTTTTGTATATCATGACCAATAATTTCATAAAAGATTCATCTATATCATTTCAATTAAAATTTTCTAATATTTTTTATTTCATAAATCTTTTTAAACGTGGAAAGGGTTTTTTCCTAATGAATTTATTTATAATGGTTCATAATCATTCATTTATTTTAAAGGGTAATTTTGAATGGAATGTATTCTAAAGATAATCTCTGTTTTAAAAAGTTACATTCCATTAAATGTTACAATCTTCATGAAAAATTTTAAATGATTAATCAAAATTATTTTCCATCGAATATTATAAATTTGATATAACGTATATTTTACTAGGGACATGATCCATGGTTACTCCTATTTATCCTTCTTTGAATGGATTATGTTTACGATGAAAACATGTTTATGAAACCTGATTCTCATCCATAGGTTTTACCATTAGGAAATGGCTATGAAAACCACTTCATTTAATTGTTTATCCTATAATTAAAACTTTATTATTCATTGACCTTTTCATAGATTATGATATAATGATATTTTTATGAAACCCAATTTATTTGTTGGGTTATAATATGAAGATTTTTTATGATCTTATGGAAAAATGATTTTTTCATTATGTGATGGGTGTGGAATATATAACCCTTCATTGCATTGGGAAAAGATAAATTCTATACCAGATTATAGGGTAAAATGGTTTTCAGACCTAAAAATTAAAGGAGGGTACATGGATGTTCAGAAAAAGCCTATAAAGGAGGTTACATAGGTAGTCAGCCCAAGCCAGTTGAGGATGGTATATTGGTAGTCATCCCACTTATAGATTGGGTACATGTGTGGTCTTCCCAATCCAAACATGTTATGAATGTCCCAGTGGCATCCTTGAAATAATATTTTCTACTCTTAAATTTATACAAAAATCTATGTCTTATGCCATTGTAAATATACAATGGAACGTGTTCTTTTAATATCTACTGATACATGAATTTTCAAATGGTGATATTTTTCCCTGATTCAAGATTATGATCAATGTTATTTTTGGTATGTTTTCTAATGTAATTATCATGTTCCCATACCATTAATCTTGTTTAATTCGTAAAAATAATCAATGATAATTCTTATTGAGCTTCTGAGCTCACCCTTTCATAGGTAACCTTCCCCCATGTTATGGAAAATATTTTTTTTCTAGGGTATGTTTTACAATTTTACTAATGGATAATATCTTTTTGGGAGATGTTGAAGATCATAGAACAAGTTTGAATATTTTTTTAACTTGTAGTCAGTGACACTAAACTATTAATGTCCTTGGGAATATACTTTTTTAATCTATTGATTACTAATCTAAAAATATGAAATATTGAGGTATTTGAATACTTGGTTATTATATGGTTCTTTGGCTGGAATATCTAGTTTAATATGGGTTCCATTTCCACTATTATTTCATATTTAAGTTGACTTGATGCACCCACTATACAGTGAAATTTATCTGATTACACTAATTGACGAAACAAAACTAGTTAGTTATGAATGTTCTGGGTTCCTCAATCATTAATGTTGTTTGGGAATTTGTCATATGATTTACATATTACATTATTATTTATATGAATTTCCATTTCAAATTACTTATTTTTAATTAACATGATTTATATACTTTTTATTACACATCACAAAAATGGTTTTTATAATTATTATTGAATAATTAAATTATGTTTCACATAAATCTAGCCTTATAAATGGGTGTTTTAAATAAAAGATTATTCAAAAAAATTGTTTAAATTGATAGTTTAATTAAAAGTAAATAAAAATTAAATCATATTAAATGATTTAATATTTTAGGTTATAATACATTGAAAACTATTTTTAAATAATTTATTTCAATATAGAATAAAATGGATATTTTTCAATAGAATTTATATAGTGTGAGATTTTTCTGTGGAATAAATATTGGGATTTATCTGTGAATTCCAATATTACTTATCAATTATATTTTATGGTCATCTCACTTAATTTATTTTGAAGAATATTTAGTTTGATGAAGAATGGAAACATTTGGAGCCACATGGAGGTATGTTAGTTATTTTTATTTAGTTGTCTTTATAGATTCCAAAAAATGGGACATTAATTCAAATAGTTATCATTATGGTTGGTGGACCTACATGTGGACTTATGGATGTATAATTGAAGAGATTTTTTTAAAGAGGAAAATAGAGGTTTGAGATGAGGGATTATATTTAAATCTTTTTTAGAATATGTGGGATTAAATTGTATAAGTTAATTTTTAAATGCATATTTGGTGTGGGAAAGACATCCATTATATGGAAAGGTCATAAAAAAATTTGGGTTATGTTATTATACATTTTTAATTTTTTCCATCAGATAAATATTTATAATATGGGGTTTTCTATATTCATAGACACATATTCTATCAAATGGGTAAATTGAAATACCTTCGGTTCCCTCACAGTGGAGCTCAATTTTCTGATTCATGGGAAAGAAGATCGTAGTTTTTGAGAAAATTCATTTATTTACGCATCCCATAATTACATTATTTGTAGAAAATATTTCATTAAATATGTCCTCATGAACTTTTAGGCATAGGGTTCAGTATAAATATTAATCATCGATCATTAAATCACATAATTTATCATTATTGGGAAATTTGATTGACTAAAAGAGACTCTTTAAATGATATACTTTCATCATTCAAACCAATATCTCATATTCAGTGAAGGGAATTATAATTAGTATAACTCATCCTAAATCCATATGAAAAACATTTTAAAATATTGTATAACTACTATAAATAATAATAATAGATATTAAAAAAAGTGAAAACATATAATACTATAGTGATATTGGAAAACACATGAAAATCAATTTCATTAAATAATGAATTTTAAAATTATAAAAGAACAAAAAATTTAAATTAAAATATGAAGACCTTAATTTTTCATATATTGTTACATAAAAAATATACTTTTAAATAATAAACCAATTTAATAACCATGACTATTTATTGGAACAACATATCAATTTGATCATATTAGTAGAAAAACATAACCCTTTAATTCATGAAAAAATAGTAATGGTAGAGCATAACCAATTAATTTCAACATCTTAAATGCATAATGGAATTACATTACCACATAGTTATAAAATAATATTTCTAATGAATAAATCATTAACTGATTCATTAGTTGGCTATAATGAACCATCACACCATCATATATAATATTTAAGAAACATGGAATGAAAAAAAAACCTATTAGAGGACAATCATAATTATAATTCATATAACAAAATTAAATCCCCTAATATAAATATTTTTATTTAAATCATAAAAATAAAAATATATAGAAAATGCTAATACAACACCTTTTTTGTGGCATATTAATGTGAAAAATAATTTTAGTCACAAAAATAGAAAATTTCTATGATAAATAAGAAGATGTTACATGTTCTTTTGATCGTATTAGATTCTAAAACATTCACTAAAAAACAGTGATAATATTTTTCTGATAATCCAAGAAATAGTGAATAGAAAGCCTTGTTATGTGTAAAAATTATAAAATCATGAAAATATTTCTTGTTAAAAATGATAGAAGCAATATTCCATTCACAAATGGTAATAGAATGTTGGAATGAAACTATGTGTAAATTGATAAAATAATCCTAATAAATAATTTTAAATAAATTTGTTGATAATAAAATTAACTAATGAAATCATTGTAGAATTGTGTGGAACATTAATGAAACATCCTAGAAGAAAAATTGTATAGATAATGGCTTTAATGCCTAAAATTTAATTTTTCAATATGAAGCACAGTAAATTTAGTCCTGAATCACCTCATACAACCTCTATTCTGATAAAAATAAAATTATATGAATTTTTTTCTTTATTAAGTATGTTTTTAATGTTATTTACCTTATTATTATTCTATTTATAGTATTTATTATAAGTGTTTTTTAATTTATAAAATTATTTGTCATCTGTAATGTCCTAAAATTTCAGTGTAATTTTTTTAAATTATAAAGAATTATTTCGAGACAAGGTACTGAGAAAACATGTGATTTTGAGGAATAGGGTGCCCAGAATGCAATTTTGAACATAATTAATGTTCACTAAAGTGAACATGTGAGATGTTTGTTTATCTTTTGAATCGGTGCTCAGATTATAAATATGAGGGAATCGTAGAACTTGTAGCATTAGGATTCTCTTTCAGGGGACATAACTACGACTGATGCAGCTCGGCCACAAATGATAGTTTTCAGAGATTAAAAAAGAACATTAATGAACTGTTTTATTTTTTTCGTTTTAGTTGAGCATTGACCGATCATTTTTGTAACTCATTGATGAGGCAATGTTGACTCATTTATGGTCCTCCTTAATGAATTATTTTTGAGATTCTGCAATGCTCAACATGTTTTTCTTCATTATTTAATTAGAGATTCAGGGTTGGCAGACAACCCTAGAACTCCTTTGGTTTAATGCTGAACAAACCCTTTCCAACAATGAATGATAGGGGATCCGAGCATGAAGAAAAATATCCTGGAGAATGATATAGGATTATGGAATTGATGAACGGTGAAGAATGATATAAAATCATGGGTCTTAGATGACATGTATCATCATCCATCACCTACAATAGATCTAAATCCAGGTAGGGATTTCTTTGAGATCGATTTCCCTATTTTTCATTCTATAACAATAAACATGGATTAACCCACATACAGGTTGATCTTTAGATCTAGTGTTTTTTTAGGAGGGTTCCTTCCATTGGTTTTTTCATGAGTATTTTAGATATCTTGATATAACTATGTTTCCAAACCTTAGATACATCCAAAGTCTAATGCTGAGGGCATGGGCCGAGAAAAACAAGGCATGATTCCCTCTTCCATGTGCATTATTCATGGATAAATTATCTAAATAGTAGAAAGGCGAGTTGGATTCCATCGTAGTGATGGTGGAATCCCAAAGAATGCATATGCATAGATGGTTTGGGAAATAGGACCGCTGAAGCATCTCTGGTAGCCCACGAGCATAGGGAGGCGGTGAACCTGTTAGTGGTTCATGGCAGTGAAGGTTCATGGACAGCTGGTCGTTGTGGTAGGGAGGTGCACCATCGACTAGCACCCTATAGTGGAGAGGACCACATCCAAGATACTTAGGCGAGCTTTCGACACCAGGTCTGTCAACCACTCGGCCAACAGTGCTGAATGAAACAGACGTGGAAAAGCCACGTCAAGATGAACCGAGCGGTCCACTGCATGGACTAGTCACAGTGGGAGGTTGTGCTTGCTTGCACAATGGGTGAAGAACCAGAAAAGGCTAATACACTTCTAAGATGGCTAATCCATCTTGCCTCAGTTGATCATGTTGATGATGGTGGTTCATGACCCACTAGGCAGGTCAGACCCAGTCAGGTCGGGCATGGTCCCAACCGGCCCTCGTTTCATAGAAACTCTTCAAACTAATAGACTGGGCATCCGTTTGACACACTATATAAGGATTGAAGACCCTTGTGACTTGGAGATCCTTCCGAGATACTCTACTTGAGTTTTTGTAATGGTTTTCATGTGGCCAGGTTCGATTGGACTCAAATCCAATCAGGCACTTTTTACAAAAATGATTGTATCTTACAGACTGGGTGTCTGTTCGACACACCGTCTACTGCGTTGGTACCCTTACGAAGAGATAGTCCATTGGGATACTCTATGTTAGACTTAATGGTGGATGAGTTATGACCAATTTATTTATGATAATATCCTCCAATAATCAACAGTACTAGGTAATGTAATCCAGTGGCATGTTGTGTTGTGAAGAATGAATAGAGACCATTCATAGATCAACAACAGAGTGAATCTTCATGGATCAGTATGAGAGATACCCCTCATCAATGAGAATGTGGGAAACCTATGAGGATTAACATGAAAGTGACCCATGAGTGGATCATCATGAGAGGGATCCTCTATAGATCAACATGAGACTGACCCTTCATGGATCAGCAGTAGCACGACCCATCATGGATCTATTATAGAGAGACCAATCATAAATTAGTAGCAGAGAGACCCTTCATGGATATGAAACAGAGAAACCCTTTATGGATCAGTATTGGATCCTGTAAATATAATATGATGATATATCTTTGTTAATAATCATCTTTACATATGTACTTAAGTTATACCTAGTGTGAGCTATCTTTTTTTTTACTTTGTCCTATCAATTCTAGTACATTAGTGATGGTATTTTCATTATGTTATTTTCTCTTGGGGATATTTTAGAGACCATAAAGGGTTTTGGGGTCCCAACTGAGTTGTTATACTCACCCCATCCTAGGATTCACTTGCATGTGTTGTGACTTGTGCAGACGACCAATGTTACAGCGTAGACCGTGGTAGTTTGAGACTCGGTGGAGCTCGGTGTGGCAGGAGCCGATGGGGAATAATTATATATCATTAAGATTTACTAAAACTACCCTAATGGTAGATAAATCGTAAAATACTTTGATAATTATTAACTTAGTGGGATCATGGGCTTGTTTCTTTCACCCTTTACTTTCAGTTTACTTTTTATTTCTCATAGTCATGGTAATTTGTGGTGGTTGTAATTTTTTTGATTTGTGTTTTTCTTTGGATTGTATTCAATGTATGTCTTTGTATATTTTTAATATCAATGGATTCCATTTTTTATATCCCTTTCTAGTTAATGTCACCATCCCTTGCCCTAAAGAAGGTGGGGTTGGGTTAGTCCCAACACGGACCCTGGGGGACAAGTCATGAAAAGGTGGAATCAGAGGGCGGTTAGTTATACCAGAAATAATATGAATATGTATTTTTTATGGTGGAAACAGTGATTAGTGTGTTGAGTTTGGAAATTAGTATGGGGGCCTAGTGTTGGTGTGATGGCCGATGTATCCAGCCACTAGGATCCTGAGTTCTTTTTTCTGATTCGATAAACGAATTCCATTATTTCATGTGTTTTGGAAATGTTTTCGTCTGGATATATTTTGAGTCAACTAACTAGTTATAACTTATCAACCATTGTGCATATGTTTCCCTAAAATATACCTCCATTGAGATTGGTAGCATGTATTCTAGTGAGGGATCATGATGGTGGTCCACCGAGCAATGATGCATCGGTGTAGGGACCACTTACAACATCAGCACAGTTGGGTGGTGTACAAGCAGTACCACCACACATAGAGATGTTTTTGATACCATCCCTACAATCCTATAGTGTATGACAACTGAGCGTGCAATAAGATTTATTGAGACACAGGACTCTGAGGTTTCGAGGTGAAAAAGATCCCCATGTAGATACGGATTGGCTAGAGGAAGTTACATGGGTTTTTTTCCTAGTAGAGTCACCTACAGACCATTTAGTGGTCCTAGACAATAACCTTTTTCAGGGCATGGTAGGGAGATTGTGGAGCTTGATTCTCCAGATACATGAGTAAGCAACCCTTTCCTGGTTAGACTTCAAGAGCCTCTTTAGGTTAGAGTTTGTACCATAAACACTACACTCAATGTGTATGACGGAGCTAATACATCTACAATCAGGCTTCCTTACAATGGACCAGTACTCACCGTGGTTTAACAACCTCTCCCAATACTCCACTGACATGGTACGAGATCTTTTATTCATTTATTAGATATTTGAGGTGGGCCTCCAATGAGAGATTAGGGGGTCAATGATTTATCTCATCATCCTGTTGCTGGTCGAAGTGCTAGAGAGAGCTCCATTGAGGGAGATCTTCCAAGTTGTGTAGGTGTCGATCGTAAGAGTTGTCACCAGATGCCATATGGTTTGGTCATCTATAGCAGGCCGAATGTAGACGATTCATAGGCCCATATAGGACAAAACATTGGAAGGAAGACCCCCAGACGTAGGTTTGGAGGTTCCAAGCTTGTGAGGTAGAAGAGGTTAGCTGAGAGCTAGAGTTTCTAACTATTATAATGGATATGGGAACATAGATATAGACTACCCATACCACTATACAGACAATTAGCAGGTAGTCTAGGGTCTTCCAAGGAATATGTAGAGAGTCAAATAGGATAGTCTGTGGAGAGGTAGTTATGGTATGGGGATGTAAGCACGGAAGATGTTTGGAGGGGATATGAGTTTCTACCACCACCACCCACATGCGGTCCACCATGATCTCCAATGGCATGTGGAAATGGGTGGGGCCAACATCAAGTGATGGAGTCTTATGATTAGGTCACTCCAGAGATGATTAGAGGTACACTATATGTCTACTCTATATTATCTGCAATTTTTATAGACCCAAGTGCCAGTCACCATTTAATTTCCATGAACCTTGTTCGAGGCTTAAAGATTCAGTGGTGTCTATTGGGTTGAAACTTACTATTAGATACTCAAACGGGAGGGAATTCGATGTTTACCCCTAGTTTGAGCTGTGTGAGATTACTCTTAGGGAAAGTGCTTCAGCTGGGATCTCCTAGTAGCGGCATCGAGGACATACAACATCATGTTGGGTATGGACTATTTATCCAAAGTCCATTCTCTGATTGACTATTTTATAAGAATTGTGTGTTGTGTTCATAAGGATGGGACAGTGTTATCTTTCACTGGTGATAAGGGATCTTCAACAGCACATGATTGAATTTCTTGGAGGGGGTGCAGTCGATCACTCACCAATTGGCTTGCCTCACCCTTGGTGTGGTGGATGAGAGGATTTCAAGATTTCTGGCAGTGGTAGACAAGTATGGGGATGTATTTCCTAAGGATGTTCTTGGACTACTACCTCATTGGGAGGTAGACTTCAAAATTGATTTGTACACATGGAAAACATCAATATCCACACTATAATATTGGATAACTACCAAAGATCATTGTGAGTTGAGGGTACAACTAGAGGACTAGTTGAAGGAGGGCTTTAGGAGTCCCATAATTTCATCATGGGTAGCCCTATGGTTGTTTACCAAAAAGCTATATGGGTGCTTGAGTTTATGCATGGACCCTTAATGACTGAACCAGGTGGAAATGAAAAAAATGTATCCACTGTTGGGGATTGACGACCTCTTAGATCAGCTAAAATAAGTGAGGTGGTTTTCAGCGAGAGACTTCATATCAGGTTATCATCAACTTCAGGTAAGGGATGAGGACGTGCCAAAGAGAACCTTCAGGTGCTGTTATAGCCACTGTGATTTATTGGTGATTACCTTCAGTATGGCCAATGCTCACATAGTTTTCATGGGACTCATGAACAATAACTTCAATCCTTAGTTTGATCTTTTAATGGTGGTATCCATTGATTTTATTTTGACGTTCTCAGCATCAGTGGAGTAGAAAACTACAAACCTTCTTGTAGTTCTTGATAAACTCAGAGAGCACCAGAATTATGGTAATCTATTGAAGTTCCAGTTCGGGATTCATGATTTCCACTTTCTAGGACATATCGTATCGTAGACTGCAGTGTATGTGAATCTGGAAAAGACAATGGTAGAGCTTTCATGGGAGACACCCAGAAGCTTTAATGAGGTGTAGAGCTTCCTGGGGTTGGATGGATACTATCAAATGTTCTTACCTAACATTTCCATAGTATCAGCACACATGTCATCTTTGAAGAAGAATGGACATCCCTTCATATTGATGGAGGGGTGCCAACAGTTTTTCCAAGATCTGAGGTTGATACTGATGGGTTCCCCCCATCATGAGACTACTAGAAGATGTGGTTTGGTATATAGTCTTGTATGATGCATCAGGGATCATAATGGGTTGTTTCCAGATGTAGGATTGAGAATTGATCTCTTATGGTTCATGGATGTTGATGCATCATGATCAGAACTACACGACCCATGATGTAGAGTTAGTAGTGGTTGTCTTTTCCTTGAAGAGGTGGTGTCTCAACTTGATGGGTGAATAGTTTCCCATGTACTCAAACCCTAAGAGTATTAGGTATATATTCTCATAGAAGAACCTGAGATGGAGACAATAGTGATGGATAGAGTTCCTCTCGGACTATGTCTTTGATATATTCTACACTCCAAGAAGGGGAACATGTTGGCAGACACACTCAATAGGAGGTCTAGATTACATGGGATGAGTGAGGTGAGAGGACATGTAGCTGTGATGCATACATATTTTAGGTATATTTATGGGGATGGTTAACTTCATTCAATTACTATCACTCCTCCACTCTTACAGCGAGTTATGGAGTCACAACTTCTTTATGTGGACTACAAGGCCTAACATGCTCAATTATCCTCTAGAAAATCTTCTGATTGATTTTTAATAGGTGGGGTGCATGTTATCCTTCCATAGGATACACCATAGTAAACATGACATTATGGGAGGAGGTGTTGAAGGATATCCATAAAACCCCTTTGGTGGAACATCCTGGTGTGGTTAAGATGTACTAGAACCTCTGATGTTTGTACGGGTGTCTAGGGATAGAGAATGCAGAGGTAGAGTTCATTTCACGATGCCCCACTTGTCAGCAAAAGAAGGCCGAGCATCAGGTCCCGTCAGGCTTGGCACAACCACTTGAGGTACCTGAATGAATGTGGGATGGTATCTCCAAGGAAATCAAGACAGGGTTACCACAAATATCCAGGGGCCACAATTCAATTTGGGTGATCATTGGCCTACTCACCAAGTTGGTCCACATCCTACAAATCTGGGAGCTGAGATCAGAAGTGGGCTTGGGGAACCTCTACATCTAGGAGATAGTGTGGATTCACGGGGTTCCTTCAACTATTGTCTTATATCGTGATGATCATTTTAAATATCAATTGTGGAAGGGATTTTAAGTGGCGTTCAAGAATCAGCTGCAATTGGGCACCGCCTTCCACCATCAGACAGATGGTCAGACGTAGCGGACCATACAAACCATATAGGACATGTTTCATGATTTCATACATGATTTTGGTTGCAGTAGGGAGGACCACCTTCCACTAGTTTAGTTCACATACTACAAAATATATCACTCCATCATTCACCCGGCTATGTTTGAGGACTTGTACGAGCAGACTTGCAGATCAGCTCTATGATGGACAAACCTAGAGGATTCACCACTCATGGGTCTAGAGTTGCTACTGGTTACTAATGAGAAGGTAAAAACCATACTAGAGTGGATTAGGACTAAAAAGATAAGGGATAAATCATATGCTAATAGGATTTGGAGTCCCCTTGATTTCAATGAGGGAGATCATGTTTTCCATTAGGTCTCACCCTGACAGGGTTTGTAGATATTTGTCCAGGGAGGTAAGTTTTCTTTAAGGATAATCAAACCTTTCCAAATTCCTAGTAGAGTTGGCGAGCAGGGTGATCCATAAATTTCCCCCCACAGATGCACTGGGTGCATGATTTTTTAATGTGTCATAGCTGGGGAGGTACCTGCGGGATCCATCGCATGTCATCAAATTAGGCAAGATGGATATTGAATATGGGGTGACTTTTGCAGAGTTCTTATTAATGATAGACCATCGATAGGAGAGGGTCCATTGTGGATGTTAAATTCCACTAATTTTCATTTGGAGGCAACACATGAACCTTTAAGAGAGAAAACGGGTGTGGGAAGATCATATTCATGCTCAGTACTCCCATTTGTTAGATATGTATTTAATTTGGATTTTGTGGACGAAAATCCATAATGTGGGGGAAATTTAATGTCCCTAATTGTCATTGTATTTTTTTAATTATATAGAATTACTCTGAGACCAAGTGATAAGACGACATGTGGCTTTGAGGCCCTAGGTGCATGGAATGTAATTTTGGTCATAATTAATGTTCACTTAATTAAATGAGAAAGCATGGTTTTCTATATTCTAAACCTGTGCTCAGAGCAGAAATTAGATGAAATAATTGAACTCATCGTATCAAGATTCTATTAGGAGGTACCTAACATTGACCATCATTGTATGGCCAAAAAAATTATTTTTCAGAGTTTACTGAAGAAAAATGATAAACTGTTTTATTATTTTACATTTCAGTTGAGAATTCACTCTTCAGTGATGCAATGCAGCGACAAGATAACACTAACTCATTAATGAACCACATTAAAAAATTATCATGGTGGAACTGCAACACAAAATTTGTATCCCTTCTTTAGTTAATGAGGGATTCATTGTTGATGTACATCCCTGGAACTCCTATGGTTTAACATTGATGAAATCCTCACCAATAATGAACACTACAGTATCAAACCACTATGAAAAATCTTGTGGAGAACAAGAGCAGGTCAAGGAATTGACGAATGGTGAAGAAAAACCATGGATCATGGGTCAATGATGACTTGGATCATTAGTCGTAACCAACAACTGATCTGAATCCAGGAAGAGATTTCTTTGTGCTTGAATTCCCCATTCTTCATTATAAAACAACGAACACGGATCAACTCACAAATATAATGATATGTGGATCAGTTGTTCTTATTGGACGATACTTTCTTTGGATTTTTACATGGGTATTGTTGATATCATAATAGAAATATGATCCTAAACCTCCCCTAATTCAATCATTTTATTCAGAGGGCATGGCCTAACAAAAAATAGCCCTAGCCCTTCAAACTTGTTTGTTTTTGGAAAAATTCTCAAAATGGTGGAAATTTGAGTTTGAGGTCATCACAGCGATGGAGGAATCCCTAAAATCATGTATACATAGACTGTTCGAGAAGAAGACAACGAATGAATATCTTGTGGCCCGCAGAAGGAACTGCCAGTAATGGCCTGCGATGGTGTGGAGGTGCAGTGTTGACTGGTGCCACATGGAGGAGTGGCCGGTCATCGGCTCACTTGGGTGAGATAGTGGTAGGAGGTACATCAAATGTGTGTCGGATGACTGGCTGACTGCACTAGAAAAAACTGACGCAGATGAGCCGCATCCTATTGAACTAATCCGGTTTTTCTTGGTGCACCAGTCACAGGGGTAGGCAGTTCCAGCTGGCGCAACCGTGTGATGTAAAAGACTCAGCTAAGCCGAATCTTGGCTGAAGAAGCTGGGACACCTCAGTGAGCTGTGTTTCTGCAGGTGGGTCGCTCCACCTAGGTGGGTTGGGGAAACTGCAGGCCAAACCCAAAACCCAGAATGTTGGGCCGTATGCAGTCGGACTGGGCCTAGACCCAACTGGCACATGTTTCACTGAAACAAATCTAACTAACAGACGAATCATCCATTTCACAATCCATATATTACATGAGGAAACATTCTATGGGGAGTTAATTTTCAGATAATCTATGGGGTCAAGGGAATAGGTTGCATATGGCTGGGTTGGATGGGACCTAGATCCAACCGATCCCATTTTACAAAAATTCCCAAATCATACAGATTGTGTGAATATTTGATGTATCGTCTATTACTTTGGGAACCGTATGACATGACAGTCCTTTGGGTTACTCTCTTAGGGGCCTCATGGTTATTGAGGTATGAACTATGTCTTGAGAAGAATATCCTCCCAGTATCATACGTGCTATGTGTGTGAATCCAGTGCCTTGTTCTGATGTGACGACATAAAAACGACACTTTGTGGATCTGCAACAGAGATACCCTTTGTGGATAAGCATGAGATAGACCATTAATGGATTAGAATGATAGTGAACCTTGGTGGATCCTCATGAGAGAGACCCTGCATGGATCAACATGGGATAATCCCTTTGTGGATCAACATGAGAGTGACCCTACATGGATCAGTAACAATGTAACCCATCATGGATTAGCCATAGAGTGAACTGTAGTGGATCAGTAGTAGAGTGACCCTCCATGGATCAACATTAGTGAAACCCATTGCGGATCAGCAACAGATCATCTCAATAGAATAAATGATCTATCTTTATAACTAAACATCTTTACTTCTATACACATGTTATACCTGGTGTGACCTATCTTTTTTACATTTTTCTACTAATTTGAGATATTTCTTGGTGGTATTTCCATTGTGGTAATTTTTCTTTTGAATTTATGATAGACCATTGGGTGACTCAAGGTCCCTAATGAGTTGTTTTAATCACCCTTGCTTGGGATTCACCTACACTTGTTGTGTCTTGGGGAGATGACTGATGTTGCGACATATACCTTGGTGGTCGAAGGCTCAGTGGATCTTAGTGAGGAAGGAACGAACGAGGAATACTTATACAACATTAGGATTTACTACCACTACCCTATCGATAGAGTCTTCTAGGAGGACTTTGATAATACTATTTATATTGTGGGATCTTAGGCTTTTATTCTGGCCCCTTTACTTTTATTTTACACCTTTTACTCTCAGTGGTGGTGCATTGTGGTGGTTGTAATTTTTTTTGAAATTGGTTTAATGTGTGCAGTAATCCTTGTTTGTGTGTGTACATGTTCAAAGGAAATTACTTCCCTCAATTTGGGATATTCTATTCAGGTGATAGTCACCATCCCATGGCCTATGGAAGGAGGACATGGGTAGTCACGACACGGGCGTCAGGGGATAGGTTGTGACATAATAACATCACATGTTTTTAGATCCTTGAATTCCTATTCTCCAAAATAGACATGGTATATTTATAATAGTAAGAGGTGAATGTGAAATTCATATATATGTAACATAATATTCAATTCATATTTTATATATCATTCTAGAAAAAATGGAATTTAATAGGTCATGATGCAGTTTCTATGCTAAGAATCATCCACACTAAGCATCATTTTAGAGGATAAAAATAACCATGGTTAATTAAATTTAATATCATAATTTTAATGAATATTTTATAATAAAAAGTATTAATGGGGAATTTAATAAAATATAAAATTTATTTACCATCTTAAATCAATTTTTTGACTATATGAAAATTCAATTTTTCTATGAAAGCCTCATCAATTCACATGGGTAGTGTAAACCACCATGGTGAGAGTTGTTTTTCAAGAGAGTTTAAAAGAAAGAAAACACTATAATTCTTTATATTTAAAATTATTATATATTAAAACAAATATACTATCATAGGGTTACTTTTAATAATTAATGATTATTTTGAATGTATTAAGAGAATATGTGAAGTAAAAAACGACCAGTTTTGGGAAGAAACACATGTTCAAAAAGTAACAATGTATAAAAAGAGTTTATTGAGAGGTAATGGATTGTATTTCATCAATTGATGTTAAAAACCTGAAAATAATATAGATATTTATTAATTTTTGGAAAATGATATATTTTTAAATTATATTAAGAAAAATAATAATAAATGGGAATGAATCTCAGAAATTCATACCCTAAATATTTAATATTCTCCTATCGAATAAATGTAAATCCTTTAGAAAAAAAGATTTTTGGGGATGAATGAGGCATGTGAACATGGAAATTGATGTCTATATATAGATTATATAATATTATGGAGATAATAATACACTCTATATGTGTTTTGGAAAGGATATAATGAGTTCCCTTTTATAGTAAAAAAATGGAAATTTAGCAAATAATATGTTTTTAATAGTAAAGTGTAACATTTTAAAACTAAATGTAATTCAAAAACTGATAATGGGTCATATGGTAAACCATTACACACTCCACATTGGAAGATATATCATTTTTATTATTTTATTATTAATTTAATATTTTATTTTATTTCTAATAACTTTTATTATTCACTACTATGTTATTTTCATACTTATAATTTATAATATTTCTATATAACCATTGAATTTTATTTTCACCATTTACCTCATTCCACAAATTTTATATTCATCATTTAAATAAGATCAATACCATATCTATTTTAAAAATTATTAACTTTAATATTTTAAAAACACTTTCATTTAATTTTCACCTACCTATATATGTGATTTTTGAACATTGTGTATTCATTTTGGAAAACTATCCAATTTTTAATATTTTTTATAAAATAATAAGATAAATATAATTTTATCCCCAGAATTATATTGATCTATACTGTTTACAAATTTTATGTTTTACTTCATCTTTTCCATGATAATATTTTTATGATAACATATATGATTTTTTTAAATTCTAAAAGCACAATGTCTGGATTTGGATATTTATATTTTTCTATAACTAAAAAATTAATAAATATACCTAAAAATTATTATTCATCATATTTTACTTTAATCTACATCCTATACATATCACATTATTAATATTATCTTAAATTCACATATTCAAACATGTCCAATGTTGTGAAGGCAAAACATCAACATTAATAAATGATTCATTTTTATCGAGTTATTTAAATTAATTTATAATAGTTCATTTAAATTTTTAGTATAATTCCATGGTATTTTTGTTAATGAAATAAATGTTTCATAATGATTTATTTCATATTTATATAACAATGCAGTCATAAAAGTAATGGAATTTGTGAAATCTATATTTTTTAACTACTCCTTAAAAATTATCTTTCTTGGGAAAATGCCACAAATTATCCCTATTATAATATAAAAATTATAAAAAATGATGTGATTTTTATTACGTTCACTTTATAAACTTTATAAATTTAAAATTTTAATAACATCATATTATTTGTAGGAATGATTTTATTAAAAATAAAACACCTTTTTTATAATGAAAAATAATATTATTACCTCATTCATTATTGGATATATTTATAAAATTATTATAACAATAATATCAATATGAATTATTGAAACTAACAACAATATAAATTTTTAAAAAACATATAATTATTTATTTAAATTATAAAAAAAATTAATAAAATATATTTAATATTTAAATAATATGTATTTATTATCACAATGTAAACATAATAATTTCAAAATTATAGTTGGTTTATAATTTATTATATAATATCATTTGATATATGATATAAATTTATATAGGTTTCTAAACAATTAATATAATTTTTTAATCATGAATGTTATTTAACTACATAAGTGACATCCTATCAAAAATACATGGGCTTTCAACCACTTTTATATCAGAATGAAATTGCATCCTTAAAATTTTATCTCAATTTTGATGATTAGATATTGACTATATTCATAGATATATTAATTGAAAATATATTTTAATGGATGAAAAAGGATGTTAAAACCAATATTTTTTAATAGAATCCAAAATAATGCAGACGCGAGAGTAAATATGTAATGGAAGATAAAATAAATATATAGAAAACAATAATTGAAAAAAAACCTAGATCCATGTGTAATTCCCATAAATATTTCCCAAGGATATGGCTAGTTTAATGTGTAACTTTTTATACTAATGGTGTATATTCATGAGGAATTTGCCCGTATTTATGAGTTCAATCTAGATAATACTATTACCAAGTCACATGACTATGGAAATAATAATTTTTCAAGTAAAATGTTGTTTTAGGACTAGGGATTTGGTTTTATGATAGGAAGCACACACCTCTACCACCCAGATGTTTTAAATTTTATTAATATATATGTGAAAAATTATATATATATATATATACATGTGAGGTTATGAAAAATAATTTGTGGTTAGTTATCAACCCAAGATCCTGATATGTTAATTAGAAAACTAAGTCCAGCATCCAACAACAAAAATTTGGTATTTATAAATTAAAATCATTATAATATATCTAGATTTATATTAAAAATATAAGCTGGGTCATGATTTGAATAAGGGACTTGTTGAGATTTTCAAATAACTTATTCCACTATATCATGATACACAAATTCGTTGTGGGTGTACAACCCTATTTATATATAAGTATATAATATACTTTTATTATAACACTATTGAATAAAATTTAGTGATTGAGGATACTACTTATCGGTTTGAAGGCTATAAACGCATTATTTTAATGCATGTGACTACAAGGTCTTAGTTCGACGAATATAGAAACAAGCATTTAGTTCTTAAGTCTATTGGGTCTTGGTTCTCATTGTAAATCTATATTAATTTTAATCTTGTTCTTATAGGGTCCCTTTAATAAATTTTTTCAATTCCCACATATATTTCAGCAATTGTTTAACATTCTCCACCGCAATCCTATCGCCACAGGGAGGGTGGAACATTCCAATAAGTAATATAAAGCAACATGAAATTTTGTCCCATGACTATAGTGAGCATGTACCCATATGTCATCCTTGCCATGGATCTAGGTCTTTGAATACTGTTCTTTTTTTAGTAGTGAGTTTTAGGAAATACTACTTAGGTTTTTTGAATGGTTCTAATAAAACACACATTGTAAAATAAATATAGAATTCCTTTTTAAATAATAATATTTCAAAATAAAAATTATCCGTAATAGAATTAATATATAACATCGAAAATTAGGAAAACTCATATGGTTAAAAATAACATTGATGAAGTTGTTAAAATATTCAACATATAAGAGGATATTTATTTATGAAATATTCATAATAATAAAATAATCATGAAGAACATGTCATGAAAATGTAATTGTCTCTAATAAAAATAGAAAATAAACATACAGAAGGAGAATGACATAATAAATTATTTATCAATGAGCCTGGTCGAAGTAGAAATACTATCAATCATGAAATCTTGATTGAATCAATAATAACACTTCAGATGTTCTCTTTTATAACGCATTAATCAATTGATAATTGAATTATGAGATAGAAATAAAATATATCGTAAAAGAATTTGGATGTATAAAAAAATAATATGGTAAAATTTGGAACACATATAAGGATATTTTAATGTCTATATGATAATAAATCCAATAAAAAAATGACTTAATAAATTCTTGTATGAATAATGTGGTCTATGAATAATAAATTTCAAATGGTGGAAAAGGGATTTTAAATTCATTATAAATGAATATAAATGAATGATATAATAATTATGAGTTAATTTATTAAGAACATGAAATAAAATAATAACACTATAAATTATTGGGGATCTAGAAAATGGATCATAACCATCAATAAAAATAACTTATATGTTTTGATAATGAATTTTTAAATAAAAAAATTACAATTTTTATGTTTTTTTACAATTATAAGAATCATTATTGTTAATTTGTTTTTTAGAAAAATCATGATTCTTGGGTGGTTCTTTCCACATATACCTTGATAAATTTATCATAATTTAAAATTAATTTCTGGAATTATTTTTCCTCTAAGATAGATTATAAGATAAATCATAGTCGATTTATTTCCATTCCATAAGCTCAATTTCATTATTTGTTTATCAGTTTTATTTCACTCTTATTTCATCTAGCATTCCAAATTATGAATGTTAAAGATAAATTTTTCTTTCCTAAAACATACAGATAAACACTTCATGGAACCTATTATCCATTAAAAGATAATGTTTCTCATTTTATGAATGATTTTTATAACATTTATTTCATCATATTTCAAACCAATTATAAAAAATAACAAATAACATCTTGAGTAAGGATAATACAGAACAATATATGAATGATCCACCATACAAAGAAGTAAAAAATTTATTTCTGAAACCTCATTTTTCACAAAAATAACCCGTGATTAAAGTAAATAATTACACAGATAACTATAACCTAAAATACTTCACTACTAAAATAAAAAATTAGAATCCTAGAAATAAAAAAATACTAATCATATATTCTTAAACAAACAACATAAAATTTATACCCAAACATCATAAATTCAAAAATAAAGCCTCATCCAAAATTTGTATATATTTCAATTATATAGTATCCAAATATATGTATATATATTAAAAATAACATGAATAACAAAAATATAAATCAAAAATAAAATGACATATGAATAGAATAATTAGTGTAATAATTATTCCAAATTAAATATCAAGGTCATAAGTATACTAAATACTATAAATAAAAATAAAAACCTGATTTATTATTTTAATAAATATTTCAATAAATTTTGAAATATAACTATTATTTCATGACAGAAGAGATCATTTCAATCCTCAAAGAAATATACCCTACTAAAATTATTCATGAATAATTGAATAACTCTTTATCACATATAACCCTAATTAGTATAACATCACAGATTGTATTATAATTAAAGGATATCTATAATTTTTATATTAAGTCACCACAAACATTAAGACATTCATCCTAAATAAACTCCACAATAAATAACATATTAAAATTATGGTTTATATATATAATTCAATCATGTGTTATTCCTTTCCCAATTAATGCCTCCATGAATAACACTAATGTCCTAAAATTTAAAGTCCAAAAAACCTGAAAAGAACATAATTACCTTTGGATTATGGTTTCCCATAAGATCATTCACTGATATTGTCTACTGAAACTATGAAATTTTCCTCATATAAAACTATTTTGACCTCTAAAGATATCTAAAAAATAATATGATAAAACTAAAAGGGTTTATACATAACTATCCTATAATTATAATAATATTCATCAATATTACATTGCATATGTTTGGACCCTCCTTGTGGGGCATGTACCATGAGTCCCGAAGCCCTACTCTAATTGGATATGTGTTGGAGACTAGCCCCAATTAGGTATATCAATAACATATTTGGACATAGCCTATATACTTGTACACACACACATATTCAAGACTATACAATGTTGAAATATAAAAAGAACTGAACAACAATGCATGTATACATCAAGATTTGAAACCTGGAGTATGATAGGATGTAAATTAAACCGGAAAAAATACAACACCTCCATAGAGTATGAAAAATGTATAACAAGAATATATAGCAGGGCTGCTATCAAAATACTATAGGAGCACACCTTAGTTAGCCTGATCTCACAAAGAGCCATCTGGTCATTGTCTGTCAGAGTCTCTATAAAAAGGTTTATCTGTCGAACAAGACATGACATATGTGGCATAATATTGTGTAGGGATGACTATAAAAACACCTATTAGGACACCTTTAATCCATAAATCATACAAAAAAGGATATAAATTCATCACTATAGAGGTATATATCTATAGAACATATAAAAATATATTTACATATACTTAACAAAGACACACATCCTAGATGTAAGTCATGACTATAATATGTCAGCCTAAGATGCAAGCTTGAATATTCCACATAGCACTAATTTGGGAGAGCACACTCCTATGGATGATAGTACTAATGATATCTTCGCAAGAGGTAATGATCAACGAGTCTATCCATTAAAATTACATGACGAAG
Organism: Viscum album; assembly: GCA_963277665.1. Taxonomy (NCBI): domain Eukaryota; kingdom Viridiplantae; phylum Streptophyta; class Magnoliopsida; order Santalales; family Viscaceae; genus Viscum; species Viscum album. Next base: position 1,152,748,391 of record OY728121.1, on the reverse strand, counting down.
GTACATAGAGATATTATACACAATTGAGGATCAAACCAAAATCCTTGGGGTATAACAATAACTAAATCATGATAAAAATACTATATAGATGATCAATGACCATGTTTTGTAGGTCACAAAGATACTACGTTCTAAATCATGGGAACAATGAGGAATATAGTTTATTTTTTTGGGCCCCACTAAAGTAATCCAACCTCTCTGTCCAAGATGTATTTATTAATGGATTATCGTCATTTTTATAAGAGTTGATTTCATAATAACCCCAATGTAAAGTATATTTGGAATGCATCATAAATAAACCTATAAATTAAACATAATAAAAGTTCTCCAATCCATTTTTATAAATTAGAACATGTGTAAAAGGGCTCACAAACCATGTACAATGACCAAGAGTCCTTCCCATGTTAACAACCTATGACTCGTGCCAGTGTTCATGTAATATGACCCGACATGTTAGCTACCCACTTCCTAGTACATGGCGTAGCCCATGTACATTTTCAATTTATGTTCACATATGGGAGTACATGGAGAGATCTAAACCGTGTACTCAAACCTGTGTCTAGGCACCCTAGTAGATACAAATCGAGCCCTTAGGGAGAGACCACAGAGCATGTGATAGTTTATCATGTCATGTGATAAATAACATTCTATAAAACCTTATCCAATTCTTGGAGGGACCCACATGACATCTGGCACTCAGTCACTCTCTATGTAGTGAAAAAATTTCTAAAAATATGATCTAGTTTTATCATTCTTGGATAATCCTCCGACCTTCGATCCAATGACCGCCTCACTATGAAATTTTCAGTTGACCCTTGATGATTCATGAATTTATTGAACTAAATAATCAATCACTTAAACTTTTGGATAAAATGGGATTGTTCATCATTCTTCATTGCTCTCCAATGTACATGAAATTGGTTATTCAAAGCCTTCTGATTTAGTATCGGGTTCATCATCACAAAAATTTAATGTTCTTCCAAAACTTGATATACAATATTATATCATTTCCCAACGAAATGGGTGAACAATTATCAATTCATCAGTATATATAGAAGAGCATTCCAAATAATGAATCCCTATAGTGAATGATGAATCAGGGGATAAATTTACTACCACAAAAAAATGGAATGAACCATAGAAAATGTTTTTGTGGGCCCAGATCCATCATTGTTAAAATAAAAATGGAGAATAAACAATCACAAAGAAATTATACCAAAATAACTCCATGAATAAACACATCCCACAATATGACTAAACCTTGAAAAAAATTTGTTGGTCGATTTATCCAAATTCCTTGTAGAAACTACAAATGATGAAAAGTACAAATCAAAAAAACACCATACCTTGATTTGTATTGATCACTGATGAAGAACAGAGTTGCGATGGGATCATGGGCGAGATACATTGATTCTGCCTTGTACCTGTCATCAATACTACAACCTATTGTAATATATCAATGAAAACTCATTTCACACACTCTAATAGATCTCTATCAATTTTTATGGTCATATGTCTTACCTTACAATGATTCCATAAGTGTTTATTTAAATAAAAACCTATGTCGTTGTATCAATGAAAAAAATAAAATAATTGTATTTATTTAATTTATATATTTTATGCTCATGAGGAATTTTCCATAAATGTGAAATGCGTACGATGGATAAGTCTAGACTATGGTAAAACTCACATTTTGAAATGAAAAGTTCCCCCATATTTTTTATTCTATCCCCCATATAAATTTCATTACAATTTTTAGGAAAACATCATTTTCATTCAATTTAACATATATATAATATATTTAAATAAATTATTCTATGAAAATTGGGCCTATTAATTTCACTCCGTCTACTTTAATTTTTTATTAATATGAGTTCCGGTCAAAAGACTAGAACCCTACAATTTATTCAAAATAAAATTAGCATAAAAATTACATGAGACGAAATGAGGGAAATTTTCTAAAGTCTCTAATAAAAAAGGAATCAGATCCTAAGGGAGATCATTCCTCTATGTGATCTCATGAGATAATCCAATGTTGGCGAGTCTGTAGGCGATCTTGTTAGATTCACGGAAGGTGTTTGTAGCAAAGAAATTGAGACTGTAGAGTGAGTTGAGGCAGTTAATCCATAGGGGGTTGAGAGACCATGCTAGGTGAGTTTCACCCTTCCAGATGGCTTGCACAATGGTAGAGGAGTATCTCTCAATCCAGATGTTGCTCTAGTTGAAATGTTTTGCAAAAGAGATGGCATGGATGAGACCCAACATTTCGGCCTCCATAGCGGAAGTAATTCTGCCGCTTCCATAGAAACATCCAAGAATATGATCAAGATGTTATCTGAAAACACCTCAGCATCCCGAAGGTCCCAAGATTCCTTTTGAGGATCCATCAACATTGACTTTAATCCATCCCAGTGGAGGATCCTTCTAGAAGACATCAATAGTGTATTTCAGTTTTTGAAATATTCCACTCACTCCAATTTTTCAGAGGGTTTTGAGATCAATGACAGAATTGTCATAATGATCTTTTTGGATCATGGTAGCCTCTTTGATAGCAAGAAGTATCCTCATTTTAACTGCATTAAGTTTGAATGTGATATTGTTGAAAATGAATTCTTTTATACCATACCAGAGAATATGCAGAATCTATGCAACGACAGCGAGAAAAAGGTTTCTAATATGCAATGATCTGAAAATATAAATCATAATTTTCAACTCCGAGAATATAAAGTTATCCAAAATCCATCTCCGCCCAAAGAGATCAAAAGTGTAGTGCCAAAGAGTAGTAGAAGTCCCACAAGATAAAACGAGGTGGTTAATTTCCTCTAGATGTTGCTTGAACAAACAACATTTAGAGCAATGATTAAAACCATAAGACTAAAGAAAACCATCGATAGGAATTTTTTGGTGAGAAATTCTCTAAATGAGGGTAAGACATGAAGGTTTTATCCAAGCCATATTGAAATTGGCTATCCAACACAGATTATTATCAACTTTAGAGAGATTATGATTATAATATTTTTTTGAATCTAACAAACCATTATTAGCAGGCTCCCAGACCAGAAATCCATCAACAAAGAAAAATACATGTTCTATTATTACAAACACACCAAATCCTTAACATGAAATAATCAATATTGGCATGAATAGTGAATAACATGTCAATTACTAAAATGAAATCACATTTCATCATCACTTATACAAATAAATACTAATAGAAACTCTCACCTCCTAGAGTCTGGTCACAATGTTAGAAAAAGAAAGTGATCACAGATTCTTCATTAGTTGGAGACATCACGAGCAAGGATCAATATAGGGGATCTACCATAATAACTACTTATTGTACACGGTATGTGGAATGAATGGAATGGAAAGATCCAATTTATATTAGTACTACAACTAAATTAAAAAAATGAAATTGATCATACCTTGAGTCATTCATTGAGCCTAAAGTTCATTTGTTCAAATTTCTGCAGCTACCCCTACCCTTGTCCTATATCTCCCGATACTTGTCGTGGACCACCTATGGATGTTGGTGGTAACAGATCAAAGCATATACCACAATCTTCTACCCTCCAAAATCAACTACCACATATTTCTCTCTAAAAACTTATCTTATCCTACTATTTCCACTGCCACCACCTCAGAGGCCTATCAACAGCCTCACTATCAGTTGTATGATAGGGTGGAAAATCTCGTACAATATGTCTCCTTCCATCACAATTTTAGCGCCGCCACTCCCTGGGATGACTAAACTAGTATTGTGAGCTATGAATTTCAAAACTAATGTCAGGATACATCCTCTTAAAACTCCTCACTCTTCTGGGTCCCTAAGATTGGTGGTGTATCCATCTAGAAAAATTATATTCTGTTGTAAGCTCACTACCAAGAACAACTTTCATTATCTACTAAGTAAATAAAATCTCATCCAATACATCTTTCTCTACTACCCCAAAATATATAAGAATGTATAAAGGGATAAAAATGTCCCAAATGTCTCTATTAAGACCTCGATCAAATTTTTTAGACCTAAATAAATGATACCAATCCATATCCATTGAGTGCCCAGAGAAGTTGGTAAATGTCGACGAATACCCAATAACTATTGTTCTATCCTAATAAAGCTTCATAAGATCCTAGATATATATATATCTCTTAGTATAGCTATTTGTAACCCCTCTCGATAAAGGTGCTAAAACACATTCCACAAAAGAGTCCCTTGATGAACATTTAGGTCACTATCAACCACAATTTCCCTCAAGAGATTCGATGAAGGCTCTCTACTAGGGGCACTATCTAATTTGTTGGTTTCCTAATCGAACGGAATGCTTGGGTCACCACCTCAAGAAATTTCTTATCCTCTTATGGGTTAAGATCACTATTCAACCTATAGGGACTCTACTAATGAGTCTCGTGATGTACATTCTATATAAATACCACATCATCAAGTACTATGGTTACAATAATATTTTCAATGCGAGGATATATACATGTTGCACCACATAGTGTTAGAATATATAGATCTAGCCCCTTCTTTCATGCCTGATCACTATGGGGATCATCCTCATGATTATAATGAATAACCTTACCTCACATAAGTCGTGAAGGAATTTTATAATAAAATATATTAATTAAGGTAAATTAGTATATCTAGAGTGAAAACCCATGAAGGGTATGGATACCACAACCCATTACTATAGGATACATGTACCATTTTTTACATTACAACCATTTTTCTTCTATACTATGTCTAATATGATGTTATTAGAGTCTTGGTGTATGGATAAATTGGTCATCGCACCAACACTGGAGTCCCTAGCCTGAAATATGATCTCCAAAAACATAAAATTGTTTCCCCAAACAAATCTTATTAACTATGGTACTTTGGTATAACATACTTCTTTTATAACACTCTATCATGAACCATCCTATTGGGGTCCATTCTACAACACTCCCATGAATACCTCAAGTACTAAAAGGGGTGGAGACTAGTAGCGAGTAGGCCCATCACTAACATGGGAGGCTTTTCCCAAAGTACATGTATTCACACACACATTTCAAATCCTATATAATTCTAAAATGCAAAAAATTGAACAACCATTCATTCATAAATCATGATCCCACAACACGATTATGATAGGATGTAAATGAATGTAGCTTGGTCCAAATGTAGGACTACCATAAATATTATGAAAACAATTCAAACATGGTGGTATGACTTGGACTACATACAAAATACTACAGGAACAAACCTCGGTCTTCTTGATCACACTACGAACTGTTTGGCCATAGTCCTTCAAATAATATATAAAAAGGATGATCATCAAAAAAGACAACAAGTTGTTGGAAAGTTCTTTATAGGGGTGAGTATAATATAACATTTCATGACACTGTTAATTCACACATCATACAAAAAAGGAAATACAATTAGATACATATGGTTATATCTCTACAACACATATAACAAGAATATTAAGATATAATTAGAAAAGAATCAATATCTATAGGTAGTTCATAGTCGTAATATGCCATCCTAGGATTATATCATGAAGATTCCACGTAAACATTCCTAGAAGAATACCTCTTGATTCTGATAGCACAGATGACATCTATATTAAATGTAATATTCGTCGGGTTTCACTATTAAAAGTACACAATGAAGGTTAAAGATATATAATATACAGATGATGATCACAGCCAAGTACATGGAATATAAGAATATCTCATTCTAGATTAAACTACTATGTAGTGGATTGACACCGATGAATTTTTGGTCACAATGATACCAAAAACATGACCTAAGGAATGAATATTCATAGTATATCTCACTCCAGGACTCATATAAGGATTCCAAAAAATTGTGTCCATAAAGTCACATTGAATGGTTTGTTGTCCTTTTTGCAGGAGGGTATTCCATACTAATCCTTTGTAAATTATATGGATATAATAATCTAATTATACTTATCGATGATAAAGATGAAAATGTATACAAGATCTGTTTTATAATGTAAATTATGTGTAGAAAAGGCCATATGTCATGTCCCTTGACCCTATGTCATAACCGTGAAAATGCCTTGTGTCTCGTGTATGTGTCTATGTAACAGTGTAGGGCATGTCGGATGCCTTTATACTCTATCCATGTACCCTTACACATCATAGAACATGTACTCTTCAGACACAATCCATGTAGGGAAATACACAAACTGAAACATCGTAAGCACCACAACCATTGGATGTGTACCCACAATGGTACACATTGATCCATCAGGGAGAGACAACACACAATTTAAAATTTTCACACAAAATGTGGAACTTATCGTTATCAAAAACCATAGAAACCACTAGGAGGGGCCAACAGAATGATTGGATCCATGATTCATGATGTTTCATGCATGGTTTTCTTTTAAATAATCTATTTTTTCTTTCTTCTTCGTCATTATTATAGCCTTTGATCTAGTGACTGCCTCACTATGAAATTGTGATTCAATCCTCGTAGAGTAATGACATCATCAAAAAAAATTATCCAACCCCTTGAATCATTAAAATAATGATATAATTATTCATTCTTCATTGTGCACTAAAAAATGAAATTGGGTACCCAAAACCATCTGATTCACCTCCTCCTCCGTCATCGAACAACTAACATTTTGTTCAATTCCCATAAGTAAAATATAGGATCACTTCCCCAAGAAACGTGTGATAAATAATCCATTCATCAAGATATGTTGAACCACATGAAAAATGAAAAATTCCCCTAGTGAATGAAGAATATGTGAGAAATTAAAAACAGCAAACATAAGGAACAAAAATATAAAATTGTTCATGTTGGTCTTGATCTGATTCTGCTAAAATAACTATTAATAATTAGAGATGACAAAACAAATCCCAGTATATCACCGAAAATGAACCCATTGCGAAAAGAAACCAATCTTAGAATCAGTTGAATGATAAATTGATCAACATTCATCATAAAAACATTGAATGTGGAAAGGATCCAGATCAAAACACCTCATACCTCAATCCAGATAGATTGATGATGATGATAAAAGATGCACCATTTCCATTGGTGAGATCCGTTTATTCCATCTCAGATCAGTAATTGATCCTCAATCCATCCATCATCTATCAAGGGAATCCCATTCTATGCTCTCCAATGGATCTTTAATGATTATTTGCGTAATGCGGAAATACCCCGAAAACATTTCATAAGCGTGTATTTAATGATTTTTTTCTTTATTTTATTAAAAACTATAATATAATTTAATTTGTTTTATATTATCCCAATGATGATTTTTTCTAATATTCCCAATTATGAAAAATGTTAACTCACAACTAAGGTAAAATATAGATTCTGAACTCAATAGTTCCGTAATTTTTCTAATTTGACTTCACATTTTTATGTTATTCAAGCATTTTTAGAAAACATCATGTACATTCTATTAAATATATTTTAATATATTTCAATCAATTATAATGTGAACCCTGAGCCTTAGAATCCTACATCATATTAGTTAATTGTCTCAAAATTAATCAATACAGTATCCAAAAATAATACATGGGAAATTAAATTTTTTACAATATAAATTACCCTGACATTTTAGGTATATAGTTGTAGATAATTAAGAATTCCCTTTCATTAAAATACCATAATTTTACTATATGGGGAAATTTTATCCACAATGAAACTCTTTATATGATATAGTTTTTTTATGTACAACATATCATATTCAGAGTAGCTGATCCAAATCAATCTCACTTATTCTTATTCGTAATGAAAAACATATTAAAACATGTATAGAGTACCAAACAAATAATGTATGAAGTAGGGGTGGAGGTGAATATGTGATTACATATAAGTTTAGAACCCACGATCCCTTCTTATAATTAATTAGGTACATAAATAATAAAAATAAAGAATAAATTTACAATGAAGAAAAAAAATTGTTCATGAGGTTTTCATCATAAAGGATGAATAATTCCCTAGTGTATGGTTTTTTTCCCTCATACACATGCTCAAATTTTCTAATCGATGATATCCACATTCAATCATATGACCTCTTACCTAATAAATTAATATTGAAAATATCATTTATGTAAATTTTCACACATGTTGAATAGTAATAATAATATACCTTTAAAGATAGATCACCAATAAAATTTACAATATTCTTCTGAATATGATAGATACCAATATACTTCATCATTACATAGTAGACTATAAAAGCTTCCCTGGACACAATGAAATATTTCTCACATGTTTAGAAAAAATTTAATCCCTAATTATTTATCAAATACTTCCATAAAAACTCATTTGTTGTGTGATTAAATTTTCCTCAGTTCTTGCCTTGTTAAGTCACCAAACACCATATGTCGAACTCTTTGTTTCATTTTTTGTTCCTAATGACCCAGAAATCCAGTTCTATAATCAACATATTTAAAATATAATTTCATATAAAGATAATATTTTATTTAAACTACATAATAAATTATTTTTTAGACATGTATTTTATTCAACATCATTGTATTTAATAAATGATGTTTTATCTTATATTAAAATATTTCCAATAATAGAAGTTTATTTTTGATTTTCATAAATACAAGTGAAAATGTAGTAAAAAATATGGATTACACTTGAGTTCATTAAAATGATATATAACATTATGAATTTGTATTCTCCTTATCCAATTTACATCCATTTACTTGAAACAATATAAATATATTGATAATACAAAAGGATTTGGGTAGTGCACTATTTATTAAAAATGAACAACCTAGAAACCCTTTTGAACTAGGATAGGATGAACCCATTAAAAACATGAAATCCAGATGAAAATAAGCTTATTTTCAAGTGATGAATTTCCATTGGAACACATTTCATAATAAGTAATCCATGAAAAAAATATTCTTTAAAGCCATGAAAGGCCCAAAAGAAGTGCAAAGTTAGTGTTCACCATTAGAGGATAACCCAAGATGTAGTTCTGGAATCTGGAAAAACATCACTACCAAGGACCGCCATGAGCCACCATTTCTACTACAGAACCTGCACACCACTGACCCACTACCAAGACCCGGGAAGCCTATACCTTTGTGAACTGCAAAGCCACAACTGAATCCTTGATTTCTGATCATGCCATGACAACAGTCAAGGTCTGAAATTTATTTCAATTAATTGAAATATAAATTCCTCCAAACCATCAATGAATTACTATAGAAATATAGTTCCTCTCATTTGGATTTAATTACTTGAATTTACTTTAATGAATTAATTATTCGAATTTAGATTCTATGTTTCATCTTTTATATGTAACTAAAATGAATGAATTCTTCTTCCCATGTTCAGCAACCACTTAGGGTATATTGTCTATCATTGTATGATTGATAGGAAAATGTATTCAATTCACATACTATGTGGGGTTCACAATATGACATGGTGTGTTAATTCCATCATCTTGATTACGATCACAACAAAAACTCTAGGTTTCTTCTTAACCCATATGGTAGGTCATTATATTTATTATAGGAAATGCATCATTAAAAGTCATGGTAGTTCATGTGGTCGATAATATTTTATGTAGTAAATTTATTTCACACATATATAATAGTAATTTTTTTTATTTCTATCATGTTAGGTATATCATGTGGTTAGACAAACCACACATCATACAACAACTTATTATTCATGGTTTATAGCATCATTATTCCTATGGTTGACCTTGTCTCATGGAGTTGGTCCACTACAAATCAAAATCAGATATATATATATATATATATATATATATATATATGGAATAACCTTGACACTATGTTTTTGTTCAATATATTGTGGTGGAACTCATAGTAGTTTGAACATCATGTTGTCATTCAGTGTCCTCTAAGTCCCATAGTCATTATAATAAATCACCTTCATAATAATATTTTATGTGGGTTAGGTTTTTGTTTTCATTTCATTAGAAAATATATATATGTTTCACAAAAGCATATCGATGCTGAGGATAAAGGTATAATTGTAATATGGTTCCATTTTTTAGTTTTAATGAGTAAAATAATAATATCCATGGGATATGAGTCATATATCTTATCCCTCATTGTTTGTTTTTGTAGATTTTTACTCAAAATGAACTTTTATCATGACATAAAAATATTGTCATGGATATTGTGGGCTCTTTCCCCCTCTCATGGAAAACTATAACACATATTTTAACCACCACTACATAATGTTTTTACACCCTATGCACAATTGATACCATGAACCCATGTGTATGAATACCCTACACTCTTGACTATCTTATGATGCTAAAATAAATTGATGGGATTGAGATGAATCTTGAATAGGTATTTGAACATCCTCTCCTCACTGGATATGCATAGTTAATTTTTGGGTGATACAAAATAATAAAATCACATAGAAAATAATCACATAGGGTTGGCCTCCTCAAATAATTAAATTATAAATTTCACATCACATTTTTTATAAATTATTCTCATCTAAAAATTTCATATACATATATATAACTCTTCATCATACCCATATGGTGTAGATATGATTAATTCACTTTAAATAGTAAGATCATGATTTTTACATTAATACACACTCCCAAATAATCATAATTAATATGTGTATTGGAAATAAATATTGAATTATCATCTAGGATTCAAAAATATCCACCATTATATTTTTTTCATAATTCAAAATTTTATTCATCATCATATTGAATACACTACCATGTAAACATAAAATATTGATCAAATGAAAGTAGGGATTCATGAAATAAAAAACAATATATTTATGGGAGCATCATATATACGGAAGACAAGAGTGATTATATCAATTATCAATGAGGCACTAAAATAAATTTCCTCAAAACATAACATCATTCATAAGTAGAATGAATAAAATAAAATACAATAACTAAATATAATTCATGTACATCTCAATTAATACAATATTATAGTCAACACCAAGGTGAACAAATTTCCCCCCTGAAATGATATGTCTCTATAATTATGTACATTAAAATACTTAAGAGGTAACTCAAATAATTTCACACCATAGTGTTCTAGTGGGGGATTCATACCCATTTAGATCCTTAGTAATTCAATATACTATGTTGCGAGGGGATTAGTAAAAATTTAAATAAAATTTTCATTTTTTGTAATAATATCAATATTTAATATAACATTAAACATCCTATCTTTCAAAAAAAATATTGTATATCAACATTATTTGATAATGAATGAAGCATGGTATTTTTTATAACTTATTAATAATAAATTGATTATACGAGTTTATAATTTGATTGTATTCTCCTCGGACATTCATATATTGATGTAGAATCTTCAACCATGTCATTTTTGTAAAATGTTATATTGTAGACTTGAATTATACTTTCTTAGACGTCAAAGTGATAGTGGTTTTATTATTTGAATGATAATACACACATTTCTCATTAATAAAAAAATAAAATTCATGAATTTGAATTCCAATCATTGATCGATCCTTTGAAATATACATAAAATAAATATTTCCATCTTACTTTTTTTCATATAACAAAATCCAGAGTTTGATTCATATGAAATATATCAAGGATTTATTTTTGATAAATTTAGATGATATTCCTTTATAGAATAATGAAACCTAGAACAATGTTTGACGTCAAATATAATATATATTTTCATAGAATTAGTTAAATATTAGTGACATCAATTGAGTATATTGGACTCATTTATATTCACTACTTTCCCATCCTTTTCTTTAATTAACTTAGTTACAACATGTATTGGTGTATATACTCCACCTTACTTGATTGATCCAAACCTCCTAAAAATTAAATTATATTTTCATAAATTTGAAATAAAAATATTTACATAAATCTATATAATTTTTAGTCACATGTAAGAAATCTTTTCACTAAGAATAAACATATAAAATTTCATCTTCAAAAAGGTAGATAAATCATTACATTACTTTTCATCATCACAATCCCATATTATTTCATTAAAATATGAAATCTAAATATGGTATGTGGTATAAATCATTCAAAAGTATTTATTGGTTTCGATGTGGCCATTCATTAACTGAAGACATATTATGCTCTCATCTAACATGATTTACCAGGCCCGCAGATCCTATTTTATCCATTATAAGTACATTCACAATTTTCAATCCTTGGTTCCATCACCATTAAACTAAAATTCTTCTTGTTTTTCTATATATACTTATTTATTTATTTCAACATTAAGAAATTTTGTCTTCACATCCATCTAAATGTTTTAAAATTTCATTAACAAGAAATGGAATGGAAAATACGTGTAGTTTCATTGTTGGAAAATATTGGAAATTAATCATACAATTCAATTCCATCAACATGTTAATATACATAATGAATAGTGTGTAAATGTTTCATGAGACACTTACATGATTATTCATCTAGTTTATGGAAAAATCTTTTCTTGACACTGGTCATTTTTACATTAATCAAGTAACAAGTTACCCTTTTACATTTCTCTAAACAAATATGATTTTTCATTCATTGCATTAATGATGTCATTATGATCAATGTATTGGTAAACATTTTTTGGTTCAATCATAGAGATTTTGTAGGTATGATTAGTTCATATTTTATTCACCAATTGTTTTTATCTAAGATGAAATAACCAGTTATATATAATTTATCCCAATGATTATTTTTCTATGAAATTCATTATTTCCCCAATTACATTTCCTGTATTAACTAGATTCCATTTCCTTGAAAATGAACCTATATGTTTCTATATTCCTCATTTATCACATATTGATGAAGATTATATTTCATATTCATGAGGGTATGAATTATGTTATTCTTCCATATCATAATGGAATTTTTGAAATCTTGATCATTGTAATAGATTGAAAAATCACCATAATAAAATTTATTTCTAAATTTTTATAATTATGTCGATATGAACTTTTATTTGGTGTGTAACAAATGAATACCCCCTCGTCTAACTTCTAATTGAACATGCTACATACTCATACAGTTTTTCATCGTGAAAAAACTTCAAAACTATCTAGAATGTTTTACCCATTTCTTATTACTCAACACCATTTCATAGTGATTAATGTTAGAACTAGGCCCCTTGGAATACCGGTTTTATGAAATCAAAGTAGTGGTAATATCCTAAAACCAACAGAATCTCGAAATACTTTTCCCTATCAGCATAGTTATGTACGTACCAACAAGAAATTTGTCCTTCCTTTCAACTACACAATTTTATTGTGTATTTTGTTGAAGTACTAAAGTCAGAAACTATACCATGTTCTTTAATATACTCTAATAATTACCTCTTTTAATATTTAGAACCATTACAGTAATTTTATCTCCAGAATAAAATTTCTACTTTTTTATCCATTTTCTTGAAACCTTTGTATTCATCAAGAGCCTGATTATTTTTTGATATAAACATAATACATGTAATTTGGGTTAAGTAATCAATTAAAGTGATTAAATACCTATATTTTTTTACTTAGTCATTTTTATTAGAACAGAAACATCATTATGGATCACTTCCAATTTATTTATAGACTAAATGTAAATTTTATTATTGATTTTGTTCATATTTTCCTCTTTATCTATGTTTGGAAGTATTTTATAATATCTTATATTGAGATTGTAATACTTCATATTTCATATTACTGGATCAACTTCTTCATTATATTTTAGCTAATTTGAAAACTATTCTATGCCCAAAACATTTTTTATGATAACTCGTATATAAAAAAGGATTAGATTATCCATTATGAAATATTTTTAAATTTATTCTTACATCCTTATTGAGTTCAAAATTTTCTATTACCCTCATAATATGCCTCACATTTTTCATAAATATTACATAATCACCATAATCATGAATATGTTATAAATTCAATGCATTGTAATTTTAGAAATAAAAAAATAACACATTCCATGGACTAATTTCATTATTCCCAATTCTTCTAGTTCTAATAACATAAACCATAAATGAGATGCCATTAACAAATTTAACATAGCCACATCAATAATACTTGAAATAATATATGTTATTCAAATATCAAATCATATTTTATGAGAAACTAATATCCATAAACCATGGTTTCTTGGTTTTCAAAGCATTAAAGAAAACATCCAAAATATTTTCATGTTCGTTATGTAATTAGATTTATTAAATTAAATTAAAATATAAATTTTTCATGTTTAACAATGAAACAATCATTTTACATGGAACCATCATAACCACATCCTATGTATGACTCATGTAAACCACAAAATTCAATTCTTATATCAAAATACTACTCAGTAAATTAATTCATCAACATGATTCCAACCTACTGAATTTATCTACCACTAAGAACATTCTATCTACATATATCATGAAAATAAATTCAATAACATAATATTTATTATTTTTTGACAATTTAAAAACAACACCTGTAATAAGATAAGATCCTTTCAACTTTGTGATAATTTTATTGGTACACATGATGCTATTTTTCATCATATTTCGTTGTTTACTAATTGGTTGTGACAAAACCACCTTTCCAACTACCTCTTTGTATATAAACAACATTCATATAAATTTTCTATAAATTTATATCCTTATATTATATCTTAATTCCCCTTTCATTAATGAGTTTCCAAATAGAATTTAAATATTATATTCACCAACTTGAATATCAATTTTAATATATTTATGTTAATTTTTTTCATCCACCTTTCACATCATTAGCCATTTCAAGGTTATATCTTTGTTTCTCTTTATGAATTTAAAATTCAACAAATTATATATTTAATATAAAAAAACCAAATATTTTTATGTATAAAAGAAGAGGTAATATCATAAAAAAATAAACTTATTCTTTATTGTATCAACATTCAATAATATTAATTAATCAAAAAAATTCAATGTCTAAGTGGGTTTATGTTCATCTGTGTTTTTACTGAGATGTTAATTCCCATTTTATAACATTCTAATTTCATTTCAAAGAATCCTGATTTTTATTATGGAAATATTTTACTTTTATCATTCAAAATCTTGATTATAATTTTCATTATTGATTTGAGTGTCATCATATGAAGAGTCGCACTACTCTATTTCGTGGTCCTTGAGAAATATTAGATAGTCATAAATATATGTATCGTAATCACTATTATAGTCATCACTATCCAAACACCATATTTTAATATAATAGAAGAATCATAGACAAGATTTTGGTGTAATTTTATTTACCCCTTTACATTATGATTGACTTATTCATTATGATAATCTATTTTAAAATGGAGTGTAATCAATTTACTCACTTAAATCATCATTTAAAAAAATGTCCATAATGTTAGCAATGAACTGAATAAATTTCTCAAAATTGGATCATTTGAATGGTATCATCCCTCTATAAATAACTCTTCTCCATCCTATAATGCTAACATAAAAATATGGAAGATTCACCCATATTATAATGACATTATATTATTTAAATAAAATTTAATATTGATTGAGTAAATTCCTTATAATTATAGAAAATAGATGGAATACATTGGTTATATTGGACCATTATAAAATACAGCATTTTGGATTCAATATTTAAGTTATGCTTATGAACCATTGATAATATATCAGTTGTATAGTTATCATTGGAATTAAAAAATATTGATGTTTACGATAAAGTTCAATTGTAATGGATGAAACAAGTGATGGCCTCGACTAGAAAGATCATACCCTATGAAGCCCTTTATTAGTGATTAAAAGGAAGATGGCATCACGGGGATTAAAAATTTTATAATATTAAATCAATATTAAATAATTGAAGTAAAAAATAACCTTTTATGGGATAATTTCTAGAATTTTGAGTTCACAGTGAAAACCATGTTCACAGAACCACCTCATGAATGTACTAGCATTGCACACCATACCATTTGAGTATACACTAGTGGTATAAGTGGTTATGAATATAGACACCAGTATTATTATTATTATTAATGAAAATAAATAATTATTATATATATTCCTTTCTATTATTACAATATAAATAAATATATAGTGAGTTTGATAAATATATGATTTTTGATATTTAAAACCCAAAATAATATTTCTTAAAAATATTTGTTTTTAATAATAACATAATTTTTGATAAATTCAATAAATTGGAAATAAATTAAATTGTCTTGAAATATTATTTTAAAATAATAGTTATTGAAATGTAAATTATAATTTAATTTTACTATGTTTTATGGAAATTTTTAGGTTTAGAAAGATTCTAGTATCATAAAACACATATTTTCCAAATAAATAAAAAAATTTAATTAAATTTATAAAATATAAAAATATTTAGATTAGTTTTTTTCAAATAAATATATTTTGTAAATACGATCATATAAATTATCTAATACTAGATATGTTTCATTATTTTCATAGGGAGTTCATTTTTGGGGGTAAAAAATAGAAAATGAATTGAATATAGTAGAATAATTGCAAAAAATGATTTTAAAAGTTCCAATAATTTCATCCATGGAAAAATAGTATTCTAATTTAAAATAATGTTTATTAAAAGTTCTTTTATTAATTTCACAAACAATTAATGAATCTACCAAAACCTATATTTTAATTTAATGTTTTAAAATCAATTTAATATTAACATGATTCAATTCCATATCACTAATGGATATATTTTAATTTGTTTGTTTGATGGACCTATTAAAATTTTTAAACCACCCCAATTTGGAAGAAAACATGTGAAAAAATAGGGTATTATTATTTTTTTTTTTTTTATCATATAGAGTCCAAAACCTATGTTTAAAAATTAATAAAAAATTTCCTCACATTCCTTACTAATAAGAACCCGGAATCCCACTCTAATTTACTCACACACATTGATAATGAATTTTATATCCCTATCACATTCTAAATACCTTTAATGGTTTTCTCTAGATCCTAATAAGGTCCTCAAAAATTTTTAGAATCACCCCCACAAGGTAAGGGGTCTCTCTCTCTCTCTTCATTTCCATCCAAAAATCATCTTTGTATTTATCCATTGTAACCTAAATTTATTATATAATATCTTCATTAAAAATATTCCATTATTATCCAATTTATTTTTTATTAATGATAGATATTTTTTCCATTATTAATATAAACTTTACCTAAGTCATTACTATTCAGATGACAAGGATTCTCTCCTTTTCCTTATTCATGAAAATAATTTGTATTATGGTATTTTTTTCAAATTATTGATGTTTTAATTTTTTTTGAATTTATTTTATTGTAATTAGTATTTCCATTTTATGTAAGACCACGTGTCACTCTCATTAAAAAAATTATGATTTGTTATGTACACCAGTTATGCTATCAAAAATATCCTTGAAATTTTATGTGGAAATCATTTTTGTATTGAATACCCAACCCCATTACCACTAAAGTGTATTATCCTATATGTACCTATGCATAATTTTTTGGTCAAATCCTAGTATATAAACTAAAATATATAACAATGTGATTTAAAGTGGTGAAATTTGTTCTTATAATATATGATAGATGCGGAAAATTATTTCATATTCACGATATTAATAGAATCAGAATTCATGAAATTATATAGCTATCCAAATAATATGGTAATGTTTTTACCCCATTATATCTAATATATTTTTTACAGTTTGTTACACTAATAATATTATGTTAGTGTGAGTAATTTCCCCATCCCCAGAGCCACTAAACAAGTTCACTGATCCAAATCACCATAAGACATCAAGCATGGCTCCACATATAGAAAATATTATCAACTAGTGGTGAGGGTATATTAGATCATGTGGGGATAGTATGACATATTTATCATGTTAATCCAAATCATACAGCATATTCAATTATGTAAATAATAAGTAATTTCCTAGAAACATTCATTTATAAATCATTGCCCAAATATGGCACAAAACATTACAAAATCATGAATATTTCATGTCATGATAACAGTGAAATATGTGAGAAAATCCCAAAATAATGAAAAATAGTAAAATCCACAAAAGGTTCACAATTCTATATACATATCCACATCCTTTAACTTCTAGAACCCAAGTTGAAATCCTAGCATAAAGTCTGTTCCCTAGTCCTACCTAGCAACTGAAAAATCTTTAAGGGTACAAAATTGTAGACTGAGTTGGTTGTGAGTACAACTAAGTAGGCCACCAAAAATGGTGTCGAAATAATATCAAGTATAGTTAGATAGTGCAAGTGATTCCTAAAATAAATTTCCCAGTAAAAAATTATAATTCTGGTTCTATTAGATAACAAAATTCACTTCATCCACTTCCATCAGGATTTCCATTTTCAATATTTATTCCATCGTCATTACGAAATTCTTTTTCATCACATGTTCCATTGGGTTAGGCATGTACATCGTTTAAATAGAGGCTTATGTCAGTCAATTATATTGCATAAGAGAATTATTCAAGTTCGCTATCTCACTACTGATGGACATTTCATAATAAATACAACACACATTCCTTGGATCCTTGGTCAATGTGGTCTCATAAAATGAAACCATTAAGGGAATAGAGCCTCAGTACTCTCCCCTAACCTATGAATTATGAGGTAGCGTTTAGAGCCTCAGCCTAACCAATCTTGTTGGCATATAACCTTATGTTCAATACCCTGCAACAACCAATCCATTGTCACATTCATATATATATATATATATATATATATATATATATATATCCATTAATGACATGCCACATATCACAAACCATTCACAATCAACACCCATAACAATAAAATTCACATTTCTATTAAATATATAATTTATCAATGAGCCTTAAACCATTATCACATTTACCATTTACATTTAATAACCAATTTATCCCATTTTACTTTTCATAACATAATCTAATTAGAATATTTAACATTTCCCACATGTTAGGCCATTTAACATATTCATAACTTCATTTTCAATAACAAAACTAACAAATTCACAAATTCAATTGTATTTACCCAATTAACATGTTCACCATTATGCATGTAGTATCCCACTTTTTTCATGTATGATTTATTAATAATATAGAAAATGTTCTTTATTCTTTCTATTCCATTTCATATTAAGCTTAAAAATCCCCCATTACATAATAACATTCTAGACACAACCATCAATATTTCCTTATTCAACTAAACCAATATATCGTCATTTTTATCATGGTCTCCAACTTTTCATAAAAAAATCTAAATATCATATTAAAATTTTCCATGTTTTTGAATGTTGGAACATCAATTGGTTGGATCTAAATACGTCTACCCTATAGAAATGCATCCCATAGGGATCGAGCGAGGTTGAATTTATCATTTATCCAACCACTTTAAAAAATATAATTAATGGGAAAAAAATTCACATATGGTGGAATAAATATCATAACCTCATGTAAAAAATTATAAAATTAAAAATTGTATTATAAATTTTAGACCACCTACCTTGAATACAAAGATGAAAAAAACTCTTAACAATAGCCACATATCTAGATTCAAGAACACATTGAAGCCACAACCTATGATCCACCAAAAATAAAGGTTTATATGTCTTCAGAGGAAGAAGAAAAAATATACCATCACTAATCTTGAAAAGAGAATCATGGGGAGTGTTAGAAATATATGTAGATTCAATCTGCATCCAATGACACTCCAAATGGAATATAATCGAAGAAGATCCACCTTTCGGAATATTTACGAAACTTGAGTTTCTTATATTGGTTATAGGAGGAATAAATGGGGAAAAATATGGTTAGAGGTTGAAAATCTCACGAGTCCTATATGGAAAAGTAAAACATTATAATAGTAAGCATGGTTTGGTTGCATGGTTTTCCAAACCTTGTCCCAACCATTCCCCAACCTCAATCCAAGAGTGGGAAGTTGCATGGTTACCTAATAATTTCACATGGTTGGAAAATATTTGTGTAGACAATGTGAAATTCCTATTTCCATGTTCACACAGTTTGGCTTCCACCTTGAATGATTTTTCATAACCATGCACCCTACTTTCAAGATAGAATTGTTTGGTCACATAGTTATCTCTAACCATATGCTAACCGTGCAACAATATCATGATGGAAAAGTTCCCCTTTCATTCATGTATCAAGTTACCAGAAGACCAATGTGCCACCTAATACACCTGTTAACAATTCTATTAACCCAAATTAGTATATTGGAACAAAAATTTAAACAAGGTCATACTATTAATATTTTTGGGGTCGTACATCCTCCCCATCATATAATAGATCATCCTTGACCCAGGCATTAAAGAATCACTGAGCTTACAAAGAAAAGATATCATGCCACTAGGCCCAAACATTTGGATTCATTTCTCATGCTTCCTCATGAACATTTCCATGTTTCCATAAAAATGAATCCCAAGTCATAGTTTATCCCCATGATAATTTCACACTATGATCAATAATAAGAACCAGATTCACTTTCATGGATGCATCAGCCTCAATCTCTACATCCACAACCTCATCCACATGGGATGGGTTAGGGTTAAACTAGACATTCAATGAAACATGAAAAATACATTTCATTCCACTATATTTGTGTAGAGGAGTCAATAGGTATACCATAGGTATGAACCTCACTATAATCTGAAACTAGCCCATATTCATAGGTGCTATCTTGCCTGAATTCTTAATCTGAAAGTAACCCATCCTTGGAGACACATGAAAAAACACTAGATCACCCACTAAAAGATTAAGATGTCTATAATACCAATTTGATAATTAATATTTTCAAGTCTTCTTCACTACAATCAATTTCTGAATTAACTAAACCAGATATGACATCCCATGTATCAAACATAGTCCCAAAAACTCTGATAGTCTTACTTACATCCATCACAAGGGATATATACACTATCTAACATAGAGTTCCTTAAATAATTACATATGAATAATACAATGGTAACCATTTTCATAGGAAAACTAATTATGTTCTGGATTATTTTCCAATGATTAACCAATTTTTAGGACCCAAGCTTTCCAAATGTCCTACAGTATCTAAATGATACACTCTGACTACTCGTCCATCTGTGGGTGAATGGCCATATTCAAAAACACCTAGGTACCATGTGTATTTTGAATTATCTACAAGAAATATGATGTAAATGATGATCTCAATCAGAATTTATCTTTTGAGTCACCCCATGAAGCTAAACTATCCCCCGAACATTAAACTCACATTGATGATTAAATTTGAATGTCACTCTAGTTGGTCTAAAATGTTCTACCTTTGATAATAGATCCATAACCATCCAAATTAAATAATTCATCCACGGAGTTCTTAAAATATCCATGAACAAATCAATCATCAATTTATCCCCTTTAAATTCTTGAATGGTCAATTGATGAAACAAACCAACTTGCCGCTAATGATCAGAATTCACCTCCTTCCAGGTAAGGAATCATTCCACAAAACCGTATCAACCAATATTTTATACATTGATCATGATATATCTTGTTCAATCCTAAATGATCCTCCCACATCGAGGAATGAAACTATATAATCAACACTTCTTTCATATGCATTTTCACAACCACCCGAGCACAAACATAAATGATCTCTTAACCTCTAACATCAAATCAAGAAGGTATCTACCCACATTTAAATAATTCCCTCAAAGAAAAAAAATATATTTTAATCATATTTCTTTTCCTTTATCTAGCTCAAGATCATGGAATAAACTACTACAAATGTGGAGATCATCTTTTCTTGATTATCCTGCACATAAAGATGCATCACAATAAACAATGACTTCATCTTGCACTCCATTCCTGAATCCTGAACCACATAATTTTCACCCTTCTAACTCAACTCTTCTAAAAAACTATTTCCTATACTCGGTGTGTAAATGCACTCAATGTCAGAGGAATATAGGTATTCAACACATCTCCACAGATGAATATTCAAATCATGCTTAGAGAATATATACTTTCCTATTTTTTTTTGTTATACATTTTGAACCATACTCCCAAATAGTATTATTTCCAACATCATAATGAATTAAACACCATAGCCAAATCAAGATAAGGTGTAGGGTAATTTCATTCACAAGGTCTCAAATATCATGACCTATATGCCACAACCAAGACATCTGACATCAACACCACCCCATCCCAACAAAAGACACTTCAAAATATAAAAACTATTTCATACATTTATCAGGTAATATCATAATTCACATGGTTTTAAATTAACTATATGATTACTATAATTCATTATCATATTCCCCATTCAACTCAAACATGATTCCCATCTTGGTCAAGATTGATATTGGATATTCCAAATGAGAATGTTCATTAATGAAACTCTCGAAATAATATGACGAACCCATACAACATAGGATATCATAGAAAATCTTCGGCATCTCCCGAGACACAACTACGTCCACATTATCCAAGTCCATGAAAACACATCATTTGAGATATTTTTCCCTAAGAAATGTAACATGTTAATCAATAAATGAATCTTGTGTAGTATAGTGTAAAGCCTAAGAAATCCTTGTGTACTCAAGATGATTTCAAGATGTTTGTTCTGATATTCATGTCTTTTAGAGTACACTAAGATGACATTAATAAATACACCCATGAATTAATCTATGTAAAGATGAATGATTCAGTTACATAGGTCCTTAAACACTTTCAACGCATTGGAAAAATAGAATTACATAAAAAGAAACTCATATAACTCATTCATTCTCCTAAATGTTGTATGTAATATATTAGAAGGCATAAACCTTGTATGATGAAACCCTAATAGCATATCAATTTATGAAAACACTAAATAATCCCTCAGCTGGTCAAAAGTATCCTTTATTCGATTAAGAGGGTGTTGAATCTTAACCATTGTCTAATTTAGATTTTAATAATAAACACACAAGTTCAATAATCCATTGTATTTCTTGGAAACCAGTAGTGGATATACAAAAGGTGACAATCTTGGATGAATAAAACAATTTTTTATCCAATTCCTATAACATAATTTTATGCTCTTGATGCACTGATGGTGCCATTCTATGTGGCTGAATATAATCAGGTTCTACTAAAAAAAGAAACACTACCATGATGTAAACATGAATTTCAGGTGGCATCCCGAATAATTCATCAGGAAACAAATCCTAGAATTGATCCACCATAAGAGGGAAAAGATTATTATCTACTATCCCATTATTATGATTGATAAATTCTACTTATCCTATTTGTTCAACTAAGTGTTGACTAAATGGCCCTATATAGCCTACCCAAACATCCCATTTTCCATGATGAACATACATGTATTCCTAAAGCAATTAGAACATTACCATATTATATTAACAAACAATATGGGTTTGGTATAACACTAGACAGTCCATTGCAATGATTAGATCAAAACCTGACATCTCAAGAACAAACAATCCCCAAATGTATTAGTACCCACCAAATTCCTGCAAACAACCCTTAAATTTATAGGTATTATCTTCTCAAACCCCTAATTGTGTATCAATAAACATTATCTAACACATACATTCCACTAGTAGACACAAAAAAACCATCATATGAGAAGATGTAAAAGAGTTTATAACACATGTAGCAAATCAAGAACTCTAATTTGTTGAAGATACAAGGGTCATAGCTCCGATAGTCAATGGTCCTGCTTCCCCACAAGTATGTGTAGAATAAACTACATGAAGGTGACCTAACATTATTCCCTAGACACTAGTCTAAATACCTAGTTTTACACAGCCATGCTGGTATGGACGCTCTCATCATTGATTATTATACACTTGAAATCTATTTATAAAGCTAGTAGAGCTCCAAATTTCTGTCTGACATGGTGGAACAAACACCCTTTATACACTCTGCATTATCATTGATCCTCCATCTATTCCCAAATAATGATTATTCTAATAGAAACATCTTGCAAGCCCCATTTTATCACATTCCCAAAACTCAACAACTGCTCAAGGGAACTAACCATGCATGTAACCTAGCTTTCCACTCTAATAGAAAAAAAAATCTAATCACCTCCCAAATAGTATGATCCTCTCATATAACTACTCTTTATCATACCCACCTAGTGATTATTCATGAAACAACACTTCCTTCCATTGTGAGTCATATGACTAGTCCATCCAACTGGAAACACATATCCACCACCTAAATCCTCCTTCATGTTGCCTTCTGAAAAAAGTGTCTGATCCGCCTCTTTGGAAAATATATTTAAAATATATATAATCACGTGGGACATAATGTCAAGTAAAATACAATATTTTAAATATAATTTTATGTTGTCAACATCCCTTAAAAATTCTAGAACTAGCAGTGAAAGACCATGAAGCGACATCTGTAATTCGACAATGACACAGTTCCCTACGTCAACTTCATGAACGCTGCTTCCCACTCCTTACTAATGGAAACTTGGTAGAGGTGATCCAAAAAAAATTTCTTGATGTCCATCTGTATCATACCATCATCATACTGAGTTTAAACCATGATAACCCACCCGTGCTCCTTTGGACCCCATAACTTATACTCTTCTAACAAGAATTTATATTTATAAGTGCCCCTAAGTGATCCAAAATCTTCTCGAAGTTCTCTATCTATAATTGTATAGCCTCTAATTCACCATCTCTAGAGAACATTGGTTGTTATGTCAATAAAAAATCCTTGGTCTGATGAAACATTTTAGGCATGGTGCACCGTAGGTCCCATTCTATCATAAATGTAAAATGAGCTATGTTCTCATGGAACTATCCCTCTCTTATGTTACGCCAAATTACAGAAACTTCCATCCCCTCATATTGAGGATACTTTTCAAAAATTTCCTCTTATTTCAAGACCAACACATGTCGTTAGGGTGGAATCTTCCAAAAATGCCTAGAACGGTTCTTAGAACACATAAAAAACATTAACAATTTACAGAAAATAAGTCTCTCTATTATCCATAACAACTAATCTGGCACACACAACCCCAATGAACATTGTAACACATATAACACAATCCTAAACCATCCCTACCACCAGTCATGTCTGAACGGTGGTTAACTAACACACAAAGTTACACATATTTCATTAGACACAATTTCATATTATTTCCACATTCATAATGTAAATCATTCTTCTAATATATATTTCTCTTTTAACAACTTGTTACATCCCATACGATAACTCAATTACAATCCATCATTAAGATTAATTATTTATCTATTCTTTATTATTATTTCCATTATATCATTTACATAATTTTTTATTAGCCACTATTTTATAAAAAATTTAAAGATGTTAAAATTCATCCAACCCTTAATGTCTCGCACACCTATCATGTGAATTCATATCATAATGAATCCCACCTATATCCTTAGGTGACTATGATTATAAACGAATTCATAACCTTATAACATTCTAGACATGGGAATATTGTTACAAAATAGTCACATCAGATAAGAGATTCATCACCCATTGGTTAAATATCATTGATTCGTAAGAACACACACGAAGAACAACATTCCCACCATGTTCAAATTTTGTTTTCATTCATACATGGGTTATCTTATTCTATGAAAAATCTCATTTACATGACCCAAAAAAATTTAATCAATTGTATACCTTCCCTAAATAATAATAACATAGAAAATAACCGCTCTACTACCATATTATAACATCCCTGAATAAGTATTCACTAAACTGGTACCCCAACCTATGTTTCCACAAGTCCTCAACTGCACCTCCCTGTATTCTGGTGGATTCTAACAAGCAGTAATGGTCAAATAGATCATGTGGGGAAACTATAGACTTTTATTTGGTGTTCTCTATAATAGAAAACATATGAATTAATTGAAACAATAAGAAATTCATAAAAAATGCATTATCAAAGAATTTCCCTAACATTGTACAAAACATAACCTAACAATGAATATTCCATGTCAAGACATCATTTAAAAAAGTGAAAAATTCCAATATAAAGTGAAATAGCTATATCCCAAAAATTGGACTTGATTCCATTTCTAGATCCTCATCCATGAATATCCTTGGCCAAAATCATCTTACTAGCATAGGGCCCTTTCCCTTTGTCTTGAACTACAATAATGATATCAGCTTGATAACCAATGGAGGCCCGAGCATGGTGTGAGTACAACTCAGTAGGCTACCCCTAATCATGTCTAAAACATATACAGTCTATAATGATAGTGCATGTGATATTAAAATAAATGGCTAGGTAAAAAAATACAACTCAGGTGCCATTAGTTTACAATATTCACTTTATAAATTTTTATTATTATTTCCATCTTTGAGAACCAATTTCTACCTTGTGACTTATTGAAATGTTACTACACAAATTTTTAGAGATAGGAACGGATAATATGTTCTATTCGATGTCCTAGTGTACCTAGAATTAATTTAATAAAAATATAAAATATATTTTTATATTTCAAGCGTGTGGTAAATTAGATAAAATGGATTAACTATCAAACATTTGATTTGATTAGAAATATGATACCATAGTTGTGTCTCAATCATTTTTTTACCATAGGTGAGGTTTAAAATTATTCAAAAGGGGACATTTGAACCCCATGATCCTTGGTGTTTATTTTAAGTTGATTAATTAATTAATTTAATCAAATAATTAATTCGACATTGATTATTTATATATCTATAAATATATCACATGGTGGTTTTGTCTTGTGTTAGCCTCATAATTCCTAAAATATTCTGAAAGGAGCTCCTCCATCCTCCCTTTGAAGAATCAAGATTGAATGATGATGAACCCTTTAATCCATGAAAATTGAAGCACGATAAACGTAATCAATCCTTATTCTAAATTGGAAGATGTATTTTTTTAAAGAGGGATACAATCTATGATACGAATAATATTTGGGTGTTTTATTCCAATTTATTGAAATAATTTAGTGGATCCATACTTTTTTTAAAAAATACACCAAATTTAAAAGATTTCATTTTCCCATGATCTAAGATATAATTTAATTTTTTGGTTTTTCTAAACCTGGAAGACATTCTTGACTATTGGTTAATAAGTATTAGCCAATGATGATTTATTTTTTTCTTCATGGTTCCTTAATCCCATGTTATTTTTCAATATACAAAAGAAGAATCTTCAGGGTTCATGATTCAATGATTTCTTTTAGCACTGATCTCGTTCAAACCCTCTGATCCATGAAGGATCGATAAGTAAATATCAAATTTGAATCCAAATGTTAAATCTTGAATCATTACGATGTAATGATGTTAAATATGGAGACTTTGGGCAATTTCATCAAATGTTGAATATTTGGGTGCATGTAAAATGGGTTGTGAAACATTAAACAATGATCCAAGAAAATTCCAAATGAAGAGTGGATGAGATCCATAATCCATTTCCAGATCCGTTATTTATGGTTAAATTCCCAGTGGGATCTTGTGAGGTTGATGATTATTCAAAGCACGAATACTAGAACATAAAATATAATATTTATGGAAAAATAATGACTACATACTTTATATAATGATGAAAAGTAGGAATTTATCCTCCCTCAGTAGAAATCCTAGTGTTTGAGAAATGTTATGAATGAAACATTATGTAGACCTCTTGTAAACACTATTTACAACCATCATGGTTGAAAACCCATGTGATTGTTCACACATGAGGGAGTCTATTTATAAGTACATTGAAATGTGTCAAACACGTGATTGGTATTCCATGTGTCCCCCCAAACCATCAACAAGAGTACAAAGACATGGGGTCTTAGTACACAAACCTGAGTAGTAGACATGGCCCTAGTCCATGGAGAGGATAGACTTGATTTTTAGACCACCTTCATAGTGTGTACCCCTACACGAATGAGAACCAGTTTACCAACTAGAGACATGAATAGGATATTAAGGGGGAATACATGCTATGTGGTTCCCCTCACATATATTATCCTACACAGTAAATTTGGAGAAAATATCTAGTGACCATATTTCCTTCGTTTGAACATAGATTTTGGATCTAATTAGTCATATTATAAATTTTTTTCCACATAGAATGTGATGGAGCCCCCAAAAGATGATTTTGAGTTATGGAATGAAATGTTCAAGGTTTTATACAAGATGAGGAAAAAAATGATGACAATATTTTTCATAGAGAATCACTAGGACATTCTACGAGTAACCCTCTAGAGTGTCAAACTAGTGGAGTAACCTAATGACCATTTAGAGTCACCATCTAGAAGGGATGGGATGGTTAGTTCCCAAATAATCCTTGATTACCAACCAGTAGGGGTGGGAAATATCACTCCCTAAGAGCTTTTACCGAGCTTACCCTCTAGTAGGGATGGGAAGTGGAGTTCCCCAATAATCTTTTCAGGCATACCCTGCAGTGGTAAATGTAGTGGAGTTACATGAAATGTTATAAAAGGCTTACTCTCCAACAGTGTTGGGTAGTTTCATTCTAGGTTGAATTACTTCTCAGGCATTACCAACCCTCAAGACATAGTGGTGGGGTCCCCTGATGACATTCGCAAGTGTTACCCTCACGCGCAGCTCGATAGTGGGGTTCCTTGGTGACTAGAAGAGAAGGAATCTTCTCTCAAATTAAAGTGTGGAATCATTACCTAGAATATTTGTAACCTCTACTATGTTCCATAGTTATGAGACATGGTTTGACATGTCCTTGGAATCAAAAGGAATAGGAACACATTCCCCACTAAGGCTTATATTTTTGAATGGGACAAAAACATTAAGGGTGAGTCATTTACCCCCAAAAAAATATAATATCAAGGGGTGGTGATAGATATCCTTAGAATTGATTATTCATGGTAGACACGTGGGATGTTGGGCATCATTGATGGAATTATGTTAGAACTATTGGCTACTATTCTTCATTGACTAAGCTATGAGTTCGAGATCCCCTTACTCTACTTTTTGAGATTATTTGACAATGAATATATATATATATATAAATATTAATTCTTCATGATTAACACTTAGGATACTCCCCTTTTAGGAGAAGTGATGATTAATAGGGTACACCACATGGTTTCCATGTGTAGATTCTCATATTTGGATGGGTCCACTATCCAATTATAGGAATAAAAGACTCAAGGACAAGTTCATGTTCTCTATCCATACAAAATATATATTATTATATTTAGAAATGATACTTTTAATGATTAGTGTTATCCCTAAAAATTCCAAGAAAATAAAAACCATCAGGGAAATACAACAAGAAAAACATCCCACCTCAGAATTCAAATAGAGTAAAAACTATGAACATAACATGTTTCCCATAATTGACATTTAAAAAGGTGAAAAAAAATTAGAACAGATATTGATCTCTAAAAAACCCCCAACATGCGCCCAACAAAGAATGTACCTTTTCTAACAGCCACCATCACTATTGTTAGTCACACTAGACAACAACGTTGACCTAACCTCTAATGTCATCATCATTCATCATCACACCATTATGCTGGAGCCACCATCTACTGGAGCTAATCAATGCCACACATTGTGTTTGGATGTGTTTAATTTCACTCTTTTTTTGAGTTGAGCTATAATCCTTCAAAATACAATGTTCTTTCAACTAATTTCTTCTTTAGTTGTATATATTACTACTCCCCCTTAACCATTTTTTAGGAATTCTACTGGGTATGTATATACTCACCCCTATATGGGATTCTACCACATGTGTAATGTCATTGGTAGATGAAAGATGGGATGACATTTAATTTAGAGGATCTTTGATGTATTGGGTTCTTGGACCACATATATTGGTCATACATTAGGATATAGGATATGGGCTCTCTCACAATTGTATATTCTTTTTAGGATTTGTTTCGTTGAGGCATATATCTAGTTTGGGTGTAAATTTTTGCCTTTACTTTTTGGTATACACTACAACACTATTTTACTATCTAGATGTTCAATCATGTTTAGTTTATTTACAGTATTGTTCTATTTTCTTACTTCCCTTTATAATTTTTTCATGAGTTATTTGTGTGCGCAAATATAGGAATTTATTAAAAGGCCACCCCAAGTTAGTGATGCCTTAGGTACTTGTTGACTCCCCTATCCTGTGGAGGCAGGCTTGGGTTAGTTGCAGCTCGATCCCTAGTATGGGTAAGGTCGTGAAAGATTGGTATTAAAGAAAATACATTCCATGTGTCTTTTTTGATACTTTTTACCTTAATATGTTTTTTTGGGTTTTGGGAAATAGTTTTAAAGTGTTTCAAGTGTGTCTCGCTTGCTAGGGACTCTAGGGATTATTTGGGAGGTTGATATATCCATTCACTAGGACACGATGTACCTACTTGTCCACTCTGTATATCAAGACATTTTTGGAAAGGATTAATGTTACATGAATCATATAGTATCATGTATTTGAATATACTACTTGAGTCATCTCCACACTATTATATATATATATATATATTCTCCTCTAACTACAATACTCCTTGATAACTTTCTGAATGCCTTTGTGATAACATCCATCCTGTATTCCAGCTCCAGTTCCTGATGAAGACCCCATGAGTGACAAAACCTCTGTTCTAGGTCCATCATATGACCCCTTACTCTAAGTGTATTGGTAGCAGTAACCCCAACAATAGAGGAATTGATAGTCCCAGTAGACTAGGATAAGGATGTGCACATACTAAGTACATTCCACATGATCTAGTGTCAAAGACCGCATAGGTTCCATGGTGAGCCATATCCTTTGGTAATTGTTGATTAACTAGAGTCACTGGACCACATCATCAGAATTTTTATACCCTAGTGGATCATATGGTGGTACTGGTAGCCAATATTTTCCATGGAGTAGCTTTGAATTTGTGGAGCCTCTATACTCAGATGCTCAATGAGTCGCTACTCTCATGGAAGAATTCTAACAGATGTTCCATGAGTAGTAATACACATTCTATTTATGCATAGACTAGATCTATGAGATTCTAGATAAGATGTAGGGAGGGATGGTAGTGGTTTAATAAATAGTTATTTTCACAAAACACATACATTACTCCATTTTTGTGATTTGAGAAGGAAATTCATGTTAACAATGGTTTTAGAGTGGACACTTCATAGAGATCTAAAAGAGCATATGGTTCATGTCCATTCCAACCAATGTAGGGGTTCTAGAGGTGGAACTTCTAAAAGAGACACATCTATCAGAGGGATGCTAGGTAGTTGGAGCTAGAAGTGGGCATAATACTTCTAATTCATCATTAGTATCAAGAATATGTCAAGTTCCAGTATCTCGAAATAATATACCCTTTGTCCAGAAAGCTATGGACATGAAAATATGGGGATGTGTAAGTGTAGAGTGAAAGGGAAGCCCGTAGAGTTGAGTTTTTATTTGTGATGGGCAAGGTCACATGACATAGGACTTCCTGACCAGACATGTCGAGCTGTATAAGAAGTTTTCTAATGGACTGCCACGTAGAGATAGAATCATGATTAGGGATCTTCTAGGTGTGGAAAGGGAGGTCACAAGGGAGACAGATCTAAAAAAGGACTAGGAGAAGAATAATTTGTGGGAAAATACTGTGATATCTTTAAAACCAAAATGATAAGTGGCCCATGTCTGGCTCGAGGATTGGGTAGCCGAAGATGCATTAAGCTATAATATTTTGATGTCTATGATGCACCAGTGCACGAGAAAATTCAAGATATGATATGTTTTTATTATATTATAGCCTTAGTATTATTGGACACATGTTACAGTCCTTCATTAATCTATCTTCTATTGTTTTGAGATCTTGAGCTCCTAGTTGAGATTCTATCATGACAGATTTGTCTCGAACATAATATAGGGGACACTTATTATATTTATTTCATCTTCTTAATGTGTGAGATACCACATGGTAGAGAAAAGTTCATGTGGGTCCATTTGGTAATCATGATTGAACAATATGACATCATATAGGGACTGGATTAGATTTCCATGGTTCGAGCCTAGATCTACTGTCACTAAACACTAGTTATATGTCGATGTAGTAATGGGATTAGATTAACTTTCTTTGGTGGGAGAGATCTCATGGTAGGAAGGTGGATGATACAAGAAGGAGGTTGTACCCTATAAACCATTATTTTGATGGCATGTCCCATGGGGAAAAAGGTTCCTTGGACATCTAGGTTCTATTGTTTGTAGATGATTATTTGGAAATCTTCCCTGAGGAAATTTTAGAACTACCTCCAAGTTAGGAGATAGATTTTTTTTCATATATTTTCATCCTAGGACTTCCATGATATCATTTATGTCATATCTAATGGAACTTACCGAGGTCCATGAGCTATGGTTGATTTTGGATGACCATTATGAGAAGCTTTTCATCATACATAGTGTTTCCCATGGGAATCTCTAATTTTATTCATGAAAAAATGGATGTGATTTTACGGATTTCCATGGATTATGATCACCCAAAATAGGTCATGATAAATAACAAGTACCCATATCTAAGGATTAGAACCTTATTTGACTGGTTGTGTGTTTTTATTTGGATCCTAATGAGTGATCTCATGAATGGATGCAACTACTTGAGGGTTCGAGATAATGATATTCCCAAGATGGAATTCTGATTTCCCTACTAACACTATGAGTTGCTAGTGATTCCCTTTGTTGTGAAAAATTCCCACAACATGTTTATGGATTTCATGAACCAAGTATCAATCCATGAGATAACTAGTTTTTTGTTTTAATAATAAAAAAACTCATCTAATCATCAACATAGGAAGATAATGCATAGAAATTGATGAAAACTCTAGATTGTTTTTAAAGAACCAGATTCATGGATGGATGTAAGAGTTCTAGTTCTGGATACAAGAGGATAAATTTTTGGGATATTTCATAACTAAAAAAGGTTTAGTGATAGATCCATCAAAGTTCAAAATAGTTATTTTATTGGGATCCACCAAATCAAATGTTAGAGTTGTTCCATTTTCTTAGTTGGGTGGGGCACTATATGATATTTTTTTACAGCTCTCCAAAACGGAATCCACTTTTACCACACTAACATGGACAAGGATACTGTTTAATAGTTCTAATATGTCATAGATTAACATTAAGGATATTATTAATAGGATGAAGGGAACCCCAGTGTTGATAATACCAAAAGAAGATGTTGAGCTCTTAGTGTATTTCAATTTCTCTTGAGATTGGCTCAGTTGCATGTTGATGCAATGTTTGGAACTCATCACATATCGGTTGTGATAGTTGAAAACCCATGAGATGAACTTTGAGAATCATGACCTCAATATATAATTAGTAATATTTACCTAGTGGATGTGGAGACACTACCTTCTAGGAGATCACATCATGAATTATTCATACCACTTTTGTCTGATGTACATCTTCACATATAGAGACTGAAACCTGAGGTAGTGATGCCGGTTAATGTTAATATTGTACTATGACATAGAGATAGTATATAATCATGGAAATAGAAACATTTATCAAATTATATTAGTATGAAGTATTAGGTTATCCAAGTGATGTATTATTCAGAGTAGTTAGCTTCCCTATAGCTGACTTTAGTGGAGAATAAGGGTGCAACTTTTTTTCAGTCGATGGTGTTGACCCATTTGCACCTCGATCATATAAAGAATCCCAGTTATGATACATTGAATATGAGTTCTTTTGTGATCTTATATCCACATTCTAATCATCATATGGATATTATGGATGAGGTAATCACAACATATTGTTCTATGAGAGAATAGAGGTACTAGTATCATTGTAGTAGGTGGTGATGAAAGAGTTCCACACATCTCCCTTTGATGTAAATCCCTATGTAAGGAATATGTACAAATACCTGCAATGGTTGTTTTAGTGGTATGATATTTGACAAATCATAGTTGAGTTTACCACATGGTGCCTCAGCTATCAGTAAGTTAAATTTGAGAACCATGTTTTAGTAGGTTTACCGCAGTTCGATGAGATCCCATAGTGGAAATGGGATGACATATCCATGGATGTCCTCACAAGAATTTTGTGCATAAAAAATGATGTGGCCCCATATGGGTGATTCTTGACTAACTCAATATGTCGTAAAACTTCCTTGACCTTAGGGTGCAGAGTTCAGTGGATATTTTAGAAAAGTTATACAAATGAGAATCCATATGAATTCATTGGGTACCTATGACGATTGTCTCCAATCCGGAATTATAGTTTATTCCACAGTTTTGGAGGGGCATGAAAGATGAATTTAGAATCAATTTATAGATGATTACATCATTGGACCCCCAGACTGGTAGGTAGACTAATCATATGATCAAGGTGATAAAGCATGTGCTATGGGATTTCATGTTAGACATCATCCAGATCTAGGTGGATCACCGCCCATTGGTGGAGTTTACATATAACAAAATCAACATATATAACACCAACATAGTACCTTATGAGGTCCCTTACCATAAACCATGATGTTTACCCTTCTTCTATAAAGAGATTGGGGAGTCATCTCTTGTGTGACCGTAGTAGGTTTGGTGGAAAACGAAGATAGTCAAGTTCATCAATAAGATGATGAGGACAAAACAAATTAGAATGAAATCATATTAATATGGCATTATAATACCCTGGAGTTAGATTAGGGAGACCACTTGTTCTTGTGAGCCTCATTATGATGAGTAATGTAGAGGTTCTATTGGTGAGGTAAGATACCATTGAGGTTCATTGTGTTGTTTGAGTATTTGTAATGGGTTAGAGAGTTCGCCTACCACCTCAACCCACCCTATTGGATGGATAAAGTTCATGAAGTATTCCACATGTTGAAATGGGGAGATATATGGATGAAACCAAGCACATAATTGGCTTGGTAGAGATGGATATAGAGAATTGATCCAACTTTTTTGAGAACTGAGTAGAAATTGAGGATCAGCAAGAGAGGGCCATGCATGGAAGAACCACCCCATGGAATTCATGATTTTGAAGACACAATCTTATTAAATAAGATATTTAATATAAGGATGGAATAGTATTTTTTTTGTTTTACTACCATTGATTAAAACAAATGAGCATATCTATCCTTTTTTTAAATCTTGAAAAAATTGAAAACATTTCTAGTAACCAAGATCTAATATTTAATTTGTTTTATAGGTTTATCTATACCTGGTGAATGATCTTGATCATTGTCCAATAATAGTTGTCTAATTATTATTTAAACATTTTAAGTGCCTTTCCCCCAAGTTCGTCATGTTCTGTAGTGGGAGAATCCTCATGGTTCCTAGTTCAGACATTGTCATGTGACACTATGCTCGATTGGGCCCCAACATCCATGATAGATTGATGCAACAACTAATTAATTTTGAGTGAATATTATATCTAGATTTTTTTAAAATTAAGGATTTTAAATTAGATAATTTGGGGTACGATCATAATGTTTTTAAGCATTTGGTGCCTGTAGAACAATTGATGAAGCCATCATTGATGGTCGGGTAAGATTCACTATGAGGAACAACTGAGATATGAAATTCATGAACATATCAATTATTTTTAGTAGATTGAAGGAGGGATCCAGGGTTGTTGAACTAATTTGATGTGTGGATTCTAGATCTAAAAATAGGATGTTTCTAGAAAAATAACAACCACATGCTATGTATTATGAATATCACAAAGCATGTAGAAGTACATAGAAACTTGTTTACCACATAGGGGGCAATCCATGTTCCCCTAGAAGACATGTAATAGAGTACACAGAAATGGGGTCTATGTGCATGGAAATAGCCAGTAGATATGGCCTCAGTCCCCATATAGGTTGGACATAATATGTATTCCACCTACAAAGCATATTCCCCAACACAGATGGGAGCTCGTGTACCGACTAGAGACACAACCATGTAGTGATGTGGGACTACACGTAGTGTGGGTCCCCTCACAGTTTGTGTTCTACATCAGATAATCTATGTAAACATTTAATGATTATATATCCTTCATTTGAACACATATTCATGCTTATAAATAGTCTATGTTATGTTTTTTTCTACTTATAATGCTATAGTGCCCTCAAAAACAGATTTTGAGATATTATATAAATTGTTTTGTGTTTATAACCTGTTTAAGAAACACCTGATGGTGTAACTGATCATACAAAATCACCATGAATATCTGGACTCATCCCTATAGTGATGATGGGTTGTTGAGCTACCTGATGGTCTTTAAGTGTAACCCTCTAGAATGGTTTGGTAGTGGTGTTCCTAGAAGTTCATGGATTACCCTCTAATAGATCCAGTTGGTGGAATTAACTAGTATATTTTACTATAATTACTATCCAAATGGGTTGGAGAATTTATTTCCCTGATGTTATTTTTATGCTTACCCTCTAGCATGGTTGTGCAGTAGAATTTCCCGATGACTATTACTGGGCTTACCCTCCGGCAGAGCTAGTCTATGGCTTTCCTCAAGGAAAAAATTTCATGATATTACCGTAATATTAGACTAGGATATTGAGTTCCCCTCAATGAAATCCCCAAGAATTACCCACCAGTGAGGCTGGGATATGGATTTCCACAGAGAGTAGTAGAGTAGGACCCTCCTATTAGACAACGGAATGAGATTATTAAATGAATATTGTGGCCCCTCAACTATGAGGCACAATAATTGGACATAGTATTTTGTATCCTTTGTACAAAAAGGAAGGGGAATGATTTCCCCACCAAGATATGTCTAGGTGACATGACCTAAAACCATGTGGATGAGTCAGTTCCACCAAAAAAGGGATTGTATCAATGGGTGGTGATCAAGTTTTTTTATTGTTGATTGTTTTGGTTTGACACATGTGATTATAGGATTCATTGAAGGGATTAAATTGGAAATGTTGGATATAATTATTCTTAGGAGGATATGTGAGATTGAGATCCCATTATTATCTAGTTTATCATTCTTGGACTGAGCAATATATATATATATATATATATGTATTATTTATTCCAGACCCACACCTTGGATAATCTTCTTCTTGGAGAGGAAAATATTTGTGATTAATTCCATGTTCATTTCCTGATTAACTTATTGAGGTTGGAGAGTCCACTATCATCCTATATACAGAAAATACATGACAAGGAGTTCATTTTATCATGGTGTTGATATTATTGTGTTTGAATGATTTTTCTTCCACTTTTATATTAGGTTGAGATTATGTTTTTCACTATGTAGTGTTTTATCTACTGCATACCTCTTCAGTTGTTTATCTTATTGCTCCCCCATCACCCTTTCTAGGGTGTTCTACTGGGTATTAATATACTCACCACTACATGGGTGCTTCCTACACTTGTCATGTATTTTGTAGATGAGAGGCAGGTCTACCATGACTTCATAGGATCATAGTGGTACTAGGTTCTTGGAACACATACATTAGTTGTCACAAGGGATATAGAATCTTTTCTCCCTCAAATATTTACTCTTTTCCAGTTTTTTCATGTTTTGACATATTTCTAGTCTGGAGGTGTATTTTTTCCCTTTTCATTTCAGTACACACAACCACACTTTTTTATTGCCTAGAGTATAATGCATGTATAGTTTATTTATAGAACTATTCCATTCTATTATTTATTTCCCAATACACTTTTTTATGATTTTACTATGTTTTCGTGTACAAGTACTTATTAAAAGGAATCCCCATGTTAGTTATTCAGTTAGTAATTGTTGAAATCCCATGGCCTATGGATGCCGGCTTGGGATAGTTGCAATCAACATTGGAAAGGGCCGGGTTATGAAATCCATTTTCATCATTTATACAACATTAAATACTAAATTCCTTTTCATTACATCATCCATCGAGTAGGGAATTTACATCAATTACACAATTACCATTGTCGATCAATTATCATGCCTAATGGAGTAAGCCATGTTCCCTATCATTTTATTGATTAAAAAATAATAATAAATACATCACACATACCGTGGTTCCTCAATATTGGTGGTCTCATAAAATGAAACCATTATGGGCATATAACTTCAGTCCCTTTCCCTAACCCCTGCATTATGGGGTGGCGTTTAGAGCCACAACCTAACCTAACCTGTCTTTATAGATCTTAATGTCAAATACCCCACAATAACCAGGACATGTGAACATTCATATATATATATATATATATCAATTAACCATATAAAAATATCACAAACTAGTCACAATAAACTCACATAACATTATTGTTCACATTTTTATTCATCATATAATGCATTGTCAATGCTTAACCAATTAGCTTGTTTACAAGTTACATGGAACAACCCATTTATCCCATTTATCATTTCCTATATTAATCTAAAAATAATATTAAACATTTCCAACATATTATCCCATTTAACATATATATAAATTCCTATGAATTAAGCAATTTAACACATTTTAGAATTTAAAAGTATTTACCCACATAAAATGTTCACTATTTGACATGTATTGTGCCACTAATGAATTTCATGTATGAATCATAATTCAATTACCACTAACACATTATTTCATCCAACCAATTTCCTATTAATAAAACAATTCTCTTTGGACATTATAAGGGACTAGACACAACAATCAATATTCCATTTTTCATTTTAACTAACATATCAACATGTTTATCGTGGGATCTACCATACCAAAAGACATTTATATTCTTAATATTATAATTATCCATGTTTGAGAATGTTGGAACACCTTGTCGATGTCTTTAAATCTATCTTTTAATCCTCAACACATCCCATGAGGACCATGACTGGTTAATTTTTTAATCATTCCAATGACATTACCAAATATTACTAATGTAATCAAATTCACATCAGGAGGGAAGAAATATCAAAAGAAGACATGAAAAAATCTACATTGACACAATATGATATAAATTTTAGGCCACCTACCAAAAATAACAAGATGAAGAAAACCATTACAGTATCCTGATATCTATATTCATGATCCCTTTAAAGCCACACCATATGATTTTGAAGAAAATTTGTGTATTTGGGAATTAGAAGATGAATAAAAGATCATAAATCCATAATCCAGAAAAGGGACGAAAGAGGAGTGTTATACAAACCAAAAATGTTTATCTACAACCAATGACATTCCAAACAGCGTTAAAACAATGGAGATAAACCATTGGGAATATTTGGGAGCTTGATTTCATCATTAAGGATAGAGGAAAATGAAATTATGAGAAAATTGGGTGAGAGACCTAAAATCCTGAGGGGGATGTTTCGTAAATTAACAATTTTTAATGGGGCGAATAGTATGGATTCATATTTCTCTAAAAGATTCACTAATTGTGCGCTAAATTCTATACAAGAGGGTAGAAGATACACCTTTACCTGGGGATTCCATACTATTTGTAAAAACATTCACCAACCATGGAAATTCCTTTCTCCAAGTTCACACAGATTGGATTTCCCCCCTTATATATTTTTTTATTAACTGCGAACCCACTACTTTTGGATGGCTCTGTATGGTTTCATGATTATTTATAACAATACACTAATTGTGAAATATTAAATAGATGGAAAAATTCCCCTATCATTCATGTGAAGAACCCTTGGAACACCGTCAAGACTCGTCATACACTAGGTAAACATTATTTTAACCATAATTTTGAAAATTTAATGAAAATTTAAATAATATAATACATTATTGTATTTTAGGATCTTAAATGGTGTCAAATTGGTTAGTCATTAATTATTTTTAGGATATCATGTTCTATATTGTGGTATCATTTATATGTTTCCTTCATGTTATCAACTTATATATTAGAGAATGATTAATTTTTATGATTATCACCTCTTTTACACAACCTTGATATTACACATAACTAAAATATAGTACATTAATAATTTTTTTGTTAGATTAATCCATTATTAGAATTTATCTCTCAAACTTTTCATAAATATGTCCCATGTTTATCATGTTATTTTTTTAGTAGAGTGATGTAATTTTAATATGATGTTACAGAGTTTTAAATAATATAATTTTATCCCTATATCATGTTATCATTTTATTTATCTAATTACCCAAATACAATATTTCTTTCAATCTTTTGTTACTGTATTATGAGAGAAATTCTATAATAAATGATAAATAATGTTATAATAAATATATGAGTTATCACAGTTGGTATGAGGGAATGGTCTATTTATTTTTAGGGAATAATATTATAATATTATATTGAATGAATTAGGGATATGACTAAACATATTAGTATATCACAAAATTATTTTATATTATATAGTCACTGATTTCCAGTCAAATCAGTCCTTTTTAGGAAATGAAATGTGGATTTTGCTATAGAATAGTTGTACCTTGGTTAAATAACCTCAAAACCCTCGAACTAGATATTAAATCAATAGTCACCTAGAAAATTATAATTTGGACTTTCTACACACTTGAATTGATACTCTAAGGGGATATGATTCAGTAAATTCACAATATCATTATGAATTATTATAATGGGAACCAAGCTACCGAAAATAATTAATTTCATGAATTAATTAATTGATAACTATGATTCAGTCCAAGAAATTGATATGTTAAGGAATTCATATCATTTTGGGATTATACAATTAATATTAAAATTTTTAATTTTATATTCATAATATATTGAATATTCTAATCCCTATATCTTTTTTGGTTGAAGTAGATATTTAAAAGGAGAATAAAATAGTGAATGGTAAGATTATATTATACTAATTTTCTTCAAATATCATAGGTGATAATTGTTCTATGAATTCATTCATATCATTTAATTTTAATAGAAAAATTTAATTACACAACAAAATTATAAAATTAGAGATATTACAAAAAAACACAACTAGGGAAATTATTTCATCAATTGTATACACATTCTCCCTAATCTATTTTTGCAAATTGAACATCCCAATAAACCAACTGATACTCCCATTAGTGTGATTTGATTATATTTTTCATATGGATTTCATTTATATGTATAGATATAACATAAATTAGAGAGAGGAGGTATCACCCTTCATATCACAGGTCTCCCTCTAATTCTATATATTTTAAAAGAGGACGAAAAATCTCATTGGCAATCAATACCTCATAAATGGATATTAATATCTTATGAGAATTCATATTAATATCACATTATTGGGACTAAGGGTAAGATCAACCTAGATGAAAATTCATTTTTAATGGAATATGATTGTGTGCCATTCAATGAATTTATATTCCTTCTTCTAAGGCATGAGGTTGAATTCCCAATCAAGATTATACCAGAAGATTTATCAATAACTAGGTCTCTATAAAGAATGTAAATTTTTATCTAAATTGTATTTATAAAAATCAATATATATCTAAATAAAGAGATTATATGATGATGTGATTCACTATGGGGTGAACTGGTCCTATTTTTCAACATTACAGGTGGGTGAATTTTACTC
Organism: Viscum album; assembly: GCA_963277665.1. Taxonomy (NCBI): domain Eukaryota; kingdom Viridiplantae; phylum Streptophyta; class Magnoliopsida; order Santalales; family Viscaceae; genus Viscum; species Viscum album. The sequence continues at coordinate 1,152,707,048 of OY728121.1, read as the reverse complement.
GGCATTGACTATCTTGATCTCAACAAGATATAAATAAAGGTTACTTCTGCTCTTGTACTGATTGGTGATTATTTTTGTATCTATATAGAGAACTCAATGGTTGATCATTAGTTGGGGTATTATCATGAAATTTTATATATGGTGGATATCACTAAGAATTAATTACATATAATATACTCGAACTCTGAGATCCTGGTGATTCAATATGTACTAAATCATTATATAGATATCATCATCGTTTTAATTAATAGAGTTATTAAGGATCACCCTAATATATTTAGTTTTTAATATAAATATGATATTTTTATCTACTCCAAAACAAAATAAAAATATGAGGATAATTTTGATATTATAATTACAACCCTTCAAAAATAATATTATATGAAAATTAATGAGAATTCATGTCTTGGAAGGATCTAGTAACAATATTGGTACATGTTATCACTATCAAATGTACATTTTATTTATCCATAAAAACAAAGGAAAATAAAGGATGGGCCACAACAACATCTATTGTAGAGATATGCTATTTTCTTGGATTAGCTGAGTATAATTGTTCATTTTGGAGAAACATATCATGAATTATAGAGACACCAAATAAGCTAAATTATAAATGATTAACGTTTATTTGCATTGATTAATTTGTTGAAAATTTTAATTATTTCATGAGAATATCTTGTACTCCACTTTTTCTCACATTAACCACCAACTGGCAAGGATTTGTGAACTACAATGACCAGTCCAAAAAGTTTTCTGGTTTGGTATTCATGTATGATGAAAAAGTGTTAGCCTGTTCCTAATACAAATTAAATTTACCTTATTGGAACAGTGAAACATAAGACCTGGTATTAGATGAATTGAACATTGAATATAAGACATAGAAACATCATCTTTATTGGGATAAATGTGACCTATAAACATATCATAAAACAATTAAGTATATATTTAAGAAAAATGAGATCAAAATGCACCAATAAATTTTATTATATCTGCTCAATGAAAATTATATTTTAATCCATTACAATACTAGTATAGAAAAAAATTTATAGATACTCTATGTATAATGGATCGTGCAACCCAATCCATGATGAGGATTGAATGTAACCTATTTTTTTAGATATGAAAAGGATGTAAATAGGAATCCTAATAGTTACATCATCGTATCTTACACCGAAAACATCTCAAACATTAGTTTTTATTAGACTATAGGATCATAAATATTTGATGAGGTGTAACAAAGAATGTTTGTGATTATTATAGAGTCAAACATAAATAATAATGGAGTTATATCATTCCCTTAACCCTTCGGCGTGGCGCGGTGTGGGTCGATAGTGATGTCCCTGGCCTAGCGTTAGTGGGATTTGGTAAAGGTTGGTGAGGCTTTGGTCTTTATAATCAGCCTGGCGTGGGTTATAGTGATGCTCCTCTTGGTTTCCTGAAGCGCTACCTCAGCAGAGGGTCAATAGTGGCTCTGTCCGGCCTTGCTAAGACACTGGAGGCATGGATCTGGATTCACATACCCTACTTGGTGAGTTTATGGTGTTCATTTTGTTGTACGTCGGTTAGAATCAGTGGGAAATGGCTTCGGCTCGGCTAATTTTTTTTTTCGAGTGTCACTCGGTGTTGGCCCCATTGTGGTGTGGAAGGGGGAGGGTCTTTGGTTCAAGCCTTTAGTGTCGTATAGCTCTACCCATAGGTCTAAATTCTATTTTGTTTTCTCTTTGGTGTTTATTGCATTGAAATGGTGGTGGATTTCGTTTTGTACCATGGTTTTTCTACTTCTCACGGTGAATGGTGATTGTGTTGAAGTGTCTGTGGATTTCGTGCCATTTTTGGGTGTTTCTACTACTTGTGGTGATTTTTGTTTGCCGCATCTTGTTGTTCAAAGGTTCTTGAATATAGATTATCTTGAAATACTAATATAGATGAGGTCTAGATCTGCAAATTTTCATCAGTCTTATGTGATTTGGTTTTGGATGTATGAGAGGGTATGGACTTGGCAATCGGTACTGGCCCGTCTTTATATGGGACAGCTTTTTGTGCACCATTGGAATGGTACAAATTTGTCTTAATGTTGTATATTCTTGGGAGGGGCCTTTATTTTTTGGTTGATGTAGTTTTTTGAACTTTGAACTATTGGGGATCTGTTTGATGTTTTTATTCAATGAACTCATGTTTTCTGGTTTCTCACTTTTTCCATAAAAGAGTTTTCTCAATAAAAAATTAATTGACAACCAGTCAGATAACATGATGAGGGGGACTGCATAATTTTTATCTCAATGTTTGGTATGCCAATATGTAATGGATAAATGGTAGAAGTTGAACGGTTTCATGAAACCATTCCAAATACCATAATGAAAATGTCAAAAAATAAACATGGAATTCATCATGGGACTACCCATGAAATTTTATGGAGTCACCAGATTATCATACAAAAATATTACATAATTATTTATGATTATTTTCATTACATTACAAATATATATGGCTGAGGACCGCGGTAGTTAATCGCCTTTGGATATTTGGAAATATAAACACTGGTCCATAAGTGAGATATTTCATCACCCACTGTGTTCTTCATAACCAGTCACCTAATTATGCGTATCATATAAAATAAATTTCTTCATATCCTATGGAATGGAAATATAATAAAGGGTGAGTTTAGATTCTTTGTAATTATAAAAAGGGATATATGTAGTCATAATATTATCACATGTGTATGAGGACCTAATCATAACTTTTAAAAACCATAACCTACATATCAAATATCATTATAATGGATCATAAAATAATTATCTGGTGTTCATAAGATACGAATCAAAAATTAATCAATTAACATGATCCCCGAGAGAATAAAATTTTCATTGTACATATATTTATTTCATACATATAAGCATATAAAATCATTCCCATATTAGTTAAGGCATACCTCAATGGATATCATATTGAAATTTTTTCATTCCTTAATCTCTTATACTTGTAACAATTAAATCTCAAAACCATCATTATTGAAAATTTCTCTTAGTAATGAATATTTAATAATAGTTCTATTTCTGTCTATCATAGGAGATATAAATATCTAACCAATTCATTGGACGATGGTGTACGTCACACCCATAATATAATAGAATGGATAAATATGTGTTGTACAATATCATAATAATTCTGCATATCACAATCAATGAAATGAAATGGATATCAAAAAAATTTCAACTTATCAATACCCGTGGAAAATAGACAATTTTCATAATCATTTCAACATAGAACAACATGTGAAAAGAAGTGAGTTTCATAAAAATTTCCATATGTTATAACCCAAGGAAGAGAAACTATTTTAATAAATCTCAAATAATAATAATCATAAACCATTTTGAGAATGGAATCCTCAATTCAAATAAGGGTCATCGAGATGGGATGTTTTGTTAATTCCATTCACATTAATAAAAAATATTACGTTAACAATTTTCATATATGAAAAATTCATAATATTTTTAAAAAAGTCATAAATAGTCCTTTTAAAACATTTTTTCAAAATTAATACACGAGAAAATAAGATAATAAATCATCTAGAGATATTGATAAAAATTAGAAATCATTTTTAGTAAAAAAATTAATTTGGATGAAAATATATTTCCTACAAGAGATAGTAATAACATTGGATTCTATTTAAAAAAATTCTATAAATTATTTGAAGTTCCATAGACTAGAAAAACTATACTAATGAAACTATTATATGAAGAATAAATATTTTTAATAAAATTATTGGTTTTATTGAGATAATAATCCTAATATTGTGTCTTTATAAACACAATGAAAACTATCTCAATAAACGATGAGACTATAATAAAAAAACATATCACATTGGAAACATTATATCATTACTCACATGATGGAAATAAAATAATGGAACATAAAATATCAAAATAATTTCATTATATTACATGACAAAGGGGCTATATGTACCCCTCTTTAATGAATATAGGGGCATAATACAACGTATGTCTCCGAGCAAGAAAATTGAAAAAAATATCATACCTTAAGTTTTAACTTCCATCATACTCAATAAAACCTCATGTATATTAAATATAAGTTTAGTATATATTTATTTTATAACCATATTCATATATCATACCATGTATGAGTTGGTTATGACCTTTTATTACCCATTTATAAATAATTCAATTTTAGTTTTATGTTTGGGGAAATAACTCCTCTATTTTTCTTGTATATTAATAATTTTTTTTCATGTTACATAGAAAATTGATTAACCGTATACCTACAATTAGCCATTATATTAATTGAATACATATTCAATATTTATTTATTTAGTTTAATCTATTAAATCTAGTGATTGAAAATAAAACACAATGTTCATGGAGACGGTAGGTCATACGTATGAATGGACATTGTTTCCATTTTTATTCAGATTGAAAAAATGTTTGTATATGATATATATTATATTTATTGAATAAAGTTTATTTAATTAATAACACATATATGTATTACATCCATTTTTAATACATTTTATCACTACTGTAAATTTGGGCTATAGCCACGGTTCTAAACAGTGGCTATATGACCCAAAACCATGGCTATAGGTTATAAACACTATGTCATGAACCATGGCTGGTACTTGCATGGATAAATCCCTATATACATGGTTCGAACCCTGACTATAGGAATATAGCCATGGTTTGAAATTGTGGCTATAGGGTCAGCCCGATAGATGCCAGTAAAATCTACAGTCACCGTGGCTATAGGGCTTTCCACTGCATAAAAAAACCCAGCACGTTGAACTGTGCTGGCTATTGGGTGGACTTCCCCAACACCCCCCACCCCTACTCTTGTACACCTCTCTGCCCCCTCCCCTGCCCTCCCACTTACACACCCCCTCCCCCTGCCTCCCCCCCACCTGCACAACCCCTACCCCCTCTCCCAGCCCCCAGCCCCCTCTCCTTTCCCCCTGCCCCCCACCTACACACACCTCCCCCTGCCCCAGCACACCCCCTAGTACAACTATAAAAAACTATTTAGATGAGGTTAATAAATTCATTTTATATTTAGACAATATTAATGCTTATGTAGATGATGAGGAACCAGAAATGATCATATTAATCAATCTTAAAAATAGATATAGAACACTTGTAACAACCATGATGTATGGTTGAGTCTATTTAACATTAGAAGATATCAAATCTTCCCATCAGTGTAAGTAATTTCATTCTAGAACAAAAATTAAAGGTGATGATAACAGTTTTTCACAAGGGGGATACCTTAAACTAAAGGTAAGAAAAAAAATTCAGTAGGGACAAAAATAATATTAATAAATAACCCAAATCTAAGACAATCTCTATGGATAGAAAAGTAATATGTTTTCGCTATGGTAAACCTGGGCACATTAACCCCGAGCGTAGGAAACTCATGTGCGAGTTGGAATCCAAACATCCCACTAACCTGTTTGTTCTGGTTGATTCAGGCTATGACATTTGTTTTATTCTTGAATGTGTCCATTTATACACTCAATCAAGAGTGGTTCCTAGACTCTAGTTGTATTTTTCATATTTTCCAATAGAGAGACTCATTTTTAGACCTGGTCAAAAAGCGAGAAGTAGATGTATTCTTAGGAAAAAATAATAGGTGCAAGGTTGAGGGACTATGATCCATTATTATAGAGTTAGATAATCAATCCAACATCACCTTACATAATGTATGGTGGGTCCCCATCCTTTAATGAATCATAATCTACTTAGCGGTCCCCACTCCCCTTCCACCCCCTCCCCCCTATATCCCCCACCCCATATAAATCCCCCTGGACAACCCCCCCCCCCCCACAAAGCCCCCCTAGATAGCCCCCTCCCCCTGTAAAGCCCTTCCTCGATAGCCCCCCCTTCCTGGACAGCCTCCCCCCCCCCCCAAAATAGCCCCACAAACTCCCCTGCACATCCCACCCCCCTACATCCACCTCCCCCTGCAAAGCCTCCCCTAGACAGCACCCCTCCCCCCTTTTGTGATGAGAGGTAACTAGATGTTTGTTGTTGGGATTTGGGTTAGGGTTCTGGTTGTTGGACTTGTGGGTTTTTTTGAGGTGATGTTGGATGGTGTTGGGATACTCTTGTTAGTGCATGGTTTGGATGTGTGTACATAGAGTGTCTTGGATCTGGTGAAGTCTGATGGTGTGTCTTCCATTTTTATGTATTTGGTTTTGGGACTCGTGAGGTCGTTGGATATTGTTTCATGTGGTTGGAGTTGGTTTCGGGGTGGCTTTGTGGTACATGAAGGTGTGGTTTCATGTGTTGTGGGACTCTATTCTTATCAGGCCTTCAACCAGTTATAGGTAACATTGATTTTGTGGTGTTGGGGTCTCTGGACAGAGCTACTGGTGCTGCTAGAAATGGGTCTTCTTCAGGGTAGAGGGGATGTGTTATCGGTGCAGCTGTTGTGATGCTTGGTCTGGTTTCTGGCTCCCTTTGTTACTAGTTGTCTTTCCTTCCACTGGTTTCTCGTCGAGGCATGGATCATGCTAGTTTTGGAGCAGATTGAAGTGGATTTGATGGGTTTTTTTGGGATTTTCTGTTTTTTTTCTAGTGTTGGTCTCGGATATCATTGGTTGGGTTCTCATTATAGGCTGTGTCTAGTGCATCTTATTGTGGACGACCCCTAGAGGTGCGTTCTTCTAGTTTGTCTGGGGCAATTGCGGATGAATGCTTCCTCCTTGGTTGTTGTTTTCTTCTTGCAGGTCTTATGGTTGTCCATGTGCTGGATGCAGGATCGGTTTGAGTGGGATTCCCTTGAATGGTATTTGGTTTAGGAAGCTTGTTGTGATGCCTGGTCTTTTTTCATGGATTTTCATTGGGTAGGCTATAGTATTTTTCAATGTATCTTCTCTGGATATTTTTTGATGGTTTCTGAGTTGATGGTTTGGATGGGTTTCTCGGTGCAGGTGGTTTCTTGATGGGGCAAGTGGATGGTGTGTGTCTCTTAGTTAGTGAGGATTCATGTTGTCTTTTTTAGAGTAGGTTTCTAGTATAATTTGGGTTATGGATTTCTTCTAGTGTTCTCGTGGATTGGTGGGGTGAAGGGAATATCTTCCCTACACTCCTAGGTTTTCTATAGGTTCTTGGGGATTCTGTGGTCGTTGATTGGTGGTTGTTCTAGGGCTGGTGTGGGATAAGGTTTCCAGTTGTGCTTGGGTGTTGATGGATAGATGAGTGGAGTTGGATGGTTTGAGGTGTATATTAGGATGGTTTGGGAGTACTTTGGTTAGATGTCTTTTGGGTGGGCGTCATCTGGTTTGCAGGTTGCTTTGCATGGGGCTGGTCTTTGCTGGGTTCAGTGGTCATGTGTCATGGGTGTTCTAGAGTTGTTCTTTTTTGTCACATGGTGAAAGTATTTGTCGATTATTTTTTTGTTTGGTGTGGTGCAGGCTCATATGGACTACTGTGTGGGAGTGGTTTCTTATAGGTGGTAAGGGGGTGGTCATTGATTGGGGGGATTCTAGTTTCTTTTATTTTTTCTACTTTATTGGGATTCGAGTGGAGCTTTCTTGGGTGGTGTTCCATGAGTGAGTGTGTGCGTCTCTATGTGTGTGAGTGAGTGGATTGTGTAGTGTTAGTGGTTGGTGGTGTTTTAGAGTGTGCGTTTATCAATTTGGTTGATATAGATTCTGAGTTTGGCTTGCTGTTTAGTTGGTTTGTTCCTTTTCGGAATCATTATTTCACTTGTAGGGCTTTCTTGCTGGGTTAATGGGTTTTTCTGTCGCAACTTACTATGAGTTCATAGGTGATGTCTCTATAGTGCTTGAGTGCCACTGGATGGGAGGTGGATCCACCCTATCTCCTGTTAGTTTTGTGTGTGCCCTTCTCCTACTGGATGTGATTAATGGTGATGCTAGTTTCCTCTCTTAGAGTATAGAAGGGATTGGGGAGGCTCTTAGATGTTCCCTTATTCCCTAGTTTCTATTACTAGTTCTTGCCGTCTATGTCTTCTTGGTTATTTCTTCATGATGTCATGATTTTGTTACTGTTTTTTTGGCACATTCGTGGATGTTGCTTAGCCAGTTTGGAAGCGAACCTCACCATCTGGTTTCTGTTTGGTTGGACATCATAGGGTCTCGTGTTCGCTTATTTTCTTGGTTTATTGGTGTTTAATGGGAAGTTTTCTTGGTTCCCATGTCTTGATATGGTTGAGCTATGAATTTGGGTTCTTGGGTAAACTTTTGTTTCACCTTTGAGCGATCTGTTGAAATTCATCTTTTCATTGATATTTATAGTACTATTTTTTTCTTTCAAAAAAACAAAAAAAAAACATAAAACTTCTAAAAACCCTTAAAAAAATCTAAAAGCCATAAAAACCATAAAACTGAAGGTGTAAGGGGGATGGTGTGGGTTGGATGTGGATGGAGGGGTGCCAAATCACGTCATTACCACGGTGTGACCGTGGCGTGACCGCGGAGTGACCGCGGCGTGACCACGGCGTGACCGTGGTGTGACCGCGGTGTGTTGGCCTGGTCCAGTGACATCCGCAGGGAAGCATCTTCCTTTCAGGAGTGAAGGGATCAGGAGGAGGCTGGAATGATGGTGGAAGGGGGCTGGTTGCAGGTGCTGCGGGGATGGTGCAGGATGATTTGAAGGTGGCAGGGGGCTACTGCGGGCTGGAATGTTGGTGGCAGCGGGATAAACTGAAGGTGGATGGGGGGTGGTGGGAGCTGGATGTGGCTGGAGCAGGGCCAAATCACGACATTACCCTAGCGTGACCGCAGCGTGACCAATGCATGACCGTGGAATGTCCACGGCGTGACCGCGACGTGTTGGCCCGGTCCAGCGACATCCGGAGGGCAGCATCTTCCGACTAGGAGCAAAGGGAGTGGGAGGATGCAGGGAAATTGAATTGTGAAAACCAAAAACATGCTAATATATGGTATTATACAAAAAATTCCCATAAAATATACTAAAATAATAAAAAACATACTAATATGACTAGAACTAAATCAAACATCATCATGCCAATTTGAGTGAAGTGGAACCAAACCAAATGTTTTTGAAAAATGTAAAACTGAACCAAAATGAAAACAATGTAACCAAACTGACTCAAACCAATCAAAACTAACTTCAATAAAGCATAATTGAGCATGAAAAAATAAAACTAATTAAACATACCTGATTTGATCTAAAATTAATTTAATTGAACCGAATAGCCCCAAATCGAACAAAATGAACCTGTTAAAATTGTCATAAACCAAAAAAAATGAATCCAATAAAAAATAACTTAGCATAGCCAACCTGGCCCAAACTGAACCAAGGAGCCGGGCCTTGTGATGAACTTTTAAAAGGCGTCATTCCCTCAATTTAAGAGGATATCCTAGTCATTTGGTGTTTCACTATCCTCAAAAAGATCCAAAATGCACTACAAAAAGATAGGGAACCCAAAAATCACAAAAACCAAAATTTTAATTTAGCCAAAGAATAAAAATGGAAGAATCCTTACATGAATCTGATGTTGAACTCACTGCCTTATATGGTGTTGGGTAGAATCGACCTCATCATTAGTAACCACCTATAATTAAATAATAGGAAAAAGAGTGAGATATAACAACTTCGGATTGATATGTGATCAATGTGTTTACTGTAAATGATAAATGATACATAACTCCATAATCAAAAATGAACAATGAATATTCAGATTGATATGTAAATAAAAATACTGAATAACATGATTGATAATAATGTATTTTTGTTCAAATGAAATCCAATTTCATTCAATACATACACAACAGAATCATTGGAGTAATATTATTCTATATTTGTTGAGTATTCCATAATGGAGTAGTTTGCGCCACTATCGATGGGAAACATGAAAGATATGAGGGGATAGTGATGCAATTTGACACTACTTCATTTGTGTTGTATTTTTTGACAAAATGTGTGGACTTTTCCCAAGATGATTAGTTGAGAAGATGGGGAGATTAATGGACACCACTGTGCTCCCACCTGCACACCCCCTCCTCTACCCTCCCACCTGCGCACCCCCTCCCCCTGCCCCAGCACACCCCCTCTGCCCCCCCCCCCCCACCTACCCACCCCCCTTCCCCTGCCCCGACACACCCCCCCTTCCCACCTGCCCCAACATGCACACCCCCTGCCCCCTCTCCCTACCCACTGCCCCCACCTGCATACCCCCTACCCCCTCCTCTCCCCTCCCACCTGCACACCCCCTCCCCTGTCCTCCCACCTGCACACCCTCCCCATGCCCTAGCACACCCCCCTGCCCCCACCTACACACCCCCCTGCCCCCTCTCCCTACCCCTGCCCCCCACCTGCACACACCCCTCCCCCTGCCCCAGCACACCCCCTTCCCCCCCCCCACCCACCTGTACACCCCATGCCCCCTCTTCATGCCCCCTTCCCCCACCTGCACACCCCCCCTGCCCCCTCCCCTACCCTCCCACGTACTCACCCTCCTCCCCCCTTCCCCCACCTACCCCCCCCCCCCACAACTACACACAGTCCTATGAAATCACACAACCTAAAACTGTAGCCCAAAGGTTTACCCAACAATTCTCATACGATATCAAATTCCCTATAGCATCCCATTACAATGAAATTTAAACCAATACGCCACAATAATGAAAATCAAGACAATACACAAGGCACAGTCATAATGAAAAGCGACCAATGGATCAAGTTATCACTTAAGAAGGATTACAGTTAGTATGCAATGTATTGGATATATTATAAACTTCAATAGAGCACTAGTGGATTTGTAACATGGTACTATACCACTAACTGAGCACTATATGTGAGTTCTTCCAACAAAGTTATATTGAAATGATGTAAATGATAAGACACTCTATCTATGCTAATCTTGAAAGGATACATGTTAGCATGTATAAGTAGCTAAATCAATTGGATCCAGTAAAGCAACAAAATTTGAAAAACACAACGAAGCAGAAAAACATGTGGTTATAATGAAATGGAGATAGTGGAAGATGTTCAAAGATTTAGAAGACATAGACAGTGCTCTGACCATCAATTACAATTAACAAAATAGTCATTCTCTAACACTCCACATCACTACTCATAACTAGTATGAAACATAATAGTGGGAAACAAAAAAAAATAAACAAAGGGTATGCCATGCATTTCCTCTCTCCCAACGGATACACCTCGTCCTCTTAAAAAATAGACATTCAAATAAATTCAAGACACCATGAAGCACACATATCTCAGGTCATCACAAACCTCGTCGCTGCCCTCTTCTTCGTCTTCATCTTCATCATGGACCTCTGATTTTGACTTGTCTGAATCTTCATCCTCGCCCTTGCTTTCTCCTTGTCCCCTGTTGTACGCATCCCTATCCTTCTCATATTCGGATTTCCGCTTCCCAGCCGTCACCAAGAAGGTAATTTTTCCTGAAAATTTCAAAATTGAGCAGTGGAATACATGAAGAGCTATGAATAACATTAAGTTACGACTTCAGTCATGGACTTCCATTTCTCTCCACCAGCTTTGCCCACTTGGTTTTCATAAAACAAACATGTAGATATGAGCAGTATACATCTGTGAGAATCAAATAAAATACCCCCACAACTTTAATGAGGAACCTGAAGTCTCTTACCACTGATACAAATTTGTTGTTGGAGTGTTTTTCTTTGAACTTCTTGGTTGATGAAGCACTGGTTGTCTAGTAGTTTCAATTTGAGGAGGAGAAAAACAATGACATTTTATGCTCACATGAAAATGGTGTTTGTGGATACAACATAAATTATTTGTGGTTTGGTTGATGATAAATAAATTGTTAATGTTGACAATTGTAAATCCTTAACTATTAATGTGTTTACTAAATTTGGAGGTTTCATTTATTGAAATGAAATATGTAATCTATTGTTGAACTTTCAGCTACTGAATTTGAATACATGGCTTTAACTGAGGTAGTTAAAGAAACGTATCGATTGAGAAGTCATAAAAGTAGGGATATATCTAATACTAGACATAGTTATCTTAAGGTAGATCTACAGGTTAATAGTCATTCTCATTCCCAATAAGATATGGTAAACATTAATGATATTGATCAAAAAAGTAGTGTAATCAGATGCATGGAACTCCTCATACATTACCAATCCAAAAATAAAATTTACATCAAATGTGAGTCTCAATATCAGTTTCGTAAGAATCATGAAAAACCTCATCCACACCTCCTACAGAAACACCATCACCACCTCTCACACCACCAACATCATCATCAGCATCTGCATCCGAACTGGTACCAGCACCGGGTCTGGCACTGGGTCCGGCTCCAGCTCCGATAGAATAATCTACATTAGTTGAACGAATCGACATAATAAAGGCATCAACCGTTGCAGCTGATTCTAGTGGAAGTGTAGAAGAGAGGGAAAACATAAATTTCATAATATTTGTAGTTTTCACATGTTCTGATTTTTGACTTGCTTCTTTGATTGCGGCATTCATTTTTTCCACAGTGACAAAACCAGAACCGGTACTAGAAGAAACATTAGTAGACCAGTATCGAGATGGTAAAATCTTCTTCCCAGGTCGACAACACACTCTACCCTGATGCTCATCTCCTAATACCTGATGTGGATGATCGTTTGGGCCCAAATTGTCTGGTTCTTTTTCTTCCAATGCCTCTAATGCATTCTATTGATTGATATATTACATAAATTAAAATGATAAAATAATATAATGAATTAAATTCAGTCAAAATCAAAGAAATTGAAATACACATACAATCGCCTTCTCGGTGTCGGGATTTGGCACAATACCATCTATCTTTTTCTGGCTTGTACAAAACAAACTGGAGTGAGGAACACAACCCTCAATATTCAATGAATTATTCAGGAAAAAAAAGAAGAAATAAATCAAAATTGGAAGTTAAAAAAATTACACTAAACAAAGCTAAATATTTTAAATTTTAAATTACCTGCATCTGCTCATGATCTGGTAATGAAGTGTGTCTGTGAGTATAAATGTGTCTCATTGCACTCTTGTTTGTTTTATTTCTGTTCGATTTCTCCTATAAACAAATAATTATATAAATTCATTAACATAAATAAAACAAGTAATCTAAAATCTTTTTCAAATAAATAAATGAATATATATATATATATATATATTTAACAAACACATTAAACGCTGGACTTTTCCAATAGCTGATCATCTCTTTATATTGTGATATTGGGGATTCTTGAATCACCGGAACTTCATCAAGCTCTGTACCAACTATATTTTTCCAACCAAGATATAAATCATACTTGTAGGATCGCCACATTCCACCTAAATCCATTATCCTTGCAGCCTTTTCATTTTGTCCATTAGGAAAATTATATCGAAGCTGCAATGGACATAATATTTATTAAGAAAATATTATAAATTTATATATATATATATATAAGGTGATTAACATTATTTCCCAAATCTATGCCCTGGCTTTGTCCTTTATTTTTTGTCCAACTGCCTTCCAACTTATCGGTTGAACCAGAATGATATTGTTGTGTCTAGAAAGTGTTCCGATAAAACTTTTACATTCTGTGCCATTTTTATAAATTATATCATTTTCCTCATAGTAGTCAACAATGATTTGCGTGTTACGATTCCAATCCTCGCACATTTTTGTGCGGCCTCGTCATCTGGTAGAGGCTGGAGCTAATCATGAAACAAAAAATAAAAGAAAATAATATATATGAATTTATCATTAATCATTAACAGTAAGATTTAAACAAATACCAGTAGATGGGGGATCTGCTGACCCCTGAAATGATGCGTCTGGAGGGGGGGCAGCCTCCATGGTAGGTGACATATCTACAAGAGTACTATGTATAGTAGATGAAAAGTGTACTGAATGAGGCAAAAAACCCGATGGACAACCCTGTACAGATGAGGGTGGATATGGATATGGATATTGCGATGGGATATATGGGGGCACATTACCCCGTATAGTGGATGGTGGGAATGGAAAATGAGGGATGAGAGTCTGAGAACTACCATCCGATGTGGGTGCGGGAAAAAAGGGATATAGGAAAGGTTGGTATGGATAATATGGAGGTGGTATAATGGGAGGATGGCCTCTTGGTGTCTCAAGTGGCATAGTAGTAGGCTGACATATAGAATCAGTACACCCCACCACAATATCATCCTCAGTGGCATAATCCAAGCGTCTCCTCGACGATACAGCCTAAAAGAATAGATGATAAAATAAAACGAATGATAAGAAGATAAATAATTTGAATGAACATAATATTCAATAATAATTTGAACTTACATTGTTTCAAGGAGGAGACCTTCATTGTTCGTTTCTCGGAATTCTTCAACTCCTTCTAGTATCATCATAATCAGACATTCTGACCTGGAAATTTAAAATAATATTCTCAAATAAATAGAAATAATGAAAAATGTTAAATAATAAAGTTCTATCATAAAACAATGAGATTAATTTTCATGTGTGATATTTATATTGATAAAATATCAAGACTTTTCTATGTTCAAGATTTACTAGAGAAGTGGTTAAACATAAATTGGTGAGGATATTAATAGTTTTATATTGGATAATGGTATAAAATATACTGGTTATTTTGATATCATGTATGGAAGTTAAAAAACACATACAATATTGCGATAATATCAGGTAAATATTTACAAATGTGTCAATGCTATGTGGGGTCTGTGACAATTTCTGGTTCACAATCTGTTCTAACAATTGCATCATTTGTATCATCAAATCCAACATTTGTATAAATACCAGCAGGTTCATCCACAACATCATTTTCATCCATGCCTTCGTAAAAAATATGTCAAGGAATAACATCAAAAATAACACCAAATTGTGTTTATAATGGGTCACTTACATAAAACACATGTTTAGATTGTGATGCATGAATATAAGGTTCATCGGTACGAAGCTGGCGGTTCATATCAATCACTCTAAATCCACAATTATCTATATGCATTCTGTAGCTCCCCGAGATTTTATGAAAAATATTCTTCTTAATTTTATTGATGTCTTGTGTTGTATGCTACACCAAAAGGAGCTTTCACTACACGCATCCCTGACTTGGCTTGCAATACACGCAATCGCGACCTTCCACGATAGCGTTTGTTGTACGCAATACCAAGTTTCACTAAACGGGTTATTATTATAATATTATTATAAACTAGCCGTTATGAATAGTAATACCCACTTTTTTGAAATTTTATTTTTAAAAAAGGACTTCATTTTGGGATTCATAATATCAAAATTAGCCAAGGGTGGATTTTTTGTATTTTTCTAAAAACATTCAATTTTTGATGAATAGTGAAAACACTAGGTTACTATTCAAAAACCGAGTTTTTATTTAAATAATTATTTATTTTATTTAAAATTATTTTAGGTCAAAATTGATACATAATACCTATATAATTTCAATATTTGTCATTGGAGTCATTTTATAATAATTTTAGATATATAAAAATTTTATTGAACTTTTCACCGTCTTTTAACCACCTCCTAGGAGAATTATCAAATTCACAGAAAACAAAATTTTACCTCATTTTTGAGTGGAATTTCGAAAATCTGAGAGACACGGTTAATATCAAGGACTAAAATGTGGTTCAATGAGATGAAAATAATTTTGGTGAATAGTAGCTTTTTACTTTTTTAACCACGGTTAAAAGTAAATAGGGTAATTAAGGGTAAAAATGATATTATTATTACCCTTACACATGTCCTAATTCTATTGGATAAGTGTAATTCGAAAAAAAAACAACCTTATTAATAACATATGACCATTTAGACCCACTTGGATTAGATGAAGACAGTTATTATTAATTTATTTGAAGAAGGGTTAAAATAGATAAAATCAAGGTTTAATAACTAAATCATTTTTAATATTGGGATATACATAAGATAAATTAGAATATAAATATTAAATAGGAATATAAAAATATATCCTACACAATGTTATTTTATTTATAATTTTGATACATTAAATATGTTAATTTATTTATGACACAATGATGATGCATTAATTATCTTATTATTGAAATATTGACATAATTGATGTTATAAATACCTAAATAAATGTTATTTAAGACTTTTTATGAATTACACTAATTTTATAGTTTAATATGACATGTTATTATTGATTTAGTAAACTTTTTTTGAACTAATCATTCTGTTATGATATTCACAAAAATCAATTACCAAATATTGTCAAAATTTACATAAAATGGTTTTTAATACAAATATTATTTTATTAAATGTTATTTTATTCCTAAAAATATAAGTTTCGTCACAATGACTTAGATAAGGTTTCATATATTAATAATAAACAACTTGGGGTTCGTTTGTCTTGTTATAGTATCTTTATTAACCTTATAGTGTAAGAAAACAAGAAGACATGGTAAAAGAAACATTATTTAACTTAAAATTATATCTAAATGATAAGGTTAAAATAGAAACTAAAAATGTATAAATTCTATTGTATGAGAGGTTTTAGACCCATCCCCACCTTATCTTGGAAATAAATAAATCA
The DNA here is from genome assembly GCA_963277665.1 of Viscum album. Classification (NCBI taxonomy): domain Eukaryota; kingdom Viridiplantae; phylum Streptophyta; class Magnoliopsida; order Santalales; family Viscaceae; genus Viscum; species Viscum album. The sequence goes on along the minus strand of OY728121.1, from coordinate 1,152,690,526 downwards.
ATTTTGAGCTATTAAAAACTTAATATGACTTTATATTAAAATAATATTTTTATTTTTTCCAAAGGTGAACCTCTCATCCCTTATAAAAGGGCACATCCTCCCTCTCTTCCTCACACAACTTTGAGCCTTCAATCTAGGACATCCCCTGAAAAATTATCTTCTCCACTTCCCTAGAAACATCATATAGGTCTTGGTATTCTTCCAAAACCAATTTTAGTGCCTTAAGAGGAGGTCTCAAAGAGGCGCTTCAAAGAAGAGGTAATGTCCGTTACCGATTCTTTCAACTTTATTTCTTCTTCCACTTATTCTTCTTTAGTTGTTTCATTATGAAGTAATAACATCAGTATCACTCATATACTGATATTTTATTATAAGTATAAAACAACCATATCTGACCATCTATCCATCCTACGGAAAATGAAATCACCGCGCGTGCGTACGTACGGAATACCGTCTCCACACCGTGGTGTAGTCTATTTTCCACCACCAACTTACTTGGATGGGTATAATGGTGTAAATAATGGCTATATATGATTATTGTAATGTGATATTGATTCTTAAATAGTATACATACACTCCAATACAATTCCACAATCATGGGAATGATATCATCGCTCGTGCGTATATACGGACTACCGTCTCCATGAACGCGATGAGATTCATTTTCCATGATTAACCATTCAAGAATGATTATAAAGTATATATAATGAATAATAATTAAATATATGAAATAATAATTCTATTTTATTTATGTATATATATATATATTTCATCTATTTAATTTCATTCAATTCAATAAGAAAAATGAAAACAGCGTTCATGCATAAGTACGGCCTACCGTCTCCATGAATGGTGTATTTAATTCCTTTTATTGATCTATAATATATATGTATATGATGAATATATATTATATATAAATCATGTTTTACATTCTGTAATTATGTAAATCAGGATATAAGTAATAATATCAAGAACGACAAGTCGAAACACATACGATAAGTGAAATGATTTTACCCAAAATGCTGATTTTACAAGGAATTTACAAAATAACGGGTAATATAAAGTCATAAGTGACACATATATGATATCATAACAACTATAATGATTATGTAATAAGTCAATGACATTATTTAAATCATTATACAGGAGGTTTGGATCTATACGAAGCATATCAGACCTAAGGTAAGGGATAATTTATCAATCTTATTTTTATCCAAGATTGTTTATTCGTATGTATTTACTGGGGCTATCTTTATCATCCAAGCCCATGTTTTCTAAAAATGCTTTCATGTATGTTTAAATTCCATTTTACCCATTATTGACTTCTACTACATGGTATGCAAGGAATTTTTTTTTGTTTTTTTGTTTACCATACGAGGTACTTTTTGACTTTTTTGACAAAAGTACGAGAAGAATGTTATTTTTAACTTATACAGTGTGAACGGATTTTTATGGTTTCATAACGCATCATTTTCATGAAGCCTACTATACAAGGTTTTATGAATATTTTCAAAAAAATACTTTTCTTTTAAGATTTCATGGCATTTTGTGAAAATAAAATGATTTTGAAGAAGAAAGGATATTTTCCTCAAGAATTCATTTCAAGTGTTTTATCAAAACCCTTTTTACCATCTAAGAAGACATTATTTCATATATTTATGTTTCAAGTATAATGTCTAAATTATTTACATGGTTTAACTTTTCTTATTATGAAATGATATCCATTTCTTTTATATGGATTATGTGATGATGAAATGATGTTTATAAAACCCATTTTATTCTTTGGGTTACGATGAATGATTTATGTTTACGTTGTGGAACAAGTAAGAATGATTTAATTATGAGATGGGTGGGACCTATATCTCCCTCCAATGAATTGGGTAAAGATTTATATCTCATGAGATAGACATGTATGTAATGGTAAGTTAATCCGGTTCAGTATTACAGGACTGGAATGAGGATTGAACTCGATTCAGAAAGGGAATTTGTCCACTAAGATGGTCTTGGCCACAATGCCTTGGCTAATATGGAAATAATTACATTTTCATAATGGATTCCACAATTACATGTTTTATTCCCATTCTATTCTATCATGATTTATATTCCATAATGATCTATTCATTATGTACTTCCATGTTTTATGTCGTTGCTCAAGATTTTGATGTTTAAACATTATGTTTATGTTTTTTAGTTCAAATGTATACGGTAGGTCTTAATTTATCCATGCTTACCCATACTGTGCATTTGAGCTCTGCCTTTTTATGTTTTATTTTCCCCCAGGATTAAAAGAAATGTTTTAGGTAAGGAAAAAAAAGTGGAAGATCATTATGGGAGATGTTGAAGATCTTTCACCACGATTAGAATATTACATTACATGTTTCCAAAGACACTAAACTATTACCGTCCTTGTGTGTCTGTTTTTTTATTTATTATGTATTCCACAAAAGTAAAGTAATATCTATGTACGTCAAGCTTCGGGTCTCTACAATTGGTATCAGTGGAATGGTTTAATCAACCATTGGAAACTAGGAAGCGAGAACTTTAGTGAGATCCCTAGAGATATTTCTAAGTTATGTCTAGGGATGTCCCTAAGGTTAAGTATAATTATAGGTTATAGTCCTATAATTATAGTAATGATCTTAGAATTAAACCAATGATGTTATATATTGAAGGTACTCCGCCTTTATTATGTTGTTTTCCCTAGCATGATTTTTCCCCCTCAAACTATTATTTTTGGGTTTTAGACGATGGCTGGAACCCGAAGGAACCATGTTGATAAATGTAATGGAAAATGCAATGATTGTACTCCTGAACAAACTAATGATATGGGAGATGGAGTGAAAAATCTTATTTCTATACTAACACAAGATATGAATCATTCTGGACTTCCAAATGAGCAGAGAAGGGAACAATATTCTATTGAGTCCTTCATGAGGCAACGTCCACCTTCATTCAGTGGGTCTTCTGATCCACTTATTGCTGAACAATGGATCAGTACCACTGAAAAGATATTTTTAGTTCTTCATGGTTCTGAACATGATAAATTCATCTTAGAAGTTTATCGTTTGGAAGGTGAAGCTGATCAATGTGGAATCTTATCAAGAATACGAGGCCAATAGATGAACTTGTATCTATGGAATGAGATGAGTTTAAGACATTATTTTTAAATAAGTACTTCCATCATATTCTTAGAAAAATCATGGAGAAGTATCTTCATGAACTAAAGAAAAAGGTTTATGAATCTATTGGCATATACGAAGCGAGTTTTACAGGGCTTTCAAGGTATGCATCTGGCTTTATCATCAAACCTGAAAGTAAAGTTGATTGATTCTTCAGTGGGTTAAAACCAAATCTTTAAAAGGGATTAGCTATAAGAGACTTCAGTAGCTATGAAGAAAATTTGCATTGTGCTATCAAGGTAGAAATGGAAGTTGTTGTTACATAAACATCTCATGGTTTTGACAAGAAATGAAATATGGAGTTCAAGGAGAAATCTCAGAATAATGGTGAAAAGAAGATTGAGGTTTCCTTATGCTCAAAGTGTGGAAAGAAGCATGGTGGATATTTTATTAAAGGGACTAGAAAATGTTTTAAGTGTGAAAAATAAGGTCATCGAGCAGTTGAGTGTCGAAGTAATTGAAAAAGGGTTGCCAATGATGTGAATAAAGAAAAGACTGCATAGAACTCACCACCAACACTTCAATGCTTCAAGTGCAATGAAATAGGGCATTATGATAATCAATTCCCTAATCCATGGGTTAATTATGATCGAAATGAGAAACCAATTAAGGAATAGGACAAAGGGAAGTCACATGCGATCACTATTGGCGATGTTGAGTATGACAACGATGTGGTGGAATAATTAAGTGTTTTTGTAATGGGATTCAAAAAAAATGTTGTATATAGTATCTTGGAATACTGGAATATTTATGTATTGGTCTATTGTGGTTTTCAATTATTTTATGGAACCGGTAACCATGGGAAGTGATTGAGATATTTTTGTAAAGAAGATGATATGCGCATAATGACGGGATAAGGAGAAAATGAAATGTTTGACAGTATTCATGAGCTCATGACTAATATAAGGAAATAGTTATATCATGGTTTGAGTATATAGAATTTTGGGGTTTTGGTATGTGGAAAGAGTTACCTTTTGACAACACTCATGTTCAATGGGTATTCATTTTTCAAGAGAATACATGATTATGGACTTCGAATGTTTGGAACGTGACAAAAAAGACATATCTTCGGATATATGGGGATCAACGATGGTATTAACATGATTGTTATATAAAATCTCTAGTAATCGTTTTCACTATAATATGAGAATGGACTGCAATATTTTAGATAAGCCTAAAAATTGGAATGGATTATGTTGGGCATAAGTTAGTATTGTTTAAGAATAGAATTTTTTTTGATATTATTGATGGGATGTTATAGTAATGTAGTTTTAGAAAAAGGACAACCTACCGGACGGGCGACAACCCATCGCGTCAGACAAGGATGTGGGAATCGAACCCACATCTGAAGTGCGACTGGACTTTATCGCCCACCACTAGCCTACAGGAAGTCCCTGGTTAGTAGAAACAAGATTTATTTTATTAAGCGGCATGATAGAAGAAGTATTAGTTCATTTTTGGATTCGTATACGATTAACCTCACCATAGATGGACTTATGTATATTTGATAACTTTTTCTAACCTTTTGTTTGAAACAGATAGAATGACCCATCACTCTGTCACATGATATGTTAACACTTCACGAATAACAAATTTAACTTCATTTCTTTAAGATATGAATTGGAAATTGTTCAAAGCATGAACAACAGTGAGATTGTACCAAAATCAAGCATGTATTTCTTCTAATACAAAATTTTCAACTTTAGGGAAATTATATTGAACACCATAAATGTTGTCCTAGTGCTCTTATATCCGATGAATCAGATGGTACCTTAGATCATCACAAATCTATGGCTTTGTGATTGTTGGATTTTTCAAAGCCATGTTCTCTACCACTCTCCATCAGAACATGACGGTTAGATTTCTCTTCCATATCAATATTTTCACCTATGTCCTCCTATGCGGAAACCCGGTGATTAGTTAATTTGGGTAACTGTTACGTTTCATACTTTATTTTTTAAAGCCAAGTTTTGGTATTCCTTTTTACGATTTGGGTTTCTATTAAAGAAACTTTCATGTAGTAAACCATTTATAACCCCGATGAATTTCGAGGGCAAAATTCATTTTAAGGGGGGTAGAATGTAACACCCCTAGATTTTATGAAAAATATTCTTTTTAATTTTATTTCTGTCTTGTGTTGTAAGCTACACCAAAATAAGCATTCACTACACGCATCCCTATCTTGTCTTCCATTACATGTAATCGTGACCTTCCACGATATCGTGTGTTGTACGCAATACCAAGTATCACTAAACGAGTTACAATTAAAATATTATTATGAACTTGCCATTATGAATAGTAATACCCAATTTTTGAAATTTTATGCTTCAAAATGTACTTCATTTTTGGATTTAGAATATCAAAATTAGTCTACGGTGAATTTTTGGTATTTTTATGAAAACATTCAATTTTTGATGAATAGTGAATACACTGGGTTACTATTCAAAAACCGACTTTTTATTTAAATATTTATTTATTTTATTTAAAATTATTTAATGAAAAATTGATACATAATACCCATATAAGTTCAATTTATGTCATTGGAGTCATTTTATAATAATTTTAGATATGTTAAAATTTTATTGAATTTTTCACCGTCTTTTACCCACCTTCTAGGAGAATTTGAAAATTCACAAAAAAAGTTAATTTTACAGTTTTTGTGAGTGGAATTTCGAAAAACCGAGAGAAACGGATAATATCAAGGACTAAAATGTGGTTCAATGAGATGAAAATAATTTTTGGTGAATAGTAACTTTTTACTTTTTTTCCACGGTTAAAAGTAAATAGGGTAATTAAGGGTAAAAATGATATTATTATTACCCTAACACATATCCTAATTCTATTAGATAAGTTTAATTCGACCAAAAACAACCTTAGGAATAAAATATGACAATTTAGGCCCACTTGGATTAGATTAAGGTATTTATTATTAATTTATTTAAAGAAGGGTTAAAATAGTTAAAATCAATTTTTAATAACTAAATCATTTTTAATATAGGGTTATACATAAGATAAATTCGACTATAAATATTAATTATAAAGATAAAAATATTTCCTACATAATGGTATTTGATTTATAATTTTTAGACATTAAATATTTTAATTTATTTATGAGACAATGATGATGCAGTAATTATCTTATTAATGAAATATTGACATAATTGATGTTATATATACCCAAATAAATGTAAATTGAGACTTTTTATGAAATCAAAAAAAATTATAGCTTAATATGATATTTTAGTATTGATTTAGTAAACTTTTTTTGAAGTAATCATTCTGTTAATAGTTTCACAAAAATAAATTACCAAATATTGTCAAAAATGACATAAAATTGTTTTTAAAACAAATATTATATTATTAATTGTTTTTTTATTCCTAAAATATATGGTTTGGCCAAATGACTTAGATAATGTTATATATATTAATAATAAACTACTTGGGGTTCGTTTGACTTGTTATAGTATGTTTATTAACCTTATAGTGTAAGAATACAAGAAGACACAGTAAAAGAAAAAATATTTAACTTAAAATTAAATCTAAATGTTAAGGTTAAAATATAAACCTAAACTTGTGTAAATTATATTGTATGAGAGGATTTCGGCCCATACCCAACTTAGCTTCTGAATAATTTAATTTGGAGCTATTAAAAACCGAATATGTCTTTATTATAAAATAATATTTTTAGGTTTTCCAAAGGTGTCCCACTTCTCCCTTATAAAAGGGCACCTCCTCCCTCTCTTCCTCACACCACTTTGAAACTTCAAGCTCCTCCAAACAATGAAAAAATATCTTCTCCACTTACCTAGAAACATCCTAGAGGTCCTGGTATTCCTCAAAGACCAATTTTAGTGCACTAAGAGAAGGTCTCGAAGAGTCGCTTCAAAAAAGAGGTAATGTCTGTTACCGATTCTATCAACTTTATTTCTTCTTCCACTTAATCTTCTTTAGTTTTTTCATTATGAAGTAATAACATAAGTATAAATCATATACTGATATGTTATTATAAGTATTAAACAAGAATATTTTTCCATCTATCCATCCTACGGAAAAAGAAATCACCGCGCATGCGTACGTACGGAATACCGTGTCCACGCCGTGGTGTAATCTTTTTTCCACCACCACCTTACTTGTATGGGTATAATGGTATAAATAATGACTATATATAATTATTTTAAAGTGATATTGATTCTTAAATATTATATATACACTCCAATACAATTCCACAATCATGGGAATGATATCATCGCTCGTGCGTACGTACGGACTACCATCTCCACGAACGCGATGAGATTCATTTTACATGATTAACCACTCAAGAATGATTATAAAGTATATATAATGAATAATAATGAAATATATGACATAATAATTCTACTGGATTTATGTGTATATATATATATATGTCATCTATTTAATTTCATTCAATTCAACAAGGAAACAAAAACAGCTCTCATGTGTACGTACGACCTACCGTCTCCATGAACGGTGTATTTCATTCCTTTTATCAATCTTTAATATATATGTATATGATGAATATATATTATATATAAATCATGTTTTAGATTATGGAATTATGTAAATCACGATATAAGTAATAATATCAATAACGACAAGTCGAATCACATACGATATGTGAAGTGATTTTACCCAAAATGCTGCTTTTACATGGAATTTACAAAAGAATGGGTAATATAAAGTCATAAGTGAAACATATATGATATCATTACAATGAATAATATTATGTAATAATTCAATGACATTATTTAAATCAGGATACATGAGGATCGGATCCATACGAAACATATCGAACCTAAGGCAAGGGATAATTTATCAATCTCATTTTTATCCGGGATTGTTTATTCATAAGTATTTATTGGGGCTATCTTTATCATCCAAGACCATGTTTTCTAAAAATGTTTTAATGTATGTTTAAAGTCCTTTTTACCCATTTTGACTTCTACTACATGGTCTGTATGGAATTTTCTTTTTTTTTCTTTGTTTACCAAACGAGGTACTTTTTGACTGTTCCGACAAAAGTACGAGAAGAATGTTATTTTTAACTTATACGGCGTGAACGGATTTTTACGGTTTTATAACGCCTCATTTTCATGAATCTTACTCTACATGGTTTTATGATTATTTTCAAAAAAATAATTTTCTTTCAATATTTTATGGCATTTTGTGAAAAGAAAATGATTTTGAAGAAGAAATGATATTTTCCTAAACAATTGATTTCAAGTGTTTTATCAAAACCATTTTTCCAACTAAGATGACATTATTTCATATGTTTATGTTTCAATTATAATGTCTCTATGATTTACATGGTTTCACTTTTATTATTATGAAATGATATCCATTTCTTTTATATGGATTATGTGATGATAGAATGATGTTTATGAAACCCATTTTATTCTTTGGGTTATGATGAATGATTTATGTTTACGTTGTGGAACAAGTAAGAATGATTTCATTATGATATGGGTGGGACCTATATATCCCTCCAATGTATTGGGTAAAGATTTATATCTCATGATATAGACATGGCTGGAATGGTATGTTAATCTGGTTCAGTGTTACAAGACTGGAATGAGGATTGAACTCGATTCAAAAAGGGACTTTGTCCACTAAGATGGTCTTGGCCGCAATGCCTTGGATACTATGGAAATCATTTCATGTGCATAATGGATTCCACAATTACATGTTTTATTCCCATGCTATTTTATCATGATTTATATTCCATTATGATCTATGCCTTCTGTACTTCCATGTTTTATGTCATTGCTCAAGATTTTGATGTTTAAACATTATATTCATGTTTTTAAGTTCAAATGTATACGGTATGTTTTATTTTATCCATTATTACCCTTACTAAGAATTTGAGCTTGCCCTTTTTATGTTTTTTTTCCCCCAGGATTAAAAGAAAGGTTTTAGGTAAGGAAACAAAAAGTGGAAGATCTTTATGGGAGATGTTGAAGGTCTTTCACCATGATTTGAAGATTACGTTCCATGTTTTCAAAGACACTAAACTATTACAGTCCTTGTGTGTCTGTTTTTGTTATGTATAAAGTATTCCACAAAAGTAATGTAATATCTATGTATGTCATGCTTCAGATCTCTACACATTCCTTGTCGTGTCATTGAATCAAACCACTTTCATTTCATCATTGCGACACGACCATGTGCATAGAAATCTAATAAAATTATTCTTTCAACAACACCGTAATACAATATATTTTCTGATCGAGGCTTCCTATCTGATGCACTCGCATAATAATATATTGTGGCGCTTATCATGACACCATCATGCTGTGTTTCCATTTTTTTGCACAACTATTTATAAAAAATTTAAATCTATTGACAACCATTGACATACAATCATGTACCACATCGTTTGGACAAAAGGACAATGCTTTTATTTCATCTGATACTTTAATCATTAGTAGAGTTTAAACCTAAAAGATACCAATATAGAATATTAAACAGAGAAATGTAATTATGTTATGAGAAGAAGAAAAATAAATCTATTACCTTTGAATTTAACCAGGCAGCAAATTCTTTGCAGTGAAACAGTTCATTCCTCTTAATAGATAGAGAGTGAGGTCTCTTTTTTATAATTTATATATGTTCTCTACAGATATGAAAGCATTAAAATGTCAGAAGATATAAAGAAATAACACAATGAAAAAAAAACATATTTAATAGTTTACTTACTTTATATAATCATCAATCACACCACAGTTGAATAATACTGTGCGATGTGCCATTTCCCACTCTTCCCTGCTTAAAGTACACAATGAGTATGATCTAGATATCCCCACTATTTGGGGAAGTGAAGGAAATGCAGGCTCAATGGGATCATATTTCTCATCTTCAGTTCTCATTAGTTGATTAGACCTCATAGTGACATTATCCAAGTATGAGGAACAGAAATCCATGCTTTATTGTGCTAAATAGCATTTCAAAATAGAGCCTTCAGGATGATATTTATTTCTCACATAAGATTTCAATGTAAACATAATTCTTTCGGTAGGATACATCCACCGACTTGAAACAAGACCACCAATGATAAATTCTGTGGGAAAATGCACAATCAAATGTAATATACATGTGAAAAAAGACTATGGGAAAATTTTCTCCAAGTCGCAATGAATAATTGGTGCATCTCTCTGCAATTTATAAACAACACTTCATCTCAATATTTTGGCACAATGATCTCGATAATATTGACATAAATTAATCACCACAACTCTAACATTATGTGAATGTAAATAGTGAATGGTAATGGGAATCAACTCATGTAACAAGACATGGTAATCATGGGTTCTAAGAGATTAGATTTTCACATCTTGGGTATTCACCCTTTTCGAAGTATTACATGAATAACTATCTGAAACCTTCAAACATTCCAAGACCTGAAGAAATTGTTTTTTCTCCACATTAGTCATCGAATAATTGGAAACAAGGACTTTCCACTTATTTTTACCAATTAACTCATGTTGAAGTCTTGCTCTTATAGCCCAATCCACCAAATCATGATGACACCAAAAATCGTATTTTGTTTTGCCTTTGACATTTAAAATAGTAGCATGTAACATCGCACCAATGTTTTTCTCGATATGAATTACGTCCAAAAAATGTCGTAATAAATTCGATGACCAATAAGGAAACTCAAAGAATATGCTTCTCATTCTACAATTTCTATTGGAATTCAAATTAGCATGCTTTCGCTTTCTGATATTTGATTGACTTTTGCCAAGAACATAATTCAAATCATCAAGTTCTTTAACAATAACAGTCCCTGACATTCATTGAGGTGCCTCATCTGTCTTGATGGCATTATCGAACTCTTTTTTATTTTTCTTGTATGGATGACCCATTGGTATAAAACGTCGATGCCATATGAATCTGAAAGTTTGTCGAAACATTAATATTCGGAAACGTGTATTTTTCATACAAATAGGACAAGATAAATTCCATTTATTACTCCAACCAGACATCATTCCGTAGGTAGGGAAATCATTTATCGTCCGTAATAAAGTTGCATGAAACATAAAGTACTCCTTTCTGAATGCATCATACACTTGTGCACCAACAATCCAAAGCTCATTTAACTCATCTATTAATGGCTGCAAGTATATATCAATATCATTTCCAGGATCACTGGGTCCAGATATCAATATACTCAGGATAGTGAATGACTTCTTCATACACATCCATGAAGGAAAGTTATAAATTTGAAAGAAAACAAACCAAGTATTGTGTGCAGTGTGCATTTGGAGAAATGGGTTGAAACGATCACAGGATAATCCCAATCTAACGTTTCATGGGTAGGTTGCAAAATCATGATGTAACCTATCAAATTTCATCCAAGAAAACCCTTTTGGAGGATGCACTATTTCACCGTTATCCTTATTTCTTTCATCTGCATGCCATCTCATATTCATTTCCATTTGTTCTGATATAATTTTTTTAAGCCTGGGAATTAAAGGGTAGTGCCACATCACATTCTGTGGTATGCAAGATTGAGATCCGTCTTTATTAGTCTTCTGCCTTGATGTGCCACACTGTTTGCACTAACTCAAGTCTGCATTATTCTTCCAGAACAAACAACAGTATTTGAGACTAGAATGAATCTTACTAGATGAAAATCCAAATTTGTCAACCGACTTTGATTCCATGTAATCATTTTCTGGCATACATGCATCATCAAGCAGTAAATCCTTAATAAATGTAAAGAGATAGTCGACCAAAATATTACTAAATCCATACATTGTTATCCCATGATATAATTGCATTAAAAACTCAAGTTTGCTCATTTTTTCACATGCTTGATATACTAGGGTATTTGCATCCACTACTGGAAAAATACCCTATACCAACGGTTGGTAACCGTTGGTATAGGCCCTCAAACCGTTGGTATAGGCTATACCAACAGTTTGGAGGACCGTTGGCATGTAAGCCGAGAAAATAGGTCTATACCAACGGTTTTAAAAAACCGTTGGTATAAGTAATATGAAAACCTATACCAATGGTTCTCAAAACTGTTGGTATATGTATTAAAAAAAACATTCGGTGGGATTTGATCACAGGACCTCTACTTTATAATTGAATGACTTAACCACTAACCTAACATGACTTTTTTGAACATAATTTCATAAATATATATGGGTATTGTTATAATAATTTTAAATTTTGATTTATATAATGTTCTCGGTAAGAAGATTCGATTAAAAATCGAAGGACCTATACCAACAGTTTTGGACAAACCATTGGTATAGGGTCTCTATAATGGACCTATACCAACGGTTTGGCAAAAACCGTTGGTATAGGTCCTATAGGTCCCCCCTATACCAACGGTTTGTCCAAAACTGCTGGTATAAGACCATATAAGTGACCTATACCAATGGTTTTGGCCAAACCGTTGGTATAGGTCCAAATTAATGAACTATACCAACAGTTTGGTCAAAACCATTGGTAAAAGTCATATTTCCAGTAGTGATCTTCCATCGGCTTTCTAACACTCTCAACATCATCATCCTGATTAATAGATGATAACTATGTTCCACTATTCATTTCCTCTTGCACTGGTCTACATGAGGCGCTAGCTTCATAAACAAAAGGAAACCAATCAGAAATCATATTTTTCATACCAATCGTTTCCGCTGAATCGATGTCATTCAGCACTTGAGCTTTTTCTCCATTGTGATACCACACATGATAATTTTTATTAAACCACATTTAATGATATGGTAACTCAATTCCTCACGAGATAACCAAAGTCTTCCAACAAAATCAAAACACGGTCATCGAATCAACCCACCATCTGAATCATTAGTGAATGAAATGTCGAAAAAATATTGTAACTCCTTCTGAAATTCATCAGTGATCTGATAAATTTTATGCATCTAGAATCTATCCATTCTAAAATAGGTAAACATACATTAAATAAATAATCTTGAAAATGAAATAACATTATATGTATTGTTTCATAAGATATTAAGTAATCATCAATAACAAGTTAATAAAAAAATCATAACAAATATATTAAAATTATGGTTTATGGAATTAATAAATGTTTTAAATTATAAAAATTCAGAAATAGTTATACATAAGTTCCGATAATGATGATTGATTATAATAAAAAGATTTTATATGAAATCTAAGATATAATAATAATCAATTCCAAAAAGTGATTGGGTAAATTCATAAAGAGTTGTGATGTTTTTCATTAAATCTACAAAGATTTATTGAAATTTAAATACATTTTGAAAATAAAAACTGTATCATATACCAATCATTAAAATAAAATAATTGGTTAAGAATTACAATGTTAAGAAGATGATAATAATAACTAATGTCTAAATATATACATTAATGATGGTGGTCACCTTAGAAAAGGGATATCCCATCAACTTGGTTGTTCCCACCCTTGCTCGTACCTATGAACTGTTGTGTCAAATACAGGAATGAAGATCCCCACATCACCTCAGTGGTCATATCAATTATTGTATGGATGGGTGGTGAAGTTCTATCAATGTTATGAGTACCAGTATACCGCAATAGTCCCCCACTCTAACTTTCATCCTACCCTACTCTAAATTGTTGTCATTCTACTAAAATCCTTGGGAATTTCTAGTGTGGTTGAGTTTTTAGTGATTTTTCTCAGTTTTCTATCATTCCTTCCCCCTGCACCCCCATGGATGGATTCACATTATTTAATCACACCCATATTTGTACAGATTTTTTTTAAACCATGGGTAATAGATAAATATGCATGAGTAACAATGGATTTAAGATCTCTATTGTATTTTAATTGAGTGTGGTCACTATAATGGAGAATGCTCATCTAAGAATGTGTTAAAAACAAATGGATAATGAAGGCCACCAATGATGAAAAATGGAAGAAAACATCCTTGGAAAAAATTTAAAAAAATGATGTTGGAAACACTATTCCCAAGACGTTTTTAAATAAGTTAGATCATACATCCTTGGGTAATAAACCTAATAAGTCTTATCCAAGTGATGAATATAAATGGATCGTTTCTTCTATCATGGAAGAAGGAGAAAAGGTTAGATTCATGCCAAAAAGCCTTGATTGTATGTGAAAATAGAGGTAAGAAATAACACAATGGAAGATTTGTCCATGGAGAATAAAAATGTAGGTGGAAGGGGGCTGGTGTGGGATGGATGTGGCTAGAGTCAGACCAAATCACAGTATTACCGCAGTGTGACCGTGGCATGACCACGGCGTGACCTCGGCTTGTTGGCCCGGTCCTGCGACATCCACGGGGTAGCATCTTTCCGCCAGGAGAAAAGGGAGCCAGAGGAGGTTGGAATGCTAGTGGAAGGGGGCTAGTTTCAAGTGTTGGGCGGATGCTGCGGGATGATTTGAAGGTGGAAGGGGGGCTGTTGCGGGCTAGAATGCTGGTGGAAGCTGGATGAAATGAAGGTGGAAGGGTGCTGGTGTGGGAAAGATGTGGCCGGAGCAGGGCCAAATCACGAAATTACCACGGAGTGACTGCGGCGTGACCGTGGCGTGACCATGGCGTGACCGCGGCGTGACCGCGGCCTAACCATGGCGTGACTACGGTGTGACCGCAGCGTGACCTCAGCGTGACCACGACGTGTTGGAGTTTTACCAATGGGGGGACCGTCATGATAAGATGATATTAAAAGATTAGATAGAGGGAAGAGATGGATATTAGAGGTAGGCGCTGTTGAGGACAATAAGTTATGGGAATATTGTTAGATGAGCCATGTACCAAATGTAACTAAGGTATTTCCTCTTTAACATATGTATTTAGGGGCCCCAATGATCTAATGAAAACACATTCATGTACAATTGTACAAATAAGTGAAGTGATACTAGTTGCAGAGTATTAATATGAGATAGGATAAATAATCATTATTCAATTCATATGTGTTTTAAAATGGGTAGGCCATGAGATTAGGTGTAATTGTAATATAATAATAATAATAATAAACAATGAATATTATCAATTATAGCATTATGAGTCTATATTCCTTTAATATTTTTTAGTTATACACCCTGTATGATATCAAAATTAGCATCATGGTGTAGATGATATGTTTTTTGAGTCATAATACTATCATAGAGTTGATTCAAATGATGGTTATAATTAGAAGAAAATGTTAAAAAAAATAACACCAGAGTACCAATGTATGGGTGCTTGATTTTATATGCCTTGAAAAATGAATTTTCAGAGGAGGTTAACATATCATTCAGTTTCAATTTTGATAAAAAGGGGAACTAGGAATAATTTAAGGTGAAAAGTTTGTTTGAAAATGATTGTAAATGGTTGTTCTTGTTCTTTAGATATTTTTCTGATTCGATTGTTTCGTTGAAGAAATATTCGGATAGTTTGGTGATTTTTTTTCTTCAACCGTGATGGAAGGTAGTTTCTTAAAGTTTTTTAACCATCAATTTTTAAGCATCAGTAATTGAGAGTTTTAGATATATTCATGAAGCAACATCAAAATTACTCAAATCTATATTCTTAATGAGGAGGCTCCGGTGGGAAATTTACAGGGTGTATTTTTTTCAGATCGAGGAACATGTCACACTATTTATGTTTCTAATGTATGTCGATCAGAAAGAAACAACCTATGTCGTGGGAGCTCATAATCTATGACCAGATTATCAGGAGTTTGTACTCATCATGATTTTCTACATAATAGATATATTATCATTAGTTCCCAATTGTTTGGAAAAAATTGTAGTCAATCATTCTGGAGTATGTCTCATCCATTTCTATCTTTTTAATCTAGTGGGGTTTCCCCATTGGATCCTACTAAAAAAATTTATCTTTTCTTGTACAGTATATATTCATCAATAGTTAACATTTACAAATATTTTTATTATAGAGTTTGTGGTCAGTTTTATGCTCTAGGATCCAATATTTTAGATGACTCAGTTGATTTAGTAGAATCATAATGTCTTTCTATTTTATTTATTGTGTCACCTAATTAATGTGAAATTTTTTATAATGATACTACTAGTTGAATTAATGAACTCTACGACTTCATATTAGATGATTGCTTTTAATATGATGTAAATTCAGGTATAAATTGATGATCTATTAAAGTGTGGTTTTGTTCTTCCTAGTATGTCCCCTTGGAAAGCATCAGTTCAATTTATAATATAGTATAAGTGATGTATGTGTTTGTCTATAAATTATCCTAACCTGAATCATGGTATTCTAAATAATCACTTCCATCTATTATAGATTGATGAAATATTTAATTGACCAGTCCACAACTGCACCCCTCCACCCTCCCCCTACCCCCTGCCCCCTGACCCCCACCAACTTGCCCCCATGCCCTAGTGTACCCCTCCACCGTGCACCCTGGACACTACCCCCTGCCCCATCCAACCTCCCCCCTACCCCCCACTCTGCCCCCTGCCCCCTGCCCCCCCCCCCCACCCTGTCCCCTGCCCCCAACCCCCCCCCCCCACCCTACCCTCATGCACCCCTCCACCCTTGAATGTATTATTATGTCAAAGGACCCTTGGTATCCAGTGACTCACCAGCTGGAGAAGCATAAAACACATGTTCCAAAGAAAGATGAGTGTTATATGAATCCTTGAATATACCTTTGGACTGAGACTCTAGTAGTTCACCTTGGAATTGCCTCTGTTTCCTAGACAATGTGTTGTTTAACATTGAAAATTTTTTTCAGTAGAGAACCAAATAAACTCTAACGACACTATGTAATTGCCCCTATTTATTAGACAATGTGTTGTTTAAATATCACATCCCATGTGACAAAGTCACATAGATTGGGACCCATATTAAAAGTCTAACAACACTTAATGAGTGTCCTGGATCAAACAACTATTTTAATAAAAAGAGGGAAACCCCCTACTGGGATATAAAAAGGGTTAAGTATGATGTGTCACTAAAACATCATAAAGTTCTATTCTATTTTCAAAACAACTAATGAATTTGATCATAAGACCAAATGATTTCCTAAAATCTAGTTTCAGTTTAAATCATTTCACAAATAATATAATGCGGCCCCCCTTCCCCCTGCACAGAACCCCGAATAGCCCCCCGTGAACCCACGGACAGCCCCCCCTGCACCCCCAGACAACCCCCCATGCACCCCCGGACAGCCCCATATGCACCCCTGGGAAGACCCCACTGTATGAAACTTCATAGGGGTATCTATAGATTCCCAAATTATTCATTTATTCAATTTCTATTTCATTTTTATGATATTTATTTTACCACAACACTCCCCATCACCCCCTTCACACCCCCCTCATACTCTTTGAATATCTGTCAGATTGTGGCCAATGAGTGGGCTCAGAAAGGCTAAGTGAAATTAAACTAATCATGTAAATCCAAAATGCAAGAGTGGTGCAATGGAAATATTTCGGCATGACTCGTCCGTACGTCGGATTTCCACGCCTAAGGAAAAGAAAAAAAAACAAAAACAACATGGTATAAATACAAAAAAATGAAACACAAAAATTAATCTCTCCACTACCCCGATCTCCCTCCCCTGCAAAGAAAACCGTGTAGCCGCCTCCAGTTCCCTTATGGACCCCTTCAAAGAATATAACTACCTCCATTCGTAGAATGTAGTAAAAGCCTAAGTGGCCAATGAGATAAAGAAAATAAAATTAAAATTAAACAACAACATACCTGTTTCCAGTGAATAATTATATCTCTATTTTATTGCATTTTCTATAGAAACTTAATTCCCTTGTGGTAACCCGCTTTGATTGCTACAAGTCAGGATAAATATTGAAAAAAATTATTACCTTTCAAATTAAAGCCACATGTAATTGACCAGGGACTGATGACTATCACTGAGTAGGCATATTAAATATATGAGAGAACGTAAACTAATGAACCTATATATTTGCACACATATTTCCAAGCATAGTAGAGTAATTTGGAATAGTAAACAACATAAATTTCTAAATGCATGAAAAAACTATAACATCCCACAACAATGTATAAAGCACTTAATCAATGTAATAATGAAAAAATATAGTCCAAATAACTAGTAGGTAGGTCTAATCTAACCAAAATAGATAATACAGTCTAATCATGAGGCATCCATTCTAAAAACAGTCTAAACACCACATCCACCAAGAACCAATACACACCATCTACATTATGTCTACCTAAATCACCATAAAAACAACCATTTTCATAATACATTATATGTTCAAGATGAACCCACATAAGGGTGAGTATAAATATAACCAGTAGCACACCCCAAAATCAAGAATTAAAGCATCGATAAGTAGTAACATTAAAACAAAATAATAGAGGGTAAAGAATTGTGGATGAGGATGAAGACATATGATTACCACTGGTCGTGGGGGAGAACCATCAGGGGTGGAGGAGGAGGGGATGCATCTCAGATTATCTTTTTTGGAGGAGGGTCGGTGTGAGGAAGGTCAAGGGGAAGAGGGGTCAAGGGTTTTTAAGGTTGCTAGGGGTGTCGAACTTGTCGCCAGAAGAGAGGAGTTTGGGAGGAGGCAATGGGGAGGAGGGTCACAGTAAGGAGGAGGGTCATGACGAGGAGGCTCTGGGGAGGAGGGTTGCGGCGAGGAGGCGTCAGAAGAGCGATGTCGATGAGGAGGGTCGCAGCGAGGAGGCGTCGGGGAGGAGGGTCACGGCGATGAGGAGGGCGCGATGAGGAGGCGTCAGGGAGGAAGTTTGCAGAAAGGAGGAGGGCACAACGAGGAGGCGTCGGGGAGGAGGGTCGCGGCGAGGAGGAATGCGCGGCGAGGAGGAGATCGCAGGGGAGAGAAATGGTGAGGGCAGGAGGGTCGAGGAGGAGCCCG
Organism: Viscum album; assembly: GCA_963277665.1. Taxonomy (NCBI): domain Eukaryota; kingdom Viridiplantae; phylum Streptophyta; class Magnoliopsida; order Santalales; family Viscaceae; genus Viscum; species Viscum album. Next base: position 1,152,671,515 of record OY728121.1, on the reverse strand, counting down.
ACTGATTTTGGGGGAAAAAAGGGAACGAACACGGTTTTTTAATTAAGACGTGGCTATAAATTGGTTATATCCACGGTCCAATATAATCGTGGCTATATGTCTGTGGCTATAGCCTTATTTTGTTGTAATGTATGTAAATCATGAAAAAATCAAATCGCTTCACAAAGCATTTGTTGAACATACATATGACAAACATTATATTACTCTAAAAAAGGGATTATGAATTTATGTTTCATTTACAAACTGTATAATAAAAAAACAAAATTCATATATAAACAATAAATCCATCATTAATAAAATCTTGAATGGTGGGAATGGAAAAATGAATGCCATCAGTTTCTGTCATGGTAATCTGATGTACAAGAGATCTATGATTTCGTAACACATTGGATAGAAGTGGAAAAGGTTATAAGAAATTACATTAACATAAAAATATGTTTTTTTATATTTAATATAATTATTTATTTATTTAACAAAAATATAAAAATAACTGATGTGGTTTGAGAATGAAATTTAACAAAAATAGATTTTGAAGAATGTTAAATCATCTTTCGGTATCCTCCTTAGCTTTACAATAAAAACCTTCCTCTAATGGATTTATATCTAAAAAAGGATTCTAGGATGAGGTTATAGATGTTATGATGTGAATTTTTAGGTATCCTCTTTAAGGATTGAAGAATAGTGGAGAGTTGGTGACATTTTGAAAGCTTTGAAGAGGACACACTTGGTACTTTTGAAATGAATTGAGTTCTCCCACATTTTTCTTGTGTAAAAGTACCCAAAATTAATTAAATTAAAATATTTGACCTTAAAATTTATATATATTTCCTAATAACTATTTTATCAATTTTTATAGGTAATTGTAACCAATATTTTATTAGTTCAACCTCCTATAATGTTTTTTACCATAACCTTGTTAATTAGTTTTTTCTTCATTCCATATTTATTTTGGTCAAAAATTATGATGAAGATATGAAATAATAAAAATAATTATAATACAAAATATTAAATTCATTTTTTATAATATAATTCCCATAAGTGGAAAATTTTAATTTTAAATTATTCCCAAATATGCGATGAGAATGAGGGGTTTTAAAGAGAAAATGTTAAAATGTTTATATATCCAATATTCAATGTGAAATTTATTAATTTGACATAATTTAAATGAATTTTTATATTTTTTTTAACAATTCTAACATTAAAATAAAATTAAAATTTAATTCACATTTATATATAAATTAAAATAAAAGTTAAATTTCAATTATAATCCAGTATTATTCACTATTCATAAGAAAGGTAACTTCCTAAAAAGACAAAAAATTCCCTCTAAGCTAATCATGACAATTTTATTTAAAAAAATTATTCATTAAAATATTAAATATCTAATTTTTTAAAATATTATTTTATTGATGTTTACAAAATGTAATAGTATCATTTTTTGAGATAATAGTACTGCCAAAATATATACTGACTTCAGCAAAAAAAATAAGTAACTTTTAAAAAATGTTTTATTTATATAGATCCAATATAAAAATTATTTAAAAATTAATTATTATTATTCATACCACTATGTATAATGGTATGGTTATAATGGTTATGTTAAAGTAAAAATATTAATAATATATTATTGTTTTTGTAAAAATCAGTTTTATGTACAACACAAGATAACCCAGTATTTTATGTAGCATAAGAATAATATGGGGCTTCATATGAAAAAGGAATAAATTGGGCATGTGTCTATCAAAAACTATGAAATTAATTTAAAAAAAAATATCCAATACATTCTAACCCCTTTAAATGATTTGTCCCCCAAAATTCATCACTATGATACAATATAATTAGGATACATCTACCTCATAATATCACGATGTTCCAAAATATCTAACACAAACTAGTGGTTTTTTCAAAAAAAAAACATTGACCTGGTGAGTGGTCTTGTTTCATAAAATGTTCTCTTAAAAATCTAGTTTCTCAACCGATTTTTCCTCATAATGTGTAATATTTTCTAGTGGTTGTAATTGTTGGGATAGTGCATGGGAAGGGAAGGAAAATACATCCCTATGAGAGATAAATGGAATTATTTTTAAACTTGATAGATGTTTAGTGTAAGTTCTATCTAATAGGATACCATACTGATATGATAATTAATTTCAAGAGGACCAATAAAACATTGGAACAGTTTCCATTTTTTGTTGATTCTCATAACCTTGTTCTATGGTTACAATAAAAGAAATAGATTATCCCCAAAATCAAATTACATATAATTTCAATGATTACCAATATAAATTTTCATCCAACTCTGAGATTCCTAGATATGTTACTTAATGGATAAAAAATTTTCTTCCATTTCATAGATTATTTCAAGGTCCAATTGCATTATTTCTCCAAACAAAATCCACCACATTATAGCTCAATATTTCAATACATATTGGGATTCATAATGGGACATATGAAATCTTTTGTGAAATATACAGTTTTAAGAAAACTAATCTAAAGGAATGTATTAATATGAACCATCTTTTAAACCCAAATTAAAAGACCAAATCACCTCCAATTCGGTTTGGATTTTTGACCTTATGTATGATGATGATATGTAGGGATAAATCATAAAATCATATCATGACCATATATATGTCTTGTCAAGGATATTATGTAAAACATTAGATCAAGGTCAAATACAAGGGAATCTCCTACTCTATTCAACCTTATGTCATTTTGAATGTATAGTATTTAATGTTGAACAAGGGAAAATATTTCTCTAGGAGCGATGATGTGTGCTAACATAATAATAATATCAACTACAACCCATATAGAAGTATACACTTTATAGGATTTTTGGAGTCTAGTGAAAAAATCCATGGTTATTTTTTTTCATTTCCAATATAGTATAGTTAATGGATTAAATATCCCATCATACTTATGTCTTTTTGCCTTATCTTGTTGGAATGGTGAGTGATGAGATACAAGCATTGTGATATCTTTATTCATGCCATACCATTGTAACTATTCTTTCAAATCACTGTACATATTTTTAATTCCATGGTGAATATATTATAAAGAATTATGAGCTCCCAGAAATAGGTCCTTCAAATATTGTATTGATTAAACACATACATGGTTCTTGTACATTATAATTCCATCATGATCAATGTTAATCTCAGGGATATTTATAAATTCATTTTGAATCTCTACATATTCCTTTATCAACTATTTAATGATAACTTGAATTGATTTTTCAATATTCAATTATGATATATATATTTTTTCTCTTTCGTTTAGTAATTCAAGACAAAACCTTCGAAAATGAAGAATTATGGGATATTTTTTTATCCTCATTATGGATAAGTTGTCATGATCCTTTCAACTGAATGAATCATCCACCTTGTTCACTTTCCTATAGTGGTGATGTATTAGATAATCATAATATTTGACCATATGTAATAATTTCCACAAGAACATGTTTAAATCATTCTATGTGTATATATACATTAAATTTTTTTATTATATATATATATAAATATCACATATTTGTCTCCAAAGACAATTCCTCCACATCTATAATGATATAATTACCACAACTAACTCCAAATCATGATTTGAGTAAAATCACACATACATCATCAATTTTTAGGTTGCCTAAGATACAACCATTTCATTATGTACTAGAGATCATCCCATTCCCTTCATAAAGGCATCACTATAGAATAAAAATAATTCCCCATAATATGGTATTATAAGAACATGTCTGTAGACTATCATTACCATTACTTCCATAATATTTTTTTAACATTCATATCTCCATAGGACATTGGATTCCCTCTATGTTAGCACTATCAGTGTATTATATATTCATGATATATTCAATAAAAACAATTGATAATATTCATCAAAAATTATAAAACTATTCATATCAACATCATTAGTTATTCTAGGAAAATATTCAATTTCACCATATTTAATTGATCTACTAATATACAAACTATTTGGATTATATTGCCCAAAAAATGAATACTTTCGCTACATAAATTCGGACCTTGTTATTTTTTCATATATTTTCTCTTTATGTATGGTATTTAGTGAAATTATGAAGGGAAAGTCATTCTATTTCATTATCTTAGAATAGATTAGATTTTCGACTATGAATACTACCAAAAATTGATCAAGAAAATCTAAACAGACATTATTCATTAAATCCTTGAAGATAGTATAGTCATTAGTAATATCAGAAGGAATGAATGTATATTCATAGTGTCTATAACTTTTATAGAATTATTTGTTGGATATATCTCTTTATAGGCCCTAATTTGATGATATCCAAAATGATTTTCAATCTTGAAAACATAATTAGCTCAACACAATTGTTCAAATAAGTCATCAATATGGGGAAGATGACACTTGTTCCTAATTTTTGGGGTTTTTCAACTCTCGAAAAAGAAAAAAAAATCACACGGATCGGTACCTCTTTTCAAAATGAATAGGTGAACCTAAAGGTGATATAATTGATTAAATTATTCTCATATCATGTTTTTTCTAGTGTCTATTCATTAATTTCTGAAACATAATTAAGGGAATTCTATAGGGAGTAACTGAAATTGGTGTGGAACATGGTATGGGTTCTATTGATAACTAAACATGATGTTTTGGTGGAAGGATAGGAAAATATATCTGAAAGACATCAAAAAATTATTGAATATTAGGTATATAATTGATGTTATGTTTCTCCCAAGCCATCTGATACATGAACCCCATTTGAATTGAAATTAAGACCAAAAAATGGATGTGATTTTCATCAAAAGTCTATAATTATCATCAAAATGATATATTTTCATATGATCATTTGGAATATCAAACATGAATTTCCTTACTCATAAATTTATGGTGTTTTATGTATAGAAATGAAATCTATTCTCATGATATAATCAATTTCAACCAGAGAATGAATGAAAATATTTTCACGAAGAACATTCTCAACTACATCAATTAGCGAGGGATCATATACTTTATATTTGGTCATGTTACTATTGGGGGATTCATTGGTAATTATAAATATAATAATTTGGGTGGAAACATGACAAAAGTTCTGTATGAATTAATGGGTACATCCATAGTCAAATAATACATTTCCAGTTCTACAATAGATATTAGATGTTCCTTTCACCACGTTGTTAATTCATCCCTAATCTGAAACTATCATCACATGATATTTCCCATTATATTAAAAATTAAGAGGATTTTTAATTCACTCATCTTTATTCACCTTCATATTTGTTCATTGGTTAATATTGTTCCCATAATCCTTTTAATTTGATTCATTAGAGTATGGGTGTTGCATTATTTGTAGATTTCTCTCTATTTCCATCATTTTATAACTTATTCTGTCACATTGGAAATCAATTGTCTGATGACCTTCTCTTCAACACTAAAAATAATAACTATTCCTTAAAAGATAATATCCTCCATGATTTTTCCAACAAATTGAACATAAATGAAAGGTCATCTTCTTCTCTGTATGGTTTTGTAATTTTCATTTATACTCCATCTTCATTTTTCTTTCAAAACTATGAGATTGATATATAAATTTAACCACCATTTCTACATTAGGATAACAACAAACAAAATCTTAATAAATTCTAAAGTGTCTATTTGAATAATCCCTGTATGGAATTGGTATTACGCAACTATGGAATCAAACAACGTTAAATTCATGTTGGATGATAATATTAGATGTGTACCCTGCATCTCTAGTAAAATTTTCTTATTAGTTACCAATATACTCATCATAATTTTTATTCATTTCAATGAAATACTTATCCTTCATCTTTTGATTAATATGAGGAATGAGCCTATTAAAAAATATTTTCATGAACTCATCCCTGTCTATGTATTTTATTTCATATATTTTCCTTATATTATTAATAAGGGTCCACCATTTATATACTTGAACTTCAAGATGGTAGATAACTAGAATGAAATTTACATGCTCTGAACACGAGATAACAAAGAAATAGTTTTTTTCATACTAATCCATTTATTTTCAAGTAGTGTATCTATTAATCAACTGAGTGATAGTTGACATTTTCCTATGAAGGAATGAGTCACATATTGTTCCATCTTTTTTTGGATGTCCAACACGAATCACAATTTAAAAAAGCTATATAAGCATAGAAATGTTATTTTCATTCCAAATCCCATAATGAGTGGATTTTCAAGACAACAAACATTTCATTTTTTATCGATATCTTCATTTATGTCGTTCCTTCAGGTTCCATGCATTGTCAAAAACAACAATTCATATTCTAAGAAATAATAACCATCATGTTGGAGCACAATATCATTAAAAGTTACTTATCATATGTATAAATAATTAAACATTATTCATCAATTTATGACTCCTTATAGTCATTCTAGTTCATTCATACTCTTATTCTTTCTATATCCATCATGATGGTTCATAAAGAGTGTTAATTTCCAAATATTATCCACTAGGAGTGACAATCCAGCTGTGCAGAAAATACCTTTATCATGCACATGTTCTTGACAGAGTGTTGCTAAATATAATGTTTTTTTGTTGTTATAGCTTGGTAAAACTATTATAGAGAAAAATATAATTATATGATCATTAATGAAGTTTATTTTCTTGAAACCACTCTCTCTATCCTTAATCAAAATTTATAGAATTGGTCCTTACATTGACTCATCCATAAAATTATTCTTAGAGAGGTCAATAATGATATCACTATGTTTGTAAAAACCTAATTTAAAATATTAAAATAATTATATTCTTTGATACTAACAACTATTACACATGTTCATCATACATTCATATTACCCCATTTTTTTGAATATTTATCACCTTACACACATAGATACTTGAGCAACATAATAGTTTAGTCTAATTGAAAACATTAAAAATATGAGCTCTGTTGCATAAGTGATTTTCATTGTCTCCCACAAAATGCATCATAACCAGTATTGTTCATAGACATATAATACAAATTAAATTTTCACATAACCTCGGGTAAGGGAACATAAGAAATTTTGTGATTATATTCTCATTAAGGGTAAATAAGGGGGATACCTAATAATAACATGAGAATATGAGTATGTGGACATGATATAAACATTTGAGAAACATATATTACAATTCAATGATAATAATACTAAATAATGTAATAAATTAAGGAAGTTCATATTACGTGAATCATACTATAATATACTAAGATGAGAAATGATAATTTAATATTGGTGTAGTACACGGAATTGTGGTATTTATATATATATATATATATATATACAGAAAATAATTTCCATATTTTTCATGGCTCACATCTAAGGATATTTTATTATATTGGATTCACTCCGTAAATAATCATATTAGTCTTGGTTCACTCACAAGACCATCATAGATGAGATTACCCATTACAAAACTGGGTTAACTCTTAATTCCAATCATACCTATCTCATTTAATATAAATCATTAACCAATTCATTTAATGGAGATAAAGGTCTCACTCATAAAAAAGAAATCATTATTTTGGTTTCCATAAGATCATAAACATTAATCATATAGTATCCCATGAAACTAAATGGGTATCAAATTTTTTTTAATGACATAACCTGTGGAAAAGAGATAGGTTTCATAATAGTTTCATCATAGCATAACCCATGAAATGAAGTAGGATTCATAATAATTTCCCCATTACATACCCCATTGATGAGAATTGGGTTTCATAAAAATCATTCCATAAAAAACATGAACCATTTAAAGAGTTAAATTGAATGGATTATTTGATCATATCCCTAATAAATAATAGTTTACATCAATATACATAGTTTTTTTATGGAAAATGATTTTTATTGGTCATTTAAATAAATTATTGATTCAAATATCTATTCTTAATTAGAAAAAATTAAAATTCAGATAATGTGGAAAATCAGGTAATTTCTAAATATCCTTGAAAATTTATAATATATGATTCATAGAGAATAATGGCCATCTTGATGGTATGTTTTGTTCTTATTATAACATTTAAAACAAAACATTCTTTTCCTATTTCTAGTAAAGGAAAAAATGGTTATTGTGTTTCAAAAAGATATGAGGGGTCCATTTAAAATAATTTTTATAATTTCAATCTTTTTTTAAAATTTCATTTATAAATTATATGATGATAATAAATAATTCATGAAAATATTTTTAAAAAATATTATTTTGATGGAAGGCTGATTTGCGCACGTAGAGGGAAATAAGGTATGATTTTATTTGAAAAAATTTATTAATTATTTTAAGTACCAAATATTTTAAAATAGTAAAAACACATGAAAATATCTTAAATATGTGCTGTAGAATAATATTCATGTGTTTTTTTAGAGATGTATCATAGGATTTTGTTATCTAAAATATAAACATAAACAGTCCAAATAAACATTGTTATTGTGACATAAAATCTATTCCACTTTGGTAACTATGAATCATAAGTCCAACGAAGGAGTAAAATATAATGGAACATAAAATACCGTGAATAAAAATAAAATGATTATATTCGATGTTAGTAGAGATGTATATAAACTTTTGATAGAATATAGGTTCATAACATAATGCACAACTCAATGAATGGAAATTGAGACAAAAATCTCTTACCTTAAGTACTTCATTTCGTCATACTCATTCAAACCACCTGTATACGAAATATATGTTTACTATAGATATTTATTATATAAACATATTGATATATTATACCATATACTATTTTATACTGACATTATATTACCCATATATTAATAATTTCTTGTTAATGTTAGGTTTTGGGTAATAACATCATCAATTTTCATGTGTGTTTGGATTTTTAATTTCGTTTATATTTATTTGATCATAGTTAAATAATAATCGGAATGATAAAAATTTTATACATATCTTATATATTATAAATATATGTATTTTGATTAATACATAAAATCTAGTAATGGAAAATTTAATACAATGTTCATGGAGACAGTTGGTCGTACATTGGATGAGTGTTTTTACGATATTTCAGAATTAAAAATAAGAAAGTAAAGGATATATATTATAAATTTATAGTTAGTTTTTTTTAATATATAAAATATTCTTATTACACTCATCCTTAATAAATTCCATGTAATGTGTGAGAAAAACACAGCATTTCACATGGTGATAGTCCACCATAAAGATGAGTGATGTTATCCTATTTCCATAAAATGAAAATTATGAACATACGTGGAATATCATAAATATAGAATCATAAATATATCATAAATATTGTATTTATATAATATATATATCATTAAAATCATCATTTATATATTTTAATGTGATAATGAATGACATCAGTACACGGGATGGTAGATCATCACACACAATAACAATGATTTCATAACCCATATAATGGATGTGGAGTTGGTTATTAGTAATTATATTTACATAAAATATATATATTTATTTATTTATTATACTACTGTTTGTATATAATAATGATATATTAATAATTTATGGTGTTTGAGGAATAAAAAATACATGTTGATTAATTTTATCCCTTCTTATGGTACCCCTCATTGGTTTTCACTAAAAGGATTTCTAGAATTGATATCTTCCCAATCAAAGGATTATAGGATGAGGATATTAATATTAGGTGGAGATTTGGGTAGGCACTATCAAATCCCAAAGATTTTTATGCTGTGAATAAGAGAGGGGATTGGGAGGCCTTTTATTTGTGGTGGAGAGTGTAAGGACCCGACCGTAAACATAACTTATTATAGTTATTTTAAAACTAGATATCAGTTTCATTTCTCAAATATATTTTGGGTTTAGTGGTTTATAATATTATAGATAATGTAACATAGGAAATCCAAACATTATAAGTGGACAGTTATATTCAGTATCCATTTTTTAACATGTAGACACCCTTTTAAAATACAACATGTCTTCAATTCATTAAATATATTCAATACTTCACTTCATCAAATATTCATATTACATAACAATATATATGACCTGTGAAAAAAAATTAAAAACATGGGATGAGAAGAAAAATCCCAGTAAGGGACATAAATAATAGTAAACTGTTAGTCCCGTGAAAAGTTGAAATTCCCATTTAAAATATTTTCATAAAAACACAATAGTATTTTTAAAAAAATAACAAAGGTTACCTGGGAAATAATTATAATATAACTCTTACATATTCCATTAAAAATTATATAACCATCATATTGACTTCCAAATCTTTAGTTCCCAATGCATTTGGGAGCTATAATAGTTCTCACCCTTCGTAAAAGCTATATAAGGTCACCCATTATTCATTATCTATAATTGGGATCAACCATTCATATAAGATATTTCAGTCACACATATTGTCTATAAGGGATAAAAACCCATAGTATATAATTTCTAGGGAATATATAATTATTAAAACCTTCAAAAACTATTTAAAACCCATGACCAATATACATTTAGATATGAAAATACCTTTTTAATGAAAAAATCACTTTTAAATTATAAAAACCTCCCACATAATAATGAATCCATTTTTGTCAAAAATATAAATACAAAATATAAATACAAAATTAATGTATTAAATAATCATTATGATGGGAGAATCCACTAATGCCATCTAATTTCCAAAAACATTCTTTTTTCTTTCAGTAAAAAATAGTTGAAAAGGGACCATTAAAATAGGGTTTAAATACAAAGTCACCTACATTGAAAAGATACCTTTATGAAAAATTTTGATAGTTATTAGAAGATAAAATTTTTAAAACATTTATGTACACATAAATATATTCATAGAAACGATTTCCAAAATATGGTCACTGAAATGAAATTTTATAGAGTAAATGTTTAAAACATTTAAAATAATGTTTCAGTTAAGGATTCAATTACCTTAAGTATGAATCATTACAAACAGTCTTTATATTCATGAATAATAGACATAGGATATTTGTATTTACATTATTGTGAACCTTTGACATGTTTTTTAATCCTTTAATATCACATACTATCTTGTTATAACAATTACCTGTTCTGTTATGTTCACTTTATTCATTTTGATTATTTTCCTCACATGTGTCCAAAATAACATTTGTATTAAGTCTAAAGAAATACGTTTTCATTACTCCATAATAAATAGAAAAATATTAATTAAATAATAATAAATTTTAAAAATAAATTACACATATAATTTCATTCATTGAATATGGATGAGAAGAATGAACTATATTACAATAATGGAGACAATAGGTTGTACGTACGCATGAGTAATGATTCCATTTTTTCAATGATGATTATAGAAAGAAATAATGTATTATATTATCATTATAGAATTATTATAAATTCATTAATATCATGTAAATAATTTAAATATAATTTTTTATATCATCGTTGTGATGTGGTGATGAAAAATGAATCACATCGCTTCGTGAAGGTGGTAGTTCAAAGGTTCTCATGAACCACAATATAATTTGTCTGTGCTTTTAATGGTAAGAAAAAAATATATTAACATTTAGTAATGTTAAATATGTCATTAGTATAATATATATAAATTAATCTAATAATTACAAACATTCATGAGAAAAACTTACAGAAAACGAGTTATATTTATTCGTGAGCCGGTAGTCCGTTGTACACACGAATGGTAATTATATTCCCATTAAGTGGAATTATAGATGGATTTTGGTGAGGGTATTAAAATAATAAAATCAATATATATTTATGATTTTTTATTTCTTTATTTCAACATGGTCAAATAAGTTTTTATAGAAGTGGAAGAAGAAATAATTCTAAAATACTAGATTAAAAACTATACCTCTTCTTTAGACAATCTGTTTTTCTTAACTCCAAATAAACGCTAATGGTGCTATTATTACTAATGTATGATCTTTATAATGTGTAGAGGGATTCTAGTAATGGATTATTTAACATAATGGATCATATAAAAAGGGTTTTTTTAGTGTGAATAAATTATAATAACGAAATCTCTTTTATAGGATAGGGTAGAGGAAATCATGGAATTATTCAAAAATATTGAATTAATATAAATTAATTTAATAATAACAATGTCTCAAAACATCTATATTTAGAATATAGTTCTATTTTTTGTATAAATAATTTAATTCAATTAAAATTATAGAAATTTTCAGTATTTTTTTAAACCTTATCATTTTGTTTTTACCATTATTTATCATTTTAATTCTTAAAGTGATATCTGGTAATTTTCACATTAAGGGATAATAAAATTAATATAAAATGTAAAAATACCAAGAAATGAGTAATTTATAAATTTTTTATAAATATATAAATATGTTTACTGAATTTTATTTTTTATGATCTTTATACAATTTTGTAAAATATTATATATTTTAAAATATAGATAATATCAATTTTGAGATAATTCATTACATGAATTTTTAAAATTATGATGAAAACATGATATCTCAAAGAAAATATTGTAAATCATAAATAAAATTATAAAGTAATCTATAAAAGTATTGTAAGACAAAAATTATATTATATTATATTTATTTTACTAATTTTAATACCATTATTTTGATTTTTCCATTTATTAAACAACTACTAAATCATAATTGCCTAATCATTTAATTTGAATATTTATTCCATTAAAATTTAAAATAAATTATCATAATTAATATTAACATTTTATATTTCAAAATACTATTTATAGATGAACATATCTTTTATATAACCCATATTGAAAATATTCCACCTTATAAAACAATGTATGAAAAAATTGACATTTTTGTGAAGAAATTACTATAAATTGATTAAATTAAACTATGTGGATCCAATATCACATGAACGTTTTCCATATATTATTTTTTAGTACAATAACTCTTCCAATATTATTTGGACAATAATTCAGATAATTTTTAATAATATATTTACATCTTATTATCTTATTTTCCATTTATGTTGATTATAAAAATTATTGATCTTACAATTCATATTTCTACCTAAAATAAAATGGGATTATTTTATAAATACATTCATACTGATTCAAAATATTTAATTCATTTTTCAAAATTAGAAACACATTATTTTATTAAATTATTTTAAAATTAATATTGTATAATGAATGAGGAAACAAGATTTTATCATGAAAATGTTCAAAAAATTAAAATGTTTTTTACATCCAGTTTCATTGTGAAATTTATTTAGATGATATACATTGGAATCAATGATAAATTTTTTTTGAATTTCACTTTAATGAAAATCTAAATTATTGTTTATCATTAAAAATTATTTATAATATAATTCTATTTTTAATTATGATATAGTATTTTTCACTAATAATCAAAACATGAGACTTATTAGAAAAATATCCAAAATTAATCAAAATAAATTTTATTAATGAAAATTCAAAAAAGATTTTTATTTTTTCTAAGAGATTTTATTAATGTTTCAAAGTCATGATTTAAAACAATTATTCCATCAAAATCTTGAAAAAATACTTTTTTAAAAGAATACTTCATTTTTACGTAAAGCTAGATATGTTCTTATATCATGTCTTGAATAAAATAAGATGAATTTTAAAAATTAAATTAATTATTTTATGAATATACTTCATTAATATAAAATAATAAAATTACTTTTCAAATTTATTGGTATAAACAACATTCGTTCACATTTAAATAGTTTTTCAAAAAAACTATTCCATATTTTTTTAATGGTTTCATTTTCATATTTAATTAATTGCCTTCTAAAGAACTAATTATATAAAAATGTGTGAATAATATTTTCATAAATTATTTGATATTGTTTATTCCCACCATTCTTATAGCTATGTTATAAATGGAAAATGTATATATTAAAATATTTAGTTGTTTGATTATGCTTGATGTGGCATATCATTTACAATATCAAATATAGTACATCATTTGATTTAAAAAAACGCGAGATGTTATATTCTCCACCAATTTGAAAATATAATCCTTACAATTTGGAATTCATATTAAGATACTAAGGGTTGAATTCCCAAAATACTTTAATATAAATCCCATTTCAGATTAGGGGTCAATAAAATATACACATTAAAAGATCAAAAGGGAAGTATGAAGGTCTCATTAAATAACACATATTGGGGATCCTTGTTGGAAAACATGGAAATTAAAGATATAGTTAACAATATTTTTCTGGTGGAGAGTGATAGGGAACAACGTCATGATAACTTTAACAATCACAAAACTATATGTATGCGATGGGTTAAAAGGTCAATAATTTTATAGTAAGAAAAGTAAACAAATAATGTTTGTGTTTTAAGATCATTTTCATAGAGTTGTGGAATTATTTTTCATCAATGACTAGAAAAATAACTAAATATTCTTACATGATAATTATATTTTCATCCTCTAATTAATTTTCAAATAAAACTCATCTTTTTTCCCAAATGATGACTATTTGAAATTAATTTTCATTGCTTCATAATTATAATAAACATATACAGATAAATGATCCCAAAAAAATATCAAAATATATTCCAACATTATTTAAAAATTATCCAAAACAAAAATTAAGGGTATAAGATATGATAATAATAAAAAATGAGTAAACCATTATAAGAAAAAAGTCTCCAAAATTTAGTAGGGACACCCATAGTTCAACATATACCATTCAAAAAAAATAAATATCCTTCAAATTACTCAAAAATATTTTAAATAAGATGAAAACTCAAAAAATAAAAATGATGTGGTCACAAATCCTTGGAACAAAAATTTTAACACTTATATCCAAATAAGAACTATCACTCGTAATGGCTCATAGAAAAAATGTGTCATCTAAAATCACGTAATATCCTTATAAACAATCATTTTCTATAAATAACCTAAATAAAAAAATCATATTTTATTCTAAAATATAATTCATCCTCTATTTCTCTATTAAATTCCCATAGTATTCTATTTATCGTAAACATATAAATCACGCAAAATACAGAACATCGTCCCTATAACATTAATTACTTAACCACCAAATCATTTTCAAATAAAATGTTTATATATTTTCTAAAAAATATATTTCAAAAATAATATTCTTTTACATTCATAAAATCACATAACTAAAAATTAAAATTCATACTAACATGGACTTCACATATGCTAGTGGTAGGTGATGCACTATCTCCTCCCATTAGTTGTGGATTCGACTCAGAAAGACATGACGTACATGATTGGTTGTCCCACATCCTACAGTTTCCAATTTTATAAAAAAACTATATAACTCAGATAACATTAAAAAATATGATATAATTGTAAAAAATAACTATAAAAAGTTTTATCATCAAAGTATATCTCATACCTTTCTTTTTTAATTCTAAAATATAGTAACCCCTAATTAGGATAAAAATTATTATCTCATAAAATATCATTTGTCCCCAAAAAAAATTCATAACATTATTCTAGAAAAGGGGTTTCTAAAATATTGAACTTAGGATCAATGTTAAAATTATAATCCCATGATGATATATCCAACTCTAAAGAAAATTTATTAGTCTTAGAAATTATCTAAACCCATCAATAATACTAATTTCAAGGACCCATACTTAAATACAAATTGGTATATTTATTTTAATACTATAAATCACATTATTTTCTCAAATATAATTTAGTTTTATAGTTTTATCAATTAAATAAAATCTATTACAAAATGAACCCATAGATTACAATTTTACCCTTATAAATAGTATTGATATTTTCACTAATGAAACCCATTTAAAAATAAATTGTGGTTTCTTTTCAGGACACATCTTCAATAATTTCATAATGACATCTTCTATTTCCATAAAAATATATTATAATGGTAAATTTTTTGTAGTAATTGATATGAGTGAAAAAAATGAGTATGTAATACATAATAAATTAAAAAATTAGCCTATTAAAAAAATGAAAACCCATTAAAAACCATCTAAATAAACTCATTATCATTCACAACAAAAATCACATAGGTTTTTCGGAACAACATTACCATCTCAATCATAAATTAACCCTCAATATAGAATAACAATACTGTTAACTTTCATCAATTGAGTAACTAATTAATAAATATAATGGGGCTCACCCTTCGTATAATCTAAATTGGGCTCACCCATTTTTCATGAGCTATAATGGGGCTCACCCCTTTGTATAAGCTATATTGGGTTCGCCCATGATTGATAATGGGGTTCATCCATTTTTATATAATTACCAATGACTATATCGTCATTAAAACCCATGAAAACACTTTTAAACTCATGATCGAACCACATTCATATTTCAAAAATACACTATTCTTGTGACAAATATTTTGAAAATATAATAACGATACATATAATAGTGAAAAAATTTCTTCAAAAAATAAATATAAATAATATACAGAAATTATTACATAAATATGGAGTTTTTAATGTGGTTTAAACTTCTCATGCCTATATTATATAAAAATATTCATTTTTAATTTTATAAAAGGTGTTGAAAAGGGAACCATAAAATAGGGTTTTAAAATAAAGTCTCTTACCATAAAAATTTTACATTATGAAAACATTTAATAGAAAATAGAAAATAAATTTTAAAAAAAAGACATATACATATAAATATATTCAGAGAATAAAATATGAAAAACATGGTCCAAAAAAGGGATATATTTGGAATCCTAAATCATTGAAAAAGTTAAAATGATTTTTTAGTTGAAGACTACCTTACCATGATTCTGTCTCATTATGTACAATCATTATATTCAAGAGTAATAAGATTATGTTAAGTATTTACATTCTTTAGAAACATTTTTTATATTTATTATTCCTTTTATAACACTTATTTTTATTTCATAACAATTATTTTTTTTATGTTAATTTTATATTTTTTAATGATATTCGGTACATATGTCCAAAATGACTTTGGATTAATGTTTAATGTCCAAAGTGGTCCTCAGTCCATCATCTCAAAAATAATTTTAATCAAATAATTATAAATTTTATAAATATTGTATACATTTAATTCCATCCTAGAAATATGTATATGTAAAATAAACTATTTTACAATCATGAATATGGTAGGTTGTAGGTAAGCATGCATAATGCTTCAACTTGATTCAATGATCCCAATGGAAAGAAGGTAGATACTATTTAATAATTATAGAATGATCATAACATTATTAATATCAAATAAATAATTTTAATATATAAAAACCAACATATATATATATATGTATATATATATCATCCATGTGGTGTGGTGATGAAAAATGAATCACATTCCCTTGTGTCGATGATGGTTCATAGGTACGCACAGATGAAATTATCAATTTAATGTGCATGTAAATGTAAGAACAAAAATGATATATTGAAATTTAATAATGGTAAATATGTAATTATTATAATATATAAATGTTAATTCCATCATTATAACTAGTCTTGGGTGATGGTGATGAAAAAAAACACATCATTCAGTGAGGTGGTAGTCCGCCGTACACATGAACGATAATTATTTTTGAATTTCATGGTTGTGGACATGGATTTTGGTAATGATATTAAAATAATGTCATATAATTATATTTAGGATAAAATATTTATTATTTCAACAGGGATTGGTATGATTTAAAGAATGTGGATAAAGAAATCAAATAAATATACTCTATTAATATTTATATATCTTCCTCTGAAAATTTCATTTCCTTAAAAACATAATGCCACAAAACACGGGGTTATACAAAAAAATTGATACCTAGAATGTGGATATTGGTTAATGGAAGGTATATGGGATGATATGTTTTGAACCAAATTGGATTTTATTTTTGAATAAATGAAATGAATTGGTTCTCTTTTATAGTAGATAAGAGGGATACTCATGGAATTCATAAAAATATTAAATCATTTTAAATTAATTTCATATTCCAAAATGGTTCAAACCATATTTATTTAGAATATAGGTTGGTTTTGAGTTGATATAAATTCATCCAATGAAATTCAGATATGTTTTGACTATTTCTTAATTCGTATCATTTTCCATTAACAATTATTTATATATTTTAATTCTTACAATCATATTATGTAATTTAAATTTTGTTGGTACATATAATTATAATAAAAATTTTAAACATCCATTAAACATGTTTTTTTATAACATTTGGAGACCTGTATTAATCATTTTTTAAAATTTTATTTTATGTTAAATTTTATATAATTTTATAAAATATTATTTATTTTAAAATTTCATTAATGCCAATTTAGAAACTATTAATTATCGACCATATTTCAAACATCATAACAATATGATATCGCGGAATTGTTTCATAAATAATAAACAACACATAAAATTATTCTATATAATTCTCAGATGATATAATTATATTAAATTATATTTATTTTAATATTTTCAATACCATTTATTTGATATTTCTATTAATTACACAATTACTAAATCATCATTGTAACAACATTAATGTAAATATATTTTTCTTAAAATTTAAAAATGAATTATAGTGATTAAGATAAACATTTTATGTTTAAAAATAATTGTTACAGTTTAACACTCTTATATATTACCCCATTTTAAAAAATCATTTTAAAAAAATGTATAACAAAATTGTATTTTCATCGAGTAAAATACCATAAATAGCATCAAGTCATCCTAGTAGCACCAATAGCTCGTAAAATCATCAAAAATATAATTTTCATCGAATAATCTCTCATAAATTAAATTAGGAATACTATTAGGGTAATATTTATAATTATGTTTACCTTAAATTATCTTATTTACCCACAACCATGCTAATAAAAATTATTAATTTCACTATTCATATTTTTTCCAACAATTTACCTGGGAAATTTATTAAATTTAGACTTCTTAAATAGAAATATGTATTTTTTTAAAAAATAAAAAACACATTATTGGATAAAATTAATATAAAAATAATACCATTGTTGGAATGAAAAAAGAGGGTTTTAATGTGAAAACATTCATATGTTTGAAATGTTCTTATAACCAATTTAAATGTGAAATTGATTAAAATAAACTAAATAGGATTGAATAATAAAAATTTTGTTTTTTTATAATTTAAAACAAATCAAAAATATAATTTAACAAACAAATTTATTTTGACAAAAAATATATTTTTAATTAAAATTCAGTATTTTTCAGTTTTCAACAAAATATAAAACATATCAGAAAAATAAAAAAACAACCAGAGTAAATTTTCATATAAAAATTTTATAGAAGAAGTTCATATTAAAAAATAAAATTTATAAAATTATAAAAGAAAACAGATTTAAAACATTTGTTCCATGAAAAGGTGGAATTTGTTTAAAAAAATTACCACGTTTATACTTAAATTTGGATTTGTTCTTATATCATATCTAGAAAACACATAATTGGAATTTTAAAACTTTTATTGAATATAATATATATATATATACTTCATTAATAGAACAAAAACATATTAATTTTTTATTAACTATTATAAAATATATTCATGAGCATTTAATTATTTTTTCAGAGTAATATTTCCATTTAAATTTAAAAATTGTTTTATTTTCATTTATTATTAATCACCGACAAAATTATAAATTAAATATACTTTTGTATATAAAATTTTCATAATTTAGTTAATTATCCTCATTAGAATCATTATAATTTCTATGTTATAGTAGTAACATTTATAAATTAATATTTATTGGTTTTTTTAATCTTAATGTGGAGTAACATGTACATAATCAAACATATTTTTTCTTTTTTAAGCTTGGAATACTACAGAGGTGGCACAAATGGTGTTTTTTGATAAAAATTAGTTTTCCCACATTTTTCAGATGTAACAAGGGCCCAAAATGGAAATAATTAATCCTAGAAATTATAATGTCGAAATATGTCCAAAATATTTTGTAGCCAAGTTTATTTGTAATATGTATCTTTATCAATTTAGTTCACCCCCAGGTAAATGAATTTTTACCTTATCCTCTGTTATTAATTATTAGTGAATTCAGTATTTATTTTGGCCAAAAATTATTTTACCCTTTTCATATAAAATAAATTATCCATACTCCAAATATTGAATCAATTTTCCAAATTCTTTTAATAGAAATAATGAAATTTTAATTTAAAATTAATTTCACATAAGTTAAGAGAAAGCATGTGTTAATGAGAAATGTTTCAAATATTTACAAATATTCATATAAAAAATCAACATAGAAATTTATTCTAATTAGTGAAATTGGATAATTGATTTATAATTACACTAATTTAGCATTAAAATAAATTTTAGTTTTCAATTTCACTCTACAAATAAATTAAATGGCATTGTGATTTTAACTAGAATAAAGTACATTTCACTATTAATAAACATATTATAATTCTCAAAACAAACAAAAAAACTCACCCTAATATATTTATATGATACAAATATCCAAATTGGTGTTTTCATAATAAAATAATGTTTCTAAAAGTTTAAAAAACAAATTTTATTATTTTTCACAAAAAAAATAATTGATTTTTATAAAAAATACTTTTTTTGAAACATATAAATAATTCAATGAAAATTCTGTATTTTTTATCAATTTTATTTACTTACATAAAAAAATTAATCTTAATAAATAAAAATTTTTTATTACTCTTCATCTCACTATGATTAATAGTTATTTTATAACTGAAACATTTTAATTACTATATTAATTATATATCTTTGTTTTTTTAAAACTAAGTGTTATGTGAAACACAAGCTATACTATAGTTGTGTGGGATGTATGAATAATATATTTTTATGTATTTCAAGTATAAAATTGAGTTTAATGTAGTGGAAGATATAAAATCAATTTAATTTATTTGAAAAAAATAAATTCAGAAAAAATTGGGTGTTTCACATCTAAAGGAAACAATTATATTTGGGTGGTAGATAATATCCTTACAAACATAGAACATTTCATTACAATTATGGAATATTTATCTATTGATAATTTTTCGAAATTATATATACAGGTGAAGGGGTAAGATGACATGGGGCACTAATCTCTATTACATCTAATTGAGCTCTAAGGATTACATCTACCTTCTATCAATTACTTAAAAAAGGATTGGTAATAGAGTATGTCTTCATTACTGATTATGTTTGACAAATCAATATTTTATGAAATTATTTTTTAATATGTTTGACTTCATATATATCTTGAATTACATGCATCAATGAGTTTTAACAAACCATGATATAGTGATATTATTATTAATCAGAGTTATATCTTAATAATTATATTTGCACGTATGAATAAGAATATTGGTTTTTGAAATTAAGTATAAAGGTTTTATATAATAAAAAAGTGTTTATAACTTAGTATTTAATTTTTTTTTATCAAAGTGTTTTTATTAATCAAAAATTATTTTTCCCCCAAGAAATAATTTTTATTAATTTATTTGTATAAAAAATAATATTAATTTCAGAAACATATACAAAATTTATTTAAAATAATTAACATCATTTTTTGGAATCAAACTGTAAAAATTATCTTCTAGTCAAATTTTGATAATTTTCGTGAAAGATTAATTTTTTAGTAAAAAGAGAAATATAATGATATCTTTTAAAAATGCATTTTCATTTAATAAAATTATAATGATTATTATTTTTAAAAAATTCATTAAATTATTAAATATAATAATTAAGATATTATTAATCTAATTTATTCCATTTCAATAAAATTCTAGTTGTGTATTGATATTAAAACATTCTATACTAATATATCATATCTCATAGGAAAACTGTTTTTTCATCACTTCTATGGGATTAATATTAAATTAAATTTTTCATCTAATGTTGTTAAAATTTTAAATAATGTGGTACATATTTGTAATAATATTAAATAATATAAAATAATAAGTTGATCATAATTTTTCATAAAATTGAATAGTAAAAATAGTAAAAATTAATTTCCATAATTACGGTTAAAATGGATATACCAAAGTGTTAAACTACAAAAGATAAAGTGAAAAAGGACCTAGAAACATACCCAAATCAAGTTTTATTTTCCATATTTCATTGTTATATCATATAAATTTTTCTAATTACCCTTTATTGATTACTTTATTTTATTAATGTCTTGGGTTCATTTTATTCCGTCCAGAAATTATTTATTTCTGCTCTCTCTCAAATATAAAAGGGTAAAATATATCTTATTCCCGTCAAAATTAAAAAACCATTTAGTTCCACAAATATAGGGGAATTTAGATTAACTAAATCCCTCACAAAATCGTTGAGTACATGGGTTGAAAATGAAGCCATCAAAAGATTGATGTTTGTGTAATATTAAGGTGGTTATTGGGAGAAGTGGTATAATTTTCAACTGATCATTTCTATTTTTATTTTTATTGAATATCATATATATTTTATTAAATTTTTAGGATATAATTTTTTTTATCTCAAATATACAGGGATTTTATTATCTCATTTTGATATACCACGTTCACTTGTAATTCAATTAAATATGACGAAAACATTCCTTTATGTGCACGAAGGACTACAACCTTGTGAACTGAGGAAATCCATTATCCATCATCAACTCTCCTGAATGGATATATTGATAGATTTTACATATATATTTTATATTGATGAAATAAATATAATTTTTTAATTATATTATCACATATTACATCTTACATTTTATTTTTAGGGAATATGAAATAATCGCTCATATGTACGGTGGACTACCGCCTTGCAAATCGATGAAATTTATTCTTCACATGAACATTACTAAAAGTGATTGTTATTAAGTTAAATGAATGTATGATATTTATATTTTATAAAAAAAATTTCTGAATGGGTTATCATTATTTAGTTTCCCTTCATTCAATATTTTGATCAAATAGAAACAATATTCATGCATTCGTACAACCTGCTGTCTCCATGAAAGGTGTAATTAATTATCCCACCTATATCTATATATATGAATTAAATAATGTTAATTATTAATATATTTTAAATTTATATAATGATTAAAATTATATAGATTATGGGAACATAATAAATGTTTACATACCATAACTACTAACCAGAAAAACATTAAAATAATTAATAATTATTGAAAATTGGTTAATTAAATGTTATAAGTAAGTAATTTAAGGTATGATATGTATTATAATATATTATTAACAAATTTTCAAAAAATTATATTTATAAATTTGTGGATAAAATGTTTAGGAATGAATTTGAGACTTCAGATAAGGGATTTTCATTTAAAATTATCTTATTTGGGACATATGTTATGTCATTCACCTATTTATATTTATGAGGTGTATAACCCACCTATGAAATTTTATATCATTAATTTCATGATTATCATGATATTTTATTTTTTCTTTAGTGTTATTATTTCTTGTGGATTATAATAAACAAAATAAATATGAATTTAAGGGAATTTCATCTCACTTTATTTCAGTGGGACAAATTCATTATATACAGCTAATTTCATTTGTATGTTGTGTATAATGAGCATGAATTATTATTATTATTTTCTTGAAATTATGGGAAATAAGTATCCATTTCATATTATGTTATTCATGGGGGTTGACATTCAAAAAACTTTAATGTAGTAAATGTTCATATGTTGCAATCGCTTTATTTATATATATTATCTATAATTTAGTTTCTATAGATAGAATTATATGATATCTCTATTATGAAAATAATAAATTCTATTTTCATCTATTTAATTCTGGAAAAATAATTCCTTTAATTTTCCTCTCCTTATGTACTCAAGATTCTGAAAAATTATTTATAATGAAAAACTAAATTTATTTCATTATTTAGTCGAACACCTTATTATTCAATGTCCACGTTTTCATAAAGTAATTTATTGAAATTTTTTCCGTTATCCAATGATTTCATCATGAAATTTATACCATTTTTTAAATATCATATTGTTTTTTTTTCAAATAAATCTTCGCGTTGTTTTCCAAATGAGGTACTTTGGACTTTTCACTAGAAAATGTTTAGGAAAACTCAGTTCAAACGCTTACATCATATATAGAATTCTAACCATTATTACAAAATCAATATTATAATGTAAATTTAAAAAAAATTAAGGATATTTTCTATGAAATTGATTTAATAATATTTTGTATTATTTAGATCTTAATTAACTTATTTCCAATGAAAACTTTGTTTTCATCAATAATTATTTAATGATATTTTATAAATTTATATTCATATCTATAAATGAACATCTGAGATTTATATGTTTTACAATGGATATGATCAAATGGTAACCACTGTATTCATTCCTTGGATGGGTTATATTTATTATTATTAGGAAAATATATCTAAACAACATATTTTTTTCCATGGATGTTAATATGATGAAATGATGAAATTCATACGAAATATGTTTCCTTCATTGAGGTTATGATATGACGATGTGGTACTTAATACTAATTTATTTTTCAAGGGTTATGATATAATTATTGGTTTATGATATTGTGGCACATAGATGTTTGGATTTATTGATGGTTGGGACTTATATTTCATTCAATTCGTTGTTTAACGACCTGAATTGTTAAAAATAAATTGTTCACTTGTGATTAAATAAAATTGAATATTATATAATTTTGGTATAGAAATCTCATGCAGTCTATTGGAATTATTATATACAATCCTATTTATTCATGTTATGAATATTTATTATTAGTTAAATAGACATTTAACTTAAATCATAGGATTATTATAAATACAGTGCGTTACCAAATCCATTTGATAGAGGCAAAGGAAATGATGTCCTCAACCAGTAGGATCATACCCTATAAAGCCTATCTAATAGAGAATACATGTGATATAGAATCACTTGGATTTACAATTGACTAATCCCAAGATGTGATTTAATAAATTAAGTTTGTTCAAAACTGTTTATAGGAGAGTTTCAATCTCATTGAGTTCCCAAAAAAAACCATATATGTCGAACCATCCCATTAAAGTATAACCATATAAAACCTTACTCTTAGGGTGTTTTAAAGTGAATTAATCCAATATTTATCATTAATTTAGCAATATGATTATGTATATTATATTTTATATTATAATGATTATATTTTCATCCTATAATTGTTAATATATATGTGATTTTATTTTGGTGTAATAAAACCATAGTATTATATTTTTGTAATATTAAAATTCAAATTAGGAACTTATTTGTTTGAATTAATTGGATTTTTTACAAAATTTTATATTTTAATTATATTTTAAATGATTTTTATAAAATATATGGGATCATATAATTTTTATGAAGTCAAATGAAATTTTTATAAGGGTCTGAAAAATCATATTGAATAAAACAAAACATTTTATAGTAAATAGTGATTTTTTATTAAAAGTAAAAATTGAAATACTTAGAAAAATATTTAGATAAATGGGATTTCCTTCATTAAATCAGTATGTCTACATTATCCAATTGTGATTTGTTTCATAATTTTTTGAGACAGTAGCATTTTCGCCAAAAAATGAAAAAACATATAAATATAATTTCTGTATTATTACTTCATAATGAAACACAAATAAGGTAATAAAAAATACTTTAAAACATATCCAAAACCAGATATATGTTTTATAATTAATATAATATGATTTTATGTATATTTTTTTAATTTTATAAATCTATTAGGAATCCTTTAAAACCAATAATATATTTGAAGGTTTTAATATCATTTCTTTAAGATTATTTCTCACCTCCACATAATAAAAAGATTAATTTTATTATGATCATCCCTTATACATGTAAAATATGAAAAACCAATCCCATTTATAAGAAAAAATGGGAAAACCCCTGGTAATGTTTTTGGTTTTGTTTGTTTTATTAAAAATAGTTCAAAACCTATGTTTGAGAAATTATAAATAATTCCGTGCACATTTCCAATATAAACCACTCGACAATCTAATTTACACTCACTAATAATCTATGGATCACATCATTCACCTTCTATACACTCTTTACATTCCTCCCCTGGATACCCCATGCTCTCAAAAAGCTCCTCCTAATCATTTTTTGTCACACAATCATGTAAGGGTCCCTTACATTCTCTTATCTATTCAGGTTTCCTTGATATCTCAGGCCTTCTATTTCCAATTCCTTATACTGGGATATTTATTTCCCTATCCCTATTACTGCCAATTTTATTTAAAGATAATGAAAAGCTCCATTATCTCTCATTAATCAATTTTTACGTATTTTTTAGGTGAAGTCATTATGCTGCCCAAATTTCACAGTGATTTTTCATGCCAAAAAATTATTTTTTAAATACCATACATGTTTACAATCAAGGGAATTCAACATTTTTAAAATATAACTCTTTGAATTGGGAAATAAATTTATTTATTCCATAATCCATATTCATGGATTAAAATGTTATGATAATTGATTTCTTGTATTATGATCTATGTTTCCCACATAAGCATGAGAATGAAATGGAAGTGACGGATGGGTCTATAATTATATCGCTCTATATTTCTTATGGTAATGTTTACTGTCATGATATGTCATTTTTGGATTGGTAGTGGACACAATTGTTTATGCGACTTTTTTCATCATGATGTTTTGTATGTTATCCTTAACATATGATTATAGTGTTGTGTTTTAAGTGGTTTCCACATTTCCCATGGTGTTATTATCATGTTATTTCATCCCTTATTATTAAAGTTAATTTTATTCTCAATTCATATGCCTATTTTCCTAAAAAAATTACCTTCTATGATTATTATTCGCTTACTGGTCTTTATTACTCACCCCTTTTTATGCATGTCTCTAGGTTATCCCGTGCAATTTTTAAGTCCATGGAATATTATGATCTTATTATTGAAATTTTCAACAATGCTGATGTATTTACTATTTTATGTTGTTATGTAAGGAACATAATTAAAAGAGACACAATATTTCTCAAAATTATAGGTTTTGGAATGTGTAATCATATGTAATAAATTGTGTAATAATGTAAAAAAAGATAATAGTTTTTAAAAATTGTATTAAAGAAGAAGTATAGTTATTTTGGGTTTATGATTAGAAATATATTATAAAATTCATAATATTGATACAATGTATAAAAAACAACCATAAGTTGTATTCTGTATAGAGTAAGATTATTATTAAGAAAATATATCTTGTTCTAGATAATACAAGTGTATATGGTTCTAGAAAAGATATACCTGGGGGTAACAACTCTGATATGGTGTGTCAGGCTTGACTTGGTGTAAAATGGCACACAAAAACAGAAATTACTATGAACATGGTTTGAAACTCTCATGTGATATGATTTTGTAAATTAATAATATCATTATGAAGCATTATTATGGTAATAATAAAAATACCCATAAGAATATATGTTATGAAATAGATCGTGGATAATGTATATTGAAGCCAATAAATTAAAAAATTAGTGAAATAAATATAAATTATAAGTTCTCTCTTTAATATAATAGTATTCCCTTTTATATGTTTAATAATTACAAAAATAATCATCCCATGTTTTCCCTTTCTTCAAGACTATGGCTAGATATAAAAATAATCGAGTTAATAATCCATGAAATGGGAAATGTGATTAAAACCCTAGTGAGATTCCTAAACCACTATGAGCAGAAATCCAAAACATTTTGATGATACTCCCTCAATTGAATCAGGTTTCGAATAGGATCCTATATTAAGGGGAGCACATAATTCCCACAAATAGTGAACATTATACTATTGAGAGCTTTATTTTGCAAAGGCCTCCGAATTTCAACTTATCATCTGATCCTTTAATAACCTAAAAATGGATCAACATAATTTATATGATCCTATGCATCCTTATATGTGATGAACAATATAATGTTCTTCTATCTATTTATTATAAAGAGGGGTAACTTATCAATAGTGGGAATTGATAAAAAAAATATGAATCTAGAAGAATATATTTAAGTTATGGGGTGGAAGGAATTCAAGAAAATTATTTTCGAAAAATATTTTCCGTGCACACTCTGTGTTAATATAGAATGATATTTCCTTTCCCTCATGAAGAGAAATGAAAAATATCTGACTTCATATAAGGATAAAATCACACGACATGCACAATATACCAATGGGTTTGTTGTTACCCACAAATTATAAGTTGGCCACTTCGTTGGTGGGATGAAACATTGTCAATGAAAATACTAGGTGATCCATGAAATTGATAGTTGTGAATAAATTTGCTGATGTTATCTTGAAGTTGAAATGGAGATCATATAATCTCAATGGTATAATGGGGATAATAAGAAGACTATAGAGTTTAATTCTGGGGTACTGATGGGGAATTATAATGGTGGAATGAAATTTCAATATCCCACATGTCAAAGGTGTTGAAAGAAGAACCCCAGAAATTACCTAAATGTGACATGGAAATTCGTTTTGTGTGGGAAATAAAGGCACCAAGAAAGTGATTAATGACAGGAGAACCCCACTAATATGATAATGGAATTGAATTCTCTAGGAAAACTTCAGTGCATTGTTTTTTATAAATATTAAGGAACCAAGGAACTTTTATAATCAATTGCCTAATCCTAGGGTTTTTAGATCCAACCAAAACTTTCCCAGACAGCTGGGTATAAAATTTCACATAAGAATAGTTGATGTGGATATTTAAGATATAGTGGTGATAGGTATTTTATTAATTTAATTGGTAATATAAAACATAATTTTTTGTTCTAGTTCTACACATTACATCATATCACAAAATTTTAGTTGATCTTTTCAACCACCACCATAGAGTTTAAATGTATAGTTGTTGGTGAAAATGGAAAATATTGAAATTATTTAATTGAAGGTATATGACACATTACCTATCATAATTTTTTGGGCTGAACTTCCTAGTGAACCTTTTCTTATTTCTTTTGGTGTAATTTGTTGTAATTTTGTAATCGATTTTTTTCCTTCTAAAGATATAACATAAATTGTCAAAAGAAATAATTTACAATCAATATTGTGAATCAACCCAAAAATCTATAAAATTTCATGGAATAAGATAGTAATATTTAGAAAAAAAATCATAAGAATGAACATTATTTACCTATAGGAAAATTTATATAGATAAAATTATCTATTTGAAAGAAAGAACATTCATAAAATACTTTCCTATTATGACAGAAAACGCTAATTTTTTTCCTGAGGATTTTTCTAGTCTTCCTCATAGACTAGTGGTGTAATTTTAAATCAGTCTTATACCTTGGTAATTACCATTATCTAAGACATCATATATAATAGTAGTTGTGGTAATTTATTATCTTAACAACGAGCTATATTTTAATAGGGATAAAGGGTTTATACAGTCAAGTGATTCACCATAGGGTGAACCATTCCTCTTTATCAAGAAGAAGGATGGGTAAATGTGAATTTTTTATCATTGGGAGCTCGATACGATAATGATATAGGAATAGTACCCTCTAACAATGATTTATTATTTGATCAATAAGATACATGGAACACAATAATTCTCTATGGTGAATCATTGGTCTAGATATTATCAAGTAATTGTGAAGGAGGATGATATCCCCATGACCACTTTTTATATTAGGTACATGCACTATGAGTTCATAGTAATTAAATTCATACTCATTAGTTCTCTATAAATATTCATGGACATGATGAATAAAGTAATTTGATATTACCTTGAAATAAGTGGGGTTTTTTATAAATGATATTCTAAAATTCTCCAAATCCATGGTGGACCATGAGGAGCATCTAAGAACTATATTGAAGAACATGTGAAGAGATAAACCTTTTGAAATTTAGAGAAATTTTTATTTATGTTTAAAAGAATTATTTTCCATGGGGAATATAATCCAAATTAATGGGATATATATATAACCTCTGAAAATATAATCAATTCTATGATGGATAAGGAAAATATTTTTAAATAATATCTATATTTTCCATGGATTATCATTGTATTATCATGGATTTTTGGGAAATTTCTCATGATTTTACAAACCCATAACTAGTATAACAATGAAGGTATTCAAGATTTCATGGAATGAAGAATGTCAAGTGAGCTTAATGGAATCGAAAATGGGGTTTATCACAACACCTGGACTCACACTACCCACAAGTGGATAAATTTTCATGTTGTTCAAAAATGCATAAAATAAGGGATTGGATAGTGTGTTAATGTATAATGACAATGTAAAAGACTATTATTCAAGGGGGATTACGTTTTAGTAATAGAAAAAACCAAAGCATAATAAGGTATTGGAAGTAGTGATCTTCCCATTGAAAACACAGTAGAATTATCTATTTGGTGGGAAGTTTGAAATAAATATATATCACAAAAGATTCAACTATAAAACCACATAGAAGGAGATAAATATGAATTAATGATGATGGTTTGATCTGATCAAGGACTATGAAATGTCAATCCACTACCATCATATGATATAGAATAATGTGGAAGATTTTCTTAGTCGAAAGGATCCAACAATACTTTCATGTATTAGAATTGAGAGGGATCTGATAATCATATATTTAGAAATGATGGATGTGGGAATCATAAAGGAAGAAACATTATCAATAATTCCAAAAATGATTAATCAAACATCTATTTTGGAGAGGTTGAATTATTTTCAAAGGGATGATTTCAGAATTCAAAATAATGTGGAAACTATTAGGAAAGGGAAATCCTTGAAGATAAATGTTAATGGAGGAGGTGTTGTATGATTTTGGTACAGAATAATTCTACCCTCAAATCCTAAGTAAAATAAGGATCTATTAGATTATGGACATAGTTAAACCATCTCTTTCCATACCAAAAGCATAAATATGTAAAAACATATTTGAGTGGAATATTAGTGGGATTATATGAAGAAAGTGATTGTAGAGTATACATCATGTTGTCTGGTATGTAATAAAGTGAAGGCCAGATGGATGAAGTGTAAGGGGATGATACAAGTATTCCCCATAGCATCATAGAAATGGGGAAACATCACCATGTAAACTATCACAAAATATCAAAATACATATACGGGATAAATTTATATATGGTTTGTTGTGGATCGTCATATAAAGAATAAACACTTCATCATAATCGAGAGGAATTATCATAAGATCAACCTACCCAAATTTAAATTAGAGAAGTGGTATGGATTCATCGATTACCACTAACAATAATTTCTGATCGAGATCTGAGATTCATCTATTTTTTCTGGTAATATGTATAAATTTTTTTAAATATTGAGACGAACATTAGAACGACCTATTATATTCAAACTGATGGAAAATCATATCCAGCTATTCAAAAACTGGATGGAATTTTCTGATCATTTTATATATACTTAAATGGAGGATGAGAGTAACATCTACCTCTAATCGATTACACATATCACAATAGTTTCCACTAAAGTATCCAATTGGATCCATATAAGTCCCATTAAGGGAAGAGGGGCATAATAGCTATGTGGTGGGATGAAGTTGGGAAATGAAAAATTATCTGTCCAAAATTAGTTGATGAAATAGTTGAAAAGTTTAATACCATTCTGTAGCAGTTCATGGATTCGTAGGGTTGGTATGAGAGATATTATGAAATTCATTGATGACACCTAGATTTTGATGTTGGATACATGGTATTCCAATTCAAATAATCATAGTACAATGTTATGAGATTTCGGATGAAGGGAAATATTAGTCCAAGATACACCTGCCCCTTTGAGATCACTGATCACATTTGAGTGGTGAACAGTCGACTTGAACACCCAGACAAATAATATCAAGTGTATGCATTATTCCATGTACACATCTTCTGTAAATACAGATCATACCCCTATCAGGTGCTCAATCCAGAAGTAGTAATATTTGGGAATGACGTTTTCTATGTAGGGAAGATAGGGAAGATCAGAAATCTTAATGAAAAAGTTTAACCAAATAAGACAATGAACCTAGTAAAAGTGATGTGGAGAAACTACAAGTTTGAAGATTTGATGGGACAACTGGAGGAAGTGATGAAACAATGTTACCCTTGTTTATTTTTTGTGTGATAAATGAATGTTTTGAGGGTGAACTTTCTTAAGGGGGTGGGGAAATTAAAATGAACTAAATTGTTATAAATAAATCATTCCCTTCTGATTTAATTACTGAATTATTGGGTTATTTGGCTGTTGAATACTCATGATATCCTATGGTTTTATTAAATAATATCATATTTAAATAACCGTTAAGAATATTTACTATTGATAAAATATCCATGGAAAATATCACATGATTCATATAAATATAGGGTTTTTAAAAATCCATTAGACATAGATAAAGGGTGTGATAGCCATAACTTGTAGTTTCATACATAGTAAATATCATTTTTCAGACAATCCGAGGGTGGTAACATCTATGTGAATTATATCTAACCAAGCCCAAGATATGATGCAAAAAATGTAAGAAATAGAAAACATATTTGTGAGAGGATTTCAAGCTCATCGGTATCATGGCTAAAAGCATGTACACCGAATAACCCCAAGGAAGTTTCACTATCACACACCACACTATTTGAGAGTTTAATGGGTTTTAATGGGATATGTGTCAAGACACTTGAAATATGAGCATGTATAGTATTTTATTATATAATAATGAATATATTTTCATCACATTATTATTACATTATAAAAGATTTTTATATTTATATAGTAAAAAACTCATAATATTTTAGTGTAATATTCAAATTCAATTAAGGGAAATATTTTGTTGAATTAGTGTATTTTTGAAATAAATAAAATTTTAATAATTTGTTATTATATTTTTATTAGATATAAATGATCATATAATTTTTATAATGTAAAATATAAATTTTATAAGGGTCTGGAAAATATTATTATAAAAAAACCAACATTTCTATATAAATTTAGATTTTATTTTAAATATGAAAATGAATCTATTTATAAAATTACATAGAAAATAATTATATTATTTATTAAACCATAACATTGAAATTATTAAATAGTGTATTTTTCTTAATTTTCCGAGACAGTTGAATTTTGTGGAAAATAATAAATACTCTGTTAATATACATTGCATATTCTACCATCATTATTACAGAAAAGTGATACAATATATATGGTAAAAGTTATACAAGAGAATATATTTGTTTTATTTTCAAACATATGAGAATTAATGTTTATTTTATTTATTTTATAAATCCATTATGAATCCTCCCAAAATACTAATATATTTTACAGTTTCAAATAATTTCATTAAGAGTATGACTCACCTCCGTAGATGCAATTGAAATATTTTATTAATTTTTACCCATATCCTTATAAAATAATTAAAACCACTCCCAATTGATATAAACCATGGTAAAACCCATGGGAATGTTTTTATTTTTTTATATAGGGTCAAAAACATATGTTTGTGAAATTATAAAGAAACCCCCTCTCATTTTCTATATATAACCATGAAAGATCACATATATCTTTATTAAAAATAAATATATCACACAATTACTTTTCAATACCCTCAATATAGTCCTCCCATGGTTCCCTTAAACAACCAAGAATCCTATCCCAAGTTTTTGGAGTCTGACACACAAGAATGGGGTCCTCACCATCACTTCATTATTCATGATTCAATATTATCTTATTCTGTATATTTCATATTCCTTTTTTGGGATATATCTTAAAATTTCCCTATTACTAAAAATATAAATTTCCAAATGATGATATACCCCTATCTCTATCATCAATCCAAATATATGAATTTTTAGGTCATGTTGTTATGTTGCAAACAATTCACCATGATTTTTCCATAAAAAATTGTATAGTGAATAACATACTCAATTCATAACAACGGTATTCACATTTATACAAATATACCTGTTTTACAAGGTACATACACGTATGTACCTAAACTTATATATTTTTCAATCCAAAAAATAGATCATAAATTATTCAAAGAAGTATGATCTATATGGGAATCTTAAGCATGAGAATGAAACGAAAGTGATAGGTGAAACCAAAATTATATAGCCCTCTAATGAATTCATAAATGATTAGTCTCACGAGAAGATGTGTTTTTTGATAGAGATTAGACCCTATTCCAAAATTATATGGAACTATAATGAATTGGAAAATGATTAGTCCCATGATAAGTTGGGTTTTGATAGATATTAGACCTTATTCCTAAATGGGACATTTTCCATCATGATTTCTATGAATCTGTCCTTGCACTGTGTTTATGATTCAATGTCTCAAGTTATTGAAACATTTCCAAGGGTATGATTATCCTGCTATATCGTGTCTTATTATTCATAATCCTTTTATTCTCAATTTATATGTATATATTCAAACATGTTTTACATTATAAAATTATTATTACCTTTCTCGTATTTATAACCCACCACATTTTTATGAATGTCCCCAGGTTATCCCATTCAGGTTTAAAATCTATTTAATATTATGATCATGTTAAAGAAGTTTTCTATAATGGTGACATATTTGTTGTTTTAAGTTGATATGTAATACCCTTAATTCCCAAATACATTAGATGACTAAATCTTCCATGATATAATATGGGTAATTTTTTATAATAAATCACGAAATAAGGTAAAATATAGAGATGGTTTATTATACATTCAGTAAGGACTCATATCTTATGAGATATTAATGGGAAACAAGCCGATGTTTTTTATCGACAATGGGAAACATAATGATGTTCATGTTCTATAATCGAAAAAACGTGACGAGTACTATTATTTTTAGAAATGAGATACATTATATATTCTTAATAATTAATGGTTTGATGATTTCTTTTGTTAACCATGATATATGAAATAGATTATATACTATTGATGGAGCCACACTTATATGACATTAACATAAGGTTCCTGATTGATTTATGAAGATTTATCACAATTATAGTTCATTTATTTTTAAATGATGATGTTTTGTGCCATTGATAATGTTTATGATCCATTATATATTGGAAATGGCCTTTTTATGTTATATTAATAATTGAAAACTTTGTGTTTATCGTAGATTATAACGTGATGCTAAAATGAAATCTTATTTGATTACCCTTACCAAGAATCTGAGATCACCTTTTCATTTTTTTCCATTCCCTAGGTATGAAAAATGGTTTATATATGGTCTGTCTGTGAAGAGTAAAAAATGGGAAGATATTAGTGGTTGATGTTTAGTATATATCATGAAATAAGATGATTCTATAACTGTTCACCAAAGACACTAAACCATTAAAAACCAAAGACTTGTATTTGAAAAAATAATAGAATATTCATATATGAATATCTAATATATATGTAGGAAAAGAGTGTGTATTTATAATATTAATTAGAGAAAATGTTATATTAACCATTTAAATTTATGATACTAATAATTTATTTATAGCCATAAGTTCAATCAAATATATGAAAATGTCCTCGAATTTTGGTGAATCATACAAAGTGGTTTCTAAGAAATTCCTTTAATATCTCTATAATAGAAGTATATGTGGACCAATAATAGATGTACATTGGAGTAAAAACTAAAAGAACAATATATTTTGATTTGAAATGATCATCACTTAGTGTGTGATAATGGTTCTTGTTACACACCTTGTTTGCCACTCTAGGAGGATATAATAGAGAAATTTACAAACTCTGTTGGAATTATTATAATGGATTAGAAAAGTTATTGATATCGAATGGCCTAGGTTAGGACCAAGGCATAACATATTCAAAATATAGAGTTATGATTTAGAAATAAAACAAGTAATATTTCTGGTTTATTTCATTCTGAATCTGATTATTATTCTACAATCTATGATTTTTAGTTTTAGTAAATGGGTAGAAACCAATGGAATCCAATAAATGTTGAATATAATGGAAAATGATTCTATTTTCCTCCTTATCATCCAAATTTTAAGGGAGAGGCAATGAAATGACTCAATTTGATGATCACACAATATGCAATGAATCATGTTAACTTTAAAATGAGAAATGGAGGGAAAAAATTCTATTGAGTCCTTCATGATAAAATGTCCACTATCTTATAGTGATTCCATTGATCAACTAGTTGTAGAGAAATGGATGAGTACCACTGAATAGATAGTTTCCATTCTAAACTGTTGACAATATAAAAAATTAATTTTGGATATTAATCATTTTGTTGAGGAAGATAACCAATGGTCAAAACCCAACATGAATATTAGGCAACATGCAGAAATAAAATCCATGAAGTGCGATTAGTATAATAGCTTATTTTCAATAAATAGTTTCATCCAACTCTCTATATGAAGATAGAGGAGGAATTAATTTATTTAAAATAGGAGGATGATAAATCAATTGGAAACTATGCGGAATTATTGGAATTACATTTGAGTTATTCATCTAGTGTTATCATCCAAAATGATTGTAAGATTGATCAATTATTTAAGTGAAGAATGAAAATTCATTAAATGTAATTAACTATAACATACTTTGGTATCTATGAATAAATTAGTGAATTCTCAATTTATTTGGAAATGAAGATTGGTGTTACACATAAGTCTCACAGTTTTGATATTAAAAGAATGACTGCATTTTAAGGATGCTATAAAAAGCATATAGAGAGGTAGATGATCGTTAATTCATGATCTATATGTGGAATGAGGCATGGAGAAAATTATATTAAGGGGGATAATAATTGTTTTATATGAGGAAGTTAAGGTCATCGAGTGCATGAATGAAAAAGTGATTGGATGAACATAGCCAATGATAAGAATAAAGAGAAATCACTATAGAATTCACAACTGATGCATCAGAGTTATTGATGTAAGGATTTTGTAAATTATGTGAATTAATTATCTAATATAAGGGATAATAATGATAATAATCCACAAAAAACATTGAATAAAATGGGAAATGGGAAATCTTATGAAACACTGTTGTTGATATGAATCATGATAATTAGGTAAAAATTATCCTAAAATCTAAAAATTGTAATTTCATGTTCTATATTTTTTGAAAGATCCCTATAAAAATATAATAGTAAATAATTTTATAAAATATTATTTCAATTTGATCTTTTATTATATCCCTCTAAATATATTTTGGAATAATTATAAAACATTTTATATTTAATTATCAAATGGTTGTACCCAAGATTCCCATTGAAATATTTTTTTCTAAGATGTGATTGTATTTATGGAATAATGGGTGTATTATATTTTTAAATCATATATGTCTCTATATAAGATTAACATAAAAGTTGTAGATACGATAATGGTTTTATATGTTTAAGGATTATCATCTGTTCAAAGTCTTATACACCCCTTTTGTGGTTTTATTTTATGGTAGTTTATCAAGATTTAGGATAATTTGGGAAACATTTATTATAATACAACCCTTAGGTTTTGTATATGTTTTGTTAAAAATATTATTTTTGGGGGAATACTTTTATCTATAAAGGTTATGAGATTAAAGGTATTGGGATCCTTTATGGGTTATCTTATGTTTATTTTGAGGTAATAATGGGTTGGTAAAATTTTTGGACATTATCAGATTTATATCAATATAGAATTGGAAAAGGATAACACACATCCTAGGTGAAAACCTATCACTTTCAGTAAGGCCATGAGGTGCGAACTTGCAACCAAAGGGCTACAATGTTTATGCACCTACCACTCTCCTATGTGGAGGAGTATCTCTAGTGTTAATGAATGAATATAGATACTGTAGAGTTTCTATCTGTATTCTTTTTATGTTTATATATTTAGGTTGAGAGAAAGAAGACTATTGGAATGTTATAACCATTAGCCATACCAGAATGGAAATGGGAAAATTTACCCAAGAATTTTTCATCAGACTTCCTTAAACTTTTCATGGTAACAGTACTATATGGGTTGGTTTTAATTTAAATAATAATTCAACACAATTTATTTACAAATTATAATATTTCTATGAAGATCTAATTTATAGGATATATATTAAAGATGTGGTAAATTTTAGGGTGTATCAATTTCTAATATATCTGATTGGGATTTGAGGATTACATCAATATTGAGGAGAAGTATTCATTATTACATGGATAAAGAGATATATTTCAGAACTGTGTATTAACCATATAAATACGGTAAGACTAAATGAATGGCCTAAAAGGCCTCCAACAAATATTTTCTTTGTCAACCATAATTTCATTAAATTCAAATAGCTATAACTTTTGATCCATGTTTCTGGTCATCCTGTACCATATATTATATCTACACTCATTTCATGGCCTTTTATTTGACTAGTTTGGAACCTAACAATGGACATCCATATCAGATTTTATGGTCATTTCAGTGTTTAATGTTTTTCAGGGTTTCCTAATGTTTTACGGTTTGTTTATTTTTTTAACAATTTATTCATTATTTATCAATTATTTATTAAATTTTTATTGAATATTAATTAAATAAATATTATTTATTAATTAATTTTTTATTTAATATTTATTTAACTATTATCTATTATCTATTATTTGTTATTTATTATTTATTATCTATAATTTATTTTTTATTCATTATTTTTTATAATTTATTCAAATAGTATTTCTTTAATATTATTTCATATTTCATATTTATTTATTTACTATTTAGATTATTAATTTTTTATATTTAATATTGTAATTTTTATTTATTATATATCTTTTATTATTTTTACTTTTTTGTTACATTATTTATATATTTATCTAAGTAGTTAGGTATTTTTCTCTCAATTGATTATTTATTTTTAATTACTTTTTTATTTTATTAGTATTTATATATTATTATTTATATATTATTATTTATATTTATAATTTTTATTTTTTATAATTTATTTATTTATTTTATATTTATTAATTAAGTTGTTACTTTAGAAACATTCATTATTAATTGTTTTTTTAAACTTGAATTTATTAATTAATTATATTCTTATTATTAGTTAATTGTTCATTTATTATTCATTTATTTATTATTTATTTCTTCATTCATTATTCATTATCTATTATTAATTAATTAATATTAAATTATTTATCAATTGAATATTAAATATTAATTTTTAAATATTAAATGTTAATAATTAATTTTTAATTAACAATTATAAATTATGAATAATGAATTATTAGTTATTAATAAATAATAATTTTTTATTTTTTATTTTTTATTTTTATTTATTAATAATTTTTTATTATTTATTTATGTAAATATTTATTTATTTATTTATTTATTCATTAATTTATTAATTTATTTATTTAATCCTTATTCTTTATTATTTATTCATTATTCTTTATATATTATTTATTTATTTTTTAATTAATTAAATAATTATTTATTTTTAGTTTTTTATTCTATTTTGTTAAGTTATTTAGTTTTTAAATAATTAATAATTATTTAATTTTCTTTTAAATATTAAATATTAAATATTAAATTTTGAATATTGAATATTGAATATATAATATTAATTATCAATTATTAGTGATCAATTATAATCTATAATTTATTATTAATTATTAGTTATTTTCTTTATTTATTATATGTTATCTCTTATTTGTTATTTATTATTTAACTACTTATTATTTATTTCATATTATTATTTTATTATTAATTTATTATTAGTGTCTTATTTGCTATTTATTTACTATTCATTATTATTTGAATATTTATTTCTTATTTATTTGTTAATTATTTATTGATAATTTACTTATCTATTTATTCTTTGCTTATTCATTATACATCAATATATATTTATATAAGTGTATTAAATTCTATTTATTCACCAAATGAATTGTCTGGTGGAGGGATAAAGTATTTGGATAATTAAAAATAAGTAAGGGATTCAAATCTCAACCTCTATATGGCGTACACATGGGAATGTGCATTTCCCTATGCATGAGCATATTCAGAGTAATAAATAATAAATTATTTAATTAGTAGAATTCCATAATTGACTAAAAAAATTATATAATGATATAAAAATAATAAAATATTTACAAAATAACTCTGGGAATAACAATAAATTATAAATAATAAAATAATAATAATAAAATAATAAAAAGAATAAATAAAAAAAATAATAATAATAAATAATAATAAAATATAAAATTAAATAAAATTTTAAATAATTATAAAAAATATTAATTACAATATAACAATAAAACAATAATTATGAGAATAATAAAAAATTAATAATAATAAATAAAAAAATGACCACGACAATTATAATAATGTAAATAATAATAAAATAAACAACAAATAAGTGATAAACAATAAATAAATATTAATAAAAATTTAATAATGAAATTTAAAAATAAATTAATTAATTAAAAAATATAATAAATTTAGAAAAACCGTTGTGAAATAATTTTATGGTGGTTTAAACATCCCCTAAATGAATCCCATTATTTTTAAAAACTATCAGTAAATTGTTGTATTTTGGTTATGAAAAATTACTCATTAATTAATAACGACACACAATTTAGTAGTTGATTTTCAAAACTATCGTAGAAGGATTTAGCAGCTGATTTAAACTACCACTGAATTCCTTTTTTTAGTGCTTGTTATATATATTTCAATTATTATTGAGATCAACACCTTCATCTAGATGAGTTTGTATACATAAATTGTGTTTACTCGAACATTTAGATGGATCCTTATATTGACTTATATAGAAACAAGTGTAGATAACTTCCATTAAAGGGTGAATTTTGAGAATGAAACTTATTAGAAACTGAATGAGATGATGAAATTGTAGTTAATGTTTAAGCCATTCATCAATAATGATGTATAGCATAATGTTGGAAGAAACGTTATGCTAAAAATCACTAGTATTTTATAGAATAGACATGATCCTAAGGAAGAACATACTTGATCCTTTGGATATAATGAACACAAATTCCATATCACTAGATTGAAATATTTCATTCATGAAAAATCCATTTGAGATTCTGGATCTTATATTGAAATTTTTATGAAACAAGACCACTCATCATTTCATAGTTTTTTGGTAAAACATTCAATTTAACCAATCTTTTTAGGAACCTAGGAATATTCAATGTAGAAGTATCATCATTTTTTATATTTCATTGATAAATTTAGTGTGGGAAATTCATTTAAAATGTTGTATATAGTAACTTTAATTGATTTTATGTATGTTTTTTTAAATAAGTTTAATTTAATAAGTAGGTTGTGTTACAGACAATAACTAGTTTTAACAATCCATGATATATTATAATTATTATTATTATTAACTATCCTGACATTTCGAATAAATACACTGGTTATAATATGAATAATTTTTTTGTAATTTATTATAAATTTTTTAAATTAATTTTTTATATAAATAAGTGCTATTTTAAATATGAATTTTTGTGCTATGAATTTTTTTTTTCAAAAAATGATTTCAACTTATTTTTGTGTAAAAATACCACATTAAATATTCAAAAAGTATATGGAATTTATTTTATCATTAATATTCATTTTTGGAATCTACATGTAAAAATTGACTTAGGGTGACAGTTTTTTGATTTTTTAGAAAATATTAATTTTTTGATGAATGATGAAATATACAAACTTCTGTTAATAACCACCTTTTTCATTAATGAATTTTATAATTTCCACCATGTTTAAATGTGGTTTAAAATAAATATAAGTCAAATTATATTATTATTAATCCTGTAATGGACATTTAAATAAAATTCATATTGATTTTTTAAATCATTATAAACTAATGAAAATTTCGCCAATGGAATACTGCTTTTTTGTCACGTCTGTCGAATTGAGGTTATGTTTAAAAAATCCATTTTGATGAATTGAAATATATAAATTTTCATACATAATTCAAATAATAATAATTCATATAATATATTAATATGTAACTATTGTTTTGTAAAAATTAATAGTAAAAATATTATATATTAATTGATGTTGTTGAATTAAACACATATTTAACTATTTATAGACAAAAAAATATAAGGGGTAAATAACCTATAAACATCTCCAAATACCCTTTCATAGCACTATATCAATATTATTTCATCAATTGTTTGAGAATTATCTATTTGGGGTATTTGAGCATGTGAATTATGTGGGTGCACTGTATTAATTTTATGAAATATTTGTGTGTCCTCTTCAACACCTATAAATTGGGTCCCACTCTCTTCTCATATTCAATCATCCAACACCTATTATTTAGGAAATTACATGGACAAATCCATTAATTACTTACATTATCATAACATAGATTTTTTTATTAGGAATCCATCCTTGAATAATTGTTAATGTAATCCTAAGGGGGTCATCTAGGAAGAGGTGTTATTCTCAACTGAGTGTTTCTAGATTGTTTATTTTTTTCATATCCAACAAATATTATAAAATTATGATTGTATATAAAACTAGTATTTAAAAAATATCTTATTATGTAAATTACATAATCAATATTCACCTCCTCTTCCATAAAATTGGTGAATAACCAATCGACTTTGTATACGGTGGACTACCGCCTCATAAATTGATGACATTTATTTCCCATCATTTCCTTCCAAAACATTATATAACTATGAACATAAAATATTTATATGATATTTATATCATAAGTAAAATTATTTAACTATAATGTCACATATACTTTTATAATTTATATTCCCGGGAAATATCATAACATTGTTTGTATATATGATGACTACTATCTCATGAAGTGGTGTGGTTTGCTTATCACATACTGTTTACAAGGAAGGAATTGAGGAAAAAATTTAATCAATATATATGATATAAATTATGTAGTAATGATTTTATTATGGTAAATTTAAATTTAAATTTTCTTCATTCCATTGGTCGAGAATATGGAATCAATTTTCATGTGCACATATGACATATCATCTCTATGAATAGTGTAATTTATATTTCTATCTATGAATTAATGGGTGAAAATAATTTTTTTAAATATGAATATGTATTATATTTATATTATTATTAATATTATGGATATGGAATGTCCATAAGCTCTGTATGAAGTCGAAAACTACCAAACCAAAATATATGTGAAAAATGAAGCAGTAACTTCTGGAAACATGATTTGGAAAATGAATTCATAATAAATTGGTAATAAAGGGTTATATTTCAATCATAAATTGTATGATATGTATGATAATGGTTCTATAATAGATTTTTAAAAAATTTCTATTTATGATATAGTAGGATCTCATGTGTTTGATGGAAGTCATGACTTGAGGTATCATTTCTTCATCTTTAATTGTATTATTTGGGGAATATATAGTGTTATGAACATATCATTATTTGTGGTATATATAAATCCATTTTTATATTATATTTCATGATTTTAGTAGATAAAATTATATTTAATTTTTTATTTAACTTTATTATTTCAAAAAGATTCTGATTCAATAGTTACAATTAAGGTAAAGGATTTCTTTGTCAATTTTATTTCAATGGGACACATTCCTTACAAACCACTGGTTTCTTATATTAGGTTTATATAATACTTAATAATTTAATTTTTTTTATAATTTTAATTAATTATTATTTATACAAATCCTTGTGATGTTCTATTTTTCATTGGGATTCCAACTAAAAAGATACAAATATGATAAATGGTCTTATGATATAATCTATTTATTTATCTGGATTATTTTTGACTAAGTATATAGTGATGAAATATTAAAATAATTATGTCATGAAAAGAATTTATTTTATTATATATTGGTTATTTAATGAGAATACGTGTTTATATTTCATTTCATCCATTTGTGTACTCAATATACCAAAATTATTTTTTAAGGGAAAACTAAATTTATATCTTTATTTGAATGAAAATTATTTTTAATCCCTATTTATGTATTCTAAATATATTTTAATGGAATAATAATTATACTCTAATGATTCTTTAATGACATTTATATACATATTTTACTTTTTAGAAAAAAAATCAATGAAAAATTCTTGTCATTTTTGTAATGAGAAAATTTTTATGTTTTATTGAAAATGTAAAAGTGATAATTATTTTAACTTGTAGGGCATGAAAAGAAATTTATGGAATCATGAAAACACCATTATATTTAGATATCATTGTATATTATAATAATATTTTTTTCAGGGAAAATATATTTCTTTATATTTTGGAATTGAGAGATTCGAGGGAATGCGGATGGTTCCTCTCTTCCACTGATAACCTAGTTCTGATGCCGCCAGATCCTGCTC
Organism: Viscum album; assembly: GCA_963277665.1. NCBI lineage: Eukaryota > Viridiplantae > Streptophyta > Magnoliopsida > Santalales > Viscaceae > Viscum > Viscum album. The sequence goes on along the minus strand of OY728121.1, from coordinate 1,152,627,380 downwards.
CCCCCTCCCCGTTAGAGGGGGGAGACTTGAAATTTCATCCACAGGGAATGCGTCTTGGTTAGTTTCTGTCCTTCCGGAGGATTTCGATTTCGCCAACAGTCCCTGACCTCTTCTAAGAGGATCCCCAACTCTCTCTACTTCCGACAGAGATTAACAGAGCCTCTAATCTATGGAATCTCACAATGGTGGCCCGATTCCGCCTTCAGCGACCCTCGGTTGAAACCTTTGATCGTTTCGTCACTTAATCTTGGAAGCTTCGAGAGCATGCAGTTGTTGGTCTCTTGACCGAAGGTACATCATGATTCGATTTGGATCAGAGGAGGATTTGATTTACACCTAGTCCAGGGCCCCTCGAAGATGCAATGTGGCGTTTTTCTACCTGTTTCGCTAGAGTTATGAATTTTACATGTGGCATGATCCTTCGGCTTTCGTGACATGGGTAAGTCTTCCGGGGATTCCTATCTCGTTTCATAATCCTTCTATCTTGTGTGCAATTGGGAACATGATCGGGATGTATATCTGTTCTAATTGGTGTACTGATTTTGTTTTCCATCCTATCTGCCCGAGAATATGTGTGGAAGTGGAAGCTGCAAAGCCGCCAGTCCGATGCGTTTGGATTACAGATGAGCATGAGTTTCGGTGGAGGTAAGAGGTGGTTTTTGAATCATTGATAGATTATTGTGTGTCATGCAGCCGATGTGGTCACATTGATTTGAACTGTCGCTGTGGGAGGGTGAGTTGATCCTCACAAGTGATGGGGACGAGCCGCAATGGGGGGTGTGCTCCTTCTATTGTGGATAAAGCATTAGTATTGGGTCCTTCTAATGATGGTTCGACAGTAGGAAGGGGTGTGTTGGGGGAGATTATGGTCTTCCGGAAGGACGCTGGATGTGTTGGATGTGGAGATACTACTGAGTAGGATGTCTGGGTGGAAGGAAATGATGGTGTAGTGGTGGTGGAGTTAGTGGCACCAGCGAAAGGGGTGGTCCGAGAGTCTTTGGATGGTGATGTAATGGTTGATGATCCATTTCCAACAGTATTGCTGATGCGGATGCTGAGGGATAATCCTGATGAGGACCGTGCTTCTGAGGGGATGTTTTGAATCTAGGTGGGGGCTTCTGGTTCTTCTGTGGCTAAGGTTGCTGAGTATATCGCCCCTGTTAACACAGTTCAGGTGGGAGTTCCTGTGTCTGATGTGGTTGAAGTTGTTGTGAATACTGGTTCGGAAAACATAGTACATGATATTTCTTTGCAGAAGGAGTTGAATAGGTCACAGAACAAGACAATTAAGCATGTATTTGATCACTTAAGTAGTGATCTCGGTCTTGTAAATGTAGTCACTTTGGGAAGTTCGTTCATGGGGTCAGATACAGTGGGGATTTCTTTGGACCCGCTTGTTCCTATTCATGATGGGAAGGTTGTTGAAGCTGTAGGATTGGTGACCATGGTCAATACTGAAAATAGATTCCCTAAGCTCGAATGTAATAAGGCATTTCTTGAAGAGGGGAATGATGTAAGGCAAGAAGGCCTCTTGCAGATTGTTAATTCTTCGATGGCTACTGCAACAGGGGAAGTCATGCCGAATCTGGTGGACCAGCCATAAATGGATGATTACAGTCGGGTCCGGCAGGATTGTGGTTTGGAGGGAGGTTGTCTGGAGGTTAAAATCTTAGGGCAGTGGGGTGAAATATCGGATATTGACAAGGAAAAAGATATTGATGTTGTCCAGCCCTCTTATATTTCTATTGCTCAAGGTGAAAGGATGAAGATTCATGAGGATGTTGTTGTTAAGACTGACCCTCCATGATGAAAACCGAGGAAGGATTATTTTTTTTATTACAAGACCGGTGTCTACCAGATATTTTTTGGAAAGGAGAGTTGGGATTTTCAGTCCTTGAAGGAGTTTCTAGCTTTACAGAAGCTGAATCTTTGAAGGAAATATTCCAAGGTACTTAAGCATTATGAATCATCAGAGTGGGAAACAGACACTGCAGAGGACATAATCTCTAAGGTGGGTGGTGAAGAGTATGATTTTCATGATATGTAATTTCTTCTCAGACTTGGTGTAACTGTTGAATGCTTTTTCTTTATTAATAAATGGTCAGAGGCTTGCCTCTGACGGAGCGTTTTGGGTATATTTTGGAAAACATTAGGTTTTAAAATTGTTATTTTTATGGAAAATGATATTTTCCTAGAGAATGTATTAATTTTATTTTATATAATATATATTCATAAATGACAAAAACATTTAGTGATGCTTATGTATTATAGGGGGTATGATCCAATATATCTTTCTGTATTCATTAATTAGTCGGTTAATTTTTATGATTGTGATGAAAATATTTTTATAGAACATTTCCCATTTAAACGTATTATCATATGGTGAATTGATGATTTTTTATGAAACCTATTTCTTTTCCATGGTGTATACTATGATGAAATATTTATGAAACCAATTTTCTTTTAATATTTAATGATTTGATAAAATAAAATTAGGTCCTTATAAATGTCAACATTAATGATTATATGATTGGTGAGACCTATATCTTCCTCCATATCATTGGGTAGTGATTTATATCTCATAGAATAATGATGGGACTCATGCTTATGAGATTGATCTAAAATAAGAAATATGACAATGTGCTTGATCCACATTTTGAAACTGCATATGATTCATTATCCATTAGGAATTGTGAAATATATTTTTGTTCCTGATCCATTGTGATTTGATGGTCTTAGTTATTATCATTTTCTATGAATTTTTTTCAATATTTTTGATGCATCAACACTTTCATGATGTGAATTTATGGTTCTTGATAAATCAATATTTATTTTTATATCTTTTGGTTTGTTTCTTTTTAAATGATTATGTGTCATTCCATGTATGATGTTTAAAATCCATAACATATTGGGTATGTAGTTTTTATATTATATTCATAACCTCATAAACATAGGTTTATCTTCTTCCTTGAAATGATTGTAAATTTATAACAACCTTGTTTACCAATAATGAGAATTTTAACCAAACAAATCTTGTTATTTCATTCATTATTTTATATAGAAAGTATTAATTTGGGTTTCCAATTAATAGTACTAAATTCTATGATGCAGTCATGATATTTTGATTTTGTTTAATGAAATAAGAAGATTGTGTATCCAATCTCCAATGACACTAACCATTTACGATCCTCACACTTGTAGTTGTAAAATGTGTCAGATATTTTCTATGAATATGTTATATTCATGTATGAAAATTATAGGTCTTTATATTATCACCATAATATGGATGGTCAGTATGAGAGTAACATTAAAACATTATAGGATTATTTGATAATAAGTTTAATGGATTTATAATGTTGTTGGGTCCAACAAAGTACCAGTTTTGAGTTATTAGATAAAAATAGTTTCATTATATCCTTAAAATGTTACCTTATGATGATCTGTAGGGGAAAAGTTTTGAAACTAAAACATGTTGGGATGATAATAGGAAGAGGAATCTTATGGGACTATATATAATCCTTGAAAATATAGAGATGGTTCAAACCATTCAACATCATATGAAATGTATAATAAGATAAAAAAAAATCTATGTAGCAAGCCATTAATAAGGAATGAATTATGAAGTTATAGATATTTTATTACATAATATATTGTAATATAATAAATTCATGATGTTTTTGAAGAATGGAATCTTCAGTCCTAGACATTTTATCCTCTTTTACATTATTGATTTCATTATAGCATTGGCTTGTCAACTAGTACTCTTATCCAACATATCCCAAGTAGATATTGTGTTATATGTATTCTTCATGAGGAAGTAAATACAGAGAATCACATTTACTAAATCCAAACCCAGTACAATTCTGCAATAATCTTTTAGATGTGGAGAAACTAGTGAATATCTTAGATTATGTATACAATGTTCTATGAAATAAGGAAAATCACAAGGTTAAAGAGTTTTCACAAAATGTAATATTTGATGAAGAATTAATGGATGCAGAACAAGTGATGAAATAAATGTTCCCTCATATAATATACTATATGAGATGAAATTATGATGGTGAAATATCTGAATGGGGTAATTATTTAATGACTGAGACATTTATATGTGAAAATAATTTTGGAAGGTGTTAATTTTTTGTAATTATAGAAAACAGAATCACTGATGTGGTTATTTTGGACCATTATATTACAAATAATATCATATGTAAAATTACATTAATCATATTAATCATTAATAATACTATATTTATCCATATAATAAATATATATAAAGGGTTGTGAAAATTTTTAATTGATATGTATAGATGGATCAATGACACCGACTATTAGAATTGTAACCTATGTCACTTGTCTTTAAGCCCCTCCTATGGATAGAGAATCACGAATATTTTACATTGGAAAATCCAAATCCATGACTCAAAAATTGATTACTGAGTGAAATCAATTACATTTTATGTTTATAATTATCCAGATCATGTCAAAAAAGAATGTTCGTCGAACCAGCCCAAGAATGTACCACTATAGAATGCATTACCATTAAGGAATATGATGATGTATGAAAGGATTATTAATCATAACCATAGTAGTTCAATTATCTAGTTCCAAGAATAGATGTACATTAAATTATTTTTTGTCAAATTTTTTCATTATTTATTATATAAATAGGATACAGTATAAAATATTTCATGAGGTGATTTTTCATTTCCAATGGGATGGGAAGATGAGTGTATTCAATGTTGATGAAATTTGCTTTATGAAATTTCATTTTAGTGTGGATGGAAAAAAAGTTTTTCCATTCACTATGGTATTACAAGATGTGTAGCTACATTATATCTCAGATCCAGCAAACATGAATTGTTCTATTATCCATCCAGTGAGAATAAAACATTATATTTTGTTGAGAATTTAATGGAGGATGACCATTTCATTGGGAGATCATAATCATTTCATAGCGGTCCTAATTTTGAAAATCAAATTTATGTTAGATGTGACCTCAAATAGGGGAGTTAGATTCTCAATTGAATATCCAAATTCCATTAAACAAATAAATAAATGATTGAGAGTTTAATTAGAATGTAAAACTATTTTACATTATACTATAATTTTCCTTAAAATATTATTTGTTATAAACTATATTTACATATTATTAATTAAATTTTTGACTACTCATGCAACCATTTACTTCTCAAAATGATGATGTGAACAATATTGACGTAGAACTAGTTGTTTTTTGTGAAATTGTAGATTTCATAGTTGATAAAAACCATAATAATGAAAAACATAATAAGAATACAACATCACCGTTTTGGAAAAAAAATAACCTTTCATGAATTAAGGGAATAAAATTATAGACTGGTAAGACTCAACATTTCCAAACAGTTTACCCCAACAAGTCAATGTTCATTATTTATTTTGGGGTCACAATGATGTTTAATGTGTCAATTGATGTTGATTTTTGGTATCATGCACTACATGTAAAAATGGAAACCCTTTGAGAATATGTTGAGGTAATGTTACAATATACATTAATTATTTTAATGAAAATGTATATAATGAAAAAATGATTTAATTTTTATTAATCATTGAATATGTTATTTATTTATTATGATTTCCACATGAAATATGTCTTAATATCCAAAGAAAAATCCAAAATATGCTTCAAACTCCTCATAAAATATTTCATCTTAGAGATGTTGATGTGAAGGTAATTCCCCAAACACCAGTTACTTATATATATATATATATATATTCTAATACAAGAATAAGGAAACTCTTTCATCAATCACCACAATTAGAAATCATTTCAGATTCATTTTAGCTAAAAATATACTTAGTGACATTCTTTAATTAAATTTCATTCAAAATTGTTAATTTATGAGAAACAGTTCTAAAAAAATGTGTTATAAAATGAGTGCACCCCTATTAGAAATCATATACGAGGTCAGATTCATAAAAGAATAAAATTTAATGTTCTTTAAAAAAAATAAAATTTCAATGTTATTTGAAACAATTTTTTATATACATAATAATGAATAAAAATATGAATATAATTCCATCCCTCATCATGTGATATGGAAAGAGTATTTCATAAATAAAAATAGAGAAGTAGTGTATGAAAAAAAATTGAATGGTGTAAGGGTTGCTGTCCTGTGAACCAACTGTTTTGATCTTTGATTACATGAATGTAATCTTATTATATATATTTCATTGTTCTGCGTGACTATAATATCATAATGTCTTGGAATATTTGATTCATTAATAAGGTCATGGAAGATCCCCACTATGATGAGAACCTTGAAATTCTATAACAATATTCTTAAATAATGTTCTACGTTTAGATGACATACCTTGATATGACACATAGTATACAGACTGTCATGTGTGAGTACTCGTAAGAAGATGAGACCCTCTCTCATATAGTTCACACTTAGTAATTTCCAAGATGGGAGATTATGAGAACAAACATTCCAGTAGAAATTATGCCTGTCTTGGAGACATCAAACATTGCTATCTATGAGCATCTGTAATGGTCCTTAGACTAGAAGATTATCATTAACTCATGTCATGACTCACACACATAGATTTGCTAATGAAAACAATAACTAAGAGAGTTGGTGGGATGTAGGGTACGTTGGGTGGGTCACGAATGACATGTTGTTAATCGGAAAGTCAAGGAAGGATTTGTCCCTACCATATTTATGGATGTAGATATCTAAGACCCTTTCATTGAAATAGAATAGTCGATCAAATTCCATGTCCATGGTGAAACGACGAGTTTATTTCTGGATGTTAAAGAATGACAGATCAAGCATAAAGCTTTATGACACTTCCATGAAACAAGGTTGATGAGATATTCAGAAAAAGTGATTAAATTACATAGTAAGCGTCGTATGAGGTGACACGTCAATGTTACATCATCTTCTTACACTTGGGTTCCTTGACCCATTACTAGATAGTAATCTTGCACTTTAGGGAAGCCCACCTAATGCCAACTAAAAAGAGGCCTTCAGGGTCACACACAATGACAAAATGACATCAAAATGGGTATTCAAATTCTTTCAAACAAAAACCACTAGGTGTATGTCATGCCTGTCAACAAGGAAAAATGTCTAAAGCCCCATTTAGTGTGAAATGTGGAAGGGATAAAGAGATTCTAGAATTAGTTCACACAAATGTGTGTGGACCATTTCCAGTTTATGCAAGGGGTGGGTTATCTCTCTTCATAACTTTTATTGATGATTTTAGTAGATATGGATATATTTACATAATGAGGGATAAGTCAGATTCTTTTGATAGGTTCAAAGAATACAAGAATGAAGTTGAGAACCAGCTTCGTATGAAGATTAAGAAACTCCACTCAGACAGAGGAGGAGAATATCTTAATCAGGACTTCATTGATTTCTTACGGGAGTTTGGGATTCTATCTCAACTCACTCCTCCTTACACACATCAGTGGAATGGTGTAAGTGTACTGAGGAACCGCACCATGTTGGACATGGTGAGATCAATGATGAGTCATGAGAGTCTTCCATTATCCTTTTGGGGATATGCATTACAAACATAAGAAGACATACTAAACCAAATACCAACTAAATCGATAAATGGTATTCCATATGAATTATGGAGTGGAAGAATATCAATGTTATTGAATTTACATGTGTGGGTTAGAGAATGATTTGTTAAGGACTCTTTAGGTAACAAATTTTCACCCCGAGTCACAAAGTGTATCTTTATAGGATATCCCATGGAAAAAGGGGGATATTACCTATACAACCCCTTAGACCAAAAGGTTACAGTGGTAAGAAAATCCATATTCCTTGAGAGGGAGAACATATCCAAAATATATAGTGGGAGAGAGAAGGACTTCGATGAAGTCGAGGATCAAAATACACATGAGTTGGTATAAGAATAGATTCCACAATTCCCTATGGAAGAACAATTTGTTCCAGATACACAAGAACTGCGTAGGAGCATGAGAGAGATGAGAGAACCAAAACGATATGATCTTCATGTCACTGAGGATGGTGAGTCATTATTGGATGACAATGATGATCCTCTTACCTACAAGGAAGCAGTTGAAGGCACAGACATTGCCAAGTGGAAAGAAGCAATGAATTTTGAAATGGAGTACTTGTACCAAAACCAAGTCTGGATTTTGGTAGATCCTCCAGTTGATGTAAATAATATTTCAAAAAAATGGGTATTCAAGATCAAACTAGACATGGAGGGGCAAGTCAGCACCTATATGGAATGAATGGTTGCAAAAGGTTTTTTAGAGTGTCAAGGAATTGACTATGACGAAACCTTCTCACCAGTTGTGATGCTGAAATCCATCAGAATTCTATTATCCATTGTTCCTTACCATGAATATGAAATTTGTCATATGGATGTCAAAACAACATTCCATAACAGGAACATCTAGGAATATGTATACGTGAAACAACCTGAAGGGTTTGTGACTCCAAAAGATACAAACAAGGTATGCGAGATGTAGAAATCCATTTATGGATTAAAGAAAGCATCAAGGTCAGGGAAATTTCGTTTTGATGAATTTGTAATGGAATTTGGATGTGTTAAGAATGAATTCAGTCCTTGTGTATACAAGAGGATTAGTCGAAGTGCAATTTTTTTCTTAATAGTATATGATGATGACATATTACTTATTTTAAATGATGAACCTGTCTTACCATCAGTTAAGGCTTGGTTGAATAATTATTCTCTATGAAAGAATTGGGAGAGGTATAATATATTCTTGGGATCAAGATCCATCATGATAGATCCAAGATAATGTTGGGCCTGAGTCAAAGTACATACATTGACAAGATACTGGAGAGATTTCATATGGAACAATCCAAGAGAAGATTGTTACCTGTGTCACATGGCATTCATCTTTCCAAGAAAATGTGTCCTCCGACACATGAGAAAAGAATGAAAATGGAAAGGATCCATTATGTATCCGCAATTGGGTTAGTCATGTATGTTATGCTATGTAAAAGCCTAGATGTTTCTTACTCATTGAGTGCGGTAGGAAAATATCAAGCCGATCCAGGTGACCACCATTAAATGGTAGTCATGACTATTCTTATGTATCTGAAGCATACTAAGGATATGTTCCTGGTTTATGAAGGAGATGAGGAACTAGTCATCAGAGGACGCATAGATGTTGGTTCCCAGACTGATCAAGATGGCATGAAGTAAGAGACTGGATACATTTTTAGTTTGAATGGAGGTGCAATGAGCTGGAAAAGCTCAAAGTATGGTGTGGTCGCAGATTCTACAACCGAGTCTGATTATATCGTAGCTTCGGAGGCATCTAAAGATGTAATATGGATGTGAAGCTTCATCCAAGAGCTGGATGAAGTACCTAGCAGTAAAGATCCTATCACACATTATTGTGATAATACTGTAGCGGTGACACTTGCAAAATAGCCAAGGTCACAACAGCAGACAATGAAAATACATCGGAAGTATCATCTCTTGAGGGATTTTTCTCAGATAGGTGAAGTTGCAGGGAGCATCATTTCCGCAGAAGACAACTTGGTGGACCCCATGACGAAATATTTAACTTAGTAGAAACATGACAATCATGTGAGGTCTAGCGGACTAAACGTTGTAGGTTGTTTGCTCTAGTCCATGTGGGATTTTGTAAGGGTTGGTTTCATGAGAACTAACTATTTTGTAATTTGATTACATGAATTTACTTTTATTATATATTCTTCATTGTTCTGAATGACTATAATATCATAATGTCTTGGAATATTTGTTTCATTAATAAGGTCATGGATGATCCCTGATATGATGAGATCCTATAAATGCGATAACAATATTCTTAAATAATGTTATATTGTAGGATTAAATACTATGATAAGACACATAGTATATAGGCCGTCATGTGCGCGTACTCGTAAGAATATGAGACTCTCTATCATGGAGTTCGCACTTGGTAATCTCCAAGATGGGATATTATGAGAACCGACCCGCCAATATCAATTCCACATGTCGTGGTTTCATCAGAAATTTCTATCTACTAGCGTGTGTAATGGTCCTTACACTGGAATATTATCATTAACTCATGTCATGACTCGTGCACTTAGATTTGCTGACGAAAACCATCACGAAGAGACATTGCTGGAATTAGGGTACGTTGGGTGTGTCATGAATGAGATGTTGTTAATGGATAGTCGAGGAAGGACTTTCCCCTTCCATATTTATGGAAGTAGATATCTCAATCCCTTTGATTGAAATAGAACTGTCAAACAAATTCCATGGCCATGGTGACACGACGAGTTTATTTATGGAAGTCAAATAATGATAGATTAAGCATATGGTTTTATGACAATTCTATGAAACCTTCTTGATTAGATATTGAGACAAAGGGATTAAATTACACAGTAGTCGTTCATATGAGGTGAAACGTCAATATTACATCAACATCTTTCTCTTGGGTGCCTTGACCCATTTCTAGATAGTAATATTGGACTTTAGGTAAGCCTTCCTAATGCTAACGAGAAAGAGGCCTAGTGGGACACACACTATGTTTATCCAAGAATCTCAAGTAGAATAAATATTATTACCATATGTGGTTTAATAATTATTCATGGAAGCCTAAATCATTTTAATGATTGGGATAGAATGAAATGAAAACCAAGATATACATGTCGTGTATTAATTATTAATCGCCGTGTAGTTTTTCATGGAAAACAAGTATACGCTGTGTATTAATGATTACATTCCATGTAGTTTTCATTTTTAAATGGAAATGAAAAAGGTACATGTTATTTATTAATGATTACACACCATGTATTTTTATGGAAAACAAGTACACGCTGTGTATTAATGATTACACACCGTGTAGATTTCCAGTCAGGATTTTGAGGATATAATATTGTTTTATTAAATGATATTTATTATAATCCACATGGGGGCATGTTAAGGAATTGATTATTCGACATGGGGGTTTTCAATAATAGTCAACGAAAAAAATAAAATGTGTAACACGTTTATTTTTTGTCATAACTCTACAACCTAAAACCCGGTTATAAATATCCTCACAACCTTAACTCTTTTCACAGTATAGAATCGTTGTGCACCACAATTCAGGATAATTCTTTCAAGGCCGAAAGAATCACTTCCTCCAAGAACGTTCTCAAGTTTGAGAGAGATCCTCATCATCAAATCAATATTATCTAATTCAGGCAACACAAGAAAAGTTTTCTCCACGCTAGAACCCAGAGACACCTTTGGTGATGTCCAGAGATACGTGGTGCACGTGTGGATCACCGCTAGAGGAAGTCTACCCCTGGATTCTTCTACACAATGACGAATCACATCCGAACGTGATCAACACTATCAATGAAGAAATAACACTCAAAAGGTACTTCTATCTAATTAATTAACTAAATTATAATCCACCTAGGACGATCCAATTTTGTGGTTCCAAGACCTTTCTTCTTCTTTGTCTATTTCTGTGAATTGATCAGTGGAGACTGGTGTTTATTGTCGCAGTGATCATGGATTTATCATTGCTAATGAAAAACAAAGTGGGCACATCCACCGATGTGCTTTCGCTGTGCCTAGAACATTCAAATTGGAGTCAAGTATATGAATGGTATAATAGTAATAAATTATGATTTATAATAGTCATACATAAAAATATCTTTTTCAGTTCATATTTTTTTTATAGTTTCGATATATGAATTGATAGTGACTGTTATCAATGAAAATCTACTTTTAGTATCATTGATGTGGCCATAAATTTTTTTCCTGATAGAGGTATTGTTTTTGGAGTGCATCGTATAAATTATTTAGAGAAGATAAAACTAGAAGAAGATTTATAATATATTCTAAAAAATTTATAGGGGAAAATAGAATATTTTCATGATATCATTATCCTCCCTATTTTGGAAGAATAATATATATTAAAATATCTAATAAAACTGGTAGTGAAACAAAAAAACATGACCTACCAAATCACCCCATTATATTTGAGGACACTCATTCCCCTAAACCACATACCTTACCCGATATAATCCATTTTTTAGTAAACATTATCTTAAATGTGAAAAAAAACATAAGATAACATTATGTTACTAAAATTCTATATGGTAATGTTTTATTTTATTTTTACTTATGAACTCCCATTCATAGGCTTTTTTTGAGGGTTACAATGTATATTATCCTTTTATACAAGCTACAAAAAATATAACACCCAAATGATCACATGATAGTGGGGATTTGAGTAGCTTAAGAGATGAGCAGTAAGTTTCCTATTCAACATGATGATTGAGAGATTTCAATGTCCAATTATGTTATTGGAAAATTCTTAGCATGTATTATTAATGTACCAATGATACATTTGGTAAGTACTTAACAAATATTTTCAAATGAAACCCCAATAATTGTTAATGAAAAAAGTCTTGATGGGAGGTATGGTATTAAAGAAAAAAGATGGGGAAATATAAAGTCAGATCAAGAAAATATAATGAATCAACTAATAAAAATATGACCTTTCGAGAGATCTATCTCACTAAAATGTCCACTAGAAAATCTATAATCATTATAACTACATTTACACACCACATTCAAATGCATACTTGTTTCATACATTCCACATGAATAAAAAATTTGTGGATCATACCTAAGAGACAAGGTTGGTCTCAAGAGTATAAATGAGATTCTCATGTATAAATGGATATGAGTATTAGTTGTGAATACATATGTAAGGTACATTTCATAATGCATATATCCATCAAATTACCTATTATATTAATTAATGTTAATTAATATTCATATCTTCAATATAAGTTTATATGAATACTGTATAAAGGGAGAGGCCTACAAAACTCAGTATGGATTCATTAATCCATAAATAATTTATAATGGTAAAATTTTCAGGGAGATGAATGAAATTTAAGGAAAAATATATCATTCAAATGAGGCATTTAAGGTGGAAAAAAAATAGATGACCTAATATTTTTGATGCCTAAAATTTATGTCTAAAATTTGAAAATATAGTGATATAAAATAAATTATCATTTTTTACACTACATAATTTTTTATGAATAAAAAAGATGCTGATCACAATTAATATATATACCCTAAGTATTTTTTCGTATCCAATTATTTATATCAAGAAATCCAGAAAACACATGATACGCAATTGGATCTTTTAATTCATTATAATCAATAATTTATAGATAATATCTAAATTATGAGTTTCATTTTATTTTATACTAATCAAATTTATGATAGGAAGACTAATAAATATAGGTTAAATCATGGTATAAGGTCAGTGACTGAAAATTATAATCCTATAGATTAATTCAATTATAAAAATATTATTATATATATAGAATTATAACACCATGATATAATAAGATTTAATTATTTTTAAATAAATTCAATATCGTAAACATATTTTATTTTAAAAAAACCTAGATCTTTGATAGAATTATATGTATCCCAATTTTTTTATTTATTTATGAGAAACAATGAGTTTCTTTGATAAATTATGTAACACTAAATATAGGGTTTTACCAAACAACAATATAATAATACTATTATTATTGAATATTATTGCTATAAGATAGCCATAATATTTGCTAGTATAATTATGAATAAATTGGTAATGAAAATAAATATTTTGGGAATTTTTATTATTTATTTATTTATAATCAAATAATAATAATTTTAAATATATAGAATTATTTTCGGAAAAAATAATATGATCCGAACATAAAAAATAATCGCTAACTGTGAACATAATTTAAAATTATATTTTCAATCTTTTATAAATTTTATATGAAAAAATAATACTCCTTTGTGAAATTTTAATATCTATATTGTAATTGGGTAATTTGTTTTCATTATTCTGAGAGGATTCAATTTTTTATGAATAGTGAAAAGTGCGGAATATTAATTGAAAACTAAATTTTTGTCTAATTATTTATAATGTGAAATTGTATTTTAAATTATTTATATAGTTAAATTAGTTATAATTATTATCCATTAATCATATTTGGGACATTTGAATCATTTTCAGGTTTAATTTTGATATAAAATATTTTAAACTTATGAACATTTTCACATTAAATAGATGATTTCCCATCGTATCAACGAGATTAAATTGAAATTAAAATTTTCAACTTATACGGATTGAATATAAAAAAATCACCCAATATTTGGAATCAAAATAATTATTAATGTCTAATGAGGTGAACATGTTCCTTTTTAATCATTAATAGAGAATGTAGTAAAATTTAATTAATGTGGTTAAGGTAATAATATATTTATCGGGGGTTAAAGTAAAATATTAATGAAAAGGGATTATATAATTTTATAAAAATAGCATTCCATCCATATTTGTTCCATTACAGTAATAATAATCTAGGATAGTCCATTTTGGAAACTTATTACATGTAGAAAACATCATATAACTATATTCATTTTAATAAAAACACAATATGTGGCCTCTCCCGCACATATAAAAGACCAACCCTCTCCTCTATGCTCGAGAGATTCAAACAACATTAGTTTTTCAATGAAATACCGAAAAATCATCCATAAATCCCTAAACATAAAATAAAATCATTATTTTTGGAATGAATCAAACATAGAATGGATTTCATGCAAACCTATGTTGGATAACAAAATAAGAGTAAATGTTCATCAATGAGAATCTTTAATTTATTACTTTATCCACCTACATAAATTAATATTAAAATATGATGATAAGATAACCTCAATATATTACATATACATGTATGGTTTTATAATAATTTCATACCCTAAAATAGTATACACATTCATCAGATTGGTTATGAAATCATTATTCATGTGTATGACATACTACCACCTTGCAACCAGATGTCCTTCATTTATTCCTTCCACCTCTCATAGTTGTGTATAATGATGGATATATATCATAAACATAATATTAATAAATTATTTATACCTATTTATTCATTATATCACATAAATATATACAGCTACCATTTCAAACGTGATATGACAACGTCACTCGTGCGTACATAGACCACAGCCTCACGAAGCGATTTGATTTGATTTTCATTAATGCTTCAATGGAATGTGATAATTAATAATATATAGATAATATGTGGTCTAAATAAAATAAGAACTATATTAACGAAATATTTTTCATTCTTAAAATATGCATTATTTCATTTTCAATCATTCCAATTAACTCATGTAAAGATGATAACATCATTCGTGTATGTGTGGAATACTGCATTCTTGAAGAGATGTGAATCTCTTTTCAGCACAAAACTAGATGGGTGAAAAACATTAGTAGATAAAATGATAATTATGTTATTTGGAATATTTTTTAAACATAAAATAAAACATAACACTTTTCATAAATGATAATTTAAAATGTAATTATTACTCAAGCGTACGTATGAGCTACCATCTCAATGATAGTAACATACATAATTTAAAAAACTAATATTAATGATTGGTAAAAAATATTATTTAAATATAAATATTTAAATTATTTCATTATTTTTATCTTGTAGATGATTAAATAATAAACTATTCACAAGAACACTATATTTTTTTGATGAAACGCGAATGAAAAAAATGGATTTATTAATAGAAAGAAAGAAAATAATATTTCATTATTAATTAAATAGTGATAATATAATTTGAAAGGATAATAAAATATATTATATATATTAATAAGGGTTTTCTGTAATTTAAGAAAATTTATAAAACCACTATAATTTTTTTAAAGGACTTTCAATCATAAGTAATTTTGAGGTGATAGACATGGTATCAATTTCATTTCATTTGTGCATACTATAATTTTATGGGCATAGTTTATTTTTATGGGGTATATACTACCCCTTTCACATGTAATATCTTTAATACTTCATTACATATGTTATCTTCCGTTTCAAATTAGATATTTTATCTACATAAATTTGACATAAAGATTACAAAGTGATAAAATATTTCTTGACTCATTTTTTCCATTAGGTTATATTGAATAATTGTGGTCATTGATATTCTAAGACTGTGTGTAATTACATTTGATTAAATCATGATGTATTACCATTTTTTGTGGATTTTTAGTTCATATAAGTAATCAATTCATTGATTAATTCCCACTTCAATTTTACAGTCATTATTAGGATTTTATCACAATCTAATTCTAATAGTGATTATTTATTAATTAATTTTCACTTGATAAAATTATTTCACAATTGTTTAACAAACCCTTTAATTTTATTTAGCTTTGGTTATTTATATTATTTTTTAAATAATGGAATAATTTTCCCACACATTAGTACATATATTTAATGAGAAATTGCTTTTTTAAGAAATTTGAACATTAGATATCTCTTCAGTCATAAACCCATGTTATTTCAAAATCAAGATTTTTAAAAATATCATAAAATATTTTTGTAACATTTTTAATGTGATTTGTTAAAGGATATATTCTAATTTTTTATATATAAAAAATTCAATTTAATATTCTTGTCTCATTTCACAAATGTACCTTTTATCCTTTTAAAAATGAAAAAGAATGTTCTTTTCCCAATGTATGACATTATTTGAATTGAAAAATATAATTTCCTATAAGTTTCAATTTTATGATTAAATGTATATTTATAAATAAAATTTAACCTAATATTTGGGACATAATTTATTTTTAAAAATAATTTTTAAACTAAATGATTTTCAAAAGGATTTATGTTTTGAAAGGTTATTTTCAATATGAAGAGGGTATTTTGATAATGAATTTTTTAATGATGTTTTTATGGTATTTTTATTAATTAACAATAATAACCCTTCATTTTTCCCCAATTGGGTTTATAATGAATTGATGAATTCCTTATTCATTATCTTAATGGTTTATTATTATTTGGACTGAGGAATGTATTTACATTCACTTCATTAAAAAATATTTTTGTTTGTAAAATTTCCTTCAAATGTTCTCTTTCATGTGATCATTAGACATTAATATCCCCAAATAATCAATATTATTTGTCTTGGATATATTTATTTCTTAAACCATAAATCATGTCAACATATGGTGTACTAGAGGAATGCTATTTTATATTGGGAAATAATGATAAATCACCATCCATTATTCAAAAAAAATTATGATATTGAAAATTGTTGATGAATTAAATCAATAACATGATATATGAGGAATCCTTTGGACCTGCAATACATTGGTTGAGGGAGGGTTATTGAATTCCCCTTGATACATTGGTAGTCTCATGATATAAAATAAATTTTCCAAAACCTATATGTTTGTAAATAGTATGTTTTAATCAATCTCGGTAATATATGATGACATTATGTATCTGTTAAAAGGTCCTAACACAAATGTGTTTCCCAAAACAGATACATTGGTACCAAGTATGTTTTAAATTATCATAAAGCTAGATTATGATGATAATGATCACACATTCTTAGGAAACATGGCTCCAAATAATTAATCATTTGCTTCGTTTAATATATTATTGTTATCAATTATATTTTAAATGTTTTATTTTTTATGATTCATTTAAATCTCAGATTTATTATTACATAGCATCTATGTTCAATTATTTACCATTCCATGTTGATTATTCCTTCCATTCCCATGATAATAATGCTATTTAAATGGAATATGGGTTTAGTTATCTACGTTTACATATTGATTATTCTTACTTATTTATGCAATAATATATTGTACTTATCCTTTCTTAATAATTTGATATCACATTTTTTTCCATTCCCCATGAATCTGTCATGTGTATTACAAAAGATATGAAAACATAATATAGAAGGAATAATGTTATTATAAAAAATATTTTATAATAATTTGTACATTCAAAATTAATTTCAGACACATGTTTGTAAATTTCTAATAAGACTCCTAATCTATTTGGTCCTCAGGGACGAATTTACATGTATCATAATGAAATTTAATAAAGAAAGTATTAACATTAAGCTACTGGTTTTGGTGTCACTACCGATGCTGTTAGAATAATTTTATTATAAAACAAGTGATTTAGATATAGGATTACATATATTATGGGGAATAAACCTATAATAGACAATGATTATATGTGTAAAATAACATCCTCTTATATTGGTATAGATTAGGTGGATTTTCAATGAAATACATTTTTTTATAGATACTAAAAGTTTACATGGTTATAGAATAGGGGTACCTAGGATAATAACATGAAAAATGGTACATTAGGATTGACAAGAGAATTACCTAAAACAAAAAATGGTCCTCACTATAAAACTAATTTGACACTCCTAAAGAATTTTCTCAGAATACTTCAAATTTAAATTACAAACCTCTATAAAGGATTTGAAGAAATGTAGATAGTGAATGACATAGTTTAAATCTAACACGTCATAGAGTTAAAATAATTTTTCAATATTTAGAAATTATATAAAAGATTATATGGGTTTCCCATCATGATTATTGATTCACACACTTTTATTTTTTGTTTTTGGAAATCCCCCTACTAATGATTAGCCCCTACACCAAGGAAGAACCAATGTTGAAATGAAATGGTTGATTTTTTTGTAGAATCTTTTTACTAATGTATTTTATGTAATAATTATGAAACATGTATAGATTATGTTAAATTATAGATGAATTTTTTTCTTCATTAATGTAACTTTTATGAACACCATCTTGGTTATGAGTTAATAGTTTATTATATGTTTATTTCCTTAAACACCCCTTTTAAGGTTTTTTGTTGTTGTAAAGTCACAAGATTAAGGAAATTTGTCAAGAAATTTTTGGAAAGTATATGTTTTAGTGAAAAGATAATTTAGCAATAATGATATTATATTATATATATTATATATATATAATTTTATATTTATTGATAATATTTAGGTTTTATATGATCATTAGTGAAATTATAATAATAGTTAAATATGATTGATATAAATTATATGAAAAATGAAATTTTTTATTACAAGTTTTTTTAAATTCTATTTAATTATTGAATTTATTCTATGTATTCCCATCATTATTATTTACATTAATGGACGTATATTAATATAGTTTATAAAAATCAAAAACCACAGTCTAGGTGAAATCCCATATCATTTTAAAAGTCTTTGGGACTTGATCCCATAACCTAAGTTCGATAATGGATTAGTCCTAGAACTGTCCAACATGAAGTTCTTTTTAATGATTCATTATTTTTAACTGAATAATATGGAATATAAAATACTAAAGATAAACCTGTAGTTTTAATTATGAGTTATAGAGGTCAATATATTATGTTGGACAACATGATATAATTGTATTTATTTTGGAAAATACTTATAGAATAATAAAAATACATCTCACACTTTTATAGATCTTACGATCAAAAATAAGTTTTTTTTATTCATGAATAAAAAATTTATATTTGAATATTCATTTCATGGAATAATGGATAAATTGTAAATTTATCGAATAACAGAAAAAGGAAGAAATTGTTCCTATAAATTTGAAACGTATCATGTATGTATATTTTCTTATAATCATAAATAGTATAATAATTCCTCAAATTTAGGAAAAGGACCATGAAACAAAAATAATATCCAATAACCTTGATACCGAATGTATCATGTGCCCTTTTAGATCCTCATATATTTATTTCTTTGAGGCCAAAATTACAATTGATCATTCAAATTCTTGTGATAAATGACCTCAATCACTCTCAGTAATTATTTATGTGAAAGAGCACTGTCATGGGTGCCCTAAAATGATTAATGTAATTTTGGGGTACTTAGGTGAAACAGAGTGGATGACCAAGGTCGTCTCTTAAAGGAGGAAGTGAATTAAAACAGCTTTTAAGAGTTATTATAAAAATAAAAGAGAATAGAATTGAAAAACTACATAAAAGTATGGGTGTTGGTTATAGTTTATGAATCTAGAAGATGTTTGATGGAATAAGATTGTATTTTTTTGTTTTTATTTATGAAACGAAGTTCGATTAAAATGACACAACAAAAGATGTTTTTTAGAAATCTATTTTAAAGATATAATCTATATAACTCTACCTCTTCAATAATTTACTAATAATTATAATTGTACATAATATTCACTTAATTATGATCCATTAATTTGTTAATCCCAAGCCCTATGAGAATTAACTTTACCACGAAGATGAAGTGAATTTATCCTTAGGCTAACTTCGGAACATGAAATCGCAACACCCAGCTTTGATTGATGTTCTAAGATTATCTTATGGTTATTGGTTAATTAAGGCATATAACCACTCTAGAAATGAGGATTAATTGAGTTTATGGAATGTATTTGAACTCTAAAAATTGATCATGTGTGGTCCTGTATTACAGATTAAGATCGCGCTCTCACAACTCACACAAATCCCGACCTCGCACGTTTTGTGTTAATTGTTCAATTGCTCACTTAGATTCATCTAATTTGAAAACAAAATTAATGGATCATGTTTAGTGAATTAAATTATACCATTTATTCAAAATAAATGAATGAATAAGGTGAGAGTTATATCGATTACTAAAAAGAACTACTCTTCCATGGGAGGTGTAGTCATCGTAGAAGCGAGTTGAATTTGCAACGGCTTAGAATGGGTGTAACCCAATCATAATTCTACTCTTGAGTTCCAGCCCAATGATGAAGATTAATAGAAGAAGAAAATTATGAAAAATAGAATAAAATATGAGGAATAAAAGATCATCAATGAAGTTTATTACATTAATGAAAACATTACAAAATGAAGAAGAGAATGAGTCTTCGATGAGGGGATCCTTACTTCAAGAGGTACCCCTCTTAAAATGGTTGGAGAATTTCAGTGAAACAAATTATCCTCTGCCTAAAATCTATTAATTCACTTCCCAACCCCACAAAATGAGAAAAAAACCAATTTATAGAGTGGTGGGGAGGCTAGGTTCAAAGTGATTTCAAGTGTGAATGGGAATCTCTGCCAAATATTTTATGCCAACTTGATCCACACATTTGGCCACAAAAACGCATGAATTGGAATCCTTATAGAAGGATCCTATGTGATTATATGGGTCCAATATCTCTTATAAAACGTTGGGCTCCATCCAAGCCCATATGAAGGAGTTATGGATGATATATATAAGCTTCTCCATTTTGGCGTGTCCAGCCCACCTTTGAATTTATGGCCCAATTACTCCATCAAAATGCATTCTTTTGATCTAGTGTCCTGAATGAAATTTGTATCCCATAAAGCAAGGAACATATTTAAAAAATATTAACATCAAATAATTTAAATAAAAATAGTAATGATTGATATACTATAGTGATTTTGAAAGGGTAAAACATGATGTTTCCTCAAATATTCAAATGAATGATCTAATCCCAAATACATTCTAATTGAACATATTTAACACAATTTATGGAAATTATATCATTTATTATCAATAAAATATTCAATAAAATAGTGTTTTATCAACTCCCCCAAACTTACCCTTTTGCAGTCCTGGGCAAAATCTCATATCATGTAAACATCAATATCAAATCAAAACCAATTTTAAAACACACATCCTTGAGATCAAACAATTACACACCAAGAAACAAAATATATCATGCCTCATAAAAATCCATTATTTCAAGTTCTTAATTTATATCATTCAATATATTTCCACTTTATTTATCCTCCAATGCATAAAACACTTACCTCGCTTGAATTTTCTCTTATCACACAAATATCAATTTTTTGCAATGTCTTTCTCATCCAAACTCAAACAAGGGTATCCATAGGCTTGATAAACTCCTACATCACCACACAATGTGATTAAAGGATGTATGTTTATAAGGAGGACTTTTGAGGGTTGTTCTGTGGCTTTTGGTTGGTAGGATTTAGATGTGAAAAATTCTGAGGCTGAATGAGGAGGGATTGACTCTTTTTTGAAGAAAAATTGCATTAATCTAATTTTCAATTAAATATGGTCTTCTCCTCATTCCATATAGTATCAATTCAGCTCCATAATCATGAAAAATAAATTCTTTTTCACACCATTTAACATTTCCACAGTAAATATGTCAATCTTCTCAAACATGATTTTCTTGATATCTCCAAATAGGCAAAACTTTCTACATCAATTAGAAGCTCCAGAAAAGGCACAGATTCACTTATCATGAATGCTCTAGAAAAGGCACAGCTTACAATATAGTGATTTTCTTCAGCAGCAAACGTATCTCTTCAGAATTTAATTTTCCACCCACAGATTCACAGAATGTGGTAGCACAGCACAAGATAGCTTCCCCCACACTTACGTTCAACTAGATTATGCAATTTCACTTCAAGAGGAGGTTGGATAGGGAAAATTACTTGTAATGTGGCTAACCTAACATTCCATGAATGGTTTCTAAGGGCTAATAGGATTAAATGATCATGGTATTCCATTATAAAAAAAATCCTTTTTTGAAATAGGGGCTTTAATACCAAAAAAAATGCTTCACTCATTTAAACATATGTACCTAAAACCCTCGTGTTTTGGCACGAATAAATCAAATTCTAGTTAAATCAAGCAAGGTTTGGTTCTCTCAAGAAGTGAGGTGAATGTAAAAAATATGAAAATAATACTTAATAAGCCACACAGGAAAGTGATTTCATATATAAAGATAGTGAGATGTGGCATGGGATTCAAAATTCAGTGTACATTTCATGAAATTACTAAATATTTGAACTTGAAAAAAAGTCATTTCAGCATTCATTTAAGCTTAGTTTCAAGGGATAAATTTTTTCACTTATTGATATGGATTAAAAAATTGTGATGAGAATCATTTCAGCTCAAAAGTTTCCAAAAAACACAAAAAATTGTAACATAAACACACAAAATTTGAAAAACACACATCTTTTTTTGATTTTTTTTTAATCAGGAAAACAATTGAAATTACTAAACTAAAAGGTTTCCTCCCCCACACTTCAAATATTTCATTGTCCTTAATGTGAACCCATGATATGATATATTCACATGAAATGTATAATTTTAAATTGGACAAAGAAGAAAAAAGTTATAGGGTTAGGAACAGTCTGATGTGCTCAAGTGATGATGGGGTCATGCAGTGTGATAAAATCCACCGCATTAGTTGGAAGTCCCTCAATGTATCTCTTCAATCATTTCCCATTGACGGTAAATCTCCTTCTTGTGTCCTCTTTTGTGATCTCCCCTGAACCATAAGGAAAAATATTAGATACAACATAAGGACCCAACCATCTGGAATGCAACATTCTAGGCATCAGCTTCAGTCATGAACTGTAGAGAATGAATTTCTCTCCAACATGAAACTCCCTTTGTTGGATCATTGTATCATGAGATACATTTGATATTTCCTTATAGAGCATTGATTTCTCATATTAAGACAATCTAATCTCCTCAAGATCTTGAATTTGTAGCTTTCTTTGGATTTTATCTTGGGCCAAATCCATGTTCCATTTCTTTATAGCCCAATAAGCCTGATTCCCAACATCCATGAGGAGATGAAAAGATTTCCGAAAAACAATCCGAAATGGGGACATCCAATGGGTGTATTTTATGTTATCCTATAAGACCAAAATGTATCATCCAAGCACTTTCTCCAATCCTTCCTATTTGGCTGCACAGATTTCTCCAAAATTTGTTTCAACTCACGATTTGAAACCTCAACATGGCCATTTATTTGGGGGGTGGTATGGTGTTGATGTTGTTTGTGTCACCCCATACTTCTGAAGAAGGGAAGCAAGATTCTGATTGCAGAAAGGTTTCCCTTGGTCACTGATGATAGCCTTTGGTACTCCATGAAGTGTCCAGATCAGTGTGAATCACTGAGAGGGGGAGGGGGTGAATCAGTGATCCCTTAAAACTTTTTACTAATTGATTCTTAATAAATTAAACCTCTATGGCTGGTTAAAGCCTCGATCCACTCTTCTTGTATCTCTCAACCTTTCCCGAATGATGCAGTAATGAAAAGGCACAGGACACAAGGATTTTACAAGGTTCGGCACCAAAGGCCTATATCCTTGCCATGCTCTCCAAGCATGGATTCTCCATTATAACCTGTTAAAATTACAATGGTCGATACAGAGTCCCACTGTATCTCTCCTGAGTCCCACAGGAGTGTCTTTATACTGCGTCCCACAGTGTTACCAGAGTCCCACTGGCCTGCTCCAGAATCCCACTGAAGACTTCTTCTCCCTGAGTCCCACAGGGTCTTCTCCTGGCTACTCGAGTCGCACGAGTAGCTCTTCTTCACTTTAAGCTTCTTCAAGTATCCTCAGCAGTCTGGGATAAAGACTGCTGGCCTTGCTCTTCTTCTGATCACTTGTGGTGAACAGGTCTTCTCGTCTAGCTCGGGCATTATCACCTTCTTCTAAGGATGCCCCGGCTTCTCTCCAATTACTGAATGCTCAGACAAATAATATCTTTATCTTCGGTCTGGTCCAGTCTCAGTTCACTTCAACATCATGCACTGAGTGCATGGCAACTCTTCAAGATCTTCAAGTCTTGGACTCCTCAGATGCACACCACTGATTTAGCACTGTTCACGTGTGCACGTGCATGCATGCAAGCATGCACTCTTCCTTTCCTCTTCTTGGTGCAGTAGACCCACAAAGGGTGTAATCACTTTTGAGCACACACCTACTTCTCAAACTTCACACTCTTTATGCAATTTGTTCACACACTTAAAAGTGTGTTATACTTTGGTGTGAGTCTTCTTCTTCTTCTAAGTGTGTCCACTCCTCTTAGAGCACACACATAGGTTCGGCCACTTCACTTTGTTGTTTTGCACACACAAATTTGTTCTTTGCTTTGCACACACACAATGAGTGTGTATTTGGCCTCCACTATTTTTGCACACCCCAAGCTATGCCTCGACCTTCTTGCTTGCCAAGCACCCACAACCCGTAGGGTGTGGTCTTCACTTCTCCCACACAAGGTTCGGGTCTTCCTTCTCACTTGGCACACACACTGCCAAGTGTGTTCTTTTATTCTTCTTTGCACCCACCCAAGCCTCGGCTTACTTCTTCAGTTTAGCACTTAAGGGGTGCAAGGGCTCGGGTCTTCCTATTTAACACATAAGCACTAAGGCCCTCGGCCTTCTCTTGCTCACAGCCGAACACCAGCTTCAAAGGAGGCGCGCAAGGGTGCTGCTTCTCCTCTTCAACACTGCCGCGCAAGCCACAACAACTTTGAGCACGCAAGAGGATGCGGCTCGGGTTGTGCAGGCCTCAAGAGTGCAAGAGCACCTTGAGTGTGCAAGCTTCTCCTGCCGCGCAAGTATGCGGGCAGGGAGAGCTCTTCCTGTCGCGCAAGTGATGCGCGCAGGGGACTTCCTCCTCCTCCTTCTTCTTGTCGCGCAAGGGAGCTGCGCGCAAGGAACTTCACGAAGCCAAAATATGGCTCCGGGCTTCTCTGTCGCGCAAGGGGCGCGCAGGCTATTCTGCGCGAGGCAGAGCTCTCGCGGGACTCCCAAAATTTTCAGCAGCGTTCCAGCTAGCTACACCGAGAGCATGGGCTCTCCTTTTATAGGCATAGAAACCTCAAAACTTCCGCGTGGGATATCTTGAATCCCCGAAGATTTCGGATCTTTGAAATCTTTCAAATCATTATTTTTATCCTCGGTTCACGCGGGTTCTCCTATATTTTTCTCCTCTACGTGCATGCGACTCATAACGCATGCACAGCCTTCGGTTTAGGCTCATGCATGCACAGCATGCTCTCCACGTGGCCTCGGCAACTCCGTTTGCCTCGGCTGAAGTCGAAATCCTTCAAACATTGCATGCATGGTCATTTTTAGGCATGGCCGTGTTCAGTGTGGCCAGACGAGCACGATGGAGGTTTCGGATTCGGAAATGGTGGCCGGGAGCTCGAGAACACTGCTCGGGAGGCTCTGGTTCATGCGGGGACGTCGCGGGTGGCTTCGCATGGCGCGGGGAAGAAGACGCGCGGAGAGCCGTTGGATTAAAGATTTGGACGGCCGCGATCAGGCTGGGCCGCGGCGGATTAGATGGGCGGTCCAGATCGAGCGCGCGATGAATCGTGCGGCTGGGATTCGTTCCCGGTGAAAATCGCGCGTCCCACATCGAATTCTCTCGCGGAATTTCCGCGGTTAATAACCCTGCCGCTGCCCACCATACGCCAGTTGAATCCTCTCCCCTCCCGGTGCCGCCCCGCACCGGGTTCTCTCTGCGGGCGCGCTCTGCGCCCACTCTTGCTCCCTGCGGGCGCGCTCCTAGCGCCCACCATGCACTCTCCGGGCGCGCGGGCTTCACCACTGCGTGCCCTCGGGGGCTTATACACGGCCCCCCCTGCCTCTCGAGCTTGCACCATGGGATCCCCCATGGGCGTGGCGCCTAGTGCCCATAAGAGCCTTGGGTGATGACCCTCGGCTGGCCTTCCTTGGTGGCTATTTTTTGCTAGTGTAAAACACTAAGTGACTTTGTATAAAAACAAAGTACCAAGTGTAATATGCCAAATGCCACTTCTCCATTTCCTCTTCTCCATTATTATTCTTCTTCTTAGGAATTACCCATCTCCTCCTCATGTTCTTAATAACTTTTCAACATTTCACAACTTAGGAGGGAATTCCGAAAGTTCTTCATCTTCAACCGAGCTCCTGAATCAAATATTTCTTCAATAATATTCATTGATCTAATCAGAGATCAATTGGAACATCTTCTGATTCACATGCACTAAGTGATAGTGCATGGACTTCATTCAATCCACTTCATCCACTTAGTGGTTGTGGATGGATCATCTTACTTCTCCTCATGCATTGTCAATACAATGCATGGTCTTCAAACAATGTTGTGACATTGTATCATCATGATACAAGTTCTTTGAACTTAAAGAGCAGCTCAGCAATCGTCAGATTTTCTAGAGAATGTTTCAACCACATCTCCTATGCCACTTAGTGAATCTCCTAAGTGACATGCATCTTAGTACTATGGCCATTCTCTTTTCATCACCATCACCATCACACCCTTTGGCATTTACATCTTGACTCCCTGACATCCATTCATTCCAAGACAACTTCATGCCTCATTGACAACAAATGAAACACAATGCACTTCAATCTCCCCCTTTGTATTTGTTGTCAATACACTCCTTCAGCACATATGAATGGGTCAATATGTGTGCCAATATTTTCTCCCCCTTATTGGCAATCAAATGCAAAGGTGTGGTGTGGTTTACTTTCAAAAATCTCTTCCTCCCTATGAAAAGTATTTTCTTGAAAAACACTGAGAGAGGGATGATGTCACATGTTCACTTGAGCAATGAACCTTTAGTAAATCAGCTCTAAGTCTACTTGGGCTAACCCGGTGTAGAAAACAAGAGTGATATGACCAAGGAATTCAAAGCTGTCCATAATTCTCTACACATGTGAGATCATGCTTAGGGGTTTGAAATTTTTCAGATATAACAATGAATTTGCTAAATCCTGCACAACTTCACAAAACTCATTAGAAAGTTCAGGTGCAAAGATAAAGCTCCCCCTTTCATCCATTTGTCTTCAATCCATACTCCCCCTTAATTGACAAGATAAACTCAATTAAGAAACAAGGGATGAAAGTATGATTGGAATACCTTCACTTTTCTCAAGATGGTATTAATCTCAGAATCCCATCTTCTTCAGATTGGCTCCCCCTCAAGGGGTGCACTCTATTCTGTCCAAACCATCCTCCAGTTGAGAATGATCATCATCTTCAATTCCCTGCAATGTCAGCACACGTAAATACCAATAGTATAAGGGAATAAGATGGAACCTCCTTGGTTCATCAATGTGAACAACAAGGTTGAGAAGATTCTCTCAACCGAGATGTCCCATTTTCACCAGTCTTCACACTTGCACATTTGATCTTCATTGATGATTGTGCTGGTGTGGTTCTCAATACATCTTCATGTGAAATCTTCTTCTTCTCTTTTGCTTTAGCAATTGCCAGTACTTCCTCTTCAGCTCTTTGTAGATCTTTGGCAAGTTGCAACTGATTTGGCCATATGACTAGTAAATCATTTGGAAGAGTGGCCTCAGTTTTGGAAGTTCCACATGGTTCTTTGGATGCTGCTAAGTTACCTCTCTTAGGAAACTTATTTTCAATCAATCCCTTCTTCTTCTGGATTGATTGGCTTTTGGAGTCCAGTCTGCCTCTATTGAATTTCATGGCTTCTTTACAAAGATCCATGATATGCCCTTTCTTTCCACAGTAGAAGCATATCTTCTTAGTGGTCCTTCTGGATGCATCACCCTTCTTGGATTTAGATTCCAAGGACTTCTCTTCATTCTTCAAACTCATCTTGGGATCATCTTCCACTTTCTTCTGCTTGCTTCCCAAGGAATCTCTCTTAGCCAGGTTCAGTGATCTTCTCTTCATTCCAGCTTCGGATACATTCGGAGATTGATATGTATCAACTATTTGACCACTTTTGCAACCATCCCAGATGTTGTCAAGTAATCCAAATCTATTTGCAGTAAACAGATGTCTCTGGACCTATGGATGTTGCTTCTTTCCTTCTGGCTTGCTCCCCCTAGGCATGGGCATCCTCTGTGCTTTGGCATTCAGTGGATTGTACCAACAATCCTTTGCACAATGCCCATACTTGTTACAACACCAACATTGACCCACTAATCTTGACCTCTTGATTCCTTCTGATTGTAGGGTACCTGTCTTGAATTGTTGTGCTGCTTCAGGAGAGCTTTTTTTCTTCATTGTCTTCATCCATACTAGTTTGGAATTATTTCTCCATCCTGCACTTTTAATAGAAACACTTTTAGAAGCATGAGTACAAGATGGTATGGATGGTACCTTCTTTCTAGAAGTTGTTGCACTTTCACAAGAGGATGTCTTTCTTTTAGAATCATCCTGCTCAATGCATACTTGAGTAGCAACATTTCTTCTTCCAGCTGACTGGGAGGATTCAGCTTTAGGTGATTGCTGATTTTTCAATATCACCTCCAGTTCTAAGCATTTCATATTGAGGGAGTTCTTCTCATCCTCAACAGTTCTTAGCCTTCCTTCCCAATTCTGTTTCAGCTGTTCCATCTGGTCATCATGCACCTTCTTCATTTCATGCAATGAGTTGTCAAGCTCCATTACCCTTTTTACTTTGTCTTCAAGTTGAGCATCTTTAACAACCATTGATACTCTATACCTCTTTTCCAGTGCATGGAAAACATCTTTGACTATTATCATAAAGATGTCTTTCTCAGAAAGGCTTCTTTGCAATTCTTCAGCAGTGTCTTCATATCTTTCATTGCAAAGGGATACTGTTTCATCTTTAGCCTTCACCAGCTTTCTGAGAGTGTTGGTTATGCCAACCCTTTTTGACAATTGATCTTCCATTGCATTGGCTTCTTCTTCTAACTGTGATTTTTCTTCATGAAGATCATGGATGCCTGTAGCTATACACTTTGCCACTTCCATGGGAACTGTCTTCTGAAGATATTTGAGTGCACTCTGAAGATCATTCATTGTTTCAACCTCATCACAGCTAGGACAGGCTTTCTTCATCTTCTTGGCCTGTTTCTTCTTTCTATTTTTCTGAGTCTTGGCAGATATCTCCATTTGAGGCTGGTCACTCATTTCCTCAAATCTGCACTTCATAAAGACTCCCTTGGATCTTTTAGAGGTAACCTCGCTCTGATACCAATTGAAGTGCCCAGATCAGTGTGAATCACTGAGAGGGGGAGGGGGTGAATCAGTGATCCCTTAAAACTTTTTACTAATTGATTCTTAATCAATTAAACCTCTATGGCTGGTTAAAGCCTCGATCCACTCTTCTTGTATCTCTCAACCTTTCCCGAATGATGCAGAAATGAAAAGGCACAGGACACAAGGATTTTACAAGGTTCGGCACCAAAGGCCTACATCCTTGCCATGCTCTCCAAGCATGGATTCTCCATTATAACCTGTTAAAATTACAATGGTCGATACAGAGTCCCACTGTATCTCTCCTGAGTCCCACAGGAGTGTCTTTATACTGCGTCCCACAGTGTTACCAGAGTCCCACTGGCCTGCTCCAGAATCCCACTGAAGACTTCTTCTCCCTGAGTCCCACAGGGTCTTCTCCTGGCTACTCGAGTCGCACGAGTAGCTCTTCTTCACTTTAAGCTTCTTCAAGTATCCTCAGCAGTCTGGGATAAAGACTGCTGGCCTTGCTCTTCTTCTGATCACTTGTGGTGAACAGGTCTTCTCGTCTAGCTCGGGCTTTATCACCTTCTTCTAAGGATGCCCCGGCTTCTCTCCAATTACTGAATGCTCAGACAAATAATATCTTTATCTTCGGTCTGGTCCAGTCTCAGTTCACTTCAACATCATGCACTGAGTGCATGGCAACTCTTCAAGATCTTCAAGTCTTGGACTCCTCAGATGCACACCACTGATTTAGCACTGTTCACGTGTGCACGTGCATGCATGCAAGCATGCACTCTTCCTTTCCTCTTCTTGGTGCAGTAGACCCACAAAGGGTGTAATCACTTTTGAGCACACACCTACTTCTCAAACTTCACACTCTTTATGCAATTTGTTCACACACTTAAAAGTGTGTTATACTTTGGTGTGAGTCTTCTTCTTCTTCTAAGTGTGTCCACTCCTCTTAGAGCACACACATAGGTTCGGCCACTTCACTTTGTTGTTTTGCACACACAAATTTGTTCTTTGCTTTGCACACACACAATGAGTGTGTATTTGGCCTCCACTATTTTTGCACACCCCAAGCTATGCCTCGGCCTTCTTGCTTGCCAAGCACCCACAACCCGTAGGGTGTGGTCTTCACTTCTCCCACACAAGGTTCGGGTCTTCCTTCTCACTTGGCACACACACTGCCAAGTGTGTTCTTTTATTCTTCTTTGCACCCACCCAAGCCTCGGCTTACTTCTTCAGTTTAGCACTTAAGGGGTGCAAGGGCTCGGGTCTTCCTATTTAACACATAAGCACTAAGGCCCTCGGCCTTCTCTTGCTCACAGCCGAACACCAGCTTCAAAGGAGGCGCGCAAGGGTGCGGCTTCTCCTCTTCAACACTGCCGCGCAAGCCACAACAACTTTGAGCACGCAAGAGGATGCGGCTCGGGTTGTGCAGGCCTCAAGAGTGCAAGAGCACCTTGGGTGTGCAAGCTTCTCCTGCCGCGCAAGTATGCGGGCAGGGAGAGCTCTTCCTGTCACGCAAGTGATGCGCGCAGGGGACTTCCTCCTCCTCCTTCTTCTTGTCGCGCAAGGGAGCAGCGCGCAAGGAACTTCACGAAGCCAAAATATGGCTCCGGGCTTCTCTGCCGCGCAAGGGGCGCGCAGGCTGTTCTTCACGAGGCAGAGCTCTCGCGGGACTCCCAAAATTTTCAGCAGCGTTCCAGCTAGCTACACCGAGAGCATGGGCTCTCCTTTTATAGGCATAGAAACCTCAAAACTTCCGCGTGGGATATCTTGAATCCCCGAAGATTTCGGATCTTTGAAATCTTTAAAATCTTTATTTTTATCCTCGGTTCACGCGGGTTCTCCTATATTTTTCTCCTCTACGTGCATGCGACTCATAACGCATGCACAGCCTTCGGTTTAGGCTCATGCATGCACAGCATGCTCTCCACGTGGCCTCGGCAACTCCGTTTGCCTCGGCTGAAGTCGAAATCCTTCAAACATTTCATGCATGGTCATTTTTAGGCATGGCCGTGTTCAGTGTGGCCAGACGAGCACGATGGAGGTTTCGGATTCGGAAATGGTGGCAGGGAGCTCGAGAACACTGCTCGGGAGGCTCTGGTTCATGCGGGGACGTCGCGGGTGGCTTCGCATGGCGCGGGGAAGAAGACGCGCGGAGAGCCGTTGGATTAAAGATTTGGACGGCCGCGATCAGGCTGGGCCGCGGCGGATTAGATGGGCGGTCCAGATCGAGCGCGCGATGAATCGTGCGGCTGGGATTCGTTCCCGGTGAAAATCGCGCGTCCCACATCGAATTCTCTCGCGGAATTTCCGCGGTTAATAACCCTGCCGCTGCCCACCATACGCCAGTTGAATCCTCTCCCCTCCCGGTGCCTCCCCGCACCGGGTTCTCTCTGCGGGCGCGCTCTGCGCCCACTCTTGCTCCCTGCGGGCGCGCTCCTAGCGCCCATCATGCACTCTCCGGGCGCGCGGGCTTCACCACTGCGTGCCCTCGGGGGCTTATACACGGCCCCCCCTGCCTCTCGAGCTTGCACCATGGGATCCCCCATGGGCGTGGCGCCTAGTGCCCATAAGAGCCTTGGGTGATGACCCTCGGCTGGCCTTCCTTGGTGGCTATTTTTTGCTAGTGTAAAACACTAAGTGACTTTGTATAAAAACAAAGTACCAAGTGTAATATGCCAAATTCCACTTCTCCATTTCCTCTTCTCCATTATTATTCTTCTTCTTAGGAATTACCCATCTCCTCCTCATGTTCTTAATAACTTTTCAACATTTCACAACTTAGGAGGGAATTCCGAAGGTTCTTCATCTTCAACCGAGCTCCTGAATCAAATATTTCTTCAATAATATTCATTGATCTAATCAGAGATCAATTGGAACATCTTCTGATTCACATGCACTAAGTGATAGTGCATGGACTTCATTCAATCCACTTCATCCACTTAGTGGTTGTGGATGGATCATCTTACTTCTCCTCATGCATTGTCAATACAATGCATGGTCTTCAAACAATGTTGTGACATTGTATCATCATGATACAAGTTCTTTGAACTTAAAGAGCAGCTCAGCAATCGTCAGATTTTCTAGAGAATGTTTCAACCACATCTCCTATGCCACTTAGTGAATCTCTTAAGTGACATGCATCTTAGTACTATGGCCATTCTCTTTTCATCACCATCACCATCACACCCTTTGGCATTTACATCTTGACTCCCTGACATCCATTCATTCCAAGACAACTTCATGCCTCATTGACAACAAATGCAACACAATGCACTTCACTCCATACCTGCAAAAAAAAATTTACCTTCACAAAATCCACAACAACATGAGAATCAATAGTCCTAGTGGCCTCTACCTCCACCCATTTTCTCACATAATCAACAGAAACTAAAATATACAAGAAACCATATGAACTTGGAAAAGTACCCATAAAATCAATTCCCCACACATCAAAAATCTGACAGAATAGTATGGGATGTTGGGGAATCTCAGTTCTCCTAGAAATATTCCCAGTGTGTTGGCTACGAGAGCATGACTTACGAAACACATGGGAATCATGGAATAAACTATTCCAATATAATCCAGAGTCCAAAACTTTCCTAGATGTCCGTTGGGGTCCAAAGTGTCAACCACATGCAATTGTATGCCAGAATTCAAAAAACAGACTCAAACTCATGATCAGAAACACACCTCCTAATAACTTGGTCACTACACATGCGCCATAAGTATGGATCATCCAAAACATTACATCTTGACTCACTCTTTACTTTTTGGACTTGATGTTTCATTAAATTTGCAGGGATTTTAGAGGCAACAAGGTAGTTAATTAAATCTTCATACAAAGGATGCGTACCTGAGATTGAATAAAGATGCTCATCGGGGAAAATGTCCCGAAGTGGTACCTAGTCCAAGGTGTCATCCTATAGTGTGTGAGTAAGCCTAATCATGTGGTCCGCCGCCATATTTTCTGACCCATTTTTTTCCATTATCTAAATATCAAATTTTTGAAGAATGAGCATCCATTGGATTAGCCTGGTCTTTGCATCTGGCTTCTTCAAGAGGTACCTCAGAGCTGCATGGTCAGAAAAAACAACTCCTTTAGAGCGCAATAAATATGAACCGAATTTATCATGAGAAAAAATGACATAAAGAAACTCTGTTTCTGTGGTTTTGAAATTTTATTGGGCTGCATCAAGTGTCCTCGATGCATAGGTGATCAAATGTGAACGTCCCTCCACCATCTGAGATTAGACTGCTCCAACCATGAAGTTGGAGGCATCACACATAAGCTCAAAAGGAATATCCCACTGTGGGGGGTGTATGATAGGTGGAGTGGTTAGACAATTCTTTATCTCATCAAAGGAAGTCCTGCAAGAATCATCAAACACAAAATCAAAATCCCTTTTAAGTGATTGTGACATAGGAAGAGCAATCTTACTAAAATATTTGATGAAGTGCTGATAAAATCTTGATGCCCTAGGAATTATCTAACATCACGCACACATGAAGGATATGGTATGGATGAAATAATATCTACATTTGATCTATCAACCTCTATCCCATGTTTTGAAACTACATGCCTTAAGACAATTCCATGCTCTACAATAAAATGACACTTTTCAATGTCCAGGAAAAGATTCTTCTCAATACAACAATTCAACACCTTTCCCAAACAAATTAGACATTCAAAAAATGAAGACCCATACACTGTAAAATCATCCATTAATACCTCCATGTAGGTCTCAATAAAATCAGAAAAAATACTCACCATGCATCTCTGGAAGGTACCTGGGGCGTTGCAAAATCCAAATGGCATCCTCTAGTAGATAAATGATCCAAAGGGACAGGTGAATGTAGTCTTCTCCTGATCCTATGAAGATATAGGAACCGGAAAATATCCATATAATCCATCCAAGAAAGAATAGTGTGTCTTCCTAGCTAGACTCTCAAGCATCTGATCAATAAATGTGAGGGGGAAATGGCCTTTTTGAGTGGAATGATTTAGTTTCATATAATCAATACACACACGCCAACTATTTTGTACCCCCATTGGAACTAACTCATCTTTCACGTTTTTAACAATAGTAACACCACTTTTCTTAGGCATAACCTAAATTGGACTTACCCACTGAGATTCTGAAATGGGATAGATTATATCTGCCTCGAGCAATTTTTCAACATATTTTTTAACAACCTCCAAAAGGGTTTGATTGAGTCTCCTTTGTGGTTGCCTCACCGGTTTATCCTCATCCTCCAAAAGAATCCTATGCATGATAATGGAGGGGCTAATACCTGATTTCTCAGCCAAGGTCCACCCAATTTCCCTAATGTTCCCCCTCACAAGATTAAAAAGTTTTTCTTCTTGTTCAAAAGGGAGATTGTTAGAAATTATAACAGGTAATTTGTCACCACTCAACAAGTATGAGTATTTGAGATTGGGTGGCAATGGCTGGAGTTCCAGTGTAGCGGGGGTGGTGTATGGATGGAGACATATAAGGAACTGAAATATGTGCACAAAGAGCATCAGTATCGGAATATAGATCATCAAAATCAGAGAATAAATCATCAAATCCAACAGTATACTCAACAACCATGTCATAATCAGAGTTCACATGATCAAAATAAGAGTATGATTCAATTTCAATATCAAATATAATTGAGTATTTTACATTAGAAATAGGTGTGGAAGTACTCTTATACATCAAAATAGAACCAATACTCATAATCTCCCTAAGAATAGAACAATAAAATTCTATGGGGTTTTTATTTGGTGGTTCAAAATGGGAGATAACAAATGCAGAGTGATCCTCTGAGGGGTACTTCCTGGAGTCCATAAAATTAAAAATTACAACTTCATCTCCAAAGTCCAGGGAAAGTGTACCCTCATTAACATTTATGATAGTTTTTGATGGTTGGAGGAAGGGTCTACCTAAGATAATGGGGGCATGAGAACATACCTGATCATCCTCTATGTTAAGCACAGAGAAATCTACTAGAAAGATCATGTCTCTTACCCGGAAAAGTACATCATCAAGGACTCCTACTGGATATGTCGTAGCTCTATTTGCCAACTGCACCACTACTCTCGTCATCTTCAACTCACCAACCTGTAATGAATAGAATACAGAGTGAGGCATCACATTTATTGAAGCGCCTAAATCACAAAGAGAATCAGAGAAGTGCAACTCCCCTATGGTATATGGGATGGTGAATGTCACTGGATCCTTGCACTTTTTCGACATTGCTAGAGTTGGGTTAACGAGTTCTGACACATTCCTTCCACGATTGATCCTCTCATTTCCTTTGAGCCGTCTTCAATTGGTGCAGAGTTCTTTTAAGAATTTTTCATACCTTGGGATTTTCTTAATGGCTTTATGTAGTGGAATGTTGATCTCCAAACAGTTGAATGTGTCCAAATCCTCCTTTTGCATTGATTATTCAATCATCTTCTTGGTTTCAACAACCTCATTTGGAAAAGGAAAGGTTTTAGGAGGAAAATCATCAATATTTTTCATACCTTTATCTTTATCCTTGGATTTCTCATCAGTTGGTATGGAATGCAGCTTTTCTGGAGTAGTGGTGAATCCTGGTGGAATGGTAGGTACAAATGTATCGTTCAATTGCTTCCCACTTCTCAATGTGATGGCAGTAACATTCCCCTTTGGATTTGGAGTGGGTTGGGAAGGAAGATTTCAAGAATTCTTACTTTATAGTTCATGGAGGGAAGTTGCAATCTGGATCATTTGAGTCTTCAAATCCCTCAACTCCAAACCTTGAATCTTCAGCTCATTTTGTTGATTTAGAAAAATTTGTTTCAAAAGATCATCAGTGTTAGAGTATACCTTGTTTTATAGATTCCCTTGTTTTTGACTTGTTGATGTTTGAGCTTCGAATCTACTTTGGGGTTGTTGGAGACCCTGTTGGTAAGGTAGAGGTTGCAGGAAGTTTTGTTGAAAGGGTGGCCTTTGTTGTTGTCCAGAGCCATACCTCATGTCTTATTGTTCCTTCCACCCATGGTTTTATGTTGGATCAAAATTCTGTTGGGGATATGGTTTTTGTTGTTGTTGATGCTGATATGGTCTCCAAGGGAACACCGCTGCACAATCTTCTGTTTCTTGGAGTTATGGGCAACATTAAGTTGGGTGGCTTGTCTCAGTGCAAATTCCACAAGTCCTTGAAGGAGTGTGTTGGGATGTATTTTGAGCCAGAGAAATATGCCTCCCCAAAGTGGTCAATTCATCCAACATGGTATCAAAAAAATGACTTTCAAGAGAAGATGGACTTACCTGATGTACTCCCCTGACGTGTGGTGTGCCTTGATCAATAAATTGTTGCAAGTTTTGGGACATCTTGTCGATCAATGCACGTGTGGATACTAGTTTCTTGTCCACCACTGCCCCTCCTGTTACGACATCCACCATGCTCCTCTCCATAGGTGTGAGTCCTTCATAGAAGTATTGAATGAGGAGTTTCTCACTGATATGGTGATGTGGACAGCTTGCACACAACTTCTTGAATCGCTCCCAGTATTCATACATTGACTCCTCTTGTGCATTCTTGTTCCCCAATATATTCTTTAGAATGGATGTTGTCATTGATGCTGGAAAAAATCGTTGCATGAAAAGACATTTCAAATCATTCCAACATGTTACATATTCAGGTTTCTAATAATACATCCAATCTTCTGCAGCTTCATCAAGTGAGAATGGGAATGCTCTTTATTTGATTTGATCTTCAAGAACATTTCTTGGTTTTAAGGTTGAGAAAACCACATTAAATACTTTAAGGTGTTTGTTGGGATCCTCACCAGATAAGCCATGAAACATTGGAAGAAGGTGAATTAATCCAGGTTTCAATTCAAAGTCCGATTCGAGGTTCGGGTATGCAATACAGTTTCATTGATAGTTAATATCCGCTGCAGCCATTTCTCGAATGGTTCTATTAAGTTAATTTCAATTATTTTCAGCCATTGGTTCTTGTATTAATTTAGACTTAGATGTTTTTCCATTTTCAAAATTCCTAGAGTGGAGGAATTCCCTAGTTGGGTAAATGTGAACACTTCTCGTACACTAAAAATGACGGATTCACGCCCTTTGGTTGTGTTCAATCTCAGGGCAAACATCTAAGAGATCCTCGATATTAGTTCATGTCATAAATCAATGAAATAGAAAAATGAAGTGAAGAAAAGTGGACCATAATAAAATGATAAGAAGATTGATTTGATGGTCCCAAAAAAAATAGAAAACCAAAAATATAATTGAGAAAGGGGAAAGAAGAAAGAAATAAGTGAAGATAAAATATTAAAATATAAGTAAAAAAATACCACTAATTAGTGGAATAAAATACTTGCCTCCCCAGCAATAGCGCCAATTTGAAAGAGCACTGTCATGGGTTCCCTCAAATGATTAATGTGATTTTGGGGTACTTAGGTGCAGGATAATGGCTGACCAAGGTTGTCTCTCAATGGAGGAAGTGAATTAAAACAACTTTTCAGAGGTATTCTAAAAATAAAAGAGAATATAATTGAAACACTACTTAAAAGGACTGGGTTTTGTTATAGTTTATGAATTTAGAGGATGTTTTCTGGGAGAAGATTGTATTGTTTTGTTTTTAGTTTTGAAATGAAGTTTGATTAAAATGACACAATAAAAAGATGTTTTTTTTTGAAATCTATTTTAAATACGTAATCGATCTAACTCTACCTATTCAATAATTTACTATTAATTATCATTTAACTTAATATTCACATAATTATGATCCCTTAATTTGTTAAATCATGAACCCTACATGAATTAAATTTACCACGAAGATGAAGTGAATTTAACCTTAGGCTAACCACGAAACATGCAATCACAACACCCTGTTTTGATTTATGTTATAAGATTAGCTTATGGTAAGTAGTAAATTAAGGCACATAACCACTCTAGAAATGAGAATTAATTGAGTTTAGGTATTTTATTTGAACTCTACAAATTGATCACATGTGGTCTTGTATTACTGATTAACATCGCCCTCTCATAATTCACACAAATCCCGACCTCGCGTGTTTTGTGTTAATTGTTCAATTGCTCACTTAGTTTATTTTAATTTGAAAAATCAATTAATGGATCGTGTTTAGTGAATTACAATAGTTCATTGATTTAAAATGAATAAATGAATAAGGTGAGAGGCATATCGATTACTAAAAACAACTACTCTTCCATGGGCGGTGTAGTCATCGTAGAAGTGAATTGAATTTGCAATGATTTAGAATAGGAATAACCCAATCACACTTCTACTCCTGAGTTCCAGACCAAAGAGGAAGATTAAGAGAACAATAAATTAAAAAAACAGAATAAAATATGAGGAATAAAAGAAGAATAAAGAAGTTTATTACAGAAATGAAAACATTACAAAATGAAGAAGAGAAGGAGGCTTCGATGAGGGGATTCTTGCTTCAAGAGTTACCCCTCTTACAATGTTTGGATAATTTGGGTGAAACCAATTAACCTATGACTCAAATATCCTAATTCATTTCCCAAACCCAAAAAATAAAAAAACCAACTTATAGAGTGGTGGGGAGGCTTGGATCGAAATGGTTTCAAGTGTGAATGGAGAATGTCGGCCAAATATTTTATTCCCACTTGAACTGCCCATTTGACCACCACAACGCGTGAATTGTCCAGCCTTAAAGAATGTCCATATGTGAGGATATGGGTCCTCTATCTGCTCTATATATTTGGGATCAATCCAATCATATTTGAAGGAGTTATGTCTGAAATACATGATTTTCTCCATTCTGTCGTGTCCAGCCCACCTTTGACATTATGGACCAATTACTCCATAAAAATGCATTCTTTGGATCTATTGTCATTAATGAAAGTTTTATCGCATGAATCCAGGAAGATAGTTACAAAATATTAAGTTAAAATAATTCAAATAAAAATATTTATGATTGAAATACTACAGTGATTTCGAAAGGGTAAAACTAGAATTTTCATCAAATATTCAAATGAATGATATAATCCCAAATATGTACAAATTGAACATATTTAACACAATGTGAGGAAATTATATCATTCATAATCAATAAAATATTCAATAAAATAGTGTTTTATCATTATGTTTTTCTACGATGTGAATGATATAATTTCCCAAT
Source organism: Viscum album (assembly GCA_963277665.1). Lineage (NCBI taxonomy): Eukaryota > Viridiplantae > Streptophyta > Magnoliopsida > Santalales > Viscaceae > Viscum > Viscum album. The sequence goes on along the minus strand of OY728121.1, from coordinate 1,152,587,624 downwards.
TACGTTATCATACATAAAAAACATGATATGTGTTATTTAGGAAGACTACTGTACTTATTTTTCAATTTTATTAAGTGTATTTTTCATTAACCCATTTACAAAGTGGATTTTTCAACAAAAGAAGTTCCATTTTTCAAAAAAATGATAAATGAGATAATGTTTAAATTACAAGGACACAGTTTATTTAATATAAGGTAATGTAACTCTTAGAGATATTATGAAATATTTATTTTTAAACTTATTCAATATCCTATATAGAATTTATTGCTCACAAAACTAATTTTATATCCATAAAAGGAAAAATATATTCTTTTTTGTTTTATAGACAATAATTATTTTCATCTATAACATACGATACACGTAAGAATGAGTTTTAACAAACAACAATATAATACTTATATTTATATTTTATATAATATTTTTAACAAACTCGTTATGTAATGTCCCCGACACTAGTATCATAGAGCTGGGGTTGTACTTTTTTACAATGGAATATATACAATTAGTCAAATCCTAAAGGATTGATCTATTTAGTTATTTTGGTAAAAAATTTATAAAAATAATACAAAATTTATATTTATAATAGAAAATAAAACCTATTACATAACAAAATAGAAATTATTTGTATCCATTAAAACTCATTCAAAGGATTAATATTCATAATATGTGTATACGATATAAAAATAAGAGTGAGATAAAATTATTAGTATGATTTAATTACAATAGAAGATATTGAGAATCAAAAATAATAATTAGCATTTTAAGTAAGATAACTATACACAATTTCTGAATATATATCTTGATAAGGAAAGTAAATAAGTCATCGAAAAAAACTAAAAAAGTTTATTTAAATAATAGATTTATAATGAAATGTATCTGTAGATAATATCATAGAAATAATAATAATGATAATAATTATAAAATAATTATAAATGAAAAAAATGCTTAATTATTGGAATTTAAGTTTCCTAGTAGTATGATACCATTCCATTAGTACCATTCATGAGACGATTTGAAATAAATTCAGTATATACCCATCTGATTATGAATTATGTTTTGTCACATGAGACTGTTAATGCGACAAAGAATTTTAATTAATGATTCCGACCCCATCCCATTCCAATCCAATTAATTCATTATATATCAAATAATCAATTTAATTCTTACACAATATTTCTTTCATCAAATATAATTTTTAAATAAATAATACATATATTCAATATTTCCCCAATTATTAAATATAATTTAAAGATAATGATATGTAAAAATTATATGTGTTTTGAGATATAATCATATAAATTTCATTCGATTATGAATATTCCTGATAAATTTATTTTCAAATGAAAAATATTGACAATAAATTGATGATTTTATGAGAAAGTGAATGGTCACAAAAAAGTGAGATTTCATAATTACTTATAACCCATAGGAATTTTCCAGTCAAATCCCCCTGGATAAATAATTTAAATTGGAACATTAAATATCGTGAAGTATGAATAAAAATATTACATGTCAAATGGAAGGTATAGACATCATATAAATTTTAATTGGGGCTTAATAACTAATAAGTCTCAATAGAATGTAAATTGAGTTGAATTCTCATACATCACAATTAATTTTAATTGAACTTGTTTTAAAATATTATGTAGTGAGTATAAATATATTAGGAAATTACACAATAACCATATTGTTATGTATAATATCATATATGATCCTTTTAAAAAATCTTATCACCTGTTCCTTAATAATATTTCATCATTTTCACTCTTTCTGGTGTTAATTGCTTGCTTTTCTCCTACGTGTTTCATTATGATAGATTTGGTTCCAGAACATAATATATATTTTTTTCACCTAAAAATAATAATCATGATTGAATTTTAATATGTATTCATAAATTATATATTTAAGATCATGCATGAATTATTGTTGTGAAAAATGAAATATGTTATTATCATGGAGATGATAATCCTTACATAAGCTTGGGTAAACTTTTCCTTTTTCCAATGATCATTATAGAATGGTGGTAAGTATTATTTTATCATTATAGATTTATCCTAATTCAATTAATCTAATATTATATACTTTTATTACTCAGAAATGTGTTGTGGTGATGAAAAGAGAGTAATATCTCTTCGTAACGTTGCTAGTCGACACACACAGGAATGTTGTAATCATCATTATGTGAGTGACAAGGAATTAATTAAAATTATATATATTAAATTGAAAAAATGATAACATGAAATTAAAATCATAATTATATCATTTATATCATATATAATCATTAACATTTTATTTATCACCTTCCACATGAAGCATTAATAAATGAAGAATCATGTCACTTCGCAAGGTGTTAGTCCACCACACACGCGATCAACATTAGCTTTCTTCGTACGGTATACAAATTAATAAATAATATATCCCATAATGACTCCAAAAGTAGTATTATTTTATATAATATATATATATCTATATATATATTATATACATAATAACAACTAACCATGAGAGTAGGTAATGGAAAAAATGAATGTCATCGGTTTGTGAAGTAGTATCTACCTCTACACGTGAATGATGATTCCACAAACCAATTTTTTGGAGTGTGTGTCATTATAGCTCTTAAAAATAACATTAAAAATCTATATATAAGGAATATAATGAGTTTTTTACAAATAAAATGGTCTAAAATGAATTTAGGGTGGTGGATAATGAAATAAGATGAATATGCACATTGACGGTCATTACTTCGCCTTCGATTATGTTCCTTTGGTTTTCACTAAACCCTTATTATGATGGATTTATGATATATATAAGTCTTATAAGATTATTGGAGGTAAATTGTTATTTATTTTGGTAGGTGTTGGTTGATCCAAATATCTTGACTGGAGTGAATAAGTGAGAGGAGTGAGTTCCCTTTTATAGTGGAGGAGGATTGGCATTCTTATAAATACTAAAAAGTATTCACTATTTGGAGGTATCTCATAGCTCATTTGGACCTAAAATAGAATAATAATTTATGTAATGATTATAATGGTCTTTTAAAACCTCCATAAAACCAATATAAAATCATTTATATGATTTTGATCCTCTATCATTAAATTAACTGAATTTCTTCCTTTAGTTATTATTATGATAAATAGTTTTCTAATGTAGGTAATTTATCCATAAATACATAAGTTACATTAGTGTAATTATATAATTTATAAAAACAATTTCCAAATATAATAAATAATTTAAAAATTAAAAATATCTTTCTGGATGTAAATTAATTTTATCAGAAGCCCATGTAATGCAGAAAAACATTATTTTAACAATAATCATGCAAAGAATTTTTAAAAAAATTTATGGTTCAACATGTTCATTATAAAAGTTAAATTAATCATGAATGGAACATATTTTATATTTATTAAAAATTAAAAATAACTTACATATACTAGTGTTTAGTTAATTTTACATTATTAAATAAAATATAACTTATCATGAAATGACATTAACATCAATTTTTATGTTATTCATTTAAATTTATTTTAAAAATATCATGGAATGATGGATTTGATATATATATTTAAAACCTTCTAAAATGATATAATTTTATAACAAATAATTTAACATTATAATTCATTCATTTTTCTTTTCTTTTAATACTTTTAGTATTATTTGATAAATTAAATTTTTAACTAGATAATCTGAAATTCTGTTGAGAATTTTAATGTAATTAAATCATATTGAAAATCATAAAATAAATTACCACAATAAAGAACTCATTTATATTTCAAAATAGTATTTGTAATAGATTATATAAGGTTATTTTTAAATCCAAATGTTTTAAATATTCATATATATTAATATGTTATAAGTTGATTAGTATCATTTTTTCCTCTTTCCTTACATAACATATTATATCATTTATATTTAATATAAAGTAGAAAGTAATTCATGTATTTCAAATATTTTTATTTAAATGGTCGAAATAAAATAATTAAATAAATTTAAGATACTATTTTAGGTCATTTACAATCATATAATTCTAGTTTAGCCATAGGTTACATCAATTTTTAATTTAATCAGAGTAATTAATTTTAACTATTTTCATTAATCACATGTCATGAAAATTAATTATTATAAATTATAAATTATAAATATTTTTTATAAAAAATATGGAATATATTTTCTCAAATTCAATTCATATAAGTAAAGAAAACTAATTTAATATCAATATCACAGATGTGATGTGAAACAATATTTTTAAATTGAAAAAAATCAAATGATTTGAAATGTTTTTATATAAAAATTCTATATGAATGGGATTCCAATGAACTCAATGGTATTAATAGATTTTTAATTGAACTATTTTGACTTTAAGAAAAAATGAAAATATAATTTTAACTTAAAAATTATTAATATGAAAAGGCTGTTTTAAATTAGAATCCACTATTTGACACTGTTGAATAAAAATGAAGGTTCTCATATTAATACAAAAAAAATCAAAAAACTAATAATTTTGGTATCATGATTTCAAAAAATTGGTTTTTTTACATAAATATTATGAAATTTTTAAATTTAAATATTAAATTATTTGAACCAAACAATTATTATACAGTATTTTAAAAAAAATGGTTCTTTATAATAAAATTCTTTTTCTATTAAATGATTTTCATTTTATTCCTAATAAATAGATTATTAATAAGCATGTGTAAACTATATTTTTCATAATTTAGTTAATACTATTCATTCCCACTATTCGAATGTTGAGTTAAAATATAATAAATTTTATAATAATATTAATACTCTTTTATAATTGGGTAAAACATGGTCGTGTGTGTTACATAATCTTTCAAACAATATAATTATCACATGTAAGTAAAACTAAATAATTTTTTGGGTGACACATATTAAATTGAATTTTATGATGTTATTTTAATATATCAGGGTGTCACATTTTCCCTAACATAAATAAACTGTGTCCTCTTAATTTAATCATGATATCGGTAGTTAAGGGATTGATATTTGAAAATACCATTATTAAAAACCCCACATCATAAAAGGGTTATCAGAATATACACTTAATAATAGTGGAATGAATTATAAATTTTATAGGTAATAACAAAAAAATGACTTTGTGTAGGATAACATAGGTGGGAAATCAAAAAATGGTTATGGAATAGAGAACTGTAACTAAGATAATGAGAAAGAGTGATTGAGGATGTTGATCAGAACAAAGTAATTGATCTCATCACCGTGTTTTTTAATTTCTTTAACATTTTCCAAAAACACTTTTACTAGTACCGTTAAATATTTTCAATCTAATAATTGATGAAATATTACAATGGTAAAATCATTATATATTTCATAATTTTTTTTAACCATGAAATAATTTATAAGAATCTCAAATGAAATATTTAATCAATCCAAACAGAAGAACATTAATCATTCTCCTTCTTATATGGAAAGAACAGAAGATTTTCCATTCTCTCTTAGTTTTATTGAGGTATATTCATCTGAATCGTGGGGAATTATTTGTTGAGTCTCCCATTTACATATAGTTGATCAATTAAAAAATTGGGAAATATTTTTCATTCTGTTAAAATTATATGAATAGTGTCCTTTATTTCTACACATATGAAATTCTCCCATTATCATTAATCAAGCAACATGTAGGTTCATTCTATAATTATCACACATAGGAAAAATCATCCTTCTCTTCTTCCAATTCTCAATATTTTTCTCTATCATTATATTCATTTCATTCATTCCTCAAAATCACAATACAGTTATTATTATTTCCAAATATGTTTATATTATGATATTGTTTAATCATATGATAAGAATTCATGGGAGAATACTTCCATTCAATGAAATATCATAATCATATAAATGAAATGATCATTATAAATATTTAGATTACTATAATTGAGGTAGTTTCAATTCCACAACCTAGTATCCATTTATAAATGATTATATAAATTGGAAAAGATAATATCATTATGAAACATAATGTATAATAAAAAATGGAAAAATACATTACAAAAATTGAAAAATTTATCCATTTCAAAATTCATGATAAGAAACATGGTCTCTTTGAGGATATTAATTTTCAAATATTTCATAAATTTTTGTAAGGAAAATGTAAATTAAACTCAGAATAACACCGAAGAGTGTCAATATTGCTCGGTTGTAAGACCCTTTTTTAATACTAGGTAACACTCTAGTCATGACCAGTACATGTTTTTTAGAGTTATTACATCTTGGTACCTCTATTCTAGAACAATGTCCACATGTAATTGTCAAATATGGAAGCATTTATATAAAAAATAATATAATTTTTTACATAAAAAACAATAGGATAATATTCTATACCTTTTCTCAAATTATATCATAGCATTTTGTTCCATGATCTAAAATTTCAAAATATAGTTCTCGTGGTCTCAACTAATCTTTCTCTAATACTTACTGTAAAAAACTAGATCCTTGTGTCCTAGACTCAGTGCCATAATTTATCACATTTTTAATGATAAAATGGTTTGAATAACAAAGGACTAATCAGTTTACTTGTTTTAGGGTAACAAATACTATCATGATAAATATTTTACATTGGGATTAGAAAATAAAACATAGTACACAAAAAATATTTCCATCATCCTTGAAAAAATCATTTAAAATATTTATATTCATAATTTAGGGAAAGGGTAAAAAATAAGGGCAATCTAAAATGATCAGTAATAGTTTAGTACAAGGGAATCTATCATGGATCAGTAATAATAATCAACATGAAATGGTATATAAGTGAAAACATTGGCCACATATATTTATTGATATAATGTAATAAATTTGAAATTATAAATAATTAAAAATAGATGTCATTTAATCCATAAACTAAGAATAATATGTTTTTATAGTTAATGTCATAGAATTGGTCTCTTTGATAATAATTATAATTTAATTCCCAAATATAGAAATGACTAATTTTATGGCATCATGTTTTTCAGGTACATGATACCTTTACTATCATGACCATGGATATGATGGTATATATCATACTCAGTTGAAACCCATTATATTTGGACATTTTATTTGCCTCATGATACTACCGATGCATCGAGAAGAATATGTTAAAATTTCCCAAACCATGTCATAACATTAATATTAATTCTTCATACATATGATAATTGATTAGCTCATACACAATGTTCCTTATCATCAAAAATCTGTATTAAATAATGAGTATAGATTTATCAATGTTTCCCCAATTAAAAATTATATTTCTTTGTAAAAAAATTTAACTATTTTATATGGTTTATTAATTAGTCATATCTATTACACAATAATATGAATACTCAAGAAAAATATAATTTATAATGAAAAATAATTATAGAAAGGGTTTATTGTATAAAGATAATAATCAAAAAAGAATGTGAGATTGCATAATAACATATTCCATGTAATAATTTTAAAAAAAACTCCATATATGAAATAATTAAAATTGGATGTTAAAACAACATTATTTATTAATTGTGATATCACATGTAAAAGGGGATGTATACAGAATACATAAAATTTAATTGGTGTACAATAACAAATAATTCTAAATGTAATGTAAATTTAGATAAAATTTCATGCCTCACACTTCATTTTGGTTGAATCTGCATTAAATCAAGTATAGTTTCTTTAAATATTTCATTAACTGATATATATATCATAATAAAATTTATAATATCATATATTATCCTTTTATGAGGACTTATCATTCATTTTGAAATAAACGTTTTCACTTTTATTTTTTCGGGTGTTAATTGTGTTTTTTTCTCATGCGTATTTCTTTATTAATGACTAGATTCATGAATAGATAATATATTTATTTATTATTAGAAATATTATTTTTGACATAATTTTCACGTTTATACATAAATTATACTTTTAAGACCAATCATAAATTCTTCTTATTAAAAATAAAATATTATGATCATGGAGACGGTAGGACGTACATAAGCATAGTTAATGTTTTACATTATTCAATGATCATTGTGGAAATTTTGAATGTAATATATTTACTTATAGAATTATAATAATATAAATAAATCCATATTATAAAAATATATATTTCTTTTATGTGTTGGGGTTATGAAAAAATATTCACATCTATTTGTGGATGCGGTAGTCAACACATCCACAGATGATGATATCAACATTATGTGGAAGAAAATGAATGAAATAAAATGATATATATTATATTTAAATAATGATATATATTTCATTAATATAAAATTTAGATCATTTATATCATATTTAATCATTGAAAATATCTTTATCACCTTCCATGGGATGAATTAGTGAATGATGAATCGCATCGCTTCGCAAGGTGGTACTCCCTTGTAAACCCGAGCAACATTGTTGTGTCCCCTAGATAATGAAAATTAAAAACTAATATATGGTATATGGAATATAATGGCATTATAATGTTATATATATTATATATATTGTTTATTCCTCATAATATCCAACCTGGAAAGGTGGTAATGTTAAAATAAATCACATTGGTTCCTGAGGTGATAGTCCACCGTAGACACGAATGATAGTTTTGTGATACATTCGATAGAATAATTTCTGGTTATACTTCATATATATAAAAAAATTAGGTTATAATTTATATTCATAGATAATTATATAATCATGGGTGGAAAATAATTTAATGTTTTGGAGAAGGAAATAAATTAATGTTGGTCATTGAAGAACATTACATTTGTATCTAGTATTTTTCTTCGGTTTGAAATAAAACCTTCCTAGATTCTATTTTTTCCAAAAAAAAATAAATTTATTATGAGGTTATGGAATTTGGGGACTGATTTTTGAACCATATAGATGTTAAAAATGGTTTCACATCTGTAATGACGTGAAGGGAGTGTCTGCCCTTTTATATTGGGGAGAAGTCGCATTCTTGTAAATACTCACATGTTTTCAGTCTTTGAGGTCTCCCTAATCAAATTCTGATCCAATATTGAATAATAATAATGAAAAACGTATATTTCATCATGAAAAACCTTTACCATTGAAAAATAAATTATTTTTATCATCTAGATCTTCATTAAAAATGTTTACTCTGTATTACTCTTTTTGTGTTTACCACGATAACGTATTTTCTATCCTATGTGTTTTCTTCATTTAGGGTACATTAATTTTGAAATAATTAGAAAATTTATCACATGAATTTAAAAATATTAAAACCTAATTATAAAAATTATTCTTCTATGATGGAAATTAACATTAATAGAAGTGCATGTAACGCATGAAAGCTCTGTTCATGCCCTGATAGTGATAACAACATTTATTCTATTTTGGGGTCAATATGTTCGTTATAAAGCATCAATTAGATAATTAATGTTAAATTTTTTATATTTATTAAAATTTTCATATATATTTATATACGATTGTATTTATAGTAATATTAATTTATTTAATATAATATAATATATCAAAAATTATCATTAATTACGTTTTCTATGTTACACATTTAAATTGAATTTAGAAGTATCTAGACAATGATAGAATTTGAATATTTTTAACACCTATTTAAAATTTTATATTATTATAAAAAAAATTTAATGTAATTATTCAGTCAATTTATGCCACCTTTAATATTTTTAGTTTCATTTAATTAAATAAATTATTAACTGAATAATATCATCATTTTCATTTCACAAGCTACAAAATTAATTATTTAGTCAATAAAATTTTAAATAAAATATAAAGACCAAAAATATTATTTGTATTTAAAAATATAATTTATAGAAAATAAAATAATATATTTTTCGTTATACCAATTCTTTATATATATTCAAAGTTATAAATGTGTCTTATTTTCTTATTCATTTCTTAACATATTATACTGGTCATATTCCATAGAAAATATCATTTAATTTCATTTTTAATACATTATTATTTAAAATTTAGAAATAAAGTCAATCAATAAAATTAATAAAAAAAATTAGATCATTTTCCCTCATATAATTTTTGTTTAACCCCTAAAAATATATTTCACTTTAATCGCTGTAATAAGTTTTAAATTTTTTCACTGATAACTTTTTAAAAAAAATTATGACATACATATTTTAAATTATAAATTATTTAAATTAAAGATATGATAAATATTTTTCCAAATTCTATTCAAAAAATATGAAATGGTTAATTTAATATTAATCCTATATGCATGATGGGAAAACATGTTTTTAATGTTTGATTGATCAAAATATTGGAATGTTCATATATCAAAATTCATCCCAAAAATGATTCCGATGAACTAAATTGGATTATTATATGTAAAATTAAACTATTATGTCTTTAAAAATAATTAGAAAATAAAATAAATTTATAAATTATTTATACGAAAAGGTAGTCTAAAATTAAAATCTATAATTTTTCATTATTAATCAAAAAATGATACTTCCCATAAAATACCAAATAGTCACCCTAAGATAAATATGTTATTAATATTTATTAAAATGATTTTTATTTTAATATAAATATTATAAAAGCTTTAATATTTAATTCTCAATTATATGATCTATGAATTATTAAACCACCTTTTAAAAAAATATTGTTTTTAGAAAACATTTTTTTTTCATTTAAATGATTCTTATGTTATTTTTAATAAATAGATAACTAATAAACTTGTATAATATATGAATTTTGATATGTTATAAAAAAGTATTCATTCCTTCCATTCCTACATCTAGGTAATAAATATTATATTAAATAATAATATTAATAGTATATTGTTGTTTGGTAAAACATGGTCCTTCATGTACTAAAAAAATTCGACGAAAGATGTTGCTTCGTGTAAAACAAGTTAATCATAGTGTCGTGATCAATATACGATATTGAATAAACAGTTACTTTTTAAGAATTGCGGGGTATCACACTTTATATTGGACGATATAAATATTATTAACTAATATATTAAATTATATAGTTTAGAATAATTTATTATATATATATATTTATTAGTAATTAAATATGAATCATTAAAAATAATATTTTTTTTTGAAAAAATCTGTATTTTTCTAAAGATGGATTAGTCAAGCCAAGCCCAAATACTTATAAATTAATTTTAACAAACTTCAAATTATTTATTTGATAATATATAATTATTGTTTTAATTATTAATATTCAAACATTTTGAGGGTGAGTTTTAGGGATTTTTTATAGAAGTTTAGTTTTTTATGAATATTGAATAATATTGAATTTTAATGGAACACATAATTTTAATTTTAATTATTTTTAATGTTAAAAAATATAATTATTTGAGTTAAAGTAAAATAAGTACAATTTTATATCAATTAATCAAATTTATTTAAATGTAATTACTTTTATATTGTATTTAGGAAAACACTATTTAAATATTGGAAGGTTTTCACATTGAAAACCCTCATTTTCATCATGTATATGGGAATAATTTCAAATTAAATTCATAAAACTAATTTAATTTAATATTTGAAAATAGATTATATATTTTGAATCATAGTATTTTTTAATTTCTAATAATGTAAACTAATTTTTTAAAACAAATAGTACATTTTTTAACTGTTAATTATAGAATTTAACATTGAAATTTAGTTACTACGGGTTAAATAAAAATGATAAGAGTATGACTTGTGTATGAACTTGATTAAAAATATTTTATTGAAAATTTTAAACAACTCATACTTAATGGGTCAACAACAATCCATTTTGGAATATTGTTTCATAGGAAAAATGTGGTTGCACTCAATTCTCAAGAAAAATTAGTTGTGTGTCCTATCCCCCAATTATAAAAGGACACCACCTATCTTATTGACATCCAACCATAAAACCTCAATGGTTTATTAAATACCTAAAAAATCACTTCCAAAATACTCTCCCTAATCTAAGAATCCTAATTTTGTGAAAAAATACATCCTATGAAGAATTTAATTCGAGCATAAGGTGGATACCCAAAAAAGGATAAATGTTCTTCAATGAGCATCATTATTTTATTTCGTTATCCACCACTTTTAAATATTATTAAATAAATCTCATATACTCCCCTAAATATATTAAATATTCTAGAATATTTGCATAATATTTTATTACCTAAATCCAAATCCACATCAGTTGTATTTGTTAAGAATTCAGAATTCATGTGAATAATAGGAAACATACACATGAACTAATGTAGTTTGTTTTTCAATTTTCTATTATAAAAGGTTTGGTAATGATAATGGATATAAATTCAATATATTTCATTCTTAAAACTTATTTACCTATAGAGTAACAATTCCATATTTTTTTTACCTTTCATTACATATGAAATAGAAATGTCACTTGTCTGTAAAGCGGACTACCGCCTCTCGTACTGATGTTATTAGTATTTTAGTAATGATTCCCATAGAATGATATAAATAAAAATATAAAGACTATATGTGATATAGATTTCATAATAATTTTATTGATTACATAATTATAATTCTGGTATGTTAAAAAATAACATTTTTTAGCTATTCTTTTAACTCATGTAATGATGATAACGTCATTCAAGTACGTGTGGACCACCACCTCCATGAAGTGATGTGACTCTAATATCATCGACCAAAAACATCATCTGATACATATATTTGTATATAATAATCTATTTAAAATATTATAATCATTCCAGAAATGGTAAATTATCAATTACCTCATTTCTATTATTATCATTAAAAAATGTAACATTACCCTAGTGTACGAACGACCTGCCTTATCCATGATAGTAACATACTTCATTTAAAAAACAAAATTCATGATTGGTATTGAAATTATAATTGATGTATAAATATAATAAATATCTAATGATTAATATTAAGTATAATATGAAACTATATAATATGTGCATGAGCCAACTCATTCTTTACAAAACATGAATGAAAAAAAACTTAACACAAAACATAATGAATCTAATAAAAGACTATTAAACATATGGACATATGATTCTATAAAATTATCATATAATATATTTAAAATATTAATATAGAACTTGTGTAATTTAATTAAAAAATTTTAATTTCTGTATAGGAATTTAAGGATCATTCAACAAAAATGAAGAATGAGAAAATTGATTTCCACACAATTTCATTTCATTAAGGCATATTATAATGGTATGAAATAAATTTCTTTTATATGGTGTACTTACATTCCCTTTAAAGTGTAATGTCATTAATTTTCATTCATTTATTTTATTTAATGTTTTAGTAAAAATTAGTTCATATAATGGTCTTAGGATTAAAAGCTACAACGTTGTAATGGATTTCATAACTCAATTACTTTTAATGAGGTTATATTACATCATCAATGAAATTGATATTAAAAGATTACATGTAATAAATTATTATTAATTTATGATGTATTTCCATCTATTTTATATTGACTTACAATTTATATACATACTTTAATAATTGATTAATTTTCATTTTGACTTTATGGAGAATTTAATAGTTTAAGTAACAATACCATTCTAATTAAGATTGTTTATTCTTGAATTTACAGAAATGGAAATTATTCTTCTAAAATATTATAAATGAATAAAATTTATTCCGATATGGATATTAATGAAATTTTCAAAATAATATTAACATTTCTCAAAAAAAATTACTTAAAATAGTTATGAAAATGTTTTTATTAAAATCCGAAAGCATTTCCATAATTGGAAAAAACATTGTATACATTCGAAATAATTCATTTTAAAAAAGTTTTTCAAAAAAGTTTTTATACTTGTAAAAATAATTTTTCAATACATTTTATCCATTTTTTCATTTATAATTTTAATTTTTCAAATTAATATTATTTTCATATTTGGAAGAAGGAAATTTTCTAACCAATTTACAAAGATAAAGGAATGGTCTTTTTACCTATTAAGATATGTGTGAGATCAATAACCATAATTTCATAGAATATTAAATAGCATGTTTATAAGAATACTTTAACGAAAATTTTCTTTAATATTGTAGAGATGTAGGGTTTTTAAAAGTTATTTTCATAATATTTTATTTTCAAAAAAAAATTACTTTTTAAGAATGTTTTTTTTTTCAAAATGAAATGTTGATTTTCTCCAAGAATGTTTCCAATGATACATTTATGTTAACATCATTTATAAATGATAAAAACCAGTTATTATTACTCTTATAGGTATATGATGAATTTTTATGATGCATATTCTATATATGGATGTTTTATGATCATTTTTAATATGAAATGTAATGACATTCACCTTATTTACTCATTTTTGAATGCAACAACTGTTCCATGAAATCATAGAATTCCGGTTATAATTAAACATTATGTTTTTCTCTAATTATATATATTATTTATCAAGGATAGAAATATTTATTAATATGTATATAATTTATATATATGATGTATTACATAAATTGTTATTTGATATCTAGGGAAATATTTACAAATATATATCCTTAACTAAATATAGATAATATGATAAGCCATATTATTCTTGAAATTGTTTTATTATTTTATATACAAGGAGTGATTTGGACATGAATTACATAGGATGTGGAATGTTTAATCAAAGGCCCTCGATGCATCAATAGTCTCATGATAAGGAATATGATGTTCAAACATTAAGAATTTGTAACCAGTATGTTTTAAAATAACTGGAGGCTACATATTGACAGTAATTGTATTGAGAATAGTGTTGACACAAATGAGTTTCCCGACTCAAATTTGTTTTTGCCCAGTTTGTTTTAAATTTTCTTAAAGAAAGATCATTTTTACACCCCGACCTCAGATGCCCATTTATTTTATTCTTTTATAGGCCTCGTGTCAATTGGACGAGGATTAGTTGGGCCTTGGTTTGACATTTTATCTAGTTTGATGTTTTTGGTGGGTCTAAGTCCAGTGCGTGGTCACCTAACCACTAGCAGTGACCGTGCGTTCAGACCAATGGAATGCACATTTTCCCGATCATTCAAAAAATATAAAATTAGATTTATAAATTTATTTGAATAAAAAATAATTCAAAATATTATTTTATAATGATATAACAAGGTTAATTATTATAACATAATAAAAATAACATTAATGTTCATAAGATAATATTATTATTACATAATTTGATAATACTACTATTAATGATAAATTTTTATAAATACAATTGTTATTTAAAATGAAATGAAACATAGATATATTTTTAGTTATTATTATGTTTTATATAGGTATTATTTGGGTTGATGTTGTTATTATCATAACTATAATTATTATTGATATCAATTTAATATTTATATTATTACTATTTTTATTATTGTAACATTGATAATATTCATATTGTTATTACATAAAATAATATGAATAATAAATTATTATTCTTATAGTTATATTTTTAGTTTTTTTTAAATAATTTAATATCCTATTTTGGGGATAAAACACTTAAGGGAGTTTACTCCCAACCCCCCTTCTTAGTTAGCCATTCAACATCCCCCCCTCCACCATTCTAGTTTCCTTGTGCAAAGCGGCCGCCTGACTCCCAACTTCCCATCGTACAGCTGACATCCCCCTCATCGCACCCAGTACGCCACAAAGGATCCTCCACCTTGCCATTGTCATCTATACACTACCCTCCTCCATGTCTCCCAATGCGCCACATCCATCCATCCCCATCACCGTCGGTGCTCCCCCACCGTGTCTCTTTTTCATCACTGATGTCATGTCTTTGTGCGGTGTTTCTCTTATGAGTCCTCTTAAATCCTTACACATGTTTTCTTCAACACTTATGTTTTTATCAAAACCTTGTGTTAGGGTTTAGTTTTGGGAGTCTGTTCATGACCCGTTTAGTTTGATCTTGTTGATTTAGTTTCATCTCGGGTTGGTCGGGGAGAGGATAGGGTTTGGTTTGGGTGAGAAATGGTTTTTCATAATCATTCTTGGTGTTCTTCATTAGAAATTTTAGGAACACATTGAACATATTCTTTATATTTATATTACATTGATTGTATGTTTTTTCCCCACTTTTTATTGCTAATTAGACACTGAAAATCCATAGAATAAATTTTAACTTGTGAAATTAGATGAGTTTTGACAGAAACTAACATAGTACTATTTAGTAATTTAATTTAAATTGTAAAATTTGTTATTTTAACTGTGTATGTGGAGCATGTTATGATATTTTTTGTTGTGTGTGTGCATTTAATCATAAGAAATGTTTTTGAACAAATTTTTCTGTGAGTAAATCCATGTGATACTAATTTAATAAAATTCCTAAATTTTTAACCAGTTTATTAAATATTCTAGTTGATGTGGGTTACATTTTTTGTAACATTTTGAGGTCTATTAGATTTCAAAAGTGGAATTAATGTGTTGTGAATTTTTGTTACGTTGTTCAGACCCATTATTTGAGAAATAGCCCGGTTGGCTTTCGCAAGTGGTTTGAAATTATTAAAATCATGTTTATATTTATATATATATATATAATTGTGATTTCCAATTTAGGTTATTTGGAAATTTTTTAATGTATTTCAAACAAATTGGTTTGGCATGAAGTTTGTAATATTTTTTGGGAATGTTGTGGTCCATTGTTTTAGAAAAAAAATATTTTTACGAAATATTCGGAAAGTGAGAACCTTTTTCTAAGGTCGCATAGGCTTCAAATGGATATAGAATAAATTTTTCAAGGAAAATGAAATAATTTACATAGAGTACTTGATTTTAAATTTTTTATATAATAATTGTAGTGTAATAATTTATGAATTGAATTTTTTGAAATTAATTTTGTTTTTGTATGAATTTTAAAAGGGATTTTTTATTTTTATGCATTAAAAAATGATTGTGTGTATTTTTTTATTAACGGATTAATGCTTAAAAATGAATAAAGATCTGTTCGGATCATTTCTATTAGATTAATGGTTCCATGCATGCTTATTGTTTATCAAATACCCAGTTGGACATTTTAAATCTGTTTTGTGATTGAAGCGGAGGTCAGTTTCCCTTAAATGTGTTGCGATGTAAGTTTTGGACTTTCTATGTGTCGTGTGTGTGGTTATTTTTGATTTGGTTTACCTTGTGTAGATTAGGTGAGGCCCAATTGGTAATTTTTAAATGATTATTAGTAAAAATCCACTTCAGTTGTTTTTTTGTCTTGTTGGTTGATGATGAAATAGGAGGGTCCTCAGCAAGGGACCTCTCTTGTTTAATAATTTTTAAAAGGTAAGTAATACTCCTCGAGGAGGCTGGGGTGGTGTCGGTATTTGTGTTACCTGTGTTGGTGAATATATGAATTGTTGTATGAATGGTATGAAACACCCCGTTTATGAAATATACATGATAATATAGCATAGAAAAAAGGTTTATTGGGAATGACTTCTACAGTAGTCAGATTATGCAATGTTAGTGGCCCATGGTAGAGAGATATTTTGTTATTAGTTCTCTAGGTTTGGGTGACTCAACCAGGCTAGGTTGGGCGATAGTTCATCATTAGGGAGTTATGATTTCCTCGAGAGTAGTCATGCCTTCAGGATAGTCACATGTATAGTATGTTCTACTATTCCTCTAAGTTCCTTAATTTTCCAATGTTTGTCCGATACTGTTACCCTTACTACCATTACACCAACATTGTGGAACCATAATGTCATGGTTGTTTTTTACCCTTTTTGGTAACTTATGATCTTGTGTTTATGATAGATTAATTTCATTCAATTTTTTTTTGAAAGAATAAGCATCATTCCCTTTTTCAGTGTCAGAACAATAAGTCGTTACCATTTTTTTTCTATTTCTCTTTCCTTTGACCCTTATTTCAAATTAAGATGGAAATAGATTATGCATGATTGTTTTTAATATTCCATGTGTAAAAAAATCTAGATTTATATATTATAGATCCAACATGAAAATTAATATTATCATTATCTAAAGAATGTAACTAGGAATAGAATTAGATAGGCCTACCTACTGTGTTTTTAATACTCATGCCTATAGTGTTTTATTTTTTTAATATTATACTATAGGTTATAGTCTTGGTAAGGTTTCCTTGGTGATGGTTTGTTTAGATTCATGGTTGGAGGTGACCAAGAGGCCTTATGTTGGTCGAGGTAGCACATGTTCTTTTTTTGTTTAGTGTTATTTCTTCTTGTTCAGTGTTTTATGTATATGCTCCTTCTATTTATTTATTTGTGTTTAGTAGTTGGATATTGTGGTTTTTTTCTTTCAAATTGTTCTTTGGATCCTAGTATTTTTGTGTTGGTATTAAATCAATCCCAAATGTTTGATTTGATTCCCATTACAAGTTGTCATCCTTGGTGGATTGGGAATGCCCCTGGGACTTTCCATGGACAGGATCCGGTCAAAGGTTTAAGGTTGACTAGGGCTGCTTCCTGCAAAAATTGAATGAAAAATGGTTTGTTATATATAGGATGTTCGGTAGATGTTCATTTGGATTGTTGGGGATCAGGAGGTAGGTTGCGGGTCAGTGCCTGATCACCACCACTTGTGACGAGACCTGAGTAACCATGGGTAGTCTAGGTTTTGAGTCTTTTTTCATTGGTTTATTTGGATTGAGGGATGAAAATGGGGGAGAATCAGTTCACATTGCGGTCTCACATGGGGTAGTGACCCATGTGATGTCCAAGTTCCTGACACAAGGTTCTCTTTGTGTTGTGACTTACATGGGGCATGGCTCACCACCATGTCTTCGGGTTATGAATAAGTGTTATTTCCTCATTCTAGTGGGTAGTCATTGGATGTGTTTTTTTTTTGATCTCTGTTAACGTAAGTGTATTAAAAATGAATTTTTTTTGAAAAATGGAAAAGTATTTCTTTAAAAAAAATTGAAATTGGTGAAGTGTGTTTTTAAGGAGAATGTGATTTGATTTGTAAAATTTTGGTTTATTTTTGGATTTGATAAGGGAAAGAAGTATTTTAACCTTAGAATTCTTAATGGATAGTCACATGTGTGTATGATGTATGGAGAGTTCATTTGGGGCACTTGTTTCCAGATGAAGTAAGTGGGATTGAATGATCACACATGTGACAGTACCTAAGGTTCCATATGTGGGTTTTAGAAATTCAATGGAAATGGTCATTTTTGGAAAATACTTTTTTACTTGTGTTTATTTATGTTTGGATTGTGCTCTTATTTCCCTTGGCATGGGCTATTGATTTTTTTGATCATTGGATTGATATCGATCATAGTTGTGTTTTTCAGGTTGTTCTGAGTATGCCACCAAAAAAGGTATCTAACGTTTCCAATGATTCATGCATTGTTTTCGGTTCTTTTCATGTGTTTCCTATCTATCAGGGTTATATTATTCTATTAGAGGCAGTTGTGTGTTTGGTGGAATAAGAGTGGGCCTTCAGGTAGTTGGAAACTCTCGAGGGTGTTAAGGTTCGTACCATCCCCGAGCTATTAGAGGATTCAGTTATGGACTATTGAAGATGGTATGGACCATCATTGTTATACTTTGGGGAGAAGTTAATGGTGGTAAAGTTTCTCAAATGTTCCCATTTAGCATGGAGTGCTTGCTGGAAAAACTTGTCTCAAAGAAACAATTTTCGTCAGTGTTGGAACCTAGATTGCAAGATGGTTTTCTTGTGTTCCACAATTATGTTCAGTAGTGGAAATCTAATCCATCATATTGCATCCCTATGAAAACATACCACCATTTTTGTTGTATTAAATTGACAAAAAGAAGAGGAATTTGGTCCCTCGAGGATGCAAATGATTGACTATGAGGTGGAGATGCTTCAGCCATTCGGTCGCCTACCATAGGTCTTAGGGGAATGCTTGCGCACAGTCTGTAATTGTTGAGGGTGTGTGGAACCTCTACATGGATCATTTTTTCGAATTTGTAGGGAAATATCCACGGTTTTCTGGTTCAAATCATGTCACCTTGGAAAGAACATATTTCTTTTTTGGTGGTTTGATGAGCTTGTTCGAACACAATCCAAGTCGACCTATTTTATATTACTGTGGTTTCTAGATCATTTTGATTCCTTGAAATGGTATTTATCCCATTAATTAATTGAACTTATATAATTTTGATTTTGGTCCCAATTTTGTTTTTTAGTTATATGTTTGGTGAAATTAATGGGTGTTTTCTCTATAACCTTTCATTGTTCGGGCGCCTCTCTAGGTTTTCCTCCAGTGTATATCAGCTTTTTGGGGGATTCTTCTGGTTTAGAGTAGTGGTGTATCATCTGGCCTCATAATGGTTTTAGATCATAGTTTTGATGATGAAACTATTTCTATTATTCTATAGTAGTTGAATTGGATTAGTTGAGAGTTCCAACATGCCCCCCTCTCTAGTATGGTATGTTTTGTTTTCCCTTTCATTCTAGTGGAATAATTGTGGTGGGGTGAACTCCACATGTTCTCTCTCTGTTTTGAGTGTGGTTTCGTCTGTGTTGGTCGGGTGTGACTTGGGGAAAAAATATTCACTTTGAAACTGCTCATTTCTTTTGTCTAGGTTTGGGATTTAACTCAATTGTTGACTTTCACTGGGTTTGATGAATTTATGGGGGAAAAATAGTCTGTGGTGGGGATAATTGTCACACCCTGACCTGAGAAAAAAAAATTTTTATTATATCAGCCTCACTTTGTTTAGATGAGGTTTAGTTGGGTCCCGATTTGAAATTTTAAAATGTTTGATGTTTTTGGTGGGTCTCAGGCTGGTGTACGGTCACCACACTGCTAGAAGGGAATATACATTTTATCTTCCTGAATGCGTTGTTGCCCAATCAATCAAATAAATAACAAAATTAGATGAATAAGTTTAATTGACTGAAAAGTAAATCTAAATAAAATTTTATAATGATAAAACAAGGTTATTGTTTAAACTGTAATAAAAATAACATTATTGCACAAAAGATAATATTATTATTATTTAATTTGATAATATAACTATTATTGTTAAATTTTAATAAATACAATTTTAATATAAAATTGAACAAAAAAATTTATCTTTTTAATACTTGTTTTTTCTTTATTGGTATTATTTTTGTTGTTGTTATTATAATTATAATTATTATTATTTTACTTTTAATATTATTACTTTTTTTATTATTGTATCATTTATGATAGTATTATTGTTACTTAAAATAAATAAGGAATTATTATATTCATAGTAATATTTTTAGGTTTTTTTAATTTTTTTTAATCTCCATTCATTGGGATCCCTATGGTGTTGAATCCCCCATTCTTGGTATGCCACTCGACATCGCCCCCACATGCCTTCTATTATCCTCATGTGAAGCGGCCATCTACCACCCCGCCTCCTTTCATGCCACTTGTATCCACCCTATTGCATCCGGTGTGCCCCATATACGCCTCCAACATGTCATTTCCATCCATCTACTGCCAACCTCCTGGTCTACCATTGCTTCACCATCATCCACCCCATCACAACTGGAATGCCCCCACAGTGCCTCTACCTTGCTACCATAGTCCAACAGGAACCCGACATTTCCCCGGGGAGTCCTCTTACAGCCTTACCCCTGTTTTCATGAATGCATACGGTTTGATCAAACCATAGATTTAGGGTTTTGTTTTGGGGGTCTGATCAAGACCCATTTAGATCGATCTTGATGTTTTGGGTTCCTCGCGAGTTGGTTGGGGTGCGGCTAGGGTTTTGTTGGAGTGTGATTGTGTTTTGCATCATCTTTCCGAGCCTTCTTCTATGGGTGAGGTGGGAACCAAATATAAAAAATCTTTTTTACTTAAATTTCATTTATTTCATGATTTTCTTACCCTTTTTTTCTAATTAGGCACTTAAAATCGTTAGAAGAAATTTTACCTTGTGAAATTAGGAGCCTTTTGACAGAAACCAACTTTTTCTATTTATCAATTTTATTTAAATTGTTCAATTTGTTATTTTAACTATGAATGTTTTTTATGTTATGACATGGTTTGTTGTGTGTGCACGTTTGATCATAAGACAGGTTTTTGAATAGGGTTTTTGTGAGAATATCCATGCGATTCTAATTAAATATTATTGTATAAATTTTTATTCATATATTAAATTTTATAAGTCGTGTAGATTATATTTTGGAAAATAATTTATGTTCTTTTGATTACAAAAAATGGTTTAATGTGTGGTGCATTTTTTGTAATGTTGTGCACTCCAATTTTTTGAGAAATAACCTGTTTGGATTCCATAAGTGGTTTGTAATTCATTAAATCATTTTTGTGATTTATATATATAGTTTTGTTGTCCAAATTTTTTTATTTGAAAATTTATTAATGGATATCAAAAAAATGACTTTGTCATGATTCTCGTCATTATTTGCATTACGGTTTTGTGCAATTTTTTAGATAAAAAGTTTTTTTTTTGAATTTTTCAGAAAGTGTGAACATTGATTTTATGGTCACATATGGTTTTAATGGATTTGGAAAAGGAGTTTAAAGGAAAATTATATACTTTACCTAGTGAAAGTGATGTGTGTTTATTTTTGTATATGAATGTTAAAGTCTTAATTCACGAAATGCATGTTTCAAAATTAATTTGGTTTATGCGTGGATTTAAAAATGGATGTATAATTTCTTTTCTAAATTGGAATGTGTTTCAATGTATTTTTTATTAAATTATTAATGCATAGAAATGATGTAAGATACATTAGGAACCATTTTAGTAGTTTAATGGTTCCATGCATGATAATGTTTATCAAATGCCTGATTTACCATTACAAATCTGTTTTGGGAAGAAATTAGTGGTCAGTTTCATTTAAATATGTTTCCAAGTAAGTTAAGGACTTTCAATGTTGTGTCTGGGTGGTTTATTGCGATGTGATTTACCTAGTGAATGTTATTTGTGGCCCAAAAATTACTTTTAAAATGATTATTTGGAAAACCCCTCTTAGGATGGTATCTTGCCTTGGCGGTTTATGATGAAATAGGAGGGTCCTCGTAATGGGAAATCTCATGTGTAATAATTGTTTAAAGACAATTACTACTCCTAGAGGTGGCCTAGGTGGTGTCGTTTTATGTTTTTCGTGTGATAATGTATATATGAAGTGTTGTTGGAATGGTATGGCACACCATATTTATGAAATATACATATGAACCTAGTATAAAATAGAGGTTTAGTGACAATGATTGTCGCACTAGTTAGATTCGGAAGTGCTAGTGGACCATGGTAGGGGGAAATTTTGTTTCTATAACAATGGGATTGTACTCCTCATCAAGGCCTGCTGGGTAACAGTTGAGACTTAGGGAGTTATGAAATCATTAAGAATAATCATTTCATCAGAATGAGTCACAATTGTAGTACATTCTGATCTTCCTCTGAGTTTCTAGATGTTCATTTTTTTCTTCAATACTAGTAACCATAGTGCCATTACCCTCACTATATGGAAAAGTAATCTCATGCTTGGTTTTGGTATCGTTTTTGGTAACATGTGAAATTTTTTAGGATATAATATTATCTTTTAAAAAATAGAAATAGTAAGTATCCTTCGCATTTTTATTATTAGCCAAATAAGTCCTCACCCTTTTGGTTTTATTTTACTCCATCTATTGGGAAATATTTAAAATTAAGAGGGTAATGGATTTTTTGTGATTGTCTTTTATATAAAAAGTGTGAAAACTATATATTAATATATCATAGTTCAATCCTTTTAATCAATTATTTTTTTATTTAAGGGATATGAACTAGAAATAGAATTAGCCCGGCCAGCCCAGTGACTTTTTAATACTCATTCCCATAGTGTTTTCTATTTTTTAGTTTCTGAAACTGGATCTAGTCTTCGTTTGGTCACCTTAGGGGTGGTTGGATAAATTTTGTGGTTGGATGTGACCAAGAGGTCAAATGGTGGTCGAGGTAGCACGTGTTTCATTTCAGTTTTGTCTTTTCTTTTTGCATGTTCAGTGTTTTATGTATTTGATCTGTTTGTTTATTAATTTTTGTTCAATTGTTAGATATTTTAGTTTGATTAGTTCGACATATTCATTTGATCCTGTTTTTTATTACGATTATGTAGTTCCCACTTGTTTTTTTGATGCACGATGCTATTTACCATATTGTGTGGATTGGGAATGCCGATCATGACATTCCACAGACCGACTTGTGTGACTGGTTTGTGGTTGACTTGGGATGGTTTGTGAAAATTATGATTGTAAACATATCTTGTTCCTAGGATTCATGAAATATTATAATTAATAATTCCCATTAATTTCAGTTATATTTCTTATCCAAGATATTTTTACAATGATATTATATCCTGAGACCATTCATTCTCATATTATTGATTATATAGAAGGTGTGTCCATTTAATTACCTTGACATATGGATTCTTCATTATCATACCATGATATTAATGTTAATTATTTTCAATTTTTATTCATTTATTTAACATTATATATTGATAATTATTCTCAATTCATGACTGATTCCTCTTTATATAACCATTACTGATCATTTTATCTCACCCTTTTTTCCTTTTTCCCAGAATCCATGAACTTTACTATTAAATAAATGAAAAAATAATATTGATTGAAAATTATATTCTAAAAACAATTATATTGTAATATGTCAATTTAAATTTTATATATGAATAATGTACTTTCTAGTTTACCCAAACTACTAAACATTTTTCTCCATCATGATGATATTACTCTATCATATTCCAATATAATAAAGAAGGCACCAGATCCATGATACTAGGATTAGGGTCACTATTAGAATGATTTAAAAATCAAAACATATTTCAAAAAAATTAGATTAATTTGGTCAATTATTTTTCGTAACGCCCCAACCCCAGTTACCCAGAGTCAGTGCATTATTACATAACATTGGAATGATCAGAAAAGATCAAGTCTCGAATGACCTATTAGTTTAGTAGCCTTGGAAACACTAGATACATTCATAAGTATTAAATTACATGATAAAATGTAAAAATACAACAACATAGTCTCCATAGTACACACTCATATCCCCTCATAATATCCCCGCAGGGAAGTCATAAAATAATTTTTTACATCCTGGGAAAAATAAAACATAGAAATGGGTGAGCTCAGATGCTCAGTAAGGATAAAAATATAGAGGATTATTTCATAAATAAGCATAAAAATTTAAGGCAATGTATATCTACAACAGAATCCTTTTAAACTTGAACTTCATAAGAATATGGAAAAAATAAAATGAAATGATTCAATTTACTTATTCAGATGGATATTCTACTAGTCGAATAGTCACATGCTATATCAATAACCACTTTCATAAAGATGGAATGCATAATGCTAGACTATCATAACCACATAGTCGAGGCCTTGTGCCAAGACTAAAAATAATATTTTTTTCAAGGACTTGTTCTAGGACAATAGTTTGTATCATGAGACCTGCTGATGCATCGAGGAGCTATAGCGGCCTCCACCCGTCACTTACTAAGTCTAATGCATTACTCATATGAACAGGTTTAAACTTAACATAATCATTCGTATTAAAACTAGCATATGAAATGTCAATACATTATCCCTAAACAATGAATGGTATAAAAATAACACATCCATAGTCAAATATAGCACAAAAACATCCTTACAATATTGAAGTTTTGTATCATAATAATTCAACTTCAAATAAGCATAAAATCCATCAAAGGATGTTGACATAGATGAAATCAGAACTATTTGAGAGAAATATCTACTTTTTGAAATCATTTAAAAGTCACATAATTATAAAATAAAACATTTACTTTGAAAATATTATTTTAATATTTTATGGGATTCTTCGATGATTTTATAATGGAGGAAAATAGCCGCACACTCCGTATAAGTTATAAAATGACATTCTTACCTTAATTTTGTCGAAAAGGTTTAAAAGGAACTTATTGGGAAAACATCAGAAATATTCAATTATAAACATCTTATAAAAAGTAAAACTAGGGTATAAATGACTTTAATCCATAGTATATAAAATAATAAGAATGTTTTGAAATACATTTTTAAGGAACATGGTTGTGGATGATAAATAGGTCCCAGTAGATAATTACGTATAAACAACCTCGTATAATATAGAGAATGTGAAATACTCCCTCACCGTGTACTTTTCCATGGTCTAGGGTAGTTTAGCATCCTGTATAATGGTGAATTAATTGTTAATAAATTATAAAAGAATCATATAAATTAATATGATATCATATCTAAACTTTTAACATTGTTTTGTTGTTAATATCTTAGTGTTATCATCCTTTAAGGTGTTAACTGATTCATTTTCCTTTTTATTTTCTATTAAGTGAGTCATATTTTTTATGAATGGGATTTTTCATAATTGTATCTAGAATTATATCATGTATTTAAATATTATTTTTAATCATCTAATTAAAATTATTCTTGAATGGATATGATGGGAAATGAATCTCATCGCATTCGTGGGGATAGTAATCCGTACGTACACATGAGAGAAAATATCCTTCTTTTGATATTAAAATAATATATAATAGGATGGTATATCATATATACAGAATCATTATCATGTTATATTTGTTATTTACAAGATCTAAAAATCATTATTATATCCATCCAAATAATAATGTATCAAATAACAATTACACCACGTTGTGGAGATGGTAAGTCGTACGTACGCATGAATTGTGACATGTCATTCAAAGGTTGGATAGAATAATGAATATGGTGGTAAAATATTTATAATAACATCATAGTATATAGGAGAAATTGGAGTTATTATTTTATAATGGAAATAACCAAGAATGAAGAAGTGGAAGAAGAATAGATCTTGAAAGAGTGTGGTGAAATTATTACCTCTTCCTCGGGTTCTTCATTTTTATTTGATCAAAAGGGATCTTTAATATGTATTTATTACTAAAGGAAGGACTCTAGGATGAAGTGAGTGAATTTTAGAGGATATTTGGGTTGGGGTTGGCCGAGACAAAAGGCTTTGAAGCTGTGAATTAGAGAGAAGGAGGAGTGCCCTTTTATAAGAAGGGTGAGGGGCACCTTAGGAAAAGCTAGAAATATTATTTTATAATAATATAATTTTCAGTTAATAAAGGATCCAAAATTGATTATTTAAAGGATAAGGTGGGTATGGTTCGAAATCCACTCAACCAATAGGTTTTAGATAGGTTTGTGTCACTATATTAACATTAACTTTTAGATTTAACTCTTAGTTAAATAGTTTTACATTTACCATGTCTCTTTGTATTTTTATATTATATGGTTAATAAACATATGATATACATCCAATAGAACCCCAAGTGGTTCATTAATGATACATCTATAATTAAATAAGTACTTTGGCTGATCCTTATATTTTTAGGAATATAATATCTATTAATAATATATTATTTGTTTTAAAAAACTCTTTTATGTCAATTTTTACACTATTTGATATTTTGTTTTTTCTAAATTCATAACAGCATTATTACTTCAAAATAAGTCATCTATACAACCCTAATGTGTCTTATGTACCTATTAAGTTAGTGTAATTCAAAAAAAGTCTCAAATTACATTTATTTGGATATTTATAATATCAATTATTTTTATATTTCATTGGTTTTGTAATTACTACATCACCATTGTGTCATACATAAATTAACTTATATAATGTAGAAAAATTATAAATAAAATACCATTATGTACGAAATATTCTTTTCTTTCTAATGAATACTAATAATTGAATTTATCTTACGTATAACCCTATATTAAAATGGTTTTAGTTATTAAACATTGATTTTAACTCTTTTAACTCTTCTTGGAATTAAATAATAATAAATGTCCTAATCTAATATCATTGGACCAAAGAGGTTCATATTTTATTCCTAAGGTTTTTTTGGACGAAATATATTTTTCCAATAGAATTAGGAAATGTATTAGGGGAATAATAATGTCATTTTTACCTTTAATTACCCTATTTACTTTTAACCATGGTAAATAAACTGAAAAGGTTACTATTCACCAAAAATTATTTTTATCTTATTGAATGACATTTTACTTCATGATATTAACATTTTCTCTTGGTTTTTTGAAATTCCACTCATAGAAGCGGTAAAATTAAGTTTTATGTGGATTTGCAAATTCACCTAGGAGATGGGTAAAAGGCGGTGAAAAGTTAAATAAAATTTCTATATATCTAAAATTATTATAAACTGACTCTAATGAATTAAATTGAACTTATATAGATATTATGTATCTATTTTCACCTAAAATAATTTTAAATGAAATAATTATTTATTTAAATAAAAATTCAGTTTAAAACTATAACTTAGTGGTTATCAATATTTATAAAAATTTGTACGTGTTCATAAAAATACCAAATATTCACCCTAAGATAATTTCGATATTCCATGTCCAAAAATGAAGCCCACTTCGAAATATAAAATTTATAAAATTTCAAAAATTGGGTATTACTATTCAGAACGGCTAGTTTGATTTATTGTGGTGTGTGATAGAACTCGAAGTTGTGTACAACACCCGATATTGTATTATTTAAAGAGAATAGTACCGTGGAAGATTGGGGTGTTACATTCTCCCCTCCTTAAAATAATTTCAGCCTCAAAATTTCTATAATATTACTGTATAAAAAACACAGTTGGTTCTTCATCATACGTTCCTCAGGTTCCAATGTTGCCTCTTCTATCTTATGGTTTCTCCATAAAACGTTTACCCGACGATTCGTTCGGTTTTTCTGCACTTGTTCTCCTGTATCAAGAATCTTGACAGGCTCTTCGTAATAAGACAGATTGGGTTCTAGTTATAAATCCTCATAGGTGAGTACATGCATTGGGTCAGGAAACTATTTTCTCAATAGTGATACGTGAAACACATCGTGAACTTTGGAGAGACTTGGAGGCATTTCTAAACAGTATGGTACAGTCCTAATTCGTTCTAGAATTTTGATAGGTCCAATGTACCTGGGACTCAATTTACCATTCCAACAGAAATGTTTAACTCCCTTCCATGGAGATACCATAAAAAAAACATGAACTTTTACCTGAAATTCCAAATCCTTCATTCTGTTGTCGGTATAGCTCTTCTACCTACTTTGACCTGCTTTGATGTGGTTTTGGATTACCTTCACCTTTTCCATCGTTTCCTCCACCAGTTCTGGGCCTACAAGTCTTTTTTCACCAACATCATCCCAAACGGTTGGTGTGCGACATCTCTTTCTCTATAACGCTTCATATGGAGCCATCCAAATACTTGAATGGAACCTATTGTTATAGGAAAATTATACCAAAGATAAATATTGATCCCACATACCCTAAAAGTCAACTGAGTAGGATCTCAACATGTCTTCTAATGTTTGAATAGTTCATTCTGATTATTCATCAGTTTGGGGGTGGTAGGCAGTGCTCTAACGAAGTTCAGTATCCCGGGATTTCTGAATACATTCCCAGAATCGTGATGTAAAATGAGTATCACGATCCGAAGCAATTGATAGTGGTACTACATGAAGTCTTACAACCTCATTAATATATTTATTTTCTAGACGTTCAAGTGGTAGATTTGCTCTTATAGAAAGAAAATGTGCTGACTCGGTAAGACGATAAAAAATTACCCATGTTGCATCATTCCTTCTAGGAGTCTTTGGTAGCCCCATTAAAAAGTCCATTGTAATATTATCCTATTTCCACTCAGGTATGGGAAGTGTTTTCAAGACTCCTCCAGGTTGTTGCCTTCCAGCAATCACTTGTTGACAAACCATACATCTGGTCACAAAATCGGCAATCTCCCTCTTTATGTTGTCCCACCAAAAATGTTCCTTAAAATCTCTATACATTTTGGTGCTACCATGGTGTATAGAGAAATTGGAATTATGATCATCATTCAACAATTCCGTTTTTATATCAGGTATATCGGGAACACAAAGTCTCTTCCCAAAGTTCAAAATTCCAA
Source organism: Viscum album (assembly GCA_963277665.1). NCBI lineage: Eukaryota > Viridiplantae > Streptophyta > Magnoliopsida > Santalales > Viscaceae > Viscum > Viscum album. The sequence goes on along the minus strand of OY728121.1, from coordinate 1,152,557,800 downwards.
CGTCATACACAAATTCACTCAATATCCCATCATTCACAGCTTTAATCTTCTTTTTAATCCCTTAATCAGTGGTCTGATAACTGTTTATCCTTTCTAGTAAAGATGGTTTGGGAACCATTTGAAAAAAATTTGATGTTTCACCTTCCATGGTGATTCCTATATCCATATTTACTATATCCATGAAAATAGGATCCCTTTTAACTCTCATCTTGTTTAAAACTCCATGATCCTTTCTGCTTAGGGAATCTGCCACCTTATTTTCCTTCCCATGGTGGTAGTGTAACGTTCAATCATAATCCTTTAGTATTTCAAGCCATCTCATTTTCCTCATGTTGAGTTTTTTCTGTGAGAAAATATACTACAAACTGTTGTGATCATTATATATCTCACATTTTCCCCCAAAGAGATAATGCCTCCATATCTTCAAAGAATGGATTATAGAAGATAACTCAAGATCATGAGTAGGATAGTTTTTCTAATGAATTTTTAGATATCGTGATGCATCGGAAATAACCCTATAATTCTACATAAGGACACAACCAAGTCCTTTCTTTGATTCATAACTATAAATAATGAACCCATCATTCCCCGATGGTAGAGTCAATATAGAAGAATTGACTAATCTTCTCTTCAGTTCTTCAAAAATACTCCACCCACTTTTTTCCAAAAAAAATTAACCCTTTTTCGCATCATCTTATTTAATGGGTTGGCCAATCGGGTAAAATTATAGGCAAAACTATGATAATAACCTACTAAACCCATAAAACTGTGTACTGTGGTTATACTCATTGGTGCTGGACATTCTTGTATTTCTCTTTCCTTATTAGGATCAAAAAATATTCCATCCTTAGCGGCAATGTGGCCAATAAAAGAAATCTCTCGAAGCCAGAATTCACACTTTCTAAACTTCCCTTATTATTCAAGTCTTCTCAGAGTCTTCGGGATAACGCACAAGTGATTTTTATGATCTTCATAGATTTTGGAGTATACCAAGATATCATCAAGAAATACCACTACAAATTCCACATGATATTCCCTGAAAACTCTTTCCATTAGATCAATGAAAACAATGGGTGAATTAGTCAATCCAAAAGGCATTACTGTAAACTCATAATGCATATACCTGGTTCAAAATGTTGACTTCAGAATGTCTTCCTTCTTCACACACAACTGATGGTATCCAGATTGAAGGTCAATCTTTTAAAAGTATTGAGCTCCATGAAATTGGTTAAATAAATCACCAATGCGAGGTAGGGGATACATTTTCTTTATTTTTATATCACTGATCACCCTTTATCCAAAAAAGAACCTCATAGATCCATCTTTCTTATTCACAAAATGGATAGGGTCTCCCCATTGGGAAACACTCGGGCGAATAAATCCCTTATTACTCAATTCCTATAGTTTTTTATTTAGTTCCACTAATTACACAGTGTCCATTCTATTATGGTTCTTTGATATGGACCTTAAACTAGGAATTAAATCAATGAAGAATAAATATCTTGTTCTGGAGCATGTCCAGGTAAATATTCTGGAAACACATCAACATATTCTCTCATAATTAGTGCATCCACTATTTGAACATTCATTTCCTCACCCATAGACATTTCATTCTCTTCCTCCCCAGTAATATAATTTAGTTGAGCAACTGTTGGTGGATCTAGATAAGAATTAGGTGGTGAAAATTCTACTCTAAAGATAAGGTGTTTTTCATCATCGTCATCAAAAATAGTAACCTCCTTCTGTTTATAAATTTTTTTGCATCATGGTCCGAAATACTATCCATACCGGTGATTATATCAAATTCATTAATAGGTATGATGACGAGATCATTAGATAAAGAACATTTATATGCCCTGATGGGAACTAATTCATAGAAATTTGTAGCTATGATACTTCACTTAAGAGTTTTGACTGAAAACTAACTTCTAAAATAAAATTGGTAAAATATAACTTTCTTAGAAAACTGGGAAGATATGAAACAATGCGCTGATCCAAAATCAAATAATGCATTGGCTAAACTTGAGGAAACCATTAAATTACCTGCCACCACTTCTTTTAGAGCTTCAACCTCAGTAGTAGTGATCACATAAGGTTGTTCTTGGCCCTTTATCCTTTTCTGAGGTAAGATTCCCTAAAGCTTAGGAAAATCATTTTCATATTGTCCTGTCTCCCTGAAATTATAGAATTGAACATCAGTAGCTTCTTTCATCCCCTTGAAATTATGATCTTGGTGGAATTTTTCACCACACTGGTAACAGACTCCCATTCCCATCAAACATATTCCGGGGTGTTTCATCCCACATTTACTACAGGATGGATATTCAACATTTTGTTTCTTTCCCTTATTTCCATTTCTAGAGTGATTAGAAGATCTCTTCTCTTCTTTATATTCTTTAAATTTTTAAAACATAGAGAATTATTTTTCTGTCTTGATAGCATACGAGACAATATCTTCGTATGATGTGGTGGATTCTGAGACTAATGCTCGATGAAGAAACGGTTTTAACACATAAAAGAAGCGATCAATATTACTCCTTGGGTTACATATATAATATGTTTAATGCCTTGTGAACCTTTTAATGGTAGCCTCATACTTTGTGACATTCTCATTCTTCTTTTGCCTCAGACTCAGAAATTGCCTTTCCATATCTGTTCAATGGTCAGGGGGAAAGTATTTTTCTTCGAAAATTTATTTAATCTCCTTCCATTCTATATTTGAAACTTCATCACCTTCCATTGTGTTTTGAATCAATGACCACCATTGATTAGCATCTCTAGTGAGGCGGTAAGCTGCCATGATAAAATTTTCCCTTTCACAACTCCCCAAGGCATGGAATACTTTCTCTATGTAATTTATACCTTACTCAGCCACGGATGAATTTTTCATCCCACTGAATATTTGTTGTTGTTTCCTCATGAAGCGGTCTAATATTTATCCTCCACGTTGTGGATCAGGGTGCTCCATATGGGTAAGGTTATTATTCATAAACTATGTGAGTTGTCCCAGTATAGTGATAAGTTGATCAGCACTAGTTGTATCACCAGCTCTACTGTAATTATCTTGAGCAGGAGGGAAATCCCTACATGGAGTGCGTGCATTGATAAAGTTTCCATTCCTTCCACTAGGCGCCATTTCTAAATAATGGCATACACTATATAAGTTTATGAATCGCAATACATAAAGAAAAACATGTAAAACACTTATCATAAATTGAACTATTTATGGATATAATCCATAATCCTAAAAAAAATTTCTTTGAGGAATTATATACTCATAAACCCTTCATAATGGATTGTACTGAAAATGATAATTATCCTATGCATATCCTCCGGGAGTGTCGTAACAACGAGTGCAGCAACGCCCATTGTCATGCACTAGTTCCCATTCAAGTCTACCTCAAAGCGGTGTTTTCAGGTTTTACCCCTAGGTACATCTATGCCAGAGCCACCTCTACCTTCTTGTATCCAGACAGGGATGTATTTCTTGGAAAAATCACAAAATATATACAATACCAAATTTCTGGTAAGTTCTTCTATACTAATCCTCAAAGTCTATCTTAGGGCTATGTGCTCCAATCAGAGTTTATCTAAATCTATTTTCCTAGGTTTGTACTAAAATTCCTCTAATACCAACTATAACACCCTGACCCGAGTTACCTAGAGTCGGTTCATTATTATATACCACTGGAAAAATCATAAAAGATCATGTCTCGAAAGACCGATTAGTTTAGTAGCCTTAGAAACACTAGATACATTCATAACTCTTAAATTACATGATAAAATGTAAAACTACAACAACAGAGTCTCTATATTCCACACTCATATCCCATCAGACTATCCCTTCAGGTCAGTCATAAAATACTTTTTCACATCCTGGGAAAAATAAAACATAGAAAGGGGGACCTCAGATGCACAATATGGATAACAATATAGCGGAAAGTTTCATAAATAAGAATACACATTTAAAGCAATATATAACTAAAACAAAAGCCTTTTAAACATGAACTTCAGAATAATATGGAAAAAATAAATTGAAATATTTCCATTTACTTATTCACATGGATATTCTAGTAGTCGAATAATCACATACAATATCAATAACCAGTTTCATAATGATGGAATGCATAATGCCAGACTATCATAACCACATAGTGAAGGCCTTGTGCCAAGACTACAAATATTATTTTGTCATGGTATTGTGCCAAGACACTATTTTGTCATGTGAGACCTACCGATGCATCGAGGTGCTATAGTGTGCACCACCCGTCACATACAATGTCCAATGCATTCCACATATGAACAGGATTAAACATAACCAAAACATTCGTATTAAAAATATCATACAAAATGTCAATAATTTATCTATAAACCATGTATGGTATGAAAATAAGATGGTAAGGAAAACTTTGACAATTTTATAATGACGGAAAATATCTGCACCCACCGTATAAGTTAAAAAAAGTCTTTCTTACCTTAATTTTGTCGAAAAGGATAAAGATGACACTGTTTGGGAAACGACGGAAGGATTCCTTTATGAAAATCATATAAAAACTCAAATAAGGGTATAAATGAATTTAACCCATAGTCTATAAAATATTAATAATGTTTTGAAATACATTTTTAAGGAACATGGATGTCCACGATAAAGAGGTCCTAGATGATAATTACATATAAACAAACTCAGATAATAAAGAGATTGTGAAACAAACCCTTAACATCTAAATTTCCTTGGTCGAAGGTAGTTTAACCTCACTTATAATGGTGAAATAATTGTTATTAAATTATAAAGAAATCATATACGTTAATATGATATCATATGTGATCTTTTAACATTGTTTTGTTGATAATATCTTAGTATTATTGTCGTTTCAGGTGTTAACATATTATTTTTCATTTATATTCATTATTATGTGCGTCATATTTTTTATCAATGGGACATATATTAATCATATCCAGAATTATATCATGTCTTTTAAAATTATTTGTAATCATCTAATGAAAATTAGTCTTGAATGGTTACGATGGGGAATAAATCTCATCGCGTTCCTGGAGACGGTAATCGGTACGTACGCACGAGTGACAATATCATTATTTTGATATTAAAATAATATATAATTGAATGGTATATCATATATACAGAATCATTATCATGTAATATTTATTTTTTACAAGAATTTCACATCATTATTATACCCATCCAAATAATAATGTATTGAATAACAATTACACCACGACGTGGAGACGATAAGTCGTACGTACGCACGTATGGTTACATGTCATTCAAAGGACGGAAAGAAAATTGAATATGGATGTACCATATTTATAATAACATCACATTATATATAATATATTATAGTTCTTATTTTATAATTGAAATAACAAAGAAATAAGAAGTGGAAGAAGAAAATAACTTGAAATTGGGTGGTGAAATTATTAACTCTTCTTCGGGTTCTACCTTTTGATTTGATCAAAAGGGCCCTATAAGTTCACTTTCTAACTAAATGAAGGCCTCTAGGATGAAGTGAGTGAAGTTGAGAAGATATTTGGGTAGGTTTTGACAAGGTAAAAAGGCTTTGAATGTGTGAATTAGAGGGAATGGGGAGTTCCCTTTTGTAAGATGGGTGAGGGGAACCTTATGAAATGCTAGAAATATTATTTTATAATAAAATCATTTTTGGTTTCTAAAGGAACCCAAAATGATTATTTAAAGTATAAGGTGTGGATCAGTCAAAAATAATCCAACAAATAGGTTTTAGATAGGTTTGGGTCACTATATTAACTTTATCTTTTAGATTTAACTCTTAGTTAACTAGTTTGACATTTACCATGTCTCTTTGTATTTTTATATTATATGGTTAATAAACATACTATATACATCCAAACGAACCACAATTAATTAATTAATGATACACCTATCATTATATATGTCATTTGGCCGATCCTTAGATTTTGAGAAATATAATATCAATTAATAATATAATATTTGTTTTAAAAATCCCTTTTATGTCAATTTTGACACTATTTGGTATTTTTTTCTAATTTCACAACTGAATTATTTATTCAAAAAAATTAATCTAACCAACTCTAATATGTCATATTAACCTATAAAATTAGTTTAATTCAAAAAAAGTCTGAAATTACATTTATTTTGATATTTATAACATTAATTATATAAGTATTTAATTAATTAGGTAATTACAACATCACCATTGTGTCATAAATAAATTGACTTATATGATGTCAAAAAATTATAAATAAAATAACATTATGTTTGAAATCAATTTATCTTTCTAATGAATATTTATAATCTAATTTATCTAATGTATATATGTATATTAAAAATGTTTTAGTTGTTAAACATTGATTTTAAATCCTTTAACTCTTCTTTGAATTAAATAATAATAAATGTCCTAATCTAATCCAAGTAGACCAAATTTGTTCATATTTTATTCCTAAGGTTTTTTATGGTCTAATTATTCTTATCCAATAGAATTAGGACATGTGTTAGGTTAATAATAATATCATTTTTACCCATAATTACACTATTTACTTTTAATCGTGGTAGATAAAAGTAATAAGTTACTATTCACAAAAAATTATTTTTATCTTATTAAACCACATTTTACTCCTTGATATTAACCATGTCTCTCGTAGTTTAGAAATTACGCTCACAAATGTTGTAAAATTATGTTTTATGTGAATTTGCAAATTCTCCTAGGAGATGGGTAAAAGACGGTGAAAAGTAGAATCAACCTTTTATATATCTGAAATTATTATAAAATGACTCCAATGAATTACATTGAAATTATATGTTTTTATATATCTATTTTTAACAAAAATAATTTTAAATAAAATAAATAATTATTTAAATAAGAATTCAGTTTTAAACTATAACTCGGTGTTTTTAACTATTTATCAAAAATCAAATGTTTTCAGAAAAATACCAAAAATTCACCCTAATCTAATTTCGATATTCCGAATCCAAAAATGAAGTCCATTTTTAATGATAAAATTTATTATATTTTAAAAAGTGGGTATTACTATTAATAACGTCTAGTTTGATTGGTTGTGGTGTGTAATAGAACTCGACGTCGCGTATAACACAAGCTACTGTATTATTCAAAGAGAAGTGTATCGTGGAAGCTTGGGGTGTTATGTTTTTCAATGTCCAAATAAACAAATCAACATTAATTGTGTACATTCTGCTTCCAAATTTATGAAATAAACCATATACCATCAAAAGACTAGAATTATTGAATAGGTTATTTTCCAAAGTAATTACACTTTTTTTAAAATATATCATAAATGTTTGGTTGTATATATTTTCATATTAAAATGAAGACTTCCAAAAGTCTACATAATCAAAATAGAATTAAATTTTTTTAGAGATGAGTGGGGAGGATAAGGCGTGATAAAATTTTTGATATAAATTTTACGTGATTGCCTAATAATTTTTAAATATATTTTTTATTGTGACCTTATAGAAACAATTATAAGTGAAATATTAGTACAAAAATTATTATATATTATTTTTCATCAATTACTCATGGATCGATATGATGGAGTAAACTAATATGTTTATAAATTAATGGATAGAATACACGGTGTCAGAGTGAATGAAGACACTCTAAACAGGTTACATAAAAACACTTGTTTAGTTAATTTTCTCATCATTTTATCTACATTTTTAGATAATTTCAATATCATTTTTATCTGATAATAATGTTTTAAAATTTCACACATTATTTCAAAACACACATCACATGATTAAAAACATAAAAATAAATTCATATTGTTTTCACACTTTAATAAAATTGTCCATAATTCATTTTTGATGGGTTTTAATTAACCAAAAATCAATCTGACTCCTAATGTGATCAATATAACTCATTTTGTGTTTTAGCTATAAAAAATGTCAATTTGGTTTAAAATGTGCATCACATAGCCAAATGCAAGAAAAACCTCCCTGATTGTTTTCAATCATTTAGAAACCAATTGATATTATATTCTTAAATTATAGGAATGAATCAAACATAAGTCTGACACATAATGTGGTCTAAATGACTTTAAGAAATTGATTTCAATATAAAAGTTCCATTTTATTTTAAAATGATACACACATGCTCAAAACAAGGAAAACTATCTCATATTTTTTTCAAACATTATAAAAATGATCTATACTGTATTTTTTCCATGTATTAATTAAGAACTTTATGATTTGAAAAATGGAATTTTTGATATGACACAAAGTGTGTATTTTGAATATGAAATCTTCGTTTTAGATTAAGGTGCATGACATAGACAAAACCAAAACAACTAGTCATATTTTTTTAAAATTAGGAAAATGGTCCATACTTTTTTTTGACCTATAAGAATCAATCCTATGTCAATATGACACCTGATGTGACAGATATTACTTGAAGTGCATGTTTTAAATTCAAAAGATTCTTTTTAGATTGAAACATGCCATAAATAGTGATAATTAAGTAAATAAAATCAGATTATTTTCATCGTTTTGGAAAATGGTATATTGTTCTTTTTTCATGTATATTAATATACTTTACAACAATATGAAAAAAATTGGTGGACATGAATTGTAGTAAATGTTTTCAATAGAAATGATCCATTTACTAAAACACGCATGAAGTTGTGAAATTCTATAATATTATCTCTGATTATTTTTAATTTATTAAAATTGTTTATAATTAACATATCACATTTACGAATTTACTACCCAACCAAACAAAACATGATCTAGTCAATACAGATCGAAGTGCTTATTTTCAATACAAAAGATCCATTTTATTTTAAAACAAACATCAAAAAGGTAATATTGAGAAAATGACATCATCTAGTATAAAACATTTGAAAAATAGTGAAAATTTAATTTTTTTACTTGTAGGAATTAACCACACATCAACATGACACATGATGGGGTTGAAATGACTTTTAGTGAATCTTTTCAGTATAGAAGTTTTATTTTATTTTAAAACACATATCAATTTTCCAAAAATAATAAAATGTGTGGATTGTTTTCAAAATTTTGGAATATGGAGCATAATTCATTTGTGATCTGTAAGAGTTTTTCCCACCTAAATCGTGATTTGATCTGTTGGACACAAATTATTTGTTTTCAATTCAAAAGTGACATTTTTTTTAAAATCCCATATCACATATAAAAAACAATGGAATGGAAATTGTATTCTTTACAAAACATAGTAAAATGATCCATGCTGTATTTTTTAGGTGTAGGAATTGACCACTTGTCAATCTGACATATGATGCGGTCAGAATGACTCTATGTACAAATTTGCATTATAAAAGTGTAATTTTTGTTTAATGTACATATCCCCTGTTAAAAACCATGTAAATGAGCTATAATTACTTTTAAAAAACTGGAAAAATGATACATATTATATTTATCATGATTAGGAATTGACCTCCCAACTACCAGAACATAATGTGGTCAATATGACTCAATGTGAATGTTTTCAACATAAAAGTGCCATTTTAGTTTAAAACACATATCAAATAGAAAAAATAATAAAATATAATTATATGTATTTTAATTGGTATGAAAATGTCTGAGAATTCAATTGATACCTGTTGTAATTTACTCAACATTAATCGGACACCCTCTGTGGTCGATATGACTCAAAGTGTGTGTTATCCATACAAAACTATAATTTTATTTTTAAATGGGAATCACATAGCCAAAATAATAAAATGATATTGATCTATTTTCAATAATTAGAAATATAATATATAATGTATATGTGATGTTTCGGAATTCACTATGCATTAATATGAGATCTTATGTGGTCGATATGAGTTTAAGTATGTGTTTTCACTATAAAAGTTCCATGTTTGTTTCAAGAATAATTCCAAATGATAAAAACTAATAGAAATAGAATACATTGTTTTAAAAAAATGTCAAACAGATCCACAATCCATTATTTAGGGATTAGAATAGATGAAACTCTAATTCAACACAAAATGTGTTGGATATGATTTTAATTTCCTCTTTTTATTCTTAAATTTTCTTTTTAGTATAAAACACATCACATGTATACAATAGAGAAAACGAGTTTAAATTAGTTTGAATCTTTTGGGAAATGTTATATATTTCATTTATAACATTTATTAATTGACCCCATATCAATCTGACACAAAATGTGTTCGGTATGACTCAAAGTATATGTTTTCTAAACAAAAGTGTAATTTTAGATTAAAAACTCATCTAATTTCCAGAACTAAGAATACATGTTTGGTTTAACATTCTAGATTTTACTAATGGTATATAACCTTCATTTTGAGTTTTAGATCCATATCATGGGCCAATTAATGATTCCACATGGTGTAATGGAGGCCTTTGGTTTCTCTGATGCTTGTTTGGAGACTATAGCCATAAAATGTTAATAGGTATACTCGGCCACACTGTTAGAAGAAACAATATAACCAAGCCCTCATGGATTCCCCAAACATTATAGCTGTTGATAGTGGGTCCTCAATGTCCACAATGTTTTTCTATTATTATTCGACCAATGAACATGTCTTTCTGGCCAACTACAGGTCTTGGATAGGAAGGATCATAAGATTTGTACAGGGTTAAACAAACAGTTCACCTAACCATGAAATGTGCCACTATTAAGAAGTAAATGACACACATATGGTCTACTATTGGGCCAAATATGGGAAAAACCCTGTTTCATTTAAAATTATGATGAAATTACTATTTATCCCATGTAAAATGAGTTAAACCTATAATTTCCTTCCCCATGTCCTCACTCAAATGGTTTCTTCTCCTCATCCCATGCGTGAACACCACTCCATCAAGATTTAGTGATCATTTTAGCTCATCTATTATTCATCCATTTAATATGATGTCAAAAGTATCAGATCCATAATGGTATGATCATTGTTCCTTTTTAATATATTTCATTTTCTTCTTATGTTATATTATGTTATTTTTTAGAATGTTCATTTTCCCCATATTCCTGAAATTTGATTGTTTCTTTTATTTATTAAACTATAGTTAGAATCCAAGCTTAAAACTAGATGATGGATGATCTATAAGGCTAAGGTAGGTGTTCTATGTCCTTTTACCTCTTTTCGTTGCACCCTATAAAAAACATAGTTATTCTATAATTTGGAACCTTCCATCATCACATATAATTTCTGAAATTAAATTTAATTTAATTCCTTATATAGGAATTGGTGACCCAAACTAGTGGTGAATATAAATATTTGGTTGATCTCCATTTTTTTGTACCCAAATGGGTGTGTTCTACCATTAAACTCTATCATTTCCTCCCCTTTTGTAGTTTAATCATCCCTTGATTGGTTTTTTTTATAAATAATGATTTTTATGTCTTATTCCACACCAATAGTTGACCAAAAAAATAGGGGCTTATACCTCCTTTGTTCTAAAATGATCTATTACCCCATTAAGGTGCGTTTTCATATAATAAATTCCCTGAGTTGTTAATTGTTTTCATTCAGTGATGAGCCACATGTTAAGTACAATACCCATGCCTTAAATGAAGTGTCTGAATTAAATGATTTAGCCAAGTGCATTAATCCCAATTTTCTATTCCATATATGGTTTTCCCAATAAAATCCTTAAGTAATAAATCTAATATGATCAATTTTCCAAAATTATTTGAAATTGATCTTCGATTGACTTGTAATATATTCCCATTTATTTCTTGAAGTTTTCAACTCAATGCTAATGGTGAAACTAGGGGTTATATCTTAAAGACCCATTAGTTAGACTCTTGTGACTTCTGTTATAATTATTAATTCTTTTTCAACAAATTGGGGATAAATTAGCATTTACTAGGATGTGTTCCCTATATGTTTCTCTATCTTAAAAATAGAAAAGTGACACCAATTCCATAGGGGAGACACATGGACGAGCTCAATGGAACAAAAGTAGAACCATACCTTGAGAGAGACTCAAGATCCTACATGAAATAAAAGGTACAGACTCATAGGTTACTACAATATATTTTCACACTAGGATTGGAGTAACATGTTAGACATGATCCTTATGTCACAATGATAGACTCTTTGGAATTATTTATGAACTGATTCCCTCAAAAGAAACTTGGAATATCCTTTCGGATTGCCCTGGGAGGTATTAGGGTGTCTCTCTATATTTTATAAAAATGTTTTCAATTTAATTAAAATGAGTAAATGAATATTTTTTAAAATGATAATTGATCATTTGGTTATGGAAACATAGGGTTGTTTCCTCCAAGACAAATCACAAGGTTGGGGAAACTCCACATTCATACCCATTATATCCCCCAATTTACATTTATTGGATCATATTTGGATTTTATTCACCATATTAGGTCAATTCTAGTACATTGGAAGTGTGTCCAAGCATTCCCAGTCCAATGTATTCATTTATTTATATATGTCTGCATGTGAATAATTATGGAACAATGGTCACTTGGTATTGGTAGAAATGGGTTTCCCTAGACACCATGGTTGGAAGCCTACTAAGATTTAATCTCACACCATTCGTGGGATGTAATTAGAACTCAACTATACATTCTTATTTCATGTTTTGATAAAGAGATGAAGCTAGAATCTAATTCATAATTGATAGTTCTAGGATGGAGTTGGGAGTAGTGGAAAAATAATATGCTCGAGATGATATTAATTATAGTTTTTAGCCTTTTTGACTAATTAGGAAGTATATAGTATGTTATTTTATCCCATTGCATTTGAATGCTTATTTTGTAAAGTACATGGAATTATATAATCATCAGTTGTATCTGTTTTTATTCATCATCCAATTATTTCTTGTTTTTCATGCATTATTTATCTTTATTTTTTCTCTATTATCTGGTTATTATTTATTCATCTGGTACTTATTATTATAAACTATTAATGTTCTCAAAATGATCTACAAGGGAATAGTCTCCCCATGTTTACACCACAGGACCTCATTGTAGTGGGTAGCCTTTGGAAATCAGGGAAGCATTCCTGAGGTCTTCTGGATAGTGTCTCGAGGCACAGATATGTGGTACCCGGGGTGGGACACTACAAAGTGGTATCAGAGACTATTTTTCTGTGTTGCAATTTGGATTACACAGGAGACTAAAAAATGGAATTTTGGTATTGAGCTTATTATTAAGAGAATCTAATCCACGTATATGGGAAACCCAAATTCCTAGGATGTGTTAGTGTTTTTATTATTTTTTCTTGTTAAGGATTCATGGATTTCATTGTCAGGTGATTCAAATTTTTAATTAATATTTATATTGAAGTTATTAAAATGGGATTTTTAGCACTATACCGATTACGTGAGGGAATATTGAAGCATCTATGATGCTATAAAAAATATGACAAAAATGGTGAAGAATTATTCAATGCCCTATGTATATTGGGAATCAATATCCTATAATTAAAGTGAATTATACTTTTTAATATTTTATTTTACCTTGAATTTCATTATTTTTATATTTGGAAATGTGTTTCATTGAATTATTGAGAGAAAAAATTGTAACCTGAATAATCTTCCATATCCTAATTGTGTTGTTATACTTATGTTAAATCACATTCATTAAGAAGACATGTGTGACATGTTAATCCATGGAATATAAGTCTTAAGGGTAGAACATATTATGGTTAGGATTAAATGGACATCATTATCAAAATTGTATAGTGTAGGTGCCCGTATATTTTAGATATTTAGATTAAGGTAACTCAATAACATAATTGAAATATAAATGTAACTCCCCGACCCCAGTTACCCAGAGTCGGTGCATTATTGCGTAACATTGGCATGATCACAAAAGATCATGTCTCGAAAGACCGATTAGTTTAGTAGCCTTGGAAACACTAGATACATTCATAAATGTTACATTACATCAAAAAGTGAAAAACTACAATAACATAGTCTCCATAGTCCACACCCATATCCCCTTTAGACTATCCCCACTGGTCATTCATAAAATATTTCTTCACATCCTGAGAAAAATAAAACATTCAAAGGGGTGAGCTCAGATGCTCAGTAAGGATAACAATTTAGTGGAAGCTTCTATAAATAAACATAAACATTTAAGGAAATGTATAAATAAAACAAAAGCCTTTTTAAACTTAAACATCAGCATAATATGGCTAAAATAAAATTAAATAATTCCATTTACTTACTCACATGGATATTCTACTGGTCGAATGATCACATGCAATATCAATAACCACTTTCACAATGATGGAATGCATAATTCCAGACAATCATAACCCTGTAGCCAAGGCCTCGTGCCAAGACCACAAATAATATTTTGTCAAGGCCTCGTTCCAAGACACTAGTTTGTCTCATGAGACCTACCGATGCGTCAAGGAGCTATAGTGGGCTCCACCCGTCACTTATTAAGTCCAATGCATTTCTCATATGAACAGGTTTAAACATATCATAAACCATAACATAATTGTATCACATAAAACATGCATAAAGGAAACATAATATTTCCACACTTCAATCACAAGATATCAATACAACACATTGATATAATAAAAACTTTATCAAACCCATTTTCAATACCAAAATAATAGAAAAGTAAAACATGGTATTTATTTTTCTTTAAAAAAAATAAGTTATGGCTTATAGAGGAAGCCGAAACTCAAATAATAGTCACGGTGGCGGAGAAGTCGTTGTCGCCGCATACGTAAGAAAAAACATTCCTTTTTTCATTTAGTAAAAACTATTTGTATAAAAATATTCCTTTTTAATAAAAGTCAAAGTCAAAGGGGTTTATACACCGTATAAAAGAGATTTGTGTATAAAACATAATATGCCTCAATGAATGGAGATTGAGATAAAGTCCCTTACAAAGATCATTTTTTTTAAATGAAAAAGATATATTATGTGTATTCACCATATTTACACATTAAGAAACTATAAATACAAGATAGGACATAATAATATCATGACATAATTTGGAAAGTAGGAGATTAACCCAAGGAATGGATATTGGATTAAGAAATTCCCGTACCTCGTGTCCAACAAGAGTCGATTGTTCTTTAACCTCCTGAATAATAAACTATAGTTCATTTATAATTTCTTAAGAACCTTTTTCTAGTTTATTATTCCTTTTATATCACTTATTACCATGTTATGAACATTATTTAATTATTTATGTTAATAACGGTCATTTTTTCAATCATTGGTACTTATGTCAAAAATAATATTCTTATAATTACAAGTTGTTCATGTGGTGAAATATCAATTATATCCTGCATTATACTCATGATTTAGTTATCATATATATCATATATATCCTGTATATACATTCATTCATAATATTACGTAACAGTTAGAGGTAAGAAATGAAATGCACCGTTCATGAAGACGGTAAGCCGTACATACGCATGAATGCTACTTTCATTTCTATTTAGTATTTAATGGAATAAAATTATAATTACAGTATAATATAATGTATAATAACATTTACTCCATCTTTTATACATCCCACATATGGCATTAATGATTCAAATCACTTTGAGTGGGCGGTAGTCCGCACTTCCTAAAATGAAAATATCACGTTTACCCATAATGGAATCCATAAAGGTATGCCATAAATGAAAAATAAAGAAGTTTAAGTAAACATAAACATATTATATATCATATATAAATATAGTTACATCTTAATGGCCTCCTTTAAAGGTGTTATATGAGTGTTGAACAATCATCATTTCGTGAGGCAGAAATTCACCATCTACAGAAACATTATGTTCTGTAACCATTAGATGTAAGTGTGTGTAAGTGTATCTCGAATCCTTATTATAACAACATACTAGTATATTGACGATACTTTTTTTGTTACAAAATAAATGAATAAAAATAGTTTAGGGGGTTGGAGATGCAAAATAAAACAAAATAACATAAGAGAAGACATTACCATAAAATTGAGTAACTCTTTTTTGATTTGATCCAAAGGCTTCCTTGGGAAAAATTATGACCAAAGTGATGCTTTTATGAGTAAGAGAGGGATTTTGGGAGATTATTTGGTCCGATTTTGGCCGAGTCAAATTGTTTGAAGGTGTGAATAACGTGGTAGAGGTGGGGGGCCATTTATAAGAGGAGAGGAGGGGCACTATTGGAAAGATTGAAATGTTACATTATTATGAAATGATTTTCGGATTCTAAAGGTCCCACAATTATATTTTTCGAGGATAAGGTGATAAGGGATCAAAATATACTCATCCAATAGGTTTTTGATAAGTGTAATCCTTAGATTTTACATTATCTTTTAAATTTATTTAAATCGTTAATTAATGAGGTAATCGCTGCATCTTAATGGTGTCATAAATAATTTAATTTATTTTATGTATAAAAATTATAAAAAAATATCATGATTTAAGAAATCATTTTAGATTCTTAATGAATATTTATAGTAAAAAATATGACTTTTATAACCCCATTTAAAAATTGTTTTAGTAAAACAACTCATGTTTGTGACATTCTTATTTTAAAATTAAATAAAAAGTTTTTAATGTCATTTTC
Organism: Viscum album; assembly: GCA_963277665.1. NCBI lineage: Eukaryota > Viridiplantae > Streptophyta > Magnoliopsida > Santalales > Viscaceae > Viscum > Viscum album. Next base: position 1,152,541,275 of record OY728121.1, on the reverse strand, counting down.
GCACCAAAGAGGCTCCAGTGGGTCCCCAAGTTGACCCATGGAGTGTCTTGGTCGTCCATGACTCATCAAATAGGGTTAGGACAAGTGTAAAGGTATTTTAATATTTTTATAATATCATTTATACCTTAGATTTAACTAATTACCTTTAATCGCGATTAATTAAACTTAAAAGTTACTATTCACCAAAAAATTATTTTAATCTCATTGAACCAAATTTTACTTCCTAATGACAACCGATTATGTCAGATTTTTGAAAATCAAATCACAAAAGTGGTAATGTTTCAATTAAATGAAAAATCAGTTTTTTTAACTACCAATTAGTGGTTTCACTATTCATCAAAAATTGATGTTTTTCAGAACAATGCCAAAATTTCTCCCTAAGCTATAATTGATATTCTGAATTCAAAAATGATGTCTATTTTACAAAATTACAAACATTTAAGTTGCATTAATTAATTTTATAATTAATTCCTGCAGTCACAACAAATAGCGTGTTTTTAAGAAACAATATATATCAAAAGAATGACAATTGTTTATGTCCAATTTCAACGTGAAATTAATTTTAATGAACACCATTGGATAAAATGGTAAAAATATATTCTAATTATACTTTAAAACCACTCAATAGTATAATTTATCACTATAAATTATTTTTATTAAAAAGTTGTTTTTAAGTATTTTTCAATATTCATAAAAAATTAGATGTTCTCAGAAAATTCCAAAAAATAAAAATAGGTTAATTTAGTTATTCCTAATCCAAATATGAATTCCATTTTGAATGATGAAATTTATAAAATTTTAAAAAGTAGGTATTACTATTCATAACGGATACTTTGATTGGTTGTGGTGTGTGTTAGAACTCGAAGTTGCGTACAATGCAAGATATTGCATTATTGAAGGAGAAGCGTACCGTGGAAGATTGGGGTGTTACATTCTACCATCCTTCAATAAATTGTGTCCTCGCAATTTGAAAATTTTCTTTGAAAATAATAGGTTGAAAATAGAACACACCTTTGTAGAAAACCCACATCGGAAATAGGGTTAATAAAATTTATACTTAATAAGAGGGAAAGGGAAATGAAAAAGTCACCACCCAATTATGATCTCGATATGAAGAACATTGGTGGAAATTAGAGACATATAATTGGAGGAAAAACATAAATATTTATAGGGAGTGATTGAGGTCATCAATCACAAAAAAGTGTAAATTTGAGGGCCTCAAAGCCTTCAATATACGTTGATTTAAAATATTTTCAGTTCAACAAGACATAAGGTATTAGGATAACACATTTTTTTTAATATACCTTTACTAAATTTATGAATTTATTTATTCATAGAGATAGGTATATATATATTTATTCTTGACAAGTAGAGTTTCAACCTTAAACTAATTTCTACCACAAACTTATCTTTCACTCAAAAAGATAATAGCACTCAAAAATATTATATTTATCCTAATCGTACAAGGTTCAAAATATTAACACATACCATTTAGATTAGGAAAACTATTTTTTAATAACCAGGGACTTCTTGTAGGCTAGTGGTAGATAATAAGGGCATGTCGTACTATGGTTGTGGTTTTGATTCCTATAACTTTGTCTAAAGCGACGGGTTATCCCATAACCTACAGGTTGTCCTTTTCCTAAAACTAGAGTATTATAATAATCAAAAAATAATCTTCAAAAATATTTATCCTCAAACAATACTATCCAAAGGTCAAATTAATCCATTTAAACCTTTATAGTTATCCAAAATACCTCTATCCAGACAATCTGTAAAAGGTCTCTAAATTCCAAAATCAATTGTATCATCAGATTCCTCAATCAATGTAAAGTTTCTCTTATTTTCACATACTTAAAATATGATTACCCTCATCATATTAAAACCTTAATGAAAACAACAAGTACTGTAGTAAAATCCTTATATATATCACTTTATTATTATAACCAGAATATAATCCTTGAGTCCAAAAGCACCAATACATTAATTATTCCACTTCAACTGTAGTAACAACATAGGATTGTCCTTGATCCCTTGTCCATTTCTGATGTATGGTTCCCTAACTATTAGGACATTCATTTGAAAAATGACCAATTTCCCTAAAATTGTAGCATTCAACATTGATAGCCTCTTTCTTTCCCTTGCAATCATGAGCCCGATGACCTTTTTCTCCACATTTATAAGAAACTCCCATTCATTTTAAGCAGGTACCGGGGTGATTCTTCCCACAATTATCTCATAATGGAAAATCCTTTTTCCCTTTTTCCCTTTATCTGTCTCTTGTTCCATCATTCATTTCTTCTCTTGATTTACTTTATTGTCATAAAATTTAGATCATTCCTTTTCTATCTTTATAGAACACGTGACTATATCTTCGTACGTTGAGAAAGATTGTGATACTAGTGCTCGACAGAGAAACGGTTTTAACCCATCAAAGAAATGATCGATCTTACTTCTTGGGTTACGTATATAATATGCAGCATGCCTCACTAACCTTGTAAAGTTAGCCTTATACTTTGCGACATTCTCATCCTCCTTCTGCCTCAGACTCAGAAATTTACTTACCATATCTGCTCGATGGTCATGTGGAAATTATTTTTCTATGAAAATTTCCTCAAACTACCTCCATTCCATACTTGATACTTCTTCATCTTCCTTTGTGTTTTGAATTAGCGACCACCATTGATCAGCATCTCCAGTGAGGTGGTAGACTGCCATGACAACCTTCTCCCTTTCGCTACTCCCCAAGGTATGGAATATTTTTTCTAAGGAGTTTATCCATTGCTCAATTAATAATGGATTTGTACCCCCATTAAATGCTGAAAGTTGTTTCCTCATTAAGCGGTCTATCATTGATCCTCCACGTTGCGGATCAGGGTGCTCCATATGAGTGATGTTATTATTCATAACCTGAGTGAGTTGTCCAAGTATGGTAATAAATTGATCAACACCAGTTGTATCTCTAGATCCACAATAATTATCTTGAGCTTGATGGCAATCCATAGACGGAGTGCGTGCATTGATACGGTTTCCATTCCTTCCACTAGGCGCCATTTCTAAACAATGTCATAAACTAGATTATTTTATGAATCAAAATACATAATTCCATACTTGTAAAACACTTACCCTAAATTGAACTATTTATGGATATAATCCATAATCGTAAAAAGAAATGTTTTCTTTGAGGAAGTATATACTAATAAACCCATCATAATGGTTTGTAAAGAAAATGAGAATTATCCTAAGCATATCCCCCGGGAGTGTCGTAACCAAGAGTGCAGCAAGGCCCGTTGTCATGCACCAGTTCCCGTTCGAGTCTAGATCAAAGAGGTGTTTTTTGTTTTTACCAGTAGGTACATATGTGCCAAAGCCGCCTCTACCTGCTCATATCCAGACAGGGATGTATTTCTCGAAAGACTCACAAAATCTCTATAATACCAAAATTATTGGAAGTAATTCTATACTAATCCTCAACGTCTATCTTCGGGCTATGTGCTCTAATCAGAATTAATCTAAATCTAGATTCCAAGGTTAGTACTAAACTGTCTCTAATACCAACTATAATGCCCCAACCCCATTCACCCCGAGTCGGTGCATTATTACATAACATTGGCATGATCACAAAAGATCAAGTCTCGAAAGACCGATTAGTTTAGTAGCCTTGGAAACACTAGATACATTCAAAAATGTTACATTACATCAAAAAGTGAAAAACTGCAATAACATAGTCTCCATAGTCTACACCCATATACCCTTCAGACTATCCCTGCAGGTTAGTCATAAAATATTTCTTCACATCCTGAGAAAAATAAAACATTCTAAGGGGTGAGATCAGATGCTCAGTAAGGATAACAATTTAACGGAAGATTTTATAAATAAACATAAACATTTAAGGCAATGTATAACTAAAAAAAGCCTTTTTAAACTTGAACTTCAGTATAATATGGAAATAATAAAATTAATTAATTCCATTTACTTACTCACATGGATATTCTACTGGTCGAATGATCTCATGCAATATCAATAACCACTTTCATAATGATGGAATTCATAAAGCCAGACTATCATTACCACGTAGCCAAGGCCTCTTGCCAAGACCACAAATAAGATTTTTTCAAGTCCTCGTGACAAGACACTAGTTTGTCTCATGAGACCTACCGATGCATCGAGGAGCTATATCGGGGTCCACCAGTCACTTATTATGTCCAATTCATTCCTCATATGAACAGGTCTAAACATATCATAAACCATAACATAATTTTATCACATAAAACGAGCATAACAAAAACATAATATTTCCACACTTCAATCACAATATATCAATACAACACATTGATATAATAAAAACTTTATCAAACTCATTTTCAATACCAAAATAAAAGAAAAGTAAAACATGGTATTTATTTTTCTTTAAAAAAAGTTATGGCTTATAGAGGAAGCTGAAACTCAAATAATAGTCACGGTGGGGGAGAAGTCGTTGTCGCCGCATACCTAAGAAAAACCATTCCTTTTTTCGTTTAGCAAAAACGCTTCGTATAAAAATTTTCCTTTTGAATAAAAGTAAAAGTCAAAGGGGTTTATACACCATATAAAAGAGATTTGTGTATAAAACAAAATATGCCTCAATGAATGTAGATTGAGACGAAGTCCCTTACAAAGATAAATTTTTTAAATGAAAAAGATATATTATATGTATTCAACATATGTACACATAAAGAAACTATAAATAAAATATAGGACATAGTAATATCATGATAGAATTTTGAAAGTAGGAGATTAACCCAAGGAATGGAAATTGGATTAAGAAATTCCCTTACCTCGTGTTCGACTTGACTCGATCATTCTATAACCTCCTGAATAATAAACTATAGTTAATTTATAATTTCTTAAGAAAATTTTTCAAGTTTATTATTCCTTTTATATCACATATTACCATGTTATGAACATTATGTAATTATTTATGTTAATAACGGTCATTTTGTCAATCTTTGGTACTTGAGTCAAAAATTAACTTCTTATAATTACAATTTGTTCACGTTGTGAAATATCCATTATATCCAGAATTATATTCATGATTTAGATATCATATATATCATATATATCCGGTATATACATTCATCCATAATATTATGTAACATTTAGAGGTAAGAAGTGAAATGTATCTTTCATAGAGACGGTAAGCCGTATGTACGCATGAACGCTACTTTCATTTCTATTTCATATTTAATAGAAAAAAATTATAATTACAATATAATATAATGTATAATAACATTTACTTCATCCTTTATACATCCCGCATATGGCATTAACGATTCAAATCACTTTGAGGGGGCTGTAGTCCGCACTTCTTAAAATGAAAATACCACGTTTACCCATAATGGAAACCAAAAAGGTATGCCATAAATGAAAAATACAGAAGGTTAAGTAAAACATAAACATATTATATATCATATATAAATATAGTGACATCTTAATGTCCACCTTTGAAAGTGTTATATGAGTGGTGAATAATCATCATTTCATGAGGCAGAAATTCGCCATCCACAGAAACAATATGTTCTTTAACCATTAGATGTAAGTGTGTGTAAGTGTAGATCAAATACGTCTTATAACAAAATCCTAGTATATTGAGGATGCGGGTGTTGTTTCAAGAGAAATGAATAAAAAGAGTTTATGGGGTTGGAGAAGAAAAATAAAACGAAATAACATAAGAGAAGACAATATCTTAAAATCGAGTAACTCTTTTTGGATTTGAGCCAAAGGCTTCCTTGGGAAGAATTCTGCCCAATGTGAGGCTTCTATGAGTAAGAGAGGGAATTTCGGAGAGTATTTGGGAAGAGGATGGCCAAGTAAAATGGTTTGAAGGTGTGAATACGGTGGTAGAGTTTGGGGGGCCTTTTATAAGAGGAGAGGAGGGGCACTCTTGGAATGATTGAAATGTTACATTATTATGAAATGCTTTTTGGATTCTAAAGGTCCCACAATGATATATTTCGAGGATAAGGTGATAAGGGTTCGAAATATACTCATCCAACAGGTTTTTGACAAGTTTATGCCTTAGATTTTACATTATCTTTTCATTTTATTTAAATCATTAATTAATGAGATAATCACTGCATCATCATGGTATCATAATTAATTTAATTTAGTTAATGAATAAAAATTATAAAAAAACTATCATGATGTATGAAATCTTTTTAAGTTTATAATGAATATTTATAGTAAAAAATATGTCTTTTATAACCCCATTTAAAAATTGTTTTTGTAAAACAACTCATGTTTGTGACATTCTTATTTTAACATTAAATAAAAAGTTTTTAATGTCATTTTCCTACCAATGTGGCTCCATGGGGTCCCCATGTTGACCCATGGATTGTATTGGGAGTCCATGACTCATCCAATAGTGGTAGGACAAGTGTAAAGGAATTTTCATATTTTTATAATATAATTTTTACCTTAAATTTCACTAATTACCATTAATCGTGATTAATTAAACTTAAAAGTTACTATTCACCAAAAAAAATATTTTAATCCCATTGAACCACATTTTACTTCATAATGACAACCATGTATGTCGGATTTTTGAAAATCAAATCACAGAAGTGGTAAAGTTTCATTTAAACGAAAAATCAGTTTTTTTAACTACCACTTAGTGGTTTCACTAATCATCAAAATTGATGTTTTCAGAAAAAATGCCAAAATTTCTCCCTAAGATATAATTGATATTCCGAATTCAAAAATTATGTCTATTTTAAAAAATTAAAATCATATAAGATTAATTAATTTATTTTATAATTATTTCCCGCTGTCACAAATAATAGCGTGTTTTTAAGAAACAATATATATTAAAAGATTGAAAATTGTTTATGTCCAATTTCAATGTGAAATTAATTCTATTGAACTCCATTGGATAAAATGGTAAAAATATATTCTAATTATACATTAAAACCACTAAATATTATAATTTATCAATATAAATTATTTTGATTAAAAAGTTGTTTTTAAGTATTTTTCAATATTCATAAAAAATTGTAAGTTCTCAGAAAAATACCACAAAATGTAAATAGGCTAATTTATATATTCCTAAACCAAAAATGAAGTCCATTTTGAATTATGAAATTTATAAAATTTTGAAAAGTAGTTATTAATATTCAATACGGCTACTTTGATTGGTTGTGCTGTGTGTTAGAACTCGAAGTTGCGTACAATACAAGCTATTGCGTTATTGAAAGAGAAGCGTACCGTGGAAGATTGGGGTGTTACAAAAAATACATAAATGTGTTAAAATAGACATGATACTTTGAAATAATAATGTTACCTTAAACGATATTTAGAACCTGTCACAAATTAGTAGTGGATGGTAGGATGAATCTCCTATGTATCCTTCTATGAATTTTTCCTATCACATAAACATGTCTTCTAGAGTAGGTGAAGGTCCTGTGTAGTACTTATCAGTTGGATTCATAAGTTTACTTACTTATCATTTTTTTCTTATTATAAATCATATCTGAGGCATGATCTTGAAATTTCTAGAGCTATGTCACCGTGGAAAACTCATGTTATAACCCAAGAGAGTGTTGACTAGAATACACAGAATGTGCTGGTCAATGAGCCACATGGGATAACTCCCATAGTGACACTTGAGAAACCTCATATAGACAGTAAACATGGTGTGTATGGCTAGTAATTTGACAAATAACATAGCATAAGATAATTAGATCATGAAGCTCCTAGAAATTCCCCATTTATGGAAGATCTGACCCATGAGTATCATAAGTGGCATCCTACAACCTTATCGAGGGATAGAAGACCTATGGTGGATGATTATAGGTTAGAGGCTATGTTTCCAATATTTTATCACATCGCGACACCTCTAGAGTGGAGATTCATGTTTGTGATGTACATACTACGTAAATACTCCATGCATTCTTGAGACATCATGTCTTAGGATGGTCGACATTTTGGTATGATCTAGGTGGACTTTTAAAAAACTTTCTTTGAAAATTTCATTCCAAAAAAAATAATGATTATGCCTGGTAATTCAATCAACTTCAATAGGATGTCATGTTTTTAAAAGAGTACTCATCACTCTTCATGAAATTGTAACATTTCTTAACAACATTTTCTTTTCAATAACTAACTATAGTGGGTTGATTTGTGGATGAGCATGGGTAAGACATCAACTCGTAGACAACTATATAGGTGAAATTAAAATATGACCTCATCACTAAGATGAACATGGTGGAATCAGGTGAGGTAAAATAAGTTAGTTTAGATTCTAGGATGAGTTGGGGGTTATCTAGTAGCTGAAAGTGGAGTTATGATGATAGAAGTGGTTGTATGAACATCCAGGTCAAACATAGTTACAGTGATTTGGTGTGATGCTAGTGTGGTCAGCTAGGTTATAAAATTCTCAATGTATAAGGAACGTGATCACGTGCCAGGCCTTTGGATCAATTGGTCACCACTAGCTTATCTATTGATCTTTTTCTCTATTTCCTTGTGTGTGTGGATTTGTTCCAGGATTGCCTCTAATAATATGATCAATGTAATAATTCCAAGATGGATATTAGTATTTTATAGGTTGTTTAGGCCATGTAGTTGTTCTTGGATTAGGTGTCGAGGCGATAGATTTTTTGAAAAATCAGGGTGGACCGGGCCAGGCTACTCCGACAATATCTTCGTGTCATGGTTCCGACCATGATTATGCTATGCAGCATATACCAATGGATTATAGTACATGGACATCTATTGTTAGAGGTACTGTTCTAGAATCCTCGAATATAGTACATGACTAATTCAATAAAGGTGGATCATACTCATTTCTATCTAGTAGATCTGGGTGAAGTCCAGGCACAGTGACATAGTACTTCAGTGATGTTTTGACCATAAACACACCATTAGGAGTTTGAGATGTGTTTTTACTCTAATGCAAGGATTTCCTGGCTGAAATTGGTGTGTTCCATTTTTATAGAGTTTATTCATTAGAGAGATGACCGAATTTGACGTCATTCATGTTGTGGACTGGTCTATGTGTTATCATTCCAAGGTGGATTTCTATCACCATTGGTTACCATACAAATCATGATCAGGAAACACATATATTCATAATGGAGAATGGGATATCTAGAAAATTTGAGCTGGAATCAAGAATTTAGGATTGGGTAGAGTGAAATCCCATATCGCTAGTTTCATTATGAGTAATTTGGTAATGCAACATATATAATTCCCTCTTATCAGGAATTGTTGTAGGGACGTAATTATTAATTATTTATCTAGCTTACCTATGGAGAGAGAGGTTTAGTTAACCATAGATCATGTACTAGGTGAGCCACTTGTTCCAATTCCACCCTATAGGATGGCACCCACATCACTCCATGAACACAAGAAGTAGCTTTTGAAAATATAGGATAAAGGTTTTATCTGATCAAAAAATTATCCATGGGATTCACGAGTTCTTTTTACCAAAAAGAAATGTGGTACCCTTCAATTGTGAATGGGTTACCTCCAAATGATCTAGTTACCTTTGAAAAAAGGCATAATCTTCCTTACATAGATGGTATCTTCAACCTACTCTACGGAGATACAGTTTTCTCTATGATCAATTTGAGATCCGGATATCATGATGTTCAAGCGAGGCCTTCAGACATACTATATACAATGTTCTATAGTAGGTATGACTTTTATGAGTATATGGTTATACCATTTGGTCTAAATATTCATGGCCTGGATGAATTGTGGTTTCCACCCATATCTTCGTTACTTTTGTGATGATTTTCAGAGAATACATCTACTTATACTCGTGAACAAGATGTGACTATGCCAGCCATCTTGGGATTGTACTGAGTATACTTAGAGAGAACGTGAAATATGCAAATCTTAGTAAATAAATTATTTTTATTATTAAGGTTTAAATTTTAGTTCATACCATATCTATGACCTTAATATTTGTTTACCTAGAGAATGTGAGAATTATAGTCCCCTTAGAGAAACCCAATAACATATTTGACATACGTACCTTCTTAGGGATAATTGGCTATTATAGGCAATTCATATATGATTTATCATGCTTCCCATAACTTGTTATGATTTTGACCATGCATGGTGAGATATTAAACATGATTGAAAATTGTGAGAGAAAGGTTAATGATATAAAGGGAAGAATAACTTCATTTCCAATCCTAATGCTACTAGATATTGGAAATATGTATACGGTGTATTGTGAGGTTTTAGGGATCGGGATTATGGCATTATTTATATATGGTGACTAGGATTTTGTGTATAGGTCCCGCTAGCTGATGCCTCATGAGTGGAATAACCATACACATGACCTTGAGCTAGCAGTCAAGGATCAGGATTTTCACTACTTAAGGAACTATCTATTGGGTGTGTGGTTCATAGTTTTCATGGATCATAAAAGTATCAAATTCATATCTACACAACATGATTTGAATATAAGGTAGCGCAGGCAGGTAAAATACATTCAACAATATGATTTTGAGATTTTTTACACACATATACATGTTAATGTCATTGCAGATGCCAGGAGCTAGAAGACTCAAACATAAGATTTCAAGGAAGAATAAAATGAGTGGTAGATGATGGCACTATTTTTTGAGTTTCATCTTGAGGTTTAGGAAAAGAATGTGAAACCAGACTTATAATATTTTTTAGTGACATCATCCCATATAGAGTGGGTTTAAATGAGGAAATTGTCTAATTATGATGTCCTTATTTTTAGGGATCATGTCAAAGGAGGGGACCCACCTTTTTGGTTGGGTTATAGATGGAAATGAGACCTTACTCTTCCATGGATGTGTGTTGGTGACATTTGATATACAAGAATAAACAATGATGGAATTGTATGACTCTATATGTGAAGTTCACCATGGGATCACCAAGATATATCATTTCATTTTTCATCAATATTGGTGGCCAGGTATGAATAAGTAGAAGATATGATTTATCACATAGTGTTGCAACTAGAATAAGGTGACAGAAGAGAACCAGCCACATGATGGACTTCTATAGCCTCTATTCATTCTAGAGTTTAGATGGAAAAATTTCACAATGGATTTGGTGATGGTATTTCCAAGATCCCTTTAAGATAGAGGAGAAATGGGGCGGGTTTGTGACGGGCTGACCAAGCTTGTGCACATCCTAACAATATGGGAAAATATATCAGTTGAATATATAGGAAGGATTTACATCTGTGAGATATTTCTCTTTCATAGTGTTCCCCATTCTATATTATTAGATAGGGATTCCCATTTTTTCATTGTTCTCAAAGGTGTTGAATAAGGTAGTAGTCTCATATGTGATCTTGAGTTCTTCATATAACCTTTTGATAGATGGGCAGTTCAGGCAGATGATATGAGTGTTAGAGGATATGATTCAAGATTTCATTGTTGATTTTGGAGGGTTCATGTAAAATAATATTTCTCTAATCGAATTTACCTACAAAAAACTGTTTAGAAAAAAATTTAGTTGGATAAATATGTGGCCCATTACGTTATCCCATGACGTTCACCTCTAGTATGGATAGAATCTAGTGAAGTAGTTCTACTAGATCCTTGTCCCATTTTGGAGACAATAGATCATGTCCAGCTAATTAAAAAATGTATGGCTATATCTCAATCTAGGCATAAGTGATATACCAATTGTCATCATAGAATTCTATAGTGAGGTGGAACATTGGGACTTTTTTGTGTGTATTTCCTAGGATGGGTCATAGTTGAATCACGTGACCTGGAAATTTATCTTTGAGATATGTTGGGCCCTTTGTGGTAGTGGGGAAAGCCGGTTTGGAAGCATGTCAGTTACTATTACCTCCTGGGTACCATGCCAAAGATCACTTCAACCACATATATCATCTTCCAGAGTATCTAGCTAACACATCTCATTAATTTGACTCCATAGATAATGAGATGGACATAAATGTGTTCTTTATAGAGAATGTGATTTGTTTCATGGTTTGAAGAATGAGAGATCTTCACGAGAGGTTAGTTCCTTTGCTTGAGGTGGTATTGTATTGTAGACTTAAACGCGATTGGAATTTGGTGAGGGAAGATGATGTATGTGTGTAATGGATAGAATGTTTCTATAAATAAATTCTACCACCCATTGATAGAAAACTCACAAATGAGTTTTCATAAGAAGGGGAGGTTGTAATGTCCTGGATTTTACAAATGGTATGGAATGTTTTTTTGGTTTCAATTCCATTTAATGGACTAATTACCAATTAATAATGGTTTTAAGGATGTATCGGGTGTTTCTGGTGACTGTTCGGATACTGGAGCCCTAAAATGGTAAATGGGAGATTAGGACACATGTTTATTATATATCATGTATCCTGACCCTAACAGTTTCATAAAACATGAGGTTGTAGACAATAGCGTAGCATAGGCCCCACTATTTTTATAAAACCATGCAACCGTAGGAATATGATCGTATGGCCAAATTGATGAATTTTATAGATTGGTTTCATGTGGTTTTCACACAGTTAATCTAACTAAGTCCATAATTATTCTATGTGCCCCTTTGAAGTAGTAACTGGTGCATTGTTGGCTCACAGTTAGGAAAATCTTGTGATTAAACCTTGAACCATTGTAAGTGAGGGTGAAATTTTGAATTCTCTAATATTTAATGAATTAAAACTATATTTACTTACAAACATTCATAATTCAAATGATTTATTCTCCTCCTCACATGTGTGAGCTCTCCTCCTTCAAGAGTTTGGGAGAAATGTAGCTCCTCTATTCTTTAACCAGTTTTCACACCACCAGAAGCATCAGATACATAAAGGTATTCTATTTGATCCCCTATAATGCATTTCATGTTCATTTTATATTCTATTATTATCTTGGTGTGAAATCACTTTCCCCATATTTTCAGATCATTTTATGGTATCGTTAATTTTATGCACCCTACATCGAATCATAGGTTAAAACTGGATAAGGGAAGCTCTATGAGGCTAAAGTTAGTGGTTTATGTCATTTTCCCTCATTTTGTTGCACCCTATAATATGAACCATTGAGTAGTGAGACAAATCCTTTCATCATCAGATCTTAATTTTCAAAATAAATTAAATCAAATTCCTTACATTGACTTCTACAACCCATGCTAGTAGTGAATATACCCCTTGGTTTGATCGCAATGGTTTGTGTCATCTAAATGGGAATTCTCTGCCCTTAAGGAAAAAATTTCCATTATCCTAGTTAGTTCAAACATCACTTAATGGTTGTTACGTAAAATTTTATCTCCTTGTATTTTGAAACCCTTATTGGGGGATCTATACATTCTAGATCTATGAAATATTTATTTTAAAATTGTCTCACACCCCATTAAGGTGTGTTGTCATTTAATCGGTTATGTGACTTGTTAATTTGTTTGATATGGGCGAAAAGACACATGTTAATCCCTTTACCCATTAAATTTAATATGTTTTTGAATTAAATAAATTTTCCATTATCTTAAAGCACTATTTTGTATAACGTAGAGGGGTTTCAAAATTAAATTCTTGATCTAATAAGCCTAATATGATCTATTTTTTTGAAATAAATTTAATGGGTAATTTTTAGACCTGTAATATATATAATTGGATTGGTTTATTTTTTCACTATAGTTATTAGTGTGAAATAAGGGGTTTTGTCTTAAGGAACCCTTGGATGGACTCCCAATCCTTCTGTTAGAATATTTGATGATTTTTTACACACTAATGGTAGAATTAGATATACCTGAGTTAGAAATCCTTGAGTTTCTCTAGTTTCCATATATATGAGAGACATTGGTTCCGTTTGGGAGAAAACTTGTATAGGATTGAATCCAATATTATTACACCATGTCTGGAGATAGACTCAGGCCCCTTTGTGTGATACCAATTACAAACTAAGAGGTGAGTACTTGACATTTTCAAACTATTCATTGAGTGATAAGTGGGAATTCATCCTTGGGTCAAATGGAAAGAAAATTTACAATTGGTTGTGAACTGATTCCCTCAAGTGACACATTTGAAGTCCTTATGGATTTAAATCGATGGGCTCTATATTTCTCTCTATATTTTATAAATAATCTTTCAATTGAATTTAAAAAAAAATTAATATTTTCCAAAATTAGAATTGATCCTTTGTTTTTGAAATATAGAAATATATACTAAAAGTCCAATAACATGATTGGGTATTTACCACATTCTTACACATTATCTCCATAAAATTACCATTTCAGGATCCTTTTTGGTTCATATTCACCAGCATAGGCTGAAGAACGTACATTGGATGGTTGTCTAATCAAAACCCATTCTAGCATATTTATTTTTTTGTAACTGTATGCATTTGTTTAATTATGGTACAATATTCATTTTATATTTCATGAAATGAATTATCCAAGAAACATAGATTGGAATCCTATTTATATTTTATCTCACACCCTTCTTGATCCACCATTAGCACCCAAAAGAGTTTATGGTTGGAAGTATTGATAAGTTGATGCATCATGAATCCAATTCGTCATTGGCATTTCTGGGATAGAGTTAAGAGAAAGGGAACAAGCCTATATCTGAGATTATAAATATAGTTGTTTTTAAGATTTTTAATATTATAGACAATATGTAGTATATCGTTGAATCCTCTATCACTTGAATGTTTATTTTGTATAGTACATGACAATCTTTCCTCATCAGTTATATTTGTTATTCTTCTTCTTCTAAATACTGATTATTTTTCTTTCCTGATCTAGATATATTCTGAAACTATCATCTCTGTCTTATTTACACTTTATCTAGTAATAATTATTTACTACTATTATTCTAACATTTTTCTATAAGGGAATAATATCCTCACCAACACAAACTAGGTTCTCACAGCTATTCAGTAGCCTCTACTATTGGGGGGATATAGGGTATTGTAGTACTTTTGGCTACTACATCAAAGTACAGTTTAATTCCACATAGGGTAGAAAGAGAGAACACATTTTTTATTAGCAATCAATGTTCTGGTTTTTAATAAAAAATTCCCATTTTTTATAAAATAACATCAAATAGCCAAACCTAATAAAATGAACTTGGAATTTATTCAGACTTCATGAAAATGATGAACTATTCCTTTTTCAAATGTGGGAATTGGATACATATCAATTATACCCCCTATGTGATGTATATTATTGAATTTTCTTGTTCTAGTATAGTGGTTTTGTTTTAGATTAAAACAAAAATCACAAGAAAAAACTAAGAAAATAATATCACATTGTTTTCAAACCATAATTATTATTTTGGAATATGGAAATTGAATACTCATAAATCTGACACATGATATGGTTAGTAAGACATGAAGTATTTTTTTCAATATATAATTACCAGTTTCTGTATAAAATTTGAATCGCATCAGGAAAACTGGGAAGGTGAGAAGATATTTTTTCACATAATTATATATAAAATTAATTAATTAATTTACATGTCATTTTTATCATATAATTAGTTAATTTCAATTAAGATAATTTTTTAATATAGCTAACATATTTTCTGACCTTTGAGGGATTATTTTCAAAAATCATATCCTCTTGATTTGGATGTCATCCATAGTTTGTATTTTATCACTAATGGCTAGAGGGAATTCAATATCCCATTAATTATAGAATAAAAATTAATGGTGTGATAAATAATAATCAAATACCTCCAAATCTAATACATAGTGTGTCTAGAATGTCTCAATATATATGTTTTTAGTCTGAAATTTATAGTTTGTGTTTAATTTTTTTTATTTTTACTAACATATGAGTTTTATTCTCATAATGCTGTATTATTTTTCTAGATTTGGTGTGGTATATTAGAAATTAACATGATAGAGGGCTAAGTCCAAATATAAAAGAACATTAATGTTTATGAATATTTGTGATAATTTTTACTTTCTCATGTTATTGTAGGAACTAATTTTTGAAAATTCAATAATATAGTATTTTTTTCTTATATTTTTATTGTAATTTTATTTTTAATTAAATTATATATTTAGAACATATTTTTCTACTTTATTAACTATTGATGTGTGCTATATTTTTAACATAAAACTACAACAGTATTCCACTTTATAAACAATAGAAGTGTCACCGATAAAATGATCCATTATCAAGGATATTAAACGTGATGATGAAGGCACACTTTATCAATTATTATTTTTAGTTCTGATAATGATTCCCTAAATTACTGTTTTCATAGTGCTGATAATGATCTAGGGATTTTAATTTCCCTCTAATTTTCATCATTTGGATTCATTGAAAAAGGCCTATTTTGTACTATTAATTCAATTATGTTCTAGTGTGCACTATAAAATTATTTTCTGGATTAACCAAAAAACTATTAAAATTGTAAATAAACTCACTTGTGATTGATCATATTTATGTCATGGCCAAATATATATATATCGTGATCGATTAACCCTCACAAAATATCCAATATCTCTAAAGGGGTTGTGGTTGGCTAAAAAATCATGGTATTTAACAATGTCCCTAAATTCACCCACTCAATAACTAATGTATTTGGCTTGGTCTTATATGTGATGAATTAATATCTAGTGGATTTTTATGAAATGATTTAGTTATAACCCAAAAACTACTCGAGGCCATTTAAAATGAAATACATGTATCACATTATGGTTATGCCTGAGTTTTTTAAGGGGATGAATAATACTCACATCCTTAGAGTCCCATATCAAATTCATCAATTACAATAGCAATGTTTAATTACTATCATGTGCATCAATTGGAATTGTACAAGCCCATTTTGGAGTGAGTGTCCTACTTCCACCTACTGCTTACCCCACACTATAATGGTTAGACACAATTTCCTAAAGAATCTCATCCACTATTCCCCTTTGTTCCAATTCACATATATATTAATCATTCATATAAAATAAATGTTTCTCAAATGGATGCATATAGAGCTTTGGTTGGGGAGGATACTGTAAAGGTAGATGTGCCTCCTCCCATAGAATAATTATTTTGACCCTTTTTAACTTTTTTAAACAACCAAATCACATTTTAAATAGTTTATATGTGTGAGCCTCCAAAAAATTTCAATATAAATATATCTTTAAAATAATAATAAATTATTCTTATCAAATTATTTCATACTAAAATCTGTAATTTTTCTTCATCTTTATACGATGTAATAATTTTTCTCTCATTGACCGCTATAAGAAATTTTTTCAATATAAAATGAAAGTTCATAATTCATCACAATTTTTATATTTTTTAACATAAAATACAAAATTATACTCTAGAGTTAAACACATGGGCTGAGAATAAATCTAAATATGGGATATGATAAAATTATCACTCTATTTGGAACAATGAAATTCATGAAGACCATTAGAAATTGTTACATTAAAACAAAGAATATTGTATATGTAAAAGAACATAAAAAGCATTAAAAACTCATATAATGTAATTTTAAAAAAATATAAAAAATTGTCACATAATCAAGAATAATAAAATAGAATAATAATTAAAGTTATATTGAACATCGTATTCATATCACCCAATTGCTCGATTAAAGAAGGTAACTAAAACAACATTTATAATAAAATAACTTAACGATTTAATTCCAAAATAGTACACCCAAAATGTAATAACATAAAAAATTAATTCAAACATCATATATCTAGAGAATAAATCATTACCCAATCAATTGGAGGGTAATGTTTGACTGAAAACAATCATATATTGTTCATGAAACAATTATATAAATAATACCCACAGAATAATTCCAGTTATCATAAAAATAAAAAAACACAATTTTAAAACTACAATTTAAAAATATTATGTTAATTAATGAAATATATGTTGATATCAAAAATGTATTAAGTAATTAAATATTGAGGTGAACATGAATGTGAAAACTAAAATTACAAAAAACTATCAATGAATTGATTTTTAAAAAATAATAAATAAATTGATAAGACAATTGATGTATAGTTAATATCATTATAATTAAATCATAGTGGAATTTTGTTTTATTAATAGTGTTCAATAAATGTATTATATGCCTTAAAAAATTACATTGATTCTCACAACGCCACATATGAATTCTAAAATATGGATTGAAAATTTTAAATATTTTTTAGTTCATTTGAATAAATATTATATTCATTCTACTTTAATGATTAAATTAATATTAGATATTATGATATATCATTCCTTTATTAACTTATTATTATTTACTGTAGTCATTTTGTGGTCGTTTGGTTCACATTCACGAAAACGATATTCGGTATATTTGATATTGATAACTGTCATCATCCAAATATTCCATAAGTTAAAGAAGTGAAATGATACTGTGTCCATATCATTCTAGAAACAAAGGAGTTCAAAATGTCATTAAGTAATTCTTTTTATTGAATCTTCCTCGATAAATGTGTTTTTAGGAGTTGAAAATAATTTCAATACATTACAATTAATATAATTATTATTGTAAATTTTTAATAATTAAAAATAATAATAAGGAAATTAAATTAATACTGCTCTTACAATCAATCATAAAATCAATTTTTCCAAATAAACTATAATGAGATAGCTTTATAAAAAATTCATCATTCACATAGGTTAGGTAAATCACAACCTAAGCGATGTTTTTAGAAGAATTTAATAAATGTAAATATTAGTCAAATTATTGATTTATAAAACTATTATATTATTAACAATATTACTCTATGAATAATTTTATGTATTTATTATACTTTTTAATTGTGTAAGATAACATTTTAAAAAAAAGGTCATAGATTTTGAAAAAGAATTCAAATTTTATCATAAAAACATCTTTTTAAATAGTTCATTGAGGGGTAGTTGATAGAAATCCATCATTAATGAATATATAAGACTCGTTTTTCTGGTAAATTTTATCTTGATATAAAAATTAAAGATATATTAATATAATTTTGAGATAAATAATCATAAATATGAGTTGAGAAAGAGGCTACAATGCTCTTTCCAGGTGAATATAATTAATTCATTAAAAATCAATTTAAATCCTTTAGATAATGATTTTTGGAAGGGAAATAGGATTAAGAATATGTGAAGGGATTTTTATATAAGTATTTAATGTGAATATGATGGGAAATCACACATGATATTTTCTTGGAGGAAGTAATAATGATTCCACTTTTATGGGAAACTCTAAAGGGCTTCCTCAAATATTATGCATTTAAGGGTCAATAATGAAATTTTGAAATTAAAAGTTGATCACAAATGGATTATAGATAATAATATATAACTTTATTCATCCTAATAGATTAAATACATTATTTTCCTGAATTTTTTTAATTAGTAAATCATTTTTCATGTTCAATTCATACCAAATAAGTATTTAGTGTCATTTTAATAATTTCAATTTTAAAAATATATCGATAAAAAAGGTATTTAAATTTAAATATTGATGTCATTACATTAAATTCCAATTCCTAAATAAAAATATTGAATGTACCTAAAATATCTAAAGCATTACAAATTTAATATTTTTTTTGTTGTGATTACATTTAATTTTATGTGGCATTCACAATCATTTCATCATTAATTCTTAAGAATTTAGATAATTGTAATATTATTTAATGTTTAAAATTTATATTTATGATATATATACAATTAATTACTTATATTAATTTCTATATATAATTAATAAAAAATATATATGTTCTCTCATCATTATCTTGAAATTATTTTGAAGATATTACAATGAATTTTATTACATTTAAGATGGGATGTATAGAAATTTGTTTAAACATATTTTTATATTATATAAAAATTATTATATATAGTTAAAAATAATTTTGTACTGTAACACACAATGTTATTTGGATTAATTTTTTAATAAATTAAATGTCTTTGATAGGTTTTGTAAATACCCTGACCCCAGTATCGTAGAGTAAGTTGTTAATTTATTAAAATTTTACTATATACAAGTGATAACATCTTAATAGACTGAATAGTTTAATATATTGTGAAAATATATAAAAAAATAATAATAATGTAAAATATTGAAATAAAATAAAGCATAGTGTCCCGATCAGAAACACCTCTATTCTCCTAGGTTATCCCTAATTGTTTATCATAATATGAAACATGGAATTCTAGGTAAAATAAAACATTTTAGAGTGGCGAGGACAAATGAACAGTGTGGGTATGAATATAATGGAAGATATCATAAATTAAAATAAACAATAATGATAAGTGGATAACAAAAAACCAATTCCATTAAAACAGAATCACGGTCATAATATAATATGAATAAAATCTAATCAAATAATTCCATAAAAATAATGCGAAAAATGAAATAAAAAGATTGATATTGTACAATTATAATAAAAACATGGATTATAAATAAATAATAACCTAATGTATTAATTAATTATGCATGATATCGTAATCATAATGTCGATAAATCAACTAAAACACTATACATAAATGGGGATAAAATCGGCCAACAACCAAACATGTATATTATATGAGAACTACATATGCATTGAGTGGCTATAGAAGCCCCCAACAGTCACATACAATGTTTAATTCATTATTCACATTAAATGGTTGAAACATAGAAGTCATATACATTCACACTGAAACTAGATTAATAAATATTAATAACATTCCCCAAAAATGAACATAATCATTAAACTCTTGTGAAATATAATGAATGGTATAAAATTAGCACATCAATACTCAAAATAATCCAAAAATTTAATATCTTTTGTTATATGGAATAGGAATATATCAATAAAAAATTATGAAAAATATCCAATAGATATAATTTAAATATATGTAAATAATCTAAAAAATCATTGAAAAATTCATGGGAGAAATACCAATTTTACCTTCAAATAATTAATTTATAAATTATTGTAATTATAAAACAAAACATTTTTTAAAAAATATAATCTGGAACATACATGGTATTCCTAAATTCATTATGTATTCATTAATGTGGTGAAATAGCCTAATTCCATATAAAAACATTTCTTTTAAATTTTGGGAAATAAACGTTGGAATGTGTATTTTTAAAAGAACGTTTGAGTGTTAAAAAAATGAATAAATTATGTCCATTATTCATAAATCCAATAAATGGTGTAAATAATAAATAATATAATCAAAATTAATTCCACACATAATAATATAATTAAATAATCAATTGATTATAAGTTTACCCCAATGAATTTAAATTGAGTTAAGAAATACCTAATAACTTTTTAATTTGTCAAACCATATGCCCCAAAAAATTAAGGATCATAAAATGAAAAATTGAATTCTATGAAGATAGAGAGACTCATGAAATGATATATTAAAGGGTATTATTTACACTACACACACGAAATAAGGTTTGAATAAGTAATATATCTCATAGAAATATATGTGATATGAGACTCCATTATATTATGTACGAATACATTATGAACAAGTTAACAATGTACTATTTAAAAAAAAATATTTATTAATTAATTATTTTGTAACCAATTAAAAATAAAATATATTAATTATAATTTTATTAAATTTATTTATTATCAAATTTTTGAGTAACATGTAGAATTTTATTGTTTAAAGAGAGTTTATTTCATGGTTTTTATCGATTCCATTGAGTATAAACATGGGAGTTCCTTTAAAAAGGGAAAAACCTATCAAAAAGTGAAATTATTTAGTATTAAGGATCATAAATAAGTTTAAATGGATGCATATATCATTTTTTTTAATGTATGAGTCTGATTTATTATTTAACGTGTTGATGAAAATGTGTTAATTTTTTTTAACGGTTTTTATAACAACCATGAACTTGTGTAATTTTACTTAATATTATGTTTATATATTGGTTCCAGAATTAACAATAAAGTATAAAAAATATATTAATTTCCTATTAAATATAATAATCTTTTTATGATTATCCATAAAGGATGTAAGGGAAAATAAATATTCTTCATCCACGATGGTAGTAAATTGAATCATCATGGATGATGTTTTCATTATTAAAATTAAAGGATAGGAGAAGGAAATTCATGATAGATAATACATGAGAAAAATAAAACTCAATTATATATATTAAATATGAATGACCTTGTCACTTTTGGATAGGGTAGGTGGGGAGAGGATATGAAAATGAAGGAAATTAAAAGATAAAGAATGAGGATATTACCTCTTGAATATTTACTCCTTGGGAACCTTTTTAAGACACTTGGATTTGGAATTTTTGTAAGACCAGAAGGAATTGGATATGGGGAAAAGCTTGTGAATGTAATATTTTAGATAATTTCCATGCAAAAAATGATTATAATATTTGATGAGAGGTGGTGGAGAGGGGTGGAATTCTTATTGCAAGAGATGGTGTTTTTTATTATATTTTTAATTTTTTTATTCAAGACTATCAATTGTGTTGATTACTATGACCATGTATAGTAACTTGTTCATTTGAGTTCAATATAATGTGTTATTTCATTTGTAAAAACTCATAATGTCGTGTATTCATCATATAATGTCATATACTATTAATTACCATATTTTAATATTCACAAAATAATTCAACTATTTTAGAAAAACCCAAAAAATTCATCCGAACCATTTTTTAATGTTTATATTTCTAAAATGGAAGAATTTTTATGAAAACAATTTCCAAAATCTGATAATTTTAATTTTTACATAAAATCATCAATTATTTGAAAACTCCATATTATAATATTTTAATTTATATTAAGAAACATTGCAAAATTAATTATGGTCTCATTAAATTATATTATTCTTAAAATGAAAAATAATAATTTATAAATATATTTTATGATAGTAAATTTTCATTAGAATAATTATGTAAATAAAAAATAAAAAAAAATATTTTTGTTTCAAAAAAATACCAGGACATAATTTATCAATTTTACAAAAAAAATTTATTTTCTCAATAAATATACAATTTTTCATTTATGTGATACCTAAACTTTTAAAAAAATCACAGACATAGATGCCACTATATGTTGCCCGAGCCTCATGGGACACATCGCCTAAAGCATATCACTCCAAATTCTAGAGGCTTTGGATTAGTAGTGATGAAATAAGTGAGTATGGATGGATAATATACCATCATTAGAAGATAAAAACATAGCACCAATGAAATAAATGTTCAATAGAAGATGTGTTAAACCATTCAATAGAAATAAATAGTTGAAGACTAATAAATAGAAATAAAAAATTATATATCATTTAAAAAATTATGATACATGTCTCACATTTATAATATGGTAGAAAAAATAGGAATATAAGGAAGATGTAAAATCCATATAAAAAATGTACACAAAGGCCTATATAATACCAGTAGCATTGCAAGCCTCAGCTCAGTGACATGCTCTCCTTCTCCTAAGTATCCTATCATGTACCTGTACTTGGGAAATTTCCCTTATCATTACCTACAATCATATAATCTATCTATCCCAAAATAGCGAACCAAATAGGTTGTGATATATTTTCCCCAAGGGAAACCTCACATGGTATGTTCCAATTTTTCAATGAATATATAAAAATAGAATTGTCCAATAATAAAATCAAAAAATGGAAGTACTCAAAAGTAATCATCCAACATGCAGTGGTCTTGATTTTAATACATCTAATTAAATTCACATTGTTTTAATAATTCAATTACATTAAATTTAAAAATTATCAAGGTCTAAATCAAGCATGTAATCCCAAGTATAACTGGAAGAACAATAGATGCCTTAAAAGGCCATCTATGATACAATTCAAGACAGACAACATATTTGTGTTTTGGGTTGGCATACACATCATAATTCAATTAATTTATAATCAAATCAGAACCTGAACCCATCCTTCAAATTACTATGTTGTAATTGAAGTATCAATCATGGTTCAATATCAAACAACACCCTAGAGGCCCATCCCCAGATAACCTCTCTAAAACCCGTATTGCTCTATCTATGAAATAAAGACCTAACCAATTGGGTTCGTCCTCATTTATTCACACAAAATTCACAATATCTCCCATGGAATAATACTAAGATTCCCTTTGATTCCATCCATGTTATTCTCAGTAAAATCCATATATCACTTGACTTATAATGGTATCCTCAAAGAGTATGTCCATGGTATCCCTCAATTGATCCATGCATCGCCCATAACTTATTCTTGTTTTACTATTGATTTTCTCCCTGGAAGCCTAAGGTTGATCCATGTATCACCCAATTTATAAAGTTTAATAATAACATTATTGTATCCATTTCATTCTTTTTTCAACACATGTATCACACATGACTATTCATCATATAACCAACTTAATTTAATTTAAACATTTCATTTAATACGCTAGGGTATAGACCTACATCTAATGAGATCCCCACAGAAGGTTATCAAGTCTTGGGAAAGCATAATGTTCATAGCCTTCAAATTACTCAGTTGTGAATATTTTTTGTTACCATGTTTCCAGGAAAATCAATATACAACATGGTAGGTTCATAAGATAACTCACATGGGAAAAAAATAAAATGTTTCAATTCGTTCTTATTTAGGAAATTTAAAAACAAGGCCAAGCATGAGGGATTGCCTTTAATTACTCATTTTGGAGTGTTTAGAAAATCAATATTTACAATCCTAGTAAGCTGTAACATGTAATGGACTCCTTACATATCACATGATAATATCTTTATAATGTGAAATTCAATAAAATTCAATCAATTTTATAACAAAGTAATCAATATCTCATATGGGAAAATCATTTCATTTGGAAAATTATACATTAAAAAATAATTTAATTCACGAATCAAGGGTTAACTCATCCAACCCATACCGTTGATTCAATGAAATTTCAGGTTCAGAACATTGAAATTTCATTTAAAACGAGTTCCACTTTTAAAAAAACCATGAAATTGATAATGTCACACCTCAATGAAAATCCAAGTCATAAATCCTTAAAAGGTCCATTCATGTAAACTCAACCATGGGGTGGATTATATTCATATTGTACAACCTATAAGAATCTATAAAAAAATCCCCATAATTTATTAGTTTATAAATATGAGTCTTGTGATATAAATTAAATTTATGTGACACCGAAAAAATGGGTATGCAACATGATGGCATATATTAACTATCCACATTTTAACAAAAATCACAAGACCACCTACTTTAGGGTCAATCTTGATATCTCGTTCAGTATCAAGATTTTTTTTGTTCATTATTTTGTACAAAATATGAATAATTTTTGTAGAAAAATTAATTAGGTAATATATTCAAAATTACAAATAGTGAAACTGATTCCCAGAAGAATAGAGAATGGATAAAAAATAATTAAGGCCTTACTTTTGTATATCTAATGTTTATGAACTTCATCCAATTCCGGGATCTGATGATGAAAATTTATAGGATAATTGAACCATGAGTTTAATCATCCCACAATGGCCCCTGAAATCCAAGACGCACACTCGTAGCATGTCTTCAAGCACCTGAATCACGTGTTATGACTAGAAATCTGTATGGGGTTGGTGTATCATTATCTGAATAACTTGTGTTCCAACCTCCTTATGTATCCAATTATAGACCCAAGAATTAAAACATTAATCCTAATCTGAAATGATAATATGGGGAACCCCGTGTAGTTATTAAATCTCATGGTGGTACTACCCCCCATACTTATTAACACTAAATGTTTCCTTCATTGCATGAAAATGAGAAACCTTCTTGATCTGCTCAACAACATCCCATACATCAATATTACCATGATGCATCCATGGTAAACCTATCACAAAATCCATAATGACATCATCCCATTTCCACTCGATAATGGGTAGTATCTGTTAATGTCTTTATGATTGTAGGTATTCTTCCTTCACCAACTGACAAGAGAAACACCTCATGAAAATACCAGCAACATCTATTTTTCATACCTAGACACAAATAATGATGATGTAAATCCTAATACATCTTGGGGAATATAGGATTCACGTCACATAAAGAGGAATAAACATCCTACATCAGCTTTATACACATATCTATAGAGACCCATACGTGACCTTGTACAGGCATGATCTCATACTCAACTATAGTCCAACAAGTTGGACGATCCTCACCAACTATACTCTCTTATAGAACTAGACTTTCAGAAACTAATAGGTTTCTCATCCTCACACTATCTAGTAACGTAGTGGTCACAGCTATGGATGAAAGGAAAGTCTTCTCTTGACTATCACGTACCTCTAAATGGGTCTCTGAGAACAATCCCAAAAGCTTAAATTCGTTACATCCCTACTATAATGAATGTATCTGAGTAATCCTGATTAGTGCATCATCCGATGCATTTCCTTTACTTGGAATGTAGGCTATCTAGATGTAAAAAATCTATAGGTACCCAACACCCCTTCTTTGTTTCATGTTCTGATCATTCTCTGTAAATATATACATGAGGATTTTCATGTCTATGTATGCCACAAAATTCTCTCTCAATATTTATTGTCTACAACAACACAATGTGTGAAAAACAAATTCCCACTCAAGATCATGCATCAGGTTGTTCCTCTCATGTGGAATCAACTGATGAGACTCGTATGAAAAGACTTGATCCCCCAATATAAGAACTACACCCAGCCCAATAATTGATGCATCATAGAGCATATTTTAACTCTTACCCAGCCTTGTAAAAGTCAGTATTGGATCAAATGTTAATCATAATGTCTTCTTCTAAATGTTCATCTCATTGGAATTGGACTATAGATACTTTACACCCTACATAGTCAATTTCACCAATGACGTTATTATTCTTGAGAATTCCTGTAAGAAATGGTTGTACTAACTAGCCAGTCCTGAGAAACTCTGCACATAAAACCCTCCTTTGGAAAATCCACAGCAACTAAAACACTCACCTTATCTGGTTCCACTAATACTATTATATCTTAGATAACGTGACCCAATAAGTAAATCAAATCCATCTAGATTTATCACAATGTGAGCATATCATATAACTAATAAAATCTCCGGTTATTCCAAATGATCTAATGATGTTCTGAATGGTCATCTTTATTTTGATAAAACCGCAATATATCATTAATAAAAAACCACAACAAACAAATCGATCTATTGATGGGACACATGGATCATTAAATCCATGACGACCAATGGCACATTCATGAGTCCTAATGACATAAAAAATAATCATAATGGCCATACATTCTCTAGAAGGTTGTACAATTTATGTATGATGGTATAACGCACAACTGATGTTAACAAGATAGATAATCAATGTTTGAGAGGAACTGATCTCCTCAGAGCTGGTTGAAGGGATCATCTATCAATGCCAGATGATGCCAATTCATAACCATAAACTTGTAAAACTTCTTGTAATCACCATATATACTAAGGTTACCATCCTCATTTTTCACAAAAGCAATGGAAAACCACATTGAGTATTACTAGGTTAGATGAAATCATTTTTCTATAAATACTATAGCTTCCTCTTGTGCTCTTACAACTACGTCCTAGCCATATTATAACGAGGAATTGATACCAGTGCAGCTCCTTACAGTAGCTCGATACATAAATCTACCTTTCTCATAAGTGTTAATGCTGAAAAGTCATCAAGGATGTAATATATGAATTGATAAACCACTAGAGGGAAATAAGTCTTTTCTATCCCCTATCCATCTAGATAGAAACACACAATCTATGTTGTCAGTCACCCAGCTGATGATGCTCAGGTCTATATCAACTTGCATGAACATCACATTCACCCACGTGAATGAAATCTATAACCTTTGGTGATGTAAATCTGACAATTTAGTAATAGAAGTATAAAATTTAATGAAAACGAACAATACATTCCATACTAATAATTACAAAAAAAAATCATCTTGTAAATGTAAGGGCCCCATAGCAAGTGACACCCACCAAGATCAAGGGGGAACTCCCTGCACTAATTCACAGTTTCTTCCCTGATCCCTAAAATAGTGTCTACAATAATTATGGTATTACAATTTATAACATACATCCTAAGACATTAAAAAATAGTCATTGATATAAATATTTTTAAAGGGACTGTATAAACGATTATTGGTGAATAAAAACAAAGGCTAATGGAATAGTTAATATGACGATATAATTAATGTGATCATGTTCCTCATGAGTTTGTTGAAATTTATATTTCAAGAATGTTCCAATGCTGAGTGACAATCAATAGATACCCAGAGCTGATCTACCATATTATTTTTGTGAACCTCGGGTCTGGCTACCATGAAGATGACCACCACCACATCCCGATTAGCCTGATGTACCCCATCTTCATATAGGGTGAGAAGTTACTAAAATTACTCCTGAACATAGAGTTGGTTCCAACCCTCTCTCAATGGTATCTAATGGAAAAGTTCTACATAATCACTAGAGATGGAACATCATTCCAGAAGATCGACACTTAACTATATCTTTCCAACATTATGGTTGTCTCTCTCCTAACCTACAACCCTGGTAGATCCTCACCTAACTACCTAATGATATGTTCTAACTCCTTGTTTCACTGTGTGGAAGCTCTAAATGACAATTCATACTATTGGTCGATGTAGTTCCCGATCTTACAATTATGCCTCCCTAGATCACACCTCAATATTTTGTTAGGTTACACTATTTGATCTTACTTAGATTCACTATCCTCTATATTGTAGTTGGATGGAGGAATTTACCTAATGTTTCAAGTCATATTTTGTATCATCGCTAAATCATATCATTTATTATAACTCTTCACCCATCTGAATTGGTGTGAATTTCTAGAACTATGTATAAATGGATGATTAGTCCATCACTGACAGCCCTCCCTTCTCTATTTTAAATTACAACAAGCTCTCTCAATACATAGCATCTCTGAATTGCAATAGACATTGAAGTATGTTTGAAATTCCCTCCAGGCCATCTCGTACTGATGTTCAGTTTGGGTGATAACATCCCACCATCTCTTGGCAGAATCACGCAACATATTCATTGTGAACTATACCCTCCTATGAGAAGGAATTTCTAAGTT
Source organism: Viscum album (assembly GCA_963277665.1). Lineage (NCBI taxonomy): Eukaryota > Viridiplantae > Streptophyta > Magnoliopsida > Santalales > Viscaceae > Viscum > Viscum album. The sequence goes on along the minus strand of OY728121.1, from coordinate 1,152,512,264 downwards.
CTCCAAGATAGAATACATGGACTCTATCCATGACTCCATTACATGTGGTCTACCATCCCCTAAAAATTTGGGGGATGCTGGTTCGGACACCAATGAATCTAATCTTCCATTGTCCGAGAATATCGTAGGGCTCTATGAATGTCATGCATGAACCGCATAGATCCATCATGGAACTGATCCTCATAACCTAAATCTGATATAATATCTAGTTTTATTGTGGGCATTACTAGAGGGTGAACCTATTTCCTATGGCATAACACCACCATAGTTTTATCACCACCATAATCCTGGAATACAACTTTATGTTATTGTGGTGGAATGTCTCTACAATTCGAGACACATGCCTTAGTTATAAATCATTATCAATCCTGACCTCTCCAAAGAACAGTTATTTTTGCCGGACCGGTGAAATCCTACCTCTATATGAACTAACTCCTCTACCTACACAATGGGTCAGGGATGGGCATTAAATAAATGGGAGACACTACCAAAATTACACTACTAAGGTCTGGTCAAGTCATATTCTCTCTCCTAAGATATTTTAGTTTCATTTATCTTCATATTAATTCACTAACAGAATGATAACCTATACCAGCAGTTTAGAACCATTGGTATAGGTCTCTAAACTGTTTGTATATCCTATAACAATGGTTTGGATGACCATTGGATGTTTCGGAATTGAGATAGGTTTATACAAATAGTTCTAGGAAAATAATTGGTAAAGGTCATATGAAAAACCAATACCAACGGTTTCATAAAACTATTGGTATATGTAATTCAAAAAAAAATCTTGTCTGCTTTTTTTCCCAGCACCTCCCATTTGTAATCAAACGACCTAACCATTAACCAAACCAGAATTTTGTAAACATAATTTCATAAATATAGTTATATTTATATTTATATTTATAATTATAATTATATTTATATTCATAAGTAATATAATATTAGATTTATTTAATTTTATTTTACAATATTGTCTATAAAATATATGTGTACCTATTACAATGATTCATAAAAGAGTTTGTATAGACCTATACCAATGATTTTGAGAACTGTTGGTATAGGTTATTTGATTTGATGAGCTATAAAAATGATTTTTGTGAAACCGTTGGCATAGGTTCGACCTATACCAATGGTATTGGCCAAACCATTGGTATATGGGAACTATAATGGACCTATCCCAATGGGATTCACCAAACAATTAATATAGATCCATATTAGTGCCCTATACCAATGGTTTCGGCCATAATATTGGTATAGGTCCATATAAGGGACCTATACCAATGATTTTTTTCCAAACTATTGGTATAGGACCTATTTATAATAGTAATTTCATTTAAAATAGTGTTTACATACCAAATCACTAAATTGATAGTCATTTCAACTTTATCACATTCCATTTAGAATGAAAATTTATTATCATGCTGGATTTTTTCCTATGTGGCTCATACACCTCAAGAATCAAATCATGGATTCCACCTATGGAACATTAAAACACATTAACTTCATAGTTGAACCATGATCTTCCTAATTCTGACCCAAGAAATACCGTACACCTTAGGGATCAAATATTTCCATTAATCACTTTCACACAATTATATATCAAAATATACATGACATAGAAACAATCATTTGTACCACAAAACCTATCACAATATCATGCAATCATTAATGGATCATAAATGGAATGGATTCTGAAATCTATTAGGATCATATATGATATATGAGATTGAATACCCTAATATCATTGGGATGAAACATAATGAACCCCAAAATCATTTCATCAATAACAACATAAATAATGTGCAACATGAAATTGTGGAATAAGCTTAATTATAATATCTAAAATATAGAAAAATATAAATTCAATTCAAGTAAATTTGACATTCTCCTATACGTGGGTCAACTACTCTTGGACCCAACTCATTGAAAAATTCATATTCCTTCCCATCCCTTACAATTTTCACCAAATAATATTTCAACCATAAAATAATACCTCTAATGCCACATTCTAATGTCTTCGACCTAGATGCCACTGTACAGTGCCCCAAGACTAGTTGGTCACTAGGCCTCAAGAGAATCTACCCAAATATCAGCGGATGAAAACTAGATGTGAGTTCCTAGGTGAGTTATTGGGGAGACTATTCCCTCATCAATAGATTGTAACACATTGCAAAATGATTAGTTGTTCAATAGTGGTGGTGGTAGACTTAGAAATAGAAATAACCATCACAAGACACATAAATGACAACAAAATAATATCTCTCATATACATAATGATGCAACATGTTGTTCAATTCAAATAAATACTCCTAAATAAGAATACAACGAAGATGTAAAATCTATACCAAAAAGTTCAAAACATCAAAAAATCCCTCTAGTACCAAAAATCATTAGCATTGTCTCATGATCACCTTCTCCTATGAAGCATTTCATGTACATGTAGAAAGGAGCATTCCATTGTCATTACCTATAATCATATAACATATTTGGGTCCAAAATGGTGAGTCAAAAAGGATGTGAGATGTAATCATAGTAGGAAGCCACCCATGGCCTATTCCAATTAGTCACTAAATATATATAACTTGAAATGTGCAGTAAGATAATCAAAAAGAAAAAACATACTCAAAACAAAACAATGTACATAAGTGGGTTTTCATTTAAATTAATTTAATATAATTAAAGTCAGTCTAACAATTCAATTACATTTAATTTAAATGTATCAAGATCTGTCTCTAATCTGGCATTCATCATATAACTAGAAGTATAATAGATTCCTCAGAAGGTCATCTGTGATACAATTCATTACTGACTCCAAGCATGTGCTTTGTCTTAGAAGACACGTCATCAGTCATTAAATTTATAGTCAAATCATAACCCGATCCCATTCTGGACATTCCTATTTGGAATTAAGGTATCACTATAGGTCAAATAGGAACCAAAACTCTAAAAGTCCACCCCTTATGAACCTCTCAAGAACCCTATAATTTTCTAGGTTAGTTATAAAATCACAACCCATCATGTCTATCCTTAGTGCTTCCACCTAAGATCGATTATCACCCTTGGAATAATAATAAAATTACCTTTTTATCCATATATTTAATTCTCATAATAATCATTGTATCACATGGAATATATGTTGAGCCATAATTAGACTATATGTTTTATCCCTGAATGGATCCATGTATCACTTATGGCTTAAAATAATTTTTCAATGGTGTCCATGGATAGAATCCTAAAATGGATCCATGTATTACCCAAGGTACAATGGTCAATAGTGACATGCATCCATAAATGGAATTCTAATTTAAACCCATTTATCACCCATGTCTATTCATCATTTAAGCAATTCAATTCCCTTTAAACATTTAATTTAACATGCTTAGGTCAACACCAAGATCATTTAACATGCTCACCACCAAATCTGTATAATGATTTGAACAACCACAATGGTATTTTCTGTAACACCCCAATCTTCCACAGTATGCTTCTTTTTGAATAGTACAGTAGCGTGTGTTGTACGCAACTTCGTGTTCTAACACTCCACAACCAATCAAACTAGCTGTTATCAATTGTAATACCCAAATTTTTGAGATTATATAAATTTTATAATTTAAAATGGAATTCATTTTTGGATTTTTCATATCAAAATTATCCTAGGGTGAAATTTTGGTATTTTTTTTGAAAACATTCAATTTTTGATGAATAGTTAAAAACATTGAGTTATAGTTTAAAACCGAATTTTTTTAAATAATTATTTATTTTATTTAAATTTATTTTAGGTCAAAATAGATACATAATACCTTTATATGTTCAATGTAATTAATTGGAGTCAGTTTTTAATAATTTTAGATATATAAAATTTTTATTTAACTTTTCACTGTCTTTTACCCATCTCATAAGAGAATTTTCAAATTCACATAAAAATTAATTTTACCATTTATATGAATATAATTTCAAATATCCGAGAGGCATGGTTAATATCGAGGAGTAAAATTTGGTTCAATATGATAAAAATATTTCTTTGTGAATAGTAACATTTTACTTTTATTAACCACGGTTAAAAGTAAATCAGTTAATTATGGGTAAAAATGATATTATTATTACCCTAACACATGTCCCAATTATATTGGATAAGTATAATTCGACTAAAAAACCTTATGAATAAAATATGAACCTATTTGGTCCACTTGGATTAGATTAGGACATTTATTATTATTTAATTCAAAGAAGAGTTAAAAGAGATAAAATCAAAGTTAAATAAGTAAAACATTTTTAATATAGGGTTATACATAAGTTAAATTCGTTTATAAATATTTATTATAAATATAAATATAAATCCTACATAATTATATTTAACTTATTATTTTTAGACATTAAATAATTTAATTTATTTATGGAACAATGGTTATGCAGTAATTACTTAATTAATGAAATATTAAAATAATTGATATTATAAATATCAAAATTAATGTATTTTCGGAATTTTTATGAATTCCACCAATTCTATAGGATACGATATCATATTAGGGTTGGTTAGATTAATTTTATTCGAAGTAATAATGCTGTCATAAATTTAGCAAAAATAAAAAACCAAATAGTGTCAAAATTGACATAAAAGAGTTTTTAAAAAAATATTATATTATTAATTCATATTCTATTCCTAAAAATATATGGTTCGGCCAAAGGACTTATATAATGATATTTGTATCATTAATGAACCACTTGGGGTTCTCTAGAATGTATATAGTATGTTTATTAACAATATAATATAAAAATACCAAGATACATGGTAAATGTCAAACTATTTAACTAAGTGTTAAATATAAATGATAAGGATAATATAGTGACCCAAACCTATATAAAATCTATTGGTTGAAAGGATTTAGACCTATACCAACCTTATCCTATAAATAAGTCACTTTTGATCCATTATAACCCGAATATGAATTTATTATAAAATAATATTTTAAGTTTTTCCTAAGGTGCCCCTCACCCCTTTTATAAAAGGGAACTCCCCCTTCTCTCAAATTCATAACTTCAAAGCCTTTTGAAACATCCAAAACCTACCTGGATATTCTCTAAAATTCCCTCACTTCAACCTAGAGGCCTTAGTTTGTTCTGAATGCCAACCTACAGATCCCTTTTCATCAAGTCATAAGGAATAACCCGAAGAATAGGTAATGTTTTCACCACCCTCTTTCAAGTTCCTTTCTTCTTCCACTTATTCTTTCTTTTTTATTTTCATTCTAAAATAATAAATCTAGTATATTAAATATATTGTGATGTTATTATAAATATTTCACCACTATTTTCATTATTCTATCCATCTTATTAATGATAATGTCACCATGTGATCATACGTAGGGATTACCATCTCCACTCTATGGTATAATTTTTTATTCAACACTATGTTACTTGGATGGATATAATGATGAGTAATATGTATATAAATAATTAAAATAACATGATAATGTCTTTGTAAAATTAATATACCATCCAATTCCAAACCTTTAAGGAAATGATATTGTTGCTCGTCCGTACGTACAGATTACCGTCTTCACGACACAGTGAGATTCATTTCACATTCACCATTCATCGATGAATATAAAAATATATATTACTAATATGTTTGTAATATATGAAATAATAATGCTACTGGTTATATATATATACTTGTACTTACATATATTTTATTCACTTTGTTCCATTAAATATGTTATGATAACAGAAACATCGTTTATGTGTACGTACGGACTACCATCTCCATAAACAGTGTCTTCCATTTCATATATATATCTATTATATATAAGTATATTCTAACTATATATGATATATTAATCATGTTTTATATTTTTGATGTTTTTAAATCATGATCTATGTGATACAATCCAGAGTAACAAGTTAAAACATGTACGATAAAGAAAGCGATTATTACCCGAAATGTTAATTTAACATTGAAATTATTATTAAATGGGTAGTATAAAGTCATAATTGAATAATGTATGAAATCATAAATATTAATATGGTTCTGGTATAATTTAATAACATAATACTGTCTTCATAAATGATGTTAAACGTACCCTCCACTAAATGAAAGTGCAAGGGAAGGGGTTTTCATCTCACTCCTTATTCACGTGAGATTAATGCCATATTGCCACTATTGACTTTTGTGTGGTGTATGTACTGACCATAATTGTATTATTTGTGTAATAAACTTTAATTTATGTGTATTTATATATTCATTGTATGATACCTCATTTATGGGGTGTATGTTTATTAAGTTACCAAATTGGTAAGGGTTAATTTCAAAATCTTACCCGAGGTTGTTTTTACATAAGAATCTATTGTGACATATTTATAATCCATTTCCATGTTTCAGGAAATAGATTTCAAATGGATTCCTTTAAGGCAGTTTTTTTTACAAAAACTTCATTTCAAATTTTTTAAATATTTATTCTTCTAAATCATTCTCATTAATGTCCATGTCTTCAAAATGGTTTATATGTATTTATTTATACGGACATGAATGTTTTTAAAATGTTAATTCATTTCCAAAGATTCAAAGTGGTATGGGACACTTTGATTCAAAAATTTCATTAAATGTCTTCCCATCAAAATTTTGTGACTTTTAAATGTTTTCATGAAAAAGGGATATTTCTATCAAAGATTTTTACAAATCATTTTCATCTAAGTCAACAGCTGTTGATAGATTTTAAACTTGTTTAAATATGAGTTTTTATGATACAAATCATCCATTTTGTATAGAAGGTTTTATGATATGTTTGACTATAGATGTGTTATTTTTATACCATTCATGGCTTAGGGATAATGTATTTAAATTTTATATGCTAGTCTAAATACGAATGTTTATGTTATGTTTAAACCTTTTTGTATGAGGAATGCATTGGACATAATATTTGACGGTTGGAGCCCGCTATAGCTTCTCAATGAATCGGTAGGTATCATGAGACAAACCAGTGTCTTGGCACAAGTCCTTGACAAAATATTATTTGTAGTATTGGAACAAGGCCTTTACTATGTGGTTGTGACAGTCTAGCATTATGAATTCCATCATTATGAAAGTGGTTTGTGATATTTCATGTGATTATTAGACTATTTGAATAACCATGTGAATAAGTAAATGGAATTACTTCATTTTATTTTTTCTATATTATGATGAAGTTCAAGTTTAAAAGGTGTTTGTTTTAGTTATACATTTCTGTATATGTATATGATTATTTATGAAAGTTTCCACTGTATTTTTATCCTTACTGAGCATCTGAGATCACCCCTTTGTATGTTTTATTTTTCCCAGGATTCCAATAAGTGTACTGTGATTGATATGCAGGGTTAAGCCATAGGATAATGGCGTTCGTGAATGATTATGTATGTTGTTTTGTATGTTATGAAGTGTAATGTAACATTCATGTATGTAATATATTTTCCAAGACTACTGAACTGATTGGTCCTTCAGGACATGATTCCTTGAAATCATGCCAATGTATTAAATTAATACATCGACTCTGGGAAACTGGGGTCGGGGCATTACAGTTGGTATCAGAGGAAGTTTAGCAAGAACCTTGGAAGCTATATTTAGATAAACTCTGATTAGACTACATAGACCTAAGATAGAATTTTAGGATTATTATAGAAGAAATTTCTATAATTTTGGTAATGATGAGATTTTTTTAGTTTTCCAAGAAAATACATCCCTGTAAGGATACGAGTAGGTAGAGGTGGCTCTAGAACATATGTACCTAAGTGTAAAACAAGAAAACATCACTTTGAGCTAGAATCGAACAGGAACTCATGCACAAAAATGGGCCTTGCTGCACTCTTGGTTATGACACTCCCATGGGATATGCTTAGGATAATTCTCATTTTCTTTACAAATCATTATAAGGGATTATGAGTTTATACTTCCTCAATGAAAACATCTTTATGACTATGGATTATATCCATAATCCATTCAATTTACGTTAGGTATTTTTCATGTTTGGAATTATTCATTGCAATTCATAAATTGACCTAGTATATGCCATTGAATAGAAATAGCACCCAGTAGAAGGAATGTGAACTCCAACAATACGTATGATCCATAGAGTATGAAGGATCATATCTTTCACGGTATTAAGCCAATATTTAGATGGGAAATAGTCTCCCCTGTATTCTCAACATTTGATGAAATAGTATCATGTGTTAATAAGATAAGAAAAAAAAATTATGAGTCTTATTGATTTGAAGGGAAGAGGAGAAGAAAAGGATGCAAGAGAGAAAGATGTATAAAGGGATGAGGGAAAAGAAGACATTTCCCTATGTGATAATTGTGGGAAGAAACACCCTGGAACATGCCTAAAGGGAATGGGAGTTTGTTATAAGTGTGGAGAAAAATGACACCATGTACGTGACTGCAATGGTAATAAAAAGGTTTCAATTGTACAATGTGTTGGATCGAATAGTAGATATATGTGTCTATAAGATGGAACAATACAAGAGGGGGGTGAATTTTAGATTTAAAAACCTTTGAGTTTTAGCAACAAAGAGATTAGTTTAAATGATCTTAAACTAATACAAATATAAACACCCACAATTGTATTGAAATATAAAAGGTATGATGTATTGTAATACTAATGTAATGTAAAACAATTGTATTCAAGGTGAACACAATAATCAGAGCAATACAAAGATGAATGATTCTACCTTAAAGCGTATAGAATCAATCAATACAAAAAGTAATAGAATGATTTTAATTGAAACAATTACAATTGAATATGTAAAGAAGAAAGGAAACAATACAAATCCCTTTCTAATACAAGTAACAGCGGAAATGTAAAAGTATTACAATTCTATTAACCCAAAGAGAAGGGTTATACATTCACCTAGGATAAAAGGTCTGTCTCACCAATACCTTGGTGAGCCCTCGATACGATGATCGGCACGTCTGTCTGCCTATCCCCGGCAGCCCTCGATACGATGATCGGAACGTCTGTCTGCCTATCCCCGGCAGCCCTCGATACGATGATCGGCACGTCTGTCTGCCTATCCCCGACAGCCCTCGATTTTGTAGGTAATCGGCACCTCTGTCTTTCAATTACTTGAAATCCCTTGATATGATGATCGGACGCACAAGTCTGATGAGAGAAGTCACAGTGTCTCTCTCTAGAATCTTGGTAGTTCACAGAATCTCTTCATTCGTTCTCTTCGTTCATCGTTGTTCTCTCAGCTTCAAATGACCTCCTATTTATAGGCCTCAGGTTCCAACGGTCATATTGCCTCCAACGGTCATATTGAAACAGAATGCATGACATCTTTTGATTAGTTTGTAACTAACTCAACGACATCGTTTTGTTAGGACAGGAGATATATAGAAATGAAAAGCATGAGTACGATTCAAATGCAGAGAGTGTTTCTAAAAAAGTACCAAAACAAATAATGATTATCTAGATAGCATAGTCAGTATGATACGATTGACAGAGTCAATACGATACGATTGACAAAGTCAGTACGATACGATTGACAAAGTCAATACGATACGAATGACAGAGTCAGTACGATACGATTGACAGAGTCAATACGATATGATTTGGTCGGTACGATCAACATTGTACGATACGATAAGCATGATAAAAGATAATTGTAATTTACAATCATATGATAGAATACATTTGTGATTTCCAAAACATGATATAGAAGTCAAAAGTAGACTTTTGACTTAACAATCTCCCCCTTTTTGGAAAGCACAACACACAAAGTAAATGTGACAAGAAATACATATCTCCCCCTGAGTTATTGAAAACTCTTCTGAATAAGAAATTGAATACAACTAATCTCTCCCTTAGGTATGGACTTTCCTAAGGATTGTATTCATAGATTTTCCTTAAGAGCATTGTAAAACATTCTCCCCCTTTGTAAAACAATCATTGCTTTGTAAATATTCGCCCCCTTTGTGATTTACAAAAAGAAAGGAGTAATCTTGAATTGTCTAAAAGAGTTAGTGAAGCAATACAAGACAATAGATAAAAGAAAAGTATCATAAAAGTTATTACAAATCAAATACAAGTTCCAAAAGAACACAAATACAATAATCATTTGTTTTCTCTATCCTTTGCCTTCTTTATAAGCTCATGAAGAACAGCTTTCATCTTCTTGATATCCTTCTTATCATCAGAAATTGATTCACCGTGAGTTTTGAGAAGCTTTTGTTGATCCGAAAAAATATGATCTTGATTTCTGATGGTCTCCTCCTGGACTCTGATTACTTCTTCAAGGGTATCAATCCTGTTTTGAAAATTCTTGTTGTCTTTGGATAACACAGAATTTTGTTTCTTCAGTAAAACCATTTCATCTTTGAAAGATGAAACCTTCGAGAATTCAGATTGGAAAACATTCATTCTTTCTTGCAAGTCTTTTACTGAAGGAACATCGGCTCTTTGAGAAGACAAAAGATTCAGCCTTTCAACCTTTTCTCTATCAAGCTTGTTGAAAGCAATTGCAAGATCATTTGATAGCCTCCTTAAATCTTCAATAGCTATCTCATGATCATTGATTGAGCTCTCTGTTTTGTACGAACACTTGGTCATCTTATTACAAGCCTTCTTATGAGCAACCGAGCTTTCTGAAAGAACTTTCAAATCGGCTTCTACTGACAAAACTTTCTTCCTCAATTCTTTTACAGAGCCAAACTTCTTCCTTTGATTTTCATTAATAAAATCAATCTTCCCTTCCAGCCTCGGGAAATAAGGAATGGTTTTCTCCACCCTTCTCAAAACATGAACAATGTAATCACCCTTTTTGAGAGAGAATGTATGCTCTGAATCAGTATCCTCATCATACGATGGTAGTTCATACGATTTTCTTGAGTCAACAACTGGTTGTTTCCCTTTCGCTTTTTCTTTCTGTTTTCTTTCTTCTTCCACTTTGTCACTAATGACAACAACTTTATCAGAATGAGAAGATTGATTACCTTGCCTTTCTTGAAAATACATTATTTCCGGAGATTGTGCTTGATCGTCATGAAGGATTTGTTGAACACCTTCACTCAGCTTTTGAACCGATTCCTCTCTACTCTTCGTTGAGTTTTGAAGAAATTCTAAAATAAAGTCTCCTTGTTCTTCTTCTATTTCTTCCATCACTTGTTTTCCTTTTTCTTTCTCAGGAAGACTCTGTACGATGGGTTCTTGATGCACTTATTCTGTTAGTTGGGCACTGGAATCCTCAACCGCTTTCAAGATTTTAGAGACATCAAAATCCTGAGCCTTTCTTTTCAAAAGAACCTTCTTCTTCTTTTCAGCCTGAAGGGTTTCTTCTACCCTTACTCTTTCCGCAAAGGCCTCAGCAGGGTCAAGACCAATCTTCAGATCACCTTCCTTTCTCTGTTCCTTATCTTTTCTCCATTTTGCTACAACTTCCTTACTATACCTCATCTTCTTTTTCGGCTTTGAATTGGTTTGCGGATCAGACTTTTGAGTAACACCGGTGGATTGAAGGTCCTTGGCTGGCATAGGTGCCGATTGATTCTGAGCCAATTCAGCTTCTACATCTCTGACAAAAAGTTTTGAATTTGATTCAAAACAAACATTCATCTTTTTCATCATACTCTTTCTAATCCAAGATGGCCTCAAATCCATGGGTTTTCCTTTCAAAGGAATGTTACAAAACTTCATACTTTCAAAAATGAATTTTGTAAGGAGAGCTGGATACATAATCATCTGGGACTTGATCCCTCCTGTCTTGACATTCTTGATGGTTTCTCTGTCCCCTTTCCTTGGGATAAGAAAACCTTGCATCCATTAGGTTACAAAATGGTTGTCCAGTGAAAGTTGAGACACTTTCCTCTTTTCCTCATTAATAAGAAACAAATACTTTTCATCATTTTCTCTATTAAACGTACCAACTTCCTCTGGTAGTTTGTGAGATGGACAAAAAGAATCTCCTTCTACAGAAACATTCGGAAAATGTGCCGCTTGTTTCACAGACATAGATAATTTTCTATCGTACACAGCGAAGTTTATAGTCATATCTTTGTCGAAAGAAACGGTTTTGTAAAACTGACAAACTTCATCAAAAAGAACTGGATCTTGAATATCCGGCTTTTCCACACAGAGATGTTCCCATCCTTGAAACAAAATGATCCTCCTGGTTGTAGAATCGTACGTATCGAAAAAGTCTCGGGATACTAACCTTTCTCTGTTAAAGTCTTTCTCTGTAAAAGTCTTTGAAGACATCTCGGTGGGAGTATTAGAAGAGGATTGAGACATAAAGGTGATGCCGATTGAGAAGAGCGTACAATGATATATAGCTAGTGGAGCAGAGCTTCGCCTGAAATCCTGAAAAACCAATGTGGGTTTGGGGAGGGGAGGGGGTATTTATAGGCGATAAAGAGATGACTGTTGATCTTCTACGGTCAAAAAAGGGTGACCGTTGATATTCTACGGTCAAGATTAGATAAAACCAGATAAATGGTTAGGATTAAAACAAAGAAAAAAAATAAAAAAAATGAAAAAGATACCTGTCGGTGATTGTTGGTTTTGGTAAGAATCAAAAAAATGTAAGGAGAAAAAAATGATGTCGATGGAAAACAAAGTTATTACTATGATCGTACCATACGATGGAAAATAATCCGGTTACCATGAACTGACAGTACGATGGAAAACAATGTTATTACTATGATCGTACCGTACGATGGAAAATAATCTGGTTACCATGAACTGACAGTACGATGGAAAACAATCTCAATACCATCATCGGTCGATACAGAACAATTGAATGATACGATGGAAAAGAATTTCAATACTATCATCGGTCGATTCAATACTATTGAATGATACGATGAAAAAGAATTTCAATACTATCATCGGTCGATTCAAAACTATTGAATGATACGATGGAAAAGAATTTCAATACTATCATCGGTCGATTCAAAACTTATTTAATGATACGATAGAAAAGAATTTCAATACTATCATCGGTCGATTCAAAACTTATTGAATGATACGATAGATAAGAATTTCAATACTATCATCGGTCGATAGTAAATGATACTATAAAACTCTCAATACGATAAACAGAAAAATTGTCAATACGATAAATAGAAAACTAAAATTGTCAATACGATAAACAGAAAATTAAATTGTCAATACGATAAACAGTGAAAAAATAAACAATCTAAAGAGTAAATAGTTAAAGAACACAAGATAAAATAAACATAAAGATAGAAAGAAATGTCCTCCCCATTTCTTCGAGGAGTTTCTTACTATTAACAGAGATGTAAAACAGGAAGTAGATATGAATGATTATTTTAATGTAATCATTCCTAGCTTCTGTTTTATAAATTCAAATCTATCGGAAGGTAATGGTTTTGTAAAAATGTCAGCAAGTTGTTCTTGCGTTCCAATGAATTGTAAAATAATATCTCCTTTCAGTGTGTGATCCCTAAGAAAGTAATGCCTAACAGCTATGTGTTTTGCACGAGAGTGATGTGCTGGGTTTTTACTAAGAGCTATGGAACTTGTATTATCACAAAGAATTTGAGTTTTGGAGAAACTCAAACCATAGTCAGTGAGTGTGTGCTGCATCCACAATACTTGATCACAAAAACTTCCAGCTGCTACATATTCAGCTTCAGCAGTGGAGAGTGCTACTGAGTGTTGTTTCTTGCAGGACCAAGAAACCAAAGAGTCTCCTAAGAAATGACATGTTCTAGATGTACTTTTTCTATCCATTCTACACCCACCAAATTCAGCATCTGAAAATCTTTTTAAAACAAAATCATTTCCAGAAGAGTAGAACAGTCCCAAATCCATAGTGTCTTTTAAATACCGAAAGATTCTCTTTACGGCTTTTAAGTGAGACTCTTTTGGATTAGATTGATATCTTGCACATAAGCATACAGAAAACATTAAGTCAGGTCGACTAGCTATCCAGTATAGAAAACTCCCTATCATACCTCTAAAAATTGTTTGATCTACTGGTTTCCCAGTTTCATCAAGATCAAGATTATTTGAGGTACAAATTGGAGTGATAATACATTTAGTTTTGTCAAATCCATACTTTTTGAGTATGTCGTTAATATACTTATGTTGAGATATATAAGTTCCTTCTGGTTTTTGTGAAATTTGAAAACCTAGAAAGAATGTTAACTCACCCATCATACTCATTTCAAACACAGATTTCATTAAGTTTGCAAAAGAATCGGTTAAAGATTTCTGAGTTGATCCAAATATGATGTCATCAACATAGTTTTATGTTGTTTCCCAAATTGACAAGGATCACAGACTTTTGAAGAATCATATCTAAGGTCCGGTAGCCATTTTACAAATCCTTTCTTTGAGAGTTTTCTTAGGTTTCTCAAATTATAGTGTCCTAGTCTCCTATGCCATAGCCACGATTGGTCTTCTATTACACTTAAACAAGTTAAGATTTGGTTCCTAAGGTCTTCTAAGTTAATAGTGTAAACATTCTCTTGCCTATGGGCAGATAGAATGAATTCGTCCTTGGAATTGTGAACTAGACACTTATCATTTCTAAAATTCACAAGGTAACCTTCATCACATAATTGACTTATGCTGATGAGATTATGCCTAAGACCTTTAACAAACAAAACATTTGAAATAAGAACTTTTCCTAGAAAAACAATATTACCTATAACAACAATCTTTCCTTGAGCATTATCTCCGAAGGTAACTTTTCCACCTTTTGTTTTGATAACCTTTTCAAAGAAATCTTTGTTTCCAGTCATATGTCGAGAACAACCACTATCCATGTACCAAATGTTCTTATTGATACACTTCTCGTTTTCCTGAAAAAGAAACAATTAGATTTTCAGAATCCAAACTTGTTTGGATTCAGAAGGGTTAGATAAAAGAATTTTAGGAATCCACATTTGTTTTGAAAATGAGCTTTATAAAATCCTAAAGATTGAGTTCTGTTAAGAGAACAATCTCTTCTCCAATGTCCACCACATTGACACTTGGAACAGAAAATGGTTTTTTGAGGAACAAAATAGTTTTTACTAAAAATAGGTTTGGAATAAGTATAACCAAGACCAGAACGATTTCTCAAAGTTCTAATTTGAGAATACATCCTATCAAAGTTTTCTTTTCCATGAGTAAAGTTTGACAAACACTTTTTCAAGGATAAAATCTATGACTTTAGTTTTAAAACTAAATTCTTGTTTTCTAAAACATTTGAATTTGAACTAGAGTTAGACTCTAAAATATTTTTCTTTGAAATTACAGTTTCAAGATCCTTATAAAGTTTATCCTTATCAGATTTGACTTTCTCAAGGGTTTTTAAAATACTTTCAAAATCAGAAGTTTTCTTATCAATATCTTTAGAAAGATCTGATACTTCTTTAGTCAAAATTGAAATTCTAGAATTTTCTTTTTCAAATCTCTTTTTGAGTTTAGAATTTTCATTTTCAAGTAACTTAGCAAATCTAGAGACTTCTTCAAAAGTAGGTGAAGAATCATCTTCTGATGATGAGGGTTCATCATTTGAAGATTCATAATATCTATTATCAATACAATTTGCATTTAAAGAGACGTTTGTAACAACTTCAGCATTATGTACCTTAGCCATGAGACAATGATCTTCGATTGGTAGTTTGGCTAGAAGTCCAATATTTCTATGTCCTGATGTCTCATATTCTGAAGAATCATCTGAGGAATCACTACCACTTGCACTCCATGTATCATTTGCTTTCAAGCCTTTCTTTGTCTTATAAAACCTTTTCTTGTTTCTTTCAGAGTGTTTCTCTTTTCTATCTTTCCTCTTCAGTAAAGGACAATCAGGCCTTATATGTCCTGCTTTCTTGCATTCATAACAAGTTACCTCTGAATCTTTCCTGTCTTTACTGTCTTTCTTTTTGAATCTATATTGAAAATATTTCTTTCCCACAATCATGTTCATCCTTCGAGCAAGATTGGCTAGCTCATTATCCAAAAGAATACAATCACTTGAATCAGATATAACAACATTCTTGGATTTAGACCTTGTAAGCCTTTCAGGTGTTTTAGCTTTAGATGCAAAATCTACACTTCCATTCCCATTCTTCTTCTTATTAAAATCAGCATCTCTCTTCATTCTTGTCTCATGTTGTAGAAGAGTTCCAAAGAGTTCATCAAGAGTAATCTGGGAAACTTTTCTATTTTCATCAATAGCTGTCCTTTTTGACTCCCATTCATTTGGCATAATATCTATAATCTTATCAACAAGAGCTTCATCATCAAGTCCTTTTTCTCCCATAGATTGTAAGCTGTTGACAATTTTCATAAACCTTTGTTGTACTTTACATACAGGTTCTCCACAAGGAAAAACAAATCCATGATATTCTGCTCGAAGCATTGCTCTCCTTGTTTCTATAACTTTGGATGTACCAAAATGAGTGACTTCCAATTTCTTCCAAATACAGTTGGCTACTTCACATGAAGATATCTGACTATATATATTCCTGGTCATATAGCATAATAAATTATTGCGTACCTTGTAATTCAGTTGATATTCTTGCTTCTCTTGGTTGGTGAAAGTGCTAACTTCTTTGTCAGGAATTTTGTAACCCCCAGTAAGCATAATAAAATTGTCTACACCAGTATTGATGACGAAAGTCTTCATACGATCTCTCCAATACTCATAATCATTCCCATAAAAGATTGGTGGTCTAGAAGGATTCAGATTATCTATTGATCCGATGTTCATTCCTGCCATCTAATATAACAAAAACAACTTTTCCACTCCACACGTTAGTGTATTAAGTATTCAAGATAGTAATAAGAAGTAAAGCTAGTAATACAAATCAGTGGAAAACCTCCTCTGATACCAATTGTTGGATCGAATAGTAGATATATGTGTCTATAAGATGGAACAATACAAGAGGGGGGGGGGTGAATTGTAGATTTAAAAACCTTTGAGTTTTAGCAACAAAGAGATTAGTTTAAATGATCTTAAACTAATACAAATATAAACACCCACAATTGTATTGAAATATAAAAGGTATGATGTATTGTAATACTAATGTAAAGTAAAAAAATTGTATTCAAGGTGAACACAATAATCAGAGCAATACAAAGATGAATGATTCTACCTTAAAGCGTATAGAATCAATCAATACAAAAAGTAATAGAATGATTGTAATTGAAACAATTACAATTGAATATGTAAAGAAGAAAGGAAACAATACAAATCCCTTTCTAATACAAGTAACAGCGGAAATGTAAAAGTATTACAATTCTTTTAACCCAAAGAGAACGGTTATCCTTTCACCTAGGATAAAAGGTCTGTCTCACCAATACCTTGGTGATCCCTCGATACGATGATCGGCACGTCTGTCTGCCTATCCCCGGCAGCCCTCGATACGATGATCGGCACGTCTGTCTGCCTATCCCCGGCAGCCCTCGATTTTGTAGGTAATCGGCACCTCTGTCTTTCAATTACTTGAAAGCCCTTGATACGATGATCGGACGCACAAGGCTGATGAGAGAAGTCACAGTGTCTCTCTCTAGAATCTTGGTAGTTCACAGAATCTCTTCATTCGTTCTCTTCGTTCATCGTTGTTCTCTCACCTTCAAATGACCTCCTATTTATAGGCCTCAGGTTCCAACGGTCATATTGCCTCCAACGGTCATATTGAAACAGAAAGCATGACATCGTTTTGATTAGTTTGTAACTAACTCAACGACATCGTTTTGTTAGTACATGAGATATATATAAATGAAAAGCATGAGTACGATTCAAATGCAGAGAGTGTTTCTAATAAAGTACCAAAACAAATAATGATTATCTAGATAGCATAGTCAGTACGATACGATTGACAGAGTGAGTACGATACGATTGACAGAGTCAGTATGATACGATCGACAGAGTCAATACGATACGATTGACAGAGTCAGTACGATACGATTGACAGAGTCAATACGACACGATTTGGTCGGTACGATCAACATCATACGATACGATAAGCATGATAAAAGATAATTGTAATTTACAATCATATGATAGAATACATTTGTGATTTCCAAAACATGATATAGAACTCAAAAGAAGACTTTTGACTTAACACAATGCTTCATCTGCACGTAGTTGGGACACTACGCGAATGAATGTCCATATCATCAGAGTATTCCCTAAATTATGTTATTGGATAATAAACAAGTTATGATACTACCATAGATGAGGAGGAATGATTAGATTTATTATGTTGTTATTAAAGAATTATGTCATTTGAGTGTTGTATCAACAATGTACTGGTTATAAAAATTATGGAGTATATAAGGATTGTACTGCAGTACTGTTTCATTAAGGACTTGGGATTGTGAGGAACCAATAAAAGTGACTCAATAGCAGGTTAATTTTTTTTTGAAAATATATGGTTGAGAGAAATATAAACCATAATATGGTTCTGATACCGAGGTAGTGATTTTGGAATAATACATGATTGATTTGGATAAATTATATTGGATATTCGTGACTACCTTGAAACTGATTAATGATTTGTATATTCCATCATTGTTGTAATTAACAACATTTTTTGGATAGAATGAGTATATCCAGTATTCTATAAGGAATATGGGATCCTAAATGTAATCAATAAGGTTTTATTGTAATTCAGGATGTTGCAGTGTTTTAAAAGAATAAATGATGAAGGTGTTCACATGTTATTATAAAGCAAAAAGGATCTTCATTGTGTTTACCTTCCTTATAAATTTTGGACTGTGAGTTTGGATAGAAGTATATTGGATAATTCTAGTTGGAGATTATTTTTTTATTGCCCTAAAAGGACAACCTGGAGGTCGGGCGACAACCCATCTCGTCCGGCAAGGCCATGAGACTTGAACCTGCAACTGAAGGGTGACAAGTGTGTATCGCCTACCACTGGCCCATGTGATGTCCTGGATTGAATAATGTAGTCTTTTTTAAAAAATTCTGGTAGATGATTTATAAATTCATTTTTTTGAACCCTATATGAATAGGATAAATAGAATATTATTTTTAAGTTCTATTATCTTTTAGAGTGAAAGATGAGCTTATGGTATAAATTAGTTAAAGGATGGGACTCTACTTTTAATTTATATATTTTTCATCTTCTCTTATTCTATGAAAAAATTAATTCTTATACTTTAGTGAAGGGATTTTAAAACAAAAAATGTTTTATCATAATACCATATGTTTTGTTAAACCAATGGTATTTTAAATCATCATAGATTGATGAATTTTAGGCCCTTAATTGTACACTTGTTTGTGATTGATGACCTCAATCACTACCTATAAATATTTACGTTTTCCTCCAATTATGTCTCTAATTTCCCACAATGTTCTCCTTATTGAGATCATAATTTGGTGGTAACCCTTTCATTTCCCTTTTCCTCTTATTAAGTCTAAATTTTATTAACATAATTTCTGTTGTGAGTTTTCCCAAAGGTATTTTATATTTTCAACTTTTTATTTTTGAAAAATAAATTCAAATTGTGAGGTTGAAATTTATTGAATGAGGGAAGAATGTAACACGCCAATCTTCCATGTACACTTCTCTTTGAATAACACAGTAGTATGTGTTGTACGCATCTTCGAGTTCTAACACACCATAACCAATCAAACTAATCGTTATCAATAGTAATACCAACTTTTTGAAATTTTGTAAATTTTATCTTTTAATGTGGACAACATTTTTGGATATGTAATATCGAAATTTTCCTACGGTGAAATTTTGGTATTTTTATGAAAACTTTCAATTTTAGATGAATAGTGAAAAACACTGAGTTATAGTTTAAAACTGAATTTTTTTTAAGTAATTTTTTATTTTATTTAAATTTATTTCAGGTCAAAATAGATACATAATACCTATATAAGTAAAATTTAATTAATTGGAGTCAATTTATAATAATTTTAGATATATAAAAATTTTATTGTACTTTTCACCGTATTTTACCCATCTCCTAGGAGAATTTGCAAATACACATAAAACATAATTTTACCGCTTCTGTGAGTGGAATTTCAAAAATCCGAGAGACACGGTTAATATCAAGGAGTAAAATGTTGATTGATAAGATAAAAATAATTTTTTTTAATAGTAACTTTTTTACTTTTATTTACCACGGTTAAAAGTAAATAGGGTAATTAAGGGTAAAAATGATAATTTTATTACCCTAAAACAAGTCCTATATCTATTGTATAATTATAATTCGACCAAAAACAACCTTTGAATTAAAATATGAACCTATTTGGTCAACGTGGATTAGATTATGACCTTTATTATTATTTAATTCAAAGAAGAGTTAAAAGAGATTAAAAAAATGTTAAATAACTAAAACATTTTTAATACATTGTTATGAATAAGATAAATTAAATTTTAAATAGTCATTAGAAATATAAAAATATTTCCTACATAATTATATTTTATTTATATTTTTAAGACATTATATAATTTAATTTATTTATGACACAATGGTGATGCATTAATTACCTAATTAATGAAATATTAAAATTATTGATATGATAAATATAAAAATAAATGTAATTTGAGACTTTTTATAAATTCTGATACTATTCTCGGTTAATATAACATATTAGGGTTGGTTAGATGACTTCTTTTCAATGTAATAATTCTGTCATAAATTTAGAAAAAACAAAAAACCAAATACTGTCAAAATTGACATAAAATAGTTTTTAAAACAAATATTATATTATTAAGTGGTATTCTATTTCTAAAAATCTAAGTCTTGCCCAAATGACTTATATAGTGATAGGTGTATCATTAATTAACCACTTTGGGTTCTTTTGGAAGTATATAGTAATTTTATTTACCATATAATATAAAAATACAAAGAGACATTGTAAATGTCAAACTATTTAACTACGAGTTAAATATATTTTATAAGGATAATATAGTGACCCAAATCTATTTAAAATTTATTTGTTGAATGGATTTAGACTTATCCCCACTGTATCCTATAAATAAGTCACTTTTTATCAATTATTAACCAAATATGAATTTATTATAAAATAATATTTTAAGTTTTTTCTAAGCTGCCCCAAACCCCTCTTATAAAATGGCACTCACCCTTCACTCAAATTCATACCTTCAAAGCCTTTTGGCTCGGCCAAAACCTACCCTAATATTCTCTCAACTTCCGTAACTTCAACCTGGTGGCCTTAGTTTTATCATAAATCCATCCTAAGGATCCCTTTTGATCAAATCAAAAGGAAGAACCCGAAGAAGAGGTAATGTTTTCACCACCCTCTTTCATGTTCCTTTCTTCTTCCACTTATTCATTATTTGTTATTTCCATTATAAAATAATAACTCAGGTATCTCTTATATACTGTGATGTTATTTTAAATATTGAACAACAATATTCATTATTCTATCTATCTTATGAATGATAATGTCACCATGCGTGCATACGTAAGGCTTACCATCTCCACGCTGTGGTGTAATTTTTTATTCAACACTATGTTATTTGGATGGATATAATGATGAGTAATATGTATATCAATAATTAAAATAACATTCTAATGTCTCTGTAAAATTAATATACCATCCAATTCCACACCATTAAGGAAATTATATTGTCACTCGTGAACATGTACGGATTACCGTCTCCACGACACAATGAGATTCATTTCCACCTTCACCATTCATCGGCGATTATAAAAATTTATATTAGTAATATGTTTGTAATATATGACATAATAATGATACTATATATATATATATGTACTTACATATATTTTATTCACTTAGTTCCGTTCAATACGTTATGAAAATGGAAACATCGTTTATGCGTATGTACGGACTACCATCTCCATAAACGGTGTTTTCCTTTTCATATATATATATATATATATATATATATATATATATATCTATTATACATAATTATATTCAAAATATATATAATATATAAATAATTTTTTATATTCTGGAAGTATTTAAATTATGATCTAATTGATACAATCTAGAGTAACAATTTAAAACACGTACGATAAATAAAGCAATTATTACACGAAATGTTAATTTAACATGGATATTATTATTAAATGTGTAGTATAAAGTTATAAATGAATAATTTATGATATCATAAACATTAATATGTTTCTTTTATAATTTAATAAAATACTACGATGTTCATACAGAAGGTTAAACGAACCCTCGACTAAAGGAAAGTGCTAGGTACGAGGTTTTTATCTCACTCCTTATTCTAGTGAGATTAATGCCATATTTCCAATATTACATTTTTGTGGTGTATGTACTGCCCATAATTGTATTCATTGTGTAATACACTTCAATTTAAGAGTATTTACATATTCATTTTATGATACCTCTTTCATGGGATGTATGTTTCGTAAGTTACCAAATGGGTAAGGGTTAATTTCACAATCTCTTTATAATCCGTGGTTGTTGTTCATAAGTATCTACTGGGACATATTTATTATCCATGTCCATGTTTCATGAAATATTTTTCAAAGGGATTATTCTAAGGCACATTTTTACATAAACATTATTTCAAAATTTTTAAATATTATTCTTCTAAATCTTTCTCGTTAATGTCCAGGTCATCAAAATGGTTTTTACCGATTTATTTATATGGGCAAGAATGTATTTAATAGGTTAATTACTTTCAGAAGTTTCAAAGTGGTACGGGACACTTTGATTCAAAAATATCATTAAAGTTCTTCCTTTCTAAATTGTGTGACTTTTAAATGTTTTCATGAAAAATTCATATTTCTCTAAAAGAGTTTTAAAAATCATTTTCATTATGTCCACATCCATTGATGGTTTTTAAACTTGTTTAAAGAAGATTTATTATGATAAAAATATTCCATATTGTATGGAAGATTTTGTGATATGTTTGACTATGAATTTGTTATTTTTATACCATTCATGGTTTAAGGATAATTTATTGACATTTTTCATGCTAGTTTTAATACGAATGTTTATATTATACTTTAACGTTTTCATATGAGGAATGAATTGGACTTAGTAAGTGATGGGTGGAGCCTGCTATAGCTCCTCGATGCATCTGTAGGTCTCATGAGACAATCTAGTGTATTTTCACAAGGCCTTGAAAAAATATTATTTGTAGTCTTGGCACATGGCATTGGCTATGTGGTTATGATAGTCTGACATCATGCATTCCATGATTTTGAAAGGGGTTAGTGATATTGAATGTTATTACTCGACTAGTATAATATCCATGTGAATAAGTAAATTGAATTACTTCATTTTATTTTTGCTATATTATGCTGAAGTTGAATATTAAAAGGATTTTTCTTTAGTTATACATTGCCTTATATGTTTATGCTTATTAATGAACGTTTCTGCTGTATTGTTATCCTTATTGAGCATCTGAGCTCACCCCTTTTTGTGTTTTATTTTTCCAAGGATTACAGGAAGTGTATATTGATTGATATGTACGGTTAAGCCAAAGGATAATGGCGTTCGTGAAGGATTATTTATGTTGTTTTTTATGTTAAGAAGCGTAATGTAACATTCATGTATGTAATCTATTTTCCAAGATTTCTAAACCGATCGGTCCTTCAGGACATGATTCCTTATAATCATGCCAGTGTATTAAAAAAATGTACCGACTCTGGGTAACTGGGGTTGGGGCGTTACATTTTCCATTCAATTACTCATGTGGGGATATTTTAAATTATAGAATTTTATGGAATAATAAGTAACTACATGGCTTGTTTATCATATTACTCACTTGGGAAAACAATAAAAGGTTTAAATTTATTCCTATTTAGTAAATTAAAAAACTAATGTTAATATTGAGGGATTGTCATCAATTACTCGCATGGATTATTTAATAATTTATGATTTAAAATCCTATGAAGCTATCATATAGAATATAATCATTACATACATTATGTTAATGACATTATAATGAGATATTCCAGATAATTAAATAAATTCCATTGCATAGTTTCCAATATCTCATGTAGGAAAATCACTCAATTAAGAAACACAAGCTTTAGACAATAAGGGAATTCATGGGATAATGGTAAAATCACTCAAACCATTATATTGATCGAATTCAATTACAAATAAAAAAATATTTCAATTCCATTTATAAGAAATACTAAATTTGAACAACCAATCAAAGGTACAAAGGAACTCCTCTATGGGTTTCCAAAGCATAATTCCTAAAAGGGTCAATCAAGGATAATCACCCATGGGGTAACTTAAATTCATGGTGTTTATATTGTTGAAATCCAGAAGAAATCATTTTTAATTTATTAAGTCATACCTATCAATACTAGTAGTTAAAATCAATTTAGGTGATGCCAGGAAAATGGGCACACAACATGCAGACACATATAAACGATCTTACATTAAACAAAAATAACATTACCATCTACCTTAGGATTATACAGAATATCTCATCTAGTATCAATCATTGATTCTTCTAGGGTTGGATAAAATTTGAAGAACAAATGGAGAACAAGAAATTAGGGCATAAGATCTTGAATCCATATAAAAAAAATGAGTCCATGAAGAACAGATAATGAATAAAAGTTAAATATGTCCTTACCATAATAAATCTAAGGAGATAAACTGCATTCAAATTAAGGATAAATAAAATAACATAGATCAAATTGATGTTTAGTGTTCGTAGAGGCTTTAGAATGAGAGGATTTGTTATGTGAATAAAAAAATAATTCCTAGGATTGATTTAAAAGAACATAAGGGAAAATGGCCAATTACTCAAAAATACCTTGGTCGAACAATTTAGGTTCATGGTTTTTAGACCATCAACCAAATTACATGGTCTCTCATAGGAGGCCAGTTCACCATCATGGTTACCCCACATGGTTTACTAACATTGTTGAAACTATGTAAAATACCTCGGTTTTGATCTGCTGAAATTTCTGTCCTATCCACACGGCCATGTGGATCTACCATCATGTTCTCCCCAAAGCATGGGTTGTGTAGGCACCCACAATCCAGTTTCATATGATTCATAAAAACTACTTGACCTGATCCACATGGTTTATAAAAATCACCCACTAGGGAAAAACACCACAACACTGGGGTTATAGGCTCCGAACCAGCCCCAAACAACCCTGACCCCTCTATGAAACCAACGAGCATACACATTATGCCACATTTAGGAAATTATTTTAAAAATTGTTGGAAAATATATATTAATACTTAAAATAAGAACTTGGTTCCTACAATTGTATTTATACATTTATTGGCGGTGTTGTCAAGAATACAACTCGTTATGGTAACATTAATAATTTCAAGGTCATTTAAATATTTAATAGTATGTCACAGTTCAGTTTATATCAGTGTATCATGAAATGTCAGATGTAAAATAAATTAAATTTATATAAGAAAAATGATGCCATAAAATATTAGTATGTCATATTAGTCCCTAATTAAAAAAATTAACCAATAAATTTCCCGGAGTTTTTCATTCTAAAATGTATACGATGGTTCTTCATTATAGAATGTTTAGTTTCCCACATTGCTTCATACACATTTTGGTTTCTATAAATAACTTCTATCATTTCAGTTGTTTTAGTTCTCCAAACATTCTCTCTAGTTTCATGAATCTCTATAGGATCTTCATTGTAAGACAAATTAGGTTCTAGTTATATTTATTCCTTAGTGAGTACATGTGTTGGGTCGGGCATGTACATTCTTAAGAAGATATATGAAACACTTCTTGTACTTTAGGAATGCTTGGTGGAATCACATAGTGATTAAACATCTCAAATTATTTCGATAATTTCAAATAGTCCAATGTACTTAGGGCTCGCATTCCCTTTCTTACTAATCCATGTGACACCCTTCTATGATGATACCTATATAAATACATGTTACCCCGCTTGAAACTCCACATAATTTCTCTAGTTCTCTACATTACTATTTTTACTACCTTGAAATTCTAGAATATAATAATGAATATTCTTTACATTTTTCATTTTATCTTTAAAATATTTTGGTTCTATAAGTTTCCTCCCACCAACATCAACCCAAAAAGATTGAGTGTGACATCTATTTTCATATAATGCTTTATATGGAACTTTTTGAATACTGGAATGGAAACTATTATTGTAGTAAAACCTGACCATAGGTAAATAATAATGCACAATACCTAGAAAATCGAGTGATCATGATATCAACATATCATTTATTATTTTAATACTCTTTTTAAATAGTCCCTTGGTTTGAGGTTCAAAATAAGTACATAAATGAATCTCTGTATTTAATTACTTTTAAATAATCATCTTATAATTATGATGTAAAACTTGGATCTTGATAAGACATAATTGAGAGAGTTTCTCCTGGAATTCTGGAAACATAATTATTATAGGGTCATGTAGTGTGATCGAGGGGAAAATCCTCCCTTATAATTAGGAAATGTGCAGATTTTATATATTGACAAAAAATTACCAACATTTGATCATTAATTCTTGTTTTATTTGGAAATATAGTTAAAAAATTCATATTAATGTCTTCTTGTATCCATGTAGGAATAGGTATATATTTCATTCAGAAAATATGATTCTTTCATCCTTCACCACCTAAAAAAGTTTGTATCAAGATCCATAATTATCAATATACCTCTTAATATTACCTCAAAAAAAGACCTTCAAAATTTTATACGTCTTAGTAATGCCATGTTTTATAAAAAAATGTGAGCGATGAGCATCATCAAATAATTCCCTTTTTATATTTGGTATATAGAGATCAAAAAGTCTTTTCCCAAATTTCAATATTCCATCTTTGTATACAAAGTATAAAAATTCATGTTCATTCAAAACAGTAATTATATTTTTAAAATTATCATAACCCGAACAAGAATTTCTTATCATTTCTAATAAAGATATTTTTAAAGGCATTTGGTTAATTAGTGATGTTTAACCTTCCATGATAATTCCCATATCCATCTTTACAAAATACAAGTATTCAAGATCAATATCAATCATTATTTTTTTCGTAACTCCATAATCCTTCCTACTCAATGCATCTACATTCTAATTTTCCTTCTATGGGTGATACTGTATTGAAAAATCATAATAATTGAGTATCTAGAGCCACCCTATCTTCCAAAAGTTGATTTATTTAAATAAGAATATATATTTCAAACTCATGTGATCTGTACACATCAGACATTTTTAACCCTATAGATTGTTTATCCATATATCTAAACAAAAGATTACAACTACTAATTCAATATCATTAGATGGATTGTTCTATTCTAGATTTTATTAACTATTTTCATTCATAGGATAATACTATTTCATTGTACATAAGGACATAACCATTTACCTTTTTGATGAACCACTATAAATCATAAATAAACTATTTCGTAATGGTTGATTTTGGATCTGAGCATTAAATAATAAACTCTTCAATTACTCAACTAATTCGTCACATTCCATTTTCATAAATAAACATAACCCCATTATGAGAAATATTGGATAACATGTTTTATGACTGGGAAAATTATGGTTAAAACACATATAGAAACATACTAATCCAATGAGACTATGTACTTGTATTATGTTTTTTGGTGTAGGACATTCATGGACTGCCTTGGACTTTGTAAGATCATCTATGATTAAATCCTTATAGAAAATATGGCTATTATAATAAATAGATTGTATTTAGATTTAATACAAGATAAACATATCTTATAATCCTTTTCTTTTAAGAGTATATAGAATAATCCTCAAGTGGTTCTCATGTTCTTCTTAACTTTTTGCGTACATTAATATATCATCAATAAACACCACCAAACATTTATCAACATATTCATTCAATACTATATTAATTGGATCCATAAGATTAGAGGGTTAATTATTCAGTAAAAATATAATTGATGTAAACTCATAACAAACATACCTGGTTCCAAATATTGTCTTTGGAAAAAATTCCTTCTTTCTATTCCATTGATAATATCTATAACAAATATAAATCCTCAAAAAAATATAGAGATATATGAATTATTTCAAATAAGAAATAAATTTGAGGTAGAGGATACTTGTTATTTTTCCCCAAAAGGTTTTATATAACATTCAATGCAAAGAATCTAATTTAGAATGGATAATGTTTGATGGTCTATATATGAATTATATGTTATAGTCACCCCTCTAATGTTGAGAAGTTATATATCTTCATCATGAATTATAATTTCATTCTCTTGAAAATAATTTTTTTCATTATATTTTTTGATAGATTGTTCATACCAAGAATTATATCAAAATCAACTCTAGGTTCAATAATAAAATAAGGAATTAAAGCATGTTTTTGTGTCATAATATGAACTTCTTGACACTTTTATCTTATAATAATGTTTTTACTGTGAGTTTTAATTGAAACTCCCTTGTTTATATTAATTAAAAATATTATGTCTTTATAGAAAACATATAACATGTAAAAAAAGTCCATGAGCCAAAATCATATAAATCTGTAACCAATGTTGAGATCATGATTAATGTATTTTACACCACATAAGTCGGAACATCAACCTTCGTTTTTGTTCTATATTAGTAAGGACTTGTTCCCTTTCATTTTAAGGTAATGTTTCTTTGACTTATATTAAAATCATGTGCACAGTGTCCCATCTCTTTACAACTAAATCAATTCATATTTATAGATTATATCATTATTTTATAATCATAGGCTTGTTGTCCTTTTTCCCCACACATATAACAAACTCACATTATAATAGGAATGTTCCATGATGTTTTATTCCATATTTATTGCATGATTGAAATTATATTCATCCCTTCTTTTATTTTTTATTTTCTTTTTCTAGAGTTCTCGACAACTCTCACCTTTACTCTATCCCTTTGAATCCATATAGCATGGAAAATTATATCTTAGTTATTATGGAACATGACATTTTTTCCTTGTATCGTGATTTTTTTGTTTCGTTACCTTCAATGAATTTGATTAAGACTATAACGTAATTTACCAATAATTATTTTTTTCATTATGTATATACTCTTAAAAATTACATGATAACATTATAAAGTTGACTTCATATATAGAAACATTTTTATCATCTTTCTATCATAGAGTCAAAAAAACGTCTCCCCATATCTTCTCGTTATTCATGAGGGAAATATCATTCAAGGAAAAATCATTAAAATCCTTCCATATCATATTTAAATTTAATTTATCCTAATTTATATTGAATTAATTGACATAATAGATATGCATATCCCATTAGATGATAAACTTATTTGAGAACATTCTCTATTTCATTAATTCCAAAAGAAATAAATATAACTTCTTAGGAAATTGTACATTCCTATAGTACAAATGGGTTTGTAGTCTAACTGAATGATGGATATAATTTTCATAAAATATAGTCTAACATTGTTAAACCACATTGTGTATTGGGTTACTATATCCTAGTGACTTTATTAATCCTAACATGAGATAATTATCCTAGTTTAGTTATATGTTCTTTATTTCCTATGGAATCTTTAGCTCCAACAGCTTTATCTTTCATAAGAGGGGGACCCCTACACGGAATACATGTGTCTGTAAGTTTTTAATTCCTTCAACTACGATTCATTACTAAACAATTTCATACACTAGATTAGATTACAAAAGTTAAAAACTAGTGAAACAAATTAAAAATAATCTATAACTAATATCAAATTCTTATTCTTCATTAACCTAGGTATATTGTCAATGATAGTTATTGGGTTATATTTAACTAATATATGTATCCCTAAACATTGTTTTTTACTTTTCATCTAATCATTCATTGATACCATATATAAAGACTCCAACCCCTGTAGCCTAGAGTTATTTGTTACATTATTTAATTGGTACTAAGTAAAAGTGATCACATTTAAATTGACCATATAGTTTAGTTGATTTGGAAACAAGATACGATCATAATTGTAACATTATATCTTGACATGAAATCAAACATAACAACTTAATTGGAAGCACCCCTATTAACCAATATTATACATGAATGTTATTCATAAAATACATCCTAAAATCTTAGGGAAAAATAAAATATATGAAAATAGTGAGTATAGATGGTCAGTATTTTTAGGAATATAGTGAAATTTATAATAAATAAATAAATATAATAAGAAAAAAACATGACTAAAAAAATATCATTAAAACATAATCTTGAGCATAATATTGCAGGAATAAATGATAGTCAAATAATTCTATATAAATAATCACATGAGAAAAATATATAACCATGAATAATCTTCTTATTGAAAAATAATATGTATTACCAATAACTAATCTCATAATGAGGGACTTCATAATTTAGGACATCCTAAACATACCATCTAGGCTTCAACAATACACTATATAGATTCATGTAAGACATCAACCAATACCCAAGAATGTTTTTCTCATGAGACCTATCGATGCATCGAGGGGATATAAAGGGCCCTTACATTTACAAACAAGGTATAATTGATTCCTCATATGAAAGGGGTGATTCATAATCCATATATACATTCATATTGATACTATAATATTACATGTTAATAACATTCCACAAATATTAAAAAAAATTGTAAACATATCATGTAATATGATGAATTGATTCAAATAAGCACATCCCCAATAAAAATAATCATTAAAAAATAAATTATTAAAGATTATATAATAAGTGATAATATTTAATTATTAAAAATATCCATGAATGTGTTTTTATATTGGTAAAAATACTATAATAAAATCATTGACAAATTTCATGAGATCAATACATCTTTTACATCGAAATAATTTATTTTAAAAGAAATATAATTACAAATGATATTTTTTTTCTTAAAAACATATTGAATTTTTAAAGGATTATTTTAGTAATTAAGGCTTCATGAAAGTGCAAAAATATTATTATCACTTATAAAAAACATTTCCATAAAATTTCGAGAAACAATCATTTAAAAGAGTTTTTTTAAAGAATGTTTTAGAATTAATCAAATTAATTGATTTTGTGTGTCATAAATAAATCCAAATAAAACAATTTGAAAAAGTAACCAAACAAAATCAAATGTTATCACTAATAATAATATGATATATCCCAATGGTTTTGGGAAAATTGTTGGTATATTTAACTAATTTGGACCTTGACCAACGGTTTGGCCAAAACTATTGGTATATGTCACTTATATGGACCTATACCAATGGTTTTTCAACAAACCATTGGTATAGGAGGGACATATACCAACAGTTTGGCCAAACCATTGGTATAGGTTCACTAATTTGGACCTATACCAATGATTTGGCCCAAACCAGTTGTATAGGTCCATTATAGAGACCCAATACAAATGGTTTTGTCCAAACCGTTGGTATTGGTCCCCCCCTATACCAATGATTTGTCGAAAATAATTGGTATTGTTCCCATATTCAAGGAACCTATACCAATAGTTCTCAAAACTGTTTGTATAGGTACATGTATTTTTAATGGAACCTTCTTACAGCGGACATTAAATAAATAATAATTTAAAATACATATGATAATGTATATATATATATTTATGAAAATGTGATCACAAAATTATGTTAGGTTGGTGGTTACGCCTTTCAATTACAAATGGGAGGTGCTGGGATCACAACCAACAGAATGATTATTTTTTGAATTACATATACCAATGGTTTATGGAACTATTGGTATCGATTTTCATATTACTTATAGAAACAATTTTGAAAAACGTTGGTATAGACCTATCCTCATGGCTTAATTGGAAAAGGTTGTCCAAACGGTTGGTATAGCCTATACCAACAGTTTGGAGGCCTATACCAACGGTTCCAAAACTGTGGGTATAAGATATTTTTTAGTAATATATTTCACACATAATCATATAATATCATAGTAAATGGAGTATATTTTGAATCCCAATAATTAAAATTGGTTAATGAATTCTTTTACCACTTTGTAATCAGTCAAACTGTGTACCCCGTAAAATTAATAAATCATAAAATGAAACAATGAAGGAATTGTTGATAAAGAGATTAATGATATTATATATTTATGTTCTATATGTACGCCAGAAACACAAAAATAGGGTTCAATATCAAAAATAGCTCACAAAAGTATGATTTAGATAAGAAACCCTTACCATATGTTCAAAAGTTTTCTACGATTACACCGAATTTCTTGGAAAAAAATTAAATTCATTAAATACTTAATTAAGA
The DNA here is from genome assembly GCA_963277665.1 of Viscum album. Classification (NCBI taxonomy): domain Eukaryota; kingdom Viridiplantae; phylum Streptophyta; class Magnoliopsida; order Santalales; family Viscaceae; genus Viscum; species Viscum album. The sequence goes on along the minus strand of OY728121.1, from coordinate 1,152,480,116 downwards.
ACCAATTGAAAGTAATATTTCATTATTAATATATTAATACGTTCATTTATGGCCATTTTTATGACTTATAAGGTTTGATCTTATTTTCCTAGGAGTGTTCATTTAATGGTTTTATGGTCGGTTCACAAGAGTATAAATATTGGAGTTCATTTAAATTGGGAATAACTTCTCAACAAGTGATGTTATTTAGTATTATTTTACTACCATATGTTTAAATGGACTCACATTTCATTTTTATATGGTATAATAGTGAATCATTCGATAAAATATTGATGGAAATTTATTAATTTATATTTTCAATTTTTATGACCTTTTGGAACATGTGTGATTTTACTTAATTATATTTTTATATATTAGTTCTATAAAGAGATATAAATTTTAATATGTATAATAAAATCTTATTTAACCATAATAATGATTGTATGACCAGCCATAATGGATGTAATATAAAGTGAAAACATGTTTTCCCTGAATGTGTTGAATCATGGCATCACATATGATGTTATCCTATTTAAAATAAATGGATTGGTGAAGGGATTTGATGATCGATAATCCATTATCAAAATAATTTTATATTAAATATATTATAATTCAGTTTCCATTCAAATTTTTATATGTTAGAATAGGATAAAAAAAGAAAATAAAAGAATTACTAGAGAAAGAAGGCAGATATTGCCTCTTGAATATTGTCTCCTTGAGAGCCTCCTTAAGACACATGGATTATGTCATTTGACCATAAAATCTCTCATATTTGTTTGGTAAGAGGATTGGGATGTTAATTGGGAATATTTTATTCAATATTCAAGTATTTGAAGGTGCGAAGAGAAGGGGTGGTGAGGGGTGGTCTTTAAATCCAAAGAGAGGATAATATTTGGAATAATTTATTAAATTATTTATTATTTTTGCTCAATAATATAACTAGTGTTAATTAGTTTTACTAAGTACATTAAATATTGAATTTTACTTCTATATAGCGGTTTTTTACATCATAAATAACCCAAAAATTGATTCATTTTACATATAATTTCACGTAAAGTAAATTATCTTATTTAACTATTCATAAAAATCATCTTTTTTTAAAAAAATCCCAAAACGAAAAACCCAAACCATATTTCAACATGTATAACTAAAATATGGAATCCGTTTTGTGGAAATAATTTTTAAATAGGAGAAATTAAAATTTTGATTAATATTATCGTTAATTAAAAAAATACTAATTTTATTATTATAACCTATATTAGAACACATTGAAATATTCATTATGGACTCATAAAATTATATAATAATTTAATTGAACCAAAATATTAATTTATGATTATATTATTAGAAGAATTATTTTCTTTTATAATATTATTATAATTATAAATTTGTAAATAAAAATTTATGTTCCACAAAATTACCAACAAATAATTTATCAGTTTAATAACATTTATTTTGTTATCCCATAAATATATAACAAATTAATTTATAATATACCTATATATATTTTATACTTTCATAGGTGAGGATGTTATTTTAATGGCTATATTACTATTCTTGAGGGTCACATTACAATTTTAACAAGCTTGTTAATATTTAATAGTATATGATTGTTTCATTAAGCCTCAGGCTGTCAGCAGTGTAATCGATTCAATAAATTGGATTTATTGAATAATATATATACCATAAAATATTTTTTTTATATTTAATTATATAAACACTGCATTAATATTATTCAACATGGAACAATGGGATAGCGTGTCATAAACATGACACTGAGTTTTAAAAAAAATAATTTATTTTTAATATAGTTATTTAAATTAGACCAATGTAAATTAGCGGTTAAAATTAAAAATATTAATATTAATAAATAATTATAAAATATTACTTATAATTTATTTATTTAATGTAAGATTAATGATATTATATGTACTTGTTTTTCATTAAAGTCTTTATATGTTTCAAAAATACTACATTCTAAAAAATAATAACTTCATTTTGTGATCATTAATAAAATTAAATTTTAACAGATTTTGAAAATTAATTTGATAAACTAATCCTCATTAATTAAACAATCATATCATTAATATTGTTATTATTTAGTATTTTTATGAAATGCTTCACTTTATGATGAATATTAAGAAATACATAATTCAAATTGAAAACATCATTTTCATTAAATTTATATATATAGAAATATTATATTATAAATTTGTTATAATTTATCATTAGATCTATAATAAATCCATTAATACATTTTATATTTTTATAATCAATTTCATATTTAATTTTGAGATAAAAACATTTTAATGATTTGAAATTTTTCTCTTAAAACCCATTTTTTATTCATGTGTACATGTTTAATTCTAAATTAAAATTTTCAAATTATGTGAATAAAATTTTCAACAATGGATTATAAATTTATAATCATAATAATTTTTAATTTATTATAGTTTCAAATTAATTTTCAATAAAAATTAATAGTAATAAATTTTAAAATAACTTACTACTGTTAGGGTAAAAATGGGTTTGTCATGGGGTTTTATGAAAATGATAGTTTCTTAAAATAACCCAAAACATTTAAATAACCATTATTATGTACATATTTCAATATTATTTATTCTAGGATATATAATACCCCATTTTAAAACCTTTTTTTATTTTAAAAACATGGGTAAAAAATTTCTTATCGAAAAATTACAAGTGTCCAACTCACCTCACTTGTAAAAACCACACCTATCCTCTCTTCTTCGCACGTTAGATGCCATTTGGTTTGGCCACTGTGTACCCAAATAATCTTCCAAATTTCTTCCTATCATCCTAAGTTATGTTTTTACACAAATATATCCAATTAACAAATCTATTTCAATATTAAGTAGGATACCTGAAGAAGAGGTAATGTTCATTAACAAGCAATTTTGATTTATTTAATTATCCACATCCTAAATTTGTTATTTTACAATCATGTTATAATAATATTAGAATCATTAATATAATAATATTTTTTAAATGTTAATGGCCAAAAACATTCATCAATTCACTCAAATGGGTTATAAAATCATCATTTGTCTGTATAGTAGACTACCGCCTCGCGAACCGATTTTGATAGTTTTTTCCATTACCACCTGTAATGTAGAAAAATAATGATGGGTTTTCAATTTATAAATTAAATTTATAATATTTTTATAATAATTTATTTATTATATCACACATACCATAATTCTATAATTTTTATGGGAATACAATAATATAACATCTGTTTATTGTGGACTACCGCCTCACAAAATGATGTTATTACTTCACGAATTACATATAATTTAATAAATATGAGTTTAAAGAAATATTTCATATATATGAAGTAAAAAATAATATTAAATCAACAAATATCATTTAGATATCATTCATTTGATTCTAATGTAAAGTGGAACAATGTTCATGTGTACGTAACGATATATTATATCCTTGAACGATGTTTTTCATTTTCAATCACTAAATTTAGTAGATTACTCTGAATATGTATATATTGAATATTTATGATATTTATATCATTATTAAAAAAATTTATTACGATGAAATAATTTTAAATTTAGGGAGATAAAAATAACAAATCAAAACATATATTAAAAATAAAGAGTTTATTACCTGAAATTTTAATTTAACGTGAAATTGTAAATAAATATGTAATAATAGGTCCTATGAGAAAATATATTTTTGAAATATATATATATATATATATCTTGTAACAGGTTTATAAAAAACAAATTTTTATTATATCAGATATTTTAACATCTATAATGGAAATCAATATTTGAGTTAATTGATTTGTAGTCTCTATTTTATTTCTAAGAGTCATATGAAACTCACCACTAATTCATGTTATCTGATTTATATAATTACCATGAATATTTTATAAGATTATTAACATTAAATGTTAATGTATTTACAAATCTATTTTAGAATCTCTCTTTCATGGTGTTTATAGATCAAAAGATGATAATTCAGTGAGGGATTTTGCCTAAATTTTCCTTTTTTAGAAGTATATTTTGTAATGAACCTAAATTATCCAACGAGGTGTATATAAAACCAATTTTACGTTTTATAACATTAATTAATTTTTCTTCATGATAATTTATTTTCCACTTTATTTTATTACTTAATGGGGTTTATAAATAAAAGTCACCATGGTGGTAATGATTTTATTATAACGCCCTGACCCTAGTTACCCAGAATCGGTGAATTATTACATTGATCATAAGGAAATAATTTCTCAAAATACAAGTGAGTTTTGTATTTTTGGAAAAAATATTCATAAAAAAGTTCAACATTTCAACTTGAAATGAAATACAACAGGAATTTATTCCATTGGAAACATCCAACCCTCCTAGATAATGCCTGAAAGTCATGCATAACTAACTTCTTCATATCCTAGGAAAATGAAACATACGAAAGGGGTCAGCTCAAACTCTTAGTAAGTGTATGCAATACAGTGTAAGATGACATAAATATTAAGCATGATGAATAATTGAAACCTCAAACATTTGAAAATAATAAACATTAATACTTATATGGAAGGAATATGAGTTGAGTAAATAATGACATAATAAAACATAATCATGTGTATTATAATAGTCTAATGACCACATGAACCATCAATATTATTTTCATAATGAGGGAATTTATAATTCCATACATTCTAAAACATTGTTTTAGGGCCTCGACCAAAACGTCTAAAAATTATTAAGGCATCGACCAAAACCATATATCAAATTGGGAATGGCCTCTTCCAATTCCACATCTAGTTGTCTCATGAGACCTACCGATGCATCGAGGAGCTATAGTAGGCTCCAACCATCACTTACTAAGTCCAATACATTCCTCATATGAAAATGATGAAATAAAACATAAACATTTGTATTAAAACTAGCATACGAAATGTCAAAACATTATCCATAAACCATAAATGGAATAAAAATACCACATCCACCGTAAAACATATCACAAAACCTTCAATACAATATGGAAGTTTTTTATCATAATAAATAAACTAAAAATAAACTTAAAATCCATCAATATATGTTGACGTAGATGAAATCAAATCTTTTTTTAGAGAAATATCTCTTTCTATTTTGAAATCATTTACGAGTCACATAATATACTTATCGTGTATAAAAAACATTTCCATAAATTTTTGATAAGAAATCATTTAAAAGATTTTTTTTAAAGAATGTGGGATCATTAACCAAATAAATTTATTATTTGTCTCATCAATAAATCCAAATAAAACATGTTGAAAAAATAACCAAACAAAATCAAAAGTTATCACTACTAGAAATATGATCTATACCAATGGTTTTGGGGAAATCGTTGGTATATTTAACTAACTGTACCTATACAAACGGTTTGGCCAAAACCGTTAGTATCGGTACATTATAGAGACCTTATACCAACAGTTTTGGCCGAACCGTTGGTATAGGTCCCAAAATCAAAGAACCTATACCAACGTTTCTCAAAATTGTTTGTATATGTACATGTATTTTTAATGGAATCATCATACAACGGACATTAAATAAATAAAATTTTAAAATACTTATTATAATGTATATATATATATATGGAATTATGTTCACAAAAGTATGTTAGGTTAGTGGTTAGGTCATTCAATCACAAACGGGAGGTTCTAGGATCAAACCCAACTAGATGATTATTTCTGGAATTACATATACCAACAGTTTATGGAACCATTGGTATAGATTTATATATTACTTACAACAATGGTTTTGAAAACCATTGTTATAGGTCTATACAAACATTTTTTACAAAACCGTCATTATAGACCTATCATCACGGCTTACATGGAAATGGTTCTCCAAACTGTTGGTATAACCTATACCAAAGGTTCCAAAACATTGGTATATGGTATTTTTTACTAGTATATTTCACAAATATTCATATCAGGACATATTCAATATAGTATATGTTTAACCTAAATAATAAAATTTGGGTTATGAATTCCCTTAACACTTTGTAATCAGTCAAACTGTATACCCTGTAAAATTAATAAAACATAAAATGAAACAATGAAGGAAATAATGATAATGGGATTAATGATAATATATATTTATGTTCTATATGTACACCACACATAAAAAATAGTGTTCAATATCAAATATAACTCAAAAAAGTATGATTGAGACAAGAAACCCTTACCTTCTGTTCAAATGTGTTTTACGATTATACCGAATTTCTTGGAAATAAAAATTAAATTCATTAAATACTTAATTAAGAACCTATTGAAATTATTTTTACATTATTAATATTTTAATAAATTCATTTATGGACATTTTATGAGATATAAGATTTATTTTATTTTCCTGGGAGTGTTCGTTTCATGGTCTTATGGTCAGTTCACATGAGTAGAAATATTGGAGTTCATTTAAAATGGGAATATCATCTCTATAAGTGAATTTATTTTGTATTAATTTAGTACCATATGTTTAAATGGACTCACATTTCATTTTTATATGGTATAATGGTGAATCATTTGATAAAATGTTGATGGAAATTTATTAATTTATATTATGGATTTTTACGACCATTTGGAACATGTGTGATTTTACTTAATCATATGTTTATATATTAGTTCTAGATAGAGATATAAATTTTAATATGTATAATAAAATAATATTTTACAATAATAATGTTTGTCTAACCTTCCAGGATGACAGTAATAGAAAACGAAAACATGTCGTCCATGAACGTATTGAATCAAGGTTTCACAGATGTTGTTTTCCAATATAAAATATATTGATAGGTGAAGGGATTTGATGAATGATAATCTATTATCACAATACATTTATATTATATATATTATAATTTAGTTTCCGTTCACATTTTTATAGTTTAGAAGAGGATAATAAAAAGAAAATAAAAGTATAACAAGGGAAAGAAAGAGGATATTTCCTCTTGAATATCATCTCCTTGAGAGCCTCCTTAAGTCACTTGGATTAGGTCATTTGACCATAAAATCAATCATATTTCTTTTGTAAGAGGCTTGGGATGTTAATTGGGAATAATTTATTCAATGTTACCAGATTTGAATGTGTGAAAAGATGGGGTTGTGAGGGGTGGTATTTAAATGCAGGGAGAGGAGAGTTTTTTGATTAATTTATTAATTTTTTTATTATTTTTGCTCAATACTATCACTAGTGTTAATTATTCTTACTAATTACATTAAATATTGAATTTTACTTCTATATAGTGGGTGTTCACCTAACAAGTGACTCAAAAATTGATTCATTTTACATATAATGTCATGTAATGTAAATTATCGTATTTAAGTATTCATTAAAAAAAATTTCTGAAAAATCCCAAAAAGAAAAAACCAGACAATATATCAACATTTATAACTAAAAAATGGATTTGATTTTATTGAAATATTTTTTTAAATATGAGAAATTGAATATTTGATTAATATTATCGTTAATTTGAGAAATATTTATTTTATTATTATAACTTATATTAGGACACATTGAAATATTAATTATGGACTCATAAAATTATATTATAATTTTATGGAACCAAAATATAAATTTATGAAAATATTTTCAGTAGAAATATTTTCTTTTATTATATTTTTATAATTGTAAATTTGTAAATAAAAATTTATGTTTCACAAAAATTCCAACACTTAATTTTTCATTTTAATAACATTTATTTAATTATCCCCTAAATATATCACACATTTATTTATAATATACCTAAATATTTTTTATACATTCATAGGTGAGGATATTATTTTAATGGATATATTACTATTCCTGAGGGTCACATTACAAGTTTAACAAGATTATTAATAATTAACAGTATATAATGGTTCGTTTAAGATTGATGTTGTAAGGAGTGTAATCGATTAAATAAATTGAACTTATTGAATAATATATATACTATAAAATATTTTATTTTTATATATTTAATTATATAAACACCGCATTAATATTTTTATACATGGAAGAATGGGATAGCGCGTGATATAAATGACACTGAGTTTTAACAAAAACCAAATATATTATTAATAAAGTTATTTAAATTATATCATTGTAATCTAGTCATTAAAATTCAAAAAAAATTATTAACACATAATTATTAAATATTAATAATTATTTATTTATGTAATGTAATATTATTGATATTCAATGTACTTATTTGTCAGTAAAGTCTTTATATGTTTCAAAAATACCATATTGTTAAAAAAATTAATTTCATTTTGTTATCATTAATAAAATTTAATTTTATCAGTTTTTGAAAATTAATTTGATATACAAAACCTCATTTTCTAATCAATAATGTCATTCTTAGGGATAATATTTAGTATTATTATGAAATGCTTCACTTTTTGATGAATGTTAAAAATTATGTATTTCTAATTGAAAACATCATTTTCATTTAATATATGCATGTAGATATATTATATATTAAATTGGTTATAATTTATCATTAGTTCAATTATAATTACATTAATAAAATTTATTTTTTCCTAATCAATTTCATATTGAATTTTGATATAAAACAATTTTAACAATTTGAAATTTTTCTCTTAAAACACTTTTTTATTAATGTCTACATGATTAATTGTAAATTAAAATTTTCCAATTATGTGAATTCATATTTTCAATAATGGATTAAAAATTTAGAATCATAATAATTTTTATTTTATAATAGTTTCAAATAAATTTCGACCAAAATTAATAAGAATACATTTTAAAATTACCTACAATTGTTAAGGTAAAAATGGGTTTATCAGGGGGTTTATGAAAATCATAGTTGTTTAAATTAACCAAAAACATTTCAATAACCATTATTATGGACATATTTCAATATTATCTATTCTAGGATATATTATAGTCCATTATAAAACATTGTTTTATTGTAAAGACATGTGTAAACCAGTATGTACCAATATAATCTTCCAAATTACCTCATTTCATCCTAAATTACTTTCCTACATAAATATATCCTATTAATAAATGTAGTTCAATATTATGGAGGATACCTGAAAAGGAAGTGATGTTCTTGACAATAAATTTTTTTATCTAATTATTCACATCATAAAATTGTTATTGTAGATTAATGTTATAATAATATTAGTATAATTCATATAATAATATTTTTTTAATTTCAATGACTTAAAACATTCATCACATCCCTTAAATGGGTTATAAAATCATAATTATTCTGTATAGCAGTCTACCGCCTTGCGAACCGATTTTATTAGTTTTTCTATTACCACCTGTAAAGTAGAAAAATAGTTATGGGTTTTTTATTTATAAATTAAATATTTAAATTTTTATACTTCTTTAATTATTATATAACACATAACATAATACTATAATTTTATGGCAATACAATAATATCACTTTTGTGTATTGTGGACAACCGCCTCGCAAAATGATGTTATAACATCATGAATTACCTAGAATTTAATAAACGTGTGTTTATAGAAATATTTGATATATATGATGTAAAAAATAATTTTAAATGCTAATATATCCTTTAGCTATCATTCATTTAATTATAAAGTAAAGTTGAACAATGTTCATGTGTACATACCATATACATTCTCCTTGAACGATGTGTTTCATTTTCAATCACCAAATTTAGTGGATTACTCTGAATATGTATATATTGATTATTTATGATGTTTATATCATTATTATAAAATTTATTATGATGAAATAATTTTTAATTTAGGGATAGAAAGATAACAAATCAAAACAAATTTTCAAAATAATGAGGTTATTACCAAAAATGTTATATTAACATGAAATTGTAAATAAATATGTAATAATAGGTCCAATGGAAAAATATATTTTTTATATATAAATATATCTTGTAATAGTTTATAAAAAATATTTTTATTATATCATAAATTTTAACATCTACAATGGAAATCAATATTTTAGGTAATTGATTTATAGTCTCTATATTATTTCTAAGAGACATATTAAACTCACCACTAATTCCTATTATGTGGTTTATATAATTCCCATGAATATTTTTTTAGATTATTAACATTAAATTTTAAGGTATTTAGAAATATATTTTAGTATATCTCTGTCATGGTGTTTATAGATCAAAAGATAATAATTCGGTGAGGGATTTTGCCTCAATTTTTAATTGTTTAATATTATATTATGTTATGAACCTACATTATTCAACGAGATGTATATAAAACTAATTTTACTTATTATAACATTAGTTTATTTTTATTCATGATAATTTATGTTCCACTTGATTGTAATACTTAATGGGGTTTATAAATAATAGTTACCAAGGTGGTAATGATTTCATTGTAATGCCCTGACCCTAGTTACCCAGAGTCGGTGCATTATTACATAACATTGGCATGATCATAAGGAAATCATGTATCAAATGACCAATAAGTTTAGTGTTATTGGAAAAAAGATTCATTCATATGTTCAACTTTATAACTTGAAAAGAAATTCAACACGAATTTATTCCATTGGAAACATCCCAGCCTCCTAGATAATGTCGGCAAGTCACTCATAACTAACTTCTTCATATCTTGGCAAAAAGAAACATACAAAAGGGGTGAGCTCAAAATCTCAGTAAGGGTAATAAATATATCAAATGATAACACAAATATTAATCACGTTGAATAATTTAAACCACTTACCTTTACCAATAATAAACATTATTACTTTATGGAAGGAATATGAGCTAAGTAAATAATGACATAATAAACCATAATCATGGATATTATACTAGTGAATGACCACATGAACCAATAATATTATTTTCATAATAAGGGAATGTATAATATCGAGCATTCTGAAACATTTTGTCAAGGCCTCAAACTAGATGTCTAAAAATGATTAAGGCCTCATCAAAAACCATATATCTAATTGGGAAGGGCCTCAGTCAATTCAACATCTTTTTATCCCATGAGACCTACTGAGGCATCGAGAAGATATTGTGGGCTCCACCCGTCACTTACTAAGTCCGATACATTCATCATATGAAAAGGTTGAAAGAAAACATAAACATTCGTATTAAAACTAGCATAATAAATTTCAATACTCTAACCAAAAAACATAAATGGTATAAAACTAGCACATCCACAGTAAAAAATATCACAAATCATTCAATATAATATGGATGTTTTTTATCATAATAAATCAACTTCAAATAATCATAAAATCCATCAAATTATGTTTACATAGATGAAATCAGAACCATTTTAGAGAAATATCTCTTTTTCTTTTTAAATCTTTTAAGAGTAACATAATATACTTATCGCGTATAAAAAACATTTCCTTAAAATTTTGAGAAACAATCATTTAAAAAACTATTTTTAAAGAATGTGGGAGCATTAAACAAATTATTTGACTGCGTGTGTCATCAATAAATCCAAATAAAACAAGTTGAAAAAATAACCAAACAAAATCAAAAGTTATCACTACTAGAAATATGATCTATACCAACGGTTTTGGGAAAACAGTTGGTATAGTTAACAAATTTGACCTATACCAATGGTTTGGCCAAAACCATTGGTATAGGTCACATATATTGACCTATACCAATGGTTTTGGACAAACCATTGGTATTGGGGGGGACCTATACCAACTGTTTGGCCAAACCATTGGTATTGGTTCACTAATTTGTACCTATACCAACGGTTTGGAGAAAACCGTTGGTATAGGTCCATTATAAAGACCCTATAACAACTGTTTTGGCCAAAATGTTCATATAGGTCCCCCCAATACCAATGTTTTTTCCATAACCGTTGGTATAGGTTCCAAAATCAATTAATCTATACCAACAGTTCTCCAAACCGTTGGTATAGACCTATACCAACCGTTTTGAGAAACGTTGTTATATGTACATGTATTTTTAATTGAATCATCTAATAGCGGAAATTAAATAAATCAAAATTTAAAATACATGTGATAATATATATATATATATATATATATATGATATTGTATTCAAAAAAGTATGTTAGGTTAGTGGTTAGGTCGTTCAATCACAAACGAGAGGGGTTTGGATAAAAATTAACCGGATGATTATTTTTTGAATTACATATACCAATGGTTTATGGAACTGTTGGTATAGATTTTCATATTACATATACCAACAATTTTTAATACATTTGGTATAGGTCTATACCAATGGTTTTCCCAAAACTGTTGGTATAGACCTATCCTCACGACTTACTTGGGAAAGGTTCTCTAAAATGTTGGTATATCGTATACCAATGGTTTGGAGGCCTATACCAACAGTTCGAAACCATTGGTATAGGGTATGTTCTCAGGAGAATATTTCACACATAATCATATCATGACATAATCAATGGAGTATATGTTTAACCCAAATAATAAAAATTGGGTTATGAATTCTTTTACCACTTTGTAATTAGTCAAATTGTATACCCCCGTAAAATTAATAAATCATAAAATTAAACAATGAAGGAAATGATGTTAAAGGGATCAATGATATTATATATTTATGTTCTGTATGTACACTAGACACAAAAAATAGGTTTCAATATCTAATATAACTCACAAAATTATGATTGAGACAAGAAACCCTTAACTTCTGTCCAAAAGTGTCCAACAATTATACCACATTTCTTGGAAAACAAAATTAAATTCAATAAATACTTAATTAATAACGTGTTGAAAGTATTATTTCATTACAAATATTTTAATATGATCATTTATGGCCATTTTTATCAGTTATAAGGTTTATGTTTATTTTTATAGGAGTGTTTGTTTCATGGTTTTATGGTCGGTTCACATGAGTATAAATATTGGAGTTCATTTAAAATGGGAATAGATTATCTAAAAGTGAAGTTATTTAGTATTAATTTAGTACCATATGTTTAAATGGAGTCACATTTCATTTTTATATTTTATAAGGGTGAATCATTAGATAAAATGTTGATGGAAATTTATTAATTTATATTTTGTATTTTTCGACCGTTTGGAAGTTGTGTTATTTTACTTATTTTTATGTTTATATATTATTTCTAGAAAGAGATATAAATATTAATATGTATAATAAAATCTTATATAACCGTAATAATGATTTTCTGACCATCCAAGATGACAGTAATAGAAAATGAAAACATGTCTTCCATGAACGTGTTCAATCAAGGCATCATAGATGATGTTTTCTAATTTAAAATAAATGGATAGGTGAAGGGATTTGATGAATGATAATCCATTATCAAAATAACTTTATATTATTTATTATAATTTAGTTTACATTCTAATTTTTTTAGGGTAGAAGAGGAAAAAAAAGAAAATAAAATAATACTAGAGAAAGATGGCAGATATTGCCTCTTGAATATCGTCTCCTTGAGAGCCTCCTTAAGACACTTGGATTAGGTCGTTTGACCATAAAATCCATAATATTTCATTGTTAAGAGGATTGGGATGTTCATTGGAAATAACTTATTCAATATTCATGGATTTGAATCTCTAAAGAGAAGGGGTGGTGAGGGTTGGTATTTAAATGCAATGAGAGGAGAATTTTTTGATTAATTTATTATTTTATTTATTATTTTGGCTCAATAATATCAGTAGTGTTAATTAGTGTTAATATGTAAATTAAATATTGAATTTTAATTCTATCTACTGGGTGTTTTCATCATAAATGACTCAAAAATTGATTCATTTTACATATAATGACATGTAACTTAAATTATCATATTTAACTATTCATAAAAAATAAACTTTTTTTGAAAAATCCCCAAAAAAAACAGACCATATTTCAACATGTATAACTAAAAAATGCACTCCATTTTATGTAAAAAAAAATTTAAATATGATAAATAATTTTTTTTATTAATATTATCATTAATTCATAAAATACTGATTATATTATTATAACCCATATTAGAACACATTGAATTATTAATTATGGACTCATAAAATTATATTATAATTTTATTGAACCAAAATATTAATTTATGAATATATTTTCTGAAGAAATTTTTTATTTTATAATATTTTTATATTTATAATTTCTTTAATAAACATTTATGTTTCACAAAAATACCAACAAATAATTTAGCATTTTAATAATATTTATTAAATTATCTAATAAATATATCAGACATTAATTTATAGTATACCTATATATTATTTATATTTTCATAGGTGAGGATATTATTTTATGGGCTATATTACTATTCCTGAGGGTCACATTACAATTTTAACAAGCTTGTTAATATTTAATAGTATTTGATGGTTCGTTTAAGCTTGATGTTGTCAGTGGTGTAATAGATTCAAGAAATTTGATTTATTGAATAATATATATACCATAAAATATTTTGTTTTTATATATTTAATTATATAAACACTGCATTAATATTTTTCTACAGGGAACAATGGGATAGCGTGTGATACACAAGACATTGAGTTTTATCAAAACCCTAATATATTATTATGAGAGTTATTTAAATAAGATAATTGTAAACTAGTCATTAAAATTACAAATATTAATTTTAATAAATTATTATTAAATGTTAATTATTATTTATTTATGTAATATAATCTTATTGATATTAAATGTACTTATTTGTCAGAAAAGTCTTTAGATGTTTCAAAAATACCATACTAAAAAAAATAATTTCATTTTGTGATCATTAATAAAATTAAATTTTAACAGTTTTTGAAAATTAATTTGATAAAATAAACCTCATTTTTTAAAAAATAATTTCATTATTAGGGTTATTATTTAGTTTTTTAATGAAATTCTCCACTTTTTTATGAACATTAAAAAATATTTAATTCATGTTGAAAACATCATTTCCATTTAAATATCTATATAGATATATTATATTAGAAATTGGTTATAATTTATTATTAGTTCAATTAAAAATCCATTAACACAATTTATTTTTTCGTAATCAATTTCATATTGATATTTTATATAAAAACATTTTAACGATTTGGAATTTTTATCTTAAAACCCTATTTTAATTCATGTCTACATGATTAATTGTAAATTAAAATTTTCCAATTATGCAAATACAATTTTCAAGAATGGATTATAGATTTAGAATCATAATAATTTTATTTTAAAATAGTTTAAATAAATTTTCAACCAGAAATTAATAGTAATAAATTTTAAAATTACTTACTACTGTAAAGGTAAAAATGGGTTTATCATGGGGTTTTATGAAAATGATAGTTGTTTAAAATAACCCAAAAAATTTTAATAACCATTATTATGTACATATTTCAATATTATTTATTTTAGGATATATAATAGTTCCTTTTAAAAACTTTTTTTAATTTTAATAACATGGGTAAACCATTTAATATCCAAAAATTACAAGTGTCCAACTCACCTCACATATAAAATTCCACCCCTATCCTCTCTTCTTCTCACCTTATATGTCATTTGGTTTGGACACTATGTACCCAAATATTCATCCAAATTACCTCCAATCATCCAAAATTTCTTTTTTACATATATCTATTCTATTAATAAATTTAGTTCAATATTAAGGAGGATACCTGAAGAAGAAGTAATGTTCATTGACAGGAAATTTATTTTTACTTAATTATCCACATCCTAAAATTGTTATTGTAGAATCATGTTATAATAATATTAGTATAATTCATATAATAATGTTTTTAGTGTTAATGAACTAAAAAATCATCACTTCCCTCAAATAGGTTATAAAATCATCATTTGTCTGTATAGCAGACTACCGCCTCGCAAACCGGTTTTATTAGCTTTTCCATTACGAGCTGTAAAATAGAAAAATAATGATGGTTTTTATATTTATAAATTAAATTTATGATATTTTTATACTTATTTAATTATTATACCACACATACCATAATACTATAATTTTTATGGGAATACAATAATATCACATCTGTGTATTGTGGACTAACGCCTCACAAAATGTTGTCATAACTTCGAGAATTAATTTGAATTTAATACAGATGACTTTATAGAAATATTTGATATATAAGAAGTAAAAAATAATTTTAAAGGATCATATATCCTTTAAAAGTCATTCATTTGATTCTAAAGTAACGTGGAACACTGTTCTTGTGTATGTACCATATGTTATCTCCTTGAACGATGTGTTTTATTTTCAATCACTAAATTCAGTGGATTACTATAAATATGTATATAATGAATACTTATAATATTTATATCATTATTAAAAAACATTTTACGATGAAATAAATTTAAATTTATGGAGATCCAAATAAAAAATCAAATCATATATTAAAAATAAAGAGGTTATTACCTGAAATGTTACATTAACATGAAATTGTAAATAAATATGTAACAATAGGTCCTAGGAGGAAATATTTTTTTGAAATATAAAAATATATATCTTGTAAAAGGTTTATAAAAAAACTTATTTTTATTATATCAGATATTTTAACATCTATAATAGAAATAAATATTTTAGGTAATGGATTTGTAGTGTCTACTTTATTTATAAGAGACATATAAAACTCACCACTAATTCTTGTTATGTTGTTTATATAATTCCCATGATGATTTTTTAAGATTATTAGGATTAAATTATAATGTATTTATATATCTATTTTAGTATCTCTCATTAATGTTGTCTATAGATCAAAAGATAATAATTTGGTGTGGGATTTTACCTCAATTTTCATTTTTTAGATGTATATTATTTTATGAACCCACATTATTTAGAGAGGTGTATATAAAACCAATTTTACTTATTATAACATGAATTTATTTTTATTCATGATAATTTATGTTCCAATTTATTGTATTACTTAATTGGATTTATAAATAAATGTTACCAAGGTGGTAATGATTTTTTTGTAACGCCCTGACCCTAGTTACCCAGAGTCGGTGAATTATTACATAACATTGGCATGATCATAAGGAAATCATGTTCCAAAGGACTGATCAGTTTAGAATTATTGGAAACAAGATTCATAAGTAAGTTCAATTTATAACATTAACGGAAATAAAATATGAATTTATTCCATTGGAAACATCCAAGCATCCTAGATAGTTCCTGCAAGTCACTCATAACTAAATTCTTCCAATCCTGGGAAAATGAAACATATAAAAGGGGTGAGATCAAACATTAAGTAAGGATAAGCAATATAGAAGAAGATAACATAAATAGAAAGCATGGTGAATAATTGAAACCTCATGCCTTTACCAATAATAAACATTAATACTTTTAGGGAAAAAATATGAGAAGAGTAAATAATGACATAAGAAAAAATAATCATGGGTATTCTACTAGTCGAATGACCACATGAACCATAAATATTATTTTCATAATGAGGTAATGTATAATTTTGGACATTCTGAAACATTTTTTCAAGGCCTTGGACAAGAAATCTAAAAATAATTAAGGCCCCGGACAAACCCATATATCAAATTGGGAAATGCCTCAGCCAATTCCACGTCTAATAGTCTCATGAGACCCACCGATTCATTGAGGAGCTATAGCAGGCTCCACCCATCACTTACTAAGTCCAATACAATCGTCATATGAAAATTTGGAAATACAATATAAACAGTTGTATTAAAACTATCATAAGAAATGTCAATAATTTAACCATAAACCATTAATGGTATAAAAATAGCACATCCATTGTCAATCATTTCACAAATCCTTCAATAAAATATGGCAGGTTTGTATCATAATAAATCAACATCAAATAAACTTAAAATCCATCAAATGATATTGAAATATATGAATTCGAAACCTTTTTTAGAGAAATAATTCATTCGATTTTGAAGTTACTTAAGTGTCACATAATATACTTATCACGTATAAGAAACATTTCATTAAAATTTTGAGAAACAATAATTTAAAATATTTTTTTAAAATAATGTGGGAGCATTAACCAAATTAATTGATTATGTGTGTCATCAATAAATCCAAATAAATAATGTTGAAAAAATAACCATCAAAAATTAAATGTTATCACTACTATAAATATGATTTGTACCAATAGTTTTGGGAAAAGTGTTGGTATAATTAACTAATTGTGTCCTATAACAAAGGTTTGGCCAAAAACGTTGGTATAGGTCACTTATATGGACCTATACCAACGGTTTGGCCAAACCTTTGATATAGGTTCACTAATTTGGACCAATACCAATAGTTTGTCCCAAACTGTTGGTATATGTACATTATAGAGACCCTATACCCACAGTTTTGTCCTATTTGTTGTTATAGGTCCCGAAATCAATGAACATACACCAATATTTCTCAAAACCATTTGTATAGACCTATACCAACGGTTGTGAGAACTATTGTTATAGGTACATGTATTTTTAATGGAATCTTCTTAAAACAGACATTAAATAAATCAAATTTTAAAATAATTATTATAATATATATATATATATATATATATATGAAATTATGTTCACAAAAGTATGTTAGGTTAGTGGTTAGGTCGTTCAATCACAAACGGGTGGTGCTGGGATCAAAATCAACAGGATGATTTTTTTTCTGAATTAGATATACCAACGGTTTATGGAACCGTTGGTATAGATTTTCATATTACAAATTCCAACGGTTGGGAAAACCATTGGTATAGTTATATACCAATAGTTTTCCCAGAACCATTTGTATTGACCTATCCTTACGGATTACTTGGAAAATGTTCTCTAAACTGTTGGTATAGGCTACACAAATGGTTTGGAGGCCTATACGAATGGTTCCAAACCGATGGTATATGGTACACTTTATGTCGTATATTTCACACATAATCATATCATGACATAATCAATGGAGTATATGTTTAACCCAAATAATAAAAATTGGTTTATGAATTCCTTTACCACATCGTAATCAGTCAAACTGTATACCCTATAAAATTAACAACTCATAAAATGAAACAATGAATGAAATGATGACAAAGGGATTAATGTTAATATATATTTATGTTCTATATGTACACCACACAAAACAATAGGGTTCAATATCTAATATAACTCAAAAAATTATGATTTAGACAAGAAACCCTCACCTACAGTTCAAAAGTGTTCTACGATTATACCGAATTTCTTGGAAAAGAAAAATAAATTCAGTAAATATTGAATTAATAACCTATTGAAAGTATTATTTCATTATTAATATTTTAATAAGTTCATTTATGGGAATTTTTTTTAGTTATAAGTTTTAATTTTATTATCCTGGGCATGTTTGTTTCATGGTTTTATGGTCGGTTCACATGTGTGTAAATATTGGAGTTCATTTAAAATGGGATTAGCTTCACTATAGGTGAATTTATTTTGTTTTAATTTAGTACCATATGTTTAAATGCCCTCAAAATTTATTTTTATATGGTATAAGGGTGAATCATTAGATAAAATCTTGATGGAAATTTATTAATTTATATTTTGGATTTTATGACAATTTGGAGCTTCCGTAATTTTACTTAATTTTATATTTATATATTAGTGGTAGAAAAAGATTTAAATTTTAATATGTATAATAAAATCTTATATAACCATAATAATGATTGTATGACCAGCCAGGATGGAGGTAATAGAAAATGAAAACATGTCATCCATGAACGTGTTGAATCAAGGCATCACATATGATGTTTTCATATTTAAAATAAATGGATATGTGATGGAATTTCATGACTGATAATCCATTATCCCAATAACTTTAAATTATATATATTATAATTCAGTTTCCATTCAAGATTTTATAGCATAGGATTGCATAAAAAATAAAATAATTACTAGAGAAATAAGGTAGATATTTCCTCTTGAATATCGCCTCCTTGAGAGCCTCTTTAAGACACTTGGATTCGGTGATTTGACCATAAAATATATCATATTTCATTACTAAGAGTCTTGGGATGTTAATTGGGAATAATTTATTCAATATTCATGGATTTAAAGGTGTGAAGAGAAGGGGTGGTGAGGGGTGGTATTTAAATGAAAGGAGAGGATAATTTTTTTATTATTTTATTAATTTATTTATTATTTTGGCACAATACTATCACTAGTGTTAATTAGTGTTACTAAGTACATTAAATAGTGATTTTTAATTCTATCTATCCGGTGTTTACATCATAAATGATTCAAAAATTGATTCATTTTACATATTATTTCATGTAACGTAAATTATCGTATTTAACTATTCATAAAAAATAAACTTTTTCTAAAAAATCCCAAAAAGAAAAAATCAGGCAATATTTCAACATGTATAATTAAATAACGGACTCCATTTTATGGAAATAATTTATTAAATATGAGAAATTAAATTTTTGATTAATATTATCATTAATTCAAAAAATACTTATTTTATTATTATAACCTATATTAGAACACACTGAAATATTAATTATGGACTCATAAAATTGTATTATTATTTTATTAAACAAAAATATTAATTTAGGAATATATTTTCTGTAAAAATATTTTCTTTTAAAATATTATTATAATTATTATTTTGTAAATAAAAATTTATGTTTCACAACAATACCAACACATAATTTATAATTTTAATAACATTTATTTAATTAACCCATAAATATATGACACATTAATTTATAATTTACCTAAATATTTTTTATACTTTCATAGGTGAGGATATTATTTTAATGGTAATATTACTATTCCTGAGGGTCAAATTACAATTTTAACAAGGTTGTTAATATTTAATAGAATATGATGGTTCGTTTAAGATTGATTTTGTTAGTAGTTTAATCAATTAAATAAATTGGATTTATTGAAAAATATATAAACCATATAATATTTTGTTTTTATATATTAATTTATATAAACACTGTATTAATATTTTTCTACATGGAATAATGGAATAGCATCTGATACACATGACACTATATTTTAAAAAAACCCTAATATATTATTGATATAGTTATTTAAATTAGATCGTTTTAAACTAGTCGTTAAAATTCAAAATATTAATATTAATACATAATTATTAAATATTAATTCTAATTTATTTATGTAATGTAATCTTATTGATATTAAATGTTCTTATTTTTCAGTAAAGTATTTAAATTCTTCAAAAATATTGTATTCTAAAAAAATTAATTTCATTTTGTTATCATTAATAAAATTAAATTTTAACAGTTTTTGAAAATTAATTTGATAAACTAAACCTCATTTTTTAAATAATAATGTTAGTATTATTTTTATTATTTAGTATTCTTATGAAATGCTTCACTTTTTGATGAATATAAAAAAATACATAATTCTAATTGAAAATATCATTTTCATTTGATTTATATATGCATATATATTTTATTTTAAATTGGTTATAATTTATCATTAGTTAAATTATATATCCATTAATATGATTTATTTTCTCGTAATAAATTTCATATTGAATTTTGATATAAAAAATTTTAATGATTTGAAATTTTTCTCTGAAAACCCTATTTTTATTCATGTCTACATAATTAATTATAAATTAAAAATTTCCAATTATGTGAATTAAATTTTCAAAAATGGATTATAAATTTAGAATCATAATAATTTTTACTTTATAATAGTTTCAAATAAAGGTTTGACCAAAATTAATAGAAATAATTTTTTTTAAATTACATACTACTGTTAAGGTAAAAATTTGCTTATCAGGGGGTTTAATGAAAATGATAGTTGTCTAAAATAACCCAAAACGTTTCAGTAACCATTATTATGGACATATTTCAATATTATTTATTTTTGGTTATATAATAGTCCATTTAAAAACCTTTTTTTATTGTAAAAACATGGGCAACCCATTTATTATCCAAAAATTACGAGAGTTGAACTCACCTCACTTATAAAAAGGCACCCATATCCCTTCTTCTTCGCTCTATAGATGCCATTTGGTTTGGCCACTGTGTACCCAAATAATCTTCCAAATTACCTCCTCTAATCGTAAATGACTTTTTTACATTAATCTATCCTATTAATAAATTTAGTTCAATAATAAGGAGGATACATGAAGAAGAAGTAATGCTCATTGACAAGTAATTTTGTTTTATTTAATTATCCACATCCTAAAATTGTTATTGTAGAATCATGTTATAATAATATTATTAAAATTCATATAATAATATTATTTTGATGTTAATGACCTAAAACAATCATTACTTCCCTCAAATGGGTTATAAAATCATCATTTGTCTGTATAGTAGACTACCGCCTCATGAACCGATTTTATTAGTTTTTCCATTGCCAAATGTAAAGTAGAAAAATAATTATGGGTTTCTATTTATAAATTAAATTTATGATATTTTTATACTTATTTAATTATTATATCACACATACCATAATATTATAATTTTAATGGGAATACAATAATATCACGTCTGTGTATTGTGGACTACCACCTTCAAAAATGATGTTATAACTTCAAAAATTGCCTATAATTTAATTAAGACGAGTTTATCGAAATATTTGATAAATATGTAGAGATAACTAATTTTAAATGATCATATATCCTTTAACTGTCATTCATTTTATTCTAAAGTAATATGGAACAATGTTCATGTGTACGCACCATATACTATCTCCTTGAATGATGTTTTTCGTCATCAATCACTAAATTCAGTGGATTACTCTGAATATGTATATATTGAATATTTATGATATTTATATCATTAATAAAAAATTTATTATGGTGAAATAATTTTCAATTTTTGGAGAGAAAGATAACAAATCAAAACATTTATTAAAAATAAATAGGTTATTAACTGAAATGTTACATTAACATGAAATTGTAAATAAATATGTAATAATAGGTCCTATGTAAAATATATTTTTGAATATATATATATATATATATATCTATATTTCTGGTAATAGGTTTATGAAAAAAATTATTTTTATTATATCAGATATTATAACATCTACAATAGAAATCAATATTTTATGTAATGGATTTGTAGTCTCTATTTTATTTCTAAGAGACATATGAATCACACCACGAATTCCGATTATGTGGTTTCTATAATTCCCATGAATAATTTTTAATATTATTAAGATTAAATTTCAATGTATTTACATATCTATTTTAGTATTTCTCTTTCATGGTGTTTATAGATCAAAATATAATAATTTGGTGAGGGATTTTGCCTCAATTTTCATTTTTTTGATGTATATTATGTTATGAACCTACTTATTCAATGAGGTTTATACAAAAATAATTTTACATATCACCACATGAATTTATTTTTCTTTATGATAATTTATGGTCCACTTTATTTTATTACTTAATAGGGTTTATAAATAAAAGATACCATAGTGGTAATGATTTTATTGTAACACCCCAACCCTAGTTACCCTGATCGGTGCCTTATTACATAACATTGGTATGATCATTAGTAAATCATGTATCGAAAGACCAATCAGTTTAGTTTTATTGGATACAAGATTCATACATACATTCAACTTTACAACATGAAAAGAAATACAACACGAATTTATTCCATTGGAAACATACAAGCCTCATAGATAATGCCTACAAGTCAATTAGAACTAACTTCTTCATAACCTAGGATAATGAAACATATGAAAGGGGTGAGCTCAAAGGCTTAGTAAGGGTAAGCAATATATCAGTTGATAACATAAATATTATGTACGATGAATAATTGAAACCACATACCTTTACCAATAATAAATATTATTACTTTATGGAAGGAATATGAGATGAGTAAATAATGAAATATTAAAACATTATCACGGGTATTACACTAGTTAATGACCACATGAACCATCAATATTATTTTCATAATGAGGGAATGTATAATGTCGGACATTCTGAAACATTTTGTCAAGGCCTCGACCAAGATGTCTAAAAATGATTAAGGCCTCGGCCAAAATTATATATCAAATTGGGAAAGGCCTCAGCCAATTCCATTTCTATATATATCGTGTGACAAACTGATGCATCGAGTAGATATAGCGGGCTCCACGCATAAATTACTAAGTCCAATACATTCCTCATACGAAAAGGTTGAAATAAAACATAAACATTTGGATTAAAACTAGCATACGAAATGTCAATACTTTGACCGTAAACCATGAATGGTATAAAAATAGCACATCCATAGTCAAACATATCACAAATCCATCAATAAAATATATATTTTTTGTATCATAATAAATCAACTTCAAATAAACATAAAATCCATCAAAATATGTTGACATAGATGAAATCAAAATATTTTTTTAGAGAAATATCACTTTTTATTTGGAAATCAATTAAGAGTTACATAATTATAAAGTAAACATTTATTTGTAAAATATTCTTATAATCTTGTAATGGATGATTTGACGATGTTATAATAGTGGAAAATAGCCGCACCCATTGTATAAGTTAAAAACAAGACATTCTTACCATAATTTTATCAAAAAGGTTATAAAGGACCTTGTTTGGAAAATGACACAAATATTCCTTTATAAACATCTTACAAAATTCAAAAAAGGTATAAATGACTTTAACCCATAGTCTATAAAATAGTAAGATTGTTTTGAAATAAATTTTTAAGAAACATTGATGTGGATGATAAAGCGGTCCAAGTATATAATTATGTATAAAAAACCATGGGTGATAAAGAGATTGTATAATTAAGGATTACCTTGTACTATTCCATGGTTGAGTGTAGGTTAACCTCTTTTATAATGGTGAAATAATTGTTATTAAATAATAAAAGAATCATATACATTAATATGATATCATGTATGATATTTTAACATTCCTTTGTAAATAATATCTTAGTATTATCATCTTTTCAGGTGTTAGCTGATTCGTTTTCATTTGTATGCTTTGTTACGTAAGTAATGATTGTTATGAATAGGATGTATCTTATTCATATTCATAATTATATTAAGTCTTTAAAATTTATTTTTAATCATCAGATGAAAATTATTGTATAATGGATACGACGGGTAATGAATCTCATCGCGTTCGTGGAAACGGTAATCTGTACATACGCACAAGTGACAATATCATTATTTTTATATTAAAATAATAAATATGTGGATGGTATATCATATATACAGAATCATTATCATGTTATATTTATTATTTACATCAATTACACATTATTATTTTACCGATCCAACAAATAAT
The DNA here is from genome assembly GCA_963277665.1 of Viscum album. Classification (NCBI taxonomy): domain Eukaryota; kingdom Viridiplantae; phylum Streptophyta; class Magnoliopsida; order Santalales; family Viscaceae; genus Viscum; species Viscum album. Next base: position 1,152,455,023 of record OY728121.1, on the reverse strand, counting down.
GTATTGAATAACAATTACACCACGACATAGAGACTGTATGTCGTACGTATGCACGTATGGTGACATGTCATTCAAAGGATGGATAGAATAATGATTATGGTTATACCCAAATTTATAATAACATCACAACATATATAAGATATTAGAGTTATTATTTTAGAATGTAAACAACAAAGAATGAGGAAGTGGAAGAACAAATGAACTTGAAAGAGGTGATGTAACATTTACCTCTTCTTTGGGTTCTTCCTTTTGATTTGATAAAAAGGGCTTCATATATAAGGACCCAGCCTTAAACCTTACTTAATATTGAATTAAATGAATAATTCACATTGAGGATATTTTCAGGTTTAGAGTTTTAGTGAATTAGAACAAAACTATTACATCTCAAAAGATTACAAAGTAGACACTTCTACTAAGTTTCCATAGAATAAAAAAACTCTTAAAAAGAAACATGTCTAGTTCCATGTTTTATATAGCATGACATTCCCTTGATCCCATCCTTGACCCTATTCCACATTAAGTCATGTGAACAACATTTCAATGAAACATGGGGTGAGCATAAAAAGCTCATTAAGCGATACACAAAGAATAGAAACTGTTAGTTTATCAAAACAAAAAGTAAACCATGTATACTTTATCAAAGTAATAATTTTCACCTTTATGAAGTAGTAAAAACTCTTCAATGAATAAAAGATCATTACTTACCCTTTTTTGACCAAAATATTACCATAAAACCCATATAAAGAACACATAACATATAAATGTAACTTGGGACATAAACATACTTAAGTGGAATAACCATACGGTCGACTTCCACACATATCACTTAATGGAATAGCCATTCGGCCAACATCCATACATAATTAATGGAATAACCATACATCCGACTTCCATAACCAATGCATTGGAGGTTATAACGTAACCACCCGTCCTAGTATTCACGGCACCACCCGTCATATGGTTCATCACGTAACCACCCGTCAAATGTCCAAGTACCATTATAAAATCATAAGACATAAAGCAAACATAAAGGAAAGAAAAAATTTCCACAAATTGATCACAATATATCACTCAAATATATTGACATAACAAATCCATTATAAAAACCATTTTCAATACCAAAATACATAAAATAGTATATGGCATTTATTTCATTTTAAAAAACATTACGGCTTGTTGAGGAAGCCAAAGACCAAATAATACTTGCGGCGGTGGAGAATACATTGTCGCCGTATACGTACGACAAAAACATTCCCTTTTGTCGTTTAGTAAAATTATTCGTATAAAAATATTCCTTTTAAATAAAAGTAAAAGTCAAAGGGTTTTATACACCATATAAAAGAAAGTTGTGTATAAAACGAAATATGCCTCAATGAAAGGAGATTGAGATGATGTCCATTACCTCGGGTCCGACTTGACTAGATCATTCTTTAACATCCTGAATAATAAACTTGAGTTAATTTCTATTTTTTTAAGAACCTTTTAAAGTTAATTATTCCTTTTGTATCACTTATTTCCATTTATAAACATTATGTAACTATTTAAGTTAATAATGTTTGTTTTGTCAATATTTGGTTCTTAAGTCGAAAGTGGACTTCTTACAATTACATGTTGTTCGTGTGGTCAAAGGTTCTTTATATCCAAAATGAAATTACTGATTTTGATATCATATATATCATATATATCTAGCATATACATGTATTTATAATATCGCATAATCATTTATAGTTAAGAAATGAAATGCACCGTTCGTGGAGACGGTAAGCCGTACGTATGCATGGACGCTACTTTAATTTCTATGTCATATTAATAGAATTAAAACTAAATGAGAGGTATGTATATTTTAATTCCAGATTTATATTAATCATTTAGATGTAACATACATAATATATATCCATTATATATATGTACTGATAATAGTACATTACATTTGGGGATAAGAAATGAAATGCATCGTTCATGGAGACGGTAAGCCGTATGTACGCATGAACGCTACTTTCATTTCTTTGTCATACTTTAATGGAAAGAAATAATAATGATATAGAGGTATGTTATAATTCTAGTATAACATCAAATATAATTACTTTAAATACATTCTTTATACATCCCACATATGGCATTAACGAATCAAATCACTTTGAGGGGGCAGTAGTCCGCACTTCCTTAAATGAAGATATCGCATTTACCCATAATGGAAACCATAAAGGTATGCCCAAAATAAAAAATACAGAAGATTAAGGAAAAAATAAACATATTATATATCATATATAAATATAGTGACATCTTAATGTCCACCTTTGAAGTTGTTAGAAGAATATCGAACAATCATCATTTCCTGAGGCAGAAATTCGCTATCCACGGAAACATAATGTTATATAACCATTAGACGTAGGTGTGTGAAAGTGTAGCTCGAAATATTCTTATAACAACATCCTAGTATATTGAAGATACTGTAGTTGTTACCAAAGAAATGAATAAAAAGATTTTAGGGGGTTGGAGATGCAAAATAAAACAAAAGAACACAAGTGAAGACATTACCTTAAAATCGGGTAACTCCCTTTGGTTTGAGCTCAAAGGCTTCCTTGGGAAGACTTCTGCCCAAAGTGAGGATTCAAGTAGTAATAGAGGGATGTGTAGAGAAAAAATGGTCAGAGGTTGGCCGAGCCAAAGGCTTTGGAAGTGTGGGAAAAGAGGTAGAGGTGGGGGCCTTTTATAAGAGGAGAGGAGGGGCACTCTTGGAAAGTAAGGAAATGTTATTTTATTTTAGAATGAGTTTCGGTTATTAATGGTCCAAAATTGATGTGTTCTGAGGATAAGGTGATAAGGGTTAGAAATCCACCCATCCAATAGGTTTTGGCCATGTGTAGGTCTTAGATTTTACATTATCATTCCATTTTATTTAAATCGTTAAATAATGAGGTAATTGATGCATCATCATTGTGTCATAATTAATTTAATTTATTTAATGTATAAAAATTATAAAACAAATATCATGATTTAGGAAATCTTTTTAATTTTTTAATTAATATTTATAGTAGGAAATATGACTTGTATAACCCCATGTAAAAATTGGTTTAGTAAAACATCTCATGTTTGTGTCATTTTTTACTTTAACTTTAAATAAAAGGCATAAATGTCATTATCATACCCATGTGGCTCTATGAGGTACCAAAAAATGACCAATGGGATTTATTGGTCGTCCATAACTCATAAAATAGGGTTAGGACAAGTGTCAAGATATTTTCATTTTATTATAATATCATTTTTATCTTAAATTACACTAATTACCTTTAATTGTGATTAATAAAACATAAAAGTTACTATTCACCAAAATTTATTTTAATCCAATTGAACCAGATTTTACTTAATAATGAAAATCATTTAAATTGGATTTTTGAGATTCAAAACACAGAAGTGGTAAAGTCCCGTTTAAACGAAAAATCAAATTTTGTAACCACCACTTTGCGGTTTCACTATTCATCAAAATTTGAAGTTTTTCAGAAAAAAACCAAAAAATCACCCTAAGCTATATATGATATTCTGAATTCCAAAATGAAGTAAATTTTACAAAATTCAAAACATATAAGTTTCATTAATTAATTTAATAATTAATTCCCGCTGTCCAAACAAATAGCGTGTTTTTATGAAACAATAAGTATCAAAAGATTGACACTAGTTTATGTCCGATTTCAAAGTGAAATTAATTTCAATGACCACTATTGGATTAAATGGTAAAAATATATTCTAATTGCACTTAAAAACCAATTCAAAATATTATCTAATCATCTTAATAAATTATATTAAAAAGAGTTTTTGAATTAAAATACAACATTTTACACTATTCATTAAAAAAATGAACTTTATCGGAAAAATACCAAAAATTTACACAAAGTAAATTTTGATGTCCCGATTCTAAAGAAGAGCTATATATGGTACAATAGAATATATAAGAGTGATCAAAACTATATTTAATGACGGTTCTCCATTAAAAGGTGATAAGTGAACCTTTAGTGAAAATTAGGGTATAAATGCCTAGAATTGAGTTCTTTCCATATTTTAAGCCATTATATTTTATTGGATAATTGTAAAAACATTTGAAAAACATATATAATCATATTTTAGTTATTTCTATTCATTCCTGCCAATACAACTACTACATGTTAACTACCATTTAAAATAATATTATTATATTACTAGTGTGCAACGTAAGTTTTCAAAGAAACTCATCGTTGCGTATCGAGTACGCTATCGAATGTAGAAAACCCTTTTAATTAAAATTAATATTTAATTCATAAATATACTATAAATATGAAAATGTTTTATTCAATATTTACCTGGGATGTTACATCCTTCACCCCTTTTGGTAATTGTGTGCTCGCAATTTTATTAACTTATCAAAATAAGTTGGGGTATTTATCCCTCATAGCATTTTCAGATTCCCGTGTTCCCTCTTCAATGATATGGTTTTTCCAAAAAAACCTTTAACTGGTGAATTACCTTATTTCGCAACACTTTCTCTCTTCGGTCAAGAATCTGGACTGGTTGTTCTTCATAAGATAGGTTCTCTTCCAGCTGAACTACCTATGGACTCAAAACATGAGATGGATCTGGCATATACTTCCTCAACATCGAAGCATGAAAAACATTGTGTACCTGAGATAAACTCGGAGGTAAAGCCACTCAGTAAGTAACTTATCCAACTCTCTCCATAATTTCATATGGTCCAATGAACCTTGGACTCAACTTTCCTTTCTTACCAAATCTCATCACACTTTTCCATGGAGAAACCTTGAGAAAAACATGATCACCTACCTCGATAGATACATCCTTCCTCCGGTTATCCACATAAATCTTCTGCCTGCTCTGAGCTATTCTCATGTGTTTCTGAATCAACTGAACCTTTTCTGCCATCTCTTCAACCAATTCTGGTCCCATCAGCTTCCTTTCACCCACTTCATCCCAAAATGCTGGAGTTCGACACTGCTTCCCATATAATGCTTCAAATGGCATCATCTGTATACTGGAATGAAAACTATTATTATAAGAAAAAACAACCAAAGAAAGATGTTGATCCCAACTTCCCTGATAATCCATCGAACAAGCTTGTAGCATATCCTCCAAGGTCTGAATTGTTTGTTATAACTGCCCATCTGATTGCGGATGAAAAGCTGTACTAAAATTTAATTCAGTACCCAATGACTTCTAAAGGCCTTTCCAAAAGTTAGAAGTAAACATGGGATCATGATCGGACACAATGGAGAGAAGAACTCCATGTAACCTGACTATCTCTTTAAGATACAAACGGGAAAGTTGATCTAGGGAAAAGGTATCTCGTATAGAAAGGAAATGAGCTGATTTAGTCAAGCGATCAACAATAACCCAGATTTCATTATTACCTCTAGATGTCTTCGGTAATCCCACGACAAAATCCATGGATATATTTTCCTATTCCACTCTGGCACTGGTAAAGGCTGAAGCATCCCTTTCGGTAACTACCGCTCTGCTTTAACCTACTAACAAGTCAAACACTTCACAGTAAAATTAGCAATATCACATTTCATTCCATCCCACCAGTAATACTCCCACAGATCTCCGTACATCTTAGTACTACCAGGATGAACTGAAAACGGGGAACTATGAGCCTCACATAACAACTCATTCTTCAATTGTGAATCACAAGGAACACATAATCTCTTCCAAAACCTCAAAACACAATCATTATCAATGTTGAATTCAGGCAGCTTACCCTTCTGAACCATCTCTAACTTTTTCTGCAACTCACTGTCATCTCTCTGTGCTTGCTTAATTCTGTCTGATAGGGATGATCTCACTGATACCTGAAACAAAATAGAAGAACTTCCTGCACCAACATCTTCTATGCCAAATTTCATCAAATCAAAAACCAAAGGATCTCGTTCCAAACGTAGCATGGTTAATGAAGCATTACTTTTTCGACTCAAAGCATCAGCCACTTTATTTTCTTTTTCTAGATGGTAGTGAATTGAAAAATCATAATCCTTGATTAATTCCAGCCATCTCCTTTGTCTCATGTTCAATTCTTTCTGAGTGAATATATACTTTAAACTTTTTTGATCAGTATATATTTCACACTTTACCCCATACAAATGATGCCGACAAATTTTTAAATCAAAAACAACAGCAGCTAATTCCAAATCATGTGTAGGGTAATTTACCTCATGAGATTTCAACTGACGTGAAGCATAAGCAATTACATGATCATTATGCATAAGGAAACAACCAATTCCCATCAACAAAGCATCACTGTATATAACAAACTCACCATTCCTGGAAGGAAGTGCCAAAACTGGAGCATTCACCAATATTCTTTTCAACTCTTCAAAACAATCATCACATTCTTTTGTCCAGATGAACATAAAACCCTTCCGAGTTAGCTTAGTCATTGGACTAGATAACCGTGAATAATTTTCAACAAACCATCGGTAGTAACCTGCCAAACCAAGAAAACTACAGATCTCAGTTACATTTGTGGGTCTTGGCCATTCTTCAACAACTTTTTTTTAGCAGGATCAATAGTTATGCCATCTTTTGAAACAATGTGACCAAGGAAAGAAATTTGTTGTAACCAAAACTCACACTTGCTGAATTTTCCATATAGTTTCTTTTCTTTTAAGGTCTGCAAGATAAACCTTAAATGACTTTTATGCTCCTCTTTACTTTTAGAAAACACCAAAATATCATCAATAAAAACAACAATCATTTTTCACCTGAGTCAGCTGAGCCATCACTACAACAAACTGTTTAGTTCTGATTCTGACCATCTCAGGTTACTGATTCGAATGGTCATTATACTCTGTATGCCATCCTAGAAAAGATGCTCTATTTCCCCTATGGAAAACCATTCTTATCACAGAAATATCATAGGTGAAGTAGCATGGTAATCTTTAAATGCTATATCATTTCATTCATACCATAAATTAACTTATAATTTAACAATTTTCTAACTTCTAAAGTTGTCTAAATCGACCTCTGATACCAACTATAAGGCTCCGGCCATAAACCTTACTTAATATTGAATTAAATGAACAATTGACATTGAGGATCATTTCAGTTTTAGAGTTTTAGAGAATTAGAACATAACTATTACATCTCAAAAGATTATTCTACTAAGATTCCATAGAATAAAAAAACTCTTAAAAAGAAACATGTCTAGTTACATGTTTTATGTAGCATGACATTCCCTAGATCCCATCCGTGACCCTATTCCACATTAATTCCTGTGAAAAACATTTCAAAGAAACATGGGGTGAGCATAAAAAGATCAGTAAGGGATACACAAATAATACAAACTGTTATTTTATCAAAACAAAAAGTAAGCCATGTATACTTTATCAAAGTAATACTTTTCTCCTTTATGAAGTAGTAAAAACTCTTCAATGAATAAAAGATAATTACTTACCCTTTTGTAACCAAAAGATTACCATAAAACCCATATAAGGAACCCATAACATATAAAGATAAATTGGGACATAAACATACTTATGTGGAATAACCATACGGTCAACTTCCACACATATCACTTAATGGAATAGCCATTCGGCCAACTTCCATACATACTTAATGGAATAGCCATACCGACGACTTCCATACCCAATGCATTGGAGGTTATAACGTAACCACCCGTCCTAGTATTCACGGCACCACCCGTCATATGGTTCATCACGTAACCAGCCGTCAAATGTCCAAGTACCATTATAAAATCATAAGACATAAAGGAAACATAAAGGAAAGAAAACATTTCCACACTTTGATCACAATATATGACTCAAATATATTGAAATAACAAATCCATTAAAAAACCATTTTCAATACCAAAATACATAAAAGAGTATATGGTATTTATTTCCTTTTAAAAACATTATGGCCTGTTGAGGAAGTCAAAGACCAAATAATACACTGGGTGGCGGAGAAGACGTTGTCGCCACATACGTACGACAAAAACATTCCCTTTTGCCGTTTAGTAAAATTCTTCGTATAAAAATATTCATTTTTAATAAAATTAAAACTCAAAGGGTTTTATACACCGTATAAAATAAAGTTGTGTATAAAACGAAATATTCCTCAATGAAAGTAGATTGAGACGAAGTCCCCAACCTCGGGTCCGACTTGACTCAATCGTTCATTAACGTCCTGAATAATAAACTTGAGTTAATTTATATTTGGTTAAGAACCTTTCGAAGTTCATTATTCCTGTTATATCACTTATTGACATGTTATAAACATTATGTAACCATTTAAGTTAATAATGTTTGTTTTTTCGATATTTGGTTCTTAAGTCGAAAGTGGACTTCTTACAATTACATGTTGTTCATGTGGTTAAAGGTTATTTATATCCAGAATGAAATTCCTGTTTTGGATATCATATATATCATATTTATCTAGCATATACATATATTTATAATATCACATAATCATTTAGAGGTATGAAATGAAATTCACCGTTCATGGAGACGGTAAGCCGTACGTACGCATGAATGCTACTTTCATTTCTATGTCATATTAATGGAATTAAAACTAAGTGAGAGGTATGCATATTTTAATTCCAGAATTATATTAATCATTTAGATGTAACTTAAATCATATATATTCATTATATATATTTACTTATAATAGTACATTACATTTGGGGATAAGAAATGAAATGCACCGTTCATGGAGACGGTAAGCCATACGTACGCATGAACGCTACATTCATTTCTTTGTCATACTTTAATGGAAATAAATAATAATGATATAGAGGTATATTATAATTCCAGTATAACATCATATATATTAACTTTAAATACATCCGTTATACATCCCACATATGGCATTAACGAATGAAATCACTTTGAGGGGGCGGTAGTCCGCACTTCCTTAAATGAAGATATCGCATTTACCCATACTGGAAACCATAAAGGTATGCCCAAAATGAAAAATACAGAAGCTTAAGGAAAACATAAACATGTTATATATCATATATAAATATAGTGACATCTTAATGGCCACCTTTTAAGTTGTTAGAAGAATATCGAACAATCATCATTTCGTGAGACAGAAATTCGCCATCCACGGAAACAGTATGTTCTTTAACCATTAGACATAGGTGTGTGTAAGTGTAGCTCGAAATATTATTATACAAACATCCTAGTATATTGAATATACTGTAGTTGTTACAAAATAAATGAATAAAAAGAGTTTAGTGGGTTGGAGAGTCAAAATAAAACAAAAGAACACAAGTGAAGACATTACCTTAAAATCGGGTAACTCCCTTTGGTTTGAGCTCAAAGGATTCCTTGGGAAGATTTCTGCCCAATGTGAGACTTGAAGGAGTAATAAAGGGATGTGTAGAGATAAAATGGGTAGGGGTTGGCCGACCCAAAGGCTTTGGAAGTGTGGTTAAAGAGGTAGTGGTGGGGGCCTTTTATAAGAGGAGAGGAGGGGCACTCTTGGAAAGTAAGGAAATGTTATTTTATTTTAGAATGAGTTTCAGTTATTAATGGTCCCACATTTATTTGTTTCGAGGATAAGGTGATAAGGGTTCTAAATCCACCCATCCAATAGGTTTTGGACATGTGTAGGTCTTAGATTTTACATTATCTTTCCATTTTATTTAAATCTTTAAATAATGAGGTAATCGATGCATCATCATGGTGCCATAAATAATTTAATTTATTAAATGTCTAAAAATTATAAATAAAATATCATGATGTATTAAATCTTTTTATCTTTATAATTAATTTTTATAGTATGAAATATTACTTGTATAACCCCTTGTAAAAATTGTTTTAGTAAAACATGTCATGTTTGAGTCATTTTTACTTTAACTTTAAATAAAAGGCATAAATGTCATTATCATAACCATGTCGCTCTATGGGGTACCAAAAATCGACCCATGGGTTGTCTTGGTTAGCCATAGATCATACAATAGGGTTAGGAAAAGTTTCAATATATTTTAATTTTATTATAATATCATTTTTACCTTAAATTACACTAATTACCTTTAATCGTGATTAATAAAACATAAAAGTTACTATTCATCAAAATTTATTTTAATCCCATTGAACCACATTTTACTTAATAATTAAAATAATTTGACTTTTACTTTTGAGATTCAAAACACAGAAGTGGTAAAGTCCCATTTAAACGAAAAATCAAATTTTGTAACCACCACTTTGCGGTTTCACTATTCATCAAAAATTGATGTTTTTCAGAAAAAAACCAAAACATCACCCTAAGATATATTTGATATTCCGAATTCAAAAATGAAGTCCATTTTACAAAATTTAAAACATATAAGTTTCATTAATTAATTTAATAATTAATTCCCTCTGTCAAAACAAATAGCATGTTTTTATGAAACAATAAGTATCAAAAGATTGACACTAGTTTAAGTCCGATTTCAAAGTGAAATTAATACCAACGACCACTGTTGAATTAAATGGTAAAAATATATTCCAATTTCACTTATAACCCAATTTAAAATAATATAAAATCATCTTAATAAATTAGATTAAAAGGAGGTTTTGAATTAAAATAAAACATTTTACACTATTCATTAAAAAAATGAACTTTATCAGAAAAATACCAAAAATTTACACAAAGTAAATTTTGATATCCCGATTCTAAGGAAGACTTATATTTGATCCAATAGAATGTATAAGAGTGATCAAAACTATATTTAATGACGGTTCTCCATCAAAAGGTGATAAGTGAACCTTTAGTGAAAATTATGGTATAAATGCCTAAAATTGAATTCATCCCTTATTTTAAGCCTTTATATTTTATTGGATAAATGTAAAAACATTTAAAAAACATGTATAATCATATTTTAGTTATTTCTATCCATTCCCGCCAATACAACATCTACTTGTTAACTACCATTTAAAATAATATTATTATATTACTAGTGTGCAACGTAAGTTTTCAAAGAAACTCATTGTTGCGTTTCGAGTACGCTATCGAATGTAGAAACCCCTTTTAATTAAAATTAATATTTAATTCTTAAATATACTATAAATATGGAAATGTTTTATTCATTATTTACCTGGGATGTTACACCATAGGTTGGATTTATGACTAAAATATGGCCTCTATGATGAAAGGATGACAGTTGAGATGGTATTTGGGCTGGGGTTGGCAGAGTCAAATGGATTTGAAGGTGTTATTTAGATAGAAGGGGGAGTGCCCTTTTATAAGAGGAGTGATGGGAAACTTAGGAAAAGCAAGAAATATTATTTTATAATAAAATAATTTTCGGTGTCTAATGGCTCCAAAGTGGAGTATTTAAATAATAAGGTGGGTATGGGTCAAAACCCACTCAACCAATAGGTGTTATGACAGGTTTTCGTCTCTATATTAACCTTATCTTTTATATTTAACTCTTAGTTAAATAGTTTAACACTTATCATGTGTCGATTTATTTTTATATTATATGGTTAATAAACATACTATATACTTCCAAGGGAACTCCAAGTGGTTCATTAATGATATAACTATCATTATATACATATTTTGTCTGATCCTTAAATTTTATGAATAGAATATCAATTAATAATATAATATTTGTTTTAAAAACTCTTTTTTGTCAATTTTGACACTATTTGGTATTTTGTTTTTGCTAAATTCATAACAGCATTATTACATCAAAAAAAATCATCCAATGAACCCTAATTGGTCATATTAACTGATAAAATTAGTGTAACTCATAAAATGTATCATATTACATTTATTTGGATATATATAATTTCAATTATTTTAATATTTCATTATTTATGTAATTACTGCATCATCATTGTGTCATAAATAAATTTAGTTATTTAATATCAAAAAAAATATAAATAAAATACAATTATGTAGGAATTTTATTTATCATTTTAATTAATATTTATAGTCTAATTTATCTTATGTGTAACCCTATATTAAAAATGGTTTACTTATTAAACATTGAATTTGACACTTTTAACTCTTCTTTAAATTAAATAATAATAAATGTTCTAATCTAATCCAAGTGGACTAAAGAGGTTCATATTTTATTACTATGGATTTTTTTGTCGAATCATACTTATCCAATAGAATTTGGGCATGTTTTAGGATAATAATAATATCATTTTTACCCTTAATTGCACTATTTACTTTTAACTGTGGTAAATAAAAGTAAAAAGATACAATTCACCAAAAATTATTTTTATCTTATTGAACTACATTTTACTCCTTGATATTAATTATGTATCTCAAATTTTCTAAATTCTACTCACATAAGTTGTAAAATTTAGTTTTATGTAAATTTGCAAATACTCATAGGCAGTAGGTAAAAGAAGGTAAAAAGTTCAATAAAATTTTTATATATCTAAATTTATTATGAACTGACTACAATGAATTACATAGAAAAAATATATGTATTATGTATCTATTTTTAGATAAACAATTTATATAAATTAAATAATTATTTAAAAAAATTCAGTTTTAAACAATAGCTCAATGTTTTTCACTATTCATCAAAAATTAAATGTTTTCAGAAAAATACAAAATAATCACAATAAGCTAATTTCAATATTCTGAATCCAAAAATGAATCCCCTTTTGAATGATAAAATTTATAAAATTTCAAAAAGTGGGTATTACCATTCATAACGACTATTTTGATTAGTTATGGTGTCTTATAAGTCGAAGTTGTGTACAACACACGCTACTGCATTATTCAAAGAGGAGCATACTGTGGAGACTTGGGGATTGACATTCTCCATTCCTTCTAATAATTTCTTCGAAGAAATTTCTAGAGTATTACTGCGTAAAAAAATGTGGTGGTTCTTCATCATAAGTTCCTCGGGTTCCCACGTTGTCTCCTCTATCTTATGGTTTCTCCATAGAACATTTACCAGACGGGTCGTCAGGTTTTTCAGAACATGTTATCTTGTATCAAGAACCTTGACATGCTCTTCGCAATAAGACAGGTCAGGTTCCATCTCTAATTCCACATATCTGAGTACATGTGTTGGGTCATGCCTGTATTTGTTCAATAGTGATATGTGGAACACATCATTAACTTTGGAGAGAAATGGAGTCATTGTCAAATAGTAAGTTGCAGCCCCAATTCATTCTAGACTTTTTAAAGGTCCAATGTACCTAGGACTCAATTTTCCCTTCTTAGAAAAATGTATAACACCCTTCCATGGAGATACTTTCATGAAAACATAATCTCTCACCTGAAATTCCAAATCCTTCATTTGGTTATCGGCATTGCTCTTCTGTCTACATTGAGCTACTTCGATATGGGTTTGGATTACCTTCAAATTTTCCAATTTTTCCTCCACAAGTTCTTGGCCTATGAGTTTTTTGCCACAAACATCATCCCAAAGGGTTGGTGTGTGTCATCTCATTCATTATAACGTTTCATATGGTGCCATCTGAATACTCGAATGGAAGATATTGTTATAGTAAAATTCTACCAGAGGTAAATATTGATCGGACATACCCTGAAAGTCAAGTGAGCATGATCTCAACATATTTTGTAAGGATTGAATAGTCCATTCTGAATTTCCATCAGTTTGGGGGTGGTAGGTAGTTCTCAAATGAAGTTCAGTATCTAGGTCTTTTGAAATACCTTTCCAGAATCTTGATGTTAAATGTTGATCACGATTAGAAACAATCTACAGTAGTACTCTATAAATTCATAAAACTTCATTAATATATAGTCTTACTAAATGATCAAGTGGTAAATATTCACTTATAGAAATAAAATGTGTTGACTTGTTAAGAAAGTCAAAAATAAGACATATTTCATCATTCCTTCTCGGAGTCTTTTGTAGCCCCAAGAAAAATTCCATCGTAATATTATCCCATTTCTACTCATGTATGGGAATAGATTTCAAGACTCTTCTAGGATATTTTCTTCCAGCATTCACTTGTTTAAAAACCGTACATCTTGACACAAAATCAGCAATCTCCCTCCTCATGGTATCCCACCAAAAATGTTCTTTAAAATCAGTATACATTTTGGTTCTCCTAGGGTGTATAGAGAAAATGGAACTATGATCATGATCCCATAATTCTCTTTTTAGATCATGTATATCAGGAACACAAAGACTCTTCCCAAATTTCAAAATTCAATCTTCATATAAGAAATCACTCAATATCCCATCATTCCCAGCTTTAATTTTCTTTTGAAACTCCTCATCTTCCACCTAAGAACTTTTTTTCCTTTCTAGTAAAGGTGGTTTGGAAACAATTTGAGAAATTATTGATGTTTCACCTTATATGGTTATTCCCATATCCATCATTACTAGATCTAGGTATATAGGATCCTTTTCAACTCTCATCTTGTTCAAAACATCATTATCTTTTCTGATCAAAGCATATGACACCTTATTTAGCTTCCCCCGCTGGTAGTGTATCGTGCAATCATAATCCTTGAGTCTTTCATTCCATTTACTTTGCCTCTTGTTGAGTTCTTTCTTTGAGAAAATATACTTCAAGCTCTTGTGATCAGTATAAATCTCACATTTTACACTATATAGATAGTGTCTACAAATACTCAAAGAAAATATTTCAGCTGCTAACTCAAGATCACGAGTAGGATAGTTTTTCTCTTTAATTTTCAGTTTTCGTGATGTATAGGCAATAACCCTATCATTCTACATAATATCCCAACCAAGTCCTTTCTTTGAAGCATCACTATAAATAACAAAACCATCATTCCACGATGGTAGAGTCAAGATAGGGGCATTGACTAATCTTTACTTCAATTATTCAAAAAAGTCTTCACACTCTTTTTTTCAGACAAATTTAACCCCTTTATGTGTCAGATTGGTTAATGGGTTATCCAAACGTGCAAAATTCTGGACGGAATGCTGATAATGACATGTAAAACCAAAAAAAATGTGCACCTTAATTATACTCGCCGGGGCTGGCCATTCTTGGATTGTCGTTATAATAGAAGGATAAAAAATGTTTCCATCCTTAAAGACAATATGACCAAGAAAATAAATCTCCTGAAACTATAATTCACACTTTCTAAAATTCACATATAATTCATGTCTTCATAGAGTCTTCAGAATAATGTGCCAGTGATTTCATGATCATCATAGAATTTGGAGTATACCAAGATATCAACAATAAATACCACTACAAAGCCATCAAGATATTCATTGAAAACTCTATTCATTAGATCTATGAAGATAGAGGGTGAATTAGTCTATACAAAAGGAATTATTGTAAACTCGTAATGCCCGTAACTGGTTCAAAATGTTGTTTTTGGAATGTCTTCCTTCTTCACACACAACTAATTATATCCATATTAAACGTCAATCTTTGAAAAGTATTGAGCTCTATGTAGATTGTTGAATAAATCATCAATGAAAGGTAGGGGATAATTGTTCATTGTTGTTATAGCATTGATCTCCCTTTAGTCAATGCACAACATAATAGATCCATCTTTCTTCTTAAAAAAAAGGTTAGGGGCTCAATGTATTGAAACACTAGGGATAATAAATCCATTATTACTCAATTCCTCAAGTTGTATCTTTAGTTCCACTAATTCCACAGTGTCCATTCTATAAGGGGTCTTTGATATGGGCCTTTATCTAGGAATTAAATCAATGGAAAACTCAATTTCTCATTCTGGAGGATGTCCAGATAAATCTTCTGGAAAAAGATCAACATATTATATTACAAAAGGTACATCCTCTATTTGAACATTCTTTTCCTTACCCATAGATATTTCTTCTTCTTCCACCCCAATAATTGAATTTAGTTGAGCTACTCGGGGTGGATCTAGTTAAGAATTATGTGGTGATGATTCTGCTCTAAAGATAAGGTGTTCTTTATCATTGTCATCAAAAATAGTAACCTCCTGATTCTTACAATAAATTTTTTCATTATGGTCCAATAGCCAATCAAAAGAGAGTATTATATCAAATTAAATCATGGGTATGACAATGATATCAATAGATAAAGAACATTTATATGCCATAATGGGAACTGATTCACAAAACATTGTAGTAATAATACTTCCCTTAGGAGTTTTGACTGAAAAATCCCTTGTTAAATCAAATATATAATATCTAATTTTCCAAGAAAACTGTGTTGATATGAAATAATGTGATGATCCAGAATCAAATAATGAATTGGCTAAACTTGAGGAGACCATTAAATTACCTGCCACCACATCTTCCTGGGCTTCAACCTCAGCAGTAGTGATCGTATAAGCTTGGTTTTGATCCCTTTTTCTTTTTTGAGGTATGTTTCCATGATTCGTAGGAAATTCATTTGAATAATGTCCCATATCCATACAATTGTAGCATCGAACATTTTTAGCGTCTTTCATTCCCTTACAACCCCAAGAGAGATGGCCTTTCTATCCACATTTGTAGCAGAGTCCATTTCCTTTTAGACAGGCACGAGGGTGATTCCTTCTATAATTATCACAGGGTGGAAATTCAATTAATCGCTTCACCACTATTTTTTATTTCATTTCCCATACTGTTCATTATATATCTTCTTCCCTTTCTTTCCTTTAAAGTCATAAGACTTAGAGAAATCATTTTCTGTTTTGATTGAAAAATAGACAATATCTTTATATAATGAGAAGGATTGTGGTACTAATTATTGAAGGAGAAATGGTTTTAACCCATCAAATAAATGGTCACTCTTACTTCTTGTGTTACATATATAATCTGCAGCATGAATCACTAACCGTGTAAAGTTATCTTCATACTTTACATCATTCTCATCATCCTTATGCCTCAAACTCAGAAATTGTATTTCCATATCCACTCGATGGTCATCTGGAAAGTATTTTTCTAATAAAATTTATTTAAACTCCATCTATTCCATATTTGGTACTTCATCATCATAATTTGTGTTTTGAATCAATGACAACCATTGATCAGCATCTCCAGTGAGGTGGTAAACTATCAAGAAAACATTTTCCATTTTGCTACTCCCCAAGGCATAATATATTTTCAATAAGGATTTTATCCATTGCTTAGATACTAATGGATTGTACCCCCATTGAATGATGGTGGTTGTTTCCTTATAAAGTGGTCGAACAATGATCATCCGTGTTTTGTATTAGGGTACTCCATATGGGTAATGTTATTATTCATAACCTGTCTGAGTTCTCCTAGTATAGTAATAAACTGATCAGCACCAGTTGTATCACCAACTCAACTATAATTATCTTGAGCATGAGGGAAATACCTATATGAAGTGCGTCCATTAATAGGGTTTCCATTACATCCACTATGCGCCATTTCTAAAAAATGGCATACACTAGATTTGTTTATGAAATGCAATACATAAATCCAAAATTGTAAAACACTTAAAATAAATTGAACAGTTTATAGATATAATCCATAATCAAAAAAATGTTTTATTTGAAGAAGTATATACTCATAAACCCTTCATAATGATTTGTAATGAAAATGATAATTATCCTAATCATATCCCTCGAGAGTGTTGTAACCAACAGTGCCGGAAGGCATGTTATCGTGCACCATTTGCCATTCGATTCTAGCTCAATTCAGTGTTATCTGGTTTTACCCCTAGGAACATCTGTGCCAGATCCACCTCTACATGCTAATATCCAGAAAAGGATGTATTTCTTGGAAAACTCACACAATCTATACAATAACAAAATTCTATGAAGTTCTTCAACACTAATCCTCAATATCTATCTTAGTGTTATGTGCTCTAATCAGAGTTTATCGAAATATAGTTTCCAAGGTTTGGACTAAACTTCCTATGATACCAACTCTAATGCCCCAAACCTAGTTACCCAGAGTCGGTGAATTATTACATAACATTTTCATGATCATATGTAAATAATTTCTCAAAATACTGATCAGTTTAGTATTATTGGAAACAAGATTCATACAGATGTTCAACTTTATAACTTGAAATGAAATAAAACACTAATTTATTACATTGGAAACATCCAAGCCTCCTAGATAATGCCAGTAAGCCACTCATAACTAACTTCTTCATATACCAGGAAAATGAATCATACTAATGGGTAGAGCTCAAATGCTCAGTAAGGGAATGAAATACAGTGGAAGATAACATAAATATTAATCATGGTGAATAATTGAAACCTCATGCCTTTACTGATAATAAACATGACTACTTTTATTGAAGGAATATGAGCTTAGTAAATAATTACATAATAAAACATAATCATGGAAATTCTACTAGTCTAATGACCACATGAACCATCAATATTATTTTCATAGTGAGGGAATGTATAAGGACGGAAATTCTAAAACATTTTTTCAAGGCCTCGGCCAAGACGTCTAAAATTTATTTAGGCCTTCGTCAAAACCATATATAAAATGGGAAAGGCCTCAGCCAATTCCATGTCTATTTGTCTAATGAGACCTATCGATGCATTGAGGAGCTATAGCAGGCTCCACCCTTCACTTACTAAGTCCAATACATTCCTCATGTGAAAAGGTTGAAATAAAACATCAAAATTTGTATTAAAACTAACATACGAAGTATCAATACTTTAACCATAAACCATGAATGATATAAAAATAGCACATCTACAGTAGAACATATCAGAAAAACCATCAATACAATATGGAAGTTTTTTATTATAATAAATCAACTTCAAATAAACTTAATATCCATCAAAGGATGTTCACATAGATGAAATCCTAACCTTTTTAGAGAAATAACTCTTTACATTTTGAAATAATTTATAAGTGCCATAATTATAATGAAAACATTTATTTTGAAAATTTTCTTATATGCTTGTAAGGGAAGCTTCGACGATGTTATAACAATTGCAAATAGCCGCACTCACAGTATAAGTTAAAAAAATACATTATTTCCTTAATTTTGTAGAAAAGGTTATAAAAACATTATTTGGAAAATGACAGAAAGATTCCTTTATAAACATATTATAAACGTCAAAAAGGGTATAAATATCTTTAGCCAATAGTCTATAAAATAGTAGGAATGTTTTGAAATACATTTTTAAAAAACATGGATGCAGATGATAAAGAGGTTCTAGTAGATAATTACGTATAAACATCCTCAGATAATAAAGTGATTGCAGAATTGACCCTTACCTTGTACTTTTCCTTGGTCAAGGGTAGGTTATCCTCATTTATAATAGTGAAATAATTGTTAATAAATTATACAAGAATCATATTCATTAATATGATATCATATATGATCTTTTAACATTGCTTTGTTAATAATATCTTAGTATTATTATCTTTTCAGGTGTTAGCTGATTCGTTTTCCTTTGTATGCTTTGTTACATAAGTATTGTTTGTTATGGATAGGATGTATCTTTTTCATACTCATAATGATATTAATTCATTAAAAATTATTTTTAATCATCAATATAAAATTAGTCTTGAATTGATACAATGGGGAACGAATCTCATCGCGTTCATAGAGACTGTAATCTGTACGTACGCACGAACGACAATATCATTTTTTTTATATTAAAATAATATATAATTGAATGGTATATCATATATAAATAATAAATATCATGTTATATTTATTATTTATAGCAATTTCACTTCATTATTATACCAATCAAAATAATAATGTATTGAATATCAATTACACCACGACGTGGAGACGGTAAGTCGTATGTACGCACGTATGGTGACATGTCATTCAAAGGATGGATAGAATAATGAATATGTTTGTACCATATTTATAATAACATCATATTATATAGAAGATAATGGAGTTATTATATAGACTGGAAACAAAAAATAATGAGGGATTGGAAGAAGAAAGGAACTTGAAAGAGGTGATGAAATATTTACCTCTTCTTCGGGTTATTCCTTTTGATTTGATCAAAAGGGCTCATTAAGATGGATTTATGACCGAGGGAAGGTCTCTAAAATGAAGGGAGGACAGTTAAGAGGGTTTTTGGGTAGGTCTTGGATGATAAAAATTTCATTGATTGTGTGAATTAGAGAGAAGGGGGAGTACCCTTTTATAAGAGGTTTGAGGGGCACCTTAGGAAAAGATAGAAATTTTATTTTATAATTAAAATCATTTTCGGTTTCTAGTGGCTTAAAAGTGGATTATTTAAAGTATATCTGTGGTATGGGTCGCAAAAACACTCAACCAATAGGTCGTAGACAGTTTTTGGTCACTATATTAACCTTATCTTTTAGATTTAACTCTAAGTTAAATAGTTTGACATTTACCATGTCTCTTTGTATTTTTATATTATATTGTAAATAAACATACTATATACTTCCAAAAGAACCCCATGTTGTTCATTAACAATTCAACTATCACTATATAAGTCTTTTGGCCGAAACTTAGATTTTTAGGAATATAATATCAATTAATAATATAATATATTTTTAAAAAAACTCTTTTATGTCAATTTTGACACTATTTTGTATTTTGTTTTTGCTAAATTCATAACAGAATTATTAATTCAAAAAACATTAATCTAACCGACCCTAATATGAAATATTGACCAATAAAATTAGTGGAATATATAAAATGTCTCAAATTATATTTATTTGTATATTTATAATATCAATTATTTTAATATTTCATTAATTTGGTAATTACTGCATCATCATTGTGTCATAAATAAATTAACTTATTTAATGCCTAAAAAATATAAATAAAATAAAATTATTCCAGAAATATTTTTATCTTTATAGTGGATATTTATAGTCAAATTTATCTTATGAGTATACCTATATTAAAAATATTTTACTCATTAAACATTGAATTTAACACTTTCAACTCTTCTTTGAATTAAATAATAATAAAGGTTCTAATTTAATCCATGTTGACCAAAGAGGATCATATTTTATTCCTAAGGTTGTTTTTGGTCTAATTATACATATCTGATAGAATTTGGACATGTGTTAGGGTAATAATAATACTAGTTTACCTTTAATTACCCTATTTACTTTTAACCATGGTAAATAAAATAAAAAGTTTCTATTCACAAAAAATTATTTTCTTCTTATTGAACAACATTTTACTACTTAATATTTACCGTGTCTCTTGGATTTGTGAAATTAAACTCACAGAAGCGGTAACATTTGGTTTTATGTAAATTTCAAAATACTCCTAGTTGGTAGGTAAAAGACGGTAAAAAATTTCAATAACATTTTTATATATATAAAATTATTATAAACTAACACCAATTAATTACATTGAAAATATATAGGTATTTTATATCTATTTTGAACTAAAATAAATTTAAACAAATTAAATAATTATTTAAATTAATATTTGGTTTTAAATAATGAGTCACTGTTTTTCACTATTCATAAAAAATTAAATGTTTTCAGAAAATTACAAAAAATTCACCCTAAGATCACTTCTATATTCCTAATCCAAAATTGAAGTCCATTTTAGAAGATAAAATTTATAAAATTTCAAAAGTGGGTATTACTTTTCATAACGACTAGTTTGATTGGTTGTGGTGTGTTATAACTCGAAGTTGTGTACAACACACACTACTGCATTATTCAAAGAGAATAATCTTGTGGAATCTTGGGGTGTAACATTTATTTTATGGTCTCTTCATTTATAGGGATTATTGTTGATTATGTTTCTGATTCTAAAATCTTATAACCCATCACTCTATAAATACTGTAATTTTCCTACCCACTAATAATTAAAGATAGTTTAAAGTAATATTATCATTTTCCCACCATTATGTACCTCAAATAAATGATAAATGTTTTTTTAGAAAATCTATCATAATTTCTCTCTTTGGTCGAAACCCCATTTTCTCCCAAAATGAGGATTTCTAAAAATTACTTCACAAATGATTTTTATTTTTTAAAAGTATATATTAAAAAATTTACACATGTTTTGATTTTGTTAAAATGTTTTTAATGTAATATACATGTTGTTTTCCAATAAAATGGAGTTACAATTTTACAAAAAAATATGAAAAGAATACTTTTTTTAACATGCACGACATGAGAAGTATTTCAAACATTCATTACCACACTATGAAATCTATATTCTATCTAATTTTTTTTAATATTTCATTCTATGAAAATAATATGACTAATATTTTAGATATTTTAGATTCTTTATAAATGTTTTCAAGATAGAAAAGATGTTGAAAATGTTTTCTGTTTTAATTATTTTTTCCAAATGGAAACGATTTTTTCCACAAAATATGAATAAATTTAATTTCAAATATTCCATTATAAGATTTAAAAGTATATCTTTTAATAATTTTATTTCCAAAATATTTTTTACATGTATTATTAAATTTATATTTTTACATAAAGGATATTATCATCATGAAACTTTCCAAGTGATTATTCTTTCAAAATCATTTTACATATCAGGGGAAATTATTTGAGGATACTTATTATTTACTGGGTATACAATTAATGGATAAAAATATTATTATTTTTTTGAATGGTTACTTTTGATGGTGATAATATGTTTTTGAGACCCATTTATTTTTCCATGGGATATACAATTATAATGATTCTTATGAAACCCAATTATTTTTTAATGGGTAATCTTAGGATGAAATAATGAAATGATGAAATGATTAAGATACCTATCTCTATTATATTGGTTTTGATATGATCAATTGTCTCAGAAAGCCATTTAATTTCATGGTTTATGATAATATAAATGTTTTATTATTTTTCAGAACACATAAATATGTTTATTTTTAAGAGATGGGTGAGACCTATACATACATTCAAATTCCTTGAGTAATGATTTATTTACCATTTGTAAAATATAATTGTATTATGGAATGAGAATAGTTAATTAAGGGATTTGTTTCACTAATGATGGTCATGATATTTGAGAAGGATTACTTGGATAGTTTGGAATGTGAACTTGTTCCACTATGATAGCTTTGGAAGTTATCCATCTATACCATGGTAAGGATTTTCAATTCTTATGCATGTGAAGAAAATATATTAATTGTACCAATTTTATGCTCTCATTACTAATGTTCTTATATTTTTCATTGGTTCGTGTCTTATTATCAATGAGTAATAATTATATTACTCAATATTTTTGATATTTTTTAACCATGGTATGGTTTTAAAATGTTATATGTATGTTCTCATACCATTATATTCATTTTAAGCTTACATATCTCAATTCATTTCCCTTATTGATCATTATAGATTACAATTTTTTATATGTCCATTCCCTAGGTTATGAAGAAATATATTATATAATATATCACTAAAAATGGTTCTAGATATGAAAATTATAGTGTGATATGTTTTAGTTTTCCTAGGGACCAATTTTTTGTTTCTTATTATTCCAATGATACTAAAATCTTCTGATACATTTGACTGTATTAATGTAATGTAATGAGTAATCCTAAAATAAAATGTAATATCTATGAATGATATGCCTCAGTCGCTATATTTGGTGTTAGAGGTTTGGTTCTGTTAACCATTGGAACTGAGGATGACAAAACCATAATCAGATCCAAAATTATATGTTTAACGATTTCACTAAGGACAGTGTTATTTATAGGAAAATGTCGTCAAATTTTTTTAAAGGCTATAGATAGTGGTTTTAATGAAATTAAATCATTATTTTGATAATAAAAATTGATATGGATCTATGGAAGTGGTACATAAGAGAAATAACTCTGAAAATTAAGAATTGATCTAGAATCAATCATCATCTGGTGCATGTCAACGGGCCTTGATGCAAAATTCATTTAACAGACATAGAGGATATGCTTTGGAAATTCACAAACACTATATTAACCATAATTAGGGATTTAAATAGATTATGACCATTAAAAAACTAATATAAAACTATGTGGTCTTTTATTACTACAACATTTTTTATTTTTACATCTAATAAATAATTTTTCCTTATTATGTGGTTCCCTATTATGAATATTTTTTATTTAACTACAATTTTTTTTTATTTTAGTCAATAGTACGAACCTAAATGATCCATATTAATGTTTAGTGAGACAAAAAATGTATTGATTTTCCTCTTGAGAATCATAATTTTATGGGTGATGAAATGAAAAATATAAATTCTATGCTCACACATCATTCTTATGATATGAATCATACTGAATATCCAAACAAACAAATCTGGGAACAAAATTCTATTGAATCCTTCATAAGGAAATGACCAATATATTTTTGGGGTCATTATGATCCCCTAGACTTTTAAATATAGATCAACACCATTATAAATATATATTTTTCATTCTCTATTGTTAAAATCGGGAAAAATTAATTTTTCATATCAATCATTTGGAGGGAGTAGTTGATCAATGGTGGAATCTGATAAAGAATTCGAGGAAACAAGATAAAATTGACCCCATATATGGTGAAAAGTACAATAATTTATTTTACAACATGTTCATTCCTCACATTCATTGTATAATGATAAAGATAGAGTTCATTGAGATAAAGAAATTTGATAATGAATATTTTAGAGCCAATGAGTTGAAATTTAGAAGACATTCGAGGTACTCTTCTCGTATTATAATTTAACATTAAAGAAAAGATATAAATATATTATTATTGAATTTATTACTTTAAAATAAAATTAGGATAGATTATTAGCTAGGAACTAAGACAAAATGCCATTCTAAGGGCCTATTAGCCCGATATTATTTGTGTAAATATATTATATACATTAAATATCATTAGTTCATAGATTTCCTTTAAAAATGTAATGAATTATAAATATAGATTTTATATGAAATATTATTTTTATTTTTATCATAGAGCATATGATTTGTCCAAAGTGAAAATTTATATATTTCTGTATTATATAGTTTTTTATTGTGTAGAGATAGGCGAATGATTAAACTAAATTAAATAAATTATTTCCTTCAAATGGTCATACACAGAGACCTAAAATATTATATAAATATATGGTTAGGAAGTGATATTAGGTTTTTCCATATAACCCTATTGATCTAGTAAATTGTATGTGGATAGTGTTCTTTGTGAACAACATCGTATCAGGCTAAAGGATCATTTCACCATCACAATTCATTGATCTCACCAACAAAATTATAATGATTTTTTCTTCACCAATGATCGATCCAAATCAAGGATGCAAATTTTTTAATTTTATTTTTACATGTTCGATTATTCCTTTGAATAATTCAAATCAATTTATAAATAATTGATTCATGGATCGATTTTATTGCTAGTACTGGAGATATTTATCCCATATTGGTAATTTATATTGTTTTTTATTGATACTATCTCCATTCATTATTCTAACAGAAATTAATTGAGGTCAACATAATCATTCTTTATGGTCCATTTCACTTGATTGTATTTTGATAATTTGTTTCCCTTTACATCATTATTTGATCAATTACATTTTTTTGCTGGCAGTTAAAAAAACATGATAATCACTTGTTTACCAAGCATTTCATAGTGAAACAAGTTGACCCCATACATACATTTTTAGATTGTTTATGGGACCGAGTTACTATGTTAGATTAGGACTAGATTATTGTTCTTCTAGTGTATTTTTACATGATGTGATCGAGATACGTGATACATGGTTTTTCCTTGAAAATGATATGGAAGGATTATTGAGGGATGTCATAGAGAGGGTCTGTGGGACCAGATCCTTGTTTTCCAGCATGATTCATGAATAGAGTAGAGGGTAGAGGAGTATGTGATGAAATCTTAAATGGATTTATGGGTTATGGGAAATCCTGGTATATAGAGTCTATAATCTAATAATAGACACCTTATGAGGAACTAACTGTTGAAAAAGGGTTTCAGTAGTGCAGATAAGTATCGCACAAAATTTGAAAATATCTCCAAGGTGTCTGATATAAACTAAAATCATGGCGTGTTCTCATGGAGTATATAACTACGAACACAACTAGTCACACGACAAGGAATATGACCAAGCCAAGGATATACTAGCAAATACTTATACATTGAAATGACCAAGTACAAGGAATAAACCTTGTATACCAAGACACATGAATGGGAATGGGTCATGATTCATGGATAGAACTAGTTCTTGATGGATACTCCTTGAACTTATAGAATGGAATATGTACTTATTTAATGTAATCTTGGAGCCCCTATTCCCATAACTATGGAAAATGTATAATTTTGTATATTCCCATGAAAATTTTTTAGAGGGTTTTATATGGAATAATTTAATATTAATGGTATGTTGATCCCCTCTGATGAACATCAACCATAGATTAGTTGTTCATATCCATCAGTTTGACTAGGAGTGAGATCATATATCCTCACCACTTTCCCTAGGTGGGGTTCTTGATATCTTCTTGAAAAAAACTACATGGGTGTTTATCCCCTAAATTATATGGTTGTTCTTATTGTGTTGTTGGTATACCACATTGCTTTGGGTTTGATCCCCACCTGTTCATCGATGTCATCAGACTTCCAACATGTACTTCATTTGAAGGGGCCTGACGAGTCTGAAATCATAGATGGATGCCATTAGTGCTATCTAAATATTGGTTTTTATCCCCTACATGATTGTTATATAGATCATTTAATAAGGAATACTATTTGGATTTTATGTTTTGGCCTAAAATTCAGACTAAGTGTCTACAATAAGTATTTCATAGTTTTATTTTTATATGTTATATTTAAATATCCATACGATTAGAAGATGAATATTCTTGATATTATATGATTATGGATATGGAGGTGTCCAACTAGGTATTTTTATACTCACTCCTATATTGGATTTTCATACCCATGCTGCGTCCTTTGTAGGTGATCGAACTATTGATGGATTCCTTATGGGACCAATTATAAGTATAGAATAGTGAAACAGAAAGACAGATCTGTGTTCTAGTTCTTTCATTCACATCATTTCACTCCAAATTAGAAAGTATGAATCATTTTTAGTTTCATTTTTCTAGCTTTTATTTATCACATTAATTATAGTTCTTTTATTTCACACTCAAATGGTCGGATAATAGTTATTTCATTCCTTGTTATTAGTCATTTTATATTTCATTATATTATGGGATTCAAGAGATGAACATGTATATAGGTATATTAGGCTATGGCCTCCCATGTGTGTGATATTTCTACTCGAAACGGGTCTCCATCCCTGGGACTGTTGGAGGAAGGCATAGGGTAGTCACTACCCAAGACAAATTTGTTTTTTTGAGATAGAGTGGTACCAAATTAGTTATTTATACATTAGGATTGAATTATATTGCATTTCTATTTGTCTTATGAAAAAAAATCCTTTTTGGAGTTCATATCATAGGTCATGGAAACTATTGTTCATTCAACAAATTATGCATCCATTCACTAAGACTTTTTCTACCTTTTAGTTTACTCATTAAATATCAAAACTAGTTGTAGGAAAAAACAATGTTACATTCATCATATTGAAATGGGTTGTAGTTTCCTTGTCCTTCTTGAGTCATATCTCTAGATATACTCATTCATTGTGGTGCATCTTATTTATTTCAGCATGCTCGATGATATTTTGACATTGGGATTCAGTTCTAGGATCAAATGGTTTATCCCCCTAGTGATGATGATATGATACAGGGATATGATTTCTATTTTCTACCTCTATGTGGTCTATATGATTTACCACCACATATCGAGAAGATGATGGTTTCATCAACACAAGAAGATGACATGCATAGTATGAGCATGCATCATGTGATTCATCAACATCGTCCATAAAATTTGGTTGAAAGTCCGACCCCCATGTAGTGATTAATGTATTGAATAGGAAAAATGATTATTTCACCTTTGTGGGACGCTAGAATAATATATGGTGCTCTTGACTGTGAAATTTATTAATGCCGCTTATGGAAAATGATGGGGAATAGTGACCTTGTTATATGGGGAGGTGAATCTTGCATGGTCTATGATCATAAAAAATTTGAGGGAGTTTTTTTCTCCAACAATTTTAAAGGATGTTATAATCAAGGATATTTAATACATTTAATTGAGAAGTACGACTATATATTGGTATTCATCGTGCTTCACTATCCTGTCATTGAACTCGATGGATATGGTATGTGATCAATTATTTTTGAATCAAGACATCGTGATAGGGATATTTTGAGACCTCCAGATAGAATGATACCTATCAGAATTCATACCCATTTTGGGTCCTAGAGAATGATGTGATGGTTGAGAGTTTCTTAGATTATTCGACTAAAATAGTTGGTTCATTTAGTGGAAACACAAGAGCCGAATGATTAATTATTTGAAGCCTATATTAGACATGTAGAAATAGAAATCTATAATATTTCATGAGATGGTCCCGAGAATTATATTATGTCGATCAAGGTTCAATTGGTGGATCTAGTTATCCTATATAGTGATAGTTCTACTCTTGTGATGGTTAGGGTAATCCAGAATAAATTTTTTAACCCACTGTATGCCTGATATAGAGATAACTGATTATCCAACATGAAAGTTGTAATGAAAGGATAATGTAGTTTTATATAGTGGATTATGTGGATGAAAATATAGGAGATTTTCAAGTGGTGGAATATATTTTGACTTGTTACCACCACAACCACAACCAGGTGGTCCCATCAAGGATTTGGGTGATGATGGACAAGGTCAAGGATAACTAAAAGTGAATTTAAAATATGAAATAGTGGCACTATAGATAATATTAGGTATGATCTGGTTATTATAAAACGTAACAATAGCATTTATAGACACAGGTGTGAGCCTCTCCTTTCATTCCACAACCCTAGTTATATACATAGATATTCTGATTGAGTCATTTTCTTAACTATTCCTCCTATGGAATCCAAATTGGATGTGACTCATCGATAAATTACTTTGGTAAATGGATAGAATATACTCATGTAGATGATAATTGTTTTGGATATATTTGAAGAAAACATAAGACCTTATAATTCCAAAAATATGCATGGACTAGTTATTTATAGATCATGTCCAAATAGACTATCTTGGGAGGGGGGTGTTCTGTGTTTGCAGTGATGAAACTATGTTTTCCTTTTTGGATGAAAAGGAAGCCCATATAAGCCATGATATACTCATTCATAGGAGGGTGAAAATAATTAAACATAGGATGGATAACATGACACTTGTCAATGTTGTTTTTATGAGTTTTTTGTTTCCTGTAGTTGTAGTGTAGTATAATTATATATTTTATGAGGACATTTCTGGAATACCTCTATACCAATAAATACATTTTGTCACTAATATAAACTATAGAATGACAACAATACCCATCCCAACATATCAGATGGTTATAGATTCACATCATGAGCTGAGGATGATGTTCAATGACATTCAAATAAAGTTCCTTGTTAGACCCCGTTTAATACACTTTGAATCCCAAGTATTGTTCTCCAAAAAGAAGAAATGAGCTTGACGTTTTTTTATGGATTACCATATCCATTATTAGGTTACTATGAAGAATAATTATTCATTACTAAAAATTTATTAACTCTTATATCGTTTCATAAGGGCATTATGGTTCTCGAAGATTGACCTTACATCATGTTATCACCGTATATGTGCACACAATTTGGATATAAAAAATATTCTACAGTCTCTATGTGTACCGAATGATGTCATTATGTATGATTAATGCCTTAGTATTGTTCATTGGACTCAGTAACCAAATATTTTAGACCATCTTAGATCATTTTGTGATAGAATTCATTTTCAAAATCCAGGTATTCTTGACATATGAGAGGGAGATAACGAGATAGAAGAGGATGGACCTCAACATAATCTTAAAGGAAAAAATTATGAGAATATCATAATGTTCCAGTTTGGGATTCAGAAGGCACACTTCCACTAACATTTTTTCCCATTTGATGGTGTAACAGTGGAAAAGGTGAAGGTTAAGGGAGGTTTTCTGTGGGATTCACCACAAAGTGTGATGGAGGTGGGTATATAACTTTATTCAGAGGGATAAAATTGATGATTTTTACCTAATTTCTCTAGGATATTATCTCCTAGGATAGCTTTGACTCAAATGGTGCATCCACTCAATTTTATACGGAGGTACCAAAAGGATTTGTAACAGTTATGTAGATATCGGCAAAAACTCCTCTCTTGATATATATAGATGAGGGTGTTGAGTACATTGGGTTCTATGATGCAGCATGGACCCAAATTTTATTTTTTCAGGTCTAGTGGTATGTTTTCATTTTGTTGTTCATGAAATTTGAGAATAATTGATGAACTATGCCACTCAAAATCATGATATAGTAGTTTTAGTCTTTCCACATAATATTTGGTCAAACTAACAGATAAATGGGAAATTTAAAAGAAAATCTTAACACATGATTATCATTTATATATAATAATAGAAGGATATTACACTGAGATAGATGTGTTTTCTAGAGTTCCTCTAGGATTATGAATTTCAGATTGTCTATAATCCTAGGAAGGGGATCATTTTATAAAATTATCTCAGTAGGAGATCATTTTAATAGCTATTAAGTTAGGGTTTAGAGAAGTTGGACTCATTACATTTATCTTTTATTGATATGGATGTATAATATTACTCCTGTTATATGGTTCCAACAGCTCAATATTTATATTGAGTTTGGGAGGTAGAACATGGCGATACCAACATTGAGACACTACATTTTAGATATCCCCTAGTTAGGATCTTAAATGATTTTATAACACTGGAGAGATTCACATTATTTTTGGATGATATAAAATGGTATAAGTGTCATTGAGAATTGAGTTATTTATTAAGTTCGATACATCACTCTTAGTAGTACATGCGGGTGTGGAACATATGACCCTGGAAATTTTGTAGTAGTTATGGTTCCCATGTATGAAGAGGATTATTATTGATGTTGTCTCTCAATGACATAGTTGTTACCAAGTAATGGCTACGCACGAGGCTCATGTGGGTTTAGATCCATCAAATAAAGATTAGAATTTATGTGGGATATGATATAAAGGGAATTTGTGATGGGGCTACCACATTTTTCCATTGGACATGAGGATGTATAGGTAATTTTAGATCAATAGACTATGTTATACCATTGCCAAGATATTTTAGATCATAGTTCAATAGGGATCTTGGGTTGATTGTATGTGAATGATATAATGAAACTCTATTTAGTTACCTTGATGATTGTTTTAGAATATTATTCTAGATTCAAGTCTTGATTATAGAGTGGAATTTTGGAAGCCTTCAGGATTCTTTTAAATTTGAGCTTGACTCTCTACCCCAAAACTAATGGTCATATTTAGAAACCATTCATTTCTGAGAAGAATATTTGTGCGTTTTCATGTTATACATCAATTTTTGAGAGGAGGATCACCTTACCATTGTGGAGGTTGTATACAAGAACGACACCCATTCCACCATTTATGGGGCACCATTCAAGGAATTGTATGGGTGATCATGTTGGTCACCACTATGCTAGACTATCCAAGGAGTGTAATCACTTTTGGGATTGATGTTTGTGTGACCCAAATAATAGAATCTATCGAGCATACATGAGTGGATTCGGACAATATATAGCCATCATAATTCCAATTAATTATAATGAATGATGTCCTTGGTGTTCAAGGAGGGAAACCATGTGCTTCTACGGGACTCACATCAATGGGGGTTTCATAGATTTGGTCGGGGCTACATTATATATTCAATATTCTTTATTAATTTCTAGATATCGATTATAGTGGGAATGGTGGAATACTACATAGCTCTAAAGCCACTATTATATCTAGTAAATGACATATTCCACATGTCACAACTGAGAAGTCACATATATGTCCCATCAAATTTTATCAACTCGGATGAGGTGGACGTCGAAGAAAGAGATTATTCTATCGAGTACATGATGTATATTGATCAAAGGTAATAGATGATCCTCAGAAAGAGGTTGATTATTTTATTAAATATCTGGTAAAAACATATGAATCTTTTGGATATTACCCGTGATCATGTGACCCAAATGTGTGTTTAGTACCCACATCTCTTAATGTAATTATTTTCATTACTTTCCTGGATATAATGATGTAATGTAGGTATATTGAAACAAATTTAATTTTCCCATGTGTTAATTTAGATTATTTAATTGATTATTTTCTAATATAGACATAGATTCATCTTGAGAATCTGAATACTGGGGAGCTTGGAATTAATTTTTTAAATTTATTTAATATATTAAATATTAATCATGTCCAGTTTTCCAGAAAAAGTAAAATAAATCAAAAAAGGTCATGGAAAAGAAAAATGAAGCATTCATTAATCTAACAAAATTGTATTTACCCAAATAATGATATAATCATTTTCAGAATCAGAAATTTTTATATAGTGAAGTCATATGTGAATTAATAAATTAAAAAAATTAAATTAAATTTTTTATTTATCATTACATAGTAACATAAAATCCTATATAAATATACAGTTATGATTAGAATTAATGGTTATCCACAAAACTGTATAGATATAGAATACCATTGGAGGTGGGAATTATTAGTTAATATCTTTGGAAAAATATTAAATAAAATTGTGTAGTTGGAGTTCAATGATATCATCATTGATAATGATATAGATTTTTTCTTCATCATCGATCAGTCTAACTCATGGTATGAATGTTTTTTTGTATTTCTATCCTTTTTGATTATTCCTATTATTATCATGAATCCATCAAACAATGAAAAAAATCATGGATTGAGCATATTGCGGGTATGAGAGATATTTATTTGGGGAAACGAATTTCAATTTTTATTTATATATACTCTATTTATTCATTTTTTTAATTAAAATAAAGTTATTCCCCCATGAAATTTTGCTAAAGACCATTCCTCATGTTAGTTTTTTGTGAATTCATTTCCCTATTGATCATTCATTCCTCACCAAGGTTTTTATTGGTTTGTGGTTTAAAAAATACTTCATATTCAATCATTGTACAATCGTTTTATAGTGAAACAGATTGATACCAAAAATCCATTTTTGGATTGATGATTGGATCAAGCTATGATGATGGATTGGGACTATATTGGAGTTATTCATGTGGTTCATGACATACGGTGACATGGAAACATGATTAATGGTTTTCCCATGGAAATCATATGAAAAAACTCCAATGAGTGGAACTTGATAGTATCAACTAGACAAAATCTGTGTTCTCAACAAGATTCATGGTTAGATCATAGGTGGAAGGAGTGTAATATGATTCATGAAACCCTTTTTGAGTTATGGGAAATCATGATACATTGGAACTATAATATAATAATACATTTCATCTGAGGAAATCTCTATGTAACATGGGTTTCTATATAAGAAATAAGTATCACATGGTGTGTGATAGGTGTCACAAGACATGTAATCGGAATTTGAAACATAGTGTGTCCTCTAGGAGGGAACATCTAGGTACCCATCTAGTAAGACTTCCAAGATCCTAACCATGGTAATTTTGTATGAAAAAATATGTGTACTTGGATAATTATATGTACACATGAACAAATAGTTGTGCAAAAAAACGACCACAGACATGGGACACAATATACTATTAGTCCTGGTGTTAAAGGGACTTGTCGGTTACCAACATTTTGAAAAATGTAATTATTAAAAATAGATTGGATACCTTATTCCCCATGGGTGGAAAATTTTTAATAAGTTACATTCCCATGATTATTTCCTTATGAGATTATTCTGGATTCAATCCCTATGGATAAGATGGTTATTACCTCTAAGGAAAATGAGTCTCAGATATAGTAGTGGGAATCCTTCACTAAGGCCTAGAGTGAGATCCTCTATCATCATCATTTTCCAATGGTGGGGTTTTATGTTTCATTATGAATAATATTACATAGGTGTTAATTACAGACATAGTGGGATAATGTTTATAGGGTTGTTGGTATACCCATTGGCCTTGTGTATGACCCCCATATATTTATTAATCTCTTCAATCTTATAATATGTATTGATTATGGAGAGACTTGATGATCACAACATCTCAAATGGTTTCCTCAATGATATTAAACTCATGGATTGTGTTCTGTAGGATGATTGTTACATTAAAACATCAAGTATGAATTTTAGGATTGATTTATGGTTGTGATATTACCTTGAGACTATGTGTCTACCATGAGTATGTCCTCGTGTTCATTTTATATGTTCCATTGTCAATTATTTGTTATGCGGGGCTATTATTCATGATTTTATATTCTTAGTTATTATGGGGTGTCCTATATGGTAATGATATACTCAACCTTGAATTTGATTTTTCATCATGTATCATGTCATATGAAGATGAAAATCCATCTGAAGAATTCCTAGTGGGATTAGTACAAGGGATATCTTAGAGAGCTAGCAATAACTTTGTGGGTTCTAATGGTTTCATAGACATCATATCACTACTAATTCATATGATGGAATTTATATCTTTTTTTTATAAGAATAGAAGGAATTCAAATGAATATATAAGAACCCTAAAGAGAAGTGTAAGATCATTCTGTTATGCTCAATATGTGGTATAAAGCTTGGAAGAAACTATCTTAAGGGGAATATAAAATATTTTATGAGCAGAAGGAAGGTCATTTGTACAATGATTAAAAATCTAAATTGAAGAAGTTACCTAACAATGAGAATAGAGAGAAAGCTCCAAAGAATGCACCACCCCACTCAAGTTTTTTAAATTCTATTAGTATAATATTAATATAAACTTATTACAAAATATGAAGGTTAATTATGAAAATTGACACTAGTAACCTCTTATATTAATATAGGAAGGGAAATCGCATGTGTTCACTATTTCAAACAAGGTGTGAAATAATGAAATTGTAATAGTAAGAAATACTACTCACTCTAGAACTACAAATGTTTTATTTGAATCTAGATCTATCCAATAATCATTTTTGGAATATGTTTCAATGGGTAGGAATATTCCATCAAATTAATTAAATGTATAATTTGTAGTGAAATATTCTAATGGTAGGATCAAAAACTATAAATTCGTTGATATATCTCTTGTATATGTGGGTTGTAATTTTTTTTAGAAAATATTTTCATTGTTACTCATATTGATTTTGAAGTAATATTAGGCATGGATTTGATATCTATACATTCATCACACTCCAATTTTAAAGGAAGTGTAGTTACAATTGATATTCCAAACCGACCTATAATTTTATTTTAATGTGAGGATATGTATGAACATTCGATTGAGATCAAATCCATTGTACATGTATTAATTCCAATTTTTATGGGGATTTATTTATAAAATGGTTGCGGGTAGAAACATATCATTAATGATATGATGATTATGCTTAAATTTTGTGATGTATTTTTTTGGATGTTTCCAAGTCACGAAAAACATGATGTTGAGTTCCCAATAGAACTCATACCTGGTGCCATACCAATTTCAATGGATCTATATAGAAGGACCTCGATTGAAATATATGAATTGAAGATAAAACTCAAAGAGAACCTTTAAAAGAGATTCAATCGACATAGTGTGACACTATGCGGTTCACTTTTTATTTTATTAACTATAATAATGGATCTGTGAGACTCCACATTAATTATATAGAGATAAAAAATATCCCAATTAATAAAATTTATCATCCTCACTTTTCTGATGACTTTTTTTAACATATTTATGAATCTTAACACTTATACAATATTGACCTTTGTTTTGGATATCCTCAACTGATGGTAAATAAGGCGAATTTACCCATGGAAACAATCCATATGTAAAATAGAAAGTATGTTTATACAATTATTCCATTGATTCTTGTTAATCCCCACGCTATCATCATAGATATAGTAAAAATAAACAATATATATTACCTTGATTAGTTTTTGGAACACTTTATAGATCATATTATTATATATTAATAGTTAAATGATGGGAATAAAGATTACCAGATAATTGTAATAAAGACAATAAGGAAAAAAATCTATATGAAATGCTAACTAAATTTAATTTTTTTTTTGGGAAAACTATTCATTGTTAGGTCATAAAATCTAAAGAGAGTGTATATCAGTAGATCCATAAAAGACAGAGGCAATTGAATATTTTTCAAAACATCCACAATGACTGAGAACCACAGTTTTTATAGAATAGTTAGAAATTATTTATGGTTTGTTAAGAATTTATCATGACTATATAACCCTATGAATATGTTAAATTGGAAGGGATCTATATTTCTCTAGATAAATGAATGTGTTTATAATTTCAACGAACTGAATAAAATATTAACTTGTTCACCGATTATAACTTTAAAATATAGTGGAGGTGGTTTTTAATATATATTCATGTATAAAAAGTGGAATTAGGATGTTTTCTTTTAGATAATGACATGGTTATACCTTATTACTCAAAAAAATAAAATACTCCTGAGAAAGATCACCAAACTCATGATTTGGAGGTAGCTACATAAATTTATTCAATAAATATATGAGTGAATTTACAATATGGATAATATTCTGATATATTTACAAATTTTTAAAGGATAAATTATATATTCAAATACATTTAGTTGAACATTCACTAATTAAGATGGTTAGAGATGGTTAAATTTTATGATTTCTTAATGTATTTCCATGATGTGAAAGAAAACAGGTGGATGATGCCATGAGTCTAAAGGAATATGATTGCATATCGATGATGTGGATTAAGAAAGATACTATATTCTATGATTTTAAATGTATGGATATGTAATTCATAGATGGAGGGAACAAATAAAGTCTTACTCAAAAGAATGTTCCACCATTTATCCATGTAATGATTAAATATGCATAAAAGGATGAAATGGAGATGCAAAAGGCAGATATAAATGATCAACACTTTAACCATGATCATTATAGAGTGACATGGTTCATGAAGTATTTATATGTCCCTTCCCTACCAAATCTGAAGATGAAATTTTTTGAGGAAGATCATAGTTCATCATTATATGATCATATTAGATGTATGATGATGTATATGGATTTTAAATAAAATTTCATGAGGGATTGAATGAAGAGAGATATTTCATTGTTTTTATATCGATGTATTGTATGTGAGATTATTAAGGATGAGATATGATAGTATAATGTGGTGTTACGTCTATAACACATATCATAATGTAAATGATAAAAAATCACAATGTATTTTCTCATTGGACTACCAAAAATGTCTCAAGAGAATAATGTTATATGTGTTGTAGTCAATCACCATAATAAGTCCACAGTCATAATTAATATATGTGATGAATATTATTTCTATTATATTTCTAGGATATATATTAATGAAGTGATAAGGATTCCATGATTACAAATTCCATTATGTGTAATAAAATTTCAATGTTTTCATTATTTTTTGAGCGATTTTTTTAGTTATCTCATGATACTAAGTGATGTTTCAGCATTTTATGTCATCCTGAGATATATGTTCATCCTTAAAGAACAATTCAAACCCAAATGGATATATTTAAAACTTGTTATTTTTTTCAAAGAGTCTTGGTATTTACACCATACTTAGTTCAGTTTTCCTAAAACAATATATGTCACTCTTTAATTTAGATGGATCCTCAAGAAGCTCTAAGTGGAAATAAATGGTGTGAAATAACAAGATCGAATGAAGTCAAGGAACGAAATTTATTGGGAAATGGGATAGCAAAATAAATTTTATATATGGTTAAATCTATTTAGAAACACATAAAGGAATCATGGATTTGGTAGAAAATCTATGTTGATAATCATTGGTGTGATATAGAATTTAATATATGTGAAAATAGGCTTTATTGAATTTCTCTATGGTTGAAGGGAGTGATATTTGATAAAAAGGAAAACTGATTCCTGGTATTATCGGTCCGTTTGTTATTTTTTATCTTATTAGGATTATTGATTATCATATAGAAATTCAAAAAAACCTCAGAAAAGTCTGTAATGTTTTCCTTTTATCCCTCATGAACAAGTACATACCTGATACATCATATGTGGTAAACTCAGAGGTCTTAAAATTGGATAAATATATTTCTTATTAGGAATAACCAGGGGAGATTTTGAGTCATAAATGAAATATTCTATAAAGAAATACCACTCACTATATAAATATTTTTTAACTAAAACTCCAAATTGTGGAATCTATATTAAATCATGAGAATTTGATGAGACAGAATTAACATAATTTGTTTATATAGGAGTGTTGAATTTTGAGGGAGAAATTAATTTCAATGGGGGTAAAATATAACACCAAAAATTTTAATTAATTATTTTTTTCAAGTAAATTAAAATTTTATGATAGATTATGTTATACACAGTAGCAATTTATGCTTCTACTACATGAAAAATTTGAATATCTATCATTACACATGACAAAATGTTTTAACAAAACAACAATAGATTATTAACATATTAATTTAAACATGACTATTATAACCTATCCATTAAACATATACATATGAATAGTAATAAGTTCTTTTTAATTATTATTTACTATGGAATTTATATAATGGATGTTTACTTATAAAATAATTCTTAATTTTTAGTAAATTCATTTTATGTTTAAAAAAAATTTATTCTAAAAAATTTATTTTTATTACATTTTGTGAAAACTAGTTAAATTATTCATTCGTACATTTATAAAATTAATTTTATAAAATAAATTTCATTTCTAAAATCATAATGTAAAAAATATCTTTGGGTGATTTTTTTGATTAATCTGAAAATTATCAATTTTTGATGAATAATGAATAATATTATATTTTAATTAAAGAATTCATTTTTGATTAATTTATGTATGCAGAAGAATTATATTTTACATTGGTTTTAATGTAAAATTATACCAATTATTTATCTATTTATAGAATTTATGTTGTTTGTATCAATTTCTTACTAAATTTTGATATAAAAATAATGTAATATTTTGAACATTTTTTCATTAAAAACCACTTTCGCATCTCGTCTATGGAATTATTCATCAACATTTGTAAATGGAATTTTAAAAAATGGATTCTATATTTGGATAAATTATATCTTATATTATCTTGATTGTTTATCTTCATTTTTTTCAAATGTTATAGTAAAAATAGTAACAAATATTTACCATCGTTAATGTAAGAACATGATTACTATTGGTAGGGGTAAACCATAAACATAGGGGTTAAAAAATATAAAACTTGTCAATAAGATATTTCATGGAAATATTTTGATTATCATAATCATATTAGACTTATAATGGTACATTTTTTATCTTTATGGCATGATAGAAAGGTGGGTACACCTATTTTCTTTTTAAAAGTGAAAGTTTACCACTCACCCCACTTATAAAAATCCACCCATTCCCTTGTATTTTTCACAGCATAAAATCCCATTAGTTATTCCAATCCATAGCCAAATACCCTAAAAATTTATTTCCTGTTATCCTAGAAGCCTTATCTTTTATAGAAATCTGACCATTGAATGTTTTCATTGAAATCCTAAGGAGGTTACTCAAAGAAGAGTTAATGTTCATCAACGATTGTTTTTTGTATTATTTTCTAATACATCTTATTAAATTATTATTATAAAATGATGAGATAATGATATCAATATCTTCCATATAATGGTATGTTTTTATATTAATGTAATTACTTGTATTTGTCTGTACTTCTGTCAAATTGATTACGAAATCGTTATTCATGTGGGTGGTAGACTACCACCTCATGGACCAATGTCCACTATTTTTTCATTTCCACCCCTAAAAATAGAAAATAATTTTGAATTTATTATAATAATATGACATCTATGATATTATTATACTAATGTAATTTTTATATCACACATACCTTCCTACTATTCAATTATTTGAATATGATGTCACTCATGTGTATGATGGACTACCGCCTTCTGAAGCAATGAGATACGTTCACGATTAATGTGAAATATAATAACGATGGGTTTTTTGAAAGTATGTGATATATATTAAATAAAAATAATTATATAATTAGAATATATTAATTTACCTTTTTTTCATTCAAACTAATAAAAAAATGGAAAAAACATGCAATGTGCATGTCCAGCCAATCGTCTCCATCAACAATGTATTTCATTTTATATGAATTATTTTTTTAGATTAGTATAAATTAATAAATTATGAATACATAATTTATTAATAACAAGGATAAAATTATTTATAGGATTAAGTCCTGATAGAATTAGTAGTAAACTATTTATATATCAAAACAAAAAAATACAAAATCATTATTAACCGAAATGTAACATTAAAATGGGGTTGTAAATAAACCGGTAAAAAATGATATAATACAATAAAATAGGATATGATATATATATATATATATATATTAAAATTAAATATCTTTTTAATAAACATATATTTATTATATAGGATATTTTAATAAGAATGATTTATTTTGTGGATAATGATAATCGATTTCTTGACTCCATTTTATTTGTGGGAGACATTTAAAAATTCTAAACGCATTTATTTTGTGTTTTTTATATAAATACATCAAATTAATTGTACTATTATTATCAAAAAAAATTTATAAACATATACATTTTAGGATCTCACTTTCTGGGGTTTTGTGTTTCCAATTTTATCAAATCAAAGTGGGAATTTGTTTCTCAATTTTCTTTCTTTGAGACATAAGTTGTGTCATTCCCATATATTATTTTATTTGATGTATACATATTTAAATTTCAATTTTATGTAACAAATTAATTTCTACTCAAGATATTTTATGTTACATTTTATATTTTTTACTTCATGGGGATTATGATTCATAATTTCAAAAGTGGTAATGCTTATTTGTTATTATCTTATCATTTTCCTGGATTTTTTGTAGATCTGTTTTCAATGATAAAATTGTATGATCCATTAGTCAATAAAATCATTAATTTTTTTCACCAATGGGTACTAACTATATATTAATGTAACAATAACATTTTCCCACTATTGGTTATATAAAATAATAGAGGCATTTTTTATAAAATCCTACATTAATTATTTTTTAGATTAGAAAACCTTTTTTTTAAACAAAATTTTATAAAATTGTTCCAAAACCTATTTTTAACATTAAAAATTTTATTTAATAATTAAATTTTTAACATTTTTTTATTTTAAAAATTAATTTTAATGGAAGATTCATTTTTACAAAATATCACATTATGTTATTTACTAAAAATATGAAAAGAATATCACTTTTTAAGATGAACAACATGAAAAAATTTCCCACTATCTTAACTATAAATTATTTTAGTAATCCAATATCTTTTCATAAATTCATTTCAAGAGAATTTTATTTCTATAATATATTAAAAATTTTATTATTTTAAGTAATTGATTTCAAAATGAAATACGTTTTAAAAATGTTTTGGGTTTTAAAAAATGGATTTCAAGGTGGGAAATTTATTTTCCACATGAAATATATTTTGGTTTTTTTAAATCATTCATTATATTTTTTTCAAATATTATTTTATAAAAAAAAATTATTTCGTAATTATTTGATGAACATTTTTACAGAAAATTGTATTTTTGAATAATAATTATTTTCATCAAGAAATGATCTAAGAAATTACTCATTATGAATCATACTCCATTTATGATGAAATGTTTCGTTTTTATATATTCATTACTTGTGTCTTCAATAAAGGATACCACTCCGAATATTTTTTTGTATGGTTCTTTTTTTATGATGAAAAAACTATTACAAAACCAATTTTATTTTCCTAGGTTATATCGTGATACAATTATTTTGAAGGGAAATTATTTATCACTAGATTATTATAACATTAAAGGATCAAATTATTATAAAATAAGTCTCTTTTCCCAAGGTTATGATATGATGAAATGTTTATAAAACAAATTTCATTTTATCAATTATTATTTGACGAATGTCTAATGATATTGTGGACCACATAAATATGGTTTTAATTTTGTGACTGCTGGGACTTATTTCTTCCTCCATTTAATTGGATAAATATTTATATCTCATGAGATATAAAAGACTATAATTGGAAATAAACCTGGTAGAGAAAAATACATTGTATACTCTGATGGTATTGGAATTGAACCATGACTACTATGATTGTTTGGGGAGTGGACCAATTAATCTATGATATCCATGTACATTATCCATGACTAATATGGAAATAATTTTCTTTTATTATATGTCTTACAAAAGTCTATTTCTTATTCCAATATTATTCTCTCATGGATCATATTCTTTGATTCCCTTCTAATTAATGTCTTATCACCATCCATTCATTATTCAATGAATATTTATTAATATTGTTGATATTATGGTTATGGAATAAAAATGTTATGATCTTGTTCACATAAACCGATGATCATTTTTTTATAAAATATATTCCATTTTTAACTTTATTGTGAATCTTTCCTCAACCTTTGTTATGATTCTTTTCTCATATATATGATGAAATGTAATAAATTTTAATTTTTAAAGAATGGTTATAGTTATCAAGATCATAGTATGAAAATATTTATTTTAGTTATGGACCAATTGTTTGGATATTAATGATTATAAAGACACTAAACTATTACAATCCTTGCGCGTGGTTCTTTCTAATTTAATGATTGTTCATAAAAAATTTATTATATATGTACAATAATCCTAGGTTTGTATTATTATGGACTATATATATATATATAATTAACATAAACCATTCTAAAAGTTAACATAAAAGAACTCATTTTTATATTTCCTATGTTACATTTGTAAAGCATCAATACAATTAATTTTTTCATATTTATCTTAACATTAAATTTAATTTTTTTTACTGGAAGATAATTTTTAATAATTTCCTGATATTATTTTTATAATTTCAATTAAATGTTTTCGTAAATTTAATTTCTACATTATATCATGATGAATTCATAATTGATATGATATTTTTTAGAATTGAATGTTCTGAATATTCCCCAAAAAAACCACAAGTTGGGAAAAATCCAAATAGTCCGCCCAAACATTGTTTTGACCTAATGAAAGAATGTAGTCAATTTTTTATATAATATTTACGAAATTAATTCATTAATTTTATAATTAAAATCATATATTATTTAAGTAAAGAATTTTTTTATAATAATAACTTTTTATTTTTTGAAGAAAAAAAATATTCTATGATCATACCTTTTTTGAGGTGTCCATTTTATTATAATAATAATTGATATTCTTATAAATTAATTTATTTAAAATAAAAATTGATCAATAAAATATTTATTAATTCTTTAAATATATCATAATTAGATATAATATTAAAAATATGACAAAATATTAAATAATAAGTATTTTAAATGAAAGACTAACATAATAATTTAAAATCAACATTTTTTACAAATAGATTGTTTAATATCATTGGATGAATTAAATAATAATATATACATGTCTAAATCATGAATAAAAATTTAAAATTTATAATATTCATAAATCATATAAGTTGTATTTCCATGAAAATATCTTGGTTACCACAATCACATTCCTTTAGAATAGT
Organism: Viscum album; assembly: GCA_963277665.1. Lineage (NCBI taxonomy): Eukaryota > Viridiplantae > Streptophyta > Magnoliopsida > Santalales > Viscaceae > Viscum > Viscum album. Next base: position 1,152,411,620 of record OY728121.1, on the reverse strand, counting down.
AAATCATAATAATATTATCTAATGTATGACGAGTAATTAATTATGATGTTCAAAAATACATTAATATATATTCAAAATTCATTTAAATAAGTGAAAAATTCATTTAAAACTTTTCCAAACAATCTTACCTAATAGAGCCCTGAGAGGAAATTTGGATTGGAATGTAACATAAAAATATATATGTTCAATGAAAAAACATTGGGTATATGTGAATAGGTCATAATAAAACCAAAATTGATAAATAGATATAACATTAAATTGTTAATTAATTTTTTTAAAATTTTATTTTTTCTTATTATAATGAGTATTTATCTTCCAAAATAAGAAATGAAAAAATATGTGGCCAAAATGAAAATGGTTATAGTGGTGAAAAATGTTCATTATACATAAGGGGAATTATTCATTACCACATCATAAAGATCATCAAGAAATGTAAAATTTTTATGAGAATGAAATTATCCAAGATAAAAAAGGTTAAATAACTTCAAGTAGTATAATTAATTAATATATCATATAATAGAATAAAATGGTATTTTAAGTGATATGAACAATAAAAAAGAAGATAGTGAGTTAGGATAAATCCTTAAAATATCATATTTTTGGTTGCAGGAATTGATTAAAAATAGTATTTTGAGACATAAATTGAAAACATTATAAACATAACTGGAATTATTATAAAATTACAAGTTATAATGTACCCCATAAATAATTATTCCATTCCCAAATAAAGAGTATTAAAAAATAATGAAAATAGAGTTATTAAGAACCCATTAGGATAACATGGTGTGAGAATTATAAAAATATAATAGATAAAATGAGTTCGCCTATTCATTAGAAATGAATATATATGAATAACATATTTCTATCATGATCTCTGAGAGGATAAGATGATATTGAAGAAAAACACAAGAAAAATAATTTATGTATGTAATTGATATCCAAAAAACCATTAAGAATTATTTTAAATAAAATTATACAAAATGTTTCATAAATATTTTATTTTTTAAAAAATGTTTCAAGTATTATAAGATTCATACATGTGAATGAGTTTCTATGGAATAACAATATAGTAAACTATTTTTCCACATAATCATTGAAATAAATATATTCATTTTTCAAATTATTTTCTACTTCCACTACCATTGAGAAATTGTTCATGACAAAAAAAACATTCTTATTTTATTTCTGTTATATAAGATCAATTTCATTATATAATGTGTGTATCAATCTATTTCAAAAAATATTTCATTTATAAATCTAAAAAATGAATAACTGAGATGAATATTTAATTCTTCAATCATGAAAATCAATTTTTATTAGGTCATAATATTCCATGAATAATAATGGTCCAAATTATATGATTTATTTTACTAATACATTATTCATTAGGTTCTACCACATTAAAGAAAAAGAAAATGGTTGTCATATAAAAATATTATAACTAATAATATATGTATAAATCGCCATATGATGAACTAAAAATTTAATTTGTAAAACAAAAATATCAACAATAAAAAGCCTCATTTAAATAATATCATTTAATAAATTTCAAAACAATAAAACTCAGAAACACCTATTTGGCTAAATAAGAAATAATAAAAATTTGAAAAAAATAGATCACATAATCTTCCAAAATAATCATTAAATATATCCTTGAATAACATAATCTCTATAATAATGTCATATTCCAAATACATATATACCATAATCATATATTCACAAAATATATATTAATTCATTTCTCATAAATAACCTCAATTACAAAGATAGGAAACCTTTAAAATATTATATATTCTTAAAAAATTTAAATCAATCATTATTACTAAAATAATATGAATCACTTTCTAATAATTACATAGTTGAAAAAATATACCATAATCATTTAATTTTTACAAAATTATAGAAAATCTTTCCCAAAATTTACATTTTTCATGTTTTCACCCAAGAATGTTCAACCCACAATGTTATCAATACATGTAGACATACTTTCATGAAATTAAATTTCCTTATATCTTATTTACCATAATTATAACAACATTTCCGATTATGTTTCCCATAAAATACAATTATTCTATTTAAAAAATGCCTCAAAAAATATTATAAAATTCCACCAAAATATTCTTCACTAAAAATAAAATATTAATCAAAAGGGTTATATATACCTCAATCGTGCATTCTTCACATATCCTAATAAATATATCCCAAAATACCACTAATCTCCCAAAAATATTAATAACATAAAAAACACAATCTAATTTTCTTATATAAGGGATAAAAACCATCAATCATATTCCATTATTAGTGTTAGATGTTAGTGGATCATGGATGAATATTAGAGTATGTTTGGGATTTTAATAGAGATGAAATCAGATTGCGAAAGAATTTTAGGGAGTGAAGTGTTTTTCATGGTGTTATATTTGTTTTTTGGGTAATAATGGTTACTTATAGAATGAAAAGAGGTAATTTTTGGGGTGTATTTTTTGACATAAATTATTGTTTCATGACAATAATATGTGATGGGACATACATTTTTTTCTTGTGGAATCCATGGTTATTAGTGGTGAGGGTTTCTAAATCATATTGGAAGACAAAATACGATTGATGAATAGCATCAGGTCCCACTGTCGAAGAATGTTTATCCGAGGTAGTGGTGGAATGTTGATATATCTAATTTTTAGAAGAATGGTGATGTGGGTGAGAAAGGGTATCCCCATTAGTATTGTTTTCCATAATGAGTAGAGAATTCCCATAGAATAGGATTTCATAATTTTCATAGAGGCCATGGAGTATTTAATTGTTAGATAAATTCCCTTGAGTTTCTAGGGAATGATGAGGCAGATATTGTGCAAGCAACTATTTGATTATTTTCAACTTCATTTTACGTATTGTTTGTTTTATGGGACACACGATCCTTCACATTACTCTACCTAGACTATTCATTTTTGAATGAGGTGAATCTTATTTTATTTCATCTAAATATGTCTATTCTAGTTTTATATTGAGATTATTTCTGTGATGTGCGGATATTGTTCTATAATGACGAAAGAGAGTATATGTTGTTTGTTATATAGTGATACACTTTTATGGGTTAGAGGCATTCTGATTCCATGTATTACCTTATGTACATGCTGATTCATATTTAATCAGTAGTGCATACACAAATATATTATAGGTTTATGGAAGAGTACCCAGATGCCTTTCAATAAGAGGTCATGGTGCTACAACCTCCATGGGAGATCAATTCTAGTGTATAACTATAATCAATAGATCCTATTATTTTGATGTATCAATATAGAATAAATCATTTTTATTTGTGGGAGAAACAAATATAGATCAATATTATCTTGAATGGTGGTTTTATTCTCTCAAGAGTGTTTACATGGGGTAAAAAATATTTAGTTTTACTGTTGTTGAATAAAAATTTGATTCTACACATATGTTTTTTTCTTCATTATATATAAAATATATAATAAATTCAATTTTCATTAGATGATTATTTTTATGTGATCAGCTGATGATATATAGATGGTTCTAAATGATCTACTATGGAAAGGATGTTATTATATGGTGGTTAATGATTTAGATATTCCAAAACTATTTTTTGATGTCATTAAATGAATTTTGATTTCATTTTCATGATACATAGAGAGAAAAAATCATAGTTTTAATACAAAGGATTGATGAATTCAGCATTCAATGTGTTTTTTGTCAAGTTTTATGTGGTTTTCATCAATTAAATCCATGTGAACATTGTATCTCTATATAATAATACAGTGTAGCTGCATGAGAATTTGGGAGATTGTTATCACCCTAAAAATTTCATATGTTTGAAAATTTGTGATTTCTATGCTCATAATGCTGGATTCACAGGGTACTTCTTGTCAAATATTGGATTAGATAATTATTCTTTTTGATATTGAGTAATTCATTTATGGGGTATCCCCTAATAATTTTGATGATGTGTCGAGTTTCCATGATTTTGAAGGCTATTATCGGTGGTTCATATATGAATTGTATACGGAAACATATCCATTTATATCCTTGACCATAAAGGATCATGTATTGTCCTAGAATATCTTGTCCCAAAATACTTTTTGATTATCTTCATTCATTATAGTTTAGTTCCCCGATCCTCATTTTACATAAGAGGGTATTGAGTTCCATGGTCTTTGTCACACATCACATCTTCTATTGGGTATAATTAAGATGTTTCATGGAGTAAATTTTTATTACTGTTATTGGAATTTAAGAGGCCATGAAGATAACTAGCCCATTAATGATCCATTGTTGGCACTGGTAGATATTTCTGTGATGTTATTGGGACACTACCTTATCGACACACACATTGTGGTTTTTAATAATCAAAAGATACCAGGGTACATCTTCTCCTTAAATATCATGACATTGAGATAGTGAAATGGATGGAGTAATTTCAGGAATTCAAATTCATGATTTACAAGATAACGTAAATGGGTAATTGTGTTGTTGATACTGTAATCATGAAGCTACGAATTTTTTCTAGGAGAGAGTCTTTATATTTAGGTAACATGAAGGGAGAGATCTCTATGATTCTACTTAAGATGGTATGAATTTATATAATATGATGAATTTATGAAATGACAATGAATTTTTCTTAATTAAATAATGTGAAGGATTCCCATCAAGGGGATTTTGAGGTGGAATTATGAAGAGATCATGTACTCCATGGTGATAAAATGAATTATGTAATGAGGATGATCAACCCTAGTTATTGTTTTAGGGGAGATTTTGTTATTCCATTGGTGATGTATGAGGTGGTTTTCCATGTGTCCCACATCTCACCAATATTGGTAAATATTAGTGGGAAAATTATGTATAATGGTATCAGATGTTAGTTTTTCTTGACCGGGTTAATGAGTTTAGTTAATGAGTTCATGTTTTGATTTATTATTTACAATAAGGTGAAAATTTAACATTGTGTCCTCAGAAGATTAATTGAGCCAGTATATGTTCTTTATTTGATATGGGAGGACATTTTCATGAAATTTATCCTTATTTTTCTTCAATCAAAAGGATATTATGAGATTATATTGTTAATTTTCGATCACATGATAAAATTATCTCACTTATTTATAGTCAAAAATTTGATCATAGTGGTGGATTTTTTGATGAAGTATCTAGAGGAAGTGGTGTGCCTTCATGGAGTCTTACTGATTAAATTATCTAATCATGATACTCATTCCATCTAATAGGAATGTATATGCCTTAAACATGATTTTGAGAGACAATGTTTCTATAAAACTTCATTTCATTCTCGACAGGGGAAAATGTATTGTAGACCATCCCAACACTTTATGTCATATGTAATTCTTGTGGCTAGGATACTAGAGGTTTATAGGTGAGGCAGATAGTTTTTTTTTTATTTTTTGAATTAAATAATATTAAATCCTATATTTTTGTTTGACCATATGAATCATTTAATTCACAATCATTCCATTATCTTATTTTCTATACTGGGGTCATAGAGATAGAAGTTAATCAGTCAGAACGATAAAAAAGTATGATATAAATTTTTCTAAAAATTCTTGAGTGTATTAATGTGATAATGGATAATTAGATGACCTATGAATACCATAGGCTGATACCTAGATAGTTTGACATTGGATATAACATATTCATGAAGTTGACTACATATTATGTAAATTGATGGTTTGGTCATAGGATTAATCATCATCATTATTTCAATGGGTCATTCAAGGTGTTAGAACATATATATGATATTGTGAACTATTTGGAACTTCCCCTCATAGATTAACTATAATCATGAAAAATATCTTTTTTAGGATACATCCAAAATTTTAGAATTATGATTATCACATTATCTATTTTTGTGATATTATCATTGAATATGTTGCAACATTTGAGGACAAACCTGATGTCATCTAAGAGTACTAGTAGAATGTGTTTTTTGGGCATGTTATTCCCAAAGTTAAATCCTCTATGTAATAAGTTATAATATATTATGAACCATAGTAACATGATATGAATATTCATTCTTATTATCTACTATTTATTGATGCTTAGTTCCTCCAATGAAATTATATTTTTATGATTTTGACGTTTGTCTGGATTTTGAGAATTTATACCTTCCTTGACGAATTTTTTAGGGACATAGACCTATCTAGGAGGAATATTATCTTGAAGGGTGCTATTTTTTTATTTTATATGTCTCTCTAATAGATATTGGTGTTTTCCCATGATTTAATGATTCATGAGATATATCTTCATGGGTGGTTTCTCAATTGACCCTTTTTCCACACAATCTATATGGATTTTTTTAAAAAATTTCAAAATTGATAATTTTATAATAAGTATCTAATGTACTGTCCAATAACATTATATGTAAAAATTTTGTGCATTTACAATGTCATTGGGTGCATGGGGTAGGTTTGGTAGAGTTTGGGATGTGATATCTGGTTAAATGTGTAATTCATAGTGTTTAATTTTGTTCATGGAATAAATACAATACCGGTGAATAGATTTTTTATATGGACTTAATGTGAAATGTTTTAGGGGATAAATTTATGGCTTCAACCATATTATCAACATGTTAACGGATTAATGGTTAGTTTTTGTGATCCAATCGCATAAAAAGTTTGGCACAAAAATATAGATCATTATGTTTAATTATACCAATATTATAGGTTCTTGGTGAATAGTTTTTTAAGGAGCCTTTGACTCAAAAGATTAAATATGTGAGTGATCAATTCATACAATATTGTTTTTTAGAAGATGGATTATAAATTATATTACACCTTTAGACTCTTATAAAATACAACATTTTCCTCTAAACCCTAGGAATCCAAATTTATACATTCTGAGTGTTTTTAATCCCTTTTAATTTTTATTGATTTCTTACATCACGATACTGATATATGGTGATGCAAGGTGAGTTTTAAATCATTATATCATGGTTTATTGTTTATTTCCTTTTTTATACTACTTTATATTACAATGATATGATATGTATCTCTTTTATTTCCCCTAGTTTTATTTTAATTCTTGTAGATTTGTTATGTATAGTAATCTTAATGGTAAATAGATTCCTTGAGGGTTGTGTGATCAAAGGTCTATGATTGTTGTTTTATTTTTGTCCAACAAACATTTAATGTATAAATTTTTTGAATTCATTTCATTTAATACATTAAGTGAAAGTTTGAATTTATCCTCATTTTTATATTATATTAATAGTGGAATTCAAATATATAATGATTAAACATGAACTTTTTTTTTCTTTTTGGTTCACAATGATCAAATTTTTTTACTTCACAACGATGATTTGACTCTTAAATTTAAAGATAACATGTTATCTCTTATTGATGTTTTATTTTATCATGTTTTTTAATCTTTAATTTTTTTATAGAAGTTAAAACTAGTAATTCTTATTGAAATAAATAAAGAGGCATGTTAAAAAACTTGTATTAGTCATTTCATTTAATTGAACTTAACATTCTGTTTAATGAATATTTAATTATTTATATCTATTGATATTTGATGCATTAGGTTTCCTCTCATTTAAAACTATTTTAAATGAATCAATTAATTTGGTATAATAATGAATCACCTTCTATTTGAATAAATTTCATTGTTGATAATAGAAGTTATTTTGTTATGATGGTCAAATGCCCTGGTTCTAGGGTCTAGATTCCATATTAACTATTATTTTCTAAATAAAACATTGTGTTAATTTTTCAAGATTTTTATATTTATATATTACATTATGTGAGCCTATGATGTCTAGTGGACAAGGGAGAAATGGAAAGGTGTTACTGGGGTTATTGAAATAGTTGGTACAAGAGATTACTGGATGGAAAATAATTTTCAAATTGGTCTAGAGGAAAAAATTTGGACTGATGTAGTGGTATGGATCTTGTCATTACCATTTCATGATGAATATTGTAGTTTTTTCATTCCTTATAATGGATTTATTTGGTTAGAATCAGGATGGTCAAATCATGAATCCCTATATTCATTTCTCTCCTTCCAATAGATTCTTGTTGTTCTTGTTTTAAGAACCATTAATTGTAACACATGATACATAAATATTTCATATAATTATGGAATTATAATATATACTAAATGTATTTACACATAGTTTTTGGCTTCTATGGTTTATTAGTATAATTAGATTATAATTATATACTCTTAAATGTACACAATAATGAGTTAATTTATTTTCTTTTATGAATATAGGTTATCTAGTCCTAACAATTGTGATTGGGAGTCTATTAGGAATTTCCTTAAATTAGGTCAAAGCATTAGTAGCTACCCTTAGTGTGATTTGTGAAAAATATATATGCTTTATGTTATGTTATCTAATATTCTACCCCACCCATATCAGTAGGGAAACAAGACTTCATTGGAATCAATGTGGTGTATTCTTCAACATCCATGTTGGTGAAGGAGGATGAATGACTACCCCCTCACTCTTGATATATTATATGATATTTTTATTACAATCATGTTTTTACAGAGGCTACATTATTATATATACCATTAGTGGGATTTTATTGTTTTCTATCATATTAAACACATTTACCAATAGATATCCAATGGATTATTAAATGTATAAATTTTATGGGAAATAATGGATTGAGGTGTGTTATATGGTATAAGGAACTTGGTGGATTTTATAAAACTACATGGTTACTATTTTTAGGTGTTCAGGATCAAATTATGTGATCTATACTGTGATTATTATTATACAGTTTCAATTGAATTGCATAGTTTACTAGAGAGGGATGGATCATGACATGTGACATTAGGGTGGGTGTGCCAAACAAGTGGGGAAGTGGAAGTGGTGTAACTTCACATTTTAACATAGTTTAGATATTATATTATATCATTTATAAAATATATGGTGAGATAACCCTGGTGATGTTGGTATCTTATCATGCCTTTTAATGAAAAATTTGATATTGTTTGATATTTACTGGAATTTTGTATGATTAATCACATTATTACTAGAGGATTTGGGTGTAACATCATGAACTAAAACATTGAATCCATGATATTATTCGTCATGAACATAGGGACATCTCCCCATATTCATGTGTCTTCAAACTAGCAGTTGTATTCTTGAGTAGAACCAAAGGTAGATTTTCCATATCAACCGGAGATCACAGTAATAAATAAAAAGACAAACATATAAAAATATATAATCAGATTAATAATATTCCAACAATATAACAATATTATCATTGAATGTGTTAATAATAGACTACAAAGAAAAAAAGATATCACAACTGATATCCCATTAGGTCAATCAAATTTATAAATAAACAGTGGTATAAAAGTACAATTAGTCCCAAAAACCAAAATCCCCACTAGATCTTGGTCTCGAACTTATATTGAGATATTACACTAGATAATCTACCAAGATTCGTTCCAACCTATACTTACCAAAAGTGAGAGATATTCAAGTACCCTTATGTCATAGTTGTCAGATCAGGTTTTTAGTAAAACTCAACATGATAACACCAATCAAACAATAGAAGTAAACTATCATATTTCAAGTGGTCTTGAACTTATGATGATTCTATGAACTCCTTACCATTCCATATTTATCTCTATTTTAGAATGTATTCATTAGAGAAATTGAATGTTATCATGTTCTATCAACAAGATTGGTTTGATACGTATTAGCACCCTCAAGCGATATATTCTATGATAGTCCATGTGGCTGGATATATTACATGTACAGATAATGCACAAGGAATGAACTATTATTTTATTCTATATGGATGATTAACTACATGTGTTTTTGAAAAGTATATCAAAATCCTTTTTTCATCGATAATCTATTATTATATGTGATTAACAAGAAATCGAGTACAGACCATGTCTTGGAATCCTCAAGGCATGGAGCAATGGACATGACACTAGGCTGTTATTGTCCCTCCGTTTATAAAGGACCATTTTCATCAGAAAACAAACAATGTGTAAAAATTTACACTTAGGGTAAAAATACCACATAGTTCCACCTATTATTTATACTAAAACAACATCCAAAAGAAAGATCAATGAAAAAAAATCCAAATATTTTATTACAAGTAGAACAAAGCATGATATATCATTATTAGTATTAGTAGATATGATATAACAAGAAGTGAACATCACCAACAAGGAACTAATCACTATACAATAATTATAATAGAAAAATTCATCTTTTAGGGTCTTATGGGATACTGATGCATCCATATGGTATTATTACAATAGAAGATCCAAAAATTATTCTTGTTTAGATATCACATTATGTTAAAATATAATGAACATTTAAACAGTTAATAGAATAATCATGAATCATAACAACAACACATGTGATCAAAATCAAGCATGGTGAAATAGGGAATCTATGAATTATCTTATAATGGTCCTCATATATAGTTTCATAGGATGCACATGCACACACAAAAAAACTCATGGATTCCATTTCAATAATGAAATCCATAGTGATAAAGCCTTATCCATCAGTAGTTGGCATCAATCCAGTGTAGAAGGGTCTATTATGGACCATGATACTTTGTCCAATTACATTAGTAATGTTCCTTAATTTTATTAATTATTAATGATTATTAATAAATTAATAATTGTTAGATATGAATAACCATATTTGATATTAATTACCATTAACAAGATATGAATACCTCATATGTTATTCCAATAAATATATATAATAATCCATGGTGTAGTAAATGAGACCACCTACCATTGGGTTTTCATCATCGAAGTCATGGTTTATCATAGAATCTTCACCAAAAACAAGACAGAGTATCAATTAGTCCAAACATCATAGCAATGATTACTAGAATTGCTTACATTAAATTATATATAATTATAAATAAATAAAATGAGATAAAAACATATATTGCATAGATAGATTCTAAATTATCTATTTATTAAATTAAATATAATTGAATTTCATTTTTCAAAAGAATAATTATAGTTTCACATGTGATAATATATTTTAACCCTAGAATATTCTAATTTATTAAGGGTAGTTATTATTTATCATTCAATGATAATTTATTGATTATTTTATGTCAATAAATGATTATAATATTTCACCAAAAACATTATTAACATTAATTTAAAACATGTGAATTAAAATAATATATGGAAATAATACATTTTTTAATAGTACACCCAAGAATAAAGGATGGAGGATGAGGGTATAATCATTTTTATAATCTAGATGATGAACATGTATTGATCAAAGAATGTGTTTCTAATCATGAACTAAGGAATTCATGGACATCCTAGAAAAAATATAATAACCAGAAACATAGGAAATAATGTTAAGGTATATCTCATTAAGTAAAATAATATAAAATATTAAATCATTAAATGAAAAAAATTAAAAAAAACTAATTTGTCTCTAACCTCAATGTGGAATTTAAATTATTTTAAATCCTTCATATATGGATTATGAAATTTAAACCTGTCAAAAGAATCAATTCTAACGATTGAAGTAATTTTTAAATTTTCAAAACCATTTTATTATTTCAGAGGGAAAGTAAAATTAGGGAAAAAAATTTTAAAAATTTTTTTCACAAAAAAGTAAAGTACATTAGGATAAAATTATATTCTCTTATACAGCTAGCCATTTTTAGGTGTAATGAATTAACCCTTACATAGTTCATGAGGTTAGATAAAACTCTTGTGCCTCCGATATTACTCATACATAAAACTTAATAATTATATATAGCCTTGGAAACACACTATATTAAACTGAAGTAAATATGGGTTACCCTAATGAATGTAGAGGAATAACTAGGTTACACATACATGAATAGTTTCTACCATCAAGGTTAATATAAAAATCTCCCGGTTACCCTTATGCTAGTCTTTTACCCATACACAATGAATAGTATTGAAAAACCAAAACCATTGAATCTAATGAGGAACCCTTATGTTTAGAAATGTTTCTGTTCAAAAATATTTGAAGAATTCAACAAACTACAATATAGCTCCTGCTAACACAAGTATACAATGATGTAGTTCCAAAATAACAAAGAAACCCAGAAATATAGGCTGATTAAAAATTATCTTTTATTAGGAAACTAATTTTTACCCTTATAGAATCAAAAAAAACTTCGATGATTATTGGTAGAAGTATTTTATGTAAATATAGACCCTATTACATGTGTAAGTTTAAAAATTTAATTGAAAGGATTTAATTTTAAACAAAAAAATAATTATGATTTAAAACACAAAAAGAAATATAACAATGAAATTTTAAAAATGTACTTATATAATGACTTCTTATACATAATAATATTGTTTAATAGTCCTTATAAACAAATTATTCATACATGATATGATTTTGTTGATGACATTCTTACCCACCACATTCATTTTCTCATAGAAACCCCAGCCAGTACATTACTAGCCATCTTCCCAAAAAGATAACTTGTCCAAACAAAATAGTCCATCATCCGCCGATCTTGATAAATCTAGACATGAGGTATTTTATAGAAATTTCTATCCTTATAACTGATGTATTAAACAACTTCAATGAATTTTTTCCTAGGTTGGTTTACCGACCACTTTCATATGTCTTAATGCTCTCGATCATACATCAACACACCAGTGATTCATCTCCCTCTCAAAAAACAAAACATTAACCCTAATACCAATGATCATAGAATATATCCAACTAGTGATTAATTAAAAACAATAATCATAAATTTTAACTTCCTGATCTTTTAAAAATAAAATTCCAATTGTAGTTAAATTAAATGACATATTGTGAAAGGATGTTATAGAAAAAGAATTCCATTGTTTCTGTTTTGGATAATATTATTACTTATTTTATTTAAAATACCATTATGCATCATAATAAAAAATATATTTATATCTAAATAGTGATCATATGATTAGTATAAACTAATGGTTATGAAATGTACAATTTCCATAGATAAAAGATGTTATGACCTCGACTAGTAGGATCATACCAAATGTTTCCATTTTAATAGTGCATCCAAGGGAGGTATGATCAATGGAACTTGATCTTGACCAACACAAAGAAAATATTAATCAACTAAATCATGATCATAATCAATTTTTTGGAGAACTTCAAGTTCATCAAGATCATGGCCGAAACCATGTTTATCGAACCACCCCAATAATGTCTCATCATCTCACACCTTATCCTTAGGGCCTCCGTTGATGTAATAAATTGTTATTTATATCGATCATTATAACATGAATATTTATATTATATTTTATATAATATAATGATTATATTTATTACCCATTAATTTTATATTATAAATTATTAAATAATGAGTTTCATTAAAAAGTTGTTTCCCTACCAGAAATTTTTTTATTTTTTGGTAATAATAATGTCGACTAAAGAAATTAATTCTATAGAAATAATGAATTTTTAAAATAAATGATATTTTATTTTATTAAGATTATTAAATAATATTTAATTATTATAGTGTATAAAAATATTATTAATTAAAAAATAAATTTTATAAGGTTAGAAAAATATTATTTTCAATAAAAAATAATTTTAAAATTCAATTAATTATAAAAATAAAATTCTTTTGTCAGAATAAATATTATTTGTGGAATTTCCAAGTAAAAATTATCATATGGGGAATTTTATTAAAAAAATATGTGGTTGTAGAGTTTTGGGTAAAAATTAAATGATGCATAAATATACACTATGTATTTTGAAATCAAAATGACCAAAATTTGATGAAATATGTTCCACAAAAGGTTTAAAAAACAAAAAATAATATACGCCTGATTTAAAATAATACGTTTTAATGTTATTTGATTTGCTTTATAAGTTTATTTTCAGTCCTCTAAAAACAATATTATATATTAAGTTCTTAAAAAAATTTAGGAAGACGCAGATCGACAATACCAAGGGTTGTATTTTATTGATTTTGGTTCATGGCCGAATAAGATAAACAATTCCAATCTTATTTGTAAGACACCTTTGGAAAAAAAATTATAAGTTTTATTGTTTGGATAGAATATATTATATAGTACAAAAACATAGTCTAGTAAATAATAAAGATCTCCCATATCTTTCCCAATATAAACCCTCCCATGATCCCATTTATCATCACTCAAACACTTTATGACACATGATTACTCATCCCTTACTCCTTCATATCCCATCCATGGTACCCCAATGATCTCAAGAGGCTCCAATTTTGCTTTTAGAAACAGCCTTTTTTGGTAATAGATCCTCTAATTATACTACTTATTTAATCCCTTCATTTAGTATATTCCTTTTGATTTCCAACTATTAGTTTTGGGATATGTTTTTCCACATACCTTATACTACCCTTTTTATTCCAAATATATTTGATACCCATTTCTCACTAATTAATCAATTTAATGAATATTTATTTACTATTATTATGTTTTTTAAACTTCAAAATAGATTTTCATGCTAAATGATTGTGAATTTCACTCATGTACTGATTTACACATTTGGTTATTTACTTATATATACATATATTTCATTTAAAGTGGAATTACTTTTATATAACCCACACTCCTCATTTTTTTGTTAATATATATGAATTGTATTCTTATATTATATGATCTATGTTGTACTCCAATACAAGGACATTATATGTTTAGGATAGGTGCACCTAGATATAAATTGATTACATTGTTTAATTTTTACATCTAATGATATTACATGTAAGGTTCATGAGAGGTTATAATAATAATTCTATGTTATTATTATTTTGTCCATAAACATGAATTATGCTTACGATTCTCTGTTTTAAGTTGTTTCCACATTTCAATGTTGCATTTCTACTATCACGATATATCAGGTGACATTGATAATGGTTATGGTTATCACATTTTATTTTACATTTTTATTCCTCTAGGAACACATGTATATCATTACACTATTAAATAATTTTGTTTATTCCATTAATAAGGATTATAGCTCATCCCATTCTTATGTAAGTCCCTAGTTTATCCTATATAGTTTTAGAGGAATGCGGGGTTTTAATAGAATGTCAAGGAAGTTTTAAATAAATTCATTATTTCAATATTTTATGAGGATAAGTTATTTAACTAATCTCCGTAATAAAATAGGTCTCTTGAAATTCTGTCTTATACTAATTCAATCTTTATGTAGTAAATCATGATATAATATGTATTAAAGACTAGGGTTGTCTTTTTCAGTATAAAATGAATTTTATGTTATATTTTGGATTATGATTTAAATATATAGTAAAATCCATTGGGATGTGACTTAACATAGTAAAACATCCCAAATTTTTGGTAATGTATATAGTAACTATATTATATTAAAAAGCAACATTTCATGGCTACAAAAATTAGATGTAGCACTAGAATAGATATATTGAGGGTCACTTTCTGGAAAAGGGAACATTGAGATGGACTGGATCATCAGATAGTACAAGATAGTGGGCCTTGTTTCTCACCAGTGTTACAGTCCATCAGGTTATTATCTTTTTTTTCATAAAATCATTATGAACCATTATCAAGGGAAACAAATTTGACTATACGATATATTTTAGGAAATATATCATGTAAAATATATATTGAATACTAGAAAACCATATTCATCTAGAAAATTCCATTTTTGAATTATACATTTAATTTCTATTGTTCACTTTTTATGTGTTTAATAAATTAGGAATTGTCATTAATAATTTTTCCTTTATTCTCATTAATGGAATGAAATAGGAGAAAATGGTCCAAAAATCAATGTGATATAAAATGTGATGGTTACCCATTTTAGATTCATAACATGATGGTAGGTCATGTGAGACACCTTTTTATTTTGTCAAACAAGCTATAAATAATCATGATTAACAACTGAAATATAGATGAATGTCCAATGACATAAAAGAATAAAATTTTTAATATCCCTAAAGATCATCATATAATAGTGATAAAAGAAATGAAGATTTAGTTTTCATTGAAAATATGTTCACATAGTCATCAAGGGAAACATCACAAAGAAATTGGGATATGTTTTCAATTTTGGAAAATAGTGTATAATGTAACAATTGGGCACTACTGATAGCACATCCACCCTGAATTAACATGGTGGTCAAGTCCTCTCCATCCAGGTACCACTAGTACCCCTGCATACATGTGGTCCCCATCCTAAGGCCCACCCACATGACTGAATAGTTCATGTAACTAATGAATGTCCCCAAAATCCAACACATGTTCATTAAAATGAGCTTTGTCCTCACTCACACACATCCAAGGAAACTTCCTAGAAGGTCACCCATATTTATCACAACACTATGCCATGAAATATTAACTGTGGATTTCTAATCAGGTTGTCTCTCAAAAGGTAAGGCATTCCTAGTTTTCATGAGTAATATGATTTGTTAATTTAACCCATTTTCATTCTAGGGTGTTACATTCACCCCTCTTTTATGGAATAACGCCCCCATTATAGACCCTACATCACAAAACTGGCAGTTTAGCATACATATGTATGATTTCCTCCTTAGATACCAATGTAATATCTAGGACAAACAGATACCATAGACACCGCCCTTAACATGGTCATTGGGTCCTTTCCCTCCATGTACCACATGTTGCCCTCAAGGCATGTGGTCTCCTTCATAGGGTCCAACCACATGCCTAGACATTTCATCTGAATAATGATTTTCCCCAAAGGCCAACACATGGTATTTCCATTATTTATGGTCCTCACTAAAACACATCCTAGGAATCCTGATAGAACATCACCCATCCTAATTCATACTTCAAGACAAGCATCTGTAATTATGGAGTTATAATTAGGAGGGTTCCCCAAAGGAATGGTGTATATTGTTAACATGAGTCATATAATTTAGTTATTTAACCCATTTTCATTCTAGGGTGTTACATTTAAAGTAGCTAATTTCCATGAAAAATGAACATGTCAATGGATGGAAATAATGTTCAACATAAGGTGACATTAGTAGTTAAATGATGTAAATTTTGGGAATTTTTCAATTAATACATTCCCATGAACTATTCCATGGGATAAAATTCATGATGGGAACCAGAAATATCCATAAAGAAGGGAACAAAGAATTTCCTATGCTGATATGAACATGATGAATGATGTACATAAAACCATAGAATACGAGTTCAACATGTCAATTTTTTTCAATTCATTTAGCATTACATATCTTTTATGCTTTATATGACCATCAAGTCACCACCCCTAATTATTTGATATATTTTGGGAAATATATCATGAGTATTTTATCAAAAGATGATGTTTTTTTAGAATTAAATTCTTAAAAAATTTATAATTCTCCATTTTGAATAATTTGAAGAAATTATGTGTCTAGATTGGATTTATATAAATAGAGGGAACATAAATTTATAGGAGAATGAAATCAATCATTGTACCATGAATCATCATATGATTGAATTAATCATCATGGAGAAGAATGATTCTTACTTGGTAGCATTAACAGAATCAAGAAATTATTATCTTCTAAGTAAGTGAATCTCTCCAAAATAATTACAGCAAAATAAATGATTTTTATTGAATGCATGCTCAGTTTGCTGGAATACACTGGCATGTTTCTTGAAGAATGATATGGTCTTCCTCCCAGCAATGATGTTGACTTTTCAATCGGGCCAATACCCACTGATCATAAAATATCCAAGACCCCTATAGAATGGCTATTTTCTAACTCAATGAGCTGAACAAACAAATAAAATAAATTATATATTAAGGGGTTATATGCTCGATTGGATCATCGTGGGGTGAACAAGTCCTATTAGCAAAGAACAGTGATGGATAATTACAATATTCATTGATTATTATTATCTTAAAAAGATAATATTAATGAAAAAGTATCCTCTAAAATAGAATGACTATTATATCAATCAGCTATGTTGAGCCTTTTATTTACCTAAGATATATATTCGTTAGGGATATTATCAAGTAGAGAGTCAAATGGGGATATCATTATCAAAAAGATTCATATAATGAAAGGCGACTACGAGTTCATTATTATACAATTTGGACTCATGATTTATCCATCAATATACATGTATTTGATGAATATATTCTTTATATATTACCTCATCCAATTGGTGGTAGTATTTAATGATGATACTCTTATCTACTCCAACAAAATGGGGGAACATTAGGAGAATATGGATACTATTATAAGGACTTCATGGAAAGAGATTATGTATGAAATACACAAAAAATGTTATTCCTCCTTATATAATGTATCTTTCATAGAGAATTTCATCACAAAAATGATATTTTAGGTTTCTTCAAAAACAGTGACAATTTAACTATGTCCAAGGAAAACCTATATGATAGAAATATGTATTTTACTCTGATTAGATAGGTACCACCATTGATTTATGAGAATATTATGATGATTTTCAAGCTCCATATGTAGGATAAGTTGGAATGAAGTCATGTTTGTTTATAATGATGAATGTGAGATCATTTTCTAATAGATGGACAAGAGGAAATTAAATTCACTTATGATAAAATTACATACCCGTGGAGAAGGAATTATGATTTACAATGATGAATCTAATTAGATATTGGGTTGGGTATTGATGAGAAATAATAATGTTACCACATATTCCTCCTTCCATCTTAATATTCATGAGCAGAAATACCATACTCGTGGTCCTGAATTTTTTGTGTTGACCATTTTGTTATAAATATCGTGTAATTATCAATATGGTGAAAAGTGTGATATATATAAATAAAAAATATAAAAACCTCATGTATATAACCAATAAAAAGAAACATAATATACCAAAATTGTGGTGGTTAGTGCTAATCGATGAATTTGATTGTTCATCAAATTTTCATACATGGAATAAAAACAATGTTGATGAAGAACTGAGTAGAAAGGGTCCATGAACTCTATCCATGAAAAGGATTGCATTGGATACAATCATATCAAATAGTGAAAGGATAGATATAGGTATAATAAATGGATCATCAGCTATCATTCCACAAGTAACTCCTCAAATTACCCTTCATAAGGGGATTAGGGATGCACAAGATGTTGATAAGTTTCAAGAAATTACGGTCACAGATATTCCATATTTTAACTCTTCAAAATATTGGCTTCTATGGTTTTTAAATAGAATATGATTCCCTTAAAAGAAAAATCTAAATATGGATCTTAATGATGATGATTATATCACATCATTCTCTATTCATCCATTATGCTCTTAGATGTATAGAAATTTTAATTAATATTTCTAATGGGATAACATAAAAAGATTCATTTCAATGATTTAATCTCAATATTTTATATTCTATCATGATAAAGAGAAAAATATAAATTTCTAATGGTATTATGAACAATTTAAAATACCAATACGGTCATTGGAAAATTAAAAGATGGATTTCATCATAGGAATCCCTAGAAAACCTAATGGAAATAGAGCCCTATGCGGGGATATCTATCACCTTACCATGTAAGCACATTTTATTTATATCTAAAAATATTTATATCTTGACCTACTAGTCCTGATATATGTAAGAGAAGTGATACGACTATATTGAATACCAACCTCTATTATATCTCATCATGATCGGAGAATTTCCTAATGGATTGGAGAATCCATAAACAAATATTGACTACATATGTAAATATCATCACTATATAAAACCATCAGTTATATGATTAGTTTGTAAGGGCTATTCATAGTCTTGAATATATCTTGAGATCATGTTCAATTTATTTCCAAGGATTTCAGGATAAACACTTTCCCCTAGTAGAGTTATCATATAACAATTATTTCCATCGAAAAATACAAATACAACATTATGAGGCTCTATATTAGAAGAGGTGTGGGAATCTAAAATTATGAGATGAATTGGGAGAGTGTAATATAATGGGACACAATATTATCAAAGATATAATAGAAAAGGTTAAAGAAAGTTAGCATCAGATGAAAACTTGAAAAACATGGTAGAAAAGACATTCATATAATCATCATTAAGACATTGAGTTTGAGGTTGGTGAGAACGTTTTTCCTTCTCATATCACTAGGGATGAAATATGTGAGGATTAGATTGATGGGAAAGCTTATTTGTAGAATCAATAGCCCCTTTGAGATCCTTTATCACATCGAAGTGATGACCTGTCAACTAGTTTTTTTTTCAAATATATCCAAAGTACCTAATTTTTTCCTTGTATACTTCTAGAGAATGTAAATACAAGATCATATAAGTCATTAAATTCATACATGGAACCATTAGAGAGTGAATTTTTTATAATTAGTAGTCAGTGAATATCATGGATCAATGATCCAATATACCACAAGACAATAAAACTAACCTAGTTAATGTAATATGGAAGAACCACAAGTTTGATGAAGCAACATGGGAACTAGAATAAGTGGTGAAACTAATACAACCTCATTATTTTATCATATGAAATGAAACTATTGATGGTGGAATTTATTAATAGGGGAATGATGTAATGAAACAAACATTTATAATAAAATAAATACACTTTTGGTTAAAAAATAATCATTATGTATAGAATTTAATGAAAACAAATGAAATTATTGGGATAGTTTTGAATAATATATAATATTATATTTAAATGATAGTAATGTGTCATTACTACTAACAATATAGTAGTATAACATTGATCATATGATTACTATATATTAAGGGTAATGAAAAATCCAACTTACATTGATAAAGGTTGGAATGTGCTTGACTAGTATGTTCATAGCCTTTGAATCCCATTTATTAAAGATTCTGAGGGAGATAGCATCATTGGGATTTTCCCTAGACCAATCCCTAGATGTGATTAGACAATTAATGAAGGAGAAAAATATTTAATGGAGAAGTCCAAACTCATCTAGATCCCAACCAAAAAAATTCTCACTAAACCACACCCTGAAAGTCTCACCATCGCTCATTATACCGTTAGGGAATTCACATGTTTAATTAAGAGATATCAATCTCACACCTAAAAAATTTGAACGTATAAATTTATTTTACAATGTAATGATTATAATTATTCTTAATTGAGTATACATTATAAATTATTTAATAATGAGTTTGATAAATATTATATTTTAATATTACAATACTCAAATTGTATTTTTGGGTTATAAAAAATATTAATTAATACTTTCCTTAAGATGAATTCATAAATTTCCGAAATAAATTATTTTTAATAAAATATTATTTTTATATAATATTTACTATGTATAGTTGAAAACTTAATATAATGAAGAGAATAAAATTTATATGGGTCATAAAAGTATTACTATAAAAACCTAAACTTTTCAATAAATTAGAATTTAAATTTAAATGAACATATTATATCATATAAATAATTATTTTAATAACAAATAATTTTGGATCCATCATAAAGAAATTATCAAATTGTTAATTTAGCAAAAATTTCTATGATAGTCAAATTATCAGGTTATAATTTTTTTAATATAATATTAAATATGTATTATGAAATAATAATTATTTAAAAGTTATTAAATATGTTCCATAAAAATTATACATCAACCAATTAATATTTAAAATTTAATAAAATGTGTTTTCTAGGTTATTTGATTATTTTTGTAATGACATTAAGATTCCATGAAAGACTATATTGTATATCAGCGTTTAAAAATAATTTTTTCTGATCATGACATGCTTCTACATCACTAGTGGAAATATATTAATTATTTCAGTTCTATTCATTAAAAAATAGTAAGGACCACTAATATTTTGAAGAAACCACATGAGAAAACCATGAGAATGTTTTTTTAACAAATCATCATACACAGTCCTAAACCAATCGTTAAGAAATAACAAATAGGTCCCCTATCATTTCCTATATGAATCCACCCAAGAACCCAATTGTCATTTTCGAAAATACATGTATCTTCTCCTTACTCTTCCCTTACCTCTATAGTAAACACCCATGGAACCCCAAATCTCACAAGAATCTCCTTTACTGCATTTGTAGACACCCTATCAATTGAAGGGATCCTCTCATTCCCACCATTATTCAACCATCCACTTTATTTTATTCCAATTGATTTTTAATTCATTTTGTTGAGTTATTTTTCTAACATATATTATACAATCCTTTTAAACTAAAAATTAAAATATACCCATTTCTATCTGATTAATCATTTTTATGGGTCATTGTGTATTATAATTATAATGACGAAATGTCACTGTGATTTTTCATGCCAATGATTATGATGTGAACTCTCATACCCATTCATATTAAAGTTTATTCACCTATATGGTTTCATTCTTATTTGATAGGGGAATTCCATGTCTGTAATCAGAAATACTCAATAATGGTGTGAACATAAATAAAATTAATTCTTATATTATATGATCTATATGTCACACTTTTTCATTAACATGATTATGATTATTTTTTGTGTGCCCGGATAACATTCCAATTAATTGGGTATTGCTTTAATATCCAAAGTAGCCATGTAAGGTTCATGATAGGTTATATAATGTGAGAAATTTTATTATTTATCTTTGTTTAACTTTTACGTATACTTATTATCCCATGTTGTAGGTTGTTTCCACAAACCCATATTTACATTATTTTATCTTGTCATATCAATCATCATTTTTAAGTATTAGGATTCTCACCTCTTATGATACAATGTTATGCCTCTTGCCTCATGTTTATTACTTTACCCTATTAAATGATTAATTTATTCACTTACTATAATTTATATATTACCCCTTTCTTATTTTCACCCAAAGGCTATCCCTGTATTTTTAGAGGAATTATGGATAATAACAACTTATTAAAGACATTTTCAATATAGATAGTGTATCCCTGTTTTATTATGTTTTGTATATAAATAATATTATAAAAAACATAATATATTGATATTATATGTTGTTTAAAGTGAATCGTTATGTAATTAATAATGAAGTAAACTATAATAAAGACTAGGGTTGCCTTAAAAATCAATTTGGAAGCAGATACTCTCGCATCACCTACACATCGGTCTCCAAATTCTCATGATTGTAAAATGGATGGTATTTAGAAAGAAAATGCATCTTTCCCCCAAGAGAGGTCATTTTTTAGATGACCAGGTCGATGCACCCCACTAATGGAATATGTTTATCTTTGATGAAATCATTGTCTTACCCATTATAGAAGTAGTATTCACTAAAAATGATTGATATGTAAGACCACCTGATTAACTTATTCCCATGTATTATAGAATTAACTGAACACACACTGATTTATCTAACATAGTACAAGGAGTTAAATGATACATTATTGAAATGAAAATTAATATTCATCTAATTAGGAATAGGTAATTCCCACAATTTAGATTGGTCTCATCATTCCACACACTACAATAACCCAATCCATTATTGATTCCATATTCTACCATAGATTTAGCAACCCCAACCCTAGTATCCATGAGGTGATTCCATAAATTATTACATTAGAATAGAATATAAGTAATCACATCCAAATGGAAAAAATAGATTAGTAGTCATGGTAATCTATATACATAAATGATTCATATATTATATTTGACTAAAAATTTTACAAAATAATTTTTTGTATAATATATTTAGTCAATATTTTGTATACCTACATATTATAAATAGAAAATTTCAGGGAATATAAGTTATATGAATCAATATAATTATGTGATAGAATGCTGAGAAAGAGATATTTATAAAAAAATTTATCATAGATAATAAGAATAATATAAATGGGTTGGTAAATAAAAAATAACACATGTCATATAAATAATTAGGGATGGGAAATATCAAATTGAAATGGTAACTGAAATCTCAGTTCATTTAACCAATGATCTATAAATTAAATTCATCCAGAGTTATTATCATAATTAAAATATCCCTGATAATAATAATTGAACTCTGCTTGAAAACATTTGTTAATTATTAAACATTATGTTTCTGTGGAACATGATAAATTCACTATTTAGACAATTGTAAATATTTTTAGCATACTTCTTTCAAGTACTTTTGAAATATTGTTCAAAACATATCTGTTACGTATGAATTGGAGTTTTCCATCAAGTTTAATCTCATGATACTATTGTTCCAATGAGAGGATTTCATTAACGATTATTGAACTTGTGTATTTTATTTCCTATAAATTACTCGTATATCGAATAATAAATTTAACCCATAACAAATTTCCATATCAAATTACCATATTGAGTAAATGATACAAATTTATCAATATTTCACAAGTTAATCAAATAAAATTCAATGTAAACACCATATGTAGTTATTTTATATGATTTATAAAATATTAAGTAACATAAAAGAAAAATATATATATTTAAGAGAACTATAATTTCTAATGAAAAAAACCACAAGAAATTTATTATTTCAATAGAAAATTAAGAATTAGAAAATAATTTTATTTTCAACAATAACTTTTACAACATTTAGTCTTCATGTCAAATCCCATTGGATGGGATAATTCAATATGTACCTTAAAATTATATTATTTAGAAATTAACTATGATATTACATGTAAATGAGGAATTATATACATCAAATAAATGTAAATAGGTGTATATTAACAACTAAGACTCAATGGAATGTGAGTTGATAGTAAATCCATTACCTCATGATTTTGTTTTTATTAATCGTTCATTAAACTCCTATATAATGGTTTCACAAATGTAATTAGATTATATCACACCAAATACATACTTATCAAATAATTTATCATCCTTTTATATAATCTTATCTCTTTTTTAATAATAATCTATTTTTACATTTTTTGGGATGTTAACTTCATTGTTTTCTCATTCATATTTGTTGATAAAATATCAAGTTCATGTAGATATTATATATTCTGATCATCCCCATAATAATATTAAATAATTTCTTTTAATATTTTTAAATAAATTGTATTTCTAACATCAATAATGAATGATGGTTATGAGAAATTAGGTACGTTACAGTCATGGAGACTGTAGGTCGTATGTTTGTAAGAGTAACATTTTCCATTCTTCTACGAGCATAAAAAAAATAAGTTTATTAATATTTTACCATCCATAATGATCATAATATCTTAATAATAAATTATAATCATATATATATATATATATATCATTCATATGGTGTGATTAATAATTGAAAGTCACATCACAACATGAAGGCGGTAGTCCACTGGCACACAAACAACGTTGTCAAGAATTATTGTTTAAAAAAGTAAGAAATGAAAATGTTATATTATCATTTCATAATGATTAATATTTCATAAGGCACATAATCTTTCCATTTATATCACATATAATTATTCCTTGTCTCCTTCTATGTAAATTATTATTGAATGATGAATCACATCGATCACATTTAAATAGTCCTCCATACACATGAGCAACGTTATGATATATCATATGGAATGGATATTTAAAAAGTTATATATATTATCTAATGAATCGATCAGTATAATAATTATACATATATTATATACATAATATATATTGGTAATAATTATAATCTATGAGAGATGGTAATTGATAAAATAATGACATCGGTTTGCGAGGGGATAGTCTTCCATACACACGAATGATTATTTACATACCCATTTGATGGAATTTCACATTTTTATAAGTCATTACATTATTTAAACCACATAACAATATATGGATAATAATTATGTAGTTATATCATCTTCTATTTAAAAATATTTATGAAGGAGGAAAAATAAATTAAATAATGATGCGTGTTGAAGAACATTAACTCTTCTTATGGTATCAAACATAAATTTTTACAAAATCATTCCTATAAGTTTATGCCTAGAAAAAAGGATTCTAATACTACAATACGGAATTTGGGATGTGAGGTTTTTAGGATCATATACATCATAATTTCTTGATATGTGTTAATAATTTTGGGGAGAGTTCACTTTTATAGTTGAGATGTAGTTTCATTCCTGTAAATAATCGGAAGTATCTAGTATTTGGAGGTCTCCCTTACAACATGTCACTAAAATATATATCAATAATGAAAGTAATTTTTATGAGTTTGAAACACACCTCTACCATAGAAAAATAAATATATCTTTATATAATTTCAATGCTTAGTTTTTATGTTTACTCAATTTTAGACTTTTTGAATTTACTAAGGTAACTTGTAACATTTTATATACCTAGGTAATTTTTTATTTAACACTATATTTAAAATAATGATTATTAAATAAATTATACCTGATAATTATAGAAATTAAATATAAATTGTTATTTAAAATTTCATTTATTTTATATTAATTTTAATAGAAACACATGTAATCTGTCAAACCTCATTTTTACATAAATCGTGGTAAATAATTTTAGTTGTTTTCACTAATAAATATTGGAAAAAAATTAAGGATCTCGTAATAGATAATAAAAAGTATTATTAACCAAAATATGGAATCCATTTTCCCAAATTATAGACATAAAAGTTGTATTTTTATATTTTTATATTACTCCCATAGACAAGATGAGAAACCATGCCTTTAATGTGAAAATGTTCAAAAGATTACAATGTCTTTATATCTAAATTCAATATAAAAGCTATTAAAAATAACATAATGTGTACTAATTGATATATATTTGAACTAATTTTAATTTAAGAAATATATATAAATAAATTTTAAAAATATTAATTATATAAATAAAATGGGAGTTCTTAATTCAAATTTTGTATTTCTCACTATTCATCAGAAATGATTTTTTTTAAAAAAACACAAAAAATCACACAAATATAATATTATTATTCTTTTTTTAAAATATGTTTATTATTTCATAAAAAATTCATTAACATGCTATAAATTAATTTTATATTATGCATTAAAAGCACTACTAATTCATCTTTTTGAAAATATATAGTTTTCCCGATAACATTTATTTTTTCCTTTAAATGATTATTATATGACATAAAGTAAATAGATAATTAATAAATATATGTAATATATATATATATCTTCATAATTTATTTAATACTATTCTTATCTAGTATTCCAATATCTAGGAGATAATTATCTTGTTAAAAAAAAATTGTAGTAGTATATTATTATTGGATAAAACATGGTGTTTTGTGTGACACAATCTATCAAGGAAACTAATTATTGTGTGTAATATAAGGAAAAATTAGTGTTTTGTGTAATGAGAGATATAAAATTGATTGAAATAAAATATTTTTATGTCTCAGGTGTTATCTTTTATTATAGGCCTGGTTATTAATGTCATACATGCTATCAAATACTATGTTCTTTTAAAATATTATTGTATTATATTCTCCCCACCATTAATAATTTTCATCCTCAAAATATAAACATGGTCTCAATAATCTAGGGTTTGATATTGTATATTCCATAATTGAAAACCTCTCATTGTGAAAATATTTGATAAATTATCCTCTAAATAAGAGTGATTTGGTAGTACCAAGGTCATATTGAATAACACCTAACTAGGATCATATATATGAGAACACTACTTGAATGTGATGATATAGACTTAGAGGAAAATATTAAATAATTAAATAGTTTTATTTTGGAAATTTATCCAAATAAATTGAATTAACAAAATAATTTTAGGGTCTTCAAAACCCTAAATTTTTAATTATTTGAAAGACTATATGATTCCTTGAATATGAATGTTATAGGGAAATGATTTTTTATTTAAAGATAATTTACCTAGTTTTGAGGAATTTTTTATCAATGAATATATGGAAATATACTTGCACATTAGGTTTCTGTTTAATAAGTGAAATTTTTTCATTTTTTTTATTTCCTTCAATCAATTTGTAATTCATCTCATATTAAAAGAAATGAATATGGAAATATGACATTATGCCTGAATTAATGAAATTTATATTAAATGGATTATAAGATATATAATATAGTGTGAAATCCTTTGTTTTTTTCTATTTTCAAATACAAAATTTTTTTGAAAATGATTTAACTAATTTATCTCTAAATATTATAAGAAATACCACAAGGTCATCACTAATATATATATTTTCAAATAATTTAACCCAAAACTGTGTCATATTAACCAGGAAATTACATAGGCCAATTATATGAGGGAAACACTTATTGTACGTTATTCATGGGTTTAACCACAGGGCCATGCTAGATGTGAAGTGCTTTTAGCCATCATGTAGGATGCCCTTTTTATAAAACCATTTTAATATAATTCAAACAATGTTCCCTAAAAGTTGAAGCATATACAAGAAATAAAATTATTCATTAAATAACATCACTACTATGTTTTTCCACACAAAATATATATATTTTTATAAATCGCATAATAATCTTATTTAAATATAATTAAAACCTCATTAATTATTATATTAACCATAGTGGATATCAATAGAATTAAAATTATATCTATAAAATGAAAAGGAATTATTTCTCAAATAAATTTTCCACTAAAAAATAAACATTCCCAAAATTTCTACAAAATGTGCAAAGTATTTGAATATTCCCATCACATAAAAAATATATAAATGTGATTTATATGTTTCATATATAGTAAACATTATAACAAGAATTCTCGGTCAGGGGAAAACAACTTATCCATTACTAAAATAAAAGAAAATTACAGAAAGTAAGGAACAAGAGTACATACGTACGGCTCAATCACATCCAAATATCAGTTCCAACAAGAAATAAATTAATACATATCGTATTAATCATAATCCTCAACAAATCCATCATAAGGCGAATCCTCTACAGTAGCTGATTCCCATTCATAGTCTGTATCATATATCGTTAATATCTTGGCATGCATCTTTGTGACCTCTAGTTTCTCCATATATAATTTCTCCTTATTTGATTTTTTTCTCACATGGATCTTTTTAGGATTAGGGGAATTCCATTTTTCCGTCCTTGATGAGGACATTGTGGATAATGGCTTCGGTAAGTAGGAGTAGTCCTTTCTTATTCTCCTCTTTGGTGGAGCAGCCACAACACCTTCACATTCAGACAACATATTCCGACCACATTGAACAATATTTCTATAGGATGGTTTTATAACCCCTCTATCAATCTCCTTCTCACTGTCAGGGACATCTCCCCATTTACTAGTGAGATCCACAAGGATGATGTTTTTGCATTTAGCTTCTTTCCTCACCAAGACTCCATCTGAAGTCATCCGAGACTCACCTCCCATTATCTGAGAGAGACTATTATGATAAATCAAAGAACGACATTGAGGATTTCACCTCTCTTCCAAGATCCTCAAGATTCCCCATCCTGGATATATCCACTACAGCCTTTCCCAGATTGTTGGAGACAATATGCAGATTCAAGACTGCATGCGCATGAAGATCACCCATCACCTTGCGTGTCTCCTCTAACTCCAGGACCGCAAACCTATTACCTGGGAGGATCTACCCACCCAGAACATCAACCAAATCTCCTTATTCTCGGTTGAAACTGACAGATACTAACTGCACTTTTCCAGCAGCATGCTCCAGCAAGGGTAACTCCTCAAAACCAAGCCCGCATTTTAACATCTCAAAAACCTGCTTCACTAATGGGTTGAGTGACTCCCGTACCAATTTCATTACACAAATAGGCATACTCAAATGATGGTCTTTGAGGATGAAACCGTGGAACTGGGGTCAACTTGCATAAATCTACATCCTTATTGATCTCAGTTGGGTGAAGGGGAAGCTTTGGTACCTCCTAAAAGAGATTTGGAACCTTCGGGGAGAGGCGGATCCTAGGGAAAGTCATAATCAAGAAAGGCGGAGGGATATCTTTATCAAGCGGTCTTGGAACTCCCCCTCCATTCGGGAGGGGGTGCAGAGCTCATCAACATCACGATCTAGGGCATCGTTCGTAAACATTATACTTATAAATGAAACTGGGTATTTAGAACACTTAATCAAATGAAGACTCACATGCTTATAAAATTTAACAAAACCCATATATTCATAATTATTCATAAAACCAAAATACCTTTTGTAAATATACATCTAAAATTTAATTATTCATTCTATATACTAAAAAATTTTATAAAAATTATGTTATCATAGTTTCATCCATCATCTAGGGGTTAACCTAGGTTGTTTATTTTCCTTATCTTTTCAAATCCTTCGTAATTTTTTATAAATAAAATTTTAATATTCATAAGAATATCCCGTAGGAGTGTTAAACCAAGTGTGAATAATGCTCCATTTTTGTTTTCTAGGTAATGCTACAGTCAATCACAAACCACCTTTTTCGATTAATGACCCCTAATTTCTTCCCTTCGAGAACCAAATTGACTTATAGTATCCATAAAGGGATTAATTTTTAAAAAACACATTATATCTACCATTCCAATGATTTATGATATTCTTATACATTTATACTTAATGAATATAATAGGTTGGTGTTTGCTAATATATTTTTTTCCAAAATGCAGTTCTGATGTTTTCTTAAAAACCCAGATCTAATAAAAACTATAGTAACCTTGATCCCATTGGCCAGATGTCATTATTGTACTTTATAACATTTTCTTAAGAAACAATGAAACACATAATGAAGGATGGAATAATTTAGTATCCTTGGTGAAAAAGATATATAAATGATTAAGATACTACATTTGAATAAACAAATTAAAACATAACTATTTCTTGAAATTAAAAGTATTCCCTCATGCATATCACGGCATATCGGTCAAATTAATCATAATAGAATCATGGTGAAAGTAATCAATATAAGAGTGATCTCAAGTGGAAAGTATGGGATATGTATAAAAGAAGATATCATGAATCAATAACCATAATAAAAATTGAATGATAAATAATTGAGTACACATTCCATTTCCAAAACTGGATATGGAAAAAAATATGTCATGGAAAGTAATTTAAGTTCATTAAATTTAACCAATTTAAAAATAATTATATTCATCAAGATATGCTAACATAGGTAAAATATCCTGGACAATAATAATTAAAATCCAAATGAATTAAATTCTTAACAATTTGATTTCATGTTTTCCAAGAACATGATACCTTTTATGAAATTACCTTTCATAAGTCTATTTATTATAATACTATCATTTCATTTCATAAGATAGTAAGAAACATACAAAATTGAAATAGAATTGGTTTTCAAACTAATTTCATCTCTTGAGACTACCGATGCATCAGGGGGATTTCATTTACTATTCCCCATCCAATATAATACATGTCCAAATCATTAATAATATAGTGAATTAAGAATTTAACTCAAAAAATATGCCATTTCAAATATTTATACTATATAAGGATACATATTTATCAATATTTCCCTATTTAATCAAATAACGTTCAATGAAAACATCGTATGTGAAAATGGTATAATTTTTTTTGAAAAGTCTTATACAACCAAATTAAATATTGATATTTCTATGAAATTTAATTTATAATGAAAATAATCACAATATATTTATTATTTCTAGAGTATGTTTTCAATAAATAAAGAAAGTGGAATTGAAAAATACCTTTTATTGCTTGGTTATTTTCATGTAAAATCACTATTGACGTTATAATTACATGTTGACTGTAAAGTACCATAGATTAGGAATTAATTATGATATTACATGCAAAATGTTTTGTATATACAGAACATTAATGTAAATTGGTTCATTATAATGAATAATTCTTAATGGAATGTAAATTTAGAAGAAATATCTTACCTCATGCATCCATTTTGATTGAAAATGATTTAACGACATGTTTAATGGTGTTGAACTTGTTATTAATATATAACATAAAAATATTCAGACTTATTATATCATATTTGATCCTTTAATAACATATTATAACTCATTAATTAATAACCATTAATTATATTCATTTTTCCAAGTGGTAATTCCCCTGTTTTATCTTCTGTGATTTGTCAATGAAGATCCAGTTCTTGTTCGTAATACATAATTGTTTCATCCCTTAAATAATAATGGATTAATTATCATATTTATATATAAATTATTCATTTGAATTCAATCATTAATGATGGTTAAGAAAAATTATGTATGTTACGATCTTATGGACGGTAGGTCATACATATGACTGAGTGGCATTTTCCATTTTCACTAATCATCATATAAATAAGGATAGAAATATTTTACCATTTAATAATTATAATAATATCATAAATACCATATTATATGCCTTTATATATTATTTCTGCATTGTGGTGGTGGAAAGATAGTCACATCACTTTGTGAAGATGGTAGACAACCCATACATGATCGATGATATCTACATTAATTGAGTAAAGAAAAATGTAAATAAAATGATAAATTATCATTAAATAATGACAATAATTTAATTAATATCATAATAATTTCCTTTATATAACATATAATTATTCCATATATATATTAAAATAATGATTTCATGCATGATGAATCACAATGGATCGAGAGGTAGTTGTCCAACGTACACAAAAGCAATGATATCATGTATCTTAAAAAAGGAATGCAATAATTTATATATTATGTAGTGACTTTGGAGCAATAAAAATTCAATATATATTATTTATACTTTATATCCATCATAATACCCATCCTTTATAGTTGGGAAAGGAAAAAAGGAATGGCATATGTTTGCAAGGTGGTACTTTATCGTACACATGAACGATGATGTTAGAATAAATTTGATAAAAGTGGAGATTGTTGTCAGTCATTACATTATTATATAAATATTCAATTATATTGATTATTATAAGGTTATTATATCACTAATGATTATACATAATTTAGGGATGTGAAGAAAAATATAATAATACACTCGATGATAATCATTACCTCTTCTTCGAGTATCATGGAAAAATTTCCTAAATACATCCTATAATGTATTTATAAAAAAATAAAGCTTCCAGAAAGAAAAAATTAATGTTTGGAAGTGATTTTGGTAGGGTTTGGTCAAGAAATATGGAATTGTATGTGTGAATTATGGAGACTAATGACTTCCAATTTACATTTGAAGAGGAGTGACATTCTTTTAAAAGCATAAAAGTATTCACTATTGGGAGTCCACCCATATATATTGTGCCTAAAAAATATACCAATATGATATGGTATGGATTATTTTTTTCACTTCATAACTCCAAAAATAATACATTTTAATCATTTTATTCCTATGTCGTTTTGTATACTCAGTTATACCCTTTTAGTTTTTACCCAGGTAACTTGTATATTTTTATTTACCTCATAAATATAACCATTACTAATGTAATTAAAATGGTATTTATTAGGTAAAATATATCTATTTATCCTAAATCTGAATTAAAATTTATAAAATAAAATTCAAATATGTGTTTAATTTTAATATTAATACAATAACATATAATGCAGAAAACCTCATTTTAACCTTAATATTTTAAATTAATTTTATCTACTCTCACTAATTATTATTATAAAAAATAATTTCTAAAATGTTAACTAATATAAATTATCTTAAATAACAGTATTTATTCCATTTGGAAAAAAATTTAAAAGCATAATTAGAATAATTGAATATAAATTATTCTTGTTGAGGTGATGACAAAGCTAGTTTTTAATGTGATAATGCTAAAAAGATTATAATTTTTTTATATTTAAATTATTTATGAATAATATTTCTATAATCTAAATTATATTAATTGAAATATAATCGATATTAATTAATGTTAAATCCAATTCAAAATAAAATATGACATTATAAATTATTTTTAAAAAAATTTTAAACAAAATTTCATGTTTTAAACAATTCATTAATAATTTAATATATTCATAAAAAATTAAAAAATCACCCTAAAGAAATTTTGATATTATTATTTAAATAATTATTATTATTATATCATGTAAATTTTTAAAAGTTTTTAAAAATTCATTTTAATTTATGTGCGGAAAGCTCTATAAATATGTCCTTTACAAAAAATTACTAATTTAGAAATCTTTTTTTTTCTATTAAATTACTCATCTCATATTTATGATCAACTAATAGAAAATAAAAATGTATAAAATATATAGTTTTATAATATTTTTAATCCATTTCATACCAACCATTCTAATGGCTATGATATATCTATCATGTTAAATAATAATATTAATAGTGTATTATTGTTCAGTAAAACTCAGTTTCCCGTAAAACATAAGCTATAAAAGAAGTTCATTATTGTGTTTAGTGAAAGTTAAACTCAATGTTGAGTTTAATTTAATATGTATGATATTGAATAAATATATCACTATATCTTTGTTGTTGTCTCTTCTTATATAATTGATGTTGTGTTTCATAAACACTTCAAAATACTAGGTTCATAAAATAAACTTTTAGGGTGTTACTAAATAGATAAGTCAATCAGCATTATCCAATGGAGCACCAACACTGTGAGGGTCAGGAAAGACACCTTTATTTCTCACACAAAATGTGATCATGGACCAAAAATAATCAGTGATATACCATAAAATACCAATCAATATCTTCCAAAAATACCAGGAATATCCTCAATAGTTGGTACACTACCATGGTATCTAAAATCATTTCATAAGAATGAATTGAATTATCATGCATTGGGAATTTCACAAAAAATTATGGAAATGGTACTTTTTACTCAAATTGATCACTTTTTTATTGACCAGGACATGGAAATCAGAGAAATACATCAATTGAGCACTTTTTAATTGACCTGGACATTTGGAATTTGAGCAATAATAAAAATATTTTACTACTTTCCTTATACCATAATATACCAACTCTACAAAATATAGCTTCTTATGAACTCCTCTTACAAAAGGTCACTAATTTATATTATGTTTCACCACATAACCAGATTCATAAGGGTGTTAGATCAAGATTAACTGTGTTGGGCATGCTCATGAACCAGACCATTTTCATTTAGTACCAGTTCTTAAGGATCCCTATATATAGTGAATCATGACAGCTGGAAATAGACTTCTGTATGCATTTCAATGGTTACCCCATGTACAGAGCATTTGTAACATTGAAGACTACCCGAATGAAATTTATATTTAGAGTTTATTTCAAAATGAATACTCCTACCCATGATACTCACAATCTGTATGAGGCTACACATTTACATAAACTGAGTCATATCAAGGCCAAGTGGTCATTCACATACCAGCACAAGGTTTCGTTAAGGGTTGAAACTCTCACAAAAAATGGAAAAAAATGAAGTAATGACATTTACATATTCATGTTGATATTCTACCAGTCGAATAATCACATGAAATATCACTAACCACATTCATAATGATGGAATTCATAATGAAATACTATTATAACCACATAGTCAAGGCCCTGTAGCAAGACAACAAATAATATTTTGTCAAGACCTTGTGCCTAGTTTGTCTCATGAGACCTACAGATGCATCAAATATCTATAGCGGGCTCCACTCATCACATACTAAGTCCAATGCATTCCTCATATGAAAATGTTTAAACATAACATAAACATTCGTATTAAAACTAGAATATGAAATGTCAATAATTTATCCCTGAACCATGAATGGTATAAAAATAAAACATCCATAGTCAAACATATCACAAAAACTTCAATACAATAAGGAAGATTTGTATCATAATAAATCATCTTTAAAAAATATTAAAATCCATAAAAGGTTGTTGACATAGATAAAAATGATTTGTAAAACTCTTTGAGTGAAATATCTATTTTTCATGAAAACATTTAAAAGTAACACAATTTAGAAAGGAATACATTTAATGAAATTTTTGAATCAATGTGTCACATACCACTTTGAAACTTTTTAAAAGAACTAACATTTTAAAAACATTCATGTTCGTATAAATAAATCCTTAAAACCCATTTTGAAGACATGGAAATTAATGAGAAAGATTTAGTAGAATAAATATTTAAAAAATTTGAAATGATGTTTTTGTAAAAAAGTGCCTTAAAATAATCCCTTTGAAAACTATTTCATGAAACATGGACATGGATAATAAAAATTCCCCATTAGATATTTATGTAAAAACAACCTCAGATAATAAAGAGATTATGAAATTAACCCTTACCAATTTGGAAACATAAGAAACATTTACCCCAAGAAAGAGGTATCATACAATGAATATGTAAAGACCCATAAATTAAAGTTTATTACACAAAGAATACAATTATGGTCTGTAAATACACAACACAAACAGTAATAGTGGCAATATGGAATAAATCTCACTAAAATAAGGAGTGAGATAAAAACCCATTACCTTGCACTTCCGTTTAGTCGAGGGTACGTTTAACCTCCTGTATAAAGGAAAATAAATTGTACCAGAACCATATTAATATTTATGATATCATAATTTATTCATTTATGACTTTATACAACCCATTTAATAATAATTTCCATGTTAGATTAACTTTTCGGGTAATAATCGCTTTCTTAATCGTACGTGTTTTAAGATGTTTCTCTTGATTGTATCACTTATATCATGATTTAAATACTTCCATAATACAAAACATGATTTATATATCACATATATTTAGTATAAAAATATTTATAATAGAGATATATATGAAATGGAAATCACCGTTTATGGAGACGGTAGTCCGTAAATACGCATAAACGTTGTTTCTGTTTTCATAACGTATTGAACAGAACTAAGTGAATAAAATATACGTAAGTACATATATATATATATATATATATATCCGGTAGAATTATTATTTCATATATTACAAACATATTAGTAATATATATTTTTATAATCGTCGATGAATGGTGAATGTGGAAATGAATCTCATCGCGTCGTAGAGACGGTAATCCGTACGTACGCACGAGCGACAATATAATTTTCTCAAAGGTGTGGAATTGGATGTTATATTAATTTTATAGATTCATTATAATCTAATTTTTATTATTTATATACATATTACTCATCATTATATCCATCCAAATAACATAGTGTTGAATACAAAATTACACCACATCGTGGAGATGGTAAGCCGTACGTATGCACGCGTGGTGACATTATCATTCATAAGATGGATAGAATAACGAATATAGATGTGAAAAATTTATAATGACATAACATTATATATAATATACTGGATTTATTATTTTATATTGGAAATAACAATGAAATAAGAAGTGGAAGAAGAAAGAAACTTGAAAGAGGGTGGTGAAATCATTACCTCTTCTTCATGTTCTTCTTTTTGATTTGACTAGAAGGGATCCTTACATTGTATTTCTAATAAAACTAAGGCCATTAGGTTTATGTGAGATTAGTTGAGTGAATATTTTGTCAGGGGTTGGCAGAGCCAAAAGGCTTTGAATTTGTGAATTAGAGGGAAGGGGGAGTGACCTTTTATAAGAAGGGTGAGGGGCACCTTAGGAAAAGCTAGAAATATTATTTTATAATAAATTCATATTTGGTTTATAATGGCTCCAATGTATATTATTTAAAGCTTAAGGTGGAAATAGTTTGAAAAAAACTCGACCAATAGTTTTTAGACAGGTTTGGTTCACTTTATTAACCTTATAGTTTAGTTTTAACTCTTAGTTAATTAGTTTGACATTTATCTTATTTCATTGTATTTTTATATTATATAGTTAATAAACCTACTATATACATTAATGAGACCCCAAGGTGGTCCATTAATGATACAAATATCATTATATAAGTACTCTGGCGAAACCATATATTTTTAGGAATAGAATATCAATTAATAATATAATATTTGTTTTAAAAACTCATTTATGTCAATTTAGACAATATTTAAAAATTGATTTTTTTTAATGTCGTAAAAAATTATTAATTCAAATAAAATTCATTTAAAAAAACCTAACATGTCATATTGACCAATAAAATTCTTCGATGACATAAAAAATTTCATATTATATTAATTTTAACATTTATAATACTAATTATTTGATTCATTCCTTAATAAGGATAATACTCCATCATTATTGTGTCATAAATAAATTTAATTATTCAATGTCTAAAAATTATAAATACAATACCATTATTTAGGAAATATTTTCAGATTTATAATGAATATTTATAGTCTAAAATATAACATATATAACCCCATTTAAAAATTGTTTTTCTAAAAGATATATGATTAAGTCATTTTTGTATTTACTTTAACATAATTAATATAAAGTTTCATTATCACTTACATGTGGATCCATGGGGTCCCAAAATAGCTCCAAAGATTCCCATGGTCAGAAATGTATCATCCAATTGGTTTAGGACACGTTTTAGGGTAATTTATTATTATTATAATATTATTTTTTACCCTCATTTACCAGATTTACCCTTTAACCATGGTAAATAAAATATCACCGAAGTAATTATTCAAAATGTTTAAAAATAAAAGATAGATATTTACACAATTTGGATGTCCTAATTCTAAATATTGAACCCGTTATAATAAATTCAAAACACAGAAGTGGCAGAAATAAATTTAAAATTAATTCTCGATGTCAAAACAAAAAGTGTGATTTTAAGAAATAATAGCTATCAAAAGGTTGACACTTTTTTATGTCCGGTTTAAATGTGCAATTATGTCTGATGACCAAAATTTTATTAAATGGTAAAAATATATTCTAAATATGATTTAAAATCACTAAAATTCAAAATTTATCACTATTAATAATTTCGATTAAAAATGTTGTTTTTATTTAAAATTTAGTAATTTTCACTATTCATGAAAATATGAAAGTTATCAGAAAAGCCCCAAAAATTCACCGTAATCTAATTTCGATATTCCGAATACAAAAATGAAGACCATTTTGAAATATTAAATGCATAAAATTTCTAAAAGTTCGTATTACTATTCATAACGGCTAGTTTGATTGGTTGTGGGGTGTATTAGAACTCAAAGTTGCGTAAAAAAATGCTACTATATTATTCAAAGAGAAGCGTAACGTGGAAGATTGGGGTGCTAAATATTAGGTTTCCTTGTTTCTTATGTTCTAGGGATGTGCAAGGGTCTTCTTTAGACACTTTGGACCATATTCTGCCATCTGCCGACAAAGGTGAGGTAGATGAGTTCGTTTTTACTTTTCCGCCATGTTTCGGGTAAGGTTATTTTACCATGATATTGTTTCACCTAAATCAATTAAGGGTGTGATAATTTTTAAGAGTCCCTAGTACCTAGTTAACTATCTGTTAGTCCTTACTACTTTTATCCTTAGTATTTATTTAAATATTCTTAATTTTAATTATATTTTTGTCGGGAACGCGCATGAATATATATATAAGGTGCATGTGCATGCGATTGCGGACCAGTTGTGGACTGGTTTCCACAATGTATATTAAATGGATTGATATTTAAAATGGTTCCACCCTGTGTTATGGTCCCAAATCACAATCAATTCATTTAAGAATTAAATCTTCATTAAATAAATTGAGAATGTGAGTTTCATTGATTATTATATGTCTATGTATGAAACATTTGATGTTGTTAAATGATGCCACCCATGCGAGATAAAAGCGGACATAAACATGTGTTGATTTTAAACATGTTTTCTAATTTTTTTAATGTGATATGATTAAATAGTTAAATGATTTGAATGGATAGAATGGGTAATAGGGTAATTAATTGAATAATTAATTAACATGGAATGAGTTGGAATAATTTTTTTGGTTATTACTGATTATTGAGAATATTGAATATTGGAAATGTTCCAAATATATATTGGAAAGTGGTTATAATTAATGGATAGATTAATTATTAAATGATAAATGGAAAGTGGTTAATTAATTGATGATTGTTAAAGAAGTGATATTTAATAAGTTACTTGTTGAATAAATTAATTTGAACGCATTAAATTAAGATTGTGAATTAATTTTTTTATGACAGTGGTCTATGGGTACCTTTTGATGCATGTAATTTTTCATGCATTAAGTTGTCCTGGATGGAGATGTTTTATATTAAGAGATGATGCGTGAAATTGTTGAAAATTATATGGGCTTTGTTTAGCCTGTTTTTTGATGATTATGACGTGCATTGAATTTGTTAAAGTCTAGGATGAATAACTATTTGATTAGAGGAGTTCAGACTTGTTTAAGAATTTGGATTATTGAATTCTAATTTAATCATTTATTTAGCATGCTAAGAATAATTAATTTTTAACAAATTATTTAGTATTGATTTTTTGAATGTTTAATTAATGGTTGACTTTTGACGGGTGATTTATGTTGTTAATTAGTTGTTGAATTAATTAATGGATTAGATTAATTAATTTATGAATTAATTAATGGATGGTTGTGGGGTGTCAAACATGGCATTCTACATGAATTATAAATATATATGTATTATTGATAAATTAGTTTTGAGATAGGGACTGATGCTCCAAATACTCACGAGGTGCTAGACATTGTGTTCTACAGCCATCTTGTAAGAAAAAATTCTTTGTTGGGTCAGGAACTGATGCTCCAAATACCCATGGGTTGTGGGACAAGGACTAACGTTCCAAATACTAACGAGGGTGATAGACATGATTTTCTAGACTAATTAATTGTAATTGGACTGTGGGTCCAATTGGTCATACATGAAATGAATTAATTGGTTAATGAAAACTATTGTGACATTTTGAATTGTGAATTTAATATGAGAAAGGGTTCTTACTTATCAATGAATTGGGTGAATCACTATTACTAGATGGACCTAGGAGAAAATCACTATTTTTTAGTGGATGGGATTAGATATTGTATATGAATGATTAAATTGAATATCTTAAGATGAATTATCCAAGAAAAAGAACACACTTGGATTTTGTCATAGCATTGATTAGCTAGATGGTCTTTAAAAAATCAATGGTGACTGACTTATACAGGGAATGTCGGGATCAGTCCCGATCATGAGAATTATGTAGTTTAATGTTTTTGGAATAATTTATAAATGAAAATGATTGTGTAATGACTATTGTGTAGGCATGAAAAATGTATAATACAGGTTCAGACACCAGCAAAGAGCTGAAGCAGGTACTTGGGTATATAGTTACATTATACGGCATACCCTAATTATGCATTCTTGCACTATTTATATTATTTATTGAATATCAGGATTTGGGGTAGACATCAATGTTCCCGACGTACTAGGATTTATATCTCACACCCTACTCGGGACGCAATTGCGCTGGGGTATTAGTGTAGATTCTATTTGGTTATAGGATTGGGTCGTTTTCATTTACGTGGATATTTTAGTAGATGACCAACTGGATGCTCTGGATGCTCAAGGAGACGGCCATCAGGGCATGGAGTCATTGTTTATTTATTTGTGTAATGGAATGTTCAGAATGCTATTTTGTTAACTTGTTTCCATTTCTGTATCCTTAGCATGTCATGCATGCATCTTCCATATAATTTGATGTTGAACATTTGTTTGCACAATATTTATAAAATATACCTTCCAATGCTTTATCATTTATCATATTTCTTCCATTGTTTGTTAATTACTATGATATATTGTTGTGCAACTCTGATAAGTTGGTATAGTCTCCCCAGTGACTATCCATAGACCCTCACTACAAGACGGTAGCCTCTCGCATACGGGGAGACCCAAATGAGGTCATGTAAAAACTGATCTATCCACGCGATTAGTGGTGAGCTGGGTCAGGATGTTACAAATTTGTATCAGAGGGTTTATTTTCCATTGTCTTACTATTTTGGTGTATGTAAACTGGAGACTTGGAATGTGTCGGCACATCAGTTAAAAGTTGTTCTTGGGACTGATCACCCCATGTATGGGAAATGAGCAACTGGGCAAGGATGGGAGTTGATGTTTGTACTATTACATGTTTCATCTGATATGATTTCACCTTGAGTGACTGGACTATTTTCCGCAGTTTAATGATTTTGGGAATTTTGAAAAAAAAAATTTGTTGGCCTGATATGGAAAGGATGTTTCGTACATGCATCATCTAAGTCACTTAGAGATTCACATTTCATGCATATAACATGCAATGCAATTTCATTATTAGGATGACTTGTAATTTGGATTGTGTTCCTTAGGAGAAATACCATGTTTTGATCTATTGTAGCATGCCTCTTTAGATAGCATGTTTCGGTGAAAGATTTAACATGATTGAGTGATTATATGCCATACTACCTTAGTTTATATCATTTTCGTTATTTTTCCATGCTTATGTGTTATATAATGTTGGTTTGTTACTTATTATGCTAACATGATATTTATTTTTTGATATATTAATGGGCTTCTAAAGATAAAATTTTAATTGAATGTTGTATTTGATAAATGGGAGCCAACTGCCAGCGATAAGGTGTATGGGCGCCTTATCGATTTGTAGATGTCCACCCACATGACTAAACCATATAACCATAGTATGTTTTGAAAATGGTTATGAATGTAATACTGCAGAGTTTTGATTGTAATGAACCATTGTGGGGTTGCTTTTGAAGAACTCAGATTAAATAAATGGGAATTGTGGAGGTATCCTTTTCATTAAAAGGGATATAGATGCTAAATTTCCAGTTTATAATTGAATAACACTTAATATAAAATGTTTAAAGAGTATTTTCATGATATTATACTTATTTTTTAATCTGGAATTATTTTGAATACCAATGGGCTTTTTGTGAAAATGTACATGTGAGTTTGTTGAAATTAATTCAAATGATGAATGGTTGAAATGAATTAAATAAAATTGCTAAAATAAAAAAAATGATCTTTTGAATCATGTCTTTTTGGTTTTGTGTGATCAGGGAAGAGGGTCGAATTTAATGTTCATAATGGGATAACCCATGGTAGGTAGGACCCATAGAATGTTCTAGGATATTAAGGTAAGTTTGTCCCACTGCTCGGGAGGACTTCTTGGGACACAACTATTTTGGCACACCGATAGGTTTATGTTACAGATTATATGATAAATGTTTGACATGGTGAACGTGGTTCAGGTAATGTAACACACATGAGTTAATATGTTCTAAAAACATGTGTTGGGGAGCAACTACTCTTTTCTTATGAATT
Source organism: Viscum album (assembly GCA_963277665.1). Lineage (NCBI taxonomy): Eukaryota > Viridiplantae > Streptophyta > Magnoliopsida > Santalales > Viscaceae > Viscum > Viscum album. Next base: position 1,152,368,688 of record OY728121.1, on the reverse strand, counting down.
CATGGAAATCATCTTGTGGGTAATGTTGCATAGTTTTCAATAAACGTGTCAGCATGTGATGTCGAGCCTTTAGAACATAGTTGTTTGATTAATAGTTTGACTGATCTTCTTCAAGTCCTCGATTTTTATCTTAGTACTCTCTACTGAATATGATGAGCATGCCCCCTATCTTGACTTCTTCATGGAGACACTAAGATAGCGTTAGTCTTACGCCGCACTACAATTTAAATATTGTTGGTCTTGATGAGTGGTTGTTTTCTGGGTATTATGCAGGATGGATTGATTCTTTGGGCTACATTTCTTTTTGTGTTGGGGAATGGTTGTTTTAAAATATCCATGTGTGTTAACAGAGAAATTTCACCATAGGTTGTGTAAGGACATCATTTTACATGTGGATGGTTTTGGACAGTTTTTAAGGAACATCGTCAGATAAAGGGTGAAATGTGTTTAGGGTTTTAGAACTTATTCAAGGGAATATTGTGAAACCTGTTCTTTTGATTGATTGAGATTAAACCATTTTAGTTGATAAGGTCCTTCTAATGACATGTGATATAAGAACTATTTCAATGATTAAGCTATAAACTGTGCATTGGATATAGTTTTAAAGGCTTATCCATTAGACTTGTGAAGTGTTTAAGGTACGTTTGGCATTGGGAACACAACACGTCACTTCTATCAAGATTAAATGACATTGGTAGGATGGTTGTTTTAGTTTTGGTTCCCAATGTCTTCTCAGATATGAGAAGTTTTAAGGTGGGTATATTGTAATGTCCCGTGTTATTGAACTGGGTTAAAATATGAATGGTATTGAAATTTTTTTATGTTTATCAATAGGTTGTTTCATTTAAACCATGCCCAGGAATATTATTCCGAGTGTTGGAATGGCTAAAGGTGTCTTTTTGGGCTTACGTAATTACCTGATTATTTTCGTAGGTGTCCCGATGAGTCTCGTGAACAACGATTTCGGAAAATTCCACTTTAATGGATCTTCACGGGAAGCACACGGTTGCATTCCAACCCGTTCAGTTTACACTATTTAATTAATTATTTAATTTAATTAAATAATATTATATAAGATTTTCTAATTAATTAAAAGAAGTTTTTAATAATAATAATAATGTATTTAATGTTATTATTTTTGTGTATTTTTACATAAATGAATGTCAAATATTTGATTAAAATACGATTAAAGAAATTAATGTGGATTATGGGTTTATCAATGAACCATTTTATTTAAATGAAGGATTTCATAATTATTAAAAGAGAATTTATTATTAAATGAAGGAATGTCCTAATAATAATAATTTTGTTATTATTATTATGATGTCATTAATTATTTTGGTGTGTTGATATTTTAATTTCATTTAAAAGGGGTATATTAATTATGATAATTTAATGATGCCTCTGAGCTTCTCAAATAAATATTTAATAAAATGAGGAGTTTCAGATTTAATGAAGAGTTGTTATTAAGTAGTGGTGTTGGTTTTATCAGATGTTTTAAAAATAATAATAATGAGATTATTATTATTTTAGTTTTATGAATTTAATAATTAATATTATTACGGAAATTAAATTAGGGGGTATGGGCTAGAGTTTTTATCATATTAGTGATATTGTAATAAATTGGGAGTTTCACAATTAATTACGAAATATTTATGAAGATAATAAATAATGATGAAGCATTTTAAATTTTATAGAGTGTAAAATTTATGTTAAGAGATATTAATTGGATGTTTAATGAGGTATAATATTGATGTGAAATTAATGAGGCTATTGGGTAACTCAAAAAAACATCTAATTAAAAAAGGATTTTCGTAATTAATAAAGAGGTATTTTTATTTAATAAGAGGTGTTGGGATTTATCTATGGTTGAATAATAATAAATATAATAATTCAATAATTATTAGTAAGGTTTTATGAGTTGTTGTTATTATTATTATAAATAATAATAATAATTTATTTTTGGGGGGTTTTATTTAATTAAATTAATGTTCAATAATAATTTAATTAATCTCTATGAAGAAGATGATTTTATTTAATTAATTTGTGTTGAGATAACTAATTAAATAATTTTGAGTGGGGCGATATCGAAGAAGGGTAATTTTAAATGGAAGTATTAAATAATAAATAAATATGGAGTTGGGTTTAATTAAATTTAACCATTTTAAATATAGATATTGGGTTTTGCATGGGTAGTCAAATGTTGTGGGTCAACTGTGCAGTTATCCGGTTTTTTAAAATGATTTATTTTTATTTTCTCTTAAATAAATGAAATGTTTAATAATAATAATAAGAATATTATTATAATTATTTTATTAATTTTATTGGATGATTAATAGGGGCTTTTATAATTAATTGTGAAACATTTATTTAAATGTTAGTTAATATAGTAACATTATGGTAAATGAGAAAAATAAATTTTATTATTATTTTATTAAGACTATTATGTTATCATGGGTATAATTGACAATTGGGGTAGAGAACATGAGGGAGGCGCTCTAGCATATCGGAGGAACAACAAAAATGCACCAGGCCCCTTCTTTGAGGTGCGCTACATGCCCCTCACTAGCTTCTCTTCGTGAGATCTAATCCTCCCGGTGTCTTCTCAAATCCTGTATGTCTCTGTGAGGTGAGTCCATTTTCATTTGTTTTGTGATTTTCATTGGCCGTTTGTCTCCATCCTCACACTGTTTCTAGGGCCAAAATCCTATGGTTTGAGTTTTATTGGGATTCCATGTTTCTTCAGTTCTAGGAATGTGCATGGGGCTCCTCTAGACACATTGGACCATATTCCGTAATCTTCCAACAAAGGTGAGGTTAGTGAGTTTGTTTTCTCTTTTCCATCTTGTTTTTCAGGTAATGTCATTTAATCGTGGTATTGTTTCACATCCTTCAATTAAGGTTGTTATAATTTTTATGTGTCCCTGGTACCTAGTTAGAGGTGTGTTTCTCCTTACTACAATGATTCTAAGTACCTATTTTAATATTTTTAGTTTTACTTATATTTTTACAAGGCAGACACGTGAATATATATATATATATATATGGTGTCTATGTATGCGATTACGGAACGGTTGTGGACTGGTTGTTGCCATGTATATTAAAGTGTTTCAGTTTTAAAATGGTGCCACCCCAAGGTTGGGTTCCAAATCCCAATCACATTATTTAAGAATTATTTATTCATTAAAAAATTTATAATGTGAGTTTCATGTATTAAGATATGTCTATTACTAACACTTTTTATGTCATTAAATGGCTCCACCCATGTGAGATAAATGATGACTTAAACATGAGTTTATTTTAAGAATGTTCTGTGTAAGAAACCGGATATTCGTTTCAGGTATGTTTTTCCTTTTCTGGTTGTTTTTGTGATAAGAGGAGTTTCTGGAAATTTTCAAAGCACATGTCGTGTAATTTCTGAGTACACACCGTGTACTCCCTTGTCGCACCAGGTCGTGTGTTGGCCATGTCCGGGCCACACACATGGTGTGTATGGGTGAAGTGGAGGCCGCTTAAAGCGGAGTACGAAAAATTAGAGTACACGCAATGTACTCAAGAAGTATACACCGTGTATTTTCTTTTTTTCATTAAATGGGACGGGGTCACACGTAAGAGATAGAACTATCTTCTTCTAGGTCTTGTTCGACCGATAGGTTCCATATGGCCACGTAGCTTCTCTGAATCCCCGATCCTTAATCCTTTATCTGAATCGATCGTCGTCGATTGTGTTGGAACTGCAACAGTGAGTTATTCCTTCTCCTATAGCCTCGTTTTCCAATTCCTTTTCTTTCTTAAGTTATTGTGGGTTGAATGCTTTGTGTGTTTTCATAGATCTACACCATTCTGAGGAGAATCAAACCTCTTTGTTCATGTAAATCGATCTCTGAGGATCGAGGTAGGTGGATTGTTCCTTTACTTTCGATTTATTTGAGTTTTACCTGAAAATTCCACCAATACCCAAGAACGGTGTATTGCGCGTCTACCTTTTTGCCCTTTTGGTTATTCCTGCCTTGATTTCATGCTTGTTTAGAGGTAAATTGTTCATGTTTGTGGATAATTGTCATGCATGGATGTTTTTCCCATGCGTTGTTCTTCTTACAACCTTTGGGTCTTGTTAGCCATTGGTCATTGTACCTGTGTCCATGCCTTGTGATCATAGGACATAATGACATTGTTATCATGCTTGTTGCTCTGTAGACTGTTTAGCCAAGTAGATCTATAGTTTTACTTTGGTTAGCCAAGTATCTCTATAGGTTTACTCTGGCCTTATAACATTATTATGCACTGACTAGCACAAGACCATGAGAACCCGGTGCTATAGACTACAAGGGATATACCGAGTGAGCTTCCCAGAGAGTCTAAGATATTATAGAATATATGGGGATAGACCGAGTGAGCTTCCTCAAAGAGTCTTGGACTTTATAGACTATAGGGGATAGACCGAGTGAGCTTCCCAGAGAGTCTTAGTTATTATAGACTATGGGAGGGTAGATCGAGTGAGCTTCTTCAGAGATTCCTCACCTTGTTTGAATGTCTTTAAACCTTCCCAGGCTAGAGGAGGAATTGACCAAGTGAGATTCCTCAAAGCATTTGTGGTATTCATGAGGGTATAATAGGATTGACCAAGTGAGCTTCCTCAGAGTGTCTCTAGACCATGGGTCCAAGAGGGTTAGACTGCGTGATCTCCCTCAGAGAGTCCCTAACTACCCAAGACTGTAAGGGGAATTGACCGAGTGAGCTTCCCCAGAGTGTCTTATAATTTTGTATGACCAAAACAGAGTGGTTAGGCAGAGTGTACTGCCCAGAGGGTTGTGGTACATCTTGTATAGGACCAGAGGGGATGGCTGCGAGTACTTCCCAGAGGGTTTCCTGTTTTTTTATAGTTTCTTCACCGTTTCTTGTAGTTTTGAGGATTGATCACTGTTTTATATCATCCTTCTATATTTCTCATTGGTTACTGCCTTATGTTTACTACTTACTGCTACTACTTACTGAACTATTACCTACTATATACTCACTGACTGTTAGGCACCGATCATCGGGTGGTTGGCTACTATTATTTAGTCTCACACCCTATTTGAGTAATTCTTTTGGGCCCAAACAGACTATCTTTTTGTAGGTATAGATAAAGTCAAGAATCCTTCGACTTCTGGTAATTGATTTCTTGGAGTAGGAGAGTATGAGACCATGCTTTGGCTTGCGATGCTGAGGAGCTATTTACTTTCTTTTCTACTTGATTTGGTACAATTGTATTTTTCATCATTGTGACTTGTTTGGATGCTTTCTTAGATATGTATCATGCATAATTTTATATATATACATATTCATCCAAGTTGTTGATGATTTAGTCTTCCGTTGTTTATTATTGTGGGTTAATTACAATTTTCTCTATTGCATGTTTATTTACTTCCGCTTCGTACTCTGCCAATGAGGGAATAGTTTCCCTATTATCACACACAAAGCCCTTGCTACTAGTCGGCAGCCTCTGGCGTTTGGGGAAATGTGCTTGAGGCCATTTGACCAACTGTGTACGGGGCACCTCTAGGTGGCTTCTGGAACAAGGACATCACAAAGTGGTATCAGAGGAATTATTTTCTCTTGATTTACGGTTTGGAGCCTCATGTAGGTATAAGATGGATTCGGTACCTGGTAATAAGTTGTGTCCAGGAGTAGCTAAACCATGTACATGGAAAATCCATACTACCTCATTTATTTCAGTTTTCAGGTTTTTAGATTTTTTGGTTGATATGATTTCACCTAGAGTGATTCACATGACATGTGTTATTATTTTTGTTGCTATTATGGTTCTATTTCTATCGCAACCCGATGAGATGAGGGTATTCCATCTCATGCATCATATAGGCACCTGTTAGAAATCACATGTCATGCATTCTTGTCATGCCATCTAGGGTGCATTAGTGATTGAATGTTGTTTTGATAGACCTTTTGTAGATTATTCATGCTATTGTGATGGGTTCTTTGATATAGTCTTTATTGTTTGATAGAGGGCTTTTTGTATTGTATTTTTCTTGTATGAATGCCAAATTTTGGATATAGAGGTGTTATTGGCCCTCAGGAATCCGAAATTGGTGATTCATCAACCTATTTTTCCTGATATATGACTGTATTAGATTCCAAACATTGATTTGTGGGGATTATGGTCCCTCACGGATCGGAATTTGGCACCTTCATGCCTTGTTTTTCTGTGTTTCTGGGTTTTGGTGCAGTTTCTGAGATACTGCCGGGAATAACCCAGAATACATGGCGTGTACTTTAGGACTACAAGATGTGTAGTTTCAAACCGTGTCACTGACTGTGTGAGCAGGAACACTGGGTTGAGAAAATGTCTTTAGGAACACGTCGGGTACTGTACGTGCACGTCGTGTAGTATAGAGCCGTGTACCCAGCCATGTCACTAACAACACGGGCCGGGGATGCTCGTGGAGAACACTCCATGTTTGTAAAGAACACGTTGTGTAGTATTGTTCCAGGTACCCGGCCGTGTCACGAACAACACGGGTCGGTGTTATCTTCTCCTATATACGCCGTGTTTTTTCAGAACACGCCGTATAAGGGAAAACCATGTAGCCGGCCTTGTAACTGACAACACAGGTTGATGAAACCTTGTCTCATACACGCCGTGTCCTTGGTGAACACGTTGTGTAGTCTAGGGTTATGTCGACCGTGTGGGTTACCCATCTAAAGAGACTCGGGTAGGGGAATAGAGTTCAAGTACACGCTGTGTGTGGGGACAACACGCCGTTTAGTTTTGGGTGTTACACGACCAGATGTCTTAGGAGTACATGACCCTGTCTTTGGTTTATGTGAACACGCCGTATAATTTTTATACATGTCGTGTAGTCATGTTTTGTATACTCTAATGTTTTCTTCTCATGTTCTTGTTTTTTACTCTTGTATTCTAAGTCATTGATAATCCTAATCTGAGGTGTGATTTTGATCTTTTAAAGCTATTACTCTGAGACGTCCTCTAGTTGTATGTCAGTTTTCAGACGGTGATTAGACACCGGATGTGTCCGACCAGTTATCTCCTGCAGATACTCCTACTGTTCCAGCCTTGGCACGAGTAGTCATTCCCGTCGCAGGTGTTGATGCGCAGTTCAGGGAGGATTTCCTAAGGATGATGCAGACTTTTTAGAGAGCGTCGCCTCCTGCCCTGTCGGTTCCCTAATTAACGCAGGTTTTCCAGCAGCAGTATCCTCCAACTTTCTCAGGGGATGGTGGACCCTAGGCTGCAGAGTCGTGGTTAGAGGCCACGCTGATGATCTTTGAGCATCTGGAGATACCCCCAGAGAAATGGGTAAAGCTGGCAACTTATATGCTCTGAGACACCGCCAATAGGTGGTGGGAGGTGATCTCGTAGTCCGGGAGCCAGCTGAGTATGTATTGGGATGAGTTTTTCTGCACCTTCTATGACTAATTTTACGTAGAGACCTTGATGGCCGACCGAGCCCATGAGTTTATGAGTCTGTAGTAGCGTAGTCTTTCAGTTATGGTGTACATGTCTTGCTTTACCGAGCTGCAGCGCTTCACATCGATCATAGCTGGTGATGAGTTGTTCCCTGCTAGGAAATACAAGGACGGTCTATGGTAGGAGATCTATTCCTTGGTGAATATCTTCAGGTTGACTTCGATATCCTCTATCATCAACCAGGCTTTGATCACCGAGCGTAACTTGAGGGGTTCTACAGCAGTGAGCTAGGGTGGTTCGACATCTTGAGCCGGTGTTCCTTCTACGGATAGTAGGAAGCGCCAGGGAGAGTCTTCTCGAGCAGATCAGAGTAGGTGAGGAGTATCTTCGGGTAGCCATGTAAGATGCTACCAGTGTGGTAGTAGTGGGCATAATAGTCCTCTGTGCCAGAGGGTCCCGATGGAGTGCCAATCTTCCAGCAAGATGGGCCATCTTCAACACTTTTGTCAGATCATCTTGCCTTCATCTAGTGGAAGGGGTTCTTCTATGATCCCGTGTTCAGGAGATGCTTCGTCAGTTCATCACCAGTCTAGGAACTGGAGTTCTTCCGACTATTTGGGCTGAGGTGGAGGTCGCGGCCGTGGTGTCAGTCACTAAGTCATCAGCAACAGCGGAGTGGATCAGCTCAGAGTGTTCAGCCAAGGGCACAGGGTCGCCGTACAGGCTAGACTATCGCCCTGAAGAAGACCTACCAAGAGCAGGATCTGGGCCCTTCTAGAGTTCGAGGTACGATCTTAGTATCCTCGGTTTTATCTTCAGCGCTTTTTGATATGGGTGCTAAACATAGTTTTATCTTCATTGCTATTGTGGAGAGCCATGGGCTTTGTATATTTTCTTCTGATGACTTGTTAACTCTTGACATGCATTTGGGAATGAAGACATCTAGCGTACGTCAGTGTAGAGAGTTCCCTCTTGAGGTTTCATGGTGTCTTTTCTTATAGGACCTTTATGTCCTAGAGATGACGGGCTATGATGTCTTTCTTGGGATGGACTGGTTGGTTCACTTCTATGCAGTCGTCAATTTCTATCGTCGCAGGGTGAGTTTCGTTCAGTAGAGGGTGGATCGTTCCTTCATAGAGGTGAGTGGGTTGTCTAGGCATGTAGAGCTAGACCAAAGCATCATGGGATATGAGGATTTACAGCCGAGATTGCTAGTCTTTATCTGGAAGACCAGGGGACCTCTCAGTTATACTTTCCTCCAATCGTGGATCGTTTCAGGGATGTATTTCCAGAGGAAATTTTAGGTTTTCCTCCGGAGAGTGAGGTAGACTTCCCGATTGAGCTAGTTCTAGGAGCGGCACTAGTGTCTATTCCTCCTTATAGGATGTCTACACCTGATTTACAGGTACTCAAGAAGCTGTTGGAGGATTTACATGCAAATGGATTCATCTAAACTATTAATTCTCCTTGTGATTCTCCTGTCCAGATTGTGAAGAAAGCAAACGGAACCCTTCGGCTTTGTGTGGATTATCAGAAGCCGAACCATTGGACGGTCAAGAAACGATATCCCTTGTTGAGGATCGATGACCTCTTTGATCAACTTCAAGGAGCCCATGTGTTCATGAAAATCTATTTGAGATCCGGTTATAATCATTTGCATGTTAGACCATCAGATATACCTCTTACAGCCTTAAGGAGAATGTATGGTCTATACGAGTATACAGTCATGCTGTTCGGTCTCACGAATGCACCATCAATTTTTATGGCACTGATGAACCTAGTGTTCCATCCATACATAGATTATTCTGTGGTGGTTTTCTTGGACGACATCTTTGTGTACTCACTCACTCGACACGACCATTCCAAATTGTCTGAGATCATTATGAGTACACTAAGAGAGCATCAGTTATATGATAAGCTGTCGAAATTCCACATTTGGGTGGATCAGATTCACTTTCTGGGTCATGTTATCTTACAGAAAGGAGTGTCGACAGACCTAGAGAAAGTGAGAGCTGTAGTTTCTTGGGAGCATCAGAAGAATGTCTTTGAAGTGAGGAGTTTTCTAGGGATAGCTGGATACTACAGGTCTTTAATGCAGGACTTTTCATGCCTAGATGCACTGCTGACCGTTCTGACAAAGAAGTGGGTGAAGTTTTCGTGGTCAGATTCTTGTGAGTCAACCTTTTAGGAACTGAATGGGAGGTTGAAGTCAGCACCGATATTGTTCCTTCCAGAGTTGGGAAAGGACTATTCAGTGTACTGTGATGCTTCAGGTATCGGTTTGGGAGCTGTGCTTATGCAGGGAGATGGGTTCATTGCTTTCGTGCCTCGGCAGTTGAGGCCACATGAGAGGAACTACCTGACACACGATCTGGAGTTGGCACCTGTTGTTCGTTCCTTACGCTTTTTGAGGAACTGCCTACTGGGAGATCACTTTGTGGTTTTCACTGACCACAAGAGTCTCAAGTATATCTTCACTCAACATGACCAGAATCTGAGACATCGCAGGTGGGTCGAGTACCATCAGTCTTTCGACATTAAGCTCGCCTATACGTCCGGAAAGGGTAATGTAGTGGCGGATGTGTTGAGCAGGAGAACATAGATTCAGGTAGTTCCGGAGGCCAGCAGTGGGTGGGAACGGATGGATCTGTTCCCTGAGAGGCATCTGGTGGTGCACGACAGACAGGGACAGACTTACCTTTCTTCTGTAGTTGTTACCTCTTCTCTTCATGATCAGGTACAGATGAGGTAGCTATAAGACTCAGAAGGATTAGTCTTGCGGGAGAGGGTATCAGGAGAGGACCCTCTTCTTGGATGGACTATGGGCGAGGATGAGATCTTGCGTTTCAAGGTACGCGTATGCGTGCCAGCCGACATACGGGAGGAGCTAATGTGGGATTTTCATTCTTCAATTTGGGCACTTCATCCTAGCGTCACCAAGATGTATCATGATCTACACCACATGTACTAGTGTCCAGGTATGAAGAGAGATGTTGCAAGTTTTGACATGAGATGTTCAACTTGTCATCATGTGAAAACATATTATCAACGACTACCAGGGCTTTTACAGAAGTTACCCATTCCTGATTGGAAGTGGAACGATGTCACGATGGACTTCATGACCGGGTTACAGAGGAACCTCGATAAAGTGATGTTGTTTGGGTCATCATCGAGAGGCTTATGAAGGTTGCTCACTTCTTTCCCATCAAGGAGACCATCAGTGTTGATGAGGTGGGATGGTTGTACATCCATGTGATTGTACATCTACAAGGAGATCCACACTCCATTGATTCGGACAGGGATGTGTGCTTTACTTCTCGGTTATGTCAGGGACTTCAGAAGGCTTTGGGTACACATGTACTTTTGAGTACAGAATATCAACCCCAGACTGATGGCCAGTTCGAGCGTACGATCCCATTGCTTGAGGATATGCTCTGAGCATGAATTCTAAACTTTGTCGGTTCTTGGGAGAAGCATATTCCTCTGGCAGAGTTTTCCTATAACAAAAGTTTCCAGAAGACTATTCAGGTGGTTCCTTACATGGCTTTGTATGATCGTCCATGTCGATCACCCTTATGCTGGCTGGAGGCATGAGAGGCATCTTTTCTAAGACCTCAACTTGTTCAGCAGACTTCAGAATAGATAGAGTTGATTCGGAATAGTATTTCTACATCACAGTCTTGATAGAAGTCTTATGCTGATCAGCGGAGATGACCTCGGGAGTTTAAGGTCGGGGGTTAGTTTTCCTGAATGTCGAACTGAGGTTGGGACACAAGAGGATTCAGAGACAGGGTAAGATTTCACCATTTTACATCGGGTCGTTTGAGGTGTTGGGGGGAGTTGGGCCGGTTGTCTATCGGTTGCAGTTACCTCACAGGTAATGGGCTATGCACGATTTCTTCCACGTTTCTCAGCTCCAACATTAATTTTCAGACCAGTCTCATGTCCATAATCCTGAAGAGGTTAAGCTTGAAAGAGATGATTCGTTTGAGGAGCATCCTATCTGGATTTTCGATCACAAATATGAAGGTTCTCCACGGCTGGACTGTTCCTCTAGAACGAGTGCTATGGTTGCATGGGCGAGTATAGCACGATAATTGGGAGAGGGTGGTCGCGGTACGATCGTAGTGGTCAGAGATTTTGGGAGTTTCTTCTACTATGACTCACTAAGGAAATTCGGGGATTAATATCTGGGGGAAGTTTGTAAGAACTCGGATCTTCGTTTCATGTATTTTTGTCTTTTATGGTAGTTTCTTTGAAAAGTGGAGTTTCTTGAAATTTATTAAGTACATTCCATGTACATTTTGAGTACATGTCATGTACTCCCTTTCCGCGCAAGGTCGTGTGTTGGCCGTGTCCATGCAACACACACGGTGTGTAGGGGTGAAGTGGAGGCCGCTTAATGTGGAGTATAGAAATGTAGAGTACATGTCGTGTTCTCTAGAAATAAACGTCATGTATTTTCTATTTTTCATTAAATGGGCCGAGGTCACGCTGAAGAGACAGAACTGTCTTCTTCTAGGTCTCGTTAGATCGAGAGATGTCACACGGCCATGGAACTTCCTCGAATACGCAATCCATCATCCGTTATCTGAATTGATTTTCGTCGATTGTGTTGGAACCGCAGCGTTGAGTTCTTTCCTCTCCTAGAGCCTCGTTTTCCAGTTCCTCCTCTTTATTATGTTATAGTGGGATGAATGTTTTGTGCGTTTTAATAGATCTACGCCGTTCTGAGGAGAATCAAGCCTCGTGGTTCAAGTTTATCGATCTCCTAGGATCGTTGTAGGTGGTTTGTGTCTTACCTTACGATGTCTACGAGTTTTATGTTCAAATTCCACCAATACCTGTGAATGGGGTATTGCGTGTTTACCTTTTTAACCATGGGTTTGTTCCTGCCTTTCATTCATGCTTGTGTAGTGGTAAATTGATCAAGTTTGTGGATAATAGTCATGATTGGATGTTTTTTCCATGATTTGTTCTTGTTATGACCTTTGGTTCTTGTAATACATTGGCCATTGTACAAGTTTCCATGTCTTGTGATCATAGGACAACATGATGTTGTTGGCATTCTTATTGCTCTATAGACTGTTTAGCCAAGTAGCTCTATAGGTGTACTTCGGATATCCAAGTATCTATATAGGTGTACTCTGGCCTTATAGAATTATTTTTCACTCACTAGAATGAGACCGTGAGAACCCGGTGCTATAGACTACAAGGGATTGACCGAGTGAGCTTCCCTGAGAGTCTTTGATATTATAAACTATACGGGGATAGACTGAGTGAGCTTCCTCAGAGAGTCCTGATCTTTATAGACTACAGGGGATAGACCGAGTGAGCTTCCTAGAGAGTCTTAGTTATTATAGACTATAGGAGAGTAGACTGAGTGAGATTCCTCAGAGAGTCTTCACCTTGATTGAATGTCTTTGAAACCTTCACAGGCCATATGAGGAATTGACCGTGTGAGCTTCCTCAGAGATTCTGTGGTATACTTGAGCCTATTGATGGATTGTCCAAGTGAGATTATTCAGACAGTCTCTAGACCTTGGGGCAAGGAGGGTTAGACCGTGTGATCTCCCTCAGAGAGTCCCTGACTACCCAAGACTATATGGAGAATTGACTGAGTGAGCTTCCCAAGAGAGTCTTAAAATTTCGTATGACCAAACCAGAGGGGTTAGGCTGGGTGTACTGCCCAGAGGGTTGTGGTACATCTTCAATAGGACCAGAGGGGATGGCTGCGAGTAATTCCCAGAGGGTTTCCTGTTTGTGTAAGCTATTGCTTCACCGTTGCTTGTTGTTTTGAGGATTGATCAATTTTGTATATCATCCTTCTTTACTGCTACCCGCTTACTGCCTGCTGTTTACTATTTACCACTACAGCTTACTGCACTATTACCTGCCATATACTCACTGACTGTTAGGCACAGATCTTCGGGTGGTTGCCTACTGGTATTTAGTCTCACACCCTGTTTGGGTCATGATTTTGGGCCCAAACAGACTATTTGTTGTGGGTATAGATAAGGGTAAGCGTCCTTCGACATCTGGTACATGATTGCTTGGAGCAGGAGAGCATGGGACTAAGCATTGGCTTGCGATGCTGAGGATCTGTTAATTTCTTTTGTACTTGTTTTGGTAGTATTGTATTTTTCATCATTGTGACTGGTTTGGTTTTTTTCCTAGAATGTATCATGCATCATTTTATATGTATACATATGTGTTCGAGTTGATGTTGATTTAGTCTTCCACTATTTATTATTTTTGGTTAATTACTGCTTCCGCTATTGCATGTTTATTTACATCTATTGCGTACTCTTCCAATGAGGGAATAGTTTCCCCACTATCACACCCAAGGCCCTCACTACTAGTCAGTAGCCTTTGGCGTTTGGGGAAATGCGCTTGAGGACATGTGACCAACTAGGTATGGGGCACCTCTGGGTGGCTTCCGGAACCGTGGCATTACATTTTTCTAATTTGGTTAAAGTGATATGATTAAATAGTTAAATTATTTGAATGGGCTGAATGGGTAATATGGTAATTAATTGTAGAATTAATTATCATGTTAGGAGTTTTAATGAAAATTGTTTCTATTACTTATTATTTAGAATATAGAATATTTGAATTGTAAAGAATATAAATTAGAAACTGGTAATAATTATTGGATGGATTAATTATTACATGATTAATGGAAATTGGATAATTAATTAATGATTTGTAAAAGTGATAAGATTTAATTAATTAATTGTTGAATTAATTAATTTTAATTCATTAAATTATGATTGTGAATAAATTGTTTGTTACGACTGTTGGCCATGGGTAACTTTTGATGTGTGCAACATTTCCATACATTAAGTTGACTTGGATGGAGTTGTCTTATATTATGAGATGTTGTGTTAGATGATTGGAAAATATGTGGGCTTGGTTTAGCATGTTTTTTGATGATTATGACGTTCATGTAAATTATTACAGTCCTAGACAAATCACTATTTGAGTGGACAGGTTCAGACTTGTTAAAAAATATGGATAATAAAATGTTGTGTTAATTATTTATTTGGCATGATAAGAATAATTAATTTCTAATTTATTATTTAATATTGAGATGTTGAATGGTTAATTAAGGGTTGACTTTTGATGGGTGATTCATGTTGTTAATTTGTTGTTGAATTAATTAACGGATTGGATTAGTTAATTTATGAATTAATTAATGGATGGTTGTGGGGTGTTAGTGGATTGACCCAGGATAGAATCACTATTTTTTATTGGATGAGCTCAGATATATTATATGAAAGATTAAATTGAATATATTATGATGCATTATCCAAGCCAAGCACAAGATTGGATTTGGTCTTATCTCTGATTACATAAATGGTCTTTAGAGACATCTATGGTGAGTGAATTATATAGGGAAGGTCAGGCTCAGTCCGGATCAAGATAATTATGTAGTTTAATGAGGATTGAATAATTTATAAATTAAAATGATGGTGTAATGACTATTGTGTATACATGAAAAAATTATAATATAGGTTTAGACACCATATTAGAGTTGAACCAGGTTCTTCGGTATATATATACATTGTATTTCTTACCTCAATTATACATGAATGAAATATTTAAATTATTTATAGAATGTCTGGATTTGGGGTATACACAAGTGGTCAGGGCCTACTGCGATTTATATCTAACACACTACTCCGTCCGCCAATGCACTGGGGTACCCGAGTAGATTCTATTAGGTTTCAGGATTGTGTTTTTTTCATTTACTTGGAAGATATGGGAAATTGACCGAGCAGATGCTCGGGATGCTCGAGGAGAATACCCTCGGGTCTTGGAGTCATTTTTTATTTATTTTTATAATGAAATGTTAAGAATACTGTTTTGTTCACAGTTTTCCATTTTTTGTATCATTAGCATGTGATGCATGCATCTTCGATATAATTGATGTTGGCCATTTGTTTGTAAATGATTTATAAAATATACCTTCCACTACATTATCATTTATTAGATAGCTTCTTCAATTAATTTCCATTTTTAGTTATTTAATTTGATATACCATTTTTCAACTCTGATAAGATGGTATAGTCTCCCTACTGACTATTTATAGACCCTCGTTGCTAGTCGGCAGCCTCTGGTGTATGGGGAGATGTGCATGAGATCACGTGGTGACCAGTCCGGCCACTGGTTTAGTGGTGTGATAGGTCAGAACGTTACACCTGGATACAGTCCGCTTTTGGTAGTTCTGTCTCACCAGAATGTTTTTAGGTCACATATCAAGGATGAATCTCGATGTGGAATTTAGTTCTATTAATTATGTATCCAAAGTAGCAAAAAATCATATCTCTTCACTAATCCATAGTCAAAAAAGTAAACCCAATATAGAGTACCTACTACTTAGTAAGCTATGGGGATTAAACTCTAATAGTCATTGTAGAGGACCCACTCCCTAATGTATTTGTGAAATTCCTATCTAGTTCATTGAGAGCCCACACCCTACTGTATCAGGTGGATTCTACTCGATTGTTACTGCTAGAGGACCCACATTCATACTTCATGTTGATACAACTCTTTTTATCATAACAATGGATGCACTCCTTAATGCATTATGGGGATTCCACTATTGATCAATGATGAACAACTCTATTGTTTTTCAGGGGGATTCCACTTAGAAGTATCTAATAAATCATCTCAACTTTGCAGTCATCAAACCCCGCTACTCTGTGAATTGGGCTTTGAACACCTCAAAAGGATCTTCCTCTGGTATTCCTCTCTTTCTTCCACATTTAATGAGATCACGAATAAGGCTCCACGTATCCAAATAGACCACATCATCATGATTTTTTCAGAAAACACGTGAGGTAAACTATTCACTCTCCCCAATCGGAAAACTAATGGAGAAGTCATATAACACTACAATACACTCAAAAGGAATGTCTTGGGGTCCAATCCTAGGTACTGAAATTAAATATGTGGATAATTTTTTTTTGATCCTCTTGGAAAACACATGGGAACGACTACTCAATCATAAAAAACAGTCTCATGGTGAAAAAGATACATTTCACCATAAAGCATGTGAACATGGCCTCATTGTGCATGCACATCAACATTAGATTAATCATCCTAAAATCATCTTGAAAATTTCATCGAAGGACATGTTTCACAGTTCTATGGATGGTGGGTTTATCGGAAACCACACGTAGGAGCCACATCCATAATTGGATTCCCTAAAATAATAATTATATTTTTAATGTTAAAATCTAAAATTTTGTGAAAAAAATCAATGAAACTGGGTCTTAAAATTTTCAATCCAGTCAAAATAGATCCTTCTTGTTCATAGGGACTCATGGTCGTAGACAACGTCTCTATCAAATTCCTAGTTTAGGAGGTAAAGGAATTTGAAGGTGCCATAGTCCAAATTGGGAAGCTCCCGCCTAATATTGTGGGAGACATACATCGGGGCTAGCTCAACCTGGATAGCCCCAACCCACATGCCACTAGCCTGGACCACCTTCCACCAATCCTTTGGCTTGTTGTCATGATGACCACCTCATCTCCCTTGTTGTCCCTTCGTCATTGTGGGGACCCACGTTTTCCAACCTCAGTTCCTCTATCGGAGAGTGTTTTCTCTGACATTGTGTGACTCCCAACCTCATCGCTCCACTATTCCCTGTGTACAAGCATGTTGGCACACTTTCTTGGTGAACCACTTCTTTATGGTAGCCTCACTCTGCAGTGCTGGCTCACCCAACCATGGCCTACCACACCATCACCTACAACTGGCCATTATCAGTGCTGACATGATAGACCCATGACACCCCTATTATGTTCATCATAATGACTCTTATAGTGTCTTGATATCAGATGCTAAAATTTATTAGAGACCCTTGAGATGGTGGTTTCATAGTTCCAGCATCTGATAAATGATCTGATGTTTGATAGATGCATTCAAAAACAGACAGCAGATATCCACGAAGAACAATTGATGAATTAAATGTAAACACAGATTGATGGAAGTGTTCAAGTGGCCATTTATTATTTAATAGACCAATAATGATGAAAAATACAATGAAATGGATATTGAAATTTAAAACTAAAACAGAACCTGAAAACAAGAGAAATCCTACCTTGAAATGACCAGATCATTGTTTTCGATTAGGGTGCCTTGTTTCTGTTATGATCCAGAGATGTAGCAATCAAAGAACACTTTAATATGATGAAGAATGGATGAGAGAGAGATATAGAAGGGTTTGTTGAGAGAGGGGTAGAGGGAGATACGTGTTTATCCCTAATCATATCCCATTAATTTTATATTTATAGAAAACACCAAAACCTTCCAATGATCACGAAATTCGGAACCTACTCACCCTCTCATATTTTTTCATTCTTAGGAAAAACACCTCATTCCAAATTTTATAGTTGTCTCATATTTCCAATTAGAGTCCCTATTCAAATGTTATTTGTTTTGGTGTGAGGGTTAAAATAATTAAGATTTATTATTTTAATTAAGATATCCCCCTAGGAGACTTTTCTCACATACATATCTTGCTGACAAATGTTATGCCTTGCCTAGGGTAAGTTCCACATTTCGGACTCAAATGTTGATAATGATTTCAAATCCAATGTATCATTTTAGTGCTATCCCTTTTTCTTTTCCTTCATAGTAAAAAATATAGTTTATGTTTTTATAAGATTAATTCCATGAACTCCAAGCCTCTAAATTTCACTTCCTCTTATAGAAGAAATCTATAAATATATATAGATATATTTTAATGTTTTACAATGAACAAATATGGTCTTTATTCCACCACATTCTTGTAATCTATTTCTGAAACAAAAGAAATTACACATGTATATCATGATAGCCAAGCATGACTAATATGATATATAACGACCATAAAATTCCAAATAAGACAATAGTTTAAAAACATTTGTCATTCAATGAAAATAAAAATATATATATAATTCAATAGTATTAAAAAATATCTTTAAAAATACCCATTTTACCCATAATCTTAGACATTTTCCCATACTGGTGATGTCCTGGCACACAACATAACATCTATCCCTGATTATGATATATTTCATTTCCCCTATCCCAATGATCATAAAAAAATTTATTAACACATGGATGATGGTATAATGAGATATCAACCTAAAAGAAGCACAAGATTCAACAATGGAACTCGACATAGATAAAAATACATTAAACAAGATCATTCAATTTTTTTGAAGAATAAAATCTTTTTATCTTTTGAAATAACTTATTTATAAAATAATATACATTTATATAAGAAAAAATTTTCATTAAAAATAATAAATAAAACATGTAAAGGGTTTTAAAAATCATTAAGGATTTATGAAGATAGTAAACACCACACACACTATGTAATTATAAAAAGATTCCATCAATATATTGTTTTCCAAAAATTCACCAATAACTTTTTTTTACAAGTCAAAAATATATAACATTAAAAAAATTGAGTAATTAAAGTTAATTAAACAATTTTATAATAATGGAAAAAATATTTTTATTTTTTTGTTAAGAAAATCATATAAGATAAATATTCTCATCTAGAGACATTAATATTAACAATCTCAAATAATGATGTGATTGTGAAATAAACCCTTAACACTTTGTAATCAGTCAAATCGTAGGCCCAATAAAAGTAATAATTATAAAATCAAACATTTAATAACATGATTATAATGAGAATAATTATATTATATTCATATGTATATATACATACACCATACCCCTGATATAAGTGGTGAATAAATAAAATATCTCACAAAAGTAAAAGTGAGAGGAGAAGCGATTACTATGCACTTTCTATAAGTTGATATTTCTTAAAATTAATTTATAATGGTTTAAAAATGATTATAACTTATAATATAATCATATTAATATTAATTATGTCATATATGATCCTATTATATCTCCTTTTTTAAATATTTTTTAATAATATTTATTTATTACCCTTGTTTTAGGTGGAATCTGCATCATTTTCATATGCATGTTTTGTCCTGTAAGGCCTAGTTCTTATGCATAGGATATATTTATTTGACCCCAAAAATTATATTAAGGTCTTAGATATCATATTTATTCATTATATTTATTTATTTACATCCTTTAATGGTGAACATGGAATATGAATCGCATGGCGTTGCATAGATGGTAGGGCATTTATAAGCACGAGCGACAATATCATCCCATTAATGGGAAAAAAGGTAAGAAAGTTGATGATATATTAATTTTCCAGAATAAATATAATTATAAAATTATAATATATATCCATTATTTTTATAATTATACCATCCCAAGTAAGGTTTTTATGAAAAAAATTACACCATGGCTTGGAGATAGTATGTTGTGTGTACACTTGCATAGTGATTTTGTTTTCTTAGGATGCACAAATGGTAAAATACGTTTTCCCATAAAAATAATATATATATATATATATATGATACTGGTTTTATTATTCTTTTATTGAAAACATTCATGAAAATGATGTAAAAAAAGAAATGAATAGGAATTAGTTGGTAAAAATGATCAACTCTTCTTCCGAGAACATTGTTTAGATCTCTTATTAATGAATTTAGGGTTGGTTATTTTGGAAGGCCATAAACTCAATTACATGTAAATATTTATATAATAGAAATTAGTTGGGTTTGGTCAATATAGAAGGTAATATTTTCTATAATGAAGTAATGGAAGAGGATCCCATTTACAAATGAGGTTAGGGGATGATATGGAAACACTAGAAATTATAAATTAATAAAAATTTATTTTCAATTAAAAATTGAACCAAAATGATTAATTTATAATATATGATTACTATGTGTCGAATTAATCTACTAAAATAATATTTATACATGTTTAGGTCACATTCATAGCCTTATCCTTTAGATTTAACCCGTATTTAATCATTTTAACTCTTACCATGAAAACATAGATTTTTTATTTTGGAGGGTTAATAAAGTTACTATAAAATACTAAATTAAACATAAACTGATACTCTATGTTTTTTAAAAAATTATCCCCACCATTATTCTAAATTATTATTTTATTAATTTTATATAACATAATAAATGATTAATTTTTTAAATATCATTGATGAGAATTTTGAGGCAATTCATTACATTGACAATTAAAAAAATTTAATCAACAAGATAACTTCAAAGAATAATTTAATACACCCCCAATATGTAAAATTCATCTACAAAACTCATTAATAACATTAATCATGTCAAATTGTTTTTATTTAAATATTTTTCATAACAATTTATTCATATTTCATTTAATAAAATAATTACTAAAGCATTGTGTGCAAGGGTTTAATGTAAATATTTTGAAGCTGAAAATTAAAAATAAATTTCCATAAAAAAGATATATATTTTTATATTGGTAATTTTTATTTATAGTTGATCATAGAAACTCGATGAGACATTGTTATAAATATTTAATTTATTAAGAATTTAATTTTGATTTCATTTTCTTTTCAGTAAATAAAATATTATAATTTTATAATCACATATATATGGTATAAAACGCCATATTTAATAAAATTTATAGATTATGGACCAAATTTAATTATCCAATAAACTTTTGTCATGTGTTGGGGTCATTTTAGATTCCTTATAATATTATTTTTCCCATTATTACAATATTTTTTTACTAGATTTAAATTTTGTTGTGGTAACAAAAATTACTAATGATACCATTCAAGAAGAAAAGTGTAATAGTGATATATTAAATAAATATGGGCCTTTTAATTAAAAATATGGAATAGATTTTACAAATCTATATTTTTAGATGTTTTATAATTTAATATACTATTTATCCAACAAACTGTACGAAATAATGTGTTTTTAATGTTAAAATGATGTAAATGAAGAACTTTTTACATATCCAATATCAAAGTGAAATTGATTACAATGAATGATATTGGATTTAAATAAAAAAAATTAAAATATAATTTTATAATATAACTAATTTAGAGGAAAATTTGGATTTCAACTAAAATGAACTATTTCAAACGATTTAGAAAAAAATAAAAATTATTAGAAAAAGAAAGAACCCCTAAGTTAAATTTTGAATTTTTCGTTAAATTGTTAATTTTATTTTTTCATATATATTTTATAGGAGTCTCAAATTTTATTTTTAAAATAAGTTCTCCATTAAACGGTTACAAAAATTCCTTAATAAAATTATATCTTTTATTATCTTGGGCTTATCAAATATATTAGATGAATGAAAAGTCATTTGATTGGATATATAATATATAAATTTAATAATTTTTTAATACTTTTTAATACAACCAATATAATGAATTTATTATAATTATAACATAATAATATTTCATTATTTATTTATGTTTTGTGTTGATTGTAATTTAATCTATCGAATATATTAACTTTTAAAAACGATATACAATAAAATATTCGCGTGTGACATTATCCCCTCCATCAAAAAATGTCATCCTCAAAATTTTAATTCTCAATTAAATAATTAATTATTGATACATGAAAATTTATTTTTTGTAATCCCACATCATAAATAGGATTAATAAAAATTCCCATTAATTAGAGGGAAAGGGAAATTTGATAGACCCCACAAAATTAGGATTTTGAATAGTAAACATTAGTAGGAAATGAAAAAATTGAAATATATGTGAAATATAATGATCAAATTCTTATTTAGAGTTATATATAAAATGGTATTTAGTAATGTAACCATCAGAAAACCATAAATTCAGGATTAGATAAACGGGCATTGATTTCTATAAAAGAAAACTAAATGAATATCATTTTTGTTCTGAAAAACAATTCTTAAAGATAAGGGATTATTTTAAAATAAAAATAAGCATATAAGAAAATAAAAATAAACTATTTATTTCCATGTAATATGAATAACGACATCCTTTTTCTGTTATTTTATCAACCTAAAATTCATTTGTTACATCTAGAGATGGACATTTATGATGTTTTCTTATTCCTAAACAACCAAAAGTCATTCGATCAACCACTAAAAATTTAAAGAATCAAAATTTCTTATCACGGGTTATCCAATATGATAAATCATATGTTATCCTCCTAAAATATCCTCCAATTTCCTATATAATTCATTACAAAATTATTTAACCTTAAGGCTCTTTCAAAAATAAATTATTCATAGTCAAATGCCAAAAATATAGAATGAAGGGCTCAAAATTTAGAAAAATAATATGACATCACATTTCCTTTAATAAACATAATGTATCTTTTATAGTCACATAGCAAATATATTCTTACCTTAATCACCATTAATCATTAATGTAAACGAGCATTTATCAAAAAATAAATTCTTAGGTTGCTGAATGTATTTATTAAATCCAACCATACAGTGAACTCTATAAACCATCAAATCACTAGCCACCCCCATGGTAACAAATATTGTCCCATAATCATCACATTATCATTATATTATTATCATCAATAACCTATTAAGGTTATATTTCCCAAATCATGTGCTTGGAAAAAAATCAACATTCATTAGAATAACTTCTCTTAGTTACCTACACTACTGAACATATGTTTGAAAATAATTAAATATTAATTACTATAGTGAAATTAAAATCTCATTATTATTATTACCATAAAATCATTGAGAAAATATTTTTTATAGAAATATTATTTAATCTTTATACACAATAACATCAATAGTCTACTTATTTCTTAAACAATTAATTATTAATCTTCCTTTACTTCCATAATAACTCATTCCTATCATATATCATGTGAATGATCTTTATCATCATTTGTATAATCATTAATTATATGAACATTCTAATTTTCATCATTATTTCCCCTTAGTATATACATTTTTCATAATTCACATATTTTCCACATTTAAAACATTCAACCATTGATAATATTCATGGGTGACAATTTTTATAAACTATTAAATTTTTTATGGATATTAGTTTCATTATATCTTTCTTTTATACACCCAAAAAAATATTCATGTGCCTATAATAAATACACATGCATGTTTATTTTGACATTCCCAATGTATAGGAATATGAATCATTCTCCTTATAAGATTTTCATGACCTGAGCTCTCAGATAACCCAATCCTTATTTTGGATGAGACTAATATTTAATTAATGTTCATGTTGTTATTCATATATCTCGATAACTGGTAAAGAATAATTGAAATATACTTCATTATATTCATTATATCATTTTTATCCTCAAAAAATTGACTATCACATTCATCATTAACCCAATTCCTTCTATTTATATCCATTGGATAAAACAAATTACCTAGTGCGAGATGCACTAATCATAGTGATAAATAACGTCGTCATGAAGATCATTTATAGGATGTCTAAATCATGAAACAATCTCTGTCTATGAGTCCATATTATTATCCTAGGTTATCCTTCATTATTTAAAAAAAATATGATGATTCCCAATACATAGTATTATTGTCAATCCATTCCTAGAGTTATGTTCCTAATAATGTTTTTCATCAATCTAGTTCTTAAGGATTCTTCTAAACTATCTTTGATACCAACTGTAAACACCCTAACCCAGGTACATGGATTTAGTGATCACATTAATACATTGGCACAAGTCAGAAGTGATCTCTGGCCAAGGGGCCTAATTTTTCAGTTATCATAGTAAATTATATAGTTAAACATAACATATTTTACATTGGGAATAAAAAAACATAGTAAATAAAAAATTTACCTCTCAATAGACATGAAATTTATTTCAAGGATTTGTCATTATATCCTAGAGAATAGATACAAAATATGGGTGATCTCAAATTCGTACTAAGTGTATTTATATAGTATAATCTATCGTAAATATGTAATAATAATTATTAAATGTTAAATCATTGACATAAAAACCATTTAATCAATAACATTAGCATAATATAGAAGAAGTAAAATATGGGAAACTAATTCAAAAAAAAATTACATGGGCTAGAAAATAACCATGTATGTTATAAAAATTTAATAATCATGTGTAAATTAATAATTAATCATATAATAATAGAATTCATAATATCGGACATCTGAATCATACTTTCAAGGATTCATGCCAAGAATATAATTTATTCATGTCTTCAAGCCAAGAATCTATCTTTGTCTAGGGTTCATTAATGGAACTTAATTAAAGTGTACAGTTTCGCTAAAAAATAGTCTAGTTTTTATTAGGAAAACAACTAATGTATCACGGTTCTATAAAGCACCCCACCTATCACATACCATGTCCAATGCATTCCCATATGATTAAATAATAAAACATAATATACATGCCTTAACAATATCAATGACTATCCCTATATTCCTACATAATATCAATACATGCCCATTGAAAATGGCTGTAAATTATTATTTTAATATACCAATATTATATCATAAGATATAATTCTCAATGACAGATAGGATTCCAAAAATGAAGTTGATGTACATGAGAATACTTTATGTGAGATCATTGGAATATTTTTGAAGGAAATAAAATTTTTAAATTTTGAAATCAAATCATTATAAAACACTTCCCATTTTAGAAAAAAATAATTTTATTTTAAAATAGTAAAGAAAAGACCAAAATGTTTTTTAATGCATTAAAGATTCATAGTGGTGGAAAAATAAACTTGTCCTAAATAAGTTAAAAAATATATCCTTCATTACTTTTGACATAAATTTCTCAAAGAACATTTTCTTAGAATGAAAAAATATAACTTTCAAATATTTTTGTAAAAAAAATTCAATAATAAATTTTCATAAAATATAAACATGAATTTGAAGACATTTTTAGAATACATAAGAATTAAAGAGAAATATTACCCAATAAAGATGTAAAAACAAAATATCATGAATAATGAGGAGATTGTGAAATAAACCCTTAATACTTTTTTTTCAATCAGATAATAAGACACAAAAATGTAATATTTATAAAATTTAACTTTTCATAACATTAATATAATTTTATTCATGGTATTAGAACTCATAGGATAGTATATATACACTAAACACATGAAATAAGTTTTGAATAAGGCTTATATCTCACATAAGTAAAAGTGAGATGATACGCACTTACCATGTGCTATCCTTAATTTGAACATCTATCAACATTAGTTATAAGGGTAAAAATAATATTATTAATTTAATACATAAATAAAATAAAATTTATAATACATTATATGATCATATTATTTCATTTTATCACTTTTTTTAAATAATATATTATCATTACCATTGTTTTTTAACTACTTATTTTTCCTATGTAGTTTTATCATGTATGTCATGGTTCATGTGCATAGGATATAATTTTATTATCATGAAAATGATTTTTAGTTCATAGATTTTTTCCGCTATTTACATTTTTAAGATAATTCTTTAATTGTGGACATCGAAAATGAATCACATCATGTTGTGGAGATGGTTGGCTGTTTGTGTGAACGAGTGACGATATCATTCCGTTAATGGGTAAATTAATAAGGATGTAGATGAAATATTAAATTTGTAGAATCAATATAATTTCAAAATTAGAAGAAATAGCCCTTATTTTTATTATTATTCTTGTGCTGGTAAACCTTTTATAGGAAATAACTTTCACCACTATGTAGAGACTGTACCCCATTTGTATGCACCTGGGGTGCTTTCATTTTTTATAGGATAGATAAAAGCTAGAAAATTGTTGTACCATAATCACAATAAAATATCATACCCTATAAATTATACATGAATTACTATTAAAATAATGAAAACATAATTAAATGTAATTATTAGAATAAATAAACATGAATGATTTGGTAAAAACATATACATCTTCTTTAGTGAACTTCCTTTAGATCACTTATTAAATGATATATAGTTTCCATTTTTGGAAGAAAAATTCTACCAAAAGATATGTAAGGATGTAAATAAGAGAATTGGTTCGGGTTTTTTAGATCTATAATGATCAATGTGTTGTGAAGAAGTGAAGGATGTGGTGTCATTTTATAATTGAATTATGTGGCACTTTTAGAAACTCTCAAAATATTATGTTAATATAAATTAATTTTTAATTCAATACAAATCCAAAATGAGATATGTAGAAGATAAGTTGAATAATTGTTGAGATCCTCTCATATAAAATTTTTTATACATTATTAGGTGACATTATTAACCTTATTATTTGGTTTTAACCCTTATTTAGTCATTTCAAATCATACAATGATAACATGTATTTTTATTCATTGAGGATCAATATTGTGAAAATAAAATTACTAACAAACAAAAAATATATCATTTATGAAATGTTTAACCTTATCAAAATAATTTTTTCTAATTTAATATATTTTTAATTTAATATAAAATAATAAAATAATAAGTATTTTAAAATATTATTTATGTCAATTTGGAGATATTTAAAATATTTAATCTCAAATATATTAAGAGAAATGTTAATTTAAAAAAATAAATTAATAAACCAATAACATCTAATAGTAATTTATAAAAATAATTTATCATATAAATTATATCATATTATAAATTTTTTAATATTTTTAATATTATTTATTTGATATTTCAATTAATTAAATATTTAATGGATCACTATTTTATAAGTGTTTAAGATAATTATTGTCACAACCTATCCTCAGGGGCCCTGTCGTGACAACCACAAGCCTGCCTTCCTTAGTCCAGGGTTTGGAGACTAGAACCAAAGGCGTAAATCCCGATAAAAGGGAAGTAATTTACTTTATAAAAGTAAACAAACACCCTAGAATACACAACTGAAGTAATCACTAAGTAAACTGAGTACAAAAGTAAGTGCAGAAAAGTAAATGGGCCAGTATACAAACCCAACTGAAAGTACATTACAACTGTAGTAAAGTAAAATAACAACCACTAAGTCATCCTCTGTGAATCCCACCTGAAGTGTGGGTACAGATGGTATCCTCAGCACCTCGGGTCCATCCGTCTGCTCTGTGTACGTCTCGTCAAGTGGTCCACCTCCGGGTACCATCCAGCTCCACAAGTCTCCACCTCAAGCGGTGTTGTCCGTCTTTTTCATCCAACACAATATAGTTCGGGCATATCCCATGCAGGGATGAGTATAACGATACTCAGTAGGAATTTCGAGACCCGCAATGTCTCAGAATATCCACTAAGGATAAGCAATAAGAAAGATACAAAACACGGTGCATCAACCAAATCTACTTAGCTAAATGCTCATACGTATACCTAAGTCATCAATCCAAGTTCGGCTCCAAATCTTGATCCCAAGCTCAACCCAGTCCACATAGGAAAGAAGTCAATCACATCGATGATAATGATTGAAAGTCAAGACTGAGCTCACATAGGTATACATCATTCATATAGTGATAGAGATGATCAGGTGTCGTCACAGATTCATCTAAGTTGTCGGACCCATGTAGGATACTAGTCAAGCTAAGTTGTCGGACCCATGTAGGATACTAGACTAGCTACTATGTCAGACCCACTTAGGATACTAGAACATAATCCAAACTGTAAGACCCACTTAGGATACAAGTATAATAGTCATCGATGTCGAACCCACAGAGGATTCTAGTACAGATGTCTTCATTGTTGAACCCACAGAGGATTCGAGTATGGTAGTCATCGTCGTCTAACCCACGGAGGATTCTAGTACGGTTTTTGTTGTAGTCGCAGCCAGCTCTAGTGTTCCCACAAACAACACACTCAATTCCGGGAGGGTCTGCTCCTCAAGACAAGAGGTCTATACATCAACTATCACGAAGTCCTAATTTGATGAATCCCGAAGTTCCGTCTCGTCAAAAGGAACACAACGCGATGGACAACATGCCAATCGGACGCCCAGTCTGAGAGATATTGATTTTTCCGTTCTAGGGGCCCGGATGGAAATACGCTCATTCCTAACCCGGCTATTTAACATTGTAGTCCAAAACTCTATTAGAGTATCGAAAAAGACAGTTTTTTCATGACGATCCTAGGGCCATAGATGGAAAATCGATTGGACGCACGATCTTAATGTTTGTCAGGTTTATGTGAAAACGGGCACAGCCCGTTAAGCCCAGTGGGCTAGTGGGTCGGGCTGAGCCTGTTTTTGAGGGTCCGACCCGACTGGTGTTAGACCGGCCTAGTGAAGTGAGTGGCCCAGCCTGAAGGGGTGAGGCACGGCCTAAGGGGTGCTGCATGCCCCGGCCAAGTGCGGCGCGGCCCAGCACGACTTGCCCTGGCCCGGTGCGGCATGGTCTGGCATGGCGCGCCCCGGCCTGGTGCGGCGTGGCCCGACCGGGTTGGTCGCCGCTCGGCCAAGATGGTCGAGCGGCTCCGCCCCGTTGGCCGCACGATGCAGGGGGGCGCGACCCCCCCCCCCCCCCCCGACTTCACGAACCAGTGGTGTAGCCCTCTTTCCCGACCGACCGAAGCCTGTCAGCTTCTCCAGTGCGAATGTCCCACACGGGCAGGTCACTGTCCTTTTGTGCGACACATGCGGGTGTCGCGGGCTCCATCCACCCAACCGGTAGGTGGCTGGCCTGGACGATGGCGAAGCGGCCAGCGGAGCGCGAGCCACGGTCCTTCGCAGCGCGGTGCCGTGGGGCGCCGCGGTTCCTTCAACCCGGCCGACTACTTTCGGCCGGTTCTCCTTCGACGAAGTGTCCCACGGTTGCTGGCTGTGGTTCCTCCGCACATAGCCAGCATACGGCCGCCGCTTTCATTAATCGCCCCCTCCTTCCATTTCCACCACAAAAATATCCAACAACCATCGGAGGGTGGGTGGGACGTGTTCGTTTGGGTCGTTCCCTCCTCATCAGGAGGTATCAAATGGCCATAGATGAAACATGTTTTCAACGAGGGATGAAGAACAATTTTATTCTATTAAATTTGAAACAAACCCCCTACCTCAATATAAGGTTCGTTCTTAGATGGAGTCGCGGGGGGTGGGGTCAACTCATTGACATCGGGGATGAAGGAACCGAGGATGGCGCATTGTCGGCCTTCATTGCGGGTGGTTCCTTTTCCTTTGGATTTGCCAAAAATCGAAGGATATGTTTTTCGCCCTTTGGGGTTCCTTTTTTGAAAGGACGGTGTCCTTCGTTGAGTGAAGAACACTACTTTTCAATTTTTTCAGATCATTCCAAAGGTTCTCCCAACACAACAAATGCCCACAAAAATAATAGCTAATGATATTATTTTATTGAAACATTCATTTAAAAAATTAAAACTTTTTAATTAATTAATTGAAGAGTTAGTTTAATTAATAGAAATGGGTTGGGAAAAATTAATTTGAGAGAGATGGAGGTGGAAGGTCACAAATTAAAAGGGGTAGTTATCAAATTAAAATAAAGGGGGGTGTTAATGGGGGGTTTAAGGGAGTTAAGGAGTCAGTGCCCTGTGGGGGCCCCACTAAACTAAATCCTCTCATGGGAGGTTAGGTGGGTTTGGGTCCCACCTCTAACTCCCCCTTTTAGGATATAACCAAATGTCAAAATAAAATTGTGTATCACCGTAATTTTTTTTAATTTAAGATTAAACCCCAAATTATAACCTCCAATCCGCTAAAAATGGAACTGCGGTAAAGGTCCACTTAAGAGAATATCAGCATTGCGAGTTTATCGGTGTCCTCAGATTTCAATTCCAAGCACCAGTCCAAAAGATAGAAAACCCCACTAATTCGTTCACTGAACATACACGAACAAAACTTCATAAAAATATTCTGGGCACACTGGGCCACATAATTAGGTGTCGTCAGAAAATACGTCATTGTAAAATTCCAAATAATATGAGAAAAACATTTCCTTTAAATTATTGGCTCTTTAAAATACCCCCACCTCAGGGCTTTACGTCCCCAAAAAGCTACAACAAACACTTGGG
Organism: Viscum album; assembly: GCA_963277665.1. Classification (NCBI taxonomy): domain Eukaryota; kingdom Viridiplantae; phylum Streptophyta; class Magnoliopsida; order Santalales; family Viscaceae; genus Viscum; species Viscum album. Next base: position 1,152,338,412 of record OY728121.1, on the reverse strand, counting down.
AATAAAATGAGGGTACGGAGAACGCATATGAGCCTCCCTCTTCCATGTGCTCTCCTGAAGGTTTCCGTGCTACCAGGGAATGTGCACCGGTGGAATCGACTGTCCACGAAGGATTTTCTCATGTCGATCCTTGATCTCCATCGGGAGCTTCGTGAATGTAACCCTGTCATCAATGTCCATATCCATGTGGTCGATGATGTGGGACGAGACATGCATATATCTTCTCAGATGAGATACCTGGAAGACGTCATGCACCCACTGCAACTGAGGTGGTAGATCCAGGTGGTATGCTACCTCACCTACTCTTCTAACGACCTGGAAAGGTCCGATTAAATGCGGAGATAACTTGTCACCCCAGCCAAATCTTCATAAACCCCGTTGAGGTGAGACCCATAAAAAATGTGCTCACCATCCTCCAACTCTAGTGGGTTCTATCTCTTATCAGCATAGGACTTCTGTCTACTCAGTGCAGTCTTCATCTACTCCTGGATGATCTGCACCTTCCCTTTTGTAGCATGAACCATCTCTAGTCATACAAGTGCTGACTCCCTTGGGTTAGTCCAGCACCGAGGTGATCTACAAGGTATGTCGTGTAGTGCCTCGTAAGCTGCCATCCTGATGGTGGAGTGGTAGATATTGCAGTATGAAAACTCCACCAAGGGTATATGAACCTCCCTGATGTGACCAAAATCAAGAACACATGCACGGAGCATGTCCTCAAGATTCTAAATGGTCCTCTTAGTCTGGTCGTCCATATGAGGATGGAAGGCGGTGCTCAGATGTAGCTATATCCCAAAAGCCTCATGTAACCCCTTCCATAGTCGGGAAGTGAAACGAGCATCTCGATCGGAAACGATAGATGATGGAACACCACGATGTCCTACGATATCAGGAACGTAGAGGCATCCCAAGCTCTCTACCGAGTCATGCTCTTTGATCGGTATGAAGTGGGGCGACTTGGTGAGTTGGTCTACGATCACCCAGATAGAGTCATGTCATATGGATGTACGTGGAAGCCCCATAATTAAATTCATGGATAACCAGTCCCACTTCCACTCCGGAACCTCTAAGGGCCGAACCAATCCCACTGGTACTTGGTGCTCCGCCTTCACTTGCTGACAAGTGAATCATCTTGATACAAAATCTGCTACAACCTTCTTCATACCCGGCCATCAGTGCTATCTTTGAGGTCCTGGTACATCTTCTCCACTCCTGGATGTACCGATAGAGGGGAAGTGTGAAACTCCCTCAGCACATCCACCTGCAGTGCAACTAGTACCATAGTATGTACCCGGAAGAGGATTTTGTGCTCCCCTCCATTAGAAAATCCATCAGGCATATGCCCTGTGGATATCTGAGCACGTCGTGTCTCACAGTCAAAGTCCCCACGTTGTTCCTCTCTGACTCGCTAAAGGAGTGGAGGAGTGACTGTTAGTGACTGTAGAAAGGCTCCTTTATCTCTATCCAAAAAAGATATCTACAACACAGCTAGCTGCTCCGTTTCCTCTCCTAGTAGCTAAATTCCCAAACTCCTGCTAAGAGAATCAGCTACAACGTTTCCCTTCCAAAGGTTATATACTATCTCAAAGTCATAGTCCTAGAGGAACTCGAGCCATCTCCACTGTCTCAGATTCATGTTCTTCTGGGAGAAGATATAACTGAGACTCTGGTGGTTAGAGTAGACTGTAAAGAGCTCGCCCATCAGATAGTGCAACCACATCTTCAAGACGAAGACCACTGCTGCTAACTCCAGGCAATGGGTAGCATAGTTCTGCTCATGATGTCTCATCTTCCATGAACCACATATGATCACTACTCGCTCCTACATCAGAACACACCCAAGTCTGATCCCTGATGTTTCGCAGTAAACTACATAACCTAAACCCTCCTCTGGTAGCCTCAAGATGAGTGCACTGGTCAATCTCTAACTCAGCTCCTGAAAGCTCTACTGGCCTCTCTCTGACCATGGGAAGGGTTTCCTATTCTTCATCAAGGATGAATGTGCTATTGCAGCTCTGGAGAAATCTGGTACAAATCTCCTATAGTATCCAGTCGGACCCAGGAAACTCTGCACCCGCATCATGCTCTTGGGTGGCTCCCACGCAAGTAATTCCTCGATCTTTGCTGGATTCACTATAACTCTATCCTCCGAAATGACGTGTCCCATGTAATGAACCTCTAGAATCCAGAACTGGAACATCGAGAGCATACCATAAAGCTGGTGCTCTCAGAGTGTATCCAGTACAACCCACAAGTGGTAGGCGTGCTCCTCCTTAGTAGCCATGTAAATCAGTATGTCTTAGATGAAGACTACGACAAAGAAATCAAGGTAAGGCTGTAAGATCCTATTCATGAGACTCATGAACACTTAAGGTGCATTGGTTTTTACGAAAGGCATAACCATGAACTCGTATTGGCCATACCGACAACTAAAGGTCGTCTTCTACACATCCACATCTTGAACTCTGAGCTGATGAAAGGCTGACATGAGGTTTATCTTCGATAACCATCATGCTCCCTTGAGCTGATCAAAGATATCCTCAATCATCGATAGTGGGTACTTGTTCTTCATGGTCACCTGATTCAGGCGACGGTACTCGACACACAGTCGCAAGATCCCCTCCGCCTTCTTGGCGAACTAAATCAGAGAAACCCAGGGTGAAACACTAGGTTGGAAAAATCATTTCCCTTGAAAGTCCCCCAGTTGTACCCATAGCTCATGATGCTCGACTAGAGACATCTGATATGCTGAAGTAGATATCAGTGTTGTCCCAGGGTACAGGTATATGTAGAAGTCTACCTATTTGCGAGGAGGTAGTCCTGTAACTTCATCAGGAAAAACATCCTCATAATGATCTACCAAATCTGTAAAAATCAGACTCCACACATCAACCACTCCAAGGATGAGACTAGCCAACTGATGTGTGATTGGATACCCTCTACTCTGCGTAAGTCCATCCTGCATTGCAAAGGCTCCCTTCTAGCCGGTGATGGTGAACCTGGTCCAATCCGTGTGGACACACCGCACCTTGTGCCTAATACAGTCGATCATAGCATGGACTGTGGATAACTAGTCCATACCCAAGATGACGTCGTAAGGCCTCGACACCACTATAAGAAGATCCAATCTGAAGCTCTCACCTCCTAGAGTAGGCTCACACTTCCAGCACCCATGTGTAATCATTGCGTCTTCTCCCATAGAGTCTCTACCTATTAGGATCGAGCCAACGGCTCCGTCAGAATCTCTGAGCCTCGAACAAGGGAAGTGGAAATAAAAAAAATGACTTCATCCCATGTCTATAAGTACTGAAGCATGGGTGGAGTAGACAAAGATATTACCTCGAATCATCTCAGGTGCGCCGTGGTCAAAGGCCTCGACTGCCTGGAGTCGAGCTGACCCTTGTCTTCCAGCTCCCTGTTGTCAAAGTGGTCTTCCTGGTGGTTGTGGTGTTTGAGCCTCAAAGATTCATCCACCACCCACTGATCGGACATCTCATCTTCCTCGACCGCCTTCCCCCTATGGACCGCCACGGTTGAACCTCTGCCTCTACCTGGGAGGTCCCTCTACTATCCGATGCACATCCGCATGGCGGATCGGGTAGTCGAGAGCCATGTGACCCTGCCCGCTGCATACATAAGACTACCTACTCCTCATATAGCTGGCTTTGTTCAAGGTGCCCCACACAATAGAACATGTATTTTTTGGTCGCTCGCCTGATGGCCTGGTCTTCATGGACTTCTACATCAACCATCTACTGCCAGCTGCAGAAGACTCCCCTACGTGTCACCCTACGGTGGGACTCGCTACTGGTGTCAGCTTAGAAAGAAATCTCTCCACAAGAAGGACTCACTCCAGCACTCCCACCTGCGTCAGAATACTGAGGGAGATCATCGAAGTCCTAACCTCATGTTTCAGTACCTGCTCAAAGGTCTGGGCCCAGAAGAATGTATCTTTAACCATGTCCGTGGAGTAGCGCGAGAGGTCAGTAAACCTCGCTGAGTACTGAGCTACTGTCATGATGCCATGTCGCAGATGAAGTAACTCCGATATCCACACCACACGAAGGGTGGCTGGAACAAACTCTAATCCATAAAGACACTTGAAGTCTGTCCAATGTAAAGATTCCTCGTCATGCACCTGGAGCATCAGGTTCTACCATCTACCTGTTGCTGTGTGATGGAGACTCACGGAAAGGATCACCATAAGATCAGATGGTGTCCCTACCAATCTGAAAACCCTGACGATAGCCTCCAGCCAATCCTTGGCTTCCTGTGGGTCCGTCTCTTCGTGGAACCTGGGCTTCCTTTTTCATTGAAACTCATGTAACGCGCTCATATGGCATGCACTCTCTGCTGCTGGGGCTGGTGGTATCATTGGCTCAGAAGGTAGTGGTACAATTGGTGCCTCCGCAGTGATGGGGCCCTGCACCGAGGCCTCGTCGCTCGTTGGGCTGCCATATCGCATTTAACTCGGAACCCTAGTAGGCTACCTTCATGGGGCCATCCAGAAAAGAAACAGGTGTGCCATGGTTAAAATAGTATACCTAGTGAGCTGACACAAAGTAATCACAAAGAAAACTTTTCAAAGTAAAGACACACGCAATAGTGTTTTCGTGCACTCAATCGGAAATCTGGAGTCTGAGTCATAGTGTATGGATATGTTGGCCGCCACACCAACACTGGATTCTCAAAACAGATTACCACACCCAAAACACCTAACACTATTGCTTCACAGAGATGATGTAATTAGAGTACTGAGTTATGCGGTAGAACCTCCCTCTGATAATAATTTGTCACGACCCGTCCTCGGGGCCCGTGCTGTGACTACCCCAAGCCAGCCTTCCTTAGGCTAGGGGCTGGTGATTACCACCAAAGGCGTAAATCCCAATAAATGGGAAGTCATTGCCTTTATAAAAGTAAAAAATACAACAGAGTACCCAACTAAAGTATGAACTAAGTAAACTTTGTAAAACATTAAGTGTTGAAAAATAAATGGGCCAGTATACAAACCCAAATGAAATTACAGTACAACTGAAAAGCTAGTACAACTATAGTAAAGTAAAACAACAACCACTAAGTCATTCTCTAAGAATCCCACCTGAAGGGTGGGTACAGATGGTCTCCACAGCACCTTGGGTCCATTGGTCTACTCCATGTATGTCTCAACATGTGGTCCACCTCCGGGTACCTTCCAACTCCACAAGTATCCACCTCGATCAGTGATATCCATCGTCTACATCCAACACAATGTATTGCGGGCATAGCCCATGCAGGGGGGATTATAACGATACTCAGTAGGGACCCTGAGACCTGCAAGGTCTCACAATATCCAATAAGTATAAACAAGAAGAAAGATACAAAACATGGTGCATCAACCAACTCTACATAGGTATATGCCCATACATATACCTAAGTCATCAATCCCTGTTCGGCTTCAACTCTTGAGCCCCAGCACAACCCAGTCAAAAAAAGAAATAATTCAATCATATAGATGATAGTGATTGAAATTAAAGACTCAAATCACACAGGTATATATATTTCATATAGTGATAGTGATAATCAGGTGTAGTCACTGATTCATCTAAGCTGTAGGACTAACGTAGGATACTAGACCAACTAAGCTGTCAGTCCCACGTAGGATACTAGACCAGCTACTCTGTCGGACCCACGTAGGATACTAGAATAGAAGTCAAAATGCCAGACCAACTTAGCATACAAGTATAGTAGTCAACGATGTCGAACCCACAGAGGATTCTAGAACATTTTTCATCATCGTGGAACCCATGAAGGATTCCAAAATGTTTTTCCTCGTTTTCGAACCCACTGAGGATTCCAGTATGGTAGTTGTGGTAGTCGCAGCTAGGTCTAGAGTTCCCACACATAGCATGCTCGATTCTGGGAGGGTCCACTCCTCGAGTTAAGGGGTCAACACATCAACTATCACGAAGTCTTGAGTTGATGTATCCTGACGCTCCGTCTCATTAAAAGGAACCCAACGCGACAGATAACGCGTCAATCGGATGCTTGGTCTAAGAGATATTGGCTTTCCCTTTCTAGGGGCCCGATTGGAAATACGCTTGTTCCTTTCCTAGTCATTTTCCATAGTCTTCCAAAACTCACATATAGTATCTCAAAAGGAATGTTTTGTCACAAGGATCCCAGTGTCATAGACAGCACGTCAATCAGATGCACGGTCTTAATGTTACTCACATTTAAGTTAAAATGGGCCCATCCCATTAAGCTGAGTGGGCTGGTGGGTCGGGTTGACCCAGTTTTGGCGGGTCCGACCAGGCTGCTGTCGGATCGGCCAGGTGAACTTTTCCACACACCGTGTACTTTTGGTCGTGTGGGATGAGTACACATGGAGTGTATCCATGCTGACGACTTAGGGTGTAAAAACAAACTACACACCGTGCAGTGGTCCTTTAAATGTCGTGTAGTCAGTCGGCAGATGAAACAATAATGCGGTGGGAGAAGCCGCCAGATGGGTGATAGTACACACAGTGTCATCGGGTATACAGACCGTGTACTCATGTCGACGGATGAACTGCGCGGCGGTGCCTCTAGGGGAACAGTAAAATGAAAAAGTACACATCGTGTACTTGGATTTACACACTGTGTAGTTTTTTATTTTCTTAAAATGGGTTGTAGCCTCCTCATTTGGAATAGGAGTCATTTTCATTTGTTTTGGAGCAAGATAGGAGGTTGGAGTTTGGAGATCCGCCAAGCGCATATCAGGAATCAGATTCTTCCACTGACGACCTCGTTGGAACCTAATAGGTAAGCCCTCCACTCTCCTTAAGTCGTTCTTACCAATTCTTTCCCGAGCGAAAGTTATTTATGTTTGAACCGGTTTTTTTCTAACATATATCTACGTCATCTTGGGAAATTTCTGGAATCGACTTTCGCATATACCGTTCATGGGAGTTTAAGTTAGGTGGATTGGTGTTTAATCTTCCAACTGATGTGTGTTTTGTGTACTGTTGAGATACGCTCCCATGAATGGGGTGCTGTATGGCTGAGGCCTTATTTAATTAAATACCTAGAATTCACTAGGTAATTTAAATATGATAAGAAATTGATATTTGGGATTGCTTCTTGGATCTAGGACCACCCCGGTGGTGCGTTCCTCTGTTTAGTCATTCAGCCAGGATACCCGAGGGTATGCCTTTATAAAAATGATTATGGAATTCCCTTGAGAGGAATTTCTTTTGTACTACATGTATATTTCTTGTTCACATATTGGGTATTTCCCGACTACTAGTTTATCCTGAGGGTAGTGTTGTGAATAACCTGTGGGCAATGTACTACTTAGCCTGTGGGCAACTTCTTCTATGCCTATGGGCAGTTTACTCTCTACCTATGGGAGACAACTCGTACACATGTGGGAAATATGCGGTATGCCTGTGGGCAGATTCCTGTGTTTGTATTCTCTTTACCTAAGGGTAAGGTTTTACGTGTCTGAGGAATCTGACTATTTACCTAGAAATTCACTATGGCGGATTCCTAATTATAAATAATGAAATGAATGCTAAATGGAAATATAACTAGTAAACTTAGTTACATTGAGTACTTCTTAGTTTATTGCATTTACATTTGTACATTGTTGTTGCATGTTTGGACACTGTTGAGAACGGGCCATTGGTGGGTTCCTAATGAGATTATTTCTCACACCCTATTTGGGTAATGCTTTTCGGCCCAAACAGATTACATTTCTTCATGTTTGGATAAGGGAAAAGGTCCCTTTACAGGTACTTGATTGCTGTTGAGGAGTAGGGGACCATGGGACCGGGCTTAGGCTCGCGATGCTACTGGCTGTTTTGTTTTGATTTGTTGTACTCTGTATTGTACTGTACTGTATTCTTGTGTAACATGTTCTGGCTATTTTCTTAGAACATGTGGCATGCTGCATCAACATTATATATGACTGCTGGTTGTTTTTACTGCAGTTGTTTAACTTAAATGTGTAAGGTTTATTGCTTCCGCTGTTTTTGTAAGATTTTTACTTTATTTTGTCGCGCTACACATTGAAAAATTAGGGCATAGTTTCCCCACTAGCAGACATGGGGCCTTGCTACTAGTCGGTAGCCTCTGGCGTTTGGGGAAATGAACTTGAGGTCATGTGGTGAATCGGGTTCGGGGAACCCGTGGAGTGGTACCCAGAACCGGGAAGTTACAAAGTGGTATTTGAGGAGTACTTTTCTTTGACTTACTATTTGGAGCCTTAGTCTGGGATAGGACGAGAACGGTAGTTGGTAATAAGATGTGCCCGGGCGTAGCTATCCTTTGTATAGGGAAAAGTCAATTTACCTCGTGTTACAATTTTTCTGGTTTTTCAATTTTACAGTTGAATTGATTTTCACCGAAGGGTGTCACACTTGTATTGTGTTGTTATATTTTATTTATGGGTTCTATTTAGTTGCAACCTGATGAGATTAGGGTATTCCATATCATGCATCATTTAGGAACATGCTAGAAATCACATGTCATGCATACCGTCCATGCCATGTAGGTGCATTAGAAATTTCATGTTTTTGTGATAGACGTTGTGCTAGTAAACACATGCTATTGTGATAGCTGCTTGGATAGATACTTGCTGTTTGATAGGGTATTATTCTGTGAACCTATTTTTAGAATGGATTCCAAACTATGGTTTTTGGAGGTTATATGCCTTCATTGACCGAAATTTGGTGGACCATTAGCTTTTTATCTGGTTATAGCACATATAAGATGTCAAACATTGATTCGTGGAGAGTATGGGCCCTCACGGATTGGAATTAGGCACTTAGGTGTTGTTTTTTCAGTATTTTCTGGGTTCCGGAGAAGTTTCTGATGAATACTATCTGGAAACCCAGTCTACACATAGTGTAGTACCTTAAACATGTCGTGTATGTCCTTATTTCAAGAAAAGAAAACTTTTTGAGTACATGTCGTGTACCCGAAGTAAACGTCGTGCAGTCTCTTTTCGTGTCATAGACCATGTGGGCGGGGACACGGGGAAGGAAATTGCTTGGGGTGAACACGACGTGTACTATAAGTACACATCGTGTACTGTTGACCCGGAGTCCACCGTGTAATGAACAACACGGATGGGGGAGACCTTAATATATACACGACGTGTCCACTATGGAACACACCGTGTAGTCTGACCTGGGGACCTGACCATGTAACTAACAACACAGGTCAGTGTAACCCCTTCGTGTACACACCGTGTGTATATTGAACACACCATGTAGTTGGAGTCGTGTATCCGGCCATGTAACTAACAACACGGGTCGGTGATGCTCGTCTAGTATACGTTGTGTACCTGTGGGACACGACGTGTAGTGTTGACCAGTGACAGATCGTGTGGGATTTGCTGTGTGGCTGGGGAGACAGAGTAGTATACACCCCGTGTGAGGGTGTAACATGATGTGTATTTCAAGCAGAGTTATCGGCCGTGTCATAAATGACACGGGTAGTTGGAAAAATTACACCATACACGCCGTGTAGATTATATACACACAGTGTAGTTTTTTTTAATGGTAGCTATGTGGCTTGGCCGTGTATAAGGAACCAGGAAGGGGAAGAAAAGTCAGGTACATGCCTTGTAGTCAGTATACATGTCGTGTAGTCCTGTTGTGAAATTTTAAATGCCTTCTTCCTCCTATTCACTTTTTGGTACCATCATTTTCAGATAATGATAATCTCGATCTAAGGTGTGTGTTTGACCATGTAGTGTCATGCCACTGGGACGACCACACGTTGTTCAGCAGGAGAGAGGCAATGATTATACTCCGGAGATCGGGGGATATGGGATACCAGTGGATCCTCCAGCAGAGCCAGATGCAGCGCCAGCTGTTATATCGTACATAGGTGTGGATGTGCAATTCTGTGAAGGCTTTATGCATTTCATGCAGACCTTTCTAGGGCGGATGGACAAGATCGCAACTTACATGCTGCATGATTCAATCAAGAGGTGGTGAAATGTTACCACCTAGTCAGAGTATCAGAGAGACATGGTGTGAAAAGATTTTCATGTAGTCTTCTATGAATTATTCTTCCCATAGATGCTGAGGGTTGACCGAGCTCAAGAGTTCATGAATCTGCAGCTGGGCTCTATGTCGGTGATGGATTATTCTTCTCATTTCACCGAGCTTCATCGTTTTACACCGGTTTTGGTGGGTGATGAAACGTTGAGAGCCAAATGCTTTGAGGATGGTCTTCGATATGACATCTGATCACTGGTGAATGTTTTCAGGTTGCCTTCAGAACATTCTATTGTGAACCAGGCGCTGATTATAGAGCGGAACCTGCGAGAAGCTAGTGGTGTGGGCCAGGGTGGTTCAACACCAATTTCTAGTACTATTTCTACTGTTAAGAGGAAGAGGCATATGGACTTCTATCAGGGTGGAATTACCAGTCATAAGAATGTTTCAGGTGGCCCGGTCATGTGCTACCAGTGTGGTGGGAGGGGCATAAGCGACCTCAGTGTCGACGATACCCAGTGGAGTGCCGAGCTTGCGGCAGGATGGGTTATATACAACACTTTTGCAGGGAGTTTCCTCCAGTGGCTAGTGAGAGGGGTTCTGTGCAGACTTCGCATTCGGGGGTAGGAGCAGCAGCTTCTTTCCAGTCAGGTAACTAAAATATATCAAGGCGTGCAGGTAGAGATGGTGGTCATTGACATGGTAGCCAGACACCAGGATCTGAGAGGCAGCAGGGCGGGACAACTAAGGGTAGTCTGGCTGTGTCACAGGTTCGTGGCACTGGGCAGGCATATGTAGTGAAACCGACCCAGCAGAAGTAAGATCTCGATCCTTCTACCTTCATAGGTACTATTCTAGTAGCTTCTGTCTAATCTTTAGTACTTTTCGATAGAGGTGTTACTCATAGCTTTATATATGTGCCCATTGTGGAGAGACTTGGGCTCGGTGTTTCTACTTCTTCTGTTGTTATGACGCTACAAAATCCATTGGGGACTAGAACGGCTAGTGTGCATTAGCGCAAGGAGTTCCCACTTGAGGGTGGTGGGTGTCACTTCCATTGGGACCTCTATGTCTTAGAGATGATGGGCTATGATGTCATTCTCGGGATGGACTGGTTGGTTCCCTTTAGATCCTTTGTGCATTTTTATCATTGTAGGGTGAGTTTCACATCACTAGAGGGCAGAAAGTCTCTATACAAGGGAGAATGGGATGTTCAAGCGAGTCGAGCTGGAACATGGCATCGTGGGTGAGGTGGAGTCACAGCCCAGATGGCAAGATTATATCTAGACAACTAGAGGACTTGTTAGAAGAAATTCCTTCCAGTGGTGGATCGTTTCAGGGATGTCTTCCCAAAAGACTTTTTATGTCTTCCTCCAGAGGATGAGGTGGATTTCTCTATTGAACATGTGCCAGGAGCAGCTCCAGTGTCCATTCCTCCTTATAGGATGGCTACACTAGAGCTGCATGAGCTCAAAAGAAAATTAGAGGAGTTAGAGGAAAATGGTTACATTTGACCCAGTACATCTCCTTGGGGTTCTCCTGTCCTTTTTGTGAAGAAGGTGGATGATACCCTCAGACTCTGTGTGGATTATCAGAAGCTGAACCAGTTGACGGTTAAGAACCGATATCCCTTGCCAATGATTGATGATATTTTTGATCAACATCGTATAGAAAGACTGTTCTCGAAGATTGACGGGAGATCAAGATATCATCAGCTACACGTTAGACCATTTGATATACCTCTCACCACCTTCAGGAGGAGGTATGATGTATACGAGTATACGGTTATTCCATTCGAACTCACGAACGCACCAGCAGTTTTCATGGCTTTGATAAATTGTGTGTTCCATCCTTATCTGGATTATTTTTTGGTAGTATTCATGGATGATATCTTGGTGTACTCTCACACTCAACATGAACATGCCACCCATCTTGAGATCGTATTGAGTACATTGAGAGAGAATCGGCTATAAGCTAAGCTCTCAAAGTGCCACTTTTGGATGGACCAGATACACTTCCTGGGTCATATCATCTCAGAGGCCAGAGCTTCCGTAGTCCCAGAGATGGTGAGAGAAGTAGTTTCCTAGGAGCACCCTAAGAACATGTTTGAGATACAGAGTTTCTTAGGGTTGGTCGGTTACTACAGGAGTTTTATATAGGACTTCTCCCGCTTAGAAGGGTCTTTGACGGGTTTCACTAAGAAGGGTGTGAAGTTCATTTGGTCTGAGGCTTGCGATATAGCCTTACAGGGTCTAAAAGGAAGGTTGACATCAGCACCAATACTGATACTTCCAGAGCAAGGTAATAGTTATACAGTTTACTGTGATTCATCAGGTATTGGGATGAGAGCTGTGTTGATGCAGGGCGATCGAGTTGTTGCATACGGTTCTCGGCTGTTGAGGCCACATGAGAGGAATTACCTGACACATGATCTCAAGTTGGGTGTAGTTTATCATGTGTTATGCTGTTGGAGTCATTATCTCTTGGGAGATCATTTTTTGGTGTTCACAGACCACAAAAGTCTCAAGTACATCTTTACCCAACGTGACTTGAACCTGAGACAGCAGAGGTGGGTTGAATACCTTCAGTCCTTCTATTTTGAGTTTGCTTATACACCTAGTAAGGGTATTGTAGTAGCTGATGCACTAAGCAAGAAGACTCAGATACAGGTAGTGCAAGAGGCCAATGGTGAATGACAGCTTATGGAAATGTTCTCTGAGATGAATTTGGAGGTGCACGACAGTCCAGGGTAAAACTATCATTCTTCTTTAGATGTGACCTCTACCATCCTGGATAGAGTAAGGATGAGACAACTATTTGTTTCAGAAGGCCTAGTTCTACGGGTGTCGGTGGAAAGTGAGGACCCTCCTCCTGGGTGTACGATAGGCGATGATGAGGAACTGCGTTTCCATGGATGAGTATGGGTTCCAAAGGATATACTTGAGGAGTTAATGCCGGATTTTCATGCTTCAACTTGGGATGTTCATCTCAGAGATACCAAGATGTACTGTGACTTGAGACGTCGGTACTGGTGGCTGGGTATGAAGGGAGAGGTAGCTGGTTTTGTTACGAGGTGTTCCACCTGTCAGCAGGCGAAGGTGGAGCACCAGAGGCCAGTCGGACTATTACAGCAGTTACCTATTCCAGAGTGGAAATATAATGATGTCGTGATGGACTTCGTGACAGGGTTGTCGATGTAACCTCATGGCAATGATGCAGTGTGTGATGTTGTGGACAGACTCATAAAGGTAGCTCACTTTTTTCTGATCATGGAGACCATCAGAGTTGACTAGCTCAGGAATCTGTATATCTGAAAGGTCGTACGTCTTCATGGGGTCCCCCATTCTACCATTTCAGATAGGGATGCCCGTTTTACGTCTCATTTTTGGCAGGGTTTTCAGAGGGCAGTGGGTACACAGGTTCTTCTGAGCACATCTTACCACCATCAGACCGATGGTCTGTCAGAGCGTATGATACAGGTGCTTGAGTACATGATGTGTGCATGCATCCTAGGATTTGGGGGCTCTTGGGAAAAGTATATACCCCTAGTATAGTTTTCCTATAATAATAGTTTTTAGAGAACTATTGAAATGGCACCTTAAGAGGCCTTATATGGTAGGCCATGCCAATCATCCTTGTGCTGGTTAGAGACAGGTGAGGGAGCTTTAATTAGACCATGTCTCATGCAGGAGACTTCTGACCAGGTTTGGTTGATTCAGAAGTGGATGGCTACAACATAGTCTCGTCAGAAATCTTATGTTGATCACCGTAGACGACCCTTGGAGTTCATGGTTGGGGATCATGATTTCTTGTGTGTTTCACCGAGGTTGGGACACATGGAGATCAGGAGACTGGGGAAACATTCACCAAGGTAAGTAGGGCCATTTGAGATTCTGGATAGAGTCATGTCGGTTGCCTATCAGTTGCAGTTAACACAGAGGTATCGATCCATGCAAGATGTCTTCCATGTATCTCAGTTGCGTTGCTATTATTCAGACCCGTCTAATGTCTTTCAGCCCGAGGAGGTTGAGCTACAGGTAGATGTGTCCTTTGAGGAGCATCTGATTCGTATCATTGATAGGATAATGAAGGTTCTTAGAGGACGGTCAGTTCCTCTCGTACAGGTGCTATGGAATAATGGCCGAGTGTAGGATGAAACCTGGGAGCGGGAGACCGATGTACGTTCTCAGTGGCCAAAGCTGTTCAGAGCTTATTCTTCTCCACCCTTGGAAGGGAAAATCGAGGATGAATTGGTTTAAGCTGGGAAGTTTGTAAGAACTCGGTTCTTATTTCTAATGTACAGGTTTCTTCTTTTCCCCTTTCCTTAAGTGTATTTTTAGAAAATAAGGAAAATGAGGGAAAATCCTAAATTTTGGAAGTACACGCCGTGTACTTTTCCACACGCCGTGTACTTTTGGCCGTTTGGGATGAGTGCACAGGGTGTGTAGCCATGCTAATGACATAGGGTGTAAAAACCGACTACACGCCATGTAGTGTTCCTTTACATCCCTTGTAGTCAGTCGGCAGACGAAACAGTAAGTCAGTGTGAGTATCCGCAAGTGGGGCGACAGTACACACCATGTAGTCGCGCATACACGCCGTGTACTCGTGTAGATGAATGAACAGTGCGGCGGTGACGCCAGGGGAACAGTTAAATGAAAAAGTACACGCAGTGTAATTGGAATTACATGTCGTGTAGTTTGTTTTTTTTTTCTTAAAACAGGCAGTAGCCTCCTCATTTGGCAGAGGAGGCATTTGGGATCATTTTGGAGCAAGATAGGAGGTTATAGATTTGGAGATCTGCTGAGTGAACGTCAGGAATCAGATTCTTCCAGTGAAGATCTTGTTGGAACCGAACTGGTATACCCTCCTCTCCCCTTAAGCCGTTCTAAACTATTCTTTCTCGAGGAAAAGTTATTTATGTTTGAAAGAGTTTTCTTCTAACCCAGATCAATGTCATCATGGGGTGTTTCTGGAATTGATGTTCACATATACCATTCGTGGGAGTTTAAGGTAGGTGGCATGGTGATTAATTTTCCAACTTATGAGCGTTTTGTATACCGTTGAGATACATGCCCTTGAAGGGGGTTTCATATGGCTGAGGACTTGTTGAATTAAATACCTAGAATTGAATAGGTAATTTAAATGTGAGAATAAAATGTGGTTTGGGATCGCTGGTTCGATCCAGGACCAGCCTGAGGGTGAGTTCCACTGTTTAGTTGTTTGGCCAGGATACCCGAGGTAATGCATTTATAATAATGATTATAGAATCTCCTTGAGAGGAATTGAATTTGTACTACTTGTATATTTCTTGTTTACATATTGGGCATGGTCCGAATACATGTTTATCTTGAAGGAAATGTTGTGAATAGGATGTGTGCAATTTACTACTTAGCCTATGGGAAACTTCTTCCGTGCCTATGGGCAGTTGACTATGTGCCTGTGGGCGACACCTCGTACGCCTTTAGAAAATATTCGGTATGCCTATGGGCAGAGTCATATGTTTGGATTCTCTTTACCTGAGGTTAAGGGTTTATCTGTCTGAGAAATATGACTATTTACATAGAAATTCACTGTGATGGTTTCTTAATAATAAATAATGAAATGAATGTTAAATGGAAATATAACTAGTAAACATAGTTACTTCGAGTACTTCTTAGTTTATTGAATTTACTTTTTCACACTGTTGTTGAATGTTTACACACAGTTGAGCAGGGGCCTTTGGTGGGTGCCTACTAAGATAATTTCTCATACCCGATTTGGGTCATGATTTTCATCCCAAACAGATTACGTTTCTACAGGTATTGATTAGGGTAAAGGTCCCTTTATAGGTACTTGATTGCTGGTGAGGAGTAGGGGGGCATGGGACTGGGCTTAGGCTCATGATGATACCAGCTATTTTGTTTTGCTTTGCTGTACTCTATATTGTACTGTACTGTATTGTTGTGTAACATGTTCTGGATGTTTTCTTAGAACATGAGGCATGTTGCATCAACATTATATATTACTGTTGGTTGTTTTTACTACAGTTGTATATCATAAATGTGTATGGTTTATTTCTTCCACTGTTGTTTTATGAATTTCCCTTTATTCGTCTATGCTAAACATTGAAAAATGAGTGCATCGTTCCCCCATTATCAAAACCAGGCCCTCTCTGCTAGTCGGCAGCCTCTGGCATTTGGGGAAATACGCTTGAGGTCACGTGGAAAACTAGGTTCGGGGCACCCATGGAGTGGTACTCGGAACCAGGACCTTACACCACAAGTCAACACTGCCCTCTTGTTGACATATAGGGCCCTCAACCAATAATATATTCCCAATAATAGTTTATGGATCCTATCTATTGTGAAAGAAACCAACAATCCAATTAGGCATCCATGATAGGTGAAATTACTATCAATTTACGGCCAAAAAATTTATAAATCCTATAACAGACATTTGAGCTATGTGTCCAAAATAATTTAATGGTCAGCACCATTAAATTCATCCTGTAATGAACAATATCAACACTTATAGTGATAAACATCATGCATAGTCAACTGAACCATCCCCAATATGTTACCAAATAACAACTGTAGTTGTTTTATCATGATGAAATATTTTATAACTAGAATCACCGTGCCCAAAAAATATTCTCATTTATCAGACCATACATGTCATTCTGGGATTAACCAATATATTACATATATATGACTAGCGACAAATATGTACATTGAAGATTAAAAATTATACTTAGTATATGAATAATCAATCTTAGGGAATCACACACATGTTTATTTAAAATTCATCATATAGAAAGTCTTTAATTATCAATAAGGTATGAACCACATTACTTATTTTCTTATGTTTGTACTCATTGAATACCATACTCTAATTTAGGATGAAATGTGGACAATAATATTTGTAAATAAGAACAAATAATTTGTATAAACAACCTTAAATAGAGGTAAATCTCTTAGATGTGAATGGAATATTGAAATTTCAATAATGTAAAGATAAACATACCCCTATCTAACTATCATAGTTGATCAACATGTAATTCCATCAATTTAAAAGGGAGGGGTATCTTGGAGGAGATAATGCCAAATAGGGGGGATAAATAACATCACACACTACTTCTTGGATAGATTGTATTTACCAAAATCACACAATTCATTTTTAAAAAATAATTTCTATATTTCTATTATTGCATGATTCAAAGTTAGAACAGTATTTCACACAATGAAATAGTTTAGGTAGGTAAAAATACACTTTTCATGAATATCTGACATCATTAAACATAGGGTCCCAATGTTAAATGCTTTAATATAGTTTTTTTAACTACAACCACATCATTTTATCCCAAGTAACGTACTATGTAACACCCAAACCCTTAGGCATTCACAATTTTGTAAAATAGAGGGGTGTTTAGGAAAAAATTACATGGTACACACCTTTTCTGAAGTCTATGGGTTTATATACATCCTAATTATGATCTGGTACAAATGTGGTTTCTCTGATAAATGATTTAAAAAGAATTATATTTTATTGATTATTGGATAACCATGATAGTGTAATGCAAGGTCCACAAGATTTCTGGGAATATTTAAATGAAGAGTGATTTCATTATTTTTTGGTTTCAATTTTTTGTGAGGAAGTCTCAATTGTATTCATTTTGATGTTAGATACCAGTTGGTTTTCAATGAGATGCCATATGGTGGTCCATGATGGCCAAAAATTGGGTGATTATTTTATGAATAGACCATTTTGATTCTTGAATGATGCTTGAGATATGGGTGATCACATATTTAACCACGACATGTGTTATATGCTACACATTTATAAAGGAGTTAATTGATTCTTCTTGTTAGTTTTTTTATTACCATTAAATGGATGTATGTGTTTTTTTTAATCAAATCCAAGGACTAATGTGTTGAAATATATGGGTGGATAAATCTATATGTGTTATAAGATCATATAGGAGTATATATAGTTTCTTTAGATGTATTGATGATCTGTAGTGAAATATTTACTAGTAATATAATTCTTTGAGGAACTTTGTACTTGGGTAGTTGAGAGTGAGTGGTGACATGGATCTTCTTGTGAACATCTTGAATGATTAGGAAATTAATACATTGATTATGTGCAGTTCCTATTTGTTTAATTGAAAATTGATTGGGATATTTATTGGACTATTTGTAATTTCCTAGGTTCTAGGGCAAACCATGTAGTCTTTTGATGTTGTGATGGTGAGTATATCACTTATCCATTAGTGTATTGGCGAGTCATAATTCATGATTGGTTTAGGACAACTAACACAGTTTGTGTGAGATCAAGGATGATATATGGAATCGATTGCTTATTTATGGTTTGACGAAAAACTAATTCAGCAAGATCCCTATGAATACTATGGTCTTACATTTTGATGAGAGGTGGATTTATTCGTTTTTTGTAAAAGAGGTTTATAAATGATTGATTAGAGATATATTTAATGGTTAATAAAATAAGGGTTTTTTGATGTGGTTATCTAGTTCTTGAATATTGTGGCTCAGATATAGAGACAAAATAGAAATTTTTGGACATGTATAGGTTAGTTCTTGAGATGTTGTGCAAAGTAACCTCTAATTGGGGGAGCAAACCATTGGTTATATGAGGTTTTAACCCTGTTTAATGTGTATTTCAGTTACTATATAGGGAGATTTTTTACCCGGACGTAATATAGGAAGTGGTGATTTTTTTCTACTACAACATTGGTATAAGAAGGTTAGTTACACTAAATTATGAAATTTTTTAAGTAAAAACAATGATCTTTGGGATATTTTCTGTGTTAGATAAATAACTTATATATACGGATACTCCAATGGTGAGGAACATATTATAATTCAGAAGTTTATTTCTATAGGGTGAGAAGGTCATTTAGTGTGGTGAATACAATAGGTTTTGGTTGAGATGTTACATTTATTTAGGTTTATTGGTAGGTATGATGGTTTCTTGATTCTTTATAAATTTTATATTATTTAAAGATATGTGGCTTCATAAAAATTTCATATGTTGGTACTGAATTGTAGACAAATATATATATAATCCAAGATTGATTCAGATTAGAGGTACATTTGTACTCATGAGGAGAGTATAAAAATAGATTCGGTTGGTTAGGAAACAACCATAGAAATAAAACATGTGATGGATTCAAACCTAATTTTATTTTTATAAAACTATTTTAAAATTATTCATATTGTTAATGAATCATGATTAGGGGTGTGATGAAATGGTGACATGTTAGGATAGATGTTTTGAGAAAATTTTACTATTTGAACACTAATATGTGTTTTATGATATAATTAAATATAATGTACAGGGAATCACATAAAGAAAATTTTCCAAGATGTAACTATAGTATTTATTAAATATTACTATTATATGTTAGGAAAAATATTTTATCATGATTTCATCCATATAAGCTGGATTTTGTTTTTGGATTTTGTTAGAAATTATTAATGATGAGCAGTATCATATTTTGGCCAATGGGTTAGAAAATGATATATTTTTTATGAGATTATTTGGGATAAGAGGAGTCATTATTGGGTGTCAAAAATTTTATATGCATTTTGGGTTGTTATTTAAAGAAAATAATTTTAATATAATTTTTGGATTTATGGTTGAAACAGAACACCATATCCCAAGGGGATTACTATGAACGGTTCTTATGGGTAATATATTCCATGACCCCCCAAGAGGGGTGTTCATCCAAAAATGTGCACTCATGAAGAGGGTTGTGTGGTGAATGTATTCCTAATTGGAATATATATCAATTGAATTTATTTTTACTACTTATTATAGCCTTTATGTTTTTTATTTCATTCAGGGGTTTTGGGGTTCATAATGAATCATTGGTTCGTGAGGCAATGAATCCTCGTTGGTGGGGTTTGCACTATTCTCCATCAATATCATTGCATAAAGGAAATATGACTTATTTTTTAAATAAATGACGACCCATATAATCCCAATCATTCAGTGAAATGATTTAGGTAAAAAATGTGCATGAAAATGGTTATGAAATGAACTCCTTCACTCACTCTTCCTTCATCTGATAGCTATATAATTGGATGAATTGGCTGGTTTTTTATAATTTTTTGAGGTAAAATCATTATATTTATCCTTTATTTATCTTCTTTATTATTGTACATTTTTTTATTGTGTCTCTAGAATATGGTCTTAGTGTAAATTTATCCAAATCATTGTGGAATAATGATGATATGAATGATTTTTGGTGTAATGTATCTTGAGTATGCTATGTTATAATGAAAACATTAGTGTCTCATTTTACCACTATATAATTAGATCTCAATGAGTTCCAAAGTTATATCAATATTTTATTTAGAAACATTGCATTAATTATATTATAATGGATAAGGAATCTATTTACAATGGTTTCATGTTTTAAGAATAAGAATATTCATGCTATTGGTCATAGTTTCCCTGTGGCTGAAAGGATGAACAAATTTAGAATAATAATCAAACATATATTTAATTTTTTTTATTAATTATAAATTTATTATAAAATATATATATATTGTAATTATGTTTGAAATATTATCTCAAGTCATGGATAATATTAGAATCATGCTTGCAAAGGTATTGGATTATTATTATTTGAAGGTTTACTCCGATATTATAGAAGGTTTTCAAAAAAATTATTAAACATTTCTGTTTACTAGGACCAATTTTGAATTTTTGTAAGATAATGTGTTTTGTATCAAATGATAAGGAACTAAGGGAAGCCTTTGGTGTAGAATATAATATTTCCATCCACTTATGTCTTGATATATTCTATGATTTTTAATAAATTATAATTTCATGTAGAATGTGTCTCCAAGGGGGTTAATATGATGATACAATATATGAGTAGTATAGGGTAAATATCATGGTCAAGATGAGTTTTTTGTAGCTAAAGTTTGACCGTATATCAATAGTTTTGTGGGAATTAATCACATAGGCCTAGCTTTGTTGGGTGAGATGGTTGTGTATATCACCCCTAATTTCGAATGATGTATTGATGTTGGGTTAATGTTTAGGTGTTTACTATGAGTATGATATGTCCTAGGGTATAGGTGACTTATGTTACTGAGGTTTTTTTTCCATGTGATAAAATATAGATCACCCCAAAGGGAGATGATATATTAGACATAATTATGGGTGATGAGGTTTTGTTCACTACATAAAACCATGTTTAAAAGAGTCCTTGAGAATAAGGGTATGGAATGGTCAAAAGGGAAAATGATAAGAATATTTATATGTAAATTATATGGTGGATTGGTCATGGGATTAGGAAAATTTAGGTCTATTATGTTTTATGCCATAGTGTCACTATATCATGCCAGATAGATGTTGTATCAAAGGGTAAAAAAGAGGTTTGGTTGGAAGAAAGAAGTATATTAACATATTGGAGAGATGGGGATTTAAATGAGTTCATTATAATGTAACAATGAGAGAATCCATGCTTTTGGGAATTACCTAACAGGTTTTTGTGGGAGTTTATATTTGTTTTATGGTATTATAATAACTCATGTGTAACTAGAATTTGGATTTAATATTATTATAAAATGTGTTGATTTTATTGGATTTTGGCCGAGAAATGTGGTCATAGAATGTGACCCATGGTGTGCATGTGGAATTGGATATATTCCAAACATGTTTTAATGTGATTCTTCTTGAAAACAAATTTTATTATTATTATTATAAATGGTTATTTTATTCACCTAAAGTGAGAAATTTATGGAATTATCTTCCTTGATTAAGAGAATACTACTCTAAGATAAGATAGTGAGACCCACCATGATTTAATGGGTAGTGGTTGAAGTGATGTAGAATGGGGAATTATTTTATTTCGTTCCCTAAGTAACTGGGTGTTTACATGGACAACCTTGATTATGATCGCATTAGTTTTGGATGTGATTGTAAGACCCACCATGAGTGAGAGAGGATAGGTTGATGTAATATGGGATGCAACTAAATGATTCATCACCCTATGTGATATGGTTTTGGAATATTCAACTATGGGTGAGGAGTTATTTTCCTTGGATATGATAATTAGACCCTATGTTGAGTGTGATAGTAGAGCTCTAGACATTTTATGTCGTGGCTGATGTTTTTCATAGACCATACCTAGAGTGAGAGGGTAGTGGTTGTGGTATGGTATGACCACATACATGGGGTCACCTTGTATGAGTACGAGTTTTTTTTAAATGGGGTGAATTATTCATCCACCACATTATATGCATGGAAGGGTTTGGTGTTATTGTCCCTTGGTAAGAACATGATGGTAAAACACACATGTCTATTTGAATTTGTATTAATATACTTTAGTTTCCTCATGTGTACAAATGTATATAATGGAATATATCTGGTGATCATTTTTTGAACCTACTAAGATTATTTCCTCACCACATACATGGGATCTCAGGTGTACATGCAGACCATATATTTAATTTAATGGTTATTGGCTATACCATTGATATTTCTATAGAATCTAGAAATGTTTTGAGATTGGGTTGAGGTGTGTATGGGGGTTGATGGGGCATCCATATATATTTTTATCTTTTTTACTTGTTTAAGTTACCGACTGTGTTATTGATCTATTGGGATGATTGAAAATATTTCAAAGACGTGTATTTTTATCGAATCGGTGTTTTTTAAATAGTTAAGGGGTGATTTTTTTACAATTCCACACAACAATACATAGTTACGTGATATTTGGTTTAGTTTAGATATTATAATATTATATCTATAACTAATACTGAATGTATATTCTCCCAATTGTGGATTATATAACTTATCAATTGGTAAGTTACCTCTAGAATATGGTGAGGGATTTCTTGAGGTAAAGAGTTGACCAATATATGGTGTTGTATGGGTTATTTATTCTGGGTCACTACATGTTCAACATTCTCAAACTAATCCTAAATTCAATCTAATTATTTCATGGTAGTGAGATCTTAACCATATGGAAATTTCTATTTATTTCATGCTAAATGGGACATGATATCTAGTCATATACTATATTATATTCATGATATTAGGAATTTTCGATGTCAAAAGTTATCTTTCTTAATAATTTTATATGTAGAGAATTCTAGGAATGACCTTCTTATAATTATCAGATACATTCATATAAAATTTATTAAGGGTATATCTAGGTATCCTATAGAGGGAGTAGATGGAATCACATTTGATATATGTCTTTGGAAAAAATCTATATATCATTAATCAAATCATATAACACTATAAAAAAATTCATATCATTTAGATAATGATCAATAATGTGAATGTGTTTATCCATCCCTTTGTGTCTCCATGGTTGGCTCAATTACACACTCATAAAACATTAATGAAATAAGAAACATATACACTAGGTTTTAGACTATGTATCTAGAGATTAATCATAATATACACCCTTTGACACATATTGATACCTTTATTAATCAGTTTATTATGGAAATTGGGGATTTATTATTAACCTTTGGTTAGGATATCAACTTTGGGTAATGTAATCTGTTAATTCCAATACAATTTTATAGATTAGGTATGGTTAGGATGTGTATATTGTGAATCTCACTTGTTTTTTTAACAACCATATATAATTATATATATGACGGGGGACTAATATTGAATATCTTCCCTAAATGGATTGTGTTATTTATTACAGGAGTCATTATGTATTATTGTGATCATTGAGGATGAGTATCATGTATGACTATATCCATATGTAATGGATTTCTCATTAAGGAGATAAATAAATATTTTATAATAAAATATTATATATTATTTCTCTTGTATGAGAATGGATGATTCATTATTATGAGTAATGACACATCAATTTTGAATAATTGACGAAGGGGAATCAAAAAAAGATTTATATGTTGCAATTATTTCTTATTCCATAAATGGAATTTGAATGATACATCTATGACCTTCATAATTGGTTTACATCACAATCCACTTTTAATAAATCATATATTGAAAATTCATTATTATTAAACCTAATAAAAAATTTTGTTGTGACCAAATATTTTAAGCTGGATGATGGCCCTAGAAAACTATACAAGTATGAAATTATGAAATATCATGAGGTTCGTTCAATATTTATTTTTTTGAAACAATCTAGATTAACTACGAAATTCATTAAAGGTAATTCTAAATATATAGGATGTTAGTTTAATTTGTGAATATCAAGTCACCCTAAAAAATAATGGTGAAATGTGAGGGAAAAATGAATTTTGGAATATCTCTTATATGCATAAAATAATGAATTTATAGGATAATAAGACTACAAATTATTGTTGGATAGATTTTCAAAAATTAATAACTACTAGTTGTCAAGTATATGACTCCTCTCGAAGCCTTGGGAGGCGAACCGTATCCGCTTTGATTTTTTGGACTAATGTTTCTCAGAAATAATTATTAGAAATAAGAGTTGTTCTTAAAAATATGTAGAATATTCAACATACATATAATTGTTTTATGATTGGTTAGAATAACGAGAATCCATATATGGATCTATTTTGTAGACCACCATGATTCTTCTGGTTCGACCTAGTATTTTTTTAAGAAATAACGTGGAAATTGAAGATTGTAATATTAATTTAACATTATTAATTTTGAAAAAAAATTACGATTGTGAAAATATCAGGAAGTTCATATAATGGTTTTACCTTCTTACTTAGTTGAAATTTATTCACGTGGTATTACTTATATTTTTTATATGGAAATTTACTGTTATTCCTTCCCAAATATTCGGTGGAAATTATATTCATTTAGAACTAAATCAATATATTGCTGAGTAGTTTTCAATATTATTGATCATTAATTTTTTGTTCTACAGGGTAGTATTATTCTTCTAATATATGTTTTAATGAAGAAATGGAAGCAAAATAAAACAAAAAATGTTAGTGGGAAATGAATATGTTGAAGAAACGATTTAAATATATCATCAATCAACAATATATATAGGTAAATTATATTGTATTAAATTGATATGGAGGTGAAAAATCATAAAGATCATAATTTTATTTTCATTTACTAATGTTCTTTTTAATCTGTTATATCATTTTTCTAATTTGTTGGTTAAGAATTTAATGTTTTAGAATATTTTTAAAATATAAATGTGCATGTTTCCTTAAAATTAATGTTTTGTTTTCTAGTGAATAATTAATTATTTTCTTATTTCTGAAAAAGAGTCGCATGGCCTATATTCATTGAAATTAGGGTCTTTTCTAGATCCCACAATTATTGTTTATTTTAAATTGTTTTATTATAAATATCATAACATAATAGAAGGAATAAAATTAAATTGACATATTCCACAAAACACTCAAGGATATTACCTACATTCATGAAACCCTTTGATTTTCCACCTATTCATTAATTTTAAAATTAATTATTAATTAAATTGGATTATTTCATCATTTATATAGCTCCATTACCCTTCATAATTTATCATATTCTTTCATCATATTCATTTTCTATCCTTGAATGTCTATAGTGGCCAAGAGTTTTTATTATCATGAAATTTATTTGGAATTTTCATTTTTATGGCTTCCAATAATTAAATAAAGTCTCTATATCATCTCTTGTGGTGCAATAATATCATCCTTCAATTGTATTTTAAACTTAATGTCGATAAATCTGGGGGTCTTCAATTATTTATAAATAAAAAAATCTTTATTTTTAAATATTTATTGGACCAAAACATGAGGTTCATGGAAATATTTAATAACATTTATATATTATAATATTATTTAGATGTGATCTCTTAAATGATTCTTCAAAATTGTCTATTTGTTATTGAATTATAAGTATCATAAGATTTGATTGTTTTAACACTACTAGAGATTTTTCAAGAATTAGTTATAAAGATATTATTAAAATGGAAAATCATTATTTTAAATAAATTATTTTTTTTATAATGGGATTCATGTTCAAAAATGATTTTATAAACTATATTAATCCATGGTCTTTACTAATAAATCATTGGAAGCCATGGGTAATTATGTAGGTATCTTGGATAGTTACCAATGCAAGGTATTTGATATGAATCTTCCTATATATAGTATATAATAATTATGAAACAATAAATATGGTTTCAATTGTTTAGATGGAATGGGTATGTGGTTTGATTATAAGCCTCACTCGAGTTGATAATGTGTCTTCTAATAGTATTTTTTTTTGATTTAGTTGTTTATGATCGAGGATATGGATATTATTAATAATGATTATCCAAGACTTCCATTAATATAGTAAAAAATATATTTGTTAATATTATTCCTCAACAGAATTATAATATTTTGGTGTATTTCTTATATTTATATGTATTTATTCTCACATGTACCTATATAAGCTAATTTTTTGATTTTTATTAATCTAAATCGATATTGTATTTTTTATATAATCATGTTACATTATTTATATGATATTTAAATTTCATGCACGTGATTTTCATTAAAACATGCAGGTAATTGTTTTTTTCATAATTTTTATACATAATCTATTCCATACAGTCCCATTCATTATGTTTTATCATACCCATCATACACCATCTTAATGTATATATGTAATGACCCGCCAATTCTCATTGGATTGAGAGTTCAACGAGTCATTACTTGGACTTAAGTGACACCCCTAAGGTGCCAAAGGCTGGAAATAAATGCTGAAGGGGTTCAAAAAAAGTGGGGGACGATTTACCCTTTTTGAACATACCACAAAACCAAAATAAATAACCAAACTGAACAACTAAATGATGCATGGTAAATACTTTGAAAAATCAACCATTTATCTTATCAAAAACCAACCAGGAGTACCACAGTAGAAACCAACAATAAATCAGAGTAAACAGAGGAAAGGAAAAATCAAAGTCTAAAAGACATCAACCCAACTCCATGCTCCACAAGCTCCAAGATCCAACATCACGAACCAGCCCAAGAATCATGAGGCAGTATGAAACACTTTACCTTTTCCAACATCATGGTATATGACATCATCAAAAGCACCAACGTGCCAAAGTAGGTGGTGAGTAATGAAACTCAGTAGGTTTTCCCTGATGACTTCCCAACCCATGCCTCTAGGATAAATCATGTTAGATCCTTTATATAAAACAATTTATATAAAACAATTCCAAAACAGTTCACAATATATAACAAGATCCATGTTAAAACCATTTTCCAACAAAACCATCTTTTTCAAGAAAAGAATCCATGGTACATTTCCAATAAAATTCCAATTTCCATTTTCGCACATTCATTCCATTCCACAAATCCACACAACCAACCATGCATGCAACATGGACCTCCCTATTCTTGTGAGTGGCGAGTTATCCTTCCACTATGTCGTCACATAGTGAACTACCTTGATGGGGGTACTTCACGACCATATTCGTCCCAACCTAGTGATGGGGGGACATCTCGCCCTTATTCATCCCAACCTTTTGATGGGGGGACATCTTGCCCTTATCCATCCAAATGCATATAAACACATACCACAACCCATGCAAGTCCATTCCCAAAACCAAGTGTGTCAAAAAAACCATTCCAAAAAACATCACTATTTTATTGAAAAACATTTCTTTCAACCAGCAAAACCCTAGACAATTTAAAATCACCATTTTAAATTTACTTCAACAACCACATTCCAAAACCACACAATTTCCATCACTCGTTACTAAAAAGAGGTTTCAACCATTCAATCACAATAGATAAACAAACCATTTCAATCATGGAAAACAATTTGAAACTAAGGCTTCAACTTTTATGAAAGAGGAATCAAGAGTGAGGTCACCTACCTCACAGGTTTTGACGAAAACCCTAACAAAAAGAGAACGCGCAAGAAAACCCTGCTAATTCACCAAGGATCCTCCTTAGATATCATCTCCTAACACAACCAAGACCAAAACTCATCAATTTTGGCATCCACACACATAGACCTACCCATAACAGGTGTAGATCTTATAAATTGAGAGAAGAGGAGAAGTAGATCTAAGTAGATATGAGAAATCAAATAAGAAAGATCACATACCTCAAGAATCCGACATCGATTCGCCAAGAGAAGCCTTCAAATAACCTGTGGAATGATGGGAGAACCTTCCTTGACCTTGGGAGAACCAAAATACTGAGTTAGGGTCCCTTAGGAGCTTAAAAGAGGAATTTAGAGGTGATAACACATGAGATCCACAATTATAGGATCTCGTTTAAGTGGCCGAATGGTTAGTTCGCACGGTCTGACAATCCGTGCGCTAACCGTGCATTAGATGCTACCTTGGACACCCTTCTTGGACGGTTTGGATGCACGGTTATACATGTTGTGCACCGAATATGTGGAAGTCACTGCCTCAAAGACCCACTTGACACGGTTTGGCTGTACGGTTTAGACAAACCATCTGCCTCCCGTGTGACTTCCCATTTGCCTCAAAACATCATTCAAAGTTCTCCTGAATCTTACATTAAACACCCTTAACTGTAAATCCATTAAAAGCATCATGTAAGGGTTACATACCAGAAACTGTGGTTACTATATTCTCCCCACCATTTGCATTTCCGTCCCCAGAATGTAGAAAACCATTTCTTGTCGGAAAGAGTTCTGGCCACTGCTCTCTCATTTCTTTCTCGCGTTCCTAAGTCTCTACCTGAATCTTACCATGTTGCCAAAAAACCCACACTAGACCAATGCTTTTTCTACGCAAGACATTCTCCTGCCTATCTACAATATACAACAGAATATGTACCAATGAAGTATCCAGCTGTAGGTCAACGTGATCCCATCTGTTCACGTGGTCAGGATCAGGTTGAAACTTCTTTAACTAAGATACATGGAACACATTATGCACTTCAATGAACCATGGTGGTAATGTAAACCGATACACCCCCTCTCTAACCTCTTCCAGTATCTCAAAAGGGCCTATATATCGAGGAGATAATTTGTCCTTCTTCTCAGAACGATGTTGTCCATGCCCTGGAGAGATTCTCAAAAAGACATGATCACTCACTGCAAACGACCATTGTCATCAGCGATGATCAGTATAGGATTTCTGACAACTCTAAGCCATCTCCATCATCTTTCTAATCAAATAAATCTTCTCCATTGTTTCTTGGACATGTCTCAGCCCCAATAGTGATTTCTCACCCATTTCCACCCAACAAAGTGGAGAACGACAGGGACGCCCATTCAATGCTTCAAACGGAGCCATGCGTATCGAGGATTGATAGCTGATATTGTATGAGAACTATAATAATTGTATATTCTCCTCCCATGATCCCCCAAAATCCATTACACAATCCCGCAACATGACTTCCAACATTTGTATCATCCGCTCATATTTCCCATCTGTCTGAGGATGATACGTCATGCTCATCATCAACCGAGCCCTAAGGGCTTACTGTAATGATTTCCAGAAACAAGTTGTGAACCTCATATCTCTATTTGAGACTATGGACACTAGTACACCATTCCTATTTACCACTTCTTTCATATATATTTTTGAAAGGTCTTCCACCATATGAATTTCACAAATCGCGATGAAATGGGCCGACTTGGTTAGATGATCCACTATCACCCAAATTGCATCGTGTTTCCGGACCATTATTGAAAAAACTGTAACAAAATCCATTTTTATTTGATTTCATTTCCACATTGAGATAAGTAATGATTGTGACATACCAGCTGGTCGCTGATGTTCTACTTTAACTTTCTGAAAAATTAAACACCTTGAAATAAATTCAGCTACCTTCCGTTTCATGCCGCTCCACCAAAACTGCTCCTTTAATGCCTTATACATTTTCTATGTACCCCAGATGTACATCCCATCTTGAATGGTGGTAAGAATGTAGGAGTTGTTCATGATAAGTTAAAGGTACAACTATACGACCTCGAAATCGCAAAACAGAACTCCCACCCAGCATTCATCCCTCAATGGTCTCCCTACCATTGAGTTTTGAACTCATTGAAACACAGTCTACATCGGATGCTTCTAGATCCTTTACTATCTCC
Organism: Viscum album; assembly: GCA_963277665.1. Taxonomy (NCBI): domain Eukaryota; kingdom Viridiplantae; phylum Streptophyta; class Magnoliopsida; order Santalales; family Viscaceae; genus Viscum; species Viscum album. The sequence goes on along the minus strand of OY728121.1, from coordinate 1,152,308,431 downwards.
ACCAAATCAGGATCAAGCGCAACTGTAATTAAAGCTACAAAATCAGCTTAGTATTCACATTCCACATGCTTGTCAGCTAGGACCGACATCAACTACCACTCATCTGAATCTTCTTTCGCCAACTGAGCATACAAATTTTTTCTTAATGCATAGGCCACTGAATTTCCCTTACCCGGTGTATACATCAGTTCAAAGTCGAACATTTAAAGATACATAATCCATCTCATTTTCCTCAGATTCAAATATCTCTCTGAGAAAATATGCTTCAAACTTTTGTGGTCCGTAAACACAGTAAATTGCACACCAAATAGATAGTGTCTCGATGTTTTCAAAGCATGGACAGCTGCAACCAACTTCAAATAATTTGTTGGGTAATTTTTCTCATGCACCCTCAACTGACTTGATCCATAAGCAACCACATGGAATCCTTTCATGAGAACACAACCCATCCCTGTTCCCGAAGAATCACAATACATCACATACACCTGTACTGATTCTAGGAAAATCATGATGTGTGCTGATGTAAGGATAACTTTCAACTCCTGAAAAGATCGCTAACATTCATCAGTCTATTGAAATGAACTGTTGTTCTTTGTCAATGATGCCACAGGAAAATATAGTCGTGAGAAGTTACAGACAAAGCATCGTTAATAACCAGATAGACCAAGAAAATTTCTTATTTCAATGGAATTATTCGGTGGTTTCAAAGAAAGAACAGCTTCTATCTTTTATGGATCCACTGAAACACCTTTTTTTAGAAAAAAACATGTCCTAGAAAGTGTACCTATTGTATCCAAAAATCGCACATTGATAATTTGGCATAAAACTGACGATCTCTCATGATTTCAAACATTATCATCAACTTTTTCTCAAGCTCAAACCTAGTTCGTGAATACATCATAATGTTGTACACAAACATCACAACAAAAGAATCTAGATATCGTTAAAATGTCTGATTCATCAATGACATAAAGACTGTTGGTGCATTCGTAAGAACAAAAGGCATGAATACATATTTGTAGTGCCCATATCTTCTTTTGAAGTCTGTCTTCCGAATATCCTCCTTTCGAACTCGCAACTGGTGATATCCTGAATGTAAGTCAATCTTAGAGAACCACTGATCTCCCCAAAATTGATTAAACTGCTCATCAATGTGTGGAAGTGGATATATATTATTTATCATAACTTTGTTAAGGTTACGATAATCCACACATAGCCTCAAAGTTCCATCGGCTTTCTTTACAAACAAAATTGGTGTTTCCCACAAAGACACGCTTAGCCGAATGAAACCCTTTCTTTCTAGCTCCTCTAACTTCACATTAAATTCTCGTAACTCTGTTGGTTCCATCCTATATGAATGAAGTGAGATAGTACTAGTCACCGGATGAAGATCAATCGTAAACTCCACTTCCCTTAGAGGTGGTAACCCTAAGATGTTCTTGAAAAAGACATCTAGAAATTGATCCACCATAGCTGGAAACCTATTTTCCTCAATCTCTTCCATTGATGCCAAATTCAATTCTTACAATTGATGAGAGATTGTTCCCAGAATTGGTGCGAAAAATCTCTTTGCACCCTTCTTTACAATCCTTTCTCCTCTAAAGAGATGGTTGAAGCCGTCCTAAGTCGTGAAAATAATTGTTCTCCCATAACAATTGATGTGAGCCTTAAACCTTTACAACCAATCCATACACAAGATTACATCATAGAAATACATATCCAACATGGGGAAGTCCCATTCTAGCTCATCTCCATCAACAGTTATAGCACATGCTCAACACATTAAGGCTTGACATTCTCTTTCACCAAGAGGAATTTGTAGTTTCAACATAGAAGGAATCATTTCCAGTTTTAAAAATAACAAGTCAACATAACAAGAAGCAATGATGGAATGTGATGAAACATTATCAAACAACACTTTCAGAAAGGTATAATTCAAAATAATCATACCTATTACTATTGATGGTCCAACCTGATCATCAAAAAGCATCTACTCAGCTCCATATAATTGCTTCGTCGCTGCACTGTTCTCCTTGTTGCCTTACTGAGATTGTCCTAGTTGAAGAGTCGTGGTATTTCAAGAATCACCATGGCTAGCTCTATTATGCTAATGAGACTGACTCTGATGTCCTCGTCCTATCGAAACATATGATGCCTGCGATGCCTGGGAAGTGTCCCATGCACCCGACCTCAGAGTATTTCTACAATAGCGATGTAGATGCCCCATATGCTTGCAAATGTGACATTGTCTAGGTTGTGTTGTACACTCTCACTTTATGTGGTCAGTCGAGCCACATTGAAAACACCTGGATTTCATCATGGGTCGTGGAGGAAGATTCACTGATCTAGTTGTCTAAATTATGTTTCACACTCCCACCTTGGAAGTAGGTTTCCCTCTTTTGCTTGTTCCCAGCATTAGAGATCCCACCCGTTCCCATGGTTATCATCATACTTCCTCCTCCCATAACACATGAGATGTCTATTTTAGCTACTTTTGATCTGTTTACCATCTCCGTATAATCCATAATACATAGTAGAGCAATATTCTAGGGAATCTTCTGTCGTAACCCCGATTCAAAGATGCGTACCTTCAACAACGCACTTGCAGAATCTTCTGGTGCAAAGTGCACTAAATTCCAAAATTTAACTGCATACTCTATGACAAATATATTCTCCTAATTCAGGCTGAAAAAGTCTGTTGTCCTCTGGATCTTGAACGTGTGAGGATAGAATTTTTTATTGAACAACTCCCCAAATTCCTCCCAGCCCAGGCCTTGATCCACATTTTCCTATACCACTAGATCCCGCCACTGTCATGCAAGATCCTCCAGCATATAAGTCAATAACATTACTTTCAGTTATGCTGGTGTGATGTTGAAATTGAAGATGTGATTCATCCTACTCAGCCACACCTCTACCCTTTCTGGTTCAGAATTACCCTGAAAGATGGGTGGATTCTACTTCTGGAACTGGAGGGAATGGTCTACATTCCTTGAATCATCCCTATGATTCCCCGTGTCCACAGCCTGGAACGCTTGAATGATACTCTAATCCTGCTCTTGGATCACATGTGGTTTAGGTGCATTCATATTCTCTGTAGCTTCATTGGGTTGGTTTCTACGACGCCCAACAGGTTCCATTTTCTATACAAACAACGCACGCCGTTACTCTCATTTCCTACCAATAGAAGGCTTATCATTTCAAATTCTATCACATCATCTATCATAACATTGTTCCCAAAAAAACCTTTTACCATGTTCAACCATTTTTGAAAACATTCAATATACTTTTTGAAAATCAAACCATTTTCAAAATATACCAAATACCCTATTTTCAATGTCATTCATTTGAAAACAATTTCTACATTTGTCAAAAATTGGCACCTTACACAAAGTCCTTACTCATTCCTCAAAATGAGATATGCAATCCTAGTGGGAATTCATTCTTCTAAAATGCATGTCATGCACATCTCATTGGCTAAACCCATGACAATGAGATTTCCATCATTCTAGAAGTGTATCCAAAACACTTATGTACCCAACACTCTGGTAACTTGATGTTTAGCATAAACAGGTTAGCTACATCCTTTTATGCTATACATTTCAAGTTCCAAAAATCGTACACATGTCTAAGATTCAGACCCGTGGAATAGATGAAAAATAATTTCAACTCCAAAACCAAGATCATCGATGACCACTTGTTAGGCAAGGACCGAACGAGCTGATACAATTTGTAATGACCCGCTAACTCTCATTGTCTTGAGAGCTCAACGGGTCATTACATGGCCTTAAGCAACATCCATAAGGTGCCAATGGTTGGCAATAAATGCCAAAGGGTTTTAAAATAAGTGGGGGATGATTTACCATTTTTGAACATACCACAAAACCAACAACCTTAACTAGACTAAGAAACTAAATGACGCATGATAAAACCTCAAAAACACAACCATTTATTTTATAAAAAACCAACCAAGAGTACCACAGTGGAAACCTAAAATAAATCAATGTAATCAATTGAAAGACAAATGCAAAGACTACAAGACAACAACCAAACTCTATGCTCCAGAAGCTCCAAGATCCAACATCACAAACATTCCCATGAATCACAAAGCAGTATGAAACATTTTACCTTTTCCTAAATCTTGGTATATGACATCTGCAAAAGCACCGACATTCCAACACAGGGGGTGAGTAATGAAACTCAGTAGGTTTTCCCCGATGAATTACCAACCCATGCCTCTAGGATAAAACATGTTAGGACATTTATATAAGTAATTTATATAAATCAATTCCAAAATAGTTCACAATATATAAAAAGTTCCATGTTAAAACCATTTTCCAATAATACCATCCTTTTCATGAAAAGCAGCCAAGCAATGTTTCCAATCAAATTCCCATTTCCATTTTGGCACATTCATTCCATTCCAAAAATCCACACAACCAACCATGCATGAAACCTGGACGTACCTATACTCAGGAGTGGTAAGTTATCCTTCCACTAAGTCATCACTCAGTGAACTACCTTGACGGGGGTACTTCATGACCTTATCCGTCCCAACCTAGTGATGGGTGGACTTCTTGCCCTTATCCATCCCAACCTTTTGATGGGGGGACCCCTCACCCTTATCCATCCCAATGCATATGAACACATAACACAACCCATGAAAGTTCATTCCCAAAACCAAGTGTGTTCAAAAATCATTCCATAAAGTGTCATCCTTTTACTGAAAACCATTTCTTTCAAGAAAAAAAACCATAGCCAATTTAAAATCACCATTTTTAAATTTACTTCCGCAACCAATTTCCAAAACCACACAATTTCTGTCACCCATTACTAAAAATGGGTTTCAACCATTCTTTCACAATAGATAAACAAAACATTTCAATCAAGGAAAACAATTTGAAACTAAGCCTTCATGTTCTAAGAAAGAGGAATCGAGAGTGAAGCCACCTACCTCAAAGGTTTTGACGAAAACCCTAACAAACGGAGAACTCACAAGAAAACCCGTTCGATTCCCCAAGGATCCCACTTATATCACTTCTACTAACACAACCAAGACTAAAAATCATCATGTTTGGAAACCGCACACATAGATCTACCCATAACATGTGTAGATCTAAGAAACCGAGAGAAGATGAGAAGTAGATCTAAGTTGATCTGATAAATTAAATAAGAACTATCACATACCTCAAGAATCTGGCTACGATTCGCCAAGAGAAGCCTTTGGATCACCTCTGGAATGATGGGAGAACCTTCCATGACCTTGGGAGAACCAAAATCCCGAGTTAGGGTTTCTTAGGAGCTTAAACGAGGCATTTATTGGTGAAAACTCAAGGGATCCACAATAATAGGATCTCATTTAAGTGGCCGCATGGTTAGTTCGCATGGTTTGACAAACCTTGCGCTAATTGTGTGTTAGCTACTACCTCGTCCACCCCTCTTCCATGGTTTGGCCACACGACTAGACAAAATGTGCGCTGACCGTGCAGAAACCACTACCTCCAAGACCCACTGCGCACGGTTTGGCTGCACAGTTTAGACAAACTGTGCGCCTCCTGTGCGGCTTCCCCTTTGCCTCAAATCATCATTCAAAGTTCTCTTGACTCTCCCATTCAACACCCTTAACTTTAAAACAATGAAAATCATCAATTAAGGGTTACATACTATAAACTGTGGGTTCTACAATATAAACCTTTATTGTCTTATTACAAGTAATATAATGTATCCATCTTGTGACAATGGATTCAACATAAATCTTTTCAATAACATGGATGTGGAAGAAAAATGGGACATTATGTTTTTATAAATTGTATATGGGTGATAGTATATGATTTATGGTTTCATTTTTTCATAGTATATTATCCACAACCTCATTATATTTAATCCATACTATTCTTTAGTATGGTTTAGTTATACTGATATAAGAAAATATTGAAGGAAATATTTTATGTTAATTTTGAATTTTTTTTTATTTTATGTTTATTTAAACTTATGGATTTTGAGTTATTTTAATTTTATTATTTAATGTATTTTGTATAGTTTTAAATACCAGTAAATTTCATGGAATATTTTATCTTAAATACTTTAGTATTTTATGAGTCCACAATTTCTAACGACACCTGATTCCGAGGCCCGGTGTGCCCAGAATAAATTTCTGAAGTTTTTTTCAGGTACATTCAGTAAATGTACGTGTGGGTTTGTCTATCTTTTGAAATGGTTCTCGAAATTGAAATTTGAGGACCTCGATGAACTTGCAACTCCGGTATTCACTTAAGGGGTCTTTTACCGCAGTTGCGTTTTATGCGGGTTGAATGTTATAATTTAGGGATTTATCTTAAATTAAATAAAATTGTGGTGATACACAATTTTATTTTTAAGAGGTGGTATTTCCTCCAAGATGAAGATAGGGGTGAGGCCCACACCCCACATAACCTCCAATGTGAGGATTTATTGTTGTGGGTGCCACATGATCCCAAACCCTTTCACCTCCCACAACACCCTTAAAGTACCCATTAACTCCCCTTATTTAATTTTGACAACTCCCATTCTTTATTGTGAACTCTCCACCTCCCACTTGTTGACATTATTATAACAACACCTTTAATTAATTAATTGAACTCCATAATTAATTAATTAATTATGTGTTTGAATTTTAAAATCATGGGAGAATAAAATAATAACTTAGGATATTATTTTGTTTTGGCACTTGTTGTGTTGGGAGAACTTTGGGGAGAAATACAAAGGAGATCTTCATCCTTCAAATGAAGAACCACCGAATAATGAAGAACATATTCTCTGATCATCGGCCAAGAAAAAGGAGAAGAAGCTACCCGAATGGAATTCCGATGACACGCCATCCTCGGCTCCTTCTTCCCCGACTTCAACGAGTTGACGTCACCTCCCCGCGACTCTGTCTACGAATGATGAACGAGGTAGGGGTTTAAATCCTTTCTGTACCTGTTTTACATCTTTGAAATTATTGTTTGATAAAAAAATGGAATCACAATAATATGGGGGAATTCAGACCGTAGCAACACTGCCGAATCTTCCCCATTTTATATTTTTGTGGTTGACGATGGGAGAAAACAATGGCGACCAACAATGATCTAACCGTGAAGATGGGGGCCGGAAGCACAAGAGAAACTGGGTAGCCAGGAGGGCATGACATCTCATTGCTACACACAGAAGAGTCGCGGCCACGTCGAGTCGTGGAGGAGGCATGCGGCGCTGTCACACCGCACAGAGGGCAGCACGATGTCGCGACCAAGGCCGACCACGACGGAGGGGTGCGACACCATCGCGCCGCGCCAGAGAGCACCCGTGGCCTACGACCGTAGTGGGAAGGGGAGGGAGGCCGGCTGAGCCAGCCACCGGTGTGCGCCACGGAAGAACCCATCTAGGTTCCGTGGAGAGGAACTGGCAACCGACGGTTCCATTACAAGGAGACGGGGGTGCCAAACCGACCCTTGTTTTCTTACGGCGGGCCCGAAAGGGTATCACCGCCGCTTGGTCACCCTGACCACACGGGTTTCTTGGCCCCCAACCATGTGGGTGGGACCACCTCACCATGCGGGATAGACCACCGTGTTACACGGGCCGGGCCACCACGCAATGTGGGTTGGGCCACTATGCCACGCGGGTCGGGCCACCGTGCCACAAGGGTCGGGACGTCGCGCGGGCTGGGTTGGTGACCTGGTCTAGGCCGCAACCACTAGGAAGATCCGCGCCCTACTGGACCAGACCCCGACCCAGGTCGGGTCGACCCGGTTCGGACTGACCTAGGGCACGTTGGGCCGGGTCGGACTGGAACCAAACCCCCCTCTTCGGACCCTTTTTAGTATTTCCCCCATAACATGAGCTACGGATCTCCGATCGAAGCACCGTCAGTTGAATATGAATCCATGGATCGAGATTGTAGTCTTGGAATATTAAACTCAAGGATTTGGAGATGTTTGGGTGTGGACGGGTTGTTTTGAACTCAAATCCAATCGGGACCTCGGAGCAGAAATGCTTATAACTTATGTACTGGATGCCCGATTAATGTGTCCTCAACTACATTGTTTTACATTTGACGAGACGATCCTTTTGGTATACTCCACATGTGATTCAAATGAGATTGGAGTATGGCTGGGTTGGATTGTACCCGAAATCCAACTGGGCCCATGGAACGGAAAATCCAATAACTCTCACACCGGGCGTTCGATTGACACGGCGTCTATCGCGTTGGCTTCCTTATGATGAGATGAAACTTCGGGATACATCAACTTAGGAATTTTTTGATATTTTATGTATTGACCCCTTTTCTCAAGGAGTGTTCCCTCCCAGAATCATTCTTGCTGTGTGCGGGAACCCTAGAGCTGGTTGCGACAGCAATGAGACTGGACTGAATCCTCCATGCGTTCGACAGCGACGACAACTGTTCAAGAATCCTCCATGGGTTCGGCAGTGACGACAACTGTTCTGGAATCCTCCGTGGGTTTGGCAGTGACGAAAATTGTACTGGAATCCTATGTGGGTTCGGCAACGATGACAACTGTACTAGAATCCTCTGTGGGTTCGGCAGTGACGACAACACTAATTAAATCCTCCGTGGGTTCGGCAGCGACGACAACTGTTCTAGAATCCTCTGTGGGTTTGGAAGAGACAAAAAATGTAAAGGAATCCTCCGTGGGTACAGTAGTGACGACAACTGTTCTGGAATCCTTTGTGGGTTCAGCAGCGACAACAACTGTACTGGAATCCTCTGTGGGTTTGGTAGAAACAACAACTGTACTGGAATTCTCTGTGGGTTCGATAGCGATACGGGGGGTGCAAAACTGCCCCTTGTTTTCCTAGGTTGAGCCCCGCAGAGAATCGCCGCCACTTAGTCTCCCTGACAGAGTGGTCTTGTTTTTCCCCATCCACGCGAGTGGGGCCACCATGCCCTGCGGGCTAGCCCACCGCGCCACGCGGGCCAGGCCACCACGCCATGTGGTCCAGGCCACCGCGCCACGCGGGCCTGGCCACCGAGCGGGAGGGGTTGAGGCCCTGTGCCAGGCCGCAGCCGCTGGGCTAGGCCGCGCCCTACTGGGCCGAACAAATACCCGGTGTGGTCCTACCTATGATGGGTTGGGCTAGGTCGGACCGGACCCAAACCCCCCTCTTCGAACCATTTTTAGTATTTTCACCCATAACATGAGATAAGGACCTCCAATAGACCCACCATCAGTTTCATTTGATTCCTTGGATCGAGAAGTTCATTTCAGTATATTACACTCAATTTTTTGGCGGTGTTTGGGTACGAACGGGTTGGTTCGAACTCGAAACCAACCGGGCCCTCGAAGCGAAAACACTTATAACTTAAGGACCCGATGTCCGATTGATGTGTCGTCAACTACGTTGGTTTACATTTGACGAGACTGCTGTTTTGGTATAATCCACATGGTATTCAGATGAGATTGGAGTATGGCCAGGTTTTATTGTACCAGAAATCCAACCGGGCCCCAGGAACGGAAATGCTAATAACTCTGAGACCGGGCATTCGATTGATGTGATGTCTGTCGCGTTGGGTTCCTTATGATGAAACGGATCTTCGGGATACATAAAATTTGGACTTTGTGATATTTGATTTATTGAACCATTTCTCGAGGAGAGGACCCTCCCAGAATTGAGTGTGTTGTGTGCGAGAACCCTAGAGCTGGCTGCGACAGCAACGAGACTGGACTGAATCCTATGTGGGTTCGATAGCGACAACAACTGTACTAGAATCCACTATGGGTTCATAAGGGACAACAACTGTACTAGAATCCTCCATGGGTTCGGCAGCGAAGAAAACTGTACTAGAATCCTCCGTGGAATCAGCATCTATGACAACTGTACTGGAATCCTCCATGGGTTTGGCAGCGACGACAACTGTACTAGAATCCTCCATGGGTTCGGCAGGATGAAAACTCTACTAGAATCCTCCATGGGTTCGGAAGTGATGATAACTATACTAGAATCCACCATGGGTTTGGCAGTGACGAAAACTATACTGGAATCTTCTGTGGGTTCGACAATGATGACTACTATACATGTATCCTAAGTGGGTCTGACAGTTTGAATTATGTACTTGTATCCTGAGTGGGTCTGACAGAGTAGCTGGTCTAGTATCCTACGTGGGTCTGAAAGCATAGCTGGTCTAGTATCCTACACGGTTCCGACAGCTTAGCTGGTCTAGTATCCTACGTGGGCCCGAGAGCTTTGCTGGTCTAGTATCCTACGTGGGTCTGACAACTTAGATGAATCAGTGACTACATCTGATCAATTATATCTCTATTCAAAAGATGTATACCTATGTGAGCTAAGTCTTGACTTTCAATTATTATCATCGATGCGATTGAATTCTTTCCTCTATGGCCTGGGTTGTGCTTCGGTTCGAGAGTTGGAGCCGAACTGGGATTGATGTCTTATGTATATGTGTGGGCATATACCTAGGTAGAGTTGGTTGATACTTCATGATTGTATTTTTCGTATGTAGTTTATCCTATGTGGATTCTGGGAGACCATCCGGGGTCTCAGGGTCCCTACTGAGTATCATATACTCACCCATGCATGGGAAATGCCAGTACTACGTTGTCTTGGATGCAGATGACAGACAACACTAATCGAGGTGGAGACTTGTGGAGCTGGATGGTACCCGGAGGTGGACCACTGGGCGAGGAATACACAGAGCGGACAGACGGTCTTGGATTGTTGAGGAGGCCATCTGTACCCACCATTCAGGTGGGATTTCCATAGGAAGACTCATTGGTTGTTGTTTTAATTTACTGCAGTTGTACTAGATTTTTAGTTGTACTGTACAAACTGATGGGCTTGTATATCCGGACCCTTTTCCTTTCAGCTTTTAATTTTTTATAATGTATTGTTTAGTGCTTACTTCAGTTGCATACTCTGTTGTGTTTGTTACTTTTCTAAAGGCAATGTCTTCCCATTATAGGGATGTATGGCTTTGATGCAAGTCGCCAGCACCTGTCCTATGGAAGGCAGGCTTAGGGTAGTCACAGCACGGGCCCCGAGGATGGGTCATGAAAAATTGGTATCAAAGGGAGGTTCTACCATAGAACTGAGGACTATGATCATTCTTCTCTATGAAACAATAGTGTTAAGTTTATTGAGTGTGGGTTTCAGTCCTCGGAGTCTAGTGTTGGTGCGACGACCGACGTATACATACACTAGGACCCTAACCTCTGATTTCTGACTCAGTGCACGAAAACACTGATTGCGTGTGTGTTAACTTTGAAAATATTTTATCCATGATTACCTTATGTAAGCTCACCATGTATAATGTTTAAACTATTATACAGCTCTTTATTTTCTGGATTTCCCCACGAAGGCTGCCAGCTAGGGTTCCGAGTTACGTACGAGATGGTAGCCCACCGAGTGATGAGGCCTCGGTGCAGGGCCCCATCATTGCGGAGGCACCAGTAGTACCACTACCCGCTATTCCATAGATAACACCAGTTCCAGTAGCATAGAGTGAACGCCACCTAAGTGCGTTGCATGAGTTCCAGTGATAGAGGCCACCCATGTTCCAGGGAGAGATGGACCCATAGGCCGATGAGGATTGGCTAGAGGATATCGTCAGAGTTTTCAAATTGCCTGGGACACCAACCAACCTCATGGTGATCCTTTCTGCGAATCTTCTTCATGCAGTGGGAGGCAGATGGTAAAGACTGATTCTCTGGGTGCATGACGAGGCATATCTACTCTAGACATACTTTGAGAGCCGGTTCCGGGTATATTTTTTTCCGGCCACCCTTCATGCGGTGCAGATTCCGGAGTTACATCATCTGCAGCAGGGCATCATGATAGTAGCTCAGTAATCAGCGAGGTTCACAGACCTCCCACACTACTCCACGAATATCATTCGAGTCCTGTTCTTCAGAGCCCATACCTTCGACCAGGGACTCAGGAATGAGATCAGGGATTTGATGATCTCCCTGAACATCTAGACATAGACAGAGGTGCTGGATAGAGCCATTCTAGTGTAGATTTTTCTCGCTGAGCAGTCACCAGCGGTGAGACCCTCTGCATAATGACACATAGTAGAGTCTTCTAAATCCAGCAGTAGACAGTTGACACAAAGGACCCATCGGACCTGGAAATCCCGTTTGCAATCTCTGGATATAGGTTTGGTTGTGTGGGGCACATGAAATAGAGCCAACTGTACGAGGAGCAGGCAGTGCTATGCATGCGGCGGGCAGGGTCACATAGCTCGAAACTGCCGGACCCACCCTGCAGATGAGAAACAGGCAGTAGAGGGACCTCCCATGCAGAGTTAGAGGTTCGACCTTAGTGCTCCGGGAGTAGGTGTACAGGAGAGGGACTATCTCTATGCATGGAGACTTTTTTTCATGATGCGTCTTGATGATTCGATGTCATTGTTTGTGGTTACTTTGTGTCTTTGTACATTGATCAACTGTAATAAATGACACTAGTCCATGTGATGTTTGATTTTATACCCTTTCATATGGTTGATACTGGGAGGTTTAGGTTAAACCCGTTGACTTGACCCTCACATTCGAGATTCCTACTGGAGGAGACCCAGTGACCACACACTTCTGCCGACAGTGTGACTTGACCCTTAGAGGCGAGAGTAACGGTTGGATCTCTTGGTAGTAGTGTCGAAGATTTATGACATCATCCATGGCATGAAATAGTATCGTTCATGTCAAGATTGAATGTATTAAGAAATGAACGTGGTTGATCTAGGGGATGAGACCCAATTTCTCTTTTCCAAAAAGAAGAAATCTTAGCAGCTCTTATAGGATGTAAGCAAAAAAGGGTGTAGTCGTGTTCTTCAAAAATGGATACTCACACCCATTTTCCGTTGAGAGAACAGTTTAGGGTTTACTCTATTCTTAAAAGTCTCATGTGTGTCTTCTCATAGAAGGACCTAGACCTGAGATGGTGATGTTGTCTTGAGTTCCTCCGGGACTATGTCTTTGAGATAGTATATAATCCTAGGATGGGGAATGTTGTACCAGATGATCTCAGAAGGAGATCAGGCATTCAGCTGATAGGATAGGAGACAAAGAAGCTAGCTGTGTTGCAGATATCCTATGTGGATAGGGATGGAACAGCCTTTTTACAGTCCCTCACAGTCACTCCTCCACTACTTCAGTGAGTCAGGGAGGCACTTTACGGCCGACCATGTAGATCACCTCTGTGTTGGACTGACCTAGAGGAGTCATCACTTGTAGGACAAGAGATGGTTTAGGATACAACGGGGAAGGTGAAGATCAACCAGGAGAAGATGAAGACTGCATAGAGCAGAAAGAAGTCATATGATGATAGGAGACAGATACCACTAGAGTTTGAGGATGGTGACCAATTCTACCTACGGGTCTCATCTCGACGAGGTATACAGAGATTTGGATGGGGTGTCAAGTTATCTCTGCATTTCAGCAGACCTTTCTAGATCCTCAACAGAGTAGTTGAATTGGATTACCCATGGCCCTTCCACCTCTGTTGCACCATGTGCATGACTTCTTCCACGTATCTCAGCTGAGGAAATAGATGCACGAACTGTTCCACATCATCGACCATGGGGAGCTAGACATCGATGACGGGGAGACATTTTCGGAGGTCTCGGTGTAGATCGATGATCGACATAAGCGGCTCCAATGGGGATGATCGATTCATCTGGTACGCATTCACTGGTAACATGGGAACTTCTAGGAGGGAGCTTAGGAGCGCGAGGCTCATATGCATGCTCAGTACCCCCATTTGTTCCCCTATTGTGTGTTGTAGCTTTATGGGGATGTAAAGCACTGATATGGGGGTTATTTAACGATCGGGAAATTTCAAAGAAATTTTTTTCATAAGTACTTTGGAATTTTTCGTGTCCGTAGTTTCTGACAGCACCTGATTCCAAGGTGTTGTGTGCCCAGAATCAATATCTGATGTTTTGTTCGGGTACGTTCAGTAAACGTAAGTGTGGGTTTTTCAATCTTTTGAACCGGGGCTCAGAATTGAAATCTGAGGACACCAATGAACTTGCAGCGCCGATATTTTCTTAAGGGACCTTTACCGCAGTTGTGTTTTATACAGGTTGAAAGTTATAATTTGGGGATTTATCTTAAATTTAAAAAAATTGTGGTGATACAAAATTTTATTTTAAGAGGGTGGTATTTCCTCCAAGAGGAAGTTAGTTGTGGGGCCCACACCCAACATAACCTCCCATGTGAATATTTATTGTGGTGGTGCCCACACGAACCCAAACCCTTTCACCTCCCTCAAATCCCTTAAACTCCCCATTAACTCCCCTTATTTAATTTTTACAACTCCCCTTCTCTAATAGGGACTCTCCACCTCCCACATTTTGACTTTATTATGACAAAAACTTTAATTAATTAATTGAACTCCATAATTAATTAATTAAATTAATTGTTTGAAATTTTAAAATCATGGGAGAAGAAAATAATAGCTTAGGCTATTATTTTGTTTTGGCACTTATTGTGTTGGGAGAAAATTGGGGAGAAATAGAAAGGAGAGATTCATCCATTCAACGAATAACCGCCGAAGAAAGACGAACATATTCTAAGATCGTCGGCCAAGCCAAAGGAGAAGAAGTTGTCCGCAAGGAATGCCGATGACACACCATCCTCGGGTCCTTCGTCCTCGACATCAACGAGTTGATGATGACTCATCGTGACGCCGTCTATGAACAACGAATGTTTTAGGGTTTTAAATCCTTTCTGCACACAGTTTAAGTCATTGAAATTATTGTTTGATAACCAAATGGTATCACCGTAACATTGGGGAAATACAGACTGTACTAATACGGTCGAATCTTCCCCATTTGATTTTTTGTGGTTGAAAATGGGAGTGGACAATGGCGATCGACAATGAGTAGGCCGTGAAGAAGGGGGCCGAAGACTGAAGGGCCACCGGGTCACCATGAGGTCGCGACATCGCCTCTATACGCGCAGAAGAGCCGCGGGCACGTCGAGCCGCGGCGGAGGTGCGTAGCGCCGTCGCGCCGTGCCGAAAAGACCTGTGCACCTATGACCGCGATGGGAAGGGAAGGGTGGCCGGATGAGCTGACTGCCAGTGCACGCCAGGGCAGAACCCAGCTTGGTTCCACGGAGAGGAACCGGCAACCGCCAGTTCTATTATAGGGAGATAGGGGCGCAAAACCGCCCCCTGTTTACCTAGGGCGGGCCCCGCAGGGTGCCGCCGCTACCTGGTCACCCTGACCAGGTGGGCGTCTTTGCCCCCAGCCACACGGGCGGGTCCACCACGCCACACGAGTTGGACGACCGCACCACGCGGGCCGGGCCACCGCGCCACGTGGGCCGGGCCACCGCACCACGCGGGTCGGGCCGCTGCGCGGGCGAGGCCAACGCCCTGGTCTTGGCCGCATCCACCGGTCTGGGCCGCTCCCTTCTAAGCCAAACCCAAACTCAGGTCGGGTTGACCCGTTGTTTGCCGACCCAGGGCGGGTTGGGCTGGGTCTGACCGGACCCAAACCCCCTCTTAGGACCTTTTATGTATTTTTCCCATAACATGAAACATACCTTCGATCGACGCACTGTCAGTTGCATATGATTCCATGGAACGAGAGGGATATTTCGGTATATTTCAATCAATTTTTTAGAAAAGTTTGGGTATGGCCAGGTTGGTTCGAACATAAAACCAACCGGGCCCTCAGATCGGAAACACTTATAACTTAAGGATTGTACGCCCGATTAAAGTACCGTTGTCAACTACATTGGTTTGATTTTGACGAGATAATACTTTTGGTATACTCCACTTGGGATTTTTATGAGATTGGAGTATGGCCGGGTTGGATTGTACCCGAAATCCAATCGGGCCCCTGGAACAGAAATGCTAATAACTCTGACATCGGGCGTTCGATTGACGTGCCTTCTGTCGCGTTAGGTTCCTTATGATGAGACAGAACATCGGGATACATAAACTCAGGACTTTGTGATAGTTGATGTATCGACCCATTTGCTTGAGGAGAGGACCCTCCCGAAATCGAGTGTGTTGTGTGCGGGAACCCTAGAGTTGGCTGCAACAGCAACGAGACTGGACTAAATCCTCTCTGGGTTCGATAGTGATGAAAACTATACTGGAATCCTCCATGCGTTCGGAATCAACTACAACTGTACTCGAATCCTCTGTGGGTTCAGCCAGGATGAAAACTTTACTGGATTCCACTGTGGGTTCGGCAGCGACGACAACAGTACTGGAATCCTCCATGGGTTCGGTAGTGATGAAAACTGTACAAGAATTTTCTGTGGGTTCAGCAGCGATGAAAACTATACTGGAATCCTATGTGGGTTCTGCAGTGACGACAACTGTACTGGAATCCTCCATGGGTTCGGCATCGATTAAAACTGTACAATAATCCTCTGTGGGTTCGACAAAGATGACTACTATACTTGTATCCTAAGTGGGTCCGACAGTTTGACATCTGTAATTGTATCCTAAGTGGGTCCGACAGAGTAGCTGGTCTAGTATCCTACGAGGGTCCGATAGATTAGCTGGTCTAGTATCCTATGTGGTTCCGATAACTTCAATGAATTAGTGACTACATCTGATCATTTCCATTGCTATTCGAAATATGTATACCTGTGTGAGATGAGTCTTGACTTTCAATCATTATCATCGATGTGATTGACTTCTTTCCTATGTGGATTGAGTTGTGCTTGGGCTCGAGAGTTGGAGCCTAACGGGGATTGATGACATAGGCATATGTATGGGAATATACCTAATTAGAGTTGATTGATACTTCATGATTGTATTTTACTTCTGTGTTTTATCCTTCATGGATTCTGGGAGACCTCAGGGGGTCTTGGGGTCCCTACTGAGTATCATATACTCACCCCTGCATGGGAAATTCCCACACTACATTGTGTTGGATGCAGACAAAAAACATCACTGATCGAGGAGGAGACTTGTGGAGTTTGACGGTACCCAGAGGCGGACCACAAGGAAAGACATACACGGAGCGGACGGGCGGACTTGGAGTGTTGAAGAGGCCATATGTACCCACCCTTCAGGTGGGATTCCAAGAGGATGACTCAGTGGTTGTTGTTTTACATTACTGTAGTTGTACTAGGTTTTCAGTTGTACTGTACTTACTGCTCGTCTTGTATTTCTGGCCCCTTTTCCTTTCAGATTTTACTTTTGTATACATAATTGCTTAGTGCTTACGTCAGTTTCACACTCTGTTGTGTTTGTTACTTTTCTAAAGGAAATTCCTTCCCATTATAGGGATTTACGCCATTGGTGCTAGTCTCCAGCCCCTGGCCTATAGAAGGTTCTTGGGGTAGTCACTACACGGGTCCCGAGGACGGTTCGTGACAACAGTTAACATAAGAACAAATTTTTAAGTCAAGATGAAATTTAAATTAATGTTTTGTTATATCTGGTTCGTGTAACAGACCCCCTTATTTATTTATGATAATTAAAAAATCATTCAAAATTTTGTATGTTTGATGACTTACCAATGCATCGTAGCTCATGGTGACAAGTTACATGAATTAGGCGTTGAATAAATAAGGCTTATGGATGATTATAAGTTAACATTGGTAGGATTTCCAAAGGATTAACCAAATATGTGTTACAAAGTGGAAATTGTTATTAATTTATATACAAAATATTTTTTCTACAAAGTGCCTTTTATATTCATATAAATGTAATTATTTATAATAAAAAAAAATATAAATTTAATGATATAAAGAAATTATTACATGGATTCTCTATCAGCTAGTAATTATATATTATTATAGTAATTTTATTAACCATAGGGGTTATATAACATAATAAATTAAATAATTATAATCACCTCATACATAAATATCGTATACTGATTGAAACTAGCATATAAAAAATTAATTAAATTATAGAGAATTGAGGAAATTGAAATTATTTATTATGAAAAATGATTTTTTTTGGAAATAATGTTTTAATTTTTGTGGTTTATCTATTAAGAATAATTGGGTATTTTAAAAAACTAAAATATATACACCTTTAAAATATGATTCAACTATACTAAAATTATATTTCTTATTATCTAATTGAGATGAAATAAATAATGACTCACACCATCATCATTCTCTCAAAATTACTACTATGATTTTTTTATGATTAGAAATGGTATTTCCAAAGTCATAAAATTTTAATTAGTAAATTTTTTTTGAATATAAATAGATTTAAAATGATAAATGTTTCATTGATTTTCATTATGAAATGTGAGGAAAATATTTATCCTTAGATATTTTGATTCAATCTATTAATTTTTGTTTTATAATAACTGGATAGTTTTGTAATAAATTAATACTATTTATATAATATGTTTTTCATCACTGTTATTCCCAAAAAACCATTTAAAGATGTTTATCATATTATCCTTATCACCTTAGACATGATACACCATGTTAGAAATTTCAAATATTGCGTACGTTTTGGATATGTTTTTCATAAGCACTTTTGAAATACTTTTATTTGATAATTTTAATTTTTTGGGGATTATTTATGTTTTTAACTACAAAATATATAAATATTACTTATTTTAAAAATATTAATATTGATATTATTTTTATAATTTCTTAAATAATTTCATATAATATATGTATGTTCTCTTAATAAATTTTATTATAAAAATAATAATAAAATTAAAATTATCAATAATGTAAATTATTAAATTCATTATATTCTATATTATTATATTATATAACCTAAATATTTTTTTTAAAAAAATTATTTATATTCATATATATATATTTTATAGTAAAAAATTTTAAAATATTTAATTATTTGACTATGTATTTTTTGTAATTTTATAAAAACTAAAATTTATATCATTACCTAATTATGAATTGTTCATTACAAATATTAGTCCCAAAATATAAAAAAATTATATATACATATATATATATATATTTAATATAATAGAGAAATAAATTACTTTAAGAAACATTAAATAATACTAAGTGAAATTAAGTAAATTGTCTACATAATGCTTTTTTATATTATGAAATGTTCATTGAATAAATAATTTTAATCTATTTTTTCTAATAGATAATTTTAATATATATATACTATATAAGTTGAAATATTATTGATTAATCATATAATGAAAATAATGCATCGAAGATCACCTAATGGGAATATTTTTTATTGACTACACATAATAGTCACATAAAAAGGTTATCATGGGTTGATATTTCATATATTTATCAACATTTAAATTACATGTTAATATTTCCACGATTTTCAAGGTAACATATTATAATAATAATAATAATATAATAATAATATGATCATATAATATTAATTCAATAAAAATTAAAAATATTATTTAATATATATATTTAAAAGTTTCACTTCCCTAATTTGTAAAAATTGTTATTATTTGAATAAAAAATCCTAGAAAAATGTTAACATATAATAAATCATGTGATATAAATTTAAATTCAATATTTTTCGCATATATGAAATATGTTCTCACATTTAAAACATCATATGGAAATAATAATCTACAATAACCGCATGAAATAATCTCTCATCCTTGTAATCGGTAGATTAATACATCTATTATCCATATAATAACTTTCTAATATAGAAAAATAATTATATTAGACCTATAAATATAAAATTAATTTTAGTAAAATATTATAAAAATTTATACAAAAATTTAAAATAATATTTATAAGGTGTTTTGAAAAATATAATACTAATAACAATTTTAATTTAATATTAAAACATAATAATTACTAAGATATTTATTATTACAATTATCATTTATTTTGATGATTTATTACTTAAATTCTGTTAAATTTATAAATCATATTTATTATTGTAATTATTATGTTCTATTTTTTAAAAAAATATATTGGTTTTCTATTTGATAAAAAATTATTAAATTAAACCTCATATAATATAAAAAACTCCTTCTTCACTATTATAATATTATATATTTTCAATTTTAAATATCTAAAACAAAAAACAGATATTTAAATAAATATTTTCCAGAAAATTGAAACTCATGTAAAATGAGGTCAATTATAGAAGTGTAGTGTTATGTGGATATCAGGTGTTTTGGAATTCTTGATCGATGACGTTTCCATTGGAGAAGTAAAAGTAATGGGCATTTAGGTTGTGTATGAAATGTAATATGTCATCCATAATATAGTGAAAAATATATAGATTATATTCTTTGAAACCAAAAGACAATTCTCTAATAGCATAGGCTTGTATAAGTTCACATGGTTTCACAAGTAAATGAAGGGAATTATTTTTTAGGTTTAAATTTTCATTCAACCATTTTACACATATTCAAAATAAAATTAAAACCTATAAATTCTTATATGGGATAAATGATAAAACTTAATATTCCAATTGGGGTGTGACAAAGGGGTACACCTTGGATATATTTTTATAAATATGAAAATAATGGAAAATCCCAAAAAAAGATAAATGTGGATGAAGAATATAGATCCCAGTTAATTAAATAAAGTTTATATATTACTTGATGTTTTTTAAATTAAATGGGTAACATCTCAGTTGAGGTGATAATAAAATTGTTCCCTGAGTAGATGTGTTAGGTGTCATTAGGTGCACCTCCCATACACTAGAGGCAACTGACTATTATAAAGGGTCTAATAAAGGTACAATAGAGACATTATACCCTCTAAATTATTACTATAAGGTGGATGAAATCATTTTTAAAATAAATAGTGGAGGAAAGTTAAGTCCACAATGTATATTAATAACAAATATCCCAGCTAGTAACAAATAAATATCCATGAAAGATCACACAAATCAATCTACACAAATTTTTCCACGTAATATAAGTAAGGGTGATGATAGAATAAATAAAGAGGAGAACCAACATAAAAAGTCCTCCATAGATCATTCTTAGTAATCACCCAAATTCCATTTACAATCCCATATTAAATAATCATTAAATAATATTATTCCAATATCATAACTACAGTTAAGAGATCATTCAAGAACTAATATATAGCCCTAATAGGGTGTTACTAAAATATAGTAGGCCTCCACCTATGGTGTCTAACGAAAAAAAATTCATGAATATATAATGAATTAGTTTGAATATATAATAAATAAAACAATATTAACAAATTAAATAATTTTGGTCTCACATTCCTAAAAATAAACTTTTCCTACCATTCCATCTTCAGCATAACATAGACTGCATTCGAACATATTCCATCATTTATATATGTATGAATATACGTAATCATATATCTAAAGAAATACATTCAATAGAGGGGAACTGAGGTGTAAGACCAATACATCCACGTAATTATTATATTATTTGGTTCTCATATTTTATTGTGGTCCATTATCCTATGCATCTGGATAGGGGATACAAATAGTAATTCCTAAAAATCACAATCAAATATGTGATGTGTTATGGCCAATATCCTATTAATACAGTGTGAAAATTAAAATCCAAGAATATATAATGTTGTGAAACACCATTTCCAACATCCATGACCATGGACTGTGAAAATTCATATCTAATAATTGAAACTGAGGTCTAGTAGTAAACATTTTGTGTAATCATTTCCCACATTCCCTATGAGACCATTAAAAAGGTGTTATATTAAAAAGAACACATATTGTGATCGAGGAACAATTTTTAATCATTTCTACATTTTTTTTTATATTTTAAAAAAATTCCTAAGAAATATACATCAAAATATATATCTAATTAAATACGATATATCATTTGATTTATAAGTAAAATGAAGGGGAAGGTGACAAGGGGATTACTATTTATTGTAAAAATTTATGATGTTTCAATATTTCTCAGTAATTATGTGATTTGATGATTTATGAATCACTATTTTTATTCTTAATAACTTTTCTTGTAAAGACCCGTAAAATTCAAGGGAAATTTTTTCTTAATTTTCTTTAGAATTTTACAAGAGCGCGGTTTCAGACGGCACCTGATTCCGAGGCCCGGAGTGCCTGGAATTAATTTCCGAAGTTTGGCTCGGGTACGTTCAGTGAACGAACGAGCAGGAATTCCTAACTTTTGATCCGGTGCTCGGAATTGAAATCTGAGGGCACCGATGAACTCGCAGCGCCGATTTTCGCTTAAAGAGACCTTTTCGGGAGTTGCGTTTGTTGCGGGTTGAAAGTTACGTTTTGGGGTTTTTAGTTTGAGTTAAATAAAATTGTGAAGAACAATTTTATTATAACTTCTTAAAACCTTTCAAAGGAGGTTGGAAGTGGGACCCACACCCACTTAACCTCCCTTGGGAGGATTAAGTGTGGTGGGGCCCACACGAACCCCCACCTTTTCAACTCCCCTCTCTCCCTCTTAATGGCTTGACAAGTTAACTTCTATTTAATTATACAATTCATGTATATTAAATAAGTGAGTTAATTTTGGAGTTATCCATTTTGAATTTCAAACCTTTGAAATTCTAGTGTGTTATGTGATAATAAAATAAGATGTTGTCTTATTTTATTTTGGGTTGATCGTTTGTCTTGTTGAGAGGTAGAGAGCTCCTCTTCTTCTTCTTCAAACTCAACGAAGAACGCGAAGAACATCGTTCTTCAACGAAGAACTTCTCCGCCGAAGAACACGATCCGTCCGCGACGCCGTATCCGCGACGCGACGTACTTCTTCCGCGTCATCTCTTCCGCGACGGTTTTCCGCGACGAACGCCTTCGACAACGACTCTTCCTCCGACGTCAAAGGAATCGACACCGATATTCCACGACTCCGTCAACGTGCGACTATCGAGGTAGAGATTCTTGAGTTCGTTGTTCTCTTTATAATTTGACTTTCCTCAAGACTTGACGTAGAACGCTCAAGATCCGACGAAGAACGCCGCTCCGCTCTTCTTCGTCTTCGGTGTCAACGAGGGAGAACACCGCACCTTCCTCGGAAAACCTTCGTCGGCGTACAAGGATTCGCCAACGACGTGCCTCTTCGGACGCACCTCTTCGTCGTCGAATTTGACGATCGACGACCGCGACGCCCGACTTCCGCGACGTCGTCTTCCGCAGAACGTAGAACGATCTTCGAACTTATACCCGAGGTAGGGGATTGTTGTTTCATTCTTAAATTATTCCATTTCTTGAACATGGATCTGGCATGTCTAACATGAGGCTTTGAATGTTCATGTTGAGTTTTTATTTAACGTGAGGGGGGCCAGACCGCATGAACACGGCCGAACCCCCCTCCAACGTTTATGTTGATTTATCTTGCGGGAGGAAGCAAGTGGCGTGGTGCCGTCGCACCACGCAGATGAACGTGCAAATATCTTCGCGATGCCGTCGCACGCACCATGGTAGAAACAACAGAAACGCGACGTCGTCGCGCCGCGTTGAATGAATGTCAAAGCACGGCGAAGGGGCGCGGTGCCGTCGCACCGCGCCGGATGACGAACGCCGCGGCCGGTTCCGGGCCACGGTGGGACGAGAAGACCGCGGCCGGTTCCGGGCCGCGGCGGGACGAGGAGACCGCGGCCGGTTCCGGGCCGCGGCGGAAGAGAAGGCCGGCGGCCGGGCCGCCGGCGTCGGAAGTCGAAGGCGGGACCGGAATTTCCGGTCCCGTTAGTAAAAACCGGCCGGCCAGCTGGCCGGCCGGATGATTGAAAACCGGGGGAATAAATCCCCCGGACCGTTCAGCAAACCCCCCTCTTAATGAGGGGGGCGGTTCATTAAGGAGGGGGGGCAGCAGCCCCCCGGTTTTCCAAATAGCGGGCCCCCTGGAAGGGGGGGCCGTTTGTCAAAATCGGCGCGGCAAAGCCGCGCCGCCATCCCAAAAGCGGGGGCAATCAAGCCCCCCGCGTGCGGCTCCCCGTGCGGCGCCAGCACCAGCCGCCGCGGCCCGCTGCCGCAACCGCGGCCCGTCGCCGCCGCCACCGCGGCCCGCCGCCGCCACCGCGGCCCGCCGCCGCCGCCGCCACCGCGGCCCGCCGCCGCCGCCGCGCCGCCGTCGCCGCCGCCGCGCCGCCCCGGGGGGGGGGGGGGGGGGGGGGGGGTCGGGCCGGGTCGGCCCGGACCCGGACCCCCCCGTTTCGAACCGTTTTTGGTTTTTGGCTCATAACTTGAGCCTCGGACCTCCGAATGACGAACCGTCTGCGGCAACGCGATCCTTGGATCGAGACGGTCGTTTCGGTATATCGCACTCAAGGTTTCGGTTTACTTTGAGTTTGGCCGGGTTGGTTCGTTCACGAAACCAACCGGGCCTTGGGAGCGGAAACGCTCATATCTTGAGCCACGAACGTCCGATTGACGCACCGTCAGTCGCGTTGCGTTTCTCTTAATGAGATGGATCTTTTGGCATACTCCACCCGAGGTTTGGACGCAGGTGGAGTACGGTCGGGTTGGTTTTGCCTTAAAAACGAACCGGGCCCCGGAGACGAAAAAGCCAATAACTCACAGACCGGGCGTCCGATTGACGCGCCGTTTGTTTCGTTGACTTCCTCTTGATGAGACGGAACTTTTGACATACTCCGCCCGAGTTTTGGATGCAGTCGGAGTATGGCCGGGTTGGATTGTACCCGAAATCCAACCGGGCCCCTGGAACGGGAAAGCTGATATCTTTCAGACAGGACGTCCGCTTGACGAGCCGTCAGCGGCGTTGGTAGTTACGTTTAGTAACGGTCCCTATGAGTATACCCTATGGGAGTTCGGGGTACAGTTGAGATACGGCCGGGATTGGTTTCGCTCTCGAAACCAACCGGGCCCCTGGGACGAAAAGGCTAATAACTCACAGACCGGGCGTCCGATCGACGCGCCGTCTGTTGCGTTGAGACCCCTGTGACGAGACGGACCTTTGAGACACTTCTTCGTGGGACTTTGAGATACTTGGAGTATCGACCTGTAGCTCGTGGAGCGGACCCTCCCAGTGACGAGCATGCGATGTACGGAGACCGTGTAGCTGGCTGAGACCTGACGACTGCTTGACCGACTCGACTTGGAGTGAGTCGACTAGCCCAGTGGACGGAGCACTACTTTCTGAGGTGCAGACCCATGGCGGACGGAGCACTACCTGTGTGACAGTGCAGACCCGCGGTGCTCGTCCGGAGAGTACCTCAGCAGGCTACTAGGGGGTGTGCACTACGGAGTTTGGGTGACATACCTCGGCGGGAAGCACTACTGTGTTTGGGTGGCTGGCCCGCAGTACTCGACAGGAGGAGTACTTCAGCAGTCTTAGGTTAGTGAGCAGTACCTCGGAGTCGTGACAGGACCACTGCACACTCCAGAGACGGAGCTCTTCAGCAGTTACGGTTTCGATAATGAAAATCCTGGTTTGAGCTGAGACTTTTGACCTTGTGTTTACCTCATGATTGAGATGGGTCACTTGCTAACTTTGGTATATGTATGGGCATATACCCGGGTAGTGGTTATCCGTCGTTTTCACAATCCTTGTGTTTCCTCATGATTGAGATGGGTTACTTGGTAACTTAGGTATATGTATGGGCATATACCTAAGTAGAGTTTATCTGTTGAGATCTTCTTGTGTTTATCCTTGTTGGTTTTAGTGAGACCTTGAGGGTCTCGGGGTCCCTACTGAGTATCGTTATACTCACCCCTGCACGGGCTATGCCCGCACCTCGTTGTGTTGGTTGCAGGCGACGGACAGTGCTGACAGAAGCCGAAGGTTCGAGGACTGGACGGTACCTGGAGGTGGACTATACGACGAGGCGGTACCCGGAGGTGGACCACTGGGTGGAACATACTCGGAGCGGATGGCGGGACCCGAGGAGCAGAGGAGCTATCTGTACCCACCCTTCAGGTGGGATTTCCAGTGGACATCTCAGCGTAGTAGCTTTACTTTTCAGTCGTTGTTTTACCTTTCGAGTTGTACTTTACAGTTGGGCTTGTATTTCCGGCCCCTTTTACTTTTCAGCTCTTCTTTTTGTACTTAGTGTTTTACTTCCGCTTGTACTCTGTGGTGCTTGTTTCTTTATAAAGGAAATGCCTTCCCAGTTATCGGGATTTTACGCCTATGGTGCTAGTCGCCAGCCCCTGGCCTATGGAAGGCGGGCTTTGGGTAGTCACGGCACGGGTCCCGAGGACGGGTCGTGACAAATTGGTATCAGAGGGAGTTCGGTTCTACCGCAGAACTTATAACTCTGATCTTTCTTTCTGTGAAGCGATAGTGTTAAGGGTACCGAGTGTGGTTTTCAGTTCAGGGAGTCCAGTGTTGGTGTGGGCGGCCGACGTATCCATACACCAGGACCCTGACAACTGATTTCCGACTTTGTGCACGAAAACACTGATTGCGTGTGTGTTTTCAAAAGTTTTTCCCCATAAAACAGCTCAAACCAGGTCAGCTCACCAGGTATAATCGTTTGATCGTGTTACGTTGTTTCTTCCAGGATGTCTTTTCTCAGACGACCAGCTAGAGCCCGGAGGGATGAGCGTGCTGACAGTCTGTCGAGCGACGAGGCTTCGGTACAGGGCCCTCTTGCAGTTGAGGCACCAGCGGAGGCACCAGCGGTACTACCATACGTTGGGCCACCGATGCCACCAGCCCCAGCAGTAGGCGATGCACGACACTTGAGCGCGCTGCACGAGTTCCAGCGCCAGAGGCCACCCAGGTTCCGGGGAGAGACGGACCCGCAGGCGGCTGAGGTTTGGCTGGAGGCTGTGGTGAGAGTCTTCAGGCTAGTGGGGACGCCGGCAGACTTCATGGTGATCTTTGCTACCAGCCTCCTTCAGGCAGCAGCAGGTAGGTGGTGGAGCCACTTGTTTCAGTTTTGCGATGAGATGAACTTCGCATGGGAAGACTTCGAGACCTTCTTCAGGGTGGAGTTTGTGCCAGTATCTCTACACCCCGAGCGTGTACAGGAGTTTCTGCCTTTGCCACGTGTTTTTCGATCAGAAGCCGAGTCATCTTTGGGCAGTAGACAGATGATGCAGAGGTCCAGGAGGACCAGACCAGCAGTTGGGCGATCTCGGGTTTTAGGACCGGTGGTGCGGGGCACCCGAGGTGGGGTCAGAGCCAGGCGTGCCAGAAACGGACAATGTTACTCCTGTGGCGGAAAGGGTCACCTGGCACGTGACTGTCCGACTCCTCGATCCGCAGGCTTGGAGGGAGCCACCGAGGTTGAGGCAGCGACAAATGCTGAAGCTCTGGGAGCAGGTGGACAGGGGAGGAACTAGTGGTTACGTCTTTTGTACTTCTAGTTCCATGTTGATGTTGCTTTTGTGTAGCGTCTTGTATTATGAGCTGCAATAATAAAAGACGCATCCTTTGTGATGTTTTCATTCCTGTCCTCTTTTGTGATGTTACTAAGAGGTTCCAGTTGATTGTTGACTTGACCCTCACTTGTGAGACATCTACTGGAGGAGACCCAGTTACCACACACGGATGCCGAAAGTGTGACTCGACCCTTGGAGGCGAGAGTAACGGTTGAATCTCTTAGTAGTAGCGTCGAGGCCTTACGACGTCATCCTTGGTATGGATTAGAATCATCCATGTTAGGATTGACTGTTTTAGGAAAAGAATGTGGTTCATCCACGGGATGAGACCAGGTTTCTCTTATCGGCAAAGAAGAAATCTCGCAGCTCTTATGGGACCAGAGATGGTCCGGGCCACGTCAGAAGAGGTCCATGTCATCCAGGAGCGGATGAGGACAACACAGAGCCGGCAGAAGTCATACGCTGACAGGAGGCGGAGGCCACTAGAGTTCGAGGATGGTGACCACGTCTTCTTACGGGTCTCACCTCGACGTGGTATTCGGAGATTTGGCCGAGGCAACAAGTTATCTCCGCGCTTCATCGGACCCTTCCGGGTCCTCAGCAGGGTTGGTGAGGTGGCTTATCGCCTGGCTCTACCACCTCAGATACACCGGGTGCACGACGTCTTCCACGTGTCTCAACTGAGGAGATACGTGCACGTCCCGATGCACATCTTTGACCATGGGGAGCATGACGTTGACGATGGGGCGACTTTTACGGAGGTCCCGGTGGAGATAGAGGATCGACAGGAGCGGGTCCTACATGGGCGATCGATTCCTCTTGTGCGCAACAGATGGCGGCATGGGAATCTCCAGGAGAGCACATGGGAGCGGGAGGCTCAGATGCGTGCTCAGTACCCTCTTTTGTATCCCTAGTTTTTGATGTAGCTTTACGGGGACGTAAAGCCCTGAGGTGGGAGTAATGTAAAGACCCGTAAAATTCAAGGGAAATTTTTTCTTAATTTTCTTTAGAATTTTACAAGAGCGCGGTTTCAGACGGCACCTGATTCCGAGGCCCGGAGTGCCTGGAATTAATTTCCGAAGTTTGGCTCGGGTACGTTCAGTGAACGAACGAGCGGGAATTCCTAACTTTTGATCCGGTGCTCGGAATTGAAATCTGAGGGCACCGATGAACTCGCAGCGCCGATTTTCGCTTAAAGAGACCTTTTCGGGAGTTGCGTTTGTTGCGGGTTGAAAGTTACGTTTTGGGGTTTTTAGTTTGAGTTAAATAAAATTGTGAAGAACAATTTTATTATAACTTCTTAAAACCTTTCAAAGGAGGTTGGAAGTGGGACCCACACCCACTTAACCTCCCTTGGGAGGATTAAGTGTGGTGGGGCCCACACGAACCCCCACCTTTTCAACTCCCCTCTCTCCCTCTTAATGGCTTGACAAGTTAACTTCTATTTAATTATACAATTCATGTATATTAAATAAGTGAGTTAATTTTGGAGTTATCCATTTTGAATTTCAAACCTTTGAAATTCTAGTGTGTTATGTGATAATAAAATAAGATGTTGTCTTATTTTATTTTGGGTTGATCGTTTGTCTTCTTGAGAGGTAGAGAGCTCCTCTTCTTCTTCTTCAAACTCAACGAAGAACGCGAAGAACGTCGTTCTTCAACGAAGAACTTCTCCGCCGAAGAACACGATCCGTCCGAGACGCCGTATCCGTGACGCGACGTACTTCTTCCGCGTCATCTCTTCCGCGACGGTTTTCCGCGACGAACGCCTTCGACAACGACTCTTCCTCCGACGTCAAAGGAATCGACACCGATATTCCACGACTCCGTCAACGTGCGACTATCGAGGTAGAGATTCTTGAGTTCGTTGTTCTCTTTATAATTTGACTTTCCTCAAGACTTGACGTAGAACGCTCAAGATCCGACGAAGAACGCCGCTCCGCTCTTCTTCGTCTTCGGTGTCAACGAGGGAGAACACCGCACCTTCCTCGGACAACCTTCGTCGGCGTACAAGGATTCGCCAACGACGTGCCTCTTCGGACGCACCTCTTCGTCGTCGAATTTGACGATCGACGACCACGACGCCCGACTTCCGCGACGTCGTCTTCCGCGGAACGTAGAACGATCTTCGAACTTATACCCGAGGTAGGGGATTGTTGTTTCATTCTTAAATTATTCCATTTCTTGAACATGGATCTGGCATGTCTAACATGAGGCTTTGAATGTTCATGTTGAGTTTTTATTTAACGTGAGGGGGGCCGGACCGCATGAACACGGCCGAACCCCCCTCCAACGTTTATGTTGATTTATCTTGCGGGAGGAAGCAAGTGGCGTGGTGCCGTCGCACCACGCAGATGAACGTGCAAATATCTTCGCGATGCCGTCGCACGCACCATGGTAGAAACAACAGAAACGCGACGCCGTCGCGCCGCGTTGAATGAATGTCAAAGCACGGCGAAGGGGCGCGGTGCCGTCGCACCGCGCCGGATGACGAACGCCGCGGCCGGTTCCGGGCCACGGTGGGACGAGAAGACCGCGGCCGGTTCCGGGCCGCGGCGGGACGAGGAGACCGCGGCCGGTTCCGGGCCGCGGCGGAAGAGAAGGCCGGCGGCCGGGCCGCCGGCGTCGGAAGTCGAAGGCGGGACCGGAATTTCCGGTCCCGTTAGTAAAAACCGGCCGGCCAGCTGGCCGGCCGGATGACTGAAAACCGGGGGAATAAATCCCCCGGACCGTTCAGCAAACCCCCCTCTTAATGAGGGGGGCGGTTCATTAAGGAGGGGGGGCAGCAGCCCCCCGGTTTTCCAAATAGCGGGCCCCCTGGAAGGGGGGGGGGGGGCGTTTGTCAAAATCGGCACGGCAAAGCCTCGCCGCCATCCCAAAAGCGGGGGCAATCAAGCCCCCCGCGTGCGGCTCCCCGTGCGGCGCCAGCACCAGCCGCCGCGGCCCGCTGCCGCCACCGCGGCCCGTCGCCGCCGCCACCGCGGCCCGCCGCCGCCGCCGCCACCGCGGGCCGCCGCCGCCGCCGCCACCGCGGCCCGCCGCCGCCGCCGCGCCGCCGTCGCCGCCGCCGCCGGCCGCCGCGCCGCCGCCGCGCCGCCCCGGGGGGGGGGGGGGGGGGGGGGGTCGGGCCGGGTCGGCCCGGACCCGGACCCCCCCGTTTCGAACCGGTTTTGGTTTTTGGCTCATAACTTGAGCCTCGGACCTCCGAATGACGAACCGTCTGCGGCAACGCGATCCTTGGATCGAGACGGTCGTTTCGGTATATCGCACTCAAGGTTTCGGTTTACTTTGAGTTTGGCCGGGTTGGTTCGTTCACGAAACCAACCGGGCCTTGGGAGCGGAAACGCTCATATCTTGAGCCACGAACGTCCGATTGACGCACCGTCAGTCGCGTTGCGTTTCTCGTAATGAGATGGATCTTTTGGCATACTCCGCCCGAGGTTTGGACGCAGGTGGAGTACGGTCGGGTTGGTTTTGCCTTAAAAACGAACCGGGCCCCGGAGACGAAAAAGCCAATAACTCACAGACCGGGCGTCCGATTGACGCGCCGTCTGTTTCGTTGACTTCCTCTTGATGAGACGGAACTTTTGACATACTCCGCCCGAGTTTTGGATGCAGTCGGAGTATGGCCGGGTTGGATTGTACCCGAAATCCAACCGGGCCCCTGGAACGGGAAAGCTGATATCTTTCAGACAGGACGTCCGCTTGACGAGCCGTCAGCGGCGTTGGTAGTTACGTTTAGTAACGGTCCCTATGAGTATACCCTATGGGAGTTTGGGGTACAGTTGAGATACGGCCGGGATTGGTTTCGCTCTCGAAACCAACCGGGCCCCTGGGACGAAAAGGCTAATAACTCACAGACCGGGCGTCCGATCGACGCGCCGTCTGTTGCGTTGAGACCCCTGTGACGAGACGGACCTTTGAGACACTTCTTCGTGGGACTTTGAGATACTTGGAGTATCGACCTGTAGCTCGTGGAGCGGACCCTCCCAGTGACGAGCATGCGATGTACGGAGACCGTGTAGCTGGCTGAGACCTGACGACTGCTTGACCGACTCGACTTGGAGTGAGTCGACTAGCCCAGTGGACGGAGCACTACTTTCTGAGGTGCAGACCCATGGCGGACGGAGCACTACCTGTGTGACAGTGCAGACCCGCGGTGCTCGTCCGGAGAGTACCTCAGCAGGCTACTAGGGGGTGTGCACTACGGAGTTTGGGTGACATACCTCGGCGGGAAGCACTACTGTGTTTGGGTGGCTGGCCCGCAGTACTCGACAGGAGGAGTACTTCAGCAGTCTTAGGTTAGTGAGCAGTACCTCGGAGTCGTGACAGGACCACTGCACACTCCAGAGACGGAGCTCTTCAGCAGTTACGGTTTCGATAATGAAAATCCTGGTTTGAGCTGAGACTTTTGACCTTGTGTTTACCTCATGATTGAGATGGGTCACTTGCTAACTTTGGTATATGTATGGGCATATACCCGGGTAGTGGTTATCCGTCGTTTTCACAATCCTTGTGTTTCCTCATGATTGAGATGGGTTACTTGGTAACTTAGGTATATGTATGGGCATATACCTAAGTAGAGTTTATCTGTTGAGATCTTCTTGTGTTTATCCTTGTTGGTTTTAGTGAGACCTTGAGGGTCTCGGGGTCCCTACTGAGTATCGTTATACTCACCCCTGCACGGGCTATGCCCGCACCTCGTTGTGTTGGTTGCAGGCGACGGACAGTGCTGACAGAAGCCGAAGGTTCGAGGACTGGACGGTACCTGGAGGTGGACTATACGACGAGGCGGTACTCGGAGGTGGACCACTGGGTGGAACATACTCGGAGCGGATGGCGGGACCCGAGGAGCAGAGGAGCTATCTGTACCCACCCTTCAGGTGGGATTTCCAGTGGACATCTCAGCGTAGTAGCTTTACTTTTCAGTCGCTGTTTTCCCTTTCGAGTTGTACTTTATAGTTGGGCTTGTATTTCCGGCCCCTTTTACTTTTCAGCTCTTCTTTTTGTACTTAGTGTTTTACTTCCGCTTGTACTCTGTGGTGCTTGTTTCTTTTAAAGGAAATGCCTTCCCAGTTATCGGGATTTTACGCCTATGGTGCTAGTCGCCAGCCCCTGGCCTATGGAAGGCGGGCTTGGGGTAGTCACGGCACGGGTCCCGAGGACGGGTCGTGACATTTCTTATGTGATTTAGATTTCATTTATCAAAATAAACTATCTTATGTATAATATATAAGTGATTATACTATGAATAATGAGTTTTACTTTTCACAACCATATATTATATATTACGAGAAACGAATATTTTATTCATTTTATTCAGAGTAAGACAACTCTATGTTAAGACTTTATCTTATTTTGTAAGATAATATCATGAAAAAATAATGGACTAGCTACTGTCTATTTTAAATTCAGTAATATTACTACTCAAAATGAAGCTATGATAATTCCTTATCATATAAACAGATATTTTCATAAGATTTTCTTACGAGATACAGTAGAAGTTAAGGAAGCTAAGTATCCCATCTGAGTAACATATTTTATCTTATCCTGAAGAATTATCATACATTTTGATGATTTTGATTTTATTCAATGATATACATTATTAGAAAATGTATCTCATGAAATAACCTTATGATGGGCTATACTATATTTTTAATATCTTATGAACAACTAGTTGTTCTTCATAATGTTAGGATTATTATTGTAATATATTGATAAGTCAATTCATGCCTTTAGAGCTTATTATGAAAGGTATTATCTATTTAAGGAATTTTTGATATATATTGTATGTCAATTTTCCATTAATGGAATGATCCGATAAACAAGAATAATTATAACAACATCGATGTTGAGGTAATTCATATATATTGATGTAATGAGTGCATGTCCCGAATAACATGTCATATACAATTTTCATTTGATCAATCAATCAACAATTGAAAATATCTTCAGTTCTTAATTCTAAATGGGAAGATATAACATGAATAGTTAGTCAGTACATTATAATTGATCGATGAGATGGAATAATAGAACACACACACATAGAAAAACTATCAATTAATTTAAAAAGAAAATATCAAACATTAAAACCTGTGTTGTTCATTTAATTTTATCTGTAGCATGGATAATCAATTTGAGCTACACCATTAAGTCCATAATCTTCTCAAGATGTATCCTTTTGTAATGTGAGTTTTTTCTTGAAACTATGTTCTAAAATCAATCATTAAATGCTTATTCATTTAATTTTGAATAAAAACATTACATAGTGTTTGATAATAATGTGGATAGGTATTTTAAAGGGAGATACCAATTCGAAGGTAATTTACCATTCTAATTAATGAAAATCACTTTTACTCAGTTGAGAACCCCCGATTAAAGAAATCATGTAGTGAAAATAACCAAAATTCTGGGGTAGTGTATTGGTGGAGTGGAATAGTGGATATGTATTCCCTGAACCACTATAAATATCCATTTTTATCTCTCTTTACAATATATTGTTAAATTTATATTTTCTTATTATTAATGAATCAGTTTCATATGTGAAGAGGGAAATATTTTTGTAAAGAAATTTTTTGGAATTCAATTCGTCCAAATATTCTATTTTCAATTAGTCATACTAAAGAATCAAATTACTATCAAATCATAGGACTCTTGATTTCCCAACTATTAATGGTTTAATTAAAAAAACCAACAAACCTGGCCCATGTAGCCAGGAGTTCGTTTGAATTTTTTACAGTGACATTGATATAATAGATCAAATAACCAAAGATCAAATAGTTTAGTATTCATGAAAAATTAGATACATACATTGATTATTAATTAAATTTTTAATTATAAATTAAACACAATTAAGGAAAATACATTTCTTCCTTAAAAAAATTTCAAATATTTCATCTTTATATACTTGGGAAGGGAAAAAAATAAATCAATGAGGTGAAATTCTTTGTAAGGTATTCATCAATCTATAATATGTGAAGTAAATTCAATGAGGAAAATTCATTATAGTATGTTAAATAACTATAAAATACATTCCATCAACAAACCAAGAATGAAAATGCATCAATAGATTTTGTAAGAGTTAAAATATCATGGATAATTATAACTGATTAATGAATGATGAAAATGCTTAATTATTAGATGTCTTGTATTTGGAACATGAATCATTATACAGCCAATGTGTTTTATTTTTTTGTGTATAATCCTATGTGAATCTTCTTAGAAAAAATTTGAAGGGCTTATCACCAAGTAATTTATCTCACAACACCCATCTATGCATTAGGTTGATATTTAATGTTAGCACCAAACTGTTACAACAAGTTCATTGCATTATTAATACAAAGATTTTATTCATGAAAAATATTCCTAATAAAAATATCTATAAAGATTATTTGATTCAAATTTATCAATACTTTTTTTATTTAAACAACATTCAATGTAAACACCCAATGTGAAAATGGAATACCACAAAGACAATAATCATATCTATTATACAAGAGATGTGAATATTTAATAAAATCCACAATCTATTATAATCATTAATAATATGTGAAGTATATATACACCAATTACAAGGATTAATTGTTGAATATGGAATATCTAATTGAAATAAAAGTGAGAAAAAAACCCCTTACGTTATGTTGTAAAGAGTTCTGTAATTGTACATAATTTCATGGGTAATCAAATTTGAATCATTAATTACTTAATTTAAAACCATTTAATTTTTTCCCAAATTTTATTAATTAAATGTATGGAATTTTGATGACTTAAATGATTCACTTTTTTAAATCTGGAAGATTTTGTTTTCTTGGTTTTTCATGATAGGTTCACTTGTAAACATGTATTGATGTTCGTATAAAATGTGAACAGTTCTAAAAATTTTTTTTATTTGTAATTAATGGAATTCATTATTCTTAAATGATCTTACATATTATTTTATCGCATGTTATGAGAATTATTCAGTATATAAAACACTAATGAAAATTATTTACTTTATTTTTGGTAATTTGGATGATGACGAAGAACATATATCAATTTATTTAAAATCATGTTTAAATATTTCTTCCATAGAATTATATAACTTGTAATATTTATAATAAAATCTTATTTATCCCTAACAGTGTTTTTATGAATAACGTTTAACGTGGTGATCAAAAATAAAAATGCATCATCCATGATACTGGATTTATCATGCCCATTTGGATAATGGGATGTGAGGATAAAATATGAAATGAAAATAAATCAAAATAGAAATATGGATGGTTTTACCTCTTGAATATCATCACCTTGAGTATATTCTAGTAGGACATGGTACTTTTCTTTTGGTGAGACCTGAAAGACCAATATGAAGGGATTAGTTTTTGGAGAGTGATTTGGCAGTATATATGCTTTCTTGAAACCCTAGAAGTATTGAGGAGAATAAGTAGTGAGGTGTCATATTTATAGTGTAGGAGACAAATGTTTTTTATTATTTTATTCCTTAGTTTATTATTTTGGCTCAAAAATATCAGTGGTGATGCTTCTTATGAATTATTATATTAACTTGTGAATGTGAGTTCGAACTAATTGTTCTTACATCATCCATAAATCATCCATGGATCAATAATTCATGTATTTTTCTTTTATCATAAATGAAAATATATTATTATTCACCAAGAATTCAACTATTTTATAAAAGTCACAAATATTTACCCTAACCATTTTTTGATGTTTAGGATTCATAAATGGACTCCATTTTTGATTTTTTTTTTTCTAAATATGAAAATATTAGTTTTTAAATAAAATATTTATTTATTCGATATATAATGATTTTAAAAATATAACTTCATTTTTGACACCATTAAAAAATAATTAATATCTCATAAAATTATCATATAATAATATGACAAATTAATAATTTATGATTTTATTTTATGAAATTAAATTTTATTCTGAATTAAAATATTAATTATGAAATTGTAAATAAATATTTATGTTTTTTAAAATATATAAACACTTATTTTATCCTTTTAAAACATTTTTTTTCATATTCCTTGAAAAAAATATATCATGTTTTAATTTATAAGATATTTAAATTTAATTTAAATTTTCATAGGTGAGGTTACTACTCTAATGGACACGTTACTATTCCTAATGCTTATATTACTATTACGATGATCTTATTAATATTTAAGAGTATATATAATATCATTTTTTCAATATAAACTCTCAACCAAATTCACTTTATTTAAGAAGATATGAACCATAAAATCTTAAGGTTTTATATTCTTACCTTGAAAAAAAATTAATTCTACACAAGTTTTCATGAATATTTCCTGGTAAACAAATAATAGTGGTTATTTATTAAAATATATGTAGGTCCCTAGGTTTCTTCATCCATTTTATGGTTTCTCTAATGAACTTTTACTAGTAAAGTCATCTGATTACTCAATGAATCCTCTCTAATGTGGAGAATATTTATAGGATCATTATAGTAATACAAATCATATTACATTTCCATTTCTTCATAGGTGAGTATATGTCTTGGGTCTCACATACACTTCATTAACAATGATATGATGAACACATCATGAAAATTGGGTAGAATGTGAAGAATTTTTAATTGGTAAGTTAAAAATCCAATTATGCCTACAATTTCAAATGATTGAAAATACATGGGACTCATTTTCCATTTTATACTGAACCTTATGACACCCTTAAAAAGAAATACATTCAGAATAATGTGGATCTTCTGCATAAAATTCCAATTCATTTCTATGGAATATAGTATAACTCTTTTTTATATATTGACTGTTTTTAATAGGATCCTAAATAATCTTTGACAATATTAGAGTCTTATCAATATGTTACGGGCCTATAAGTTTCCACTCACCAACTTCATCCAAACAAGTTGGAGTACAAAAACTATTTCGACATAAAACTTGTTTATACTAGAATGGAAAAAATTATGTTTGGAAAACTCTAACAATGTTATGAAATGATCTTACATACCTTGAAAGTAAAGTGAGCATGATCTCAACATGCCTTCCAAGGATTGAATTTTCCATTTATATTGTCCATTGGTTTGAGGGTGATAGGATGTACTCAAATGAATCATAGTATTGAAAGCCTTATGAAAACACTTCCATAATTTTGATATAGAATTGGGATCAGAATCAGACACAATCAATGTAGGTGTACCATAATGTCTTATAAAAACAGTAATATATAGCCTTTTTAGGCAATCAAGAGTTTAATCTTATTATATAGTAATAAAATGATCCAATTTTTTATGGTGATCAATAATGACCCATATTGTATCATTGTTTCCTGGTGCATTTGGAAATCCTTTACTGAAGTATATAGTAATTTAATTCCAAATCCTATTTAGAATAGGTAATGGATGAATGGGTCCTCTAGGATTTTGTCTCTTATACTTCACTTATTGAAAAAATATACGTCATGAAACATAGTCTTCAATTTGCTACTTCACATTATCACAGCAAAAATGTTTAATCAGATCTATATACATCGTGGAATAACTAGTGTGTATGGAGGAATTTGAGTTATGAAAATCACCTAATAATTATATTTTCATATAAGGTTTTGATTTAAGACATAATATATTTCCAAATTTATGAATTCCATCATCATAAACAAAAACTACAAATCCCCCATCCATATCAACATTAATTCTCTCCAGAATATTCTCATAATCTGATTGAGCACTTTTTATGTTTTGCATGTAATTATTATTTATCAATCATTTGAAAAGGG
This sequence comes from Viscum album, assembly GCA_963277665.1. Taxonomy (NCBI): domain Eukaryota; kingdom Viridiplantae; phylum Streptophyta; class Magnoliopsida; order Santalales; family Viscaceae; genus Viscum; species Viscum album. Next base: position 1,152,270,496 of record OY728121.1, on the reverse strand, counting down.
GTGATATTTCTCCTTCCATGAAAATCCACACACATATATTTACTAAATCCATGAACATTATATCTATATCAACCTTCATCTTGGTTTGAACTACCAGATCTTTCATACTCAATGCATTAGTTAATTTATTTTCTTTTTATAGGTTGTAGCGTATTGAGAAATACAACTCATTGAGTAACTCAAGCCATCATATTTGACTCATGTTTAGCTCTGTATATATGAATATGTGTTTAAAACTCTTCTAATCATATATATCTAACATATTTTAGCTTAAAGATAGTTTCACAATATTTATAGATAAATGATTACTGCTTTCAACTGAGGATCATGGGATGGATAATTTTTTTCATGATTAACATTGACCTTGATGAATCTGCAATAAAATTATAATTTTTTATAAGGACACAACCAATAACATTCATTGATTCATCAATGTATGTCACAAACCCATAATTTCATGATGGTTTAGTGAAAATAAGTTCACTAAATAATATTCTTTTCAATTTATATAAACACTCTGCATATTATTTTTTCAAAAAAACTTAACCCATTAACACATGATCATTGTTAAAAGATTATCCAATAATGAAAAATTATGAATGAAACATTGATACTAACATACTAAACCAATAAAATTACATACCTCAGTTCTATTTGTTGGTGTGGGACATTCTAGGATTTCCTTCTTCTCAGTTGGATAAAATGATAATCTATTTGTAGAGATAATATTCCAAAAAACGAAATTTCATGAATCCAGAACTCACACATGCCATATTTACCATATAACAAATAACTTCCATGAGTTTCAATAATAATCATCATGTTATTATAATGGTCATAATAGATTTTATAATACACCATAATATCATCAACGAATAAAAAAATCATGATATTCAATGAATGCACTATTAATTAGATCTATGAAAATAGAGGGTGTATTATTCAATCTATGTGGAATTACTATAAACTCATAATGTCCATAAATCATCTGAAAAGTTATCTTTATAATGTATTATATTTTTACATGCAACTAATTATACCCATAATGATGGTCAATATTTGAAAAATAACGAGAATCTTGATGTTGATCAAATAAATCATCAATGTGAGGGATTATAAACTAGTTCTTTATGCATTTATAATTGATTTCTCTATGATCTATGAATATCCTCAAGGATCCATCATTCTTCTTAACAAAGAGAAAATGGGATCCCCATCGAGAAACACTAGGGAACATAAATACCTTATTAATCCACTCCTCTTGTTATTTCTACATATACAATAATTCCTTATTAGTCATTCTATATAGAGTATATGATATTAGTATTTCATAAGGGATTAAATCAATGTTAAACACATATTCATGATCTCGGGTTGTCCAGTTAAATGGTTAGGAAATACGTAAATTTATTCCTATAAAATCGGTGCATCGTCAACATGAAAATTAATTTCCCTATTTAAATATGTTGTTTTCATTTCCTCCCCATGTATTTAATTTATTATATCTATTTGGGGAGGATCTAGATAAGAATCAAATTATGTAGTTTATGATGTAAAGTTAAGGAACTCAACATCTTCCTCAAAAATACTAATTTCCTTTTTCTTGAAATAATATTTTGAATCATAATTTTAAAGATAGTCCATAATAAGTTTTATATTAAAGTCTACCATAGGTATAATGATATGATAATCTAGAAAATAATATTTATTTTTCATATTGGAGACTAACAAACACATTTTTGTTAAAATGAGACTTTCCTTAGTAGTTTCAACTAACAATAGCAGTTTTAAATCAAAAGTGACATGTTATATTTTCATGAAAATAATGTGTAGACAAAAAATGGTGTAATATCTAGAATAAAATGATTCATTATATAAATACGAAATTAGGATTACTATCCCTAAAACCAAATAATTCAAATAAATTATATATATTGTGGTGATCGTAGAGGCTTTTCCATCTCCCCTTAGCATTTTCTTTTGTATATTCTCTAGAATTATGGGACTTTAATTTGAATAATACCTCAATTCGTTACAGTTGAAGAATTTAAAATCACTGATTTGTTATTCCCCTATCATTCACTAGCTATATTTCCTTTTTATCCGCACTTAAAACAAACTCCCTTTCAATTAATGAATTTCCTTAGACGACTCTTTCAACAATATTCACATAACAGAAATTGAATTGTTCCCCTATTATTATTTGATGCTTTATCATTTGCAGGGTTATCATAAGAGAAGTTATTCAATTAATTTACATTGAACATAACATATATTTAAAATTATCTCTCTATTTGGATGAAACATAATATTATTTTTTTAGATGATTAAATTGACTTAGAATCCAGTTCCATTCAATGAAATTTCTTAAAGACCATCACGGAAATTTTCAAAAATGTTTTATGAATCACATATATAATTTTTTTCATTCATGTATAGTCTTGTGCAAGTATCCTCTTACTTTGAAACACTATGTCTATCCATTTGTTTTAAGTTAAGGAGTTTTCTCATTATTTCAATTCATTTCACTAAAGGGAAATATTTCTCAAATATTTATCATTAAATGCTATACATTCCATGAATTCTATTCCATATTCAAACTTAATAGTCAAGATCAAATACCACTATTTTTAGGAATCAACCAAGTATAAAATATACTGCTAGTATGACCTTTTGCCTATCATCACATCTTTATTCAAGAAAACAAAAATTTAAATAAACTTGATCCACTACTCAGTTACCTATGGATTAGAAGGACCACTATAATTTTGGGAATTTTACACAGGAAATGATCAAAAATATGTGTATTATTATTATTATTAATTAATTGAGAAATATTTCCTAATATGAACACATCCTTCTCATCTCCAACACTTATTGTGTGTGCTTTCTCACTGGGTAAATCCCTAGAATTTTCATCGATATTTATTCCATTACATCCTTTTTGATACATCACTAAATAAGAGAACAAACTATGTTATCTTATATTCATAATGATTATTGAATAAAAAACCACTATAAAGAATTATTATAATCCGCATATTTTTTATCTTTTAGTTCCCTGGGATTCTACTAAACATGATCATATAATAATTGTAACCACCCAAACACAAGTAAGTCAATGTTGATGGGTATTTTATTAGGAAGACATAAATACAAGAGATCATGTCACCCAGGATTGACCATTTTATTATTCATGATGAACTATATAGTTACGTTGTCCCCATATTACTTTGTAAATAAAACATAGAACATAAAAAATGAAAAGAACAGCTTCCCTAAAACATATTCAAATATTTCATATTTAAAAAAATAGGTAAGAAAAAAATAAAATGGTGGGATAAATTCCACTGTATTATTTAGTTGAATCAATAATATGTAAAGAAATTTACATAAGGCATAATCAGTATTTAAAGCTAAAGAATTAAAAAACACATTCCATTAATAAAAAAATAAAAATTCATCCATAGATTTTTCCATAGTGAAAATATCATAAACTATAATAACAAATATACAATGTGGGAAATGATTAATTATTTCATGTAATGTATATGTAACATTAAACATTGTAAATTTTACATGATTTAAGTCTAGGGAAAGAAAACCATCTGATATTTATTGAAACAAATGCAAAGGGGTTGTCACTAACTGTTTTGTCTCATGAGACCCAAAGATGCATCTAGCAGTTTATTAATATCGATCCCACCAAACACTTTAAGTCAAAATAATTTTTCATATATATATTTAATTCATTATCAATATTCCTTATCAAAATATTCCTAATTATTATAGGATACAAATTTATCAATATTTTCCTTGTTTAATAATCAGTCAAAGTAAACATAAAATGTAATGATGGTATACCGCTAAGACAATAATCATATTCATGATATAAGAAATATAGACATTTAATATATTTTCCACTTAATGATAACCATCAATATATTTGGTAGCATAAAAAACTACACACAATGAATTAGTATTGAATAAGGAATATCTCATAGAAATAAAGGTGAGATGAAAAACTCTTTACCTTAGGTCTGAAAGCGTTGTCCATTGATACTCAATATCCTATATAATAAAATTAGATTCATTAATTACATAAATCATAACCATTAACACATATATATTATTTAGTAAAATTTTATAAAGTTCATTTATAGCCTTTTTAGTGAGTCATAATATTTGATATAAAATTTTTTGGGTGTGTTGGATTTCATGGGTTTTCATGATCGGTACACTTGTATACATGTATGGATGTTCATGTATAATAGAAATTGTTCTCAATAATTGACAGTATTTTTTTTACTAAACATAAATAATCATAAATGATTTTATATAATATTTATTTATATGGTCCAAAAATTAGCCATCAGATAAAATGTTATTGACAATTATCTAATTAATTCTTTTCGTTTTTTTGAATTTTATGATATTATTTCTTATTATTTAATTTTATATTTTTATATTGGTTTCATAAAAATATATAACTTATAATATTATTAATAAAATAGGATCTAACAATAATATTTTTTTATGACCACACCTGAAGGTGTTAATGGAATATGAAAACCCATCATCCATAATGGTGGTAAATTGACACATCACATGAGATGTTTTCATTTTAAAATTAAAGGGATAATAGAAGGTGTTTAGGTTGTGTTTTATATTAATAAAGTAACATTTAATTATATATATGAAACATTATTTATCATGATTCTATGGATAAGTGGAGATGAATATATATAAAAAAATAACACAAATTAAAAGAGAAAGACGAGGGGTTTTACCTCATGGATATCGACTCCTTGAAATTATTCATAAGGGACTTGGGATAGATCTTTTAGTCAAACAAAAAATAACAAAAAGTGGGTAAAAGGTTTTGGAGTGGAATTTGATATAATATATTTATTCTCCATGGATTATAAGGTGTGAGGGATAGAGGTGGTGAGAGTTTTATTTATAGTGTAGGGGAGGAGGCGTTTTTGTTATTAGCTTATTTAGTTTATTATTTTGGATCAACACTATCAGTACTATTGATTATTGTGACTATGTATTGTATCTACTACATTCAATTTTTTAATAATGGTTCTTACATCATCCATGACTTAATAATTCATTTATCTAAAAAATATTGTAAATTTTTGTATTTCAATATTCCCTAAAAAATTCACCTATTATATAAAATTCCATAAAATCCACCTCATTTACATTATGATTCATATATTTCAAAAAAATTAATCAATTTTTTAAAAGTAATTTCTTAAATATGAGAATTTATTTTTATTTAAGTACATCATGTATTTGAAAGATATAAATTTTAAAATCCTCCCATTTTCTATGATACATTGAAAATTTAATTATGATTTCATAAAATTATCCAATAATAATAACACAAACTAAATAAATTTATGTGTCTATTTCATGAAAATTAATTTTATATTAAATTATTACATTATTTATAAAATTTTAAATAATGATTTATGTTTCAAAAAAAATATCATTACATAATTTATCTTTTGTAAAAATATCATTTTCATAATCCAATATATAAATATATCATATCTTCAATAATAATATAACATAATTTTATTTATACTTCAGTAGTTTTGGTTACTATTAAAATGGCCACATTACTATTTATAATGGTTACATTACTATTTCGATGGTCATGTAAATATTTAACAATGTACCACGTTTCTTTTTTAAAATTTAATCTATCATATAATATGAATATATTTAAGAAGACATAGATCATAAAATATTTGGGTGTTATAAAATATCTATTTACTAATGGGTTTCAATAGAGAAGTTATTTCAATAGTTAGAGCTCCTAATTGTAATTGTGAAACTAAGGTTGCTTAATGGTTGTAATGACAACTTATGTGAAGAATAACTCACTAAAATTTTAACTAAAATTAGTAAAGGATTAAAAAATTCTAAATAAATTACCAAATCATTTAATGCTACAACCAATGTAGAATATGATATAAATTTGAAAACTATAAATGATAAAAACTAAGGACTTGGACTGGTAAATTCAATATAGTTTCTTAGTGTAATAGAACTCCAAAACGGTGGATCACAATAGTTTCCTCCAAAGAAGGTTCCAATAATGTGAAACCTCTCAGATACGTACAACCAAACATAAGTTCAACACATTTTGAATGGATATAGGGGAAAAATTATTCAATTGAAAGTAATACTCAATGTGATTTTAATGATGTTGCTGCTCTTGGGTCTTCAATTACTACACCAGATAAATCCTTGAACGTAATCATAGATCAACCCCCTATGTGTAGTGGAATCGTGACTTCTATTAGTAAATATCCAATGGTCATGAACATTTCAATAAAATATCTCATTGGATATCTTATTATTTATGAAGCTAAAATTGTATTGGATGCTGGAGATCATAAAATGATCAAGACTGAAAATTACTCCCTAAAGGCTTGAACTTATAAGGATGATAGAAAGAAAAAAGTTGAATGAATTTTTGAGAATCTATATAACAAGTCTTATAAAGCTATTATGGATCAAAGGAATAACATTCATAGTTTTCTAGAAATTTATAAATTTTCTACAAATAAATAAGTGGTTTAAGAATTATTGTCATTGTGTATAAACAGCATGGTGATAACTGTATAGACACAATATTCTATGACTACAACAACCAAGGAAAAATCAACCCAGAATGTCCTCAACCGAATGAAAATAAAATTTCTGAAAAAATTTAATTCAACAATAATGAATATAATATGAATTACAAGATATGTATGAAGGTCACATGTAGTGTCTCTTAAGATAGTAGAAAATATAAATATTTTGAATAAAAAGATGAATCTGCAATTAAAAATTACATCATGTACATCATGGAACAATTAGATGTGGCACATTATTATTATTCATCTAATAATGATAATGAGTCAATAAACAAAAACTGTTATTATGAGGAATTATATGAATATTGTACCATGTTGGAAACTAAGTATGAATGCTTGAAAAAGAATAATAAGCCCCTAATAAATTTGTATAATAATATTTTTAATGAATAAAAGGACCTAAATAAACAAAATAGAGAGTTTAGGAAAATATTTGAAAATTATATTGCATCATGATTTTAATAGACAAACACAATTAGAAATTTATTGGAGTATTAGAACATTAAAAATATTGTTGGGGTCTTTTATAGCCAACATTTCTCGACCCAATAGTGTTTGGATACAAAAAACATTATTAGATTTTCCATTGTTGATATCTAGCTATATCAACAATAATGTAAAATAGTTAATGAAATAGGGGTGTTGATGACATATGAGTGGATAATTCTTAATTTTTATTCATTATCCATGATTGATGGAGGCTATTTAACATTTTATGGCAGTTCTATCTTAGGAAAAGTAGGAATTATATCAGTTGTAAATACAAAATATATTTAAATTTTTAATGTTATTTATGATTAAGGCTTAATGAAAAAATATTTATATGTATATCTCAATATTTTGATGATGGATCTTAAGTTGATTTTTCTAAGATTTTTTTTTAGTTTTCAATTTAAATCTCGCAAGTTTAGATCCCCTTGAAGGGAAAATTTATATGTATTTGATATTAATTAATTTTTTTAGAAAAAATATAAATTTTGAGAATTCAGGAATTGATGACGTATGGATTTGGAATATAGTACATGGAAATTATAATGTTAATTCTCTAAGATAATGTCTACAATACAACCAATTTAAGGATGGCCTAATCTTAAACTGGATAAAAAGAAACTATGATATTTTAAACCAATAAAAGATGTTTCTACTTATAGTCCTCTAGATATCATCTGTATGGATCAATGTAGACCTACTATAACTTCAATCCTTGCTGGAAAATGATTCTTTAAATGATTGTTGATGATTTCTCAAAACTGTACATAGGTTTACTTTAGAATATTTCTAAGGGAATATTGTCCAATTTTTATTAATTTGTTAATGCTTGTAAAAATGAGAAATATTTCAAAATTGTTACTTTTATTGGTGAAGAAGTAGAATAATTTTAAAATTACTAATTTAATTCATATTTCTAGAATCATCGTATTAAAAATACATTTTCTTCCCGTAGGATATCTCAATATTTTGGGGTAGTTGAAATGAGGAATATGACCACAAAATATATCATTATGACTATTTTATGTGTATATAAAAGTCCCAAATAGTTATAGGATAAGGCCATTAATATAGCCTTGTATTGACATTAACTGAGTTCTCATAAGGATTATCTAGAATTAAACACAACATGATCTTTTAATTAATTGAAAATAAATGGTTGAATACATAAAAGTAATTGGTTGTAAAATTTATATCTTGATCTCCAAATATTATCTTGGAATATTTGATTCAATGAATGAAGAATGTATCTTCCTGGAATACACTACTACTTCCATGTATTACAACGTTTTCATCAAAAGAAAAAGGATTGTTTAATAATAAACTCATGTATCATTTTATGAATATGATCCATTTGATCCAAAAGTTATTCAAACTAATGATAAATGTGATTTTATTATGTATATGAGGAATGAAATCATCTTTAACAATGGAAAGGATGATTTTTTGAAATTTGAATATCTTAAACCAAATCGAGTAGATTTTGATACTAGTGAACCAAAAATTGGATTTCCTAGATTACTCATAAACTGTAAAAACAATCTGCCAGGAATAGTTGTTTGAATAATAGAAGAATCAGTTAAAACTAAAATAAATATTGGAATAATAGTTGATTTATTTTCTTTTTATCTCAACAAAAACCAATATTGGTAGAAGAATCATTATTTGATTAATGTTGATTCCTAGATATAAAATAATATTTCAATCAGTACAAAATGAACAACTTTTTTGGAATTTGTCTATAAACTGCATTAATAACCTATAATTTTAAGAAAATGGTTATTTAGAAATGAGAATAACGATCATGGTATAATCAGTAAAAATAAGGCTATACTTGTTATAAAATGGAATAATCAAGAAAAAGGGATAGACAATGAAGATAATAATCCCCTTCAGCTAGAATAGATGAAATTACAATCCATCTAGAAAACACGTCATATATAAACTATAAATTATATTAAAAAATGTTAAATATTATATTCTAAATGTATTTTTCATTGAGGATGTTTATTTTGCTCAACATCATGGTTTTTGAGATCCTCACATTCCAAATTTTATTTTTAAATAGACCAAATCTCTATAAGAAGTTAAACCGAATCCAAGACCCTGTTATAAAGTATTAAGAACATTTATTTAATTAAATTGTATTTGGTAGGGAAGGTAGAACCTAAAATGTTTTGGAAAATATCATCATGAGATATTATATTAGTGTAAATATATGTTGATAAAGACAGTTTTAGATAAAAAAAATAATAAATAATGGAATGATTTTGCAGAAATTATGAAAATTGAATTTCAAATGAGTATGATGAGTGAGTTAAATTATTTTATATGATTAAAATTTATTAAAATGATAATGAAAATTTTTCAAAGCAGAAAAAAACCATACATTATTTACCTGAAAATTTTAGTCTAGAAAAAATTAATGATTACTCAACACCTACAGGTTCCAATATTAAACATGTTATAGATGAAGTTGGAAACAATTTTATAACTAGTTGTTTAGATGAACCACTTGATTTTAATATATCATTATAAAAGTAAAAAATACATTATGTTTTTAGTTTCCCCTTGTACAATATTTCAATCCAATCCCAAGGAATCTCATTTAAATTCTACCAATGTTGTTTTAATATATTTAAATTGAATTACTTATCTTTCATTTCATTATCAAAAAAATGTGACCATAATTTATCTTCATATTTAGATTAAAAATTTTCTAGATGTTTATTATATATGAAAATCAAATTATAAATTGATAATTTTCTTGGTAAATCTCTATTATCTATGTCGACTAAGAAACAACCCTCAGTGGTAGTATCAACAACTAATGAAAAATAAATTTCAACAGTGTCTTTTTTCATATGGTTTGTGGTTGAAACATACTATAATATATTTAGTATTTAATTTTAATAGTATTTAAATTATATTATATAACACAGGTTCTATCAACAATAAAAAAATCTGATAAACCATTCTATAAAAAATCACATTGACTTAACAGATCATTTATTTAGAGGAAATACATAAATTAATTTATTCTCTTTTTAATTTTTTTCAAAAAAAAAATTATTTTCAAGACACTTTTACTAAACATTATCTGATTGATATATTATATTGTTTTTTAATTAATATAGGTCTATTATTTTTAAATGTAATCAGTTTAAATTATATTTAATATAATTTTTTGTATTCTAGGAAACACTATGTTTACCATATTTTTTTTCAAAATATGTAGTCTTCATTTTTATTACTAATAATATAAATTTTTAAAATTCACCAAAATTTTGTAATGGTTACTTTGTATATTTAGGTTTTACCCTTTGATTATTGCAAAACATGTTGTGGTATTTCTATGATATGTTTGAAACTGTTTAAAAACATTGAAACCATTATTCTCTCAAATATCATCACCCTCTTTTCAAAAATACTTGAAATACTCCAAAACAATTTTGAAAGGAAAACAAGTATGAGAATGTATAGTACCATTAAAAGAATAATAAAAATATTAAGGACATCATGAAATGTTTTGGGTAGATATGTAATAGATTTCAGATGGATGGAGAAGTAAAATATGAATCTCAAGTAAGTTATCAATCTTCATAGATGGAAATTTTTTTTGGTGAGAAAATAATAGAGTTTGTGTTTGAAAAATAACTATATTAGTTTTAAGATACTATAGTATTTAATTTAGTGAAAATGGTAACTTGGTATCTAAAATGGTGATCCTGAAAGACAATTTTATAACCTATTTTAATAAATATTAAGCATTCCAAATCCCTCCTAATGTGTATTAATTATTTAAATATTCAGTAGTTGTTTGAGATGAAGTAAAATTTCCATTAGTGTTGAGGTATCTATTTGGAAAAACAGATATTGAAAATAAAGCTGTAATGGACATATAGTTAGAGATAAATGTTCTTATAACAAATATTTTGTCTATAATCATTCAGTGGAGTAATTTGTTTGATTAATTTCACTTTCATGATGTTACTTCTTTTTATATATTCATGGTTGATACACCTTCCAACCTAAGACTCTATGTTACAATATATATATATATATATATTAGTCATGTTTAGAAATAATATCTAAATATTATTCCATTTAGAAGGATATTATAAGTCATGTTTTGTTGTGTGAGAGTTTTCCATGATGGAAATACGAAAATTCATTGTCATGGTCTATCAACATTTATTGAGAATATCTTAAGTAATATGTTTACATGAATTCAAATCTAAATAAGTTGACACATATGGGTTATTGGGATAATGTCGAAGATATTCCTCTATCAACTCAAGGGTGATTCATGTAACCACAAAAAAGACCCATGTTGGTACACAAACTACTAAATTGTTGATGTAAATGGATTTCATGATAATAAAAATCTTTCTGAAAGGAAAATGACTGTCATAATTTTTGTTTAAACTGGTGAATTAAATGATCCTGATGAGAGTTAACATCATATTTCTATCCAACCTATCTCTATTAATGTTTCATTCAGTAGATAATAGATTTACTCAAACATTACTTTTTTATTTTATTTTTTTCATGATAGGACCATCTCTTTATGACCATATACTCTAACTCTTATTTTTGTTTTCAATTTTAATGATCTTGATAAATTAGTTTCATGAATAATAATTTGACTTGAATATCAGGAATCAAACCATATTAATTAAATATTTCATGATGTTGGAAATAATTTAGTTTGTGGTTAAATCAGATATTTTTATCAAGATAGAATATCTCATGTCGATGAATAACATAGAATTTAGAATTCTCTAAATATGGTATAGATTCAAGTGAAAAAGATTATGAAAACTACTCTATGTGGATACATTAAGTGTAATATATTAAAGATAAACTTCTTGAATCTAGAAATAAAAAAATGAATCTTCATGAGAGTGTTCTTCCTAACGAATAAGTTAGTTATGTTAAGTTATTAGTTTAATGAATTCTAAAGAAGTTTCTATCTCAACAATTTTTGGATTTTAAAAGTGATGGGGATATAGTTTCAATGCTAGATGGTTTGTATCAGGATGTAGACACATTTACCACTTTAATCCTGATAGTATATATTGTTTCTATTGTAATAAATGTAAAAAATGTTTATTTTGTTTTGTTTGAATTGAAACATGATTTATTTATGATTATAAAAACATTTCAAAGAATTATTTTTTCTTTAGAAAATAATGTAGATGTTATAGATAAAATGGTTTCAGAATTACATCAGATAGTTTTTAGTGGTTTATTGATATAATCATATAAATAAGATGATGAATAAACTTATGATGCCTTTTTTGAGTGGAAATAATCTCAGACCTCTATGAAAGGAAATGAAGTTTCTTCTTTTTATCATCCAATGAACGTGTAGATAATAAGTTTGAAGAATTAAATAAGTTGGTCATTAGTGTTGAAAATAAAGTATATGTTTAGAATTTATTTGGAAATTTCCCTCAACTAGTTTAGAATAGATTCTTGACTATCCAATATTATTAAAAGAATGATATGATAAAATTAATTGACAGTGGTGATAATACTCTACATTAAATGTGAGGGAGACGTCTACCATGAATTACTATAATTGATCCCCATTCCTCTATATAAAAGATATTAAAGGATTTAGGTAACCTGGATGATGTCTATTTAAGTTATAATGTAATTTAAAAAAAATAATTTTCTTTACCTTTACATGAACTACCCTTTATACAATCCTTTTCACCTATAGATATGTTGGACATGCACTGATCCCATCAACTTGCTCCGAAGACTGAATAAACATCTATAAGGATTGCATTATGTGTTTGGAATGTTCTTAGGTAATCACTACATAAAAAGGGAGTCCTTTTTGGAGAAATTACTGATAATATGATGCCATTAACCTCTATACCCATTATACATCACTTATTATTCAAAAATCCACCTCGAAATATAAGTTTCAAGTAATAGTATTGACAACATCTCATAGTTTTCTATATGATTTGATAGGGTTTTAAAAACATTTTAATGTGTTATAATAAAAAATTTAAAACATGATTTGTCAAGTAGAATTTATAAACATTTTAATGGTAATTTTTTTAATCTTTTGTATTCTTAGATTACATGTTTTAATTCATTTCATATTCATAATAATTTTTGGGTTTTCAATATGTGTCTATCATAATTTTTATATATTTTATTTTCTATTATTATCATATGTTCACATTCTATAATTGTGTTAATATTTTTTTGAATCTATTTATTCATATATGCAATATGTGATTTTCTTATTTATATCATTTAATTCTTTAATATTGATTTATATGATTCCTTACTATATATTCACTTAATGAGTTCATCAACTTATAACTTTTTTCTAAATGAAATCATTCAAAATTCTTATCACAATTATGATCATTAAATATTTAATATTTCCATGTGAACTATTGATTATATTTATTGTTTGTATTATTTTAGATGTCACAATAAATGGGGAAGAAAAAGAGAATTTTCAAAAATAAAATTTTAATGTTCTGAAAATTTTATTTTTGGATGATGAAATTTGGAATCCAAAAAATTTAAAACATTAATATTTATTATTTGAAAAAAGAAGAATAAAAATTATAATTAAAAATTATTTTAAAGGTGGAAAATTATTTCAAAATGGGAGATGAAAAAATAAGGAATAAAAGTTTTATATGTATCATTCCTAATTCAAAAGTTTTTTAAAAATCTCATATTTTGAAATTTGTTATTACAATTTCATCTGTTTTATTATCACCAAAATGGGGTATATTATTGGATAGAGTTGTGTTCTACCAACATATATCTACTTTTATGTGTTTTTTTGTTTAAAAATACCTATATTTATTATAATTTTTTTTGTATTAATTGTATCAAATTACATTTATCATACAAATTTATATTACACTAACTCTATATGGGATTATCTTACAATGACTGATGTATTATTTTTATTTCAAGTATTTTATCTTTTTCCAACAAAAGATTATTTCCCATTTACATAGAATTAACAAACTCCATGTAAGTAGTTTACATTACCATGACATATTACATCCTATGTAAAATATGAACTAGCTACCACATATTTTAAATTCATTTATCATAGTACACAAAATAGAGCTATGGGAAGTCTTTATCTAATAAAAATGGTGTTTGTAAAAGATTATATTATGAGATCCAGTATACATTGAGAAATCTAAGAATAAAATCACAGTAAATTATTTTTTCCTACACTGAAGAATTATCCCACATAATATATAAATCATTATTATTAAATGATATTCTATATCATACGAAGTCTCTAATGAATTTATCTTATGATGAATATTAAAATCAATTTAATAGCATGAAAATAACAAGATGTTGTGTATAAGGTCATGAATTCTTCTACAATATATGAATAATTCAATTAAATATTTTAGAGCATTTCGGAAATTGGAAAATTTATTTACGTTTCGATCTATGAAATGTGTCATATTTCTGTGAAGGAAACGATTCAAAAAAATAATATTTTAAACATCGTTGTTATAAAAGTAATTGCAATATTTTTAAAGATTGAATGAAATTCCTTAATAAAATTTCTTGTCAAATTTTCAATGGAATACTCACTCAAATGTTTTAATTATCTCATGTTCATAATGTTAAAATAGAATATATAAAAGTAATAGTTAGTTGCTACATAAATATTGATGGATTAGAAGAAAAAACAGAATGTGAATACATACAAAAAAAAACTTCATATTCAATGAAGGGATCAAACATAAGAAGTCATTTTGAACTTCCATGTTTATCATTTTCATTGAAGATCATTCCAAGCTACACCTTGAATAATTTTATCTTTTAGGATATGTCATGAACAATAATCTGTTTTCCCATGAAATCGTGAGATATAATTGATCTTCAAAATACTAGTAATTCTATTTAGTTTATAACTGTTTTAGATTGAGAATAGGTGTGGTGTATAGGTCTTGTAATGGGATATCCCATTGAATTATCTTGTATCATTTTAATAAGTGACATCTACTTGTACTCAGCTAGGAGCCCCTTGTAAAAGTGTGGTTATAGTATAAATCTATATACTCATGGAGTAGAGTGTTGGTTGAGTGAACTATGAGATTTTTTCAAAAAAAAAACTACAATTATCTAATTTCACCATTTCTTATTTATTTTGTTATAATTCCAATGCATATTATTATTGAAGAACTCTTTTGAAATGTCATAAATAAAGAGGGAGGTTTTCGATAATAAAAATTTAATAACTTAATTCACTCACCACAGAGATTTTATTTAACGATGCTCTAGGAAAATATATTCACACTGCATTTAATTCAATTTAATTATTTAATTCATGCGGTATGATTAAATACACAATAAATAATGATTTAAAGCATAAAATGATCATTATTACTATATGAATTTAAATTAAAAACAAATAAAATGTGTGGTATAATTTTGGAGAAGAAAATTTAAAATTTGGAGTATGGTCTCAAGGAACATATAACTGATGGTTTTAGGATGAAAAAAATAGAATATCTAAAAAGATGTACAATGAAACATTTTAAATAAAATGAAAATTTAATGGAAATGTATATATATTGTGAACCTAATTCTTAGAGATCACCACTCACAAATTATCCGGTTATGATTAGAGAAAAAATAAGACAGTACAAGAATAGAAAAACCTTCTATAATAGGTCATATGAACAAGCAGGGAAATAAAATCCAATATGAATAGATAAATATGTTTACAAGTAAATTTAATTGCACACTAACCCAGGGGGACACAATGTGATAGATGACTTTAGATTCATAACTGATACGAAGGATACCACCCAAATCCTTGATGGGGGGAAGGATAAGATCCCTAGTGTATACCATGCATCTAAATAGAGGTATAGTGGGAGAGGAGAAAAAATAAAATAGTCATGTGAATATTATCATTTACATCCCCATTAATTATCTATATAGTTTGACAATACAATTTTTCTGACCTTGTACTAATGATTTTGTGATACTATCGTAAACACCTCCCACCACACATGGTTGTATAAAATTATTAGAAAAACCATTCATCGACCATGGGGGTTACCACATGAACATATATTAAGTTCCATTGTTTACACCAGATATCCATATATATTCAAAAAATATCTTTTATACAAAATATGATGCATTTTTGTTCTATATAGTTAGTACTAACCATGTTCCAATTATGTTCCCTTGATTTTTCTCTTGATACTGATATATTTATGCCAAAAAAATTCTACCACCCTAGACAACCTTATGGATATATAAACCATCTAAAAACAACACATTTCTATTATGAAACTCCAAAAATTACATTCTATTGATTATTTTATGATTTGTCACATCGAACAAATGATAAAATTAAATTTCATTGGTAACATTCAACCTGTACAAAAAAATTAAGAAGTGAAAAACTCCCCTCTTTAGAGAATATCATCCTTAATAAATCATATTGAATAATTTAAATATCACCCACCTCATCATGTTGTGAATTATCACTAAAATTGGCTTGGTGCGCATCCAAATTCAAAATGTGAATCAAATAGTAATTAAAATCACACAATGCGTATGATTCTAGACCATTACCATAGGCTCATTAGAATCAATGATACACAATGATAACACATATTTGAGCCTTTCTAACTCTATACACAACCATCTCATCATCTCCTTCATCAACTAAATTATTGATCATTCAACAATATGTTCAAGATTTCAACAACTAATTATGAACCGTGAGAATATCACTATTTTAATTTCACATTTTTTTTATTAAATTAGCATCATAGAGACACTCTTGGAATTTTTACCAAATTACACATGACAGAATTACCCTCAGTCCTTGGTTTTGATCATAACTCTCAAATTTTTATCTACTTGACTTGAACCTTTCATTCCATATTTTCATTAAAATTACACATATAACCATTAAACTAAACCCTTATTACCTTGACGACATGAATAATGTAGTTCTTTGAATTGAAATCTAAATATTTTATGAAACTCAAGTTGAAGCACTATAGGATTACTACTTTTGAACAAAACATATTTCTTTATGGTCAATGAATCACAGATAATAGTTTCAAAATCAATTTACCTCAATGAATGGTGGATCACTCTAAGAAAGCTCACTAATTCCCATACCTAAATTTCAATGACTTCTCTAAGAAAAACCTTTATCTATCCAAAATTTTAAATGTGTGATAGAAAAATAACTATAAAATTAAGATCTGTCATATAAAGATCATCAATAACCATCATTTCATATAACATGCACTTTATCACATATGTGATATTATTTGTAGGATCTTTTATTATATATATTTTTTTTCATTGTTAAGTGTATTTGACATGTTTTATTGGTGGAAAAAGATTCTTTGACCTGAAAGTAGGTGGATCATGATTGTCACATAGTTATTAGAAACTCTGTGCCACCCTAGGTGAAACTATCCACCATAGACAGTGGCACTTTCCAGGCCACATGACCTACCAAATGGGAATGTAGATATGTGTGTGGTCATGCCAGTTGTTCTATTTGGGGTGCATTGTTACTGTTCATTTGTATGGCCTCATATAGGATACTATTTGGTATAGTTCTTCTTTTAATAGTGAGGGATGCATGGTGGTCTCAAAATTTTGAAAACCATGTATGTTAATTGTTTTTCATATGCAGGTCATTAAAAATAATGATTTTACCTTATTCATTCCTACTAATTAAACCCTAATTCAACACATTTGTTCCCCCATTTGATATTTTCATCCCTAGTAACCACTTATCCTCCTCCTAACACCTTTCTTCCTCCATATTTTTGGTGGTTTTGTTGAGGAATTTATGAGAATCATCATGTAAGTCCCTTATCATCTCATTTTCTCCTTATACTAGGATTATTATTCCTCATTAAATGGGGTTTTATTTTTATAGTGGGGTTATATTATTTAAAAATTCTTTAACCATTTTTATTTTGGTTCATTATTGATGGTTTTGGTTTAATCATTCTTTTATAGGGACCTATTGTGGTGTGATTATGTTATTCGACCAGATTCTGGAAATTTCCCAGCCTGAGGTAGGTGGTTCCTTACATTATAATTATTAGATAATTTTGATATAGTTGATTGGTAACATAAATATTTTCAATAGAATATGATTGTGGTGGAAATTTGTTTATAAAATTTTTCAAGGTCTTTATGAGTTCAAATATGAATTTTCCAAAGAAAATGGTTGCGTTTCATTTGTGTATTCATTATTATGTTTCTAAATGAATTGAATAAATTATGAAAATGGTGAAAATAATGTTTTAAAGTGGATTTGGTGTAATTGTGGACATAATGAAGGTTTTAGCTATGAAACATTATTGTCTTTCATGTTTAATTGTATTTCATAGTGTTTTCATATGAAAGTGGTGATCTCTATCAAATTTGGAATGGAAGTAATGCAAAAAATGGGAATCCAAGGTATCTATGTGGGAAGACATGGAATATTACGCTAGCTATATCAATGTGTATGAGTCCTAGTTACTTGTAGAAGTATTGACCCTACAACACTAAATATATTTTTATGATGATGGATACCACTTGGACAATGGATAGATTACACTCTAGTGCTTGTGAAAAAGGACATTGGTTGATATGGTTTCAATATCATGTTTCATCATGATATAATCTTATTATGGTCCCACTATAACTAGATCATTTAGGTATTTCCAATGGTTCTCTATTGTGATGTATTTCTCACTATAGTCATATGGTGGACCTTGCATTATTTTATCTCAAACCATGATACCTTTGAAATTTCGGTCCCAAAAAAGTTATTCTTCCAAAAATGATTTTGTTAAAATGATTAGTTTTAAAAAACACATTCCTTGAATCCTAAAACATGAATGTAGATTTTATAGAAATGATATTTCATATACAATTTTATTTTGGTGGCATCCAAAAAGTGATTCGATTTCAACCTATATACACCATTGTGTGTATGTGGATAATTTTATGTTTATACAAGGTAACATAAAAATATGTTATGGTGGGGATGGGGAATCAGATTCCTAGTGTTTATCTTTTAGGTGTTTTTGGAGATGGAATGAGGTTGTTAACCCTATTTTTAGATGGATGTTCAGTTGTGTAGTTTCACCCCTCTCGATTTTGGTTTCTATTTAATGTTTCAAAATATTTCATTTGAAATATTTTTATCACTATTGGTTAGGTGTATTGATCTATATGTGATTATTCTTTTTTTATGTATTTTATGCTTGTTATCATGGGTGAAATCATTCCAAAGATTGTTATGTTGATACCCATACACATTATACCAGCCAATGGGGATCGGGAAATCTCTTCAGGCCATACGGCAAGCTGGTTTGGGTGTCCATTTGGACAGAATCTCCTGGAAGGCTCATTAAAAAAATTTAATGAGAGGTCCTTTTTCACCCTACTTGGTCATCTATTATGGGAATTACTGTAAAGACCCGCAAATTTCAAGGAACTTTTTTTCTTAATTTCCTTTGGAATTTTACAAGAGCGCAGCTTCAGATGGCACCTGATTCCGAGGCCCGGTGTGCCCGGAATCAATTTCCGAAGTTTGGCTCGGGTACGTTTAGTGAACGGACGAGCGGGTTTTTCTATCTTTTGAACCAGTGCCCGGAATCGAATTCTGAGGGCACCGATGAAATCGCAGCGCCGATATTTGCTTAGAAACGCCTCTTCCGGAGTTGGGTTTGCTCAGACGTGGTTTTTAAATTTTGGGGCTTAAAGTCAGAAATAAAATAAAATTTGTGCGACAACTTTATTTTATTTCACTTAAGCTGCTTGGAAGCCACTTGAAGCCACTTAAAGGCGGCTTGATCTGAGTTGAACTGGATAGGATGCTATCCAGAAATATCCTACCCCCTTGGTAGGATATTTGTGAGGTGGGGCCCGCACGAGCCCCGCCGTTTCTTTCGCTAAGTAACGCAACCGCGAAAACCCGTCAAAGTAACTGAAAAGTCAACCGACGCGTTTTCTTTAATTCTTAACAGACCATTTAATTGGGCGGTTTATTTCGTGAATTAAATGGGCTGTTTCGCTCGTTGAATTAATTCAACGAACTGATGGGTCGTTACTTACGCTTTTGCGTTTGTTGGCATGTTTATAAAATAAGACCAACCTAAAAATCCTTTGAAAGGATTTGAGAGGATCCCTGATTCTCCACCCTCCCCGCGAAGAACGCGAAGAACGCGAAGAACGCGAAGAACGTCGGCGACCGGAATTCGACGACGCACACCGTGATCTGCGACGTCGACGAGCTCTACCCGCGACGTTCTTCGGCGACGCCTCTTCTTCCGCGGCCGATCCTCGTTCGGCAATTAAGGTGAGAAATGAATCGTTTATTTCTCCCCTTTTTATAATTCAATATCAACGGATTTAAATTAATCCGTTTGATCTTGATCCGGAGATTGGCGACGCGACGCCGGATACCGCGACGACGTGACGATCTCCTTCTTCCGCGACGACCTCTCGTCTGACGACGACGACAAGGTAAGGGTTGTTGGAATTCTTTTATTCCCCGTGTTTATTCTTTTAAAGTAAAGAACATGATCACCGAAAATTTTAATTTATTTAAAATTGTTGTTGATTATTATCTTTTTCCTCCCGTTGTTTATGACTAACGCGGAGGGTGCGGGTCTAACGAACAAGACCCGGCAACCCTCCGCCGATCTCTTTTGTTGTGCGGATATGGCGGACGATGACGAACCGCGCGGCAGGAGCGATCTGTTGATTCCGCAGTGAAGATCAGCCCCCGGGAGGAGCAACGGCGCAGACGAGAGGCAAAACGGGCCACCGGAGCAACTCCGGCGGCCCGCGGAAGGCGGCGGCGGCGCGGGTCGCCAGCAAGGCGGCGCCGGCGACCGGAGGCGGCGGCGCCCGGCGCGCCGCCGTGGAGAAGATCCGCCGCGGCTGAAGCCACGGCGGCGGCGGCCGGTTCCGCGGCCGTGCGGAACCGGGGAGGGACGCGGCGGCCCGGCCGCGTCCGCGTGACAGGCGGCCCCCGCGGGGCCGCGTTTTCCTCCAAGTCGCGGGTCAAACCCGCGGCGGCGGCTCCTTCGGCCGCTCGGCCGAAGCCGAGCCGGCCGGTCCGGTCGGCCGGGCCGCGCCCTGGCCGGACCGGACCCGGCCTAGCCGGGTCGGGCCGGGTCGGGCCGACCCGGTTCGGCCGACCCAGGGGGGGTTCGGGCCGGGTCGCCCCGGGCCCAGAACCCCCGTTTTCGGGCCCTCCTCGGTCTTTTGCCCATATCTTGGGCCTGAGACCTCCGATTGACGAACCGTCAGCGGCTACGCGATCCTTGGATCGATACGATCGTTTCGGTATATTATACTCAAGGTTTCGGAAGACTTTGGGTTCGACCGGGTTGGTTCGTACACGAAACCAACCGGGCCCTCGGAGCGGAAACGCTCATAACTTGAGCTACGGACGTCCGATCGACGTACCGTCAGCTGTGGTAGTTTCCTCTAAGTGAGACAGAACTTTTGGCATACTCCGCCCGAGTATCGGACGCAGGCGGAGTACGGTCGGGTTGGTTTTGCCCTAAAAACCAACCGGGGCCCTGGGACGAAAATGCCAATAACTCTCAGACCGGGCGTCCGATTGACGCGCCGTCTGTTGCGTTGAGATCCTGTTGTCGATACGGAACTTTTGGATACATCAACTTCGGACTAAGTGTCAGTTGATGTATCAGCCTCTCGGCTCGTGGAGCGGACCCTCCTAAACGAGCTCGCTATGTGCGGGAACCCTAGCGCTGGCTGTGACTTCGACGACAGAGCAGAGATCCTCCGTGGACTGCGACGACGGCAGAGCAGAGATCCTCAGTGGACTGCGACGACGGCAGAGCAGAGATCCTTCGTGGACTGCGGCGACGACTGTGCAGAGATCCTCAGTGGACTGCGTCGACTACTGCACTCAGCGATCCTACGTGGATCAGTGCTACAGGTTCTGTGTGAGCCCGATCCTATGTGGGTCCTTACTACCGGTTCTGTGTGAGCCACTGCCTACAGGTTCTGTGTGAGCCCGATCCTACGTGGGTCTTTTGCGGGGGTTAGTACCTATCGATCCTCCGTGGGTCCGACGACTTAGACGGATCAGTGATCATCTTTGACGTCATCTGAAAAAGTATACCTGGTTGAGCTGAATCTTATGTTACTCTCCTTGTGGATTGTGTTGAACTATCCTATGTGGATTTACTGTTTACTCTCCTTGTGGATTTGAGTCTTGCTTTCCTTTGTGGATTGAGTTGTTCTTGAGCTCGTGAGCAGAGCTAGAATTGGGGACTTAGGTATATGTATGGGCATATACCTAAGTCGAGTCAGATGTTACTTCGTGATTGCATCTTTCTTTTGTGCTATATCCTTTGTGGATTTCGGGAGACCTTCGGGTGTCTCGGGGTCCTTACTGAGTAGCTTATACTCACCCCTGCACGGGCTATGCCCGCACCTTGTTGTGTTGGATGCAGACGACGGACAGCGCTGATCGCGGTTGGGGCGTGGAGCAGGACGGTACCTGGAGGTGGACCACTGGGCGGGACGTGCTCGGAGCGGACGTGGGACCCGAGGAGCCTGGAGGCTATCTGTACCCACCCTTCAGGTGGGATTGCCAGTGGACGACACGAGGCCGCCGTCTTTTCTTCAGTTGCTGTACTTTACTTTTCAGTTGTACTTTCAGTTGGGCTTGTATTCCGGCCCCTTTTCTTTTCTGCACTTTGTAGTTACTTCTGCTTGCTGGCTCTGTGGTGGTTGTTACTTATAAAGGCAATGCCTTCCCTGTTTACCGGGAATTTACGCCTTGGTGCTAGTCGCCAGCCCCTGGCCTATGGAAGGCGGGCTTGGGGTAGTCACGGCACGGGCCCCGAGGACGGGTCGTGACAAATTGGTATCAGAGGTGGTCGGTTCTACCGCAAACTCTGATCGTCTTTTCTTTCTATATGAAGCAATAGTGTTTAGTGTATTGAGTGTGGTTATCAGTTCAGGGAGCCCAGTGTTGGTGCGGCGGCCGACGTATCCGTACACCAGGACCCTGACTCCTGATTTCCGACTTAATGCATGAAAACATTGATTGCGTGTGTGTTTCAAGTCTTCTTTGTGATTACTTGTGTCATCTCACCGGGTATACTGATCTGCTTCATGAAAGTCTCAAGTTTTCCTTGTGATTACTTGTGCCAGCTCACCAGGTATACTGTTCTGACTGTGGTGCTCTTGTTCTCCTTTTCAGGATGGCCCCGCGACGACAACCAGCTAGGGTTCCGAGTGTAGGGCGCGACGACAGCCCACCGAGCGACGAGGCCTCGGTGCAGGGCCCTTTGCCAGCAGTGGCACCGGCGGTAGCCTTACTCGCCGAGTCACCGATGCTTCCAGTACCAGACGCTGACGATGCACGTCGCCTCAGGGCACTGCATGAGTTTCAGAGCCAGCGACCGCCCAGGTTTTGCGGTGAGGCGGACCCCCAGGCCGCCGAGGACTGGCTAGAGGCGGTGGTACGAATCTTTAGGCTAGTGAGGACACCAGCGGATCTCATGGTGATTCTCGCGGCGAGCCTCCTGCAGGCGGCGGCAGGACGATGGTGGAGCTTGATGCTCCAGGTTCACGATGAGGCATCCTTGCTCTGGACGGACTTCGAGAGCCTCTTCCGCTCTGAGTTCGTCCCGGCCACCCTCCGAGCGGTGCGCATCCAGGAGCTTCTCCAGCTGCGCCAGGGCAGCATGACGGTCGCTCAGTACGCGGCGAGGTTCACTAACCTATCTCGCTACTCGACCGACATGGTACGGGACCCCTTCTTCCGGGCCCGGACCTTCGAGCAGGGCTTGCGACAGGAGATTCGGGCGTCGCTGATCTCCCTCAGCATTCCGACCCAGGCGGGAGTGCTGGAGCGAGCCCTCCTGATCGAGAGCTTCCTGGCAGAGCCTTCTTCTGCGGCGAGACCTAGCGCAGGGCGGCAGGTAGCTGAGTCTTCGGCAGCAGGTAGCCGACGAATGACTCTGGGGTCCAGGCAGACCAGACCCCCACGCAGACGGCCTCAGGACACCGGCTCAGCAGTGTGAGGCACACAGCGGAGTGCCAGCCTTCCGAGAGGCAGGCTGTGCTACTCTTGCGGCGGGCAGGGTCACATGGCTCGTGATTGCCCGACTCGCCGACCAGAGGAGCAGCAGACGGTGGAGGGGCCACCCAGGCAGAGTCAGAGGGTCGACCGTGGCGGTCCGCAGGGAGGAGGCGGACGAGGCAGAGGAGCTGGCCAAGCAGCGGGTGGTGGGCGACGCTTCCAGGCTCTACCCCCACCACCACCAGGAGGGCCACCTCGACCACAGGGAGCTGGCGGGCAGGGACAGGCCCAGCTCCAGGCAGTGGAGGCCTACGACCCCGACATGCCAGAGATGATTCGAGGTACGATCTGTGTCTATTCCACCCTTGATGCAGTAATTATAGACACAGGAGCGAGTCACTCTTTCATAGCCTCTACCCTTGTTCGGAGTTCGGAGATTCCGACTGAGCCGTTGGCTCGATCCTTACAGCTAGAGACTCCTACGGGAGCAGACTCGACGATTACGCACTGGTGCCGGCAGTGTGAGCTTACTCTAGGAGGCGAGAGCTTCAGCTGGGATCTCCTTGTAGCGGCGTCGAGGCCTTACGACGTCATCTTGGGCATGGATTGGCTATCCACGGTTCATGCCCAGATCGATTGTTTTAGGCGCAAGGTGCGATGTGTTCGCACCGACGGGAGCAGGTTTACCTTCACCGGCGAGAAGAGAACCTTTGCAGCACATGATGGACTTCCGCGGAGGAGAGTGCAGCCCATCTCTCATCAGTTGGCTAGCCTCACCCTAGGAGCAGTGGACGTGCGGAGTCCAGCTTTTCCTGCAGTGGTGGACCAGTACGTGGACGTCTTTCCCGACGACGTTCCAGGGCTACCTCCTTGTAGAGAGGTAGACTTTTACATCGACTTGTACACCGGGACAGCCCCGATATCCACTCCAGCATATCGGATGGCCCCCGCCGAGCTTCGGGAGCTGCGGGTACAGTTGGAGGACTTGCAGAGCAAGGGGTTTATCCGACCCAGTGTTTCACCCTGGGCTTCCCCGATTTTGTTCGCCAAGAAGGCGGACGGGAGCTTGCGACTGTGTGTCGACTATCGTCGCCTGAACCAGGTGACAGTGAGGAACAAGTATCCGCTGCCACGGATTGATGACCTCTTCGATCAGCTCAAGGGAGCGCGGTGGTTCTCGAAGATAGACCTCTGGTCAGGCTATCATCAGCTCAGAGTTCGAGACGAGGACGTGCAGAAGACGGCCTTCAGGTGTCGGTTTGGCCATTATGAGTTATTGGTTATGCCGTTCGGCGTAACCAATGCTCCAGCAGTTTTCATGAGCCTCATGAACAGGATCTTCCAGCCATACCTCGACCGATTTGTCGTGGTCTTCATTGACGACATTTTGGTATACTCGACGACTGAGGAGGAGCATGCCTACCACCTGCGAGTTGTGCTAGACACGCTCCAAGAGCACCAGCTTTATGGAAAGCTCTCAAAGTGCCAGTTCTAGTTACGTGAGGTCCACTTCTTGTGGCACGTCATCTCTGAGGCGGGAGTTGCAGTGGATCCCGCGAAGATCGAGGCAGTACTAGCTTGGGAGCCACCCAGGAGCGTGACAGAGGTGCGGAGCTTCTTGGGCCTAGCCGGATACTATCGGAGATTCGTGCCAGACTTCTCCAGAGTTGCGGCACCACTCTCAGCGTTGACGAAGAAGGGGAAACCCTTCGTGTGGTCAGACAGATGTCAGCAGAGCTTCCAGGAGCTGAGACAGAGATTGACCAGCGCACCTATCTTGAGGTTGCCTGAGGAGGGAGTTGGATACGTAGTTTACTGCGATGCATCAGGGACTGGACTCGGGTGCGTCCTGATGCAGGAGCGGGCCGTGATCGCCTACGGATCACGTCAGTTGAGGCCGCATGAGCAGAACTACGCCACTCATGACCTGGAGTTAGCAGCAGTGGTCTTCGCTCTGAAGACTTGGCGGAACTATCTGATGGGTGAGCACTTCACAGTCTTTTCTGACCACCAGAGTCTCAGGTATATCTTCTCTCAGAAGGACCTGAACCTGAGACAGTGGAGATGGCTTGAGTTCCTCCAGGACTATGACTTTGAGATAGTCTATACTCCTGGGAAGGGGAACGTGGTAGCCGATGCCCTCAGCAGGAGGACGGGCATTCAGCTACTTGAGGAGGCGACGGAGAAGCTAGCCTCCTTACAGATATCCATTGTGGATAGAGACGGAGCAGCCTTTCTTCAGTCTCTCACAGTCTCTCCTCCACTTCTACAGCGGGTCAGAGAGGCTCAGCGTGAGGACGCTGACTGTGAGACCCGGCGTGCACTGATATCCTCAGGTCAGGCGCCTGATGGTTTCTCCCTTGGAGCAGAGCACGACATCCTTTACAGAGGACGTACCTTCGTACCAGTCGCTTTACGAGAGGAGGTGCTGAGAGAGTTTCACACTTCTCCCTTGGCGGTACATCCCGGAGTGGCGAAGATGTACCAGGATCTCAGGCGACAGCACTGGTGGCCGGGCATGAAGAAAGCTGTGGCAGAGTTCGTTTCACGATGCCTCACCTGCCAGCAGGTGAAGGCAGAGCATCAGGTACCAGCAGGCTTGGTACATCCCTTGGAGGTCCCGGAGTGGAAGTGGGATGGCATATCTATGGACTTCGTGACTGGACTTCCACGCACTTCCAGAGGTCACGACTCCATTTGGGTGATTGTCGACCGACTCACCAAGTCGGCACACTTCTTACCCATCAGAGAGCAGGGCTCAGTGGAGAGCTTGGGACGTCTTTACGTCCAGGAGATCGTACGGCTTCACGGTGTGCCATCGTCTATCGTCTCCGATCGAGATGCTCGTTTCACTTCCCGGCTTTGGAAGGGGTTGCAGGAGGCGTTCGGGACGCGGCTCCATCTGAGCACAGCCTTCCACCCTCAGACGGATGGTCAGACGGAGAGGACCATACAGACACTCGAGGACATGCTCCGTGCATGTGTTCTCGACTTTGGTCGCAGCTGGGAGGACCACCTACCCTTGGTGGAGTTCGCGTACAACAACAGCTACCACTCCACCATCGGGATGGCACCATACGAGGCGTTGTACGGCAGACCCTGCAGATCACCGTTGTGCTGGACAGACCCTGGGGAGTCAGCACTCGTGGGACCAGAGATGGTCCGAGCCATGACAGAGAAGGTCCAGATCATCCAGGAGAGGATGAGGACAGCTCAGAGCCGGCAGAAGTCATATGCTGATAGGAGGCGGAGGCCACTGGAGTTCGAGGATGGCGACCACGTCTTTTTGCGTGTCTCACCTCGACGTGGTTTACGGAGATTTGGCCGAGGCGGCAAGTTGTCTCCATGCTTCATCGGGCCTTTCCAGGTCCTCAGCAGGATAGGAGAGGTGGCTTATCGTCTGGCTCTACCACCTCAGTTGCACCGGGTGCACGACGTCTTCCACGTGTCTCAGCTGAGGAGATACGTGCACGACCCGACGCACATCATCGACTTTGGGGAGCTGGACGTGGACGATGGGGCGACTTTTGCGGAGGTCCCAGTGGAGATCGAGGATCGACAGGAGCGGGTCCTACGTGGGCGGTCGATTCCTCTTGTGCGCGTCAGATGGCAGCACGAGAACCTCCAAGAGAGCACTTGGGAGCGGGAGGCTCAGATGCGTGCTCAGTACCCCCATTTGTTCCCCTAGTTTTTGATGTATCTTTACGGGGACGTAAAGCCCTGAGGTGGGAGTAATGTAAAGACCCGCAAATTTCAAGGAAATTTTTTTCATAATTTCCTTTGGAATTTTACAAGAGCGCAGCTTCAGACGGCACCTGATTCCGAGGCCCGGCGTGCCCGGAATCAATTTCTGAAGTTTGGCTCGGGTACGTTCAGTGAACGGACGAGCGGGTTTTTCTATCTTTTGAACCGGTGCCCGGAATCGAATTCTGAGGGCACCGATGAAATCACAGTGCCGGTATTTGCTTAGAAATGCCTCTTCCGGAGTTGTGTTTGCTCAGACGTGGTTTTTAAATTTTGGGGCTTAAAGTCAGAAATAAAATAAAATTTGTGCGACAACTTTATTTTATTTCACTTAAGCTGCTTGGAAGCCACTTGAAGCCACTTAAAGGCGGCTTGATCTGAGTTGAACTGGATAGGATGCTATCCAGAAATATCCTACCCCCTTGGTAGGATATTTGTGAGGTGGGGCCCGCACGAGCCCCGCCGTTTCTTTCGCTAAGTAACGCACCCGCGAAAACCCGTCAAAGTAACTGAAAAGTCAACCGATGCGTTTTCTTTAATTCTTAACAGACCATTTAATTGGGCGGTTTATTTCGTGAATTAAATGGGCTGTTTCGCTCGTTGAATTAATTCAACGAACTGATGGGTCGTTACTTACGCTTTTGCGTTTGTTGGCATGTTTATAAAATAAGACCAACCTAAAAATCCTTTGAAAGGATTTGAGAGGATCCCTGATTCTCCACCCTCCCCGCGAAGAACGCGAAGAACGCGAAGAACGCGAATGACGTCGGCGACCGGAATTCGACGACGCACACCGTGATCTGCGACGTCGATGAGCTCTACCCGCGACGTTCTTCGGCGACGCCTCTTCTTCCGCGGCCGATCCTCGTTCGGCAATTAAGGTGAGAAACGAATCATTTATTTCTCCCCTTTTTATAATTCAATATCAACGGATTTAAATTAATAAGTTTGATCTTGATCCGGAGATTGGCGACGCGACGCCGGATACCGCGACGACGTGACGATCTCCTTCTTCCGCGACGACCTCTCGTCCGACGACGACGACAAGGTAAGGGTTGTTGGAATTCTTTTATTCCCCGTGTTTATTCTTTTAAAGTAAAGAACATGATCACCGACAATTTTAATTTATTTAAAATTGTTGTTGATTATTATCTTTTTCCTCCCGTTGTTTATGACTAACGCGGAGGGTGGGGGTCTAACGAACAAGACCTGGCAACCCTCCGCCGATCTCTTTTGTTGTGCGGATATGGCGGACGACGACGAACCGCGCGGCAGGGGAGATCTGTTGATTCCGCAGTGAAGATCGGCCCCCGGGAGGAGCAACGGTGCAGACGGGAGGCAAAACGGGCCACCGGAGCAACTCCGGCGGCCCGCGGAAGGCGGCGGCGGCGCCCGGCGCGCCGCCGTGGAGAAGATCCGCAGCGGCTGAAGCCGCGGCGGCGGCGGCCGGTTCCGCGGCCGCGCGGAACCGGGGAGGGACGCGGCGGCCCGGCCGCGTCCGTGTGACAGGCGGCCCCCGCGGGGCCGCGTTTTCCTCCAAGCCGCGGGTCAAACCCGCGGCGGCGGCTCCTTCGGCCACTCGGCCGAAGCCGAGCCGGCCGGTCCGGTCGGCCGGGCCGCCCCGGTTCGGCCGACCCAGGGGGGGTTCGGGCCGGGTCGCCCCGGGCCCAGAACCCCCGTTTTCGGGCCCTCCTCGGTCTTTTGCCCATATCTTGGGCCTGAGACCTCCGATTGACGAACCGTCAGCGGCTACGCGATCCTTGGATCGATACAATCGTTTCGGTATATTATACTCAAGGTTTCGGAAGACTTTGGGTTCGGCCGGGTTGGTTCGTACACGAAACCAACCGGGCCCTCGGAGCGGAAACGCTCATAACTTGAGCTACGGACGTCCGATCGACGTACCGTCAGCTGTGGTAGTTTCCTCTAAGTGAGACGGAACTTTTGGCATACTCCGCCCGAGGATCGGATGCAGGCGGAGTACGGTCGGGTTGGTTTTGCCCTAAAAACCAACCGGGCCCCTGGGACGAAAATGCCAATAACTCTCAGACCGGGCGTCCGATTGACGCGCCGTCTGTTGCGTTGAGATCCTGTTGTCGATACGGAACTTTTGGATACATCAACTTCGGACTAAGTGTCAGTTGATGTATCAGCCTCTCGGCTCGTGGAGCGGACCCTCCTAAACGAGCTCGCTATGTGCGGGAACCCTAGCGCTGGCTGTGACTTCGACGACAGAGCAGAGATCCTCCGTGGACTGCGACGACGGCAGAGCAGAGATCCTCAGTGGACTGCGACGACGGCAGAGTAGAGATCCTTCGTGGACTGCGGCGACGACTGTGCAGAGATCCTCAGTGGACTGCGTCGACTACTGCACTCAGCGATCCTACGTGGATCAGTGCTACAGGTTCTGTGTGAGCCCGATCCTATGTGGGTCCTTACTACCGGTTCTGTGTGAGCCACTGCCTACAGGTTCTGTGTGATCCCGATCCTACGTGGGTCTTTTGTGGGGGTTAGTACCTATCGATCCTTCGTGGGTCCGACGACTTAGATGGATCAGTGATCATCTTTGACGTCATCTGAAAAAGTATACCTGGTTGAGCTGAATCTTATGTTACTCTCCTTGTGGATTGTGTTGAACTATCCTATGTGGATTTACTGTTTACTCTCCTTGTGGATTTGAGTCTTGCTTTCCTTTGTGGATTGAGTTGTTCTTGAGCTCGTGAGCAGAGCTAAAATTGGGGACTTAGGTATATGTATGGGCATATACCTAAGTCGAGTCAGATGTTACTTCGTGATTGCATCTTTCTTTTGTGCTATATCCTTTGTGGATTTCGGGAGACCTTCGGGGGTCTCGGGGTCCTTACTGAGTAGCTTATACTCACCCCTGCACGGGCTATGCCCGCACCTTGTTGTGTTGGATGCAGACGGCGGACAGCACTGATCGCGGTTGGGGCGTGGAGCAGGACGGTACCTGGAGGTGGACCACTGGGCGGGACGTGCTCGGAGCGGACGTGGGACCCGAGGAGCCTGGAGGCTATCTGTACCCACCCTTCAGGTGGGATTGCCAGTGGACGACACGAGGCCGCCGCCTTTTCTTCAGTTGTTGTACTTTACTTTTCAGTTGTACTTTCAGTTGGGCTTGTATTCCGGCCCCTTTACTTTTCTGCACTTTGTAGTTACTTCTGCTTGCTGACTCTGTGGTGGTTGTTACTTATAAAGGCAATGCCTTCCCTGTTTACCGGGAATTTACGCCTTGGTGCTAGTCGCCAGCCCCTGGCCTATGGAAGGCGGGCTTGGGGTAGTCACGACACGGGCCCCGAGGACGGGTCGTGACAATTACTCGATAAACAAAATCTAGGATTGTCGGGGAATGAGTGAATGGTTGTAAATGGTCTGTTTGAAAAACACACCTCGTGACAGACCTCAGGTCACAATGGAATGTTTGGTACTAGTATGACTTCCCCTCTAGGTGAGATGTATAGGATTAAGACTATATATGGATAAATAGTAGGGCTTAAGTGGTTTGGTCTTGATATTGAGTTGTTATAGTTTTGTTATGACATATTATGGCGCTCAATAATTGTGGTGGTTGATCAAAATTTTCATAATGTGGTATCAATGATTTTGTTGATTGTTTCCAATTTTTATTAGTTGGTGTAGTAAGATTCTTCCCTAGATAAATACTATGAAACAGTGGGAAGAGGCTGAAAAGAGTTCTCCCTCTCCAAATTATCATAGACTAGTGGAATGCCTGGTTTGGGCTATCCATGATTTGGAATATGGACTAATAATTGGTCTTACTATGTTCATTAAAGTTCATTAGTTCTTCAAAAGTAAATATCCAAGGGGTTATTTATGAAAATACATTATATATTCTAGGATAGGATGGATCTCCAAGAATTAGATGAGTTTATTGAAAATATATAAAGGATGTTCATGTTTCAGGACACTCCTGATGAAGTTTGGGTGATGTTTTCATTGCTTGTGTATGAAGTTCCCATTTGGAGGTGGTGGGAGTTAATGTTTTATGAAGTGAAGCGTGATAATAATTCTTTTAAGGAATTTAATATAATCATCAGTGATAAATATTTCAATAATACCATTTCTTTCACCAAGACTCATGAGTTCATGTATCATTATAAAGGAGATCAAACTATGATGGAGCATTCCAACCACATTGTATAATTGGTTCGATTTAAACTATAGGAAATTACTAAAGAGAATAAAAAGGCCCAATGTTTTTATATGGGGTTGCAGAAGGATAACTGATAATATGAATTTATATTTAGGTAGAATAATTTTGTTGGGGAACTTGATCATGACTTGATAGTGGAAATCAATCATTGTGGAATGATTGATTTCTTTGAATTAGTGTTAGCACTAGGCCAAAGTAGTAGTATTTCAATAGAGAATAAGAGAATGTGGGATGAGTAGGAGAAGAAGGGAGGTGGTATTTCATGCCATCCTTCCCAAACATTCTTCATAAGTTTCTTCAAACGCCAGACTAGTAGTATTCCATTATAGTGGGAAATGTTTACATGATCTATCTTCGTGTTTGAACCCACATACACTTTTCCATTGGTGTATACAGTTAGGAGATTTACAATTAATTATTCACACTTCAAATTCGTTTTAGGGTGGATCTGGATCCATATCATATAGGGAAATTTCATCTTAGTATGAGCCCTCCAAGATGGAAGATTCCAAGGTGGATGGTCATGAATGTAGGGATGGGTCATATTCTAATTTTAGTTAGCATAATGAATTCCTATAGGTTAGTGGGTATGCATAGGCTCAAGAGGAGATGAGGCTTCTTCATGAAATCAATTAGGCACCATTAGAGTTTGATGTTAGACCTGTGACTATTTGAGGAATTTATTTTATTACATCATCTCCATTAGTTTGTCTGTTTAATATTAGATCCATGGTTTCATTCATCTCCTATAATATTTTGGATGTGTTAATGATTCTTACTGAGCTTATGTTTAATGTTATGGAGGTGGTGATGCTACATGGAATGAAGTGTGGGTAGTGTTTAAGGATTTTATCATTCACACTCACCGTGTCAGGGGTCAATATAGAATTGGACATCCTGGATTTGGGAATGTACCTCTTTAACCTGATTCTCTAGATGGATTGGATGGTGATCTCTTTTTTGGAATAAATATATTGTTATCGGTGGAGAGTGTGTTTTTTTGAATCTGATAGAAGCTATCAGGTTTTTCATGGTTAATGTGATACATGGTCAGGACATACTAGAACACCACTAATAGAGTTTGGCAGTAAGATTTTTCATATCTCATCTCTCTCGTAAGATGACTATGGAAGTAGAAGATAAAAGTGTGGACAACCTCTTATGATGGATTAGTTCCTACATGTATTTCCATTTGACTTCTCATGATTTCCCCCAGAGTGGGACATGTGGTTCAGTATTGATTTAGCACTGAGAACACAACTGATATCTCTTCCCCTCTATTGTAAATACCCCAACATGTTCATGGAATTAATGGTATTTTTTTATTATTGGGAATCCACTAGATTCATTCTCTAGAGTGCCTCACCTTGTGATTCCCCTTCCTTCTTTGAAATTAGGTTGATAGTTCTCTCTTGTTCTATTTCCATTATCAAAAACTAAATTAATTAATGATCCTAAAAAATTATTCTCTTACCCATATTGATGACTTAATCAATAATCTCATGGGGGATATGTTTTTCCTAGTTTGACATGTGTTCTAAGTTTATCCTTGTCTGGTTAAGAACAGAATATCATCCTAGGAATGATTTTTGTTGCATATACGGCCATTTTGAGTGCATTGTAATACCTTTTGGATTGAACAATTCCCCATCATTCTATATAGATCTTATTAATAGGGTTTTTAATAATTATTTACTTTATTTTTTCATTGTATTCATTTATTAATTCCAGTTATACTCGAGTATCTATGAGGATCATGGTCGGAAAATAATGATTGTGTTTGGTACTCTTCAAGACCATTTCCTATATGTGAATCAGTCCAACTACACTGTATATATTAGGAATGTTATGTTTCATAGTTATGTTATCATAGAATCAGGGGTTTTGTTGGACCATGAGAATATCAATGTAATGACGTCCTAGGAGTTGAAAAATTAATATATTTTAGAGAAATATCTTTTGTAGCTTTATGGGGTTTTATAGATAGTTTGTTAGGGATTTATCCCAGCCCTCTTCTCCCATGATGATTCTTAACCAAAAGGGGGTAAAGGTTAAATTGATATTAGAGTGTGAAGAGTCCTTTGCGGATCAATATCAGTGGCTGACTGTAGCCCATATTTGAGTCTTTCTAGAATATATGAAAGGTCACGTGGATGACTATGACTCTTTAAGAATGGGTCTTTAGTGTATGTTGATGTAGGATGAACATGGTGTGGTGTTTGGTTATCTCCAAAATGGACCACATGAAAATAATTACTGAATAGACGACTGGGAGTCAGTGAAGGTGATCCATAAATTAAATACATGGAATCATTATCTCTTTAGGGAGATGTTTTTGGTCTATTATGATGAAAAGTTCTTGGAATACATTTTCTCCAATAAGGATATTAATAGGAGGTAGAATAATTTGCATGAATAACATTAGTGGTTTGATTTTGAGATCATGTACATCATAGGAAAGGGTATTGTGGTATAATATTCCTTGAGCAAGTAAGTTTCAGTGAAATCGATGAAAGATTCCAACAATGAGTGTAAATTGACGAGACATTATTCTCAGTGAATCTAGAGTCTGAGGACCAAAGTAGAGGTTCCTTCATGTAATGTTATTAAATATAACCTTTCATTTTGAAGTTGATTCTTAAATGGTGGTGAGGTTCTTTGTGATTAGTGATTGTCTTCATAAGGGGTTATTTGTTTCAAGGTTATTTTACTGGTTCAGTTTTCCTTATTGAATGTGGTGATGGATGATAACCAACAATATCATTTTTTTCATTCATCCCAAGGCCATAAATGTTTCCTATGACATACATCTTCCGTTCTGGTGGCCATGAATTATATGTATGTGGATGTTTTTGTATGTATGTGTTTTATTTTTCAGAAGAGAAAAGAAGGTCACTAAAGTCCCTTTGGTTTGATTCATACCTTACACATTAAAACCTGGATGTGGTATGATATCACTATGGGTATCATTATTGGAATTACTCATACACCATAGGGGATGAATACAATTTGGTAGTCATTGACTGTTTGTAAAAATTAGATAATTTTATTCAGATCAAGGATTCAAACAAAGTGGAGTAGTTGGGTCAATTGTTTGTTCAACTGATATTGGGGATTTTTGGTGCACGATAAGTGGCTATTTCATATAGGGACTATAATTTCAACTCAAGATTTTTGGAAAGCCTCTATAATGTAAGGGGGTTGCAAGTCAATTAATATTTTAATTCCATCGATAAATGTATGGTTAGTAAGGGTTAGGGAATCAGATCCAATAAGGCATGGCTTTGAAATGTTTGTTATTTTTTGGGGGTTGATGGGATAGAAATTTGAGATTGAATTAGTTTGAAATTAATAAAATTTACCAATTCATGATATTAATGTATCCATTAACGGTGCTTTATGGTTGTTTTTGTCAGTCCCCTTTGAGTTGGGAAGAGGTAGGTGAGACCTCATTATTGGGACCACACCTTATCCAAGAGATTTAAGTGAAATTACTTTTGATAATATTGTAGTTTAAAACATCATTGAGTCTCAATAAATCCTATACCGACTAGAGGCATCATGATGTTTCTAAAGGTGTTTCTAAAGGTGTCTCATGTCATGGGTCATCATCTTCTTGGTAAAAAAGGGAAGCTAATGATGTGGTAGGTAAAAGATATTGATATTTCTGAGAGATAAGGTAAGGTGGAATAGTAGTTATATTTTTCATCTCATATGACATCAACTAATAATGTTTTCTATGTCATAAAGTAGAAAAATTATAATCAAGACACATCTCATATGTTGAATTGGTAAGAGTTGCAATTTGAACCTGATTTTTCAATGTTTCAGTGATTTTGAAGATATAGTACTTCATGGGAAGTCCATACCATTAGTTCATGTTCTATTAATGAATGGTTAAGATGAGTATGAGACATGAGAGTGATATTCCTAGGATAATGAATAGTACATGTTTTTATTCTTTTATCAGACATCGAGTTGACATTCTTATAGAATAAAGTGTTTGTGGGGGGAGAATTACCACATCATTGATTTAATTCTCAGTTAATTTTATAGTTTATATTTGTTATTAAATTCATTAAGTGGAATTTCAATAATTTTTTTTGAAAATAGGGTTTTTCTGACATGACAATAGGTGTAACATGATTGTTTCATGATTCATAGAAACAATCCACTATCCTAGGACCAACTGTGTAGCGTGGGTAGTGGACCGATCCAGGCCGCATGGCCTACTACCCTAGAATGAAACTAATTGTGTGTAAAAACATGTTGTTACGTATTGGGACCATGGTAACTTCATGGGAATTTGGTCTCCACTAAGATATCGTCCAACCTTGTTCCTCTTTGGACAGAGAGGTATGCAGAGTTTCTTTAAGATTTAGAATACAGTGTGGGGTAACAATGTTACCCATATAGAAAATTAAAAATACTTACATTACCCTTTTTACCACTTAAAATGTATCCCCAATTCCACCAATTGCTTTCCATATATAGTATTTTCAACCCTATGAACATCTTCCCCTTCACACTGATCCTTTGGAAATCCAAATTTTTATAATTTTTTATGGGGAATCTCAATGAATCCTCACCTAAATCCATTATATATTAATTTCCTCTTTTATCTTGGGTTATTCATTATTATTCAATGTGTTTCCATTATATGGTAGGTTTCTTTCCCTAAATGGGTTTAATTGGGGTTATATGGGTTTATTCTAGATGGTTTTGGGTTTCTGTTGCCTTTATAGGACCCCCTTACAGTGTGGTAGTGGTTTTCCACTGGATTTTAATGATTCCATGTTTGAGGTAGGTGTTTCCATGATTTTTCATCATTAAATGAATTTTATATGATTTTTCAGTTTTATAAATGTGTTATTCAGAATATGTGTCTGTTTCAAAATATGTTTCTAAAAGTATTAATGGTCTTTTTGAGTTGACACTTGAATTTTCTAAAAGAAATTATTTTTTATCATGTGTTCTGTCAATGTTATTTTTCTAAATGGATTGTATGAATTTGGAAAATCGTGAAAATAATTTTTTAAAATTTATTTGGTGTGCATGTGGATTTGAAATCTGTTTTATCTGTGTAAATTAATGGTTTTAATGTGTAATTACATTTCATGGTGTGTGCATGTAAATGTACTGATCTATGTGAAATGTGTAATTTAATGTGAGATGAAAAATGAATCCTTAGAATTTAGGTGTGTATACTAGGATTAATACACTAGTTGAATCAGCTGGGATGAGGCTTGGTTCCTTCTATAAGGATTGATGCAACAATACTAATAAAACTATGATGATGATGAAGACCACTAAATATTTTGATAGATTCATCCCTATTGGGTCATACAATAGTATGTTGTGCGTAATGACTTATATACCATGTTTCATCGAGATATGAGGTTCCTATGGTCCCACGGGATAATGATCCATTTGTTATTTACACTAGTGTTCTCTTTTGATGTGGTTCTCATCGTTGGCCTACAATAGTCCTTGTCCTCTTTTATGTCAAAACATTATACCTTGGAAAATGTTTATCTAATTTTTTTTCTAATTTTTTTTCCATAAAATGATATATCTAAAAAAATTATATTTTCTTATTTATAATGGCGTGTATTTTTTATTTTAATGTTATAGAATGGAATCATTTATTTGGGTGGAATCCTATTTTTCATTGGCTGAAACCTAACAAACACTCGTTGTTGTATATTGATCACGTTATTTTTCAATAATGTAAAGGAATGATGTTTTCTGGTGGTGATGGAGTGTCCAATTTCTAGTGAGTCTCTTGTAGGTATTGGTGGAGGTGGCATGTGGTTTTAATCCATATTGTTATTGGGAGTTTTTGTTTCATAGTGGTACCCCTACATGTTTAGATTTTTGGTTCAAATAATAAATAGATTAATTTAAAATATTTGTAACTATTTTGGTTTGGATTATTAATCTTCAGATGATGATTTCATATTGGTTTTTTATGTTAGTTGTCATTGGTGAAATGATTCCCAATTGTGTAAGGTTGATACCCAAGAACTAGTTTCCAGTTTGTGGGGATCAGGAATACACATTAGAGAATTCCACTGGCCGGGTTAGTTGTTGGGTTCGATGAAAACCTTGAGATGGTCCATGAAATGCTCTATCTTCTCCAAAGTACATATTGGAATATATAATAGGAAATTACCATTAAATATATACATATTATGTTCAATTTATCCATTAACATATGTAATCCAAAAACAACTTCAAATAATCCATCATTGTCATGCAGACCATCTCAAAGGAGGGTATCAAAGTACAAACTGACATCCCCCTACCTACCATAAGAGTATCCATATCATCATCTCACCAACGAAACTAATTCATAATTATATATCCAATTCCCTAACCATCCTACAAATTTTGAGAAACATCATAAAAAATTTTATCATCCCCAAGAACATATGTATCATCACCCATCTGCCATTCCAACTTCCCAATAATGACTCCCATGGAGTTTTTTATGTTTCAAAAAAAAATAAGGGTAATGACCATTATGTGGATAATGGTTCACTATAAACCATTCAGATTATATTAAATCCTTTCGTCATGCATTACTTCAAAAGAGAATATTAATTTAATTGGTAATGAATGTTTGGAATCTCAGTGTACAGATGATGCTCTCACAGTATACATGGGAATATTTTAGGAAATTGGGAAAGATCATATCTAATTTCACATTACACTGTGATTAAATTGATAGGGGTTTACTACTCCTCTCAGTCAATGCTAATATCAAACTGGACAACACATTCAATAAAAATATAATAAACCATGACTTCGGAAAATGAGTTTCATGATCCAACGATGGTCTACCATTTCAAATTACAATGTTAATTTTCAAATTACCCCCCATAATTAGTAACATCCATTATTCTACCCAAATATTCAGTTTGACATGATTTTGAGTGCCATTATTGGAAACCATCAATATGTGGCCCATTCCAAAAAACTCATTGATGCTCAATAATATCCAAATCCCTTTTGAAATTGGTAAAAAATAAACGTCACTTATATTCTTTGTGTACATCATATATCTCCCCATTGAATACCTGAATCACACTCTCAAATATTTTTCTATCATAAAAGTTGAGCTTCATGTTGTACAATTAAATAACCCAATTCTTCCTTTGAGGTATGGATTCTTTTTTTTGGTTCCCATTGAGTTGATTTTGAGAAAACAAGGGATATTTTGGAAAAGTACTAGAATCAGTTGATACACATTGTGTAATCCAAATAACACACCATGTAATATGTATGTGTATGAAGGTAATACATGGTGTGTGAGAATGTCAGTGAGAAAAATGGGGAAACCTACTACATGCCTAGTACATTCTAGTACACACCATGTAGTTCTGTCAACAAGCCTTTGAATGTAAGTTGGTGAAATTCAATCGCTAGATGAATAGTTAGATGATATACACGCCATTTATATAGACTTGAAAGTCATTTAATTATTGTATTTATCTTAAAATAGGATGTAGCTTCGTTCTTCTATCACCTGGACAGAAGGCTCACATGGGGAACTCTATAGGAGTTCCAGAATTTCAACCACTTCCCAGTTGATCATATAAACTCCAAATCAATCATTGTTAGTCTCATTTGATCATAATAGATAATATCTTGATTAAAATTCATCTATTATTTGTGATTTTTGTTCTCAACTATGTTATTTAATGTTGAGTTAATATCCATGTTTTATAGATCTATACAATTCTACCTTGAATTGGAAGTAGAGGACAGATGAGGCAATTCATAGTACGACAAGGTAGGTGGTCTCATGCATCTCGTTTATTGTTGAGATGTTTATATGATTCTTTTTTCATGTTCCCATGACTTTGGTGTTTCCTTGAAATGAATTTTATCCTCATTTTTACATAATGTTGTTCTAGTAATTAATTCAATGAATTAAAGTACGTTTGTGTTTGTTGTTTGATTAAGGGCCCCATACAGGTGAGTATCCATTCTATAGTTATTATTTGGATATTTCAGACTAGTATGTATATGGAAATCCATAAGTTTTCCTTTTAGGGTTGATTATATTAATCTTTATTATTATAGGTAATTGCAATTTTGTTTAATTTTTAAGTGTTTTGATTATATCGTTGGGATTATGTTTCCCCTTTTCCATGGTGTTTTTTTTCCTGTTTAATAAGGATTGAATATTTTATTTAATTTTAATTAGTAAATGGAAAATATGATTCGGTGTTATATGGGTTCATCTTTGAACATCGTGAATGGACTCGCATAACTATTGTACCTTGCACATTAGGTGAAATAAGGGCTCAAATTAGAATGCCTTAGAAGAACTCGAGAATATTTTGATTTATATGTCATTACTGAAACTTGGTATCCCTAGTAGGACCTCCAAGGATGAACTAAATTGAAATGATATTATACTACACATAGAGTGATACAATAGACTCCCTAGTAGAACCACTGAGGACGAACTCGAATGACCTGATACCTACATCGAGATTGACACTCGGGGCTTCTTAGTAGGACAAATAAGGATGGAATCACATGATGTCGGTATAACTACACCTATAGTGATACATGAATTTCAATAGAGGAATATCAAGAAAAGACTCATGATAAAATTAAATAATGGAATGGAATGAATTCTGACACATCTTCCAATCCAAAGAACAAGCTTACATTTAGTCTTAACTAACTTGTAAGATGGTCCAGTAAGACATTTTTTGTTCACACTCTACTATGGGGAATTCCTGGCTTATGACGAATTCCATGACTTAAATATCTTATTTAATTGAATTCCTGATGAACATAATGAACTCTATACATGAATTTGGGTACTTGTTGGGTTTTTTACTTCAAAATACCACCTAGTTTACTGCATTTCATTAATATACACTACTACTGCATATACTCAATGTAACACCCGAGACTTTTATGTTATATAAATCATCAAAGAAATCTTTTTCTACACAACACTTTCTTGTCTTTCTTTACATGAAATCGCGACCTTCCTCGATAGCATGAGTCGTACGCAATACCGAGTTTCACTAAACAACGATATTATATTAAAATATTACTAAAACTAGCCATTATGAATAGTAATAACCACTTTTTGAAATTTTATAAATTTTATTTTTCAAAATGGACTTCATTTTTGGATTCGGAATATCGAAATTAGCCTAGGGTGAAATTTTGGTATTTTTCTGAAAACATTCAATTTTTGATTAATAGTGAAACCACTAAGTGGTAGTTAAAAAACTGAATTTTCCATAAAATATAATTTTACCACTTCTGTGAGTGGAATTTCAAAAATCCAAGAGACACGGTTGATGTCAGTAAGTAAAATGTGGTTCAATGAGATGAAAATAATTTTTTGGTTAATAGGAACTTTTTTACTTTTTTTACCATGGTTAAAAGTAAATAGGGTAATTAAGGGTAAAGATGATATTATTATTACCCTAACACATGTCCTAATTCTATTGGATAATTTTAATTCGGCCAAAAACAAACCTAGGAATAAAATATGACCATTTAGGCCCACTTGGATTAGATTAGGACATTTATTATTAATTAATTTAAAGAAGGGTTAAAATAGTAAAAATCAATGTTTAATAAGTAAATAATTTTTAATATGGGGTTATACATAAGATAAATTCGACTATAAATATTCATTAGAAATATAAAAGGATTTCCTACATAATGGTATTTTATTTGAAATTTTTAGACTTTAAATAATTTAAGTTATTTATGGCACAACGATAGAGCAGTAATTATCTTATTAATGAAATATTGACATAATTAATGTTATAAACACCAAAATAAATGTAATTTGAGACTTTTTATGAATTACACTAATTTTCTAGGTTAATATGACATATTAGTATTGAGTTAAGTAACTTGTTTTGGACTAATAATTCTGTTATTATTTTCACAAAAATCAATTACTAAATAGTGTCAAAATTGACATAAAATAGTTTTTAAAAAAAATATTATATTAGTAATTTGTATATTATTCCTAAAATTATAAGGATCGGCCAAAAGATTTAGATAAAGTTATATATATTATTAATAAACAACTTGGGGTTCGTTTGGCTGCTTATAGTAAGTTTATTAACCTTATAGTATAAGAACACAAGAAGACATGGTAAAAGTAAACTAATTTAACTTAATGTTAAATCTAAATGATCAGGTTAAAATAGGAACCTAAACTTGTCTAAATTATATTTTATTAGAGGATTTCTACCCCTCCCCACCTTAGCTTCAAAATATATCAATTTGGAGCTATTTAAAACTGAACATGACTTTATAATAAAATAATATTTTTAGTTTTCCCAAAGGTTCCCCTCTCCTTCCTTATAAAATGTCACCTCCTCCCCCTCTTCCTCACACCACATTGAGCCTTCAAGCTCGGCCAACCCCTGCCAATTCCTCCTCTACACTTCCCTAGAGACATCCTAGTGGTCCCGGTCTTCTTAAAAGACCAATTTTAGTTCCCTAAAAGAAGGTCTCAAAGAAGCACTTCAAAGAAGAGGTAATGTCTGTTACGGATTATTTCATCTTTATTTCTTCTTCCACTTCTTCTTATTTAGTTGTTTCATTATGAAGTAATAACATCAGTATAACTAATATACGAATATGTTATTATTAGTATGAAACAACCCTATATCACCATCTATCCATCCTACGGAAAAAAAATCACCACGCGTTCGTACATACGAAATACCGTCTCCACGCCGTGGTGTAATCTATTTTCCACCACCACCTTACTTGGATGGGTATAATGGTGTAAATAATGACTATATATGACGATTATAAAGTAATACTGATTATGAAATATTATACATACACTCCAATACAATTCCACGATCATATGAACGATATCATCACTCGTGCGTACGTACGGAATACCGTCTCCACGATGTGATGTGACTCGTTCTACATGATCTTCATTTCATAATGATTATATAAATTAATTTAATGAATGATTATGATATATATTACATGGAAATTATTTATCTATAACCTAAAGATATGAATAAGAATTTATTCGACAAGACACGCATAAGAACAAAAAGTTATAAACACCTGAATAACAAGTAACAATGAAATATTACTACTAAGAAGCTAAGAATATGACCATATATGATATCATAAAAATATGTATGATTCTGGAATAAGTCAATAACATTATTTAAATCATTATACAGGAGTTTCGGACACTTACGAAGAAAAACAGACCTAAGGTAAGGGAAATATCACAATCTCATTTTTATCCGAGATTGTTTATACATTAGAATTTACTAGGGTGTATTTTATCATCCACATCCATGTTTCCTCAATAAGTCATATTATATCCATTCACCTACAATTTTTTAAATCCTATTTTACCATTCGGTGAGTTTTTAGTAAAATATATGAAATGAATCTTTTGTCGTTTTTCGTACGAGGTACTTTTTGACCTTTCCGACAAAATTACGAAGAATGTTTTTTTTAACTTATACGGCATGAATGGATTTTTAAAACTTTATTTCCAAGAGGATTTCCTTACACGTTTTCAAGTTTATTTTTAATCAACTTCTTTTAGTTTAGAATTGTATGACATGTTAAGAAAGGAAAAGTGTTTTTGAAGTAGAAAGGATATTTTTCTCAAGAATGGAGTTGAAGTGTTTTATCAAAATTATTTTCCATCTAAGATAATATTAGGTTTTGTTTCTATCCCTATTATTACATTGATATGATTATGTTGTGATGTAAATATTTTTATGAATTCCTTTATCTTATATTAATTGTTTTATGATGTCATGATGTTTAAGATTCCCATTTTTATTACATGGGTTATGCAATGATGTATGAGTTATGATTTTGTGGCACACATAAGAATGATATCATTATGATATGGGTGGGAACTATATCTCCCTCCAATGCATTGGGTAATGATTTTATATCTCATGAGATAGACATGGCTAGAATGGTAGGTTATACCGGTTCAGTGAAACAGGACTGAAACGAGGGTGACTCGGTTCAGAAATGGACTTTGTCCACTAAGATAGTCTTGGCAATGAGTCTTGACTAACAAGAAATGATTCTCTATGATTATGTGTGTATTCCACAATGTTTAA
This sequence comes from Viscum album, assembly GCA_963277665.1. Classification (NCBI taxonomy): domain Eukaryota; kingdom Viridiplantae; phylum Streptophyta; class Magnoliopsida; order Santalales; family Viscaceae; genus Viscum; species Viscum album. The sequence goes on along the minus strand of OY728121.1, from coordinate 1,152,226,186 downwards.
TGTTTTATGTTATGATTATTATGATTACATTTCACTTCCATGATTTATTCCATGTTATGAAATTATGATCTCTTTTGCAGGTGAAGATTTCCAAAAGTTATGCGCTTATGTATATGATGTGATTGATATTTCTTTTGTTTACCCTTACTGAGCATTTGTGCTCACCCTTTTGTATATTTTCTTTCCCCAGGTCAGGAAGAAGGTTATTAAGTATGATATGCCAAAATGGACTATTAATATGATGAAATAAATGGGAGACAGTGTAGACGCTTTATGAACCAGTTGTTTATGTTTCTCAGTTTATAAAGACATTATACCTATATGGTCCTTTCGTAGTTTTGTTATATGTTGTAATAACTATGCTTCAATTTTGAAGTATTAACAATGTATGTAAATTATGGGTCGTTATAGTTGGTATCAGAGGAAAGGTATAGTCAACATTTGGAAACTAGGATGTGAAAGCCTTAGTAAGACCCTTAAGGATAAGTCTAAGCATATAACACAATCTTAGTGTTTTAGAAATGGCCATGAATAACCTAGGATAAGACCTTAAGTGTGAAATTTTATTCTTGATTATGTTGTTTTCCTATTATAATTAGTGTTGCTCACACTATTCTTCTTGGGTTTAGTCAATGGCTGGAACCCGAAGGAACCTTGTTAATGCGGAATGCGATGGGCAATGTAATGATTGTACCCCTGAGCACCCAAACGTTATGGGAGGTGGAATGAAAAATCTTGTAGCCATGCTAACACAACTTTCTCAAGCTATGAATCATTCAGGGCTTCCAAACGAGCAAAGGAAGTAGCAAAATTCTGTTGAATCCTTCATGAGGCAGCGTCCACCTTCTTTCAGTGGGTCTAATGATCCATTAGCTACTGAACAATGGATTAGTACTACTGAAAAGATATTTTCAGTTCATCAATGTTCTGAACATGGTAAAGTCATCCTAGCAGTGTATCGTTTGGAAGGAGATGCTGATCAATGGTGGATTATTATTAAGAATACGAGGCAAAGGGATGAAATTGAGTCCATGGAATGGGACGAGTTCAAGAACTTATTTTTCAATAAGTACTTCCCTAGTATTCTCCGAACAAAGATGGAGAAAGAGTTTCTTGAATTGAAGCAAAAGGATGATTAATCTGTTGGTACCTATGAAGCAAATTTTACAAGACTTGCAAGGTACGCTTCTGGTATTATTATCCAACCTGAGAGTAAGATCGATATATTATTTAATGGCTTAAAACCAAGTCCTCGAAGGGCGTTAGCCATAAGTGACTTCAATAGCTACGAGGAAATCGTTCGATGTGATCTCAATGTCGAGATGTAGATTGGAGTAACCCATCAGTCATATGGGTTTGATAAGAAGAGGAAAATGGAATTCAAAGGAAAATATAAAGAGAACACTGAAAAGAAGATGAGGTGTCCTTTATGCTCAAAGTGTGGAAAGAAACATGGAGGGAGTTGTCTTAAAGGGACAAGTAAATGTTTTAAATGTGGAAAGGAAGGTCATCGGGCATTTGAATGCTGCGATGATGGGAAGAAGATGTCTAATGATGCAAACAATGGAAGGGATACACAGAATGAACCTACTACACTTCAATGTTTTAAGTGCAACGAGATGGGAAATTATTCCAATAAATGCCTTAATCTAAGGGTTGATGATGATGGTCGACATCAACAAACTCTTAAGGCTAAAGACAAAGGAAAGTCACATGCAATTTCTATTAGCGATGTGGAGTAAGATAACGATGTGGTGAAAGGTACACTTACCATCCACTATAATGTAGAAATTTTTTTATTTGATTCTGGATCCACACACTCTTTTATTTATGAAGAATTTTCTAAGGGTATCACCGTATTACCTCAACAATTAGATGTTGAGTTATCTGTGACAACACCTAATGGCACAACAGTCGCATCAAAAGTTTATAATTCTTCTCCGATCGAAGTTTGTGGGAAAGTGCTTCCTGAAAATCTTGTGATCCTTCCTATAGTGGAATTTGATGTGATTCTTGGCATGGATTGGCTTTCTTTATATGGAGCTCATATCAATTTCCAAAGAAGGGAAGTCACATTTCATATTCTAGATCAATCTATGATCGTCTATCACTGCAAGGATGAACATAACCTTCCAGTGGAAATTTATTCCATTTTATGGGTATTGATTCCACTAAATGAAGTTTATTTATCTCAAATGGTTGGTGAGAAACTCACGATTAAGAATATGCCCATTGTACGGGAGTTTGATGATGTCTTTCTGGAGGAATTACTAGGTCTTCCACCGAATCGTGAAGTTGAGTTTTCAATAGAACTCGGACCGGGTGCTTTGCCTATTTCAAAGAGACCTTATAGAATGGCCCCAATTGAGTTGTAGGAATTGAAGAAGAAACTCCAAGAGAATCTTGATAAGGGGTTTATATGCCCTAGTGTGTCACCTTGGGGAGCACCTGTTCTATTTGTTAAGAAGAAAGATGGATCAATGAGACTCTGCATTGATTATCGAGAACTTAACAAGACCACTATCAAGAACAAGTATCATCTCCCACACATTGATGACTTATTTGACCAACTACGGGGAGATCAATACTTTTCCATGATTGATCTTCGTTCAGGGTATCATCAATTAAGGGTCAAAAGGGAGGATATACCAAAGACAGCTTTCCGTACAAGGTATAGACACTATGAATTTATAGTGATGCCATTTTGTCTTACTAATTCCCCTTCTATCTTCATGGATCTGATGAATAGAGTCTTTAGAGACTATCTTGATCAATTTGTGGTAGTCTTTATAGACGATATTCTTGTATATTCAAAGTGCAAGGACAAACATGATGATCACTTGACAATTATATTGATGACCCTGAGAAAGGAGAAGCTTTATGCCAAATTTACCAAGTGTGAATTTTGGCTTCAAAAAGTTGCATTTTTGGGTCACATAATCTCAAAAGAGGGGATATCTGTGGATCCAGTAAAAACAGAGGTTATTGAAAGATTGTCGAGACCAACAACAGTAACTGAGATCCGAAGTTTTCTTGTTTTGGCTAGATATTATCAAAGTTTTGTGAAATATTTTTCACGATTATCTAATCCACTCACCATGTTGACTCGAAAGGAGTTATGTTTGTCTGGACGGAAGAATGTGAAGAGAATTTCAAGGAGTTGAAAAGGAGGTTATCCAGTGCACATGTGCTCACACTGACTTGTAGTGGAGAAAGGTTTGTGATCTATAGTGATGCATCCAAGAAGGGATTAGGGTGTGTTATTATGCAAAATGATATGGTGATAGCTTATGCCTCACAACAGTTGAAAATCCATGAGAAAAATTACCCAACACATGATTTGGAGTTAGCTGCAGTAATCTTTGCATTAAAGATTTGGAGGCATTACCTCTATGGTGAAAGGTGTGATATTTATACTGATCACAATAGTTTAAAGTATATTTTCACACAAAAGGATCTGAATATGTGCCAAAGAAGATGGTTGGAGATGATTAAGGATTATGACTGCTCAATCCATTACCACCCTGGGAAAGAAAACAAGGTGGAAGATGCATTAAGTCGATAAGACCATGCTAGTTTATCCATGATGAGGATCACAAAAGATCCAATATTTATGGATTTACAAAGGATGGATCTTGGAATTATAATGGAAGGGGAAAAATCTTATCTTTCTCAAATGAATGTTCAACCATCTATACATGTGAAGATTAAAGAGGCACAGAATGAAGATGTTGAGTTACAAAAGAAGGTGAGAAATGTTCCTGAATTCAACCTTGATTTTGATGGGATAATAAAGTTCAGGAATCGGGTTTGTGTTCCTCCCATCCCTGAATTAAAGAAGGAGCTACTGGATGAGGCTCATAGTTCTTCATTCTCTATTGATCCTGGAAGCACGAATATGTATAGGGACCTGAAAAAGTACTTCTGGTTGGATGGAATGAAAAGAGATGTTGCTGAATATGTCTCTCGATTCTTGGTTTGTCAACAAGTTAAAGATGAGAGACAGAAGTCTAAGGGGATGTTACAACCATTACCCATACCCGAATGGAAATGGGAAAACATCACTATGGACTTTGTCACAGGACTTCCTAAAACATCCAAAGGCAATAATGCTATCTGGGTCATAGTTGATCGTCTTACAAAGTCTGAACACTTTTTTGCTATTAGATACGATTTCTCTCTGGATCAGCTTGCCAGGATAAATGTAAATGAAGTGGTAAGATTGCATGGAGTACCACTTTCTATTATTTCTGATCGGGATCCGAGATTTACCTCGAAGTTCTGGAGAAGTCTTCAGCATACTCTGGATACAGAGTTGAGTTTCAGCACTGCTTATCATCCTCAGACAGAGGGGCAGTCTGAGAGAACAATTCAAACTCTAGAAGATATGTTGAGAGCTTGCTCTATGGATTTCAAAGGTTGTAGGGATCAACACCTACCTTTGGTGGAATTTTCTTATAATAATATCTTTCACTCCAGTATTCATATGGCTCCTTATGAAGCTCTCTATGGAAATAAATGCAGGACTCCAACATGCTAGGATGAAGTTGGGGGAAGAAAGCTATTAGGACCTAATCTCGTTGATGAAATGGTAGAAAAGGTCATATCTATTCAACAACACCTAAGATCAGCTCAGAGTCGACAGAGAAGTTATGCCGACAACTGATGAAAAGACCTTGAGTTTGAAGTGGGTGATAAAGTGTTCGTACGAATATCTCCATGGAAGAGAGTCATGAGATTTGGAAAGAAGGGGAAGTTGATCCCTAGATATATCGGTCCTTTCGAAATACTGGATCGTGTCGGGAAGGAATCTTACCGATTGGCGCTTCCACCGAATCTCTCTCAAGTTCGCGATGTGTTCCATGTATCTCTCCTGAGAAAGTACATACCTGATCCTTCACATGTACTCAGCTCAGAAGTTGTACCGCTGGAGCAAGATCTTTCTTATGAAGAAAAACCGATAGAGATTCAGGATCGTAGCGAAAAAGTCCTACGAAACAAGACCACTCGATTGGTGAAAGTTTTATGGAGGAACCACCAATTAGAAGAAGCTACTTGGGAGCTTGAGGATATGTTGAGGGAGAGGTATCTTCATCTATTTGTTACAAAGTGACGAATTTTGAGGGCGAAATTCATTTTAAGGGGGGTAGAATGTATCACCCGAGACTTTTATGTTATATAAATCATCAAAGAAATATTTTTCTACACAACACTTGCTTGACTTGCTTTACACGAAATCGTGACCTTCCTCGATAGCTTGGGTCGTACGCAATACCGAGTTTCACTAAACAACGATATGCTATTAAAATATTACTAAAACTAGCCATTATGAATAGTAATAACCACTTTTTGAGATTTTATTAATTTTATTTTTCAAAATGGACTTCATTTTTGGATTCAGAATATCGAAATTAGCCTAGGGTGAAATTTTGGTATTTTTCTGAAAACATTCAATTTTTGATTATTAGTGAAACCACTAAGTGGTAGTTAAAAAACTAAATTTTTCATAAAACATAATTTTACCGCTTCTGTGAGTGGAATTTCAAAAATCTGAGAGACATGGTTGATATCAGTAACTAAAATGTGGTTCAATGAGATGAAAATAATTTTTTGGTGAATAATAACTTTTTCCTTTTTTTTACCACGGTTAAAAGTAAATAGGATAATTAAGGGTAAAGATGATATTATTATTACCCTGACACATGTCCTAATTCTATTGGACAAGTTTAATTCGACCAAAAACAAACATTGGAATAAAATATGAACATTTAGGCCCACTTGGATGAGATTAGGACATTTATTATTAATTTATTTAAAGAAGGGTTAAAATAGTTAAAATCAATGTTTAATAAGTAAATAATTTTTAATATGGAGTTATACATAAGATAAATTAGACTATAAATATTTATTAGAAAGAAAAAAAGATTTCCTACATAATGGTATTTTATTTGTAATTTTTAGACATTAAATAATTTAATTTATTTATGAAAAAACGATGATGCAGTAATTTTCATATTAATGAAATATTGACATAATTAATGTTATAAACACAAAAATAAATGTAATTTGAGTTTTTTAATGAATTACACTAATTTTCTAGGTTAATATGACATATTTTTATTGATTTAATGAACTTGGTTCGAACTAATAATTCTGTTATTATTTTCACAAAAATTAATTACTAAATAGTGTCAAAATTGACATAAAATAGTTTTTAAAACAAATATTATATTAGTAATTGTTATTTTATTCCTAAAAATCTAAGGTTCGGCCAAAAGACTTAGATAAGATTATATATATTAATAATAAAAAACATGGGGTTCGTTTGGATTCTTATAGTATGTTTATTAACCTTATAGTATAAGAACACAAGAAGACACGGTAAAAGTAAACTTATTTAACTTAATGTTAAATCTAAATGATAAGGTTAAAATAGGAACCTAAACTTGTCTAAATTCTATTGGATGAGATTATTTCGACCCATACCCACCTTAACTTCGAAATATATCAATTTGGAGCTATTTAAAACCGAAATTAACTTTATAATAAAATAATATTTTTAGTTTTCCCAAAGGTGCCCCTCTCCTCCCTTATAAAAGGGCACCTCCTCCCCCTCTTCCTCACACCACTTTTAGCCTTCACGCTCGGCCAACCACTGCCAATTCCTCTTCTCCACATCCCTAGAGACATCCTAGAGGTCCCGGTATTTTTCAAAGACCAATTTTAATTCCCTAAAAGAAGGTCTCAAAGAAGTACTTCAAAGAAGAGGTAATGTCCGTTACCGATTCTTTCATCTTTATTTCATCTTCCACTTCTTCTTATTTAGTTGTTTCTTTATGAAGTAATAACATCAGTATCACTCATATACTGATATGTTATTATATGTATGAAACAACCCTATTTCATCATCTATCCATCCTACGGAAAATGAAATCACCGCGCGTGCATACGTACGGAATACCGTCTCCACGCCGTGGTGTAATCTATTTTCCACCACCACCTTACATGGATGGATATAATGGTGTAAATAATGAATATATAGGACTATTATAAGGTAATACCAATTATTAAATAGTATAAATACACTCAAATACAATTCCACGATCATAGGAATGATATCATTACTCCGGCGTACATACGGAATATCGTCTCCATGATGTGATGCGACTCATTCTACATGATCTTCATATCATAATGATTATATAAATGAATTTAATGAATGAATATGATATATATTACACTAATAACATTCTGAAAATGATGTATCTATAACCTAAAGAGAATAATAATAATTTATTCGACCAGACACGCATAAGAACAAAATGTTATAAACACCTGAATAACAAGTAGCAATGAAATATTACTACTAAGAAGATAAGAATATGACCATATATGATATCATAAAAATAAGTATGATTCTGGAATAAGTCAATAACATTATTTAAATCATTATACAGGAGGTTCGGACACTTACGAAGAAAAACGGACCTAAGGTAAGGGAAATATCACAATCTCATTTTTATCCTAGATTGTTTATAATTTAGTATTTAATGGGGTGTATTTTATCATCCACATCCATGTTTCCTCAATATGTCATATTATTTCCATTCACCTAGAATTGTTTAAATCCTATTTTACCTTTCGGTGAGTTTTTAGTAAAAGATATGAAATGAATCTTTTGTCGTTTTTCGTACGATGTACTTTTTGACTTTTCCGACAAAAGTACGAAGAATGTTTTTTTAACTTATACGGCATGAATGGATTTTTAAAACATTATTTCCAAGAGGATTTCCTTAAAAGATTTCATGTTTATTTCTAATCAACTTCTTTTAATTTGAATTGTATGACATGTTAAGAAAGGAAAAGTGTTTTTGAAGTAGAAAGGATATTTTCCTCAAGAATGGAGTTCAACTGTTTTATCAAAATTATTTTCCATCTAAGATAATATAAGGTTCTGTTTATATCCCTATTATTACATTGATATGATTATGTTGTGATGTAAATATTTTTATGAATTCCTTTATCTTATAAGAATTGTTTTATGATGTCATGATGTTTAAGATTCCCATTTTTATTTCATGGGTTATGCAATGATGTATGAGTTATGATTTTGTGGCACACATAAGAATGGTATCATTATGAGATGGGTGGGACCTATATCTCCCTCCAATGCATTGGGTAAAGATTTTATATCTCATGAGATAGACATGGATGGAATGGTAGGTTATACCGGTTCAGTGAAATAGGACTGAAACGAGGGTGACTCGGTTCAGAAATGGAATTTGTCCACTAAGATAGTCTTGGAAATGAGTCTTGACTAACAAGAAATGATTCTCTATTATTATGTGTGTACGCCACATAGATTCATGTTTTAAGTTATGATTATTTTGATTACATTTCACTGCCATGATTTATTCCATGTTATGAAATTATGATCTCTTTTGTAGGTTAAGATTTCCAAAAGTTATGAGCCTATGTATATGATGTGATTGATATTTATTTTGTTTACCCGTACTGAGCATTTGAGCTCACACTTTTGTATGTTTTCTTTCCCCAGGTCAGGAAGAAGGTTATTATGTAAGATATTCCAAAAGGGACTATAGATATGATGAAATAAATGGGAGACAATGTAGATTCTTTATGAACCAGTTGTTTATGTTTCCCATTTTCTAAAGACACTATACCTATACGGTCCTCTCATGGTTTTGTTATATGTTGTAATAAGTATGCTTCAATTTTGAAGTATTAACAATGTATGTAAAGTATGTGTCGTTATACTCAAGGATAGATTGGAATATAACTTATGTGGTTTCTTACTATGATTTAATTCTCACACCCTATTTGGGTATGGTTTTTGGGCCTAATAAGACTATATTGCTATGGGTTTTGATTGGGTAAAGGCTCCTTATATAGGAACCTGAATGCAGCTTAGGAGTAGGAGAGAAAGGGACCAATCCAAGGCTTTCATTTCTGCTATGATTCATCTTTTAGTGTTGTACATTAGTATAGTATTGTAATAGATAGAATTATATCTTTTTTTTTGTGTTCTTAGAACATGTTTCATGTCACATCATTATGGTATTATATTCCTTCTAGTTATCTTTAACTATTTGAATTCTGTTGTTTACTTTAGTTGCATGTTGTTTACTGCTTATGATACTATAATTATTAATTCAACTATGTTACAATCTTCAAATGAGTGAATGATTTTTCAATTATCACACCCCATGCCCTCGCTTCTAGAAAAAATCCTCTAGTGTGGGGGGAAATTCACTTGAGGTCATGTTCACAACCGAGTACGGGGCACCAATTGAGTGGATTCGAAATTTAGTACATTACATAGATGAATCAGAAAGTTTATTTTTTGGTTAGCTTTAATATTTGGTGATGATAAAATGGATATGGAATTTTGTAACTAGTTGTGTCAGAGAGTATCTACCCTATATACAGGGAAAAACTAAATTGGCTCAAATTAAATTGTAATTTTGGATTTCGATCAATTATAGTTGATCCAATTTCACTATTGGGTGAAACACTTGTTTTGTGCTATTAGTACTGATATTATTATTGTTCTATTTTTTTGCAATCTGATGAGTTGAGGATATGCCATCTCATGCATCATATATGAACCTGTTAGAAATCACATTCTATGCATAAATTCCATGCCATATGAGTATCATTACTAATTCATGTTGTTGTGATATAACATTGATAGATATGCATGTTGTTTTGATAGGTGAATTGGTACGTGATATGGTATGGATTGAATGGACACCAAACATTTGTTGCAGAGGTATATGGGCCCTCTTGGATCGTAATTTGGTTGATAATGATTCATCTTTTGGAATTTAATTGTGATATATTATGTTATTCTTGGGTGAAAAACATTGATTCGAAGGAAGTATAGGTCCTAAATGATTAGAAATTGTCATACCACTGGTTTGTTTTTTCTATTTAACATGGATTTTCTTGCCAATCTAGAGTTTCTATCTAGAAAAACCCACTTCACCTGGCATGTAGTTTTGCCTATCATGTCGTGCGTTCTTCTTGTTCGGGGAAGATGATGTTCCATGTACTAATATGTACACACCGAGTACCAAATGTACATGTTGTTTATAATCTAACCATATAACAAGCCATGTGAAATGAAACATTGGCCATTGAGTTTTGATCATAACATGTCGTGTACTTCTAGTATACTCTATTTAGCTTTCCTAGGCAGAACCTGTGTGGACCGTGCCATGTGGGAGTACATGGATAGGAGGAAAAACTTGTTTACCGGCTGTGTGTACTTGGAACACATCGTGTACATGGGGTTGATACCCACCCAAACTGGTGAGACGACATGACCTTTCAAGAGGTTAGGGGTACACACCGTGTATTATTTTTACACACCGTATAGTTCCTTTTTGTTAAAAATTGTCGGTCATTTCCTAATTTTATTTATCTTTTTTGAATGACAATAAACCTTGACAATGAGTTTGAACTAAGGTGTGTTCTTGACTTTTTAGAGTCACGCCTCCAAAACGACCATGAGCTATATGCCAGGAGAGAGGTGATGATCATACTCTAGAGATAGTATACCTTAGGCTACCAATGGATCCTCCAGTTTTCCCAGTTGTGGCACCATCCATTATACAGAATGGTCGTGTAAATGAACAGTTTCATAAAATATTTGTGAGGTTCATACAGAACTTTTAGGGAGTATGAAAGGCTGCTACATCTATGGTAGATATGATTCATATATTCCAGTAGTAGAAACCACTTAATTTTTCATGGGATGTTAGACCATACACTACAGAATCATGGTTGGAATTAGTGTTGACTATCTTCGAGCATATGGATATTCCTATTTAGAGGAGGGTCAAGCTCACAACATATATGAAATTTTATTTTTCTGAGAGACGGTGGGATGTTATAAATCAAGCCAGACAACATCGGGATATGACATGGGAAGACAATCAGGTGGCATTCATTGATCACTATTTTCCAGAGACCCTGAGGGCCGACCAATCCTAGTAGTTCATGCAAATGGAGTAGGTCATACTCTTAGTTATGGACTGTTCTTCTTGGTTTACTACGCTTCAGTATTTTACAAAAATTCTGATTGGTGATGACATATCAAAAGCTATATGATTTGAGGATGGCCTCTGGTTCAATATATGATCAAAGGTGAATTTATTCATGTTTCCTTTGGTCTCTACTATCATGAATCAATATATAATCCTCGAGAAAAATCTACTGGAAACTAGTGGTGCGAGCTAGGGCTGTTCAACACCAATTTCAGGTACTGTCTCTTCTGTCATGAAGAATCATTGTCTAGAGTTCTCTAGTGGTTATAGTATTAGTCAGAACCCTTCTTCCAGAAATCTAGTGAGGTCCTACTAGTGTGGTAGGCTAGGGAATATGAGGCCTCAGTTCTTTAAGGACCCAGATTAGTGTCAAGTATGCAGTTGGATGTGACATCCACAGTGCTTTTTCAGGATGGTTCCACTAGTGGATATTGGGAGAGGATCTGTAAAGAATCCACATGCCGGATTAGTGTTAATAGCTTCTCACTAGTCTGGAATCATGAATATGTTGGGTCGTTCAAGAAAAGCTAGTGGTCATCGTCATTGTAGCCAAGCCCATGATCTTACTATCATCAGGGCGGGTCAGCTCATGGTATCCAGGCTGGGTCATAGGGTCGCGGTATGGTTCTAAAATGTACATTGCAACAAACCCAATAACAGTTGGAACCTGAAACATTTACTCCTAGAGGTACTATCCTAGTTTCCTCAGTTTTAACTTCTACTCTTTTTAATACTCTTTCAATGCAAAATTTTATATATGTGGCTATTGTGGAAATACATGGGTTTGTGTTTATACATCTTGTGATGTTATTATTATTTAAACACCATTTGGGATTATAAAAATAGATGCGCGTTAGTGAAAGGAGTTCCCCTTGAGATTTGTGGGTGTGACTTCTTATGGAACCTCTATATCTTATAGAAAAGGTTATTCGATGCCATTTTTTAATGGAGTAGTTGTTTCCTTTTTGAGCCATTTTTGATTTCTATCACACCATATTGAGTTTTAAATAACTATTGGGTAGTGAGTTTATACATAAGGGTGAATGGTATGTCTAGGTGAGATGAGCTGGACTCGAGCATCACGTGTTGGGATGATGAAAAACCACATAGTGGTATTATATCATAAAAACAAGGGGAAATGTATGGAAGACTTTCCTCTAGTGATTGATAGTTTCAAGGATGTTTTCCAAGAATACTTCTTAGGATTACCTCCGGTTATATAGGTGGAGTTCACTATTGAAATAGTTCCAGGAGATGCACCAATATCCATTCCTCCTTACAGGATGGCTGTGATGGAGATACAAGAAATCAAGAGGTAGTTGTTTGATCTGAAAGATAAAGGTTTTATCTTATATTTTACTTTCCCTTAGGTCTCACTGGTCCTTTTAATGGAAAAAGGTAGATGTTGCCCTTTGGATATGTGTGGACTTTCGGAAATGGAATCTGTTGGCAATTAAAAACTGATATCCATTTCCATGGATAGATGACCAGTTTGAAAAAATCAGAGGTTCACGGGTTTTCTTAAAGTTTGAAATGAGTTCGATATATCACCAGGTACATGGTCGACCTACAGACATACCTCATATATCATTTCATAGTAAGAGTGGTATATATTAGTACCTATTTATGCCTTTTGTTCTCACAATGGTTCCACCAATTTTCTTGGAACTAATGAAATGAGTGGTCCATCCATTCCTCGATCTTTTATTTGGTTTTCATGGATGATATCTTGGTGTATTATCACAATAGACACAGACATACCAATAATCATGAGATTATTCTTAATACAAAGAGAGAGCATCAGTTATATGATAAGCTCAGAGAATTCCACTTTTGGATGGACCTGATTCACTTCCAAGTTTACACCATTTACAAGACTGGAGTATCAGTTGACCCATAGAAGGAGAGAGGATTGGTTACCTAGTAGAATACCAAGAATGTTTTTGAGGTGCCAACTTTCTTGGGTATATATTGTTAATATTGGAATTTTATATAGGGCTTATCATGCTTAACAGCACCGATGATGAGATTAACGAAGAAGGGTGTGATGTTTGTGTGATCAGATTCCTGTGAGGAATCCTTTTAGGAGTTTAATTGATGTCAAACATTAGTGTCGGTACTGATATTTCCATAGCTAAGAAAAAGTTAATCTATGTACTTTCATGCATTAGGTATTGGTCTGGGAGTAGTACTTATAGAGGGGGATCAGGTTGTTGCATACAGGTCTTGGTAGTTGAGGACACATGGTAGGAATTACCCAATGCAAGATCTCGAGCTAGCTGCAGTTGTTCAAGCAATGCACTGGTGGAGACATTATTTATTGGAATAGAATTTAGTGGTGTACATGGACCAAAAAAGTGTTAAATACATCATTAATCGTCCTGATTTGACTATGATATATCAATGGTGGGTGGAATATCTTCAATTGTTCGACTTTGTGCTTGCCTATAGGGCTGGGAAAGGGAATGTAGTGGATGATGCACTTAGTAGGAGGACATAAATATAGGCAGTGCAGGAGGCCAGTGGTGAGTGGAATATTATGGTTTTATTCAATGAGATGCATGTAGAGGTGAATGATGGTCATGGAAGGACTTTTCTTGCATCTTTGGCCATTATCTCTACCCTATTAGACTTAGTGAGGATGATGCAACTATATAATTCCAAAGGCCATGTTCTAAAAGAAAAGTTGGCATGTGAGGACCCTGCTTCTCGATGGATGATAAGAAAAGATGAGTTTTTCCGTATCCATGTACATGTGTGGGTTATAGGGGATATACATGTGGATTTGATGTGGGGGTTTCATGATTCCTCATGGACCGTGCATCCCCGAGTCCCCAAGATGTACTGTGAATTGCACTATTAGTACTGGAGGCTGGTTATGAAATAAGATGTAGCTGGTTATGTTATGAGGTGATCCACCTGTCAGCAGGTGAAGGTGGAACATCATCGGGTAGTTGGGTTTTATAGAAATTACCTATTTTAGAGTGGAAATGGGATGATGTTGTTATGTATTTCTTAATGGGGTTACTAAGGTCACCAAGAGGCAACAATGCTATGTGGGTTATAGATGATAGGATTACTAAGGTCTATCACATATTTCTGATCAAGGAGACCTTCGGTGTGGATGACCTTGGATAGAATTATATCTAAGATGTGTTTTGACTTCATGGGGTAATTAGTTCAATCATTTTATATAACACACCAAAATTTCATAGTACGTTATTTCTTCAATGTAATTCAATTACTTACACTACATGGAACATCGAGTTCAAGCGCACCATGACTTACCAAACTAGCAGTTCCAAAGCAGTTATGAATAGTATTAACTGAATATTGAACTATATATAATCCTTATAATTTTAGAATCCATGTTATGAGTTTCTACGATATAATGTATGAACTAATTCATTTTTTTAGATAAAAGAAGTATTTTTCAAAAAATATACTTTTACCACCTTTTAATTGTGAACCCTTTTTAAATGCAATATTTGAAACTTTTATATATTTAATTTTACTAAATAAAAATCTTCTTTAGAATCGGGACATAACAATTTAGTTTCAATAAGTTTTTGGTATTTTTCTGAAAACATTTAATTTTTGATGAATAGTGAAAAACACTCAGTTATAGTTTAAAAACGAATTTTTATTTAAATAATTAACTATTTAATTAAAATTTATTTTAGGTAAAAATAGATACATAATACCAATATAAGTTCAATGTAAATCATTGGAGTTGGTTTATAATAATTTTAGATATATAAAAATTTTATTGAACTTTTCACCGTCTTTTACCCATCTCCTAGGAGAATTTGCAAATTCATATAAAACTTAATTTCACCACTTCTATGAGTGTAATTTTGAAAAAAAAACAGACACGATTAATATCAAGGAGTAAAATTTAGTTCAATATGATGAAAATAATTTTTGGTGAATAGTAACTTTTTACTTTTATTTACCATGAATAAAAGTAAATAGGGTAATTAAGGGTAAAAATGATGTCATTATTACCCTAACACATGTCTGAATTCTATTTTTTAAGTTTAATTCGATCAAAAACAAACTTAGAATAAAATATGAACCTCTTTGGTACACTTTATTTATATTAGGAAATTTATTATTATTTAATTCAAAGAAGAGATAAAAGTGTTAAATTCAAAGTTTAATAACTAAAACATTTTTAATATAAGGTTAAAAATAAGATAAATTTGACTATAAATATTCATTGGAAAGATAAAATATTTTCCTACATAACGGTATTTTATTTATAATTTTTACATATTAAATAAGTAAATTTATTAATGATACAATGATGATTCAGTAATTTCCTTATTAATGAAAGAATCAAAAAATGGTATTATAAATATTAAAATAAATATAATTTCAACGTTTTTAGGAAATAAACGTATTTTCTAGGTAAATATGACAAGATAGAGATGATTCAATGTATCTTGTTCGATGTAATCAACTTGGGAAGACTTTCAAAAAAACAAAATACCAAATAGTGTCAAAATTGACATAATTTCATATTTAAAACAAATACAATATTATTAGATGATATAATATTCTTAAAATTTAAGGATCGCCCAAAGGGATTAAATAATATTATATATGTCATTAATGAGCCACTTGAGGTCCTCTTGGAAGTTTACAGTATGTTTATCAACCATATAGAGTAAGAATACAAGAAGACATGGTAAAAGTTAAAGTATTTAACTAAGAGTTAAATCTAAAATATAATGTTAAAATGTAAACCTAAACTTGTCTAAAACCTATTGGTTGAGTATTTATCTACCCATATCCACCTTAACAATTAAATAATACATTTTTGAGCCCTTATAAACCAAAAATGATTTTATTATAAAATAATATTTTCAGTTTTTCCTAAGGTGACCATCACCCCTCTTATAAAAGGGCACTCTTCCATCATTCTAATTCATGCTTCCAAATCCATTTGGCTTTCCAAAAACCTGCCCAAATATCCTCCCAACTTCCCTAAAATAATCCTAGAGGCCTTATTTGGATCATAAATCTAACCTAAGGATCCATTTCGATCAAATCAAAAAGAAGAACCTGAAGAAGTGGAATTGATTTTACCACCCTCTTTCAAGTTCTTTTCTTTGTCCACTTACTTTTTCTTTGTTGTTTCCATTATAAGATAATAAATAGAGTATCTTATATATACTTTTATTTTATTATAATTATCTTGAAACCTTATTCATTATTCTTTCTACCCATTGAATGACATATCACCATATGTGCGTACGTACGGCTTACCGTCTCCACGTCATGGTGTAATTGTTATTCAATACATTATTATTTGGATGGGTATAATAATGATGTGTATTTGATGTAAATAAAAAATATAAAATTATAAGGATTTTGTATATATGATATAACATCCAATTATATATTATTTTAATATCAAAAGAATGATATTTTCGCTCGTGCGTACGTACGAATTACCGTCTCCATGACACGATGAGATTCATTTCCAAGTTCACCATTCATCGACAATTAAAAATATATATATTACTAATAAGTATGTAATATATGACATAATAATTCTACTGGATACATATATATATATGTATAATTATTTATGTACTTACATATATCTTATTCACATACTTCCGTTCAATACTATATAAAACGGAAACAACGTTTATGTGTACGTACAGACTACCATCTCCATAAACGGTGTTTTTCCATTTCATATATATATGTCTATTATAAATATTTATTTTATAAATAGATATGATATATAAATCATGTTTTATATTCTGGAATTTTTTAAATCATGATCTATGTGATACAATCTAGAGTAACAAGTTAAAATACGTTCGATAAAGAAAGCGATTATTACCTGAAATATTAATATAACATGGAAATTATAATTAAATGGGTAGTATAAAGTCATAAATGAATAATGTATGATATTATAAATATTAATATGGTTTTGGTATAATTTAATAACATAATATAGTCTTCATACAAGAGGTTAAACGTATCCTCGACTAAAGGAAAGTACAAGGTAAGGGGTTTTCATCTCACTCCTTATTCCCGTGAGATTCGTACCATATTGACACTATTACCTTTTTTGTGGTGTATTTACTACCCATAATTGTATTATTTGTGTAATACACATTAATTTATGTGTATTTACCTATTAAACGTATGATACCACTTTCTTGGGGTGTATTTTTCGTAAGTTACCAAATTGGTAAGGGTTAATTTCACAATCTCTTCATTATCTGAGGTTGTTTTTACATAAGTATCTACTGGGACATATTTATTATCCATGTCCATGTTTCCTAAATTAGTTTTCAAAGGGATTCTGTTAAGGGAAATTTTACTAAAACATTATTTTTAATGTTTTTAAGATTTATTCTTCTAAAACAGTTTCGTTAATGTCCATGTTTTTAAAATGGTTTTAAGGATTTATTTAAATGGACATGAATATTATTAAATGTTAATTACTTTCAAATGTTTCGAAGTGGTATGGGACACTTTGATTCCAAAATGTATTTAAATTTCTTCCTTTCTAAATTGTGTGACTTTTAAATGTTTTCATGAAAAAAGGGATATTTCTTTCAAAGAGTGTTACAAATAATTTTCATCTATGTCAAAATAATTTAATAGATTTTAAACATGTTTTATGTTGATTTATTATGATAAAAATATTCTATATTTTGTTGAAGGTTTTGTGATATGTTTGAATATGGATGTGTTATTTTTATAGCATTCATGGTTTATGGAGAAAGTGTTGATATTTCTTATGCTAGTTTTAATACGAATGTTTATGTTATATTTAAACCTTTTCATATGAGGAATGTAGTGGACTTAATAAGTGACGGGTGGAGCCTTATATATCTCCTCGATGCATTGGTAGGTATTATGAGACAAACTAGTGCCTTGGTACAAGGCCTTCACAAAATCTTATTTGTAGTCTTGGCATAAGGCCTTGAATATGTGGTTATGATAGTCTGACATTATACATTCCATCATTATGAAAGAGGTTATTGATAATGAATGTGATTATTCGACTAGTAGAGTATCCATGTGAATAATTAAGTGGCATTATTTCATTTTATTACTGCAATATTATACTGAATTTCAATTTTAAAACGGTTTTTTAGTTATACATTACTGTAAATGTTTATTCTTATTTATGAATGTTTCCATTGTACTGTTATCCTTACCGAGCATCTGAGCTCACCACTTTCTATGTTTTATTTTTCCCAGGATTCCAAGAAGTGTATTATGATTGATATACAGGGTTAAGTCAAGGGAATAATGGCGGGAATAAAGGATTTTTATGTTGTTTTGTATGTTATAAAGTGCAATGTAACATTCGTCTATGAAATCTATTTTCCAAGACTACTAAACTGATCGGTCCTTCGGGACTTGATTCCTTGTAATCATGCCTATGTATTAAAATATGGCACCGACTCTGGGTAACTAGGGTAAGGCGTTATTGTTTGTATCAGAGGAAGTATGGAAATAACATTGGAAGATAGATTTAGCTAAACTCCAATTAGAGCACATTACCGTAAGATAGAGTTCGAAGATTAGTATAGAATAACATCCTATAATTTTTGTAATGTAAAGTTTTTTTGAGTTTTCCAAGAAAATACATCCCTATCTGGATACGAGCAGGTAGAGGCGGCTCTGGCATAGATGTACCTAGAGGTCAAAACCAAAAATACCTCTTTGAGCTTGACTCGAGCTGGAACTGGTGCACAAAAATGGGCCTTGCTGCACTCTTGGTTACGAAACTCCTGGGGGATATCCTTAGGATAATTCTCATTTTCATTATAAACCACTATGAAGGGTTTATGAGTATATAAATCCTAAAAGAAAACATTTTTTTGATTATGGATTATATCCATAAACTATTCAATTTATGTTAGGTATTTTACATGTTTGGAATTATGAATTTCGATTCATAAACTGACCTAGTGTATGCCATTATATAGAAATAGAACCCAGAAGAAGGAACGTGAACTCCAGTAATACGTATGACCCAAAGAGTATGAATAATAATATCTTTCATGGTATTAAGCCAACATTAAGAATAGAAATAGTCTCCCATGTATTCTCAACATATGAAAAAATAGTATCATGTGTTAATAAGATAGGTAAAGAATTCCATGAGTCATATGGCTTTGAAGGGAAGAAAGAGAAGAAAAGTATGGAGGGAGAAAGATGGATAAAGGGAAGAGGGTAAAGAATAATTTTCCTATATGTGATAACTGTGGGAAGAAACACCCTAAAACTTTACTGAAGGGAATAAGAGTTTGTTATATGTGTGGAGAAAAAAGGACACCAAGTACGTGAATACAAGGGAAAGAGAAAGTTTTCAAATTTACAATGCTTCATCTGCAAGTATTTGGGACACTACGCCAACCAATGTCCAAATCATAAGAGTATACCGTAAATGATGTTATTGGATTATAATAATGTTATGATACTAGCTCAGATGAAGAGGAATTACTAGTGTTCTTATGTAGTTATTTCATTTTAGTGTTGTTTCAATAGTATACTAGTTACATGAATTATAGTGATAAATAAGGGTTGTACTGTAGTACTATTTTATTGATGATTTGAGACTATATGGTTCTAGGAAAAGTGACTTAATAGTAAGATACACTTTTTTGGAAAATACATGGTTGAAGGAAAGGTAATCCTTAATATGGTCCTGATAATGAGGTAGTGTTTTTGGAATAAGAGAAGGTTGATTTTGCTAATTCAGGATGTTGCGATGTTGTAAAAGAATGCATGATGAAGGCGTTCACATTTAATTACCTAGAAAAAAGGATCCTCATTATGTCTAACCTCCATATAAATTTTGGACTGAAAGTTTGAATATAAGTATTTCAGATAATTTTAAAGGATGGAATGTATTAAGTTTGAAATTGGATGCTATTGTTAAGGTTATATTTGGATTGCCATAAAAAGGACAACTCGGAGGTCGGGTGGCATCCCTTCGCGTCTGGCAAGGCCACAAGACTTGAACCCACAACTAAAGGGTGACAAGGGTGTATCACCAACCACTGGCCCACGTGATGTCCGGGATTGAATAATGTATTTTTTTCAAAGGGGTCTAGTAGATGAATTATAAATTCATTTTTTTAGAACCCTGTACTAATAGGATAAATAAAATATATTTTTTAAGTTCTAATATATTTTAGAGTCAAAGATGAGTTTTTGGTAGAAATTAGTTAAAGGATGGAAATATACTTGTCATGTATACATTTTTTTCTTCTCTTATTCTATGAAGAAATAAATTCATAAACATTCAGTGAGGAATCTTAAAACCAAAAATGGTTTACCCTAATACTTTACATTTTGTTCAACCGATGGTATTTTAAATCATCATAGATTGTTTGATTTTAGGCCTACAATTCGAAAATTGTTTGTGATTGATTACCTCAATCACTCCCTATAAATATTTACGTTTTTCCTCCAATTATGTGTCTCTAATATCCACCAATTTTGTCCTAGTCTAGATCATAATTTGGTGGTGACTTTTTCATTCCCCTTTTCCTATTATTAAGACTAAAATTTATTAACCCAATTTCCGCTGTGGGTTTTCCCAAAGGTATTTTCTATTTTCAAACTTTTATTTTTGAAAAATAATTTCAAATTGAGAGAACGCAGTTTATTAAATGAGGGAAGAATATAACACCCCAAGATTTCATAGTACGTTATTTCTTCAATGTAATTAAATAACTTACACTATATGCAACATCGAGTTCAAGCGCACCACGACCTTTCAAACTAGCCTTTCAAAAGAGGTTATGAATATTATTAACTGAATTTTGAACTATATATAATCCTTATAATTTTAGAATCCATATTATTAGTTTCTTAGACAAAATGTAAGAACTAATTCATTTTTTCAAATAAAAGAATTGTTTTTCAAAAAATATACTTTTACCAACTTTAAATGGTGAACCCTTTTTAAATGCAATATTTGAAACTGTTATATATTTGATTTTACAAAATAAACTTCTTCTTTAGAATTGGGACATAATAATTTAGTTTCAATAATTTTTTGGTATTTTTCTGAAAACATATATTTTTTGATGAATAGTAAAATACACTGAGTTATAGTTTAAAGCCAATTTTGTTTAAATAATTATATATTTTATTTAAATTTATTTTTGGTAAAAATTGATACATAATACCAATATAAGTAAAATTTAATTTATTGGGGTCAGTTTATAATATTTTTAGATATATAAAATTTTCATTGAACTTTTCCCCGTCTTTTACCCACCTCCTAGGAGAATTTGAAAATTCATATAAAACATAATTTTACTGCGTCAGTTAGTGTAATTTCAAAAATCTGAGAGACACGGTTAATATCAAGGAGTAAAATGTGGTTCAATAAGATGAAAATAATTTTTGGTGAATACTAACATTTTACTTTTATTTACAACGGCTAAAAGTAAATATTGTATTTAAGGGTAAAAATTTTGTCATTGTTACCCTAACACATGTATTAATTCTGTTGGTTAAGGTTAATTCGACCATAAACAACTTTAGAATAAAATATGAACCTCGTTGGTCCACTTGAATTACATTAGGACATTTATTATTATTTAATTCAAAGAAGAGTTAAAAGCGTTAAATTTGACGTTTCATAACTAAAACATTTTTAATATATAGTTACACATAAGATAAATTATACTATAAATATTCATTATAAAGATAAAAATATTTAATTTATAATGGTATTTTATTTATAATTTTTATAGATTAAATAATTAAATTTATTAATGATACAATGATGATGCAGTAATTACCTTATTAATGAAAGATTGAAATAAATGGTATTATAAATATTAAAATAAATATAATTTCAACGTTTTTATGAAATACACGAATTTTCTAGGTAAATATGGAATTTTAGAGATGATTAAATTTTTCTTGATTGAATTAATTAACTTGGTATGACTTTCACAAAAACAAAATACCAAATAGTGTCAAAATTGACATAATTTAATAATTAAAACAAATTCAATATTATTGGATGATATAATATTCCTAAAAATTTAAGGATCGGCCAAAGGGATTAAATAATATTATATATGTCATTAATGAGCCACTTGAGGTCCTCTTGGAAGTTTATAGTATGTTTATTAACCATATAGAGTAAGAATTCAAGAAGACATAGTAAAAGTTAAACTATTTAACAGAGTTAAATCTAAAAGATAATGATACAATGATAACATAAACTTGTATAAAACCTATTGGTTGAGATTTTTTCCACCCATCCCCACCTTAACCTTTAAATAATAAATTTTTTAGCCATTAAAAACCGATAATTATTTTATTATAAAAAAATATTTTATGTTTTTCCTAAGGTTCCCATCACCCCTCTTAAAAAAGGGTACTCTTCCTTCACTCTAATTAACAATCCCAAAGACCTTTGTCTTGTCCAAACCCTCCAAATATATCCTCCCAAATTCCCTAAATTCAACCTAGATGACTTATTTGGATCATAAATCCAACCTAAGGAGCCCTTTTGATCAAATCAAAATGAAGAACCCGAAGTAGAGGTAATGATTGCACCACCCTCTTTCAAGTTCCTTTCTTCTTCCACATTTATTTTTTGTTTCAATTATAAAATAATAACTCTAGTATCTTATATATATATTGATGTTATTATAATTATGGTACAACCAAATTCATTATTCAATCCACACTTTGAATGACATGTCACCATACATGTGTATGTACGGGTTACCATCTCCATGTCGTGGTGTAATTGTCATTCAATACATTATTATGTGGAAGGGTATAATAATGAAGTGTATTTGATATAAATAATAAATATAACATGATAAATATTCTGTATATATTATATAACATCAAATTATATATTATTTCAATATCAAAAGAATAATATTTTCACTCGTGCATACGTACGGATTACCGTCTCGGCAACACGATGAGATTGATTATCAAGTTCATCATTCATCGATGATTATAAAAATATATATTACTAATAAGTATGTAATATATGACATAATAATGCTACTTGAGATATATATATATATAAGTATTTATGTACTTACATATATCTTATTCACTTACTTCTGTTCAATACTGTATGAAAACAAAAACACTGTTTATGCATACATATGGACTACCGTCTCCACAAACGGTGTTTTCCATTTCATATATATGTATATTATAAATATATATATTCTAAATATATATTATATATAAATCATTTTTTATATTCTGGAAGTATTTAAATCATTATCTATGTGATACAATCAAGAGTATCAAGTTAAAACACGTACGATAAGGAAAGCAATTATTACCCAAAATATTAATATAACATGGAAATTATTATTAAATTGGTAGTATAAAGTCATAAATGAATAATGTATGATATTATAAATATTAATATGGTTCTGGTATTATTTAATAACATACTATATTCCTTATACAGAAGGTTAAACTTATCCTCGACTAAAGGAAAGTGCAAGGTCAGGGGTTTTCATCTCACTCCTTATTCCCATGAGATTCGTACCATATTGACACTATTACCTTTTGTGTGGTGTATGTACGTCCCATAATTGTATTCTTTGTGTAATACACTTTAATTTTTTTTACATACTCATTGTATGATACCTCTTTCATGGGTTATATTTTTTGTAAGTTGCCAAATTGGTAAAGGTAAATATCACAATCTCTTTATTATCCGAGGTTGTTTTTACATAAGTATCTACTATGACATATTTATTATCCATGTCCATGTTTAATAAAAATATTTTTCAAAGGGATTCTGTTAAGGGTCTTTTTAATAAAACATCATTTTAAATTTTTTTAATATTTATTCTTCTAAACCATTCTCATTAATCTCAATGTTTTCCAAATGGTTTTAAGGATTTATTGAAATGGACATGAATGTTTTAAAATTTTAATTACATTCAAAAGTTTAAAAGTGGAATGGGACACTTCGATTCAAAAATTTATTTAAATGTCTTCCTCTCTGAATTGTGTGACTTTTAAATGTTTTCATGAAAAGGGTATATTTATCCCAAAGAGTTTTACAAATCATTTTCATCTATTTCAAAATAATTTAATGGATTTAATTGTTGTTCGAAATCAATTTATTATGATACAAATCTTCCATATTGTGTTGATGGTTTTGTGATATGTTTGAATATGGATATGTTATTTTTATACCATTCATGGTTTATGTAGAAAGTATTGGCATTTCATATGCAATTTTTAATACAAATGTTTATGTTATGTTTAAACCTGTTCATATGAGGAATGCATTAGACTTAATAAGTGACGGGTGGAGCCCGCTATAACTCCTCGATGCATCGGTAGGTCTCATGAGACAAACTAGTTTCTCGGCACAAGGACATGACAAAATCATATTTGTAGTATTGGCACAAGGCCTTGACTATGTGGTTATGATAGTCTGGCATTATGCATTCAATGATTTTGAAAGTGGTTGTTGATAGTGTATGTGATTATTCGTCTAGTAGAATATCCATTTGAATAAGTAAATGACATTATTTAATTTTTTTACTGCCATATTATGCTAAAGTTCAAGTTTAAAATGCTTTTTTTAGATATACATTGCCTTAAATGTTTATACTTATTTATGAATGTTTCCAATTTATTATTATCCTTACTGAGCATCTGATCTCACCCCTTTCTTTGTTTTATATTTCCAAGATTCCAAGAAGTGTATTGTGATTGATATGTTTGGTTAAGCCAAGGGAATCATGGTGTTCATAAAGGATTTTTTATATTGTTTTGTATGTTATAATCTGTAATGTAACATTCATGTATGTAATCTATTTTCCAAGACTGCTAATCTGATCAGTCCTTCGGGACTTGATTCCTTATAATCATGCCAATGTATTAATATAATTCATTGACTCTGGGTAACTGGGGTCGGGGCGTTACATTTTATATTGGGATGCCCACTTTATATCTTGTTTCTAGCCAATTATTCAGAGGGAACTGGGAAAAAGGTGATTCTTAGCACATCATAAATCCTTCACCCTGATGGTTAATCAGTTCATATGATATAGGTGATAGAGGACAGGTTGCGTGCATGTTCCCTAGACATTGAGGGATATTGGTATAAACATATTCCATGGTCAAGTTCTCCTACAATAAAAAATTTTAGGTGACTATACATATGGCACATTACGAGGATTTATATGATAATAAATTTCATTACAACCTATTCTAGTTAGATTTTGGTGAGGAAACATTACTTCGACCACGTATCATGAAGTATACTTCTTAGCAGGTCCACAAGATTTATAGATGGATAGATACAACTTAGTCTCTTTAAAAATCTTATTTTTATTTCCACAAATGTACTTTTGATGTTTGATTTCTGGGGTAGATTATTCCTATGTGTCACACCGAGGTTTGGACATAAGAGAATTGTAAGACAGGGTAGGATTTCACCAAGACATTTCTGACCGTTCGAGATTCAAGAGAGAGTTAGGACTGTTTCTTATCAGTTATAGCTACATAATAGGTACCAATCCATGCATGTTTTCTTCCATGTATCCCAGCTATGCTGCAATCACTCTGACCCATCTCACCATTTTCAGCCAATGAATGTTGATCTTTAGGTTTATGCATCCTTGTAGGATAATCTGATTTGTATAGTCAATAGAAGGATGAAGTTTCTCTAAGGTCGATTAGTTCCTCTCTGAAGGCTGCTATGGTAGAATGGCTTTGTTTATAATGAGACTTGGGAGATGGTGGTCGATGTACGTGCTTAGTGGACAGAGGTATTCTTAGATTTTCCTTCACCACCCATGGAAGGAAAATTCAGGGACAAATTTCTTTTAGGGGGATGTTTGAAAGAACCTGGTTCATCATTTGATGTATGGTTTCTTCTTTTCCTTTTTTCCTTTGAGTTTATTTTTAGAATAGAAGGAAAATTTGGAAAAAGTACTATAATTAGGGGTTACACACCATGTAATCCGAAGTACACACCGTGTTTTATGTCCTTGTAAGAATGGAATACATTGAATTTTTTCATGTTGATGAGAAAAAGGGGGGAAACAAACTACACACTATCTATATTCTATTACAGGATGTGAAGTCATGTTGAAAGCCCCTTGAAATTTAGTCTGTGAAATTCAACCATTAGATAAACATTGAAATGATATACATGCTTTGTATATGGTCTAGCATGTCGTTTACTTTGTGTTTTCACTTAAAATTGGAAATCGCCTAGATCATCTGTTATTTGGACAAATGGATTTCCTGACGAAATGAAGAGGAGTGTCAGAACTTCAACCTCTTCCTAGTTAATCATATGAAATCCGAATCAATCATTGTCTGTCTCATTTGGACCCAATATATATGCTCTCAGATATTCTAGAGTCGTTCTTGGTTATATTAGTTCTCAAATATGTTTTTTAGGGTTGATTCAATATCCTTGTTTCGTAGATCCACATCGTTCTAGCATGAATTGGAAGTAGATGTTGGAAAAGGAGAGTTATACTAGGATGAGGTAGTTGTTCTCATGCCTCTCATTATGCCACACTCCCAAGATAAGGGTGTTTCCATGAATGTAAATTGATCCTCATTATTACAGAATTTTGTTCTGTTAATTAATTCATTGAATTAAAGTATTTGTGGAATTTTTTTTGATTAGGGCCACCCCACAGGTGCGTTTCCCTTGGATAGTTATTATTTAGCAGTATAATCCTCAAATGTCTATTGGCATGCCATAATTTACCATTTAGTTTTATTTAAAATGAAATTGACTATATTCTTGAAATACAATTGGGTAGAATTTGTATGTGTTTTGATTATGGATTTGGGATTATGCTACCCCTTTTCCATGAATTTTTTCCCATTTAAGTGGGTTGGAATGTTTAATTGAATTTTAATGATTAAATGGAATTTATAATTTGGTGATACATGGGTTATCTTAGAATGAAGTGAACAAACATGTATGACTATTATACCTTGCAACATTATTGAAACATGGGTTTAATTTATAACATAATGGACCGACTTAGAAGGATTTGGATTTATATGTCATTTGTGACACTTTGGCTCCATAGTAGGAATTCCATGGAAGGGATAAAATGACATGATCTTATACTACACAGAATGTGATACCTTGGGGCTCCCTAGTTGGACTATTGAAGAAGGACTCACTTGATGTTAGTGTAACTATAAATGTAGTGGTAATTGAATTCAAACATAGGATTATCATGATCAGACTTAGGTTATAATTAAATAATGGAATACAATGAATTGTGACACGTCTGCCAATCCAAAGCACAAGCTTGAATTCAGTCTTCACAAACTTGTTAGAAGGCCTTCTTAGACTTTTTTTTATTCTTACTCTACTACTGGGAATGTCAGGCTTAGGATGAATTCTAAGACTTAAATATCTCCAGTAAGTGAATTATTAATGAAGATAATGAACTCTATAAATGAATTTCAGTACATGTAGGATTATTTACTTATGAGTACCTCATAGTTTATTGAATTTCCATATTATACACTACTGATACATATACTCCCTAATAGATTGTAACATAACATAGGTGGTTTCTTACTAGGATTTATTTCTCACACCCTGTTTGGGTCATGTTATTGGGAAAAAGAAGACCATATTGCTACAGGTGTGGATACAAGAAAGGCTCTTCATAAAGGTACTTGATTTCTTCTTAGGAGAAGGAAATCATGGGACCAAGAACATGCTTCTGATGCTGTTGTTTTTCAGATTGTATTGTTTCACTTATGTATTGTATTGTACTTGATGGAAGTGTATCTTGTTTTTTCTACATTCAATGAAAATGTGATAGGTTGCATCATTATGATATTATATTCATTTTGGTTATATTTACCCTACATTAATCAATTTTTTACATTAGTTTCATGACATTTACTACTTCCACTACTGTTATTATTAATTCTATTGCGTTACACTCTGCCAATGAGGGAATAGTTTCCCCACTATCACACCCCATGCCCTAACTGATATTAGGTAGCCTCTGGAATTTGGGGAAGTATGGTTGGGGCATTCGGCCAACTAGGTATGGGGCACTAGTTGAGTGGCTTCTTGATTCAGGACATTACATACATAGTATTATCACATTAATCTAAATGTTCCCTTGAAAATCCATGTTACAATAAGTCAAATAAATGTTACATGATTAATGGAATTACTGCCTACCTAATGGATTCATTTCAAGAATTAATTTTTCAAATAGTCAACCAATGTTCAACTTGTTTTGGAACTCAAATAATCCTACACAACAAAGTCACTTTTGATCCAAAAACACCAAATGTGTTTTAAAGAAATCCAATGGAATCACAATTAATATTATAGAAACTTAATAACCTTCCATGTATTGTTCTTAGAATGTGTATAAAACCAATATCATTTCCTTTATGGGAAATTTAAACTCCATTCGAAACAATCATGGTGGTTATCCTCGATCATAATGAAAGAAACATACCACCTAGAGTCTGATTCAATGATATGTCTTATAAGTCACTCAAATGGTGCTAATATTTAGATTTTAAAATGGGTAACATGGTCCGTTCACCTAGCCCACATGTCTCAAATTAGAACCATATCCCACATAAGGGGCTATTTTATATGGCATTAAACATGCCTATAAAATATCTCAAAAGAGGTATAACTATAGAATTTATGTAAACACTAACAGAAAAGGTAAAAAAGCTTCCGACATAGGAATCATATCATCACCTTCCAGGTATCATCCTTATAGGCCATGGTTTTTTCTAAGCATCCTCAGTGGGGATTTCTGACTAGAGGATCACCATGTCTATATAAATTCATAAGTATATGACACCTTATGAGAATATGCATGTGCTATTACACACCCTTGATGTTCTACTTATGATAAAACTAACCACCTACTATGGGGAGTCACTTTTTAACTTATATCCATACAATAATCAAATGATAAAATAAACAATCCTTACCAAGATTAGAATCTCATATCAAAAGTTTATTGATTTACTATATCAAAGGGAACTACAAAAAGGGACTAAAACATGATTTTATAATTATTCACTGAATTAAAACTAGAATCATTCAAGGAAGGCCACTGTGATCTACCGCCTAAACCTTAGGTATAATGAAATAGAAGAGGAAGCTAAATTACACATTTAGAAAATGATGACTTTCATATTCATATAATATCTCAATGAAAAACTGACTTTAAATTTTCAAAAGTGTGCGTAATTATTATAATAACAAATAGGGTTTTTAGTTTATCCATTATCATTGATAAGAATTTATTATGAATATTTAAAGGGTCTTAGATATGGACAATGTCATGAATCGGTGTCAAAGGAAACTATACCTGATATCCATTTAGCTAACTTCTTGTATCTTTATAGGAACATTATGTCACAATTGTTTAAGAAATTACTTACTTATATGAACACACAACTATGATAACCAGAGAAAAATCTAATTACATTCTATATATAAAAACACTCTTTGAGTTATAATTGAAATTTTAATTAGGTTATGAATTATATTTATAATGCTAAAAATTAGATTAAAGTTATTTTATTATTTAATGTGGATTAGTTATGAATAATTCCACCGTACAATTATATTATCATCAAGAAAGTGTTTAATGCCTATTTAAATAATAATACCATATAATACAAGCATAAACCTAATGTTTTCTATATCAACTCATCTAAATAACATAATAGAATAGTGTGGGACAAGTCATTCCAACATAGGTAATGTTATATGAGACTCTATTCCGAATTTTGGATCAAATGATCCAAAAATCACAAGTTGAATTCTATTTAAGTTCCACAAAATAATAGATGTATTATCAAAATTCCAAAACTCCAAAAACGTTTTTATATCATAGGAATAAATTTCCAAAACTCTCCTACAAGAACAGAATCATGAATATAAAGAGTTAGTTATATGGGTCTTCAGTCCCAATTTGTTGAGATATAATCCTCTATGAGTTCTAATTGACATGCCATTTAACATTCATCCACAAGAAATGAACTTAATATTTCAATTCCTAAAAATTTAAATAGAATTCATTCTAGAGAATTAATTAAAAATTTAAAATCCATTTTATTTCATTAATTAATATTATGTTGGCCAAATAAAATACCACAATCAAGATATATGGGAAAACATCATTTAGGGTGATGTAGAAACATTATTTGACCACCAGTATATCAGACCATCACAATATCAACTAAAGATATAATATTAGAAAATAATAATATAATATAAGCAAGAAACAATAGAATAATAGTATATAAGAAAGCATTATGAATAACCACACAAGAATGATATATAGAAAAGCATACTAATGACATCATAGTTGTATGTACCAAAAAGGATACATGAAAACCCCTCATCTCTTTCAATATTATGCTAGTAGTTAACCCCCATAAATTACTAAATAATGAAAAATAACATCAATTACTCATGGGAAAATAAAAATCAACTATAATAATTAATAATCATGATCAATAGTCCCACCCTAGACACATGATCTTCTCTTACTATGTGGGATGTTCGGACCCAGACACCTGAAATTTAACATGTTTAGACACATTCCTAATCTCATATATACCTTAAAAAATATTATGACAAATGAATATAGAAATATCTAACATCTCTTTATAATGTCTTGACCTAAGTTCCACTAAATCATTTCCTCAATTCGACTTGATAAGTGCCCATATATGAACCTCCCTATATTATAGGGTCTGTTGAATAACATTGAAATTTTAACTTAGGAATAGTATGGAGAATATACCATATATATTAATTGTAAATAATAGAGGTAATAATGAATAATGTATGTATTGTAAGGAAATTAAATCTATTTTGTATCATAATAACAAATAACTAGTCCAATTCCAAAAAAAATATAAATTCATGGACATTTTGAGCCATAAATATATTACAGTAAACATATGATAAGTTATACATATAATAGGGAAATAATAATAAAAATATAGATAAAAAAGACCCAAAATCGAAAGGGTGTGTGAGTATTTTTTATTCTATATCCCATTCCACGTTGAATCCCATGGTAAAGACACTATATATAAACTCAATCAATTATAATGACATATACAAAAGAGATTTGATCAGCTGATGATCAGTTTCATTAAAAGGGTGTCATTAAATCATAATATTCCACCATCAACTGGGTATAATGATAATCCCATCTGTGAATACAAAATGAATTATTTTATAGGTATAATAAAAAAAATTTGTAAATTAAAATTGTAATCAATTTCAGATAATGATTCGAAAATGACACCAATAAGAAGATATATACATCAAACTAGGTTAAAATGTATTTAAACAAGTGTCGTGATGTATATACAAGAATATTTGTAAACATTTATATGAAATGATATACATTGATCAGTGAGAACCCTGGATATAATACAAAGGGATCCAAATAATGATAATATAATATTGGTATCATATTTTAAAAAGGTCCATATTCCAAAGAATCATAATAGGGGATATAAAGTGACATACTTGACAATACAAGAAAAGGATGTGTTGTGTCATGTACAACATCGTAATAGTGAAAAGTGAGACGTCATTTTCAATAACCCTATATGATTTGAAAAACCATGTAAAATATCATAAACCAAGGGGTTACCTAGAATCATGTCTAATAAACCTAACCAAGGTCACCCTAAAATAATCTTATAAAATGAATTCCCACAATCTCAATGATCTTGTGACCATGGAATTCGGTAATAGATAATCAAATTATCACTCTTGGAATATTGTAATATATCTTTTATAAAACATTTAATATTTATAAATATTCCATAAGAATTATATATTTTAATATAATACTCATCAAATACCATAAAATTTCATTCATAAGCAAAATGATGGGAGAAGTGGCATAATCTCACTTTTAAAACGTCATTTAATTAAATTTAATCATTAAATTCACGATGAATGATTTAACACACCTAAATAAGTGATTTCATGTGTAGTTGAATTAGTATAATAAGAAAAATTTAAAATAAAATCTCCTAATGACTGGTTTAATTTGTTCTAGAGAAACACCATATAAGGATTTCGGTTATGAGTACCAAAAACCACATGGATTCATGAATTTATTCTAGCAATTTATCCATAGGATTCCATTCATGAAAAATAAACTGTGTGTTTAAAAACTGAATTTTATAAAAAAATAATGAAAGGAATATAGACAACTTAATTCATTCTTATAAGTCTTCAATCATCCATTTTCGAGATTTTATTTTACATGAATTGGGATTAATTGGAAGAATAATAGAAATCAATTAAAACAATTCATATGATCTCACATGGATGCAATATCCATGATGGTGAGATCAAATGAAATAATAATAATTATGGATGGAAGACTAGATGATGGGGATCCATTGTGACTGAGGAAATTCAATTAGGATCTCATATGAAGGAGGTCTCCCATGGTTGGAGGAAGGAGTAGCTTCTGGATGGATGCAATGTGTTAGAATAGATTGACTAGAGTGGTGTAAAATATATAGTAGAGGATGGGTAAATAGATGTTTATATCCCTATTAACAAAGCCACATTGTTTTTCTTACCATGCGACAACCGTGATGTGCCAACATCCAATGAATCCCAAACCTCACATGGTTATACAAATAGGGTTTCAACCATGCTAGTTCGCTTATATACCTAAAATATATCACATGGTTTCCCCTAGTGGTATTCATGGTTAATGTAAACTATAATACTATAAAAAATTATTCACACATTTGTTTCTAAATATGTTCTAACCATGCCCCATATCTGTTTCTCCTCGAACTGATCATTCAAATACTGAAGCTCATATGAACTCTCAAGACATCTCATAGTCCATGAAACTCATTAAAAAAATATTTTTTTAAATCATTACTACATTATGATG
Organism: Viscum album; assembly: GCA_963277665.1. Taxonomy (NCBI): domain Eukaryota; kingdom Viridiplantae; phylum Streptophyta; class Magnoliopsida; order Santalales; family Viscaceae; genus Viscum; species Viscum album. Next base: position 1,152,193,155 of record OY728121.1, on the reverse strand, counting down.
AAATGTTTAAGATGTGGACCATACAAAAATTAAAAACTCTAATTCTTTTGTTTATAATCAACCCATCCAAAACATAGAACATTATAGATCCAACGTATGATTATTTTGGAGTGTATATCGGGATGAATAAATTAAATGTACTATTTTATAATGAGAGTAATATCTATAAAATATTTATAGAGGATGATAAGGTTGTATATGTTGGAGATAATTCATGATTTGTTGATGAGTGATAATCAATACATGGGTATTCAAGGAGAAATTTTCTATATTAAGTGTTAATTGTCCTTTAGTTGAAAATATGTGATTTCTAATAGAATTATTAGTAGTGGATATCTATTTAAGAACTCAAAGTTGAGGAATCATATGATTCATTTCATTTGAATTTTTTTTGAGAGATTTGTTATTTTTTATAATTATAAAATTCATTAAAACTGTATGGATATAATTTTGAGTGTTTAGTGATTCCCTAAGAATAGCTAATAAACATCTTAGCCTATTCATGAAGTTTGAATTAGACATGATATTTAGAAAATTCATAAACAGGAAAATATAATTTTGGATAACGTATAATAAAATCTCTAATAATATATTTCATACATAAAATATAATCTGATACCACTCTTGAGACAAAGATGAAATTCATTAGTCAATGACCAAAAATTTTAAAAACACGATAGAAGTTCTATGAAATGTAATAGTATGTTATGTTATACATATGATCAATTAATGTTATTATGGGAAATATATAACTATGATCCCATACATTCATTCTAAAATTTATCATTGTTGGTACTATCTCCCAAATTTAAATTTTAATATAGAGATTAACAAAAGAATTATAAATGGCATGGAACCCCCAATGATACATATAAGTAAAAATATAATATTAATTTATTATTTGAAATTAATTTTTTTCCATTATATATCACTCAATAAAAATGTAAATGTAACTCAAAGGGAGTGAAATTTTACAATTTAATTAATTAAACTATTAAATGTGTAGGCAACTTATTGGGAATAGAAATTTTTTAATTTTCGTGATAAATGACATTATAATATGTAATGAACAGTTACCAAATATTTAAGGGTTAGTTACCTAATAAATATTGATAAATCATAATTATAAATTTTTTAATGTTTTATGGAACCCAGTTAAATCTAAAGGTACGGATCCTGATATGTAAAGGTTATTACATTACCATAATCATCAGATTTCAGGATGTTTATAATGATTTTTTTGAAGTTTATGTCCCAAAAGAATAGAAAATATATCTATATTTCAGTTTATTATCAATTTAAACATCCATATGATTTTGTGTTGATGTTATGATTCCTGATTAGTATTTAAATGAAGATCATTGTACAATGGAGAAGAATATCATGTTGTGAAGTGGATAGTTGAGATATGCTGAGTGTTTCTATGAATAGAATAAAAATATAAAAATAAATTGAGATGTATAATTATAATCATGGAATTAAATTTCAATTGATATTATATTTCATAGGGAAATAATGATATCATAAGAATATGTGATATTTCAATCGATCCCTAAATAACTTTTCAGTATATAATGTTTTGTTCAGGTTAATGTACATTCCACCATGTATACATGTATTATGATTTACAAGATATTTTTAATATAGATAATCCTAGATTTCATGGAAGAAAAAATGGAGTAATAATTTATTGGGATTTTTTGAAAATAATATGATTTTGGAAATAATTGACCCTATTAAATATTATGATTTCATAGCACTGATTTAATGGGTTATCCCATTCTTCAAATAGAAAAATTATATTGACATGATTTTAAATATGAAATGGATGAAGATAAATAAATTGGATTGTGGATGATTTGGTTTTGTATTTATAAATAAAATATTGAATATTAATGATAATCTAGTTATAAACTAAAAAAATATACTATGCATCGATGAAAATAAATAGATGGCGGAGAGGAAGAAGAAGAGAATAAGGGGAGTATGAATTAAGAAATATCCTATAAGAAAATTATATCATAAATGGTTGTTGAGAAAAGAGAAAAAATATTATTAAGAGAGAAAAAAATATAACATTGATGATATTCACCACCTTTCTCAAGACTCTCACAAATAGATCAACTATTATGATTGAGGATCACATAATATACATAGAAGACTCTTGTTGATTAAGTCTATTGATCCCATCCTAAATAATTTATATGTATATGGTCACTAAAAGATACTAGTGTTAATATTAATATTTATATTATCCTTTATATTTTCAAGACTTTTGTTATGGAATAATATTTAAATATTATGCATTGAAATCTTGTGGAGGATCAGTCATGTTGTTCAGTATCTTGGAGAGGACCCGTGTACTATAGCAAGAACCATTATAAATAAAATGTTGATGGTATGGGAAACATCTTGGAACGAAAATATAAATCTTATTAGGAGATAATAATGTTTTTTAGTTGACTTTATATTATATTCTGTTAATATATATTGTGAATATCTACATACGAAACACAAACAAAATTTAGTAAGGACTAGTCAACCAGATTTGGGTATAACCATGTAAAAATATTTTTTGTTGTTGTTATTTTATTATATACCATATATGTAAGGGTACGAGTTTAGTTACATCGTTTACTAACTGTTTAGAATTATATTGAGTTTAAATTCAATAAGTAAACGTTAAAAATTAATTCTACAAATTTACCACCAATTGAATCATCGTCATATTCTGGGGAATCAAAATTAAATTAGATATAACTATGATTCCAATAAATGATCCAATATTTAATGAGGTAATATATGTATAATATAAAATTATTTAATAATAACAGTGTTCTGACATTCAATGAAATGAATTATTATTGTTAGAAAATTTTAACAATATCATTTGTTCTATCCCAATGATAATAAGTTATGGATTTAATAACAATATTTTTATCTCCATTTGATAAATATAATCATATAACATTTTTATATAATAATAATAAGGATATTTATTGAAATTTCATTTTATTACAATTTATGTCCTCGTCTGATATGGCTTATAAATAACCTGTGGGATTCAAAACAGTAAATTAAATATTTCATAATATTAAAATAATTTATGAAGTAAAAGTGTTGGTGAAAATATTCCAAAAATGTGCATTTTGTGGAATAAGTATTAAGATATCATAATATATGATGATGATACCATTTATTATAACATCATAAGTGTAAATTACTTTTTAATTAGTGTAATGGTTTTTACAACAACATTTGATAACAAAACTATTTTCAATAAACTAATTTCAAAATTTACTGATATATTTTTTGTTTTTTTTCATTAAATGAGTTTTTGTATTCATATATTGATGAGTTACATAATATACATGTTAATTAAGAGATGAGGAATTTCTTTATGATTAATAAGTGTTTTATAGAGGAGATAGGCCTCAAACAATGAAATATTCCAAGGTAATGAATAAATATGAGGTTTTAATGATTATGATAAAATTGATAATCTGTATAAATTTATATTTCATATTCTATCAATTTATAATGAAAGATGATTATGTAAATAATATGTTCTTCATCACCCAATTTTCATTATATTTAGCGGAATATGATATTTTTCAATTAATTTTTAAAATAGTAAAAATATTCAAATCATGTATAATGAGAATGAATATGAATTTAAAAAATATTAATGGGTAAATCCATTAAGATTGGGGTTGGAATAATGAAGTACCAAGGTGAAATATGATGCGTAATGCAGACAAAGAAGAAAATTCATCACAAATTATTAAGTAAGAATTTAGGCACCACAGTAAAAATCACTTCAACAATGTTGATGGTGTTAAAAAAACATTAAGGAAATTATATTAGTGATTGGGAGACTAAAAATAGTGATGGGGATGAAAAATAGAGATATAATTAAAATATATTAAAATATGGGATTTTGGAAAGACTTTAGAAAATCCAAAAAGCATCATTAAAAGTTAAAACATCTTTAAAATGTGAGAAATGATGAAAAAAGTTCTATTAAAAAGATAAATGAATGAAATTATGAAATTAAGATTTTCATAATGAAACTTTTATAATAATATAATATGAGGAAGGATCATGATGATTAATTTTATAAAAAGTAAAAATAAGTGGGTTAGATATAGTGTATGTGTCTTAACTAAAATAATAATTCGATTAGGGTGAAAGAATATTTTGAAAAAGGTATGGATATTCAAGATGAACCATATCATAATTTTTTAAAATATATTTTAATGACAAAGGTACAATATATTCCTTCTCAATCAAATGTTACCAAATCTATTTCACCAAACATTATAGGTCATAAACCCAATGATGGAACTATATGGGATGAGGAATTTTATAAGGAACCCACTATTATTTTATGATAACATATATTTAATACATGGAGTAACACTTTTTTAAATTAGAGAAAAATACAATCCCATAATGTGCGCAGTGAGTATCAAATTTTTTAGGAACCATATTCATGTTTTTATTAGAGATCACAATTTTGAGGTTGTTTTTAGTTATATAAAACCATTGGGAATAAATCTACAATAACTGGTACATCATATTTCTTCTATAAAGTTGTCATGAATTGTGGTTTAGTGGAACAAGAAATCGAATAAACCCTATGGGGAGAAGAAAAATCATATATATGAGAATATATAATTTTTTAAAGAATCATATTGACCAAAAAGTTCTCCCTATAATAAATTTTTTAACTACATGTTCTGGAAAAACTAAACTAACTACAGTGGATAACAAATAATAAATATGAGAAACAAGACATGACCATCCTAATAAATTCTATTTATATTTGAATTCATGGGTAGATTTGGTATTTTTTATTCCATGATTGATGAAAGGTAATGAATTTTTTAAAAGTAGGAATAATAGAGTAAACATTAAAATGTGAAAGTGTTAGATGAAGAAAGGAGAATCTAAATGAAAAGGCCAAATTTAATGGTATGATACCAAATAATGAAAACCAAGAAGATCATGAAACACTAAATATGAGGATAAAGTATCATTCACAAAACATATAGGATTGTTTAATAATGATGATAACTCATATAATAATTATAATAAAATATAATCTAACACCATAAGATGTATGTTCATTGATAGATCAGGTTAAGAGGAAGATATCATGTCATTAAGAAATTATAAATATTAATATATCAAGGCTTCTCTGTATATTCATAAAAAAAATTCAAAATAGAAATCATAATGATATCTCTCAATGATAGAGCTACAATTAATTGTCATCCTAGTTAAGATGAAACAATCAACCATATTTCACAAAAAATATTTAAAATAGTCTCATTATATTCCCATTAATAGTTTATCTATTATTTCTTTAATTGAAATTAAAGGTGATACAAAATTAAGGGGTGATTAATGAAAATTAGAAAAAATGAATAATTATTCTATAAATTATGGAAAACCCAATATTCAAATTGGAAATAAAACTTAACATCTCTTGGCTTATCTTTGATAATGAGTAATACCATAACGATTTGATGCTACAGGTATTCTTTTAGGGGTACATCTTGAGTATCTTATATAATATGGTTCATTCATATGAAACTATAGATTTTAGTATATATAAAAAATCACTTAAATAGAATGTCTCTCATATTCTCGTATCTTATAATGAAATATGAAATTAGTTATTTTGGGTGAGATAATTATTATTTAGTTTTAAGTGAATAACTATAATTAATGTGATAGTTATTCATTGACATTAATTATTATAATGTGTTTATTGAAGATTATTATAGGATTTTATTTTTAAAACAACATGAATATCATCTAAATATATATATCAAAGTGTTTATAACATAATGAATAGATTAATGGAGAGAATTAATGTACCAGTTAATCATTCCTTTTCAAACTATGATATTAGTTAAGTAGAATTGGAGCTGATTAAATAATTTCTCATTCCAACAAATAATGTGAAAATTCATTCTCTCAAATGGTTGAATGTATAGTTTAAAAAAGGGAGAACATTAAAAATTAATTAAATTGTGATTTGAATATGAATTTCCCATAAATTTTTACAATATATTTTATTTTGAAGAAGTGGGAGAATAACATTTATATTAAACTTTAAAAGGGTATTGACTATAAATCCCCATAGTGATATTGATGCTCCCAATATGGTTTTGATGAATATAAATGTAATTGTTTTATTTGACATTAATATTTCAATAAGAAGAATATCAAATATATTTTGATTCTAGAATATGAAGGAAGGGGCCAATATAATAAATGAAAATGACATACTTCAAGATGTTTTGGACGAATCATGAATATTTAATTGTTGTATTGTTGTTCATGGAATTAGTCATTGAAAAGATAATATGTATAATGATATCACTATCTTGAGTAGATTCATAGTTGTTAAGTATGATTTTTGGGTTGAGGAATAATCATGCATGCTGGAATTGTTAGAATCATCAGTTTCTTTATAAATCATAGTGGTTTTGCAATTAATGAATAATAGCCATTTTATTGTGGTCTTTAAATTATTGGATGTGGTATGGAAATATTAATACATTGATGTAACAAATGTTGATTAATTACATAAATCAAGGTTTTGAAATGTTATTTATGATATTTGGAAACATTATTGGAATCATCAAAGACAATTGCTGTTTTTAAAAATGATTTAGAGTGTTTACTATTTCCATATGAATACATGAAGTTATTGAAGATGATTTAAAGATAATAATTAATATATATTCTCCAGATTAAATTTTTAATAGGATTGATATGTAAAAATAAATCATGATTACATGTAGGATTATATATAACAATACTGTATATACATAATGGGAACCATTTTACTACTCATGATATATAAAAGTAGTTCAGGCCTCGATGGCATAAAATTAGAAATGTATAGGGCATCATGAAAATATATAAATTTATGTACTGTGATATTTTTAAGGGAAATAAAAATTATCACATGAAATACATAATGGTTTTCCATAACATTCCTGGTGAAAATCAGTTGAGTTGGTTCTCCCACTGATAGATAAAATTTTTTATTGAGAATAATAGATGAATATAGATATTTATAGAGTACCTAGTGAAATTTTAACAATAACATATGTAAGGGTGTTTCCACCAATGGAAAAAATGTGGCGCCCAACGGTTGATTAGAGAAGGTTGGGTTCTTCTTAATCACTCAAATTAGGTTCACCGTTTTCATTTCAAAATTCCCAAAAGTTCCATATCCAACAATGTGCGGACCTGCTTTCCAAAGGCAGGCGTTCGCAGGGTGATTTGGCCAGCAATGCTAAAGAACTCACATTGTTCGAAAGGATGGGAAGTCGGGATCATCAAACCCATTTGTGGGGAATTATTTCCTATTTTGGGAGTCTCTTATAGATTTAAGATGTATTCATTTGTTCACAAATCATTGGTTTATACCCAAGAATAGTATCCACAGATTACTCTTGGCTGGAAATGGCCAGCTGAACGCATGGATTTTGAATCATTTAGGCCAGATGATTACCATCCCTCAAAAGATTAATGACTCTGAAGATTTTGTACTCATTGAGATGACACGAGCTTGAAGCCTCATAACTGGGTGCTCTGGATTTTATTATCATCCAGGGGGGACAGATAATGACTTGAGTGTTTGGATCGAACCCGTGATACGGGCTTCCTACATATCATTGTGAGAGGAATCAGAATCCGCATTGATCAGTGCCACTTGATGGGACACATCAACTTTTAAGGTCGTGTGACAAGGACCCAATCGTACAGTTTTACATATTTTGTTAAGGACACTTGGGCAAGAGATTCCTGATCAATGTTGGTGTGGGACATACAAAGAAGCGGCCTGGAAGACCCAAGGGAAGTGATTTCCTGGGCTAGAAGATGGTCCTGATGGAGTATATGGATATGGTGTGATAAGGACAGATGTGTATCAGAAATAAATATTGGGCTTTCACCTTAGGGAGGTTTCCAACGTATCCTGCTTAGGAGACAGGGATCAAAACCCACATAGTTCGTTGAGCCACCGCCATCGTGCGGACTCCATGTCTATCACAAATCTCTAAGACCATGTGAGTCATGCTCGGTTTGAGAAAGAAAAGAATGAGACAGATTTGGAAAGAATCACACATTCTTCCTACTGAGGGAAGTGGAGGAAGATGATGAGCAGAGGATAAGGACGAGACCACCGGACACTCCTTCTCCCTGATGTTGGAGGAAGGTAGGAGTCGCGTAGTGGAGCGATGAACCTTCCGTGATGAGAGGGGAAAGGCCATTGGATTCCAGCGAGGATGGTGTGGGGATTACTCTAGGAGGGATGCCAAGAATTTTATATGAGGTTTAGGTGTGCTATAGTTTAAAGTTATATAGCATGAATAAAGTCATCACATTTTAATGTCTTGTTGTAGGGACTATTTCCATACAGTTTAACTTCATGTAGTCTGGATGAGGGCCATATAGTTTAACGCCATGTGGTCATGACGACTAGGTAGGAGAGACCTAGCAATGGTTGGTGTGGGACTTACGCATGTGCAGACATTATGGATGATCATAGGAAGAGGATCTATGTAATGGGGTTATAATAGAGTCACGAGGAGTAGCTCGAATCATGGAATTTATAGGAAGGATGTTGGGGGATGCATAATGGTGCAATGTAAAATTCTGTTGACCCGGCCCGAAAAGTCCGGGGTGCGACTCTACATTTTTAATGGGGGTCAGTGATGGTTGGGAAGGGACTGAGTTGGAGGTTCCGGACTGCAGCCTGACACAAAACCTGAGTGGGGGTGATGAGGCGCAGTTGCCGTAGTATGGACTAGTAGGGGCATGGGATTTTCCACATAAGAGCTGGCTGCGTAGGGTCCAACGGCGAAGGGAATCCGCAGAGAAGTTGGCCGCATAGGAGCTGGCTGCTATGAGCTGGCTACGGAGGACGTCCGAGAAGGATATGACCATAAAGGGACTGGACGCAGAGCGGGCTGTGAAGGACATTCACGGAGGGGGTGGCCGCGAAGGGTGTCTGCAAAGGGGTTGGCTACGTAGGAGCTGGCCGCTAAGGAACTGGCTGCAGAGCAGGCTGGGAAGCACGTCCGCGGAGGGGGTGGCCAAGAAGGACGTCCGCGGAGGAGATGGTCGCAAAGGGCATCCGTGGAGGAGTTGGCCGTATGTAGTTTGCAGACTGGTTTCTCCTCTACGTGGAAGAGTTCATCTACGGACAATATGGGGACCCAGGTGGTCACAGGACTTTCCCGCTGGGAGAAATTTTTTAACCGTCTCCCCATGGGTTTTCACCTTTCGTTCCTCTATGCAATTTTGGTGCCCCTCAATAACTATTTATAGAGTCTTGAAGAGGCTATATTGATGGGTATACAACACTTTTTTCCAAATCCCATGATGGAATCCCCACACATGGACGACTCTGTCTACCAGGGATTTTTGGAACTGAGATTCGCAGGATTTCTCCGCAGTCACATACCTCTCCACTTCTGTTTCGCGAATGACGAGGATCGAAGATGCATACGGCATCCACCTCCATTTCTTAAGCGATGTGGTTTGTGGCCTCATACGAATTCCACCTCCGTTTTTCGAGCGACGTGGTGCGTGGGATTGTGTTTCACCAAACCGGCCACATACTATTTCTGAGAGCCGGTACACAGACCGGTTTGGTCCATTCAATGTCCTGGGGTAATTGGATTTCCCCTTTGCAGAATTTTCAGGACCCTACAAAGGGTTTCTTATATATTTTTTTATTTCCGAGAGGACTCACATTATGAAATATGATTTTCAGTTACCTAAAAGATAAATGTAGCATTGTGGGAATAAAATTTTGTAATGTTTGTAGTTAAACTGTTACACATAAAGGTTATTCGAACATCATTAATGATTCAAAAAAATTTAATAACTCATATTGTGATTCCTATTGGTCATTTACCCTATAAATAAAAGTATTTATAATGTTCAAAATGATAAATTTCTAGAATAATACTTTGATAAGTAATGGTAAGGTGGTCGATATGTAAATAATTTTCCTTAAAAACATGATAATTCCACATGTTAAAAGGGTTTTTGAAATGTTCATGATAGTAATGAGGAATTATAATCATCAATTCTAAATATGTTAATTAATGTACAAAAAAATAATGATAGAAAATGAAATTTTTATCCAAATTGTATGTTGTGATGATGATCCTTGTTTCATGGGGATGAAGCTAATACTGTAGAGACAAAGGTTGTGGTTTAATGATTGTTTCCAAACCATGATAAAAAGTATCCTTCCATAGTGAGATGTGGAGTGATGATAATTTAATATCTGGACACCACAACATGAGATTCCATGTCATGATGATGATATCATCTGAAAATGAGAGAGTTCATTGAAACTATGAAAAATGTAATTCAGAAAATATTTTATGCATGTGAACTTTTTTCCAGTATGGATTATTTCTCTATGGAAATTGTATAGGTTTTAATTAAGGAAAATCATTAGTCTCTTTGGGGACTTAATATATATATCATTAATATGTTTTAATTTAGAATAAATTTATTGCAGAAATTTTTTAATTCACATAAATGAGAAGAATATATTTCCATGATTGTTGGGTTTTCAATATATTCAACTAATAAATGATATTATTATGATATTATATATAAAAACCTAAAAATTAATGAATTATAATGTTAGGGAAGAAATTATTTTAATCACAAATAATTTTTTTTATTATTGGTGAGAATGAAAAGATGCTAAATTATAAATTATATTTCATGTGCCCAAAAAATGAAGAAATTTTTTGACAAGATGAAAAAGAGAAGAAAAAAATGGAAAATAGATGGATACCTACTCTATGAAACCATTAAATAATAAAATATTATTGAGAAAAGGTTGATAAAGAATAGAGAGGGGGAATGATAGGTATACAAAATGTTTTTCATCACATTTGTTGATTAACATAGATATCGAGGATAACAAGAATCATAAAGGAGTAAAGTTGATTATAGAAATCTATCGTGGTATTAATCAGTGTAGGAAAAAAGCCAAATTTTTGATTGGTCTAAAAACTACCGCTAAATATTTGTCACGGAAAAATTTAGCAACTTTTACAAAATACGTCACAAAAATTATTTTTAATTTTTTTTCTTACTAAAAAATTAATAATTATAAAATTTGATAATTTTATTTGAAGTGGGATTTCAGAATCCATGGTGAAATAGTGGTGGTTTTGAAAAAGATGGTGCTAAATTAAAGGGAATGTATAATATTTAATATTTAATATATTTTTTTTATTATATTATAAATATTTTTTTATTTGTGTCTATATATAATTATAATGTCTTCATTAATTAATATTTGTTTTTACTAGATAAAATTAACTTGAGACTTAAAATAACTCTTCATAAGATGAAGATAAGACCATGACATTAAATGACCATCAATTTTTACTAGGAATTCCATTTTATATCCACAACTATTCAAATTGATGCATAGGAAATGAACTAAAACCCCATTGGATTTTAATTTTGTAATTTTAAAATGAATAAAATATATAATTGGTTGAACAAAAATTAGAAATCAAAATTTAACTTCAACCTACCATAACTTCTGATCTGGGTGTCCGTTTGGGCTCTACAACATATCAAATATTTGATTGTAATGAGACCAATGCTTTGGTGATAGGGGTACCTCAACTATAATGTTAGGGAACAAAAAATCCCCATAGGGCCTCTAAAACTGTGTTCGTAGTTGCTTATCCAAATTGTTTTTACATTTGATGGGATTTTGGGCACTTTTAAGTTATTCTTCACATATTTATTATACTATTTATGATTTTATTCCATTTATTTACATTCATAATGTTTTTATTGTGTGGAAATAACTATGGTTTCCTTTATTTATTTATTATATATTATATGTTTATATATTATTGTTTATTTATATGAACTTATAAATGTTTATATTTATTTATCTTTATATTTTTATATCTTATATGTTTATATATATATATACATTCACTTGTGATTATATATATTTTGGCAACAAAAATGTGTGTTTAAACATATTTATGTAATTTTTATTATATATATGTGTGTGTGTGTGTGTTTATAGTGATTTTTTACTATTTATTATATTTTATTTTTGTTATTTCTTATATTATTATTTATTATTTATTATTTTAATATTTATATATTTCTAAATTATTATTTAATGATTTATTTTGAATTTTTATGTTATTGGTATATTAATAATTAATAATTACTTGTCATTTATTATTTTTTTAATATCATTTAATATTATTTTTCATTTATATTTTATTATTTATTTAATATTATTTTTTTCATAATTATTTATTATTAATATAAAATTGATTTTTTATTTATTTTTTAGTTATTTATTAGTTATTATATATTTAATTATTATATATGTGTTTATTTATCGTTTATTTATTTATTATTTGATTTTTATTTTTTAATTTATTTGTTATTTATTGTTTATTAGTTATTATTTACGGTTTCTTATTTATAATTCATTATTTATGGATTACTAATTATTATTATTTACTTATTGTACAAAAATAGTGTTAACCGGAGGTAAACCAATGGTCCCAAGAAAAATTTAATAAAGAAGATATACACTACACATAATTTTGGAAGAAGCATTGACAAAAAATGACACAAAAGCACCACCAAATAATAGAACCATAAAACATAATTTTCTTTTGTGCCTACCTCTTTATCTTCAAGGACCAGCCCATATTCTAGGGGTTCTTGAATCTTTTTTATTACATTACAGTCTACTAGGTGGTAGCATAGTCTTCCATACATGATAAGTCATCCACCTAAGTATGGGAGCCAATGTCTTTCCCTTTAGTGTGATTATTTTATTGATGTCAATTTTGAAATATTATGTACATTTTCAACCCCTAATAAAACACTTCCATGCATTAGGATATATTTAAGATATCAACCAAAGTGATTCCTTATTTGGGAAAGAGTCTGGTGGAAGAGATATATCCCCCTCAAACCCCCCACTCCCCATTATTTCATCCCTTGCCCATTTTGAGGGAGAGTTTGATGATGATTATGTATCTCCCATGACATATTATACAGTTTAAATTGTTTGGGGATCATTGGTATCTAAAATGTGCACCAACTCTTTATTAGGTACATTATTCAACAAAGTCATGTCTACATAACCAAAAGATAGGGGGAATTTTTTTCCATGGAATTATAAATTTAAATCCCCCTTCATCCAATTTTTTTCCTTTCCTTATCTTTTGTTAGTTATAAGTGCTTCCTACCAAATATTTTTGATGAAATTATATTTGGATAGTATCATTATAATATGATTTTCATGATGAATAATCATTCATTATAGTAACTTTAGAGTCCTTCACACCTTATCCATCTTCTTCTTCCTCATCAGTGACATCAGCCCATAAAACCCTCTAATATGTAGTCAAGGAACTCCTCCTTCCACCTTAAGATATGTCTAATCATGGATCAATATAAAAAACAAGGGTCTTCTCTATACTAGTGCTCATTCCAATAGAAAATATAGTTCCACTCCACATTAATCACCCCTTATCTGTTTTTATATTAGACCCTCCAAAACTAACAGCCTATTTATGAGGATCATAATTAGAAGGTCCCTCCATCTTGATCTCATTCACTGCACCACCCTATGTAGTGGATTCATTGTCCCATAATAATGATCCAACATCCACACTCATCACACTATTATATTTGTAGTCCCTAATAGTATGGACAACTCTCTAACACTGTGAAAACGCATGTTCCACTATACTTTCTCAAATAGATGTCCAATGGATTTAAATGTATTAAAAAAACTTCCCACTGATATTTATCTTAAATCTATATGGGATTCCCTGTAGCTTCCTATATTATAGATTGAGTCAGGGTAAATGAAAATACAACCTTTATTATCACCCTTAAAAAATTCCCATATATAAAATGCCCTAGCTTGCTGTCAATTTTGATCAGAACTCCAATAGTAGAAGAAACATTCCATTGATTTTTTCCCCTAAAAAACCACCTCTGTCCACGAATTCATACATAATATTGGGGTATAAATATATTTTCCTTATAAATATCAAAGGGTGGAAACCGATTCTAAATCATAAGAGTATTTGCATAAGAGAATCAAAACCATGACTATAGGACCTAACATTTTACAATTTCTAGGGAAAAACATGATTATTGAATCCTCTTCCAATTGAGAAAATATTTTTTCCACCAATTCCCCATATACAATGAAATTAATCCCACAAGTCATCAAGATTCCATGGATTTTACTCAGGTGTGATAAGTAACCACATTATAATTGAAAACATATATTCAACAATTTGGCCTTCCATGATCATGGAGTTCACTTAAACAATAGCCAATAAGCTATTGTGGGTGATTCAATTCATACTAAAATCTCCCTCAAGATTCGAGAAGAACTGACGATGCTCAAATGATTTAACCACTGTGTGTAGAGAATCATATTCACTATTTGATGAGGGGGATTTAATAGCTTAAGAACTAAGGAGATTTACTCCATCAAATAGATCGATTTGAAGGTCCAAAGGGAATGTTATCCACCACGACGAACAATAAGAATCACCATTCCTACATCACTCCCCACCCACCACCACTGCAATATTTTTCATTGTTATTATATATTTATTAATAATTTAATATTTATTATTTAACTATATTTAACTATTATTTTATTTCTTATTTCTTATTATTTTTTATTTATTTATTATTTATGTAGTTGTTTTTATAAATTAATTATTAAATTATTTCGAATTTATTATTATTTTATTTTTGATTTTTAATTAACATCCCATTTAATATTCGTTTATTTTTCATTATTATTTATTATATATTTATGATTTACTTGTTAATTATTTTTCAATATTTTGGTATTGTTCACAGATTAATTAAAAATTTATTTTTAATAAATTTTTATTTCATTTTCAATTTATTATTAACTTGTTATTTTTTTACTAATTTATTATATATTAAAGATATATTTATTATTTATTGATTGTTAAATTATTATATATTACATATTACATATTAATTTATTTTTTATATATCATGTATTAATTAATTTTTTGACTAATTTATTACATTTTCTTTAACTATATACAATGTATTTATTATCTATTTATTACTTATTAATAATGGTAGTTTTTTTATTTAATATTAATTATGAAATATTTATCATTTATTATTTATTATATATAATATATTATTTTCGTAGTTATTAATTATTAATTAATATTTATTATTTACTATTATTGACCATGTTATTTATTTATTTATTTAATATTCATTTTTTTATTTATCAGTTATTAAATTTTGAATATTAATATTTTCTTATTAACATATTAATTATTAACTATTAATTAAGAGGTATGAATTATGAATTATAAATTTTGAATTATGAATTTTGAATTTTGAATTTCTATTTATATAGTTTATATTTATTTGTTATGTATTTTTTCTCTATTAATATATATATATATATATATAAGTATATAAATTTTTTTTATTCATCTCATGAAAGGCCTATAAGAGTGGTAATGACTTTGAGAATTAACACATATTGGTTCAAATCTCACCCATCATAGAATTTCAACATGGTATATGTGGCATCTGCATGAATCTTCCTATACATAGAAAATAATAGCTGACTACTAAATAAATAGTATATAAATAACAAAAAATTAAAAATATATAGATAATAAAAAATTAAATATGAAAAATAAAATAATAAATAATAAATAATAAAATAGTTCCAAAAATTATTAAAATTATAGAATATAATAAAATAAAAAAATATAATACCACACAATCAATTAGCTATAGTTTAATTTGCAACTAAATGATTTTCCAAATTTTAAATAACCCACAACTAAATTATTGAGGAATAAGATCTATTCATTTGATACAATGATATCTGTGAGCATATTAGTGGTCATGCTCTGTAGTTTGGGGGTTTTCATTTTAATAATGGGATATTCCAATATAAATAAACCAAATAAAAGACTAAAAAACTTATGCAATCCATTGTAAATAACCTATTATGAGACATTAATAGATTTTATGAAGATAATATATTGTATTCACACTCAAAAAATAAATAATGTATAGTTTTGAAAGGGGAATAAAAACAGGACATGCTCATCTAGTGAAGTACCAATATGTTCAACTATTGGAAGATATAACATTAATTCAACAAAATATCCACCTCAAAATTCCAAACATACTCTACATGAAGAAACACACATTCTAAGAGATCCAAACCACTGAGATTATAAATTCATCGTAATTCACAATGAAACATTTTGATTTGAAAAACATACAAAATGCAGTCAAACATGTAAAATAAAAGCTAAAATGTAATGAACAGTACTGTTTTTTATTAATAATTTCCACAAACATCGATAGGAAAATACTATAAAATTATATTTTTCATGAAGTATAAAGAATAAATATCGCTATACCATCATCCTTATTGATCAATCATTGAAATTAATGATATTACACATTAATAAGTGGCATGAACCTATATATATTGTGGGGTCTTTTTTGTTATTTATTTTCCCTTACTACCTACTTTCTCAAGCCTCTAATTTTTTCAAAAAAAAACTACCTATCTCATATAGTAATCCATTTGTGACTTTATACAACCAGTACACCTAGAACACCATCATTCAAAAGAAAAATTACCACACAGAATAATCTATCTTCTAATGAATAGATATTTCCATTCTTAATCCTTTAGGATTTATCTCCCACTCCTAGATTACTCTAATGTCTCTATGTTCATAGAAATAACTGAATCTTGAACTTTTAATTGGCCATGCAATATTAACATTATCCCAGTTAAAGGCTGCATCGAGGATCCAGGGGAAGACTCAAAAACTCAAACAAACATCACGTCCCACCCTCCATCCACATTCATACAATACCTTCTACTGTCGTTTTCCCACTTTATTCCCACTAATGTAAATTTTTAATAAGACAAGATTTCAATATAAATATTCCTTAAAAATGTTTTTTTATAACTTTATTCATATGTAATACCAAACTAAAATGAAACCATGACATGTGTATACACTTAAAAATCATCCATTGAATTAGTTTTATGGTTATGAGTACTTAAATTATGAAATATGTTAATATGAATATATATATATATAATGCTTATTTTATAAAAACATACTAATTTCATTACTTTTTTAAAAAATAAATCATTTAATTTTTTATATTCTACAATACACTGAATATTACTATCAAATGATTATTTAAATAAAATATAAAATATAATTATTAATTATATCATAATAATTTTTTTATAAATATTAATATTAAAAAACTAATATGATTTTAAAATGATATCAACCTATACAATTTGTTTCCCAATATATTTAATTATTATATTTAATTGGTAAAATTTGAAAAATCTGAAATTGAATTTGAATGATAAATATCTATAAATTGAATTATAATTTCAATAATAATTTATGGTTTATTTTTCACATTTTTCATAAATGATTGATTTTTATATAATTAGAGTTTAATAAAAAAATTTAAAATAACATGGAATTTAAAACATTATTAGTTTTTAACAATGAATTTTATTTTCTTGAAAACCTCTTAAAACAAAAAATATTGGTTTTACATGTAAACTAATAATTTTTATTAATTTTTTAAATTTTATAAACCAATAATTAAAATATTCGTACATAATTATTTTAAAAACAATTATTTTAATACATTATATATTCAGTCTTTTAATATTTCATCACATTTCAAAAATAAATATTATAAAATATATTTCAAATTTAGAATCCTTGTATCCAAATTATTTTATAATGTCCATTTTATGATTTATAATAATGATATCTTACATTGGGTAAAATATTATTTTGATGGTAAAATCTAAATTGATGAAAATAAAAAAACCAATGGATGTGTGTTGAAAATTGTTTTATGACATGTGGATAAATGGCTTCATGAGGCATGTATCTAATTATTTCATAAATAATCCATTATTTCTCAACTTATATTTATATTCATTGAGATTTTAAACAAATTATTGAAATATTGTGGGTATTCACAAACAATTCCACACATCTTCACTTATAAAAGTGGAACTATTTTCCTCAAAAACTCTTCAACCAAAAACCATAAATATAGTCCTAAAATATATTTTAAAAACTAAAAAACATTTATATATTCTTTCAAGAGGTTTTTTTCTTCTCAATATAGAATCCCTAAAAGGATTAACCCACTTCTCTATTGAGATAATCCAAAAACTAAGGCATAAATTTCTATTAGTCCCTTACCCATTTCTGATTTTTTTATAATATTATTTATAATAATAAAATTCACCATATTATAATTACTACATAGGTATCATCATTATTTTTTGATGTTTTCATAATTATGGTGAAATAATTAACCACCTTTCACTTTTTCCCTAAATACAAACTAAACCGTCAATCGTGTGTTTTGTGGACTACTACATATGGAGGTAATATGTTCATTTTTAGTCACCGACTATCATGGAAAGTTAAAAATTTAATTTAATATATAATTGTGAAATATAATTAATATTTATTTTGATTAAATCATTAACCATACTGCTATATTTCTCTATTATATGGAAAATGATATCTTTATCCATTCGTACGTGTGTATTGAAATTTCCATTGAATGATTGAAATCCATTTATACTTTAATTATAACATTAAATGGATGGTTATGTGAATTGTTTTATGTTTTAAATATAATGTTAATGAAATTACTATATTTTATAATGAAAAAAATGAACAATCTCATAAAAACATGGGCTAAAAGGAACCTTGAAAAATTCAACTACAGAAATGAGTGTTCTAAAAGAAAAAATTGTTTTCCCATATAATAAAATAACATTGTATAAGTTATATTATTCTTAAACATACATAATATTTTTCTATATCATACTATTAAGAAAATATAAATTCATAAATGTTATTGTATATTGATATTATAACAACATCATTACATAATAATCAATTAATTATGGCATGTTCGTTTCTTGGTCAGTAAAACCACATACATAATTAATTTTATAAATTTATAAAATGAATAACTATAATATTTTTTATGATAAGATACACTATAAATAATCATTTAGATATCTTTTTTTTCTATAATAGTAATATAAATATTTTATTCTATCTTTTTAGAAGAAAGAAAACCTTTACTAAGAATCATTAAAATGTGTTCATCGAAAAAGTAATATATAATTAAGGTCAAAAAAACTAAAATATAATAAAATTATACAGTTATCAAAAATTATAAAACATATATTATATTACCCTATTTCATCCGTTAATAGTACACTTTGGGAGAATAATTAATAGAAATAGTACTCCTAAAAACAAGTAAAAATCATCGTGTTTTCTCACACACGATTTAGAAAACTAAATAATTAATAACTAATGTACATGTAAAGACCCGTAAAATTCAAGGGAAATTTTTTCTTAATTTTCTTTGGAATTTTACAAGAGTGCGGTTTCTGACGGCACCTGATTCCGAGGCCCGGTGTGCCCGGAATCAATTTCCGAAGTTTGGCTCGGGTACATTCAGTGAACGAACGAGCGGGAATTTCTATCTTTTGATCCGGTGCTCGGAATTGAAATCCGAGGGCACCGATTAACTCACAGCACCGATATTCTCTTAAGGAGACCTTTTCCGAGGTTGAGTTTATTTCGGGTTGAGAGTTAGTTTTTGGGAGTTTAGAATAAGTTAAATAAAAATTTTGGATTACAAATTTTTATTTAAACTTGTTGGTTAACTTCTCTCAAAGGAAGTTAGGGGTGGGACCCACACCCACTTAACCTCCCTTGAGAGGATTAAGTGTGGTGGGGCCCACACGAACCCTAATCTTTTCATCTTCTCTCAAACTCCCTTAACCCCTCTTTAAATGACATGACAATTGTTATTTAATTTTGGAGTTATCCTTTTTGAATTTGAAACCTTTGATATTCTTTTGTTATGTTTGTGAATAAAATAAGCTCTTATCTTATTTTGTTGGGTTAGAACTCTTTAGCCATCTTGTGAGGATTTGAGAGCTTTTCTTTCTTTTTCAAACTTTGACGAAGAACGCTCAAGCTTGACGAAGAACGCTCAAGCTCCGACGAAGAACGCCGCTCCTCTCTTCTTCGTCTTCCGTGTCAACGAAAGGGAACGCCGCTTCCTCCTCGGACTTCCTTCATCGGAATACGAAGTTTCGCCAACGATGTATCTCTTCGGGCGTATCTCTTCGTCAACGGATTTGACGAACGACTACCGCGACGCCAGACCTCCGCGACGTTGTCTTCCGCGGGACGTTGACAAATCTTCGAACCTTATACCCAAGGTAGGGGTGGTTGTTAATTGTTTATTTATTTATCCTTGTTCGTGGTTCTAGCGTGACTAACGTTATGTTTTTAAATATGTGTTATTGTTTAACGTGAGGGGGCCGGACCGCATGAACACGGCCGAACCCCCTCCTTCGTTCTTGATGTTTTATATTGCGGATGAAACAAGGTGGTGAGGTGCCGTCGCACCACACGGTTATTCGCCTGATTATGTTGCGCGGCGCCGTCGCGCCGCGCCGTGGAAGAATCATCAAGAACGCGACGCCGTCGCGCCGCGTCGAGGGGAATGGAAGGAGCGGCGAAGGGGCGTGGTGTCGTCGCACCGCGCCGGATGACGAACATTGCGGTCGGTTCCGGGCCGCGGCGAGACGGGAAGACCGGCGGCACGCCGGGCCGCCGGCGTCGGATGCCGGAAAGGGGACTGGATTTTCCGGTCCGGTTGGAGAAAAACTGGCCGGCCAGGTGGCCGGCCGGAAGGTCAAAGGCCGGGGGAATTTAATTCCACCGGCCAGCTCAAAAACCCCCCTCATTTAAGAGAGGGGGGCGGTTTCCTTGAGGGGGGCCGGCGGCCCCCCGGTTGCCTTCAAAGCAGGCCCCCACGAGGGGGGGCCGGTCTCTAAAAAGGCGCGGCTCTTAAGCCGCGCCGCCGCCGGCCGGGCCGCGCCGCCGCGCTGGACCGCGCCGCCGCGCCGGTCCGCGCCGCCGCGCCGGTCCGTCGCCGGCCGGGCCGGGTCGGGTCGACCGGGTTCGGGCCGACCAAGGGGGGGCCGAACCCCCCCGTTTTCAAGACGACTTCGGTCTTTTGGCCATAACTTGAGCCACGGACCTCCGATCGACGAACCGTCTGCGGCAACGCGATCCTTGGATCGAGACGGTCGTTTCAGTATACTATACTCAAGGCGCACCTTTTTTTTCGGGAGCCTACATGGTTAAAACTCCGTAGTTAAGCGTGCTTGGCTTAGAGTAGTGATCAGGATGGGTGACCTCCTGGGAAGTTTCCCAGGGAGGGTGTGAGACGGAAAGACTGATATCATTCAGACTGGACGTCCGATTGACGAACCGTCAGCGGCGATGCGATCCTTGGATCGAGACGGTCGTTTCGGTATATCGCAGTCAAGGTTTTGGATTACTTTGAGTTCGGCCGAGTTGGTTCGTACACGAAACCAACCGGACCTTCGGAGCGGAAACACTCATATCTTGAGCTACGGACGTCCGATTGACGTGCCGTCAGCTTTGTTGTATTCCTATTAGTGAGATGGATCTTTTGGCATACTCTGCCCGAGGTTTGGACGCATGTGGAGTACGTTCGGGTTGGTTTTTCCTTAAAAACCAACCGGGCCCCGGAGACGAAAATGCCAATAACTCTCAGACCGGGTGTCTGATCGACACGCCGTCTGTTGCGTTGAGTTCCTGTTGACAATACGGAACTTTTGGATACATCAACTCTGGACTTTGTGACAGTTGATGTATCAGCCTCTCGGCTCGTGGAGCGGACCCTCCGAACGAGCTTACTGTGTGCGGGAACCCTAGTGCTACAGCTACTACTACTGTGACTGCGACGACGACAGTACAGAGATCCTGTGTGGATTCGACGACGATGACTACAGCACTCAGCGATCCTACGTGGAACAGTGCTACGATCCTGTGTGGGTCTTTGCGGGGGTTAGAACCTATCGATCCTTCGTGGGTCCGACGACTTAGATGGATCAGTGATCATCTTCACCGTCATCCGAAGAAGTTTACCTGTGTGAGATGAACCTTCTATTTTACTCGATAGAGGTAGTGCGCTTGGTTGTAGCGGCAGACCCACGATTCTGGAGACGAGCATACGGAGTATGGAGACCGTGTAGCTGGCTGAGACCTGAAGACTGCTCGACCGACTCGACTTGGAGTGAGTCGACTAGCCTAGTGGACGGAGCGCCCGGTATTTGGCGGCAGACCCACGGCGGACGGAGCGCCTGGTAGTTGGCAGCAAACCCGCGGTACTCGACTAGAGGAGTACCTCTGTAGGCTATTTGGGTGAGCGCCCGGTATTTGGCAGTAGACCCTCAGCGGACGGAGCGCCCGGTAGTTGGCAGCAGACCCGCGGTACTCGACAGGAGGAGTACTTCAGCAGTCTTAGGTTAGTGAGCAGTACCTCGGAGTTGTGACCGGACCACTGTACACTTCAGAGATGGGGCTCTTCAGCAGTTACGGTTTTGATAATGAAAATCCTGGTGTGAGCTGAATCCTAATTGCTTTCTTATGTGGATTGTGTTGTGCTATCATGTGTGGATTACGTTTTTCTTTCCTGTGTGGAATACGTTACTTTCCTGTGTGGACTGAGTTTTACTTGGGCTTGGAGGTTGGAGCGTATTTGAAATTGATGACTTAGGTATATGTATGGGCATATACCTAAGCATTGTCGGTTGTTACTTCGTGTTTGTATTTTCCTTTGTGGTTTATCCTTTGTGGATTTCGGGAGACCTACAGGGGTCTCGGGGTCCCTACTGAGTATCTTATACTCACCCCTGCACGGACTATGCCCGCACTACGTTGTGTTGGTTGCAGACGACGGACATCGTTGATCTTGGATGAGGCTTGCAGAGCAGGACGGTACCTAGAGGTGGACCACTGGGCGGGACGTGTTCGGAGCGGAAGGCGGGACCCGTGGAGCAGTGGAGCTATCTGTACCCACCCTTCAGGTGGGATCTCCAGTGGACAGCTCGGTGTAGCGGCTTTTACTTTTCAGTTGCTGTTTTCCCTTTCGAGTTGTACTTTACAGTTGGGGCTTGTATTTCCGACCCCTTTTTACTTTCCGCACTTACTGTTGTACTCAGTTTTTACTTAGTGTTTACTTCTTCCGCTTGTACTCTGTGGTGCTTGTTTTCTTTTATAAAGGCAATACCTTCCCAGTTATCGGGATTTTACGCCTTTGGTGCTAGTTGCCAGCCCCTGGCCTATGGAAGGCGGGCTTGGGGTAGTCACGGCACGGGCCCCGAGGACGGGTCGTGACAAATTGGTATCAGAGGAGTTCGGTTCTACCGCGAACTCTGATCTTTTCTATGTGAAGCAATAATTTTTAGCGTATTGAGTGTGGTTATCAGTCCAGGGAGTCCAGTGTTGGTGCGGCGGCCGACGTATCCGTACACCAGGACCCTGACTTCTGATTTCCGACTTAATGCATGAAAACATTGATTGCGTGTGTGTTTTAAAGTTTTCTTTGTGATTTCTTTATATCAGCTCACCAGGTATATTGTTTGACCGTGGCGCACCTGTTTCCTATTCAGGATGGCCCCACGACGGAAGCCAGCTAGGGTTCCGAGAGTCAAGTGTGATGACAGCCCACCGAGCGACGAGGCCTCGGTGCAGGGCCCTTTGTCAGCAGTGGCACCGGCAGTAGCACTACCTGTCGAGCCCCCGATGCTTCCAGCGCCAGCCGCTAACGATGCACGTCGCCTCAGCGCACTGCATGAGTTTCAGCGCCAACGACCACCAAGGTTTCGCGGGGAGACGGATCCCCAGGCAGCCGAGGACTGGCTGGAGGCAGTGGTACGTGTGTTTAGGCTAGTGAGGACAATAGCAGACCTCATGGTGATCCTCGCTGCGAGCCTACTACACGCAGCAGCAGGACGATGGTGGAGCTTGATGCTCCAGGTGCACGATGAGGCATCTCTACTTTGGACGGACTTTGAGAGCCTCTTCCGCTCAGAGTTCATCCCAGCCACCCTTCGTGCGGTGCGTATCCAGGAGCTTCTTCAGCTGCGGCAGGACAGCATGACGGTCGCTCAGTACTCGGCGAGATTTACTGATCTATCGCGCTACTCGACCGACATGGTACGGGACCCATTCTTCCGGGCCCGGACCTTTGAGCAGGGTTTGAGACACGAGATCAGGGCAGCGCTGATCTCCCTCAGCATACCGACTCAGACAGGAGTACTGGAGCAGGCTCTTTTGATCGAGAGCTTCCTGGCTGAGTCCACAGCGAGACCTACCGTAGGGCGGCAGATAGCGGAGTCTTCGGCAACAAGTAGCCGACGGATGACTCAGGGTTCCGGGCATACCAGACCTACCGGTGGCCGACTGCACGACTCAGGCTCAGTTGTGCGAGGGATCCGGGGTGGAGTCAGAGCCAGGCGTGCCGAGAGTGGGCAGTGTTACTCCTGTGGCGGGATTGGTCACATGGCTCGTGACTGTCCGACCCGCCATGCTGATGATCAGAAGTTAAGTGAAGAACCTCCCAGGCGGAGGCAGAGGTTCGACCGTGGCGATCCGCTGGGAGGAGGCGGACGAGGAAGATGAGGTGGCCGAGTAGCAGGTGGTGGGCGATGCTTTGAGGCTCTTCCACCACCACCACCAGGAGGTCCGCCCCTACCACAGGGAGTAGTTGAACAAGCGAGAGCTCAGCTTCAGGCAGCCGAGACCTTCGATCATGGAGCTCTGGGAGCAGATGGACAGGAGAAGAACTAGTGGATACGTCCTTTGTACTTCTAGTTCCTTGTTGCTATTGTGTAGTGTCTTTGTATTATGAGCTGCAATAATAAAAGATGCATAACTTGTGATGTTTTCATTCCTTTCCTCTTTTGTGTTGTTACTAAGAGGTTCCAGTTTGACTGTTGACTTGACCCTCACTTGTGAGACATCTACTGGAGGAGACCCAGTTACCACACACTGATGCCGACAGTGTGACTCAACTCTTGGAGGCGAGAGTAATGGTTGGATCTCTTGGTAGTAGCGTCGAGGCCTTACAACGTCATCCTTGGTATGGATTAGTATCATCCATGTTAGGATTGACTGTATTAGGCAAAGAATGTGGTTCATCCAGGGGATGAGACCAGATTTCTCTTGTCGGAAAAGAAGAAATCTTGCAGCACTTGTGGGACCTGTGATGGTCCAGGCCACGACAGAGAAGGTCCAGGTCATCAAGGAGCGGATGAGTACAGCTCAGAGCCGGCAGAATCCTTATGCTGACAGGAGGCGGAGGCCACTGGAGTTCGAGGATGGCGACCACGTCTTCTTGCGAGTCTCACCTCGACGTGGTATTCGGAGATTTGGCCGAGGTGGCAAGTTATCTCCGCGCTTCATCGGACCCTTTCAGGTCCTCAGCAGGGTTGGCGAGGTGGCTTATCGCCTGGCTCTGCCACCTCAGTTGCACCGGGTGCACGACGTCTTCCATGTATCTCAGCTGAGGAGATACGTGCACGACCCGACACACATCATTGACCATGGGGAGCTTGACGTTGACGATGGTGAGACTTTTACAGAGGTTCCGGTGGAGATAGAGGATCGACAGGAGTGGGTCCTGCGTGGGCGATCGATTCCTCTTGTGCGCATCAGATGGCAGCACAGAAACCTCCAGGAGAGCACATGGGAGCGGGAGGCTCAGATGCGTGCTCAGTAACCTAATTTGTTCTCCTAGTTTTTGTTGTATCTTTACGGGGACGTAAAGCCCTGAGGTGGGAGTAATGTAAAGACCCGTAAAATTCAAGGGAAATTTTTTCTTAATTTTCTTTGGAATTTTACAAGACCGCGGTTTCTGACGGCACCTGATTCCGAGGCCCGGTGTGCCCGGAATCAATTTTCGAAGTTTGGCTCGGGTACGTTCAGTGAACGAATGAGCGGGAATTTCTAACTTTTGATCCGGTGCTCGGAATTGAAATCTGAGGGCACCGATGAACTCGCAGCGCCGATATTCGCTTAAGGAGACCTTTTCCGAGGTTGCGTTTATTTCGAGTTGAGAGTTAGTTTTTGGGAGTTTAGAATAAGTTAAATAAAAATTTTGGATTACAAATTTTTATTTAAACTTGTTGGTTAACTTCTCTCAAAGGAAGTTAGGGGTGGGACCCACACCCACTTAACCTCCCTTGAGAGGATTAAGTGTGGTGGGGCCCACACGAACCCTAAACTTTTCATCTTCTCTCAAACTCTCTTAACCCCTCTTTAAATGACATGACAATTGTTATTTAATTTTGGAGTTATCCTTTTTGAATTTCAAACCTTTGAAATTCTTTTGTAAAGTTTGTGAATAAAATAAGCTCTTATCTTATTTTGTTGGGTTAGAACTCTTTAGCCATCTTGTGAGGATTTGAGAGCTTTTCTTTCTTTTTCAAACTTTGACGATGAACGCTCAAGCTTGACGAAGAACGCTCAAGCTCCGACGAAGAACGCCGCTCCTCTCTTCTTCGTCTTCCGTGTCAACGAAAGGGAACGCCGCTTCCTCCTCGGACTTCCTTCATCGGTATACGAAGTTTCGCCAACGATGTATCTCTTCGGGCGTATCTCTTCGTCAACGGATTTGACGAACGACTACCGCGACGCCAGACCTCCGCGACGTTGTCTTCCGCGGGACGTTGACAAATCTTCGAACCTTATACCCAAGGTAGGGGTGGTTGTTAATTGTTTATTTATTTATCCTTGTTCGTGGTTCTAGCGTGACTAACGTGATGTTTTTAAATATGTGTTATTGTTTAACGTGAGGGGGCCGGACCGCATGAACACGGCCGAACCCCCTCCTTCGTTCTTGATGTTTTATATTGCGGATGAAACAAGGTGGTGAGGTGTCGTCGCACCACACGGTTATTCGCCTGATTATATTGCGCGGCGCCGTCGCGCCGCGCCGTGGAAGAATCATCAAGAACGCGACGCCGTCGCGCCGCGTCGAGGGGAATGGAAGGAGCGTCGAAGGGGCGCGGTGCCGTCGCACCGCGCCGGACGACGAACACCGCGGTCGGTTTCGGGCCGCGGCGAGACGGGAAGACCGGCGGCACGCCGGGCCGCCGGCGTCGGAAGCCGGAAAGGGGACCGGATTTTCCGGTCCGGTTGGAGAAAAACCGGCCGGCCAGGTGGCCGGCCTGAAGGTCAAAGGCTGGGGGAATTTAATTCCCCCTGCCAGCTCAAAAACCCCCCTCATTTAAGAGAGGGGGGCGGTTTCCTTGAGGGGGGCAGGCGGCCCCCCGGTTGCCTTCAAAGCAGGCCCCCACGAGGGGGGGCCGGTCTCCAAAAAGGCGCGGCTCTTAAGCCGCGCTGGACCGCGCCGCCGCGCCGGTCCGCGCCGCCGCGCCGAACTGCGCCGCCGCGCCGAACCGCGCTGCCGCACCAGTCCGCGCCGCCGCGCCGGTTCGTCGCCGGCCTGGCCGGGCAGGGGCGGCCCGGACCCAGACCCCCCCCCGTTTTCGAGACGACTTCGGTCTTTTGGCCATAACTTGAGCCACGGACATCCGATCGACGAACCGTCTGCGGCAACGCGATCCTTGGATTGAGACGGTCGTTTCAGTATACTATACTAAAGGCGCACCTTCTTTTTCGGGAGCCTACGTGGTTAAAACTCCGTAGTTAAGCGTGTTTGGCTTAGAGTAGTGATCAGGATGGGTGACCTTCTGGGAAGTTTCCCAGGGAGGGTGTGAGATGGAAAGGCTGATATCATTCAGACTGGACGTCCGATTGACGAACCGTCAGCGGCGATGCGATCCTTGGATCGAGACGGTCGTTTCGGTATATCGCAGTCAAGGTTTTGGATTACTTTGAGTTCGGCCGGGTTGGTTCGTACACGAAACCAACCGGACCTTCGGAGCGGAAACGCTCATATCTTGAGCTACGGACGTCCGATTGACGTGCCGTCAGCTTTGTTGTATTCCTCTTAGTGAGATGGATCTTTTGGCATACTCCGCCTGAGGTTTGGATGTAGGTGGAGTACGGTCGGGTTGGTTTTTCCTTAAAAACCAACCGGGCCCCGGAGACGAAAATGCCAATAACTCTCAGACCGGGCGTCCGATCGACGCGCCGTCTGTTGCATTGAGTTCCTGTTGACAATAGGAATCTTTTGGATACATCAACTCTGGACTTTGTGACAGTTGATTTATCAGCCTCTCGGCTCGTGGAGCGGACCCTCCGAACGAGCTTGCTGTGTGCGGGAACCCTAGTGCTACTCCTACTGCTACTGTGACTGCGACGACGACAGTACAAAGATCCTGTGTGGATTCGACGACGATGACTACAGCACTCAGCGTTCCTACGTGGAACAGTGCTACGATCCTGTGTGGGTCTTTGCGGGGGTTAGTACCTATCGATCCTTCGTGGGTCCGACGACTTAGATGGATCAGTGATCATCTTCACCGTCATCCGAAGAAGTTTACCTGGGTGAGATGAACCTTCTATTTTACTCGATAGAGGTAGTGTTCTTGGTTGTAGCGGCAGACCCGCGATTCTGGAGACGAGCATACGGAGTATGGAGACCGTTTAGCCGGCTGAGACCTGAAGACTGCTCGACCGACTCGACTTGGAGTGAGTCGACTAGCCCAGTGGACGGAGCGCCCGGTATTTGGCGGCAGACCCACGGCGGACGGAGCGCCTGGTAGTTGGCAGCAAACCCGCGGTACTCGACTGAAGGAGTACCTCTGTAGGCTATTTGGGTGAGCGCCCGGTATTTGGCAGCAGACCCTCAGCGGACGGAGCGCCCGATAGTTGGCAGCAGACCCGCGGTACTCGACAAGAGGAGTACTTCAGCAGTCTTAGGTTAGTGAGCAGTACCTCGGAGTCGTGACCGGACCACTGTACACTTCAGAGATGGGGCTCTTCAGCAGTTATGGTTTTGATAATGAAAATCCTGGTGTGAGCTGAATCCTAATTGCTTTCCTGTGTGGATTGTGTTGTGCTATCCTGTGTGGATTACGTTTTTCTTTCCTGTGTGGAATACGTTACTTTCCTGTGTGGACTGAGTTATACTTGGGCTTGGAGGTTGGAGCGTATTTGAAATTGATGACTTAGGTATATGTATGGGCATATACCTAAGCATTGTCGGTTGTTACTTCGTGTTTGTATTTTTCTTTGTGGTTTATCCTTTGTGGATTTCGGGATACCTACATGGGTCTCGGGGTCCCTACTGAGTATCTTATACTCACCCCTGCACGGGCTATGCCCGCACTACGTTGTGTTGGTTGCAGACGACGGACAACGTTGATCTTGGATGAGGCTTGCAGAGCAGGACGGTACCTGGAGGTGGACCACTGGGCGGGACGTGTTCGGAGCGGAAGGCGGGACCCGTGGAGCAGTGGAGCTATCTGTACCCACCCTTCAGGTGGGATCTCCAGTGGACAGCTCGGTGTAGAGGCTTTTACTTTTCAGTTGCTTTTTTCTCTTTCGAGTTGTACTTTACAGTTGGGCTTGTATTTCCGACCCCTTTTTACTTTCCGCACTTACTGTTGTACTCAGTTTTTACTTAGTTTTTACTTCTTCCGCTTGTACTCTGTGGTGCTTGTTTTCTTTTATAAAGGCAATGCCTTCCCAGTTATCGGGATTTTACACCTTTGGTGCTAGTTGCCAGCCCCTGGCCTATGGAAGGAGGGCTTGGGGTAGTCACGGCACGGGCCCCGAGGACGGGTCGTGACAGTACATGTAGATAATAAATATACATAATTTTTATAAAATTAATTGAATATAAACTGGTTTAATAATTGGGTTATTATGATATTGGATTTTTCTTATAAATGATGTTAAATTACATTTTGACTAAATGAAAATTGAGGAATGGGGTTCTTTATAAAAAAATTTAATATCAAGATACATATTTCATAATATACCACATAATATCATTAATAATATATGATTAAATCATGATTTTTTAAATACCAATGTGTATTGAAGATACATTTTGGGTGTTATCATTAAATGGCCTTAGATTCAAAAGATACCAATGCTGAAAGGGTTTCTGACTAATTTGTTACTCAAACCATATGGGTATTTTTCATCTCAAATCCCATCCGTTGAGACATGTTTATGAATACACCATTTTTTCATGTTTTCTTGTTTTTAATTCACATGAATATATCATTATCATATATTTTTTTCTTTGATGGGAAATACTATTAAAAAATATTTCTTTTCCATCAAATGGAATATTACATATTTGATAATGAATTTGCGTGGATTTTTTGTATCTCATTTTTTATTTTATTGATATTAAATGTTTTATCATGGCCATTTATTGGGTGTATCCACAAAATATTTTTATAATATTTTATTTTCTAATAAAATTTTCTAATATTATTTTATATAATAATTTTTTAATTAATATGGTTTTCAATAATGGTATTTTAAAATTATAATACTTTTTTTTCATTCATTTTAAATTTTTTATAATTGGATACACATTGAATATTGAAAAAATTATATCAATTTAAAGACATAAATTATAGATATTATTTTTTTATGAAATTTGTTTTAAAATATTTCAAATCACCATTTCAAAAGTAAATCATTAATGTGATATGTAAAATTTTATTTTATAGAAATTTTAAAAAAATTGATGAAATTTATATTTCCCAACAAAAAGTTCTATTTGACAATCAAATCTATTTATAATCATATTATTTATGATAAATAATCTATTCAATAATATATATATATATATATATATATAATTTAGTGTATTGAACTCATTGTAACAATAAATTTTATTCTTGATCACTTTTTGAGTGATCCCATTCAATGAAAACTTTTTTCTAGAATGTATTTCCTATCAGTCAACACCCATATAAATTTTTTTTATTAAAATATAAATATATTCCTTTTAAACCATCCAAATTTTTTATATGGGTGTCTTATGTAGTGTTATTCTCTTTTAAATATATGATTAATCAAGGTGGTTTTCTTTTATAACCATCCACTGGGAGTAGGAATATTTTTTCATTAAATGTATTTCCTTTATAAATACATATTTTTACATTACATTTATTGTATAGTGTTCACATATATGAAATAAATTGATTCATATGGGAAATTATTGACTTAAATATATACATATCATCTGTATAGTTTATAATACCATATTCATTATTATCTTTGTTGAATTTTATTTACCTAGAATTATACTAAATATCATTAAAGAAGATTTTACTTTTTAGGGGTTTATCTTCTTATGATCACCAATGCATTATTTATGTGATTCCATTTGATAACAATATGAACCATATTTTATTTATATGGGTTATTTATGATTTTTTAAATGAAACTAATTTTCCTTCAATTGGTTATTTTTACTCAAAAAGGAAAATTATATTCAAATGAATATTTATGAAACTGACATTATTTTCGTTATTTATTTATGATATGATATGTCAATGACCTTATTGTTTCACATTTATGTTGGGGTGAATGATTATTGTGGTTGTAAATATTTTTCCTAAGCATTGAATAAAATTTTATATCTACTGACATAAATTATTTATTTGTGCCTTTTTAGTTACACATAACCATGTTCATGGATAGTGTGGATCAAGAATGTAAGGCCCCTTATTCTAATATTTGTTAAATATATTGAAGATATTACATAGTTTTATGTTTATATCTATTCTTAAGTTATACTCTCATGGATCATTACAACATAATAATTTATTTTTTATTTTATGATAGACTTATTAAATGGTATATGATATCTTCTTTATTGGTTATAACTTTATTATGTATCTTTACTATACGCATAATCTCATATTACCCTCATAAATGACATTCAATTGTTATTTAACACATTTACCCATTTTGATTTTATAATCTATCCAAATTTTCAAAAGTTTTGAGTTCCAAATTGTAAGAAATTATGAAATGTTTGAAATATATTAAATATTATATGAAGAGGATAATTTATCAAAGATTTTCAATACAAATTATAAATTTATAGTCTCATACATAATGAAACAAACATAAAATTGATATAAATAACATTGTGTTTTTAGATAACGTTTTTCCTATTTTTATATAATATTAAACATATAAGGTCATGGGATTGTATTTTAAATAAATATATGATTTATATTTTTTGGAATAGACAATCACATCTACGTGTAGCTATACATGGTATCAGAGTAATGTTTAGATATCTTTGGAGAATATTTATACATCATTTGAGGATAAATTATGAGTCAAAAATGTCATAAAGCATTGATAAGTTATGTTTTATTATAACTTTAATGGTACATAAGTTTTTTTTTCGTTTAGGAAATATTTTGAGGACTGATGTAGTAGATATAATTTAAAAACCAAAATGATTAATACTAAGGGACAAGCCAATGTATAATATAACATCCTACAGTTTTGTTAAAGAAGATACATTGTGGTTTACCTAGAAATAAAATCCCACTCTATATAATACACCTTGATATAGGATCAATCATAGAAATAAATAGTGGTAATAACTCTTAATGTAATGTATCAGTTATTTACATAATCATCCTCTATTAAAAGAGAAAGTGGACTAACTGATCACCTACTTTGACACACTCTGGAGATATTCTTTGGATAATATTAATATCCTTATGCCCCATTATAAAGGATTTATTTGATAATTAAATTTAGATATTTGGTTATGAAGTTTATGAGAACCTAACCTAAAGAAATGTAGATAGATCTAAGAGTATTATATGATTATATAAAGGTGAAACTATATAATAAAATGTTTACATATTTATATGATTATTTAATTTTATTCTATTGAATATTATCCTAATCATTTTTTGATATATTATTTGGTAGGAAATGGATCATTAAAATTAATATATGAAAGTTTTGTATCAAGAAAAAATAATGTTTTAAAAATGAACAATTTAGAATACATAAATGTATGAAAATAATTGTATATTCATGTTATGATAGAGAAGGAAAATTTCCTATTTAACCATAGGTTAGGAGGATTCTATCTTAATATAAATTAATTCACGACACTTTAGGAAATATTAAATAGTGAGTGATATTCATGATATTCATAAATGTTTATAAAGTTTTGAGAATTATGTGAAACCTATAAGGAGTTTTCAATAGTAAATATATTTTATTTAAATTAATAGAATAATATATTATTTTATTTCAATAAATAGGAAAACTGATTTTATGAATTTGTTATATTTTATGAAAATCAATTGGATAACACATGATTGAGGGAAGGATTTCATTGAGGATTAATATATGTTATTGCTGATATATTAAATTGTTTGATGATTTTTAAAAAGTAAGTTATATTGTTTTTGTAAACATGGGATTGTTTAGTGATTGATGAATTTTTTTGAGATTCATCACGTTATTTTGATTGTGGTATATAATGTCTTATACATACAAAGGGTGTATAATTTTATGAATGGAATACTTTTGTGCACATAATTTCTATTAAATGTTTTATATTCCACCCCTTTTAAATTTTATATAACGACTACTTCCAGGATCATGTTATTTTATTTATCAACATTATTTTCATCATAAAAATGGATTTTACTTTAATTATACAATTCGGAAGATAATTAATAAAAAAATAATATCATCAAGTAATATAATTTATTCATTAAAAATATTATTAAATGATTGTAGTCTCAATGACATATGATTGTGTTATTTTTACTTTCAAATTAATTTATGTGTATTTTCTTTATATACTTGTAATTACCTCATGTATTAATTATAAAGTCAAAAGATATGATATTCGGAAGGGATTTAATTTTCTTAATATAATTTTATTGACACATGTTTCAAGTTATACAACATTACTTCTATAAATGGTTTACATAAATCCCTAGAAATGAATTTTTACATAATACATCATTTAATTCATATTATTTATTTTTTCATATCATTTTTTGTTGATTAACTTTTTATTAGAAAGTTGCCAATGAGGAAAAGGATTTAAAATATATTTTAATATATTATCTATGTGCATGGTAATGTTGGGGAAATATTATGATATTATTTTCTGGAACCACATCTTTTTTCTTCTACTTTGGTTTTGGACATGGTTTCAATGTTTAATTCACATTCCCCCAATAATTTTATAACCCTACGGTTTTAAAAGAAGAATATAAAATTCGATATTGTATATGAGACTAAAAACAAAAAATAATATATAATATAAAACCCAGAGAGATTATGATATTTTTATTTTTAAATAAATTGTATCTCATCAATATCTTCTGAAGCACACACCATCGAGTTTAAACAAAACATGACACTATACCAAAATATTATTATATAAGTATGACCATTATAACCCACCGATTTATTTGGAGTGTATGAATATATATAATTAAATTATAAATATTAAATGTTTATCACATGTATAAAATAAATTATATGGTTAATTTCTAATTTCAAAAATATTAAGAATCATTTGGAAGAAAATCAAAAGTTTTCTAAAAAAGATATTTTCTAAAAAGAGGATTAATCTTGTTTTCTACACATAATTTAAAATTAAATTTCACAACTTTTCAGGATTTTATTTGACAAATTCAACGTTTTATATGAAATATATATTTTAACATTATCAGTGAGGGTAATTTTTATGTTTTATGAAAAAGTGAATTTTTTGATTAACAGTGAATATATCTTATTTTTGTTAAAAAATCTATTTCATTTAAAATATATCCAATAATAAATTATAATTGAAATTTTTTTAAAGAAAAATTAGTTTCATAATATTACATATTATCTAATTTAGATCATTATATTCATCATAATATTTTATTCTTATATAATAACTTTTTGAAACATTAGAATGTGTTTATATGGAAAATCATTTTTTGACACATCTACTTGTTTAAGGAGAAAATGAATTATATATAATCAATAAATTAATATTGGGAAATTGGATTCCATATTTATAATCAGAATTATTTTAATTATATAATATGTCCAAATTTATTTTTTCCATAATGAAATATAAAAAAATATGGTTAAGCATGGAATGGGTTAACCGAGGGTTAAACTATATGATGATTTTTAAAAATTAATCAAAACCTATCCAAACCAAATTTAATGTTATTATCCAATCCATATAATCATAAAAATTAGATAATAAACCATTTTGGATGTTTTTTCAATGGAAAAACTTTGATACCACGTGATTATTTTCAAAATTTCCATGTGTGTCCCCTATGCCACTTATAAAGGACAACCACATCTCCTCTCATACTCCCAATTATAAACCCAATTGTTTCATCCAATAATAATAAAAATATATTTATAAATATCCTAATGAAATCATAGAGTCATTATTTCTTTTATCTAATCCTTTTATGATGGATTTAGGTATATAACAATAGGGGTTCTTTAAATAAGATATAAAATTATTAATGTGATTATTTGTTTAATTTATTATTCCTCCTTATTAAATACTTAATAAAATATAAAAATATAATAAAAATATATCTAAAATGTATGTAGATACTATTATGTCAATAAAATTACCAATAAAAACTTTCGCATCCATCAAATGGAAGACTAATTTACTGATTGTGGGTGTAGGGGACAATGGTCTAGCGAACCATTGTAATTTTTTTCCATCACCAACATTCAAGGATGGATAAAATAATGTATTTTATATAGGTATATTGTATTTATGAAATTATTAAATTAATGATAATTGTAAAATTATGGAATTATTATATCATATATTCCATCTTGAATTCCATTCCATTGGGGGACCTAATAACATCACTCATGGGTATAGTAGACTACCACCTCATAAAGAGTTGTGATTCAATTTTTTATTACGCATTTCATAGAAGGTATTATGTATAATTTAAATAAATTATATGCTCTATTTTTGAAATAACCATTCTTCTATAAATTAAGAATCAAATCAAACATATTATCTTCTATTATATTTAAAAAATAATAATATCCCTCATGCATACGTGTGGACTACCAACTATATATAGCGATGTGAAATGTTTTTCATTTTATATTTACAATTCTGGTAATAAATATGGATTTTATTAATATAAATTCTATATGTAACGTAATATTTAATAAATAAATGTGAATTAATATCTTTTTCTTTCATTTTTTCCATTGGGAAAATGAAAAAGTCATTCATGTGTATGTACAACATATCATACCCATGAACGATGTAATTCATTTATAACATTCTATTTTATTGATTTCTATAAATTCCAATATAATTAATATAAATGTGATTTATTTCTTGTTTAAAATTGTATATATGAATTATCTATTACAATATTATAATTACCAAGTATTTAACCAAAACTTATATGTAAAACTAAGTAATTATCTAGATAAATAGTGATGTTAACAAATAATTGTAAGTAAACTTCCATAAAATACTATAAATAAATAATTTATCATATGAAATATATGATTTTAGTTCATTAATAGATATTAAGTATAATTATATTTATTATATAGGTGTTAAGGACACAATTGAAGGAAATAATATATAAGGTAAGGGTTTCTAGTCTAACTTTTACTTCAGGAGACATTTACAAAATTCACCACTTAGTTCATTTATGTGATGTATATACTACCAATTTGAGATGTTATATTGTAAATCCATTTATATTAATGATACTTAATTCTTTATTTTAGTTCATTTAATTTCTATAGATTACCATTAAAATGTTGACAAATTGATAGTGGTTAATTTTACAATGATATCAATTCTCATGAATTTCATATGATTATATTTTAAATAATTAAAAATTATGAAAACCCAAAAAATTATTAATTAATTTTTTACCCTATTATTATTAATGACCTATTCAATTAATAATACTATTTTCTTCCTTTAGTACATAAATTATAAGGCCAAAATGATTTTATAAAAATCCAATGTTATTTTTATTTTCAATCAAAAAGATGTTTATCATCCATATTAATCCTCTATAAAATTTATTTAACATTTCAAATGATATTTTAGTAGAAATTTTAAAAATTTATCAATTATTAAATCTCGATTCGAGTGGAAAATCCTTGTCTTTTTTCAAATGAGAATCATTTTTAACTTTTTTACAATATTCAGAAAGGAATGTTTTTTAACATATATGATATTTAAAGAAATACACGCTATCATGACCACTCATTTCATTGAATCGTCTTATACATGTATAAAATTATATGTTTAAATAAATTATTTTTCCTAACATTATAGAAATTTTATATCTGTTAAAGTGGGTTTTTATTGAAAAATATTATATTTAACTCAGGAATGGTTTTAATGAAATTTTACTATATTTATTTAAATAAATAACAAAAAACCTTATTAATATTTTGATCCTCAGGGAAAAGATTGAAATAATAAAATAAATATTTTTTGATCAAATGGGTAATGATCAAAATTAATGGGGATAGACTATTTTGAAATAGTTCTGTATATTAAATTTAATTTTTTTATTATGTTCATTGAATTGGGTAATTATTTCCATTTTTAATATTTGATTTTCAATATGATAACTTATTTTTATTATTCTTCACACCATTAAAATGAAGAATGAAATGTACTTATCAAGTAATAATTGGTTCCCAAAATGTCCCCTCAATGCATAAGTAGGTATCATGAGACAAACTGGATTAGGTTTTTGGATATATCATTACCAATATATATATGATATATTATCATGTGGAATTCAATGTATAATTATGATTTCTACCATAAAACATTTCCTATTTTTGAAATTATTTATTGGTGATACATAATATTATTCTATTTTTTGGAGTATCAATTGTCATGTTTCAGTCTCATGTGATTGTTTATATTGAATTATTTGATCATCATTTATTCCTACATTATTCTGCTCATGTAATTTATTTAATGGAATGTGTTTTAGTTTTCTAACATTAAAAATTAATAATTATTATTTATTTATGATATATTTTGTTGTATGCTTACCCTTACTATTAATTTTATCTAACACATTTCATATGTTTTATTTTCCCTAGAATACAAATAAGTGTTTAATGTTTGATATATTAGGATATTCTGCTAGAAAAAAATTATTCTTAAAGGAGATTAATATATTGTATTTTAAGTTTTCAATTATAATATGAGATTTATGAATGTATATAGTTTTCCCAAAAAATATGTTATTCAATTCATTGGGATGCGATTTATATTACTTAAAATCAATGTATAATTGTAACCCATAACACCGTGCAACTAGTGTTACTGTACTAATTTTGTTTAATGGAATGTTTATAATATACATTTGGAACATCATTCCAGAATATCATAGATTTGAGACAGAAACCCAATTATAGAAAATTAAGATAAATATATAGGAACATTCCAATGGTTTTTTAAGGAACATATTTTGTGGATTTTCCTAGAAGTAATTCTCTATTTTGGCAACACAAGTGGATGTGGTTCTAGAAGAGAGGTTCATAAAATGAGATGTGTCAGTCTTTAATGAAACATTAACTGGTATATGAAAATATTCAATAATACAAACCTAGATGGAAACTCATCAAGAACATTCTTGGGATAATTTATATTTTAATTAAAATAATTATGATACAATAAAAAATATTTAAATTATTTAAATTCTTAAAAAAATAAACCATTAATATTATTATGATATTAGATGTTCATAATTTTTTCCATTTATTATAATTTCTTCAATAGTTTTATGGAATAACCATTTGGTATCGTAACATTTTTATCAAATATAGTTTATGCCATATTTTATAAAAAGATCATTGTGGGATTAATGAGAACCATATAAATGCATGTATTCCATGTAGTTATTTGCCTCATAATAAAAATATTAATGTTGGATATGGAGTTATACCAAGAACTCCTCAAATTATAAACATATTGGATGAGCTCACTTATCTTATAAGAAATATCCTTGAACATATGGATAGGCCTACTGACCCACAATTTTGTGTAACAAGGATAAAACACTTCATGCATCAATAAAATTAGTCATTCAGTGGGTCTAATAATATATTTGTAATTGAGAAATGGATAAGTTTCTTAGAGAAAATATTTCTTACTTTGACAATAATTGAAATGGAGAAAGTATTCATGGATGTTTATTGTATCTTAGGATATTTTTATCAATGTTGTAATTTGATTCAAAACAAGTAGGATGATGAGTAACTAACAAACATTAAATGAATGCATTATAAGGTAATTCTCTTAGAATAATGCATTCAAAACTAGAAATGAGTGTTTATATAGTAACAATTCCAGACTATATAAAAAACGAATATTAAACTAACTCTATGTGTGAAGACAACAATACAAGATAAGAATATAATTCTACAAAATATATAAACAATATAATATTCAATATTGATGATTTCATTGATTGTTTATATCCAATTCAAAGGTGTTGAGTGAATTGAAATTATTTTAAATTATTTTTTGGTGAAATTTTTCAATATGTTTGTTTTAAATTCAAATTGTGATAATTATAGAGATGGTATGATGTCCCAAAAACATGTTTCATTTGTTATTTCAGTATGAAACACTATTAAAATCATTTTATGATCATGGTCTTTGAAAAATTATTTATTTTTTATAAGAGGGTTTTGAATATAAATTTTTCATCATTTCATTAAATAGTGTTTTATATTTCACTATGTTACATTAAATTCATCAAAGTATACAATTTGGTTAGTTTTTAAAAAAAAAACCATCCGACTCTGTAGTGCCAAAGTGGTTGTTACCATCCATTTAGATTTATTGATTTTATGATTCATTTGATCATCATAGGAATGTGATTTAATCATCTTAATTTTTGTGACATCCAATCAGCACTATGTGATGTCTTCTCCAGGAATCTATTAGATAAGATCTGATCATTCAAAGATGCTTTTCAATGATGATAGCAATGACTTGGAACTTTGTTTGAATATTCTAGGAGGTCAATTTTCTTTTCTAGGATCTTTTGAAACTACTAAAGTCTGATCTCTCGATCATAACATCTAGTCGTTTGTTAATTTCGTGCCCGCTAATCATTTTTTTTATTTCTAATGGCCAGTTTAAGGGTTGGTGGTACCCGAACAGCCTCATCCAAAACACCACAAAAGCATCCAAAACATTCATATTTCAAATTTCAAAAGTTCCAATAAGGGACTCGAGCCACACACCATCCACCGTACCACCCACCTATCCGCTCATATGACCGTGCGCCAACCAATAGTGCATGCCTCGATTCGAGAATCATCACCACGCACCACCCTTCAACGCGAAATCCAACATCAAGTTGCTGGTGAGACTCTAAACCAAACATAGTCCTCACGAACCTAATAAGAACACAGGAACCCAACCAGTCTTCCTCGTGCCGCTTCCCTGTCTCCACCATCAGCGTCGAACCGTTTACTGTACACCACTTTCACCAGCTGTAATGACCCGAAATTTTGAATAATTCATGTTTCCTAATTTTGTGTGTTATTTTATTTTTTATACTCAACAAAACTGATTCATTTGATAACATGAGTATAATTAAAATGATACTGTTGGGTTTTTACTGTTATATTACCATTGGTAAATATGACCATTGGAAACTAAATGTTGAGATTTGTCTAAATACAAGTGATCTTGGTTAATTAATATAGAATGAAGATTCGATGGCCTCATCCAGTAGTCTCGGGCCAATCTAAGACCATCTAACGGAACTTGGGAAGGAGGTAGCACCACTGGGATTTTCTCTGGACTAAACCCAAGACGAACTTCATCGTGTGAAGCTAGAACAGAATCACCTTCATGAGAAGTTCAAACTGATAGAAATTACTAATCATGCAGTGTTGGTAGAGCCGCCCTCAGATTCTCTCACCTTAACACACCTTACACTTATGTCTTATGCTGGGGTTATAAGGGGCTATGTATGGAGACCTTAACTGATTTGTGTATTCCATTGAGATAAATATAATTGTGTTTTCTTCTTATGGTGAATTTTGTAAATTTTAAAATGTTCCGATAAATTTAGGATGTATATTATTTAGGATTTTGAAAAAAAGGATATTTTAAAATATTTTTTTAAGCCTTAAATAATTAATCATGTGTAATTATTTTCAAAAAATGGTCTTCTACAAATGTGTTCAGTAAAAACATTTGATTCTAATAATATCAACATGATTTTTGATGAATAGTAGATTATGAAGAGTGATTTAACTCTTTGGATTAGTAATGTGACCAAATGGATTAGTAATATAACTTAAATAATGTATTAATATAATATAGTCACCTTGATAAAGTAATCTGATTCAATAAAAGAGGTAAATAACTGTTTCAAAAATTATAAGCCAAGTATTAAGTTGTTTGGTTGAATAGTTTTTTTTAATTAAAAATTCAATTGAAAAATATTTATAAAATTAATTTTATAAAATGGACTTTATTTTTGAACTCATAACATCGATAATATATTAATGTTATTTTTGGTGATTTTTCTGAAAAAAATGAATCTT
Source organism: Viscum album (assembly GCA_963277665.1). Lineage (NCBI taxonomy): Eukaryota > Viridiplantae > Streptophyta > Magnoliopsida > Santalales > Viscaceae > Viscum > Viscum album. Next base: position 1,152,151,549 of record OY728121.1, on the reverse strand, counting down.
CGGTGAATAGTGTATTTATTGAAAAATTAAATTATAAATAATTAGAAAATTATTTTTATAAAATGGAGTTCATTTTTGAAATTAGAGCATCGATATTTGGTTAATGTGAAATTTTGGGATTTTTCTGAGAAAGTTGAATTTTCGATGAATAGTGAAAATATAGTTTTTAATTTACGGGTGTTTAATGAGATAATAAATTGATGTATTAAGTATGTAATCAATATGGGTGACTTGTGAAAAGTGAGATATTGTTTTAGGTGTCCCAAGTGGTCAATACCATGGGAACATACAATGGGAAAGCCCATGGTTTTTCCAATACCACCAATAAGGTGTCCCTTGGCCATTAATGCCTTGTCCCCTCACGTTCCCTATAAATACTCACCCTTTCATCCTCTACTTTTCACTCCCAACTCTCCCCCAACGAAGCTATGGTCTCATTTCCTCCCAAAGAGTCCTCCCAAGGTTCCCCCAAGCTCTCAAGGTCCCAACCTTTGAGTTTTAAGAGATACGTTTTAAGGTAAGGGATCCAACCTCTCCCTTTCTTTTCAAATACTATCCTTTAAGTCATTTCATTTATTCTCCATGTTATTATGTTGGAGGATGTTATTTTATATTCCTCTTACTTCACTTTTCATTTCCATATTATGTGAGATCCCCTCTTACTCTCATCCTTTCGTTTTATGAACGTTTAAGTGGCGTCGTTAGGCTGCCGAAATTTTTGTAACAGATTCTTTCACCCTTCTCATTTTCAAGTTCTATTTTATTGTCAAGTCATTAAAGTTCCTTTTTATTATGTTGGGGTATGATCTCTATATAAATCATACTGATCTTCTATGTTCATATGATTAGATACCCTATTTGATCATATCAATTCAACTTTTTGAAGTTTTCATGATGCAGTTATGCTGCCGAATTTTTAAGAGATTCTTTCACCCTTCTCATTTGCAAGTTATATTTTCTTGTCAAGTCTTTCAAGTTAATTTTTATTATGTTGGGGTATGATCTTTATATATATCATACTTTTATTTTATTATAATATGATGAGAGGACCTATTTGATCTCATCAATTCAATTTTTGGATGTTTAAGTGACGCCGTTAGGCTGCCGAATTTTCATAAGAGAAATCTTATTTTTGACATCCTTTCATGTTCTTCATTTCATATTGTATACATTTCAAATTTCGTTACCAGGTCCATAAGTCCTTTATATTCTATCCCTATACTATTTTATATATCATTTATGAGTGGGTGACCCATTACCCCTCTCTTTTCATGTTTTCTAAAACCCTCTAACATAGTCGTTATGCTGTAGAATTATCCTCTCAAAATGTCTCTCTATTTTTCTCAAATTATTTTATTTTATTAAGTGATTACTCAAAGATCTTTCTTCTATAGGGATATTAACATATATATCAAATTGTTTTATTTTAAATTCTAGGATTTACATACATGAGACCCGGTTTCCTTTTTCCGTTGGTTTAAAGTTACAAAAAGATCATGTCGTAAAAGCGGTTTTTAAAATGTTATGATTATGAAATTAAACCCATTTGTTTTATGCTATATGGGTTATTTATGAAATTTTGGTGATGATATATGTGGATCACATGATTATAAATACAAATTTAAGGGTTCTCCCTGATAGCGCTCCAATGCATTGGGTAATGATGTAACCACTAGAGATTAACAATTTAAGGGTGTGCCCTGATAGCACCCCATTGCATTGTGTAATGATGTAACCATTAGATATTAAAATTTTAACGATATCCTGGTGAATAACCTTGGTAATTTCAAATGACACCTTGGGGATGGACCTTGGTGATATTTTCATGATTGTCTATATAAAATGTTGTAGCGACATCTTCAAGTTATGAAACACATTATTTTTATTATGATATGCCTCATGATCTCTTTCTCATTCCTTAAAGTTATTTTTCATGACTATTGATGTATCTCATGTTCACAAGTTAAATGTTTCCCCTTTTTTCCTTTACTGGGCATTCTGCTATCCCTTTCTTTTGATGTATGTCCCCAGGTTATGAGATGCAGTAATGAACCTAGGATGAACATAAGGAGAAGCCTTTCATGTGTTTATGAAGAATGTTTTATGTTTTCATGTTTTATGTTACTATTTTCCAAGAGACTAAACCATAAAGATCCTCAGTTTTGTATAATTTAATGAATGTTTATGTGATAAAAAGGCGGGATGCTATAGTTAGTATCAAAGGATAGTTTAGTTATTTGAGGAAATTAGGATATGAAAACTTTAGGAAGAACCTATAGAAATGTTTAAATATAAGAAATATTACTGGTATTTTAGTGAGTATTGAGTAAGGGGTTGCCATGAAAATACATCCCAATCTGGATACGAGCAGGTAGAGGTGGATCTGGCACTGATGTACAAAGGGGTAAAACCCGAAAACACCGCTTTGAGCTAGACTCGAACAGAAACTGGTACACAACAACGGGCCTTGCTGCACTCTTGGTTAAGACACTGTCGGGGGATATTCTTTGGTAAATTAATAAGCTTAGTATGAACCATTATTAAAGGGACAAAGATAAAATAAAATAAAGATTCCCATGAGAATTTATGATCATGGATAACCTAGATTGAAACCTAGGGAATCGCAAGTTAGGGTATACCTTTCTTCTATAAGTTTATCCTTATATGCTTTAAGTTTCCTTTTCATGATTATTGGATATGAATTTAAGCCCCTAATTATACTTTCTTTTCTTAGTTTATGGTGGGAAATGGAAAAATATGTCCCAACAACCAATGTGATAGGAAATGTGATGATATCCGTATTAATATGACATAGATGATTAGGGGATTAAAAGATGATTATTATTTTGTAAGACGTTCAATATTTTGGGAACCCTAAATGATTGAGGTAAATAGATTACTACGGTGTTTTCATTGAGGAATAATGGTTGGCTTATATATTGAAGAATCGAAAAATTTAAGGTGAACATATGGTAATATAGGTTACTTATGGAAATGATTAACCTATCTTGGGGAAAATATGTTTAGTTTAGCTACTTTTGTTATAAGATGATAAGAGTGGATGATGTTGTTTGGAGATTAATGTTAAAGTCTATCGTGGAAGACTATGTCATGAGATCGTTCGTATAATTGGGATTCAATCTTAGTTTGGTTTATTTTTAAGAATTTTAAGGACAGTTATTAATGGAATGTTCTATGATGAACATTGGGTAGTACTGTGGAATTTTTAAGAATTAAATAAGCTTCCCTTCCTATGGGATTCTTTCTTTTTGAAGAGATGTTTTATCTTACCCTTTCTATTTTTTGGATAATGATTAAAGATAGAAGAAATAGATAGTTAATATTTTGTGGATTATGTGATTCTATAGAAGATGATTCTTTTTCTTTGATGAGACCAAGTAGTTTTGAAAGCTCATAGTTTGGAGAAAAGATTAGTCTTGGTAGAAACATATTAAAGGATGAAACTCTACTTTAAGGTAAGTATATTTCCTTGTGTTCTTATTCTATGTAGTAAATGAATTCATAAGAGGAACGTAAAACAAAAACATTTTTTTGTTAACGTTTCCTACTGGAAAATCAAATACCATTTAAGCCATCATAAGTTTGTGATTTTCTTGTTGTTAACATTCTCCTAATCATGTTTTCTATCACGATCCCTAATAAGTTTACCCTTTGTTTCCTCTTCCATGTCCATGATTTCCTACCTAGAATCGTAGTGTGGGTTAGCCTAGGTGACCATTTTACTTCCATTTCGTTCTTTTAAAATAAATGTTTTACTGACGCCTTTTCCAATGTGGGACATTCAATGAAATTTCCAAACCCAATGTTAGAAATTGAAAGGATGCAATTTCTTAAGGGGGGAAGATTGTAACGACCTGAAATTTTGAATAAATCTTGTTTCATAATTTTGTGTGATATTTTATTTTTTATACTCAACAAAACTGTTTCATTTGATAACATGAGTATAATTAAAATGAGACTGTTGGGTTTCGACTATTATATGACCATTGTTCAATATGACCGTTGGAAACTAAATGTTGAGATTTGTAAAAATAAAAGTGATCTTGGTTAATTAATATAGAATAAAGACTTGATGGCCTCATCCAGCAGTCTCGGGTCAATCGAAACCCATCTAACGGAACATGGGAAGGATGTAGCACCACTGGGCTTTCCTCTGGACCAAACCCAATCCAAAATTCATCGTGTGAAGCTAGAACGTAATCGCCTTCGCGAGAAGTTCAAACTGATAGAAATTACTACTAGTGAAATATTGGTCGAGCCACCCTCAGATTCTCTCACCTTAGCACACCTTACACTTAGGTCATATACTGGGGTTATAAGGGGATATGCAAGGAGACCATAACTGCATTGTGTAATCCTTTGAGATATATACAATTGTGTTTTCTTCTTATGGTGAATTTTGTTAATTTTCAAATGTTCGGATAAATTTAGGATGTATATTATTTATGAATTTGAAAAAAAAAGGATATTTTAAAATATTTTTGAAAATTGTAAATAATTAATGGTGTGTAATGATTTTCAAAAAATGGTCTTCTGCAAATGTTTTCAGTAAGAAGTTTAGAGTCTAATAAGATCAACTTGATTTTTGATGAATAGTAAATTATGAATATTGATTTTACGCTTAGGATTAGTAATGTGACCAAATGGATTTGTAATATCACTTAAGGAAAGTATTAATATAATATAGGCACCTTGATTAAGTAATGTGATTCAATAAAATAGGTAAAAAACTGTTTCAAAAATTATTAGAAACGTATTTGGTTTTTCGTGTGAATAGTTTTTTAATTAAAAATTAAATTAAAAATATTTAAAAATTATTTTTATAAAATAGACTTTATTTTTGACCTCAGAGAATCGATATTATGTTAAGGTAATGTTTGGGGATTTTTCTGACAAAAATGAATTTTCTGTGAGTAGTGTATTTATTTAAAAATGAAATAAAAAATATATAGAAAATTGTTTTTATAAAATGGAGTTCATTTTCAAAATCAGAGCATCGATATTTGGTTAAGGTGAAATTTTGGGATTTTTCTGAGAAAGTTAAATTTTTGATGAATTGTGAAAATACAGTTTTTAAGTTACGGGTGTTTAATGACATCATAAAATGATGTATTAAGTATGTAATCTATATAGTCGACTTGTGAATAGTGAGATAAATTATGAGGTGTTCCAAGTGTCCAATACCATGGGAAAATACCATGGGCAAGCCCATGGTTTTTCCAATACCCCAAATGAGGTGTCCCTTGGCCATTAATGCCTTGTCCCCTCACTTTCCCTAAAATACTCACCCTTTCCTCCTTTATTTTTCACTCCCAACTCATACCAACGAATCCCTAGTCTCATTTCCTCCAAAGGAGTCCTCCAAAGGTGCCCCCAAGCCCTCAAAGTCCCTACCTTAGAGTTTTAAGAGATACGTTTTAAGGTAAGGGATCGAACCTCTCTCTTTCTTTTCCAATACTCTCCTTTAAGTCATTTCTTTTATGCTCCATGTTCTTCTGTTGGAGTATGTTCTTTTATATTCCAATTACTGTCCTTTTCATGTTCATGTTATAGGAGATCCCCTCTTACTCTCATCCATTCATTTTATGAATTTTTATGTGGCTCCGTTAGGCTGCCGGAATTTTTGTAACAGATACTTTCTCCCTTCTCATTTTCAAGTCCTATTTTCTTGTCAAGTCTTTCAAGTTAATTTTTATTATGTTTGGTTATTCTCTCTATATAAATCATACTAATCTTCTATGTTCATATTATGAGAGACCCTATTTGATCTTGTCTATTCATTTTTTTTTTGAAGTTTAATTGACGCCGTTATGCTGCCGAATTTTTAAGGGATTCTTTCACCCTTCATATTTTGAATTTCTATTTTCTTGTAAAGTCATTCAAGTTACTTTTTTATTATGTTGTGGTAGGATCTTTATATCTATCATACTGATCTTTTATGTTCATATGATTAGGGACCCTATTTTATCTCATCAATTCAATTTTTTTGACGTTTATGTGACGCCGTTAGGCTGCCAACTTTTCATAAGGGAAATCTTATTTTTGTCTTCCTTTCATGTTCTTAATTTCATATGGTATATATTTGAAATTTCATTACCATGTTCTTAAATTATTTATATTCTGTCCCTATACTATTTTATTGATCATTTTTGAGTGGGTTACCCATGTCCCCTCTCTTTTTAATGTTTTCTAAAACCCTGTGACATAGTCGTTATGCTGCAGAATTTTCGTCTCAAAATGTATCTTTCTTTTTCACATTATTTTGTTTAATTAAGTGAATACTCAAAGCACTTTCTTCTATAATGGTATTAACAATTATATCAAAATTTTTTATTTTAAATTTTGGTATTTACATACATTATACCCTCTTTCCTTTGTCTGTGGGTTTAAAGTGACATAAAGATCATGTCAGAAAAGCAGATTTTAAAAAGTTATGATTATGAAATGAAACCCATTTCTTTTATGCTATATGGGTGATTTATGAAATGTTGATGATGATATATATGGATCACATGATAATAAAGACAAATCTAATTGTTCTCGGTGATAGCGGTCCAATGCATTGGGTAATGATGTAACCACTAGTGATTTCAAATCTAACAGTGCGCCCTGATAGCTCCCCATTGCATTGGGTAATGATGTAACCACTAGAGATTACAATTTTAACAATATAGTGGTGAATAACCTTGGTAATTTTAAATGAAACCTTGGGGATGGACCTTGGTGATATGTTCACGATTTTATGTGTTAAATTTTGTCGCCACATCTTCAAGTTAAGAAACACGTTATTTTTATTATGATATGCCTCATTATCTCTTTCTCATTACTTACCGTTATTTTTCATGACTATTGATGTATCTCAAGTTCACAAGTTAAATGTTTTCCCTTGTTTCCCTTACTGGGCCTTCTTCTCGCCATTTCATTTGATGTATGTCCCCAGGTTATAATAAGTAGTAATGTACCTAGGATGAAGATAAGGAGAAGCCTATCAAGTTTTTATGAATAATTTGTTATTTTTTCATGTTATAAGTTCCGGGTTTCCAAGAAACTAAACCTTAAAGATCCTCAGTTTTGTAAAATGTAATAAATTTTTATGTGATAAAATGGTGGGACGCTATATAGGCATTCCTCGCCATTTCCTCCATCAACAACCACCAGCACAGAAACCGGTCAGAATCACTATTTTCATAACAAGAATCAAACAGAGCATTGAAAATCAACCAAGAAAACCCCACTACAGCCACTTCCTCCGCCGAAGAAAACCCCTCGCAGACCCTCAGAGTACTCAGCCGCCGCAAATCAGAAGATGACCTTCACATGCTGAGAGACCGCCATAGACAACAACTCCGAGCCGAGAGAAAACCCTTGAATACCATGTAGAGTATGTCGTTGAACAAACCTGTCTTATGCCCGCGGATTAGACCAGCAGAGTTGAAGCCCTAAGAGTTCCGCCACAGTAAGGAGGACGAATCCCAAGATCACTGCGGAGAACACCCAAGGCATCCAAAGAAGTTCCGCCACAGGGATGAGGTGACGACGAGATAAACCTAGCACTGCCATCTTCAAGCAGATACCGCTAAGAGAAAATCATCAACACTAAAAACAGGTAAGGAAAACAAGAAACAAAAACCTCCGTCCCTAGGCCACTGCAGATCCATCGTCAACCTCAATGAAAAGAAATCACCTTCGCACCATCCGAGCCCAACCCACGATGAAATCGTCACGCCGAGACGACCAATCCTCACGGAGGAGATGATCCAAAGAGAGGAGAACCAGGGTGAGATGGCCAGAGAGGGGAGTAGCATGCGTATAGAGGAGAAACCTTAGTCGTCGTGGGAGAGAAAGTAGAAGCCTCTCTGAGGCTAGAGTCTAGTGGGATTCCTTCTTCATTGATCTAGTTAGAGAATCTTCTTGTCATCAGGATCACCATGGAGATGTCAACATTAAATTGATCCATGTTCTCCATTCATCATTTAATGAATCCATAAAATTATATTATCTTCAGAATAGTTTTCAAAATCATTTTCCCTATAAATAAATTTTCTAATGTTGGATTTCAAGTACATATAAATTATGATATTATCTAATAATGTTGATCTCTTATGATGGAGTTATTTAATGAATGAACTTGTGATATGTATTGTCGATCAAGATCCTTGATGTTTCATTGATGATATTAATTTTATATAAATACCACATTATGATCATATTTTTTTTTCATTGATTATAATTCTTTATCACTTCTAGAAAAATTGATCTATCATGATCTTGTTCATTAAATGAAGAGATTCATGAATCTTATTTTTCCTGAATAATATTAATATTAGATTCCCCATAATTTTAAAACAACACACTCAATATTTTTTTTGATAAACATTGTTGCACGACATAGTTTGAGAAGTGCAGTAATATTACATGTGATCATCTAGTTTTCTTGAACATTTTAACTTTCAACAAACTATGTTTCACAAATTTTGATGCAGACAACACAAAAATTGTTGTTACATGAAGAATTGGGAATCGATAACTATTTAGGTTTCTGGTTGAGAAGAGAATGTACACCAAATATTTTATTACAAAGTAATATGATTTTTTTGCCTACTGTTTTGCGAAGAAAAAAAAGATACACTCCTTATAGTTATTTTTTTGAGCAATACGATCTTATAATCTTTTGGTTTTTGGAAAAAATATAAAAATGGTACATGTTTAAATTCATTCTCATGAACAGGTAAAATAATAATAAAATAAATAGTGTTCATGTGAAAACATAAATTGTGGGTCAAAATGTGAGTACACAATAAAGGAGATTTTGTGTGGGAAAAAATATTTTACAAACTTTTTGAGAATGGATATACAGATAGAGAATATTTTATTCAGTTTATGTATGATTCCATGAAAACACATGAATTGAGTATCTAATATTGGACAGTGATTGATTGATGAAAAATATTTGATGCAATCTGAAGTGATTGTACAAGATAAAATTGAATGTGTTAGAGTGCACCTAAGATATTTGTGAAAATACAAAAGATAATATGAATGTACATGCACTGAATAATTCATTAAATATATTTGTATATTTTTTCATATTTTTATATGCATAAAACGTGAACACCACGAAATATATTAAATATATTCATAATATTTAAAGAAATGGACATGGAATATATTTTTTATAATAAATGTGTATTATTTTGTGACTAAATCCTGGTATTAATACTATTAGTGTTTTAAAATATCAATGTATATGAGTTTTCAGTGTTTAGTTGGACTATGTCTTTAGCATAAGAAATAATTATTTCCTGTGATATTTTTTCTACTGAGGATATTGATTACATTTATTTATCTTAATAATATGCAATATCTAACATTCGTGAAAAGTTACTTCATTTTTATAGGAGCATGTGTGATCTAGTTGTCTTATGGTGGAGTATGACTACCCTGCTTTTTAATACAAACTTAAACATAATTTATTTCATAAAACATCACTTGATAAAAAAAATAAGATCGATATTTTAATGTATTTGGGGATTAGGATCACTACATAAAAACATGAAACATGAAATACAACATATTTATTTAAAACGTTCTTAATATGACCACTACATTCCCTCGTACTTAGAATTGCATGGGATAACCTGAGGACATGCATAAGAAAAGTGTGAGATATAAAGCCCAGTAAGGGAATACACATGGAATAACATGAGGATTACAATACATTTTAGACATTAGGAATATCAATATAGAACAAGAGAAACATGAACATAAAGGCATGATAAATCATGATAATAATAACAAGGAAAGGTGGAAACAACACTTAACATGGAATTTGCATGAGCCAAGCCCCATTGGACCTGGAGCATGAGTAAATCATCCTTGAACATTAAGAACAAGTAAAACCTCGTTACACTTGAAATATAATGAGTCAAAACTCATTTCACATGACGTATCATGATACTATACTTCACCCAATGCATTGGAGTTCTATAAGGGCCCATCTTTCTTAAACATTTCATTTCATGCATAAGTGTGCAACATGGATCATAAAACATGGATTCATAAAACATAATAATTTATTCCATGATAAAAGAGTATGGAATTAATAAATGAAACTTTATAATAAATATGAAAATGTGCATAAATCTGAATACCCTTGATGGACAAATTGGCATGGTATTCACTACACAATGGCATTGTCTTAGAAAATCGGTGCAATTTCGGTAGCGTAACGGCGTGACATAAGAATTCATAAAAATGGTTGATGAGAGAGAAAGGTGTTAATCATCATATTTACATGTAATGGAAATTAAGGAGGTCATATAGATACATATCCCAACAATTTTATTGGAATTTAGATTCATGATACAAAAGTATTTCTTGAATGTAAATGAGGAGAGAGAAGTTCCTTTCAGAATTTTGGCACAATTAAGGGTGTACATGGGAGGAATTTAATGAGAGAGAAAGGGTTCTCCCATCATTAAAAAAATATTCGGGCAGTATGGGACAGGTTCTAAACCATACCTCATCATTTATAATTGAAATTAATAGGGAATAACAATATGAAGAATATTGGACAAAAATGAGAAAGGAAGAAAACCCCTTACTTGGAAATGTGCTTCCAAAGGCTAGAGAGAGGCTTGTGAGAGGCTTCTTGGGATCATGGGGCAACTTGGGAGGATTATAGAGAGAGTATGTAAGAGGTTGGATGAAGTCAAAAGGATTTTAGTGAGGATTAAGTGGGAGCTTGGGTGGTTTTATATAGGAAAGGTGAGGGAATTCTTTATTATTTAGGTTTGGGACCCCTTATATTAAATTAATACAAACCACAAAACATCCCATGGTTTTTGCCCATGGTTTTTGGAAAAGGGAAGAGGAAAACAATATTTTATAAGACCAAAGTCCTAACTTCTTAAAATAATAGGTTTGCTTATGTGGAGATGAGTCACACTCCCATGGAAAATAAATTAAAAAGATAATATGTTTAATAAGTCTTGAGGGGTCCATTAATGCTTTGGAAAGTAAGTCAAACAAACCCAAAATCACATTTTATTAATGGTAAAACATATATTTTCCGAACATAAAGCTTGTAGTATTTTATTACATCACTATTGGGTCATTATGATCTCATAAAACACATTATATATTTAAACGGTATTTAATTTTTACCCAAAAATTTGACTGTCTCAGAAAATTATGAAAAATTCACTACTGGATAATTTCAACATCCTAATTCCATAAATAACTTTTATTTTATCTAAATAATTTTCAAAATATGTTAATTTTCACTTTTAAAATAAAAACTGACATTTATCGAAAATTCACAGGTTTTGACAAAAATGGCTTTCAAATCTTAATAAAAATTATAATTGCATTCATAAAATTATAAAATTATTTATATTTAATAAAAATTAGTTTAATAATTATATTTTATTAAAATATTATTTAATTCAAAAATCCCTTAATTTATTAAATATGATTCTTAATTAATTAACATCTAAAAACACTATTTTTACATTAAAAACAATTTACAATGTATCAATGATGACAAGAACATATAGACATTATTATATACAAAAAAATAATGTACATGAATATAGTACTATAGATTTGTTACATAACCCCTTAAAACAGCCGCATAAGACCTAAGGGTAAGGTGTGTGATGGTGAAAGACTCTTGGGGTGGCTCGTATAACATCGCTCGAGTGGTAATCTCTATCAACTTCCACATTTCCTATAGATGGTCTCGTTCGAGCTTGACATGATGAAGCTAAACATGGTCTTGGTCAACAGAGAAGCCCAAGGATGCCACCTCTTTTATGAGCTCCGACAAATGGGCTTTGTATGGAGCAATTCTACTGGATGAGGCCATCACTTCTTTTGTCTAAGTAAATTGGATTTGTTAAAGCCCTATATTTATAATAATCATGTGATCACTATTCAACGGCTATATTAGAAATCGTAAAAAATCATATCATAAAACCCAAGAAGTTGATATTTTATATCAACATATAGAGACATTTAAATAGATCAAGAGGGATTTCCATTTATGAAACATTGGGTCGTTACAATATTTCCCCCTTAAGAAATTTCGCCCATGAAAATTTGCTTTTCCAACACTAAAACAGATGTGGGTAACTCAGCTTCATCATTTCCTCCAATTCCCAAGCCGCTTTTTAAACTTGTTGTTTCTCCACAACACCTTGACGAGGGGTATTGTTTTATTTTTTAGAACTTTTTCTATACGATCTAAGATCTTTACTGGTTGCTTCTCATAAGAAAGATCATTTTCCAATTATACCACCTCAAAAGAGATTACATGTGAAGGGTCTGGTGTGTACTTCCTTAAGAGGGATACAGGAAATACATCATGCACTTTGGCCATGGTAGGTGGAAGTGCTAGTCGGTAGGCCACAAACCCTACACGATCAAGTATCTCGAAGGGGCCGATGTACCTTGGACTTAAATTCCCTTTCTTTCAAAACCTCATGAACTTCTTAAACAGATATATGCGTAGAAAAACCATGTCTCCAACTTTAAACTCAAGGTCTCGTCGACGATTATCTGCATAACTCTTCTGTCGGCTCTGGGCTACCTTGAAATGCTGCAGAATGGTTTTCACCTTCTCCACCATTTCTTCGACCATTTCTGATCCAATATGATTACGTTCACGGACCTCATCCCAACATGCCGGTGTTCTGAACCTTTTCCCATACATGGCTTTATATGTGCCATGTGGATGCTTGAGTGGAAACTATTGTTGTAGGAGAATTCAACCAGTGTAAGATATTGATCCCATCATCCTTTAATGTACATTGAGCATGCTCTCAACATGTCCTCATGTGTTTGGATAGTCCGTTCGGATTGGACATCAGTTTGAGGATGATAAACCATACTAAAGTTCAGTTTAGTATTTAGAGCATGTTAAAGACTCTTCCAAAACATAGAGGTGAATCTTGGATCTCAGTCAGACACAATAGATAGTGGTACTACATGCAACCTTACCACTTCCCTGATATATATTCATGCTAGTGGTTCCAATGAGAAATCCTCCCGAATAGCAATGAAGTGTGAAGTCCTTGTAAGATGATCCATAACAACCCAGATTTCATTGTTGCCTTTGGATGTCCTTGGAAGTCCGGTGACAATGTCCATGGTGATGTTCTCCCATTTCCATTCTGGTATGGGCAATGTGTGTATCATCCCCTTAGAATTCTGCCTCTCTGCCTTACATGATAACAGACCAAGAACTTTTATGTATATTCAGAAATCTCCTTCTTCATATTATCCCACCAAAAGTTTTCTCGGAGATCTCGATACATCATTGTGCTCCCTGGGTGAATTGAGAAATTTGAACTATGTGTGTCATCCAAAAGTTCCTTCATCAGTTCTAGACTTAATGGAACATATAGTCTTTTCCGAAACCACACAACTCCTCCATTAACATTAAACTCTGGGGATTTCCCTTTTTCGAAACCTTTCACCTTTTCTTGAATCCCCACATCAGCATTTTGATCATCCTTTAACCTTTCCAAAAGATATGGTTGAGAAAACATTTCTGAAAGGATCGATTATGTTCCCTTCTTTATGATTCCCATGTCCATCTTCATCAAGTCTAAGACGATTGGATCCTTCTCAATTCCCATCCTTGATAGAATCGTTTGTTCCTTTCTACATAGGGCATCTTCCACATAGTTTGCTTTCCTAGGGTGGTAATGTATTCAATAGTCATAATCTTTGATGATCTCTATCCATCTTCTCTGGCACATATTAATCTCTTTCTGTGTGAATATATATTTAAGACTCTTGTGGTTAGTATATATCTCACATCTCTCCCCATAGAGATAATGCCGCCATATTTTCAAGGCAAAGATCACCGCCGCTAACTCCAGATCATGTGTTGGATAGTTTCGCTCATGGATTTTCAACTGCCTTGAGGCATACGATATCACTTTATCATTCTGCATCATCACACTTCATAGGCCCTTTTTTGAAGCATCACTAAATACCACAAAAAGTTCCCCACTTGTGGGTAATGTGGGCACGAGTGTAGTGATAATCCTCCTTTTCAAATCCTTGAAGGTTTCTTCGCATTCATCACTCCATGAAAACTTTACTCCCTTTTGATTTAGCTTGGTAATAGGGATGTACAATGGTGAGAAATTTATCACAAATCGTCGATAATATCCAGCTAACCCCAAGAAGTTACGGATATCTGTTACCGATGTTGGCCTCAACTATCCCATAACTGGATCTGTTTTGGAGGGATCCACAGTTATCCCATTGCTTGTGATGATATGGTCCATGAATTAGACCTCCTTCAACCAAAAATCACACTTGATGTACTTTTCATAGACCTTCTCCTTGCGCAAAGTCTCTAGTAGAGTTCTTAAATTATCCTCATTATCCTCCATGGTTTTGGAGTATATAAGAATATCATCTTTAAATACTACCACAAATTTGTTGAGGTAATATCTAAAGACTCTATTCATTATGTCCATGATGATTTCTGGAGCATTAGTGAGTCCGAAAGGCATTACAATGAATTCATAGTGCCTGTATCTTGTGCCAAAACCAGCCTTGGTGATATCTTCCTTATTCACCCGTTTTTGATTATATCTCGACCGCAAGTCCACCTTGGAGAAGTATTGTGCTCCATGTAGCTGATCAAACAAGTCATCAATTCGTGGTAGAGGATACTTGTTCTTTATCGTGATTTTGTGAAGTTCAAAATAATCGATGCAAAGTCACATTGACCCATCCTTCATCTTGACGAAGAGGATTGGTGCCCCCCATGGTGAAGCACTTGGGCGTATAAACCATTTATAGAGATTCTAATGTAGTTGTTTCTTCAACTCTTCACGCTCCACGACAGCCTTCCTATGTGGAGTCTTGGATATTGGTAGTGGCCATGGTATAAGTTCAATTATGAATTCAATATCTCTTCTAGGAGGAAGGCTAGAAAGTTCCTCGGGAAACACTTCAGCGAATTCCCTCACAATAGGCAGTTCCTCAATAGTGGTTTTTATATGGACTCAATCATCTAAGCCAGATACGCGTGCTCATAGGGCAGTAATATCCATGCTTGAGATGATGGAGCTAAAGGAGATTCATCTTCCTCCTTACACTTGTAACGAATTAGGGGATAATTCTTCATATAGAGTGTGATTTCCCTCTCCCTAAAATTTATGTTGTCTTCATATAAGGAAAGACAATCCATGCCAGGAATTGCATGAAATTCCACTAGAGGGAGTATGACGAGGTTCACCGGGAAATTCAATCGAAAGATTATAACAGGGGTCGAATTATATTCATGTGATGAAATGTTTTCCCCATTTTTCATACTCACCGACATCTTCACTTCCATGATATGTGGTGGTGCTGGGATTGTTCTACTAAACATTACAGATATAAAAGAATGCGTAGAACCTGAATCAAAAAGTAAGTTCGCCATTCTTGATTGAATAACTAGCATACCTGTAACCAATTTTTTTTCGGGGTTCACTTCGGTAGAAGTGATTCTAAAAGCTCTCCCTTACTGCCTTGGAGGTTGTTGGTTGCCTCAAAAAACCCTTGGATTAGGGAACTAATTTTCAAGATCCCCCGATTCTTTTCATTTGTAGCAATGAACAATGCGTTGAGGTTCGAACGGAGCGTTCGTCTCCTCTTTTGTAGCTACGGGTCTTTCATGCCGACAGTTAACAGCTAGGTTCCCTTCTCTTCTACACCTAAAGCATTTCCTCATCCCCTTGAGGCAATTTCTAGGGTGCTTCATTCCATACTTTTGGAAAGTGGGGTGCTGGATCTTCATAGCACCATTTGATTTATCAATCAGACAACCACAATTAAAGTCCACCTTACGCTTCTTATCCCATGATACCCCTGTGATTCTCCGACCTCTATTTCGACCTTGAGGGAACATCGGAGAATATCCTCATAGATTTTGAAGTCACGGATCGCCAATGCGTTCAGCAGGCTAGGCTTCAGCCCACAAAATAAGCGGTCTACTTTGCATTCGAGGGTAACAACAAAGCCGTAAGCATATCGTGAAAGCCTTGTGATGATTTCCTCGTACACTCCAATAGATTATTCGTCTTTCTTCTTGAGGGAAAGGAAGTCCCTTTCCATCTTCAGCCTAAGGGTGCACGGAAAATATTTATCGAAAAACATCTTCTAGAAATCCATCCATTCCAATGCCTTGATCTCCTCCTCAGGCTTCATATTTTTGATCAACGTCCACTATTGATCAGCTTCACCCACCATATGATAAGACACCAGGATAACCTTCTCTTGTTCATAACATTTAAAGATGGATAATATATTTTCAATAGAGTTGATCCATTGTTCAGCGATCGTGGGATCAGATGATCCACTAAAAGTAGGATGCCTTTTTTTCATGATGCTCTCGATAGTGACATGTTCTTTCTTGGGGGGAGGGGGTTGAAAGTTCCTCTTGACCCATGTTTCAATTCAAAACATGAGTTATCTAAGAGTGAAGCATGACAAAGTTCGTGATTCCCGCTCCTATTAGATTGGGAATCTCATTAGTACAGTCATCACACTGATCTTCACATCGGTTGTTAGCCCGAGTCCTCATTTTACCGGCCATTGGATGGAATAAAAGGAAAGTTAAGGGTAACACATAATGGGTAATCCAAAGAAAAAAGATTATGACTTATAAATAAGCTTTTACTTCCTTAACTCATGATTTTATAGTCTTAAATCTAGGATTTTAATGATATACTTTCTAACATAAATTCTTAGGGGCATTTTTTTAATTCCCTTAAAAAGGGTTCATACTAAGCTTGTGAATTTATCAAAAAAATATCACACAGGTGTGTCATAACCAAGAGTGCGGCAAGGCCTGTTGTCATGCACCAGTTCCCGTTTGAGTCTAACTCAAAGCGATTTTTTCTGGTTTTACCCCTAGGATACATCTGTGCCAGAGCCGCCTCTACCAGCTCGTATCCAAACAAGGATGTATTTTCTTGATAAACCACTTACTCAGTACTTAACAAAAACTAGGGATGTTTTTATTATACATAGTCTTGTCTCTAAGGCTCTACTAGGGTTTTCTAATCCTAATCCCAAAAATAACTAAACCTATCCTTTGATACCAACTATGACAACCCTACTTTTTAATACAAACTTAAATATGATTTATTACATAAAACTTCACTTGATACAACAAAGAAGATCAAGAGGTTTAGTGTATTTGGGGCTTAGTATCATTATATAAAATCTTGAAACATGAAATACAACATTATTATTGAGAACTTTCTTTACATGACCACTACATTCCCTCATACATAGAATTTCATGGGATAACCTGAGGACATGTATAAGAAAAGGGTGAGCTATAAAGCCCAGTAAGGGAATACACATGGAATAACATGAGGAGTAAAATACATGTTAGACAATAGGAATATCAATAGATCCCAACAAAAACATGAACAAAAGGGTATGATAAAGAATGATAATCATGACATGGAAATGTGGAAACAACACTTAACCTGGAATTAGCATGAGACAAGGCTCATTACACATGGAGCATGAGTAAATCCACACTGCACATGAAGCACGAGTAAAACCTAGTTGCACTTGAATTAGAATGAGTCAAAACTCATTGCACATGATGTATCATGATAATATACTTTACCCAATGCATTGGAGCTCTATAAGTGCCCACCCTTCTTAAACATTTCATTTCATGCATAAGTGTGCCATATGGATCATAAAACATGGATTCATAAAACACAATAATTTATTCCACAATAAAAGAATGTGGAATTTATACATGAAACTTTATAATCAATAAGTAAATGTGCATAGTGGTGAATAGCCTTGATGGTGAAATGGGCATGGTATTCACTACACAATGGCATTGGCTTAGAAAATCAGTGCAAATTTCGGAACCATAACAGCGTGACATAAGAATTCATAAAAATGGTTGATGAGAGAGAAAGGGGTTACTCGTCATATTTACATGTAACGTAAAGTAAGGAGGTCATATAGATACATATACCAAAAAATTTAATGTAATTTAAATTCATGATACAAAAGTATTTCTTGAATGTAAATGGGGAGAGAGAAGTTCCTTTCGGAATTTCGGCATAGTAACGGGTGTATATGGGAGGAATTTAATGAGAGGGAAAGGGGTCCAACATCATTCTAACAATAAGAGGGAAGTATGGGGGAGGTGAGAAACCATATCCCATCATTTATAATTGACATTAAAAGGTCGTAACAATATGAAGAAAATTTGAAAAAAATGAGAAAGGAAGAAAACCCATTGCTTGGAAGTGTGCTTCCAAAGGCTAGAGAGAGGCTTGTGAGAGGCTTCTTGGGAGCTTGAGGCACCATGGTAGGATTATAGAGAGAGTAGAGAAGATGTTGGATTAACTCCAAATGCTTTTATTGAGGATGAAGTGGGATCTAGGGTGGGTTTATATAGGAAAGGTGAGGGGATTCTTTATTATTTAAGTTTGGGACCCCTTATATTAAATTAATCCAAAACACAAACCATCCCATGGTTGTTTCCCATGGTTTTTGGAAAAGGGAAGAGGAAAACAGTATTTTATAAGGCCAATGTCCTAACTTCTTAACATAATAGGTTTGCTTATTTGGAGGTGAGTCACACTACCATGGAAAATAATTTAAAAAGACATTATGTTTAATAAGTCTTGAGAGGTCCATTAATGCTTTGAAAAGTAGGTCAAACAAACCCAAAATCACATTATTTTAATGGTAAAACTTATATTGGCCTAACATAAATCTTATTGTATTTTATTACATCACTATTGGGTCATTATGATGTCATAAAAGACATTATATATTTAAACGGTATTTAATTTTTACCCAAAAATTTGACTGTCTCAGAAAATTATGAAAAATTCACCGTTGGATAATTTTGACGACTTGATTCCAGAAATTTCATTTATTTTATCTAAATAATTTTGAAATATGTTAATTTAAATTTTATAATGAAAACTGACATTTATCGAAAATTCACGGGTTTTGACAAAAATGGTTTTAAAATCATAATAAAAATTATAACTGAATTCATAATATTATAAGATCATTAATATTTAATAAAAATAAATTTAATAATAATGTTTTATTAAAATATTATTTAATTAAAAAATCCCATAATTTTATAAAATAGAATTCTTAATTAAATAATAACTAAAAACACTATTTGTACTTTAAAAAATATTTTCAATGTTTCAATGATGACAAGAACATATATAAATTATTATATAAAAATATAATGTACATGAACATAGTACTATAGATTTGTTACATAACCCCTTAAAACAGACACATAAGACCAAAGGGTAAGGTGTGTGATGGTGACATACTCTTGGTGTGGCTCGGATAACATCGCTCGAGTGGTAATCTCTATCAACTTCCACTTTTCCCATAGACGGTCACATTCGAACTTGACATGATGAAGCTCATCTTGGTCCTGGTCAAGAGTGAAGCCCAATGACGCCACCTCTTTTCCGAGCTCCAACAAATAGTCTTCTTATGGGGAAATTCTACTGGATGAGGCCATCACTTCTTATGTCTGAGTAAATTGGATTTGTTAAAGCCCTATATTTAAACTAATCATGTGATCACTATTCAATGGCTATATTAGCAATGGTCAAAATTCGTAAAATAAAACCAAATAAGTTGACATTTTAGATAAACTTATAAATACATTTAATTTGATCAAGAGGGATTTCCATTAATGAAAATTTGGGTCGTTACAAGGAGGATCATTAATTTTTCATTCTACATTGGATCAATCATCTAATGACGAAGGATAAAACTACGGGGCTAAATAATTTCTAAAGATTCTAATTGGGTGGGTTATAAATGATCATTTTTAATAAGGTGTAGTTGGGGGGTATAACCAACTATTTAAGGGTGAATGGAATAAGGGGTATAACCATTTTTTAATATGGGGTCTATGTAATTATAGACTTAATCACATTCTCGTATAGTAGAGAATCTCTGTCGGGAGTCTAACCAATATGGAAAGGATTAGGTCCTCATACCGAACATTGTAAATCCATCTGCGCTATGTTTTCATTGTTTCTCTTTATTTTAGGGTGAGTCTAAGTATTATTGATGTGGGATTTATACATTAATAAGACATAGAGGATGAATCAAATGTTTAATAATTTCTCAGAATGGTATACAACGGATTCACCCCTCCTAATGGTATCTAGAAGATCCTTTGCCACTTAAATTAGTATCATATCCTTAGGTACCCTCTATATATCCAAAAAAAATTCTTATATATAGATAATTTTAATCTATTTAACATCGTTGGAGTTCCTACTTTTGATGGAACAAACTACCACAATTAGAGAAATAAGATGCAACAATACATTCTATCTCTTTTCCTGGATGTGAGACATGTAGCAATAATCAGTTTCCATCCTATATATGAAGATGTTTTTATTAAATAATATGACAAGTGAAATAAATATGTTGATTCCATAAATTATATTTAAATCTTGATGGCATTATAAAAAATCTTATAATAAATTGATGGGTCTCTAAACATCCAAGGAGATCTGGGATAATCTGAGAATAAGCTATTAAGGAAAAATTGAAGTTGGAAAATTCATGTTGGAAATATTGAGAATCATGTTGGAAGATATAAAAATGTCTGATGATGAAATTATTAATGACTTCATTACAAGAGTTAATGATGTTTTCAGAAATATAAGAGGTTGGGAGAGAAACAAGATGATTTTTCTATTGTCAAGAAGCTCATGAGAAATTTTATTGATTGATTCGACTCAAAGATATTAAAAAAATTGAGATTATATTTTTCATTATATTATCATCATAATACTATCTTATCTTAAAAATTAGAGAATTGAATACATTAAAATAAAATGAAAAATATGATATGGTCATTCAATCCATTATAGATGAAAAAACTGAAAACATAGAAGAACCATCTTCAACTGGTCCTAGGAATTAAGTGGATGAACAAGACATCAGACAAATTAGGGACTTGTTTATATGAATATTCAATAGTGGAATATGGAATGAAAATAGAAAAAAATAACCATTGTAATGTAATTTTAACAATAGTGGTCATTTATTGGTAAATATCTAAAGAAGAAGGATAATGAAACTAAGTAAGTTGAAGTGGATAATAGATATTAGATAATAAATTTTAAGAATGATAAGAATAGGTTTTTATCAAGAAGATAAATATGATGATTTGATAAATGGATGAATTTAAATCATCATAACGTGAATCGAAAGAAGGAATATTCTCTAATGATTAAATTTTTGTTATGGGTAAATCGAAGAAAACTAGAGTCTCATTTACAGATGATGAGAGAACTAATTTATAATGGATATTAAAAGATAATCATGAAGATACTCTTGTTGAGAAAAATAAACACATGAATATAAATAAAAAATTACAGATATAAATTGAATATATTTCCTTTTAGAATAAATATCATTTCAGCAAAGAGGATATTCATATTAATGAGATAAGAGAAAATAAGGTGAAGATAGATGAGCTAGGATGATATCTAAAAACTATTGGAAAGAAGTATCTTTACATGGAATATTGATCACATTTTCAAGTAAATAAACAAAATCATTTCAAATTAGCTAAATTTGAGAAAATAGTGAAAGATATTGATGAAATACTTGTTGAGAAAGAGAAGAAACTATCCGAGACACAATATATGTGTATTGTAGATCAATGATAGTTTAATAAGATGATATTAGACATCCCCAAAGCTATTGAGATTAATGGTGGATATTATTAATCTGCTAATATAAAACGATTAGGTAAAAATGTTACTTATAATCGAAATGAATTTTAATATAAATTTCATATACATAACATTACGGGTCTAAAATACAATATTGAACAATACTAGCCTAAAATTACTTTGAAACTTTTTCCCGAAAGTATTAATATACTAATTCATATAGAATATTTCCTTATATGTAGATACAATCGTAGTATCTAAAATGGAGAAGCTAAAATCTTCAATGAAAAATTTTTATGAGTCTAGAAGACTATGTTTTAGATGATACTATTGATTTTTTTGTAGTTTTTTTGTCATAAATAATTTTCATGGTAGTATAATATGTCACTACTTGGTAGGAGGCATGAATTAAGGGGGATCAATGATACCTAGATGATATTAGATTATCAGAAGGAAAATTCTATGGTTAAGGATTCCTCTAAATTGTCAATATAGAACATAAATGAATTTTTGAATGTTATTTTTGGATGATGTATCCAAGAAGGAAACAATGCTGATTAATGAAATTTTTTGGTTGTCATGTGATATTCCTCATAATGAACAATAGAAGAATATTTAGATAAATAAAAAATTAATAGTCAGTAGTTAATTTTCTGAGATGATTAAACAATATGAACAAGATCAGAAGATTATTAGAGAAATGGAAGATAAGGTTGTGAAACATGATGAATTTGATGATAAGGAGGAGTCATCTACAATTAATTACATGAAAATTATGAATTTTTAATGTTTGGAAAAAATTGACAACAACACTAATCATTTCATGTACTTATAATAGTCCAAGAGATGAAAGAGATTTCTTCAAGATCTATGATTAAAAGGAATAAGGGAAAACAATTTTATCACTAAACTCTCTACTGGAGTTTTATTTTGAAGGAAATCTAGGTTCCTCCTTATACCATTTTATAAATTCATGTTTATGAACATGCAATGAATTGAAGGAGATAGGTATATCCCTTTAGTATGAGCATTGATTATTTCATGCTAACAATTTTTCACAATCCTGTGAAAATGATGTTTACTCATAATCATTCAATATAAATTTTAATGGGGAAGCTGTTGGTTCTATCACTTGAACATTATGATTCATTTGTTGGGATGTATACAGGAAATATTTTAATAAATATTGTTCAATGTTTTCATACTAATTTATTTTTTTGAAACCAATATGAAAATGGTATCACGTTATAACATTCGAATTGAATTGATGCTTAGGTGACATCTCTATTGTTTTTTTATCAGGATTTCACACATTTATTTAGTATTGATTAATCCAAACAACATTTCTTTTTTTGTGAAAGGCCTCATTTTTCCAATAACAAGTAGTGTCTAGAATATGTTTATTGAATTTTGAACTCTTAAATTCACCATTGTATTCAATCCAATTTGGGGGAGAATGAAAATTAAACATATTGACATCATTTGAGTATTGACTACAAATAAAAAGGGGGATATATAAGTGTTGTGTGAATTGAATTCTTTTCAATAAGTGTTTGGGGAATTTTTTAAATATGTGTGTATTATGTTTCAGACATGAAAATTTTAGAGTAGTTATTATGTTCCAAATACATATGTGATTGGTTTTTTGTGAATGACACATTATTAACATAATTTTAAAAGGGTAGTCTATGAAAAATGGTTTATTTTTCATAATATGATTTTGAATATTAAGTTGTATTGTAATTTCATTAATGAAGTAATTTAATTCACTATATTAATTAGAATTATTTTAAGTATACAGTTTGATTTTTAATAAAAATCACATGTCTTCCAACTCTGTAATGCCAAATGATTTATGACAATCTGATTCAATTGATTGGTTTAATCAGTCTTCTGATCGTCCCAGCTGTGAGATATGATCATCTTATATATTGATATATCTAATCATTATTACACAACATCTTCACCAGCATTCCATTGGAGGATATTCGTTCTTCAGAATCACCATTTCATCAACAACATCCAAGCTCCTCAACATTGTTTGATGTTTCTGGGAAATCAATTGTCTTTTTTGAGATCTAAATGAATGACTACTATACAATTCCCAATCTTAACATTATTATGGTCGTTTTATTTTATGGGTTGTCTAATTCATTTTTTTTCGAGAATCTTCTTCTCGTCAGGATATTAGTGACGACGTTTATTGTAGTTCAATATAGTTTCTGGATTCAATATTTAAAGAATATATAAAGATCCATGATGATCAAAATCTTTTAAATATGCATTTTATAATAATTTGACATTATAACTATAGATTTTTTTATATAAATATTTATATTATAGGATTATGGGGATATCATTTGAAAATGACAGGGAATGATTGATCTTATGAGATGAAAGGGATATCATGATTATAGAAGGTTTTGTGATGTGGTTAATTTTATATAAATACCTCACGGTGATCTAGATTCAGTAATTGTTGAAAGACTATGAGAGGTTCTCACATCTCGAGAAAAAACATATATAATGATTTAATTCATGAAATGGATATATCTATAAAAATTTATTTCCATGAAGAATAAAAATATCTTGTTCCTCATGATATGATAACCACATACTAATGATTTTCATGTAGATTTAGGTTTAGTAAAATTATTTGAGAAGCATAGTACTATTATGCATGAACATATGGTTTGCGCAAATATCATGATTTACCAGGAACTATTTTTTTATATATTTTAGGAAATATCTAAATCATTGGTGTTAGATTAATAATTGTGAACTATTATAGTTCATGAGGGAGAAGATAAAGGACACATATATGATTTTTCAAAGTGAACTGAATTACTACGTATTTTTTTGCAAAGGAAAAAAATATACACTGTGTAGTTTGTTTTCATTTGAGTTGTGCAAATTATGATCTTACACAAATTTGGTTTAACAAGAAATAGTGAATTAGTATATGTTTAAATTAATTCTAATTCACATGTAAAAGAATATTAAAATAAATAGTGTTCCTATGAAAAAGTATATTGGGTGTGGAAAGGTGAGTAAAATATTTTGGAGACAGTGTGTTTTCATATCTAATATATAAAGGTTTTGAGAGAGGATGCATAATTTGAGAAAATATTATTCAGTATATGTATTCTTCTATTCAAACACATGTATTGAGTATCAAAAAGTGGAATATTAGTGTTTGATGAAAAATATATGATGTAGTGTGATCTGATTGTTCAATAGCACATTATATGTGTTATAGTGTACGTTAGATCTTTGTAAAAAAGCACCAGATACTATGCATGTATATTCTTCAATGAATTCATGAAATTTCTCTAGATTTAGTGTTCATATTGTTATATACCTAAAAAGTGATGACCATGTAATATATTAAATACATGAATGATATTTGATGAAATTAAAATGAAATATAATTTCTCTAATATGTGTGGAGTTTTTTGAGACCGAAGTGAGATAAGTAATTATATCATAGTCATTAATTATTTTTGTATCTGATTTTTTAAGGTTTATTGGGGTCAGGTCTTCAATAAATGAAATAATTCTTTCCCAAGCAGTTTTTATACAAAGGAAGGTTATTATATTCCGTGATAAACATTATTTGGCAAATTCCAGCATCATTGCAAAGGTACATGTTTTTTATACGAGCTTATGTGATCAAGAAGGCCTGTGGAGGAGGATGTTCAATTGATCTATCTGTAGTGGATAAATCATATGAAATTGAATAGGGCAACTGGGGGGGGGGGTCTAACCAAATGATGAAGCTTATTATGGGATGGTCTGACTAATCACTGTGATGATGATGAATGTGGGGGTTCTAACCATTTGTTTTACGGTGATTGGAACCGGGGGGGATAACTAGTCTGTAATTGGGTGGTCTGAGAAAATACTATTGTAATCAAATTTTGATATCATGGAGAATCTGTACTGGGGATTCTAAACAACCCAGAAAAGATTATGTCTTTATACCAAAAAATATATATCCTTTTGTATTTTTTTTAATTTATTTTGATTTCTTGCAAGGAAAGGATGATTATTAAAAATGTGATATCAATAATTTAATCATTCATAGAGGTTAAATCATAATATAAAGAATTTAAAAAAACAGTAAACCACTAATTCACCCTCCATCTCAGTGGTATAATACTGATCCTTGGCCACATCAAATTATTTAAAGGGAAATATTTTCCCAAAACTTCCCACCATACAAGGAAATAGAATCATGTGAAAGAAAGAGATAGAATGAATTCTCCAAGCCATTTGGACATAATGGAATGCAAGAAAAGAAGAGGAAGATAGATCAAAAGACAAATAGATAGAATAAGGGAAATACATATTTTCCAACATGTGATAATTGGGGAAAGAAACACCCTAGTAAACTCTGTAAGGAAATAGAAGATGGATAAAAGTATGGGGAGAGAGTACACTATGATAATGAATTCAAGGAAAATAAATACGTCTCCCATTTAAAATTCTTAAACAATAAAGGGATTGGTCATGACACAAAACAATACCCAAGCATTAGGGGAATTTACTTTCGAAGAAGGTATTAAATAATGATCAATATTATGATTTTTATCTAACTGAATAAGAATAATTAAATTTCTATTGTGTTTTGATTCAATAATTATGGGGAATATGTATTTTTCAATAATATTCTTGCGAAATAAAATTATTGTTCTACAATGGATAGTGTACCTTTTTAAAAAATACTTGGTTAAATGTTGATAATATTTAATATATTCTCCATTTTAGGATCATAATGATAATGAGATGTTTATGGGATTGTATCATTGACCATTAAATTGTTATTTGTGTTTATGGTTTATTTTATCTATAAAACACTGAAATAATAAAATGATTACTTTTTATTTGATAGAGTATGTGACACATAATACCTTATTTAGAAGAAAATACAACTCCTTGAGTCTTTATGATATATTTATTTTCAAATAGATAAAATATTTTCAATAGATTTAATTAAACAAAACATTGAGTGTGTATTCCATTACACACAACATTGAGTTTATCTTGCATTATACACAACATTTAGTTTAGCTTGCATTACACGTAACACTATGATTATATGAAACATGAAATATTAATAAATATTTATAATATAGATTTTAAATGGATGTTATGTACATTTTTAAGTAAATTATGGAAATTATATTAATATATCGATAATAAATAATATAAATATCATTTAAAATTACATGATATGTGTTCTAGAAAATATTTTTTTCTTCTAAAAGATTGTTTATTAGTGCATTGTGTACATAATTTAAAAATAAATTTAAACCACAATATAATTTTTTTTATTCAAAATAAAAATTATTTTTTGGAATCAAAATTGAAAATTATCTTAGTCTGAATTTGGTAAATTTTCCAGAAATGATTCATAATTTTATGAATAGTGAAAATATTAAATCTCAATTTAAAAGATCCTTTTCATATAAATAAATTATAATTATAAATTATATAATGCGTTCGATTAATAGTAATATTAGATAAATCATATATTAATTAATAAAATTTATTTCATACATATCATTTTTTGAATTTTGATAAAAAAACGATGTGTATGTTTTTCTATTTTCCCTTTAAACCCCTACAATCTAATTACATATGCTAGATTAACATTAAATTAATATTTTCCAATAGTTTTAACATATTTTGATAAATGTATTAATTATTTTGAAATATCATTATTTATAATTTCAGGTTACATTAGTATTATTTTTAACAAAAACAATATGGGAAAAGAGTAAATATTAATTATAGTAGTTATGGTAAAAATGGATTAACCTGGGGTGGGGTCCTAAATGATGATTATAAGGGTTAAAAAGACCTAAAAACTTGTTAAATACACAATTAGAATCCTTAATTCCATATTATATCATTTTTTAATGTAACATTTTTGAATCTCTTTTCATGATAAAAATTTTCTTATGAGTGAATCCTATAAAAATATTTTACAAGTGTGCTACTCACCTAAATTTTATAAAGATACCCCTATATTCTCTTATTCACAGCAGAACACCATTTTTGGTTTATCTAATCCCTCTTAACATCACATAACAACAGCCCACCGCTCATATTATAATAAAGAATTTTTGAATAAATCTATCCGAGGAAGGATTTGGTGTAAACCTATGTAAGATACCCGAAGAAGTTATAGTGTTCTGCAACAAGTGTTTTTATTTTACTTCCATATCCTCCACATTTATTTATAATTAAACTATTATATTATGATATATACAATATCATATATATATATATAATAATGTATTTTTATAATAATTTAATGACTTATACCCTTCTCCACATCCATCAAATGGGTTATGAAATCGTAATTAGTGTGTACGACAATCTCCCACCTTGTAACCATTTTCTATTATTCTAACCTCAAAACCTTTCATGATTAGGTATTATGATGGTTATAAAGTATTTATATTTTATTTATAATAATTTTAAACCTACTTATTCATTAAATCATATATATATTATTACGTTCCATTATTTTGGAGGAATGATTATGTTGCTCCTATGTACGGCAGATTACTACCTCCTGAAGCAATATGATTCATCTTTCACTAACACATCACATGTATGGCTATAATGATAATTTTTTTGATAATATGTGATATAATAGGAATAATTATGACACCCATGATTTTCTTCATTCTTTTATGATTTTATTTCTTTTTCATTTTTACCTTTCACTCACATAAAGTTGATTACATCATTCAAGTACATGTGTACTACTGCCTTCATAAAAAAATGTGAATATAATTTCATCACTAAATCACATGGATTATGTATATATGTATGTAATATGGTATATAATATATTATAATAATTTTTGAAATATTATATATTACTTACTGTCTTCTCATAACGATCATAGTAAAATGGAAACAGTACTCATGTGAACATATTCCCAACCATCTCCTTGATTGTAACATTCATCATTTCTGAAAAACACCATTAATAATTGGTTTCAAAATTATTAATAATTTAAAAATATGATAAATATGTCAGGAATATTATTATGTATAAGCCATAACTATATAAAATGTTCAAGAAAGGGTATTTTTTAAGACAAAACACACAAAACAAAATAGGGTATTTAACACCTGAAATAATGAAAAAAATGAAAAAATATTAATGAAAAGGTAATAATATGTTATAAAGTAATTAAATATGATATTTTATATATTAATATGTTTTTGGGGAAATTTAATGAAATGTTGAAAACCCCTATATAAGAGGACAATGCATTTAAACCGTAAGGAAATATGAGGTAAGGGATTTCTAAAAACCATTTCCATTTATTGGCTCAAAAATATAATTTATTTATCATGTCATTATATGATTATGTGTATAATAAATTATTATTACGTAATTTTGTGTTTAAGTTTTTATTTTTATGTAATGTTTAAATAAATAATCTATTTATTGATTAATTCTTAAATGAACATTATGTTCATTTTAAATGTTTATTTCACAATCTCATTTTAATCATGATTATTTTGTGCTTGAATTTCAGCTAAAGGATATTATTTGACCATTTACAAATAAAACTATTTAATTTTATTATCCTCATGTTATTTAAGATATTATCATGAAATATTACCATTTTACTACTCTTTGGTACTATATTTAATAGAGGAAATATACAAATAAAATCTGATAACATTTAAATCATTAGTCGAAATTCTATTTTATTCCAAAACAATATTTTCTAAAAATGTTTTTTAAAAATTATTATACCTTTTTCAAACTGATTTATTAATGGAATTTTTACCCATTTTTATTCAATAAAAAGTAATTTCAAAGGAATAACATATTTTTTATAAAATAATTATAATTTGGGTTTTAAAAAAATATAAATAGATTATTATTATCATTTTATGAATGGGACACTGTCCTTTTCATTTATATAGTGGAAAATGAATTTTCATTCTATATTGAATTACATATATAAAAATACCTACCTAAATTACATTATTTTATTTTAAACATCATTTGAAACTTTATGAGTATTTTCATTGATTCTATTTTAAAATATTATTATCATATAAACGTATTTTCAATTACTTCAAAATGTAAAAGATATATTACCTAAAAATATGTTTACTAATATTTTAATGGTATTTTAATACATAAATAAAAAACTAGTTATTCTTAATTCAATTGTTATATCATTTATTGGTATTATCTTCATTCAACCACTAGATAGTGTATAATTATTTTATTAGTGGATAGATTTAACATTCAGTTCCTTGTTTCATTTTTGTACTAATTAAATTCACATTGAAATTTTCACATTCATGTGATCATTAAAAATTAAATTTAAACTATATATAAATTTTCTTTATCATAGATATTTATATTTCATAAAACATAAATCAATTATACAAATTTTATTTTATAATTATTGTTATTTGATTAATTGGGGAAGTATTAATAAATTTATATCCTTTACTCAATACAGACATTTTTTGATAAGGAACATTATTCATTTGTTGAATATATTATTCAATATATATGGAATTATTTATACATTAAGATATATGTGTATACCTTTATTGATTTCCCCTTGAAGCATTAATAGGTCTCATGAGACAAAATTATTTTTCCAAACCCTAGGAATTGGTCAAAATTTGTTTTAAACCACATTGGGGATAGATCATGATAGTACATGTTTTTTTACCAAACATGATAGGTATTTAACCAATAGTTTTAAAATATCATTATTATAGATATTGAAGGGAATGTTATAATATTCTTTGGAAATGTCAAATACATTAATTAAGAATTTTTTAATTGTTAATTTAATAGTTATTGTTTGTATGCATGAAATATTCATAATTATATTATATTTGGATGTGTTTCATTATAATGTTATTTATTAAATGGAATGATTTTTCAGGTATATTCATTTCCATACTTATTATTCCTTATCCAATTATGGTATTCCTTTTATTATTTAAATGTAATATTTTTGTAGTAATTTAAATTTCTATATTATGTGTTCTTATTGATTCATTGTAGCTTCCACTGTTGTAAATACTTGTTAATCTTATGAGATCACCCTTATTTTGATTATTTTCTCAGTATCCATTAAGAGTAATTTGTTTGATATACAAGGATATGATAGTGGGAATAATGTAATTATTAAAAAATTATTTTGTAATAAGTTTATTCATATGAAATATCAGAATCATGTATGTGTCAAGTTTACTATGACAAATAATCATTTTTTCCTTCGAGATGTGATTCCTTGTATATTATTCCAGTCTAATAATGTAGACACCAACTATAAACATCTATGGTCGGGGTATATACAATTTGAATTAGATAATTTGTAGTATAAAAAATAAGAAAAGATTTATGAATACATATATTCGAAACCTAACCCAAATATTCACTTTGAGTATAAGGGTATAAGAGAACGATAATGTTTTTTAAGGTTTTTATTATATGGTTTTTCCTTGTAATACATCCATATAGGGATACGGTATGTGGACACGGTTCTCGCCCAGATTTACGTAGGTGTAATAACACTGAAAAGGATTCTGAAGGATTGACCATATCACAACCTGCTGAACAATAACAGGCCTACCACGCACCTAGTTTGACACTCCTAAAGTATATTTATATGATAATTCAAATTTTAATTTCAATCAATTATAAAGGATTTAAATAGATGATTATAATAAATCACATAGTTTAATCATAGGGTTTGTTGAATTGAAAATAATGTGTCTCAAATAATGTGAACATGTTTTCTATGATAAAAATATGGAATAATGAAATTAATTTACATGGAAAAATTAATATTATGATCATTGGAAACAATTCTAATCCAAATAATTAACTCATAGTTCATTATCATAAATTTAGGGAACCTATACATTATATGATTCAATTCACTCTACTAAATTTTAACCCCTATAACAAGGAAGGAATAATTCTGAAATAAAATAGATAAATTATTAAAATATAGTGATTCAGGAAATGAATATTAGAATTATTTTTTCAATTTGAATTTTGGTATAAGAATCATAAAACATTTAAGGATTATATTGAATTTCAATATAATATATTTATTCATTAAATTGGACTTGTGGATAACATCATGGGATAACGGGTTTA
This sequence comes from Viscum album, assembly GCA_963277665.1. Taxonomy (NCBI): domain Eukaryota; kingdom Viridiplantae; phylum Streptophyta; class Magnoliopsida; order Santalales; family Viscaceae; genus Viscum; species Viscum album. The sequence continues at coordinate 1,152,119,609 of OY728121.1, read as the reverse complement.
TGATTTAGCATATATTAATCATTTAAAACACCACAGTTTGGGTTTTATGTCATGGGAGTATTTAAATATTGAAGATATTTTGGGATAAATTTATAGAAAGTATATATTTTTTTAGAAATTTCCTTTTTGGAAGAAATTATTTACATTTTATAGGCATATATTTAACTTTACTGATAAAATTCAGGGTTTATATGATCATTAATAATATTAAAAAAAGTTGTTTCATAGAAAACCATTGTTAAAAAGTTATTTAATGATTAATAATATCTCATTGATGGCCAAAATATTTTATTGATAATTTTGTAGAAATTATTTGAATACAACTTAAAAAAATGACAACATGCATGATGGGTGAAAACTTGAAACATCTAGAATGGTATTGAGGAATGAACCCAAGACTGTAATATGATATGGTTTAAATACTTACTATTTTCCTAACCAGGGATATTGTTAGTATATCATTGATTTTTATTAAATTGTTTTAGCAATACATATTAATAATTTAATTGTGGTTTTACGATTAAGGTTTAGTGATTATGTTATTATATTACATAACTTTTACTAAAATTATCGATTTTAGAATATAGTTTGATATATAAGGAAAGAATTTTTACTATATTATGTATATTAAAATCTGTTAAAAGTGAAATTTTTGTCTTCAAGAATAGAAAATCTCATTTTTGGAATAATTATTTTTATGGGAAATGGCTGAATGGAAAATTGATTGAAGCCCAACCAAATGATTAAATTATTATCATGGAATATAAATGTATCATGTATTTATATTTCCTTATATTCATATATAGTAATTAAATTCCTCGATATGAGGAGAATGACCTTGAAATAATAAAATTTATTATGTCACCATATTATCTAATGAATTTTATGTTCTTTTAAAACATGAAGATTTATAGTTTTGAGGCCCAAAAACTTCCATTGATCATTGAAGTACTTTTGACAAATGACCACAGTAACTCTCTATAATTATTTATTAGTTTATTAAATGTATATTTTCCCATTTCCCACATATATTAGCTTATATAGAAACCTATATACATCCTTTTTACTTGTTAATAAGATTTTTTATTAACACTTTTAGGATTTGGGTTTATTAAAAATTTAATTTCCAAATTCCAATTTTAGATTACTGATATCATATTTAAACTATTATAATGGAATTTATTTATTATGGGTAAAATGTAACACCACAATAGTCTAAAATAATAACATTGTAATAGATAGAATATATGGAATGTAACCCCAATGTTTTATCAAAATATAACAACCTAATACATTTTGATAAGGCTATATTTATATAGATATAATCATTTTAATATTATTAATTACACACAACACTTAGTTTATACTACGTTATATGAAACATTGACATTATCTTTTACTACCTAGAACTTTTAGATTATCTTGCATTACACACGGCCCTAAGTTAAAACAGAACATGAAACATTAATAGAATATTATTATTTATTATAATATTTTTATGATATCACTTAAATATAAATGTTTTAATTTCAATGGAATATTTTGAAATTATTTTTACCTATTTATTAGAATTAAAATAAAGATGACTTAAAATAAAAAGGTACTGTTTTCTGAAAAAAATGAAATTTTCCTAGAAGATGGTTTAATCGTGCATTTGGAAAATAATTTAAATTTAATATTTAAAAATTTTAAAAAATATATTTTATAGATTTTATATCATTTATGAAATTGAAATATAAAAATTCTCATAGGGTGATTCTTTGGGTTATCCTTAAAAAATATTGATTTTATTTGAATAATGAAAAATAATGAATTTCAGTAGAAAATTTCATTATCCTAAATTAATAAAATTGTTAATTTATATTTTTAATTATTTTATAATTAAAATTATCTCAATTTGATATAAATTTATTTAATTGGAATAATTGGAATAATTTTCATAACAAATTTTTATATAAAAAGAGTGTATTCTTTTGAACATTTTCCGTTTAAAAATAATTTATATAAAGCACGTCTGTACGATTTGTTTCAAATTAAAATTTGAAACTATTCTAATTAAAATTTTTAAAAATGTATTAATTTTTTTTAATTAGAATAATTTATTATTACTATTTTGGGAAAAATATTTTTTACCAAATGATAATTAAAATCAATAATAATTATTTATTGTGGTGAAGGTAAATGTGGACTTACTAGGGGTTAAACCAAGATGATAAGGTTAAGAATTAGCCACCAAATTTTCCAACACCCACTTGTAAGACATATGTTCACCTTATATCTTAAATGATCTATTATGAAACATATTATAATGAATTTTGAATTATTAAAATGTTAGTATGGTGGAATAATTTCATGCAATTAAAAATGTGTTACTCACCTAACACCTAAAAGGCCGCCCACTCTCATCTCTTTTTCACACCATAAAACATATTTTTTTACTCTGAATAAAAAAATAAAATAAAAAATTTAAACTCCCTATCATAGAATAATTTTTTTTTCCAAAAAACCTACCTATAAAATATTTAGTGAAAACCTATGAATGATACATGGATAAGATGTCATTTTGTTCAATGAGGATCTATGGTTTAGTTCTTTCTCCACCTCCTTAAATTATTATTAAATCATGAATATATAACATATTATGTATATAACATAAATTTATGTTCCTTTATAATAATTTTAAGAAGTAAAACAATATCCACATCCAATAAATGGGTTATGAAATCATTGATTTTTTGTACGGTGGACTACATCCTCACAAATAGATGTTATTCGTTCGTCTATTAACACATATCACAGTTGGATATAATTATTTATATATATATATAATATGATATTTATAACATATGTATATATTTTTAGTCATTATATAATACATATCTCCTTACCATCGATCCCACATGTGATATGGTAATGTTTGTCGTGTGTAGGGAGGTCAACCACCTCCTGAAGTTATGTGATTGGTGTTTCTATAAAATTTCTAATAGAAGGTGACAAGAAAAATGTTAATGATCATATTTGTTATACATGACATATTTATGATATTCATTGTGTATTTATCAATATATATATAATATATCATTTTAATAATTCCCATTTAGTCACTTGAACACAATTACATCGTTAATGTTGGTGTGGGATACTGCATTTGTGAAGTGATGTTACTCTATTTTCATCACCTGCCACATGTAGGTCACATATAAGTTTATATTATTGTATATATAATATTATTATAATTCTATAAATAAAATATATTACATAAATTTTTCCAAAATTATCATTTGAAAATGAAAATGTGACTCATCATTACGTACGACCTACCATATCCATGATCATAACATACATTAGTTTTAAAACAAATATTTTTTGATTATTTTTAAATTTATATTTAATGTATAAATATTAAAATTATTTTATGATTATTTTTTATTGATGAAATAACAACAATATATTTGAATTAAACAAATCTTTCATGAAAAAGACCACATGAAAAAACTAGGAATTTAAAAGAAATAAGAATAAAACGAATGAATGCTTATTAATTAATTGATGATAATATGTTATAAATTGGACACGTATGATATTATAAATAGTAATATTGGTCTATTTTATGTTTATAACATGTTTAAAATAACTATAATATAAGTTACATAACATTAAACCAAAACTAAATGTGATGTATGTGATTTTATAAGTAGATTTTCAATCATTCGGTTAAACAAATTCATTATTGACAATGTCATTCTATGATTATGTGTATAATGATTTTTTTTAAATATCTTTTATTTAAACATTTTTATTTCTATTTATAGTTGAAAAAATTAACCAATTAATTTCTTAATTCTAACTTCAATGTTATGATCATTGTAATGGTTTCTTTCATGATCTCATTCTAAACAAGATTGTTTGTGCTTGAATTTATACTGAACCGAATTGTTAAAACATTTACAAATAAGAAAATTCCTATCCCCTACTTTTTCATGATATTTTCATGAAATAATACATTATTTCCAAATTTTGGTAATTAAATAAATTTGAAAAACATTTTATGGAAATGTTACCTTTTTCTCTCATGGGTTGAAAATCAATTTTCATCCAAAGCCAAATTTTCTAAAAATGTTTCAAAAAATAGTTTTAACCCTTTGAAATTGACTTATTAAAGAATCTTTACCCATTTTTACTCAATAATTCAAAATTTTCATGTAATATGATGTCATTTTAAGAGAAACACATGTTTGGGTTTTAATAAGAAATTTAAAGGAATCTTATTACAATTTTATGATTAAGAAATATTCCAAACCATTTAAATAGTGTTTTTTTCTTTTTATCTTGTATAAAATGTATGAAATTACCCACCATATTAACATTAATTTCATTGAATCGGCATTTATAATTTTATGAGTATTATTTTAACTAAATTATGTAAAGTTATTAGCAAAGAAAATGATTTTCAAAATGAAAAATATATTTTATAGAATAATTTATTTATACTTACTTTAATGGTATTTTTGTACATGAAAAAACCCAGTTATTATTAATAAAACATGTAAATTATAGATTTATAAAATCCATTATTCTGTTTCTATTTGGTTTGAGAAAATTTTTACTAATAAAATTATTGACATTTAATTCCTTTCTTTTTTTAGTAATCAATTTCCCCAAGAAATATTAAATTTTCTATAATCAGTATACACCAATTATCACCAAAACTTTTATATTATATATCACCAATTGAATTATTTCTTAAAATTTATCAGATTTAAACATATAATGATTTAAATTAATAAAAATTTGATTAACTGTGGAAATATTGATAAATCTGTATACATTACTAAATATATACATTTGATGATCAAACACATTGTTCGTGAATTAAATCTATTTTTCGATATAGGAAGAATTATTTGGAAATGAATATAAGTTTGAGTCTCATTATAGATATCTCCATGATGCATTGACAGGGTTGATGAGGCAATATTAATGGGGGAAACCCTATACAATTTTCAATAGTAGTTGTAAGCTATCTTGAGGATAGATCTTGATAGTAGGCGTATATTGAGTCAAACCGGATGGGTCTGTACCCATTATTTTTAGTCTAATTGATGTTATATCTTGATTGTAAATGTTTCATGTTATTTTTAAACATGACATCCAATTATTAAACATTTTCATCATTGAGAATTCTATTATTATTATTATTATCCATGAATTTTCCAAAATTATATTATCCATTGAATAATTTCATTCATTATTTGTTTATTAAATGGAAAAATCATTTATTTAGCATTCAATATTGATTATTAATAATCTATTTATATAAGACAAATTATTATTTAAACGGTTTATGTTCTTAATTATATACCTTTCCATATTGATTTTGATTCTTAATTCAAAATATCTACCCCGGTAATTAACCATTAGTAAGCATTTGAGATCACACAATTCTTTTTTTCCTTTTTGAAGGCTCCATGAAGAGTACTATGATTGATATTAAAGGATATTTTAGATGAAAAAATTTTATTTTGAATAATATATATTTTATATAGTGTATTTATATTTAATGTGGGAGTCATGTGTGCATCCAGTTTACCATGACTAATAAAATATTTAGTTCTTTGAAATGTGATTCCATGTATCTTATTAAAATTTAATAAATCACACACTAGATCTATGAAACTGGGGTTAGAGTCACTACATAATGTTTCATAGAATTTAATACATGGTTCAATTTATGGAATATATTTAAAAGCATGATATTTCTTTTAGAATACATTTTTTAATAATGGTTTTCTGGTGATCAAGATATTCACATATTAAGAATGAGAAATTAATAGAAACTTCATATTTCAAGTGGAATAGAATTCTGATTTAGTGACTTTACTTCTAATTTTTGGGACATTGAATATTTTCACAAATATTAATGACTACTAAAGAGAAACCATTTTTAAAATGACTTTTGATAAATTCTCAGAGTCACTATTTTGTTATTATATACATACATATTATATTGGCTAAAATGATCTAAATTTTTAGATTTATTAAAGACAAGATGAATAACATCATACTCTTTGATAGATATTATGATCAGTTAAATGTATGTTTCTGTTCATGAGGGAATTTTTTTTATTTAATATCCTATTATCCAGGTAATAAATTATGTAGAATCTGATAAATACATATCCAAATGATGGAATTGATTGTATATTTTTTGTTATTCTCTATCATAATAGTAAATTTGTCCCTAAACTCTAGGGAAAAGATATTTAAAAATATGAAATCCTTTTAAATTCACATATAATGAAACAATTGTTTTTTAAATAATCGTATATTCATTGTTTTTTGGTTGTTGACTTTCTCATAATCAATCACTTTTATATAATCAATTATCTCAATTACTCCACATATTTATTAATAATTTTCATCAATTTTCATATCAATTCTTCCCACCAATGTCCACTAAATTGAAAATCTAGTTATTTACTATTATAGATGACCTTTTTATATACATTTATATCTTATTTAGAAGATGTTTTATTCACCCTTATTATGATATGGTTTTCCTGTATTTTTATTTTCAAATTAAAACTCACTAATCACTATGATCACGATTAAATGTTAAGGATTAAATTTATTCATGGGTGTAGAATGTAATAAGAAGAGACCATACAAGAAGAACATCATGATTGAAAAAAAATATTATACAAAACACGTTTCTAAAAATATAATTTGACATCCATAGAATCTATGATATTTTTCTTTTTAAATAAATTCAATCTCTTTGAAAGCTTCTGATGCACGCAACACTGGTTTTAAATGTACCACGATACTCTATTAAAATATTTTTATTTTAATATTACCATTAGAGAATTCCTATTATGTTAGTGTGTACGAAAAGGAATAAATAAATTATTAAAATTATATTTCTTATAGATGTATAAAATAAATTCAATTGTTACATATTGATTAGAAATAAAATAGGTATCAATTGAAATAAAATGAAATTTTTTAAGAAAATTTTTGTTTCTAAAATATGATTCACTCAGAATTTTCACATATAATTGAAATCTAAATTTATCAAAATTTACAAAATTTACTCAAAAAATATTATTTTTTAGATCCATATGTCAATATTATCTTCCAGTTTATTATTTATAATATTCATAAATGATTAATATTTTATTGAATAGTGAAAAATAGTAACTTATCTTATAAAACGTGTTTTCATTTAAATTATTAAAATTTTGTAATTAAGATATAAATTTTCTTTAAGGTAATAAATGTTCAATAATATTATGATTTAACTAATTTATGCCTTTAGAATAATGTTCATACTCAACTCTAAAAATATATTTTTTTATTTTGAATGTTCTTCTTTTGAAAACTGATTTTTTGATTCATCTACATGTTTAATTTTAAAAGTTGTTTTTTATCTTAGTTGAATAATTTTATAAGAAATTGATTATAGATTTTCTTCCGGGACAATTTATATTATTTAATAATTTCGTCTAATATTTTCTCTTATTTAATATTAGAAACATTAACATTTATTTACCATGGTGATGGTTAAAAGAGTATTATCAATGGGATAAATGTAATGATAATAGATAAAAATGTTCTCAAAGTGTCCAAAACAAATTGTATGTCCATATGTGACCTTTTAACCTAAAAGATTCTAAAATTAATCATTGTAGTGTCTTTTGGAATGTGAAAAATGTGGGTAACCCTCTACTCTTTTCAAATATTCTATGTGGGTCCCCTCCTCGATTGTAAAAGACCATCCCCAATCCTCTCCACATCACACATCAAAAATCATTTTTGGGGCCATGAATAGTTAAAATTTTTTAATTAACTATCTTCAAAATACTATAGGCAATATTTTTATTGTAAAATCCTCCTAATAATTCATTATGTGAAAACAATAATGGGTTCACTAAAGATCAATTAGTATTCTTAAAGGGCCTATTGTTTTCTTCAACCACATTAAAATAATATTCGAATATGATAACATAATAAACTGTGTATAATATATATATATATATATTGATATTATATTATGTAAATGAAATAAACTATATCCATCTCTACTTCCATCAAATGGTGAATAGATCAGTCTATTGTGTTTACGTTGGACTACCACCTTTTAAACTGAGGTAATTCATTTCCAATAATTAAAATTAAATGATGGGAATAATGGAGGATTTAACATATTAATTGTATATTTATGAAATTAATATACTTCTATAACAATTATTTAACATATAAATTCTATAATTAAATTTCATGGGGTATATGATAATTTTGCTCCGGTGTACTTTGGACTACAACCCATCAATGTGATACATTTAATTTTTTTACACGTTATATAGAAGGTATTTGAGATAATGTTTCTGATTTATTTGTGATATTTATGAACCAACTAAACCTATTCTAATTTAAAGAACATATAAATTCAAACCATTTAATTAGATGGTAAAAAATAATGTCAATATTTTGTACGTGTAGGCTATCACCTCCATGTGGTGATGTGAAATACTTTTTATTTTATTTTCATATCAATGGTAATAAGGTTGAATTTGATTAATATAAATGACATATATAAAAAATTATTATTATTAATTAGAGGTTAATTAAAATATTTTTTCATTCATTTCATCCTTCATGAGTATTAATGTTGTGTTCTTGTGTATATAGATCCTACCACCTCCATAAACGGTGTAATACATTATCACCTTCCAATTTTATGAATTAATGTAATTAAAATTGATATTAATATATATTATATTTATATCATGTTTAACATTAATGTTTTTATTTGAACATGACCAATGTCAATTAACTGAAATAACTAAACCAAATCATATATTAAAAAACTAGCAATTACCACCTAAAATAGTGATTTTAAGAAAGAAATTTTAATACATTTGTAATAGAAGACTATAGGTAAATCATATATTAAAATAAATAAATCATATTTTTTAAAATTTATTTAAAATAAATTAATATTTCTTATTCTAGAGGTATGAACATGTAAAAAGGGAATCATAATTGAGGTGGAGGTTTATAGTCTCACTTTTACTTCCGTGAGATGTAGGACATATTCACCACATAGTCATTTTTTAGGACTATATACAAACAAATTGATAATTTATATCAACAATACCCTTATCATTATAGAATTCAATTTTTCATTTGAAGCTATTTCATTAATAGATTTCATAATTAAAAGGATTCAAAATTTGTAATGGTTTATTTTAAAATCTCATCATTTATCCAGAATATTTTTTATTTTATTTTTTCTAATGAATTATTATGCTCAATCACTCAAGAATGTCAATAATTTTCTAATCATATGTATATTAATTAACTATAAAACCAATAATATCATTTCCCATTTATTTTTTCATAATATTATTGAACAATATGTACATATGAAATTCCATATTTATTTAGTAAAATGAAAACAAAATTAATTAAATATTATTTTTTTCTAAATAAAATTTTAAAATAATTTTAACATTGTAAATATAAATATTAATGATATTTTTAACAATTTTTTACTTTCATATTTTTTTTAAATGAATATTTTTTTCATTTTCTAGATAAGGAATTTTTTTCTTTTTTCAATAGTGGGAATGAAATTTCATTTAACTTAAATTCATGTATATAATTACTTTCCATTGTAAAAAATTATTTATTTTATGTTTCTTTAAAAATATATTTCAAAGGTAAATACTTTTATTAATATTAAAGAAATTTTTTATTTTTGAATGTAATATTTAATATAAAATGTGTATCATCCTTGAGATTTATTTAATTGACATTTTATATTAATTTTATTCCTTTTTTGCATCAACCATTATTTTTAATATGTTGTAATGACACCATATTTATTTTTTCCACGTATAGATTAGGGTTATTTTTAATGGGGATGTAATATTCTGATATCATACACCAAATTACATTGAATTGATTATGATTATTTTTATTGACTATATAATTTTTAACATATAATTTATTATTTTTCTAATATTAATGTTTGTGTTGATTATGTTTCATCACAATCATATTTTGAATTCATTCTACTTAGTGAGTGGTGGTAATTCCCTCTGATATAACCATGATGCATCGATATGTTTGATAAGAAAAACTATATGGGGTTTGGATAAAGCCTTCCCAGTTTATATATGATGTCCTATAATGAGGCTTTGATTGTATGGTTATGATATTTGAAATTTTAAATTCCCTTATAATGGAATTATTTAATAATTTTAATTGTCATAATTCTGTTAGTTATAATATCAATTTTTAAGATTCAATTTCTTGTTATTATTTACATGGAATTATTTGATCTTTATTTATTAAAATAATTATATTTTCTAGTAATTAATTGAATAATAGTTGTTTCATTAATTTACCCTTACATATTGATTATGATAATTTATTAATTATATATTCCACCATATGAATACACTAAAAAAATTTAATATCACCCGTTAATTTTCATTTATATTTCCCATGATACCAGAAGGAATTTTAGTATTGATATGAAGATATTGGCTAGTTAAAATAATGATATACAAGAAATAAAATACTATATTTTATTTTGTGTTCTCAATTATAATGTTATATTTATATATTTTTCTAGTTTACCAAGAACACAAAAATATTTAGTGCAGTAAGATGTGATTTCTTATGTCATGCACTAATGTAACAAAATAACCAATGACTCTAGGATACTATAGTAAGGTGTTTAAAATTATTTATTAAATTATCATTATTAAAATTTATTATATGTGATTTAAAACATGTATATTCTTTCCAATATGTTATCTTCATCTTCCCTATGAATGTTTTATACATTGGTTTCACTAGTGTTCCTTTCATAAAAAAACTTTTACCAATTTTATTTTATATTATCAATGAACATTATGTAAATGTCTTTAAAATGAAATATAATACATATTTCGTCATGTGTAACATTTCACATCTTATAGAATTGTTTGAAAAATAATTCTTATTTTTTACATTTATAATGTTAATGGATTTTCCCTCAATCAAGAATTCATTTTCACTGAATATTCCATTATATGTATTTGAGTATATTTTCAAATAAAGGAATTTATAAATACTATTTTTAGTATTATATTTCAAAAAGATACAATAATATTTGAATGTTTATTTTACTCATGAATGTTTTTAATGAACATAGTGTAATATTTCAATTCACCAATAAAAAAACTCATTTAAAATTGGATACATTGGGGATAATTTGTAATGATACCATTCATATTCATTCAATGGATATAATATGATTATTTTAGAGAGATTATTATGGAACTAGTTCCTAAACAATATGTAAATCAAGATATAAATGAACAATGGTTATTGTTATATTGAAACATTCTGTCTTTTATATTTTATGTCTATGTTATGGTCCTTATAAATATTTTATAATGATAGATGAGAATAATATAACTCGTGATAATGGATCGGCTCAATATATATTTCTCTATTTAACTAGTCAGGGGACTATGCTAATGGATTATATGATTCTTCTATTATATTATTAGAATTTATCAGGTAAGTTATTCCATTTTTAAAAGTTATTAAATGAGTATTATAGAAGTTATTTTCCATGTTACCAATTTGTTTTCATTATAATTTCAACAAAATATAATGGATCTATTTATTAATTTTTTTTGCAATTGGATAATGATTTTTGATTATATAAATCTTATTTTAGTTTAAATATTTCTTCCTTGTCGAATGTTTTTATGATCAATGATTCTATTGGTATGAATTATCTTATGTTATTTTCATAAAATTTGATTATGTAAGCATATTCTTTCCTCATCATATACTCACTGATAACACTCAATTATTAATTCTTGTTGCAACCATTACTGAGAATTTTAGACCACAAATTTATATTTTATTTTCTACTGTATTTGATATAATATTTTATGTATAATATTCCAAATATTGATACTAGATATATAACACATTGTTTGATGGAAAGTATATTTCATATGAATTAGTTTCTTATGTATTATTATTTTTATTTAATATTACGTCAAAGTTATCAAAATATAGGAATAAAAATGATCCTTGTGTATTTCATCGATCTAATATTTCAATTTTATGTTCTCTTTTTAAGGGATAATTTTTTTAACCTTTATAGGTACCATAGATATAAATACAATCATTATATGTTAAATAATTGATAAAATTTTATTGATGATGGGATGTTATTTTTTGTATTGAGGGAAAGGATTAGATAACATTATATATCAATATGTATTTGTGTAAGGTTATCATAATATTTCTAGATAAAATCATGTGTTTATATGATAAATGTTGATCATAAGTTTAATGATTATACATCCCTTTTCAGGATTTATGTAATGGGGTTTGAGGTAATTAATGAAATGTTGGGTGATGATTTATTTTGTTGGGTTTTATATTGAACATATGTTAAACATGAGTTTTACTTTTGAATAAAGATATTACATTTATATGAATGTTTGTTGAATTATTTGGAGATTACTTTTGATGTTAAAAATTATTTAATATTTATGTTCTTTATGTTAAATAGGATGTTGGTTCAATTATATATTGAAATATTTAATTTTAACTTTTGGAGAAATTTATGGAAATATGTAATTTAAATTTTTTATTTCATTATATGAAATATTATAAATTTTGGAAATTATCTTACCCTGTGCTAACCCTGTAATATCTACAAATTCCCAATAAATGATTTTTTGGAATTTTCATTGAAAAATATAAATTTAAATGCAAAATAAATTAATTAATTCAAATAACCAATTATAAATAAAAATAATTTTCATCTTTTTAATTCATTTACATATTTTTTATATTAAATATTAAATATACTATTATTTTTTTTATGAAAAAGTATGTCTTATAGGCCAAGTGAAAAAACTATTGTATCTGGTTTGACAAAGGGGCTCAGACCCATGAACGAAGGGTGATAGGGATGAATCAACTCATCTTAGCATATGTGATTCCCTAGAACCATATTCAATTCATTATATATTTATTTATTTATTTTATAATATTTTTTATATATTAAATAGAAAATTTTGTTTGATATCCTTATAACTTTTATTAAATTTTTAATTTAAAAAACGTCCAAGAAATTAAGTCATTTTAATTTAGTTTTTAAACAAAACATGATTCATTTTTTCATTATTGTAAAATTTAGATTACTATAATATAAAATTTTATGTACGAATAAATAATAATAATAAATTTTGATACATTCTCAATTTGCATTAATGTTTGTTGAAATAATTTTTTACATTTAAATCTGTGTCTATGTTTTATTAAGTTAAAATATTTATATTAAATTTTTAAGAAAAATGCTTCATAATAAAAAATCATTAAATATTTATTTCAATAATTTAAATAGATAAATTTATTTTATGATCATTTCAATCAGTATAGCCTATATGAAAAAATGTGCATGTGAAAAAGAACATTAACGAAAAAAAGAATGTAAAATATTATGCATAAATTTAGAGTAGTAAAACTCGTAATTGTAAAGGGTTATACATAATGAATAATATAAAAATTAATAAATAAATATTCATCAACATATAATACACCAAGACAATCAATCATTCCATAATTATTGTCAAAATTATGTGAAGTGTTAGGAAAACAATAAAAAGTATCAAAGGTTGTGTAATAACATTTTTACGAAATATAGGGAGTTAAATACTGAGAATAAAGGATTATTTATTATGAAATAGGTTTTGTGTCATTATAATTGTTGGCTAATATAGTAGATCAACATTATGACCGTTTTTAAATAAAATAGTTGGTCCTTATTATTTTTTCATGACGATGCATTTATGTGGCCAACATGATTATTTTAATGATATAACTAAAACATTTTTCCCAAAGAATGTAAATATATTTTAATTATAATATATTTTATGATGAATTAAAATGTTTTAAAATAAAATTAGTTTTCCATAAATAATATTATAAATTAATTTCAAAATTATAAAAAAAATATAATGTAGTCAAAAGTAATTTTAAGAAATGTAATAATGTTTATTTTTATATACAATTGTTAAATTATAATAAAAATGGATATTTAATTAAAATTTAAAATTATAATATTTATATAATTATTTTGATAAAATAAAAATAATTTTTAAAATCATCAAAACAAAATTATAATCTTTTTTTTATTTTTTATTAATTTTATGATAGTTTATTTTTTGCTCCAAATTTTAAAATTTCCCATTACAATGAAATATCACTTTTCTCAATCAAAAATATACAAAAATTACATAAATTTTATGAAATATTTTATTCAATAAATACATTAAGTAAGATGAAAAATTAATATAAAATTGAAATTTATAAATTATGTTTTTGAACCAAGAATTGGATTTTTGAAATAAACATTAATTTTTTGTGTCCATTAATTGAGTTAGTTGGGAGTTTTATTTAGTTTAAGGCATTCCATTTTCATCAAATCAATTTTTCATAGTCCTTAATATTCTAGAAATTTATTTGAGATTTATTAATCCTGTAATTGGTTGGAGTATATATTAAAATAAGCTATATTTTTAAGCTTAAAACCACCCATTCTCAAGTATAAATACAACCTATCATTCCACACCAATGATTTTGTGAATTAATTCACTATAAATTACTATCTAAAATTAATCAACATGGTGGTTCTAGGGTTATAAGGAGTCCCTCTAAAGATCTAATAAGTTTCCTTCCAACAAAAGGGTACTGAGTGCTTCTCATTGATTTTTCAAGTTCATTACATTTATTGTTTTCATTTTTTTGGATTCCAAGTTCATATGAATCCAAATTAGTTATTACATAGTATTATATTCCATTTGATATTTTTTAAAAAAATATTTTATTTTTCCCCTATCATTATTATATTTTCTAAAGCCATTATTATATAGATTTTGGGGTCCCAAATCCCCCCTTCTGTTTTCAGGTTCCTTATTTTTTGTATGGTATTTTTTTGAATTCCCTTTATATTTAATTCCATTCATGTTTAGAAATTTTTTTATATTCAATGTTATATTTTATTAAATGATATTTTATTTATTAACTCTCATTATATCTATTTTCTAAGACATTACAAAAATGAAGTATGTTTACCCAATTATACCCTTTTCATTTTCATGTTCATTTCTTCTGTTGTATAATCTTTTTTGAAATCATCTTTCATAAAAATAAATTTTTATAATTACATTGTATTATATTCCATTTTATATGATGTAAATGTATCTTTATTTCTTCCAAATATTTTTTTTTATTATTTTCATAAATCCACTTTCAGGGATAATGTGGGATTCCTCACAATGTCCAAAATCCACATTCCAGCCTGCCAAACAGCTGATTCAATATTAAAAAAGACATCCAAAGCACATTGTAGTGGTCTCCATTTTCACATATTCAAAATTCAAAATCGAAATGAAAAAAAACAAATCCTAAATCCATTTACTGGAATGAAGCATCAATTTCAATCCCCACATATCATATGAGCTTCCCAAGAAATTCTACATCAAAGAAGTTACAACATGATAAAAACATGAACCACTACATCACCACCATAATCTCATCACTGGAATCACCAACATGTCACCACCATCGACTCCAAGCTTCATCTCCATAACCATTTCCAAGATCTCAAGAATAAACTCATCCCTTTTTTTGCAAACCCCTACTACCAATAATCTTGGAAATATCGATCCATAAAACCACTAGCTCCACAAAGAATGTACCCAACAATACATCAACCAAGTGTAAACTAATAACTGAATAATGTTTCACTAGAAAAAAACCACCAATGATGAAAAAATCACAAATCATAATTGATAAGAGATCTGAAAGTGAATAAAATAGAATCTGAAATAAATATGAATAAGTCAAATCTACTGAAGGACATGCCTTGAAGACACTACAAGTCCCCCTTTAACACTATCTCATGTATCCTGAAACCCTCATCAAGCTCGACCAAGATTTTTGGAAGCTCAATGGAATGTCCAGAAAGAAAATTGTAGAGGACGATCACTAGCTCGTCCACTGACACCGACCCAAACCACCTTAAGTGTAGGAACCCAGACCCAGAAAATGAGACTTTATTTATTCTCTCTAATTGCATCCTCTTTATATACAATTACTATTCTGAATTAAGGGACTCAAATCCTCTTATTTTCATTTCTATGTTCATTAATTTAGTTTTATTTACTTTTTATAATTCACAATTAAATTATTTAAATTATTTTTATCCAAATGTATTATATTCTATTTGATATATTTTAAATGAGATATTATTTATCCTCTCTCATTATAGAATTCTCCTAATCTATTTATATGCAGAAGTAATTGTCCTCAATTATCTTCTTTACTATTTCAATTTCATTACTGTTATAGTATTTTCTTTATGAAATCAATTTTATTATACATAAATTCTTTTTATTACATGGTATTATATTCAATTTGGAGTTTTTAAAATAATAGTTTATTTAATCCATTTAAATATAGCCTTTTCAATTCATTATTAAACTCATACTATCCCATAACCATAAAACCATTTGAAAAATTTTGTAATGTAAAAAATTTTATGGTTTCTTAAGAAAAAAAATCCATATCTGTATACTATGAGTAGATGTCAAACAAGAACATTTATATATAGGGGTAATAACCGTAAAAATAGAATGATAGTATTTGAATTGATCGTGACCTCGTGCACAAAAATAATCCATGATGCACACATGTTTCGATACAATTGGGGTGGTATTATTTTATTAATTTACATGATAACTAAAAAACCATTTTGATGGAATTATTTGTCATTGATTTAGCCTCCACCTGTTGTAAATACAAGAATTCTAGAAACTGAGAAATTTTTATTAATTCTCTGATTGATAAGAAATAATTTTTTTATATCATTGTTTTTCTGAATGAAAAAATATTATAAAATATTCATCACTAAAGAATTATGTAATGTTTCAATATATTTTATTCATTTAATGTTATTTCAATTAATATTTTGAAATGTGATAGAATTATTATGGGAATTTAATGTTGTTTGTGGCTTGTAATTATATATCCCAATAGTGCACTCGTAGATCTCATGATACTCTTATAATATGTTAATTGGTGACACCATACAGTTTATGTATGATGTTTTGGAAAAAGTCCTTAAAGGAATATCTGAATAATCTATAATTATGAATTATAATCACACGATGATCATGTTTTATTATCCTCAAATTTATTAATTATTATGTTTTATATGGATATATTTATTCTCTCAATATCTTATTTCATGGCATGATTTATTTTATTCATTCATTCCAACAATCAAACTGTGATTAGTTATTATTATACTATAATTTTTCCATTTTTTTAATGGCCATGGATTTTATTATCCTCTTAGTTTCATTTGATATAGAATGAATCATTTTATTTATTCATTCCATACTGAATATATTTTAAAATAAATTCTTTTATATGAAACCACCCAAATATGCATCAAAGATAATGCTTTATATTGTTTTTCAATTCCTCCCTAAGGAACCAAGAGGAGTAATATATATAAAAAATGGATTTATTGGATAATAGTTATGTTTTTATGTTTTCAGATGTGGTGTTATTTGTTTCATTGTATTGTAAAACTCATTTATGTATCTATTTATATAAGTCTGTTAATCGGTTGGATCCTATATATTTGTGATATAAGTTCCATTGTAACAAAACATCCACCGAAGTTAGTGCGATGGATTTGTTGTTGTTAAATTTTGTATCGAAGGGTAGTTTTATAGATTCCTTAAATAACTATCCAAAATTTATCATTTAATAGATTATTCAAATAAAGAATCTATATTCTTCGATCTATGTTATCCATGACCATTAATTTATGGAATTTGGTTAAGAGTGTGAGAAAAACCAAACTATAGAAAACTAGATTGATCCTAGTGTTATACAAGATTACAGGAATGTAGATGTAACACCCGAGACATTTATGAGAAATATTTTGATTTTATGTTATATTCATCATCAAAGGAATATTTCTCTACAAACGACACTAGCTTATCTTTCTTTACATGCAATCATGACCTTCCTCGATAGCATGCATTGTACGTAAAATCGAGGTTCACTAAACAACGATATACTATTAATATATTATTAAAACTAGTTGTTATGAATAATAATACCCACTTTTTGAAAATTTTTAAATTTTATTTTTCAAAATGGGCTTCTTTTTTGGATTCGGAGTATCTAAATTAGCCTAGGGTGAAATTTTGGAATTTTTTTGAAAACATTCAATTTTTGATGAATAGTGAAAACACTAGGTTACTATTTAAACACCAAATATTTATTTATTTAATTACTTATTTTATTTAAATTTATTTTAGGTCAAAATTGATACATAACATGTATATAAGTTTAATTTAATTCATTGGAGTCATTTTATAATAATTTTAAATATATAAAAATTTTATTGATCTTTTCACCGTCTTTTACCCACCTCTTAAGAGAATTTTCAAATTTACATAAAACATAATTTTACCGGTTCTGTGAGTGAAATTTCGAAAATCCGAGAGACACAGTTAATATCAAGTACTAAATTTTTTTTCAATGAGATGAAAATAATTTTTGGTGAATAGTAACTTTTTACTATTTTTTAACACTGTTAGAAGTAAATAGCGTAATTAAGGGTCAAAATGATATTATTATTACCATAACACATGTCCTAATACTATTTGATAAGTTTAATTTGACCAAAACAACCTTAGGAATAAAATATGACCATTTAGGCCCACTTGGATTATATTAGGACATTTAATATTATTTTATTTATGAAATAGTTTAAATAGTTAAAATCAATGTTTAATAAATAAAACATTTTTATTATACAGTTATAAAAAATATAAATTTGACTATAAATATTATTTATAAAGCTAAAAATATTTCCTAAAAAACGGTATTTTATTTATAGTTTTTAGACATTAAATAATTTAATTTATTTATGACAAAGTGATGTTGCAGTAATTATCTTATTAATGCAATATTGACATAATTGATGTTATAAATACCCAAATAAATGTAATTTTAGACTTTTTATGAATTAAACTAATTTTATAGGTTAATATGACATGTTATTATTTATTTAATTTACTTTTTTCGAAATAATCATGCTGTTATAATTTTCACGAAAATCAAGTACCAAATAGTGTCAAAATTGACATAAAATAGTTTTTAAAACAAATATTATTGTATTAATTGTTATTTAATTCCTAAAAATCGGAGGATCAGCCAAATTACGTAGATAAGGTTATATATATTAATAATAAACAACTTGAGGTTAGATTTTCTTATTATAGAAAATTTATTAAACTTGTAGTGTAAGAAAACAGGAAGACGTGATAAAAGATAAATTATCTAACTTAAAGAGGAATCTAAATGATATGGTTAAAATAGAAACCTAAACTTGACTAAATTCTATTTTATGAGAGAATTTCGACCCATCCCCCCCTTAGCTTCAAAATAAATCAATTTGGAGCTATTAAAAATAGAATATGTCTTTATAATAAAATAATATTTTTAGTTTTTCCGAAGTTGCCCTTATCCTCCCTTATAAAATGGCACCTCCTCCCTCTCTACTTCACACCACATTGAGCCTTCAATATCGGCCAAACCCTACCAAATTAACTTCTCCACTTCCCTAGAAACATTCTAGATCTTCTGGTCTTCTTCAAAGGCCAATTTTAGTGCCCTAAGATGAGGCCTCAAAGAGGTACTTCAAAGAAGAGGTAATGTCTGTTACCGATTATTTCAACTTTCTTTCTTCTTACACTTCTTCTTCTTTAGTTTTTTCATTACGAAGTAATAACATCAGTATCACTCATATAATTATATGTTATTATAAATATGAAACAACCATATTTCACCATCTATCCATCATACGGAAAACGAAATCACCGCGCGTGCGTACGTACGGAATACCGTCTCCACGCCTTGGTGTAATCCATTTTCCACCACCACCTTACATGGATGGGTATAATAGTGTAAATAATAACTATATATGATTATTGTAAATTGATATTGATTCTTAAATAGTATAAATACACTCCAATACAATTTACGGATCATGGGAACGATATCATCGCTCGTGCGTACGTACGGAATACCGTCTCCACGATGTGATGCGACTCGTTCTACATGATCTTCATTGCATAATGATTATATAAATGAATTTAATGAATAAATATGTTATATATTACAGTAATACCATTTTGTAAATGAGGTAACTATAACCTAAAAATAAGAATAAGAATGTATTCGACAAAACACGCATAAGAACATGAAGTAATGAACACCTGAATAACAAGTAGCAATGAAATGTTACTAATAAAAAACTAATAATATGAACATATATGATATCATAACAATGAGTATAATTCTATAATAAGTAAATGGAATTATTTAAATAATTATACAGGTGTTTCAGACACTTACAAATCAAATCGGACCTAAGGTAACGGAAAATATCACAATCTAAATTTTTATTCGAGATTGTTTTTTACTTCAGAATTTACTAGGGATATTTATCATCCACATCCATGTTTCATCAAAATGTAATATTATTTCTATCCTCCTAAAAATTTTTAAATCCAATTTTACCCTTCGGTGAGTTTTGAGTAAAATATATGAAAGGAATATTTTGTCATTTTTCGTACGAGGTACTTTTTGACTTTTCCAACCAAAGTACAAGAAGAATGTTTTTTTACTTATACGTCATGAATGGATTTTTTGAACATTATTTCCATGAATCTTCCACTAAAATTTTTCATGTTTATTTTTAATCAACATCTTTTAGTTTAAAATTATATGACATATTAATAATGGAAAAATGTTTTTAAAGTAGAAAGGATATTTTCCTCAAGAATAGAGTTGAAGCATTTTATCAAAATTATCTTCCAACTAATATAATATAGGGTTCTGTTTCGATCCCTATTTTTACATTTATTTGATTATGTTATAATGGAATTATTTTTAAGATGCCCTTTTATCTTATATGTATTATGTTATGATGACATGATGTTTAGGAATCCCACTTTTATTACAGGGGTTATGTTGTGATGTATGATTTATCATATTTTGGAACACATAAGAATGGTATCATTATGAGATGGGTGGGACCTATATCTCCCTCCAATGCATTGGGTAAAGATTTATATCTCATGAGATAGACATGGCTGGAATAGCAGGTTAAACCGGTTCAGTGAAACAGGACTGAAATGAGGAGTGAACTCGGCTAAGAAATGGACTTTGTCCGCTAAGATAGTCATGGCTATGAGTCTTGACTACTAAGAAATGATTCTCTATGATTATGTCTGTATTACATAATGTTTCATGTTTTAGGTGACGATTATTTAGATTACATTTCACTACTATTATTTATCCCATGTTATGAACTTATGATCGCTTTTGCAGGTTATGATTTCCAAAATGATATGTTCTTATGAATATGATGTGATTGATATTTCTTTTGCTTACCCTTACTGAGCATTTGAGCTCACCCATTTGTATGTTTTCTTTTCCCCAGGTTAGGAAAAAGGATATTAAGTATGATATGCCAAAATGGACTCTAGATATGATACAATAAATGGGAGATAGTGTAGATGATTTATGAACCAGTTGTTTATGCTTCCCTGTTTCTAAAGACTCTATACCTATACAGTCCTTTCCTAGTTTTGTTATATGTTGTAATAAGTGTGCTTCAATTCTGATGTAATTACAATGTATGTCATGTATGGGTCATTATAGTTGGTATTAGAGGAAAGGTATAGTCAACCTTTGGAAACTAGGATGTGAAAGCATTAGTAAGAACCCTAAGGATAAGTCTAAGCATAGAAGACAATCTTAGTGTTTTAGAAATGGCCATCAATAACCTATGATAGGACCTTAAGTGTAAAATTTTATTCTTTATTATGTGGTTTTCCTATTATAATTAGTGTTGCTCACACTATTTTTCATAGTTTTAGTCAATGGATGGGACCCGAAGGAACAGTGTTAATGCGGAATGCGACGGGCAATGCAATGATTGTCCCCCTGAGAAACCAAACGTTATGGGAGCTGGAATTCAAAATCTTGTAGCCATTATCACACAACTTTCTCGGGCTATGAATCATGCAGGACTTCCAAACGAACAAAGGAAGGAGCAACAGTCTGTTGAATCCTTCATGAGGCAGAGCCCACCTTTATTTAGCGTGTCTACTGATCCATTAGTTTCTAAACAATGGATCGGTACTACTGAAAAGATATTTTCAGTTTTTCAATGTTCTGAACATGATAAAGTCATCTTAGCAGTGTATCGTTTGGAAGGTGATGCTGATCAATGGTTGAATCATATCAAGAATACAAGGCAAAGAGATGAAATTGAGTCCATGGAATGAGACGAGTTCAAGAACTTATTTTTCAATAAGTACATCCCTCTTATTCTTCACACAAAGACGGAGAAGGAGTTTCTTGAACTGAAGCAAAAGGATGATGAATCTGTTGGTACCTACGAAGCAAACTTTACAAGACTTGCAAGGTACTCTTCTGGAATTATTATCCAACCTGAGAGTAAGATCGATTGATTATTTAGTGGCATAAAACCAAGTCTTCGAAGGGCTTTATCCATAAGGGACTTCAATAGCTACGATGAAATTGTTTGATGTTCTCTCAATGTTGAGATGGAGATTGGAGTAAACCATCAGTAATATGGGTTTGATATGAAGTGGAAAATGGAACTCAAAGAAAAATCTAAAGACCACACTGAAAATAAGATGAGTTTTACCTTATGCTCAATGTGTGGAAAGAAACATGGAGGGAGTTGTCTTAAAGGTACATGTAAATGTTTCAAATGTGGAATGGAAATTCATCAGGCATTTGAATGCCGCAATGATGGAAAGAAGATGTCTTGTGATATGAACCAAGAAAAGGCAACACAGAGTGCACCTCCTACACTTCAATGTTACAAGTTCAAGGAAATGGGTCATTATGCCAATCAATGCCCTAATCCTAGGATTGTTTATGATGATCAACGTCAACAAACTCTTAAGGTAAAAGAAAAAGGAAAGTCATAGGTAATTTATATCAGTGATGTGGAGTAAGATAACTAAGTGGTGAAAGGTACACTTACCATCCACTCTAATGTAGAAAAAGTTATATTTGATTCTGGATCCACCCAATCTTTTATTTTGGAAGAATTTTCTAAGGGTATCTCCCTATTACCTCAACAATTAGATGTTGATTTAGCAGTGACAACCCCTAATGGCACAACAGTCACATCAAAAGTTTAAAATTCTTCTCCGATGAAGTTTGTGGGAAAGTGATTCCCGCAAATCTTGTGATCTTCCTATAGTGGAATTTTATGTGATTATTAGCATGGATTTTCTTTCTTTATATGGAGATCATATCAATTTCCAAATAAGGGAAGTCTCATTTCATATTCCAGATCAATCTATGATCGTCTATCGATGCAAGGATGAACATAACCTTCCATTGGAAATTTCTTCCAACTTATGGGTCTTGATTCCACTAAATTAAGGTTATTTATCTCAAATGGTTGGTGAGAAACTCATGATTATGAATATGCCCAATGTACGGGAGTTTTACGATGTCTTTCTGGAGGAATTTCCGGGTCTTCCACCAAATCGTGAAGTTGTGTTTTCAATAGAACTCGTACTAAGTGCTTTGCCTATTTCAAAGACACATTATAGAATGGCCCCAATTGAGTTGTAGGAATTGAAGAAGCCACTCCAAGATAATCTTGATAAGGGATTCATATGCCCTAGTGTGTCACCTTGGAGAGCACCTATTCTGTTTGTTAAGAAGAAAGATGGATCAATGAGGCTCTAAATTGATTATCGAGAACTTAACAAGATCACTATCAAGAAAAAATATCCTATCCTTTGCATTTATGACTTATTTGACCAACTATGCGGACCTCAATACTTTTCCAAGATTGATCTTTGTTCAGGGTATCATCAATTAAGGGTAAAAAGGGAGGATATACCAAAGATGGATTTCCATACAAGGTATGGAAACTATGAATTTATAGTGATGCCATTTGGTCTTACTAATGCCCCTGTTATCTTCATCGATCTGATGAATAGAGTCTTTAGATACTATCTTGATCAGTTTGTGGAAGTCTTTATAGACGATATTTTTTTCTATTCAATGAGCAAGAAAGAACATGAAGATCACTTGAGAATTTTATTGAAGACCCAATGAAAGGAGAAGCATTATTCCAAATTTACCAAGATTGAATTTTGGCTTCAAAAAGTTGAATTTCTGGGTCACATAATCTCAAAAGAGGGGATATCTGTGGATCCAGCAAAAACAGAGGTTATCGAAAGATGGTCGAGACCAACAACAGTAACTGAGATCCAAAGTTTTCTTGGTTTGGCTGGATATTATCGATGTTTTGTGAAAGATTTTTCATGATTATCTAATCCACTAACCAGATTGACTCAAAAAGGAGTTATGTTCGTGTGGATAGATGAATGTGAAGAGAATTTCAAGGAGTTGAAAAGACTGTTATCTAGTGCACCTATGCTCACACTGCCTTGTAGTGGAGAAAGGTTTGTGATCTATAGGGATGTATCCAAGAAGGGGATGGGGTGTGTTCTTATGCAAAATGATATGGTGATAGCTTATGCCTCATGGCAGTTGAAAATCCATGAGCAAAATTACCCAACTCATGATTTGGAGTTAGCTGTGGTAATCTTTGCATTAAAGATTTGGAGGCATTATCTTTATGGTGAAAGGTGTGATGTTTATATATATCATAAATGATTAAAGTATATTTTCACACAAAAGGAGATGAATATGCGCCAAAGAAGATGGTTGGAGTTGATTAAGGATTATAGCTACTCAATTCATTACCACCTAGGGAAAGCAAACAAGGTGGCAGATGCATTAAGTCGACAAGACCATGCTGGCTTATCCATGATGAGGATCACAAAAGATCCAATATTTGTGGATTTACAAAGGATGGATCTTGGAATTATAATGGAAGGGGAAAATCGTATCTTTCTCAAATGAATGTTCAACCATATATACATGTGAAGATTAAAGAGGAACAGAAAGAAGGTGTATAGTTACAAAAGAAGGTGAGAAATGTTCCTGAATTCAACCTTGATTGTGAAGGGATAATAAGGTTCAGGAATCGGGTTTGTGTTCCTCCCATCCTCGAATTATGGAAGGTGCTGCTGGATGAGGCTCATAGTTATTCATTCTCTATTAATCTTGAAAGCACGAAGATGTATAGGGACCTGAAAGAGTACTTCTGGTGGGATGGCATTAAAAGAGATGTTTCTGAATATGTCGCTCGATGCTTGGTCTCTCAGGATGTTAAAGTTGAGAGACAGAAGTCTAAGGGCATGTTACAACCATTACCCATACCCGAATGGAAATGGGAAAACATCACTATGGATTTTGTCACCGGACATCCTAAAACATCCAAAGGTAATAATTCTAATTGGGTCATAGTTGATCGTCTTAATAATTCGCCACACTTCATTGCTATTAGAGAGTATTTCTCTCTGGATCAGCTTGCTAGGATATATGTAATGGAAGTTGTAAGATTGCATGGAGTACCACTTTCCATTATATCTGACCGGGATCCGAGGTTTACCTCAATGTTCTGGCGATGTTTTCAGCATACTCTGGATACAGAGTTGAGTTTCAGCACTGCTTATCATCCTCAGACAGATGATCAGTCTGAGAGAACAATTCAAACTCTAGAAGATATGTTAAGTGCTTTCTCTATGGATTTCAAAGGTGGTTGGGATCAACACCTACCTTTGGTTGAATTTTTTTTATAATAATAGATTTCTCTCCAGTATTCATATGGCTTCTTATGAAGCTCTCTATGGAAAGAAATGCCGAACTCCAACTTGCTGTGATGAGGTTGGGGAAAGAAATCTATTAAGAAATGATCTTGTCGATAAGATGGAAGAAAATGTCAGATCCATTCAACAACACATAAGAGCATCTCCGAGTCGACACAAAAGTTATGCAGATAATAGAAGAAAAAAGACCTAGAGTTTGAAGTGGGTGATAAAGTGTTCTTGCGAATATCTCCTTGGAAGAGAGTAATGAGATATGGAAAGAAGGGAAAGATGAGTCCTATGTATATCGGTCCTTTCGAAATACTGGATCGTGTTGGAAAGGGAGCTTACCGATTGGTGCTTCCACTTAATCTCTCTCAAGTTCATGATGTGTTCTATGTATCTCTACTAATAATGTACATACCAGATCCTTCACATGTACTGAGCTCAGAAGTTGTACCGCTAGAGCAAGATCTTTTTATGAAGAACATCCAATAGAGATTCTGGATCGTAGCGAAAAAGTCCTACGGAACAAGACCACTCACGTGGTGAAAGTTTTATGGAGGAACCACTAATTAGAAGAAGCTACATGGGAGCTTGAGGATATGATGAGGGAGAGGTATCCTCATCTATTTGTTACCAAGTGATGAATTTTGAGGGCGAAATTCTTTTTAAGGGGGGTAGAATGTAACACCTGAGTCTTTTATGAGAGATATTTTGTTTTTATGTTATATACATCATCAAAGGAATATTTCACTACACACAACACTAGCTTAGCTTGCTTTACACGCAATCACAACCTTCCTCGATAGCTTGCATTGCACGCAATATCGAGTTTCACTAAACAACGATATGCTATGAAAATATTATTAAAACTATCTATTGTGAATAGTAATACCCACTTTTTAAAAAATTTTAAATTTTATTTTTCAAAATGGGCTTCATTTTCGGATTCGGAGTATCAAAATTAGCATAGGGTGAAATTTTGGTATTTTTCTGAAAACCTTCATTTTTTTATGAATAGTGAAAACATCGGGTTACTATTTAAAAACTGAATTTTAATATAATTAATTAATTATTTATTTTATTTTATTTTAGGTAAAAATTGATACATAACACCTATATAAGTTCAAAGTAATTCATTGGAGTCATTTTATAATAATTTTAGATATATAAAAATATTATTGAAATTTTCACCGTCTTTTACCCACCTACTAGGAGAATTTGAAAATATACATAAATCATAATTTTACCACTTATGTGAGTGGAATTTTGAAAATCCGAGAGAAACGGTTAATATCAAGAACTAAAATGTGGTTCAATGAGATGAAAATAATTTTTGGTGAATAATAACTTATTACTTTTTTTACCATGGTTAAGAGTAAATAGCGTAATTAAGGGTAAAAATGATATTATTATTACCCTAAAACATGTCCTAATTCTATTAATTCGACCAAAAACAACCTTAGGAAAAACAATATTTCCATTTAGGCCCACATGGATTAGATTAGGACATATAATATTATTTTATTTAAAGAATAGTTAAAATAGTTAAAATCAATGTTTAATAACTAAAACATTTTTAATATAGGGTTATACAGAAGATAAATTCTACTATAAATATTAATTAGAAATATAAAAATATTTCCTACATAATGATATTTTATTTATAGTTTTTAGACATTAAATAATTTGATTTATTTATGACACAATGATGATGCAATAATTATCTTATTAATGAAATATTGACATAATTGATGTTATAAATACCTAAATAAATGGAATTATAGACATTTTATGAATTCCACCTATTTTATAGGTCAATATTAAATGTTATTATTGATTTAAATAACTTTGTTCGAACTAATCATTCTGTTATGATTTTCACAAAAATCAAGTACCAAATAGTTTCAAAATTGACATAAAATAGTTTTTAAAACAAATATTATATTATTAATTGTTATTTTATTCCTAAAAATCTAAGGTTCTGCCAAATGTCTTATATAAGGTTATATATATTAATAATAAACAACTTGGGGTTCGTTTGGCTTGTTATAGTAATTTTATTAACCTTATAGTGTTAGAAAACAAGAAGACACGGTAAAAGTTATATTATCTACTTAAAGTTAAATCTAAATGATAAGGATAAAATAGAAACCTAAACATGTCTAAATTATATTTTATGAGAGGATTTCTACCCATCCCAACCATATCTTCTAAATAAATCAATTTGGAGATATTAATAACCGAATATGACTTTATAATAAAATAATATTTTTAGTTTTTCCAAAGGTGCCCCTCTGCTCCGTTATAAAAGGGCCTCTACTCCCTCTCTTCCTCACCCCACATTGAGCCTTCATGCTCGGAAAACCCCTGAAGAAATATCTTCTCCACTTCCCTAGAAACATCCTAGAGGTCCTGGTCTTCTCCAAAGTCCAATTTTAGTGCCCTAAGAAGAGGTCTCAAAGAGGCGCTTCAAAGAAGATGTAATGTCCGTTACCAATTCTTTCAACTTTATTTCTTCTACAATTTCTTCTTCTTTAGTTGGTTCATTATGAAGTAATAAAATAAGTATAACTCATATACTGATATGTTATTATATGTATGAAACAACCCTATTTCACTATCTATCCATCCTACGGAAAACAAAATCACCGCACGTGCTAACGTACAGAATACCGTCTCCACGCTGTGGTGTAATCTATTTTCCACAAAAACATTACATGGATGGGTATAATGGTGTAAATAATAACTATATATTATTATTTTAAACTGATATTGATTCTGAAATAGTATACATACACTCCAATACAATTCCACGATCATGGGAACAATATCATCGCTCGTGCGTACGTACAGAATACCGTCTCCACGATGTGATGCGACTCATTCTACATGATCTTCACTGCATAATGATTATATAAATAAATTTAATGAATAAATATGATATATATTACACTAATAAAATTTTGGAAATGAGTTATCTATAACCTAAAAATAAGAATAATAATTTATACGACAAAACACGCACAAGAACAAAAAGTAATAAACACCCGAATAACAAGTAGAAATTAAATATTACTAATAAGAAGCTATGAATATGACCATATATGATATCATAACAATGAGTATGATTCTGGAATAAGTCAATGGCATTATTTAAATCATTATACAGGTGGTTCGTACACATACGAAGCAAATCGGACCTAAGGAAAGGGAAAATATCGCAATCTCAATTTTTATTCGAGATTGTTTTTACATCAGAATTTAATGGGGAATATTTATCATCCACATCCATGTTTAGTCAAAATTTAATATTATCTATATCCTCCTAAAAAAATTTAAATCCAATTTTACCCTTAGGTGAGTTTTTAGTAAAAGATATGAAATAAATCTTTTCTCATTATTCGTACGAGGTACGTTTCGAATTTTCCAGCCAAAGTACAAGAAGAATGTTTTTTTAACTTATACGCCGTGAATGGATTTTTAGAACATTGTTTCCATGAAGCATCCTTTAATAGTTTTCAAGTTTATTTTTAATCAACTTCTTTTAGTTTAAAATTATATGACATGTTAAAAATGGAAAATTGTTTTTAAAGCAGAAAGGATATTTTCCTCTAGAATGGAGTTCAAGAATTTTACCAAAATCATTTTCCAACTAAGATAATATAGGTTTCTATTTCTATACATATTTTTACATTGAATTGATTATGTTATAATGGAATTATTTTTATGATTTCCTTTTATCTTATATGGATTTTATTACGATGAAATGATGTTTAAGAATCCCATTTTTATTACAAGTGTTATGCTGTGATGTATGATTTATGATCTTGTGGCACAAATAATAATCGTATCATTGTGAGATTGGTGGGACATATATCTCCATCCAATTAATTGGGTAAAGATTTATATCTCATGAGATAGGCATGGCTGGAACGGCAGGTTAAACTGGTTCAGTGAAACATGACTGAAATGAGGAGTGAACTCGATTCAGAAATGGACTTTGTCCGCTAAGATAGTCTTGGCTATGAGTCTTGATTGCGAAGAAATGATTCTCTATGATAATGTGTGTGCCATAAAGTTTCATGTTTTATGTTATGATTATTGGGATTACATTTCACTACTATGATTTATCCCATGTTATGAAATTATGATCTCTTTTGCAGGTTATGATTACCAAAATGATATGTTCTTATCAATATGATGTGATTGATATTTCTTTTGTTTACCCTTACTGAGAATTTGAGCTCACCCTTTTGTAATTTTTCTTTTCCCCAGGTTAGGAAGAAGGATATTAAGTAAGATATTCCAAAAGGGACTCTAAATATGATAAAATAAAAGGGAGAAAGTGTAGATGATTTATGAACTAGTTGTTTATGTTTCCCAGTTCCTAAAGACTCTATACCTATACAGTCATTTCCTGGTTTTGTTATATGTTGTAATAAGTGTGCTTCAATTCTGAAGTAATAACAATGTACGTAATTTATGGGTCGTTATTGTAGACCAGACTTAAATTTTTCCACTATAGAGATTCTTAAGATGGAAAATTTCGAGTTTAAATATTTTATTTTATTATGTTATCTTTGATCGTTAATGATTTAATATATTCATTTTATTTAAATAATAGAAATAAAATGTTAGTCAATTTCATTGTAATTAGGTGGTGGGTAATTCATTATAGGTATTAATTATATTGTTTCAAAATACAATAATGTTTATTTTCTATGATGGAAGGAATATGATCATAAAGCACACTTCTCTTGATTTCGTGAGATCATCTTGAAAGGATAATCTTGATTTCATAATTTGATGACCTCAAATCATTTTCTAATAACCACTTCACATTTAAAATACATTACAAGGCATAAAATACCTCTACCGTCCCCCAATTCCATCGTGAAGAATGAAATGTGTGATATCCTTCATTTTTATTATGTTACATATCATTAAATTGTATAATATATGATCACATAATGTTTAATTTCATTGAAAAAATGTATAAAATACATGAAAATAGAAGAAATTATACTAATTAACATGAAATACTTCATCATAGGTTCATCCTATTTAAATATATTGTATATTATAATCTGGGGACACACATCAATGGAATTTATGAAAATATATTGTAGAGACCTTTTTACCTTATAAGACATTGAAATATTCCTATATATATTTCTATAGTTAGGGGCTAAAACAAAATGCACTTCCAAGGAGTGTTATGCCCATAATTAATTTTATAAAAATATTAAATATATGTTATACTGATCATGAACTACTTCTTAAAGAAAATTCAATACCTCTTAAATTTTTCCCTGAATAAAAAATCTAAGATCATCGTAGATTCTGATATATGGTTTTTACCGTACGCATGACATGGAATGAGTTGGCATAGGATGTTTGGACCATTAGCTCAGTGAATACACACTATGTAGATTAATTAAATATGAAATTAATTAATTAATTAATTTTTTTCCTAAATAATATATTATAAAAATATATTTATGGAGAAATCACCTGGGTTATCCTCATAAATCAGGAATCTCTAGCAAAACACTACATCCTCATTCCTCTAGCAGATCACCTCGAACGATGAGGAAACAATAAGTCAGATTAGATCCGGACACAATGAATATAGTAGAACCTCTCAGATAATTGGAATACGACATCATTATGAGTTATTGAATTTTAATCAAGGTAGGACTCATCAATATTTATACACCATTAGACAAATATATTGACTACATTGATTTTTTTCTTCGATCTTCACCCCTGTGTAGCCTCCCTATGTTCACATGTATAGAAATTAAATTGTCTTCATTTTTTTCCTAATTTATAATATCAATTCCTGATTGGTTGGACAAGAACACTTGGAATCAGTCAATATTCCTTTGTTCTTGGTGTTTCCCCATTATTGTCTTTATTTCTTCACCAATTGGATCCTGGGGTCTCTGTTTAATCTTGTAGAGAAGTACCGAGCTTGATTAGACACCAAAGTTTCTCTAGATCAACATAACATGAATTTTTTTATGAACTGAGCATTGATCAAGAATCATTTCATTTTAAGGATGATTTTTTATGCCTTAATGTAGTATCTTCAATGGTGGAGATCACGAATTCTTATGTAATGAATGATAGATTCACTATCGAACAAAACAGACCAGGTTCCAGGTTAGCAGCAACTAGAGTTGATATATCTATTACATATTAATCATGTTTTGATGGATTCAAAGATGAAATCAAAGTGATATTATTGATATACCAGGTGGATCATAGATTGGTATTTCATACAAAAATTATTACTAGAAACAATTTTGAATATTGACCACATGACAAGTATCCCCCAATGTGGATATGCTTGGGTTTTAGAAATGTTAAGGATGAAGAGGTATGTAGTCCTCCCTTACATTCCATGTAACCTACACTAGTTGTACAATAAATGTGATGGGTAACATTTATGGTAACCCATGTGGAGTTACATGGGGTCGGGTACATGATTGTGTACTAAGCTACACAGACATAGCTAGCAGCACATAGACCCAGTCCCAGTTATCCAAGTCACTCTGTACATTCAACCTACATGAAAAGTTCTACTATAGTTGGGAGCTCTATGCTATCTAGGGAAAATTAATGTTTTTTGGTCCCCCTCACATGATATGTACTCCATGATCTCATTTTATAAAAATTTTATTCCTCATATCTCAATCATTTGAACTCATATTTTAGTGCTCGAGTAGTCTGGACCGAGTGTTTTTTCATGTACTATATAATGGCGACTTCAATTGTAAATATGGAAATATGATTTGAAATTATGAATTCATGAAACCTTATGAGGTGATGCCCAATGACGATAGTGGTTTGAAAGTATCACCTGTGATTTAGTCCCCAGTGGAACCCACTAGCTTGTCTTGGAATGGGTCCTCTTCAGACCCCCAAGTAGAACCCTCCAATTGGGATTGTCTTGGGTCATCTGCTAAATTCTAGAGTGGAACCCTTCTGATGTCCCACATCATGGGTATTCTATAGAAATACAGATTGAAACCCCCCTACTGGGCTAGGTATGATTTATCTACCATCAGTGTGGAACCCTCCTACCAGATAGGGCATTGGTCATCCATTGTATATCATAGAGGAACCCTCCTACTAGGGAGGGAATGGGTCCACCATCGACTATCAGAGTGGAACACTCCTATTATACAATGGAATGGGTCCTCATCCTAGATATTATAGACCCTCATAAAAATGGAGTAGTTATGAGGCATGGCCTGACATGGATAGTTACATTTGGATAGACGTGTGAGATGCTGGGAATCAATGTCGGGATTTCGGAATTGTTGGATACTATTTTTCCTTGGCTGAGTTGAGATATAGATATCCCACTAATCACTCCTTTTGGATTTTTTTTACAAATATATATATATATTTATTTATTTATTCTTCTATAGCAATACCTTGGATTTTGTTTCACTCCTTTTAGGAGTGGCCATAATTCGTGGGGTCTTCCATGTGCTTTCCTTTTATGACATCATGTGGATGGATGGTTCTACAAACCATCCTTGTTCATTGGTACCCTTATGTGCCCAATGTATAACTTTATCTAGTTAAAGGAAATTATCACATATGGGTCGACACAGTTGATACCCAACAAAAAATAACTACGAAACTCTTAACCTAGAGCTACCAATGGAAGTCTTCACCCTGAGGATGTAAAGAAACTATCTTTTGGGTGGGTACTTTATAGTTTACTCAGACAACCAGTGTCTTGTGTGTTCCTTTACTTAGAGAGACATGAACATGTGATAGTGACACTGGAAAGAGTTCCTATATGACTTTGACTTCGTTATATTCAATACTATAGGAAAGGGAATCATTGTTGAAGATTATATTAGAAGGAATTGATAGGCTCCCTTACTTTAGGAGGCAACATAAATGTTATCTTCCATACGACTGACCTCAGTGGGGAAGGATGATAAAACATTTATGGAATCAATGGTGTTGAATCCTATCTTAGAGCTTGTTTGATTGTACTTGCTGAGAGACCTCAACAATGAGGTCTTACATGATCATAATATCTAAAAATAACCCACCATATAGATATCCTGATGGAGGGAATCACATCCCATTGATAATGGGACAAATGGTAGTTCTATCCATGATTTGAGAGGTGGTGATGCTAGAGTTCCACACTTCTCCACTTTCAATAAATCTCGGTGTGGGTAAGATATATGGAGACTTTCAATATAACTTTTTGGTTATCTGAAATAAGATGATGCTTATCAGGATTCATATCTTGGTTCCTCACCTTCTAGAAGGTGAATGTATAGTATTAAGTGCTTATATATTTTTTGTTTCTCCTTGAGAACCCATAGTGGATGTTGGATTACTTATCAATGAATTTTTTCATAGGGATTCCATGAACAATTAAGGGATGTGATTCCATCAGGGTGATAGTGGATCAGCTCAAAAATTCATAAAACAACCTTTTTATTAAGGAGTAGTTTCAGTAGATACATTAGGGAAAATTTATGTATGGGATATCCTTCTCTTCATAGGGTTCCCTTGATGATTGTCTTCCATCGTGATAGGTGGTTTACATCATGATTGTGGAGAGTCCTACATGAGGAATTATATACCCCCATGGCGATGAGTATATCTTTTCACACCATAATTGTGGGTATACTAATTGCGATATATGGGTTATAGAGGATATGCTGAGGGCTTTCGCATTAGATTTATGATAGAGCTAGGATGATCACATGCCCTTTATATAGTTTCCATAAATAAATTGCTAAAACATTACCATTAGCTTGTAAAATTTAGATACCTGGTATGGATACCCTAGAGGCCAACCTTATAGAGGATAGAGATCGAGAAGACAAATCTTGTTGGCCCAACGTTGGTGCAGGTGAAAATGAGGAAATTCTATCTCATCTGTGTGTAGATGAGGATGACCAATAGTAGACAAAAATCTTATAGAGATCCTCATTGTATGTTCTTTGTGTTCGTATAGAGAGACCATGTATTCTTGAGGGTCTCCCCATGAAAAGTATTTTTGAGGTGCATGAGAGGGGGAAAGGTATCCATGAGGTTCATTGGGTCATTCAATATTGTCTAGAGGGTTGGAAAGATTTATTAAAGAAATTCCCGCTCCACATAGATTGATCGAGTACACAACGTGTTCCATTCATCATAGATGAGGAAATATGTGTATAATCCTAGTCACATCATTTAATGGAGTGAGGTGGACATCAAGGATTGAACCACCTTTGTCGAGCACCTAGTGGTGATTCCAGACCAGCATGAGCGAACCCTATGTGGATGGACCACCAATATTGGTTCACATGTTATGGTAGTTTGGAAACATATAGTGGTGTTACTAGGAGTGGGAGGGATAATTATTGGATCAGTATCCCGAGTTGTTTTCCTAGTTTTTCTCTTCATTAGAGAAAATCATGAATGAGGGAATAATGTAGAGTCCCATTTTTTTCCTTGTAAAAAATTGAAATATTTCTATAAATATTTCCATAGCTAGGTGATGAGATGGAGTGATATTCTAGGGCTTTGATAGCCTAGATTTAATTTTATAACAATATTTACAATATTTTATATTTTCACATGAATATTATTATAAAAAAAGAGATCACTCTTAAACGGTTTCTTGAATAAAAAATATGTGACCACTGTTGTGTCTGAAGTGTAGTGCTTTCCCTATCCATGACATAAAAGCAGTCAGTGTTGGATATTTGAACTCTTTCCTCAGTGCCAGTACATTATATTGATTAATTAATTTATAAATTAATTAATTATTTCATTTTGAACCTAGATTCTACAATATAAATATATCATTATGGAAAAAAATAAGTCTTATCTATATAATTTTGGAAACACTTGTGAGCTCTCCCCTATCCTTACTCTGGAGAATCACTATGTGTGGTGAAAAAATGATGGATTAGATAATATCATGACATAACGAACAGATTTTATCCACTATGATTGTGGGAAGATGGGTTATTCATCAATGATTGAACTATAATCATGTTTGGACTGAATAATAGGTTATTTTATGCTTGTGATTAAATATATTGACTAAATCAATTCATTTTCATCAATTTTCTCACTTTACGGCCTCTGTATGCGCCCGTGTACAAAAGAGTAATTTTTTCAGTATTTTATAATTTGGATTCCCCATTCATAAATGATTGGGTATGAACAATTAAACTAGAAAAATTTAACTTTTTTCTTGTTATATTCTAACTTGTTTATTCTCATTTACTAGTTGGATCCCTATGGTCCCCATTCGACCTTTTTGAAAGGTACCAAGTTCGATCAAACCCCCGTATTCATGCTAGATCAAGGAAATAAGAACGATTTGACAATCTGAGAATAGAATCAGTATTTTTTGTGTTAAAGGATGATCAATTTTATGGATTGAGGTATGATATTCCATGGTGGAATGATCGGTTATATGAGGAATAAATGCAGGATCCATAAATGAACCAAGTAGAGTTGATTCCTAGTGAGCAATGTTAGTGGGTGACAGATCTGTTCCAGATCCCAGATATTAGGAAGGATTCAACGATAGAATCAAAGGGATTGGCCATATAATCCATAAGTATAATGGATCTAGAATTTTAAAAATATCCTTACTACACAATGAGTTCAAGGATGAACATACAACATGTATCCCCCATAGAATTGGTTCTAGTGGTTTTTAAATGCCAAGGATGACATAGTTGGTAGTCCTCACTTACACACCATGTACTCTATCATGGATGAAAAAATGAATGATATTTTTCATGGATCTGAACCCATGTGGAAGTACACGGGGTTAGGTATATGATCAATTGCTCTGGTACACGAACAAAGCAAGATGAACATGACCCTATTCTTGGTTATCAAGGAAACGTCCTGTATTACACATACACAAATTGTTCTACTACATAGTTAGGTTATATGTGCCATCTAGGGACATATTTAGGCTTTATAGTGGGGACATATTCCATTTGGGTCACCTAACACATCGTTTACCCCTTGATATCTCTTAAGAAAACATCGACCTCCAACACCTCCTTCAAGGGAATTTAAATTTTATCCCACAAGTAGTCTATCCGAAGTGTTTTTTCCACATAGAACATGATGGATCTCACTGTATTGAATTTGGATATTTTATGTGAAATTTTCTAGGAATGATAATTCTTGAGGTAACAATCAATGATAGCGATCTTCAGGCCTGATCACCGGAGGATTACTTTTGAGTGGAACCCTCTTGGTGTGTTATCAAAAACATCAAAAGTGGAACCCTCCATCTAGGAATAGAATGGTTACTCTATAGAATCTCGAGTTGCACCCTCCACCAAGACTGGTCATGTATACTTAATGAATTTTAGATTGGATCCCTCCAACTATTCTGGTATTGGGTCTTCAACCATTTCATAGAGTGGAACCCTCCTGATAGAATTGGGAATTAGTCCTCTATTGACTTAAAAAGTGGAAACCTCTAGATTGTCTGGGTATGGGTCCTCTTCCATTTTAGTGGGACCCTGCTATCAGGCAAGGAAAGGGTTATCCATCGACTATTAGAGTGGACCCATCCTACTGGGCCTGGCATGGGTCCTCCATTAACTATCAGAGTAAAACCCTCCTGTTCTACAAAGTAATTGGTCTTATACATTGATGTTGTATACCCTTGACTATGTGACATTGTGATGAGGCATGTAATTTCATTGATGTTCACTTATGAAAAAATGAGTATGATGTTGGGAATCATTGATAGGATTTAAAAAATATTGGAAAATATTCTTCCTAGCTTAATTTTGAATATAGATATCCCCTTACACTATCATTTTTTCGTATTATGACTGATCATATATATATATCAACCTTATGTATCCACACCGTAAATATTACTACTCTCCTTCTACAAGCTGGAATGGTGAACAAGGTATGACATGTGATTTTGGTCTTTAGATTCACATGGTTAGATGTGTCTGCTCTCCTCATATAGGTGGAAAATACTCAATAGGTAGTTCAGCTAATCACTTTTTCTATGATATTTTTTTAATATACAACATTCACTCTTGGTTTGGGTTGATGTATACTCTCTCATTTTACCATCTTTTATCTACTATCTTTCACTTTGTTTGTATCTATTACTTCTCATCCATTACCTTTCAGGATGTCCAACTATGTATGTATATACTCACCCCTATATGGGATTTTCCTTCACATTTTGGGTATTATATAGAAGATAGAGAGTTTTATCATGAATCACGTGGAGCTTAGAGACACATGGTGCTTGAACCATGTATTGTGGTCGTAGCTTGGGATCTAGGAGTTGTATCTCTCATTTGTTTACTATTTCTTGTTTTCTATGAGCTTTTTATATATCTCTAGTTGGGAATGTATTTTTCCCCTTTACATTTCAGTATACAGTACCCTTATTTTGTGCTTTCTAGAGGTCCGTGCATGCCTAGTTTACTTTATAATAGTGTTACATCTATTTTTCTTTCCAACTCCACTTCTTCATTGAGGTATCTATGTTCTTTTGTATATGTATTTAGTCATAGCTATCCTTAATTATTTTATGATGTAGGAACTTTTCACTACCCAAATGTATGGAGAGATACATGGGGTAGTTTCGGTTGAGCAGTGGCTAGGGTCATGTCATGAAATAAGGCCCGATAAAGAAAATATTTTACATGTGATAATAGGTAATATCAAAAAGAACATATAGAATGTCATTATTTAATGAGAAAGAAAACATGAGGCATATAATTATAAAAATAAAATGAATCATAACATTAAATGTTCTATTCAAAATTTAATTAATACATTCATAATCAAATCATGATGTTTGATCACCAGTGTGTTGTAAAAATTATCATGCTTATTCCCTAATATATCCTATAACATGTCATCTATCGAGATTAAATTATTTACTGAATGAGTTGGTAGTCTATTAGGGTGTGACCAAAATAAGAATAAACTTTTATGTGAGCCACATAAATCATAATATATAATTTCAATGTCTTGTTGAACATCCCTTAAAAATAAAGAGGATTTGTTATTCGCAAAAATGAAATAAATGAAACCTTCATGAGGAGAAGATAGAATTTTTTAGAAGAAATTTTCGAAACATAATGGGTATAAAACGAGTTTTTAAAAATCATAAATAGAGATGGGTAAGGGTTTCCCATTTATTAAACCTAATTTTGATGTAATGGTTTAAATAAAAACAAAATAAGATAGTGTAACCTTAACATACATAAGACATAAACAAAAATAATCTCTTGAAACAAAGAGAAAAGAATGATTGTTTCTTTACATTAAAAAGAAACACCTAAAATTTTATTATTTTCACCTTTGGGGCTTGAGGACACATTAGGAGTTAAAAATATCATATTTTCATGGGGGATGATTTACGAGTGATTGAGAATGGATAAATGGGTGGATATTTATTGTAAAAATTGTGGATTATTATATTAATTTCCAAATATTGGCATTGGAAACCTAGGTTATGGAAAATGATATACCAGGGGATTTACTATGGAATTTGAACATGATATTGGACACTTTGTATTCCTTTTAAGTTTTTTTAATCCAAATGTGTATAAACTAACTTTATATTTCTTTTAATGGCATGGAAAATTAAGGTTTCCACAAAAATAATGTCTTTAAAGTTAATGATTCCATTTTAAACATTAGAATAAAAATTCATTGATTGTAAATTGATTAAAATAAATGAAAATATAAGATAATATTAATGTAAAATATTTTGAGTCTTATGACATAATTATGATGTCATTAAAGTTATCAAAAAACTGAAAACGTAATTTTACTATTCACCAAAATTAATGTATTTTAGAAAATTATCATAAATTCACTTTAACATAATTTTGATGGGATGATTTCAAAAATGATATTTGATTTATCATAATAATCTTTTACATAAGATAATTATAACTTTTAAATTAAAAATAAATTTTATTAAAAATAATAACATATTGAAATTGCACTTTAAAATTTCTAACACTTGAAAAAAATAAAATTATTTTTAAAATTATATTTTAATAAAAGATTCATTATCATAATAATTCATTAAAATATGTATTATTAAATATGTCAATTAACTATAATAGATTCACTTCTTTTCTGAAATGTACAATCAATTTCAACAAAAATATAATTTATCCAATTCATCAAATTTAAGAAACAATATTCTTCAAAAATAGAACTGATGGAATTGAAATTTTTATTTACAAAAAGGAATTAAAGATTAATTTACTATGTCCAGGACACATAAACCCTTATTAACCCCATATATTCTCTTAGAGAAAGGTGGGTGATGGTGGTAGTTTCACGGAGTTCCTTGGATAATGTCGACTGCGTGGTAATTTCTCCTAACATGAACGTCTCGAAAAGGAGATTTCATCCAAGCTTCACTTGTTGAATCACGGCTTGGG
The DNA here is from genome assembly GCA_963277665.1 of Viscum album. Taxonomy (NCBI): domain Eukaryota; kingdom Viridiplantae; phylum Streptophyta; class Magnoliopsida; order Santalales; family Viscaceae; genus Viscum; species Viscum album. The sequence goes on along the minus strand of OY728121.1, from coordinate 1,152,079,243 downwards.
ATTGGTCAAAGGAGAACCCTGTTGAGAGAACATCCTTCCCATGTCAAAATATTTTGTATTTAAATGTAATGACTATAACTGCTAAGTTCATGAACTCTTCTTTTAATATCAATTATGATTTATCAAATTTTACATATAAACACAAATTATTGTGTTAAATTTATCATCAATTGTACAGTTTCCAATGGCCATATTGACTAGCATTCATATTTGAAAAACTGTCATATATGATGAACAATCATATAATGGATGAATATTCATGGTGAAAATTATTATTATATTCACTTAATTATTAAATAGTAATGGTTTTGTTGTGTATAATATATTATAACACAAATTTTTTCTAAAATAATATTGTTCAAAATTTTCAGTTTGTTACATTCTTCCACTCGAATAAATTTCAACACTGAAATTTCAATTAATTATATATGTTCTGAAATAGTGTGGATACTTTTTCATCTTTTAATAATTTTGTTCCTAGATCAGTTATTTATATATATGGTTTCTCCATAACACATTGATGATGTGAGTAGTCTTGTTACATTTATCCATGTCTCTACTTCTATGATTTCCATCGGATGCTCCTAATAATAGAGGATATGATCTAGTTGAACTACCTCTAGATTTACCACATGTTTAGGGTTAGTCATATACTTTCTAAAAAGAGATACATGGAAAAAATCATGAACATGAGTAATATTTTGTGGAATTGAAAGCCTATAGGACACCAATCATATACGTTTTGGGATTTAATAGGGTCAAATGTACCTCGGGCTCGGCATACCTTTATTCACAAAGGAAAAGAGTCTCTTCCATGGTTATATTCAAAGGAACACCTTATAACCAACATCATACTCCATGTTACTTCGACTATTTTTAGTATATATATTCTACCAAATCGAATTATCCTTCATGTTTTGTGGGATAGCGTTAACCATTTCTGTAATCTCTTTCACAAGATCAAACCCCTGAATTTTTCTCTCACCATCTTCATCAAAACATGTATGAGTTCTTTAATGAATCCCACAAATATCTTTCTAGGGTTCCATTTAAAAACTCTAATTTATGATTATATTTTATGAGAACACAAATAATGCGATATATTGATCACATCGACCATTAAATTCCATTGAACAAGTTCTCAGTATATCCATGAGTGATTGAATATTCCAATAATATTTTCCATTAGTTTGGGGGTGATATGTTGTACTTAAATTCAATCAGGTACTCATAGAATGTAGAAGACATCACAAGAACAGTAACATGATCCGTAGATCAGGATTTGAAATTATTGACGGTGGATCACCCTGAAACCTCACCACATTATTTATATAAGTCATAGAAATTTGGAAATGAGATAAATATTCCTCAATAGTATTTAAATGGGTAGTCGTGGTGAGATGATCTAGTATAACCCATATTGGATTGTTTCCTTTAGGATGTTATTAACTAGTGAAAATATCTATAGTGATATTTTCCCACTTCCATATTCATATGGATAGTGGTTGTAATACAGAATTAAGAAGCTATCACTTTTTGAAAACTATTTGACATACCAATTACCTTGTAGAGTATTCTACAACCTTCCTATTCAGGTTATCCCATCAATAATGATCATGATGGTCCTCATATATTTTAGTTCATCGATGATGTATAGAGAGTTTATAGTTATGGCCTTCATCCAATATCCATTTCATTATTTTTGGAATAAAGTGAATACAGAGACTTGAATAGAATTTCAGTATGTATTCGGGATCAATATTGAACTTATGAGACATCCCTTTTCTCACATCCTCAATCAACTTCTGTAACAAATGATATTCACTCTTAGATAACCTTATCATCTATAGTAAGGATGGTTCAAAAATAATTTGGGATATTGTTGATGATGACCCTTACATTATGATTTCCATGTCCAATTTCACTTGGTATTTTATAATCGGATCTCTTTAAATCCTCATCACTTCTAAGACAATGGTTTTTGAAATCTGCTTTGATCCAGGAATGATTGCAATAAACAACTATTCCACTCTTTCTGGAGGAGGTATGAGTAACTCAGTAAATACATTTTTTTATTCCTACTTGATGGGTACATTTTTTGTTCATACAAAAAATTTACATCCTCATCTTCACTAATCATTTCTATATAGATGGCTCTGTGAGGTGATTCTATACAAATATCATGTTGAGATATCTATCCTTCAAAAAAATATAACTTTTTCATTGAAGAATTTTTATATTTATTTTCTACAGTATTTTATATTTTAATAATACTTTTAGATCCATCCCATCCCTAGTAAAATTTTGAATTATACTGTGGGAATGACTAAAATATTTGTGATGAGACTATGCATTCTAATGTCAATAATATAGTATTTATGCACTTATGATGCATTTATATACCTCAAGGAGTCTTGATTGATAAATATAGTTGTATTAGTTCAGGAATCGATTATATATTCTTTGAAAACATATTGGAAATAAAATAATGAATATAACAAAAATAAAAAATACATAATATCATTGAGTGAACTATGAGAGTTTCCTCCGCCTAATAATTTGGAGATTCACCTTTAGTCATCATTTTAAAAAAACCCCAACTTTGTTTTATTTAAATATTCTAGTGTTGATGGTGATTCCCGTTGAATAATTTTTTTTTTTGAATAATGATTAGAAAAGTTCCAAAGTTATCCACACTTCATCTGCATTAGTTATCAGTTGGGGCCTAAAACATCCTCCCTTCTTCTTTACTGTTGAGAAGATAAGGAGTCACCTCACTACTATATTTTGGATAAATATGGTTTTCTTTACCACACTTATAACATTTCCTATTCCCGAGCAATCATAACCTTGAATTTTTATTCCCATATCTGTTGCATCTGGAATATTTCAGTTGCTTTCCTCCAATTTCATGATGAATGTACCTCCCAATGTCTGGCTTCAAATATCACTTATTTTTATTCAATATATGGACCCAAACGTATCTCCATAATCTATTTTATCATTCATATGATTTCTCAATACCACCTCAAAGCTTTAATGTTTTCAATTGGAAATATTATTTCATGTATATGGTATTACTCCAATGATGAATCAGTTAAACTTTCCATTATTATCCATAAAAAAAAGAGGTGTAATGAGATTGTACAATAATATTCATCTCATAACTTCCACCTAATTATTTTTTATTCTACTTCAGAACATGGAATTCCATATCTCTTTTCATTCTCATCAATTGAGTGAAATCATTATTGATAAAATTATCCCTTTAACTCTTACCTCTCTATATCATAAAATATACCTACAGGGTTTTTTGTTTTAAATCAATGAACTCCACTTAACATCAAATCCCATATAGAGTTACATAATTCGGCTTAGATTATACTGATATACACAATATAATACAGAAATGATCTTTTCTATAGATTTTATCTATTTTACATAAATCAGTAGGTCGATAGATCTGCAAAAAAATCGATGTTGTTGACGCAAAAAGGACTCAAAAGAAATTTTTTTCCTTTAATGTGTACCTAATCACTTAACTTGATTCAATTTATTTCTTATAACTCGAGTGAGATTATTCATCATTATCAAGATTTTTTCTATTCCATCTTCCCTCGGATGGTCTTCAACACATATTTTTTTGCACTCACCATTTGTACGGTTCTTCATATTTCCCACCATTTAAAAAAAGAATAAATCCATAGTACGAAACATATTAATATTGAAAATATTATAATTTTAATGTAATTTTATGTTTTAGAAAATTATTCTTAAATATGTAATTCTCTAAAAATAACTAAATTTTCTATAATTCCTTAATAATTATTCATAAAAAGAATTTTATTAACCAAACATATCCTCCAAGATTTTCAAACAATGAGTGAAACAAGAAGATGAATTATAACGAACCATACTTTACATACTTTTTTATTACATCAGAATTTAAGCACAATTATTAAAACATATAACAAAACCAGAAAAGGATCATATATGTATAGAGTTTTTAGAAACTGGGAAACATCATCAACTAGTTCATAAATCATTTACACTGTCTCCATTTTATTTTATCATATCTAGAGTCCCTTTTGGAATATCTTACTTAATATCCTTCTTCCTGACCAGGGGAAAAGAAAACATTCAAAATGGTGAGCTCAAATGCTTAGTAAGGGTAAACAAAATAAATATCAAACACATCATATTCATAAGAACATATCTTTTTGGAAATCGTAACCTGCAAAAGAGATCATATTTTCATAACATGGGATAAATCATAGTAGTGAAATGTAATCCCAATAATCATAACATAAAACATGAAACTATATGGAATACACACATAATCATATAGAATAATTTCTTAGTATTCAAGACTCATATCCAAGACTATCTTACCTGACAAAGTCCATTTCTGAACCGAGTTCACTCCTCGTTTCAGTCCTGTTTCACTGAACCGGTTTAAGCTGTCATTCCAGCCATGTCTATCTCATGAGATATAAATAATTACCCAATTAATTGGGGGGAGATATAGGTCCCAAAAATCTCATAATGATACCATTCTTATTTTTGCAACATGATCATAAATCATACATCACAGCATAACCCTTATAATTAAAATGGGATTCTTAAACATCATGTCATCATAACATAATCCATATAAGATAAAAGGACATAAAAAAAATAATCCCATCATAACATAATCAAATAAATGTAAAAATAGGGATATAAACAGAACCCTGTGTTATCTTCGTTGGAAAATAATTTTGATAAAATGCTTGAACTCCATTCTTGAGAAAAATATCCTTTCTACATAAAAAACATTTTTTCTTTCTTAACATGTCATATAATTTTAAACAAAAATAAGTTGATTAAAAATAAACATAAAAACTTGTAAAGGAAGGCTTCATGGAAATAATGATCTAAAAACCATTCATGTCTAATAATTTAAAAAAACATTCTTCTTGTACTTTGGCCAGAAAAGCCAAAAAGTACCTCGTACGAAAAATGACAAAAGATTCCTTTCATATGTTTTACTAAAAACTAACCGAAGGGTAAAATTGGATTAAAACAATTTTATGAGGTTATAAATAATATTAAATTTTTTTGAAATATTTATGTGGATGATAAATATTCCCCAGTAAATTCTGAAGTAAAAACAATCTCGAATAAAATTTGAGATTGCGAGATCTTCCCTTACCTTAGGTTCAATTTTCATCGTAAGTGTCTGAAAATCCTGTATAATGATTTAAATAATGTCATTTAATTATTACAGAATCATTCTCATTGTTATGATATCATATATGGTCATATTCTTAGCTTTTTATTAGTAATATTTCATTTATACTTGTTATTCGGGTGTTTATTACTTTTTGATCTTATGCGTGTTTTGTCGAATAAATTCTTATTATTCTTTTTAGGATATAGATAACTAATTTCCAAAATGGTATTAGTGTAATATATATCATATTTATTCACTAAATTCATTTATATAATCATTATTAAATGAAGATCATGTAGAATGAGTCGCATCACATCGTGGAGATGGTATTCCGTACGTACGCACGAGCGATGATATCGTTCCCATGATTGTCGAATTGTATTGGAGTGTATGTATACTATTTCAGAATCAATATCAATTTACAATAATCATATATAGTTATTATTTACACAATTATACCCATCCATGTATGGTGGTGGTGGAAAATAGTTTACAGCATGGCGTGGAGACGTTATTCTGTACGTACGCACGCGCGGTGATTTCATTTTCCGTAGGATGGATAGATGGTGAAATAGGGTTGTTTCATACATATAATAACATATCAGTATATTATTGATGCTGATGTTATTACTTCATAATGAAAAAAATAACGAAGAAGAAGTGCAAGAAGAAATAAAGTTGAAAGAATCGGTAACAGACATTACCTCTTCTTTGAAGCACCTCTTTGAGACCTCCACTTAGGGCACTAAAATTGGTCTTTGAAGAAGATCAGTACCTATAGGATGTTTCTAGGGAAGTGGAGAAGATAATTTGGTAGGGTTTGTCCGAGATTGAAGGCTCAAAGTGGTGTGAGGAAGAGATGGAGGAGGTGCTCTTTTATAAGGGAGGAGAGGGGCACCTTTGGAAAAACAAAATATATTATTTTATTGTAATGTCATATTCAGTTTTTAATAGATAAAAATATATTTATTTAGATGATATAGTGGGTATGAGTCTAAATCCTCTAATCCAATATAATTTAGAAAAGTTTAGGTTTCTATTTTAACCTTACCATTTAGATTTAACTTTAAGTTAGATAATTTAACTTTTACCGTGTCTTCTTGTCTTCTTACACTATAAGGTTAATAAACTTACTATAACAAGCCAAACGAACCCCAAGTCTTTTTTATTAATATATATGACCTTATCTAAGTCATTTGGAATAACCTTATATTTTTATGAATAAAATAACAATTAATAATATAATATTTGTTTTAAAAACTATATTATGTCAATTTTGACACTATTTGGTACTTGAGTTTTTGTGAAAATCATAACAGCATGATTAGTTCGAAAAAAGATAATTAAATCACTAATAACATGTCATATTAACATAGAAAATTAGTTTAATTCATAAAAAGTCTCAAATTTCATTTATTTTGGTATTTATAACATCATTTATGTCAATATTTCATTAATAAGATAATTACTGCATCATCATTGTGTCATAAATAAATTAAATTATTTAAGGTATAAAAACTATAAATAAAATACCATTATATAGGAAATCATTTTTTCTTTATAATGAAGATTTATAGACGAATTTATCTTTTGTATAACCCTATATTAAAAATGTTTTAGTTATTAAACATTGATTTTAACTACTTTAACTATTCTTTAAATAAAATAATACTAATTGTCCTAATCTAATACAAGTGGGCCTAAATGGTAATATTTAAATCATAAGGTTGTTTTTGGTCGAATTAAACTTATCAAATAGAATTAGGACATGTGTTAGTGTAATAATAATATCATTTTTACCCGAAATTACCCTATTTACTTTTAACTGTGGTAAAAAAGTAAAAAGATACTATTCCCCAAAAAATATTTTTATCTCACTGAACCACATTTTAGTCCTTGATATTAACCGTGTCTATCGGATTTTCAAAATTTTACTCACATAAGTGGTAAAATTATGTTTTATGTAAATTTGAAAATTCTCCTAAGAGGTGGGTAAAAGACGGTGAAAAGTTCAATAAAATTTTTATATATCTAAAATTATTATAAAATGACACCAATGAATTACATTTAACTTATATAAGTGTTAGTTATCATTTTTGACCTAAAATAAATTTAAATAAAATAAATAATTAATTAATTAAAAAGTCAGTTTTTAAAAATGTAACCTAGTGTTTTCAATGTTCATCAAAAAATGAATGTTTTCAGAAAAATACCAAAATTTAACCCTAGGCTACTTCCGATACTCCAAAATAAAAAAATGAAGTCCATTTTGAAAAATAAAATTTATAAAAATTCAAAAACTGGATATTAATATTCATAACGGCTAGTTTCAATAATATTTTAATAGCATATCGTTGTTTTGTGAAACTGGATATTGTGTACATTGCAAGCTATCGAGGAAGGTCGTGATTGCGTGTAAAGAAAGCTAAGATAGTGTTGTGAGTGGTGAAATATTCCTTTGATGATGTATATAACATAAAAACAAAATATTACTCATAAAAGTTTCGGGGGTTACATTCTACCACCCTTAAAAAGAATTTCTCCCTCGAACTTCGTCACTTGGTAACAAATAGATGAGGATACCTCTCCCTACTCCTTTCCTCAAGCTCCATGTAGATTCTTATAATTGGAGGATCATCCATAAAACATTCACCAAGCGAGTGGTCTTGTTCCGTAGGACTTTTTCCCTACGATCTTGAATCTCTATTGGCTGTTCTTCATAAGAAAGATCTTGCTCCAGCGGTACAAATTCTGAGCTGAGTACTTGTGAAGGATCGGGTATGTACTTTCTCAGGAGAGATACATGGAACATATCATGATCTTGAGAGAGATTTGGTGGAAGCGCCAATCGGTAAGCTACCTTTCCAACAAGATCCAGTATTTCGAAAGGACCAATATACTTAGGGCTTAGCTTTCCCTTCTTTCCAAATATCACTACTCTCTTCCAAGGAGATATTCATAAGAACACATTATTACCCACTTCAAACACTAGGTCTTTTCTTCAATTATCGGCATAAATTTTTTGTCGACTCTGAGCTGCTCATATGTGTTGTTGAATAGATCTGACCTTTTCTGCCATCTCATCAACAAGATCAGGTCCTAATAGCATTCTTTCCCCAACCTCAGCCCAGCAAGTTGGAGTTCGGCATTTATTTCCATAGAGATCTTCATAAGAATCCATCTGAATACTGGAGTGAAATCTATTATTATAAGAAAATTCCACCAAAGGTAGGTGTTGATCCTAATCACCTTTGAAATCCATAGGGCAATCTCTTAACATATCTTCTAGAGTTTGAATTGTTCTCTCAGACTGACCATCTATTTGAGGATGATAAGAAGTGCCGAAACTCAACTTTGTATCCAGAGTATGCTGGTGACTTCTCCAGAACTTGGATGTAAACCTCAGATCCCGATCAGATATAATAGAAAGTGGTACTCCATGCATTCTTACCACTTCCTTTACATATATCCTGGCATGCTGATCCAGAGTGAAATCCTCTCTAATAGCAATGAAGGGTGCCGACTTTGTAAGACGATCAACAATGACCCAGATAGCATTATTACCTTGGGATGTTTTAGGAAGTCTGGTGATAATTTCTATAGTTATGTTTTCCCATTTCCATTCGGTTATGGGTAATGGTGGTAACATCCCCTTAGAATTTTGTCTCTCAGTTTTAACTTTCTGACAGACCAAGCATCGAGCGACATATTCAGCAACATCTCTTTTCATTACATCCAACCAGAAGTACCCCTTCAGGTCACTATACATCTTCGTGCTTCTAGGATGAATATACAATTATGAACTATGAGCCTCATCTAGTTGCCCCTTATTTAATTCTGGGATGGTAGGAACACAAACCCGATTCCTGATCCTCATTATCCCTTCCTAATCACGGTTGAATTCAGGAACATTTCTCACCTTTTTTGTAACTCTACATCTTCTTATTGTGCCTCTTTAATATTCACATGTATAGATGATTGAACATTACTTTGGTAAAGATATGATTTTCCCCTTGCATTATAATTTTAAGATCCATCCTTTGTAAATCCACAAATATTGGATCTTTTGTGATCCTCATCATGGATAAGCTAGAATGGTCTTGTCGACTTAATGCGTCTTCCACCTTGTTTTCTTTCCCTGGGTGGTAATGAATTGAGCAATCGTAATCCTTAATCAACTCCAACCTTCTACTTTGGAGAATATTCATCTCCTTTTGTGTTAAAAAATACTTTAAACTTTTATGAACAGTATAAATATCACACCTTTCACCATAATGATAATGCCTCCAAATCATTAATGCAATGATTACTGCAGCTAACTCCAAATCATGAGTTGGGTAATTTTTCTCATGGATTTTCAACTGTCATGAGGCATAATCTATACCCATATCATTTTTCATAAGAACACACCCGAGCCCCTTCTTGGATGCATCACTGTATATCAGAAACCTTTCTCCACTACAATGCAGTGTGAGCACAGGTGCACTGGATATCCTTCTTTTCAAATCCTTGAAATTCTCTTCACATTCCTCAGTCCACACGAACTTAACTCCTTTTTGAGTCAACCTGGTTAGTGGATTAGATAATTGTGAAAAATATTTCACAAAACTTTGGTAATATCTAGCCATACCAAGAAAACATCGCATCTCAGTTACTATTGTTGGTCTCGACCATCTTTTGATAACCTCTCTTTTTTCTGGAACCACAGAAACCCCCTCTTTTGAGATTATGTGACCCAAAAATGAAACTTTTTGAAGCCAAAACTCACACTTGGTAAATTTAGCATAAAGCTTCTCCTTTCTCAGGGTCTTCAATATAATTATCATGTGATCTTCATGTTCTTCCTTTCTCTTTGAATAGAGAAGAATATCGTCTATAAAGACTACCACAAACTGATCAAGATAGTCTCTAAAGAATCTATTAATCAGATCTATGAAGATAGCAGGGGAGTTAGTAAGACCAAATGGCATCACTATAAATTCATATTGTCCATAACTTGTACGAAAATCTATCTTTGGTATGTCCTCCCTTTTGATCCTTAATTAATGATACCCTAAATGAATATCAATCTTGGAAAATTATTGAGCTCCACGTAGTTGGTCAAATAAGTCATCAATGTGCGGGAGAGGATATTTGTTCTTGATAGTGATCTTGTTAAGTTCTTGATAATCAATGTAGAGTCTCATTGGTCCATCTTTCTTCTTAATAAACAGAATAGGTGCTCCCCAAGGTGACGCACTAGGGCGTATGAATCCCTTATCACGATTCTCATGGAGTTCCTTCTTCAATTCCCACAACTCAATTGGGTCCATTCTATAAGGTGTCTTTGAAATAGGAAAATCTCCTGGTACGAGTTCTATTGAAAACTAAACTTCATGATTTTGTGGATGACCTGACAATTCCTCCGGAAAGACATCGTCAAACTCCTGTACAATGGGAATATTCTTAATCGTGAGTTTCTCACCAACCATTTGAGATAAATAACCTTCATTTAGTGGAATCAAGACCCATAAGATGGATGAAATTTCCACTGGAAGGTAATGTTCATCCTTGCATCGATAGACGATCATAGATTGATCTGGAATATGAAATGTGACTTCCCTTCTTTGGCAATTGATATGAGCTCCATATAAAGAAATCCAATCCATGTCAAGAATAACATCAAATTCCACTATAGGAAGGATCAGAAGATTTGTAGGAAGCACTTTCCCACAAACATCAATCGGAGAATAATTTTAAACTTTTGATGTGTCTGTTGTGCTATTATGGGTTGTCACAGCTAACCCAACATCTAATTGTTGAGGTAATACAGAGATACCCTTAGAAAATTATTCAGAAATAAAAGAGTGGGTGGATCCAGAAATAAATAAAAAAAATTCTACATTAGAGTGGATGGTAACTGTACCTTTCACCACTTCATTACCATACTCCACATCACTGATTGATGTTGCATGTGACTTTCCTTTGTCTTTATACTTAATAGTTTGTTGACATCGATCATCATCAAAAACCATTGGATTAGGGCATTGATTGGAATAATGCCCCATTTTCTTGATCTTCTAACATTGAAGTGTAGGAGGTGCACTCTTTGTAGCCTTTTCTTTGTTCACATCACTAGACATTTTTCCCATAATTGCGGCATTCAAATGACCTATGACCTTCCTTTCCACATTTGAAACATTTACTTGTCCCATTAAGAAAACTCCCTCCATGTTTATTTCCACACTTTGAGCATAATATAAAACTCATCTTCTTTTCAGTGTGGTCTTTATATTTTCCATTGAATTCCATTTTCCTCTTCTTATCAAACCCATATGACTGATGGGTTACTACAATATCCATCTCAACTTTGAGAGCACATCGAACGATTTCCTCGTAGCTATTGAAGTCTCTTATGGCTAACTCCCTTAAAAGACTTGGATTTAAGCCCCTAAAGGATCGATCAATCTTACTCTCAGGTTGGGTAATAATCCCAGAAGCGTACCTTGCAAGTCTTGTAAAAGTTTCTTTGTAGGTACCAACAGATTCATCATCCTTCTGCATCAGTTCAAGAAACTCATTCTCCATATTTGTTCAAAGAATACGAGGGAAGTACTTATTGAAAAATAAGTTCTTGAACTCGTCTCATTCCATGGACTCAATTTCTTATCTTTGCCCCATATTCTAGATATGATTCCACCATTGATCAGCATCACCTTCCAAATGATACACTGCTAAGATGACTTTATCATGTTCAGAAAATTGAAGAACTGAAAATATCTTTTCAGTAGTACTGATCCATTGTTCAACAACTAATGGATTAGTAGACCCACTGAATGAAGGTGGACGCTGCCTCATGAAGGATTCAATATAATGTTTCTCTTTCCTTTTATCGTTTGGAAGACCTGCATGATTCATAGCTTGAGAAAGTTGTGTGAGCATGGCTACAAGATTTTGCTTTCCAGCTCCCATAACGTTTGGTTGCTCAGGGGGACAATCATTGTATTTCCCATCACATTACGCATTAACACGGTTCCTTTGGGTTCCATCCATTGACTAAAACCATGAAGAATAGTGTGAGAAACACTAATTATAATAAAAAAACCACATAATCAAGAATAAAATTTTACACTTACGGTCTTATCATAGGTTATTCATGGCCATTTCTAAAACACTAATATTGTGTTCTATGCTTAGACTTATCCTTAGGGTTCTTACTAAGGCTTTCACATCCTAGTTTTCAAAGGTTGACTATACATTTCCTATGATACCAACTATAATGACCCATACTATACATACATTATTATTACTTCAGAATTGAAGCACACTTATTACAACATATAACAAAACCAGGAAAGGACTGTACATGTATAGAGTCTTTAGAAACTGGGAAACATAAACAACTGGTTCATAAATCATCTACACTGTCTCACTTTTATTTTATCATATCTAGAGTCTCTTTTCGCATATCTTACTTAATATCCTTCTTCCTGACCCGGGGAAAAGAAAACATAAAAAAGGGTGAGCTCAAATGCTCAGTAAGGGTAAACCAAATATATCAATAACATCATATTCATAAGAACATATCATTTTGGAAATCTTAACCAGCAAAAGAGATCATAATTTCATAACATGGGATAAATCATAGTAGTGAAATGTAATCCCAATAATCATTACATAAAACATTAAACTTTATGGAATACACACATAATCATATAGAATCATTTTTTCGTAGTCAAGACTCATAGAGAAGACTATCTTAGCAGACAAATTCCATTTCTGAACTGAGTTCACTCCTCGTGTCAGTCTTATTTCACTGAACCTGTTTAACCTTCCATTCCAGCCATCTTTATCTCATGAGATATAAATATTTACCCAATGCATTGGAGGGAGATATATATCCCACCCATCTCATAGTGATACCATTCTTATGTGTGCCACAAGATCATAAATCATACATCACAACATAACCTTTGTAATAAAAATGGGATTCTTAAACATCATGTCATAATAACATAATCCATATAAGATAAAATGAAATAATAAAAATAATTCCAACATAACATAATCAAATAAATTTAAAAATAGGGATATAAATAGAATCCTATATTTTCTTAGTTGGAAAATGATTTTGGTAAAATTCTTGAACTCCATTCTTGAGGAAAATTTCGTTTCTTCTTTAAAAATATTTTTCCTTTCTTAACATGTCATATAATTTTAAACTAAAGGAAGTTGATTAAAAATAAACTTTAAAACTTGTAAATTAAGCTTCATGGAAATAATGCTTCAAAAATACATTCATGTTGTATAAGTTTAAACAACATTCTTCTTGTACTTTGGCCAAATAAGTCAAAAAGTACCTCGTACAAAAAATGACAAAATATTCCTTTCATATCTTTTACTAAAAACTCACCGAAGGGTGAAATTGGATTTAAAAAATTGTATGATGATAGAAATAATATTTAATTTTTACTAAACATGTATGTGGATGATAAATATTCCCCAGTAAATTATGAAGTAAAAACAATCTTGAATAAAAAAATGAGATTGCGAGATTTTCCCTTAACATAGGTTTGATTTGCTTCGTATGTGTCCGAACCTCCTGTATAATGATTTAAATAATGTAATTGAATTATTATGGACTCACTATCATTATAATGATATCATATATGGTCATATTCTTAGCCTCTTATTAGTAATATTTCATTGCTACTTGTTATTCGTGTGTTTATTACTTTTTGATCTTATCCGTGTTTTGTCGAATAAATTCTTATTCTTCATTTTAGGTTATAGATACCAAATTTCCAAAACGGTATTAGTGTAATATATATAATATTTATTCATTCAATTAATTTATCTAATCATTATTAAATGAATATCATGTAGAACGAGTCGCATCACATCGTGGAGACGGTATTCCGTACGTACGCACGAACGATGATATCGTTCCCATGATCATGGAATTGTATTGCAGTGTATTTATACTATTTCAGAATCAATATCAATTTACAATAATCATATATAGATATTATTTACACCATTATACCCATCCATGTAAGGTGGTGGTGGAAAAAAGATTACACCACACCGTGGAGACGGTATTCTGTACGTACGCACGCGCGGTGATTTCGTTTTCCATAGGATGGATAGATGGTGAAATAGGGTTGTTTCATACTTATAATAACATATAATTATATGATTGATACTTATGTTATTAATTCATAATGAAACAACTAAATAAGAAGAAGTGGAAGAACAAATAAAGTAGAAATAATCGGTAACGGACATTACCTCTTCTTTGAAGAGCCTCTTTGAGACCTCCACTTAAGGCACTAAAATTGGTCTTTGAAGAAGACCAGGACCTCTAGGATGTTTATAGGGAAGTGGAGAAGAGAATTGTGTAGGGTTTGGCCAAGCTTTAAGGCTCAATGTGGTGTGAGGAAGAGAGGGAGGAGGTTCCCTTTTATAAGGGAAGATAGGGGCACCTTTGTAAAAACTAAACGTATTATTTTATTATAAAGTCATATTCAGTTTTTAATAGATCAAAATTGATTTATATAGAAGCTAAGGTGGTTATGGGTCGAAATAATATCATAAAATAGAATTTAGAAACGTTTGGGTTTCTATTTTATCCTTATCATTTTGATTTAACTTTATGTTAGATAATATATATTTTACCGTGTCTTCTTGTTTTCTTACACTACAAGGTTAATAAACATACTATAACAAGCCAAACGAACCTAATGTTGTTTATTATTAATATATATAACCTTATCTAAGTCATTTTGCCGAACCTTATATTTTTAGGAATAAAATAAAAATTGATAATATAATATTTGTTTTAAAAACTATTGTACGTCAATTTTGACACTATTTGGTACATGATTTTTTTGAAATTCATAATCGCATGATTAGTTCAAAAAAAGTTAATTAAATCAATAATAACATGTCATATTAACCTATAAAATTATTTTTATTCATAAAAAGTCTCAAATTACATTTATTTGGGTATTTATAACATCAATTATGTCAATATTTCATTAATAAGATAATTACTGCATCATCATTGTGTCATAAATAAATTAAATTTTTTAAGGTCTAAAAACAATAAATAAATAAAAATTATGTAGGAAATATTTTTATATTTCTAATGGATATTTATAGTCAAATTTATCTTTTTTATAACTGTATTTTAAAAATGTTTTAGTTATTAAACTTTGATTTTAACTATTTTAACTATTCTTTAAATAAAATAATATTAAATGTCCTAATCAAATCCATGTGGGCCTAAATGGTCATATTTTATTCCTATGGTTGTTTTTGGTCGAATTAAACTTATCAAATAGAATTAGGACATGTTTTAGGGTAATAATAATATCATTTTGACCCTTAATTACGCTATTTACTTTTAACCGTGGTAAAAAAGTAAAAATTTACTATTCACCAAAAATTATTTTCATCTCATTGAACCACATTTTAGTCCTTGATATTAACCTTGTGTCTTGGATTTTCAAAATTCCACTCACAAAAGCGGTAAAATTATGTTTTATGTAAATTTGCAAATTCTCCTAGGATATGGGTAAAAGACGGTGAAAAGTTCAACAAAATTTTTATATATCTAAAATTATTATAAAATGACCCCAATGAATTACATTTAACTTATATAGGTGTTATGTATCAATTTTGACCTAAAATTAATTTAAATAAAATAATTAATTAATTAAGTAAAAAGTCGGGTTTTAAATAGTAACCTAGTGTTTTCACTATTCATTAAAAATTGAATGTTTTCAGAAAAATACCAAAATTTCACGCTAGGCTAATTTCGATACTCTAAATCCAAAAATGAATTTCATTTAGAAAAATAAAATTTAAAAAATTTCAAAAAGTGGGTATTACTATTCATAAAGGCTAGTTTTAATAATATTTTAATAGCATATTGTTGTTTAGTGAAACTCGATATTACGTACAATGTAAGCTATTGAGAAAGGTAGTGATTGCGTGTAAAACAAGATAATATAGTGTTGTGTGTAGTGAACGATTCCTTTGATGATGTATATAACATAAAAACAAAATATTTCTCATAAAAGTCTCGGGTGTTACGTGTATCATGAACCATTTCCCATTTTAGTCTAGCTCAAAGTTGTGTTAGCTGTAATTACCACAAGATACGTCTCTTTGAGAGACAAAACCACTTGTTTGTATCTACCGAGCGTTTACATTTCTCGGAAACTAGTTATATAATATTTCACTAAAATAATGGGTTCTTTTAATGTATTAAAAGTTTCTATTAGGTTATTCCTAATGTTTTATAATCATAATTTCAAAAAATATCTAAATCGTACATTGATCCAAACAATGACATCCCACCTATTTATTACAGAATATTTCATTAAAATGTTAAACCAAGGATCTTTTAATATCAATTTTTCTGAAAAAAACGGACTATAATAAATGAAAACATAAATCAATATTATAATCCACAAGAAATGATTCATCATAGAATAATCCTATTTTCATTTACCACATCCTAGAACCTGGGTACATACCTTAAAGGAAAGGGTGGGATAATGGATTTATGAAGGAAACAATTAACATGTGATCAAAAATAAATTAACAAGAACAAGACGAATATTATTATATAATTATAAAGATAACCATAGGAATATCATAATAAAATTTTACATGGACCATAACACAAAAATATGGATAAAAAATTTAATTTATACATTCAAAATAATATATCCAAGGTTGATCATTAGGTTGTCATACAAATTACAATGGTTATTGTACAATGTATCGCATAACATGTCATATCTAGAGATTAAATTTTCCACCAAATTCTTTAGAGTGATTTCAGGGAGAAACTTTCATATGTATTAATATTTAGGTTAGACACATAGAATATTAAAAAAATTATAAATAACCTATATATAATAAAATAAAATATGTTTCATATCAAAATAATGGAATTTCTAAATTTCATAAAAATATGATCATTATGTAATTTTTACCACATAGAAAAGGAATAAATGATTTATGTATATTAATCCCAAAAATAAATATGTCATTTATAAATCATGTTTAATAGCCTTGGAAAGTAAATATGAATACGTATTCATAGAAATAAAATAAAATAGAATTTATTGAGGAGAATAGATAAATATTAAAAAGTATATTCAGTAGCATAATAACAATAAACTATGGGTTTTGAAAAGGGTAAAAATAGAGGTAACTTGTGTATACAATTCATAAAACACAATTTCTAAGTAATGGATTGAATAAAAAGGAAATAAAGGATAATTAACATAACATTCATAATACATAAACCAAAATAATTTCATGAAATTATGAGAAACGAATGACATTTCCCTTAATAAGTATCTCATAATACAATAATATTTGGACCATGGTGATTGAAGATATCTTGTGAGGAATCATATGGTGGAAAAAATATTATATTTTCAATTGAAGATAGAATTTTATTGAATGAAAATGGAGAAATGCATGTGTATTTATTGCAAAATGTGTGATTTTTTTATTATTTCCCAAATATGGGCCATGGAAACAATGGTTGTGGTAAATTAAAATCCATGGGCATTCCCAAGGTATTTCCGGTGGAATTGGACATAGAGGAAACCTTGAATTTTATTTTTTTGAAAAATAGACTACCATCTATTTATATTACATTTTTTGCATAGAAGTGTAATGTTTCCACAAAAATACTGTTTTTAATATTAATGTAACCATTTAAAAATTAGAAAGTATTTTATAGGATTGTAAATTGATTAAAATCTAATAAAATAATTAATATTTATAGAATAAGTTATTTTGGTTCTTTTATGGTTTTTAATTATTTATTTCATCATTAGGATAGAATTGTAAAGTCAAAAAACATACCAAAAACCTCAAACTATAATTTTAATATTCAAGTCAAATTAATGAATTTTATAAATTCTGCTAAATACTCTCTATACTAATTTTTTCATGATTATTTGAAAAAACATATTTATTTTTTCATAATAATGTTATTAAAATTATAATTTAAAATTTTTAATATAAAATTTTTAATTATTAAAAATAATACTGTATTGAAAACACAGTAACATTTCTAACACTTGAAAAAAATAAATTTATTTTATCATTATTACTTAAGAAGAATAATTTTTATTAGACTATTCAATTAATATACATTTTATTAAATTCATTATTTTATTTTAAAATATTCACATCCTTTGTAAAAAGTATAATTTGTTAATAAAAATATCATTTTATCATATTCATCATATTTGAGAAAATCTATTCTTAACAAATGGAATTGATGGAAATAAACAATTTATTTATAAAAAGTAATTAAAAAATAAGTAACTAAGTCTTGTTCATGTTACCCCTTATTACACCCTCATACGCCCTAAGAGTATGGGGGTCAATGATGGTAGTTTCTTTGGGGTTATTTGGCGAACATTGACTTAGTTGTAATCTCCACTAACATGAAATTATCTTGAAGGTGACATCATTCAAGCATCAATTGATGATTAGCTGGGGCCTGGTTATAAGAGAACCCAAGTGATGATAAATCCATCTGATGTTCTGATATATGACATAAAAATGGCTTCACTCTACTAGTTGAGTCTATCGACTCTTATTTTTGTATCAATTAAGCTCTGTAAAATTATACTTATATTTAATAATTATAATATTACAATTATTATAAATAGTAAAGTATCCAATGGTCATACTGACTATTAGTCTTAATTCACTAATGATAATATAATGATCAATTTTTAATGGTCACATTTTCCTTTAAATTCTTATTATAATTGTGGATATAGTGTTTTATAGTGATTAATATAGTATAACACACATTTTTTGGAAAAATAATATAATTCAAAATGTTTTTGTCATTAAAAGTTGTCAATTAGTTAATAATTCAATCAGAACATTCAAATCATGCAATGCATGGTAAGTATCGTCAAAGACTTTTCAAATTATTCTATTTATATCAAACACATGACTCACTAATTTATTTTCAAGATGATTCAGTGGATGATGTTCATCGATTATTCTATATGTACTGAATTATATATTTCTATCATTGGGGACATATCAAAAATGACATAGAAAATACCTATTTTGAAATAGTTAATTATGACTCATTATGATTATTTGATTAAAAAAATTCAAGGGGATGTTTTAAAATTTTATATTATAAATACTTCCTCAATGATTTACCAATGATTCCATTGAGGAAATCCTAGATTGTAACACCCACTAGGTTTCTAGTATATCTTAATTGAGCCTCATTTTTTATATTATTCGTGGTTGGGATGATCTAGTGTATGTTTTTTTTAAAAAATGGTATTTTGATAAATCATGAAGGGCGCAAGGTTATGAAACATGTTTAGTTTTACCATGTTATAACCATGAAATATCCCTCTATGAGTTCTAGTGTCATTTTTCAAGTTTACTCATGGATAGAAATCCATACGACATGATCCAAGAATAGTGTGGTTGTTTATTGGTTTTCTAGTGGTTTCATATAGTTCTTGAGTGGTTTTCAAAAACCATGTAGTCCCCAAGGAAATATGTGTGCCCCTAGGGATATATCATATAGTAAGGGAACTCAATTAAGGCACATAGTTATGTAAATTTTGTGGCTTACCCAGGAAACCATGTGACCCCCTTTCAAGTAAATAAATTGCAAGATTTTACCCATTTGTTAAATGTATTTTTAAATCTAAATCACCCTATAATATCATTTTGGATCATTTAAGAATTTTACATGGCCTTTTTCAGTCTCCCCAATTTGATTCTATGTGTAATTTCTTCGTTCTTGATTAATCAAATCGTGGTTGGTTGCAATCTTTATTGAGTTTCCCCTCTTCTATGTAGATCTATAAAAGATATATTTTTCTACCATGTTATTGGAACCCAATTGGTATAAAATTATTTATATAATGTGCTTGATAAATGATTGAAATTTGTTCATATGGTTTTAGGATCATAAGGACCCGATCTACTATGCCTTGGTCACTGTTGTCCAAGTTAGATATTTTTACCACCGATCTTGAGGTAAGTGTTTCTGTAAAATGGTATAATTCTAATAATTTCCAATAATTATTATAATAAAATATTTTTTATTATTCATTTATTTGAAGTTATATTTGGTTTAAAGGCATTTGTCAGAAATATTCATATTTTTAAATGGGCTTTTCTTCTAAATTGGTTGTATTCACACCAGGTGTTTGAGTAAATGGTTGAACGGTGGTTTTCATTTGGAAATGTTTTTCAAGAAACAAATTTGACTAGATTGTATATGAAAATGTTTAGAAAATTCATTCCATGTTTTTAAACATTATTTTTAAAAAACTATCACAATATTATCCTTGGGTGAGTCATGAAAGTGAAATAGTATACCCTAGTGTGTTCAGAACAACCAGTGGTTTATTTTTTCATATTTATGTACTATAGTACGATAATATTTTGGTTGTTAACAATGCTTTCATTTTTATGTTCTTTTTTTATTATATATTCACATTGGATAGATCTGAATACAATGTTCATTTCCAGTTACTTTTTTTTACCATATTATTGATTTGTTACTCAGATTGCTGCTCACATGTTTTTATATGAAGTTCAATCACATGGTTTTTCATGAAATATTATATTTTGGACATGTGTTTAATTTGACACCTTTAGTGTATTAATATGCATTCTTGTTTTTTAAATTATACATTATATATTCCAAGGTTTTTTTAAGATGAATGGATTTATGATTAATCAAATGAAATTCTATTATAATTTGGTTTAATATAGAATAATTATTTGTAAACAATTTTGGTTTTAAATGATATAAGTGGTTCATTTTTTATATTAGACCATATATAGAATCTATGGCTCTATCCTATAGTTATTTGTTCTCAGAACCAATTTTTTTCCCTTTTCCTGATTGCATATATTTTATTAGGGTATCCATGTAAAGGGATGTGAATATCCTAGAAAGAAAAATTAACTTAATGTATTATCCTTTAGTTCAAGATGGTTTCTAGGTGACGGTTGGTCACATAGATATTGATTAGTAATTCTAATTCAAAATGGTGAAGTTTATATGGTTGATCATGGGTTTAATGGATCATTTTGGTGTATTTTTCATATATATCATATTCTTGTTTTATTATATATATTCAAGAATTTTTTCTGCTATGTTTTTGAAAATCACAATAGTTATGGGTCGACTCAGGTGTCATGTCTAGTGGACCTGAGTTAGTTTGTAATAGAATGGTATAATAGGGGTTCTCATCTAGATGTGTGTTAGAACATTATATGTTTTATTATCATTCATAGTTAGATATAATTTAGGAAAATATGAATTTTTTTATCATGTCTGGTAGGGTTCCAGGATAGTTCAATACCATGAAGAACATTAATTTCCATGCTTTGTGAGAATGTTTTTAGGATGTTTGAGACTTGGAGTTAGAGGTTATTTGAATGAAAAAGATTTTTTGTTTATTTATATTGGAATGATCCTTCTTAAATAATTGTTTTAATGTTTATAATTCCTGATATAGTAATATTATTTATGTTTCAATTCATAGATGTTAATTGGTGAAATTGATCCAATGATTTTGGATGATAATCTAGAGATGATTGATCATTTTATTCTTCTTAATATATAATGTCTTTATGTATAAATCATCAAAATTTCAAATAGGAAGACATGTGATAGGATCCATAGGTCAATCCTCCAAGGTATCTTTCTTTTGATGATTTGGTAATACATAAAATTTAGACTCTGTGACAAGTGGGTTTTCTGATCCCATTATGTGTCTTAGATCCTATAATCAAAATTACTAGGAAAAATCCACCCATAATCGATGGGGACAAGGGACCCCTAAAATATATGAAGTTGATTGAGAAGATTAATAGTTTCCTCAATGTCATAAATACTCTCAAATACCCTAAGATGCATTCCACCTCTTACATTTGAGTAACTAGGAATGATATGGTGGGAATCTGTTGTGCAATCTATGTTTCTAGAGGATCTTAACATCAATTATTTCAAGAATATCATCAATTAGTAGTTTTACCATGATTTGTTATGTGAAAAAAAGACCTTGGAATTTTGGACCTTAAAGAATTGGAAGGTTACCATTCTAGAGTGTTCTACAAATTTTCCTGATGTGGTGCTTCTGGAATCGAAGAAAAAATGTAATGACTACCATCAAAATTCTACTTTGTATTTGGGTTTGAGGACTGGTAGTTAGTTGATTTTTATTTTCGTATGTCTTATTAAATCCTTGGTGGTAGCATAAAAATACGATATTTATAGGGAAAACATAGAAGTAGTGGTTGGTTATGGTAGATCATTGGTTGGTGAAGCTATTTGTAAGGGTGTGTCTTATATCGAAAAAAGGAAGAACAATTGTGGACAGTGTCTTTCGGATTAGTTTTATGGGATTCATTTTGCTAACACCATGTTTTTTACTACATGTAAAGAAGACATGGTAATACCATGGCTAAATTCATGGATCCTCCTAATACATTTAATCATTGTTTATTGTGTAATCAACTGAAGTGTTTTTGTGATATGATATCCTCGGCTAGTAAGGAATGATCCACTCATAAAAAATGTCCCAAGGTTCACAAGGATGCTTCTAAGGGTGGTGTTTTTAATCCTCATCCCCTGGGGGACGTTCCTGTGGCTATGGACATAGTAAGTTTTGTGACAGAGTATAAGAATGTTTAATTTGAAGGGGGGATAAATAATATTAGAGGAGTGGTGTTTATTCACCTTGTATGGTGCTATCATTTTTGATATTGGTGGTACTCTTTTTTTTTCATATCCAAAATATTTTGGGAAGAGTTAGGATTATGTTTCAAAATTATATTTTTCTTGTTATGTATTTCCATGAATTTGAAAATGCGGTTAGAACATGGTTTCAAGTGTCCAACATATTAAAAAATAATGGATGACTATGAGGTGATATAGGAATTTTTAGATCTCAATATTGAAATTTGATTGAATTGCATTATCATAGTTGGTGAAAAAATATATTGTTATCAAAATCGTGTTTAGTTTTTACCTTATGAGGGGGTCACTCATGTTTTTTGGGGTGAGTGTGACTCTATATCCGGAAGTGTTGGACATGTTGATCATTACGCTTCATTAATAACTCGGTTATTCATTCTGGTATTGATCACTTAAATTAGGATCTAATTCATTATTTTATACTTTTATATATTCCTAATGAGTTCAAAGATGTTTTAGGGGTGTTTATGAATTGTTCGGAGCCCAAAACCATTGTTTTTTTGGGAAACTGGTATGTCACATGGTCAGTGCATAGTATGGCTAACCGTAAAAATGTTAATTTTTTGATAGAATCATATTTCATGGTTTCCACAGGGTTGTGAATCCTAACCATGAAGGATATACTTTTTAATAGGATAATTTTCATGGTTAGTGTACTGTTTTTCAAATAGTTTACACAAACCGTGCACTTTCCATTTTTTGGGTAAACTCTCAATTTCCCTAAATTATCAAATTAGATCTCTCCTTCTTCTCTACTCTGAGAAAAAGCGTGATTAATTGAATTATCTCTCATTTTTTATATTTTTGCTAAACTATGTTCGAAATCAAGAGATCTATTTTCATTTGAGATCTGTTCGAGCTTCCCTTCATCACTTTGGATACACAATAGTATATACATGAGTCCATTTAAGCCTTTTCTCTTCCATCTTTCTCTCTACATACATATATTGGTATGTGCATTTTTATTCTTTTAAAATATCTTCTCTTATCCAAGCCTAATCAATGTCTAATACCGGAGGGGGAGAGTCATACAACCCTATGGTGGGTGGTCAATAACTCATTCCTAAATGTTGTTGATTTTAGAATTGTTGCGTGTGGGCCACTGTTTTCATCCGGTTCCATTTATAGAGTTTATATTCTATCCTTATAATATACATAACCATATGGATATGATCTATCTATATATGTGATTAATTTTTGGTTGTTACTCCTACAACTTTGTACATCCCATGTTGGAAGTTATTCCATAATTGGGTTTTCTTAGTTTTTTTCATGTTTGACCCACCATTCATGTGTGACCTATCTTGACCATTCTAAGGGTAAGATTTTATATATTAAATGTCTTGATTTATTTTTATATTTACACTATGAAATGTACCATATATTCTCACCACTTGACCTAGCAATGATATGTTCTTAATTTGATAATTTAATGTGAAATGGAAATTGGAAAATATAATATATATTAAAACTGATCAGATTAAATGTAAATGATATTTAGGATGCATGTCTATTGAATCCCTTAAAAAATTAATGGATGGCAGAGGAATATACCTTGGTTCTTGAATATTATTTGTTTTAAATTAATAAAGGTTGCATACTAGTTTTCCTTCTCATTCTAATGAAAGGAATGGCTTCTACCAAATGGACTTATTAATTAATAAAGGTTTCAGGCTACTTGAACTTATCACAATAATGAAAGGAAATACCTGAACCAAATGGAATATTAAATGTATTCATAATATAATAGAAATTTCCATACTCTAGCACACCTTGGATTCAGATAGGAGAATTCCATGGTCACTTGAGAACCCCATTTGAATTCCAGGATACATCTTTCAAACGTTGAGACCGACCGAAATTAGTATCCTTTTCTATTCATTGGAAGCATGGTATGACACCGTAGGATCCCATACATATCATCATAGGATGCCTCAAACACACTCCATCGATTTAGAATTCACACGTAAGTGTCATGTTTAAAGCCCATTGGGCATGGTCACTATTTATCCCCATTTTCCATCAAATGAACTCTATTGACTTGGTAGGCATCTCATTATGGAATTACATGGACAATTCTCCTTATATTACAATCTTACCCCATTACAGGATTGTAAAGACCCAAACATTCATTAAAGTAAAGTATTCTTAGTCTAATTAAATGTTTATTATAGTTATATACAATGTGAACATCATTGGTTTTATGTTTTTGGATTTTAAAATACCATTAATAATTTTGATCGTTGCCAATATTGTCGTTGAATAGTGAACACATGGTTGGTATATATATAGGGATTTAACAAATCAAAATTACTCAGACAAAGGAATTTAAGGCCACATCCAATAGACTTGCCCCATACTAAGCCCATTTGTCAGAGCTCGGAAAGGATGTGGTGTCATTGGGCTTCGCTTCTGACCAAGAACAAGCCGGGCTTGAACACGTTATTCTTGAGTGGAACCGACTATTGGAGAAGTGGAAGTTAATATAGACTACCAACTGATAGATGTTATCTGAGCCACACCACGTGTTTTTCACCATCGCACACCTTACCCTTTGGTCTTATGCATATGTTATAAGAGGTTATGTAATAATACCCTATCACTATGACTATGTACATTATTTTTGTATAAAGAATGTGCATTCCTTTTATTATTGTTACTTTGTGAATAGTTATTAAAGAACAAATAGTATTTTTATTTAATATTCAACTAAGAAATATATTATAATGAATTCATGTATTTTTTAATTAAATAATATTTTAATAAAATTATTTTTTAATAAAATTATTTTTTATTAAATATAAATGATCATATAAATTTAAGAATGCAATTGTAATTTTTATTAGGGTATGAAAAGAGTTTTTTTCAAAATACATGAATTTTCGATAAATGTTGGTTTTTATTTTAAAAGAAAAAATTCACATATTTAGAAAATTAATTAGAAAATTTGAATATTATTTTTCGAATCTGGACATCGAAATTATTGAACGGTGAATTTTTCATAATTTTCGGAGACAGTTGAATTTTTGGGTAAAAATTAAAATCCATTTAAATATATAATTTGTTTTATGACAATATAATGACCCAATAGTGATTTAATAAATTACTATGAACATTATATTCGGCCAATATATGATATACCATTAAAATAATGTGATTTTTGGTGTGTTTTATTTATTTTACAATGCTTTAGTGGACCCTTCAAGGCTTATAAAACATTTTGTCTTTTTAAATTGTTTTCCTTGACACTGTGACTCATCTCTACACAGGAAACCCTATTATTTTAAGAAGTTCGGCCATTTTCATTATAAAATACTATTTTCCACTTCTATTTGAAAAAAAAACTATGAGAAGAAACCATGGTATGGTTTGTGGTTTCATTTATTTTAATTTTAGGTGTCCCAAACCTAACTAATAAAGAATTCCCTCACCTTTTCTTTATAATCCCACCCAAGATCCCACTTCCTCTTCACTCAATGACATTAGACTTTGACCAATCCCTACCTTACTCTCTCGAAAATCCTCCCATGGTGCCCCATGCTCCCAATAAGCTTCTATCAAGCCTCTCCTATGCCATTGGGATCAAACTATTAAGTGAGGGATTTATTCCATTCTCATTTTAGTCCAATTTTCATTAAGATGTGTGCCCTTTTATTCAATTAGAAATTTTAGGGTATGATGTTACACCTCCCCCATACTACCCTATTTATGTTTTGATGATGGGAGACCCCATTCTCTCTCATTAATGCCTCTCATGTACACCTGTTACCATGACAAAATTTAGTAAGGGATTTCTCTCTCCTATTTTACATCCATTTATTTATTTTTTATTATGCATCTAAATTCCATTACATTTCCATGTACAAGTATATATATGACCCCCTTACTTTCCATTTCATGTACATATGATGATACCCATTTTTCTACCTCATCAACAATTTTAATGAATCCTTATGTCACGCTGTTATGCTACTGAAATTGCATTGTGTTTTTTCCAAGCCAAGATCATTATTTAGTGAATACCATACACATGTCTATATCAAGGTTATTCACCTTTATAGACATATAAATATTGAATGGGAAATTCGTGTATTTATTTTTTATTACTTGATCATGTAATAAATTATGATATTAATTGATTCCATATTGTATGATCCTTGTGGAACACTTATGTTTTAAATAAAATGTTTAAGAAGGGTGTTCCCTGATAGCGCCCCAATGCATTGGGGAAAGTATTTTATCATGATATGTCATGTGAATTGGGTGTTGACTCATTCTAATTCATGTGAAATGAGGTTTTACTCAATATTATTGTCCAATAAGGGTTTACTCATACTCTGTGTGCAATGAGGATTAGCTCATGCAAATTCCTTGTTAAGTGTTTTTGCCACATTTCCATGTTTGATTATATTGATTTATCATGACTTTATGTTCATGTTTCTCTTATGATCCATTGATATTCCTATTGTATAACATGTATTGTATTCCTCATTTTATTCCTTCTTTATTCCCTTAATGGGATCTATAACTCACCCTTTTCTTATACATGTCCTTAGGTTATCCCATGAAATGCTATGTACG
This sequence comes from Viscum album, assembly GCA_963277665.1. Taxonomy (NCBI): domain Eukaryota; kingdom Viridiplantae; phylum Streptophyta; class Magnoliopsida; order Santalales; family Viscaceae; genus Viscum; species Viscum album. Next base: position 1,152,051,662 of record OY728121.1, on the reverse strand, counting down.
AGGGAATGTATTGGTCATTTTAAGGATGTTTTCAATAATGATGTTTAATTTCATGTTTTAAGCTGCTATATAATGATACTAATACCCTAAGTCACTATAACTCTCTATCTTCTATGTTGTATCAAGTGATGTTTATGTAATAAATCTTGTTTAAGATTGTAATAAATGCAGAGTTGTTATATTTGGTATCAGAGGATAGGATTAGTTATTTTTGGGACTAGGATTAGAAAACCCTGGTGTCAAATTAGTGATAATAATCAGTATAATAACTACATCCCTAAATATTGGTGAGTATTGAGTAAGTGGTTTATCAAAAAATTGCATCCCTCTCTGGATATGAGAAAGTAGAGGTGGCTCTGGTACAGTTGTATCCTAGGGGTTTAACTCGAAAAAAACATTTTTATCTAGAATCGAATGGGAGAAGGTGCATGACAACAGTCCTTTCTACACTCTTGGTCACGACACTCCACAGGTATATTCTATGTTAAATTCACAATCTTAGAATGAACCCTTATTAAGGGAATGAAAAAATACCCCTAAGAATACATAATAGAATGTAGAACAGGAATAGCATATATTGAATCCTACATATTCATAAGTAATGGAAATAATAGTTATTTATAAGTCATCAGTTTTGTACTTGGATTTCAATTTATTTTTTACCTATAAATTTTATTTTATTGCAGCCAATGGACAATAATAATAGGATTCGGTCTAACAACCGATGCGAAGATCAATGTGATAACTATGCTAATGAGATGCCCAATCTGATGGGAGTAGGAATCACGAACATTGTTGTAGAGACCCGAAGCCTGACTTTCATGGACATTACATTACATTTGCGGAATACTTAGTACATAACAAAAACACACACACAAGGATCGTAATAGTTTAGTGTCTTTGGAAACTCGGAACGTAATCTTCTAATCGTGGTGAAAGATCTTCCATATCTCCCATAAAGATCTTCCCTTTTTTTTACCTAAAACATTTCTTTATATCATGGGGAAAAGAAAATACAAAAGGGTGGTTTCAAATGCTCAGTAATGGTATACAAAAAAAAAATCAATCACATCATATTCATAAGAAAATAACTTTTGGAAATCTTAACCTGCAAAAGAGAGCATAATTTCATAACATGGGATAAATCATAGTAGTGAAATGAAATCCCAATAATCATAACTTAAAACATGAAACTTTGTGGCATACACACATAATCATATAGAATCATTTCTTGTTAGTCAAGACTCATTTTCAAGACTATCTTAGTGGACAAAGTCCCTTTCTGAATCGAGTAACCCTCGTTTCAGTCCTGTTTCACTGAACCGGTATATCCTACCATTTCAGCCATGTCTATCTCATGAGATATAAAATCTTTACCCAATGCATTGGAGGTAGATATAGTTCCCACCCATCTTATAATGAATCATTTCTTATGTGTGCCACGTAATCATAAACCATACATCATAGCGTAACCCATGTAAAAAAAATGGGATTCTTAAACAACATGACATCATAAAACAATTCATATAAGATAAAATATTTCATAAAAATATTTCCATCACAACATAATCAAATCCATGTAACAATAGGGATATAAACAGAACCCTTTATTATCTTATATGGAAAATAATTTTGATAAAACACTTGAAATGAATTCTTGAGGAAAATATCTGTTCTTCTTCAAAATCAATTTCTTTTCAAAAAAGGTCATACAATTTTAAAAGAAAGAGATTTTATTGAAAATATTCATGAAATATTTTGGAGGAAGCTTCATGAAAATAAGACTTTATAAAACCGTAAAAATCCGTTCGTGTCGTATAAGTTAAAAATACATTCTTCGTACTTTTGTCGGAAAAGTCAAAAAGTACCTCGTACGACAAAAGATTCCTTTCATACATATTACTAAAACTCACCGAAGGGTAAAATTGGATTTAAATAATTGTAGGTGGATGTAAATAATATTACATATTGATGAAACATGGATGTGAATAATAAAATACAACCCAGTAAATTTCAAAGTACAAACAATCCCGGATAAAAATGAGATTGTGATATTTCCCTTACCTTAGGTCCGATTTGCTTTGTACGTGTCCGAACCTCCTGTATAATGATTTAAATAATGTTATTGACTTATTACAGAATCATATTCATTGTTATTATATCATATATGGTCCAATTATGACTTTATATTACCCGTTCTTTTGTAAATTCATGTTAAAGTAGCGTTTTGTGTAAAATCGTCTCATTTGTCGTTCGTGTTTTTAACTTGTAATTATTCATATGATTACTTAGATCATGATTACTTAATTCCAGAATATAAAACATGATTTATATATATATATTCAGAATATACATATATAATAAATCAGTAAATGGAAAGAAATACACTGTTCATGGAGACGGTAGTCCGTACGTACGCATGAACGCTGTTTTCGATTCCTTATTGAATTGAATGGAATTAAGTAGATGAGATACATATAAATATAAATAATTCCAGTATCATTATCAGGTAATATATTTCATTAGTACTTATTATATATACTTTATAATCATTCATGAATGGTTAATCATTGAGAATGAATCTCATCGCGTCGTGGAGACGGTAGTCCGTACGTACGCACGAGCGATGATATCGTTCTCATGATCATGAACTTGTTTTAAAGTGTATGTATACTATTTCAGTATCAATATCACTTTATAATAATCATATATAGTTACTCATTACACCATTATACCCATCCAATTATGGTGGTGGCGGAAAATAGATTACACCACGGCGTGGAGACGGTATTCCGTACGTACGCACGCGCGGTGATTTCTTTTTCCGTATGATGGATAGAAGGTTAATTAGAGTTGTTTCATATTTATAATAAAATATCAGTATATAATAAATACTGATGTTATTACTTTATCATGAAACAACTAAAGAAGAAGAAGTTGAAGAAGAGAGAAATTGAAAAAGATCGGTAATGGATATTACCTCTTTTTGACGCGCCTTCACTTAACCTCCACTTAAAGAACTAAGGATGGTCTTTGAAGAAGACCAGGAACTCTAGGATGATTCTAGGGAAGTGGATAGGAGATTTTTTCAGGGGTTGGACGAGCTTGAATGCTCAAATTAGTGTGAGGAGGAGAGGGAGGAGGTGCCCTTTTATAAGGGAGGAGAGGGGCACCTTTGGAATTCTTAAAAATATTAATTTATCATAAATCTAACCCCACTTAAAAACCTCCAAAAATGACTCATATTCGAAGATTAGATGAGATAGTGTTGTAATCTCATCAACCAATCAAATTTAGACATGTTTGGATCTTATTTTAAACCTTATCATTTTGATTTATCCTTATTTAATATATTTATGTTTATTTGTGGTAATAATATTCTAAATTTTAAATTATAACAAATAATTACTTATTTGTTGTGAATTTTCCATAATTGTTTACTTTATAACATTATAGAACATATAAATATAAATTTATAATTTTTAAACATTTTTGTGATTTTTAAACAATTTTATAATATGTTATTTTTGTAAAATAACAATAGTGTCAATTTTGACACTATTCATTTATTTGAATTTAAATAAACTATATATAGAAGATATGTCGAACTAAAAGCTTTAATATATTAATAAAAGGTCATATGTATTTATAAAATTACTGTATCACATTAAATAGTTCATATAATATTTATTTTATTATTTTTAAAACCATTTATTTGGTTTATCTCTTAATAAAATAATTACTACATCATTTTTGTATAATTATTTAATATACATATTTGTTGTATAAAAATTTAAAATAAAATCCTATTATGAAGATAAATATATTACCTTTCACAATAATACTTTTACTCGAATTTGTCATCTTAAAATCACAATATTTAAATTGTAATATTTATTAAATTATGAAGGTGAAAACTTTGGCATCATTTAAAATAAAATAATATTAGTGTCATAATAGCTTGTATAAGACTCCAAATGGTCAAATATTCGACCATTGGATGATTATAGTTTCCATTTACATGACCAATAAGTTTTGGTCAGGGTTTTGTGCCTTATATGGTCACTTTTAGTTTAATAAAAACTATGTTCTTGATTTTTCACTAGATAAATAATTTCTGCATCACTATTGTGTCACAATTAATGATAATTATTTAATCCCAAAAATTTCTAAATAAATTTTCATGATGTAGATAATTTTGTTATCTTTCTAGATACTATTCATGTTCGAGATTTTATGAGGTTTATCACTAAATTAAAATTATTATACTTATTAGATTTAAGAGAGTGACATGTTGTCACTTTCTTTGGTTTTAATAATAATTAAATTATTTTCATGGTCAAAAGTCCATAAAATGAATCTAATCCAACCCTTAGTTGATATGGGTTTACTTTTAGCCATCAAATAGAATTTTGGCATGTGTTAGGGTAATTTTATAATATTATATTTACCCTTAATTACCCGATTTACCTTTAACTATGGTAAATAAAATTTACCGTAGTTACTATTCATAATTCTCAAAAATAAAAAGTAGCCTATTAACATAATTTGGACCCACTGATTCCAAATATGGAATCAATTTTCTCAAATTCAATACACAGAAGTTGCAGAAATTAAATTAAAATTAATCCCGTTGAATGAAAACGGGTTTTTGTTTAAAACATTGCAAAAGATTGAATTGATTTAACCTACGAATTCAAGGTAAAATCAATGCTAATGACATACATTATATTAAATGGTAAAAATATATTCTATTTATACTTTAAAACCATTAAATATTATAATTTAACCACATAAGATATTATGATGAAAAAAGTTGTTTTTAATTAAAATATAGCGTGTTTTTACTATTCATTAAAATATGAACGTTATCAGAAAAATATCAAAGCATTATCTAATGTAAATTTTTATATCATGATTCAAAAGAAGAATTTTATTTGGTCAAATTGAACATATAAACACGTCAAAAAATATATTTATAGTGGGTGCGCCATCAAAAGGCGGCAAAACTGCATTTTTTGAAAAATACTTATTTTACCCGAAAAAATTACTTTGTTCTTATACCATGTTCTAGAAAATGTGTAAGATGAATAATAATGTTATAAAATTCAAAATTTAGTTAATACTATTCATAACGGCTAGTTCATGACAATATTATAATAATATAACATTGTTTATTAAAACCCGGTATTGCGTACAACACACGCTATCGAGGAAGGTCGTGATTGCGTGTAATGCAAGCCAAGTCAGGGTTGCGTGTTGTGAAATAATCCTTCGTTGTTTCGTATAATAGAATCCAACCATATTTCATTTATACGTTGAATATATATTTATATATATATACTCAATGTTGCGTAGAATAACTATTATCAAAATTGTGTGTAACACGATCCAAGAATAGTGTTGCGTATACTGCAAGCTAATACGGTGTTGCATATAGCGCAATGTAATCTTGGTATAGAATACAACACAAGACATTAATGAAATTAAAAGAATATTTTTCATAAAATCTAGGGGTGTTACATTCTACCCCCCTTAAAATGAATTTCGCCCTTGAAATTTGTCGGGGTTATAAATGGTTTACCATTTCGAAAGTTTCTTTAATAGAAACCCACATCGTAAAAAGGAATACCAAAACCATTCTTTAAAAACAAAAGTATGAAACATAACGGTTACCCAAATAAACTAATCACTGGGTTTCCACATAGATGAAAATATGGATATGGAAGAGAAATCTAACCATCATGTTCTGATGGAGAGTGGTAGAAAACATGGCTATGGAATAGCCAGCAATCACAAATACATAAATTTGTGACGATCTAAGGTACCATCTGATTAATCAGATATAAGAGCACTAGGACAACATTTTTGGTTTTCAAGATCGTTTCCCTAAATTTAAAGAATTTGAATTAGAATAAATAATTACTTTATTTTGGTACAATCTCACTGTTGTTCGTTCCTTGAAAAATTTCCACTTCATCTCTTAAATAAATGAAGTTGAATTTGTTATTCGTGAAGCGTTAGCAGATCATGTGATAGAATGACTGGTCATTCCATCTGTCTCAAACAAAAGGTTAGCAAAAGTTATTAAATATAAATAAGTCATTCTATAGTAAGATTAATCATATATGGTTCCTAAAATGGACTTATACATCATATATCATACTGCTTAATATAATAAAACTAGTTTCTACTAAACAGGGACATCCTGTAGGCCAGTGGTAGGCGATAAAGGCCAGTCGCACTTCGATTGTGGGTTCTATTTCCACAGCCTTGTCCGACGCAATGGGCTGTCGCCCGTCCTGCAGGTAGTCCTTTTTCTAAAACTATATTACTATAACATCCCATCAAAAATATCGAAAATCTTCTATCCTTAAACAATACTAACTTATGTCCAACATAATCCATTCCAATATTTAGGCTTATCCATAATACTGTAGTCCATTCTCATAACATAGTGAAAACGATTACCAGAGATTTAACACCATCGTCGATCCCCATATATCATAAGATATGTTTTGTTGGTCACATTCCAAAAATTCAAAGTCCTTAATCATGTATTCTCTTGAATAGCTTAGTGAAAACATGAATGCAGTTAAAAGTTAACACTTTCCACATACCAAAATCCTCAAAATTCTATATACACAAACTATGATATCACTTAGTCCTTATATCAATAACGAGCTCATGAATACTATCAAATATTTAATTTTCTTGTTTTCCCTTCATTATGCGCATATCATTCTTTTTCAAAAAATATCTCAATCACTTTCCATGGTTACTGGTACCGTAAAATTATTGAAAACCACAATAGACCAATACATAAATATTCCAATATTCCACGATACTATAGACAACACTATTTTGGAATCCCATTACATAAACACTTAATCATTCCACCACATCGTTTTCATATTCAACATTGCCAATAGTGATCGCATGTGACTTCCGTTTTTCCTTTTCCTTCAGTGGTTGCTCATGTTCATCATCACTAACCCTTGGATTAGGGCATTTATTAGCATAATTCCCCATTTCCTTGCACTTGAAGCATTGAAGTGTTGGTGGTGCGTTCTCTGCAGTGTTTGATTTATTCACAACATTAGAATCCCTTTTTCCATTACTTCGACACTCAGCTGCTCGATGACCTTCTTTTCCACACATAAAACATTTTCTAGTCCCTTTAAGACAATCTCCACCATGCTTCTTTCCACACTTTGTGCATAAGGAAACATTCATCTTCTTTTCACCATTATTCTGATATTTCTCCTTGAACTTCATCTTTCGTTTCTTGTCAAAACCATGAGATGGATCTGTAAAACTAACTTCCATTTCTACCTTGATAGCACAACGCACAATTTCTTCATAGCTACTGAAGTCTCTTATAGCTAATGCCCTTCGAAGACTTGGTTTTAAGCCACTGAAAAATCAATCAACTTTACTTTCAGGTTGGATGATAATGCCATATGCATACCATGAAAGTCTTGTAAAATTTGCTTCGTATATACCAACAGATTCATCATCCTTCTGCTTCAGCTCAAGAAACTCCTTTTCCATCTTTGTTCGAAGAATACGAGGGAAGTACTTACTGAAAAAAAAAATCTTGAACTCGTCCAATTCCATGGAATCAATTTCATCTCTTGGCCTCGTATTCTTGATAAGATTCCACCATTGATCAGCTTCACCTTCCAAACGATATACTGCTAAGATGACTTTATCATGTTCAGAACATTGAAGAACTGAAAATATCATTTCAGTGGTACTGATCCATTGTTCAGTAACAAGTGGATCGGAAGTCCCATTGAAAGAAGGTGGATGTTGCCTCATGAAGGACTCAATAGAATATTGTTCCCTTCTCTGCTCATTTGGAAGTCCAGAATGATTCATAGCTTGTGTAATTATAGCAATAATATTTTGCACTCCATCTCCAATAACATTTGATTGTTCAGGAGGACAATTATTGCATTGTCCATTGCATTGATCAACACAGTTCCTTCGGGTTCCAACCATCGTCTAAAACCCAAAAAGAATAGTGTGAGAGGAAAAAATAATGATAGGGAAAAAAACATAATAAAGGGGGGTACCTTCAATATCTAACATCTTAGGTTTAATTCTATGATCGTTAGCGCAATTCTAGGACTATAACCTATACGTATACTTATCCTTAGAGACATCCCTAGACATACCTTAGAAATATCTCTAGGGACCTCACTAACATTTTCGCATCCTAGTTTCCAAAGGTTGACTAAACCTTTCCTCTGATACAAACTGTAGAGACCCGAAGCCTGACTTACATGGACATTACATTACATTTTCGGAATACTTAGAACATAACAAAAACACACACACAATGATCGTAATAGTTTAGTGTCTTTGGAAACTCGGAACGTAATCTTCTAATCGTGGTGAATGATCTTCAATATCTCCCATAAAGATCTTCCCTTTTTTTACCTAAAACCTTTCTTTATATCCTGGGGAAAAGAAAACATAAAAGGGTCAGCTAAAATGCTCAGTAATGGTATACAAAAGAAAAATCAATCACATCATATTCATAAGAACATAACTTTTGGAAATCTTAACCTGCAAAAGAGAGCATAATTTCATAACATGTGATAAATCATAGTAGTGAAATGAAATCCCAATAATCATAACTTAAAACATGAAACTTTGTGGCATACACACATAATCATATAGAATCATTTTTTGTTAGTCAAGACTCATTGTCAAGACTATCTTAGTGGACAAAGTCCCTTTCTGAATCGAGTAACCCTCGTTTCAGTCCTGTTTCACTGAACCGGTATAACCTACCATTTCAGCCATGTCTATCTCATGAGATATAAAATCTTTACCAAATGCATTGGAGGGAGATATAGGTCCCACCCATCTTATAATGAATCCTTTCTTATGTGTGCCACATAATCATAAACCATACATCATACCGTAACCCATGTAAAAAAAATGGGATTCTTAAACAACATGACATCATAAAACAATTCATATAAGATAAAATATTTCATAAAAATATTTCCATCACAACATAATCAAATCCATGTAATAATAGGGATATAAACAGAACCCTCTATTATCTTAGATGGAATTTTTTTTTAATAAAACACTTGAAATGAATTCATGAGGAAAATATCCTTTCTTCTTCAAAATCAATTTCTTTTCATAAAAGGTCATACAATTTTAAAAGAAAGAGATTTTATTGAAAATAGTCATGAAATATTTTGGAGGAAGCTTCATGAAAATAAGGCTTTATAAAACCATAAAAATCCGTTCGTGCTGTATAAGTTAAAAAAATCATTCTTCGTACTTTTGTCGGAAAAGTCAAAAAGTACCTCGTACGACAAAAGATTCCATTCATACATATTACTAAAACTCACCGAAGGGTAAAAATGGATTTAAATAATTGTAGGTGGATGGAAATAATATTACATATTGATGAAACATGGATGTGTATAATAAAATACAACCCAGTAAATTTCAAAGTACAAACAATCTCGGATAAAAATGAGATTGTGATATTTCCCTTACCTTAGGTCTGATTTGCTTTGTACGTGTCCGAACCTCCTGTATAATGATTTAAATCACGTTATTGACTTATTACAGAATCATATTAATTGTTATTATATCATATATGGTCCACTTATGACTTTATATTACCCGTTCTTTTGTAAATTCATGTTAAAGTAGCGTTTTTGGTAAAATCGTCTCATTTGTCGTTCGTGTTTTTAACTTGTAATTATTCATATGATTACTTAGATCAGGATTACTTAATTCCAGAATATAAAACATGATTTATATATATATTCAGAATATACATATATAATAAATCAGTAAATGGAAAGAAATACACCGTTCATGGAGACGGTAGTCCGTACGTACGCATGAACGCTGTTTTCGTTTCCTTATTGAAGTGAATGGAATTAAGTTGATGACATACATATAAATATAAATAATTCCAGTATCATTATCAGGTCATATATTTCATTATTACTTATTATATATACTTTATAATCAATCATGAATGGTTAATCATTGAGAATGAATCTCATCGCGTCGTGGAGACGGTAGTCCATACGTACGCACGAGCGATGATATTGTTCTCATGATCATGAACTTGTGTTAAAGTGTATGTATACTATTTCAGTATCAATATCACTTTATAATAATCATATATAGTTACTCATTACACCATTATACCCATCCAATTAAGGTGGTGGCGGAAAATAGATTACACCACGGCGTGGAGACGGTATTCCGTACGTACGCACGCGCGGTGATTTCTTTTTCCGTATGACGGATAGAAGGTTAGTTAGAGTTGTTTCATATTTATAATAACATATCAGTATATAATAAATACTGATGTTATTACTTTATCATGAAACAACTAAAGAAGAAGAATTTGAAGAAGAGAGAAATTGAAAAAGATCGGTAATGGATATTACCTCTTTTTGACGCGCCTTCACTTAACCTCCACTTAAAGAAGTAAGGATGTTCTTTGAAGAAGACCAGGAACTCTAGGATGATACTAGGTAAGTGGAGAGGATATTTTTTCAGGGGTTGGACGAGCTTGAATGCTCAAATTAGTGTGAGGAGGAGAGGGAGGAGGTGCCCTTTTATAAGGGAGGAGAGGGGCACCTTTGGAATTCTTAAAAATATTAATTTATAATAAATCTAATCCCACTTAAAAACCTCCAAAAATGACTCATATTAGAAGATTAGATGAGATAGTGTTTTAATCTCATCAAACAATCAAATTTATACATGTTTGGATCTTATTTTAAACCTTATCATTTTGATTTATCCTTATTTAATCTATTTATGTTTATTTGTGGTAATAAAATTCTAAATTTTAAATTATAACAAATAATTACTTATTTGTTGTTAATTTTCCATAATTATTTACTTTATTACATTATAGACCATATAGATATAAATTTATAATTTTTAAACATTTTTGTGATTTTTAAACAATTTTATAATATGTTATTTTTGTAAAATAACAATAGTGTCAATTTTGACACTATTCATTTATTTGAATTTAAATAAAATATATACAGAAGATATGTTCGAACTAAAAGCTTTAATATATTAATAAAAGGTCATATGTGTCTATAAAAGTACTGTATCACATTAAATAGTTCATATAATATTTATTTTATTATTTTTAAAACCATTTATTTGGTTTATCTCTTAATAAAATAATTACTACATCATTTTTGTATAATTATTTAATATACATATTTGTTGTATAAAAATTTAAAATAAAATCCTATGATGAAGATAAATATATTAAATTTCACAATAATACTTTTACTAGAATTTATCATCTTAAAATCACAATATTTAAATTGTTATATTTATTAAATTATGAAGGTGACAACTTTGACATCATTTAAAATAAAATAATATAAGTGTCATAATAGCTTGTATAAGACTCCAAATGGTCAAATATTCGACCATTGGATGATTATAGTTTCCATTTACATGACCAATAAGTTTTCGTCAGGTTTTTGTGCCTTTTATTGTCACTTTTAGTTTAATAAAAACTATGTTCTTGATTTTTCACTAGATAAATAATTTCTGCATCACTATTGTGTCACAATTAATGATAATTATTTAATCCCAAAAATTTCTAAATAAATTCTCATGATGTAGATAATTTTGTTAGATTTCTGGAGACTATTCATGTTCAAGATTTTATGATGTTTATCACTAATTTAAAATTATTATACTTATTAGATTTAAGAGAGTGACATGTTGTCACTTTCTTTGGTTTTAATAATAATTAAATTATTTTCATGGTCAAAAGTCCATAAAATGAATCTAATCCGACCCTTAGTTGATATGGGTTTACTTTTATCCATCAAATAGAATTTTGGCATGTGGTAGGGTAATTTTATAATATTATATTTACCCTTAATTACCCGATTTACCTTTAACTATGGTAAATAAAATTTACCGTAGTTACTATTCATAATTCTCAAAAAAAAAGTAGCCTATTAACATAATTTGGACCCACTGATTCCAAATATGGAAACCATTTTCTCAAATTCAATACACAGAAGTTGCAGAAATTTAATTTAAATTAATCCCGTTGTCGAATGAAAATGGGTTTTTGTTTAAAACATTGCAAAAGATTGAATTGATTTAACCTACGAATTCAAGGTAAAATCAATGATAATGACATACATTATATTAAATGGTAAAAATATATTCTATTTATACTTTAAAACCATTAAATATTATAATTTAACCACATAAGATATTATGATGAAAAAAGTTGTTTTTAATTAAAATATAGCGTGTTTTTACTATTCATTAAAATATGAAAGTTATCAGAAAAATATCAAAACTTTATCTAATGTAAATTCTTATATCTTGATTCAAAAGAAGAATTTTATTTGGTCAAATTGAACATATAAACATGTCTTAAACTAGATTTATAGTGGGTGCTCCATCAAAAGGCGGCAAAACTGCATTTTTTGAAAAATACTTATTTTACCCGAAAAATTTATTTTGTTCTTATACCATGTTCTAGAAAATGTGTAAGATGAATAATAATGTTATAAAATTAAAAATTTTAGTTAATACTATTCATAAAGGCTAGTTCATGACAATATTATAATAATATAACATTGTTTATTAAAACCCGGTATTGCGTACAACACACGCTATCGAGGAAGGTTGCGATTGCGTGTAATGCAAGCCAAGTCAGGGTTGCGTGTTGTGAAATAATCCTTCATTGTTTCGTATAATATAATCCAACCATATTTCATTTATACATTGAATATATATATATATATATACTCAATGTTGCGTAGAATAACTATTATCAAAATTGTGTGTAACACGATCCAAGAATAGTGTTGCGTATACTGCAAGCTAATACGGTGTTGCATATAGCGCAAGGTAATCTTGGTATAGAATACAACACAAGACATTAATGAAATTAAAAGAATATTTTTCATAAAATCTAGGGGTGTTACAATTTTCAGGCTTTTCACTTTGTTAACTCATGATTTGTATAGAAACATGGGTTAGGAGGAAAATTTAACCCCCCCCCCCCCAAGAAAGAACAAGTCACTGTTGAGAGGTTCCTGAGACAAAGGCCTCTTACTTTTAATGGATCATCTGATCCCTCAATCACGGAAAAATGGATCAACTCCATTGAAAAGATCTTCTCTATCCTTAAATGATCTAAATAACAAAAGTTTATCTTGGATGCTTATCGTATGGAGGGTGAAGCTGATCAATAATTAATATTGAAAAAAAATACTAAGCCTGAGGAGGAGATTGAGGCATTGTAATGGAAGGATTTCTGGAATATGTTTTTTTATAAATATTTTATGTGCACCCTCCTACTTAAGATGGAAATGGACTTCTTTTCGTTCAAGAAAAAGATGGAAAATCTGTTAGAGTGTATGAGGAAAACGTCACAAGGATTGCAGTATACACCTTCATCTTTGTCGTTACCCCCTAATACAAGGTTTAACACTTATTTGGTTGGCCGAAACGAAGCCTATAGAAAGTGCAGCTGATCTGTGACATTGAAAACTATGAGGAGATTTTCAGGTGTGCCCTCAATCTCTAAATGGAGATTGGAAAATCTCTTGGGTATCATGAGGATAATAATCATATGGTGGAATTCAATGATGGCAGTCCGATGGATAAATCCAATAGTGCTAAGATGATCCAGAAACCCTCTTACCAAAGGTACAGAAAGAAGCACACCAAAAATTTCCTAAAGGGGACTTGGAAATTCTTTAGGTGTGGAAGAGAAGGGCACCTAGCTATTAACTGCCGAAAAAAACTCACGGCTGCAACGGAGGTGTAGAACACTCCAATAAAACCTCAACGTGTTGTTCATTTCTACAACTACAAAGAACTATTTAATCCAAAAAATCAGTGCCCTAAGAAAAAGGTTTTCAAAGGAAAACAACTACCTCCAAGGCAGCAAGGGAGAGTTTTTTCCATCACTACCGCTGATGTGAACACCGACAATAAAGTGGTGATAGGTATGCTAGTTATTCATTCAGAAATAGTGATTGAAATTTTTCATTCAGGTTCTAAAAATTCTTTTATATACCAAATATTTAGTAGAAGAATCCTATAACCACAAAACAATTATGGAAGTAAATATTTCATTGATTACGGAAAATGGGGGAATCATTTCATCCCATGAATATAACTCATTCCCTGTCGTAATATGTGGATTGAATTTCTCGGCAAACCTCATAGTACTCCATCTGGTGGAATTTGATACAATTATTGGTAGGGATTGGATTTGATTATATAGAGAGAACCTAAATTTACATGAGAGGATAATCGCTCTCAATGTGGAAAATCAACCCCTGATTCTATACATGTGCAAGTTGGAAGATGAATCTTCTTCAGCTCTATCATCTCAACGATGGATATTATTGCCCTATGAGCATTCATATCATTCTCAGATGATTGAGTCTAAGGATTCAACCATCCTTAAAGGCATGTCTATTGTGAGTGAATTCACTAAAGTGTTTCCTGGATAATTTCCTAGTCTTTCTCCTAGAAGAGATGTTGAATTCTCAATTGATCTTATACCTCGGGCATTGCCAATATTCAAGACTCTGTATAGAATGGTTGTTTTGGAGATTGAGGCACTGAAAAAACCACTATAGGAGAATCTATATAAAGGGTTTATATTCCCAAGTTCCTCACCACGGGGTGCACCATTCCACTTTGTCAAGACGATGGATGTGTCAATGTGCCTTTTCATCAATTATCGTGAGCTTAACAACATCACAATAAAGAACAATTATCCTCTCCCACGAATTGATGACTTATTTGATCAACTATGTGGATAACAATACATTTCCAAGGTAGATATGAAGTTGATATATTATCAGGTTAGGGTGAAGAAGGAAGATATTCCCAAAACTACTTTTCGTATAACATACGGGCCCTATGAATTCATAGTAATTCCTTTCAGACGCACTAATGCTGCATCAATATTCAAGGACATGATGAATAATGTATTTAGGGATTACCTCGACATATTTGTGGTAGGATTTATAGATGATATTCTGATATACTCCAAAACCAAGGAGGATCCTGAGGAGAATCTACAAACATTAATAGAGACCATACAGAAGGAGAATCTCTATGAAATGTACAACAAGTGTCAGTTCTAATTGAAGGAGGTCTCTTTCTTGGGCCATATCATCACAAGAAATGGGATATCTTTGGATCCCTCCAAGATAGCTGCAATGGATGGATGGTCAAGGCCAACATCAGAAATGGATATCCATAGCTTTTTTGGTTTACATGGATATTTTTGAAGATTTTTGAGAAATTTATCACCAATTTCCAATCCTATTACCAAGATAATTTTGAAGCGAGTAATGTTTTCTTGGAGGTATGAATGTGAAGAACACTTCAAGGAGTTAAAAATAATGCTTATCACTGTGCACATGCTCACATTACCCAAAAGTAGAGAACTATTTGTTTTATTCAGTGATGCTTTGAAGAAGGGCCTGGGATGTGTGTTGATGAAAAATGATAAAGTCATTACCTATGATTCCAGGAAATTGAAAACTCATGAGTAGAATTATCCAACACATGATTTGGAGTCAGCTGTGGTGATCTTTGTTTTAAAAATTTGGAAACATTATCTCTTTGGGGAGAAGTGTGAATTATATATGGTTGATAAAATCCCAAGTATATATTCAAAAAGAAATATTTGACCATGCACCAACGAATATGATTAGAGCTGATCAAAGACTTTGACTGCTCAATCCATTACCAACCTATGAAAGCAAACAAGGTGGAATATTCTCTCAGTAGAAAGGATCCTACAATTTGATCATTGATGAGAATTGAGAAGGATCCAATCATCTTACACTTGATGAAGATGGACATGGGAATAATAAGGAAGGGAACATCATAAATCCTTCAAAAATGATTCCTCAACCATCTCTTTTGGGAAATTTAATGGAATCTCAAAAGGATGATGTGGGAATTCTGAAGAATGTGGAAGCTATCAAAAAAGGGAAATCCTCAGAGTTTAATGATAATGAAGAATGAATTGTGAGATTTGGGAAAATACTCTTTGTTCCATCTTGTCCAGAGCTAAAGAAGGAACTTTTGGATGAGGCACATAGTTCAAATTTCTCTATTCACCCAGTAAACACAAAGATGTATCGAGATCTATGAGAGATTTATTGGTGGTATTATATAAATAAGGAGATAACTGAGTATACATCAAAGTGCTAGGTGTGTCCGCAAGTGAGGGACGGGAGGTAGAAGTCTAAAGGGATAATGCAACCATTTCACATACCATCATGGTAATGGGAGAACATAACCATGGACGTTGTCACCATACTTCTAAAGACATCCAAAATCCATAGTACAATCTGGGTTATTGTGGATCATCTTTCAAAGTCTTCACACTTCATTGCAATTCAAGAGGATTTCGAATTGTATCAACTGGCACAAATATATATTAGGGAAGTGGTAAGGCTGCATGGAGTACCACTATTTACTGTATCTGATCGTGATCCATGATTCACCTCTATGTTTTGGAAGATTCATCAACATGATCTGTATACTATGTTCAACTTCAGTATAGCATATCACCATCTAACTAATGGAAAATCTGAGAGGACTTTCCAAACACTTGAAAACATGTTGATTGCATTCTAAATGGACTTCAAAGGAGGATGTGATCAATATCTTCCTCTGGTTGAATTATCCTATGTTAACAGTTTCTACGCAAGCATCCGAAGGGCACCTTATGAAGCCATGTATTGGAAGAGGTGCAAAACAACTGCATTTTGGGATGAATTCAGGGATTATAAGCTGTTATGACCATAAATGGTAGATGAAATTGTGGAGAAGGTGAAAACCATTCAGCATCATATCAAGGAAGCCCCGAGTTGAAAAAAGAGTTTTGCAAAAAACTATCGATGAGACCCTGAGTTTAAAGTTGTAGACATGGTATTTCTACGCATATCTATATGGATGATGTTCATGAAGTTTGGGAAGAATGGGATGTTAAGTCCTAGGTACATCAGCACATTCGAGATTCATGATCACGTCAGGGTTGTGGCTTATCAACTAGCACATCCTCCTACCATGGCCAAAGTACATGATGTCTTTAATATATCCCTATTAAGGAAGTACATAACAAACCTTTCACATGTACTATCTTCAGAGGAAGTACAACTAAAGGATGATCTTTATTACGAGGAGAAACCATGGATGATCATAGATCATAGAGAAAAAGTTATGTGAAATAATAAAATTCCCCTCATCAAGGTGTTGTGGAAAACCACATGTCTGAAGAAGCAACGTGGGAATTGGAGGATGTGGTGAAGTAGAGTTACCCGCCTATATTTTATAGGGGAATATGAAATTTCGAGGGAAAAATTTATAAAGGGGGGAAGATTGTAACAACCCAAACTTTCATTAATGGAAACTACTCTTGACTTAATTAAATTTTTATTATTGATATATTAAATGTGAACATAATTGGTTTTATGTTTTTCGATTTTAAAATACCACTATTAATTGTGACCATTGATAATATAGACATTGAACAGTTATCACATTATTAGTATAAATATTGGGCTTTAACAAATATAATTTACTCATTCAAAGGAAGCGATGACCTCATCTAGTAGACTTTCCCCATATGAAGCCCATTTGTAAGGGCTTGGAAAAAAGGTGGCATCATTGGGCTTCTCTCTTGGCTAGCCCAAGCCGTTATTGAACACGTTAATCTTGAGCAGAACCAATTACGAAAGTAGTAGATGTTAATAGAGATTACCACTCGAGCGATGTTATCCGAGCCACCCAAAGAGTTTGTCACCATCACAAACCTTACCCTTTTGTCTTATGAGGGTGTTATAAGGGGTTATGTAACAAGACCCTAGTAGTATGACTATGTACATTATTTTTGTATAAATAATGTGCATTCATTTTATTATTGTTACTTTGTAAATAGTTCCTAAATCAAAAATATGATTTTTAGTTAATATTCAACTAATAAATCAATTTGGAGGAATTAATGGATTTTTGAAATAAATAATATTTTAATAAAATTTTATTGTAATAAAATTAATTTTTATTAAATATCAATGATCATATAATTTTATGAATTCAATTGTAATTTCTAATAATGTTTTTGAATTGTTTTTGTCAAAACCCATAAATTTTCGATAAATGTTGATTTTTATTTTAAAACTAAAAAATCACATATTTAGAAAATTCTTTAGAAAAATGTAATATTATTTTTAGAATAAGGATGTAAAAATTATCATATGGTAAATTTTTCAAATTTTTTCAAGACAGTCAAATTTTTAAGTAAAAATTTAAACCGTTTAAATATATAATGTGGTTTATGACATCATAATGACCCTATAGCGATGTAATAAAATAAATCAAACATTAAATTCAACCAATATATGTTTTAACATTAAAATAATGTGATTTTGGGTTTGTTTTATTTATTTTTATATGTTTTTGTAGACCCTTCAAGGGTTATAAAACATTTTTTCTTTTTAAATTGTGTTATTTGAGAGTGTGACTCATCTATGAATAAAAAACCCAAATATTTTTATAAATTCGTCCATTGGAATTATAAAATATTTTCATCCACTCATATTTGGAAAAAAACCATGGGCAAAACCCATGGAATGATTTGTGGTTTTGATTAGTTTAATGTGAGGTGTCCCAAACCAAAGTAATAAAGAATTCCCTCTCCTTTCCTATATAAATCCACCCAATCTACCACTTCTTCATCACTCAAAGCCTTTGGAGTTCAACTAAACCCATCCATCCTCTTTCTATAATCCTACCAAGGTTACCCAATCCCCAAATAAGTCTCTATAGATCCTCTCTAAAGGATTTGGGATCACACATCCAAGTAAGGGATTTATTCCTTTCACATTTTTTGTCCAGTTTTCATTAAGTTGGTATGCCATTTTTTCAATTAAAAATGTTGGGGTATTATTTTTGATGTCTCCCATTATGATATTTTTATTTTTGGATGATGGGAGACCCCTTTCTCTCTCATTAATTCTACTCATGTACACTCATTACAATGCCAAAATTCAGTGAGGGGTTTCTCTCTTCTCTTTTACATCAAAGTAATTATTTTGTATTAGGCATCTAAATTCCATTACGTTTCTTGGGACATGTTTCTATATGACCCCCTTATTTTCCATCTCATGAAAATATTATTAGAGACAATTTTCTATCTCATAAACCGTTTTTATGAATCCTTATATCCCACCATTATGCTACCTAAATTACACCACGTTTTTCCAAGACAAGATCATTGTGTAGTGAATACCATACCCATGTCTCTATCAAGTTTATTCACCTTTATGCACATATAAATATTTAATCTTTCATTCATTTATTTATTCCACATTATATTATCATGGAACAACTTATGATGTTGATTTATTCCATGTTATATGATCCATGTGGCACACTTATACATGAAATAAAATGTTTAAGAAGGGTGCACCCTGATAGCTCTCCAAGGCATTGGGTAAAGTATAGTGTCATGATACGTCATGAGAAATTGGGGTTTAATCATGATAATTTTAGTACAGTGAGGTTTTTTTCATTCTTTATGTGATATGATGGTTTTCTCATTCTCCATGTTCAATGAGCCATGGCTCATGCTAATTCAATGTTAATTGTTGTTGCCACATTTCCATGTTATGATTATCATGCTTTATCATGCCTTTATGTTCATATTTCTCTTGTGATCCATTGATGTGACAATTATATAACATGTATTATATTCCTCATGTTATTTCATGTTTATTCCCTTACTGGGCTCTATAGTTTAACCCTTTTCTTATGCATGTCCTCATGTTATCCAATGTAATGCTATGTACGGGGGAATGTAGTGGTCACGTAAAGGATTTATTCAATAATGATGTTGTATTTTATCTTTTAAGTTGTTATGTAATGATTCTAAGAACCAAAGACACAAGACCTCTCAGTATTCTATGTTTTATCAAGTGATGTTTATGTAATAAATCATGTTTAAGTTTGTAATAAAATCTGGGTTGTTATAAGGATACAATTATTACTCATTTGGTGATCCTTGAGGTCTCTGTCGCCTTCATTATATCTTGGGAAATCACTATTAAATATCATTATAGTTTGAGTTTTTATAAAATGGAGCCATTTCAATTGGTAACATGTGGCCTAGTGATATTTAACTCATGCCCTATCTAGGAACTGATTGGTACCTAAATTATATTTCATGAATGGAGGTGTTGATAATGGGAAGAATAAGGATTTGAATACTTGATTGATTTCTTTTTAGGATGGATCCTGATTGTAGTCAACCTAGTAAGATTTGAGGATTTTTGGGATGTTATTTTTGTTTCATTTATAATTTTTTCAAACATGTTATGCCTACTATCTTTTATCCATGTTTTCATGTTTTCTAGTTTCATGACATATCATCAGTTGTTGAATGTTATTCAAGTTGTTTTTGTTATTGTTACTATTGTGTCTAGTTTCCATTGTGCATCATATTTTCTTGTATTGATTCCTCTATTTTCCTCTATTTATAATCACATATTGTTCCTCTCATTGGTAATTAGGGCATAGTCTCCCCATGGACACAACCCTAGGCCCTCACTGTTAGTCGGTAGCCTCAGGCATTTGTCGGGATACACTTGAGGTCATGTGGCCCACTGGGATCGGGACACCCATTAAGTGGAATCCTAGTTCAGGACATCAAAAAGTGATATTAGAGGGGTTTCGTTTCTTTCATTACTATTTAAATATAATATATTACAGATTAGAAATGCATGGTACTTGTCCATAAGTAGTTCTTGGGAATCAAGAACCCATGTTCAGGGTATAAACCATGCTTCCTAATTGATAATTGTATTCTCTTTTTTTCCTATTATAGTTTATATTAATTCACCATTGGATGAGGCACATGATATCTGGTGTTGTTGATTATTACAATGTTTTATGATTTTCTTTCTTCCTTGGCATGATGATTTGAGGAAAAGGATTATTTTTAACATCATGCGTTATAGGAACCTAGAATTTCCATGTCAGTCATATTTCTATTCCATATAGGTGAATTTCATTGTTTTTCATTGCTTAATATACATATGATTGTTTAGTGAGATTGGGATAGTTATCTTGTACATTTATTACTTTTTTTGGATTTATTGATTTCCTATCTCAGTTCCTGAGGTTTATGTGCCCTTATGTGTTGGGATGAGTAATTTACCGTGTTAAGAAATCATGTTACAAATAAGTTGGTGTCACTTTCATTGATAAGGTGTATGGGAACTTATTAAATTGGAATTACTATCCATTATATTGAAAATAATACTTCTAAAATAAAATGGTTTCATATCATTATTCCTCTTTAACTTGTTTATGAAATGTAAATGAGTGAGTCTAGAAATTTACTGAAAAATGAAATGAAACACCTTTTTGAGAACATACCGATATTATGTTGTCTAAGTGGGTAGTTTGGGTAGTATGCCTTGAGTAGTGAATTTTTATCTTCTCAACATCAACTAGTGATTCCATCCTTCTTCTTATGGTTGTTCCAAGTTGTGTTCTTGGAATTTGTAGAGAAATACTCCCACAACATCCTTGTATCGTATTCATAGAGGGTGGTGACGACCATACTCCAGACGTGGTGGACCATGGCAAACTAGTCATACCTCCAAGAGTTCCACTCAATACAACAACTTATAAACCATATCTGGGAACCGATTCTCATGTTCATAATATTTTCATACCTCTGATGCAATCCCTACATGCTTCTCCCCAACTTGTACCTAAGATGGTTGATTTGACTCGTGAGTCCAACAGTAGAATCCTCTTAACTTTTTAGGGGATGGAAGTCTATAGGATATTGATTCTTTGCTAGAGGCCATCCAATCAATCTTTGGGAATTTGAAGATGCCTCCTAAGAGGAAGGTCATTATTTCACCTAAATTATTCAGGATTCGGCTAAGCGTTGGTGGGATGTGATTTCCCTTGCCAGTTGTCATCAAAGCATGATATGGGTTGATTTACATACTTCCATCTAGGATCAGTTCATTCCTCAGATGCTGAGTGATGACAGAGCTAGTGATTTCATATATCTTGAGTAGGGTTCTATGTCAGTTATGGAATAATCAGCACATTTCATAGTGTAGTAGTGACTTTCACCATTTCAAGCTAGTGACGACCTTTCGAAATGTAGATGCTTTAAGGATGGGATTTTGTACTCAATTTTTATATGGGTAAATGTCTTTAACCAACCTAATTTTTATGATATAGTCAATCTGGATCATATCACTAAGCATAAACTGAGGGATTCCAATCGTACTGGGCATAGAAGATCAGTGACACAGTAGAACAATAGTTCTTCTACTGGTAGGAAACGGCCCCTCAAAGTTTCTCATCAGGTTAGTGAAAACTAGAGTTCCTATTTTTATCTCTCTAAATTGTTTAATTAGTGTAGAAGAAAGGAGAATTAAAATCCCCAGTGTGATACTATCCCATTGGAGTGTTGGGATTGCAACCGTATGGGGAATCTCCAGTATTTCTGTAGGACTATTCCACCATCGTCGAGTGGAAAGGGATCAGTGCCAGCTCCACCATCTAGAGAATATTATTTTACACCGCATTAGGTGGCAGCTGGAATAAAATCTGTAGGTCTGGTCGTGGAGCTGGTCATGGTCATGGAAGCCATAACCTTGATCACCAACAACACAAACAGAGCAGTTATGATTGGGGTAGCTCGTCAGTTTCACATGACTGTGGATCGGGCCAGTTGAATGCACTACAACCAATACCCTAGGATCATGATGTGGTACCATCTATATTAAAAAGTATTATTATTGTGGAATCTACAATTGTATCTAATTTATTTGATATAGGTTCTTTGATCTATTGTATCTATGCATCTGTCATAGAGAGTCTCAAAGTGGAGATACAATAATACAATGGTGTAATTACTCTAGATACACAATTAGGGGTATGAACTGATGGAATATTCTAGTTTAGGGGCTACCCCCTTGTGTAATAAAGTTACCATATCTTATTGACCATTTCATTCTTGGGATTACATGCTTCAATGTAATTCATAGGATGGACTGGTTGGTTCACTATCATGCCTTTTCAGACTGTTACCACTGTAGGGAATCATTTACATCACTAGAGGGATGAAGTTATCTTTATATGTGTGTCTTGGATGTCCAAACTGGTAGTGTGGGACAAAAGCATCATGGGATAGGTTGAGTGACCACCTAGATTGAAACTATCCTCATAGTGGATTAAGGATTGCTTAAAGATAATTTTCCTCTAGTAGTGAATCATTTCTAGGATTATATTCCTCGTTATTTTTTAGCTATCCTCCTAATAGAGAGGTTGATTTTACAGTTGTGCTTATTCTAGGAGAAGCTACAGTGTTCATTCCCCCTTATATGATGGAACATACTAAGCTTCAAGAGCAGGGGTGTTTTTAGAGGATTTAGGGGCCAAAGATTTTATATAGCCTATTACAACCTCTTGGGGGTTGCTAGTGGTTTTTTACTATATAGTGGATGGAGACTTACATCAATGAATAGATTATATAATTTTGAACCATTTTATGGACATGAACTAGTATCCATTGTCTTTAATAAATGATCCCTTTTTCTTGCCCCGAGGAGTTGTGGTCTTCTTTAATAATAACCTAATATTGGATTATCATCTGATAAGAGTAAGGCCGTCAGAAATACCAATTACAAAATTCAATAGTAGGTATGGTCTGTATAATTACATTGTTTTGTTGTCCGGTCTTATGAAAATGCCCATAGTTTTCATGGATTTGAAGAATAGTGGTTTCACCCCTATTTGGAATCTTTTTTCATTGTCATTGAGGAAAACATATTGGTGTATTATCACACTCGTAGTGACGATGCCAACAATATTGAGGCCATTATGAGTACACTGATATAGTATCATCTTTATTCCATGATTGCCCAGTGCCACTTCTATATCAACAATTTTCACATCATAGGTTATATAATGTTAGAATAATGACTATAGGTTGACTGAGGAAAGGATAGGGTAGTAGTTTCTTGGATGAGACCTAATAATGTATTTTGGTATATATATATTTTCTTATGGATGGATGGATATTAAAATAACTTAATACATGATTTTTCCGACCATTCTTCATCTCCTTATAGTCTCACAATGAATGGTGTCAGGTTCATATGTTCATAAACACGTAATAATGCCTTTCCAGAGATGAATTGGATTCATGTATTATCAAAATTTCTGACTCTTCTAGAGGAAGGTGTAGGTTATTCTGTTTTATTTAAGGCATTATGCTTCGATCTAGGAGTAGTACAACTATATGAAGACAAAGTCATTCTGTATGGATGTCAGCATTTGAGGCCTACTGAGATAAATTATTCAAAACACGACCTTGAGCTAGCAGTAGTTGTCAGTTCCTTACACTTATAAAGACATTACCTCCTATGTGAGAAATTTTTGGTGTACATGGACCACAAGAGCCTCAAGTATATCTTTACTCATCAAGACATTAACCCTAGAGAGTGATTATGGGTAGAATATTTATAATACCTTCATTTTGATCTTGCCTATATGCACGGTAAGGGTAATGTAGATGCAGATGCACTGAGTTGTAAAAATTATGAATAAGTAGTATGGGAAGAAAGTGATGAATGGAAGTTAATGGCCCTCCTCTATGAGCTGCACCTAGAGTTTGCTGATTGTCACATACATACTTATCTCTCATCATTGGTAGTTACCTATTAGCTCCTTGCAAAGTTGAAGAGTAGAAAATTTTCAGATCTTGAAGGCTTAGTACTCTATTAGAGTATATGGGGAGATAACCAACTTCTACACGGGTCTATAGATAGATATGACATGTTGTGTATTCGTAGATGTGAATGGGTCCCTTCAGATATGATACTGGAGTTGATGATAGAGTCCCATGCATTATAGTGTGAAGTTGATCTAGACATCTGTTGGATGTATCGAGACATGTGACACCAATATTGGTGGCCTAGAATAAATTTTTTTATAGCAGGATTTGTCATTCGGTGTTCCAACTTTCAGCAGGTAAAAGTAGTGTAACAGTGACCTATAGGCTTGCTAAAACTACTTTTAGTCTCAAAATGTAAATGGGATGATGTTGCAATGGATTTTCTATTCATCATACCAAGGTCACTAAGGGTTAATGATGCTACTTGGGTATTCATTGATCGACTTACAAAATCATCCAACTTCATTCTTATTCGGGATAGGTTCTCATTTGATACGCTAGGAATTACATTTGACCATGAGATCATAAAAATATAGTGTGTCCCTCATAATATTGTTTTAGATAGGGATTCTTGTTTCACATGAAGGTTATATAGGAGATTTCATAATGCTACGGTAACACAGGTTCTTATAAGCACAAATTTTCACCCCCAGGCCGATGGAAAATAAGAATGGAATGTATAGGTTCGATAGTATATTCATCGATAATGGGTCCTGGATTTCGTTGGTCTGTGGAAAAATCGTATCCCTATGGTTGATTTCACCTTTAAGAATATATTTTAGGATGCAATTCAGATAGATCATTTGGAGGCATTGTTTTATATGCCTTTTAGTTCACCATTGTGCTTGCTAGAGGTAGGTACGGTATCCCTTCTGAAACCACTTCTTTTTCAAGAGATGACAGAGTTGGTTCAACTGATCAGAAATCATATGACTACTTCCTAGTCTAGAGAGAAATCACATGCGAATTATCATAGAAAAAATCTATAGTTCATGGTTAGGGATTACGTTTTCCTTCAGGTATCACCCAGACTAGAGCATAGGCAGTTATGGAAATAATGGAAGTTATCACCTAATTATGTAGGTCCATTTGAAATTATGAAGAGAATCGGCCCGGTATCCTATCAATTTCTATTACATCATAGGTATTTTCCCATGCTGTTCATCTTCAATGTTTCATATCATCACCATTACCATGAAAACACATATCATACCTTTTATCCCGATAAAGATAAGTTAGATGTTGATGCTACCTTTGAGGATTATCCTGTATACATCGTCGAACGATGCACATAAGTTCTCCACGATCAGTATGTCCCTTAGTAAGGGTTATATAGAATAATGGCGACATACAAGATAAGACCTGGGAGCGGGAGGCCGACATACATGCCCTATATCTAGAAGGTTTTGGAAATAGTGTTTCTTCTCCCCTGGGAGGTGAACTCGGGGATGAGTTCTTTTAAGGGGGGAATATTGTAAGAACCCAGTTCTTTACTCAGTAATGGATCGATTAAATTTTTTTATAATTCATTATTTTGGACCTAAGAAGACTTTAAAATGATATATAAAAGGTTTTATTGGAGTATGGGGCTTGTTCAGAGATCAAAAATAATTTTATTGTGAATATTGGCCATATCGCATGATAACCACATGGTTGATGCCCCGTTTGGTAAACCGTGCAGATGGAAATTTTTGGACATAACTATCTCGCACATTTTCTGCATGGTCATGCAACCAAACCACACATGTTCCCATTTATCTCAGTGAACCATGTGTGGTTTGTGATGGTTTTTCAAACCCTACAGATGAACCCTACACCTGCAATTACTTTGTGTAAATTTTCCTTTTCCTTTACTGATCTAATTAGATCCCTCCTTCTTCACTAATCTCACAAAAAGTTGGATTAACAAAATTTCCACTCATTTTGGCACTTTTTGATGACCTTTGTTAGGAACCAAGATATTTCATTCATTCATGATCCATTCTGGCTTATGATCATCACGTTGGATGCACAACAGTAAGTACTCGAGTCCATTTAAGCCTTTCCCCTTATCTCTTTCTCTAGACCTAATTATTTAGGTATGAGGATTTTTATCCTTTTCATAGATCTACTCAAATCCAAGATGAATCAAGGGATTGTACATAATGAGGAGATTCATTCAACCATATTTTGGGTGGTATATAACTCATCCCTAAAGTTCAATGATTTTGGAATTGTTATGTGGAGCCCAATGATTTCATCAGGTTCCATTTATATAATTCATTTTCCAGGTCTAAAATCATTAGAACCATATAGTTTGTAACAACCTGAACTTTTTAATAATATTTGTTTCTTAAAATTGTGTGTTATTTAATATTATACTTAAGAAAACTATTTTATTAAAATAATAAAGTGAGTATAATGAAAGGAGACCTTTGGGTTTTGACTGTTATATGACCCTTGGTAAATATGACCATTGAAAACTAAACTCTTAACATTAAAATTATTGTTTATAAATACAAGTGATCGATGTAACATACAATAGAATGAAGATTTGATGGCTTTATCTAAGAGACTCAGGCCGTACGAAGCCCATCAGTCAGATCTTGGGAAGGAGGTAGCGTCATTGGGATTCGCTCGGGACAAAGCCCAGGATGAACTTCAACATGTGATGCTTGAACAGAATCACTAAGAGAGAAGTTCAACCTGATAGAAATCACCACTCAAGATATGTTGTCTGAGCCACCCCAAGATTCTATCAAAATATCACAACTAAAACTTAGGTCCTACACATGTGTTATAAGGGGTTGTGTAACGAGGCCTTAGTTACTTGTGTAAACCTTTTATATAAATAAAATTGTTAATTATCATTATGGAAAATATGGTGAATTTAAAATATTTGGATAATTGTAGGATGAATTTATTGTTCCATATTACTAATAAATTTTGGAAAAAATGGTATCTTAAAATATTAATGTAAATTTTAAATAATTAATAATGTAAATATATTTTCAAAAAAAATTCCTTCTATTGTTTTGACCAGTAAGATATATTGAGTATAATAAGATCAACATAATTTTTATTGAATAGTAATGTAAGAATAGTATTATACCATTATGAATAGTAATGAATAGTATGTTGGACAACAAAATAGAAACATCACCCATTAATGTATAAATACAATTTACAAATCATAAAATCAAAAAAATGATCATAGTATAGGTTTTGGTAGTTTTGTATGTCATAAATATTTTATTTAAAATATTAATATTAATTTAATAATTTAAAATGGAATTTTATTTTCATAAAATGTTATCATAATTTTTTTACTTTATTGTGATATGGACATATGATAATTTTACGTGACCTTGATTAGTTTTTAAATGTTTTACAAAACGAGATATATTTTTAGAATTTTTTTTGAATAAATATTTATTTCATTAAAAAATTAAATTAAAATTATTTTTAAACTTATTTTCATATAATGGAGTTCATTTTTGAGTTCAAAGCATTGATATTAGGTTAGGGTGTATTTTTGGGAGTTTTCTGAAATAGTTGTATTTTCGGTGAATATAGAAAATATAGTTTTGAGTTTCAGGTGTTTAATGACATCACTAATGATGTAATTATTCTTGTCGACATATGAATAGTAATATTTACTATGATAGGTCCCATGTGGCTAATACCCTGGGAAAATACCAAGGGCATGCCCATGGATTTTCAAATACCACTGATGATGTGTCACATGGAAATTAAAAATTTATTCCCCCACTTTTTCTATAAATACCAAGACATTCCCTCATTCATTTAATTCCAAAAATTCCTCAATGAAACTATAGTCCTTTTACCTCCAAATTATTCCTACCAAGGTTACCTCAATCCCCAAAAAGTCTTAAACTTCATGCTATCAAAGTTACTCTTTATGGTAAGGGAACCTCTCACCATCCTCTTTTAAGTCATTAATTCTTTTATGTTATGTCTTCTAGTTTCAATATTATTTTTTTGGGGAACGTTCTTCTATATCATTATCTATGTCCATTTAATTTTCAATTGATTAGATACCCTTTATTCTCTCATCAACTGATTTTATAAAATTTTATGTGACGCTGTTCGGCTTCCAAATTTTCATAAAATAAATCACATCTTCTTTTTTCCATCGAGTATCATTTTAATATAGAAATTCCTTAAAATATCCACAACATGATATTATTTTCTTTATATTAATTACCCATAATTTATTATGAGTTATTAATGAGTGGTTTACTCATGTCCCCTCTTTTTTCAATGATGTATATAACTTTGTTATATCGTCGTTATGCTGCATAATTTTCATCTTCAAATCTCTCTTTTTCTCATGAAATTAATCTGTATTATTTATGTGAATACCCAAATATTTTTTCATTTCTAGGGTATTCATATATACCTAAAATTTATCTATTTTATTATGGGATTTATATACATATAACTGTCACTCCCTTTCTATGGGTTATAAATAACATAACCATAATGTTTTTAAGAACTTTTTAAACGTCGCGATTTTGAAAAGAAACATATTTATATTATTATCTATGAGTTATTTATGAAATGATTTATTATGATCTATGGAGATCACATTAACATAAATTAAATTTAAGGGTGTGCCTTGATAGCTCTCCAATGCATTGGGAAAATAATTAATCTCTATATATGACAAGTTTCACAATACCTTTGTTTATAGCCTTGGTAATTTTTATGACACCTTGGGGACAAACCGTGTTGATATGTTCATAAATGTCTAAATGAAATGTTGTATCCACATATTCTTGTTACAATTCATGTTCATTTTTTATGATATTCCTCTTCTTCTATTGATCTTTTCTTTATCAAGTTCTTATTGATATCACAAGTAAACGGAATCCTGTGTTTACCCTTACTAGGACTTATGCTCACCCTTTCCATTGATGTAGGTCTATGGGATTTGATATTAAGTAAACGTACATAGTATGAAACAATGATGATGCCTCATAAGTGGTTTAGAAGAATTTTTTAATTTGTTTTTATGTTTTATGTTCATGATTTCCACGACACTAGACGTTAAAGATCCTTTGTTTGTGAAATGTAATGGAAATATATGTAATTAAAAGGTGCGATTCCATATATTGTATCAAAAGATAGTTTAGTTATTTATGGAAATTAGGCTATGAAAAGTTTTGGAAGAACCCTTTATAAATTTTTAAATATAGGAAAACTTCCTGTTATTTTGGTGAGTATTGAATAAGTGGTTTATCAAGAAAAAACATCCCTGTTTGGATACGATCTGGTAGAGGAGGCTCTAGCACAGATGTATCGGGGAGTGAAAACACCGACAATGAGTTTTGGGGTCAACCTGGGGAATCCTGGTACATGAAGATGTTCCTTGCTACACTCTTGGTTATGACACTCATAGGGGTTTTTTTGGTTAATCATAAGCATTTTATGAATTTTTATGAAGGATTTATATAGAAATGTAATTGTTTAATAGTGAAGTTTTAAGACATAAAATACTATATATTTAAAATATTTATTAATGAATTAATCATCTCACTATGGTTTTATTAGTTTATAAAATTAATGGTAATAGGAGGAACTATGAAAATAGTGACTGCAATGGACCATGTGCTTGAGGCCCTTCTATGGAAGCTAGAATAGAAACATTCATGCAAATGATGAACCAACTAAATCATGTTATGGGAAATATCACGAATCAAGCTAAGAGACTGATCTCTACAAAAAGGGAAAAACATTATGTTGAATCATCTATGGATCTATGACCACCAACTTTTAGTGGTTCTACTAACCCATTGATTACTGAATAGTGGAGCAGCTCTATTGAGGATATCTTTTTTGAACTCTGCTTTTCTGAACAATAGATGGTTACGTTGGATTCTTATCACTTATAGGGAGAAGCTGATCCGTGGTGAGAACTAATTAAAAACACAAGTCCAAGAGTGGAAGTTGAAGCTATGGAGTGGGAAGAGTTCATATAGATATTCTTCAGTAAGTGTTTCCCTCGATCAATGAGAATAAGAATGGAGAAGAAGTTTATCGAGATGAAGTAGAAGGAGAATGAATCTCTGGTATGATACAAGATGTACTTCACCATGCATTCCAGTTATACATCAAGCTATGTCAAGGATCCAAGTAGGAAGTTTTTGATATATTCTTCGGTGGACTGAGACCTCATCTGTAGAAGAATCTAGCCAACCGAGATTATGAAAGCTATGAGGAGATTGTGTGATGTGCAATGATAGTAGAATTGGATTTGGTGAGATACAATTGTCTCATAAATCCAATGGAATGAATGGATTGATAGATTGATGATTAGGGAGGAGCTTTGATCAGGGAAGATAAGTCAATCAAGTGAAACGTCCCTAGTGTAAAAAATGTAGGGTGAAGAATTCGAGGAACTGTCTTCTCGGGAGGAGCAAGTGCTACAGGTTTGGAAGAGATGGCCTTATTGTGTAGAATTTTCATAGTGAGAAAATGCCTAGACTTCCCAACACTAGAGACAAGGGTAAGAATATTCATGACCTACTTGATGTCTAATTCTATAAGTTTGGACAACTTGGGCAGTTTTCCAATCACAATCCAAATCTGAGGACAGTGGAGGGGAATCACTATCAGTCTCATCAATGGCCAAGGGATAAAGGTCATGTTTTTGTATCACTACGGCTAAAATTGAAGCTCCGAATAATGTTGGAGTAGGTAATCTTGTTGTTCTCTCGAAGATAAAAAAGTACTTTGTTTGATTCTGGTTCTACTCATTCCTTTATTTCCTCCTTGTTTGCAAATAATTTAGAATCAACCCCCTGATTTGCTAAAAGTTGGGTTATTAGTCAGGACTCATTGTGGGATTATCCCTGAATCACCACTATTTTGTAACTCTAGTATATGCATTAGTGAGAACAATCTTATCACAAATATAGTAGTCATTCAAAATTTGGAATTCTACATTATAATAGGGATCGACTGGCTCTCAACATATAATTCTATGATCAAATGAAGACGCAAGGAAACCTAAGTAGTCTGTAAGGGAAACCTACAGTTATATTCCAAAAAGATATATCTCAACCTGATATTTTTCTAGAATAATCTACTATATCCATATTTATGGAGTTAATCAGTGAGGAATAATAAGTATGTGAGAGTGTAAGGATAGAAACTATC
Source organism: Viscum album (assembly GCA_963277665.1). Lineage (NCBI taxonomy): Eukaryota > Viridiplantae > Streptophyta > Magnoliopsida > Santalales > Viscaceae > Viscum > Viscum album. The sequence goes on along the minus strand of OY728121.1, from coordinate 1,152,019,681 downwards.
CCCATCTTCCATGAATACATTGACGTACTTCCTAAGGAGTTACCTGGACCACCCCCAAGGATAGTGGTATATTTCTCTATTGATCTCGTACCTAGATGCCATCCAATATCAAAGACCATGTATATGATGGAAAATGTAGAGTTGGAGGTGTTAAATAAAAACTCCATGATCTTTTGGTGAAGGGGTTTATATGACTGAGTGTGTCTCCTTAGGGAGAACCAGTTCTCTTTGGGAATAAGATGGATGGATCAATGTGGATATTCATTGATTATTGAGAATTGAATGGGATGATAGTGAAGAAAAAATACCCTCTTCATAGAATTGATGACTTATTCGAAAAACTTCTTGGGGATCTATTCTTCTCTAAGAATGATCTTTAACCTGGTTATCATCATTTGAGGGTGAATAAAGAAGATATTCCTAAAAATTCCTTCTGACCAAGATATGAGCATTGTGAGTTTATTGTTATTCCCTTTGGACTGACTAATACACCTTCTTTTTTAATTAATTTGATGAATAGGGTCATTAAAATATACCATGATAACTTTGTGGTAGTTTTTAATGATGATATTCTGATTTATTCTCAAAGTCGCGAGGAGTATGATGATCATCTAAGAATTACTTTTTCAAACTCTATGGAAGGAGAGGCTTTTTGGGAAGTTCAACAAATGTTAATTCTGGTCACAATATGTTCCTTTATTCGGGAACATTGTAACCAATGAAGGAATCATAGTTAACCCTACAACGACAAAAGTTGAAGAGGAGTAGTATCAACCTACAATAATAACTGAGATTCGATGTTTCGAGGGATTATCAGGATATTACAGGAGGTTTCTGAAAAAAAAATCATGTTTTTTTTATTTTAATAATTATCATATTATGTATAAAGTGATGTATTATTTATTTTAACTATATAATAAAAAAAATGGAATTAATTCCCCCAAAAATAAATGGAATTAATTTATAAACAATAATGATTTAAACGTTTAACTCTCCTCTCAAATTAAAAATGTGCACCGAATTATTACAGCCCATGACCCATAATCTATGATAATATGATGAAATCTATCACTTTACATTTTCATCCTTGATGCCATTAATTGTGAACTTCTTTTTTCCTTCAATACTTAAAAAATAAAAAGGAAAATTTAGATCACTTACATTTTGGAGGACCTTTTAGGTCTATATTTTTAAATAATTAGGAAAAAACCAGGAATAAACAAATCATATTAACATAGACACAGAAATAACTAGTCAATAAAGATGGAAATCATCTTCCATTATACCCAACTTTTCATATTTCAAATTATCCATCGACCCCATCCTTGCAAAATATTTTATTGAAAAAAATAATTCTAATTAATTGATTACAATATAGGGAAACTGAATCAAAAAAAGGGTGGGATCATATGCTCAGTAATTGTAAACATTATAATAAACAATTGAATTTCATTTACTGATAATAATATTTCATATGTGCATGTTGACATAATCAATGTGAATGAGAAAATCATAAAATTACTCATAGACATCAATAACTGGATTCTCAAATATGAAAACCTGGAAAAGGAAAGAGTTATCAGAATTAATAATATTGATTCTTGTGATATTAATCTCAACATTTAGAAACATTATAAACAAAATAAAAGCATAAAAAACATGTACATACTTGGGTAATCATTTTTACTTCACTCTTTGATTCACTATTATAAATTGAAAAATCATACAGTTGACTACCATGCCAAATGCATAGGGGGATATCTTGGGACCACCCATCAATGGATTATCACATAACAACCTTTCACTAGTTTTTCATGGAACCAGTCATCATTATTTTTTCATGGAACAAACCATCATTGGTTTATAACATGACCACCTATAAAATTTCCATATACCATTACAAAATCATCAAAATAGAATCATTTATCTCATGATGAAATTATATGAAAAATCATTACCCATTTTATAACCTGATTATACCATGTAAATGATATATGTTATATAAAAATATCATTTTAGTTTTTTATCCCAATGAAGATAAATAAATTCCACAAAAATATCTTTGTAACATGATTAACCATTGGAAAGTATGTCGAGTTTATAAAAATTTCATTGGAACATGATTTAGTCAAGGAAAGTAATTTGGTTCAATAAAAATCTCTATGAAACATGATTTACCCATTGAGAAAATGGATTCTATTAAAATCACATTGTAACATGATTATCCCATGTAAAATAAATTGGTTTAATAATAATTACATTAATAAGTGATTAACTAATTGAATGCAAATGGGTTAACTAAAAATAAATTTGGAACATGAGTAATCCAAGAAAAATAAATTCATTCAACAAAAATGTCATTCAAACAAGATTAAACCATGAAAATTAAATGTGTTCGATTGAAATATCTTTGGAATGACATTAACCAATGGAAAATAAACTTGGTCAATAACTATCTCTTTGAAACATTTCTAAACTATGGACAATGAATGAGTTCCATAACCATTTCCTTGAAAAGATAATAATCCATCTAGAAATGAATGAGGATGGTTTCAATTGATGATACCCCTATTGAAATTTAAATAAAAACAAGATTTATTGGGATTTATTAATGGGAATACCATTAAAAGGACATTAAAAATAATCCTCAGGGAAATAATCTTAAATATTTCAATGTCTCACAAACAACTTTAATCCATTTGAGTCATTATACCCATACCGAAATAACATTAAATTAATATTATAATGTAATTAAAAATAATTATATTCATGAAATAAACTAAAAAATGAGCGGTATATGCACCTTATAAAAGAAGATATGTGTATAACATAACAAACATATCAATGAATGATAATTGTGACAAAAATCAATTATAGCTTTAGTTACTTCCAAATAGTATTGCCAATGGATGATAGTTCATAAATTATACATTTAAATCCTGAATAAAATCAATTATAATAATCATAAATTATATTAATGGGAATATGATATACCACCCAAAAAAAATGTTCTGAATGTGCAATTAGTCTTGAAAAAAATAAATTTTAGACTTGAAATACCCTTAGAAATGTGATAACATTTTGATCGAAACCCCCAAAATTAATAATATTGAAATAGAAAATTTTAATACCATTTAGATAAAATAATTCATTGAATAATATATCTAAATGGTCTGTAGATAGAACTCAAAAAGTACGTAAGTTTTAAATATTCCATTTCTCTAATAGCTTTAAAAAGTGAGTTGAGAATTCCTTCCAACTATGGTAACATCTAAATCAGAATCCCCAAATGTAATAATCATCATATAAAACATTTGACTACCAGGAATATAAAATACTTCATGATGTAATATATGAAAATGTGTATTCGATATGCCACATAAAATAAGTAATCGGTAAATTTGACATTTATCTGAAAAATGTAATAACTGATATGAAAATACCACAAAACTATTGAAATTTCTAAATCAGAAAGAACAAAAGTAATAAAAATCATGTATGTAACATGAATATAAATGAATAAATTATATAATATAGAAAAAGGGGTTTTAGTTACAAAAAACAAAATTAGTAAGTGGTGAATATGGAATTTTTCTCACATATATAAAATGTAAGATGAAAATCACTTATAGTTATTGTATCATCTAGATAGGATGGTAACACCCCAATATTTTGTGAACTTTTTTTTATTAATTTAATCTTTTTTAGTATTTAAAATTCATAAAAAAATTATATATTTTTATATATTAAATCACTGTGTTCATATTTTGATACACACAACACCATTTTAATCGTTCTCTACATGCACCAAATATATAAAATTTCAATGAAAAAAACTATATTTAGATAGTGTTACATAAAATTTCGAGTTCCTTCGATAGATTTAATTACATGAAAGGCTCAATTTTATTGAACTACAATATACTATTAAAATATTATTATAGTTACCACAATGTCATTGGAATAGATGTTATGAATATTATTAACACAACTATGAAAATTTTATTTCAACCATGATATTGAAAAAATACTTTATTTATTAATTATATATAAATGATGGTATGAACTATTTGAATATAATGAAATTAATATTCTAAGAAAACTATTTTCATTAAGTTCAAACAATATTTTATATCAGTAAATTAAGATACCAATATTGATTATTGTTTTTAATGAAATTTATATATAATATATTAAGTAATATTTTTGGCATTCAGACAATGAATTTTATTGGACTAAGAGAATGATAAATAAATTTTTATGAACAAAAATGAACTCTTCAAAAAGAAGTTTTACCGCCATTTAATGTAAACCTATTTTAAATATAATTTTTTACCAATAAATACTATTTTTTATAAAAAACATTATTTTTGAAATTAGAATATCAAAATTCTATTTCAGTTATTTTTATTTTTTTCTAAGAAGATTAATTTTTTAGAGAATAGTGAAAACAAAGAATTTTAATTTAAAATTTAATTGCCATCTAATTTAATTATATTATTAAATTATATTTAAATTTGGTTTAAAGAATAATTATACCCAAAATACATAAATTAATCTAATTTAAGTCATTAGAACAAATTTCCCATTCAAATTAGATATACAAGCATTTCATATAATTTTATTTTTTCAATTTAAAAACACTTCGTCTGGTCTCGTCTAAGTGATTAATACAAAATTAATTTTCACAACTTATTGGATTCGATTTTTGAAAAATTAATTCCATATTTTTTATCATCATGATTTATAGTTTATAATAATAAAAACATAATTTTATAGCAAATTTATTAGTAAAATTTATATAAATTAATTAATGTGATTATTATAAAAATGAGTTTACATAGTTTCCAAACATTAACATACGGTCAAAAATAACATAGAAACTTTTCCCGAATAAATTTTATGGAAATAATTTTACAATATCCTCCATTATATATATAATTTAAATGAATTGGAACAAAAAAATGTAATGGGGACCTATCAAAAGTGTTTACCTTTTTATATTTACAAGAATGTCACTACTCCTCCACTATAAAAGGGTACTCACACCCCTAACATATTCACAATTGTAAATAAAAATAAATTGGGAAATCCTAAAAAATATATTCCCAACATCCGCCCATAATCCTAGATTCCTTCATAAGTGAAAAAATCTAACCATACAGTCCCTCTGGTGAAAACCAAAAGGAGTTACCAAAGAAGAGGTATCATAATTTGACAAGATCTTTTATTTTATTTCTTTCTCCAAAACCTCATTTATTTTTATTCTATTATTATAAAATAATAATAGCATCCAAAATATACTGATATTTATTTTTATAATTTTTAGACCTAAAACTATACACACTTCCATTATATGGGTAATTAACATACCATTCATGTGTACGACAGACTACCACCTCACAAAAAAATGTCATTCACTTTTCCATTATCAATTATCATGGTAGGGAATTTGAATGTAAATATATTTTTATATGATATATATTATATTTATGATTTAATTATGATTATGGAGTAATTATATGAAACATAACACGATTCCATCTCTTAATTATAGATACAGTAACTTTGTTTGTGGACTTGTGGACTACCACCTCCTCAAATCGATGGGATTTTTTCACACATTGTGAGGAATGTATTAAAGACGAGTTTAGTAAATTTTTATAAAATTTATTAAATATTAATTCTACTTTAATTATAATATATATATATATCATTTATATCCTTTCCATCAACATGACTATAAAACAGAAACAATATTAATTCATATGTATAACATACCATCTCCATGAATAGTATATTCTATTTAATATTTATATCTATTGTAGAATATTGAAAATATTTATATACAAAATTTATATGATTTTTATATAACACAATAAAATCATTAAATATCTAAATCATGATCTGTGTAATAGGATGAATAATAACAATTCAAAAACATATTCAAAAATCAAATATGATATTACCTAAAACTTAACATTATCATTGAATTGTTAAAATATGGTTAATATACATACATAATAAAATAATAGGTTGTATTAGTAATTATAATATGGTTATTTAGTATATTTATAATAAAAATTGATTGTATATAGAATATTTTTTAATATTTATTAGGAATGTCAAGTCATGATGTAAGCATTTTCTCATCTCACTTTAATTTTTTTAAGACTTATGAATCAATAACCACTAATTATTTTGTGTGTTGTATGTAATACCCCTAAATTTATTCTATGTTTCATATAATTAAATATATTTGTATTTACATATCAATTATATGTTATTTATGTCATGGGGATTATGTTTACAACATTACCAATTCAGGAATGTAATTTTCTTACTCAATTTTCACTATTTGAGATACATACCTTGTTGTGCACCAAAATTTTTCAATACAGCGTATTTAATGAAAATTTAAATTTTATATCATGAATATCTTTATTTTCATGATAATTTTAGGTTCATGTAATTTTCTTGTATCATGTGTATTATGATTCAAATTTACTATTATCGTAAAATTTTATTTCTACAACCATATCGTCTATCAGGATTTTGTGTGATTGTGCTTTTATTCATGAAATATTAGGATCCATCTCTCAAAAACTCCCCATAATTTTAAAATTAAATGTTCATTAATAATATATTCATATACTGGAATAATTTATTAAAACATTTTTTACATGTGATAAATATGAAATATTTTTAGTAAAATATATCTTTTTCTTTTTCTTCAATCTGATATCTATGTTCTTTAAAAACCATGTTTTCTAAAAGTTTCTTAAAAAATGTTTGAATTCCCTTTTATGATCTATAAAATAATTTTTACCCTTGTTTTACCTTTTAAAAATATTTTTTGAAATGAAAAATTCTTGTTGTTTTCATATTGAGGAACCTTTTTAAACTTTTTATGGTGTAAAATAAATGGTCAGCATGTATGAATTTTTCTTCCATCAAGACCACCATTTCATTGAAGCTTCTATTATATATTTTTGAGATTAGTTTTTGGAAAAAAAATTCCCCAATATTCTTGGAATTAATTTCATTATGGTAGGTTTAAAAAAATATCTTTCAAAAATATTTACGATTTGAGAAGTGTTTTTAATGATTTTCCATAATGATATTTATTGTTTTTAAATATATTTTAAAAAATATAGTTTTAAAAAGTGTTTTGTGATTTAAACGTTTTTAACTATTTTCAAACTTATTTTATAATTTTTCAGAGAATCGTGTATTCAAAATGTTATTATTTATATTTTTTATGTTTTTATGAAAAAATATTTTACAATTGATTTCAAGATTATATTATAAATTTTCAAGGAAAAATAATTTCAAAAAAAATCAAGATTCATTTATATGTTTCCATAGAAAAGTGTTTTTATATTTCTTAAAATATTAATTTATAATATTTCAAAGAAAATGGATTTATAAATATTTCAAGAATCATCTATATGTTTCTAGGTTTATTTTCATCAATAATGGGTTTCAAGATGTTTTATGTTTTAAAATGTTTTTAACACAAAAGGTGACATGAATTAGCCACCCAATTAATGCCCCAAATAAATTTATTAAAACAGAAGTATTATAATACAAACTCTTGCTATAATGATTTTACACAAACCCAAAAGTGAGAGCATAACATGTAGATATAAAAAAGAATCTAAAACACATCAGGAAACAAGTTCGGCCACCCCAAGTATTCTCCAAGGTAGGGGACATGCAGTAATGTCCGTCACATAAGAGGAGATAGTCATGCCCTGGGAGATGATCAGCACTGGTCAAAGAAAATCAGGGAGTATGGATATACTCGTGCATCAACCTCTTCTTAAACAGTCAGTGTTTGATATCAAGATATGTTTCCATGGAAATTTTACCACCTATGATCCTCTGATAATCCAATTTTACATGTTGTTCCAATCATGATTCAGAAATTTTTATTTATATTCTCAACATCATAGACCACAAACATCACCACCAGGTCAAAAATGAATTTTTTAAGAAAGATATTTTTTTATAGAAATTATTTTTATATATTTCTGAAAAATTATTTTCTATATAAGATTACATACATTAGTTTTACGCATTCCTTACTCGTGATATGATATACGTGTTTCATTCATAATATTTCTCTAATTATTTTAGGTTTTGATGGCATGCTATTTATGAAACATATTTCTCATTCACATGTTATATGTCATTGAAAACTATTTCTCTCTATTGGGTTATTTGTTTATGAAAGTAGATTAAATTTCATGGGTTTTTTATTTATGCAACCCATTTCACATTCATGGGATATATTCTTATAAAACCCACTTATTTCCAAAAGTTATGATTTAGTGAAATGGTTTTGAAACCTATCCCTTTTCTAATGGTTATGATAAGATGACATGTTTATGATGCCCATTTCATTTCAAGGGGTATTATGTGATTGATTATGATCATGTAGAACACATAAGTATGATTTGATTATTATATGGGTGGTATATATATCTTCTTCCAATACATTGAGTAATGATTTATTTGTCCATAGATAGATATCGATGGAATGACATGAGAAATCAATTTAGTAAATGATTTTTTTTAAAAGATTGTATTGGGAGTGAAATGTAACTACTAATTTGTTCATGGTAGTGAACCCGGACAATTATGATGGTTTGTGTATTGAACTCATTCCACTGTAAGGAAATGGATCATATTGGGGATATTGGTGTTTCCTTTCCAACAGTTGTATCCCCCATGAAGTACCCTAATAAGCTTTGGAAATCATCCTTGACTAGTATGATATTATTTTATATGTTTATGTGTAAGCTAAAAATTATATTTCATATTCAGATGTTATGATCTGATGGATTATGCTATTTATTCACTTAAGATTTATTTCCTATGACTGTCTAATCATTATTCTATGAATCATGTACAATATCATTCATATGCAGGTTATGATGTTACAATGTTATTCTCATGTTCCCATTCACTTATGCTTATGGTATTATTTTAATATCCATTATTTACCCTTATTAAGTATCTAACAACACCCTTTCATATGTTTCATTTCCATAGGATATCATGAAATGTTTATGTAAAAGTACTAATGGGGAGGAACATTTTGGGAATCATTGAAGAACTTTCACCAAGATATAATATTTTGTTCCATGACTATAATTATATTAAACTATTATGGTACTCATTCATGTACATTTTAATGCTCTGAATATTCATCCAAAATTATTTAATATACATGTATGTAATTCCTTGGTCTCTATAGTTGGAATCAATGTAAAGTTTTATTCAAAAATTCAATACAAGGATAATAAATATTTAGTGATATCTATTTGTTTTTTTTCAAAGGATATGACTATGGATATATCTAATTATTATCCTAAGGTGTCATGGATTAAAAAGTTTTTCATAAAATTTTAGTCCTATAAGTTAGTTATCATGATTTTGTAGTTTTCACTATGTCAAGTGTTTCTCAAACTATGCTTTCTGGTTTTACTCAATGGAGGGAAGAATAAAGAGCTTGGTTAATATTGAATCTGAAGGTGAATTTGGTGATTATGAGTATTGACAATTGATAATATTTGGAGAGAATGATATTGTGATTATTATGAATTATCAATCTTGATAAATGATTACCAATATCAAAATTGGTGATATTCTTAACACATAAAATAATAAGAATATGTAATTTTATAAATATTTATGTGTTAATGAACATAGCGGAAAGAAGATTCATATTTCTACAAGTCATGAATAAGGAACGGAGAACCTTGAGGAATACCTCAATTAGAGAGGTTGATGTTATATATGTTGGAAAATGTCTATAGAGTGGCGGATTTTCATGGATATTAATTTATTATCAATGGAGAACGTGGTAATTACCCAATTCAATGCATGGAAATAAGAATTTACTTCTATACCATTGAAATACTTATTCTCTTTCAATCGTTGAAGAAGTAGTATAATTGTGTTTAGGAATTTGCACTCATGAATTATATAAGGATTTGACAGTTTATGTTTTTTTCCTAAGGATTTTCAATAATACGTTCAATGGTTTTGTGGGACTAGAAATGTTATTTGATGGAAAGGTAAATTTTTTTTAAGGTAATATAACCATTAATAAGTTATCGATGATGGGATAATGATGTTTGGATAAAGATATGCAGTATATGAATAAGTAAATGTTATAGTACTAATAACCATAGAACTAATAAATGATTTTTTACAATGTATTTTTTTATAATGATGGTGTTTAAAGAGTTTTTGGATTTAAGGATTATATCCAATTAACTTTGGAATAAAGAAACATGTACGTTTTCAATAAGTATTTTTAATAACTCATCTTCCTTCCATGATTGAAGAGAATATATATGAAGATATTCACATGTTTTATATGTTAAAAATAACCAATACTTATGGTATATCGGAGACCGATGTTAAGATGATTTTGAGTAATTTAGTGACCATCTTTGTAATTTTTTATACTTTCAACTTCGTGAAGGGTTATATGGTTAACCATTCATTGAATGGATTATGTTAGACATATAATGTGGTTTTATAAATTAATTTATAATATAGATATATGAATATTTCTAGATATTAATATCTTATGCTAACCATATCGGGGTTGCAATAACAAAATATACGTGAAATTTCTTATCACTCTTATTAAGGATTTCGTTATCTTTTTGGGCTTTAAGAATTAAAAAATCATTATACTTTCTGGGAGTAAGAGATCAAGTTGAAATTGATGATGACACAACCAAAGAGTACAAATTTTTATATTAAATGGAATGGAAATAAGTAAGATTATCTTAATATGTAAATTTCATAATATTTCAGAAAATTTATTGAAATAAATGTTTTCCCCGTTATAATCATTTTTGAATATATCAATGCCCTTTTAAGCTTATTTGGGTTATGGATTAGTGGTCAAAAATTATCAACCAAGAATTTTCTCCATCACTATCCATGAAAACATGATTTGTTAAATTAGTCTTCTATTTTCGTGTTTTCACTTTCCACCAATGTTATTCTTTGTCTAATCCTAGTTATGATTTACTCTGGGTAACCATTATGGTTCCATCATTAATTTTTTTAATTAATGTTTTAGTAATCATTTATATGGTTTGGATTTCTATAAAAGAAGATTTTTTTATTAATCCTTTATCAACCCATAAAATTTATAATGTGAAATTGATTTTAAGAGTGGAACAATGTAACACCCTTTGCATTTATTAATTTTTTAAATAATTTTATCTTTTTCTATATTAATAATTTAATAAACACTTAATATATCTTGTGTTATATGGAAGAAGTAAGATTGGGATGTGTTTCACATAACATGTTAATCATTCACAGCCCACAATACATAGATTATATTTAATACACACACAACTATTTTTGTCTTCTGTGACACTCAATTTCGAGTTCCTTCGATATCTTGCATCACACAGATGGTGAGTATTACAAAAAAAAATATACTATTAATATTTTTATTAAAATATTAGTTTAGTTACCACCTATCCATTGGAATAGGAGTAAATAATAGTATTAAATAACCTATAAAAATATGATTTAATCATGTATATAAAATACATAATTTGGTTATTAATTTGATATAAATGAATGTATGATCTATAAGAATTAAATTAATTCATTTTCTATGAAAATTATTTTTCTATGTAAAATCAATATTTTATATCAGTAAATTAAAAAAACCACTTTTGATGAATGTATTTATTAAAATTTATATATTATATATTAAATAAATTTTTTACACTCTTTAATTATATATGGTACACATAAGATAAGGATCAACCAATTTTAGGATTAAAAAAAATAGAATTTTTAAAAATGTAATTTTACCACCTTTAAAGGGGCACCAATTATAAATATAGTTCATGAAATATTTAAAATTTAAAATTGAAATATTTAACATTTTATTTTAAAATGGAATATCTTAATTTTCTTACGTTGAATTTTTTATATTTTTTAGAGATATTTCATTTTTTTATGAATAATGAAAAATGCTGAATTTTAATTGAAGTCTACTAATTAATATAATTTATTTGTCCATATAAATTATATATTAATTTTTAAAGTATAATTAGATATATTACACATAAATTTATACAATTTAGTCCATTGAAACCAATATTACATTGAAATTGGATATAAAAAATTTGAGATACTTGGACTTGTTTACATTAAAACTTGTTATCTTGTCCTATTAGTGGGATTTTTTTAAATTATTTTGAACCACCCTTATTATTAGTTCTTTTAAAAATTGATACCATATTTTTAATAATCATAAATTATACTGTCCAATAAATTTTAATTTAATTTCTACCAAACTTATTATTTAATGTAATTAAAATTATTTATAGTTTTTACGGATAAAAATATATTACATAGTTGTTAAATTCTAAATTAAGGTCCAAATAACCTAGAAACATATCCAATATACATTTAATTAAAATATTTTTAAAATATCATAAATGTTATTTTAAATTTAACATAATTGTATGCACATTATGTAATGGATACCTTCCATTATTTTTTATCTTTTATATTTACACGAATGTCACTCCTCTCCGACAAAAAAAAACTCAAACCCCTCATGTCATCACAAATAACTAGCCATTTGGATCTGAAAACCACTATCCAATATTCCTCCCTAAATCCTACCCTTAATAAATGAAGATTCCATTTGGGATGAAATTCTACCAAGGTATCCCTTTAGTGATAACCAAAAGGAGTTACCAAAAGAATATGTAACACCCTTCTAAAAGAACATTTATTTTATTTCATTTTCAACTCCCTAAATTATTTATATTCCATGATTATAAAATAAAAATATAATCCTAAATAAATGTTTATTTTATTATTCTATTTATTCTAAATAAAACTATACACACTTCTACCTAATTGGTAACCAACAATCCTTTTGTGTGTACGGTGGACTACAGCCTGGTGAAATGATGTCTTTTATTTTTCCTTTACCACATCTCTTTAGTTGGAATTATGATGGAAATAATTTCTTATATGATATACATAATTTATATGATTTAATTTTTTTAATTAATTATTATCTAAAACAACCTTCAGGATGACCATTTTTGGAAAATATATTAACTTCATTTGAGTACATGTGGATAACAACCTCCTCAAATCATTGTGATTCGTTCATAGTTTTGATGTGATGAATTGAGTAAGTGTATATATAATTTGTATTATATGACTAAAATAATAATTATACTTGAATGAAATATATAAATAAATATATATATATATATATACTAGCACTTCATTTACATTGATTCATTCAATATGGTAATTAATCATAAACAACGTTCATGCGTACGTATGGCCTACCGTCTCCTTGAACGGAGTATTCAATTTCATATTTGATACATATATATATATTATTATAAATATTTATATAGAGTATATATATGATGGTTATAATATTTTTTATATTCGAGAAACAATCCAAAAATGATCTAATTATGATGATAATGAATAAGAAGTCACAAAATATATGAAAAGCTAAGAAAAAATTACATAAAACTTAACATTTACATTGATTTGTTAATAAAAATGAAATATAAACCCATAATCATATAAAATATGATATTAGATATATAAATATGTTTATGTGGTATATTTATATTAAAGTTATATTTATTATTTAAGAGTTCTAAATGTGAACGAAAAATTCCATGAAATAAAGTTAGGGTTTTATCCTCTCACTTTTATTTCTATGAGACTTATTCTTTATTCAATAGTAATTTATTTTGTCTAGTCAGTTTAAATCACATGAATTTACTATATGATTATTGAAATTAAAATTATGGGTTTTAAATATCCATTTTATGATAATTATTTAATTGGGTTTATGATTCAATATATACCAAGTTGTTAAATAAAGTTTTTTATGGATTTTCATTATTTGAGATGCATCCCATGTTATGAAACTATATTTTTCTTTGGGGTGTATATACTACCCTTTTACATTATATATCATTAATATACTTATTTAAATTATTTTTTATGAATAATATAATGTTATTAACTCATGTGGAATATGATTCAAATATAAAAATGTGGTAACAATTAATTGTTATAATATCATCATTTAGTGGGTTATTATATGATTATGATTCATTGATGAAATATTATGATATGTATCACAAGAAATCTCATGTTTTTTCTTACCCACTGGGTATTCATGTTATATTCATGTATTGGTAATTTTTATTCCTCTCTTTGGTACTTAATATAAATAAAAAATTGTTCTTAATAAAATTCCACATTATCCATTTCTTCTGTTACAAGTCCATGTTTTCAAGAAATATTTTAAAAACATTATACTATTCATTTTTTTCAATGAAATACATTTTTACCCATTTTTTACCTTTTAAACACAAGTATTTTTTAAATATAATCTACTTGTTATTTTTCGATTTAAGAACTTCTAAAACCTTTTTTTGGTGAAAAGGGAATGTTCGACATCTATGGATTTATCTTCCATCAAAAATGTAATTTTGTTTACCCTAAATTTCAATTTTACATGATTAAATTGAATTATAATCTTTTTTAAAGATATTAGGGACAATAATTTATTTAATGTGGTTTTCAAAGAAAATTTTCAAAAAAAATTATGATCCAAGAAGTGTTTTAAATGAGTACTAATGGTTCCATTAAATGTTTTAGATCTATTTTCAATGAAAATGGTTTTGATAAAGGTTTTATGTTTAAAAAGTGTTTTAAATGTTTTTAAACATATATTATATTTTCTGAATGAGAAATCAATTCAAAACATTTTTCAATCTTATTTTACAAATTTTTATGTAAAGATGTTTTCAAAATGTTTTCAAGATTCTTTTATAACTTTTCTAGGAAAATAAATTCCAATATTTCTTCAAAATTTTTGATATGATTTTATGGGAAAAGTTTCTATATGTTTTTATTATTCCTTTATATTATATTATGTTTATTTTCAAAGAAAACTGTTTTCAAAATGTTTTATGGTTTAAAAAGTATTCTTTAATAAGAAATTATATTTTCACCATTATATCATTTTTAAATATTTCACAAAAATTATGTTCCATTTAAGATGATATTCATTGGTGTTACTAATTACTTAATTGGCATCTAATCCAATTGTTAAAATGATATTATTTCTCAAAGTGGTTTATTTTTTAATAGAATTATATCTATGAATCCTATTTCTCTTTCATGGAATATTTGTCTATGAATATCGTTTCTCTCTCTAGGGTTATATGTTTATCAAAATAGTTTCTCATGACATGAAATTTGATAATGATTCTTGTTTCTTATTCATGGGTTATTTTATTATGAATCATGCTTCTATTTATGAGTTTTTATTTGTTGGAATGGTTATGACATATCTATCTTTTCCATAGGTTTTGATATGATAACGTGATTATGATACCCATTTCATTTCATGGGTTAAAATATGATTTTTTATGGTATTGTGGAACATGTATGTATAATTTTATTATGATATGGGTGACACCTACATCTCTCTTTAATGCATTATGTAATGATATATATTTAATGAGATATATGTCGTTGGAACGAGGCATAAACATGGTTCCATAATGGAATTTGTCCACTAATATTTTCTTGGGAGTGAACCATGACTAATTATATTATCTTTGGATTGAAACATGACTAATAATATGGGTTGGGGATTGAACCCATTCCATTGTAAGAAATGGTATATGACAGGGGAAGGAGGGTGTCGTACCATGTATATATATAGCACACATTAATTCCCTATTATATATAAGTGTTCTTCCTTAAATTATAAGGAATTATTTAGTATCCTTATGTGTATTCCACAAATTATATTTCATATTCATATATTACATTCTAATGGATTATTATATTTATTTCTTTATGATTCACATATTATAATCTACCAATAATTATTCCATGACTCATGTATATAATCTTTGATATCGAATTTATGATCTAAAAATGTTATTCTCATGTTCTAATACACTTATGTTAATGTTATGAGTATGTATATCCTTTGTTTACCCTCACTATGATTCTGATCTCACACATTCTTATGATTACTTTCCTCAAGTTATAAAGCAATAGTTTAAGTAGACGTAATAAATCAAAATTTTTTTTTCTAACATTGAATATATTTCACCATGTTATAATTTCATTCCATGATTCCAAGGACACAAATCAATTATTGTTATCAGGAATTTACTTTTGTAATGTGTTGAATATTCTTCTAAACTAATGTAAGATAATTGTATGTTATGCCTGGGCCTCTATAAGGATACCCTAAAATAAATAATCATAAAATTTATCATTTATAGAACTAGAGATAAAATTTTTAACTATATAATACATCAATAGTGGATGTAGATGCACCAAACAATATATGTACATAGATAATATGACATCTATACCAGAAATGTAATCATTTAGATGAAGATCCCATATAATTTTGGTAACAAGTGAATTAGAAATCTCAAAAGTAATAATAATAAAATGAAACGTTTAAATAAAAATAAAAATAAAATAAGTAATGATATAAAATATTAAAATGGAAATTATATATATCACAGAAAATATGTATGTGGTGAACTTGACATTTATCTCATAAATAAAATTAGTGACATGAAAATCCTTTAACTTATGTTTGTTTCATCATGTATGTCCTATGTATTATTAAATAATTGAATTATTTGATTTTTTACTTAGTTAATAACTATTTACATGTCTATTATTAATTCTATTAAACTTATAAACTATTTATATATAATTACTTAGTCAATAATATTTAAGTCAGCTGTTTTCACCATATTCTGCATCTATGACAAAACTGGCATTGATAGGTCAACAATGATCATTGAGGTCCCTATTTAATAATATACAGAATAATAAACCTGATATAATTATCATATTTTTACATCAATTTAATTTTAAAATTAAATAGTAAATAAGGTTTTGAATAATTGACCAACATTACGATCATGGAGAGGGTAGGTCGCAACGTACGCGTGAGTGACTTTCCCATTTTTCAACGATCATTATGGAAAGAAGGTAATTAATTATTATCATTACATAGTGAAAATTATATAATAAATACCCCACTATTTAATTTTATATAATTATATATATCATTTTAGAGATTTGGGGAAAAAAAGGAAGAATCACATGCCTTCAAGGAGGTGGAAGTCCACACATCCACATAAGACATTATCAATTTTTTAGTTTGTAAAATTGATAGATGAAAAAGAAGATATATGTATAAAATAGATAATTATATAATTAATATCATGAATATATAATTTAAATAATATATATTTATTTAAAATATTCTTAATAAATTTTATGTAATGTTTTAATGAATCTTATCGCTTGGAGGAGGCATTTGTCCACACATGCAAAAATGATTTTATAGTATTCCAAAAAAATGGAATGAATAATGTCGTGAGTTTTATAGAAATAAAATAAACATAAATACATAATAAATATTCCTTCAAAAAAAAACATAATAAATATGACATATTTATTTGAAAAATATAATTTCCATTATAATTCCCCACCAAGAGATGTGGTAAAGGAAAAAATGACGAACATCATTTGTGAGCCTATATTCATCCGTACACATGAATGGGCATTTCATTACCCATTGGAAGGAAGTGTGTGTATGTGTAATTATAAATGATAAAATAAAAAAATCTCAGTATATTTATTATATTTTAGTTCTTATATAAACATGTTATAAGAATAATTTATGTGGTGGAGAGTGAAATAAAAAAAACTACTCGTTGAAAAATGTTACATCCTCTTTCGGTGACTCCTTTTGGTTTGAACCGAATGAATTCACTGTTTTTTATTCTTCCCAAAGTTAGGATTATTTTATTAGACTATTGATTTAGGGATTTTAATGTTTTAGGTGTAGGATAACCCAAAATTCATTAATGGTTCAAATATAGGGGAGGGTGAATTCAATTTTATAGTTGAAAATGTGTTACATTCTATTAAATACAAAATATTAAAAAATATTGGGAGGTCTCACATACATCATGTGATACAAAAATGACAAATTATCTTGTTTCGGGGGTGTTTGGATTATAAAAACTCACACCATAGAAAATTAGTGTTATTTTTAAATATTTTATTCTGTAACTTTTAATTTTTCTTATCTTTTTCATTTTGGGTTTCCTTATAGTAACTATATTTAAAACCTATTTTATACATCCATTAATATTAAATTAAATGAAAATTTATAAGAAAATTTATACTAACTGATTTTTTATTTTAAAACTAAATCATAAACAAAAAATACCATGTTTTTTGGAAATTAAATTTAAACAAGTACATCTAATGCACAAATATACTTCTTTTAACCCTAAATGGGAAAAAATGTTTTAGTTTTTATGGGTCAATATAATTTTTCAAAAATAATTTTGTTTACTTAATATAACTTATTTTAAATTTAATATAATTTAAAAATTACTACCATGAAAATTTAATTTTTATTAATTTTAATTATATGATCAAATATCATTTATTTTAAAACAACGATAATGTCAATTTTGATAATGTATATTTAAATAAATTAAAATAATTATAAATAATGCAATTAAATAAAAATATGTTATTTTTATATATTTTTATCATGATATATTCATCTACATAAATAATATAACAAGAAATAATTATATTTACCATAGTTTTAATATATTTAGTTTCATTTATTGAATTTTATTTTTAACTAAATAGTCCATGTGTTTTCATTTCTAAAATATTAATGTAGTTATATCATTTCTGAAAATTAAATAAAAATTATTATGATATATACAATCATTTATGTATCATATTATTATTTATAACCGATCCTATATCATTTGTCCTTATTCAAAAACCGTTCTAGAAACTGAAATAAACAAATATACATTTTCTATCTCTTTCTTTTCCAAACTTTTTATATGTGTAACTATTATTGAATATTATTCCTCATAAATAATAAAAATCTATAATAAGTTCATATGGGTTCATATATTTCCATAAAAATAGTTCTAGACAATTTTAAATGTCATTTGGCCCCCGTAGATTAAATATTGACCACTGAGTAAACACATTTCTACCTCAATCAATCAAATTATTTTTCATTGCATTTACATGGATTTTTTTAGAAAAAACTATATTTATATTGATAGTCATTATAAATTAGTATTATTCAAAATATTTAATCCAATATTACAAACACTGATAATAGAAGTGGTAGAGATTAATTAAAAATTAATTACTCCGACACGACAACATAACGATTTCTTAAAGATACAAGTACAAAAGATCAAAATGATTTTATATCCTATTTCAATATTAAATTGGTATAATAACATAAATTATATTTTTTGATGTATAATTGATCTAATACTAATTTAAAATTAATTTAAAATGTAATTTAATGAAATAAATAATTTAGATGAAAAATGAACTTTTCAATATAAATTTATTGTCATGCAACATTCATTAAATTATGAAAGTTCTCAGAGAAATTTAAAAAATTACCCCAAATTAAATTATTATATTCATAATTATAAAACATTAGTACATTATTTCAAATAAAATATCTAAATATGTGAAAATTTAGTTTTGGAATATGTATACCATTAAAAGGTGATAAATTTTCTTTTTAGAAAAATATATCTTTTTGTAATTAAAACTGGATTTATTTTTATCTTAGGTCTAGAAAATATTTTGGATGAAATTTAATAAATTTATCAAACATATAAATTGTAAATTTCAATAATATATTTCTATAATATTTATTAATTATATTTGTTAGTATGAAATATCATTCTGGTAATAAAATGCGTTTTCCAAAAAAAATACTTTATTACAATTTTTATTTATTTACATTTATAAGTAATTTATAAGTAATGAATTCATTTTATAAACATTGTTAAATGATAATTTCATAATTTAGTTAATATAATTCATTCTACCTATCCCAATAGTTAGGTTTTCATAATAAAATTAAATAATAATTATAATATTATATTATTCTCTATTATAACTCGACCTTTCCTACAATAGAGGTCAGTAGAGAAAAAATATGTTTCATTAAATGAAATATAAATATGTTGTTACATATAATTCAGGATAAAATTTTCATTATTTGTTTCTCTTAAAATAATATATTGCATAATTTCTCAGATTGCTACATCATACCCGCTTAAAACGAATATCACCCACAAAATTTGTCTTGGATCTAAAAGTTTTAATATTATTTGAATCCCATAATTAAAACCCAAATCCTACAAAGGGAAATAAATAATCCAATTAAAAATGTAATGTTATAAAGTTAATGGTCTCTAGATGTTATGCATAACTAAGATTCCACATAGGGATAACAAAGGTGGTAATTGAGGAAAATCATAAATAATTATAAAGAGTGATGGACATCAATGATCATTATCATGAAAATAATAAATGGAAAGATAAATGACTAAAAACAGAAATCCATGATGAATTATAAGACCACTCGATATTTATAATTAATGGTACTATGGTAATACATATTTTTAATATCTTCTTACTGGGTTAAAGAATTATCTTACCATCTAGACCAAGTAAAAAAATAGAAATACTCTTACTTGATGAGTAACATTACATTATTTAATCAATTACCACTAAAATATATTACTATTCTCCAAATTATGAGCATTCAAGATAAACGATTTATTTGCGAGGCACTAAAATCAAATTTTAAAGACCACATTACCATACAAGGGTTAGTTAATCTATTCAACCTCACTTTAAACATTAACAAAAACCAAAAATGGATAAAATATAATAATATTATTACAAAATTTAGTTAACACGTATTTAGTTCATTAATATTCATAATTAATACCTAATGTTCAATCCAAATAATTCCATAAATAACTATACTTAAAATTCCACAAATATTTCTAGAATAAGTAAAAAAACAAAATATTAGAATAATTTTATAAGGTATTATTATATGTTAAATAAAGAAATATTACTAAAATAAAATACACATGTTATCAAAATAACCATAATCTATAACTAAAAAAATGTTCATACTAACTAGGGAATCGTGTAGGGTAGTTATATGTGTCAAACACTTACCATCCTTCGGTCATGGGTCAATCCCCATCACATAGCCTAAAGCGATGGGTTATCACCAACATATTTTTTTCATATTTTCAGTAATTCTAGAAAAATAATTGAAACATAAAAAACAACATGTTGAATCTAGGGGTTAAAAATAAACTATCCAATAAAATTTATCCAAAATTTCCATTAACCACTTTATGATATTGTCACAAAAACCCACAATGGGGTGTTTATGACATTGAACATTTGATCGTCCAAAATCTTATAGAGCTATGAAGGAATAAATAACTCTTAATATAACATCATATGAAAACATTATAATATCTAATTATATATAAACTGACCATTGATATAAAATAAAAAAACCAAGGAAACACTCTTCCGGATCATTTTCTGAAATCCATTACATTAATTATTTTTCCATAATAGAGATAATTGTGACCCAATTTATTCTATAATTCTATAAATCATCAAAACAAAACCATGGATCACATAAATTATGGAGGATATTTTTGGTTTATATCTTTATAGATTCCCAAAAAAACTCCTAAATAAACAACTCATATCAACCTGAAAACATAATTATCTTGGGATATCATTTATATTTCACTATAAAATCTATGATTACAAAAGAAATAAACATATGGTCAACTTCCATATCCAATGAATTTTAGGGCTATTAATAACCCACATTTCGTTAGTTTATATTGTAACCAACCACAACTATTTTTTCATAGAAGGATATATCATTATTTAATCTAAATTCACATAATAATTAGTTAATATTATTACCACCAATAAAATGACCATGTACCATTACAAAATAATCACACATAAAATAATTGATTTAATTATAAACTGATAGGAAAATACATTTTATCTTTTAGAGGATGATTAGTAATGGAAAATTAACAGATTCCACAACAATCTCTTTGCAACCTGATTATCCCATGAAATATAAATAGGTAAAATCATAATATATTTAAAATAGGACTAACCCTAGGAAAAGAAATGGTTTCCATAAAAATATCTTTTGAAGATGATCATCCCATAAAAAAGAAAATGGTTCCCTAAAAATCTATTAGAAAAATTATTAACCGTCAAAAAGGAAATGGGTTACATGAAAATATCCATAGATCATGGATGACCCATTAAAAATAAATGGGTTAAATTATAATCTCTTTGAATCATGATTAACCAATAGAAAAGAAGTGGGTTCCATATTAATCATATTGGAACATGATTAGCACATTATAAAGAAATGGTTTCAATAAAAATATCCTATAAACATGAATAAACCATTAAAAGGAAATAGATTCCAAGATATTATATTTTGAAAATTATTAAGTGATAAAAAATTACTGGGTTTAATAAAAAATCTTTTTGAAACATGATTAACCTCTGAAAATAAATAGGTTTCACAACCAAGTTTTTGAAATAATCTTAATCCATCCAAAAATATTGAGGATGATATCAATACATGATATCACCAATTGATGATAATATATATATAAAAATTATGTTAATGAATGTAAATACCATTAAATGTTTATTAAATCATTACTAGTGGAAATAATCATTAAACATTCAAAAATGTCTCATACAACATCGAAACATTTGAATCATAATCCCTATGAGAGAATGTATAATGGCCTTCCTTTATAAATGAACGTATAGATCATTGTTTTTCAATTTGAATCTATTTTTTTAAAGTATTTTACATCATAGTTATGTTCTAAGGAGCATTTGGGGCTTGTTCGGAGCTCGGGGTTCTAAAAAATAGCTAATAGGAAGGGTAGCATGGTTAGTTTTAATCGTTCCACACAACCACATTGTTTTCCTAAAATTGTGATGTTCTAGAAAGAAGTACTTGTAGAACATAATGTTTTTCTAAGACCATGTTGTCCAAGACATGCTACTGTGTGGCCTACTACATTTTTGGGAGAGTGTAATTGAGAATGATCTATTCATGTTTATTCAAACTATGAACATAATAGTGTGGGAGCCCATTTCCAATAGTAACCCATTCATGGTTAGCATACGATTTGATAAACCATGTGCTGAAACCATACATAACAATGTTTTGGGGAACATTTCCATCCCCACACTTAATGTTACAACCCATTCTACGTTTTATTCTACCTCTATCATGTATACTAGGGGATTATCATCATCTTTTAGTGCAGTAATTCTCCTCACCTAAGCATCTAGCTGTTGCCTCTGTCTGATATATGTTTCTCGATATGGTGGAGGCATTGGATCCCTTGAGGTATGCTCACATAGTCTCATTAACCTTGTTAGAGATTCTCATGTCTACCGCCATGCTATTTTGATGTAGAATCACATGCCCTTATTTTTGGGAAATAGACCTTTTCTCGTATATCTTCCAACATACTTGAATTTTTGGTTGATATCAAGTAAGTCATCATCTACAACACTAAGGTATGTGGTCACATCATTTTCCATTTGAGTTTTGGTTGATTCAAAATTATTCTTTGGTGCCAAATCCTAGACACTATCATGAATGTCAATTACAATGTTTCCATTATGAAAATATGACCCTAATCCCACTATACTGGTGGAATTTTCAATTTTTTGTGTTTTAGGAAGCATACATATCATATATGGCCACCCTAAGTGTGTGTCATTTAAATTGGAAGATTTATCTTATGGTTCCAAAATTCTTGGGAATCCTAATTGACTATCATCTTGAATTTATTTTAGTTTATATCGGTACATGTAATTAATTCATACCAATGTGCCTAATGGGCTCTTGGTTCTCTTAGACTTGGAATTTACCCATTTGTCGAATTCTTTATTTCCCATGACAACCTCTTTTACACTTGCACCTTTGAGAATGGTTTTACCTATTTTATAACAAGTTAGTGGCTTTCCTTATAGTAACTGGATTTGTAAGAATGGATTATGTAGGATGGTATGACACTTTTATTATAAAGATAATGAAATAGTTCATTTAACTTTATCCTTATAATTGGTTTAGGTATGTTTTGGTTAAATGGGGTTTTTCCCACAAATGAAATTATCAAAAACTATTAGGTTTCTTTGCATTAGGTGGATAAAATTTAATTTAAATGAAATGATCCCTTATGATGGTGAGACCATTCCCCATAACTCATGCATCTTTTTAAATGTATTGGTTAATACGGAATTTAGTAGGGATATGATATGATTAAGTGCTTATTTTTTAAGTATTATAGTATGAAGTGGTCATGTCTACCTATATATAAATAAAATAGACCATTATTTTTAATGATAGGTTAATGCCTCATGAACTATATTACTTAAATGATTATTCTATATAGGTTATTGAGCCATGGTACTGTGATAGACTTTGGGGGGAAACTGTATGACCATTTTAGATTACATCCAATAGACTATGAGAGTTACATTAGTTGGTCTATGTGATAAACCATGAGAGATTTGGTGATCGATTTCTATATGTTACATCATGATCCAACCAACATTAGTATCCCAAGAGACCTTGAAAGCTCTTGGGGTTAGGAAAATGATTAGACCATGCAAGTTATGCCTAGTATTGGATGCCTATGAGTTATGTCCCAATCTATAACTATATATATACAAACATATGTATAATAATACTGTATATATGTACTACTATATATATAGTAACATGATCATATAGACATTCCATGCATGATTTAAAATAGGTAGACCTTCCTGGTGTCCTTGAATAACCAAAGTGAGAGGATAGTTATTTATTATGAATTTTTTTAATATCCTTATTATACCTATGCACTATTTAATTACAAAAACCCACTCAGATTGCATATAGATACAATTTTTGGTTGAATATTGTGATTTTTATCTCACATCCTACTCGAGCTTCACAAGGAATTAGAGAATATTGTCTACCTGAAGGTATGGATAGTGTAAAATTCTCTTATAAAGATTTCTTATTTATAAATCATTATCTAGGTTGTAAGAGTAGAGGATTGAGCATGCACTCATGATTACATGGGTAATATTTTGTTCTTTTTTATAATTTTTGAATAGAATTAATGCTTTCAAGTTCCATGTTCCACTATTGTAATATATAATTCCATTTACAATGTACTAACACCGCGTTTGTGGCTTTTGGGTTATTTTACTCAGTTATTCAATCAATTATTTCTTCCTTTATTTTTTTATTTAGTAAAAAATTATGCCTCCACTATTTCTAACATCTGTTAATTGTATTATGATTTTGATATTGATTATTATTTTTTATATTAGTTGTGCTACTATCACATGAGGGTATAGTATCCCACTAAACAACCCTAACACCCATACTGCTACCCAGTATCCTATTATGTTTTAGGAGACATGCTTGAGGCCTTGTGGACAACCGTGACTGGATCACATGCTATATGGAAATTAGGTTTTGGATGTTATAATGTGGAATTAGAGTGGTTCCGTTCATATTTTACAATTTGTAGAAAATATATTTGAGATTGGGAAATGATTGGGACGTGTTTATAAGCTATGTTTGGGCATCAGGATCCTATGTGCAGGGTAATGTCCATGTTTTCTAAATTATCATTGTTTTTTCGGTCTATTATTGTTTATATCATTTCAAAATTGGATATTTCACATATCTTTTGATGTAATTGATATTGATATCATTGGAAATATTATTTCATTGAATTGGCCCAATGAAATTATAGTTTTGAATTAGATCATACATCAGCATTGGAAAAATATGAATTATCGACCATTAGATTTTCCTTTCTACATTTAATTTCCATTGAGTATTTCTTTTTTCATACTGATTGTTCCTTTTTATATATATATAATCTTGTTGATATCTCTGTTAAGGTTAGAAATGATGTATGGTGGGAGATTAATGGGTTCCTCAATTTGATTCATAAGGCGTGTGGTCATTTATAGATTTTAAAATGGAATTTCTCTAAACTCAACCAATATAATGAAATTTAAATAATTGAATAAGAATAATTTAAATGAAAATGACATCCATGTGAATTCCATGTTTTGGTTCTTAAGGTGTATGGACCCTTTTGACTAAAAAATGTTATATCATTGGATCCATCCATTTCAAATGCTTTAAATGTTTAAATATGAACATATTCAAATGGAAATTTACTTATAAACTGAAAAGTACCATCTTTCACGTTGATAAAAAAGATTCTTTGACCCAAACCCTTTTTAGATGTGTGTAGTATGTATTCCATCATTATTATGGGATTTTATTGTTTTTTTATCAACTAGAATAGGCATTAGAAGTATGAAGAGAGGAATATTATTTTTTATAGAAAGGCATACGTACATGTCTAGGTTTCCTGAAAGAAATATTATCGATTGAATTATTACATTCAATGAAATGCATTTATAATTGTAGCATTATTCCACCATGACAACCTCAAATCGTGCATCATGAAGATGGAGATGGTCATGTATATGAGGTGGAAGACCGTGAGTCGGCATTTGTTGTTCTTATGAAGCCACCAGTGGATCCTATTTTTATTCCATATGTGGGAATTAACACCTTATTTTGAGATGGTTTTCTTTGTATGCTTCAAGATATGAAATTCGGAGTGTGAACTATCCAGAGTATGGCATAGTTCACTAGCTATTCTTAGTCGCAACATCATCTAACCTCTTTTGTGATATAGGACTTCAAGTTTTGGAGTTTGGGCTCGAGGAAATATTATATATATTAAAACATCTCAAGATGCCTCATGAGAATAGGTTCATGATAGAAGACTATATGTTATTTGAAACAGTAAGGAGGTGGTGGGATGTTTTCATCCAGTCTAATTGAATAGATGAGATTGTTGGAGAGGATTTTCTAGACAATATTCTATGACTACTACATTCCCCGTACTATAAGGGATGAAAGATATAGAGAATTTATGATCTTGAAGTAGGGAAATATGATGATTAAGGAATACTATGCTCATTTACCTTAGTTCTAGAAGTTTTATCCCTCTCTAACTACTAATGATATGATGAGTAATAGATGATTAAAATATGGTCTTGTTTATGATATCCCATCATAGATCAATGTTTTCAGACATATGACTATATCAGAAATCATCAACCAGATCAAAATTATATACTAGAATCTGATAGATTATAACTGTGAAATCCATGGTTGTTCGGAACCTTCGACTGCTATTAGTTCATCATCTGGATGGAAAAGGGGCTTTGAGACTTCTTGTGGGTGTAGCAGCAGTCAGAATTCTAGGACTGATAGTCTTCTGGTCTATTACTATAATATAATGATGTGGAATACATTGTTTTATTTTCCATGAAATCCAATGGAGTGAAGAGAACATGAAAGGATGGTAAATATTAATAGTTTATTTAGGGCCTTCTCGATAGTACCTAGCGAGTATGAATCTGTACCCGCTACTCAATCAGGAGTGATGTTTATAGGATCACAACAATCTGGTAGTCGGAATACCGCCTATTGATCGGTACAATGTGGTGGTCAAGGTAGATGAAACCTGGAATATGATTCCCAACCATAGTAGAGAAGGCCTACACAAGGCAATCAAATAGTAAACCAGGGCCATGGTATAGGCCATTAATAGGAAGTCGAACCCATTCCATAGGAGCAGACCATCATACCATCTATTACATGATGTATTATCATTGTTTTTTAATCTTTAGTGTATGTTTTATTGACACAATCATGTATCAATCATTTATTTTAGATATAATGACTGAGAGATTGGTTAAAAACATAGAGAACTATCATGGTGTTATGATGAAAGACACATATTTATTCTTTCAATCAGATTGTTTTCAATTCTATCAGGATTTTCCCCTTGAGATAATAATTTACCTATTTTTAATCATTATATACATCCTTGAAATTTCAGGCATTGATTTAATCATCAAGATGGACTGGTTAGTTCCCAATAGAGACAAGATATATTTCTATCTTTAGAGGGTTAAATTTATATCACTAGAGGGAATTACACACATGCATATGGTAAAATAAGATTTCTATGATTCGTGATCAAATCCCGAGAATCCAAGGACGGGGGTTGTTATAGTGATGGTAACCAGTATTTACCTTTAAGATCACAGATTACAATATTCTATAATTCATATAATGGTGTGGAATTTCATATATTTATTTCATGATGACAGAAATGGTCCACATATAGTGTTGGAGGTAGATTTTACTATTGATATTTTAAAAGAAGAAGACCATGTGAACATTCCGATATATATGATGACACCTAAGGATGTTTTAGAGCTCCAAAAAGATTTTTGAGGATCTAGAGGCGAAAGGAATTATATTACATAACAATTCTCTATGTGGTTGAATGATCCTTTTGTCCAAGAAAGTGGATTATACACCTAGGTTTTATGTGGAACACCATTGGTTGAATCATATTACTACTACGAACCAATATCCAATGCCTATAACAGATGAACTATTTGACGAGCTCAGAGGAGAGAAGGTGTTTTCACAGATAGATATGAGTCCGTTCTATCATTCGGTGCATGTTAGGACTTTAAACATACCTAAAATAGTTTTTAGGATGAGGTATGGTATCTATGAGTTCTTAGTTATGTCTTTCGGAGTGACAAAAACACATGTTGTCTTCCTGGAGCATCAGAACATGGTATTCCACCCATACATATATTCATTTTTGGTTTTATTTGTTGAAAATATCTTGGAGTATTCACACTCCAGATGTGATCATGAATCGCATCTTGATATCATTCTGAATACACTAAAGGAGCATAATATCAATTTTAATCTAAGTAAATGCCACTTTTGGATTAACAAAGACCTCTTCCTAGGTCGTACCATCTTCGAGTTAGGTGTTTCGTTATACCTAGAGATAGTGAGATGTGTAGCTTCTTGTGATTATGTAATGAAATTCATTGATATGTTGTCCTTATAGGGGATTTCCAAATTTTATAAATGCTTCATTCAAGATTTCTCACACATTAATGTTCCATTTTTGGGGTTGAAGTAGAATAGTGTTAAATTACTATGGTTATCATCATTTGAATAATCCTTTCATGAGCTTAGGGGATTACTATCTTAATAACTAATACTAATTCTTATACAGCCAGGAACATCCTAGACAATATATTTTGAATCATCAGGTACTGGTTTTAGAGCTATTATGATGTTGGATGAGTGATCCATTGTGTATGAGTCTCAGTAGTTGAGGGATCACCAGTTGAATTACCCAACACTCGACCAATTTCACTTTTCAATAGTGCATGATTTTCATTTTTGGAGACACAATTTTCTTGGTGAGTATTTTTTGGTATTCATTGACCAAAAAATATTCATATACGTCAACACATAGTTGGATCAACAAATTTGGAATCATAGGTGTGTAGAGTAGCGTAAATCATTTCATTTTTAGATTTCATACACTCTAGGAAAAGGTAATTCAATGACCATTGTACGAAGACTGAATAATCAGGGAAATGCAGTTTAAGAATCTAGTGATGAATAGATGCTTATGGATTTATTCTAAAATATTCATATTAAGGTTTAAGAGGAACCATGGTCAAACTATCCTCTCAACCTAATTAGTGAATTTTACTCTTCTAGAATGGGTAATGTTGAGATAGCTATCTAATCTAGAAGGCGTTCTCATACAAGAATGTGTCTCAGATTATGATACATCTTCTAGTATGATAATGGATATGGATGATACTCTATTGATCAATGGGCATGTATCAGTCCTATAATACATCATTGAGGGGATGATGTAGGATTCCCATGCCTCAACACGGGTGGTTTACCTTGGTGTCATCAAATTGTATCAAGATATACTTTGATAATAATAGAGTCCAAATATGAAATGTGAGATAATAATTTTTTATCACTCAATGTTCCACCTATCTGAAGCTGAAGGATGAACATCAACATCTAGCAGGGATTCTACAACAATTTTCCTTCACTGGGTTTGAATGGGATGATGTCTTGATGGATTTCAAGACTGCTCTAACCAAATCAGCTTGTGGTAATGATTTAGTGTGGGTTGTCGTAGATCATATGATGAAGGTCTTACACTTCTCACCTGTTTGATAGACCATCTCAGTAGGAATTCATGGAAGGTTGTAGATCAATGAGGTGGTAAATCTTTATAGATCTCACTGTTCTATCAATATTAAAAAATACACTCATTTGACATCATGGTTCTAGTAGGGGTTTCATAAGGCGTTGAGTATGTAAGTACACCTGAGAATGTACTATCAAACTTGTATTGATGGATAATGGGATTATACAATTCATGTTTTGGAGGACATTCTTTGTTCTTAGGTCCTCGAATTTGGGGATTCCTGGGAAGAACACCTCCAGGGAGAACCACATTCTCATCATCGAGTTTTCATATAAAAACATCATTAAGCATACAATTTTGATGGATCCATATGAATCCTTATATGGTAGGGCTTTTTGCTCACCTGTGTTCTGGATAGTGGTAGGGGAAGTAAATTTTCATGGGAAATGTCTCATGAATGATACAATAGATAAGGTCCATTTGATTAGAAATTACATATTTATAGCTCTACATAGACATGAGTGTTACACCAATAGACACTACTGACCTTTGGAGTTCGAGGTTGGAGACTGGGTTTTCATGGAAGTCTCACCAAGGTAGGGGCATGAAATATATATAAGCAGGGTAAAGAATAAATGAGGTTTGTCACATTTGTGAAGCATATCCAACCAGTGGCATTCTAGTTGTATCTTCCTCATAGATTCTGGTCAAATCATGATTTCATCCATGTATCTTATCTTCACCATTACTCTCTAGACCAAAAACATATCATTGAACCTGATGAGGTCGAATTGGATGTAGATTCTTCCATATTTGAGTATCTATTGGGTATTGTCAATCAGTGCGTGTGGAATCTCTAACGCATGTTTGTTCCCCTTATATGGGTTCTTTGGAATCATAGCTAGGTAAAAGAGAATACATGTAAATTTAAGTTGATATAAGATCCCAATATTAGAAAATCATTGCTGATACTACCTCTTGACCCAAATAACCTCAACTCGATGACATTTATCTATATGTATGGGAGATTGTAATGGCCCTCCTTTTCTAAAAAAAATTTGATCTTTTTTTCAATTTTAATCTATCATTATTTTATTAAATGTATTCTATGGCCTAAATAATTTTCTAGAATAATTGAAGGCTTCCTCTGAGCCCATGTTTTTGGAAAATTCTATATCATTTAGTAGAGCATGGTTATATTTTACCATTCCACCCAACTATATGGTTTGTAAAAAACTGTGCAACTGTACTCCGAAGAACCTATAGGCCGTACGGTTTGTCTAAAACCATGTGGGAAATGTTGCACCCCCATGCCGCCACCTGAAAATGTGGGATAGTGGATTCGTTCATAGTATGTGAACGGTTTGTCAAACTGTGCACACAATTGTGTGGGATTCTTCTTTCCTACATAAATCCTGGCTTGGTAAGTGAACGTTTTGAAAATTCATGTACCTAAATCATGTACAGTGGTGTTTTATGGTGAAATTATCATTTTTCACCAACATACAATGATAACTCTTTTTCCATTTCTTCCTTCATCCAATGGTCTAACCAAGGGACTCTACCCCACCTTGAGCTCCAAAACCCTCCTCACATAGGAATCAACCAAGAGATTTCATCTGATGTTTTTTTCTCAATCCTTCAGGAGTGTTGGATCCCTTCAGGTAATCACCCAAAGCCTCTTTATTATAGTCAATATTTATTTTCAAATCTATTAGAGTATTTATATGTAGGATCATATGCCCAATTTCCTAGAAATTTGAATATTTCATAGATATAATTCAATATTCTTTGAACATGAGGTTGATATCAATTAAGGCATTACCTATATCCCTATGGTAGGTGGTCCCATCATTTTATATATGGGTTTCGTCCATTTAGTAATTATTCTTTGGTTCCAAATTATGTCATTTGTCATGCATCTCATTATATTGGTCCCTTTAGGTCTAGATGAAGAAAATGTCTTGATAAAGGTTAATTGGTCCTTTTTTAGTGGTTTGTGAAGCACACATACCAGATATGGAAACCCCAAGGGCGTGTCATTGAAATTTTTGTATTTGGCCAATTTGTCAAAAAAGGCCAGGACTCCAAATTGGATATCATCATAGATTTTAATGTAGTTACCATAGAAACCTATCTTATTAATTTATTCCAATGTGACTTATAGGGTATTGGTCCAATTAGACATAAAATTTCTCTAGTGGTCATAGTCCATGTCGCCCATGACATCATCCTTTCCAGTTTTGCCTATAAAATGGTTTTTTCTATTGTATTAATGGGTTATAATCTTTTCTTATGGTTAATGGAATTTGTTATAATGGATAATAAAAGATGGTATCTCCCGTTAATTGTAACAATCATGAAATATTCCATTGAAACTGTGCATTATAATTGGTTTGGAATGTTTTGAAAAATATGGGTGGTTCTACATTAAATGAAATGGTTAAATCATTTGTGGAATTTTTTATTAAATGATTGAAATTTTTTTAAAAAAAATTATCCCTTTTGATGGCTACACTATTCCGCATTGATTATGATTCTTCAAAAATGTAATAGTTATTATGGAATAGATCATGGATAAGAATTTTTTAACTGGTTATGCCTTAATTAATATGTTATGAGATGATTATGGATAATTATATATGAATTAAGTTGATATTAATTTGTACGAGAGGTTAATGCCTCATGCTTTACATAATAGAAATGATCAATAAATATAGTTCATAAATCCAGGGGACAATGAGATCCCTTTGGGGGAGGATTTTTTGAGCATTTTATATGATTACCAAGAGATCTTAACATATCATGGAGTTAGGCTAGGGGATAGATAGTGAGAGAACCCCTAGTGATAAGTGTTTGGTAGCTATGTCTCGGTCCAGCTAGCACATGTATCTCAAGAGATAGTGATTTCTCTTAGAGTTAGGCTAGGGGATAGTCCTTGAGAGCCTTCTATATAATTTAATATCTTTATGTTATATTATTGTCCATCCCAATGTATATATATATATATACATAATTATACGATATATATATATATACTATTACAAGTATAGTGACAATATAATATATAAATTCTAACCCTGAGCTGAGGCTTGTAGACCCACTAGGATTACATTAGGAACCTGAGAAGAGGTTAATAATTTATTCTTTGTTTCTCTACATTTATTATTAATCCTATACACTATTTAGTTAAGATCGCCTATGAATATTACAAGTAGATTCAATTGGTGGTGGCCTGTAATAATTTTTATCTCACACCCTACTAGTGCCGCCCTTTTACCTAAGATGGAGGTCTTCTGGCAGGTGTGGATAGGGGAATGCGACCTTCTACATTTACTTTATTTATATGTAATTATCTCAGGCTTAATATTAGAATATTGATCATGCGCTGGAGCTACAGTGGAGAAGATTTTTTTTATTTTTGTACCTTTTTTAAAGAATGATTGTATAGTTATTGGATTTTTACACATTTTTACTAAATAATCACACGTATCATGTATTGAAACTACCTTTTATGATTTTTGGTTATGTTATTCGATTTTTTACTTATTTATTTAGTTAACAGCTTTGTTATTTAGTTTATTATTATGTTATCTAATTTTTTTCTTATGTAAGTTGAATAATGATTCAAAAACTAATGCATATTTAATATATCAACTATTATACTCATAAATGAGGTTATCGTCTCCCGAATATACTATTTTTACACCCTTTCAATTAGTTTTTAGCTTCTAGCACAGTAGAGAGTCACATGAGGCCACGTGGCTAACCTGGCATGGAGCAGGGGTTATATGGTATCCAGGTTAGGGATTACATAGAAAAACATGAATAAAACATTGAATATAATAAAAAATCCGATTTCTGATATAACATGTAAATTTAACAGTATATATAACTCAAAAAATAAAATCTATATTTAAAAATACATAGGTAACAATGATTGAAAATTGGGACAAAATCCATTATTTCTTGGGTATCTTTGAAACC
Source organism: Viscum album (assembly GCA_963277665.1). NCBI lineage: Eukaryota > Viridiplantae > Streptophyta > Magnoliopsida > Santalales > Viscaceae > Viscum > Viscum album. Next base: position 1,151,985,512 of record OY728121.1, on the reverse strand, counting down.
ATAAACCCCATGAAAGAGAGATCATAAATTTATTATTAGAATCCCCTTAAATTGAATTATTTTAATAATACAATACCTTTAGGGTAAGAATATAAACCATAAATGAAAAAAGTGTCAGATATGAAATAATACTCACCAAAAAAAGCGATACAAAAAATCTCCATACAAATGTTGTAACATCTAAATATAAAATCCCAAAAGTAATAATAATAAAATGAATATTATTAATATAATTAATGTAAAATAATTCATGATATAATATATCTAAATGGACAGTATATTGACCATACAAATAATTACTTTCTATATATGAACTTTATCTCAAAGATGTAAACAACGAGATAGAAATTCCCATACAAATGTGGTAACATATGAATCATAAACCCAAAAAGTAATAATAATAAAAAGAATTATTAAATACCATGAAGTTACAATAATTAATTATATAATATATCACAATTTTTATTAGATATAATACAACAATTATTTATGTCGTGAATATTACATTTATCTCATATATGAAAAAACTGAGATGAAAGTCCTTTACGACTGTTGTAACATCTGAATAAAAAACCCCTTAAGTAATAATAATAAAAACGAAACATTCCAAATCCATGAAGATAAAATATTTAATGATATAATATTCCAAAATTAAGATTAGACACAACACATAATATATTTAAGTGTTGAAAATTACATTTATCTCAAAGATGTAAAAAGTGCGGAAAAATTTCTATTACAACTATGGTAACATATGCATCGAAACCCCAAACGTAATAATATAAAAATGAAACATTTAAATACCATGATGATAAAATAATTAATTATCAAATTTATATAAATCGTTTTTATATACACCACAATAAATATGTAATTGGTGAACATAACATTTATCTCATAGATGTAAATATTGATATGAAAATACCGTATAACTGTGGTAACATCAGAATCAGAAACCATAAAAGTAAAACAATAAAATTAAAAATTAAAATTGAATTATTATAAAATAATTATTTATAATTTACATCAATAAGGTTAGTATATAGTCTAAAAATTAAATAAGTGGTTTATACGACATTTGTCTCACAAATTTATAATCGTTAGATGTAATTCCTTTTCATTGAGTATTCATTGCCATGATTGTCTTATAATTTCCAGAATAATAATGTAATGTTATTTATTTAAATGATTATAAACCTATTACAAGTTTATTATTACTAATATTTCATTCATAAAATATATTACTTACAATTACATAATCAATAATGTTAATGACAGATGTTTTGACCATGATTGACATATGTGTCAAAACATGCATTCATTGGTCGACTAAGAATAGTGAGTTTATTAATTAAACACCTCCAAAATAATATCAAAGAAAGAATTACCAAATTATAAAAATGAATATATTTTTAGAATAAAACTATTAATATGTTTATTTAAAATGAAGCAATGTTATGATCATAGAGATAGTTGGTTATCGAACACATTTGTAAAGTTTCTATTTTTCAATAATCATTAAAAATAATAGAATGAAATGTTTATTTTTAATGAATGAAATTTTTATAATAAATATAATATTATTTAGTTATATATATTTATATAAATAATTTTTGTGATGTTTTGTTGAAAAATGAAGAATCAAATCACTTCGAGGAGGCTTTAGTCCACGCCTATAAAAACAACATCATATCTTTTTAAATTTCTTAAATTGAATACAGAAAATAAATTTTTAAATACCTAAATATAAATTAATTTCAATAATATCCTAAATATTTTATTATATGATCTATTAATAAAATAAATTCCATCTAAATCATTATGAAATCACATTGATTTGATGATGCGGTAGTTCTCAGGTCTACAGATGATGTTTTAGTATTCCCACAAAATTGACCGAATGAAGGTATGGATTATCTAATAATTATAGAAACATAATGAAATCATAAATATCACATATATAATATATAAGAAATATTTTTATTATAATTTCATACTATTATGGGTGGGGAAGGAATAAACGAATGACATCGTTTCATGAGGAAGTAGTGCTCTATACACACGAATTGTGATTTTGTTACCCTTTTGAAGGAAGTTTAAAATAGTATTGGTAGAACCCTTAACATAAAAAATATCACTACATTGAATATATTGGGGATATTATGAAAACTTGGAATTTTAATAATTGAATGGTTGGATAAGGAGATTAAACAAAAGTGCTTTTATAAGAATGTGACATCTTTTCTGGGAAACTCCTTTGGGATTCCACTAAAGGAATTCCTTGGTTTTCCTACATATGAAAGTGATTATTCTTGGATAAGCTTATGTATTTTGTGACTTTAATTGGTCAGGATTATTTATACAAAATTTATTAGAGGTGTGAATAGATGGAGAGGGTGAATAGCCTTTTTTAGTGGAGGAGGGTATTCATGAAAATAAAAAATGGTAAACACTCTTGGGAGGTCTCCCTTAAAAATGGTGCTTCCAAAATTACAGTTATTATATTTGAGGTGATATATGGTCAATACACTAAATTAGTACAAAAAATTAGTTCATTTTTTATTATTTTATTCCCAAACTGCAAATATTAAATTTTTTTGGTTATTTATTAATGTAACTAGTTTTCCAACAAATTTAATTCATACATTAAGAATAAATTAATGTGAGAATTATTTGAAAATTTAGATCCTCCAATTTTAAATATTTAAAAAAACATATGACCTAAAAATCCCTTTTGTGTTGGAAAAAATATTTCACAGAGGCGCATATAATGTGAGAAAATTCTACTTTAACCCTACCGTGAAAAAATATTTTGTTTATTTAGGGGTTAATATGTAAATTATAAATGATAAATTGGTCTCTTAATGTAAAATAGATGATATTTTTTAATATTTAAAAAATAGTACATATGATATGATCTTTAGTAACTTTAAATCATTTAACCAAATATTATTTATTATAAATCTACATTAATGTAAATTTATGCCTTATGTATTTAATTAAATTTAAAAAAATGACCATAAAATAATGAAACTCATCTATATTAAGTTAAAATATTTTAATCATGACATATTTATCTTCCAAAATAATGGAACAAAAAAAATTAATTCTATTTACCTTGTTTTTTATATTTGTTATTATCATCTATTTTATTTATTTATTAACTAAATAATCCATGCATTGGAGTTCCTTAATAATTAAATGGTATTATATAATATCTAAATATTATATTTAAGTTGTTTTGAAAACAAATTTTTTGTTTTATTTAAATATAATATTTATAAAAAACCGGATATAGTTTTTCCCAATCACCAAATAATTAAAGAAAATAAAAGGAAGAAAGGTAAATTTTTTGTCTATTTTTTTTATTAGATTATAATGTTGGCGAATTAAATTGCATAATTTTTATAATTAATCATATTAATCAGGGGTCATATGGTTCAATATATTTTGATTAAATTGAGGTTCAAAATTTTTTAGGTCATTTGGATCCTTAATAAAAAAGTTAATAACTAAGTAAAATCATTTTTACCCTAATCGGGGTAATTATTTAACATTGTTTTCAGTTATTTTTATTTGAAAAAAAACTATTTTTACTAAAAAAAATTAAACAGTATTCCAATTAAAAATATGTAATACATTTTTAATAATTCCAATCACAGAATTGGTTGAAATTTATTTCAAATTTATCATATAAATGGAACGGCATAACATCTTTTTTAAGAGGAATATTAAAGATTTTGACATGTTTACACATCCAATTTCAATTAGGAATTAAAAACATTTAAATAAATTGGATTTATTTTCATATACTTTAACAAATTATAATTTAATACAAACATAATATAAATTTTGTCTATATAAATAAATAACAATAAAATGTATTTTGAATTTAAATTCAATGTCATTCATTATTCATCAAAATATTAAATTTCTGAGAAAAAAATCAGAAAATCACCCAAAGTAAATTTTGATATTAAAATTAAAAAATATATGATTTTTTTTCAAATAAAAATTATAAAAGTACCTAAATTTATTTTTGATTCATGTATTCAATTAAAAAGCGATAAAAAAACCTCTTAGAAATATAAATTGTTTTTGCTTAAAATTAAATTTGTTATTATCTCAATCCTATCAAAATTAATAGATGAATTTAAAAAAATTTGATTAAATATATAATATAAAAATTTCATTAGTATTTTTTAATAATATTTTTTTATTAAATTTATTATGATAAAACATCATTCTCTTCTAAAAAAATTATTTCATAAAAACACATCCTTTATAATCAACGGGGCATTATTTTAATTTAAAATTAATTGGTAACTAATGAATTATTTTCATAAACATATGTAAACTATAATTTCATATTTTTTCTAACTTAATTAATTCTCATAATTTCAATGGATTGGTGAAAACTATCATGTTAAATAATAATATTAATAGTATTTTATTGTCTGGAAAGACCCTGTCTTTCCTGTAACACAGGTTATCAGAGAAAATGGTGTTGAAAGAAATTCAATATAAATTTTTTTTTATTATTGATGATAATTTTTTTGTAACACAATCAATCAAATAATTTTAATTAATTTTAATTAATATATTTCATAAAATATTGGGAGGTTACACCCCTCTTCCCATTCGTCCACACAAAATTTGATGTTATCTCTTCATATACATCCAATGGATTCTCTATCATTTATCTCTCTTTAGTCTTGAAGAATTTTTTTGGTTTGATTATTCACCCCTAATCTATCAATATCAAAAAATATATGGGCTTTTTCCTTAATTCACATTCATTGCATAATTTTTAATGTTATGAGGGTAAATTATTTTATATTATATATATATACCTTTTATATATCATATCAATAATCCTTAAGAATTAATAGTATATTATGTTTGAAAAATGAATTGTTTTATCTATGTGGATTTGAATTGAATTTTACCAAGCGATAAGGGTTTCCTTACTCAATTTTTAGTCATTTAGATATACATTATCTTTAATTAATAAAAATATTCCATGATTATGTGTTAAATAAACTTTCATTGATTAGTGTAGTATTTCATATTTTTTGTGATGATTTAAGTTTGTTATTGATAATATCTCCATCGTTTAATTAGCAATTCAACAATATGATCATTTCAAATGTTTCCCCAATCATCCACCTTAATGGTTATTTGTAATTTCCATATTATATAATTATTTAATATTTCTTTTCATATAATTAAATCCTTTTAATTAAATTTTTTTACAATAAATATGAATTATTTTAGATAAGAGATTACTTAAACCCTCGTATCATACCATTTAAGGAGCCAGTATAATTGTTGTAGTGTCCCACAAACACAAACAATGAATAAATTTCGGTTGAATAACATGTCTATATTTTTCCATTAAAAAACCTTATCAGGATAATGTAGGTGGATGTGGCTCTCGCACAAGTATACCTATGGGTAACAACTTTGAAAATAGAGTATTGAGATATCCTCAATTGTGAAATGGTGCATGCTAATAGAAATTTTTTCACACATAGATTAAAAATCCTAGAGGATATACTTGGATGATTTAAAATAAACTTATGAAATATTATTAATGATTTATCTCAAATTACATTTCATTGAAAACCATTAAAAATTCATATATCATTATTAATTCATGGATTTGGGGAATAATATTTCATAAAATATTATTATTTCATATATATTTTAAATCATGTCTCATTCAAATCATTATTAAATTGAACAATGTATTAATTTTTTTCATTAATTGACCATTAAGCCTTGTAATAATTTGATATGTGATTGAATACACAGAAAAATTATGGGAAGGGAGGGGATAAGAATAGTATTTCCCATCAGTGCACCGGTAGGCCTCATGAGACAAGTAATCTATGGTAATGGGACAATCCATACATTTTTTGAAATATGTATTGGCACACTCCCCTGACAATACTTTGATATGGTAATGGGTGTGTCCTTAAACATTATATTATGAATCTTGGCATGAAGCCTTTATAGTATGTTAGTGATTTTTGGAACAATTAACTTCCATCACTATATATTCATCTCTTATTATCCAAGAGTATATTCATAGTTAATATGTCCATTCATTTATTTCTCCTCTTCATTTCAGTTTCTATAGAATAAATCATTTTATTTATTCATTCCCTAAGGGATTCAAATTCCCGTCAGTATGTAATTAGTTATTGATATCTTGGAGTCCATTCATTTTTAAATTGAACATAGATTTATTTATTCTCTTAGTTCAGTAGTTATGGAAAACATTTGATTATTTCATCATTACTTATTTGACTAGAAATCCAATTACTGTATAATCAATTATTGATATCCTAGAATGTATTTGATAGTAAGATGAAAATTTAGTTATTTTTTCTCTTAGTTATTGATATATTGTAATTTGATAATTTTTGGGTTGTCTATTTATTTATTTATGATATATGTTTTCTTTTCTTACAGAATATTTCATTTTATTTATTAGATCCATTATAAAATAAATTTTATTAATTTAACATGTTGAGAACCTAAAATCACCCTATATATTTTTTTCCTTTTCCTTAGTAAACAATTATGAGTTCTATATACAACTAATCATTCAGAATGAGATTCATATTTATTCATTAGTTTTCAGATGATCTAATTTTACATTAAATTTATATAAAAATATTGTATTTATCTCAATTTATAAGGAATATTAAACTCTATGATCCTCGGTATATGTATCATTTTAATAAAATATCCACTGAATCAAGGTTATTAGAGCTCGGGCTGTTATAACTCATGTGTTTACCAGAGGAAGAAGATTCAGTGCTACTAAGACCCCATATCTCCCATGAAACTTAATATCTTCCAAAAAATATCAAGATGTGTATTATTAAAAGTCATTCTATGGAGAAACATTTTGAAAATGAAATTTTTATATAAATTGAGTTTGATTTGGGACATCAGGTATTTCAATGAGATCCTACTCGGATGGATAATAGGCATATTAAATGAAAATGCAATATATCCCATCATTACATTATGACATTCCTGATATTGGAGATATTGAGGTGGAGTACTTTTTATTTGAAATTATGTAATATGTACCAGGTCATGCATGGAGTCACCCATGTATCTCATATTGTATATTACATTTAAAACCAATATGACACATTTGATCATAACACAGATGAATTGGAAGTTGATGATTCATTTGAGTATTACCTTATTTGGATCATTGTTTCAAAAAATAAGTCACACTGAGGAAGGTATGTTCATATGGTACAATTTATATGGATTCACATCCATTTACATGATGAATCTTAGGATTGAGAGGCTAACATACATTCTCATTTGAAGGATATACTCTCAAAAAAGTTATCCCAACATTGCACGGACTACCCGTGTATGATTAATTTTAAGAAATGGATGTTATACGATCCCGACCATTCAAATAAGGCATGATAGAAATGAATTTTATTTGAACATTTCATTTTTTCCTTCATAAAAGTTTATAATATAAAAATGAGTGGTTTGGGAGAATCTAAATTTCATTTTGGGCCATAATCTCTAGAAATTAGAGAGTCAGACTAAGTATTACTCTTAGTGGACAATTTGGGATAAATTAAAAATCAACCATGAGGGTATTACAATTAACTATTTACGGTTGGGTAGTTTTTTTATTATTCCTGGGGGAAACATGTCCATGTGTCGTGTTGTAGTGTACTAAAAGGGGTTTCACTATTTTCCTAAAAGATGAGTTGATGGTCTCTCCATTAGTTCCACATAACCAATTTTGGCACAAAATTAGGCATGCAATTTAGAGAACCTTATAGATAAATAATTTAAGCCTTAAAAAACTATGTATTGTTACATTCATTCAATTTATACAATAAAAAAACCATCTTCCCCCTTAATATTCTTGAGTTGTAGGCCACATGGGAGCCTCCTTTTCCCTCCATCTTAGGATTTGAGCCACTATATTCATTTGAGCACTAATTTCATTGTCATATATCATGTAGTACATTTATAATTAAGATAATAAATTAATCAGAATCCATTCATGGTTTATCTCTTCATCTTTGATTTTGTTGTTTTGTTTGAGCTACTATCACTTATATTTAGGGATTTTGTTGATTTTTCTATATCTTATGTTATAGCCTAAATTAAATTAATAAAATATATTTGGAGAGAAAAAATAACATAATTTAGGTGGTCTATTTGTTTTCTCCATAAATTGAGTCCTTATATATCATGTTCTTCCACGATTTTTGATAAAATATATTTTTGTTTCATTAAAATGATAAATATCCATAAATGAAATTGTAAGTCATGTTATTATTGCCCAATATACCATTTATTTTAGTTAGAAGTCACCACCATGACATGTTCCACTAATTTTCATGTAATCAATAAACACCGTTGTCATAATAAGTTTCTAAATTTTAAATCCACATTCAATGTTGTGGTCTTTTCAACCCAATAGAGTTGTTTATAAAAATAAATGGAAAATGAATGGTGCAACAAAATTACCTAAATCCCATCTTGACATTGGTTGTTCCCTTGGTTAAATAATATTTTAATGAATTGTAATTATTTCCATGGCCATGTATCAAATCCTGATCACCATGTAACATTGATTGTGATAGATATGCATCATGTGGCGTGTAAATGTCATTTGTGGGCATGATTTCCCTTATCTTTTTGATTCTCAACAATGGTGTCCCATCTATTTGTGATAATCATTCATTGAGTCCCATATATTATTGATACAATCACATGGATTCCTATATATTTGTGATACATGGGATAAGTGTACTGTCTATTTATGGATTATAAGCTTGAAGTCCCATCTATTTTAGATTCATGGGTATGGTGACCCATTTATCTATCATTTTCGGGCATGGTGTCACTAATTAGATGTGATAACAAGTCACTATTTCTCAAATTAAATATGATATTTATCCAAGTAGTGAATAAAAAAATGTGATAAATATGATTAAAAACACTTATGATTCATAAAACACATGCATGGAGTCCCTAAACATTATATGATACTATTAAAACTATTTATAGAGGCTTGTTTAATGCCCTATGTTCCACTAGTAGTAGTGTTTGTATATATCTATATAAATATAACTACATGTATAAACCATATATAATGATACATAACTATAAGAAAATATATCTTTGTATTAATATACATATATGGTCCCATGTTTTGAGATATCCTTGATTAGGATACTGATTGTTGTGTCAATCAGAAGTCTCTTATAAATAAGAGGTTACCTTTTTACTACTTATATTTCTACTAAATTTATTAAACAACTACTCTACTCATTTTATATAAACTGAATTGGTTATACTAGACACTTTTATTGGTTCCCTATTAAGAAGATCTAACATCATGTTCAGGCCATCTATTGGTACATAAAAATTTCTTGTTGATGCAATTAGGGGTGAAGGGAAGCATACTTCTTTGGATGCCTCATTATTTTAGTACTGGGATGGATAATATGGGAACCACATTGGGCATATACTCATGATTATATTGGATATATATTTGTGTCATTTTTATATTTTTTATAGATTGTTTTATATACCTCTTCCTTTATATCCCATGTATATCTCATTTTTTGAACATGACATGATCACCATTTTGTGTATGATATCAATTCTATTTCTTCTTTTTAATTATTTCTTTTCCATTTGTGATGTATTAGTGTGTTTATTATAATATTTATGATTCCTATAGTTATAATATATCACTTCTCTACAATATGATCATATGGGTATAGTCCCCCAACAATAAAATCATAGTCCCTCACTACTAGTCGGCTACCTCTAGGATAAGTGGAGGCACATGTGGGTTCATTTGGCCAATTATAATCGTTTACATATAAAGAAACTGGGGTTGTAAAACCATATTATTCATTTTATTATAATTTCATTATTGTATAAAAGATTCTATATATTTCATAATTTCGTACAAATCATTTTATAGGGAGTATCTAACCCATGTATTGTTAAAAAATCCATGTTGATTGAAATTGGATATATTAGATTGTATTTTTCATGTAACTATTGGATGAAACTCATTGATTATTTTGTTCGTTATTATAATATATTTTATTTTTACCATTTAAATATAATGAAATGTACATAATTTTACTTTTATCATTCCAATAACCATAGTATTATTAGTCTTTCATATATTTTTTCATTTTTATTTTAATTCATTCATTTCCTACAGCATGTTGTAGTTCCTTGAATAATTTTTCAGTTAATTGATTTGATCATATATTAATAAGATTAATAAGTTTTTAATTAATGTTTATGTATCATTGTAAATAGTCTATAACTATATATAAGGATCATGGAATGCCAACTAAAAAATTATGTAACGTTTACAAATGAACAATTTGACGTATTGGCTATAGAAATAACGATTTAAATTAAGTGGATAAATATTGAAACTTATATTGTGAATAATTATTTATAAATTGATAATGTTGACCCATATAAATGAACCTTGAACTTAGAATTTCATATACGAAAACCAAATAGATATTATGGAATCGGTTGCAGTTACATGTAATTCTAATTTCAATATATATAGTGTTAGTCTTTATAAAATCATAACGGAATTTCATCTAACTAGAAAATGAAATACACATATACAAATATTAAATTCTAGTTATTCAATAAAATTTATGACATTAAATGAGGTTTTTAGTTTCAAAATGTTGGGTTTTTTTTGTCTATAATATAAAATTGATGCACTATAAACCATAACCTATTATATAAGACATAAGGGATTGACCAGAACATACGATAGTATTGGTTTTTGTTTCTGTATCTTTTGTTACTTCATAGTCATCTAAATTTCCTAGACATATTTCAAGGATTACGAATATGGGTGTAAACTCATATATAGGAAGGATTTTTTACATATCCTAATATTTTTCCAATGATATTTTATATTATGAAATTAAATTATATGTCATGACTTTGGTAGTATAGAATTATTCCACCATGAAAGCCTTAGGTCATCCTCATAGAGGTTGGCCATAACCATTCTCAGGATGAAGTGGGAACTAAAGTAACCACGACAGCTATGATAGTTCCACATATGGTATAACCTATTATTTCTTTATTGGGAATCAGCACCCAAATTTTATAAGGGTTTATATTACTTGTAATTCAATAAAGGATGAATCTCACCCATCACGGACTATGTCATATTTGACACTAAAGGTCTATTAGAAACACCCTTCTACCTTTTCAGGGAAGTGGATTTCCCCTGATACTATTTCATGAATAGATTATATTCTTACTATCAACAAGGATCAATAGAAACCACCCAAATTATTGTTAATTTAATATATTACATGATTGGATGGTTAACCAAGAGAATTATGGTTTTTTTATATAAACTAATCATAATAATGTTATGGATTGGAGGGATTTAGATTATATCATTTAAATGATTTCTTTACTATGATATTGTGGAAATATTTGTCCAAATATTTTATGAACACTGAGTAGGGAAGATTATCCTTTATGGAATACACCTTTAATTTCATAAAGTTAAATCCTTTCGTAAATTATCTCCTTGGTGGCACGTTGTGTAATAGCCATAAAACCCACACATCCAAATCTGGTACTACTAACATAAAACTTATGTTTTTGGATTTGTTACCAACATATGTGTCCCAATGTTTTCCATAAAGTACATCAAAATAAGAATGATATATTTTTTAACATAAAAATGCATGGATTATTTCTATATATAGATTTAAATATTTAGGAAATACAATTTCATAACATCTTGGATAAATGAAGAAAGGGTTCATAAATATATACATTACCTCCCAATAATATTTTTACATATCATATAATCATTAGACATACCATTCTTGAAACATTTCTTCACAACCTAAGGAATTTGAAACATAAGAACATGGATATTCATTTTTCAGTATGGGTTAAAATATTTATTAACAGTCAAATGTCATTAGGGAAACGAAGTTAAAGAAATTTTTTTGATCAAATAATATACCTATTTGAGAATAAAAAATGTAATTCATACCCATTAATACTCATTTCATCAATCATGAAACAAGGAATAACTATTTAGAAATGGAAAGGATCATTGGAATCAATAATAATGATAAATGTTATGTTAATATAAAGAAAATGAATCATTAAAAACAATAGTATTCATTGAACAAAATTAAGAATCTTTTTTAATCTTTTATATGTCACTCAAACATAAACTCATACAAATAGAAAGATTGATATATTCGACTACCAACCCCATTGAATTGGAGGGATATCATAGAAAAACATATATATGGCTATAACATGAACACCCATCATCCATTTAAACGATAATCATCCATTATTTTTAAATAATGGATAAAAATAAATTATTGACAATTCGTAATTACCATATCATAAATAGTGTCCATAGACCATGAATTTCAATATAATTCTCAATTAATCATCCATTCGTCCATTCATAACATGATTATACTATATAAAATAAAAAATATAAATGAAAATATCTTTGAAAAATTATATTATATACATTCAATGAATGGGGATGGTATCAAAACAAGATATCACTTATGAACTATATGAAACATCAAGGTTTTATATGTTGATGAATTGAAATATCAATGAATTCTCAGTAAAATCATTCTATAGTAAAATAATGAATACCCATTAAAAATCACTATTGAAAATAAAAAAATCACAAAATATGTTGACAATTCATTTTGTTGAAAATTAACATTTATAATTAAAATGTAATATTAATTAAAATAATAGTCATCATAGTGATAATGACCATTAATTTTTTAATTTATAAAAACAAACAATTTTGTTATCATTTTTAGGGGCCAAAAGTGAACCATTTGGGAAAATTTAATAAATTTAATTTTAAATATATTTAAAATAATTTAAAATATAATGAAAATAACATTAAGGAAATAATTTTTATTTATATAATAAATTTTTTTAAACCTTTTTGAAATCCTTTTTGTGGAGGAGAATGATTCCCGATCTAAAAGAAGATACAAGATTGGTAGAACCAACAAACAAGGATCTCAATGTTTCTTTATATAATAATACTGAAAATGGAATCTTATAAACTAATAAACAATAAAAACTATATGATTATAAATTTTATTCTTTTTATGAATAAAATATCATATTATTTACCCATGCATCCTTGAAAATAAAACATCTTTATAGGAATGGATATTGTAACATAAAAATATAACCACTTTTGTATATTTTCATTCAAAATATCCAAGAATGAGTACAAAAATATTTGACATAAAATATCATGAATAATGGATATTTTGATACATAACATGTCAAATGTAGTCGTATATAGACCACATAAATGAAATCAAGATTATAATATTAAAATATTCCTAAACGAATGGAAACTAAGATGAATCCCTAACCATATGTCCATACATTCCATGTATGTCTTTTAAATAATGTAAAATAATATAATATAAATTTTATAATTTCATACTAAAATTTTCTAGGATTATTTAATTACCCTTAAATGATTTATTTATTTTATTTTAGCGACATATTTTATTATTAATCTGTGTAGTCCACATTTGGAAATGTGAGGATGTTTGATTCATACTTTTCATAACAACTTCAGTGTATTGCACCATTATTAAAGGGATCATTTTTACATCATCTCTATAATAATATTCACATAATTATTCTATATATATATATATTTACTTTTGTATTATACCTTTTTAAAAAATCAAGATAAATGGTTATGAAAAATGAACTACATTATTGCAATTAAGATAGTATCTCATACGTATGCCTGAATAACATTTCCATTTTTCAATAATCATTATGGAATGATTTAATATACTATTATATACCTCAAGAAAAACCATTATATCATTAGTACCAAATTAATTTGTCGAATACACTTATCAGCATCATCAGTGGGATGTTTGATTAAAAATTAATCACATCACTTCGTGAAAGTTGTAGTCCACACATACACATGAACAACATTGTCTTCTTCAATGAAGAAAAATGTATGAAAATATGAATTATAGTATAATTAAAGGGTGATAAATATTTCATAAACATCATAAATTTACCTTAAATCAATCATTATAACCATCCATGGGATGTGGGGATGGGAAACGAATTACATTAGTTTGTGAGACGAAAGACTAGTGAACACATGTATGATGTGTTACTTTCCCATCTGATGGAGGTTGGATATTGGTACATGTTATTCCACAAAAATAATATAATTATGGTATTATGAATATACTTATATTAATATCATATCTTAGTTGGAGAATGTTTTCTAAAGGATTGATAATAAATAAAATAAAAGCGTTCAGATAAATGTTATTCATTTTCATTAGAAAATATTCTATTATTTCATCCTTAAGACCTCTACGGGTTGGTACTCTACCCTAAAGTATGAATCGTGGAAATTTTTAAGAACATAAATAAGGTATTTGGTTAGGTATTTTCCAATCAAAATCATACTCAAATTTTTATGGAATGAGGAGACGATTTTACTTTTTCTAAGAGGGGAATTATAGTCATGGAATTCATAAAATATTAGATTAAAATAAATTAATCATCACCTACAAATGGATCCAAATAGATATGATTCACATAAAAGATGATTATGCGGAAAAATAAAATTATAATAAATTATTTACTAGTTAGGATCACATGTTTACACATGTTTTTTAATCATTCATTAACCCTTTTGACATTTATAATGATAACACTGTTGATTACAATAAAGTGGTTTTTTAATTTACTATTTATGGAAAAACTATGTAGAAATGGGCCATTTTTATTTCTTAAACCATTTGGAACTCACATGGAAAATAATGAAATTTTTAAGAATTCTAAATTAATTAATAAAATCTTATTTATAAAAAATCATTATTGTCAATTTGAGATCTATTTAATTTACACTGACTTTAATGACATCATGAAAAAAATTAAATAAACTCTAATAAATTAATACATCCCCAATATATTATATTTCTCTATCAAATTATTGGATAAAAATAGTTACTTCAAATTATATCAGTCATATTATTTTTAATAACATTAATTTAATTTTAATATTAAATAAATAATAATGCGTTAGTGTTGTTGAATTTTTTTTGGTTTTTATAACTTTAATAAAAAATAAAATATAAATAATCATGATAAAAAATCATTTTATATTTAAAATAAATATCTATAATTGAAAATATCCTCTACTTATATCTTTATCAGAAATATTATACTGATTAAAATAAAGAGTTTGATATTTTGGATTTATATTCACTTAAACAATATCATGGTAAAACCATGTCCAAATAGAAAATAAAAAACATATATTTGAATATTTCAAGATAATGGACAATATATATTCATCCAGTAAAACCCAATCAAGGTTTAGGGTTAATATATAGTCTTTTTCATTTAATGTTTAACCTTATTTAATCAGTTTTCCATGGAATATGGTTGAAAAAGTTATTATGGTTACTATTCATATTGTCCAAAAAATAAAAGGGCCTATTAACTAATTATTATCCCAATAACTAAAAATATGGAATCCATTTTTTTAAATTCAATGAATTAAAATGGAATAATTCTAATTAAAAAAATTGGAAAAAGATTATGAAAAATGATTTGCGTAGAAAATCTGCTTTTAATGAATAAATTGTTTTTAAACATAATTAATGTATAAATATAATTTTAAAAAATATTATTGTGTAATTTTAAATATTAAGAAACTAATGATATTTTAAAAATAATCTGAAATATAATTTTAATTTAAAATTACTTTATATGAAAAAAATAGTTTTAAATTTATATTTCGCAATACTCATTGAAATGAAAATATTTTCTAAGAATTCTCAGACTACTCCATAAAATAAATTATATATAATGGTTTCAAAATGTAATATAAATTTTTCCAAATAATTTTACAAAAGGAAAATAAATAAATTATTATATTTTCTCATAAATCTTAACATAAATAAATTTTGACGAAATCATATTTTGTTGAATAAAACGACTTGAAAAAAAATTATTTATTATCTAATAAAAATTAATAAATACTATTTTATTTACTTATATATATATATATACATATTTATATTTCAAAAAAATATTACTATACTTATTCTCTAATTCGATGGGTATGTAATAATTGAAAAATTTATGTAATAATATTTCATTGGTATTTCATTCATGATGTTGTATGTTATACACACCATCGAAAATTGTATTCTTTTAAAATATTATGATATTATATAAACCCATTTCATGAATTTCATCATCTCATTTTGTAAACAATCATGGTAATAATGGAATTAAAATTTGAAAAAAAATCTTTTTTTAAATCTCGCATCATAAAAATAGATAAAAAACATCCACATTAATGTAGATAAGCGTGAATTATAAAGGTCAAATTGAAATACACATACCAAGATTCAAAATAGTATAACATTAGTAGGGAGTGAATACATAGGCATCAAATAAAATCATAATTTCTAAATAATTATGGAAAGTGATACAGATCATTGATCGCATGAAATTGAAAAATAAGGAGAAAGTGAAGGACCACAAAATTATAGAAAAAGTGGGGTGAAAGAGACTATCAATTCATCAGAAAAAAATGTGATGTGATAAAAATTATTAATTCTAGATAATTTTGAACAATGTGGAGGAATTACACTACCATTTAGATAGATACCTTATGGAGATATAATTTATTGATAAATAGAGTTTAATCCTTTAATAAATTTTCACTATATTATCATATTTTCTCCAAATGATGAGTGTTTAACATCCAATTTTTAAGAAGTAAAAATTAAAATCATCTTTATACAAATTGCGTAAGAGACAAAAGGATAAAAGTATATTCCCCCTATACTTTAAAATTTACCAGGACCAAATTTATTCAAAAAAGATTTGATAGGACCAAAAATGAATAAAATTTCATATGATTAAATACAACATTAGAATTCAATATTATATATTAATAACAAATGATACAGTAAAACAAGTCCATCAATAAAAATATTCTAGACTACGATTTGATTCCATAATTATAATTTTTTTTTCACATATTCTTCCATGATTAATTTTACATTTTTTCTCCATATAAAAAAAATTATTCTTTAGGTATCATACCAAAATTGTATATTTCCTAACCATGTTATATCCACGATATGATAATTATTTACATAATAATTAAAAGAAATTATATTCTAATAAAAGATAATAAACTCATCATTATGGAAATTTTTAGTTTCACATATTGTCTCATTCCATTCAATATGCTTCCCCAAAAATTGTAATATCATTCACTGAAAATAGTACTTCACATTAATCATATAGCTTTAATATTATTCAACACAATAAATCAACTCCCAATATATAATCAGTTACCCTAAAATTTAGCATCATAAAACCTTAGAAGTGGTTTTTAAGAAATTGAACTTCTAGAAAACTGTAAAATATATAAAATCATGATGATACCCATAACTATTGATATAATCTCACATGAATATATTTTAATCTTTAATGATATATATATATTGAAATGATATCAACAATAATATCTCTAAGACCCACAATCCCAAATCTGCAGCTAAAAACATAAACATTATATTTCTGGTATAAATATGATTAAATGTGGCCCAATTTTTTCTATATGGACATACTATATTAAATGTAAATATTGGACTAATTACATACCCATAAACCATTTAGATTTATATTTTTAAAGAATTAGGAAAAAATATTACATAAAATATCTATATTTAAACAACCAGTTCATAAAGATATACATTTCACTCATTAAAATTTTTAAATGATTTAACCATATTATGAATAACTTTATTAAAACTGTATTATTAACCTAGGGAAAAGGAAATATGAGATTTGTTTTCCAAAAAATATTTGTATGAGTAGATGTAAAAATTATAAATCGAATTTAATTAGTGAATATAATATGACAAGAATGTTATTATTAAATAATCAATGTGAATTAAGATAAAATATGGGACTTAATACACATTAATACTTGGATAATCTATCATGAATCGTGTAATAAATAATTAAAAAATTAAGGAGTCCTTTAAATCAGTAATCATGATCCATGTGTTGTAAATAATGACCAAATAAATCCTTATAAACACATAACAAGAACAGATAAGACATGTAGGAACTCTTCAAAATCAATTCTATTGACTCATACAATCACTATTAAAATTTCAGTAACCAATATCATCGGCATCCGTACCTAATTCATTAGGGAGCTATCACATACCCATCAGTCATTGGTTATAATATAACAACCCAACCATGGATTTTAATAGAACCACTCAATCATGGTTTATATAAGTGTACCGTTTGTCATATACAATTTCAAATAACCATAACAAATATTATGTACATACACCTTCCAATTCCTCATAAAACTCATAGATTCATCTATTATTCAATTCATAACATTATTAATCCATTGAAAATAAATGGTGGAAATAAAAATCTATTTAAAAAAATTATAATCCCTCAACAAAAGTAATTATAATGTTATAAATATTAAATATTCCAAGTGTAAAATATGTAACATAGTGTATTTTTGATTTTGTTAAATGGAAATTCCATTAAAAATCATTAAAATAATTCATGAGGGAAATACAATTCTCACTTTTAAAATTATTTTTAAAAAAATAAAATGATAAAAAAATATAAAAAACATTTTCAATGAATATAAGCTTCCAAAAATATAATGTAATATTCAATAAAAATAATGGTCCAGATAGTAGAAATATCCATTCATGTGGTACTTCTAAAAAAATATTCTTTTCAATATTTTTGTTAAGGGAGTAAACATTGAATTATTTAGAAAAAAAAATTATAAATTTTTATGTAAATTAATTTACAATAAGGACAAATATCATGTAAATTACATTAAGGATATTATTTTTATTTATAAATGACTATTTTGAGAAAATATTTAAAAAATATGGATATTCGAGTGAAGGATTCTTGGTTTTAATTAAAATATAATATCAGTAAAAAATAAATACATCAATATTGATGTTTCATTATATAATAAGACATGAATTAAAACCAAACATTTAAAAATCATTCATTATAAGTGGATAATAAAATAGATTAACATTAACAAAATATGATCATATTTTTTCCCACAATAAAACTCTTAATATTAAAATATCAAAAGGAGAGGATATTCTAACCTAGATTAATTTCCACAATGGAAAATTTTCAATCGTAACCCACATGAAGTAATAACACCAAATTATATTTGAAATAGCTTCAAAATAAGTGAATAATTATATAATAATTTAAAATTTTTGGTATTTAAACAAAAAAAGATATTATGTCCATAACATTATAATATTCTGTAATTAAATGAAATTGAGATAAAATCCCTCACATCATGTCCGTAGTTTACATATCAGACCATTAACTCTCATTTAGTAAACTCATATGTAATGTGATTTCATAATAAAATTAGATTAAAAAGTTTCCCATAAACCATTTATTTCATATATTGAAATTTAATATTTAAATATTTAATAATTTAAGTTCATATCATAATCTTTGAGGACATTTGGATAGTAATTTTTAAAATGGATTACGTGTGTTGGACATTTTCAAAGGGTCATTATTACATAATGTCTAGAATAATAATCATCAAATGATTATAATTTTTTATATATCATTTATAAATAAAAAATTAACCTTGAAACATGATTATGAAAAATGAAACACATTAAAATCGTGGGATGGTATGTTAAATGCGTGCAAGAGTAGCATTTCTATTTTTCAATGATCATTAGGGAATGAATTTAAGTATTAAATCATCCTTCAAAAACGACAATAATATAAGTAATACAAGTTTTTTTCCACAAAATAATGGAAATATCAACCATTTGATGTGTGAACCAAACATAATCATATCACTTCATTGAAGAGGTAGTGTACACGTATGCATGGATAACATAATCATTTTTTAGTGAATTGATATATTAAAAATATATCATAAATTAACATCCCATAATGATAATGTTTTTTGAAAACTATATATATTTATTAAACCTACCGTTATAACAATATATGGGAGGTGGCGATGGGAAATGAATTTGATCAGTCTACGAGGCGGTAGTCTACCTCTCACTTGAATGCTATATTGGTTTCCTATTTAAAAAAATATGGAGATGGATATAAATAATTCCTATAAAAAATAACATCCTATAATATTTATGATAATTAGTTTTTTATCTCATAATTTATAGAGATAAATTCATTTACATAAAAAGGAAATAGTAAAATTGTTAAATGATAGACATCTTATTATGACAATCTCCATTGTTATACAACTTAATAACACTAATGTGGACATTTTTCCTTAACAATGGTCTCTAAAAACTATAGTGGAATGAAAATATTTTTTTTGGGAGGTTTTTTATAATCCAAATGGTTCCAATAGTGGGAAAAATGAGAATTAAAAATTCTATTTTATTATAGAAGGTTGAGGAAATTTTGAAATGTTTTAAAATATTAAATTATTATAAATTTATTTTCTTTTATAAATGGCGCCAAATTGTTATGTTCTTAGGAAAAGATTATAATGAGTTTAAATAATGTTTTTTAACAAAATATTAACTAGTTTATATCATAATATTAAACATTTCTTTTTTGCATTAACCCTTTGTTAACTATTTAGACCAACAGATTTATATCAATGTTTTTTTACTCATGAGTGGTTAATTAATAAACTATAAATTAAAAAAAACAGAAGTTAAAAATGGTTCAGATTATAGACCATATTCAATTTACATGGATTAGTTTATTACTTTTTATAATTTATATTTTTTTTGTAAAATATTAGTTAAGATAAAGTATCATTGATGGAAATATTAGAACTATTCATTTACATTTACATAAACAACATAATGAACAAAATGAAATAAAATATAATCAATTAAAAAATCCCTAACATTATATATTTATCCAAAAAAATCATGGATGAAAATAGTTCCTTCAAATTATATTTTGTTTAATATATTATATATCAATTTTAATTTTTTCTTTTTGTTGAATAATTTTTGTGCCAATATTGTGTATGATTTTAAGGAAATTATTAAATGACAAAAAATTCAAAAAAGAAGTATTGTAATAAAAATCATAGATATTTAAAATTAATATTTATAACCTAACACATGCTATATTTATCTCAATGTTAAAAATAGTATAGTAATTAAAAACAAGAGTCTGTTGTTTTTGGATTTATGTTCAGTTAAATATTATAAAAGCTGAATGAATGTCAAAATAAAAAAATAAATATATTTTCCTTTGGGATAAATATGAAGGATATATACTGTTCCCATTTAATTATGGAATCTATTATGTACATATTTTAGTTATTAATACCGACCCTAGATTCTCATAGGTAAACATTATATCATTATTTTCATAATAAATAATTTATTACATAAACATTTTCCCAAAAACTATTATTTTATTTCATTTGTGATGGAGGAAGGATAAAACCTAGTTTATAAGTGAGAATAATTTTCTCTCTCTAGGATATCCATGACTATAACCATTCTTAGGAAAATAATTATTTATTCACTTCTTCATAACCTATGGAAAGGAGAAATAAAAAAGGGTGATATAAAAGGGTGAGTAAGGGTAAACAATAGTGATATATAAGCATAATCATGATCATAAGGGTCCAATAACGTGATAATAACATTAGTATATCATACCCTTTACATAAAAGATCATAATGAAGACTCATGACATAAATAGTTTTAGTTTATAAGACATGAATCATAATGGAATTAAGATAAAAATCCATGATATAATAACACCAGAATAAAACATGGAATATTAGAAACACACAAACATATTAAATTATTTCCGTAGTAGTCATGGAATCATATCCATGTCTATAATAGTGGAATGAATTCACTCCCCCAATCATATTATTATTCATGGTTTACTCCCAATACATTTTTAGTAGAAATAGACCATTATTAAAATGAGTTCAATCACCTTTCAAGCCTTGTATATCTCATGGGATATAATTCTTTACCCAACTCACTAGAGGTAGATATTGGTCCTACAAATAAAATAATGAAATATAACATAAGTTTTCTGCTAGATCATAAATATTCATCATAGTATAACCCATGAAATGAAATGGGTATCATAAAAATGTAAAAAAATCATATCATATATAAATGTTATACTATTCATAATAATGCAATCAACAGATAACATATTTAAAGGGGTGGGATTCATTAGCATAAAACGCATGGAATAAAAATGGGATTCATGAAAAATATGACATAAAAATAATAAACCATTCATAGAAAGAAAAATAATGGTATAATTTGATCATAACACTAGTAAAAATTAGGAAGTATCAATGTATGTCAACTAGATGTGAACTAATTTTGAAATATCATTTAAAAAAATTGTTCTGAAAATATCCTTTATTATTTGAAAAATTGATTTTAAAAATAGAAAATACTTTTAAAAACATTTTTTTAAAATAACCTTGAAAAGGAATAAAAGAAATCATGATTAAATTTTAAACAACTTTTAAAACAGAAAACATATTTCAAATCCTTTTCCTTCAAAAAATAATTATAAAAAAAATATAAAACATTTCTATAAAACATTGATTTCAAATAAAATCGATTTCTGGTTGAAGAGTAAAATAAGGTCGAACATTCTTAAAAAAAATTCATAACAACTATAAGTATAAAAGAGTGGGTAAATGGTACCATTACCAGGAGATATCACTAAAAACCAAAGTAAAATAAAATTCATTCGATTTTAAGAGATAATAATCATAATATTTTATTAATGGAAGGAAAATCATAAATAGTCCTGGTAAAAGATGATATTGAAGTAATAAAAGATTACCACATTGGAAACAGTCAATTATGATCCCATGAAAGAATAAATTTAAATAAAGCTGAAAATATGATGAAATGATGTTTATTTGTGATACAAATAAACAAAATGAAATTATATATAAGTCCTAAAATAAAGTATGGGAATAACAAAACATTTATTTCAAAGAATTAAAATTGAGACAAAATTACTTTAATAATATGGTAATATTTGAATCATAAAAGACATGAAAGAAGGATAATAAAATGGATATGTAAATACTGATAAAATTAATGATAATATTTCAATAGTACACTCATGGTAATAATATGCACAACAAAAAAGAGATGAGAAGTGAATATGGTATATGTCTCGTAGAAATAAATGTGAGTTCCAGAAATCCCCTTACCTTATGTCTTGACTCTCTCCATAATAGTTCTAACCTCTCGTATAATATATATATATGATTATTATACATATATTAAAATAAAATAATAAATTATGTCATACAATATATTATTTACCAATGACATTTTATTACCTTTTTAATAACAATTCTATGTTAAATTTATGTTTTGCGAAATAAGTGCTATGTTTTCCACTTGTGTTTGGGTTTGTTATATTTTTTGTCCTCATATATATATCATTATCTAAAAAATATAAACCATGGAATAAGTATTATATATATTCTTTATTTATTTACTTATTTATTATAATATATAAAATATAATGATATTAAATTAAATACACCATTCATGGTGATTATTGATTATACATATTCATGAACATTGTTTCCTTTTTCATGTTGAATTGAAAGATAAAAATAGTATAATATTTTTTATATATGTATTTATTATAACTAAAGTATCATTATTATTTCTTGTAAAACACATATTTTTATAAAACCAAACCTTAATACATTCCACATAAATCATGTTATAATCGCATCGGTTTGAAGAGATAGTAGCCCACACATCCACAGACAATGTTATCATATTTTTAAAATTAAGTTATGTTGTATATAACAATTAAAAAAGAATAAATACATAATAAATATCATATATATCATATAAAAACAATATTTCCACCATTATTCTCAACCATTAAAGGTGTTAATTGAATAACAAACCACATCGGTTCCGGAGGCTATAGTCCACCAAAAATTAGAGTTATTATTGTGTGCCTCATCTGATATAAGTATATTTTAGTTTAGGTTTTTAACATAAAATAAAAATATTTAAGTATATTTTTTATAATTATTTTACTATAAAATTATTTAATAAGAAAAATGTAAGGGGTAGAGAAAAAATAAATATAAGTTCTTCTTGATGGGTGTTACCTCTTCTTTCAGTATCTCTTTTCGGTTTCCCCAAAGGTATTCCTTTTATGGATATATTCCCAAAGTGAGGCCTCTAAGATGATTGGAGGTATGTTTTGGGTATTATTATAAAAGATTAATCTAATCCAAAGGTCTTAATACGTGTGTATAAGTTAGGTTTGAGGTCCCTTTTATAGTGGAGGTGGAGTGTCATTCTTGTAAATATAAAAAGGTAAACAAAAATGAGATGTATCCTTTACATTTATTTCTTCTAATATTGGTATATTTTCTATACATAGGAGGATAACATCAAAAAATTTCCATAACTGGTTTGTTGACTATTTTAGTGACATTTTTTTTAACTTATGATTATAAATTATCCACTAAGTAATCATGTTTTTACCTTATTCACTATTATAAATTTTAATTACATTCCCAAATATTTTTGGTCAAAAATTAATATGACATTATTAGAAATTATAAATTATTCATTTTTCAAATATGGAGCTAATTTTCCAAATGATGACCATAAAAGTGGAAAAAATTATTTTAAAATTAATCCCACAAATGTGTCATGAAAGTGGGTTTTTAAAGGGATAATTTTTAAAACATATAAATGTTTTTATGCAATTTCAATGAGAAATTAATTAAAATGACATAAATTGGATTAATATATAAAAACATTTTCTAACAATACATTAAACACAAATTAAAATATTTTTTATATATTTTAATAAATTAGACAAAAATTTAGTGTTTAATTAATATTCCGTATTTTTCACTATTCATACAAAAATGCCTTTTTTGTATTGAAATCAAAAAACAATAGCATAATATTATTCATAAATTATGAATTAAAAAATATAGTTTATTTTATAAAATTAAATTTCTTAAAGTGTCTAAAATTAATTTTATTATAATTCGTAGAAGGGCATAAATGAGTTCTTTTGAAAAAATAGATTTTTTCAAAACATAAAGACTTGGTGGATTATTATCTATTTCTTTATCAATGTGTTTTTTTAAGTCAAAACATTATAAAAAATAATTAAAAATTAGTTATTAATATTAATATTACAATATAAAATGTATATGCTATAAATCTCTCTTCTAAATAATTATTATAAAATATGTTCATTCATTGAAACTCAATGTTGTGTGTAACACAAGCTAATACTATGTTACATGTAACTCATGCTTGACATGTTGAATCATAAGACTAATTTTTATCTTGGTGTTTCATAAAACATAATACGTCAAATAAATTTTGTCTATTCGAAAAACATTTTCATATAAACTAGAGGTGTTACATTATAACCCCCTTAAAATGATTATCAACCAAAAAATAATTATTTTGATACGAAAATATGTCGATACTTATTCATCTCATATCATCAAGTTCCCATGTCTGTTTCTCTAACTAGTGGTCTCTCTAGATTACTTGGACCAGTATAGTGGGGTTTTTTTATAATGTTACATGTATCATCCAAAATTTTAATTTTTTTACTTGTTAGAATGATCTCTCTTCTGCGATATAACCTATGAGTTTAGTACATGTGACGGGTTAGATATATACTTACATAGGAAGGATACATGGAACAAATAATTGACAAGATATATATTTTTTAGAAATAATATGTTATAGGTTACCATCCTATATGATCAGGAATCTCAAAGGGACTGATATAAATTGGGTTTAGTTTCTCATTCTTCATGAATATCATAACCTTATTCCATGTAGATATTCATAGAAACACATTCTCACAGAATTAAAAGTCCATATCACACTGATGGTTATCATCATAACTTTTATAATGAAATCAAGCTACCTTGATAAGTTTATGAATTTTTCTAACCCTCTTAGAAATTTATTCATCTATCTTAGGGCCCAATAGCTTCCATTATCCATGTTCATTCTATCATATTAATTCTCTAAATTTATTCCTCTATGGGGATTTATATAAATCCATATGAATTCCTGAGTGAACAATATTGTTTTAAGAAATCAAAACTAAAGGATTTTTTTTATCTCAACCAACTTTGAAATAAAGAGAACAATATCTCAATATATCACCTAGAGTTTGACTTAATATTTTAGACTGACCATCTATCTGAGGATTATAATAAATTTGGATAATCAATTATATATCAAGTACATGATGATGAATTCCTTAGAACGTTGATGTAGGCCCTAGATCCTAATTAGATACATGATAATGTGTTACTCCAAGTAACCTTACCTCTTTCTCAATGTATATCCAATAATTTTGTTCTAGAGAGAATTATTTTCTAATAGTGATGACGTGTGATAACTTTCATTGTCAACTGACTAACACCCATTTAGAAATAAAACGTGTATAGGTTATGGGGAGTCCAAAAATAAAATCCATAGTTATGTTCTCCCATTTAAATTCTTGAATGAGTAATGTATTTAGAAAACCCTTTTACTTTGGTCTAACATACTTATCTTGTTGGCATAATTAGAATTGGGATACGAATTCTGCAATATACCTCTTCATTACATCCCACTAAAAGTTTTAATCATGTTTTAATGAATATTTTTACTTACAAGATGTACAAATAATGACAAAATATGGGCTTTCTATAATATATCCTTTCCCAAATCTGATATGGAAGGAATACAGATATGGTTCTTGATTCTTATATTTCCATACCAATCAAAGATAATATTAGGAACATTTATATCCTTTTCTATCCGTATATAATCCGTATGTTCTAATTTAATCACCACGAGGATATATGGTGGAACATTAAATTGGGAAAGATATAATTTTTCCTTATCCCTAAGACTTCCATATCCATCCTTTGAAAATATATAAAGAGTAGAAATTTTTTTATCTTCATCCTGGATATGCTCGCATGAACATTTTGACTACAATCATAATCCATGTTGTTCACTTTCTCATAGTGGTAATTTATTAAGTAGTCATAATCCTTTATCATTTCTTACCGACTTCTCTAGAACATGTTCATCACCATTTATGTGAATATATTCCTCACAATATTATGATCATTATATATATCACTTTTTCCACCATAATGATAATTCCTCCATTTGTGTAATGAAAAAATAACTATAGCTAACTCCAAGACATGAGTTGGGTAATTTTTCTCATGATTCATCAATCATCTTGAGGCATTGGATATAAAATTTTTATTCTATATAATTAAACATCTAAATACATTATTAGATACGTTACTATAGATTATAAACCCTTTTCCCTTGTAGCGTAATGTAAACACAAGTGTTCTAACTAACCTTCTATTTAGTTCCTTGAAATTTTCATCATATTCATCTATGACTAAAAGATGGAACCCTTCTGAGTTAGCTTGGTAAACAGATTATAAATTCATCAGAAACGTGCCAAAAACCATTTATAATATCCAGAAAAACCATGAAAATAATGAATCTTAAACACCATGGTTGTTTTAGTAAAATATTCTATAGATTCTTACTTTTAAGGATGTACTTCTATACACTCTCATGGGATTATGAAACCCAACAATGAAACCTTTTGTAGCTAAAACAAATACTATGTAAATATTTCATATAGTTAATCCTTCTGTAAGGAATTTAATACAATTCTCTTGTGTTGTTCATATTCAACATTTAATATTGATTTTATTTGAATAACATCTATAAAGAGTACAAAAAATTAGGGAGGTAATCTATAATGTCTCTTTTCTTCAAATCCATGTAGATATCAGAGATATTAGTAAGACCAAAAGGAATAACAGTATATTCATAATTTTTATACCTTGTATGGAATATAATATTGTGTATATCCCCATTTTTATCCCTCAATGGATAAA
Source organism: Viscum album (assembly GCA_963277665.1). Classification (NCBI taxonomy): domain Eukaryota; kingdom Viridiplantae; phylum Streptophyta; class Magnoliopsida; order Santalales; family Viscaceae; genus Viscum; species Viscum album. The sequence goes on along the minus strand of OY728121.1, from coordinate 1,151,957,386 downwards.
ATCTAGGATGAAGGTCAATCATGTAATGTTATTGAGCTCCACGTAGTTGTTCAGACAATTCATTAATATGAGTTGAAGGCTTATTTTTATTGATCATAATTTTATTAAAAACTCGATACTCTATACAGAGTCTAATTGATCTATTTTTATTTTTCACAAAATTTATAGGTTCACCTCATTGTTACAAACATGGCCAAATAAATCATTTATCATGGTTTTCTTGGAGTTTCTTCTTCAATTATAGAAACCCAATTGGGTTCATTATATTGGGTGCCATTTATGTTGGCGTGGAACCAAGTACGATTTTTATTGAAAAATCAACATCAGTTTTAGGTTGAAGGATTTGAAACTCTTCCAAAAATACATTGATGAATTCTTTAACAATTGGAATGGTATCGATGTCATTTTTGTTGCCAACGATTTAAGATAAACATGTGTTCTAAATGGTAATTAATACATAAAAAATGGTTGTAATCTCCATAGGATGTTCATAATTTTCATCACATTGATAGATGATCAAATTTTGGTTCGATGTATCAAACATAACTCCCCTTCTTTGGAAATTGATGAGGTTTTTATGCATAGAATGTCAATTTATTCCCAATAATTCATCCAATTCATGCCAATGAATAATAAAATAATTTTTAGGAATCACACTACAAAAAACGACAACTGGTGAGGAATCACACACATTAGATTTTTATCATAATACCATTATGATTTTTCATTAATAGTTACACATCCAATAATTTGGGTGGAATCATAATACCCTTAGAATTTGTTTTCATATAATAGTGTGAGAAGATCTTGAATCAAATAAGACAATAGTAGCTCTATAATTGCTGTTATGTGTACCTTTCACCATGTCATTATCACACCCCTGATTAGATATAGTGATCACATAGGATTTACCCTTATCCCACAGATTAAAATGTTGTTTAATTCGATCTCCATCATTACCATTCGGGTTTTGGAACTTGTTATCATAATTATTAGTCTCCTTATATGTGTAGAATTGATGTGATGGAGGTGCATTATTTGAAACAGTATCTCCATTATAATTGTTAGATAACTCCATCCCCTCAAATTATATATAAAATTAATTATATCCTTCCCTTTAACACTAAAAACATATATTAGTACCCTTCAGACAATTTTCATCTTGCGTCTACCATCACATAAATCATAAAGGAACCCTCATATTCATCTCTTAATTGTTTTTAGATTTCCTAGAAAATCCACAATCATTTTCTTGTTGAAACCATGAGATTTATATGTAACTCAATAGTTCATTTCAACCTTGATTGCACAAGGCCCAATATTTTTGTAGCAACTAATGTCTCTTATTGATAACGTCATTATATGACTTTTTATTATGCCACTGAAGTATGAGACAAATTGAGTTTTAGGATAGACGATATTTCTAGATTATACATCAAATGTCTTGTAAATTTTTTTCATATGTACCAATAGATTAATCATATTTTTTGTTATCTCAGGAAACTAATTCTATATTTACGTACATAGAATAAAAGGAATGTACTTATTTAAAAATAGTTTCATAAAATCATCTGAATTCATAGATTCAATGTCATGTTTATTTTTCATACTAATGATTAGAATCCACCACTGGTCTGATTCACCTTCTAAAAGAAAAACAAAAAGAATTACATTCCCATTTTTCCAATACTAGAGGAAGAAAAATAAATTCTCATTGAAATCGATCCATTATTTAGAAACAAGTGGATAAAAATAAATAATTAATGAAGGTGGTTGTTTCCTCATTAAGGACTAGAAAAATTTTGTTCTCACTTTTGGAATCCTAACATGATTCATAGCTTTAGATATTTGGGTGATCATGAAAATTAGATTTTTAATTCCATCCTCATATAATTTTGATGATCATGAGAATAATAATTGAATTATCTATCACACTCTATATTGATGATGTTTTTTCGGGTTCCATCCATTGACTAAAACCAAAAATCAGAGAGTAAGAAACAATTATCATATTTTGGAACCACATAATCCTAGACTCCCTTAGAGGATCCCAATATTATGAAACTTTAATTAATCAATGAAACCATATATTTAAATTAGGATATTCATATCAAAAATTAATTTAAACCTTTAATGATGGTTCATGATGATTTTTGGAATTTCCAATTCATATCTCGTAATAGTGTCAAATGATGTGTGCGACAAGCCTCATTGCCATGCACCAGTTCACGATCAAATCTTTCTCAACATGGATTTTCAAGGTTAATAACCCAATGTGCATTTGTTCTAGAACCACATCGACCAGTATAATTCAAAAAGGGATTTATTTTTTTGAAATCACTCACTCTATCATTTACAAAAAATCTATGCCATTTTTATATACTTTTACCCACCCTTAGACGTATCATTAGTGACTTGTCGTTAGGGATCTCACTGCGGTTTTTCTCATCCATGATTCCAATGGTTAAATAATATTTTTCTTAGATGCCAATGGTACATAACCTTTTGTCACATACATATAAATTACTTATTTTTTTAGAATATATAATAAATTACACAAACAAACACCCAAAGATCATATTAGTATAGTTATTTTGTAATCATAGAAACATTATTAATGATGCATAAGTGTGCAATATTATATCCTACTAGGTACCCCATGACTAGAACCCTTCCAAAAGACATCATATATAACAAAAATATTCAAAACCTAGGGAATGAAAAAATAGTAATGGTTTATATCAGATGCTAATTAATGGTAAATGAGGGAGACATGTAAGAAAAATATTTATCAGAATGGTATGACATAATGATCATAACATCATAAGATCATACCCTTAATATCAAAGATCATAATCAGTGTTCATGGAATAAAAAAAATTAGTTAATAAGATACGAATAATAATTGAAATAATTGTACAATCCATGAAATCATAACATAGGAATAAAACATATAATTTTTTCATGCATAAACATATAAAATAATTTCCATAATAGTCAATATATCGTTGCATATGACATATAGTGGATTGGGTTCACTCACAAAACCCTCATAGTAATCTAGGATACCTCCCATGACCATCTTAGAACATATTGTCCTTTACTGAACTGACATCACACCCTATTCCATCAATTTTTTACCCCTAATATATATAAATATTTTCACAATGAATTATCGGGATATATAGTTCTCACACATCTCGTAAAGAAATCATACATATTCGTTCCACTAGGTCATACTTATTAACCATATAATAATAAATGGAATGGAATGGGTATAAAAAACATTACATAATACCATTACTTTTAGAAAATAGATAGGTTTTATGATCATTTCATCAAAGAATAACCTGTGAAAACAAGTAGGTTTCATAAGCATATAACCCTTCGAAGAGAAATCAGTTTAATGAAAAACATGTCCTCTAATGAATAAACCATTTAGAAAAATAATAAAAATGGTATACGTTGATAATATCATCATTATAGAATAGGTTACATCAATGGATTCCATCATAGGTGCACAATAATTTTTAAATATCAGTTAATATATTTTGTTATGAAAATACCAATTCTTCTTTGAAAATTGATTTTTAAAACAAAAATTATTTTTTAATATATATTAATTTTAAAATAACTTTGAAAACATAAAACTTAATTTAAAAAAAATTAAACACCATTATAAAATTCACATTCCTTGAAAAAATTAATTTTTGAAAACATTAATAGAAAAATATTAATTTTAAAAACAATAGATTTCTGGCCAAAGATACAAATTAAGAAAAGCTATCTTGAAAACAATTTCATAATTATATTAATTACAAAATAGTGGAAAAATAAACCATTACATGAACATATCATTAATAAATAGAGGATAATAAAATTCCTAAGAGATTTGAAGATATGGATCGTAATATTTCTTTAATGGAATCACAATCATAAGCAATCCCAATAAACAAAGAAATTGTAGCAATAAATTGTTACAACATTGGAAGAAATAAATTAAGATCCCCTTGAATGAATAACATTAAATGAAATATGAAATATCATGAAAATAAGGATACTCAAGATAAAAAATATGATTTTTTATTATATACATCTCATATAAGAAAAATAGTTACATAACATAACTTGTGTCAAAAAAAATTGAGACAAAATTACCTAACCAAATTGGTCAATTTTGAATTAAAACCCCATGAAATATGGATAGTTAAATAGACATGTAAATACACAAAATATTATGGATAATATTAATAAAATATATTCAATGGAAATATATACCCTATAAAAATGAGACTAGTTGTTATTATTCATATGTCTCACATAAATAAATGTGAGACTAGAAATCCCCTAACATTAAGACTTAAATATAATTATATTTATACATAAATCCATAAAAATAATAATAATTGTATTATAAATCATATTAAAACCAAAATCAATTATTCCATTCAACATATTATTTTTATATGTCTTTTTATTACCTAATCATTAACAATTTCTTATTAATGATACATTTTAGCTAATAACCACTTTGTTTCTTAAATGTATTTTTCTGTTATATTATTTCCATTATACGTATATTATGATCTAAAGTATGTAAAAATGATATAAACAACATTTATACTTTATATATATATATATATTTAAATTTTGAAGATATAAGTAGAGAATGAAATACATAGTTCATGAAGACGGTAGGTTGTATATACTCATGAATGCTATTCCATTTTCTTATCATATTGAACGAAACAATGTATATAAAAAATGAATATATATGAATATATTATTATTTAATTTTAATTATTATTTCATACATAACTCATATGAGTATTTATACCATCCTTATACATTCCATGTACTGCGTTAATGGATCGCATTGCTTTGAGGAGGAGGTAGTCCACACATCCACTAACGAAGATATCATATTCCCATAAAATGAAAACCATAAATTTATGTGTTATATAAGGTTTATATAAAAATTAATACTTCACATATATCATATATATCATATAGAAAATAAATTCCATCATTATTCATACCTTCAATGTTGGTAATAAAAGAAAGAATGGCATCGGTTCGCAGGGGTGTCGTCTATCATACACACGAACGTTGATTGTTTATCCCATTTGATAGAAGTTTGTGTTATTTCAAGTTATAATATTATAATAAAAACATTTAATTATGTTTATTATATGGATATTATTATTTAATCATGGAAAATCATAATTTAATTGGTGGATATTGCAATAAAATATGTTCTTATTAATGGGTGTAACCACTTATTCAGTAACTCCTTTTGGATTTCCCCAAAGGGATTTTTCACATGGATTTATAAAATAATAGAGGCTTATATAATGAATGTAGTTAATTTTTTAATTTGTCTACATTATTTTTCAAGGAAATGTTTTTTTGGGTGGTGTTAATAAGAGATGTGGTTGAGTTCCCATTCTATAGTGGAAGAGAAGATGAATTCATGAAAATATAAAATGGAAAACACTACATTTATGTATCCTTAAAACCATTTCTCTTAAATAATGAAATATTTTAGAGAAAAGGGAGGATATGTTAGAAATATTTCCTAAATATTGATTTCGGTCAATTTTAGGTCCATTTTTACAACTTAATATTAATGTTTAACCACTATGAAATATTGTTCATACATTGATAATTATATTTAATTTTTATTGATTTATATAAAATTTTGGTAAAAAAATTTGTTGTACTAATTATAAATTTTATATTTTGAAGATTCCAAATACATAATAATTTTTTACAAATTATAAACACATAATTAATATAAATAAATTTAAAAAATACTCGCACAAAGGCACCATAAAAGAGGGATTTTCAAGAGAAAATGTTTAAATGAGGGAAATGTTGTTGTAACTAATTTCTATTTGAAATTAGATCAAATGATATAAATTGTATTAATATATATATAACTAATATAAATATACTTTAAAACCAAAGTAATGTATAATTAACTGTATAAATAAATTAAATGACAAGGCGGTTTCCAATTGAAATTCAATAAAAAAAGTTTTTTTTATCAATTTATATTTATAAATGTGAATAAAATTAATTTTATTACTATTCATAAAAGTAAATATAAAGTGGTTCTTTTGAGAAAATATTAATTTATGAAACATATAGACTTTACTGAAAATTATATATTTCATTAGAGAAAATTTTATTTATGTGAAACCATTAAAATAATATTTTAAAATTATTTTAAAAAATTCATATTACTAAGGTTAATTATTTGGTTATAACTATGTCGTTTATATAATTATAACAAGGAAATGTTATTTCATAGAAGCCTCTTCTTGCATGTAATTAAAACTAAACTGATGTTTCATGTAGAAAATTTTTAAAATCTTATAGCATATCACTAATGTTTAACATGGAGTTACATGAAATGAAATATATAAATCAGTATTAATTAATTAAAAAAATTATAAAAACTCAGGGTGTTATACTTATCATATTATCATTAACATAAATTGCATGACATACCCTTGACTATGGTAACAAATATTACTAATGTTACTATTAATAATTTCCAAAAATTACTTATTATTACTTATTAAATTTGGACCCAGTTATTCAACATATTGAATCCATTTTTAAAAATTGAAATCACAATTGTTTTATAATTTAATTTAAATGTAAATCCTCAAAACATAATGAAAAACATGTTTTCCAATAAATTTCTTATATATTATAAAATAATTTTATACTAAATTTATGTATAAATTTAATTAATAAAAATTAATGATTTTATTTTCACCAAAATTAAAATGATTAAAATTTAAATCTATTCCAATATATAATTTCAGTGTTTTAATTCATTAAAATAAAATATATATTTTCATCAAAAATCATAATTTTTCATTATTCATGGAAAAACCAAACATTTGAAAAGATTATAAAAATATCTTCACAAGAATAATTTAATATTCAAATTTCAATAATGAAGATTATTTTATCAAAAAAAATTCTAAAGTTTAAATAAAAAATTTATAATACTTTGTCATAAAAAGAAATGAAATTCATTTTTAATGAAAACTTTGTCTAATACAAAAAATGAATTTAATAAATATTGAGTGATTATATAATAATTATTAATAAATAATATTAATTAATCATGAGAGTTATATGGAATTCAAAACTGGGTTAATCTTATTCAAACCTGCTAGTGAAATGACTATGTCATAATGGTACCATTTAAATAATAACATTTTATGGTTTATTTATGTTCAGTTTTGCATGTTCTATGAACTATCAAACAATGTTTTATTTAAAAATCACAATAGAAAACAAGTTATTTATATATATGTGATTATAAGATATGATATTGTATTCCATCCAATCATAGGTGAATTTTTTCTAAAAAATGATTTTTTAATCACATAATCACCCAAACCCGCATCAATGAATGAAATCTGAGGGAAACATAAGGTATAGGATAGGGAAATTCAAAACATATACAAGGAAGAAACTCATCCTGAAGTTGAAATGATAACATGGAGTATTATTTTTAGGATAGTGGAATACATGGTATGTACACTAATTTAATTGTTTTATGCCACCAGTATGGGAGGCAGGGACATATGAAGACATAGTTTAAAATAAATCAGGTTGAGTGCAAAAAATAGACCAAATTTTCCTTCTTTATTGTTTCTAGGGAAATATTACATGAGTTTCTAGTTTTATAATATCAACACTAAATTCATTATCTAGAGAAGGATCAACACCTCCACCATCCTCAAGTATCTGGAGTACTGCTAACTCTACAAACTGAGGAGGAGGATAAGGCCGAGGAAGTCGGGCTTCTGATGTATAGATCCTATAGATCTGACCTGGTTAGTGTATTAAGTTTTTTTTCATGATTGTGGATATAGATTAACATATAGACAATAGTTGACACCCAAGGATTATAGTGTTTTTTCATCAATAGTCTAATTTTTGATTTTATTAACCTCAACCTCATTATATTCATTATCAGTCATAGGTGGTTCAACTTATTTATATCATTAGAAATATTGTAGTGTGATTTTTCTTAATTTAGTATTATTTTCAAGTAATGAAACTTTAAATTATACTAAAGATCTAATCCCAAGGAATTTTTCTATTTAATTAGTTCCCATAGAGATAGGTATCTTTTTTTTCTTATGGTACCTTTTCATCACTGGGTTTTTAGGAATTGACAACATTCTTGTGGGGGGAAGGCTTGTACCCTACTATTTCCATATTGATTACTATCATCCAAATGATTCCTTAACATCACTTTAGGGGATTAAATATATTTATATGGGATAATGTGATATCATTGGGAGAAGATATGATATCAATAATCATTTATTGGGTAGAGTATAATGCCATATTGCAAGTATTTTTTCATGATGGTTTGGGAATACATCATATTGTTTTCTCTTTTATGATGGATCATTCTAGATATATCTTCCTAAAATACAATTCTAGGATACATCCTCAGAGAGAGGTTGAATTTATAGTTTATCTAGTTCTAGGATAGGATCTAGTATCTATTACAACATAAAAGATGTCTGGTACTAATATTTCATAACACAAAATTCTGTTAGAGGTCATGAAACCTAATGGGGTATATATGACCTTTTATATCACCATAGGTTCCCCCCATTCATTTATCTATAAAGGTTTATTGAACTCTAAATTAATGTGTTTATTACAAGATGATGAACTAGAATATTGTAAAAAAATGATATCCATGTCCACACATATATAATGTATTCATCCAGTTCTGCGGATCCAATGACTTTTCAAGGATTGATTAGAGGTTTGCATTTCGTAAGGTATGAGTTTGACCCTTACGCATACCTCATGAAAACGTCCAAATAATGTATGCTTTATATGAGTTTCTGGTAATTTCATTCGGTCTAATAAACATTATAGAATATTGTTTTTCCCCAAATAAATGAATTCAAAATATGTAGTTTCCATTGATTATATTTAGGTGTACACATAGACTTGACAAGAAAAATCCAAACACAATGAAATCACATTGAGTACACTGAGAGATTATATGTTATAACCCATGATCAAAAAATTTAAAATCTTGATTGATATGGTTCACATCCTAATTCCAATCATAACATAATATGGGGGGACTATGGGTCTACAGAAGGTGAGAGATGTAGTTTCCTTAGAAAATCCTAATAATTTTTTTTATATAAATAGTTCTTGGGGGTATCTTGATATTGTTGGTATTTTATCTAGGATTTATTATTTTATGCAACACATCAAACTGATTTGACCAAGAATGATTTCAAATTTATATTGGAATAAGATTATGATAATTCCTTTTAGGAGTTGAAATAAAAGTTATGATCATCACTGATCATATATTTACCAAAGCCTATAATAGGTTATTAAATCTTTTGAGATGCATCATCAATTATAATAGAATCCATTTTGATGAAAGGGGACCGATTAATGGCCTATGAGTCTAGCCATTTGAGGCCTCATAGGAATAATCAACAATCACATTATATCAAGAAAGCTTTAGTTATTCATGACTTCGGATGTTAGAGTGATTACCTTTTTGGTGAGTGGATCCTTATTCCCACATACAATAAATGTACCAAATATGTCATCACACATCCTGATTTAAATCTCATATGGTTAGGTTTTGTTTAATATAATAAATATTTGGGTTTTATCGTTCTTATATTCTATGTAAATTCTACTTTTTGACACATTGTTTATGCTGTTAGACTCACGTACCAACATTTTAAGAATATAGAAGTTATTAGTGTTTATTGGCTAGAAGGAATAATAATTAACTTTTTTTATTTTTATAAATTATTTCGGAAAATTATGGGACTAAATGCTGTGATGGCATAAAATTATGAGGACTAGTGTGCATCGAAACGTTCATTAAAAATTATTAGTTTTTAATAGAACATGCAAGAGGCATTCCATAAAAAGTGGAATTTCTGTTACAAATTTTCCTAAATCAGATATTTGAGGGAACTATAGATCTTATAATGGTGGATTAACCCTATCCGTGACTTAAATTTTATTTTCATGGGTCATCTAATGAAAAAGTCACCAAGGATGTAACTATAAATAAAATAATTATTTTCATTTATTTTTTTGAAAAATTAAAATAACTCTTAAATGGTTACACATATAGGAAATTTGAGACCACCGTTGAGTTTTTAATGTTGTGTTTTCGTTAGGCGAGGCCTAAAATCAACCATCACAGGTCATTTGTAAAAAGTAATTTTTGTTAGTTTTAAAGCATAAAATAAATTAATATTTCTTATATTTAATGTTATAAAGAAACCTAAAATTGTTATTTTACTTTTATGAAACCTTGTTAGAGAATTCAGGGTTAACACCATAACCCTATAATTTCTCTGAATAATGGATAAATAATCCACTTGAATGAATGAGGACCGATTATTGTTCGGGTCAGGGATCAACGCGCCAATATAGTAAGTGGATCTTGTAAAGGACAGAAATGAAACAACATATCATTCGTGATCTATCAAAACTATAGGTAGGGTTCTTATTTTCTGTCGTTGTTTCCACATTGTTAAATTCTACAATGAATGTTGACCAAACCACAAAGAGGTTGATCCATGGTGCGATAGTTTATGGTATGGTATTTTTGGTGGAGACTTAATGGGAGTTAAATAATTGTGAAAATTATGGATCTTCATTTAAACTTCTAAGGATAATGAATCGAGGATGATACAAAAAATGGTTGAGGTTCATTCCATTGTTATTCTTGTGGATTTTCTCTTCCCTAGTTATTGGCATTCTTTGTCTTTGTACCCACTTGGTCATGTATTGAATTGTTGGGAGGCTATAAATGTAATCAGACCCCCTAGATTAGTGGAAAGATTAAATGGAGGTTGGATCAATTTGTCTAATGAACCAATGATCAAAAATAGGATTTCATTGTAGATTTATGACCACTATAAGTGGACCAGTGGTCCATGGAAGTGACCACCGGTGTTGGCGGTGGTACACATCAGGAGGACGCATGCATGGGTAGTATACATGCCAGCAGTGTGCGATGCGGTGTAGGCACATGGATGTTGTAGCCTGATTGTGTGGGAGTTGTGAAAAATGTTTCAAGGAATCAGATATCATCGATAGGGGGGAGGTCAGCATCTACAGGGTGCAGACGTGGCATATGGGCACATAGTCCAGGACAACCAGGTGGTTTAGGTCATGAAGAGACAAGATGTGATAGGTGGTCCAGCCCCAATAAGATCAGACCAATCCCTATTGGAAGGAGTCGGGCCCAACAAATTGATTCGATCTGACGAAGCTGGTCAGACCCCGAGATTGGGTCTGACCCTAGCAGTCAGACCGGGACATGTTTGAACACGTTGTTTCACAGCAATGGTAGGATGAGAATCCAAAACACCTTAGACCATGGGGGTAATCAATAATGGTAGTTGACTGCAGTGGTTGACCACCATAGTTGATTGACCAAACACATATTCAGTCAATGAGCTAGTGAACCCTCTTCTGAATTTTATGATGCCAGTAACATTCCAATAATGTGTTCATTGGATGAACTATCTATGGTATTGTAACCCATTCGAATAGAAAATCCCTTTGATATATCCCTATGGTTTTTTTGTGTAATTGTTCCTACGAACCAATAGATTTAGTAGTAGGTTCTCCCAGAAGGGGAATTCATTGAGCGGAATCCTATGGATGGTTGTGACATAGAGACTAGGTGTCTCCCCGACTCTGTGTGAATCCAGAAGAATGTGTGTCTTATAGAGACGGTGTGTCTCATAGAGATTGTGTGACTCCCAAATATTATGTCTCATATAGATACTATGGGTCTCATGTAGACTGTGTGAATCACAAATATTGTGTGTCTTACTAAGACAATGATTCTAACGGAGACTCTGTGACTTATGGAGACTGTGTATTTCATTTGAGAGAGAGTATATTTGCATTTTCTCGATATATGGGTTGTGGTCATATATATTTATGATGATCAATTTATTATTCAATCATTTAATTTTAATTATGGTATTTCCAATGTGGTATTTCTTATGTTGTATTTCATGTATGCTATTTACATTATCATCTTTCTTTGTAGCATTGGGGTTCCTTACTGAGTATTGTTTTACAAAACCATGAATTGTATTTTCCATCACTTGTCGTGTCTTGTATATATGAGTCATCTTTTGGCAGATTCTAGGGTGGACTAGGACCAGATTGATCTTTAGAAGTTCAGGTAGGCCATGGTGTTCATACAGCTTCATACAGAAGTCCTAATACCATTTTTTATTGGTTAGAATTTATTGTTTAAATAATTTTCTTTTAGTTTTATTATATTTTTCCATATTTTACATTACATCACATTACATTCCTTTTATACTCTGTTGGTTGGGATATAGATTATTCCTTCATTTATTTACTTAGAGTTTTTATATTTCATCCTTTGTGTCTTGGAGACGACAATATGTGTTCATATACGTACCCAAATGCCTCTAATTTTTTGGATATTCCTTCACACTGCTAGTCACCAGCCCCTGGTATATTGGATGCGGTCTTGTGGTAGTCACGGTATGGGTCCATCCAGTATGGGTGGTGATAAAGTGGTACCAAAGGCATGTCTGTTTTACCTTAGGACAAAGAGTCTATGAATTTGGTTTCAGAAATAAGTGTTAAGTGTTTCGAGTTCATATTTTAGGCCAAGGAAATCCAATATTGGTGCAGCCACTAACATATCCAACCACCAACAATCAGATTTGTACTTTTTGACTTAGAACATGAAAACGATGGTTGTAGGGAAAAATAATGGAACATGCATCACATAGGAATGGGTTGTGATTTCAATTCCCTTTTTATTTATCTTATCATATATACACTATTGAACATGGTTAAACATGTTTTATTCTAGGATACCTCCACAATGATATCCATATAGGATTCTATTGTGTGATCATCAAGATGATCCACCTATGGAAAAGATTTAGTATAGGGGAGTGTACTAGAGATAGCACATTTGGGTGTTATTCCAGTTATACCACTATCTGTTCAGTAGTACTTATGACCAGAAATACCATATGAGGTTTCATGAAGATTGAGTGTGATGAAAATTTTCAAGAGGCAGTGACCTCATACTGTTCAGGGTAAGCCAGACCCCTAGGAAGCCAAGGATTTTCTAGAGGTAGTTACACAAGAATTCCACGTATTGGGGATGCCTTACGACCAAATGGAAGTCCATGTTGTGATTATTTTCAATGGATCATTGGGGAAATGGTGGAGATTAGCCACCATGACACAAGATTGGATGACTCTCTCTTGGGAAGGAATCAAGTGTCTCATCTGAGAGAAGTTCTTTCTAGAAAAATTTCAATCAATGTGCATACTAGAGTTTCTTTATCTGCAGTAGGGAAGATAAACTGTGGCAGAATACTCGATAAGGTTTACTGATATTTTTCATTACTCTAATGATATGCTGTGAGACTAGTTATTTATGGATTGGACCTTCGAGAAGGGCCTATGTTGGGAGATCATGGAATCCACAATATCCTTTATCATTCATACTTTTTTGGGTAATCGAGCGAGATCTACTTGTGGATAGTATTCTAGATGATCAGATAACTACAATAGGAGCTAACATAAGACACTTAGAAGTGGAGACCTTGGAAGCAAGTAGCTGACGATAGTCGCAGGGACCCAAGAGGGCCAGTATCTTCAGGGGATGATCCCATAGCATAGGATCAATGGTGGGGGGATCCAAGGGTGGATCTACTTATTATAGAGATAGGTTGTCTTACATGTGACGTGGTCAAGGACATCTAGCACGCGATTTCTCATCCTATCATATGGATGATCAGTAGATGGTTGAGGGAACAAAGAGGTAGAGGTTTAGTGGATCAGAGTGGTCCATAGGTGTCAGACATGGTATAAACGTAAGAAGGGAAGATGGATGTGGGTGGGGCTTCAATGTACTACCACCTCCACCCCTATGTGGTCCATGACATGCTTAGGGAGATGGTGAATAGGGATGAGGCTATCTTTAAGAGATGGAATCTTATAAACCCAGATTTTGAGGGATTATTAGAGGTATGTTCAATGTATTTTCATGCTTACCTATGGTTTTGATAAACATAGGTTCCAGTAATTCATTTCTTTCTGCAACACATATTTGATACTCGGAGATTCTAGTTGAACGGTTGACTGGACCCTTGTTCATATATACTCTTACGTAAGAAGATTTGATGATCACTCACTAGTGCTGATTATGTGACATTACTCTTGGAAGTCATAGTTTTTTTGGTAAATTTTTTGTAGCGGTGATGAAGCCTTATGAAGTAATTATCAGTATGAACTTGTTATCCATTGTCCAGGATATGATTGACTATTTCAGGCATAGAGTGTGGTGTGTCTATAATTATAGGACCATGTTTTACTTTATTGTTTAAAAGGAAGTGAAGTTTGTGTACAATTGACTTATACATAAGAGGTTGAGGTCAGTAACTCATTAATTGGGTAGCCTAAGCCTCAAAAAAATTGATGATATGAGTAATCTTATTCTTGTAGTGGTGGATGAGTATGAGGAAATATTTCCTAAAGATATTCCAGGATTACCTCCCCAAATAAAAGGAGACTTATTAATTGAAATATATCCTAGTATAGAAATAATATCTATGCATTCATATCAGATGTCTTCTGTAAATATTTGTCAGTTGAGGGTATAGTTAGAGGACTTATAGTGGAAGCTCTTCGTGAGACCCAGTGTTTCACCATGGGTAGCACATGTTTTGTTTTCCAAGAATGAAAAATTTTTCATGAGGTTTTCTGTGGAATTTCAGTGATTTAACCTGGTGACCATGATGAATAAGTATCCACTATAGAGGATCAATGACCTCTTACACCATTTGCAAGGTCCGTGGTAGTTTTCAATGAATAACTGTAGATCTGGCTATTGCCAACATTGAGTACGAGATGATGATATACAAGTATTTCTTTCAAATTTCTATACATCCAATATAATTACTTGGTGATGTCATTTGGTGTGACTAATTCCATAGAATGGTTTATGGGGAAAATGAATAGGTACTTCCAGCTTTGTATAGATTGTATCATGGTGGCCTTCATTGATGAAATTTTAGTGTACTCAGTGTGTGAAGAGGAGAAAATGAGACCCCTAAGGATGGTCCTAGACGCACTCTGAGAACTCCTGTTATATGGGATGCTCATGATGTGTCAGTTTTGGATTTGATATGACCATTATCTAGGACAACTCATTTTATAGGATGGAGTTGATGTGGATCCTTTGAAGATTGGGGTCATTGTTTCTTAGGAGCCACCCAAGAGTATTACCGAGGTCTGCAGTTTTCATTGTTTGTCATGGTACTGATGGATGTTTGTACATAACTATTTTTGAGTAGTACAATAATGGATATTTTTACATGAAATGGACAACATTCAATGTGTAAAAATAAGTAGATGTAAAAATTTTAGTAGTTGAGGCACAAATTGATGAGTACTCTTATCATGATATTGTCAGAGGATGGTGTCGAGAACATGGGGTTCTACAATTCATCATGAAAATGGATTTATTGTATCCTAATATAGGTGAACATGGTGATTACGTATGGTTTATACTATTTGTGGCCACATGAAAAGAACTTCATAACCCATGATCTTGAGTTAGTAGCGGTAGTCTTCACATTGATTATGTGGCCACAATACCTGATAGGCATGCACATTATGATCCACTCCAATCAGAACAGTCTCATGTATATCTTCTCTCAGAATGATCTTATCATGATATAGAGGCGATGTATAATGTTCCTTCAAGACATTGAATTTGAAATTTTATATACTCTTGGGAAGGGGAATGTGTTGGAATATTCTCTATGTATGTGATCCAGTTCAAGATTTATGAATGAGGAATCAGAGAAGTTGGCCTCATTGAAGCTATCCTTTTTGAGTGGGGATAGAGCTACATACCTCTAGTTGATGGTTGTCACCCTAAAACTCTTACAGTGATTGCAATAGGCACATATTTGGGATATTAACTGCGAGATTTTACATACTCATTTTTCCTCAAGGCATACCCCTTAAGGATATTTTAAAGCTGGGAAGAACAATATTATTTTTTGAGGGCTCATAGTAGAACATGTGGTGTTGTGTGTGGGGGTATTTAGGGAGTTTCATACATACCATTTTGTAGTACATTTAGGAGTGGAAAATAAGTACATGGTCCTCCGTCAGTAAGGCCTACAATCCAAGAATGAAGAAGGGAGTTGAAAATTTTGTTTCTCGATACCCCAATCGTCAGTAAGTGATGTTTGGGATATAGGTTCTAGTGGGATTAATTCAACCCCTTGAGGTTACATAATTGATGTGGGATGGGATATTGTTGGAAATCATGGTGGGTTTACTATGTACATATAGTAGACATGATACCATCTGGATGATCGTTGACCGAGTCACCAATTCATCCCATAACCTAGCAACTCCAGAGAATAGTTATGTAATGTTCCAGGGATACCTCTACATGCAGTAGATATCTTGAATCCACAAATTTCTATAAATGATAATCTCATATTGTGATACTCCCTAAACATGATGGTTTGGGAAGGGATAATTAGATTCTTTTGGGACTCATTTAAGCATGATCATAGCATTTCACTCATAGATGTAAGTCTAAACTTAGTGGACCAGTTTGGTTATGGAGGGAATTCTATGTGATTTCAGAATGGATTTTTGTTGTAGTTGGTAGGATCCAAACATTGTTTGATGGACCCAGTAAAGTTAGTACACATGGGACCAGAGTTGGTGAAGGTGACTATTAAGAAGGTGTAGGACATCCAAGAGTGGAGGAAGACTACAAAGAACCTTCAAAAGTCTTATAATTATAGTTTACAGAGGCCTTTGGAGTTCAGGGAAGGGGACCATGTTTTCCTTTAGGTCTCACCTCAATGACGATTATGAAGATTTAGCTAGGCCATTATGTTATCTTTGAGGTTCATCGGCCCCTTCCAGATTCTACATAGAGTTTGTGAGGTGGTGTACTTCTTGGCTCTACCTCAACAGTTATAACAGGTGCATGTGATATTCTATGTATAACACCTGAGGAGGTATATTCATGAACAATTTCATGCCTCCGACTAGGGAGAGCTAGACGTTAACGATCGAGAGACATTTTTCCAATACTCTGTGGAGATCAGGGATCTATAAGAGTGGATCCTTAATGGGTAGTGAGTTCCTTTAGTGTGCATTTAGTGGCCCCATGAGAATCTCAATGAGAGCATATGGGACAGGGAGGCCCATATTAATTCTTAGTACCTTTATTTTTTTAGTTAGCATTTATTTTTTCCTTTCATGGAAATGAAACCATAATTTGGGGATAATTTAATAACCCATATTTTCCAAAACTTATTTTTAGAAACTATATGGAAATATTATGAGACCAGGTGTTGAGACGATGTGTAAGGCCCAATGTTCCCAAAACGAATCTTCAAAAAATGATATGTTTTTAATTACATGCAAGAGAATCTTTCCTTATAAAGGGTAATGTTATTTAAATAGGTGTCCAGATCTGAAGTATTAGAGAACCATTTAAGCCATAATAGTGAATTTACCATAGGCCTGAACTAATGTTGGTTGGCGTGGGTCATCTGAAAAAAAAAATATTACCAAGGACATAACCATAAATAAAATTATTAAATAAAATTAATTTATTTTAAAATCCTAATAAATCATGAACAGTGACTCGATTTCGAAATATAGTACTACCATTTAGTTTATAATGAGATGTTTTCCTTATGTGAGGCCTAACATTAACTAGTGTGGGCCGGCTATAAAAATTAATTTTGGGCATTTTAACGTACAAAATAAAATATTATTTTTTTATATAACATTAAGTAGGGACGCCTTGGAAAATTTTATTTTTATTAGACATTTTCAAAGAATTTATGTTTATATACATGACCTTGGAATTCCTATGAATCTTGGAGAAATAATCCTCCATAATGAACAACGGTGGTTTGGAGATCAGATCAACGATCTTCACACCAACAGAGTTGGAGGATCTCGTCAATGCTATCAATGAAAATGCTTCTCATCAATTAAAAATCTAAAAAAATTGTAGGGTGTTTATTTCAGTTGTGGGTTCCCTATCATATATTCAATAATGAACGCAGACTAGCCCACAAATTGGTTGTTCATTGGTTCGATAATTTGCAGGATGAATATTTGTTGTCGGGTGTTAATGAGACATATATCATTGTGATAATTATTCCTCTTCAATTATCCATATAATGAGAATAAATCGAGGCCGATATGAAAAATGGAATAGTTTCAATCCTTGAATTTTCTTATTTTTTTTTCTCTTCCCCCATTTGTGGAATTCTTCTATATTGAATTATCTTGGTTGTGACTATAATTGTTTGGAAGCTATGAATGAAATTAGACCACTAGAATGAAGGAAACATGAAACAAGTGTAGGATCGATGTATCTCAGGAAGTGATAACTATGGATATGGTTTCATCATATAATTCCATGAACTATAATAGTCCTCGGGATCCACATAATTGACTATAGCTGCCCTGGTGGAGTGACCTACGAAAATTTCATGTCAACCAGCCACGTATGGTAGCTTCCATAATTGGATGTCACTATAGGGTGAAGCATCTGTGGGGTGTGGAAACACTACAAAAGCTAGGATGGGTAGGCCATGCCTTGGTTATATTGCTATATCTAGGTGGTATGGGTCCATGTTGATCAAGCTAGGCCCCGTCAGAGTGACTCGGGACTAATGGTTAGGGTCAACATGGAAAATAAGGTTGGAACCCTAGATCTGGTCAGACCCAAGTCAGAACCAGGTGGCTAGACTGGATCATAGTCGACCGATTTGCCTCATCACTGTTGTCGTTGGGTCATGGTCGACCTTTGTCAAAGCCTGAGATTCCATGGCATAGTCAACTAGAGGGGGCTATTGGACCTTTTGGTCAACCACGATGATCGGTGGACCGACTAACCTATTGTTCCATGAGCTGGTGGACCCTCTTCTTAATTTTCAAATTTTATTAACATTCAAATTGTGTTTCTGTTTGATGAACCATATGTGGATTTGGGACCCTTGAAATGAGAAGTTATTTTTGAGAAATCCCATGTGGATTTTTGTGTGTTTTGGCATGATACCTAATGTATTGATGTGTAGGTTCTCCTAGAATGTGCGTACATTTAGTGGAATGTTGTGGATGGTTATGGCATAGAGGCAGTGTGTCTCATCGAGACAGTGTGACTCCTAATTATTGTGTGTCTTATAGAAACATTTTGTCTCATGGAGACTATGTGACTACCAAACTGTATGTGTCTTATAGAGAATGGGTGTATCATTGAGACTGCGTGACTCCCAAAGATAGTTTTCCTTACTGAGACAGTGTGTCTCATAGAGATTGTCTGTCTCAGGGATATTGTGTGTCTCAATGTAGAGAGACTATATCTATATATTCATGATATATGTGTCATGGGAATATATCCTTACAATGATGGTTGTAATATTACTACATGGTATTTCATTTCTAGTAATTAATTTGTGTTATTTTTAGGGTATTTTCTATATTGTGTTTCCTTTGTGTTTTTAGGGAAGCTTATTGCTTATTTTTTCACTCACCCCTACACGGGATTTGAAAACACATGTCTTTTCTTGTGAAATTGATCAACCTTTTCACAGAGTCAAGGGATGCTAGGACCGGATAGAGCTACCTATGTTCAGAGAGGTCGAGGTGTTCCTATGACTTCATGCAACTGTCCTAGTACCTTTGTATACAAGTTGGATTTTGTAGTTGAAAGTATTTTCTTTTAGTGGGATATAATTCTAGGTAATTTTAATTTACTTCACTTTGTATTCCTTTTGTACTCTGTTGATTGGGGTATAGTGTATTCATGCATTTTTTTAATTAGTGCTATCAGATTTGTACATTTCTTTATTAGATATGTGTACCTATATATAGGTACTTATAAAAATTCCTTTCATTTGAGAGATATACCTTCATTCTTCAAGAAACATACCCACGGCCTATTGGAGGTGAGTTTGGGGTAGTCTTAGAATGGGCCCCTCTGGGATGGGTTGTGACTATGTATATTTTTAGGAGATACATCTATTTGTTTAATAGAGTCATGGGATACCAGTTCTTATGGATCTAGTAGTAACCACTTTGCATACGGACTGAGTGAATATGGAAAATATTTCATATTCTAAACACTTCTTCCTAAATTAAATCATTTCATTTAGGAACCCATATCATGCTTTCATTATTAATGAGGATGATATCTTTCTCATTCATGGCCGGGTTTTTCTACTTGTTGAAATGTTAGAGAACATGATGCAAGAGTCACGTAACTTCAAATGGTATGTACACCCCAATCTCACAATGATTTATTATTAAATACCTTTCTATTATTGGTATGCCTGTATGAAAATTTAGATAGATCATTTTGTTAACAGATTATTAACATGTTGGTAGGTGATGCCAGAGCACCAATAGGTTGTAGGAATTTTGTAGCCATTTACCAGTCTTTAGTGGAAACGGGACGATTTTACCATGGATTCTAAAGTGGAATTTATAAAGTCCCCTTTATATAGTGAATTGATATGGGTCATCAATGAAAGGATGATGATGGTATCCCACTTCATACATATTTGGGAGACCATATATGAAAAATAAATCAGATGGATTTAAATTTGAGAAATTATATAACTTCATGGAGTTACAAATTTCTTTATATTTAATATGGATTCTTTTTTTACTTCATGGTGTTATAAGGGGTTATATATGTTACATGGTTCATCAATAATATTATGTACTACCAATCACACATATAATAGTGTACAATCCAAGCATGTAATACATGTGTTTGATTACATGGACCTATAATGCATCCATGATTTTGGGTTTTCATGGGAGAAAATTTAAACACTTAATAAATTTTTATAAAATAAAATTTTCCATTATACTATATAGATAACTACCAAAGGACCCATGTATTTTAGGTTATTCCATTCACCGCAATAATGGTTAGCAGAAGGAGAGGAATCACTACTACCTCATCTCATGAAGGAGACGTCAGATAAAGTTTAACTTATTAGGATAAATATTTCTATACACCAATCATAGAAGATATTATATGTTAATCACAATTGATGAACTTTGGAGTTAAATGTTTTGGATTGGGTATTATTGATTCATTTATATATATTAGGTTGTTGGTTAATTCATTAGAAAGGTATGTTATTATTGATATATGTCGAAGAGGTTTTGGTTTTGGAGAGGGTCGGACCAGTGGATTATTGGTTAAAACACCCATAGATATACATTGTTTAAGAATAAATATACCATGTTTATAACTGACATCATTATCATTCAAACAAATCTCATTTACTTCATCATCATGAGGTTGAGACTGATGTAGATGCTTCCTTTTGAAGATCATCGTATTTAAAATTTTTAATGGGTCATCAATGATCAATGTGGTAGGTTAGTTCCTCAAGTTTGACTGATAATGAAGGAAAAATATGTATACCAAAATACCTTGGAGTGAGTGGTTGATGAACATTCTCACTAGAAAAAATAAGTATAATTTATGATCAAACACCCTTATGGAAACTAAGGGATGAGTAGTTTTTTGGATGAGATGAATAAGATCTCAAAATTTTAGATAGGGAAATCCTTTTTGTTTTAGAATAAATATATATTACATCTATGATATAATTTTTTATGAACCATGGAAGGGTTCAAGAGAATCTGTGACTTTTTTAGAGCCTAGAGTCCTAGTATGTTTTTAGAAAAAATGATATTCATAATTTTAGAATGTTTAGTAGTAACTATGTGACTCAACATTATAGCCCATGAATTAAAGAATGTTATTAGTTTCACCATGTAATAGGGGGTTTATGGATGTGTAAAATTGGAAATAAATTGTAGGTTTATTTCTCATGTTTGGTAGATGGATTATCTTAACTATTCTACATGCGTGCAAAGGGGTGTGGCTCTTTAAAAGTTATCATCATTAGGATGTTCATAGTTTGACTAACCATGCACCTAGATATATGAGTAGTACACCACCATATAGAGTTCTCGAATAGGTTTAGTTCATGGTTGTATTAACTATGTGACCAAAACAAATGCCCATGTAAAAAATGGTGAAATTAAAATTTTCCCTTCTTTTCTACAAATATCATACCTTTATTCATCCTCCATCATTTACAATATTCACACACTATCGTAGAGATCCATATACTCTCCACCTAGTATTTGATCCATATTCATCATAAATTTTTAGAATCTATCTTCATTCATTTATTTTGATAGCCAATGGTATTTTATTAACTCCACATTGTTGATTATTTAATCTCTATCACTGTATTTGATGTTATTTTGATGTAATCTCATATTCTAGAATTATAAGGTGTTTTATGACTTTCATGATTTATCTTATTCTTTAATTAATATGAACAAGATATTTGATGAGGATTAATCTAAATACATATGGTATGAGGTCTCAAACTCATCCATGGGTTTTTTGATGTCTATAAATGAATATTTCCTCCAAAAAATGGGGTTTCAACACAACACCTCTTAAGTAGGTTCTTATTTTAATAACATGTTTGTGAATAAATGTAGATACTTAAATATACCAAAAACATTTTAAGAGGTTTTCCACCTTGCCTAGAACCACCACATTGGGTGTGTTGTTAAAATTACCTTAACGGTTTATAAATTCTTGTGAACTAACCACCTCCAATGTGGGATTGGTCTTGAATTTTAAAATGAATTGGTTAAATTAAATAAAATGAAATTATAATAGAAATTCCATGTCACTTGAACATTGTTGGCCATGAGTTATGCCTAAGATAAAAATTGTAATCAATGAAATGTTAAATTTTATAAATTAATTTCATTATCCCTAGAAATGGAGGAATATTATAATGAAATAATTATATTAAATTAATGTTGAAATGGAAGATACATCACATGGATTTTATTATGACCATTACATATAATTATATGATGGCTTGCCTTGGGAAATTCATGGATTCGACACCTATATTTTCATCTACATATTATAGGATTCCACCCAATTAATAGATATATATATTTCTATATTTGATAACCCTCTTGGACTCAGTCTTAGAATTATTTTAATGATTACCTAAATGTATCTCTATGAGTTTATTTGCTCCTTCATCCATGATTTAGAATTCCTTGTATTATCCCCTTGAATTTAGCATGATGTCATAGGATGCAGAACGCCACATATTATCTCTATATAATTCAATCAATTATTTATTGGGTCATCATATTACATATTACTATGGTCTATAACATTTTTAATATAATAGTGCAAATTTGAGGGTTTATATCTAGACTACACTCAGAACCGTATATCCATATTTCATGAGTAATTAATATATGTTGGACTCTTCTTATACGATCAAGAATGTGTTGTTTTCACATCTGGTCCAATATAATTTTTAATATCATATAGATGCATACTCATAGAAATGTTATCTTATCCAGAAGTAGGTATGGTTGGCCTAGTATCACATGAGGACCTTGAACACAAAATTATTTGTTTGTATTTTTTTTCCTACAATCAAATCCGTTATATATTCAATAATTGAAATGTATTTGATGTCATTGGTGGATGACTAATTAATTTTATTAATATTATTTAGGGATAAAGTTCATACATGAATATACTTTATAGAGGATAATACTTATAGTGGAAGGAACCCATCAATGGATTATTGACTTTTGTTCTAGGAAAGTGTTTTTTAGAAGGGGATTGATCTTTTGAGCATGATGCTATTAGAAATTACATATATATATTTAGTGATATTTTAATATCACAATCTCATGTATTTATACAACCAATTTTCCTTACCCATAATTTTTTTATAACATCATGACATAATTTTGTTGTATATATCAGCCTAGTATCATTATTATTATTATAACGTCAACAAGATTATATTATCACCCACTTAATTACTATTTATACTAATAGTTTATATATTATTCTCCATAGTGAACTAATCCAATAATGGGGTTATTATAACTTCTCAGAACCCACTCTCGAATACTATGTGTAAATCCATAAAAATTAATTTCCAAACATGATTCTGATAATTTTGAACAAATTTTTTCTATAAAAAAATACAACATTAAAAGGAAAATATAGAACACTGATATCCTATAATAAATTTTAGGTTTAGTGTTGTAGAGAATTTGAAAAAACTCATATATATAAAAATTCTAATGTAACAAATCATTTAATAATTAAAAATAGGTCATAAAAATTTTCTTAGTGAGATACTTTATAGTCAAAAATCATTCAATAAAGTTTATTAAATCCACTAAAAAAATATAATATATTAAGGGTGAGATAGAACTTGTAGTAAGGATAAACATAAAAATTATCAATTGAATGTTATAAATGAGTATAAGAATTCATAATTGTGTGATGACATGATAAAATTTCACGAGTCAACCATAAATGAGAACATACCCATCATAACTAGATTTAAATGCTAGAGGGAGTAAATTTACACTGACAGGTGGTGTCATAGGAATGGTAGAGGTAGGCAATGATGCGGGTGGTGGCACATACATTATGCGGTCGAATGGTGATGAAATCATGATAATATAATACTCTTTGAGTCTATTTTGTGGTCCTTTAATCTATGTAACTAGCTACATGCCCCCTAGTCCTCTTATACATATACTAAATAAATAACGCATGATTGGTTTGATATCCCTTGGAGGGGTTATTGTCTTTCTTTTTAGCATGTGTGTCTGGTGAGTGTGTTTAATGTAAATTTACACCTAAGAACCTAATATATATATATACATGCATATATATATATATATATATCAATATCACTCATTGGAAATACTATAAACCAATAGAATGTATAACTAAACCATATATTTACTTGGGATATCATTTTCATTTCACTCTTACAAACAGTCTTTAATTTTTTAATGATATTTTATACTTCTATACCTAATGCATTGGAGGGCTATCATAGACCCACCATTCATTGTTTATCACAGTAACCACCAATAATTGTTTTTTCAATGAACCACTTGTGACTATTTTATCATGAAACCAATCATCATCAGTTTATTATAGATCCACCCTACATTGGTTTATCATTAAACCATGTATAAAAGGTCCATGTACCATTGAAAAATCATCAGACATAAAATCTTTCATTTCATCATAAACTCTTTATGAAAATAAATAACACCATTAATAACATGATTAAACCATGGAAGAAAAATGATTTCAATAACATTCTCTTTGAAAATTTATTAATCTCTGAAAAGACAATGAGTTCGATAAAAATTTATTTGTAACATGATTAAACAATTTTTTATAAATGTGTTCAATAACAATCCCATTGAAAGTTGATTAACCCATAGAATAGACATGGGTTTAATTAAAATCTTGTTGAAACATGATTAACCCATATATAATAAATTGGTCACAATATAATCTCTTTAAAATTATATTACCCCATTGAAAATAAATGGGTTACATAACAATATTTTTATTACAATGATTGACTTATGGAAAAGAAGTAGGTTCTATAATAATATCTTCACATCATGGTTAACCCTTGTAAAAGAAATAGGTTCCATAAAAATCACCTTGAAACAATATTAACCCATCCAGAAAAAATGTGGATGGTATGAATACAAAATGTCACCATTGGATGATAAGTAACAACAACGATCCTTGACATTGATAAATGGAAATTTTCTTTAAATTTCATGAAATAATTATTGATGAAAAAAATCATTAAACATTCCATGTTTCCAAAAAAGCATTGTAACTTTTGAATAATAATCCTCACTGTAATTCCACAATACATTAAAATATTTTCCTTTAAGAATACATTTGATTTTATTGCTATCATGCTTATATGAAATACCAAGTTAGACATACTCAACACACAATAATATAAATTTATGTTTAACAAAATTTCATGAATTCTATATATAGAATAATTATTTTTGATTAACTTTCAAGAAATAACTAATTTCATCACTGACTTGTGTTACAGAAAAGGCTTAGTTTTACTGAACAACAATATATTATTAAAAATTATTATTTAATATAATAAGTTATGTCAAATTTTTTATGAATGAGATTATTAATAGGGATAAAAAAGATATGAAAATATGTGGTGAAATTTATTAGTTACAAATAAATTATAAATGAATATAAAAACTAAGTAAATATAAATAGATACCTTTAACAAATGTATTATAATGCTCATAAAGATGTTTTCTCCTAATAAAATAAATTAAGTAATTTTGGGGAAAAAATATATAAAATCATCTCAAAATTTTCATAATTTTTATATCAAAAATCAACTTTCACATCCCATCATTGGGAATTAATTTAAATTTGTTTCTACAAAATTTGTGATTTTAACTTTTAAAAATAGAATACATATTAGGAATAAAAAAAATTATAATTTCTAGTGGGATAAAATTATTTCATAATCTATGAAATTAGTAAATTTAGCTAAAATTAATCGTAGTGAATAAGGATAAAATAAGCTTAAAAATAGACTAATAATTAATCTTATGTGTCAAAATGACCTAGAAAAATGTAAAAAATTTATTGGAAAAAATATTTATACCTTATCTTAAATTTTAACAAATTTTATCATTATTGACGATCATGATGTAATGGAGGCCTCTAGAAATTGTTAAATTTTTTATATTTTCTATAATGCCACTCCTCCACCAATATAAAAATGCACCCCCCAAATAATCACACCTCTAAATACCAATGGATCATTAAAACACATCTAAAATTATATAATGACACCCCTCCACTAATCTTGTAAGATTATATTTAGGTATAAATAAAATCAAGTAATTATTTTGGTGTAATGCGAAAGGATTTACAAGAATAAGAGGTAATGTTGTTTAGTGATCACTTTCGATTCATTTAATTTTTCACAATGTAAATTATATTATAATAGGATTTTTTAATAACACACACACAGATATATATAATATATTATGATTTTTTTTCTATGAGTTATACCTGCACCTTCACTTTCATCCATCATAAGGGATACACGGTCTGCATTGATGTGTATGGAGGACTACTGCCTCACTAACAAATGTCATTTGTTCTTCTATTTACACCTTTCAAAGTTAGAAATTATGATGTATTTATAGTTTATATGATATATATATATATGATATTATTAATTAATAAATACATCATTTATTATTATATATAAAATTACTTCATGTGGTCCAATTTGTGGGGATATGAAAACATCATTTGTGGACGTGTGGACTACCTCCCCATGAAAGGGATGTGATTCAATCACAATATACATGAAATGAATTAAGGATGGTTTTGATAAACATATGTTATATATATAACATAATTATGATAAATTAATTATAATATACATATATTTATATTTATATCACTTATTTTTCAAACAGAATAATGAAATGGAAGTATTACTTATCCATATACACGACCTGCCATCTCCTTGACCGGTGAATTTCATTTCCAATATACATGTTTTATGGAATATTATAAATATGTATATAATGAATATATATTATATTAAACTCGTGTTTTGAATTATTTATAAGATGAAATCAAGGACTAATTAATAGGAATAAAAATAACAAGTGAAAACATACTCAAAAAACAATTCAATTGATACCCGATATAGTGAAAATTATATAGGATTATTAAAGAACAATATATAATATGTTATAAAAGGGATATATATATATATGATATCATATATATTAACATGTTTCTATTTTAATTTATCTACATTATTAAAATCCTTATATTTAAGTATAAATAGAGTTCCAGTAATAGTATGCATATGGTGTGTGGATTTCATGTCCAAATTTTATTTCTATATGAACAATGACATATTACCTAATTTTTTATTTTTTTCGGTTTATATATTTATATGAAATTTTATATAATTAATTTTATTTATTTTAACATATAAAAATTTTCTATTGATTTAATTATTTCATGGATCTCAGAATTTCGAAATTACTCAAGTAGTAACAGATTTCTTCTAAATTTACATTCTATTAAAGACTTTTTGTTATCAGGCTCCAATTCACTTCAATTTGGTGTATCTACTACTACCGTTTCATTTAATATCATTATAAACTCATAAATCATGAATTTTTAAGTTACAATTTGAATTATCTCATCAATGGAGCTTTAACGTGAAAATTACCATGTGGTAAATTTTAACAATACAATCACTATTTCTTTTGCGGTTGTTAACTATCTCTTGAAAAAATCACATACTTGGTAAAAAATTTCTTATTAATACTTATTTTCCTATAAAATATTAATATAAATTTCAATGGATATTATTATTTATTAATTTGTATTCCATTTTTTCATATGGTGTTTACTTTGAATTTTATTCGATAAATGTTTAAAATATTGATAAAATCCTATATTTTATTCAATATTAATAAATGATGATAAGTCACATTATTTATGAATTAAAAAAATTATTGGATATATGTGGAATTCATTAGACTACAATACATGGGTGTGTACCGATTATAGATAGCCCCTCCATGAACAATGGTAGATTGATGGTTAACACTGATTCCTCTTTGAATTTCTGGCTAGACAAATGGACTGGTACCCCCTTAATATCTATGCTTACATCCACTACTAGTTCTGATAACACTAACTCCAAAATTTGTGATGTTGTCAACACCCATGACATCATCCTTCCATACCACATCATTCACATCATTGACAATTAGCATTTTTCTGATACTGATGATTTCCTCATTTCAGAACCTGCCTTTAATGGTGTCCTGGATTCTAAAAGTTTCTACAATAATAAATTTAGTAACTCTAATTCCAACTTTGTCTGGTCGAAACCCTTTAACAAACCTTGGATCAAACCCTCAATATTTACTCTCATTTGGCGTCTTGCTCACAATAGGATCCCCACTGATGTGTGTCTCCAATCCTTTGGGATTACTCTTTGCTCTAGACGTCATCTTTGTAACCATCATCGTGAAGATTCTAATCATTTGTTCTTATCTTGTGCTACATCTGCTACTCTTTGGAACTACATTTCTGACATTTTTGGTTGCAGATGGTCTCTTATTGATTCTATCAACTCCCATCTTCAGCTTTGTGTGATTTCGAACTCTTCTAAAAAAATCAAGAATCTTTTTCTGGTTGCGGTTGCTGAGCTTCTGCATGTGATCTGGTATGGGAGAAATAATTTTATTCATAATAACATCTTGTTCGGTCTCAATGCAGGTAAAACGCATATTCTCATTGCTATTAAGGATTTTTCCTCTCTTCAAAAGGATCATTGTGACAACTCTGTTGGTGATTTTGAGATCCCTCGTCATCTTAGAATTGCAGGCTCTTATAGGCTACCCCATCGCACCTTTGAGGTCTTCTGGCAAGCCCCGCTGCCAGGATGGATTAAAGTGAATGTTGACGGCGCTTCTTGAGGTAATCCGGGTTCGGCGGGCTATGGTTCCATCTTCAGAGACTCGCATGACAGATGTCTTGGCTCCTTCTTTAGTGGTTGTGGCACGACCTCGGCTCTGGAATCAGAAATGTTTGGAGTCACTCATGTGGTGGACTTTTCCAAGCAGAGGGGTTGTAACAACCTGTGGATTGAATGTGATTCAACCACTGTTCTCCAAGCTATCTGGAAGGGTGTGGTGCACCTTGCATGGACGCTTACTTCTCGATGGATGAAATATCTTACATCGCTTAGGAACCTCAACTACATTTCCACTCATGTGTTCCGCGAAGCGAACATGGTTGCTGATGGTCTTGCCAACAATGGGGTTTATCAGGACATTACCTGGTTGGATCTTTTTCCTGATGATTTTCTCCCTCTCTTTAATATGGATTGTAATAATATTCCTTCTTTCAGACTATTGTAACTTCTTTTCATTTATGCAATAAATTGTGCCTTTCTAAAAAAAAATATACAAAACAACTAATCTTATTGGCCCTTATGGATTTGATTCCTGGTAATCATTCTATTTAGATAAATTAATCCACTGACTCTAGTTTTTTTGGGTTAGGGTGTTAAAGTTGGTTTCAATGAAACATTAGTAGAAACTATGGAAACACAATTTAGGAAAACAAATATTATGGTACATAACCCTGGGACATACATTAAAGATATATATAGAAGAAAATATTTTGATTTTGGTATTATCGATATTATGTGTGTATTCCTAGTAGTAAATCCATGTCTGGATTTAATAATTGGATGTTTTTCTAGTAAATATGTTCCTTGGGGAGACAGTTCTGAAAGGGTGTGTCAGGCGTATCTCGAATTTAACCTTGTACAAGAAAACACGCCTTATTATGCACCTAATATGACACTCCTAGGGGATATTATTATGATAATTAAAAATTCTTTACAAACCATTATGAAGGATTTGAAAGTGATGTTACGCACAACGAAACCATGTTTATGATTATGATATTATCTATGAATAAATGTTTACATTTATGTTAAGTGATACGCCATATTTATACTGATTAAAATTAAAAAAAAATTGATCTAATAAATTATATTTCATTATTTATAATTGTTTTGAGGATGAAATAATGGTATCAATAATCCTGAAAAATGTAGAGGGTTGCCTATTAATAAAAACAAAATAGTTGGTATTGGAACTGGGCATGTTATATATATATTAAGGAAACTTAATATTTTTATAACATATAAATTTTCTTGGATAGATAAAACAATTCTAGAATAATATTCATTGATGTTGGATCACATTATGAGGTAGTGGTCCCCATAATTTAGTGGTAATATTGATCTGGTTGTAGATGAGAAATGCCTCATGTCTTTATAGAAGATATTTTTGGCTTTGGGAAGTGGTGAAAAGAAAAAGGATACATTTATACTATATTTTATTAATGGATATTTGGATCATTAGTGTTCTTTGATCTACAATACTATAGAGTAATATGAAATAGAAATCACAGAATGGAGAGTATTTCAGGAGACATTTTATTATAAATATTTTCTTCATGTGAAACAAACTAAGATGAATAGAATGTTAGTTATTTTAATTCAAAAGTAGAATGACATTTTTTTAGAGTATGTAGCGACCTTTAAAATGTTATCATGGTATGATAATGATTTCATATGAACCATGGAATGAATTAATGATCACATATTTTAATGTATTAAGTCACGTCTCTGTAGGGATTTGGTATCTCAAAACTTTTATTCATTGGATGAAATAGTTTTTTGTGATATCAATAAAAAGAATTAATTACCCATGTCAAATAGCCTTGAAGGGGTAAAAAATAAGATAATGAATGTAGAATAAATTATGGATAAAATAAAAAAGGGAAATAAGGAATTTTCCAAATGCGATAACTGTAGAGTGAAACACTTCGTTACTTTCATGGTGGGAATGGGAGTTTGTTATAAGTTAGTAGATAAGCATCACAGTACTAAAGAATGAAAATATAATAATAAAAAAATTATTATTCCACGTTTAAACTACAATGAGATGGGTCTCTATGATAATTAATGCTCCAATGGTCTTGATAATATACCTCAGAAGAATCAAAGTGTAAAGGTCAAGAATATTCTATTGATATAGATAAAAATGAATTAAAAAATTTATCATATATTCAGACCTTGAATGATGTTGTAAAAGTACATTTTTGATTATATCAGGGTTATATGTATTATGGAACCTATAGATATTATAATTCAGTGCCTTTTCATTATGTTTTTTAAAGAGTTTGTCTATCTGTATCGATAAACAATAAAAGTGATTATGTAGAAATTTTAACATTAGGAAAATACATAGTTTAGGGAAACTTATACGTTAATACATTACCTATGATTAGGTAATGGAATATTTTTAAAGATAATGTTGATAGGGATAAATTAAATAATTACTACTTACTACCTTGGAAA
Source organism: Viscum album (assembly GCA_963277665.1). Lineage (NCBI taxonomy): Eukaryota > Viridiplantae > Streptophyta > Magnoliopsida > Santalales > Viscaceae > Viscum > Viscum album. Next base: position 1,151,925,350 of record OY728121.1, on the reverse strand, counting down.
TTATTCCAAAGGGTTGTACTATAATATTCTGGAATGGTTTACCATTTATGAAATGTTTATTGTTGAACCTTAAACAATGTTTTGGAGGATATTGTGTTAATTCACCATATTATAGAACATGTGATAAGAGAAGAGGTATAAATAGATAATTAAATTAATAAAGGATTAAAATATTATTATATTGACATATTAATTATGTTAATATATTTATATATTTATATTCAAATAGAAAGAAATAATTCATCAATTATATGAAAAATGGTCTTGAAACTAAATTTATTTCATATTATCATCCTATTTATGACACTAATGACCATTATTCGTACCAACAGTTTATGTATTTGTGTTCAAAACATTATCATTAACGTTATTTTTATCACTCTCCATCATAACATGATATTTATATTTCTATTCTATGTCGTGGTTTTCACAATTTCTCTCCAATTCAAAACCCTAGTATAATACTAACCATCACATTTCAATTTCTATACTGTATAGAATTTGTGATATGAACCCTCTTTATGAAATGTTTTTTTCATCACTAAAATTTTTAAATATAAAAACATGATTACAATGACCATGATTAAATTTCAAAGAGGTAATATAATTAAGTTTCAAATAATATAACACCCCAAAACATTACAATATTTCTCTTTTAGAATAAATTTAACTTTATTGATGACATGCCTTATATGAAAAACAAATTTTATCATACACTAAATGAAACAATTGGAATTTACAAACAAAATAAATTTTTTATTTTTATACACTGAAAAGAAATGTTATATTATATTACGTACAATAATTACTTTAATAAATGATTCACATTATATGCAAGGACAAGTTTTACCAAAAAATAGTATATTATTAATATATTACTTTTTAAGAAAATAATATATAAGGCAATCATTAATTTATATGTTCTAAATTGGTTTTACTAATCTATGAAAATATATGGTTGAATTCATTAGTTACATACTAATAATAAATTAATATAAGAACCTATTAGAAATAAAGGAATTGTTTTTATATGAAACTATTTTTATGTTCATAGAGGAATTTTATCCTAATAAATTTAATTAATTACTTTATTTGAATTATTAAAGTTTAATATGTATATTCTATATTCAATAAAAGTTATATTTTACTGGAAGAAGGTAAGAACAACCCCAATTTTACACATAAGAAACTATATTTTTCTAAATGCAATTTTTTCTCTTTTTAATGGCACACTAGTTTGAAAACCATATTTATAAAAATTTTATTAATATTATTATTAAAAATAATCATCATATATTATATCATAATGTCAAAATTAGATAATGGTAATTGTTTTTTCTATTTTTTTGTGATGAGTAATTATTTGATGATTTTTGAAAAATACAGTATTTTAATAGAATAATTATTTTTTGCTAACTTATTTATAAGGATAATTTTTTTTAAATTATTTTTAAAGAACCATTAGATATATTATACCTGAATTAATAAAATATATGTTATTTTAATAAATTTAACTTTAATATAGGATATAAAAACATCTCAAACTTTTGAACAGTTTTACTTTAATAAACTATTTTCTCATCCCAAATTCGAGAAAAAATATAAATTACTCTCTTCCACTTTTGTGATTAGAATTTTAAAAAATGGATGTTATTTTATGACTAAAAATAGTTTATTTTATATTTAGGTAATATTATTTTTTGAGAAAAATATATTATTAAATGAAGTAAATATTAATTAAATTGATTATTGTAAAATTAATATTTCTAAGCGACTAAACCATAATCATAATAGAGAAAATTTCCACTAAAAATTAACTAAACAAATTTAATGGAACTATTTATACCATTTAAAATAATTTATATAATTTGGTTCATTAACTGTGTTATATAATGTAAAGGAGACCTCTCAATAGTGTTTACCTTTTTATATTTACGAGAATGCCACTCCTCCCCCACTATAAAAAGGCACTCACCCCTCCTACTTATTTACACATATAATACCCTATGGATAATCATAAATATTCAAATTGGTTACCAAAAATACATCCCCTCATCATATATGCCATACTTTTGGATGAGTGAAATCAAATTATGTCTTTTGTTAAAAACAGAAAGGAGTTACCCAAATAAAGGGTAATGTTCTTCAACGATCACTTTTGTTTCATTTATATATGTACCCCTACAATTATTATATATAATTATTATATAATAAAATTAGTATATTAAATAAAATTACCTTTATTATTCTATGATAAAGGTATACACATTCACACAAATCCGTCAAAATGGATACTCTGTCATCGTTCATGTGTATGAAGGATTTCCGCCTTACGAACTAATGTTATTCATTCTTCCATTACCACCATATATGGTTAGAAATAAGAATGTATATATAGTTTATTTATGATATTTATGATATCTTTATGCTTTTTCAGTTCTTATATAACAAATACCATTAGGATTTCCATTATTTTTGTATACGATAACATCGTTTGGGGGTGTGTGGACTATGGTACCCTCAATGTGATGTGATTCATTAATGCAATACATGGAATGTATTAAGGATGGGTTTAATAAAAATATGTGATATATATAACATGAATTTTAAACATTAATTAATATATAAAACACACACACACACACACACACATATATATATATATATCTGTGTGTATCTCTTTAAATACAATAAAAAAATTGACATACAATTCACGTGTTTTTACGAAAAACTGTCTCTATGAACGATGAATTTCATTTCCTATTATTTTTTTGGATTATTATAAATACATATAATGTAAATATATATATTTGATATTTGAGTAATGTTTTAAATTAATTATATGAATATTTCATGATCTAACTAATAGGAACAAAAATAACAAGTCAAAACATACTTGAAAAACAATACAATTAACACCCATATTGATGAAAATAATAGAATATTATTTTTGAATGGGTATCATTTGTCATAAAAGGAATATATATGAAAAACTAGATTTTAATATGGTTCTATTTATTTTTAATAACATTATTAAAAAAATTATATAGGGTTTTTAAGAGAGTTCACATAAAAGGAAGCGTATAGTAAGGGAATTTATAGTCTCTTTTATTTCTATACAGTCTATGTGATATTAAAAACCATTTTATATTGGGTGGTTTATATATATTCCACTAAAATTTTATATAATGAAAAAATTTATTTCATTATATTAATATATTTATGTTTTTTATTGATTCATTGATCTCATGATTCATATTTTACACATAAGTAGTAAGGGATTTCGTCACAATTTACATTCCATTGAGACTTATTTGTTATTAGGAATAAACTCAATAAAATGTGTTGTATATAGTTCCCCATTTTCATATAATTTCATGATTAACTCAAAAATCATGGTATATTATGTTCCGCATTGAATTATCTCGTCTATTGTGTTTTGAATTTAAAATTACCATGTTGTAAAAATTATCCTTCCAATCTCACCTTCTTTTGTGATCGATATAATTCTATTGAAACAAACACTTTTTTAGGGTTAATTTTATTATTTTACATTGATTTTATATAAAATAACTATATTAATTTGTGAGGTATATAATTTTTTCATAAACTATATTTCAATTATAGAAATGATGTTTACTTAGAATGTTACTTCACTAACTCCAGAAATAATGGAAAATATATATCTTTTATACAATTATTTTATTTAATGATAAGGTAAATTTCTTATTAATTAATTTGATTAATTAAAATATGATTAATTTAATAATCTTGCAAACATGGGTGGGGACCATTAATATATAGGCCATCACCGCATCGATAGTCTCTTGGGTTGAATCAGTTTTACAAATCAGAGTTGTTTAAACTATTTTGAGAATACATATTAATGGTATAGTGGTTCATATATCTGATACAAGATGTAAATAATTCAATCATTTCATTTATTCATTATGAAGTTATTAATATCCATAGTATTATGAATATTAAAAAATCTATAAATGTAATTCATTTTCAGTCTATTGATTAAGGGGCATGTGTTTTCTGTTATCTACCTTTTCATATTATTAATATCCTATTTAGATATTTAAACATAATGCGTGTTTAGTTATTTTCCATTATATATTTATTATTCATTATTTATTCATTATATATTCCACTTTACTTTTCCCTTCTATAGAATCAGAGCTCACCCTTATTTTGTTTCCATTACCTAGGATATGAATGATTTGTCATTGAATAGTCTTTGAAGGATGTGCTTCATTTCAATTAATTAGGAATAATGTTTTATTTTATATTAACCAATATAATATGGGTATCATCTATGCAATTTGGTTTTCCAAAACTGTTAAATTGATCAGTAATTTTTTATTTGACTCCTTATAATCACAAAATTGAAATAAAGTAATGAATCTACTATAGTTATCTTTGGTTTGGTAATCACACCCCTATAGAATAAAATTTAATAAAACAGTAAAAATAAGACAATAAATAAATTCAATATATTATTCTTTAAACGGTTTATATATACACCTTCAAAAAGAAAGCAGGTGTATAAAATAAAAACCAATTCCTTAATGAATGGAGATGGCGGTGTACCTGCAAGGATGGCGATGCGTGATGATGGGTTCGCGGTTTGAGGTGCAGAGTGTGGTGTTCGATGCATTGACCGCTTTAATTTTCTCGTGGCTCGAGTTTTCCTCAGGTCCTGTAACTTTTTTCATTTTGAATTTTCTCCTTTGTTTTCATATCCCATGGTTGGTGTAACGTTCGGGTTTTGTGGTGCTGTGGTTACCGCTTACCCATAATGCGGATATTTAGAAAATCAAAAAAAAAAGAATTTTCAGTCTAATACTTTGGTAACATTCAATCCTTAAACCCCATGAAATATATGTTATATAATGGGTATTTAAACCCCAATAACATTATGTATAATAATAATTAAATTCATTAATGGTTATTATATACACCAACCATAAAAAATATCTTATTAATGTGGCATAAGTCTTGTAGAAATAAAATTAAGAATATAAATCCCCCTATAATTGTGGTAACATCTGAATTATAATCACTAATAGTATTAATTATCAAAAGAAACATTAACATAAAATAATGATAAAATAATTATTTATATTATATATAAAAGTGGTAGTATATATACTACCTAAAATAAGTAAGTGGTGAATATGACATTTATCTCACAGATGAAAAAAGATAGATGGAAATCCCTTATCATCATCTGATTTGTCATTATTGTCCTCTGTCTATTTGGATAATAAAATTATGTTAATTATTTACATTAATTAAAGCCATTTAAAAGTATATTACTACTTTAATATCACTTAAAAACATGTTATATAAAATTTCACTATTGATAATTTTTAGGTCTAATGTTTTGACCATATAAAGATTATTTTCAAATCTGAATGTGATAGGTTGATTAAGGTCAATGATTTCGTTATTGAAACATATCCAGAATAATAACCATGAAATTATTATGACTTTTTTACCGCAATAGTTCTTTTGAAATCATATAGGGAATTTGTATATGAAAAATGAGCGAATATTATGAACTTGGAGACTGTTGATCGTACATATGCACGAGTAACAATCCCATTTTAAATGATCATTATAGAAAGAAGGTAAGTAATTTTTATCTTTAAAAAACCATTATATCATAAATGACATATTATTTTGTAATATGTGTGTATATATATATATATCATTATAGTGATACGGTGATGAAAAAGGATGAATCACATCGCTTTGAGGAGGAGGTCGTCCACATGGCCATTAACGACATTATAACTTTTTCTGTTTGTGTAATTGAATGAATAAAATGATATGTTATATTTAAAAATAAATTATTATTTAATTGATATCATGAATATTTCATTTATATCATATATTTCTTAATCCAACTTTAATATATTCTATGTAAACTGTGAATGAATCACATCTCTTTGAGAAGGTAGTAGTCTACAAGTCCACTAACAATGTTATCTTCCTATCAAAAAATTTAAATAATGAATTTATGTTTTGTGTAGTAATTACATGATCATAAATACTTCTCCAATATAAAATTTATCATATAAAAAATTTATTCGCATCAAAATTCCCAACCGTTAGTGGTGGTAACATAAAAAAGAATAACATCATTTCACAAGACGAAAGTCCGTAGTACACAGAAATAGTGATTTCATTACCCAATTTATAGATGTGTGTTTAGGTTTAGGTTGAAATATTAACATAAATTCCTAAAATTATGTTTTTGATAATTATTTTATTATATAATCCGGATATAAAATAAATTGAATTTGTGGAGAAAAAAATAAAAAAATTTATCATTGAAGAAGGATGGCTCTTATTTGGTTAAATCCATTATGTTTGAACCAATGGACTTTCATGCTTTTATTTATGCCCAAATATAGGTTTCTAATATGATAGGGGAAATTGTTTGAGTTTTTTTAGTACGGTTTGGATGATACAAAATGCATGCGAGTTGTGAATAATGGGGGAGAGTGAATGCCATTTTTAGTGGAGGGGAGTTTCATTAATGTAAATACAAAAAGTTCAGCACTACTGGGGGGTCTCCCATAACTTAAGTGATTTAAAAGTGAAAAATAATGGATTTTAGGGTACATTCGGTCGATCAAAACCCACACTAAACACAATAAATTATTTATTTAATATTTTGATTCTTAACTCTTAAGGATCCTTTTTTATTCATTTGGGTTTTCATTAAGGTAACCATTTTTCTAACTTATTTAATTCATCCATTAAGATTAAATTAAATTGAGAGTTCTTAGAAAGGTTATAACCACTAATTTAAAAATATAAAACAAAATTATTAAATAAAAATCAGATGTGTGTTAGAAAAAAAATTTAATAAAATGAAAGTAACGTGCAAAAATACTTATTTATCCCAAACATTTCCTATAATGTTTTTGTTGTTTAATGGTCAATATATTCATTATAAAATTTAAATTTAACCATTAAAGGTATATTTTTAATATTTATAAACATTTAAACATAACATTACAAATGAGAGTATTTTTAGTAATTTTAAAATGTTTAATAGAATATCACTTATTATAAAATAACATTAATGTAATTTTTGAAAAAATATATTTAAATAAATTTAAAAATAATAAATAAAACAATTTATTTAAGATAAATTAATTTAACAAATTTTCATCAGGATATATTCATCTTATAAATAATGTGACACAAAAAATATTTGAATTTAACTTACTATTAAAAATTTTATTATCATTAATTTTATTTAATTATTATATAAATAATCCTTGTTTCCGTGATTCACAAGAAAATAATGTAATTATATAATCACTAAAAATAATATGTAAATTATTAAGAAAAAAATTAATTAACCTTTCAAAATTATATTTATTACCAATCCAATATAGTTTCTCTTTTGACCAATGATTTAATGAAAATAAAAGCATGAAAGGTAATTCTTTTGTGTTTTTACATAACATATTATTTGGATCATGTTCATTTAATATTATTCCCTGTAACTCATATAAATATATAATATGGTTATAAATTATTATATATTTAGATACATGTTGTGTTAGAAATATTTATAGGTCATTTTTTCTCATATGATTACAATTTAACCACCAAGAAAACTCATTTTTACCTTAATCATTGTAATTAATTTTAACTGATTTCCATAATACTTTTGGTCAAAAAACTATGTTTACCATAATATAAATTACATAATATTTTGATTAAAAAATTTGAACCCATTTTGAAAAATTCCAACCATATAAGTGGTAGAATATAATTTAGAACTTCTCTCATAGATGGTACGAAACAATGGGGTTATAATGTAAAATAGTTAAAAGTTTTAAATGTTTTAATAACTAATTTCAATGTAAAATTGATTTAAATGACCTAAATTTGATTTTTTTGTATAATTTTAATAATTATGCAATAAAATTATTTTAAAATATAATTAAACTATATAAATAAATTACTTTAAAATTATTTTTTCAATTGAAATTCAGGGTCATTAAGTATTCATAAAAACCATAATGTTCTTAAAAATATAAAAAATTCACCAAAAGTAATTTTATATATTCTGATTTCAAATTAATATTTTATTTTATCAAATAAAATTTATAAATGTTTCAAAATCTAGTTTTAAAAAATAACCTTCCATTAAAATATAATAAAACTTTCTTTTAGAAAATAACAACTGTTTATGCGAAAAATCTAATTTATTCTTCTTTAACTCATATATAAAGTTTTATATTAACTAAAAAATATTTTATTAAATATATTATATAGGAATTTCATTAATATCTTTCACCAATAGTGATTTAATTATTTTATTAAGATAAAACAACATTCTATCCATAAAAAGGAATTTTCCTAAAACCCATCCTTTATATTCAATTAGTTTTTATATTCATTTCAAATTAATTGGAATCTAGTGATTTTATAAACATGTTTCAAATATATCATCAAAATTTAATTTTTCTCATTAATTCCCACCATTCCAATTACTAGGTTATAAAAATCATATTAAATATTAATATTATATTGTTATTCTATTAAACATGATCTTACATGTAACTCACATTATCGAAGAGGATGAATATTGTGTAAAACATGAGATAACCAGGGTGATTCATATAGTGAAAGATAAAATTTTCATTTTTTGAGATGCAATCTATCAAATAATTTTAATTAATTTGAAACAACATGTTTTGTAAATACATGGTATGTTACATCTTACCCCCTTTAAAATTAATTTCACCAATGACAATTGTTTTGGGTATCAAAGGATTAAAATTTTAGACTTATTCTATTGAAACTCATATCATATAAATTAAATAAATATTTAGTCCCTTATAAATTTAATGTTGGAAACCTAATGATTGCAAAAAGTTATGAAAAACTAGGTATCCATAAAATTGAATCATTGGAGGGAAATTAATTGATTGATTTGGAAAGAAAACATAACTCCCAAGGACTAATATACAGTGATAGAGAACATGGTCCAGAGGATGCCAATTAGAACAAAATCCAAAAACAAAATAAATGGGTAAGAATTCATTTATGTTATCTGAATAGATGTTAATGGGTTTAAATTTTACTTCTTGATCATTTTCCAATATTTGAAGGATTTCATTCTCTCTCTAGACTGAAATCATAATGAAATATAGTTATTTGACAAGTAAATTTCATCCTTTAACCAATTTATACCAAAATATCAACATATTATCCAAATGATGAGTATTCGAGATTAATTTTTAAATCTTTAATCACTAAAATAAAATTTTATTGATCACATAAACATTAAAGGGATTTCCAATATATTCCATTTATCTTTAGACATTGACAATCACAAAAATGCTTATCACATGTCATGGGAATTCAAAAAATTATTAAACCTTCATATGGTACACTAATAATTGTATCTATATATAAATATCCAAATTTAAAACTATTTTTCCCCAAAAATAAATATCCTTCAAGGATTCAAAAATTTCCTGACTTAGTTTGAAACCCAATGATTTGAATGATTTAATTATATATATTTGCAAAATAAATTGATCACTAGTCCTCAAATAAAAAGTAAAATGATTCTATAATAAACATAATATTTACCTATAAAATAATGTCATTCTCTCCAATAAATATTTTGGACTAGTGGTAGTGTGTCAAATCATTATCTTTCGTCAGTCATTGGTTCACGCCATACTGCCTAACGTGTTGCAACTGGTTGTCACCCAAAATTTGAATTGTCCCATTTTTTATTTAATCATGAAAAATAAATCCACCCAAAAAACACTTCATGTTAGTACTAAGTGTTTCAAATACTTCATCTCAAAAAGAATTCTAAAAAAATTTCATTATTAACCTCAAAACAATTACTACTTAAAACCCATAAATGATGTGTCCACATCTTGGAATATACGATGAACCTTAATCATATAGAACTATGATGATATCCATAGATCAAAATATATCGTCATATAAGAACATACTAATCTAAAAATTTATCTAAAACAACTGTTGATACACTCTATAATAGCATAAATCCACCATCTTAGCTCGAGTGATGAAATCCAAAACATTACTATTGAGGATTTGTTTCTAATAATTGGGACCCAGTTTTTTCTTATCAAAATATAAAATATAAAAAGGAAAAATTTGATAAATTACAACTTGGATGACCTTTTTGGTCTAATGTTTTATTTAATTGGGAGTAAATAGTTGACAATTCATCAAAATAAAATTTGCAGAATTTAACCCATATTATCATATATCATTATAGATAAACAACCACATCATTTTAAAATCAATATGTGGACATAAATAAATCATTATCATTATATAAAACATATGTAAATGGAAACATAATAATGTTGAGTTCAAACACTCTGTATGATTAACATACTAATTAATAATTTGATGTCATCAATTTGAATAATAGTGAATAAGGGTATGATGACATAAAAAAATCATAAGAGTGAGTCCGAAAAAAATAATACCCATAGACACCTATATTCTAGAATATAAAATCTTGGAAAAGTAAAGAGTTTTTAGAATCAATAATCATGATACATGTAATATAAATCTAGATCATTAGAAACAATAAAATCTTATAAAATTCACAATAAAGCATTTTTCCACCTGGGAAGTAATGTTCCTTTCACTATTACTATCACTCTTACAAATTGAATGACCATACAGTTGACTTACATACCCAATGTACTTGAGGTCTATCATAAACCCAGTAATCACTGGATAATCATGTAACCACCTATCATTGGTTTATAACAAAACCACAACCCATTGGTTTATCACAGAACCACCCATCATTGTTAAATAATGGATCCACCCATCACTGATTTATCAAATGAAAACCATTAAATTTCTTTATACCATTTGAATATAATTACAGCGAAAATGTTTCAATTTATTATAAACTCATTAGAACAACTATTAACCCCTTTCACAGCATGATTAAACTATGTAAATTAAATAGGTTCCATAAAAATCATTCTAAAACAATATTAACCAATATAAATGAAATGGGTTCACTAACTATCTCTTTGTAAAATATTTATCTCAAGATAAGTAAATGTATGCATTAATTATATCATTGAAACATATTGAACCCATGGAAAATAAATTGGTTCCATATAAAACTCTTTGAATCATGTTTAACCCTCAAAGAGAAAATAAGTACCATAATGGTCTCTTAGGAATATGATTAAGCCATGGAAAAGAAATGGGTTTCATAAATATATCATTGAAATAATGACTAACGCATAGAAAATAAGAACGTTATATAAAAAACTCTTCATGTAGGGTTAACATGAGGAAAGGAAACTGGTTCTATAAAAAACTTATTGAAATAGTATTAACCCATCCAGAAAATAATGAGGATGGTATTGATACAAAATATCTCAGATGGAGGATAATTAACAATTTTTTTTTCTATTTTGAAAAATCTATATTCCCTTAAACATTCATTAAAAAAATTCTTCAATAAATTTTTTTTAATCATTCAATCTGTCTTATACAACTATGAAATGGTAGAATCATAACCCCAAATATGGAATAACATTTAATAAAACATTGAATAATATGATAATAGAAAAATAAATTGCATAATATTTTTAATTTTCTTTATACACACGTCATAAAATAAGTTGTGTGTATAACGTCATAAATAGTGCCTTAATAAATGCATATTGAGACAAAGTACCTTACTGCTTTAGAAACATTCAATCCATAAACCCCATGAAAGTTATATCCCAAAATGGATATATAAAACCCAATAAAATTATTTATATTAATAATAAAATATATTCCTGGAATGTATATATACCATATAATTATAATAAGTGGTGAATAAGGCATGTGTCTTATAGAAACAAAAGTTACACTTGAAATCCCCTTACAATTGTGGAAAAATCTGATTCAAGAAACCCAAAGGTAATAATAATCAAACTAAACATTAAAATAACATGAATATAAAATTATTATTGAAATAATATATCAATAGTTATAGTAAATATGACACACAAAATATGTAGGAGGTGAATATGACATTTATCTCATAGATGTGAAAAGTGAGATGAAAATTCCCTAGCATGAGTCTGATTTTTCATAATTGTCCTCTGTAATTCCTAATAATAAACATATATTTATTATTTTCATGCATAAAAACGGTTTTTAGAATATTAAAAAATTTATTTCACTTATAAACGTGTTATATACAATTAATTTATCAATATTGTTTAAGTCAGATATTTTACCATATTTGTCTTCTGTGTCGAAAATGACATTAATAGATCGACTTAAATTAATAAGATAATTGTTTAAACATTCCCATAATACAAAACCTGACATAATTATAAAAAAATTACATAAATTAAAATTTTAATATAAAATAGGAATGACATTTTTCAAAAATAAACCATTGTTACGGTCATTGAGATGGAACTTCGTACGTAACCATGAGTAAATATTTTATATTGAATTGTAATTATGGAAATAATATAAGTAAATTTGATCATAAAAAATAAAAATTATATAATAAATAACATATAATTTAATTATATATAATTATATATATTATTATTGTGATGTGGAGTTGGAAAATGAATAATCACATCCCTTTGAGGATGTGGTAGTCTACATATCCACGAATGATATTATCATTTTTTGTGTCTGAAGTGGAAAGAAGAAAATGATATGTTATATTTATAGATGTATTATTTTTTAATTAATATAATATTTTTTATATCATATATGTTTTTTAAACTCATCTGTAATAACGTTCATGTAAATAATGAATGTGTTACATCATTTTGAGGAGGTGGTAGTCCACACATCCACAAATAAAGTTATTTTTCAACCACAAAATGGGAATTTTTATTGTATGTGTTATATAATAATTCAAAAAAATAATTTTATCATATATATAAATATATATCTTATAATTCATATAAAAATATTATGTTCATCATTATTCCCAACCATGAGTGGCGGTTATGAAAACTAAGAACATTGTTTTGTGAGGTAGTAGTATTCCATACACATGGACGATGATTTTGGTACCCATTTTATGAAAGTGTGAATTTATGTAGGAAAAAAATTAACAGAAAAAATATCAGTATAATGATAATACTAGGGTTATTTTATAGTCAATATAATAAATTTGAAGGTGTGGATAATGAAATAAAACAATAGTGCTCCTTTAAGAAGGTTACCTCTTTTTCAAGTAACCCCTTTTTCCATGAACCGGAGGACATACTTGGCTTTATTTTTAACCGATGTGAGGTTTATAGAATTATATGAGAGATATTGGGAGTCTTTTTATAATGATTTTTATGATCTAAATGTCTTGAGAAGTGGTAATAATGGGGGAGTGTGAATTCCCTTTTATAGTGGATGAGGATTGGCGTTTTTGAAATACAAAAGATAAACACCATTGGGAGGTATCCATTACCTAATGTTATTAAAAAATGAATTATAATGTTCTCTAAGGAAATTATTATTTATATACACTTTCAAAATAAATGAAAATAATATTTTATTCATTTTATTCCTTAATTGTTGTGTTTTATTATTTTTTCCTTTTGGATTCTCATTAAGGTAACTCGTTTTCTAACATATTTCATACATCCATTTAGAATAAATTACATTGAAAAGTATTCTAAAATTTAGAACCAATGATTTTTAATATTAAAATAAAATTATAAAATAAAAATCCCATGTGTGATGGAAATAAAACTTAACATAATTCCATGTAATGCGAAAAAATACTGCTTTAACAACAATTGTGCAAACAATGTTTTTATTATTACGTGGTCAATATGTTCATTATAAAGGATCAATTGGTTCATGAAATGAAATTATTTGATATTTATTATCATTTAAAAAATGTCTTCATGGAATATAGTATTTTTTATTTTTCAATCATTTAATAGGATACCATTTATTATAAAATATCATTAATGTCCATTTTGACATAATATATTTAATTAATATTATTAAATTTTAATAAAATAATATAACTATAATATTTTATATTCAAATATTGGTTTCTTTATATATTCATCTAAAAAATAATGTAACCCAAAAAATAATCATATTTTACTTACTTTTAATATTTTTAGTACCATTTATTTTATTTTATTATTTACAAAACAATCCATGTGTTGGAGTTTCATTAACCATATATATAGTTATATCATATCTAAAAATTTATTTTCAAATATTAATAAAAAAATTCACTTATCCTTTAAAATAATATTTTTAAAATAATCTATATAGTTTTTCCTTCTCCCCAAACCATTATAAAAAATAAAATGAAGAAACGTACATTTTTTGTCTTCTTCTTTTTTTAACATATTATATCGGTCACTTTCCCAGAGTAGTACTTCAAATAACTCTTATAAATCAACAATAATGTCATATGGTTATATAAATTTCTATCCACTGGTTGTTATATAATGTTATAGGACATTTGTCTCATTAAGAAGTTTTTTTGACCAGTATGTATGTAGAGACCCGAAGCTTGACGTACATAAACATTTCATTACATTTGCGGAATACTTAGTACATAACAAAAACACACACCCAAGGACCGTAATAGTTTAGTGTCTTTGGAAACTCGGAATATAATCTTCTAATCGTGGTGAAAGATCTTCAACATCTCCCATAAAGATCTTCCCTTTTTTTAACCTAAAACCTTTATTTATATCCTGGGGAAAAGAAAACATAAAAGGGTGAGCTAAAATGCTCAGTAAGGGTAAACAAAAGAAATATCAATCACATCATATTCATAAGAACATATCTTTTGGAAATCTTAACCTACAAAAAGAGATCATAATTTCATAACATGGGATAAATCATAGTAGTCAAATGTAATCCAAATAATCATAACATAAAATATGAAACTTTTTTTCATACACACATAATCATAGAGAATCATTTCATATTATTCAAGACTCATTGCCAAGACTATCTTAGTGGACAAAGTCCATTTCTAAACCGAGTTATCCTCGTTTGAGTCCTGTTTCACTAAACTGGTATAACCTACCATTCCAGCCATGTCTATCTCATGAGATATAAAATCTTTACCCAATTCATTAGAGGGAGATATATGTCCCACCCATCTCATAATGATACCACTTTTATGTGTGCGACAAAATCATAAAACATACATCATAGCATAACCCATGTAATAAAAATTGGATTCTTAAACAACATGACATCATAAAACAATTCATATAAGATAAAGCAATTCATAAAAATAATTTCATCACAACATAATAAAATCAATGTAATAATAGGTATAAAAACAGAACCCATTATTATCTTAGATGGAAAATAATTTTGATAAAACACTTGAACTCCATTCTTGAGGAAAATATCCTTTCTACTTCAAAAACACATTTCCTTTCTTAACATGTCATAAAATTATCAACTAAAAGAAGTTGATTATAAATAAACTTGAAAACTTTTAAAGGAATCTTCTTGGAAATAATGTTTAAAAAATCCATTCATGATGTACAAGTTAAAAAAAACATTCTTCGTACTTTTGTCGGAAAAGTCAAAAAGTACCACGTACGAAAAATGACAAAAGATTCCTTTCATATCCTTTAATAAAACTCACCGAAAGGTAAAATTGGATTTAAAAAATTGTATGTGGATGGAAATAATATTACATATTGAGGAAAAATGGACGTGGATGATAAAATACACCCTAGTAAATGCCAAAGTATAAACAATCTCGGATAAAAATGAGATTGTGATATTTCCATTACCTTAGGTCCGATATGCTTCGTCAGTGTCCGAACCTCCTGTATAATGATTTTAATAATGTTATTGACTTATTACAGAATCATACTTATTGTTATGATATCATATATGTTCATATTCTAATCTTCTTATTAGTAATATTTCATTAATACTTGTTATTCGGGTGTTTATTACTTTTTGTTCTTATGCGTGTTTGTCAAATAAATTCTTATTCTTGTTTTTAGGTTATAGATACCTCATTTACAGAATGATATTAGTGTAACATATATCATATTCATTCATTAAATTAATTTATATAATCATTATTAAATGAAGATCATGTAGAACGAGTCGCATCACATCGTGGAGACGGTATTCCGTACGTACGCACGAGTGATGATATCGTTCCTATGATCGTGGAATTGTATTAGAGTTTATGTATACTATTTCAGAATCAATATCACATTATAATAGTCATATATGGTAATTATTTACACCATTATACCCATCCAAGTACGGTGGTGGTGGAAAGTAGATTACACCACGGCGTGGAGACGGTATTCCGTACGTACGCACACGCAGTGATTTCGTTTTCCGTAGGATTGATATATATTGAAATAGGGTTGTTTCATACTTATAATAACATATCCGTATATGAGTTATATTGATGTTATTACTTCATAATGAAACAACTAAAGAAGAAGAAGTTGATGAAGAAAGAAATTGAAAAAGATCGGTAATGGATATTACCTCTTTTTGACGCGCCTTCACTTAAACTCCACATAATGAACTAAGGATAGTCTTTGAAGAAGACCAATACCTCTAAGATGATACTAGGGAATAGGAGAAGAGATTTTGGAAGGGGTTGGCCGATCTTGAATGCTCAAATTGGTGTGAGGAGGAGAGGAAGGAGGTGCCCTTTTATAAGGGAGGAGATGGGCACCTTAGGAAAATCTCAAAATTTTATTTTATATTATGGTCAAATTCGGTTTATAATGGTTCCAAAGGGACTTATTTCGAAGATAAAGTGGTTATGGGTAGAAATACTCTCATACAATAGGATTTAGACAAGTTTAGGTTATTATTTTAACCTTATCAATTAGATTTAACTCTATGTTAAATAATTTAACTTTTACCGTGTCTTTTTGTTTTCTTACTCTATATGGTTAATAAACTTACCATTTCAAGCCAAACGAACCCCAAGTTGTTTATTATTAATATATATAATCTTATCTAAGTCATTTGGCATAACTTTAGAGTGTTAGGAATAAAATAACAATTAATAATATAATATTTTTTTAAAAAACTAATTTATGTCAATTTTGACACTACATTGTACATGATTTTTATGAAATTCATAACATAATGATACGTTCGAACAAAGTAACATAAATTAACAATAACATGTCATATTAACCTAAAAAATTAGTTTCAGTCATAAAAAGTCTCAAATTACATTTATTTGGACATTTATCACATCAATTATGTCAATATTTCATTACTAAGACAATTACTGCATCATCTTTGTGTCATAATAAATGATAATTATTTAATCTCTAAAAATTATAAATCAATTCCTATGATGTAGATAATTTTATTTTGTTTCTTTAGACTATTAATGTTCGGAGTTTCAAGAAGTTTATCACTAGATTTAAATTATTATACTTATAAGATTTAAGAAAGTGACATGTTGTCACATTCTTTGGTTTTAATAATAATTAAATTATTTTCATTGAAAAAATTTAATTAAATGAATCTAATCCGACCCTTAGGTGATATGGGTCTACTTTTAGCCATCCAATAGGATTTTTCCAACTATTAGGGTAATTTTATATTCTTATATTTACCCTTAATTACCCGATTTACCATTAACTATAGCAAATAAAATTTACCGTAGTTACTATTCACAATGCACAAAAAAAATTATCTTATTAACATAATTTGGACCCACTGATTCCAAATATGGAATCCATTTTTCCAAATTCAATACAGAAAAGATGAAGAAATTAAATTAAAATTAATCTCGTTGTCGAAAGAAAACGGGGTTTTCTTTAAAACATTGCAAAAGATTGAATTGATTTAACCAACGAATTCAAGGTAAAATCAATGCTAATGACATACATTATATTAAATGGTAAAAATATATTCTATTTATACTTAAAAAGCATTCAATATTATAATTTAACCACATAAGATATTACGATGAAAAAAGTTGTTTTTAATTAAAATATAGCGTGTTTTTACTATTCATTAAAATATGAAAGTTATCGGAAAAATATCAAAACTTTATCTAATGTAAATTTTTATATCCTGATTCAAAAGAAGAATTTTATTTTGTCAAATTGAACATATAAAATGGTCAAAAAATATATTTAAAGTGGGTGCGCCATCAAAAGGCGGCAAAAAAGCATTTTTTGAAAAATACTTATTTTATCCGAAAAACTTATTTTGTTCTTATATCATGTTATAGAAATGTGTAAGATGAATAATAATGTTATAAAATTCAAAATTTAGTAAACACTATTCATAACAGCTAGTTCATAACAATATTATAATAATATATCGTTGTTTAGTAAAACCTGGTATTGCGTACACCACACGCTATCGAGGAAGGTCGCGATTGCGTGTTATGCAAGCCAAGTCAGGATTGCATGTAGTGCTCAACTCCTTTGTTGTTGCGTATAACCGAATCCAACCATATTTCATTTATACATTGAATATATATATATATATATACTCAATGTTGCGTAGAATAACTATTATCAAAATTGTGTGTAACACGATCCAAGAATACTATCGTGTATACTGCAAGCGAATACGGTGTTGTGGTATAGCGCAAGGTAATCTTGGTGTAGCACAAGACATTAATAAAATTAAAAGAATATTTTTCATAAAATCTTGGGGTGTTACATTCTACCCCCTTAAAATGAATTTCTCCCTCGAAATTCTTCGGGGTTATAAATGGTTTACTATTCGAAAGTTTCTTTAATAGAAACCCACATCGTAAAAAGGAATACCAAAACCAATCTTTAAAAACAAAAGTATGTTACGTAACAGTTACCCAAATAAACTAATCACTGGGTTTCCACATAGGTGAAAATATGGATATGGAAGAGAAATCTAACCATCATGTTCTGATGGAGAGTGGTAGAGAACATGGCTATGAAAAAGCCAACAATCACAAATCTATTGATTTGTGATGATCTAAGGTACCATCTGATTAATCAGATATAAGGGAACTAGGACATGATTTTTGGTTTTCAAGATCATTTCCCTAATTTTGATGAATTAAAAGAAATACTTGCATGATTTTGGTACAATCTCACTATTGTTCGTAAATTGAACAATTTCCACTTCATCCCTTAAATAAATGAAGTTTAATTTGTTATTCGTGATGTGTTAGCAGATCATGTGATAGAATGATGGGTCATTCCATCTCTTTAAAACAAAATGTTAGCAAAAGTTATAAGTCCATCTTCTGGTTAGATTAATCATATATGGTTCCAAAAAATGAACTTATACATCATATATCATACCGCTTAATAAAATAAAATTAGTTTATACTAACCAGGGACTTCCTGTAGGCCAGTGGTAGGTGATAAAGGCCAGTCGCACTTCGGTTGTGGGTTCGATTCCCACGGCCTTGTCCGACGCGATGGGTTGTCACCCGTCCTGCAGGTTGTCCTTTTTCTAAAACTACATTACTATAACATCCCATCAATAATATCAAAAAAATTTATTTCTATCCATAAAAAAATACTAACTTATGTCCAACATAATCCATTCCAATCTTTAGGCTTATCTAAAATACTTCAGTCCAAGCTCATAGTATAAAGAAAACGATTACTTGAAATGTCATCAACCATGCCTGTGAATACCATCATTTATTCCCCATATATCTTGTTGGTCACATTCCAATCATGTGAATACCTTAATCATGTATTCTCTTAAAAAATAAATACCCATTAAACCTTAGTGAAAACATGAATGATGTCAAAAGTTAACTCTTACCACATACAAAAATCCAAAAATTCTATAAAATCAAACCATGATATAACCTTCTCCTTATATCAATCATGAGCTCATGAATACTAACATTTAATTTTATTCTTATCCCTTCATTATGTGCATATCATCTACATTCCAAAAATATCTGAATAACCTTTCATGGATACCGGTACCATTAATCATACACTTTCAAAACTCAAGGAAAGACAACAATGTAACAATCCTTAGATGTATCTTTATTCCATAGTACCATGAGATTCTTTATAAAACATGTAATCATTCCAGTACCTTCTTAAACCATTGACCGAGCTTCAAAAATTCTTTCATCTCACATATCATTTGTAGTCTCTTCATCATCATCAACATAAATACTACCCATACGGCCGTACTGATTCTCTTCATGAGACATTCCCTTAGGGCATTGTTTTGCATAATTCACGTACATTCCACATTTAAAACATTTAACCATTGTTGATGTCGTAGCAATACCATTATACTCATCCCTGGTGTTAATTGAACCTTTTCCTTTGCACTTACTGGCTTTGTGTCCTTATTTTCCACACCCAAAGCATCTTCCAGTTCCTTTGAAACAATCTCCTTGAATCCTCTTTCCACATGATTTACATAGGGGAAATTGAACGTTCTTTCCTCTATGATCATCATGAAACTCCATCTTTCTCTTATTAGCCGAGTCAGGAAACTTACCAAATTTTACTTTATTGATCATATTATGAGATTACTGATTCGGCATAATAATGATTTTTCGACTTCCAAATCCCATTTCATTTGGTTTCTCATCATTCCGTTGTCCATAATATCCTCCATTATCGTGAATCATCTTGTTTCCAGCCATTTTCTAAAACCCAAAAAGAATAGTGTGAGAGGAAAAAATCATAATAAAGGGGGAGTAACTTCAATATCTAACATCTTTGGTTTAATCTAATATCCTTACCATAGTTCTAGGACTATATCCTATACATATACTTATCCTTAGGGACATCCCTAGACATACCTTAGAAATATCTCTAGGGATCTCACTAACGTTTTCGCATCCTAGTTTCCAAAGGTTGACTAAACCTTTCTCTGATACCAACTATAGAGACCCGAAGCTTGACGTACATAAACATTTCATTACTTTTGCGGAATACTTTGTACATAACAAAAACACACACCCAAGGACCGTAATAGTTTAGTGTCTTTGGAAACTCGTTATATAATATTCTAATCGTGGTGAAAGATCTTCAACATCTCCCGTAAAGATCTTCCCTTTTTTACCTAAAACCTTTATTTATATCCTGGGGAAAAGAAAACATAAAAGGGTGAGCTCAAATGCTCAGTAAGGGTAAACAAAAGAAATATCAATCACATCATATTCATAAGAATATATCTTTTGGAAATCTTACCCTGCAAAAAGAGATCATAATTTCATAACATGGGATAAATCATAGTAGTCAAATGTAATCCCAATAATCATAACATAAAACATGAAACTTTTTGTCATATACACATATTCATAGAGAATCATTTCATATTAGTCATGATTCATTGCCAAGACTATCTTAGTGGACAAAGTCCATTTCTGAACCGTGTCACCCTCGTTTCAGTCCTGTTTCACTGAACCGGTATAACCTATCATTCCAGCCATGTCTATCTCATGAGATATAAAATCTTTACCCAATGCATTGGAGGGAGATATAGGTCCCACCCATCTCATAATGATACCATTCATATGAGTGCCACAAAATCATAAAACATACATCATAGCATAACCCATGTAATAAAAATGGGATTCTTAAACTACATGACATCATAAAACAATTCATATAAGATAAAGAAATTCATAAAAATAATTTCATCACAACATAATAAAATCAATGTAATAATAGGTATAAAAACAGAACCCATTATTATCTTAGATGGAAAATAATTTTGATAAAACACTTGAACTCCATTCTGGAGGAAAATATACTTTCTACTTCAAAAACACTTTTCCTTTCTTAACATGTCATAAAATTCTAAACTAAAAGAAGTTGATTAAAAATAAACTTGAAAAATTTTAAAGGAAGCTTCTTGGAAATAATTTTTTAAAAATCCATTCATGATGTACAAGATAAAAAAACATTCTTCGTACTTTTGTCGGAAAAGTCCAAAAGTACCTCGTACGAAAAATGACATAAGATTCCTTTCATATCCTTTACTAAAACTCACCTAAAGGTGAAATTGGATTTAAAAAACTTTGGGTGGATGGAAAAAATATTATATATTGAGGAAAAATGTATGTGTATGATAAAATACACCCTAGTAAATGCCAAAGTATAAACAATCTCGGATAAAAATGAGATTGTGATATTTCCCTTACCTTAGGTCCGATATGCTTCGTAAGTGTCCGAACCTCCTGTATAATGATTTAAATAATGTTATTGACTTATTACAGAATCATACTTATTGTTATGATATAATATATGGTCATATTCTCAGCTTCTTATTAGTAATATTTCATTACTACTTGTTATTCGGGTGTTTATTACTTTTTGTTCTTATGCGTGTTTGTCGAATAAATTCTTATTCTTGTTTTTAGGTTATAGATACCTCATTTCTAGAATGGTATTAGTGTAACATATATCATATTCATTCATTCAATTAATTTATATAATCATTATTAAATGAAGATCATGTATAACGAGTCGCATCACATCGTGGAGACGGTATTCCGTACGTACGCACGAGTGATGATATCGTTCCTATGATCGTGGAATTGTATTGGAGTTTATGTATACTATTTCAGAATAAATATCACATTATAATAGTCATATATAGTCATTATTTACACCATTATACCCATCCAAGTACGGTGGTGGTGGAAAGTAGATTACACCACGGCGTGGAGACGGTATTCCATATGTACGCACGCGCGGTGATTTCGTTTTCCGTAGGATTGATATATGTTGAAATAGGGTTGTTTCATACTTATAATAACATATCTGTATATGAGTTATACTGATGTTATTACTTCATAATGAAACAACTAAAGAAGAATAAGTTGAAGAAGAAAGAAATTGAAAAAGATCGGTAATGGATATTACCTCTTTTTGACGCGCCTTCACTTAAACTCCACTTAAAGAACTAAGGATAGTCATTTAAGAATAAAAATACCTCTAGGATGATACTAGGGAAGCTGAGAAGAGATTTTGGCAGGGGTTGGCCGAGCTTGAATGCTCAAATTGTTGTGAGGAGGTGAGGGAGGAGGTGCCCTTTAATAAGGGAAGAGAGGGGCACCTTAGGAAAATCTCAAAATATTATTTTATATTAAGGTCAAATTCGTTTTATAATGGTTCCAAAGGGTCTTATTTCAAAGATAAAGAGGGTATTGGTAGAAATCCTCTCATCCAATAGGATTTAGACAAGTTTAGGTTATTATTTTAACCTTATCAATTCGATTTAACTCTAAGTTAAATAATTTAACTTTTACCGTGTCTTTTTGTTTTCTTATTCTATATGGTTAATAAACATACTATATCAAGCCAAACGAACCCCAAGTTGTATATTATTAATATATATAATCTTATCTAAGTCATTTGGCCGAACCATAGATTTTTAGGAATAAAATAACAATTAATAATATAATATTTTTTTTAAAAACTAATTTATGTCAATTTTGACACTATTTTGTACATGATTTTTATGAAATTCATAACAGAATGATAAGTTCGAACAAAGTTACTTATATCAACAATAACATGTCATATTAACCTAGAAAATTAGTGTATGTCATAAATAGTCTCAAATTACATTTATTTGGGCATTTATAACATCAATTATGTCAATATTTCATTAATAAGACAATTACTGCATCATCTTTGTGTCATAATAAATGATAATTATTTAATCTCTAAAAATTCTAAATCAATTCCTATGATGTAGATAATTTTATTTTGTTTCTGTAGACTATTCATGTTCGAAGTTTCATGAAGTTTATCACTAGATTAAAAATATTATACTTATAAGATTTAAGAAAGTGACATGTTGTCACATTCTTTGGTTTTAATAATAATTAAATTATTTTCATTGAAAAAATTTAATTAAATGAATCTAATACGACCCATAGGTGATATGGGTCTACGTTTAGCCATCCAATAGGATTTTTCCAACCATTAGGGTAATTTTATAATCTTAGATTTACCCTTAATTACCCGATTTACGTTTAACTATAGTAAATAAAATTTACCGTAGTTACTATTCACAATGCACAAAAATAAATATTAGCTTATTAACATAATTTGGACCCACTTATTCCAAATATGGAATCCATTTTTCCAAATTCAATACTTAAAAGATGCAGAAATTAAATTAAAATTAATCCTGTTGTCGAAATAAAACGGGTTTTTCTTTAAAACATTGCAAAAGATTGAATTGATTTAACCTAAGAATTCACGGTAAAATCAATGCTAATGACATACATTGTATTAAACGGTAAAAATATATTCTATTTAAACTTTAAAAGCATTAAATATTATAATTTAACCAAATAAGATATTACGATGAAAAAAGTTGTTTTTAATTAAAATATAGCGTGTTTTTACTATTCATTAAAATATTAATGTTATGGGAAAAATATCAAAACTTTATCTAATGTAAATTTTTATATCCCGATTCAAAAGAAGAATTTTATTTTGTCAAATTGAACATATAAACAGGTCAAAAACTAGATTTAAAGTGGATGTGCCATCAAAAGGCGGCAAAAATGCATTTTTTGAAAAATACTTATTTTACCCGAAATATTTATTTTGTTCTTATATCATGTTCTAGAAATGTGTAAGATGAATAATAATGTTATAAAATTAAAATTTTAGTTAACACTATTCATAACAGCTAGTTCAAAACAATATTATAATAATATATCGTTGTTTAGTAAAACCCGGTATTGCGTACACCACACGCTATCGAGGACGGTCGCGATTGCGTGTAATGCAAGCCAAGTCAGGGTTGCGTGTAGTGCACAACTCATTTGTTGTTGCGTATAACAGAATCCAACCATATTTCATTTATACATTGAATATATATATATATATATATATATACTCAATGTTGCGTAAAATAACTATTATCAAAATTGTGTGTAACACGATCCAAGAATAGTGTTGTGTATACTGCAAGCTAATACTGTGTTGCGGTATAGCGCAAGGTAATCTTGGTGTAGCAGAAAGAATTAATAAAATTAAAAGAATATTTTTCATAAAATCTCGGGGTGTTACAATGTAAACTCATTTCGTCCTTTATCACTAATATTAATTTTATTTTATTTCGATTTTTTTTCAAACTAATATTTACATAACTATAAATTTTAAATTATTTAGATATCAAATATGGAATAAATTTTTTCTATTTCCTATCATAGAAGTTGTAGATTTTAATTTAAAATTGATCATGCAGACATGATGAAAAAAATGATTTTTAATGAAATAATTTAAAATGTTTAAAATGTTTTTATATCCAGGGTCAATGTGAAATTAATTAAAATGAAATAATTTTTTTATTGATATATAATTTTAGTTATTATACCTTAAAGTATATTTTAATTATAATTCAACTACATAAATTAATTATAAAAAAATTAAATTTTAAATCATAATTGGGTGTTATTAACTATTCATAAAAATATGAAATTTCACAAAAAAAAAGACAAAAAAATAACCATATATGAATTTTGTTATTTTTACCTCTAGAAAACATATTTCATAAAATAATTTTTTTTAAATTGTTAAAATTAATTTTTAATACAATTCATTCCCTAAAAGGTAGCAAAACTACCTTTCATAAAAATTAGACTCTAGATGCATCAAATTAGATTTGTTATTATTTTATTCCTATAAAATTTATTGGATGAATTAAAAAATATTTCACAGAATATATAACATATAAATTTCATTAATATCTTTCACCAAAAGTGATTAATTTTATTTATTTTTATAAAATTTTATTCTGACCATAAAAATTGTTTTCAATAAGAACTCTTCCATTATATTCAAATGGTTTTTATTTTAATTTCTAATTAATTCAAAATAATAAGCTTTAAATTGCAATGAATATATTTTTTCACAATTATATTAATAACATTCATTTCTTCCATCCTAATGTGATGGTGATAACTATGATATTAAGTATTAATATTATAGTGTTGTTCTATAAAACATAGCCTTTCATGTAACACACATAATCAAATAGAGTCAATGTTGTGTGTAATGAAATATAAACATGGTTTCACGTATAATGAAAGATATAATATTCACTATGTGTAATGAAAGATATTGAATAATTTAAATTAATTTGAAAGAATATATTTCAAAAAAACATGGGATGTTATAGTTACAATCTGTACACATTAACATCAGAGACACTCGTTACGAGATCAAATCCTCTGGTGTATTGGGAGAGGTTCTTGAGGCCATGTGTTTGATGAGATTGGTTAATATTTAGTGAGATTGGTTTATGATGTCACACAACATTTACAAAGTTTTTTGTTAACTAAATTTTCATTTATTGAGTTATAATATTTCATATTATGATTTTAATGGGTGTTTCAACCCTATTATATTACAATATGTTTTCTAATATTATTAATTTATTAAAATGGTTTTTATTAAGGAATATATCTTAATTATGTGGGGTTTAAAAAATTCTATTTTTAATGTATTACAGAAGTTCATTTCTATTCATTATCAAAAGTTATAACATAGGATCCACATTACCTATAGAATATTTTATTCCATTTTCAAGGATAAATTAGTGGAGATTATTTTTAAAAGTATCATTTATAATGTTATTCACCTAACCATTTCAAAATTTATATTTAAAATTGAGATGTAATATTTTTTTTATAAAAAAATTAATTTTTTTAAACAACCCTTTTCTATTTGATATTACATTTCTCATTTTATATTTAAATGGATTCAAACTCATGGTAATAATATTACAAGATTTTTTCCTCTCATATATTTATATATTTATAAAATGGGTGATTGAACTCATGTTATCAAAATATTTTATTCTTGATTACTTATTTAATTATACTTTTTGAATTATTATTTTCCAAGCATTATTTTAATCTATATAGGAATCCTTTTTTATTTCCATTGTGATGAAAGAAAAATATTTTTTTTGGAACACTCATCATTATTTATCTAAAGGTAATATATAATGGTCTATTATATTAATGAAATTCTCAACCACTACCTTTTCCATTTCTAACCTTCATACATGAACAAAGATAATATCTCTTTCCTAACCTATTATTTTATATTAGCCTATTTCTATTTCATTGACTGAAGGGTGTTGAAAAGATTACATACATCAATTTATTGGCGAAAATGATGACACAAACAATTAATATTAATCTATATAGTGTAATGGAATTATATTTTAGTTTACTGATTGAATTTTGTATACCTGTAATACTAATTCATATCATTTAATACCCATTTATTTTCAATGAGATTATTCTATTAGGATCAATAATCATTAATTTTTATTATTCCATATGAAAATCCTATGAATCCAATTTTTTCATTTTTTATTAATAATTTGTTGGGTGAAATTAATTTTCAATCCATGTGCTCTTTATTATATAGAAAGATAAAAAAATTAATTTTAATTTTTTATAAAACCCAATTTATATCTATATCTTATTTTTTATGTGATAATTTAATGATTTTTAAGTGTCACATATAAATAGGTAAGGATGATGGATAATCTATTACATCGACTTCCAATTCATGGGATATAATTTTAAATCTCATTAGATAATGTATTCATATGTATATTTTTTGATTCATATTAGAATTGGAATTAAAAGTGGGGCTGGAGATTGTAATGGTTCATATATTAGTTTATGTTCTTTATTTTATTTATGTTCCACAGTTTTATTTGGATTCTGAATTTTATTTTATGCAATCATGAACCATATTTATTGAATAATTTATTTATTTTTTATTCCATGTGTTATGAAATGATTTATCATCTAGGATTTGTTATGTATAATTTTCTTATGATTTTGAATTATATACATGTGTTTCTCCTTATCTCCCAAATGATATTTATTTTTTATCCTTTATGGTTACACGTATTGATCATCTCATGTCACCCATTTTATTATGTTTCCATATCCCTTGGTTATTGAGATAGTAAAATGGTAAATTATATATAATATTACCTTATGTGGACAATTTTTAATTGATGTTGAAGACTTATTATTGATTATGTATTCTAATATCTGATGGTATTAAATCATATCAAAACAAATAAAATGGGGTTTTTAGTTAATTATTTTGAATAATTCCCTAAAACCTAAATGGTATTGGTACTGTATTAGAATAAAATAATTATTTATGTTATATAGATGAGATGATAATGTCTACAGGTTGTTATAATAATTGTTCCAAAAACTATATTGGACTACATCCTTAGTTCACAAGTTATCGAGAAATTTTCATCAAAAAACATTATATATCTCTAACTCTCAATCATTATGAATCTATTGAATGTAATAGTACATCATGTTGTTCTATATTTTCATATAATGGAAGAACTTATTTTCACCAACCCTGTTTTACTTAACTATCATGGTAAATTAAACTTCATTTTAGATTCATTATGAGTTCCACTTATAATTGTTCTAAAAACCCATAAATTTCATCAATTCTATCACAAATTCCTATTCTTATTCTCTTGAAGAGAGTGAAAATACTAAATCTAGATGATCATTTTCCCTTCTTAATAATCAAATAAATCTTATGTTAATCATTTTAGTGTCATAATCACTCTGAAAATTTACATAAGAAAATAGTTATAATGCATTAGATATCTATATTCATAAAGAGGTATATTCATTAGGTATTAGATAAATAGATATCTATTTTCGACAATCCTTGTTTTATTCATCAAATCCACTATATACCAAAATATATCTCCCATTATTAAGGTATTTTCAATGTGAGTTAATACCAAAACATACATCAATGATCCTTTTATAGAATGGAATGAAATTTTTTACTTGTTTTCATAATTTTTCCTTTATCAATGGTGGTTTCCCTTGTGAAAATTTAGTGTTCCCTAATATATGACCAAAAAATAATTTATATCTATTCATTTAAAATCAAATGATGACCAAATCTATGTACATATTTTTTTAAAAAACTAAACTCATACAGTCAGATTTCTATTAATACCGACATAATAAATATCAATTAATATATTTATATCCTACATTTAAACTATTATGGAAAACTCAGACATCAATACCTTGTTCAATTTAATTTTTCTACCCTGCATAAGTATATTATTAATATTCATGATATCGATGATAAAGAAATAATACACAAACACTATATAATAGCAACAATGTTCTATATTTCTTCTCCTGAGACACTTTTAGGTCATGAATACACCAAAATTTCCATTTTATTTCTTATGTTTAAAAGTAAATCTATTATGAATGCATCTTATCTTATACATGAATTCAGTGTTATTATTATTCTTCAAACCATTGTGTTATTTCAATTAAATATATAAGGCCATAAATTTTAAAAATATGAGTATCATAATCAATAACATGCATTACGTACAACACCATGAACAGAAGGGAATATAATACCCCAAGAATTTAAAATATATTTTTTATTATAAATAAATACAGTATTTTATATATATTCAACTCCAACATCATTGAGTTATACTGTGTTACACACAACAAGGACTTTCTTTGATAGCATATATTATATGATAGACTATGTTTTACCGTATACAATTAATATTATTTTTTAAAATTAAAATTATATCATGGACATTAAATTGGTGTTTATTAAAAGTATTAAATAACTTATGAAAATATATGTGTTAATTAAATGGTTATTAATTGATTATAAATACAAAAATATAATTCAATGGAAGATTAAGTAAATGTCTTTACAAACAACTATTATTTCAACCCCAATGGTATTTTTCCCTAATAAATAAAATTAATTTCTATAATTGAATGATAATAATTAAATTTATATAAAATAAATTCAATTAAATGTTTTTATGTTCTTCATAAATATTTTATAGGAATAATAAAAGAATAAATCTAGTTGTATGCTTAAAAAGAAGTATTTTTTAACAGTAATTTCTCCCCCGGTTATTGGGGTGATTATATTAAAACTATATTTATACACTTTTATAAATTTTATTTGATAAAATTAAAATAAAATTTTAATGAAAATTTTAAAATTTATCTAAACATTAATTTTTAGTATTTTTATTGAAGATTCATTATTTTGATGAATAGTGAAAATACATAATTATAATTGAAAATTGATGTTTTTTCAAAATAATTTATAATTATAAATTATCTTATGTGTTGGGTTTTAAGTAAAAATATATCCATTATACATCTATAAATCTAATTTAGGTTATTGGAATCATTTTTATATTGAAAATTGATATAATAACTTAGAATACGTTTGAATATTTTTACATAAAACCCAGCTTTCCCATCTCATCTACTTGATTAATTTTAGATATATTGTATCCACTTTTGTGTAATGAATTTGGAAAAATTGTTTTTATATTTGGAATTATAGAAATTATAATGTATACTTATTTCAACTAAATTTTTTTCCAAAACTATTAGTTAAAATAACTAAAATTAACTATAGTTATTAAGAAGAAAACAAGTTTACTAAGTTGTTGAACTTGGCATGTAAGGTGTTAAAATTATCCAAAACATGTCCAAACACCATTTTATGGTCATATTTGAACTCTTTTGACATTATTATAGAATTCTAAGTGATTATTTGACAATGATTCATGAAATCGACCCTTATAGTATATTATATAACAAAAAATGAATCTTTTCATACATTTAATTTCTATAATGATTTTGGGTAGGAGAAAAAATAACATATTTTTATGTATATATATACTATAGAAATATAAATCATTTTCTTCTATCAGCATAATTTATTTCAATTTTTAGTGATGAATTAATTACATTTAATAGAAAAGAAACATCAATGGATTAATTATTTAAATAATAATTAAATATAATTAATGGTATTGAAAATTTTAGATGCGAATAAAATCCATTGGATTACCATGTTCCCTTATTTGTTAAAATTAATATGTCATTTTACATATCATTGAACTTAATGTATTCAAATTCAATTATTTTCTTTTTATTTTTAAATTCAAACTAATTTAATAATTTTAAAATTGAAATTAAAGATATATTATAATAAATGTTATTCTTCAAATTGTTTTAAATTTACAATTAACAAATATTGTAGTAATTGATTTTAAAATAATAATAAATATTTTCCGTTATAAATTAATGGAATAATTTTTCCATTATAATGAATTTATCTACCAATATAAAGTAAAAAATAACTTTTACCATGGTTACGTTTTAAGCGGTGTTTTGTCCGTTATTTATGAATTTGTTAAAACTAATTTACAAACCAAACAGTATTTTTAATATTTAAATTATATATCATATTTATAATAAGATTTTATAAATTTCCTATTAATTCTCAATCTGATTTACTCTTAAATGTGTAAATGTCATTTTTATAAAACATGTCTTTATAATGAACAACCAAAATACTAAAATAGAGAAATATAGTGGGTGAGTAAAAAAATGGTTACAAACTATTTTATATTATGTGGTTGAGTTTTTTCTAGACCAAATAATCTTATAAACCATTAATTATCAATCACATATCCAACTCAGGTATGGGAGACGTCCAAATAGTGAATACTATAGAGAATTTAATGAAATCCCACTCCTCTACAAATATAAAAGGGAAATCAGTCCCACACAACTTCACAACACTCAAGCCATTTGGATTAAAATGGATTGACCAATATCACTTATAAAATCTCTCCAATAATCCTAAAAGCCTTATTTTTGGTATAAATCCAATAAACCTAGGTGTCTATGAAATCCTAATGGGGATACCTGATGAATATGTAATATTCTTCAAAACCTAATTTTATTATATTTTGTTTTCCAAATCCATCAATAATTATTATAAAATTATTATATTGAAAAAATCATTGTCTTCCACACACTGATATGAATTTAGATTACTTGTATGACCTAAAAATTCATAAACACCCAAAAATGGGTTACAAAAACATCATTTGTGTCTCTAAGGGACTAACTCCAACAAAATTGACGTCCATTATTTTTCATTACCACCATTCATGATTGTGAAAAATGATAGATTTATAGTTTATAAATTATATATATGATATTTATTATTATATAATTATTCTATAATTATTATATCACATATTGCTTTATGATTTGCATGTTGTGGGAATACGATAATGTCGCTCGTGTATACGGAACACTACTGCCTCACGAAGTGATGTGATTCATTCACCCATTACATAGAAAGTATTAGTGATGGATATAATAAACATATTTTATATATATGAAAAAATGATACATGTTTGATAATATATATATATAATTCATTTAATTTTCTTTCTCTCAATTTGATATGAAAATGGAAACAACATAAATGTCTACGTACATCTAACACTCTCCATGAACTGTTTATTTCATTTCCTATAACCATGCATTATAAATTACACTAAATACATATCTAATGAATAAGTATATATTTACATAATTTTTTACATTTTTGATATGATTATATTAAGATCTAATTGGCGGGAAAAAATAACAAGTCTAAAAACACTCAAAAAACAAGGTTATTAATATCTCAAACATTTAAAATAGTAAAACATTGCAAATGAATTGGTAATAAGCTATTTTCGATGGATTTAATATGTTATCATAAATATTATTATTATTATATTTTAGATTAAAATAATTTTTAACCACTATAAATAAGGTTAAAAATCGTACAACAAAAAGTAACAGTCGGGGTAAGGGATTACCCCTCAATTTTATTTTATTGAGGCATGTTGTATTATTACACACCTAATTATTTGTATGGGGCATATACTACCACATTGACATGGTATATAATTTATAATACATTATTAATGGTATTTTAAGTATATATTTGAATTATTTCATCTAATGGGATTTTATTTTCATATTACCATGTTACAAGAGATTTCATATCTGAATTTCTACTCATTTGGTTAAACTTATAAATCATTTATTTTCTCATTCTATATTTATTTAACTAATTAGTTTTTATTATATTATGTTTTAATTCCAATTTTTTAGAACTGTTTATAGTTTATACAAATAATCAATTCATTTATTTAATCTCACTTCAACATTATTATCATTTGAATGGTTTATTTCATAATTTCATTCTAATTAAGAGTGATTATGCAGGAATATGTGTTAAAGGAAATTAAATGAAAATTTCATAATAAAACAATACATTTTAATCAACCCTTGTTATTATGAAACTATTATAATTAATTGTACCATTTATCCAATATTTGGTAGTTGAAATAATTTGGAAAACATTTTCAATGAAATTTGACATCATTTATATATTAAGTGAAAAAAAATTTTTCTTCCAAAAACATATTTATAAAAATTATGGAAAAAATAATTAAACCATTTCCTAGTGATTTATTCGATTAATTCTCTACCATTTTTAAAATCGTAATTTTTTTTTTCAAATTATTCATTATGTATTTTTCAAAAACTATTCTCGTTTTTCTTTTACTGAAAAGTTGTAAGAAATATTTGTTTTATCATATATTTGAATAATATAATTTCATTCCATCATGAAAAATAAAATTATTTATAGATTTATTTATAAGTTTCAAATAATGTTTTAAAATAATAATATATCCATTTTTTCAAAAAGAAATGAATATATTATTCAATAATTTCTTAAATTAAATTTTAATGGTTTTTATATTGATCACTGACAAAAACCCATTATTCTTAAACCAATGGGTATATATTTTATTGATGAAATCCTTAATCTTCCTTTGGATTGTTTATGATCACTTTTACTAAGGAATTTATTCACATTCACTTCTATGATTCAATTTTTCCTTAACATTACCATAAATTATTTACTTTATTATTGAATTTATATTTCCCATAAATGATAATAATATTCAGCATGGATAAATTTATCACCTAAATCATATATAATTTTTAATCCTAGCCTCTACATTGATAGTTATTTGACTAATTGGGGTATTTTTTATTAATATATATCCTTTAATCAGTACAGATACATAATGATAAGGAACACTATTTACAAGTTAAATTGATTATTTGATATATGAGGAATTATTTGGACAAGTATGAAATAGATATTCTCTATTTAAATTAATAACCATTATTAATCAATAGTTCATGATATGAAATTAGTTGGGAATAAGTCCTTCACATTTATAGCAAATAAGTTTTAAAATATTTTGAGAATAGTACATGATAGTAATGTTATTATAAGAAAATGACAAAAATTAGATTGGTATTTACCAAAGATTTTTTAAACCGTTCTAAGGATATATCTTGATGGTAAAGGTATCATGTTCCTGGGAATCACGATGTCCAATAATAAATCATTTCTTTAATTCAGATTATATTTTCATCATCCATGAAATTTTTGATATGATATTATTTATAGATGAATTTCATTCTCGGTTTATTTATTAAATTGAATATATTTTTGTGTTTTTTCCCTTACTATATTAATTTTTCATGATCCTACCATGATTTTAATTTTATTTAAATTCCATGTGTGTTCATTTATTCACCTTTCTAAATTTACTATTCGTATTTATTCACAAATACTTATGTTGTACTTATCTCTTACTATTCATTGAATCTCAAACTTATTTTGTTTAATTTCTCTTAAAATTTAGGATTTCTATTATGGATTCTATTTATGTATATGTTAAATTGAATAAATTCATTCTAAAAAATTATATTGAATTTTTTTTATAAATGTAATGCAAGACACATATATATATATATATGTAGTTGAAAAATACAGCTAAACTATTCTATCCTTTTAGATGTGATTCATTTTATCTCTTTGCAATGTAATGAAGTATTGTACCGACATCGGGTCACCGGGTTCAGAGACAATACTTTTGGTATCCATGAAACTATAGTAGAATCCTAGGAAAATCGATTTGCTAAAAAATTGTTTATAGAAAATAACACTAATTTATACACTGAGGATATGTATATAAGAAAATTATATTGTTCTTATAAGGAATAGATTATGTGGGTATTCTAAAAAATCATCTATGTAAGGATACTACAACTGGATGGGTTCATAGAATAGATATACCTAATTGTAAAAAATCTGAAATTTGTGCATCTTACATGACTCGAGCATAACATAGTACACACCAACATGCCTTATTGGGCACTTAGTTTGACCCTCCATAGAGATATTCTTATGGTAATTCAATTTTAATTTTTCAAACCATTATTATGTATTTTGATAGAAAATGAAAATGCTAGACTAGGGTTAAACCCTAGTCCAATGATAGACCAATGTTGTAAAAAAGGTTGATTTTTTTTTTATAAATTTGGTTTCTAGAATTAAATTATAGAATAAATTTCACCAATCATATTTTGGTGATAATAATTATGAAACATATATGGATTGTGTTAAATTTATGAAAAATAATTATCTCCATTAATTTATGAGTAATGAATACAATCATGGATTTATAACATTAAAGTTGATAATATGTTCACTGTTAGAAACACCCCTTTTAAAAAATAGTGTGTTAGGAATGTCACAAAAATATGCAAATTTTAGGTAAACATATTTCATTTATATGTTTTATGGAATTTTTATTTTATGAATAATTACATTAAAATTTATGGACTTAATTATATGTTTTTATTAACCATTTGGTATTATATGATCAATATAGTAAAATATCAATAATTATATTATTTTTTTTGGAAAAATTGGTTTCATTGAAAACCTTATATGAAATTTTATTTATTGATTAAATTTATTCAAGGATGTCATCAATTTTTTGGTAGAATTATAGGAATTATAATAATAGTTTTTTAGAAAAAGGGAAACATACATTCCAAGTGAAACCCCGTCATATACAGCAAGGCTTTGGGGCTTGAACCCATGACCTAAAGATGATAAGGGTTTAGTGCCTACTAGTACCCAACATTATATCCTAGTTAATTGTGTTAGTTTTAGAAAATAGTTAGTGACATATGGATATAATTCTCAATATTTTATGGATCGTAAAAACAATTAAAATGAAATATTAGTACTTCAGGCCTAAAATTTCATTCATAGATATTTAGTTTTTGTAATAAGTAATGAATTTACAACTAATTGAAGCACCACCATATGATGAAATTAATTTTATGAAATAAAAATATGTAATGTGATTATATTTCCTTATATTCTTACATATAAAATGAAATACAAAACTTTAAGAAAAGGATCTCAAAATAGAAATTTTATTTTATTACATTCATATCCGATAAATCAAATTTTCCTTTAGATAATCATAGATTTTTGGTTTTGGGGCCCTTAACAACCCAATGATCATTCACATTCTTTTGATCAATGAACATTAACAGATTCTATAATTATTTATACTTTTCCCATTTCTGTATCATCATGTTCCTTTAATGTTCTTCTATATAGATCCCAAGTCATATGTTATTAAATAATACTATTTTACATCCCTATCACTCATATTAGGGAAACTATTTTATTAAACCCTTCAAGATTTAGGTTGTTCGAAAAATAATAATTCTCAAATTTCAACCCCTTGATTATATGTGATCATGTTTAAATTGAACATATGATATTTATTTAATGTGAGAAAAATAATACAGCCCAAAATTTTAAAATTTGAATATCGTAATTAAAAGCATGTGTTACAAGAAACACCTATAATAAAAGGAAATATAATATCCCTATACAGTACAATATATTTTTTGTTCCAAATAAATTCAATCTGTGATATATCTTTCAATGCACTAACCCTGAGTTAGTTTGTATTACACACAATAATGAATTTCTTTGCTATTTTTTGTTACATGATAGATTGAGTTTTAAGAAATACTATTTATATTATTTTTTAAATGATATATATTCAATAATAATTAAATGGGAGGAAATTTATATTATTAAAATATTTGTGAAAATATATATTTATATTCATTAAATTCTAATTTTCTTTAAAAAAATCAATGGATAAATAAAGGGATTCATTTTGTAAAATACTATATTTATGACCTCAAATAATTATATATTAATAAATTTATTTAATTTCACTAATTGATTTATATTATAAAATATATTTATATTATATATCAAATAAAATATTTTTATATTAATCCAACATATCTAGTAGTCATTATAGAGGAAGAAGTAAAATTTTATATATAAAAAGATATATTTTTCTTAAAGAAGTTTTCCACACTTTTAATAGAACACTATTTTTAAAACTAAATGCAGAAACATTTAAAAATTTTATTTGAAATAATGTATTTAATATTTTATATTAGGATTTCAAAAATTATCTTGTGGTGGTTTTTTGTAATTTTTCTGAGAAGATTCATTTTCAAATTATTAGTACAAAATAATGATTTTTAATTTAAAACTCACTCTTCATCTAAATAATTTATAATATTAAGTCATGCTTTAAGTTTGTTTTATATTAACATTAGACTGATTAAAAATCCTTTAATCCAATTTTTTTCATTGAAATCATTTTTATGTGGAATTCAGATTAAGAAACTTTTGAAAATATATAATATTTAATTATTAAAAACTCACTTATTCATCCAATCTACATGTTTATTTTTAAATTAATTTTATCCACTTATTTGAATTTAACTTTGAAATTTTGATTTGAAATTTTGATTCATTATAATTTTCAATGTATAATGCGGTAAAATTAATTCTAAAACTAAATTATTGTTGAAAATAAATATAATTAATTATATAATTTAATGAGAAAAAGTGTTTACTTTGTAGTTAAACATAAATTATAAGGCGTGAAATTGACCCAACACTTATACAACACCTGTTAGAAGTTTACAGTTAAACTATTATCAACCTAGTATCAAAATTTATTACTTTTTGGGAAACTTATCAATTAATTCGACTCATATAGTATATTAAGTAAAGAAAAATTCAAAAAATATTATTTTTATCCTTAAACTTTTAATAAATATTTGAGATAGGGTAATAAATAACATATGTTGGTAACGTATATCATTTTTAAAGAAAAAGGGGTTATTTCAAACTTGAAAATTTATTTTAAAATTTTGGATATGAAATTATTATTTTTATTTCTTATGAAATTCCAATGCAATAATTATAATCTTAATATTAAAAAAATATTAAAAAAAATTTGTTTTGAAATTTTTTAGTTCGACTTAAATTAATAATTTCAGAATTTATGTTTGGGTTATTTTATAATAACAAAAAATTTCTTAATTGATTTAAAATTATTAAAAACACTATGTTTAATAAAAGGGAACATTTAATATTAATAATTTTAATCTATGTTCCATTAATATAATAATAGTTATATTATAATTTTTATAGTGGCATTTTATGTTTAAAAAATTCTATTTGCATGGTTTGTGTTTAAGTACTATTTTTAATGTTACTTTTACTCGTGATAAAAATAAATTACAACAGACATATGATTTTAATTTTATCAATTATAAATATTATATATAATAATTTCTTCCTAATTTTCTAACAATCCTACCTCTAATTTATTCTTGAATGGAAATTTACTTTGAGGCATATTGTAATATTATATAGAAAATATATATTTTATGGTGTTTATAGTAGAAAATTATCATGTAATATCATAAATAATTCATATTTTGGGTATATAAAATTTCAATTTGATTAATTTAATCTATTGTAAATTGAAATAAATGTTACTATGTTGAAATGGATTTTTAAACATAATTTCTAATCATTAGGTTAAACTTCTTCTCCATTGATTATATTAATATAAGAATATATGTTTCATGAAATTGTATTATATTATGTTTTAATTCCAATTTTCTATGCGTCCATACATAGGATTCTCATAATCTTTTAATTTATTAATTCTCACATACATGTTTTGACCATTTTGGGGGTTTCATTCACAATTTCATTCTAATCAAGATTCTTTATTACTGAATTTCAGTTGAATGAAATTTCATGATCATTTCCAAATAAAACATTTAATTTTTTTCTCCTATTGTTATTATAGAAATAATTAATGTTATAGTAACATTATTTCTATCATTAGTTCAAAAATTACTTTTAGGAAAATTTGACTTCATTTCCCTCTTTAGTTGGAAATATGATTTCATGCAAATCCATGTATTTTAAAAATGATTTCAATTTTTTAATGTTTTAAAAATTAATTATTCTTTGTATTTCCATCAATTTTTACTGCTTAAAAAAATTCAATGGAGTCTATAATTTTCAAAAAAAATCCATTTATTTTTTACTAAAAAGTGAAAGGATCCTTTTTTACATGTACGGCATGAATGGAATTTATATTCATTATGGATAAAGAAATGTTTTAAATATTAGTTTATAAGTCTTAAAAGGTTATTTTCAATGAAAATTATTTTGAAATTTTTCCTAATTTTTTTGGTAAAATTGATTCTCAATGAAAAGGAATTTCAATTTTTTTCAAAATTAAAATTTTATTTTTGTAAATATTGTTTTTAATGTTATTTTAATGATATATACATTCCTCTATAACAAAAACCATTTATTATTACTCTAATGGATATATATTTTACAAATAAAATCTTTAATTTTCCTCTAGATTGTTTATGACCACTCTATCTAAGGAATGTATTTGAACTCAATTCTTTGATTCTTTTTTTTATCCTTAACATTATATTGAATTATTCATGTTCCTTGGGATATTCTAGTTACCATAAATTTCAATACTATTAATAATGGATAAATTTTTTTCTTGGATCATATTCCAATTTTAATGATGGTGTGTTTTTTATAGTTATTTTATAAAATTATAAAATAATTATATATCTCTATCCTTTACTCAATACAAATACTTGATGATAATGATTTTTTTTAGAATTTATATCGATAATTCAATATATGGAGAATTATTTAGATATATTTGAAATAAGTTGGGGACCATATAATGTAGTCCCCTAGATGATTCAGTAGTCTCATGATATAAAATCAGTTGGAAAGAAGTTATTCACATTTATATCCATAATATTTTAAATATCTAATGAATAGAACCTGATAGAAACTATCTTGTGAAAGGTATTGAAAAAAATAAGATGTGTTTTTACCAGTAAAGTTTTAAACAATCATGGGGGTAGATATTGATGTTAAACGTATCATGTTCTTATGAAATATGATTTTTAATAACTAATAGTTTCCTTCATTCAGATTCAGTTTTAAATATCTTGGATATTTTCAATATGATATTATCTAAAGATGTAACTCATTTTCAATTTATTTATTTAATTGAATATTACTTTATTTATTTTCATTTCCATATTTATTATTCTTTATCATAAAAATATAGTAATCTTATTTAACTGGAATGTGTGTTCAGATATTTACCATTTTATATTTATTATTCTGATTGATTTATGATAGATTTTTTTGTACATAACCCTTACTATGAATTTGTGCTCACCCTTTTTTCTTCTTTTCATTATGATTCCATGATATTTATTTTTTATGATATGAAGGGATACATTTTATGGAATAATTATACTTGAAAAGATAATAATACAATATTTTTTTATTCAATTAGAATACACGACACAAGTTTGTATCTATTTTTCTATGATTACTAATCTATTAATTACATTGGGATATTATTCTTCATATCATAGCATAATGTAATGAAGTACGACACTGGCTGCAAAATGCATGGGTCTTGGTCACAGAAAATAAATTTTTCAAAATAATAATTCTTGAATAAAATATTCACATACATTTTATAAAATAAAAATTCATCAATAAGAACAATGAATAAGACTATTTTATTACTATTATGGTTTACTATTGTTGAATAAATATTAGATATATTCATTTCCTCTTTCAATTACAATACTATCAAAACTATGATAGATTTATATCTTTTTCTTCTTGGTACTTCTTCCTTCAAGTAGGATACTTAATTATTCTGAAGGTGTTTCATTGAACATTCTAAAACCATTTTATGAAAAATTTCATTTGAATATAATTAATTAGATTCATATACAATATAAAAAATTGAAAATTTAAAATCACTATGTGGTCCTACATCTTCTGGGATCTCAGGATATCCCCAAACCATTAGGTGTGAGTAGATGTATTCATTAATAAATATTCTTATTGGTGTTATGAAATTGGAATAAAACCTCTCTTAAATATCTCATTTTGATCATTATGGTATGACATCAATAATTTTTCATACATTATGATTCTAAACAGTAGTATCTCAACCTGAAAACATTTCTCAACTTCATCACTAAATTATATCATCCACTAACACAATATTCAAACTAATTTTTACAATATTTGAACTAAATTGAA
Organism: Viscum album; assembly: GCA_963277665.1. Classification (NCBI taxonomy): domain Eukaryota; kingdom Viridiplantae; phylum Streptophyta; class Magnoliopsida; order Santalales; family Viscaceae; genus Viscum; species Viscum album. The sequence continues at coordinate 1,151,884,014 of OY728121.1, read as the reverse complement.
ATAGTGTACATCTAGTGCTCCCACCAATATATACCTGACATCAAAATTTGCATTCAATAAACTCAATTATGTCCTCTTCAATGTTTTAGTACTTTTACCAGACATTCTATATAAAGACAATTTTTCATATCTGATGATATTATAAGGCTTTCCGACCAAAAGTCGATAAAAAATGTTTCATCTTCATATACCATAAATAAATATGGTTGGGATATAGATATAAAACCCATATATTTTATTATTTCTACATATTTAAATAAAATATATTTTAATTAATGTATTGCATAATATAAAACATTTAGTTTATCTAAACTGAAAAAAACTATTGAAATAATATCTTTTGATATTTATCTCATTTCAATTAAACATGAGAGTTTGAATGGGATTACCACATTATGAAAAATCGTAATTATAATTTTATTTAAGAGAAGATATTTATTTATTTATAATAAATCTGTAATCAATTTATTGAAAAATATATGATTATTTAATAATATATTTTCTTCAAAAGTTTTGTTTTTTATATTTTATTTTCATATATTATAACTATTTTTAGCATTTTTAAATATAAATTTTTATAAAAAGGGATTTTAATTCTTAAATAATAATATAATAATTTTCCTTTGGGGAATATCTGAGACTTTCTAAAAAAGGTTAATTTTTCTAGGAAAAGTAAAAAATAAGTATTTCCTTAGTATTTTTTTATTATTTCCTTTAAATAGTGTAACTAAAATGTCTCATTGTATTCTTAAATTGATCATATTTAAAATATGATTCATTTTATTTATAATAATATAATTACTTCAATTTTTAATTATCAATATTCTTGAAATTGTTATCATTTATTTTTTTTCTTAAATATACAATTTTACTAAAATATTTATTCATTATATTTCACATGTTTAATTTAAATTATATTTCATCAACCTATAAGAAATGTATCCAAAAAATTAGATTCCTTATTTGGAATTAGTAATTCTAAATGCCTTAAATAATTCTCTTTTATTTTTTTCAAAATGAATAAAAAGTGTTTTAAATACTTATCAACTCAGTGAAGGTAAACCGAGTAATTAAGTTTCATACTAACTTGACAAGGCTAAAAATTCATTTCATCCACAACTATTATTTTATTGAACGAGTTTATGTTTCCTATAATAACCCAAAATTTGAAAATATGTCCATTAATTTCCATTAATAATTTGTTTTAATCATTATAATATTTAAGTAATGGATAAAGTCAAAAATATCACTCTGATGATTTTAGTTTTATTTTATTTTCATTCAAGGATAAATGATGATAATTTTGTTTGAAAATGTTTATTGTTATGATATTTTATTATTTTATCATGTAAATTTATTTTTATTTTTTAATGATTTAATAAAAACAAAATATGTTTACAGAAATCTGACATAATATTTACTTAATTAATAGAAAAATGAAATTAGTGATTAAAAAATCATAAATGTGATTAAATTTAATTAAATTATAATTTTAAATTAATTATTTCAATAAATAAAATATAATATTGATGTATTAAATATTTATATTTATATTCCATATTTTTTTATGACTTTAATGTGCAATTAAATGAAAAGTTTGAAAATGATTGTAATATTATTTAATAAGAAATAACATATTATGAAATTATATAAAACTCAAAAAGGATATATCATTGTCTTATTATAAGTATTATGGTTGAAAATGTTAACTATGGTACATTTAGGGGTCACTTATCCTTTTATGATGTTATTCCAAACTCTTATGTATTAAGAAATCTTGATATTGCGGTAAAAATGAGAATGTTTAGTAAGGATTTAAAACTAAAAGACTATTAATATCATGAACATTATTCAGAATATTATACAACCATAGTCAATTTACATGTCATCTAACTACCAAACTAATGAACTCTTGATAAATTGAAACATTTAATACCAAAAAATGATGATTTCATAATTTATTTTAAAAAAATGGATTATTGAAATTATATAAATGATTAATTTATGATATTATAATTATGTAATTTAATGTTTTATAGACGTTTAATAAATATATATTTATTTTTCAATAGATTAATTTCACTTAAAATGAATGACAAACTTAAGGTAAGGTATTTATTTTTAAAATGTAATATTATTCTCAGATTGTTTATGGTTGAATTTCCATTGACGAAAATTAAATGATAATTATATAATAAAAAACCTATTTTCATTCCCATTTATTAATTCCTTCAAATTTCAAGTAATATTATAAGCATCCTATATTTTTTTAGATATAATTTTTTAGAAAATGATATTAAACAAAAATAGTCATTATTTCATCTTTAGTTGAGAATCATTTTATTACATATAAATATTATATAAAAAATATTCCAACAATGTTTTTAATATACCAATATGGTTTTTAAAATTTATTTCTACCTATGAATGAATATTTTTGAATTTTTTAAAATGAATACTCTTTTCATTTTTCAGATGAGGTACTTTTGATGTTTTTCAATGAAAATTTAAAATAAATATTTGTTTTATGGTATATGTATTGAATCTAATTTATAGATATCAAGAAAAATAAATTAAGTTTAGATAAATTTGTATATTACCCATGTTCATTTCAATAAACATTTTTAATAATATTTTGAAAATTTTTATATTTTTATATCATTGTAAAAATAATATTTTCCGCAATGAAATTTGGAATCTATCTTATAGTTTAATTTTAAAATTTGAAAACATTGATTGATTATACTGGGTATATGATCAAATTATACCATAATTATTCATTATCTGCATGGTTTATAATGGGGATGTTTTGATGTTTCTTATTCAAGATTGAATATAGATAATTTTATAATTATATATCATTTGGAGATGAATTATATTGGTCATTAAAAATATAGGTAATGCATAAGACATGAAAGTGATAGATGGGTACAAGTTATACATAGTTCCCTAGTGAATAAATAGTTATTGTGACAAAAAAAACAATAATCGCTCCATATTAGATGTTTATTTTGTTTACACATTCCAATGTTATTTATAATTTTGGGTTTTTTGAGAGTCCTTGATGGTAAGATTAATGGTGTCTTGGTTTGGAGGCCTTTATCACGAATTTAGAAAATTATTCACATCAATTATTAATAATTAATTCATTTTACCCATGTTCATGATATATTGATATTATTAATGGAAACACATTGAAATCTAGATTTTATTTAATGGAATTTATTTTTAGTATCCAATCTCCAGTAATGATTATGCTTAATTGAATCATAGTAATATCCACTGTATTTAACCCTTATCGAGAATATGACCTAACCATTTATTTGTTATCATGTAAAAAGTATTTTAAGTATAATATAAACAAATGATGTTTGAATTAAAGAATGTTTCCTGTTAAATATTTTTTAAAATATTTCAAATCTATTATGAAAACCAAGATTGGGAATAATATTACAAGAGAGATAAACTAATCAATATAGTGTGCTGAGATTTCTTTTATCCTATAAAAATGTAATAAATTAATCCATGGATATGTTATATAAGATTTGGTGTTTCTATAATTTGTATTAAATAAATATTATTTGGAACCTCAATAATAATATATAATATAAAAATAGATTTCTTGCGAATTATGATAATCCCTTATAATAAATTATAAATGTATAAATAATAATTATTTTTGATTATTGTACTAATATTTATGGTGATTATGAGTTACCTCAGTCTGCATTATTGTTTAGTGATAGTTCCTAATAAATAATGGGAATCGGTCACGACCCGTCCCTCGGGGCCTGTGACGTGACTACCCCAAGCCCTCCTTCCATAGGTTAGGGGCAGGCGACTAGCACCAAAGGCATAAATACCTAAAACTGGGAAGGTATTGCCTTTATAAATTATAAACACAGCAAACAAAGTTTAAGCTGGAAGAAAAACAATAAGTAAAACAGTATACAAAAGGAGTGCGGAAAATTAAAGGGGCTGGAAATAAAAGCCCAATTATAAAGTACATGTACAACTAAAAAGGGAAAAAAAACTGAAGAGTGTTAAGCAGCTCCTGGATCGTCCGCCATAGATCCTACCGGAAGGGTAGGTATACATAGCTTCCACAACATTACACGTCTGTCTGTTTCCTCTGCATACTGTCACGCCATGTGGTCCACCTCCGAGTACCATCCGTCCCTGGTTCACTCAGCCTCGGTCAGCGTTGTCCATCGTCTGCATCCAACACAACGAAGTGTGGGCATTACCCATGCAGGGGTGAGTATAATGATACATATTAGTGAACCTGAGAGCCTCAAGGCCTTACAAAATCCAACAAGGAGAAACCACAATGTAATAAATCAACAGATAACCACACTTAGGTATATGCCCATATATATACCTAAGTTATCAAGTAATCTGTCTCAATCATGAGGTAAAATAAAAAATTATAGACTCGGCTAAAACAATATTTTTATTCACATTGTAAAAAACATGGCTTCTAGAGAACTCCTCCACTGTCGAGTACAGTGGGCCTTCCTCCACAACCAGGTCCTTCCCACTAACCATGGACTTCTGAGGTACTCCTCTTGTCGAGTATCGTGGGTCTTCTATGATCACACAAAGGCGCTCCCCACTCTGGGTCTACCGCCAACTACTAGGTGATCCTCCGTCGTTGGTCTTCCACCAACTACTAGGCGCTCCCCACTAGGATAGTCGAATCACTCCGAGTCGAATCGATCAAGCATTCATCAGGGACTCAACTAGCTACTAGGTCTTCGTACTCTGCTCTCTCATCTCTGGGATGGTCTACTCTATGAGCTACATGTTGATACTCCAACTATCACAATGTCCCACGTATATGTATCTTAATGTTCCGCCTCGTCATAGGGGTCTCAACGCATTAGAAGGTGCATCAATCTGACACCCGGTCTATGAGTTATAAGCTTTTTAGTCCCAGTGGCCTAGTTGGATTCGTGTACGATCCAACCTGACTGAATCTCCACATTACCCCAAACTCTAGTGGGGTATACTCAAAGGGACCATTGTGCTCCATGAAATCCAGATCAACTTACAATTCGTCAAACGGACATCTGGTGCCAATTATATGTCCAACGAAAGTAAAGGATTGGTAATAGGCCTAGGCCCGGTCCGACCCAACAGGGACTGGGCCGACCCGGTCTACCCGCTAGGTTCGGCCCGGTCTGCTGGGCCCGACCCAGTGGACTGCGGGGGCGGTTCGGCCCAAAGACCGAGATCAGTTCGGCCAGCACCGTGCGAGGCGCGACTCGTGCGGATCAATCCGGAATGTCGAGACGGTTCGGCCAGTGACGCCGTGAGGGATTCCGCGGGACAGCTCGGGAGGCCTGATACAGCTGGGCAGGGTGCACTAGAGGCCCGGGGCTGGCTGGGTAGGGTGTGGCAGGCCATGTTCAGGCCGCAGGCAGGCCGCGTGGGTGCCGAGCTAGCTGTGGGCAGGTTGCGCGGGGCGCAGGCAGGCCACACGGGGCATCAGGAAGGCCGCATGCAGGTCTGTGGGAGGTTACTGGCTGGACGAAGGGTGGCAGCGGGCAGTCGAGCCAACGCCCGGGCAAGCCGATATTCGGCTGGGAGCACCGGTGCACCGCGGTGGCAGCGTGGTTCATGGAGGATGAAGGTAGCACAACCTTTTTTGTTTTCATAGTCATCGCCTCATTGCTTCTTCGAAGAACACCATAAGAAAGAAAAGTCGACGGAGGATGTCAGGCCTTGTTAGGCTGGCCCGCATCCTCCACATTTAAGGTGGTATCAATTAGTCCATCAAGAAAAGAATATTAACATCAATTAATTACATCAATTTGCATCATTTCCTTTCACTCGATGATGAGTATAACAAAATAAAAGCATCAACATGCAATAACCCCCTACCTATATTGTCGGGTGTCGACGGTGATGCAGTGGAAAGAATACGTAGAAGAATCGCCATTCATCTCGTCCACCTTGCACACCTCCAATTCTGGGTTGCGTCGGCTTGTGGAAGACGCTCCTTGTCTGTAGGTGTCCGGGGAAGAAGTTGGATATGGATCATCACCGACGTTCTTTGTTGGAAGAATGTGATCTTCATTCCCTATTCTTCTTTGGGAGAAATCCCTCTTCTCCCAATAATCCTCCTTCCCAACTTCCACCCAAATTCCTTGGGAAAATAATAGAAGAATGAGTTTGTCTATTATTTTTTTGGAATAATAATTAAAAAATGAGAATTAATTTAAGAGGCTCCCATAATTAATTCATGATATTTAGAATGAATTAATAAGGGGAGATTGGCACAAATTAAAAGTAAGGGGAGTTGGCTCCATTATGGTGGGGGTGGTCAAGGTGTTTCACCCCATTTAATGGGTAGTTGATGATTCAAGGGGCTCTACCTCAATAATGTGGGAGAGTTGAGAGGTTTTCCTCTCCTCCCATTAATAGGAGGTTAAGACCCATGTGGTCCCCACCAAATTAATCCTCACATGGGAGGTTTAGTGCAGGTGGGCCCCACCAACATAACCTCTCATGATAGGTTAAGGTGTGGTGGTACCACCTCCATCCTTCATGAAGAGGTTTCAACCACACACACCAAATGGTGGTTCAAAAAAAATAAAGTATAATGTAACTTTATTTTATTACCTTCAACGAATCCCAAAAACTATCTTTTAAACATGACCCACAACCATCAAAGTGAATGTCTCATTAAGAAAATATTGATACTATGAGTTCAACGGTGCCCTTAGATTTCAATTCTTTGAACTGGTTCAAAAGTTATAAATACTCACTCTTACATTTACTGAACTTACCTGAACAAAACGTCAGAAATTGATTTCGGGAACACCGGGACTCGGAATCAAGCACTGTAATTTTTTGTGGACTTTTAAAAATCCCATGTATTAAAAAAAATTACATAGGATTTATGGGTCTCTACATTCTACCCACCTCAAGGCTTTACATCTCTGTAAGTAACAACTCGAACTTAGGTAACAAATGGGGGTATTGAGAACGCATCTAAGCCTCCTGCTCCCATGTGATCTCCTAGAGGATCCCATACTGCCAGCGAACGCGCACCAAAGTCATCGACTGTCCATATAAGACCGTTTTCTGTCGATCCTCAATCTCTAATGGAACCTCTGTGAATGTGTCCCTATAATCGACGTCCAGCTCTCCATGGTCTTTGATGTGAGAAGGGTCGTGCAGGTATCTGCTCAACTGAGATACGTAGAAGACATCGTGCACCAGGTGAAACTGAGGTGGAAGATCCAAGAAGTAAGCCACCTCACCTGCTCTGTTGAGGACTTGGAATGGTCTGATAAATCATAGAGTCAAATTCCCACCTCGGCCAAATATCTGTAAACCTCGTCGAGGTGAGACCCATAGAAACACGTGGTCGCCATCCTCGAACTCCATAGGTCTCTGTATCCTGTACGAAAATGACTTCTTCCTGCTCTATTAAGTCTTCATCCACTCTGGGATGAATTGCACCTTCTCTATGGTAGCTTGTATCATCTCTGGTCCAACCAGTGCTGACTCCCTAGGGTCTGTCTAGCACAAGGGTGATCTGCAAGGTCGTACGTACAATGCCTCGAATGTTTCCATCATGGTGGTGTAGTGATAGCTGTTGTTATAGGAAAACATCACCATTGGTACGTTATCCTCCTAGTTGTGACCAAAGATGAGGAAAAAAGAATGTATCATTTCCTCGAGTGTATGAATGGTCTTCTCAGTCTGACCATCTATTTGAGGATGGAAGGCAGTGCTCATGAAAAGGTGTGTCACGAAAGCCCCCTGCAACCCCTTCCATAGCTGGTAAGTAAATCTTGTGTCACTATAAGAGATAATTGTCTATGTTATACCATGTAAAGTTACAATATCCTTCACATAGAGGAATCCAAAGCTCTCTACAATACCATGCTCTCTGATCGGTAGGAAGTGGGACGACTTGGTGAGTCAGTCGATGATCACCCAAATTGAGTCGTGACCCCTGGATGTTTGTGGAGGACCCATCACGAAGTCTATGGATATCCCATCCCACTTCCACTCTGGGACCTCTATAGGTTGTACCAAGCCTAATGTTACCTTGTGCTCCACCTTCACTTGCTGGCAAGTGAAAAATCAAGAGACAAACTCTGCTACTGCCTTCTTCATACCTGGCCACCAGTGCTGTCGTCTGAGGTCCTGAGACATCTTCACCACTTCTGGATGTACCTCTAAAGGGGATGTGGGGAACTCCCAAAAAACTTCCTATTTAAGTGCCACTGGTTCCACAGTACGTCCTCTAAAGAGTATGACATGCTCCCCACCATCATAAAATCCATCTGGTGTCTACCCTATAGATATCTGAGCATGTCGTGTCTCGCAGTCAGTGTCTCCACGCTGTGCCTCCCTGACTCACTGAAGAAGAGGGGGAGTGACTGTAAGATACTGATGGAAGATTTATCCATCTCTAACATAAAGGATATATGTAAAGCAACCATCTGTTATGTCGCATCACCTAGTAGTTGTATACCAGACCTCCTGCTGAGTGCATCCGCAATAATGTTCACCTTTACAATAGTATAGACTATCTTGAAGTCATAGTCCTGGAGGAACTCTAGCCATCATCGATGTCTCAGGTTTAGGTCCTTCTGAGAGAAGATATACTGGAGAAACATGTGATCAGAGTATATGATAAAACGGTCTCCCATCAGATAGTGTCTCCACAACTTCAAGGCAAAGACCATTTCTGCTAACTCCATGTCATGTGTAGCATATTTCAGCATGTGTTGTCTCATCTTCCAAGTACCATATGCAATCACTGCTCACTCCAGCATCAAGCCACACCCAATTCCATTCCCTGATGTGTCGCAGTAGACTATGTACCCTATGCCTTCCAATGAAATCCTTAAGATGGGGGAACTAGTCATCCTCTGCCTATTCTCCTAAAAGCTCTAATGGCATCCCTCCGACCACACGAAGGGATTCCCCTTCTTCATTAAGTCTGGTAGTGGTTCTAAAACTCTAGAGAAGTCTGGAACAAATTTATAGTAGTATCCATCCAAACCCAAGAAACTCCTCACTTCTGTCACACTCCTGGGTGGATCCTAAGAAAGTACCGCCTCAATCTTCACTAGATCCACATCAACTCTAGCCTCCAAGAATCCATGTCCCAAAAAGTGAACCTCTTGGATACAGACCTAGAAATTTGAGAGATAACCATAAATATGGTGCTCTCAGAGTGTGTCTAGTGCTACCCGCAAATGGTAGGCATGTTCCTCCTCAGTAGTCGAGTAGATCAGTATGTCATCGATGAAGAATACGACAAAGCGATCGAGGTATGGATAGAAGATACTATTTATGAGTTCCATGAACACTTTTGGAACTTTGGTTATGCTGAAAGGAATAACCATGCACTCTTAGTGGTCGTACCGACATCTGATGTCCGTCTTCTGGACATCCTCATCTCGAACACTGAGCTTGTGATATCCTGTTCTGAGGTCTTTCTTTGAGAACCACCATGATCCCTTAAGCTGATCAAAGAGGTCATAAATCAATTGGAGTGGGTACATGTTTTTCACGGTCACTTGGTTTAGGTGACGGTAGTCGACACAAAGCCTCAGGCACCCATCCACCTTCTTGGGGAACATTATCAGGGCTTCCCAAGGAGAAACACTTGGATGGAAGAATCCCTTCCCCTTGAAGTCCTCCAGCTATGCTCACAGCTCACGAATCTCAGTGGGAGCCATCCAAAATTCTGGTGTAGATATCGATGTCGTCCCAAGCTAAAGGTCAATGTATAAGTCCATCTCTCTACGAGGAGGTTTTCCTGGAACATCATCAGGGAAAACATATGTGTACTGCTCCACCATTACAGGATAAGTCGTACACTCCAAATCAACTACGCTGAGGGTAAGGAATGCCATCTGATGAGTGATTGGTTGCACCCGCCTCTAAGTATGTCCATCCTGTGCTGAAAAGGCTCCCTTTTTACCAGTGAAGGTAAACCTAGTTCGATCCATGGAGACACACCGCACTTTGTGCCTAATACAGTCGATCTGAGCATGGACTGTAGATAGCCAGTACATACCCAATATGATGTCGTAAGGACTCAACGCCGCTACGAGGAGATCTCTGCCAAAGCTCTCACCTCCTAGAGTATGCTCACACTACCAGCACCAGTGTGTTATCGATGAGTCTTCTCTCGTAGGAGTCTCTATCCATGAGATTGTGCTAATGGATCCGTCAGAATCTCTATTATCTGAATGAGGGAAGAGGAAATTAAAGAGTGACTGGAACTTTTGTCTATAAGAACTTTATATATGGTGGAGTAGACACATATCGTACTTCAAATCATCTCCAAAGCACCATGGTCATAATTCTTAGCTTCCTGGAGCTGAGCTCTCGCCTTTCCACCTGCTCCCTATGGTTGGGGTGGACCTCCTATTGGTGGTGGAGGTAACACCTTGAAACGTCTCCCACCCCCAGCTGCTCGACCTTCTCCTCTACCATGTATTCTTGCTCCCTGCAGACCACCTCGATTGAATCTCTATCTCTACCAGGGCGGTCCTTCGATCATCTGTTGATCATCCGAATGGCGGGTCGGACAGTCACAAGCCATGTGACCATGCCCGCCTCATGAGTAGCACTCTACGCTCCTGGCATGTCTGGATCCTTCTCCACTTTGGGTTCCCCACACACCTGATTCATTATCATGCGGTCATCCACCTGTAAGTCTGGTTTTCTTGGACCACTGTGACGTCTGTCTTCTGCCTGCTGCAGAAGACTCCACTCCATGTCGACTAATGGTGGGTCTTGCTGCTAGAGACTACTTAGCAAGGAAACTCTCCACTAAGAGGGATCTCTCCAACACCATTGCCTACGTCGGGATGCTGAGGGAGATCATTGAATCCCCAATCTCTCGCCTAAGTCCCTGAGTGAAGGTTCTGGCCCAAAAGAAAGGGTCTCGTACCATATACTTTGAGTAGCGAGAGAGGTTGGTGAACCACGTTGAGTATTGTGACACTGTCATAATACCCTGATGTAGATGCAGTAACTCTATTATCAGCACCGCATGTAGGGTTTCTAGGAAATACTCCGCTCGAAACAGGCTCTCGAAGTCTACCTAGAGTTGTTTCATCTCTTCATGCACCTAGTGAATTTGGCTCCACCATCATCCAGCTACATCTAGAAGGAGACTCACATAAAGGATCACCATGAAGTCAGCTAGGGTCCCTAACAGTCTGAAGACTCTCACCATAGCCTCCATCCAATCCTCAGTAGCCTGCGGCTCCATCTCTCACCTGAACCTCGGTGGCCTTTGGTGCTGTAACTTGTGCAGAATGCTCAAGTGGCATACATCATCTGCTTTTGGGGCTGGTGGTATCAGTGGCCCAATGTTAAGTGGTACTGCTGGTGTCTCCGCTGGTAAAGGGCCCTATAGAAAGGCCTCATAGCTTGGTGGGCTATATGTGCATACGTCTCTCGGGGCTCTAACTGGTCTTCCACGGGGAGGCATCCTGAAAGAAACAGATGTGACATGGTCAAAAGATTTATACCTGGTGAGCTGACCTGGTTGAGAGGACTTAAAAAAACATTTTAAAACACACACGTAATCAGTGTTTTCGTGCAATGAGTTGGAAATCAAATGTCAGTGTCCTGGTGTATGGATACGCCGCCCACCTCACCTACACTATACTATATGAACTGAAAAAAAACTCATATTACCCCTAACACTATTACTTCACAGAAAAGATAGATCAGAGTCCTAAGTTCTTTTGTAGAGCTGATTTCCTCTGATACAAATTTTTCCTAACCCGTCCCCTGGGGTCCATGTAGTTACTACCCCAAGACCTCTTTCCATAGGCCAGGGGCTGATGACTAGCACCAAATTCATAAATTCTAATGTTGGGAAATCATTGCCTTTATAAATTATAAACACACACAACATAGTATAAACTGGAAGAAAAAAACTATGTAAAACTATATACAAAAGGAGTGCTGAAAAGTAAAGGGGCTAGAAATACAAGCCCAACTGTAATTTACATGTACAAATGAAAAGGGACAAAAACAGTTGAATGGTGTAAAGCAGCTCTTAGATTTTCTACCACATATCCTAGCTGAAGGCTATGTACAGATAACCTCCACAACACTCCACATCTGTCCATCTTCTCCGTGTACCATCACGCTTGGTGGTCCACCTCCGGGTACCAACTAGTCCTGGTCCACTTAGCCGCGTTCCGCGTTGTTTGTCGTCTACATCCAACACAACGAGGTGCTGGCATAGCCCGTGCAGGGGTGAGTATAATGATACTCTGTAGGGACCCCGAGGCACTCAAGGTCTCACAAAATCCAACATGGTTAAACCACAATGTAAGAAATCAATAGATAACCAAACTTAGGTATATCCTTATACATATACCTATGTTATCAAATAATCTATCTCAATCAGGAGGTAAACTCAAAAATTACTAACTCTGCTCAACCAGGATTTTTATTCACATTGTCGAAACCATGGATGCTGGAGAACTCCTCCTCTGTCGAGTACAGTGGGCTTGTCGCCACAACCAGGTGCTTCCCACTAACCTTGGACTGCTAAGGTGCTACTATTGTCGAGTACTGTGGGTCTTCTATGCTCACACAGAGGCGCTCCCCGCTTTGTGTAAGCCACCAACTACCAGGTGAATCCCCTAATAACCTATAGTGGTTCTCCTCCTATAGAGTGCCACGGGTCTGCCACCAACTACTTGGAGCTCCTCCCCCGTGGGTCTACCGCAAACTACCAGGCGCTCCCCATAGCGCTAGTCGAATCACTCTTAGTAGAATCGGTCAAGCATTCATCAAGTCTCAACAAGAACCTAGGTCTCCATACACCGCCCGATCATCTCTAGGAGGGTCCACTCCATGAGCTTCAGGTCAATACTCCAACTCTCACGATGTCCCATGTAGAAGTATCTCAAAATTCTGCCTCATTATAGGGGTCTCTTCTCAATAGACGACACATCAATCGGACACCCGGTCTGTGAGTTATATGATTTTTAGTCCGAGGGGACTGGTTGGATTCGTGTACGATCCAACCTGACCGTATCTCAACATTACCGAAAACAATAATGGGCTATACTAAAGGGGACCGTTATACTCCAAGAAAACATGCGCTGCTGAAGGTTCATCAAACGGACATCCGGTGCCAATGATATGGACAAATAAAGTAAAGGGTCGGTAATGGGCCTAGGCCCGGTCAAACCCGGTCAGACCGACTCGGCCCAACCCAAAATGGGCCGACCCGGTCAGCCAGCTAGGTTCGGCCCGGTCCCCTGGGCCCCACCCAGTGGACTATATGAATGGTTCAGCCCAGAGGTCACCACGTAGGCGGCTTGGACCGGAGGCCTGGATCGGTTCGGCCAGCACTGCGTGGGGCGCGACATAGGAGGCTTGGTCCAGAAGTCTGAGCTGGTTTGACCAGCGACATCACGGGCCAAATCGGGAGGCCGACGGAGCCAGGCAGGGTGCTTAGGAGGCCACGGGAAAACTGGCTAGGGTACTGTAGTCTGCGGTCAGGCCAGCGGGAACAGGAAGGTCACGGACTGGCCACGGGCATGCGGGTTGGCGGCTGGGCATGCAAGTATTTGGTCAGGAGCCCCGGTGCACCGCAAAGGGTGGTGTGGTTCACAGAGGCCATGAGCAGTGCATCCCTTGTCGTTTCGACCTTCGTCGTCTCGTTTCCACTTATATGAACACCACAAGAAAAAAATTTGACGAAGGATGTCGAGCCATGTTAGGTTGGCCCGCATCCTCTGTGTTTAAGGTGGTATCAATTGGTTCATTAATAAAAGAAGATGAAAAACAATTAATTACATCACTTGGCATCGATCCCTTTAATTTGATGATGAGAAGAAGAAAAGAAAAGAATCAACATGCAATAACCCCCTACCAGGATTGTTAGGCGTTGACGGTGAAGTCACAGGAAGAAGACGTAGAAGAATCATTGTTTGTCACGTCCGCCAGTAAAACTTCCAATTCCGGGTTGTGTCGGCTCGTGGAAGACGCTCCACATCGGTAGGTGTCCGGGGATGATGTTAGAGAATAATTTTCACTGGAATTCTTAGTTGGAAGAAGACATTATTCATTATTAGTTCTTTTTGGTAGAATTATCTCTTCTCCCAATAATCCTATGTCCCAAATTCCACCCAAATTCCATGTGGAAATAATAGAATAATGAGTTTATCAATTATTTTGATGGCACAATATTTCAAAAATTACAATTAATTTAAGAGGCTCCCCCTAATTAATTCACGAGAGTTGGCATGAATTAATTTGGGGAGATTGGAACAAATTAAAAGTTCGGGGAGTTGGATCCATTATGGTGGGGGTGATCAAGGAGTTTCTCCCCATTTAATGGGGAGTTGAGGAATCATGAGGCTCTCCCTCATTAATGATGGAGAGTTGAGAGGTTTTCCTCTCCTTCTATTAATAGGGGTTAAGCCCCATGTTGTCACCACCACATTAATCCTCTCATGGGAGGTTTAGTTTGGGTGGGCCCCACAACCATAACGTCTCATTGGAGGTTAAGGTGTGGTGGTCCCACCTCCAACCTCCATGAGGAGGTTTCAACCACCACACACAAAATGCTGGCTCAAATAAAATAAAGTGTAAACTATCTTTTTTATTACCTTCCACGAAACCCAAAAACTACCTTTTAAAGTTGACCCAATTCCATCGAAGAGAAAGTCTCCTTAAGTGAATACTAGAGCTATGAGTTCAACGGTGCCCTCATATTTCAATTCAAATCACCAGTTCAAAAGTTAAAAAACCCCACTCGTACGTTTAATGAATGTACCTGAAAAAAACTTTAGATATTGATTTTGGGCACAACTCACCTTGGAATCAAGCACCGTAAATTTTCACAGACTCATAAAAATCCAATGTATTAAAAAAATACATGGGAATTCCTGGTCTTTATAGAATCCATAGAAAATGAAATTTTAAGGATTTTTATTAAATGAAACCAAATATAGATGATGTTGGAACTGAAAAGCTCATGTCCATATTTAGAAAACTAAATTAGGTAATGAAAACTAACATATATTGATTGTAACTCCTTGTATCACCATATCATGATTTCCCTTTGTTTGATACATTCATGTGATAGAAGCCTCCATATTTTAATGGACATACTAATCTAATGGTAGGTGAATAATGGATTATGTCCCATGAATTGATATTCCTAGATTTGTGATGAAATGAATGTGGAAAGGTTATTATAGATATGTATTTTTTTAAATAGATATGACAATAAATTTTTATTAATAAAATAGAAAATTAAGGTGGTTGATGAAATAAAAAGTATTGAATATAGATATTTTAAATTAATATTTTTCAAGAAAAAGTTACCTCATGAATAAAATGATAAATTGGAGAGGATGTTATTAAATTAAATATGAAGGAAGAATAAGGTGTGGTAGAGTGTATGGAAAACATTATAATATTTGTTAATAATTTCCCAAACTATATATGTAATAATCCAAGAAGGATTAACCATTTTATTGATTAGAATAAATGGTGTCCGTGAATGATACACACCATGTTGTTATGGATTATTTTTACTAAATAAAAAATATTTATTTCATATTCTATGCTACAAAAAACACCAATAAAATCTTGTGTTATTGACAAATCCATATTATGATTATATAACACACGACACTCGGATATCATGTGTTACAAAAAATATAGAGTTGTAATAAAACCACAATATTTTATTAATGTTATTCAAATGTGACTATTATAACAATGATGTATAACATATCAGTATAAATATAAATGAAAAAATTTTAAAATTTATTTTTAATGATTATAACTAAATAAAATATATTGATAACAAATAATTTTTTTGTAATGTCTTTATTTGATTAAAAAATAATATTTTCTTAAATGAAATTATTTGTATTTATTTTTGTAAAAAATAAAAAATATTAATTCTTGACACTTTTATAAATTTTATTTTGATAAAAAAATAATTTTTGAAATAATTATGTGAAAATAATCTTATGGTGATTTATTAGTATTTCATAAAGTTTTTTTTTGAATGAGTAGTGAAAAATACTGAATATTAATTTAATATTGCCTAATTTTAACTAATATATAATGTTAAAATATAAAATAAATTGATTTTAATATTATAATTTTAATTATTCACATATTAATCCAATTTAAAGCATTAGAATAAATTTTATATACAAAATTTATATTGAAAAGTATAAATTTGCTAACATTTTTTCTTTCAAAAATCGATTTATAATCCTGTGTCTAGGATTAATTTTATATTAAATTTTCCTATTTTTTGGAAAGTTATTTTAAAAAATGGATTCCATATTTGGAATAATAGTATTTTATATTATCTAATATGGTGCAATTAGTTTTTTTATAAATTTTAATATTGTATGCATGAATAATTCATTACCATGATTAAGGTAAAAATGTATTTACCTGGGATTAAACTAAATAAATAATTGTAAAATAACATATATACATGTCTAAATATTATTTTAAGCCCATTTTTTACAATTAATACCAAATGATTCATTAATCGTACATTTTAAACCCATATAACTTATTAAAATTGTTGGAGCAATCATTTCCTTTCCAAAATAACATGTTTCTTGTCCCCCACTACTGAATGTCCACATTCAACCATCTTTTATTAACAAAATCAAACACTCTTTGTCCATTCAATCCCTCAAAAAATCCAATACTATCATCCATCCCCTCACCTTATAATACTTATTTTGGACATAAATCAATCCTATTAATACTTTTAGTTCCACCCAACAGAGGCTACTAGAATTATAGGAAACATTCATCCACGTGTGCTTTTATTTTATTTATTACTCCAGATATATAAATTATTGTTATATAATTATTACATTGTAACCAAAATATCATACATATATCTATATATTTTTAGGTTATTTTAATTATCTACAACTATCTCTATTTCAATAAAATAGGTTATCAAATCATATTGTTTGCGTGTGGATGACAACCACCTCAAATGCCAATGTAAATAATTTTTCCACTACCATCTCACATGGATGGAAACAATGAGGGATTTATTTTGTTATATTTATGACATAAGTATTATTATAGAATTATTATATCACATATACCATTATTTTTTCCATTTTTTCAGAATAAAATAACATCACTTGTGTGTACGATGGACTACCGCCTCACAAAGAGAAGTCATTCTTTCACACATTACATGGAATGTATTAAAGATGAGTTTAATAAAAATATTTGAAATATATTACATAACCATTATTTTGTAATGAAAATATATTTAATTTATTTTTCTTTCTTTTGATCTAACAAGACAATTGAAACATCATTCAAGCGTATGTACGACCTACCATCTTTAGAAATGGTGTATTTTATTTTAATCACTAAATTTGATTAATTAATCTAAAAATATAAAAATTGAATATATATTATATTTATATAATGTTTGAGATTCTTTATATTATTAATCCATGATCGAATTATGAGGTCCAAAAATAAAAATAGTGAAATATATGAAAAACAAAACAATTGTTTCTTGAAACGTTACATAAACATAAAATTACTCATAAATGGGTAACAAAATGTCATAATAAAAGAATATATGGTACGATAGATATTAATATGGTTCTATAACATATGATTCATAAACATATATTTATTGTATTAGAGATTTTATTAATTCTGATGGAAATCAATACCTAAGGTATGGGAATTTTCTATCTCAGTTTTCTGTTATTGAGGCATATGTTATGTTATTAACCAATATTCGTTCATGATGTGTTTATTCATCCCATTTCAGACGTAATAACATGAATTTATTTGTACTCGTGATTTTTTATGTTAAATTTTATGTTATTTCGTCATGGGGAATATTATTTATTATGAAAAATGTGGTAAATATTATATCTCATAATTTCATCATTTGTGGAGATTATTTTTTATTGTCTTTCAGATGATAACCTATAATAATAAATATCACAATAAAATTATGAATTTTATTATTCTCAATTTATTCATTTTATTTTCATATTATATTAAAATTTATTAACTCTTTTGTAATATTGATAATTTAGAAAATATTTTCAACAGAATACAACATTATTTCTACCAGTGTTTGGAATTTCATTTCTACCCAAAACCATGTCTTCTAGAAAATGAATTAAAAATGTTTTATTATTCAAAATATGATTTATTCATTTCATTTATACCCATTTTTTTACTTTTAAAAAATTAAATTAAATGAATCTTCATGTCTTTTTCCAAAAATATCATTTGGATTTTACAAAAAATGTGGTAGAATATTTGATTCAATGTATACATCATGAATAAAACGTATCATCATCATGACCAGCATTACTATTGAGTAATATTTTATTAGTTTTTATGATTATTTTAAAAAATATATCTTCCATATGATTTACATTTTGAAAATTATTTTTAAAATATGGAAGGATGTTTCATCAAGAAATGATTTAATTGATCAATAAAAACATTATATCAGTTACTTCATCTCTAGAAATAACCTATGCATTACTGGAAAAAATTTCAAAGAATAAATTTCATATTATTTATCTAAATAGTTTATCTTTAGTATGACATAATTTTTATGTAATCCATTTCTAATCCATGGGAGATAAAATGATGAAATGTTTATGAAACCAGCATCCTTTCACATGTTATGATATGAGGAATTGATTATGAAACCTATTTCATTTCCACTATTTATGATATAATGAATTATTTACAATACCTATTTCATTTCATGAGTCAAAATATGATTAATAATTGTGATTTTGACTAATTCCTAAATATGATTTTCATTATGTGCTGGGTGGGACATATATCTCTCTATAATGTATTGGGAAATTATTTATATCTAATTATATAAAAAGGACAAAATAAAAGAGTAAACAGAGTTCAGTAGATGGGGGGTGTTCCATTAAGGTAGTCTTTGGAATGAACCATGACCACTATGATGGTTTTGTGAGTTTACTCATTCCATTAGGATAGTATTGGTAATGATCATAGAATAATAAAAAAATGGGTTTCTATGATTATGTGTATACCAAAAATATGTGTCTTATGCTAATGGTATGCACTCATGGCTAACATTAATTGAGTATCCTATTATTCATGTCTTCGGAAATTCCAATATTTATTACCAAATTCATTAATATGATCTTCAATATCCTTGTTATGGGTATGAAGTGTTAGTTATAGGTACTCATAACCTTATACTCATGGCATGCTTACATTCCTCACATGTTTACCCATTCTGAACGTCTAAGTTGACCACTTCTTATGGTAACATTTATAATGTATTAATTAAATATTTTATATATGATAATTCATTAAAGGGGAAAGTTTTAAAATGAATTTAGTGGGAGATTGTGTGTCTCTGTTCTGGACCATTGATTATATTTCCATGTTTACAAATGAACTAAACTATTAATGTCCATAGGTATGTGCTATTTTGATGGAATGAGTATTCATCCAAAATAAAGTAATATCTATGTATGATTTTTTTCATGTCTCCATATTTGGTATTGAAGTATAGTTTTATTTATAATTTAAAAACATGGATGAGAAAACCATATTGAGACCTAAAAATACATTTCTATGAAAAATTCCAAGGATGAGACATTGTATTGGAAAATTCCATGGAATATTGATAATGGATAGAGTAGAGGGACTCTAAGAAAGATATCCATCCATGGATGCATCATATGGATGTTTCTATAGAACTTATGTACCTACGTGTAACATCCACTAAAAACACTTTCATCTAGACTTAGCCATAAATAGGATTAAGAAAATTTGAATTGCCACTCAGATACTTTGACACTCTGAGGGGATATGCTAATAAAATTCAAAATATTATAATAAACCATTATGAAGGGTTTAAATGAATGATGAATATAAGAAACATAAGATAAATAAATGTTTTAATATAGTAAATAAAATGGTTCCACAATATATACATCCTACATAGATCATTCATGATTATGTACTTCCCTATCATGATTATTGTTTCATAGATTTTGATTTTAATTTTAGTTAGTGGATAGAAGTAGAATGAACTATGTTAATGCTTAGTCTTATAGATATTCAAATGACTAACCTCTTGAGAATCCATTTGTTATCATCGAAATAGTTAAAAAATTCCTTTTATTTCTCATTGGAATTTCTCAAGATATGAATCATGAAACAATTAAAAATGAATAAATGATGAACAACATTCTTTTGATTCCTTCTGAAAAAAATGGCCACCTTCCATCAGTAGATCTATTGATCAACTACTTATTGAAGAATGTATCAGTTCCAATAAAATGAAATTTTTCATTCACCTGTTTTTAGTGAGTGGGAAATTTATTTTAGATGTCTACTATTTGGAAGGAAAATAAGATCAATTTTGGAATTATATCACGAATATAATGAAAAACTATGAAATTGAATGCATGGAATGGGTTGAGTTTAAGAAAAAAATCATTAAGTAGATTCCTTATTTTCTTCGTAAGATGGTAAGTAATGAGTTCGTTGAGTTACAGTAAATGGGAGATTAATTATTAGGTATCTACAATAAAACTTTTCATGAATTTGATGTATGATTAAGGTATTATAATCCAACTAGAACATAAGTTTGATCAATTCATCAGTGTCTTAGAATATTTTTTTTAAGTGTGTTATAAATAAGATACATTAGTATATATGATTATATTGTTCTATGATCTGTCATGGTCGAAATTGAAGTTGGAGTTATGTATCAATCACATTATTTGGACATTTAAATGAATATGGATTTCAATGAAAAAAAGCTAACTAACATGGAGAGGAGATGAAAATATTTATTTTATGATCATTGTTTGAGAAGATGCATAGAGTAAAATTTATTAAGGATACATGTTAATATTTTATGTGTGTAAGGAAAAGTAATTAGGAAATTTAATTAAAATGAGTTGGGAAGAAGTTAGATAATGAAGAAAATAGAGTTAAAACTGCAAAAAATGCTCCACCCACATTCAAGTGTTTTAAATTCATGGAGTATGGGAACTTTTATTAGAAATGAAAATATTTTATGGTTAATGATGATGATCAACATAATTAACTTCTTAAGCTGAGATAAAAATGGAAATCCCATTCTATCACTATTTCCATTGAGGGGAGTGATAATGTAATTGTTAAAGGTAACATTTTAATCCAATCTATAACTTTTGAATTCTTATTTGACTATGGATCCACCCATTCATTCATATATATGTAATTTTATGAGGGTATTATGATTACACTGAAATGATTTGATATATAATTTCTAGTGAATTACATATTGGTTCAATTATTGTATCTCAATTATATAATTCCTCGCTAATTGAAATTCATAGGAACATGAATCCTATAAATCTAATCATTCAACATCATGATGAATATGATGTTTTATTAGGAATAAATGTTATTTCTCTACATGAATCTTACATTAGTTATTTAGGAATGGATTTTAAATTTTATATTCCAATCCAATATATCATCACCTATTATTGGGATTATATGTAAAAACTTCACATTGATATTATATAAATTGTGTTCGTCTGAATTACAACTCAGAATCGGTGTTTACCTCATATGGTTTGGGATAAAATTATTATTTATGATATGCCTATTGTACAATAATTTTTTTATTCCTTTCCTGAAGAACTTTCTATTCTTACACAAAAATATTAAGGTTATATCTCAATACATTTCATAAATCATGCCAGCCAAATTTCATTCATCACTATGGACTGGCCCTATCTATGTTGTAAGAAATGAATTAGAAACTCTAAGAAAACATTAAAAATGGAATCCTTTGGAAAAGTATTTTTAATTGGGGATCACCGGTTCTTCAGTTTATAATAAAGATGGATCAATGTGACTCTTTATTATTTTTCAAGATAAGAACCAGATCACAATTAAAAACAATTATCCTTTTCACTATATTGATGAATTTTTTGATCAACTATGATGAGATAAATACTTTTTGAAGAATGAAATTCAATCCAGATATCATCAATTGAGGATAAACAAGGAATATATACCTTTGGGAACATTCCATATATCAGGTAGACACTATTAATATATAGTGGCAGATTTAGGCCTTACAAATTCCCCTATTATAATCTCATATTTATTGATAATATTTTTTAGAAGTTGTATTCATCAGTTTGTTCTTGTCATTATAGAAGATATTATTATCAACTCAATGAGTAAGGAAGACCGTTAATATAACTTTAGAATTGAACTATAGACACTATTTAAGGAGATTCTATATGAAAAATTTAACAATTTTGAACATTGAATGTAAAACATTTCATTTTGGTGTCATATAATCTAAAGAGATGGTATTTAAATTGATCCATCAAGACATAGGCTATTCAATGTCTTCCCAGACCAACTATAGTGACTGATATCCATAGTATTCTTAGTATATATGGATATTATCGATGGTTTTTGGATAATTTCACATGACTATCTAATATATTAACCAAGTTCAGTCAAAAGGGATATGTGTTCCTCTAGGAATATAGATTTAAGGAAAATATCTTTTAATTGAATAGAAGATTTTTTAGCGGAAATATAATTAAATTTCCTTATAGTGGAGAATTTTATTAATCTATATTGATGCATATAGTAAGGGATTGGGATGTGTTCTTTCAAAAACATACATGGTTATATCTTATAACTCATGAAAATTAAATATTCATGAGACCAACATCCCAAATTCTAATTTGGAGTCAAATTAAGAAATGTTATCATTAATAATATAGATGAATTATATTTATGGAGAATGGGTGATATATATTTATGGAAGGAAGGATAATAATAAAATATTTCACAATTTAATTCCTTATAATCAATGAATAAAAAAATTAAAGAGGTGTTATAGTATGATCTAGAGCTATAAATGAAGGATAGATATGTTCTTTAGTTTATCCTTGATCATGGTTGAATGATAATTTTTATAAACTGTGTATGTGATCCATCCATTACAGACATGAATGAGGATTTTTTTATTGGGGTCTTATTTATTAATTATCTAATCATAGAAGAGATTAAAATATGTATAATGATTTGAAATAATACATTATATGGTTTTTCATAATGAGAGATATCACAATGTTTTTATATCAGTTCTTGTTATATCAATAAGATAAGAAAAAAATGTAACATAATAATGCATCAATTAGAAAAACAAAACGTAAAATGAGAAAAATCACTTTGTAGTTTTTCATTGGAGTCCCCAAAACTTATTAAAGGGCATAGTTAAATGTAGGTTTAATTCCACTAACTTACTAAGCCATAAAAATTCATCATTATTAGAGAATTAATCCCTCTGAATTTTGTTTCCCAAAAATATATTTGGAATGTAATATGTCTTCATGAAGTATAACATTCCACTTTATCTGATTGGGATCTATGGTTTACCATGATGTAATTAAGAATTCATCAATAAGATATTCATAACATTCCAATTTATCTTATTAAATAATTTTAGTTTGAATGAATTTATCAAACCCTATGGATATGTTAAGTTCATGTTCTTGTTATTTTATTGGTTTTTGGGATCAATACCTTCCTCTAATTGAGGTTTATTATTTAAATATATTTCAGTCAAGAATTTATATGGTTCCATATGATGAACTCTATGGAAATTAATGTATATATGCAATGGGATATAATGATGTTATAGAAAAGAAGATATTGTGACTTCAGATAGCCAATAAAATATAAGTGAACGATAGATCCATTCAACTAAACATTATGGTAGCTCATATTTAAAAGAAAATTTATACTGACAGTCACTGAATTTTCATTTCTGACATGGTGTTTAATGGATTTTCATGTTTAATAAGGTTATGAGACTCAAGAATAAATTGAAACTGATCCCTAGGTACATAAATCCATTTGAAATTATTGATTATATTAGGATTGTATAATATTACATGGTTCCCCCACTAAACCTCACTCATGATCATGATGTGTTCCTTGTCTCCCTCTCGAGGATGTATATACATGACCCTTCACATATTCTGAATAGGGGAGTCATACCACTAGATAATGATCCTTCTCTTGAGGAAAAACTAGTGGAAATTATGGATTATAATGATAAAGATATATGAAAAAGGACCACTGACCTCATAAAATATTTCTTGTGAGACTTTTAGTTTAAGGAAGAAACATTACTTCTTTAGTATATGATGGCAATAATTTATCCTCATTTTTTGTAGTGTAGTAATGAATTTAAATGAATAAATTTATTTTTAGGGGGGTATAATGAAAAAACATACATTATTATGAATTAATATTCTTGAAATAATTTATTTTTTTTCATAAATTTTATTACATGATTCACCAAATTTATCTTTCTTTACAGGAAACACCATGATTATATTATGCCACTGGAAACAATGGTTTAGCTTGGAGACACACGATACTGAGTTTTCACAAAACCACTATATATTATTAATATTATTCAAACATGAACTTTATAATTAAGTCATTAAACCTAGATGTATGAATAGTAATAACTAAATTTTAAATATTATGTATAATGATTCTATATAAATAGAACTTATTGATTAAAAATAATTAATTTCAGTAAATTCTTTAAATATTTTGAAGAAACCATTTAACAAATTTCTTTTTATTTCATATAATTAATTATAATAAACGTAATTATTAATAATTTAATGAAATTAATTTAAAAAAAACCTAATTGTTTAAATCATCATGTCCAAATATGATTTGGGTGAATTTTATGGGTTTTCTAGAAATGTATATAAATTATAAATTTTAATTAAAATCAGCATTGAGTTTAAATAATTTATAAATTTACATTATATATATGCTTAAATGTAATGTTTAATTTTTTCAAATATACTTAAATTGATACAATTTATTTCATAGTAAACAGTTATAGATATACATTTTAGATAAAAACCTCGCAAATGATTGAACCTTTTCTATTTAAAAACATTCTTTCTCATCGAATTTATAGGATAGATTTTAAATTAAATTTTCCCAAATATGTGAATGGAATTTTGAAAAAATAATTCCATATTGGTAATAAAAAATAATTATTTTTTTCCAAAAGCATCAATATGATTTTTGAAAAAAAATTAATCATGAATATAAAAAAAATACCCCAATTAAGGTAAAACTGAAACTATTAGGGGTTAAATAGAAGTGAGAAGTTTCAAAATGATCTATAAACATGTATAAAAAATATTGGATGTTCAAATTTATACGCTTATAAATATATTTTATAATGGCCCATTTATTTACCTTGTTGGCATATGAATAACATGGTAGAACACAATTATTTTCAAAAATAGTGTGTTTTTTCTCTCCCCCAGATTTAATATACCACCTCATATCATCTGTTCATGACAACATCAAACTCTTATGGTTTGGAAAATACCACATTAAATTAATTACAAACTTCCTTACACTCATCCTATAATCCTAATTTGGGCACAAATCTATCATAATATGTATATTTGGGAAAACCAAAAGAGAATACAAGAAGAAGAGGTGATGTTTATCAATTAGCATGATAATTTTATTTATTCATCCACCTCATTAAATTATTATAACAAAATTCTTATATATTCACCTTAGATAATCAATACAATAAAATTATATCATTTTGTTTTAATGAACTACAACTATCTCCACTTCTATCAAATGGGTTACGAAATCATCATTTGTGTAGATGGTGGATTGCGACCTTGTGAAACTGTATCATTCATTTTTCCATTACCATAGCTCCTGGTAGGGCATGATGAAAGATTTAATATTACTATTTGATATTTTCTTGCTTATAAAATTATTATATCACACATACCTTCATATTTTCAATTTTTGGTTATAACATAATATCAATCATGTGTACGGAGGACTACAGCCTTTCAAAGTGATGTGATTACTTATTACTTTATATAGATTGTATTAAGAATGGATTTAATAAATATATGTGATATATAATAAATAGAAATTATTAAACAATGAAAATATATATTATTTTATTTTATTTTTTTAATCCAATAAGATAATATAAGAAATTTTCATGCTTACATACGACCGAAAATATCCATTAATGGTGTATTTAGTTTTTGATCACTAAGTTTTATAAATTTACCTAAATACAAATATATTTAATATATATATATATGATATTCATTTAATAGTTAAAATTATAGATATTAATATTCCATAGTATATATAATTGTACCCAAATTAAAATATCAAGACATATATGAGAAACAAAGGAGTTATTACCCAAAATGTGAAATTAACATGGAATTGTTAACATACTAGTAAGAAAAATTCATATGAAAATCATTTATGGTTTGTTGTATTTTAATATGGTCCTATATTAGAATTAAAATAAACTTATAAAATTATAAAACAGGTCTGAATGTTTATGAAATAATTCAAGCCTTAAGGTAAGGTGTTTTTTGTACCAATATGCCTTCTCTAGGATATATATTATGTTATGAACGTATATACATTTAGAAGGTCAATATACAGCCCCAATTGATATGAAATATCTTTAGTTAATATATTATCATTATATTTTATGGTAAAAATTAACTTATTCTTTGATGGGGACTACGATTCAAAGATACCAAAGTGTTAGAGATTTTATGTTACAATTTCATATTTTATCAAGATTTTTTATGATTTATTATGATAAATATTATAAGCTTTCTCCCAATAAAATATTTATTTTTCTTTTACTATTGTTGTTATTTATATTTTCATGTAATTTTAGCATTTTTACCATATTTTTTACAAAATATAATTAATAAAATGTTCCAAAAATAATATATTTTTATTTATCTCTTAGGTAAAAAATCCATTTTCATCCAAAAAAATGTTTTCTAAGACAAATATTTAAAATTGTTTTATTTTTATACAAATGATTAATTAAATCTATTTGTATGCAAAAGTTAATTTTTTTACGAAAATTGAAATTAATGTTATTGTTTTTTCCAAAAATTTATTTTTTTTGCATTTTCAAAAAATTGAAATGGAATATTTTTTCAATGTGTATGACATGAAAAAGACTTCATGTCGTAATTAACATTCATTAAGTTGATTATTTCTACATAAATTTTCATGGTTATCTTAAAATAATATTATTTCTAAAAAAATTGTTTTAAAATTTACTTTTCAAAATAGAATGTGCATTTTACTTAAGAAATATTATAATGACCGATCAAAATAATTTTACATCTATGATTTCATCTGTTGATGTTACCTATTATTTAATGGGGATATGATCCTAGGATACAATTCTTAATATTTATTTTCATTTATTATATTAATGATATATTAATTTCCATGAATCTTACTTCTCTTCTATGGGTCATACCTGTTACATCCCAAATAAATAAGGAATAAGAAACTTTTCATATTTATTAATATTTTTTAATTAAATATTAATTTTACATTAAAGGGGATGCTATGTTTGATGGTGTACCATATACGCAACAACATGTTTCTTTGAAATCGTATGTTGCACACTAATTATATAATATTATTATTTTAAATGGTCGTTAACTCCTAGCTATTGTATTGGCGGGAATGAACAAAAATGACTAAAATATGATTATACATGTTTATTAAATGTATTTACATTTATCCAATAATAGTGAGAGGCTTAAAAACCGAATGAATCTAATTTTAAGCATAATTTACATTACAAGGTCGATTTACCTCCTTTTAATGGAGAACCCTATTTAAATATAGATTTGGTCACTTTAATACATTCTAATTGACCAAATAAAATCCTTCTTTATAGTGGGGACATCAAAATTTACTTTATGTAAATTTTTGGAACTTTTTCGATAAAGTTCATTTTTTAATGAATACTGAAAATATTGTATTTTAATTCAAAAGGGCCTTTCAATATAATTTATTTATATGGTTAGATTATATTTTAAATGGGTTTGTAAAGTTTAATTAGAATATATTTTTACCATTTAAACAAATTTTGTTAATTGTATTTAATTTCACTTTGAAATTCGACATAAACAAGTGTCATTATTTTGATAGTTATTATTTCTTATAAACACGCTATTCTATAACAATGGGAATGAATTTGAAATTAATTAATTACACTAAAATGTTTTTAATTTGGAAAAATAAACATCATTTTTTAATTTGGAATATAAAATATAGCTTATGCTGAATTTTTGGTATTTTTCTGAAAAAACTCCAATTTTTGATTAATAGTGAATACACTTAGTTGTAGTTAAAAAACTGACTTTTTCATTTAAATGATATTTTACTGCTTCTATGAATTGAATTTAAAAATACCACATACATGGTTGTTATAAATAATTAAACTGTTGTTCAATAAGATGAAAATAATTTTTGGGGCATAGTAACTTTTGACTTTTATTTACCATGGTTAAACGTAAATGGGGTAATTCAAGGTAAAAAGAATATTATAATAATTAAAATTACCCTAAATATTTTCCAAACATTATTGGTTGAGTCATTAACGACCATGGGCATATTTGGGTTGATTTTGGGACCCCATTGAGCCACATGGGATTGATAATGACAATTTAGATTAATTAACATAATGTAATGACAAAAATGAAAAAAAGCAAATATCTTTTAGTAAATTAACTTTTAGAAGAGGTTATATAAATTTTCATTTCGAATATAAATATTCATTATAAAGATAATAAGATATAATACGTCATGGTATTTTTTTTATAATTTTTAGACATCAAATAATTTAAATTATATATAACACAATAATGATGCAATGTTAACCTCATTAATAAATCATTTAAACAAATAACATTATAATGAATAAAATATAATCAAAAACATGTTCAATTATTATTATATGATTTTATTTCGACCATTAATCAACTTATATTTGACTCTTGTGATTTTTGGACCTTTTGAAACCAAATATCATTACATAATACATTAATATTTTCACACTTTCCTAAAGAGCCCCTCCTCCCCCTTATAAAAGGAGACCAATTCTAACCAAATCCTCACTCCTATCAAGCCATTTGGCTCATCCAACCTCTTCCCAATTAATCTCCATACATCCATATATTCCCCCCAGAAGCCTTACCTTATGCAGAAGGCAATTAAAGAATTCCTTTGGTTCAAACCAAAGGGAGTTACCCAAATTATAGGTAACAGTTTTCTTGAATTGTTTTCTTTTATTTTACTTCTCCAACCCCTAAACTCTTTTTATTACATTATTTTGTAACAAAACCAGTATACTCAATATACTATGATGTTGTTATGAGAATAATCTTAACTACACTTACACACACCTACATCTAATGTATGATGAATATAATGTTTCTGTGGATGGGAAACTAACGCCTCACGAAACAATGATTGTTCAAATATCTCCAACTGCCTCTCATGGTGGAAATTATGATTGAACTATATTTATAAGTGATATATATTATGTTTATGTTTCCTTTATGATTCTGTAATTTCCATTTATATCATTCCATTATGGTTTCCATTATGGGTAAACATGATAACCTCATGAGAGGAAGTGCGCACTACCGTCCCCTCAAAGTGATATGACTCGTTAATTCTAAATGTGGGATTTATAAAGGATGGACTTAATGATATTATATATGTTATTATTTATGAAATTATACTGTAATTATAATATGCATATGTATAATTATGTTTTAATTGCATTAAAAAAAGAAATAGAATTGGAAGTAGTGTTCATGCGTACGTACGACTTACCGTCTCCATGAAGGGTGAAATTCATTTCTTACATCTAAATATTTTGTACTATTATAAATAAATTTATATACTAGATATATATGAAATATATGATTTCTAAATAATGAATATAATTCTTTATATAATGAACCATTGAACACATGAACAACATGTAATTACAAGAAGTCCATTTTTGACTCAAGTACCAAATAATGACAAAATGACCATTATTAACTTAAATGATTAAATAATGCTTATAACATGGTAATAAGTGATATAAAAGTAATAATACTCTCGAAAAAATTTCTTAATCAGTTAGAAATTAACATTATTTTATTATTCAGGAGAATAAAGAACGACTTAGTCCAGTCGGACATGAGGTAAGGGATTTTCTTATCTCACTTTTAATTCCGTGAGATTTCCATTGTTCGCCAATTATTCAATTCCTATGGTGTTTTGTGTACTGAAATTTGATATATATTATCATGATACTTTTTATATTCATGGAATTATGTGATTCATTTAATGGATATTAACTTTTTGTCAAACGACTCGATTGATTACGCCGTGGTATGGAGTTTTCAACTCACTTTTTATTCCCGTGAGATTCATGTTATATTTTACACTATCTCCTTTTGTGTGTTTTATGTACATCCCATGATTTTACTCTTTGTATAATAAAAATTAATTTATGAGTATTTATATCTTTATTGGATGATCCTTCTTTCATGTGGCATAGGATTCGTAAGTTACCAAATCTGTAAGGGAACTTCTTAACCCAATTCCCATTCTTTGGGTTGATCTTCTCTTTCTTATTTATGCCATCCTATGAATATGGGTGAATGAACTATGAATTTTTTACAAAAAATATACAATTATATTGGGTGTATTAATATTTTTCACATATAATTATCTGATTGATTTATCCTTAATGTAAGGATACCTTCTTTGTAAAGGACTTTGTCTCAATTTACATCCCATTGAGACCTGTTTATTATTAAGCCCCAATTCACTTTTATATGGTGTATATACTATCCGTTGAAATATTATATCATGAATAAAATTATTATAATTATTTTAAAATGTTTTAATTATATGTTACACCTCAATTATTTTTATTCAAGAGTCTATCATTTTGTTAGGAACTCTTTAACTAAAATATAATTTTAAATGTTTTAATGATTTATTATTCTAAATCATTCTATTTAATGTCCATGTTTTGAAAATGTGTTTTAAGGATTTATTTATATGTAAATTAATGTATTAAAATGATAATTCATTTAAAAACATCAAAGTATTATCGGACACTTTTATTCAAATATCTATTTTTAATTGGTTTTGAAAATGATTTGATAAAACATTGTTTATTTAAATATCTTGATTTGATATATTGGAGTGTGTAAATATTATCTATCCTTCATAAAAGTGTTATAATTTATGATTATGTTATGGTTATTGGGAATTTTTTACGTATAAGGGTGGTTCCGTGATAAACCTAGGGCTCGTGAGCCCAAGATAGCTCTCCAATGCATTGGGTAACGTGACGGAGGTAAACATGATGTTTCTCCTAAGAGATTTTGGGACTATACTCTGATGGGTATTCGAAGTGTAACTCCCTACATATCTGTGATAGATACAATGTATGTTTGAAATGTATTCCATAATTAACCTTTATGATTTATGATTTTTCTGTGTTATTCCTAAATCTTAAGATTTCATAAGGTATGTTATGATTGAAAAATATGGTTTCATTGATTTGTATTTATTGATGGGCTAATGTTTTCTTTCCTTGTTTTATAACCCTTACTAAGATTTTTATGCTCATCCCATGTTTTTGAAATGTTTTCCACTTGACATAAAGATCAATAGGTTCAAGGATGTGATCAAGGAAAAGTCATGATGTCTAAAACATGGAACTAGACATGTTTCTTTTTAAGATTTTTAATTTTATGAATAAAATAGATACTGAGTAGTAGTTTCTACTTGTAATATTCAAGTTGTAATGTAATAGTTATGGCTTAATTTTCTAAAATAATAAACCTCAAAAGATCCTTAATATGAATTATTCATTTAATTAAATATTATGTAATCTTTAAGGCTGAGTCCTTACAGTTTGTATTCGAGGTCGGTTTAGAAAACTTTAGGGATTAGAAGTTTTCATTAAACACATGGTTAGACCCTTTGTCTATTTTTTCAGTTACATACTTGTTTTATAACATTTTCAGATCAAGGAAAGTAAGTTACAAATGGAAGGAGTTGGATCTCAAACTACATTCCTATCTCTTCTTGATGACATGTTTGCAATAATTATTGCAAATTCATGTTCGGATGATTGTGAATCTTTTTCTAGCATACAACTCATGTGAAAGAAGTTGTTTGAGATATAAAAGACCTCTACTATACCTCATTATCATCGTGGATCATGGGTTGTATATACGAAAATCCTATTTTCACAATATTATCATATTTTCAAGAAAGGTAAATATTATCAAGAAATCTTCAAATATTTTACCTTATCAAACGTTTTGAAGCATATTATGGTTTTAAAAAAGGTTCTGGAGAAGGAGACCCTTGCACAACCTGTTTATATTTGATTTTAAAATATATTCTCTTAGTACTTATGGTATTTTAAAAGGACCTTCCATTGAATGTTTCAACTCAAATTCAGTTCGACTGTTTTATAGAAAGCATGTTTTATCAGATGTTTTTGGAAATGATATGTCATACATGATTATTTTCCAAACCTATTTTTATGTGAACACCCATATGACCCATATTGAACAAGGTGTATTTGGATGGAGGAAGAAAATGATTTTGAAGGATCTATAAGTTATTGTTTTAATTCATGGGCCTTTTACCTACAATAACAAGATGACGATGAAACCAAATAGACACCATCATAAAGGTATGATCTTCATTTTGGGGAATGATTTATATTATCATATGGTGGTGAAATAAGACTTCTAGAATTAATATGTTAAGATTATAATAAATTTGGATGAAAATGAGAGGTATAAAAAACCATTGAGGTTAAAATATGTGTGGGTTATTTTTTAGTTTTATAAAAAGGAAAACACATAGGATGGGGGACAACCCGTTGCATCTTGTAAGGCCACAGGAATAGAACCCACAGCCGAAGGGTGAAAAGGGCGTATCATCTACCACTAGCCGACTTTAAGACCCTAGTTTTTATGACTTATTATTTTAGTAAAATTATTTTATATAATAAGAATATGTTGATTTTTGGAACTTATGTTTTATCAAATCAATATACTTTTTATAGGAAAATTATTTAGTGATTAAGTGATAAAGGTTGTTTTGGAAGATGTTCTCCATTTTTAGGAAACACTAAATTCCTAAGGAAGATAGAATACTATGGGATTTCAATTGAAAAATTATAGTTGAAATTTTATTTTGGAAGAATCTATTTTTTATTATGGACACATGATGATTTGATTTATTTATGAAAATGAATAACCTATCATGGAGAGTGTGTGATTCGGTTAATTACTTTTCAATATGAGACTTTATTAGTAACTGGTTTTACTTGGAGATAAATGTTAAGATGTATCTTGTATTTCTATGTAATTAAATCCTATGAGATTTAGTTTAAAATCCCATATTAGATTACTTTTGATGAATTTTAGGGACAATTGTTTATTGAATGGTCATTGTTGAACTTTGGGGTTTCTTAGACAAATTTTTGAGATCAAGAGTAGTTTCTCTTTATGTAAAGGGTTATCCTTTTTGGGGATTATCTGATCTTGTCCTAAACATTTTGGTTTTAGATAATATCTAAAGAAAAGGGAAATATATAGCTCATCTTTTGTGTATTATTTGATTCTCTCGAAGTTGATTATAGCGCTTTTAATGTAAACAAGTCATCCCGAATACTCATCATGTGGAGGATATATGAGTTTGTGTTATAAATCTACAGAAGTATTAAAGTCTACATGAAAATTAATTGTGTTTCCTTATGTTTTTAGTTAAACTCATAAATATATTCTCAATTAAAAGTAACTTATAATAAAAACTTTGCCTGTAATCTTTTCCTACTAGGGAATCAAGAACCATTGAACCCATCACATGTATGTGATTTTCATGTGGTTAACTTTCTCCTAATCATGTTTTCGATCACACTCCATCAGAGCTTGATACTTTGTTTTCTATTCCATATCCAGGTTTTCCTACATGGAATCCTAGTATGGGTTATCTCGGGTGACCTGTGTGCTTCTCTTTATTTCTTTTAAAGTGATAGTTTTACTGACTTTTTTTCTGATGTGGGACTTTCATTGAAGTTTCTGAGCCCATTTTTAAAATTGCGAGGACGCAATTCCCAAAAGGGTGGAAAGATGTAACATCCCAAAAAAATAAGGAATAACACTTTTCATATTTATTAATATTTGTGAATTAAATTTTAATTTTACATTAAAGTGGATACTATGTTCAATAGCATACCCAATACGCAATAACTTGTTTCTTTGAAATCTTACGTTGCACAATAATATTATAAAATTATTATTTTTAATGGTCATTAACTCCTAGTCGTTGTATTTTTGAGAATGAAAAAAACTAACTACGATATTATTATAAATTTCTGTTAAATATATTTTCATTTATCCAATAAAAGTTAGAGGTTTAAAATGTGAGTGAATCTAACTTTTAGCGTAATCTACTTTAAAAGATTGATTTACCACCTTTTAATAGAGAACCATTTTTAAATATTGTTTTGGCTACTTTAATATATTATAATTGACCAAATTTAATCCTTATTTAGAATAGGGACATATAAATTTACTTTCTGTAATTTTTTTGGAACTTTTCTGATAAAGTTCATTTTTTAATGAATAGTTAAAATATTGTATTTTAATTCAAAAGTGCCAATTAATATAATTTATTTATGGTTAGATTATTTTTTAAATTGGTTTTAAAATTTAATTAGTATATATTTTTACCATTTAATCTAATGTTGGTCATTGGAATTAATTTCACATTGAAATTGGACATAAACATGTGTCAATCTTTTGATAGTTATTGTTTCTTAAAAACACGCTATTTGTTTTAACAACAGTAATGAATTTTAAATTAATTAATGCCACTTATATTTTTTGAATTTGGAAAAATAGACATCATTTTTGAATTCTGAATATCAAATATATATTAGGCCTAATTTTTTCTATTTTTCAAAAAAACTTCAATTTTTGATGAATAGTGAATCCACTTAGAAGTAGTTAAAAAAGTGACTTTTTGATTTAAATGAAATTTTACCTCTTCTATGAATTGAATTTAAAAAAATCCGACATACATGATTTTTATCAAGTTGTAGCATGTGGTTCAATAAGATAATTTTTTTTGGGTGAATAGTACCTTTTGACTTTTCTTTACCGCGATTAAAGTTAAGTATGGTAAAACAAGGTAAAAAGAATATTATAATAATTAAAAATTAACATAAAACCTGTCCAAACCTTATTGGTTGAGTCATTAACTACAATGGTCATCTTTTGGTCGATTTTTGGACCCCATTTAGCCACATGGGAGTGATAATGACAATTTAGATTAACTAACTTAAAATAAAGGCAAAAATGACAAAAGCAACTATCTTTTAGTAAAATAATTTCTAGAAGGCTTTATATAAATTATCATTTCGACTATAAATATTAATTGGAAATATAAAAAGATTTCATATATCATGGTATTTTTTTTATAATTTTTTGAAATCAAATAATTTAAATTATTTAGGACACAATAATGATGTAGTGTTTACCTCATTAATAAATCATTTAAATAAAGAAGATTATAATGATTAAAATATTATCCAAAACCTACCCAATTATTATTAGATGATTTTATTTCGACCATGAGTCATCTTATCTTCGAAAGTTATTATTTTTTGACCATTTTAAACAGAATATCATTATATAATAAAATAACATTTTCACACATTCCTAAAGAGCCCCTCCCCCCGCCTTATAAGAGGAGACCACTTCTAACCAATTCCACACACATCTAAAGAATTTTGTCTCATCAATCCTCTTCCCAATTAATCTCCCTACATCCCTATCCTCCCCCTATATGCCTTACCTTAGGAATAATGAACATCAAGAAGTCCTTTGATTCAAACCAAAGGGAGTTACCCAAATTAAAGGTAAAAGTTTCTCTTAATTGTTTCATTTTGTTTTACTTCTCCAACCCATAAAATCTTTTTATTCCTTTCTTTTGTAACAACACCATAATCCTAAATATACTAGGATGTTTTTATGAGAAGGATACTAACTACACTTACACACACCTTCATCTAATGGATGAAGAACATAATATTTTTATGGATCGCAAACTAAGGCCTCACGAAACGATGATTATTTAAGTATCTCCAACCGCCTCTCATGGAGGAAATTATGATGGAACTGTATTTATATATGATATATATTATGTTTATGTTTCCTTTTTTATTTTATAATTTCCATTTATATCATACCTTTATGGTTTCCATTATGGGTAAACACGATAATCTCATTAGAGGAAGTGCGGACTACCGCCCCCTCAAAGTGATATGACTCGTTAATTCCATATGTCGGATGTATAAAGGATGAAGTTAATGTTATTATATATGATATTATATATGAAATTATACTGTAATTATATCATACCAAGGTATAAATATGTTTTAAATCATTAAAATAATAAATAGAGATGAAAGTAGTGTTCATGTGTACGTACGGCTTACCTTCTCCATTAACGGTGCATTTCATTTCTCACCTCTAAATGTTATGTACTATTTTAAATAAATGTATATACTGGATATATATGATATATATTATATCTAAATCATGTATATCATCCTGGATATAATGAACCTTTGACTACATGAACTACATGTAATTATAAGAAGTCCATTTTTGACTCAAGTACCAAATATCGACAAAATGAACATTATTAACATAATTGATTAAATACTATTTATAACATGATAATAAGTGATATATAATGAAGAATATACTTGAAAAGTTATTAATCAAGTATAAATTAACTTTATTTTATTATTCAATAGATAAAATAATGATCGAGTCAAGTCGGACATGAGGTAAGAGATTTTCTTATCTCACTTTTAATTCCGAGAGATTTCCATTGTTCGCTACTTATTAATTGCATGTGGTGTGTTGTGTAGTGAAATTTGATATATATTATCATGATTATTTTTTTATTCACTGTATTCTGTGATTAATTTATTGGATAATAACTTTCGTTCATACAACTCAATTGATTACGCCATGGTAAGGAGTTTTCATCCCGGTTTTTATTCCTGTGAGATTCATGCTATATTTTCCACTATCTCCTTCTGTGTGTTGTATGTACTACCCATGATTGTACTGTTTTTTAATATACTTTCATTTATGAGTATTTAAATATTCATTAGATGATCCTTTTTTCATGTTTCATATGTTTTGTAAGTTGCCAAATCTGTAAGGGAACTTCTTAAACCAATTCACATTTTTGGGTTGATCTTCTCTTTAATATTCATGTCATCATATGAATATGTCTGAATGACCACTTATCATTTTACACATAATATACACTTATATTGGATGTATTTATATTTTTCACACATAATTAACTGATTGATTTATCATTAATTTAAGGAAACTGTCTTTGTAAGGGACTTTTTCTCAATTTACATTCCATTGAGACTTATTTATTGTTTTGAACCTATTAGCTTTTATATAGTGTATATACTATCCTTTGACATATTATATCATGAATCCCTTTATTATCATGATATTATAAAGTTTTGAGTATATGTTACTATCCAATTATTTGTATTCAAGAGTCTCTGATTTTTTTAGAAACTCTTTAACTAAAATATTGTTTTAAATGTTTTAATGATTTATTATTCTAAATATTTCTCTTTAATTTCCATGTTTTGAAAATGGTTTTAAGGATTTATTTATATAGAAATTAATGGTTTAAAATGGTAATTAACTTAAAATCGTCAAATTTTTATGGGAAACTTTGATTCAAAAATCTCTTTTTAAAAGCTTTTGAAAATGATTTGATAAAACACTGTTTATTTAAATATCTAGATTTGATATATTGGAATGTGGAAATATTATCTTTCCTTTATACATGTGTTATATATTATGATTATGTTATGGTTATTTGGAATTATTTACATATACGGTTGGTTCCGTGATAAACCTAGGGTGGGTGAGCCTGAGATAGCTCTCCAAATGCATTGGGTAACGTGACAAAGGTAAATATGATGTTTCTCCAAATAGATTTTGGTAATATACTGTGATAGGTATTCTAGGTGTAACTCCCTACGTAGTTTTTACAGCTAAAATTTATGTTTGATATGGATTCCATAATTAAACTTTAAGATTTATGATTTGTGTGTGTTATTCTTAAATATTAATATTTCATAAGGAATGTAATGATTGAAAAGTATGGTTTCATTGATTTGTAATTATTGATGGCATAATTTTTTCCTTACTTATTTTATAACCCTTAGTGAGATTTTTATGCTCATCCCATGTTTTTGAAATGTTTTCCATAGGACTTAATAATGAATTGGATCAACGATGGGATCACGGAAAACTCATGTTGCCTAAAGCATAGAACTAGACATGTTTCTTTTTATGATTTTTTATTTTTTGAAAAAAAGATATTGAGTAGTAGTTTCTTCTTGTCATATTCATGTTTTAATGTAATAGTTATGGCATAATTCTCTAAAACTCTAAACCCAAAAAGATCCTCAATGTGAATTATTCATTTTATTCAATATTATGTAATGTTTAAGGCCGAGTCCTTACAATACCATTAAGAAATGGTTATAAAACCATATTATTTTTATGGTTTATTCTGTGATGAAATGATTATAAAACCAATATATTTTCCATATATTATTATATGTTGAAATGACTGTGATAAAAAATTTATTTCATGTGTAATTATATGAGGAATTTATATGATATTGTTGTACAAACAAACATGGATTTACTATTTTGATTTCGGATACATATATATTTATCTAATTAATTGTGTACATAATTATATCCCATGATATTGAAAACCCTATAAAGAAGAGTGAACTAGGTTCAGTGAGGGAATATTTCCACTACTACAGAAATGGGAGTGAATTTTGACTACTATAATGGGTAGGAGAGTGATTCCATTCCGATATCATAGCCTAGGAAAATATCCTTGACTAATATAGAAATGATTTTATCGGCTTATGTGTATGTTGAAGATCCATATAAAATGTCAATGTTTTTATCTCATTGATCATGATATTTAATTATTTTATTGTTAATTTCTTCTGAGCTGTGAAAATTTATTCCATGATTCATTATTATGATCTTTGATGTAAAGTTTATGTTTTTAAATTGTTATTCTCATTCCTCATAGCATTGTAATTATTCTACGACTATATATATCTCTTTTTTACCCATATTGAGCTTTTGAAATCACACCTTTTTATGTTGTTATGAAGAATTGTTTTATATATATTATGTCTAAGAAGGGTTCTAGGAATTAAAAACATAATGGGACATAATGTATCTCACTTAAGAAATATTATTTATTTCTCCATGATTTCAACAGAACTAAACTATTATGGTCCTCAAAAATGGGTTTGTTCAATTTAATGAATATTCATCACAAATGTGGAAATATGTGATTGTGATATGCCTTGGTCTCTATAACAAATGTAACTAGTTTCTCAAACATTACCATAAAATTATAATATAGTTTCATTTCAATCAATATAAAAAATGAATTATATAGGTCATATATATTTAAGGGGACTTGAAGAAAGAGGATTCTAGTAGAGAACCAAGGGAAAAGGAATGAGTCAATGAAGAACAAAGAGATGATTTCCTTTCCATGAAATTATAACTATTTAAATAAGTGATCTAGTGTGTTCATAATTGGAATAAGAGTTTGTTTTAAGTGTAGATATGGAGGTCGTAAGGGTCTTAAATGATATGTAATGAAGGAAACTACAAATATCTTGTTCATATTCTAAACATATACGAGGAATCATTAAAACAAATTCCCATGAATCAATATAACTTACAATAAAATATGAAAAGGTGTAAATACATGAATATGAAATTACTAATTCAAAGGTAGAAATTTCTATTTATATAGTGAAAAGAACAATTATTATACCCGTTCAATATAAAAATGTTTTATTTGATTAAGAATCTACTATATATTTTATTAGTGATGAATTTTCAAAGGGTATCAGATAAAAACAACATTGATTAGTTATTGAGTTGGTATTGAAAACTATTAACATTAAGATGATAACATCTCAAGTATAAAAGTGATCTCTAAGATAATTTTATGAGAATGTGCTTCTTAAAAATCATGTTATTCTTCCTTCTATGTATTTTGATATAGTTTTCCCATGGGTTAGCTCACTCAGGGTTGCTAGAATATCAATTATAAAAGAATAGATGTTACATTTGATATTCCTAATAAACCTATGATCATCTATTTTTGTGAGTATAACACATACATTTTAATGAAAATTACATCCATCATATGGGAATTATTACCTATTAAATATGGTTATTTTTCTCAAATGTTTTGGTAGAAACTGAAAATTGAATATATATATATATATATATATGAGTTTTTTTATTTAATTCTATATAGTTTCATATTATTTCCACTAATTTAGAAGTTTATTTTTCAATAGAAATCATACATATTGTTAAAACTACTTTAATTATTCAATATAGAATGGACTTGTTAGATTTGAAAGAATTATAGAACAATCTATTATAAAATCTACGTAATGGATTCATTCAATATATTATCTCACCATGGGGAGAACCGTCTCTTTTAATTAAGAAGAAATATAGTTCAATCAATATTTTCAATTATTTCTAAAACATTGTATGATCATAATCAAAAAAGTATCATTTATAACATATTGAAGATATTTTCAATCAATTACATAGATCTCAATATTCATATAAGATCGATCCTCAATTTTGGTATCATCGACTTTGGTTCAAGAAAGAGGATATACCCATGAGATCCTTTAGTAATAGGGTATAATCCTTAATAATTTATATTAATTCCATTCAGACATACCAATTATCCTACTATATTCATGGAATTAAGGAATATAGTCTTTATATAATACCTTGATCAATTTTTGGTAGTGTTTATAAAATATCTACCTATATTTCAAATGTTAAAAGATGACCATGATTAGATTTTTTGTAGTCTACAGATGACCTTGAGGTTGGATATGTCTTAGAAAAATTTTAAAATTATGAATTTAGGATGAAAAAAACCTATTCGTGGGTCATATAATTTCATGTGATGATATAAAATTGGATCCTCCAATGAAAATTATTAATAAGCAGTGGTCTAAAAGATCCATGGTAATAGAGACCAATAATTTTTATAGGTTCATTGGATACTAGTGAACCATTGAAGGATATTTTTCTTGAGAATATATTATTCTCCCCAAGCTAGCTCCGAAGGGGGTTATGCTCATGTGGAAAGATGATTGTGGTAAAGAATTAAATGAACTATAGAAAAGGTTTTCTAGTGTGATTTTTCTTACACTACCCTATAGTATATTAGGATTTATATTATATATTAATGCATCGAATAAATGATTTTGATTTATATTCCGGGAAAATGTTATACTGATAGTTTATCCCAATATCCAATTGAGATATTATCATAAAAGGCACGTCCTTAATGATTTGGATTTCTCAGATGTAATTTTCCCGTTAATGATATAGATGGATTATATATAAGATGAATGGTGTCATAAATATAATAATTCTAAAGTAATGAAGCATGTACTTACATATAAAGAGTTTAATGTACACCAATGAAGATGGTTATAATAATAAATTATTATGATGGCTCAAAACAATACTATATTGGGAT
Organism: Viscum album; assembly: GCA_963277665.1. NCBI lineage: Eukaryota > Viridiplantae > Streptophyta > Magnoliopsida > Santalales > Viscaceae > Viscum > Viscum album. Next base: position 1,151,842,308 of record OY728121.1, on the reverse strand, counting down.
AGAAAATAGGGTGGCTAATGCTCTAATTTGGAAAGACAAGTCTATTTTTTCAAGGATAATGATTTAAAGGGGTTAAATATTTATATAATTTCTCAAGTAGGATATTTAAATCTTGAGAAAAGTGGATATAAAAAATCATTCACATAAGAATGTTCCACCATCCATACTTGAGAGGATTGACAAAGCATAAAAGGAATATATAGATTTATAGAATATGGTGAAGAATTTTCTGAATTCAACTGTGATCATAATGGAATCAAAATTTTCAAGAACCAAGTATATATTCCCTTAATTACATATTTTAGGAACAATGCATTGGTTGAATCCTTTAGTTCATCATTCTTTATTCCTCATGGATATAAAAAACTATATAGAGATCTGAATGAGTATGTATGTTGGGATAACGTAAAATGGGTTATTATAGAGTATGTATCATTATTACTCATGTGTAAAAAATTTAATTCTAAGAGAAATTAGTCTAATTATATATAAATAATTTAATTAAAAAATAATCGAAATGGGAATAAATTTACAAAGACTTCAACCTCCAACATCCCAAAATTTCTAAAGGACACAATTCTATTTAGATTGTAGTCAATCACCTTCTGAAATTTGATCATATTATTTCTATTAGATATGATTTATCCCTTCACCGACATACTCGATTATTCATTTAGGGTGTCTTGAGATTTCCATGATTACCAAACATAATCATATCTGATCATGACATGAGGGTTATCCCAAATATCATGAGATGTCATCCAAATGTGTTAGATATAAAATTTATTTTCATTACTACATATCACACTAAAAATGGTTTTCAATCAAATAGGTTAGTTCAAAATCTTGAAGACGTTCTTAGATCTATATATATGGTTTTAAATGGTTTTTGGAATCATCCCCTTCTAATTTTGGATTTTTGTAGAATATCCTTCACATGGGAATTTAGATGTCAACATTTGAATCCCTACATGAATGAAATTATAAAAATCTATTGTTTTGGGATGAATTTGAACAATAAAAGATATGATAACCTGATCATGATATAGAAATGGAATACATGGTTATATTAACTCATGCACACATAATAGTGGCGAATATTCAATTAAAATGTTAAGCATAAAATCATTATTGATATGTTGATTTTAGATTTTTTGATTAATAATTATAAGGATTACCCAATTTGATGAAGATTTTGATGTTCAGAATTTAATTAATGTTTATCCTGATTTATATCATTCAATTTGAAAATTTTGATCATATTGAGATATTTTGTTATCAAATGGTTCTCCTACTAAATCTCTCTAAAATTTATGTTGTGATCCATTTATCTCTTTTGATGAAGTGCATACATGAACGTTTACATGTACTGAACTTATAGGTTGTGTGACTTGACGACGATCTACCTTGAGGGAAATTTTATTGGGGACTCTAGATTGTAGAGATGGTATTCTAGAGACATGACCACTCACTTGGTCAATTTTTTATGCTGAAACTATAAATTCAATTATGCTATATAGTATCATAAGTGTGTGATGAGGAAAAAGTAAAATTATTTTTTTGAATTGGAGTAATGGAATTGCAATGGAAGAATTATTATAAGTGTTTCGAATCTAAAAAATTTTTAAGTTATGATATATATATATATATATAGGTTTAATTTAATTGATATCTTTTGTTACACATATACAATGTTTAAATGAACCATGAATTACTATTGATATATTATTATGTGAAAATTATATATTTTCAATTATATTGGTGTGTATGAATATGATAAAAAAAATAATGAAAAATCTGTATAAATTATATATTTATTTATAAATTATTGATTATTCATTAGTAAAAAAGTAATCAATTTCTAGAAAAACTATTATATTACATAATAACTGTTTTCACCAAAAAAATTAATTTTGTTTATGGATAATATAATTAATTAAATCTAGTTTTTGAATTATAATTTTATAAAATGGATATAATTTTTTTATAATAAAATTAAAATTTAGTTGAGGTAATTTTTGGGACTATATGAAATGATTTATGTTTTTTTTTAATAGAGAGAAACACATATTTATCAATGTATGTCATCAATATTCACTATATTATGTAATATAAAAGTCACAAAATATTTGGAATATGATAATATGTGAAATACTAATACTTTTATTTTGAATAATATAATTAATTAAAATTTTAATGATAAATATTCATGATTTTGATATGATTAATTTTTTTGTTAAGAACACTTTTTTAATCTATTTGTTATTACATTTGAAATATATATATATAAATAGATTTCCGACATAAATAGGAAATTAATTCTGAAAATGGATTCCTAATTTAAAATTATTCTGTTTATATTTTTTAAATAAATCAATTTTAATTATTCTTCATTATGAATAGGAACCATAGTCAATATATTTTGTCACCATAATATGGAAAAATATGTTAATTAAGGATAAAAACTAATGTGACATAACTCGTAAGTTATTCAAAATATTTCCTCTATTATATTTTATTTTACTTCATCCAAAATCTTAAAAAGATTAAAATACGGGCATTTGAGTCCATTTTTCTTTGATTTTGACCTTTATAATATTAATGTAAAGGGTAATGTCAAAAATATCACTTTCCTTCTTTTGATATATAAAATTTTTAGGTCAGGGTTAAAAAGAGTATATTTTCTAGAATAAAGGTTTTTCTTAAATATAATTTATTTTTTTATCATTCAATTTTATTAATTTTTTATGTTTTAATTATTACATGAACTATTTATGCATCATCATCATCGTTATTATCCAATTAATAGAAAAATATTATAACATATTAAAAATATTAAAAATATTATAAGTATTATAACAAATTATAAATATTAAAACTAATAAAATTTGGGTGAATTGGCATTTCTATGAAATTTGTAGATATATATAAACAAATGGTGTTTTAAAATATTATATTTGAATTAAATCATTTTCATGATATCTTTTATTTCATATCAGATGAATAGAATCCAAAAAATTTCTAATGATATTAAATGAAAATTCCTATTTTTTTGAATTATTTAGAGTACATAAAATTATTATATTCAACCATGTAAATATGATATGGTTGGTAATATAATCCATGGTCCATTTATGAATCATCTTAAATTTTATAATATTATTCGTGAACCTAAAAATTAATAAACCTTGGTATTGTAGTAATTGTTGAAAGGGTTAATGGGGGTTAAAACTGTTAGATAAGGGTAAAAGCCTCACATAAACTGGTGAGAATATTACTATATGAATCTATTTATAATCATAATCATCTTACATTCAATAAAACCCTTTTTATCCACATGAAACGGAAAAATAATATATATATATATATATATATATATATATTATAAATTATGTAATTCCATGGTTGCCCCTCCCCTCACATTTAAATGGATACTGCTTCTCTCTTTTCTTCAGGAAAAAATAATCAATATAGATTTAATAAACCGTTTCTGATATTATTTCAAACATCATTATCCTTGAATTATAATTTATTTCCCTTAAAATACCATTCCAAGGGTCCTTATGAAGCAATCTAAATGAGGAATACTAGACCTGAGGTAATCATCCTACCTGATGTCTTTTAGTTTATTTCATATTATACCTCATATAAAAATATTTTATTAATGATAAAATAATTATTTTAGTTTTATAAATATTTTAAAAATGAAATTATGATTCTATAACTATCATTACTAAACCACTTTTTTCTCAAATTGGATGTCAAAATGGTGGTTGTGTGTAGGTGTGTACAAATTCCTGCACATAAGGATACGATTGATCCTCCATCTCCCATATTCAAAAATGTTTATTATGATGGGTTTAATGATTCTATATAATATTAATGACATAATAATTTTCAATTAATTATAGCATAATATCTACTATCTAACCTTCTCATCTATTGGAAAATTATGGTGTCACTTATGTATATGTGTGAACTACCACCTCCACCATGTGATGCAATCTTTTTTTCATTTCTACTCATCATGGATGATAAATAAAATTAGATACGATGAATATGTATGATATTTATGAAATAAAAATTATTATTCAATATTGAAATATTATTAGACATTATTTTTCTTCATCCATTAAAAATTTAAATATTGTTCATACCTACATACAGCTTACCATTCCCATGAATGATGTATTTCATTTTTCTCACTCTACCATCAATGGATGAATCTAAATATAAATAAAATGAATATAAGTGATATTTATGTTGTGTTTAATATTCTTGATATTATATAACCATTATCAATGAACAAGTACCAAATATACCAAACTACATATCTCATAAAAATGAAACGATTAATACATGGGAAGGATGGTTTTAATAAAGAATTATTAATAAATGGGTAATTAAAATTTTATAAATGGATAATATATGATATTAAAATAATCTACATTAATTTTCAATATAATTATAAATAAATATAATTTTAACATACAAGATATTATTAGAACATATGAGGCTTGTCAAACTTTGGGTAAGGGGTTTCTTTTACAAATTCATTTTAATTCCTCAGTGTTAATGTTTAAATTTCTATTATAGAAAAATATATGATACATATATTATAAAATCCATTATTATTACATATATTTATTTATTTAATTTTCATTAAATAAAATAATTTTCTCTCCTATGTACAAAAAAACATTTGGAAATTGTTTTTAATTAAAAAAATAATTTATTTCCTCTTTAAAATGGAATATTTTTCTTAAATTTACATGTTCTATAAAAATGTTTCCAATAATATTTTTAATATTCCCCTACGAATGTATTATTAATTTTTAACCTCGACTTAATTTATCAATATGTGGTAAATTTGATTTATTATGGAAAATTTAAAAAGATTCATTATTTTAACGTACATGGCATGAAAACAATTCCACACCATCATGATCACTCATTGATATGAGGCTTTCTTTACGTAGATTTATTTTCAAATAATATTTTTTAATTAATATTTCTTTAATTTTATTTTTTTAATTTCCAATTGAAAAGGTAATTTCCTCAAGGAAATTATTTATGATATTTCTTTAGTATTTTCAACTTTAAAAACACACATTGATAATATTGAGGATATGAGAGACTAATATCGAATATATTTTTTCTCTAAATGGTTTGTGATAATTAATTATTTATGCAATTTAATATTTATTCAATAAAGATACATGTTGAATTATTAAACATTTTTACATCAAGTTTATTTATAATTTAAATGATAAATAATGCATAAGATGTGAAAGTGATTGGTGGGGCCAGCTTATAGATAACCCCTAAGTGCATTAACATAACTCAAAAGATAAAATTGTAAGCATAAAATATTATATTGGTATATAGTTTATGAATACATATATATTTTTTGAACTATGTATTGTTTTAGAGTGAGTGATTGTAAAGTCCAATAAAATTCAAGGGAAATTTTTTCTAAATTTACTTTTGGATTTTACAAGAATGTAGTTTCTGACGGCACCTGATTCCGAGTCCCAGTGTGCCCGGAATCAAATTCTGAAGTTTTGATCGGGTACGTTCAGTGAACGAATGAGCGAGTTTTTCTAAAATTTGAACCGGTGCTCGGAATCAAATTCTGAGGGAACCAATGGTTTCGCAGCGCTGGTTTTTTCTTAGGAACACTTTTCCCATAGTTGCATTTTCACGGGTGAAGTTATTATACTTTGTGGAAGTTAAAATAAAATTTAAATGACAAATTTTATTTATCTATTAAGTGTTTAACCTTTGGGTGGAAGTTGGGTAACCACCCAACTTCCCATGAGAGCTTATGAGGATGGTGGGGCCTACACGAACCCCACCCCTTAATATTCTCTAACCCCCTCAACTCACCATTAATTTTTGACAACTTATGTTAATTAATTAAGTGAGTTAAATGTGAATGTTTGAAATTCAAATGCTTAGGTTTTGTTAATAAAATAAGTGTTGAACTTATTTTTATTTTGTTTGGATTTCTGGTTGTGGGAGACTTTGGGAGAAAAAGAGAGGTCCTGAGGATTCTTCGTTCTTCGACGAAGAACGCGAAGAACGCACCGCCGCTGACGAAGAACTCTGACCTCCGACGGCGGACGGCGGCGAGAGACACCTTCCTCAGAGATCACCTAACGCCAACGACGTTCCTTCTGCGACGTCTGTTTTCGCGATGTCTCCTTCCGTGATGGTTAATTCCACGACGAAGTCTCATTCGACGACAATGTTGAGGCAGGGGTTTATGTGTTTTTATTTGGGAATTATTTCGTCATCTATCCTCGTTCATTTGGACTGCTTGATATCCTTTAACGGGAGGGGGCCAAACCGCACAAACACGTCCGAACCTCCTCCCTTATTATATTTGTTGTTGCGGTTAGAAGGAAAGTGACGTGTTTCCATCGCAACGCACGGGAATGAGCAGAAAGGATGCGCGGCGTCGTCGCGACGTGCATTTCGAAATTGAACCAAGTCGCGGCGTCGTCACGCCGCGCCAAAAAAACTTGAAGACACCGCGGCAGGAGTGGGGCTGTGGTGGAGGGGCGTGGCGCCGGATGGACCAAGGTCATGGCTTAAGCCGCGGTGGAGCAGGGGAACCGGTGGCCGCAATCGGGCCACCGGCATCGGAGCAGTGGGGACCGGCCTTGCCGATCCCTTGGCGGCAGAAGCTGGCCGGCCAGAGCGGGCCGACTGAACAGGGACGAAAAGGCTAATAACACACAGACCAGGCGTCTGATTGACATGCCATCTATTGCGTTGGAACCCCTATGATGAGGCGGTCCATTAATATACTTCTTCGTGGGACTTGTGATACTTGGAGTATCGACCTGTATCTCGTGGAGCGGATCCTTCGAGAGACGAGCATACAGAGTATGGAGACCGTGTAGCTGGTTGTGATCGATGACTGCTTGTCCGATTCAATTCTAAGTGACTAGAATATCCCGGTGGAGATCACTACTTTGTGAGGTGGAAGACCCATGGCGGAGGATCACTACATTGTGAGGTGGTAGACCCGCGGTACTCGACAGGAGGAGTACCTCTGTAGGCTATGAGGGGGAGCACTACTATGTGGGGTGGAAGACCCATGGCGAAGGAGCACTACTGTGTGAGGTGGAAGACCTGCGGTACTCGACAGGAGGAGTACCTCTGCAGTCTTAGGATAGTGAGCAGTACCTCAGAGTCGGGACAAGATCACTATACACTCCAGAGATGGGCTCATCAGTAGTTACAGTTTTGATAATGAAAATACTAGTTTGAGCTGAGTCAATGACCTTTCTGTTTTCCTCATGATTGAGATGGGTCACTTGATCACTTAGGTATATGTATGGGAATATACCTAGGTAGTGGTTATCCATTTATTTCATAACCATTGTGTTTCCTCATGGTTGAGATGGGTTACTTGATAACATAGGTATAAGTATGAGCTTATACCTAAGTATGGGTTATCTATTGAGATCCTTCATTGTGGTTATCCTTGTTTGATTTAGTGAGACCTTGAGGGTCTCGGGGTCCCTGCGGAGTATCGTATACTCACCCCTGAACGGGCTATGCCCACACTTCATTGTGTTAGTTACAGACGTCGAGCAGCGCTGACAGAGGCCGAGTGTTCGAGGACTGGACGGTACCCGGAGGTGGATCTCACGATGAGTCAGTATCCGGAGGTGGACTTCATGAAGATATGACACACATAGGAGCTTGACAGGTGAGAGAGTCATGGAGGCTATCTATACCTACCATTCAGCTAGGATCCGTGGTGGACGATCCACGTGTTGTGCTATCCGTACCTACCCTTCAGGTAGGATCAGAGGAGGATGACCTGGGAGCTGCTTCCATTATTCCAATTGTTTGTCTTTTTTTGTTGTACTTTTGTTCAGTTGTAGTTGTACTTTCGATTGGGTTTGTATTCTGGCCCATTTACTTTTCAACGCTTCCTTTTGTATTTAGTGTATTACTTCCGCTTGTACTCTGTGGTGTTTGGTTTAATTTTATAAAGGCAATGCCTTCCAATTTATCGGGAATTATGCCTTTGGTGCTAGTCGCCAACCCCTGGCCTATGGAAGGAGGGCATGGGGTTATCACGACATGGGCATCGAGGGAGGGTCGTGACAAATTGGTATCAGAGGAGTTGGTTCTACAGCAGAACTAATAACTCAGATATTTTCATTCTGTGAATCAAAAATGTTTAGAGTACTTAGTGTGGTTTTTAGTTCAGGGAGTCCAATGTTGGTGCGGGCGGCCGACGTATCCATACACTAGGAACCTGACAACTGATTTCTGACTTTGTGCACGAAAACACTGACTACATGTGTGTTTTCAAAGGTTTTCCCTTAAAATATCTCAAACCAGGTCAGCTCACCAGGTATAAATCATTTGACCGTGTCACGTTTGTTTCTTTCTGGATGCCTCCACATGGACAACCAGATAGAGCCCCGAGACTTGTACGTACTGACAGCCCGCCGAGTGATGTGGCCTCAGTACATGGCCCTATTCCAATTGAGGCATCAGTGGAGGCACCAGCAGGACTACTACCCGTTGGGCCACTGATGCCACCAGCTCTAGCAGTAGAGGGTGCACATCGATTGAGGGCACTGCACGAGTTCCAGCGCTAGAGGCCACCCAGGTTCAGGGGAGAGACGGACCCGCAGGCAGCTGGGGATTTGCTGGAGGCTGTGGTGAGAGTCTTCAGGCTAGTGGGGACGCCAGCAGACTACATGTTGATCCTTGCTGCCAGCCTTCTTCAGGAAGCAGAAAACAGATGGTGGAGCCTAATGCTCCAGATTCATGACGAGGTGGCACTTCTATGGGAAGACTTTGAGAGCCTATTTCAGGAAGAGTTTTTACCAGCCACCCTTCGAGTGGTGCATATACACATGCTACTTCAGCAGTGGCAGGGATGCATTACAGTGGCGTAGTATTCAGCAAGGTTCATAGACCACTCGCGCTACTCCACAGATACGGTACGGTACATGTTCTTCAGGGCCCGAACCTTCGACCAGGGGCTCAGGTGAGAGATTAGAGCTTCTGTTGTTTCTCACAGCATTCCGACGTAGATAGGGGTGTCGGAGTGAGCCCTCTTAGTGGATATTTTCCTTGCTGAGTAGTCTCTAATAGCAGGACCCACCACTAAACGACATGTGGCAGAGTCTTCTGTAGCAGGTAGTAGGCAGATGACGCAGAGGTCCAAGAGGACTACACCTACAGGTGGATGACCGCATGACTCTGGGTCGATAGTGCGAGGCACCAAGGGGAATGACAGAGCCACACCTATCATGCAGTGTTACTCCTGCGGTGGGATTGGTCACATGGCACGTGACTGTCCGACCCGCCATGCAGATAACCAGCAGTTAAATGAAGAACATCCCAGGAAGAGGCAGAGGTACGATCAAGGAAGACCGCGATGAGATGAAGGCTGAGGGAGGGGAGCTGGATGTGCAGCTGGAGGTGGATGACGCTTCGAGGTGTTTCCACCACCACCACCAGGAGGTCCACCCCGACCGCAGGTAACAGGTGGAAATGGGAGATCTCATCTTCAAGCAACAGAAGCATACAACTACGGATCTCCAGAAGCGAGTGGACAGGAGCGGAACTAGTTGTTTCCTTTTGTTCTTTGTATATATAGTTCCATGTTGTTATTGTTAAATTTGTGTCTTTATACCATGAGCTACAATAATATAAAGACAGTTACCATTGTGACATTTGATTCCTTCCTTTTTGAGTACTATGATGTTCAGGTTTAAACTGTTGACTTGACCCTCACTTTCGAGATTCCTACTGGAAGAGACCCAGTGACCTCATGCTGATGCCGACAGTGTGAGTTGATCCTTAGAGGAGATAGTGACGGTTGGATCTTTTGGTAGTAACGTCGAGGACTTATGACCTTGCCCATGGTATGAATACATCATTCGTGTCTGGATTGACTGTATTAGGCAAAGAATGTGGTTCATCTAAGAGATGAGACCAGATTTCTCTTATCTGCAAAGAAGAAATCATAGTAGGTATTGTGGGACTAGAGAAGGTCCAGGTAATCCAAGAGCGGATGTGGACAGCTCAGAGCCGACAGAAGCCTTATGCTGACAGGAGGCAGAGACCACTAGAGTTTGAGGATGGTGACCAGTTTTCTTACGGGTCTCACCCCGATGTGGAATTATGGAGACGTGGACGAGGTGAAAAGTTATCTCCGAGGTTCAACAGACCTTTCTAGGTCCCCAGCAGGGTAGGCGAGGTGGTTTACCACTTGCCCCATCCACCTCATTTGCAGCAGGTGCACGACGACTTCCAGGTATCTCAACTGAGGAGATACGTGCTCGACCTTTCGCATATCATCGACCATGGGGAGCTATACTGGGGCGATGGGGTGACATTCTCAGAGGTTCCAGTAGGGACCGAGGATCGACAGGAGCGGATCATATGAGTATGGTCGATTCCTCGGGTGCACTTTCTTTGGCAGTATGGAAATCTCCAGGTAAGCACATGGGAGCGGAAGGCTCAGATGCGTGCTCAATACCGCTTTTGTATCCCTAGTCTGTGTTTAAGCTTTACGATGATGTAAATCCCTGAGGTGGGAGTAATGTAAAGACCCGTAAAATTCAAGGGATTTTTTTCTCTAAATTTTCTTTGGGATTTTACAAGAACGCAGTTTCTGACGGTGCCTGATTCCGATGCCCGGTGTGCCCGAAATCAAATTCCAAAGTTTAGCTCGGGTACGTTCAGTAAACGAACGAGTGGGTTTTTCTAACATTTGAACTGGGGATCGGAATCGAATTTCGAGGGAACCGATGGTATCAAAGCGCCGGATTTTACTTAGGAACATTGTTCCCAGAGTTGCGTTTTCATGGGTGAAGTTGTTAAAATGTTTGGAAGTTAAAATAAAATTTAAACGACAGATTTTATTTATCTTCAAAGTGTTTAACCATTGGTTGGAAGTTGGGTAACCACCCAACTTCCCATTAGACGTTATGAGGCCGGTGGGGCCCATACAAACCCCACCCCTTCATATTCTCTAACCCTCCTCAACTCACCATTAATTTTTGACAACTTATGTTAATTAATTAAGTGAGTTAAATGGGAATGTTTGAAATACAAATGCTTAGGTTATGCTAATAAAATATGTGTTGATCTCATTTTTATTTTTGTTGGATTACAGGCTGTGGGTGCCTTTTGGAGAAAAAGAGTGTTCTTGAGGATTCTTTGTTCTTCGACGAAGAACGCGATGAACGCACTGCCGCTGATGAAGAACGCCAACCTCCGACGGCGGACGATGGTGAGAGACGCCTTCCTCAGAGATCACCTAACGCCAAAGAAGTTCCTTCCGCGACGTCTCCTTCTGCGACATCTCCTTCCATGATGGTTAATTCTGCAACGAAGTCTCATTCGACGACAATGTTGAGGTAGGGGTTTATGTGTTTTTGTGGGAATTCTTCCATCATCTATCCTCGTTCATTTGAACCACTTGATATCATTTAACGGGAGGGGGCCGGACCGCACAAACACAGCCGACCCTCCTCCCTTATTATTTTTTTTGTTGCGGTTCGAAGGAAAGTGACGTGGTGTCTTCGCACCGCGCGGGAACGTGCGGCAAGGATGTGTGGTGCCATCACAAAAAACATTTGAAAATTGAACCAAGTCATGGTGTCGTCGCGCTGTGCCGGAAAAACCCGAAGACACCGCGGCCGAAGCGGGGCCGCGACGGAGGGGCGCGGTGCCGGCGCGCCACGCCGGACGGACCAAGTACTCGGCTTAAGCCGTGGTGGAGTAGGGGAACCGGCGGCCGGAATCGGGCCACCGGTGTCGGAGTAGGGGGGACCGGCCTTGCCAGTCCCGTGGCCGCAGAAGTCGGCCGGCCAGAGCGGGCCGGCAGGACAGGGAGGAATCGGGGCATCAAAACCCCCAGCTGGCTAGATGTGAGAGGCCCCATTAAGGGGTCATGGTTAATACAAACAAGGGTGCAATGCCCCCCCCCCCACATCTGAACAGCTCAGCCATTCGGCCGAGCCACCTGGCCAACGCGCCGGACCGCCAGCGTGCTGGGCTACCGAGCCGGGTCGCGCCCTGGCCGCACAGGGCCGCGCCGGCCAGGCCGGGCCGCACCCAAGCGGGCCTCCTGGACCAAGGTCGGGTCGACCCAGTTCGGGCAGACCCAGGGGGTCTCGGGCCGGATCGGTCCGGGCCCGAAACCCCCACTTCTAGACCTTTTTCGGTCTTTCACCCATATCTTGTGTCACGGATTTTTGATCGACGCACCGTCATCTACGATGCGATCCTTGTATCGAGGCGGTCGTTTCGGTATATTACACTCAAGGTTTTGGAAAACATTGAGTACGGGAGGGTTGGTTCGGGTACAAAACCCACAAGACCCTCAAAGTAGAAACGCTTATATCAGGAGCTCCGGACGTCCGATTGATGTTCCGTCAACTTCATTGGATTCTTCTTGATGAGAACTAAATTTTGGCATACTTCGCCTGATATTGGGACGCAGTTGGAGTATGTCCGGATGGATTGTACCCGAAATCCAACCTGGCCCCTAGAACGGAAAAGCTGATATCCTTCAGACCGGATGTCCGTCTGACGAACCGTCAGCGGCTTTGGTGATCACGTTGAGAAACAGTCCCTATGATTATACCCTATGAGTGTTCGGGGTACAGTTGAGAAACGGCTGGGTAGGTTCGTACATGAAACCAATCGGGCCCCTAAGACGAAAAGGCAAATAACTCACTGACCGGGCGTCTGATTGACGTGTCGTCTGTCGCGTTGAGACCCTTATGACGAGGTGGTCCTTCGAAATACTTCTTCTTGGGACTTGTAATACTTGGAGTATCGAAGCTCGTGGAGCGGACCCTCCCGGAGACAAGCATACAGAGTACGGAGACCGTGTAGTTGGCTTTGACCTATGACTGCTTGTCCGATTCGATTCGGAGTGACTAGCATAGACTAGTGGGGAGTACTACTTTGTGAGGTGGCAGACCCATGGAGGAGGATCACTAATTTTTGAGGTGGAAGACCCGCAGTACTCGACATGAGGAGTACCTCTATGGGCTATGAGGGGGATCACTACTGTGTGAGGTGGCAGACCCATGGCGGAGGAGCACTACTGTGTGAGGTGGCCGACCCACGGTACTCGACAGGAGGAGTACCTCAGAAGTCTTAGGTTAGTAAGAAGTACCTCGGAGTTGTGATAGGATCACTATACACTCCAGAGACGGGCTCATCAGCACTTATGGTTTCGATAATTAAAATCCTGGTTTGAGCTGAGCCAATGTCCTTTGTGTTTTCCTCATGATTGAGATGGGTCACTTGATCACTTAGGTATATGTATGGGCATATACATAGGTAGTGGTTATCTGTTTATTTCATAACCTTTGTGTTTCCTCATGGTTGAGATGGGTTACTTGATAACTTAGGTATAAGTATGAGATTATACATAAGTATGGGTTATCTGTTAACATCCTTCTTTGTGGTTATCCTTATTGGATTTAGTGAGACCTTGAGGGTCTCGGGGTCCCTACTGAGTATCGTATACTCACCCCTGCATGGGATATGCCCGCACTTCATTGTGTTGGTTGCAGACGTCAGGCATCGCTACAAGAGGCCGAGTGTTCGAGGACTGGACGATACCTGGAGGTGGACCTCATGATGAGTCAGTATCCGGAGATGGAGTTCACGATGAGACGACACTTGGAGGAGGTTGACGGGCAAGAGCGTTCTGGAGGCTATCTATACCTACCCTTCAGGTAGGATCCATGGTGGACGATCCAGGAGGTGTGCTATCTGTACCTACCCTTCAGGTAGGATCTGAGGAGGACGACCTGAGAGCTGCTTCCATTCTTCCAGCTGTTTGTCTTTTTCTATTGTACATTTCTTCAGTTGTAGTTTTACTTTCGATGGGGTTTGTATTCTGGCCCATTTACTAATCAGCACTTCATTTTTTATTTAGTGTATTACTTCCGCTTATACTCTGTGGTGTTTTGTTTACTTTTATAAAGGAAATATCTTCCCAGTTATCGGGAATTATGCCTTTGGTGCTAGCCACTAGCCCCCAGCCTATGGAAGGAGGGCTTGGGGTAGTCATGGCACGGGCCTCAAGGGCGGGTCGTGACAAATGATCGTAACACCCCCAAATGATAAAGGGTTAAATGACTAAATGATATGACTCGTGTCAACAAGGTGCACCTTTCTTTTCGGGAGCCTGTCTGATTATAACTCCACTATTAAGCGTGCTTGGCCTGGAGTAGTGGTCTAGATGGGTGACCTTCTGGGAAGTTTCCCCGGGTGTGTGAAAGTGAGGACAAAGCACATTGGAAAGGTCATGTGTTGGTCTCTAGGGAAAGTCATTAGTGAGATGACCCGTTCAGGCATGTGGGTGGAACCTTGGGTGGGGCCCATGTGTCTGCGGGGCAACTGGTAGGCGGGGCCCAGCTGTTACATTTGGTATCAGAGGTGGTACCTAGCCTTAAGTGTGGTGCGCTACCTGGGTTGAGATGTAGGTCCCACAACGAGTATGTTATGCTCTAAAGGGGGGATGATTGTAACACCCCCAAATGATAAAGGGTTAAATGACTAAATGATATGACTCATGTCAACAAGGTGCACCTTCCTTTTCGGGAGCCTGTCTGATTAAACTCCACAGTTAAGTGTGCTTGGACTAGAGTAGTGGTCAGGATGGGTGACCTTCTGGGAAGTTTCCTAGGGTGTTTTCAAGTGAGGACACGGCACACTGGAAAGGACATGTGTTGGCTTGTGGGAAAAGTCATTAGTTAGATGGCACGTTCAGGCATGTGCGTAGACCCTTGGGTGGTGCCCACGTGTCTACAGGGCAACTGGTGGGTGGGGCCCAGTTGTTACAGTGATGATAAGATTCATAATATATTTTTTGATAGGATTCATCAATAATGTTCAAAATAATGCACGTCCTTTATTAAGAATTTGGTTTCCTCTATCTTTGAGTTTTCTTGGTTGATATTAGCCATAGATACTAATTAAACTCGTGTTTGGATTTAATTATATGATTATTCATTCTCCAAACATCCATGTTTATTATTCATTGTTTACTCATGATATATTCTTATTTATGTAAACCTTATTGAATGTTTGAGATAAGGCTTTATTTTTTCTCTTTCCCATTATTTGAAATAGGAGGTTCTATATGATATCATATATTTAATAAAATCTATATTGATATGTTTCTTCCATGACTATAATTTATTATGCTAACAACATATGTATAATATTTTCCAATAAATATAAAGTAATCAATCCTACATTGTGTGATTACTTGTATCTTGTACTAATGTAATAAAGTAAACAACGACTCTGGATTACTAGATTTAGAATTTGTGTAACAACCCAAGATTTAATGTGATAGATTCTTTAAAATTTCATTTATTTCTTATGTTGTATTTGATACCACGATTAGCTTGAGGTATACACAACATTGTATTAGCTTGTAGTAGACACAACAATATACTTGGATTGTGTTGCACACAATTATTTATTCTTTTGATAGAATTGATTTCACGCAACACTGAGTATAGATTTTGTTCAATTTATAAATACACTTTTTTTTGTTATTTTATACACAACACAAACACAAGCTTTCACTACACACAACAATGACTTGGATTGTGTTACACCCAAGAGAGACCTTCCTCAAACGCTTGTGTTGTACGCAATACCAAGTTTCACTAAACATTGATATATTATTAAGATATGATTATTTAATGGGATATAAACAAGTTGTTATGAATAGTATTAAAAAACATTTAAATTTGTAACATTATCATTCATCTTACTCATTTTCTAAAACATTTTATGAGAACAAAATCATTTTTTTTAAAATAAGTATTTTAAGAAATGCAATTTTACCGCCTTTTGATGGAGCATCCATTTTAAATATAGTTTTGACACATATATAAGTTCAATTTGATAATATAAAAGACTTATCTGGAATCATGATATAAAATTTTAATTTGGATAAATTTTTGATATTTTTCTGATAACTTTCATATTTTGATGAATAGTAAAAATAAGCTAAATGTTATTTAAAAACAAGTTTTTTCATTAAGATAATTTATATAGATAAATAATAAAATTTAATGGTTTTATATTATAAATATAATATATTTTAACATTTAATATAATTTATTTCATTATCATTAATTTTACATTAAATTAATAAGTAAAAACATTCCAATATTTTGCGATGTTTTAACTTTTAAAACCTATTTTCTCAACAATGAGATTAATTTTAAATTAAATAATGCAACTTATGTGTAATTATTATAAAAAATTGTTTCCATATTTGGAATCACTTGGTAGAAATTATGTTAATATGATACTGTGATTATTCTTTGAATTATTAATAGTAACATTGGTAATTATTTTTATTCACATGGTTAAAGTTCAATCGAGTAATTAAGGGTAAAAATAATAATATAAATTTAACATAACTACTATAATAATTCTATTGGGTGATTAAAATTTTACCCTTATAATCTATTGTTCAAAATGGAATCACTTTATTGCCACCTTGTTATAAAAATGACATGAATGAAATAAAAACTAATGAAATGGCCAATGCGTCACAATCTCTTTTTATACAAGTGTACGAATTTTCATATATGGATAAATGGGAGATAAAATCGAATATAGATAGTATCTAGAAATATAACATAATTACCCACATCATATAAAATTTATTTATAATTTTTAGTTATTAATAATTATAACTAATGATGACATAGTAGTGATGTAGATATTATTTTATTAATAGAAATATAAAATAAATCGTCTTAAAAATGTTAAAAGAAATATAATATGAACTAATTTATGTTATCCATAAATTTTATAAGTTAATATGACATGTTAGGAGTGTATTTAATTTTTTTTTAGAATTTATCTTTTGTGTGAATTTTATTCAAAGTCTTATAAATGAATAGTGTCAAAATTGACCCTATAGGTATTTTATAAACATAACATTTTATTAAATTATTTAAAAATCCAAATAATATTTAAAAATAACATATTGTTAATTATAAGGCCTAAAATATCATAAATTATCCATTTATGGTCAATTAACAACACATAATTAAATATTCATTACCATTACATATTTAAAATATTATTACTAAAATTAAACATTAAAAGATTAACTAAGGGGCAATTAAAATGATAAGATTTAAATTGAAAAAAAAATTGTTAAAAATTTATTGGTTGATGAGACTAAAACCCTCTATAATATCATATTTGAATTGGGGACCCTTTTCAGGTTTTTGGGTTGTTTTTTATTTTATTATAAAATAATATTTTTCAGAGTTTCCTTAAATGCCCCACTTCTCTCTTATAAAAGGGCACCTCCTCCCTCTCCTATTCACTCCATTTTGTGGATTTGATATCTGTGAAACCCTGAAAATTTCTCTTATAATATTCCCTAGTTACATTTTAGAGGTTCTTGTCTTCTCAAAAGACTAACTCTAGTGTCATTTGTGGAATTTTAAAGGAGGCACGTCGAGGAAGAGGTAATATCATCTACCGATTCATTCAAATCTATTTATTCTTCTACTTTAACTTCTGTAGTTTTTTAATTATAAATTAATAATAAAAGTATCACGAATATACTGATGTTTTATTATAAATATGAAACAACCCTATTCCACACTCTATCAATCCTACAAAAAATGAAATCACCACACATGCGTACAGAGGAATTATCTTCTCAACACCGTGGTGTAATATGTTTTTTACAACCACCTTACATGGATGGTTATAATGATAGGAATAATAAATATATATTATTATTATTACATGATATTAATTATTATATATTATAGACAATCCACTTCAATACCCTTCAACAACTAAGAGAATGATGTAGTCACTCGTGCGTACGTACGGCTTACCATCTCCACGACGCGATGAGATTATTTCACCATGTTAACCAATCATGAAAGAATATAAAGTGTATATAATAAATAATTTTGAAAAACATGACATAATAAATCTACTGTATTTATTTAAATTTATGTATTTCATTTACATTCGTCCATTCAATTTAATAAGGAAACAAAAACAGTGTTAATGCGTACGTATGACCTACTATCTCCATGAATGGTGTATTCTATTCCATTAATTGATCAATTATATATATTTATATAAGGAATATATATGATATATAAATAATGTTTTAAATTCGGGATGTAATTAAATCAGGATCAATGTAATCGTATGAAGAATAACTTGTCCAAACACGTATGATAAATGAAATGATTGTTACCCAAAACATTGCTTCCTCATGTAATTGACTAATAAATGGGTTATATAATGTAATAAGTGAATCACATATGATATCATAAATTTTATTATGGTTATTTTTCTAGTTAATAATATGTCTAAACCCACTATACATGAGTCTTAAACACATATGAATGAAATCAGACCTATGGTAAGGGATAACTTTTTCAATCTTGTTTTTATCAGAGATTGTTTATTCCTAAGTATTTAATAGGGTTGTTCTTATCATCGATGTCCATGTTTTCTAAAAAAATAATAAAATGTTAACTATTATCTCATGTGTTTTTAAAGTCATTTTAACTCTTTTATGAATTTTACTACATTGTATGGAAGGAATCTTTCTTTTGTTTACCATACGAGGTACTTTTTGACATTTTCAGAAAAAGTACGAGCATATTATTTTCCTAACTTATATGGAATGAACAGATTTTTTTTCTTTCATAGAGAATTATCTCTATAAAGACTCCTTTTAATAAATTCATGTATATTTTCAACTAAATTCATTTCTCTTAAAATTGCAAGAAATGTTGAAAAAATGAAATGTGTTTGAAGAAGAAATAATATTTCCCTCAAGAACTAAGATCAAGTGTTTTATAAAAAAATATCTTCCATATAAGATGATATAGCTTTATGATTATATTTCTATTATTACTTTGATTCGATTAAATTATAATGGAATTATATTTATGCAACCGTTTTGTCTTAATTATATTATTTTTTGATGGCACGATGTTTAAGAATCCCATTTTATTTCATGGGTTATGATATGATGTATGATTTATGTTTTTGTAGAACACATAAGAATGGTTTCATTATGAGAATAGTGGGACCTATATCTCCCTCCAATGCATTGGGTAATGATTTATATCTTCTGAGATATACATGTTTGTAACAGAAAATAAATTTGGATCACTATTAGAGGACTGGAACGAGGGGTGAACTCGGTTTAGTAATGGACTTTTTCCGCTATGATGGCCTTGGAAATGAGCCCTGAATAATATGAAATAATTATCTATGATTACATGTGTATGCCCCAATGTTTCATGTCTTATGTTATGATTATTGGGATTGCATCTCACATCTATGATTTTTTCCATTACAAGATATTATGTTCTCTTATATGCAGGATCGTATTTTAAAATATTATATATGATTGATATTTCCTTTGTTTACCATTACTGAGAATTTGATCACATGATTTTTATGTTTCCTTTTCCCCCGAATATAATGATATGATTTAGGTAGGAAGAAAAGGTAAAGATATTTATGGGAGATTTTGAAGATCATTCACCATGATTTGAAGATTGTGTTCTAAGTTTCCAAAGTCCATAAACTAATATGTTATTTGGGCGTCTATTTGTGTCATGTATTAAGAATTCGGAAAATGAAATGTGATGTACATGTAGGTCAATCATGGGGATCTACAATTAGTATTAGAGTGAAGTTTTAGTCATCCTTTGGAATCTAGGATAAAAAAACTTTTGTGTGATCCCTATATATATTTCTAAGATATGTGTAGGGTTATCCCTAACGTTAAGTCTAACAATTGGTTACAGTTCTACAATTGTGGTAATGATCATGAATAACCTAGGATTATACCTAAGATGTTAGTGGCTAAATGTACTCCCCATTTATTATGGTGTATTCCAAGTATGATTTTTTCCTCTCACATTGTTCTTTTTGGGTTTAGGAAAATGGATAGATGCATGAGGATTCATGTTTATTGAAAATACGATGGACAATGTAATGATATTCTTCATGAGCAACCAAATGAAATGTGATTTAGAATGAAAAACATCGTTATTATGAATAATCAGAAATCTCAAAATATGATCAATAATGTCAACTTTGATATGTTTCTTGGCCCAACTAATATGAGAAATATGGAGTTTTATAATGATTATAGAGGAAATATTGTTCAATTTTTCTCATGTAAATCATGTTGGAACAGACATCAAGGAGAATCTTTCAAAGGAACTAGAAGATGCTTTTTCGTGTGGAAAAGAAGGACACAAAGCCAATAATTGTAATGGAAAATGTTCAGTTATCACAATTGAAATGGAAAATGGTTCTACTAAGAAATCAATGACAGTTAAATGTATTAAATGTAAAATTTATGGGCATTATGCAAATGAATTACCCAATGGAAAATCTCATGAAGTGAATTGGAATGGTAGAATGGGTAGTATTTATGTTTCATATGATGAAGATACTTCAAATGATATGTGAGATGAATCAAGTGGTAAGGAATAAAATAATGTATCCAGATAAATGGTTTAAGAAGGTAGTGGAATGATTGTGTGTTTATCAAGAGTAAATTTGTATAAGTAATTTAATGATACTATGGAATAATGAAACATCTAAGGATTATTTAATTATTATTTTTTCTTAAGTATTTGAACATATATGTTGAATGGTACTGGTAACCATGAATGATTATTCATATATTTTTAGAAATCACGTGATATTCTTATAATTTAAGGGTTAAGGAGATAATGAGTTGTTTGATTGTCTTAATGATCTCATGAATTATATATGGAAAAAGTGATACCATGTTTTGAGTATATAGAATTGTTGGTATTTTGGTATTTGGAAAAAGATAACTTTTGACAATATTCATTTATCCACTAAGGTTCTATGGTAATACATGTTATTATTGTCCAAAAAATACATGATTAATGTATTAACATGTTTGTAAATTGACAACTAAGAACTACCAAATGAGATATGTGAGATAAAGGTTATGTGGATTTAGTTAACCTCCTTCTAATGTATTATATTCTTAATTTTATGATGGATTCTAATGTTATAAATTTACGGATATTATAATTTATATTCTATTTTATGTTGGTTAGATTAATTTTTTATCTCAATATAGGTAGATTTATTCTTATTTGACAGCATGTTGTAATATTTTTTCAGAAAGATGGAATGTCCTATGATTCTATCACATTATCTGATAACACTTCATGAATGACAAATTCAACATCGTTTCTTTAAGATATGTAGTGGAAATTGTTCAAGGCATGAACTATGGAGAGATTTCACCAAAATAATGTATGTATTTATTCTTATGCAAAATTATTCAAATTTAGGAAAAGGATCTGAAAAACTAAAAAATATATCTGAATACCTTCTTATCTGAAGAATCAGATGGTCCATTAAATCATCGCAAAATTAAGGATTTATGGTAGTTAACATTCTCCAGACCTTATTCTTTATCACTGTATATTAGAACATGAAGGCTAGATTTCACTTCCATATCCATGTATTCTCATCCTACCTATGTTATGCTATGTGGAAAGTAGTGAATAGTTAATTTCCGTAACCATTATATTTCTATCATTATTTTTTGAAATGATGTTTTAGTATTCATTTTTCCGATGTGGGTTTCAATGAAAGAAACATTAAGGTACAAAACCATTTATAACTCGGATGAATTTTGATAGAGAAATTCAATTTAAGGGGGTAGAATGTAACAAACCATGATTTTATTAGATAGATTCTTTACCATTTCATTTATTTTTTTTATTATACACCAACATTATCTTGCACTATACACAACATTGTATTAGCTTGCAGTATACGTAACAATATACTTGGCTTTTGTTGCAGACAATTTCATGTTCTTTTGATATAATTGGAACCACACAACACTTAGTATAGATTTTTTTCAATTTATAAATGAACAATGTTTTGATTATGTTATACCCAACACCAAAGGATTCTTTCACTATATGCAATACTAACTTGTCTTGAGTTACATGAAATAGATATTATCCTCGATTGCATGTGTTGTAGGCAATACTGAGTTTCACTAAAAATGATATATTTTAAAAATATGATTATTTAATGGGATACAAACTAGCCGACATGAATAGTATTATCCATATTTTAAATTTTATAACATTATCATTCATCTAACACATTTTCTAAATCATGGGATGAGAACAAAATCAATTGTTTTGGAAAAAATGGGAATTTTTCAAATAAGGATGTTGTGTCACCTTTTGATGGAGACCCCATTTTAAGTCTAGTTTTGGACTCATTTATAAGTTCAATTTGACAAAATAATCCCCTTCTTCAGAATCAGGATATAAAAATTTACCTTTTATAAATTTTGGATATTTTTCTGATAACATTCATATTCTTATGAATAGTAAAAATACGATAAAATTTAATTAAAAACAACTTTTATCATTAAGATAATTTACATGGTTAAATAAAAAAAACTGAATGGTTTAAAATTATAAATATAATATTAATTTAACATTTAATATAATTTATGTCATTATCATTAATTTTTCATCAAATTAATAGGTAAAAACATTTCAATATTTTGCACTGTTTTAACTTTTAAAACTCATTTCTAAACAATGGGATTTATTTTCAATTAATTAATGAAAATTCTGTGAGTTGAATTTTAAAAAATAGAATCTATATTATGAATCATTAGGTCCAAATTATGTTAATAGGATACTTATATTTTTTGGGCATCATGAATAGTAACCATGTTAATTATTTTTTTTGCATGGATAAAGGTAAATCCAGTAATTAAGGGTAAAAATAATATTATCAAATTACCATAACACCTAAAAAAATCATATTTGATGATTAAATTCCACCCTTATTATATATTTTTAGAAACCGAATCACTTTATTACTACTTACCTATGAAAATGACATGAATGCAATAAAAACTATTGAAATTGACAAAGTGTCACAATCTCTTTTAATACAAGTGTATTAATTTTCATATATAACTAAATAGGTGATAAAATTTACAATAGATAATCCCTGGAAATTTAATATAATTACCCACATCATAAAAATTTATTTATAATTTTTAGTTATTAATTATTTACCATTAAATATGACACAATAATGATGTAGAAATGATTTTATTAATAGAAATATCAAAAAAATGGTTTTAAAAAAGTTAAAAGAAATACCATATGGACTAATTAATGTTATCGATGAATTTTATAGGTTTTTATGACATGTTACGAGTGTATTTAAAATTTTGGTTCGAATTTATCTTCCGTGGGAATTTTATTTAAATTATAATAAATGAATGGTGTCAAAATTGACACTATTGATCTTTTATAAACAAAAAATTTATTAGATTATATAAAATAATAAAAATATTTAGAAATAGAAAATAGATAATTATAATGTCTAAAATATCATAAATTATCAATTTATGGTCAATTATCACAAAATAATTAAATACTCATTACCAGTAAATATTTATAATTTTATTACCAAAATTAAACTTTAACAGAATAACTAATGCTCAATTAAAATGATAATGTTTAAATTGACAAACTAGGTAGTCCAAAATTTCTTTTTTTATGAGATTACAACCATATATCATCTCATCTTCTAATTAGGGACACTTTTGAGGTGTTTGGTTAGGTTTTGATTTTATTATCAATTAATATTTTTCAGATATTCCTAAAGTGCCCCTCTCCTCTCTTATAAAAGGGCACCACCTACCTCTCTTATTCACTATTTTTTTAGGATTAAAAGTATTAAAACACGAAAATTTATCTTATAATATTATCTTGTTAAATTCCTTATGTTCTTTTATTCTCAAATGACCAAATCATGTCCCCTAAGAGTAATTTTAATGGAGGCAGGTCGAGGAAGAGGTAATCTCTTCTACAGATTTTTTCAAATTTATTTCTTCTTATACATCCTCTTCTTTAGTTTTTTCATTATAAAGTTATAACATTAGTATAAATTATATACTAATATATTATTATAAATATGAAGCAACCCTATTTCACCTTCTATCTATCCTAAAAAAATGAAATCACTCCACTTGTTTACGTATGGATTACCGTCTCCACGCTGTTGTGTAATGTGTTTTTCACCACCACCTTACATGGATGGGTATAGTGGTGGAAATAATAACTATATAGGATTATTATAACATTATACTAATTATTAGATATTATACACCATCCACTTCAATACCATTCAATAACTATGGGAATGATATCATCCCTCATGCATGTCTATGGCTTATCATCTCCATTACACGATGATATTCTTTCTCCGTGTTAACCATTAAAGAAAGATTCTAATATATATATAACAAATAATCAAGAAATATATAAAATAATAATTCAACTATATTTATTTATACATATATATATATATGTCATTTACTTACTTCCATTCCATTTAATAAGGAAACAAAAACATCTTTTATGCATATGTACGGCCTAATGTCTCCGTGAATGGTCAATTCTTTTCCATTTATTGATATATTATAAATATTTATATACTGAATATATATGATATATAAATCATGTTTTAAAATCTCGAATTATGTAAATCATGATCTATGTAATCATATGAAGAATAACATGTCCAAAAATGTACGATAAATGAAACGATTTTTACAAAAAACATTGCTTTAAAATGGAATTGAAAAATGAACTCGTAATATAAAGTTGTAAGTGAATCATTTAGGATATCATAAATATTATTATAGTTTTACAAGTTAATAATATGTTTAAACTTTCTATACAAGAGTTTCAAACACATACGGATGAAATCAGACCTAACGTAAGGGATAACATTTCCAATCTCGTTTTTATCCATGATTGTGTATTTGAAATTATTTACGAGGGATATATTTATCATCCATGTCCATTTGTTCTGAAAATGTTTTCATAAAATGTTTAATATTCGTCCATTTATGTTAAATTTAATTTCTACACTTTTCACTTTTACCACATGGTATGGAATGAATATTTCTTTTGATTACCATACGTGGTACTTTTTGACTTTTCCAGCAAAAGTACGAGGAGAATATTTTTTTAACATACATATCATGAAAAAAAAATTATTCTTTCATAGAGAATTATTTCAAGGAATATTCCTTAAAAAATTTTCAAATTAATTTTCAATTAACATCTTTTATTTTAAAATTTCATGACATATTTGGAAAATAAAATATTTTTGATGAAGAAAGGATATTTTATTAAAGAACTAAGTTCAAGTGTTTTATCAAAATTATTTTCCATATAATATGATATAGGGTTAGGTTTTTGTCCATATTTTTACTTTTATTTGATTATTTTAGAATAGAATTATTTTTATGATGTCTTTTTATCTTATATGGATTATGTTTTGATGATATGATGTTTAAGAATCCCATTTCATTACCTGGGTTATGCTATGATGTATGATTTATGTTTTTATGGCACACATAATAATGGTTTCATTATGATATGGGTGGGACCTATATCTTCTCACAATGAATTGTGTAAAGATTTATATCTCATGAGATATAAATTTATGCAACAGAAAGTAAATATGCTTCAATATTACAGGGCTTGAACAAGGAGTGATCTTTTTTAGTAATGGACTTTTCCCACTACGATGGTCTTGGAAATGATCCTTGACTCATATGAAATGATTTTCTATTCTTATGTGTGTATTCCACAAAGTTTCACGTCTTATGTTATGATTATTGAGATTAAATTTCACTTCTATGAATTATCCCATGATATGATATTATGATCTCTTATATGAAGGATAATAATTTCAAATGTTATATTTGATTGATATTTACTTTTTTTACCCTTACTCACCATTTTATCTCACCATTTTTATGTTGTCATTTCTTTGGGATATAAAGAACGGTTTTAGGTAGGAAAACAAATGAGGAAGATCTTTATGGGAGATATTGAAGTTCCTTCACCATGACTACAAGATTATGTTCTGAGTTTCCAACAACACTAAACTAATACATTCATTGGGTATCTATTTGTGTCATGTATTAATAATTCTACAAAAAAATGTAATGTCCATATACATCAATCATGGGTCTTTAAAGTTCGTACAATATTATTTTTTAATTTGACTCTATTTAGAAGTTATGAGAAAAAAATCTATACATTAGAAATCAATAACATGATAAATTTATTCCTGTTTATTGGAAAAAATTCAATAGGAAATATCATAACCCAAAAGTGATGATAGAAATCCTTTAGATAGATACATAGTGTAATTTAGTGCACCAAACAATATTTTTTCATAATTTTATAGTTAAATGCCATGGGACAAGATTTCATGTTGCACATTAAATTTATCTTGTTAGCCAGACTATTTTTTTTATTTTTCAAGTTAATTGTATCTCAGGTATGATTACCTTATTCTAATAATATTGTTCATTTTTAATCCCATTTTATTCACCAAAATTATCCATCCTAAGGCATTGAATACTTCTTCATGTCCCCATTTAAACCATCTCATTATATTGAGTTAAAAACAAACCCCTTTTATCTTTTAATTCATGAAATATACCCAAAAATTTCCTTTTTCATCATCAATAAATTAAAATAATGTAACAAACAACCCATAGAACAAGATATGTCTGACCACCAAGATCAATTGGAATGAGATAAAGATTCTTGTTTTGAGGTTTTCTTCCATTAAAATTAAATGAAATATTCCACTATTTCCCATGTATATGAGTCTCACTTGTTACTACATCAAAATGGATGACCATTAGAATAACCCCTGCCAGTAAAAGCAATATGTTCATTTCAATAAGATATAGAAGCCTATTATTTTATAAATATAGACATACATAAGTTTTATTTTATTAATCAACTGTAAATATGATCTCTATATCAGATATAGGGTCCCAAACATGAATCACATTACCACAAAAAAATATCATTGGGTAAAATTATAGAAACAATTAGATAATATTTTAACAAATCATTCTACATGTATTTTTCCCAAGTAAATTTGAATTTTCCATCCAATTGGTATGTGTCTCCCTCCCTTCAATATAAGAATATTTCAATTCACAATCTGTGTATTCACATTACCATTTATGAAAAAATATTACTCCTCCTTTTCCTCCATCTATATATTTTAGATTCTTATGAATATATAATTTTCCATGAACGTCAAATATGATATATGATTAAATGAAACACCAAAATTAAATACCCAAAATTCTATAGGAATATTTTAACACAATATCAAGACAGACCTATGATGCAATAAATTTAAATAAATGGAACATTTAGAATCTATTTTTATATAACTCCCTTTGTGATCATTAAAATCATTCTTATGATGATTCATCCTACTGAAGTGACATTATATAGGTTCATGTTTCAATATTTATTCAAAGAATAATCAACTGAATTCTTTTCTTTCCTCAGACAAACATTCTGGTTGGGTGATTATCTTCTAAAATATGTTTTAAGTGCATTTTTGGCAGTTTCATAGATTTCACTATTCCAAAGATTGTTATTTAGGATTATTCTCTTAACATAATAAAATAATTATTTAGAGTTTTTAAAATATCTAATTATAGTGGTGACTACAACATCCTAACTCTATTGTAGTGATGACTATGAAATCAATGCCCAAGAATCTTTTGTGAAAATTAATTTCACTGAATCAATTTTTCTCTAAATAGTATTATAATCATGTTAATGTCGAATAAATTTCATAATTCTGATCTTCTCATTCCCAAAATATAAACATTATATGTACTTTTAAAAGTAGAAAACGTTTTATACATGTCATTGAGTGCTATCATTTGTTTTATTGTCGTTTTCTTCATTTAAATATTAAAATGACTATTACGTTCAAAAAACATACCCATAGATTTGAGTGACTTATGAACTCAACACACCCCATTTTCATTCAACATATTCACTAGTTTAAATCTTTTTCATGGATCATCCAACTCATTTTAGGAGAAATAATATTCCATATATATCATACTAAAGCAACAGTATTTTCAATCAATAATCTCATTCTTGGCCTTTCCTTCTTCTAGAACCATTATTTTAATGCATTAAATCCCATTAAATTAAATAATATCAAGGATGAAATTAAATCCGAATACATAATATTTTTTATAATATCTTAAATAATCATGGATGCCACTTGGTAGTGATGGATTAAAAATAGGGGAGGTATAAATCTCGAGGTCCCCATAAGATCAACTACCGAAAGAAATTTTATGAATTAATTAGAAATTAAACCTCTATAAATAATATGTATTAAACACACCAAAACACCTATATTTTGTTCATAAGTGTATGTGAAGATTAAATCCACCCCAAATCACCAAACACAAAATTTTTAAAACCAAAAAACAGAAGCATACAATCAATTATATGAAATGTGATATGTAACGAACATAATGTGTTGAATTTTTTTAATATTTTATCCTTATCTCCATGGTGGATCATGAAAATATTTTATTTCTCATAAAGTGTAAAAATTATAAATTTTTTACTTTATATCCTTGATGATCACTCAGAGACACTGACAACGTAATAAATCAGTATTTCGTTCCCCCATATATATTATTGGGTAAAACTGGACATAATATTTCACTAACCTCTTACATTAATAGGTCTCTAGAAATTTGAATCAGAAACCACCCATCATTTATAGAAATCCTCATCTTAGTAGAAACAACTCCTTAACCAATCCTATCACCATCCTCCATAAAATATGCAAAAAAAGTGATCTTTCATCTGTTGAACGAGAAATTTGATTTGAAATTACTCAATATTAATTTATGTCAATTTATCTCTTTGTAATTGATACCTCTATATGGTGAACTAGATAAGGGTCATTCAAGAGGATTCTTAATTCTAACATATATGTGTCACGAACTTTACCAGAATTTACAATATAGTAGTCACACTCAAAGGGGGTAAGCCTTATTAAAAGAAATGAATTATTTTAGTTCATTTATTCTATTTTATATAGGATATTTTGATATTTATTTATACATTAATTTTAATATCCCAATATTTAAATTAATTACTCTCTTCAATATCATACAAAATATATAACAACAAGTGAAATTGAACAAAAAATATTATTATATAATTATGAAAATTACAACCCTTGCATTTAATTGTGGGGTAGAATAAGATTAACTAAAATTTTAAATATATATAATATTTCTAATTAGTAAAAAATTATTTATTTATTCCTTGGAAGTAGGAACTCAATTTTTAGTAAAGTAATTTTATTCTTGAAAAATATTCTTTCTTCAAAATTATTTTTAACTACTTTTTAATATGAATATTATATTTAATTTTTGTAACATTTATAAAATATTATTGATTAAATAAATATAATTTTTGAAATAAGCATATAAAAATCATCTTTTGTAAAATATGGATATTATTTAATAAAATTTTCATTTGTTTGTAAATATTAAAAAAACTACTTTTTTCATGAACTACATTCAATTAAATACTATTTAGAATTTACATTTATATTTTGGACTATTTTTAAAATTTAATTATTTTCATTTCATTTAATATAATAAAAATATAATTTTTGAAAAATTAAACTATAATTCAATTTATTATATAATTATTTTACATTTTAAAAACTTTTTTTTTGGAAAAACTGTATTTTATTGCATTTTTACACTTTTATTTTTAAAGAAATTATCTCAAACATGTTTTTGTAATCATAATAATTTTATTAAATATTATTAATTATTAGGTTCATAATTAAGTAAATATTTCCCTTTTATTTTTTGTAAAAATTAATCATGACTTTAATATTTTTATTGCCATGTTAAAGTGAAAATTAGGTAAATAAGGGTTTAAAATATTTTGGTAAGGGCTATAAAATGATCTAGAGACGTCATAATATTATTTTATGAGTGTATATCATAAATAATCATCAAGTATATTGTTATATTCCGCTTTATTTCTAATTGGATGTGATTATTAACTTTATATTATTTCATGTAATATAATCTCAAAAGGTGACTCTATTTTTATAAACTAGTATAATATTTCTAAAAAGGATATAAAAATAGGATAAGTTCATTTATAAGTATTCAATTGGAATATAAATGACTTATATTTTTCATGGTATTTTATTTTAAATTTTTAGTTGTGAAATAATTACCTTAATTACTTATACAACACATATATAGTGATTCTGCAATTTATAGAAGAATAAAAATGATATTAGAGATAATAATATTAAAATAATATATAGTATTTAATTTAATCTATTGATTTCAAAGATTAAAATTCAATGTAATTTATTTTTTGAAATATTTGGATTTAATTTTTTATTTTTTTGTTTTATTAAATTCAATGTAATTAATGGTTATAAATATTAGTATTAGTATTTTTTTATACTAAAAAATATTTTATTAAATGATATATAAAAAATAATATATTTATTAAATTTTCTAAGATATGGTTTATATTATAAGACATTTTTATATTTATGGTCATTTTTTCCATTTATTAAAAATATTTTGACAATCAAATAGTAATTAAATTTTGTTGTCATGGTTTATTTAAATGGGTTTAATGAGGGGTTAAAACCAAAATATATGGTTACTAACATAGTAAAACATTGGATAATTTTTATCATATGATAGCATTTAGACCTATAATCATCCTATATTCTAAATAAATAATCTTGGAACCATATTAAATTGAAAATTAATTTATATTATGATTACATTTTATGAAATTCAAAGAGAATGTATCTCCTCTCTTATAAAAGGGAACATACGATTCTAATTTCATGACTCCTCCATAATCTTTAAGATATTCCAATATCTGAACAAAGACATTATTAAAATCCCTCACCACATTATAAAGGATTAATTTTGGAAATAATTTCATCATTTTTTGAATTAATTATTTATGAAAATAGGTTTTATAAATAAGAGGTATCATTATTAATAGAGAATTATTATCTTATTTAATTTTTCACCACATTAAAATTTTATTCATCATTGAAAATATAATCACATAAGTATCTACTGTTACTTATGAGCTATTATTTTAATTAAATAACTTATATCCGTCTACAACCTCCATCAATTGGTAAAGGAATTCTTCATTTGTGTGTATGGAGGACTACCATATTGTCTACCAATGCAATCAATTTTTCATCACCACATCTCGCAACTAGTGATAATGATGTAATTATTGAATATATATGATATTAAAAATATTTAATAAATTATTATATTATAAAATATCATTTAAATTAGAAATATCTATAACATCCTAGGTAAATTTAGAATAAGTTTTTTTCATATTTATTATTATCTTTGAATTAGTTTTTAATTTTACTTTAAAATGGATATTATGTCTGATAGCATACCCTAAGCACAATAATGTGTTTCACCAAAATCTTATGTTGCACACAATACTAAGTTGTACCAAAAAATAATATATTATAAATATTATTATTTTATGTTTTAGTAATATTATAGCCATTACAATGATGGGAATGAGAGATATAAAATATTTTTTGAAAATATTTTTTCTCAGTATTATTTAATGATTTACTAGTTTGAATGGTTTTTATAAATAAAAATAAAAAACAATTGAATATAAAGTAATAAAATCAATGTTATTAGATTATATTAATAAAATATAAATTAAATAAGACATTATAAATTCAGCTTAAATTTTTTCTATACATCATATAAAAACAAATACAATTTTATAGATAAAATGAGTGTTTTTCTAAAAATGCAGTTTTACCACCTTTTGATGGGGAACCAATTTTAAATCTGGGTCTTGATTGTTTTATAAGTATTATTTTAAAAAATTAACATCTTCTTTTTAAGTTGGTAGACAAAATTTAATTTTGTTTAATTTTCGGTATTTTTCTAATTAAATTCAATTTTTTAAAGAAAAGCTAAAATTACTACATTTTAATTCAAAAAATACCATTTAGTAAAATATATTTATATTATTATATTATAACTTTACATGGCCTTAAGGTATAATTAGATTATGTGTTTATCCCATGATTAAATGTTGTCCACTGTAATTAATTTCACATTGAAATTTGATATTAACATGTGTCCATCATTTGATGGTTTCTAATTTTAAAAAACTCATTTCTCAATCCATCAACGAGATTGACATTAAATTAATTATAGTCACTTTTGTGATTTGAATTTTAAAATAATGTACATACATGTTTGTAATCAATATGAAAAATGTGATCTAATATGATTAAAATAATTTTTGGATAACAATAACATTATTATTTTATTTACCATAATTAAAGGGTAAAACAGGTAAATAAGGGTTAAAATAATATTATAATAACACAAATCAACCCTTACACTTGTCTAAATATTATTTGATTAGTTATTTAATACCAATAATATCCTTGGGCCAATATTTTATCTTTTTCAAGACACTTGGGTGTGATTAAGACATTTATAACATTTGAAATAAATTAAATGAAAAAAAATCTTAAACATGTCTCTTATTACAAAAATAACAATTAATATGAAGTTATATAAGTGATATATTCGACTATAAAAACTAATTTGAATGTAAACAAAATTACCTAAAACATTGAATTTTTATTTATTATTTTATGGCATTAAATAATTGTATTTAATTATGACGCAATTATGATGATGTGATTTCATTATTAATGAAAGATTAAAATAAGAGATATTAAAATATTAAAATAAATATTATTTGAAAAAATATATTCCATCCAAAAATATTCTCGATGACTATGATATTTAGGATTGAGTTAATGTATTTTTTTTGATGGACTAAAGTTATTATAATATTTTGAAAAACCATGTAATGAATATTTTCTAAATTTACATAATTTTTATTTGAAAATATGAATTTTTTATTAAATTATATAAAATTAATAAAAACACTAGTTGAAAATGTGGGTTCAATGTTAAAGATATGACGTTATTTTTTTATAAAAAAACATAAAATGTAGCTTGGGGGACATTTTTGCCTAGGTTTTAACATAAAATGAACGAAAATTTTTATATATCACTTTTTCACATAAGTTTTTGTAAAAAACGACACTAAAAATTTTTAAAAATATATTGGCTCATCAACCCTCATTCTTTTGGATAATTGGAACTATTATATCAACTCAGGAAGACTCTGAATGAAACCCGCTGATACTCATTGACCATTAGTGTTTATTATATTCAATTTTCATGATTTATGGTCTTGATTTTTATTCTTCTTTCATTGTTTCATCATCTAGGGAATTATTTTCTATGCGTAAACCATTTTCTGGGTGAGAATCCACCACAGTTTCATTTAATTTATTTCTTGTTTATTGTTCATTTTTTCAAAAACATATGTTAGATCATGCAGTGTTTATTTGTTAAACTAGTTTGAAGGAGCGAATTCTAGGTTAAGGATGCAATTTCACTGTTGAACTCCAAACTTTGTATGTTTGTTTAAATTTTAAAGATAAATTATTTACCTTTTTTCTTCATTTAATCAATCAGTTTAATTATTTTTATGTAGTTTTTATTTATCCAAGATGGAATTTAACTTATTGTATAAACATATATGAAAACAATATAGTAAATCTGAAGGAAATTAATTTCCATTATTAGATAAGTGACATGAAATGTGCTTATCTACCTATATGATTGACAAATGATATATTCATCTATATTGGACAATATAATGAGAGATTCAAAATTGTATGAGTTTTTCAATACTAAATTGAAATATCTATTTTAAAATGATTAGTATTGATTACATGGATATATAGATTTTATGAGTATTCATATAATATATTGAGATACATCTAGTGGACATGTTAATATAGAGATATGAGTGTTCTTAATAAAGATCATTCCAAATCATTTGTCATCTTGAATAACAAATTTTTTTGATAGATGAAATTGTTGGGTTATGGTTATGAATTAGTGAATTTATAGTCACTTTTATTGATACAAATTCCTATAAAGTCACTGAATTATTCTTTGGAATAATGATTGATTTTATAATAATTGTTTCTAATATGAGAGAGTTAATTTTATAATTATATCTAAAGTATTATGGATATAATTGCAAGAGTTGTGATGTTTTATATAATTTCTATAATGATTCAGTGAATGTGGACAATTGTTGGTTATATTGACTAAAGAGTCATACCATTATTATCAATCAATTTAAATATATCGGTTTATATTTACCATTTTTCTATATATATATATTTAAATGTTTATATGTTTTAATATATTCACCTATTATATTATGATATCAGGTTTTGATTGGAACAAAATTTGAAATTTTTTATGAAGAACCACTAGTGAATATGGAAAAGGAGTGGATAATTTCTTTTAATTATCTAATTGAGATGGTTAAAACATAGATTTTATCTTTTATCCATATGTGAAGTATTTGAATATGAGAAATTTAAATTCAAATGAAAACAAGGATCGTCTCATTTGAAATGGATTTAGCCTTATTTATATCGGTTTGATATGGAAAGGTGAAATAACTACAAATTCAACATCTAATGGTGATAACATTATTTTTAATGAGGCATAATATCATATTGAAAAATTAATTCTAGATTTAGTTGTTGAAACCATCAAGAAAACCATAATTATTGAATTCTTTTATTGATATTATAGAAAAATATTTGTTTCTATGTTGTCGTAAATATAGTGTTATCATTATTTTTAAGATTAGATAACATTGAAGAAAGGAATGGGTTGAGAGATTAATGTTTCTCCAACCTACTAGAGCATTTAAAATTGCAACTTGCAGAAGGCAATTGGATTCCATATTCCAATTATGATGTGATGAAAATATTATTTCCAATGTGATTGGGGTATATAATGATTCATGATGGCCTAAATGATTTTGTGCTATATATGAATGAATATGAATATTTATCTAGTTTTCCAACAAGTGGTACATTACACTATAAGATGGAAAAAAGGTTAACTTAGATGCATTCTGAATAACTAACATCTAACATCA
Source organism: Viscum album (assembly GCA_963277665.1). Classification (NCBI taxonomy): domain Eukaryota; kingdom Viridiplantae; phylum Streptophyta; class Magnoliopsida; order Santalales; family Viscaceae; genus Viscum; species Viscum album. The sequence continues at coordinate 1,151,807,206 of OY728121.1, read as the reverse complement.
TGAAAAATAAATTGAGTACTTTTTAATGATATTATACGATAACTTTTCATAAAATTATGATAATTCCAACATTGATTGATTCTTACGTACCAGAATCAATGCTTTTTCTAAATAAATTTGGTACAATCCAATAATTTCTCATTTGAAGCATTTATTTTCAAATTCAATTGATGAAAATTGTTATGATTCCATTCCTATGAGAGCATCTCTGATGAAAAATTATGTCACCCTACAGATTCATTACATTAGAAGATATTTAATAAACAATTTCATGATTTTTGGAAGTGATGTTAGAAATATCAAAATGGGATTGTGTATTGATGGAATGATTCCATATCAAATCCTATGTTTCCAATATAGTTCATGGAAAATTTTGTTGTAATTTTTCAACTTTTCCCCACATATATGTATGAAGAAAAAAAGTTATGATGTGCTTGATTATTTATGCAACAAAAAAGACATGAAATGATATTGATGTGTACCTTTCACCATTGATTGTTGATTTGAAACTGTTGTAGGGGACATGGTTTAATGTTTTCCACACATAAAAGAAATATTATTTTTGGTATTCTATGATAATTTTCACTATAATAAACATTATATAATATGGAAACAAATCTAGAAACAGTGTTATTGGATATAAATCATTTCCAATTTGTGAATAAGAGACTTCATATTATCAGTTGAAGAATGTAATAAAGACTGTGTACATGGGACATCAATGATTTGTGCGAATTCATCATTCTTATCATAGATGGAAAAAAATTTTATGGTTTGCAGTAATACTATCCTCCCCTTAACCATTTTCATTTGAATAATATTACACCAAGGTAAAAAATATTAATTCTTGTTTTTGAATGAAAAGATGTTTTAGACTTAAAAATTTATCAGGAAGAAATAGTATATCTTTTTTGAACTACCGTATCAGAGATTTTTAGAGATAAAACATAACAATGATGTTATGCATGTTGAGAAAATAAAATGTTCAATTATTATTGGAACTATTTTATATATAAAAACAAAGGAAAAAATATGCAATTCATTATAGATTGGACTTTATATCAATGAGAATATGTTTGGATTTATATAACACTATAAATTGAAACAAAACATATTTCCCTCTAGCTTGTCGCACATTAAGCAAGATTGAAAAAATTAAATTTAGTTAGTGACTTCGTGGTATCAAAGTACCCATTGGTTATTTTCCAAATGTGAATAATTTAGTTCCATTGAAGAATTGTATTAATGGGTATGAAATATCATTATTTTCATGTACTGATGCATCATCATCTTCCTGTCGCATTGTGTGGTATACTTCCAATAACTGAGAAAATAATTTTCATTAGGTTATGTAATTTTCTCAAATCCATTTCTATAAATTTAGTTGATCCAAATTTGTTTTACTTGTTTGAGAATGAATAATATCTTATTATTTGTCAAAAAATGTGTTTCTCACCGACGTTTTTTGATATAATGGTCTATCTGGTGATTCATTTGTTGTGTGTGATTAAAATATGTGGTCATGTATATTTATGATCGATGTAACCTTTTGAAATATATATAAAAATTTGGAAGTGATATGTTAACATTCATTATTGACCAGAGGGCTCTGTTCTTTAAAAATATGTTTCAGAAGGGTAGATTTAGTTCTTTACTGATTTTTTTAGGAAGTGGAGCATATTGGTATCCCTATATATCAACACATGACAATTTATAGTAAAGGTAGAGGGATTTGAGGATTAAAGTTAATGTTCATTCCATGTGACGAAGTGATACATGCATACTTATAGATTGTTAACCACACAAATGATGTTTAGTCATAAATATAATAACATATTGGATAATGAAAATTTTGATATCCAAAAAGAAATTAAAATTGGGTGATGATTGAACATAAAAATACATTTGTTTCTTGGTTTGAAGAAAAAGTCAACATAGATATATCTGCATAAAAAAAGTTGAAATGGTTGGCAGGGGGACCATTTCTTTGTATGATCACATGATCTGGATTTGATATTAATGGGTAAAAATTATACACAATGAAGAAATATGATTAGTGTACCATTCAAAAAAGTTGTGTAATGGTCACTACTGAAGCACTTCATTTTTCAGGTGCAAAATATTATTACCCAATTTTGGAATCAACGCCAAATTTTGGTGTTCTTGAAGACATATGGGAAATTGATAATATAAATGTCAAGTCACTATGTTTAATTGTAATTGTCTTAACAGTAATAGTGGTGATAGCATGAGGAATATGGGTTTAAATGAGTTGATTTGAGAAGATTTAATTGCATTGAGGAACTATTTATCATGGCCAAACAAGAAAAGACAGTATTTTTTGTCATTGATCCATCGAATGATTAGTGGTCTACAGTTTTCCCTAGGAAAATAAAATATTGAGATGATTAAAAGGATGTTGATTATATTGGTTTATATGAGACCTCTTCCATTATTTAATTATTTCTAGATAACAATGGATATAAAAAATACATAATGCATGCAATATGAAATGATCAAGCTATAGGGATATGGGAAAACATTGATGTACTCTCCAAATTAATCTGTTTATTTTATTGATTATATTTCTTTTTTTGAAAATTACTTGTGTAAAAACATTAATATTTAATAACTATTTGATATTTAATTATACATATTTGATTATTTAGATGATTTTTTGTGTTAAATTTTTATAATCTACAGTTATGATAAAACATTTTTTCATTTAAATACCCAATGTATAGTTTTATATTTTGGTTTACTTTACATAGATGAGAACACCATTTCAAACTTTGATATTTATATTTTCAAATTATTATATCATTATAGAAGTAATTTTTATATTTATTATATTACCTTGTTTTTTTTGGTCAATACACAAAACATCATTTTTTAAACATACACATGTGTGCCACATTATTTACTTACATATTTATGTTTACCTATTTTATAATATCTAACATTTCATATTATATTTTGGTATATAAAAACTTCATTACATTTTATTGTTACAATGAAAGATTCAGATAAAAAGACAAAAGAATATCTACCAAGTTACATTCCTTTTTTCATTTTACCATATATCCATTAATATAATAATTTATTAAAAAACATTTAATACTCAAAAAATAGTTATAGGTCTAATGATGGGATGCCAACATGGAATATTATAATTTTATTGTTTGGAAATTATATTCTCATGTGGGTAAATGTGGCCTTACACATTCACCAAAATAGTAACTTTCTTGTGGAGATGAGAGATTGCATATTAGTTTGGATGAAAGTAATAATGTGACTAGCCCAAATGCTACGTACTTTATCATTTATATCGGCATGTAGATAAGTAACAGTATTATAAATTAATATCCTAGTTAAAAGTTTGTCGACATGGTGGTGTTAGATCAATATTTGGTTTCTGTCAAGGTAAAATATGAAAACTGATTTATTATATATCATTTTTTGAATACGATATATTTTAATTGACTAATATTTTTTTAATGCAATTACAGATGATATTCAATTTTTAAAAAACAAAAGAAGTTAAGAAATGATTTCCTACTTTAGTTGTAGTTTGATGGAGGTATATCAAAATAAAAATGAAAACAAGTTATGTGTTTGTAAGGAATCAAAATGAAAACTCATTCCATAAGTATCTGTTTTTTGTTAAAGATACATGGTAGAAATTTCTTACCACTCAACATGATGAAAAATATTAGGTATGAAAATTATATTATTTTATACTATAAATTTTATTATATATGTACCTAATTACTTATTTGATTACATATTATATAATAGTAGTAATGTAAATTTCATCAAGATATCAAATTTTAGAATGCTTACCCGTATACCTTATCAGGTGGAGGGTATCATTTATTTGAGATCCAAATTATTGAGGAAAATTTTGAAGCACTAATAGGTCACACCACTAGTGGTTATGATGAGGTTCAATTTAGACCTCCATTACCACCCACACACCATGAAAAATGGAAAAGAGTGGGAAGAATATGAAATGAATGTAATGTTATAGAGAATCCAAAGGAAGTAGCTGAAGGAATGTTATATAAAAAATTATTATTTATCATTAATGTTGGTAATTTATAAATTAAATACACTAATATACAATTTTAATTTTTCATTTTAGGATGAAAATATGGAGAAATTGACACATGGAACATTTATGCCTAAGGGTAGGATGGTCATCATGGCCACTACTTTAGGAAATCCAGAATTCCATAGCCGCATAAGAGGAGATGAGGTGGATGTTAGTATTTGGAATGCTATTGGTCAAAAAATAAACAATCATGAGACTTGAAAATTGAATCCTTAGAATTATATATGAAATATTCTATGGGAAAAAAATTCCTAGAGCTGTGTTGAAGGATATATTATAATAATTGATGATATTGTCACGGTCAGTGCAGCCTGCCCAACTTTCTTACATAGATCCTCCACCTCCTCACTCAGGCCTAACATTGTACTGTTAGTTGTACATAGAAGATCATGATGTACATATTTTTTTCATTTAGAGTCGGATATTTTTTAGTGGATTATATACATCACCATCCGATTCAGATAGATCAGGTAAGAGTTTTGATACATTTTATTATTAATCCTACTATTCTACTAACATTCCCTATCGTGGAGGATACCATATTTGAAGACTATATGGCTCATTTTTTACCTTTTCCATCAATCCATCCTCATCATATTTCATACATGGTATTCATTTTTTTAAATATTAATTATATATGATTGAAAATTGAACAAATTTTTTTATAAAAATTAAATTATATTAGAGTATCTAAACTCCAAATAAATCTTACAAAGGGAACAAGAGTTCATCAATAAAAAACTATAGATACTTTTGATATTTCAGATGGGATAGAAATATTATATTAGTTTTCTTCTTTCTTTGTCAATATTGATAATTTTGAGATGTCGTGGTAAATATATGAATGATAATTTCCATTTAGAATATTTAGTAATGACATCATGGATCATATTAGTTTTAAAGAGATTATCATTCATGTGTTGCATTTATTTTCCATGAATGTAAATTGGAATTTCATTTCTATTTTTTTAAATGAATTTATTTTAACATGACTAACTATATTTCTTTATATATTACTTATCTACACATTCACCATATTCAAAAAAAATTAAACTATTGTTCTTTAAGATTCTACGTAAATAGAGAAGAATATATGTGTGAGAAGTTATTAATGAACAATATTGGGTGTTCATTTATTCAATTTCACGATGGGGAAGTACAAAAAAATTTTTATTCACTAAGGTTCATTATAGTGTCATTAAATGTGATAATTTATTTATTTTAGGGGGAATTGGATGATTGTCATATTCTTCCCAAGTGAGAATAAATTATATTGTTTTTTCTCTTTATTTGGTGGTTTTCGTAGAAAGTTATCCACCCTATTATAAAAGTAAGTTTATTTGTTTTCATAACATCATTATGACTAATTCCCAATGTTTATAAATGTATTATTAGTTGATATGTATAAAAATTCATTCCATATAATGATTTTAACAAAGATAACTTGTCTATAGTGAAACCAATTGCAATAAACTATGTGAAAGTAAAGGTAAATATTTTTATATTAGATATTATTTTGAATTTTTCATATATATATATATATATATTATTTTTCAGTATCATGTTAATGTTTTGTTAATTTTAGTATTATCATCAGCATGTTCATGTCGAATGTGGTTATCGTGTACTATGATTCATGTATAAGATAATCACAACTAGGGTAATGACTGAATTTTATTAGGTTAATCATATTAATTATTTTATATTTTCAGTCATATTATTACATTTTTTAACATTATTTCTTTAAATTTTATTATATACATTCAAGGATGATGAATCGTATATGAATGATGAACTTGACCATCTTTGTCATTGTTTGAGAACTATTTGTCAAGTTTCAATACAATTTATGGTATCTATTATATAATTTTCCTAATTAGAATTTTTTTTATAAACATGTTTTTACAAAAGAAACATTTTTTTAATAGGTGTGCGTACTTAATGATATCAAACTAATGCTTCAATAATAACCAATAATGTTTATTTTGTAAATTTCTGGTATATTTTTTTCAATTCTAATTTATTATAGAAAAGCATAGATATTTTTTTGATTCACTTAAAAAAAGGATGTATGATTTTATTGATTTTTAGTCACTGTTAAATGCAGTGTGATGAATGTATACTTTATTTATATTACAATGATTATGATTTTTTATGAGGTGTAATATTTAACATTTTATAGATTATTTAACTTTTAACATCAGTTTTCATAAAAACTGATTCCAAATCATTTAAAAAAATTGATCAATTTTTAGCATTAGTTTTTTAGAGACACCAATTCCAAAAATAACTCTTATCAATTTTTGGCATTGGTTTTTTTGAAACCTAATTCCTAAAACCTTTTTCTACTTCACCATTATAGGCATCGGCTCAAACCTGATTATAAAATTAAAAAAAATTGACATTAAAACATGTTTTTTCACTCGTGAATATGTTATTGGGTCAAAAGGATGAGATAAATTTTAAAATTTCATTAATGAATCATTTATTTTTCATTTGGCATGAATTGGATATTATTTTAACTATTAAAGTGAAAATTACTTGATTGAATAGTAAGAGTTAAGAAGGATAAATATAAATGATAAGGATTAAAAATGATTCAATACATGTGTAATTTTAATTTTTTTTATTGGTATTTTATCCATAATCATCGCATCTTCGAACGAAATAAGATTGCACCTATTTTTAATCAAATATGATATAATAATAATTTAATACTTTTATTAATTCCAAGAGTGCCCCTCCCTTCTCTTATAAAAAGCCAATCTTCATTTCAATTCTCTCCACATCACTAGCCTTTTAGTACATCCATGACCTACCAAAAACCAATACTATAATCCCTTACCACATTCATAAGAAAATTGGTTTTGTAGAACACCAACCTTAGAAGTGTTAAGGTATTCTTGGAATATGATCAACAGAAAAAGAGGTTTCTCTTTCTTTAAGTATTTCTATTTTATTTCTTCTTAAAATTCTGTTAAATAACATTTATCCCTGGTTAAAAAAAATATATACTATACTTAATATGTTAATATGTTAATATGTTAATGTATCAACAAAATCCCTCTCTGCTTATATTGAATTGGAATGGAATTAATTGTTCAAGTGTATGTGTGAGCTATCACCTCCACGAACCGATTAAATTAAATTTTTCCTAACCATCACCCATGACTATTTAGAATAATGAAATTAATTTTTTTATTTGATATTCATGAAATATTAATAATTATATGATAATAATATATCAATTAGTTTCTTATATTCCATGTGCATAAAAATGATAACTTCATTCGTGCGTATATGTGAAATTTCTCTTCCACGAAGCGATGTGATTCGTTTTTATTCACCAAAACACATGGATAATATATATAAGTATATAAAAAATAAAAAAATTGATAATATTTATTTAATGATCATTATATATTGAAAAAACAGTTCTTACCTTCTTACCATAATGATGAATGAAAAATGAATACATTACTCTTGTGTGCGTACGAGATACCGTCTCCATGATTTTATCATCGTTTATTTTTCATATCCATATTTAATAAATGGATATAAATGTATATTTGGTATAAAATATTTATTATTATGTCATTAATATTATTCTAGATATTATTATCTTATAACCACATTGACAATTGGCATCCTTCCATGTTCATTTTTGACTCGAGTACCAAATATCATCAAAATGCCTGAGTTAACATAATTAATTTGGTAATTGTTATGACATGTTAATAGTCATATAAAATTAATAATAAATATTATAATGGTTCTTAAAAAATTAAATAATTTTCTACATTTTTTATTCATGAATATAATCATAGTACCTCACGAGTTAGAGTTAAGGTAATGGATTTCGTCTCAATATACTATCATTGAAAGTTTCCATGAAAATATGCACATTTACATTTTATAAGGGGTATATATAGCCACTACGACATTTAATAGAAATATTTTATCTATAGTATTGTTATATAATGTTTTTATAAATGTATTAATTCATGGATATTCTGATTTGAATCTGTAAAGTAGTATGTGACAACATGAACATATAAAAATTTAATTATCTAATATCTTTATTCATGATATTAATTTATATATTTTTTTATCTGGATATAAATGGATTATAAAGGAAATTTTCATTATATCTTTCTTTTCTATAACTTTTTCCAAAATGAATCTTTTTTAGCAATGAATTTTACTTTATTTACAAAACAATAACAGGAATGTTTTTAACGTATTTGGTGATAATGAATTCTCTACCACCATAACTATTATTTTATATTTGGCTTCCTCTATAAGCTTTGATGTTTTTAAATGGAAAATAAATACCTTATTCCCTTTTTTGGTATTTCATTATTGAAAATTCATTTGAATGTGGATTGAATATTTAAATATCGTGAAATGATTTCTTGTGATTGAAAATGAATTTTATGATTGAAAGGTTTATAATTTCAATCATTCATGTGTGATGATTATATAATGCTAATTTAACATTTTATAGGTGGTCACATCATAAACCAAATATGGGTAATTCTATGATAAAACAAGTAAGGCTAGTTATAGTATAAACCCAATTCATTGGGAAAGGAAGTTAGTCGTATCTCTATTCCATTATGTGATATGGGTGGAAGTCGACTATATGGTTATTTCATTTAAGTATTATTATGTCCCTAGTTACCTTTATATGTTATATATTATTTATATGGGTTTTATGGTAATATTTTTATTACAAAGATGGTAAGAAAGGATCTTATTTTTGGTGAATAATATTTACTACTTCTTAAAGGTGAAAATTATTACATTATTATAATGTATTCATGGTTTACATATTTTTGAAAAGTTAATAGTTTTTCTGAATTTTGTATCCCTTAATAATATTTTTACACTCATCCCACTTTTTGATAGTTTTTTCACCAGATTTAAATAAAAACAACTTCATGTGTGGGATCAAGGAAAAGTTATGACGTTTAAACACATAAGGAAACCATATTTTTTTAAATGTTTTTTGTTTTATGATCTAAATGGATAATAACAAGAAGTGTATAAATTGTAATTTTGAGTTTCTATATATGAGTTAAGGAATAATTCTATAAAGATCTAAAAATGAAAAGATAATCAATGTGAAATAAAGAAAAATTATTGATATAACTCAAGAATATATAATGATTAAGGTTGGGGCTTTGTAGTTCATATCAGAGGATGTTTTAGACGAATTTTGAGATTAGAAGGTATTTTTTTCATATATGGATATCATCATGGGTTTATAAGATTAAGGTTGATCATATGTATAATTTCATAAAAAATCTTTTTAGGATTATGTTATGATTATATAGATGATTGACATTATTTATGGGGATATTTATTTTTTGAGGTAGTTATGTGTTATTAATTATTGGGATGAAAAATTAAAGGTATAGAATAACCTTTGAGTTTAAAACATGTTATATTAATTTTTGAAGATTTTTTCACCTTTTGGTAATGTTATAAATATTATAGGGTTTTTGAAAAAGGGATAAATAGAGACTGTGTGACAACCCATCACATCAGAAAAGGATACAAGAATTGAACCCACAACCAAAGTTGGATAAGGCATTATCATCTACCACTGGCCAACATAAAGTACCATGTATGTATGTCTGTTTTCAAATTAGATAAATGAGTTGAGAGAATAATAATAATTTGATTTTTAGAACTTTCATTTATCAAATTTATATCCGTTCTATTAGAAAATGATTTGGGGATTAAGAGAAAAAATTTAATTTGGAAACTTTTCACAATTTTAGGAACCCTATATGCCTAAAAAAATAGAATACTATGGGATTTTATTTGAGGAGTAGTGGTTAATTTTTATTTTAGATGAATCTATGTTTTTGTTGAGGACTTATGAATATTCAATTTATTAATGGAAAACATTAACCTATCTTGGAGAATATTTGATTAGGTTAATTATTTTTTTTAGATGATATTTATAGTGTTATTTAGTATTTAGAGATAAATGTTAAAACTCATCCAGGAAGACTATGTGATCAAATCCTTCAGAATTTTTGGATTCAATCTTATTTTGGATTATTTTAAGAAATTTTATGGAGAGTTATTTATTTAATGTTATATGAAGAAATTTTGGGATTATAGTTGAATTTTAAATATTAAAAGTAATTTTTCATCATCCAATTATTTATTCTTTTTGGAGAATTTTTTTTATTATCCTAATAATATTGTTTTGGTTAATGTTTCATGGAATGATAAATAGGTAGTTAATATTTTTTGTATTATTCGATTCTTTAGAATTTTTTTCCAGTCATTCAGGCATGTGAAATTCATCTTCAACACACGTCATTTAGAGAAAAAGATGAGTTTGTAAGGGAATTTTATTAATTGATGAAACTCTAATTTTCAATTAAGTATATTTTCTTATGTTTTCATTCTATATAGTAAAACAATTCCACACCTCGATGAAAAGGATCCTAAAATAAAATTATTATCCGTTTAATTTTCTTTCTATGAAATCAACGATCGTTTTACCCTTCAAAATTTAATGGTATTATGATTGTTAACTTTATTCTGATATTGTTTTCTATCACTCTCCATCAGAACATGATGGTTATTTTTTCTTCTATATCCTTGTTTGCCTACATGTAATCGTAATAGATGTTATATCAGTTGACCATTGTACTAAACATTCATTCTTTTAAAGTGGATGTTTTATTGACTCTTTTTCTGATGTGGGATTTCAATGATGTTACGAAGAACAAATTTAAAATTGTGAGGATTCAATTTCCAAAAGGTGGGAAGGATGTAACATCCCATGTAATTATAGAATAATAATTCTTTCATATTTATTAATATTTATGAATTAGAGAGTAATTTTACATTAAAAGTGACACTATGTTTGATAGCTTACTCTAAATTAAATAGCAAGTTCCTCTGAACTCTTACAATGCACAAAATATCGAGTTATACCGAAAAATAATACATTATTATTATTATTATTTTACATTATATTTATAAAAAGTTCATTATAATGGTGTGTATGAACAATATTAATTGAATTATGAAGATAAGATTTGAACATATTTATATAATGATTCGTTGGTTACAAAATTAATTGGAAATGAAAATTAATACAAATTGAAAATAAAGAACGTCTTTATGAGTGAATAATTATATTTATAAAATAAAGAAATAATTATTTATTATTATAATAATGAAATATAAATTAAAAATGTGGTTCCAAATTCATCTTATATGTTTTCTATAAATTTTATACGAACAAATTTAGTTTTACAAATAAAATTTGTTTTTTTCTAAAAATGATGTTTTGGAACCTTTTTATTGTGAATCCATTTTAAATCTAGATTTTGACACTTTTTAAGGTCTATTTTACAACATATGATTTTTATTTGGAATCTAGATATCAAAATTTACCTTTTTTATTTTTTTAACTTTTCGGATAATATTAATTTTTTAATGAATTGTTAAAAATACTACATTGTAATTCAAAACTGCCTTTTTGTATAATTTATTTATGTTTTTAAAATATCATTTAACACCATTTTAAGGAATAATTAGACTAAATTTTTATAATTTTATCCAATTTTTTATATTTTAACTAATTTCACATTTAAATTTCATATAAACACACATAAATATTTAAATGGTTTATACATTTTGAAAACGTGTTTCTCATTCCATCAGTGATATAGATATTAAATTAATTTTACTCAATTTTGATATTTAAAATTTAAAAAAATTGTTATACATGGTTTCATAAATTTTAAATAATTTTCTAATATGATTAAAATAATTTTTGGTGAATATTGACTTTATTATTTTGTTTACCTTCGTTAAAGAGTAAATTATGTAAATAGGGGTAAATATAATGTTATAAACATACAAAGCTACCATAATTATTTTACTATCCTTTTTTAATTATTTATTGATGACCATGAAAGTCCATGGGCTGAAAATTTTTCTTCTAGGACCCACTTGGTTGTGATTAATACATTTATAAGATTTAATTTAACGTAGAGGGAAAAATATCATAAACATGTCTCTTATTAATAAAAACAATTTTAATATGGGGGTATATAAATGATATATAATAATATAAATAGATATTAGAAAAAAAAACCTACATCATGGTATTTTATTTATAATTTTTATACATTAAACAATTAATTTTAATTATTACATAATGATGATTTATAGTTTCTTTATTGTTGAAATAATAAAATATGTAATATTAATATATTAAAATAAATATTATTTTAAATAATTTATTGAATATACAAATTTTAGGGATGACTATGACATGATAGTATAGGTTTAATGTATTGTTTTTAAGTAATAATGTTTTTATTATATTTTAAAAATGTCATGTCATGAATATAGTCAAATTTGACATAATTCATATTTTTTAAAAATAATTTATTTAATTTAACTATATAAATTTTATAAAAATCCAGTATTCAAAAATCAAGTTTAGATAACTGTAAAAATTTCATTAATGACACATTAATTGGTCTTCTTACATGATTTGGTAATTATTTTAACTCTCAACGTGTAAATTACTTGATAAAACTATAATAGTTAAAAAGGTTAAATAAAAACGATAAGGATTAATAAATATTAAAAACATCTATAATTTCAAATATATGTTTCTAATTTTACCCAACATCAATATATCTTCAAAAAAAATTTAATTTTCCCCATTGGTAATATAAATTTATTTTATATTAATTTAATAATATTTATAATTACTAGAGTGCCCCTCCCTCTCCTATAAAAAGGCACTAGTATTCATTATTCCTCAGATATAAATGAACTTATAATTTAGCCATGATTCACCCAAAACCCTTCCTATAATTCTTCCCCACATTCTTGAGTCTTTTTTTAGGAATAACACCCTCTTTAGAGGTGTTAAGGTGTTATTCAAAGGTGATCAACAGAAGAAGAGGTATCATTTTTTAGGTATTTCTATTTTATTTCTTCTTACACATCCTTTAAATCCACATAATACATGAGGAAATAAAATATCAATTATCCTCAATATACTAACATTTTATTATGTAAATATTATTACCTAAATCCATCTCAATATCCATTAAAAGGTATATGATTTAATCGTTCATGCGTACCTTTGAACATTCACCACTACAAACAGATCTAATTCATTTTTTATAACCACCACCCATGACTGGTTATAAAAATGGAATTAATATATATATATATTATTACAAACATATTAATCATTCTATGATAATAATATATCAATTAATTTAGAACATTCTATATGTATAATGATGATAACATCATTCATGCGTATGTGTGAACTATCATCTCCACGAAGCGATGTGATTCGTTTATAATCCCCACATCACATGGATATTATATATAAGTATATTTAAATGTTTAATATTATATTAATGTTTTTATGATAATTATATATTCATAAAATAGAACTTACATTCATTGCATCATTATAAATGAGAAATTAAGAAGCTACTCATATGTACCTACAACCTACAGTCTCCATGATTGTAATGTTGTTAATTTTTCATATCTATATTTAATGAATAGATTTAATGATGTAATTGATATAAAAATTTCATTATTACTTCATGAATATAATTATTGAGATTATGTAATTATGTACAAATGGACTACTGACATCCTACCAAGTTCATTTTCAAATTGATTACCGAATATCAACAAAACAACTGATGCGAACATAACTAATTAAGTAATTGTAATGAAAAGATAATAGTAACATAAAATTAATAATACACTTTATAAGGTTTTTAATAATTTACATAATTGACCTATTTTTATTACTCTGGATGATAGATATTATACGTAGTGAGTTTGACTTAAGGTAAGGGTCTTCATCTCACTATCTGTTCATTGAGGCATTTATTGAAAATATGATCCTTTGTTATTTTATAAGGTGTATATACAACTTCTATGATATTTAATATCCATATTTTATCTATAATAAAGTTATTTTATTTTTTCATAAATTTTTTAATTCATGGTGATTAATATTTAAATGCTCAATGTGGTATGGGACACATTGAATGTCTAAATATTTGTTTATAAAATCATTTTCCCGTGATGTTCATTTAGAAATGTATTTATGTGGATATGAAAGGATTATAAAGAACATTTTATTTATATATTGAATTTAATTAGAAAATTTAAAAATGAATCTATTAATATTAATTATTTTACTTTCTTTAAAAATTAAAAATGGAATGTTTTTTTATATATGTGTCGACAACGTCTTCTCTGCTTCCCTAACCGTTATTTGAAATTTGGATACTTTTATAAGACTTAATTTTTTAAAAATGAATATAAATCCCTTATTTCCTTTTTGGGTATTTTGGTATTGAGAATGGTTTTGACTGTGGAATGATTATTTAAATATCTTGAAATGATTTATCGTGATTATAAAAGAAATTTTATTAGTGAAATATGGATAATTCAAATATTTTATGTTTGATGTTAATATAATGGTTCTTTGACATTGGACGATTTTTTACATCAAAAACCAAGTATGGTTGGTTACATGATAAACCAAATATGGGTGGTTCTATGATAAACCATGTATGCGTGGTCATGTTATAACTTCTAATTCATTGGGTATGAAAGTCATCCCTTTGGCTATTCCATTTAGTTATATGGGTAAAAGTGAATCGTATAGTTATTCCATTTATGTATGATTATGTCCCAAGTTAACATTATATGTTATATATAATTTATATTGGTTTTATGGAAATAATTTTATGAAAAACATTAATCAATTATATTATATTCATTAAAGACTATTTATTATTTCTTAGTGGTTAAAGATATTACTTTATAAGAAAGTATTCATGGTTTACATTTTTTTAAGGCTAATAGTTTTCCTTCTTTTGGAATACGTTACTGGTCATTTTATGCTCGTACCATGTTTTGAAAAAAAAATAGTTTTTATTGAATAATAGAGTCATCAATGGGATCAATTAAATGTTATTAAGCATAAATATGATATGAAACCATGTTTCATTTTAAAAATTTATCATTTTATGAAATACATGATAGTGAGTGGAAATTTCTACTTTGTAATATTGAGTTTTTAGGGATAAGTTATGGCCTAGTTATCTAAATATATAAACATTAAAGGAACCTCAATGTGAAATAAATTTAAATTAATTACTTAACTCTAGATTAAGTGATGTTTAAGGTTGGGGCCTTATACATTTCCACTCACTGAAAATTATAATGTCATTCATTTATACATGTGGAGTACCACCTCTATGAAACAATGTGGTTTTTTCCTAATGAACACATCACATGTATTATATATATAATTATATTTAATGATATAATATGGTATTTATTATATTATTTTATTTTTTGAAAGATATTATCATACTTAGCTTCTTTTCTTAATGATCACTAAAAAATTGAATCATCCCTCAAGCATATATATATATATATCGAAGTGTCTCCATGATATTAATGTTGTAAATTCTTAATAAATATATATTATTTGTTTGTAAATAAATTTTAATTTAAGTATAATAATGATTATATTATAATGAATATTATATTATAGATTATTTAATAATAACCTCTTTGACCACAGTCAACCTACCAAATCTATTTTTGATTTATGTATTTAATATCATCAAAACATTTTACAGAAACATAAATTATTAAGTAATTGTATTTGACATCTTAAAATTTAAATAATTGGAATTGTAAACCAAAAAATGGTTTTCAAATAATAAAATAATTAAATTAATTAAATTAATTATGAATATAAGGAACATATGTGATGATTCAAAATCGGGGTAAGGGACACATTAAGTCAAATCCTTGTTTACAAGATTTGTTTTTAAAATACATCCCTTCCAGAAACATGATTTTAAAATTATCAGACGAATTTATTTATATAGAAATAAAATTAGAATGATTGGAATTTTATTCCACTTTCATTAAATTGTTTTCGTAAAAGAATATTTTTTAGGGAATGTTTTGACTTTATTTGAAAAATAAAAAACTAATTTTATATTTTAACATATACGGTGGAAAAAAATCTCATCATCATAAAAATTATTAATTTTTGGGATAACATTAAAGATTTTCATGTTTTCATCAAATAAAAACCCCTCATTACTATTTTTAGTTATTTATATTTTGAAAAAAAATGTGTATATTAATGACTGGATATGTTGATATCCAAAACTATTTTACATATAAATTTAAAAGTGTTTTACATCGGTTGTATTAATAATATGGTCCTTTTAAATTGTTTTAAAAGGGATAAAACTAATTATATCTCATGGATAAGCCCAATATATCTTATAGGATGGTTTTATCCTCATTATATAATATTTGAGAACCTGATATAGCTTATATGATGGGTGTTCCCATATAGTGCTTCAATACATTGGGTAATTTTAATATTCTATAGAAGATAATATTGGATGTCGGCCATATAGTTATTCCAATTATACAGTTTTCATAAGGGTCCTATGATGATGATGTTTTATGGGACCTACATGATTTTTATATTCTTTTTATGTACTTTCTCCTGGAAATAATTTTATTTCAAAATGTTTGATAGGGATTGTAGTTGAAGGATATTTGATTCCCTTTTTACTAAAAGGGTGTTTTAAGAAATTATTTTTAATGGGTGTTTTTTTTCAACCGACTAATTGATTTATGATTTTTAAGCACCATAATGATCATTTCAATACCATCCTAAGATTTAAAATTCTTTCCACATGGTTTATGTATGGGTAATATAAATGAAGAATTTATGTTGAATATCATAAATATTTTCCTTGAAATGAAATCATATTTTATTTCAAATGATTTTTATTATTTGAAATGTATATGTAATATAGGTTTCAACTTTATAAGATATGGGTATATTATATATAAGTTATGACTTAAATATCAAAAAATAAAATACAAATGTATCTTTGCGAATGAAATAAAGTGAATTCTCATTTAATGTTACTAGAATATGTAATGTTTAATGGAAGGTCCTTACAATTTGTATAAAAGAAGGGTTTATGATTCCTTAGTGGTTAGGATGTTATTTGAGAATATGTTAAAAGTCATCCATAAACATAATTGATTTTTAATTTGGGATAATTATGGTTTTTTTATTTATCAAAAACGTGTGAAGATATCCTACATAAGGATATCATATTATTCAATATCATTACGAGATTGTTTATTTTAATTTTATAGATATGCTCACACTAACCTTCATGGTTCAATATATGGATGTATACACAGAAAACAAAAGTAAAAATTGATTTAATGAAAATTTTCTAAAGGTATAAATGAGAAACTAACAAAAATGATTGCAGTAGTGAAAGACTGTGTGGTTTTTCTTCTCTAGATATCTAGAGTTATGGTAAAAACATAATCATATATGAGTTTATTAATACATTAAATAAAAGATAAATTAATATCTCAAGAGTTTTATTTCATAAATATCATAATAATAAAAATATTAAATGAATTTTTCATCAATAATCTGGGAAGAAGTACCTAGATTAATGTCATAAAATGAAGGTTTGTTGTTTTTTAGGTGGTAAAGGCAGTCATAAAATAATAATCTTCCTACGAAAATGAAGTTTTCAGTTAATACCGTGAATGTGAAATTTGTTTTCCACGATATCAATTGATTTCCTTAATCATGTGGATTTTTTTGGAATTAGGAAAATTGATGTCTTCTTGGGGAAGCTCAATAGAGGGATCAGGAAAACCATATGACTAGGAAAATATAATTCCATTATAGTATTTAAATATGGTACTAATAATAACATATAAATGTTATGCATTATATCTTGGATTATACTTTGATATTATTGAATATGTTTTCATGAATCATATTTTTTTTTAAAACATGTAAGTATTAAGGATAAATATAAAAAATAATAGTGAATGGATTTTAAAGAATAATGAATAATTATGGTGTATTATTTTAGGGATTCTAGTGTTATGATGTAGTGGTATAGTTATGTTTGATCATAAGTTAAAAGTTTGAGACACTCTTTTTTTATGTTTTATTTAATGGGAGTTCTATGGATATATTTATTAATCTTTAGTAAATGATTGAGGTATATGTAACCCTTATGTTTAACATATTGAAAATTTATTTAAATAAGGACGTTATTTACATTTTATTGAATGATTATTAATATTTTGGATAACATTTAGGGTTTATGTGACCTTTTAGTTTTATTTAGCTATGGGTATTAACATTTTTTTTGATTAATTATGAAATATATGAGATTACCACTGAGTTTAAAAAATTCTCTAATATTGAATATGTTCAGGTTATTGTTAAGGAGGTTTATCAAATTTCTATGACCATTATAAATTGTATATTAATATATTTTTAGAAAAAAAGGAAACTTATTGGTTGGTAGATAGCCCATTGCATCCGGAAAGGTTGTGATACTTAAATCCACAACTTAATGTTGACAATAGTGTATCACCAACCACAGGCCATTGTAATTTCCTAATAGTTGAAAAATTTTATTTTTTTAATTAAGTGATTTGAAATTGAAATATTATGTTGGAAACATTTGTTTTTCCCTGGGGATAATTTTGTAATTGGAAAATTAATTTTGTGATTATTTTATTCATGTTATTCTGGAAGAGGTTTTTTATTTTTAGATCCCTATACGATTAAGGTAAATTGAAATTTATGAGTTTCAATTTGAGGATTATATTTTGAATTATATTTTTAAGGAATATATTATTTTTAGGTGTCTTTATCACGATTCATGTAATATAAAAAATGACTATCATATACTTAAGATTATTAAAATTAGATTTTTTTTATGAGAAATTAATATTGTAAATTTTATTTGGAGGTAAATGATTAATTTAACAAAAAATAATATGTGATTAAATCATTCTGATTTCTGGGTTTCATTATTTTTCAAGAATATTTTGAATATTTTTAATGATAGTTATTTATGAAATGATTTATTTTGAACGTTGATTTTATTATTAAATTTTGTATATTAAGTCATTGTATCTTTATATAAAGGATCATTTATTTTTGTAATTATCTTATAATTTAATAACCTTTTTGGTTTTAGTTAATGAGTAATGAAAATATGAATAACTTATCATTATCTAATTTATTGTGTGATTTGTTTCCTCTTTATTTAAGTTCATTAGAAATAATATAAATTTCATCAAAAAATAATCATCATTTTGAGAAAAACAATATGAGAATGTGGTAGAAATTGATAAAACGATAAAATTGTACATGTCAAGAAAAGATATTTACAAATGTTATTAGATTATATTGAAGAAGAATTCCAAAACACAAGGAAAATTATATGGAATAAAAACATTTACCCTATATCTTTTTTTTATAATGAATTTATGATCTTTTTCACACTTATTTTGTTTATGGTTTTTTGGTTGTTGAATTTCTAATCAACATTAAATTTAATTTGATCAATGATCTCTACCACTCTAAATAATTATTTAGAAAATGTTCTGTTATTAATTGAAAATATTTTCACATCCCACTAATATTTTCCTTTTTGGAAACCTTGTATGTGTTATCTAAAATGACATGTATACATTCACTTCTCTCATTTCATGTTGATGTTCTATTAACCATTTGTTCAATTTGATATTTCAAAAAAGGTATTTTATTGTCTAAAACTATGATTAGGGAAATTGATTTCCAAATTTTGAGGATTTAATTTGATAAGATGGCGGATAATTTAATATGTTTTTATTTTAAAATAATTAATATTGTTGACATCATACAAAATATAAAACATTGAGCACAATAAAACTGAATATACTATTATTTATGTCTTACCGTTATAACCTAGACTTTAAATTAGTATGTATGAATAGGATTAACTTATTTTTATAATATAAATAATTGTATGAATTAATAAAAATGTATTGATATATTCCTATGAATTAAGCACTCAATTTTTATTAAAGTAGTTTAATTATTCAAAAATATTTTCCTTATAAAATGATTTTTCTTGGTTTATTGAGTGAATAATTTAATTAATTTTTGGATCCATTATAAAATTTACTTTAGAAAATCAGTATCATTTTGGAATCCATCATATCAAAATTATCTTGGGGTGAAATATTTTGGTTCTTCTAAATAGATTAATTTGTCATTAAATAGTAAAGAATATTAATTTATAATGAAAACTGTATTTTCTTTTATAGTTATTACAATGAAAAATAAATTTTTGGATTTTTTTTAAATTTTTATTGGTTAATTGTGATTTAAAATTATCCAATTACATTTTTTAAGTAAATTTTATAGCAAAATATTTTTAAAAAAATATTTATATTTATCAAAAAATAAATAAAAACCAGAATTTTATTGTATTTTTCAATTAGATTTTATGCTGAATTATGACACTTATCTATTTTAAATATTAAATAATAGAATCCATGTTTGGAATTAGGAGGCCCAAATTTTGTATATCATCTCTTTTTTTTTGTCAAAATTATTAGTAACCTTAGTAATATTTGTTACCATGTTAAAGGGTTAATATTGTAATTATGTATTAATAATAATATGATATGGTCTCTAAAATTTCTATAAAACGTGCCTATTTTATATTAAATAATTCCATATAATATGAATAATTCCAATATTTGGTTATATTAAATTTTCTCACCATTTTATGTGATTATGGCCATTATAAGTTTTCATATAATGAAATGTAAAAACTGTTGGAGCCTAATATTTAATAAATATAATATTTTTAACATATGGATAAAAAAGGTTACATTAGGACACATATTATTATTTAAAATATAAATGATTTATATTTATCATGATAATTTACATAAAATCATTAGATAATATATAATTACCAAAATTATTAATAAATTATTATCTAGAAATCATAAAATTAATCGAAAATAGAATTAATGATATTAATGAAGTTAATGATTTATAATTATATATAATTAATGTGATCCAAGAATTTTAAATATTAACATGACATATTTAGGATTTATTAAATTATTTGGTTCAATTTTTTTTCAGATGTTACTAATGATGATGTAATGAATATTTCAAAAATTGAAATTAATGTTTATTTTTAATATAATTTATTTTATAGAATGATATATGATTAATAAAAAATATTATAATTAGAATGTTGATTATGATATGATTGATAATATTTACTATTTTCCATTAATGAGCCATTAGTCTATTTATCATAACTATCATGTCCCAAAAATAGTTAAAAAATAATGTTTTCAGGGTATGGTTAATATGGGTTAATGATGGGATAAAACCCAAAATATAAGGGCAAATAAATAGTCAAAACAATTATATCATTTTTTAATCATGTGATTTTGACCCATCCAAATACTCTTTTTGAAATAAATTAGATTGGTTCAATTTTTAATTGAAAATCTATTTATATTAAAATAATATTTTATGGAATTCAATGAGTAACCCTAACCTCCCTTAAAAAACTAAAACTCTTATTCTTTTCCATTTCTCATTGAAATATTACAACAATAATCAAGGTTGAATTTACATTCATTGCACCCTTTCTGGGGAACCTCCTCTTTTAACCTAATCACACTATAATAAGAATTTGGTTCACATATTTCATGAGAAAATATTTTCTTAATGTCGCCACACATTTTCTCGAGCCCTTATTTTGGTAAGAATACACACCATATAAGTATTATGGTGTTATGAAATGGTGTATTTTTAAATAATATTTATGGATTTTGGTTGAATAGTTCAATTTTATTTCTTCTTACATCACCTTAAATTATTAATCATACATGAAAATAAAATAATATAAGTATTTCACACATACTGATATGATAGTAATTTAATGGAAGAAACTATATCAATCTCCATCCTACATCATTTGGGAATGGAATTTATCATTCATGATTAATTTTGATAATATCCTCATAGAGTGATTTATTCATTTTTCAACACTACTGACATTCCCATACACATCATTCAAATTGTGCGGTCTATGGTCATTTTATATTTATTCTATCCAAAACCACACTTTCAATTATGGAGTAGTATATTTATTATTTAGGGGTGACCCCACCAGGAAAAATAGTTGGTGAACAATAATAGAGGCATAGAACCATTTTTATGTAATATTCCCCACCGCTTTTATTATGTTTTTGAAAACTAACTCTAAATAATTGCATTTAATATTAGAGATAAGGAATGGATTAAGATAAATTTCTAGGTTTAGTATAAAGGATGATATTAATAATAAATTGGTATGGTCTAATGTCACGACCCCCTCCCACCAAAGATTCCCCTCCTGAGCTGGCAATGGTGAAAGGGAGATAATGACCCCCGAGTCCCGCCTCCAGTAGGACCCGGGGTGGCGACTAGAACCAAGGGTATGTGTTTTCACAAATATGGGAGGCATTACCCTTTTTATTTTTAAATTTCCGGAAATAGGACAAGTTAACAACCAAAAGAAAAAAAGAACAAGTGTATAGAAATAAACCCAAACCAATCCCACATGCATGTTTAAACAAATTTATAACAAGGTACAAGTACAAGAAAGATCAAAGTACAATACAAAAGAAAACAAAGGTACAACAACATCAACAACTCCAACTGTCCAACTAGTAGGGTCCCGCACGGCCCTGGTAGTCTTCCTGGAAACCTGAAAGTAAACATAGGGTGAGCATACAAGTATAGTCAGTAGGGAAACCTAATGCTATCGTGCACAAGTGGGGAGACATCTTAATGTCCCGTGAGAAAAACAGAAGAAACCTAGCAAGGAATTCTATCCACCCAACCTCACCATCCACACTCACCAAAAACAAAACCACAACAGGAAGTATTATATAAGAAACAAGAGTATTGGGTACCCCGCACTATTTCCATTTAGTTAGCTGCTCTTCCTAATGAAGAACGTCCTGACGCTGCCACACTCTCCCCGCCCGCACACACCTGGGCCTCACAACCATTTATCTCGCCCGCACACACCTGGGCCTCACAACCACGCATCACGCCCGCACACACCTGGGCCTCACAACCACGTATCCCGCCCACACACACCTGGGCCTCACAATCACGTATCCCGCCCGCACACACCTGGTCCTCATCCCGATGATTCTTGGGGAATAGTAGAACCTTCCCGAAGAGTCTGGGGCTTAAACCACCCCAATCGAAACCTACCAGAAGAGTCTTAGGTGTAATATCGCCTTAAGCCATCACAGCCTTGGGGAGAAAGAGCATGAAGGAGCTAGTAACTAAGGGAAAAACACCCTCTCCCATAAAATGGGAGTGTTCGGCACTAACTGCTCAACATGGGTGGGGTGCGATAAAACACAAAAGATACAGATATATATACATATACCAACCACACATCCCAACCTATGGATTCTAAAAAGAGAAACGGAGCACGTGCCTCGGCACTGCTACTACGAAGCATGCATACAACAAAAAAACCCAACCCCCATTAGGTTTTCACATTTCTGTAGAAAAATTTATTTAGTTCCTTAAATACAGGGAAACTATCCACAACTAACCACACCAATCGTTCATAAAACATATCCCTGCCATCCAAAAAACAAGTTAGGAAAAACACAAACAATACAACCAAGCCCTTTTATCAACCAACTAACCCCATTTATTATTATTTCTGTTTCATGCCCCACTATTTATTAACTCTTCCACTTTAATTTAATAATCAAAAACCATAACCCGTTCACATTAAAACCCAACCTTGCAGCCCCGCTGCCATCCTCCATAACCACAACTGCACCAAAACCACACATCATCATCCCTTTAATACGATTTATTTCATCCCCACTGTCTGTTACCAACACAACATTCACACCAACCAACAACAAAGTCAACCGCATCCCCACTGCTCACCCAATCCACAACAACCCATAAAACACCCCCAACACATGCCACGTAACCAAGCCAACACCCAAATGTTCATTATTCAATTTTTTTAACCGGGGTGATCACACAAGGGTTCCATATTTTCATTTAATTAGCCAACTTTACGTGATTATCCAATTTCTACATTCCACAAGCTTCCATCCATAAGAAAATACAGATTGAGAGGGAAACATTTAATTGTGTAAGAAAATACCCCCAATGACCGTGATTTTCAGTAGGTAGAAGCTCATTCAAATCACAACATAATATCACATGATATAAAGTAACAGCAATCACAAGTTCCCATCCACGTTATATAATCTAGTTGTTATGTTCATTAAACTGGTTCAAAAGTGTTTCACATAAACTAGAGGACACCCACCCCGCATGATGCCCAATTTAGAGAGACGAAGGTAAGATCCCTACCTCAACAGGTTCTTGATCGCAACGCTCCCCCGGATCAACCTCAGAAGACGTCTGTCGGTGTCTGTCACTTCTGTCGGTTCCCGGTAAAAACTCCTCGGGTGGAATTCGGAATGAAAAGTCCAAAGGAAAGACAACGAATCCAAGCTTGGAATCCCCACCTCGTCGTTACGATCCCATGGACACTGACGGATCGTAAATCGGAGCACGGATGAATAAGTTATGGAAGGAAGAGCCTTCGAGTCTCTTGAGAGAGCTCTGCTCAGAGGAGAGGAGAGGAGAGGAGAAGGGTGAGTAGAAAGGAGGAGGTTAAGTGTGAAAAGAAAAAGTGCATGGTGTGTACTTTATGGTACACGGTGTGTACTCGGTTCTTTCACACGGTCTCCACGCTGCTTCCAACACGGCTCCACGGCCGTTGACTGGTCAACACACGGTTTGAGGGTAACACATATGTGGGGAAGGACTACATGGCGTGTAGTTTAGACACACGGTGTGTACTCATTAATTGCACACAGAAAGGACACGACTCCAACACGGTACATGGCTATTGACTGGTAACGCGTACGCGGGGAAGGACTACATGGCATGTAGAACTGGACATACGACGTGCACCCATTATTCCACACAACAAGGACATGGTCTGCAACACGGGGTATACCTGGGAAGGGGGTACACAGCATGTACTCAAACTACAAGGCGTGTAGTTTTAAAATTCATGAAAGTGTGGGAAAAGTCCATTTTACCCTCCAGAACACTTCGTAGGCATCTTTTTGATAATGGAATAGGTCGGAGAGGTCCGAGCCATTACATCAGATACCTCTTAAAACATTCTCGTCCCCAAGAATTCAAAAACCAACCTAGAGGAAACCAACAAGATACCTATTAGGGTTCTCGTTATAACAAGAAACAACTGACATCCCTAATTTTATGAGTTAGGAATTCCCTCTCCTATGTCGAGATATTATCCACTTCAGGCGGCACTGACTTGCCTGCACGGTTTTAATCGGATCCACATTAATGCGTCTCGATTAAGGACTGGGCCTTCCCACTTCCATATATAAGGATTTTCCAACTCGCACTAACCCCAACACCACACAACCAACACACTTCTCGAACATGTGGGTTTGTGAAATTCCTTCACCTATGTCGAGATATTATCCGCTTTAGGCGGCACTGACTCAGCCGCATGGGTTCAATCGCATCCACATTAATGCGTCTCGATTAAGGTTCAGGTTTTCCCTTTCCCACACATATGGACATGTTACACATTACCAGGGAACAAGGAAACAAAAGTTCTCACAACTGACAAGACAAGCATTACATATAACAAGGGTACAAAGTACAACATCAACACAAAGCTCAGAATAACAAGGGGAAAAAAGTCAATACAACTCCGGGT
Organism: Viscum album; assembly: GCA_963277665.1. Taxonomy (NCBI): domain Eukaryota; kingdom Viridiplantae; phylum Streptophyta; class Magnoliopsida; order Santalales; family Viscaceae; genus Viscum; species Viscum album. The sequence continues at coordinate 1,151,781,340 of OY728121.1, read as the reverse complement.
ACTGAGCGTGCATCTGGGTATCCCACTCCCAAGTGCTCTCCTAGAGGCCGACATGCCTCCACAACACACGAACCAAGGGAATGGTTCGTCCACGGAGCACCTTCTCTTTACGATCCTCGATTCTGACTGGCCGTTCCTCGAAGGTCATGTCGTCTCCCATATCTAACTCTCCCCAGTAGATAACGTGGGAGTCACCGTGTAAGTACCGACGAAGATGGGAGACGTGGAAGACATCCTGAACCTTCTCCAACTGAGGTGGCAGGGCCAGCTGATATGCCACCTCGCCGACTCGGCTCAACACCTCAAAAGGTCCGATGAACTTGGGTGAGAGCTTTCACCCCTTCCCAAACCTATGCTTCCCCCATCGAGGGGAAACCTTCAAGAACTCATGATCCCCCACCTCGAACTCCAATGGCCTCCTCCGACGATCAACATAAGACTTTTGTCGGTCCTGAGCTGCTTTCATCCTCTCACGTACAAGCTGGACTTTCTCGGTGGTGCTCTGCACTACCTATGGCCCAAGAGCACCTATCTCACCAACCTCTGCCTAGAAAATGGGTGAATGACATGGCCTTCCATACAAAGCCTCAAACGGTTCCATGCCAGTAGTATAGTGGAAGTTGTTGTTGTAGTAAAACTCTACTAAAGGAAAGTGTCGTACACATGATCCTCCAAAATCCAGAACGGATGCTCGCAGCATGTCCTCCAACGTCTGGATAGTCCGCTCCGTCTGCCCATCGGTCTGGGGGTGGAAAGCAGTGCTAAGGTGTAGTTGGGTGCCAAAAGCATATTGTAACCCCCTCCAGACTCTTGAGGTAAACCGAGTATCCCGATTTGAGATGATAGTCCTTAGAACTCCATGCAAGCGCACCACCTCGTCTACGTACTTCTGTGCTATGGTACTCATCGGGCCTGACTTTTTAATTGCTAAGAAGTGAGATGATTTCATCATACGGTCCACCACTACCCAGATAGAATCATAACCTCCCTGATCTCTGGATAGTCTTGTGGCGAAGTCCATCGAGATTTCATCCCACTTCCAATTGGGGACATCTAAAGGATGCAACAAGCCACTGGGAACACAGTGTTCAGCCTTCACTTGCTGACACACTAAGCATCTAACCACAAACTCCGCCACTACCCGTTTCACCCCGAGCCACCAAAATTGTTCCCTCTGGCCACGGTACATTTTCGAAACTCTTGGATGTACCGCTAAGGCTGAGCTATGGAACTCACGGAGAACTCCCTCACGCATCGACTCCGGAACAAACAACCTTCCATTGAAAAGAATCTGATGTCGTCTATCCTCTGACCATCCTTCTGGAGCGTTCCCCTGATCGACACGATCCCGCATCACTTCCTCCTCGAAGTCCCCCCACTGAGACTCTTCCACCTACTGCATCAAGGAGGACTGCACCGTCATCTAAAACAAATAGCCTCTAACACCTTCTACCCTTTCATCCAAGTGTAAGGCAGCCAACTCTCCCATTTCCTTCCAAGCATCAGCAGATTCCTGATCCACTTCCTGATGCAACTTCCTGCTCAGGTCATCAGCCACAACGTTTCCCTTACCTTCAGTGTAAGAGATCTCAAAGTCATAGTATTGGAGAAACTCGACCCATCTCTGATGCCGTAAGTTCAGGTCACGCTGGGAGAAGATATAATGTAGGCTCTTGTGATCTGAGAAAACCACAAAGCGCTCCCCAAAGAGGTAATGTCACCAAAACTTCAGTGCGAACACTACTGCTGCAAGCTCCAAGTCATGGGTGCCATAATTACTCTCATGAGGGTGCAACTGCCTAGACCCATAACGAATCACTCCCTTCTTCTGCATCTACACGCACCCCAGACCAAGGCCATAAGCATCACAAAACACCTCATTCAACAACCCTTCCTCTAGAGACCTGAGTACGGGAGCACTGATCAACTTATCCTTCAGGTAGTCAAAAGCTTTCTGGCACTACTCGCTCCATAGGAAGACCTGGTTCTTCCTCGTCAAAGCTATCAAAGGAGATGCAACTCGAGAGAAGTCTGAAACGAACCTCCGAGAGTAACCTGCTAACCCCAGGAAAGAAGGAACTTCTGCCACGCTATTGTGTGCTGCCGAAGAAACAAATGGTTCTACCTTCGACGATTCCACTGACACTCCATGCTGAGACACCACGTGCCCAAGGAAGTGTACTTCTTGTGTCAAGAACTTATACTTCGAAAATTTCCCATAAAGTTGGTGGTGTCGAAGGACATCCAAGACTGCCCTGGGATGCAAACGTGCTCCTCCTCTGATCTTGAGTAGATCAGGATGTCATCGATAAACACAATGACGAACTGGTCCAGAAACTCTGGGAAGACAAAGTTCATCAGTCCCATGAACACAGCTGGTGAATTCGTAACTCCAAATGGCATCACAACAAACTCGAAGTGCCCATTCCTGCACCTGAAAGACTTCTTAGAGATGCCATTGTCCTTCACCCATAGCTGATGATATCGCGATTGTAGATCAATCATATAAAACCAACCTGCTCCCCTCAGCTGGTCGAAGAGATCATCTATCCTTGGGAGGGGGAAACGGTTCTTGACTATTACCTGGTTCAACCTTCGGTAGCCTGTGCATAACCTGAGACCACCATCTGCCTTCTTCAGGAACAAAACTGGAGCACCCCATGGAGACACGCTGGGTCGAACAAAACCCTTCTCCATCAGATCGTCAATCTGAATCCACAACTCCCGCAACTCCGAAGGTTCTATCTGATAAGGGGCCATCGAAATCGGATAGGCACCAGGCTGTAAGTCTATCCCGAACTCAACGTCTCATCGGGGCAGGGAGAAGAGTCACAACCTCCTCAGGAAAAACATCGAGGAACTCCCCAACAACTTCGGGGACATCCATCATCCCTGTATTATCTAGAACCACTAATAACCCACCTAACAAGGAAAGGAGAGGCTCCACACGACGGCTTCCCGCCTGATAGCTCCTCTCGCCAACAAAAGATACACGATGCCCATCTACGTCGGAGAACACGACTCTTCTCCGGAAGAAGTCGATAACGGCACTAACAGAAAAAAACCAGTCGATGCCTAGGACTACATCGTATCGATTCATCTTTAATAGAAGAAGGCCTCCACTAGATCAATGTGGTCCCAACGTCATCCCACATCCCCAGAAAACACAACATACGTTGGTCTAGCCACCAACTGGTGTACTCAGTACTAGTGTTACAGAAAGCCTCTCTACGTCTAGTCCCAAATAATGGGCTAGACTAGGTGAAACAAAGGACTGAGAGGCTCCTGAATCGAACAAAGCAGAAACAAGAGTGCTGAACAAACAAATCATACCTCGCACTACCTCTGGTCATGCTGGAGATGTCGACTCTGCTGCGTGCAACTATCCATGCCCATCTCCTCTGCCTCTCTGATGTCATCCACCTCCCCGACCATGCCCATGTCGAGGTCCCTAAGGAGCACCCTGAGGTCGGCTCCCTCCTGCAAAGTCTGCCCTCGGAAGAGCATTGTCCAGCTTCTACTGGAAGGGCCTCGCCGACAACTGTTGCTGCTGAGGTGGGCGCTAGACCTGCCCACCTATACCATACTAAGCTCAGGTCGAGCACCGACTCTGAACATGCCCAAAACCTCCACAGGAAAAACACCTCGGTCCCCGGCTCGCGGAAAAGGGACGAGGACCCGAAGATCTGAACTGGAACTGCTGGGGCCTACTCCCCACTAGCCTGAACCTGGAAGGTCCCGTTGCAGGTGCCCTGCTGCTGACTGCCTTCCCCTTCGACGATCCTGGCTGGATCCCCTCTCGGGGTGCATCCTCTCTACAACCTCTTCCTTCTTCTATACCTCAATGTACGTCGGAAGGGTGAAGGGGGTGACAGCATACTGGAGTAAAGGACAAAGCGCCTCCTCCAAACGTCTCGCCCGAGACTCCTCATCCGGAAAGAGATCCGGAGCAAACCACATGAGATCTCTGAACTTAATCCCTATCTCTCTTACTGACATACTCCCCTGCTAAAGGGAGAGTAACTCCTGCCTCTTCTCCGCCATGATCATGGAAGAAAAGAATTCCTCTCAGAATTCCATCTCAAAGTCATCCCATGGAACCTCTGCCTCTATCCTCTCTCCGTGGTAGAGCATCCACCACTGTCATGCCGCACCTCTCAGCTGACTGACTGCTAGGGGAACACAGTACTCCCTCAGAGCACGGATCAAGATAAAAGCGATCCCTAGCTCATCAAGCCACCCCTCTATCTCTGTATCTGAAGTACTACCCTCATACTTCTTAAGGGTCTTCCGCTGGAAGGAACGGAGAGTCTTCTACCACTGGCTATCTTCCTCCTCTAGATCAATCCTCAACTGATCGACCGCCTGAATCTTCTGGGCCTCGGACGTCTGATCCACCTGGGGACGACGTCCAGGTTCCATAGCTGTACAGTAAACAAGGATCGCCTAAGCCCATGTAGTAAGGAAACTCAAGGTTTTATTTTAATAATTTTATTTCAATTTCATTCCCATAACACCCAAATAAAGTAAAACACAATCATTAAGATTCATGTACCTTCCCTAGGGTCTCTACCCTGCAATCAATGTAGTCTCACTTGGTCGTTCGGTAGGCTCAGAGTCCTTGCATCGGATCACGGGGGGGGGGGGGGGGCTAAAATCCTGTGTCCTAGTCGATCTTCCCTGGCCTATGTCATGCACAAAGATTATCTAACATTGTTGCCCTACCATACCATGAAATCCTCACTGTGCCTAACTCTAGACTCCATTATATCTCTCAACCTGGCTCTGATACCATTCTGTCACGACCCCCTCCCACCAAAGATGCCCCTCCTGAGCTGGCAATGGTGAAAGGGAGATAATGACCCCCGAGTCCCACCTCCAGTAGGCCCCGGGGTGGAGACTAGCACCAAGGGTATGAGTTTTCACAAATATAGGAGGCATTACCCTTTTAATTTATAAATATCGGGAAATAGGACAAGTCAACCACCAAAAGGAAAAAGAAAAAGTGTATAGAAAAAAACCCAAAACAAGACCACATGCATGTTTAAACAAATTTATAACAAGGTACAAGTACAAGAAAGCTCAAGGTACAATACCAAAAGAAAAAAAAGGTACAACAACAGCAAAAACTCCAACTGTCCAACTAGTAGGGTCCCGCACGGCCCTGGTAGTCCTCTTGGAAACCTGAAAGTAAACGTAGGGTGAGCATACAAGTATACTCAGTAGGGAAACCTAAAGCTCTCATGCACTAGTGGGGAGACATCCTAATGTTATGTGAGAAAAACAGAAGAAACCTAGAAAGGAATTATATCCACCCAACCTCACTAGCCACACTCACCAAAAACACAAGCACAAGAGGTAGTAGTATATAAGAAACAAGAGTATTTGGTACCCCGCACTATTTTCCTTTAGTCAGCTGCTCTTCCTAATGATGAACGTCCTAACGCTGCCACACTCTCCCCACCCGCACACACCTGGGCCTCACAACCACGTATCCCTCCCACACACACCTGGGACTCACAACCACGTATCCCTCCGGCACACACCTGGGCCTCACAACCACGTATCCCGCCCGCACACACCTGGGCCTCACAACCACGAATCCCGCCCGCACACACCTAGGCCTCATCCTGAAGATTCTTGGGAAACAGTAGAACCTACCCGAAGAGTCATGGGCTAAAACCACCCCAATCAAAACCTACCCGAAGAGTCATAGGTGTATGTTCACCTCAAGCCATCACAACCTAGGGGAGAAGAAGCAGGAAGGAGCTAGTAACTAAGGGAAAAACCCCTCTCCCATAAAATGGGAGTGTTCGACACTAAGTGGTCAACATGGGTGGGGTGCGATAAAACACAAAAGATACAGATATATATACATATACTGACCACATAGCCCAACCTATGGCTTCTAAAAAGAGAAAATGAGCACGTGCCTCAGCATTTCTACTACGAAGCATGCATACAACAAACAAACCCAACCCCCTTTAGGTTTTCAAATTTTGGTAGAAAAATTTATTTAGTTCTTTAACTACTAGGAAACTATCCACAACTAACCACACCAATCATTCGTAAAACTTATCCCTACCATCCACAAAACAAGTTAGGAAAAACACAAGCAACGCAACCAAACCCTTCTTATAAACCAACCTACCCCATTGATTATTATTTCTGTTTCACACCCCACCATTTATTAACTCTTCCACTTTAATTTAATAATCAGAACCCATAACCCGTTCACATTTAAATGCAACCCTGAATCCCCGCTGCCACCCGCCATAACCACAACCACAACGAAACCACACATCATCATCCCTTTAATACCATATATTTAATCCCCATTGTCTGTTACCAACACAACATTCACACCAACCCACAACCAAGTCAATCGTAGCCCCTTTGCTAACCCGATCCACAACAACCAATAAAACACCCCCACCACATGCCACGTAACCATGACAACACCCACATGTTCATTATTCCATTTTGTTTAACCGGGGTGATCACACTAGGGTTCTGGGTTTTCATTTAATCATCAAACTTTATGTGATTATCCAATTTACACATTCCACAAGCTTCCATCCATAAGAAAATATAGAAGGAGAGGGCAACAATTAATTGTGTAAGCAAAGGCCCCCAACGACCGTGATTTTCAGTAGGTAGAAGCTCATTAAAATCACAACATAACATCACACGATATAAAGTAACAACAATCACAACTTCCCATCCCCGTTATATAATCCAGTTATTATGTTCATTAAACTAGTTCAAAAGTGTTTCACATAAACAAGAGGAAACCCACCCCGCATGATGCAAAATTTAGAGAGACGAAGGTAAGATGCCTACCTCAACAGGTTCTTGATCGCAACGCTCCCCCGGATCAACCTTAGAAGATGTTTGTCGGCATCCGTCACTTCTGTCGGGTCCCGGAAAAACCACCTCAGGTGGAAGTCGGAAAGAAAAGGCCAAAGGAATGACAACATATCCATGCTCAGAAGCTCTGCCTCGTCGTTACGATCCTGTGGCTGCTGATGGATCGTAAATCAGAGCTAGTACGAAGAAGTTATAGAAGGAAGAGCCTTCAAGTCTCTTGAGAGAGATCTGCTCAGAGGAGAGGACAGGAGAGGAGAGGGGTGAGTTGAAAGGATGAGGGGACCCCTCCTTTTATAGGCGTGAATAGAAAAAGTACACGGTGTGTACTTTATGGTACATGGCGTGTACTCTGTTCGTTCACACGATCTCCACGCGGCTTCCAACACGACTTTCGCGGCCGTTGACTGATCAACACACAGTTTGAGGGTAACGCATACACGGGGAAGGACTACACGACATGTAGTTTAGACACACGACATGTACTAATTTATTGCACACGGCAAGGAAACGGCTCCAACACGGTACACGACCGTTGACTGGTAACGCGTATGCGGGGAAGACCTACACGGCGTGTCGAACTGGACATACGGCGTGCACCCATTATTCCACAAAGCAAGGACATGGTCTGCAACACGGGGTATACCCGGAAAGGGGGTACACGACGTTTACTCAAACTACATGGCGTGTAGTTTCAAAATTCTGGAAAGTGTGGGAAAAGTCCATTTTACCCTCTAGAACACTTCGTAGCCTTCTTTTTTGATAAAGGAATGGGCCGGAGAGGTCTTGCTCATTACATATAATGTTGTTTGTTTTGAAGAAAGCGAAGTTCAATAGTTGATCATGGTGTGAATAAAAATCTCTATTTATGAGGCATCTATTCATTTTTATAGTTATAACGCCAAATTAGATTCATTAAACATAGAATCTATTGTATAAAGTTTCATAGGCTATTGAACATAGCCTATTTTAATACAACTATGACAGGATTGTTCAATCAAAATTATTGTGGATAGAATTTTTTCAAGTTAATTGGATAGAAAAATTCTATTTACCCTAATTACTAATACTTAATGTAACCAAGTTCCGGATATAAGTTTTATATAGTTTGGACACCCCAACAATCAATATATACCATATGATGATTATATAATCATGGTAGAATTGATAAATAATGGGTAAAATATTGAAAACATATTGAGTTTACAAATATCAATTGGAATTGAAAAATAAAACCATTAAATGGTTTAGATTTATCAATTAAAGAAATAAAATCATGAATAAGAAATAACGAGATAGATTCAGACAGAATAATAAATTGATATGTACATGAAACAGGAATAAGAACAAACAAAAAAATAGTTCATCATAGATAGCTAATCAAGATGAAGATTGTGTGAATGAGTATTTGTGATGAATACAAGGGTTCAATAAAGTTGTTGAAAATGATCCATGGTGATTTTATTAAAGTATAAAATGATATTAATTTATGAAATTTGAGTTTGGTGGATATAATTGAATGGAAACAAGAGGTAAATTAAAGGAATATGAATTCTTCCAACTCCTCCTTCCATGGTGTGCCTGTTGTATGTAAATAATCAGGATATTACATAACATTTAATTGTATTTCATGTAATGGACATCTGGTCCTAGTGTTCCTCCATTATTTTTGAAACTTTGTGAATTTCATTTAGGTATTTGGAACTTTTACTCCTTTATTGTTGGGTATTTTGAACACGCAATGTGTATTTTTCCGTGTGGATTTATCTTATAGGAAGGAATTGAATTCAATGGTTACACAACATGTATTGGTGAATCAAGACATTTAATGTCTTCATAACTACAAATTATTTAATTAGTTTTTTCACAGTGGGTATCATGGTATTAAATTCTATTCCGTAACTTTTTTGTATAATGTAGAACATCCAATTTGGGCTCGTTTTTTCATTTATTCCATTGAAACCTTGAAATTATATTTCATGGAATAAAAACACATATTTTGTGAATTATTAAGTAAATCATTAGATATATTTAATAAAATGATATTAAAAAATATATATATTTTTTCATATCAGATTCCCCTACACATAAACAATTGATTGTCCTCAAGAAAAAAGACCTCAATAATGATTTCAAAAGGTAATAATTTTAAAAAATAATAAACATTCATTATATTAAGGTAAATAAAACATTATGTAATTAGAAAAGGATAGTATCCAAAATCATCGCTACAAATAAAATTAGTCAGGACCATATATCAGATCATTAAACAAATTTTTAATCATTTAATAAAAATTTCATAACTATTCCTTGAACTCTATACCCATTTCATATTTACCTCATAGTGAATTTTCATTCATCTCTTAATGTGAAATTAAATTATGGTTATGCTCACCACATAAGTGTGTACTCCTAACCATATTCTTGAATTAGTTCCATCAACCACCCTTCTTAAGGAAAAATAAAAAATCAACCCTGATGTCTTCAATAATTAAGTTCTAATTACTATGAGGCTTTTGGAAAGTGGTTAAATTGTGAAAAACAATATAAAAAAGGATGGTAGGCTCTATGTTAAAATTCATGAATGTGGTGAAAAATTAAATCAAATGACTCATCCGTAGCTAATAAAGTCCATGGATCAAACAGCTCAAGATTGAAATATGTATACATACCATGTGAGTGCAAAAAGGTATCCAATTACTTTCTATTTATTTTTGTATTGTAATTTTTTGAAAGTCATGTCTAGGACAGGTCTCACATCCATTCCCTAGCCACATATGATCATTCATGGGATTCATTGGTCGGGAAATGTTGATTTTTTACCTTCCTAATACACAACCCAGTCATCTTTGTGATTTTATTTTTTATCATAATAATAATATGATAGATGTGAAATACCCTAAAATACAGAAGGATCACAATCAAAAAGTCTTGTGATAATTATAACACATATCTGTAGTAAAATTAAACCCCGAGTGGCTGAAATCATCCGACCCATTTTTTTAATGTAATGTCATGCATTATAAAAAGATCAGGGTATGAGGGGATAAAGGAATTGGAACTGATGTTTCCTATAAGGTTATTCATGGAAGATCTGGTCTTAAAAAATCCATTATTATGGGTAGGTATTTTGAAAAAAATAGCTCAAAAAATATTTCCTCAATAATTTTAAAATTGTATTTTTTTTAATTCATAGCCTAAACATGATCTCAATACAAGTTCTAATAGGTTTTCATGTCACAATATTAAATCAAGAAACACACTAAAAATGAATATGAAATTTTCATCTCAGAATCCTCTTAGGAAATGGAATTAGTAAAGCTAACTAGTAACCACTAAGGTTATAGAACCAAGTAATAATTCAACTAAATTTAAAATAAAAAATTGAATTTTTAGTTAAATTACTAAACATAGTAATAGTTATAGATGTATAAATGAGAAAATAAACATGGATTTCTAAAAGTATTTAATGTGTTGTTTTATTTTATTTGAATGGGTATAATGTGTTTTATGTTTATATCATGCTTCCAAATGAAAATTTTCTCTTATATTGACGTGAATAGGTAAAAAAGTCATGTGTATCAAATGTAAATCTCTTGAAAAGCTCCCCCACACATAAAATGATATATTTTCCACACTTTTCATGGATGTAATATCAGTGGGTTATGACAGATAAATATTATATTATTGAAATAGAAAATAGATAATGAAATGCTAATGAATCAAGAGATCTATGTATATAGCCGTATACCATGGGGAATGTTGAGAAATTTTAATTTTTTGAATTTAGATACTTCAAAAATGTTTCATAAATTCAAATCTTGCACTAGATAAAACATTATTTCATAGGGTTCAAAAATTTTAAAAGAATAAATAAAAAAATGTTCATAGTGTGAAATTAAATTAAATAGTTTTAATTTAAATGAATAAATGTTTCTACAATAAATCTCATTGTGACTTGTGAAAAAAAAATGGAAACAATATTAAAGTAAAATGAGAAGGAAATCATAAATATAAAAATGAGAAAACCGTTAAAATATGGTTTGCCTCTAAAAAATTGATATCAATGAAATAATCAACCAAACGGATGGAGGAATGTATTTGTTGTGTCATCCATTGACTTGGTGTCCCTTTTTCAAATGAAGCTAATCATTTTATTGACCATTATATCATAGGTTCTTTCGGTAGGATTGATCACTTCAATAGAATATCATGTATGGATTTGATGTGAGAATAAAGGTATTTGTGCTCGTTGTGCCGGATGTTGAGCACTAATGAAAAGAGATAGCTCCTGAAGTTTGCTCTCAACCTCGACTAGTTGTGGACTAACTTTTCCAACAAGGAAGGATGGTTTATTAGGTACATTTATTACCATAGATGTAATAGAGGATCTATACTTGGGTACTATGATACTATAAATATTTGAAAAATAATCCATGTGAAATATTTCAAAAATATTTTACCATATATAGATTAGTTGTTATACTACAAAATGAATAGAATAAATTATGAATAATAAAATAACAAGGCCTCAAATAGTGGAGTAAAACAGGGATGGTTAGGGTGTTAAACTATGATAAAGTTGAAAACATATAATTCTCCTCGATTTTCCACTCTTGATGAGAGGGTGGTTTTAGGTGGCGTGCCTAGTCAATGTCTGTGATTTCTGAAGGGGTTGGTGTGTCAACTACTGAGGGTAGTTTGACGGTGCTATCAGGAATCTATGTGGTAGGGTAGGTATTGATATATATTTTTTTGTGGGTCTAGAAGTGGGATTGACAAATGGTACATTGTTGTATTGGGTAGTGGTTGGTCCCTTGCATTGCTAGTCCAACTCTTCAAGGTAGTTATGCTGAAAATTAGGGTCTGCGAGCTATAGAGGTATGTCGGTCAGAGTTCTGTCTTGGGGTGTGGTGGTAGATGTAGAAGGGCTAAAAGGGGATGGTGGTGGATGAATGGTTGTTTGGTATGATGATGTTCATGAAGAGGTGTTTAAGTGTAAAATATGTGCAAAATGGATGTGTGGATACGGTAAAATATTTCAGAGATTCTCTGGGACGCATAGGTTCATACCCCAGAGATCTGTTGGACATGATAGGTTAAGTGGGGAAATATTTTTTGTGATTCTAGAAGATGTAGGGATATTTTATATAGGTGATGGAGGTGAAGTGGTGGATGGAATGAGATTACGGTCTACTACATGATCTCCAGGGGCCATGTCAATAGCCTCCATTACTCCTAGTTCCCACCTTGGGGTGATAACTTCTTTGATCAAGATCTGCATCTTTTACAAGAGTGGGTAATTAATCGAATACATCCATCTAAGGGAGGTGATTGAAATGGTGTTGTCGAACACTCTAAGATGGTGAGCCAGGTGAGTGATCATGGAACATCCCAATAATGTTCCTCTCATCCTCTAAGTGTGATATAGGTGGTAAAATGTGAACTGGGTATCTGTGTTGATGACATGAGTTCCTGCAGATACCAATATGATGATGACATCTAACTAGAACACAATGCCAGAGATTCAGTCTAGGAATTCCAATCATGTGCCAAGGATCTATGTAGGATCCTATATTATAATCCATGAAGCAAGATTATCTTGGTTATCTTGGGATCATTCACAACGGTAGAATATCATGTGATCATCCACAAAATCCCACTCACACTTGTCCTTGGAGGTTCAAGCTATTGGGTATGAAATACCTCAGACGTAGTGATTTCCTTTGTGTAAATCTCAAGGCCTATCTTGAATTCTTCAAATGGGAGCTCATGAGATCATATATCAAGTATAAAGAGGAGGAATTCCACTATGACCTCAATGGTAGATAGGAACTCCAGAATTTCCACTTGATATGTCCCCTCTCGTAAATCAATAATAGAGGATATATTTAGATGGTTGAGGAGATGGAGGACCTCATGGATAATATATTGAAGGTTAATTATGTCCTTGTTAATGTTTTTGTTTCTCCGCATTGGATTTTCCTATACTCTATTGAGGGATACATAATCCTTTAGGTTGGATAAATGGATAATGTGGTGGAAATGTGTGTTGTCATCCATAAAAGTTTCACTAGATCTGGACTAGGATTCATCCTAAGATATGGGATTTCCATGGGCTATAGTGAGAGTTGGGAGAGATTCTACCTTTTTTCATGGGGTATGAGAGGTGAATCACCTCGTTGGGGCTTCAATAGAGGTATTTCATCATGGTAAGATATTTATTTTTTCAGTGAAGGGTGCATGTTCATGGTGAATTACATCGTGGGAGTAGGTCAAATGTAGGGACAGTTAGGAGACAGAATAATGGATAGATGGAAGGTGGTTGTTCACCAGAGATAGGAGAGGAAGGGGGAGGTTTCAACCAAATGGGAGGAGAGGGGAGGTGTGTTGAAGTATTTAGGTCATGAACCTTAGGTTCAAAGCCTTTTTTTATCAAAAACATTCATCGAATAACATGACCAATAATTCAACATCACATCATGTTTTTCAAAATTTAATGTATGTTTGGTCTTAAAGGTTTACATTATAAAATTTGGGAAAAAATCATGTAATTAATACTTTTTCTTAGATTTAGTTCAAATAATAGTTCTTTTCTCCTAACACTCCCTTTGTTATCCAAATTATTATTCTAACATACTATAGTTTATGATGACATATCCTGGGTTTTCTCTTTGTCAACACTTCTTTTAATGTCTAAATCTTAATGCTTTTAGGCTCATATGAATTTTAGGCTCACGAAATAGCCATCATGGAAGGGTTTGATATAGATTCATAATCTCTATCCATTAAAATATAATGGGGTTATACCTTCCTTTTTAATTTCAATGTTTCTATAAAACAATACATTAACAAATATAAAGGGTCCTGACTATCAAGATTTCATCTTGTGATGGAAAAATTTTAATCTTGAGTTGAACAAAAAGAAGATTATTTACTACGACAAATATGCATATTTTAATTTGTTTATCATTCGATTTTTTAAATATATTAGATAATTTTCATAAGAATATTTTTTAATTTATTCCAATTTTTCTAATTACTGCATCATAGTTTCTCCATCCTTTTGAGAATCCAAATTGATCATCTTAACTTCACAGTATGAGTTATTATCTTATTAAATTAGAATATGAAATTTTTTTCCATAAAACAATCAGAATGGTGTATTTCTGATGGTTTTTATACCCAAATTGATACACCCATATTGCATCATCTAATTTTAGACTCTAATTACTCAGACTTATTTTCATGGTCTTTTCCATAATTTTTTTTATTACCCTATTTGAAAATTCATCTTTCCCGCTTATTTTTGGTTTCTATAGAGGTCATGTGTTATAACAGATTTTGTATTTATTATGTAGTAATTAATATTTTAGTTATAAAAATATGTTCCCTAATCACATCTAAGTAATCAAGGAAATTTAAATCTTAAAAAAACATTTTTTTAGAAAGTTCATGGCCTCTTTTGTTGAGTCATGTGTTATAGGATCAACTTTGAAACATTTGGAGATGTAGTAAACACCAACAAGGATATAGGACATTCCTTGTGAATTGAGAAATGGTCCCAAGAAATATATTCTCTATACATTGAATATCTAGAATTCCCTGATTTGTTTTGGGGTATTTCATATTTTTCCAGTGGTTCTAGTTTGTTAGCACCTATCATATATTTGACAAAAATACCTTACAATAGGGTGTAACATGGGCCAAAAAATTCAAATTTTTATGATCTTCTCTACAATGGATTCTATTACATGATGTCCACCAATTGGGGAAGTGTGGAACATGTCTAACACATTTTGGATTTCAACCTCTAAAATGATACGTCACAAAAGCCCGTCAGTACAGTGCTAAAATAGGATTGCTTCATCCGAGTATTAGTGTTATTATTCATCTAAGAATTTTCTTCTTTTCCTATAGGTGAGGTCTTGGTGTAAAAATCTCATGGAAGGATAATTTAAAAAATCTGAAAACCACAGTTTTACACTTATATTGGAAAGGGTTTCATTAGGAAGGTCGACATCGATGTCGATATCATCATTGTCCTTTATTATTGGAAGTGGAAGTTAGGACACAAGATCTATGATAACATTTTATATGACTTTTGTATCCTTGATGAAGTCATAAAACACTTGGGTAAATAGGATCCACCTTAATAGTATTGTCTTGGTATCATTTTTATTCATAAAATATATTAGGTCAACATGATCGGTGTTCACAATATCCTTGGAAAAAACTAGAATGGAACAAAATTTCATGAAAGCATACAAGAGATATTTCACTATAGTTTTGTAGTTGAATTGAAATTAATTTAGTGTATGTCTAGAATAGTATATAGGAAATTATATGTGAAAACTCATTGTCCAAAAATAGAACTAATAATGAAGTTTCTAGTGTCACACATCAATTCGCATTCTTTCTCCCATTATTGTGAAATGATTACAGGAGTAGATATCAGGGTTTTATTTAAATCTTTGAATTAACGTTGAAATTATTATATAAATTCAAATGTATTTTCCTTTGATTATTGTTGTGTCATAGGTTAGGAAACATTTCCAATGTCTTTTATGATTCACCAATAGAATCATTAATGGTCTAGAAAGATACTTATAGTTTCGAATGTTGAAGGATATGGTAAATCGTTGATAACATTTTTTCTAGGAGAGATCCACTTTCATTCCATTTGTGGAAAATTTATATATAAGGAGTATGCCTCCTTGGACAATAATTTTAAATTTTTCCCAATTTAAAACAAGACAGTTCTCTTCACATCACCAAAGGACTAACTCAAGATTGCCTTGGAAAACCCCAAATGATATTCCATAGATTGAAAAGTATACCACAAAAACTTATAATAATTCACCCTCCATGTCATGGAATATATATGTCTTCCATATTTAAAACATTTCTAGTGAATTACACATACTGAATGACATGAGCATGTAAGAAAAAGTGCCCAATAGACATGTTAATTTTTTTGAGTAACCATTTGGGTCGACTAAAATCTGATATTATCTTGAACATCCATAAAAAAAATATAATTCATGTACTAATAGTCACTAAAACAGTTAATCCATAAAGGGTAATGTGAAATGATATTTTTATGTTTCTACATTTAAATTTATGTAGTCCATGCATACTCATTATCCAATGATGGTGAGAGATGATATTTTTTTCATATTTATCGTTCTTTTTGACAATGAGATCATATTTCATTATAACCTCTTATAATGGGCTCACTGACTTACTATAATATATTGATAAGATTTTTCTAGCGTCGTGAAGTTTCATCAATTCATTTATAACAAACTCATTCATTGATGGTTAGAATCTCCTACGAGGTTGGTTTTTGGGTTTTGAACTTTCTTCAAGTTGAATTTCTTGGGTGCACAAAGCAGAGTATATTCTTTTAATTTTATCAACTCCCAGAGAAATTGATATATTATTCCTTTATAATACATCCACCAATTATTCCTCTTCTAACTATGATAGCTTGGAGTTAATGATACCTTTTTAGTGTATCAATTATCTCTAGAAAGAAATACATTAGTGTAATGGGGAGGGTTTTATCTTCTTGTTTTAGTGGAAGAATGACTGAGATTATGAAATGTTGAATGTTTCCCATATATAAGGTTCTATTTAGTTTATTTTTCAATTTCATATTCCTCATTTTCATCAGGGGGTATTTTGGTGCTCTCTTATTCCATAATGAAGTAATGTTCTCATTGGTTAGTGAGAGAGGTCACAAGGAAATAAAAGGAATCATATATTTTTTATGTATCCTTTTTTAGATTAAACTCTACATGTTCGTATCTTACTTCAAATATATGTCTTCTATTATTTACATCAATTAACGCCTTTCCAGTGGCTAGGAATGGTCATCCCAATATGATTGGAAACACTCTTCCACTTCTATGTCTAAAATGAGGATGTTTACTAGGAAAATGACCTTTCCAAATTTGACTAGTACATCCTCAAGAGATCTAGGGGATATTTTAATAATATGTATGATAATTGGAGTGAAACTATAGTTAGATGGAGTAATATGTTCCCCATATTGTAGAATACACCCATCAGTTTGAGGTTGATTTTGGCTCCAAAATCACATAAATCTCTTTCGAAGTCACATTCTCTTATTGTGGAGGGGAATGAGAAATGACTTCGAGATCTCAATTTTTTTTTGGAATTTTCTAGTTAAAAATATTCGATAATTATTCATTCATTTACATGAATCCATGGTCTACCATTTTACTTTTTTAAATAAGATCTTTGTAGAATTTTTAATAGGTGGTAATTTGAGCTATTGCCTTTGCATGTGGAATGTTTATATGAAATTTCTTGACCATTTCCAAAAACTTCTTATATTGACCTTAAATTCTTATATTACATAATATTTTTTTAAAAGGATGTTGTGGTTTATAGGGTGGTAGATAATCATAAAATTTCACTTCTATATGCCTAGGTGTTTGGGTTTTGTGGTTGGTAGTACCAATTTATGTATTACATGTGTGATACCATCGAAATATTCATTTATGATTAATGTATGATTCATGGAATCCTTAGGTTTCCATTAATCTCTTCAACATTATTTCGGAAAATCCACCATTTTTCCAATCCTCAAAACAAATACATCTTCTTATTTTCATAGGTGTATCTCTTTATTTCTAAGTAGGGTTCCTAGTAATATGTCAAACTAGATCTTGGAGATATGAACAATTTCATGATCAAGGATTCTAAGGGCCTCCCTTTGTTTCTGCATTTCAATTTCATGGGTGACTATACTCTGATCTACCATTTTGAAAAATGCTGAGAGTATATTTTCATGATTTTTTTTGAAGAGGTACACCTGGTTGTTGAGGTATTGGTTGAGCATTCAGAAATTTTTTTTGTGCCCTTGGGGGGGAGGGTTGTTGATATGATTGTTTTGGTGGTTAGTGGACCTGATTCATTAGTGGATATCACGGTTTTTCTTATTTTTGAAAGTTTTATGTCCAATTTATTGTTTGTTATGACCTTGATTATTCTGTTATTGTATGGGCATCTATTGAAGATAGTGTTGCTGCTATTGGAACTATTATTTTTTCAAATTATAATTAACATAAGTATAATATTTATGTGGTTGTTCATAAATAGTTTATGTATAGTCTTGATATAGATGTGGGCCACCAAAAACCTCACATGACTAAACTTCCCTTAAAGGGGCTTGAGAGTGTGTTTTAGGTAGTTGAATGTATTCAAGAATTTGGGTCAGGGATTCTCCTTATGTTTCTAGTTGAATATTTATTCAAAATGGTAGGTACCATGAGGAGGTGGTCCATGATCACTAAACCATAGGATTTAATTATGATATACTTCATCTAGAAGTGCCCAGCTTGTCTCAATCATCTTAAATATCATTCCTCCCTTAGCTTCCTCATCAATGACTATATGAGAAGCTAGCTGGACGCACTGATAGAATGTATGGAGTTGGATAAACATGTCATGTCCATTATGTGGTAACTTTAAGGTGAGTTCTTTTAAATGATCTCATGCTTCCCATACCGACTCTCCATCTTCATGACAGAAATTATGGATGTCATTCTGCAATTTCCATGTGCGGTTTGGTGGAAAAAACATTTTCCAAAATTTCTAGGCTAAATCATCCAATTTTGTGAAGGACACGAGTGATTTGTTTTTTAGACAATCCACTACGCAGTCTCACATATATAAGGTAAATATTATGACTGTTATTACATTATAAGACAATCTATAGTTGTGAAAGTTATCTCATACTTCTTGGAAGTTTTTAAATGTGTTCATAGGGAACTTCGCAATGAATCCCACTGAATTGGTCAGTGTTCTAGATCATATGAATGTGACAATGTTTGATCACAAAGCTATGTTTCTACATATGAGGGTAATCAACACTTGTCATGTCACCATCTATTGCTGGAATGAAATAATCCATTATGGTGCGTTCTTGATGTCTAGTAGTTTCTCTATGAACTAACAGTTTCATGTTGGGTGGGTTGGGTTGATTTTGACATGCATGATTTCTACAGTATTCCATTTTTTAGTGGAGGCATGTAGATTTATATCATTCAATTTTAGGCTCCGATGAAATTTTTTCTTCTATTTCAAAGCTCCACGAATGATTTGAATGTCCCTGATGCATGCACTAACCCAGAAGAATAAGAAGGATGTAGTAGATTCAGAAAGAAAAGGGAATCAAAAATAAAATATAAATGTGGAAAGATATAGGTAATTTTAGTTTATTTCCATTGGATTCTGTGTGAAGAATAGAAAAAATGATCATCTAAAATGGTTCCACAATTTGATGCTCCAGCAAATTTAATTTACTTAATGTTGTCTTTGATCTGATTAGATTTATTATTTCTAAAACTGCACATGCTACTAAGGTGTAGTATAGTGATAGTGAAGGGTCGATTCCATAGGGAAAAAGAGCTGGTGGATAGGAACTAAGGATTAGAACCCCTTTTGGTTGGAGTCCTCATGAGTTAGATTATGTTTTGGAAAACTGATTCTAAGAGAACTAGGATTTGGATCAGAGATAAGGAAGGGTTTGGGATCAATTTTGGGGTTCATTAGAAAAGATTATCTGAATTGTAACTTGGTATAGTCTTCAGGTTTAGGATGTGAATCAAGATGAGGTTAATATTTGATCGTGGTTATACCAACTAGCTCTATATAAGTTGTATCTAGTCTTTTGTCAAGAGATAACTTCAATCTAGATACATTAAATATAACTTCAATGGAAGAAACTGTCATAGGATATTGGTCATAGCCTGTTATACTTGAATTAGGATTGGGTCATTCATTCAATCATCTCGTGGTCTATGTTGTTTAAGTGAGTTGGTTAGACAAATCCTTTTACCTTAATTACTAATCCATAAGGTAAAAAAAATTGATAATTAAATATTTACTGATTTCAGACACCCCTACTCTCGAAACCTTCCCATGGTTGTTTATCCACACATGGTAGAATTGATCAAGAATGGGTAAATTATTTAAAACATTTTTATTTTACAAATATGAATTGGGATTTAACAATTATATATAATGTAGGATTGAGATTTATCAATTCAAGAATATGGAATCATGAGTTAGAAATTTAGATACATATTCAATGAACAATTATAAGCTGATAATTATATGAAGCCAAAATAATAATGAGTACAATAAAAGATCCACAGAGTATTATAATCCAGATGAAGAATGCGTAAAAAGGTACTGGAAATGAAATAATGGTTTAATAATTTCATCAAAATAGATCCACGATGCTTTTATTGAAGTATAATAATGAATGGAATTAAATAAATTTGGGTTTGGGGAAAGGTGTTCGAAGGGAAATGAAAAGAAAATGAAACAAATACGAATTCTACCAAATCATCTATTTGTGGTATGCCTATAGTACATATATAATAAAGTTATAACATGATGTTTAATGGTGATTCACGTCATGTAATCATGATCCTATTTTTCCACTACTATTTTTTAATATATGTGAATCTCACACGAATCTCATTCTATGATTTGGAACATTAACACTTATCATGATGTGTATTTGTGACTCACAATGTATATTTTTCCATTAGGATTTATATTTCATACAATAATAGAATTCAAAGGTCACTCAATTTGTATTGGTGAATGACATCATATAATGTCTTTATTACTTGAAATTCATTATGACTATTCTTCATGGATCAGAGAAAATTGATAAATTCTACTACATGTTGTGTAATGATGTTTAACAATGTGTGATAGGCAATTTTTTTTCTTTTCTGCATTTCTACCATTCAACCCCTGAAAGCCAATTTAATATAAAAAACAACACATGCCGGGTTCATTATCAAGTTAATCATTGAAAATACTAAATAATATGATTTCAAAATGTATATATGATTTCAACATATAAACTACCCCCAGGGACATTTATAATAAATGAATTTAAGATTATATATGATATTAAAGAAAAACATACCATTATAAAAAGGCAATATATTATTTAATTTATTACCATTAAATTCCAATAAAAATGATAATTTCATCTATGCATAGATGTGGATTACCAACATAGTGAAGTAATGTGATTTATTGATTATCACCACATCACAGGTATTATATATTTGATTTTATTTAATTTTATAATATTATAGTCATGTTATTATGATCATTATATAAAATTAAAACAACACTGACCCTCATTCCATAATAATAATTGAAAAATAGAAATGTTACTCTTGTGTATGTATGACCTACAATCTTTATAATCATAAATTTGTTCATTTTTTATAAAAAACATTAATGGTTAGATATAATATTATAATTGATGTATAAAAATGATAATTATTTCATTATTTTTACTCTAGTTATAATGGAATAATTTCTGTTTTTACTACAGTAAATATACCAATTTTGTTTTAGTCAAATGAACTGAATTTCACCAAAATGTTTGATAAAAACATAAATTATTATGTAATTGTTAATGAAATGGTAATAAATTAACTAACCAAAATAATAATCTTTAAAAAGGTTATCAAACTAGTAAAAAATTTCTTTAGTGATTTTTTAGGTAGATAAAGAACATACATAATGATTTGGAGTCGACATAGGGATAAATTAACTCAAAAACTTAATTGAAATATTAATTTTTCAAACATTTCTCTTTCTTGTCCATGATTTTAAAGTTATCTTTCTTGAATTTATTTCTTTTAATATATGTTAACTAAAAAGTCAATTTTATGATTATTTATTCAAATTGTTTTCAAACACGAATCTTTTTTATGGAATTTTTTTATATTCATTTAGAAATAAAAAAGTAAAATTCTAATTTAACATATATGGTGAAAACATATTTTCCCACTACTGTAGCATTTTTTTTTGGATTCTTCAATATTAATTCACGATTAAATAAAAATCAAAACCCTCTCTCACTTTGGGTATTTTTTGATTCAAGACAAATTTATAAAAATTAAAAGGTATTTTAAAATCCAAAATTGTTTTTTCATAGAGGTTCAGAACAAATATTCAATGGTTTTATTTAGGATATGGTTCTGTTAATTTTATATTAACAATTGAGCTCTATTATATATCATGGTTGATCCTGATACAACTTATAAAAAGGTTTCATAATCATTATATGTCACTGGAGAGATAAATAAAACATATATTATTGGTGAACCCTGATAGCGCTCAATGCATTGGCTAATGACTATGTTTTCTATATAATTATTTTTTAATTCTTCCATACTGTTTTTCTGATATATGGTTTGTGTATGGTTTCTATGGTCCTGATATCACAAGTAACCTACATGAGTTATCTATGCTTTCTAATGATCTTTTCATGGAAATAATTTGATTTAAAAATTCATGGTATTGATCATTTAAATGAGAAATTGATTCCCTTTTTTGAAAGAAGATATGTTTTTATGAAATTGTTTTTCATGGGTTTTCTTATTTCAACTATACTGAAAAATTCATTCTTTTAATTTTCTTTTCTTGTATTTTTTCTCTTCGATGGTTTTAAAAAAAATCACAGTTCTTGTGGATGGGTAATAGAAATGGAGAATTCAAGTCCAATATCCAGAATATTTTCCATGAAATGAGATCAGGTTTTGATTTAAATGTTTTCTAATAAAGATTAAATGGATACTTAATAAAATTTTATTATTTGTAATATATAGTATTTTAATTTAAGATTTATTATGTAGTTATATGAAATCATAAGACGATAGTTATCAATCATTGATATAATTTGTTGTAACATGTTTTTAGAACATTTATGTACACTAAAACCCAAAATATGGATCATCCCCCACCCAACATTGTCTAAAGGCCTCATTTGATTCATAATTTCAGATTAAAATAGAGACTATGAGTGTATTTGATGTTAAGTGATTAAATGATTTAGATTTTCTTCATACTATAGGATCCAAAGGTGTGTCTTATTTAGATGTACTTTCTGGTTAATATTAGATTTTGATGCATGATACATCACTTCTGGTAGATTAAAAAATATCATATGATGGGGTTATATAGGAATTTTCCCTTCTATAATCCCTTATGTAATATTATATCGATGTAGATTTACTACTATTGATCATATCATGGATTCTAATGTTTAAAAACCCATAGTGAAACAAAAACCTCAAGGATAGACTATGTTAATGATTGGGTTTATCAAACTAGAGGCTTGTCCCATGTATGAGTGGATACATCCATATTGATATTTATAGTAAGGAAGATATCTTAAAATCCTAGAAAATATTTAATATTTCTATAAAATCAGTTATTTTTATAATTTCACAGTGTGTTATAAATATTAATCTATCTACTATGGAACAAACGACTACCCAGATTTATATAATACTATATTGTTTTATATGGGTATTCTAGAATCAAAATATTCATAATGATATAGCCTACTATGTGGGTACACCATTTAATAATTATCTAAACACTATTGATGGGGATATTGGTTTCTTTTCTCAATTTTTATTGAACTCAAAATTGAGTCAATGTTTCCAGCAGTCATAAATCTTGTCTCAAATTTTCATAAATTTAAAATTAAGGTGGAGTATGAATATCATCCCACTTTTTGAGGTGTTTATAATAGTTAGGCACTCTACAACCAACTATAGAGTCATTAAACTGTTTTATAAAAACCAAAATGTTGAAAAGAATAAATAATGGGTGTAGGAAGGGAGGTATTTGAATGGTAGAATAATTATTCATGAAAAGGGAGATAATTCTTGGAAGGACTACACATAAAATGGATTCATTGTGATCCACAACTACCATGTCAAAAATTTGGTGGTCTCAATTGAACCCTACATTGAAAAGGTGACTATAGGTATAGTGGTTAAATGAAAATTATTTTCACATCCTATAATTTTTGAAACCGATACAATAAAAATAGAGTTGATCATTGACAAGGGTTTGGCTTACTCTAATTTTCAATAATTTGAAAGAGGTTCCTCTTCTAATTATAGTGAATTTATATTAGAAAAATAATGTTATTCGACCTTCCCATGTGGTTTATAATGTCTATATTCTAATGGTTTAAGATATATATCCTCTATAGTCATAAGAATAAATTACAATGTAGGGACCAATGATTTTTATAGATCATGATCATGATGATATTACCTCCATTGAATGAAGTAATATTTCTCCTAACATCTCTAATAAATCCAATATAGAGAGTGTTCCCCCTTGAGTGATGCATCTACATCCTCTCTCAAATCATCTGTGATCGAAAAAAATGCATTAAACTAGAATGGTTGAAGATAAAGATGAAAAAGGGCCTTCCTTGTTTCTTCCCCTGAATAATAGAGTTATTCAAAAGGTGATCTTAGATATTATGATAAAACAATGCGTAAAATTGATTCCATATTGAGAACACCCTCTTCTGATGGTATCAAAAGAATTATTAATTAGAGTATTAAAATAAAAATCAAAAGCCTATCTTGGAAAGATTCTGTTTCAAAGAAGACCTGGAGAAATAAAAAAGGAAAGATGACTAATATATAATGATAACTTCAATTCATAATAGATTGAAAATGAATATTCTTTTTTAATTTTTTATGATTCGAAAATACTTACATATACAACTCCCTTCAATGATATATTATGAACCAAAAAACTAACTATTGGGAATCTTTGAACCCAAATTTTTGTTCTTGTCTGAAATTATTGATCAAAATAAAATTATGGAAAAATGTTTTTTTCATAATAGAATTTCATCTTATGTGGAAACATTATGGGACATTTCTCACTCATTGACTAGTAATGTTTCTATATATAGAATACATAACAATATGGTTTATGAAAGTTTATATAAAATTGTGTCTACATGTTCTTCCCTTCTATTAATACTTGGAATTGGTACCATGATAGAATGAGTTTATGAAAAAGTTTTGATAGGCTTAATGTTTTTATATGTGATTCATGGATTATATTTGGAGAATAAAATAAAATCCACTTCCCTAGTGAGTGTTTTTTTAATATCCCCTAATCAATATCTCTCTGAGAATTCAAGTCTTATATTGATGAAAATTAAATGATGGAGATTAATCAATTTGGTGACAAACTACACTAAGTTGATGAGGAATATCGATGGAATTGTTTCCAATAAAAATGATCATAATATTACCAATGAAGTGGAATCTGTTAAATGAGACTATATGTATTGCATCACCCTACCCAAGATCCACTCAAAACACCCACCCAAACTGGTTAGTTTCATGAATAGAGAGCGGAAAATACCCTTCCATTTTATATTCAATAGTGCACGGGCCTCCCCCTCTCGATGTGACATGATATTCTTGGTGTTTTAGAGAACAATGTATTGTTTCAATAATGTTTTAAATTTTCTCTTGAAGATGAATATATTTGAGTATAAATTAATGTTCTATTTTAGATCAATTTAAATTGGTATGGAGATGGAAATAACATCACTTGGGTCTTCCATTTAGTAGTTTCACAAGTAATATTCCAATATGGGCATCAATTTGGACCTCTCCCATGATATTAATATCTCATGCAAGATAAATAAGCTTCTACCAATGAAATATAAACATAAAAATAAGCCTTTAAAATGAAATGAATTAGTGATGTGAATATGAATTCCCAATTTCATAACTCTCTTTAGAAGTATTAAAAAACTTGTATGACTGTATACTTATTGAATTTGTGATACCAATTCACTTAAAATAATGAGATCCTCTCATTATATATTTTTTACTACTGTTAAAATGTCTATAATATTCCTTTAATAGTGGGGCATTTGATAGAGGGAATTGTCCCCAACCATGTCATCTTTGATGATTTATTACATGTATTTATCTTCAATTGGAAATAAAAGATACTATTCTAATACTTAACCTATTTAGTTCACCTGGCCTATATTGTTGCATTAATTTATTCTTCTAGAGATATTATGTTGCTATACAAGTTCATGTATGATTGTATGTCTCTTTTGTATTCATTAGTGACATTATTCCTTAGGTACTAAATGAAAAATTCATCACTTTGATTCAAATGATTAAATATTCCTATGAGATTCATCTCCTCAGGCCCAATAATCTTGTTAAAACATTATTAAATTTTAATAGTAATATTATTTCAATTATTCCTATTTTTTATGAAAATAATTCTAGAATCATTGATGATTTTTTTAAATTTTGGTGCATTCAATATTTCATTGGAACTACATAAGGGATTGTCAATATACCCATAATAACTTTTATAGGTTGCATCATCTGCAAAAAAAATTACATTAAGAAGGATATTGAAACCATCAATTAGAAATGAATCTATGAAGTGTTACATAGTTTTTGTTTTAATTGTTCATTCATTGTCTCGATGATTTCTGTTTTTAGCTAAACACATAGCTCATTTCTTATAAAATGTTATCATATGGGATACTTCTAGTCCTTTAGTAGGGTAAGGAAAGTGATCCTCTCTAATCTATAATTTACTCAATTTCTGAATTCTATCTCTATTCACATCTCACACACATGGTAAATTAAGCAAGACATAAACTGACACAGGCCTCTAGGTCCCTCACCTTCCAATTCATCCTCTTTATTATATTATCAGTATTATATTTCTCTAATGATGTAAAAGGAATAGATGGATCTATAAGAAAAATATACAACACTATGAATGTATATTTGGGAATACATTTAGTTAGGTTAATATTTTCATTTACATTGGGTAGGGGGTTTCCTTGGACCGAAAATATAGTGCCTTTTAAGATAAGGGCATTAGAGTAGTGACCATTGTATCCTCCACTAATCTAACACACTATCACATAGACAAATCAGTTTAGTTATTATACCTGAAGAATATCTCCCCAAATTACATAATTTTTTTACTATAAAAAGGCTATATAGAATATACAGTGGATACAATACCACATGGTAAAAAACTACAATTTAGTTTAATAAAAATGTCAGAGTAAAATAAATTGATGTAAATTTCCCTCATACCACAAAAAGATAAAGGATAAACATATAAAATCCCATAATAAACAATTTATTCTTAGGATGAAATGTATCTAAATGTAATAATGAAATTAATATAAGAAAAATACAATGATAACACAAATAAAATCTAAATACCCCAATTAGGAACCCTATTTTGGTCATATCACTATGCTCAAACCCATAGAGTAAGAAACAATCGGCCATAATATCTTTTTCAATTATCCAATCCTACATCTATGTAAACTACATGGGTACCATATGATGTCACAAATTGGGTGTGAGTAAACACAATAGGTCTCTAGCTCTCTATTTAAGAAAAACTATTCTAATAATAATTTCATGAAATAAAGTGATAAATAGATGTATTAATTAAACAATGAGTAAAGTATGATAATCAACCTAATTTTTCACCATTCATGTATATTTTTTACCATATAGTAAATCCATGATTGGCATACCCAGTAGTCCAAGGAATAATCTTCTAAATAGATCTTTCCAATTAAGAATTTCATAGGAATCGAGAAAATCATTTTACACAATGTTTTCATCATCGGAGAAACTTCCATTATATAAGCATTTTTTAAATCTAGAAGAACCCATTTTAAAAGAATTTAGACCCATTGGTAAATCCCTTTATATAATTATTTTATCATGAATAACAACAAAATTAATACTATAAGAATAAAACACTTACTATCGAAGGCCACAATGGTCAATTTAGCTAATTATTATTTGTCTTTCAATTATCCATTTCATTTATCATGTTAGTATTGAACTATTATCGTGCTAATGAATAAAATTATACCATATCAAATATCATTATTCATTCAAATATACATGTAATCCATTTTTTAAGGGGAATCTATCAGAATAATTTCTATGTGGAATCATGCCATGCTAAATAACATTTTTTAATCCAATAACAATTTCATTATTATTCCAACATATGATCACCTCATGTGTATCCGTGATCTAGTTTTCGCCACCTTCATATCCATGGGATAAAAAGAGTATTCTAAACGTTTCATTAACATTTCAATTTAATCAGTTGGTTAATGAACATGTTTTGTCATTATAATCACTTAATATTTCACATCCTTATACAATATAAATAGAACATATAGATTTGTGTGAATCCACCGATATTTATCTATT
Source organism: Viscum album (assembly GCA_963277665.1). Taxonomy (NCBI): domain Eukaryota; kingdom Viridiplantae; phylum Streptophyta; class Magnoliopsida; order Santalales; family Viscaceae; genus Viscum; species Viscum album. The sequence goes on along the minus strand of OY728121.1, from coordinate 1,151,753,324 downwards.
GATTAATTAAATGACTTCAACATGAAATTCCAATAGAATAGAAGCATATGGTGATCAAAATGAAAACCAAGATTATGCAACATCAACATAAAAACCCTTCAAATATTTGGCAAGAGACTACTCCTCAAAAATGGATAATTAGAAGAAGAGAGGGGAATCCAAAGAAAATACTATAACCGGATATTGAATAAATGATCGATACATCTCTAAGGGAATGTGTAATGCCCTGACCGCAGAATCCCAGAGTTGGTTCATTATTATGTATCTCTGACATGATCACAAAAGATCAGGTCTCCATAGACTGATTAGTTTGGTACTCTTGGAAGTACTGGTTACATTCATACGGTTTACATTAGATCATAAAATGGAAAAATAAAATAACATTGTTTCCATAGACAACACTGAGATCCCATATACTATCCCTATAGTTCAGTCATAATATACTTTTTCGCATCCTGGGAAAAATAAAACATAGAAATTGATGAGCTCAGACGCTCAGTGAGTATAACAATATAGCAGAAACTTTCATAAATATGTATAAACATTTAAGGAAATGTATAAGAATAGAAAAAAATCCATTTAAACATGAACTTCTGAATAATATGGAAAAGATAAAATAAAATAATTTCATTTACCTATTCACATGGATATTATTCTAGTCAAATAATCCCAGGGAATATCAGTAGCCACTTTCATAATGATGGAATGCATAATACCAGACTTTAACAACCACATAATCAAGGCCTTGTACCAAGACTACAAATAAGATTTTTTCAAGGCCTTGTTCCAAGACAATAGTTTGTCTAATGAGACCTACCGATACGTCTAGGAGTTATAGGGGGCTCCACCTATAACTTACTAAGTCCAATGCATTCCTCAAATTAAAAGTTATAAACATGACATAAACATTCCTATTAAAAATAGCATATAAAATGTCAATAATTTCTCCATAATCCATGAATGGTATAAAAATAACACATCCACAGTAAAACATGTCAAAAATCCTTCAATACAATATGGATTTTTTGAATCATTATAAATCAACTTCAAATAATCTTAAAATCCATCATATGATGTTGACATATATGAAATCAAAACTTTTTTTAGAGAAATATCTATTTATATTTTGAAATCATTGAAAAGTCATATAATTATAAAAGAAAACATTTGATTTGAAAATATTTGTATAATATTGTAAGGGAATCTTTGACGATGTTAAAATGGCAGAAAACAGCCATCGGCCGTATAAGTTAAAAAATATTCTTGCCTTAATTTTGTCGAAAAGGTCATAAGGTACCTTGTTTGGAAAACGACGTAAATATTATTATCAAACCATTTTATAAAAATTAAAACACATTTATAAATAAATTTAAACCGTAGTATAGTAAATAGTTAAAAAAATTGGAATACATTAGTAAGAAACATGGATGTGGAAGATAAAGATGTCCCAGTAGATACTTATGTAAAAACAAATTCGGATAATAAAGAGATTTTGAAAGTAACCCTTAACTTGTACATTTCAATGGTTGATGGTAGGTTAACCTCCTGTATAATGGTTAAATAATTGTTATTAAAATATGTAATAATCATATACAATAATCTGTTATCATATATGTTTTTTTAAAATTGTTTTGTCAATAATATTTTAGTATTATAGTCGTTTCGGGTGTTAACTGATTATTTTTCCTTTATATGCTTTATTACGTATGTAAATTTTGTTATGGATATGATGTATCTTATTCATATTCATAATTATATTAATTCTTTAATAATTATTTTTTATCATCTAATGAAAATTTTTCTTGAATGGATACGATGGGGAATGAATATCATCGCGTTCGTGGAGACGGTAATCTGTATGTAAGCACGGGCGACAATATCATTTTTTATATTAAAATATTATATAATTGGGTGTTATATCATATATAGAGAATCATTATCATATTATATTTTTTACATCAATTACACATCATTATTATACCCATCCAAATAATAATGTATTGAATACCAATCACACCAAAACGTAGAGACAAGAAGTCGTACGTATGCACGTATGGTGACATGTCATTGAAAGGATGGATTGAATAATGAATATGGTTGTACCATATTTTTATTAACATCGCATTATATTGAAGATACTGGAGTTATTATCTTACAATGGAAACAAAAATAAAAGAGGAAGTGGAAGAAGAATGAAACTTGAAAGAGGTGATGAAATATTTACCTCTTCTTCGGGTTCTTCCTGTTGATTTGATCAAAAGGGTTCATTAGGATGGATTTTTGACTAATGTAAGGCCTCTAAGATTAATGGAGAACTGTTGAGAGGGTATTTCGGCTAGTTTTTGTCAAGCCAAATGGCTTTGATGGTGTGAATTAAAGGTAAGGGGAAGTTCCCTTTTATAAGATGGGTGAGGGGCACCTTAGGAAAAGCTAGAAATATTTTTTTATAATAAAATCATTTTCGGTTTATAAAGGCTCTAATATGATTTATATAATGGATAAGGTGGGGATGGGTCTATAACCACTCAACCAATAGGTTTTATACAGGTTTTTGTCACTATATTAACCTTAACTTTTACATTTAACTCTTAGTTAAATAGTTTGACATTTACCTTGTCTCTTTGTATTTTTATATTATATGGTTAATAAACAAACTATATACATCCAAGAGAACCCAAGTGGTTCATTAATGATACAAATATCATTATATAACACTTTTGGTAGATCCATATATTTTTAGGAATAGAATATCAATTAATAATATAATATTTGTTTTAAAAACTCTTTTATGTCAATTTTGAAACTATTTGGTATTTTGTTTTTTAAATATATAACAACATTATTAGTTCAAAAATAATTTACCAAGAAACCCAAATATATCATATTAACCTATAAAAGTATTTTAATTCCTAAAAATTCTCAAATGAAATTTATTTGGACATTTATAATATCAATTATTTTAATCTTTCATTAATACATTAATTACTACATCATCATTGTGTCATAAATAAATTTAATTTTTTAATGCCTAAAAAATATAAATAAAATATCGTTATGTATAAAATCTTGTTATATTTCTAATTAATATTTATAGTTGAATTTATATTATGTATAACCCAATACTAAAAATGGTTTAGTTATTAAACTTTGAATTTCACTCATTTAACTCTTTTTTAAATAAAATAATAATAAATGTCCTAATCTAATTTAAGTGGACCTAAAGAATCATATTTTATTCCTAAGTTTGTTTTTGGTCAAATTAAACTTATCCAATATAATTAGAACATGTGTTAGGGTAATAATAATATCATTTTTACCCATAATTACCCTATTTACTTTTAATTGTGGTAAATAAAAGTAAAAAGTTACTATTCACCAAAAATTATTTTCATCAAATTGAACCGCATTTTACTTACTGATATCAACCATGTCTCATAGATTTTTGAAATTCAACTCACAAATGTGGTAAAATTAAGTTGAATAGAAATCAGCAAATGCTCCTAAGAGGTGGGTAAAAGACGGTAAAAAGTTTAATAAAATTTTTATATATCTAAAACTAATATAAACATTCTCCAGTGAATTTTATTGAAGATATATAGGTGTCATGTATATATTTTGACCTAAAACAAAATTACATAAAATAAATAATTATTTAAATAAAAATTCAGTTTTAAACTATAACTCAATGTTTTTCACTATTCATCAAATAATTGAATGTTTTCAGAAAAATACCAAAAATTCACCCTATTCTAATTTGGATACTACAAATCCAAAAATGAAGTCCATTTTGAATGTTAATATTTATAAAAATTCAATAATTTGGTATTACTATTCAAAAAGGCTATTTTTATTGGTTGTGGTGTGTTAGAACTCGAAGTTGCATACAACACACGCTATTGTATTATTCAAAGAGAAGCATATTGTGGATGATTGGGGTGTTACATTCTCCCCTCTTTAAAATAATTTCATCCTTGAAATTTCTAGAATATTACTACATAAAATGACTCGGGTGGATCTTCAGAATAAGTTCATCAGGTTCCCACGTTGCCTCTTCAATCTTATGGTTTCTCCATAGAACTTTTACCAGACGATTATTCCGGTTTCTAATCACTAGTTCTCTTGTATCAAGAACCTTGAAAGGCTCTTCGCAATAAGACATATCAGGTTTAGTTCTAATTCCTCATAGGTGAGTATATGAGTTGGGTCAGGCATGTATTTTATCAATAGTGATACGAGGAACACAACAAGAACTTCGGAGAGACTTGGAGGCATTTCCAAACAGTAAGCTACATCCCCAATTTGTTCTAGAATTTTTATAGCTATGGTGTACCTATGACTTATTTTTCCATTCGTACCGAAACGTATAACACCCTTTCATGGACATACCATCATGAAAACATGATCTCTTACATGAAATTCCAAATTATTCCTTTTGTTATCGGAATAGCTCTTCTACCTACTTTGAGCTACTTTGATGTGGTTTTGGATTACCTTCACATTTTCCATTATTTCCTCCACCAGGTCTAGGCCTATGAGTTTCTTTCAACAATGTCATACCAACAGGTTGGTGTGCGACATCTCTTCCATATAACGCTTCATATGGTGCCATCTAAATACTTTAATGGAAGATATTGTAATAAAAAAATTCTACCAGAGGTGAATATTGATCCCATACACCATGAAAGTCAAGTGATCATGATCTCAAAATATCTTTTAAGGTTTGAATAGTCCGTTCTGATTTCCAATCAGTTTGAGGGTGGTAGGCAGTGCTCAAACGAAGTTCAGTATCCAGGGATTTCTAACGACTATTGTAGAATCTTGCTGTAAAATGGGGATCACGATCAGAAACAATAGATATTGGTACTCCATGAATTCTGAAAACTTTATTAATATATATTCTTCCTAAATGTTCAAGTGGTAAATATTCTCTTATAGTAAGAAAATGTGCTGACTTGGTAAGACGATCAACAATGACCCAAATATCATTGTTCCTTTTAGGAGTCTTTGGTAGTCCCACGATAATGTCCATCGTAATATTATCCAATTTACACTCAGGTATGGGAATAGGATGCATGTATCCTCCAGGATATTGCCTTCTAGCTTTCACTTATTGACAAACCATACATCTTGACACAAAATCTGCAATCTCACTCTTCATGTTGTCCCCCCAAAAATGTTCCTTCAGATATCTATACATCTTAGTGCTACCAGGGTATATAGAAAAATTGTAATTATGAGCATCATACAACAATTATCTTTTTATTTTAGGTATATCATGAACACAAAGTCTTATCCCAAATTTCAGAATTCCATCTTCATATATGAATTCAATCAATCTCCCATCATTCATAGCATTAATCTTCTTTTTAAGCTCTTTATCATCGGTCTGGGAACTCTTTATCCTCTCTAGTAAAGATGATTTGGAATCCATTTGAAATATTATTGATGTTCCACCTTTAATGGTTATTCCCATATCCATATTTACAAGATCCATGAAAATAGGATCCCTTTAGACTCTCATCTTGTTCAAAACTCCATGATCATTTCTGCTCAAAGCATTGGCCACCATATTTGCCTTTCCCGGGTGGTAGTGTATCGTGAAATCATAATCCTTAACTAGTTCATGCCATCTCTTTTCCCTCATGTTCAGTTCTTTCTGTGAGAAAATATATATCAAACTCTGGTGATTAGATGAAATCTCACATTTTTCACCATAGAGATGGAGTCTCCAAATCTTCAAAGAAAAGATTACAGCTGCTAACTCAAGATCATGAGTTGGATAGTTTTGCACATGAATTTTCAACTGTCGTTATGCATAGGCAATAACTCTATCATTCTGCATAAGGACACAACCAAGTCCTTTCTTCGGTGCATCACTATAAATAACAAACCCATAATTCCCAAATGGTAGAGTCTGTATAAGAGCTTTGACTAATCTCTATTCTATTCTTCAAAACAATCTTCACATTCTTTTGTCCAAAAATATTTAACCCCTTTTCGTGTGAGATTTGTTAATGGGATATCCAATCGGGAAAAATTCTTGACCAAATGCCGATAATAACCTGCTAAACCAATAAAACTACGTACCTCAGTTATACAGGTTGGTTTTGGCCATTCCTGGATTTCTCTTGTCTTAGTAGGATCAACATAGAATCCATCCCTAGAGATGATATGTCTAGGAAATGAAATCTCTTGAAGCAAGAATTCACACTTTCTAAATCCCATATAATACATTTCTTCTAAGAGTCTTCGAGATACTGTGCAAGTGGATTTCATTATCTTCGTAGATTTTGGAGTATACCAAGTTATCATAAATAAATATCACTACAAATTCCTCAACATATTCCTTGAAAACACTTTTCTTTAGATCCAGGAAGACATAGGGTGCATTAGTCAATCCAAAAGGCATTACTATAAACTCATAATGCTCATACCTGGTTTAAAATGCTGTTTTTGGAATGTCTTCCTTCTTTGCACACACCTGATGATATTGAGATCGGAGTTAAATCATTGAAATGCATTGATCTCCATGAAGTTGGTCAAACAAACCAGCAATGCGAGGTAGGGGATACATGTTCTTTATTTTTATATCACTGATCTCCCTGTAGTCAATGTACAACATCATAGATCCATCTTTCTTTGTAACAAAAAGGATAGAGGCTCCCCATGGAGAAACACTAGGGAGAATAAATCCTTTGTTACTCAATTCATATAGTTGTTTCTTTAGTTCCACTAATTCCATAGTGTCCATTCTATAAGGGGTCATAGATATGGGCCTTGAACTAGGAATTAAAAGAATGGAAAACTCAATTTCTTGTTCGGGAGGATGTCTAGGTAAATTATCTGGAAACACACCAACATATTCTTGTACAATAGGTACATCCTATATTTTAACATTCCTTTATTAACCCATAGTTTTTTCATTCTCTTCCTCCACAATAATTGAATTTAGTTGAGCTACTGGGGGTGGATCTAGAAAATAAATAGGTGGTGACGTTTCTACTCTAAATATAAGGTACTCTTTATCATCATCAAAAATTGTAACCTCCTTCTTCTTACAATAATTTTCCTCATCATGGTTTGAAATCCAATCCATACCGAGGATTATATCAAATTCAATCATGGTTATGATGATGAGATTAGTAGATAAAGAAGATGTATATTCTATAATGGGGATTGATTCACAAAACATTGTTACAATGATACTTCTCTTAGGAGTTATGACTGAATACTCCCTTATTAAAAAAAAATTAAATATCAAATTTTCTTAGCAAACTAGGAAGATATGAAACAATTCGATGATCCAGAATCAAATAAAGCATTTCCTAAACTTCAGGAAACCATTAATTTACCTGCCACCACGTCTTCCGAAGCTTCAACATTAGTAGTAGTGATAACATAAGTGTGGCCTTACTCACCTGGATTTTCTGAGGTAATTTTCCTTGGAGATTAGGATATTTATTTTTATAATCCCCGCTTTCTCTACAATTTTCACATTCAATAGTGAAAACCTCTTTCTTCCCCTTGAAATCATGAGATTTTTGGCCTTTTTCACCACACTTATAACAGACTCTCATTCCCTTCAAGAAAGTACTAGGGTGTTTCTTTCCACATTTACTACTGGAGGGATATTCAAATTTTCCCTTATTCCCCTTATTTCTATTTCCAGAGTTCTCAGCAAATCTCTTCTTCACTTTCTTTGCTTTAATGTTGTACGACTTAGTGGATTCTTTTTCTGTTTTGATAGCACGTGAGACAATATATTCATACAATATGAATGATTGTGAGACTAATGCTCGATTGAGAAATGGTTTTAACCCATAAAATAAATGATCAATATTACTTCTTGGGTTATGTATATAATATACAGCATGTCTCTCTAACCTTGTAATGTTAGCCTCATACGTTGAGACATTTTCATCCTCCTTTTGCCTCAGACTCAGAAATTTCCTTTCCATATCTGCTTGATGGTCACGAGGAAAGTATTCTTCTAAGAAAAGCTCTTTGAACTCCCTTCGTTTCATATTTGATACTTAATCATCATGTTTTGTGTTTTAAATCAATGAACACCATTGAACAGCATATCCAGTGAAGCGGTAAACTTCCATGACAAGTTTTTCCCTTTCACTACTCCATATGGCATGAAATATTTTCTCTATTGAATTTATCCATTGTTTAGCTACTAGTGGATTTTACTCCCATTTAATTTTTGTGGTTTTTTCCTCATGAAGTGATCTAAAATTGATCCTCCACACTGTGGATCAGGGTGCTCCATACGGGTAAGGTTATTATTCATAACCTGAGTCAGTTGTCCTAGTATGGTGATAAGCTAATCAGCACCAGTTACTTCACCAGCTCCACTATAATTATCTTGATTTGGAGGGAAATACCTACATGGAGTGAGTTCATTGATACAGTTTCCATTCCTTAAACTATGAGCAATTTTTAAACAATGGAATAAAATATATTTGTTTATGAATCGCAATATATAATTCCAAACTTAAAACATACTTAAAATAAATTGTAACATTTTTTGGATACAATCCGTAATCATAAATAAATATTTTATTTGAGGAGGTATATACTCATAAACCATTCATAATGGTTTGAAAATAAAATGTGGATTATCTTAAGAATATCCCTCAGGAGTTTCATTACCAATAGTACAGCATGGACCATTATGGTGCACTAGTTCCCATTCGATTCTTGCTCGAAGTGGTGTTTTCGGGTTTTAAACCTAGGTACATCTGTGCCTGAGCTGCCTCTACCTACTCATAGCCAAACAAGAATGTATTGCATGGAAAATATAATAAATATCTACATTACCAAAATTCTAGAATGTTATTCTATAATAATCCTTAAATATTATCTTAGGGTGATGTGCTCTAATAAGAGTTATTCTAAATATAATTTTCAAGGTTTTTACTAATCATCCTTTAATACCAACTGTAACTCCTTGACCCAGAAGCTCTGAGTCAGTGAATTATTACGTATCATTGGCATGATAAAAAAGAACAAGTCTTGAAAGACCTATTAGTTTAGTAGCCTTGGTAGTACTAGACATATTCATAACATTTACATTACATCATAAAATGGAAAACTAAACCAACATTATTTCCTTAGACAACACTGAGATCCCATATACTATCCCTTCAGGCTAGTCATAATATATGTCTTCTCATCCTAGGAAAAATAAATCATATAAATTGGTGAGCTTATATACTCATTAAGGATAACAATATAGAGGAAACATTCATAAATAAGTATAAACATTTAAAGCAATGTATAAGACTAAAACAAAAGATTTTTTAACATGAAATTCAGCATAATATGGAAAATATAAAATCAAATAATTCCATTTACATATTCACATGGATATTCTACTAGTCGAATAATCACATGCAATATCAATATCCACTTTCATAATGACGTAATGCATAATGCCAGACTTTCATAACCACAGAGTCAAAGCCTTGTACCAAGACTAGAAATAAGATTTTGTCAAGGCCTTATTCTAAGACAATAGTTTGAATCATTAGAAATACCATTTCATCGAGGAGCTATTTTGGCCTCCACCCATTACTTACAATGTCCAATGCATTCCTCATATGAAAAAGTTTAAACATTACCTAAACATTTGTATTAAAAATAGCATGAAAATTTTCAATTCTTTATCCATAAAACATGAATGGTATAAAAATAAAACATCCATGGTCAAACATATAACAAAAACTTCAATACAATTTGGATGGTTTGTATCATAATAAAAAAACTTCAAATAAACTTAAAATCAATCAAAGGATTTTGACATAGATGAAATCAAAACTTTTTTTATAGAAATGTCTCATTATATTTTGAAATCATTGATAAGTTATATAATTATATAATAAAACTTTTATTTTGTGAATATTCATATAATATTGTAAGGGATTCTTTGATGATGTTATAATGGTGGAAAATAGCCACACCCACCATATAAGTAAAAAAAACATTCTTACCTTAATTTTCTCGAAATGGTCATAAGGTACCTTGTTTGGAAAATGACAGAAATATTGATTTCAAAAAAAATTATAAAAAGTCAATAAAGTGTATAAATGTATTTAACCCATAGTCTAGTAAATAGTATAAATGTTTTTGGAATAAATTTTTGAGAAACATGGATGTGGATGATAAAGAGGTCCCAGTAGATACTTACATAAAAACATCCTCGGATAATAAAGAGATTGTGAAATTAACCCTTACCATGTACTTTTCTTTCGTCAAGGGTAGGTCAAACACTTGTATATGGGTTAAATAGTTTTTATTAAATTATACAAGAATCATATACATTAATATGATATCATATATTATCTTTTAATATTTCTTTGTTAATAATATTGTAGTATTATCGTCATTTTAAGTGTTAACTGATTCGTTTCGTTTATATTCTTTGTTACATAAGTAATGTTTGTTATATATAGGATGTATCTTATTCATATTCAGAATGATATTAATTATTTAAACATTATTTATGATCATCTAATTAAAATTATTCTTGAATGGATACGATGGGGAATGAATCTCATCGTGTTCGTGGAGAGGGTAATCCGTACGTACGCACGAGCAACAATATAATTATTTTGATATTAAAATAATATATAATTGGATGGTATATCATATATACAGATTCATTAACATGTTATATTTATTATTTACATTAATTAAACATCATTATTATATCCATCCAAATAATAATGTATTGAATAACAATTACACCACGACGTGCAGACGGTAAGCAATACGTACGCATGTTTGGTGACATGTCAATCAAATGATGGATAGAATAAGGAATATGGTTGTAAAATATTTATAATAACATCACAGTATATATAAGATATTGGATTTATTATTTTTTAATGTAAACAACAAATAAAGAGGATGTGGAAGAAGAAAGAAACATGAAAGAGGTGATGAAATATTTAACTCTTCTCCAGGTTCTACCATTTTATTTGATCAAAATGGTTCCTTAGGATGGATTTAGGACTAAATTAAGACCTATAAGATTAAGGGAGTTTTTTTGTGAAGGTATTTGTGTAGGTATTGTCCTAGAAAAATTGGTTTAAAGGTGTGAATTAGAGGGAAGAGGAAGTACCAATTTATAAGAGGGGTGAGGGCGCCTTAGGAAAAGATATAAATATTATTTTATAAAAATATAATTTTCGGTTTCTAAAGGATAAAAATCGAATTATTTAAATGATAAGGTGGGAATGGTTTTAAAACCACTCAAAAAACAGGTTTTAAATAGGTTGGGGTCACTATATTAACCTTATCATTTAGATTTAACTCCTGGTTAAATAGTTTAACATTTACCATGACTCTTTGTATTTTTTGTATTATATGGTTAATAAACATACTATATAATTCTTAGATAACCCGAAGTGGTTCATTAATGATACACCTATCATTATATAAGACGTTTGGATGATCCCTATATTTTTAGGAATATAATATTAATTAATAATATAATATTTTTTTTAAAAACACTTTTATGTCAATTTTGACACTATTTGGTATTTGGTTTTTTCTTAATTCATATTAGCATTATGAATTCAAAAAAAAATTATATAACGAACCCTAATATGTCTTATTAACCTTGAGAATTGGTGTAATTCATAAAAAGTTTCAAATTACATTTATTTTTATATTTTTAATATCAATTATTTTATTCATTCATTAATACGGTAATTACTGCAACATCATTGTGTCATAAATAAATATAATTTTTTAATGCCTAAATAATATAAATAATTTACCATTTTGAAAGAAATATTTTTATCTTTATAATTAATATTTATAGTCTAATTTATCTTATGAGTAATGCAATATTAAAAATGGATTCTTTATTAAACATTGAATTTAACTCTTTTAACTTTTCTTTATATAAAATAATAATAAATCTCCTAATCTAAGCCAAGTGGACCTAAATTATCATATTTTAATCCTATGGTCGTTTTTGGTCGAAATAAACTTATTTAATAGAATTAGGACATGTGTTAGGGTAATAATAATATCATTTTTACACTTAATTACCCTCTTTACTTTTAACTATGTTAAATAAAAGTAAAAAGTTACTATTCATCAAAAATAATTTTTTTCTTATTGAACCAAATTTTACTTACTAATATCAACAGTGTCTCTCAGATTTTAAAATTCAACACACAGAAGTGGTAAAATTATGTTTTATGTAAATTTTTAAATTCTCATTGGAGGTGGGTAAAAGACGGTAAAAAGTTCAATAAAATTTTTATATATCTAAAATTATTATAAACTGATTCCAATGAATTAACTTGAACTTATATACATATTATGTATCTATTTTGACCTAAAAATATTAAAATGAAATAAATAAATATTTAAATAAAAAATCTATTTTAAACTATAACTCATTGTTTTTCACTATTCATCATAAATTGAAATTTTTTACAAAAGTACCTAAAATTCACCCTAAGTTAATTTCTATATTCCAAATCCCAAAATGAAGTCCATTTTGAAAGATAAACTTTATAAAATTACAAAAATTGGGTTTTACTATTCATAACATCTATTTTTATTGGTTGTGATGTGTTAGAACTTGAAGTTGTGTACAAGAGACACTATTGTATTATTCAAAGAGAAGTGTACTGTGGAAGCTTTGGGTGTTACAGAAGGAATGGATCCAAAACACCCAAGAGTTTTCCTAGGGTTCAAGAGGGGATAGCTATAGTTGATGAAATTTATTATATTCCCAACCTGAATATTAAATCACTAATACTGAAAAATTCATAACATGGAATACATCGTGATGTTTATCTCTCATTTAATGTGATATTACAAAATAAATTCATTTCCTTGAGTTAAAAACATTGATGGACTATTTTACATTGTGAACCATTTTAACATTGTGTAATCATTTTATATCTTAACCCAAATCATGAAAACATCTTTGAAACATTTAATGGTCATCCAACATGTTTGCATCGTGTAAATTTCCAGTAGACATCTCTTAGTCCAACTTATGAAGAAGATAAAGAATGACCTACAAACCCTTCAATACACATGGATAATCATCATAATCACTCTGACACAATTATACCACAACTCCATTAATTCAACGAATCAAAAAATCCACAATCATAATGTCAATTTACCTATAAAATTCTCTATATGCCCAAAATATATACTGTACCACCCTAGATTAAATAGGAAGGAACACCAAATAAAGTTTTTTTAAACTAAAATCAAAGGACAAAAACAATAAGAAAATGATAAGAAATTAAAACCTCACCACCATATACCATCTTGTCCAGGGGCTGCTCTAAGAATTACTTTTAGGTCTTTGTGAAAAATTCTAAACACTCTTCTTTCTTATCATATTTCATATCCCATGCCTCACCTTGAATATTATCATTCTAAAATATCACTTGAGCTAATGTTATAATCTTTCCTGATAGATACATCTCACTATGCTCTATAATTTGTATCAGATGCTACTTATAAGAAATATCTTCACCAAGATTGATAACATCAACATAAAACACATGAGCAGGGGAACAATGATATATTCGGAGCTGGTACACAAAAAAATCATGCATGTAACTTTAGAACTCTGGAAAGACTTGTCATTATTCCACTAGAATGAACCAGCCCACTATATAGAATGGCCCAAAAAAATATGGGTGATAGCTTTCCTTATTTTTTGATATGGAATTAGTCCTTCCTAGGAACACCTAATGGACAACATAATGACCATCCTCAATCTCCATTTTTAATCTTCAATGGTCTACATAACATTTCATCCTATTATACATGGTCACAAAATTCCTCATATTTAAATTATCTTTCTTAGGAATCTCCGAAACATAAATAGGCCCAATAAGTGTTGAGTTGCCTATATATATCCAAAAATAGATGAATATATAGTACTGATATATAGACCCACAAAATGTTTCATTTGAATTGATTCCTATAATAAGTTATTATACACAATATTCATGGGTAATAATTTAATCTCTTATGAACCACAGAATTCCAAAAAACATAATTATAAAATATCCCCAAGAATATGAATAGTTTATTCAGATTGGTTGTCTCCTTATGGATGATAGAATATTCTCAAATGAACTTGTGATTCCAAAGCTATCTGAAGTACATTTTAAAATCAATTGATGAAATTAGGATCCATATTGGAAATGATAATCCATAGAAAACCATGAAGAAGCTTTATAAGATGATAAGGGAATGAATGTTCATCCATGGAAATCCTAAACATTTTGGGGGATGTATTAATAATGTTTCATCATCCACCACTCATCATAAGACTATTGAACTTCCTCTAGAAATTTCTTTTAGATCAATGTATTAGGAATTAAATTTCACATTCATATAGTATAATAAAATTTGATGTTTAAGTAACACTGACAGTCTACCCACCTCATATACTGAATGTGTAGGTCCAGATGATAAAATATTTAATTGAGTCTCTTTGGGTCCATATAAAAGTGAACCCACTGAAAAATGATATTGTGTTCCCAGAATATATGGGAATTTGTCACAGAAGATAACTAAATATCTTATGTAGGGTAATTTGACACAGGTTAACACAGTTGTTTACAGAAAAAATAAACCACTCAGTCTTCATACATCAAAACAATTCTGAGTCTATCTATAGATCTATCATAGTACATTGTATTTGTCTGAGACAAATCAGGTAATTTGAGGATTGATGGTGACATTATCCTACCTACTGGTTCCATAAAATATCTTTCAAAATCATCTATGAAAAACAATTTCCCCTTTTGCTTGGTTATCCAAGACAACACTGCTTTCAGATGGGATAATTCCTTATAAAAATGTTGGTAATTATTATCTAATTCAATAAAATAATAAATCATGGAAAATTACGTTAGACTATCCTAAGACACTATGGATTAAACATTCTATAGGTCCACTATCACTCCATCCATTTAGAATACTAATCCCAAAAAGATCACTTTATCAATATATAAACATTATTTTATTTTCTTGGAAGAAATATGATTCTATTTTAATATAATCGTGTTGATATCAAGATGTTTAGCATGATCATCCATCAAATAGGAATAGACTATGATTTTGATGATGAAAACCACCTCAAATTGGTCTAGAAAAGGAATAAATTTATGATCATAAAGGTCGATAATATTTCTTTTTCTTTTTTCAAACCAAATATAATCACTATGAACTCATAAAATCCATACCATCTCTTAGATGTATTCTGATGTATTTCTAATGGAAACACTAATTTATTATAAATCATGGATCTCATGTCTATCCTGGAGAATATTTTATCATCTTTTAACTTATCGAAGTGTTCTTCGATGTGCAAAAGTATATATCACTTCTTGATTTTTATCTAATTTAATATCCAATAATTCACAAAATCTAGAAATGTGCCACCAACCATATTAGTGAAATGAACTGCGGACCCCATGGTGACATATAAGGATATTTAAATAAAGTAGCCTATAGAAGAACCAAATAATTATTCATATTTTTATACTCTACTAGTGACACCCTATAAGATTGGTAGAAACTGGCTATCATCCCATTATAAAATCGATATCCCTCTCATGTGGTAAGATGTATAAATCATCAAAAAATACATCCAAACTATTATATATATATATATATATATATTAAAAAAATCCATCTATATTCCCCAATTATCTAGAAAAAGTCCTTCTATTTGTGTTGTGAGATTATTTAATATTCATTTAATTATGCCTACACATAGAGCTTGATGGACCCACTCATCCTAATGAAAATTTCATCCTCCTTCTTGAGATAGAACGGTGACCCTCCTCCCGTAAAAATTGATATGGTATTGGTATGGATCAAACAATTTTTTTGAAAAAAATAAATTGAAATCATTCATTTTTTAAATAAATTGTTCCCAAAGTAAATGGTAACCAAGAATTTCAACAGAACAAACCATGCCACATTTGATATTCTCTAAGCACACTTTTAATATTGAATCATTGTTTGGCAAATAATCCCAGATTTCCATAACAAATAACAAACCATTTTATAAAAGAGTATATGTAGAGATCCACACTTGACGTACATGGAAATTACATTACTTTTGTGGAATACTTAATACATAACAAAAACAGACACAAAAGGACTGTTATAGTTTAGTGTCTTTGGAAACTCAGAATATCATCTTCTAGTTATGATGAAAGATCTTCAACATCTCCCGTAAAGGTCTTCCCTATTTGTTTTATTACCTAAAACCTTTATTTAAATCCTAGGAAAAAACATATAAAGGGTGAGCTCAAATTTCCTGTAAGGTTAATTATGGAGAAAATAAAACAAACCATATACATTTGAATTTAAAATCATGAACATAATGTTTAAACAAAAAAAAATATTGTGCAATGACAAAAAACATGGTAGTACGTAAGGCATATATCATAATGGTACATAAATCATGATAAAATATCATGGGAAGTAAACATGTAATTGTGGAAAACCATTAAGAACATGACATGATTTCCCTAGTATCCTAGGCATTGCTTCCAAGACCATTATAGTGGACAAAGTCCATTACTAAATCTGGTTTACTTGTCATTCCATCCCTGTGTTACTGAACCGGATTCACATGCTATTCCATCGATGATTATCTTAGGAGATATAAATCTTTACCCAATGGATTGGAGTGAGAAATAGGTCACACCCATCTCATAATGAAATCATTCTTACTTGTGCCACATAATAAACACAAATCATTCATCATAACCTAAAGAATAAAATGGGTTTCATAAACAGCATCCCATCATAACATAATCTATATAAAAAAGGGATATAATTTCATCATAAGAATAATAAAACCATGTAAATAATAGAGACATTATACTTGAAACATAATAATACAAAATAAGTTCATCTTATATGGGAAATAGTTTTGACAAAACAGTTGAAGTGAATTATTGACGAAAATATCCTTTCTTCATCAAAATCATTTTCTTTTCACAAAATGTCATTCAATTTTAAATGAAAAGTATTTTTTGGAAATAAACCTGAAATTTTTTAGAGGATGATTCATTGAAATAAGTCGTTATGAAACTGTAAAAATCCATTCACTCTATATAATTTAAAAAGACATTCTTCGTGTACTTTTGCCGGAAAAGTCAAAAAGTTCCTCGTATGGTAAACAAAAGAAAGATTCCTTCCATAACACAAATAAAAAGTCAAAGAGGGGTAAACATGATATTAAACATACATGGAATAATATTAAACAATTTATGAAAAAAAAATTTATGGACATGGATGAAAAAGCTAACAGTAGTAAATACTTTCGTATAAGAAATATCAAGTAAAAATGAGATTTGACCAATTATCCCTTACCTTATGTCTAATTTCTTCCATATATGTCCGAGACTAATGTATATTGGGTTTAAGAATATAATTAACTTTTAAAATAACCATAATAATATTTATGATATCATTATTTATTTTCTTAGAATTTATATTACAAGTTCTTTTGTAAATTCCATGTTAATGCAGCGTTTTGGGAAAAATCCTTTCATTTATCGTACGTGTTTCGAATTTTTGTTCTTTATATTATTAATTATATCCTGATTTTCATAATTCCATAATTTAAAACATTATTTATATATAATATATATTCTTTATATAAATATATATGATAGATCAATAAATGAAATGAAATACATCATTCATGGAGATGGTAGGTCGTACGTACGCATGAACACGATTTTCATTTCCTTATTGAATTGGATGGAATTAAATTGTAACACCCCAAGCTTCCACTGTACGTTTCCCTTCGAATAATGCAATAGCGTGTGTTGTACGCAACATCGAGCTCTAACACACACCACAACTAATTAAACTAGCCGTTGTGAATAGTAATACCTACTTTTTGAAATTTTATAAATTTTATTTATCAAAATGGACTTCATTTTTGGATTCGGAATATTGAAATTAGCCTATGTTGAATTTTTGGTATTTTTCTGAGAACTTATAAATTTTTATGAATAGTGAAAAATACTTAAAAACAACTTTTTTAATCAAAATAATTTATAGTGATAAATTATAATATTTAGTGGTTTTAATGTATAATTAGAATATATTTTTACCATTTTATCCAATGGTGGTCATTAGAATTAATTTAACATTGAAATTGGACATAAACAATTGCCAATCTTTTGATATAAATTGTTTCTTAAAAACACGCTATTTGCTGTAACAGCGGGAATTAATTATAAAACTAATTAATACAAATTATATGTTTGGAATTTTGTAAAATAGACATCATTTTTGAATTCGGAAGATCAATTATAGCTTAGGGTGAAATTTTGGCCTTGTTCTGAAAAACATCAATTTTTTATGAATAGTGAAACCACTAAGTGGTAGTTAAATAACTGATTTTTCGTTTAAATGAAATATTACCACTTCTGTGATTTGATTTTCAAAAATCCGACATACATGGTTGTCATTAAGAAGTAAAATGTGGTTCAATGAGATTAAAATAATTTTTGGTGAATAGTAACTTTTAAGTTCTTAATCGCGATTAGAGGTAATTAGTGTAGTTTAAGGTAAAAATAATGTTTTAATAATATGAGATGAGCTTGACACTTGTCCTACTCCTATTGGATGAGTCATGGCCGACCAAGACAACCCATGGGTCAACTTGGGGACCCCATGGATCCACATTAGTTGGAAAATGACATTAATATATATTTATTTAATGTTAAAATTAAATTGAGACAGACATGAGATGTTTTACTAAAACAGTTTTTATGTGGGGTTACACAAGTCCAAATTTTGATTATAAATATTCATTAGAAAGATTAAAAGATTTCATACATCATAGTATTTTTTTTTTATTATTTTTAGACATTAAATAAATTAAATTAATTATGACATCACGATGATGCAGCGATGACATCATTATTTAACGATTTAAATAAAATGGAAAGATAATGTAAACTCCAAAGCGTAAACTTGTAAAAAACCTATTGGATGAGTATATTTCGAACCCTTATCATCTTATCCTCGAATTATATAAGTGTGGGACCTCTAAAATCCGAAACTAATTTTATAATAAAGTGACTTTTCTTTACTTTCCAAGAGTTCCCCTCCTCTCCACTTATAAAAGGCCCCCACCTCTACCACCTCATTCACACTTTCAAGCCATTTGGCTCGGCCAACCTCTGCACAAATACTCTCCCAACTTCCCCCTATTACTACTAGAAGACTCACTTTGTGCAGAACCCTTCCAAAGGAAGCCTTTGGCTCAAATCAAAAAGAGTTACCCGATTTTGAGGTAATGTCTTCTCTAAAGTTGTTTTTTTTTATTTTTCTACTCCAACCCCCTAAAATCTTTTTATTCATTTATTTTGTAACAAAACCAGTATCCTCAATATACTAGGATGTTGTTATAAGAAGGATTAGAGCTACACTTACACACACCTACATCTAATGGTTAAAGAACATACGTTTTCTGTGGATGGTGAATTTCTGCCTCACGAAACGATGATTGTTCAACACTCATATAACACCTTCAAAGGTGGCCATTAAGATGTCACTATTTTTATATATGATATATAAAATATTTATGTTTTACTTATGCTTCGGTGTTTCTCATTTATGGCATACTTTATGATTTCCATTATGGGTAAAACACGATAATTTCATTTTAGGAAGTGCGGACTACCGCCCCCTCAAAGTGATTTGAACCGTTAATACCATATGTGGGATGTATAAAGGATGGAGTAAATGGTATTATACACTATATTATACTGGAATTATATTATACATTTATATCATTATGATTTCGTTCCATTAAATATGAAATTGAAATGAAAGTAGCGTCCATGCGTACGTACGGCTTACCGTCTCCATGAACGGTGCATTTCATTTCTTACCTCTAAATGTTACGTAATATTATAAATGAATGTATATAATAGATATATAAGATATATATGACATCTAAATCATGAATATAATTCTGGAGATAATGGATATTCTACCACATAAACAACTTGTAATTATAAGAAGTTTATTGTTGACTCAAGTACCAAAGATCGACAAAACGACCGTTATTAACTTAAATAATTACATAATGTTCATATCATTGTAATAAGTGATATAATAAGGATAATGAAATTGAAAATGGTTCTTAATAAGGTATATATTAACTCTAGTTTATTATTCAGGAGGTTAAAGAACGGTTGAGTCAAGTCAGACACGAGGTAAGGGAACTTCGTAACCCAATTTCTATTCTTTGGGTTAATCTCCTACTTTCAAATTATGTCATGATATTATTATGTCCTATCTTGTATTTATACTTTCTTTATGTGTACATATAGTGAATACACATAATAGATATAATTTATTTAAAAATTATCTTTTTAAGAGATTTCTTCTCAATCTCCATTCATTGAGGCATATTTTGTTTTATACACAACTTTCTTTTATACGGTGTATAAACCCCTTTGACTTTTACGTTTATTCAAAAGGATTTATTTTATAATTATGTGATTTTTAAATTATTTAAAAAAGAGATATTTATCTCTAATATATGAAAATCTAGTGCAAATGTATACGTATTTAACGCAAGCTTAAAAATGTTTTCAGAAAACCTGACTCTCGAGTGTGGTAGTCAGGAAGGGATTGGGCGTGGACCCATCATGGCCTGTAATTAGTCGAGCAGTCTCAGAATTAGATAATTTGTTTTCAGAAGCTTGCATAATGTTTTCATAAAAACACTGGAGTATATTTGAGCAATTTTAAACATAAGTATCTTCTAAAAAAATTGCATCGGTAGGTCTCATGAGACAACTAGACGTGGAATTGGCCGAGGCCCTTTCCCAATTTGATTTATGGTTTTGGCCGAGGCCTTAATCATTTTAGATGTCTTGGTCGAGGCCTTGACAAAGTGTTTCAGAATGTCTGGCATTATACATTCCCTCATTATGAAAGTGGTTATTGATATTTCATGTGATTATTCGTCTAGTAGAATATCCATGTGAGCAAGTAATGGCATTATTTTATTTACTTTTGCCATATTATGCTGAATTTCAAGTTCAATAAGGCTTTTTTTAGTTATAAATTGCCTTAAATGCTTATGTTTTCTTATAAAAGCTTCCGCAATATTGTTATCCTTACTGAGCATCTTAGCTCACCCCATTCAATGTTTTAATATTTTCCAGGATGTGAAGAAGTGTATTATGACTGACTTGCAAGAATAGTCAGTGAGGATATGAGTGTGGACTATGAAGACCATGTTATTGTAGTTTGTTTACTTTTTGATGTAATGAAAGACTTATGAATGTATCAAGTGTTTCCAAGGCTACTAAACTAATCGGTCTTTCGAGACTTGATCTTTTGTGATCATGCCAATGTTACGAAGTAATGCACCGACTCTGGGTAGCTGGGGTCGGGGCGTTACAGTTGGTATCAGAGGAAGTTTAGTACTAACCTTGGAAGCTAGATTTAGATAATCTCTGATTAGAGCACATAGCCCGAAGATAGACTTTGAGGATTAGTATAGAAGAACTTCCTAAAATTTTGGTATTGTAGAGATGTTGTGAGTTTTCCGAGCAATACATCCCTGTCTGGATATGAGCAGGTAGAGGCGGCTCTGGCACAGATGTACCTAGGGGTAAAACCTGAAAACACCGCTTTGAGCTAGACTCGAACGGGAACCGGTGCACGACAATGGGCCTTGCTGCACTCTTGGTTACGACACTCCCGGGGGATATTCTTAGGATAATTCTCATTTTATTTACAAACCACTATGAAGGGTTATGAGTATATAGTTTCTCAAAGAAAAAATTTATTTTTTTGATTATGGATTATATCCATAAATAGTTCAATTTATGTAAAGTGTTTTACAAGTATGGAATTATGTATTTTGATTCATAAACTAATCTAGTTTATTCCATTGTTTAGAAATGGCGCCTGGTGGAAGGAATGGAAACCGTATCAATGCACGAACTCCGTGTAGGGATTTCCCTCCTGCTCAAGATAATTATTGTGGATCTAGAGATGCAACTGGTGCTGATCAACTTATTACCATACTAGGACAACTCACTCAGGTTATGAATAATAACATTACTCGTATGGAGCACCTTGATCTGCAACGTGGAGGATCAATGCTAGACCTTTTCATGAGGCAACAACCACCAACCTTCAATGGGAGTACAAATCCTATAGTAGCTGAGAAATGGATAAATTCCTTAGAGAAAATATTCCATGCCTTGGGGAGTTTGTTATAAATGTGGAGAAAAGGGTCACCAGGATCGTGATTGCAAGGGAAAGAAAGAGGCTATCAATGTTGAATGCTACAGTTGTAGGGAAATGGGGCATTATGCAAATGAATGTCCTAAGTGTCAGGGAAATTTACCTCAGAAAAGGCCAAGGGATCAAGGACAATCTTATGCTGTTACTACAGTTGAAGCAGAATAACTAATGTATTGGTGCTTTTGGACTCATGGATTATATTCTGGTTATAAGAATAATGTGATATATATAAAGATTGTACTGCAGTACTTTTTTGATTTTAGTAAGGTTTTAATATGATTAAGGTAATCATATTTTTAGTATGTGGCAATATGAGAAACATCTCTTTGTTTGGGGAATCTGATGTTACAATTGATTTTGGAATTTAGAGACCTTTTAGAGAAAGTCTGGACGGAGGTATTTTGGATAACTATTAAGGTTGGGGTGGATTAAGTTGATCTTTGGAGAGTATTGTTTATGGTTAAAAAATTTATGAAGATTATTTTTGGAATATTATGATACTATAGTTTTAGGAAAAGGACATCCTGCAGGGTGGGGCATAACCCGTCGCGTCGGACAAAGATGGAGGAATCGAACCCACAATCAAAGTGCGACAGGCCTTTATTTCCTACCACTAGCCTACAGGAAGTCCCTGGTTATTAAAAAATAATTTTACTAATCTAAATGGTATGTGTTAACATTTGTAACCTTATACAATTAGGATAAATAGAATATTTTTGAGTTCCATTACCATTTGGAGTAAAAGTTGGGTTTGTGGTAAAAATTTATTAACGAATGAAAGTATACATAACAAGTATGTATATTCCCTTACGTCCTTATTAAATCTCCTAAATGAATTCCTCAACATTATAAAAGGTAACTTAAAACAAAAATGTTGTCGGTTAACTTTTCCAACTGGGGATTCAATGACCGTTTAACCAATCACAAGTTTGTGATTTTCTTGTAGTTAAACTTTCTCCTAATCCTGTTTTCTATAACTCTCCATCAGACCTGGATGGTTTGTTTATCCTCCATATCCATATTTTCATAGAATCCTAGAATGGGCTATATCGGGTGACCTTTGTACTTATCTTTCTTTCTTTTAATGTTATATATTTTATTAATCTTATTTCCGATGTGGGTTTTCCTCAAAGGTATTTTCTATTTTCAACCCTTTATTTTCCAAGAAAAATTTCAAATTGCGAGGACACAATTTATTGAAGTAGGGGAGAATGTAACAACCCAAGCTTCCACTGTACGTTTCCCTTCGAACAATGCAATAGCGTGTGTTGTACGCAACCTCGAGCTCTAACACACACCACAACTAATTAAACTAGCCGTTGTGAATAGTAATACCTACTTTTTGAAATTTTATAAATTTTATTTATCAAAATGGACTTCATTTTTGGATTCGGAATATTGAAATTAGTCTATGTTGAATTTTTGGTATTTTTCTGAGAACTTCTAAATTTTTTTGAATAGTGAAAAATACTTAAAAAAAACCTTTTTAATCAAAATAATTTATAGTGATAAATTATAATATTTAGTGGTTTTAAAGTATAATTAGAATATATTTTTACCATTTTATCCAATGGTGGTCATTAGAATTAATTTAACATTGATACTGGACATAAACAATTGCCAATCTTTTGATATAAATTGTTTCTTAAAAACACGCTATTTGTTGTAACAGCGGGAATTAATTATAAAATTAATTAATACAACTTATATTTTTGGAATTTTGTAAAATAGACATCATTTTTGAATTCGGAATATCAATTATAGCTTAGGGTGAAATTTTGGCCTTGTTCTGAAAAACTTCAATTTTTGATGAATAGTGAAACCACTAAGTGGTAATTAAATAACTGATTTTTTGTTTAAATGAAATATTACCACTTCTGTGATTTGATTTTCAAAAATCCGACATACATGGTTGCCATTAAGAAGTAAAAAGTGGTTCAATGAGATTAAAATAATTTTTGGTGAATAGTAACTTTTAAGTTCTTCCTCGCGATTAGAGGTAATTAGTGTAGTTTAAGGTAAAAATAATGTTTTAATAATATGAGATGAGCTTGACACTTTTCCTACTCCTATTGGATGAGTTATGGCCGACCAAGACAACCCATGGGTCAACTTGGGGACCCCATGGATCCACTTTAGTTGGAAAATGACATTAATATATATTTATTTAATGTTAAAATTAAATTGAGACAAACATGAGTTGTTTTACTAAAACAGTTTTTATGTGGGGTTACACAAGTCCAAATTTTTATTATAAATATTCATTAGAAATCTAAAAAGATTTTCTACATCATAGTATTTTTTTATAATTTTTAGACATTAAATAAATTAAATTAATTATGACATCATGATGATGCAGCGATGACCTCATTATTTAACGATTTAAATAAAATGGAAAGATAATGTAAAATCCCAAGCGTACACTTGTAAAAAACCTATTGGATGAGTAGATTTCAAACCCTTATCATCTTATCCTCGAATTATATAAGTGTGGGACCTCTAAAATCCGAAACTCATTTTATAATAAAGTGACTTTTCTTTACTTTCCAAGAGTGCCCCTCCTCTCCACTTATAAAAGGCCCCCACCTCTACCACCTCATTCACACTTTCAAGCCATTTGACTCGGACAAAATCTTCCCAAATACTCTCCCAACTTTCCCCTATTACTCCTAGAATCCTCACTTTGGTCAGAACTCTTCCCAAGGAAGCCGTTGGCTCAAATCAAAAAGAGTTACCCGATTTTGAGGTAATGTCTTCTCTAATGTGGTTTTGTTTTATTTTTCTTCTCCAACCCCCTAAACTCTTTTTATTCATTTCTTTTGTAACAACACCAGTATCCTCAATATTCTAGGATGTTGTTATAAGAAGGATTCGAGCTAGAATTACACACACCTACATCTAATGGTTAAAGAACATACGGTTTCTGTGGATGGCGAATTTCTGCCTCACGAAACGATGATTGTTCAACACTCATATAACACCTTCAAAGGTGGCCATTAAGATGTCAATATTTTTATATATGATATATAAAATATTTATGTTTTACTTATGCTTATTTATTTCTCATTTATGGCATACTTTATGATTTCCATTGTTGGTAAAACGCGATAATTTCATTTTAGGAAGTGCGGACTACCGCCCCCTCAAAGTGATTTGAATCGTTAATACCATATGTGGGATGTATAAAGGATGGAGTAAATGGTATTATACACTATATTATACTGGAATTATATTATACATTTATATCATTATGATTTCGTTCCATTAAATATGAAATTGAAATGAAAGTAGCGTTCATGCGTACGTACGGCTTACCGTCTCCATGAACGGTGCATTTCATTTCTTACCTCTAAATGTTACGTAATATTATAAATGAATTTATATACTGGATATATAAGATATATATGACATATAAATCATGAATATAATTCTGGAGATAATGGATATTCTACCACATAAACAACTTGTAATTATAAGAAGTTTATTGTTGACTCAAGTACCACAGATCGACAAAACGACCGTTATTAACTTAAATAATTACATAAAGTTCATATCATTGTAATAAGTGATATAATAAGGATAATGAAATTGAAAATGGTTCTTAATAAGGTATATATTAACTCTAGTTTATTATTCAGGAGGTTAAAGAACGGTTGAGTCAAGTCAGACACGAGGTAAGGGAACTTCGTATCCCAATTTCTATTCTTTGGGTTAATCTCCTACTTTCAAATTATGTCATGATATTATTATGTCCTATCTTGTATTTATACTTTCTTTATGTGTACATATAGTGAATACACATAATATATATAAATTATTGAAAAATTATCTTTTTAAGAGATTTCTTCTCAATCTCCATTCATTGAGGCATATTTTGTTTTATACACAACTTTCTTTTATACGGTGTATAAACCCCTTTGACTTTTACGTTTATTCAAAAGGTTTTATTTTATAATTATGTGATTTTTAAATGATTTAAAAAAAGAGATATTTCTCTCTAATATATGAAAATCTAGTTCAAATGTATACGTATTTAACTCAAGCATAAAAATGTTTTCAGAAAACCTGACTCTCGAGTGTGGTAGTCAGGAAGGGATTGGGCGTGGACCCATCATGGCCTGTAATTAGTCGAGCAGTCTCAGAATTAGATATTTTGTTTTCAGAAGCTTGCATAATGTTTTCATAAAAACACTGGAGTATATTTGAGCAATTTTAAACATAAGTATCTTCTAAAAAAATTGCATCGGTAGGTCTCATGAGACAACTAGACGTGGAATTGGCCGAGGCCCTTTCCCAATTTGATTTATGGTTTTGGACGAGGCCTTAATCATTTTAGAAGTCTTGGCCGAGGCCTTGACAAAGTGTTTCAGAATGTCTGGCATTATACATTCCCTCATTATGAAAGTGGTTATTGATATTTCATGTGATTATTCGTCTAGTAGAATATCCATGTGAGCAAGTAATGGCATTATTTTATTTACTTTTGCCATATTATGCTGAAGTTCAAGTTCAATGAGGCTTTTGTTTTAGTTATACATTGCCTTAAATGCTTATGTTTTCTTATAAAAGCTTCCGCAATATTGTTATCCTAACTGAGCATCTGAGCTCACCCCTTTCAATGTTTTAATACTTTCCAGGATGTGAAGAAGTGTATTATGACTGACTTGCAAGAATAGTCAGTGAGGATATGAGTGTGGACTATGAAGACCATGTTATTGTAGTTTTTTTACTTTTTGATGTAATGAAAGACTTATGAATGTATCTAGTGTTTCCAAGGCTACTAAACTAATCGGTCTTCCAAGACTTGATCTTTTGTGATCATGCCAATGTTACGAAGTAATGCACCGACTCTGGGTAGATGGGGTTGGGGCGTTACAGTTGGTATCAGAGGAAGTTTAGTACTAACCTTGGAAGCTAGATTTAGATAATCTTTGATTAGAGCACATATCCCGAAGATAGACTTTGAGGATTAGTATAGAAGAACTTCCTAAAATATTGGTATTGTAGAGATTTTGTGAGTTTTCTGAGCAATACATCCAAGTCTGGATACGAGCAGGTAGAGGCGGCTCTGGCACAGATGTACCTAGGGGTAAAACCTGAAAACACCGCTTTGAGCTAGACTCGAACGGGAACTGGTGCACGACAACGGGCCTTGCTGCACTCTTGGTTACGACACTCCTGGGGGATATTCTTAGTATAATTCTCATTTTATTTACAAACCACTATGAAGGGTTATGAGTATATACTTCCTCAAAGAAAACATTTCTTTTTATGATTATAGATTATATCCATAAATAGTTCAATTTATGTAAAGTGTTTTACAAGTATGGAATTATATATTTTCATTCATAAACTAATCTAGTTTATGCCATTGTTTAGAAATGGAGCCTAGTGGAAGGAATGGAAACCGTATCAGTGCACGAACTCCGTGTAGGGATTTCTCTCCTGCTCAAGATAATTATTGTGGATCTGGAGATGCAACTAGTGCTGATCAACTTATTACCATACTGGGACAACTCACTCAGGTTATGAATAAAAACCTTACTCATATGGAGCACCCTGATCCGCAACGTGGAGGATCAATGCTAGACCGTTTCATGAGGAAACAACCACCAACCTTCAATGGGAGTACAAATCCTATAGTAGCTGAGAAATGGATAAATTCCTTAGAGAAAATATTCCATGCCTTGGGGAGTTTGTTATAAATGTGGAGAAAAGGATCACCAGGATCGTGATTGCAAGGGAAAGAAAGAGGCTATCAATGTTGAATGCTACAGTTGTAGGGAAATGGGGCATTATGCAAATGAATGTCATAAGCGTTAGGTAAATTTTCCTCAGAAACGGCCAAGGGATCAAGGACAATCTTATGCTGTTACTACAGTTGAAGTAGAATAACTAATGTATTGGTGCTTTTGGACTCATGGATTATATTCTGGTTATAAGAATAATGTGATATATATAAATATTGTACTGCAGTACTTTTTGATTTCAGTAAGGCTTTAATATTATTAAGGTAATCATATTTTTAGTATGTGGAAATATGAGAAACTTCTCTTTGTTTGGGGAATCTGATGTTACAATTGATTTTGGAATTTAGAGACCTTTTAGAGAAAGTCTGGACGGAGGTATTTTG
The DNA here is from genome assembly GCA_963277665.1 of Viscum album. NCBI lineage: Eukaryota > Viridiplantae > Streptophyta > Magnoliopsida > Santalales > Viscaceae > Viscum > Viscum album. The sequence continues at coordinate 1,151,724,865 of OY728121.1, read as the reverse complement.
GATAACTATTAAGGTTGGGGTGGATTAAGTTGATCTTTGGATAGTATTGTTTATGGTTAAAAAATTTATGAAGATTATTTTTGGAATATTATGATACTATAGTTTTAGGAAAAGGACAACCTGCAGGGTGGGGCATAACCCGTCGCGTCGGACAAAGCTGCAGGAATCGAACCCACAATCAAAGTGCGACAGGCCTTTATTTCCTACCACTAGCCTACAGGAAGTCCCTGGTTATTACAAAATAATTTTACTAATCTAAATGGTATGTGTTAACATTTGTAACCTTATACAATTAGGATAAATAGAATATTTTTGAGTTCCATTACCATTTGGAGTAAAAGTTGGGTTTGTGGTAAAAATTTATTAACGAATGAAAGTATACATAACAAGTATGTATATTCCCTTACGTCCTTAGTAAATCTCCTAAATGAATTCCTCAACATTATAAAAGGTAACTTAAAACAAAAATGTTGTCGGTTAACTTTTCCAACTGGGGATTCAATGACCGTTTAACCAATCACAAGTTTGTGATTTTCTTGTAGTTAAACTTTCTCCTAATCCTGTTTTCTATAACTCTCCATCAGACCTTGATGGTTTGTTTCTCCTCCATATCGATATTTTCATAGAATCCTAGAATGGGCTATATCGGGTGACCATTGTACTTATCTTGCTTTCTTTTAATGTTATATATTTTATTAATCTTATTTCTGATGTGGGTTTTCTTCAAAGGTATTTTCTATTTTCAACCTTTTATTTTCCATGAAAAATTTCAAATTGCGAGGACGCAATTTATTGAAGGAGGGGAGAATGTAACACCCCAAGCTTCCACTGTATGTTTCCCTTCGAATAATGCAATAGTGTGTGTTGTACGCAACCTCGAGCTCTAACACACACCACAACTAATTAAACTAGCCGTTGTGAATAGTAATACCTACTTTTTGAAATTTTATAAATTTTATTTATCAAAATGGACTTCATTTTTGGATTCGGAATATTGAAATTAGCCTATGTTGAATTTTTGGTATTTTTCTGAGAACTTCTAAATTTTTTTTAATAGTGAAAAATACTTAAAAACAACTTTTTTAATCAAAATAATTTATAGTGATAAATAATAATATTTAGTGGTTTTAAAGTATAATTATAATATATTTTTACCATTTTATCCAATGGTGGTCATTAGAATTAATTTAACATTGAAATTGGACATAAACAATTGCCAATCTTTTGATATAAATTGTTTCTTAAAAACACGCTATTTGTTGTAACAGCGGGAATTAATTATAAAATTAATTAATACAACTTATATTTTTGGAATTTTTTAAAATAGACATCATTTTTGAATTCGGAATATCAATTATAGATTAGGGTGAAATGTTGGCCTTGTTCTGAAAAACTTCAATTTTTGATGAATAGTTAAACCACTAAGTGGTAGTTAAATAACTGATTTTTCGTTTAAATGAAATATTACCACTTCAGTGATTTGATTTTCAAAAATCCGACATACATGGTTGTCATTAAGAAGTAAAATTTGGTTCAATGAGATTAAAATAATTTTTGGTGAATAGTAAGTTTTAAGTTCTTCATCGTGATTAGAGGTAATTAGTGTAGTTTAAGGTAAAAATAATGTTTTAATAATATGAGATGAGCTTGACACTTGTCCTACTCCTATTGGATGAGTCATGGCCGACCAAGACAACCCATGGGTCAACTTGGGGACCCCATGGATCCACTTTAGTTGGAAAATGACATTAATATATATTTATTTAATGTTAAAATTAAATTGAGACAAACATGAGTTGTTTTACTAAAACAGTTTTTATGTGGGGTTACACAAGTCCAAATTTTGATTATAAATATTCATTAGAAATATAAAAAGATTTTATACATCATAGTATTTTTTTTATAATTTTTAGACATTAAATAAATTAAATTAATTATGACATCATGATGATGCAGCGATGACCTCATTATTTAACGATTTTAATAAAATGGAAAGATAATGTAAAATCCAAAGAGTACACTTGTAAAAAACCTATTGGATGAGTAGATTTAGAACCCTTATCATCTTATCCTCGAATTATATAAGTGTGGGACCTCTAAAATCCGAAACTCATTTTATAATAAAGTGACTTTTCTTTACTTTCCAAGAGTGCCCCTCCTCTCCACTTATAAAAGGCCCCCACCTCTACCACCTCATTCACACTTTCAAACCATTTGTCTCGGCCAAACTCTGCCCAAATACTCTCCCAACTTCCCCCTCTTACTCCTAGAAGCCTCACCTTGGGCAGAACTCTTCCCAAGGAAGCCTGTGGCTCAAATCAAAAAGTGTTACCCGATTTTGAGGTAATGTCTTCTCTAATGTTGTTTTGTTTTATTTTTCTTCTCCAACCCCCTAAACTCTTTTTATTCATTTATTTTGTAACAACATCAGTATCCTCAATATACTAGGATGTTGTTATAAGAAGGATTCGAGCTACACTTACACACACCTACATCTAATGGTTAAAGAACAAACGGTTTCTGTGGATGGTGAATTTCTGCCTCACGAAACGATGATTGTTCAACACTCATATAACACCTTCAAAGGTGGCCATTAAGATGTCACTATTTTTATATATGATATATAAAATGTTTATGTTTTACTTATGATTTTGTATTTATTATTTATATCATACTTTGTGATTTCCATTATGGGTAAAACGCGATAATTTCATTTTAGGAAGTGCGGACTACCGCCCCCTCAAAGTGATTTGAATCGTTAATACCATATGTGGGATGTATAAAGGATGGAGTAAATGGTATTATACACTATATTATACTGTAATTATATTATACATTTATATCATTATGATTTCGTTCCATTAAATATGAAATTGAAATGAAAGTAGCGTTCATGCATACGTACGGCTTACCGTCTCCATGAACGGTGCATTTCATTTCTTACCTTTGAATGTTATGTAATATTATAAATGAATGTATATACTGGATATATAAGATATATATGAAATCTAAATCATGAATATAATTCTGGAGATAATGGATATTCTACCACATAAACAACTTGTAATTATAAGAAGTTTATTGTTGACTCAAGTACCAAAGATCGACAAAACGACTGTTATTAACTTAAATAATTACATAATGTTCATATCATTGTAATAAGTGATATAATAAGGATAATGAAATTGAAAGTGGTTCTTAATAAGGTATATATTAACTCTAGTTTATTATTCAGGAGGTTAATGAACGGTTGAGTCAATTCAGACACGAGGTAAGGGAACTTCGTAACCCAAATTCTATTCTTTGGGTTAATCTCCTACTTTCAAATCATGTCATGATATTATTATGTCCTATCTTGTATTTTATACTTTCTTTAAGTTTACATATAGTGAATACACATAATATATATAATTTATTTAAAAATTATCTTTTTCAGAGATTTCTTCTCAATCTCCATTCATTGAGGCATATTTTGTTTTATACACAACTTTCTTTTATACGGTGTATAAACCCCTTTGACTTTTACGTTTATTCAAAATGTTTTATTTTATAATTATGTGATTTTTAGTGCAAATGTATACGTATTTAACGCAAGCTTAAAAATGTTTTCAGAAAACCTGACTCTCGAGTGTGGTAGTCAGGAATGGATTGGGCGTGGACCCATCATGGCCTGTAATTAGTCGAGCAGTCTCAGAATTAGATATTTTGTTTTCAAAAGCTTGCATAATGTTTTCATAAAAACACTGGAGTATATTTGAGAAATTTTAAACATAAGCATCTTCTAAAAAAATTGCATCGATAGGTCTCATGAGACAACTAGACGTGGAATTGGCCGAGGCCCTTTCCCAATTTGATTTATAGTTTTGGCCGAGGCCTTAATCATTTTAGACGTCTTGGCCGAGGCCTTGACAAAGTGTTTCAGAATGTTTGGAATTATACATTCCCTCATTATGAAAGTGGTTATTGATATTTCATGTGATTATTCGTCTAGTAGAATATCCATTTGAGCAAGTAATGGCATTATTTTATTTACTTTTGCCATATTATGCTGAAGTTCATGTTCAATAAGGCTTTTGTTTTAGTTATACATTACCTTAAATGCTTATGTTTTCTTATACAAGCTTCCGCAATATTTTTATCCTTACTGAGCATCTGAGCTCACCCCTTTCAATGTTTTAATATTTTCCAGGATGTGAAGAAGTGTATTATGACTGACTTGCAAGAATAGTCAGTGAGGATATGAGTGTGGACTATAAAGACCATGTTATTGTAGTTTGTTTACTTTTTGATGTAATGAAAGACTTATGAATGTATCTAGTGTTTCCAAGGCTACTAAACTAATCAGTCTTTCGAGACTTGATCTTTTGTGATCATGCCAATGTTACGAAGTAATGCACCGACTCTGGGTAGCAGGGGTCGGGGCGTTACATAAATAAATGAAACATATGTGTACATATATCCAGTACCATTATTATTTAATATCTTTAATTATTATTTATTATATATACCTTATAATCATACTTGAATGATTAATTATGGAAAATGAATCTCATTGTGTTCGTGGAGACGGTAGTCCGTACCTACGCACGAGCGACAATATCCTTATTTTAATATTAAAATCATATATAATTGGATTTTATATCATATATACAGAATAATAATAATGTTATATTTATTATTTATATCACTTATACTCATTATTATACAAATCCAAATGATGAAATGTTTGAATAACAAACTACATCACGACGTGGAGACGGTAACCCGTACGTACACATGTGTGGTGACTTTTTCATTCATAGGATGGATAAAATAACTAATATGGTTGTAAAATTTTAATAATAACATCAAATTATATATAATATACTGGGGTTATTATTTTATAATGGAAACAACAAAGAAGAAGGAAGTGGGAGAAGAAAGGAACTTGAAATAGGTGGTGAGATATTTACCTCTTCTTTGAGTTCTTCCTTTTGATTTGATCTAAAGGGATTCTTAGGATGGATTTCTGACTTATGGAAGGAATCTAGGATGAAGGGAGGACAGTTTAGCAGGAATTTTGGTAGGATTTGGCCGAGCCAAATGGCTTTGGAGGTGTGAATTAGAGAGAAGGGAAAGTTTCCATTTATAAGTGGTATGAGGGGAACCTTCATAAAAAACATACAATATTATTTTATAATTAATTCATATTGGGTTTCTAATGGCTCCAAATTGACATATTTAGAGGCTAGTGTAGGGATGGGTCGAAATAATCTAAACCAATAGGTTTTAGACAAATTTATCTTACCATTTTAACCTTATCATTTAGATTTAACTATATGTTAAATAATTTAACTTTTACCTTGTCTTCTAATATTCTTCAACTATATGTTTAATAAACTTACTATAAAATGCCAATAGAACCTAAATTGGTTCATTAATGTCATATATATTATTATATAAAGTCTATTGGACGAACCTTATATTTTTAGGAATATAATATCAATTAATAATTTAATATTTGTTTTAAAATCTCTTTTATGTCTATTTTGACACTATTTGGTATTTTGTTTTTTCTAAATTCATAACAGCATTATAACTTCAAAAAAAATTCATCTAACCAACCCTAATATGTTAAAATAACCTATAAAATTAGTTTAATTCATAAAAAGTCTCAAATTACATTTATTTGGGTATTTATAATATCAATTATGTTAATATGTTATTAATAAGGTAATTATTACATTATCATTGTGTCACAAATTAATTGATTTATTCAATGTCCAAAAATTATAAATAAAATACCATTATGTATGAAATTGTTTTTCTTTATAATTAATATTTGTAGTATAATTTATCTTTTGTAAAAACCTATATTAAAAATGGATTACTTATTAAACATTGATTTTAACTCTTTTAACTCTTCATTTAATTAATTAATAATAAATGTCCAAATCTAATACAAGTGGACCTAAAGGGTAATATTTTATCCCTAAGCTTCTTTTTGGCCGAATTACATTTGTCCAATATAATTAGTACATGTGTTAGGGTAATAAGAATATCATTTTAACCCTTAATTACCCTATTTACTTTTAACCATGGTAAATAAAAGTAAAAAGTTACTATTCACAAAAAATTATTTTTATCTTATTGAAAAAAAATTACTTATTTATATCAACTATGTCTCTCGGATTTTTGAAATTCCACTCACAGATGTGGTAAATTTAAGTTTTATGTAAAATTTAAAATTCTCCTAAGAGATGGGTAAAAGACGGTAAAAAGTTTAATAAAACTTTCATATATCTAAAATTAATATAAAATGACTCCAATGAATTAAATTGATCTTATATAGGTATTAGGTATATATTTTTACATAAAATAAATTTAAATAAACTAAATAATTATTTATATAAAATGTTTGTTTTAACCAATAACTCAGTGTTTTCACTATTCATCAAAAATTGAATGTTTTCAGAAAAATACCAAATATTCACCATAAGCTAATTTCAATATTCCAAATCCAAAAATGAAGTCCATTTTGAATGATAATTTTTATAAAATTACAAAAATTAGGTATTACTATTCATAACGGCTAGTTTATATAATATTTTAATAACATATCGTTGTTTAGTGAAACTCTATATTGCGTACAACTCAAGCTATTGAGGAAGGTTTCTCTTCTGTGTAACTCAAGACAAGAATAGTTTTTCGTATACTATAAGATAATAAGGTGTTTCATATAGCTCAAGATAATCTTGGTGTAGCGTACAATACAAGGCATCAAATAAAGTAATAATATTTCTCATTATATCTCGAGGTGTTACACTCTACCCCCCTCAAACTAAATTTCTCCCTAGAAATTGTCGAGGATATAAATGGTTTACTACATGGATGTTTTATTCGTAGAAACCCACATCGTAAAAAAGTATACTAAAACTTAATTTTAAAAAATAATGTTCCAAACGTAAAGGTTACAAAAATTAACTCATCATTGGCATTCCACATAAAAAAACATAGGTGAAAATATGGTTATGGAAGAGAAATATAACCATAAATTTCTGAGAGAGAGTGGTAGAGAACATGGATATGAAAAATCCAACAATCACAGAGCCATAAAGTTGTGATGATATAAGGTACCATCCAGTACAATGTTTTTGGTTTTCAAGATCATTTCCCTAAAGTTGATAAAATTAGAATTAGAAGGAATACATAATTGAATTTTGTAAAATCTCACCATTGGTCATTCCATTAACAATTTAAAATTCATCTCTTAATGAAATGAAGTTGAATTTTTATTCATGTACTGTTGGTAGATCATGCGATAGAATGATAGGTCATTCCATCTCTCTCAAATAAAAGGTTAGAAAAAGTTATTAAATATACATAAGTCCGTCTATGGTGATATTAATCATATATGGTTTCTAAAATGGACTTCTACTTCATCTATAATACCTCTAAATAAAATAAAACTAATTTCTACAAACCAGGGACTTCCATTAGGCCAGTGATTGGAGATAAAGGCATGTCGCACTTCAGTTGTGGGATTGTTTCCTACCTCCTTGTCTGATGCGACAGGTTGTCGCCCATCCTACGGGTTTTCCTTTTTCTAAAACTATAATATTATAACATTCCAGCAATAATATCGAAACATTTCTAGCCTAAAACAATAATATATTATGTCTAACCTAATTCATTCTAATCATTAGGCTTATCCAAAATACTTTTTTCCAAGCTCATAGTGTATAGAAAACAATTACTAGAATGGTCATCTACTGATCATATGAATCCCATCATTTACCCCCCGTATTTCATAAGATATATCTTCTTCGTCATATTCCAAAAATGTGAATACCTTAATCATGTATTCTATTGACGAATGAATACCCTTTGAACCTTAATGAAAACATGAATGCTGTCAAAAGTTAAATATTTCCACATACAAATTCCCAAAAATTCTATATACTAGAACCATGATATAACTTTGTCCTTATAGCAGTCATGAGCTCATCATTACTATCAAACGTTTCATTATCTCTTTATCCCTTCATTGTGAGCATATTATCTGTTTTCTAAAATTATTTCAATCACTTTTCATGGTTACTGGTACCATATAATTATTGAAAACCACAACAAACCAATACATAGATATTCTAGTATTCCACAATACTAAAAATGAGATTCCACAACACTATTTTGGAATCCCATTAAATAAACACTTAATCATTCCACCACTTCTTCATCTTATTCAAAATCGCCAATAGTAATCGCATGTGACTTCCCTTTGTCCTTTTCCTTGAGAGGTTGTTGATGTCGATCATCATTAACCCTTGGATTAGGACATTGGTTAGCATAATGCCCCATTTCCTTTCACTTGAAGCATTGAAGTGTTGGTGGTGTGTTCTCTGTAGTCTTGTCCCTATTCGCATCATTAGATACCTTTTTCCCATTACTTTGGCACCCAGCTGCTCGATGACCTTATTTTCCACACTTAATACATTTTCTAGTCCCTTTAAGAAAATCTCCACCATGCTTCATTCCACACTTTGAGCATAACGAAACATTTGTATTCTTTCAACCATAGTTTCAAGATATTTACTTGAACTCCACCTTTAGTTTCTTTTAAAAACCATGAGATGGATGTGTTACACCAAATTCCAGTTCTACCTTGATAGCACAACGCACAATTTCTTCATAGCTACTGGAGTCTCTTGTAGATGATGCCCTTCGAAGACTTGGTTTTAAGCCACAGAAGAATCGGTCAACTTTACTTTCAGGTTGGATGATACAGCCATATGCATACCTTTCAAGACTTGTAAAAATCTCCTCATATATACCAACATATTCATCATCCTTTTTCTTATGCTCATAGAAATACTTTTCCATCTTAGTTCAAAAAATACGAGGGAAATACTTATTGAAAAACATGTTCTTGAACTCATCCCATTCCAGGGATTCAATTTCATCTTGGGGCCTTGTATTCTTAATTAGAGTCCACCACTAGTCTGATTCAACTTCTAAACAGTAAACAGCTAAAATGACTTTTTCATGCTCTGAACAACAAGGTATAGAAAATATCTTTTCAATGGTACTGATCCATTGTTCATCAACAAGTGGATCAGAAGACCCACTGCAAGAAGGGGGACGTTTCCTCATGAAGGACTCAATAGAATATTGTTCCCTTCAATGCTCATTTTGAAGTCCATAATAATGCATTGTTTTTGTAAGTATAGTAATAAGATTTTTCCCTCCATCTCCCATAACATTGGTTTGTTCATGAGCACAATCATTGCATCTTCCATTACATTGATCAACACGGTTCCTTAGGTTTCCAGCCATCATCTAAAACCCCAAAAGAATACTGTGAGAGGCAAAAAATCATTCTAGGAAAAAAACATAATCACTGGGAGTACTTTCAATCTCTAAAATCATAGGTTTAATTCTAAGATCGTTAATATAATTCTAGGACTATAACATATGCTGATACATAACCTTAGAGACATCCTTAGACATACCTTAGAAATATCTCTAGGGATTTCACTGAAGTTTTCACATCCTAGTTTCCAAAGTTTAACAAAACCATTCCTCCGATACCAACTGTAGAGATCCACACATCACGTACATGGACATTACATTATTTTTTCGGAATACCTAATATATACCAAAAATAGACATCCAATGACTGTAATAGTTTTGTGTCTTTGGAAACTCATAACATTATCTTCTAGTCATGGTGAAAGATCTTCAACATCTCCCATAAAGATCTTCCCTATTTGTTTTCATACCTAAAACATTTCTTTTAAATCCTAGGGAAAACATATAAAGGGTGAGCTTAAATTCATATTAAGGGTAAGTATATATAAAATAAAACAAACCATATACATTTGAATTTAAAAACATGAACATAATGTTTAAATATCAAAATCTTGAGCAATGAAATAAAACATGGTAGTATGTAAGGAATATATCATAATGGAACTTCAATCATGATAAAATATCTTGGGAATAAAACATGTAATTATGGAAAACCATTAATAACATGAGATGATTTCTATAGTAGCCAAGGCATTTCTGCCAAGACCATTATGGTGGACAAAGTCCATTACTGAATCGGGTTTACATGCCATTCCAGCCCTATATTACTGAACCGGATTCACATTTCATTCCAGCCGTATTTATCTCATGAGATATAAATCTTTACCCAATGAATCGGAGGGAAATATAGGTCTCACCCATCTAATAATGAAATAATTCTTACTTGTGCCACAAAATAAACATAAATCATTCATCATAACCCAAAAAATAAAATGGGGTTCATAAACATCATCCCGTCATAACATAATACATGTTAAACAAATGGATATCATATCATCATAAGAACACTAAAACTATGTAAATAATAGTGACATTGTACTTGAAACGTAATCATTATAAATAATGTCATCTTAGATGGAAAATAGTTTTGACAAAACACTTGAAATTAATTCTTGAGGAAAATATCCTTTCTTCTTCAAAATCATTTTCTTTTCAAAAAATGCCATTCAATTTTAAATGAAATCTATTTTTTTGAAAATAATCATAAATGTTTTTAGAGTAATATTCATTGAAATAAGTCATTATGAAACTATAAAAATCAATTCACGCCATATAAGTTAAAAAGACATTCTTCTTGTACTTTTTCCGAAAAAAGTCAAAAAGTTCCTCATATGGTAAACAAAATAAAGAGTCCTTCCATAACACAATATAAAAGTCAAAGAGGGTTAAACATGACTTTAATAATATATGTATGAATATTAAACAATTTATGAAAAACATTTTTATGGACATGGATGAGAAATATAACCCCAGTAAATACTTAAATATAAGCAATCTCAGATAAAAATGAGATTTGCAAAATTATCCCATACCTTATGTCCAATTTTTCCATATGTTTCTGAGACTTCTGTATAGTGGGATTATACATATTATTAACTATTAACATAACCATAATAATATTTATGATATCATATGTGATTTACATATGACATTATATAACCCGTTCTTTTGTAAATTCCATGTTAAAGCATCGTTTTGGGTAAAATCATTTCATTTATCATACGTGTTTCGACTTTCTGTTCTTCATATTATTACTTATATCCGGATTTACCTAATTTCAAAATGTAAAACTATATTTATATATAATATATATTCATAATATAAATATATATTATAGGTCAAAAAATGGAATGAAATACACCATTCAGGGAGACGGTAGGTCGTACGTACGCATGGACGCTGTTTTCATTTCCTTATTGAATTGGATGGAATTAAAAAAATGAAACATATATTTACATAAATCTAGTATAATTATTATGTAATATATTTCATGATTATTTAATATATATACTTCATAAACATACTTGAAAGGTTAATTATGTAAAATTAATCTCATCGCATTTGTGGAGACGGTAGTTCTTATGTACGCACGAGCGACAATATCAATCATTTGATATTAAAATCGTATATAATTGGATTGTATATCATATTTACCAAATAATATTAGTGTTATATTTATTGTTTATATCATTAATAATCATTATTATACCCATCCAAATGATGAAATGTTTGAATAAAAAACTACACCACGACGTGGAGACGGTAAGCCATACGTACGAACGTGTGGTGACTTTTTCATTCATAGGATTGATAAAAAAACTAATATGGTTGTATAATTATTATAATAACATCAAAGTATATAGAAAATACTGCAGTTATTATTTTATAATGGAAAAAACAAATAAGGAGAAAGTGGATGAAGAAAGGAACTATAAATAGGTGGTGAGATATTTACCTCTTCTTCAGGTTCTTCCTTTTTAATTGATCAATAGGGATTTTTAAGTTGGATTTCTGACTAAAATAAGGCCTCTAGGATGAAGAGAGGACAGTTTATAGGGTATTAGGGGAGGGGTTAGCTGATCGAAATGGCTTTGGAGGTGTGAATTAGAGGGAAGGGGGAGTGCCCTTTTATAAGTGGGGTGAGGGGAACCTTAGAAAAAACTTAAAATATTATTTTATAATAAATTCATATTCAGTTTATAATGGCTCCACAGTGACTTATTTCAAAGATAAGGCGGGGATGGGTAGAAATCATAACAATTAATATGTTTTCGATAAGTTTAGGTTACCATTTTAAAATTATCATTTATAGTTAACTATAAGTTAAATATTTTAACTTTTACCTTGTCTTCTTGTATTCTTACCCAATATGGTTAATAAACATACAATAAACTGCCAATAGAACCCCAATTGGTTCACTAATGTCATATATATTATTATATATGTCTTTTGGCTGAACATTAGATTTTTAGTAATATAATATCAATTAATAATTTCATATTTGTTTTAAAAACACTTTTATGTCAATTTTGACACTATTTGGTATTTTATTTTTTCTAAATTCATAACAGAATTATTACATTGATAAAAATTCATCAGTAAAACCCTAATATGTTATATTAACTCATAAAATTAGTTTAATTCATAAATAGTCTCAAATTACATTTATTTGGGTTTTTATAATATCAATTATGTTAATATTTATATAAAAAGTAATTTCTGCATCATCATTGTGACATAAATAAATTAAATTATTTAATCTGTAAAAATTATAAATAAAATAAAATTATTTAGGAAATATTTTATCTTTCTAATTAATATTTATAGTCTAATTTAGCTTATGTATAACCCTATATTAAAAATATTTTACTTATTAAACATTGATTTTAACTCTTTTAACTCTTCGTTGAATTAATTAATAATAGATGTCCAAATATAATCCTAGTAGACATAAATGGTAAAATTTAATTCCTAATGTTGTTTTTGGTCGAATTAAACTTATCTAATAGAATTCGTACATGTGTTAGGGTAATAATAATATCAATTTTACCCTTTATCACCCTATTTACTTTTAACCGCAGTAAATAAAAATAAAAAGTTATTATTCACCAAAAATTATTATTATCTTATTGAACCACATTTTACTTACTGTAATCAACTATGTCTTTCAGATTTTTGACATTCCACTCATAAAAGCGATAAAATTATGTTTTATGTAAATTTGTAAATTTTCCTAGGTGGTGGGTAAAAGACGGTAAAAAGTTCAATAAAAGTTTTATATATCTAATATTATTATAAAATGACTCCAATTAATTACATTGAACTTATATGGGAATTATGTATCTATTTTGACCTAAAAATAATTTAATTAAAATAAACAATTATTTATATAAAAAAGTCTGTTTTAACCAATAACTAAGTGTTTTCACTATTTATCAAAAACTGTATGTTTTACAAAAAATACCAAAAATTCACCCTAAGCTAATTTCGATATTCCGAATCCAAAAATGAAGTCAAATTTTTAGGTAAAATTTATAAAATTAAAAAAGTTTATATTAATAGTCATAATGGCTAGTTTATATAATATTTTAATAACGTGTCATTGTTTAGTGAAACTCGGTACTGAGTACAATGCAAGCTATAGAGGAGGGATTCTCTTACGTGAAACACAATAAAAGAATAGTGTTTTGTATACTACAATATAATAGGGTGTTTCATATAGTGAAAGATAATCTTGGTGTAGCATACAACACAAGACATCAAAGAAATTAATAATATTTCTCATAAAATCTAGGGGTGTTACAGTATATATAAATGATTAAGATACTCATATATCAAAAACCAATTCACACAATGGTAGAAGATACAATAATATTACCTATGAAAGTAAAATTCCATGCATTTAAACTAGCATGATTTGTTTGTATAGTGTGAATAATAATTCACATCTTTCATGCTCTCTAGTCTAAAACCCATGTGTTTTTACCTATAATAGGAAATGTAGCTACTACACTGGGGTACCACAACCACTGCCTCAACCACATATTGTCTAGTGGAACTTTTGAAACAAGCCTACATACTAGTAGTTGTTTCCTTCCAGGACTATGGTACTTGTATTGATCACTTATGAGTACTCTATTATTATATTCTCCTACAAAACATCTACTGGTGGCCTAGCATACATCATGAATAAAATAAAAAGAATTGGTATGGACACTATGGAAACATGTGACCAAACATGAAACATTGATATAACTATAAATAAACATAGTCATTATATGGATACACACTACGCATATTACTTTTCCCACTATTTTTTTGGTAAATACTATCACATCAGTTTTTTGATTGACCAGAAAAAAATCATCTAATACATTCCATTGAAATATCCTGGCAACATTTTGGGGACTCTATTAGTTTTTATTCCTTGATTATATTTTTTTCATAACATCTTAAAAGATTCTCAAAATATAAACATTAACCTATGACCAGATCGCATATGTAATCACGTCATAATAATATATCACCCTTTATGTATTATCATCTTCCAAATATGGTGTGACGCATTGGAAGTCAATGAAATATCTAGTGTTATCTATCACTGATGTGATATCATACATCAATTGAATATACTCAGGTTCCTTCTCATCCCTTACTGTTTCAGGATAGAAGTGTCCCTAAAACATATCTCAAAGTCCATCTAGGTTAACTCTTTATTTTATCTAGTTTTATATGCATTATCCAAAAAATGATTATATTTTTCAAAAATCATGTATTAAACAATCATTATCCTCTTATTAGTGGATTTTTTGATGTTATTAAATATTTTTTGGGCCGACTTAATCTATAACTCACTTTACTGGGGGCCACCGTCCCTATTGAACATATGCGAATTTTAAAGACCAAAAACCGTTTTTTTTTTTTCTTAGATGTTGATGGAATGGTGTGAATAGCCTCCATTTCCATGTATCACTTGACATTTAGGAATATTCCATGATTCTAAATATCAATTTGATCTTGATGAGATACCACAAGATCTGGTTCAATTGTGTTAGGAGTTGATGAGGGCTATAATCCTGATTCTCAACTTATAGACAATGAGGATGAACATTCTCCTCAAGGTAAAAACAATACTTATAACATTGGATAACAAAAAATCCACCCAAAATAGGTTGAAAATATAGAGAGATGGTAGATCATGGTTTATAAAGACCCAAGATTTCCATGTAATGTTTTTTAATAAATGGGAATTTTACAAGTCCGCAAAAATTGATAGCGCATAATTCTGATGCCGGAAGTGCCCGAAATGAATTTCTGAACAATATTTATGGTACATTCAGTAATCATGCGAGAGGGTTTTTCTAAATTTTGAACTGGTGCTCAGAATTGAAATATGAGGGCACTGTTGAACTCACAGTGCCAGTATTCACTTAAGGAGACATTCACCTCTACCACAGTAGGTTGAGGGTGGAAGTAATATTTTCACATATTCCTGAAAGAATAAAATAAAAAAAATTTGTAGATTTTATTCCATGTGGTTGTTGAGAAGTGGGGACAACAAGAACTAAACCTCCCATGAGAGGTTATGATGGCAGGGACCACCCAAACAAACTTCCCGTGGAATGTTATGGTGGTGGGGACCACCCAAGGAATAAACCTCATGAACTCCTATCTAAATGAGGGAGAAACCTCTCAACATCATCTTTAATGTGGATGATCCTCTTGAGCATCCTATAGTTTCATTGTTCCAATTACATACTTTAATTTTTCCTACTTGTGGTAGTGTGCCAACATAATTTCTTCTTAAGTTAATTATATTGGATCCTCTTAAATTTTTTGGGTGGAATTGTGAGAGGAGAAACCTTGGAGGATTACACTTCTTCCACGAAGAACGCTCCTCTAATGAAGAAATCCGACTTCGTCTTATTCCTCAGGATGCCATCCAATGAGGAATGTATTTGACTATGACAAACTGATGAATGATCCCAGGATTAGAGGTGTGTGGAGAATGAGACAAACGTCAACAACTTCAACTTTTTCTCACTCCAACATCAACGAAGAATCCAAGGTAGGGTTTTTTTTAAATTATTGAATTATTTTTTTCAATTTACTTGTTGTTGAAAAGCATGGTGAATGTAGATCAACCAAAATGAGTTGATCCACGATTCGTATTAAATTGAAGATTTTGTCATTCTTGACTCTTAAATTTTGTTGAGCCACTAGCTACCACTCTAACACAGAGGGTGCAGACCAAACAAACATGGCCCGACCTCATTGTCGTTCTTCCTTATTGTGTTCTTTTCTATAGAATAAAGTGGCTTACACCATGACGATGAACAAAGAGAGAGGTTGTCTAAACTGGACCCTGGTGATGGCACGATGCCCCACCGTCTGCGGCCGAGATGCAGACTGAACCACCGCCGCTGCCCCCAACCTCTCCACTCGAGCCGTCGAGGCCGCCATCTGTGGCCGCTCTGTCGCTGCCATCCGTGGCCGATCCACCGCCCGAGAAGCTACCACCGTCCGCGGCCGATCATCCGCCCGAGTCACCACCATCATCTGCCCGATCTGTTTCCGTTGTCTGGGATGAACCGTCGCCACCGAAGGGCGGAACCGCCGCCATCTTTCTAGCTGATCAACTGCTGGAGCTGCCACCCGAGCCACTACCACCCTTCTGGATGTACTGCCCCGGCCGAGCCGTCCTAGGCCGGGCCGAGCCGTCTCGCGCCCCCGCGGTACCCCTCGGCCGATCCGCTCTCACAGCACCCCTGGGCGGAGCGGTCCTCGTGGCACCCCTAGGCCGAGCCACCCTCGTGGAACCATCGGCGGCCGAGTCACCCTCACGTCTGATCGTGGCCCTCTGCGGCCCTGTGCGGCCCTCCGCAACCCCTCGCAGCCCTCCTCGCCCCCTCGCAGCCTATTAGGCTGCACCCAGCCAGTCGGACCACCTAGGGGGTTGGGCCGATCCCAACGGTTTGGGCTACCCAGCAGGCCGGGCCGGACTCAGCATGTTTTTCTGGGTCAACCCAAACTGGGTAAGCCTAGACTGGGTCAGGCCCAGTCGGTTCCACTGGGTCGGACCGAACCTGGGCCCACTAAGACCCATTTACGCTCTTTTGGAAATAACATTGGCACTAGATGTCCGTTTGATGAACATTCAGTGGTACTGGAAACCTCAGAGCGAGATGGTCCCTCTGATTATACCCCACTGGAGTTTTGGATTATGATGAGGTACAATCAGGCAGGATCGAGCACGAATCCAACTGGGCCACCATTACTAAAATTCCAATAACTCATAGACTGGGCATCTAATTGGTGAATCGTCTATTGCATTGAAACCACTACGAAGTGGAAAACCATTGAGATACTTCTTCATGGGAAATTGTGTTAGTTGGATAATCGACCAGTGTCTTGGGGAAATAGACTCTCCCGGAGACGAGAAAGCCTAGTGTGGAAACCCAATAGATGGTTATGACGAGAAGAATGCTCCTTGAGAACCTGTGCGGGTCAGCTCCTAGTGAACCTATGCAGGCCAGCTCCTAGCAATCCATTGTGGCTCAGCTCCAACGATCATATGTGGGTCAGCTCCTAGAGATCCTATGTGGGTCAGCTCTTAGTGATCTTATGTGGGTCAGCTCTAGCGATCATATGTGGGTCAGCTCCGAGCGATCCTGTGTGGGTCAGTGCCAGCGATCTTGTGTGGGTGAGCTCCTAGAGATTATTTGTACGTCATATCTAGTGATATTTTTTGGGTCATCTCGAAGCGATCCTGTGTGGGTCGGCTCTTAGCAATCATGTGTGGGTCAGCTCCAAGCGATCCAGTGTGGGTCAGCTCCAGCGATCCTATGTGGGTCAGCTCCTAGCGATTCTATGCAGGTTAGAAGCTAATCCTATTAACAGAGTAAGATAGTTCAGTAGTTACATCTAATCATATCTACTTCTAAACCTAATGATATAATCGGTGTGAGCGGAGTTAGTACCACTTTTTTTCCTCATGATTGAGATAGATTACATGAAAACGCATGTATATGTATAGCCATATACCTATGTGGGGAAATCATTCAAATTCATAATTTGTGGTTTATCCATGGTGGGTTTTATGAGACCTTGAAGTTCTCGGGGTCCCTACTGAGTATTGTTATACTCACCCCTACACGTTTATCCCTGCACCTTGTTGTGTTGGATGCAGATGACGGACATCGCTGACTGAGGATGAGGGTACCAGGATTGGACGGTGCTCAGAGGTAGACCATACAACATGTCAGTTCATAGAGGAGATGGTTGGATGTGGAGTGTTGAGGAGGAAATTTGTACCTACCCTTCTGGTTGGAATCAAGGTGGATGATCCAGGAGAAACTTTTCACCTATCAGTCGTGTTGAACTTTCAATTTTTCCTTATACTTTCCAATTGGGCTTGTATTCTGGCCCCTTTTTCTTACTATAATCACTCTTTTTTCCATTCATTTTACTTGAGTTCGTATCTTTCTATGTGCTTCATTGTGTTTTTACAGGTTATAAAGGCAATGTCTTCCCAGTTCTAGGGAATTACGCCTTTGGTGCTAGTCTTCATCCCCTGGCCAAAGGAAGGCGGGCTTGGGGAAGTCACGGCACGATCCCTGGGGGACGAGTTGTGAAAAATTGGTATTATAGGAGTCGGTTCTACAATAGATCATAGGAATCTGATATTTCTTTTAACAATAATATTGTTAAGTGTAGTGACTGTGGTTATTAGTTTAGGGAATCTAGTGTGGGTGCAGCAGCCGACATATCCATACACCAGGACCCTAACTTCTGATTTCCGACTCAATGCATGAAAACACTGATTGTGAATGTGTTTCCAAGAGTTTTTCATTGTGATCTCTTAAGTCATATCACCAGGTAAAACATATTAACCATGGTACATCTGTATCGTTTTAGGATGCCCCTACGTTGATAGCCAGCTAGGGTTCTGAGAGTTGTATGAATTGACAGCCCACTGAGCGATGAGGCCTCGGTGCAGGGCATTTTTATAGTAGAGGCACTAGTGGAGGCACTTGAACTACCATTAACCATTGGTCCACCGATCCCACCATCCCTAGAAGCAGAGAGTGCACACAACCTGAGCGCGCTGCATGAGTTCCAACTCCGGAGGCCACCCATATTATGGGGAGAGATGGACACACATGCTGTTGAGGATTGATTGGAGGCTGTGGTGACAGTCTCTTGACTTGTGGGGAAACCATCCATTCTCATGGCGATCCATGCCGCCAACCTTCTATAGGAAGTAGCAGGCAGATAGAGGAGCTTGATTCTCTAGTTTCCCCATGATGTGATGTTTCTCTAGGCAGACATCAAGTGCTTGTTTCGGGCAGAGTTTGTTCCAGTGACTCTTCATGTAGTGCGTATACAAGAGCTCCTTCATCTACAACAGGACAACATGACAATGGCTCAGTACTCAGTAAGGTCCATTGACCACTCACGTTACTCAACAGATATGGTGTCAGACCCATTCTTTAGGGCCCGAAGCTTCGAGCAGGGGCTCATGAGGGTGATCAGGGCTTCGATGATCTCACTTAGCATCCCGACGCAGGCGGGGGTCTTAGAGAGAGCCCTTATAGTGGAGAGTTTTATTTCTGAGCTGTCACTAGCAGCGAGACCCACTACCATTCATCATGTAGCAGAGTCTTCTGTAGCTAGCAGGAGACAGATGTCGTAGAGATCCAAGAGGACCAGACCTATAGGTGGACAATCGCATGATTCTTGATCGGTTGTGGGGGTAACCTGAGGCGGAGCCAGTCATACTAAGAGGGGCAGTTTTAAACATGCAGAGGACATGATCACAGGGCTCATGACTGTCCAACCCCCTGTACATATGAGCAGCAGATGGTTGAAGGACTTCCCTGTCAGTGATAGAGGTTCGACCGAGGAGGTCTACCGGGAGCATGTGGATGTGGCATAGGAGCTAGTCAAGAAGTTGGTGGTGGGGGATGATTCGAGATATTACCTCTTCCACCACCATGAGGTCCACCCTGACTGCAGGGAGTAGGTGGAAAAGGGAGAACTCAACTCTGGGTAGTTGAGGCTTAAGATCATGGAGCTCCTGAGATGATACGAGGTACGATCTTTGTCTACTCCAGCATAGTTCCAGTTATTATAGTCACATGTACCATTAATTCTTTTGTTTACACTACCCTTGTTCGAGCTCAGATATTCTGAGGGAGTCATTGTCTTGATTCATACGGCTAATGACTCCTATGGGAGTGGATTTGATTATTATGCACTGGTGCTGGTAGAGTGAGATTACTCTTTGAGGCTAGAACTTCAGCTGGGACCTACTAGTAGTGGCATCGAGGCCTTATGATGTCATCATTGTTATGGACTAGTTATCTACAGTTAATGCTCTAATTGACTCAATTTGGTGCAATGTGTAGTGTGTCCACATGAATGGGACCAGGTTTACCTTCACCAAGGAGAAGGGAGCCTTTGCAGCATATTATAGACTTACCTGGAGGAGAGTTTAGCTGATCACTCATCAGTTTTCCAGCCTTACGCTCACAGAGGTTGATGTAGAGAGTCCATGATATCCTATAGTGGTGGACCAGTACGCATATGTCTTCCCTGATGATGTTCGGAGTCTACCTTTTTGCAGGGAGGTGGACTTTTCCATTGACTTCTACCCTAGTAAGACACTGATATCCACCCTAGCATATCAGACGGCTCTCAAGGAGCTTCGTGAGCTACGAGTACAATTGGAATATATACAGTTGAAGGGGTTCATTCGTCCAATTGTTTCACCTTTGTCATCCCTGATTTTGTTCACCGTAAAGGAAAATGGGAGATTGAGGCTTTTTGTTGACAATCGGCGCCTGAACCAGGTGAACGTAATTAACATGTACCCACATTCAATGATTTATGACATCTTTGATAAGGTGAAGGGTGAACGGTGGTTCTCAAAGATTAGATCAGGATATCACCATCTCAGAGTGCGAGACAAGGATGTGCAGAAAATAGCCTTGAAGTGTCGGTACGACACTTATGAGTTCATGGTTTTTCCATTCGGTGTAATCAATGTTCCAGCAGTGATCATTGGACTTATGAACCAGATCTTTCAGCTATACCTTGATCCCTTTGTAGTAGTCTTCATCAACGAAATTTGGATCTTCTCGGATACTGAGGAGGAGCATTCTTATCATGTGTAGGCAGTACTGGACAGACTCAGAGATCATCATCTTTGTGGTAATCTCTCGAAGTGCCAGTTTTGGATCTGAGAGGTTTACTTTCTTGGAAATGTCATATCAGAGGTACGATGTTTCCCAGTTTTGGTTGGATACTACTAGAGATTTCTAAAAAATTTCTCTAGAGTTACAACACCACTATCAGCATTGAAAAATAATGGGAAACCCATCGTGTGGTCGGAGAGATGTCGGAAGAGTTTTTAAGAGCAGAGGCAAAGGCTGACTAGTGCCCCGATCTTGAGGCTTCCAGAGGAGGGAATAGGGTACATAGTCTACTCGACACATCAGGGACCAGACTTGGATGTGTATTGATGTAGGAGAAAGTATTGATCACATATTCTTCTCGATAGGTGAGACAAGATGAGTAGAAAAACGCAACCCATGACCTGGAGTTAGTAGTAGTGGTCTTCAACTTAAAGATGAGGAGACACAATCTGATGGGTGAACGTTTTATAATGTACTCTAATCACAATAGTCTTAGGTATATATTCTCTCTGAAGGACCTAAACCTGAGATAGCAACGTTGTCTTGAGTTTCTCTTGGACTATGACTTCGAGATAGTCTATACTCCTGGGAAGGGGAACTGTGTTGTAGATGAACTCAGTAGGAGGTCTGGTATAGATATACTAGGTGAGGTGATGGAGCATCATGCTGCTTTACATATATCCTTTGTGGATCGGGATTGAGTAAATTTTCTTTAGTCTCATATAGTCACTCATCCACTTCATCGCAATTCTGGGAGGTATAGCATGGGGACACTGACTGTGAGGTACGATGTGCCCAGATATCCATAGGACATGCACCTGATGGATTTTATGAAGGTGGGGAGCATGTCATCCACTTTAGAGGACGTACCATGGTACCAGTGTGACTTCAAGAGGATGTGTTGACAGAGTTACACACATACCCTTTATAGGTACATCCAGGAGTTGTGAAGATGTACCAGGATCTTCGAAGACAGCACATGTGGTTGGGAATGAAGAAAGCAGTTGTAGAGTTTGTCTCTTGGTGCCTCACTTGTCAGCAAATAAAGGCAGAGCATTAGGTTCCAGCATGCTTTGTTCTGCCTTTAGAGGTCCAAAAGTGGATGTGGGATGGGATATCAATGGACTTTGTGACAGGACTTCCACGTACATCTAGAGTTCATGACTCTATCTGGGTGATTGTCGATCGACTCACCAAGTCGGCCCACTTCCTACCGATCAGAGAGAAGGGTTCTGTAGAGAGCTTGGGACGCCACTATGTAAAGGAGATTGTACGGATTCTTGGAGTACCCTTGGCGATTGTCTCCGATCATGATACATGTTTTACACCCCGGCTATGGAAGGGGTTGCAGGAGGCTTTTGGGACACTGCTTCATTTGTGAAATGCCTTGCATCCTCAAAAGGATGGTCAGACAGAGTGGACCATTCAGACCCTTGAGGACATGATGTGTGATTGTTTCCTCGACTTTGGTCACAGTAGGTAGGATCACATTCCTTTGGTGTAGTTTGCGTAAAATAACAGATATCACTCCATCATTGGGATGGCACCTTTTGATGCATTGTATGGGTGGCCTTGCAGATCACCCTTGTGCTGGACTGACCTGGGGGATTCAGCAATAGTGGGACCAGAGATGGTACCGGCTACCCTGGAGAAGTTGTAGATCATCCAGGAGTGGATGAAGACTGCACATATATGGTAGAATTCATTTGTAGATAGGATACCGAGACCTTTAGAGTTCAAGGATGATGACAAAAACTTTATTATGGTTCTCACCTTGATGAGGTTTTCAGAGATTTGGCCGAGTCAACAAGTTATCTCCGAGGTTTATCGGACCTTTTTAGGTCCTCAGTAGAGTTGGAGAGGTGGAATAGTTCTTAGCTCTTCCACCTCAATTACACTGGGTGCATGACGTCTTCCATGTATCCCTGCTGAGGAGATACTCGCCGAACCCTTCCAACATCATCGATCACGGAGAGATGGATGTCGAGAATGGGGAGACTTTTACAGAGGATCTAGTTGAGATTGAGGATCGACAGGAGCGGGTCCTTCATGGATGGTCGATACCACTAGTTTGCATTCTCTGGCAGCATGGGAACCTCCTAGAGAGCACAAGGGAGTAGGAGGCTTAGATACAAACTCAGTACCCCCGCTTGTTTACCATGTTATGAGTTGTGTCTTACGGGGATGTAAATCCATAAGGTGGGGATAATGTAATGTCCCAGAATTTCAATATAATTTTTTTTAATAAGTGGGAATTTTACGAGTCCTTGAAAATTTACCATGCATAATTCTAAGGCTCGGAGTGCTCGGAATGAATTTCTGAACTTTATTTCTGGTACGTTCAATAAACGTGGGAGCGAGTTTTTATAACTATTGAACTGGTGCTCGGAATTGAAAACCAAGGGCACCGTTGAACTCGTAGCACCAGTATTCGCTTATGGAGACCTTCAACTTGACCACAATAGGTCGAGGGTGGATGTTAGCTTTTCACATATTCGTGAGAGAATAAAATAAAAATAAAATGGTGTGGATTTTATTTTTATTTTTATGCCATGTGGATGTTGAGAAGTGGGGGCCACTATAACTAAACCTCCTATGAGATGTTATGATGGTGGGGACCACTCGAACTAACCTCGCATGAGAGGTTATGGTAGTGGGGACCACACGAGGCATAAACCTCTTGAACTCCCCTCTTAAAGAGAGAGAAAACACTCAACTCCCTCTTTAATGTAGTGGAACCTCTTGATCTTCCTCCACATTCATTTTTTCAACACTATACTTTAATTTCTCATACTTTTTTGAGTGTTCCAACATAATTTCTTCTTATGTTAATTATATTGGCACCTCTTACATTTTTTGGGTGGAATTAGGAGTGGAGAAACCTTAGAGGATTACACTTCTTCCATGAAGAACTCTACTCCAACAAAGAAAGTCGACTTCGACTTCATCCTCAGGACACCCTCCAATAAGGAACATCTTCGACTACGACGAACCGATGCACGAGCACAAGATTGGAGGTGTGTGGCGGATGAGACGAACATCGATAACTTAAACTTCATCTCACACCAAAATCAATGAAGAATCCTAGGTAGGGGGTTATTATTAAAATCTTGAATTCTCTCATTTGATTTCCTCGTTCTTGAAAAACATGGTGAATGTGTATCAACCAAAATGAGTTGATCCCCTATTTTTATTCAATTGAAGAGTTTGTCATTGTTGACTCTAAATTTTTGATGAGCTACTTGCTACCACTCTAATGAGGAGGGTGTGGGCCAAACAAACATTGTCTGACCCCTCCACCGTTCATCCTTATTATGTTCTTCACAATGGGAGAAAGTTTCTTACACCATGATTATGAATGAAGAGAGAGGCTGACTAAACCGGCCGCCAGAGAAGGCATGACGCCCCACTGTCCATGGCCAATCCGTCACCCAAACCACCACAGCCACCCGTGACCTCGCCGCCCGAGCCACCACCACCGTCCACGGCTGAGCCGTCGCTGCTTTCTGCCAAGTCGCCGCTACCATCTGGGCTGAACCGCCGCTGCCGACCAGGCGAGCTTCCTCCGCCGTCCGGGCTGAGCCGCCACCCGAGTTGTCACCGCCCTTTCAACTGAACCGCCCTTTCCGAGCCGTCCAGGGTTGGGCCAAGCCACCCCATTCCCTCGCGGTACCCCTTAGTTGGGCAATCCTCGTAGAACCCCTGGTCCGAGCCACCCTCACAGAACCCCCGGGCCAAGCCTCCCGTGCAGTGCCCTCTACGGCCAAGCCGCCCTAGCGGCCACCTGCGGCCCTCCGCGACCCCTCACGGCCTTCCTATCTGAACCTAGTGGGCTGGGCCAGACTCAGTGGGTCTTTTTGTCTCCACTTTGGTCATTTCGACCGGGTCAGACTGGCCCCGGGCCCATTACGACCCATTTATGCTCTTTTAGCCATAACATTGGCACCAAACATCCATTTGAAGAACTATCAACAGTGCTAGAAATCTCGGAGTGAGACAGGCTGTTTGAGTATACCTCACTGGATTTTTCGATTATGATGGGGTACTGTCAAGTTGGATTAAGCATGAATCCAACAGGGACCCCAGGACTAAAAGGCTAATAACTCACAGATTGGGTGTCTGATTGACACA
Source organism: Viscum album (assembly GCA_963277665.1). NCBI lineage: Eukaryota > Viridiplantae > Streptophyta > Magnoliopsida > Santalales > Viscaceae > Viscum > Viscum album. Next base: position 1,151,699,684 of record OY728121.1, on the reverse strand, counting down.
ATGTCTATTGCGTTGAGACCCCTATGACGTGGAGAACCTTTGAGATACTTCTTCATGGAACATTTTTTTATTTGGAGAATCGACCAGTGGCTTGGGGAAATGGACTATTTGGGAGAAGAGCATCCCTAGTGTGGAAACCCAGTAGCTGGCTGTGTCAAGAAGAGTGCTCCTAGGGAACCTGTGTAGGTTAGCTCCTAGCGATCCTATGTGGGTCAGCTCCAGCAATCCTATGTGGGTCAGCTCCTAGTGATCCAATGTGGGTCAGATACTAGTGATCATGTGTGGGTCATCTCCAGTGATCCTCTGTGGGTCAGCTCCTAATGATCCTGGGGGGGGGGGGGTCAGCTCAAGAGATCATGTTTGGGTCAGCTCCTAGATATCTGGTGTGGGTCAGCTCCAACGATCATGTGTGGGTCAGCTCCTAGTGATCTTGTCTTAGTTAGCTCCTAATGATCCTGTGTGGGCCAGCTCCTAGAAATCTTGTGCGGGTCAGCTCCAGTGATCTGGTGTGGGTCAGCTCCTTGCGATTCTATGCAGGTTAGCATCATAGAATCTCAATGATGATTTAGTAGTTACATCTAATCATCTCTACTTTTGTACCTTGTGATATACCTTGTGTGAGCTGAGTCAGTACCTCCGTTTTTTCATAATGATTGAGATGGAATAATTGAAAACCTAGGTATATTAATGGTAAAATACCTAAGTAGGGTTATCTGTTGACTTTATACATTTTGGTTTATCCTTGGTGGATTTTATGAGACCGTGAGGGTCTCAGGATCCCTACTAATTATCGTTAAAATCACCCCTGCACGGGTTTTGCCTCCACCATGTTGTGTTGTATGGAGATGATGGATAGTGCTAACTGAGGACAAGGGTACTAGGATAGTATGGTTCTATGAGTTGGACCATACAATGTATCAGCTCGTAGAGGAGATGGGTGGACGTGGAGTGTTGAGGAGGCAATCATTACATACCCTTCAGGTAGAAATCTAGGTGAAGGATCTAGCAGATTCTTTTCACCTATCAGACGTCTTGTACATTCCAGTTTTCCTTATACTTTCCAGTTGGGCTTGTATTCTACCCCCTTTTTCTTACTCTACTCACTCTATTTCATATTCAGTTTACTTGAGTTCGTATCTTACTCGGTGCTTGGTTGTGTGCTTATAAGTTATAAAGGAAATGACTTCTGAGTTATAGGAAATTACTCATTTGGTTCTAGTCTCCATCCCCAGGCCTATGGAAGGCGAGTATGGGTTAGTCATTGTACGGGCCCTGGGGGGACGGTTCGTGACTTGGTTTCTCTAACATCCATTAAAAAGATAGTTATCATGATGTAAAAGTTCATTAATTTCCATTTATTATCTATAAAAAGTATCTCATTTTAATTTTCTCATAGGAAAATATATCACATGTATTTAATTTTTCCTATAATGAACAATGGATGTCCTCAAATATCACTATGTTCCTATCAAGATGCATGTATAATCGTATCATGAAAACGATGCCCCAACTATAAATATCAAGAAAAAATATAATCATACCACATGTTAACCTCCTTATGTGAAATAATATCAATAGTAAAAAAGTTAACATCATGAAGAAATATATCATCCCTAGGTACATAGAATTTCCTACACACGTGTGTCAGATAATACCATTTAAAATCTCATTAATAATAACTAACACATTCTAGGATCCTTTATACCATTAATAAATTGTAATTAATTATAAAAGGAAAATCATATTCACCTAATAAAACTTTGTAACATCCCTGGATCTAGAACTACATCATGTGGAACAATCATGTTTGTTACTGTACTACAGGAAGAACTCCTTATATGCTAGTGGCTACAAAAAAATAGTGGGGGTGTAGATAATATATTGGGGAGACTATACCCCCACATACCAAATTATAAATCAACATAAATAATAAAAAAATTTGAGTGAGAGAAATAATAGAAAATTTTCATCATATAATTGGAACACAAAGGATGAACCATGTAAGTAAAATAATTTAAAATGTACTATAAAGAAGGAATGTATTTAAGTGTATAAAAAAGTAATACATAAATAAATATAATTATAAAAAAATTAAACTCATAACACCATGGTCCTTACCCTCATGCCATTCCTATCTCTGAGAATTAACCCATCATTAAAGCAACAACCAACAACCATGCCATTTACCCTTCGCCAGACCAAAATCCATGTAATCTACTCAGGTACCAAAACATTTCCCAAATATTTTGCGATTATAACATAGTAGGTCAACCCTGATGTGTCTAATAAAAACTAATATGATAATTTATATTTGTAAAATTTCGATAAAAATTTGTATCAATTAAAAAATTAATATAATATAATAATCAACCTACATCCGCACAATGCTAGAATATCTATTAGAATGTAGCAAAAAGATTCCATATTCAACCCCAATTCTATATAATAATCACCTAACCATGTCATACCATATAAGAATTAATGATTAACCGAGAAAATCACATAATTTATGAATTTCATCATCATGGAAAATCCTTTTATATATGCAATTCAACATCAGGTTAAATATATTTATTTAGGTATTTTAGCATTCAAAAAAGCTCATTTTAAAATAATTCCATAAAAACACACATCACATTTCACATGGTAATAATAACAAACATAATATCATAAGACACAATGTTCAATTTAGCCAATAACTATTTGTATTTTCACGAATCCTTTCAATTTTTATGTCGTTCTTAAACCATTATCATGACATTTTTCTAAACTATATCATACCAAACATCAAAAATCATTCAAATAGACATGTAATCCATTTTCCCAGATGAATCTATCTAATGAAATCACATGAGGATCAATTTCATGCTAACTCACATTTTTTTAATCCATTATCCATTTCATTAATGTTTTAGGGTAGTCATTCTCTATGGGTAGTCGCGATCTTGGTCACAACACCCTTGGGTCCAAGTTATCCGGGGAGTAGTCTAAACACATGATAAAAATTACTATTTATTCAGTTGGTTACATTCATGTTATATCATCTCATTCCCATAATATTACCCAAACTAGTACTATATAAACCGAACAAAGGGATTTTTATTAGACCACTTACATTTATCTAATGATTAAAAAAAATCATTCAATAGGTAATTTCTAAAAAATGAAGGTGATGTTGATCATAATAAAAACATAGATCATGCAACCTCATGATTAAAACCCAAAATAATTTTGGTCCTTATTATTCACCTATATTATTAAGAAAATGTTGAATATAGGGGGAAACAAAATAAAATAAAATCACTATATATTAGATCGTCAATAATATTATATATTGGGAGAAAATAGGTCCCAAATCAAAAAAAAATACATCCCTAAATATTATTTCTTTTTCCCTAGAGAATACTCCATATCCGCAAAAGGGACTCTACCACTTAATTTTAATGAATAATAAAAGCTATGAAAAGTGGATCAAGCATAACACAATGAGGGACATACCAATAAAATTTGGGATCTTACAACTTTTCTCTTTTCATACCATAGAGTTCATTTATTATGGGTGATAGCAAAGGATTTTTATTTCACAAGTATTTTAGATAAAAATAAAAACCATCTTTTAGGATGGGATGAAAAGGATTTTTCAATGGAAAGAAGATTTTTTTATTCAAATTAATAATCATCTTTAACCTGGTCTTCTATTTCCTAATATATAAATTCATTATGGGGCTGATTAAAAATCATGATGTTTTAATTATAAATTTTATTTTGAGTGGCCAAATTCTAGAATAGATGAATCTTATTATCCCTTGGAAAAATTTTATATTCCTCTTCAATTTGGGGGGCATGGGAATCAAGAAAATCAAAAAAATCAATTGTTATCCTCAAGATGAGTTTACTGGGAACCTCATTAGTAGAAATTCAATAGAACTATACATTACTAGAGTTACACTTTTGAAAGGATGAAATAGTAAAAATTACCTATAGGGACCCTTACATTTGACTAGTAGTAAAATCTTCCAAACAAAATATTATGGAATCCTTAGGATTTATTAGAAAAAATAATTATTCCATCAAATTACTGATTAAAAATTATATTAGATCTTTTCTAATATTATTTTAAACCATGGGATTCTTATTTTGATTCTCAAGTGACCCTTAATTAATCTTTATACCTCTAACATAATCCTATAAGATGATATTAAATATATCACAAGTGGAAACACTTTTTCTTCATTCTTGGATATTCTAGTTCTAGAAACTACTAGTAATGGAATTCCTAATAGCTAATTATATTATAAGTACAGTTTTAGTGACTCCAAATATATTTTTGATTGTATCTGAATTATTGATAAATCCCTAAAATTTAAATCATACCTAACTATAAAATATATTTTTTTCAAAAAATATAATTCTAACTAATAATTATATACAATAATTTGGAGTTACTCATTATTCTACGTGTGATCACTATAATCGGAATAGGGATGATGTAACCACTTATTTCTAAGGTTCACCACTTCCTCTACATCATAGATAGTGATATTTATTATTTTTGAATTGAAAATTATAATCATTAACTAATCTTTAATTATAATTCATCACTACACCCATGCCATGCTATCTCCCTTACTTATAAATATTATCCAGGTGTCTGTGGCTGAGCTGTTGCAAATCATATGGTTTGGCCACAATGGTATGTTGCACAATTAGAGTCTCCTTAATATCCAGTAACCCATACATATTGTTTTCCATAAAAGAGCATAATGAAATACCAACTTGTTATTGTGCCAACAATGTTCATGAATTATAGGTCACTAGAAAATTGTGTATTTCTAGAAATTAAAATCCTCTAGTTTGAAAAATAGAATTTTATGGAAATATCCCTTGAATAATTTGATAAAATTCAACTCACATAAATTTATAAAAAGAAAAACAACACTTTAAAGGTATGGAACTCTCTTAAATGATCATAATTGAATTGTTATTAGATAATTCTGAAGATCATGTAGAAAGACAATATAAATTGATGTCGAGATGAAATGAATCATTAATGTCATTTATTTTCAAAGATAAAAAGTTTGGATAGATTTATAGAGGGAATGAAACTCCACTACCATTATTTAAGACAACATAAATGGAATATTACACCTTTCATGGACACTCACTACTCAAAAAATAGAGTGTATCGAATTACTTTTGGGCCTTAATATAATTTTCACAAATGTTTATGAGGTGAACTTTTTGGAGGATTGTCTCATCAATAACGGAATCAATATGAACCGCAACTTCTCTTCTTATCTTCTAAATGATATGGTTTCACTACATGAATGTTATAGTAATAGAATCAATTTCTAAAATAAATGATTCTTTTTTCATCAATAATTCTCATAGAAATTCAGATGAGGGACCCAAAATATTTAAAAAATAAAATATCCTTAGAAATCAATGAATGTTAATTCTCATTTAATGTTACCAGAATATATAACATTTATGGTTGGGTCCTTACACTAACTATCAAAAATGTTTAAATACAAAGAGGAATGTATTGAATGTAAAATCATTAAATAAACCACATATCAGTGAAACATCATTATATTCATGATTATTTCAAATAAAAGAATCATAAATTAAAAAATAAATCTCTTCCAAAAATAATTGGAATAAATATGTTAAACATGAATGGAGTAATCCAAGTATCCATGTGAGTGAACAACATCATTGATCAAAAAAATTATGATGGGTTCCTTATCCATTCCCTGAGATGTCAGGAATTATTTAAATGTAATGGATAGAAGAAGGAAGAGGAAAAAAGATATAGCAACTTCTTACCAATAAAACATGGAAACTGATGTAAAGACCTGTAAATTTAAAAGAAGTTTTTTTCCTAAAATCTTTGGGATTTTATGAGTCCGTAGTTTCTGATGGCACCTGATTCGAAGGCCCAGTGTGCCCTGAATCAATTTCTGAAGTTTTTTTTGGGTAGGTTCAGTAAACGTATGTGTGGTTTTTTCAATCTTTTAAACCCAGGCTCGGAATTGAAATCTGAGGGCACCAATGAACTCGTAAAGTTGGTATTTTCCTAAGGGGACCTTTCCCGTAGTTGCGTTTGCTCAGGAGGAGAAATTAAATTTTGTAGATTCTTTAAAAATAAATATGTGCACATAATTATTTTATTTGATGGTGGTTAATTCATCCAAAGAGGAGTTGGAGGTGGGTCCCACACCCCACAAAACCTTCCATGGGAGGATAACGGTGGTGGGACCCACATGAGCCCCTAACCCTTCAACTCCCCTCTTTAACTCCCTTTAACCCCCACTATTAACTCTCCACTCCCTCTATTAAGTGTGCCAACTTTATCTTTTTAATTAATTGATCACCCTTAATTAATTGGTTCATTTTGAATTAATTTGAAGTAAATGGCATTATTAAGTTGGGTGGATTTTATTGTATTTGTGTTGGATGATATTTGATGGAGGAGGCTCTGGATAATTAAAAGAAATGTGTTCCACTCCAATGAAAAACACCGTTCTTCATTGAAGAACAACTCCGATGAAGAACGTGAAAGACTTCTCCAATGACGCTTCCCTTCGGACGCACCCCAACGTCAAGGAATTGAAATCGTCTCTGGATTCTCTTTCCACGCCACAAAAATGACTCTTCCTACAATGTTGATGGGAAGACACTGGTCTTCCACGACACATGACTACCACAATGCTCGTCTTCTACGGCTCCTCGACAAGTGACGTCATTTACGAGGTAGGGGGTTTTTGTATAATTTTATATATGGGTATTGTACCTTCTTACTTGGGTTTTTATATGATGAATTATGTTTTGAGCATCTAACGTAGAGGGAATGGGCTAACGAACAAGTATGGACCCTCTGCCTTATCATTCTTGATGTGCAGTTTGTTGGGTGATGGATGAACGGAAGGGAAGCGTTGATTTGAGGTCGTTGTAGTGAAGAGCGGGAACCAAGGATGTCGTTGGCATAGATGAGATCTAAAATGGAATACTAGAATGACTCTGGTGGACAGCAGAAGATCTCGGCGGCGCGGGTCGCCGGCGTAGTGGCGCCCAGCGCACCGTCAGCGGAAGACCGTCAGGGAACCGGTCGTGGCGGCGGTGGAGCGGAATCCACGCCGTGCGCATTCCGGGAAGGCTGGGTGGTTCCATCCAAGGACCGCCTTTACGAAGAACTAGGGGATTCCACCCCCCCCCCCTCCCCCTACTCGGCTAGCCTGGATGAGCCGTGGCTGGCCACCGGGCTGGACCGCTTGTGCGCGGGCTGAGCCACCTGCCGCACTGGCTAGGCCTCCCATCGCGCGGGCTGGGCCTTAACGGCAGGGTCGGGCCGCAACCGCCGGTCCGAGCTTCGCCCGCTAGGCTAGGTCAGGCCCTACTGGGCCGGACCTAGACCTGAGTCGGTGAGACCCGGTTCGGGCTGACCAAGGGTGGGTTGGGTCAGGTTAGACCGGTCCAAGACCCCCACTCTACGGACCATTTTTGGTTAATCTCTCATAACCTAAGCTAAGGACCTCCGATCAATGCACCGTCAGTTGTGTAGGATTTCTAGGATTTAGTCGGTCATTTTGGAATATTACACTCAAGGTTTGGGTGAATTTTGTGTATGGATGGGTTGGTTCGAACCCGAAACCAACTAGGCCCTCGAAGTGGAAATGCCTATAACTTAAGAACCGAACGTCTGATTGACGTGCCGTCAAAAATGTTGGTTTCCTTTTGATGAGATGTCTCATTTGGATTACTAAAATTTTGCTTTCAACATAGTTGGAGTACGTTATATTTGGTTTTATCTTAAAAACAAACCGGGTCCCTTGAACGGAAAATCCAATAACTCATAGACCGGGCGTCTGATTGACGCGCCGTCTGTTTTGTTGAGACCCCTATGACGTGGAAGACCATTGAGATATTACTTCGTGGGACGTAATGACACTTGGAGTATTGAATAGTAGATCGTGGAGTGAATCCTTTCAGACACAAGCATACGGAGTATGGAAACCTAGTAGTTCATTGAGACCTGATGACTGCTTGTCCGATTCGTTTCGGAGTGACTTGACGAGACCAGTGGGGAGAAATACTATGTGAGGTGGTAGACCCATGGCGTAAGAGAACTACTATGTGAGTCAGCATAACTGTGATACTCGACAGGAGAAGTACCTCTGTAGGCTATTAGGCAGAGCGCTACTCTGTGAGGCAACAGACCCATGGCAACGAGCGCTACTATGTGAGGCAGCAGACCCACAGTACTCGACAGGATGAGTACCTCAACAGTATAAGGTTAGTGAGTAGCACCTCTGATTCATGACATGAATACTGTGCTCGACAGAGTAGAGGTTCCCCAGTATCCATGGTTTCGATATCATAAATAAAATCCTAGTTTGAGCCGAGTCAATGACCTGTGTGTTTTTCTCAGGATTGAGATGGGTTACTTGATAACTTATGTATATGTATGGGAATATAACAATGTAATATTTATCTTCTGAAATCGTCATTTGATGTTATCCTTTTTGGTTTTTGTGAGACCTAGAGGGTCTCTGGGTCCTTACCATGTATCGTTATACTCACCCATGCACGGGTTATGCCTGCACCTTGTTGTGATGGATGCAGATGACGAGCAACACTACCGGAGGCCGAGGGCGCTATGACTGAACGGTACCCAGAGGAGGACCTTACGATGTGTCGTTACTCGATGGTGTTTAACGGATACAGAGTGAGGTGAAGGCCATATATACCTACCCTTCAGGTAGGAACCCAAAAGGATGATCTAGGAGCTGCCTCAACCTTTTTAGTTATTTGTCCCTTTTAGTTGTACATGTTTTCAGTTGTATTTGTACTTTAAAGTTGGGCTTCTATTTTGGAATCTTTTCTTTTAGTACACTTGTTATACAACTTTTTCTTACTTTTTTCTTCTTCTTGTACTCTAGTTTTGTGTGTTACGTTTTATAAAGGAAATTCCTTCCCCGGTTTTAGTAAATTACCCCTTTGGTGCAAGTCTCCAGCCCCTGGCCTATGGTAGGCGGGATTGGGGTAGTCATGATGCGGGCCCCGAGGGATGGGTCATGAAAATTTGGTATTAGAGGACGTCGATTCTACCACAGAACTAGGAATCTGATATTTTCTTTCTGTGAAGCAATAGTTTTAAGGGTACTAAGTGTGTTTTTCAATTCAGGGAGTCCAGTGTTGGTGCAGGCAGCCGACGTATCCATACACCAGGACCTTGAATTTTTATTTCTGACTCAATGAACAAAAACACTAATTGTGTGTGTGTTTTCAAAAGTTTTCTTTAAGTCAAATCAAACCAGGTCAGCTCAACATGTATAATCTTTGACCATGTCGCATCTTTTTCATTCAGGATGCCTCCCCGCGGACAACCATCTAGGGCCCTGAAAGTTGTACGTACTGACAGCCCGCCGAGCAACGAGGCCTCAGTAGAGGGCCCACTTCCAGTTGAGGCACCGACGGAGGAACCGACGGTACAACCACCCATTGGGCCACCAATGCCACCAGCTCCAGTAGTAGGCGATGCACGCCACTTGAGCGAGCTACACAAGTTCCAGTGCCAGAGGCCACCTAGGTTATAGGGAGATACAGACCCACAGGCGGGTGAGGATTGGCTGGAGGATGTGGTGAGAGTTTTCAGGCTAGTAGGGACACCAGTAGACTTCATTGTGATCCTTGATGATAGCCTCGTTCCGGAAGCAGCAGGTAGATGGGGGAGCCTGATGCTCTAAATGCATGACGAGGTGACACTTCTATGGGCAGACTTTGAGAGGCTATTCCAGGTGGAGTTTGTTCCAGACACCCTTCAAGAGGTGTGGATACAGAAGCTAACACATCTACATCAGGGTATCATGATGGTGGAACAATACTCAGTGAAGTTCAATGACCTCTCATACTACTCCACTTATATGGTACGTGACCCGTTCTTCCTGGCCAGGACCTTTGATCAGGGACTCAGGAGAGAGATCAGAGCTTCAATTATCTCTCACAGCATCCCGACACAGACATGGGTGTTGGAGCGAGCCCTCTTAGTGGAGAGTTTCCTCCCTGAGAAGTCTCCAACAACGAGACCCACCACTAGCCAACATGTATGAGAGTCTTCTACAAATGGAAGTAGACAGATGACGTAGAGGACCAAGAGGACCAGACCTACAGGTGGTCAACCTCAGGACTCAGGTTCAGTAGTGCATGGCACCCAGGGTGGAGATAGAGCCAGACCTTCCAGGCAGTGTTACTCATGCGGTTGACAGGGTCACATGGCTCATAACTATCCGACCCACTTTTTAGACGATCGACAGATAGATGAAGGACCTCCTAGGCAGAGACAGAGGTTTGATCGTAATGGACCGCATGGAACAGGCAACCATGGTAGAGGAGCTGGCCATGCAGCTAGTGGTGGACGATGCTTCAGGGTGCTTCCACCACCACCACCACCAGGAGGTCCACCCCGACTGTAGGGAACGGGTGGATAGGGAAGAGCACATCTTCATGCAGCTAAAGCATACAACTATGGAGCTTTGGAAGCATGTGGATAGTAGTGTGACTACTTCCAGGAATAGAGTCCATTGTTCATGATTCTTATATCTTTGTTAATGTCTTTGTTGTTTATTTCTTTGTGTCTTTTTACCTTGAGCAGCGGTAATAAAAGACACGTGTCCATGTGATGTTTTCTTTTCTTCCTTTTTCTGTGTTTAATACTAAGAGGTTTCGGTTTAAACTGTTGAATTGACCCTCAATTTTGATATTTCTACTGGAGAACACCAGGTAACCACACCCTAATGCCGACAGTGTGACTCAACCCTTGGAGGCGAGAGTAACAGTTGGATCTCTTGGTAGCAGCGTCGAGGCCTTACGACATCGTCCATGAAATGAATTATTATCATTAATGTCATGATTGACTGTATTAAGCAAAGGGTGTGGTTCATCCAAGGGATGAGACCATATTTACCTTTTTGACAATGGAGAAATCTTAGCAGCGCTTGTAGAACATAGGTGAAGAAGGGAGAAGTAGAGTTCTTACAATTGTCTAGTCTCACTCATTGTTTGTTGAGCGAACGATTTACGGTTCACTCCAATCTCAATAGTCTCACGTGTGTCTTCTTTCAGAATAATTTGAACATGAGATAGTGGAGATGGCTTGAGTTCCTCGGGGATTATGACTTTGAGATAGTCTATACTCCTGGGAAGGGGAACGTTGTTGCAGATGCGCTAAGTAGGTGGACTGGTATCCAGCTGTTAGGAGAGGCGACAGAGCAGCAGGCTGCCTTAAATATATCCTTTGTGGATAGAGGTGGCGGAGCCTATCTACAGTCTCTTACAGACACTCCTCCACTTCTTAAGCAGAGTAGGTGAGGTGGTTTACCGCCTAGACCTTCCACCACAGTTGCACCGAGTGCACGATGTCTTCCACGTTTCTCAGCTGAGGAGATTCGTGCATGATCTGTCCCACAACATCGACCACGGGGAGCTGGACATCAATGACGGGGTGACATTCACGGAGGTTCAAGTATATATTGAGAATCGACAGAAGCGGGTTCTTTGTGGACGGTCAATTTCTCTAGTGCGTATTCGCTGGTAGCACAGGAACCTCTAGGAGAGCTCTTGGGAGTGGGAGGCTCAGAAGCATGCTCAGTACCACTTTTGTTTTCCCTATTGTGTGTTGTATCTTAACGGGGAAGTAAAACCCTGAGGTGGGCTAATGTAAAGACCCGGAAATATGAAGAAAAATTTTTCCTTAAATTCTATGGGATTTTACGAGTCCGTAGTTTCTAACAGAACCTGCTTCCGAGGCCCAGTGTGCCCGGAATCAATTTCTGATGTTTTGTTCGGGTATGTTCAATAAATGCACATGCAGATTTTTCTATCTTTTAAAATCGTGCTCAGAATTGAAATCTGAGGGCAATGATGAAATCTTGGTGCTGATATTCTCATGAGGGGACATTTGTCGTAGTTGCGTTTTCTCAGTAAGAGAAGTTAATTTTAGGATATTCTTTAAATAAATAATAAAAAAATTTGTACAATAATTTTTTTATTTGATGGTGGAGAATTCCTACAAAGATGAGTTGGAGGTGGGGACACACCCTACATAACCTACCATGGGAGGATAATGGTGGTGGGGCCCACCAAATCCCCTAACCCTTGAACTCCCCTCTTTAACTCCCTTTAACCCCCTCTCTTAACACTCCACCTCCCTCCATTAAGTGTGCCAACTTCATCTTTTTAATTAATTCTGCACCATAAATTAATTGGTTCATTTCGAATTAATTTTAAGTTCTTGGAATTATTAAGTTGGGTGGATTTTATTATATTTTCATTGGAAAATATTCTATAGAGGGGGCTCTTGAGAATTAGAAGAAAGGTGTTCCTCTCCAATGAAGAACAACGTTCTTCAACAAAGAACAACTCCGATGAAGAACGTAAAAGACTTCTCCAATGACAGTTCCCTTCGTACGCACCCCGATGTCAAGGAATCTATGTCGTCTTCAGATTATCTTTCTATGTCACGACAATGACTCTTCCTCCAACGTTGATGGGACGACACCGGTCTTCCGCGACGCCCGACTACCACGACGCTCGTCTTCTACGGCTCGTCGACATGCGACGTCAATTACGAGGATGGGTTTTTTTTTGTATAATTATTTATATGTGTATTGTACCTTTGTACTTGGGAATTTATATGATGAATTATAGTTTGAGCCTCTAACGTGGAGGGAATGGGCTAAGGAACAAGTCCGGACCCTCGGCCTTATCGTTCTTGATGCGCGGTTTGTTGGGTAACAGATGAACAGAAGGGAAATGTTGATTTGAGGATGTTGCAGTGAAGAGTGGGACCCGAGGGGGCCGTAGTCATAGACGGGTGCGGAAATGGACCATCACAATGACTCCGGTGGCCCCTGGAAGATCGCAGCGGCACGGGTCGCCGGTGTGGCGGTGCCGGCGGAATACCACCGCAGCACAGGCCGCGTCGACGGTGGAGAGGAACCCGTGCCGTGCCGGTTCTGGGAAGGCTGGGTGGTGCCAGCCTGGCACCGCCGTTATGAAGAACCGGGGGAGCCCCCCTCCCCCCCCCCCCCCCCCCCCCCCGCTCAGCCAGCCTGGCCGTGGCACGACCGACCACCTGGCTGGACCGCTTGCGCACGATCCGGGCACCTGCGTGCGGGCCGGGCAGCCTACCGCACGGGCCGGGCCGCAACCTATAGGACGAGCTTCTCCCGCCGGGCTGGGCCGCACCCTACCAGGCCGGACCCAGACCTGGGTCGGGTCGACCTGGTTCCGGACGGCCCACGGTGGGTTGGGCCTGGTCATACCGGGCCCAGACCCCCCCCCCTCTTCATACCATTTTTGGTTAATCACCCATAACATGAGCTACAGATGTCCGATCAACGCACCGTTAGTTGCGTATGATTCCTCGGATCGAGACAGTCATTTCGGTATATTACACTCAAGATTTTAGCAAAGTTTTCCTATTGAATAATTGGTTCGAACCCGAAACCAACCGGGCCCTCGGAGCGAAAATGATTATAACTTATGAACCAAACGTCCGATTGACGTGTCATCAACTACGTTGGATTCCTTTTGATGAGACTATTTTTTTGGAATACTCCACATGTGGTTTGGACGTAGTTGGAGTTTTATCTGGTAGGTCTTAGCTTAAAACTCAACTGGGCCCCTGGAACAGAAAAGAAAATAACTCACAAACCGAGCGTCTGATTGATGAACCATCTGTTGCGTTGAGATCCCTATGACATGGCAGTCCTTCAAGATACTTCTTCATGGTACTTTGTGACACTTACAGTATCGACCAGTTTCTCGTGGAGTGGATCCTCTCGGAGATGAGTATACGGAGTATGGAAACCTAGTTGCTGGCTGAGACATGATGAATGCTTGTCCGATTCATTTGGGAGTGACTTGACTAGCCTAGTGGGGAGCACTATTGTGTGAGGTGGAAGTCCCATGACGGAGGAGCGCTACTGTGTGAGGAAGAAAACACATGGCGTGGATCACTACAGTGAGAGGCGGCAGACCCACGATACTCGACAGGAGGAGTACCTCAACAGTCTAAGGTTAGTGAGTAGCACCTCGGAGTCACGGCATGACATCTGTGCTTGACAGAGGAGGAGTTCTTTAGTAGCATGGGTTTCGACATCATGAATAAAATCCTGGTTTGAGCTGAGTCAATGAACATTGTGTTTTCCTCATGATTGAGATGGGTTACATGATAACTTAGGTATATGTATGGGTATATACTTAAGTAATGGTTATCCATTGAAATCATACTTTGTTGTTATTCTTGTTGGTTTTTGTGAGACCTTGAGGGTCTCGGGGTCCTTACTGAGTATCGTTATACTCACCCCTCCATTGGCTATGCCCGTACCTCATTGTGTTTTATGCAGACGACGGACAACGCAGACGGAGGCTGAGAATTCCAGGACTGGATGGTACCCAGAGGAGGACCTTACGACGTGTCGGTACATGGTGGAGTTTGAAGGACGTGGAGTGGTGAGGATGCCATATGTACCTACCCTTCAGGTAGGAACCCCGGAGGACGATCTCGGAGCTGCTTCCACCTTTCAGTTGTTTGTCCCTTTTAGTTATACTTATTTTTAGTTGTATTTGTACTTTACAGTTGGGGTTGTATTCTGGACCCTTTACTTTCAGTACACTTGTTATATATCTTTTATATAGTGTTTTCTTCCGCTTGTACTCTAGTTTTGTGTGTTACGTTTTATAAAGGCAATGCCTTCCCAGTTTCTAGGAAATTATGCATTTGGTTCTAGTCACTATCCCCTGGCCTATGGAAGGCGGGTTTGGGGTAGTCACAATGCGAGCCCCAAGGGATGGGTCGTGAAAACTGATTTAGAGGGAAAAATTGAAATATCCTAATATACAACCTTAATTTTCATCCAATTGAATGAATATTAGACACCCTCATTTCAATTCATAGAAATTGGGTTGTTCTAAATCCTCCATGGAAGATAAATAATTATAAAAAAGGAGGTGTAACAGTGTGCCTATGAAGGTAATTTATATCATTAAATTGTTCTAAATGTAAATTTATTCTAAAACCATCCAAGGATTACCCTTACAGAGACTCCAAATGTGTAAAAACTAATATAAAATTTGATTAAATATTTATTTTTTTATTCCTTCTAGTAAATCTAATATAATTGGTATTCAACAAACATTATGTCATCTTGATCAGAAAATACTATTTAGAATTTATTATTACATTATTTTTATATTTATAAAACATATGTAATGAAATATGTAAATTACAATGTAAATTGTATAATTTAATTAATGAAATATTACCTAAATAAAAATTTCTATGTGTAAAACCCATGTCATATTTTAAATTATAATAAAGAATAAAGAATAGTTATATGGTGAAATTAGATTAGTAATTTATCAATCAATGATTTAGGTCCATGACTTCATTAATCATCATTAGGGAAGCGTAATTTCAATCTTTTTCAACTAAATTACTCATCATTGTTATTCTATTAAATAATTAAACTCTATTAAAAAATTAGCATATGAACTTAAATGGGAATAAATTAATGAAACGTAACAAATTAGGAACTTATTTGAAAAAATATTAAAAAAGGGACCAGTTGAAATGTTAACTTAAATAACAAGGAAAGTTATATAAAAATAAATCTAATATACTTTATGAAATATAATATAAAAAAAGTTCTCACATATATATCAAGTGAATGATTAATTTCATCTCAATATAAGTGGTCCAATTAATAATTATCCGATGATATAATCAATACTAAATATTATGACCATGAATCCCAGATCACATTGTAAAACATATATAATATTGGGTTATTATAATATCATATGTTAGAACAAATTACCATAGAGGGCCTCTTTAGGTTTTTGTTAATTAACAATCAATTTTAAGGAATATTCAAGATAACATATTTAGTATCTCTAATCACATATATCAATGATTAGAAGATGTTTGAGGGAGTATTGGATGAATTCTATGAAATTATTTTTAACTTATTTTTTTGAATTTTTCTAGAGCTAGATTTTACCAAAAGTAATATAGAGTCATTTTGGGTAAACATGTGGATCATTTGGGATCATATTTAGTTTTATTACAAATATTTTTAAGGATCAATGTGGTTTCTATAAATTTTAGTGATGACAGAAAAGATCATTTTAAAGATGAATATCTCAATAATGATCATCATAGGGAAAAACTAAGATCATGATAAGGATAAATGGTTCTCTATGTATTTTTCATTTTGGGTTTTCATATGGATCATTCTATGTCTACATAGGGATAGATTATTGTTTTCATTAGGATCATTTATCTGAAAAGGAGTCAATATAGGTATGATTTTCCAACCAAGTCTTTATCATTTCCTTTGGGAATTTTGTATTATGATATAATAATCAAGGGAGGGTAATAAAGATAATCTACATTGTAATATGAAGTTTGGTGTTTCTATATACACAAGCACATATTCAAATAATATTCATCCATATTATGTCAATTGAATATTATCCATTACAAAAAAATTTAATTCAATCAAACCAAAATAAAAATTCATTTTTATTTTTCTTATTTAAGATCGTGTTGTTATTTAGGATTAAAATGTTTTCTGTAATGGAATATTCTTGCATGAGAGGTCCCAATCATCATTATCATGGTTTAATCTCCCAATTATGTCAGAGGCATTTAATACATAAAATTATAGGACATTTAATTTTTAAAATTTGAGAAACCAAGAGACGTTAGTAATATTACATTATTGGTATAGATTACCATATTTAACACATGATCTAACATCTTTGTTCTAATAAAATATTACATATATATAGACATTAAATTTGAAAAAAAACCTAAAATATTAACATTTTGTGGGATCATAATTATCCCTTACATGATCATCCTAAAAACTACCCACAATTGTACTCTAAATGTCAAGGGGAATGGATAAAAAATAAGAGTGGGATCATATAGTCAGTAGGGGTAGCATAGAATGATGTTTATAATAACATATAATTGGAACATGTGATAGGGAAGTAGTAAATTAATAATCTTAATCCAAAATCAACAGAAACATATTTCATAATATATCAATGGATAACATTCAAAATAAACAAACCACATGAATCAAAATAAAAAAATTCCTTATGATGACATGCATAATGTAAGTTACTTAATTTCATACCATAATCTACTACATCAATATCATAGACATCAGTATATTTCAACCAATGAAATATAATATTCTGTGAAGGTATATACCAAAATATCAAAACACGTCTCTCTCTTGATACATACAGATGTATCGATGGTATATATACAGTTGGACCCCACCCTTCTGTTATTTATGTCCAATGAATTCATCATATGAGAAACTAAATAACCAATTCATAATAAATATTCCCAAAAATAATATATATAGGAATAAAATCAAATGCAGTGCTAAAACTTTTACCCATGTCAAAGAAAGCGATCAAAAGATCGTAATCTATAAGAAATAATAATGTTGGTGGTAAAAAATGACCAATAAGGATGGTCAATTATTTTCCGTATTATAATTAATGACGTAAATAATTCCAATAATTTCCACTATTTAAATAAAATGGATAAAAAAGAATCACCCATCTAGAGAATGACGATGGTTGGAAAAGAAAAACAAATTCAACTCCCCAATAATCAACTATATTGGATTAATTAAATAAAAACTCCACTACATTTATCTGTTTAAAGAAAAGGGAAAACATGATCATAACCAATATGGATAAATATGGTATATGGTTCAACAATACATAGTAAAATTTCTTGTCATCTATTTTTTTAGAATAATGATATACGAAACACCAATAATTTTCCCCATCCCAATAAAAGGGATAAA
The DNA here is from genome assembly GCA_963277665.1 of Viscum album. NCBI lineage: Eukaryota > Viridiplantae > Streptophyta > Magnoliopsida > Santalales > Viscaceae > Viscum > Viscum album. The sequence continues at coordinate 1,151,681,781 of OY728121.1, read as the reverse complement.
AATATTGTTACTCATATTTATAATAATGGTGGATGATTAAGAAATATTGATTCATGTTTACAATTATTATATATTTATGAATAAATAAATATGAGAAATCAATACATTATGTTGATCTAATAAAAGGGATAAAATTATCAAAACCCATCAAAATAAAGAGTGTGTATATTTAATCAGAACATAGTAAATAAAAATATATATGGTATTCTAAGTGAAAAAGGATATTGAATTATAAATAGAAAGAGATATTAGAGAGTAAATAAGGGTAAATTAAAAGTTTTGGGTTTCAAATAAAATATTAATATTTAGTTCAATAGTTTTTATTGGTAGGATAACATATTAGTGGAAGAAAAAATGCATCATCATAGTTTATAAGGAGAATATGAATATTCCAGATCGTGTCATGTTAGAGTTTTCAACCATTTCATAGTTCATAATACCAATCATCATGAATCATGGTGATGGTTTAGTAAATGATTCAACCAATATATTTTGGGTTGATTTCCCTTAGGTGAATCTATGCTCAAACTGTATGAACATTCCTCTATCAGGATGGATTTTCCATTACTAGGAAATCCATTCAATCATTAAATTCTAAAAATTAGGATTTTTAACATTATAAAGGCCTTGGTAAAGTATTTAATGAGTTTGATCCTTATTTTAAAAAAATCAAATCGTTGATAATTCCATAAAAATAAAATTAATATGTCATTAAAATAAAAGATTTTAATTATAAATAGAAAGGTTGAATGACAACCTTTATGTTGGAAAAACAATATTCCATGAAATTAAGATAATATTATGAGGTAGGTAATCCCTCAATAACAAAATATCAAAGAACAGAACAACAAGAAATTAAAATCATGAAATTATATGGAAACTTAATTTTAATAAAATGATTTCAAGTAAAAATTAATTAGTGGGATTAGAAACCCATACCTTGATAAGATGATTTATAAAGATTAATATAATTCCATAGATCCATATGAAATAATTTGGATAACATTATATAGGTATAAGGAATTGAAAATATTTATCACTACCTTTTGAATGGAGTGGGATGATATATTAGGTGGGAGTGATCTACTTTTATATGTTAAAAGGGGGGATTTTTCCTCAAAATGAATGTTGGGTAAGGGGTATGAGTGTTATCACATGGATGGTAGGTTGGATTTTTGAGTAATGTGAATTAGTTGGTGAAATTGAATGTGTGACATGTGGGTATGATGTTTATTCCGAAAATTATTTCATGACGGATTATATTACTTTTTAATTATTAAAAATTAAAGAGAATTAATTTACCCGCATTAACTATGTTAATCATAATTAAAAATAACCATGTTTATTATATCATTTTAAAAAATATAAGATTAGTATTCATAACAAATTATGATGTGTGAAATTATAATATGGGTTCTACTAAACCTATTATTATTTTAAAAACATTGAAAATTATCACTAAAATTAAAACATAATATATAATAATAATTGTTTTCTTATAAAAAATGATATTTTTTATAAATTATGGTATTTTATTATTGTTTAATATTATTTATTTATTGAAAAAAAATTTAAATATATATTTTTTATGTATTTAAACAACACATTATGGTCATTTATTAATTTATATTAATAAAAAATATTTTGAAAATAATTATATAAGTCTTATTGAATTAATTCATTGAAGACAACTATTTTTCTGTTATGGTGGTAATTAATATTTATGAAATGTAATTAAATTTTAGTGAACCAAAATATGAATGAAATAGTCAAAAAAATCTATTAATAAATATAAATTTAATTTTCATTTTTAAAATATAAATTAATATATGTATGATAATTTAATTTTGACTATTTCTCGTAAAAAAAACTTCTTTTAGAAAAAGATATTTTTAAACATATAAATATGTCTTTGATAAAATTATTTTTAATTTTGATTTCAATTAAAAAAATTGTTTTATTTAAAAAAAATTAAATGTTATGTATCTTCCAAATTAATCTGAAACCAAATTTAAAAAAAGATTATTTTATTAAAAAAGTATAATATCATTTTCTTTTATTTAAAAATATAACTTATGTTAATAAAATGTTAAGCTTTGGTTTAATAATATTAGAATAATATTTAAAAAATGTCAACTATTACTCCTTAAAAAGATTTGAACATGTATAATATATTATAGAAATCAATGCCATTCTAATATATTAAAATTGTTATAAAATTCATAGTTTTTTTTAAAAAACTTCATTTTTCACTAATCATGTAAAAATAAATGATTGAGGAAAAAGAAAAAAATCATATTTAGATATATTATATTTTTAGAAAATTAAAATTTTAATATTATTTTATAAATATTAAAATTTTAATATTAATAATTTAAGATTTTAAATATTTTCATTATTGAAGTCTATTTGGAGTGTGCATTAAATTATAGTTTAGGATTTGATACTTATCTTCAATAGTAGGGTCACATGTATAATAGATCCTCACTCAAAACTAGTGTGGAAGGTCTTATGATAGTTTTGAATGAACAATTATAAAATTTGGAAATATTATCACCTATGTTAACTAGAAACATTTTCAATAAAAAATAAATAAGAAAGGGATGGGATTGTAAAGGTTGATCATGTTGACGAGCATTCATACAGAGAAGATGAATTGAATATATTTTAATGAAGTTAAATATAATTAAGAGACTTTTGAAGAACAATTATATATATATATATATTTATATTTATATATATATATATAAAATTTTACTTATAAAATAAATAATACTTTTCATAATTAGGATTACTGTATAGTATAAAAACTTTCAACACATAATGACTTATTTCATTAATTGATGACCTTATGTCTACTAAATATATATTATCAAGAGTATTGAAAATTTTAAAAGTATTAAATAAACATAAGAAATAAAATTACATGAATCAACAAATTTAAATCGTCATGGTCCCATAGAATCATCATAGTGACAGAAAAAACTATACAGATGAAAGAAAAATAATTAATCCGGTAAAAAAATTTTAAATGAAAAATTTATAAAAATGATAGGAATTGAGCTGAATAATTAATATAGGAATTATAATGTAATAATAATAGGTATTATGTTAGTTAGACTAGAAATATTCCCATTATAATAGTAATATGATCATTTGGAATAGTATATGAAACATTATGAATATACCCAAACCACAAAAATAGTTAATTATGATCATAATAATAAAACACTGTAAAAATATTATTTTCAATGAATTATTGAGTCTAATAGAAAACAAAAATTCAATACATTAATTATCAAGGTTTAAAACTCAGTAAAAATATAATCATTTTTTAATAAAATGAAATATAAGCTATTTATTAAAAATCATAAATTTTATTTAAATCCATAAAAAATAATAATGTTATATCATTTTTTGAAAAAATGGTTTTAATTTTGTAAATAATAATGTCAAAATTTACTAAGGGTTTCTTTTATATAATTTTTAGGGAAATTATATTTTAAGTTAATAAAAAATATGATTTTTATATAACCGATATGTTTTAAATTACTTAACTCGGAATGTAATAATATAATAATGAATTATATAATATTATTATCTACCAAAAATAATTAATACGTTAAATAATTCATGAAATTGAAAATAAAAAACTAAAAAATTATTTTCTATAGTTAGAAAACTAATATTGTTCATTAGAAAATTTTTCATTATTCCACTTGCGTTTTCCATTAACTAATTAATTTATCTTGTAATTGTTCTGGAATTCCTACAAATTTATTTATAATAAAAAATTATTAGTAATTTAAAAAATGTTACTATTATATTTTTTACCTTGGAAATTAAATTTTTTACATTTTATTTTAAACAAACCTCTCTCCTAAAGTATAAATCCCCCCCTCACGGCCATTCAAAACCACTTCTTTATCCCAAACAAAATCCAAATATTTACCTAATAACCATATATTAATCCATTAAAAATTCTTAATGATTTTATTAATTAATATAATTCTATTATATTTTTTAGGTGTCTTAGAAAAGGGACAACGTAGATAAGGATGATGCATTAATTTTTCATTTCCCTTTATTTTTTATCTACTCTTCATCATTTTTAATATTACTTTATATCCCAAACACCCAAAAAAATTATTATGAAATACATAAAAATATATAAATAATATTATAATACATTAATTATTTAATCAAAAAATATTTTATATGGTATAAAAAATACATATCATCTTGGTAAAATAATCTATTTTCAGTTAGTAAACCACTAACGATGTCTTCAACCAACCTATTATTATCATAAAATTAATCGATGGATATAATACATAACATATGATACATAAATGTATTAATATTTATGTTTCATATCTTTTATATTTAATTTTAATAATTTATAAATTGAAGTAATCAAAATTTTAAAAATCATATCGTTAACGAAATTATATTACCAAAACCTTAATCCCAAAAAATAGAAAATGTCAAATAAAACCCCTCAATTAATATTAATTTAGATAGTTAAAGAATATAATTCACTAAATAATTAATATTTTTATATAAATATATGTATTATATTGGAAAAAAAGGTGATGAAATAAAATGGGAGGTAATATAAGGGTATTATTCAAACCAAACACATTAATTTTGGGTTACCTCCTATTTCTCTTTATTATTAGTTAGGGAATTTTTCAAAAATATTTAAAATTTCATGTCTCTATTATATCCCTCATAATTATATGGGGAATAAATGAAACAACCTAATATACATTATTTCGAATCATGTTATGAATATTTTTCAAAGAGGAATTATTTTCCAAATCATCACATTGACTACTCTTGAGTTGTTTCTTCATTACAAAAAGAATGTTGATATTTAATACCAATGTATTATCTAAATTTTTATTTTGGGAACACAAAGGGTCAATAAATAAATTATTCTATATTGTTTATTTATGAAACCCATTCTGTTAAATGGGTTTAATCCAGAACTATGATTGTTATATGTTCTCTTTCTATGTGGAAAGCATGATTACGAGAATTTTATAATGTGATAGTTTGGCTATGAATTTTTATTGAAAACCAATGTATAGGGTAATGTAATGAATCTCATGATATTATGTGTATTATGTGTGATTATGCTACATTATTTTTCTACAAATATGATTTTTTTCATTTAGGTGCATATGTTTTGTCTGAACAAGATGGAAGCTTCGTTTAAATCTCTCTATGTAATTTTATAACATTGTTATGATGTCCCATTAAAATCAATATTCTATGTTCCATCCAATATTTAAATTATTTCCTCATTATTATGTTATAAATTTTCTGATTTTGATATTATAAAGATTATTCTTCCCACCCATGAAATGTATTTCAACCATGTTATCCATACCTTTGTAAATATTTTAACTCACCCCATTCCATTATTAATATTCTCAAGAAATTATGTGTACTAAGGATAGAATGACAATATTATGAGTAAAATAAAAACGTATTTATATAATTTTTTATATTTATTATATACATGTGATTTAGTAAGCTATTTTTACATGATTATATACCTTTAAGAGATTGAATGCATTACTATTTATTATTTATCATAGAAATGATATAATAGAAATTCATAAAAAATTGGTATTCTAATGTTCTTTAAGTTATTTTTTAATGGGAAATTATTACTAAAATAATCATAAGTAAAATTAAAAGTGTAAGAAATCATCTTGAATATCTATAATGAAATGTTCGATCTCCTAGAAATTATTTCCCAATATGGATACAATAAATGGATTTGGTTCTACAATAGATTAATTTTGGGATGATAACCCCAAAAGGGTTATTTACGAATTTACTTTATATTCATATAATGAATGAGTAATGGTCCTTACTACCCATTTTTTTGACACTCCCATGGGATATATATTCTTATATATTAATAATCTATAAAGACCATTATGATAAATATATATATATAATTAATCTACTTATTCATCTAGTAGATTGAAATTATATATGTATATGACAGTAGAATTATTATTTTGGTTTAACGCTACGCCATATGTTGGGATTCCTCCTGATATAATATTATAATTTATTTTCATATGATAAAAAATTATTCATCAAATCTTTACTAACATATATTTTGTTAATAGAATTCTAATTTTATAAAAATGTTTGAACTAGGACAACCCATAAAAAATTAAAATGTGAGGGATAATGTAACATTTTCCAAATGAATCTTCTAATTTAATGGGAATTTTAGTTTGATGAATCATGGTGGTACATTCTTAGTTGCCTCAAGAAATTAATAACAATATGAACCATGTGAATTACCCTACTTCATTTGAGAAGAATAAATCAACCATCTAGTCCTTTATCTAGCAAAACCACCATGATTTAGCAGATGTTCTAAAAAAATCAAAAATGGATGGTTAAAACTATATAAAAGATCTTTTATATGCTCTCTTATTCTCATATGGATAATGATACTTTGTATGCCTATTATTCAGATGGAGAAGCTAATCAATTTTCAAGGTTTATCCATGATACATTAAAAGAAAAATAAAATGGAATTAATGGAGTGGGAATACATTAAATATATATTTAATAATAAATATATCCGTATTTCTTTTAAAAAATATAGATTGATAATTTCTATGTATTAATAAAATGTAGTGAAAATCCTCAAAATTTTAAAATACGAACATCATAATCAATAGTGTTAATGACACACAACACCAGGTGTAAATGAAAATATAATTTCATGAGGAATTAAAATGTATTTACTATTCAAACAAAATTCAATATATGATAATTCTTTCAATTAACATAACACTAACTCAGCTTGTCTGACATGCAACAATGACTTTTTTTATTGCCTCCATTATATGAAAGTCGAAATTTCACCTAGTACTATTGATATTATTATTTAAAATTTTAATTATCTCCTTAATGTAATTTTTTTTGTTTTCAGTAGATTAAATAAATTATAAAATTATATAGTTAAATTCATTGGATTCCAATTTATTATAATTGTAAATAAAAAATGGAATAAAAATGAAATGTTTTAAGAAAAAACTATTTTTATGACCCCATATGTGATTTATCTTAATAAATTAAATTAATTATTATTAATGAATGATTATAATAAAATGTTTATATAATATATTCAATAAATTTTTTCAAAATTAATACAATAAATGTGATCATAATACTATAAGAAGAAATCAAATGTTACACATAAAATGGTGTATTGTTTTAAATGACAGTTTTCCCACCTTTTAATGGATCACTTATTTAAAAACTAATTTCTAAATAATTAATAAATTAAATTTCAAAAAATATGCCAAATTTATTAATTAATAATGTCAGAATTATATTACGTTGAATTACTGGTATTATTCATGGATATTGTATTTTTTTTGTGAACAGTGAAAATGGTATTAAATGTTAATTGAATAATGGCTTTTCATGACAATAATTTATATTTGTAAATTTTATATTTTATTGGTTTTATATTAAATATATATTCATAATAAATATATTAATAAAATTTAGTTCATTTGGATCATTTTTATATTGAATTTATAATTAGAAACATTGTAAATTTTTTAACATTTATACTTTAAAAACATGCTTTCTCATCTTGTCTGTAAGATTAATATTAAATTAATTATTTCTAATAGTGGGGATCGAATTTGGAAAAACGAATTAAAACTTTTGAATTATAATACTAGTTAATTTCTGATTATTTATGAATAATTTTTTACCAATATAATTGGTGAAAAAATATTAAATTAATTATATTGACAAAAAGGAAAAAAAATTACCAAAGGAGTAATCATTGAGCATTATGGGAAAATGACATAGAAATTCTTGTGAAATATATTATATGGAAATAATTATACCTTAAACCTTATATTTTCAATATTTCTCTATTATTGGAGCAAAATTAAATAAAAAAATGTTTTATCATTCAACAATGATCAAAATTTACAAGAGTGCGACTTACCCCAATAATAAAAGGGAACCCACTCTCTTACTATCATCACACCTTCAAACCACACCAGTTCAAACACTCCCTTACAAAATAAATCCCAAAATTACCTCCAAAAATTTTATAATCCTTATTATATATATAAATAAAACATTTAAATGTTTTAGTTTAAACATATGTAGGATATACAATGAAGAGGTAAACTTATTCTAAAATTGGTTTTATTTATTTCTATCTACATATTATTCAATTAATATTATAAAATTATTATATGGTAACCTTGGTATCTCCTATTTAATACTATTTTGTTATGTTATGGTTAATACTGAAAACATCACACACTTCAATAAAATGGGTTGTGAAATCATCAATCATATATGTGGCAGACAATGCTTTAAAAAACTGGTGTAATTCTTTTTTCCATTTCCATCATTAATGATTTCGAATAATTGTGGATTAATAGTTTTTAATATATATATATATATATATCTGTGTGTGTGTGTGAGATTTCGGATTTTTCTATATTTTGAAAATAATTATATCTCACATAACATCATGCCTTATGCTTTTTTTGGAATATGATAACGTCACTCGTGTGTACGGAAGACTACCATCTTGCAAAGCAATATGATTCATTCACACATTACCTGAAATATGTTATGTGTGACTTTAATAATATTATATGTTATATATGAAATAAAAATTACTCTATACTGATAATATATATATATATCATTTAGTTTCAATTTTTTCAATACGATACACAAATTGATAAAGCGTTTATGCGTACGTATGGTCTACCATCTCCATAAATGGAGTATTACATTTAATGTCACTAATTAATATGGATTACTATAAATATATATGATATTTTTGTCATTTTTAACAATATGGGTATGAATAAATCATGTTCAATTTTAAAGGAACCAAAAATAACATCTCATATATATAGTTGAAAAATAATGCATTTATTACCTGAACTAATAATAATAATGGATTTATATTAACAAATGAGTAATATTTTTTTTATAAAATGGTCATATATGATATCATAAATATTGATATGGTTTTTATATAAGTTAATAAAATTTATAATACTATTATACATGAGGTTAATGTAGTTACAACCTAAAAGAGAGCATGATGTAAGGGATTTCATCACAATTTCATTTCACAAAGGAATATTGTATTATTATGCCCTTAATTTATTTTTAACAGTTTATATATTTTCTGTTTTAAATGTAATATCATGAATAATTTATTCATCATATAATTTTTAGTTTTAAATATAATTATTTATTCAATGGGAATTTGATTTAAAAGTTACCAAGTGGTAAATACTTTCTTAAATCAATTTCGGTTCATTAGGTTAAACATTCACGTCATTTATTATGTTATTCTAGGATTATGTGTATAATGAATTTTTAAAATATATTTTTTTATATACACTTATATTATATATAATTATAGTTTATTTACACAAAATATTCATTGAATATTAATTAGTTCAACATAATGATCATTTTCAGGGTTTATTTCACAATGTCATTCTAATTGAGATAGTTTATTCTTGAATTTCCATTCATGGAAACTATATGATCATTGTTTTATGAACCCTATAATTGTCTCATCATATTGTTTTTAATGATATTATTCAAGTTATAGTACCATTTTCCTCACATTTATAATTGAAATAATTGTTATAATGTTTTAATAAAACCATACTATAATTTTATCTTTTGTTGGAAATATATTTTCTTACAAATTTTTTTTTTCTAAAAATGTTTCCAAATTATTTATTAACATTTTCAAAAATATTTCATAAATAAACTTTTACACATTTCTTCTTTAAAAAATTATTTCAATGTAATCCCGTTACCTCTTTCCAAACAATGCCATTTTCTAACAATTTAAGCATTCAAAAATGAATGTTCTTTAGGAATTATACAGAATTACCCACCAATATGAATAAAATTTCCTTGAAAATTCCTTTTAATTTATATAGGTATCTTGAAAAATAAATTTCTCTAAAAAGTAATTTCAAACGGAAAAAATATTTTCCATATTCTTTTCAAAATGATGATTTTATATTTTTCTCAAGAATATTTTTATAGATATTTGTATGGTATTTATATTATTCAATGATAGAGGAATTTATTTTACATATAATCAAATTTGAATAAATTTTATTGATACCATATTTATTCTTTATCTAGGTATATTATGATTATTTTTAACGAATATAATATCGAAATTCACTTCCTAGATTCATTTTTTGTACCCATAAACTTCCCCTAGAAATATTCACTTTTGAGTGATCATTTGACATTAAAATTTATATAATATATATATTATTTAAATGGATGTTTTTATTGAATAAATATTATATAATTTTCTCATTTGGTGTTTTACTATAAAAGAAACTTTTTTATTTGGGAAAATATTAATAAATCCATATTCATTACTCAATATAGATTATTGGTGATTAGGAATATTGTTCATGAATTAAATTTACTATTTGATATATGATGAATTATTTGTACCTATAGACACATGTGGAGATTAGTCATTGATATCTACTCGATGCATCAATAATCTCATATGATGAATTTGTTTCATAGTATTCATAAAATGGGTTTCATCAAATTGTTTTTAAAATATCATTCAAATTATTATTGATAGTAAAGATAAAATGTTTTAGTGAAACATAAAGTCCAATAATTTTGTATTGAATTAATATTGAATTAATTTATTTCTATTCATGATATTTTAACATTGATAAAATATATACATTTGTTTCATTATCATTATATAGATTAAATGGAATGTGTGTTCGGTTATTAACCTATCCATATTAATTATTCCCTATCCAGTTATTTAAATGGAATTTCTGTTATGTTATTTACCCTTCATGATTGACTATTCTTATCTATTAATTCTAGCTTCTTCTACACATAACCCATACTAGAAATTTATGCTCACTGTTATTTGGTTTTTCCCCAGGATTTCAGGAATTCAAATATAACTGATTTCACGCATATTCAATATATAATATTTTTATTACAGAAAAATTATGTTTTAATTTTTTTATTAATTTGTAACAAAAAAATCATATATGTATTTATTTTATCAAAAATAATAAACTATTCAGTTATTTGGGATGTGATTTCCTTGTATCTTATGCCAATGTAATGGTAGCAAGCACCATCTATGGGCTTCTAGGGACTTGGAATCCAAAACTGTTGTTAGATATTGTTTAGTAGAAAACATGGGAACTATATTTATTAAAATATAGAATATGGAACATAATTTTATAATATAATTTTATGATATTTATAGGAAAAAATATTAATGGTTTTGTAAAGAAGAGATTATGTGGGTTTTTATTTAAATTCACCTCTGTATAGATACTACAAGTGGACTTGGTTCTATCAAAGATGTACCTAATTGTAATAACTCTGAAAATGGAATTTCATTCTTGACTCGAGCCTAACCTTTTACAGGACATTGGTCCTTACTATGGACCAGTTTTGACACTCGTCAGGGATATTCTTTAGATAATTAATATTTTATTTTAAAATAATTATAAATAATTTGAATAGAAAATGAAAAATAATAACCTAGTTTAAACACTAGAGAAATAAAGGACCTATGTGGATATAAAATGGGTGATTTATTCTGGTTTTGGGATTGAAGAATTAAATTATAGAAGTATTTTTCCAATGATTTTTTGATGATAATAATTATAAAATGTCAAAGGATTGTGTTAAATTTATAAAACACATGAAAATTGATTAATATATGAGTAATTAATACCATGATGGGATTATTAGTGGAAGGAATATCATTAGTCCATAGTCTTAAACACACATTTTAAAATTTTTGTGGTAGTAATGTCAAACTACTAAGGAAATTATTTTGAAAGTTATAGTAGGCATATTTATTAGTGTAAACTATATTTTCGGAATAATTCATTTTCATTTTATGGAAATAATTACAATGGTGTTGATAACTATTGGGGTTGATATTATCATTATAGTCAAATATTAATTATTAGACTCTGTGGAAAAAAAATGGTTGCATTAAAAAAATTTGAAATTCTTTTATTTTATGATTAATTTTAATTCAAGTACATCCATAATTTTTTCTGAACATTATAGGAATTTCATTAATACAGTCATGAAAAAGGATAAATTTTATTATAGGTAACAACCAATCATGTCATGAAAGGCCATTGGGATTAAACCCATGAATGATGGACAATAAGTTTTTTTCTCCTACCATTGGCCTATGTAATGTCCTAGTTAATATGCAATTTTTTGTTAATTTTTTTTAAAAACTAATAAATAGTGATGCTAAACCTTTAGTAACTTCTGAACTTTATAGATTAATGTATTGACCATATTTCTTTCAAAAAATAATTAGAGATAGAAAAAATCAAGATTCTATAATCTATGAATATTATAACTCGTTAAATTTTAATTTTATTACATCTTGTATAAAAAATAATTTTTAGATATTTATATCATGTAATATGTAATAAATCGGAAATTTATGAAATTGAAACCAAAGTGTGATATTTTTTTATGTAATATAAATATATCAAGTATGCACATTTACTTATATTCAATTATTTTAAATTAAATACTAATCATTTGAAATATGATCTTGAAACAAAAATGTTATCATATTGCATTCATATCTAATGAATCAAAAACCCTTTAAATCATCCCACGGTTATGGTTTTGAGGCCATTAAATTTAACTTGATCGCTCACATTTTCATTATCAATGAACTCAATCACATTCTATAATTATTTATACTTTTAATCAAAGCCCATATCTTCACTTTCCACTAAATTTCACCCATAAAAACATATTGTAATATGTTATTCCATAAGACTATTTTCTTCCCTTTCAATCTTGTGAAGGGATTTTTTTTGACCCTTTTATGATGTGGGGTTTCAAACAAAAATTAATTTCTAGATTTTAAACCCTCGATTATCAATATCAAAATTAAATTGTGAGGACACGATTTATTTACTGTAGGGAGAATGTAACCCCAGGAAATTCTTAAAAATTAATATCATAATAGATTGTGTGTATGACACACAAAACCATGATCAAAATGGAAGATAATAACTTGAGAAATGATAAAATATTTCATATTATAAATAATTAAATCTAGGTGATAGAATTCAATTCATGGAGTAGTTATTCATATTGTATTACACATAATAAAAACAGTCATTGATAGATTGTGTTACACACATGACTAGGTTTTACCATATATTGTAAATATTATTATTTAAAATTTAAATTATCTCTAAATCATTAAATTGGAGGTTATTAGTTTTATTAAATAAGTTATAAAAACATATGCTTTAATTCTTTAGTTACCAATAGATTAGATATTAAATTAAAATTAAATGGGATATAAAGTTAATGTTTTTAAAAACAACTATTTCAAAGAACCCAAAGTCATATTATGTAGATATATTAATTTAATTAATATCAGTGAAATATCATAATGACATTTACATATTATATATTAAGAATTTTATTTAACATTCATGAAATATGATTCATAGGAAGAAGATATGAACACATAACATTTTACATATAAAAATATGTATTTTTCAAAGGTAGTTTCAATTCCTTTTAATGGAAAACTTCTTTTGAAACAAAATTTAACACATTTAAAAAATTATATTACAAAATAAATTTAAAATATGAAAAATTTAATATCAAAATAATCTTAATATGATTTTTTGGTAATTTTTTGAGAAGTTGTATATTTTATGAATAGTGAAAAAATTATATTTTAATTAAAAACTAACTTCTAGTATAAATAATTTATATAATTAAATTATAATTTTAATTGATTTAAATTTAAAAATCATTAATATATATTTTAATTCATTTTATGTCATTTTTATCATTTTTATATGTAACATAGATTAAGAAACAGAACAATATTTTGATCATTTTTACATTAAAACCCTGCTTTCACAACCTTTCTACAAGATTAATTTTTAAAATTCTATTTAAATTCTAAAAATGGAATTTTTAGAATTTATTATATATTTTTAATCATAATAATATATAATATATAAAAATTTAAAAATAAATTTTTACCATATTGGTTAATGAAAACAATTAAAATTAATTATAGCGATTAAAAGAAAAATTGGTTTACCAAGAGACACAATTTAATCGTAAGGGGATAAATAACCTAGAAACGTATCCAAAACAAATTGAATTTCCATAAATAATATGTTTACCTTATATTCTCTAGATGAATCCATTATTGAGAAACATTACTTGAATAAAAGGTTAAAGAACATAATAAATTTAAAAAATTAGAAAAGTGTCACTCAACACACTTATAGAAGGGAACCCCCTCCCATCCTCTCTTCACACAGTCAAACCACATTGGTTCAGAAAAGTCATAAAAATATAAAAAAACCCTACAATCTTATTATAAGACTTGTTTTCAGATATAAAATAATTGATGGTCTTAGTGAAAACCTACAGAGGATTCCCTAATAAGAGGTAAGGTTCTTCTCAATCCATTTTAAATAAATTAACACCTCTGCCTCATTAATTTCATATTATATATTAATGTTAAAAAAAATTAGTGTATTAAATACTCTGATATGTTTTAATATTATGGGTATGACCCACCAATTCCACACATCCCTCAGATGGATTATGAAATTACCATGTCTGTGCATGATGGACTGGCGCCTTGCGAACCGATGTAATTGCTTTTCCCATTACCACATTCAATGGGAGAATAATGATGGATTTATAGATTATATATGATATAAATTATTTTCATAATTTTCTATGCCTCTTAAATGAGTATAACACACATCCCTTCGTGATTCAAATCTCATGGGAATATGATCATGTTGCTCATGGGTAGTTCGGTCTATCGCCTCAAAAAGAGATGTCATTCTTCTATGATTTACATGGAATGTATCAAATTTTATTTTAATAAAAATATGTTATATATATTTTATAAAAATGATACTATAATGATAATATATTTATATATCACTTACTTTTCTTTCTTTCAATATGATAATAAAATGGAAACAACGTTCATTTATGAGTATGACATATCATCTCCATGACTAGTGTACTTAATTTCCAATCAGAAAATATTATGAATTGAAATAAGTTAATATATAATAAATATATAAGTTATTTAAATCTTTACATATATTATTTATATTTTGAAATCATAATTTGTTTAAGAGAAATGAAAAATACCATGTCAAAACACACATGAAAATCAAAGTTGTTATTATACAAAATGATGACAACAAAGAATGATTATTAATGAATGGGTAATAACAAGTTCTAAAATAATTATATATGATATCGTAAATATTAATATGGCTCTGGTATAAATTATTAATTTTCTTCAAACCATTATACAAGAGATTAATTGAAGTACAACTTAACGAAAATTGTGAGTCAAGGGATTATGTCTCTATATCATTTCATTGAGGCATATTGTATTATTATGTGCCTTATTTATTTTTTATGGGGTATAAAATTCCCCAGGGAAATATAATATCATTAATAATTCATTATTAATGGTATTACATGTTTTCTGTTTTAAATATTTCATATAATTTAATTTTAATTAAATATTACCATGTGGTTAGGAATTTCTTTACTAAATTTAGATTCATTTGGTTAAAGATCCACATCATTGAATTTTATATTCAATGATTATGTTTATAATGAAAATTGATTATAGTTTTTTAATTCCATTTTTTATATGTGGTTTTAAATTTGATAAACATAATCAATTCATTTATTTTTTCTCAATTCAATGTTATGATTGTTATAAAGGCTGATTTCACAATCTCATTTAAATCGAGATTGTTTTTTCATGAATATATATTAATGGAAAATTTAATTTAATTTTTTTAAAAAATAATAAATTTTATACTCATAGAGTTATTCATGATTTTATTCATGTGAAATTATTATTTCTCCACTCTTATATAGTTAAAATTATTAATAAAATGTTTTAATAAAATCAAACTTTATTTTTATCTTATATATAAAACAATTCATAAAAATACCATGTATTTTAAAAAAATAAGAATGTTTTTACCCTTATGAAAATTGTATAGAAAAAAAATTATTATTTTTTCATTTATAATTGATTTCAAAAGAATCTTCTTGTATCTTTCTAAACAATTAACTTTTTCTATACATTTTACCATACATAAATGAATGATCTTTTTGGAATGTAAGGAATTACCCACTGATAGAATAGATTATTATTTAAATATTCCTTTGAATGTTAAGAGGGATCATTTCGAATAAAAAATTAAATTAAATTTTCAAAATCATTATAAAAATGAAGTGTATTCATTCCTAAATAATGTTTTTAAGGATATTTGATTAATAGTTATATTTATCAATAACAAAAACCAATTAATTTTTAAATGATCTAATGGGTATAAATTGTATTTATCACATCCATATTCTTTCTTAGGACGGATTATGATTATTTCTGCCAAGGATATTATTTCCATTTAATTCTATGATTCAATTTTTTAGTCATTCACGTCCCCTTAAAATACTAACTTTTCAATGACCTTAACATAGTAAATTTCCCTTGATATCCATATTATATATCATATATATGTTTTTTTATTTAACCATATATCATTAATACAAAGGTTTTTTTACATTGAATTTCATTTTTTATCTAGCTAAATATTGAAAAATATATATTCTTTACTCAATTTTGATAGTTGATAAAATAGAATATTATTCATAAATGAAATTGATTATTCAGTATATGATGAATTCTTTGGAACAAAAAACGTGGTTGGGGATATTTTAATGATATCCCCTTGATGCATCTATAGTCACGTAAGATGATTTAATTGTCTCACAATAGTTAAATATGTGATAACCCATTATTTT
Source organism: Viscum album (assembly GCA_963277665.1). NCBI lineage: Eukaryota > Viridiplantae > Streptophyta > Magnoliopsida > Santalales > Viscaceae > Viscum > Viscum album. The sequence continues at coordinate 1,151,664,819 of OY728121.1, read as the reverse complement.
TATGTAGTCTTGAGAATATATCTTGATGGTAAAGGTACCATTTTCCTGGGAAACATGACATTCAATAATTAAGCATTTCTATCATTCAAAAATATGCTATTACTGTACCATAAATTTTCAAGATTAGAGAATCTACAGGTGCATTTCATTATTTTCCTATTGATTAAATGTTATGTGTGTTTAGTTATGTTTATTTCCATGTTGATTATTCCTTATGTTGTTATTTAAATTACATGTGTGTTTAGTTATTTACCCCCCCCCCATAATTATTTTGATTATTGATTGATGATATATACCTCAATATATAACCCTTACTGGGATTTTGTACTCGTATTTATTTTTTTCCATTATTTAGGATACCCTAAAGTATACTCTCACATATATTTATGGAGGTTCTATAATTTTTAATGTTATTATAGAAAAACAATTGAATAATTTTTGAATTAAATTATAAAACAAGGCTCATGTATGCTTCTATTTTTCCAAACTACTAGATAATTTAGTACTATGGGATATTATTTCTGAGTATCTTATTCCAATGTAATTATATAATTCACTAGCTTGGGGATGTTGGGGTTAAGGTTTCCATTATAATAGTGAATATATCTCTATATACAAGGTGAATTTCACATAGTTTGAAAGGTACAAATCATGTTTTTTTATCATCAATGATTGAAAAATCGATAGATTCACTTGTGGTTTAAAATTACATTATGAAAAGGCTTAATATTTACGAGAGGTGTGGACTTATGAAAAATTAGGTCAATTGGATCTAAAATTAATGATTGAATTTGGATAATTTCCCCATGGAAATGGAGAAAAGTAATGAATTTTCTAATTTATATGTGGAGTATTAAATAATAATATAGAAAAATATATCCAACTACACAGATATCAAACATGTTGAAAGAAGCATTATTGGAATCCCCTAAAATAGATAAGGTAATTAATTTAGTGTATTACAGAAGAAAATAAAATTATTTAATATAAGAGATGTGTGAAATGGATTATAATTATATTGGAGTAAAGGAAGAAACCTCATAATACACTACCCATAGTTTAAATATTCAACCCTAAAGAGAAATATTGATTTGAAATTTAGTGTGCCTAACTAAGGGGATTTCAGGGTATTCAATGATAGAAACCATAAAATATGAATGATAAATAGAAACATTATTCTAATAAAACTATTGAGGAATATCATGATAATTAATTGTAACGTTATATTTATCTTCTTCATTCACGAATGATAAATTTTTTTTATTTAGGTTATATTCTTTCTATTAAATCCTGAACTCCTTGTAGACCTATTAAATCACATATATATTACATTGAGCTATATATATCCATAAGTACACTAATTCGTGTGATCATTTAATATCACGTATTATACTTTTCTCATATTATATTCTATGGGAATATTCTTATAACAAATATTATAAGACATCTCTTGGATGAATTTGACATATGATGGGTATGGATTTTACCTCTTTTTAAAAATCACAGGTCCACTATTCACGAATAAAATCAAAGGAAATTGTTAAATGTGACCACCCCATATACATAAAAAATATCTCATTACCACACATTCACAATACATTTTAGGATTAGTGTTTTACATAATTAGGAAAAAAATGAGCTAATAAAACTTATTTATTTTTCTTCCAAAGGAATTTTCCCAACTATATAATAAAATTCTTATCCCATAACTAGTCATAAAAAATTACAACAAAATCTCTAAAAAAGCCTCACTTTTAGAAACATCATATGCATTACATTTATACATATCTTTGGAAAATGGAAAAATAAGATATTAGTGAGCTCTGATTCTTTTTAAAGGAAAATATAAGTGATAACCAGTAATGATAAGAAGTTAGAATAACATTATCATATTGCTAAAATCTTGATATATAAGAAAATAATAAAAAATAAATCATAGAGCATAAAACTTCATTAGTAGAATAAGATATATAATGACATAATAAATAAATAACGATAGTATCCAAAATGAGTGAATCATAATTTTCCATGAGAGTATAATATTATTAAAATAAAAATAATAAGAATTTCGAACATTGATAAGCATGGGGAATAATCATATTGGGAGAATATAAAAAAATAGACAAATATTATTTTTTTAGTATATCCATGAAGTCTCACCATATTTATCATATATTGTAAGTCTCACACATTACATTGTGAGTATATCCAAGAGGGATCAATATTTATTTTTTGATAAAATCTATAAGGGATTACACTACATTATCTAATGAGATATATATCATTAACCAATTAATTGTAAGGTGATATAGGACCCACCCATAATCATCCATACATATGTGTTCCCTATGATATAAATAATTTAATATTTTAAGAAAATATAAGGGATGAAAATGGACTTCATCAACAAATCACAAGGAACCCAAGGAAAGGGAATTGGTTTCATTCCATTTTCAATTATTATTACACAATTAAAACATTAACAATGTAATAAAAAATATATCCATGATATACCTATATAAAATGAATATGTATCCAAAAATATTAAGTGACTTTTTATTAAAAATATATTCAGAAATGATAATCTAGCTTATGGTATTTATAATGTATAGCTATATTTTAAATATTTGTTTTATAATAAACCAAATTAATCAATATATTTTGTTTATTTGAATATCCTTTATTAAAATAAATTGATAACATGGATCTATAAAAAGAAATTCATTAGACATAACATTTGGTTTACAAACCTACAATGACCATAAGAGACAAATATAGTGATACAAAATATTTTTTAACAAAAATGAATAATTTTTTTGACAGATAAAAAAATAAATTCAGTGTTATAATATTATGTATACACATTATTAAGTTTAATATGTATCAAGGGACAATTAATTGGATGAAAAATGTTTTGGAAATAGAAAATACCCTTGGAATTTTATGTTAATTATAAAAGAAATATATTATAAAACTGGATGAAAAATAATTTGATATAGAACCCAATGAAATATAGAGGTAACAATTCATATAAAATTAAAATGTTGATATATATATTTGTTCATACTATAAATTATTAAAATGTATTTTAGTATATATTTTAATCATATTAGTTCAATGATGATGTTATGGGTCACTTTTAAAATATATTTTCATAAACACAAAGTCAAACAAATTTGAAAACCAATATTTTTTGGGTATTAAACATCAATAACATATCCTTTGAAATATATATGTATTTTAAAAATATATTTATGGTTGAAGATGAAAAATTTTATATTTATAGGGAGTAAAAACGTTTTTTAATATTTTTATATACCATTATTTGTAAAACTGCATCGTAAAAAGAGTAATATATTTTTCCTTTTGATCAGTGGTAAGGATAAATAGTATAATCATAGATAATAGTCTATATTATAATTCACAAAAAAGTATGGGGAACTTTTGTTGAAGAAAAAATGTTAGTATGGAGGGAAAATATGTTAAAAATAATAAGAGCTATTATTTTCAAAATAAATATTGTATTTGAGAATTCATGTGATGATGAATGATTATATCAATGCAAATAAGTGGGTTACCTAGAAAATAAGAGAGAAAATAAATTGAATTGAAATTTTACAGATAAAATGGAATTATTATATCATATTCATGTAGAGAATTTATGACTTATGCAAAAAGAATTTGAGTTGAGAAAACTATTACATCCGGATGAACATTTAAATTGAAAACCCTTTAATGATAGGGAACTTGAAACATATAATTTAGTACCATTAATCGAAGATAAAAATGGTTTATTTAATGAAATAAGTGTTATATAAATCATATAAAAAATTTTGGTTCATAAAAATAATGGTTCTCAGATAATCAAATTTTAAACTACAAACCCTTATAACTTTTGTAATATTAATGGAAAATCCTCTTGAGAGAATGAAAATTGAATTAAAAATATAACATAATGATATATATTATAATAATAATACTAAATTTTAAAATGGTTATTATATATATATATTTCTAAATTAAACATTGTTTATAATTAGTAATATGTTTTAAGGGATGCAAATGGTGGAATGAAACAATTACCTTGTATTTCAGCTTACTAAAACGTACTCTAACATATAGTAGTAATAATAACTATATTAATAATCTATTTATCTCCATTATTCTTATTTATAATTTTTTATAATTTTTATTGTTAATTACTTGTTGTTTTTATAGTATTTATTATCAAATTTTAAATCTTTTTTGGTTTATCTTGATCGTTTCGAGAAGGTTTTGTAATATGAGTGTTTTTATTTATTATTATCCTAAACATCAATATATATAATTAATACAACATGACCTAATTGATTATCAGAGTAATTTATAATTTCATAATTTCATTCTATGGATTTATTGGTATTGATCCATAAAGATGAAATGGATGATGAACATGTTTTAGTGATTTTTTACAAATAGATTTTTGAACCTTAATTGAATAGATTAATATTAATGATATAATTAAGAATCAAAAAATGATAATTATTAAATTAAATATTTTATATAATAACATAAATTTCATTCTCATATTAATCCATGTTATGAATTACATTCATTGTTCAAGTAGGTGGTTAAAACCACTCAAACAGGAACATTCTATGATAAATGAAACATTACTAAGTGATTTGATAGTAGTATTAATAAAATAGAAGAATAATGATATTATTTATTGTTTTTGTTTTTGATATAAGATAGTTTTAATTAATTATAATAATAAAACATATATTAATTTATTACATTGTATGATGAAATCATTTCTTCTCTAAGTATTCGATTTTGAAGGTTTGTGTTTAAAATGGTTGTTTATTACACATATTTTTAAAATTTTAACCAATTAGACATACTAGAAAAGTAACTACTATATAAAATATCTATTTTTAATCCCAACATTATACTAATATTTTAATTTTTTTAGTCAATTACTTAATATGATGTTCTATAGAGGTGGTAGTCCACATGTGTGTGTGGATAAATATTTAATTTTCTATAGAATAGAGAATAGTAGTGATAAAAATTATCAGTTAGAAAACTAAAATATATCATTGATGTAATAATTATTTATTGAATAAAATGTTTGCAACTACCATTTAATTTTTTTAAGGAATACATAAAATGTTACATCATGTAGTTGGTAGTTCACAGACACAAACAACTGATTTATTCATTTTCATAAGGGAAGAAGGAAAGTGTACATAAATTATATCCATTGACGATAAAAAATCCACTATATAATTAATATTTTTTTATAATTTTTTCATTTAGAATATAATTTTAATGTAAAATTTTAATGAGAGAAAATATTCGACAGTAAGAAGTACAAAATTTTAGATTTTGAAACTTTTCTTGGTTTAAATTTTACAAATGGAGGAATTTTGACTATACCATATGAAAAGAAGCATAATAAAGATAAATAATATTTAATTTTGAGGTATTTGGAAGCATCTTCGTTGGGAAAAAATTATATAGTGGTATTAAAGGGGTTGTGAAATTCCACTTTTTTATTCATGGGAATTATTTTACTAAATATAACCACTTTATATAACGCCACCAAATGTTAAACATGTAAAATATATCCGACAATGGACAATAATTTATTGTTTTATGATATATGATTAATCAAATCTCAACCATTCAATTGAAAATAGTTTTCAATAGGGTTTAATCTCTATACCCTGAGATTTTTTACATTTACTATTTTATTTCTATTATGATAAATATTCTATTCATAATTAATTTACAATTAATTCCCAAAAATAAAATTTAATTTATTATAAATCTTCTATATATTAATTTAAATATTTTCTCTATTTCATCAAAATAAAATCGACATGCAATAAAATATTAGATTAACCATAGTGCATATGACATATAAAAACCCATTTTAAGAAATAGTGTATTTTTATAAATAAACTTTATGTGTATGGTTAAATTATAAATGTATTTTACTTACAAGTTATAAATAGTTATATTGAAGGAAAAATAATTTTTTTGTGGTTTTCAAAGAAATAACGAAAAAAGATTTTACTAAAATAATATTTAATTAAATTAAAACACCAAAAATAGATTTTCAATATTACATATATTATTGAACCTTGTTTTTTAAAATTAAAAATAGTATTTCTAAAAATATAAATTTTCACTCCATAAATAAATATTCTACCTTGGAAAATATTTTATATGTTTTAACGTTATGGATACTCCTTGATATAGTCGTAAATACAATGATTTTATTAAAAACATTATTTTAAATATTCTCCTAAAATTAAATTATTTTATTGGCATATAAAGAATTCATCCAATGATATTATATTCATGACTAATCAATAAATGGAGTTAATTTTTTCAAATTAATATTATAAAAATTATAAAAGATATATTTCAATTAAAAAATTATATAATGGAATTCACCTTTTTTAAAAAAGGCATTTTTAAACATCATGTCTCTTTAACCATATTTCATTTAATTTTTTATGTAATTTAAACATTAAATATATGTTTTAAAATTTAATTTTATCTATTATAGTAAATCACTCTGATTAATTTAATATACTAATGTAAAATACAATACCTTTTTGGATTGTATAAAGGTATCCTTTTAAAAATATTAAACAAAGAAGTATAAAAATATGACAATATTATAGTTTATTATTACACTTTTATATACAAATGATCATGTTCCTCATGGAATTATGTTATTTTTTTTTTCAATTTTAGTGTTTTTTTTTGTATTATTTTCACATTTCATGTGATACAAAATATTAAATATTCTGTTATTTTTAAGGGTAAAAAATATTGATTAGTTACATTCTACCCCCTAAAGTAAATTACATACATGCAATTTTATTTATTAATCATTGATGAATGTTTGTGAGGCTATTCATAATATATTTATCACTCTATTTATAAATTATAATATAACATCTACCTTACTCTCTTATACTATGTCTTGTTATGTATCATTTCACAAAAAATATTACCTTTTAAAAAAAACATATACAAAATTATGTATAAACCCTAATTTTGAATACCATTTTTCTATTACACATTAATTACTGATTTATTTCATAATAATAAACATAATACAACCTGAAAGATTGATAATTTTAGTGCCTTTGAGAATTAGGTGCATTACATAATAATGTAAGACATTTGGTACATCACCATTGTTGAAAACATCTTTAACATTATCATATTATTCCTTTGCTCTTAAAATATAATAGAAGACCCTTGGGGCATATATAAGAAAGGGTGATCTATAAATCTTAGTCAGGAAATATATATCAAATAACACAAAGAAATTATTACCTATTATACAAAAAAAAATCAATGGATATTACAATATGTAATAATTTTAAACATGAACAATGAGGCATGATATATTCGTGATAACAAAAAGGAAACATGGGAATGTGGAAACCACATAAAACATGACAACATAAGAAAACATTCAAGGTCAATTACCAAGAGAACATAACATAATGTTCTTAGAATAACCTCATGTTCACTACACACGGATTCTCATGAGACAAAAACATTAATCAATGCTTTGAATATTTATCTGGGAACACCCATCAGAATCAAATCATGATCAAGTATACATGTTCTATATAGATCATATATCATAAAACATACTTCATCACATTTAATCCAACTAAATTTTATGGTAGAATAATACATACATGTCACCACTCAATGATTTATATGTTCATAATGGTGAACACCCTTTATAGGAATTGGGTTAGGATATTCACAATAAAATTGTTAGGCATTGAAAACCACAGTGATATTTTCACTACATAATGGGTGATTATAAAATATAATGGGAGGGATTGATGAGATTTAAATGGGTATCACATTATTTATAAATAAATATTGACGTAATGGCGGGTAGATAATAACATTTCCTAATAATAGTAATTGGAGATAATGGGAATAATATACTGAAATACCTGAATCAATAAGGGAAGGAGAGGTTCTGTAACCATGAGGGGGTGAATCGAAAACCATGGTATAATCTTCTTAAGATCATAGGGATCCCTGAGATGGATTTAGATAGGGGTGGAAATAGTAAAGATATAACATATTTTTTTCTAGTGAAGATAAATTGGTTCTTGGTTTTGTGTGTAGAGGAAAAGTGGGAGAGTACATTATAATTTCTCAAACATCGGTTTTCACCTCTATATAATAAATTAGTAAAAACAAGAAACATTCCCATGGTATTGACCATGGTTTCTACCAAAGGGTAATGGATTTAATTATTTCCTAATTTATAAGGATGATATTGTTAAAATACTTCCCTTGCTGATTTTTTAGTGAATCATGTTCTAAAAGAAACGATTTTAAAGTCATAATATTCATTTTATTGTTTGTAGCCTCAATGATCATGAAAATTTAACTTCAATGGTTTCTCTTATTATTTATTCTTATACCTCTAATTGGAAATAGTCAAGGGTATAGCCCAGTGATGTTATTTCCCTAGTAATAAATGATAAATGTGATCTATAGGGTACGACCCACCTTGTTGAGGCATTAATTTTCAGTATTTGTGTTAATTGGATAATTTAAAACCCTTTACTTATATTATTCCTATAATAACTATTCAATGGATAAATTTCCCATTTTTATGATCCTCAATTAATTTAATATTATATGATATAATATAACAATGGGAGTCATTCCTTTTTATTACCATATTATTTAATAGGGTATTTTGTTTATAAATTTCACAGTCATTGTAATCTTCCCCCATTATAAATATCTCTAGTTAAATGTTCATTTCACGCATTAAAATAAATGATTGTAATTCTATTTTATCACCTCATCTATTTCACCTACCATTTATTTAATGTTTTGGTTTCTCCATATAACTTTTACCACCTTCATTTCATTAGTTCATATAACTTTTTCTCTACAATATGTGATCATCAAATGTTGATCCTTATATAAAGGTTCATTCACCAATAGTACCACAATTGGATTGAGTACATGTGAGGGATTTGGTATATACTTCCTAGAGAGGGATACATGGAACACATTATGTAATTGAGACAGGATAGGTGGTAGTTCTTATAGATTGGTGACTATTCCAATTTGATTAAGGATATCAAAGGGACTAATGTATCATGGACTAAGATTTCCCTTATTACAAAATATCATGAGTTTTTTCGAAGTTGAAATGATGAGTAATACATTTTATCAAATATAGAACTCTAGGTATCATAGATGGTTGTTATCATCGATATTTAATTGACTATGAGATTCCTTAATTTTAGGTAGACTGGTCTTGATTTTTTCAACCATTACCTTAACCATTTTAAGACCTAGTAATTTTTTATCCCCAACATTATCTGTATTTGTAGGTGTTTTAAACCCCTTCCCATAAATTGCTTCTTTGGGGGGAATTTAGACACATGACTTGAAACAATTATTGTATTAGAAATCGACCAAAAGAATATGTTGATCCCATCCTCCATCCATGTTTATTGAGAATTCTCCCAACATTCCCTCAACTGTCCAGATTTTCCATCAAATTGGACACCTGGTTGATGGCCATAAGTCTTGTTGATGTCCAACTCAATAATTATAGAATTTTGAAGACTCTTCTTGTACATGGAGGTAAATATTGGATCTCAACCAGATATAATAGATAATGGATTTAAATATATCCCCTCACTTATCTAATGTATATCATTGCATGTTGATCGAGTTATAAATCCTCTGAAATTAAAATGATGTGATAATTATTTATAATATGATCCATCGCAACCCATATATAATGATTTCCACCTGATGTATTTATAAGACAAGTGAAAAAATACATTGTTATGTTTTCCCATCTCAATGTTGTTGTGGGTAATGGTTCGATCATCCCCTTGTATTTTTTCCCTTTCTGCCTTCACTTGTAAACATTCAAGACATGTTTTTTTATATTCTATGATCTAATTCATTATATTGTCCCACCAATATTTCTCTCATATATATTGCAACATATTTGTGCTCCTAAGATTTAGAGAGAAGGGTGATATATGTGCATCATCCAACTGCTCCTTCTTTAACTCAGGATTTTTTTTCGTACACATAATCTTAACCCAAATATTAGAACTTAGCCTTCAGTAATTTTTAACTCTGATGATTTCCCTTTTCTTTTATCTTTCACCTTATTCTGAATTCCCATGTAATCTATTTTATCATTTTTTTATTCTATATAATATATATTAGAGAAATGATTTGTGAAATTCATGATCATGTTCTTGCCTTTATGAATCAAATTTTCATCATTTACCATTATAAGATGATGAGATCATTCTAAATTATCATAAATGATAAAATTGATGGATCCTTTTCACATAGATCATACTATACTTTGTTTAATTTCCCCGGATTATAGTGGAGTGATAAGTCATATTCCATAACCATCAATGACCATCTTTTCTATTTCATATTCTTCTATTTCTACATGAATACATATCTAAGCCTCTTATGATTTGTTTATATTTTACACTTCTCCTGAAATAGTTAATTTATCCATATTTTCATCATGAAGATCCCTAATTATAACTCAATATCACATGTTGTGTAGTTTTGTTCATAAAAAATCAATTTATTATATGTATATCCTATCAGATTGTCATTCTTCTTTAGTACATATCCCAAACACTTATTTAATGAATCAATGTATATCATGAAAATTTCCATCCTTCTGTATAGTATAAATACATGTTTAGTGAAAATCCTCATCTTAAACTCCATGATTCTATCATCATATTCATTTAACAAAAATAATTTACTACCTTATATATTAGTTGGGTTAGAGAGGGCGAAAGTCATGAGTAATTTCCCCAAAATCTATGATTTTACCAAACTAATTTATATAAACTATAAAATTATGTCTCAGATGTTGGTTGTATCCATCCATAAATTTATTCAATATTTTAAGTGTCCATATATATCCCAATACAAGTGATAATATTTCAAAATGATGATAATTCCTTCAACTATATCTCATATTTTTTTTATCTTACATAAATATTCCTTTTTTATTAATGTCTTTAGCACAGTTCTTAAATATTCCTCATTCTCCTACTTTCTTTTAATGTATATTATAATATAATATATAAATACCAAAAAAATTCAAGAAAATCTATAATTAATATATCCATAATTTGTATGGATATTTCTTGAGATTTAGTGAGTTCGAATGAAATTATTATAAACATATTGGTCTCATACCTTATATGTAAAGTATTCGTGGGTATATGCTTTTCCACACTTACATGATAACACTCCAATCAACGTTAAACATTGGATATATATTTGGATTTACATAGAGGATCAAATAAGTTATCAATCCATGAAAGTGGATATTTGTTCTTTATCAATATATTTTTTATATCAAAAAAGTCAATCTATGGGAACATTAACACATTTATTCATGATGAAGAGGACCGGTGCACCCTAATGTAAAGATCATGGGAGTCTGACACCTTTATCCAGATTCAATGATAGTTTTTTCTTCATCTCCTAAACTACAACAACATACATTATATATGATATATTAGATATTGGAAGGACCCTTGGTATATGGTCGATTGAAAATGAAACCTCTCCACTCAGAAGATTACCCCAAAATTCTTTTGGAAACACATCAGTGTATTCCAAAAAAAATGGGCATGTCTTCAAGGATGATAATTTCATTAGAATAAATCATTTAAACTCGATACACACTCTCATTGGGGAATAATATTCATTAGTGAGATTTTTTTTACAAATGAATATTAATCTTCTTCCATATAATTTTATAGAATTGAAGGTTGATTCAGAATAAGGATATTGGTTTCCTTTTCCAGATTATCTATGTTATCTTCATATATGGAAAGAAAATGAAAACCAAGAATTACATCAAATTACACTAAGGAAATTATCATAAGGTTCATTGGGATGTTCTTCTCAAAAATTTAAAATGGGGATAAGTTATATACATTGGATGAAATAATTTCCACATTCTTTGTTTTAAATGATACCTATACCAGTTTGATTTGTGGTAATATTTGAGTAGTTTTACTAAACATATCTCATATGAAGGAATTCATAGAACTAGAATCATAATGTATGTTCAGTATTATTTATTTAATAACAAACATACCTATCACCACTTCATTTTCAGGATCCACCTCAATGGTTGTGATGGAATATACATTCCCTTACTACCTTGGAGGTTGTTATCATAGAGTGTCTCCAACCACCAATAGAATATGGATGTGGTTTAAATAGTTACCTTTTTCTAGGAAATTGAAATATCAGCCAATAGGTTGAGGGTACTATGTTGGATTCCATACATCCATTTCATTAGTTTTTATATCTCTTCATCAATCACTATTGAGGTTCCCTTCCTTAACACACTTAAAGAATTTCCTCTCCCCCTTGGAAATTATTGAGGTTCTTCATTCCACAGTTTTGAAAATTGGGATGATGAAAGTTCAAACCACCAGTAGATTTTTTTCATTACACCATCAAAATTAAACACAACTATCCACTTTATATCCCTTTGATACCCTTGAAATTCCCTAATCTCTATTTTGATTTTTAGGGAACATTGGAAAATTTCTTCATAGCTATCAATGTCTCATATTGAAAGGGATTTTCAAAGATTATGTTTTATCCCAACAATAAAGCTATAAGATTTTTATTTATAGGTAAAAACAAATTTCTATGGGTATCATGTTATTATGTTGATGTTTTCCTCATTCACCTTTATGGATTCATCATCTTCATCCTTTTCTGAAAGGAAATCCTATTCCATTTTATGTTATAGAGAGAAGGGAAAATATGTGTTTATATTTTATACAATTCATTCCACCCCATTACTTAAATATCATATTTTGTATTTTTATTTTTTATCAATTTACACCACTGATAAACTTCTTCCATGATACGATAAACACGTAGTATAACCATCAATTATTTGAAACATTAATTGATGGAGAATATCTCCTCATTGGAGTTGATCTATTATTCTGTGATTAAGGGTTCAGATGAACCATTGAAATTATATGACCTTTGTCTCAAAAGATATCAATTATAGATTCTTCATTCTTATGGGATTTTTTAATTCCCCCTAATTTTGGATTCTATTCAAAACCTAAGTCAACTAATACAGTATTATTAACATGTTTTTTATTCTTTCTCCCATCAATTTGTGAATCTAATTGGGACATTAATTACATTTCACTTGACATTGGTTATCTACTTCATTTGTCAAATTTACAACCATTGGCTGTAATAAAGATAAAATTAGTAATGATTGTTTTTAAAATATTTTACTTATAAATAGGAATACTAAAATAGAAAATGGATAACTTATAAATGAAATTTATTCTATAACTTATGAATATCTAGACTTCAATCTATATTATTCATATTCTATTTTATATCATAGTAAATTATAGAAATTTTAGTTCCCATAATAGTTTCTTATATTGATCAAGATAATTTATCATATAATATCCACCATGAGTTTCAAACCAGGTGTGAAGAAAGTCCTATTTTCGTTCTCCAGTTACTAATTGAGACTACCCTAATGTGGTGTTTTTGGAATTTACCCAAATGTATAACTGTACCAGTGGAACATCCACTTGTAGTATATAAAAAGTAATGTATTTAATTTAAAAAAAATTAATTTATACATTATCAAAATTTAAATATATCTTCATATATTTATTCTTATCCCTATGTGTTTTACTAGAATTTTTAAATCCTAATCTAAAAATATCAAAAATTTACTTTAATACAAATTATGACAACCATTGTTTTTATTACACACTAATTCATGATTTATTACATAATAATACACATAATAAAACCAAGAAGATCAATAATTATATAGTATTTGAGGGTTAGTTACATTACATAACAACTTAAAATTGGGGTTACTTCTACAGTTTTGAAAACTTCCTTAACATTCCCATACTATTCTATCATTATTAAAACCACATGGGATTACCTATGGACATACATAAGGAAGATGTGGCATATAAAGCCTAATAAGGGAATAAACATGTAATAACATAAATAAATTAATATATTATAGATATTTTTTATTTCAATGGAAGCTAAATTCATTGTAATTATAAATATGAACAATGAATCATGATATAGCATGATAACATAATGTAAACATGGGAATGCAGAAGAAACTTAACGCTTGACATCATAATCATAACTTATAGATAAAAACCCTAAAAAACAAAATCTAATGTTCTATGGATAACCTCATATTCACTATAAATGGAATTTCATGAGACTAAATCATTACCCAATGCATTATTTCACTATCGTTTTGCACCAATATTAATCATATAATGAACATGCATAAGTGTGTCACATAGAACACATATAATATGAAAATATCTCATAAAATTAAATCCCATTATAGTTGTGTGTGTATTAAAAACAAATATTTTCAAAATAAAATAATTATTAGTTCAAAAATTTGAGAACCCTTGATAGATTATGGGTATTGGTATTCACTATATAGTTGTTTGGCTGGAAAAAATGCACTGAAACTTCTACAGCATAACGAGGGAACGTAAATGTTCTTGAGAGGGATTAATGGGAGTTAAATATTCCAATATTATTTTATAAATTATTTTTCAAGTATAGGGTGTATGGATGAAAATTTCCCAAAATTATGAATTCAAGATAAATGTAATAATATATTGATGACACTTGAATAATGAGAAGAAGGAGAGGATCCCATTCCTAGAGTGGGTGATTCCAAAAGAATTGGAAATATTCATGAGAACTTGGGGTAAAAATTGGAGGACTAAATAGAGGGTAGGAAATATTAATGTAGTGATATATGGTTTTTTAGAAAAGTGGAATGGGATCTTGTGTGGGTTTATATAAGAAAATAGGGGGGGTCCCTTATTATTTCACAAACATTTGTTTTGGACCCGATATAAGAATGTAATGAAAACAACATGTCTTAAAATGGGTTTCCAATGATTTATGACATATAGGGGTGTTTTTAAATTATTTTACAAGTATAAGGTTCATAATTATTAAAATATTTCCCTTGATGATGTGGATGTGAGTCATGGTCTTAATGTAATGATTTTAAAACAGTAAAATATATTATAGGACTTCATGAATTTATAATGGCTTTAAGAAATTAATAAAATAACCTAAAAATAAAATTAATTAAAAGTTTGATAACATATTTGGTCATTTATGATTTTTAGATTATTTATTAACTCACTTTTTGTCATTATAATGTGATAAAACAAACCATATATTTATAAGGTGTTTAGTTTTTTCTAAAAAATTCGACTTTCTGGGAAAATTATGAATAATTAACAGCTAGATAATTTCAACATTATGATTGTAAAATAAATATTTATTTTATCTGAATAATTTTCATATTATTTAAATATTAACATTTAAAATAAAAATGATCATTTATTCATAAATAGTATTTTTTTACAATAATAGTTCTTGAACTCTTATAAAGAATATTTCCCACTTCATAAAATTATATTATAAAATATTAATAAACAAATATTATTTAATAATAATATTTCATTAAAATAAAATTTATTTAAAAATATATATTAACTCATCAAAAGGAATGTCTTATTTGACATTTCATACTGCCTAAAAATACAATTTGGGTTTTATCATATCAAAATAAGAATAATTTATAATGTAACAATAGTAAGAAGTTAATAAAATTATAATCACATTGAAAATGAAATATATATATTCATATTATTAGGATATTTATACATATATGTTAATTTCATTTTCAATTTCCCTAAGGTTAAGGTGTGCGGTGGTGAGATTTTGATGGAGTGGTATGGCATACATAGTTAGTGTTTTTATTTTGACGAGCTTGAAATTCTCCCCTAAATGGTTTCAATCCCACTTTAGTTGTTTAATATCATAATGGGAATTTTTATAGGAAATTTTTTTTTGATACTATATCCCTTTGAAGATCTAATAAATGGGCTTCATATGGTATGATCATATTGTTCGAGGCCAACACTTCCTTCTTCTCTGCAAATAGGATTTTTCAAAACCGCTTATTTATACATGTAATATGATCACATATAAATAGATATATTATCAATTGTTATGATGATTAATGTTATTATAGATTATACAAGATATAATGTAACTAAGGATTTTTATTCAATAACTATAATATATAATAAGGAATTTAATTCAATTTCTTGGAGAAATATATTTATAAATGTTTTAGTCACTACACTAATCAAGAATTCTCAATAATATACCATTATGAAAACAATATGAATCACAAATACATTAAACCGTGATGAAAATTTTTATGCCTGTAAAAATTTACTTCTATATTTAACCACCAATTCATAATGTCCCACTCAGGTCAATTTATATCACTATTCCAAAAAATGAGAGAAACATCACTAAAAATAGCATAGATATGTTTTTTTTATTAAAAATTAACTAAACCCAAGTTCTTCAATGATATATAATTACTTATTATAAATATAAATCAATGATTCATTAAATCAACATCAAGAATATATTAAAACTATTATTTTTCCATACCCCAATCAGGTTTTTTGTAATAGTTATCCGAAAAAATTTTACATTGTCAAAAAAATTACATTTCAATGTTATTTGGGATATTTAATATATGTTTCCAAACTTTTTAGGAAAATAAACTAAATAAAAATCCTTAAATTTTTCACATTATCCTTACAACATTTTGAATATATATGAGTATAATCGATAAATATCACTAAATAGTAAAAGTATATAAGAGTATTATGATTTATTTTCTATTATAATATCAACCTCAAGACTTTAGGTAACACTTGGAAACTCACATTTTCCATCAAAATCAGAAAATAATTAAATTTCAATCCTTTTATATATGAACTATTACAAACATATAAGACATACTAGTTTCTAGGTATATTCCATTCTCTTCATAATTTTTACTTTCATGTTTTTAAAATATTAAAAAAAATTCAATTATAACTCCAGATATATGAATATAAAAATATCAGTATAATGTTTTTATCCAAAATGAAAACTATTTTTCTAACAAGTTATAAATTGGGTTGAATCAGTGTCTCTATTTTATCAATACATTGTTATCCTTTTTCATTTTCCAAGAAGGTTCTCTTGCCTCATTTTTTACCATCATTCTAAAATTCTTTATAACAATGCATTAAAAAGAATATATAATAACTATTAAATGTCCCATGATACTATCAAGATAAAAGTGAATTTTGTTCTCATTTTTGTGAACAAGGCAGAGATTGAATAAATACCTGACACAATCTTTTCAGGTTTATTTACCCTCTGTCTATTTGTTCCAAACCCTGTATCCACCTATAGTATCCAAATAGTGATTTTATTACCATGAAAAACGCAAACCCAAAACATCAACAAGGATTCAAGATCATATAATGGACCAATACATATCCTATTCCCATATCCATTGGATTTTCAACTGGCTTATCTTTTATTATTCCTGGTAGATTTTAATATTTATATAACATACCTAATCAGATATCTATACCTGTAGTACAATAATCAATATTAACTTATCATCCCTCAATATCATAATATAAATATTTAACTAAAACCTGCTATGAGGACAAATAAAAAACATTTATCGGTGAACATCTCTTCTACATTACATAAAACAAATATTTCATTACAATATATTCCCTTTATCAATTATATTTATCGTTGAATATAATTATGAAACAAGTTAACTAACAAAACTCATGTCTTTTAATCAAGATGAAATTTTCAACTATATAAACAATTTGATAACATATATCAAGTATTCAATATTTAACAAACAATATCTATATAAATTAAACTTCTACAAACATCATATATAATATTTTTCGTAATACTGCAAGGATATTGAAACATATGAAAGGGTAATCTTAGATTACCAGTATAGATAAATATTATAAATAAAACCTCGAGATCATAATTGAGCATAAGATGGACATTTTCAAAAAATTAAGATATATAATTAAATTATATTTATAAAACATAGATCATAAAACATGACTTGTGACTTACTATATGGAATATAAAATATGTAAATTTATATAGTATGGAAACTTGAGTCAACAGAAATGATCCTTGAGAGCATAAAATATTTATAAGATTGCGTGTAATAATATAGCATGAACTTTAGAAAATGATCTCATCATATTTTTAGCATGTCCAATAATCCACATAATTTAGTTTTGGATTATATAAATGAAGGATCAACTTTTAATTTTTTATGAATATCTAAGAAGGCTCAACATTTATTATGTGAGCATATTCAAGAAGTATCCACCTTTATTTTCAGATAATATATGATATGGTTATTGAAAAATTATCTTATGAGGTATAAAACCATGAAAATGCATTATAGGAAGATATAAGTCCCTATAAGTACTTATTTATACATATTTGTTCTATAAACATTCAACAAATTATGAAAACCCATGGGAAAAAATGGGTTTTATTCATCCAATCAAATAGAACCCATGGAATGGGAATATATTTCGTATATTTCTTAAATGGAATTATGAAATGAAAATATTCATAATAAAATAAATAATCATAAAATGATAAACCCATGGAAAATAAACATATATCCAAATATATTCACAAAATTTCTAACTAGATACATTTGAATTCAGATAATTGGGAATCTGATATTTCCAATATATTGTAAATGTGTATATGATTAAGTCTATTGTCAAAAAATCAATCAATGTATTTTATGTTGGCGAACACCATTTAATAAAATTAATATAAAACCCAAATTTCACTAAGGAAAATAATTTTTTTTAAATTAGTTTTAAAACACTTTAATGACTATGTGAGATAAAGGTAGTTGTATAATGATTTTATGATATAAAAAAACTTTTGTATCATAACTATTCAAATATGTTGGATGGAATCACTTGAATAATATCCCAATTCAATAATATTATATTTAAAAAGAAAATGTTATAGGTTAAAAATAGATGTTAGTTTCTTTACAAAAAAATTAAAATACGAAATATCCAGATATTTTGAAACAATTTTTAAAGAAATATATAATTAATCTAGGATTAAAATAATTATTTTGGGAAACCATTAAAATATAAGGATAATGTTTTATATAAATTTAAAAATGTGGTAAAAATATGTGTCTAAATATAAAACATTAAAAATATATTATAAAAGATATTTTTAACATATTCAAATAAAAAACATGTTTTGGGTCGCTTTTAAATTTGACATCCTTTTAAATAAAGTGATGAACATCAAAAAATAATTA
Organism: Viscum album; assembly: GCA_963277665.1. Taxonomy (NCBI): domain Eukaryota; kingdom Viridiplantae; phylum Streptophyta; class Magnoliopsida; order Santalales; family Viscaceae; genus Viscum; species Viscum album. Next base: position 1,151,645,450 of record OY728121.1, on the reverse strand, counting down.
CTTTATGAAAAATAAATATCAATAATAGGTCAATTAAAATCACAAATTTATTGATTTATTCTTTGGAAATATAAACTCAATTTTTCTAAAATTCATTTATTCTTTAAAAATATATTTTCTTCAAAAATGATTTTTATTTTTTATTTAAAGGGAATGTTATATTTAATTTTGATAAATTTTAGAAATTATTATTTGATAAAAAATATTATTTTTTAAATAAACATCTCAGAATCATCTTTTAGAGAAATCGTTTCAGTGGTGAGTGATTGATTTTAAAAGCTGCATCTTGTTTCCTGAAAAGAGGGGTTTTCTCTCAGACATGTTTTTGTGCTGAAATGGTTTTGGAATTGGAAAATGGTTTTGAGTCCAGAGTGAAAGTGATGAATTCAAAATATTTGTCGAGTTTTATTCTAAGGTGTTTGGTTTTTCAAGCGGGTGTTTTTATTTACAGATGAATTTATATTTTAAATTGAAATTTTTGGATTTGTGTCCGATATATGGATGTTTGATTTGTGATGTGTTTGGATTTGTGGAAGGATGTTTTGTGTTTCTTGTTTCGAAAATGGCCCCTAGAAACATCCCAAGGGTTCCGCCAGGTCTCTCTCAGTTCTTAGCCCGACTTAGACTCAGTGGAGTGATAGAGTTGGGTTCTATTCGGTTTTGTCATCTTTTTGTAGAAGTTGAGGACGAGTGAGTATTGTTGAATGATTTTTGAAGATGGTAGTGTCTTCAGTTGTTGAGTAACCCTGAATGTTGTGTGGGTGTAATTTTTCTCGAGTGTGTTTGGAAGAGCGGGAATATACCTGTAAAAAATGATTGTCTTGTTTCTCTATGAATGAGGATGTCTTGAGAGATCATCAAGACTACCGTCATCATGAGGTTTCACCTAAAGAAGCAAAGGTGAGAGAAAGTGGTGGATCTCGTAAGTGCTCAGAAAATCAACAGGCAGAGGATGAGTTTTGTTGACCTTCATGACGAGTTTGGTTAATGTTTCCCAGGAATATTGTGGAGTAATCAGTTTAAGACTCGCAATAGTTGTGGTCTTTCTCATACTGTGGTAAGTGTCAGTCCCTCATCCGATGAGGGGTGTGAACAAAAGGGGATTTTTCTTAGTGTGCTCCTTCCGTCAGTTTGTGCCATGTGTTTGATTGAAAACTCAATCTTCTATCTTTAGGGAGGTCAGTCAGACACTCATAAGTCATTCACTACAATTCTTAGTTGGTATGTTGATGTAGTGGATGCGTCGGACACAAAGAGAAGTAGGTAAGTTTCTTTTCTAGTGGAAGGAGTTCCAGTAAGTGGTGGTCAACTTATAACTACGAGGCGTTAGATGTTGTACACATCAGATCCCCAACCATAGGTCTCTAGGTGAAGCATGCGCGCAGTCAAAACTCGTCGGACGTGGGATGTGCTTGATCCGACTTAAGCTCGTAGTGACGGTATGGGGAAAGATTAAATTTCCTTATTGCGCTGTTTCCTCTGAAGGCTTCATTTTTTTGTGATGGGTATGAAGGTTATGTATCCTAGTTGTAGTCTTATCTTATGGAAGTTCCTCTTGGGCCTTAAAGAGGTTTTGAAAATCCTCATTCCTGTAAAGTTAGTGGACGTGCTCCGTGAACCTTGTAGTGGTTGATTATGGATCGAAATCGTGCTCGTTTCAGAGATGCTCGTGCCTTGTGGGGTTAACATGCGCCTGTCCAGTTTGCTGCTAGGTTAGGAGTTTCAACTATCAAAACAATCTCATGTGACAGAATATTGGCCAGTGTAGAAATCATCTATGTAGTTCGGCCCGTGTTGGCGGGTTCATGATGAAGATTTCAGTCTGTATTTCTCAATGTAAACTGGGAATGTCGGTGCAGGTTCCGTGCTGTTAGGAAATTTTAAAATGGTGGGGAGACCCACCTCAAATCTTGTCGTCATCCCCTCTTGTGTTGGTTGGTTAAACATAGTGAGCTTGGATGGTCAAACTAGTGTTAGATGTTTGTTTGGGTTTGTGAGTTGTTTTGGTTTGAATAACTAGTGTTTGACAAGAACCCTGCTATGGTGGAGAGGACACTGTATGATGAACTTTTGGAAAAAACATTGTTTTCAAATTTCCCTTGGTGGGGAAACCCCTTGCTTCTACTCCGACCGACCTCCACCATGATAATTGGTTTGCTCATATAGTGGGTCGATGGGAGAGTGTTTTTGGAGGTCTTGAGCAGCCCTGGGGATCCCTATGTTGGGGTTCGGGGTGTTCCATGTGGTAGTTGTGTTTGAAGGTGAATTCATTGTTGTTGGATTTTCTTCTTGGTGATTCGAATTTTACAATTTTTGGAGTGTCATGTTATGAGTGTTTTGAATGCTGGGTCATCGGGCGATTGAGGTTTTGTTTTATGTGTATTCATGGTCACACTTGGAACCTTTGTCTAACCTGATATTTTGGGACATTCTGGGGGTAGAAAGTCTCATGGTTGGGATAATTGTCACACCTTAAAATCCATAATAATTTTTTTTATTTTATTTAAAATTTTATCTGGTTATATTTTATTTGAGGTGCGGGCCAGGCCCGAGGTGAGATTTTTGGGTTTTGTAGATAAATCACCATTTTTTCTTGGTAGTTCCTAATGCGACAGTAGGGCATGGGTGAAGCCATATGGCTTTTCCAGAATAATATGCACCTGCCCGGTGCACGGCTACATAAGTTTTTGATTGGAAAAAAATTTATTTAAATCCTAAAAATTCAATTATTTTAGAACTTCCCAAAATAAAAATAATAATAGGATTAAAGTGTATATTAATATTATTACTATTATTATTATTATGTTGGTTAAAAATTTAACTAGGTTATTAAAATTAAATATTTTCCATGATTATAAGAATATTATCATGTTGTTGTTATTATTATTATTTTTCATATTGTTATTAATTTTAATCAGTTTAGATTTTTATTTAGGTTTCATTTTATTTTGTTTTATTAATTTCTTTCTTCCTTCTCTCCTCCCTCACCCTCTTTCCATCGTGCATAACCCCCCACCCCTAGTTTTTTCACTTCCCCCTCCTTTGAAACCTAGCACCTACACCCCCTTACCCTTTCCTTCCTCCTTCAGCGTGACCTCCTCCGGTGTGGCATCCTCCGGCGCGGCCTCCTCCAGCGCAGCCTCCTCCAGCTCAGCCTCCCCCCGCGCGACCCCCCTTCGGCACAGACCTTCCCTTCACCCCTCCTCCTCATCAGACCAACTATCACCTAAGCTACAGCCTCCCTCTTTGCCGGACTACACGACAGATCTCTCCGTCACGACAACCCCCCGACAGCTATCTCGACTGGCCTTCTACGGCTCACCGAACCGCAACAGCAAAACCCCCATTTTTTAACCGCTCCTCCTTCTGGCAGAGCTCTAGTCGGTGCAACTCACCTCTGGAAACTCCTCGCCAGACATCCTTGGCTGTGCACCCCCATAACAGCTGGACCCTTCGGAGACCTCCCTTGTACGCAGCGCAACTCTAAAACCTCCCCGCCATGCATGGTTTTCTTCTCGAATCCTCACCACAGGTACGATCTACTTCATATAGTTATTTCATCCATTTGATAGTATTTCATATTAGTTTTCCATTTTTTACTTGGTTTGGTTTTGATATTTTTGGTTTGATGTGTTGATTTTAGGGGTCGTTGAGTGCCATCGAGGTCAGTTCTAGCCACTACCGTCAAGGGAAGTGGGTTCGCCATTGTTTTAGGTGAGGATTTTCGAATTTTTTCATTGCGACTTAATTGTGATTTTGGGGTTTTAGGATTTTTATGTTTTCATCAACTCATTTTGGGTGTGAAAAATGTTTTTTAAATATATTTTCTTGTGTTGGATTTTTATATGGTATTCTTGTGTGAAACGAGGTGCATTTTTTATATAAATCCATTTTGTATTGGATGGTTGTATTTTGTAAATTGTGCACTTGATTTATTAGATTTCTGAGGGTTTCATATTATGTTTCAGTATGGTGTTGGTGTGTTTCGGTTCGCCGTCAATGTTTTGGGGTAATGTGTTCCTTTTGTTTGTTGTTACACACGGTTATTATTATGATTTATGGATGTTGTTTACTTATTTTTAATTTATTAGTAGGGTGTTCGGCAGTGCCATGTGATTTTGGGGTGTCATTTCCATTCAATGGGAGGTTTAAATCTTATTTTTTGGTTTTATAACGTCTTAATTAGTGTCTTTATTTGTTTTAAGGTTTATAATATTTGTGGTGAATCTTGTTGAACTCTACTTTATGGTTTCAATTTGCAGGTGTCTCGGGTCACGTCGGACCGCGCTCCATCCGCCGCTGCCAAAGGAGAAGTGATTCAGATTTCTTCGGATTGTTCAACTTTATTTGTGGGGCACAGCTTGTTTTGCCACATGTTTTGGGTTCGTTCCATTTCGTCTGTACCAGTTTCAAGGCGTTTTTTACTCTGTTTATTCATTTGGATTATTTTTAAGACATTGTTTCTATGTTTTTAGATACTTTTCATTGTTTCAACGCATTGATAAGGTTTTTATGTGATATTACAGTCGTCGGAAAGTGGCGTGTGCTTGTGCGCAAGTTGGGAAATACCGCATCGTTATCTTAACTGAGCTGTGAGTCAAGGTAGGTCCCCCAATGCACACACCTTTAAATTTAGAATTTATTAATTTCTTGATGTTTTATTAATTTTAACAAATGATAAATAATATAAGATAATTATTTTTTAAATGATTATTTGGTGTAAAAGAGCCATTTATTTTATACAAGACACTTGAAACATTTTCATGACAAGCGGACACCGAGTATTGAATGAATACCCATTTTTCCTTGAAACATAATTCATAGAATTTTAAATGTAGTTATGGTTTTAAAGATAAATGATTTCTTCTGAACAAGTGATTTAGGTTTTCTTGAGAAATGAGATTTTTCATTAATGTTGGTGAAGGCCGGTTAGGAAAATTAATAAAATAAATTATTTTGAAAAAACTCACAATGGAGTTACTCATGGGTGATCATTTGTGTGTGTTGATTGCGTGTGTTGTGTTCGATATTTGTGCCTCGTGGCTGATTGATTTATATTGTGGAAACACACCCCTTTTTATTGCATTTGATGACGTGGGAACCCGACATAGTGAGTGAATCTTCTGAAATCGAATAATTCACAAGTATAGATTCCACACTGGCTAGTAGCCCCATAGCAGGGAAATACTGAGTTATTTGTGCTATGGCGATTGGGCCCCTGGGTTAGGCCATGTAGGGAAATGCTGGGCATTCATGCATTATTACGTCATCAAGAGTAGGACTTCCTATAGGATGAGTCACATGTATGGTATGTTCTGGATTTTTCATGATCTCCTAGGTTCAACCCAAGTTACATTTATGGTTTATTTGTGTGTGGTGCACGATTGAGAAGTCTAGTTCGGTTTCTAGCTTGTGTGTGCCATTTTTTCCATTGCCCTTGGCGTGTGTTGTGTGTTATGTGTTGTCTTCCTTTTTGTATAATAACTAATGTTTGGTTTTCTAATTGTTCACAAAAATCTTTTAAAATGAAATTCACATGTTCCTTTCAAACATTAAAATTTGTTTTTAAATTATAAAGGGAAATGGACTGATACTTGTTTTAGAAATGAAAGTGTGTGTGTGTGTGAAAACCAATATCCTGAATATTAAGTTCAAAACTAGAATTAATAAATTTATTTATTTAAAGGTAGTTCATTGGGATAGTTTTTTGGGCACGACTATTGAGTTTTAATACTCACACCTATAGTTATTTTCTATTTTTAGTGTTTGTGCAGGCTACAGCTTGGGTGTGTTCGCCTTGGGCGATGTTTGGTCATGGGTTGGAGAGTTACCCATGAGGTTACACGGAGATAGTGGTTGTCTCTTTCGGTTAGTTTAATTTTCTTTTATTCTTGTTTAGTAACATTAATTTGTTAATTTATTTTTCACTACTCTGTTTTATTCCCGCTGCTTTATTTATTTATTTTAATTGGGAGAAATCATTCCACACCGCCTCTGTTGATGGCCTTGTCCTTGTCACCGGCCCGGGATGATCGGGAATGCCTCTCGGGCCATGTCGCGGTCCGATTCGGGTGACTGGTTCAGGGTCGACCTGGGTTGGTTCGTGACAATTTAGACCCATACTCATCTTATATTCCATATAAATATATTAGGATCTATTTAAAATCTAATATTATTTTTTTTATATTTTATTTTATGAAATTCAAAGAGCGCATCTCCCTACTCTTATAAATGGGAACATCCTCTTATCATTTCATCACTCCACAATTATCTTCACAATATTCTAATCCCTACCAAAATCCATTCTTATAATGCCCCCCATATTATATAGGTCTTATTTTTTGAATAATATCATCTCTAGAGTAATTTTGTTTTTAAGAAAATGAATTTTTCGAAGTAGGGGTATTATTCTTAACTGATCATTTCTATTTTATTATTTATGCCCCAAATTCAAATTTTCATCAACCCTGAAAATATAGTAACATATTTATCTACCATTAAATATATGTTATTATTTTAATGGGATAACATATATCCATCTAGAACTTCCATCAATTGGGAATTTAATTCATCTTTTCTGTGTATAGAGGACTACCACAATAATGACTCATGTAATTCACTTTTCAACACCACATATCACAACTAGTTATATTGACATAATTAATGAATAAATACTATTTTATTGACATTATTTATATTTTGAAATGATAATATATCGTTTAATTTATTACCTTTCCATTCACTAAAAATTATATTGTCGTTCATCCATACATGTGGAGTACTACCTCCACTAATCGATATGATTTATACGTCATGACCACATCACATGGACTATATAAATAATTATATTTAAATAAATAATATGGAATTTATGATATTATTATTATTATTTAAGGATAATATTATACTTACCTTCTTTTCATAATGATCATATAAAAATTGAATCATCACTCATGTGTATGTACATTTTACTATATTCCTAACTGTGACATAGTTTATTTCTCATAACCATGTTTTATGTATGGATTTAAAAGTATAATTGATATAAAGTAATGATTATATAATCATGATTATTATTCTACATATTATTTAATAATGAAAACATTCATCATAGTCAACCTACCAATGTAATTGTTGACATATGAATTGAATATCATCAATACATCTTACATAAACATAAATGATTAAGTAATCATATATGATATTTTCAAAATGATATAATTTAGTAATAAACATGAAAAAGGCTATAACTAAATTAAATAATAAACATTATTTTATAATTTAGGAATATAAATAACATATGTGATGACACAGAATTTGGGTAAGAGAAACATTAACTCAAAACAGTGTTTTATTGATTTATTTTTAAAATCCTTCACTTCTACATAGATGTTTTTAAAATTATTTTATGAATATATTTATATGGAAATAAAATTAGTATAATACGAATTTTAAGCCACGTTAATTCAAATTTTTTTACAAAGGAATCTTTTTAGTGGAATTTTTTGACTTTATTTGCAAAATAAAAAATGATTGTTCTATTTTAATAGATTTAGAAACAACAATCTTTCTGACGACCATTAAAATTATTAAATTTTTAGATTACATTATATATTTAATTTTTTATTCAAAAAATCCCTAATTAATATTTTTTATTTTTTTAAATTTGAAAATTGTGTTTTATATTGAATGGGTATGTTGATATCTAAAAGTGTTATTGTATATGACTTTACCAGAGTTTTTCATGGGTTATATTATTAATATAGTCCATGGACATTGTTTAAAATTGGTTAACCCCATTTTAGGTCATTGATAAGCCCAGTATAGGTTACATGAAGGTTTTTACTCCCTTAAATCACATAGGTGATCTTGATATAGATTATACATTGGGTGTCCCCATATAGTGCTTCAATGCATTTGGTAATGGTCTTGTTCTCTGGAAGATAATATTGGATTTCAGTCATATTTTTATTATAATGATAAGGTTTTTGTAAGATTTCTATGATTATGATGCTCCATAGAACCTAAATTAATATTTTATTCTAGAAACTTTGGTTCTTATGGAAATAATTATATTTTTTAAAGTGAGATGATGGGTTTTTAAAGGAAAAATTGATTCCATTTTGTTTAAAATGTTGTTTTTAAGGAAATTATTTTTTATGTGAGTTAATTTTATTCATTGGGCTATCTGATTTCTTTTTTTATACACCATATTGGGAATTAACATCCCATAAATTGATTTAAAACGTTATTAACTTGTGTTATTTTTGGGTAATAAAAATGAATAATTAAACTTAAATATATTTCACCTAAAATGAAAACATGTTTTATTTTAAATTTTTTTATTAATATAAAAATGGATATGTAATATAGGTTTCCACATTATAATCTATGGGTATGGTAAGTAGGATTTATGACCTAACTATCTGAAAATCTAAACATAAATTATCTCTCTAAATTAAAGAATGTGAATTCTAGTTTAATGTGAAAAGAATAAGTAACGTTTAAAGCAGAGTCCTTATAATTGGCATCGTAGTAGGGTTTAGAATACTTTAGTGGTTATGTTATAATTTGAACATAAGTTAAAATTTATCTATAACTACAATTTATTGTCAATTATGGATAATTATTTTTATTTTGGAAAAATTGTAAAGATATTAAGATACCACGGTTAAGGATATCAAATTAATAATCATCCTTAGAATATGGCATGTTGTGATTGTATTGATATTCTCACACAATCCTCCATTGTTAAATAAGATTTTTGATCATGAGGGAACCAAAGTAAAATTTCAAGTAATGGAAACTTTGTTGGTTGTATAAATTAGAAACCAAAATAAATGATAGGTGTAGTGAAACATAATGTTGTTATCCTTCACTAGATATCCTGAGTTATTTTTAGAAATATAAACCTAGGAACATTTCTTTAAAAATTAAATAAGATATTAATTAAATTTTTTGAATTTTATGTCACAAGGAACATAATGGTTGAAATATTTAAGGACCTATTCATCAAGAATGTAGGGTAAAAACTTAGTAAAATATTTTAAAAGGAAGGGAATAAAGTTTTTGTTTTGGTAAAGGTTGTCATGAAGTAATAATATTCCATTAAAAAAGAATTGTTTAGTTAATAACATGAAGATGAGAAAATTATTCCCAAGTTATCAATTGATTTCATTAAATTTGTAGATTTTGGGAATTATAAAAAAATTAATGTCCTATGGGGGAAGATAAATAGAGTGATAAACAAGACCATATGACTCGAAATGTATGATTCCAATATAGTTGAATATTGTGTAACTAAAATTGAAATATAAATTTTATGGATAGTATATTGGCTTATATATTCAAATTATTGAATCATTGTTCCTGATTCATATTTGTTTTCTAGAAAAAAAGTATTAAGGATTAACAAAAAATAATATTTAATGGATTTTAAATAATGTTGTATGATTAAGGTGTCTACTTATATGGAATAATGTTTTATTATGTAGTGGTATTTTTATTTTTCATCATATGTAAAAATTTTGAGACACTCTATTTTAATGATTTATTTAATTGGATTTCTATGGAAATATTTATTTATTTTTAGTAAATGTTTGACGTATATGTACCCCTTATGTTACAAATGTGTAAAATTTATTTAATGAATATTATTATATTACTTTTTGGGAAGTAGGATTAATGATATGTATAACATTTAGGGTTTATATGATGTTTAATTTTGAGTTAGTTCTTGGCCATTACATTTTTGTGGATCCAAGAAGAAATATATGACATAACCATTGAGTTTAAATCAATCTATTATATTGAATATATTAATTTTATTATTAATGATGTTTATCATATTTATAGGAATGTTATAAATATTATATTAATATATTTACGGAAAAAAGGAATCATATTGGATGGGAGACAACCCATTACATCTGGTAAAGTAGTGATGTTAAAATCCACAACATAATAGTAAAAATGGTTCATCACCAACCACTGGGCTATGTTATTTCCTAGTTGGTAAAAAATTAATTTCATTTTTCAAGTGACTTTAAATGTAAATATTATTCATGGAACATATGTTTTACCCTAGAGATAAAAGTTCCATTGGAAAATTAATTTGGTGATTATGTTATTAATGTTATTTCGGAAGAAGTTTCGATTTTGGGATCCCTATATTATTAAGGTACATAAAATATTATAATATTTTATTTAAGGATTATAGGTTGAATTATATTTTTATGTAACATATAATCATCATGTTTCATTATCATGATTCTTGTAATATAATGAAATTATTATCATATCTTATGGATTATTGATTTAACATTTTTGGAATGAGAAATAAATAGTGGTAAATTTTATGTGGGGATTAATGTGATATTTTTTATTAATAAATATGTGATTAAATATTTTTGATTTCTCGGTTTCATAATTTTTTTTATAACATTTTGATCAATTTTACGAATAGTTATTTATGGAATGATTTATTTTTTAACATTATTGTTATTATTGAATTTTTTAGATTATGTAATTATATCTTTATTTAAAAGATCCTTTATTTTTGGTAATTATCTATTTATGTGATAACCGTTTTGGTTTCAGTTAATGTTTAAAGGAATTACGAATAGATAATTATTGTCTAATTTGTTATATAATTTATTACATATAGATTTTAATACTTCATGAATAAATAAATCATCTCTAATACTCATCATTTGAATCAAAATTTGAGAATTTGGTAGAAATTTAATAGAGGATAAAATTTCACATGTTATGTAAATATATTTCCAGATCATCCAAGTTTATATAGATAAAGAATTACTAAACACTATGAAAATTATCATGAAAAAAATACATTCTATTAACTTTATTTATAATGAATTGATGATCTTTTTCACACATATTTTGTGTAAGTTTTTTTGGATTGTGACTTTATCCCCATCATTAAATTTATGTGATCAATGATCTCTTCCTCTATAAATCATTGTTTGAAAATTATTCATTTATTACTTGACCATATTTTAACTTCCCACCAATGTTTTCTTTTTTGGAAACCATGTATGTGTTCTCCCAAATGAACTTCATACATCCCTCGTAACGATCTAAACCACTTCAGTCTATTCCATTGTGAAAATCAGGAATTTGAGGTATTCTGAGAGGTCATGTTGACTTATTCCAAACACATTACAAAATTTACTGTTCTCAGAATATTGTTTCATGTTCTGTGAATAGTTTCATCAATGAGATAGATGTGAATAGATTCATCGATGAGAGAGAAGTGAAAATCTTCATCGATGAGATGGATGTGAACAATGTCATCAATGAGAGAGATGTGAACAATGTCATTGTTGAGACATATGTTAAAAGTTTCATCGATGAGACAAATCTGAACAGTTTCATTGGTGAGATAGATGTGAATAGTTTCATTGATGAAATATTTTTTTATAATTTCATCAATGAGATAGATGTGAATAATTTCATTGGTGAGTCGTAGTGGTGACTCATGTCGGTGACTAATATTGATCATTCTTGTTAGTGACTAGAAACTGTGAGTAGGCTCAATAAGTCACATTGGTGAGTCATGTCGGTGAGTCACATTAGTAAGTCGTGTTAATGACTCATGTTGGTGAGTCATGTCCAAGATTCAAAACAGTGTGTAGTGTTGGTGACTTTTTTTGGTGAGTCATCAGTGAATAGTGTTTACATCATCATATAGTTTCTCCCCTTTGACATTATCATTGACATAAAACGCATTCAAATCATTTTTTTAATGGATTTAATTCCTAATCAAATCTTATAACTCCTATATTAATTTTCATAATGGTTGGGATGCCTTTACATGTTCAATCCATGTAGTCTTAACTAGATCTTCCTATAATGGAAAATCTAGACTGTATCTAAATTGATTCTCGGTTTAGTTTGTCAAAAGGTCAAGATACCTTCTTCCTTGTTCTTCTATATCCTTTATCTTTGTTTCAAGAACCCTGAGCATTCTTTCTAGAGTATTTGAGTTAATGTGTTATCCTTTTATTATTTCCCCTTGGTCGTTTCCCTATTGTATGTGCACCCCTATTTTGGAGAAACTAGAAAGTGTCGATTCATCATCGATAAAATGTATATTCTACCTTAATTTTTCTAGATTCCTCAATATGTATCATTGTCTTTCTCCTTTCTATGTTTTGGAATATGATATCCATGTTTATAATGTAACTTTCTTGGGTGTTGGTCGATGCAGTCGTGATGCAATGTACTCGGGTAGAAGCAGACATTGTAGGAGAGGTGATTGTGATCTGTTGTGTTGGTCCATTCTCATAAGAATATTGTTGGAAACCATTTAAGGCAGGTTATCTATGGCCACCCTATTCCTTTTTCATGCATTTTTATATTTATCATGTTTTATCAACTGAACGATAATGAAATCGACATAATAAAAATTTGAACTCGATTAATGAATTGGTATCAATTGATTCATGATGTTATTGCCTCTTAATTTTCTAGATAGTGTGATATCTATGTTTTTTCTTGTTTATCATGTCATTACTGATTAAAATTAGTAATGAATGTAAAGTTGGAATAAATTTATTATTAACTGGGTAAAGATAAAGTTTCATTTTTAGTGAATATTTTTGTTTTTTGTAATTTGATAATAATCTAATTGATGTAGTAAGCATGTTTAATAGAATTGATTGATAAACATGAAGCATGTATACTATTTTTAATTAAAGGCATGTAAAACTTATTATTTAATTAAAACTGTTATCTCATGAGATACTTAGTTGTTTAGGATTCAAAAAGATGGAACCTTTGACATTGAATTAGTTAATTCAAGATGGAATAAACAACATGTGGTGTGATAAATATCAGGCCTGATTTTGGAGCCAAGAGCCCCATTGCATTGATTGTTTATTACTTCTTGTGTTGTTGTATGATCCTTGGATGGATGATCCTAGAAGGTATTGGTGGTATGTGGGGGTATGGAGGCCCAGTGGTGGTGGCAGAAGTTAATGTCTAGAGTGGCGAGATGCATCAGTTTATGAAAATGGGAGTTGGGGAGGACACTAAGGATGACAGAACAGGTTGAAGCTGGGCTTACCCATTGATATGGAATTGGTTGTTATTGAATCTAATGCTTGTGTATCTACTTTAAATTTCCCACTAGTTGATGCAGATGTTCTTTCATAGCCTCTTTCCAAATGAGGAGAATATGCTCATGTTATTCAACACGATTTTGTATTTAGATTCTCAAGGATGGATGTGTATGCACTCCTACTATAGGTGGAAAAAGTCTGAAAGTGTTATTCATCTATGACAAGTGTTAGCCCCTACTTTTTGGAAGATTAGATTAATTTTCATGAATTCCTGGAATAATGGGAAAGCTATAATGTTGTTAATAAATGGTGTTACCCCATGGGGTTGGATCTTGTTGTGATTCAATGATGAGGTTAGAATTTAATGGAACTGTAGACTCCGTTTGGTAATTCCTGTAGTGCAAGGAACTATTTTTTATTCCAATGAAATATAATGAGTCCTTGATAGGGTTAATTAATGGTTAAATAATTAATTAATGTAAAGAGGAACTAATATAAATGTATAAGTGATTTTAAAAACCACTCTAAATTGGTGTGTGATTATAGGATTTCTAGTCTTAGAAGTGGTAGCTACGAGTCCAAGAGACATTATCTACAGTTGAGTCTAAGACTAGGTGTTTTCTATAGTGTGGTTGCATGATATATTATATCACGTAATTGTTTATTTCTATACACTAATCCACCTAATCTGTTTGGGGGATTGACACCCCAGGGATTCTAAGTCATGGGGGTGTTTTCTCCGACATCCATGTGGGAGGACGGATAGTTGACTATGTAAAGACCCGAAAATTTCAAGGAAATTTTTTTCTTAATTTTCTTTGGAATTTTAAAAGAGCGCAGCTTCAGACGGCACCTGATTCCGAGGCCCGGTGTGCCCGGAATCAATTTCCGAAGTTTGGCTCGGGTACGTTCAGTGAACGGACGAGCGGGTTTTTCTATCTTTTGAACCGGTGCCCGGAATCGAATTCTGAGGGCACCGATGAAATCGCAGCGCCGGTATTTGCTTAGAAACGCCTCTTCCGGAGTTGCGTTTGCTCAGACGTGGGTTTTAAATTTTGCGGCTTTAAGTCAGAAATAAAATAAAGTTTGTGCGATAACTTTATTTTATTTCACTTAAGCTGCTTGGAAGCCACTTGAAGTCACTTTAAGACAGCTTGAACTGAGTTGAACTGGATAGGATGCTATCCAGAAATATCCTACCCCTTGGTAGGATATTTGTGCGGTGGGGCCCGCACGAGCCCCGCCGTTTCTTTCGCTAAGTAACGCACCCGCGAAAACCCGTCAAAGTAACTGAAAAGTCAACCGACGCGTTTTCTTTAATTCTTGACAGACCATTTAATTGAGCGGTTTATTTCGTGAATTAAATGGACTGTTTCTTCGTGAATTAAATGGGTCGTTTCTTTCGTTGAATTAATTCAACGAATTGATGGATCGTTTCTTAACCGGTTTCGTGTTGGCATGTTTATAAAATAAGACCAACCTAAAAATCCTTGGAAAGGATTTGAAAGAATCTTCGTTCCTCCACCCTCTCCGCGAAGAACGCGAAGAACGCGAAGAACGCGAAGAACGCCGACGACCGGAATTCGACGACGCACACCAAGATCTGCGACGTCGACGAGATCTACCCGCGACATTCTTCGGCGACGCCTCTTCTTCCGCGGCCGATCCTCGTTCGGCAACTAAGGTGAGAATCGGATCTTTTCTTCTCCCTTTTTAAATTTCAATAACAACGGATTTAATTAATTAAATCCGTTTGTTCTTGATCCGGAGATTGGCGACGTGACGCCGGATACCGCGACGACGCGACGATCTCCTTCCTCCGCGACGAGCGATTCCACGACGACCCCTCGTCCGACGACGACGACAAGGTAAGGGTTGATTGGAATATTTTCCTTCCCGTGATTTTATTTCTTTTAAAGTAAAGAACTTGATCTTCGAACAATTTTAAAATTTAAAATTGTTGTTGATTGTTTTATTGTTCCTCCCGTGGATTATGACTAACGCGGAGGGTGCGGGTCTAACGAACAAGACCCGGCAACCCTCCGCCGATCTATTTTGTTGTGCGGATTTGGCGGACGTCGACAAACCGTGCGGCAAGGGCAATTTGTTGATTCCGCAGTGAAGATCGTCCCCCGGGAGGAGCATCGGCGCAGACGGGAAAGAAATCGGGCCACCGTGGAGAAAGCCCGCCGCGGCTGAAGCCGCGGCGGCAACGGCGGCCGGTTCCACGGCCGCGCGGAACCGGGACGGACGCGGCGGCCCGGCCGCGTCCGCGTGGCAGGCGGCCCCCCGCGGGGCCGCGTTCGCTTGAGCCGCGGGTCAAGCCCGCGGCGCCCAGCCAGTTCGGCCGCTCGGCCGAAGCCGAGCCGGCCGGTCCGGTCGGCCGGGCCGCGCCCAGGCCGGACCGGACCCGGCCGAGCCGGTTCGGGCCGGTTCGGGTCGGCCCGGTTCGGGCCGACCCGGTTCGGCCGACCCCAGGGGGGGTTCGGGCCGGGTCGCCCCGGGCCCAGTACCCCCGTTTCGGGCCCTCTACGGTCTTTCGCCCATATCTTGGGCCTGGGACCTCCAATTGACGAACCGTCAGCGGCTACGCGATCCTTGGATCGAGACGGTCGTTTCGGTATATTATACTCAAGGTTTCGGAAGACTTTGGGTTCGGCCGGGTTGGTTCGTACACGAAACCAACCGGGCCCTCGGAGCGGAAACGCTCATAACTTGAGCTACGGACGTCCGATCGACGTACCGTCAGCTGTGGTAGTTTCCTCTAAGTGAGACGGAACTTTTGGCATACTCCGCCCGAGGATCGGATACAGGCGGAGTACGGTCGGGTTGGTTTTGCCCTAAAAACCAACCGGGCCCCTGTGACGAAAATGCCAATAACTCTGAGACCGGGCGTCCGATTGACGCGCCGTCTGTCGCGTTGAGATCCTGTTGTCGATACGGAACTTTTGGATACATCAACTTCGGACTACGTGTCAGTTGATGTATCAGCCTCTCGGCTCGTGGAGCGGACCCTCCTAAACGAGCTCGCCTTGTGCGGGAACCCTAGCGCTGGCTGTGACCTCGACGACAGAGCAGAGATCCTCCGTGGACTGCGACGACGGCAGAGCAGAGATCCTCCGTGGACTGCGACGACGGCAGAGCAGAGATCCTTCGTGGACTGCGGCGACGACTGTGCAGAGATCCTCAGTGGACTGCGTCGACTACTGCACTCAGCGATCCCATGTGGATCAGTGCCTACAGGTTCTGTGTGAGCCCGATCCTACGTGGGTCCTTACTACCGGTTCTGTGTGAGCCACTGCCTACAGGTTCTGTGTGAGCCCGATCCTGTGTGGGTCTTCTGCGGGGGTTAGTACCTATCGATCCTTCGTGGGTCCGACGACTTAGACGGATCAGTGATCGTCTTTGACGTCATCTGAAAAAGTATACCTGGTTGAGCTGAATCTTATGTTACTCTCCTTTGTGGATTGTGTTGAACTATCCTATGTGGATTTACTATTTACTCTCCTTGTGGATTTGAGTCTTGCTTTCCTTTGTGGATTGAGTTGTTCTTGAGCTCGTGAGCAGAGCTAGAATTGGGGGCTTAGGTATATGTATGGGCATATACCTAAGTCGAGTCAGATGTTACTTCGTGATTGCATCTTTCTTTTGTGCTATATCCTTTGTGGATTTCGGGAGACCTTCGGGGGTCTCGGGGTCCTTACTGAGTAGTTGTACTCACCCCTGCACGGGCTATGCCCGCACCTTGTTGTGTTGGTTGCAGACGACGGACAGCGCTGATCACGGTTGGGCGTGGAGCAGGACGGTACCTGGAGGTGGACCACTGGGCGGGACGTGCTCGGAGCGGACGTGGGACCCGAGGAGCCTGGAGGCTATCTGTACCCACCCTTCAGGTGGGATTGCCAGTGGACGACACGAGGCCGCCGTCTTTTCTTCAGTTGCTGCTTTACTTTTCAGTTGTACTTTACAGTTGGGCTTGTATTCCGGCCCCCTTTACTTTTCTGCACTTTACTTTCCGCTTGCTGACTCTGTGTGGTTGTTACTTATAAAGGCAATGCCTTCCCTGTTACTGGGATCTTACGCCTTGGTGCTAGTCGCCAGCCCCTGGCCTATGGAAGGCGGGCTTGGGGTAGTCATGGCACGGGCCCCGAGGACGGGTCGTGACAAATTGGTATCAGAGGTGGTCGGTTCTACCGCAGACTCTGATCGTCCTTTCTTTCTATGTGAAGCAATAGTGTTTAGTGTATTGAGTGTGGTTATCAGTTCAGGGAGCCCAGTGTTGGTGCGGCGGCCGACGTATCCGTACACCAGGACCCTGACTCCTGATTTCCGACTTAATGCATGAAAACATTGATTGCGTGTGTGTTTCAAGTTTTCTTTGTGATTACTTATGTCAGCTCACCGGGTATACTGATCTGCTTTATGAAAGTCTCAAGTTTTCCTTGTGATTACTTGTGCCAGCTCACCAGGTATACTGTTCTGACTGTGGTGCTCTTGTTCTCAGGATGGCCCCGCGACGACAGCCAGCTAGGGTTCCGAGTGTAGGGCGCGACGGCAGCCCACCGAGCGACGAGGCCTCGGTGCAGGGCCCTTTGCCAGCAGTGGCACCGGCGGTAGCTTTACCCGCCGAGCCACCGATGCTGCCAGTACCAGACGCTGACGATGCACGTCACCTCAGGGCACTGCATGAGTTTCAGAGCCAGCGACCGCCCAGGTTTCGCGGTGAGGCGGACCCCCAGGCCGCCGAGGACTGGCTAGAGGCGGTGGTACGGATCTTCAGGCTAGTGAGGACACCAGCGGATCTCATGGTGATTCTCGCAGCGAGCCTCCTGCAGGCGGCGGCAGGACGATGGTGGAGCCTGATGCTCCAGGTTCACGATGAGGCATCCTTGCTCTGGGCGGACTTCGAGAGCCTCTTCCGCTCTGAGTTCGTCCCGGCCACCCTCCGAGTGGTGCGCATCCAGGAGCTTCTCCAGCTGCGCCAGGGCAGCTTGACGGTCGCTCAGTACACGGCGAGGTTCACGGACCTATCTCGCTACTCGACCGACATGGTACGGGACCCCTTTTTCCGGGCCCGGACCTTCGAGCAGGGCTTGCGACAGGAGATTCGGGCGTCGCTGATCTCCCTCAGCATTCCGACCCAGGCGGGAGTGCTGGAGCGAGCCCTCCTGATCGAGAGCTTCCTGGCAGAGCCTTCTTCAGCGGCGAGACCTAGCGCAGGGCGGCAGGTAGCTGAGTCTTCGGCAGCAGGTAGCCGACGGATGACTCACGGGTCCAGGCAGACCAGACCCCCACGCAGACGGCCTCAGGACACCGGCTCAGCGGTGCGGGGCACACAGCGGAGTGCCAGCCTTTCGAGAGGCAGGTTGTGCTACTCTTGCGGCGGGCAGGGTCACATGGCTCGTGACTGCCCGACTCGCCGACCAGAGGAGCAGCAGACGGTGGAGGGGCCACCCAGGCAGAGGCAGAGAGTCGACCGTGGCGGTCCGCAGGGAGGAGGCGGACGAGGCAGAGGAGCTGGCCGAGCAGCGGGTGGTGGGCGACGCTTCCAGGCTCTACCCCCACCACCACCAGGAGGGCCACCTCGACCACAGGGAGCTGGCGGGCAGAGACAGGCCCAGCTCCAGGCAGTGGAGGCCTACGACCCCGACATGCCAGAGATGATTCGAGGTACGATCTGTGTCTATTCCACCCTTGCTGCAGTACTTATAGACACAGGAGCGAGTCACTCTTTCATAGCCTCTGCCCTTGTTCGGAGCTCGGAGATTCCGACTGAGCCGTTGGCTCGATCCTTATGGCTAGAGACTCCTACGGGAGCAGACTCGACGATTACGCACTGGTGCCGGCAGTGTGAGCTTACTCTAGGAGGCGAGAGCTTCGGCTGGGATCTCCTTGTAGCGGCGTCGAGGCCTTACGACGTCATCTTGGGCATGGATTGGCTATCCACGGTTCATGCCCAGATCGACTGTTTTAGGCGCAAGGTGCGATGTGTTCGTACCAACGGGAGTAGGTTTACCTTCACCGGCGAGAAGGGAACCTTTGCAGCACAGGATGGACTTCCGCGAAGGAGAGTGCAGCCCATCTCTCATCATTTGGCTAGCCTCATCCTAGGAGCAGTGGACGTGCGGAGTCCGGCTTTTCCTGCAGTGGTGGACCAGTACGTGGACGTCTTTCCCGACGACGTTCCAGGGCTACCTCCTCGTAGAGAGGTAGACTTTTACATCGACTTGTACCCCGGGACAGCCCCGATATCTACTCCAGCATATCGGATGACCCCCGCCGAGCTTCGAGAGCTGCGGGTACAGTTGGAGGACTTGCAGAGCAAGGGGTTTATCCGACCCAGTGTTTCACCCTGGGCTTCCCCGATTTTGTTCGCCAAGAAGGCGGACGGGAGCTTGCGACTATGTGTCGACTATCGTCGCCTGAACCAGGTGACAGTGAGGAACAAGTATCCGCTGCCACGGATTGATGACCTCTTCGATCAGCTCAAGGGAGCGCGGTGGTTCTCGAAGATAGACCTCCCGTCAGGCTATCATCAGCTCAGAGTTCGAGACGAGGACGTGCAGAAGACGGCCTTCAGGTGTCGGTATGGCCATTATGAGTTCTTGGTTATGCCGTTCGGCGTAACCAATGCTCCAGCAGTGTTCATGAGCCTCATGAACAGGATCTTCCAGCCATACCTCGACCGATTTGTCGTTGTCTTCATTGACGACATTTTGGTATACTCGACGACTGAGGAGGAGCATGCCTACCACCTGCGAGTTGTGCTAGACACACTCCGAGAGCACCAGCTTTATGGCAAGCTCTCAAAATGCCAGTTCTGGTTACGTGAGGTCCATTTCTTGGGGCACGTCATTTCTGAGGCGGGAGTTGCAGTGGATCCCGCGAAGATCGAGGCAGTGCTAGCTTGGGAGCCACCCAGGAGCGTGACAGAGGTGCGGAGCTTCTTGGGCCTAGCGGGATACTATCGGAGATTCGTGCCAGACTTCTCCAGAGTTGCGGCACCACTCTCAGCCTTGAAAAAGAAGGGGAAACCCTTTGTGTGGTCAGACGGATGTCAGCAGAGCTTCCAGGAGCTGAGACAGAGATTGACCAGCGCACCTATCTTGAGGTTGCCTGAGGAGGGAGTTGGATACGTAGTTTACTGCGATGCATCAGGGACTGGACTCGGGTGCGTCCTGATGCAGGAGCGGGCCGTGATCGCCTACGGATCACGTCAGTTGAGGCCGCATGAGCAGAACTACGCCACTCATGACCTGGAGTTAGCAGCAGTGGTCTTCGCTCTGAAGACTTGGCGGCACTATCTGATGGGCGAGCGCTTCACAGTCTTTTCTGACCACCAGAGTCTCAGGTATATCTTCTCTCAGAAGGACCTGAACCTGAGACAGCGGAGATGGCTTGAGTTCCTCCAGGACTATGACTTTGAGATAGTCTATACTCCTGGGAAGGGGAACGTGGTAGCCGATGCCCTCAGCAGGAGGACGGGCATTCAGCTACTTGAGGAGGCGACGGAGCAGCTAGCCTCCTTGCAAATATCCTTCGTGGATAGAGACGGAGCAACCTTTCTTCAGTCTCTCACAGTCTCTCCTCCACTTCTACAGCGGGTCAGAGAGGCTCAGCGTGGGGACGCTGACTGTGAGACCCGGCGTGCACTGATATCCTCAGGTCAGGCGCCTGATGGTTTCTCCCTTGGAGCAGAGCACGACATCCTTTTCAGAGGGCGTACCTTCGTACCAGTTGCTTTACGAGAGGAGGTGCTGAGAGAGTTTCACACTTCTCCCTTGGCGGTACATCCCGGAGTGGCGAAGATGTACCAGGATCTCAGACGACAGCACTGGTGGCCGGGCATGAAGAAAGCTGTGGCAGAGTTCGTTTCACGATGCCTCACCTGCCAGCAGGTGAAGGCAGAGCACCAGGTACCAGCAGGCTTGGTACAGCCCTTGGAGGTCCCGGAGTGGAAGTGGGACGGCATATCTATGGACTTCGTGACTGGACTTCCACGCACTTCCAGAGGTCACGACTCCATTTGGGTGATTGTCGACCGACTCACTAAGTCGGCACACTTCTTACCCATCAGAGAGCAGGGCTCAGTGGAGAGCATGGGACGTCTTTACGTCGAGGAGATCGTACGGCTTCACGGTGTGCCATCATCTATCGTCTCCGATCGAGATGCTCGTTTCACTTCCCGGCTTTGGAAGGGGTTGCAGGAGGCGTTCGGGACGCGGCTCCATCTGAGCACAGCCTTCCACCCTCAGACGGATGGTCAGACGGAGAGGACCATACAGACACTCGAGGACATGCTCCGTGCATGTGTTCTCGACTTTGGTCGCAGCTGGGAGGACCACCTACCCTTGGTGGAGTTCGCGTACAACAACAGCTACCACTCCACCATCGGGATGGCACCATACGAGGCGTTGTACGGCAGACCCTGCAGATCACCGTTGTGCTGGACAGACCCTGGGGAGTCAGCACTCGTGGGACCAGAGATGGTCCGAGCCACGACAGAGAAGGTCCAGATCATCCAGGAGAGGATGAGGACAGCTCAGAGCCGGCAGAAGTCATATGCTGACAGGAGGCGGAGGCCACTAGAGTTCGAGGATGGCGACCACGTCTTTTTGCGTGTCTCACCTCGACGTGGTTTACGGAGATTTGGCCGAGGCGGCAAGTTGTCTCCACGCTTCATCGGGCCTTTCCAGGTCCTCAGCAGGATAGGAGAGGTGGCTTATCGCCTGGCTCTACCACCTCAGTTGCACCGGGTGCACGACGTCTTCCACGTGTCTCAGCTGAGGAGATACGTGCACGACCCGACGCACATCATCGTCTTTGGGGAGCTGGACGTGGACGATGGGGCGACTTTTGCGGAGGTTCCAGTGGAGATCGAGGATCAACAGGAGCGGGTCCTACGTGGGCGGTCGATACCTCTTGTGCGCGTCAGATGGCAGCACGGGAACCTCCAGGAGAGCACTTGGGAGCGGGAGGCTCAGATGCGTGCTCAGTACCCCCATTTGTTCCCCTAGTTTTTGATGTATCTTTACGGGGACGTAAAGCCCTGATGTGGGAGTAATGTAAAGACCCGCAAATTTCAAGGAAATTTTTTTCTTAATTTTTTTGGAATTTTACAAGAGCGCAGCTTCAGACGGCACCTGATTCCGAGGCCCGGTGTGCCCGGAATCAATTTCCGAAGTTTGGCTCGGGTACGTTCAGTGAACGGACGAGCGGGTTTTTCTATCTTTTGAACCGGTGCCCGGAATCGAATTATGAGGGCACCGATGAAATTGCAGCGCCGGTATTTGCTTAGAAACGCCTCTTCCGGAGTTGCGTTTGCTCAGACGTGGGTTTTAAATTTTGCGGCTTTAAGTCAGAAATAAAATAAAGTTTGTGCGACAACTTTATTTTATTTCACTTAAGCTGCTTGGAAGCCACTTGAAGTCACTTTAAGACAGCTTGAACTGAGTTGAACTGGATAGGATGCTATCCAGAAATATCCTACCCCTTGGTAGGATATTTGTGCGGTGGGGCCCGCACGAGCCCCGCCGTTTCTTTCGCTAAGTAACGCACCCGCGAAAACCCGTCAAAGTAACTGAAAAGTCAACCGACGCGTTTTCTTTAATTCTTAACAGACCATTTAATTGAGCGGTTTATTTCGTGAATTAAATGGACTGTTTCTTCATGAATTAAATGGGTCGTTTCTTTCGTTGAATTAATTCAACGAATTGATGGATCGTTTCTTAACCGGTTTCGTGTTGGCATGTTTATAAAATAAGACCAACCTAAAAATCCTTGGAAAGGATTTGAAAGAATCTTCGTTCCTCCACCCTCTCCGCGAAGAACGCGAAGAACGCGAAGAACGCGAAGAACGCCGGCGACCGGAATTCGACGACGCACACCAAGATCTGCGACGTCGACGAGATCTACCCGCGACATTCTTCGGCGACGCCTCTTCTTCCGCGGCCGATCCTCGTTCGGCAACTAAGGTGAGAATCGGATCTTTTCTTCTCCCTTTTTAAATTTCAATAACAACGGATTTAATTAATTAAATCCGTTTGTTCTTGATCCGGAGATTGGCGACGTGACGCCGGATACCGCGACGACGCGACGATCTCCTTCCTCCGCGACGAGCGATTCCGCGACGACCCCTCGTCCGACGACGACGACAAGGTAAGGGTTGATTAGAATATTTTCCTTCCCGTGATTTTATTTCTTTTAAAGTAAAGAACTTGATCTTCGAACACTTTTAACATTTAAAATTGTTGTTGATTGTTTTATTGTTCCTCCCGTGGATTATGACTAACGCGGAGGGTGCGGGTCTAACGAACAAGACCCGACAACCCTCCGCCGATCTATTTTGTTGTGCGGATTTGGCGGACGTCGACAAACCGTGCGGCAAGGGCAATTTGTTGATTCCGCAGTGAAGATCGTCCCCCGGGAGGAGCATCGGCGCAGACGGGAAAGAAATCGGGCCACCGGAGCATCTCCGGCGGCCCGCGGAAGGCGGCGGCGGCGCGGGTCGCCGGCGCGGCGGCGCCGGCGACCGGAGGCGGCGGCGCCCGGCGCGCCGCCGTGGAGAAAGCCCGCCGCGGCTGAAGCCGCGGCGGCAACGGCGGCCGGTTCCGCGGCCGCGCGGAACCGGGACGGACGCGGCGGCCCGGCCGCGTCCGCGTGGCAGGCGGCCCCCCGCGGGGCAGCGTTCGCTTGAGCCGCGGGTCAAGCCCGCGGCGCCCAGCCAGTTCGGCCGCTCGGCCGAAGCCGAGCCGGCCGGTCCGGTCGTCCGGGCCACGCCCAGGCCGGACCGGACCCGGCCGAGCCGGTTCGGGCCGGTTCGGGTCGGCCCGGTTCGGGCCGACCCGGTTCGGCCGACCCCAGGGGGGGTTCGGGCCGGGTCGCCCCGGGCCGAGTACCCCCGTTTCGGGCCCTCGGAGCGGAAACGCTCATAACTTGAGCTACGGACGTCCGATCGACGTACCGTCAGCTGTGGTAGTTTCCTCTAAGTGAGACGGAACTTTTGGCATACTCCGCCCGAGGATCTGATACAGGCGGAGTACGGTCGGGTTGGTTTTGCCCTAAAAACCAACCGGGCCCCTGTGACGAAAATGCCAATAACTCTCAGACCGGGCGTCCGATTGACGCGCCGTCTGTCGCGTTGAGATCCTGTTGTCGATACGGAACTTTTGGATACATCAAATTCGGACTACGTGTCAGTTGATGTATCAGCCTCTCGGCTCGTGGAGCGGACCCTCCTAAACGAGCTCGCCTTGTGCGGGAACCCTAGCGCTGGCTGTGACCTCGACGACAGAGCAGAGATCCTCCGTGGACTGCGACGACGGCAGAGCAGAGATCCTCCGTGGACTGCGACGACGGCAGAGCATAGATCCTTCGTGGACTGCGGCGACGACTGTGCAGAGATCCTCAGTGGACTGCGTCGACTACTGCACTCAGCGATCCCATGTGGATCAGTGCCTACAGGTTCTGTGTGAACCCGATCCTACGTGGGTCCTTACTACCGGTTCTGTGTGAGCCACTGCCTACAGGTTCTGTGTGAGCCCGATCCTGTGTGGGTCTTCTGCGGGGGTTAGTACCTATCGATCCTTCGTGGGTCCGACGACTTAGACGGATCAGTGATCGTCTTTGACGTCATCTGAAAAAGTATACCTGGTTGAGCTGAATCTTATGTTACTCTCCTTTGTGGATTGTGTTGAACTATCCTATGTGGATTTACTATTTACTCTCCTTGTGGATTTGAGTCTTGCTTTCCTTTGTGGATTGAGTTGTTCTTGAGCTCGTGAGCAGAGCTAGAATTGGGGGCTTAGGTATATGTATGGGCATATACCTAAGTCGAGTCAGATGTTACTTCGTGATTGCATCTTTCTTTTGTGCTATATCCTTTGTGGATTTCGGGAGACCTTCGGGGGTCTCGGGGTCCTTACTGAGTAGTTGTACTCACCCCTGCACGGGCTATGCCCGCACCTTGTTGTGTTGGTTGCAGACGACGGACAGCGCTGATCACGGTTGGGCGTGGAGCAGGACGGTACCTGGAGGTGGACCACTGGGCGGGACGTGCTCGGAGCGGACGTGGGACCCGAGGAGCCTGGAGGCTATCTGTACCCACCCTTCAGGTGGGATTGCCAGTGGACGACACGAGGCCGCCGTCTTTTCTTCAGTTGCTGCTTTACTTTTCAGTTGTACTTTACAGTTGGGCTTGTATTCCGGCCCCCTTTACTTTTCTGCACTTTACTTTCCGCTTGCTGAATCTGTGTGGTTGTTACTTATAAAGGCAATGCCTTCCCTGTTACTGGGATCTTACACCTTGGTGCTAGTCGCCAGCCCCTGGCCTATGGAAGGCGGGCTTGGGGTAGTCACGGCACGGGCCCCGAGGACGGGTCGTGACAGACTACCAGTTGTTTCCCCTCTCTCTTCTCTTGGAAGTTACTTGTAATGGTGTGCACATGAGTTATTTTTCCCCACATATGCGTGAAGAGGGATGTAATATCTTATGGATATTTCGTAGAGATATATTCATGATATAGTTTCCTATGGACTACTATTTGTATAACATGTATGGGATGTGATGGCTTGAGGATCCTTACTCAGTGTATGGCTTGTAATAGCATGGGGTGTAATACCTAATGTATGATACACACTATACAAGCTATGGTGTCTCTAAGAAAATACCTAGATAATTTTGGTTATGTGTTTGTTGTTGTGAGTTTCATGAGGTGAATTTTGTGGTGCTTCTCCCAGGTGACTGCGGGCTAGCTTATTTGGAGATATATGCACAGGACATGCGTTTTTGGAGAAAATAGGAAAAAATGGGGAAGTCAAAGTGGGGTACCCTTTATAATTGTTATTATAATATATACTCTTTTATATAATACTTGGTGTGATTATACATGGTTGGGATAGAAACATAGTATACCTTTTTAGGTGATGAGTTAGTTTCACATGTTTTTCACTATGCTTTAGCATGATTTCTTTACATTTCCATGAGAGAATCCAGGGAGGATCCTGAAATATATACTATTATACTCATGCTTTATAAATATAATTTTTTCTTATGTCACTTGGAGAAGGTTGGAGAATAGGCTAGTTACTACAAGCTTGGGTGGTCTTTTAAGAGCTGTTTGGGTTCTATGGTCACTGCAGTTTTACTTTCTTTTAGAAATTTATGTTTTTCCCGTTAAGATGTATTATTTATTATATGGAATTTCATATATCATCTTTGGATTATTTTATATTGTATTATACTATGGAGTTGGTTGGTGTCTATCTTGTCTCTATCTTTCTCATGTGTTATCTTAATGGTAAATGCCTCTCAACTTTGTTTTTTTGTACCCTCGATGCTAATAACCAACTCGGGGCCCACTAGAGGCTTGAATCGAGGGTCATTATATCTATTCTCACAATGTCGGCCTAAGAAGGGTACCCTTTGTTGGGATGGGGTTATGAAATAAAGGTATTAGAGGTCTGGTTAAGGGATGTGATAGTGTTTGTAGTTAGGTACTCGTAAGGTTGGATAGGTTGGTAAGGCACCAACGTTAGTGATGTTTAGAAAGCAATATAAATAGGGTAGAACATATAAGACATAGGTATTTAGGCCCCCTGTTTTCTATTCCATGGTCCTTTATGTTTACATTGGATAGTAAATTATGTGATGCTGGATGCATGGTAGAAACCTAGGAAAGGATCACACATCATTCTTCTTTAATCCTGTGTTTGAATGGGTAGTCCAGGGGATAGGATAACCTAAAATTAATAAAAGAAAACAATTAATTAATGTTAAACTCTTACATATTTTTGGTTTAGGATATCTAATTGTTAGTTCTTTTGCAATTACGGCTCTAGGTTATCCTCCTCGACAAGTTCGTGTTGAAGATTTCTAGAAGGTTATTCCAGTAGATTCCCACTGACTAGATATTGATAAAGAAGACACTTAGACGAGGAAACTCTAATAATTTCCATGCTAATATCTTCAAAAGTATGAGGGTTTCATTTTAGATGAATTCATGGATGATTTTTTGGAAGCAGTTGAAATATATTTTAATTCGATCCATGCTCAGAAGAAGCACTGGATGTCATTGGTTGTGACGATGCTATGTGATGGAGTTAGGTAGTGTTAGTTCTGGTTTCTCAAGGATCATGTGGATTTGGTAGTCTCATTAGAGATGTTTTGAGACTATTTTAGTGTCGAGTTTCTTTCGATGATTGTGAAGGAGGCTACCATACATAATCAAATTACCCTTCTATAGGGGAGATCTAGTGTGTGATATTTTGTAATTCATTTTCATAACCATTCCCAATATGATTTGGACTTGTTACCAGATGAGGAGGCCAGGGTAAGTAATTTTGAGGAGGCTTTGCATCTATATATCTAGTTACAGGTCACCCTTTTTATGCTAAAGACTTATCATTATGTTATGGAGAGGGAATAGTTCATCGATAAGATATTATCAATAAACAGATCATGATGAGAATGGAGTAGTCAGGATTCCTCACAAAGTAGAGCTATGGTCCGGGGTTACCGATTTTCTGGGCAGAATAGTTTTTGTTTGGCTAGGGGTAGGTACTATCCCTCAGTGTATCATTTATCCTAAATTAAAATCTCTTATGACTATGATAAGGAATCAAGATATTATTTTTCTTATAGAGTCCATGTTCATCAGTAGATATAGTTCCTAGCCATGTTGAGTAGTTATTGTGCGCTAGGTGTTCCACTTCTGGTTCTTCCATTGAGGCAGTTCCAGCCAAGGTAGAGGTAGCAGGTTACACCAATTTTGGATCACCAAATGGAAGATGGGGTAGGAAGAGGACATCCTTGAGACACTCATAATCCTCATATAGCATATCACAGCCATGTAGGCAGTCACAGTTAGGGTCAGGGAGGCTATGGATCTAATTTTTATTAGCTTCATGCGTTATAATGGCCTGTTCTAGGTGAGACTGAAATTGGTCTGGGTCCCAATTTCTTGTTTTCTACTTGGTTTTGGGCCTTTTATTGATCTATGAGAGACACACTCTCTGATATCACATTCCCATGTTCGTACATTGGGATTTGATGTGGTCTGGATTCTAGTGGACTTGGCATTAAACACCCCAGTTGGAGGCTGAGCTGACTTATTTGAATTATGTAGAGATACTGAGCTAGTTCTAGGGAAGAATATCTCTTGGGGGATATCCTATGTTTAAGGGTAAAACCATATTATTTCATCCTCAGCATAGATTGGTTGTATTCAGAGTAGGCTATCATGGATTGCTTTAGGAGGAAGGTGGTGTTCTTCAATTCTAATTGAGAGACAGTGGTGCCTGTTGGTGAGAGGGAACCTTTGACGGGATATAATAGTGTTTCTTCTTTATCATCCTAGATTTTTGATCTAATGCTTAGTTATTCGGAGGTTTATCAGTTGTTGTTCCCTATGGTCATTATAGAGTACCCATATGTATTTCTAGAAGAGTTTTTGGATTTACCTCTTGAGGATAGATTGAGTTTGGGATCAAGGTACATATAAGAGCATCTCATATCTCGATGTCTCCATATAATATTTACCCTTATATGTTTTGAGATCAGTGAATATAGATCGATGGTCTGTTGCATTGTGGTTTTGTTCAGAAGAGAAAGTCGTCATGGGATGAACATGTTTTTGTCATGAAGAAGGATGATACAAGTTTTTGATTATTTATAAATTATTCTTTCTTTAAAAGAGTTACAATGAAGAACCACTACCCTATTACATATATTATTGATTTATTTATTCAACATAAGGTTTCAAGTTTATTCTCAAGTAATTATTTGTGCTCATGATATAATCAGATGTGTGTGAAGGATGAGGATATCCTACAGCCTCCATTCTATTAACTTCATGGGAATTACAGGTTCATTTTGATATTGATTAGTGTCAAAAATGATCTAGGTGTTGTCATGGGGTTGATGAATGTTATTTTCCATGTGTTCTCAGATAAGTTCATGAAGGTCGTCATCAAAGAAAAACTTGTATACTCTGCGTCTGTGGAGGAGAATATAGATAATATATGTTCTATTTTGGGAGTTCTTCTTCAACAACATCTATTTGTGAAGTTTACGAAGTGTGATTTTTCGGATCGAGATATCCATTTATTGGTGAAATTTGTATTCTAGTAGGGTGTAGTTGTGGATTCTTCAAAGATGAAAGCAATTGTGTCTTGGGATGCCCCCAAGATAGTGGCAGAGGTGAAAAGTTTCCTTGTTCATTCAGGCTATTAGAGGGGGTTCGTTGCCGATTTATCTCACATTACGACCCCTAGAACATCATTTACTATAAATAATCTAGCATTCATGGGGAATAATAAGTTTCATGTGGATTTAGAGTATTTTAAGTAGAAGGTGGTCAGTGCTCTGGTTATTTTTCTTCTAGTGGAAGGAGTTCAGTTTGAGGTTTTCTATGATGCTTCAGGTATGGGGTTAGTCTATGTTCTGATATAGTAGTGGTCAGTCATTTCATATGGATCTTGGAGATTACATTTCAATGAGAATAACTATGCCACCATCAATCTTAATTTGGTGGTAGTGGTGTTTGCTCCGAAATTTTGGATACATTACATCATCGACGATCATTTTAGGGTTTTCAAAAATCATAGAATGATGAGGTTTGTTTTCTCCCAACATGGCATGAATATTCGATAGAATTTTCGGATGGAGATCATATAGGATTAAAAAAACATATTTTCATATACACCTGGTATGAGGAATGTTTTAACTGATTTTTTGTGTCTAAAGTAACATTGTGATATAGTGTATGAATCAGGTGATTCTTAGAGAGTAATGGAATAACTTTCCGAATTACATCTCGATATGGGAGAAATTTGAGGTAGAGGTTGTATTTTCAGATGACATTCCAGTCATCTCTAGTGTGTAAGGTGGATGAATTCTAGTTGGGGTCATGAGGTAGAGGTTTGTAGAGACCGTGTTATTTTTGGTAAGGCCCCTGATGGTTGGTATGAGGATGAACAACACCTGTTATTGTTTCATGGTGGGTTTCTTGTTCCTTTGGGGATGCATGAGATGGTTCTCAGATAGTTCCATAGATTTCCTTTTGTAGTACATCCTATCATGAAAAAATGTATTGATCATTGAGGAGTCAGTTTTCAGGGAGTTGGTTGAAGCATGTAGTGGTGGTGTTTGTGTCTTGATGTTTTGTCTTCCATAAGGTGACGGTTGAGCACCACATTCCGGGTGGTTTTCTCTCGAAGTTAGATAATTATTAGTGGAAGTGGGAGTGTATCTCAATGGACTTTGTTATAAGTTTACCTTGAGATCTGGGATGATATGACACTATATGGGTGGTAGTAGACTGTTTGATGACATCTTCCCAATTTGTAGCAATTAAGGAGACATGCTCAATGGTGGTTTTTTCAAGGAAATTTCTGGAGGAGGTGGTGAGACTTCATGGAGTCCCAAGGATGATCATTTCTAATCGAGATCCTCAATTTACCTATATATGGTGTGGAGAGGTCTTAACCAACATTTGGTTATCAGCTATTCTATAGAACTACTTTTCATCTGTAGATGGATGGTCAGATAGAATGGACTGTCCAAACTCTTGAAGGCTGATTTCTCTCTTATGCCCTATATTTTGGAGGTTCTTGGATGACACAACATCCTTTGGTAGAAATATCCTTCAACAATAGTTTTCACACCACCATCGGTGTGGAACTCTTTTAAGCAATGTATGTCCAACCATTTCGTTCTCCAATGTGCTATATTTGGGTTGGATAATGAGTTATTCTTGGGTTTGAACTGGTACATAACACGACAGATATGGTTAAGGTGATTTGTGAGAGAATGAAGGCAACACAGGATCATATGAAACTTAATTCCAATCATAGGAGGAGTTCTTTGGAGGTTTTTGTTGGGGGTCATGTGTTTTTGAAAGGGACTCTCCTTCGTGGGCAGCGATGGTTTGGTAGTGGGAGTAAGATCTCTCCCTAGTTTGTTGTGTCATTCTAGGAATTGACTTATGCTAGAGTCAGGGCATATCAGCTAGCACTTCCCCCATAGATGAGCCTTATACATGATGTTTTTCACATGTCGCAGATATATTTTTATCTTCATGACGACTCTCATGTCATCTATTGGGGTGAGACTGATGTTGACAATCATACGACCTTTGAGTAATTGCATGTAACGATCATCGAACACAAAGTGAATGTATTGTGCAGTCATTCTATCCCCTTGGTTTATTTCTTATGGTGGTGTTATGGTGTGAAGGATAATAAAAAATAATGTGAGTCATAGATACACACTTAGGACCCTGAACTATTTTAGGTTTATCTCTTTTCTTGTAATGATATTTTTTTGGTGGTCGTAGACCTTTCCTGTTAATGCGGTGAATTTATCTTGTTTCTTCTTATGGATTTCTCTCATTTGATAGGTATCTCCCCCAAAGAGTGTTTTGGACCTGGTCGCGATTGTTGTGTAGCTTTATGTTTGTTCATATAGAGATTTGGTTGATCTCATTTAGTGGAAAGAGCCTTGAAAGGTATCTCGAAGGGTGGTTATTCTGGCCCCTTTTCTTGTTTCTTATCTTGGATGGTTTTGCATCCTTGTGGAAGAGAATGTCTTGAGAGGTGTCTTCATTCATAGCATGAAACTCTCTGGTACATTACTTTGTGAAAAACTGGTGTCTGGCATGTTCTAGGAGGTCAAGCTGACTTATTCCTAACACTTTACAAAAAATCAAGTTCTATAAATAGTGTTTCCATTTCTATAAACAGTGTCATTGGTGAGATAGATGTGAAAATTGTCATCAGTGAGACCAATTATAATAGTTTCATCAGTGAGATTGATCTGAATAGTTTCATCAGTGAGACAGATATAAATAGTTTCATCAGTGAGACAGATGCAAATAGTTTCATCAGTGAGATAGATGTGAACATTTTTAATTTTTGAGAAAGATGTGAATAGTTTCCACAGTAAGAAAGATGTGAACTTTTTCATCATTGAGACAGATGTGAATAGTGTCATTGGGGATTTAGAGTTGAATAGTTTCATTATTGATACATATGTGAATAGTTTTATTAGTGAGATAGATGTGAATAGTTTCATTAGTGATTCGAATTGGTAACTTGTGTCAGTGAATCACGTCGGTGTGTCACGTCGGTGGCTCCTGTTGGGGAGTCACATTAGTGAGTTTCTTCAGTCACTCACATTACTGAATCATGTCGTTGACTCATGTTGTTGAGTAAAATCAACAATTCACATCAATGAATCACATAGGTGATTCATGTCAGTGACTCGTGTCAGTGAGTTGTCAGTGAACAGTGTTTATAGCATTCTATAGTCTCACACCTTTACCAATATATTTGATGTAAGACACATTCAAAAACTTATTTTAATGGATTTAATGTAGATTTAAAGCCCATAACTCCTATATTATTTTTCCTATGGTTCTGGATTCTTTTACTTAGTCAAACCACATAGTCCTGACCAGATCCACCTTTAATGGAAAATCCAAACAGTATCTAAACTGATGATCTATATAAATCATTAAAAGGTCGAGATACTCTTCACCTTGTTCATCCTTCTCCGTTATCTTGTTGTGAGGTACCCCAATTTTTTTCCCTATTAATTGTTTGATTTTTTTATCCTTGGATCATTTCCCCTTAGAGAGTTTCTTAGTGTATGCAAACCCCCTATTTTGGTGAATCTTGACTGTGTTAATCCTTCTTCAATATAAGACATGTTCTAACTCTTTTATTCCAGGCTACTCAATTTGTTTCCTCTACTCTCACCATTACATTTTATGGCATGTGATCTCCATGTTTCTAATGTAGCTCTCTTAGGTGGTGGTTGGCGCAGTTGAGTCGCGGAATCATTGTGTAGATGCAGTCATTACTATAGAGGTGACACTAATCTATTGTGTTAGCACATTCTCATGAAAAAAACATCAGAAAACTATTGAGGTAGGGGATTTTTGGCTCATCTATTCTTTTTATGTGTAGTTTTATGGTTATCATGTTTTAGCCACTAGGTGATAATTAAATTTACATAATAATAATAATTGAACATTATTAATGAATTGGTATCATTTTCATAGTGATTTTATTGACACTTGATTTGTAGATAGTGTGATATATATTCTTTGACTTATTTATAATGATGTTCATGAATGAAATTGGTATAGAATGTAGATAATAAATTAATTGATAATTAATTGTATAAAGATAAAGATCCATGTTTAATCAATCTGGTTATTTTTTATTTGATGGTAATAAAATTGTTGCAGAATAAATGTCTAATTGAATTTATTGATAAACCTAAAGTATGTGGATTCATATTAATTAAATTCATTCCATGTTAATTATTAAATAATAAGTGATATCTTGAGATAAATAGTTTTTTAGGTAACCCATAGTACGAACCTATTATAATGAATCAGTTAATTCAAGATAGAATAAAGAACTAGTTTATAGATAAATATTATTCCTTATTTGGGGGATAAGAGTCTCGTTTCTTTGATTGTTTCCTATTTAGTGGGTTGTGGTATAAACCTAGAATGGATGAGCTTATAAAGTTGTGATGGTATGTGCAGGTAGGGAGGCCTAGTGGTTGTGGAATTAGTCGATTCCTAGACTGGAATGATGAATCTGTTTATGCATGTGGGTGTCTGGGAGGACACCAGGGATGATGGATCAGGTTAAAGTTGGGATTACCCATTGATATAAATGTGGTTACTATTGAATCTGATGTTTGTTTATCTGCTTTAATTACCCCACTACTCAAGGCATA
This sequence comes from Viscum album, assembly GCA_963277665.1. Lineage (NCBI taxonomy): Eukaryota > Viridiplantae > Streptophyta > Magnoliopsida > Santalales > Viscaceae > Viscum > Viscum album. Next base: position 1,151,611,610 of record OY728121.1, on the reverse strand, counting down.
TTGTCTTGTGTACCCTACTTCAAAGAGAGACAAAAACATGTGGGGTATTCCATGTACATTGTGTAATTATCTTCTCAATGATTTATAGGCCTACAATCCTGCTATATGAATCAAAGACTCTACGGGTTGTTCAACTTCTCACCATGTTGAGACCCTTTTGTTTGGAAGTTTAGAATTATTTTAAAGAATGACTATATTTTTATAACTGTGATAATGCTATTAAAAATTAATGAATAAATGTTATTATCCCATGGGTTTGGAGCTTTCTAGGATACAATGTTGATGTTACAATTTAAAAGAACTACGGACTTGGTTTGGCTATGTATGGAGGTAATGGAAAATTGTTGTGATGCTAATGAAATGTAATTTTGGGTTTATAAAGTTTAATTAATGGTTAAATAATTAATTAACGTAATTTTGAACTAATAAAAGGGATAAATAATTTAATAAAACTTTTTAAATGGTTGTGTGCTTATAGGATATCAAGTCATAGCAGTGGTAGTCAGGATTCTGAGAAATGATAGCTATAGTTGAGTGTAATAGTAGTTTTTGGACAAAAAGTGATTGCGAGGTATATTATATCATGTAAGTTGGCTTTCTATATGCTACTCCACCCTTTAGGTTTGGGTGACTCACGCTTCAAGGATTCTATGCCCTAAGTGTTTTTCTCCAACATCCTAGTGGGAGGATAGATGTCTAACTTCCCCCTTTGGACCTACTCTATTATCTTGGTAGTTACTTATACTGGTATGCACGGAGGTTAGTTTTCTCCATATATGTGTGTAGAGGGATTTAATGGAATGTGATTATTTCACACACATATATTGTGGATATAGTTTCATATGGAATACTATAGATGTAATTTGTATAGGTTGTGATGGTTTGAGGATCATTACTTGGTGTGTGGGATATAATTGCCTGAGGTATAATACTTTATGTATGATACATACTATTCGAGCTGTAGTGGCCCCCAGAAACTACATGGCTACATTGGGTTATGTGGTTGTGGTGGTGAGTTTCTTGAGATGTATGTTGTTGTGCTTCACCCAGGTGTCTACAAGAAAGACCCTTTGGATAAATATTCTTAGGGCGTGTGATGTTGGGGAAAAGTAGAAAACCAATGGAAAAGTGGTATAGGGGTACCCGTGACATTCATTATTATATTATATACTATTTTATGTGATACTTTGTGAGAGTATCCAGTGTGAGGCTATGAACATACTATATGTATTTAGGTGATTATTTTTTCACTTATTGTTCACCATGCTTCATCATTATTTCATTACCTTTGTACAAGTGGCTCCGAGGAGGATCATTCTTAGTATATTTTTATACTCACCATATGTATATATAAACATATTTTTAGGTCACATTGTTGAAGGTTTTAGATCACGCTGGTTAATACAATTCTTGGGGGATTTACTGGAGGTGTTTGGTCTTCGTGGTCACAATCATTTTACATTATTTTTATACTTGAAATTTTTTCCTTTTAGTTGTATTAGTTCTTGCATGATATTACATATGTGAACATTGATTTATTTTATATCGTAGTCTAAGAATGTGTTTTTTGTTTTTATCTTATCTCTCTCTTTCACTTGCATTCTCTAAGAGGGTAATGCCTTCCATCTGTGTGTTTGTTATACCTTCAGTGCTAGTCTCCATCCTAAGGCCTACTAGAGGATGGACTTATGAGTCATTATCACTCTTCTCACATTTCGAGCCTATGAGGGGTGTACTTTTTGGGGAGTGGTTGTGACATCGCTTTACCTATTTTAATGTGGCTATTTTATTAACCCTTTTTACGATGAGAGATTTCATAAAATTTATTTTAAAATATCAATCATTGATTACCAATATTGATTTCAAATTTCAAATGATTAAATTTCATAAAAGGGGTAGAATGTAATACATCATAATTTTAACATAATGAATATTTCTGAGATCATACAATATATGCAACATTGAGCATAATAGAACTAAAAATATTAATATCTAAATATTACAATTATTACCTAGACATTACATTAGTAAATATGAATAGGATAAACAAATTTTTGAAATATATATAATTTTTTGATGTAATAAAATTGTATTGTAATATTTCATGGATGTAAGCACTCAATTTTTAGTAAAGTCAATTAATTGTTGAAAAGTATGGTTTCTTCTAAAATGTTTTTATTTCTTTTTTGACTGAACAATATAATCAATTTTTGGAACATCAATAGAATATACATGATGAAATAATCATCCTTTTTGAATCTAGAATATCAAAATTTCCTCTGGGTGATATTGTTTCTCTTCTAAAATGTTTAATTTTTCATTAAATAATGATAATTAATAATTTATATTGAAAATTGTATTTTATTTTATATTTTCTACAATAAAAAATTGTTTTCTGTATTATTTTTAAAACATTTTTTTTATTTTTATTTAATATAATATAATTATGTTTTTTAAATAAATTTTATATATGAATATATTCTAAACAATATTATATTTAAAAAAATCATTTTTTATGAACAAATGTTTTTTATTGTATTTTTTTATTGGATTTTAAATTAAATTACAACACTTTCCCTATTTTAAATAATCAATAATTGATTCCATATTTGGAATTAAGAGGCCCAAATTTCATAAATCATCTCATTTTTTTTTTTATTAAAAATTAATAGAAACCTTACTAAAATTAGTTACCATGTGAAAGGGTAAATCAGGTAATTAAAGGTTAAATATAATATGATATATTCTATAAAACTACTCAAACACATGACCTAATTTTAATGTACAACTCAATATTATACATAATAATCTAATATTTGGTTATATGGACTTTTAGTGCCATTTGGATGTGATTATTACCATTAAATATAATATGTTATGAATTCTCAAAAATATCACCCTTTAATTTTTAATAAATATAATATTATTAACATGGGGATAAATTGAGGTTTCATTTGGTTATAGATTATAATTTTAAATATAAATGATTTATATTTATTAAGATAATTTACTTAACATCATTAGTAAATATATAATGAACTTAAATTTATACAAAATGATTATGTGAAAATTATTCAATTAAGGGAAAAATAAAGTAAATGATATTAATAATATTTCAGTATTATAATTTCATATAATTAATGTGATCACATACTTTTATATCTGAACATTAAAAATTTCGAATTTGTTAAATGATATGCATCATTTTTTGGATGTTATTATTGTCGATGTAATGAATTGCTCTAAAAATTGACATTAATGATAATTTTTAATAAATAATAATTTATAAAATGATAAATTAATTATAAAAATATTTGAGTCACATAAGGTATTATTATATGGTTGATAATATTAACTTTTTTATGGGTTTTTGGTCTTTTTATCATAACAATATTGATCCATAAGTAGTAAAAAATGATTTTCGGGGTATGTTTAAAAAGGGTAAATGAGGGGGTAAAACCAAAAATATAAGGGTATAAACATAGTCAATGCTTGCATAATTTGTATTTAAATAGAGTATTTTGACCAATCATAATGTACTCTTGCAAATACATTAGTTTGGTGCAATTTTGAATTCAAAAAATTAATTGAATATTTTTTGAAATTTGAAGTTTTCTCCAAACCACTTTTATAAAAGTGAACCTCTTCTTAATTTCATTTTTTCATAAAAATATTAAAATTATTATCGAGTAAAAATTTACATTCATTGGTTACTTTCAGGGTAACCTCCTATTCTCATTTAATCACATGAAATGAAACTTTTGGTTAAGCTATTCCCGGAGAAAATCTATTCTAAACATCCCTCCCCATTTTTACCATCATTATTTTGAGAAGAAGACCAACCCTAGTAATCTTATGGTTTTATGAAAATGTTTTTATCCAATGAAGTGGTATGGTTCTTAACCAATAATTTTTGTTTTATTTACTCTTCCACCACACTCAAATTTTCTTCATCCATGAAAATATAAAAACATAACTATCTCCCATAAACTAAAATGTTATTACTTTAATGGAAGAAAAAATATTAATCTCCCACATACATCAATTGGAAATGTAATTTATTGTTTGTGTTTATGGTTGACGACCACCTTGAAGACTGATGTAATTAATTTTTCATCACTTCCACAAATGACCCCTTATAATGGAGAAATTAATGATTATATATGATATTAATGAAATAATTTCCATTATGAAAATATAATATATATTTTAATTCCATACAATTTCATTCCCTTAAAAATGAAAACATCAAATGTGAATATGTGGGGAATATAACCTCATTGAATTGATGTGATTAATTTATCATCACCATATCACATTGATTGTATATATGATTATATTTGAAAAAATAATATTAAACTCTTGTTATTATGGTTAGTCTCAAAAATTAAAATAATACTTACCCTCATTACCTAATGAATGTTGAAAAACGGAAATGTTACTCATTTGTATGTATGACCTATCATATCTATGAATATAACGTAGTTCTTTTTTCATAAAAAATTTAATTGTGATATATAATATTATAATTGAGGTATAAAAATATAATTATTTCATGATTATTACTCTAGTGGTAATGGAATAATTTCTACCTTTACCATATTCATCCTACCGAATTCATATTGGATAAATTAACTGAATTTCATGAAAATGTATGATATAAATGTAAATGATTATGTAAATGTATATAAAATTTTAATAAATTAAATAAATCTGATAATAATCATGAAAAAGATTCTTGATATAGTGGAAATCTTGGTTGAGTTATTTTTCCGGAAGATAAAGAACATATGTGATGAGTAGGAGTTGATATAATGGATACATTAACAATAAAAATAATTTTGTTTATTTTTAAAATACTTCCCTTCAATTTCCCTGATTTAAATTATATTTTTTTGAATTTATTTCTATTGACATAAGGGAAAAAAGTGAGTTTTATGTGGATTTTTAAAAAAAAAATCAAAAAGGAATCTATTTATTGGAATGTTTGGAAATTCATTTTTAAAATAAATAAAGAATAATCTATTTTAACATATATGGTGAAAATAGATTTTCCCACAATTATAGGTGTTATTTTATTTTTTTATTCTTTAAAAATAATTTATATTTTCCTAAAACAATAAACCATCTATCTGTTTGTTCGAGTTTTTAAGTTTTGAAAAAATGTATATAAAAATAATGGTTATTTTAGTATCCAAAATAATTTTTTAATTTATTTTTAAAATATTTATTCTAAAATTTTATTTACGATATATCTCCTGGGACTTTTTTATGAAGGGATGAGCTCTATAATATATCATGGGTGAGCGTGATAGAACTTCTAAAAACGTTTTTTCCACATTATATCTCATAAGTGATCCAAATAAATCATATATTATTGGTGACCCCTCATTATGCTCTATTACAATGGGTAATGATTAAAGTTTCCAAATAAGTATTTTTGAAATTTTTATTGGGTTGTTCCAATTTATTTAATGTTTTTTGGATGGTTTCTATGGTTATGTTATCTCAAGAAACCTACATGACATTTCTATGCACTCTAATGAGTTTTTAATTGAAATAATTTAATTTAAAAATGTAAGGTAATGATCTTTCCATTGGGAAATTGTTTCCCCTTTTACGTATAAATCTATGATTTTTTTAAAAAAATCTTGGGTTTTCATGTTTTTACTATACTGAAAAATTATTTCTTTCGAGTTCCCTTACGGATATTTTTTTCTCAAAAAATATTTTAAAATGATTTTTATAGGGTTTGTGGATGGGTAATGGAAACAAATAAGTCAATTTGAATATCCTAATTATTTTTTATAAAATGAGATCATGTTATTATTTAAAAGTATTATAATAATGGATAAATGAATACTATAGAATTTTACTTTTTCTAATATAAGGTTTGTAATGTAATATTTATGGCCTAATTATATTAATGATTTATATAGTATTTATCAATGATTGACATAATTAGTGGTTATTTATTGTCAGAACATGGATATTCACTAAAATTCTAGATCTGACCTTGTCCCCTTCCTGACATTGTCCTATGGCTTCATTTCATTCAAAAATTAATTCTTTCAATGAACACTACTAATGCATTAAATTTTAAATCATCAAATTATTTGGAGTGCCTCCACGTGATAGTAGTGAAAGGGGTGTCTTTTTTATATGCAAATTATGGTTGATTTCATCTTTTGAAGAATGATATATCACTTGTAGTTGCTTCCAATTTATCAGAAGATGGTGTTCTCTATGTTTTGGTCAATCTAGAAACCCTTCATAAATTATTACATCAATGTAGATTCTCCAATATTGGTTATATCATGATTTATAATAGGGAAAAATAATTCAGTAACAACAACTTCAATGAGTGGCTATGTTAATGATGGGATTTATCTAATACAAATCTTTTCACAAGTATAACTGGATACTTCTATATTGACATTAATAGTAAAGAATACATATTAAAATCATAGAAATCTATGAATTTTTTCCTGATCCCAGTTATTTTCAAAATTTCATAGTGTGGTATATATATTAATTTCTTTACTAAGAAACAAACCTATACTAAATTTTGGATTAATATACTTGGTTTTATCTATATATTCGGCCATCACAAGACTCTTAATGATTTATCATATTGTGTGGGTACACCACATAATATTTATCTGAACACTCTTGATGTGATCTTGTTTTCTATGATAATATTTTTTTAACTCAACATTGAGTCAATTTTTTCGATGATATAAATCTGGTTTTATTTTTTCAGAAATTTTAAATTACGGAGGATTATAAAAACAATCCCCTATTTTTGGATGTTTATAAAGGAGTTATGGTCTATAAATCCAACTACATGATTATGGAAATTTCTTTGAAAACTCCCCAACTTTGATAATAATATTGTCTGGATGTAGTTTCTGAATTATTAGAAGGGTAGACTAATTATTCATGTAAAGATAAACCACTCATGTATAGAATGCACAAAAAATGGATTGGTTATAATCACAATCCCCCATGTCATGGGTGAGGTGTTCTAGGTTTTCCACTTTATCAAAGAGGTAAAGGTTTTTTTGGTTTTTAAAGAAGAATTGTTTCCCCTTCTTAAATTTATTCAAATTTATACTAGAAAAATAGAGGAGATCATTGCCAACAGTAATGATAGCCATAATTTTTAGTAATCCAAAGAGATTATTATTCCCATGCTGGTGATTTCTTATTAGAAAACTAATTCTATTATACTATACATTATAGGTCAGTATGTTTAAATGGACACGGATGGGGATATGAATCCACCACATTCATATGTAGATATTCTACAATAGGGTCCAGTGAGTGTTAGTGATAATGATCATGATAATATTCTCTTCATTTAATGAATAATATGTCTCTTTCCCTATATGATGATTTCAATCTAGATAATTTTTTTTCACATTGAGTGAATCATATCCATCCTCTATCAATTCATATATGATTTAATAATATCATCATTAGAGTAAATTGGTTGAAGAGGTAGTGGAGAAGGATGACCTCTTTGAATTTTCCTCCAAATACATGGAGCTCCCAAAAAGGTGCTCTTGGCTCTAAGGATAACACAGTGGGTAATGATTATCCCATACTGAGAGCACCCTCTTCTAATGGGGTAATATTTACATTAATTAAAGGGATAGAATAAAAATAAAGAGCTTATTGGGGTTAGATGGAGGTTCAAAGAATAACTAGTGAAAAAATAAGGCCAGGGTGAGAATAAGTAAGGTTAACCACAATTCATAATCAGTTACAAAATCAATGTTATTTTTGGAATTTTCAATGATTGGAAAATACCAACGTATCCAACTATAATGCCTCGAACCCACACATCCAGATTCGATGATTAAAAACATTATGTGTATTTTTTTATATATGCCTACTGAAATATGCATAGTGATTTATAAAATATATGACCTTTTACTAGTCTAGGTTTTGTTTGATTATAAAATAGATATCATTTGTTATAGTTGACAAAAAACAAATGCCAACTATGCTTCCACATGTGATAACTCCAAAAGCATTGATGATAAACTTAGATATTCTATGATGCCGACAAAAAGAATTTGAAATATAAGATAATCATTTAATTTCCTAGTAACATGTCTTAAATTCATTGAAATGCCTTTTAATAAAATCCTTCGTTAAAAATTATTTTGATAAATGTTTCTAAAATATAGCATAAAAATACTTTTCGAAATACCTATTAAAACAGCTTTGAAATTGCATGTGCATTAAAATAGAATACCACTTTTTAAATTACATACATTCTAAAATCATTTTAAATATAATCTTGTGATTTATATAATTTTTTTATATGATTTTGAAATAAAAAACATTGTGGAAACATGAAACAATGAAGGCTATCTTGGGGATACCCACTTGAAGAGGGATAGGTTCACTCCCCAATTCCCAACTATATTTTCAATGTTCATGTTTCTGGTTTCATGAAAAAAAAATTCTTAATTTATATATATACATTGATTTTTTATTTGAGTTTCTACATTATAAACTTTAAAAAAAATATACATTGATATATTTATATATATACATATATGTATATATATATATTCACGAGAACACATAATCTATATTCACAATAATCAAATCTCACATTGACTTGTCTTTTCATCATATGAGTAATTTTCAACTATATTTTGCATTATTGAAAATGTACTTTAAAAATAATTTCTAAAAAATAAAGTTGTATTCCTAAAACATAAATATATATTAATAATAAATACTAGTACATGCATGACATGTCATAAACTAAGATGATGTTCATACCTATTAATTTGAGTGACATTCATGTTCGTGCATGTAATTTCATATATAAAATCATATTTTTAATAATAAACATGACAAAAAATAATTAAAAATAAAAAAATAAATTTTGATAAAATAAAATTTTCATTCGAATATAAAATAGAGTGTTGAAATAATTTTTAACATACAATTTCTCATAATGATATTGAATAATATTTTTTAAAATTAAATATAAATTTATATAAACTATAATATTAGATAACCAATTTAAATGTATTTAATATAATTCTAATAAATTATAATTATCAAATAAAAAACCCCTTAAATTATAATAATAAAACTGTTTTAATATTAAAGAACAATAAAATTAGATAAATCCCTTACCAATTAAGAATTAAATATCATAGTTTTAAATTATCATAAATATAGATTTTTTTAATGAAAAAACACATAGAGGAAGAATTTTTAATCAATAGAATTATAATTAATTGAAATTCGAATCAAATATTATTTAAAAATAGAATTTTATTTATACAAATAATGTTTGATTTATAAAATTATTCCTTAACAGTATAGAGAACCAAAATCTAAAAATATATTTAACATATCCGTTACACAAAAATAAATTAAAACATGAAAATAATTAAAATTTGATCACTAAAATAAAATATATAATCTCCCTTACTATTTATTTGTAAAAGAGATATTGTTGTTGTCTCAAATAGTGGGAGGGATGTTTTTCCATTACCATAATCATTGCATGCATCTGGAGACTAGTGAATAAGGAATAACTAACTCCTTATTTATATCCAAATTCATAATGTTACTGTTATAAATATATAAATAAGTATTTATATTTTGGTTCTATGCATACTAGACTATTTCATAGCTGTATGAAGAAGGAAATAGAAACATATTATTTGGTTTCAAAGAAATTCTTGGTGAGAAAAAATATAATATAATATACATATAACTAAATATAGACTAAACACTAAAATATGTCATTAAATGAAATCGGTTTCATTTAATGTGATACAATAGATTAATTAAACCAATTCCTTGTATCGCAAAAATGTTTCCATTGCAGACAAATGCACTTAATTTTGATGTATATAGGTTCATTTAGATTAATCAATTCATGCATAAAAATTTGACTGTGTTAAACAATGAAAAAACTGATATCAGTCGGATGTGAATAAATAGTGATAAAAAAATTGATTAAGGATTCAAAAAACTAGAATATGAAAACAAAAAATGTGGAAATTATTGTAAAATACATTGAATATATCCCAAAACAATCTATAAAATAATGGATAAGATTATAAAAGGAAGAAAACTGACCAACGGGCCAGTAAAAACCTGATTTCAGGGAGATTTGGATATCAAAAACAAAATAAATAACACATACTTTTGATTTGGGACAAAAAAATAGTTTTCCCCATAGATTCCATTCAAAACCTCCATGTGAGGCTGATATGGTGTAGTTGAACCTTAACATGAATCAGTTTGCCTTCATCGACCTTCATTTCACTCAGATATCTCGAAAAAAACCCATTTGTCGAGTTTAGTTCCAGATTCAGTGGTCGAACCTTCTTCAGTAGACTATGATTCGACCTTTGAATCATCAGCCCGCACTCGTTTCTTAACATTGTTCTCGAGCACAACAATACCCTTCGGGTTTCATTTTAACCAAGCCCTATGTGAGTCAAGAGTTCCCCTTATCCCAAACTATATTCACCAATTAGTTTTATATTTCATTTACAATACATTAATCAAAAGTATATAATAGTATAATTTAATTTAATTATATTAATGTAATTAATATATATTTAAATGTTTAAAATTAAAATAATTTAAAATAAATATAATTGACTCTTCTGTACAAAAGAATTATTATAATGTACTTGAAATTTATAATTCAAAATAATACTTATATTTATATATATTATCTTATAATACATACATTAAAATTATTAATTATTTAATTCTTCCTACAAATAATTTTTAATGTTTATTCCATTTTTAATAATACATTATTTTAACAAAAAAACAACAGTTCTAGTATAATGATTTAAAACTAAAATTTAATATAAAATATTTAAATAAAATCATTATTAATGAAATATTGTTATAATATATTCATTGAATTCCTAAATTTAAAAATCAATACACATTCATAATTGGGTATTATTATTATTATTGAATTAAAATTTAAATAAAAATAATTAGAATAAATAATTGTTTTATAAAAACTCATGATGTTACCCCAAATCCCAACATAGATATGTTATGAACCACAAAACCAACTCTTGGGCATCTATGAGAAGAACTATACATTCATGTATGAAATTGCAGATCGAAATAATATTATAGACCAATATTTTTTTCTAAAATAATCTCACTCTCAGTCGATACTTTATTGGACTTTTATCACTCATTGAGAGGTAATGTTTCTACATAAAGCATATAGAATCATAAGGTTTCATGTATGCTTTTATAAAATTATCTTCACATGTTCCTCTATATTATTCATTCTAGGTATATGTACCAAGATAGAATGAGTTTATGGGAATTTATTGACATGATTAATGGTTCTATAGGTGGCTAATGGATTCTCCTTGGAGAATTGAACAAAAAACACTACCCCAGTGAAAAGAAATCCAATCATCAATTTTCCCCAGTCAATATAAGCCTTATATTGATGAAAATGAACTGATGTATATTAATCTGTTTGGTGAAAAATATACTTAGTATAAGAGGCATATCTACAGAGTTGTTTCCAATATGATTGATCATGACTTTACTTATGATGTGGAACTTGATAAATGACTATGTCTCTTCTATAACCCCTCCCATGCAAAACTTGGAATTCCTTCCCAATCTTGTCAGTTCCATGAATTGGCAGTTAAAAATACAATTCCCATTTAGATTCAATAGTACATGGCCCTCCCACTCTCAACGTGACTTTCTCATTTAGGATATTTGGAGTACTATGTATTTTTTGAGTAATATGATAACATGTTTCTTGAAGATGAAACTAATTAATTACAAATAAAAGAGATAGATTAGATTAATTTACATTGGGATGGATAGGTAAAGGGAGTCTCTGGAGGACCCCATTAAATAGTTTCAAGAGAAATCTTCCAACATAGACATCAATATGCACCTCTACCATGTGACTAACATTTAACCCAATCTAAATATCAGTCTCTCAGTGATGTAAAATCATTAAAATAAAAATATTAAAATCAAAATCATCAATAATTGGAATAGTAATTCCAAATTTCATAGCTATAATTATAAGGATTGAAAAGAATGTCTCACTCTATCCATCATAAAATTCAGAGAAAAATTCACTCCAAATAAATAGATCCTCTTAGATTACACTATTTCCTACTAAAAAATCCTCTTTAGTTGTCCTAGAATAAAGGGGTAATTGATATAGGGTATTATCCCCAACATTTTCAGCCATGAAGATTTTTTACCTGTATTTCTCATGATTTTGAAATTAAAGATAATACTTTTAGACATAACCTAATTAGGTCACCTGGACATTATGATTTCATTAATTTATTCATCTTTAAATAATTGAATGTTATAAAAATTAATATTTTCATGTAGGTATGTCTATTATTCATTAGTGGAATTATTCATCAGGGACTCATTAGTCAATTTGTCACATTGATTAAAAGATTGAAGATGGATATGAGATTCAAATCTCTGGGCTCAATTCTCCTATCAACACTATATAAAAGGTTATTTGTGATGTTATTTCAATTATATTTATATTTTTAATAAAGACATTCTAGAATCATACAGGTTTCGTAAAAGGTGCATTCAATGAAGATTGCATTGGCACTACAAAAATGATTTTCAATCTCCTCATAAAATCCTATAGGGGTGGTTTAATTTCCATCAAACAATATATTGAAAAGGATGTTGAAACCATATACTATAATTTCATCTAGAAATTATTGTAAATTTTAGTTTTCATATCAAAATCATTGTCTAGGTGAGACATCTTTTTGGTTAAACCCCAAGATCCTTGTTCATAAATTATTTTCATTTGTGATACAGGAAGTGCTCTAGTGGGGTAATAAAAAGTTATCCTCTATAACCTATAATTTTCTCCATTTCTAAATATTGTCTCTATTGACTTCTCACACATATGGTTAATTAATGAAAACAAAAACTAATCTAAACCTCCAGGTCCCTCACTATTCCTACTCATCTTTTTTATTCAAATGTCATTATTCTTTTTTTAGTGAATTAAAGGGAAATTTGGATCTATAAGAAAACTCCACATCACTATGATTGTGTATTGGGGAAAATATTCAATTAGGTTAGGTATTTATTTTAATTTTTGAAGGTATTTCCCATTTCCCAAAAACATAGTGTCTTATCAGATATGGATATTGGAGAGGTGACCATTGAAACCTCCCCCAATATGACAATCTCTCACATGGCCAAATCAGGTTGGTTACTAGACCTAAACCAATACTCCCCATACACTAGAAGATTACTAATATAAAAAACTCTATAGATAATATAGATTGGGGACTATACCCCCTGTAAAGAACTACAATATAATGTATATAAAAAAATTCAGAGACAAATAAAAATAAAAAATTTCACTTTATAGAATTAGATGATAAAGGATAAACCAAGTGAGTCCAATAATAAAAAAAGTATTCATAGGATGTAATGTATTTAAATTTATAAAAGTAAATAGTATTAAAAATTACCATGCTAACACAAATAAACTCTAAATACCACAACCTCAAACCCCATGTTGGTCTCATCACCATGAACCATCCCATCCAGTAAAAAACAATGAGAAACAATATCTTTTTTCTTTTTAAAACATGAATCCATGTAAACTACCCGGGTACCAAACAATGGACTAAATACAATGTCTGTAAACCCAATAGGTCTACACCTACCGTTTTATGAAAACCCAGTCTAATAATAATTCTATGAAACAAATTGATAAATAGGTGTATAAATTATACAAGTAACAAATTATAATAATAAACCTACTAAAGAACCATACCATAATATCTATGACCTTGTAGAAGAACCCAAAAACCCATTACATGAAGTATATGGAATAATAAAATAACTAAGATAGGCCCTACAAGGTCCCACCATTAGTGGTGGGGTGGGAAGGGATTGGGTGGGGTGAGGGGAAGACGTAGGTTTAAGTCCCCAGATTTGTGATTTACTGCAATTTTTACCTTGGGTTGCGTCCTGCGATGGTGGATGTAATTGACCTAATATAGGATAGGCCCTATAAGCATTACAACATAATTGGGAAAAGCCTTGTATATAACAATTTCAACATAGAAGCAATAGATTTTTTATAATAATTTAAATATCTTGGACGATCTAATTATATACGAATTTCAATGTCATGGTAAATACCATTATATAAGTATATCCTTATGAATCACAACACATGTCATGTAAAAAGAATAAAAAACTTAACATCATAAGCTACAATGGTCAATTAAGATAATTTGCCTTTTTCTTTCAATTTCCAATTTCATTTATTGGGTTGGTGGTAATATATTATAATTCCAATACACAAAACCATATTATATCAAACATCATTAGTAATTCAAAGAAACATGTAATCAATTTTACAAGGGGAATCTATTACATGAAATCACTTGGGTTTCATCTATTTCTAAATCCCATTTTTACAAAAATTAACAATTTTAGTTTTATTACAGGGTAGGATCACCACCCGAGTAACTGTGAGATAGTTCTCAACACCATGGGATACAATGGATAAAAAGATTACTCTAAACACCTGATTAAAATTACAATTTATTCAGTTTTTTAAGGAACACATTGTGTTATCACAATCTTATAATATTTCACATACTTATATTTTATAAACATGACATAGAAATTTGTGTGACACCACCAATTTTTATTAGTTTATTAAAGAAACATTTTCAACATGTAATACTGACAAGAACGAAGGTGATGGTGATAAAAAGAAAAAACATGATTATAAATCAACAATATAAAAACCCATAACCATTGTGGTCAAGTGATTAGAGTGATATAATGGAGAAAAATAAGAAGAGAGGGGAATCCAAGGAAAATAATCCCACCATAGACTGAACAAATTATCAATACATTTGTAAGGGAAAAAATGACTCCAAATTGTCTATAGTTTTCCATGTTTTCAAGACAGGAGAGAAGCATGATGATGAAAAAATAATCAAATGAACAAAATGACTTTTAAACCACTAATCCCAAATAATAACAAACATTAAATACTTTCGTGATGTTTGTTTCACCATTTATCTGATATTCCAACAAAATGTATTGCCCACGATTAAATTAACATTAATCAACCACATCAAATCATGATCATATTTCATGATTTTTAATTGATTAAAATCCAAAACTGAATCATGATGTATTCCTAAAAACATATATTGGTGTTGCAATGTGTTCAGAGCATGTAAAGGTCCAACATATAGATCTTAGTCCAACATCAATAGAAGATCCCAAATGAGCTCTGAAGCATTCCAAACAGATGGAGAATCACTGTAATAACTTTGAAAAAATTATACCATAACTCCATTAATTCAAAGAAAGAAAAATACATGAACATTATGTCATTTTACCCTATAAATCTTTTATATCCCCAAAAAGGTATTCCAGAAACATTGTTTAAAGAAGATGGAACACCAAATAAAATTATGTTTAACTAAAACTAAATAAGGAATGTAATAACAAAAATGATAGGATATTACAACATCACCACAATATACCATTCAGTTCATGGGATTCTCTTAGCCTTATTTTGGGGTCTTATAGAATAATTCTAGACATTATTCTATCATATTATATTTGTAACAACCTAGGTCTTTATAGAATATTACTTTTTCATTTTTATTTTTATTTATGAAAAATATATTATTTTTACATTAAAGGGAATTCTTTTTATGATAGTATACTCAAAACGAAACAATATGTTTCCTTGAAATATTACGTTCTACACAACATAGAGTTATATGAAAAAATAATATATTATTCTTATTATTTTAAATAGTAGCTAACGCTTAACCTTTGTATTGGTGAAAATGAACAGAAATAACAAAAATATGATTATACTTGTTTGTCAAATATCATTACATTTATTCAATATATTTAAGAGGCTTCAAATAAAAATTAATATGATTTTAGCTATGAAATACACTAATATTTTCAAAAGGTCGTTTTACCGCCTTTTGATGTAAAACCTTTTTAAATCATGTTTTTATAACTTTTATATGTTTTATTTGACCAAATAAATATATTATTTATAATCTAGACATCACGATTTTATATGGATAAAATTTCGGTAATTATTTTATATTGTTCGTTTTTTAATGGATAGTGAATAATATTGCATTTTATGTCAAAACTATCTTTTCATCTAATTTATTTATATAGTTAGATTATACTATAAATTGGTTTTAAATTTTAATTAGATTATATTTTTATCATTTAATCCAATTTTGGTCGATGGAAGTAATTTAACATTTAAATTGGACACAAACACATGTCAATCGTTTGATAGTTATTACTTCTTAAAAACCCACTTTTTAGTTTTGACAACTGGAATTAATTTTAAATTAATTATGGAAACTTCTATGTTTTGAATTTGGAAAAATGGATTCGATATTTGGAATTATGATTTTTAAATTTTTTGAATAGGCACAATTTATTTTTGAACATTATGAATAGTTTTAGTAAATAGTTTAATTACCCTGGTTAAAGGGTAAATATAGTAAATAAGGGTAAAAAAATAACATAATAATAATATTGAAATACAATAATACATATCCTAATCCAATTGGATGATATTTTTCCAACCATGGGGATCCTTGAGTCGATTTTGGTACCCTGTGGATCTACTTTTCTATGAAAATGATATTTTATAAGAATTAATTTAAAGTAATGAAAAATATAACATAAACAAGTCTTTTTTTAAAAACAGTTTTTATATGGGCTATATAAGTGATATTATCAACTATAAAGAGTCATTAGAAAGAAAAAAGATATTTCCTACACCATTATATTTTATTTATAATTTTTAGTCGTTAAATAAATAAATTTAATTATGACACAATGAAGATGCATTGATTTCTTCATTAATGAAATATTAAAATAAATAGTATTATAAATATTGAAATAAATGTAATATGGTTATTTTGATACCATCCACGAATTATTTGGATTAATATGACATGATATATTTTTATTAATTAAATTATGTAATGTCAATAAATTATGATATTATACTTGAATTATAATATACCTATTTATCCTTTATTTTTCATTCCATTCAATATTAAAAAAAATAAATGAAAGTCATGTTCATGCGTACGTATGGCTTACCGTCTCCATAAACGGTGCATTAAATTTTTATCTATAAAAATTATGGGAAATTATAAATACATATATACATGATATATATGATATATGTGATATTTAAATCAATAATATCATTCTGGAGATGATGTACTTTTTACTACATGGACAATGTACCTCAGAACAAGTTCATGTTTGACTTAGGTATAGAATATTGAAAAAATGATGAATATTAACATAAATAATTTTCTAATGTTTATAATGTGGTAATAATTGATATAAAAATAATAATAAACATGGAAATACTTTTGAATCAGGTATAAATTAACTTAATTTTATTATTTAGGAAGAAAATGGAATATACGGGATGAGTCAGACTCAAGGTAAAAGACTTCTTCTCAATCTACACACATTGAGGAATATTTTGATTTATACATGACTGTATTTTATACGTTGTATAAATACCGTTATGTTTAATTTCAATCAGAGGGAATTTTTTTCTATGAATTGTTTTACTAAATGACAAAAATAAGGTTTCGTTTTAATGTATGTGAGGACAATGACCTTTCTACTGCCAAAAGTATTATTTGATATTTGACTTCATTAACAAAAAATATGGGTTTTCAAAGGAAAATAAATACCATATACCATTTTTACATATTTTTATATTCAAAATGGTTTGGAGAAAGAAATAATTATGTCATTATCTTGAAATGATATATTTTTCTTGCAATGTGGGAATTTTATCTTTTTTTATGCATGTTTTACGAGTTATGAATATGTTATGGTTCTTGGTAATTGTTTGCATATAAGGGTGGTTCCATGATAAACTGAGGGAGAGTGAGACCAAGATAGCTCTCCAATGCATTGGGTAACATGATAGAGGTAAACATTAATGATTCTCCTAAGAGAATTGGGGAATATACTTTGATGGGTATTCCAAACGCAACTCCCTATGTAGCTATGAATGCTACAATGTATGTATGTTATGGATTCCATAAGTTACCTTTGTGATATATGAGTTCATTGAGTTATTCATAAATATGCTGATTTCTGGATATCTGTTAATGATCATAAATTTTATGAGTGAAATGTATGATTTCATTGACTTGTATGTATTGATACAATAATGTTTTCGTTCCTTATTTTATAACCGCTAATGATCTTTTTATTCTAATCCAAAGTTTTTTAAAAAAATCAAATGGTATTAGGAAGGGTAATAGAAAGAAATAATTCAAGAAACATTATATCATGAAAATAATTCTTGTTTTCTTTAATGAGATTTATTATTTAGATAAAATTTGGATAGATTATAAGTGTCTACTTTTTAATTTTTGATATCCAATGTAATATTTATGGACAAATTATCTAAAACTATAAATTTGGAAAGATCCTAAATGTTAAATTCTTAACTAAACTAAAGATTATGTTATTTTATGTCAATGGCCTTATAGTAGGTATCAAAAGTTGGTTTAGACAAATTTTGGTTTTAGGATATTGTTAAATTAATTTTCATAAATGATTTTTACTGTATAGTAAGATTTAAATCATATAGTATTTAAATATCACCATGTTGCTTCGACTCATATATGCCTTTGTTCAGAATGGTTTTCCATAAATGATATAGGGAATCTATGATTGGACGACATCAAGAGGAATATGCAACCTAAGATGGTTGGAATATGAACTAAACAATTTGTTTTAGTGATGGCATAGTTAACTCAAGCTATAAATGGTGGTGGTTTCCATGCATGAGATTATCCAGATAAAAAAGAACATTTCAGTAGTGGGGCATTCCATGAGGCCACATCCCCCATCAATTAGAGGATCATCTGACCCTGTTCATTCTGAAGGGTGGATATAAGCACTGGAAACAATTTTCGATGTCACGGGGTGCTCATAACATCAAAAGGTTACTCTTTTTGTTTACCATTTTGATGGTGAATCCAATCAGTGGAGGTCGATGGTTAAAAATGTCTATGTTAATGAGGATATTGATGTTCTTTAATAGGATTAATTTAAAGGTATATTTCTTGAGAAGTATTTTCCTAAGGTAGTTCGAAATAGGAGGGAACAAATTCATGGAATTGAGGCATGAGGATGACTTAGTGGCTACTTATGAAGGAAAATTCACTTTACTATCATGGTTTGCTCCAAATTTCATATGAGATCTTTATAGTAAAATCAATCATTTTTTCTCTGGATTAAAGATAGATTATCCAAATTCATTAGCATATCGTGAGTTGAATAATTAAGAAAAACTTGTTCAATGTGCAGAGAGGGTGGAAATGGAGTTTGTTGATGACTATTTGTTCTATAAAAAACAATAGAATATGAGGTCGAGGTAGCAGATGAATGGTAAGAACTCATTAAAAATTACTAATGGTAAGGAAATTAAGATTACATCATGTGAAAATTGTGGTAAAAAGCACACTAGGGAATTCCTTTTGAATTCTGGTAAGTGCTTACAATTTGGTAAAATGCGAAATAAGGCATGTAGTTGCACTAAAAAATACTAGGGTAGTGGTAAGAAAAAAATATTATTTGTGTTCAGTAAAATTTTTTACGATTAATGAAATGGGTCATTATACAAATAATTATCCAATGAATAACTCAACTAGGGGAAATTTTCCAGTATAAAAGAAGAAAGTGGTGGTGAAATCCTTTTCAACTACTATATCAGATGTTGGGCCATAAAATGAAGTAGTATCAGTTAAACTATTTTTTTATTCAGATTTGGTGAATGTGTTGTATGATTCAAGGTCTACACATTCTTTTATTTTTTGAGAAATTTTCTAGTAAATTTAATATTCCATCTCTAGATATAAATTTTGAACTTATTGTAAAAACACTAAGAAGAAATGTCGAGACAAAATGAAATTATATTAACCTTCCTTTCCTAGTGTACAGAAAGAATCTACCTGAAATCCTTATTGTTTTTCCTCTAGTATAGTTTGATGTTATTTTTTGTATGGATGGGATTTCCATTTATCAAGATAAAAATTATTGTAGAGCTAAATAGGTTTCTTTTAGAAATAATTTCATTTTTTGCACAAGAATAAAAGACTTCTTTTGATAACATATCCAAAAGATGAGAAACTAGTAAAACATGGAAATGAGTGTTACCTTGCACATATTGTTGAAAACAATGGAACTGTTCAGATTAATGATGTACTAGTGGTCAACGACTATCTTAATGATTTTCCTGATGAGTTTCCTGGTATAATACCTGATTGGGATGTTGAATTTACTGTTGACTTAGTACCTAATGATATTTAAATTTCAAAACACTCTTATCGAATGGATCAAAATGAACTTTTAGAGTTAAAGAATCAATTTTTTGAGTTATTTGAAAAATGTTCCATTCATCCTAGCACATCACCATGGGTTGCCCTGGTATTTTTTGTTAAAAATAATGTTGGTTCAATGATACTTTTCATTGATTATTGGGATGTGAAAAACATTACTATTAATAAGAAGTATCTTTTGCCTCATATCAATGATTTTTTTGATCATCTCTAGGGGGATCAGTTTTTTTAGAAGTTTGACTTGAGATCAGGGTACTATCAGTTGAATATAAAGCAAGTAGACATTCTAGAAGACCGTGTTTCATACTAGATATGTCCATTATGGATTTCTAGGTAATCCTTTTGGGTTCAATAATGAACCTCCTATATTCATGGATCTTAAGAATAGATTTTTTTGAGTTCTTGGCTATGATTGTGGTTGTGTTTATTTAAGATATTTTGGTAAATTCAAAAAGTAAATAGGATCATGAAATTAATTTAATGGTTTCCTTACAATCTTTAAAAGAAAAGAAACTCTATGGGGAACTCAGAATGTGTGAGTTTTGGTTACAAAAAATTTCATTTCATGGTCACATTGTTTCTAATAATGGAATAACTATTGATCCTACAAAAAAAGGTTGTTAAAGAATGGCCAAGACCCTCAAATATAACTGAGATTCATAGTTATCTTGGTTTAATAGGTTATTAATGGAGGTATGTTGAAAATATTTCATGGTTGTCCATCCCACAGACTATGTTTACTAAAAATGGTGTTATGATAATCTAGATGAAAGAAAGTGATGAATGTTTTTCAGGAATTGAAAAGAAGATTGGTTAATGATGTAGTTTTGGAAATGCCATCTAGGAATGGTGAATTTTTTATCTATAGTGATGCTTCATTGAAATGACTTGGTTGTATCCTAATGAAGAATAATCAGGTAATTTCTTATTCTTCACATTAGTTGAAACCACATGAGTTAAATTACCCTACACCTGATTTGGAAATAGCTACTATTGTTTTTGCATTAAAAATTTGGATGCATCATCTTTATGAAGTAAAATTTGAATTATATATTGAACAAAAATGTTTGAAGTATATATTTAATCAAAAATAATTAAACATGGAACATAGGAGATGGCTAGAATTAATCGAGGATTATTATTGCACGATTCTTTACCATCCAGGAAAAGAAAATAAGGTGGTAGATACATTGATGCACAAATGTAATTCTACTTTAACCATGTTATGTTTAGAAAATTACCCTTTGATTAATGATTTGATGATATTTTTCATGGAATTTGATAGGTCAGTAAATTATTCTGTTTTTTTAGGTTTTCATAAAATCATCTATATAAGACATTATAATGCAACCGTAGGAAGAAGACAGTGAGTTGCAGAAAAAGGAAAAATTGGTTTATAAGGGAGAGTTACCTGAATTTATCATTTGTAACGATTGGGTATTGAGGTTTGGAATAAGGTTATGTGTTCCCTGTAATTCACATTTGTAGAAAGAGGTGTTATGTAAAGCTCAGAATTCTCTATTTTTAGTTCTTCATGGTAATACTAAAATATACGGAGATCTTCAAGAGTATTAATGGTGGTATAGAATAAAAAGAGATATTGCTGACTTTACTTGGAAGTGTTTGACTTGTCATCAGGTTAAAAAAGAATTTTAGTTACCGAAAGGAATGCTTCAGCCTTTCCCAATTCCATATTTGAAATGGGAAAATCTGTCGATGTATTTCATAGTGGGATTACTAAATATTTTTCAAGGTAACAATGAAATTTGGTTAATTATTGATTGATTGACTAAATATACTCATTTTCTTTCTATTTGTGATATTCTATCTCTAGATTAACATCCTCAATTGTATATTAAGCAGATAGTCACGTTACATGGAGTTCATATCTCCATTGTATCTGATCGTGATCCCAGGTTCTCTTAAAAATTTTAGAAGGGCCTTTAGAAGTCATTTGGAACTGAATTAAATTTCAGTACAACTTTTCATCCACAATCAGTTGGGCAATCAGAATGAAAAATTCAGACCTCGAATGACATTCTACGTGCATGTTGAATGGATTACTAGGGAAGTTTAAACCAACATATTAAATTTTGAGTTTTGTTTATAATAACTTTTTCCATTCCAATATATAGATGAAAACATTTGAGGCATTATATGGAAAGCAGTGTCGAACTCCAGATTTTTGGGATGAAGTTGGTTAAAGATTGTTGATGATAGCAGTATTGGTAAAAAGATGGAAGAAAAGGTTCTGTTGATTCAGAAGCACAGGAGAATAGATCTGAGCCTATAGAAAAGTTATGCGAATAACCAGAGGAAGTATATTTTTTCTAGGTAGGTGATCATTCCTTTATCAATGTTTCTCCATGGAAAAGTCTGTTGTGCATTGGTAAGATGAGAAATCTTAGTCTGAGGTTCATTTGACCCCTTAAAATCTTGGATAAAGTTGGATCATTTGTCTACAAATTGTCTTTACCTCCAAGTTTATCCCAGTAACCTAATGTTTTTCATATTTCAATTTTGAGAATGTTTTTGATGGATCCATCTCATTTTTCAGTCCAAAGGTATTTCTGTTGGAAGAGAATTCTTCTTATGAGGAACAACCAGTCCAGATTCTTAACCAAGGGTAAGGGTTGCGGAATAAGGTAATTCATTGGTTAATGGTTTTCTGAAAAAACTATATGTTTGAATAGGAATCATTGAAATTTGAAAATGCAATGAGGTATAAATACCCCCACATATTTGATACTGAATCGAATTGTGAGGACACAATTCCCAAAAGGGGGGTGGGATGTAACAACCCATGTATTTATAGATTAATACTTTTTCATTTCTATTAATATTTATGAATAACATATTATATTTACATTAAAGTTACTTCTTTTGTTTATAGATGACTCAACATTCAATAATGGGTTTCTTTGAACTCTTTTGTTTTACACAACTTTGAGTTATACCAAAAAATAAGATAATATTATTATTATTTTAAATGGTCGTTAATGTCTAGCTATTTTCTTATAAGAAATGAACATAACTAACTATAATATTATTATAAATGTTCATTAAATGAAATTACTTTAATCCAATATATTTTAGAGGCTAAAAATTAGAATAAATATGATTTTAAGCATGAAATATTGTAATATTTTTAAAAGGTCATTTTACCTTTTATTGATGTCAAACCATTTTTATATCCAGTTTTTTTAACTTTTATATATTATATTTTAGAAAATAAACTACTTTATAATTGGTACATCAATATATACCTTGGATAGATTTTTGGTAATTTTCTGATAAAGTTCATTTTTAATGAATAGTTAAAAATACCGCATTTTAAGTAAAAACTTTCATTTCATATCTTTTATTTATATAGAAAGATTGTAATTTTAATTGGTTTAAATATATAATTGGATTATATATTGATAATTTAATCATATTTTAATCCATTTAAGTAATATCACTTTTAGATTGGACAAAAACATATGCCAATATTTTGATAGTTTTTATTTCTTAAAAACCATCTTTTTTTGGTTTTGAAAATAAGAATTAACTTTAAATTAATTACTAAAAATTATATGCTTTGAATTTTTAATAATTAATTTAATATTTGGAATCATTAGGTCCAAATTTTTATGATAGGTACCTTTTATTTTTTATCATTATGAATAGTAACTTCTGTAAATATATTATTTACCATGGTTAAAAGGTAAATCAGGTAAAAATGGTAAAAGACTAATATTATAATCATATTAAACTACCCTAATCCATTTACTAATCCTACTAGATGTGATATTTCCGACCATGGTCATTCCTGGGTCGATTTCGGGACCCCATGGAGCCACTTTTATGGGAAAATAACATTTTATAAGAAATAATTTAAAGTTTAAATAAATATAACATAAACATGCCATTTTAAATAAAAACATTTATATAGGGTTATAAAAGTAAAATATTATACAATAAATAGTAATTATAAATCTAAAAAGAATATCCTACATCATGATATTTAATTTATAATTTTTTGACATCAAATAAATAAATTTAATTATGAAACAATGATGATACATTGATTACATCATTAATGAAATGTTAAAATAAATTGTATTATTAATATTTCAATAAATGTAATTTTTTTATTTTCATTCCATACCATAATTTTATGGATTAGTATGACATTTTTTTCTTTTAATTAATGATTTTTTGAAGGAATCAAGTAGTTATGGATATTTTAAAACGTCATGATATGAAAACATTCAAAATTGACATAATTTATATTTCAAAATATAAAATATTTTATTAAATTCTATTGAATTCCTAAAAATATAATATTCATCCATATGGTTATTATAAATCTAAAATTTAATTAATTACTCTTTCATTGGACATTTGTCATGTATTGGTAACTATTTTGACTCTCGATGTATTAAATGCTTAATAAAATGGTAATAGTAAAAAGGGATAAATCAAAATGATAAGGAATAAAAAATATCCAAAACCTATATAATTCATATGAGAAGATTTTATGTAGACTTATATTCATCTTATATTTGAAATAACTATATATAGACTCATTTTTAATCGAAATTGAATTTATAATAAATTAATATTTCTAGACATTCTTAAAGTACTCCTCCGCCCTCTTATAAAATAAAACGACATCTACCCATTTTATCAAACCTCTAAAGCCCCTTGGATCATCCAAACTATTCTCAAATAGTATTCCAATATCTATCCCTTCCACATAAAATCCATACCTTGGGAATAAGGTAATTCTAGAAAGCCTTTTCACTCAAATCATAAGAAGTTACCCAATTTAGAGGTAACATCTTCTCTCAAGTTCTTTTCCATTATTTTCCTTCTCCAATCTTTATTGTATTTTTTTATAACAAAAAAACACTAGTTTCCTCAATATACTAGTATGTTTTTATTTGAGATATTTTTATTAACACTTACACACACCTCCATCTAATGGATACGAACATATTGTTTCTGTGTACGGGGAACTACTGCATCACAAAATAATGATTATTCGATTTTCCCCTTCCACCTCTCGTGGTGGACATTATGATGGAACTATATTTATATATGATATATATTATATTTATATTGTCTCTATTAATCAATAGTTTTTATTTACATTATACCCTTATACTTTCCATAATGTGTAAATATGATAATTTCATTTGAGGAAGTGCGGACTGCTACCACTTCAAAGTGATTTGACATGTTCATTCCATACATAGATCATATAAAATATGGTGTTAACGAAATTATGTAAAATATATAAAATTATGTTATACATGATTTATAATATCCCTATGTATCATTTATCTTTCATTCCATTAAATATAAAAAAGAAATGAAAGTTGAGTTCATGCGTATATACGGCTTACCATCTCTATGAACGGTGCATTTCATTTCTTATCTAAAAATGTTATGAACAATTATAAAAAAATATATAAATGATATATATGATATTTAAATCTGGAATATCATTCAGGAGATGATGTATTTTTTACTACATGGACAATTTGACTCAGAACAAGTTCACTTTCGACTCAAGTACCGAATTTCGACAAAATGACAGATATTAACATAATTAATTATATAATGTTTATGAAGTGGTAATAAGTGATATAAAATAAATAATAAAAATTAATGTTTATAAATAAAGTATAAATTATCTTAATTTTATTATTTAGGAAGAACAAGAAACAGACATGATGAGTCAGACTCAAGGTAAGGGGCTTCTTCTCAATCCACTTTCATAGAGGCATATTTTGATTTATAAAAATCATTATTTTATACAGTGTATAAACCCCTTCATACTTTAATTTAAATCAGAGGGAATATTTTTTCTATGAATCATTTTACTAAATGAAAAAAAGAATGTTTCTTTTTAACCTACGTGATGATAATTACCTTTCTACCGCCGCCAGTATTATTTGATATTTGGATTCCCTAACAATGTATAATGTTTTTAAAAGGAAAATAAATACCATATACCATTTTTACATATTTTTATATCTAAAATGTTTTTGATAAAGCACTGATTATTTCAATATCTTGAAATTATATATTGTGGTTGCAATGTGTAAATGTTATCTTTCCTTTATGCATATTTTATGTGTTATGAATATGTTATAGTTTTGTGGAATTGTTTATATATATAGGTTGTTCCATGATAAATCGTGGGTGGTTGAGCCTGAGACAGCTCTCCAAGGAATTGGGTAAAGTGACAGCGGTGGACAATAATATTTCTCCTTAGATATTTATGTAATATAGTGTGATGGGTATTCCAGACGTAACTCCCTATGTAGCTATGAAAACTAAAATGAAAGTATGTTTTGGATGCCACAAGTTACCTTTGTGATTTATGATTTCAATGAGTTATTAATAAATCTTATGACTTCATAAGGTATGTAAATGATCTTATATTTTATGAGTGAAAATTATTATTTCATTGACTTGTATGTATTAATGAAAAAATGTTTTCATTAGATATTTTATAACCCTTACTGAGCTTTTTATGCTCATCCCATGTTTATGAAATATTTTTCATAGGGTATAAGGATGGGTAAGAGAAATAAAGAATTCAAGAAGATTTATATCAAGAAAGTAATTCCTTTTTTATGGATTTGTATTATAATGAAAATAACTGAATAGAGTAGAAGTGTCTACTATTTAATTTTTTAGATGTATAGTAATCTTTATGGACTAGTTCTCTAAAACTCTAAACTTGAAAAGATCCTCAATGTAAAATTCATGACTTAACTCAAGTTTATTTTCTATTTAATGATATAGGCTTAAAATTTTTCCTCTCACAATTCTCATATTGAACATCCCCATGCTACCACTACACATGAGCATATGTATAGTATTTCCTAGGAGATAATTCTCCCAATGGTCCACAATCCATATCATATGCTACTTAAATTAAATATATACACCAATCACAATATCACCATATTAACCCACCTGAGAAGTGGTAGTATGATATATTTTATGTTGTGACACCTGAAACACATAATACATAGCACTATAGTACTATGGAAGGATTTTTCAGTATGATAGTAGGATGACCCTTCCAATTATCTTAAATATCCCAAAAAAATGTTAGAGATAACTCTCACTATTTCATGAAATGGAATTGATCCCCCATGGGAAAAACCTAATGGAAATATGATAACCGACCTCAAACTCCATTGGTATTCTGCAATGGTCCACAAAAGATTGTATACTTACTCTATGTGGCCACCAACTTCCTCATGTTCAGATGAGCTATCTCATAGTTATCCTACACAAGAATACATAAAATAAGTGTTTAATTACCTATATATTACCAATAAAGAGTTTAACATCATGGAATTCCATATATATTGATTCAAGGTTCTATTTAGATTGATTCTTAGAAGATGTTATTATAATCAATCGTCATTTTTACTGAATGAAACTCCCATGAACCGTAGAAGTCAAAAACACATACTCATATAATATCCCATATAATATGAATAGTCTATTTAGATTAGTTGTATGTATAAGGATTATTTTCTATACATAGTAGAACATGTGATCCCAAAACATTCTAAAGTCCCTTCCATAATCAATAGATGAAATGAGGATGCCTATTAAAAAGGATACTCCTCAGAACACCATGCAACAACTATAAAAGAATTCAAAGACAAAGATACCCATCCCTAGTAATCCTAAAAATTTATATGGATGTCCAAATAATGTTTCATAATTCCCCAATCATTTCAATACTCCCTAAAAACTCTATCAATATCCTTTGGATAATGTTATTGGGAATGATGTTTCGCATTCCTATTGCATAATCCATGTTGAAGTTGAAAGACTACAGACACACGACCCACCTCCTTTGATGATGGTTCAAGCCCCACTGAGAGAATATTTACCTAAGGATCTTATGGTTTGTGTAGAGAATAATTCTATCATCAAAAATATTTTCTATCTAGTATATATAAAAATTCACAATGGAATATAACTCAAGATCATTGGTGGGTCATTTCACCATAGGCTATCTTAGATGTTTGGTGCCATAAGAAAAAAACTCATTACTCCTGCATCATAACTTTTCTGAGTTCATTTATGGATGTGTCACAGTACGTGATATATTACATACCTAGAAAAGGAAATTTGACAATTAGGGATGAGTTTATCCTACCCAACATCTCCTAAAAATATCTATCATAATCATCTGAAAAAATAATTAACTGTTTTCTTAGTCATCCAAGACATCACTGCTCTCAGATGGGATAATTCCAAATAAAAAGGATTATAGTAACTATATAAGGATAAAAAATTAAAAACATGAATTTATTCTTCGGCCTCTTCCAAGACGCTATAGTTACAACATTTCCTAGGTCCACTAACACACCATCCACTAAGATGACTTAGTACAGGAAGATCACTTTTCAATATATAAATTGTATTTGATTATCTTGGAATAAATATGATTCTATTTTAATATAATCTATAGGATCTCATGATGTAGGGAATCATGATCCACTGACTTGGAGTAGACAATTTTTTTATGAAATCCACCACTAACGGGTCTAGAAAAGGATGATTTTTTTTATTTATCAAGGACATGAATATCACCTATTCATTTTTTTTAAATGAAAAGGAATCACAGTTAAATCATACAAGACATACCTTATCTTAAAATTATTGTGATGTATGGCCATTGGTATCACTCTCAACTAATAAAACCCTGATCTAAAGTCAATATTGGAGAAGATTTTATAACCTCTCAACTGATCAATGTGTACTTTGATACACAAAATGGGATATTGATTCTTGATTATAATCTTATTAAATATCTAATAATACTTAAAATAGTTCAATTTTACATCATCCTTCTTATTGAAATGAATTGGAGACCCTTTTATGATAAAATAGGCTGTAAGAAACTATTATCCTCTAGAAAATCCAATTAATACATAAAATATAGATTCTCTAATGGTGTTATCCTATAAGGACGGGTAGAAACATGGTATGATCCTAAAAAAACATGATCATGAACTTGATATCCCTGTCATGTGGAAAGACATAGAACTCATTTGAAATTACATCATGCTTCTAGTGAAAAAAAATTCAGTATATTACACAATTACCCATATCAAGGGATACTATTTAGGCTATGAGACAATCTAATTTCCACTGAATAGGTCCTATAAAACCAACCTAGAGGTCCAACTCTACCTAGTTAAAATTTTATCCTCGTTGTGAATAAAAATAGGGGACTCTCCACTAGTAACAATTGATAGGGTATTGGTATTGATATAACTAATACATAACAAAAATTAACTAAAAACTATCATTTCTTATACAGATAGTTCCCAAAAGAAATAGTGACCAGAAATTTTAAGGGAAAAAGATTTGAAACATCTGATATTCACTGGCAATACACCTAATATTGGATTAATTTTTAAAACACCATACACGATTTCTACAACCAATACCAAACAATTTTCAAAAATAAAATAGGATATAAATGTATGAGATACTACTATATCAAAAAATCATGCAGTGATAGAAGATATAATAGTCATTCCTATGATGGTAGAAGGCCTTGCATCAAAACTAGTTGGAGTTTTTTCCCTAGTGTGAAGATGACCTTATCCACTGGATTGGTCTCTAGTATGACTTCCATGTGTTTCTATTTATTTTAGGTACTACAGCTGCTACACTATGGTATTGTGCCCCTACCTCGACTAGAACATCTGGTGGAACATTATCCATCTGTCTGTAAAGTAGTTGTTGTGTCCATCCAAGACTCTTGTACCTATCTTTACAAACTTACAATTCCCCAACATACTGTTGGAATGAAATTTCACAATATGGTACATAAATTGAGGATACTTGTGACCAAACATGCCACATTGATAGGACAATAAAGTAAAACTCTCATTAGATGGATACACACTGCCCAAACTACTTTTCCCACTACATCCATGGTGTAAACTATTGTAGTAGTGCTTCCTTCCAATATAATATGACCTCATAATTCACCCTATTGAAATTTCATGGCCATATATCAGGGCCTCTCTCTGTTTTCAATAATTTATTATAGTTTAGTTCATCACAACATAAAATATTCTCAAAATATAAAAAATCACATATGACATGATCTCACATAGCTGCACATTCTATTAATATTTCACTATAGATGTATTATCCATAGTCAAAAATGGTAAAAAACAATGAATTTTGATGAAACATATAGTTTTTTCTATCATTGGAATGATATCCTAATTCAATTGAATAAACTCGTCAGCCATCTCATACTTCAATGTTTTAGGATAGAAGTATCCTAGAATCTTCACCTCAAAGTCCTTACATGATAACTCCTCTTGTTTTCCATTTTTTCTGCCTTGTCCCAAAAATGCTTTGATTGCTAAAAAATAATACATGAAGCAACAATCAATCTCTTATCAGTTGTTTTCTTGAAGTTCTAATGACTTTCTGGATTGACTTGATATGGAACTCAATTCTAGGTGGGTGACCACCATAGGGTATATAGGCATATTTTGTAGCTAAAACACTCTTCTTATCTCATAAGTCATTAGAATGGTGTGAATATCCCCCCTTCAAATGTACCACATGAACCTTCGGAATATTTCATGCATATAAATATCAATATGATCCTAAGGAGGTATAGGATTCTCTATTTCCACTACGTTAGGATCATTTTGATTACTACTCTCTTAAGTTTCAACTCATATGCAATAAGGAGGAATTTTATCTTTAGGAACAAAAAAAATCCTTATAAGATTGGATAATAAAAAATTCATCCTAAATAGGTGAAAACAACATAGAAAGAGTAGATCATGGTATCTCTTTAAACAAGTACATACATGTTCATTATCATGAAATAAAAGTTCATCAATTCACATTAATCTGTTATAATAAGTATCTCATTTCATAGTTTGTATTGGAAAATATATAATATTCAATTAATTTTTTCCTATAATGAACAATGGATGTCATCATGTATCCCTATCTACCTATAATGATGCATTTATAATCATATCATTCAAAACTAGACCATGATTATAAATATTAAGAAATAATAACATCATACAATATGTGAATCACCCAAGGAGAAATAATATCAACTGTAACAAATGTATATCATGAACAACAATCGCATCCCAGGGTATGTGGATTTTCCCCAACACATGGGTTATATAATACCTTTCACAAGATCATTAACAATTCCTAACACATCCTAGTGTCCTTTATACCATTCCAATATAGAAATGTAATATAAAAGAAAAACATGAATCATATTATACCAATTTATAACATCCCTTGATCTAGAACTCTGACATGTGGAAAATTCAGGATTCTTACTGAACCACATGATTTTCCCCCATACTCTATCTTCTATGGAAAATTAGTTTTTTTGTATAAAATCTAGTGGGGATACTATACCCCCTTATACAGAATAATAAATCAACAAAAAAACAAGAGTTATATAAATTTCAAAAAATGTACATTATATAATATAAAGTTAAAAGATGAAGCATGTAAATCAAATAACAAACAATAATATAATATGATAAAATTATCTAAATGTCTAAAAAAATAAATAAATAAAAATTCCATGATAACACAATTAATATCAAAGTCCCCATACCTTACCCCATGGAAGTACCACCACGTAGAACATACCCATCCATCAATCAGAAATATGGAACAATGTCCTTTTCCCATTTCAAAACCCTTATCCATGTAATCTACATGGGTACCAAAAAATGGACAAAATAGGGTGTGATTATAACTTAGATGGTCAATGCCATTATGTAAATGAAAAAAACTGATAATAATAATTTTCATTATTTGGATAAAGAAGTGTATTAATTAGACAATTAATTAAATATAATAATCAACCTCCATTAGCATCATGCCAGAATATCACTAAGAATGTATCACAGCCATGAAAACTATAACACGATGTCAATTTAATCATCACATAACCAGTTAAAGCCTTATAAGCATTGTAGCATAACCAGAAAAAATCACTTTATAAAATTATTTCAACATATTAAAAAATCTTTTTATATATTCATTTCATCATTAGGGAATTACCTTTATATATTAGTATTTCAACATTTGGTAAATAACATTATATATTAATTTTATAATTACTCACATCACATGTCACATGGTAATAATAAGAAACATAATATCATATCCCACAATGGTCAATTTAGAAAATAACCATTTGTATTTAAATTACCCCTTTCATTTATCAAGTTGTTCATAAACTATTATCATGATACTTTACACAAAAATATCTTATAGAACATCAGAAATCATTCCGATCGACATGTAAATAATTTTTCAAGTTGAATTGGTCTTTAAAAAATCACATGAAGATTCATTTCATGCTAAATCAAATTTTTTTAATCCATTATCAAATTCATTGATGTTCTAGGGTAGGTTACACCTATGGGTATCCATTAGTTCGCTCACAACTCCTTTGTATCCAGGTTACCCATGTAGTAGTATAAACACATCATTAACATTATTATTTATTATGTTGGATTACATGCACAATGTATCATCATAATAACATAATATTTCAAATAAACATTCAATGTAAATAAATCATAGTGATTTGTGTTAGATCACCTACATTTATCTAGTGATTAAAAAATTTATTCAATAGGTAATCCCAACTTAAAAAAGGTGATGGGGATCACAAGTAAATTATAAAACATCATGATCAAAAACCAAAACTATTATGGTTATGATTTTTCTCCTCTTTAGTAGAGAACAAGTGGAAGAGAGGGGAAACCAAAATAATGAAAACATCTTATATTGGATTCATAATCAAGATGTTTTTAGGGGAATAAATGGTTCCAAAACAAAAAAAAATCATTTATCCCCAAACATTAGGCCATTTTCCCCAAAAGATACTCTACATACCCAAAAAGGGACTCATCCACCAAGGTTTAATGAAAAATGAAACCCAAAAAAAGAGGATGAAGCAAAACTCATTAATGGAAAGAGAATGAAAAATATATGATCTTAAAAATTGTCCTTTAACATAAATTATTGTTCAATTATTTTTGTGAAGACCAATAGATATTAATTTCACTTGAACTATAGATAAAATAAAAAACCAACTTTATATATGGGAATGAAAGGATCTATCAATGGAAATCTAAGTTTTCTTAGTCATATTCATAATAATATTTAAATTGTTCTATGATTTCATGATATATAATTTCAAAATAATATTCATTATAAATATTTATTTTTTAGGAGGAATTTCATTTGGAGTAGAAGAATACAAGAATGTAGGATGATTACTCTACATTGGAAAAAAAATAATCCACTTGAAAATGTTGGCGTGGGAATCAATAATATCAACTTCTTCAATTTATCTCAACAAGATAAGTTTAATTGGAACCTCATCAATATAAATTGAACTACACACTTCTTTATTAGACTCAAATTTTTGGAAAGGATAAAATAGTAAAAAATAACTTATATGGACTCCTCCATTTCTCCAGTAGTAAAATATTTGTACCACAACATTATTGAATCCTAATAAAAAATTAGAAAAAACAATAATTTTTTCTAATTTTAGCTTAACATTTGGAATGGATCTATCCTTATTTTCAATTTTCAACTTTAAGATTTATCTTTTTATTTTCATGTCACTATAAATTATTATTTTTTAATACATACAAACAAAACCAAATGGATGATATTAAATATTTCATTAGTGGAAACACTTTTTATTCATGTTTAGACATTCTTATTTTGGATCTTAAATGGAATGGAATTCCATATAGCTAGTTATATTAATTGTACAGTTCTAGTGAATCAAAATATAATTTTCATTGTATCTAAAACATTCATAATTTTCATATCCAAACATCATTGCTAACTATAATATTTAATTTGGAACATAATTTAATTCCAACTAATCACTACATACAATATTTTATTGATTCTCATTTTTATTGGTGTGATCAATTAAATTGACATAGGGATGATGAAAACCCCTTATTTATAAGGATCACTAATTACTCAATGTCATTAATGGTGTTTCAAGATCTCTTTGAAATTTAAATTATGATCAATAACTATTATAGAATTCTAATTCTTCATTAAACAAATTTCATACTATCTCCATTTCTTAGAAAAAACATTCTTGTGGTGGTGGTCGGGTTGTTAATGTCATCTGGTTTGGCCAAAATTATATGTTGCACAATTTTACTACAATTTAATATTTTGTAACCTATTGATATTTTTTCCATAAAATAAAAGAATTAAATGCCAAGTGATTATTATGACTACAATGTTCTCGATTTTTAGGTCATTATAACATTTGGTATTTTATGAAATTTAACGCCTCCTCTTGGAAGTATAAATGTTTTTTGGTAGGCTCCCTTGAATAATTGGAAAGAACTAACCTAATATGGATTTATGAAAGGGAAACCAGATCCATCAAGATATTGAACTCCCTTACATTGTCATAATGGAACTGTTCTTGTATACTTCTACAGATCATGTGTAATGATATCATCACTTGAAGTAAAGATGAAATACATTATTAATGTAATTTATTTGACAAGAAAAAAATTGGTCCAATATATGGTTGTAAAGAAACTCAAATATCATTGTTTTATCCATCATAAATTGTTTGATGATCATTTCATAGACACTAACTACTATAAGAATAGAGTGTGTATATTTATCTATGGACCTCAAGCTAAATTGCACACATGGTTTTGGGGAGGTGAATATTATAGAGGATAACCTCACCAAAAAAGGAATAAGTATATACTACACCATGTCTAATGATCTCCCAACTGATTTGGTTTCACGGCATGAATGGTATAGTAATATAATCAATCTATTAAAAAATTAATTCTTTATTTCATTAATAAATCCCTTTCCCATTTGGCTGAGGAACCCAAATAAGTATAAAATTTTAAACCTAAAAGAACATATGTAATCAAAGAAAGTGGATTATAGTTCAAAAATACTAGAATGTGAAATTTTTAAGTTTTGGTCCATACGTTAACTATGTAAAACGTTTAACATAAAAGTGGAATGTTTTAAATGTAAAATCATTGATTCAACCCCATATCATGGATATATAATTACATTCATGGTTATTTAAATTAAAATATTAAATGAAATTAAAATAGAATAACTTTTAAAAAATAATTTCAATATATGTATCAAACATGAATTGAGTAATCAAAGATTCCATGAATGCTAAAAATAACATTGATCATAAAAATAATGGTGGGATCCATCTCCATTCCATATAGTGCCAGGAACTTTTAAAAGGTAATGGATGGAAGATGGAAATGGAAAAACACTAGTGAATTTATCTTTCCAATAAAACTAGGGAACTGATTTAGAGGAATAATTTGAGAGAACCCAATGAACCACCTTAGTTTTCTTCTAATGGAATGAATATTACACAACCTTTTTATTTTCATAGAGTTTCAAGTATTTAAAATTATCAATTGATGGTAAATAATTATAAAACAAAATTAGGTGCAACAGAGGGCCTATCATTGTAATTTATATCATTAAATAGCTTCTAAATGTATATTTATTCCAAAACCATCCACGAATGTGAATTAATGAGACTCTAAATGAGTAAAAACTAATATAAGATTCGAAAAAATATTTAGTTTCGGAATCCCTTCAATTTAACATTATATAATGGGACATCAATAAAACATTATATCAAGATCATGGAAAAATATCATTTAGACATTATTGTTGCATTATTATTATATGTATGAAATGTATATAATGCAATATATAAATTATAACAGAATATGTTAAATTTAATTAAATAAATATTTCCTAATATGAAATTTAAATGTTTAAAACCCAAATAATGTTTTCATTTAATAAAAAATAATTATATGGAGTAGTTGGATTTGTAAATTAGCAAACATTTATTTAGGTCCATGTCTTCATAGATCATCATATGAGAAGAGAAATTTTCTTATGTTCAACTAAATTTCTCAACATAATTAGTGTTTTATATAATTATATTCTATTAAAAATTTATTATATGACATTTAATGGGAATCTATGTATGAAACATCACAAGTTAGGAACATGTTCGAAAGCCTCTGGAAAAAGGTTTCATCGAAAATCCTAACTCCAATAATAATGAAGAATATATGAAAATAAATATAATATGAATTAATCAAGGTAATATGAAAAAAATTCTCACATGTATACCTAATGGATTGTTAATTTAGTATCTATACAAGTGATTCAGTTAATAATGATCATAAGTGATTCCCAAATAAACATATAATACATATATTATATTGGATTATTACTATATAATATGTTGGAAAAATTCCCTTAGAGTTTTCTTTCGAGTTTTCGTTTGTTAACAATAAATTTGAAGGAATATTCACGATAACATATTTGGTATTTTGAATCGCATATCAAAAATTCTAGAAGAAGATTGATGGATTCTATGATGGTTTCTGTGAAATAAATTTTAAACACTCATTTTGAATTTTTCTAAGACTGGATGATTTAGAATGTACTATATGATAATTTTGGGTCTACGTAAGGATAATTTTGGATCTCTTTAAGAGTTAATCTATATGATTTTAACGATAAATTTGGGTCCATTATGGTATATTAATGACATTAAAATTTATTTTACAAATGAAATTTTTAATAAAGACCATCATAAGGATAATCAAATATCATTATAAGGATAAATGGATCTCTATGTATGGTTTATTTTGGATCTTCATAAATGTCATTTTTTGTTTTCTTAAGGATAGATTTTTTATGCAGTAGGATCATTTTTTTAAAATTTAATCAATACAGGTATGATTCCCCAAAAAATTATAGATCACTTTCTTAGTTAATTTTTCAATTCTTAAGGATCCATGAGGGAAGATTCATAATGTTCCCCTATACTATAATATAAATCTTGGTGATTTAATATCCATAGGCATTCTTTCTAATCATAGTTATCCTTATCAATTACATTAATCATTATCCATCGTAAAAATTTATTTTTATTTTAATAAAAACTAAATGAATATACATGATGATTTTTTTATTTAAAATTATGTTGTTATTTGGGATTTAAATATTTTTTATAAAGGTGTTTTCATGCATGGGTGGTCCAAGTCATCTTTATCATGTTGCAATCCCCCAGTACATCAAGATGAAATTAATGAAAAAAATAGGGGACATTTAACAACACAGACTCTAGAAACATAGAAAAGTTAGTAATATTATATTATTAATATAAAATACCATATCAAATTCCTGATCTAAAAGATTATTAGTCCAATAATATTAGATACATACATACATTACATTTTAAATCATAAAATATTACATGAAAATGTTATGGTAATGTTATTATACATTCAATAATATCCTTATAAACTACACATAGTTCTCCTCTACATTTCATGGTAAATGAATAAAAAATAAGGGTGGGCTTAGATGTTGAGAGTGGGTAGGAAATAATGAATTCTATCATAACATAAACATGGAACATTTGACAAAAAATGAGTAAATAAACAACCTGAATATAAAATCAACTAAATATGAGTGCATAATAATTCCATGGATAACATTGAAAATAAATATACCACCTAGATCAAAATAACACCTTCCTTTTTTATGAAACACATAATGTTAGATACCAAATTCTATCCCATATTCAAATAATAGACATCATGAACTTTCCATTAGGAAAATATTTTATTTTGTGCAGGCATACACCAGAATACTTCAATATGTCTCTCTCTGGAGACATAACAATGTATCAAGGGTATATATATTATCGGGCAATATATTTCCATTATTTAATCCCAATTCATTAATCATATGATAAAATGAATAAACATTTCATAATAAAAAATTCTATTAATAATATATATTAGATTAAAATAAAATTGAATAATAATATTTTTCTTCTTCTTAAAGAAATAGATAACATGATCATATTCCATCTAAAAAATTATGAGGTTGAAATAAATACCATGTGAGATGTTCAATAGCTATAAGTATTTTAATATTTACATAAATAATTCAAATACTTTCCACCAAGTCAATAAATGGGATAACATGATCATAACCCATCTAGAAAAAGAAGGTGGTTGGAAAAAAATTCGAACTCCCTAATAATTATCTATATTTGAATAATTATATAAAAAACTCCACTACATTTATCAATTTTAGTAAAAGGAGAAACAAGATCATAAATAATTTAGGTTAAAAGGTAGATGGTTAAATAATAAATATTAAAATTTTCAATCAATTGTTGTATTGGAATAAAGTTATACTGAACACTAATAATTTTCCTCATGTCAGTAAAAGGGATAAATATATCATAACCCATAAGAAGAATTATGGTGTCTAATTAGTAAATAAATTGACAATTTTCAAATAATCATATTCATTGGAATACATTCATATAGAAAATTACTACTCCTCGCCATTAAAATAATATTGATAACATGATCATAACCCATCTTAAGTAAGAACATGGATAATTAATAAAAATAAGGTAAATAACAAAACTATATGGTATGGTTAGTGTAAATTCATATTCCTTTCAAAAAGAAAAATATATTATATAGTGAAGAAGGGTAACTAAAATCGTTGGTTTTTCAATAGAAGATAGGTATTTAGTTCAACATTTTTCACTAGAAGGGGACTATATGAGTGGTTGGAGAAATGCTTCATCATGGTTTATAAGGAACATATTAATTTTTCATATCATATCCCCGGAGAGTTTCCCCCATGATCATTATTCATAACACCACTCATTATTAATCATGTTGATGGTTTAGTCAATTATTCAACCAGCCATTTTTATGGGATTAACCTTATGTGCCACTATACCACAACTACATGAACATTCCTATATAAAAATAGATTTTCTATTGATAATAAATCCATAGAACATTAAAAAACTAGAAAGATAGGTTTTTTAGGCAGTACGAAGGCCATGGTAAAGTATTTCATGATTTTAAACCATATTTTCAATATATCAAATGGGCGATAATGACATTAAATTACAATAAAGATGACATTACAATAGAATTTTCAAATTGAAAATAGAAAGGAATAATTAGATCATTTATATTGGTATAATAGTAGTCTATGAAAATAATATATTTTTAAAAGATAAGCAGTACCTCAGTAACAACATATCAAATGAGAGAAATACTATAAAATTATATTCATGAAATTATGATGAAATTTTGTTATAACAAAAAATTTCAATTTAAAATGAATTAGATGGATTAGAAACTCTTGCATTGAAAAGTATATTTATGAATCATATTGGTATTAAATATATCTATATAAACACCCTATTATGATTTTAGATAAGTATAGGGAAGTGAAAATCATGGTCACTACCTTTAGTATGGAGTGGGATGATATATTTAGTGGGAGAGTTCTCCTTTTATAGGTTAAAAAGGGGGCCTTAATCATGGAAAAAATGTTGGGTAAGGGGTAGGAGTACAATCACATGGTTGTTAGGTAGATTTTGTGGGTTAGGCGAATTAGGTTTTCAAATGTTAGGTGGGACATTTGAATACGATTTTATTTTGTAAAAATGAATTCAGGAAGGTGTACATGTCTTTTTAATTATTAGAAATTCAAGAAACCACATTTACCCACTTTACCTATTTTAATCATGATTAAAAATAACCATGGTAATTATATCACTACAACAAATATAAGATTACTCTTTATTAATTATTTTTACTTTATCCATGCATGCCCAAGCCCATGCCCATGCCCATGCAATATAAAGAAATACTGCATTTAGTGAGATTTGAACCCCTTACCTCTTGCATATTTTCCAAAGACATTACCACTCCAGCAAGCTCGCCATGTGGTTAATAAACAGAATTTAACATACTTATATATAATAATTGAAAAAACAAATAATACATAACTAATAGATATAAACTCAATAATAATTAAACAATCATTAATAATCAATAATCAATAATCAATAATCAAATATTAATAATTATTGATTTGTTAGTTATTTATTGAGTAATTTATTTATTTATTATAATTTACTGTTTATTATAATAAATAACAAATAACAAATAAATTATAATAATATTTAAAAATATTATAAAATTATGAAAATAATCGAGTAATATATATAAATTACGAAATTAAAATAATAATACAATAAAATAATAATACAATAAATATTAAATATTAAATATTAAATAAAAACAATAAAAAACAAACAATAAACAATAAATAATAATAAATAATAATAAACATCTAATAAAGAATAAATATTAAATAATAAATAATAAATAATAAATAATAAATAATAAATAATAAACAAAAAACAAAAAATAATAATAAATAATAAATAATAAACAAAAATTAAATAATAATAAATAAATAATAAATAACATGTAAATAATAATTAATAATAATTAATAATAATTAATAAATAATAAATAATAAATAATAAATAATAAATAGTAAATAATAAACAACAATTAATAATAGATAATAATAAATATATAAGAAATTACAATAAAATAATAATGATAATAAAAAATAAAAAATAAATAGTAAATAGTAAATAATAAACAACAATTAGTAATAGATAATAATAAATATATAATAAATAACAGTAAAATAATAATAATAATAAATAATAAATAATAAATAATAAATAATAAATAATAAATAATAAATAAATAAATAAATAAATAATAAATAATAAATAATAAATAATAAATAATAAATAATAAATAGTAAATAATAAACAACAATTAATAATAGATAATAATAAATATATAAGAAATAACAATAAAATAATAATGATAATAAATAATAAAAAATAAATAGTAAATAGTAAATAATAAACAACAATTAGTAATAGATAATAATAAATATATAATAAATAACAGTAAAATAATAATAATAATAAATAATAAATAATAAATAATAAATAATAAACAAGACTAAATAAATAATGAATAAATAATAATACATAATACATAATATTTAATATTTAATATTTAATATTTATGATTTAATATTTAAGATTTAATATATAATATATAATATATATTATATTATTATTATTATTATTATTATTAAATAATATATAATATATAATATATAATATATAATATATAACCGGTAACAAATATTATTATTAATAATAAATAATATATAATAATTAATTAATAATAAATAATAAATAAAAAGAAATAATTAATAAAAAGAAATAATTAATAAGAAATAACCAGTAACAAATACTAGATAATAAATCAATTAATGTATATTATAAATAATAAATAATAAATCATAAATCATAAATAATAAATAAATTAAAGTATATTATAAATAATAAATAATAAATGAAATGCATGAAAAAGTACGAAAAGGCATGATAAGGGATGAAAAATTACGAAAACGCATGAAAACAGATGGAGAAGCATGAAGAATGAAGCATTAGAAAGCATGAGTACACATGAAAACTCATGAAAACTCTGGAAAACCCCTTATGAATGCAAGATAATCATCATAATAACCCACAAAACCCCATTGATAAAGATAAAAAGTCATGCAAACCCAAATAAATAGTAATCAATGGTGTAACCGTTAAAACCCATCAAAACGGTCAAAAAGTGACAAAAACATTGGACTCACATTAACGAAGACAAATTATGATCCGAGAGTTCATTCCAAATCCGCGACCAGTCAAATCAATGATCCTGAAACGATCTTCGAGTTGATAGTTGAAAGTGACCGAATGGACTGGCAGATCAGAAGTTAAGACCATTTAAAAAAAACTGATGGGGAACGGGTTCTTGAAACAAGGCATCGAAAAAAATAACCAACCCGATACCCACTAAAAAGGCCATAACTTATAATCCAGAAGTCCATATGGGCGTCGCGACTAGTTAAACCGAATCTCATGGAAGGAACTATGATCTGGCTAGTGGAGTAGTCCAAACTGACATGCGAATAAAAAGTTAGGTCTATTTAAAGATAAGTTAGACTAGACACCGGTGACATAAATAGGGTTGTATAGGCCTTCAAAGGGGTGTTTGGGGTCGAAAAACACTTCAAAAGGATTCTCTTCTCAAGCTAGTGTGTAGCTCTCTTCTCTGGCTTCAATTTGATATGTGGTAGAGCCCAAACGGACACCCAGAGAGAATTTTATGGTCGTTTGATGTTGGAGAACATTTTTCAACTTTCTTATAACTCTCATACCCTCCGCATCTTAGAATGTCTCATGGTTTTGATTACACGTGCCTCTAGACCTCTTCATGAGCTTCGATTTGACTGGTCGTGGCGCTCTAACGGACGCTCGGATCAACATTTATGGTCGTTTTAGTGATTTCAGGGTTTCTCATGTTTTTCTTATTTTTGTCTTTTCATTTCATGGTGGTTTTACCCAAACCGCCGCTATTTCATAGCAGTTTTTTTTAAAAACCACTGCTAATCCTCTAAAAAATAAAAAACATAAAAAAACATAAAAAAAACATTTACACATTTCCCAGTAGTTTTTAAAACCGTCGCGAAACGCCTATTTTTTTGTATTGTGAGTATTTATATATATATATATTTTGTGTTTAAAGATCATATTTGAGTCATGTCAAAAATTTTATTCATCTAACATATTTAAAATATATTTATATCACTCTTACAAAATTAATTCTCTGAAAACAATTGTTTTTCTTTTATGGTGGTAATTAAAATTTATCGAATGAAATTTATGTTTATGGACCAAAAATAAGACATGTATATTCATAAAAATTGGTTGTAATAAATATAAATAAAAATTTCATTTTTGGATATAAATTAATATGTGTAAGATAAATTAATTTTATCATTTTCATGAAGAAGAACTTTTTTATAAAAAATGTTTTCAGATTATTAAAAAATAAGTTTTGAATAAAATTATAAAAAATTATGATTTTAAATAATTAAATTGGTTTATTATAATACAAGTAAATGATAATTGGCTTTCAAATCAATCTAAATCTAAATTAAAAAAAATAAAAACACAAAAATAATTTTCATAAATTTGAAAATATAACTTATGTTCATAAAATCTTAATAATTGGTTATATCATTTATGAATAGTATTTAAAAAATACTTCTTTTACTTCTTACAAAAAAATTGACCATGTAAAATATATTATAAACAACTAGGCCTTTATTATATATTAAAAAATTTATAAAAGTTTCCATTTTTCTAAAAAAACATTTTTTTACTAATCAATTAAAAATAAACTTTTTTGAAAAAATAATTAAATTTTAACTAAAGATGTAATATTTTAAATGTATAAAATATTGATTTTATATTTAAAATATTAAAATTTCAATACCAAGAATTTTAATTTTGTCATATTTTTTAGAATAATGTCTCTATGGAGTGTGCATTGTGTGACAATTCAGGATTTTTATATTTATATTCAATAGTAGGGTCTCATGTATAATATTTCTAAACATGATAATGGTGTGGAAGATCTTGTGATAATTTTGTTTATATAATATTAAAATATAGAAATATTATCTGAAGTATAAACTGGAAATTATGGGGAAGTGGAAAAACAATATTACAAGGATGGGATTGTGATGGTTTAACATGTTTATGTGCACCCATACAAGGGAAATTTTTTATATTTGAATGATGTAGAATATAATAAAGATAACCTAGAAGAACAATGATTTATATATATATTGAAGTTTCCTTATGAATAAATAATGATTTTCACATTTTGGTTTAGTGTATTGTCTAAACACTTTCAAAAAAGAATGCCTTATTTCATTAAATGAGAACATTTAATTTTAGAATAAATATTTATAAGAGTATTGAAAATATTAAAATGAGTAAATAAGAATAAAATTTAAAATTACATGAATCAGAAAATTTGGATCATCTTTATCCAATAGAGTCATAATAGTGGTAGATAAAACTATATAGAGTAAAGAGAACATTAGTAATCTAATTTTAATTTTAGAAATTAAAAATGTAAAAAATGATAGGAATTGAGATCAGTAATTAATATAGGAAATAATTTGTACATATAATTAGAAATATGTTCGTAAGAATACCAATGTTTGTGCTGAAATAGTATTATGACCAATTGGAATTGTAACCTAAATGTTACGAATAGTAACCTAATCACTAGAATAGTTAATTATTCTCAAAATAAAAAAACAGATTATAAATAATATATAAAATGAATAATTTATGAAATTTTTAAAATTATAATTTAATTAATAAAATATGAATATTAAAAAATTAATAAAATTATAGTAATGTTATTAATAAAATATAAGATAATGTATTTATTAAAAATAATAATTTTTATTTAAATAAAAAATATGACTTAGTTATAAATTTTTGGGATAAAATGGGTTTAATAAAAAAAATCTACACTTCCTAAGGGTGAATGTTTTATAATT
Source organism: Viscum album (assembly GCA_963277665.1). Taxonomy (NCBI): domain Eukaryota; kingdom Viridiplantae; phylum Streptophyta; class Magnoliopsida; order Santalales; family Viscaceae; genus Viscum; species Viscum album. The sequence goes on along the minus strand of OY728121.1, from coordinate 1,151,566,647 downwards.
TTAGGAGAAACATATATTTTTAGCAGAATAATGAAAATACCATTTTTACGCAACTAAAAAGTTTTAAATTGCATAATTAAAGATTTTATAATATCATAATTTGTTTTAAAATAATAGGATCAACCAAAAAAATCATTAAAATGTTAAACAATTCAGGATATTCAAATTTCAAAACCAAAAATTTTTTGTAAAATCCAAATACTAATGTATTCCATTAGAAAAAATTTCAATATTCAACTTTCCTTTTCCATTAAGTAAGGATTTCTGTTTTTGGTGGTTGGGGAAGTCTAAAAAATGTTATTTATAAAAAATATGATTAATAATATCAAATATGTAATAATTATATAGTTTACCTTGGAAACAATATTTTTCATATTTTATCCTAAACGAAACTCTCTCCTCAAGTATAAATATTCCCTCTATCCCCCTTGAAAAAACACTTCATTTACACCAACCAAATCCAAATATCTTCCTAATTACCATCTATTAATCCCTGTATAATCATTAAGGATTTTCTAGAGTCATATAATTCCTACGAATCATGGTTTTATGTGTCCTTGAAAGGTAACAACCTAGATAAGGTGGATACACAACTTTTAATTTTACCTTTCTTATTCCTCTACAATTCTTCATTCCTTATATTCTATCTATCCCAAACAACCAAAAATTTATCAATAAATATGTTTAAAATATTAAAATTATTTTAGAATACTTTAATGATTTAATATGACTATTATTTTTATGTTATAAATCACTCATATCCTCTTTGAAAAAAAATTCTATTTTGTGTTTGTAACCACCAATGATGTATTTAAAAAATATATTCTTATCACAAAATTTGTGGATGGTGATAATAAATAATTTATAGAGAAAAAATGTATAAATATTTTTCATTCTGGTCTAATAGTACAAATTTTATATATTTATAAATTAAAATACTAAAAATTACAATATCAAACCACGATGGAAGTCATATTATCAAAACATTAGAACAAAAAACAATGAAAAATGAATAACAAATCCAAGGATTATTATTAATTTATAGAGATATTGAATATAATTCACTCCATGTTTAATGTTTTAAAAAAATATTTTTTATATATGATGAAAAAAGGTGTTGAAATAAAATTAGATCTAGTGTAAGGGGTGTTTTCAAACCAAACACATAAGATTTGGGTTACTCCTATTTCAATTTATTATCAGTTACGAAATATTTATAAAATAAATAAAGTTTCCAGTAACTATTTTTTCTGTCATTATTCTATGGGTTATAAATGCTTCAACCTCATATGAAATATTTTTAATGAAGTTATAAATATTTTCCAAGGAACAGTTATTTTCAAAAACATCAAATTGACTACTCTTGAGATGTTTCTTATTCAATCAATTAATGATGATATTTTATACCTTTTTGTTGTCTAAATTTAAAATTTTTGGAAACCCATGGGTCAATCCATAAATTATTCTTTGTGTATTATTTATAAAACTCATTTTTTCTAGGGTTTATTCAACAATTATGGTTGTTATTTGTTCTGTTTCTATGTAGAAGGAAAGAAGATGAACTTCTTATAATGTGGTGACTTGGAAAATATGTTTATAGATAACCTATGTATTGGTAATGTTATGTATCTCATGATATTGTGTGTATTAGTTGTGATAATTATGCTTGATTTTTCAACAATTAAGATTTTATGATTTATGTTCATATGTTATGTGTGAACATGATTCCATATGTTCTCACAACTATGTGTGTTATTTCATAATGATGATAAGTTGTTCCATTAATATGAATATTTTATATTCCATACTATATTTAAATTTGTCCCACATTATTGTTTTCATTATTCTATGCTTTTGATCTGATAATGATTATTCTTCTCACTAATTTAATATATTTATTCCATGTTATCAATACCCTTACTGGGATTTTAACTCAACCCATTCCATTATTAATATTCGTAGGTGATTTTATGTTCTAAGGATAACATGATAGATTTAAGAGGACAATGAGGACGAATTTAAATAATGTTTGAGATTTATTATATACAAGTCATGTATTAATCTAATTTTCACATGATAATATACCTTTAGATAACTGAATGTATAACTATTATTTTATTGATCATAGTAATGATGTAACAGTCATCCCAGAAAAAATTTGGTTTGACAGTGTTTTTTTAGTGGTAGGTTTAGTGAAATGGGTAATTATGACTAAAATAATTGTTGATAATGATAATGAAATTTCAAAGTATAAGAAATCATCTTGAATATCCATAATAAAATGTGGGGTATCCATGTAATGATTTATCTATATGGATATTAAAAATATATTTGGTTTTATAATAGATTCACTTAGGTATAATAACCCTAAAAATACTGTTTTAGAATTAATACTATATTCACATGAGGAATGTGTAGTCATCCACACTCCACATTGTGTTTACACTCCTAGGGGTATAAATTGGTAAATTTCCATTCCCTATAAATTGATTATGAATGATATATAATTAATGTAATTATTCATCTTGGGGATAATAATTATAGATGTATTGGACACTAGAATCATCTTTTGGGTTTAAAGAAATTCTAAACATTAGGACCCTGTATTATATAACATTTGAATGTATTTTCACATGATAAAAACGTATTCCTTAAATCCTTAGTAACTTATATTTTGTTCAAAAATTATTTTTTAGTAAATTTTGTGATCCAAGTAACCCTAAAAAAGTGTGAGGGAAAATTTAATGATTGGCCAAATGAAATTTCCAATTAATGGGACCTAGATATCGAGACATCATAGTAATACTTTCACAGGTGTCTAAGGTTTTGGATAATAACATGGACCATGTGGACAGTTTTACTTCACCTAATATGTAGAACTAATCTATTAGTCTTTTATGTAACAACAACCTCCATGATTTACTAGATATTCCAATAAATAATTCAATAATTTTTGGTTAACACTATGGAAATGATCATCTCTATTTTCTACTATTCTCATAAGGATAATGATACTTTTTATACCGAATGTTAAGATAGAGAAGGTAAAAAATTCTAAGGATTGATCATGGGTATAATCATGAAAGTTAAAAATAAATGAATCAACTAGTAATACGATAAATAAACATTTGATAATTATTAATTCCCAATTTATATTGGAACAAAATAGAGATTTATAATTTCTATAGCATAATCATATGTAGTAGAAAACCTTGAAATTTTAAAATTTTAATATCATAATAAATATTGTGTAAACATGAAACACCAAGTGTATATGGAAATATAATGGCCAATTACATTATAATATACTTACTATTTTTAATAAATTCAATATATGGTGTATTTTGAGATAAACAGAGCACTGAGTTAGCTTACTATACAAGCAAAAATTACATTCTTTTATTGTTTGTATTACACACAAGACTAGTTTTTATTGAGTATTATTAATATTATTATTTAAAATTTTAATTATATCCCAGCTTTAAAAATTTTAGTTCAGAGTAGGATTGAATATGTTATAAAATTTTGTGGTTTAATTCACTGGTTTCAAATATATTTGAAATTAAAATAAAAAAAGAATATAAAATAATTTTTTTATAAAAAACTATTTTTATGACCCCAAAGGAATTTTTTCATACTAAATTAAATCAATTACTATTAGTGATGGAAAATAATTAAACATGTATTTTACATATTCAATGAAAATTTAAAAAATTCATCCAATAAATATGTTATGAATAGGGAAAGAGGAAATACAATTTTACGTAAAAAATTTTGTATTTTTCAAAATTTTAATTTTTCCACATTTTAATGGATCACTTGTTTTAAAAATAAATATTGATAATTTTATAAATATTATTTGACAACAAATATATAATTTTTTATTCAATAATATAAAAACTATCTTAGGTTTAATTTTTGGTATTATTCTAAGATTTTTCATTTTTGGTGAATAGTAAAAAATATAATTAATTTTCTTTGAAAAAAAATTTTCATCAAAATAATTTATATTGTTAAATTATATTTTTATTTGGTTTTAAGGTAAAACTATTTCCATAAAATATCTATTAATAAATTTTAGTTTATTATATTAATTTTATATATTTAATTTATATATAAAAACATAGTAAACATTTGATCATTTTTACTCTAAAACAAGTTTTCCCATCCCAACTAATGGATTATATTTAAATTAATTTGGGTCAATTTTATGGATATAATTTTGAAAAATGATATATATATATATATATATTAAATCATAACAATTTCTAAATTATAATTATTTCATAATAATATTTTACCAAATTTTTTTGTGAAAAAAATTATAATTAATTACAGTGAAAAAAAGAAAACAAGTTTACCGATGGATGAATCGTAAAATATAAAGAGTCCAAATGAAATTGAAAATTATAAAAAAATAATTTCATGGGAATATTTATAAATTAAACCATATATTATAGATATTTTATATTTATTTAATGAAAATTACATGAAAAAAATATTTTATCACTCAATAATGTTCAAATGTTACAATAGTGCCCCTCACCCTGCTTATAAAAGGACACCCACTCTCCTCCTGTATTCACACATTAAAACTAAATTAGTTCTGAAAATACTTAATAAAATCACTCAAAAACATTCCTCAACCCATTATATAATCCTTATTGTATGTATATAAAAACATTTGATTGTTTTATTTTAAACCTAAGGAGATTACCTAGTGAAGAAGAAATGATCTTCAAAAATTGTTTTTATTTTATTTATTTATTAAACCAATTCATTTACTATTATAACAATATTATATTATAAATTAATTTTCTCTAAATTAATTATATTTTTTACTTTTTGGTTAATACCTAAAACTTCACGCACTTCCATCAAATTGGTTATGATATCAATGTTCATTTGTGTGGCAGACTATCGCCTCACGAAGCGATGTCATTTTTTCCGTTACCCCATATATCTTTTTGGGATAATGATGGATTTTTAGTTTTTATATTATATATATGATACTTACAGTTTTTAAATGTTTCTAAAATAATTATACCTCACATACCATCATGCATCTATTATTTAAGAATACAATTATGTCACTCATTTGTACGGAGGACTACCAACTCACAAAGCGATATGATTCTTTCATGCGATACATGGAATGTATTAAGGATTATTTTAATAAAAATTTCTAATATATATGAAATAAAAATAACACTATAATGATAATATATATATTTCATTTAGTTTTTATTCTTTCAATATAACAGTGTTGGCGCAAAAATATGGGCAGAGAAAAGCATCGCAAAGAGAAAACCAACTCCAAAGGGGATACCTCGCAAAGAACCTTTGTGGAGCCCATCACTGTGGCCTGCACAAAGCCAGCTCCTTGCACTACGGTCTCCACAGAGCAAAGAGGTGGGAGGATCTGTGGTTATAATGCACTTGACTGGAAGCTCCACACCACAGAGGGATCCAAATCAACCTTCGTGAGCCTGTCGAACCAGAAGGAAGCCTATGCTGGCACCGTGCAGAGTGACCCAAATATCTCCACGCTGAGGAGGGGAATAAAGATGACTATGCAGTTATAGAGAACTTGATACAATCTGTGGTCGATTCTTGAAGCACCACATGGTTTGGCACTGATTTTTCCCTGCTTCGTGCCACCCCTCGCCTATAAATACTGGGATCCCCTTGAGTCCAAATGATCGACAATAAGACCATTCAACTTCTCTACTATCAAATAGTGATGAACATTCTGCTCTATGAAACCATGAGAAATATGAGCTCTTCCTAGTACTTGAGTTGGTCAAATTTCCTTTCCCTTAGGTAAAATACAACCCATCTTCAAGCAGGGATACCCTTCACAATGCCCACGTGCCACCACAAAGGAGGGAGATCCTCAAGGGGACTTAGGTCTTTAAAAATCACTCATGCATCACAAAGTACCCTCTATACACATTTGAACCACATGATAAGGCAGGGTCACTATGCTTCGTGAAGCACATTGCTTTGCAGCGCTATGGTTTGCAAGGTACCATGTCTTCATGAAGTTCTACCTGTGAAATTATTTCAACTTCACGAAGCACCCTCCATTTGAACCTACACACTATCCTAGGATATGTCACTCCACTTCCAAAAGAATACCCCTTCATGAATCCCCTCTTGTACATGGTGCACCAGATCATTACATGGTCCTATCCTTTAAACCCATTTTCTTTGTAAACCCTTATCCTGTATGTACCACCATGCTTGTATGAAGTGATTTAATGGTCCCTTGGGTGTTGCATCATGCTCCATTTCATTGCCTCATTATTCTTCTCATTGACATGCTAATGGGTATTTCTTCTTCACATATCCATGCTAACATGGTCCCCTCAATGGATCACTCCACAACACCCCCTCACCACAGCATTGTCGGAGCATTCTCTAAACCAATGGTTATAGTATGTCAGTTATATATGTCCTAGGGGTGTGGAGTAAACCTGCCTTGTCCTAGATATAAGATTTTAAACATCCATTCCCCATATTCTTCATCACATGATGTTAAACTATAGCCTCTCACCATGAAATTCATGGGGGGTTCCTCGTCTCAAACATTATCTACACCCGCTCATCTACACGGGAGTGAGATCGTCCTCACATGGAATGAGATCCTATCTTATGTAGTGGTGCCAATCCGCAGGGGAGGGAAGCCATCTTGGTGTAAGCCCCTAGGCTTTCTTGCAAGAGTTATCACCCCAACTCCTCCTCCATTCATCTGTTCTAAACACTAGAGGGGATATTGGCATAGTGACCTTCATTACCCCATCCCTCTCCCTCTAGTATTTTTCACCATTGGGCCTCCATCCTAATGTAAGTTCCAATCTCCATCTCTCTGAGATGCTAACCATTCATAATCCCTTGTTTACTATTTGGGATTCTAACCACATGTAATCTGATTCCACTTTCTGCAGACACACGTTTCACAATGTGATCGTTTAGTCTTTGTTGCCTCTTGTTTCTCTCACTGAGCATGACACACATGGGCTTAGAGTAAGCACTAACCATGACATCCTCTTTTGGTAACCTTATAATGTACTCCCCAAACCAATCCTGAACTACATGGACTTTGATCTTTGCCTCTTAATCATGGTATGTAGGAGTCTCCCAAAGTTTCAATCCCAAAAGTTACATGTCTTGACCCATTCATGTATGTTCACCTTCATCCCGCATGATGTTAAACTGTATCCACCATTATGAACTATGTTGACTTTGATCCTTGTCTCCTTGGAAAGGTGCGTAGGAATCCTCCTTGAGTTTCATGCCCGACACCCATCACTCCCAACCACTCCACATCAGTACACCCTCTTCCTTCATGACGTTAACCTTTATTCCTCTTTTGATCCCACAAGATGCTAAACTATACCAATCTAAGGGATATGGGCTTTGATCTCCATCTCCTAGGTAGGGAATGTACGAATCCTCTACGAGGTTCAACCCCATATAGTCGTATGATGAAATACCCCATCTAGTGGTAAGTCATTGTACCCTATCCTGTGGTAATACATTGTACCTGATCCAATGTTAAGCCATTCTAGGCCATCTAGTGGTAAGCCATTGGAACCCCAACCAATAGCAAGCCATTTTTAAACCCATCCAACGGTAAGCTGTTGTATTCCATCCAACGGTAAGCCGTTAGAACCCCAACCAATGGTAAGGCATTTTCAACCCCATCCAGTGGTAGGAAATTATAGTCTTTAGTCGACAATAAAGCATTGTATTCCCCTTCTCGGGGACCCATGTCTCTGGTCCACCCCTCTAGCGTTAGACCAACCTGGGATTCAAACTACACACAAGCCCATGCAAGTTGTCGGGTTGATGTCCTATGCATACAATCTAACTCTATACTCCAATATTGAACTATGTAGACTTGGATTCCCTGGCTCTGGGATACATAGGAAGCCTCCCTAAGGTTCAATCCCATCACCCATGTCTCATCCTGGTTTTTCCCTTGAGACTATGTGTTTCAGGAAGGTCATGCCCCGACCTGGAGGCTCCACTTCCTCAGGGTCCCTTCCATACGTCCATTCTCATGGGTTGCCTCCTCAGGTATCTAATTTCTCCACTGTGAACAATGCTGACATTGATTCCCTACCTCAGGGATACGTAGGATGTCTCTTCGAGGATCAAGCGCAATATCCCTATCGCCCTCACATCGGCTCCATCTAACTCTCCATCCATTCCTAGCAATACATATCCATCCTAATTCTTACCAAAGATACCACATCATCGGGAGATCATGTCTCCCACTTTATTATTTCTTTTAAAAGAAATCGGCTAACTAACCATGCGTTAGCCCCAGTATCAGTATTCCCTCTTGGGATTACACCCAACTGATCCACTTCAGTAAGTGTTCTGATCAGTCTGATCTATCTCCACTAGATGTTAAACTCCTAGAATACCCTATGTTAAACATGGTAAGATCAGGAAAACCTCAGAGACATTCTTATGGCATATAATTCCCTACATTCTCTATGGGATGCCTCGAGCATAGACTCCATCGAGAAGCTCTATCATAAGGGGAATAAACTGAGATGCATTAGGGTTCCTGCATCTAGTCACGCCAGTGATGTCCAATGTGACTAATCCCTCAACCGAAGGTTGCTACCCTGGCTTGGCCCCGTAGAATGTCCTGAAAGAAGCATCGTAATTGACTAGCATCGATGAAGACATGGTATTGAGAAGAGTTTCACAAACTCTGTCTTAACTCTACGAGGGAGACACGGACTTGGGAAAGAGTTCTGAGGAGGAATCCACGGAAGGAGGAATTGACATCCCATTATCTCATTTCGATCAAGAAGAAAACATCCCTAAATAAGAAACAAATGACTTTTTCCTTTGGAATGTGGGATTGTAGGGAAAAATTTGCATGTCCTCCAAGATATGGATGTGCTCCCATGCGGAAGCATTGGATATAGAAATAGTGAACCTGATGTGAATATCTTCTTCTCAATATAGAGATTAGTAGCATTCAAGTAATCTTTGGATTAGAAAGTCACTAGATCCATGTATCTGGTGCTTGGTCCCACCACAAAAATAGTGGGATTGGCATGAAACTCACCATAAAATGGTGTAGTTGAATGTCAGACATCCTTGTATGTGTCATTGTCAGAGTGGATGATTATTACAAACCATGGAAGACATAATAGCATTGGGGAACTGGATGTCAATTTCTTTATTTCAACATTAATTGTTAAATCTCCCTAATTTTCAAAACCCAAGCTGTCATGAATGAAAATCAATCACCACCCACCCACTGACACAGTGGAAGTGGTAGAGGAAAATTCAATGTGACAATCGCACGCAACCTCATCCCTTCTATGGGCACCTCCACGTCCATGGATGCGGGGCGCCCATGACTTATATCCACATATGAATTCATTCTATGAATAGTAATTAATGACCTTATTTGAATAGATGAAGAGGATGGTTTTATCCCGACTCATGATGTGTCACATCAAGGCATAGAGGCTTCTACGCCTCATCGCCACCGCCACCCCCAAGGGCCACACAGGGAGCCACTTCTCCCCACTCCAACGTCTAATCATTTCGACAGCCTCTCCCCAGAACACTTCGATGACCCCCAACTGAACACCAATGAGGTGAGGGATGTCTGGTCCATCCCTGTTGGAATCTCATTCTAGGTTCCCCCAAGGAGGGATCCCATCAGGCCAAGTCAGTTCAACAACCCAGCCTCATGGGATGAGGAGTAGGTGATCTATGCACCTACACCCCAGCCCCTGTTCGATTAACTCAACACCAGTGTTGGGCGCAGGTTGAGGAGGACACCTACCGATGGGGTGTCAATATTAATGGATACTGTTCCCCGTGAACCAATGGCATATTGTATCAGTTCCCTGTCTATGTCGAGCATGTGCATAAATAAGCCCGGCCCAGATCGAGTCCCCAACCACCCCATAGGTATGTTGGGTCAACTCTCATGGTCGTTGACAAAGGTGGAGCCCGCAGCGGGTCGACCCATGGAAATGACACCCAATACGGAGGTCCCACCTATGCCATCTCCAAGGAGAGTGTGGGTCTATCCCACTCCCAAGCTCAATATGGAGGTCCTCCCCATGCCACCTACAATCTGAATGAGGGTCCTCTCTAGTGAATTGAAACTCTATATGGAAGCCTCCTCCACAGCCATGACCATAGTTATGGAGTCATTCCTCTTATCATAGGTCACTATTGTGAAGATGTTATATGTCCTATCTACCATCAGCATGGGGGTCTTCCCCTTTTACTTACAGAAATCAATGATGGTCCTCCTCGTCCCATCAATTAGAGAAGCAGATGTCTACCTCGCTTTCGGGGAACCCAACATTGAGGTCAAAATCATGTTCAACTTGACCAGTATGTGGAACCTCTTCAGACTAACACTACCAATGGATTCAAGCATGGAACCCATCCCATACTCCTACCAGTTCTAGTGGAGGTCCTACTTGCTCTAGCACTTCCCTCGGAGACTCCCTCCGCACGTTGACCAGTGGACACAGAGGCCCACCCCTTGTACCCTTTGACATTTTTTCAAGTACTCCTTGCACCCCAGCTCATCCAGGCTGAAGTCTTCTCCACCACAGCATCAATTTGGCTGAAGTTCCACCTAGAGAAAAAAATATACCCTTTTCCGAAGAGTCATCCTAGTGCAGGGGGGAAGGTCTCCAAAACAAAAAAAAATTGAATAATAAAAAGATCCAGACTATAATTAATCCTTTATGCCTCACAGATTCGGAGTTGGGAAGTGATTCATCAATGGAACCCTCACTTTGATCATCTATGTTGAGGGTCAGGGTTGGAACGCGTTGCATAAGCCTCATCCTTCCAAAAGGTAAGGTTCACTAGATTCATGTCTCCCTCCGCAAATACATCCAAGAGAAGGATGATTTGATGCTTTCCTAGGGTCTGGCCATGAAATCCCCTCTATCAACATTGAGGTCATTCTCTATCTCAACCAGATATCATCGAGAAAAATATTGAGGATAGGTAAAGGATGAACCTCATCATGGCCAACAATCAGATACTACAGCCCATATGTCGGATGTTGTGGTCGCTAACCCTTATTACAGAGATGTAGTGGCTCAGCTGTAGCATTCATCGCAGGACATCCTAAGATGCAGCCTCTTGTCATCTCGTTCTCCATATTCTCCACTGGCCAGTCTACAGTCTTAGCGGTCTGCTTCAGTGTCATTGTCAGTCCCAAAACCAGAACCAGTTGATTAATGGGGCAACCAAGTGCCATATCCCATGTTTCATTCAAGGAAATTTAGGGATATCCTTGCAGTGGTTAATTTCCTAAAGATATTCTAGCCAATTTCCAATGCAAACTTCAGTGCACCGGAATCGCTTACTTAGGAGGAAGTCGTGTGCTTTTTCCAGACCCTCTTAGTGACGCACATCCATCTTCATTATCAACAAGCGCCTTATCCCAAGAGTTATGCACACTTTGAATATATTGACCTAAAATTTTGTATTGTCGACTTGGTCACACTCCCTGTGTCCCACCACCCTGAGTCACCTGGTCAACATCGGACCCTCCAACAATGTTTCATTTAAAGCTTTAAAGTGCTATAGATAATTATCAAGGAGTCTTCCACCACATTCAGGTCTATGGTTGGGGGTAGTATTCTACCCTCCATTTTAGTTTTACCCAGCACCAACCAAAAATTCCTTGAGATATCGAAGATATGCCTACATGTTGGGTTGCGGTTAACATGGCTAGTCTATTAGTGGAAGAGACAGGGAGAGAGGTCCTTGGAGAAAACATACCCCCTAGGATGTGCCACACCTATTTGATCCACTAAGAAGGTTTACTCACTAGCATAGAAATCTACTAGGTCTTACCGTACCCACCGACTCATTGACCATCAGCTGGAATCCCAATAAGGTTATGGAGCAGCTTGGTTATGTCAAAACCTCTGACCCATCTGGCTCAATGCCGAAGATGGAGGAAGATCCTTAAAAAATCCAAGTTGTGTCAATAGATCACAGCGCAGAAGAAGATGGTTGATGACCGCCTTTCTGAACATTCCATGGAGAAATGGTAAAATTATGGAGATCCTTATCTAGGGAAGTAGGGGTCGGTATAATAGTCCCTTGGTAAATTACATCTGGGTGACCTTGACCATCACGCCCACATAGATAGGATAGAGGTCGAATATTATGGAAAAAGGGTGTAGTATATGTCGCCAAATCCACCCGAGCGGCGTGATAATCCTAGGGACCTAGCTCTGGTTCCCCAAGCAGCTTTGTAGGTTATCCAACTAGCAGCTCCATGATCCACTAGAACAACTTATCATGTTAATCAAACTTCCAACGCACTAGTGGTCAGGGAAACTCGTCAATATTGTAATTATTTCCCAAATGACCTAATAGATATGCTCATTACTCACCTCATGGTGTTGAAAACATGAAAGTGGGAAAGCCTGCATGATGACTATCCATATTTGGTGTGGTTGGATGATATTCCATGACCCCTGGGTTTTAGAAATCCCACCTCCTCCTCCTTTAACAGGACGAGTGACACACTGCTGCATCTGGTGCACTTCATCTCAAGGTGTGGACCCATGTTGGGAACTCTGACACTGCAAGAGATCACCAAAATCTGGTGTCTTGTATAGACATTAGAATGGAATGCATTTATCGGGTACATCCAGTTACCCCTCAGGTCAGTCTCCAGCTAAGAAGATATATGTAGATAGTTTCTTTACTAGTTCATTTCTACCACCCAAAAGACGAGTATTGTAGACCTCTTCAAGTGTAAGAAGTGGCCTCACAAGGATTCTGTGCCCTTTGTCGCTTGATGGAAAGGCCTCACCTACTCCTTGGTTATACCGCTGACTTAAGAACAACTACGGACAATGTGTGGGGGGGATGTAAAAACTGATCTGGTCCCCACTCTCATTAATCATAATTACCTTGGGGGATTTTGAGACTTCTATAATAAGGATCAATTCCCAACGAAATGTGTGGAGGAGGCCAAAAATGAACATCTACTACCTCCTGCAGTTCCCCTGAGAAGGGCCGCTAATGCTGAGACCGCTATGGTGGCCCCAATATAGGCCCATTGGAAACTGGAGTTATAAACGTTGGAGATACCTCTATAGTCCTACATGGACCCTCCACTCCAGGTGCAGCCTCTGGCCTAGCAGCGCCCATCTTAGAATTAGTAGGTGCCCCCACGTAATGTGCCACCACCACCTAGGTGAGAAAACTAGGTTCCACTACCTTGACAGGTTCCTCCAGCACCACTTTAGGACCCAGATCCTAGACCCCCTTTCCCGAACTAGAGATACGAAACCTACTAAATTAATGACTTTCAAGTCCCCGGTTATTTACAAAGCACCGTGAAATAGGGACTTCTATGTTTTCTTGAATGCAGGATCCCGAAGAGGCAAATCTCACTAATCTCCCCAATTGTTTCCCTTATCACCAGATCCAAGGGCACACCCTCAAACAGTGATCTGTGTTTAAAGATTGGCTTCAAGACCAGGTTGATAATAACATAGTTAGGTTTGGCCCAGCTTCGGCACAAGTGGAATGTGTATTCGTGAATCCATACAATGGAAGTGATAGCGAAAGTGAGTGACATTAGGTTCATAACCGTGGGTCCCTGAAGTATGAAGACTTGATGGATCGTTAGGCAATTACCTATTCCCACAGTATTATTCGGGCAGGACTGAATTGTCCTAATCCTTCATAAAATTCCATGTCAACCATAGCCAGTACTTCTATGTCATCGTCTTAGCCTCCCTCTTATTTGAAGATCTTGCATCAGCGGCAGAAGTGAAAACAGTTCCCCCACTGATGTCATCATCATCCTGTACTCTCATATATTTAATGCCCCTAGAGATGGAGATTCCCCTCAGAATCCATCTAGTGTTGGAGGATTCATCATGTGATGATTAAGGGTACACATCTGTTAACAACATTGAGTTGGTAAACCCCTATATGATTTCTGATGGTGAGGATCCCCAGACGGATCCTCTCATTGTTCACAATCGTCACCAGCGTTGACGGGGCCATGGATATATGGTTGGTTATATTTTCGCGGATAGTTCTTCCAGCTAGGCTATGCATACCACCAGAATAGGACGGATGGCCCAACAAAGAGCTCAACACATGCAACCTTCTCATCCAGTGTCATCTAGTCCACCTTCACCACCATTTGTGTTACTTCATTAGGTAGAGTTGTCCCGAACATGCCGTGATTATCCATGCTCTTTTATGATGCAGACTCATTCATCTGAGACACACGTGGTAGTTGCTCCACAAGTTTTGACTAATGATCAGCATGACGTTCCCCGCACCAGTCAGTCACCGGTTTAGCTGGAAGGGATCATCAAACCCCCTACTATAGAACAACCTCCTCTAAGTAGAATATATTTCTTGTAACAGATGGATGATATCCTTAAGAATATTTTCAGTATTAATGTGAGGATATCAATTCTTGAGGCCCTTATCCTATCATTAGATATGCGTGAATCCCTCACAGAATCTTTAAGAATACTCCTCTAGTTTGAGACGGAGACAGAAGCTACAGAAGCCTTCCATGATGAGGCTATCGAGAATTTTGATGTTAGGAAACTATCTTTTTTTCAAGAGAAGATGAAGGATCTCCCATATAAGGGAACAACCACCCACTTTACATCACCATTCAATTCAAGGGCATGGTGGTTTGGGGATGTCTTGTCGACGCAGGTTCTGGGATCAGCTTAATCTTGACCTGGACACTCCAAATTATGGGGCTATCCATGGATGATCTAAGTCCCTCTAACTTTAAAATACAATGTTTTGATAGGATGAAACAGACACTTGTTGGAAAGATCTGCTAAGAGACCCAGTTCAGTGGTCTGGTAACCAGCACCGAGTTCATGGTTGTCTCCTAGGACATCACCTACAATGTATTGATGGGTAGTTCATGGATTCACCTTCATGTGGTGGTACCTTAATCATATCACCAGTGCCTCAAGTACTCCCTCGATGGTCGAGTGGGTGTACTCCAATGTGAAACATCACCATTTGCCTCTTGTGAAGCCTACTATCTAGATGTCGACTATTACAAGAGAAGGGACAAATAGATTCATGCTAATGAGGTTGAACACTCTACGGTTGTAACTAACCAATGGACGGACATTGACGATGTCTTCATTTATTTGATAAACCGATTAGAGGATATGACTTTGTATTTAGTAAAAAAAATTGTTTTTGGAACGAGGAGGGATCCTAGTCCAAAGTCCAAGAGACACCATAAGATCACCTCATAATCATACAAATATCATCCTAGAGTGATCCTAGAGCCCCTGGCGCACGCCTTTCATAGGGTGTGGAAAAAGAAATTTAATATTCCTTGTGCAGCACAGCAGCTGACATTGTCCTCTCACTGGAAGAGATTTTTCAGTTCTTTCAATCACATAATCTAATTAACCTTAAGAAATTTATTTTGGATGTTTTTATTTATTCTATGAATGGAATGTAATTTTTGAAAATAAATGGAATTAAAAAATTCAATTCAAATTAATATGAAATTCTATACAAATGGAATTAATGATGAAAGGATGTTCTCCCAAGAGAACTTTTAGGGAGAATCTTTATTGACAAGACTCAAATATTCTTAGTGAACACACTCCATAGTGTGTGTGAACACCTTAGTCTACACAGGTTATGATTAAAAATTCCACTTATGGATCTCCTAGAACACCCTCCATCCACCTCCTCAATCAAGGGAAAATAGTTGTAGATTAAGATGTTAAACATTAGAAAACCACAGTGAGGATTAAATCTACTATTAATTATACTTAGAATTAAATCAAAGAATATTAAAATCAAGGTCATGGGTTCCATAACCAGATTACTCCCTCATGAAATTAGTCGTATTAGTTACTAATAATCAGGAGTATTATATTTCACGATGGAAAGACGAGAAGAAGAAAAGAGGGTGGATGGGTGGACACAAAAATAAAATCTATGCATAAATTTATTATAAATCTAAATTATAATTGAAAACAAAAAAAAAATAAAGAAAATTAACAAATTAAAAATAAAGGGGGAATATTTTAGGTCGGTCTCCCTCAGTTTATATCTCCTCTTTGGTGCCTTGAAAGAATGGGATGGGGAATGGGATGATTTTAGAGGTGGGAGCTCCCCTCCTTTTATAGGAAGCTTCTGTCCTCTAAAAAATAACACATTTTAAGCCCCATTAATGCATGATTATGTCCTTCCATCCATCATAAAAGTTATTAAACAATGCATTTTTAGTTCACTCTCATAATTTTATCTTTACTAGTGGTGCAAATAGGGAGTTATATATTTTTATTGACAATGACTTTTTCAGTTTAAAATTTCTAGGATGCTTTCTCCAAAAATATGTCAATAAATGGCCGCCTTAATGGATTCATAACTCCCTAAAATTTATTTTTGAGGTGATCCTATGTGTCATAGTTCCATTCTAGGTTGAAGAACCACAATTTATGTTTTTTAGGCTGAGATATACTCTATTACAGTGGTGGGGTCCACATTGTCCGCCTAGAAAATCATCAACTTCATTGTTTTTTTATATCCTCTAGATGTTCAAGTATTCTCGTTTCCCATAATTAGAAGTTGTAGAAAATAAAATAAGGATTATAAAAAATATTTACTCTATATAAATTTAAATTTTTTGAAAAATGACTAAAATATCCTTGATGTAAAAATCGGTCCAATAATTCAGAATTAAACACTTTCCACTATTTTTCTCAAAAAAATCATAAATCCAAAAGTAATTCATATAATCTCACATTTATAATTTTTTATGATTAAAACAATTTAAATTCATACATAAAAATTATAAAATATTTACTCTATCAATTCCCCAACACTTAAATCGTGCTTATCTTTGACCATAAAATCTCAACATGGAATTCAGAAAACATCAATGTTACCAATATTCAAATTCCAAAGTAATAAAATATAACAATTTTCAATGTCAAATAAAACATTCAAAAATCTATATAAAATATCAATTTAATTTCCAATTTTTCAAAGAAACAATTAATTCACGTATTTTACTTATCCCTTTTGAAAAAAAGATTGCACTTCTTCTTTATTTCATCTAAGATTCTCAATTCATTATAATTAATAATTCCAAATCATGATTCAACACAACTTTGAATTTTTCCTCTCATATCTTATGATACAATTCATGTAGATTTATTCTCATATAATGAGAACATTCACCTTATCCATAAGATTGTAAAAGAATAACTTTCTTCACTTTTTAATGCTAAAAGACACATAAAATCATGAGGACTTTTCAATAAATGTTCAAATGACTCTGAGGCTCAAAGTTAGTCAGATTTTATGTTTTAAATATTATGGCTCATGAAGTAGGTTTGTCTCTTAAGTAAAATTCATGATTTCAAAAATAGTAATTAAATTCTCCCCAACAATATACAAACACCCACTTCCCCCAAAACTCAAAGTAAGGTCATGCTCAAAGTAAAGAATAATGAATGATTAATGAACACTTTTGATTTATTTTGAAAGTTATGATTAGATAAAACATCAAAAATATCACCTAACCTCATACAATTAGATAATCATTGGTCAGGAAAATGGTTGTTTTAGTTTCTCTCAAATCACAACCCATTTTTCTCTTCTTCTTTTTTCTCTTTTTGTAATTTTTTTTCATTTTTTTAGTTCAGGGGGGGGAAATGAAGTGTAATGATTGACTCTATATCCTCTTAAAATACATGAAATGATGCCACCATACAATTTCCATACAATGTAAATCATCCATTCCACCATGAATCTTTTCACCCCCAGACTTTTCTTTAAAATATCATGAAAATGCCAAGAGTAGCGTATGAATGGATAAAATTGGCTTGAAAAAATTCTCATCACTATAATGAAAATTCATGGTTTTTATGGGATAAAATATGGATTGATGTGAAGGTGGTCTTTAAGGATAAGGTATTTTTAAACGATGCCTCAATCAGTTTAAATATGTTTTGGCCTAGTCATAGATTTGGAAAGTTCAAATACCAGTTCTGGTTGGTGACATGCCCCAAGATCACTCAAGAAATATGCTCAACAATAAAAAGGAAGTACTTGGATTATAAATCCCCTTTGGAATGAGACATAGGATATAAGAAAATCACTCAAGGCATTATTTATAGTAACAAATCGATTCACAATAATTTTTGAAATTCAAATCTTAAATGGAGGAAGGGAAATTACATTTACATGAATCAATCAATTTCTTCAAATCATGAGTCATCATTTCGATATCTATGCTTCAATTTAAATATTAAATTTTCTATTTTACTCATTAACTCTCATTAACACTGAAATTGAAAACATGCAATCACAGGGTTCTCATGAAAGTCATGTCTCCTAGGTAAATCAAGTAAGCATTAATTCAGGTGACGGCATGGAATTCTTGTCATTGAAGCTCAAAAGATTTTTTGGACCAAAAAATGAATGGATTTTGAATGATAATCATAAAAAGTTAACTCCCTTTTTAATTAAACCATTGGTCTTATTCCAATAATTCTTGGGGATAACTTCTACCATCATGATTGTAAAAAAGGAAAATTACTAAATTAATCATAAGGATCATTTCATTAGAGCTTGAAATGAAAAAAGGGATTGGGATGCATGCTAGACTAATTTTTAATATTGAATTTGAAATTTAATTTCCTAATATTGAAAATGAATGTACTAAAAAACATGTCATATATACATCTTGGTATTATCCCCTAAGTTGGCCCTGACATCTTTTACTGCCTCCAGCGGGCAGTACCATCTTTTATCCATAATCTGTCTGTGGATGAAGCTTCTTTGATTTGAACCACCACATGTGGCCCTTCGCAGCTTTATGTTCTTTGTTCTTGTTAAGGAAGACTACATTGACAGATTATTCAAGATCCACCCCCTTAGAATGGTGGTATACCATTCATGGTGGGGGTAGGATTATATAGGGAACCTCCTCTTCTTTTGTTTCTACTTGTGCAACCATCTTATCTTCCAATGCTGGCTTCATGGAGGCTTCAGCCTCTTGTCTGATTTCATCAGGCCCAGAAACATGGATCTATTTATGATGGGGCTCCTCCTATAGATATTTAATGTCTTCAGAGAACTCCAGGTATTATTCAATATGTTTATCATTTTTGACATCATCCTCCAATGCGTAGTATGAGTGCGCAGAATCTGAAAATTCCATAGAATTATGAGATATACTAAAATTAGTTCCAACAAAATTAAAATAATTTGAGTTCAAGAATGTATCACCTCCCTGAGTTGGTTTGACATTAATATCCTCTTAAATTGAAAGTTCCTCATGGATTTTATCTTCACTAAATGGAGGAAGGTAGTCAAGCTCCTCCATTAATACATCAAATTCCACTACTCAGGTGGTTTCTTCCTTTGGTGTTGCTGGCTCTTCTTCTTTTCAAGGATTGGGGAGATCAAGAAGTTCATCCCATTCACTTCAGAATTCATCCAATTCATGTTTATCACCCACATGTGGCTTATTGGGATAGTATTCCTCCATTTCCTCCTTAGGTTCTTCAATTTCAATGATAAGTGGTGAAATGTTTTCCACCACTACCTCAGGTTCTTACTCTGGATCAGGGTCGAGTTGCTCTTGGGATGTGCGTACATATTTAGTAATCAGTTCTCTTTCGCTCCCCATATTTTTCAATTTATCACTAATCCTTTAAAACAGATTATATAGATCATTACAAACATTTTTGGGCACCTAATATTGTTCAGTTCATAAATAATAAATTGAATTGAAATAAATCGTGAACAAAGAGTTTTTTAATGTTTTCTTTCAAATTTATGATTTTTAATGAAAATATATCTATAATTTGAAAATAGAACAACATATGTAAACTAATTATTGGATCCCTATAAATGGCTCCATTTTTTGTGCACACCTGTTATAGGGCGTGGAAAAAGCTATTTAATTTTACTAGTGCAGCAAATGGCTAGCCAAGGGCATCTCAATTGAGGAGTTTTTCAGTTTGTTGACTTCCCATAATATAACTCACCATAACTAATTAATTTTTGATTTTTTTATTTAATAAATTAATGGAATAGAATTTAAGAAAATAAATGAAATTCAAAAACTCATTTCAAATTAATAAGAAATGATATACAAAATGGAATTATTAAAGAAAATAAATTCTCCTAAGAGAAAATTTACGGAGGACCTTCATTGAACAGTTTAAAATATTCTTAGTGAACACACTCCAACATATGTGTTCACATATTAGTCTACTCCGGTATTGAATGAAATTTCCACTTAGTGATCACTAAGAACACCCTCCACCCACCTCCAAAATCGAGGAAAATGGTTGTAGATTAAGATGTTAAAATTTAGACTACCAAAGTGAGGATTACACCCACTATAAATTATCCTTAGATATAACACAAAGAATATTAAAAACATGGTCCTGGGTTCAATAACCTGATAATTCCATTGAGATATTCCTTATATTAGTTACTCATGATCCTGAGTATTATAGATCACGAAGGTAAGATAAGAAGAATAAAAGAGGGTGGATTGGTGGACATAGAAATAAAAATAATGCATGTGTTTATTAGAAATATAAATTACAATTAAAAACTAAAACCAAAATAAATATATTAAATAAATTAAAAATAAAGGGTTAATATCTTCGCCTATCCTCCCTCAGTGGAGATCTCCTCCTTGGGGCCTTAATAGAATGGGATAGAGAATGGGATGATTTGAGATGTGGGAGCTCCCCACCTTTAATAGAAAGATTATATCCTCCGAAAGGTAACTCTTTTTTGGCCCCATTAATGGATGATTAGGTCCTTCCATCCTTCATTACAGTTATTAAACAATTTATTATTCGTTCACCCCCAAAATTTCAGCTTTATTAGAGGCGCAAATGTGGGTTATGGTTTTTTATTGACAATGAATTTTTTTCCAAAATTGCTAAAAATATTCTTCTAAAAATTTTCCTTAAATGGAAATAGTAATGAATTAATAAAACCCTAAAATTTATTTTGGAGGCGAGACTAAGTGTCATAGATCCATTCTAGGTTGAATCACCTCAATTGAAGGTGTTTAGGCTGAGATAGACATCCATTATGGTGTTGGGGTCCCTATTGTCCGCCTAGAAAAGTCTTCAACATCCTTGATTTTACACATCCTTTAGAATATAAAATCATTACCTAGTCTAGAATAAAAAGTTTGAGTAATGAAAATAAGTATTCTAAAAAAATATTCACTCAATTTGGATTTATATTTTTCCAGAAATGACTAAAATACCGTTGATGAAAAAATCCATCAATTTTTTTTTGAATTGAGCGCTTTTCAACATTATTCTTGAAACACTTCATAAATACCAAATTAATTAAAATAATATCAAATTGATAATTTGGTATGATTAAAAAAATTGTAATGAAAACATAAAATGTTGAAAATAGTAGCTCTATCAGGTACCTACTCTCTATGGTATCGGGATGTCCGCCTCATGGCAACGACAATACGTTACACTTTGTTATTTTGCTGGTTTGGATTAAAACAGCTCAAGATGAAACAACACTATTACTTTGATAAAATAAATCATAGACCCTTGGGTAGAATACCTGATTGGATCGGGTTGACAACATTCATCGATATGGTTTTGGCCGCACACGAGTCCCCTGACGATGTGTCCACCGCCGCTCAGGCTGGAACCAGCTTCCCATCGGGATCTATAGACCTCAAGGAATATCCTCCCATTGAGGATCCCTCCTCCATAAGTGAAGAAGAGGATTTTTAGGATGCATATCCTACATTATAAGAGGGTTTCTCCACCACAGTTGATGAATTGGTACGGGTGAACCTCGTTGGAGATACGGATTTGAAATCCACATTGATCAGTACAACTGTGTCTATCGAAGAGAAACAATAGTACATGGAATTCTTGAAGAAACATCATAATGTATTTTCCTGGATTTATAATGATATTCTAGGACTAGATCATCGGGTCACTGTACACCGCCTCAGTCTTCTACAAAATCATTGTTGGTTAAAACAGCCTCCAATAAAGATTCACCCTTCCCAGAGTGCCCTGGTCAAAGTTGATGTTTATAAGCTCATCATAGCCAATTTCTTCAAGGAAGTCCATTAACCCAAATTGTTAGACAACATTGTGCCTATCAGAAAGAAGAATAGACAAATCATATTTTGCATCGACTTCTGGGATCTCAACAGTCACAGTCTAAAGGATTATTTTCCCCTTCATGTGATAAAGGTGTTGATTGTTTCCACCACTGAGTTAAATTCTCTCTCCTTCATGGAAAGGTATTTTAGCTATAACCATATCTGAATGGCCACTTAGGATGAGGAGTCTATAGCCTTCAAGGCACTACAAGGTACTTTCTTCTACCAGGTAATTCCCTTCGGTCTAAAGAATATCTGTTCCATCTATCAGTGTGCCATGCATCACATGTTTAATCCAATCCTTGGGACAATGGTGAAATGATACATGGAAAATCTATTGGTCAAATATTTCTTGTATTAGTACCATCTAGAAGACCTTGAGAATGTTTCTGGATTACACAGTTTTCGCCGTCTAAAGATGAAACCATTGAAGTGTGCAATCCGGGTCACCTCCAAAAAGTTTCTTGTCTTCGTTGTCAAGTATATAGGCATCATGATCATTACAGAGAAGATAAATGACATCAGTTAGATATCTCCCATAAGAAACATTCAGGTGATTTGAGTAATTAAAGGCCCATTGGAATACATCCAGTGATTTATCTGGAATATGGTCAGCAAGTGTAATCCCTTTTATTAGCTCATGGTGAAAGGCGTTTTTTATTAGTAGGATGAGGAATACGAGGCTGCTTTTGAGGAAATCATGTAGTAATTGTTCCATCCTCTAGTAATGACGCCACCTATTTCAGGAAAGTCTTTGGTCCTTTATGTGACTTCCCTAGAACGATCTCTTGGTGACCTTCTCACCTAGAAGAACAATGAGGGAACAGAGAACAGTCTCTACTATCTCAGCTGCATGTTCCTCAATACGGAGACCAGATACTCCCCTATCGCGAAGAGCTGCCTTGTGCTAGTATTTGTAGTATAGAAATTGGGACATTACTTGAATCACCATGAGTTACATCTAGTTTCATGAGTGGATCCACCAAATTACATCCTCAACCACCCCATGTTTATAGGACGTATAGCTCAATGGATATTTATCCTCCAGCAGTTCAACATTAGGTTTTTCATCAAAAGTCTATTAAGAGGAAAGCATTGGAAGATATACTTATTTCCCATCCATTTCCCACATACCAATCTCTAGACCTAGATTTTACTAATGAGGGAATCCTCTCAGTAGACCAATCCATTCTGTGTTGGAAACTGCACTTTGATAGTGCTTCCCATAGCCCTACTGGAAGAAGGCTCATTGTCCCCACACACAATAGAGTAGGGATGGGTATTGTATTCATTATGATAGCACACTTAGTTCTTCAATATTCATTCCTGTTATCAGAAAGCTATACCAAAAATGAGGAAGAGTAACATGACCTCATTACTATCCTTGAGTTGGGCCTTGAGATTGATGTTCCCCACTTTCATGTGAAAGGGACTCTGAACTAGTCATCAAGAAAATCAACGATGACTATGTCATCAGAAATCCAATTCTCATACCATTGTTAGAATGTACCCATAAGTTGATGGCCCAGTTCTAATCTTATCTAGAGGTTTCTCATATTTCTTGATCATAGAAGGGTAAAGTTGATGGATTGTCCTACCTAGCATCATCTCTTGCAGAGCATGACTAGGACGGTTTGATTATCCACATATCACACTGAAGATTCATCACCCCCATCTTCCCAGATGACAATGGTAGCCTGTAGGTAAGACACCTTACCACCAGTGCCTCCAGTCCAGGACCCACAGGTCCCCATGATGCAGTGTTGGAAGTAACTCCCGATTGGCAGACCCCCTTTATCATGTACCTCTAGCAAGGTAATCTCATGGAAGATCGAGCTGATCATGAGTGAATCCGACACTGCACGTTACAGTTTACCCTCCAGAGTGGTCTCAGTCTCGAGAAGATCCTCTAGAAGCATGGGTTTGATAGGGTTCTCATCGGTTTCATTCATGGAGTGGAGAATTCTCAAGTCATGTAGGAGGTTCATGTTGGTTCCTATGGGGCTCATTAGACCAGGGTGAAACTATCTCACCAGATTAGGAGACTAGTTGATTTTTGTCTCTCCATGATCCATGAATATATCGTGTTTTCCAAGAGGTGTCATTCATTCCAAATCCAGGATAATTTTGTGGATCGGCCTCTAGATCCTCTCCACACCACCAAATAATCTTGGCCCTTTGTGGTCTGGGGACTCAACAACATGGGACCATATCCACCAGTGGTAGCTTGCCAGTGCAGGTTCATCGAAACCTCTACAGATTTCTTTTCCAAGTAGGTAGATGCAGTTCCTCTCAATGAGTTGAAGGCCCATTCTATCATTGAATATGTGGGCTCGAAGATCATCTTCCGATTTGGAGCCCCTCACTCCATCCTCGACGATAACTGAACCAACATTCTGAGAGCCATGTTGATGAAATTGTAGGCCAATTAAAACATCTATTCTAACTATACATCTTGCTGTCACACGCAGGAAATTGGGTAGATCGAGGCATTCAGAAAAAACCTATCTAACATTTTGTAGAAGATGGTTGGTTAGAATAAGAAAAGTTGGCAGTACAAACTCTCCAACACCCCCTGGGATTATCAGACAATGACTCATAATTCCACCCAGGTGACCTCGTACTCCATCATTTATGGAAAGGTCATCATGCCAATAAAGATTAAATTTCCTTCATTACTCATAGCTATCTATGATCAGCAAGCACCAGATAAGGTAGTTGAAATCTGTCTGGATGAATTGGAAGTGATCGACGAGAATAGGCTTCATGATCTACACAATCTAGAAAGTAATTAGAACAAGATAGCCAGATCATTCAATAAGAATGTTCATCTCTTCTCTTTTTTTACAGAAACACGGTGTTGGCCCTAATAACACCACTGATACCAAGTAGTAAACCACCCATACTGGTGCCCAAATGGTATGGACCTTACATCATTCACAAGGTTTACCCCCAATGGTGCGTACTCCTTGGTTACTATTTATAGTGAGCGTATAACTCCTCCCATCAATGCCAAATTCATCAATAGACACTTTTCATGATTAAGTTGTTGTATTACATGACATTAAACTATTACATCCAACATGACATTAATTAGTGATTCCACCCCCATGATGATATACTACAAAACCATCTGAGCTCTATGACCAGAAATAAGATCTATACGGTCATGCATGACCTTAAACTGTTTTTTCCTATCCACATGACGTTAAAATGTGTGATTCGTTCCGACTCAAGGATGTAAAAAACCTTATAATTTTTCCGCATCTCATGAATTTAAACTACATGGAACCTTCAAGAACTATGTATGGATTTATTCCCATCCTTATGGGATACGTAGGAACACTCGGACTCCTCATCTTGAGTCCAACCCCCATACTCTTCTCTTCAACTATCCCCCATGGGTGTAGTTTCCATGGAGGCTCCCACCCAGTGTAGTGTAGGCTTCTTTGGCCCCACTCATGTCTAGATTACGATAGTATCACCCTATTCCCCTCCTCATTTTTCTATCCTCGCATGTCCTCACCGTACGACATCAAACTACATGGAACCTTCATGAAATATGTATGGCTTGATTCCCATCCTCATTGTCTACGTAAGAACACCTGAATATTTCATCATTAGAGCCATCCACAAATTCACGATCTCCCCTTGAGTCGAAATACATGGTGTATTATAGTCTCTTTCGCCTCATTCACATCATGTTCAACATGACTACACCATGTATCCCTCTCCATGGAGATCTCCACTTCTTTCATACTCACTATAAGATGTTAAACTGAGAACTGGTTGGGACTTCCCATCTTAGATCCCTAGACCTTTTTGATCCCCTAACCCAAGTTCCCATTTGTGATTGTAAAGTGTGGTATCGGCTTAGGTTCTCATTCACATTGGGTTACTCATCGTGTCGTACTGAATCTTCATTTAGATACCGTGTCCCCATTTTCATCCTTTCTGCATTACATAAAACTGAATTGCATCCCCTATAACTATATGTGTCTTGATTCCCATCATAGTGATATATGTAGGACCACCTGAAATTTTTTCCTTCAGGTCCATCCCCATTTCATAGAAACCTCCTTATCTTCTTGGCCCTCTAGCCAAATTTCTTCCAGGAGAGGGGCATGCAGTGTCGTATGGGATTATGTCGTCATTCACGTTAGGTTTGTAACAACCATGCCACATACCTCTTTATCCTAAGATATCTTCAACCCCCTATTATATACTTATCATTTTGAGTCAGCTACTCTTGAATTGATCCCCTCAGACCTTTTTTAATGTTCACTAATGTTCCCAGGAGCACCCTGGTCCAACACCTCGACTGTTGGATTCTACACAAACATGTTATCGATTATCCACATGACTCATGCTCCCCTACATTTGGGATTTCATCTTTCACACCCAAAAGGACCCCCGAATGGTATGGCTATTAGGAAATATGGATCTCTAACCATTTATGGCTAATGTCCATGAGGATATAGGTAGATAAATTGATACAAGTCTCACATTTCAAATATGGTCATCGGTCGATGCTCATTTGTTTTCCCATTTCAGGTCACATGATATAGATACTATGTTTTGAACAGGGTCAACAGTTATCCCTCATCGTCATGACTACCCCATCAACCCCAAAATGGAAGTTACATGATTCACTTCATTTTCCACTCTATCATGTTCAAGTGGAATTTCGACACTCTTTTTATAATCCCCCAGTACGTATTTGTACATTAGGAGAACAAGGCCAGGGTGAGGCATCATTCTGGGCTCCGCACTGATTTCCCCATTACATGTATTCTATGTGTTGGGAAAGCCTTCTCCACCCCTGTTTCGCAAATCTAGTTTATCTCATGTGGGATTAGGGATTAAGT
Source organism: Viscum album (assembly GCA_963277665.1). Lineage (NCBI taxonomy): Eukaryota > Viridiplantae > Streptophyta > Magnoliopsida > Santalales > Viscaceae > Viscum > Viscum album. The sequence goes on along the minus strand of OY728121.1, from coordinate 1,151,539,581 downwards.
TGAAGTTTTCACCCATTTGGAAGAGTCTCGCTTCTCTATGGTATGATCTCTAAGATCGTAAACTAAGATCTCTTGGCTTCCATTCCTCAAAATGCAAAAATTCCACTTACAAAACTATGTATGGATTGATTCCCATTCTCATGGGATATGTAGGAACACCTAGATGTTTCATCCATGGGTTCATCCACATATTTTATGACCTTTTCTAGACCCTCGGCCCAAGGATTCTTCCTCGGAATTGTACGTGATGTGGAGTGTACCTCATCCTCATTCACATTGAGTATGCTTTATCACGCCATGCGCATGACCAAGCCATATAACATTAATCAATTATTCCTAGTCCCACATGACATTAACCCATTGCATCATTACTACAAGATGTTAATATAAAGGGGTTGGTCATATCATATGACCCAAAACAATGACTTTATCATCCTGGTCACATGATGAAAAAACAGCATCGCATTGTGACGTCCTCACTCGAGGGGACTCCATGTTGGGTATCAGTTATAACACCCTGAGATTTTATGAGATGTATTATTTTTAATTTATTTTTTTTCTTTTGTATGTTACAACAAGATTATCTTGCACTATACACAACACCGTATTAGCTTGCAGTACACAAAACACTATTCTTGGATTATGTTACAAAAAATTACAAGTACGTTTGATAGAAGTTATTCTATGCGACATTGAGTGTATATATATATATTCGATTTATAAATTAAATACGGTTGGATTCTATTATACACAACCAAAAAGGAATATTGCACTACACGCAACCCTGACATGGCTTACTTTACATGCAATCACGACCATCCACGATAGCGTGTGTTGTACACAATACCGAGTTTCACTAAACAACGATATGTTATTAAAATATTATATAAACTAGCAATTATGAATAGTGATACCCAATTTTTTAAATTTTATAAATTTTATCCTTTAAAATAGGCTTCATTTTTGGATATGGAATATCGAAATTAGCATAGGGAAAAATTTGAGTATTTTTTCTGAAAACTTTCATTTTTTGATGAACAGTGAAAACACTGAGTTATTTGTTAAAACCGACTTTTTATTTAAAATAATATTTTATTTTATTTAAATTTTTTTAGGTAAAAATAGATACATAATACTTATATAAGATCAATGTAATTCATTTGAGTCATTTTATAATAAATTTATATATATATAAATTTTATTGAACTTTTCACCGTGTTTTACCCACCTCCTAGGAGCATTTGCAATTGTACATAAAACATAATTTTACCACTTCTATGAGTTGAATTTCGAAAATACAAGAGACACGGTTAATATCAAGGGGTAAATTTTGGTTCAATAAGATTGGAATAATTTTTGGTGAATAGTAACTTTTTACTTTTATTTTCCACGGTAAAAAGTAAATAGTGTAATTAAGGGTAAAAATCATATTATTATTACCCTAAAACATGTACTAATTCTATTGGATAAGTGTAATTAGACCAAAAACAACCTTAGGAATAAAATATTACCCTTTAGGTTCACTTGGGTTAGATTAGGACACTTATTATTATTTTATTTAAAGAAGAGTTAAAAGAGGTAAAATAAATGTTTAATAAGTAAAACATTTTTAATATAGGGTTATACATATGATAAATTTGACTATAAATATTAATTATAATTCTAAAACGATTTCCTATATATTGGTATTTTATTTATAATTTTTAGGTATTAAATAATGTAATTTATTTTTGACACAATGATGATCTAGTAATTAACTTATTAATTAAATATTAACATAATTAATGTTATAAATACATGAATAAATGTAATTTGAGACTTTTTATGAATTCCACTAATTTTAAAGGTTAATATTACATGTTAGTATTTATTTAATTATTTGTTTTCTAACTAATCATCCTGTTATGATTTTCACAAAAACAAATTACCAAATTGTTTCAAAATTGACATAAAATAGTTTTTAAAACAAATATTATATAATTAATTTTTATTCAATTCATAAAAATCTAAGGATTGTCTAAATTACGTATATAATGTTATATATATTAATAATTAACCACTTGGGATTATTTTGGCTTTTTATAGTAAGTTTATTAACCATATAGTGTAAGAAAACAAGACGTCATGGTAAAAGTAAAATTATCTAACTTAGAGTTAAATCTAAATGATATGTTTAAAATAGTAACCTAAACATGTATAAAACTGATTTTTTAAGATTCTTTCAACCCATCCCCACCTTATCTTCGAAATAAATCAATTTTGAGCTATTAAAAACCGAATATTACTTTATAATAAAATAATATTTTAAGTTTTCCTAAGGTGCCCCTCTCCTCCATTAAAAAATAGTACCACCTCCCTCTTTTCTTTACAAAATTTTGAGCTTTCATGTTCAGAAAAACCCTGAACATTTCCCTTATCAACATCCATAGAAAAATTATAGAGGTTATGGTATCCTCAAAAGACCAACTCTAGTTCTTTAAGAGGAAGCTTAAAAGAGGCGCGTTGAAGAAGAGGTAATCCCTTCTACCGATTTTTTCATGTTTTCTTTTTTCTTCAACTTCTTTTTCTTTTGTTGTTTCATTATGAAGTAATAAAATAAGTATCACTAATATACTGATATGTTATGTTAAATATGAAACAACCCAATTTCACCTTCTATCCATCCTACGGAAAATTAAATCACCACGCTTGCGTACGTACGGAATACCGTCTCCACACGGTGATGTAGTCAATTTTTCCACTACCACCTTACATGGATGGGTATAATGGTGTGAAGAATAATTATATATTGTTATTATAACATCATATTTATTCTGTGATATTATATCATCCACTCCAATTCAATTCAATAATTATGGGAACGCTAACATCGGTCGTGCGTACGTACGGATTACCGTCTCCATGACGCGATGAGATTCATTCTCCATGTTAACCATTCAACAATGATTATAAAGTATATATAATGAGTAAAAATGAAATATATGACATGATAAAGCTACTGTATTTATGTATCTATATATATTTCATTTACTTACTTCCATTTAAGTCAATAAGTAATGGAAAACAGTGTTCATGCGTACGTACGACCTACTGTCTCCATGAACAGGGTATTTCATTTCATTTATCTATCTATTATATATATATATATAATGAATATATATGATATATAAATACTGATTTACATTCTGGAAGTAATTAAATCATGATATAAGTGATAATAATATCAATAACAACAAGTCCAAACACGTACGATAAATAAAACATTTTTACCCAAAACAATGCTTTAACATTGAATTTCAAAAAGAACAGGTAATATAAAGTCATAAGTGAACCATATATGATATCATAAAAATGAATTTGATTCTTTAATTAGTCAATGACATTATTTAAATCATTATACAGGAGATTCAGATATGTAGGAATCATAACACACCTAAGGTAAGGGATAAGTTTTCAATCTCATTTTTATCCGAGATTGCTTATACGTAAGTATTTCCTGGGGTTATATTATTCAACCATTTCTATAAGAATGTTTTTCATGATTTGTTTAATATTTGTCCATGTATTTTTAAAGTCATGTTTACCCCTCTTTTACTTTTACATTGTTTTATGGAAGGAATCTTTCTTTTGTTTACCATATGTGGTGGTTTTTGACTTTTCTGACAAAAGTACGAGGAGAATGTTTTTTCAACATATACGGCATGAACAGATTTTTACAGTTTCATAATTGCTTATTTTCATGAAGCTAACTCTACATTATTTTATGACTATTTTCATCAAAATCCTTTTATTTTAAAATTGCATGGCATTTTGGGAAAATAAAATGATTTTGAAGAAGAAAGGATATTTTCCTCTGGAATTCATTACAACTGTTTTATCAAAACCATTTTCCATATAAGATGACATTATTTTATATGTGTATGTTTCAAATATAATTTCTCTTTGATTTACATGGTTTCAATTTTCTTATGATGAAATTATACCCATTTGTTTTATATGGATTACATTATGATCTGATGATGTTTATGAAACCCATTTTATTCTCTTTGATTATGATATATGATTTATGATTATTTTGTGGCACAAGTAAGAATGATTTCATTATGAGATTTGTGGGGCCTATATCTCCCTCCAATTCATTGTGAAAAGATTTATATCTCATGTGATAGACATGGGTGGAACGAAAATCTAATCTAGTTCAATGATACTGGACTAAAACGAGGAGTGAACTCGATCCAGAAAGGGAATTTGTCCACTAAGATGGTCTTGGAAGAAATGCCTTCACAACTATGAAAATAATATAAAGTGATCAATGGTTTTCCACAATTACATTTTTTATTCCCATGCTATATTATCATGATTGATGTTCCTTTATGACCTATTCCTTACGTACTGCCAAAATTTATTTCAAAACTCAAGATTTTGATGTGTAATCATTATGTTCATGTTTTGAAGTTCAAATGTATATGGATTGTTTTATTTTCTCCATGCATACCCTTACTGAGAATTTGAGCTCACCGTTTATAATTTTTCTTTTCCCCAGGATATAAAGAAATGTTTTAGGTAAGAAAAAAAGGGGAAGATCATTATGGAAGATGTTGAAGACCATTCACCAAGATTAGATGATTTTATTCCCAGTTTCCAAAGACACTAAACTATTACTCTCATTTGGTGACTTTCTTGTTATGTATTAGGTATTCAAAAAAATTAATGTAATGTCCATTTCTGTCAAGATTGGGTCTCTACAGTTCGTATCAGAGGAAATGTTTAGTTAACCTTTGGAAACTAGGATGCGAAAACTTTAGTGAAATCCCTAGAGATATTTATACGAAATGTCCTAAAAGATAAGTATATGTATAGGTTATAGTCCTATAATTATAATAACTATCTTAGAATTAAACCTAATATGTTAAATATTGAAATTAATCCCCCTTTATTATGCGGTTTTCATAGCATGATTTTTTTCCTCTCACACTGTTCTTTTTGGGTTTTAGACTATGGATGGGACCCCAAGGAACCATGTTGATCAATGTAATAGACAATGCAATAATTTTCCTCCTGAAAAAAACAATGTTATGGGAGATGGAGTGAAAAATCTTATTGTTTTACTTAAAAAATCTAGGAATCATTCTGGACTTCCAAATGAGGAGAGAAAGGAACAATATTCTATTGAGTCCCTCATGAGGCAACTCCCACCTTCTTTTACTAGGTATTCTAATCCACTTATTTCTGAACAATGTATTAGTACCATTGAAAAGATATTTTTGATACTTTTTTGTTCAGAACATGAAAAAGTCATTTTGGTTGTTTACCAGTTAGATGGCGAAGCAGACTAGTGGTGGAATCTAATTAATAATACAAGGCACCAAGATGAAATTGAATCTATGTAATGGGATGTGTTCAAGAAATTATTTTTCAATAAGTACTTCTATTTTATTCTTAGAACAAAGATGTAAAATTATTTCCTTGAGAATAAGTAAAAGGATGATGAATCTGTTGGAATATATGGAGCGAATTTTATAAGGCTTGCAGGGTATGCATCTGGCTTTATCATCCAACCTGAAAGTAAAGTTGATTGATTTTTCTGTGGCTTAAAACCATGTCTTCGGAGGGCATTATCTATAAGAGACTTCAATACCTAAAAGAAATTTTGCGTTGTGCTATCAAGGTTGAACTGGAATTTGGTGTTACATATCCATCTCACGGTTTTGTCAAGAAATGAAAGATGGAGTTCAAGGAAAAATCTCAGAACAATGGGGAAAGGAAGGTGATTGTTTCATTATTCTAAATGTGTGGAAAGAAGTATTGTGGAGATTGTCTAAAAGGTACTAGAAAATGTTTCAAGTGTGTAAAAGAAGGTAATCGAGTAGCTGAGTGCCAAAGTAATGGGAAAAAGGTTTCTAATGGCGTGAATAGAGAAAAGACTACAGAGAACGCTCCACCAACACTTTAATGAATCATGTGCAAGGAAATGGGGAATTATGCTAACCAATTCCCCAATATAAGGTTTAATTATGATCGACCACAAAAACACCTTACAGTAAAGGAAAAATGGAATTCACATACGATCACTATTGGCGATGTTGAGTATGACAATGATGTAGTGGAATGATTATGTGCTTATGTAACGGGATTCCCAAATAATGTTGTGGAATTTCATTTATAGTATTTTGTAATATTGGAATATCTATGTATTGGTTTATTGTGGTTTTCAATAATTATATGGTACCGATAACCATGAAAAGTGATTCAAATATTTTGGAAATCAGATGATATGCGCATAATGAAGGGATAAGGAGAAAATGAAATGTTGGATAGTATTCATGAGCTCATGACTAATATAAGGATGAAGTGATATCATGGTTTGAATATATAAAAATTTTGGGATGTGGAAGGAGTTAACTTTTGGTAGCACTCATGTTTTCACTAAGGTTCTATGGTAATACATGATTAAGGAATTCACATGTTTGGAATGGGACCAACAAGATATATATTATGATATATGAAGGATAAATGATGGTATTCACATGCTTGTTATGTGACCCTTCAAGTAATCTTTTTTTATACTATGAGATTGGAAATATGTATATTTGGATAAGCCTAATTACTGGAATGGATTATGTTGGATATCAGATAGAAATTTTTAAGGATAGAACTTTTTTCGATATGTAGTTTTAGAAAAAGGGACAACCTGCAGGACGGGCGACAACCCATCGCGTTGGGTAAGGTTGTGGAAATCGAACCCACAACCGAAGTGCGACAGGCCTTTATTGCCTACCTCTGGCCTATAAGAAGTCCCTGGTTAGTATAAACTAGTTTTATTTTATTAAGAGGTATGATAGATGAAGTATAAGTCCCATTTTGGAACCATATACGATTAATCTCATCATAGATGGACGTATGTATATAACTTTTTCTAACCATATGTTTGAGACAGATGGAATGACCTATCACCCTATCTCATGATCTGATAACACTTTTCAAAAGACAAATTAAACTTCATTTCATTAAGAGGTGAATTGGAAATTGTTCAAGGTAGGAGCAACGGTAAGATTGTACCAAAATCAAGTAAATATTTCTTTTAATTAAAAAATTCTTCAACATTTGGGAAATGATCTTGAATACCAAAAAAATTTTCCTAGGGCCCTCATATCTGATTAATCAGATGTTACCTTATATAATCACAAATTTATGGTTTTGTGGTTGTTTTATTTTTCATAGTCATGTCCTCTACCACTCATTATCAGATGTTGATGGTTATATTTCTCTTCCATATCCATATTTTTTCCTATTCCTCATATGTGGAAACCCAATGATGAGTTAATTTGGGTAACCATTATGTTTCATACATTAGTTTTTAAAATTATGTTTTAGTATTCCTTTTTACAATGTGGGTTTCTATGAAAGATACTTTCAAGTAGAAAACGATTTATAACCACGACGAATTTCCTGGGAGAAATTCATTTTAAGGGGGTAGAATGTAACACCCCGCGATTTTATGATAAGTATTCTTTTTAATTTATTTGATGTCTTGTGTTGTATGCTACACCAATATTATATTGTGCTATACGCAACACTGTATTATCTTGCAGTACATGCAACAACTTTCTTGGATCGTGTTACACAAAATTTCAAGTTCGTTTCATAGATGTTATTCTACGCAACATTGAGTATATATATATATATATATAATCTATGTATACATGAAAAACGGTTGGATTCTATTTACACAACAACAATGGAATATTCCACTACACGCAACCCTGACTTGGCTTACTTTACATGCAATCACAACCTTCAATGATAGCGTGTGTTGTACGCAATACCGAGTTTCACTAAACAACGATATGTTATTAAAATATTATATAAACTAGCTATTATGAATAGTAATACCCCCTTTTGAAATTTTATATATTCTATCTTTCAAAATAGACATCATTTTTCGATTCGGATTATCGAAATTAGCCTAGGGTGAATTTTTTGTATTTTTCTGAAAACATTTAATTTTTTATGAATACATAAAACACTTAGTTGTTAGTTAAACCCCACTTTTTATTTAAATAATCATTTATTTTATTTAAATTTATTTTAGGTCAAAATAAATACATAATACTTATATATGTTCAATGTAATTCATTAGAGTCATTTTATAATAATTTTATATATATAAATATTTTATTGAACTTTTCACCGTCTTTTACCCACCTCCTAGGAGCATTTGCAATTGTACATAAAACATAATTTTACCACTTTAATGAGTTGAATTTATAAAATCCTAGAGACACGTTTAATATAAAGGAGTCAAATTTGGTTCAATAAGATAAAAATAATTTTTTGTGAATAGTATCTTTTTTACTTTCATTTACCACGATAAAACGTAAATAGGGTAATTAAGGGTAAAAATGATATTATTATTACCCCAAAATATATCCTAATTCTATTGTATAAGTGTTATTCTACTATAAACAACCTTAGGAATAAACTATTACCCTTTAGATCCACTCGGATTAGATTAGGACACTTATTATTATTTTATTTAAAATAGAGTTAAAAGTGTTAAAATCAATGTTTAATAACTAAAATATTTTTAATATTGGGTTATAAATTTGATAAATTAGATTATAAATATTCATTAGAAATATAAAACGATTTCCTACATAATGGTATTTTATTTATAATTTTTTGTCATTAAATAATTTAATTTATTTAGGACACAATGATGATGTAGTAATTAACTTATTAATTAAATATTAACATAATTTATGTTATAAATACCCAAATAAATTTAATTTGAGACTTTATTTAATTAACCTGATTTAAAATGTTAATATGACATGTTAGTATTTATTAAATTAATTTTTTTCTAAGTAATCATGCTGTTATGATTTTCACAAAAATCAATTACCAAATCGTGTCAAAATTGACATAAAAAAGTTTTAAAAACAAATATTATATTATTTATTGTTATTCTATTCCAAAAAATCTAAGGTTCATCCAAATGACTTATATAAGGTTATATATATTAATAATGAACCACATGGGGTTCTTTTGACTTTTTATAGTAAGCTTATTAACCATATAGTGTAAGAAAACATGAAGACACGGTTAATGTTATATTATTTAACTTAGAGTTAAATATAAATTATAAAGTTAAAATAGTAACCTAAAATTGTCTAAAACCTATTGGTTGAGTTAATTTCGACCCATCTCCACCTTATCTTTTAAATAAATCAATTTGTAGCTATTAAAAACCGAGTATGACTTTATTATAAAATAATATTTTATGTTTTTTCTAAGGTGCCTCTCTCCTACCTTATAAAAGGGAACCTCCTCCCTCTTCTCTTTAAAAAATTGTAAACTTTCAAGCTCGGCTAACCCCTACCCATATCCCTTCTTAACATTAATATAAACATTATATAGGTTCTGTTTTCCTCAAAATACCAACTCTAGTGCCTTAAGAGGAAACTTAAAAGAGGTGGGTCGAAGAAGAGGTAATCTCTTCTACCGATCCTTTCATGTTCTATTTCTTCTTCAACTTCTTCTTCTTTATTTTTTTCATTATAAAGTAATAACATAAGTATCAGTAATAACTGATATGTTATGTTAAATATTAAACAACCCCATTTCACCTTATATCCATCCTATGGAAAACGAAATCACTGTGTATGTGCACGTACAGAATACCATCTCCACGCCGTGGTGTAATCTATTTTTCCACTACCACCTTACTTGGATGGGTATAATGGTGTGAATAATAATTATATATAGTTATTATAACATCATACTAATTCTATGATATTATATCATCCACTCCAATTTAATTCAATAATTATGGGAACGATATTATCGATCATGTGTACGTACGGATTACCGTCTCCAGGACGCGATGAGATTCATTCTCCATGTTAGCCATTAAAGAATGATTATAAAGCATATATAATTAATAATAATTAAATATATGACATGATAAAGATACTGGATTCATGTGTATATATATTTCATCTACTTACTACCATTCAAGTCAATAAGGAAAGGAAAACATCATTCTTGCGTATGTACATCCTACCATCTCCATGAACGGGGTATTTCATTTAATTTATCTATCTATTATATATATATATACTGAATATATATGATATATAAATCATTATTTACATTCTGTAAGTATGTAAATCACGATATAAGTAATAATAATATCAATAACAACAAGTCCAAAGACGTACGTTAAATAAAACAATTTTACCCAAAACGCTGCTTTAACATGGAATTTACAAAAGAACGGGTAATATAAAGTCATAAGTGAACCATATATTATATCATAACAATGGATATGATTTTGTAATTAGTCAATGAAATTATTTAAATCATTATACAGGAGGTTCGGATACGTATGATGCATAACAGACCTAAGGTAAGGGATAATTTTTCAATCTCATTTTTATCTGAGATTGCTTATACGTAAGTATTTACTGGGGTTATATTTTTCATCCATGTCCATAAGAATGTTTTTCATAAAGTGTTTAATATTTTTACAAGTATTTTTAAAGTCATGTTTACCCCTCTTTTACTATTACTTTGTGTTATGGAAGGAATCCTTCTTTTGTTTACCATATGTGGTACTTTTTGACATTTCTGACAAAAGTACGAGGAGAATGTTTTTTTCACTTATATATTATGAAGAGATTTTTACAGTTTCATAACACCTTATTTTCATGAAGCTTACTCTAAAATATTTCATGACTATTTTCAACAAAATCCTTTTATTTTAAAATTGCATGGTATTTTGGGAAAATAAAATGATTTTGAAGAAGAAAGGATATTTTCCTCAAGAATTAATTTGAAGTGTTTTATCAAAACCATTTTCCATCTAAGATGACATTATTTTATATGTTTATGTTTGAAGTATAATATATCTATGATTTAAATGGTTTCACATTTCTTATGATGAAATGATACCCATTTGTTTTATATGGATTACATTATGATTTGATGTTATTTATGAAACCCATTTTATTCATTGGATAATGATGAATGATTTATGTTTATTTTGTGGCACAAGTAAGAATGATTTCATTATGAGAGGGGTGGTACCTATATCTCCCTCCAATGAATTGGGTAAATATTTATATCTTATGAGATATACATGGCTAGAAAGACAAGTTAATCTGGATCCAGGATACCGGACTGGAAGGGGGAGTGATCTCAATTCAGTAAGGGACTTTGTGCACTAAGATGGTCTTGGAAGCAATGCCTTGGCTACTAGGGAAATCATATCAAGTGATTAATGGTTTTCCACAATTACATGTTTTATTCCCATTCTATTTTATCATGATTGATGTTCCTTTATGACCTATTCCTTACGTACTGCCAAGATTTATTTCACAACTCAAGATTTTGATGTGTAAACATTATGTTAATGTTTAGAAGTTCAAATGTATATGGATTGTTTTATTTTATCCATGCATACCCTTACTGATCATTTGAGCTCACCTTTTATATTTTATATTTTCCCCAGGATATAAATAAATTTTTTAGGTAAGTGAAAAAGGAAAGATATTTAGGGGAGATGTTGAAGTTCTTTCACCAAGATTATAAGATTATATTCTGAGTTTCCAAAGACACTAAAATATTACGGTCCTTTGGTGACTTTTTTTGTTATGTATTAGGTATTCCGAAAAAGTAATGTAAGGTCTATTTATGTCAATATTGGGTCTCTACAGTTGGTATCATAGGAAAGGTTTAGTTAACCTTTGGAAACTAGGATGCGAAAACTTTAGTGAAATCCATAGAGATATTTCTAAGGTATGTCTATGGAAGTTCCTAAGGATAAGTATACATATAGGTTATAGTCCTATAATTACGATAATGATCTTATAATTAATCCTAATATGTTATATATTGAAAGTAATCCACCTTTAATATGCTGTTTTCATAGCATGATTTTTTGCCTCTCACACTGTTCTTTTTGGGTTTTAGATGATGGATGGAACCCAAAAGAACCATGTTGATCAATGTAATATAGGATTCAATGATTGTCCTCCTGAACAAAACAATTTTATGTGAGATGGAGTGAAAAATATTATTGTTGTACTTACACAAGCTATGAATCATTCTGGACTTCCAAATGAGGAGATAAAGGAACAATATTCTATTGAGTCCTTCATGAGGCGGCGTCCACCTTCTTTGAGTGTGTCTTCTGATCCACTTGTTGCTGAAAAATGGGTTAGTACCATTGAAAATATATTTTCGATACTTCGTTTTTTAGAACATGAAAAAGTCATTTTTGTTTTTTACCTGTTAGAAGGTGAAGCAGACGAGTGGTGGACTCCAATTAAGAATACAAGGCACCAAGAAGAAATTGAATCCATGTAATTGGATGTGTTCAAGAACTTATTTTTCAATAAGTACATCCATATTATTCTTAAAACAAAGATGGAAAAGGTGTTCCTTGAGCTTAAGAAAAAGGATGATGAATCTGTTGGTATATACGAAGTGAATTTTACAAGGCTTTCAAGGTATGGATCTTGCTTTATCATCCAACCTGAAAGTAAAGTTGATCGATTCTTCAGTGGCTTAAAACCATGTCTTCAGAGGGAATTATCTATAAGAGACTTCATTGCCTACGAAAAATTGATTTTTGTGATATCAAGGTAGAACTGGATGTTGGCGTTACATATCCATCTCATGGTTTTGACAGAAACGAAAGATAGAGTTTAAGGAAAAATCTCAGAACAATGGTGAAAAGAAGGTGATTGTTTCTTTATGCTAAAAGTGCTGAAAGAATCATGGTGGAGATTGTATAAAAGGTACTAAAAAATGTTTCAAGTGTGTAGAAGAAGGTAATCGATTAGTTGAGTGTCGAAGTAATGGGAAAAAGGTTTCTAATGACGTGAATAGAGAAAAGGCTACAGAGAACGCTCCACCAACACTTCAATGCTTCAAGTGCAAGGAAATGGGGAATTATGCTAACCAATACCCTAATCCATGGTTTAATGATGATCAACCTCAACAAAATCATAAGATAATGGACAAAGGGAAGTCACATGCGATCACTATTGGCGATGTTGAGTATGATAATGATGTAGTGGAATGATTATGTGTTTATGTAACAGGATTCTGAAATAATGTTGTGGAATATCATTTATAGTATTTTGTAATGATGGAATATCTATTTATTTGTTTATTGTAGTTTTCAATAATTATATGGTACAGGTAACCATGAAAACTGATTCAAATATTTTGGAAATCAGATGATATGCGCATAATGAAGGGATAAAGAGAAAATGAAATGTTTGATAGTATTCATGAGCTCATGACTGATATATGGACAAAGTGGTATCATGGTTTGATTATATATAAATTTTGGGATGTGGAAAGAGTTAAATTCTAACAGGACTTAGGTTTTCACTAAGGTTCTATGATAATACATGATTAAGGTATTCACATGTTTGGAATGGGACCAAAAAGAAATATCTTATGATATATGAGGGATAAATGATGGTATTCTTGTGATTGTTATGTGACCTTTCAAGTAATAATTTTATTTATACTATGAGATATGACATATGTATATTTGGATAAGCCTAATGATTGGAATGGATTATGTTGGATATCAGATTGAAATGTTTAAGGATAGAACTTTTTTTCGATATGTAGTTTTAGAAAAAGGGACAACCTGCAGGACGGGCGACAACACGTCACGTCCGAAAATTTTGCGAGAATAGAACCCACAATCGATGTGCAACAGTCCTTTATCGCCTACCTCTGGCCTATAGGATTCCCCTGGTTAGTACAAACAAATTTTATTTTATTAAGTGGTATGATATATGAAGTATAAGTTCATTTTTGGAACCATATACGATTAATTTCATCATAGAAGGACTTATGTATATATCTTTTTCTAACCTTATGTTTGAGACAGATGGAATGACCTATCACTCTATCACATGACCTGATAACACATTTCAAAAGACAAATTCAACTTCATTTCTTTAAGAGGTGAAGTGGAAATTTTTCAAGGCATGAGGAACGGTAAGATTGTACCAAAATCAATAAGTATTTCTTTTAATTCAAAAATTCTTCAACATTTGGAAAATGATCTTGAAAACCAAAAATGTTTTCCTAGTGCCCTCATATATGAAGAATCGGATGGTACATTATATCATAACAAATTTATGGAATTGTGATTGTTGGCTTTTTTATAGACATGTCCTATACCACTCTTCATCACATGTTGATGGTTATATTTCTCTTCCATATCCATATTATTACCTATTCCTCCTATGTGTAAACCTAGTGATTAGTAAATTTGGGTAACCATTACGTTTCATACATTAGTTTCTAGAATTATTTTTTAGTATTCCTTTTTACGATGTGGATTTCTATGAATGAAACTTTCAAGTAGTAAACCATTTATAACCCGACGAATTTCAGGGGTGAAATTTATTTTAAGGGGGGTAGAATGTAACACCCCATGATTTTATGAGAAGTATTATTTTTAATTTATTTTATGTCTTGTGATGTATGATACACCAAGATTATCTTGCGCTATATGCAACACTGTATTAGCTTGCAGTACATGCAACACTATTCTTGGATCGTGTTACACAAAATTTCATGTTCATTTGATAGAAGTTATTCTACACAAAATTGATTATATATATATATTCGATGTATAAATGAAATATGGTTAGATTATATTATGCACAACAACAAAGGAATATTCCACTACACGCAACTTGGCTTGCTTTACATGCAATTACGACCTTCCATGATAGCGTGTGTTGTACGCAATACTGAGTTTCACTAAACAACGATATAATACTAAAATTTTATATAAACTGGCCATTATGAATAGTAATACCCACTTTTTGAAATTTTATAAATTTTATCTTTCAAAATGGACTTCATTTTTGGATTCGGAATATTGAAATTATCCTAGGGTGAAATTTTGGTATTTTTAAGAAAAAATTAAATTTTTTATGAATAGTGAAAACAATTAGTTATTGGTTAAAACCGACTTTTTATTTAAATAATAATTTATTTTATTTAAATTTATTTTCATTAAAAATATATAAATAATACTTATATAAGTTCAATGTAATTCATTGGAGTAATTTTATAACAATTTTAGATATATAAAATATTTATTGAACTTTTCATCGCCTTTTACCCACCTCCTTGGAGCATTTGCAATTGTACAGAAAACTTAATTTTACCACTTCTATGACTTTAATTTCGAAAATCTGAGAAACACGGTTAATATCAAGAAGTAAAATGTAGTTCAATAAGATAAAAATATTTTTTGGAGAATAGAAACTTTTTAATTTTATTTACCACGATAAAAAGTAAATAGGGCAATTAAGGGTAAAAATGATTATATTATTACCCTAAAACATGTCCTAATTCAATTTGATAAGTTTAATTAGACAATAATTAACCTTAGGAATAAAATATTACCCTTTAGGTCCACTCGTATTAGATTAGGACACTTATTATTATTTTATTTAAAGAAGAGTTAAAAGAGTTAAAATCAATGTTTAATAACTAAAATATTTTTAATATAGGGTTATACATATGATAAATTCGACTATAAATATTAATTAGAAAGATAAAAACATTTCTTACACAATTTTATTTTATTTAAAAATTTTAGACATTAAATAATTTAATTTATTTTTGACACAATGATGATGTAGTAATTAACATATTAATTAAATATTAACATAATTCATGTAATAAATACCCAAATAAATTTAATTTGAGACTTTTTTTGAAATAAACTAATTTTAACGGTTAATATGACTTGTTAGTATTTATTTAATTAATTTTTTTGAACTAATAATGTTTTTATGTTTTTCACAATAATCAATTACCAAATAGTGTCAAAATTGGCATAAAATAGTTTTTAAAAAAAATATTATATTATTAATTGTTATTCTATTCCTAAAATCTATGTTTAGGTAAAATGACTTATATAAGGTTTTATATATTAATAATGAACCGCTTGAGGTTCTTTTGTCTTGTTATAGTATGTTTATTAACCATATAGTGTAAGAAAACAAGAAGACGTGACAAAAGTTAAATTATTTGACTTAGAGATAAATCTAAATGATAAGGTTATAATAGTAACATAAAATTGACTAAAACCTATTTTTTGAGATGATTTAGACCCATCTCCACCTTATCTTAGAAATAAATCAATTTTGATCTGTTAAAACCGGAATACGACTTTATTATAAAATAATATTTTAATTTTTTCCTAAGCTGCCCTCTCCTACCCTTATAAAAGGGAACCTCCTCCCTCTTCTCTTTACAAAATTTTTATCTTTCACTATTTGCCAATAACTACCCATTTTCCTTATCAACTTCAATAGAAACATTATAGATGTTCGTTTTTCCTCAAAAGACCTACTCTAGTGCCTTAAGAGGAAGCTTAAAAGAGGTGTGTCGAAGAAGAGGTAATCTCTTCTACCGATCCTATCATGTTTTCTTTCTTCTTCAACTTCTTCTTCTTTAGTTGTTTCACAATAAAGTAATAACATCAGTGTCACTAATATACTGAAATGTTATGTTAAATATTAATCAACTCCATTTCACCTTATATCCATCCTACGGAAAACGAAATCACCACGTGTGCGTACGTACGGAATACCGTCTCTATGCCGGGGTGTAATTTGTTTTTCCACTACCACCTTACTTGGATGGGTATAATGGTGTGAAGAATAATTATATATTGTTATTATAACATCATACTTATTCTATGTTATTATATCGTCCACTTCAATTCAATTCAATAATTATGGTAACGATATCATCGCTCGTGCGTACGTACCGATTATCCTCTCCACGACCCGATGGGATTCATTCTCCATGTTAACAATTAAAGAATGATTATAAAGAATATATAATGAATAATAATGAAATATATTACATGATAAAGCTACTGGATATATGTATATATATATATCATCTACTTACTTCCATTCTAGTCAATAAGGAACGGAAAACAGCGTTCATGAGTACGTACGTCCTACCGTCTCCATGAATAGGGTATTTCATTTCATTTATCTATCTATTATATATATATGATATATATGATATATAAATAATGATTTAATTTCTATAAGTAATTAAATCATGATATATGTAATAATAATATGAAGAACAACAAGTCCACACACGTACGATAAATAAAACAATTTTACCTTTTATGCTACTTTAGCATGGAATTTACAAAAGAACAGGTAATATAAAGTCATAAGTGTACCATATATGATATCATAACAATGAATATGATTCTTTAATTAGTCAATGAAATTAGTTAAATCATTATACAGGAGTTTCGGATACGTATGAAACATATCAGACCTAAGGTAAGGGATGATTTTTCAATCTCATTTTTATCCGAGATTTCTTATACGTAAGTATTTACTGGGGTTATATTTTTTATCCATGTCCATAAGAATGTTTTTAATAAAGTGTGTAATATTATTACATGTACATTTAAAGTCATTTTTACCCCTCTTTGACTTTTAAATTGTTTTATGGAAGGAATATTTCTTTTGATTACCATACGTGGTACTTTTTGAGTTTTCCGACAAAAGTACGAGGAGAATGTTTTTTTAACTTATACGACATGAACGGATTTTTACGGTTTCATAACACCTTATTTTTTGGAAGAATACTCTACAAGATTTAATAAATATTTTCAACAAAATACCTTTATTTTAAAATTGCATGTCATTTTGTGAAAAGAAAATGATTTTGAAGAAGAAAGGATATTTTCCTCAAGAATTAATTTCATGTGTTTTATGAAAACCACATTTCATTTAAGATGACAATATTTTATATTTGTATGATTCAAGTACAATGTCTCTATGATTTACATGGTTTCACTTTTCTTATGATTAAATGATACCCATTTGTTTTATATGGATTATGTTATGATTTGATGATGTTTATGAAACCCATTTTATTCTTTGGGTTATGATGAATGATTTATGTTTATTTTGTGGCACAAGTAAGAATGATTTCATTATGAGATGGGTGGGACCTATATCTCCTTTCAATGAATTGGGTATTGATTTATATCTGATTAGATAGACATGGATGGAATGACAAGTTAATCCGGTTCAGTGATACATGACTGGAACAAGGAGTGAACTCGATTCAGTAAGGGACTTTGTCCCCTAAGATGGTCTTGGCAGCAATGCCTTGGCTACTATGGAAATCATATCAAGTGATTAATGGTTTTCCATAATTAAATCTTTTATTCCCATGCTATTTTATCATGATTGATGTTCCTTTATGATCTATGCCTTACGTACTACCATGATTTATTTCACATCTCATGATTTTGATGTGTAAACTTTATGTTCATGTTTTGAAGTTCAAATGTATATGGTTAATTTTATTTTCTCCATGCTTACCCTTACTGAGCATTTGAGCTCACCCTTTAAATGTTTTCTTTTCCCCAGGATACAAAGAAAGTTTTTACGTAAGAAAAACAGGGATGATCTTTATGGGAGATGTTGAAGATCTTTCACCGAGATTCTAAGATTATATTCCGAGTTTCCAAAGACACTAAACTATTATGGTCCTTTGGTGTCTTTTTTGTTATGTATTAGGTATTCCGAAAAAGTTATGTAATGTCCATTTATGTCAAGATTGGGTCTCTACATCGGTCATCCACCATACCATTTTTCAAGGCCTACATGTGGTTTGATTTTTATAGTGACTCTTAGATTCTCCATCCTAGGTTTATCAATTCACAAAAAGAAAAACATCCATCCTAATGAACAAACAAGATCAATCAAATGCTTCTTCTTTTGGTGCATGGGCTAGACCCACAAGACAGTATTGTCCCTGGCATTGGTACCCTACCATGGAATATCTAGAACTATTTATGGATAGATCCCCATCATAATGGGGTACATAGGAATGCCCAAAAACATTGCCTTGGGAACATCCCATCTTTCATTTTCAGTCCTTTGACCAGAATCCTCATCTGGGAGCACATAGTGTGGTATGGAGTCCTATTATCCTCATTCACATCGGGCCTTGCAATTATGGTTCTTCATGACTCCCTCTCTTCTTTCTATCTCTGGTCTAAGCTCTAAGACCTTAAAATGAAGATCTATATGTGTCCTTGTTGATGGACACCAAATAGCCTAACATTTTTCAGACCTACGAATGTCTTGATTCTCATCTTCATGGGATATATAGAAACGCCAAGACATTCAATCTTCAGGTCCAGCCCCATGAACTTTAAATCATGCCCCATTTTCAGCCCTTTGACCTAAAATCATTTGGATGTTTTTGGTTCAGTGACTACCTCTTAGGTACTCACTCGCATCAGGTTTTGGGACAACTACACCATGTTTTTTCCTTGCCTCTTTCTCTCTTGGTATGAGTTCTATGACCCTAAACTAAGATCTCCCTATGGGATGTACACATTGGGTTAGACTACTCTACCCCCCTATGATCATTTTAGTAAATTAGGTCCCATCATGATGGTCCACTCTATGACTTTAATCTAAGAGCGTGCGACCCCATGACACTTTTCATATGAAAGGTATTTGACTCACTCTATCTATTATGTCTTATGATCATACTCGAATGCATCATGAAGAAGATCTCAAAGGGTGTAATTTTCGCATGGAAATTATTTCATTTCATGTCCAGGATTCATGAGCACTTTATTTAGATTCTCGCCCTCTCCTATGTCTTAAGGTACCCTCTTTAAAACATGTTCTCATGACATATTGTCTCACCTATCATCATTGGCCAATGCCTCGGAAGGACTCAAAAAATATTTTCAATAGGTCCCTTGTTTCGAACATGGTCATTGGTCAACCCTAATTTGTTTGTCCCCATTACTGGCTAGGGCGAAGCCGAAACTATGTTTTTGAAAATGGTCAGTAGTTATCCTCTATCATTAAAATTCTATTATTATGATCCATATCTCGGGCATCATGATTCACATCATTTCACTCCGTTTTTCTCAAGTAGAATTCCATCACACTTGTTTGTATCCCACTCATGCATATAGGTGCATTAATAAGGCGGGTCAGTAATAGTGGAACATCACTCACATAATGGCCCATCACTACTACTGTGTTATTACCTACATCAGGTTAATCCCATCACTAATCCTTATTTCCCACATCGAGCACAACTAATGTGGGCTTAGTTGTTTTGGTGGGGCGTGTACTGGTGCAGCTATTCCACACATGCCTTTCATCCAACATAACGTTAAACTGTGATTCCAAAACTATGTGTGGCTTGATTCTCATTCTAATGGGGTATGAAGGAATGCCTAGGTTATTTTCCTTAGGCATATCTTAACTTTCACTTTTGGTCCCTTGGACTAAAAAACATCCCCCGAGGACATGGGATGTGGTGCTGACTCCTTATGTCCTCATTCATGTCAGTTTTAAATCTACAACATCATGTACTCCCCTCTTGGGATCTACCCATTCACTTAACATCCTATCGTATGATGTTAAACTGCACAAGTCCACATATCCTTGACACATGACACTAAACTATGGTTCAACATTGAACATGTTCTGGATGCCCCATATCAATTATGGGATGCATCAACATCCTTGCTAGAGAGGATTCCATCTACCAGCATTGGTCTATAACCACATCTTTCTTAAAGAACTACATTTCTCTTGATTCAAATCTGTATGGGATACGTAGAGACATCAGGGCCTTTGGCCTTAAGCCCAACCCCAAGGTCATTAACCCTTTTGGTCCCTTGGGCCCGATCATGGTCAAGGCAGTATGACCTTAAAACTATATGCACCATCCTCACCATACGACATTCAAACTACGTGTTTATCATCCTTATTGGTATGAATGAAAACTAAAAGTCCCTATAGGTTCTTATTAGAAGGTTCCTTTTTGGAAGTATGTTTTATCTTAGATCAGACTGATGCGCCCACCTAATGTGTTTCCACCACTATGGTGTAATTTCAAGAGTGTTGGACTCTATCCGAACGACCCATCACTCCACCCTTCATGCTTTGCATACCCTTTATTCGGACCCGCTTTCTATTTCACATCTAAAGTAACCCCCTAATTGGATGGATGCTCAGCCTATGGCTTGCCTAATATTCTGGGCCTTTGTTCAGGAAGACAAATGGATAACATTTTGAGTCAGTCCCCATGTTTCGAATATGTTCAGCGGTCGGCCCTCATTAGTTCTCCCCATTTCAGGTTAATGCAATAGGGATACATTTTTTCGAATATGGTCAATCATTATTATTCATTGTCACGAATCCCTACAGTGTTCTGAATTTTTGGAATCATGATTCACACCTTCCACTCCCTTTTGTTTGGATTGATTCTAACACCCCTGGCATTACCCTGATCAGGCACCAGAGCACATTGGTAAATTAGAAATTCTACTGTTATGAGAACCTAATCCTTTAATAAATCCTCCCACTTTCTTCCCAAAAATTTGTATTGGGTTTTCAACCCTTGGATGCTTGAAACTTGTTCGACACTCATATTCGGATGGAATAATGAAGCAATCATTCCTTGATTCTCACATCGGGCATGACCCATGTGAGCTTAGGGATTGATCACTGGATATTTCATGAATGTGATGGAAATGCACTAAACCAAAACCAATATTGGAACTCATGCATGCACCACAAATGATCAAAGCATGATAGTATGTGTAAAAGTTTACATGCATTACATCACCCATGGATTGGCCGCTCCCATGTATGGGTTGACCTCTCCAGTAGAGCATTCCAGATCCACCACTCTTTGGCTTGGGGCATCCAAGATCTGTTGTCTCCTATTTATCCTTTCTCCTCCTCAGCATCTATGGGGTATATTTCGTCAGCCTCGATCCGGGCCTTCTCTTCGTTGGTTTTGATGATTTACATCTCTTCATAGGCTCGCTTCACCCACTCTTCAGCCTCCTCTTGTTGGGACATTAGGCGCGACACTAGCTCCGATTGTGCATTGAGGAAAGTGGAGTTCTCGTTCACACCGAGGCTATGATCATGCTTCATAATCATCTTTTTCATGAATTTTGGGATGACAATATGTGGATGTTGGGAATCCACTCCTCCAGTGAAAAGTTCATGCATCCAGGAACGAATCCTCACTATTTTATCTATCCATTATCCGTGAGGGGTCTCCCCAATGAGTCTCTTGATTAGTATCCATGTCCAATAATGAACAATCATTCTGTCTTCTTCATCAGAAGATTTCTTGTCTAGGTCCCCATGGTTCATGGGTTATTAGGTAGGGAACGCCTCCGAGAACTCATCCGTAGGATATTTATTTGGTGTCTGGTCTGGAAGGCCAGAACCCATGTCGTCTGGTTGATCCTCATTGTTAGACTACACGTCAATGATTTCAGGATCGGTCCTACTAACGGTCCCAACTATGATCAGGAGCATTGCAGTTTAGTTATCCCAGACATCCACTTCCACAACAACAGCAGATATCCTAGGAAAGGAAGTGTTAGGAGCTCCAACTAGCCACATCAAGGTGGAGAACACCATTTGAAGAACTGTGCGTACAAGAGGCACATGTACATTAGTTAACCAGACTGATGGATGATAGTAATGAATTTTGTGAAGAATACTTATAGAGATCAAACATTGTGTCTCTCTCCTGAGTTGTTGCCATCGAAACCCTGAGGCATGGCCCTCCATATTTTACTGGGACGCCGGAAGTCTCTAGTATAACCACCCTAAGTGTCGCAACATTTTTGGGCACAATGATCATTGTAGCTACGATCGCAGAACACAAAGTCCACACAGCTCCATCTACTGTCGAGAAGGAATGAGTTTTTTTATGATGGTCTCCTATATAGGTCATATTTTAGTTGAGAAGTCCTAAACGACCCGGATTGAGACTACGGGTAGGTGTTTTATAGTTTTCCTTAATGGCATCTACAAACACTTCCAATTCTGGGTCTGAATTTCCAACGTCACCCTCCACCAGAGGGCTCCCTCCACTAGCCTCCTCCCCCTAGGATGACACATCTGACTCTTTTAAAATAGTTAAGTTATCTCTTAGTTCGGTGGCCAACAACAATGGAGGGGTCTTTTGATCAAGAATAACTTTTACTAGATCCTTCATTGGGTGTGGAGCATCCCAAGAGTGCACAATGTTCTCCATATCAGCAAGGAATAGCTTCCCCTCTACCTGAGATACCATAATTCCATCTCGAATTTGACTGATCCACAGAAAAACCAACCAAATATGATTCAGATGTTGCCACATCTCAAATGGGTTGAGGAATTGTCTGTTGACATCCCAGATGTCCTACGCCTCAAGTAAGGCAGCGTTCTCAGGAAAGTCTATGCGGTGCAGCCGCTTCCTGGGAGCCCGGGTGGGTATCCTACAGAACCCACTGGGTAGCCTCCACTCTGGATAACAATGCTCATCTAGAACCCTTGGGTCCACCGCTGCTGCCAACCTCTTGATCAGTGCGGGTTCTGACTCCATTGTAGCCCCACCACCATGACATGTCATTTCCAACATCTGACCCTAACCATGAGGTTGGGGAGGCACACCATCACTGCCAAGGACATTCTTCTTCATTAGAATTTACCCCATATAGGCTACCTCCCTGTTCTTGGAAAATTGTTTCACCAGTCTATAGATAACTGTGGGTGGAGGCAGCTCATTCTGCATCTTCCCATCCTCCTGCGTGAACATGAGCCACATTTGGATCATCACACATGAGTGGTCCTAATGTTGAACTCCCATGTAGACCCACGAGGTCAGCCTTTCCAGGAACCGGAATAGCCTTGCGATATGGTGCAGGGTGTAAAACTCACAGAGAGGCTCTTAGTCAACCCGTTCCACTAGGACTCTGCCCAAAAATGCCAAGAGGTAGGACTGAAGCTCATCTATTCCTAGGATATTGTTAGTGAACGTTCCTGTCAGTAGTGGGAATGGGTGGAAGTTAAACTTTTCTGCCTTCCAGATCTGGTTCAACACCAACTATATGCACATCTTGGTCCGGAAACTCCTCATAGTGTTTAGAATGGCTGGTCAAAAGTCTGATTCTTGAGGGGAAATACGGTTTGGATATTCATACACAACCCAAATATGCCCCACGATACACCCATATAGTATATTGAACGTCCCACATATACTATGTGGCTTCTTCTCCATGATGATTTTCCACAACACCTTATACAGCTTAGAGAGCATCGGGATTCCTAGGATGACCCACTCCCCTGTTGCCAATGCGGACGCCATGATGAATGTGCTCAGTTGTATGCCCATACATGTGTCCCTCACTAGCAGAATCTAGCCCCATATTAGTGCTGATATGAATGTAACCAACCTATATTCTGATTGCTGCTCAGTACTAACAAGTAATCCCCATGTCTTCCACTAGCTACCCTCTAGGAGTAGCCAATATTAGTACTCATTGCCACACTGAACCCCCTTTGGGAAGGTCTGAGGCCTCACAGAAAATTGCATATCTTCCAAGAAATTTAGGAACTACTTGAACCATCGCATAAAGTGGAAATCCCTCACTGACAACTTTTCCTCCCCCGGCACCAGATTCATAATTTCCTTTGATAGTAGTGGCATATGCTCTGGGTCTTCCCATGTTTTCACGGCGGGGTGGAACTCATCATACATTTCCCCTAGTATCGGGACCCCTGAGATCTGGTGCAAGTCCCAGAGGCTCATAACAACCTCCCCATGGTTAAGATGAAATCTATTGTTCATCGGAGACCTCTTAATCAGCAACAACGACATCAGCTGCTTCAACTAGTAGATGTGAAATTAAAAATCCCATGCCACCTCATACAATCCCACTCGCATCAACTCTTCCTTGAACTCCTCGCAAGAGACACATACACAGTAGTCTCATGCTCAGTCATCCATGAAGTTTCCTCCTTGGCGCAAATCCCAGTCATCATTCCGCCCCTTCTCCAGGGTCCCTAGGGCTGCCTTCAAAATGGTGTAGTATAGTGGAGGGTATGTCTTCAGTTGCAATAACTTCCTTTCAAAATTATTCACATGGTTGTATAGAAAATAATCATTTATAGGGGTGAAATACTCCCATGTCTAGTCATCATCCACCCTGGTCTATTGGTGCTTGAACAATATACTCCTGAACTAGTAGTTCGGATCATCTCTACTCACTTTATGAATTAAAAAGTAATCTATTAGACCCAAGTTGTATAGAGGCATCCTTTTTCACAGTGGATAGTTCTTCTGACCCTATGACAGTAGCTCCACAAGTGACTCATGGTCCGAATGTCTCTATATGTGTTCCCTGATGCCTATGTTATTAGAAATTTCTTCTCTCTATGAAGAATCTGCCTGGACCCCCTAGAAGCTTCATGATGAGCAATTCAGCCTTAAATTTTTTTAAATTTTGTCCTAGATCGCAAAGCTCGATCACGAATCTCAATCACGAAGCTCAATCACAAAGCTCGATTGCAAATACAATTCGTGGAGCCCTATCAAAGACCTAGAAGGCATGATATGCAGAGTGCACCCTCATAGATTCGAAAGAATCATTGTGCACCATGAAGTCAAAAGGTCCAATTAGCAAAGAAAAATAATAGAGCACATAGAGTTTCGTGAATCGAGATAAAAAACTCCAAAAAAACACAAAGATGATAATGGAAAAAAGAGAGGTCAGACTCCCCTTATATAGAAGACAAACCCCTTTTCTTCATGGTGCATCTGGCTGTGGTATGCTTCATGGGTCTCTCAACCCTACATGCCGCCTCTCTATAGCACGATCCTACTTCCCAACCCTATTTTGTGATTGGGGAAAATTTTTTAGTGATTGAACCTCAGACATAGACCATTATTTTCTCTTTGGATCTATGTTTAAAGTGGGGCATTTTTTGGCAAAAAAATATGGGCACCGGAGAAGCATCACAAAGGGAAAACCAAATACAAAGGGGCTGCCTCATGAAGACCATTCATGGATCACCGCATTGGGGATAATGTGAAGCCAGAGCCCCGCACTACAGTCACCATGGAGAAAATAGGTTGGAGGCTTCAAGGTTATGAAGCACTTGTACAAAAGCATCATGCTATAGAGCAAGCCGAATCAACCTCTGTGAGCCCATAGAACTTGAAAAAATCCTGCACGGGCACCACAAAGAGAACCCAGAAGAGCTCTGAGTAGAGGAGGGGATGAAAATAGACTCCTCAGTTATGATGAACTTGATGCAATCTATGGTCAATCGCAGAGTGACACATGGCTTCCAATCCAGCTGTCCCTAATTTGTTGTGACCCTAGCCAATAAATATCAGGCTCCCCTCGATCCCAAAGGACAGAGACTCTAACCTTTATCCTTTCCTGCTCTTAAATTATGAAGTGCCTTCTGCTCTACGAAACCTTGTGGAAATTGAGCTCTTCTATGTACTTGAGAAGTCCAAAGTACCCTTTACATAGCTCAAATAAAACCCCTCTTCAACCAGGGGTGCCCATTGTGGAGTCAAAGGGCCACCACAAAGGACGGAGATCCTCAAGGGGAC
This sequence comes from Viscum album, assembly GCA_963277665.1. Lineage (NCBI taxonomy): Eukaryota > Viridiplantae > Streptophyta > Magnoliopsida > Santalales > Viscaceae > Viscum > Viscum album. Next base: position 1,151,513,073 of record OY728121.1, on the reverse strand, counting down.
TCAGGTATTTTCAAAGCACTCATGTTTCGTGAAGTACTCTCCATACACATGAGAAACACACTCTACGGTAGGGTCACTGTGCTTTGAAAATGACATTGCTTCGCAGTACTATGCTTCTCAAGGTACCCTAGTTTTGTGAAGTCCAACTCGATAAAAGTCTTTCCCCTTCACGAAGAACCCACCATATGATCATATACTATTTTCCAATGGAAGGAGACTCTACTTTACGAAGCATACCCCTTAACAAAGCCCCACCATTGCATGGAACACTAAAGCTTCACAATTTCCTTTCTGGTGAACCCATTTTCTTTATAAACCCTTCTCTCGTATGACCTTCCAGGATTGTACAAAGTTATTTCAGGGTTTTTTGGGTAGTGCTTCACATTGTGTTTCATAGCCTATTGCTTCTTCGCATAGGCACGCTAATAGATATTGCTTCTTCACATAGCCATGATAATGTGGGGCCCTCAATGGATCACTCCACAACACCCCATCAACATGACATTGTTCATGCCTTCCATTCAATAAGGGTAAAAGAGTGCCAGTTATATATGCTATAGGGGTGTGGAGGGAACCGACCTCATCTGAGATGCCTGATTCTAAATGTCCATGAACCATGGCCCTCATCACATGATGTTAAACTATGGCCTCACCCCCATGAAATACATGTGGGGAACCCCATCTGGGACATTCTCTACACCTGCTTGTCTCTATGGGAATGAGATCATTCTAACATGGGAAGAGATCCTCTGTACTAGAGTAGTGCTTGTTGGCGGGGGAGGGCATCCATCTTTGTGTAATCCACTGGCCTTTCTTGAAAGAGATATCACCCCTTATCCTCCTCCCTACTTCCGTGCTAATGACTAGAGGAGAGATGGTAATAGTGACCTTCATTATTCCATCTTTCTCTCTATGGGATTTGATGCCATCAGGCCTCTATCTTGAAGTATGTCCCAATCTCCATCTCCAAGGGCTGATACGCACAATCCCATGTTACCACTTTGGGATGCTAACAACGTGTAATCCCCATTCCACATTCTGTGGATTCTCTTTTCACGACGTGATCGTTCGGTCTTTGCTACCTCTTGTTTCTCACACCGAGAATTACTCATGTGGGCTTAGATTAAGCATCGACCATGACATCCTCTCTGGGCCACCTTAGTGTGTAAGCCATAAACCAATCCTGAACTACATGGACTTTGATCCTTTTCTCCTAGTAAAGGTACATAGGAAGCCTCCCTGAGCTTCAAGTCTAATAGTTACTTTTACTAACCCATTCACACTAGTTCACCTTCATCCCTCATGACATTAAACTACATCCATCATCCCAAACTATGTTTAATTTTATCGTTGTATCATAGTAAAGATACGTAGCATGCCTCCCTGAGTTTCAAGCTCAACACCCATCGGTCTCAACCACCCCACATCAGTCCACACTCATCTCACATGATAATAAACTATTCACTCATTTTCATCCCACATGATGCTAAAATATACCTATTAGAACTACTTTAGTTGGATCCCTATCTCCTAGGCTGGGTACCTAGGAAGCCTCTATGATGATAAACCTCATTCAGTGGTATGCCTTTGTACCCCATCCAATAGTAAGCTTTTGTACCTCATCCAATAGTAATCCATTGTACGACATCCAGCTATTAGTCATTGTATCCCATCCAGTAGTAAGACATATTATCCCATCTAGTGGTAATCCATTGGAACCCCAAACAATGGTAAACCATTTTCAACCCCATCCAGCGGTAAGCCATTGTATCCCATCCAGTAGTAAGTCGTTGGAACCCCAACCAATGGTAACCCATTGTCAACCCCAACCAGCAGTATGTCGTTATAGTTCCTAAATAATTGTAAGCCATTGTAGTCCCCATTGCGGGGACCCACTCCTCTCGTCCACCCCTCAAGCACCATACCATCCCAGGCTGCTAACCATTTGTAAGACCCTATATGTTGTTGAGTCTCATTCCTATGCTTACACCCCGACTTTATACTCCAATCATGAACTACATGTACATTTATTCCCTTCCATGGGGATATGTCGGAAGTCTCCCTGAGGTTCGATCCCATCACCCATGTCTCATCCTAGTCTTTCCCTGGAGACTATTGTGTTTTGAGATGGTTATGACCCAAGTTAGAGGCTCTACTACCTATTTGTCCCATCCATATGTCCATTCTCATGGGTCGACACATCATGTCTCCAATCGCCCCACTCTGAACTTCACGAACTTTGATTCCCTACCACCAAGATACATAGGAAGCCTCTTCGAGGTTCAAGCCCAGCATCACTTTCACCCTGTCATCAGCTCCATCTCACTCTCCATCCATTATTTGTAATCCATATTGATCGTGATTCTTACCCAGGACACCACATAATGGTGAGATCATGTCACCCGCTTTCTCACTAGTCCTAGAAGTAATAGGGTAACTAACAATGCATTATCCCCGGTATTAGTGTTTCCTCATGGGGTTACACCCAAATGATCTACTCTCATTAGTGTTTTGATGAGTCTGATCTGTATCCAATAGAAATTAAACTTGTGGAATACCCTATGTTAAACATGGGAAGCTAGGGAATACCTCAGACACCTACCTATGGCATAGAATTCCCTACATTAATCATGGGATGCCTCATGATTCCGTACCCTCGATAAGCCCTATCATAAGGTGAAAGAAAACCATACGCACTAGTGCTCTAGTGTCCAGACAGACCATCGATGTCCAACATGAATACTCCCATGACCGAAGGATGCTGCCTTGGATTGACCCCTTGGAATGTCTTAACAGAAGCAGCGTAATTAACTGTAATTCATGAAGACATGGCACTAGGAAGAGTTTCACAAACATTGTCTAACGTCTATGAGGGAGACCCGGAGAGGGAAACGATTTCCGAGGAGGAATCCACAAAATGAGTAACTGATATCCCAGCATCCCATTTTTATTAAGGAGTAAACATCCCTGAATAAGAGATGGATTTTTCTTGCCATTGGAAAATAGGAATGCGGGGAAATAGTTGTTCATCCTCTGAAATATGGATGCTTCCCTTGACGAAAGTATCAGAAACAAACATGAAAATTGAAACAAAATTCAGGTGTACATGTGGCCTATCATCTCCGTGAATGATGTATTATATTTCATATCAATAGAAAATATGGATTAATATAAATATATATAATAAATATATAATATATTTAAATCATTGTTATCATTAAAGATATGATGAAATCATTATCTATGTAAAATGAACAAAAAATAACACCTCAAAACCTAATAGAATAATAAATCATTTATTTCCCAAAATGATGAAAATAATGAATAATTATTAAAGAAAGGGTAAAAATATGTTATAAAAAGATCATATATGATATCATAAATGATAATATGATTTTTTTAAGTTAATAATTTTTTTAAAACTACTCTACATGAGGTTAATTCATTTATAAACTACAGGAGAGCATAAGGTAAGGGATTGTGTCTAAATTATACTTAAATTATGAATGTTGTATTAATATACCCCTAATTTCATTTTTATGGTGTATATAATTCCCATTTGATATGTAATATAATGAATAATTCATTCAACGTATTATTTTGAGTTTCAAAAAAATTATTTCCTTGATGTGGATTTGAGTATATTGATACCAAGTGATAATGAATTTTGTAACTTAATTTTTATTCATTATGTTAAATGCCCACTTCATTTATTTTGATTTTATATGATTATTCATATAATGAAATTTTAATATTTATTTGTGTGTATCCAATTTTTTATGTTGATTTATAGTTGATAAAAATAAAAAATTCTTTGATTAATTATCACTTTAACGTTATGATCATTTTATGTTTTTATTTAACAATCTCATTCTGATCAAGATTGTTTATTTTGGAATTTCAATTCAAGGAAATTATATGATATATATTTAATAAAAAAATAAATTTTATTCTCCTCTCATAATTAGTGATATTTTTTAAGTTATAATACCATTTTCAAATCCTTTTTTCTTAAAATCATTGTTAAAATGTTTTAATTAAATATAACTACATTTTTTTCTGTGGTTGGAAATATGTTTTCTTACAAAACCATGTTTTATGGTATTATTCTCAAAACTATATTTAACATTTTAAAAATTATTTTTATACATTTTTTACCCATTTAATATTTTACACATGATTTCAATTGAATACCATTGTCTCTTCTGGAATGATGCACTTTTTTGACCATTTTACCATTAAAAAGGAAGGTTCTTTACAAAATTTTTTGAATTACCCAATAATATGAGAAACATTTATTTGAAACATTATTTTAATATTTATATGAATATATTAAAATATTTTATTAAATTTATATGAAATAAAAAATGATTTAAAATTTATTTTAAATGAAAAGGATAATTTCCTCAAGAATATTTTAATTTTATTTATGGTATTTATATTTTTCAATGACACAAACCCTTTATTTTTCATATAGTCCAATGAGAATAAATTTTATTTACACCATCCTTATTCATTCTATAGAAATCTACTAAATATTTTGACCAAATATATTATCGACATTCAGTTCCTTTTTTCATTGTTATGTCCATTCTCTTCCCCTTAAAATATTTATATTTTGAGGATTATTTAAACATAAATTTCACCTAAAATCCATATTATTTATCATGGATATTTTAATTACATAAACATTATATCATATTTTTATATAGATTTTCACATTGAAAAATACTTTTTAATCTAACGGAATATTAATAATTCCATATTATTTACTCAATATATATATTTAATGATAACAATTATTGTTTATGAATTTAATTAATTATTTGATTAATGATTAATAATTTAGACCAACAGATATAGTTGGGGATGAGTTAAAGATATCCCCTTGATGAATTGGTAATATCATTTAATGAATTGCTTTGATAGTCTTAGTATAATATCTTTCAACCTATATTTTAAAATATCATCAAAAAATTTCCTACCAGTAAAGGTATCATGTTTCTAGAAAATCTAATGTCTAATGATTAAAAATTTCATTCATTTATAATTTAGTTATTATTTTCCATGGTATTTTAAATATTATAAAAATATATAGATTCATTTCAATTAAAATTTATTTATTAAATGTAATTTGTTTTAGTTATTTATAATTCCATATTTATAATTCTATATCCAGATATTTTAAAGGGAATGCATGTTCTGCTATATACCCTTATTTATTGAATATTATTATTGATTCATGATAGATTCTTCTATACATAACCAATAATGAGAGTTTGAGATCACCCTTAAATTTATTCCTCTCACCAGGATTCTATAAAGACAATTGTAACTGATATGCAGGGTTATGCTAGATGGAATAAAGTTTTTCAAAAACATATGTTTTAAAATTTTTATTTATTTATAATAACATATTCATGTATGAATCTATTTTACCAAGACTACTAGACTATTTGGTCCTTTTGGATTTGATTTCCTTGTATATTATTACAATGTAATGGTAGCAGACACCATCTTTGGGCTTCTAGGGTTGGGGTCACTATAGCTATTTTTAGAGACTGTTTGGTAGAAACCTTTGCAACTATATTTTTAAAAATATAGATAATGGAACATAAACTGATGATATAATTTGAGTATATGAATATAAGGACATCATAAAGTTATTGTAAGGAAGAGAATATGTGATTTTTCATTTAAATTTATCCCTTTTGAGATACTACGAGTGAACTTGGTTCTAAAATAGATGTACCTGGGGACAATAACTGTGAAAAGGGAATGTCGGGCCAAACTCAAGAATAATGTGGTACATAAAAATGGGCCTTAATATGCACCTTCTTTGACACCCCTCTAGGATATGATTATGATAATTCCCAATTTATTTAAAACCCATTAAGATTTATTTGAATAGATAATGAAAAATAAAGATCTAGGTTAAACCCTATTGAATGGAATGACCTATTTGGAAATAAAATGGATGAATTATTCAGGTTTTGGAATTGATGAATTAAATTATAAATTTATTTTTACCAATAGATTTTTAGTGAAATAATTTTACAATTTGTAAGGATTGTGTTAAATTAATGAAACACACATGCCTTTGTTAACATTAGTGTAATGAATACCATCACATGATTTTGAGAAAAGGAATATCATAAGTTCATAGTATTGAACACCCCCTACGAAAATATTTTGTGGTTGGAATATCACACAATTAAGAAGATTATATAGAAATTTATGGTAATTATATTTACGAGGGAAAAATTTATTTTTTTATTAATGTATTAACATTTTATGTACATAAGTATAAATCTTATGATAAAAATTTGCCTTAATATGATCATTACAGTCAAATATGATTTATTTTACACTGTGGGGAAAAATTGTTTAGGAAAAACATTGGAAAAATGTTATTTACTAATTAATTTCAATTCAAGTACTTTCATATTTTTTTGGAAACATTAATGAAATTATATTAATATAGTCTAGAACAAGGATAGGCTTTATTCCATGAAAAAACTCCTCTTGTATGGAAAGGCCTATGGGCATGAAACCCTCAATGAAGGAAAATATAGGTTTTTTTCTACAAATATACTACATGATGTCCAATTTAATATGTAATTGTTTTTTGTTAAATAATTTTAAAAATAAATTAATTATTAATTAGTTAATTTTGAACTTTAATGATTAATGTATTCATCAAAATGGTTTTTGAAAATTCATAGACACATATTGAAATAATATGTACACTATTATGTATCTTACAACCTATTAAATGTAAATTTTACTTCTTTGGGCAAAAAATTAATTTTTTGATATTTAATTCATTGAATAAGTAATTAATTATAAATTTATAAAAAAATAACCGAAGGATGAAATTGTGTTTATGAAATACACGACTATAAAGTAAGTACATTTCCTTATATTTTATTATTGAAAATGAAATAGTAATATTTAGAAAAATAATCTTTGAAAAAATATTATCATAATGATTTCATATATGAGGAATCAATTGGTCCTCCAAATCATCACAGATTTATGGTTTTGAGAACCCTATATTTATATTGACAACACAATATATTATTATCAAATAAATCAATCACATTAAGTAATTATTTTTAATTATACTCCAAGCCCATATTTTCACATTCCATTAATGTTCTTCATTTTAGAAATCTTGTTATATGTTATTCTAAAGGAGTGTTTTTCATCCCTTTCAATATTAGTAATAGTTTTTTTATAAACCCTTTTATTATGTATGGTTTTCCAAAAAACCAATTTCCAAATTTCAAACCCTCGATTGCAGAGATCTTGTTTCAATTGCGAGGAAATAATTTATTTATGGTGCGGATAATGTAACACCCTAAAATGATAAAATTTAAATATCATAATTGAAAGCGTGTATGACACATGACAACAAGAGTATAAGGAAATATAATATATTGATAAATTACAATATATTTAAAATGAAATAAAATTCAATCTAGGATATAACATTTAATGTATGCAACACTAAGTCAGATTGTCTTACACGGAACAATATCTTTCTATGATAGCTTGTGTTACATGAATGATTGGGTTTTACCATATATTAATGAGATTATTATTTAAAATGAATATTATCTCTTACACATTAATTAGATGATATAAATATAATTAACTAAGTTATAATAATATATGGTTCAATTAATTGGAATCCAATTTATTATAAATTAGAATAAAACTTAAATTAATATAAAGGAAATTTTTTTATAAAAAACTATTTTTAATTCCCTAACTGAAATCTATCATAAAAAATTGAAATAATAAATATTATTTAATGATCATAAACAAATTTATATATTATATATTAAATAAATTTCTTGACATTCATTCAATATATTTTATAGTCATAAGATATGAAAAAAACAAATTTCATATATAAAAAACCTTGCTTTTATAAAGGTATTCTTGATGCCTTCTAATATAATTTTTTTATAATACTACATTTGAAACATTTTCAAAACTTATCTGACAAAATAATCATAATTTATGAAATATAAAATTTCAAAACAAGATTACATTGATTGTTTTTTATTTTTATGAGAAGTTTCACTTTTATGAATAGAAAAAAGAACTAAATTTTAATTAAAAAGAGAATTTTCATATTATTAAGCTTAAAATATATTTTAAATTTGTTCAAAATTAAAAATATATGATTTATACATACATTTATTCAATTTATTTCATTTGACTATATTTTTATTTAATTTATATATTAAAAACATATTAATCTTTTGTAAATTTTTTCATAAATATTAGCTTTCTTATCCCGTCTACGAGATTAATTTGATAATTTTTTTCCCAATTTTGTGAATTGAATTTGATAAAATTGATTTTTTTTTAGAATCAAAATAATTTATAATTTATAATAATTTCCAAATAATTTTGTAACAATCTGATTTATGAAAATAGTTAAATTTAATTACAGTGATTAATATAACAAAACATTTAAAAATAGGCTAAACATTTAACATAAGGTGTCAAATAACCTAGAATCATGTCTAAAAAATATTAGATGTCCATAATTGAAAATATAACATCTAGTATCTAGATGGTTCCGTTATTGGAGAAACATTCCCTAAATAAAATATGGGATCACATAATAAATTTAAAAAATTACCAGAGTGTCAGTCACTGCAATTATAGAAGGGAACCCCCTCTCTCCTCTCTTCACATCATCAAACCACTTTGGTTCTTCAATAACCAACCCAAATCACTAAAAAATACATAAAATCATATTATAATGCATATTTATGGAGTGAATAAAAACATTGATGGTTTAGGGGAAAATGTAAATATGATACCATAAGAAGAGATAATGTTATTTTAAAAATGTTTTTAATTAATTTCCTTCTCCACATACTTTTTTTACAATTATATATTAATAGTATATAATTAATATTTTACTAAATAGTTATATGTAATTTAATTTTATTGGTATGTCCCAAGACTTAAGAAACTTCTATTAAACAGTTTGAAAAATCATCATTTATGTGTATAACGAAGTATCACCTTGCAAACCGATGTCATTTGTTCTTCCACTACCACTTTTTGAGGTTGAGAATAATGATGGGTTTTTAGATTATATATGATATATAATTTATTTAGAAAAATGTATGCCTCCTTAATTATTATATCATGCATTGTTTCCTGATTCCACTCTCATGGAAATACGATCACGTCGCTCGTGTGTACAACGGACTACTGCCTCACATAGCAATGTGATTCCACCATGATTTACATGGAATGTATTAAAGATAGTTTTAATACAAATATTTTATAAATATAACATAAATTTTATACTATAATGATAATATATATATATATCATTTAATTTTCATTCTTTCAATATGGTAAGAAAATGGAAACATCATTCGTGTGTACGTATGGCCTACCTTCTCCATAAATGGTGTATTTTGTTTCCAATCACAAAATTTTATGGATGGAACTAAATAAATATATAAAAAATTTATAGTTTATTTAAATATTGTTTTACATTAGGGATATTTTGAAATCATAATTTCTGTAATAAGATTAAAAAATAACATGTTAAAAATACTAGAAAAACAAATATGTTATTACATATAATGTTGAAGACCATTAAATATTAATAACAAACAGGAAATGATATGTTATCAAAGAAACATATATGATATGTTAAATATTAATATGTATATGGTATAATTTAATAAAAAATTGAAAACCAATACACATGAGGTTAATAAAAGTAAAACCTAAAGGAATGTGTGAGGTAAGGGATTATATATCCATATCATTTCATCAAGTAATATTGTATTATCAGATATATAATTTCATTTGAATGGTGTATGTAATGCCTATTGAAATATAATATATATAATGAATCATTATTAAGACTATTAAATGTTTATATTTGAATTATTTTATCCAAAAGAATTTTTAATTTAAAGTTACCAAGTGGTAAACAAATCATTTACTCAATTTTAATTCATTTGGATAAACTTCCACATCATTAAACTTGATACTCTGTCATTATGTTCATAATAAAAATTTAATATATATTTTATTAATTCCAAATTTTTTATTTTTATTTAATGTTAATACACATAATAAATTCATTTATTATTTATCACATCAAGGTTATATTCTTTTTAAGTTCTAATTTCATAATCTCATTCAAATCGAGATTGTTTATTTTAGAATTTCCTTTGAATAAAATTATTTGATAATTATTTTATATACCCTTACATTTTATTCTCATAAATTTATTCATGATTTTATTAAAGTGAAACTATCCTTTTTTCTCTCTTTTGTAATTAACATTATTGAGAAAATTTTTTAATAAAATTTGACTTCATTTTTCCTTTCGGTCAAAAATATTTTTTCATAAAAACCTAGGATTTCAAAAAATATATTCAAAAATGTTTTTAACAATTTTAAAATAATTTAGTATGTTATTTTTTACCCATTTTGTCTTTTATAAATTAATTCAAAGGACTATTTTTTTCTATTTGTGAATAAGTAATTCTTCAATTCTATTGACATAGAAAAAATGAATTCTCATTATGGACTGTATAGAATTACCCACTGGCATAATCGAATATTATTTTAAGATTCCTTTGTAATTTTATAGGGTTCATTTCAAAGAAACAATTTCATATAAAATTAATTTAATTTTTTTTTTCAAAATGAAATGTATACTTTCCTCATGAAATTTTTAAAGAATGTTTTTATGGTATTTATATTCATCAAGGACAACTACACTTTTTTTTATATGATTCGGTTGTTATAAAGTGTATTGATAAAATAAATTTTCTTTCTAGAAATTTATTATTAATATTTAGACTAATTATAGTATTTCCTTTCACTTCCTTGATTCAACTTTATATTCATTTACTAGCCATTGAAATATTCACTTTTCGATGAACATTAGAGATTAAATTTCCCCTCCTATCCACATTATTTATCATAGATATATTTATTGATTAAACTTTATATCATTACTACCTATTTTTTTCAATTTAAAGTCATTTTTACCTGGGTAAACATTAAAAAATCAATATTCTTCACACAATGCAGATATTTGATAATAAGGAACATTGTTCGTGAATTAAATTGATTATTAAATATGTGATGAATACTTTGGACCAGAAGACTTGGTTGGGGACCTATTAATAAAAAAATTAGATAATAAATCTTATGAATTCTTAACCAAAGGACATTTTCCTAAAAACATAAAAATGTTATTAAACCATAATTACTGGTAACAATTTCCAATAAAATCTCCACATAAGATGCTCTATTAAACAGAACAAATTCATTAATTTTCTACATAATTTAGTAGTATGAAAAAATTATAAATCAATGAGCTCATATTATAAGTAAGGTAAAATAAAATAGATAGAAATAAAATATTATAATTTAGAATACGATGGTCATATTGATAAAAACAAGATACATAAGAAAATCCTAACAAATAAATCTTGGATCAGAAAATAGGATTCATGGATTAATAATTTCTATAACATAAGAAATAAATCAATAGAGTGTCAATCATGAGTGAATAAAAATGACCCATGATATCATAACATTATCAAAAAAATAAGAATAAGAATATGGAGAAAAGGTAAACATGGTGAATAAACACTTTGGTAGAATATACAAGAACTGACAAAAATAAGTTTGTCAGTATATCCATGAAGTCTCTCCATTTTCTGGGTGATCATATGTTTCAAGGATCACAAATGAGATTATGAGAATATCCAAGGGCAGTCAAAATTTAGTTTTTGATAAAATCCATGAAATATCACACTACATTATCTAATGAGATATAGATAATTAACTAATGAATTGAAGTTTCATATAAGACGAACCCGTCATTATCTATGAATAATTTTTTTTTAGAAGGTGGTGGAATGAATTGGTTTTATAATTCATGATCCCAAGGGATTTTTCTAAAAACAAAAGAGTAAAAATACAAACTCACGGTGTAAATAACTTACACCAGTAGGGAGTTAAAGGGATAACAAGAAAAAGTACTCAAACAAACTATAATCAAATTGCAAGAATCCAATGTATGTTTACTATAGAAGTAGAATAGTATTCCTTCAATCATTGTGTGTTAATTGTTGAAAACCAGCCTTCATCATCGACAATTCTGAAACTTCATGAGGATGGGAAAAATTTGATATAAGTAGCATTTCATGAAGAATCATCCCAAAATAGCAAGGCAACAAAACAAAGATATATACCAACCCGTTTCAATGAAAAATCAAGATAGCAAAACAATGACAGAAAACGGGTTCAATTGTGTTTCAAAAAAAGCCCAACTGCAAACTGCATAGTAGAAAACAGATGCTAGGATGAGAAAAAATATCTCAAAAAGTATTCCACACTGAATTCCACTATGAATTTCTAAAAAAATCCCCATAGACCAGCAGAAATACAGTAGAGAAGAGCCAAACAAACCCATCCAAATCCAGTAAGAACCAGAAACCATTAACAGATGTAGCAAAGCCAAATCACGTCACTATTCATTATCCAAATAGTTGATAGTATATGCACTACTTTTCAACAACTGAACAAATAGGGTTACCAAACTAGTGACATAAAAATTGCAAGTAAAAAACTTCATAATCTCCAAAGTCTCATTCTCAAATAAGGAGACTATAAGTAATGTCAAAATATTCTTCATGAGAGTTCAAGTAGTAACCAGTTTTTCAGATAGGAATATCAAAAATACCCATAGATCAGACAGATCTCTATAGAAGGGTCGATAAAAAAAAACATGTACTGCATAATCATAATAACGAAACCAGAAAAACCTCAAAGAACCAGAAACCAAAGATCATTGCCAAGGTATGTCCTTAATATTGAAGTTTGTCTCTTTCTTAAATTCCTCAGCCACTCTAATAAACATAACTTTTCCAATATCTAGATAATAATATGTAGTCATTTCATCATTTTAATATTTTCAAAAGGTAGTTGTGCCATTTTCCTCTAAGATCTCAATAATTTAACATTTCATGAAAAAAGAAATTGAAGAAAATGGGTTTCATATTCCCATTACAAAGAACCCATGGAAAGAGAATTTGTTTCTTATAATTTTCAATTGTAATTATATAATAAAACATTAATAATATAATAAATAATCTAAACATGACATACTTATTGAATATATTCATGTATCCATAGATATTCAATATTTTTTTGTGAGAATTATCTTTGATAATGACAATATAAAATATTTTATTACAATATATAGATAAATTTTATAATTTTATGTCAATAATATCCCCCACTTAATCAATAAATTTAATTTAGGTGAGGATAATTTATCTAGAGAAATGGATATCATGGCACTAACTACGGAAATACATTGGATGTAAAATTATTTTTTGCAACTGTCTATGAGTAGGAGAGTAAAATTAATTGGTAAATAATATTTTTTGATAAAGAAGATTATTTTTTATAATGTCCAAATAAATAATGAGGGTGTTATAATTTTATGAATACACTTTATTAAATATCACATGTATTAAACGAGAATGAATTTGATAAAAAACACTATGGAAATAGAAAATACCATTACTATTTTGAAATATTTATAAAAGAATAATATTATAAAACTAGATGAAAACTAATTTATTTTAGAAACTAAAGAATTAAATAGGGAATTTTACATGTAAAATTAAAATTGTGATGGTTATTTTTTATACATAAAATGTAAAACATATATTTTAGATGAAATTTTAAACATAGTCGTACATTGAAGAAATAATTGGTATCTTTTATAAAATATTTAAATAAAATAATTAGAAAAAATTAGAATAATCATTTGGGGGTGAAAAATTTATAATATGTAAAAATATTAATAAGGATTATAATAAAATTATACACTTGAGGATGAAACAATTTATTTTGATAGGATATATTTTTTTTAATATTTTTATATACCATTATTTTTAAACCCACGTCATAAATAAGGTACTATATTTTTCCTTTTGAATATGGGTTAGGAGAAATAAGAGATTCGTAGATAATAACCTATATTTGAATTCATAAAAATTCTGGTGAACTTAGTTTAGATGAAAAATGATGACACCGAGGGAAAATTAAGATATAAATAATGAGATTATCACATTCCAAATAAAACATTAGTTGAGACGGTGTGTGATAATGGATGATGGAAATGATAAAAATAAGTGCATTTTATGAGAAAAAGTGAAAATAAGATATGGAAAATAAATTCAATGGATAAAATGGAATTATTTGATCATATTCTAATAGAGTATTAACGAATTAAGGAGAAATAATTTGAGTTGATAAAACTTGTATAAATCGATTAACATTTAAATTGAAACCCCATGAATGAGAAGGAACTTGAATCTAAACTTGTAGTAACACTAATTGAAGAGAAAGTATGGATTAGTGATTTAAATATTTATCATATAAATCATATAATAAAATTTGTTTCATAATACTAATGATTCTTTATGAAATCAATTTTTGACAAAAATCTCATAAAACGTTTGTAATTTTAATATAAAAACCTCATATGATAAAGAAAAATTAATTCAACATATATTATCAATATATATATGATAATAATTATAAAACAATATTAAAGGGGTCATAGATACATAGTTCTAAAAAAATTATATATAATTAGTAATATGTATTGTGGGGTAAAAATGGAGGTATGAAATAATTACCATATATTTTTTATTACTAGAATGTACTCTAACATCTGGTATAACATAATAACTATATTAATAAACTATTTATGCAAATTATTTATATTTATTATTTTTTTTAATGTTAATTATTAAATATTCTCTCTACTTATAGTAGTTATTGTTATTTTTTTAAATCTGTTGTGTTTCATCTTGATTATTTAATAATGTTCCATAATATTAGCATTTATATTTATTCTTCTCCAGATTTCCATCATTTACAAATCATAAAATCTGGTCTAATTAATTAATCAATGTATTTTATAATTCTATAATTTCATTCTATATTATTTTGGTAGTGATACTTGAAGATAAAATTGATGAGGAGCATGTTTTTTTGATTTTCCACAAATATGTTTTGGAATCTTAATTTATGAGATTAATATTAATGTTACAATTAGAAACCCAAAATAAATCAATTATTTATTTATTAATTTTATATACTAACATAAATTTCACTCTCAAATTAATACATTTAAAAAATTACAATCATTATTCATGTAGGTAGTCAAATGAACAAAAATTGGGACATACTATGACTAATGAAACATTACAAAGTGATTTAGAAGTAATATTAATAAAACATATGACTAAAGATATTATTTATTATTTAAATTATTAAAATATCGTTATCTTAATTTGTTATAATAATAAGATAACCTATATGAATTTATTAAATAGCATGAAGAAATAATTTTCTTCTCTTAGTACACTCTTTTTAATGGTTAAATTAAAATGGTTGTTTAATACCAATATTTTTAATTTCTTTTATATTTATATATACCAGACAAGTAACTATTTTGTAGAAAAAATATTTATCTATTAATATATATCAGAAAAATCAATTAATTTTACTATTTAATGTCTTAATACACTATTCGATAGAGGTGGCAGTTCACATGTCTGTGGATAAAGATTTCATTTTTATATAGAATGGGGATGAATAGTGACAAGTATTATCATTTAAGAATCTAAAATATTTCATTTATGTCATAATTATTTGTTAAATTCAAATTTTATTCAAACTATTTATGTTTTTAAGGAAAACATATAATTTTACATCATAGAAGGGTAAGTTCACACATACACACAAGTGAGGTTTTCAATTTTCTTAAGGGAAGAAGGGTAGAGTATATAAATTATATCACATAATGATAAAAACCTTTCACTATTTAGTTAATATTTATTTTATAATTATTTTCATGGATAATATAATTTTAATGTAAAAAATATAGAAAGGGAATAATATTAGAGTAATAACTACATAATTATAGATTTTGAACATTTTCTTGATGTAAATATTAAAAATGGAGTATTATTGAAAATATATTATGAAAAAAGGCTTTATTGAGTCAAATAATACGATATATTAAGGAATTTTTGTTGGATATTAAATGGTAAAAATTATTGAGTTTTATTGAAAGGGTGGTTACATGCTACTTATATAATTATTGGGAATAATATTTACTAAATATAACTACTTTATATAATGACACCACATGTTAAACATGTAATGTGTCTCCAAAAATGGACAATAATTGACTGGTTTATGATATATAGTTGATCAACTCTCAACCATTCAATTTAAAATAGTTTTTCAATATGTTTCAATCACTCTGCCCCTAGATTTATTACTTTAACGATTCTAGATTTTAAAATGGAAACTAATCTATACCTAAGTAATTTACAGGCAATGCGTAAAAAATAAAATGGGCCACATTACATAGTTTATACTTATGAAATAAATTATCAACTGGTTTTCTTTAAAAAATCAACATGTAATAGAAATTGATTATAACATTACCCCATGTAACATGTAAAAACCAATTTTATGAATTAATATATTTTTAGGAATAAAGTTTAGGTGTAGGGTAAAATTATCCATTTATTTTTTTAAAATATATAAATTTTTTAATTGAATAAAACGAATTATTTTTGTATTTAAGATAAATATAAAACAATATTTTACTAACATAATATTTAATTAAATGAAAACACCAAGAATATTTTTTTAATATTTCTTATGTTGATGTACCTTGGTTTTCGAAAATAAAAATAGTATTTGTAAAACATATATTTTAACTTCAAAAGAAATATTTCTATATTGAAAACGATTTATTTCTTTTCATGTTATGGACACTTCTTGATATATTCCAAAACATAATGATTTTATTAAATACTATATTATAACTATTCACGTAAAAACATTATAATAGGGAAATATCAAAACATCATCCTAAGATATTATATACATGATTAATCAATTAATGGTGTTAGTTTTTTCAAATTAAAATAATAAACAAATCAATTTTTTTAACAAAAAAACATAAAGGAAAATTACTTTTATAAAAAAGGAATTTTTAACATCATGTGTCTTTAACAATATTTCATATAAATTTTTATATATTATAATGTTGATATATAAGTCTTTATATGTAATTATTAACTATTATAAAAATAACTATGATTAATTTAATTTACTAATGTAAAATATAATACCATTTGTAATGGCCTTTCGAACGGAATCCTTTTAAAAATATTAATCAATGATGTTTTAAAATATGTCATTATTATAATTTATATTACCTTTTTGTAGAATAATTATAATGTTACATGTAATAATAATATTTCATGGTTCATTTTAGTTAGTTTTTTCATTATTTTTTGGTTTCATGTGTTAAAATATAATAAATACACTATTATTTTAATGGGTATAAAATATTGATTTATTACATTATACCTCCATGATAAATTTAATACATGAAATTTTAGTAATTAATCACTAATGTAATGTGGTGAGGATATTCATGACATATTTATCACTCTATATATAAATTCTAATATTAAATCTACCTTAATCCATTATTATATTTCTTGTTGTGTATTCTTCCAAAAAAATATTAATATTTCATATAACCATATATACATGTATGTATAGACCCTAATTCTGAAAAACCATGATTAATTACACATTAATTTGAGATTTATTACATGATAATGCACATAATAACAAGGAGAATATTGATAATAGTAGTGTATTTGATAATTTGGTGAATTACATAACTTAAAACATGGGATACATCGACATTATTGAAAAGATCCTTATCGTTATCTTACTATTCCGTTGTACATAAAACTACATGGGATGCCCAGGGGACTTATATTAGAAAGGGGTACTCTATTAATCCAAGTAAAGAAAATAAATATGGAATAAAAATATGAAATTGTTTCAGGTTATACAATACAAATTACAATGGATCAAAAAAGGGGCAGTATTCAAAAATATGAACAAGGAGGCATGATATAGCATGCTAACATAAAGGAAACATTGGAATGTGGAAACAAAATAAAGAATGATATCAGAAGAAAAAAAAGTTCAACTACTAAGACAACATAATGTAATGTTCTTATAATAACCTCCTATTCACTATACATGGAATATCATGAGACGAAAACATTACCTAATGAATTGGAGGACTATCTTGGCCCATCCATCATAATCAAATCATGAACATTCATAAGTGTACCACATATATCCTATAATAAAAGAACATATTTACTCACATTTAATCCCTTGATAGTGGTGTGTGAATTAATACATGGAAGTCCTAAATCAAATAAATATAAGTGCAAAATGCGGAACACCCTTTATAGGAATTGGCAATGAGTATTCACTGCATATTTTTTTAGAATAAAAACACACATGATATTTTAACTGTATAATGGGGGAATATTAATGATCCAAGGATGGATTAAGGAGAGTGAAATGTGTCTCTCATAATTTATAAATCATATGGGTAGAATGGTTATATGGAAGAAAATTTACCAACAATAGGAATTGGATATAAAAAGAATAAGATAATGAATATGCATGAACAAATAGGAGAAAGAGAGTATCCCTTACATAAAGATGGAGATTCCAAAAGCATGGGAGAAGCTTCTTGATATCTTAGGCATATTTGGGAGGACTCTATATTGGGGATGGAAGAGTAAAGATGTGATATATATTTTTTATTGATGATAAATGGGTTCTTGGGTGTGTGTGTATAAAGGAAAATAAGGGGTTACTTTATTATTTCTCAAACATTGGTTTTGGACTGTATATAACAAATTAATCAAAATATCCCATAGTTTTGAACACTATTTCTTCAAAAAAATTAGTGTCTTTCATTATTTTGTATCAGATCGAGCTAAAATTATTAAAATATTACCCTTGGTGATGTGGAAGTGAGTCAGGATCTAAACTCAATTATTTTAAAGCCATAAAATACATGGTTTGGTTCATGAGCTCGATGATCTGGAAATTTAGCCTTAAATGGTTTATTTATTCTTTATTTGTTGTATATTACCTTTTTAATGCTCATGGGTAAATCCCAATGATGTTATTTACCGTGTAAAATCCAATAAATGAGCTCTATAGGGTACGACCCTATTGGTTGAGGCCGTCATTTAATTTTTCTATGTTAATTGGTTTTATTAAAACCATTTATTTATACTAATCATATGATCACTATTAAATGGATAAATTATCAATCAATAGGATGTATAATAGTTTTTTAATCAGATATTATACTATAAAACATTGGAATTGAGTGAGTTATCTATAAACATTATATTTAATAAGGAATTTAATTCAACTATAAAGGGAATTTTATTTGAAAATTCTCAGGTCATTAAAATCTTCCCCCTTCAAAAAATTCTACAATGACATTTTCATTTCACTAATTAAAATATATTAGCATAATTATATTTGATCACATCCTCTGATTCCCATGTCACTTATTTATTTTTTGGTTTCTCTATAGCATATTGACCATGTGCATTTTCCAAGTTCATAGAACATTGTATCTACACTCTAAGATCTTTACTTATTGATCCTCATATGAAATTTCATTCTCCAATGGTTCCACATTTGGACTGAGTACATATTATGGGTTTGGTATATACTTTATCAAGAGGGATATAGGGAAAACATAATTATTTATTAGTACATTCCCCAAAGCCTTATTTATTACACCGTTGTATACCAAAAAAATCTTCCTTGATTGTGGGTGTTATAAATACAAGTGTAGTGATAATCCTCCTCTTCAACTCCTCGTTTCTCTATTCATATTCATTTTTCAAAACAATACATGACTACCTTATGATTTATTTTGGTTATAGGGTTCCAGAATCATGAGAATTATCTAAAAAATAAGAGATAGTGCCCAAGAAATCCATGGAACATATAGATTTATGTCACCAATGTCAGCCTTATCAATCCTTTAATTAATTATATCTTTTAAGGGTCTATAGATATCCCATTACTTGTGATAATATTCCCAAATAATGAAACTTATATCAACTAGAACTCATATTTTTTGTATCTTACATAAATATTCACCTTTCATAAGGTCTTCAACATAGTTCTTAAAAGTTTTTCTTGATATTCAATGCTTCTCTAGTATATTAGAATATCATCTATAAATAATACTAAAAATTTTATAAGGTAATTTCTAAAGACTATATTCATCATGCCCATGAAGATTGCTATACTTTTTGTGAGTCTGAATAGCATAATTATGAACTAAATTATGTCATATCATTTATAGAAAGTAGCCTTGGTATATCCTTCTAATTATTCTGTACATGATAACACACCAATCAAAGATCAACATTGGATATGTATTGGGCCCCACAGATATTATCAATGAAGTCATCAATCCCTCGAGGAGGATACATGTTCTTTATCATGATCTTTTTTATCTCACAATAGTTCATTAAAAGGCACATTTACTTAACCTTCTTATTTATTAAGAGGACTTGTGTACCTCAAGGTGAAGCATATGGGATTCTGATCCCTTTATATAGATTCAATGATATTTATTTCTTCAAATATTAAATTTCCAAAACATCTATTCTATATGATGTTTTGGATAATATATGAACCATGGGTATAATCTCAATTCAAAAGTCAACCTCTCAGCTCGGAGGAATACTATGATATTCTTCTGGAAACACGTT
Organism: Viscum album; assembly: GCA_963277665.1. Lineage (NCBI taxonomy): Eukaryota > Viridiplantae > Streptophyta > Magnoliopsida > Santalales > Viscaceae > Viscum > Viscum album. The sequence continues at coordinate 1,151,492,314 of OY728121.1, read as the reverse complement.
ATCGTATTCACACACAATGGGCATGTCTTCAAAAATGATAATTTCCTTAAAAATAATTTCATCTTGATAAGCCTTCTCATTGGGAAATAGTATCCATTCATGATATTTTATTGATTAAAAAGATCAAGCATCCTACTTACACTTTTATAGAATCAAAAGACAATTTAAAATATGGAGAGTGATTTCTTTCTCATATTAATCTATGTCTGATCTATATATAGAAAGAAAACACACACATGTAATTGAATCAAATTCCATTAATTGAAGTATCACAATGTTCATTGGTAATTTCATCCCACAAATTTTGAATGGGGTGGAGTTATGTACATAGAATGAAATAATTTGAAAAAAAATTCTTTCTATGCAAACTAAACATTTTTGCATTATGGTGGTGTTTGAACAGTTTTACTAAACTGGTGTGATATCAAGGAATTTATTGAACAAGAATCAAAAATTGTATTCTCTATTATTTAATAAATAACTAACATACCAGTCACTACTTCATTGTTGAGATCCACCTCAGCAGTTGTCATGGAATATGCTTTCCCTTGCTACCTTGGCGGTTATTAAAATTTAGCATTTCAAAGAACCATTGGAATATGGAAATGGTTCGTATAGTTTCATTTATCATTGAAATTGAAGAATAATACAATAGGATAAGGGTAATATGGAATATTCCTTTCATCCATTGCATTGGTTGGATTCTCCATTCATCAATCACTACTGAGGTTCCATTCAATTAAACATATATCCCATTTCTTTATCCCCCATGAGAATTTTTTGAGGTTCATAATTCAACAATTTAGACAAGTGGGATGATGAAATTTTATAGCACCATTATATAGTTCCATTTCACCACCAGAGATACACACCACTATCCCCTCATTATCCTCGTGATACCCTTATGAATTTTTGATCTACATTTGGACTTTTAAGACACATTTTAAAATTTCATAATAGCTATCACTATCTCAGATTGACATGTATTTTTATAGACTATGTTATATCCCACCAAAGAATCTATCAACATTATATTAATGGGTAACGACAAATCTAGAGGTGTATCATGGAAGTATTTTGAAGTTTTTCTAATATACCTATATGGATTCATCTTATTTTTTCTTGATTGAAAGAAAATATATTTCCATTTTATGTTAAAGAGTGCAAGGAAAATATTTTTTAACAAATAATTATAGAATTACTTGCACCCCATTAATTTGAGATCTTCCTTGGGATTGGAATTTTTTCTCAATGTACCCCACTCTTAAACATCTTCCTTCATATGATAAATAATTAGTATAACTGCCTATTATTTATAACATTAAAGGATGGAGAATATCTTATCAATGGACTTGATCTATTTTTATATGATTATAAGTTCATATGAACTATTGAATGTCACAAGACTTTATCTCTTAAGGGTATCAATTATTGATTCTTCTTTCTTCGGGGTGTTTGCGAATTCCCCCAAATTCATGTTTCTTTTCAAAACCTAAGTCAATTGATATATTATGAACTTAATGATTTTGATTCCTTATACCATCCAGTTGGGAATCCATTGGGGAAGTCATCACATTTACCATTACATTTTTTTTCTACTAAGTTCCTCCTACTTCTAAACAATGGCTAGAATAAAGAGAGAATTATGTATTATTGTTCTTAAACTATTAAATGCATAAATGGGAATCCAAAAACATTAAAATCATTTCTTATATACTAAATTTATGCCATTACTTATGAATATCTATACTTAAATCCTTCTTATCCATTATCTATTTTCCAGCATAGAAACTTATGGGAATTTTTGTTCCCATAATAATTGTCTTATTAATATTGCTAATTTAATGGAGAATATCCACTAAGACTGATAAACCATGTTATAATCATGGTATGTTATAATTCCCTAGTCCTTATTGAGTATATCCTAAAGTGATGTTTTCATAAATTACCACTAGGTACATCTATGATATAACCACATCCACTTAATGTATCTTGAATGGGTTGTATTTTAATGTAATCCACTTAGACAATACATTAAAAATAATCATTGATGTCTTATTATATGTTGTTTTATCCCTATGGGGTTTTCTATAATTTTCTAATATTAATCTAAAAAAACATTCCCTTAATACCAACTATGACAACCCTTGTTTTTATTCCACATTAATTCATGATTTATTACATCTGAATATACATAATACAACCTATAATATCAATAATTGTAGCTCCTTTGGGATATAGGTAATTTAAATAGAAATTTAAAATAGGGATTACATCAACATTTTTAAAAACATCCTTAACATGTTCAAACTATTCCTTAATTCTAAAAATATAATGGGGAAAATTGGGGACATATTTATGAAATGAGTGAGATATAAATCCCAATAATGGAATAAACATGTCATAAAATGACTAAATTATTAAATTATATATAGTATGAATTTCAATGTAACATAATATTGGTGTGAATCCTAAAAATGACTAATAATTCAAGATATATAATGATAGAATAATGGAAACATGGGAGTGAAGAAACAACATAAAACACTACATCATAGGCATAAGTAAAGGATAACCACCCTGAAAAACATAACCAATGTTTATATGGATAACCTCATGCACAACATAAATGCAATATCATTATACATAATCATTACCCAATGCATTAGAGAAATATCTATTCACACCCATCATAATCATACAATGAACATGCATAGTTGCGCCACATAAATCTTATAACATAAGAACATACTACACAAAATTTAATCCTATTATATTTGTGTGTGGATTAAATACATGAAATTCCCCCAATAAACTTAGAATATGATCCTAAAAGTGACCATCATTGATAGAATATGGGTATGAGTAATAACTATAGAATATTTTGGCATGGAAAATCATAGTGAAATTTCATAAGTATAATGGGGGAACATAAATATTAATGTGAGGGATTAATGATAGTTAAAGGGGTAAATCTTCATTTGAAAATATTTTCTCAATTATGGTGTATATGGAAAAAATTACCATCACTTTTAATTAGGGATAAAAGGTATAAGATAAGGATGATACTTGAATAAAGAGGAGAATTATAGGATCACTTTCCTTGAGTGGGTGATACTAAAGGCTTTCTAAGAAATTCATGAGAGAGTGGGGGGACATTTGGAGGACTATATTGAGGGTCGGGATGATTGATTGAAGTATACAAGGGTTTTTAGTGAAGAAGAATCTGATATTTTGTGTGTTTGTATTAGAAAATTTTGCGTTTTATTTATTATTTTACAAACATTGTTTCTGGACACTATATAATAATTTAATAAAAACTAGAATACACAAAATGGTTTATTTGAATAGTTTTTGATATAGGGGATTTTTATCATCATTTTACAAGTCCATGGGTGGGAATAATTAGAATATTACCCTTGGTTATGTGGAAGTGATTCGTGTTCTTAATGAAAATATTCTAAACAGTAAAATATAATATAGGTTTTGTTGGATTTATAAAGGATTTATTAAATTAATAAAATAACCTAAAAGATACGTTATTTTAATATAGAATCATATATTTTTTCATGCATCATTTTATTTTTTTTATTACATAACTTTTTTTTGTCATTATGATGTCATAATACACACCGTATATTTATAATGTATTTAGTTTGTAACTGAAAATTCGACTATCTTGGAAAATTATGAAAACATACCCACTAGATAATGTCAAAATTATGATTCCAAAAATAGTAATTATTTTATATAAATAAATTTTTAAATATAATAATATTAAATTTTATATTAGTAGTTGGCTTTTCTGGACAACTAATTTTTTTCACAAATAATATTTTTCGAAGACATATAAAATTTATTCTTGACTTCACTAAACAATATTATAAACTATTTATAAAAATTATGAAATAATAATAATATTTTATTATAATATCATTTAATTTTAAAAAATTATTAATTCTTCAAAAGGAATGTCTTATTTGAAATTGCATACTACCCTTAAATATAATTTTTGTTTTAACTTATCAAAATAACAATCATTTATAATGTAACAACAGTAATAATTTAATAAAATTATAATCATATTGAAAATACGATATACATATTCATATTATTAATATATTGATACATATACCTTTCCTACACTATAATACACCCTAAGTTTATGGTTTTTCCGACAATGATTTTGATAGAGTGGTTCGACGTACATAGTATCGGTCATGATCACGATGAGTTTGAAATTATCCTATAAACAGTTTCACTCCTTCTTAAGTTTTTGGATAATGTATTGGTCATGGTCAAGGGAAATTATTAATGATATTATCTCCCTTATAAGTTCTAATAAATGGGAATCTTAGGGTATGGTACTACTGGTTGATGCGAACACTTCCATTATCTTGGTCAATAGGATTTTTCAAAATAATTTATTTATACATGTCATATGATCACTTTTAAATGACTAAATTTTCAATTTTTTTATACTTATTGATCTTTTATATCTAATAGGCTTTAATAATAATTGGGAAGTTCATGTTTTTGAATAATTTTAATATATAATATAGAATTTAATTCAATGACCACGGGAATTTTATTTATAAAAGTTCAGGTCATTACAATAAACATAAATTCTCTATAATGAATCATTCCTAAGACCATATGAATCCCAAATACATTAAACCACAATGAAAATTGTTATTAATTTAAAAAATTAAAATTAATTTTAACCAGTATTTCCTAACATCACACACTAGTCAATTAATATAATAATTCTAAAAATGGGATAAACATCACCAAAAATATCATGGATAAATTTTTTAATATAATCAAACCCAAGGTAATCAATAATATATATTTCATTTTTCTAAAAATAAATCAACCATACATTACATAAAAATTAAGAATATAATAAACATATGAGTTTTCCATACCCTAATCACGTGTTCTATAATAGTTATCCAAGAAAGTATTACTTATTCATAAAACCACATTTCATGGTCATTGATTATATTTAATACATGTTTTGAAATCATTATAGAAGATAAAATAACTAAAAAACCTTGTATTATTCACATATTCCTTATAAAAGTTACAATATACTTGATTATAATCGATAAATATCACTGAATAGTAGAAATATAAAAGAGTATGATGGTTTATTTTCTATTAAAATATCATCCAAAAAAAACCTTAGGTTATTATTATAATCCTGTATCTCCCATGAAAATATAAATATAAGAAAATTTAAACCTTTTAAGTATTCAATTTGTTTCATTTATATGAATTTTTTGGTTTTTAGGTACATTCCATTCTCTGTATCATTGTTGTGTTCTTGTTTCATCCAAATACTAAAACCCAAAATTCAATTATGATACCAAAAATATGAATATAGAAATATAAATCCAAAGTTTTTGTCCCTAATGAAAACACTTTTCATAATGTGTCATACACTAGTTTCAATATGTGGCTCTCTATTATTAATCCTTAGTTATCCATGTTCATTTTCCTTTCATGTTATCTTAGCAATTTTTTTAACATAATTCTAAAATCCATTATAACGATGCATTAAAAATAATATATACTAACTTTAACATATCCCAAGAGAGTATCCAGCCATCATTGAATTTAGATCTCATTATTTTTCACTAGGAAATGATTGATTAGATATCCAACACAATCTTTTTAGGTTAATTACCCCTAGGTCAGTCTATTCCAAACGCTATATGCACCTATAGTATCCAAATAGTCATTTCATTTCCATGAAAACCCCATACTCAAAACATCGCAAAACTTTTAGGATAGTATCATAAACTAATACTTTTCCCTTGAAAATATCAATAGTGTTTTCTCCCATGTTCTCTTATCTTGATACCTAAAATTTTCATTATGTCTAAAACATACCTAAAGGGATATCTATAACTACAATATTATAATCAATATTAACATATCTAACCTTAACATCATAATAAAAATATTTAACAAAAACCTACTGTGATTCCAACTATAACAACCCATAGACATGAACAACTCTAGTAGAAAACATAAAAAAATACTTCATTACAATATATTACCCAGATCAAATATTTTTACAGTTTTATAAAATTAAGTAAAAACTATCTAACAAAACTCATATCTTTTTGACAAGAAGAACTTTTTCCACTATATAAAAATATCTTATCACATATCAAGTATTAAATATTCACGAAAAAATTACCACATAATGTATAATTCTAGACACATCATATGTAATATTTATCATAACACCCCAATGAAATTCAAACATATGAAAGAGTGAGCTCAAATGCCCATTAAGGGTAAATATGAATGATAACAACCAAATATCATAAGTGAGAATAAGATGATCATATGTATAAACTCATGATATATAAGAAAATAATATCTATAAAACCTAGATCATAAAACATGAATCATGACATACTATTCCGTATAATAAAATAGTTAAATAAAGGTATTATTGGAACTTGAGTCAATAAACATAATCCAAGAGACCATAAAATGTTCATAATATTAAGTGTAATACTATATCACGAAAATTATCATAGGGTATCATCATATTGTGATCATATATAAAATGTACCATAATTTATTTTTAGATTATATCAATGAATCATCACCATTTAATTTTTTTAGAAATTCCAGTAAGGCTCAACCTTTATTCTGTGAGCATATTAAAGAAGGCTCACCCTTTATTTTGAGAGAATATTTGAGATGGTTCATGATAAATAATATTATGAGATATAAAACATTGAAAAATGAATTATAGGATGATATATCTTATTATAATCCATCAACTATACATATTTTACCTATAATCATTCTTCTTATCATGAAATCTAAAGGAATTAAAATTGTTTTTATTCATCAGATCGTAGAGAACACATGGAATAAGAATAGGTCTCATGTAATTTTTATATGGAATTAGGTAATGAAAAAATTACTAATTCCATAAATAATAATACCATGATAAACCCATGGAATAGAATAAACTATCCAAATATATTAGAAAGAATCTAGCTTAAATCATTTCAACATAGATAATAAAAAAATTTGATATTTCCAATATATAGATAAATTGCATATCATTATGTATATTTTTTTAAAAAAAACTATTGATGTATTTCATATTGGTGACAACCCTTTAATAATATTAATAGAAAAAATGGTTTTTTTAGAGTAAATGCATTATAAGAAAAATATCTTCAAAAAAAATCAACAACTAGCTGAGATAAAAGTTGTTATAGAATGATTTTATGAAATTAATTACATTTCATAATATATCCAGATAAATATGTTGGATGTTATCATTTGAATCATATCCCATATCAAGAATAATATGTATGATATTAAATTTTTTTTGATTAAAAACATTTTTTGTGTCTTTAGAAATAACATTCAAAATGTGAAATAGACATGATCTTTTGAAACCATTTTAAAAGAAATATTTTATACAGCTTTGGAAAAATAATTCATTTTAAAAACAATTAAAATATAGAGTTAATGTTTTATATAAAATTAAAAAGTGGTGGAAAGATTCTTCTACATAGAAAACATTAGAAAGAGATTATAAATGTCATTTTCAATATATTCCAAGAATAGTCATGTTATAGGTGACTTTTTAAATTGATTTCAATTAAAGTAATTTTTTTAAAAAAACAATTACTTTATGAAAATGAAACATCAATAGTGGATCAATGAAAGGCTACAAATATTATCAATAGAAATTTGGTTTTGTGGATAAATAATTTTTTTATATGTTTGAACAAAATTATAATTTTGAAGTAAAATTGTTTGAAATCCCACATTATTGAAAAATTACTAGTTTTAATATTTGAAATGGGGTAAATAATATTATAAGAATCATGGAAAACAGTCTATATTTGAATTCATAAAAATATTGGACTAATTTTTTTATATGGAAAAAATGGACATTTACCAAAAGACCTATTGTAAAGAATGAAGATTATGCTTCCCAAAACCATACCTTTATTTGGGAAGGTACTATATCAATAGAGAAGGTTTCAATGTAAATTAATAAATTCCCTTGAGAAAAAGAGAAAATATCATTGAGAATTTGAATTATAAGGATAAGTGGGATGTAAAAGGTCAAAATCAAGTAGTGGGTATTATACTAATTGAGAATGTATTTGATTCCATTTTCCTGAATTACTTGTAATAAGAATCAAGAGCGCAGTTGTATTGTGTTCTTGAAATTTTCCTCCCACAGAAAACTACACCCCTTTTTATATGAATAAAATCTATTTTTTCTTAATACGAATCATCAGTGGAAATAAGGCACAAAAAGTAATGGAAAATTATGAAGATATTTTTAGTGGTTTTGGGAATATAGAACCCCTAGTCCACACTATAAATACTATGCTCCCAGATTTTAGTTATTTTCAACACCAGTTATTTTTTTGGGGACATATAGCTTTTTTTATAGGAAGGTCATTGTAACATACCAGAATGATAAAGTGTTAAATGACTAAATGATATGACTCATGTCAACAAGGTGAACCTTCCATTTCGGGAGCCTATCTGATTAGAACTCCATAGTTAAGCGTGCTTGGCCTAGAGTAGTGATCTGGATGGGTGACCTTCTAGGAAGTTTCCCAGGGTGGGTGTGAGTGAGGACAAAGCACACTGGAAAGGACATGTGTTGGCCTATGGGGACTATCATTAGTTAGATGAGCCGTTCAGGCATGTGGGTGGGCCCTGGGGTGGGCCCCACATGTCTGCGGGGGAAACTGGTGGTACCTGGTGAGCCAGGACCTCACGGCCATGTTAAGGCGGGGTGTTTGTGTTGTCACCGGGGCTCGGTTGTTACATTTGGTATCAGAGGAGGATCCCAGCCTTAAGTGTGGTGCATTGACTGGGTTGAGATGTAGGGCCCACAATGAGGGCATTGTGCTCTAAAGGGGAGGTGATTGAAACATCCCAGAATGTTAAAGGGTTAAATGACTAAATGATATGACTCATGTAAACAAGGTGCACCTTCCCTTTCGGGAGCCTTTCTGATTAGAACTCCACAGTTAAGAGTGCTTGGCCTGGAGTAATGATCAGGATGGGTGACCTTCTGGGAAGTTTCTCAGAGGGTGTGTGTGAGTGAGGACAAAGCACACTAGAAAGGACATGTGTTGGCCTGTGAGGACTATCATTAGTCAGATGACCCGTTCGGGCATGTGGGTGGACCCTGGGGTGGGCCCCACATGTCTGCGGGGGAAACTGGTGGTACTTGGTTCGCCAGGACCCGACGACCTTATTATGGCGGGGCGGTTGTGCAGTCACTGGGGCTCGGTTTTCATATTCATGATTGGTTGAAATCATTAGAAACATTATACAATATCATAGGTATTTTCAAATGGGATCTATCCAGGCATTAAAAATAACATCCGTCAAGAATATTTTACTGGGAACCATTACAAATAATGTAATGTTAAATAGAGTGTTTAAAGATGAAACAAAAAAATTTAAAATACAACTTATAGAAGGTAAAAATCACTATGAGATAAGAAAAAAGAGAATACAATTAAAATATAGTCCTTAGAAATGATTGAAAAAATGATAGAAAAATTGAAACTACCGATCACAAAGATTCATATTCTTCTCAACAAAAATAGTGTAGTATTGAAGGGAATTAAGAGATAGAGAGATATTCATAAAATTATATTTTGGTTCCTTTATTTGTCCACATATATTTATTTTTCACTTAGATATATATATTGAAACTCATACATAAATCTTCTATGTTAAATGTACGACACATATCTATAAAACCACAACTCTTGGTTTGAAAAATGACTTCCTTTTATTTGAAATACCAAAACAACTATAATCAAAAAACAAATACTTGACTTGTTTCCTTTCTCAAAAATTGAATTTTATTATAATAATTTTTTACCAAAAATAAATAATACATCATTTAATGTTCACACCTAAACATTAATTTTGCAGTCAAAATCTTCAATCGTAATAAATAGAGGTAACATAATGACATAGCTACTAAAATATCATCAATTAGATGAATAATAAATTTCAATTAACATAGTCAAGTTTAATACATATAAAAATTCAAGTATCCCTTTATTTAACCCATTTTCCTCTCATTGAGAATTTCCCCACATAGAATAATTTTCATTATGTATCTAAGTAGAATCACACAGTCTTTTCTCTCCAATATCCAAATATGAATTAGATTAATGGATCCACATAGTTGATTTAACCTTTTATCCAATTCAAAAAGAAAATTTTCCCACATAAATCATATACAAAAATGATTTATCTATGTAGATGATTTCCTAGGAAGTAATTTGAATGATGTTGTCACATATCACCTAGGTGCTCTTGTGACATAGTTGATTTACCTATTAAAATCATTCATGTTGGTGATTTACATATCTAAATTATCATATTGTTTTTTTCTCCATACAGAAAAATTTCTTAAGTAACCAATTTTTTCTTACATAGTTAAATTTCATCCAAAGTATCCATAATTACCATCTTAATGAATTTAACTGATAAAACACTTAACAAATATAAAAACCAATGAAAATAGATTAAAATAAAATCATAAATAATTTTTATGGGATTTTTTTATCATAAAAATATAAAATAAAATGGATATGCTGGAAGGAAATTCTTACTCAAATAATCTCATATTTTTTATTGATAATAGAATTCATCATATATAAAAAATGAAAATGTAAAAATGCCTAAAAAAATTATTATTATAAAAATATAACATTTATGGATTTTAAATTTTTTGTTTCCCCTTCATACTTACTGAATTATCATAATTTTATTAATATAGAAATTAACCCCCTTTGAAAAATAATAGGGTTATCATGTCTAGCATATCACTAATTTTTATGATTTTAAAAATGAAGGGTATATAGAACTACATTAATAATGCTTCAGTTAGTGTAGTGAACCATTTTATTATTATGCTAAAATTGTATTTAAAATTATTGAAGGAATGGAATTTGATAAATATAACCCAAAGATTAAATAAATTAAAAAAATAATAATTAGGACAAAAATAGTAATGAATAACATAAAATGAAAAAAATAACAAAGACAAACATGATAAATGAATAGAGAGGTAATTCACTAATTGATAATTATATACTGAAACATATTCGCTCAAAAACCACCAAAACATAGATACAATATATCAATTAGAAGATCTAGTCTTATTGACGGGATTGAACTGAGAATGTGTTCTGTAAGGAAGAATCTTGAGGGAAAGTATTGTTTTCAAAATAAATGTAGGGTCAATTGGAAAAGGTGGTGAAACCTTTAAAAGATATAAAGAATCTCATTCTATATTAGTAACAAGAGACTTGAATTGGGGAATTTGAACATCGGAGATGATAACTCCATTTATATTCGCTTTATCTATATAGAAATCATAGGATATAGATACATGAAAAGGCTTGTTATTTAGAGGTTCAGAGGAATATGCTCGTTCATTACAATTCTCAGCATCTATGGAAGAATCCACACTGGAATACACATTCTGATAGATTCTAAATGTATAAAAAGAAAAATTGACTTTCAATATTGTACCTCTATAGGGATCTTGTTTTTCATGTCCTATGGTACTTCTACCTTATTTGTTAAATATAGAATCCTTGCACATGTCTATCCTTATGATGATATCAGAATTATAGACTTCAAGGATAATCATTGATTCCTACCTATGTATTTGTTCAAGTATTGGTAACACATTATTTATAAAACATTAATGAATAAAAATGAATACCCAAAAACTATAATAAATAATGAATTTATCATAATTCATAATGGGGGAAATTTTAAAAATACACAGTCATTTTGATATTTCTTATATGATCCCCCAAAAAATTCAGTCTAATGAACTCTTCATACAAAGAATTAGAAAATTCATAGACTACATATTTCAATCCATAATTACAAATTTCTATATAAAATTATATACTATATATTTAATAGCACTAAGAAAATATTCTAGAACTAAAGTACTAAAAGTAGTATGGATTTTCCATAGAGGTTTGATGAAATTAATTTCCTTTAGTGTAATGGACACTGTCATAGCTAAATATTAAATATATTATACACTTGATTCCTCTTATGATGAATTTGAATATATCCCTTGAAAATCTTCATATATCATATTAAAGGTGGTTAAAACCATCCAATGGTTTAAAGAAACAATTATAATATATCTAAAATAATACAAAAAGTATCCTTATCATTTTCTTAATATCTCTTTCAAATTCCCTTTGTATTTATTGTCAACGAGAAGTACTGTATTTAAGGATCTATTATTTCCTACATAATCCTTCCTAATAATTTTATTTGTATATTGGAACTCTCCAAAAATATCTTTATTGAATTTTAATCTTATAACTTGTGTAATCTTATCCCACATAGTGAACTACAGTTGAGAATACGTAGAATTCAAGTATAATAGCATCGGATCAACTCCATGTTGAAGATATGGAAAAACTGAATGTTTTGAGGTGGTAATATCATTAGTATAAAAAATATTTTTTAATTCAAACCGACTTAAAACAACACTTCTCATAGTGTTCAATATTCCCATCATTACATTCATCAAGTAGTTAATCTCATCAGAGACTTCTTGATATATGTCTTATAACACCATTTGCAGATCCTAGAGGGAGACTCTTTGAGATGAAATCATAACACCAAGCTCATGAAACTAAAATATTGTGGGCCACACATCTTTAAAACTTTTACATGATCATTTTATCTATAATATCATTTTAAATTACAGAAAAACTAGCTTGATACATTGGTGGAACTAACTAGTGATTATTAATTGCCTCTTTTTTATATAGCTAAAATTTAAAGAAAAATTCCAAAATAATATTTTGAAATATTGGAATCCTTGAGTTTTATGAATTCATCATTATATGATTTTAGCTAATATTTTATCGTATTATAGTCTCACATAAAATTATATAACTCAAGCACTATATAATTAGAAAAGTATTTCATTTCTTAACTATTTGAACTTCTAGTAATTGAGGGTTCTTCCTTATGAAAAATATGTGGTTGTGGTGGTGATGGTCGTGTACGAGAGTGTTCTATTATTTTCCTAAAAACATTACCAACCATATCTCTATCAAAATGGTGATCTAGGATGAATTGGATCCACTATATGACATTCCATATCATACTTATATCATCAATGATCATTAAAAACCACACGCATAGTCTCAAATGACCACTCCCCATGAATTATAATAGTTGTATCAACAAATACCTCAACATTCTATCAATAATCATTATATTCAATATCAATAAAATATTGGAACTTAATTTCTTTTCTTAAATATTTTTTGTAGGCTAAAAAACATTAGGAATAATAAGTGTTAGTGAAGACACTGGTCTAATAGAAACTATATAATATACCTCCCTAGAATTCACCATCTCAATAGGTTATGCATCCATAGAAGGTGAGGTTTTAGGTGGCTTCTCATAAGACATACCTTTGTGACCAACTGGTTTCAAGGAATCTAAAATAAAGTCCAAAAAATACGCAATGGTCTTTAAAAGAACAATATTAAAATTGTTACTTTTAAAATATTTCAGTATATCTCCCTCATTAAAATTAATTTATGTGTTCTTTAGAACTAATAAGATCATCCAACCATAAGGATAATAGTTCATAACTTCTTTTCCCTTGAAATAGTGATGCATAAAGTACTCCATGTACCCTAGATGATTGTGTTTAAAATTATTGATCGAACCATAGTGCAAGTATATTCTTGAAATTGAACATTCTCTATCTTAGAATATATTTAGGTCATCCCAATATGAATAACCTTGAAAACAACCTTCCACATAGTTGAGAAATCCTAAATTGGAATATTTTCAAAATGAGTTGTTCCAAATAGGAATTCAACAACCTTTATCAGTCTGACAGAAACAGCATCATCCATGGCCAGACAGAAATTGAACTCCCACTCATATTGACTATAAATAAAATCAACCAACTTAGTATATAAAAATATAATTTCCTAACTATTCTTATTGGAAGAGATAAATCTTATCTTTTATTGATTTAGAACTCCATGTTTCTCATAAATTAGTTTACATCTTTCTCAAATACATAACCAAACATTTTCTCATCATAAATTATTTCCATTCCTTGAAACTAATAAACCTTATCCAAATTCATCTCTTTAGGTTATATCCATGATATAATTATGTCCTTCCTAATGTGGAATTTGTGAAGTGTGATACCTTTATATTTATTTGAAGCACTAGAACATCCACCATCATTATGCATTGACTATCCCATAGTAGGAAGGTCTTCTTGACGATTGTACATTATTAATAGGTTAGGTATTATGATCCATATTCTTAAAGAGTGTACCTACAATAAGTGATATTAGGTTGAGTTCCAAATAAAAATTAGTTAATGGACTTGAATCAGAAAAAGGTTAAATACCTGATTGGTTTTTTTGTCAATTCTTGCTATTAATAAGTAAAATAAAAACTAAAATAATATAATTTATAATTTCTATAAATTCAAAAAATTAAAATATAAACGTAGATAAAATTTTATTTCTATAAATAATTACAAAAAAATAATTAATAAACTAAATTAAATTTATATTTTATCAAAATAAGATAAAATAAATTACCAAAAAAACATCTTACCTGAATTCTCTATTGATAAAATAAAAAAGATCACATGAAACTAGAGTAGTTAATATATCAGCTCTAAAAATCATAGTAGATATAAACTGAAGAAAACCATCAACATTTTCAGAATGATATCTTTAGAAATGATGACATATAACAATTTTCTTTTCAATAATGATTTATTTGATTTTTTGAAATTTTGATAGCACTAGTGATATAAAAAATAATTGAGACTTGATTATATTTGAATATGAAATCCATTAAGGTGGTTACAGCCATAATACTTGTGTACATCAAACACCAGTAGAAATATATTCTAATTTAGATGTTAATAAATCTATAGAATATTTCTTATTACTAGACTAAGATACAACAAATTTCACAAGCAAATGGTTGGTTCCTAAAGTACCCATTTTATATAGTCTATAAAAACCAAAGTCAGCATAAAAATATAAAGTTAAATTAAAATCATAAAATTTTATAAAATTTATGTACGGATAAATGATTTTTTTAAATTTCTTAAAATTATTTTGGTAGATTTTAAATCACATTTCATAGGGTCTGATTATAATATTTAACAAGGAATAACCAAACAATTACTTTTGGTCTAATAATAGTCAAATAAAATAAACAAATAATTATTCCCTTATATATTTTATTATCAATAGGTTACCCTGATTTATCAAATTGAATTATTTCATTTGAACTCATATGAGTTTTATGTACATTACCACTCTAATATCCAACTTTTTTATGTAATAAAAATATGTATTTTCATTAATTCGTCATATTCCAAAATAATTTTTGAAAAAAATTAAAAACTTATAAAATAATTTAACATACCCATCATTGTCATTTAAAAATCATTTGTCATGAGTTTTTAATGTTAAATATATATTTTTTAAATATTTAATTAATGATAATATCATAAAACATTATCAGAATTAGAAGATAAATATGTGATTTTTTTATAAATAGAGTATTATATTCCTTACCAACAAGAATAACATTTGATGAATGAAAACAACTTTAGTGTTCATAATAATCTTTACATGTTTTTTTATGTCCCAAAAGATATTTTATTTATTTAAAAACTAAATTTTTAATATGTGGATTTTCAAAACAAGGAGTTTGTTTATCAAAAGATTCATCCATAAGAAAACCAATTTGAAGTTAATGTTTCACATCCATATTACATAATTGGAAATTAATTTGTGATTAATAGTCTAAGAGTATCATAATAGATTATAATATTGCTATGGGTGAAAGGGTTTCTTCATAATCTGTTCCTTCTACTTGATTGTTACCTTTAGCGACAAGACTAACCTTATTATTCATCATCACACCCTGACAATCATGTTTATTCCTATAAAATTATTTTTTACACATAACAAGATAGTAGGGGGGTTTATCAAAAAAATACAGACCTCATTCCTCATTAAAATCATTAATTCCTGGCATTTCTACTACAGAACTCTCATTTTCTATAGATATTTATATATATGTTTGTTCTAGTTGAGATATAAAAGAAGAAGACAATGTAATGGTACTTAAACTCCTATTCATAATCCATTCATCTATGATAACAATAACTATCTCTATGGGATGATTCTTTAGGATTATTTAATATCTAAGAAATACACTTTGCACTTCACCAGTATCTCTACATTCAATATTTGGTTTTATAAAGTTATTTTCCAAACTCATTATCCATTTTTACTTTTAAATAGTGTTTCATTACACATGTTCTAAAATGAATCATTTAGCTCATATATTTTTGTCATTTCTTAATCAAGAGGATTAAATTAAAACAAAATTCACATTAGTAACTTATTTAATAATATTTTTCATTATATATAAAATAAATTATTCCTTTGATGTCATAAAATATCCAATGAAGACCCCTTCATCGAATTTAGGATCAAATTTACAAATAATATCCACCTAGTATAGAATATAAAGCATATAACCAACCATATTACACTGTCCAAGTTTTGGATTTCAGTTATTCCATATATCATGGGGTTTTTAATTAAAATAGGTCTTATTATAGCTATGTTTATGAAATAACATGTTTTATTTACATCTTTATCATAAAAACGAGTTGGAATGTTAAATTCACATAACGTTGTCCTTGTAATTTCTTGAAAAATCACATTCCTCTTGTAAACAATAAATATTATTGTCTTCTAGGGGATGAAAAAAGTATGTCTAATTCCATGTTTGTGTTAATAAGAATTAAAATTATTGTTTTTAAATTATCCTCTATGGTATCTTCTTAAATTAATTATTTTGGAATCCTTCCCTTTTTTCCAACTAAAAAAAATAACATAATATGCTTCACTAATAACACATAAACAGGAAATCGTAAATAAATTTAGTGAAATAATTAACTAATAAAATAAAATATTATTTCCCTCTTATGCTTGGAAATCTAGATGTTCCAAATGAATCCATATGATTCAGTTATAGAGGTCACAATATAGTTTCTATTTTAACTGGAACAGAATATTACTTATTTTGTCATGTGTTACATATATTATTTTAAATTATTTTTATTTGAGGTAAATCTAAAATTAAAATATTTTGTAATAATTATCTCAAAGTATAGAAACTATTTTTTTCCTAATATTATATATAAAATCCAAAATTTATTTTTTTTAGAAATTAAATAGTTCAATTTGTGTCTTCTAAATGAATTAATGCCAAGAGTTTATGCATTTTTTTTCTAGGTGCATTAAATATAATAATTTATCTTCATAAACTGAACATGAATGGTCTATAAAATCAATAAAATAACGATAATCATAATTTTAGGAAATAGTTATCAGGTTACACTATAATCATTCCACATACATAACATTGTTTATGAGTAATGATCTTCGATTACCAATTGATCCATGTCCCATAATGTTTCCTTTGATATTTTTATCTAAAGTAACATGGACTCTATAAAAATTTAATAAGGAGTTGAAAATAGAGAAATAACCACTCTAATTCGTCGAATATATAATATCCATGTATCATGTTTTCTTGGTAACCTTTGACCGTTTATCCAAAAAAGACACAGAAAAAATGAAATATTTTTGGTACCCATACATTTTGGGTCGAACAGTTTTAAGAACTATAGTTTTTGGAACCAAAATATGTTTGTACATTCTAGAAAATACAGCAATATATATTGAAAAAAATTAAAAAAAGAATACTTTCATCCACAAAATTGACGGTTTCTGAAAATATAATTTGAAGCATAATTAACTAATTTTCTAGAATGAATGCAACTAATTATATAGAGGCTATTGTTTTTGGGTTGTAGGCACAAAATAGATTCCATAAAATTTTGGATTCTCAACTAATATTCCTATTAGAAACTTATTTTTACGAAATTTTATGTTTCTATGTATTTTATTTTAATATTTTTAACCATTTGTAATTAAAGTCAATATATATTTTAAATCTTGTGTTTATTTTTGAAAATTTTCAATATCATTTCAATGTTCAATACAATATGTTGGATAATTTTGAGTAATGGTTTTTATATGAGAAATTTGTCTATTTAAGACCCCTTTTTCAATTACCATTACATTTTGGACAATTTAATAGATATTTTTTATTTTTAAAATATTCATTCATTGTTTCCATCATAGTTCAATAATCATCTAATGCCTTATTAGGGGAATTTTTATTATTAGATTTAGGTTTATGGTAATAAAAAATATAAATACACCACATTAAAATATAGCACAATGAACATATTTACCTTATGACTAGAATGTTAAACTTATGATTCTAAAGATGTGACAATATTATAATATTTTAAATCACTTAATTTACTTTTCATGGACTTATTGACATTCTTATTTTAGAAAATGTTTAGGAATTACATTTGCCTTGAATTTTTGCTTATTTTTTTCTATGGACACTCTCCATCAATGAATCAAATATTTCTTACATTCAAAACATTTATATTATTTATAATAGAAATAATAATTCTTGTAAGTATTTAAGGTTTTCTGAAAACCACTTTTCTAATTACATGTTTTTTTGAGCATCCTATAAAAGTGAGTAAATCAATATCATAAGATTAACTACAAGATTTACCTTCCTCGGATGAGTCAACTATTTCAATTTCATTTCATTTCTCATAATATATATAGGTTGGATATTTTAATCCTAATACACATTAAAAATAAATGTTCACTAGCTTCATATTTTATCTCTACCTCATACATCTTCAATATTTCAATGAGATATTTTATTTTAATATTGTTAGTCCATGATGATCATATAATAGTAGTCATGGTCCAACTCCATCATAGTGGTTGAATTATGATAAATCATAAATCTTGATATTTCTCAAAAATATGTTCTCCTAATGAAGTAGCATTATTTATAACATGAGTAAGTATTATATTCAACTATGTTATCCTCTCCCCTACCCTCATTTTAATAATATCAAACATCAGTTTGACATTGCTTACCTGATAGATCACACATTATCTCTACCATAATTTTAAACCATTAAGTGGTCAACATTTCTTGTGTTGTATTGCATTGGGAGGATTAGTTGAACTTATCTATAACTAGTCCACTAATTATAGAAATAATTTCATTAAAATTTAAATCATAGTTTGTTTTGTGTCTGAATCCCATGATTCCAGATTTTTTTCGGGAATCTCAAATGGATTTATGGATTTGAGATAACCCTTATATCTGATTTTCTTCATATCCACGCCCTCCAGCATTCATAATTCTAACCACTAAACTAGGGGGATCATACCATTGAAATTTATACTCTTTTGTCTATTATTAAAACCATTTTAATGAAATTCCTTTAAAATCAACCATTTGTAGCTGATAACTAAGAGTCACAAGGTCTGATACCAATTATTTCACTAAATGTTTAGAAATAAGACTCAATAGGGGGATAGGGTGAATTCTGTTCTTGAAATCTTCCTCCCTAATAAGAACACCATCTTTTGGATATGACTATCTTCCACCCTTTATAAAAATTTATTATGATGTGGAAATAATTACTCTAAAATAATTATTTTTATAGATAAATTTATAGTGGTTTGGGAAATATAATTCCCCTAGCCCACCCAACAATCACTCTAATATATGTGTTTCGTGGTTCCCAGTAGAAAATTCCTTTTGTCTTGGAATACCTGAGACTACATGACTGAGTAAATGTAGTTCACACATGGTTCAATATAATATTATCTTTCAACTAGGCTCTAGTGAAGATTTCAAAACTTTATCCTTCATAATTCATTTCCAAGGAACCACTAAAACGAAATAGATAATAAAAAAGTGTTAACTATTATAGCTCTTAGTTTTAAAATGTAACTTATAGAGGGATTAAATGTGTAGAATTTTTGATAATCAAAGAGAATATATATCCATAAGAGTCTTTGGAAATGATAGAAAATTTGATAGATAAATAAAAACTTATGGAGAAAATTATTTTTCTTCTTATCATGTAAACTAGAGCAGTGTTGAAAAAGGTTGAAAGAGAGAGATATGACTTTTTCGAATTTTATGCTCAATATATTTTTCCTCTATATATATTTATTCTTCACAGTATTCCTTTATATTTAATTGGCTGAATAAAAAATATATTTTAAATTTATAATACTAATCCATAAAATAAGTGGCTTTCAATTTAAAAATGCACATTATTTTCTTGGAAATATGTCAGTAATGGTAACAAAATATTCCTGCACTTGTCTCCTTAAAAATACTATAATACTCATATAATAATTTTTACTATAAAGAGGTAATACAATATTTAAATATTGTATGGAAGAGTTAAATGTTCATAGAAGTTATTTGATGCAAATTGTTATAGGTTGTAGCATGAATTAGTTGATTTTTGATCATCACATACCCAAATTATACATTTGAATTCACATAGTTGAATTAAGTAAATAGTATAATTTACATTAACCAACATCATTGACAAGTTTTTAGTTTCATATCCAATTTGTCGATATAGTTCAATTTTTATGAGATGTCCAAAATTATTCCTTTATGATTTTCACCCACGTGGCCAAATATGATGCATCCAAATAGGTCCACATAATTAATTTCCCCACATATTTTATTTGCATACCATATTTCTGAATGAAACTGATTCATGTAACTTATATGTCTTCATATATGATTCATCGGGAATCTATTTGAACAATGTAGGATAATTTGACATATGAAATTTTGTGACATAGACAATTTACATAGGTGAATCCTTCATATAGGAGATTTATATATACAAATTTTGATGTCTCCAAATTCATTACATACCCAATGTTTCCAGACAAAGGAAAATTTCATCCAATGTTTCCAATATTTAAAAGCTAAGGATTTTACCAGTTAAACAACATAAAAAATATAAAACCAAAACAACATACTTGATTAAATAAAAACCAGTAATGTATGAAGGGTATTTGTGATCATCATAACCAAATGTGCATGGGATATGTTGGAATAACATTAGTAGTCAATTAGTTTTTTGAAATCACTTATAGCTCAAATAAAATTTGAATTAAAACAAAATCAATGAGAGATAAATTGAAATTGATATTATATAACTATGATATTGAGATATTACATAGTGTAATGTGTAAAATATGAATAATATGCACCATATAAAAAATTATATCCATTATTCCAATGTGTCATAAAAAAAATTATGACAAAAAATCATTTAAATTTTTATAATAATTTTTAATTCAAAAACATATATGAGATAAAATATGAAATTAATTATTATATATCTGTAAATATAGTAGAATCATTACAAAAAAATATTTAAGTGGTAAGAATATACACCATTATCATGAAAACATGGTTTATAATATGAAATATATCACAATGAGTTTCGATATATGACAAAGGGTTATATTTGTGTCCTAGTATAAATATTTCTCATCAAAAAATCTTGATGGTTTTCACCATTCAGTATTTTATAAAATTTTAGATAAGAAAGGGGATTTATTTTATTTTTCCTATAATTCATGGAATTTAAGAAGGAAATGTAAGGCTACCAATATTTCATATTTTGAACATGGATGGTGTGGTTGGTCAAAGATGAAATTCTTTTGTGTCATATTATGTATTAGAAGTGTGGAAGGAGTCTATGTACAATAATTTCATGAAAACAATAGGGGATATATGATTGGATGTGATCTCACACCCTATGAAATCTATGAGACCACATATTAGATTGTTTATATTATTTAGTAACACGCAATTGGCCCCCAATAGAGTAATTCTATATGTGTCCCTATGTGACTTGAGGGTTCATATAGAACCCTCAATCCATATAAATAGGAATAATGTGGGTTCTAGTTCTATGTAAGAGATTTTCATAGAATATTTGATCCCAAAATGGTGTCAGATTCTATAATATGAGAAATTTGGTTATCATGATTTTGAATGATGGGAAATAATAATGACAAGTTGGAAAAGAAATTATTCCAAAATAAAGGGAGCTCATGATGAACTCATATATTGGATCTTAGATGACTAGGATAACTCATAGTGTCCCACTACATTTAAGGATATCCGAGAGGTATTGATTGCTCTACAAATCTACTCTAAATATAAAATATTCTTATTCTGGACAACCCTAATGTACTGGTAAAAAAAATTCTTATAAGTGAGGACATGACTTCGGGTGATAAAAAATTAACAAAGGATATAATATGAGAAATAAAATGGACTTTCCCTCCCAGATAAGACTAAAAGAACCTAAATCTATGAAAACCTATCAAGTAATAAACCCTTGTGGTTCCTTAATTAAATATTTTGGAATGAGTTTTAGTGGATATAATGATTCCAGGTTGCCTATATCTCAAAACACCATAAATTTAGGAACATGGGTACATGTTCTGTTTGATTAAGAGTTGAATTGCTGTCTCTACAAGTAATCCCATTTTCCAACATGGAATGGAAGTTTATATTATAATGGAAGCAGTTTGTGTTCTTATATATATTTTAATCCTCCTTGTGCACCCCAAGGAAAATATGGAGGTTATGCTTACTGAAATAAAAAAATGGGGGAAGTTAGTAAAATGTATGAAATAATTTTCTTGGATAAGATAAATTATAATAAAAAGACATGGATCATTAATCAAGATCAAAACCTGATTCATGAATTCAAAAAATGAATTTTTATCATGGAAGTTTACTTTAATGTTTCAGATAAATTTCTATATTCATTGAGGAACATATTAAATATAGACTTGAAAGGGAAGTGTTTACTTCTGAATAGATCATTAGAATGTTCATGAACCAAATTTGACGAAATTTTCTTGGAACAATAAAGTGAATTGTTATGAATCATAGAATTTTTTTTGTGTTGATTTTTTTGGTTTCTAACTTTATCCCTAAATGTGAATTATTCTTAGAAAATATTATTTCTGCATACAACCGGTATTTTAAATATTTGTTCTGTGTAATCCTAATCATTTTGAACTAGTTTAATTATAGCTACCTTGTTCTTTATTTTCCATTAAGCATTCATTAATCATGTATCATGAAAGAAACTACAAATGGTTCTTTATAAATTTTTAAATTTTTTTATTTTCTCAATAGTTTATTTTTTAATAAGAACATTAAATATGAAATCAATGATGAGAATACTTTAGTGATTAACATTGAAAGGAAGCTGGTTTCATAATCGATGAGATAAAAATAAATTTTAATATCCCATACCCAAGATAAAAAATTTATTTATATATTTAAAATTATATATTTCTTGAAATTATAATCCTATAGTGGTCCCTAAGATGAATTCATATAATTTTTCACCTAGGTTGTTAAACCAACTCATAAAAGGTCACATCTAGTTAATTATTGGTTATTAGGCGATTTAGTGGTAATTCCAATATACCAAGAGCATAATTATGTTATATAGTTTTTATTAATTTTATATATCTGGATTTTGAAAAATATAAGAGTTAGATAACCTATATGATTTTATCACATAGTGTGAAGAAATCATTTCCTTCTCATCATTAACTCATTAGGAAATTTGAATTAAAAAATATTGGTTTATAATATTATTAAAAATATTTACAATTGTACATACATGAACAATAATAATTACTTAAATGTAATATTTCTCTACTAATCCATGTCTTATAAAAAACCATTAATGTTATTAATGAATGAATTATTATACCATTCCAGGGAGGAGGAGTTCACACGTTTGCATGGACAATGATTTAATACTTCATAGAATAAGGAAAACAAGTAATATGAATCTAATATTCTTATTTTTAAATAACTCATAAATATCATGCTTATTTATTAAATTCATCAGTAGGAACATTTGTGTTTAGTGGTATTATGAAATGAAAAATATTTTGTTGTGGAGGTGGTAGTCTACATATATGGAGGATTTAGGTCTTAAATTTTCTAAATGGAAGATGGAGATTGTAACACCTAGAGATTTTATTAAGTATATTTTTTGAATTAATTTATATTATTAAATATCTTTGGTTTCATGGAAGTCTTAATATATCTTGTACTATATGAAGGGACCATTTTATTCAGGATTTTTATGCAACACCATGTCGAGAATGCACTACACGCAACACTTTGATTAAATTGCAGTACACAAAACACTATGTTAAGCTTGAGTTAGACAGAATTCTGAGTTCCTTTGATAGCTTACACTACACTCAACAACAAGTTTTACCAAACTACAATGTACTATTGATATTATTATAAAAATATTATTATAGTTACTACGTGGAAATTAGAATAGAAGATATTAATAAGATTAATTACATTTTGAATATTTTATTTACACATGTATATAAAATTAATTATTTGGTTTTAAATTATTTATAAATGAGATTAATAACTATTTGAAAAAATATATATTCCTTTTCTATGAAATCTATTCTTCCATGTATAGGCACCATTTTGTCTCAATAAATTAAATAATCTGATTTTTATAAATTTTATAAATAATATTTATATATTATATATTAAATTATTTTTTTACACTCATCTAATATATTTTATAGGCATAAGAAATGAATAAATTCGATTTCATGAATAAAATCATGCATTTTTTCGAAAGGTATTTTTACCGCCTTTTAATGGATAACTAATTTTAAATAAATTTTTCTATAATTTTATAATTTTTATTTAAAAAATAAAATTCATTTTTGAATGAGTAATATCAAAATTTACTTTGGGTGAATTGTTTTTTTCTGAGAAGTTTCATTTTTTGATGAACAATTAAAAACACTAAAATTTTAATTCAAAACATCTTTTTTTATAATTCATTTATATAGTTAAATTAAATTTAAATTTTTTTAAAGTATTATTAGATCCATTATACATAAATTAATCCAATTTATTCCATTCGAACCAATTTCACATTGAAATAGGACAAAAAACATTTCAAACTTTTGTACATAATTGCTTTAAAAATCATCATCTTTTCTTAACTGCGTGATTAATTTTGATTAATCTCTAACAGTATGCTTATTGGAATTCAGAAAAAAAATATTCAATATTTGGAATATGAAAATTTTATAATTTATAATAAGGTGAAATTAATTTTTTAACAACGTTATTAGTAAAATTAATTACAACTAATTACAAACATTAAGGAAAAAATGAGATTACATGGTGGTTAAACCTTAACATTAGGTTCCAAGTAACATATAACCAAGGCCAAAATATATTTTATTTAAATATTTATACCATATACCCACTATGAAATAAAATTTACCACTATTGGATTCACTTAATGTAATTGATACTTCTCAATAGTGTTTACCTTTGGCTATTTACAAGAATGTCACTCCTCTACTAGAAAAGGGAACTGACCCACCTCAAATCCCCAAACCTCTCAAAAAACATTGGATTATCCAAAACCTTCCCAAATAATATCTTAATTTCTATCCCCTCATCCAATATCCCTCAATTTAAAAACAAATCAAACAATTAAGCCTCTTGGTTCAAGCGAAGAAGAGTTACTTAAATAAGAGGCAATATCCTTAAATAAGCACTTTTATTTTATTTCGTTATCAAACCCATAAATTATTACTATTATATGATTATATAATAACCTAATTGTACTCAATATAAAAATATGTTTATATTCTATGTGTTATTCCTATACCAACACGCACTTCCATCAAATTGGTAATAGACTTACCATTACTGTGTACGTCAGACTACCGCCACACAAAAATATGGGGTACATTTTTTCTTCAACACCTCCAAAGGTTGGTAATTATTATGAAAATAATATATTTATATGATATATAATTTATTTATATAATTTATTTAATATTCTATAATTTTCTATAACACAAACCTTTATGCTTTACATTTTCTGTTAATAAAATAACTTTGTTTTTTGTGGTGTGGAATATCGTCTCCTCAAATCCATGTGATTCTTTAAAACATTACATTGAATGTATTAAAAATTGGTATAATAAGTTAATATGATATTTATTACATAATAAGTATATTTTAATGATAATATATTCATATACATATATGTCATTTACTTTTGTTTCATTCAATATGACACAAAAACAGAAACATTGTTTGTGCATATGTATGACCTATCGTATCTATAAACGATATATTCCATTTCATATTTATATATTTTATAAATTATTATAAATATTTTTATGCTGAATATATGTTTTATATCATTTTTACATTTTTTTTAATTAATTACATAATTATTTCAGTAAGAGGATCAATAATAACATGTCATAACTTATATGAAAAGCAATGCAAATAATATCAGTAACATGAAATTAACATTGAATTATTGATAAACAGGTAATATTATGCCATAATAAAATAATATATGGTATTGGAAATAATAATATGGTTATTTTTATGATTTAAAATTCAAATATATTTATTATAAAGGAGGTTTTAATATTTAAGAAGAATGTCAAGAGTTGAGGTAATGGTTTTCTCATCACACAT
This sequence comes from Viscum album, assembly GCA_963277665.1. NCBI lineage: Eukaryota > Viridiplantae > Streptophyta > Magnoliopsida > Santalales > Viscaceae > Viscum > Viscum album. Next base: position 1,151,465,659 of record OY728121.1, on the reverse strand, counting down.
TTATTTTTTGTGAGACACAATCCATGTTAAACACAAATTTATTATATGTGGTTTGTATACATATCAATGATTTATTTTTTTGTCATTATACACATAATTATTTATATTTATATATCCATTTTATTTTTTATTTTTTATGGGTTTATTGTTCAAAAGCTACCAAATTGTTAAATTAATTTTGTTTCAATTGTCATTCTTTGATAGACATGCCTTATTAGACACCTATATTATTCTACAAGGTTTATATAATAAACTTTTACATGTTATATAACCATTATATTAATTTTCATTATATTTTAAACTTCATGTAATGTTAATTTCTTACATGGGTATTTTGATTCAATATAACCAAAGTGGTAAGAGTTTATTGCAACAATTTTGTCATTTATTAGGATAGTTTGTAATTGTGCTTAAATTGTTGAAATATTATGATCCATCTACAAATAAATATATTGATTTTTATTATCTTATATTTATTCATGTTGTCTCCATTTATTGGTACCATTTTTTCTCTTTTTGGTACATAATAGTATTAAAAAACAATTTTTAAAAAACTCGGCATTATTTCTCTCTTTGGTCGAAAATATATTTTCCTTCAGAACCATGTTTTCTAAAAAAATAAAAAAATTTATAATATTATCCAATTAATTTTAAAATAAATTCCTATGTTTTTAATTTTAAAATATGATTTTAAAAATAATGGCAAATTTTTTTCCAATCAAGGCACTTTTCAAAACATTTGATGGTTCAAAAGAAATGTTTGACATGTATAGATTTACCTATCATTAGGACCGTCTTTTCTATGAATATTTTTTTCTGGTCTACAAGGTTTTTTTTAAAGAATATTTTTTCAGATTTATTTTCAATTTTTCAATTTATTTTCAAATGAAAGTTTCTTAAATTTTTTTCATGATTTAATTATAAATTTTTAAACCAGTTTAAAAAAAATTATTTAAAATTGTATTCAATAATTAATTATATATTCTAAAAGTATTTTTAATGATAATATTTTCAAAAAAATCAATATTTATTTATAGATTTTCAAATTACATTCAAAGACAAAGTTTTTCGAAATGTTTCCAAAAATCATTTATATGCTATCAAAGATATTTTTAATGGAAATGGTTTTCATTATGTTATTTGTTTTCAAATTATTTTATCAAAGGAGAAGGGTTATTTCCCTCAAGAAATGTTTTAAATTAAATTTAAAATATTTACTTACACTAAAATTATTTTTAAAAATGTTTTATGAAAGTTATTTTAAAAGAAATGATATTTTCTGTAAGAAATGTTCTAGGTGATCATTCAAAATCATTCTCCATCTAATATGAAATCCTTGGAAATTGATTATACTATTTTAAGGATATGATCCAAGGACACCATTATAATTATTTATTTTAATTATTTATGATTGATACAAAAATATGTTTATAACACCCATTTTTATTCCATAGAATATATTCTTATGAAGAAATTTTTTTTCCTAGGTTATGCATTAATGAAATGATTATGTAACATGTCCCTTTTATATAGGTTATGATATGATTACATTTTTTTTATGGCCATTTCATTTTTTGGGTTATGTTATGATGTTTATGAAACACATCCTTTTAAATGGGATATGATAAGAAGAATGTATTATTTTATTGTGGCATAGATACGAATGATTTCATTATCTGATGAGAGGGTCCTATATCTACCACCAATGCATTGTGTAGAGATTAATATCTCATGAGATAATGATGGGAAACAAGTTGACATGGTTGATCCATAGTGGGAAAAAGTTATTTCCTGATCCAAAATGGGAAATATGTTTCTCTCTATCAACAATAGGAAATAGGTTCATCCTTATATATATTGGGAAATATGTGGGTCTTAATCTTCAATGTCAAACATGTGCATCTTGATCCTCTCTGGGAAAATGATTCGTACCGACCCACTATGTTGATGGTCATGGTATTTTACTTTGAAACCTAAAATGATTTTATATATTAAGGGTGTTTCCACACATATATGACATGAGTATATGGTTAATTATTAATTTATGATAATTTATCACCCTTAAGATTCATGTATTAGGAAATTAAAATATTTACTCCATGCCACATTTATATGATCTTTGATGTGTAGGGTATGATATTAAAATTTTATTCTCATTTTCTCTTACCATTACTCTCAATTTTTGCTTATATTTCACCTTTATTTACCCTTACTAAGAATCTAAGCTCACCATTTCTTATGTTTCCTTTCATCGGGTTATGAAGATAGGTTTTAAGTAGAAGTACTAAAGTGGATGATCTTTGTGAGAAACAATGAAGATATTTCACTAATTTATATTATTTTGTTCTATATTTCCAAATTAACAAATAAATCATGGTCCTTAGGAATGTAATTTTGTAATGTTCTAAATATTCATCTAAATAGATATAATATTCATGTATTTTAAGCCTTATTCACTATAGTTGGTATCAAATTAATGGTTTAGTCGTTATTTAGAGGCAAGAATGAGAAATAATTATTGATATCCCTAGGGATATTTCTAAGGATAAGTCTAGGGATGACTCTAAGTATAATCTGATGGTGTCACATATTAAAAATATGGTTTCATCATTTAGGTATCCTATATATAACTTTTCCTTATTTTTTGTTTTTCATCGATGATAATTGTTTCTCACACAATAATTTTTAGTCTTATTAAACAGTGACAACTAGAAATAACTAGGTTAAAATTGAATGTTTATGATGTGTAATGTTTGTTAATTATGCAAATCAATGTCCTAAAGGGAAATATCATGAATAAAATCAAAAAATTGTTATGATTATGGGATATAATAGTGAGATAATGTCTCGTGAATGGCTTAAGAAGGGTATCATATTTCCTAACAATATTGTTTTCATTAAATATAATAAGTAAGATTATATTTAGGTTTAGGAAAATCATAATATGATTCATAGTTCATATTTTTATAAATTGTTATTAATTAATAAGATTATGAATCATTAGTAATGGTTTACAAATAAATCTAGCTGATTGAAGTGTATATGTTTTGGAATTCAATGATTGAGTTATATGAATTGTGAAATATATAACTATTTTCAATATTAATTTTAATTAAGGATTGAAAAGTTTTTTGGTAATAGTCTTGAAGACTTATAAATGTAATTTAATAAAAAGATGATATTTTAATTAAGGTAAGGCAACCCTTAATGTGTTACTAATATTGATAAAAATGTGATTAAATTGGATAAAGAGATGACTGATATGGATAAAGAAAGTTGGAAAATACTAATGTCCATGGAAATGATATTTTATTTGTTGAAAAATTGGTCACTTTTATCATAGATTATGGTTATAACTCATTTTATTATAGTAATAAATCTGATAATCATCGGAACAAGGAAGAATTCATGTGTTCCATAATTATTCATTGTAATTCAGTTTATTACCATGTTTAAATGGAATATACGATGAGGGTATTCACATGTTTCTGTTGGGATAACCATTTCCTACCTTAAGATATAAGTGTGATCTATGTTAAGATGATTTAGTGAACTTCATTCATTTTTTTTATTATCATGTTTCAGAAGGGTTACAAGGTTAACCATTTGTTGAATAGTTTAAGTTGAACATCAAATGAGGTTATAGAGAATAAAATATTATCTTTCTATATAAGGATTTATGCATAGTGTATAATAGGTGATATCCACTTTACTATGATTATAACTATAATGGTATGTGCCTTCCCAGTCTATTGCATTAGGGATCATGGTGGTTGGAAGTTTTCAAAGGATTCTTAGAGATCGTATTGAGAAGTTTGGTTTCTAAAGTCTTGAAGAGGGGGGATTGTATGTTGTGTAACCAGATCGCATGATTTCAAATCATTTTTGTGGATTTCCAGGGAGATTTCATTCCATATAGAAAATTTTCAGGGCATGAAGAATAGTTTAACAATGTGTAATATTTTAGGGTAATAAAAATATAATAAAATGAAGAATTGTTGAGTTTTTCATCAAAAAATGAACCATGGGTACTACAAAATGGGAAAATCTATTATATGTTTTGTAATACCTCGATCATGTGAGGTTTTAAAACTCTATTTTTTCCAAACCATCATTCAATTATAATTGGTTTCCTTATTCGTCTCATTTTTTGACAACACTAGGAACCCTGAAGGGTTTATTAAGCCCTTTCCCTCCCACTTTTATCTTTTGATCACAGTGGGTTCTTTTTGATGAAATTTGGTCAATCTATGGTGATTTTTCTCTTTCCAATTAGTTTTCTTCCATTATTCCCCCGAGTATTTACTATGTGAGTGTTTCTTTGGTTTGGTCGTGTGTTGGGTTTTGTTTTGAAGGAGCCTTGGTGTGTAATAGGGTGATCCGTAGTTTTCATGGGGTGGTTGTGATTCATGATCATTCTTCTTCTCCCTTCCATGTGAAAAAATTAGAAAACACCCATGAGGTCAGATTACCCTTTTTTCTCTATTGTGCATCATGTGAGAGGGTAATTACTTATATTTGTATAAGAAACAGGGTTATTTTAGTCTAATGGAGGGTAAAGAAGAGATTAATTATAATTGAGTGTCATATGTGGTTTTATTCACATGATTCTTATGGATTCGATATTGATTGTTATATTTTGATTTTTCAAGCATGATGCCCTACTGAAAAATGTGGTCGTTTGTGTTTTTGTTTGCACTGGATGTATTTTTTATGATTTTCGTCCTATTTTTATTTGTTTTGTATCACCCTTAAATGAAAATTTCCCAACCACATATACTTCACAAATGAATTGGTTTCCCCAATATTTTGTATTGTGTGATAATTCATCCAATAAAAGTAATTTAATTTGGTAGATATTCTTGTGATCTTATAAAATGATTATTTGACATTTGTGTGTTTGGGTGTGTGGATGACATGTGGTTTTAAAGTTGGGATATATTGGGCAAGGTATGATTGTGTAGTGTGGCTACATAATAAGTTGTACTATTTTATGTTTCTAGATTTGGTTCTGATTTGGGTTTTTGTTTTGTTTGTTATGGTGGTTTGGGAAGGATTGATATGATGAAATACAATAGTGATTGGTATTGGTAATTCACCCCGAGTCTCTCTATGAGTAACATGTGTAATGATTCACCCCATATCTATTGATAAATATATGATATATAATTAATGGGTGCTAAATGTGGAGGTTTTGGAACTATTTGCCTTTAAATTGATGTCGCCTTTATTTATAAGAGCTTGTCACATTCTGAAGTTTATTTTTTTGTGTAGCCTATTGTTTTTTTGATTAATGGTTTCTTGTGTAGTGATGGAATGAATAAATAATTGTTTAATAATGTCAGGAATATCTTGGGTTGTTTTGGTTAATGGAATGGAAATGGTTAAATAAATTGGTTTTGGATGTGAAAAGAGTTTTATGACGTGATGTGTGGTGTTATGAATTTAGATGTAGTAGTAAAGGATGTAGTGTTTTGAGATGGTTGTTTTTTTCGAGAACCCATTGGTTGGGCATGAGTGTTTGATACCATATATATATATGCAAGAATTTCCTTATGGTTTCTCTTCACACCCCACCCACATTGAGCACTATGTGTTGAACACCTTCATAGTCAAATGAGTGTGTTTTTTCCAACATCTCAATGGGAAGATATATAGTTTCCCACCTTCTCTTCTCTGATCCCTCTTCCAAGTATTGATGACCCGAGTTTCTTCAAAAAAGATGTCATGAGATGCAGTTTCCCATGTGTCTATGGGGTAAGTGGTTTGATACCCAGGTTTCTTCGAGATGAGTTGTGATGTGCTTTCCCATAAGTTTTCAGGATGAGATATGATGTGTTGTGAGGGACAAGTGTGTGTGTGTGTGGGATGTGATGTGATATATTTGGAAGAGGTGGGAGCACCAGGATGAATTTCATTGGTGTTTGAGAGTAGATAATTAGTTGTAATGTGGTGTGGGGTATATTATCATTGATTTTTTTTGTATTATATTACTTTCCTTTTGTTACTTGATGAGCATAACTTGTTGGGGTTGGGTGGTTAGTATGACCTCTTATGTGTTGTTTGGTTTAGTTACTTTCTCATGGATTCATTAGTATGCCTCTTTCACATGTGCATGAGAGACTTTTGGTTTTCCTATAGAGTATATTTGTATGCTAACCCAACGTATATAAATCTATTTTCAGGTTTCCATGAAGATATAATGGACTGTGTTGGAACTTATTAGCTTAGATCTAAAAAAATTTATTGTCACTCATTAGCTTTACTTTTGGGTATTTACTTTGCAGAATTTTGTATTTTTAACTGCTATATTTTACACATGCATGTGGGATGGTTTTCAATTTCCTTATATTATTTCTTGGAGTTCCTAGTGGATGATCTATCATATCTCTAGATCTTGTTTCCTCATAAAGGGTAATACCTATCAGATTTTGATATTTTAACACCCTTAGTGCTATTCACTAACCTAGGTCCTACTAGAGGTGGTACTAAGGGGTCATCATCACCCTTTCATCATTGACATCCCTTAAGTAGTGCCTTTGGAGGGAGGTGTCCTTTAAAAATGGTATAAAAGGATATTAGTTGAGGTATTTGATTGGGTTTGTAGTTAGGTATAGTGAGGATTTCATTGGGGTATGGAAAGAGTTCTAGTTAACCTCAGTGTGCGACCTATGCCAGGGAGACCGGCTAGGACAAGAGATTTTAGGGCCCCCTATGATCCAGTGCATATACTCTGAGCTTATCAAATTTCCAAGATAGACCTTCTTGTAGGGTAGAGACCTATGAAAGTTACATGTATTATAATGAATTTCATTATCAATTTAAATGTGTTTTTTGAAAATTTAAAACAGATAAAATGAAAAAAATAAATTCTAATAAATTCTAATAAAATTTCATAACAATATTGTTAGGAAATACTTGTTTTCCTTTTAGATATTGATCTTGGTCATCATATGCATGTGGATCAGGCAATGATGTTTCAGAAAACTGTTCTGGTTGATCATCAGAGTGTTGATCCAGTTGAGGAGGATGATCAGTGGAAGAGGATGTGGTGTTCTATCTGGCAGTAGACTTTTAAAAAGTACAATGTAATTGTTCTTCATGTGGAGATAGAATGTTTTATAGATTATTTGGAGATCACCATTAGTTTGATTTGGGACCCGGTGAAGTATGTGGTCCCATTAGTAGTTATTTAGATGTGTGGTGATGTGCGTCTGTGCTTTAAGCTGTATTTGGTAGAGTGGATAGTGTAAGATGTTTTGTGGGTGTACATCCAGAATAATTTAATGGTGGCGTTCCTTTTATGGACAATTAATGTTGAGAAGGGGCAAGAGTTATTCTCCCTTAATTAGGGGGTATATTTGTGTGGGAGAGTGGGATCATATTCAAGTACATTATTCATTTTTTCCTAGATCATTTTTCTAGAATAGAAGTTTCATGTGAGACTTCTTAAGGAGGAAGTACACCATTATATTGAGATTAGAGTGACTCATTTTATGTTGTTGATGTATTTGGAGTCTCAGAATAATGAAGAGGTGATCGAGAAAATGGAATCACAAGGATTTTTACGATAATAGGGGAGCCAGAAAAGGTTTTTTGATAGGTACAGTTTTTAGTGGAAGATCTCAGGTGTCAGAACATTTGAGGTTTTGACTGGTGGGGAGACAACCTTAGCAACTTCTATTCCATCCTTATGGTTCCAGCAGTCTCTGGGCCTTTCATATGTACATGGTGTTAGTATTTTTCTTATGTGGGTTTCATATCCAACTTCAGAGTCATTACCCAGTGTAAACCCTGGATTAATTATAAGGAGGTGGATAGGCTCATCATGAGCCTTAACAGCAGTTGTCGATGAGATAGTTTCAGTTGTAGGGATAGAAATCTTATGCTCCATCAAGGGGAGTTGAAGAAAGCATAGGCCAACATCAAGATGTCCTTTACGATCAAGTAATGTGACCAAACCATGGTCATGGAATTTCTTGTCAGAAGGGAGGGAGTGGAGCTGGGTCTTTCCAGCTTCACATGGTGGAGGAAGCTATTCCAGTAGCGAAAAATCTTCAGAGGTATGATTAGTTTTTTTAGTACCCTTACTTTTTCTTTGTTTGATTTTGGATATTTTCACTCCTTTGATGCACCCTCTCTATCCCATTCTCTTCTAGTAGGCATAGAGAGGCTTCCTATTTCACTGGTCTTTAGTACGCCATTCGGAGGCTGGGCCATCTTGTTTAATGTTTACTAGGGATGTTGACAGATGATGGGACCCCATCAGTCCCTTGTGGATCTCTTCTTACCACAAATACAGCCATATGATTTCATACATGGAATAGATTAGTAGTATTAATCATGACCATTTATCAACTCCTTTCGGAGGACCATCATTTTTTTAGATGTGGGTGTTCAACATGTGTTTTTTGTTGGTGGTCGAGGTTATCAAGTGGGTTGTCAATGCTACAACCCCTTCTTTATTGGTTAAGATGTTAGTGCAATTAGTGTAAACTGAATTGGTATAGGTTCCTTGGGTTACCTGGGAGTTCCATTGTAACACCCAAAGATTCCACGTTATTCTTCTCTTTGAATAATACAACAACAAGTGTTGTACGCAACTTCAAGTTCTAACACACCACAACCAATCAAACTAGCTGTTATGAATAGTAATACCCTCTTTTTGAAATTTTATAAATTTTATCTTTCAAAATGGTCTTCATTTTTGGATTCAGAATATCAAAATTAGCATGTTTTGAAGTTTTGGTATTTTTCTGAAAACATTAAATTTTTAATGAATAGTGAAAACACCTAGTTATAGTTTCAAAATAAATTTTTATTTAAATAATTATTTATTTTATTTAAATTTATTTTAGGTAAAGATAGATATATAATACCTATAAAAGTTCAATTGAATTCATTGGAGTCAAATTATAAAAATTTTAGATATATATTTATTTTTTGAACATTTCACCGTCTTTTACCCACTTACTTGGAGAATTTGAAAATTCACATAAAACATAATTTTACTGCTTCTGTGAGTGGAATTTAAAAAATCCTAGAGACGCGATTGATATCAGTAATAAAAATTTCGTTTAATAGGATGAAAATAACATTTGGTTAATAGTAACTTTTTACTTTTATTTACCACTGTTAAAATTAAATAGGGTAATTACGGGTAAAAAATATATTATTATTACCCTAAAACATGTCCTAATTCTATTGGATAAGTTTAATTAGATCAAAAACAACCTTAGAAATAAAATATGATCCTTTAGGTCCACTTGGATTAGATTAGGACATTTATTATTATTTAATTCAAAGAAGAGTTAAAAGAGTAAAAATCAAAGTTTAATAACTGAAACATTCTTAATATGTGGTTATACATATGAAAAATTAAACTATAAATATTCATTAGATTTATAAATAAATTTCCTACGTAATGGGATTTTATTAATATTTTTTAGACATTAAATAATTTATTTTATTTATGACACAATAATGATGTAGTAAATACCTAATTAATGAAATATTAAAATAATTGATATTAAAAATAAACAAATAAATTTAATTTGAGACTCTTTATGAATTCCAATAATCTTCAAGGTTGATATGACATAATAGGGTTTGTTAGATGAATTTGTTTCGAATTAATAATGCTGTTATGAATTTTCCAAAAACAAAATACCAAATAGTGTCAAAATTGACATAAAAGAGATTTTAAAACAAATAGTATATTATTAATTGATATTATATTATTAAAAATATAAGTATTGACCAAAAGACTTATATAATGATAGGTGTATCATTAATGAAACATTTGATATTTTCTTGGATGTATATAGTAAGTTTATTAACCATGTAATATAAAAATACAAATAGGCATGATAAATGTAAAACTATTTAACTAAGAGTTAAATCTAAAAGATAAAGTTAATATAGTTACCCAATCCTATCTAAATCCTATTGGTTCAGGGTTTTTAGATCCATCCCCACTGTATCCTCTAAAAAAATCATTTTTGAGCTTTTAAAAACCGAAAACGATTTTATATAAATTAATATTTCTAGCTTTTCCTAAGGTGCCCCTCATCCCTCTTATAAAAGGGAACTCCCCCTTCCTTAAAATTTACACCTTAAAATCCATTTTTCTTGGCCAAACCATACCCAAATACCCTCTCCACTTTCATCCCTTCATCCTAGAGGCCTTCCTTTATTCATAAAGTCATATTAAAGATCCATTTTGATCAAATCAAAAGGAAGAACCCAAAGAAGAGGTAAATATTTCATCACCTCTTACAAGTCCCTTTCATCTTTCACTTCCTATTTCTTTGTTGTTTCCTCTCTAAAATAATTACTCCAGTATCATCTATATACTATGATGTTATTATAAATATGGTACAACCATATTCATTGCTATATCCATCCTTTGAATGAAATGTCACTGTACGTGTGTACGTACGGCTTGCTGTCTCCATGTCATGGTGTAATTGTTATTCAATACATTATTATTTGGATGGGTATAATAATGATGTGTAATTGAAATAAATAATAAATATAACATGATATTGATTCTATATATATAATATACCATCCAATAGTAGTTTATTTTAATATCAAAAGAATGATATTTTCTCTCATGCATACGTACAGATTACTGTCTCCACGAATTCGATGAGATTTATTACCCATCATATCCATTCAAGACTAATTTTAATTTGATGATTAAAAATAATTTTTAATAACTTTATATCATTCTGGAAATGAATAAGATACAACTCATCCATAACAAATATGACTCACATAACAAATAATATAAAGTAAAACTAATTCGTTAACACCTAAAATGATGATGATACTAAGATATTATTAAAAATAAATCATAAAAGATCATATATGATATCATATTAATGTATATGATTCTTGTATAATTGAATAACAATTATTTCACTATTATACAGGATGATAAACTACCCTCTTCCATGGAAATGTGCAAGTTAAGGGTTAATTTCACAATCTCTTTTTTATCTGAGGTTTTTTATATGTTATTATCTACTCAGACCTCTTTATCATCGACATCCATATTTCCTAAAAATATATTTCAAAATACTTTTACTATTTACTATACATTGAGTTATATTATTATATACCCTTATTTGACCTTATATGTTTTGAAAGGAATATATCCGTCGTGTTCCAAACATGGTACTTTATGACATTTTCGACAAAAGTAAGGTAGGAATGTTTTTGTTAACTTATACGGTGTGTGCGGATATTTTCCGTCGTTATAACATCGTCAAAGCATCCCTTAAAATATTATAAGAATATTTTCAAAATAAGGGTTTTCATTGTTATTATGTGACTCTTAAATGATTTCAAAATAGAAAGAGATATTTCTCTAAAAAAGGTTTTGATTTCATCAATGTCAATATCTTTTTTTGGATTTTATGCTTATTAGAAGTTGATTTATTATGATACAAAACTTCCATATTTTATTATAGGTTTTGTGATATGTTTGACTGTGGATGTGTTATTTTTACACCATTCATGGTTTATGGATAAAGTATTGACATTTCATATGCAAGTTTTAATAAGGATGTTTATGTCATGTTTAAACATATTCATATGAGGAATGCATTGGACTTAGTAAGTGATAGGTGGAGACTGCTATAGCTCCTCGATGCATCGGTAGGTCTCATGAGACAAACTAGGGTCTTGGCACAAGGCCTTGACAAAATCTTATTTGTAGTCTTGGAATAAGGCCTTGAATATGTGGTTATGAAAGTATGGAATTATGCATTCCATCATTATGAAAGTGGATATTGATATTTCCTGTGATTATTCGACTAGTAGAATATCAATGTGAGCATTTAAATAGCATTATTTTGATTTATATTTTCCATATTATGAAGAATTTTATGTTGAAAAGGATTTTGTTTTATGTTATTTAAATTGACTTAAATGTTTATTCTTATTTATGAGAGCTTCCTCTATATTGTTATCCTTACTGAGCGTCTGAGGTCACCCCTTTCAATGTTCTATTTTTCCCAGGATGCGAAGAAGTGTATTATGACTGTCTTGCATGGATAGTCTATGGGATCTCAATCTTTCTGAGCAGGATTTGACTTGTGATTACTACCTAGATAACACTCATTTTTTCAATACTTTTATTTATTCCAAAAATAATTACCAGGATAGACGACCTCTTTGGGATGAACTTTCAACTATAAATTCCAAAATTCAAGACCCTTGGGTCTTAGTTGGGGACTTCAATTCTATTATCTCACCCACCGAAAAACATGGACAATATTTCTCTTCTATTTCTTCTAGAGAATTCAAAGCCTCTATAGAGGACAATAATATTTTTGAGGTTAACCATGTAGGTTCCCAATTTACTTTGTATAGACATCATTATAATCGACTTGTGGTGAGTAGGCATGATAGAGCATTCATTAATGATTTAGCCCTTGATAAATGGAACCCGATTTTTAGTGTTACTCTAATCAAACTTGCCTCAGATCATCACCTGATCTTATTCTGTATCCGTCAAAATCATCAGAAATCCTCTTTTCCATTCAGATTTAATTTGTCCTGGTCCTTGTACCCTTAGTGTGTCACTTTAATCAATTCTTCCTAGGATAACATGGGTAACACCAATGACTCCTTTTCTTTCCCCACTAAGTTGAAAAATATCAAACTTATTCTTAAAAAGTTGCGTAAAACCAAATATGATTTAATAGATAAAGACATTGAGGGTTTGGAGAATGAATTGACTCTTCTTCAATATAATAACAACATATCCATATTTAATACTGACCCCAAAATGAAATCAATATTTCTGCTAAATTAATCTCCTTGCTCAACTTTAAGGATTACTTAAAGAAGAAAATTTTCAAAGCTAAATGGATCAATGATGGTTACACGAACACCAAATTTTACAACTCCTTTCAAAAATAAAGGAAAGATAGTAGGCCTATCTCCGGCTTAAGGGTTGGGGTGACCACATTAATATGGGATAATGGATTTCAAAACATGTTGTCTCCTATTTCACTGACATTTTCAATGGCCTCAATACCAACAATGAAATTTAGCCAAATATATTTATGAACATGGATACTTTTGAGGATAATTGTTTACTTAATAGAATCTCTCTTGATTCTAAAATTAAAGACACTGTTTTGGCCTTAATCCAGATAGTGCCCCTAGACCTGGTGGCTTTAACAACGGATTTTACCAAAAACACTAAGATGTCATTCAAAATAATGTTTGTAACTTAATCATACCCTTCATTGAAAAAGGGGTATTCCTCATGGTCTAAATTCTCAATTTCACACTCTTATTCCTAAAATTGAAAATCCCAATGAAATTAACCTTTTCCGACCCATCCCTCTATTAAACTCTATTTTTAAAATTATTAATAAGATCATCTCCAATAGGCTCTATGCTATTAGCAACAAAATTGTTTCTTGGAACCATTTTGGATTCATTAATGTTAGATCTATACAAGATATCATTTTTATTGCCTCTGAATCTACTAATTTATTGAATATAAACACTATAGGTGGAAATGTTTCTCTTAAACTAGATATTACTAAAGTCTTTGAAACGATTGACTGGGACAATATTTTTAAAAAACTATCTTGTTTCGGTATCAATGAAAATTTTGTCAATATAATCAAAACCATTTTTAACTCTTCAACATTTCTATTCTTACAAATGGATCTCTTTGAGGTTACTTTAAATTCTCCAAGAGCATCAGACAAGGATACCCTCTCTCTGCTAACATTTCCTCTATTTCAGAAGACTATCGTAGCATATTGCTTACACTCAATGTTGATCAAGGAAAAATTAAACCGATTATTGCCTCTAAGAATTTACATGCCCCTTCCTATCTTCTTTATGATGATGATAACATTTTCTTCCTCTAGGGGGACCAAAGAAATATCAATAACTTTACATCCATCTTCTCTCACTATGAAGAGCTATCTGGTGAGTGTGTTAACTAGTATAAATCCTTTATCTATTTTTGTAAAAATTTCCCCCTCAACAGGAAAACTCATCTCATCGATGTTTTAGGGGTTATGTAAGGTTCCCTTCCCTTCACTTACCTTGGTGTCCCCATCTTCAAGGGATGACCCAAATCTTCTTATTTTCAGCACCTAGTGGATCAAATTTATAAACAACTTCCGTCCTGGAATGGAAAAGCCCATTCAATGGAAGGAAGGGTTTTCCTTGTGAAATCCACCATTGTTTCTAAGATGGTTTACTCCATGATGGTTTACAAGTGGCCTACAGGTCTTATTAAAATCTTAAATACTGCTACAAGGAACATCATCTAGATCGGAAGCACTCTGGAGAGAAAATTGGTCATGGTTTCTTAGACCTCTTGTTGTGAACCTATTGAAGAAGGTGGCATAAGAATTAAAAATCTTAAAACCTTTAATTAGGCTCTCCATGATAAATTTTTCGTGGTCCCTCATTAATAATAACCCTCATCCCATGAAATTAATCAGAACTCATTTTCCTGATAAGCATAAATATGGAATTTTTTCACTACATCTATTCCTCTGTTTGGCCCCCGATTAAATCTATTAATTCTTCTATCTTGTACAATTCTTGATGGATTGTTAGTAAAGAATCCACTTTAAATTTTTGGTTTGATAATATGACCGGTTCCCCTCTTATATCGGAGAGGCCTAATTCTTTTACTCCTGATCCCACTAACTGCTCCATCAGGGATGTGATCAATTCTTCTGGTTCACATATTTCGGATTCCATTTAGGAGATTTTTGATAATTATTACTTCACTTCCAATGATGACTTCCTGGTTTGGGAACCAGCAAAAAAGGGCTTGTTTGACTCAAAAAATATTATATTCACCATTTCTCTAACATTGATGATAATCTCATTTGGATCCCCAACTTTAATACGTCTTGGATAAAACCATATCATCTTACCCTCATTTGGGGAATTGCTCACCAAAATTTTCCTATCGATGGTTGTATAAAGTCTTATGTCTTTAATCTTTGCTCTAAATGTAGATTGGGAAACCAACATCGGGAGGACATAAACCACCTCTTTTTATCTTTTGAGACTGCAACTGCTCTTTGGAATTACATGTGACCTTTTTCAATGCAGATGAATTTTGGATAACTCTATTTTCTCGCAGTTGAAAAAGACGATTGAGTTTCCGAGGTCACCGCAAATTAGAAACCTTTTTCTCAGTGCTGTTATAGAGGTTCTGCATATCCTCTGGTATGGTAGAAATGATTTAATTTCCAAAAATATCCCATATAAACTAAATGTTGTTAAAATGATGATACTTATTTCTATCAAAGAGGCTACCATGATCCAAAAAGACGATTGTGACAATTCTGTCATTGATCTTGAAACCCTCCACCAGATTGGAGTGAGTGGAATATATCAAAACCCAAATTACACTATTGAAGTCTTCTGGAAGGTTACTCCTCCATGCTGGATTAATGTCAATGTTGACAGAGCCTCAAATGGAATCCTTGGACCTGGGGGATAAGGTGGTGTTTTTAGAGACCATCTTGATCATATTATTGTATGTTTCTATGGAAGCTATGACATTGCTTCTTCTCTATAGGCCGAAATGATGGGTATCATTCATGCCATCTATTTTTCAAAACTTTTCAACTAGAAAAACATCTAGATTAATATTGACTCTTCTAGCATTGTGAAATTCATCTGTAAGGGTGTGACTCAAATAGTATGGTCTCTCACCCCCCGATGGATTTACTGCCTCATCTCTCTCCACAGTCTCAACTTCATTACTACACAAACCTTCCGTGAAGAAAACAATATCTCAAATGGTCTTGCCATCATGGGAGTCTTTCATGAGATCACTTGGAGAAATGATCTCCCTCCGAATTTGATTCCTTTTTTTATTATAGATTCTATAAAATTACCCTCATTTCAACTCATGTAATTTTTATGCCCCTTTTGTTTGAATAAATTGCAGGGTTCTAGTCATTGACCAAAACTCATCCTCCCCCCAAATATAGTGTATGCCATTGTTTAGAAATGGATCCTAGTGAAAGGAATGGAAACTATATCAATTCACACACTCCATGTAGGGATTTCCTTCCTACTCAAGATAATTATAGTGGAGCTAGTGATACAACTGGTGTTGATCATCTAATCACCATAATGAGACAACTCATTCAGGTTATGAATAATAATCTTACCCATATGGAGCACCCTGATCAGTAGCGTAGAGGATCAATGTTAGATCACTTTATGAGGAAACAACCACCAACATTAAATGGGGGTAAAAATTCACTGGTATCTGAGCAATGGATAAATTCCTTAGAGAAAATATTCCATGCCAAGGGGAGTAGCGAAGGGAAAAAGTTGTTATGGCATTTTACCACCTCACTAGAGATGCAGATAAATGGTGTTCATTGATTCAAAACACAAATGAAGATGATGATGTGTCAAATATAGAATGGAGGGAGTTTAAATAAATTTTCATTTAAATATATTTTCCTCATGAACATTGAGCGGATATGGAAAGATAATTTCTAAATCTAAGGCAAATGGAGGATGATAATGTCGCAAAGTATGAATCTAACATTACTAGGTTAGCGAGGCATGCTGTAGATTATATACATAACCCAAGAAGTAAGATTGATCGTTTCTTTGATGGGTTAAAACCATTTCTCCATCGACCATTAGTCTCACAATCCTTCTCATCGTACAATGATATTGTCTCTTGTGCTATCAAGGCAGAAAAAGAATTCTCTATGTCTTACAACTTTAAAGAAAATCAAGAGAAGAAGAGATATTCAGAACACTCTAGAAATGGAAATAAGGGGAAGAAGGGAATAGTTGAATATCCATCCTGTAGTAAATGTGGGAAGAAACACCCTGCTGTGTGCCCGAAAGGAATGAGAGTATGTTAAAAGTGTGGTAAAAAAGGCCACCAAGATCATGATTACAAGGGGGAAAAAGTGGTTGTCACTGTTGAATGATATAATTGTAGAGAAAGGGGGCATTATGAAAATGAATGTCCTAAGCGCCAAAGAAACATACCTCATTAAAGTCCAAGGTATCAAGGCCAAGCTTATTCTATCACTACTGCTAACATTGAAGCTCTGTAAGACGTAGTGGTAGGTAATTTAATGGTTTCCTAAAGTTTAGAAAATGCTTTATTTAATTCTGTATTGTCGCATTGTTTCATACCTTCTCAATTTTCAATGAAAATTAGATATTTATAATTTGATTTTACAATGGTGTTTTCAGTCAAAACTCAGGGAAAATCATTTCAACAATGTTTTGTGAATCAGTCCCCGTTAGGGCATATAAATGATCTTTATCTGCTGATCTCATCATCATAACCACAATTGAATTTCATATCATCCTTGGTATGGATTGGCTTTCAGACCATGATGCAAAAAATTTATTGTAAGAAGAATGAGGTTACTATTTTTTATGACGATGATAAATAACACCTTCTCTTTAGATCAGATTCATCACCACTTAAGTTTTATGTAGATCCACCACCAATAGCTCAACTATATTCAATTATAGGGGAGGAAGATAATGAAATAACATTGGGTGAGGAAAAGAATTTTAAAATAGAGGATATGCTTATTTTGAAAGAATATGTTGATGTTTTTCAAGAATCTTTACCTGGATAACCTCCAGAACAAGAAAATTAGTTTTCCATTGATTTAATTCTGGGATCAAGGCCCATATCAAAGACCCCTTATAGAATGGCCACTGTGGAAATAGTGTTACTAAATAAACAACTCGAAGAATTGAGTAATAAGGGATTTATTCACACTAGTATTTATCCATGGGGATCCCATGTCCTTTTTGTTAAGAAGAAAGAGAAATCATTGAGGTTTTGCATTGACTACAAGGAGATCAATGATACAACATTAAAGAACAAGTATCCCCTACCTCGCATTGATGATTGATTCAACCAACTTCATGGAGCCCAATACTTTTGAAATATTGACCTTCGATATTGTTACCATCAGTTGTGTGTGAAGAAGGAAGTCATTCTGAATACATCATTTTTAGCTAGGTACGAGCCTTACGAGTTTATAGTAATACCTTTTGGAATGACTAATGCACTCTATATCTTCTTGGAAATAATGAATATATTTTTCAAGGAATATATTGATGTCTTTGTAGTGGTATTTATTGATGATATCTTGGTATACTCCAAAAGTTTTGAAGATCATGAAAATCACTTACGCATGATCCTGAAGAAACATAGAAGACATGAATTATATGGGAGGTTTAGTAAGTTTGAATTCTGGCTTCAGATGATTTCTTTTCATGGCCATATTTTCTCTAAGGATGGAATTTCTGTTGATCCTTCTAAGACCAAGGAAATCCAAGAATTTCCAACACCAATGAGTATAACTGAGGTACGCATTTTTATTGGTTTGGCAGGTTATTATCGACCTTTCATCCAGAACCTTTCCCAGTTGGATACCCCATTAACAAAGCTCACACGAAAAGGGTTTAAATTTGTTTGGAAAAAAGTGTGTGAATAATGTTTTGAAGAACTAAAGAGAATACTAGTCAATGCTTCTATATTGACTCTTCCATCAGTGAATGATGGGTTTGTTATTTATAGTGATGCTTCAAATAAAGGACTTGGTAGTGTCCTTATGTAGAATGATGTGGTTATTGTCTATGCATCACGACAGCTAAAAATTCAGGAGAAAAACTATCCTACTCATGATCATGAGTTAGTATCTATAATATTTTCTTTGAAAATATGAAAAAAATTATGTCTATAGTGAAAAATGTGAGATATATACTGACCGTAAGAGTTTGAAGTATATTTTTTCACAGAAATAACTCAACATGAGGGAACAGAGATGGCTTGAACTACTTAAGGACAATTATTTCACTATACACTACCACCCAGGGATAGAAAATAAGGTTGTAGATGCTTTGAGAAGAAAATATCATGGAGTTTTGAAAAAGAGGAGAGTTGAAAGGGATCCTATTTTAAATGTTCTAGTAAAGATGGATATGGGGATAACCATGGAAGGTGAAACATCAATACTTTTTCAAATGGTTTCCAAATCATCATTACTATAAAGAATAAAGAGTTCTCTTACTGATGATGAAGAGTTTAAAAAGAAGATTAAAGATGTGAATGATGGGAGATTGATCAACTTCATATATGAAGATGGGATTTTGAAATTCGAGAAGAGACTTTGTGTTCCTAATATACATGATCTGAAAAGGGAATTGTTAGATGATTCTCATAGCTCCAATTTCTCTATACACCCTGGGAGAACCAAAATTTATAGTGATTTGAAGAAACATTTTTGGTGGTACAACATGAAGAGGGAGATTTCTGATTTTGTTTCAAGATGTATGGTTTGTCAACAAGTGAAAGATGGAAGGAAATAGCCTGGAGGAGTCATGCAACCTATTCACATACAGAAGTGGAAATGGGATAATATTAGGATGGAGTTTGTCATGGGACTACCAAAGACTCTTCGAATGAAAGATGCAATATGGGTCATTCTTTATCATCTTACCAAGTCATCACATTTTCATGCTATAAGAGAAGATTTACCACTTGAACATTTAGCAAGACTATACATTAATGAAGTTGTAATACTTCATCAAGTAACATTTTCGATTATTTCTGATCGTGATCCATGTTTTACATCAAGATTCTGGAAAAGTCTTCACAATGCTTTGGATACTGAATTTCATTTGTGAACTACCTAAAACCCCCAAACTGATGGACAATCAGAACTGACTATTCAAACCATAGAAGACATGTTGATATCATGCTCACTTGAATTTCAAGGTATGTGGGATCAATATTTACCTCTGGTAGAATTTTCCTATAACTATAGCTTCCATTCAAGTATTCATGTGGCACCATATGAATCGTTATACAGAATGATATATCGCGCACCAACCTTTGGGGATGATGTTGGTGAAAGAAAACTTGTAGGCCCAGAAATTTTGGAGGAAATGATGGAAAACGTGAAGGTAATCCAAAACCACATCGAATCAGCTCAAAGTATGTAGAAGAGCTATGTCGATAACCAAAGAAAGGATTTGGAATTTTATGTAGTATATCATGTTTTCATGAAGCTATCTCCATGGAAGGGTGTTAGAAATTTTGTTAGGAAGGGTAATTTAAGTCCCAAGTATGTCGGACCTTTCGAAATTCTAGAACAAATTGGGGTTGTAGATTACCATTTTGAAATGCTACCAAGTGTCTCCAATGTTCATGGCGTGTTCCACGTCTCACTGTTGAAAAACTACATGCCTAACCCAAAGCATGTACTCACCTATGAGGAATTAGAACAGGAACCCGATCTATCTTTTTGCGAAGATCCTGTAAAGTTTCTTGATACAAGAGAACAAGTTCTGAGAAACCGGACGACACTTTTGGTAAAAGTTATATGGAGAAACCATATGATGGAAGAGGCAACATGAGAACCTGAGGAACATATGATGAAGAACCGCCTGATTTTTTTTATGAATTAATATTCTAGAAATTTCAAGGATGAAATTATTTTAAGGAGGGGAGAATGTAACACCCTATGCTTCGATAGTACGCTTCTCTTTGAATAATACAGTAGTGTGTTTTGTACGCAACTTCGAGTACTAACACACCACAACCGATCAAACTAGCCGTTACGAATAGTAATACCCACTTTTTGAAATTTCATACATTTTATCATTCAAATTGGACATCATTTTTGGATTCGGAATATCGAAATTAGCTTAGGGTTAATTTTTGGTATTTTTCTAAAAACATTCAATTTTTTATGAATTGTGAAAAACACTTAGTTATTGTTTTAAACTAAATTTTTATTTAAATAATTATTTATTTTATTTAAATTTATTTTATGTCCAAATAGATATATAATACCTATATAAGTTAAATTTAATTCGATGGAGTCGGTTTATAATAATTATATATATATATATATAATTTTTATTGAACTTCTCGTCGTCTTTTACCCACCTCCTAGGAGAATTTGAAAATTCACATAAAACATAATTTTATCACTTCATTGAGTGGAATTTCATAAATTCGAGAGACACAATTGATATCAGAAATAAAAAATGTGGCTCAATAAGATGAAAATAATTTTTGGTGAATAGTAACTGTTTTACTTTTATTTTCCACACTTAATAGTAAATAGGGTAATTAAGGGTAAAAATGATATTATTATTACCCTTACCCATATCCTAATTCTATTAGATAAGTGTAATTCTACCAAAAACAACCTTAGGAATAAAATATGATCCTTTAGGTCCACTTGGAGCAAATTAGGACATTTATTATTATTTAATTCAAAGAAGAGTTAAAAGAGTCAAAATCAAAGTTTAATACCTAAAACATTTTTAATATAGGGTTACACATAAGATAAATTCATCTATAAATATTCATTAGAAATATAAAAGGATTTCCTACCTAATTTTATTTCATATGTATTTTTTAGACATTAAATAGTTTAATTTATTTATGACACAATGATGATGCAGTAATTGCCAAATTAATTAAATATTAAAATAATTAATAATATAAATATCCAAATAAATGTAATTTTAGACTTTTTATGAATTAAACTAATTTTCTAGGTTAATAAAAAATATTATGGTCGGTTAGATTAATTGTTTTCTAATTAATAATGCTATTATGAATTTATAAAAAACAAAATACCAAATAGTGTCAAAATTGACATAAAAGAGTTTTTAAAACAAATATTATATTATTAATAAACATTCTCTTCTTAAAAATATATTTTTTGGAATAAAATACATATATAATGATAGTTGAATCATTAGTGAACCACTTGTGGTTCCCTTGGAAGTATATAGTATTTTAAATAACCATATAATATGAAAATGCAAAGAGACATTGTAAATGTCACACTATTTAACTAAGAGTTAAGTCTAAAAGATAAAGTTAATATTGTGGCCCAAACCTGTCTAAAACCTATTGGTTGAGTGTTTTTCAATCCATACCCACCTTATCCTTTAAATAAATCATTTTGGAGCCAATATAAACCTAAAATTATTTTATTATAAAATAATATTTCTAGCTTTTCCTAAGGTGCCCCTCACCCCTCTTATAAAAGGGCACTCCCCGTTCCCTCGAATTTACACCTTCAAATCCATTTTTCTCGGCCAAAACCTACCCAAATACCCTCTCAACTGTCCTTCCATCATCCTAGAAGCCTTAATTTAGTCCTAAATCCAACCTAAAGAGCCCTTTTGACCAAATCAAAAGAAATAACCCGAAGAAGAGGTAAATATTTCATCACCTCTTTCAAGTTCATTTCTTCTTCCACTTCCTCTTTCATTGTTGTTCCCATTCAAAAATTATAACTACAGTATCTTATATATACTGTAATGTTATTATTAATATGGTAAAACTATATACATTGTTCTATCCATCCATTAAATGACATGTCACCATACGTGCGTACGTACGGATTATTGTCTCCACGTCGTGTTGTAATTGTTTTTCAATACAATATTATTTGTATGGGTGTAATAATTGTAACACCCCAAGCTTCCACAATACACTTCTCTTTGAATAATACAGTAGTGTGTGTTGTACGTAATTCGAGTTCTAACACACACCACAACTAATCAAAGTAGCCGTTATGAATAGTAATACCTACTTTTTAAAATTATAGAAATTTTATATTTCAAAATGGACTTCATTTTTGTATTCTTAATATCAAAATTAATCAAAGTTGAATTTTTTTTAATTTTCTGAGAACTTCCAATTTTTTTATGAATAGTGAAAAATACATAAAACAACTTTTTTAATCAAAATAATTTATAGGGAAAAGTTGTACTATTGAGTGGTTTTAAAGTATAATTAGAATATATTTTTACCATTTTATCCAATGGTGTTCATTAGAATTAATTTCACTATGAAATTGGACATAAACAATTGTCAATCTTTTGATATATATTGTTTCTTAAAAACACGCTATTTGTTGTGATAGTGGGAATTAATTATAAAATTAATTAATACAACTTATATGTTAGGAATTTTGTAAAATAGACATCATTTTTGAATTCGGAATATCAATTATAGCTTAGGGTGAAATTTTGGCATTGTTTTGAAAAACTTCAATTTTTTATGAATAGTGAAACCACTAAGTGGTAGTTAAAAAACTGATTTTTCATTTAAATGAAACATTACAACTTTTGTGATTTGATTTTCAAAAATCCGACAGACATGGTTTTCATTAGGATGTAAAATGTGGTTCAATGGGATTAAAATAATTTTTTTGGTGAATAGTAACTTTTAAGTTTAATTAATCGCGATTATTGGTAATTAGTGAAATTTAAGGTAAAAATGATATTATAAAAATATGGAATGACCTTTACACTTTTCCAACCACTATTGTATGTGTCATGGCCGACCAAGACAATCCGTGGGTCAACTTGGGGACCCCATGGAGCCACTTTGGTAGGAAAAGGACATAAATAACTTTTTATTTAATGTTAAAATAAAAAGGTCACAAACAAGAGTTGTTTTACTAAAACAATTTTTAATTGGGGTTATAAAAGTCATATTTTTGACTATAAATATTCATTAGAAATATAAAAAGATTTCATTCATCATGATAGTTTTTTTATAATTTTTAGACATTAAATAAATTAAATTATTTATGACACCATGATGATGCAGTGATTACCTCATTAATTAACGAGTTAAATAAAATGAAAAGATAATGTAAAATCCAAGGCTTAAACTGGTCCAAAGTCTATTGGATGGGTATATTTAGAACCTTTATCACCTTATCCTCGAAATATATATGTGTGGGACCTTTAGAATCCGAAAAATCATTTCATAATAATGTAACATTTCAATCTTTCCAAGAGTGCCCCTTCCCTCCACTTATAAAAGGCCGCCACCACTACCACCTTACTCACACTTTAAAAGCCTTTTGTCTCAGCAAAAATCTGCCCAAATACTCTCCCATATTCCCTCCCTTACTCCTAGAAGCCTCACCTTGGGCATAAGTCTTCCCAAGGAATCCTTTGGCTCAAATCAAAAAGAGTTACCCGATTTTAAGGTAATGTCTTCTCCAATGTTGTTTTGTTTTATTTTGTTTCTCCAACCCCTTAAACTCTTTTTACTCCTTTCTTTTGTAACAAAAACAGTATCTAAAATATACTAGGATGTTTTTATGATAAGGATTTGGTTTACACTTACACACACCTTCGTCTAATGGTTAAAGAACATATTGTTTCTGTGGGTGGTGAAATACTGCCTCACGAAACGATGATTGTTCAATATTCTTTTAACACCTCTAATGGTGGAAATTTTGATGAAACTATTTTCATATATGATATATATATTATGTTTATGTTTTCCTTATGATTCTTTATTTCTCATTTATGTCATACTTTATGATTTCCATTATGGGTAAACGCGATAATTTCATTTTTGGAAGTGCGGACTACCGCCCCCTCAAAGTGATTTCAATCGTTAATGCCATATTTGGGATGTATAAAGGATGGAGTAAATTATATTTTATATGATATTATACTGGAATTATAATACAACTTTATACTATTATGATTTAATTCCATTAAATACGAAATAGAAATGAAAGTAGCGTTCATGCGTACGTACGGCTTACCGTCTCCATGAACGGTGCATTTCATTTCTTACCTCTAAATGTTATGTAATATTATAAATGAATGTATATACTGGATATATATGATATATATGATATCTACATCATGAATATAATTCTGTATATAATTGATATTTCACCACATGAACAAATTGTAATTATAAGAAGTTTATTTTTGACTCAAGTACCTAAGATCGACAAAACGACCGTTATAAACTTAAATAATTACATAATGTTCATGACATGGTAATAAGTGATATAAAAGGAATTATGAACTTGAAAAAGTTTCTTAATAAGGTATATATTAACTCTAGTTTATTATTCAGGAGATAAAATAATGGTTGAGTCAAGTCATACACGAGGTAAGGGAACTTCTTAACCCCATTTCTATTCTTTGGGTTAATCTCCTACTTTAAAATTATGTAATGATATTATTATATCATATCTTGTATTTGTAATTTAATTATGTTTACTTATAGTGAATACACATAATATTTCTATTTTATTTAAAAAATGATCTTTGTAAGGTACTTTGTCTCAATCTCCATTCGTTGAGGCATATTTTGTTTTATACACAAATTTATTTTATACAGTGTATAAACCCCTTTGGCTTTTACGTTTATTCAAAAGGAATATTTTTATACGAAGTGTTTTACTAAACGACAAAAAGTAATGTTTTTATTGTCGTACGTATTCGGCGACAATGACTTCTCCTCCACCGTGACCATTATTTGAGTTTCGGCTTCCTCTACAAGCCTTAACATTTTTTTTAAAAAATGAAAAATAAATATAATGTTTTAATTTTCTTTTTATTTTGGTATTAAAAATGGTTTTGAAAGTGTTTTTATTATATCAATGTGTTTTATTGATATCTTGTGATTGAAATGTTGAAATTTTATGTTTCCTTTATGCATATTTTATGTTATATGATTATGTTATGGTTTATGATATGTTTAAACCTATTCATATGAGGAATGCATTGGACTTATTAAGTGACGGGTGGAGCCCGCTATAGATCCTCGATGCATCGGTAGGTCTCATGAGACAAACTAGTGTCTTGGAACGAGGCCTTGACAAAATATTATTTGTGGTCTTGGCACCAGGCCTTGGCTACGTGGTTATGATAGTTTGGTATTATGCATTCCATCATTATGAAAGTTGTTATTGATATTTCATGTGATTATTCGACTAGTATAATATCCATTTGAGTAAGTAAATGGCATTATTTCATTTTAATTTTTCCATATTATGCTAAATATCAAGTTTAAAAGGCGTTTGTTTTAGTTATACATTGCCTTAAATGTTAGTGTTTATTTATGAAATCTTCCGCAATATTGTTATACTTACGGAGCATCTGATCTCACCCCTTTCAACATTTTAATATTTTCCAGGATGTGAAGATGTATTTTATGAATGACCTACAGGGATAGTCAGAAGAGGATATGAGTGTGGACTATGAAGACTTTGTTATTAGTTTTTCGCTTTATGATGTAATGTAACATTTATGAATGTATCTAGTGATTCCAAGGCTACTAAACTAATCGGTCTTTCGAGACATGATCTTTTGTGATCATGCCAATGTTACGAAGTAATGCACCGACTCTGGGTAGCTGGGGTCGGGGCGTTACAGTTGGTATCAGAGGAAGTTTAGTACTAAACTTGGAAGCTAGATTTAGATAAACTCTGATTAGAGCACATAGGCCGAAGATATACATTAAGGATTAGTATAGAAGAACTTCATAGAATTTTGGTATTATAGAGATTTTGTGATTTTTCCGAGAAATACATCCATGTCTGGATACGAGCAGGTAGAGGTGGCTCTGGAACAGATGTACCTAGGGGTAAAACCTGAAAACACCACTTTGAGCTAGACTCGAACGGGAACTGGTACACGACAACAGGCCTTGCTGCACTCTTGGTTACGACACTCCTGGGGGATATGCTTAGGATAATTCTCATTTTCTTTACAAACCACTATGAAGGGTTATGATTATATACTTACTCAAAGAAAACTTTTATAATGATTATGGATTATATCCATAAATAGTTCAATTTATGTTAAGTATTTTACACGTAGGGAAGTATGTATTTTGATTTGTAAACTAATCTAGTTTATGCCATTATTTAGAAATGACGCCTAGTGGAAGGAATGGAAACTGTATCATTGCATGCACTCCGTGTAGGTATTGCCCTCCTACTCAAGATAATTATTGTGGAGCTGGAGATACATTTGGGGATGAACAACTTATTACCATACTTGGACAACTCACTTAGGTTATGAATAATAACCTTACTCGTATGGAGCACCCTGATCCACAACGTGGAGGATCAATATTAGAATGCTTCATGAGGAAACAACGGCCAACATTTATGGGGGGTACAAATCCAATAGTAGCTGAGAAATGGATAAAAACTTTAGAGAAAATATTCCATGCCTTGGGGAGTAGCGAAAGGGAGAAGGTTGTCATGGCAGTCTACCACCTCACTGGAGATGCCGATCAATGGTGGTCATTGATACAAAATACAAAGGAAGATGAAGAAGTATCAAGTATAGAATGGAGAGTGTTCAATGATCTTTTCTAAGAAAAATACATTCCACATGACCATCGAGCAGATATGGAAAGGCAATTTCTGAGTCTGATACAAAAGGAGGATGAGAATGTCGCAAATTATGAGTCTAACTTTACAAGTTTAGTTAGGCATGCTGCAAATTATATACGTAACCCAAGAAGTAAGATTGATCGTTTCTTTGATGGGTTAGAACCATTTCTCCGTCGATCATTAGTCTCACAAACCTTCTCCTCTTACGAAGATATAGTCTCATGTGCTATCAAGACAGAAAAGGAATTCTCTAAGTCTTATGACAACAAAGTAAAGCAAGAGAAGAAGAGAACGGTGGAACAAGAGACAGATAAAGGGGAAAAGGGAATGAAGGATTTTCCATTATGTGATAATTGTGGGAGTTTGTTACAAATGTGAAAAAAAGGAATGGGAGTTTGTTACAAATGTGAAAAAAAGGTCACCAGGCTCGTGATTGTAAGGGAAAGAAAGAGGCTATCAATGTTGACTGCTACAATTGTAGGGAAATGGGTCATTATGCAAATGAATGTCCTAAGCGTTAGGGAAACTTATCTCAAAAAAGGCCAAGGGATCAAGGCCATTCTTATGTTGTGACTACAGTTGAAGCGGAATAATTACTGTATTGGTGCTTTTGGACTCATGGATTATATTCTGGTTATTAGAATAATGTGATATATATATAAGGATTGTACTGCAGTACATGTTGATTTCATTAAGGTTTTAATATGATGAAGGTAATAATATTTTTGTATGTGACAATAAGAGAAACTTTACTCTGTTTAGGGAATCTAATGTGATAATTGATTTTGGAATTTAAGGACCCTTTAGAGAAAGTCTGGATGGAGGTATTTTGGATAACTATAAAGGTTGGAATGAATTAAGTTGATCTTTGGATAGTATTGTTTAAGGTTAAAACATTTCTGAAGATTATTTTTCGAATATTATAATACTATAGTTTTAGGAAAAGGACAACCTACAGGGTGGGGCATAACCCATCGCGTCGGACAAAGCTGCAGGAATCGAACCCACAACCATAGTGCGACATGCCTTTATTACCTACCACTAGCCTACAAGAAGTCCCTGGTTATTACAAAATAGTTTTACTAATCTAAATGGTATGTGGTAATATTTATAACCTTATACAATTAGGTTAAATAGAATATTTTTGAGTTCTGTTACCATTTGGATTGAAATATGGGTTTGTGGTAAAAATTTATTAAGGAATGAAAGTCTACACGACAAGTAGGTATATTTCCTTACATTCATGGAAAATAACTTAAATAAATTCCTCATCTATATAAAAGGTAACTTAAATAAAAAACGTTTTCGGTTAACTTTTTCAACTGGGGATTCAATGACCATTTAACCAATCACAAGTTTGTGATTTTCTTATGGTTAACATTCTCCTAATCTAGTTTTCTAAAACTCTCCATCAGACCATGATGGTTTTTTTTCTTCCATATCCATATTTTCATATAATCCTAGAATGGGCTATCTCGGTGACCATTGTACTTATCTTTCTTTCTTTTAAAGTTATATTTTTATTAACCTTATTTCTCGATGTGGGTTTTCCACAATGGTATTTTCTATTTTCAACCTTTTATTTTCAAAGAAAAATTTCAAATTGCGAGGATGCAATTTATTGAAGGAGGGGAGAATGTAACACCCCAAACTTCCACGGTACACTTCTCTTTGAATAATACAGTAGCGTGTGTTGTACGTAACATCGAGTTCTAACACACACCACAACTAATAAAAGTACCCGTTATGAATAGTAATACCCACTTTTTAAAATTATTGAAATTTTATATTTCACAATGGACTTCATTTTTGTATTCGTAATATCGAAATTATCCAAAGATGAATTTTTTGTAATTTTCTGTGAACTTCCAATTTTTTTATGAATAGTGAAAAATACTTAAAACAACATTTTTAATAAAAATAATTTATAGGTATAAGTTATACTATTGAGTGGTTTTAAAGTATAATTAGAATATATTTTTACCATTTTATCCAATGGTGTTCATTAGAATTAATTTCATTTTGAAATTGGACATAAACAATTATTAATATTTTGATATATATTGTTTCTTAAAAACACGCTATTTGTTGTGACAGCGGTAATTAATTATAAAATTAATTAATTCAACTTATATGTTTGGAATTTTTTAAAATAGAAATCATTTTTGAATTCGGAATATCAATTATAGCTTATGGTGAAATTTTGGCATTGTTCTGAAAAACTTCAATTTTTGATGAATAGTGAAACCACTAAGTGGTAGTTAAAAAACTGATTTTTCGTTTAAATGAAACATTACCACTTTTGTGATCTGATTTTCAAAAATCCAACATATATGGTTGTCATTAGGAAGTAAAATGTGGTTCAATGGGATTAAAATAATTTTTTGGTGAATAGTAACTTTTAAGTTTAATTAATCGTGATTAGAGGTAATTAGTGAAATTTAAGGTAAAAATGATTATATAAAAATATGGAATGACCTTTACACTTGTCCAAACACTATTGGATGTGTCATGTCCGAGCAAGACAATCCATGGGTCAACTTGGGGACCCCATGGAGCCACTTTGGTAGGAAAAGGACATAAATAACGTTTTATTTAATGTTAAAATAAAAAGGTCACAAACAAGAGTTTTTTTACTAAAATAATTTTTAATTGGGGTTATAAAAGTCATATTTTTTACTATAAATATTTATTAGAAATATAAAAATATTTCCTACATCATGATAGTTTTTTTATAATTTTTAGACATTAAATAAATTAAATTATTAATGACACCATGATGATGCAGCGATTACCTCATTAATTAACGATTTAAATAAAATGAAAAGATAATGTAAAATCCAAGGCATAAACAAGTCCAAAGCCTATTGTATGGGTAGATATAGAACCCTTATCACATTATCCTCGAAATATATATGTGTGGGACCTTTAGAATCCGAAAAAGCATTTCATAATAATGTAACATTTCAATCTTTCCAAGAGTGCCCCTTCTCTCCACTTATAAAAGGCCCCCACCACTGCCACCTTACTCACACTTTCAAAGCCTTTTTTCTCGTCCAACCTCTGCCCAAATACTATCCAAATTTACCTCCCTTACTCCTAGAAGCCTCACCTTGGTCATAAGTATTCCCAAGGAAGCCTTTGGCTCAAATCAAAAAGAGTTACCTGATTTTAAGGTAATGTCTTCTCTAATGTTGTTTTGTTTTATTTTGTTTCTCCAACCCCTTAAACACTTTTTATTACTTTCTTTTGTAACAACAAAAGTATATAAAATACATTAGGATGTTGTTATGATAAGTATTTGGTTTACACTTACACACAATTTCGTCTAATGGTTAAAGAACATACTGTTTCTGTGGGTGGTGAAATACTGCCTCACGAAACGATGATTGTTCAATATTCTTTTAACACCTCTAATGGTGGCCATTTTGATGACATTATTTTAATATATGATATATATATTATGTTTATGTTTTCTTTATGCTTCTTTATTTCTCATTTATGTCATACTTTATGATTTCCATTATGGGTAAACGCGATAATTTCATTTTAGGAAGTGCAGACTACCGCCCCCTCAATGTGATTTGAATCGTTAATGCCATATGTGGGATGTATAAAGGATGGAGTAAATGATATTTTATATGATATTATACTGGAATTTAAATATAACTTTATACTATTATGATTTAATTCCATTAAATACAAAATAGAAATGAAAGTAGCGTTCATGCATATGTACGGCTTACCGTCTCCATGAACGGTGCATTTCATTTATTACCTCTAAATGTTATGTAATATTATAAATGAATGTATATACTGGATATATATGATATATATGATATCTACATCATTAATATAATTCTGTATAGAATGGATATTTCACCACATGAACAACTTGTAATTATAAGAAGTTTATTTTTGACTCAAGTACCTAAGATCGACAAAACGGCCGTTATAAACATAAATAATTACATAATGTTCATGACATGATAATAAGTGATATAAAAGGAGTAATTAACTTGAAAAAGGCCCTTTAGAAGGTAGATATTAACTCTATTTTATTATTCAGGAGATCAAAGAACGGTCGAGTCAAGTCGGACACGAGGTAAGAGAACTTCTTAACCCAATTTCTATTCTTTGGGATAATCTCCTACTTTCAAATTATGTCCTGATATTATTATATCCTATCTTGTATTTTTAATTTAATTATGTTTACTTATATTGAATACACATAATATATCTATTTTATTTAAAAAATTGATCTTTGTAAGGTACATTGCCTCAATCTCCATTCATTGAGGCATATTTTGTTTTATACACAAATTTATTTTATACGGTGTATAAACCCCTTTGACTTTTACATTTATTCAAAAGGAATATTTTTATACGAAGTGTTTTACTAAACAACAAAAAGGAATGTTTTTCTTGTCATACGTATTTGGTGAATATGACTTCTCCGCCGCCGTGACCATTATTTTAGTTTCATCTTCCTCTACAAGCCTTAACATTTTTTAAAAAATGAAAAATAAATATCAAGTTTTAATTTTCATTTATTTTGGTATTGAAAATGGTTTTGAAAGTGTTTTTATTATATCAATGTGTTGTATTGATATCTTGTGATTGAAATGTTGAAATGTTATGTTTCCTTTATGCATATTTTTTGTTATATGATTATGTTATGGTTTATGATATGTTTAAACATGTTCATATGAGGAATGCATTAGACTTAATAAGTGATGGGTGGAGCCCGCTATAGCTCCCTGATGCATCGGTAGGTCTCATGAGACAAACTAGTGTCTTGGCACGAGGCCTGGACAAAATCTTATTTGTGGTCTTGGCACGAGGCCTTGGCTACGTGGTTATGATAGTCTTGCATTATAAATTCCATCATTATGTAAGTGGTTATTGATATTTCATGTGATTATTCGACTAGTAGAATATACATGTGAGTAAGGAAATGGAATTATTTCATTTTACTTTTGACATATTATGCAAAAGTTCAAGTTTAAAAGGCTTTTTTTAGTTATACATTGCCTTAAATGTTAATGTTTATTTATGAATGATTCTGCAATATTGTTATCCTTACTAAGCATATGAGATCACCCCTTTCAATGTTTTAATATTTTCCAGTATGTGAAGAAGTATTTTATGAATGACCTACAGGGATAGTCAGAAGAGGATATGAGTGTGGACTATGAAGACTTTGTTATTAGTTTTTCTCTTTATGATGTAATGTAACATTTATGAATGTATCTAGTGTTTCCAAGGCTACTAAACTAATCGGTCATTCGAGACTTGATCTTTTGTGATCATGCCAATGTTATGAAGTAATGCACCAACTCTGGGTAGCTGGGGTCGGGGCGTTACAATAATGATGTGTAATTGATTTAAATAATAAATGTAAATTTGTAATTATTCTTTATATATTATATAACATCCAATTATATATTATTTTAATATCAAAAGAATGATATTGTTTCTCATGCGTACGTACGGATTACAGTCTCCACGAACGTGATGAGATTCATTCCCCATCGTATCCATTCATTACTAATTTTCATATGATGATTAAAAATTATCTTTAAGGACTTGATATCATTCTGGATATGAATAATATATATCCCATCCAGAACTAATATGAATCGCATAACATAGAATTTAAAGGAAAAAGAATCCGTTAACACCCAAAATGACAACGATACTAAGATATTATTAACAAAGAAATGTTAAAAGATCATATATTATATCATATTAATGTATTTGATTCTTGTATAATTTAATAACAATTATTTCACCATTATAAAGTATGTTAACCTAGCCAAGACCAAGGAAAAGTACAATGTAAGGGTTAATTTCGGAATTTCTTTTTTATCCGAGGTTGTTTATACGTAATTATCTACTAGGACCTCATTATCATCCACATCCATGTTTCTTACAAATGTATTTCAAAACATTTTTACTATTTACTATAGAATGGGGTAAATTCTTCTATACCCTTATTTGACCTTATATGTTTTGAATGGAATCTTTCCGTCATTTTCAAAATAAGGTACTTTATAACATTTTCGAAAAAATTAATGTAAGAATGTTTTTTTAACTTATACAGTGGGTGCAGCTATTTTCCACCGTTATAAAATAGTCAAAGATTCCCTTAAAAGATTATAATAAATTTTTAAAAATAATTTTTTCTTTATAATTATGTGACTCTTAAATGATTTCAAACTATAAATAGATATTTCTCTAAAAAATTGTTTATATTTCATCTATATCAATATCCTTTGACGGATTTTAAGCTTATTTGATGTTGCTTTATTATGATACAAAACATCCATATTGTATTGAAGGTTTTGTGAGATTTTTGACTGTGGATGTGTTATTTTTACACCATTCATCGTTTTTGGATAAAGTATTTACATTTCGTATGCTAGTTTTAATATTAATGTTTATGTTATGTATAAACATTTTCATATGAGGAATGAATTGGACTTAAAAAGTGGACGGTGGAGCCCTATAAAACTCTTTAACGAATCAGTAGGTCTCATGAGACAAAATAGTGTCTTCGCACAAGGCCTTGACAAAATCTTATTTGTAGTCTTGGCACAAGTCCTTGACTATGGGGTCATGAAAGTCTTGCATTATGCATTCCATCATTATTAAAGTGGCTATTGATATTGCATGTGATTATTATACTAGTAGAATATCCATGTTAGTAAGTAAATGGAATTATTTTGATTTATATTTTCAATATTATGATTAATTTTATGTTCAAAAGGCTTTTGTTTTTAGTATTATACATTTCCTTAAATGTTTATTCTTTTTTATTAAATCTTCTACTATATTGTTATCCATACTAAGCATCTGAGCTCACCCATTTCTATGTTTTATTTTTTCCAGGATGCGAAGAAATATATTATTACTGACCTATACGGATTGTCTATGGGATCTCAGTGTTGTCTATAGAAACAATGCTGTTGTAGTTTTCCATTTTATGATGTAATGTAATCCTAATGAATGTATCTAGTACATCCATGGCTACTAAAATAATCCGTCTTTCGAGACTTGATCTTTTATGGTCATGACAATGATACGTAATAATGCTTCGACTATGGGTATCTAGGGTTGGGGAATTACATCCATGATGTTTTCTAAATTTTCATGAGATGATACATCCTCAATGTGATGTTTTTTAGGGATATACTTACATCCCGGTGCTTCTACTATTTCAATGTATACTTATCTAATGTAACCTTATAAGTTGTGGGAGTTAATTATTTAGGTGGATGGTCTAATTTAGAAGGGTTTTATTAGGCCTAGTGTGACGATGTGGGGTTCTCTAGTGTTGTTCGCAAAGAACGTGGATGGTGGTCTGAGGTTGTGCATAGACTACTGGAGGTAGAATAATGTGACAATGAAGAACCATTACCCTATTCTATGGATATATGATCTTTTTGTTTAGTTTAGAGGGGTGAGTTGGTTTTCTAATATCGATATTTGGTCTGGATATACCCAATTGAGGGTGAACGAGGGTGATATCCTAAAGATTTCCTTCAGATGCATGTGTGAGAACATAGAGTTTTTAATCACACCATTCGGGGTTATGAACACACCAGAAGTGTTCATTGAGATTATTAACTTTGGGTTTCATGAGTTCCGGGATGATTCCATCATTGTATTCATTGATGATATATTATTCTTCTCAAATTCAATAGAGGAGCACACCGATCATCTTAGAACTGTCTTGTAGATTCTTCGATGCAACCAGCACTATGGAAATTTTTCCATGTTTATATGTTGGATATGAGAGTTAACTTTCAATAGGTATGTGGTGTCTTATTAGGTTGTGGAATTATTCCCATCTATGGTTGAAGCATTTGCTTCTTGGGAAGCACCCAAGAACGTGGTTGAGGTTCTTAGTTTCCTTGGTCTCTCAAGATACTATTAGAGGTTTGCGCCTAATATTCCTTGTGTTTTTCCCCATTGAATGATTTCACTAAAAAGGGAAAATATTTTGTGAGGAGTGATCAATTTTAGGTAGTGTTCAGTTACCTAAAGGTGATGTTGGTCAGTTCCCCAACGCTTTGGTTTCCTGGGGAAGGGATTATGTTTGATGTGTTTTGTGATGATTAATTTCTGGGTTTGGATTTTATGTTGATGAAATAATGGGAAGTTAAGTATTATTAGTCTTGGTAGGTACTTCATCACGAGCATATCTATTCCACCCATGATTTGTAGTTGGCAGTGGTCATTATCATGATGATGTTGTGGAAACCTTACTTCATTGGGGTGCACATTATGGTCTTTATGAATCATAGTAGCATGAGGTATATCTCTTCCTAGTGTGACTAAAATAAAAAATAATTATGTGGATGGAGTTTCTTTAAGGATTTTATTTTTATACCTCCTATACCTCGGGTAATATAAATTTCATGGCTAGTAATTTAAGAAAAAAAAATACATGAATGGAAATTGTTCCAGAATCTGTGGGTTCTTATCAAGTGATGGAGGAGTTGGCAGTATTGCACTTAAATGCAAAAGTTGATGGTGGTAAAGGTTGTTTGTTTCTGATTATGGTGTAGTATTCTATGATATGGCTAGTGTAGGATTCATAATGGGGATACTTAGAGATAGAGGTGTTTGCCAATTTTGTTTTCCATTGTGATGCACTGGGTGTGGTTGGAGGATAGTCAGAACCCTATGTTTTTTCATGGAAAAAAATTCGAGTGTAAATATATAGTGGAGTCCTTGATGAGTTTCATATCTCAGCCATGGTAGTACATCTTAGAGTTTCCATGATATATTGTGGAATAAAGATGCAGTTTTGGTGGCCTAGCTTGAAATTTATAGTGTCAATGTTTGTGGATAAGTGCTTGGTTTTCTAGTGGGTATAGGCCAAGCATCATGTTCTTGGTGGTTGGTTTTAACCCTTTGATGTTCTCGAGTGGAAATGGGATGACATCAAGATGTATTTCATTATAGGGTTACTAAGGGATCATGGAGGTTATGATGTTATCTAGATGAGAGTGTATCAGTCAATTAAATCATCCCACCTATTAAAAATCAAACAATCAGGTGCAGTGGATGCATTTTCTAAGAGGAACGTTGATTAGGTTGTGTGGTTTCATGGAGATATGAGGTACATTGTCTCAGATCAGGACTTTCAATTTACCTTATCAGTTTGTAGGGGTTTGCATCATGCTTTAGGAACCTAGTTTCACCATAGTACTGCTTTCCACCCTCAAACACATGGGAAGATGAAACATACTATCCAGACATTAGAGGATATGTTGTGGGCATGTTTCAAGGACATTGGTTGAACTTTGGTACAACACATTCCCATGGTTTATTTTTCTTACAATAAAATATATAAATCTTCCATTTTCATGGATCCAATTTCATATTTTTATAAGTGACCATTTTAATACTCTATTGATCAAGATAGAGGTTGGTGAAATAGTTGTTCTTGGTCCAGATGTGTGGTAGAGAATGACAAGGAACGTTTAGCTTGTTCATTAGAGGATGAAATCAGTGCAAGATCAGAATAACTCATATTCAGATAAAAGAAGGAGGTCATTATATTTTGAGGTTTGGGAACATGTATTCTTTATGATTTCCCCTCGATGTGGGTAGTAGAGTTTTGGAAGAGGGAGTAAGCATTCTCCAAAAATTATTGGACCCTTTGTGGTATTTGGGTGAGTTGCCTAGGTGTCGTATCATTTAGCATTAACACCACGGTTGGAGAGGATCCAAAACATCTCCCACATATCCTAGTTTCATCATTATCTATACGGTAACTCCCATGTCATTTAGTGGGGAGAGTTGGTTATAAAGGATGACGCGACATTTTTGGAACAGCCAGTGGTGATCCAGGATCATTAAGAGAATGTGTTGAATGGATATCCCAATCATTTGTTTTATGTGTTGTTGATGCATGGTGGTCTATATCAGAGTAATTGGGGGTGATATACACAAATGCGTTTCTAGTTAATAGAGTTTTTCTGAGTATTTTTTCCCTATTTTTCTTTTCAATATGATTTTTCAACCATTTTTTTATAAGATGAGATTTTTTATCCTGTTTTATGATTGTGTGTTTTGTGTTGTGTGATAAATTCCTAATGTGTTGAAATAAAAGGACCCAATTATTAATCGAGATGAATTATTTATGATGATATTAAACCTATTTAGGAGGGTCATCACCGCCTAGAGCATATAGTACCATGATAAGGAAGATGTAATTCCTTGATTCATGTGTTTGGGATGGTGCAGTTTGTTGGTTGTATGGTGGTACGGTTTGTTGGTTGTAATGTTTGTTGAATTCGAATGCATAGAGGTTGATGTGGATGTGAATTGTGGTGTTGATCATGTGGTTTTGGGTGTTTATCTAGTGGTTATGATTGGGGTATTATGGGATCATATAGAGTTATCTCATGGAGTGGTTATTTGGAACCCTTTTTCCTCAGGTAGTGGTTTTGGTTTCTCGGCGGTGAGAATCATTTGAGAGGAGTTTGATGTAACTTTTTGTGCCTTTTTGGCCTATTACATATATTTTTTGGGTCATTTGATGTGATTTGAGGATTTTTAAGGATAGTTTGGAGAAGTTTGGTTGCTGAAGGCTGGAAGAAGGTGGACTACATGTCGTGTGTCTAGATTACAAGATGTGTAAGTCAGTTTCACGACCTGTCATGTGCTTTTGATGTCGTTCATACATTTTACATGACGTGAAGAAGAGTCTCAAGGAATTTAATATTTAGGGGTTATAAAAATTATATAAAATGAATAGGTTATGTGTTTTTCATTTAAAACCAAACCCCTGGTACTATACGACGAGAACGGGGATTACACATTGTGTAATACCCTGATCAAATACTGCATTAAAATTCTTTTGTTTCCAAAACCTCATTAATTCAGTCATGGATTCCTTTTTTCCACTAGTTTTGCATGAACCCTAGGTGCCCCAAAATATTCGTCAAGAATTTTACCTCCCTCTTCAATATTTTTATCTTGGTTGTTGTTCGTTAGCGATTAGTGGTCGATATGACGTGAGTTCTCCTCTCTTTGTCTTCCATTTTTCTCATTTCATAAACTAGGGATCTTTAGTGGTCTTTTTTCATTATTTTTAGGTGCATTGTGTTGCATTTTTATGGAACCTTGGTGTATTATAGGTTGATCCACAATTTTCATAGTGTTTTTGGGATTCACAAGAATTATTTTTCACGCTACTATGGAAAACAATTGGAAAGCTCACATTAGGTAGGATTCCCTTTGATTCTCTCTATTGTGCATCATGTGGGAGTGGTTTTACTTCTTTTTATCTTTGAATAATGGTTGTTCCATTCTAATTAAATATAATGAAATGGTTAAATGAAATTCAAGGTAAAATCGGGTTTGAGCGACATGACTTTTATAGCTTTGATATTGATTAGGGGTTTTTTTGGCACAATGCTTTGGGATGGTTGACCTTGAAGAACGAGTGTATTGATTGGTATGGGAAATTCACATGAAGTTTCTCTTTCAATAATAGGATGTGAGATTCACGACATATCTAGAGATCAATATATGGTATATCGTGAATGGGTGTTAAAAATGGAAGTCCTAGAATGATAGGTCTTAAATGTGAATATTCATTCATTTCTATGGATCTTCTCTTTCCAAAGTTACTATTTTTTGTGTTTCTTATTCGGTGTTGTGCATAGTGATTTTCCAGGTTGTGATGGAATGAATTAATAATTTGTTTAATAATTTGTAAATGGATTTTGTGGGATTAGATAAAATTATATAAATGGTTAAAAATATTGTTGGGAATGTGAAATGGGTTTTCACGATATATGTGTGATGTTATGAGTTTAAAGGTAGAAGAAAAGGTGGAAGTTATGTGAGTTGGTTGTTTGTTTTAGAAACCATAGTTTCAGAATGGGTCTTTGATATCAAATATGTATATACTTTTTTTCCCTTTTGATTTATACTCCCACCACATAGACATAGAGCACTATGTTTTGAACACATTTATAGTCAAGTGGGGGTGTCTTTCCCAACATCCTGATGGGAGGATGGAAGGATGGCCACCCACTCGTCCCTACTCCCTATTCTAGGTGATGATAGACCATATTTCCTTGGGCTGGATGTGGAGAGATGTGGTAGCCCGGGTGTCTGTATGAGAGGTGGTTTGTTTTCAAGGTGTCCTCCGGATGAGTTATGATGTGTGTTCACATGTGTCTTCAGGATGACTTGTGATGTGGTGTGAGGATCAAGTGTGTGTGGACATGATTCTTTGTGAGGACCATGTATTTGCGGCTAGGATTTGTTGTGGTTCCTAGGTGTGCATGGGCAGAATGTGTTGTGAGGCCCAAGGGTGTGTAGGCATAATGTGATGTGGTATATTCGAAAGAGTTCGGTGCACCATGACATTTTTTTCCGCGTGTGAGAGAAGCCAGTCAATGGGAAATTGGTGTGGGGTACCCTAACATCGATGTGAATTATATTATATTACTATATTTTCATTACCTTTTGAGTGTGCCTCAGTGAGTCTGGGTGGTTAGTAAACATTCTTAGTTGCTATTTGGTTCAGCTAATATCTCACAGGTGCATTATTAGGAATTTTTCACACGTGCACAAGAGAAATTAGTTTTCCCAACCGAGTATACTTGTATTATTACCCAACATATATAAAACTATTTTCTAGTTTAAAAGAGGATTTCACAGACCATGTTTGACCTTTATAGCTCAGATCTTGAAAATTTTTGTGTTTCTTTTTATCTTTACTTTTGGTTTTTGACATTCATGGATTTTGTATTTGTATTAGTTCTATTTTACACATTCTTGTGGGATGGATTTAGATTTCATTATATTATGTCATAGATATTTTTTGGATGATCCAAAATATCTCCCAATATTTTTTTCATTATAAAGCTCAATGCCTCCCAAATTGTGAGATTCATACACCCTTGGTGCTAGTCTCCATCCGGAACCTTACTAGAGGCGGGGCTCAGGGGTCATTATCTCCATTTCATCATTACCAGCCAAGGAGGGGTATATTTGGATGTAGGGGCCATGAAAGTAAATATATTTATGTAGAATGACTATTAAATCGACATAATGATTTGGTAAAACGTTAAGAGTCACAAAGTCACAATTATTTTATGGAGGAAGATATGGATCAGAAATCGAGAAATAGATAAAAAAATCGAGATTGTGCATATGGAGATTGATAAAATAAAGTAAATATATTTCATTATGTTATTATATAGTAAAATAATTTTTCAACTATATGGAAATTATATTTAAAATTATTTATCCTAATACCATTGTTTCTATTGTACTGATGGTTTTATAAATCCTCATAGATTTATGGTTTTGAGGCCCTTACATTTGTATTTATCATCCACTTGTTGGTGATCAATGATCTTTATCACTCTCTATAAATATTTATAATTTTCTTACATATCGAATATTAACTCTTAGCCTAAGTTCTCATATGTAGAAACCTAGTTCTGAGTTACATTGGGTTACCGTTATGGATTCAACTTTCCCTCTTTAGAATAAGTTTTAGTATTCTTCTTTATGAGGAGGATTCATATAAAATGAAATTTTAAATTTTAATCCATTAAAAACCCAAATAAAATTTGAAGGAGACATTGATTTTAAGGGGTTATAATGTAACACCATTAGATTATTTTAAATATTTGTTTGAATTAATTTAAACTATTCTATATTTTTTATTTTATACAACACTGAATATAACTTCTGTTATATGAAAGCGTCGAGTTATTATATCTTTGTACGGAACACCATGTCAAACATTCACTTCATGAAAAACTTTTATTAGCATCCATTAAATGAAACACTATGTTTGTTATGTGTTACACACCATATTGAGTTCCTTTGATATCTTCGGCTACACACAAGACCATGTTTTACAAATCTAAAATATATTATTGTTATTATAGTGTAAGCATTATTATAGTTACCAAATAGTCATTGGAATTGAAGTTATAAATCTTACTAACTATATTGTGAAAATATTATTTACACATGTATATATAATTCTTCATTTTTTATCAATTGGTAAGAAATTAAATTGAAAACTATTTGAAAATAAATAAAATCATTTTATAAGAAAACCATCCTTCTATATATGGACACCATTTAATCTCAATAAATAAAAAAACTATTTTGATGAATTTTTTTAATAAAATTTATAAATTATATATTAAATAATATTTTTTATACCCATCCAATATATTTTATATTCATAAGAAAAAATACATCCAATTTCATGAATAAAAATGAATTTTTAATTAAGGTAATTTTAAAGCCTTATAGTGGTGCACCTATTTAAAATTAAATTTCTGAAAATTTTATAACATTTATTTGAAAAAGTAATATTTATTTCTGATTTAGGAATATCTAAATAAAATTTGGGGTAATGTTTGGTATTTTCCTGAGAAGTTTCATTTTTGGATGTATTGTGAAAAACACTGAATTTTAATACAAAACGTCTTTTTCATATAATTTATTTATATGGATAAATTATTGGTTAATTTGGTTTTATAATATAACTAAAAAAATTATAAATCCGTTAATCTAATTTATTTCACTGGAACTAATTTATCATTGACATTATAAATAATAAGATTTCAAACTCTTGGAATTCTTCACTTTAAAAACTCATCGTCTTATCCTGACTATGAGATTAATTTTAAATTAATTTATAAAAAATCTATGATTTTCATTTTGAAAAGGGATTCCATATTATATATCAAAATAAATTTATAAATTAAAATATAGTCAACTTTATTTTTTACCAAAGTGATTATAGATTGTAATTAAAATTAATTACAATGATTAAAGTAAAAAATGAGTTTACTTTGTTGTTAAACTATAATTAATGGTGAAAAATAACCTAGAGACATTTAAAAACCCACTATATGGACATATTTTGTCCATATCCTTCCATGTATTAAGAATGGACCATTATCAGATGCAATTATTTAAGGGAGGCTTCTCATTAGTGTTTGACATTTTATAATTAGTAAAATGGCACTCCACATCCACTGTAAAAGGGAAGGCAACCCCCTAACATCTTAA
Source organism: Viscum album (assembly GCA_963277665.1). Taxonomy (NCBI): domain Eukaryota; kingdom Viridiplantae; phylum Streptophyta; class Magnoliopsida; order Santalales; family Viscaceae; genus Viscum; species Viscum album. Next base: position 1,151,423,354 of record OY728121.1, on the reverse strand, counting down.
AACCGCTCAATTCACTCGAGTTCATCCAACCACATCCCAAATAACCTCTAAACTTATATCTATTCATATCAGTGACCACACATTGGGAATAATTCTATCCCATTATTCCATTTTGTGAAAACCAAGAGGATGTACCAAAGATGAGGTAATATCCTTCCACAAGCACTTTTAATTTATTTATTTCTCCAACCCCTCAATTATTATTGTTTTATTACTATATAAAAGCCTCAGTGTCCAAAATATACTTGAATTTTATTTTTCTAAAGGTTAAATATACACCACCACACAATTCCCTGAAATGGGTAACAAAATTGTTGGTCAAGTGTATGGTAGACTATCGCCTCATAAAATGATGTCAATTATTCTTCTATTACCACCCACCATGGTTTGAAATTTTGACAAGAACACAATTATTATATACTATATATGTTATATTGATGACTTATATATTCTTATATAATATTTATATAAAACATATCTTCATTCTATACATTTTCTTTAAATATGATAACTTCGTTTGTGGGGACTATACACTCCTAAAACCATTGTGATTCATTCACACATTGTGTGGAATGTATTAAGGATGGGATTGGTAAATTTATATGATATGTACAAAATAATAATTTTATTTTAATGATAATATATACATATATGTAAATTTCATTTACTTTCATTCATTCAATGTGAAAATGGAAATATCGTTCATATGTAAGTACTACCAAATTTCTCCGTGGTCGGTGCATTCCATTTCATATTTAAATATTATATAAATTTTTATAAATTTTTATAAAATGAATATATATTTTTACATAATAATTTATATTATGTATATAATTTAATTATGATCTAAGTAAGAGAATCAAGAATAAAAGTCAAAACATATACAAAAAGCAATGTAGATAATACCTAAAACGTAAGATTAACAAGGAATTGTTTGTAAATGTGAAATATAAAGTCGTAATAAAATAATATATGGTATTAGATAACATAATATGGTTATATATTTGATTTATAATAAACTTTTTTTTATACATGAGTTATTAAGGTTTAAAAATAATTTCAAAACTTAAGGTAAGGATTTTCTCATTTCACATTTATTTTTCATGAGATATAATCCATGATAACCACCTATTTCATATATTTGGTGTGATTACTACCCATGGGGATGATTTATGATAATTATTCTTATAATTATTTGTATTTACATATACCATAAATTATCGATATACCACTGTGTTAATAGTTGAAATATTAAAAAATCAGTATCGTAATTTGGTCTCAATTTTCTATCTATGAGACACATTCCATATTAAAATCCTATAATCTTATATGAGGTGTGTATACTTACATTTTACATATTATATCATAGATATAGTTATTATAATTATATTTTATTCTTCACTTCATTTAATTTTATTATATTGGGAGTTTCATTAAAATTTATCAAAGTGGTATGAATTCATTACAAAAATATCTTCATTTATCCAGATTATTTATGATTATGCTTCTATTGATGAAATCATGTGATCCAGCTCTCAGGAACCCTCATTATTTATTCGCATATGTTTATTAATTACATATTCATGTATTGGTTCCATTTTTCTACTCATTTATATTTAAGATAATTAATAAAATGTTTTTAAGAAATCTAGCATTATTTCTCTCTTCTACTATAAATCTATATTACATCAAGACCATATTTTCTACAAATAATTATAAATTGTTATAATATTTTTATATTATTCATAAATTAAATTTTTACAAATGAATTTTTTAAATCTATTTCAATGGAATATTATTTTCATTTTCCGATCCTGTAACTTTTATTAAAATTTTAATGTGAAAAAAATGAATGATCGACATGTAAGAATTTAATCGCCATCATGACTGTCATTTCCATAAAGACTTTTTTATAATATTACTAGGTTATTTTAAAATAAAATATTTTCCTAATTTATTAATAATTTTTAAAATAAAATTCAATAAAAACTGTTTTCAAATTTTTTAAAATTTATCTTTATATGATTCCAAAGTGTTTTCAAATAAAATGGGTTTAAAAATATTTTCAAGTTTTTTTATATATTTTCAAATAATTTTCAAGGAAAATATTTTCACAATGTTTTCATTTTTTAATTACGAGTTTAAAAATTATTTTAAATGAAAATAATTTTGCAAATGTTTTCAAGTTCCTTTTTCATTTTTCATTGATATTTTCAAATTGAAAGGTTTTCAATGTGATTTATGTATTAAAAATAGTTTTCAATGAGGAACATATTTTCTCATAGATAAAATTTTTAAATAAAATTAAAAAAAATTATTTATAAGATATGTATTTTTGATATTTTTTAATGAAAATTGTTTTCAATGAATGTCTACTTTCCTTTTTAAATGTTCTATGTGATCATTCAAAATATTTTTCCATCCATCCTAACATCATTTGAAATAGTTTATGATTTACTAGGGATATGATCTAAGGACCCCATTCTTATTCTATATTTTAATGGTTTATGTTTAATATGAACAGTTGTTTATGAATCCATTTTCTCTTCCTGGAGTTTTATAATTATGAATCCCACTTCCATTAATGGGTTATGATTTCATGAATTGATTATGAAACCTATCTATTTTCCATAGGTTGTGATATGAGACATGTTTATGGAACCATTTCATTTCACGAGTTGTGATATAATGTTTATAAAGCCCATCTATTACAATGTGTTAGTATATGATTAATTTTTTATTATCTTATAGAAAACATATGTATGAATTCATTATGTGATGTGTGGCTCCTATATCTCCCTTTAATATATTGGTTAATAATTTATATATCATGGGATAATGGTGGGAAACAAGTAGAATGGATTGATTCACATTGGGAAACATGCATGTCCTAATCCAAAATGGGAAATATGTGTTTTATAATTCACAATGAAAAGTAGGTGTGTCTTGATTAATAATGGTAAATAAGAACATCCAGATCCATAATGGGAAACAGTTTCATCCTGATCCACTATGGGAAATTGGGGTGTTCTGATCCACTATATTGATGGTCTTGGTAGTTTCATTGACACATGAAATGGTTTTCTATAGTTATGATGGATCCAAACTTATATGACATGAGATTGTGGTTCATGATTAGTTTATGATTATTTATCAGCCTTATGATTCATGTCTTATGAAATTATAATATTTACACCATAACACAAGTGTATGAACTTTGACATGTAGGGTATGATCGTCAAATTATATTCTCATGTTAACTTACACTTATGATCATGATATTCTTACGTATAATCTTTATTTACCGTTATTGAGAATATTAAATCACCCTTTAATAATTTCCTTTTCCCTAGGTAATGACGAAATGGTTTTAAGTAGAAGTATTAAAGGGGTATATCATTATGGGAATTATTGAAGAACATTCACTAGTTTAGGACATTTTGTTTGATGTTTCCAAATACAATAAACTATTATGGTTCATAAGAATATACTTTTGTAATGTTTTGAAAAATCATCTAAATTAATGTAATATCCATGTGTGTTAAGCCTGGGTCACTATAGAAATGATAGCTAGTGTATACCATAAGAAAAATAAAAACATATCTGTATATTGAAAACACATATTTTACTATTTTACAATGAATAATATAATTTTAAAGATGGAATCTATTGATGGGAAAATAATATATAGTGAGATGTACTTAGATATTTTGGAATTTCTCTTGAAGTGCTTCGTGGAAAAGGAGTAGTTTTCCAATATAATTTTAAAATAATCTTAGTGTACTAAAATAAGAAAGTAGGGGGAATAAATATGTAATATTATAATTGGGATTAAATATTTTTATTGGGATATTAAAAGGGTAAAGAGAGGGAAATTTTATTGGAATATTTTTAAATATAATCACAATAAAAAAATCATGTGATAAAAATGAAATATGGGTCAAAATGGAGATTAGTCAAGTTTTGGAGGAAAATAGTTAATAATAGTCAAACAACTCAATTAGAAACATGTTTTCAACATTTTTTAATCCCTTTAAACCATGATTTATTGTGTTTTCTATTTAAATTTCACAACGGTATCTAGTGCATACCATACTAATTTAATTTAATTTCATAATAATAAATTAGACCTCATTAAATAATTAGGAACTAAAATTTCCAAATATAAATCCAATTTTATTATAAAAAATATATTTGTGTAATCAAAATAAATTTTAACACTAACTCTTGTTAAGTGTAAACCCAGTTTTAAGGAAAATGTATTTTTAAGCATAAAATTAATTTGCATTGTATAATTAATAACGTATTTTATGTTCATTGTGTAATTTTTTATACTAAAAGAAAAATAGATTTTATTTAGATTTCAAAAAATTTAAAAAAAATACAAAAAATACTATTTACTTGAATGAATACCCCAAAACGGGTTTTATTTGAAATTATTAAATATTTTGTTAAACATATGTTTTCTAAAATCATAATATTATTTTGAAATAAATAATTTTTATATAAAAATAAACATTCAATTACAATTAATATATTATAAATTTTTAATTTAGACATTGTTCTTCTTATATTCATAAATGATAAGGTTTTAATAAAAATAGTATTTTTATCTATTAACCTTTATATCAGATATATCGAAAAACTACAAGAAATTAAACCTATTATTAATTTGAGTTATTTAATAATATATTGAAGTTATTTTTTTCCAAATTAATTACTATGTTTATGAAAATATTATTAAAATGAAAATATATTATATCTAGGAAAAATAATTTTATATGAAAATGTCTTTAATAAACATAAAGTATATTTATTCATATTTAATATGACCTTCCAAATAGTGGGATGTTCATAAATTAGTATATAAATATAAATATAAACTATTAAAAAATTATTACGATCAATTTAATTTATTAAATCAAATTAAAATACATTTTTTATTTTTCTTTCACAAGTCTCCATTTTTAAAATACTATTCAAAGAAAAATGAAAATATAGGATTATTTTAATTAATTGCTACATTATTATAAAAAATTATTATATTATTTATGTAATTTTATTATGTGACCATTCATTTTGGTTATATTTTATTTTATTTTTGTGGCCTATTTGAAAAAATCTATTGAAGAAAATAATCATTTAAAGGAAAAAAACATACAACAATTAAATTTTTAACCATCAGTAAATTTCATTTTTAGAATATTAATTATTACTCACTCATGAATATAATTTATGGTATTCTTAAAATATATGTTCACTCGGGATATAACATCTAATATGAATTGCACCATACTCTCTTAGGTTATATCAAGTAAATTGTAGTGCCTCAAACAACAGTAAGCTTTCATAAAATCATACACTCATGTATATATATACCCTAATAATAAATTATAAAAAAATATTACATTCCAAAAACCATCAAAATAGCAATGATATTAAATTTGAACAAAAAAAATCCCCCAAATTATAAAACTTATCTTCAAAAAAAAGATCATAAGGTCACAAACTAGGGAATATATATCATATTCCCAATAATATGATAAATTTCACCAAAAAAATCATAGATAACATTTTAATTAATAAAATAATAAATTATAAGGCTGTGAATACTATCAAACTCAATTATATAAAACCAATAATCCCTTTATTACATCAAAATCAGGAATATGATAAACCCAAGAGATTTCCATACCTGAATCAAGTGTTATCCAGTAGTAAACCCTGATAATTTAAAAATATTATAAAATTAAATTTCAATGTTATTCAAACTAAAAAATATAGGTAACCATACCACTAATGAAACATTGCTAAAGAAAAATCGTTAGAAGATTCACCTAATCATTATAACTACTATGTTATAATTGATTTCCATCAGTAAATATCACTCATTAATAAAAATAGCTATGTGTATCAGGATATATTTTCTTTTAAAAAACTAATGTCACTATCATTGGAAAGACTAAGAAAATAAAATTTCCATTCATAACATGAATATCCTAAAAATATATAAAATTTAATGTTTTCTACCTTATTCGACTAACAAACCTACAATTTTTTTAATACATAACATTATAAGATTAATTATTGTGAATATGTTTGAAACACCCTAAATCCAAAAAAAACCCTAGTTTCTATAGAAACATTTCTACATTATAAAAATATACAACAGATCAAATCCCTTAGGATTGAATATCATAGTTGACTTGGGAAGCTAGATACATACATGATTCCTAAATAACATATGAAAAAAATGGACTAATCAAAAAAATATATTATGATAACATTATTATTTCCTCTAGTAAACCCTTGAAATCATTCATAGATCTCATCTTGGTATCATGGGAAGAAGAAAAAATAATAATGGTGGAGATTATATGCTCTATAAGGAAGTGAATACTATAAATGATATCATAGTATAAACAGACAATGAATAGTATGGGGGAGAAAAAACCAATAAAATATTCGAAATAAAATTTATCATAAGAGGGGAATATTTCAATGGATTACATAAAAATAAAAATAATCATAGGGATATAAATAAAAACTTTTATAATGATAGAATTCATAAATTCAAACATCATAATCATAAATCTAATGAATATTATGACGAAACAATAAATAAATAGTTATGTTAAATACTAAAAACTATTTTGTCTAATGATACATAAAAATAAATTTGGGGGCTATAATAGTCCCCTACCATAACATAATATGTCCAATATATTACACATATGAACTAAATTTATAAAAATTTATTGCATAATCAATATAAACATTCATATAGAAACACTAGAATAAGAAAAGATAATATTTTCTATAGTATTTAAATAGAACAACATGATCGCAAGACATAAAATTTAATATGGTGTGTGGTATCCTTACATTATATACCCTATAAATAATAGTATTCATAATAGGATCATTACATTTATAAAAATAGTTTTTAAAACCTAATAGATATTTCATTAGGTAAATAACCTTTTCAGTTTGAAATAACTTATTTAATATATATAAATTTTTGACTATAAAGAGAGAAATTTAAAAAAATAAACATAGAAAATTTTAAAATAATATTACATGAAAATAATATTCATTATATTAATAACATTCATTCTTGCAGTAATCCTTGAAATATGATTTCATTTAATCCTTTGGTAAAAAGTGTTTTGGTCAGGAACCAAGTAGAAGATTTTTCTTATTCTATTTTATATAAATTAAATAATGTGTAAATTTTAATTTAATTTTTTTTAAACAAGTTAATATTGACTTAGTTATTTTTAAATGAAAAAAAGTTATGGATAAAAAAATTTCCTAGAGAATAGAAAAAATTCTTGTTTTTTCTAAAAACATTCTTTCAGATTTTCAAGTACATAGAGAGTGGAAAATGATAGGAAAACTTTTAATTACATGATTTGAATATAGGTGATGAAGATATATGCGATATATTATATATATCATATAAATTCCTTGATTCAAATAAAAACATAATGACTCCCGAATATGATGATTTTGGGAAATTAACCCTTACCTCATTTCCAACGTACTTTGTAATGGATTTTAACCTACTATATAATAAATTTTGAATTATCACAAATTAATAAAATAATATTATTCAGAATTATAAATAAATACTTCTATTAATTTGGAAATCTTATTAGTCATTCATTATCAATATTTCACTATAACAACATTTTCGGTTTTAACTACTTCATTTTTCAAGTGTCATTCAATTAATCAGTTATGGTTCTTTCATCTTGATTGTGGTTTTTCCTTCCAAAACAGGATAATAATGATATAAATAAAATATATATTCATTATATATATATCTAAAAACATTCATGGAAAATGGAAATGATAAATGAATCACATATCTTTGTGGTGTTGTTTGTCCACACATACACATGAGTGATATTATATTTTTTTAATAGGAGGAAGGGTAAGATGTAAAGTGATATATTATATTTCAATATTAATAACTATTTCATAAATATAATATATATTCATTAGTTACATATTTATAACCATCCATGTGATATGGTGATGATAAATGATTTATACAACTAGGTGAAGATGGTAGGTCGTGCTTATGGATGAGTGATGTTTTCTTTTTTCCATAGGATAGAAAGGAGGTGAGAAATGGTTATCAAAAACAATATAGTGACATATCATTATATTTAATCATAGGATTAATTATTTCATGATGGATATAATATATTTAGATGAAGTATTAGAGCAAATAAACTTTGATATAGTTGATAAAAATGATTACTGATTATTTGAGAGACCACCTTTAATGCACACATTCAGACATCATAAGATATTCTTAATTAATTTCCAAAGACCCTATAAATAAGATAAATAATATATAAAGTTTTTTATTTGGTATTTTCAAGATAGAGTGCTCAATTATTATGAATAATGGGGCAGAATACTTTCCCTTTAATAAGTGTTTGGAGGGACACACATAGAATTACGTAAAAGATTAAAATAATATAAATCCATTTTCTTATGAAATCGGAATAAAATGTAAAATAAATTGAATTTATTATAGGATAAGTTGAAAATATATTAATCCAATATTATTTAGTCTTGTTAAGTTTCAATTTTTTCTTTATCTACAAGTTTAAACCCCCAAGAAAACCTGTTTGAACCCAAACATTGGTAAATATTTTATAATCATTTAAATATTTCTTATGAATAAAGATAAATAAAAAATTGTTAAAAAATATTAATTATTATTATTCAAATTTTGGAATCTATTTTAAATGAATAAATTTTTATAAGGGGTAGAAATTAAATTTAAAATCACTTCCCAAGATATAATGAAATTTTTTTAGAAATAAATTTTCTTAAGGTAATAAAATGATTTTCTGGGAAAATAAATTACAATATTGATTCCAAGGGAATTGATTATGTTATTTTAGAAAAAAAATTTACTTATTTATTTTTAAAAATAATCCCAAAATTAATGGATCATTTGCAATAATGGAATACAATTACAGAACTACAAATAGTTTTTTTCAAAATGAATCATATTTATGAATTCAATGATTTTAAGAATATATTTTAAAATTAAAAATGATATTTGTATATAAATTATATAAATTATTAAATATGTATTTTCTGTTTAAAAATTGTTTCATATTATTTCATGTGACTCCTATATCATTAAAATGTAATAAAATTGATTGTTTTTTTAAATTGTTATTTTTAACAACATACACAAACATCTACTATTTATAAAAAATCTAAAACAAATCACCCAAAGTTAAATTCTATATTTTGAATTTACATAATTAAATCCATTTCATAATATTGAATTTATAAAATTCATAAATTTATGTTCAAATAATATTCATGGTTAAAACTATGAGAATTATGATATTATTTCTCAAAAAATAAAAACTTATAATAATTAAAGATCAGGTGTTACGTTTTCCCCCTTCCAATAATTCACCCTTCAAAATTCCAAAATTTAAACTCTTTAAAAAATGTTGATAGTTATTAATAATATCTTATTTAGGTTCCCACATCATATATTCTACCTTATGATTCCTACAAATTACCTTTTCTAGTCGATTCATCAAATTCTATAACACTTATTCCCAACTGTCAATGATCTAGATAAGCTCTTCGTAGTAAGGTAAATCAGGTTCTTGTTCTATTACCTCAAGGTAGAGAACATGTGTTGTATCTTACATATACTTCTACAATTAATAGATATAGAAAACATCTTGAAATTTAGAGAGGCTGTGTGGAATTTCACAATATTAAGCCTCAAATATGGTTCTATTATGAATTTAAAAATGTCTAATAATCCTAGGATTTAGTATCCCTTTACATTAAAACCATATAAAACTTTTTATATAGGTAACTTTAAGAAAACAAGATATTTCTTTTGAAAATATACATCCTTTCTTTTTTATTAATATTAATTGGTTTTATATGATGAGAATTTTTAATATGATTCTGAAAATTCATCACCTTCGCCAATGTATCTTAAAAAAATAAAGGTCAACACAATTGCTTTCAACAAAATCCCAAAAAATGTTATAGTATGACACCTATTTTTGTACCATTCCATGCAAAGTTCCATTTCATTCCAATATTGGAATCTATTACTATATGTTGATTCCCCCTATTCTAGATAATAATCCTATACATCATTAATGTACATTGATAATTACCTCAACAGGTCATAAAATTTTAATATAGTTTCTTCACACTACCCATCAGTCTGAGGATGATATGTAGTGATCAACTATAGCTCATTTGATAATTCTTTTTCAGAATAGGCATCAATGGAAAATATATAACCTTTTTAAATTTAAATATATCATCTTTATAGATTACATATTCCAAATTCACATCATTGGAAGATGGATTATATTAACCCTTGTTATTTATACATAGATATTACATATTATTATATGGATAGTCATTAAATAACATTATAATCTATTCCAAAATCATATTGGTCATTTTCAATTGGAAACATGGATACATAAACAACTTTTTAAATTGTGATCCGCATTATTTCCCTACTAATTTATTCTAAACTAGCACACTTCTTATAGTTATATTACATAAAGACTCACTACCTAACTTGGAGGAAAGAAACACAAGAAAGATTAATGTATGATTCATACTAAGGGAAAAAGTGAGATATTAATTTTTTTTAAAAATGAAATGAGAATAAAGGTATAAGAACATGATTATAAAATTTGCAAACCATTCCATGTATATCATGGATCAAAATTCTTATTCATTGAATAAATCGTGGATTTTCATAAGACGTGAGTCCTAATAAAATAAAAAAAAACATGATCCATAAAGGAAAAACATTGGCAAGACATAAGTTTTTTTTATAAAAATAACATTAGAAAATAATTTATTTATAATTCAAGGATTACTTACAAAAGTATCATTGATGATTGGGTTCACTCCCCAAACCATCATATACTTGGTCAAATTACTCTACCTTGAATATCAAAGATATTCATTGGAGGGATATATATTTTCTATAGCATCCCATGTTTTTTGACTAGATGAATTTTATTCTAAAGGAACCTGATTCTTTTAGTATGTGGATACTCCAAATTGTGAACCAATCATTGGAATGAGATTTCATGAGTTCGAACACATAGATTAGTAGTCATGACTCATTCCCTAGGGCTCGTGTCATGACTACCCCAATCCCGCCTTCCATATTCCTGGTGATGGTGACTAGCACCGAAGGCGTATTCCCTAAAAATGGGAAGGCATTTCAATTATAACCTATAACACACACAACCACACACACATCATGATACAAACTCATGTAAACTGAATAGTATAGAAAGTGAGTATACTAAGTAAAAGGGCCCAGAATAAAAACCCAACTGGAAAGTACAAGGAAAACTAGAAAGTACAAGATGACTGATAGGTGAAATGCAGCTCCTGGATCGTCCACCAAGACTCCTTCCTGAAGGGTAGGTACAACTCATGAATGGCTATCTCTGCAGTTCTCCTAGTCTAACGTACACCTTCTAGCCACCTACAGTCCTGGTACTCTTGTCGTCGGTTAGTGTTTTTCATCGTCTACACCAAAAACTATAGGGTGCGGGCATAGCCCGTGCAGGGGTGAGTATAATGATACTCATTAGGGACCCCGAGAATCTAAAGCTCTCAAAAAATCCACCAAGGATAAACCACACATCATTAAATCTACTGAAAACCCTACTTATGTATATGCCGATATATATACCTATGTTATTAGGTATTCCCATCTCAATGATGAGGAAACACAAAGTCTAACTCAAAATCCCAAAGATCAACTATTCCACAAAGGGAGGAATACCACGAAGTTAAGTACCACACAAGTATACCACAAAGAATAATACCACCATGGTATTAGCACAAAGGAAAGTACAACATAGGTACGGACTGAGCTCACACTAGGTATAAATTACGTTTAGAAGAAAAATTAATTAGATGTAACTACTGAATCATCTTACATTATTAAGAGGCTCTACTGCTGACCAATATAGGATCGCTCGGTGCTGACACACATAGGATCGCGGGCTGGGCCACCCAACGCAAGCCAGGTTACACCATGGGCTGGACCTAGCAAGTCATTTTGGGGCGACCCAAACTAGTTCAGCCCAGGCTGGGTTGGTCCGAACGGGTCGGAATAGACTCTGAACCACTTCGACCCATTTACACTATTTTGGGAATAACATTGGCAACGGGCGTCCATTTGAAATAATATCAGTGGCACTGGAAAACTTGGAGTGAGATGGTCCCTTAGAGTATACCCACAAGAGTTTTGAATAATGTTGGGATACAATAAGGTTGGATTGAGCACTAATCAAATAGGGCCCTCTTGACTAAAAGGCTAATAAGTCATAGACTAGGCATCCGATTGATGCAACAACTATTGCGTTGAGACCCCTATATCGTGGTGATCCTATGTGGGTCTGCATCGAGCAATTCTGTATGGGTCAGCACTGAGCAATCATGTGTGGGTCAGAACCTAGCTATCCTATGTGGGTCAGCACTAAGCGATCCTCTGCGGGTCAGCAGCAGAGCCTCTTAACAGAGTACAATGATTCAGTAGTTACATTTAATCATTTGTACTTCTGTACTTAAGTTATACATAGTATGATATATGTTCGTACCACTGTGGTACTTTGTTTTGTGGTAATACCTAGGTGGTATTCTTCTTTGTGGCATACATGTGTGGTACTTACCTCTGTGGTATTCCTTCCTTTGTGGAACAGTTGAGCTTTGGGCTTTTGAGTTGGACTCTGTGTTTCCTCATGATTGAGATGGGAATACCTAATAACTTAGGTATATATATGGGCATATAACTAAGTATGTTTGTTAGTTACTTTTATGTTGTGTGGTTTATCCTTGGTAGATTTTGTAAGACCTTGAGATTCTTGGGGTCCGTACTAAGTATCGTTATACTCACCCCTGCACAGGATATGCTCTCACCCTGTTGTGTTTGGTGCAGATAATAGATAGCACTGACTGAGGATGAGAGTACCAAGACTGGAGGTGGATCGGAGGTGGAAGATAGACGATGTGAACCGCAAAGATGGTCGTTCATGATCTGTACCTACCCTTCAGGTTGGATTCGGGGTGGATGGTATAGGAGTCGCATTTCACCTATCAGTCATCTTGTACTTCCCAGTTTTCCATGTACTTTCTAGTCGGTCTTTTATTTTGGACCCTTTTATTTACTATATTCACTCTTTTTACAATTCAGTTTACTTCAATCTTTATCTTGTTGTGTGTGTGGTTGTTTGTGTTATAGGTTATAAAGGCAATACCTTCCCAATTTTATGGAATACACCTTCAGTTCTGGTCAGTAGCCCTTGTCCTGTGGAAGGTGGGCTAGGGGTAGTGGTGGCAAGGTTAGAGTAGTTCTGCTCATTCTATCTCAACTTTCGAGAACCATACGCGATCAGTGCTCTCTCCTGCTTCAGGACACATCTGAGCCAGGTCCCTGATGTGTCACAGAAAACTATGTACCCTACACCCTCCTCAAGAAGCCTCAAGATGGGGAACTACAAATCCTCTGCCTTATCTCCTAAAAACTATGCAATAATCTCTCCTACCACACGAAGATTTTCCCCTTCTTCGTCAATGCTGATAGAGGTGTTGCAACTCTAGAGAAATATGGCACTAACCTCCGGTAGTATCCGGACGAACCCAAGAAACTCTGTACCTCTGTCACACTTTTGAGTGGATCCCAAGAATGTACCCACACAATATTCGTTGGATCTAATACAACTCCAGTCTCTGAGATGACATGTCCGAGAAAGTGAACCTCTCGATTCTAGAACTGGAACTTCGAGAGCTTACCATAAAGCTGGTACTCTCGGAGTGTGACCCGTACTACCTGCTAATGATAGGCATGATTCTCCCCTTAAGCGAATACTAGTGTTGCGAGTTCAACGGTGCCCTCAAGTTTCAATTCCATGCACCGGTTAAAAAGTTACAAAACCCACTCGTACGTTTACTGAACATACCCAAAAAAAGTTCAGAAATTCAATCCGGGCACACCGGGTCTCTAAATCATGTGCTGTCAATTTTCAAGGACTCATAAAATTCCCATTTAATAAAAAAAATTACAAAGAAATTCTGGGTCATTACATTAGTTTTTTTAGATTTGGATTATGAAACAATAGCTTCCTCAGGTGTCTCATTGAGTTTTTGGAGCATCGGTCCCGGGAAACTAGGGTTTAAGAGGACAGGTAAGGGCACATAGTTTGTCTAAATCCTTGAGGAACATTAGAGGAAACCATGTAGCCTTTTTATGAGGATTTATGGTGTTTCACAGTTTTTTGAAACTAAGTGAAATAAGTAGAGTAACTATTTGGTTGATTTAGTTTCTTTTCTACAAGGAAAGTGCAAATTTTTTCTGGGTTTCCCAAACCGTGAGCATGAAATGCGTGGTCCCCCTTCCATGGAACTGTAGGAAAGAGAAATTGGGGCATGGTTTGGCTAATCATGAAGACAAAATATGAACCTTATTATAGGGGATTCAAATTTCCAAAAATCCCCCATTGCCTTATTTGTTTTCTATAACTCTTCTTCTCCTCTTACCGGTGCATTGAAGCCTCCTAAGAGATTCTCTTTCTTTTCCTATATTTATATTTTTATATCCTACTTCTTGACTCCATTTCTATTGATGTATGTCTCCTTAGTTATTCCTTTGTATTTTTATGAATCCTCTATTGTGCATTAATCATTTATTTATTTATCATCTATTCTATTTTTGTGAGATCTAATTTTCCTTATTTCTTGGGCATTTGATCATTTATTTTTTTTTCATTAAAACCATAACAATGTAATCCTTGATATTCAACATGTGGAATATCCATGGTGTATGTTATATGGTAAAATTATTTTCCACTGAAATACTCAAAATTTATAAATCATTTATTTCTTAAAAAAATCCATAAATCTGTATGATGTCTCCTATATGTGATATTAAATATTTAGAACCTAACTCCCTAGATCTAAGAGGCCATATACAGTAAATTGACATTATTGATGGTCTTTGTCCCCATGTTCTGCAAATATTTAAATGTGCTTCCATTAAATTATCAAAATTAATTAATCTTTTTATAATAAATTCTATCAATGAGATGAATTGTCTTATAAAATGTAACGATTTTATTAAATTGAATGGTGGAAGGTTGTTTCCTTACAATATATTATCTCCTTTTAGATGAACCACCAACATAGGGTTTTATACCTTCTTTTTTTTAATGAACATGTTGATTTGTGTGTGGCCTACATGTTTAAATGGAATAATTAATAACTCATTCATGTACGATGTTCACTGGTATGGTATTTCCTCTAGATAGTATTTTTTTATGACAGATTGAACTAAATAATTAAACTAATATACTGTATGGAAATGGTATATTGGAATGAACATATTTCATTATACATGACTTGTGTTGTATCAGTTTTATAATCATGTCCACTAAAAATATTTACTAATGGTCTCTCCTAGCTTATGCTAAATGGTTCTATTTAGTTGGATGAAAGTGGATACCAATACATATATAATGATACCCATGTTTAAGTTGGATTAAATTATTATAAATTTTATATATGTAATTCATCGTAATCATCATCATCAATATTATTAGACAGTGGGAATGATTGGTGAATAGTAATTAAGGGAATTATTTTTCAGGGATTTTTACTCTCCATTGAATGGGTGTTAGGCATGATGTGTCACACCATTATAATTTTATCATGGAACTGGTCATGAAATCCCAGTTTCCATTACTTTGAGTTTTTATAATGAAGAATCAACCCAACATCTTGATTCATAGGAAAGATGTATCGCATTCATTTGAGATTTGTGGATTGTACCCTTTCTAGAGCCATTGTCTCCTTAGACTAGCCATCAACACCACAGTTACACCCCTGGTATAGCTAGAACCTAGTATCAATGTATATGCCAATAAATTTCCTCAGGTATATAGTGGATATACATGTTTACATACTATATAAATAATTATTAAATATATATGGTTATAGTTCATACTATTATTATATAGGAAAAAGTAGGTATGGCCAACTGGGTGTCCTCATAGAACATAATCCCAACTCATTACTTTTATCAATTTATTTATATTTAGTGGATCTATTATGCATGCTTACTACTGTATTTATAATCACCTAATTCATTAATTATTTAAACACAATTTTTTGTGTCCTACTATGTACATCTCACACCCTACCCATGTCTCCATTATATTGGGTTACTGGAAAAGCCCTTGTTTTGGTAGGTTCATGGATTATTGAATGTGTTGGGAAATGCACTTGGGATCCTAGGAACATGTGACTAAAGCTACTACTTAGGATTCTTATGGATATCACAATTAGTTTTTTTTTCATACTTCATTTGGTGTATTGTATTGCGTCACCTACTCTGTTGCTTATTTATTAGGATTCTATATCATTACAAGTTCATACATTAATAATTATATATTATTGGATACAACCACCATTATTCCCTTAATATATTCAACTCCCACATCATTATCATTTATCATTATTACTTCTAACACAGTCTTTTGATTCTTTATTACTAATATAATGCTATATTATCATAGATATTTTATCGTTTTCCCCACCGTACAACCATTAATCCCTCATTTCTAGTCGACCTCCTTTGGTGTATGAGAGTGGGGGGGCTTGAGGCCATGTGGTGATCGTTCTTGTGAATTTTTAGCATGGAATAGCATTATCTCTTATATTGGGTGTTGAAAATGACTTATCCCACTGTTATACATTTTTTTCAGGTGTTGGCCATGACGTCCCACATTCCCGTAATTTTTGTGTTGGTCAAGAGGACTCTCCCCACCATCTCAAGTGACATCTATGATGACTCACATTAATATGCTATTTAGGGATGTACCCTTACTTAATTCATTGGCTTATTAGACTAGGTGTGGATTCCAGAGTTATGCCCCAGTTCTAGATAGCACCTAGTAGCCTTGTATGTGCCTATATATTTCCACATGTATATAGTCCATATACATGTAGAAATATATATACATATATATGATTATTAAATATATGGTTACAGTTTAGACTATTTCATTATAGACTGAAAGGAGTTATGGTTAGAGAGGTGTCCTTGAGTAACTGGAGCCCAACATCTTAATTTTATCAATTAATTTATCAATGGATAATTTATAATACTCTTAAGCTATTGTATTTATAATAATATATTTGATTATTTATTAGACACTATTGGTGGTGGCTTACATAGTATATCTCACACCCTGCTCTGGCTGATACTGCACTGGGGAACCTTAGCAGTCATCTTGTTCATAGGTCCTTGGATTCTGGATTGTGTTGTGCATTGTACTTGTGATATTTAGGGTACATGAATGAGCTAGTATACATGACGCTAATAGAAATATCCCTTGAATATTTTTATTATATTTCCTTTTCCATGTACTAGACTGTATTTAATTTCCTATTATATAGTATCCTATTTTGGATTTTGTAGCATCATAAGAACATGCATGCATATTTGGTTAGTATTGGTTGTTGAAACCATTACTCTTTTAGTATATTCATTTTCTACTACTTTATAATTTGTCATTATTCCTTCCACTATTTTTTGTTGATTATTTATTACTCTACTATTGTTCCACATTAATAATTAGGGTATATTCTCCTAGTTGTACCACCATTCTACCCTCGCATCTATTATATAGACTCTGGATTATGGGGTGGTGAACTTGAGGTCATGTGTTGACCGATCTAGCTAATGGCTTCATATTAAGTGGGACCGAGACATTACAAAGTGGTATCCCTACTTTCTTGTCCTTTGTATTACTATTTTGAGTTGATAGATATGAGACTTGAAATGTGTTTTTTCTTGGTATATAGTCATTCCTAGTAGTGTTAAAACCATGTACTTGGAAAATACCATGTGGGAAGGGATGTTATTATTGTTCATGAAGTTCATTATTATAGTAGATTATAATTTCACATTGATTTAATTGCGTACATTCCACTACTTACTAATTTATGAGATTTATGTCATTTTACCCTTGGCCCGTTATGTTAAATAAGTATCATTACCAGTATAATTATATACAGAAATAAATTCACATCAAATTAATATTCCATGACATATAGATTTAATTACTTGGCTATTTTGGTTTTGTTAATGTTCATTCTTTGTTGTTAGAATTCTTTTTATATACATTGTTATGTATTTGGGTAACATGATTAGTTTTATTCCTGATTAGGTATTTCATTACAGTGCATTATTAAATAACATGAGGTGTGACATATTAAGTATTTTTTTCATGTAAAGTGTCCTTCTATGATTATTATATTATGATTAAAATTATTATCTATATATCAATCTTGGGTGTTTTTCTGTTTACATAGTAGATTGTCATGTTTTTTTCATTCATTGGTGTATTTTTTCATGTTAACATTATATATTAATTAATATAACAAAATTTTTACAAAATTAAATTTTTTATCAGTTAAATAAAATATCTTCATCAACCTAAGTGGTGTTTAACTTCATAAATTGAAGGTTAGATTCTATTTTTATAAATGATTCAGGAATTTTTGGTCCTTCAAACATTGGTTTCAGGAGCTAAAAAATATTGGTTTCATTTTAATGGGATCCAAAATTAAATTTATAATCTTCATGGATGCCTTATAAATTGGGAAATAGACACCTATATATTAAATCATCCATATAATATAATTATATACATTTAGACTATATAAATATAAATTTTGATGAGTTTTGAGCTTAATTGAATTTATTTCCTTTAGGAAGGCTTATACCTCTATCAAATGGGAATTAAAACTAGTATGATTAAAATAATAATTGAAAAATGGGACCCAAGTACAACAGTTGGGGCATTTTTCTTACGAGATAACCAATTAAGGGTGTTTTTTATGTTAATATTTTAATCTATAGTTATGGTTTATGGGACCAAGTTGGATATGACCAGGACCCTTTAAAGTATCCATTCTTTTCATATTCCTAGAAATACAAACCCATGAGGGTATGCATAAGTTACACTGGGTTGGTTATTTAAATTTTCTATAGCTGATTATGTGTGTTCAAATATACATGTATGGTGGTGTCTAACTTCACCAGTCACATCCTTACTTATTAAAATAACGTTTATCTACATTTCAGTTGTATTTATATGGTCTATTAGTTAATTAAAATTCCAACTAAATCCTAAAGGGTTATTTCCTCAATAGGTTAAAATTGATTTCTTTTAACTAATCCCAATTGTGAAAAATATTAAGGATTAATAAAATGATTAAAATGGATTTATATTATCAAATGACTAATTATGAAAGGTGGTAAATTAAATATTAATTTTTAAATAAGATTTTTGATAAGGCATGCATGTGATCCTAGTGTCATACTATATAAACCACCCAATACTTTTTCTTTAAGATTGGTATTATATATATTTTATAACTAAACCTTGAAATGTTTATGTGCTAATAAAATATTGAAATAATTCCTTAAAATAGTACCTTAAAAATTCCTATAATGTCCCTCATGTAATGTATGTTATGAAATTTTCATGATTTATTCCTTAAAATATGAACATGAGTATTTTCTATAGGCCTTCTCTTCTATATCAGGAACCTAAAGAATATTTTCTGTGTACTTGTTACCTTTTAAGGAATGATCCCTTTGTAGGATCGATGTTTTATGCTTTGATAATGGGATATCCTTAGGTTGGTATCACCCTTATAACCTTAAAAACGTAACTGATTATTTTGATCCATTTAAAAAATATAATATTTGTATTTCATTGTCCCGTGTAGGAATTTTTGGTTGGAAATTGAAACCAATTTTTTTATTTGTGGATATTCTATAGTTTGATACTTTTATGGAAAAGAGATAGACATATATAGGGAATGGTCATCCACATAGTAGGTCATGTGATCCATATTCTTATTTATTTATGTTGGATGACTCATTATGTATTTTTTTGTATCTGATGATATTTTTCATACCTTATGAATTTCTTAAATGGTTGAATGAACTGTGTGAGTTTTGTCCAAATCATAAGATCTTTAAGCTATTATGATTTCATCATTGGTCATCTCTGAGGTATAGTGACTAGGGTGTTAAAGGTAATCATGGATCTTCCCAATGATTAGGATAATGTTCTAAAGTAGATCATTCGTTTTGACTTATTGTTCATTTAATTTTGGATTTTATACGTGAAGTTATGTTGTGTGTAGAAAAAACTGAGGAGGAGTGGCAAGCATAATTTTAAAGTAAAATTTAATCTAGAACACTATTAAGTAGATATTTTTCTTCTCATTTATGTTATAATTTTTTAAAATATTGTTGGCCACGTCTTGACCTATGTTTAGTGGTCAATGTATCATGTATCAAGGGATATGTTTTCATATCTAGTAATGAATTTGTATGGACACTCCTAAGGTAGGGAGAGTACTGTAGAAAATTAATTATTTTTTTCTATTTAGAGGGAACACAAACAAAAAGAACCATTTGAATATGGTTATAACTTCATGAAATTCCATGGAGTTGGTGAGATTTGGAAATTTTTCAATGCCCTAAAGTTAGTATGATGATGAAATATTTTTCAGTGAATCAATCCTTTAAGAACAACATTAGTCAAGGAAGAACTTTGGTGGTTATGATTGAGTGATCATTAAATTCATCATGTGGTAAATGAATCATCGTCTGGTAAAGGTGATTCATCAGTATGGTTATAATAAATTCTTCATGAAAAGATAAACAATGATGGTTTGGTTGTTTTCCTTGTCTATTGTCAGAGAATATTGGTTCGAATCCATATAGAGTGCTTCATAATTATGGTAGAGAAAGTGTATATTGTCTTCATGGTAGTTCATAACATCATATTAATAAAATATTAGCTTAATTAAGATCATATCACATATCTTGAAATCATCCAGATACACTAAGAGAGTTTCATTTATATGACATGATAAATTGGGATGCCCATCTTTTAGGTAAACAAACATTGTGGGAGTTACACTCATAAAGTGTTCTATGTTAAGAGGGGTAATTTTCTAGAGTGTTACTGTGATTCATGTATAGGAAAGACTTTACTTGATAGGTGGGAAGAAACTAGTTCATTAACTTAAATATATTTGGGATAAGTCTGAGATAATGATCCTTTGATATTTCGATGTTGTACAGACATTTCATTACTAAGAGTCAAAGCATTGAATTCCTTATATGAGCTCCTTGGAATCCAGCTGATGAATCCATGGAGAACCTAGAATTTTAGATAGATTCAGATATTTTTTTCCAAGTGTAATAATCTAGGTGTGTTAGATCATGTTTAAACCTATGTTCATGTTGGAGAACATGATCATAAATGGACGTTTTGGCTTCAAACATCACCAAATATAAATTATAGACTTCAATGATTGTTTTCAAATAAAATGTGAGGTTCTGTGAATTAAGGAATAATTTTCTAAGTTGTGTTAATTAGTGAATCAAATCTATAATTTTTTTTAGAATACTCATAGAGGTGTGGATCTATTTTTTTCTTTCTATTTAAATGAATGCAGTCATTGCGGAACCGTTTCTGAAATGCCTTCTGGTTAAAAGTGTTGAAATGTGAATACAAGCTGAGGATTTTATTACAATGGTTAAATCTAATAGAATTAGTGAGGTTATTTGGGATTCTACCATTTATTATAATTGGGAATTTTGTTGTTAGTAATGTTAGAACAATACATGCTTTCTTAAGTATATAATTACAAAGGCGGTGAAAATGTGAGTTAGAATTGGCCATTCATGTTCTAGATCCTATGGTTGGGGGATCCGTAGTCTGAATGGAGAATAATATGGTAGGGTAATGGTGTCTAAGGTATGATTAGATCAAGTAAGCATTTCTGAATGATTTAGTTATGAATACAAGCATTTACTCTATTTTTAACAACTCTTATAGAATATGATTTAAGTGATGCTTGGACGTAAATTGGGAGTTTTGAATGTAATGCAGGAATTTTGAAGAAACTTCATTACTCTAGTAGGTTGGGATATTAATTTTTTCTCCATGTATTATTACGGATGAAAAGCTATATGCTGGAGAGATTGTGGTGTCCTATGTTTTTGGAATGGATATATTTTATCTAAATGTAATTTAATATTTCAATTGGTGGGTGGGAAAAATTATAAACCAATAATCAGAATAAAATTGTGAGAGTTATAACACATATATGTGTTATTTAAAGTCATTTTTTATGGATCGATAGGTGCCTAGGGTTCCCCCATTGTGTTTTGTAAGTGTTGATCCCTAAACACTCATGTTGAGGAGGATTTTTAAGGGCACATTGTCCATCTGAAACCATGAGACCCACCAGAGTAAATGGTGTATCCTATTTTGGATAGGTGGGGTGTTGAATGTTTTTTCATAATCATGAGAACTAGGCATCAGAGACAGGTGGGTGTTATAGGTGTCTTGATGGAGGTAATGTACATAGTTTGTGCATAGTTTGGGTAATAATATGCATGAACTGTGTGATCCCACTTCTATACATGTAGAGGAATAACACTTGGCACATGTTTTGGGCTACATTATAACCAGACTATGAACATCATTAAAGGATCTAGAAATTACTAAAATTACCCTACTATCTTGTTTATTTTCTCCTTCATCTCTTCTCCTCTTACCTTCATGCATCATCCTACCAAGAGATTACCGTTATTATCCTATTGATATAAGGTGGTATCCTAAAACAATCCTTTATTTCGAGTGCCTTCAGTATCATTGGTTAGAAAATGATAAGTTTATGACACTTACATACTCTTTATTAATTCAATTCTCTAACATATAGCTTATTTTTTGGTGAGATAATTTTCCATATTGTTAGGGTATTCGAAAATATCATTGATTTCTCTAAAACAAGACCAAATCAATCCTCGATGTTGGATGATTGGGTAATCCAAGGAATATGGTAGGTTTTTGATATCATTAACCACTATATTATCTCTATTTATAAAGAAGGTTGTTATTCCACGCACCAGTAAATTGGTAAGAAACCAATTAAATGTGAAATTTAATTTTTATAACCTAAACCCTAGTTATAATAACCCATGTATAGTAAATTAACATTATTGATGGTCTTGGAACAAGAGATTAAACCACCCTTAAAGGTGTGTCCCTTGACTTCCCATAATTAATAAAACATTTTCTAATAGAAACCCTTCACGAGGTTCATTACCTTATAAAATTAAACAAGTTAATTAAATTCATAGGTTGCAGGGTATATCCCTCACTATGTTATCTTCTTATGGATGAAAAAAACATAATTTCTTGAAACCTTTTTTTTATTGAGTGATATTTTTTAATTTTTTTGTGACCTACACTTTACCATCTACTAATTTATACCTCCTGTTTGGATGGTGTTTATTTCTTTTGATAGATCACATGGCCCTTATATTTTTAATGATTTAATTAACTATGTAATGAAACTAATAGTGTATATGTAAATGGTAAGTGGTAATGAAACTCATAATTTGTACTAGACTTTTTTTGTTATGTTTATAAAAATGGCCACTCTAATGATAAGTAAACTGTTTTCCCCTTTCCTAAGTAAAATGTTTCTATTTATTGAATAAAAGTGTGCTGGAAAGTCATTCCACATGATTCATAATTATTATATAGACTTTATGAATTGTGACACTCATGCTTATGTTGGGTAAAATTATTATAAATTTTATAGAGTAAATACATCATTATTATTATAATTATGAGACCATGGGGTTGGTTGATGGAAAATAGTTAAGGTACCTTTGAGCATGGTGTTTCGCTCTACATTACATTGGATGATTTTCATGACATATCACACCGTTATAAATGTTTTTGGGAGGTCGGAAATACATTACATTTTCGCATCCATTGGTTTTTGAGCATGATGACTCACCCCACAAACTCGAGTGATGAGAAATATATCTTACATTCATATGAGATTCAAGACTTGTACGCTTACTAGATATATATACTAGATAGACTAGACATGGACAACTGAGTTGTGCCACGAGTCCAGCTAATACCTTGTATCCATGTATAGGCCTATAAATGTACTCATATATATGTTTATATATTATTACTCAATATATATTATTATAGTTCTAATTATTCTATTATTGGCCGAAATAAGTTTGGTCAGCAGAGTTTCCATAGGGAAATTGTGCCTAACTTGTTACATTAATCTATTTATTAATCATCAATTCAAATATTATACCTACACACTAATGTATTTATTTTACTAGAAAGGATTGTGTTTTATACACCATTAGTGGGGGTCTACTAAGTATATAATGCATTCTGATCAGGACATGATCACACTAGGTTACCTGAGCAGACCACATGTTTGTCGGTCTAGGGATTATTTATTGTGTTGTGAATTTTACTTGGGAGATTAAGTGAACAAGACTAAGCTAGTACTCAGGATGCTCATAGAGATCTCCCTTGAGGATTTTTATTCTTTTTCCGTGATCATGTAACGAAATATATTGTGTTTCCTATTTTATTTCTTCCTACTATCAATATTGTGTAATTATAATGACATACATACATAATTGTATATTATTCATTATGGCCAAAATTACTTAGTTTATATATTCATCTTCTTTTTTATCATTTATAATTACTTATCCTTTTATCCCCTATTGATTATTTATTATTATACCACTATGCTACTCTGATGTTGATGGCCTACTCTCCCCACCATACCACCATTAGATACTCAATTCTAGTCAGAAGCCTCTATAATGTGGGGCGGTGCAGTTGAGGCCATGTGAAGGTTGGTCAGTGTACTTGTTACATAGTCAGTTGGAACAATTCAAGTCCCAATATTTACATAATTAAAATCATATATTTTTTCCATTAATAAAATAAAAAATTCATGATATTATAACTTTTTGAAAAGAAATAGGTTTCATAAAAAATCCATCATTTCATTGTGGCATAACACATGGAAAATAAATAAGTTGCATGAATATATTTTCATAAAATTAATAAACGATACCATAATATATTAAGGATAGTTTCATTATGTCATATCTTATTGAATCATAATTAATATAAAAGGATGTCAACTTAGATTATAATTCCATTTAAAAGGTCAGTAGAATATTTCTTGAGTAAAAAATATTTTAAATTTTTATTCAAGTAATAAAATTAGCAAACATCTTGATTAATAGGGAAATAATTTCTTTGGAACAAATCATATATAATTGAAATATAATATTCAAATTATTGAGTGGTTAAGATAACAGTAAATTCTATTCTCGGAGACATTGCTAAAATAATTACTCCATTCACAGTTTCTATAAAAATTCAAAAGTATGTTATTTATAAAATGTGAATAGGATTCCTTTAAAACAATTTTATAAAATTAAAACGTGGGTAAAATTTAATTAAAACAATCAAAAAATATTATTAATACATTCTTGAAAACATTTTATTAAATAATGATCATGGAAGAAAAATGATTTTCATATAAAGGGAGAAATAATCTCTCCCTCCCTTATAAATTATTTTTCATTGTGTAGAGTTATTAACTAGACTAAAATAATAGGAAAATATGTAATCTCTGTAAATAACTATATTTTTTAATGACAGTCTAGGGATGTTCCATGGGTGATGTTACCTTCTTGGATTGAGTGTTTGAAACTTCTTGGTGGTATCATTCTTGATGTGACGCACATTTACAGGGAGGCTAATCAGGTTGTTGATGCCTTGTCAAAGAAAGCTATTATGGACTCTTCTTTGGATTGGTCTTTTTATATTCCTGATTGATGCACGCATCTTGTTGAGGCAGATGCGAGTGGAACGGTCATTACTAGACTATGTAAACCTCCCTTTTATTGCTGACCACCTTTTCCTTTTTTAGTAAAATTTGGTATGAGTGATCTTTTTGCTCCTGGGACTTTTGAGTTATTTCAATATATTAATATTGATCATAAAGAATCTGGGAAAACAACAAGATTGTAACATAAATAAGTTACCATATGTTATACTTTTTTTGAATGTTATCTAGAATCAAGTATAATAAATTAAAAATTATTATAAATATATAATATAATCATTTATATACTTATAATATCATATATTTTCTCCTTATAAAAATTCAAATCCCTTTTATTAATAATTCCTTCGAATGTTTTTTTCCAGGTGATAACTCTTTAATTTTTCATAAGAATTTTGGTTTAGTATATTCATTACTTGTACAATTATGACAGTTCAATTATCTCTAGAATTATATTCATGATATAATTTTCATATATATAGTTTACATGTGTATTTAAAATCATCCATTATAGCTAAATATAGATAAATAAATTACATCATTCATGGAGACACTAATCTATACATACGCATTAATGTTGGTTACACTTTTCGATGGATAGAAAAAAATAAAGATAAAAAATAATTAACCATTAAAGAATAATTATTAAATCAGATATATCCTAAATATTTAATAAATCTATCATGATTATCATATATGTGAAGTTGATACTAAAACATTAACACATCACTTCAAGGAGGCAGTAGTCCACACCTACGCACGAGATATGTTATTATTTTCCAATAG
The DNA here is from genome assembly GCA_963277665.1 of Viscum album. Classification (NCBI taxonomy): domain Eukaryota; kingdom Viridiplantae; phylum Streptophyta; class Magnoliopsida; order Santalales; family Viscaceae; genus Viscum; species Viscum album. Next base: position 1,151,396,711 of record OY728121.1, on the reverse strand, counting down.
ATCAGAAGGTATATATGATAATACAAATCCCAAAGAATAATTATTTTTAAAATATAATATATAATATTTATATTCATAATTTTTTAATATCCATTCCCTTTGGGGATTGATAATGATTTGCATCACTACGTGGAGGCGGTAGTCAACAAATACGCACAAGTGACACTTTCACATCCCATTTGATTTAATGATAGTAACTATTTGTGGTCCTATAATCATAATAAAATTTAATGAAATTTAGGATACTGAATAAATTATTTTATGATGAATACCATATATTTTTATGTGGTATAAGAAAATATAAATTTAAAGAGATCGGGTAAGATAATAACCACTCCTTTGGTTAGCCTCCCTTATATTATTTCTTAAATAACTTTGGATAATTATTTTAATAATAAAATCAAAAAAATTCATAGATATGAAATTTTGTATGGGTTTTTTTGTATTCATTAGATATATAAGGATCAATTTTCAGTATATCACATATTCTTCAAGTGTCCTTTTACATGTGGTGGAGAGGACACACATGGAATATCATAAATAAATAAAACATAATAATGTTATTCTCAAGAAACAATCATCCAAATGGTTATATTTTTTATGGAAGGATAGTATGAAGATTAAACAAGACCATATAATAGGATTTAGGTTTGTTTAATTTTCAATCATGTCCTTATCATTTGGTTTAAACCCCTAAAAAACATGTTTTAACATTAACTAAGAATTTTTTTATCGTTTTCCTTATCAATAATGTTGAGAAATGAAGTTGGAATCATTAAAAACTTTGTATATAGGGATTCCATGTTTGGAACCTATTTTATGAAATTCAATATCTAATAGAATAATAAATTTCTTTTCAAATAATCAAACAAAATGAAATGAAAACCCCTTTTCAAGAAATTTTTTTACCATAAGAATAAAAATTATTTTTTTTCAAAATTCCCATAAAATCAATTACAATGACTAAAATTTGTTATTAATAATATAAATTATATATTTTTATTTTTAAAATAATTATAAAAAAATTTAACTTTTTAAAATTATTTAAAAGAATGGAATATTTTCAATGAAAATTTTTACTTTTCAATATATATACAAAAATACCCTTTTTGGAATATTATAAAAAAATAACTCTTAGATTATTTAGACACATTAATATTTAAATTTATATTTATTTTTCACATAACTTCTATAAATTTTGATAAATATAATTATATTATTTTTCCACATAATTAAAAAAATTTGGGAAACTTTTACTAGGAAAACATTTAATTAATTCATTAAAAAATAGTACTTCTATAATTTATTTACCTAAAAATCACTAATTGTTTTTTATATATGGTAATTAATATATATACCAACAACTTTAGGGTTGGGTTGTAATGATATTCTGTATTTCGTATCATTTATGCTCACAGTTGAGTGTATCATAAACAATCGATGAAATTACATTAATTAAAAGGGAAAGATATCATAAACTCATGGTGTGATACGTTATACAACTCTTAAAATGAATCCCAACCATGAAATTCCTTCACTCTTATAAAAGAATTGTGTATATATTTATTCCTCACTCCCTCACATATTGATGTTTCTTCTTCAAATTTCTGATTCCTCTAGAAAACATTAAATATGTGAGAAGTGTTCCATAAAAATTTTCCTCTATGATCAAAGACTTATAATAGTTTTTATTAATTGGAAAAATCATCCTAAAATAGTATTACCTATGAGTTTACTATATATGATGGATCATTTATGTACTAACATAGGAGGGAAATAAGAAACACATCGTGAAAATTATTATGTTTCAGTGGAAGCATGAATAGATAAGCTACCCTCTATACTCGATCAAGGATACTAAATGGGAAAATATACATAGGGCCCAAATTTACTATAACAACCCAACACTTTTTTACGCACATAACCTTGACATATTATATTAACATTCACTTAATATCTCCCAGAAGATCAAGAGGTATAGTGTCTTTAGGGATTAGGAAAATTACATGATAACTTAAGACATAAAATACAACATCTTTTTTGAAAACTAATTTTACATGACCACAATATTCCTTTGTACTTAGAATTTCATGACATAACCTAAGAACATACATAAGAAAAGGGTGAGCTATAAAGCCGAGTAAGGGAGTAAAAAAGGCATTATATGAAGAATATAATATAGTTTGGTAAATAGGCATATTAATGGTGCATAAGAGAAAAATTAACATATATTAATGGTAAATCATGATTATCATAACATTGAAATGTTGCAACAACATACAACATGATATTAACATGATCCAAGTCTCATTGCACTTGGATTAACATGAGTAAACCTTAATTTCACTTGAATTAACCTAATTAAACCCTCATTGAACATGTATTATCATGAGTAAACCCTAATATCAGATGTAATATCTTGATACTAAACGTTACCCAATGCATTGGAGTGCTATCAGGGTGAACCCTTCATAATCATTTAAATCTCATGCTTAAGTTTACCACATAGATCATATAACATGGATTCATTCAACATCATCATTTATTACATGATTAATGAATGTGGAATACATATATTTAACTATCATTCAATAATTATATGTACTTAAAGGTGAATACCCTAGATAGAGAAATGGGAATGGTATTCATAAAACAATTATTTTTGCTTCGAAAATTATGGTGTAATTTTGGTAGCATAACAACATCTTATGAAAATTTAATAATTGGGTTGATGAGAGATAAAGGGATATATCATAATTTATAAATGTTATAGATAAGAAGTGGATCATGAAACATAATATCCTAACATATTAACTAGCTTTTAGATGCATAATATAGAAGAAATACTTAAATGGAAATGGGAAGAGATAAATCTCTTACAAAATTTATTCCTGGTAACAGGCATACATGGAAGGAATTAATGAGAGAGAAAGGGTTATGTCATCAATAAAACATAAGGAGTTATGTAAGGGGGTAAGAAAAAAACACCAAAATTTGTAATTTAAATTAAAAAGGTATAACAATATAAATAAACTTGGATAAGAATTAGAATAGAATGTATCCCTAACAAAAATCCGGCATGGTAACTGGTGAATATAAGGGTTCATTAGAGGGGTAAATGAGAGTGAACGGGTTTCTCATAACTTATACATGATATTTTAAGTAATTAGGATATTTAATAACATATCCCAACATATGAATTAAATAAATTAAAAGAAATAAGATGAAAATAATACTTGATAAAAGAGGATGGTGGAAGATTCCTTACAGAATTTCGACATAGTAACGGGTGTTCTCAAAGGGTCATAAGGGGGATTTATGAGAGTGAAAGGAAGATAAAATCATCAATACATAAAATGGATAATATTTGGGTAGTGTAAAATCATAACCCAATATATAAATATGGAACTTAAGAAGCATAATTTAAAAGAGTAGATTGAATGGAAATGAGAAGAGTGAAGTCCCTTACAGAATTTTGGCGTGGTAATGGGTGTACACGGAAGGAATTAATGAGAAATAATGTGGTATACCATCATTAAAATATAATTAGGGAAGTATGGGGAGGTGAGAAATCATTCCCCAACATTTGTAATTGAATGTAAAATGTTATTACAATATAAAGAAACTTGGATAGAAATGAAAAAGGAAGGAATCCCTTACTTGAGTGTGTGACTTTAGGAGCTTGAAGAGGGGCTTACATAGAGCTTGGGGAACCAAGGGAAGATTACAGAGAGGTTAGGGCCAACTAGAGACTTTCTAAAATGATTTTTAGTGGAGATAAGAGGAATATTAAGTGGGTTTCAATAGGAAATGAGAGGGGAATTCTTTAATATTTCACAAACATTGGTTTTGGAATCTATATAATTAAATATTTTAAACCAAAAACCTTCACAGGGATTTTTCCAAAGAGGAGTGGAAACAATTATTTTATATGTACAATTTACAAACATATTAAAATGTTATCATTTCTTATGTGGAAGTCAATCACACCCTCATGGAAATGAATTTAAAATCAAAAAATATATTATACACTTTGGAAGATTCACTAAGGCATTATAAAATAAATCAAATAAATCTAAAATCACATTATTTTAATGGGAAAACATATATTGGGCCGAGAATACCATTATAGTAATTATTACATCATTTTTTGGTCATCATGATGTCATTAAACACATATTTTATTTATACAGTACATAATTTTTACCCAAAAACTTTGACTATATCAGAAAATTAAGAAAAATTCACCGTTCAATAATTTTGGCGTCTTGATTCTAAAGATAAAATTAATTTTATCTGAATATTTTTCTAAATATGTGAATTTTCACATTAAAATGAAAACAAACATATATTTAAAATTCAATGGTTTTGATAAAAATAGTTTTCAAGCCTTGATAAAAATTACATTTGACTTCATAAAAGTTATATAATCATTTATTACTCATAAAATTAATTTGATAATAATATTTTATTAAAATATTGGGTATTTAAAAAAATCATTAATTCTTTAAAATTAATTCTTTAAAAATACACTTTTTGTTTTATCATACAAAAAATATAACTCTTATCTAACTAAATACCAAATCATTTATAGATATGGAACTGATATAATCATCATTTATAATAATTTTTTTATAATATTATTAATAAAAACCGTATTTTAATATGATCATGTATATATTTCTCACAAGTACCGTATTAACCCAAAAAAACAATTTATAAAATTCATCATTTTTTAAGAATGACTATTCTTATAAAGGAATTGATGGAATAATTATTTTATTTATAAAATTGTATTACAAAACTAGTAAATAATTCCTTAATACATAACCCCTTATAACACCCGCAAAAGGACTAAGGGTATGGTGGGAAATGGTGATAGACTCTTGGGGTAGCTCGGATAACATCGACTATGTGGTAATCTCTATTAACATGAACTTATCCCATAGTAGATTCTGTTCAAACTTAATTTGTTGAAGCTCATTTTGGGCATGGTCAATAGATAATCCAAATGACTCTACCTTCTTTTCGGGCACTAAAAAATGAGCTTCATACGGCCAGAGTCTACTAGATTATGTCATCATCGCCTTTGTCTGAGTCAAAATGGTTCTTTTTAAAAACCATAAATTTATATCAGTAATGTGATCACTATTCAACATCTATATTATAAATGGTAATGATACATAATGGTTATTTAAACCTAATAATAATTATAATAATATAAGATCATATGTGTTTTCAATAAGACATTAAATGAAATGGAATTTTATTCATAAAAGTTCGAGCCATTAGAAAATTCTCCCCTTAAGAAATTTTTCCTTCAAAATTTCTTTTTCCCACACTAAATTCGATGTGGGTAACTATACCTCATCACTTCCTCAAGTTCACATGTGGAATCTTCAAACATGTGGTTTTTCTGCAACACCTTGATGAGGGACCTTGTCACATTTAATAAAAACATTTCCTTATGATCTAAGATCTTCACCAGTTTTTCTTCATATGAGAGGACATTATTCAATGGTACCACCTCTAGATTGAGTACATGTGATGGGACAGGTTTGTACTTCTTCAATAGTGATACATGGAATACATAATTACATGATATAGGTTCGTTGGGACTACTAGTCGATTGGCCGCTACTCCAATGTGATAAAGGATCTCAAAAGGGCATATCCACCTTGGATTAATTGTTCCCTTCTTCCCAAATCTAGTAAATACATTCTAAAGTGATATAAAGAGGAATATCATGTCTCTAAAATCAAAATCTAGGTCGCGTTGATGATTATCATCATATCACTTTTATCGACACTAAGTAGCTTTAATGCGCTGCTAGACGGTCTTAACCATCTCCACAATTTCCTCGACCATTTCTAGATCTAAAAGTTTTCACTCCCAAACTTCATCCCAACATGCTGGTGTTCATCACCTCTTCCCATAAAGATATTTATAAGTATCTATTTGTATATCTGAGTGGAAACTATTTTTTTAAGAGAACTCCACCAAAGAAATATGTTGGTCATATCCTCCTCTAAATTCCATTGAGAAAGCTATCAACATGTCCTCATGTCTTTGGATAGTTTGTTCAGATTGAACATCAGTTTGAGTATGATAAGCCTTGCTAAAGATCAGCTCATTATTCAGATTGGGTTATAGACTCTTCCAGAACATAGAGGTGAAAAATGGATCTCAATATGATATAATCGATAGTGGTACACCATGTAGCCTTACCACTTCTATGAAGTATATTCATGCCAGTTGATCCAATGAGAAATCCTACCGAATTTCTATGAAGTGTGTAGTCTTTGCAAGAAGATCCAAAAAAACCCAGATATAATTGTTTCCTTTGGATGTCTTCATAATAATGGTGACAGTTTATAAGGTGATGTTTTCCCATTTCATTTCTAGTATGTGTAATGGTTCATAACCCCCTTAGACTTCTGCCTCTCAGTCATCATTTGCAGACATTCCAAGAACTTTGATATATACTCAGTGATATCACACGTCATTTTTTTACCACCAATAAATCTCTCAGAGATCTTGATATATCTTTTTTGTTTCCTGGATCAATGGAGAAATTTGTACTATCTACATCATCCAAAGGTTATTTTTTTAACTCTATATTTTATGGAACACATAATATTGACCCACATCTCACAATTCCTTCTTCATTAACATTGAAATATGTGGATTTCCCTTTTCTGATAGTTTCCAATTTCTTATTAATTCCCATATCATATTTTTGATCATCCTTTTACCATTCAAAAACAGATGGTTGTGAAATAATTTGTTAAAGGATTAATGATTTATCCTTATTTATGATTATCATGTTCATCTTCCTCAAATATAAGAATATTGGATCATTTTAAATTATCATCAATGAAAGATATGCTAGATCCTTTCTACTTAATGCATATTTTACTTTATTCACATTCCCCAGATAGTAGTGAATTGATAATTCATAGTCATTGATCAGCTATAACCATCTTTGTTGGCACATATTATACTCTATCTATGTGAATATATATTTTAGGCTTTTGTGATCCATATATATTTCACAAATTTCCTAGAAGAGGTAATGTCACCAAAATTTTAATGCGAAGATCACTGCAGCCAACTCCAGATCATGTACTGGATTGTTCTACTAGTTAACTTTCATTTTACTTGAATAATAGGCGATAACTTTGTCATTTTCAATCGACACACATCCCACGACCTTCTTCAAAGCATCACTGAACAACACGAAATGTTTTATACTTGTGGGTAGTGTGAGCACAGGCAGAGTGATATTCCTCTTTTTCAACTCCTTGAATTTCTCTTCACATTCCTCATTCCAGACAAACATGACTCCATTATGAGTTATCTTATTAACAAGGTTTGATAATAGATAGAAATTTCTCACAAATCAGCGATAATATCCAGCAAACCCATGGATTCTATGGATATCTATCACAAATGTGGGCCTCATCTATCCATAAATTTCATTTGTCTTAGAGGGATTCATAGATATCCCATCGCTTTTCATGATATGACCCCAGAATGAGACTTACTTCAACCATAACTCACACTTTATGTACTTTATATAGACTTTCTCCTTTCTTAGGGTCTCTAGTACAATGCTTAGATACTCCTCAAGCTCCTCATTGGTTTTGCAATACATTAGAAAATCATCGATAAAAACTACCACAAATTTGTCGAGGTAATCTCGAAAGACACTATTCATGAAGTCCATGAAGATTGATGGAGAATTATTGATTCCTAAAGGCATTAATATGAATTCATAGTTCTCTTAACATGTACGAAAAGGAGTCTTGGGGATATCCTCCTTCTTCACCCTTACCTGGTAATATCTCGACCACAGATCCACCATGGAGAATTCTTGTGATCCACGTAACTGATCAAAAAATTCATCAATTCATGGAAAATGATACTTTTTCTCTATCGTGATTTTGTTATGCTCACGATAATCTATTCAAAGGTGCATTGACTCAACCTTCTACTTGACGAAGAGGACTGGTGCACCCCATGGTGAAGAACTTTGGCATATAAAACCTTTATCTAGATTCTCTTATAGTTATTTCTTTAGCTCCTCAAACAACACAACAGTCATTTTATATGTAGTCTGGGATATTCTAAATGCCCCTGGTATAAGATCAATCGAGAATTAAACATCTCTTCTAGAAGTAAGACCAGAGAATCCCTCGGGAAACACATCAGAAAATTTACTCACAATAGGAATGTCTTCAAGGATATTTCCTTTCATAGACTCAATCATCTAAGGAAGATATGTATGCTCATAGGGCAGAAATATAAACTCTTTATATTATGGTGCTAATGAATATTCATCCTCCTCATTTCTATTGTACTTAATTGGGGGTTGATTCACCATATGGAGAGTGATTTCCATCTCAAGACAACTTATGTTGGCTCTATATAAGGAAATAGAATCCGTGCCCAGAATTTGAAAAAATTCCACTAGAGGGAGTATGAAGAGGTGCTATGGTAAGTTCAATCCACGAATTGTGACAGGGGAGGAGTTATATTCACAGGATTCAATAATTGCCCCATTTTTTATTCTCACCAACATCTTTACTTTCATGATATGTGGTGTTGTTTGTATTGTTCTACTAAATATTCGGGGTATAAAAGAATGTGCAGAACCCAAATTTAAAATTATGTTTTCTATCCTCAAATGAATAACTAGCGTACCCATGGAAACTTCATTTTCAGGATTCACTTCAGTAGTATTGATGGAAAAGGCTCTCCCTTTCCTCTTTAGAGGTAGTTGGTTGCCTCTAAAAACCCTTGTCTTAGGGAATTGGTTCATAAATTCCCTTGGTTCTTTGTATATGTGGCAATGAACAATGTGTTGAGGGATGAAAACAGTATTCCTCTCCTCTATCACGGTAGTTTGTTTTTCTTAATGGAAATTAAAGGCTAGGTTCCCTTCTCTTCCGCACTTAAAAATTTTCCTCATCCCCTTCAGGAAAATTTTGGGGTGCTTATTTCCACACCATTGGAATGTTGGGTGTTATAATTTCATATCACAATTATATTTATCCATCAGACCATCATAATTAATGTCCACATTCCATTTATTATCCCTATGACACCCCTGAGATTCATTGACCTCTATTTCAACTTTATGTTCACATTGTACAATTTCCTCATAGCTATAAATGTCATGGATTTCTAGGGATTTCTGTATGGTAAGTTTTATCCCAACAAAGAAGTAGTCAAACTTGCATTTGGGGGTTATGAAAATTCTATAGGCATATCATTCAAGCATCATGATGTTTTCCTCATAAACTCCAATAGATTCTTCATCTTTTTATTGAGGGAAAGGAAGTCCCTTTCCATATTAAGTCGGAGGGTGCGAGGAAAATATTTATCAAAAAACATTTTCTAGAAATCCTTCAATTCCAATACCTCAATCTCTTCCTCAAGCTATGTATATTTCATCAATTTTCACCATTGATCTTCTTCACCCAGCATAAGAAAAGAATCCAGATGAAACATCTCTTTGTTTTGAATATTAAAGGATGGAATAATAATATCAATTTAGTTTATCAATTTTTTGGTGATTGAGGGATTAGATGATCCATTTAAATTAAGAGGCCTTTGTTATAAAGCTCTCAATTGTGGATTGTTATTTCTTAAAGGGGGTGTGATGTTCCCCACGACTCATGTTTCTATTAAAAACCTGAGTTAAATGAGGGAGTATCATGAAATATTTTTTGATTCCCACTCCCATAAGATTGTGCATCTCATTAGAATAGTCATCACATTGATCTTCAAATCAGTTATTAGCTCGAGTCCTCCTATTATTGTCCATTGGAAAGAATAAAAGAAAAATTAGATGTAATTATTTTTAAACTATTAAACACCTACGTTTAATCCAATGAAAAAAATGGGATAACTTATGAATTACATTGATTTCCATAACTTATGAATTTATAAGCTATAATCTAAATAATCCATGATCTACTTCCCAAAATATATTCATAGGGGAATTTTTTTACTCCCAAAATAACGGTTCATACTAAGCATATTAATTTTCCAATGCATATCCCTCAAGAGTTTCAAACCAAGACTGAAGCAGGGCCCATTGTCATGCACCAATTCCCATTTGATTCTTTCCCAATGCAGTGTTTTTAGGTTTTACCCCTAAATACTTCTATTCCAAATCCACCTCTAATTATTTGTATCCAGACAGGGATGTATTGGATTGGTAAACCACTTACTCTATACTCACAAAACAAATGGGATTTTTTCTTATACATAGTCTTATCCTTAAGTATTTCACTAGGGTTTTCTAATCCTAATTCAAAAAAACATAAACTTATCCTCTAATACCAACTACAACAAATGTTCTCTTTATTACACACTTAGACATGATTTATCACATAAACATGCACTTAATACCACCCAAAAGATTGATATGTCTAGTGTATTTAGGTATTATGAACATTACATGACAACTCAAGTCAAAAAATACAACATCATTATTCAAAACTCATTTTATATGACCAGAAAATTGATTTTTACTTAGAATTTCATGGGATAACCTAGGGACGTACATAAGTGAAGGGTGGGCTATATAACCCATCAATGGAGTAAAAAAGTCCTAAAATTAAGAATAAAATACATTTTAGTCAATTGGAATATCGATAGAGAATCATTTAAACATTAACATAAAGGCAAGATATAACACTATTTTCATAACATGGAAATGTGTTAACAACATACAACATGATATTATCGTGATCCAAGGCACATTAAACATGGATTAGCATGAGAAAAACCCTCATTACATATGAATTATTATGATTAAACCCCCATTTAACATAGATTAGCATGACTAAACTCTAATTTTACACTAATTACATTTATACTAAACATTACCTAATGCATTGGAGGGATATCAGGGTGCACCCTTCAAAATAATTTCCATCTCATGCTTAAGTGTACCACATAGATCATATGAAATGGATTCATTCAACATCATAATTTATTCCATGATCAAATAATATGAAATACATACATGTATGTACCATTAAATAGGTATATGTTCAAAATTTTGAATACCCTTGATAGAGAAATGGGTATGGTACTCATAATATGATGACTTTGGTTTAGAAAATAGAAGTGTAATTTCGGCAGGATAACATCTTCATATGAAAATTCATAAATTGGGTTGATGATAGAAAAATGGGTCTCTAATAATTTATACACGATATAGAAAATATGGGGATCTTGGAACATGATATCCTAGTATATGAAGTGGAAGTTTGATTCATAATATAGAAGAAATACAGAAATGGAAATAAGAAGAGAGAAATCCCTCACCGAATTTTGAAATTGTAACGGGTGTACACAAAAGGCATTAATGATAGAGAAAGTTATCTCTCATCATTAAAACATAAGGATTTAAGAATGGGAGAGAGTAGAAATCATACCCCAATATTTTTAATTGAAAATAAAAGTGTATAACAATATAAATACACTTGGATAAAAATGATAAAGTAAGGAATCCCTTATAAAAATTCGGCATGGTGACCGATGCACATAAGTGTTCATAAGAGGGATAAATGAGTGTGAAATGGTATATCACCATTTACACATAAAATGGGAAGTAATACATTTATTTAATAACATATCCCAAAATTGTAATAAAATAAATTAAATGTCATAACATGAAAATAATGCTTTATAAAAGAGGAGGGTGGAAGATCTCTTACCGAATGTCAACATAGTAACGGGTGTGCTTAAAGGATCAAAGTGGGGCTTGATGATAATGAATGGAAGATATCATAATCTATAAATAAAATAGAAAATATGAGGTTATGGAAAATAATAACCCAACATATAAAATATGGAACATAAGAAGCCTAATGTAAAAGAGTAGTTTGAATGGAAATGAGAAAAGTGAAATCCCTTACATAATTACAGCATGGTAACAGGTGTACACAGAAGGATTTAATTATAGGAAAAGTTTTATCTCATAATAAATACATAAGTAGGGAAGTATTGGGAGGTTTGAAATCATACCCCAACATTTTCAATTTAATGTAAATGAGTATTAAACCATATTGAAACATGGATTAAATTGAGAATTGAATGAATCCCTTACAAGACTGTGTGACTTAATGAGCTTGAAGAGTAGTTTCGTGAGAGATTGGGGAACTTTGGGATGGTTATATAAATAGGAGGTCATATTTGGGTCGTGTTCCAAAAAAATTGAGTGAAGAGAAGTGGGTGCTTGGGTGGGATTATATAAGAAATTAGAAGGGAATTATTTAATATTTCACAAACGTAGGTTTTGGAATCTATATAATTAAATATTCAAATCCAAAAACCTTCCCATTTTTTTACCATTGTTTTTTTCCAAATTATAGTGGAAAAAATTATTTAATAATACCAATTCCTAACATATTAAAATATTATCATTGCTTATGTGGAGGTGAGTCAGACCCTCAAGAAAATGAATTTAAAATCAGAAAATATATTATACACTTTGGAAGATTCACTAAGGCATTATAAAATAAGTAAAATAAATATAAAATAGAATTAATTTAACATTAATAAATATTTTGGGAATGTAATACCCAATATAGTACTTATTACATCATTTTGGTGTCATTATGATGTCATAAAACACATATTTTATTTATACGACATTTAATTTTTACCCAAAAAATTCGATTGTTTCGTAAAATTATGAAAAAATAACTATTGGATAATTTTGATGTCCCTATTCCAAAAATAATATTCATATTATCAAAATAATTTTCTAAATATTTCAATTTTCAATTTAAAAATGAAAACTGGCATTTATTGGAAATTCACGGGTTTTGACAAAAATAGTTTTCAAACCTTGAAAAAAATCACATTTGACTTCATAAAAGTTTTATATTAATTTATTATTAATAAAATTAATTTTATAATAATATTTTATTTTAATAGTATTTATTTCATAAATTCATTAATTATTAAAAGTAAATTCCTTCAAAATACACTTTATGTTTTATCGTATAAAAAATATAACACTTATAAAACTGATTACCTAATAATTTATAGATAGTGAAATGATACAATCATCATTTATAAGAAATTTTTTTATAATATTATTAATAAAAACATTAGATTAATATGATAATTCATATATTTATCAAAGGTACCATTTTTATCTGAAAGAATAATTTATCAAATTCAATATTTTTTAAGAAATTCAAATATTATAATGAAATTGATGGAGTGATACTTTTATCTATAAAAAGTTATTACAAAATAATTAACTATTTCCTTATTAAATAACCCCTTACAACACATGCATAAGTCCTAAGGGTAAGGTGTGCGATGGTGACAGAGTCTTGGGGTGTCTCAGATAACATCGATCGGGTGGTAATATCTATTAACTTGAACTTCTCTCATATGAAATCTCATTCAAGCTTAACGTGTTCAAGCTTAGCTTGGTCACGGTCAAGAGAGATGCCCCGTGACACTACCTCCTTTTTTAGCTTTGAAAAATGAGTTTCAAATGACATGTTCCTACTATATGACTTTATCCCCTCCTTTGTCTCTATTGAAAGGGTTATATTTAAAATAAATTAAATCTATATCAATTGTGTGATCAATGTTCAATGTCTATATTATCAACGGTAATGATACTTAGCAGTTATTTAAACCCTATAATAATAAAAATAGATTTCATGTGTTTTAAATAAGAAATTAAAATAAAGGTAATTTTATTCATAAAATATCAGGTTGTTACATTTACCTTCATTAAAAGTCCTATAACTGTGTTCCATTTATAAATTTTTAGGAATAAATTCTCACCAACATTAAATTCCAAGATTCATTGATGATTGATAGAAGAATAGTTCTGATGACTATAATCCTCCTTAATGTTTTGTTGAATGCTTCTAAACATCCATTTCATTTCCACAAAATGATCAGGTACCAATAGGTTTCTTTCTCCAAAATAATCCAAGAATGTTTTAGTTATACACATCTTTAAATTTTGGGATTCATAAGTGTCCCCCCAAATTCATTATAAAATGTTATTATTGTTGGAAAACTAGAACTGATGTATGTGTTGAACCCTCCCACCATTTAAATCCATATAAAATGGTCTCATCATATCATAATGGATCTAAATGGTTCTCATATACTGACCATATTGCTTAGGAAAATATATATTACTGAGACTCATCTCTGTATTCAAATACCTCTAAAGGCATTACCAGAAAATTTAGGTAACCACAAATCTATTTTAGATAAAATGGAATGTGGTACTCCATGTATCCATAACACTTAATTAAAATATATTTTATCATGTATATCAAGATATAAATTTTCTTTGATAGTGTCAAAGTGTTCTGAATATGTATTGTGATTGACTAAAACCCAAATTGAATTATGTACCACATATTTTTTATGGAGTTAGATTACAAAATCCATTGTGATTTTTTCCTATTTGTTTTTTAGTATTGTTCATTATTGTAACAACCCATTATACTTTTATCACACTTCCTTAATTTTATGACATAATAACCACACACATATATATATTTTGAAATTTCTCTTTTTATGATTCCAATATGAAATAATCTTATTATCCTCTATGTATCATCATACATCTAAGATGATTAAAAAATGATGAATTATGAACATCATCTATTATCCCCTTCATCAATTATATCATCGACTAGACACAATTTTGGTTCCAAAAATTTACATATCTGTCATAATCAATATTTGTCTTAGGGATATTTATCACCAACTTATTCAATTATACATATTCCTTTCATTCCTCAGTAATATTAACCCAGATAGATGGTTGAACATTCATCTAATAAAGATACAAATTTCCCCATTATTTCATGATTTCCATATCATTCCATTAATTATAAAAAAACATTGGATATTTTGTAATCCTTATCATATATATGATAACATGATGATATTGAATTAAAGTATCATCCAACTTGTCTGCTTACCAAGGGTGGTAATATATTGAGAAATCATAATATGTAACCAGCTATAGCTATCTTATCTACTCTATATTTATTAGTTTCAATGTCCATATAATCTTTTTCCATTAATTATCATTATATATTTCATACATTTATATTTAATGATAATTTTTCTATATCATTAATGAAAAAATTACAAAATCAAACTCCAAATAATGAGATGGTTAATTTTTTATGATCCCTAAAATGGCCATAACAAATAACCTATAACCATATAATTCTACATTAGGATGCATCCTAATCCACTTTTTAATGCCTCAATATAGAACAAAAACAATTATACATTACATGGTAATGTATAAACATGTGAAATTACTAACATTATCCTTTGTTCCATGTTATTTTATTCACATTCATTTGTCTAAAGAGACTATCCTCCCTTATGAGTTGACATGGAGAGTGGATTAAATATCCATAAGAACTTATCCACAATGCATTGATAATATCCAAACAAACCAAGAATACAATAGGTATAAGTCACCATGGTTTTTTTGAAATTGTTCCATAAATTCTATCTTTTAGGGATCCCCATATATACCCTTGATTTAAACATTATGACCAAAAATGATATATTTCATGGACAAGATACAGACTTATTGGAGTTTGTATATAGATTATCCTTCCTAAGTTTATCCAACAAAATTATAATGTTATATTAATTATCCTGTACTTTCATTAAATATATATGATTGTAATTATGAATTACTACAAAAAACTGGTCAAGGTAATATCTAAAGACTATATTCATTAAATCCATAATGATAAATGGTGAATTTGTAAGAACCTAATTTCATCACTAAAAATTTATATTGTCCATACATTATATGGAATGTTTTCTTGGTTATATCCCCTTTCATGCCCCTCAATTGATGAAATCTGAAACAAAGTTTAGTCTTCGAAAAGTATTAATCTTCATACATTAGGTCAAACAAGTCTTTAATAGAGGTAAGATGATACTTATTCATTATATTGATCTTTTTGTGTTCCTGATAATCACTATCTATTTCATTGATCATTATTTATTTTTAATGGTATTAAAATGTCCTCCCCATGGTGATTCAATTTTGAAAATTAATCCCATATCAATATTCTACTTGGTTTTTCTTTTCAATTCCTATAGCTAAATCAACGTCGTTCTATATGGGGTGTTTGAAATAGTTATAGAACCATGAATGAGTTTCATTTAAAAGACAAATTCATGGTTTATTGGCACTCTATGAAACTCTTTTGGAAATAAAATGACATACTCCCACAAAAAAAATTTATCAGTGATTTTGTTTTTCCCATATATCTATGATTAAATATTCATTTGAATTGAATTCATGACCCATATAATGTATTTTATTTCCCTAGGATGTTCATATATTTTTTCATGATGATAGATAGTCTTAGGTTTGTTTAGAATCTATAACGTGACCCCCCTTATTTAGTAATTAATTTTGGATTAATATAAATAAATTCAACATATACCTAATATAACACCAATTTCCACCTTATGAACATTAACAAGATATAGTGAAAAACAAATTCCCACATACTTCAACTGGAGAAGAATAATATACATTATATGAAGTCATCATACCCTTATATGGTTTCACTATGAATTGAAAATCTAATAGTTTTGGTGGTATTGTGATTCCATTAGACAAATATTCAAATTTAAATGAGTGGTTTGATCCAGAATTTAAAAAGGAATTATCAACAATATAGTGGATTTTAAGTGTTCCTTTTAAAAAAATTTATTTTATCCCTCCGCATCAATAGAAATTATGTGAGATTTTTATTTTTCCCTAGATTTGTGAGTTTTTTATTTTAATGAATTCCATTAACATTTGGATTTCAGAATTGGTTAGAATAATGTCCACACACCATGAATTTGGCACACTATAGTGTGGGTGGATCCTTCTATGGAATTTTCTCTCAATTCATATCATATAATATATGTTTTTAATCAATTCATCATTAAATTGTCTGACAAAATTCCATTCTAAACAAAAAACAATTATTTGTCCCCGGAAGAAAATCTCAACCATTATTCCTTCATGACCTTAATCATAAAAAAACACAAATTCTTCTCTCTGTGGTTTTTAGAATTTATATTAAATTTCATCTATAATTTATAATAAAAACCCTTATATTGATAATAAATCTAATATTTATTTCCACTGTGATATAAAATTGAACAATTTATTCAGAACTAGTAATGTCCCTTATTTCTAACACACTTTAGAGACTTAGATTTTTGAAATTTAAGAATATGTAATCCGTCTATTTAGGTTTGATAATAATATTAGGTGAATAACTCCCAATTCATGTAAAATTTTCCACTTTTGTAAAAATATATTCCCTTTATTATACTTAAGTTAATGAATTCCTACTCAATTTTCAAATTATGGTTATAAAGAATATACCTAATAAAAATTGAACTCATAAATTCATCTCCTTAAACTGAGTAAAATTTATATTATTACCTCATTTTTATTATAATATTCCATCATTTATTTTCATTACCACATAAAATTAAAATAGCTAAAATAGATTTTTAATTTTCTAAACACTACAGAATGAAAATGTCATTTTCAATAGAACTGGTCCATTACGTAGTGACTTGTATATCTGAAGACCATATAAAATAATAAGAATTTCAACTCATAAATGGATAAATAATTCAATCATTTTCTCACTAATAATATCAACATGATAGAGAGATTAAAATTATTGTGTAAGAATAGAAAACAAAATATTTTTTATTCTACCAAAAACAATATTTTGTTTCCCAGTAATAAAATTATTTCATTATCCATCTCATTCCACATTAACATGTTTCCTTTAGGATCTAGTCATTTATTAAAACCAAAATAAATAATCTGAGAAACAATAATCACAGTGGTAAAAAACATAATGATGGATAATCATATGTAATAACAATAAATCATGAAACCTTCTATTAAATCTATGAAACCCTAGGATTAACCAATTTCATCCATAAGCATTATCTTTTCAAATAATTGATAATGAAATGTAAAGAAAATGTGAATTAACTCAAGCATACAACCAAAGAGATTAAAACCATGTGGATTGTAAGCCAACACTCACCATGCCCATAATTGATTCCCTATATATACCTAGCGAACTCTTTTTTGGTTTAATAAAACTAGATGAATCTACACCAAATCATTATCATTGTATATTATCCAAATAGGGATTATTTTCTATAAAACTCGTGCTCATTTATTTACAATAACATATGATGTTCTCCAATACATAAGCTTACCCTAAGGGTTCTTAATAATATTTTCTCATTCATTTATCCTATGGTAAGTAAACCATTCTATGATACAAACTATAGTTACCCATATATTTGAAATATAGATATTAAATATTAATAGAATAATTTTTATTATATAACATTATGATCTATTATACAATTCAATAGGTCTAGTTCTATTAGAAACTTATATTCATAAACAACTTTTTTCAGAAGATATCTACAAAATATCCCATTGAAATATTTATAAATATAAAACATTTTAAACCTTTCATACCTAAAAAAATTTTCAAAACATGTTTTAATGAAACATAATAATGTGTGAGATCTAAATCATTCTATGTATAATAGAAGGAGATATCAATGATCATATAAAAATAACATGATCATTAGGGTATGAGAATAACATAATCAAATTTTAAATCCATAACCTACATATAATAGAACCTAATTTTTAGTGACGTAATAAAATTTTTAAGGTAATAAGATATTTATCATAAAGGAATCAAATAACATGATCCATGGAAGTATAAAATTAGTATTAAACAATAGTTTGTGGCATACACATAAGAATGGAAATTCAATTCAATAGTATCCAGGCCTCACTTCCAATACTATCAAATTGGATTGGATTTACTCACAAATCCCCCATATCCTTAGTCAAGGTTAACTCTAAAGACTATCATAGTAGTTAGAGTAACTTGATGAATTTATTTAAAACCTTATCATATTCCGTATTATCTCATGATATATTTATATTTACCCAATGCACTAGAAGAATATATAATTACAAAACCACATATTAGAATTTTAAATCATTTGAATCTATACCAAAATATCATAAATCATTATTCACATAATTACCCATTGAAAACAAATTATATTTTTTTAATTTTGATATGTCGTCTTTATATAAACCATAGAAAAAAAATGTGTCTCGTAATATTTTTTTCATCATAATAAATAACATATACATAAATAATAAGGACAATATCATTAGTTTATATCCTAATAAACCTTATATAACATAATAAATATGTCATATTAGATATATAAATATTTTGGAATATCACTGTAATATTTATTGATGAAAATAACCTTTCAATTCTAAATCAATTTCAAAATCTAAAAATGTTCAAATTATTATGGAAAAAATTTTCTTTGAAGTTAAATTTTATGAAAATAATAATTATGTTTCAAATAATCGGTTGATTATCATTATGGGAAACTCTTTTCATAATGAGTACAATAAAACGTAGATTCCATTTGCATTCTTGATAAAAAGTAAAATGTAACTTGTTTAGACAAAGAACATATGATTCCCCTTAATCATTTTTTAAAATTTAAAACATGGAAAAATGTCCTCAAAAATCATTGAATAATATTTAATCATTATTAAAAAAAATTGGGAAAATATGAACATTTAAGAAGAATTATTTTCCACCGAGGAGAGAAATAAAGTTGATTTTGCAAAAAAAAATTATTTTTTACCTAAAATTATTAAAGAGTGGAAAGTACAAATAAAACATGTAATATCTAAAAACAAATATATTAGAATACGATTTATTGTATTGTTGAGAAATATTACATAAAATTTTATCCCATGAAACTTGATCATAAACAATCGTGATAAAAATGAGATAGTAACAAAAATACCTTACCTTATGTTCAAATTTATTTAAATTTTATCTAAACTAATATAGAATAAATTAACATTAAATATAATTATATTAAAGAATAATTTTTATTATTATAATATCATATATGATACAAATAAAATATTACCACGCTAATATTATAATAATTCTATATTTTAATTGTCATTTCTGAGTTTTAGTTGTTTTATTTTCTATTAGAATTTTGATATGGTAATAATAGTTCTCATACATTGATCACAGACCAATTATCATTATAATTTTAATAATAAGATAAATATTGTATATTTTAATAAAAATTTTGATTTATAACAACCATAAAAGGCAGAGATATAAAAATTCATTAAATCATTTATGGACATAGAATGTTGCATGTACATAGGAAAGATGATTTCAATTTTTGACGAATGGAATGAATATAGAAAAAAAGTAAACTTTTTACAATCATTATTATATAACATATGTTATATATATATATTAAATTTATCCCCATTAAAATTTATGTAATTAATAAATGAAATATTAATCACATCGCTTTGTAGAGAAAGTAATCAACACATACACATGAGTGACGTTACCATTTTCCAAAATTTGGGAAGGTAATAAGGTTCATTTGATATTATAAATAAAAAAGAATAATAATTTCATTTATATAATATATAAACATTAAAACCTTCCTAATAACTATGAATGAATGATTTTTATGGAAATTGACGTATATCTCTATGTGAAAGTAGTGGTCCACATATACACACAAGTCATACCTTCATATACTATTTGATGGAATATAGGTTCATATTATAGGTTATATATTTATATTTAAATTTTAGTATATTTACAATACTTATTTTATTATTTAAATACCCATACCATTTATTTATAGGATGTATATGAATAAATGAATTG
Source organism: Viscum album (assembly GCA_963277665.1). NCBI lineage: Eukaryota > Viridiplantae > Streptophyta > Magnoliopsida > Santalales > Viscaceae > Viscum > Viscum album. The sequence goes on along the minus strand of OY728121.1, from coordinate 1,151,375,847 downwards.
AATGAGGTGGGTAATACAAATACCTCTCTTTCAGATGGCCAACCATATATCATTTCCAATGGCCCTTAGAAGGGTATTCAAGAATCCAAATACCTCATTATTTTGTATATGGTTGTTTAAAATATATTTGGTACTATAATTGTTGATAAATAATTCTAAAAGTGATATAAATAATACAAATGAGGGGAGACCTTTTATGTGACACCCCAAACATAATTTCTATAGCAATAATAGTTTTAATTGTTAAACTTGGCTTAATTTCCTTTTTATATACGAAATGCCCGCAAAATAAAAATGAGAATTTTTATTCATTCAAAACATTAGAAATAGATACATGAAAACAAGGCCTAAGGACCATAACTAACCAAAAATTCCTATAAGTAGGCCAATCCCAATCACCGGTAGACCCCGCATCACCACAAAAATGATAAGAAAGTAGTGGATTTCCTTCATATCTACAATAACTAAGAACAATATAACCAGAACCAAAGCATTCATACTACGAATTAGAGGGATGATGAGAACCATCTTATCTATCTCGATGTTTGAAGTTGGAGTACCCTAATCGCATGTTTATAAGACCTAAAATTTGAATGTTTCCATTTAGGTGACCGTTGAATTTACAACGGCTATAACTATAGACATTGGGTATTATAGTTTAATTATTTATGAATATTGAAATTTAAAAGTATTTTAAATATATGTTAAAGTAATTAACTCATTTATATATTTTATGATTTTGAATCTTAATTTATGAAATTTTCTTTAATGTCTCAAATATTTTAGAAATTCTAGTTTTATAAATTAATCTCTTGTATGACAATTATTTCTTTTTGAACATAGAAAGTAATGATTTTTCTAAGTATAAAATCACCTTGAAATGGTCTAAGTAATTGAGTCATTTAATGTCCTATCATTGAACACGTTTAATTGAGCTTATCTTTTGGAAACATGACATTTGAAATTGTAATGTTTTGGTATATATGTCTACTTTAATTCAAAGGAAAATAGGAATTTTGATTTTGAATTTGAAAACATTATTTATGAATACTTATATTCATTAAAAATTATATAGTTTGAATTTTGTATTTTAAACTTCCAATGTTATGAATAACATAAATTTTATTAATGTACAGATATTCTGTATATGTGTAATTTTCTTGGATACTTTTGAAAATTGGGTTAATAAAAAAATTAAACCAATCAGCTGACCCTTTATAGCTGGGATGAGGGAGGAAACTCACATTAGGTGGACGAGCCTACCCCTTAGCCCATGCCATGGTCGGCCCAAGCATGGGCATTGTTACCCCGAAGGGCGCACGAGAGCAGGAGTGCTTGAGCGTGCCACAATAGCGCAAGGCTGCAGTAGAGCATAGGTATGTCAAGGCCTGTGGGGGCGGGATCCCATGTGTAAGGCTCCCTTGGGTATTTTCTGTGATTTATGAGTTGAGTATCAGAGCTTCAGGCTTATAATGAAGTCGCATGAGCCTCCCCGATTTGATGTGGGACGTGTTTTTTCAGGCGACACGAAATCTAGGCCATTTGATCATGTCGCACGCAATCTGGACTGTCGATCCCGATCTCATGTTCGACCCATAGTGACTTCGGAGTGCTACCACATTTTTTAGGAACCATTCGATCATCATATGATCTAATCATGGTCATTCACTAGGTTTTAAAATCCTACTCCTTTCCTCATTCATCTGATCTTATTCAAGATCTAATCTAAATAGTCCTTCATTTTTAAAAACCACAGACACATCATATCCATCCTATCAAAACTCGATTAATATAGACTATTCATTCCATATTCAGATTTCTTCTCGACATCGTCTTATTCTGCCTCACACCAACCAGTGGGTCACCCACTGTTTCTCATTCTCCTCCTTCATCTTCTTCTTTTTTCTATTCTTCTTCCTCGAGATCCCCCACCCTTCTCCTTGGATTGACCTTGAATTCTACCCATATCATTTCTCTTCTTATTTTTTTTTATGTTTTTATATAATCCTGATCTTTCCACACAAGTTTTCCACATACATTATTTACGTATATATATATTTTTTAATCACCGATTGATTTTGAGTTCTCTCTTTAAGCAACAAGTTGCGTTTATTTTATCTCGGTCATGTTTTAAGTCTTAGTTTATATTTTTTTATCTATGATATGTTAAATATATATAATATCTGTATACTGCCTATATAAACTGGGTATTTTTTTACCTATGATTTCTGGTTTTCTTCCTCTCGATGTGCAAACATCCAGTTCCCTACCTTTGTGCACTCCTAATGTTAAGTAGGGGATCAACTTGTTATGTTTTCATTATTGTAAAACTCTTTTATCATTGTGTATATATGGGTCCATAGGTATATATATATATATTCATATTACTTCTAAATCTTAACTCACGTTGGGTTTTCTAAATTTTTTTTTAGTATATAACACATTCAAGAGGTTTTATTCTTTAATTTCCATATGTGAACCCTTCTTATCTATTTTTTATTTCATTATGAATGTATGTTTATGTATTTAATTTAATCTAAACCCATTTTGGAATTCCATGAAAATGTATTTATATTTATATATACATACAATTTCATTATATAACAAACCATTTTGGGTTTATAATCTTTGAAGGGTGATCTTTTTTTAAGTGTTGTTTCTGGAAACATAAAACACATGCAAGGGTCTAGTTCCTCAAGTTTTCTTTTTATTATACCCATTATTTACAATTCAAGTATGTATGGTTTTGTGTAAAAGTATATATAAATATATACATTAAATTTGATTACAACTTAGTTATCACAAGACCTATACTTAGTGATTTAAATCAGGTTTATGAAGAATACCAGAGTTTCAAGAATTTATTAAATCTTGTTTTGTGTTATGTAAATCCCAAACATAAATTTATGTATATATAAATATTTTTTCATAATTTTTAAATCCAAATGAATACATATATGTATTTCTAACTTAATATCTCAAGTAAGTGGTTTCATGGATTTCATATTCAAGAATAAATATACATTCATGCATGATCTCACATGTTTAAATATTTCTATTATGAATGAACAATTCACAAATAATAATCAATACTTGGTGTTCCCATTGTTTCATAGGAAGTGCCTCTGATCCATTATGTTTATGTTTTAATATTTTATATGAAAATTTACATTTCATGGATTAAATGAGTATCTAATAGTAAAATAATATAAACATGGTTTAGAAGAGTTCGCATTCATAAGGTTTTAATGAAACTATTGTTATTTCATGTGACAACCAATTATTTTATGTGTACTAGTTCTGATTACATATGCAAGAGTATGTTGTTTTAGTTCCGACACGTCATTATTAATTATGGAACTAAAAAATATAGTTCTTCTGCACTCAATGCATAATTCAATTCAATTAATTGAATGTATGCAAATGATTATGGATTAAAAATGTATGTTTTCTATGTAATATGAACACTACGAAGATGAGACCATACTAAGACATATGAAGAATGTAGTGGGCTTAAAATTATGTGATGGGTGCGCCCATAATTAAACAGTGCTCCAATACATTGGGTAAAGTGATGAAGTCTCATGAGTTAATTAAAATGAAGTGTGAACATGATGATAGCTTTGTTTACAACTATGTGTTGTAGTTAACCACAATTATGTGGGGTTTCTACACATATGGTCTTGGCGTAAGGCTTGAAAAAGTCTGGAATTATATACATCCTCATTATGGAATAGTAAATGATCAACCAAGGGATTTTGAATCCTTAGCTAATAATCTTTTATGATAATTTAAGTGTAATAATAAGTCATAACCAAGTATGAAAATGGCATGTTATACAAGGGAAAAATATATAATGGTAAATCCATGTAAATTTCTTTTTATGTTCTGATGAATCATGGTTTGAATGCTTATAATCACAACTATGATTTTAGAGTTGGATTGACTATGTTATGAATTATGCACATCTCATTTCATACATACACATGCACACTCTAATTCTTTTTTTTGTAGAATGCATATTTATATTTTATGAAAATGATCTTTTGGAAAAATTTCTGCAAGTAACCTCAAAAAATATTAATGGTGTTCCTAGAAATGTAATATCTTCCTCTTAAGAAATTGTTTTATGATTATTTTCAAGGTGGTTGTTATAAAAAGGGGTATTTCTTTCAAATATTTTAAAACCCCATTATTGGGCATTTTTATGCTCACCCTATGTTTTAATTTATGTTTTAGAGGATTTTAGAAGTTTTTCCCAAGCCTTGGGTAATCTTTGTGAGGACATCTTAGCCCTAAAATGTTTTTAGAAAAAGTGCTTCAGAAGCGTCTGATTTTCAGAGAACCTAAACCAAAAAGATCCTCTGTATTGGGAAAATATGTGCATTTTTTTGGTAATCCTATTTTTATGAAGAAAATTGAACACCATGCTTCAGGCACCGATTTCTGACTTCTGGGGTCGGGGTCATGATAGTTGGTATTAGTGGGTCGATTTAGTAAAACTATGGAAAATTAGAGCAACCATAAATTACTTAATTACATCGTAATAAGAAAAATCCTTCTGAATATTTAAGATGGCTGATGAATCACATGTTATGTCTCTTCCAACAAAAGTATTAGAGACTATAGTGGTAAATTTATGTGCGGAAAACAATGAGACATTTGAAAATATTCATCTATCATGAGAAACCCTCTACCATGTATCCAACTCTCTTCAAGTACTCCAACTTCACCGAGGAGAAGGCCTCGACTATATTCTTATGATGTAGTCCAATTTCTGTTCTGTGCACAGCAAGGAAAATACTTTTTGGGTTTGTTTATGTGTTTTACCCTAGCTGGTAATGCTTCGTCTCGAGAGGACTTCCAAGAGGCTGCACAAGGGGTTGACCTCCGAGAAGCATACCTTTGTCAAATATTGACCTAGGGTCTATGTGGAAAAGTTATGGACTTTTAAACTATTAAGGGTGAGCCTACTCATTTACATTATTGACATCAAGGTCATGCTGATGTTGCCAAACTTCATACATGTCATGCCTTTCTCATCATGTACTATAGATTCCCACATACGGTCAATCCTAGTTGCTTGTGTTGCATCGGGACCGAAGAGATCGAAACGTTTGGAACTGCCTTGGGGATTCATTTTACTGGGGACCCAGGAAATCACTAACATCGATAGTACCTATGAAAATACGTTACAATGATTATGTAACACCTTGAGTTTCTGAACCTTGTTAAATGAATATTGTTATGTTTTATGTTTTGGTATATTGCTATGCTTCTACAAAATTAATGACTCTATTAATATGGTTATGCTTTACTATGTAAAAAATTTCCCTTGTTTTTTTCCTTTTAGATGGAAAACATGAGTTCATCTATCAACCTTTTTATCACTTCCTACTAAATTTCTATAATCCATAATCACCAAGACATGTTTAGAATAATACTACAATTTTTACAACATGTTATTCCCTTGAAAACGTCCTTATAAAGTGTTCCCTGGCCCAAATGTTCTTCGTACGTACTAAGGAAATTGTCATGTTTATCGCTACATAGAAACTGCACAACTATCCGAGTACAAGAAGAGAGGAAATTACTAGGAACGTCTCTTCCTTTGCTTCACCTTTTCTGAAAACTACCTTTCCCTGGAGAAGTTTCATGAAGCTGCATTGGAGGGTAACACCTGAGCGACCTATCTGTTCCAGGTCCTGAGTTTCAATATGTGTGGGATGCTTTTCTAAATTGAAGTGTTTAAACGAGGGGGGTTTTGGGAGATTTATAGAGAGGTATCTCACTCCAAAATATCCAACCTCCACACTGCTCATGACACTCTTTATATGACTGAATGTTTTATGCATATGTTTGACCCTAAATGCTCATGGTGTATATGGGCCAAAGTGATCAAGGAACTGGGGACTAATCTTGGGATCCACCTGGAAACATCCGCGGATTATCTACAATGGTGGTCCTGGTGGAGGGGACCTCGAGCATAAAGTCACTCTATTTTTGCTGGTATTTTCTTACGGGTGTAATAGAATTGCGAGGGCACAATTATTTGAAGGAGGGGATAATGTGACACCCCGAACATAATTTATGTAGTAATAATAGTTTTCATTATTACACCTGGCTTAATTTCCTTTTTATATAAGCAATTCCCGAAAAATTAAAATAAGAATTTTTATTCATTCAAAAAAAAGGAAATGGATACATGGAAACTTGGCTTAAGGACCAAAACTAACAAAAAATTCCAACAATTAGGCCTATCAAGATCACCGGTAGACCCCACATCACCACAAACATGCCAAGAAAGTAGTGGATTTCTATCAAATCTACCAGAACTAAGAACAATATAACCAGAACCACAGCAATCGTACAAAGCGTTGGAGGGATGGAGAGCACCATCTCCTATGTATCAGTGTTTGAAGTTGGAATACCCTAATCATGTTTTTATAATACCTAAAATTAGACAATTTCCATTTAGGTTACTGTTGAATTTACAATGGATATAATTATAGATATTGGGTAATATAGTTTAATTATTTATGAACATTAAAAATTCTAAAGTATTTCAAATATACATTAAATTTAATAACTCTTATAAATATTTTATGATTTCAAATATTAATTCACAAACGTTTCATTAATGTCTCAAATATTTCAGACATTCTAGTTTTTCAAATTAATCTCATGTATGACAATTATTTGTTTTTGAACATAATAAGTAATGATTTTTATAAGTATCAAATCTCCTTGAAATGTTCTATGTAATTGAGTGATTTAAAGTCTTATCATTGAACACATTTAATTGAGCTTATCTTTCGGAAACATGACATTTGAAATTGTAACGTTTTGGTACATTTTTCTACTTTAATTGAAAGAAAAATAGGCATTCTGTTTTTGAATTTGAAAATTTTTTTTAGGAATAATTTTATTAATTAAAAATTATATAGTTTGATTTTTGTATTTTAAACATCCTAAGTTTTGAATAAAACAAATTTTATGGAAGAAAAAATATTTTGTATAAGTGTAATTTTCTTGGATAGTTTTGAAAATTGGGTTAATAAAAAATATTAACCCAATAGGCTAGCCCTTTATAGCTGGGCCAAGGGAGGCGGATCACACAGGGTTGTTGAGTCTAGCTTTCATCCTAAGCCAAGGCTGGCCTGAGCATGGGCCTAGGTACCACCAAATGGCTTATAGGAGAAGGAGCGCTTGAGCGCTCCACAGGGGCATGAGGTCATAGAAGAGCATAGGTAGGATGAGGCATGCGGGGGAAGGAGCCCATGTCTAAGGCTCCCTTTGGTGTTTGTTGTGATTTTTGAGTTGAGTATCAGAGCCTCAGGATAATAATAAAGACGCGCATGCCTCCCCAATTTGATGTGGGATGTGTGTTTTTGGGCGAAATGTGATCTGGGCCCTTGGATCGCATCATGTGCGATCTTGGTCATCAATCCTGATCTCGTATTCAACCCTCAAAGACTGTGGATCCCACTGCATTTTTTATGAACCACTTGATCAGTATAAGATCTAATCATGACTGTTCACTCGGTTTTAAAATCCCACACCTTGCCTCATCCATCTGATCTTATTCAAGATCTAATCTCAACCGTCCTTCATTTTTAAAAACCATGGAATCATCATAGCAGTCCTATCAAAACTCAAGTGTTATGGACTGTTCATTTCTTCTCTGGATTTCTTCTCTACATCATCATTTTCTACCTCAAACCTACCAGTGGGTAACCCACTGTTTCTCCTTCTCCTCCTTCATCTTCATCATTTTTCTTTTCTTCTTCCTTGAGATCCCCGACCCTTCTCCTTGGATCGACCTTGAATTATACCCATATCCTTTCTATTCTTACTTAGTTTTTGGTTTTTTATTTAAACCCGATCCTTCCACCTAAGTTTTCCACAAACATTATATATATGTGTGTCTGTGTGTGTGTTTATTTTTATCACCGATTGATTTTGAGTTCTCTATTTAACTAACAAGGTGGATTTATTTTATCTTAGGAAAGTTTTAAGTCTTAGTTTATATTTTTTATTTATGAGACATTATATATATATATATAATATGTACACTTTCTTTATAAATAGGGTATTTTTTCACCCATGTTTACTGGTTTTCTTCTTCTCGACATGAAAACATCCACTTCCCTACCTTTGTGAACTCCTGAAGTCAAGTAAGGGATCAACTTGTTTTGTTTTCATTATTTTAAAACTCATATATCCTTGAGTATATACGAATCCATAGATATATATATATATATAGGTTCATATTACTTATAAATCTTAACTCACGTTGGGTTTTCTAAATGTACTTTTCAGTATATAACACTTGCAAGAGGTTTCATGCTTCAGTTTCAATATGTGAACCCTTCTTATCTATCTTTCTATTTCTTCACGAATGTATATATATGTATATAATTTCATCTTAACCCATTTTGGAATTTCAGAAAAAAAAAGTATGTATATTTATATATATGATTTCATTATATAACAAACCATTTCGTGTTTATAATCATTGAAGGGTGATCTTTTGTTTTTAAGTGTTGTATCTCGAAACATAAAACACATTCAAGGGTTCTAGTTCCTCATGTTTTCTTTTTAGTATACCCCTTATTTAAAATTAATGTATGTATGGTTATGTCTAAAATATATATATATATATATATTCAGTTTGACTATAACTGAGTTTTCACAAAACATATCCTTAGGGATTTAAATCATGTTTATGAAGAATACAATAGTTGCACGATTTTATTAAATATTATTTTGGGTTATGCAGATCCCAAACATACAATTTATGTATATATACATATTTTTCCATAATTTTCAAATTCGCATGAATACATATATGTATTTCAAACTTGATTTTTCAAGTAATCGGTATGATTGATTTCATATTCCAGCATAAATATGCATTCATCCATGATCTCACATGTTTAAATATTTCGTTTATACATGAACACTTCACAAACAAAAATCCATATATTGTATTATAATTATTTCATAGGAAATGCCTCTGATCCTTTATGTTTATGTTTTAATATTTTATATAACAATTATAATTTCATAGATTAAATGAGTATATTAAATTCAAAGCATGTAAACATGGTTTGGAAGAGGTCACATTCTTAAGGATTTAATTTAAGAGTTGTTATTTCATGTGACAACCCATTGTTTTATGTGTACTAGTTCTTATTACATAATCAAGAGTATGTTGTTTTAGATCCTGCACGTCATTCTTTAATATGAAACCACCAAATCTAGTTCTTTTGAACTCAAGGCATAATTCAGTGAAAGTAAGTGAATGTATGCAAATGATTATGGATTAAGAATGTATGTTTTCTATGTAATATGAATACAATGATGATGAGACCATACTAAGACATATGTGGAATGTATTGGACATAAATTAATGTGACGGGGCGCCCAAAATCATACAGTTCTCCAATGCATTGGGTAAATTGATGAATTCTCATGAGTTAAGTAAATGAAGTGTGAACATGATGCTATATTTTCTTACAACTATGTGTTGTTGTTAACCACAATTATATGGTGTTTCTACCCATACGGTCTTGGTACAAGGCCTTGAAAAAGTCCTTCATTATACATTTCCTCATTATGGAATAGTACATGATCAACCAAGGGATTGTGAATCCTTAGCTAAGAATATTTTAAGATAATGGAAGTAAAATCATAAGGCATAACCAAGTATGAAAATGGAAAGTTATTCAAGGGAAAGGTGTCTAATGTTAAATCCATGTGAATTTCTTTTTATATCTAGATGAATCATAGTATGAATGCTTATAATCACAACTATTCTTTTGGAGTTGGATTTATTATGTTATGAATTATGAACATCTCATTTCTTACATACACATGCACACTCTGATTCATATTTTGGTAGAAATCACTGTTACATTTTATAAAAATGATCTTTTGGAAAAATGTCTACATGTAAGCTGAGAAAATATTGACAGTGTCCCTCGAAATGTAATATATTCCTTGTAAGAAAATGTTTTATGATTATTTTCAAGGTGGTTGTTTTAAAAATGGAGATTTCCTTAAAAAGTTTTAAAACCCCCTTACTAAGCATTTTTAGGCTCACCATATGTTTTAATTTATTTTTTATAGGATTTTAGCAGTTTTGCCCAAGCCTTCGGTACTCTTTGTGACGACATCTTAGCACTGCTATGTTTTCTGAAGAAGTTCTTCTGCCATGTCTGATTTTCCAAGAACCTAAACTGAAATGATCATCTATATTGGGATAAGATGTGAAATTTTTTTTATGCATGTTTTTATGATGAAAATTGCACACCTTGTTTCAGGCATCAGTTTCATACTTCTGGGGTTGGGGTCATGACATTTTATAAGTGGGGGATTTGACTCACTTGAATTTTCTTAAAATAATAAAATAATTTAATTTAATTATCATGAAAAATCCTTCAAGATTTTTATAAATTAAAATTTGGTATATTATGAGGATTAAGTAATTAAATCAAAAAGGACGTAAACAATTATTATTTTCAAAAAAACACATATCATTTACCCCCCCGGTAAATGTTTTTTAACCAAATCCGCGGTGAGATATTTTTATTTTTATTGCTAATATTTATGAAAAAAACATGAATCATAAACAAATTTTTACCTCCTAATTAAAAATATTGAATAAAATTTATTGAATTCAATTTATAAAAGTGGAAGGAATTAAATTTTAAATAATCTCACAAAACACGATTACAAATTGTTTTTTTAATCTTAAGTTTAAAAAAATTACATATATAAATTCAGATAAAAATAAATCATTTTAGAAAATTTTGACTATTGATAATATAAGTGAATTAATTTTATATTTAAAATGTAGTCAAAATAAAAATTTATCATTAAATATGATTTTAACAAAAAAACAAATTTAAATAAAAAACTATATTTTCTCTATTCATTGAAAATTTTACCTATGTGGAGAATTTTCATGAATTCACTATAATATATCCAATGGCCCTAACCCCAGTTACCCAAAGATGATGTATTATTTATTACTTTTTCATAGATACAAAGAATCAAATACTAAAGGACAGATCAGTTTAGCCGTTTTGGAGAACCAGTTTCATATATAGTGCCCATTTTACATTGATAATAGTAAATAAAACATAATAATTCAAAAAAATAAAATGAAATTAATCCTATAAAATTCATTGAAAAATATAGTTTTCATATCCTAGATAATGGGGATGTAATAATGGTAATCTAAAATCCTTAGTAAAATATATGTATAGTGGAAGCTATCACGAATCAATGAGCCTAAAAATCAAGAAAAGGTAAATAAATGAACACACAAGAAATTTAAATGACATTACTATCATGATTAAATAATTAATAGACAATATTGAATGGAAAATAACTAAAAACGCATTCCATTTAGTTAACAACTGTGAATGAAATGAATCTAGAAATACCTAATAGATATAATCTCGTGGTTAATAGTATTAATTGAATTGTCAATGATGTAAATTATTGATTATTTTATTTCATGTGTTAATAAAATAATAAATCTACCAATAATATATATCCTCAAAGAGGATTAAAACTATTAGGTAAAAAACCATCAGATTTGGCCAACTGGTATGTCTCATGAGACATGTCGATGCATCAAGGGGTCTTTATAACTAAGACCCACCCATGTCTTCATATACAATTCATTAATCATATATAGAATAATAAATTTAATTCATGAATAAATTTTCCATATCATGAAATATAATAATTCGTGAAGGACATAGATTTATCAATATTTCCCTAGTAAATCAAATAATAATAAAATTAAAAATTGCATGTAAAAATGTTATATGGTTTAGTAAAAAATCATATCCATCATGAAATAATATTTAAATTTTATAGAAATTTATTTTAAAATTAAAAGTGACTAAATGATAGTTGTTATATCAAGAGAAAGATAACATTCATAAAAGAATGTGAGATTGTACAAAACCTTTTACCGCTTGGCAGTTTTCAAGTCGAATCCCCTTTATTGAAATGATTCAAAATGAACATAAAATAAAATTAATTATGAATTAATCATTATATTACATTTAAAAGTTGTATTATATACAAAAAATAATAGTTAATTTGTTCATAATAAGAAAGAAGACTCAATGGAATGTAAATTGAGTTGATATTTCAGTTCTCACACTTCATTTTAATTGAATGTTCATTAAACTCCTATATAGTGGTTTTGAAAATGGTATTAACAAATTAAATAACTATATTACTATTTAAAATTACATATATTATCCTTTTAAGACACCTTACCACTCATTAGTTAATAATATTTCATTATTTTCATTGTTTTGGTTTTTAATTGCCTTGTTTTTTCATTCATGCTTTATCATGAAAGTTACAGTTATAGTTTCAAGGTCTACATAATAACAATAATGAAATAATTTTCTTAATTAGTCAAAAATTATAATTTTAATATCAATAATGAAATATGGTTTTTGATAAATAATTTTTGTTTAGATCATGCAGACGGTAGGTCATACATATTCTTGAGTAATATTTCCATTTTCCAATGATCACTATGGGAAAAACTTAAGTAATATATCCTAATATCGGAATTATAATCTTATATTATATATATCATATTATTTATTTAAATATACGTATATATTAATCATCAATTTGGTGTGGCGGTGAAAAGAGAGTCACAATGTTTCATGAAGCCAGTAGTCCACACGTACACTAATGACATTATCATCACTCATTGAAAAAAAAGGTAAGAAAAGAAGTGATATATATTATCCTTATATATTGATGAATATTTTATTAATTTCATAATAATTTCATTTAAATCACATTTAATCATTGAAATTATCATTATTACCTACCATTCAAAATTTTAGTTAATGAAGGATCACATCGCTTCATAAGGCGGTAGTCCGCTTTCCACCAGAGCGACAATATCTTATCTCCTACGTAATGGAATTTAAAAATGTTATATATGATATAATTACTATATTAGTGTAATTATGTTATATTTATAATGTATATATGTTATATCCATCATCATACCAAACCATGATATGTGGTAATGGAAAAACAGATGTCATCAGTTTGAATGTTTGTACTCTTCTGTACACATGAATGATGATTTTATAACCGATTTGATAGAAGTTGTGTATTTTGGTCTTGTAAAAAATATAACAACATATATGTTTATGGAATATAATTATGGTAATATATAATCATTCTTTATAATAATTTAATTAGTTTTAAAAGTAAATTAAACAAAGATGCTCGTTGAAGAACATTACCAATTCTTTGGGTATTCTCCTTCGGTTTTTAGCACCAGCATTCCCAGTTTTGATTTATGTACAAGATATGGATTCTAGGAAGAGGTGAGGAGATTATTAAGTTTATTTTGTCAGGTCATTCCAAACGATAAGTGTGTGATGATGTGAAGAATATAGTTAAGGGTGCCTTTTATAAGTGCGGTGAGGGGCGCAATTTTAATTTTTGAAAAGGAAAAGGTGTGAACAAATATTCCACATGAAAAAAAATTTCCAAAATTTATTTTAATTTATAATTATACCATATATGGTCAAAATAAGAAAAAAAATTATGGTCAGGATTTTAGTTCATTTTAATGATTATCTTTTTAGTTTAAACCCCAAGTAAATCCATTATTACCTTTAACACCATAATTAACCTTTGTTATTTTCATTATTCATTTTGGACCAAAACTTATTTAACCTTATTATATAATATATGATTTTATTATTAAAAATCGATCCATTTTTTCATATTATGTTTATATAACATTGAAAATTCCATTTAAAATTAATGTCGTTGTCGGGAAGAGAATGCATGGTTTTAAACTAAACGTTTCCAAACATTTATGATAATTTTATACCAAATATAAATTCGATATGAAATATAATTAATTAAATTATATTAAATGATATTAAATTAATCTAATGTTACTTTAAAATATATAAAATATATAATTAACATTATAAGTTATTTAAATTAAAAGGTAGATTTTAATTAATATTTAGTATTTTTCATTATTCATCAAAATATTAAACAATTCAAAATTAGTGAAGACATTTACCTAAGATTATATTGATATTATGATTTAAAAAATTGACCTTATTTTGTCTAATAAATTTTATGAAACGGTTAAAAACTAATTTTTAATTACTTGTAGAAATCATGACTAAACTGTCCTTGGAAAAAAAATTTCTAGAAAACATTTCATTTTTTTAAATGATTATTTTTGTAATTATAAGAAATATAAAACCATAATTTTCATAATTTATTTAATACTATTAATAACTACCAATTGAATAGTTATTTCATAATGGTATACATCATTATAGTTCATTAAGTCTCAGGGTTGCGTGTTCGATAAAAAAAATTAAAATTCAACAAATTATATTTCATGGGTTGTTTAAGTTTGGTGTTTCAAGTCACATATTCTAAGAAATAGAGTGTTATTATTTTACAATAATGGGGTTTTACATTCTCCAAACCTTAAATAAATTTCATCCTCATAACTTAAACATGATCTTGATAATAGTGGGTTTCACATTTGTAAATACTATGGTTGAAAACCCTGTATTTGAAATGGTCTCATAAGACATCCTCTTAATAATAAGGAAATGTATGTAAAAAATAATTTTAAATATCACCTACATGGTTTAAAAATAACAGAACATAGGTGGGAAATGAAAACATGTAAATATAAGAGAAAACTTGTACCCAAATATAGATGGAGAGTGATAGATAACGTGTTCTGGGAGAATTTAATAACTATAATGTCATAAAATAATGTGGTGTGAAAAAAGGACCTTGATATCATCAATGATTAATATATTAAGAAAAAAATCATGACCCTTTTCATATAGTTTCGTAATTATATTACTCTCTCTGTATATTACTTTGTATACATTCTTAATATATTTTTATTTCATAAGAACAATTTCATCCTCTGGTTGTTCTTAGATCAATTTTAAATTCATAAATTAATCCACAAAATGTGTATCAAAAAATGATTTTTCTTATTCCTCAAGAATTGAATTTCACTTTTAACAGATCATATGATCCATATCATAATGTTATTTCATTCCATAAATCTATAGTTATTATTATAACAAAATGGTTTATACTGGTTATCCAATATGAATAAATATTCATATAGTGAAGTAATGAAAATTATTCTCTAAAACCATGTCTAAATATCAACTTAAAAAATTTCATAAATGGTTACCCTATGACCATCCCAAAAAAAATAAGATCCAAAAATATATAAATAAGGTTATTAATTTTTAGAAATAAACTTATCATTAATCCCTCAAACAATAGGAATTATAATTTAATAATCATGTACCAAGAATAGGAATAACTTCATCATGTATTTTATTAAAACATAGAAATAAACTAATTTACCATAAAATAGTGTTTAAAATAGGAATTATTCCTTATTCCTAAATTAAAACATTTATTATTCGATATATTTCTTAAATTAAAAAATGTTTTTAACTCCATTAATTAATTTATAAACCATTATGTTAACAAAAAATTAATATATTACATGATATTCAGTACTTTCAAATTGATATAATCCATATTAATCATATATTTATCCCAATATAATTATCTCAACTCCAAAAAAATATTATGGGTTATATTTCCCTAAATCACGTGTTTTACATAAAGTTCAACTTTTAACTACATCATTTTTCTTGTTCACTAATACTGTTCAATATATAATTTCATTTCGTTAATTAGAAAGTATTATAGTATAATTCCAATAAATTTCATATTTATTATAACTAGGATATTATAGATAAAATACTAAAATGAAATAATTCTTGATTAAAAAACAAGAACATTAATCACTCTACTTTGGTTTTATCAATAGAATAATCTTGACCTCGATCCCTCAGTTTATTCTAAGGTAGGTTTACATTGAAGAATGTAAAATTAATTTGAGTAGTTCCACATATCCTTATAATGGAATAATTACACATTGTAAATTTCATTATTTCCCATTAAATCAAAATAATTTTGGAATTTCATTCAATAATTGTTGCAAACTCTAGTTCCCTTTAAGAAAGTAACTCGGTGTTTCTTTTCACAATTATCTTGTGTGGGAAATTAATTTCTTCCCTTCTAATATTTTTCTTTTTTATATCTTCTTTCCTCTTATTATGTTTCTCATATTTTATGAACTAAGACATATAGATTTATTTATCTATCTTTATAGTACATAAAACTATTTCATAGTAGGACAATAATGGTTGGGAGACTAGTTCCCTTCAGAGACTTGGATTAATCCCTTTAAAGAAATATTAAATCATTTACTCCATGTTGTGTAAGTAATTTTTGTCATGCTGAGATGACTATCTAAATTTATCCTCAAGCTCCAAAATATTTTCTTTTTTCTTTTTTATATTATATGGAACATTATTTTCATTTCAATTTGTTTCTCATGGGGGAAATATGTTTCATAGAGTTTTTACTTAAAATAATTCTCTTCAAGGAGTTCTATTTCATCTTCCTTCTTTGTATTCTGGATCAAAAACATCCATTGATCACTGTCTCTTTTCATAGAATACACTTCATCTGTAAACATCCCATTTCACCTAATCACAAATCTATTAATATCTTTTAAATATACTTAATCCATTTCTCAACTACTGCTAGATTTTTAGTCCCTCCAAATGATGTGGGATTTTGTTGTATAAAATGATCCAATATATGAGAATCTCAATGTGGAATAGGCTTCTCCATCAAGGAATGTTTATTATTCTTATCTTGGTTATGATTAAAAATATATATGCATAATTTTCCAAGTTCTATTAACAGCTATATTGGCTTCCTTAGTATATAAATCACCTTATTATCCATGTGTATGGATACCCGACTTCTTTCAAATATCCAATTCCAAATAATGGAATAAAATAGTTTATCTCATAAAATTATAAGTTCTAAACCATAATTTTTAATTTCTAATGTGGAGTAATAGTTAGAAGAAAATAACATTTATTCATTGTTATTATTAGAATAATAATCATTTTTTTATTGGGGTTGCCTTTATATTCAGATGTCTCATAATAGATTGTAAATAAAATGTGATTTTTCCTAATAATATACCCTAGGATTATTTAACCATGTTTTCATTAAGGCCCATTTTCATCCACTAGGATATGATCAGGTTAATACCAAATCACCCTTTTCGATGTTATGATGTATTGGTACCTTTATAATAGAAGAACGTCCACATGTAGTATCCAGAGAGAATAATATTTCTAGGACTAATATATTTAATCACTTCCTTACAAAAACTTTTCGTTATTATTCTCTACATATCCTCAATGATTATAAAATGTTTTTGTTCCCTAATATATGTTTTCTTTGATCTAGTACCTAAGGATTCTACTATATTTCATATTTTACTAACTGTAATGACTCTAGTACCAATAACCTAGAGCATGTGTCTTTTATATTAAATTAGAATAGAAACAAAGAGTCGTGTACTAAAGGGTTTACAAGTATAACAATTTTTCAAGAAGTATATACATATAAAAGTACCATTTTACATTGTGAATGGAAAATTAAACATAATACATAACAAAAAAATTAACTACATCAATGAAAATTTATTTAAAAATATATTCATCATATCCAATATAATAGAAAAGAATAAGAGTGATATAAATTCCCATTAAAGGATAATTAAATTGGACGGTATAATGAATCAATAAGAATAATCAATATGGGTTGTTAAATAACTTAACAAACATGTGATTTAAATAACTTGACAATAATGATAAAATAAGGAGTAATTCATATGGAAAGTTAAGTAACTAAAAACCCAATCCATGTAATCCATAACTGAGAATGATATCCAACTTGAGATAATATCATAGAGGAAATATGAAGGATAATAATAATAAATTAATTTTTAATGAACTAAATTCATAATTATTGAACATTGTTTTTCAAGAACATGTTACCTTTACCACCATGATTTATCCCCAATAACGTTTAAAACTACTGGGTAAAAACCCATCTGATTTCCCAAAATGGTTTTTCACATGAGACCTATGAATGCCTCGAAGGTCTATATATAACCAGGCCCCACCCATATCTATATTTCCTGATCAATCCTCAAATATCATATAATATATTAAATTCATGAATCAATGTTATTTATCCTCAAATATCCATAATAAGTAAAGGATATATATTATTCCATATCTCTCTATTTGGTCTGTTAAATATGAAGTTAAACTCTATTTTAAAAAAATGTTATATTTTTTGGGAAATTATCATATCCTACATGAATGTGTAACACCCCAAGACATTAAAATATTTTCATTTTAGAGTGAATTTAATTTTTTAAATATCCTGATTTATAAGAAACTACAAGTTAAGATTATGCTACATGAACCACAAAAATTATCTTATTGTACACACAATAATAAATTGTATTTTGTAAAACACAGTACCATGTTCCTTCAATATATTTCATTACATGCAATACCATCTTATACCGAATATACAATATATTATTAATTATATTATTTAATATAACAGTTAGAAACAGGCCAAGGTAATTATATGTATAAAAAAATTTATCAAAACAAGGAAAATACTATATAAGTATAATAATATAATTTTTTGGTGACCAATTAACTGTCACAACCTGTCCTCAGGGCCCATTCCATGACTACCCCATTCCCACCTTCTATAGGACAAAGGATGGCGACTATCACCAAAGGCGTAAATCCCGATAAAAAGGGAAGGCATTTCCATTAAGAAAAGTTAACACATACAACCAGATTACAAGAGGAATAAAACACTAAGTAAAGAAGTACAAAAAAAGTGTTGAAAGTACAAAGGGGCCAGAAATAGAAGCCCAATAGAAAGGTATAGGTACAACTGAATGAAAAGTACAACAGTAAAGACAAACAGCTGAGTAGTGAAGCAGCTCCTGGATCGTCCTCTGGGTTCCTACCTGAAGGGTAGGTATATATGTCCTCCTCAGCACTCTGCATCTATCGGTCCTCTCCATGTGTCGTCACGCCGAGTGTCCACCTTCGGGTACCGTCCAGTCCTCGTACACTCTGCCTCGGTCAGTGCTATCAATCGTCTCAATACAACACAATGAGGTGTGGGCATAGCCCGTGCAGGGGTGAGCATAATGATACACAGTAGGGACCCCGAGACCCTCAAGGTCTCACTAAAATCCAACAAGGATAAACCACAAAGAAGGATCTCTACAGATAACCTTTACTTAGGTATATGCCCACACATATACCTAAGTTATCAAGTGACCCATCTCAATCATGAGGAAAACACAAAGGTCATTGACTCAGCTCAAACATGGATTTCATTCATGATGTCGAAACTACAACTTCTAGAGAACTCCTCCTTTGTCGATTATAGTGGGCATACCACTACAACCAAGCGCTTCCCACTAACCTTGGACTACTAAAGTACTACACCTGTTGAGTACTATGGGCATGCTGCTACAACCAAGTGCTTCCCACCATGGGTCTGCCGCTATAACCAAGCACTCCCCCTCATAGCCTATAGAGGTACTCCTTCTGTAGAGTACCACGAGTATGCTGCTACAACCAAGCGCTCCTCCACCGTGGGTCTACTGCTACAACCAAGTGCTCCCCACTGGGCTATCCGAATCACTCCGAGTCGATCGATCAGCAGTCGTCAAGTCTCAGCCCGGTAATAAGTCTCTACAATCTACTTGCTCGTCGCCGGGAGGGTTCGCTCCACGAGCTACTGGTAGATACTTCCAAGTGTCACGTAACCTCATGTGTAAGAATATCAAGGGACCGCCTCGTCATAGGGGACTCAACATTACAAACGGTGCTTCAATAGGATGTCCGATCTGTGAGTTATTAGCATTTCCGTTCTAGGGGCCCGGTTGGATTTTGGGTATAAACCAATCCTTCCATGCTCAAACCACATATGAATCATGTGTATAGTATTCAAAAAAAAATCGTCTCATCAATATGAATCCATCATAGTTGACGGCATATCAATTGGACGTTTGGTCCTTAAGTTATAAGTGTTTCTGGTCCGAGGGCCCGGTTGGGTTTGGATTCGAACCAACATGGCGGTACCAAAACGTCGTCAAAACCTTGTTTGTAATACATCAAAACGACCTTCTCGATCCAAAGAATCCTACGCAACAGACGGTGCGTTGATCGGAGGTCCGTAGCTCATGTTATGGTCATTTAACCGAAAATGGTCCGAAAAAGGGTTATGGGCCTGGTCTGACCCGGCCCAACCCACCCTGGGTCGGCCCAAACTGGGTCGAACCAACTCAGTTTCAAGTCTGGACTAGTTGGGCATGGCCCGGCCCATGTGGCCCACCCAAGAACAGCCGGGGGGTGCTGTCTCGTCCAGCGGCCGAGTGCGTTGCGTGGGGCGGGGGGGGGGGGGGGGGTGGCCACCTACTAATTGGAATCGGCAGTGCCAGCTGACACCGCCCACGGTCATCTAGGATCCCACGCGGCCGTGGGATATACTGTGTCGCTGCCACGGCTGTTTTCGTGGCGGATTTTCTCTGGCGGCGTGCTGGGGCGCCGCCGCCTCCGGTCGCTGGCGACCTGGGCCGCCACGATATTCCACAGGCCACTGGAGTTGCTCTGGTGGTCCGCTTTTTCTCCCAACTATTCCCACGGCCTTCTCAGGTCCCAAACATTACTACAAATGTTCCAAATTTCCGTTGAGACCCCGTTTCATTGCCGCCCGCCATCCTGCACAAAAAACGAACAACCAGAGGAGGGTCCGGGCTTGTTCGTTAGCTCGTTCCCTCCACGTTAAAGGCTCAAAAAAATATTTCTCCATAAAAGAACACCCCAGATCGAGGATATAATTCACATACCTGGTAATTATATAAAAACAACCCCTTACCTTGATAATTGATGTCGCACGTTGGGCGTCGGGGAAGACGGTGTCACGAGGAATGGATTTTTAGGCGACGTCGGTGTGCATCTGAGGAGAAAGTGGCATCTCCTCACTTTTCGCGGAGAAAAAAAAGGAAGGTATATCGATCATTCTTCATGGATCCAGCATTCTTCATCAAAGAAAACGTAGGTCTTCATCGGAGGGTCGGAGTTCTTCAAAAACTCAAGAGCTCTCCCAATTCTCCTTAACACAACAAAAGTCCTCCCAAAATAAAATAATAGGCTATGCTATTATTTTATTAACACATGCAATTTAAAATTCAAAATTCAAACCACTTAATTAAATTAATTTATTTGGTTGAATTCATTAAATTAATGTATTGTAAATTAATAATGAGAGAGAGAGGAGGAGGTGAAAGCTCTCATAAATGTTGGGAGAGTTGTCAATATTAAACGAGGGTGTCTAATGGGGGGGTTTAAGGGAGTTATTTTGGGAGTTTGAAGAGGGTTATAAGAGATGAATGGTTGGGGCTCGTGTGGGCCCCACCTCTCGTATATCCACACATGGGAAGTTGGGTGGTTGTGGGCCCCAAAAATAACTTCCCATGAGAGGATTTAACTTCCAATGTTATAAAATAAAATTATTCCAACAATTTTTATTTATTTTAATCTAATTCCCCAAATAATAATTCTCAGTCCGTTTATAACGCAACTGTGGTAAAGGTCCCCTTAATCAATTACCAGTGTTGTGAGTTCATCGGTGCCATCAGATTTCAATTCAGAGCAACAGTTCAAAAGATATAAAAACCCGCTTGTTTGTTTGCTAAATGTAGCTGAGCTAAACTTCGAAAATTGATTCTGGGCACACCGGGCCACAGAATCAAGTGTTGTTAGAATCCAAAAACTCTTATAAATCAAATGTATTTAAGAAAAATCCTTGAAATTTACAGGTCTTTACATTACTCCCACCTCATGGATTTACGTCCCCGAAAAACATCAAGACACTCTAGGGAAAACAAAAGTGGTACTGAGCACGCATATGAGCCTCTTGCTCCCATGTGCTCCCCTAGAGGTTCCTGTGGTGCCTACGAAAGCACACTAGAGGAATAAACCACCCACGTAGGACCCGCTCCAGTCGATCATCAATCTCCACCGAGACCTCTATAAATTCCTCCCCGCCATCGATGTCTAGCTCCCCATGATCGATTATGTGTGATAGGTCATGCACGTGTCTCCTCAGCTGAGATACGTCGAAGACGTTATGCACCCAGTGCAACTGAGGTGGAAGGGCCAGGCGGTAAGCCACCTCGCCTGCTGTGCTTAGGAACTGGAAAGGTACAATGAATCATGGAGATAACTTGTCACCCTAGCCAAAACTCCGTAGACCTCGTCTAGGTGAGACACATAGGCAAACGTGGTCTCCACCCTTGAACTCCAGTGATCTTAGTCTTCTATCAGCATAGGACTTCTACCTGCTTTGTGCAGTCTTCATCCGCTCCTGTATGATCTGCACCTTCTCTGTCATTTCCTGAACCATATCTGGTTCTACACGTGCGGACTCCATCACTATCCACAAAGGATATCTGAAACACGGCCAGCTACTGTCTCGCCTCTCCTACCAACTGAATGCCTGATCTCCTACTAAGAGAATCTACTACAATGTTCCCCTTCCCAGGAGTACAAACTATCTTGAGGTCATAGTCCTGGAGGAACTCAATCCATCACTGCTATCTCAGGTTCTGGTCCTTCTGTGAGAAGACACACCTAAGACTATTGAGTATAGAGTAAAATGGAAACCATTCACTCAATGAATAATGGTGAGACTAGCCAATTGTAAGAACTCATCTCCACCATTCTTCATTTACATTCTACAAGAGCTGCTAATTTTTCTCCTCTTCCAAAAAGAGAAATTAGGTCTCATCCCCGGGATGAACCATGTACTTCACCTAATATAGTCAATCTTGACATGAACGGTATAATTCATGTCTTGAATGATGTCGTAAGGCCTTGACGTTGCTACTAAGAGATCCAACTGTTACTCTCACCTCCAAGGGTTGAGTCCCACTGTCGACATCAGTGCATGGTTTCTGGGTCTCCTCCAGTTGGAATCTCAAAAGTGAGGGTCAAGCCAACAGTTTCAACCGGAACCTCTTAGTATCAACCATACAAAAAGGACAGGAAATTAAACGTCACAAAGATAAGTGCCTTTTATTGCTATAGCTCAAAGTACAAAGACACATAACAACCACAAATAACAACAACACCGAAACTAGAAGCACCAAGAACCAAGGCATCTATGCCAGGAACTAGTCTCGCTCATGTCCACCTACTTGTGAAGCTCTATAGTCGTATGCTTCAGCTTCCTGATGTTGTTCTCTCCCATATCCACATGTTCCATGTGGTCGGGGTGGACCTCCTAGTGGTGGGCTGGAAAAACCTCGAAGCGTCGTCCACCTCTAGTTGCGCGGCTAGCTCCTCTGTCTCGGTCTCCTTCTCCTTGCGGTCTACCTCGATCGAACATCTGCCTCTGCCTAAGAGGTCCCTCGTCCATATGCCGATCATCTGTATGGCGAGTCAGATAGTCACGTGCCATGTGACCAAGCCCACCGCAGGAGTAACAATGTCCTCTCCTGGTAAGTCGTTCTACACCCCCAGTGCCTCGCACACATGATCATGTGTCATGCGGTCGACCACCTGTAGGCCTGGTCATCTTGGACCTTTGCGTCACCTATCTACTGCCCGCTACAGAATACTATGCTGCATGTCGGCTAGTGGTGGGTCCCACTACTGGAGACTGCTCAACAAGGAAACTCTCCACTAAGAGGGATCACTCCAACACCCCCGTCTACGTCGGGATGCTGTGGGAGACAGTTGAAGCTCTAATCTCTCGCCCAAGTCCCTGCTCAATGGTCTGGGCCCTAAAGAATGGGCCTCCTACCATATCAGTGGAGTAGCGCGAGAGGTCGGTGAACCTCGCTGAATACTATTCCACCGTCATTCTACCCTACTGAAGATGTAGTAGCTACTATATACACACCGCTAGAAGGGTGGATGGTACAAACTCCGCCTGGAATAGGCACTCGATGTCTGCCCATAGAAGTGTTGCCTTGTCAGGCATCTGGAGCATTGGGCTCCACCATCTACCTGCTGCTTCCTGAAGGAGGATGGTAGCAAAGATCCCCATAATGTCTTATTTTCATCCCTACTAGCCTGAAGACTATCACCACATCCTCCAGCCAATCCTCAGCCGCCTGTGGGTCCATCTCTCCCCATAACCTGGGTGGCCTCTACCGCTGGAACTCCTGCAGCACGCTCAAGCGGTGTGCATCGCCTGCTGTTGGGGCTGGTGGCATCGGTGGACCAACGGGTGGTAGTACATTTGGTGCCTCCGCTGGTTCCTCAACTAGAAGAGGGCCATGTACTGAGGCCTCATCGCTCGGTAGGTTGTCAGTACATACAACTCTCGGGGCTCTAGCTGGTCGTCAGCGGGGAGGCATCCTAAATGAAACAGATGTGACACTATCAAAATACTACACCTGGTGATCTGACCTAGTTTTGATCTGACTTAATGGAGAAATTTTGGAAACACACCCACAATTAGTGTTTTCGTGCACTGAGTCGGAAATCAGAATTCATGGTCTCAGTGCATGGATACGTCGGCCGCCCGCACCAATACTGGACTCCCTGAACTGAAGACCACAGTTAGTACCCTTAACATTATTGCTTCACAGAAAATAAATATCAGAGTCCAAAGTTCTGCAGTATAACCGACTCCTCTTATACCAATTTTTCATGACCCGTCCTCGGGGCCCGTTCTGTGACTACCCCAGGCCCACCTTCAATAGGCATGGGGCTGGTGACTAGCACCAAAGGTGTAAATCCCGATTAAAAGGGAAGGCATTTCCTTTAAGAAATGTAAACACACACAACTAGATTACAAGCAGAAGAAATCATTAAGTAAATAAGTATAAAAAAAAGTTCTGAACGTACAAAGGGGACAGAAATACAAACCCAACAGAAAGTTACATCTACAATTGAATGAAAAGTACAACAGTAAAGACAAACAGCTAAGTAGTTAAGAAGATCATGGATCGTCCTATGGGTTCCTACATGAAGGGTAGGTACAGATGTCCTCCTCCGTACTCCACGTCTATCAGTCCACTCCGTCTGTCGTCACACCGATTGTCCACATCCAGGTACCATCCAGACCTCGTACACTCTGCCTCGTCAGCGCTGTCCATCGTCTAAATCCAACAAAACAAGGTGCGGGCATAGACCGTGTAGGAGTGAGTATAACGATACTCAGTAGGGACCCTGAGACCCTCAAGGTCTCACTAAAATCCAAAAAGGATAAAACAAAAATAAATAACACAATAGATAACCTTTACTTAGGTATATGCCCATACATATACATAAGTTATCATGTAAACCATCTCAATCATGAGGAAAACACAAAGGTCATTGAATCAGCTCAAACCAATATTTTATTCATGATGTGGAAACCACAGATGCTGGAGAACTCCTCCTCGGTCGAGTATAGTGGGTTTTCCACTACAACCAAGCGCTTCCCACTAACCTTGTACTACTGAAGCACTCCACCTTTCGAGTATTATGGGCATGTTTCTACAATCAAGCACTTCCCACCATGGGTATGCCACTATAACCAAGAGCTCCCCCTCATAGCCTACAGAGGTACACCTTCTGTTGAGTATCGCAAGTCTGCTGCTGCAACCAAGAGCTCCTCCACTGTGGGTCTGCTGCTACAACCAAGCTCTAACCACAGGGCCATCCGAATCACTACGAGTCGATCGATCAACAGTCGTCAAGTCTCATCCAGCTAATAGGTCTCTACAATCTGCTCGCTCGTCCCCGGGAGAGTCCGCTCCATGAGCTACTGGTCGATACTTCCAATTGTAACATAACCTCACGCAGAAGTATCTCAATGAACCACCTCGTCATAGTGGTCTCAACGTAATAGACGACACATCAATCTGACGCCCGGTCTGTGAGTTATTAGCATTTCCGTTCCAGGGGCCCGATTGGATTTCAGTAACAATCTAATGTGGTCATGCTCAAACCAAATCTGAATCCTATGTAGAGTATCCCAAAAGAATCATCTCATCAAGGGGAATCTAACATAGTCGACGACACGTCAATCGGACTTCCGGTCCTTATGTTATAAGAGTTTCTGCTCCGAGGGCCCGATTTCTTTTGGATTCGAACCAACCCAGACGTACACAAACTTCACTAAAACCCTTAGTGTAATATACCGAAATAACTGTCTCGATTGAAGGAATCCTATTCAAATTACGGTGCGTCAATCAGAGGTCTTCAGTTCAAGTTATTCTCATCTAACCAAAAATGGTCCGAAAAAGGGGGTCTGGGCCCGGTCCGACCCGACCCAACCCACCCTGGGTCAGCCCGAACCTAGGCGACCCAACATGGGTCCGGGTCTGGCCCGGTTGGGTGCGGCCCGGCCCTGGTGGCGCGGCCCGGCACGCGTGGCCTACCCCACCCCGGACGGGGGGCGCTGGCTCTGCTAGCAGCTGAATGTGTTCCGCGGACCAGGGGGCACCCCCAGCTAATTGGAACTGGGGGCGCCATCTGGCACCACGCCATGTCGTCCTAGATCCTGCGTAGCCGCGGGATCTACTGCATCACCGCCATAGCTATTGCCGCAACTGATTTTCTCTGGCGGCGCGTTGGGGCGCTGCCGCCTCCGGTCACCAGCGCCGTTGTACCGGCGACCCACACCGCCACGAGATTTTGTGGGCCACCAGAGTTGCTCTGGTGGTCCATTTTTTCTCCTGACTATGCCCACTACCTTCTCGGGTACTAAACATTACTTCAAAGGTTCCAAATTGCAATTGCATCTCCGTTTCATTGTCTCTCGTCATCCCGTGCACAAACGAACAACCAGCGGAGGGTCCGGGCATGTTCGTTACCCCGTGTCATCCATGTTAGAGGCACAAACCAATATTTCTCCTTAAAAGAATTCCCCAGATCAAGGATATAAGTCACATACCTGGTAATTATATAAAAACAACCCCCTACCTTGATAATCGATGTCGCACGTTAGGCGTCACGAGGAAAGGATTTGTAGGCGATGTCGGAGTTCTTTCGAGGAGAAAGAGGCGTCTCCTCACTTGTCATGGAGAAAAGAAATGAAGGTAAGTCAATCATTCTTTGGGGATCTGGCGTTCTTCATCGAAGAAGACATCTTTCTTCATCGGAGGGTCGGAGTTCTTCAAAAACTCAAGAGCTCTCCCAATTCTCCTTACAACAACGAAAGTCCTCCCAAAATAAAATAATAGGATACGCTATTATTTTATTAACACATGCAATTTAAAATTCAAAATTCAAACCACATAATTAAATTAATTGATGTGGTTGAATTCATTAAATTAATGTGTTGGCAATTAATAATGAGAGAGAGAGGAGGAGGTGAGAGATGTCACAAATGTTGGGAGAGTTGTCAACATTAAACAAGGGTGTTTAATGGGGGGTTTAAGGGAGTTATTTGGGGAGTTTAAATAGGGTTATGGGATATGAAAGTTTGGGGCTCGTGTGGGCCCCACCTATCGTATATCCACACATGGGAAGTTGGGTGGTTGTGGGGCCCACCAACAACTTCCCATGAGAGGGTTTAACTTCCAATGTTATAAAATAAAATTGTTCTAATAATTTTATTGATTTTAAACTAATTCCCATAATAAGAATTCTTAACCCACTTAAAATGAAACTATGATAAAGGCCCCCTTAAGCAATTACCAGTGCTGTGAGTTCATCTGTTCCCTCGGATTTCAATTCCGAGCACCGGTTGAAAAGATAGAAAAACCAGCTCATTCGTTTACTGAACGTACCCGAGCTATACTTTGGAAATTGATTCTGGGCACACTGGGCCACAGAATCAAGTGTCGCCAGAAGCCAAAGACTCGTATAATTCCAAGGTATTTAAAAAAAATTCCATGATATTTTTGGGCCTTTACATTCCTCCCACATCAGGGCTTTACGTCCCCGTAAAGCTTCAACACACATTAGGGAAAACAAAATTGGTACTGATCACGCATCTGAGCCTCTTCCTCCCATGTGATCCCCTGGAGGTTCCTGTGCTGCCAACAAAAGTGCACCAGAGGAATCAATTTTCCATGTATGAACCGCTCCAGTCGATCCTCAATATCCACCGGGACCTCCATAAATGTTGCCCTGTCATCGATGTCCGACTCTCTGTGATCGATGATGTGTGATGGGTCATGAACCTATCTCCTCAACTGAGATACGTGGAAGATGTTATGAACCCAGTGCAACTGAGGTGGAAGGGCTAGTTGGTAAGACACCTCACCTACTCTACTGAGGACTTGTAAAGGTCCAAAGAATCATGGAGATAACTTGCATCCCCGACCAAAACTCTATAGACCTCGTCTAGGTGAGACCCATAAGGAAACCGGGTCGTCACCCTCGAACTCAAGTGATCTTCGTCTCCTATCCGCATAGGACTTCTATCTTCTTTTTGCAGTCTTCATCCACTCATGGATGATCTGCACCTTCTCCGTCATTTCCTGAACCATCTCTGGTTCTACACACGCTGACTCCATCACAATCCACAAAATATATCTGAAACACGGCCAGTTGTTGCCTCGCCTCTCCTAACAGTTGAATGCCTGATCTCTTACTAAAAGAATATGCTACAACGTTCCCCTTCCCAGAAGTATAAACTATCTCTAAGTCATAGTCCTGGAGGAACTCAAGTCGTCACTGCTATCTCGGGTTCAGGTCCTTCTGTGAGAAGACACACCTGAGACTATTGATTTTAGAGTAAACTGTAAACCATTTTCTCAAAGAAAAATGGTGGTATTATCCAATTGTAAGAACTCATCTCCACCCTTCTTCGTCTACATTCTATAAGAGCTGCTGATATTTCTCCTCTGGTGAAAAGAGAAATCTGGTCTCATCCCTTGGATGAACCACGTTCTTCACCTAATATAGTCAATCCGGACATGAATGGTATAATTCATGTCTTGAATGACATCGTAAGGCCTCTATACTACTAAGAGATCCAACCGTTACTCTCGCCTCCAAGGGTTGAGTCACACTATCGACATCAGTGCATGGTTAATGGGTCACCACTAGTATAAATATCACAAGTGAGGGTCAAGTCAAAAGTTTTAACCGGAACCTCTTAGTATCAACCATACAAAAATGAAAGTAAATTAAACGTCACAAAGATAAGTGCCTTTTCTTACTGCAGCTCAATGTATAAAGACACATAACAACCACAAATAACAACAACATGGAAACTAGAAGCACCCAGAACAAAGGCCTCCATGCCTTGAACTAGTCTCGCTCATGTCCACCTACTTCCGGAGCTCCATAGTCATATGCTTCAGCTGGCTGAATCTGTGCTCTCCCATATCCACCCGTTCCCTAGGGTCGGGGTGGACCTCCGGGTGGTGGTGGTGGCAGCACCTCGAAGCATCATCCACCTCCATTTTCACGGCCACCTTCTCTACCTCAGTCTCCTGCTCCTTGTGGTTTGCCTCGATCAAACCTCTAAATCTTCCTGGGAGGTCCTTCATCCATCTGCTGATCATCTTTATGGTGGGTCGGACAGTCACATTCTATGTTACCAAGCCCACCGCAGGAGTAACATTGTCCTCTCATGGTAAGACCTTCTCCACCCCAGGGGCCTCACACATTTGATCCTGTGTCATGCGGTCGACCACCTGTAGGTCTGGTCCTCTTGGACCTTTGCGTCATCTGTCTACTGCCTACTACAGAAGACTATGCCGCATGTTGGCTAGTGGTGGGTCCCACTGATGGAGACTGCTCAGTAAGGAAACTCTCCACTAAGAGTTATCACTCCAACACCCCCGTCTGCATCGAGATGTTGTGGGAGGAATGTGAAGCTCTAATCTCACGCCTGAGTCCCTGCTCAAAGGTTTGGTCCCTAAAGAATGGGTCACGTACCATATCAGTGGAGTAGCGCGAGAGGTCGGTGAACCTCGCTGAATATGGCGGCACATTCATGCTACCCTGCTGAAGATGCAGTAGCTCCTGTATACGCACCGCTCGAAGGGTGGCTGGTATAAACTCCCCCCGGAACAGGCACTCGACGTCTTCCCATAGAAGTTTCGCCTCATCATGCATCTGAAGCATCGGGCTCCACCATCCGCCTACTGCTTTATGAAGGAGGCTGGAAACAAAGATCTTCATAAAGTCTGCTAGCGTCCCTACTATCCTGAAGACTCTCACCACAGCCTCCAGCCAGTCCTCAGCCGCCTGTGGGTCCGTCTCTCCCCGGAACCTAGGTGGCCTCCGGCGCTGGAACTCGTGCAGCGCGCTCAAGCAGTGTGCATCACCTGCTACTGGAACTGGTGGCATCGGTGGCCCAATGGGTGGTAGTACCGCTGGTGCCTCTGCTGGTACCTCAACTGCAAAAGGGCCATGTACTGAGGCCTCGTTTCTCGGTAGGCTGTCAGTACATACAACTCTCGGGGCTCTAGCTGGTCATCTATGGGGAGGCATCCTGAATGAAATAGATGTGACTTGGTCAAAATACTACACCTGCAGAGATGACCTGTTTTTGAGCTGACTTAAAGGAAAACTTTTGGAAACACACACGCAATCAGTGTTTTCATGCACTGTGTTGGAAATCACAAGTCAAGCCCTAGTGTAATGATACGTCGGTCGCCAGCACCAACTATGGACTCTCTAAACTGAAGACCACACATAGTACCCTTTACACTATTGCTTCACAAAAAATAAAAATCAGAGTCCTATGTTCTGCAGTAGGACCGACTCCTCTGATACCAATTTTTCACGACCCGTCCTCGGGGCCCGTGTCGTGACTACCCCAATCCCTCCTTCTATAGGCCTGGGGCTGGAGACTAGCACCAAAGGATTAAATCCCGATAAAATTGGAAGGCATTGACTTTAAGAAATGTAAACACACACAACCAGAGTACAAGTGGAAGCAAACACTAAGTAAAGTAGTATAACAAAAGTGATGAAGGTACAAAGAGGCCAGAAATTCAAGCCCAACAGAAAGGTACAGATACAACTGAAAGAAAAGTACAACTGTAAAGACAAATATCTGAGTAGTGAAGGAGCTCCTAGATCGTCCTCTGGGTTCCTACCTGAAGGGTAGGTATAGATTTTCTCCTCAGCACTCCGCATTTATTGGTCCGCTCCATGTGTCGTCACACTGAGTGTCCACCTCCCGGTACCGTCCAGTCCTCGTACACTCTGCCTCGGTCAGCGTTGTACATCGTCTACATCCAACACAACGAGGTGCGGGCATAGCCCGTGCGGGGGTGAGTATAATGATACTTAGTAGGGACCCCGAGACCCTCAAGGACTCACTAAAATCCAATAAGGATAAACCACAAAGAAAGATATCAAGAGATAATCTTTACTTAGGTATATTTCCATTCATATACCTAAGTTATCAAGTAACTGATCTCAATCATGAGGAAAACACGAAGTTCATTAACACGTCTCAAACTAGGCTTTTATTCCTGATGTCGAAATCATGGCTGCTGGAGAACTCCTCCTTTGTCGAGTATTGTGGGTCTGTATCTACAAACAAGCGCTTCTCACTAACCTTGGACTACTGAAGTACTCCACATGTTGAGTATTGTGGGTGTGCTACTACAACCAAGAGCCTCCCACCATGGGTATGCCGCTACAACCAAGGGCTCCTCTGCCATGGGTCTGCTGCGACAACCAAGCGCTCCCCACTGGGCCATCTAAATCACTCCGAGTCGAACGATCTACAACCGTCGATTCTCAGCCAGCTAATAGGTCTCTGCAGTCTGCTCGCTCGTCACCGGGAGGGTCCGCTCCATGAGCTACTGGTTGATACTTCCAATTGTCACATAACCTCACGAGGAAGTATCTCAAGGGACCTCCTCTTCCTAGGGGTCTCAACGTAACAGAAGGTGTGTGAATCTAACGCCCGGTCTTTGAGTTATTTTCATTTCCCTTCTAGGGGCCCGGTTGGATTTTGGGTACCATCCAATCCAGCCATGCTCAAACCACATCTGAATCTTGTGTAGAGTATTCCAAAATAAGCGTCTCATCAAGAGGAATCCAAAATAGTTGACGGCATGTCAATCGGACGCCCGGTCCTTATGTTATAAGTGTTTCCGCTCCGAGGGCCCGGTTGGTTTCGGATTTGAAACAACCCGGCCGTACCCAAACTTCGCAGAAACAATGATTTTAATACACTAAAATGACCATCTCGATCTAAGGAATCCTACACCACTGACGGTGCGTCAATCGTAGTTCCATAGCTCATGTTATGGTCATTTAACCAAAAACGGTCTGAAAAAGGGTGTCTGGGCCTGGTTCGACCCGGCCCAACCTGCCCTGTGTCGGCCCGAGCCGGGTCAACTCGACTCGGGTCTGGGTCTAGCCCGGCTGGGCATGGCCCGACCCATCTGGTGCAGCCCGGCCCGCGCGGCCCACCCTGCCCCGGCCGGGGGGCTTTGGATCGGCCAGTGGACGAGCGCGTTGCGAAGAGCGGGGGGGGGGGGGGGGGCGCTTATTCGGAAAACGGGTGCCAGATGGCACCGCCCCTAGTCATCCCGGATCCCGTGCGGCCACGGGATCTAACGCGTCGCCGTTGCGGCTGTTTCTGCGGTGAATTTACTCCGACGGTGCGCTGGGGCGCTGCCGCCTCTAGACGGCACGCCAGCACCGGTCGACGGCGACCCGCACCGCCATGGGATTCCCCGGGCCACCGGAGTTTCTCCGGTAGTCCGTTTTTTCTCCCAATTGTGCCCACGGCCTTCTCATGTCCCGAACATTACTGGGATGGCTCCAAATTTCCGTTTCGGCCCCGTTTCGTCATCGCCCGTCATCCCGCGCACAAACGAACAACCAGCGGAGGGTCAGGGCTTGTTCTTTATCTCATGCCCTCCGCGTTATAGGCTCAAACCAATATTTCTCCATAACATAACGCTCCAGATCGAGGATATAATTCACATACATGGTAATTATATAAAAACAACCCCCTAACTCGATAATTGATGTCACGCATTGGCCTTCGCGGATGACGGCATCGCAGGGAAAGGATTTATAGGCGACGTCGGAGTGCGTCCGAGGAGAAAGCGGCGTCTCCTCACTTGTCACAGAGAAAAGAAAGGAAGGCACGTCGATCGTTCTTCATGGATCTAGCGTTCTTCGTCGAAGAAGATGTTGTTCTTCGTTGGAGGGTCAGAGTTCTTCAAAAACTCAAGAGCTCTCCCAATTCTCCATAACACAACGAAAGTCCTCCCAAAATAAAATAATTGGCTATGATATTATTTTATTAACACATGCAATTTAAAATTCAAAATTCTAACCACTTCACCAAATTAATTGATGTGTTTTAATTCATTACATAAATGTGTTGGCAATTAATAAAGAGGGAGAGAGGAGGAGGTGAGAGCTCTCATAAATGTTGGGAGAGTTGTCAACATTAAACAAGGGTGTTTAATGGAGGGTTTTAAGGGAGTTATTTGGGGAATTTAAAGAGGGTCTTGGGAGATGAAAGGTTAGGGCTCATGTGGGCCCCACCTCTTGTATATCCACACACGGTAAGTTTGGTGTTTGTGGGCCCTACCAACAACTTCCCAAGAGAGGGTTTAACTTCTAATGTTATAAAATAAAATTGTTCCACCAATTTTTATTTATTTTAAACTAATTCCAAAAATAATAATTCTCAACCCGCATAAAACACAACTACGTTAAAGGTCCCCCTAAGTAATTACTAGCATTGTGAGTTCATCGGTGCCCTCGGATTTTGATTCCAAGCATCGGTTCAAAAGATAGAAAAACTCGCTCTTTCGTTTACTGAATGTACCTGAGCTAAACTTCGAAAATTGATTTCGGGCACACTGTGCCTCAGAATCAAGTGTCGTCAGAAGCCATCGACTCGTATAATTCCAAGTTATTTAAAAAAAATTCCTTGAAATTTTCAGGTCTTTACATTAATTAAAATTTAATATATAAAATAATTGAATATAAAATATTTTTTTATTAAAATATCTTTTATACTCCCAAAGTAATTTTATCTAATTAAATTAAATTATTTAACATTATATAATTAAAATATTGAGATATATATATATATATTATATTTTCAATCAAATATTTTTTACATTCATACAATATATTTTATAGGCTTAAGATAAGAACAAATACAATTGTGTTCATAAAAAAAATTTGTAAAGGAAATTTTTCTACCTTTTAATTATGAACCCAATTTAAATCTAAATTTTGGAAATTTTTTAAATTTTATATACCAAAATAAACTTTATTTTTAAATAAAAACATCAATATTATCTTTGGGTGGATTTTTGGTATTTTTCTTTGATTATTCATTTTTTAATGAATATAAAAACTAATATTTTTTAACTTAAAATTGGTTTCTCATTTAATTTGTTTATGTAGTTAATTTGTATTTTAATTTTTTAGAAACATTATACCAATTATACCTTAATTATTCCAATTTAGGTTTTTGGAACAAATTTTACAGTGAAATTGAATATGAAAACACTTATACCGTTCTATAATTCATGCCCTACCAAAATAGGTCATCAACATATCTCGCCTCATCCTATAAGAACAAATTTTTGTCCAAAGAAAACCAAGGAATCATTTCTCTATAAACCACAAGGATTTATGTGAATAAAAGGAAATGTTCTTCAACAATCACTTTTGGTACATTTATTTTTCCACCCCATAATTTATCTTATATACTTTTTATATAATAACCTCAGTATCTTCAACATACAAAGATGTTTTCATAATATTAGTTCTACCAAAACATTCACACATATCCATCAAATGGGATACCAAATCATCGTTCTTATGTATGGTCTCTAACGCCTCACAAACTGATGTCGTTCATTATTCGATTTCAACCATTCAAGGATAGAAATAATGTTTTATTTGTAGTTTAAATATTATATATAGTGTATTTAAAATGTATTTTGTCTTCTATAATTATTATATGACACAGACATTCATGTGTTCCATTTTTTGTGATCTGATAATTTCATTTTTCGATGTGTGGACTACCGCCTCCTCTATGTGATGTTATTCATGCACACTATACATGGAATGTATAAAGGGAGTTTTAATAAACCGATGTTACATATATTACATAAATATGATACTATAATTATAATATATATATATATATATGTCACATACATTTTAAATGTGACAAATAAATGAAAGAAGAATTCATGTGTACGTACGACATATCATCTCCTTGCACATTGCATTTAATTTCCTATATCAAAATTTAATGGATTATTCTAAATAATTATATGTTTAATATATATGATGTTTAAATCATTTTCTACATTATTGGGATTATTAAATCATTATCTAATTAATAGGAACAAAAATAACAAATCAAAACATACTCAAAAAACAAGGAAATTAAAACATCAAATGATGAAAATGATAAACGATTATTAATGAATGGGTTTTCATATGTAATAAAAGGAAATCATATGATATAATAGATATTAATATGCTTATATTGAATGTTAAAAACATTATTAAAACCATTATACAAGAGTTTAATATTTTTTCAACCAAAAGAAGCGTAATGTATGGTGATTTCTTGTCTCACTTTTATTTCTATGATATTTATGCCATATTCCCCACTCATTTTTTGTGTATATACTATCCAATGAAATTTTATAACATTAATTTACTTTATATAATGATATTAAATGACTAGATTTATTTTTATTCTTTCATGAATCTCAAGATTCCACATTTACTCAATTATTACGGGATTCTTGTCTCAGTTTTCATTATGTGATACATACATCATTTGCACAAAATATTTTTTTTGTGGTGTATATAGTTCCTATTTTTTTTTTAATATCATGAATACATTTATCATCATGGTATTTAATGTTTTATTTTAATTTTTTTCTTTTTGGGGTCTTATAAACTCAAAATTAACCATGTTGTAAGTGATTTTATCTAAATTAGCACCTTATGGGGAATTATTTGTTATTATGCACCAATTGAAATTAATGCTGTGTATATAATGCCCGTTTTTTATTTAATTTCAATATTAACTTACATTTCATTGTTTTTTACATTTCACTTTAAACTATCTCATTTAATGGGTTTTAACTTTAAAATTACCTTGTGGTAGAAATTATCATTGTAATATCGCATTCTTTTGTGATTGTTAACTTTATATTGAACAATATATTACTTATGATAATTTTTTTGATACAATTTATTTATCTGAAAATTCCATATTATCATTCGTTAGATGTTATTATTTCTTAGTCTGTTTTCCATTATTATAAATAGTCTCCACTTTGAAATTTTTTTGAAATATTGATACGTTTTACCTTTTAGTCAATAATGATATTTGATGAGGCACATTATTTATGATTTAAATTGATTATTTAATGTATGAGGAATGATTTCGATATTCACTACATGGGTTGGGGACAAGTTAATGCAAGACCATCCATGCTCTTGTAGTCTCATGAGATGAATTAGTACGCCAAATCAAGGTAGTTAAAATTGTCTTGAGAATAAATCATGATGGTAATTGTATCATAATCCCGGGAAAGATGGAATCTATTAATTAATGATTAACTTTATTGAGAATTTAGTCATTTTTATTTTCCATGATATTTTTTCATTGACATTATCTAGGAATGGATTTCATTCTCTATTTATTGATTAAAAGGTGTGTGTTTCATTTATCTATTTTCCCATATTTATTATACCTTATATAGATATTTATATGGAATGTAAAATGATTTATCTACATTTCCATGTTGATTATTCTCTTGTATTAATTATTTCTTCCATTTTAATTTTCCTTGTATATCATTTAAAATCACCCTTATTTTCATTTATTTTCCCCAAGATATGAATAAGGAATCATTTAATGGTCTTTCAAGGATGTATTTCATTTCATTTCATTATATATCTTATTTTATTTTCTATTGACCAATGTAATATTGGTATCATGCAAGTAATATTATTTTCTAAAAAATAAAAATTTATTTGTTCATCAGGATTTTATTTGTTTTAATCAAGAATATGTAATAAAGTAAAGAACAAACTTCGGGCTTCTGGGATTGGGGAGATATAGTTGATATTAGAGGGAGTTTTATTTAAAACATGGGAACTTGAATTAGGAAAAAATGGATTAGGGAAAATCAACCTAAGATAGAATTTTATGATAGGTATAGAAGAACATATTAGAACATTGGTAAGGTGTAGATTATGTGGGTCTTCCTAGAAATACATCCCTTTCTGGATACTTCAAGTGGATGTGGTTCTAGAATAGATATACCAAGGAGTAATAGCACTTAAAATGTGTGTCTCGCCTAACTCAATCATAACACGGTACACAAAATGGGCCATACTACACACCTAGTTTGACACTCTCTGGATATACACTTAGGATAATTCCCATTTTCTTTATAACCCATTATGAAGTATTTAAAATAAATGGTGTCCCTAAGGAAACCAAATATTATGATTCTATGATTTGTGAGGAATAAATTATTAGTTTTTGTTCAATTCTATATCATATTACAAATTATATATTATTATTTAAAATCCCTAGTTTTATGAATATATCCAGTATATGACACTATTTTTAAATGGAACCTGTAAGGATGAATGTTATCAATACTCATTGAAAATATAGATATTTCCCTAATAATGAAACCAATACAATCGGTATTGGAACTGAAATAATTATGGTTATATTAGGAAAACTTAAGAAATTTATGAAACACAACATTTCCCTGATGGAGAAACCTTTTCCACAATATGTTTATCAGATGTTGGTTTTCATTATATCACAGAGGACATCATCATTTTGTTGGACTACTTAACCAATGGTGGATGTGAATTTGATTAAGTCTTTTGAGAAGATATTCATGACATTGGGATGTGGTGAAAATGAAAAGTATACACTTTCTGTGTATTTTCTCAATGGATATTCAAATAAATAGTTGTAGTTGATCTGCTATACTAGGGAGGAATAGGAAACTGAATTCATGGATTATAGATATTTTAAGAAAATATTTTTTTCAAGTATTTCCCTTGTGACTATCAAACTAATACGAAGATAAATTCCACTAGTATAAAAAACGGGGAGGAATATTCTGTGTTGTATGAAGATACCATTATATAGTTAACAAGGTATTCTATGGATTTCATATGGAACACAAAGTGAAAGATTTATCACTTCATTTAAGGGATTATTCCATGCATTTAAGGTGTTCTGGTAACAAAAACCTTTTATTAATATGATGAAATAGTTTTAAGTGCATTTAGGATAGAGAAATAATTCTAAAATTATTATGGATTCATAGGTAACTAAGAGAAGAAGAGAACGAAAGAGAAAATAAAAGATAAAGGGAATAAGGGAATGAATTATATTCCCATATTTGATACCTGTAGAATGAACCACACTAGTAAATGATTTAAATGATTGGAATTTTGTTATAAGTGTAGAGAAAAGGTCCCCTGAGGAAATGAATGAAAAGGTTAGAATTAAAATTCATCTATTCATTGTTAAAACTTCTAAGAGATATATAACTTTTAAAATGAGTTCCCCAGTAGCCTAGGAAATATACCTGAGAAAAAGCTAAGGGATCTAGGATGAGAATATGTTATTGAAAAAACTAAAGTAGAATGATTAATATTTATCTATATTTGTATCTATGAAATATATGGTCAAATATTTTAATAATTATCTTCTCAACTTATGACACATGATATATTTTATCATATTAGAGCTATAATTTTTCATTAATGATTTGAGATCATATATTAAATGGTACCAACAAAAGTGATTTGGAAGAAAGTTTTTTTTTTGAAGACCCACGGTTGAGGGAAAGATATACCTTAATATGTTCATAATTTTGAGACAATTATGAATGGATAGAGATAATATTTATATGGATAATGTAAATTGGATAACACTAACTCCCTTGTAACTAATTCAAATTTTTTGGATCATAATACTTGTAAGGGTCATAAGGTTTACTATTTATAAAATGGTTTAAGATGATATTTGGAAGAGTGTTTAGAGATTAATTTATTAATTCTCCATGTAATGAAATGTGTATAAGAAATGTGGTAGAAATAGTTAAAGGAACAACCAAAGGATAATATTGTGTTTATGAGAAATAAACATATATTTACTTGTATTCTTAGAGAGTGAAAGAGTTCCTCAACTCTACATAAAACAGTCTTGAAACAAAAATTGTGTCCTATTGTCATCATTGTTTATGATATAAATGACCTATTCCAAAACTGTGATTTTATGCTTTTTGGTCATCAACTTTTAGGTGAACATATCTTATATCACTCTCTATCACAACTTGATAGTTATATTTCTTATCCATGTAAATGTTTTCAGTAATATTATCATATTTAAAAGCTATGTTTTGTGGTGACCATTGAATTTTACATTCCCTCATATTAAGAATATGTGTTATTAACCCTTTTTATGATGCAGATTTTTCAATAATAGTGTTTTCAAATATCAAACCCTCAATCTCTGAGATCACGTTTGAATTAAGAAGACATAATTTTTTTAAGGTGGGGAGAATGTAACATTCCGAGACGTAATAATATTTTTCATTTTTAATAAATTTTTGTTTGATACTAGCTTCATTTATAAAAATATCATGTTAATATTACTATACAAGAAACACTAAAATTATTTTGTGACACACACAACACTATGTTGGATTTTTTACACAAGTTGTTGAGTTCCTTCAAAAGCTTGTGTTAGATGCAAGACAGAGTTTTACCAAAACTACAATATAATATTAAAATATTACATAATATTATAGTTATAAATAGATCATGTTAATAACATGAATGAAAGAGATTAAATAAATTTGGAAAATATATTTTGACATGTTTTTATTTAATTATTTGGTGACCAATTATTTATAAATTAATATGGAAATAAATTGAATATAAAAAGAACTGTTTGTATAAACAATTATTCTTATACTCCCAAAATATTTTTATTTTAATAAATTAAACTAATTACTATTATTGAATGATATTAATGAAATATATATGGATATATATTATTAAATAATTTTTAATTCATCCATAATATTTTATTTCAATAAGATAAGAACAAATGTAATGTTATTCATAAAAAACCATATGTTTGTAAAGGAAATTTTCATTCCTTTTAATGGTCCACCATTATTGAATATAATTTTTTTAAATTTTATAAATTTCATATGTCTAAATAAATGTTATTTTGTAACTGGAACATCGAAATTTGATTAAGCTAATTTTTTTATTTTTTTATAAGGTTTCATTTATTAATGAACAATGGAAAATACTGAATTTTAATTGAAAACTAATTTTTCATCAATTTTATTTATATAGTTAAATTTTATTTTAAATTGGTTTATAAGTTTAATTGGATCAATTAATCTGAAATTAATCCTATGTATGTCATTTGAACCAATTTCATGTTGAATATTTATAAAAAAAATTCAAACATTTAAACAGGTTTATATTAAAAACCTCATTCCTCGTCCATTTTATTGGATTAAATTTAAATTAATTTTTATAACTTATGTGATTGGAATTTTGAAAACTTGATTCCATATTTGTACTAATCATAGTTTATAATTTATATTATTGTTAAATTAGTTTTTTGACCAAAAAATAGTGAATACAGTTAAAATTTAATATTCCGATTATGGTAAAATTACGCTTAATAAGGGACAAAACCATAATCTTAAGGGACAAAATGACTTAGAAATACATCCTAAACCTATTGGACAGAAATATTTCAACTACATACTAAAATTTAGAAACAAATCATTATTGTAGGTGCATGGTGTGATAGAGACCTCTCAATAATGTTTACCTTTTTATATTTACAAGAATGACACTCCTCCACTATAAAAAGAAACACACCCCTCCCATTATTTGATGCCTTTCAATACATTTGGTGTAATATCCTGACCTTTATTAGAGGTGTCATGGGATTTTATACATGTATTATTTTTTCCTTTCTTTGAAAACTTTTTGTTTTGGATGTATCTTAGGTGCATTTCAGAGAAAAATCTAAAATTTTGGAAGGAGGAAGCATAGTGCACGGTTGGTGCAAGGTTTCCCCTAACCATGAACCTCATCCTTAAAAACCATGAAAACATAGGAAGAGAGTATTTTTATTGTTTTAACATGTTTTTTAACCCATGCACCCAAAAGTGGTAAGAGGGTACCCCCCCCCCCAACAACCCTAGAAGTGGCGCCCGGTTTGGAAAACTGCGAACCCCTTCCTAAGAAACCATGGGAAGGATTTATATTAACCCAAAAATATATTTTAAAATATTAAAACGCCATATTAACCCAAAATTGACCCCCCACCGACTCATCCATTAACCTAATCTCATGATATTGGAGTGTCCGTGATGGATTCCAATCCCTCCTGACCTCCATTCTTCGTGATTCGAAGCTCTGATTGAATATAGTCACCTATCTCTATAAGAGAATCTCATCCGGATTGATATCCCATCTATCTCTCATTATTCATCAATCTTCAAAAGGATTTTATCCCCTATTTTTTATGAACCAGGATCTATATTTTATTAGATCTACTATTTTTAAATCTGGGATCTTTGAATTGAATCAAAATCTCATTAATCACCATGATTAAGGTTATTCCACTCAATTAGATATATCTACTGGGGAGAATTCTTCATCGATATGCTTTTCCTGGTCCATTAATCAAATACTATAATCTTTATTTCAATAACATGTATGTAATTGTGGAATTTATAGATTTCATCTAGAAATTAATTTATCCTAAATTGAATTAATTAACT
The DNA here is from genome assembly GCA_963277665.1 of Viscum album. Classification (NCBI taxonomy): domain Eukaryota; kingdom Viridiplantae; phylum Streptophyta; class Magnoliopsida; order Santalales; family Viscaceae; genus Viscum; species Viscum album. The sequence continues at coordinate 1,151,334,032 of OY728121.1, read as the reverse complement.
TGGTGAATTAATTAATTTAGGGAATGTGAATTTGGAATAATTAATTATTGAATTAACTATTAGAATATTGAAATTGTGGAAATTGAAATAATTAATTGATGAATTAATTATCATTATATTGAAATTGTTGTATTTGGAAATAATTAATTGTTTAATTAATTATTGGATTATTAATATTATGGATTGGATTAATTAATTTTTGAATTAATTCATGGAATTGATGTGATCAATTGATTGTCGATTTAATTAATGGATTTGATGTGATAATTTAATTATTTAGATAATTATTTAAATTGATGTGATTAATTAATTATTGAGTTAATTAATGGAATTGATTTGATTAATTAATTATTGACTTAAATAAGGGAATTGAAGGTGATTAATTAGTTGTCGAATTAATTAATATAATATAGGATTGTGAAATTGGGATAGATAATTGGTGATTTAATTTTTGAAATATTTTTATTGTTAAATTGGAATAAATTAATTATTGAATTAATTACTGTGTTATTTTGATTGAGTAATGGTGTTAATTATTTATTGATTTAATTATTGGGAATTATTATCATTATAGAATTCATTGAAATGATGTAATTAATTGATGAATTAATTAATGGATTGATGTGATTATACATTTTAATGAATTGAATTAATTAATCGATGAATTAATTAATGGGGATTGTTTTGATTATTCAATTGATTGAAATGGAATAATTAATTTATTTATTTATTTATTTATTTTTTGTGATTAAACATTTGAATGAATTGGAATAATTAATCATTGAATTAATTAATGAAGATTGTTAGGATGACGCAATTTATAAAATTGGATTAATTAAACAAAGAATTAAGTAGTGGGGATTGTTGTGATAAAGAAACCGAATGGATTGGATAAATTAATTTTTGAATTAATTAATAAGGATTTTTACAAGGATTCAATTAAACGAATTGGATTAATTAATTGGTAAATTAATTAATGGGTGTTATTATGAAGTTGAAATTAAATGAATTTGAATAATTGATTAATTAATTAATTAATGGGGATTATTATTAAAATAAAATTTAATGAATTGGATTATTTAATCGGTGAATTAATTAATGGAGATTGTTATGATGATGCAATTGAGTGAATTGGATTAACTAATTGGTGAATTAATTATTCGGGGTTGTTGTGATTATGAAATTGATCAAATCAGAAAAATTAAATTTTGAGTAAATTAATGGGATTGATGTTATTAATTAATTGTTGAATTAATTAATGTTAATGATGTGATTAGTTAATTGTTGAATTAACTTATCGAATTAATGAGATAAAATGATTGTTGAACTAATTAATGGGAATTTTTGTTATAATAAAATATATTGTATTGGATTATTTATTTTTTGATGTAAATAATTATTGTCCTTATTGAGAAAATTTACAAGAAGGATAACATTGATTAACCTTGATTGATAGCATACATATGATATTTTAATTGATTGATAAATTTGTGTGGGGCATAGTCTTCTACTTTCAAATCCCATAGTGATAAGTTGTTTGATAAATGTGTGTGGTACATGGTTTTCTTCTCCCAAAGCCCATAGTGATAAATTTATTGATATACATGTGTCATACATGGTCTACTACTTCCAAATTCAATAGTGATAAATTGAATGATAAACATCTGCAGGACATGGTTGGAAACTTCCTAATCCCATAATGATAAATTGATTTATTAACATGTGTGGGACATAGTGTACTACTTCCAAATCCGTATTGATTAATTTTTTGATAAATGAGTGTAGGAAACGGTCTAATGTATCAAAATTCCAGAGGGCCCTAGGTGTAGAGACCTAGACCCAAAATGTTGGCTTTTGACCATGGGTCTAATTTTCAATATAAAATTTTGGAATGGAATGGATAATGAAATCCCATTTGGTAAATTAATTGTAAATTTAATGTGTGATATTGTTTAGACTTTCGCATGGGTCGAAATAGGTATTGACATTTTGAGTTCCCTTGGTAACCTAGTGGTTATGTGGTTAAATAAAGGGTAATTAAATAAATGTAAAATGATTACTTTTTACTATATTTTATTATTTATACATCATCATAAATTTTTCTTGAATGTATTTTTTTATAATCCCTTGGTGGTGTCATACTATGTTGTAATCACACCCTACTTGGGCTGCCTAATTGATACCCAAATAGACTTCATGTTTATAGGAATGTATACTATTAGAGGCCATATGTTAGATGGATGATTTGTGATGGAGCATGAATGAGGGGACAAGCCCTAGTTTGGGACCCACTTGGGAGTTTTAGTGTCATTATTTTTGGGGTATTCATTTTGAATATTGGATCATACTTTAGCATGGAACATCTATTGTTCATTTTTATATTGAATTTCAAGTTTTGGTCTTCCAGTAATATTGTTACTATTCTAGTTAGGTTATATCATTTGGTTGTTATTATTTTTAATTTACACTATTCCATTACTTTGATAAAGAGTCTATAGTCTCCCCAACATTTATAGCGCACCCTTGATGATTATTGGCACCCTCTGGTATACGAGTAGGTGTGTCTGAGGCCACATGGTGGTTCGGAATGGGGAACTAGTGTGTGGCACCCGGGTTTGGATGTTACAATGTATTGTTTGAGTGCAGTTTTCTTTTATATTATTTTGTATTTCTATTTGGGAAAGGTATAAAAGGATACGAAAAAGAGTTTTTCCTTGTTTATGAGCTTCTCTATGGGAGTATCTATTCCATGTATGGGGGAAACCCAATTACCTAAGGTTGAATGGTTGATATTGGCACATTATTTTACTGTTGAATGTTATTTCACCTTGGGTGAAGTAATTATTGTTTGATCTGGTTATTATTTCATATATCTGTTGATATTTGAATTGTGTCCTAGTATGCAATTAGAGTTGAGAAAGAATCCATCATTTTAGGCACTCAGGATTACTATGACATGAATCATTTATAGGCATGAACAGAAAAACAATATAATAGTTAGTTATTGAAATTGAAGTTTTTTCCTTACTTCTGAAACTAAAATGAATAATGCGTCTATTATGATTTTAAAATTTTAATGTCATTAAATATTTGAATAAATTAGTTTCTAATGATAAAATAGATTTTGAGATTTATTTTACCCATTGTTAACCATGTCCTAGGTGTAGGGTGGTTATGTGTAATGATAGTGCCTGATATTTAAATTTGTGGAGGGAAAATGGGGGAAATGAATTGTAATGGTTTTTTAATACCCATTGTTAACTATGATAATGTCATTAAATTTTTTCAAATATTTTTGTATGAAATTATATATTTTAACACCTAAAAATGATAATTATTGGTAGGAAGATAAGTGGACATGGCTGGAAATGAGTCTCCATTTGTGGAACAAGAGCCTCTATTGGTTCTGGGTATTATAGAGGATGTGAATCCATGTGGTAACCATTCTTGTTTCACATATATTATGGAACCATGAGGAGTGGGAACTGAGTATCCTTTTTGTTTTATATTTTTCCCTTGATGTGGGTAGTTTTGGAAGTGATAGTTCCTTAGTATGAGAACTTAGTTGTAGATTCTATGAGAGACCATCAATTTTGGATCGATGTGGTGATAATTTGGAGGGAATGGAGGGCTAAGACTTTTAGAAAGATAAGGTGTTACCATAATGGTAGGTAATAATGGTGAAGGAAGATGTTTGGTGGTGTTCACCGATGACTTTTTAGCTTTCTTTTAATTAGTAAAAATAATTTCCACTACCTTGACATCATCTCGGGAATGTTGAGAAAGCTATAGATTTACCCTTAATTAACTTAATGTGTTTTGGATTGGAAATGGGGCCTCTATGAGGATGAGTTTATGAAGAGGTATGTGTGGAGATGAAAGGTGGGAGGTTCACCATCAAAATTTTACAGAAGAGGTTATCAGGATGGACTATAGGTTGATGAATATCATGGTTTTCACACTCAAAAGAAGGGAATTGTTATTGGTTGATGTTCTTATCTTTTCCTGTGAAATGTTAACATGACCCATCTAGGTTTTAGAGATCATCTTGTGAATAAATCATGGTATGTGGTTGTTGAGTTTCTTGTAAAATAGTGTCAGTGAATATCTGATGTTGGGGAGCAATGTATCAGTATTAAATTCGTGGAGAAAGAAATTGGGTTGGAGGTGGTTCCACCAGAATTAAAATTAGAAACCTACAGGGCTCATATTTAAATCCCTTAGTGAAATTTCATATGGGACTTTGAGGAGGGGTGTATGTTCTTTCCAAGCAGTTTTGATGGAAATGCTGAATGCCAATGTTTGATGGATTTCTTATGGTGGTTAGGCACAGTGAGTTGGGAAATGAATTTGGTATGTTGTGGAAGTTGATATTGATTTTGATGCATTTTTTATGGATAATTTGACTCATGTATTTGATTTTATTGAGAAAGTGTTTTGGGGATAGACCGTTCTGATAGATCACATGTTCTGGATACATGGGCATGTGTTGTAGGAAACTTGGGAGAGAAGTGGATATGAGGACTCAATGGCCCAACCATTTTTATATAGAAACATAAATATTTTTAGGATTAAAGCTCTAGGAAGATCTCTTATAAGTTGTGGTGGTTTTAATATCCCGAACATTTTTGGATGTGTCAAGATCTAGTTTAGTAGTTTTATTTTTCCTTATTGTGAGTGCTTTTTGGTTGGGTTATTTCATGGGTTTGTTTGGGTAAAAAATAAAAAATTTGTATGGAGGAAGGGACGTTCATAGTTGGGGAATGGTTTTCCTTAATCTTGTTCCCCAAACCTACAAACTGTTTCAACCTAGGTAGAGGGGATTCACATGGCTGGTTCATGGTTTTTGAAATCGTGTTCCCAAAAAGGAAAAACATTGTACCCTCCTTGTAGAGGTGCATAATTAAGGTGTACAATTTTTAAAACAATTCTCCCCTTCCCATAAAATCATGCATGGTTTTTTAATTAACCCTAAAATTAGATTTCAAATTACTCGAACCCCCATATTTACCCTAAATTGGCCCCTCTCATCCTCTATCTCTTCACACAATTTTAGAGGATCCTAGAAAGATTCCAAGCCCTTATGACATCTTTTATTAGTGATTCTAAGCCCATATCGAAGATATTTTACTCTCCCTACAAGTGAATGTCCTATCGATTGATTCCCCATATCTCTCATATTTTGATCCAAACCTCAACGGGATATTTTTCTATGTATATGATGGATATATATCTTGGTTTATTAGATCAAATATTCTTAAATATTTGATCTCGGAATTGAATCTAGACCACATTTTTTGTGATTAAGGTTATTCTACTCAATTGGGGATATTCTTTGGCCAATTCCAATCACTGATTTGAGGTAGTGGGTAAATTATTCAAATCTAATAGTCTTGATTTGAATTACGTGTATGTAATTGTGGAATTTAGATGGTTCTTGTACAAATTGGTTTTTACTAAATTTAATTAATTAATTAAGGTAATGTGAATTTGGAATAATTAATTATTGAATTAATTACTAGAGTATTGAAATTGGGAATTCGATTAATTAATTCTGGAATAAATTAACGGAATTGATGTGGTCAAATAATAATCGATTTAGCGAAATAAATTCAAGTGATTAATTATAAGTTGAATTAATTAAATGGGTTGGTGTGATTAATTAATTGTTGAGTTAATTAATGGAATTAATGTGACTAATTAATTATAGAATTAATTAATGGAAGTAAAGTGGATTAATTAATTGTTTAATTAATTAATGGAATGTAGGATTGTGAAATTTGGATAATTATTTTTTGAATTGATTATTGTGATTTCAGAAGTGTGAAATTAAAATAAACAAATTATTTAATTATTTATTCTAATATCAAAATTGTGGAATTGGGATAATTAATTATTTAATAAATTATTCGGAATTTCTACGATTATAGAATTTGTAGAAATGGATTAATAAATTGATAAATTAATTAATGGATTTTTTTCATTATACATTTAAATAAATTTGATTAATTAATCGATGACTCAATTAATGGGGATTTTTTTGATGATAAAATTGAATGAATTAGATTAATTAATTAAATAATTAATTAATGAGGATTTTTTTGATGATGTAATTGATTGGAATTGATTAATTAATCGATGAATTAATTAATGGATTGTTTTAATTATACATTTTAATGAATTAGATTAATTAATCTGTGCCTTAATTAATGAGGATTTTTTGGGGTTGAAATTAAATGATTTAGATTATTTAATTAGTGAATTAATTAATAGGTATTATTGTGATGATAAAATTGAATGGATTGGATTAGTTAATTGGTAAATTAATTAATAGGGATTATTGTGAGGATGTAATTAAATTTATTAGATAAATTAATGGGTGAATTATTTAATGGGTATTTATTATGATAAAATTCAATGAATTTTATTAGTTAATTGGTTAAATAATTAATAAATATTGTTATGATGATGAAATTGAATTAAATGGGTAAATTAATTAGTGAAATAATTAATGGGGATTGTTGTGATGATTAAATTAAATAAATTTGGATTATTTAATTGGTGAATTAATTAATGAGGGATGTTTCGAATATTAAATTGTTCAAATTTGATTAATTAATTGATGAATTTCGTAATGGGAATGAATTTAGGTTAATTAATTATTGAATTAAATAATTAGATTGATGTAATTTAATAAATGTTGAATTAATTAATGTTATTTATTTTATTAGTTATTTTTTGGATTAACTAATGGAATTGATGTGATTAAATTATTAATGAATTAATTGATGATAATTTTTATGATTATGTAATATAATGAATTGGATAAATTAATTTTTTAGTCAATTAATAGATTTCCTGATTGTGAAATGCGATAAGAAGGATAATGTCAATTAACATTGATAGATAGGATATATGTGATATTGTAATTAGTTGATAAAAATGTGTGGAACATGGTATTCTACTTCCAAATACCATAGTGTTAAATTGTTTTACAGGCATGTGTGGGGCATGGGTTGCTGATTCCGAATCTGGTAGTGATAAATTAAATGATAAATGTCTGCGGGACATGGTACACTACTTCCAAATCCCATAGTGATAAATTTTTTGATAAAGGTTTGAGGGGCATGGTATGATTATTCCAAATCATGTAGTGATAAATCAGTTTATTAACATGTTTGGGATGTGGTTTTCAACTTCTAATGCACATAGTGATAAATTGTTTGGTGATTTTTTGTGGGGCATGGTCAACTGAATCAAAATCCTACTGGGACCAATGCATTGAGACCAAGAACAAAAAAAATTATCATTGAAATGTGGTTCCAATTATAAATATTATAAATTGAAATGAAATTGATAATAAAATCCCATTTAATAATTTAATTTTAAATTGAATATGTGATATGGTTCAAACTCTGATAGGGGCCGAAGTAGATATTGATAGTCGAAGTGTCCCCATGAGCCCAACAAGTTATGTGGTTAAATAAAGGATAATTGAATAAATATAAACTATTTACCTTATTCCATATATTTTATTCTCTATACTACTAAATAAACTTTTATTGACTATATTTTATTTATACAACATTGGTGGTGGCCTACTGAGTTGTACACATATCCTACTTGGAATGCTAATCAGTATCGGAATAAACATTATGTTTGCAGCACTGGATAAGGGAAAAATCCATATAATAGATGGATGACTTGGTATGGAGTATGGATTGGGTAATTGGACCTGGTTTGGAACCCTATTGATAGTTTTATATATCATTACTTTTGTGATTTTATTTCGACATATGGCATATACTTTAGCATGGCACATATACTGTTCAGTTTTGATATTGTATTTTTAGTTTTGGTCATCCTATGATATTGGTACTCTTATGGTTATGTTATATCCTTTGGTTATTATTATATTTTATTTAGGCTACATTTTTAAATTTATAAAGTGGGTATAGGCTCTCCAGGATCTATATCATACCCACTCTACTAGTCGACAACCTTTGTCATATGGGGTGGCATGCCGGATGTCACATTGTGGTCCGACACGAGGCAATGGTGTGGGGAACGCTGGTCAAGACATTATATTTGGATTGTCCAAAATCTTCCCAAATAGCTCCCACAAATCCATACCATCATCTGTGAATCATCACTTCTAGAAAAAATCAAACCAAATAATTCTTTTTTTTATAAAGCAACATGTGTTACCCAAATAATAAGTTACATTCTTCTATGATCAATTTTGATTCCATTACTTCTCCAAGCCTTCAATTATTTTGTATCATGATTTTAAAATTACCTTAGTATTATAAATAAATTTATATGATGTTATTCTGAAATTTTGACCTAAATTCTCTCACACATTCATCAAATGGGATATGTAATCAACGTCTGTGTGTACAGCGGAGTACCACCCCAAGAACCAATATCATTCATTCTTCCATTGCCACATTCCAATGTTAGAAACTATGATGTATTTATAATATATATTTATATATATATATTATTTTATATTTATAATATCTATATTTTTCTATAATTCTTATATGACAGATTCCTTCATGTGTTCCATTTTGTAGGGATACGATAACATTTTTTGTGGATGTGTGGACTATCGCCCCATAAAATGATAAATTTCATTTACTCTATACATGGAATGTGTTAAAGATTGTTTTAATATAAATATATGATATATGAAACAATAATATGGTATTTAAATGATGACATAATTATATATATCACTTAATTGTTAAATAAAAAAATAAATTGAATTAGTTTTCATGTATACGTACATCCAGCAATCTCCATGAACGGTGCATTTCATTTCCTACCTCGAAATTTTATGGATTATTATAAATAAAAATATAATGAATATATATGATATTTACATCATGGTTTAAAATATTGATATGATGTAATCATGATCTAATTAATATGAACAGATATAAAAATTCAAAAACATACTTGAAAAATAAGTCAATTAACACCGAAATGATGAAACTAAAAAATATTATAAATAAAAGTATTATAATAAGTTATAAAATTACTATATATAATTCCATAGATGTTAATAAGGTCATATTATTAGTTAATAACATTTTTAAAAGAACTATACAGAATCTTAAAGATCATTCATCTAAAAGGAAGAAAAAGGTTTGTGGATTTCTTGTCTCGCATTTATTTCTGCAAGCTTATGCCATATTCACCACTCGATTATTTTTTGTGGTGTACATTATGTCCTATAACATGTTATGAAAATATTTTACTTTATTTATTGATATTAAATGTTCAAAATTAGGTTATTATTTCATGGATTTCATGATTCATGATTTACTCAATTAGTAAGGGATTATTATCTCTAATTTATTTCTATATGGAATACAGCATTTTTACTAATTATTTATTTTGTTTTGTGTATATACATCCCCTATTGTATTTCATTTCATGAATAATTTTATCTTCATTGTATTCAATTTATGATTTTATGTTTTTCTTTCATTTGAATTTTAAATACAAAACCGACCAAGTTGTAAGGGATTTGGTCTAAATTTACACTTCATTGATACTTATTTATTATTATCCACAATTATATTTTAATGTGTCATAAATACTTCACCTTTTTCATTTAATATTGTGATTCACTAATAAATAATTTTATTTTATTTTTCACTTTTAACTATCTCATCCAAGGGGTTTTGACTTGAAAATTACCAAGTGGTAAAAGTTTTATTTTCAATATCACTTTCTTTGGTGATAGTTAACATTAACTTGAAGCAATAACATACCTATGAAAATTTTTATTTTACATTACATATATTATAAATATCCCTATTATCATACAATGGATATTACTATTTCATAAACTATATACAATTTTTACATACAATATTCACTTTGAAAAATATCTAAAATATAGATAAATCTATGTCTTTTGATAAATATGGATAATTGATAAGTCACATTGTTTATGAGAAAATTTTATTATTTTATATATTGGGAATTAATTTTACATTCACTAAATGGGTTGGGGACTTGTTAATTAAAGTCCCTCAATGTATCGATAGTCTTGTGGAAAAAATCAGTTGGCCAAATTAGAGTACTTTGAACATTGTTTAGAATAAATCATGAAGATAAAGGTATCATGTTCCTGGGAAACATGAAATCAGATAATTATTAAATTAAATTATTCATAATTTAGTTAATATTATTATACAGGAGAATGTTTTCATCGACATTATCTATAGAATCATTTAATTCTCATTTTATTGATTAAAGAGAATGTGTTTCGGTTATCTACCATGCCATATTTACTTTTTCTTATAAATATATTTATATGGGATGTGATCTCATTTATTTACCTTTTCATGATTATTATTCTCATTTATTCATTATTTCATCCATAGTATATACACATATAGATCATTTCATCAACCTTGTTGTTTCCCCTTACCTAGGACATGAAGAATAAATACGTCAATGAGCATTCAAGGATTCATTTTAAATAATTTTATTATATATATTGTTTTATTTTTAATTTCAAAATCTAATATATGTTTCATGTATATAATATAGATTTCCAAAAGTACTAAACTGACGAGTTATATAGTATTTGATTCCATGAAATCATGCCAATGTATTATTGTACGGCAAAGAATATGGGATTCTGGGGTCAAGGTATTACTAAATGAATATTTTTATTTAAGATAAATGTAATATCCATTGAAAAATTATTACAAGAAAGTTATTTCTTCGATAAAAGATAATAATAAAAAAATAATGTGAGATTTTACAATTACATTTACCACTTAATAATTTTCTAGTGAAATTACATTGGATGAATTAATTCAATGTGAACATAAAATAACCTGAATTTTTAATTAATACTGATATTACATTTCAACGATGTAGTATATACACCCCATAAAAGTGAATTTGTTCATAATAACAAATAATTTTTAATGGAATGTAAATAGTTATGAAATATTTTTCCACACACCTATTTTTTGTTGAACATTCATAAACCACTTGTATAGTGGTTTTTAATATGTTATAAAGTTTTTCTAGAACCATATAAATATTTATAATATCATTTTAAATTATTTTATAATATATTATCACTCTTTCTTTAATAATAATTAATAATTTTTATAGTTACGGGTGTCAAGTTCCTTGTTTTATCATTTATTCTTTATCATTAATGTTTTGGTTATACGTTACTCAGATATATTATAAAAGTAATGAAATAATTATAATAGTTATAAAAAAATTATAATGTTATGAACAATCATGAAATATGGTATTGAGAAATTATGTTTCTTATTATCGAAGAGAAGTGGAGTCATACGTACACAATATTAACATTTCTATTTTCCAATTATCATTATAGAAGGTAGGTAAAAATATATTATATTTTAATAATGAACAGAATATCATATATATAATAGATTGTTTCTTTAAACATACTTATATATATCTTCCATGTGTTTGGGTGAAGAAAAGACAGTTACATCATTTCATTATGGAGATATTCCACACATACACAAATAACGTTATCATCTTTAGTTGACTAAAAAGGTAAGAAAGATAGTGATAAATAATATTGTTTAATAATGATAAATATTTAAATTATATAATTATTATTTCGTGTAAATCACATATAATCATTAAATATATCCTTATCAACTCCCATATAATGTATTAGTGAAATATGAATCAGGTCGCCTCATAAAGCGGTAGTTTGTCGTACACACAGGCGACATTATCATATTAATTATAGAGTTGAATTTAAAAATATATATATTAAAATAATGACTCCATAGGCATAATTATGTTATAAATTACATATATATAATTTATATCTAACATCATACCCACCTATTAGATATGGTATTAGAAAAATGAATGGCACATGTTCATGAGGTGGTAGTTCACTGTACAAACAAATGATTATTTCATAACTCATTTGATAGATGTGGGGATGGTATTATGTAATTACCATAAAATAAAAACATCTCATTATATGTAAGATATTGAGGATATTATCTCATCATGGTTTTATGTAAATTTAAGGAGGTGGATAATAAAATAAAATAAAGACGCATGTTGAAGAACATTACCTCTTCATCATATAAACTTCTTAGGTTTTCTCCAAAATAAATCCTAGGTAGGATTTATCCCCAAAAAAGGGGTATATATTTAATGGAGGGAATTTGTGAAATTATTTTAGATGGGATTTTCTAATCCAAAATTGTGTGATGGTGTGAAGAAGATAGGATAGGGGTGGCCTTTTGTATGGGAGCGGAGTCGCACACTTCAATATTTTGAAAAGGAAAACATGTACCCACATTTTTCACATGAAATAAGGGTAGAAAATGTATTATTATCAATTATTATACATTATATGGTACAAATATATCTAGAAAATAAATTAATAGGTTTATATATCATTTTAATCGTTATATTATTAGTTTAACCGCTATGGAAATATAGTTTTACCTTAATAGTGGTAATTAATTTTTACTATTTTCATTATTAATTTTGAGAAAAAAATTTTATTTAACCATATTATATGGTATAAATTATTCCAATTCAAAATATTGAATCCATTTTTTAAAATTTAATCCACATAATTGGAAAATTTTAGTTTACTATTAATCTCACAAAGGTGATGTGAATGCAGGTTTTCAGAGAGAAAATGTATAAAATTTACAATTTTTTTTATAAAAAATCAATTCTAATAATATTAAAGTGAATTAATTTGGATTGATTGATATAAAAATTAATTATTTATTGTTTGAAAGAAAAATTGAAATATAATATGAAATCATAAATTCTATAAATGAAAAGGTAGTTTTTAATTAAAATTCAATATTTTTCATTATTAATCCAAAAATGAATGTTTAAAAAAACCAAACCAAATCAACCAAATATCATTTTGATATGATGATTTAAAAAATGAAGTTTATTTTTCATATAAATTTTATAAATGTTTTAAATCTTTAATTTAAATTTATGTTCCAAAAGAACAACTAAACCGTCTTTTAGAAACAATTGAGTTTTTCAGAAAACATTTCTTTTTATTTTGAATGATTTTTTTTATTCGCATTAGATAAAAAATAATTTTCATTATTTAATTAGTAATATTTATACCCACAAATTTAACTACTATGTTTTAACATTATACCATATTACATTTCATTTAGACTCATGGTTTCATTCTCTTACAAGTAATCCAAAATGTAAGGAAATATATTTTATGGTTTTCTTCTGTAGGATATTGGGAGTCGCATTTGATATATGAAAAATGAAATTATTTTATTTGTGGTAAAGTAATAAAATTAAAATTTTCTATTTTTAGAAAATGTGTTTTAAAAAATTAACATCATTTTTTAAATTAATATGTCTAAATACTTATCTACATTATCTTAACAACATATAAATATTTTCAAAATATATTTTTTAAAATTTATATAACCAATTTAACAACTCGGGGTTTTGTCTATCAGAAGCTATCAAAGAAATAAAATTTATTCAAAGGTTGAAATATCCTAAAATACTATTGAGTTACATGGATTTTAATTTTTATATTCATATCATGAAGATGGGGAATTTTTTTTCTACTTAATAATGATGGATTAAAAGTAATTTTGAAAATAGGTGATATTTCCCCTTCCTCAATGAATCACATGTCTAACTTTAATAAATCAATGAATATATAATATTTTATAATCCTTATTTTAGAATATTTTATAATCCTAATTTTAGTCAACACTCCATGATCATTCCGACCCAATTACTCATACACCTTATTTTTCATCCAATGTGGGTAGAGTATTTAAAAATCATAATCCTTCAGTAGTTCTAACCATCACCTTCAACTCATGTTGTGTATAATTTTAGACAATGTATTTAAAAAATTATTTTTTCATATATATTTCAAATAGTTAACCATAAATTTATTTCTTACAAATCTTCTATGAAATTATTAAATCAACCTACTAATGTTCAAGGGTTTCATAAATCTATTCCTGAATTTTTATCTTTCATGATTCATAGGCGATAAATATATCATTCTGTATATGGACACATCCACGTCCTTTCATTGATGTATATATGTATATATCAAAAATCAATCCAATTACAATGGAAAATTCAATATTGGTGCACTGAAAATTATCATCTTAAATTCGTGAAAATACAACATAAATTATTTTAACCAATGTAAATTATCCCATTTATTTTTCAACATGGTTATTGGTTTTTATAATCCAAAATATTTTAAATAAATAATTGAATGCAACATATTAATCTAGAGAAACTATGTGCCTTTGTTATATTCATTGGTATTTTTTATTCCATAAATATAATTTTCTATATCATATCAATAAACTTTCCATCCCTAGAGAAAATATGGCTAATAAAATAAACACATTGAAGAAATAATTTGATCTTTCAATGTTTTCCGTATAACTCCTCTTATGTAAGATTCATACAAATGAATTTGAATAGAAATCTTACATACATCATAGATTCTATAGTATATGCATATATCATCTATAAATACAACAATGTAATTTTCAATACTATCAATGAATACCCTACTAATTAGATCTATAAAAATTAAATGGGGATTAGGGAATCCGAATGTAATTATTGTAAATTCTTAATTCTCGTACCGCAAATTAAATGTTTTATTTGGAATATATTCCTTATTTACATGTTGTTGATAATAACATCAATAATGATCAATCATTAAAAAAATTAGGTACATAATGTTGAACAAAGGATTCATCAATATGGTATAGATGATACTTTTTTATTATATAAATGGAATTTATTTCCCAATAATTGATTCAAAATCTCATAGACCCATCTTTCTTCTCAATAAAAAGAATAGGGCCCCCCATTATGGAAAAATGTGGGGTATAAGTCCTTTATCATATGGAATATATATATTCATATTTAGATTCACTAATTTATATATTTCTATATGATATGGAATACTAGATATATGTTTTCCATCTTGGATTAGTTCAATGGAAAACAACATCACAATTAGGTGGGTTTTTAAGTATTTAATCTCAAAGAACACCTATTTATTCATATAAAATAATTAAATTCCATATGATAATTACAAAGTTAACATTAATTTGTATTTTACACACCTCTTATCTAATAATTTCAATAAGGTTATATACTTTAGGTGTACTATGTAATGATTTTGATGATGCAGTGTCCCCTCTAAAGAAAAGGGATTCCATATCTCAATAAAAAATCAAATATACATCTCTCAACAATAAATTTTGACATTATAATTTAAAATATAATTCATAATAAGGATTATATAAATGATTACTATATTATTAATAATCAATTTTGAAATCATCGTATGATTATGTTTTATAATTGCAACTGATAAGAAAATCCTTAACGTTGTAACTACTCTACCACAGTAGCCTGAAGCCAGTGCCTTAGTTTATTACAATGGAATTGATTCAAGATTAAAATCCAAAAGTAACTAATAATTTAGCTTTTTTTAATCCATATCACATACATGGTACCCATAGGACATTGGGGAAAGAAAATAAATCATAATGTAAGTAAAATCTCATCATCCTTGAAACTCTTTCAAAGGATTCATCTTCATAACCTAGAAAAAGGAAACATAACAAGGGTGGGATCGAATTATTAGTAAGGGCAAGTACAGTGTAAAAAATAATATATCAATAATAATAATAAAAATTTCATGTTAAATAACTATGAACACTTTTCACTCAAATTACTAGAAATAGAATAATCAACATGGCTAGGTAAAAAAATGAAAAACATGAAATTTAATCAATATACTAAGAATGAAATGTATCCATATATTTTATCATGTGAATATATCATATATAATAATAATAATAACTTAAATACTAATTAATGAAATGTTTAATTGTTGGATATCTTGTTTGAGTCACATGTAAACATATACTATCAAGACCATTCTCAAGATAGTTTAAAACTAAAAGTAGAATCCCATTTAATTTGCGAGATTGATTTTTCTCATGAGAAAATTTAAATTTATTTAAGGGATATGAAAACTAAAATCTACACCCAACACTTATAGTCTAAATAATTCCTCATATATCAAGTAATGTGCTTAATTAATAAATAATATGCCTTATCAAATGTCCCCATTGAGTAAAAAATACAGATTTATCAATATTTATCCAGATAATCAAATTACTATCAATGTAAAAACCATATGGAAAATTAGAATAGGGTTTAGGAGATAATAATATCCATTACCTAAAGATGTGGATATTTATGAAATGTGTAATTTCTAATGACAAATTTCTAGAAAAGTGATTGTTTCAAGAGAAAGTTAATAATCACAAAAGAATCTGAGATTGCAAAGACACCTTTCTTCACACTGTAATTTTAGATTAAAAAATCCAATGGGTTAGATAAATTGGTTTTATTCATAAAATACCATTAATTATTAGTGAATAATGATATTTAATTATAAAGGGGTAGTATATACACCTCATTAAAGTGAATTTGTACATAATAACCAATAAGTCTCCATGGAATGTAAATTGATATGAATTGTCACGAACAAGATCAAGAAACCATCCAAACCAGAACCTAAACTTATCCATGCCGTAGTTCGAACGGAGTTACCTATCCCAACAAGCTGGCACAAGTGCTTGGTTATAATAAACAATGTTTTGGGTATGATTTAACTATGTTTAGAAACATCCAACAACCAATAATAATAAATAAAATGAATATTAAAAATTCATACCAACCAATCATTAAAAAAATTATTAATTCAGTTTCATAGTTTTAAACAAAATCCCAATTGTGAGAAAACTCAAAAGGAGCAGATAGTATGACTCTAGATCTATCACATGGAAAGGGGACATAACCCCCAATCCTTCTCCATAACATCGCACCCGGAAGAGAAACTAACAACCTGAACCACTATCTCGAAGGACCTTTCCCTTACCTATAACAAACATTATCAATCTACTTCATCCAAAGGTGTAATTTGGGTGTGATCCTAAGCCTAGTAGGATTCCACCCAAAATATTCCATGTGATAAAAAATTTAGGACAAGAATCTTTCATGTTTTTGAAAACAAGAAATGAATGTATCAATTTTTAAACGTTACTACTTTAAATGAAAATATTTTTCAAGGGGGAAAATTGGAGAATGTATAGTTTAACAAAAACTCCCATGGTACTGAATTTTATAATAAAAACACATTTTATGTATAAGAACTATTAAAAGGAATTCCACTAGGCACTAGCTAGCTGTGGGGCCCTAGCTACATCGTATCTCTATGTATAAGTAACCATAACCAATATCCTTATCATGCAAGATCCTCTAGGATTGGAAACCCAAATATCATAGTGGTCCCCAAACGTCATAAATGTTTAGATAGTGTCATCAATGTCAAAATTTTTAAGTGAAAGAGGGATGATACTACTATTGGATCACTAGTTTACTAGTCTTAGTATGCCCTCCTAGATACATGTGTTTACTTATTTTTTATAAACCAAGATCCACATGTTATAAAAAACCATTTTCACAAAAAATTAAAACTGCTAAATAGTAATCACACTAAACAATATCCAACATTTTTTCACCCTTTGTGTCACACAATAAACCATTTAATATTTTTTTTAAAACAATTTCAAGAAGTAAAACACGGCTTTGCACACAAAATACATTTCAAAACCCACTTTCAAGGAAAATGTCACCCCAATACCATACCAAACTAGAATTAGAAGCCCTAGAAACATTTAATAAACCATTTTCATATCTTATAAAATTCCCATAGATGATACCACATTAGTTTCATATGAAGAATACACATTTTCAAGAAAAAAAGGAATTTTAAAATCAAAAACATATCAGATACTATCAAAAATAATTTCCACACCCCAAAAAAATAGGTATAAAACATTCTAGGAAGGTCAATCAAGAAAATATAACTTGTCAAAGAATGATTTCACATTGAATCACCTACCTTTGATGTCAAAACCCCAAATCCGTTGTGTGAAACATCAACTACACCACCGCCGCACCACAAGGGATTGAAAACGAACCATGTTCAAGAATATTGAACTAAGAAACTAAAAAACAAACCCTAGGTATATAGACTTATTTTTTTTCATTTGAAATATCATGGAAGATGGAAGAAACCCAATGTAATTGGAAGAAACAAGAGATTAATTCACTTACATAATGATCCTTGAAGCTACACCATAAAAAACCCTTCAAGATTGGGTTCCAAATGACCTTGAGGTAGCTTGGGATCCCTCCAAGGATGTAATGGTCAAATGGGGGAAGAAAGGGGAACATTAGGGTTAATCATGGAAGGGAAAAATTGTAATTATAATAGTTTTTTAATCATATAGACATTATGCATGGCTTGTCTGCACAGTTTAACAAATTGGGTAGCCAAACCATGAACCTAGATCTGTCGAACCAAAACATGTCGATTTTTTTAAAATTAATGGAGAAACTAGTGGGAACCTAGGGGGAAAGATAGTCCAAGAATAAAATATAAAAATACCTGAATGGAAGAACATGTATGGGAAAATTTTCCATATCATGGAAATAATTCCTCCCTAGAATTTCAACATGAAGATCGTTCGAAAACCAAGAATTGGTACTCTTTATCAACACATAAATTCCATTCCCATGCCTCGTGCACATAATTCTCATGATGAAAAAAGATGTAGACCAATGAAATAGACTTTCTTCGAAATACCTTCTCTTGGGAACCCACTATTCACACTGGTTGTTCAAATACTGATAAATCAGGCTCTATCTCCAAATCGTGCCAATTAAACATGTGAGACGGATCGAGATTGTATTTCTCTAATTGGGAGACATGGAATACATATTAAATATATCTAAACTAATAGGGGAACGTGTAAAGACCCGTATATTTCGAAGAAATTTTTTTCTTAATTTTTTTTGGAATTTTAAAAGAGTGCAGTTTCTAACAGCACCTGATTCCGAGGCCTGGTGTGCCCGGAATCATTTTCCGAAGTTTGGCTCGGGTACGTTCAGTTAACGGACGAGCGAGTTTTTCTATCTTTTGAACCGGTGCTCAGAATCAAATTCTGAGGGCACCGATGAAATCGCAGCGCAGGTATTTTCTTAGAAACGCCTCTTCCGGAGTTGCGTTTTCTCGGGTGTGGTTTTTAATTTTCGGGCTTAAAGTTAAGAAATAAAATAATTTTACGAAAAACATTATTTTATTTCACTTAAGCCACTTGGAACTCACTTGAATCCACTTAAAGCGGCTTAATATGAGTTGTTGCGGATATGATGTTATCCAAAAATATTCTACCCTCTGGGTAGGATATTTCTGAGGTGGGACCCGCAGGAGCCCCACTGTTTCTTTTCCGCTAAGTAACGCACCCGCGAAAACCCGTCATTATGAAAGTCAACTAATGTGTTTTCTTAAATTCTTAACGCACCATTTAATTGGGAAGTTTTCTTCGTTGAATTAAATGGGTAGTTTATTCGTTGAAATTAATTCTATGAATTAATTTCATTCGTTTCTTAACCAGTTTGAAATCCGTTGGCATAATAATAAAATAAGACCAACGCACGGCTTCTGGAAAAATGTTCGTTGAGAGGATTTGACAAAAACCAAGAGTTCTTCATCCTCCTTAGCGAAGAACGCGAAGAACGCGAAGAACGCGAAGAACGCGAAGAACGCGAAGAACGCGAAGAACGCGAAGAACGCGAAGAACGCGAAAAACGCGAAGAACGCCAAGAACACGAACAATGCCGAGCCCTCGGAAATCGACGACGCGATGCCATGTTCCATGACGCCGGCGATTCTTCTTCCGCGACGTTCTTCCAAGGCAATCCAACCCCGCGACAACCATTGATCGGAAACGACAAGGTAGGGGGTCGCACTCTTTTTTTTAAAAAAAAAATTACCTTGTGGATTAAAACAACAATATGGATTTAATTATTATTAATTAAATCTTTTTGTTCTTGAACCTCGGAGTTCGTCGATGCGACACCCTTCCGCGACGACGCGACGCCGGATACCGCGACGACGCGGCGATCCCCTCTTTCCGCAAAGAACGCGCGTGCGACGACTTGACGAGGTTGGGATTTTATTTTGGAAATGCCCTTATTCCCGTGAACGTTTCATTAAAATTAAAGAACCGGTTCAAATGAACAATTTTATTTTATTAAAATTGTTTTATCATGTGTTGAATTATTTTCTCCCGTTGTTGTTAACTAACGCGGAGGGTGCGGGCCAAACGAACACGGCCCGACAACCCTCCGCCATTCTTCGTGGTTGTGCGGTTTTGGTCGGCGACGGAAAAATCGTGACGCAAGGGCAGTTTTTCGATCCCACAGTGAAGAACGGAACCCGGGAGGAACAACGGCGCAGACGGTAAGGAAAACGGACCATCGGAGCAACTCCGGTGGCCCGCGGAAGCGGCCTGCGGCGCGGGTCGCCGGTGCGTCGCCGGACACGGCCGCCGCGGCGGCGGTGGCCAACGGACCCGTGGGCACGCGGGTCCGGTTCTCACGCACGGGACGTGGCATAGCCGCGTCCGTTGCTCCAGCGCGGCCCCAATGCGGGGCCATGGCATCTCCAGACCGTGGGGGTGGCGCCCCGCGGCACCCAGGTGCTCGGCCGCTCGGCCGAACCGAAACAGGCCGGTTCGACTGGCCAGGCCACGCCCTGGCCAGACCAAACTGGGTCCAGTCGGGTTGGACCGGGTTGGTTCGACCCGGTTCGGCCGACACCGGGGGGGGGGGGGGGTCGGGCAGGGTCGGCCCCGGCCCGGACCCCCCGTTTTCGGACCGTTTTCGGTCAAACGCCCGTAACATGAGCTACGGGCCTCCAAACGACTCGCCGTCAGCGGAAACACGATCCTTGGATCCAGACAGTCGTTTCGGTATATCGCACTCAAGGTTTTGGAATACTTTGAGTTCGGCCGGGTTGGTTCGTACACGAAACCAACCGGGCCTTCGGAGCGGAAACACTCATATCTTGAGCTACGGACGTCTGATTGACGTGTCATCATCTTTTTTGAATCCCTCTATGTGAGACGGATATTTTGGCTCACTCCGCCCGTGGTTTGGATGCAGGTTGAGTACGGTAGGGTTGGTTTTGCCTTAAAAACCAATCGAGCCCCTGGGACGAAAAAGCCAATAACTCTCAGACCGGGCGTCCGATTGACGCGCCGTCTGCGACGTTGAGTTCCTGTTGACGATACGGAACTTTTGGATACATCAACTTCAAACTTTGTGATAGTTGATGTATCGGCCTCTCAGCTCGTGGAGAGGACCCTCCCGAACAAGCTTGTTGTGTGCGGGAACCCTAGAGCTAGCTGCGACTGCTACTTCGACAGAGACGACTGTACAAAGATCCTCAATGGACTGCGATGATGAAGACAGCTGGTCTTGTATCCTATGTGGGTCTTAGCTGTGCTGGTCTTGTATCCTATGTGGTTCCCAGCTTAGATGATTCAATACTGGTCTTGTATCCTATTTGGGTCCCAGTATAGATGAATCAATGAAGACAGCTGGTCTTGTATCCTATGTGGGTCCTAGCTTTGCTGGTCTTGTATCCTATGTGGGTCCCAGCTTTGATGATTCAATACTGGTCTTGTATCCTATGTGGGTCCCAGTATAGATGAATCAATGAAGACAGCTGTTCTTGTATCCTATGTGGGTCCTAGCTGTGCTGGTCTTGTATCCTATGTGGGTCCTAGCTTAGATGATTCAATACTGGTCTTGTATCCTATGTGGGTCCCAGCTTTGATGATTCAATACTGGTCTTGTATCCTATGGGGGTCCTAGTATAGATGAATCAATGAAGACAGCTTGTCTTGTATCCTATGTGGGTCCTAGCTGTGCTGGTCTTGTATCCTATGTGGGTCCCATCTTTGATGATTCAGTGCTGGTCTTGTATCCTATGTGGGTCCCAGCATAAACAAAACAATGAAGATGGCTGGTCTTGTATCCTATGTGGGTCCCATCTTAGATGATTCAGTATCTATGTCTGATCATCTCTTCCGCCTTTTCGATAATGTATACATGTGTGAGCTGAATCATGTGTTACTCTCCTTTGTGGATTGTGTTAAACTATCCTGTGTGGATTTACTGTTTACTCTCATTTGTGGATTGTGGTGTGCTATCCTGTGTGGATTTACATTTGCTTTCCTGTGTGGATTTACGTTTTCCTCTCCTTTGTGGAGTGTGTTGTGCTTTCCTGTGTGGATTTATGTTTTTCTCTCCTTTGTGGAGTGTGTTGTGCTTTCCTGTGTGGATTTACATTTTTCTCTCCTTTGTGGGTTGTGTTGTGCTATCCTGTGTGGATTTACGTTTTTCTGTCCTTCGTGGGTTGTGTTGTGCTATCCTGTGTGGATTTAAGTTTGCTTTCCTGTGTGGACTGGGTTGTGCTTGGACTCGGATGTTGGAGTCGAACAGGGATTGATAACTTAGGTATATGTATGGCCATATACCTAAGAAGTGTCGGTTGTTACTTCGTGATTGTATCTTTCCGTTGTGGTTTATCCTTTGTGGATTTCGGGAGACCTTTGGAGGTCTTGGGGTCTCTACTGAGTAGCTTATAATCACCCCTGCACGGGTTATTCCCGCACTTCGTTGTGTTGGATGCAGACGACGGACATCGCTGAACGTGGTGGAGGCTTGCAGAGCAGGACGATACCTAGAGGTGGACCACTGGGCGGGACGTACTCGGATCGGTTAGGTGGACCCGAGGAGCAGTGGAGGCTATCTGTACCCACCCTTCAGGTGGGACTTCCAGAGGACGGCTCGATGCTGCGGCTTTTCTTTTCAATTGTTGTTTTCCCCTTTTAGTTGTACTTTACAGTTGGGCTTGTATTTCCGGCCCCTTTTTTACTTTCATCACAGCTTGTTACAGTTTTTACTTAGTGTTTATTTTTCCGCTTTCTTACTCTGTGGTGCTTGTTTACTTTTCAAAGGCAATGCCTTCCCTTTTTCCGGGATTTACGCCTTGGTGCTAGTCGCCAGCCCCTAGCCTATGGAAGGTGCTCTTGGGGTAGTCATGGCACGGGCCCCGAGGACGGGTCGTGACAAATTTGTATCAGAGGTGGTCGGTTCTACTGCAGACTCTCATCTTTATTCTATGTGAAGCAATAGTGTTTAGTGTATTGAGTGTGGTTATCAGTCCAGGGAGTCCAGTGTTGGTGCGGCGGCCGACGTATCCATACACCAGGACCCTGACTTCTGATTTCCGACTTAATGCACGAAAACATTGATTGCATGTGTGTTTCAAGTTTTCTTTGTGATTACTTGTGTCAGCTCACCAGGTATAATGTTCTGACCGTGGCGCACTTGTTTCCTTTTCAGGATGGCCCCACAACGGCAGCCAGCTAGGGTTCCGAGGGTGGAGCGTGATGACAGCCCACCGAGCGATGAGGCATCGGTGCAGGGATCCTTGTCAGCAGAGGCACCGGTGGTACCTTTACCCACCGAGCCACCGATTCTACCAGCCCCAGCCGTTGACGATGCACGTCGCCTTAGCGCGCTGCACGATTTCCAACATCAGCGACCGCCCAGGTTCTGCGGGGAGACGGACCCCCTGGCAGCCGAAGACTGGCTGGAGGCAGTGGTGCGAGTTTTCAGGCTAGTGAGGACACCAACAGACTTCATGGTGATCCTCTCAGCGAGCATACTGCACGCAGCAGCGGGCCGATGGTGGAGCTTGATGCTCCAGGTGCACGACGAGACATCTCTTCTCTGGACGGACTTTGAGAGCATCTTCCGCTCCGAGTTCGTCCCAGCCACCCTCCGTGCGGTGTGCATTCAGGAGATTCTTCAGCTGCGGCAGGGCAGCATGACAGTGGCCCAGTACTCAGCGAGATTTACTGATCTCTCGCGCTACTCCACAGATATGGTACGAGACCCGTTCTTCCGGGCCCGGACCTTTGAGAAGGGACTGAGGCATGAGATCAGGGCTTCGATGATCTCCCTCAACATTCCGACTCAGGAAGAGGTGTTGGAGAGAGCCCTTCTAGTGGAGAGTTTTCTCGCCGAGCAGGCTCCAGTGACAGGGCCCTCCGCAGGACGGCTCGTAGCAGGGTCTTCTGCAGCTGGCAGTAGACAGGTGTCGTAGAGGTTCAAACGGGCCAGACCATCAGATGGGAAGTCTCAGGATGAAGATTCGGTTGTGTGGGGAACCCGAAGGAGAGCTAGGTACACGAGGGGAAAGAATTGCTACGCATGCATCGGGAAAGTTCACATGGCTCGAGACTGCCCGACTCGTCTTACAGATGAGCAACAGGTGGTAGAGGGACCTCCCAGACAGAGGTTCGGCCACAGTGGTCCGCAGGGTGTAGGAGGACGTGGCAGAGGAGTTGGCCGAGTAGCCGATGGTGGGAGAACTTCGGGGTGTTGCCACCACCACCACCAGGAGGTCCACCCCGACCGCAGGGAGTTGGTGGACATGGGAGAGCTCAGCTTCAGGCAGTTGAGGCCTTCGATCATGGAGCTCTGGGAGTAGATGGACAGGAGCAGAACTAGTGAATACGTCTTTTGTACTTCTAGTTCCTTATTGGTGTTGTGTAGCGTCTTTGTATTATGAGCTGCAATAATAAAAGATGCATACCCTTGTGATGTTTTCATTCCTGTCCTCTTTTGTTTTGTTACTAAGAGGTTCAAGTTTAGACTGTTGACTTGACCCTCACTTGTGAGACATCTACTGGAGGAGACCCAGTTACCACACACTGATGCCGACAGTGTGACTCAACCTTTGGAGGCGAGAGTAATGGTTGGATCTCTTGGTAGTAGCGTCGATGCCTTACGACGTCATCCTGGGTATGGATTAGTATCATCCGTGTCGGGATTGACGGTATTAGGCAAAGAAAGTGGTTCATCTAGGGGATGAGACTAGATTTCTCTTATCGGCAAGAAGAAATATTAGCAGCACTTGTGGGCCTGGAGATGGTCCAGGCCATGGCAGAGAAGGTCCAGTCATCCATGAGCAGATAAGGACAGCTCAGAACCGGCAAAATTCTTATGCTGACAGAAGGCGGAGGCCACTAGAGTTCGAGGATGGCGACCACGTCTTCTGGCGTGTCTCACCTCGACGTGGATTATAGAGATTTAGCTGAGTCGGCAAGTCGTCTCCACGCTTCATCGGACCACTCTAGGTCCTCGACAAGATTGGCGAGGTGGCTTAACACCTGGCTCTACCACCTCAGTTGCACCAGGTGCACAGCGTCTTCTACATATCTCAGCTGAGAAGATACGTGCACGACCCGATGCACATCGTTGACCATGGGGAGCTAGATGTGGATGATGGGGAGACTTTTGCAGAGGTCCCAATAGAGATTGAGGATCGATAGGAGCGGGTCATATGTGGATGATCGATTCCTCTAGTGCGCTTCAGATAGCAGCACGGGAACCTCCAGGAGAGCACTTTGGAGCAGGAGGCTCAGTTGCGTGCTCAGTACCGCCTTTGTATCCCTAAGTTTGTGGTGAAGCATTACGGTGACGTAAAGCCCTGTGGTGGGAGTAATGTAAAGACCCGTAAATTTCAAGGGAATTGTTTTCTTAATTTTATCGGGAATTTTAAAAGAGCACAGTTTCTGATGGCACCTGATCCTGAGGCACGGTGTGCCCGGAATCATTTTATGAAATTTGGCTCGGGTACGTTCAGTGAACGGATGAGCGGGTTTTTCTAACTTTTGAACTGGTGCTCGGAATCAAATTCTGAGGGCACCGATGAAATCACAGCGCCGTTATTTGCTTAGAAATGCCTCTTCCGGAGTTGCGTTTTCTCGGGTGTGGTTTTTAATTTTTAGGCTTAAAGTTAAGAAATAAAATAATTTTACGACAAACTTTATTTTATTTCACTTAATCCACTTGGAACTCACTTGAAGCCACTTAAAGTGGATTAAGCTGAGTTGTTGCGGATAGGATGTTATCCAAAAATATCCTACCCTCTTGGTAGGATATTTGTGAGGTGGGACCCGCAAGAGCCCCACCATTTCTTTTCCGCTAAGTAACGCACTCGCGAAAACCTGTCATTATGAAAGTCAACTGATGTGTTTTCTTAAATTCTTAATGCACCATTTAATTGGACAGTTTTCTTCGTGGAATTAAATGGGCGGTTTATTCCTTGAAATTAATTCTATGAATTAATTTCATTCGTTTCTTAAGCAGTTTGAAATCCGTTGGCGTAATAATAAAATAAGACCAACGCACGGCTTCTGGAAAAAAGTTCGTTGAGAGGATTTGACAGAAACCAAGAGTTCTTCATTCTCCTTCGCAAAGAACGCGAAGAACGCGAAGAACGCGAAGAACGCGAAGAACGCCGAGCCCTCGGAAATCGACGACGTGACGCCAAGTTCCGTGACGCCGACGATTCTTCTTATGTGACGTTCTTCCATGGAAATCCATCCTCGCGACAACCTTCGGTCGGTAGCGACAAGGTAGGGGGTTGTGCTCTTTTTTTAAATTACCATGTGAATTAAAACAACAATATGGATTTAATTATTATTAATTAAATATTTTTGTTCTTGAACCTCGGAGTTCGTCGACGCGACACCCTTCCGCAATGACGTGACACCGGATACCGCGACAACGCGACGATCCCCTCTTTCCGCAAAGAACGTGCGTGCGACGACTTGACGAGGTAGGGATTTTGTTTTGTAAATGCCCTTATTCCCGTGAACGTTTCTTTAAAATTAATGAACCGCTTCAAATGAACAATTTTATTTTATTAAAATTGTTGTTTCATGTGTTGAATTATTTTCTCCTGTTGTTGTTAACTAACGCGGAGGGTGCGGGCCAAACGAACACGGCCCGACAAACCTCTGACGTTCTTCGTGGTTGTGAGATTTTGGCGGGCGATGGAAAAATCGTGACGCAAGGGCAGTTTGTCGATCCCGCAGTGAAGAACGGAACCCGGGAGGAACAACGGCACAGACGGGAAGGAAAACGGACCACCGGAGAATCTACGGTGGCCCGCGGAAGCGGCCGGTGGCGCGGGTCGCCGACACGGCGGCGCCGGCAACCGGAGGCAACGACGCCCCGGCGCACGGCCGGACAAGGCCGTCGCGGCTTAAGCCGCGGTGGTGGCGGCCAACGGACCCGCGACCGCGCGGGTCCGGTTCTCACACATGGGACACGACATAGCTGCGTCCGTTGCTCCAGCGCGACCCCAATGCGGGGTCGCGACATCTCCAGACCGCGGGGGCGGTGCCCCGCGGCACCCAGGCGCTCGGCCGCTCGGCCGAGCCGAGCCAGGCCGGTCCGACCGGCTGGGCCGCGCCCTGGCCGGACCGGACCGGGTCCAGCCGGGTCGGACCGGGTCGGGTCAACCCTGTGCGGCCGACCCCAGGGGGGGTCGGCCCAGGCCCGGACCCCCCGTTTTCAGACTGTTTTCGGTCAAACGCCCGTAACATGAGCTACGGGCCTCCAAACGACACTCCGTCAGTGGAAACGCGATCCTATGATCGAGACGGTCGTTTCGGTATATCGCACTCAAGGTTTCGGAATACTTTGAGTTTGGCCGGGTTTGTTAGTACACGAAACCAACCGGGCCTTCGGAGCGGAAATGATCATATCTTGAGCTACGGACGTCCGATTGACGTGTCGTTAGCTTTTCTGAATCCCTCTATGTGAGACGGATCTTTTGGCTCACTCCTACCGAAGTTTGGATGCAGGTGGAGTACGGTCAGGTTGGTTTTTCCATAAAAACCAACCGGGCCCCTCGGACGAAAAAGCCAATAACTCTCAGACCGGGCGTCCGATTGATGTGTCGTCTGTGACGTTGAGTTCCTGTTGACGATACGGAACTTTTGGATACATCAACTTTGGACTTTGTGATAGTTGATGTATCGGCCTCTCGGCTCGTGGAGCGGACCCTCCCGAACGAGCTTGCTGTGTGCGGGAATACTAGAGCTGGCTGCGACTGCTACTTTGACAGCGACGACTGTGCAAAGATCCTCAGTGGACTGCGACGATGAAGATAGCTGGTCGTGTATCCTATGTGGGTCCTAGCTGTGCTGGTCTTGTATCATATATGTGTCCCAGCTTAGGTGATTCAATACTGGTCTTATATCCTATGTGGGTCCCAGTATAGATGAATCAATGGAGACAGCTGGTCTTGTATCCTATGTGGGTCCTAGCTGTGCTGGTCTTGTATCCTATGTGGGTCCCAGCTTTGATGATTCAATACTGGTCTTGTGTCCTATGTGGGTCCCAGTATAGATGAATCAATGAAGATTGATGGTCTTGTATCCTATGTGGGTCCTAGCTGTGCTGGTCTTGTATCCTCTGTGGGTCCCAGCTTAGATGATTCAATACTGGTCTTGAATCCTATGTGGGTACCAGTATAGATGAATCAATGAAGACAGCTGGTCTTGTATCCTATGTGGGTCCTAGCTGTGCTGGTTTTGTATCCTATGTGGGTCCCATCTTTGATGATTCAATACTGGTCTTGTATCCTATGGGGGTCCCAGTATAGATGAATTAATGAAGACAGCTGGTCTTGTATCCTATGTGGGTCCTAGCTGTGCTCGTCTTGTATCCTATGTGGGTCCCAGCTTTGATGATTCAGTACTGGTCTTGTATCATATGTGGGTCCAGCATAAACAAAAAAATGAATACGGCTGGTCTTATATCCTATGTGGGTCCCAGCTTAGATGATTCAGTATCTATGTCTGATCATCTCTTCCGCCTTTTCGATAATGTATACCTGTGTGAGCTGAATCCTGTGTTACTCTCCTTTGTGGATTGTGTTGAACTATCCTGTGTGGATTTACTGTTTACTCTCCTTTGTGGATTGTGTTGTGCTATCCTGTGTGGATTTACGTTTGCTTTCCTGTGTGGATTTACGTTTTGCTCTCCTTTGTGGAGTGTGTTGTGCTTTCCTGTGTGGATTTACGTTTTTCTCTCCTTTGTGGTGTGTATTGTGCTTTCCTGTGTGGATTTACGTTTTTCTCTCCTTTGTGGGTTGTGTTGTGCTATCCTGTGTGGATTTACGTTTTTCTCTCCTTTGTGGGTTGTGTTGTGCTATCCTGTGTGGATTTATGTTTTCCTTCCTGTGTGGACTGGGTTGTGCTTGGGCTCGGATGTTGGAGCCGAACAGGGATTGATGACTTAGGTATATGTATGGGCATATACCTAAGCCGTGTCGGTTGTTACTTCGTGATTATATCTTTTCATTGTGGTTTATCCTTTGCGGATTCGAGAGACCTCCGGGGGTCTCGGGGTCCCTACTGAGTAGCTTATACTCACCCATGCACGAGCTATGCCCGCACTTTGTTGTGTTGGATGCAGACGACGGACAACGCTGAACGTGGTGGAGGCTTGTGGAGCAGGACGGTACCCGGAGGTGGACCACTGGGCGGGACGTACTCGGAGCGGTCAGGTGGACCCGAGGAGCAGTGGAGGCTATCTGTACCCACCCTTCAGGTGGGACTTCCAGAGGAAGGCTCGACGCTGCGGCTTTTCTTTTTCGTTGTTGTTTTCCCCTTTTAGTTGTACTTTATAGTTGGGCTTGTATTTCCAGCCCCTTTT
Source organism: Viscum album (assembly GCA_963277665.1). Classification (NCBI taxonomy): domain Eukaryota; kingdom Viridiplantae; phylum Streptophyta; class Magnoliopsida; order Santalales; family Viscaceae; genus Viscum; species Viscum album. Next base: position 1,151,304,470 of record OY728121.1, on the reverse strand, counting down.
TACTTTCAGCACAGCTTGTTACAGTTTTTACTTAGTGTTTACTTTTCTGCTTGCTTACTCTATGGTGCTTGTTTACTTTTCAAAGGCAATGCCTTCCCTTTTTCCGGGATTTACGCCTTGGTGCTAGTCGCCAGCCCCTGGCCTATAGAAGGCGGGCTTGGGGTAGTCACGGCACGGGCCCCGAGGACAGGTCGTGACAGAAAGATAACCTATATTCCACCTTTCTGGACTACTAAGTGGTCTCAAAATGTCTGACATGCCTCAGCGTTATCTTTCCGTACTACCTCAAACGACGATGGGCTAAAAGAGGGGACACATTGAGAAATACCAAATCACCCATAGATAACTAAATGTCTCAATGAATCTGGTCAGCATAATATTTATGGTCACTTGGAGCTATTAATAACTACTTCCTAATCAAGTTGACATTCTCAGATGTCTCTTGCACAAGGCTCGGCCCACACAGTGAGGTCTCACCAACCTTAGCCCAACACAGGGGGGGCTACAAGGCTAACAATAGAGTGCCTCAAAAGTATCCATTAGGATAGAGTAATGACAACAATTACTATAACAAAATTTTACCAATCACAAATGCCTATCCCAAGATCCTATTAAATCCAAAACACATACAAAAATCATGTCCTCCAGAATCATATTTTCCCACACCATATGATAATCTATTTGAGGATGGTATTTCATGCTAAAATTATTATTCAACCCCAAATCCTTCTAAATTCCTTCCCAAATCTGAGAGTTAAAACATGGGTCTCTATCTAAGATATATTCTGATTGTACTCCATGAATACTTCCCCCCACCTAAACATACAATCGGTCCAATTCATCCACTTTGGTTGTATCTCTGATAGAAATGATGTTGAGAATTTTGGTCAGACAAAAAACCACTACCCAAATATCATTCTTATACAAATGTGTACAAGGTAAGATGATAATCAAATCCATATCGACCTCATCCCACTTCACGGTAGGAATAGATAATGGTTGATGCAAAATAGAGGGCCTTTGATGCTCTGTTTTCACTTACTGACATGTGTATCACCTTGATACAAAATCAGCTATATCCTGCCTCAAACGTATCCACCAAAACAACTGACGAACATCATAATACATTTTAGTAGCTCTAAGATGAACGAACCCCTAAGATTATTTGAAATCTTATATCACCACCTTCCTTAGAGACAACACCACCACTGAAAATCCCTTGAATCCTAAGATCCCATCGGGAGAAGAAAACCAATTTGTAGACATCTCCCCATCATGATGAAACTACATAGACTACTGACATAGCTTTTCAATGGTATTCTCCAATTTAATGAAGCCTAAAAGATAAGGATTCAATTTAATACTCTCTGATAACACACGTTCACTGTGCTCCTTGGTCTCCATGTGCATCTAAGAAAAGATCCCCATCAGAGTCAACTCATCACTAGACTTCCTCAAAGCATGCACTGGTACTTTTCAACTCGAGGAATCAGCCACCACATTACCATTACCTATGTTATATATGATATCAAAGTCTAAACCCTACAAAAATTCGATCTAATGGTGCTACCTTATATTAATATCCTTCTGTGAGAAGATATAGACTAAGCTCTTATGATCAAAGTAGACCACAAACTTCTCCCCAAAGAGGTAGTGATGCCAAGTCTTCAAAGCATACATAACTTATTATAACTCCATGTCATGGGCTTTCTTAATTCTATTCATATGGTCGGAGTTGGTGAGATTCATACGCCACTACATGATCACCTAGCATAAACACACACCTGATACCCATACCTGAAGCATCTCAATACACCACAAATCCTTTTTTAGATTCTAGAATGATCAACATAGTGGTATTAGACAACCGATGCATCAACTCCTCAAAGGATTCCTGAAATTCTTGGTCCCATTCAAACTTCACCCCTTTTCAAGTTGATTGCGATGATTGGCCAATCAAGGCAATATAAATCCTGAAAACCTGCTTATAATAACCTACCAAGATAAGGAAACTTACAATCTAGAACACATTTCTTGGCTTCTCCCATGAAATAACTGCACTAATCATCACAGGGTCTACTAAAAATCCCTATTCTGAGATAACATGACCTAGAAACTTCAGTTCCCTGATCCAGAAAGTGAACATGTACAACATTTTATAAAATAAACGATCCTTCAGAGTTCCCAACATGATCTTCAAATTATTATCACACACTTCCTCATATCCAGAGTAAACTAGGATTTTGTCCACAAATACTATGACTAAGGAGTCTAAATACTATTGTAACAACCTATTTAGGAGCACTATAAAAACTACTAGTGCATTGGTAAATCTGAATGTCATAACCAAGTAATCAATATGGTCTTACCTGCTTTAGAAAGACATTTTTGGGATATCTGCCTCTCTCACCCAGATTTGGTGGTGACTCGAACACAAGTCTATCTTGGAAAAGTATATTTATCCATTTAAATTATCAAAAAAATCATCTATTTAGGGGAAAGGATATAAATTTTTAATGCTTACCATATTCAACTTTTGGTAAAGAATGAAAAACCAGAGTGACTCCTCATCCTTCTTAATAAAAAGAACAGTTGTGGCCTAGGGAGAGATGCTCGGGAAAATGAATCCTTTGGGTTCCAAATCATATAGTTTTATATTAAATTACCTCAACTCATTATGGGATGTGTGATATGATGGATGAGATATCATATGTGTTCCAAGCACTAACACAATTGATAACACCATGTCCTTCTCTGGGGGAAAACCTGAAAAATAATCTATAAATTCCATCAGGAAATTAGCTACTACATCAGGTAATCCACCCTCAGGATCAAGACCATCATCCTCTAGAATGAGTGATTATAACATGTATATAAGGTCTCTCAACTCTAGGAGTGGAGGTCCCATGTGACCCAACCAAGGATCTCATTCCCCAAGAAAAACCTGAGAACTCCCATTGGGTCCCATGAATCTAAACCACCAAATATAGCAATCGATATGCTCTTGAATGTGAAAAAGAAAATACATGCCAAGGATTATGCCAAAAAGGTCCATATCTCAGACTAGTAGGTCCCACTCTATATCAACCCCTGATAGGGAAAGTTCCCACAACGGGCACCTAAGACCTAGATCCTCCTTGTTACTCAACAGTATAACCATCTCCATCTCAAAAGAAAACAAATCGGTTGGAAAATTCATTATTTTCACAATATAGGAAGATATAAATGAAACAAATGAAATAATATCAAATAGGATTGTATATAAAGAAGATGCAATCAAAATAGTACCAAAAATTGTTGAAGGCCCCACATCTGATCCTTCCAGTGTTAGATCCACATCATGAAGAGGCCTAGTCTCTAACTGAGAAATTTCAATCACCTGTGAATCTACCATGAATTATCTCTACCAATAAGTTGATACAGCCCTACCACTACATCCAATTAACCGATATCCCACCATCCTAGATGGCTCTGACTGAATTAAAACTCCCCTGGAAGCCACAGATCATTCCCCGCTCAGAAGGGGACACATTACCTTGAAAAAGCATTGAAAGTGCCCCCATAGCTCTACACTGATAAAAAGGCCTCATAGAAGAAATACATGTAGTTTGGGTGTTCCCTGGCCTCCTACATTGGTGGAAAACAATGGATCTTGCATCAAAATCCATAGATAAAAACTGCCTGGAAGGATGGCCCGAACTACCACCTCCCTTTTTTCTATGCTCCTCTCGCTTCATTTTCTTCTCGGATGAGCTACCAGTTCCCACCATAGACACCACTACAGAAAACCCAGAAATTCCTTCATAATCAATCTCAAACATGATATCATGATCAACCACCCCATATTTGGTTCCCATCATGAAAAACAATACCTGGGAGTTGATTTATGGTGGAAACCCCCTCTTAAATATCTGATATTTCATAGATTCCAAAGAAACAATCTCAGGCATGTACCACACTAACTTAGCAAAATGGTAAGCATATTCCATTATTGACCGGTCTCCTTATAAATGATCCATTTAATCTCTGGATCGGGCATAGGCTAGGACCTCATGGTGATACTACTTATTGTAGATGGTATCAAATTCCTTCCAACTAATCTACTCATGCTTCCCAGCTTGAAGCAAAGATTCTCACCACCTACGACTAGGACCCTCTAGAAAAAATGATTCACATTTTACCCTATCCTCCTCAGGTGTGTCATGAAATTTGAATATTCACTCTATCTTCTCAGTTCATTCCTATGATTCTTGGGGTACCGAGCTACCTTGTAAAGTAGGGGTCTTTTTGAGAAACTCATAGGCTTTGTCCTTCCAAGGACTACAATAATATTCTCTAGCTATATGTGGAGTAGTAAAATCTCCCTATTCTAGATCTTGGATAGCACGAACTACAAATTCTACCAGCCTCTGATCAAAAAGTGAGGGAGAACTCTCTTCGGCTTCCTCCTGTGAGTAAAAGGGATGTCTTCGGGGAGGCATGTAGCTAAAAAATGAACAGTCACAGAAGAAAATATTATTACAATAGTTATGAATATTTTCAACAACAAAATCAAATATAAATAAATCAAATACATCACAACAATGAAATAAAAAACAACTTCACCCCCAACCAATGTCCATGTGTGGGTTGTAGCCTGCACATCCCACCTTGAATAGAATTCAAACAAACAATCTCAACATCTAATGGGGACTCAAGGTTTATCACAAGAGGTACTATCCAAGAACCCTACTCACCAAAATAATTCCAAGCCCTAATAGTCCAAGCTCTGGTTTAACTCGACTCATCCCAAAAAACATGACCGAAAGAGCATAACCTCCCTATGATACAATTTTTTCACGAACCAGATCTAGTAAACATCCAAACTGAGACCTAAACTGGTCCATGAAAAGACCCAAAGGATTTTCCCTATCTCACAGGCCTGCACAAGTGCTCAGGTATCATAAACCATGGTTTGGGAATTATTTACCTGAGTTTAGAAACCTTAAACAATAAATAGTAATAAATAAATTGAATCTGAAAGATTCATACCAAACAAGACATAAATTAAATTCATAATTATGTTATATAGTTTTAAACAAAGCCACAAGAGGGGCTCAACTCGAAAAGAGAAGAAATTCTGACTGAAGAACCACAACACATCAAAGGTACATCACCACCAAGCCTTCTCCACAACCCCACATCTTTAAGAGAAGCTAACAACCTGAACTGTCATCTCCAAGTACCATTCCCTTACCTATATCAAACATTATCATGTCTAATTAAACTTAAAGGTGTAAATAGTTTGTGAGATTAATACCAAGATGATACCACACAAAATATTCCATGTGATAAACATTTTAAGAAAAAAATATTTCAAATTTTTATAAACAAGAAATGCTAGTAACAGTTTCTAAATGATGAAACTTTAAAATAAAATAGCTTTCAAGAGGGAAATTGTAATGGACCGAGGTTTTTGGGACCATTACATGGTGAAATTTTGATGTTTGGGGTGTTATGGGTGGGCTGTAAGGCTATCCCAGCTTCTCGGTGAAGCTTAAGACTCCTAACGGTAGCCTCGGACTACCAGTATCTCAGCCTACCGGTAGCTCGGCCTACCGGTAGCTCAGCCTACTGGTGGCCTCGGCCTACCAGTAGCTCGGCCTACCGGTGGCCTCTAACGGTAGCTCGACCTACCAGTAGCACGGCCTACCAATGGACTCGGCCTACCAGGGTCCTCGGCCTACCAGTATCTTGGTCTACCGATAGATCTAGCCTACCGGTGACCTCCACAGGGTTTCCAATAGCGCCTCTTTTTTCATGAATTGGTTTTAAACCATGTTTTTACCCTTTTCATGTTTTTATAGCCCATTAATGGTGTTTAATTAAATGATTGGTGACGTACCCTCCTTAAATGAAAAACCATGGGTTTTGGTCCTGCCTTTAACCGCGTTTCGAGAAGGTGTGTGTCGGTTTTAACCGCCCCGAAGGGCAGGGACCTTTAAGTTGGATGTGTGGGGTGGCCCAGCAGCGTGGTCAACCCACGATACCGCTTATTCTGTGGTTTCGAGTTTTTCTCCATATTTTAACTGTCCGAGGATGTTATTTCTCAGCCTTTATAACCTAAAGGCGTATCTTCTCCCTAAGTTTCTTTTTCTCGATCACCCTGTGCTTGGAGTACCCTTCATCCGGACAAGTGGTAGAAGTTTTCCTTGATCGCATTCTGTGGAGTTCCTGCTACTCCTAATTTCCCATTTCCATGCGAGGACTTAACGTCAATCCTTGATCAATCTGGTAGGGTTTTCCTTCGCATCTCATTTCTGTGCATCATGCGGGGTGGGAACACTTTTGTTTTTGTGGGGATTGATGAAACCAAACTAAATTAAGATAATGAACAGAACATTAAATAATGAAAGGAGGGTGTGATCGATGTTCTGATATACTCTTTATGTTGTTATGTATTTTGAATTGTATGGGCCTATGCTCACTAAAAATCAAGGTCGTTAGTGGTCTTTCTCTATGCACTAATGAACCTTGGTGCTCCTGGATGTTTAAATAAATGTAACATGGAATTGGTTAATTACATATACTCTGTTAAATAAATTGAAAGCACCCAGATCAAACCTTTAAGTGATAACCCTGGTTAATGCATAGTGGAATTGAAACCATGGAGTGTGTTAAGTCTTTTAAATATGAAAATGCATGCATGGGCCTGCCTTGTGTTGGTGGTAGCGGTTTGGTTGTTTCTTTCACAGCCGATTGCTGGGGTGATATGGGTGGGGATGGGATCCCCTGTTTTTATAATTTCGCTGGTTGTGAATCTTAGGGTGTGTGGTTACTCTTCTTATATCACAAATTCGGGTGGGATCCTATGTTGTTGGGGAACCATTGGCTTCAAGATTTTGGGGTCATGCGGCTGCGTCTCGGGGTTTGTTTTGGTTTCCAGTACTCTTAGGTATCTCACTTGGTCCCTAGTTGTTGTGACTTTACAAGAGAACTGGGTGTGAATGCTTAAATTTCCGAATGGTTTTCCTTCCCACTTTATTTTTGTTTCATCTGTGAATGTGCCTGTTAGTTGCCCAGTAGTGAAGGGATTAACTCATAGAGAACTGTTATGAAATGTTAACTTGAATAGGGAAACTGGGAACTGTGTTGTGTGCCTATTTTTCAATGGAAGTGCTTCGGAACCTGCTTGTATCTGTTGGAGGAGCCATAGGTTGGGCTGTGGGTTGGTATGTATGTGTTTTACTGTATGATTTTTATTTAGTCGCACCCCACCAATGATGGGAACTTAGTGTCAGACTCCCCATTTCATGGGGAAGGGTGTTTCCCCCTAGTTAATCTCCTGCATGCTCCCTCTTCACTCGGCTATGATTCCTGGAGGTGACCTTACACCCAAGATTCTTCGGGTAGGTTTCGATTGGTGTGTTATAAGCCCAGGACTCTTCATGCTGGTTTTTTTCCTAGGTGTCTTCGGGATGAGGACCAGGTGTGTACGGGCAGGGATGGATGGTTTTGAGGCCCAGGTGTGTGCGGGCAGGAAGAGCGTGGTAGCGTCAGGACATTTTCTGTTAGGGATGAGCAGCAGGCTAGTGGGGGAAGTGGTGGTGTGGGGTACCCAAATTCATTGTTCTTTATTATTATCTTACTACTTTTGTTATTTGGTGAGCATGGTCGGTGAGGTGGGATGGATATATTCCTTGATATAAGCTGTTTCTTCTTCTTCTCACGGGACTTTAGGACGTCTCCCCACTTGTGCACGAGAGCTTTAGGTTTTCCTACTGAGTATACGTGTATTCTCACCCTACGTTTACTTTCAGGTTTCCAAGAGGACTTCGGAGGCCATGCAGGACCACACTAGTCTAGACGTCAAAGTTGTTGTTGGTCTCTATTGGATTCTTCTTAGCCTTTTTCCATTCCTGTTGGGTATTTTACTTTGGAGTCTTTGTACTTTGATCAGTTTTATTATTAAAACGTGCATGTAGTTTGGTTTTTACATGAGTTTCTATACTTGGTGGTGTTTGGTGTTGACTCATTCTTTATCCCAATCTTGGTTAACTAAAAAGGGTAATGCCTCCCATATTGTGAAATGTTATACTCTTGGTGCTAGTCACCACTCCAGGGCCTACTGGAGGTGGGACTCAGGGGTCATTATCTCTCCTTCAACTTAAAGAAGGAAGGGCTTGGAAATCTGTTGTCCCTTCACTCCTTTTTGTGAAGGCGGGTCAGGACAGAATGGTATCAGAGGTGGTAGTTGAGGTATAGGATGGATTCTGGAGTTAGGCACAATGAGGATTGCATGGTATGGTAGGGAAATAATGTTAGGTGATCGTGGTTCATGAAATAGACCAGGGAGGACCGGCTAGGGCACATAATTTTAGGGGGCCCCGTGATCTGATGCAAGGACTATGAGCCTATCAAACGACCAAGTGAGACTACATTTGTTGTAGGATAGAGACCCTAGGGAAGGTACATGCATCATACTGATTGTGTTTTTAAATGATTTGGGGCACCTTGGGAAGAATTTTTTTTTATAATAATAAATAATTCCCTTACTACCCAGGCTTAGGAATTCCTTGTTTACCTTGCATCTAGGGCATGCAGACGTTATCAACAAGTGACTCGGGCGGCTCAGACATAGCGGATCGAGGCAGTTGACCAGCAGAGGGTTGACCATGATGAGGGGGATGACTATTGGTAGAGGACTCTGCATTCCTTCCAGCGATAAACACTCGAGAAGTACGAGGGAATCATTTTTGACTCAGAAACGGAGGGGTGGATCGAGGAGCTAGCCATCAACTTATCTTTGATCTGTGCTCAGAGGGAGTACTGGGTTCCATTGGCCATCAATCATCTTAGATGAGCAACGCGTCAGTGGTGGATTCGTTTCCTGGGAGAGAAGACAGAGGCAGAGGTTTCATGGGCCAGTTTTGAGAAGGAATTTCATGAGGAGTTCCTCTCCTCTACAGTGAAGGCTGAGAAGAGACAGGAGTTTCTCTCCCATCAGCAGGGAAGCATGTCAGTGAGGGAGCTGGGGATCATGTTCAAAGATCTCTTGCACTTTTCCCCGGATCTCTTTCTAGATGAGGAGTCTTGGGCAAGACGGTTCGAGGAGGCACTTCGTCCTTCTCTTCAGTACGTTGTCACTCACTTCACTCTTCCAAGGTACCTAGAAGTATAGAAGAAGGCAGAGATAGTAGAGAGGATGTACTCGAGGAGAGGTACACCATGAGAATGGAACCAGGTGAGTCCATTAAAGGGGAAGGCGGTCAGCAGCAGGTCTCCAGCTATAGGGCCTTCCAAGTTTCGACAAGCAGGATTTAGGCCTCATCCGTTCCAGTTCCGAGCTTCTGGTCGTCGACCCTTTTTCATAGGGCCAGGACCGAAGTGTTTCTCTTGTGGAGTTTTCAGGCACATCCAGAACAGGTGTCTAACATGAGCTCCACATGGTGGAGGTGGGTAGTTTCAGCACCCACCTCACCAGTATCCATTGCCGGCAAGGCTTTTCTAGTAGTAGCAGTAGGCCCCTGGCCCTTCGAGGGACGACCTTGCGGGAGGAGACCAGCACCAGGGTGCTCCTCAGGAAACTCGACCAGGGTGTGTTTGGGGAGGTGGTCGACAGCAGCGAGGTAGAGGAGCTAGGCGTGGAAAGATGCATGCCGCAGAGTTAGTAGCTCCTGCAGGACCAGAGGTAATTTGAGGTACGACCAGTTTATTCAGAACTCTTGTTTCTACCTTGTTTGATTTGGGAGATTCACACTCCTTTATTACGCCCGAATTAGCCCATGCTCTGGGTCTGGATGCCAAGAGACTTTTTGTGCCCCTAGTGTTGAGAACACCAGTTGGGGGTCAGACCACAGTATCTTACATTTTCCGAGGATGTAGACTGATGTTGGGACCGCATCAGTCCAGGGGAGACCTTATTTCACTGCAGATGCAGCAAAACGTTGTCATTCTAGGAATCGACTGGTTATTCTCTATTCATGTCATCATCGACTACTATTGGAGAAGGATTGAACTCTCCAATGAGGATGGATGGCGTGAGGATTTTTTTGGGAGTGGAGTTATCAGGTGGGGATTCGACACGTGGAGCCACTCCTTTCTATGCTGGACGGGGTGTTAGTGGAGTTGACAAATAAGGAATAATGGACATCCCATAGGTCATAAGATAATTCCCTGATGTCTTTCAGGATGAGGTTGTGACTCTACCCCCTCAACATGAAGTTAAGTTTGGGATAGAATTATAGCCTAGTGCCTGCCCGATCTCAATGGATCCTTACCGGATGGGACCTTCTAAGTTGCGGGAGTTGCGGATTCATATTGGCGATCTAATGGAGAAGGGATTTGTTTGACCCAGAGTGTCACCATGGGGTGCTCCATTTTTGTTCGTAAAGAAGGCAGATGGTAGTCTAAAACTATGAATATACTACCGGAGGTTGAATTAGGTGACAATCAAGAATCGTTACCCCCTCCTGAGGATAGACGATCTTTTTGACCAGCTGAGGGGAGTAGGTTGGTTCTCTAAGATCGATCTGTGGTCTGGATACCACCAATTGAGAGTGAAAGAAGGTGATATCTCGAAGGCGGCTTTCAGGTGTACATATTGCCACTTTGAGTTCGTGGTCATGCCATTTGGCGTTACGAACGCACCAGCGTTGTTCGCGAACCCCATGAACTCCATCTTTCGAGAGTTTCTAGACCATTTCATCGTGGTGTTCATCGACGACATCCTTATTTACTCAAGATTAGAAGAAGATCACGTTGAGCATCTTAGGGAAGTTTTGGGAGTCCTTCAACACCACCATCTTTATGGGAAACTATCTAAGTGCAAGTTCTTAACGCGAGAAGTACATTTCCATGGACATGTAGTGTCTCAGAAGGGAATAGAAGTAGACCCTTTTAAGGTCGAGGCAGTTGTTTCATGGGCAGCACCCAAGAAAGTGGTGGAAGTTCATAGTTTCCTGGGTTTCGCCGGCTATTACCATAGGTTTGTTCCCGAATTCTCTCAAGCTGCAACTCCATTGACACCATTGCCTAGGAAGGAACAGGCCTTCATATGGAGCGACCAGTGCCAGAAAGTGTTTGGCTACCTAAAGGATAAGCTGGTTAGTGCTCCATTACTCAGATTTCTAGAGGAATGGGTGTTTTTTGAAGTGTTATGTGATGCTTCTGGCCTTGGGTTGGGTTGTGTGCTGATGCAGCAGTGAGGAGTGATCTCTTATGGGTCTAGGAAGTTATTTCCTCATGAACGTAACTATGCCACCCACGATCTGGAGCATGCGTCCATGGTGTTTGCATTGAAGTTTTGGTGGAATTATCTCATCGAAGAGTGCTTTGTGGTCTTCTCATATCACAAGAGCTTGCGTTATGTCTTTTCCTAGTGGGATCTGAACTTGCGGCATCGAAGATGGGTTGAGTTCCTCCAATACTACAACTTTGAAATCTCTTATACTGAGGGAAAGTGTAATGTTGTGGCTGATGCCTTGAGCAAGAAATCACAGAAGGAAGTAGTTATAGAATCTGAAAATGCTTAGAGAGTGATGAAAGAGTTAGCATCCTTGCATTTGGATGCAAGGGAAGAAGGTAGAAGAGGCTATCCATTTCAGATGACTGTAGTTTTCTCTTTAGTGGTGTAGGTGGAAGAGTCTCAGTGGGGGGACTCGGAGGTGGATGTGATTCGGGATCGTGTTTATCAAGGAAATGCTCCTGAGGGATGGTTAGAGGATGGTCAGCATCAGATGCTTTTTCGTGGAAGGATTTTTGTTCCAGAGATGATGCGTAAAGGTGTTCTCCGTGAGTTCCATGGCTCGGCTTTAGCGGTACATCCCAGGGTCTCAAAGATGTACCAAGGACTGAGGAGACGGTTTTGGTGGCCCAGAGTAAAGCGGGTGGTGATAGAGTTTGTGGCTAAGTGCCTAGTGTGTTAGCAAGTGAAGGCTGAACACCGTAATCCTGGAGGGTTGTTACAGCCTTTAGATGTTCCCGGGTGGAAGTGGGATGACATATTGATGGACTTCATCACACAGCTACCCAGGGCTTAGGGAGGATATGATGCCATCTGGGTAGTAGTGGATCAGTTGACAAAATCAGCTCACTTCATGGAGATTAAGGAGTCGAGCCCGGTGATCACCTTATCCTAGAGGTGCGTAGATGAGGTGGTGTCGTTGCATGGGATTACGAGATCTATTTTCTCCGATCGAGACATGTGGTTTACCTCACAAGTCTGGAGGGGATTACATCATGACTTTGGCACCTAGCTACGCCTTAGCACTACATTCCACCCTCAGACAGATGGGAAAACAGAACGAACGATACCGATGTTGGAATACATGTTTCAGGCATGTGTTCTAGATTTTGGGGGATCATCGGTACGACACTTTACTCTGGTGGAGTTTTCTTATAATAATAGCTTCCACTCCACTATTGGCATGACACCCTTTGAGGCCTTGTATGGAAGGTCATGTCGTTCACCTGTTTGCTAGACAGAGATTGGGGAAAAAACTATTCATGGGCCAGAAGTGGTACAAAGAACCATTGAGATGGTTCATCTCGTGAGGGAGAGGATGAAGGCAGCCCAGGACCGGCAGAAGTCTTATGTCGATCGTAGGAGGAGGCCCTTGGAGTTCGAGGTTGGAAATCATGTGTTCTTGAAGGTTTCCCCTCAACGTGGGAAGAGAAGGTTTGGGAAGGGGAGTAAGCTCTCCCATAGGTTCATCAGACCTTTTGAGGTGTTGGGACGAGTTGGTGAGGTGGAGTATCAGCTGGCATTGCCACCTTAGTTAGAGAAATTTCACAATGACTTTAACATCTCTCAGCTTCGTCGATATCAACACGAAAACTCCAACATAATCGATTGGGGAGAGTTAGATGTCGAAAATGATGCGACCTTCATAGAACAACCAATAAATATTGAGGATCGTAAAGAGAAAGTACTTCGTGGAGGAATCATCCCCTTGGTTCGTTTGTTGTGGAGGCATGGTGGCCTCGAGGAGAGCACTGGGGAGCGGGAGGCCCAGTTACACGTTCAGTACCCAGAGCTGTTTTTACTTATTTGTTGTCTTTGTTCTGAGTTTTTTTAGATGTTTTACCATGTTCTTTAATGTATGAAATTCTTTTTATGCTTGTTTTGTGTCCAAATGTCTGATTATGGGAAAACCTGACTACTAATCAAGGCGCATTAATGTGGATGCGATTAAACCCGTGCGGGTGAGTCAGTGCCACCCAAAGTGGATAATACTCGGACATGTAGGAAGGGACTCCCTGACTCATGTGTTGGATAGTGTGATCCTTGTGCTTGTTGTGGATGTTTGTGGTTGATAACTCTTGGGGGAGTATTCCTTGATGTAGGGGGGTTCTGTTCCAGCTTTTGAACAACTTAGGGGTTTCCCCTGAGAAGTATCTTTAGAGGGTGGTTGTTTGGACCCCCTTTTTCTCTTCTTTCTGGTTTGTTCTTATATTCTAGGGGACAAGAATAGTTTGAGAAGTATTTTATGTAATGGCACGAGGTTTTGGGGTCCATTACCTGATGAAAATATGGTGTTTGGGGTGTTCTGGGTGGTCTAGAAGGCCATTCCAGCTTCTCGGTGAAGATTAAGACTCCTAACGGTACCCTCGGACTACCGGTAGCTTGGCCTACCGCTAGCTCGGCCTACCAGTAGCTCAGCCTACTAGTAGGTCGGCCAACGGGTGGCCTCTACCAGTAGCTCGGCCTACCAGTAGCTTGGCCTACCGGTGGCCTCTGCCGGTAGCTCGGCCTACCGGTGGCCTCAGCCTACCGGTGGCTCAGCCTACCAATCACTCGGCCTACCCGTTGCCTTGGCCTACCGGTAGCTCGGACGACTATTCGCTCGACCTACCAGTGACCTCGGCCTACCGGTGGCCTTGGTCTACCGGTAGACCTAGCCTACCTGTGGCCTCCATGGGGTTTCCGGTATTGCCTCTCTTTGCTTGAATTAGTTTGTAAACCATGTTTTGAACCCTTTTCCTATTTTAAAATCCCATTAATGGTGTTTAATTAAATGATTGGTGAGGTACTCTCCTTAAATTAAATACCATGCGTTTTGTTCATGCCTTTAACCACATTCTACGAAGGTGTGTGTCAATTTTAACCGCCCCAAAGGGTGGGGACCTTTTAAGTTGGATGTGTGGGGTGGCCCAGCCGCATGGTCAACCCACGATACCGCTTCTTCGGTGGTTTTTAGTTTTTCTATATTTAGTAAATGTCTGGGGATGTTGTATCTCATTATTAAGAACCTAGAGGCTTAGATTCTCCCTAAGTTTATTTTTCTCGATCACCCTGCACTCGGAGAACCCTTCCTCTCGACGAGTCATAGAATTTTTCCTTGATCGCGTTCCATGGATTTTCTGCTACTCCTGATTTCTTATTTCCACGCGATGACATAAAGTTGATCCTTGATCAATTAGGTAGGGTTTTCCTTTGCCTCTCCTTTCTCTGTATCATGTAGGGTGGGCACGCTTTTGTTTCTGTGGGGACTGATAAAACCAAACTAAACGAAGATAATGAACCGACCTTTAAAGAATGAAATGGGGGTGTGATCGATGTTATGCTATACTCTTTATGTTGTTATGTGTTGTGAATTGTATGGGCCTATGTTCACTGAAAATCTTGGTCATTGGTGGTATTTCTCTGTGCACTAAGAAAACTAGGTGCTCCTGGATGTTTAAATAAACGTAACATGGAATTGGTTAATTACTTATACTCGGTTAAATAAATTAAAATCACCAGGATCAACCCTTTCTGTGATAACCCCGGTTAAAGCACAGTGTAATTGAAACCACGGAGTGTGTTAAATCATTTAAATCTGAAAATGCCTGCATGGTCCTGCCTTGTGTTGGTGGTAGCAGTTTGGTTATTTCCTTCACGGCCGATTTCTGGGGTGATATGTGTGGAGATGGGATCCCCTGTTGTTATACATTCTCTGGTTGTGAATTTGAGTTTGTGTGGTTACTCTGCTTATATCACAAATTCGGGTGGGATCCTCTATTGTAGGGAAACCATTGGCTCCTAAATTTTGGGGACATGGGGCTGTGTCTCAGGGTTTTTTTGGATTCCCGTACTCTGAGGGATCTCACTTGATCCCTAGTTTTTGTGACTTTACAAGAGAACCGAGTGTGAATGCTTAAATTTCCTAATGGCTTTCCTTCCTGGTTTATTGTTGTTTCATCTGTGAATGTTCCTGTTAGTTGCCCAGTAGTGGCAGGATTAAATCATACTGAACTGTTATGAAATGATAACATGAATAGGGAAACTGAGAACTATTGTTGTGTGCCTGTTTTTCTAAGGTAGTGCTCGGGAACCTGCTTGTATCTGTTTGAGGAGCCATTGGTTCGGTCGTGTGTTGGTATATATGTGTTTTATTGTATGTTTTGTGTTTAGTTGCACTCCACCTGTGTTGGGAACTTAGTGTCGAACACCCCATTTCATGGGGAAGGGTGTTTCCCCCTAGTTACACTCCTTCCTAATCTATCTTCCCTCGACTGTGATGGCTGGAGGCGATATTACACCCAAGATTCTTCGGGTAGGTTTTGATTGGTGTGTTGTAAGCCCAAGACACTTCGGGCAGGTTGTTTCCCCAGGTGTCTTCGGGATGAGGCCAAGGTGTGTGCGGGCAGGGATGGATGGTTGTGAGGCCTATGTGTGTGCGGGCAGGAAGAGCGTAGTAGCGTCAGGACGTCTGTCATTAGGGATGATCAGCTAGCTAGTTGGGGATGTGTTGGTGCGCGTTCCCAAATGCTTTGTTCGTTATTATTATCTTATTGCTTATGTTATTTGGTGAGCGTGGCCGGTGAGGTGGGATGGAAATATTCCTTGATAGATGATGTTTCTTCTGCTTCTCACGGGACATTAGTATGTCTCCCCACTTGTGAACGAGAGATTTAGGTTTTCCTACTTAGTATACTTGTATTCTCACCCTACGTTTACTTTCATGTTTCCAGGAGGACTTTGGAGGTCGTGCAGGACCTCACTAGTCTGGACGTCAGAGTTGTTGTTGGTCGCTGTTGGATTCTGCTTATCCATTTTCATTTCCTATTGGGTATTGTACATTGGAGTCTTTGTACTTTGATCAGTTTTATTATTAAAACATTCATGTAGTTTGGTTTTACTTGAGTTTCTATACTTGGTGGTTTTGTGTGTTGACTCATTATTTCTCCCAATATTGGTTAACTAAAGATGGTAATGCCTCCCATATTGTGAAATGTTATAACCTTGGTGCCAGTCTCCTCTCCGGGGCCTACTAGAGGTGAGACTCTGGGGTCATTATCTCTCCTTCAACTTAATGAAGGAAGGGATTGGAAATCTGCTGTCCCTTCCCTCCTTTTGGTGAAGGCGGGTCATGAAAGAAACATTGAAGAATGTAACCTTTTAATAAAAACACACATTCTGCTTAATTTTCCTACAAAACACACCATATATTGATGGTAAGTACCATATATCCAATAATCACTAGTCACAAGAACACCCCTAGGCACTAGCAAGCTACGGGGCCCTAGGAACATCATATCCCGGTGTATAAGTAACCATAAAAAATATCTTTCTCATGAACAAGCCAATAGGAGGGCAAACCCAATTGTCCTAGTAATCCCCAAACATCATCAATGTATAGTAAGTGTTGTCATCATCAAATTTTCTATGTGAAATAGGGATGATTCCAATACTAGATAACTAGCCTTCTAGTCATAGTCCTCCCACCTATATACAGAGATTTCCCTCTTTGTGCTAAAAATAGTTCCACATGTTATAAAATATAATTTTGACATAAAAATAAAATAGTTGAATCATACACACACCAAACAGTACCCAACCCGTTTTCATCCTTTGTGTAACTCAGTAAACCATTTAAAATTTTCATAATAGAATTTCAAGAAGTGAAACATAGATTTGCAGAGAAAATCTATTTCAAACCCCACTTTTATGGCCAGAATCACCCCAATACCATACCAAAAAAGAATTTGATTCCCTAGAATAATTTTATAAACCATTTTCATATATTATAATATTTCTTCAAACTATACCACATGAGTTTCACGTAAAGAACACACAATTTCATGTAAAAAATGAAACTTTAATATCAAACACTTATCCAATTCTATCAAAAATAATTTTCACACATAAAAAAGAGGTAATAAACATTTTAGGAAGGTCAATAAAGAAAATATAACTCATTAAATAATGATTACACATTGAATCACCACCCTTATATGTAAAAACCCCAAATCTTTAGGAGAAATGTCAACCGCACCACTGTTTCACCACAAGGGAAAGAAAACGAACACTAACCAAAAATATTGAACCAATAAAATAAAAAAAACTAGGTAAGAATCCATATTTTCTTTTCATTTGTAACTTCAAGGATGAGGGAAGAAACCTGAAGGAATTGGATGAAACAAGTGTATAATTATCTTACTCGATGATCCTTGATGTTTTACAACCAAAAAACCCTTCAATATTGGGTTCCTAATGACCATGAGGGTGGTTGGGATACTTCCATGGATTTAAATGTCGAATGTGGGAAGAAATGGGTGCATTAAGGTTAAACATGGAAGGTAACAATTGGAATTACGAACGATTTTTAATAAGCTAGACACTGTGTATGGTTTGTCTGTACGGTTTAGTTGACCATGTTGCTGAACTGTTCACCCAGTTCTATACACGCAAAACATATAAATTTCCATCCAAATTCATGTAGAACATAGTAGGAATATAGGTTGGAATGATAGTACAATAATAAAAGAGATAAATACCGTAAAATAAGATCATGGATGTGACAGGAATTCTCTTACCTCTCACTTGATTTTGGTAAAAAGATATTTAACCTTATGTATAGTGATTCAAAACATGTTAATAACTTATTAAATAATATTATTAATATTTATAGGATTATATATGAACCTTTTATTATATATTACCACTCATTTGTTAATAATCATTCATTATTTTCCCTATTTTGTGTGTTAATTTCTTCATTTTTTGAGTAGGTTGGACTTGTAATTTTTTATTATCATATAGATCATGATTTTATAATTGAAATAATGTAAATCATGATGTAAATATAATATATATTCAGTATATATTTATTTATAGTAATTCATAAAACTTGGTGATAGGAAATTCAATGCACTATTCATGGAGATGGTATGTTGTACGTACGCATGAACGCTACTTACATTTGGTTAACATATTTAAAAAATTAAAAAGTAAATTATATATCTAAATATTATAATTCCAGTATCATATTTATTTCATATATGTCACATATTTTTATTGAAACCATTAATAATACATCCCATGTAATGTGTGAACGAATCACATCACTTTGAGTAGGCAGTACTTCACACGTCCACAAACGATGTTATCGTATTCTCACAAAATGGAATTCATGAAGGTACGTGTTATAAAATAATTAAATAAGAATAAAGAAAATATAAATATTATATATATCATATATAAACTCTAAATCCATGATTATTTTCAACCATTAAATGTGGTAAATAGACGAACAAACGACATTAGATCGTGAGGCGGTAGGTCGAGGTACACATGGACGATGATTGTGTGTCCCATTTGATGTATGTGTTAGAAATTGTAGGTCAAAATATTATCATAAAAAATTCTAAGTATATTTAAGATAATTATGATGTAATATAATCATGATATACAAATAACTTTAGGGTGGATAAGTAAATGAAACAAAAGTGGTTATTGAGGAAGGTTGCCTCTTATCCGGGATACTCTTTTTGGTTTTTTCCAAAGACTTCCATGGTAGTATTTCATCCAAAAGTGAGGATTTTAGGATGAGAGGAGAATTTTTTGGACCTTATTTGGGAATATTTTTTAAGATCCAAAGTGATTGAGGGGTGTTAATAAATTAACAGGGTGAGTGCCTTGTATAGTTGAGATAGGACATTCATGTTTATTTTTTGAAGAGGAAATTCCACCCACATTTTTTCATGTAAAGTGACAAAAATAATGAAAATATTTATATAAAATGGTTAAAATAGTAGATATATGGATATATAATGGATTTTTGAAGACATTATAGGTTATTCTGGGCCTTATGATTATGGTTTTGACCATTGTTAAGCTAATTTGTTTCTTAATCGTTGTAATTTTTTTAATTACCTTCACTGATATTTTTGATGATCAACTATATTAACCATATAAAAAATTATAAATTATTCTGATTAAAAATATTGAATCCATTTTTAAAAATTCCAATATTTTAATAGGTATAAATAAATTTAAATTTAACCCTATTAAATGGATGACCAATCAATTTTTTAATGTAAAAATGGTCAAAATATTGAAATGTTTTTATATTTAATTCCAATGATAAATTGATTCCCATGACCATAATTGGATTAATTTATATGTAATTTAAATAAAAATAATTTGAATCTAAATTAAAATATATTTTAATTATATAAATAAATATGATGAAAAATAATTTTTCAATTAAAATTCAGTATTTTTCACTATTCATCAAAAAATGAAACTTCTCAAAAAAATACAATGAATTCACCATAAAATATTTTTTAAATTTATATTTAAATAATAAATTTTATTTTCTCTTATAAAATTTCTAAAATTTATAAAATTTTGATTTAAAATAAATTCACCATTAAAAGGTAGTAGAGATTCCTTTATAAAAATATTGCTTTTTATGGGTATCATTGGGTTTGTTCTTATATTATGACTATTGAATAAATATTTTATGAATTTAAAAAATATTTTATAGAATATATTGTATAAAATTTAATTAATATAATCCAATAATAATAATTAACTAAATTTATTAATATAAATTACCTTTTGTAGATAAATGTTTCTTTATAAAAACATTTCATTTATATTCAATTTTTTCTATATTCATTTATAATTAAAGAGTATCTATTGAATTTAACCTTATATTTATAATATATTTAATTATATTCATATATTCCAATTTAATGTATAGGTAATATCTTTTTATATTATATAACAATATTTTAATAATATATTATTTTTTGGAAAAACTCTGTCAAGTTGTAACGTAAATTATAAAAAAGTCTCAATATTTCATGTGACACATGATGAATCAGTATTTCATGAACTGAATGATAAAGAATATATTTGTATATTAAATATAACATAAATTATCAAGAGGTTATTCTCATTTCTATTCTTGGTGTTTTGTGACATACACGCTATCGAATAAAAGTTATTCCTTTAGAATTTTTTGAGTGTTACATTATCCCCACCATAATTAACTTTTTTCCTCACAATTTATATAAGATCTCTGCAATATAGATTTTTATATTTTCAAGTAATATATTATTGATAAACCAAAAACTTAAATAGGGTTAATAACAAAACTTCTTATTAACTAGTAAATGAAAATGAGAAGGCCACCGCAAAATTGGCCAAATAAAATATGAGAAAAGTTGTGAAACATAAAATTTGAAAAGAAATATAACTATCATGTTCTGACGGAGAGTGATGTAAGAATTATGTAGATGAAAGTTGACAACCACAAATACATGATCCATAGTTATAAAAAGGGACATTGATATCATCAAAAATGGTAATAATTGGAAAACATTTTTTGTTTCAAGGCCATTTTACCTAGAATTTAGGAATTCATTCACTCTCTAAGAATATAAGTAAATATAAAATTCTATTTCACATTCATAATCATAAATATTTTTATTAAATGATACATTCCTAAATAATTTCTTATCATAAGACTCATTAAATGGTGAAGCGACACATTAACCATTAAAACCATGTCCAATGATCAATATAAACCATATAATAAATGGTAAATCTTTCAAAATATTATGATCCAATACCATAAAATCAATTTCATGATATTTAGTAGTATCCAGTTTATAATATCTATATCAATAGTCATTATCTCAAAATTAGTAACATATTGAGGTTTATATTTTTCTCAACCATGTGTTTTCTAAAAAGTTTACATTTCTATTAAATCACTTTTCTTGGTATCATTCAGTATATGCTCTCAAATATTTAATAAATTAGTGATGTTTTAATATCCTTATATATTTACTAATTCATATGATGAGAACATCATTAATAAAATAATTTAACAAAATATTCATTAAACATAAATATATAGTTACATTAATCATTCCACTTTAATTGTGGAAATAACATCTACTGACCTAGATATCTTAGCTTCTTATGAGGTATATTCCCTAGATGCATGGGAGGTTAGTTTTAATTCTTCCCAAACTCCATGTAGTTGTGACACAGAATATTTTTTTTCCATCTTCCCTTTTCATTATTTTTCCAAGTGACCCTTTTCTCAATATTTATAACAATCTCAAAATATTTTCATGTATTTCTTAGGGCGGTTCTTTCCATAGTTACCACATGGGGAAAATAATACTTTCCCTTATTTAATTTATATATTATTTTCTCTCTTATCCTCTTCCTATCATGCTTCCATTTGAATCCAATACACTTGGATAGTTCATTATTTGGCTTCATGGCAGGTAAAACTATTTCATCACATGAGGAAAAGGGTTTTATACACTTTTGAAATTCATAGAGATTGATTATTTCTATCCAATAAAAGATCAATATTTCATTCCATGTTGTGTATGAAACTTGTAGAATAACATGATAACCTGGTGAATGTAACTTCATTCACTTGAACACTTTTTTCATCCTTTTTCGTTATTCTAAGGAACTTTCTCTTCATATAAATTTATCGACATTGAGGTAATTATTTATCAAATAATGTCTCTATAAAAGTTATATATTCCATGAGTTCCATTTTATTTTCCTCCTTAGTATTCTTGATCAAATACTTCCATTTATTAGAATCTCCAATGAGACAATACACTACAATTATACCCATTTCCTTTTTGTTACATTCGAAGGCCATGAATATATTCTCCAAATATCTAATCCATTTCTCAACTACAATTGGATTAGTTGTACTAAAAAATGATGGGGTACTCAATCTCATAAAGTAATACAATGTTGGAGAATCTTTATATGGAATAGGTTTCTCCATCAAGGAATGATTATGTGTCATAAGCTGTTTAATTTTACCTCATCTATCAATAACATTCTTAGTTACAAAACATGTTATACTGAATTTATTTGTAAGGAAACATCTATATTGTTCATGAGTATTGATTCACATATTCCTTCTAGGTTCTATTTCTAAACAGTGGAATATATAGATTATCTCAAAAAATTATGAACTTTTTATAAGTCTAAATATGGGATAAAACTTAACATAAATTCAAATGTTTATGCATATCTAATCTCATAATCACAAACATGGTTTATTTGGGTATATCATTACTTTTAAATCCATAATAATGGTTTGTGTATATATTGTGAATTATCTTAAGAGTATCCCATAGGATTGTCAAAATAGGTGCAACACAAGGAAGATTCTCATGTAATAAGTTATGGTTGAGTCAGACCCAACACACCTTTTCAGAGTAATTACAGCAAGGTACATCTATTCTAGAACCATGTTAAATTATAGTATCGTTACAAGGATTTATTTATAGTAGAACCCACATAATCTTCTCCTTAATAAAATTTATGGATGTTCTTTTATAATTATATTCAAAATATACCTTTGGGTTACATTTTCCAATCATTGTTTTCCTAAATCTGGTTTCCAATGTTTCTACTAAACTTTGTCTGATAAGAACTGTAATGACCCAACTTCAGGAGATTGGGGCTGGTTCCTTACTTTATTAAATTTTCATAGATACAATATTAAAATCCCAAAAGAAATAATAGTTTAGATGTTATTTAAAACCATATTAAATACATTATACCAAAAATACATTGGGAAAAAAAATAAATCATTACATAAGTAAAATCTCATAATCCTCGAAACTCATTCAAATAATTCATCTTTATAACCTTTGGAAAGGAAACATAATAAGGGTGATCTAAAATAATCAGTATGGGTATGTACATTATAATAAATATTGAATAAATAATCATAATAAACATAGCAAGGAAAATAAATGAGAACACATGCCACTCTAATAATTAGATCATGCATAATTACATAGGATGTTAAATAACTGAAACACAATCTATTTAATCAATAAACTAATAATGAAATTCATCTGTATATTTTATAATATAAAAATACCAAATATATTAATAATAATAAAAATATCAATGATGAAAATTATTAACTACTGTACATCATGTCTAAGGCACATGAAAATATATACTGTCAAAACCATTCAAAATATGGTTTAAAACTACAGGTTGAAACCTGATTAATTTGTGCAACAAATTTGCCTCATGAGAACCTATCAATGAATCGAGGGGATATATATGTTCCATTCCCCACCAATAATTTTTATAACAAATAATTCCTCATATATTGAGTAAAAAATTTAATTAATAAACAATATACCTTATCATATTTATATATTTAGTAAGGAATATGGATTTATCAATATTTCCCTATATAATCAAATAACTTTAAAGTAAAAATTGTATGTAAGTATGCTATAATGTTTTGGTAGAAACAATATACATCACCTATTAATTTTTATATGTAATTTGTAGTGTTCAAGGAAATAATTATTAAAATAATGTGATTGTTTCAAGAGAAATTTAATAATCACAAAATAATGTGAGATTGAAAAGATAAATTTTACCACATTGTAATTTTCTAAACACACCCCTTTGGTGATATAATACAAAGAGAATATTAATATACATTGAATTATGATTTAATACAGATATTTAAATCAAAATGGATGTCATATACACCACATTAAATTTTATTGGTTCATAATACCAAATAATCCTCAATGTAATGTAAATTGAGATAAAATCCCTTACCTCGTGATTCCTGTTCATTAAACTCTCTTTAACCTATTTTATAGACATTTAATACATGTTAATAACATATTAAATAATAATTTTAACATTAATAACATCATATATGATCCTTTTATAATATATTCCCACCCGTTTGTTAATAATCTTTCATTTTTTCAACATATCAGGTGTTAAATGCTATGTTTTTCGAGTATTGTTTGACTTGTTTTTTTATTATATTGATCATGATTTTTTAATTTAATGAATTTAAATAATTATTTAAATAATATGAATTCAGTATATATTTATTATAATTAATCCATATAATTTGGTTATAGGAAATAGAATGCAACGTCCATGGAGAGGGTAAGTCATACGTACGCAATAACGCTACGTACATTTCCATGTCATGTTTAAAAGAGTGAAAAGTAAATGATATATATGTATATTTTAATTATAGTATCATATTTTTTTAATATATTTCACATATTTGTATTAAATCCATTCTTAATACATTCCATGTAAGGTGTGAATGAATCACATGATTTTGAGGAGGCGGTACTCCATTTGTCCAAAATGATGTTATCATTTTCCCAAAACAGTAAATAATGATTTTGTCTATTATAAAAAAATATCGTAAGAATAAATAAATTTTAAATATTATATATATCATATATAAACTATAAATCCATCATAAGTTATATCCTTTAATGGTGGTAAATGGAAGAACAAACGACATCAGATCGTGAGGCGGTTGTTCGTCATACACACCAACGATGATTGTGTATTCCATTTGATGAATGTGTGTGAAAGTGTAGGTCAAAATATTAGCATAAAAAATATTTTTATATTGAATATACTTATTTTATTATATAATAATAATAATAATAATATTTATGTAGTGGAGAAATAAATGATCCAAAATTGATCATTGAGGAAGTTTACATCTTATTCGGGTAACTCCAATTGGTTTTTACCAAAAGACTTCCATGGTTTATTTCTACTAAAAGATAGGAATATAAAATTAGATTTGGGATGTTGGGAGATTATTTGGTCAGAGTTTTTATGGTAAAAATGACTTTAGAGGTGTGAATAAGTGAGAGGGTGAGTTCTTTTTTACAATGGACGAGGATAGGCATTCTTATAAATTTTCAAAACAGTGAATTCCAGACATGTTTTTTTCATGTGATGTGGATCTAATAATAAACAACAATTTATTAAATGGATTATATAGGAAAAATATTCCCATTAATATTTTTAATACATGTTTATAGGTCAGTTTTTCCATAATTTTCAACATTTACAACCTTGGTAACCTAGTTTTGTTCTTGATATCTGTAATTAATTTTAATTACATTCCCTAATATTTTTTTCAAACTAAATGTTGACATTATTATAAATTATAAATTAAAATAATCTCAAATTTTGAATCCATTGTTAAAAATTAAAATCGTATAAGTATCAGAAATTAATTTAAAATTAATCCCACAAATGCCATGACAAAGTGAATATTTAAAATTAAAATGTTCAATAGTTTGTAACATTTTTATATAAAATTTAAATATGAAATTGATTCCTATTACATAAGTTTTATTAATTTATGTATAGTTTATGACTATATGCTTGAAATAATTTTAAAATATAATTTAATTATATAATAAAATTATCTTAAAAAGCACTATTAAATTAAAATTTAGTATTTTCATTATTGATCAAAAATTGAAACTTCTAAAAAAATTCATAAAATTCACCCTCAGCTAATATTGATGTTTATATTTCAAAAATTAAGCTTAATTTTCATATAAAATTTATTAATTTTCCAAAATTTATATTTGAAATAGGTTCACCATTAAAAGGTAGTGAAAAAAGTTTTTAAAAATATAGATTTTATAACTAATATTATGTTGGTTCTTATCTTAAGACTATAAAATCTATTGGGTGATTTGAAAAAATTATTTTACTTAATTTATATTATATAAATTTCATTAAAATCATACATGAATATTAAATAATTTAATTTATTAATATAAAATCTCTTTTTTTACATAAAAACTATTCTTTGTAAAAACATTTATTTTATATTTAGTTGGTTTATATATTAATTTCTAATTAATTTGTAACCAATGAATTCAAACAGAAGTATATAATTTTTTTAATCGTATTAATAACCACCAATTTAATGAATATGTTATATCTTATTATTTTAAATAATTATATTTTAATAATATATTATTGTTTGATAAAGCTCAGTCTTACTTGTAACGTAATTTATCAAAAAGACTCATTGTTTCATTTGACGCATGATAAATCATTATTGAATAAATTTAAAGATATATAATAGATTAAAATAGTAAATATATCATAAATTCTCTATATATTATATTCCTTTCTACTCTTGATGTTGTGAGTCACACATGCTATCGAATAAAAGCTACTCTATTAGAATTGTCAGGGTGTTACAATTATTGTATCATTTTCACTAGGAGTCTTGATAAAAAACTCCCTTATAATGGATATTGGGAAATATAAAATATTCCATAATACATTAATTATTTAAAATATTATAAATAACTGTAATATAATAAATCATTAGCTAAATATAAGGCAACGATCAACGTATCTTCCAATACATCTTTAGGAACTTCTAATTTAGTTGTAGTGATCATATTATCTTGGCATTTCTCCATCATTATTTTTTATGGAATATTCACTTTATGATTGGTGAATTAATTTTAATAGTTCCCCTTATTCTTATTATTCAATAATTTTCCATTATCATCTTCTTTTTTACCCTTTTAATCATGGTTATGATGGCCTTTCTCTCCATATTTAATGAAAAATTCAATTTCCATAAAGGATTTTCCATATTTTTTCATTCTAAAATTATTAAAATTGGGAATCACACCATTAAATTTTCCATTTTTAATATTTAATTTTAAAAAGTCTTCATCCATCACTTATTTTCTTATTTTCCGTATAAATTATATGGCTTGAAGAATTCGTACTCTATCTTGATAGAACCTGAGACTATATCATCATATAAAAATTAATTTTATACTAATTCCTTTCAAATTGTTTTATTTTTCCAATCAATAGTATTTATAATTTTAATCCTTGTATTAAAAACATAATATGTTTCATGAGTTTTACCCATATAAAAATAACTTCATATTCAGTATTATTTTCTCCTTCATTTTCAATTAGATTGTGTAATTTCCTCTCCATAATTTCTCATTATACATCTGTGAAATATTATTTGAATAATATATCTACGGATTTACTTCACACCAAAGTGGTTATTTACTATCACTCATCTATTTTCTACATAAATTAAGACAATTGACTAACACCTCCTTTAAAATTATAAATATTTAGGGAAACATTCTCCCTTTACTTAGTTCCTAAATAAAGAAATACTTTCTTTGTTGACTTGATCAATTTATCAAATACTTAGTCCCATTGAATAGTGGTGATTATTTACACATAATGTTTCCCAAAGTTGGGGATCCAAAAGATACTCTATATGATCTTGGTTATAGGAAACAAAATTAGTTATCTAACTCAAAATAGTAATAATTCTTTCAACTCCAATTCAAACTTCATCTCCAACATCATTTCCATTTCGAGAATGGAAACCACCGCATAGGATATATGAATTAAAAAAATTCATTCCTATTAGTTAGAAAAAAATTTATAAAATAGCCTATATTGAATTAGATCATAAAATTATAATTATTATTTCATATTATATCATTCAAAATACAGTGTAGCACTAATATTAAATTAAAAAATTACACATTTCTAGTATTAGAATCATAAGAGAAGTATCATTTGGGATATCTTCATATAAAATAATTCTTTCAAATATTTTGTAACAATTTACAATTAGTATCTATATAAATTAATAAATATCCCTTAGGATAGACTATCTAGATGTTTCATCTTAGTCCCCCTTATCATGCACTAGGGATGATTGAGTTAATACTGAATCATCCCTATTGGTTTTTTCTACCCCTTAGTGCATTATTTCAATAACTCAATCCATGTTCCAGTATCCTAAAAGGGATATATTCTATTAGAAACACATATAATCTCTTCTATACCAAAATCTTATGATATTACCATATACATTTATTATTCCACTAATTTTTTCATAAGATTATGTTCAATATTCTTTTTTCCAAAAATATATCTCCCACAATTTATACCAATCTTCTTTTAAGGATAACTAAAAAACACAAGATTTGTTACTCAGAGATGGTGTTTATATTACAAAATTGGAATAATATTCAATCGATTATTTCACAATGGATCAAATAGTTTATAGAATTCGAAGATGAGATATGTATATGATTATCACATTTCATTTGAAATAATAAAATAAAAACTTATAGTGAGAACATTATTGTTTATTCTATTAAATAATTGAAATCATTAAAAAAATCCCTTCTCAATATCATAGGAAATAGAAAACACAATTAAGGGTTTTCTCAGAGTCTTGTTAATGGAAAGAGTACAATAGAATCTCTCATATAATAAATAAAGCATAAATAATATGGTAGTGATAAACTATAATAATATATTACATATAACTAATACCATTATTGGAGGATATATCAATGTATTATATAAAAACATTAATGAACACATGGATAAAAGTAGATGGATTAATAATTTTAGAATACATAATTTTCAGTGCCTTAATATTACCATCAAGGCCTTGTGAAAAACACTACATACATAAATAGATTAGGAAGATAGAAAATACCAAAAATATTTTATCTCAAGATACAAATCCTTGGATAAAGGTGATATTATTGGTCCTATTTAACACATACTAATTCAAATGTATTCCAATATTTGAAATAAATGAATAAAAACTCAATATAAAATTGACATAATCATTCATATTAAAATACAATAATACAAAATCTTATTATTTTTCCAAATCAATAAATTGGTCAACTTGAATATAATAAATATATGTAAATATGGGGTAATTATATTATTAGATAATATAAAAATTTAATTATAATACTCAATAATGGTTATTTACATATATGAAAATACATTTAAATGATTAATGGAAAATTTCATGGGGAAAATTACTTTTTCATTTTGTAATCAATAATTAATATATAAATATATAGAGAATGTTAGAAAGAAAATTTTATTTTAAAGAAACCATTACACATTTCAAGGGATTATTCAAGGAAATTAACATTTTTTATAGTGGGAAAATATCTTTTTGCCTTAATATTTAAAACAAAGATTCTTCTAACATAATCTGAAAAAAGGTCCTCCACAAAAAATGACAAGAAGACAATTTTTTTCATTTATATATAAAGTAAAAAAATAGAAAAATTACTTTTATAACATATTTTATAATAGTAAAAACATTCTTGAAAATATTTAAAAATAAGATTCAGACATTAAAGAAAATGATTCAAGAAAAATTCGAAAAAAAAAAGAAATGTTACCAAAAAAATATTGATTCATAGTTTTGAGTACTTAGAGAGAAGAAAATTAAATGAAAACATGAAATTTCAAGTAAAAACATGATGGGATGTAAATTTATTTTTTTATGATATAATTGTCATGTAATTCCCTCATTGAAGTGTTAATCATAAATAAGCTC
The DNA here is from genome assembly GCA_963277665.1 of Viscum album. Taxonomy (NCBI): domain Eukaryota; kingdom Viridiplantae; phylum Streptophyta; class Magnoliopsida; order Santalales; family Viscaceae; genus Viscum; species Viscum album. The sequence goes on along the minus strand of OY728121.1, from coordinate 1,151,275,008 downwards.
AAATTAGGATCAAATTGTGAAACATTCCTTTAATTCAAGTCCAACATGTTTTGTATGTTATTTTGGCCTCCTATATAATAATTTCAAATTTATTATGATTATATACAAATATAACATTACTAATTATGATATAATCCATGGTTTACTTATATTATCTTATAAATTTTTCATTAATAATTATTTATTATCATCATCATTTTGAGTTTTCACTACTTCATTTTTCATGTATGTTTTGATTCAATAGTTTTGGTCATTACATATTGATCATGGTTATATAATATCATAAATTTTAATAATGATATAAATATTATGTTAATTAATTTTATACATTTTTATTATCAATAATAAAATGTGGATATGAAAAATGAATCATATTTCTTCATGGAGGTTGTAGTCCACACGTACGCACGAGCTACATTATCATTTTTTAATAAGTGGAAGAGAAATAAGGTAAATTATATATTAAATATTAAAAATAATAAAAATTTAATAAATACAAAAAAAACATTAATTTACATATTCATAACCATTAATATAATGTGTTGGTGAAAAATGAATTACACTACCACATGGATATAGTTAGTTGTATGTACTCACATACTATGTTTTTATTTTTCATAGGATGGGACAGAGGTGGAAAATTGGTTTCCCATATTAATATTACCGTATAATTATTTTCATTATAATAGAGTCATAATTTTTATTTGGGTACAATAGATTGGGAGGAAGAATAAGAATAAATAATTTTGTAAATATTGATAAAAAAGATTACCTCTTCTATGAGATACCACATTTACCATTAGACATAATTATTTTTAGGATAGTATTAAGAGAGAAAAAAGATTCCAAAAACTAAAGTTAATTATGCTACAAATTATTTTAGTGAGTTCTTGGTCAAACTATACATCTCAATATTTTTGAATAAGGGAGGATAATATGTTCCCATTTATAAGTGTGGGGGGACACAAATGGAATTAGTTAAACGATTTAAATAATATATAATCATTTTCATGTGAAATTTGAACCAAATGTCCATGAAAAAAAGGTTAAGATAATATTTGGTACAAATATATTCAAAAATAATAATATTTATGAATTTTTATATAGAATTTATACACTTATATATTATTTTTCCCTATAGTAAAATTATTTAACTCTAATCATGGTAATATATTACTACTCATTTCACAATTAATTATTACTAAAAATTATGTTCAACATAATTAATATAATTAATTATTATAATTAATCAAAATATGAAATCTATTTTACAATATTGAATTATAAAATTGGTAGAAATTAATTTTAATTTATGAGCACAAAATTTAACAAAAATAGGCTTCTGGAAATATTTCTTTTAATTAAAATAAATGTTTTCTTGAGAAATAATAAATAGTATTGATTTAAAATTAATTAATTAGACTTTGTTAAATCAAAGTATATATAACTTTCATTGAGAAGAAATAGAAAATTAAATTAACCCCTTAAATAGATTTTTAAAGTGGAGAACGAAAAAGTTTTTATTTGCAAAAACAAATACATAGATTTACTTAGTGCCATGAATATATTTCTATGTTCAAGATTATAATTTTTTATAAGTTATATTTCTTTTAGAATATATATTTGGTCTAAAAAAATTCAGATTCCTTAAAATTATTGTAGAGACCTGAAGCTTGTCATATATGGACATTACATTACTTTTGCGGAATACTTATTACATAAAAAAAACAGACACCAAATAACCATAATAGTATAGTTCCTTTGGAAACTTGGAACATATTCTTCTAATCTTGGTGAAAGATCTTCAACATCTCCCATAAAGATCTTACCCTTTTTTTCTTACATAAAAACTTTCTTTACATCCCGGGGAAAAGAAAACATAAAAGGGGTGAGCTCAAATGCCCAGTAAGCATAAACATAGAGAACATAAAACAATCCATAAATATTTGAATGCAAAAACTTGAACATAAAATCTAAACATCAAAATCTTGAGCAAAGACATGAATCTTGGAAGTACGTAAGGAATATATCATAAAGGATCATCAATTATGATAAAATAGAATGGGAATAAAACATTTAATTGTGGAAACCATTCATCACTTGTTATGATTTACATAGTAGCCAAGGCATTGCTGGAAAAACCATCTTAGTGGACAAAGTCCCTTTCTGAATCGAGTTCACTCCTCATTTCAGTCCTGCAACACTGAACCGGATTAACTTACCGTTACAGAAAAGTCTATCTCATGAGATATAAATCTGTACCCAATGCATTGGAGGGATATATAGGTCCCACCCATCTCATAATGAAATAATTCTTACTTGTGCCACAAAATAAACTTAAAACATTCATCATAACCCAAAGAATAAGATGCATTTCATAAATATCATCCCATAATCTCATAATCCATATAAAAGAAATGGATATCATTTCATAATAAGAAAAGTAAAACCATGTAAATCATAGATACTTTATACTTGAAACATAAACATGTGAAATAATGTCATCTTACATGGAAAATGGTTTTGATAAAACACTTGAAATGAATTCTTGAGGAAAATATCCTTTCTTCTTCAAAATCATTTTCTTTTCAAAAAATGTCATGAAATTTTAAAAGAAAAGGATTTTATTGAAAATAGTCATGAAATATTTTGGAGGAAGCTTCATGAAAATGAGGCATCATAAAATCGTAAAAATCTGTTCACGCCGTATAAGTTAAAAATAACAATCTCCTTGTACTTTTGTCTGAAAAGTCAAAAAGTACCTCGTATGGTAAAAAAAGAAAGATTCCATCCATACGATGTGGTAAAAGTAAGAAAAGGGTAAAAATGTCTTAAACATACATGGAAGGAAAGTAAAAAGTTTATTAAAACATTTTGAGAGTGTATGGACATGGATAATAAACATAAACCCCAGTAAATACTTACGAGTAAACAATCTCGGATAAAAATGAGATGGGAATAATTATCCCTTACCTTAGGTCTGATATGCTTCGTATGGATCTGAACCTCCTGTATAATGATTTAAATAATTTCATTTACTTATTAAATAATCATATTCATTGTTATGATATCATATATGTTTCACTTATGACTTCATATTACCTGTTCTTTTGTAAATTCAATTTAAAAGCAGCGTTTTGGGTAAAATCATTTCTTTTATCGTATGTGTTTCGACTTGTCATTCTTGATATTATTACTTATATCCTGATTTACATAATTACAGAATGTAAACCATGATTTATATATAATATATATTCATCATATATATATATTATAGATCGATAAAAGGAATGAAATACATCGTTCATAGAGACGGTAGGTTGTACGTATGCATGAACACTATTTTCGTTTCCTTGTTGAATTGAATGAAATTAAATAGATGACATAAATATATATATACATAAATAAAGTAGCATTATTATGTCATATATTTCATTATTATTCATTATATATACTTTATAATCATTCTTGAATGGTTAATCACTGAAAATGAATCTCATCGCGTTCATGGGGACGGTAGTCCGTACGTACGCACGAGTGATGATATCATTACCATGATCATGGAATTGTATTGTAGTGTATGTATACTATTTAAGAATCAATAAAACTTTACAATAATCATATATAGTCATTATTTACACCATTATACCCATCCAAGTAAGGTGGTGGTGGAAAATAGATTACACCACGGCGCGGAGACGGTATTCCGTACGTACGCACGCGTGGTGATTTCATTTTCCGTAGGATGGATAGATGGTGAAATAGGGTTGTTTATTACATATAATAACATATCAGTATATGAGTGATACTGATGTTATTACTTCATAATGAAACAATTAAAGAAGAAGAAGTCGAAGAAGAAATAACATTGAAAGAATCGTTAATGGACATTACCTCTTCTTTGAAGCGCCTCTTTGAGACCTCCTCTTAGGGCACTAAAATTGGCCATTTAAGAAGACCAGAACCTCTAGGATGTTTATATGGAAGTGTAGAAGAGAATTTTTCAGGGTTTTGCCGACCGTGAAGGCTCAAAGTTGTGTGAGGAAGAGAGGGAGGAGGTGCCCTTTTATAAGGGAGGAGAGGGTCACCTTTGGAAAAACTAAAAATATTATTTTATTATAAAGTCATATTCGGTTTTTAATAGCTCAAAATTCAGTTATATATAAGAAACGGTGGTTATGGTTCTAAAACATCTCATTAAATAGAATTTAGTCAAGTTTAGGTTTCTATTTTAACCTTATCATTTAGATTTAACCTTAAGTTAAATAATTTTTCTTTTACCGTGTCCTCTTGTTTTCTTACACTATAAGGTTAATAAACTTACTATAACAATACAAAATAACCCAAATTTGTTTATTATTAATATATATAACTTTATTTAAGTCATTTTTCTGAACCTTAAATTTTTAGGAATAAAATAGAAGTTAATAAAATAATATTTTTTTAAAAAAACCATTTTATGTCCATTTTGACACTATTTGGAAATTCATTTTTGTGAAAATCATAACAAAATTATTAGTTCTAAAAAAGTTATCTTAATCAATACTAACATGAAATATTAACCTATAAAATTATTTTAATTCATAAATAGTCTCAAATTACATTTATTTGGGTATTTATAACATCAATTATGTTAATATTTCATTAATAATATAATTACTGCACCATCATTCTGTCATAAATAAATTAAATTAGTTAACGTCTAAAAATTACAAATAAAATATCATTAGTTATGGATTCATTTTATCTTTCTAATGAATATTTATAGTTGAATTTATCTTATGTTAAACCCTATATTAAAAATGATTTATTTATTAAACTTTGATTTTAACTATTTTAACCCTTCTTTAAATAAATTAATAATAAATGTACTAGTCTAATCCAACTGGGATTAAATGGTCATATTTTATTCCTAAGGTTCTTTTTTGTCGAATTACACTTATCCAATAGAATTAGGACATGTGTTATGGTTATAATAATATCATTTTTACCCTTAATTATCCAATTTACTTTTAACCGTGGTAAATAAGGGTAAAAAGTTACTAATCACCAAAAAACATTTTCATCTCATTGAACCACATTTTAGTCCTTTATATTAACTGTGTCTCTCGGATTTTCGAAATTACACTCACAGAAGCGGTAAAATTATGTTTTATGAAAAATTCAGTTTTTTTAACTACCACTTAGTGGTTTCACTATTCATCAAAAAATGAACGTTTCCAGAAAAATACCAAAAATTAGGCCTAATCTATATTTGATATTATGAATTCAAAAATGATGTCTATTTTACCAATTTCAAAACATATCAGTTGCATTAATTAATTTAAAAATTAATTCTAATCGTCAAAACAAATTGCGTGTTTTTAAGAGATAATAACTATCAAAAGATTGACACTTGTTTATGTATGGTTTAAATGTGAAGTTACATACAATGACCAAAATTGTATTAAATGGTAAAAATATATTCTAAATATACTATAAAACCACTCAAATTAATAATTTTTTACTATTAATTATTTCGATTAAAAAATTTATTTTTAGTGAAAATTTAGTAATTTTCACTATTCATCGGAATATGAAAGTTATCCGAAAAGTACAAAAATTTCACCCTAAGATAATTTAGATATTTGGAATCCAAAAATGAATTCCATTTTGAAAGATAAAATTTATAAAATTTCAAAAAGTGGGAATTACTATTCATAACGGCTAGTTCATAATAATATTATAATAATATCTCGTTTAGTAAAACTCGGTATTGCGTACTACACACGCTATCGAGGAAGGTGTTTATTGCGTGCAATGCAAGAAAAGTTAGGGATGTGTGTTGTGTAAGTTCCTTTTGGTGTAGCGTACAACACAATACATTAATGAAATTAAAAAGAATATTTTTCATAAATTCTCGGGGTGTTACATTCTACCCCCCTTAAAATGAATTTCGCCCTCGAAATTCGTCGGGGTTATAAATGGATTACTACTCGAAAGTTTCTTTAATAGAAACCCACATCGTAAAAAGGAATACCAAAACATGGCTTTAAAAACTAAATTATGAAATATAATGGTTATCCAAATTAACTCATCACTGGGTTTTCACGTAGGATAACATAGGTGAAAATATGGATATGGAAGAAAAATATAACCATCAAGTTCTGATGGAGAGTAGTAGAGAAAATGGCTATGAAAAAGCCAAAAATCACAAACCCATAAATTTTTTATGATCTAGGGTACCATCTAATTCATTGGATATAAGGGCACTAGGACAAAATTTTTGGTTTTCAAGACCATTTCCCTAAAGTTGAAGAATTTGAATTCAAATAAATACATACATTATTTTGGTACAATCTCACTGTTTTTCGTGCCTTGAACAATTTACACTTCATCCCTTAAAGAAATGAAGTTGAATTTGTTATTCGTGAAGTTTTATCAGATCATGTGATTGAATGACAGGTCATTCCATCTATCTCAAACAAAAGGTTAGCAAAAGTTATTAAATATACATAAGTCGATCTATAGTGAGATTAATCATATATGGTTCTAAAAATGGACTTATACTTCATATATCATACTGCTTAATATAATAAAACTGGTTTCTACTAAACAAGGACTTCTTGTAGGCCAGTGGTAGGCGATAAAGGCCAGTTGCACTTCGGTTGTGGGTTCGATTCCCACAGCCTTGTCCGACGCGATGGGTTGTCGCATGTCCTGCAGGTTGTCCTTTTTCTAAAACTACATTACTATAACTTCCCATCAATAATAATGAAAAAAGTTCTATCCTTAAACAATATTATCTTATTTCTAATATAATCCATTCCAATGTTTATCTAATATACTTCGGTCCAAGCTCATAGTATAAAGAAAACGATTACTTGAAATGTCATCAACTAACCATCATTTATCCCCCATTATCTTGTTGGTCACATTCCAATCATCTGAATACCTTAATCATGTATTCACTGGAAAAATGAATACCCATTAATCCTTAGTGAAAACATGAATATTGTCAAAAGTTAACTCTTTCCACAAACCAAAATCCAAAAATTCTTTATACTCAAACCCTGATATAACCTTCTCCTTATATCAGTCATGAGTTTATGAATACTATCAAACATTTAATTTTCTCCTTATCCCTTCATTATGCACATATCATCTACTTTTCAAAAATACTGGTACCATTCATCACACACTTTCAAAACATAAGGAAAGACAATAGTGCAACAATCCTTAGATGCCTCTTTATTCCATAGTACCATGAGATTACTTATATAACATTACAATTTATAAATATGTAATCATTCCACTACCTTCTTAAACCATTGACTGAGCTTCAACAATTCTTTCATCTCACATATCATTTGTAGTCTCTTCATCATAATCAACATAAATATTACCCATATGACCATACTGATTCTCTTCATAAGACTTTCCCTTAGGGAATTGGTTTTCATAATGCCCATATATTCCACATTTAAAACATTTAACCATTGTTGATGTCGTAGAAATACCATTATCCTCATCCATGGTGTGAACTGAACCTTTTCCTTTGAACTTACAGGATTTATGTCATTCTTTTCCACACCCAAAGCATCTTCCAGTTCCTTTGAAACATTCTCCTTGATTCCTCTTCCCAAATGATTTACATAGGGGAAATTGAACTTTCTTTCCTCTATGATCATCATGAAACTCCATCATTCTCTTATTAACCGAGTCAGGAAACTAACCAAATTTGAGTTTATTGATCATATTATGAGATTTCTGATTTGGCATAATAAGGATGTTTGGAATTCCAAATCCCATTTCATTTGGTTTCTTATTAAGAATATCATTCCATTGTCCGTTATATCCTCCATTATCGTGAATATTCCTGTTTCCAACCATTTTCTAAAACCCAAAAAGAATAGTGTGAGAGGAAAAAATCATGCTAGGGAAAACAACATAGTAAAGGGGGAGTACCCTCAATATCTAACATCTTAGTTTAAATTCTATGATCGTTACCGTAGTTCTAGGACTATATACTATACGTATAATTATCCTTAGGGATATCCCTAGACATACCTCAGAAATATCTCTAGAGATCTCAATAACGTTTTCACATCCTAGTTTCAAAAGGATGACTAAACCTTTCCTCTAATACCAACTGTAGAGTCCCGAAGCTTGATGTACATGGACATTACATTACTTTTTCATAATACTTATTATATAAAAAAATAGACACCAAAGGACCGTAATAGTTTACTGCCTTTGGAAACATGGAACATAATCTTCTAATCTTGGTGAAAGATCTTCAACATCTCCCATAAAGATCTTCCCCTTTTTTTCTTACCTAAAACCTTTCTTTATATCCTGGGGAAAAGAAAACATAAAATGGGTGATCTCAAATTCCCATTAAGGGTAAACATAGAGAACATAAAACAATCCATAAACATTTGAATGTAAAAAACTTGAATATAAAATCTAAACATCAAAATCACGAGCAAAGAAATGTATCTTGGAAGTACGTAAGGCATATATCGTAAAGGAACATCAATCATGATAAAATAGCATGGGAATAAAACATGTAATTGTGGTAACCATTCACCACTTGTTATGATTTCCATAGTATCCAAGGCATTGCTTCCAAGACCATCTTAGTGGACAAAGTCCCTTTCTAAATCGAGTTCGCTCCTCGTTTCAGTCATGTAACACTAAACTGGATTAACTTACCATTCCAGCCATGTTTATCTCGTGAGATATAAATATTTACCCAATGCATTGTAGGGAGATATAGGTCCCACCCATCTCACAATGAAATCATTCTTACTTGTGCCACAAAATAAACTTAAAACATTTATCATAACCCAAAGAATAAAATGGGTTTCATAAATATCATCCCATCATCTCATAATCCATATAAAAGAAATGGATATCATTTCATAATAAGAAAATTGAAACCATTTAAATCATAGAGACATTGTATTTGAAACATAAAAATATGAAATAATGTTATCTTAGATGGAAAATGGTTTTGATAAAACACTTGAAATGAATTCTTGAGGAAAATATCCTTTCTTCTTCAAAATCATTTTCTTTCAAAAAATGTCATGCAATTTTAAAAGAAAAGGATTTTTTTGAAAATATTCATGAAATATTTTTGAGGAATCTTCAGGAAAATAAGGCTTTATAAAATCGTAAAAATTTGTTCACGCCGTATAAGTTAAAAATAACAATCTCCTCGTACTTTTGTCGGAAAGGACAAAAAGTACCTCGTATGGTAAACAAAAGAAAGATTCCTTCTATATGATGTGGTAAAAGTAAGAGAAGGGTAAAAATGTATTAAACCTACATGGAAGGAAATTAAAAAATTTATGAAATCATTTTGATAGCATATAGACATGGATAATAAACATAACCCCAAGTAAATACTTACGAGTAAACAATCTCGGATAAGAATGAGATTGGAATAATTATCCCTTAACCTAGGTCTGATATTCTTAGTATGGATCCAAGCCTCTGGTATAATGATTTAAATAATTTCATTGACTTATTATATAATAATATTCATTGTTATGATATCATATATGTTTCACTTATGACTTTATATTACCCATTCTTTTGTAAATTCAATGTAAAAGCAGCGTTTTGGGTAAAATCATTTCATTTATCGTATGTGTTTCGACTTGTCGTTCATGATATTATTACTTATATCCTGATTTACATAATTCCATAATTTAAAACATGATTTATATATAATATATATTAATCATATACATATATATTATAGATCGATAAAAGGAATGAAATACACCGTTCATGGAGACGGTAGGTCGTACGTACGCATGAACGCTGTTTTCATTTCCTTGTTGAATTGAATGAAATTAAATAGATGACATAAATATATATATACATAAATACATTATACTTATTTTGTCATATATTTCATTATTATTCATTATATATACTTTATAACCATTCTTGAATGGTTAATCATGGAAAATGAATCTCATCGCGTTCGTGGAGATGGTAGTCCGTACATACGCACGAGCGATGATATCATTCCCATGATCATGGAATTGTATTGGAGTGTATGTATACTATTTCAGAATCAATATAAATTTACAATAATCATATATAGTCATTATTTACACCATTATTCCCATCCAAGTAATGTGGTGGTGGAAAATAGATTACACCACGGCGTGGAGACGGTATTCCGTACACACGCACGCACAGTGATTTTGTTTTCTGTAGGATGGATAGACGGTGAAATAGGGTTGTTTCATACTTATAATAACATATCCGTATATTATTGATACTGATGTTATTACTTCATAATGAAAACAATTAAATAAGAAGAAGTGGAAGAAGAAATAAAGTTGAAAGAATCAGTAACGGACATTACCTCTTCTTTGATGCGCCTCTTTGAGACATCTTCTTAGGGCACTAAAATTTGTCTTTGAAAAAGACCAGAACATCTAGGATGTTTCTATGGAAGTGGATAAGATAATTTTTCAGGGTTTGGCCGAGCTTGAAGGCTCAAAGTGGTGTGATGAAGAGAGGGAGGAGGTTCCCTTTTATAAGGGAGGAGAGGGGAACCTTCGGAAAAACTAAAAATGTTGTTTTATTATAAAGTCATATTCGATTTTTAATAGCTCCAAATTTAGTTATTTTGAAGATAAGGTGGTTATGGGTCGAAATACTCTCATCTAATAGAATTTAGACAAGTTTAGGTTTCTATTTTAAACTTATCATTTAGATTTAACCTTAAGTTAAATAATTTTTCATTTTCCGTGTCTTCTTGTTTTCTTACACTATAAGGTTAATAAACATACTATAACAAGCCAAACGATCCCCAAGTTGCTTATTATTAATATATATAACCTTATCTAAGTCATTTGGACGAACTATAGATTTTTAGGAATAAAATAACAATTAATAATATAATATTTGTTTTAAAAACTATTTTAGGTCAATTTTGACACTATTTGGTAATTGATTTTGTGAAAATCATAACAGAATTATTAGTTCGAAAAAAGATAATTTAATCAATACTAACATGTCATATTAACCTAAAAAATTAGTGTAATTTATAAAAAGTTTCAAATTACATTTATTTGTGTATTTATAACATCAATTATGTCAATATTTCATTAATAAGATAATTACTGCATCATCATTGTGTCATAAATAAATTAAATTAGTTAATGTCTAAAAATTAAAAATAAAATAACATTATGTAGGAAATCGTTTTATCTTTATAATGAATACTTATAGTCGAATGTATCTTATGAATAACCCTATATTAAAAATTGTTAAGTTATTAAACGTTGATTTTATCTATTTTAACCCTTCTTTAAATAAATTAATAATAAATTTCCTAATCTAATCCAAGTTGGCCTAAATGGTAATATTTTATTCTTAAGGTTGTTTTTGGTCGAATTAAACTTATCCAATAGAATTAGGACATGTTTTAGGGTAATAATAATATCATTTTTACCCTTAATTATCCTTTTTACTTTTAACCGTGGTAATAAAAGTAAAAAGTTACTATTCACCAAAAAATATTTTCATCTCATTGAACCACATTTTAGTCTTTTATATTAACCGTGTCTCTCGGATTTTCGAAATTCCACTCACAGAAGCGGTAAAATTATGTTTTATGAAAAATTCAGAATTTTTAACTACCACTTAGTGGTTTCACTATTCATCAAAAAATGAAAGTTTCCAGAAAAATACCAAAAATTAGGTCTAATCTATATTTGATATTATTAATTCAAAAATGATGTCTATTTTACCAAATTAGAATCATATCAGTTGCATTAATTAATTTAAAAATTAATTCTCGTCGTCAAAACAAATTTCGTGTTTTTAAGAGATAATAACTATCAAAAGATTGACACTTGTTTATGGCTGGTTTAAATGTGAAATTACATCAAATGACTAACATTGTCTTAAATGGTAAAAATATATTCTAAATATACTTTAAAACCACTCAAATTAATAATTTATCACTATTAATTATTTCTATTAAAAAAGTTGTTTTTAATTAAAATTTAGTAATTTTCACTATTCATCAAAATATGAAAGTTATCCAAAAAGTACCAGAATTTCACCCTAAGATAATTTCTATATTCCGAATCCAAAAATGAAGTCCATTTTGAATGATAAAATTTATAAAACTTCAAAAAGTGGTTATTACTATTCATAACGGCCAGTTCATAATAATATTATAATAATATCTCGTTTAGTGAAACTCGGTATTGCGTACTACACACGCTATCGAGGAAGGTATTTATTGCGTGTAATGCAAGCCAATTCAGGGATGCGTGTTGTGCAATCTACTTTTGGTGTAGCGTACAACACAATACATTAATGAAATTAAAAAGAATATTTTTCCTAAAATCTTGGGGTGTTACAATTATTCTAATAGATTTAATTAATCAAAAAAGCGTAAGTTTTTCTAAAATTTGAATATGTCACTTTTCATCCAAAAATAAACTATACATCTCAATAATTTACCTTAAGATAATTTCAACATTATGAAATTAAAAAATAAAATTTATATCAAATTTTTTTTTTTAAATTCAGATATATACATTTAAATCACATTGTTTTTTAAATCAATATGAATTTTCATATTGATTCATTAGATATAAAATCTGACTATAATTGAAGTTCAACTATTACACTATTTAATCAAATAAAAAAATCCCAATTATTTTGGTAATATCTAATGTATGAATATGAAATCATTAATATGTTTTTTCTTCCCCATTGAAATCATAGTATTTAACATATGATAATCTATGTTCATCATATGCTCTCAATGTTCAATCAATGGTTATCCATGTTAATTTTTTAATTAGTTTCACAAAAACAACTAGTTGGAATCATACTAAATTCAATCATAATGGTTTAATAAAGAGAATAAGAATTTTGGATAGTATATCCCATAGAAGTGTCAGACCATGTTTGCAGTAAGGCCTCTTTGTTTCACTCCTGGTGACGATTGAGTTAATACCCTACATTTCATTTTCAGGGTTACTACCCCAAGTTAAATATGGGGAGATCCTCCATCCCCCAATAGTAATCCAGAATGGATTTCATTTTGAAGAATACCATATACTCAATATTCACCAGATGCTTATGATGTTATCCTACGTCTAGAGTTATCCCTTAGACATAACCCTCAGGTTTTCACTAAAGTTATCCTATATTAATCCCTCTAATGTTCTTTATTACATATACTAATTTGAAGGGCTTGGTATACAGTTAAAATTATGAACAAATCCATTGTATCAACCATTTAAATCCAAATTTTCATAGTTATATAAAGGTTACTTTGATAGAAACTAATAAATCTCATACATGATACCATCTCAACTACATGACATAAAAAAATATTTATTAACAATACATCCCCATGACATTTTTTGTTAACAGATTTAGATAATGAGGACAAAACCTTAATGAAAAAATTCATTTTCTTCCAACCATAGTAAAAATTTTCCATTATATTAAGAAAATTATCCCATAACAAGTCTTTATAATTTTCCAAAAAAAATTCCACATAAGAAAAAATTCTAGACACATCATATATATTAATTTTCTTCATAACCTTAGGAAGTTGAAATATAAGAAAGGGGTGATCTCAATGGGCTATTAAGGGTAATCAAAAGTGATAATAATCAAAGTTCTTAAGTGATGATTATTGGAGAATATGGATAAAATAATGATGCATAATAAATTCACATACAAGACTGTTTAGATCCTAAAACATGAGTCATGCAATATGAGATGACATAATATAAGGAATAATTTAAGAGATTTTGTAAACATGAATTACTAAACATGATCCATATGAGTATAACATAGTCAAAATAATTCACATAAGATTGTGTTCCAAACATATGTATAGGGTATCATAATATTTTGATTGTATCAAGGATTTACCATGATTTAGATCTTTAGAATATCCATGAAGGGTCACTCTTTTGTTTGGGATCATATCCAATAAGGCTCTCGCTTTAGTTATTTATGAATATGATATATGGATCACAATTTAGTTTGTTAAAATGTCCAATAATAATGACATTTCATCTTTTTGTGAGGGATAAAACATTATCCAGTGCATAGGAGGGTGATCAATGATCCCACCCATCACTATCCACAAATATATATGCCAAAAGATATCAAATATTCAATACTTTAATAAAACAAATGGGGTGAATTTTTAATAATTCATCTCATCATTAACAACCCATTTTTAATTCCCCAACAAAAAAATCCTAGAAATGGGGCCTTACATTATTACGGTTTCATTTATACATGGTTCATATCTTAAGGGACCAAATTGTTTATCAGTTTTGGAAAACCATATTACATACATAATACCCATAATACACTGGAGAAAATAAGAAACATGATACATAATATAATGAATTAAAAAAGAATCATTGAAACTCATTCAAAGGAATCTTATTCATAACCTGAGGAAAAGAAACATAACAAGGGTGGTCTCACCCATATCATGTTTCTTTCCCTTGGATTACCTAAAGTGTGTTGATAATGTTATACAAGGATACACTATATTGAATAATGTTACAATCCTCCAAAAAAATTACTTTTTAATTAGTGTATTCAATTTTTTTTAAAAGACTCATGTATGTATCTTGTTAACCAAGACTACTAACTTTTTCTATCCTATGTGATAGGAGTTACATGTATCTAATAAAAATGTAATGGTTTAATTACATAGGGTTCAAGATTTCTGGGGTTGGGTCACTACAGTTGGTATCATAGAATGTTTATTCCCAAATTTGAAAAGTGGGTCTAATAAGACAAATATTAGATTGTGTAACCCAAAATTAGAATTTTATGATAAGTAAATAAGATCATCCCATGTTTTTGGTTAGATAGATATTTTTTATTTTCCTATAAATACATCCATATATGGATACTAAAAGTGGATTTGGTTTTAGAACAGATGTATCTAGGGGTAAAAACTCTGAAAAGGTATGTTGGTAGTGACTCAAGTTTAACCTGGTACATGACAATGATCCTAACTATGCACCTCGTTTGACACTCCTTGGTGATATTCTTAAAATAATTCACATTTTATTTATAAATAATTATGTAGGACTTTTATATATGATAAAAATGTATAACAAAGATTAAATGTAAGGTTTTAAAGATTTAAAATAATGTGTCGTGATTTTGATATACTATAAATTATTATAAATTTTTCTCACTATGAATATTTTTAATCACAATATGATTTCTTGTTTTAGTCAATGGATTGAACCTTAATGAGAAAACATAGCACTGGACACGAGGGATAAGGTAGTGAAAATAAGAAGCCAAATGATGTGTTGATAGGAGTGAAATATATCATTCTTTTTATTAATTTTTTTTCCCAAAATATTATTAACAACATATACCTTAACCAACTCCCATACTCACCAAAGAAGAGAAGGTTGGATTTTTTTAAGGGCTTGAGTAGTGGAGGCCATAGAGAAAAAAAGAATTGATTTCCAAAATGCCTGAAATTTGGAAGGAGGAAAATTGGAAAGTGTCTCATTTCAATGTGGAAAATATTTATGTGCAATAAATAAATAAATAAATAAAATAATTGTACTGGATAAATGAATTATATGATAGAGGGAGGAAATATCATCCTAAGGATCCATTTTGGAATTGTTTCTTTAATTTTGGGGAACCTAGTAATTAACCTAGTATTTTGCCTCTTCTAAAGTATAATAATTATAACATGGATGGAATAATGTGGAAAAAATAGATAAAGTATTTATGTATTGTGATTTTTTTTAAACCTTGGTTAAAATT
The DNA here is from genome assembly GCA_963277665.1 of Viscum album. Classification (NCBI taxonomy): domain Eukaryota; kingdom Viridiplantae; phylum Streptophyta; class Magnoliopsida; order Santalales; family Viscaceae; genus Viscum; species Viscum album. Next base: position 1,151,259,195 of record OY728121.1, on the reverse strand, counting down.
CTATTTATTGAATAACCTTTTTTCAAGGATGTCTGTCATGTTTATTTTAAAATATATATTAATATGGTTTTAGAAAAAGAAAATCCCACGTGCTTGGTGACAACCCATCAATTTCAAGAATGAGGTGGGTCTTGAACCAATGAATAAAGCATAATATGTCTTTAACTCCGACAACTGGCCTCGGCAATGTCGAAGTTAATATATAATTGTTTTTTGTTGACAAATTAATGAATAAAGATTAATAATGAACTAGTAGTTTTATTTTTTAGGTGTATATGTTAATGAAATAACCATATTGTCTTTGGAGAAATTTTAGAAGAAAATAAAATTACTTTTCACTATTTTATGGGCCTTACATCCTATTAAAAATATATTTTAGTGCTTTAAGAATAAATATTAATTCTTGGATAACTGATTCTCAAAGTGATGGATAAATTGAAAATTTATCAAATCACAATAAATGGATGAAAATTATATTTACAAAAATAAATATTCCAATTAAGTTTTTTTTTCTTTTATTCTTATGAGATAAAATAATTACACAACATTCGGGAAATCATTCAAAATGTTCTCCTAATTCCTTTTTTTAAACTGATTCTCTTCTAAATCATCACATATTAATGAAATTAAGACCACAAAATTTCCATTGATTTTTCCCTTTTTTGTTATTGATGGCCTCAACCTCCCCTATAAATATTTACATTTTTCTTCCAAGCCTATATTTTTACTTTCTAATAATGTTCTTCTACATAGAGACATTGTTATTGGTTAGTCCATGGGACCTTTGTGCTTATCATTATCTCTTTACTAGAGGATTCTCATGATCCCTTTACATGATCTAGTATTTTATTATTAGAAATATTAAGCAATATATTACCAAGATCAAGTTTAAATTTCGAGGATTTGGTATATTTAAGTTTGGAAGAATGTAAGGCCCTAAATTTATAAAGTAAGAACATTGTGTTTGATAATGTGTATAACACGTAATGCCAAGCATGTAAGGTAATATAATATCCCAATATATTAAAATATATTTACTATTTCAAAAAAATTAAATCTATGATATTTATTTCAATCCATGTTATACTGAATTGGTGTGCATTACACGCAACAATGAGTCTCTTCAATGGCTTGTGTTCCATGCAAGATCAGGTTTTAATGAAAAAAAATATATTATTAAAATATTGTTATTTAATATAATAAAATATAACCTATCCATTAAATTATTTTTTATTAATATTATTTACTAAAAATGAAAATATATGGTTTAAAAAAATATAAATTAAATTCTTTGGTTTCTGATTAATTAAAAATGAATATAAAAACCAATTGAATATTGAGGAACTTTTTCATACTGATGAAGGTGTTTAAACATAATATATTAAATTAATTACTATTATTGAATGATATTGAGGAAACAAATATATTATATATTCAATAAAATATTTTTTATATTAATAAAATATTTTTGATAAACATAAGATAATAATAAACCAAGTATTAGACATAAAAACCTATAATTTTATAATGGAAATTTTACCTCCTTTAATGAAGAACCTATTTAAAATAATTTTTTTTTGAATTTTTATAAATTTTATATGTAAGAAAAAACATTATTTTTCAATAAATAGTCTCAAAATTAGATTATGTTGAGTTTTTTTATTTTTATGTGAAGTTTCATTTTTTGAGGAATAGTGAAAAATATTGAATTTTAATTCCAAATATCTTTTTCTTCTAATTAATTTATACGAATAAATTATTATTTTAATTAGTTATAATGTATAATTATATTAATTTTACGTAAATTATTCCAATTTAAGTCATTCTAATCAATTTCACTTTGAAATTGGATATAAAAACATATTAAACATGTGGACATTTTTACATTAAAAACCTACTTTGTCGTCCTGTTTGAGGGATTGAATTTAAAATAATTTCATCTAATTAAGTGATTGAAATTTTTAAAAATTGAATCCATATTTTTCATTATAATAATTTATTATTTATAATAAGTTCAACTTATTTTCTGACCAAAAATATTAGTGAAAGTAATTACAATTAATTACAGTGATTAAAATAAAAACTAGCTTATCAAGGGACTAAACCTTAATCTTAAGGGCCATAACAACCTATTATCAAATTAAAAAGAAATAGGATGGCCATATTTTTACCATATACTTCTATTTATATATATTTTATCATTATTTTTTCCAAATTGACATGGAAAAACATTGGTGGAATGCCCTTTTAAAAAATTTGCAAGAAGGTCACTCCTCCTCCAATGTAAAATGGCACTCACCCCTCCCACTTATTCACACCTCTAATGAAATTTTTCTCACCCAAAATATGAAAAAAAATCTCCCAAAATCAATAATTTAATCCTTGAATCCTCATGTTGGTAATAAATAAAACCATGCAGTTCTTTTGTTATAAACCATAATGAGTTACCTGAAAAAGTGGTAACATTTTTCAATTATCAATTTATTTTTATTTCTTTTAACAATCATTAAATTTTTCACATATTATTAATATATAATAAAATAATTGTCCTCAATATACTGAGATATTTTTAATATATTATTTATACCTATACCTACACACACATTCGTAAAATTGGTTACGAACATCGCATTTGTGTATAGTGAACTACCACCTCAGGAATCGATGTCCTTCATTTTTCCTTCACTACAATTCATGGTTGGAAATTATGATGGACACATAATTTTTATATGATATATATGATATATATAATTGATCTATGCTTCTTGAATTAAAATATTATTCTTTCCATTTTATGTAAATACGTTAACATCGTTGGTGGATGTGTGGACTACCATCTCCTCAAAGTTATGTGATTCGTTCATTCTATACATAGATTTTATAAAGGATTTTATTAATAAAATTATGTGAAATATATGAAATAAAAATGAGTGTTAAATAATATTATACATATAAATATTTATCATTTACTTTTCATTCTTTAAAATACGACAAAGAAAATGAAAGTAGCCTTCATGCGTATGTACGACCTAACATCTCCATGAACAGTGCATTTCATTTCTTATCTCCAAAATTTTTGGATTATTCTAAATATATATTTATTGAATATATATTGTATTTAAATCATTTTTCACATTCTATATATTATGAAATCATCATCTATGTTATAATAAAAAAATAACAAGTCAAAACATACTTGACAAACTAGCCAATTAAAATCCAAAAAAATGAAAATAGTGAATGATTATTGTCAAAAAGGTAAAAATATATTATTATAAGTTAATATATGATATTATAAATATAATTATTGTTATTTTATTAGATATATATATTTTTAAAATCATTTGACATGAATTTATAGGAAGTTCACCTAAATGGAAACATAAGTTAAGGGAATGTTATCCCACTTTTATTGTCATTTGACATATGCAATTATCACCACCTATTTCTTTTGTGTGGTTTAAATTATTCCATTATTGTATTAAATATAATGAACAAATTTAAATTCATATTCTTTAATTTTTCTATTTATTTTAATTCTATCATTTCGATTTTGATTGTAAATTAGCATGTGCTAAGGGTCTTCACCTCAATTTTTATTCTTTCAGAAATAATTTTTTATTTTTTAGCTAATTTATTATATATGGTTATATTTTTCTAAAATGACATAAAATATCATTAATACCTCATTATTCACAGTATTTTTAGTTTCAATTTGAACTATTACTTCATAGGGGACTTGAACATAAAATTATTAAATTGTAAAGGAATCTCCTAAATCAATTCATTCTTGATTGGGTTATAATACTTTTTAAATATAAATAATATTCAATGATTATTGTATAATTACATTGACTATATATTGATTTATTCCTAATAGTTTTATTCTGATTTACATTTTATATACATAATCTATTCAATGATTAATTCTTTCATTGATGTTATGAAAATTTTATGTTTTTATTTCAAAATATCATTCTAATCGAGATTGATTATTGTTGAAATTACATTAAAGGAATTTATATGACCATTGTTCAATAGATCATTAAATTTTATTCTAATTTGGTTACTCCTGAAATTTTTCTAGTAATATTACCATTTTTCACTCTTGGTACTCAAAATGTTTTATAAAATGTTTTTAAGAAAACCCGACTTCATCTTCATCTTTAGTCAGAGAACATGTTATCTTCTAAAAACCCAATATTATAAAATGGTTTTCAGAAAAATTATAATTCTATAAATTATTTTTCAAAGGAATTTTCACCATTTAAAAAATATTTTATATTTTTAAAATTTGTTTTCAATGATTTGTTTTTCAAAACCAAAGGATATTTTCCCAAAAAGAAGTAAAGACCTTTTATTTCATCAATGACAACAACCCTTTATTTTTAATCCACTTAGTATGCATTCTATTATTACCATACATATTCTTCCTCTAAATGTTTTATGGTTTCTTTTACTAAGGATGGTATTATAAATCACTTCCTTGATTCCTTTTTTAGTCCCCTTGAAATATTGAATTTATTATAGCATATAATGAAACTTAATTTTTTTTATTTCAAACACTTTTAGGGAAAGTGAGAAACCATGGGACACAGGCCGTATAAGAACACAAACAATACAAACCATCAAAAGAGAACCAAAACAAACAATAAGAATATACCAGCACAACCACTAATAATCATAATAACCATACTCGTCACCACACCTGATACGTGAGTCCTCCTCTGCAGTGGCCAATTCCCATTCAAAAGCTAGTTTATATTGCCTCCAGAGATTATTGCTTTGGGCCCATCTCCTCATTAGGTCTAAAGAGCGCTGCCCCTGACTCGATTGCATGAATATGCTGTCTTTTTTAAAGGAAAGGATCACCCTACGATCTCTCTTAGACAAAGCTCTGGTAATCTCTAGCCACGACAGATAAGAATAATCCTTCCTTGTTTTTCTTCTTGGGATAGCCGACGATGTTCTAAAATCCTCATTCATCCTCTTTTTCCCACCTTGAACTATATCACTAAAGGAAAGAGTGACCAATTCACTCATATTTTCATTATCACCCCCGGATGAATACCCCCTCTTGTCAAATAGAGTCACTTCCATAGGTTCCTTGAACCCCTTCTCCTTGCCCCTCCTCTGTCCAGGAGTGTTGCATTAAATCACCGAAAGGCACCTAACTGCATCTCCATTGACTTTAGTAGAATCCTTCCCCTCAACCTCTGCCACTATTCTATTATCCTCTTCTTTATCTTGCAAATTTCCAAAGTCCCGACTAGGAAGCTCCTCCGCCAGCAAAGAGAACCCCTCACGAACCCTCCCTTTATACATTAGGTTCTCCTTGAATCCCTCGTCCACACCTCTAGCTTACATATGATCAATGATCAAAACTTCTTCTGTGAGACTATCGAACATGTTGATCAGCTGAAGTAGAGGCCTAACTGGTAGATTAGGACCTCCCTCTTCTCGGTTCTTGACTGAACCTGTCACCTCCATGCTCGTCACAACCCCTTCGCCTTCAACCAGTTGTACATTCTCCTCCATAGCTCTATTCCTTTGAGGGTCTTTGTGCCTCTCCTCACGATTAGGAATGGCCTCCTTCCATGAACACTGCCTGGAAGGCCCCTTCAAGTCCTTCCTCAGCCTTCTAAACACCTCGGATGTGTTATTTTCCTATACCATATACCATATTTACATACGACATTTCATTGAAAGTTATTTGATTTACTTGGAAAATATTGATAAAAATATATCCATTATTGAATATGTATATTTGATAAATTCATATTTTTTGAAATAAATTGATTATTTTATATATGAGGAATGATTTGGATAAGAAAGATAAGGGTTGGGGGCTTTGTAAAGTAATCCCCTCTTTGCATTGGTAGTCTCATGAGATAGAATTAGTTAGGGAAACCCACTTTGAATTTTTTTCCAAAGAGAATATATTGGTTTCTACCCATTGATTTAAATTTTTTATGAATGATCCTTAATGTATTATACTAAACTATCTTGTCAAATGTCTTGATGGAAAAGGTATCATATTCTTGGGAAACATTACAACGAATAATTAAGAATTTCATTTATTGATATTTTTATTATTATTAATATTATCCATGACATTTTTTCTATGAAAAAATATATAGATTCATATCATTATTAGTTTATTGATTAAATGGATTATGTTTTTAGTTTCATATATTTTCATATGGATTATGTCTTAACCAGTTATTTAAACAGAATTTCATTTTATTTATTTACGTTTCCATATTTTTTACATTATTCATCATCATTTTATTGATTTCATGTTATGTGTCTTCATTTATTACCTTGATATATTGACAATTCTTATTGATTCAATATTTATTCTGATGTACTTTACCATTACTGAGAATTTCAACTCACCCTTATTATGTTTCCTTTCCCTAGGATTCCCTAAAGTTTTCTATGAAATTTATTCAAGGATATTCTAGATTGAATAAATTTATAGTCCTTAAAAAATTATTATGATGCAATTAATGTATTCATTCGTAAAACAATACCCATGTTTGTATCTAGTTTACCAATAAATCTAAAAAATTTGGTCTTTTGTGATTTGATTTTACTGTATCTTATAAAAATCTAATGGTATCATGACATTAACTCAGAGAATTTTGGTGTTGGTTGACCACATTCTCTATCTCCATTAGATCAATTTCTTTTAATACTTTTCAGAATATGATATTTTAAATTTTTTAATAATTTAAACATATAAAAGAAAGAATACATATATTTCATAAAGTACATATACCCATACATAATTAATTTTTTAACAATGATAATCATATACTAAAATAAACCTTTATCTACTTCAATTACGTGACAAAATACATCATTTTCTATGATATAATATAAATAATTTAATATTTTACCATACCCATACATGATGATTATGTAATTTATCCAATAAATAAGATTCAAATAGGTGGAATTACAAAAAATGTATCAAATTATCAAATTCGACATTATTATGTCATTAGATATTATTTAAATTTAAATGAAATAGATGGAAATGATAAGGATTAATAAAGAAAAAATACATAATTTTAATCTTATTATTATTTACATTATATATAAGATTTTCAGAATCACATATTTATATATATAAGAAATTAATGATTAAAAAAGGATCATAAATCATTTCATTCATAAAAAGATAATAGTATTTTCACTAAATATGAAAACCCCACCCAATTTATTCATGATATAGATATTTTAAAAAAAATGATGTTAAATGTAAACAAAAATCTAGAATTAAATAGAATATTATTTGAAGAATAAAATTCATTATTTCTATAGATTATAGAGAATTACTTTCTCTATTCCCAAATAATAAATTCACTTCTCCCTTAATCTAATTCATATGCTCCCTAACTATATAAAAATTACCACAAATATATGTTTCACATATGGTATCAAAAATCGATTATTTAGAGATATAAGAATTGATTTATATAGAATATACTATTTCATTAATCCATACCCACATTTTTTCTGAATAATCTCTTATTATTGAGGAAAAATCAATTTTTAATGAATACATTGTCTGAAAATGAAACATCATCCTGAAATTGCAATAGTGAATTTCAATTGTTTTTGTGTTATTATTAAACATTAATATTTTTCTATATTTTTATTATTATTTGACCTAACATTACATTATAACAAATTCACCCTCCTGACTAGGTAAAATCATTTATGTTTTTTTTCAAATCATTTAGAATATTATGAAAGGTTAAATTAATCATCTTATTATTAAAATTAACAATTTATTCATTAATTCATCTCAGAAAATATCAAAGGGTCGAAATAATCTATATCTCTTTATTATAGGGGAACCCAATCCATTCTATGTTTCTATGAGTAAATTTTTTGATCACATTAATGGAGAATGAGTATCCATGAGACATCATGAATTAGTAAAATGATGTTTTCATCATACCTCTAAATTCTTCACTGCTTCAAATGGATCTCTTTTAGGTGTTAAGAAATTGTACAACACAATTGAGTCATGATACAATATGGAAAAATAATATTAGTAAAAATAATAAAACATGATACATCCAAAGGATAGTTTATATTTTTCTTATAATAATCCAATTAAATATAAGGGATAATAGTAGTAAGATAAGATTCAAATGTTTTCATAAAAAATTTAATTACTAATTGTGTTATTATAAATTTTAAAAACTATAATACCTATTAAAAATATTTTTATTATGTCATTTTTATTTCAAAATATTTAATTTCAATGAAATTTTTTACTATGTTTTTTATTCAATGAATATCTATAAGAAAATATATTTCATTATTATTGTTTTATTAATTATTATTCAATATTTCCTTTTATTGAATATGCATAAAATAAAATATTGACAAAAAACATTATAAATTTAGTAGGTTGGTATCTTTGTTTATTATTATGTTAACTAATATATAATAATATATTAAGACTAATATATATTTTCCCATAATATTATTAATTATAACAAGTGAAATTTATTAATTATTGACTGAAAAAAACATCTTATTCAATTAATTTATTTGATACTGTCGACATTGTGCCGCCACGATCTATTATGATGTGGTCACACCATCATTTTTCAATGAACATTTTTTTGGGTTTATATAACTAGTTTTTTCAAACATATGATAGATCATTGATTTTAATCTTCTAAAAACCTATATATATGATTAATCAAATATTTGAAATATTATCAAAATTAAGATCGATCTATCACATAACTATTGAATGAATATATTATTTAGTCTCACCATTAGAATTATATATATCTCATGCAAGATGCATATGATTTCATTCACAATAATTCATATTGGAAAGGATAACACAAAGTGATAATTAGTGAGAGCTGGGAGGAGATATGTGGATTTATGTTTAATGATTTTCACAAACCCCTTCAACTCTCATGTTTATTAAACAAATTTGGTCTCAAGATACTGCCTAATAAAGATAAATAAATGACAACATAAAATATCAAAATTATTTTCTTCTGCATTAAGGATTACTACATTCCTATTGTGTTGTGGTTTTTCCCCTCATACACTACTCTTCTTTTTGTCAAGAAAAACTCAAATAAGGGAATTTCCTTTAACTCATTGCAAATTCATCTTAAAAAAGTTACCATATAGAAAAAGGGACACTCTAAAATTTAATATATTATACTATATAAGATATATAATATAATCTTATATTATTTTGAATCAAACAACATTAATAATTCCCCAATTTATTAGGATTTCACCTGTTTCTCGTGTTTCTTCTTTAAAAAGAGTGGGTGTCCTTCACATGACCAAAAATATAATTTATTTATACAAATCACGTGATAAAATATAATTTTGTTCTTTTTTATGTAAATAGTATATTGAAATCCTCAAAATATATTTTCATATATTAGGTTATTTTTTAGTCTCTTCCTCACGTGAACCAGGTATGTAGCTTTTCTTTATTTGTAGGAGTAGGGTTTCCTTTTTTCTTCTCCTCTATTTTTCATAGAGAGGAAAGGATTCTAAAGAAATTATGATTAATGTGAAAAAATAAAATAGGTTATCTATTTCTATAGTAACTTTTTAAAGATAAGAATCAACTACAACACATCGTGGTCCCCAGATATTTATAGATGAGGAACCATTCATTCCCATCAGAGATATTGTTGTTTCTAATCTATATTATCTTTAATGTCAAGACCCATTCAAGAACTATAAAAATATTTTCATATCATAAGGATTTTGGAATTATAAAATATTAGGCCTCTACATGTCACATTGATATGGTCATGAGGTAAAATGAATAATTTTCTAGATCATGCGACACTTCGGTGGATAGATTCTCCACACCTAGTGAATGATATATGTTATGAAAGTTATACATGGTGGGATGCCTATGTGGATGAAGATACACTATTTTTCATTTAATGTCTTACTTATTTTCATCATGGATTCATTTTATGATTGACATTATGTGATTCCACAAGATCATGTAATCCAAATAACATCACATGACCGAGGCATGTTCCTATGAATACTTAGTTGATAGTTTCATTGCAATGTCAATTCATACGAAGATTATAGCATCACATTTGAATAAATATTTGAAAACATGTCAATGAAAAAATCTATGGAGATTTTTATCATTCATATTTCAAGTTATAGTTATACTTTTTTTAGTTCAATCATTGAATCCCATAACATGAAACTGTTTCATGAAATGGTGCACCAATATTAATTTAGGGTTGCCACATGGTTGAAGATGAGGGTTCTCAAAATAGAATATGACCATTATTGAATTTTCTGAGGAGAAATAATTTTATGTGTAATATTTTTAATGGGTAAATAATATCTTGTATGAAACTTACCACACATCAGACTTGTTCATAGTCACTAGACACTTGGTAAGAATCTTAGGTTCATTCTATTTCAAGCGAGTATCGATTTCAGTACCCAAAATACTCTATCACACATTCCCATCACCAGGATATGCCACACCATTGGATGGTCCCCTGATCACCCTCATTCATGCACACCCTCCAACCCATAATGGTTCTTTCCTATATAGATCTCTATGGGAACTTTGCATCCACATGACATCCCAGAGGAACTCACCCATGATAGCTTATAGGCTTTCTCAGGATTCTTCATTCTTATTATTAATATATCACCCATAAGATGGTTTATTGATATTTACCTTAGGGGTTTTTTTGGATGTCCATTTTTCTTTTTCATTCTCATTAGAAAAAAATTATTATACCTACATAAACAAAATAATACCAATATATTTAACCACTTCCTCAATTATACATCAATTTCATCACCTTCATATCAATTCTTTGATAAACACAATCCTATTAAAAACACTATTCACTATATCAACATCATTCTTAATTATATTACAAAATATTAATACGTAAAAAAATACTAGCACAAATACCTGGAAAATTAGAAAATTCTAACAATTAAAAACATTTTTTCATTTATTTTTAAAAAATATAACATCCAATTCATATTGATATAATAATAACCCCCTTTTATGTTTTTCAATTAATCATTCATAAATTGTCAACGTTATTGAAATGAAATCCTAATTGAATGAATTAATTAATGAATTATTGAGTGTAATGAGTCTAGAATTGATTAACACTAAGTATACATGAGATAGAATAGTTTATAAAATTTCAGTGGAAAATAGTGACCTCAATTCTATCCTTAATAAAAACTAAAAAAATTAATTTTCTTCACACTCATTCAAAAGTGAAAAATATTTATAGATATTTTGATTTCATAACATAATCCAAAAATCAGGGTATTCCAGAATTCTTGAGGAACATATTTATCTCCATGGAAATAAAATATAATGAATAATTTAAACCTAAAATAATAGTGGTTAATGTCTAAAAAACCTACATATTTGATGATAAGAGGTAAGCACACCCATTTTCAACCATACCTTATGAACGTAATTTGTATTCAATGGTTTGATGACGAAGTTAGCAATATATTCCTTATAAGAAACAACTTGTAGTTTTAAAACACCTTCATCCACCATAATTTTTAATATATAATAATTAATAATAATTTTTTTATGCCTACAACGTTTACTGGATTCTTTGATAAATTGATGGAACACTTATTGTCATAATAATTAATTAGATTATATATAACTTAAATATTAAAATATTAATGTACTATATTTATCCACATCATTTGAGTCACATCCCATGATGTGTCTGCATATTAATCCTTAGTTGTGGTCAATATAACTGATGTCTACTTCTTTGAGTTCCAAGATACACAACTTATTCCAATAATGAATGCTCCAACCGATCTGGATTATCTATTAACAATATCTCCTACCCCATCATATCTTCAAATACATTTATATATTTCTCTTCATTATTTATATACAATATTACTTTATTATATGTTTTTATATGTATCTCAATATTCCCTTTTCTTCCATGATATGTAAATATTTAATATTAGGTTTATATCTTTCCCATGGAGTGAGAAAAATATACTAACCAAGTCTTTGTCAAAACTAAGTACATTATACTTCCAATAAAACAAATAAATTATTTTTCATTAAATTATTTTCCTTAATATTCCTTTATAAATTTTTACCTAATTTAATAGGATTGGAAAAACCCCTAAATTCTTACATTTTAAATTTCTTCAAAACCTATTTTTCACATTTTACATGTGAGATAAAAATATAACGAGTAACTTGGGTAATTTTTAAGCCTCGTAAAAATTTAATCTCAATAAGTATTGAAATGTAAAATTTCTCCCTAAAAGGGGTTGAAAATTTTTCCCATAGCATTTTTTCATTTCTAGTGAAAATAATTTCATAAACCTACACAATCACAAAAGTTTGTGTGGTGTTTGTTTTCTGGATGTATAAATTTTTTTCTAATTATATATTCTTGAATCCCATGATTATAATGTATTAATAAAGATTAAAATAACATTATATTATAGATTTACTCAAACCATAAAGGTATTTATTTTTATTGCATACCTTATATCCATAGGAATCTAAAATTAGTCCATTTAGTTGTTCTATGTATACTTTTTAACGAACATTACCATTCATAAATTCTGGAAAAAAAACAACCATTTTAAACACATTAAAACGTATCTGAACTATTATAGCAAAGAAAATACTAATAGATTCATATATGGCCACTGGATTAATGGTTTCATAGAATTAAATTCATTCAATTTGTGAGTTTACATTATAAACTAGTCAGGAATTTCTATAAACACTTATCCCTTTATATCCTACTTATTCTAGATAACCCACTATTCCTATTACACTCTTTTCTTTATGACTATTGTAAAGGGTTCATGTCTCATTTTTCTCAATTTTTTCATGTTATTCATTCATATCCTAAACCCACTCCTTTTGATAAATCTATTCCTTATCCTTTTGAGTTTAAAACTTTGATAACAAAATTGTATTCCTATTTTCCATAATTTTGATCCTATATTGTACTCCTTGATTTCGATCACCAATAATATAATCAATTTCAACATTCTTCGTCCAATATTTCTTTATCTATTTAATTTTTTCATCATTATCACAGTAGTAGTATGAATGAAAATTATTATTCTAAATATGTGTGATTTAAAAATCTCTTCAACTATCTCAAAACTGATAACATAACCTCCATCATCAACAATCATATAATTTTTTATTTATTTATCATTTTCAAAAAATGTGACATAATAGATATCAATAATTCTCTATTATTAATTATCGTATCATCTATAAACACACCCATTTGGTTTATAAATTTGTAAGATTTCATCATCATCATTTTCACCAAATTTTCCTCCACGTTTATCTTTCTTATTTATCAGACATGGAATCCAAATCACTTTGAACTTTTTTAAAAATGGAATTTTATGAAACCACATCTCATAATGAGTCATATATGTATTTTTTCCTTTAGAGACAAATTTTCTGGATTATTCCATCTATTGTAATATCTAATAAAAATTTGTATCTTGAGGTTTCATTATGTGAAAATAATATTCTTTCCATACCAATTGGACTCCTTTTTCTTCATTTCACACCTTCATTTTGTTGAGGTGTTTAAGGAGAATATAACTCATTTTTTATACCATTTTTATAATGATATTCAGTCAAATATATGGAAGCAAACGTTTTTCCATTATTTGGTCTTAGCCTCTTCATGAATAATCTTTCTTCCTTCTCTACAAGATATTTGTAACTTTTAAACATGTCAATGTCATATGACTTGTGTGGCATGAACATGATGCCTGCCATCCATATGAAAGAATCGATGAATGTAATGGAATACATATCTCTAATTTTTTATCTATATTTCATAGTTAAATAAATATTTTATTGGGATATCTCTAGATTTAATGATATTTTATTTTCAAACCATTTGTGAGTCTTTTTACCCATTTTTCTCTTTTTAGAAGTTTTACATAATGTGTTAATATCATATTCTAGAATAAGGGTATTTATTATAGATTCAACTATAATAAGTTTATTTATGTTCTTTTTTCTAATAAGGCAAAGGTTTCTATGCCACAATTTATTTTCTAATTGTATAATAAAATATAAATATGCAATGGATTCTCCCACAAGAAATAAATTACTCAGGGTTATAAAAAATTCAGTTATAAAAACAACAAAAAAAATTATCTTTATTTTAAAATAATTTTTAATGATGAGAACTATATTTCCATAATCATAGAGTTGAGATACACTAAACATATTTTTCATTATTCCATCAACAAATATCATATTCTTTTTTCTAATTAGATTCTTTTCAATATTTGATATTCAAGCCCTTTTTAATGTTCGAGAGATTTAATTACAAAATATCATAGCCCTTTCTTCAATGATCTTAATATTTTCTAGATTTACTATATAACCAGTAAAATTTAATGAAAACCCATTAATCCTGATCCATGAAAATTTAGATTTACAGGATTTAAATCCCACTTCCACAACATTGGTTTTGTGTTTTATCTAATTCTGACCTAATTTCTTTTCATTAAGTTAATAGTAATTCATCTGATATTTTTAAAAGGAAACACGTACAAATGATGTATGTCCTTCTTGGTCAAATCATACATAAACATCTTACAAGATTTTAATACTGTATCACTCTTCAACCTTCTGATTTGATAGTTTATACATCTATTATGCTATTTAAAGGATTTTTGTCTCTCCATTGATTCATTATCCTTTAAAAATCCTATAAAATTCATGTTTTACCATAATTAGTATGATTTATTCCAAAATATAACACAACACCAAAAATAGCCATGAAAACTTATTATTTGAAAGAATTTTTTTTATCTTGTTATTTTTTATCTCAATTTCCAACTCTCAATTGTGTTTATTGCATTAAATTTTTTATGAATAACCAATATGAATATCATATATTTTATTTTATGGATCATTTAAACACTTATTATTCCAACCATGATTTATATTTCCCTTTCCATCATACATTTTTATTAGATTAAAATTTCCAATATTATTAGACTCTTTTGAAACCTTGGAATTTTTCTTAGTATGATTGTAGAGAGTCATTTCATTATCACTTCCAACTATCTGAATAATATTATATAATGTGACCTATTGTTTGGAACATTATCCTACTTAATTTATGTTATCATTAAAGTCATTAATCACCTGTTCTTTCTATTTTATACTTTCACCTATCCATTTCATTAGCATATTTTTTTCCTTATCACCAAGAAAAATCATTGTTATCAAGTATTCAAAAAAATTTCACACCTATCAATTTCACGATTAAAATTCGCAATTTATTTAAAAAAATTGTCCCTCTAAACCTAGTATTCACTTTACCCATTTTAACATAAACTATTTTGAGTATTTCCTTTTCTCAACCTTCATATATCCTTTAAGGACACATTTATCTCTATTCTCATAGTATATTCATTTGTAGTCTCACATTCCTCGACATCATACTAAATATCATACATTGAATCATCATATGGTGGATTATTTTTCATCTTCATGTTCCATAAGAACTCCTTGTGAGGACCCAATCAATTTTTTTCTCATCATAATATCTTTATTCTCTATAAGGGACATTATATTTAACTAACTGATAATTCTTATAAATAGTTTGGATTAAAAGTTATTCATTCCATTTGACTGAGTTTTCTTTAGATACTCTCTCTAATTTCCCATATTTATAGAGGATCAACGAAATTAATTTTCATATTATCCTTTTAGGGGATATTTTATTGATAAATGACCAACACTTACATAATTAAATAATTTTAACCAATGTTTACCTTCAATCATACCTCTCCCACAAGTGAAGCATCCTGAAATAATTGAAAGTACAATATTAATTTATTATAAATACATATATTCACTAAGAATTATATACAACTATTCTATTTTAAATCATTTTTAAAGTGATAAGGGAAATATATGTTTTTGTTTTACCTTTCCTTTTTATTTCTACCCTTTTTATCATCTCATAGTTGTTGGGTGCTCCTTTTAGTTCATCAAAAGTGAATTCATTGAGATCTCCTTCTTTATGAAATGATATTTCTTAATAAAATTTATTTACAAATATTTTCATCTTCTTATTTACAATATTTGATTCATTGATGGTTTATCTGAATTCTATAATAATGTTAAAAATAAAATTAACCCTTATAAGAAAATCGTGAATTGACTAATTTTCATACATTTTAGAATCTTTAAGATGCTATATAATTATATAATACTTTTCTTCATTAACAATTATGTTAAATTTATATATACTATAGTTTTTCTCACAAATAGAATTAACGGTTCATCAAACCATAATGTTTACCTTTTCATTTTCATATAATTAATAAAATAATTTATTTATATATTTTATATCAATTTTAATATTTTTTTATCAAAAAAAGACAATGTTGAGGTCTTACATGGAACTATAAATACATTTCAAATTGAATCATATAAGTCTCTACCTCACATGAAATATGCACATGAATCTTCTTCCTTCAGCTGGCTAGGGTGGCCTTGTGGGTTCACCTCTATTTCATGCATTAAGAAATGTTTCCTAAGAACTTATAATTCACACAAAAAATAACACATGTGATCTATTTCATCGATAAAACCTCAAAAAGGAATAGAAACTATAACATGTCTCAGTCCACATGTATTTATAGATGAGGATCCATGCATCTCCTCCTAAAAAAATACTATGTTTTCACATATTTTTATTTCATGTCAAGACTCATTCATGGATTTTTACAATATTGGTGTATCTCATGGGTTTTACATTTTTGAAATGTTTTGTCTCTAAATTGGATACAACTATGATTACATGATCAGATGATCTATTTTATTAATCCTATAAAACCTTTGCGGACATATTCTCTATAACAAACCATGTCTTTGATAATCCTTATTTCTTTATTTTTCACATATGGACACAAATAATAAAATCACAAAACATTGATATTCCAAGTGTCTTTGGTAAGTTATATATGTAAAATAATATCATGAAAAATGTATAAAATTACATTATGTAGAAAATCCAAAACATGCCCTTATTATCCATTAATCTTTTAAATCTACCTTGGATATCCAAAGGACATATATTATAATGTGGTGTGATAAAAAAACTATAAAGAATTAGTCAAATAATGATATGATGGAAGTAATAAATTTTAATCAATATTCATATAAAGGTAACATAAAATGAGAGAGAATTATAAATATGAATATCGAATCATGATATAAGATGATAACATAAAGGAAATATAGGAATAACATAACAAAATAAAATATGAAATGATAATAATAAGTCAGTGATAGCTGATAAGAAATCAAAATATATTGTGACTGGGAGAAGCTATCATTCACTATAGAGGGAATCTAATGAGATAAAAATGATACCCAATGCATTATAGGGATATATTATTTAAATCCCACCCGTCACATTCATATATTGTAAATGAAATTTTCCAGAACATAGATCATACAACATAATATTGTATTTCATAAATTTTAATTCTGAGATTAATGATTTTTGGGTTACATATAGGGTTTTAATAAATAAAATAAGTATAGTTCTATCTAGGTGAATAATCTTGAGTGGTAATGGAGTCGGGTATTCACAATAAAACAGATTCGCAAGTAAAGTCATGGGATAATTTTGGCATCATAACGAGTGTAAATAATGGTTCGTAGGGGTTTCTAATGAGAATGATAATTTTTCTATAATTTCATGGAAATAAAATTAATATACAATTTTATGTGAAAAACAAGTTACAACATAAACAATTTGAGATTATAACTAACAGTAAAAACATAGTACTAAAAATAAAAAGGTAGATGACAAGATCCCTTAAATTTAGAGGGGACTTCTAAATACATACGGGGTCTTCATAAGATACTGGGAACACCTGAAGATGTATTTAAAGAAGTATAAATAGAATCAAATAATTATTAATTGGTTTTCATTGAATATGAATTGGTGGATGGGTGGGTATTCATAGAAAAGGAGGGGGGTTTCCTTGTTAATTAATAAATATACCTTGTTGACTCGATGTGATAAAATAATCAATAACCCAAACCTTGAGAGTTTTTTTTCACATTTTTTATACCAAATAGATTTGGATTTAAATATTTAATATGGGACGGAATAAAAAAACTTAAAATAATAAACATGGGGATATGGTAGTGAGTCAAGTTTATAAAGTATTGATTATAAAACAATAAAATAAAATATAAGTTATGGATGATTAATTTAGGGTTGATAAAATTAAATAAATAACATAAAAATTGATTATTTTAAAGGAGAAATATATATCTAATATTTTATTCATTTTAAATTTTTTATTACATATTTTTTAACAATTGTGATTCTATAGTACATACCCTACATTTAGGATATATTTATGTTTTACCCAAATATTCAACTATCTCAGAAATTTAGGAAAAAATCATAGTTGGTAAATTTTAACATGATGATTTGAAAAATAATATTTATTTTTAAAAAATAATTTTATAAATTAAATAATTTTTAATTTTAAAAAAATGTTCCTATTTATATAAAAATACTTGTATTTATGATATTGACCACTTTATAACCCTTATAAAAATTACATTGAACTTCATTAAATTAAATTAAAATTTATATTTTTATAATTATTATGTAATAATAATTGTTTTTGAAAATATTATTAATTTAAAAAATTATGTAATTTATCGAAATATTTTCTTAATTGAAAATATGTATTTTCCAAAAATACAATTGTTTATTTCTTCTGGTAAAATTTTAATTTTTGTCAAAAAAAATCCAATAATTGATAAATAAATAATAGATCTATAAATAAAGTAATTATTTTATTAAAAAATAAAAATATACAAATTCATACTACTAAGGTCTAGATACATTACCCCTTATAAAGCATGCATATAACCTATGGGTAACATGTGTGATCGTGACACCTTCGTGGGGTGGTTCGGTGAACATGGTTTGGGTTTTGATCTCAATAATCTTGAATATCTCCCATAAAGGGATTATCTCATGTTTTAGTTATTGAATATCTATTGGGTCTTAGTCAAGGGAAATTCTCAGTTATTCCACCTCCTTGAGAAGCTCTAATAAAAGGGATTCATGTAATTAAATCCTACAAATTGTGTCCATCACTTCATTTTTTAGTGTTAATATGATTTTATAATAAAACGTAATATATATTAATCATTGTAGTCACTGTATAATGGCTATATTATCAACAATTATTATTCTTAACAATCTTATAAATACTAATGTATATATCTTATAATGTTTCAAAATAAAAAAAATAGTACATGTGTTTTCTATAACTTTATAACAAACTAATTAATTTACTTAATTAAAAAGGATATTTAATTTATTATTGTTTTGGTCATTACATTATTCCATACTTTTGAAATTTCTCCCTAATGAAATTAATTTAACACACTAAAATATATGAGGGGTCTTTTGTTTCATCACCTCTTTTGGTTCCCATGTGTCATCCCCAAACTTTTGGTCTACCAAAAAACATTTACTTAGTGAGATGTCTTATATCATACAACATTATCTCTATTACATAATATCTTCCCAGAATGTTCCTCATATAACTAATAGTCTTATAAATATATCACTTATAGATTTATAACATGTTATTGTAATGGTATATACTTCATCAAGAAGTATACATGGACTACATAGTTTAATGAAGATTTGTTATGTGGGAGTGATATTCAACAACACACTTCTCTGATAAGATCATGGATCTCATAGGGGTCAATGTTTATGATACTGTTATTTCCCTTATTCCCAAAACTTTCGACTTTCTTTCATTGAGATGTATAAT
Organism: Viscum album; assembly: GCA_963277665.1. Classification (NCBI taxonomy): domain Eukaryota; kingdom Viridiplantae; phylum Streptophyta; class Magnoliopsida; order Santalales; family Viscaceae; genus Viscum; species Viscum album. Next base: position 1,151,239,275 of record OY728121.1, on the reverse strand, counting down.
GGAACAACATATCTCTGATATCTAACTCTATGCCACATAGATTATTGTACAGATAGATTTTATTCCTACTTTTCATAGATTTGATATGACCTAGAATAGTTTTATCATTATTTATTATGTCTTGTAAAATATATGGTGTTGTAAGAATCCACTCCCAAATATCATCCCAGTATATCGGATTATGATACTCCTTCCCATATAGATCCCCATAAGGTTCCATTTGAATTCTAGAATTCAATTTTTTTTATATTAGATCACTATTAGAGGATTTTTTTCATCCAAATATCCTTTTAAATACTTAGAAAATGATTGTAGTATATCCTCTAGAGTTTTAATGTTTCTCTTAGACTGACCATCCATCTAAGGGTGATAAATAGTAATAAAACTCATATGTATATCCATGATTTTATAAAGTATTCTCTCATACCTAATGGTACACCATAGATCTCTTTCATAGATAGTGGAGAGTGGAACTCCATTTTGTCTTACCACTTCCCCTGGGAATATCATATCAAGTTGGTCAATAGATAAATATTTTTTGGTAACAAAGAAATGAAAAAACATTATTAGGTTATTGACTACTAACCAAATGGGGTTATTTAATTTACATATCCTAGGGATTTTGGTAAAAGATACATTGTTATATTTTCCCATTTACATACATTTATGGGAAATGGTCTCTCAATACCCTCAGATATACATAATTCAGCATGGACTTTTGGCATAACAAGCATCAAGATACAAATTATTCAATCTCATTCTTCATGTTATCCCAACATATGTATTTATTGAGATACATATACATCATTGGTATTACTAGTTGAATATAGAAGGATGATATATGAACATCATCTCAAAGAACCTTCTTTACTTTATGTTTTGATAGGACAAAAATCTATGTTTTAATTATTTTAATTCATCATTTATCAAAGTTTACCTCTATAATATTTGTTATAATTTTTTCTATAACTCCACAAAATATTTTTAGGCCTCTAAGATCCTATCAAGAAAGGTTGTTTTAGATGTTATTTCATAATCGATGGATTACTGTCATTATATTATTCCTTGGTCACTTCTTTCGATGTCCAATAATACTATATTCCTTTTTATCCTCATCATGGATAGGGTTGTAGGTTCTTTTCAAGTTAGTGGATCTTCCACTTTGTTTTCTTCTCTCGGAAGGTAATGGATTGAACCATCTTAGTCCTTTATTATCTCTAACCGCATTAGTTAGAAAATATTGATATATATTTCTATGAATGTATACATGAGGCTTTTAGGATCTGTATATATGTGATGATTTTCCCAATAGAGATAATGTTTCCAGAAAATTAATGTGAAGATCACTATATCTAATTATAGATCATGTATTTGTTAGTTATACACATGGGTCTCTAATTTGAGTTAGGCATAGGTTGTCACTTTGTTATCATGCATGAGTATAGACCCAATACTGTTTTGGATGCATCTCTATTGATCACAAATCCTTCCCCACTGAAGTGTATTGCCATCACTAGTGTAGTTATTAGCATCATAATTAAATCTTTAATGATCTTATCATGTTAATCAGTCCCAAAAAACATTACTCATATCTGAGTTAGTTTTGTTACAGAGATTAACAGTCATAAGAAGTTTCTCACAAATCGATGATAGTACACAGATAATCCAAGGAATCTATAGATCTACGTCACAAATGTTGTTCAAGCCCATCCTTCAATTTCATCTGTTATTGATGGATCTATATATATCCCTTTTGTGATAAAATAACTCTATAATATAACTTTATCCATACAAAACTAAAATTTATTATACTTCACATATCTATTTTCTTTTGACAAGGTCTTTAGTACAACATCTGAATACTCAACGTGCCCCTCCTTTCTTTTGGAGTGGATAAAAATATAGTCTATAAATACAACCATAAATTTTTTAGGTAATCCATAAATAAACTATTAATTAGATCTATAAAGATATCTAGAGAATTAGTGAGTCCAAATTACATCATTATGAACTGATTTTGCATGTACCTTGTAAAAAATGATGTCATGGGGATATAATATTTACTCCTATTTATATGATAATATCTTGAATTATGATCCACTATAGATAATTATTAGGATCCATGTATCTGATCGAACAATCCATAAATCCATGGAAGAGGATACTTGTTCTTTATCGTGATCAATTTATGTTCAGTATAATCAATGCACAGTATAATTGATCCATAATTATTCATGGTGAAGAGGATCGGTGCACACCATAGTGAAACACATGCGTGTGTAAACTATTTCTAATGATTCCCCCATATTTTATTCTTGATAACCTCATGATAAATAGTGGCTATTATATATAGATTATTGGATATCATAAATTACCGAGGCATAATATCAATTGAGAACTCAATCTCACATCTTGGAGTAAGACCGGTGAATTATTTAGGAAACACATTAGCATATTCCCTTTCAAAAAACATCTTAAACATCCATATTTTCCTTAGTTTCAACCATTTCAGCAATAAAAACTTAGTCATAAAGAAATAATTTACATTCTTGAGATGGTGAAACCAAATGCAAGACATCCAACTCTATTCATTTGTACATATTTTCAGGGTAATTCATGATAATGAGGGTGATATCAATCTCTCAACCATATGTATTGGCTCTATATAAGGAAAGACAATACATACATATAATTGTATCAAATTCCTATAAAGGGAGTACCACAAGGTTTTTTGATATGTTCACCACAAAAATATTCATATTAGAGAAGTTATATTCATGGGGGGGTAATTGATCCACTTTCCATTTTAGAAAATAACTCTACTTACATGTTTTAATGTGGTGATTATATAGTTCTAATAATCTTTAATGATATAAAATAATTCATATAACTACAATTAAATAGTCAGTCTACCATTATTTAATTAATAACTAGCCTTCTTATCACAATGTTGTTTTTATATCCACCACAATAGTTGGGATGGCATAATTTTCCCCTTTCCTTCTTCGCCTATGAGGTTATTGGTTTCAGTTATCATTGAAAACCCTTATCTTAGTGCATTGATTTGCAAAGGGTCATCATTCTTGGATATTGAATCATTGGATAAGTGGATGAGGGTTTATTGGAACATTCAATTATTATATCACATTAGTCTGATTCTCCCTTTTTATTCCTTCGATAGCTGAAAATCATTCCCACACCTATCAAAACTCACCCCAATAAGGCTAGTTATGTGACTCCCTAATCCCACCACCAATATGATAAGGGATATTGACTATCACTGAGTATTCATATCACTAACATGGGAGGCCTTAGCCTTTGTACCTACACACACACACACATCTCCAAAAAAAAGACAATGTAGAAATGTACCAAGAATGCATAAATCTAAATCCCAAAACCAGAGTAAGATTGGATGTAAAGGAAGTAAATAGGTCCAATCACAATCCCACTATGAAGAGTCTAAAAACAAATCTAACCTGAAAGTTATACTGGAGACTACTATCAAGATACCATAGGAATACACAAGGTTATGTCTAATCCCACTAAGCACATCTTAGTCCTAGTTCATCTCGAAATAAATAAAAAGGTCGATCTTTTGCATAAGACATGAAACATGTAGGCATAGATCTTTTAGGGTTGAGTTTAACAATACCCAGTAATACCCCCTACAACAAAAAAATCATATAACAAAGAAATAATATCCAAATCTACATAGAAAATTTTCTCATTTAAATATAAGAAGAATATCTAGTTATACTCAACAAATACACACAGTCTAAAGGTAAAGTCACAACTATAATTCCATACTAGTATTCTAGATACAAGGTTCCATAAACTACTCATCTAGGAGAACTCACTTCATGTTTCTAATAACACTGATGACATCTATCTGAGAGGTAATGCTTGTTGGGTCTCACCATTATAATTACACAATGAAAGTATTAATAGATATGATACACTGATGAGGATCACACCCAATACCATGGGGTAAACCTACAACTAGTTCTATATTAACCCATTAAGTAGAGGTTCAGAACCTGTGAAGTGTTGGTCATGATGATTCCATGAACTCCACCTAGGGCATGAAGATGAATATAGGATTTCACTCTAGGCCTCATGGAATGATTCCAACAACACTATCAATGAATTCCAACTAAAAGGATTGTTTTCCTAAGAGTATGAGGTGATTCCATATTTTCCCTCATGGAATGGATATAGTGAATGTACTCTAATGATAATTTTCCAGATATTGATAAAAAGTGGTCCAATCCAACATCGTTAGACTAAAATGTGTGTATTAGGGGTATATGTTGTGCCCCATTGATCCTGTGTCTGGACCTTGTAAATTGTCTATGTTCATGTTGGTATAATAATAAATGGTGTGTGGTAACCTGTATACTTATTCCCATGTATCAGTACATGGTTGTTCCCATGTACACCTAGACAAGCCATATCTGTGTAGGAGTACATGGCACACAGAGGCCCTATAATATCATACATTGTTTATGTACCCTCTATGGAAAACATTAATCTCACAAAACGGAATCATACACTATGTGACAAGTTACTATGTGATACGTATCTTCCTCTAGAAATAGTAGTTTCCATCGATAGGTGGACACATTGAGTTTGTCTTTGTATTAAATGTTTTGTGTTTCATATTTTTTCATATTACCATATGCAGGTCATGCATTTCTATCCTCTCCTCAAAGGCTTAGATTTTCCAACATTGCCTCCTATCATGCTCGTGGAACTCAGATCTGGGACAACCATGGAAGATCATCACTAGGAATATGATTTTTGGTGTCCATGTTCATTATAGATTCATCATAAACCTACATCATCATTATGCGCCTAAAAATTGCACTTGTGTATGGCGATATGTCCTCAATATGACTTCCACTTACTTTTATTTCACAATCCTTGCCACATACCGAGTCCGGATCTTCTATATAGAATTATTTTTCCATGAAATTGGTTCACAAAACTTGATTCCACTAATTTACACTTTCATAAATTCATGATCCCCTCCCTATATTGAGTTTAGATTTCCTATATCAAATAATTTCACTAATGAATTGGTGTCAAACATTAGATTCCTTTTTATTTGGGTTAAATCACTAAGAAAAGAAAACTATGATGATGGACACACATAGAAAAATGGTAGAAAACCATGAAATGTGAAAAAATAGGAACAAACCTAGGCCATGTTAGGTTGGACTTGATTAATTTCCATTAGAATAAAGAATAAGAAGCAAAAAAAATAAAATACCTAATAGAATTCCCAAATAAATAATCTCATCCAACAATACGCATGATCGGTGGATAAATCCACTGGTTGATTAATCTTTTTACCTCATAAAAATAGAAAACATGGAATGATACCAAATCAAACAATGTCCTACCTCGATATGGATTAATCCCTGGTGAAGATTTAAGTTTAACTGTGATCATTGGTCAGATCCTCTAATTCAATATCGCACTGATCATCAATCATTGATCTGGTTATCGCCTGCTAATGAAATCTCCTACCATGCCCTCCAAAGACTATTTATTGATTTTAAGGGTTGTAAAACTAAACCATCAAATTGTCCATAATTGTTTATTTAAATAAATATTTAGTTCACTACGTCAATGGTTGAATAAAATAATTTCACTTAATTTTTTTCTAAATTTTACGCATGTGACAACGTTTCCAAAAACACCCCTCAATGAAAAAGGTTAGGTCATTATTTGGGTAAAGCACACATTCTGAACTCAGTGGTCCCCTCAAACCTCTAATCTAGACCCCCACAAGAAATTAATTCCACTGTTTTAGTAAAACTATGTTTGAAATCCATTCAATATATTTAATATATTTTACAATATTTATTTTTGGTACACGGGGCCTCGAAATTGTAGGTTTTCTTTGAACATAGTCTAAAAAATATACCATACAATATCCAAAAATTATAGATAGAATCCCTATGTCATTAAATTATCCGAAACATGGAGCTTTATGTCCCTAAAAATCCCAAATATGTTATTACACACAATGATGTGGGTAATGTGCATGTATGTGAGCCTCCCACTCCCATGTAATCTACAAAATATTCGTGTACCACCACTAAATGAACATTAATTTAATCTCTCACCCATGAAGGATCATATCATGTTGATCTTCAGTCTCTATTAGGTACTCCTCAAAGGTAGCACCGTCCTTAATTTTCATCTCATCCCAAAAGATAATGTTTGATGAGTCATGCTTAGCTACGACACATGGAAGACATCATGTACCGGGTCTAACTAAAGTGGTAAAGCTAAGTGTAATGTCACCTTTTCAACTCTATACAATATATAGAAATGTCAAATGAATCTTTAAGATATCTTAATTCCCCAGCCAAATACACATAATCAACATTGATATGAAACCCCTATCAACACATGGTCTCCTTCATCAGTCTCCAATGTCCCCCTTTGTCGATCGGTATAAGACTTATGATGTCTCTATATAGACCTAATTATCTCCTGGATGATCTAAACCTTATCTTTAGTTTCTCGCAACAACTCTAGGACCCTGAATTCTAACTATCATGGGTCATACTTTCAATGTGGTGACCTATCGGTTCACTCATGAAATGCCTCAAATAGTGCCATACTAATAGTGGAATGGTATTTATTTTGTTATGAAAACTCAACCAGTGGAAGGTGACCCTCCCAAAAATATCCAATGTACAACATGTAAGCTCATAGCATGTCCACCAGAACCCGAATGGTCCGCTCATTCCTGCCATCAGTTTGGTGTTGAAACACTATGCTCAAACATATCAGAGTCTCAAAAGCCCCCTAAAATACTTTCTATAACTGAGATGTGCAGGGATAATCACAGTTAGAAATGATCATAGATGTAACTCCTAGAGTCATACTATCTTGTATAAAAAGAGGCATCCCATGATCTCTACTAAACATTTCTCCTAAATTTCTAAGAAGTGGGATTACTTGATGATTCAGTATACCCATATAGCATCATGTCCCTGGGAATTATGTGGTAAACCCATCATGATTTATATGGATATCCCATTCCACTTGTACTTTGGAACCTCATGGATTTTAGTTAAGCCTACTAAAACATGGTGCTCATCCCTCACTTACTGAAAAGTATGGCATAGAGAGACAAACTCTATGACTCCATCCTTCATCCTTGTCCACCAAAACTGACGGCATAGGTCCCAGTATAACTTTTCATGATATGGATGTACCACCAAATTAGATGTATGAAACTCTCTCAGAACCTCCCTCCGCCCCCCACAACATCACTGGTAAAATTTTACAACCTCAAAAAAGAATGACTTTCTCCCCGCCTTTAGAAAATACATCATGAGCATGTCTAGTGGATATATGAGAATGTAGGGTCTCACAGTCGGTATCCCCAAGTTATGACTCCCTAAATCATTATTAAATAGGAGGGTAATAATCATCGACTAGAGGTAATATTCTCCATCTGCATATATAAAGGGTTACTCCAACAAGACCAACTGCTCTGATGCCTCATTCAACAACTTCAGACAGGATCCCATGTTGAGAGAATCTGCTACCACATTCCCCTTCCCAAGAGTATATACAATTTAAAAGTCATAATCCTACCATATACTCTTTATAATGTAAATACACTTCTGAGGTAAGATATAATTGAGAATCATGTGATCCAAATAGGCAATAATCCTCTCACCCCTTAGGTAGTGTCACCACATCTTTTGTGCAAAGACTACCACAACTGACTCAAGATCATGGCCCACATAGTTCAACACGTGTGGTATCAAATGGGGTGATCCATTTGAATATTCGTTGTGGGATCTTATTCTTAATGTTCACCTTTCTCAAGTTCTATTAGTCCATGCATAACATCATGTTTCCATCCGTATTCTTGGTGTATAAAACCAGGACTGTCGATGGTGAAACATACGGTCTAGAAAATATCTTCCTCTGGAATTCATCCAACTATACCCTCAGCTCACAAAGCTCTGTAAGATACATCCAACATTTTTTCATGTATATCAGTTTCATCCTAGGGTGTAGATCAATGAATATGTCTATCTCTTAGTGGGGAGGTAATCCTGGAACATCATTAGGGAAGAAATCCTCATACTCCACAACAACTCCTGGAAATTAAAATCTCATAAAATCAACAGCACTAAGGGTCATGCTACCAAACTGGTGAGTAATAATATTCACCCTGCAATGCATGAGTCCATCAAATGCTAGTTGGGTTTACTTTTCACCAAAAAAGCAGAAACTAGTCCCATTGTTATGGACACACCACATCTTCTGAAAAAAAAAACAATCAATATGGTCATGAACTGTGGATAGCCATTCTATACCTAATATGTAATAATAATTAATCATCACTTCTACAATGAGATCCCTAAAAAATCTCACATACAAGATTCAGGTCACACTATTGGCACATGTTCATGATCGTTGAGTCATCTCTAGTAGGAGTCTTCATGTGAAAGGGTCATTCCAAGGGCTCAACCAAAATCACTAAGTCTAAAAAAGATATGTGGTATGAAATGAATTTCTAGCACGTATGTATTTTAGAACTACACATAAGGTATATAAAACCTAGATTTTTTATTTTACCAATCCTAGATCCTATAGTTTATAAGACTTGATCTCCTTTAGCTATACATACCCCTATTATCTAGCTCCCTTATCCTAGCGTGGATCATACTACTACAAATAGGGCTTTTAATTGCGCTAAAAAACCACCAACAGCGATAGAAAAGTGCTATTAATCATATAAAAGAAGGGGGTTCCCCTTTATCAGAGCTAAAAATTGTGATGATAAAGGGTCACCTTTATCCGCGCTAAAAAAGCACTAATAAAGGGAAAATTTATCAGCGTTATTTTGAGCACTAATAAATTTCCCCTTTATGAGTGCTATTTTGATTGATGATATATTAGACATTTATTAGTGCTTAATAAGCACTGATAAAGTCCAAGTTTCCTGAGCAAAACCAGCAGTTGCACAACACCTGCACACCTGAGACTTCACCTACACACACAGCACAAAAAACACCTATACACAAAGTACAAAAGAACCAAAATGTTGTATACATTTACTTGAAATCATAAATACAAAAAAAATACTATATACATTTCAAACAGTGTTTAATATGGTTATAATTACAATTTTCCAACAAATAGTTAAAAAAATTAATGTTTCATCCTTTTTTGCATTAGTGACACGCTCTCAAAAATTGTCGTCCATGGTATTAGTTCCCGAACAAAGAATTCAAACTCAAGAAAACAAATCACCTATATAAGGAAAAAATATTATGTTAGTAATACATTAATGAAATAAATTAAACATTAATATGAATGAATACATTAATAAAATGTCAATTTATACCTGTTACAAACTTTACATGTCTATATTTCCTTGGGTTAAATTAATATTTTATAAGAGGCTCAACAAGATTCATTGACTTGTAAATAATTTTTTTAAGAATGCATGGATGAGAAAAGAATAGGAAGAAATGTCAACAAAAACATGGAATACAAAAGGTTTCATTTATTGATAATAAAAAAGGGAGGAATCTCCATAGGATATACAATATGACACATACATGATGGTGTATTCAATTTCATAAGATTATTAAATTTTACAAAAAATTAAAACATTTTACTAGTAATACCACCATCCTAGATTGGTTATAAACCTAATAGATAAATATATCAGGAGCCTCTAAGAGTGTACTCTCCCATTCCAGGTCAAAGAGAATCAGTACTAGCCCGTCTGCATCAGACATTCAGTCCATCCCTGCATAGAACCTGGCCACTTATGCCTCTCCAATGTCCCCATATAGTATCTAAGGTTCCGTTGAAGGTATGGAAGGAATGTATTTCTCAGTTTTAGTGGGCTCCTTATGAGAATTGACATAATTATATATTCCATGATCATACTAGTTCACTTTTCTCTTGATCTCCTAGTTCTTTGGTGTGATTAGCTAACCCACCCCATCCCTCCCCTCCCCGAGACAACCCCCCAGATAGCCCCCTCCCAACCCCTGGATAGCCCCCCCTCCTCACACCACCACCACCACTCCACCTACAGCCCCTCGCTCCTCCTAAACAACCCCCCTTCCTCCCCCTATAGTCCCCTCCCTTTCCCTGGACAACCCACTTACCACCCCCTGGACATCCCCCTCCCCTTCTATACATCCCCCCTCCCCTCATGGATACCCCCCTCCACTCCTGGACACCCCCTCCTTCAAGGACAACCCCCCCTCCTTTCTCCTACAGCCCCTCCCTTTCCCTCGACATCCCCCTTTCCACCCCCTGGATAGCCCCCTCCCTCCAGGAAACCCCTCCTTCCTAGAAACCCCCCACCCACCCTCCCACATTCACACACCTCCCTCCTAGACACCCCTACCTCCTAGTTCTTTAGTGTATACCCATTAATAAAATTATTTATCCAAATATATTTTCATTATCTACTTGATAATGGAATAAATATTATTCATACACCATCATTCACTAATATAAATTATAAAATAATATATTTTTTTGAAGAGATACAGTTCAAAAAACCAAGGAAAACACCAAAAATATATATATTGGAGGAATATGAATAAAATTTCCCATAACATTATCAAAAATATAATTTAAAAATACATAAAGCAAAAACATAGAGATCCTATGACAGAATTGGAGGATGCCAATCCTATAGAATGTGGGAGAAGGGAAATATATAAGTAGTGGCGATACATCTTTTGAAATTCATTTTATAGAAAAAAACATCTCATTCCATAGATTTCATCCACATGCCAGGATTTATGGTAAAAATGATTTAGTTGAGAGTGTACTCACAACTCTTCTAGATCATAAATTATTCCTTCCCTCAAACTAGACCTTGAAATGATTGGAATGTACCATTCAACATTCGTAGGACTAGAATCATCTTTCCTGTATCGAGAAGCACCACACTTGGGGAATTCTTTATGTGATTTTAGGTCCTTACAAAACAATATGTAGTAATTTGGGTAGGCATTCATTCTTTCAGATATCATACCCATCGAGCATAGCATTCATTTGTCATCGTATGTTCAGCTTGAAAGCTCATTATCTTCTGGGAGCATGTCATTCAGGAGAGAAAGTAGTTCAGTAAAACTGGCATCACTCCACCCATTGCCTGATTTCAAATTATTGAGCTTCACTATGGCTCACAATGTTGTATATTTAGTGCAACCAGCATACAATGGAATTTTTGCAAAACTCTCTAACTTCTCAAACAATTTTGGGAAATCCAAAATTTCATCTTCAACTATCCTCGTCATTTCCTCAATACAATCTTTTCCATCATTCACATCTCTAATCACATACTCTATACGATCATCATCATTGTTCATGCTTATAATCATATCAGATGATCCATAAAACACCGTGTTATCTGAGCCACTAACTACATTCGTTTTTTCCCTTTGTTTATTCCAACATGTATAGCATTGATCTATTCCATGACAGATCAGGTGTTCTCCCAACTCCTCTAGAATAATTTTTCTGGAATAACAACATCATAAACACAGAAAAAGGATTTGAAAAGGGTCACATGCATGATCTTTTGAAAACATGATAAACTCTTTCATGCCATCTTCATACTCTTTTGTCAACCGAATGGAATTCATCCATTCTTTATTCACATTCATCCAATTATATATAGTAATATTAATATATAATAATATAATTACACAAAATATGTTCAACAAGCTAGGATAATCCTTTTTAGTAGAATGTTTTTGTATCCCACATGTGATCTATATGCATTGTTGAAAACCAGTTTTTTAGTGTTTCTATAGAAAGATAATATATCTAGTAAAGAACTATGCAACTAAACTAATAGATGGTATGATTTTCAATAGAGTGTTTGTAGGTGTAAGGATTCATTACATGTGTTGTTATGGTTATTTGACTAGGGTTTCCATATAGTTTTTCATAGTGTCCTCTAGTGAAGTGGTTTTCTAGGATTCAGTGGAATTGCACTAGAAACTAATTCGTGGTTCCATTGAAATGGGTAAATTTTGAATTGATATTCAATTGTTGAAGAAATACAACATGGAAAAAAATGGATTACCAATCATTAGAACAACCACCACACCATACAGACACACAGTCTTTCTCACAATTGCAACACCATACTAACCAAACAATAACAATTTCAAATTTTACAATGCATCCCATATTCAATTTTGTTTGTTAATCCAGGGGTCATCACATAAGATTTATCACCCTGGGGAATTCATTCATAAGTAAATTATCCATAAATTACAAAATTGTTATATAAATTTTCTACAGGAACCAACAAACATGCAATTCTTTTGTTGCTCAAACAAGGACCACCAAAAACCATGATTTTCAGCGGGGAGTTTAGCCCATACATTTCACATTTTAACCATCAATATCAAATAGTAATAACATGTGAACAAGAGGAGACCAATGATTAATAGGACAAAACTCACAGTGAAGGTGTCATTCAGCATACAGTGGAGGTGCGTTCGTGGAGGAGGAGAGGCGTGCAGCAGAGGAGATTTCCAACTAAAAAGAAAACATAAAATGAGAACTCAAATGTTATACCTATCCAAAATAGGTCCAATGTGATATATTAATGGGACATGACTTTTAAAAAATAATTGAAACCTATATATGATTATCCATGAAACCCATCCATTCAAGGGCGTAATTTTTTCACTTAACACATCATCAGGTTCATGGTGATACCCACCACGATCCTGATCCAAAGTGTTTCCCACCATTGTAAACACCTACTGTAACACATCATCCAGTCATCCAACAACCCACTTTGTGTGGTTTATAACTAAAAAAACCATAACACACATGAAAAAACCCTCCAAAATCAAGTACAAGTTGTCATATTTTATTCCAAATAGAATCAAACAAGTCTCCACTTCTTATGAACAAGTCCCTAACACGCTGAATTTCCCTCAAAAGTCCCAGTGATACCTCAAAATGAACCTGTAATACCCAATATAAAGTAACCATTTCCCTCTATTTTCTACAACATCTAATCTCATGGAAAACACTATGACTACATTTTTACAAATGATTCAATCTTTGAATCATGTGAAGAAATAGGTTCACCCCCTAAATAATGCGATGAATGGGTTTCACCCCCAAAATCACATGATGAATCATGATTTACCTCATGAATCACCATTGGAACACATCAAGATTATACTGATCATCCAATAAGCATATAGAATTTATCTAGAACATAATTTAAAATATAAATATGGTATTAATGTGGGACTAGATAAATCATATTCACCAACTCAATGACATTAAAATTCTATATCAACCATCCAATAACTAATCCTATTATATGGAAGACCCTTCTAACATGATGTTCATACCTCCATAGTGAATGATCCATCTATTATCATAGATATTTAATATATGTGGTCATATTTATCAAACCTAATCTCTAAATTGAAATATCATGTTCCACATAGTTCTTGATCACTGAAATATTATACCCATCACCCACTGAAATTCATCTCAAATGAAGGTCACACCCTCAACAACCATTGGTTATCCCCCACTACATTTTTACCTTATAATACTTATCGAGCATCACCACAACATGTTCTATCACCAAATATGTGTTGTTTCGCATGATCCATGATCATTTATCTAATGAAACACCTGTCTGGGATTAACTCTAAGATAAAACATGACACTATATTTTCTCCATTTGTGACGTATCATCCACCAGATATTGAAATTTTCTATTTCATCCAAAACCCCATGAAATTGAGTCTAAAATAATTTTATCAACTCCATTGGTACTCGGATCACACTTTACATCTCACCAATGTAAAATTTAAATGGTTACCATGCATAATTGTCGTGTACCATTCTCACCTCATCCAATATAATTGGTGTACAATATTGTACCACCTAATCAAATTACCTGACTCATGATCCCAGAAGTCAAAAAAAAAATTTATTACTAAAATACTATCTCCATTAGATAGTCTAATTAACCTGATCTATAATCTTACCAATGTACACCCCTTGAAACCGCATGATCCAGTCTCCAGAATACGGATCAATAACCCTCATTATCGAAATAATGCATGTCTAGATAGGTGTAAATCTTTTTGATACCCTGAATTATCACCTGACATGGACTAACCTAAGTCCTATCTCATCTATATTTGGCTCACATTCCTATACCCATGACCATGTTCCATGATATTTGAATCATCAAAATATAGAACCTACATGCTACTTTCCAACAAGATTAACATTTTTAAAATTATCATGAAAACATCACTAATTCCTTTCAACTGGTATTGTCTCACAATAACATGTGTCCATCCATTATATAATAGATTCTCCACTAAGAAACACATAAAAAACATAGGTCTAAGAATCAAACTAATATTACCCTTGAAACAATCCTTGATACCAAAAACATCAAAACTCAATGTGCCCTTCTCAAAAATATTCCAAGGATTCTCAATGCCTATACAATATCAAGTCAAGGAAATTACCCATACCTTCCATATTACAAATGTCTATGGTATCTTCATGCATATATCCCATACTTGGTATGACATAATTTATGCTAATCACATCTCAAAGCATATACCTTTGCTTCATGTTTCTAAATAATTCACAGGCCTAGGATAACCCCTAACACATTTTACCTTCATAAAACTCATTTAATCTCATCCAAAAAACCCAAATCACTAACAACCTGATCCATATATCAATGTAATAAACTTTACTACCTATCCCATAGGAAGCGGTGGCAGAGGCAGCGGTAGAAGAGGTAGTGGCAGCAGAGGTTGAGGAGAAGGATGGTCGCGGTGGAGGAGGAGGAAAAGGTCGTAGCGGCAGAGGATGTGGAGAGGAGGAGGAGGAGGGGTCATAGAGGAGGAGGGTCGGGTTGAGCTTCCTCGATGGCTTAAACGAATGCGAGAGATGAGGGTCCTATTAGTGTTGTTTTATAAAATCCATTGGAAACATTATTAGCACTAGTTAAAAGTGCTAATAACGGTCTACCTTTATCATCACTAAAAATCACTGATAACGGAACTATTTATCAGCGCTATAAAATTACCGCTGATAAATAGGTGTTTTATCAGCACTTTTTTAGTGCTGATAATGATTTTCTTTATCATCACTACAAAAGCACTAATAAAACATCTATTTATCAGCAATCAAATTTTAGCACTGATAAACACTTATTTTATAAAATTATAATTTTAATAATTTATTCATATTCTTATATATTTATTTAAAATGATATATTGGATAAATATATATTTATTTATTAATAATTATAACTATAAATAGAATATATTTACAAATATTTGTATATAATTGTTAATGTGTACAAAAAAATTATTTTTGAATATAAATATAATAATTTTATATAAATTAATAATAAAAACATTTATCAACACTAATAATAATGCTAATAAATGTACTCTTTATCTACGCTAAAAAAATCAACGATAAAGGATACACCTTTATTGGAACTTGTTTTAACACAAATAAAGGCACACCCCTTTGTCAGCATTTTCTGTTTAGCACTGATAAAGGGCAGTTCTTCCCTTGCCCTATTTTGTGCTAGTGTCACCTGGGGGTGGTTGTGGTAACATGTCAAAGCGTCTACCAGCTCTAGATACTCTCCTAGCTCCTATATCACTTCTATTTCCTTGTGAACCTTCATGTTCATTCCGTTTCCTATGCCTTAGTGGCCTATCCATAGTCTCCCTATTTGCTTTACGGTGGGTTGGATAATCTAATTCTAGATGGCCCCAACCATCACAGGAATAGAACTTCCTCTCCCCCGGATGAATGGACCCATCTTGTGAGCCTTGAACTACAAAACCTCTATCATGGGACCTCCTCCTAAAATTTCTCCCACATCCATGTCCTTAACACTGAAATTGGCTCCCTGTTTCACTGGTATATACTTTTGTGTTCCCACTACCAATAACCAGTGGCTATATATACTCATCCAAGATAATATTAACCACCAAAGTGCACTCCATCACCCTAAAAATGGTAAGAATTCAAAGAGGGATGAAATTGGATCATTTGTCTCTTCTTATTCCTCACTCGAAGGTCTGGTCTCTAAAGAACTAGTCACTAACAATGTCCATTGAGTACCCAGAGTGGTTGGTGACCTTGATAAATAATCATATAGTATTTGGACTCCCTTCTCGAGCTGTAGAGGCACTGAGGTACGTAAAAACCTCAATATAGTGAGATAAAACTCCCCTCAGAAAAAGAACTCAATCTATGACCTTGCAGGAGTATCCATGCCATAAGATTGGGAAACCAAACCCCACTGTCGTCCTCTTAATCCATGAATAATTCTTTCTGTTAGGAACTCCATTTGATCCACTAGTTTTCAAAACAAATGGAAAACTCATGTCACCACCTCAAGTAGGAGCCCATCCACCTATGGGTTTGGATCACCTTAGAACTAATGGGCTCTCTATAAATGAAACATGTGATGTGTGATAATCCTACAAACCTCATCCAAAAGTATTTTAGGTATCATATACTTCCCTATAGGTTGTGTTATAGATAGTACACCACATGAAGGTAAAATTTCTTAAACTGGTCCCCATATTAATGACTCATCACTAAGAGGATCATCCTTAGTATCCTGATGTTGAATCCTAGTTGGAATACATCCCAGAGGCATCCTGAAAGTAAAAAAGTTGTACAAATGCCAATGAGTATATATAGAGAGCTGTCACAAGAAGGACATAGAAACCACAACACATTCCAAAGTGATGAAAGAACCATTTTTTCCAATAACCATTGTTCTGTTGTATCAGGTTGAAAATCAGGTGATCAATGTTTTGGTGTATGGATACGTCATCCTCCATTCCAACATTGGATTCTCTAGATATAATTCCAAACTCAATAAACTTTAAACAATTTCCCCCAAAAAAACCCCTCTGAATCAGGTCCTAAGGTAGAATTGACTATATTGATGCCACTCTTGCATGGACTGTCCCAATGGAGGCCTACTATGAGACAACCCAAGCCCACCTCAAATATTTTTGGAGATGGAGACTGGTGCTATGTAGATATAAAACTGACATGGTAAACCTTATCCAATGTGCCAATACACACACACATCTCCAAGACCATAAACTGAGGAAATGTATAAAAAACTAAACAAATATGCTTTTATACCTCTAAATACCATAACAATAGTATGATTGTATGTAAAGGAAAGTAAAAATTTCCCAATACAAGACCACCATAAATACACTGAAAATAATCCTAACCTGAATGTAATACTGGAGATTGTTGTCAAGATACCACGAGAACACGCCTATATCTATCTGTTCTCACTATGCACCATCTGGTCCGGGTCAATTTAGGACTCATTTAAAAGTTCTATCATCTTCACAAGACATGAAACATTCGTGCATTTCCTTGGTAGGTGTGATTATAACAATACCCATTGGGACACCCAAAAACCACAACGCATAAAAAAATAACAGTCATCCCTACAAAAGTATTCATGTACAACACATATAATATGGATATCTATATATAATCAACAAAGACATGTGGTCTAATGGTAATGTCACATCCATAATTCTATCTTAGGATTCTAGCTCGAGGGATCCACAAACCAATCATTTGGGAGAAAAAACTCCATGAGATTGAAAACACTGATTATGTTTCTCTGTGAGGTAATGTTTCTCAGGTCTCACCAAATTAAGTACACATTGAAAGTCAGAAGAGATACAATATAAAGAAGAATATCACACCCAATCCATGAGGTTAACAACAACTCAATCTTGATTAATCTACTTTATAGAGGATATGTGCCCATATAGTGTTATTCGTGATGATAACAATAACTACACTTAGGTCATGAAGATGAATAGAGGATATCATTGTGGGACTCAAGAAGGAATTCCAACAACTATATCAAATAATTCATGCTAAAGGGATCAACATACTATGAGTAGGAGTTGATTCCATACTAACCCTCCTAAAATGGATATTATGAATGTACACTAACAAAACATGTCCAAGAAACATAGTATAATGCCTCAAATCCATCATTTTAGGAGTATATGATGTGTAGTAAGGTTACAGGCCATAAAATATTCACATCAATACCTTACCATGTAAACAGACCATGTATGTGTTTGTGTCCATGTAATAGTGAGTGACTTGTGGTTTCCCATGTACTTATACCCACGTACTAGTACATGGGAATTCCCATATACATTAGGTCAATATATGTTTGTGTAGGAGTATATAACGTGTTTGTGGTTGTGTGCTATCATCTCATGTATGTGTACCCACTGAGGTACATGTTGGGATCACAAAAGATGACCACACACCATGTGACAAGGTCACACTCCATTTGATACTTATCTTCTTCTAGAAACCATTTCCACCACTTAGAGTTTCCCATGTGGAATGTGGCTCCAAGTTACATGTCATGTATTTTAGAATTTTATAGATTTGTACATCTAGTTCCCATGTTTTTGTCTCATCCTCCAATTTTTGAATCCACCACTATTTCCACTGATCATTCCCTTGGAATGTGGATCCAAGTCGACTAAGGCTGATCCTTACTGAAGGGAGAATTTTGTATGGCCTCGTTCATTCAAGAATTGTCCCAAACCTCCATCATCGCTGTGAACCAAAAACTACACCTTCACATGCCAATCTGGCCCTGATTTTGTCACTGTTGTAATCATCTCACAATCCCTACACCATACCAAGTTCAAATTTGCAATATCAAATTGTTTCACAAATAAATTGTGTGTGCAATGTCTGATTCCTTGATATTTGGGTCAAATATCCAGAAAAATGAAACATTTATGATGAATGCCTGTAGAATGATAGGACAAAACGATGAAACATGATGTAAGAGGAACAAACCTCAGCCATGTTCATTTAGAATCGATTCGTATCTATTATAACAACGAACTAAGAACCATAATAAATAAAACTCTTAATATAATTCCTACCCAAATAATCACATCCTGCAATATGCAAGATCTGTTGATCAATCTATTGGATTATTGATCAATGTTTATCTTAGAAATGAAACCTTTTTAATGAAACCAGATCAAAAAATGACCTACCTCATAATGTATTGTTCGCTAGTAAAGAACAGAGTGGCACCCTGAACATTGGAATGATACTCTAATTCATTCTCACACCGGTTTTCAATCATTGATCTGGTTATAATCCTCCAATGGAATCTCCTTCCATGCTCTCCAATGTAACTCCAACAATTTTAAAAGTTTTGTGACTAACAATTCATATTTTCCATAAGCGTGTAATTAAAGAAAATATAATGTTGTTTCATCAATGGTTGAAAAAAATAATTCCACATAGATATTTTATCCATTCATTCTGGGAATACCAGGCTTCAGAATAACATGTCGTATCAGTGATTGATATAGAAAATAATCAATAAAATATCCAAAAACATACATAAAAAATTCAAGTAATTATCACACCTAAATAATTTCCTTTTCCCCTTAATACAATTTTTGGGATTCTTGTTCCCACATTTTTGACAAGTGGGATGTTGTACTTTCTTACCTCTTAATATTTATCCATAACTCCACTAAAATTAAACTCCATTCTTCACTTCTTGTCCCCAAACCCATGAGACCCTTGAGCTTCATTGTTACCCATTTCATATTTGACAGAACATCATTAAATTTTCTTACTCCTATCATCATCTCTAATCATAAAATATTTTTGTATGCATATCCATATCTAACAAAAGAAGAGGGAAACATTATATTTGGGTGAAATTAAACTTTCAATGTTTTATCATGCATTATTTTTTATTTTCACCACATATTTCAAAATGGATTCATCATCCTTATTCATGAGGAAATGTAAATCATTCTCTATTTTAAGTCACAGAATTCATTGAAAAATATTTATAGAAAAAAAATATAGAATTATTTCAACACCATTACTTCGATCTCTTTCCCAATATTCATATTTTTTTATTATTGTCTATCATGGATCATATTACCCTTCAATATAATAAATATAAATCATTAAAAAAATTTTATTTGACCATTGAATTATTAAGAAGACATTTTTAGTGGAGTTGATCAATTATCCCATGATTAAGGGATCAAAATATCTATATAAATTTGAAGACTTTTGTTCTATATGGTTTCTAATTGCAACCTTCCCTTACATTGGTTGATGGGGGTTTCCCCTGATTAAATTTTTTGTTCATAACATAAGTTAACTGATAAAATATTTTCATGAAATTCCCAACTCATTCTCCTGTTGGGTTGGTATTCTCATTTTCTCAGTTGTCACATTTCCCGTCACATTGGTTTCTTACTTGGTTACTCCTAATTCAAATCATTGAAAAAATTAAGGGGAAAATTATAAATGAGAATTTTTAAACTCTTAACCCCAAAAATGGGATACTATGGACATTGATGGGATAATTCATAATGGATACATATTCTTTATCATATCAGTCTATAGATTTTTATCTATTTTATCGATGATCTATTTTCAAATGTAAAATGATATGGGAATTTTTATTCACTCCATAATAGTTCATAAGGATCCTATGAATTTACAAAATAATATCATTTGGTAGTGTCAAACCTGATGTGAATAATGGAATTTTTTTCATTCACTAGGTGATGATCAGGCCCAATGCTCCCTTTTTGATGTTATTTCCCTAAGGTATAACTATGACATGGCTATATCCCTTAAAAGTGCCAATAAAAGGATTGTGTTTCTTGGATCCCATTTACACTATACTTTATCATAATTTAAGGATGTTTCAACTTTTTTTTTATATTCATAAGGCTTGAATAAAGTTTTCTAATCCAAATTCCCAAAAATATATAGAAATTTCTCTGATACCAACTACAACAATGCATAAACTTAATAAAAATTAATTCATGATGAATTTTACAAGGACACACATAATAAATTATAGAAATATAGAGAGGCTTAATTTATATGGTGAATTAGATACATAATATAATAACATTAAAGTGGGGTACAACTATATTATTTCCAAATACCAAAACATGACTTTAATATCCATTGATCATCTAAAGATGAATGGGATAACCGAAGGATATATATAAGAAAGGGTTGATCTATGAATCTTATTAATGGAAAAATTCAATGAATAATGTGATGAAATATATATAAGTTAGTTAGGAGTCATATGATGGTGAGATAAAAGAATTAAGAATCATAAAAATGATCACTGAAGCATGAAATAAGATTATAACATCGAGGAAACATAAAAATGTTGAAACAATATTAAACATCATAACATAAGAATAAGTCAAATCTAACCATAAAGACAACATAACGTAATATGCATAGGATAACCTCTCATATAGAAAAATTGGAATATGAGGAGGTAAAAACATTACCAAACTCATTATAGGGGTATATATTTTTGAACCCACCTGTCACACTCATCTCATGTACATGCATTTTTATTCCACATAGATCATAAAAAATAATAATGTGTTTAATCAGTATCTATCACAAGATTATAAATTATGGGATAAATACATTGATTTCCCCAATAAATGTTGGATATATCTGACTAGGTGAGCACCATCATGTAGAAATGGGTATGAGTGTTCATAATAAAATGTTTTTCATGGAAAATTAATCTATAATTTCAACCATATAACAGGTGTACATAATGTTTCGGGTAACTAGTAAATTAGGGTGAAATGCATTTTAACATTACATGGGAATTGTAAGGACTATAAAATGGATGATAAGAAAGACATTAAAATATAAGAATTTGTAAATCAAAAGGCATATTAAAAGAGAGTACTCGAAATATAGATGGAGATGAGAGGATACCCTACTGTGAGAGGGCTCTTCAAAATCATTGGGAGGAAATTACTAAGATATTATAAAGACCATGGGATGTATTTAGTGTCATATAGGGAGAATAGAATCATAATCAAAATGTTTTTTGTTAATATGAGTGATAGGGTGGGTGGGTATTTATTGGAAATAGGGGGAATTCAATATTACTATTAAAACTCTGGTTTTGGAATATATTTGAAAAAATAATGAAAATCACAAACAATTAAAGGGTTTTCCCATGTATCATTCAAATGTGGATTCTATAAACATTTCATAAGTCCAGGAATAGAAATTCAAAATGAAATACACTTGGTCTTGTGGATGTGATCCATCTTTATAATGAATTGATTCCAAAACCATAAAATATAATATATGTTTTCAATGATTCATTAAGGTTTTATAAAATTAATCAAATAACTTCATAATAACATTATTTTAAATTTAAAATACATATTTTTTCATGGATACCATTTCTTACATTTATTAAATCACTTTTGGAAAACTATTTTTTGATAATATTGAATGTACATTTATACTATATTTATTTTTTAACAAAATTTCATATCTCTCATAAAATTATGAAAAATTAACCACTGAATAATTATGACATGGAGATTTCAAAAAAAATATTAATTTAATAAAAAATGATTTTTCAAATAGAATAATTTACACTTTTAAATAAAAAATACCAATTTATATAAAAATGTTATTCCATCATGTCAAAATCTAATTTTTATCAGATATATATTATAATCATTGATAAATTAACTATAAAAATGGACATATATATATATAATAATTTATTTTATTGAAAAATAATAATATTCATATTCAAATGACTAGGTTCAAGATAGATAAAACATTATTACACCATCATATTCCCTATGGTTAAGGTGTACGATAGTGAGACTTTCTCGGGGTGGTTAAATGAACACAGTTTCGGACTTGATCAAAATAAGCTAGAAATTATCCCATAAATGGTTTTAATAATTTATCATTTGTTGAATATTAGTTTGTTCATGGTCAATGGAAAGGCCTAGGGATTCCATCTCACTTGGAAGCTCCAATAAATGGGATTCATAAGGTATGATATTACTGGTGGATTATATCACTTACTCTATCTATGTCAATTAGATTTTATCATAACCCTTAATGTATATTAGTCATATGGGTCATTTTATAGTTTCAATATTATTAGTGGTTATGATTCATAATGGTGTCTTAAATATAACATATTATAACATATAGTGGTCCAAAATAACTGAAGCAGCACATGGGTTTTATATAACATTATAACATTATAAGGAATGTACTCATTTAAAAACATAATTTCATTTATAATATTTCAGATGGTGACATGCTTGACACCCATTGAATGATTCATATGATGATATTTATTCATGAAGGGATCCTTATCTGGTGGAATATATTATATTTTTCATGTGATGGTGCATATACTGTTAACATGGCTTCTCTTGATCACATTTTACATGTGACTCCACATGATCATGTAGAATAAATAATTTCACATGATCAAGTCTTGTTCATAAAAAAATAAGTGGATCATTCCTCTACTATATCATTTCATCCATGTAAAGTAGTATAAGATTTTAATGAAAAGTTTCTAATATTCTAAAGAAAGAATGAATGGGGATCTATATAATTATTTTCATGAGATTTCATGAGATTGAGAATGGTTTGACCTTTGAATCTCAATACATGAAACTATATGATAAGTTGGATCCTTGAAATATATATGGGGTTCCCATATGTTTAATGATGAGGGAACATAGATTTTGGTTGGAAGAAATTAAATCAATCATCTGGTGAGTGTTTTTGGCTTATAATTTTTAATATATGAATAGTATCCTATATGGATAATATCTCATATTAAACTTAATCTCAGTAATGGGAAACTTAATAACACTATATGTTTCATTCGCTTCTTGGTATAACACCAAGGATGAAACCTAAAATAACATTTCACACTCACCCATCACCGGTCCATACCAAAACTATTTTTAGTCTCCCAGGAACCCTCCTATAATAAAATTCACTTAACATGTGGTTTCTCACTCAAAAACATTACTATGTGTGTTATGAATCCACCGACCTACATAAAGGAAGTCACCAATTCCACCATAAATGTTTTTTTTGCTGGCTTTATAAGTACCCAACCATATAAATTACTTGTTATAGTAAAATTAAACTATAATTCACATTCTTACATTACCAAGAATTTTTATTGTTTTTGGTTTTTGTGAATTAGGTCACAAATATTACATAAATAACCTTAAATTATCTTGTTGATTAATCTAATTAGTATCCCTTTTTTCCATTGCAAATATTTTAAAATAATACGTGATTTTTTTAATGAAATGTCAACATGATTTTAAACATGACTTATCACCTTCTCATACCCATCTATGGACCCTATGAAAAAACATTTAAAATATGATATTAGTATAAAATTTTCAATAATTGAAATAATTAGAAATAAAGAATCTATTAGTCCATGAATACTTGAAAACAATTAAAAAAATAAACATTGGGATCAAAATAAATATGTTATTACCCATGAAATATCCTTTTAAAAACAAATATTTTAATAAAACACTTACTAATAAATATTAAATAAAAAATAATATTCATCAAGTTTTCTTTTCTTTCATGAAAAATAGAAATATATTTTTAACAATTTTATACTTTTGAACCTTATGAATTAGTATATAATTTCCTTTACCTTGTGAAATTAGATGATTTTAATAAAAATCATAGAAATAATATATAAATAATGTAGGTCAATTAGTGAATTATTTTCATAAAAATCATATGAATGAGATAATATTCATGATTACACATATAATAATCCACATGGTTACTTATAAAATAACTATCGAAATTACAATTCAAATAATCCCCATAATGTATTCTGATAATCTCATTTGTTAAAACTAGTTATATAACATAATCCATTTTACTAATGCATTGGAGGGATATAACAGTCAAAATACCATATATTTATAATGGAACCACCCATAATCATAAAAAAATAAACATAACCATAATAGAATGCATAAATTGTTTCATAAAAAAGTAATATTTTCACCCATAAGAAAACATTTTCAAATATTCATATATCCATTACATTTTGAAATGATTTTTAAAAATTAATAAAAAATGGTGATGAAGGGTATTTATTTGAAGAAAATAAGTATTTCTATAAGGTAATTATAAAATTATATAATTCTTATGGTTGAAGGAAAGGACATTGTCACTATATATGCTAAAATAGTACATTAGTTTTTCTTTTTCAAATGGAAAGATTAAACATTTTATAAAAAAATATGTTTAAAACCCCTTTTAAGGAATTAAATAGAACAATAAATTTACGTTTATAATTAATACATTTATGTAAAAATATATGCATAAAAATGTTCAAAAAAATGGATATGGAAGAAATTTTTATTTTTAAGGGAAACTATAAAAGTGAATTTTTATAAAGAAATTCTTTTACATTGAATCTAACATTTCACATAAATTCCTCATATTACTAAATAATAAACTTATTTTAATTATTTAATTTAATATGAACATAAATTATGTTCAATATTGATTTTATTTTATCTTTTTTGATGTTATATACAATTACATAATATCTAATGTTCATGTAGAACATTTTGATGATATTTGGTTCATGAGTCCCAAATGACTTCGGTAGTTCGAATACTGTCAAAGAGTTCATCATTAAATCATCTATAGAATATTAATAATGAAATAATTATCTTTTTTATAGATGAATTAAAATTGTAGAACCTATCATTCAATATTTTTATGGAAAATGAACTATGTTACGATCATGAAGATGGTGGGTCGTAAATACACATGAGTAACGTTCCAATTTGTCAATTATCATTAAAAAATTAATGTAACTATCACTTCATATTTTTATAATGAAAATCATATAATAAATATAATATTAATTTCCTTTTTATAATTATTTATATTTTATCTATGTGATTTTTTGATGAAAAATTAATCACATAGGTTTGTATATGTGGAAGTCCACACCTATGCACAAACAACATTATCATTTTCCAATGTATAGAAAGGTAATAAATTATGTGTCATATTATTTTTTTGAAATTATAAATATATCATTAATATCATATATTTATATATAAAAACCATAATTATATTTATCCATGATATATGGTGATGAAAAATTAATTACATTATTTCGTGAGGTTGTAGTCCACCATACACAGGAATGATGTATTACAATCTAGTTTTATGGATCATAGAGATGGATTTAGGATATGAAATTAACATAATAATATCTCATTATATTATATATATTTATCTTATTATATAATCATGGTTAAAGAATATTTTAATTATGTGGAAGAATAAATAAAACGAAAATATACACCCAAAGACTCTACCTCTTCTTTGGAAAGTCACTATATCTTAATACCTTAATCCATCTAATGTTTCCCTTGTTCCAAAACCAAGTCCTCTAGAATAAGGGTATGGATTCTAGAAATATATTTGGATATATAATGGTAGAACAAAATGAGTATTAATAAGTGAATAAATGAGAAGAAGTGGCACCCTTTGATAAGGTATGGGAGGTGTACTTTTTGAATTTGATAAAATATTAAATTAATATAAATTAATTGTGATAACTAAATCGAACCAAATTGATAATATTAAAATTTAATAAATTTATGATTATAAATAATATAATATAAAAAAGTTGGACAAGTATTTATCCTATTTTAACACTTATATTTTTTTTATCCCTACATTAACATTTTTGGCAATTACCATAATATTAATGGTTTCTACCCTCTAATGGTAAATAATGTAACTAAAATACAAAAAAAAGAACCATAAATGGAACATGATTGATGTAATTAAACATATAGCATATATATTTCTCAATCTAATATTTTTATGAATATTAAATCATTTTTAAAAATATTATTTATTATAAAATATAATTAATGTCAATTTTGTAACTATTTATTTTCATTGACTTTTGATAAAATAATTAAGAAAATTAATTGTATTACAATTAATATAGAGCACTATAATATTTTATTTTGGTATATAAATTTTTTTTTCACATTAATTTTCTCAAATTATACTAATCTTAACAAATTTAATATCATTTATTTAATTTCATCATTTACTAATTAATTAGTTCAATGACATTGTGTAAGAATTTAACATAATAATTTATAAAAAAAATAAAAAAATATCATTATGAATATAATCCATTTATATTTCAAAATAATATTTATAACTGAATGTAGTCTCTAGTTATCCTAATGTTAAATAAATTATAGTTATTAAAAATTACAGTTTGAATGTTCTGACTTTTATTTAAATACAATATTATGAAGGTCATAACCACAAATAAATTGAAAAAAAAGGAAATATAAATAAGAAATGTATGATTATGGATTAAATGGACACATTAAAAAAAATTAAGGCATATTTATTAGTCATTTTTTAGTCCTCTTCATATTATTTATAACCCTTAATTACAAAATTTACACTTCACCATGGTTTCAAAAATTATTAAAGACATTATTCATATTAGTGAAAAAATGGGTCATATTACCAAATATAAAATATTTGATTCAAAAAATTAAATCCATTTTTTAAAAATTCCAACCATAGAAGTGGAATAATTTAATATAAAATTATACTGGAAAAAAGTGATGAAAAACAATTTTCAAAAAATCACTATTATAAGTTTACAACGTTTTAATGATAAATTAAATTATAACATTCATTTCATAATCCATAATTGGGTTAATTTAAATCATATTTAACTAATAAAGATCTAAAACTACTAAAAATATGTTTTTATTTCAAAAATAATTTAATAGAAAACACGATTTTCAATAAACATATAATTTTTCACTGTTCATTGAAAAAAAATCAAAAAAACTAAAAATATACCTATTGGTTAATTTTATGTAATCAAATTTAAAATTTGGTATTTATTTTATCAAATAAAATTTATAAAATTTTTCAAAAATAATTACACAATTCACCCACAAAATTCTATCAAACCCATTTGTGAGGAAAACATAACTATGAAGAAAAAATGGTTCCACTAAAACATGATTTATTATTTCAAAATTAATTAACAAAAAAATTTATTGATTGGAATAATTATATATATTTAAAAAAAAATTAATCCAATTCATACATTCCAATTTAAAGGCTTTGTAATAATGGTCATATTTGAATAATAAAATTGTGTGGTTCATTTAAGCTTGGTTTTGTGTGTCTTACACATTATTAAAAATAATTTCCATTTAAAATCATAGGATATTACATCCTACTCCCACATTAAATAAATTTTTTACTTATAATTTTAAATTAGATATAGAAACTAAGTGTTTGACTCATGAAATTTATTTTATTGGAATCCCACATCATAAAAATGTATAATTAAAACATTCCCAAGAAATGATATAAAAGGGAAGTAAAAAATGTCATCTAAAAAAACAAAAACCTTGGTTTCCAAATTGTAAAACAGTGGTGAGATGTGAAATCATAGACATTAAATAAATAACTAACACCAAATGACTAATAGATAGTGATAGAGAGCATAATCAAGAGAAGCTTGATTATCACAAAACCATAAATCTGTTATGGTTAAAGGGACCACTGATTTCGTACAAAGAAATGTAACTGTATATAATTTTTTTTGAGGACCCTTTTATAATATTTTATGAATTAATGTTACCTATATACAACAAAACATAAGGAAATATACTCACATGATATGTATTGTTTTACCATTTCCTCAAACTCCACTACAATCTTATATTTATCTCCAAAAAATTTGTATTCATGATGAATTCTTCATGCCTAATGTACTATAATAAAATTAAAAAGGAACAAAGAATCCTAAAAAGGATATAATTTTATTCCAAATATCATTATAAATTTATTAAAACAGAAATTTCTATAAAAATTTAAGATAATTCAAAAATTAATAAACCATCAAATAATGAAGTAATACCTTAATCTTCAAAGATCAATAGTGACATGCAAAATTCATACTAAATAATTGGGTAAATAACTATCCTTGAAATTAGTATATATATATTCATGAATAATCTTTAACCCCAAATAATTAAATGATCTGATCACATAGTCTTCCAATATGAAAAATAACATTTATCTCTATATCGCATCAATCACTCTTACAGGCAGATACCAATAATGAATTCGACAATATATCCTAATAATTCCAATAAATGAATTGAGATACCATATATCCACATTTAAATAATATATGATTCCAAAGGATAATTTAATATTTAATTCTAAAATAAAATCTCATAATGTTATGTTTACCTTAATCAGATAAGGTTCCCAAATATTGAACTTTTTATAAAATAACATTAATCATATAATCACCAAATTAGATTTAATAGCCATTGTTTTCATATATTCCCAAAAATAAAATAAATCATTATCTATTGAAAAATTTATATAGGAAATTTATTTTAAACTAAATAGGAATCCATATAGTCCAATGGTAGGTGTTTCACCTTTTTTGTGCTTCAATTGTGGGATCAAGCATCATGGTTTATCCAAACATGACAGGTTGTCACCTGGCCACTAGGTTGTCAATTTAATAAAACTATATCAATATATTGCGTATAAAATTCTTAAAAATATGGTTAATATCCTCATATATAACCTTAATCATCAATGATCCAATAAAACCTAATGGTTACCAATACTATTGAACTTATTTCCAAAAAAATAATAGATCATTATTTATAAAATAAAATTTTTATATGTTAATCTTAAGGGTTAAATATTACTAATTCATTTACCAAAAAACACTAAATTTATCCTAATATATTCTCATCACCTAAGAACTTGAAAATTGATGTTTAATAAATAGAAATAATTATTATCCTTAAATAAACCACTACAGTATAACTCTTTAATACCTATAGGTAAACACCATAATCATTCAATTTTAAAAATAATAAATTAACCCTGATTATCCATCTTATTCCTTAATAAATAATTACTATGAAAATATAAATTATTTCCCATGATTCAAAAATATAAAAACATAATCCAAGATATAATCCATACCTTTCATATGTCACTTTCAGTTCCCTTAACTTCAACTATACTGGGATTATAAATTTCTAACCATTTGGTCTTACTAATATTTTTGTTGAGATTCCCCTTTTGGACATCGATTCTCAGAATGACCATACTCCCCAAATTTACATTATTCGTTTGAATTCTCGGTAGTATCATTTATCTCATTATTATTTTTAATTAAACTCATCCTTATTCCTAGACAATTAATTAAATTATACCCTTATTTAACAAATAAGAAACATATTCTCGAACCTTTATAAGATTTTATATGGTGAAAATGTACATATTCTTGAAACATATTTCATTTAATATTTTTCCTTTAAAATATTTGTTCGGAGAATAATTTCCCTCTTATTTGAATCATTAGGAAACTCACCTAGGTTCATGTTGTTAATCATAATTTGTGATACATGGTGAACTGTAACCATGATTATTTTCACAACATCTACCATTTATTTTGGATTCTCATTTATATAGAAACTTTATTACCCTTCACATGTATCATTACATTGGTTCCTGTAGGATCCTTTCATCAACTAAAACAAAAACTTCTAGTGTGATCATACCACAATAATCCATCTCATGGGGAGGAAAAATAGAAAGATATCCTCAAACATTTTATCATAGTATATTTGTATTTATACAAAATAACCTAAATTCTCCCTAGCCTACTATCCATTTTGGTTTTAAATAACATTTTTCTTATGTTCAAATAGCATCCAAAACTCCAATATTATATAAACCTTTCTCTAATACTATATTTAAGGACTTGACATTATATATTACCTATTATAGTTTCATTAAAATAGTATTAAAATTTATACATTACCCCAATATCATTTTGGTTTAGAGTTTTTTAGAATTATGTCATGAATCTTAGATAAAAACTATATTTTACATATTGGATACTTCTGATCAGTATCAAAAATTTTCACAATATAAATATTTTAAAATAAATAATGATTTATTTTCTTGACAAATATTCTTTATTTTCAACTATATTTCATTATTTACATTAAACATCCCTAAACCCTATGTAATTTTTTATAAAAAAAGTATGATTAAAAAATTCTCAGTATGGGATAAATGTTTTACTACCCAAGAGACCACATTCTCTAACCAAATATTTTCCTAATTTATTTCCTGAAATATAATAATAGACAAAATAAAAAATAAAATTTTTTATTGGATGTCAATAAAAACTAAAAATAAATATTCACAATGTTATACATTTTGATATTAGGAAATTACTTATATTTTTCTTTATATTGTGAAATTATTTGATTTCAATAAAAAATATATTAATAATAGGTAATCATGAATATAAAACATAGAATTGTTTCCATTTCTATTCTATAAATGATAGATCCTTTATGGTTACAAATAGAATAACCATTATCATCACACATAAAACTACAATAATGGTTTCAACCAGAATAACCATCATAGTATATTCTCATAATCTCTTTAGAGAAACGCAATAAATTAATTCTATCCCTTTATCCAATGAATTGGAGATATATAATTGTATAAACCACTGAAATTTTTTAATAGAACTATGAATCCTCCTAATCAATTTAGAAGAACCATAAAAAATAAATAAAACATTTCATTGTAAAAATGTTATTTTCCATAACAATATTTTTTTGGGATTTTGATATATCCAAACCATTTTAAACCCCATTCTTAAAAAAACCTATACATAGGGTTGGAGGTTTTTTTTATAAATAAAATATGGAATATTTTAATGTAATCTAAAAATATATATAACGTTTATGATAGAGGGAAAGGTCCCTGTCACTGAATATGTTAAAATAGAATATTCTTTTTATCTTTTTTGTAAGGAACGGTAAAACATTCCATAAAAAGATTAATTTTGAAAAAAATGATTGATATCCGGTAGAAACATAACTTTACCTTTATAATTCACTTATTTATAGATAAATACATCTCTAATATAATTTTTAAAATTTTTATGTTGAGGAAAATGGGAGAGGTAAAGGGATACATTAAAGGACGGTTTTTAAAAGGAAGGACTCTTACCCCAAGTCCGATAAATCAAGGACATTCATTATCTTCCTATATAATAATCATATTTTAATTATATAAATTATTAAAAAACATTTTAAATATTATTATTCCTTTTATTTTATTTATTTACATGTTACATAAAATCACATAATAAGTTAATTTTACGTAAGTTGTTTTGATGATATTTGGTTCCAAAGTACAAAATGACTGGTAATATGACTATAATAAAAGTGGTCAATATTACAAAATCACTATAATAATAATAATGAAACAATTATCATTTTTATAATAAAAATATTCATTTAAAACTAACCATGAATGATGGTTCCAAAAAATGATTTACATTATAATCATAGAGAAAATATTTCTTACGTATGTATGAGTAAAATTTCAATTTTTCAATGATCCTTATTCAAAGAACGTAAGTAAATTTTTATATTTATATAATGATAAGAATATGAAAAATAATATATTATATATTTAATTATAATTATATATATCATCCATGTGATGTGGGGATGAAAAAAAATCATGTCACTTCATGGATGTGGGAGTTTAGATGTACGCATGAACGACGTAATCATTTTCCCATGTATGGAAAGGTAAGAAAATATGTGTTATATTATATTTATATAATGATAATTATGTTATTAATATGATATATATAACTTAAATCCACCATTATAACCAAGCATGGGACACTGTGAAAAGAAAAAATTACATCGGTTCGTGAGATGGTAGTCCTTAGTAAAAAATGAATGAGGAATTCCTTACTCATTTGAGGGAGGTTGGAACCAGATATAGGTTATTACAAAAACCTAATAAAACAATATATATAGTAGATATTTATTTTTTTTATCTCATCATGGTTTAGGATTATTTGAGGAATTTTTATGAATAAATTAAAATAAAATAAACGGTTAAAAACTATTCCACATCATTGGAAGGTCTCCTTTTATTAATACATTAAGCCATCTAAGGTTGACGTTATGCCTAAAAAAATTACTCAAGAATTAGGTTATGGATTATAGGAATCTATTTGGTTAGGTATTGGTCAAAAAATTATTTATTAAGTATGATGAGGTCAGAAGAATTGGAATGATTTTATAAGAGAGGAGAGGGACAATTTTTTAAATTTCTTAAAACATTAAATTACTATAAATTAATTACGATTTCAAAATGGGTAGAATTTGATAATATTATTAAATAATAATATTATGAGTATAAATAATCTTATAAAATAAAACTTGGAAATGTTCGAATCACAATTTTACTATTATTCTTTTAATCATATGTTAACCAATTTGAAAATTAACAAAATAATAAAGATTTATTACCATAAAGGGTTAATAATGTAAAAATAAATGAAAAATGACTCATCAATCTACCATGGTTGATTTCATTAACCATATCTCATTTATTTTTCCAAATATAATATTTTAAAAAATATTATTTCATTTAATAAAATATTATTTATTATAAAATATCATTAATGTCAATTCTATAACTATCCATTTACTCGGAATTTAAAAACGTCAATAAAAAAAATAAATTCAAATCCAATGCATCCAAAAATTAATAATATATAATTAATATATATATATATATATAATTTATGGGGAATGTTAATTACTTCAAATTATACAAATTTTTATAATTTGAATATTATTTCTTTTTTATTTCCAGAAATTAAATAATTACTGCATGAGTGTCTTATAATAATTCAAGGTAATTTTTTGGCTAAAAAAAATACCATGATGAGTGTAAATAATTAAGAATTAAAAAGTGGTATTTTATTTTACAACATGTTTCACATAATCAAAATTGGGAAAACACACTAATATTGGATTGATACTTTAGGAAAAATATTCATAATTCATTTGTGACTTGTAGGAATTAACCGCACAGCAATCTGACAAATAATGAGTCAGGAATGATTTAAAGTGCATGTTTTCAATTAAACATTATATTTTAGTTCACATGGAATTTAACATGCTCAAAACTGAGAGAAAATATTTTTTTTAGCTTTATACTTTAGGTAAATGTTCAATATTTCGTTTGTGACTTATATGAATTAATCTCACGTCAATCTGACACATAGTGAGACTAGTATTACCAAAAGTTCATGTTTTTTTGTATAAAAGTAACATTTTTGTTCAAAATGAATATCACATATTCAAAACTAATAAAACATTCTCATATTGTTCTGATAATTTTATTGAAAACACCTTTGCTTAATTTTTGACTTATAAGAATTAATTGCATATCAATCAGCGAATTGTGTGCTTGGTTTGGATAGAAGTGTGTGTCTTCATTTAGAAGTGATATTTTAGTTCACAGCATGAGACTCATACTTAAAAAAATGGAAACATGTAGCATGTACACACTTCTTTCCCTCACTGTGGGTGTGGTGTATTTGATAAATTATAGTGCGATTGATCCCTAATTTATGGGGTCTCAATATTATGGTAATAAAGGTACACCAAGTCTCTTTTGAGATGAGTTACTGTTTAGTTGGTTGGAAATTGTAAATGTTTGTAATAAATTGTAAATATCAATGTAATTGTAATTTAATGAAATTTTTCTAAAATAAATTTATTTTCAAATATAATTGTGGTAATATAAATTTAGTTTTAATTTATATATGTTTTCTTTATTTGGATATTGTAGCGTAATTTTCTTATAGAAACACACTGCTAAAATTTAGGACTTTTATCAGCACTAACAACATTAATCCTTTTTAAGTTCTCATAAATCTAATATCACATTCCTATAAAAACCAAATTTGTTGAAATTATTTATAATAAAAATTAGTTAATGGTTCATTTTTTTCAAAGTGTAATTTTTTTAGAATACAGTTTGTTTTGTTGTGCATATACATGTGGAAACTCATGAAAACTCATTGTAAATATTATGTTTTGATACTAATGTAGAAAATAAAAATTATAGCAGTGATTAATTAAAACATAGTGAAATAAATTATAATGATGAACTTAAATAGGTGGAAAATAGTGCACTGCATGGAAAAATCCATTGGGTCGGTTTCGCTGCTTCCATATATAGCATGCGTGCATAGGGAACAGTTCTCTTATATATGCATTATAATCAATTTGAACCATGCATGAAAAAAATTGTACCCCCTTTGAGTTTTTACCATTTTTTTTGCGGTCTCACTGAGATCATTGAGTTTTAACTGCTTCTATGATCTCACCTTCTTGATTTAAAACATATATTGGGTCGTTACCAGTTACCAAAGCATTCACTCTTCATTCACATCTTTTATAATAACATTATCACATGTACATGTAACATGCATACAATATCACCCATGTTCACATCTATCTCTCAATCATCACAAAATATTTTCTTTCACATACATTACTTCTCATGAATGGGATATAAAAGTGTAAAAAAGACATAATAAAAACAAAATGATTTAAGAATAATTATAGACCATTAATAATTTTTGATGATATTTGAAAATATAAAACATATCACTATAAGAAATATTATATTTTTAATTCATTGAAGGGGAAACCACCATTGACTACCTCTAAAGGTAGTATTAGTGAGTGCCAATGGCAGCTGTTAATTATGAAATTAAAAACATTATAGTTCTCCAACCTCTGATATTATCTTCCTTAACATCCCACTGCAATAGCAACATTGTGTCCCCCACTCTTAATATTAATTAACCATGTTGACTAATTAATATTATTATAAATTTAATAAAAAAAATTATAACTATTTCATTTGTCTTTTCAATTTCATATATATATTGTATAAAAATTATTTACATATTATTTAACAAAATCGATCAAATATGTATTACGCATAATATTTTATTCAAGAATTTCACAAATACATAATTAATTAAATATTATAGAAACACAAACAAACACAAATAATATATTCTTAATATTATCTTTTTTCATTTTTATTTATTATTGATTACTATTTAATATATATTTTGTTTTTAATTGTTAAATTTTATTCATTTTTTAATTTTTTTTTAATAAATACTATTTATTACAAATATATATATATATATATATGAATTTATTCATTTTACTATTCGTTTTCCATTCATAAAATTTTTAATATTTTTTTAATTTATTCATTTTTAATTTTATTTGTTTAATATTTTTCTAATTTTATTCATTTTTTATATTTATCTAAACAAATTTAATGATTAATATTTAAGGATTTTATTTTTATTTTACTTTACATAGTTAGTATATGTTTTCATTTAATTTTAAAACAAATTTATTGTAATATTTTTTAATTTATATAATTAATATCTCTTATTGATTTATTTAATATATTTCAATCTGTTAAATTTTAATTTAATTTCACTCTTTTTCAACATTTATTCATTTAATATTGTTAATTCATTACTAATGTTATGAATTTTTTTCTTTTTAAAAAAATATATTCATTTTTAACAATTATTTATTTAATATTTTTGTAATTTATTCATTTTTAATTTTATGATATACATTATTATTAATTATTATATTTATGATTTTCAATATATAAATATATTCATATTGACATGTATATATATATTATTATATAATGTTTCCTTAAATGTAATTTCTATAATAAAATTTTTTATTTACATATAATAAGTCATATATTTTGTTAAAATGGTTTATAATAAAAATTTAATTTAATTAAAAATATTGGCTTGATAATATAAATTAATGGATGTTTAGTGTGCCAGTTATAAAAATTGATTTGTTTAATTTAACATATATTAATCTTATGTTATATGTATATACACATTAATTTCATACACACATATATGTAAATAATTTAATTCTATATAGAAACAAACACGTGCATGCATGCAATATTTATGTAATTTATTCATTTTTTAATATTAATTTCATAATTTTATTAATTAACATGATATATTCAGTTTTTAATCAATAAATGTTATTAATTTTTATTTTTGTTTAATATATACTATTTATTAGATTATAATATTTATTTATAATATATTGATTTTTAATATATTTTTGTCATTATAAATATGATTTATTTTTTAATTTTTGTTAATTTATTCATTTTTTATTTCTATTAATTTAATATTTTCATAATTTTATACATTTTTAATATTTATTTATACATGATTATTCATTAAAATTTACTGTTTTCAATATGGTTATAATTTATATAATTAACATGTGATCACTTTCATTTCAAAATATATTTATTTTTAATTTTATAAATAATATATATATTAAATAACAGTAATTCAATTTTTTACTATTTTTTCAAACTATTAATTTTTAAATTATTAAATTTTAATTTTTCTTAACATTATTCATTTAAAATTATTTATTCACTAACAAAGATAAATATTTTACTCTTTTTATAATATATTCATTTTTAATATTTATTCATTTAATATATTTATAATCTTTTCTTTTTATATATTTGTTTATACATATTTATTAATTAACATTTTATTTTTTTAATTTGGTTGTAATTTAAAACATTAATATATATTCATATTAATATTAATATATATTCGTCTTCAATTTTTTAGTAATTAAAATAATTAACAAAACATATTCATTTTTTAATATTTTTCAAGTCTAATGATTTTTATTTTTTAATGTTTTCTATTTTATAACCTTCATAAATTAAATATTGACTATTCATTTATAATGTTAATTAATTTTTACTTTTTTTAAAATTTAATCATTTTTAATTGTATTCATTTAATATTTTTTAGTTTATTTTAAATAGTTTTTATCATCTCTAAAAAAAGTGTTGATAAAATATGGTTTTATCAGTGAGAAAATAAATAACGTGGATAAAACCTATCATTATATTCCCTAACTTTTAACACTGATGAATAAATTTTTTATTAGTGTTTTTCATTTTATTGCTGATAAAACCGATCGTTATCAATTTTTTTTGGAAATCATTGATAAAACTATTCCCAATCCATAAAAATCAATACTATTAGAACCCCTCTCACTCACACCATTCAAGCTCTTGTGGAACACAACTTCTTCTAATGCTCACCCGCAAACTTCTTGGATGAATAAACCATCCTAAAATCAAGGATTTTAATTATTTCTACTCCTTTTTAGTTTATTTTTGATTTTTTATCAATTTTTAGTTCCTCTTTTATTTTTTACCAAACCACCCCCATTCATGTAGGCCTATCGATGCCACAGTGGACTGTCCGAATTAAAATGATCAATACTAATAAGTTTTTGATTACATAGGTTTGATTTATTTAATTCATTCATTGTTATCTGTTCGTCAAAGATTTCTACAGGGTTCGGAGGTTCAATTTTGGTGATAAAATATTCTTGTGCAATGGGTGATTTTTTTGGATTTTCATTATAAATTTCAATTTTAAAAGCTTTTTGTAAAATCATTGAATCCCCCTTCAATATTTTTGGACATTGTTATGAAAGTTTATTTTAATTTTTGGTTATAGATGCTCTAAATGAATGTGTGGGTCATACAAAATGTGATTTTATATATAAAAAATGGTTTTCGTTTAGAAATAAAATTTAATTAGATGGATTATAATAATATTTGAATAAAAATATGAAAAATAGTGAACTTTTGGGAAATACTCCGATAACGATTCCAATTTTATCATTGTGATTTTATCACTAAGTCTCGGTCAAAATATATTTTAGTTAAAAATGAAATATAGATTTCCTAAGTTCCCTTTTAATGAAGTTACTAATTGATTTCTATTTTCACATAAAATATAAATTGACTCAAAATGCATATAATAGGATTTATTGAAAATATATTTATAATTTAATCAAAAATATTGATTTTTTTTTTTGGAAAATTTGTGTGAAACTATAGGTTTGGCTGCGTGAAAAACAATTGAAAAAGTGAAATAGTACTTAAAAGGGAAGAAATTTCCTTATTAGGAAAGTGTGAACTAGATTTTGAGTACTAAGATTAAACATGTTCAAGTAATGAGGTTTCTCTTCTCAATTGTCAATAATATTTTTTTAAATAACTGATTTTAAGTACTTAATCCATAATTACAAAATAAGAACTAATATGGTTAAAATATAATAGATTCTTTACTATAATCGTACCAATAATTCCCTTTCTTTTAGTAAGATTGGTTATGTAATCAATAATATCTTATTAGAATAGTTTAGTGGAATACTAAATATGCTTACAACCTCAATTAAGTGTTGAGAAATTTAAATACTTTTTAAATAATCGAAACCATACCAAATAATTTTTTAATTCTTATAATATAATTAAACATGAAATAAAATTACAAAAAAACATATACAATCAAATGAATATAAGAGAAAAAATCAATTAAATTGTTTTGGATAAAAAAATAATGTTTAACAAAATATAAACATTCCTAAAACAACAATTATGATAATACCTACAAAAAGTTGAATATTTCACCAAAACTCTCTCAAGTTTAGGCCACCATATGTTTTCCATACATGGACACACATCAAATTCTATCCATTTTGTTAATGGATCATTTTTTCAATACTTTTTTGAGTGTCCAAATAGAGTTTGAATATTTAATATGGAAAATAATTGAATATATTAGAAGTATAAATAACCATATCTTTTGATAATGAAGATTATATAATTCTTTTTAATATATTATTTATCAATTTATACAAAATTATGTTCTGACACACACATATACATAATTATATATTTATACTCAAATTTTGATTCATTTTTTAAATATCAATGTATATATACATTATATGAATACCTTATGTGTATTTATTTATGTTTTGTACAAAATTAATATTTTTGGACCTAATATGATGGATATTAATTTAAAATGGATAGATTTTAATAACTTGAAATATGATTATAAGGATAGGGTTAAAGATTTAATCATGTTTTCAATAGATCATGCATTCAATACTTCTGAGATCCTTTTTCTTTGTTTACATTGTTTTTATTCAATATGAATTTATCCAAAATATTTAGAAGAAAATTTTAATTGTATTGGAATAGATCAAATCTATAAATATTGGAATAAACATGGGGATAACTGAATGTATATACATACTTGGAAGACACTATGATTTATGGATCATTTTATATGAATACTTGTGTAAACGATGATGGAGATAATATGGAATAAATGAAAATGTATATTTATGTTGACCTTTGAGATTTTATAGAGTTATTAGAGAAGATAAATAGTTTTGAAATAACACTATTATATAAAATTTGTACAAAATATTTAACATTTTTAGTTATACTAAAGTAATATAGTTTTAAAGCTAGCAGAAAATGGAGTAGCACCAGTCATACAGAACTACATGGTCATCAGAAGTATATTATACTAGAATAAAATGAGTTAGCTTTTCGAAAATATGACTCTAGAAGAATACCATGTTCCATGGGTATGATATCTAATAAATTACACTCCTTTGAAAATGATTATATATTGTTTCACAGGGACCATGAATCACTCAAAAAATTCCCTATGTGTGGAATTGATCGATACCACAAAGATGAATCAATCCCCAATAAATTCTTATGGTACTTTATATTCGTTTTAAGGTTTAGAATACTATATATATGTTAAAACCCTGTAGAAAATATAAATGGAACATAGATACAATAATTGAAGATTAGAAACAACATCACCCTGTAGACTGTCCTCAGTGTGATAAAATTATTATAAGTATTCTGAATTCATAAATAAGCCAGGAAACCTTCATCATGCATTATTGATTGATGTAATAAATAATTTTTATGTAAAAATTATTACTCCTAGTACAATTCAAGTTATTTTGGAAAATTATAACATGCCACTGTGCTTCTTTATGAAGCACAAATACATTATATTCTCTACTTTTATATATACCAAAACTACCCAGTAATGCCATTGATGTTTATTTGGATCCAATGATCGGAGATCTAAAATTGATCTGGGATTTAGGTGTCTCATTTTATGATACTCATAAAAGTGAACAGTTCACATTGATAGACATGTTGTATGGGAAAATAAATTAATTTCCTACTTATGTAAATTTTTTAATCTATAACATTAATGGTATCTTAGGGTGTCCCATTTGTGAATAAGATATGAAATCAGTTAGGTTGGAACATTCCTTGAAAAAAAAAATAAGAAAACACAAATTTTTACCCTATTGACATAAAAACTGATCTTGGATGACATCATTTGATGGAAATAAGGAACAAGTTATAGCTCCATATCCACTATCAATTGATCATTTTTCTAGGAATGTAAAATATATTGACACTATTTTTTATAAACATTTTTCAAAATATATTACGAAATAAAATTCTAAAAAGAGATTT
This sequence comes from Viscum album, assembly GCA_963277665.1. NCBI lineage: Eukaryota > Viridiplantae > Streptophyta > Magnoliopsida > Santalales > Viscaceae > Viscum > Viscum album. Next base: position 1,151,197,839 of record OY728121.1, on the reverse strand, counting down.
GTTTTCATTGATTTATCATACTATAATTTTTTGTATGTATGAAATTTTATTTATTTCATGTAAATAGGAAAATATTTATGTGATAGTGTTATTGTAACCTTACTAAATTTACAAGATAAGTTAAGATACCGAATTAAGGCTCGTTTGGACTTTATTTCCATATAAAAAGGGAAGAGTTGGATCTAGTGAAGGGTGAAGGGCCAATTTTCTTCCTCCAACTGCATACACTCTATCCGGACAAGATTAATTCCAATTTTTCAAATTCCTTTATAGTTAAAATGTACTATATGGTTATTCATAAAATATTAAGAATATAATTTCAATGACTAATTTGATGTTATAGGTTCTAAAATCATGTAGATTTCATGCTTTGGTGAAATTTTTATTACATGTAGTTTTATATTGAATTCTACCTAAGAATGTATGATATACATTAACATTATTTTTTTATTTTTTAAATCCATATTCATTTATTTTATAGACTGAGTAAATTTTCCAATCACAAAAAAGTAGATTTAATTCATATTTTTTGAATTGGAGTTTTTCTTCCCACCATTTTTTGTTGATATAATGGACCACCAGATGGTTCTCTTCGATTAAGATATTCGACTATATAGTCATGTACATTATAGAAGGATTTACCCAATATAATTGTTATGAATTTTTTGAAAGGGTATGTCAAGAATCAAATTCTTCCAGAATATTCTATTGTTGAGAGATATATTTATGAAGAAACTAGGGAATTCTATACTAATTACCTATCAGATGTCAATATAATTGGCCTACCAAAATAAAATCATAGTGGATACCTTATGTGTGAAGGTTTGTTTGGAAGATATGTGGTTACAATTATTGTTACATAGTGGGAGTAAGATCACCTTTATATTTTACATAATAGTGAAAAGGTTACTCTATACTTTGAATCCCACAATGTAATTCTTAGACGTTTAAATATTTTAAGGCTAGACTATGGATACAAAATATTAATAATAAACAATTTATAGGATGGTTCTCAGATCATATTTATAAGTATTTATCTAATAAATCAAATTCAATTATCGAAAAACGTTGTTGGATATCTTGAGGACCAAATGTAAATGTATTATCTCATAATGGTTATATAATTAACTATTATATCTTCAATAAAAAGGATCAATTTTAATGTAGTATGATTCAAAATATTGGAGTTGAACTTGTGGAAGAAGTGATGCACGTATCTTATTCCAAAGATAAAATTCCAATTTATGTGAATATATCATACTTCATCATCATTAAAAAAATTATGAGTTTGATTATACAAAATATCACGTTTTGATTCTCCATTAAAAATGGGTTGAATATGAGGGTAGTTAAAGTTGATGAATTGAGATTTGTGATGGTGAATTTTAGTGTGGAAGGGTATAAGGATTAACCGTCCATAATGGAATCACAAGCAGTACGAGTATTTTATGTCCCAGATCCAACAAAGAGGAATTAGTCAATTGATCTTTTTTTATATAAAACAAATATAAGGTCATATGAAAATTCAATTAATGATGGACCTTTAATTGGTACATCACAATCATTTATTGGTGGTGTTAATGTAGAAAGTGTCTTGTACCAAATTTGGGTCCATATTGGTGGGATTTGGATACTCAATAGAGGTGCTAAATCCATTTATCATTTAAAGAAAAGAAAGAGATTTCAATAAAAATGATACAATTTTATTAATATAATATGGTTTTACTCATAATATTAAATGTTCTATATTGCATTAACATTATCTAAATTATATGTTTAACTACTCATATAGATAATGACTTCTCCAAATATTGATATTACTAATTCTATGGAAGAACACAATATCAATACTGAAAAAAAATAATTGTTAGTGGATAAAAAAATGTGGATGAAAAATACCAAAGAGGTGTAGCATCATTGTGTAATATAAAGTTATTATGGTAGGAAATAGGTGTATGAGTGTTGAAACCCTCCAAATGAGCATTGATAAATCCACAAAGGAATAAAAACCTGGATGTGGGTATTATTTTCCCCGCAAAATAAATGGAATAAGAAGGTGGTTGAGGTTCACAAATCACGTGAACCCCAAGGAAACATGTGACAACATAATCAATAGAGATTCATGTGGATGGGAATGGATAGAAAATTACTAGTATCAGATCCTACAAATCCTCTTTTGAAAAGCCCTTCTACTCTCATGAAGATTTCCATAACAACTAGATATCATGAGATGGTATCCAAAAATGTCCCCCAAGTCATGCATCATTGGAACAGAAAATCACATAACAAACAAATCCAAAACAATCATCAAAAATTTGAGGAAAATGTCTTTAAGTTGGAGGCCTCTTGTGTTTATAAAAACTTATGTGATTGATCACTGATGGGGAGAATAGTTTTCCTTGAAAACATTCATACAAACTCGCATGACCCTGATCCTTGGTAAAATAAACAAATGAAATAAGAAATAAATGATGTGGGACCTTCTGATGGTGTTAATCATCATGAGACGTGCCCTTGGAAATACACAATAAACCATGAGACCTCAGTTACATGTCCAACTCATCTCATCAAAGGATACTAGCATGCCACCCGCATCACACAAAGGGCCTCATAAATATCTAGGAATTCCCACACACCCATTTTGTCTCTATATGAAAAAAGATGGAATTATCCCTGAAATACTCACACATATCCATAGAATCTTTATTAGTCATGTGACTCATCACCCATTGTTAGAATGATTGTCTTCAAAATTACACAAATAATCTTCCATAATCCCTAACATTTGTAAAATAAAAAATGAAATAAAAATGGGAGGTGATGGGAGCCTCATACAATCATAAAACCCTTGTGGATTGATAAGGATGTCTTCAAAAATAGTCCTACATGACCCTTGGACAAGACAGCTAGATCTCGTGAAATCACCCAAACAATACATCCTTGTCTTGCAAGAATTCCCAGGAAAATCGCTTGAGATCATGTGAAAACCTTTCAACATTCATCCTAATCTCACTAAATCACTTGAAAATGGAAACCAGACCTATATGAAGATACCTCAACATAACCACCTAAGAAAATATGATCCCATTAATTGGAAACAATAAAATAAATAATGCCTTGATGGGATAGACACACGCTTTCTAAAAGATAAGAGATGCCCTCGGATTGATCTATCATGGAGACTCACGAAGACTCGTGACATTGAAGCCCTCCATCAGCTCCACCCTGAATTGATGTTATATTTTCTATATAAATCACAGAAAAAATGGGATGGGTAGGCCTATAAATTCCCCACTCCATCATTAAAAATTCAATATCTCATGCTCAGATGGATGACTACACAGAGGAGCGATCCAGACGCAACAACACACTCAAGAACCAGAGCGGGTTTCTCAGAGTGTCTCATCTCATGAAAAACATATTTTGATTTGGTAAGATACAAAAGAACCACTAGGGTGATCATGTAGCATGTATAAGAACTTTTTGTGATCATTCATAGATCACGTTAATGACTTCTTGTGGGACATGTGAAAGACATCATGCACGCCTGTTAGACAACGTGAGACTTAAAATAAGCTAGAACCGAACAAATATAAGGAATTATCAATATAAAGGCTAGAGAAAAGACTAAAATATGGAATAATTAAGCTAATAATAGATAAGTTGAACCTCATTCACTTGGAATGATTTATCTAGGTCATGCGACAATAATAAGACATGTCACCCAGATCATGTGACACTCCTTTCGTATACTATTTGGATCACATGAAGTCCTCTGAACACATAAAAGCAAGTCATATAGAACCCCAAGCATGCCTCCTTGTCCTCAAGAATCCCTATGGGCTCTCCATCCCAAGTATTTTTATGCTCTCTATACATGTCTCCTAACCCACATGGTAGCATCAGTTCATGTCAACTGAGTCTCGTGGTATCACTTGGGCCTACCAACTAGCTCTCACGACACCTTCTGAACACGCCATCCATGTCTAACATTTCCCTCTACACATGTCATCCAAGACATGATACGACCTCCAAGACATGTCACATTGACTCTCAAAACACCCTTAATATGTTTCATCCATATTTTTTATGACACTGAGGCTAGTCAGCTGGATTATGCGACACCCTCTGGACAAGTCAGCAGAAATCATGTGATGACTTCCAAGATCAGTCGGACATGTCTTTTGATGTCCTCTGGACAATTCATACTTGATCATGCAGCAACCATTATACATTAAATCTATATTATTGGAATTCATCTAGACAAGTAAACTGGATCATACAAGCTTCCATGGGTATATCATGTATATGCCCTCTGACATGTTGATCATGTGACAAGGGCATGTTTAATAGAAACTAATCATATGATAGGATAGAAAGAAATCCAAGTCAATTAGGGAATCCAAGAAATTGATAACCTTGACTTCTCTCTCTGTGTATCCCTCAATAAATAGGGATATATCAGTGTGTATTCCCTAATGAAATAGAATATGATGACTATGATTCCTATAATAACTTGGATACATAGGATGCCCCCTAAGGCCCAAGATTCATATTAACCTTTGATGTGATATCCCATTACATAATTCATGAACCCTTTAGTAATGAGAATAATTATTTTTCATCCCTTTTGTCACACTGATCATAGCTCACAAGGGAGTAGGGAGTCTAAAAAATCAAATCATTTTCACCAAAGCCTCTATCAAGGTAGAGAAACATCATTGTGTAATTCCAAATCAAGAGAAATAAGAGGACTATGCCTTCTTCCATAACTAGGATATGTAGGATTCCCTCATAAAGACTCAAAAAAATCAAATAGGCATACACCTCAGTGTAATTCCCATTATGTCCATGAAATTTCAACCATTAGGACCCAATCATTCTCATGGGATTATCACTCTACCTCATCCCAAAACAGATTGGTAAATAAACTAAACTATGATAACTCTGATTACTATAATAATTGATATATGTAAGAGACCTCCATAATCCCCGAGAGAAACATTAAATATCAATGGTTTGTCCCATTAAATATTTCCTACATCCATATATAGTGAGATTTATTACTTCTTCTCCCTTGTATCACACACCAAGAATAGATCATGTGGGCTTAAGGAGTTCCAATATTCCTATCATTCATATCATGAATCTCCCTCTTCTAGATAAATCTTAGCATGTAAACTCGATGAGTAGAATGATATAAACCTCCCCCATATAAGGAAATATACCTTTTTTCATTCCTATACACTTGATTGAACTAGGACATCTTTGATTTTCTCCATAATCAAGATATATAACTTTTATCCTTGGGAATCAAGATTAAACAAAAAGTTCCCTAGTGTAATCATATAGGTACATTCTTGATGACACAAAACTATATAGTTTGTACAAACTAGATAGGTTTTTATTAATATAATAACTATGATACGTAGGGCACCTCATAATTTCTCAATCCCATCATATAAATATTAACCATCTCCCGACGTGGTAGAAAATTACAAATCTATTGGTTATACAGCTTGAGCAGATGAGAAGATGCCCACTTATATTAAATGGATGAAGAAACTTGGATACATAAAAATTAATTCTCTAATGAGACCCCCACCCCATCTTCTACACACACAAAAATAGATTTAACCCATAATTGTTTTGCTAAGGTAACCGGTCATGTATCGAGATTATGCATAGATTCATGAATATATCTTAAATCTAAAAGAGGGTCACATAGTAGGTAAAAATTACCCCTAAAAGGTTTTGATTAGACCAAAATCCCATCCTCTCGACCAATACGAGTCCCTAAGTGTCATTGGATATGAAAAACTGGATGACTGGCTGCCTTTGGAAAGTAGGTATGTACCTAGATATGGATGTGAGAACCATTATTATTTTCCATTAAAGAGATAAAATGTCGATCCGAAGTTAATTATTATGAACAACATAAACCCCCCTCCCCCCACAATCAACCATCAAGCCAAACTAAACCCTTGTGGAAGAAGGTTTATTAGTAACATCTTTTCCCAAAATACAAAAATGGCGATCTTGATGAGAATATCTCAAATAACCTAAGGGTTAGGTAATAATCTATCAAGCCCTTTCTTCACCTAATATGAAAACAAAAATTGAAAACTCGATGAATAATTATCAACGAAATATATTTATTGATTAATAATGTAACACCCCAAGCTTCCATGATACGCTTCTCTTTCAATAATGCAATAGCTTGCATTGTACGCAACTTCGAGTTCTAAAACACCGCGACTAATTAAAGTAGCCGTTATGAATAGTAATAACCACTTTTTAAAATTATAGAAATTTTATATTTCAAAATGGACTTCATTTTTGGATTCAGAATATCGAAATTAGCCTATGTTGAATTTTTGGTATTTTTCTGAGAACTTCTATTTTTTATGAATAGTGAAAAATACTTAAAAACAACCTTTTTAATAAAAATAATTTACAGTGATAAATTATACTATTTAGTGGTTTTAAAGTATAATTAGTATATATTTTTACCATTTTATCCAATGGTGGTCATTAGAATTAATTTCACTTTGAAATTGGACATAAACAATTGCCAATCTTTTGATATAAATTGTTTCTTAAAACACGCTATTTGTTGTGACAGCGGGAATTAATTATAAAATTAATTAATTCAACTTATATGTTTGGAATTTTGTAAAATAGACATCATTTTTGAATTCGGAATATCAATTATAGCTTAGGGTGAAATTTTGGCCTTGTTCTGAAAAACTTCAATTTTTGATGAATAGTGAAACCACTAAGTGGTAGTTAAATAACTGATTTTTCGTTTAAATGAAATATTACCACTTCTGTGATTTGATTTTCAAAATTCTGACATACATGGTTTTCATTAAGAATTAAAATGTGGTTCAATGAGATTAAAATAATTTTTGGTGAATAGTAACTTTTAAGTTCTTAATCACGATTAGAGGTAATTAGTGTAGTTTAAGGTAAAAATAATGTTTTAATAATATGAGATGAGCTTGACACTTATCCTACTCCTATTGGATGAGTCATGGCCGACCAAGACAACCCATGGGTCAACTTGGGGACCCCATGGATCCACTTTAGTTGGAAAATGTCATTAATATATATTTATTTAATGTTAAAATTAAATTGAGACAAACATGAGTTGTTTTACTAAAATAGTTTTTAAATAGGGTTACACAAGTCCAGATTTTGAATATAAATATTCATTAGAAAGCTAAAAAGATTTCCTACATCATAGTATTTTTTTTATAATTTTTAGACATTAAATAAATTAAATTATGTATGACATCATTATGATGCAGCGATGACCTCATTATTTAACGATTTAAATAAAATGAGAAGATAATGAAAATTACAAGGCTTACACTTGTCCAAAGCCTATTGGATGAGGATATTTAGAACCCTTATCACCTTATCCACGAATTATATAAGTGTGGGACCTTTAGAATCCGAAAAGCATTGTATAATAATTTAACATTTCAATCTTTCCAAAAGAGCCCCTCCTCTCCTCTTATAAAAGGCCCCCACCTCTACCACCTTATTCACACTTCCAAGCCTTTTGGTTCGGCCAGACTCTGCCCAAATACTCTCCCAACTTCTCTCCATTCATCCTAGAAGATTTACTTTAGTGAGAAAGCCATCCTATGGAGTCCTTTTGATCAAATCAAAAGGAAGAACCCGAAGAAGAGGTAACATTTTCATCACCCTCTTTCAAGTTTCTTTCTTCTTCCACTCCCTCTTTGTTTATTATTTCAATTCTAAAATTATAACTCCAGTATCTTCTATATACTGTGATGTTATTATAAATATGGAACAACCATATTCAGTATTCTACCCATCATTTGAATGACATGTCACCATACGTGCGTACGTACGGCTTACCGTCTCCACGTCGTGGTGTAATTGTTATTCAATATATTATTATTTAGATGGGTATAATAATGATATGTAATTCATGTAAATAATAAATATAACATGATAATGATTCTGTATATATGATACACTATCCAATTATATGTTATTTTAATATCAAAATAATGATATTGTCGCTCGTGCGTACGTACGGACTACCGTCTCCACGAACGCGATGAGATTCATTCTCCGTCGTATCCATTCAAGAATAATTATCATTTGATGATTTAAAAATAATGTTTAAGGACATGATATCATTCTGGATATGAATAAGATACAACCTATCCATGAAAAACACGACTTACGTAACAAAACATATAAAATAAAATGAGTAAGTTAACACCCGAAACAACGATAAATCTAAGATATTGTTAACAAAGCAATTTTTAAAGATCATATATGATATCATATGAATGTATATGATTCTTGTATAATTTAATAACAATTATTTCACCATTATACAGGAGTTTAACCTACCCCAACCAAGGAAAAGTACAAGGTAAGGGAACTTCTTAACCCAATTTCTATTCTTTGGGTTAATCTCCTACTTTCAAATTATGTCATGATATTATTATGTCCTATATTGTATTTTTACATTATTTATGTGTAATTATAGTGAATACACATAATAGACCTACTTTATAAAAAAATGATCTTTTTAAGGACTTCGTCTCAATCCCCTTTCATTGAGCCATATTTGGTTTTATACACAACTTTCTTTTATACGGTGTATAAACCCCTTTGACTTTTACGGTTATTCAAAAGGAAAATTTTTTATATGAAGCGTTTTTCTAAACAACAAAAGGGAATTTTTTATTTCCATACTTATGCGGCGACAACTACTTCTCTGCCGCCGTGACCACTATTTGAGTTTCGGCTTCCTCTACAAGCCATACCCTTTTTTTAATGAAAAATAAATACCATGTTATACTTTTCTTTTATTTTGGTATTGAAAATGGTTTTGAAAGCATTATTATTATATAAATGTGTCGTATTGATATCTTGTGATTGAAATGTGGAAATGTTATGTTTCCTTTATGCATTTTTTATGTGATACGATTATGTTATGTTTAAACCTGTTCATATGAGGAATGTATTGGACTTAATAAGTGACGGGTGGATCCTGCTATAGCTCCTCGATGCATCGGTAGGTATCATGAGACGACGAGACATGGAATTGGACGAGGCCCTTTCCCAATTTGATTTATGGTTTTGGCCGAGGCCTTAATCATTTTAGACTTCTTGGCCGAGGCCTTGACAAAGTGTTTCAGAATGTCTGGAATTATACATTCCCTCATTATGAAAGAGGTTACTGATATTTCATCTGATTATTCGTCTAGTAGAATATCCATGTGAGCAAGTAATGGAATTATTTTATTTACTTTTTCCATATTATGCTGAAGTTCAAGTTCAATAAGGCTTTTGTTTTAGTTATACATTGCCTTAAATGCTTATGTTTTCTTATAAAAGCTTCTGCAATATTGTTATCCTTACTGAGCATCTGAGCTCACCCCTTTCAATGTTTTAATATTTTCCAGGATGTGAAGAAGTGTATTATGATTGACTTGCAAGAATAGTCAATGAGGATATGAGTGTGGACTATGAAGACCATGTTATTGTAGTTTTTTTACTTTTTGATGTAATGAAAGACTTATGAATGTATCTAGTGTTTCCAAGGCTACTAAACTAATCGGTCTTTCGAGACTTGATCTTTTGTGATCATGCCAATGTTACGAAGTAATGCACCGACTCTGGGTAGCTGGGGTCGGGGCGTTACAGTTGGTATCAGAGGTAGTTTAGTACTAACCTTGGAAGCTAGATTTAGATAAACTCTGATTAGAGCACATAGCCCGAAGATAGACTTTGAGGATTAGTATAGAAGAACTTCCTAAAATTTTGGTATTGTAGAGATGTTTTGAGTTTTCTGAGCAATACATCCCTGTCTGGATATGAGCAGGTAGAGGCGGCTCTGGCACAGATGTACCTAGGGGTAAAACCTGAAAACACCGCTTTGAGCTAGACTCGAACGGGAACTGGTGCACGACAACGGGTCTTGCTGCACTCTTTGTTACGACACTCCCGGGGGATATGCTTAGGATAATTCTCATTTTATTTACAAACCACTATGAAGGGTTATGAGTATATACTTCCTCAAAGAAAACATTTCTTTTTATGATTGTGGATTATATCCATAAATAGTTCAATTTATGTAAAGTGTTTTACAAGTGTGGAATTATGTATTTTGATTCATAAACTAATCTAGTTTATGCCATTGTTTAGAAATGGCGCCTAGTGGAAGGAATGGAAACCGTATCAATGCACGAACTCCGTGTAGGGATTGCCCTCCTGATCAAGATAATTATTATGGATCTGGAGATGCAACTGGTGCTGATCAACTTATTACCATACTGGTACAACTCACTCAGGTTATGAATAATAACCTTACTCGTATGGAGTACCCTGATCCGCAACGTGGAGGATCAATGCTAGACTGTTACATGAGGCAACAACCACAAACCTTCAATGGGAGTACAAATCCTATAGTAGCTGAGCAATGGATAAATTCCTTAGAGATAATATTCCATGCCTTGGGGAGTAGTGAAATGGAGAAGGTTGTCATGGAAGTCTACCGCCTCACTGGAGATGCCGATCAGTGGTGGTCCCTGATTCAAAACACAAAGGAAGATGATGACGCATCGAATATGGAATGGAGGGAGTTCAAAGAGCTTTTATTAGAAAAATACTTTCCTTGTGACCATCGAGCAGATATGGAAAGGCAATTTCTGAGTCTGAGGCAGAAGGAGGATGAGAATGTCGCAAAGTATGAGGCTAACTTTACAAGGTTAGTGAGGCATGCTGCCAATTATATACGTAACCCAAGGAGTAAGATTGATCGTTTCTTTGATGGGTTAAAACCATTTCTCCATCGAGCTTTAGTATCACAATCCTTCTCATCATACGAAGATATTGTCTCATGTGCTATCAAGACAGAAAAGGAATTCTCTTAGTCTTATGACAACAAAGTAAAGCAAGAGAAGAAGAGAACGGTGGAACAAGAGACAGATAAAGGGAAAAAGGGAAAGAAGGATTTTCCATTATGTGATAATTGTGGGAAGAATCACCCTGGTACTTTCCTAAAAGGAATGGGAGTTTGTTATAAATGTGGAGAAAAGGGTCATCGGGCTCGTGATTGCAAGGGAAAGAAAGAGGCTATCAATGTTGAATGCTACAGTTGTAGGGAAATGGGGCATTATGAAAATGAATGTCCTAAGCGTCAGGGAAATTTACCTCAGAAAAGGCCATGGGATCAAGGATAATCTTATGCTGTTACTACAGTTGAAGCAGAATAACTAATGTATTGGTGCTTTTGGACTCATAGATTATATTCTGGTTATAAGAATAATGTGATATATATAAAGATTTTACTGCAGTACTTTTTGATTTCAGTAAGGTTTTAATATGATTAAGGTAATCATATTTTTAGTATGTGGAAATATGAGAAACTTCTCTTTGTTTGGGGAATCTGATGTTACAATTGATTTTGGAATTTAGAGACCTTTTAGAGAAAGTCTGGACGGAGGTATTTTGGATAACTATTAAGGTTGGGGTGGATTAATTTGATCTTTGTATAGTATTGTTTATGGTTAAAAAATTTATGAAGATTATTTTTGGAATATTATGATAATATAGTTTTAGGAAAAGGACAACCTGCAGGGTGGGGCATAACCCGTCGCGTCGGACAAAGCTGCAGGAATCGAACCCACAATCAAAGTGCGACAGGCCTTTATTTCCTACCACTAGCCTACAGGAAGTCCCTGGTTATTAAAAAATAATTTTACTAATCTAAATGGTATGTGTTAACATTTGTAACCTTATACAATTAGGATAAATAGAATATTTTTGAGTTCCATTACCATTTGGAGTAAAAGTTGGGTTTGTGGTAAAAATTTATTAATGAATGAAAGTATACATAACAAGTATGTATATTCCCTTACGTCCTTAGTAAATCTCCTAAATAAATTCCTCAACATTATAAAAGGTAACTTAAAACAAAAATGTTGTCGGTTAACTTTTCCAACTGGGGATTCAATGACCGTTTAACCAATCACAAGTTTGTGATTTTCTTGTAGTTAAACATTCTCCTAATCCTGTTTTCTATAACTCTCCATCAGACCTTGATGGTTTGTTTCTCCTCCATATCCATATTTTCATAGAATCCTAGAATGGGCTATATCGGGTGACCTTTGTACTTATCTTGCTTTCTTTTAATGTTATATATTTATAAACCTTATTTCCGATGTGGGTTTTCCACAAAGGTATTTTCTATTTTCAACCTTTTATTTTCAAAAAAAAATTCAAATTGCAAGGACGCAATTTATTGAAGGAGGGGAGAATGTAACACCCCGAGCTTCCATGATACGCTTCTCATTCAATAATGCAATAGCTTGCATTGTACTCAAATTCGAGTTCTAAAACACCGCGACTAATCAAAGTAGCCGTTATGAATAGTAATAACCACTTTTTAAAATTATAGAAATTTTATATTTCAAAATGGAGTTCATTTTTGGATTCGGAATATCGAAATTAGCCTATGTTGAATTTTTGGTATTTTTCTGAGAACTTCTATTTTTTATGAATAGTGAAAAATACTTAAAAACAAACTTTTTAATAAAAATAATTTATAGTGATAAATTATACTATTTAGTGGTTTTAATGTGTAATTAGAATATATTTTTACCATTTTATCCAATGGTGGTCATTAGAATTAATTTCACTTTGAAATTGGACATAAACAATTTCCAATCTTTTGATATAAATTGTTTCTTAAAACACGCTATTTGTTGTGACAGTGGGAATTAATTATAAAATTAATTAATGCAACTTATATGTTTGGAATTTTGTAAAATATACATCCTTTTTGAATTTGGAATATCAATTATAGCTTAGGGTGAAATTTTGGCCTTGTTCTGAAAAACTTCAATTTTTGATGAATAGTGAAACCACTAAGTGGTAGTTAAATAACTGATTTTTCGTTTAAATGAAATATTACCACTTCTGTGATTTGATTTTCAAAAATCCGACATGCATGGTTGTCATTAAGAAGTAAAATTTGGTTCAATGAGATTAAAATAATTTTTGGTGAATAGTAACTTTTAAGTTCTTAATCGCGATTAGAGGTAATTAGTGTAGTTTAAGGTAAAAATAATGTTTTAATAATATGAGATGAGCTTGACACTTGTCCTACTCCTATTGGATGAGTCATGGCCGACCAATACAACCCATGGGTCAACTTGGGGACCCCATGGATCCACTTTAGTTGTAAAATGACATTAATATATATTTATTTAATGTTAAAATTAAATTGAGACAAACATGAGTTTTTTTACTAAAATAATTTTTACGTAGGGTTACACAAGTCCAAATTTTGACTATAAATATTCATTAGAAAGATAAAACGATTTCCTACATCATAGTATTTTTTTTATAATTTTTAGACATTAAATAAATTAAATTATGTATGACATCATTATGATGCAGCGATGACCTCATTATTTAACGATTTAAATTAAATGAGAAGATAATGCAAAATCCAAGGCTTAAACTTGTCCAAAGCCTATTGGATGAGGAGATTTCGAACCCTTATCACCTTAGCCACGAATTATATAAGTGTGGGACCTTTAGAATCCGAAAAGCATTGTATAATAATTTTACATTTCAATCTTTCCAAAAGAGCCCATCCTCTCCTCTTATAAAAGGCCCCCACCTCTACCACCTTATTCACACTTCCAAGCCTTTTTGTTCGGCCAACCTCTGCCCAAATACTCTCCCAAATTCTCTCCCTTAATCCTATAAGCATTACTTTAGTCAGAAAGCCATCCTAAGGAGTCCTTTTGATCAAATCAAAAGGAAGAACCCGAAGAAGAGGTAACATTTTCATCACCCTCTTTCAAGTTTCTTTCTTCTTCCACTCCCTCTTTGTTTATTATTTCAATTATAAAATTATAACTACAGTATCTTCTATATATTGTGATGTTATTATAAATATTTAACAACCATATTCATTATTCTACCCATCATTTGAATGACATGTCACCATACGTGCGTACGTACGGCTTACCGTCTCCACGTCGTGGTGTAATTGTTATTCAATATATTAATATTTAGATGGGTATAATAATGATATGTAATTCATGTAAATAATAAATATAAAATGATAATGATTCTGTATATATGATACACTATCCAATTATATATTATTTTAATATCAAAATAATGATATTGTCGCTCGTGCGTACGTACGGACTACCGTCTCCACGAACGCGATGAGATTCATTCTCCGTCGTATCCATTCAAGTATAATTATCATTTGATGATTTAAAAATAATGTTTAAGGACATGATATCATTCTGGATATGAATAAGATACAACCTATCCATGAAAAACACGACTTACGTAACAAAACATATAAAAGAAAACGAGTAAGTTAACACCCGAAACAACGATAAATCTAAGATATTGTTAACAAAGCAATGTTAAAAGATCATATATGATATCATATGAATGTATATGATTCTTGTATAATTTAATAACAATTATTTCACCACTATACAGGAGGTTAACCTACCCCAACCACGGAAAAGTACAAGGTAAGGGAACTTCTTAACCCAATTTCTACTCTTTGGGTTAATCTCCTAATTTCAAATTATGTCATGATATTATTATGTCCTATATTGTATTTTTACATTATTTATGTGTAATTATAGTGAATACACATAATAGACCTACTTTATAAAAAATGATCTTTTTAAGGACTTCGTCTCAATCCCCTTTCATTGAGGCATATTTGGTTTTATACACAACTTTCTTTTATACGGTGTATAAACCCCTTTGACTTTTACGTTTATTCAAAAGGAAACTTTTTTATATGAAGCATTTTGCTAAACAACAAAAGGGAAAGTTTTTATTTCCATACTTATGCGGCGACAACGACTTCTCCGCCGCCGTGACCACTATTTGAGTTTCGGCTTCCTCTACAAGACATACCCTATTTTTAATGAAAAATAAATACCATGTTATACTTTTCTTTTATTTTGGTATTGAAAATGGTTTTGAAAGCGTTTTTATTATATCAATGTGTTGTATTGATATCTTGTGATTGAAATGTGGAAATGTTATGTTTCCTTTATGCATGTTTTATGTGATATGAGTATGTTATGTTTAAACCTGTTCATATGAGGAATGTATTGGACTTAATAAGTGACGGGTGGAGCCCGCTATAGCTCCTCGATGCATCAGTAGGTCTCATGAGACAACTAGACGTGGAATTGGCCGAGGCCCTTTCCCAATTTGATTTATGGTTTTGGCCGAGGCCTTAATCATTTTAGACATCTTGGCTGAGGCCTTGACAAAGTGTTTCAGAATGTCTGGCATTATACATTCCCTCATTATGAAAGTGGTTATTGATATTTCATGTGATTATTCGTCTAGTAGAATATCCATGTGAGCAAGTAATGGCATTATTTTATTTACTTTTCCCATATTATGCTGATGTTCAAGTTCAATAAGGCTTTTGTTTTAGTTATACATTGCCTTAAATGCTTATGTTTTCTTATAAAAGCTTCCGCAATATTGTTATCCTTACTGAGCATCTGAGCTCACCCCTTTCAATGTTTTAATATTTTCCAGGATGTGAAGAAGTGTATTATGACTGACTTGCAAGAATAGTCAGTGAGGATATGAGTGTGGACTATGAAGACCATGTTATTGTAGTTTGTTTACTTTTTGATGTAATGAAAGACTTATGAATGTATCTAGTGTTTCCAAGGATACAAAACTAATCGGTCTTTCGAGACTTGATCTTTTGTGATCATGCCAATGTTACGAAGTAATGCACCGACTCTGGGTAGCTGGGGTCGGGGCATTACAAATAATGTGTCGGGCCACTTTTTTTATAACCTATGAAAAAAATAATGTAAGTCTAACATAATCTCATAGTTGATAGTCTAAAATTTAGTTTTTTGCAAAATAAGTCCATCCTCGCATTGATTAGTCCAGAATTTAAGAATGGATCGATCAGGAATAAAGGAAAAATTGTTTTAATAGTGAACATTTTATTGAGCATATCATTCCTATGATTTTGCACTAATTTGTGTCCTTACTCCATTTTGATTTCATAATTCAAGGTACTACTTTAATCAATATCATGCCAATCTAAAATAATTTCTTCATCGTCCAATGACTATTCCAGTAAATAAATCATGGATATAATCCCAACGGGATGCAGAGTGATCTCACATTCCTGAAAACTTCAACATCAAGTAGTGAGCATCAAGTTCTGAGAGTACCATCGATGTGGTATAATTCTGACCCTCAAATCTACACATGAGTGCCTACAAGTGTAGAAACTGATGATTCCTCATCGCCCAGGGAAGGCTACAGCTAATCCAGTGGCCCAAACCTCTACACCCAACCACTTTGGGAGCTTATCCCAAAAGCATGAAGACATCCACCTTCAGTCTATAATGAAGGTGGATCTAGAATCCACATATGGATCCCATCCGGTTCATGTGACACCATGGAGGGAACCTATAAAATTATGTTACCATCATCATCCCACTGGTACACTGCAGTCACCTTTTGGGGTACCACCTGACACACTACCACCACTGACACCCATGCACAGGAAGTAAGGAACAAAAAATGAGTGAGGAAGTCATTGTATATCTAAAAGTGATAAAAATATCCCTTCTCCTGCTGATGTTACCTTCCAGCATATTTTTACAGCACCCAGTAAGTAGGCACATATCCTTGCTCACTCAGAAAAGGTCTGGCGGAATATTCACACAACATACATGGGGGAGGTATATATCCCTACCCTAGAGCAGAAAGACCATTAAAATATTATGATAGAACAGGGAGGACATAAGTGGTTTCATATCCATGCTTCATTTGAAGATATATGCTAGAGTATAATGGAGACAAAAAATGTGCAATCTTATATCCATACATAGACATTTCTAAAATGATAATATATTTTTGCAACAGCTGAAGAATGTGAATGGCATATTCTGAAACTGTTACAAATAAATATACAGGTGTATATTCCTATTTCTAAATCTAAGATAGCTTAGCACTATGATAATTAAGAACATTTGTCTATTTTGGATCATAAACACATTCTTTCACATGTATAGCAAGATTTTCGGCATATCCAAATAAAGGAAGATTCATTGAACTAGGCCCATAATTCTATTCAAACTGAGGCTCACCAGGTGAGAGCGGAACATTCTACTAGACATAGGCGCATGCCTGTTGAAAGATTCTAGATGCATATTTTGAATGCATGGGATTAGGATCATATCCCTATTTTAGCTAGGTCTCTCCAAGTGAGAGGGAAACATTCCTCAGGATAGGCTCATATTCATGGTGAACAAGTCCAGCGACATACTCCAAAGGACTAGGATCTTGTATATATCCTCATCCTAGTTGATTCTAACCAAGTGAGAATAGAACAAGCCTTTTGAGAAACTAATATTCCAATCACATAATTTTCACAGCATATTCTAGTATATCATTGAAGTGGGGTGCATAGTCCTACTTCCACTGATGATTGAATACACCAGTATCATTCAGAGGAAATATGGGAGGAGGGTTATATCCCTTCTCCCATTTTGAAGTTCTATCAGCATATTCTAGTGGGGAATTCATATTCACACAAGGATCATATTATTATTCTAATTAGGGCTCACTAGGTGAGGGTGTCACATGCCTCAGGGTATGATCATACTCCGACCAAGAAATACCAGAATTGTTAGGCAATTTATGTTAAATACTCTAAGAGGGGGGTTAATTAGGGTACTACAAATTAAAAAAATCCACATAGGATCTTGTTATTTGTTAAAAACACTCTTCTCTATATTTCCCATATCAATGTATGAACAGAAATGAAATCATGCCTAATACATAAGAATTTTACTTAGTTCCCCCTCACTAGGATAGGTTCAAGGAGCATAAAACATCAATGCACCAATGTACCAAATCTACTGAGGCTCGATGCCAAATCACAAGGTTTGGGCTAGATCACTTTTATTCCTAATCTCACAACTTTTATATTGTTTAGGGCTAGCTCACTACTTTCCCAAACGTTAGTCCCTAACTCTCTATCAATGGATCACTATCGGTGGAAATAATCACATTCTTCCAATTCATTTTCACATTACTCTAGAAAGGAACCACATAAAATTTATAGAAATATAGGTCCCTTTATTATCAATAATTAATGCATCCTCAACTATATGTACATTCTCTATTGAAGTCCCACTTTTCCATATACTATTAGTTCTTAGAAATAATTTTTTAAAACTATTTTAGTCCCTCCATGAACTTTCTTTCATACTCTCAGAACTTCCTTGAATCCTCTATAAAGTACATTGCACCACAAGGTTTTAGTTCTTTTTGGTCACCTTTTTCTTCACTGATCGCCCCTTACTTCACAAATGACTAATGCCTTGTGGAATGCCTCTGCTATGTGGTCCATTTTCCTTTATAGGATATATATTCTTACAAAACCCTTTTATGAAGTATTCTTGTGAACAACTTCCTCCTTCATGGATTCCTCCTTCATGGACACTTCTCCTTTATAGAATTCTCCCTCTCAAACTACTTCATACTTCACTAAATTATTCCCGGAGTGATGATCATTTCTAATGATATATTCACTACCAAATGATGTTATTATGATCCTTTATATAGGAAAATATATCCCAAAAAACCTTTTAATCAAAAATACCCCAAAATTCAACCAGGTACAACCTTCACTTTGAACTGTTATGCAGTCCACATAGTTACTTTATCCATTATAATAGTCAATTTCATTTAAAAATGAAAAGCCCTTCCATCTCCACAAATCATAGCCTCCATTATACAAATGATGACTGTCCCACAAATAATTAGCCTCCCAAAAATTGATTTCCATACATGATCCATGTAGTGTGCTTCACATTCTTCATAGTGATACTATGTGGATATCTTCCTTTTCTAAATTTCCTTCTTCATTATATATACCTCTATTGTGGTCTAAAAACTGCTCTTAGTAATCCGTAAACTATAAAATCCTTTGTGGATAACCTTCCTTTTCCAAAAATACAATCTCTTGATTTTGATTCCCAAAAATTCGATAAAGGTGTGGAAGTTGTGTCACATTAAACATCTTCTTATATAACACCAGCTATGCTAATTTTAAGTCATATATCATTGTCAACAAACCCAATCACCCCAAAAACAAAAAGGTGAAACCTTGAATGGTTTTCTTCCCAAAAATTGGAATATTCCAAAGGATCTGGATCGAGCACATATTCTCATCCTAAATGAGTCTCACCAAGTGAGAATAGAACATTCCTCAAGATACAGTCACATTTCTATTCATAATGAGGCATATCATTGGAATATTCTAGTAGCTTCATAGTATCAAGATTACACTCCCACAACACCATATGGTTATAAGAAATATCCTGCAACTGTCATACAGTAGGCTCATATCCTTGCACAATTCCAAAAGATAGGTCGGCATATTCTGACCATGATGTAGGATGTGACCCATTTGCCAAATATGGTCAATATTGGTGTCCTTGAGGTCATTCAAGACACTCTATTAGCACCAAAAAGGTGTTTTGACTCTCCAAACAATGAATAAGAAAATCATTTCCATGATTGTCCTCCTCGTTGTAGTGTGGAGATAGATCGTAGGGAATCAACTCTTGATATCCATTGTGGTCAACCTCCCCAATGTAATATCTCCCATAAACAAGGAAATCTTCCACTTTCCCAAACATCTTAATATAGAGAGGTGTTCAAAACTCTAAAACCATTGTATTGGGAGGTTCTCAAAACATCAAGGTCAACCGCATATAGTTCCCCGTCTACTTCTAGTAGCACTCCACTCAGGTTAGTAGGAAACCCTCAAAAGCATCTTCTATGGTCTGACCAGATGGTTTCATGTTAATCTAATGAAGAGGAGTTAAAAATTGACATATGGATAGATTTAGTCAAACACACCCTACCCAACATGTTCTTGCACCTCTCCACTTATAACTATGATATCCAATATGAGCTATAAAAGGAGTCCAAGCCTTTTCTATGCCAAAAATAAGTGGAATAATCATCTAAGACTGAAGTCTCTACATCTCCGTTATACAAAATAATAATTTCACAATAATAAAATCAAGATACTATGTTTTTAGTCACACCTAGTCACTATCTCGATGTCCTCAGATCCATAACTAGAAAAGTACATTGTAAATTTGCAACACAACTGATGCCATTGCATCACAACACTTTGGAAGATGATTTCCAATGCCAAATCCTGCATTAATATTTGAGGAAGTGTATACTATGGAATGTTACTCTTATCCACACACCTGGAACACTAGAACCCATCATATTAGGAATCCTATAATGTTATTCCCTCTTGTGAGGTTAGGGGACTGGGTAATGCTCACGTTAGATAGTCACTATAAAGAAAATTCTCCCACTTGAACGATGTCCATACTTCATGAAGAGAGGGAGATGACAGCCAAAAATTATTTGAAATGGTCCCCTAAGAGAAATTTTAATGCATTTTAGACATGGAGACCAAATTTTTGATCACCTGGAAAACTTCCATTAAAGAATGGTTCTCATCATGTTCTATAATCGCACGCACCTCCTATACAAGTATAGGTACATTGCCTCCAATAGGTTGTAGTATCTGCATCCATATCATTCATCTAGGAGTAGAACCAACTCACAAGGACATGGGAATATCTACTACTACCTCTAACTCTCATATTGTAAATTCTCAAAAGGATTCAGACATATCGATGGAAGTTGTAAACAAACCCCATTTTTATCCCTATTTCTATCCTAGGTATTGGATAATCCCCAACAAGAATAATTGGATCCTCAACAAAAGGATCAATCAATGCCAATTTTGTACCAAAATAACCCTTATTCCACAGAGTTAGGGACATTTTCATCATCACCTTCACCATAGAATAAATTAGTCTTCTCTAGGTTGGGAGGACAAGATCAATGGTTGGAATCCCACCCATTACCCCCTCTTCATGACATACCAATCCTATTCAGGGACCACTGGGAAATCAGGACCAAAATACCCCTCAAGGTCATTACTTATAAGATAGGACAGGAGGAACGTATGGAAAGGGTGATTAGAATTGGCTGGGTTGCAATAGAAAATGGTCCAATAAAGACAAGGGTTTAAAAAATGGCTCAGTTGAAGGAAGTGTTGAATCACCCTATTGTGTTGAATGAAATTTCCCAACCACCATTTCCTGATATGCCACTTTGAATTACAGAATCTGCAATATGGAATACATTGTGGATCAAGATTCAAACACAAAGTGTTGTAATATGGAAAATTGACCCAAAGAGGAGGGTGATCTTGATGCACCAACCAAGGCTGTGTGCACTCAGAACAAAAGAAGGATCCAAAACCTGGACCATTTGAACAATTATTTTCCACCTCTATAATAGAACACTACTAATGAAAAATAAAATGGTGTGGAGATATCCCAATCAACACCTAGAAGAGTTAAGATTCCTTCCCCAGAGGAACATCTGTCACAATATAGGAGTGAAATACAAACTCTCTAACAACTCAATGAGGAGATTCTCAGGGGAATTATTCCTATTGGGTATATTCTTTTTGATGAAGAAAATTTCCCTCCTCCCATAAGTTTTGATTCACAAGAAAAAGAAACATTTGAGCATGATATTATCTCTAAATGTAGGAATCTAGTCTACATAAATGAGGATGTCAAAATTGATCATGACTTACCTTTTTATGGAAAGAGCCTCTCCCTTTCTAGGTAAATCATTTAGTATTAGGAAAAATTGAAAATCAGTGGGAGATGAAGGTGGGTCCACCTAATCAACCGAGACCCACTTCCTTGAGATGGGAGTCAACCTAGAAAGTATCACCCCTAAAGCTACATAGAATAATCTCATTCATGTCAAATTTAATGGAATCTAGGGAAGGGAGAAACACACCTTTGTATTCTAATAAGAATCCATATCCTGAGTGGGTAGGTGAATCTTTGCTTCTATATAATTTTATTAATCCTCCCTTATATATCTTTTATAGTGTGGGTGACCTTGAAAAAAATCTCATACATTTTATATCATGATGTGGGACGCTGATGGGACCTCGAGATCAATAGGATTTGATGAAGCTATACTATTTTGTGAAGACTCTGATAGGGATAGCCTTTGTTTATTCTATAAGTTTCCCATAAGGTTTTGTTGCATGATAGTAAGACCCTATTCATCAGTTCCTTAATCAGTTCAGCTCCATGAAGCGGAAAATGATAATCGTTGACATAAAAAATTGAAGAAATGTGTAAATGAGTGGGTTTCTAGCTTCATTGTTAGGTGGAAGGGTTTAACCTATTTACTCAACATCCCTCCCTTATAGAAGAAACTATTCTATCTCTATGTTTTAAATCTATGGGATATAATCCATATGCCTTTATTCCCAATGAAGTATCAAGATGGGTTCCATGAGTTTTCAAAAATGACACAATGTCTTGAGGATGCCATTCGGTGAACCCAATAAAATTCTCATCTCATTACATCACTAAAGGGGGAAATTACAAGAAAATAAGAATCTATAGTTGTGACTCTCTAACTAGAAATAGTGCACATCCAAGCACCCAGGCAGGTCCAAAACCACCCAAAACATCCAATCAAGAAGCAACGACCACAAAATGTTTCTCTACAAGAAGCACACAGAACTATGGGTTGCTAAAGATTTGAGCAATGGATGAATAAATCATACTCCTTAAAAAATTAAAAATCCCATTGTTATTTTGCATAATCCATGGACATTAATCTATTTGATCTTTTATAACCTAAGAAGCCTGATGTGGTCAATCTCACGGACCATCCTGACTATTTCCCTTTCCATAGAAGGTTTGATCATAATATTTTGGATTGATTCACCTTTAAACACATCCTTAATGGTTGGTTCTATTCTAAATAGGTGTTGTTAGATAAATCCTCAGAGAATGTGGCCTACATAACCATCACCCCATCAGAAGAAGAGGATGGTTGGGAGAAATTCATGGCCATGCATGTATAGATATTTGACAACTCAATGATTAAAAAAATAGATAACTGAGCCAATTCCATCCTAAGAGAATATCCTTGAAAACCAAAAATAGCTCCACCACCGAGGGAGGTCACCTTAGATATGCCTCCCAAATGTTGGTGTGAGCACCAGAAGAAGGAATAAATAGAAGAGGAAGAGTCATTATCTGCTCCAATGCAAGCTCTAACTCTTGCATACTTCTTTCCTGCAGTATCTGCAGCATTGGAACCACCCACCAAACGGAATAATTTCCAGATTTATAAATAATATTTGGTAATTTCAACAGGATACACTAATAATACCCATTCTCCAATTATGAATATGCCTCACAATACGAGTTCCCAATATATAACTGGGAGAGGGAGGCAGCATGCATAGGGGTTGAGGATACAGGGGAAAGCATGGGTGTGGTTTGACCCAATATTTCATTCGTGTCCCCCAATAGGACATATATGATGCTGAGACCCATGGTAAAGCACTCCATAAAACTTATAAAATACAAGTAGGTGTCTCAATACCTTCTAATTGTCATCTTCACCCAATTTTCTTCTATGACTTCCTAGCAGTTGTA
Organism: Viscum album; assembly: GCA_963277665.1. Classification (NCBI taxonomy): domain Eukaryota; kingdom Viridiplantae; phylum Streptophyta; class Magnoliopsida; order Santalales; family Viscaceae; genus Viscum; species Viscum album. The sequence continues at coordinate 1,151,174,200 of OY728121.1, read as the reverse complement.
TGATTATCTGATCATCCCACACAATAGGGAAGGCTAGAATGACCTACACCACTGGTAGCAGATGCTCCCACATCCTCTCCACAAGCACCAAGACCATCTACCTCAAATTCCTTAGATCCAAATCCAGATGATCATGAGAAACCCCACATTAGAAAGCACTGACATGTGGCTTAAAAGTACAAAATTCTAAAATAGTTGGTATTTTTCCCTGTTGATCTTCTAATCCTCTTGTATGCACTCTATATTTCGAAAGAACATAGGGAGGCACTCATTAAATCTATCAAAATCCCACAGGAATTCAAGGCAGATGTCACTAGAGTTAAAGTCTACGGAATGGATACTATATTATCATAATTTCATTTCTCTATCTCATTCAAAGAGAATGTCTAAGAAGTGGTCATCAGGGGACACATCAGACCCTTATATATTTTAAGAAAAATAGATAATGTCAACAATTGAAGGGATCTGATTGATAATTGCTCTAGGATCAATATCATCCCAATTTGAACCCTCTAATGTTTGGGTTATAGAGAGGGGGATTTTTATCCCACTGTGATGACCATTCAACTATATGATAAGCGTGAGAAAAGACCTCCCGGTAAGATCAAACTCAAAACATGGTTTAGGGAGATCATATATGAAACTAAGTTTATGGTTATCCAACAAGGCATTGAATAAAATATCTTGATTGGAAGTCCCTATCTCTATATAAATATGGTGGTACCATCAACATTCCATCAATATCTAAAATATCCCATTGGTGGAGATTTCAGTAAACTATATGGTGACAGTTGCCCCTTTGAGGCTTGTGATCGCACATTTACTGTGGTAGGTTTCTATAAAAAGGGAAAAAAACTTCCAATTATGGATGATGATATATAGTTTGATGCTCTCAATGTATGGGGAACAACACCTAAAAATCCTTGGAGTATGCTTGGTAGTGACTATGTGGTCCCTATAAATATATTTGAGGTGATAAACCTAGTCCTAGATATCCAAAATCTTCCTTTCTTCGGTAAAGATGTAAAATTCATTCAACTATGGCATCTCCTTACCACAAATCTGAAAGTAGGAAATGATAATGACTCTTATCATGGCCTCCCTCACCTTAATAGTGATGGAGAAGCCCCTAGATTTCCATATTCACCATAAAATGTCTCCATAGTCTCAAATTTTGAAGTAAATGAGGATGACCGCAAAAACTCCCCTCCCACATTCAAGGAAGGAATCTTCACCACCATGATGAGCTTAGTAAGATAAATTTGGGGATATAGGAAGACATGCGACCCACATTGATTTGTGTCTTCATGCCCCTCGAAGAGAAATAGATGTATATTTCATTTCTAAATCAGAATCAATAAGTGTTCTATTAGAACTATATAGAAATTCCTATACAAAATCCACATGTGTTTATGCACCATCTCAGCCAACCTGATGATAATAGAGGCTTCAAGTAGGAAGCCAAGAGAATTCACCCTTCTCATGCCACCAATGTAGATGTGTAATATGTCAAATTGGTAAAATCCATTTTTTCAAGAATTTAAATACTTAAGATGGATGGACAACATCCTTTATGTCAAGAAAAATAATTTGAAAATTAGGTTTTGAAACGATTTCAGAGACCTTAATTGGTATTTCCCAAAGAACTATTTCTTATTACTGATCACATAAATATTGATTGATGTAACTACTATCTTACAAGCCCTTTCCTTCATGAAAGGGTATTCAAGGTACAATTAAATAAACATTGCCTCTAAATAGGAATAAGCCACAACATTTAGAGAACCTCAAGGAATTTTTTAATATCATGTGAGGCCCTTTGTATTAAAGAATATGTCACTACATATCATTGTTACATGCATCATATATTTAATCTGTTCATGGTAAGGATATCTTAATGTTATATTGACAACTTGGTTGTTAAATATTGAAATGATGTGGTCACTTCATGGACCATAAAAAATATTAAATAAGCTATGAAAGAATAGTCGGAATATGAATCTGATAAAATGATCCTTTATGGTAACATTAGGATGATTCCTTGGATTTGTGGAACATCACTATGGAATCTAGGCCAACTGAGAGAAGACTAATTATATTTTAGAAATGTCTCCCCCTATAAGTCTAAAATTAATAAGGGGGATCCAAGTTCATCTCACCTATATTCATTGATTCATAGAAAACATGGTCGGGAAATCTCTCCCCTTCACCAGGATATGGATAAAGGGAGTCCCCTAACAATGGGATGATGACTTCCAAGAATCCTTTGAAATACTCAAGTATTATTTTCTTCACCCACCAATGTTGATGAATTTGGTGGAAGGGAGTCCACTTACCACATATGGGGAAACCATGGAATTATGATTGGTTGCGCTCCTCAACAAAAACAATGATGTGGGTAGAAGGAATAGTCTCTATTACATCATCCAAACAAATCTCAATACTGATACTAGATAGTCTGATTTTGAGAAGTACTACCTAGAACTCATCTTCTTAGTGAAAAATCTTAGACATTACTTGTAGAACCATAAATTTTTACTTCTCTCTCATAATGATCATCTCAAGTATATCCTTGGTCACCTTATATTGACAGGGTGTTATCCTGATTGGTAGTTATTCTACAGCAATACAACATTTAGTTCATATCACATATGTTATTGAATGGGAAATCCTTGGCTAATTTCATTATAGAACATCATGTCCAAGAGGATACATTAGTGGACACTGATCTTCTAGATGAGGAGGTCGTTTATGCACATGAAACTCCTCATATGTGGGAGATGTATTTTTTTGGCGCACCCCAATGTCCTATTAGTAAAAGGATATAAATTTTGAGGCTACATTGGGTTTGTCTAGGGGTTGAATTTTTTCCTACATATAAAGAAGTTTTTCCCTGATCTTTATCACTATCCAAAGGATGAATGAACAATGTGGTAGAATACCAATACCTCATCAGTGTATTGGAATTATCACTACATCTACACATAGCCTTCCTGAATTTCAATAGTGACTTAGAACTTGTGATAATTCATATCAATAGATAATATTCCATAAAAAGGTAGAACTTACCATTTAAATGGTTACATTAGGGGACTAATGGATGATTTCCCATGTTATCCCACCTTACATCACGTTTCCAGGTCATATAATGCTTGAATTAATGCATTATCTAATGCAGCCACCATCATAGATGAACCTTATGAAGAGGAAGCAATCTACTATATCAAACATTAAATAAATGTCTCATCAATAGTCATATGTGATATGGAACAAATCATTCAGTTCAACGCTTCTCTGAAGGGTTATGAACCAATGACCATTGATGGATGGATGGAGCCCATAATTGGTTATCAAAAAAAGAGGACTCCCCTGACAGATCATGCCAGAAGGAAATATATTTCGCACCATGCAGAGAACATCACCATTTAGAGTGGTCCAAATAAGAAGAAATATCAATATAGTTGTAGCTTTGACTGAATCCTCCTTAGATGCATACTATAAGAAGATATTTTCACCACCATGGTGGAAGTCCATGAAGGCTCCTATGATACCCATCAACTTGAAACAAGCTCTCCAACCAAATTAGAAGGTTGGGATATTACTAGAAAACTGTGATAACGGAATGTATGGAATTCACAATGAAAATACTTGCATTCTAGATTCATGAAAACATCATCCATCATCTATCAGAATTAGTACAAACAAATAAATATTTTTGTCCATTCTCTATCCAGGGAATGGATGTTGTTGGGCCATATCTCCCTACCACATCTAATCATTTCATGTACGTCCTTACTACTACTGACTTATTTTCCAAATGGGGTGAGTTAATACCCCTCAATGAATTCCAGATGAAGAAAATCATAAACTTCATATATTCCCATGTCATAACTAGTTTTGGGGTCTCACACACAATATTAATGAACAAGTACACCAAATTATGTTCTACTTAATTGAAGAAGCTAAACTATGAGTATATTATCGAGACCAAACACACATCTCTCTATCATGCAGAAAAAATATGGATAGATAGATGACTTTAATAATTCTCTGTTATATATACTCCAGAATATTTTGAACAAGGATAAAAATTCTTAGATGAACAAGCTCATCCAAGATTTATGGACCAACCATACTAACACACGTACTGATTCACAAGTAATTCCATATTCATTAGTGTATGGGACCAAGGTAATGATACCCATAGAAGCCAATAATACTTTACTCCAAATAGCCATTTTTAGACAACTCTCAGATGATGAGCAATCACAAAAGAGACTGGATGAATTGGATTGGCTTGATGATAATATGTTACGCACACTACACAACTTTGAAACCCATAAAAAATCAGATCGCATGAGCCTTAAATAAAAAGGTTCACCTCCCCTCTATGCTCAAATACCAAATGATACCATGTAATAATCCTCCCAAATATGAATGTAATTAAGAAGGACCTTATGTCATACATAATTCCTATCATCATTAATCCCACTCATTTTCCACGATAGATGAGGAACATGTTACACAACCCACCAATGAAATATTTCTAAAAAAATGCATTGCATAGCTATCATCAAGCACATGTCATATCGGTAGAAAGATGATAAATTGCATAACACTTCATGTCCTAATAAAAAGACTTTAAAATGCACAATATCCTTCATCTTCATTACCTGAAAATAAACTATACAAATGTATCCTAACTACATGTTGGTAAAATATATATAAATATCCTAATAAAAAACCTTAAACTGTATGGTATCCCACATCCTTGTCATATGATGATGAACTTCATGGTTCAGGTCCTCAACGCATGACGTTAAACTTCAGAATAAGCACCATCCCACTAATGAATCACCACACACAAGACAAATTTATGTGAAGAAATGAAGAAATTCCCCTGCCCCCATGTGAGTGTCATCTTCACATAGGGAACCTCTTCATCCAATAACTACGTGTAGATTGATTCCAATCAACCCAGGAGATGTTGTGACATTTGAACCACTACTATTATGCCTAGTAAAATAATTCTTTTTATTATACATTTGGTGATTCTCATTCTTACCAGATGACATTAAACTGAATGAAGAATGTCCTTTCCACATGATAAAAAATAGAATAAGTTTTCTAGAACTATTTGTGGTTTGATTCTCATGTTCAGTGATATACATAGGGATGTATCAATCATATAACATGGTCCAACAACCACATGATGTAGAAATATCCTTGTATTATCATTAACTACCTTGGTATGGTTAGAGGAACCCTTTCCATTCCTTGTGTCTCACAATGAGCATAGTTCACATGAGCTTAGGAATTTCAGTAGGAGCATCCCTACAAAAGCAAGGGATGGAATCTAATGATAATCTCCTCATAGTCATAAATTCCAGACCATAAAAAAATATTATAAGTCCATTCCACATTACATTAAATGAGGTTGTTAATTCCCTTTATGAGATATAAAACTATACATTCTAGTGGACCTCAATCGAGTGGGCCATAATTTCTAGTGTTGGTCTCCTACCACACCTACATTCAAGAACTACATTTTACTTGATTTTTAACATCACATTATATTTAGTGTTGCCTAAATCATCAATCCTGGGTCCAATCATGATAAATATATAATTACTTCCCCTTCCATATAGTCCATACTTGTGAAAAAGGGTCCTTTCTTAAGAACTATGTTTTTATAGATTTCTATTACCATAGGATACATAGTGATGCCAAGATTTTGATCCTTAGGTCTAGCCACAATCTCACTTTTTCCTATCAGGCATCCCACATCCTTATCGAATGACGTTAAACTACATAGTTATTCTAGAACTATGTTTGGATTTATTCTTATCATCAAAGGATACTTAGTGATTCTTGGATCTCCAATCCTCATCTCAGCTAAAAAAACCAATGGAAATATTTCTCACCTCTACATAAAAATTAGACATGTATATGGAGTTTCTCGGTGAGAAACTATATGTGGCTAGATTCCTTTCAGAATAGGATACATAGTGATGACTAGATATCCAATTTCGGGTCCACCTATAATGACCGTTAGAAAAATAAACTTCGACTACAATGGGGTCGAGTCACGAAATCTCATTCTTAACACATACGATCCAAATATATGTGAAACTCTCTTCTTTACATAATATATCATGAAAAAACTTACTATTTTAGTTCCCTTGTCCTTACTGCATGTTGTTAAACTGCAATCCAAATGTCATCGTCTCATGACATAAAAATACACAAAATTTTTTCCTCACAGTAAAATGATAAATAGCATAGAAAATGTCCATACCGCACAATGTTAAACTACACAGAAAATGTCCCCACTGCAAGATGATAAAATGATTAGGCCATCACCATTTTTCATCTCTTATCAAGGGATCACTATAGCCTTTCCCTAGTCATCCAAAGTGTGGGTTTCTTCAATCATCTTTTAAAATAACCATAATACATAAACCTCACTTCATTTACTGAGTGCTTCAGGTTCCTAAAACCATCCATGGCCCCTGAAAATGATACCATGTATCATGCATCCCTTTTGATGACTATGCATGTATGCATATGGATACTAAATATTCTCTTATGAGAATCATCCAAATGAAACTCTTTTTAAAAATTGATTTCATATACTTGTGATCCCAAAAACCAATGTGGGAGAACCCAGAACCCCATCATGTTTTGTGTCATTCCTAATACGATTGTCCCATATAATCACTCATGACCCAAGGACCTCAATACATGATTTTAAATATTTCCATCTCCCACTCAGAAAGAAGTTGGGTTATTAATGAACCTGGGTATCCTAATTAGGATCTTCTGCACTATCCTCTAAACCAGTTCTATGTGTGTCATGACCTTAATCTACTTGCAATTTTTTCAAATCTATACAACCATAAACTATTTCTTAAAATGTTCCAATTCACAAGACCTTAAACTATTAGTGAAAGACACGCAATACATATCATGTTGAAAACACAGAGAGGGAGACCTAAGAAAAATTCATGTATTCTCTCACTAAACTCTTCATCTCCAATGATTAGGAAAAAATAGGTTAGAAATTGACAAGAAATAAATCTCATATAGTCTACTTTGCTGCACTAGTAAAATCCGTGTTATGCTCACCAGACCCCTTGGTTCTATAAAAAGTTAGATAAATTACTTTTCACGTCTCCTAACCGTGAGAATATGTTCACTTGATGGTGAAACAAATTTTAGGGTACTCAAAACCTTCTAGGATATTAAAATTCCACAAATCTCACTTAATGATTTGAGTACCTTCGATCACCAAAACCTTCTATGGCTCCTAGAAATGATACCGGACTTCAAGGTAACCTTTTCATGACTATGCACATATTCTTATGGCTCCAACATATTCACCTATGAGCATCAACAAAATGCATCACTCTATAAAAATGGATTTCCAATCCTGGTGATCCCTGACAACACTGTGGCATAAACCAGCACCCAACCATTTTTGGAGTCATTCATGGTATGATTATCCCATACCATATTCCTTACCCAATCACTTTAGACCATGATTTACAGTCTCTATATCAAAAAATATATGCCGATTCGACATCCTCAATGTTAAGTCACTTTATTTCATACCCTTTCTCAAGGTAGGAATGTGAGACTCCATTACCTATCCTTTTATGATCCACACATTAATATTATTAACCATAGGGAGTAGGACTTGAGATTCACATGTAAGAGTAAAATTTCCCTAAGGTTCTAGAACCCTTCCTGGTTAGACCTCCTCCATACCCAAACTCATTATCTAGGTTTTTGATTATTCATAAGCCATAATGGACCAAAAAATGAGTGGAGATCAACATTTTATTGACCATACCACCAACACATATGGGCCTTGACCCACCAAAAAATGGAATATCCTCCTTGCATGAAATGATCTTTAATCCTTGTTTTCCCTAGTAATACTGTGGCGAATCATGGAACCTAGGAGTGTTATAGATTATCCCTGGTATATCAATACCAACACATATCCATGAACTCAATATTTTTTGTTATTATTTACATTATCTATACTCAAAATATCCAGGTGGACTAGTATCCCCAGTGTTTCACTCTCAACTAATATTACACCCATAAATATTCCATGTCCCTTGAAAAATATAATCATCTTCAGAAGACCCTTTTCTTAACATTGAATGTATACTTATGGATTTTATATAGGTGTCTATATTCCATGAAAATTTGTATAACTCTACAAAAAGGGATTTATGATCCTTATAAGCCCTTTCCACACAACAAAAGAACCCATCACCCTAGTGTGTTTTGTGTAATTCCTAGAACATTTGCACTATATTCCACGATCTTTGATCAGGTATGAGCTAAAAGATCATAGAATAAAGTGATAGAAGTTCTAAGCTAAAATACCTTAAAATAATGTGATATAAGCTCTGATCTAAAATACCCTAAACTAATATGATAGAAGGTCCAAGCTAAAATACCCAAAACAAAAGTAATAGAAGGTCTGAGCTAAAAGACACTAAACCTATGTGATAGATTGTTTGATCAAAAAGACCCTAAAATACATTGATTGAGGGTCCAAGTTAAAATAACCTAAACTAAATTGATATAAGTTTGGAGTTAAATTATTATAAAAAAACATGATAGAAGGTATGTTCTATATGACCCTAAACTATAGCGAAGGAAGTTATGAACAAAAAGGACCCTAAATTACAAAAATAGATGGTCCAAGATAAAATACCTTAAACTAATATGATAGAAGGTCCAAGCTAAAATACCCTAAACTAAAGTGATATAATGACAGAGATAAAAGATTCTAAAATACAGCATAATAATAATCTATTCTGAAAAAGTGAAAAATATTCAAAGGCCCAACATATAGACTTTCCATAAATCAAGCTGTGTTCACCAGGACTATCAGGTTCGGCAAAAAAAATGTCACCCCCTCCAGGGCACATATTATACCCATTTGTTCTTTTGAAAGACAAGTGAACCAATGATAGCTGGAATATACATATTAATTAAGAATATCGAGTTGGTGGGAATTCATGAGAATTATTTAAGAATAATCTATAATAATTTCAACATTTGACAACAGGAATTCAATTTTACTCAATATTACGCATGGTATGAGTATCTTGGAAACTAGTATTATGTAAAAGTTGAAAAATGATATGAACATCATGAGTTAAAAGAAAATTAGACATCAATACATAAGTTTTAGAAAATTCATTCATTAATAATGTACAAATTTGGGAAAGAATCTCCACATTTTGGAGTCTCTATAAGAATATATACCAGAGAAGAATACATGTCAATGATTCAACTACAATAAGATTAAATTGGCTGGGTTTTCCAAGTGAGAAAGAGTCTGGCGGGAAGCATCAATTAAGAACTAGAGTGTTGCACACCTCACCACTTCTACTTCTTCCATAGGACAAATATTTTTAACTGAAGTAGTCAACTAATCAACTCTCTTATAAGCATTTTCAAATGAGTATGATGTTGTTAAAATGTTCAGACCAAAAGTGGGATATTATTTCCACATCCCTCCATTTTGGTGTATCCCCAGAATCAATCTGAGCTAGAAATTTAGATATCAATTGGGAACCCTGATGTAGTGCCTCTAATTTCTCTTTCATCTCCCATCATGGAGAGCCTCATATGAAAAATCATGAAAGTACCTCTCCTTGATGTCCAATTAATTTTGAGACCAAAAAATATGCTTCATGATTTCATATAACATTTGTCATTAAAAATCACCTTCCCTTATGTCATGAAATAACTAATGGAGGTGTTCCCCTTGGTCAAGAAATACGTTAACAGAAGTTTTCATGATAAAGTCGTAAATCTATTTCTATATTATCCTACATTGTTTCTATGAATCTATTTCCAATGGAGCATGTGTAGCAGGAGGAGGAATAACCAATTGAACTTGTATGTAAGAAGGAGAAGAAGTCTCATGTGCCCTTATCATAATAAGTGTATCACCCATAGCCTATGTCGGAGGAAAAAATTCTTCAAAAAGTTCTATATCACTCTTAGTATATTCATCACTAGAATGAGGTGGCTTCCTTGAAATCATTCCTAGATCCTAGATTAGCTCCATCATTACCATAGAAAAATTGGTTGGTAAGAAAAGTGGATTATCCACATGAGGAATCATCTAACTTAGTAAACCATCTGGATAAGCTTCTACCCAAGATTGGGAATAATAATGGGCAAGGAAGGTGGGACCATAGGTAGGTGGAAGAATAATCTCAGCATCAATATTTTCACATGCCAGCATCATACAAAATTGTAGGATGGTACAAGGATTCTAGTCTCCATGTAAGCTGGAAAAAGGAAGAGGGGGGGCCTTTAGGTGTCGCCAAACTAATGAGAAAATAAGTAGGGTGTATAAGGCTTATAGAAGATAATATCTTCCACCCCTTCTACAAGAACCCCATCCTAAAGAGAGATCATATATGACCTTTCATCAAGTGCACCATTTTTGTTATCAATAATCGACGTGAATGATGCACGATAGAGGGTGAAATCAAAGCAATCAGATAATCTAGAATCCCCCCTAACATTTTCATGGCTTAGATACATGCCTCCAACCCTGGATATGTTTGGAATTTTGGGATGGGATAAGGAATTGGGGATCCTAGTGGCGTTATAGTGTTCATAACAATGAAAATTCTCCCATATATTTCCAAATAAGAACTGGAAAGGAACATTGATACTTTAGGGGATTATGCCTTATTGAATATGGAACATGAATTGGTAATGTTTCCCAAGGAACGAAACTACCAAATTAAGGTGATGACCTTCTGCATGATGTGCCACCATCACCAACGTGTTGACTGTTGGTTTCGGGTGTAGCAGATGCAGGATTTTTGGTTTTCCCAACTTTAATTTTAGCATCAAACAACTTTCAATACGAGATCTGTCATGATAATAAAATGCCAGATCTTCATAATAGAATAAAAAAAACAAAGATAAGGGTCTCAGAACCATCGATAGGATCATCTTATATTGCTTATAATTTATTTAATTAATTGACAAGAATTACCTTGATGGAATTATTTCTCCATTTATTTTTTTCAGTCACGTTATGATATGATTCTCCATTGAGTCGTAGATGAAAAGTGTAGAAATCTTATAGCGGTGATCCACATGCTCCTCACATATCTCTGGACGTCACCAAAGGAATCTCTGGGTTCCAACAAGGAGAAGCCTTTGATTGTGTTGTCCTCCTTAGATCACCTTGATCTAATGGAGGAGGATCTCCCTCAGTCTTGAGAGGTTTCTTGGAGGAAGGAGTTCTCTCAACCTTGAGATAATTTTCTAGAATTTTTGTGCACCACGATTCTCTCTAAAAAGTGTTGGGTTTGTGAGGATATTTATTATCGGGATTGAGGTTATTGAGTTATGACAATAAATAAATGTGTTATGCATTTTATTTATTTCATTAACTCTTATTGAAAACCCCCATGTCGAATGATCAATTCCTTGACATGCGCCCACGCAGATTATAATAAATATCATTTAATAAAACGATATTATTTCCTCAAAATTCTTACTGAAAAAACTACATTATGTGTAATCATTAGTACAATGTGTGTACTTTTTTTTCATTAAAACTACCCTGCGTGTACATTCAATGTACCCGGCGTGTTTATCTTGTTTTCATTTTTCTTTATTTCCTCCACCACATTTATTATACCTTGATTAATGGATATTTATTCCTTAAATAAATGTAACTGCATTACTCGCTAGTAAATATATATTATTTCTCCCACAATATATTCTCTCAAAAAACTAGTGTCAAAATAAATGTGATTAAGCATCCTTAAATAATTATTAAACCACAGTCAGGAATAATGTTTATTTAACTTGTTAAATTAATATTCAATTGAGATACATGGAAAAACATAGTGTGTGACCCTCTAGGCCTCTTTCTTAGTGGCATTAGGCGGAACCTACCTAAATTACAAGGTTAGTGTCTAGAAACATGCCAAGGCACCCAAAGAGAAAGGAGTTAATGCCGCAATGTTGTGTCACCTCATACGAACACTTACCGTGTAATATAATCCCTTTTTCACGATATCTCTAATTAAGAGGGTTTCATACTAGTGCAATTAACCAATGTACTTGATTATTCTTTCTCTGACTTTCTGGAATTGAACTCACCCATTTCTTACCATGGACATGGATTTATTTAGTCTATATCAATTCCATCATAGGGGATGAGATATCTACTTCAGTTATGGAATAGAGGGGACAAATCCTTTCTCACATTATCTATTAATGCAGTATTACTCGTGACGCACTCGACTTATCCTACCTTGCTGCGAACAGTGTGTCATCATAGTTTTCTACAATACATCTAAGTGCAAGAGTTGTAATACCCATTAATAATAATATTGAAGTCCAAGTACCAATACACACATCTGCAGATACTAACATCCAATGACACTATGAAATGTGAATTTCCTACTGGCAGGTCTATTCTCATAATATCCTCTTGGATATTACCAAGGGCACACACAATGAGAAGGTTCCTCAAATTTTTATGATTCCTCACCCCTAATGGCATGTATTATTTGTGTCCCTCAAATAACATCATCTGGCCATAGAAAATATATTCAAGAATAGTGTTATGGCACTTTCAGGTTCTCATCATAGCAGGGATCCGCTATGACGATTTAATGCAACAGTTATCCTTGGGACATTATCACATACATTGTAATGGAGAAGAACAATTATGATGTGAAAAGGTGTTTATTTAATGAATAAAGTTCAAAGTAGTTGGTTTTAAGACACCAACATCAACAGACTCCCACTTGGACTAGAGCCAACTACTAACAACTTTTAACCCTCTTTCTCTCACATGATATTCATGATTCTACTGTGATATGCCTTTAGTCATGGGGTCCACCACGTTCTTTTCCATGGACACTCTGCTTACTACAACTTCACCCCATTGATAGAAATACCTCAAGAGGTGATACTTTTAGAGTATGTGTTATGTCTGTTGATGTGACCTCGGTTGTTTTGCAAGATCTGATGTTGTAGTATTATCACAATACAACGTGATAAGATCTTTACTACTTGGCACCACATCTAGATCTTTGACAATGTTCTGAATCCAGACAGCTTCCTTGCCTGCATCAGAAGCCACAATATATTTGGACTCCACTCTACAATCAACCACAACTGGATGCTTTTAACTCTTCCAGCTCATAGATCCTCCATTAAGATAGAAAACATATCTAGATTGTGACTTCAAATCATTCTGATCTATCTGAAAACCAGCATCAACATACCCTCTGATGATAATCTCCTCATCTCCTCTACACACCATGAACATATCCTTAGTTCTTCTCAGATACATAAGGATATTCTTAACAATAGTCCAATGATGTTCTCCTAGATCTTGTTGATATCCTCCTATGATGATCAGTGCATATACAACATCAATCCTGGTATATAACATGGCATACATAATGGATCCTAAAGCCAAAGCATTCAGGATCTCACTCATTCTATATTTCTCCTGTTGTGTCTGTGGACACATTTTCTTAGAAAGATGTAGGCCATGTGACACTGGAACTAATCCCCTCTTGGATTGTTCCATAATAAATCTATTTAGTATCTAGTAAATGTATACCCTAACTTAGTCCAATAATTTTCTTGGATCTATCTTGAATAATCTTGATCCCTAGAATGTAAGCTCCTTATCCCAAGTCCTTTATAGAGAAACACTTGTTCAACCAGTCCTTAACTAACTATAAGACTGGTACATCACTTCCAATATGAAATATTTCATCAACATATACTTATAGGATAACAAAGGAATTCCTATTAAACCTCTTATAAACACATGGATCACGATCTTTCTTAATGAAACCAAATTCATTTATGGCTTCATCAAATCAAATGTTCCTTGACCTAGATGCTTACTTTAATCCATAAATAGATTTCTGAAAATTGCGAACCCATTTGGCTTCAATTGGTGTCACAAACCCTTATGGTTGTGTCATATAGACATCTTCCTGAAGGTTTCTGTTAAGGAATGTCATTTTGACATCCATTTTCCAAATCTTGTAGTCATGGTAAGCTATTATGGAATGTATGATTCTTATGGATTTAAACATGGAAACTAGCGAAAAGGGTTCATCATAGTTAATTCCTTGACGTTGTCTGAACCCTTTAGCCACTAGCCTTTCTTTATAAGTGCTAAATTGACTTTCCATGTCCAGTTTTTTCTTGAATACCCATTTGTATTCGACATGCATTACATAAACTGGATCATTAACCATAACCCAGACTTGGTTTTGATAAATAGAATCTATCTCATCATTCATAGCTTCCAACCATCTTACAGATTCTGAGATTTCTAATGATTCCTTGTAAGAGAGAGGTTCATCATTGTCCAACAATAATGATTCACCATCCTCAGTGGCTAGGAAACCAAATCCCTCTGGTTCCCTTACCTATCATGAGCTCCTACGTAGTACTTGTGTTTTTTGAACCTCTCCCACGGGGACCTATGGAACTTTTTCTTGTACTAACACCTATTTATTTTGAGAATCAACTATGTCGAAGTCAATCTTGATCCCACTATCTTTTTTGAGGATGTGATCCCTCTCAAGAAAGAAGGCTTTTGTGGTAATAATCACTTTCTTGTCTGAAGGGTTATATAGGTAATACCCTTTAGTTTCCTTGTGATATCCTATAAATATACACCTGGTGCCTCGGGGATCTAGTTTGTTTCCTGAGAAGTCCTTAAAAAATTCCTCGCATCCCCATACATGTTTTTGTGTGACAAAATGGGTTTCCTTCCCTTCCATAACCTGGATGGACTTCCATTTTCCACCTTAGTTGGTACTCGGTTTAATTTGTATTCTGCAATTTGTAATGCATATCCCCAAAAGTATAGTGGATGATCTGCATGACTCATCATTGACCTCACCATGTCCCACAAGGTGTGGTTCCTCCTTTCAGTAACACCATTCAACTGTGGTGTATAAGGAGGAGTGAGGTGAGATAGAATCCCAGACTCCCGTAGAAGATCAATGAACTCTTGGTTCAGATATTCTCTACCTTGATCCGATCGAAGTTTCTTTATCTTCTTACCAAGCTAATTCTCTACTTCATTATTGAATTCCTTAAATTTCTATAAGGCTTTTGACTGATACCTCATTAAGTAAGAATAACCATATCTACAGAAATCATAAGTAAAAGTAATGAAGTAAGAATATCAACCTCTATCTTCTACTGGAAGTGTTCCACACACATCTGTGTGCACCAATCCTAGAATCTCTATGACCCTTTCACCTTGTCCACCAAAAGGTGGCTTAGTCATTTTACCTTGTAAACAAGGGTGACATCTATCAAGTTTTTTTATCTCATTAGAGTCTAAATAGAAATCTTTTAATAGCTTTGTCAAGTGTTTCTTTTTTATATGACCGAGACGGTGATGCCACAACTGGGTGATGTTTGAGTCTTGTGAGTTTGTTTCATTATCAATTTTCAACACTTGGTTTTTGTAATTTAATACATTCAACAAATTATTTAAATTTTCCATACCCTAATATACGTTTTTCTTATAAAAGAGACAACCAAAATTTCCAAACATGACAATAAATCCATCTATATCCAAACAAGATACAAAAATTATGTTCTTGGTAACACTAGGAACATAATAACAGTTAAGTAAAACCAAAATTACCCAAGTTTTCATTGAGAGGTGGTAATTTACAATAGCCAACGTAGCCAACCATGTTCCATTGGAAGCTTGAATATCCACCTCTCCTCTGGAAATCTTTCTAAATCTTCTTGGTTCCTACATTTGAATACAGATGTGAGCCCCACAAGTTGTATCTAATATCCAATGTATAGAAATTGAAAGATTACACTCGATAACGAATGCACCTTTAGCATCCCCATGCTTCTGAGTGTAGTTCCTCTTCCAGTGGCCTTTCTTGCCACATGAAAAACATACTACCTCCCATTCCTTTCCCTACCTCGGGATCTTCCCCTTCTTGGAGGGATGGTGCTCAGGGGCTTCAGACCATTTATAATTCTTAGGCCCCTTTCCTTGTCCTTCCTTTTCTTATTCACCATAAGGACTATAGGGTTGTCACGCACCATGTCCTTATCTACCTGGAAAATTAAGGTCATAAGTTATGATAGAATCTTCTCATTGTTGATCATGTTATAATTGAAAACAAAGCTATAGAAGGTATTGGGCAGTGATGATATAATGAGATCTGTATGCAACTCATACGGGAATTTAATCCCTAAGATATCCAGACATTCAATGTAGCTAGTAAGCTTGACTACATGAGGCCCATCTGGTGCAGACTCTCCAATCATAGTTGTAAACAAAGCATTGGAGATCTCATATCTCTCTTGTCTCTCTTTCTCTTGGTAGAGATCCTTAAGGTGAGACAGCACGCTATACGCGTCCATGTTTTCATGTTGCTTCAAGATCTCATTAGACATGGTCGATAGCATGAAACACTGGACATCTTTGGCATCATCCATATGTTTCGCATAGAGAGATATTTCCTCATCACTGGCCTCTTTCTCAAGTGCAACTAGAACAGGATCTTCTAACACATACAATTTCTTCTTGTGGTGAAGGATGACAAGTAAACGCCTCTGCCACTCTTGGAAATTGGTGTCGGTGAGAAGGTTTTCCTTCTCGAGTATTTTTATCAATGATATGTTTGAAGTCATTTTTCTTGTCGTTTCTACAACTTAATATGAGAAAAGGGTTTAGTACTTTATAAAACTGAGACAAATAAATAAATTAATACATATTAGTCTCCTAATATTTTATCGAAATCTAATAGCCCTCACCATTGACTTCGGAATATTTTTTGCCTAAATATTCTAGTGGCAAGGATCCATATTACCCTTCGTATTTCCCCAAATAGGGTTGGTTAAGAAACATTAAGGGTTTTCGATAGGCATTGAAAATGCCAACCGCATTAAATTAAAACTCCTTGATCCGTTGAGTGGACTCCCCAATCCTAAAATCCTTTTATTTTGGATTTCCTCATCCTTTGCCTATTTGTCACACCAAGTCTGGTTTCCGCAGTTAACCCTTGATGTGAACCAAGTCAAGTGAACCGAAAACCTTGAATTATAATTTCTTGGTAATTGAAATAACCCCAACTAGGGTTGGTCAAGCACTTTGAACTATGGTTCAATTCTAACCAAGATTATGGAAGGCTATACCGACTTAATATTTCTTTGAGGGATTTTATCCTTATATATAAATTTTAATTTTATTATCTTTGATTACATGCATGTTAATATAAAGTGGGATATATTTAAGTGATTAAACATGTCTAAGATAATATTTACACATAAGTAGGTATTATTTTAGTTACCTTTTACATGCTTGTTTAATTCATTAATTGTGTGATCGTGAAAACACACCCACTATAAATAAACCATGCAACTGACAGAAATAAATTGTATGATCATGAGCTTGTTCTATTGGTTAGTCTATCTAGCTATTTTTAAACTAACCCAAGACCTAGGGGAGAAACACCTTGAACCTTTTGGGTTCATGTTTACAGCTTTCCACCAGTCCACCTTTTTATCTCATTGGATTTGTTTCACCTTGGCTCCTAACTTGATCCTCCACCACTAGCTTAGGAGCTCCATCCATTACAAATGCATTTATCTCACATGCATGTGAGGGGTAAATGGGTTTTTTAAATAAAAGAATCTTTGGGTGCGCAGGCCCCACATATTAATGTGGATAAGGCTTGCAGGCCAACATATTTAATTTAAATAAATAAATTAAAAGATCCCATTCACATACAAAGGTCTTGGTCTAGCTCATGATCATCCATACATGCAACGATATTTACAAAAAATTAAACTAGAATTCAATTCATTAACAATTATTTTTTCAGATAAATCACACTTGAATCAATTAATTATCTTTAATTAATCAATCCTTTTATCTTAAACCCTTTTCTTAATTTCCTTGAGATTCTCATCCATCATAATTTTAAACAAATAAATTCATTTAAAATTATCTTTGTACGTAACTTGTACCTTGGAGGCAACCTGGTGAATTCCCATTCATTACACAGATTTTAAATTAAACACACATATATAAAACATCTATCACATGTTCTACCTAAACATTAAACCTACACTATGGTTCACGTCTCAAGGGTTTGTATAATATAGTAATAAACTTTAATAAATCTGAATAATTTGGATTAGTACACGACATGTTGTTCAGACTACATGGCGTGTAATTTTGTTCACTGTTCATCCAAAGTACATGCCTGGGGAAATGGAGTGTAGATGTACTTTGGAAATTTTGGGAGTACACGATGTGTTCAGTGGGACACACGCTGTGTAGTATCCATGATATAGGGTTTCCAGCTAGGCAAGTTAGGTACGGGGTACACGACCCAACCCTTACCCGAAGGGACTACATGCCGTGTTCAGTGGACTACACTGTCTGTAATCCGAAAACCGTGTGCCACCTGTTCTTGGTTAACACACAGTGTCATTTATGACTTAGGTATACTCCAATACACGACCTGATTTGGCGGACCAGTCTGATGCATTAAACCTAGACTACACGGTGTGTACTTCCGAATACACACCATGTATTCTTGTGTTGTATATCCAAGAACGTTTGGAACCTCTGAATGATATGATATATTTTATTTTAATCAAAGATAAAAGAAAAATTTGTTTCTATATAGTGAATGAGAGATGAGAGAGGAGGAACAGATCTCGATATTCAGATTTAAAGAATGATTAACTTGAAGTGAACACCTAAATTATTAAATGCGTAAATCACCAATGAAAAGATAAATAATTATAATAAATGACATCACCCCTCTGATACCACTTTTAGGTTCCAGTAATAGCGGAAACGTGTTTTTGGGTTTTTCAACCTTTAATTTTAGCATTAAACAACGTTTAACCCGAGATCTGTCACGATAATAAAACACCAGATATTCAGAATAGAACGAAGAACGAAAAAAAAAGAGAAGGGTCCTGGAACCATCAATAGTATCATCATATGTTGGTTATAATTAATTTCATTAATTGATCAGAATTAACTTGATGGAATTATTTCTTCGTTGATGTTTTCCGGTCATGTTCTGATGTGATTCGTCATTGCGTCACAGAAGCTAAGTGTAGACTTCCTCTAGAGGTGATCCACATGTGCACCACATATCTATCGACATTTCCAAAGTGATCTACATGTGCTAGCATAGAGAATAATTTTCTTGCATTGTCCACCTTAGATCACCTTGATCCATTGAAGGAAGATCTCTATTAATCATGAGCACATTCTAGGAGGAAGGAGTTCTCACAGCCTTGAGAGAATTTTCCAGAATTGTTGTGCACAACGATTCTCTCTGAAAAGTGTTGGGGTAGTGAGGATATTTATAATCGGGTTGGAAGTTATAGAGTTATGAAAATAAATAAACATGTTATGTGTTTTATTTATTTCATTTACTCTTATTGAAAACCCCCATGTAAAATGATTAATTCCTTGACATGTGCCCACGCTGATTATAATAAATATCATTTAATAAAATGATATTATTTCCTCAAAATACCGACTGGAAAAACTACACAGTGTGTAATAATTAATACACGGATTGTACTTGTTTTCCATGAAAACTACACAGCCTGTACATTCAATGTACACATTGTGTTTATCTTTTTCTCATTTTTCTTTATTTCCTCCACCACATTTATTGGACCTTGAGTAATGGAAATTTATTTCTTAAATAAATGTAGCTGCATTACTCACTAATAAATATATATTATTTTTCCCATAATATATTCTCTCCAATAACTAGTGTTGAAATAAATGTGATCAGGCATCCTTAACTAATTATTAAACCACATTCAGGAATAATATTTATTTGACTTGTTAAATTAGTATTTAACTGAGATACATGGACACATTTAGTGTGTGACCCTCTAGGACTCTTTCATAGTGGAATTAGGTGGATCCTGTCTAAATTCCAAGGTTAGCATCAAGAAACATTCCATGGAACCCATAGATAAATAATTTACCACTTAAATGATGTGTCACCTCATACGAACGCTTACCGTGTAACATAATCCCTTTGTCACGATATCTCAAATCAAGCAGGTTGCATGGTAGTGACATCAACCCATGTGCTCGATTATTCTTTCTCTGACATTTTGGAATTGAAATCACCCATTACTCACCATGTCCAATGATTTATTTAGGCTATGTCAATTCTATCAAAGGGCTTGAGATATCTACTTCTATTATGGAACATAAGGGACAAATCCTTTCTCGCATTATCTATTAATGCAGTATTACTCGTGACGCACCCAACATATCCTACCTTTCTACGAACAGTGTGTTGTCACAGTTTTCATCAAAATATCTTAGTGTGTGAGTTATAATACCCATTAATAATAATCTTAAAGTCCAAGGACCAATAACCACGTCTGCAGATAGGAACATCCAATGACACTATGAAATGTGGATTTCCTACTGGCGGGTCTTGTTCTCATAATATCCTCCTAGATATTACCAAGGGCGCACACCATGAGAAGGTGCCTCAAAGTTTTATAAGTCCTCACCCCTAATGGATTTTATTATTTGTGTCCCTCAAATAACATCATTCGTCCATAGAACATAGATTCAAGAATAGTGTTATTTCACTTTCAGCTTCTCATTATAGTAGGGATCCACTACGACCCTTTAATGCAACAGCTATCCATGGGAAATTATCACATGCATTGTCACATAAAAGAACAATCAAGAAGTGATAAGGTGTTTATTTAATGAATAAAGTACAAAGTAGTTGGTTCTAGGCCACCAACTCCAACATTGACATGGATCCCTAAGAATGAATCTCTAACTTGGTAAATCCATCCATTCCAAAACATGGTCATAAATCCTATCAGTATAAGGATCAAGAGATCATCGAGTTCACATATTATCACCATGATTTATAGTCCCCAACCACCAAAATGTCCCAATACAAGCCAGCACTATCATGAACCTTCCGATAAGGGCACCAATGGGGGTGTATGGGTGTTGTACTGATCTTGTTATGAAAAAAGAAAATATTGATCCAGTTATTGAAAGAGATGAGTAAGCGCATCGTAATCTCCTTCATTAAATTCTCTTTCAAAATGGTAAGCATTTCATTTTCCAAAAATTGATTCTAGAAGGGATCATCCCAATAATCTGCAGCATGGATGAACTAATCATACGTATCGTCGATATGGGGAATCCCACCCAATTGGTAGATATTTCATTGGATGAATCCCACTTCACCATAGGATAAATAGAATTTGTTGGTACAAGGGAAATAATGACTGATTAGTTCTCAGAGAAGATCAGGATGGTGGTATATGATAAATTGGTAAATCTGAATGGCTTTATAAAGGTGGACCATGTATAACTGATCATAAAACTCAATATAGCTCTACCAAACCTAGAATATACATGCACATTCATCATTATAATTACCTCCATGGTGGATATCCCATTTCGAGCTCCACCAACTGCTCAGATTGTCCAAATAAGAGTAAAATATACTTGAGTAGCTCTAAGCAATAGGTTGATGAGAGAAATCATAGCCATCTAGACTCAGAGAGTTTTATCCTACATATGAGGAAAACCCCAGGGTTAAAATATAACCAATTTTCCATCTGTGGAAATTGACATTTGAAAACATTCAAAAACATTTGACACCTAGTGAGATGGTAGATTGAAGTATTAGGGTGTGATGACGATGTCATCCAGAAAACCGAACCCATATAAAGGAATTTAGTGAGATAGAGGATAATCCTGAAACTCAGATGAGATGAACCTATTCTAAAATTCATTATTTTAATTCCTGCAATATTGGTTATCAGTATTTTGGTTTCAGGAAATCATGTCCCTTTGATTGTACATAGTAGAGGAACTTTGATGGAAACCAAAATCCATATGGAAATAAGTAAGTGGAATATGTAAGATAGGTTAAATCAAATCCTGTAAAAGTAAATACATAATCAATTGTTATCATCATGTGAACTGCATGAATCAAAAATGTATTCTGGAACCACATAAGAAATTTTTTAATCATGCAGTCGCATGAAACTTCGATGAATCATGATCGTATGACCATACCATGTTCACATGAGCCACATGATTGTCCGTCAATCATAAGATGGAACCAATAGAACCCATGCAATCATTAATGAAATCATATCCCCATGACCAAATTCAAACAATTACCAAATTATAGTTTATACATGTCTCAAATAGGATCCTGAGAAAATTTGATCTTGTAGAGGAGTTCTCTTGATGCGGGATCAGGGAAAATTCTAGTGACCGCGTCTTGTGGAATGTTCTAGGGATAAGGCCATGTGACAGAAGAAGTTTGAGAGATTTGGAGTAATTAGTATCCAATTAAATGAGTCTCTCTCCACTAATATATAAATAGGGAATTTTTTGGAATACCAAAGTTATCCTGATAAAACAAGAATCACCCAAGACACTGATTCATCATAATTCTCAAAGACTCAGGTGGGCATTTATTTTTCTTGAAAAAGATCCCTTTTACCTTTGTTTGTTTCTCCTGAGGGGAAATTTCATAACACCAACCAAATAAGCATTGGAGACTCTACAAAGGCAGAAATATGTGAATGTGGGTATTATTTTCAATGTAAAAGAAAAGCAAGAAGAATGTTGTTGAGTTTTGCAGATCATGTGAACCCTTGGGATACATGTGACTACATGAGAAACATATAGTCATATTGATGGTATTTCATATTTTAATTACCTATAGCGGATCCTATGAATCCCCTTTTAATAATCCCTTCTGTTCTCATAAAGTTTCCCATAACAACTAGTGATCATGTGGTAGTAGCCAGACAAGCACACCCAAGTCATGTGTCTTTTCAACCATCATATGCCTGACAAACTATCCGAAATTCCTTCAAAAATAGTAATGAAATGTCCAAAATGTAGAGGCCACATGTGGATGTAAAAACTCATGTGTCTTATTAGTGATGGGGAGCATATTTTTCCTTGAAAACATTTGATCAAACTCAAGAGACAATGATACTTTATAATATAATGAAAGGAAATAATAAATAATGGAGGTAGGAGCCTCTTGTAGTTGTAATTGTCATATGACATTCCTCTGGTGATCTGAAAGACACAACAGAACAAGAGGCATGTCTGCCTTATCTCATGATAGACCACTAACATGTCATCCCTACCACACGAAGGGCCTCAGACATGTCTTGGTGACCACATACTCCCATTTTGGATCCCTAAAGATAAATAGATATAATTTTCCATGAAATTATTGTGCATCATTCTAGAAACATTATTGGTCATGTGATGCATCACCTGGATGTAGAGTAATTGTATTCAAAATTTAAAATAAAATATCTTATAATCCCCAAACTTTTTGAAAATAAACGATTGTAATAAAAAAGGGGAGGTGATAGGAGCCTCCCACAGGAGTAAAACACCTATGATAGAAAAAGGGTGTCCATAGTATGGTCTTGCAATACCCTTTGAAAATACTACTTGGTCTTATAAAATAACTTAGACAATCCATCCTTATCTTCCACTAATTACCAAATAAATCACATAATATCATGAGAAAGCCTTTCAATAGGCATCCCAATCTAGTAAAGGGACTTGGATATGTCAAATGGACAAATATGAAGGTACCTTAACATAGACGCGTAAGAAAATAGGACCCCATTAATTATAAATAATCCAATAATGGAGGCCTTGATGGGAGGGAATCTCAATCACATAAAGACAAGTGATTCCCTCCTGTCAATCAACAATAGAGACGCACTAAGATGCGTTACACTGAAGCCCTCTGCCATCTCAAACATGGATTGGTATGATATATTCCAAGGAAATCATCTAAAACCTAGGGTGGAAAGGCATATAAATCCCCCACTTTAGCATAATAAATACACCATGACATGATCATGTGGATGACTACTCTAAGAAGTGATCCAGATGCACCAACACACTCAAGTGCCATTATAAGTTTGTCGGAGCAGCTGATCTCATGAACAAAAAGTTTACCATCATGTAAGAAACTGTTGAAATGATGGGGTGATCATGAAACATGCATAGCTTCTTCAAACGATCATCTGTAGATCACATAAAGGAATTATTACAAGACATGTGAAAGACATCACTCAGACTTGTAAGATCATGTGAGACTTAAAATAATCTATCACTAAACAAATATAAGGAATTAATAACATAAATTTAAGAATAAAGACTAAAATATGAGATACATAAGCTAATAATAGATATTATGATCCTCATGCGCTTCACATGAACCATCATGGTCATGAGAAATTACTAATACATGTCGCCAAAATCATGTGACACTCCTCGGTTACACTATTTATATCACATGAAGTCCTATAGACATATCAATGAAAGTCATATGGCACCCCTCAGGCATACTGCCTAGGTCTCATGAAGCCCTCGGAGCTCGCAACCCTATTCTATTGATGATCTCCAAACATGTCTCTTGACACACATGGTAGTTTTGTTTTATGTATTTCGAGCATCACGGTAGCACCTAGGCTTGTTGAATGGCTCTCACGACACCCTCTGAGCATGCTAACCAAGTATTGTGATGCCCTCCAAAAAAGTCAATAAATATATGAAACTCCCTCTAAGCCATGTCACATTGACTCTCGTGACTCCCTCCATATGTGTCAGCAAGCTTATGTTATGACACATAAGAAAGTCAAATGAATCATGTGCTTCCCACTAGACAAGTCAGTCGAGATCATGTGATGGAATTGAGGATCGGTCATCCAAGTCTTACGATGTCCTCTAGAAAAGTCATCCTTGATCACCTGAAAACCTTCGAACATTCCATCCAAATTATAGGAAGTCTAATGTACAAGTAAAATAGATCATATAAGTGTCTATAGGCATGTCATATAGACACTCTCCAACATGTTGGGTAGGCGATCAAGGAATGTCGAATAGACAATCAGCATATGGTAGGTGACAAAGTAGTCCAGGTCAATCCTGGAATCCTAGAACTTGATAACCTTATTTTTACTTAGTGTTTAAGACCCAATAAGTAGGGAAACATCAGTATAAAATCCCCAGTCAACTAAACTATGATGACTCTAATTCTGGGAATAACCAGGATACGTAGGATGCTTCTTTGAGGTATAAGCTCTATATTATCCTCTAGTGGGCTATCCCATTACCTATGTCTGACACCTGCAAGCAAGGAGAATGATAATTTTCCATACCTTTTTTATCACACTAATAATATCTTACATGGTCTTATGGAGTCATAATAATCATATTATTTTCACCATATGCCTTTATCAAGATTGGGAAACTCCAGTGTGTATGCCACAATCAAATGAACTATGAAGAATCCCATTCCTGCCATAACTAGAAAACATAGAATGTGTATCAACCTAAGATTTTATGAGATAGATAATTTTAATTTTGTTGATGTCTTATGTTGTATTCTAAACCAAGACTATATTTCACTATACGCAACACCGTATTATCTTACTGTATACGCAATAATATTCTTGGCTTGTGTTGCACACAATTTCATGTTCTTTTGATATAATTCATTTCACACAACACTGAGTATAGATTTTGTTCAATGTATAAATTAAATAAGTTTGGAATATCTTATACACAACACCAAAAGAATATTTCACTACACACATCACTGACTTGTCTTACTTTACACGCAAGAGCGACCTTTCTCGATAGCTTGCATTATATGATACCAATTTTCAATAAAAAAAATATATTATTAAAATATTATTATTTAATGGGATATAAACTAGATTTTATTAAGATTATTAACCACATTTTTAATTTATATTACATTATCATTCATCCTACACATTTTCTAAAACGTTATATGATAACAAAATGAATTTTTTTTTTGGATAAAATAATTATTCTTCAAAAAATGCAGTTTTACAGCCTTTTGTTGGCGCACCCATTTTAAATCTATTTTTTGAAACTTTTATAAGTTAAATTTTAAAAAATAAACTTCTTATTTGGAACAGGGACATTGAAATTTACATTTGTTGAATTTTTGGTATTTTTCTGACAAAATTCAAATTTTAATGAATAGTGAAAAATACTGCATTTTCATTCAAAACTACCTTTTCATCTAATTTATTTATATAGTTAGATTATCTATATAATTGTTTTTAAAGTTTAATTGGATTATTTTTTATTATTTAATCCGATTTTGGTCATTTAATGTAATTTCCCATTGAAATTCCACATAAAAACATGTCAATCTTTTTATAGTTATTACTTCTTAAAAACCCACTTTTTGGTTTTGACAACGGGAATTAATTTAAAATTAATTACTGAAACTTCTATGTTATGGTTTTGTAAAAATAGTTTCCATATTTGGAATCATAGTGTCTAAATTGTGTGAATAGTTACCTTTTATTTTTTGTACATTATGAACAGTAACATCAGTAATTATTTTATTTATCATGGTTAAAGTGTAAATATCATAAATAAGGGTAAAAAAATATATTAAAATAATATTACAATACTCTAACACGTGTCTACATCCTATTTCATGAGATATTTCCGACCATGGGCATTATTGGGTCAGTTTTAGGACCACATGGATTCACTAGGATGTGAAAATCACATTTTATAATCCTTAATTTAAAGTAAAGTTAATTATAACCTAAATATATATATCTTTTACTAAATAGATTTTAATATATGTTTATATAACTTATCTCTGTGTATATAAATATTAATTAGAAATATCAAAATATTTCCTATATCATTATATTTTATTTATAATTTTTAGACACCAAATAAATAGATTTATTTATGACATAATGATTATGTAGAGATTACCTTATTAATGAATGATTTAAATAAATGAGATTATAAATATTAAAATAAATTTATCTTGATCCTTTTTATGACATAAAATAATTTTATGGATGTTTATGACTTGTAACATTTTAATTAATGATGTTTTTTTGAAATAATCTTGTTTTTATGGATTTTTAAAAAGTATTAATATGAATTATATAAAAATTGACATAAATTAGTTTTAAAAACAAATATTATTTTATTAAATGATATAATAGTACTAAAAATCTAATATTTGTCCAAATGACTTAGCTAATGTTGAATATTTCATTAATGAACCGCTTGAGGTTCGATTGGCATTTTATAGTAACTACATTAACCATATAGTACGAATATACAAGAAGACATAGTAAGAGTTAAATTTGTTATGTAAGTGTTAAAGATAAAAGGTAAGGTCAAATTTGAGACCTAAACTTGTCTAAAAACTATTATTTGTGGGTATTTCGAACAATACTCATCTTAACTTTTAAATAAATGTGTTTTGGACCATTTAAAACTGAAAATAATTTTGTAATAAATTAATATTTTGAGAGTTTCCTAAAGTGACCCACTCCTCTCCTATAAAAGGGAACATCCTCCCTCTCCTCTTCACTCCATTTTGAGCCTTAACGATCATCCCACCCCTGCCCATTTAACTTATCAACTTCTCTAGTTACATTATAGAAGTGGTGGTCTTCTCAAAATACCAACTATAGTGCCCTAAGAAGAAATCTAAATGTGGCACGTTGAGGAAGAGGTAATCTCTTATACCGATCCTTTAAAATTTGTTTCTTGTTCTACTTCCTCTTCATTAGTTGTTTCATTAAAAAGTAATAACCACGCATGCATACATACGGCTTACCGTCTCCATGCTGTGCTGTAATCTGTTTTTCACCACCACGTTACTTGGATGAGTATAATGGTTGAAATAATAACAATATATGATTATTATAACATCATAATAATTTTGAACTATTATACACCATCCAATTCAATACCATTCAATAATTTTGGGAATGATATCGTCGCTCGTGCATACGTAAGACTTACCATCTCTGTGACACGATGAGATTCATTCTCTATGTTAACCATTCAAGAATGATTATAAAGTATATAAAATAAATAAACAGAAATATATGACATAATAATGATACTGTATTTATATATATGTGTGTTTTTGTGTGTGTTTCATTTACTTACTTCCATTCAATTTAATAAGGAAACTAAAATAGCGTTCACAAGTAGTACGGCCTATCATCTCCATGAATGGTGTATTCCATTTCATTTACCTATCTATTATATATATTTATATACTGAATATATATGATATATAAATCATGTTTTAGATTCTATAAGTAATTAAATCATAATATATGTAATAATATAATGAATAAAAAGTACAAACACGTATGATAAATAAAACAATTATTACCCGAAACATTGATTTAACATGAAATTGGAAAATGAACGGGTAATATAAAGTCATCAATAAATGATATATGATGCCATAAATATTATTATGGTTCTGTTAAAATTTAATAATATGTTGAAACCCACAATATAGGAGTTTCATATACATTTTGAAAAATCAGACATAAGGAAAGGGATAATTTTGCAATCTCATTTTTTTCCAAGTTTGTTTATACGTAAATATTTACTAGGCATAAATTAATCATATATGTCCATGTTTCCTAAAACTTTTGTTCATATAATGTTTAATATTATTCTATATATGTTTATACTCTTTTTTACCCATTTTTTAATTTTACTTCATCGTATGGAAGGAATCTTTCTTTTGATTTCCATATGAGGTACTTTTTGACTTTTTTGACAAAAGAACAAGGAATTTTTTTAACCTATACAACATTAATGGAATTTATGGTTTCATGAAACCTTATTTCCATGAAGCTTCCTCTACACTATTTCAATTTTATTTTCAACTAAATTATTTTCTTTAAAAATTGTGTGTCATTTTGAGTAAAGGAAATGTTTTTGAAGAAGAAAGGATATTTTCCTCAAGACCTATGTTCAAGTGGTTTATCAAAATTATTTTCCATCTAAGATGACTCTATTTAAATAGGGTTATGTTTCTATCCCAATTATTACTATGATTTTATTTTGTTAATGATGAAATGATATTTTATATGGATTATGTTATAATGCAACGATGTTTAAGGAAACCCATTTTATTTCTTGTGTTATGCTAGGATGAAAAATTTATGTTTTTGTGGTGCATGTAAGAATGATTTCATTATGAGATGGGTGGGACCTATATATCCCTCCAATGTATTAGGTGTAGTTTTATATCTCATGAGATAGACATGACTAAAACGAAAAGTTAATCTGGTTCAGTAAAGACATGGCTAGAATGACAAGTAAACCCTATTCAGTAATGGACTTTGTCCACTATGATGGTCTTGGAAGCAATTTCTTGGCTACTATGGAAATCATATTATGTGATTATTAGTTTTCCATAATTTCATGTTTTATGCCAATGGTATTCTATCATGGTTAATGTTCCATTATGATATATTCCTTGTAAACTATCAAAATTTATTTCATGACTCAAAATTTTTATGTTTAATGTTAATGTTCATGTTTTTACATTCAAATGATAATGGTTTGTTTTGTGTTCTCTCTGTTTACCCTTACTGAGCATTTGAGCTCAACCTTTTTATGTTTTCTTTTCCCCAGGATATAAAGAATGATTTTAAGTAGGAAAAAAGGGGAAGATATTTATGGGAGATGATTAAGATCATTCCCCAAGTTAGAAGATTATGTTCCAAGTTTCCAAATACACTAAACTAATACAGTCTTTAGGCATATATTTGTGTACTGTATTAACTATTCTGCCAAAGAAATGTGATTTCCATGTATGTCAAGCATAGGTCTCTACCGAATGCCATGGTCTGAACCTAAACTCAAATAAGCATCTACCTCGGTGTAAGTCCCAACATTTCCATGACATTTCAACCATGCAGACCCAATCATTCTCATTGACTGATCACTCTTCCTCACCCCCCATCAGACTGAGAAATCAACTGAACTATGATGACTCTAATTTCACTAAAAATTATGATACAAGGATTCCTCCCTAAGGCTTGATATATTTATTATATATTAATGGGTTTTCCCTGTACATATTTCTTGTATCCCTATGTAGTGAGATTAATTACTTGTTATCCCTTGTTTCTCACACCGTTCATAGCCCACATGGGCTTAGAGAGTTGAAATACTCATATTATTCGCATGACAAATCTCCCCTAACCAAAGAAATATTATCATGTAATCCCCAATGAGAGGAATGATACATAACTCCACCATATAAGGACATCTACCTTGTGTTCCATCCCAAGGGTTTTATTGTAATAAGAAAACTCTAGATCTCATCATAATTGGGATACGTAGGATATATCTTAGGTGTAACACCCCAACCCCTATAGGCTGGAGTCGGTGCATTACTTGTGATATTGGAATGGTTAGAAGGAATGAAAATCCTAAAGGAACAATTAGTTTAGCAGTCTTGAAGAAACTAGATACATATATGTTACTCAAATTACATTGTAAAAGTTTACAAAATACAATACATAACAAAAACTAAAAATGGCATCCCTAGGAACTCAATAAAATATCTTCTCTTCATCACCTGTTGAAGGTAGAAAATGAAGGGGTGAGCTAAAACGCTCAGTAAGGGTTACAAATAGAGGAGGCATGAGTAAAATAATAAGTTAATCACAATCAATCTGACATAATCATTATGGCATAGGGAATAAATGAACAACTGATGCCATAAATAAACAGATAATGAAACTGCATCCATAGATTTTTCCATAGTGAAAACATCATGGATAATAATAATAGCTGATAATTAATAAAGATAATTCTTATTAATTTGATGTCATGTGCCTGGAACATGAAACCATACTATCGTAAAAATAGTTTAGTTCTGTGGGTAGAAACCCTTCTGATTTTTGGAAACAAACTCGAAGGGTTTGTCGCCAAACTGTTTGGTCTCATGAGACCTACCGATGCATAGAGGTGTTGTAGCAGGCCCCACCTAACACTTCATGTCCAAAACATTCTTTATAAATTGATTAAATTCAAGAGAAATATTCCCTTTCAATATCCGTATAGAGTAGAGTATACAGATTCATCAATATTTCCATAAATAAAATAACTTTCCAAATAAACATTGTATGTAAAATGATATACCGTTTAGACAACAAACATATACATGACATGAGATTATGGAAATTTAATATAAATATAATTTAAAATGAAAATTGATGTCAAATGGGAAGTAGGTAAACAACATAAGGATTATTAGATGCACAATACAAAGATAGTCACAATGAAAACGCTAGCTGAGACAAAGACTCTTACCATAATGTAATCGGTCGAATCATATGACCAAAACATAATAACCCTAAAATGAATCATTTAATAAAATGAATATAAAGATAATCATGTTATTATATATCAAATTTAAGTACACATATAACACATACAATAAATAAGTGGTGAACAATGAAAATCTCACAGAAATGAAAGTGAGATGAGAAACCCCTTGCCTTATGCTCGAGTGTGTTCTTCGTTTGTCTTAATGACCTGAATAATCAAATTTATCTTCATTAATTAATATTTAAAGAACCTTATATACATGTAATTGATTTATTATAACCTTATTAGGTTCATTCATATCCCTTTCTATGGGTTCATTTGGTTCAATTTTCATGTTTTGGAAGCATTTTCTCCCTTGGTTTTCATGGTTCGTTTACTTGTTTCCATGAATGGAAGTTAATTTGAAACATGGTTAAAAATCCAGAATTGTTAATACATATTATTATTGAAATTATGGAGATATAAATGATCTTATAATTATTTTGGGTTATATACCATGATGATGATTCATTAGTTAAAACATTAATGATGTTTGTTTAGATCGTTTTAATGGTTCTTTGATAATATCAACCTCATTTTGTCTTATAAATTAGAACAATTAGTAAAAAAGAATTCCAGAAACATGGGTGAGTCATAAAACATATATTATGACCTGGTTAAAAAATATAAATGGTTTCATGACCATGCTTGAAAGAATTAATGGAAATTGATATTACATCATCTACGATGTCGGTAATTCGACACATCACTGACAATGTTTTTAATTCCTTGAACAAGTGGGGGAAAAGAAGAAGATTGATGATTAATTTCTCATGAACATGAGAAAATACAGAATATTCAATATTATATAGATTTCATTCCTCTAGGTTAAAAATATATGAAGATAGAATAAATAAATAACTCAAAATAAAAGAATAATTTTGAAATCGCTTACAAAAATTCGGGAGCCTAATGGCTACACAACATGGTTTTAGAAAATATTAAAAAGAGAGGGGACAAGGGTCACCTATCCAGAAATTAATCATAATTTATATTAGATGAATAATGTGAAGAAAATTAAGAACATGGTATAGAAACTTGAAATATATACCACATAAAAGGGAACTTGAAAGGAAAAAGAACGAAATTGAGAATTTTCGTACCTTGTAGAATAACCCATAGAACATGAAGGTTGGCTCCTTGGGGGCTTTAGGAAACCTTGTGAGGACTAATATGGAGGTAAGGAGGCCATAACATCGTTTATTGAGAATTGGGAATGAATTTAATGAAGTGATGAGTTGGTATTTATAGGGAAAGTGAGGGATTATTTTTATAATTTCCAAGGGACACCTCATGGGTGGTATTTTCAAAACCATGGGCTTGCCCATGGTATTTGCTAATGGTAAAAGCCACTTGGGACACCTAACATCTTATTTAACTATACACAAGTCGACCAGATTTATGACATCATTATTACATCTTTAATGATGTCATAAACACACCGAAACTAAAAACTGTACTTTTTACTATTCACTGAAAAATCAACTATTTCAGAAAAATTCCTAAGATTCACCCTAACCATATATCGACGTGTAGATTTAAAAAGTGAAATACATTTTTCAATAATAATATTCTAAATATTGTTTATTTAATTTTTATTTAACGTCATAGTTAATTCTAAAAATAACAATCTTAAAGTGCAACTAGTTTTATTTATCACTGAAAATCTAATTAAGATCTCATTATCATATTGCCTTAAGAAAATAAAATAATAATATTATTTACTATTCATAAGGGTATGTTACTATTCATATTACTATTCATATGGATATGTTTCTATTCACCAAAAAGCAAGTTTGTTCTATCAGACTCCAAATGACTTACTGAACACAACTCTAGATGACCATTTTTTAAAATTCAAAACATAGAAGTGAGAAATTTATGTATAATGTCTAGGTTTTAAATATCTCCTAAATAACCTAGTGTTGTTTCAAAGGAACACAATGATGAATAGAATGTAACTCAGTGATGAATAGAGAAACATAACAGAAAATGTTTGGGGTACTGCATTATTCCCTCCTTCGGAAAATGTCGTCCTCAAGATTTACAAAATATTACCTAAAAAGATTAGGGTATGTCTTTAACATAAGCTTCTCAGGATCCCATGTTGCTTCCTCCATATTATGCTGCCTACATAGATCCTTTACGAGATGATTCATCCGATTTTTCAATACTTGTTCTCTAGTATCAATAATCTTTATTGGATCTTCACAATAAGATAGATCTGGCTCAAGTTCTACTTCTTCATAAGTGAGTACATGTGTTGGATCTGGCATGTACCTTCTTAACATTGACATGTGGAACACATTGTGAACCTTGCAGAGACTTCGCGGCATTGCTAAACGGTATGCTATGACTCCAATTCGGTCCATAATTTCAAAGGGTTCGATGTACCTAGGACTTAACTTTCCCTTCTTACCGAATTGTATAATACCCTTCCATGGAGATACCTTTAAGAAAATGTGATCCCCTTCTTGAAACTCCAAATCCTTCCTTCGGTTATCTGGATAGCTCTTTTGCCTAATTTGAGCTATTTGATATGGTTCTGGATAATCTTCACCTTTTCCGTTGTTTCTTCAACAAGTTCAGGTCCCATGAGTTTTCTTTCATTAACTTCATCCCAGCAAGTTGGTGTACGACATCTCCTCCCATATAATGCTTCATATGGTGCGATCTGAATACTTGAATGGAAGCTATTGTTGTAGAAAAATTCCATGAGAGGTAAGTACTGATCCCACATGCCTTGAAAATCAAGTGAACAAGACCTCAACATGTCTTCCAATGTTTTAATAGTCTTCTCTGATTGTCCATCAGTTTGTGGGTGGTAGGCAGTGTTCAATCGAAGATCAGTATCTACAGTCTTCTGAAGACTTTTCCAGAATATTAATGTAAAATGTGGATCACGATCAGAAACAATAGATAGGGGTACTCCATGAAGTCTCATAACTTCATTAATATATAGTCTTTCTAGACGTTGAAGTGGTAGATCTTCTCTTATACCAAGAAAATGTGTGGACTTGGTAAGACGATCAACAATGACCCATATTGCATTATTCCTTCTAGGAGTATTTGGTAGTTCCTTGACAATGTCCATCGTGATATTATCCCATTTCCACTAAGGTATGGGAAGAGGTTGCAATACTCCTATAGGTCGTTGTCATCCAGCATTCACTTCTTGACAAACCATACATCTTGACACAAAATCAGCAATCTCCCTCTTCATGTTGTCCCACCAAAATCATTCCTTCAAATATCTATACATCTTAGTGCTACCAGGGTTTATAGAGAAATTGGAACTATGAGAATCATCCAACAATTCCTTTTTTAGATCACTTATATTCGGAACACAAAGTCTCTTCCCAAATTTCAAAATTCCATCTTCATATACGAAGTCACCCAATCTCCCATCATTCACAGCTTTAATCTTCTTTTGAAACTCCTCATCATCAGCTTGAGAACATTTTATTCTTTCTAGTAAAGATGGTTTGGAAATCATTTGAAAAAGCAATGATGTTTCACCTTCCATGGTTATTCCCATATCCATCTTTACTAGACCCATGAAAATAGGATCCCTTTCAACTCTCATCTTGTTCAAAAATACATGATCCTTTATGCTCAAAGCATCTTCCAACTTATTTTCCTTCCCCGGGTGGTAGTGTATCATGAAATCATAATCCTAGAGTAGTTCAAACCATCTCCTCTACCCCATTTTGAGTTATTTCAATGAGAAAATATACTTCAAGCTCTTGTGATCAATATAAATCTCACATTTTTCACCATAGAGATAATGTCTCCATATCTTCAAAGAAAAGATTACAGCAGCTAACTCAAGATCATGAGTATGATAGTTTTTCTCATGAACTTTTAGCTGTTGTGATGCATAAGCAATAACCCTATCATTTTGCATAAGGACCCAACCAAGTCCTTTCTTTGATGCATCACTATAAATAACAAACCCGGCATTCCCCGATGATAGAGTCAATATAGGAGCTTTGAATAATCTTCTCTTAATTTATTCAAAACATTCTTCACAATATTTTTTCCAAAAAAATTTATCCCCTTTACGTGTGAGCTCTGTTAGCGGGTTAGCCAGTCAAGAAAAATTCTGCACGAAATGCCGATAATAACCTACTTAGACAATAAAACTACGTACCTCAATTATGTTTGTTAGCGTGGGCCATTCTTAGATTGACTTTGTCTTTGAAGGATCAACTAGGATTTCATCCTTAGAGACAATATGGCCTAGAAAAGGAACTGACTGAAGAAATAATTCGCACTTGTTAAACTTCCCATATAATTTATTTCTTCTCAGAGTTTTCAGAATAGTTCACAAATGTTCCTCATGGTCTTCATAGATTTTTGAGTATACCAGGATATCATCGATGAATACCACAACAAAGTTATCATGATATTCCTTGAAAACTCTATTCAGTAAATCCATGAAAATAGAGGGTGAATTTTTCAGTCCAAAAGGAATCACTGTAAACTCATAATGCCCATACCTGATTTGAAATGTTGCCTTCAGAATATCTTCCTTCCTGACACACAGTTGATGATATCCGTATCGAAGGTCAATCGTCAAAAAGTATTGAGCTCCATAAATTTAGTCAAATAAATCATCAATATAGGGAAGAGGATAATTATTCTTTATTGTAATATCATTGATTTCCCTATAATCAATGCAAAGCCTCATGGATCCATCATTCTTCTTAACAAAGAGAACAGGGGCTCCCCATGGAGAAACACTAGGTTGAATAAATCTCTTTTCACTCAATTCCTATAGTTGTTTCTTTAGCTCTACTAATTCCACAGTGGCCATTTTATAGGGAGTATATGATATAGGTCTTGCATCAGGAATTTAATCAATGGAGAACTCAATTTCCCACTATGGAGGATGTCCAGGTAAATCCTCTGGAAATAACTCAATGTACACTTTCACTATGTGCACATCTTCAATTTGAAGATTTCTTTCCTCCCCAATAGATATTGGTTTATCGTTCTCTCCAAATATTTCATTGAATAGATCTACATGTGGTGGTTCTAGATAAGAATCAGGTGGTGAAGTTTCTACCCTAAATACAAGGGATTATACACCATTTTCAAAAATTGTAACTTCATTTTTCTTATAATAAATCCTCGCATCATAATTTGATATCCAATCCTTATCGAGAATTATATCAAATTCAGTCATTGGTATGATGACAAGTCTATCAACAAAAGCACGTTTTGGTTCTTGGAGTGGGACTAGTTGGCATGCCTTTGTTGTAATGATACATTCCATGGGTGTTTTGACTGAAAACTCCTTTATTAAATCAATTTGGACATATATAATTTTCTTGGAAAACCGAGAGGATATAAATGAATGCATGATCTAGAATCAAATAAAGTGTTGTCTATGTTTGAGGAAAAAATTAATGTACCTTCCACCATGTCACTAGGAACTTCAACCTCTGTGGTTGTAATCGTATAGGATCTCCCTTTCTCTCTTGTATTTTTCTAAGGCGTGTTTCCTTGACGCTTAAGACACTCGTTTTCATAGTGTCCAATCTCTCTGAAATTGTAGCATTGAACATCATTGAATTGTTTCTTCCCCTTGCATTCATCAGAGCGATGACCCTTTTCTCCACGGTTATAGAAGACTCCCTTGCCTTTCAAGCATTTCCTAGGATGATTCTTTCCACATTTCTCACATAATGGGAAAATTTTTGTTCCCTTTCTCTTCTTTGGTGCTTCTCCTTTTCCTTTGTTATTATATTTCCTCTTCTTATCTTGGTTTCCTTTGAAAAAATTTGATCTAGAAAATTCCTTCTCTATTTTGATGGAACTTGATACAATTTCATCATATGATTAAAATGATTGAGAAGCCAGTGCCCTTCAAAGACTTGTCTTAAGACCTTCAAAGAAATGATAAATCTTTTCCGCTGAGTCATGAACGTAATCCATGATATACCTGGCTAGCCTTGTCAAGTTAGCATCATACTCTGCAATGTTGTCTTCTTCCCTTTGTTTCAAGTAAAGGAATTTCCTCTTCATTTCAGTTCGTTTCTCATGAGGGAAATATTTTTCATAGAATATTTCCTTAAAATTCCTTCATTCCTTATCCTCTATATCTTGTTCCTCTGTGGTATTTTGAATCAAGGACCACCATTGATCATCATTTCCCTTGAGACAATATACTACCAATACTACCTTTTCATTTTCATTGCATCTTAATGCCATGAATATTTTTTCAAGAGAATTGATCCATTTCTCAGCAAACACTAGATTAGTATTCCCACTGAAATATGGGGGCTTCTGCAGCATGAAACGATCCAACATAGGTGTTGAATGGTTATTCGTTACAACTTGAGCAAGTTGTCCCAATATGGTCATGATCTGATCTGCTCCAACGTTGACTGTGTTGACTTGCTCAGTAGGGAGATCCGTACCTTTCCCATGAGTATTCATTCTCCTTCTTCCATTAGACCCCATTTCTAAATAATGGGATACACTAGATTAGTTTATGAATCTAAAATAGAAAAAAACTCAACATAGATTGAAATTCTATGCATAGCTAATATTATAAACATGGTTCCTCTAAGGAAAAAATTACATTAAATCCTTCATAATGGATTGTAAGGAAAACATGAATTATCCAAATCATAACCCTCGGGAGTGTCGTAAACAAGAGAGCAGCAAGGCCAGTTGTCGTGCACCGGTTCTCGTTCGAGTCTAGCTCAAAGCAGTGTTTTCGGGTTTTAACCCTAGATACATCTGTGCCAGAGCCGCCTCTACCTGCTCGTATCCAAAGAGGGATGTATTGCTTAAAATATCTACAAACTCTATTCCATACAAAAACACCAGTACGTTTTTGGTTATTAATCCTCAGATACTACCTTAGAGATTTGTTCCCTACTATACATTTCCTACTCTAGTTTCCATGTTTTCAAATAAACGTCCTCTGATACCAACTGTAACACCCCAAACCCTCTAGGATGGAGCCGGTGAATTACTTGTGATATTGGCATGGTTAGATGGAATGAAAATCCTGAAGGATAGATTATTTTAGTAGTCTTGAAGAAACTAGATACATAGATGTTACTCAAATTAAATTAGAAATGTTTACAAAATACAATACATAACAAAAACTAAAAATGGAATCCCCAGGAACTCAATAAAAGATCTTCTCTTCATCATGTGTTGAAGGTAGACAATGAAAGGGGTGAGCTCAAATTCTCAGTAAGGGTTACAAATAGCAGAGGCATGAGTTCAATAATAATTGAATCATGATCAATCTAACATAATCAATATGGCATAGTGAATAAATGAACAACTGCTGCCATAAATAAACTGAGAATGAAACTGCATCCATAGATTTTATCATATTGAAAACCTCATGGAGAATAATAATAACTGATAATGAATAAAGATAATACTTATTAATTGGACATCATGTATCTGTCACATGAAACCATAATACTGTAAAAACGGTTTTGTTATGTGGGTATAAACCCTTTTGATTTTTGGAAACAAACTCGAAGGGTTTGTCCCCAAACTGTTTTGTCTCATGAGACCTACTGATGCATAAAGATGATATATCAGGCCCCAACCGCCACTTCATTTCCAAATAATTATTTATATATTGATTCAATACAAGAGAAATATTCCATTTCAATATCCGTATAGAGTACAGTATTCAGATTCATCAATATTTCCATAATTAAAATAACTTTCCAAATAGACACCGTACGTAAAATGATATACAGTTTAGACAACAAAATATCCATGAAATTAGTGTATGGATATTTAATATAAATATAATTTCAAATGAAAAGTGATCTCAAATGGGAAGTAGGTACATCACATAAGGATTATTAGGTGCACAATTCACAGATAGTCACAATGAAAACGGAAGCTGAGACAAAGTCCCTTACCACAATGTAATCAGTCGAATCATATGACCAGAACATAATAACCATCAAATGAATCATTTAATAACATGAATATAAAGATAAAAATGTTATTATATATCAAGTTGAAGTATACATATATCACATACAATAAATAAGTGGTGAACAATTAAAATCTCACAGAAATGAAAGTGAGATGAGAAACCCCTTACATTATGCTCGAGTGCGTTCTTCGTTTGTCTTAATGACCTGAATAATAAAAATTAGATTAATTAAATAATATTTCCAAAAACTCATATACATTTAATTTATTTATTATAACCTTATTAGGTTCATTAATGTCCCTTTCTATGGGTTCATTTGGTTTAATTTTCGTGTTTTTGAAGCATTTTCTCCCTTGGTTTTCATGGTTCGTTTACTTGTTTCCATGAATGGAAGTTCATTTGAAACATGGTTAAACATACAGAATTGTTAATACATATTATTAATGAAACTATGGAGATATAAATTATCATATAATGATTTTGGGTTATATACCATGATGATGATTTATTAGTTAAAACATTAATGATGTTTTTTAGATCATTTTAATGGTTCTTGGATAGTATCAACGTCATTTTGTCTTATAAATTAGAACCATGGGTACAAAAGAATTCCAGAACCATGGGTGATTCATAACACATATATTAGAACTTGGTTGAACCATATAAATGGTTTCATGACCATACTTGAAATAATAAATGAAAATTGAGATTACATCATCTATGATGTCGGTAATTCGATACATCACAGACAATGTTTTTAATTACATGAACAAGTGTGGGGAAAGAAGAAGATTGATGATGAATTTCTCATGAACATGAAAACATCCAGAATATACAAGATTCTAGAGATTTCATTCCTCTTGGGTAAAAATAGATGAAGATAGAATAACTAAAGAACTCAAAATAAAAGAATAATTTTGAAATCGCTTACAAAAATTCGACAGCCTAACGACGAAACAACATGGTTTTAGAAAATATTAAAAAAAAGAGGGGACAAGGGTCACCTATCCAGAAATGAATAATAATATAGATTAGATGAATAATAAGAAGAAAAATAAGAACATGGTTTGGAAACCTGAATGATATGCCACATAAAAGAGAACTTGAACGGAAAAACGAAAGAAATTGAGAATTTTCTTACCATGTAGAATAACCCTTAGAACATGAAGGTTGAGACCATAGGGGATTGAGAAAACCTTGGGAGGACTAATATGGAGGTAAGGATTCCAGAACATCATTGAGTAGGAATTGGTAATGAATTTAATGAAGGGAAGAGTTGGTATTTATAGGGAAAGTGAGGGATTATTTTAATAATTTCTAAGGGACACCTCATGGGTGGTATTTGCAAAACCATGGTCTTTCCCATGGTATTTGCCCATGGTAAGACACCTGGGACACCTCACAACATATTTAACTATAAACAAGTAGACCATATTTATGACATCATTATTACATCCTTAATGATGTCATAAACACACCGGCACTAAAAACTGTATTTTTTACTATTCACTGAAAAATCAACTGTTTCAGAAAAATTCCCAAAATTCACCCTAACCATTTATCGACATGTAGATTTCAAAAGTTAAATCCATTTTTCAAAAAGAATTTTCTAAATTTTATTAATTTAATTTTTATATAAGTTTATAGTTAATTCAAAAAATAATAATCTTAAAGTGCAACTAGTTTTATTTCCCATTGAAAAACTAATTAAGATCTCATTGTCTTATTGCCTTAAGAAAATAAAATAATATTATTATTTAATATTCATAAGGGTATGTTACTATTAATATTACTATTCATATTTGTATTCATATGGGTATGTTTCTATTCTTCAAAAATCTAGTTTGTTCTATTAGACTCCAAAAGACTTACTGAACACAACCCTAGATGGCCATTTTTTGAAATTCAAAACATAGATGTGAGAAATTTGTGTATAATGGCTAGGTTTTAACTATCTCCTAAATAACCTAGTGTTGTTTCAAAGGAATTTAGTGATGAATAGAATGTAACTCAGTGATTTATAGAGAAACATAACATAAAATGTTTGGGGTACTACATTAGGGACTCGAGCTTGAACCCCAGGTACCCCAGAGTACTCATATATGTCCTTTTCATATGATGAAAATCTTCACTGGTTTAAATAACTATGTGGGTTTTGATTCTTGAAATAACCAATATTTGTAGGGTGCCTAATAATGGCTTAATCACCTCCTCAGAATATTAACTTCCTTCCTACATGGAAGAGAATTCTGAAGCAACTAGTTATAGGGCTTGAGCACATAAGTAGCTTCCTTCTATTGAGAAATAGATGAAGAATTTCGAATACATATAGATTAATTCCTAGATGAGACTCCCCCCATATTCTATTCATAAATGAGATTTAACCCATAAATTTTTTGTTAGTAACTAGTCACCTATCAGGATTAGGAAGATATTTTCAAACATAACTTAAATCTAAAAGAGTGTCCTAGAGTATAAAAAAATTACCCCAAAAAGTTATGATGTGTGTGACCTCCCATCCTCTTGACCAATACAATTACCTAAGTTTAATTAGACCAAAAAACATAGCTTCCCACCTACCTTTTAAAAATAGGTATGTACCCAGTTACATATGCGTGAATCATTGGGAGTTTCCACTAAAGAGAGACAACAGTGATCTGATGTTAATGATTATGCTCAATATAAACCCCCTAGAATAAACCATTAGGCTAAAGCAAAACCAAATAATTGAGGTTTTACTATTTCTAACTTTTCCCATTGAAACAATGAAATTTGGGGTTTCATAGAATCAACGTGGCCAACCAGTTGACCCCAGTAAGTCAATGTTCATTAGTTCCATTTGGGTCACAACTAAGATTCATGTACCAATTAATATAGACACATGGAATAGTGTTATGCATGAATTAAAGACAAAAATTTGGGAAATATTAGAGTAATATTATGTTAAACTATCTTTTTTTTATAAAAGATTATATAACTAGACATTAATTTACTTTTCATTATCCTGTAAAAAGTACATTTATTTTGGTTGAATTCCAAAAAATTTGTATTAATGGTCATTGGAGAAGCTCATAGAGCCTTATAGACACTTCTAACATAGCATCATATCATATATAATGAAGGTAAAGAAAACTCCCACCCACCAATAATGTGTGAATACATTATAAACCAAGAAATGTGGAAATCATTCAATAGTCATTGTGATGAGGAATCATTTCAGGTGCATTATTATTGGTAAATTTTTATTTGAGAGTAATTATTTTATCCATTTTGATTCAAAATTATTAATTTATGAAACAATAAATGAGTGTTTAAAATAGGTAGTGTGCATCAAAACCATTTTACCCCTACAATTAATCAAGGATGGGTTACCATTCACTTTAAAAGAAAAGGGTGTGTGATGATCCAAATTTTTATATACATTTATGTAATGGTTATCCATGTATTACTTTATAAAAAATAGGTTTTTGATGTGTTTTTAAGGAATTTTTAATTCATTGATCAAAGGAGGAATGGGGGAAAATTATAGAAATCATCCTTATATGTCGCAAAAGTGAAGTACACGACATGTACTCTTTGAACATACCGCCTACCTATTGAAATTGTAATACATGAATCCCCATTATAAGGATTTGACCAATTGGATGATGTGTATCCTGATTACACATCATGAATATGAGAATATCAAAATATGAATATTAAAAGGCATGAACTCATTACATGATGTGAGAATTTTAAAAACTAGTTTTTATTGAAGATTCAAGCCAAAAAACCATGAAAATTAAAAAAAAAGAGGCTTTGGTAGATCTAGAGTATATGATTTGAAAACCAATTACACTTCATGTTATTGTCGAAGCATAACCCACTTAAGTTAGT
Organism: Viscum album; assembly: GCA_963277665.1. Classification (NCBI taxonomy): domain Eukaryota; kingdom Viridiplantae; phylum Streptophyta; class Magnoliopsida; order Santalales; family Viscaceae; genus Viscum; species Viscum album. The sequence continues at coordinate 1,151,131,040 of OY728121.1, read as the reverse complement.
TCATGACATGAACCATTTACACTTTGTGTAAATTTTTTGGCTCTATAAATTTTTCTACACCCTTAACGTGCAAGAGAGAGCTTGAACCCCAAAACTCTTTTCTTAATTTATTTCATTCTTATCCATTCTTGTTCCATTTTAAATTCCATGTATCAGTTTTTATTTATTTTAATATTTCATACATATTTTTTTCATTTCCAATTTTAAAATATATTTTTTAATCATCGCAGTTCCAACATTCCATTTCCAATCTGGTTTTCCCTGCAATTTGATTGCTTCTCTATCCTTCATTGTTTCCTCATCCATGCAAGTATTTAATTTATTTTTCATGATTTTGGCTATTAACTTCTCTAATATCTCTGGTTTATTTTTTTATTCTAATTAGGTTGTGATCTATATCACTGCTTTTATTAAAATCTACCATGTGTGAATATTCCACATAGGTTTAACGGTTAAAAGTAGGGGTATATTGAACCTAATGATTATCTAAAATAGAACACGAGTAACCCTCAAGCTGGTAACTAGGTTTAAAAAATTGTAAATCTTATTTTACTTTTATTATCCCCATCATTATAGTTGAAAGTAAAATAACCATGACCTTGTTGAAGATGATCAAGGTTCTACAAATAGACTATAATGTTTCTCTTCCTAGAAGTCATGATTCATGGGCTTAGTTAGTCAATAAATCTTGAATAGGGAGACGTTTCCCGATTTTCTTGATCGAATTACCTAGAAAAATAACAATTGGTATCTTTTAAACCACATTACAGCCTACACCATAGGTCTATCCCTAGTTAGATTGAAGATTCCCTTTTCTAATACCCTGAAATTGACCCTGAACCCTTACTTTAATCATTTTTAAGACCTATGTTAATTTGTTTTAGTCAAAAATAACAAAAGATAGTAAATGTGAAGAATCCCCCAAAAGGTTCTAATTGTTGGGATACTTTTCTAAAAAAAGTGTTCTTTATGGGTTCATGTAATGAGACATCCCAGATCAACTAGAAAATCCACCCAACTGAACATTCAGGTAATATAGGTAAAATAGGATAATGGAAACCAGTATTGAATATATGTAAAATAAGACATACATCAAGTGTACATAGAGTAAGAAATGATATACCACAATGACATATAATACAATCCAAAATAGGCTAAACCTTAATGTAATTAAAATCCCCACATGGCCAAAAATCACTTCTAAACCAACCCTAACTGAAATCATCAGCAACAAGAGAATATAAAAAGATATAAGATTCCCTTCACTTTACCTAAATCCTGAAATACGACATATACAAATTCAAAAGGGCACAAGTAGGGTATTATCTAAATTCCTATAGGATACCACCATAATTTCTATAAAAGGTTTAATATAAATAAATAAATAATTATATCTTTTAAAAATAGTTTTATAATGATTTTTTAAAAATTAAATCGAGTTTTAAATCATTTTCCCTTTTCCTCATTAGGTTTTCATAAAAGAATTTCATATTCTTGAACAAGAAATATGACAAGTAAAGGTGATAAAAGAGAAAATCATGTCCATGAATCTATAGGTAAACAGGTATACACAAATCCATGAAATAACCTATCATGTGAATCTTTGTGATACAAACTCACATAAAAACCAATGAGGAACAATCCATGATAAAAAACAATCATGCGATAAATAACCATAAATGAAAATGCACCTCACATATTGGTATCTAGACTATGGTAAACAATGTAAAAGTCACTAAAAATACTAAATGTACATAACGTTGGATCCAACATAAATTTATTCATGCCAGTTGATATCACAAAAGGTTACCTCTTAATGGAGAAACACACACATAGGATACCCCTATCTTTTTTCTAACACACCCAAGGTTCCCAATGTGCAATTCTACAAATACATTTTCAAAACCATGATCAGAAATTTATAAAACATTTTCAAAACCAATCCAATCTGATTTAGATTTTGAAAACCCATTTCCAAATCATGAAAATCTGTTTTCAAAAAAGAACCCTTTTTGAAAAACATCTTCTTTTCCAAGAAATCATTTGAAACCAAATATCACTTCTAATTAATTAATATCCCAAAGGAATTTATCAATAATTACATTAAATTCATAAAATTAATTTATTGTATAGAAACACCTACCTCAATATTGTAGAAACCAAGATTCCTTTGACTACGGTGGTTGGAAACCAATAGAGAGGCCTTCGAAAGACAAGGCACACCAAGATACTGAAAAAGATCGATAAAAAACACTCTATGATCAATAATATGAACACAACTATAGAAACAACAATATATTTAACTAAAAACAAATAATAACTACAAGTATTACCACTATATAGAAAATAAACCCAACCGTAATAGTCATCAATCACTGAACAATGTGATCTAGAAGGGAAGGTGTCACCCAAAATTGCCTAGCGTAAGCTCTAGTTCAATAGTGATTTGTTATTGGTCAAATGAAATAATATTTCTGTTTATATTCCTTCTTAAAATTTCCCGTTGATAGATTTTCACTATGTGTAATCTCATTATACGTTGTGAAATCCATGAGTCCCATATACAACAAAAAATTCATTTCCTTTTTGTTAAAATCATTTTTTTATTACATTGCATGAACCCTTTACAATGCGTATAAACCTATCATAATCTGTATCTAGTACTTGGATTCTTCTCATCAGACATTAAATGTCTAGTACTCTAATTACACTTCATGTAATCAACCAAAAAATAGCAGCAGATTCATGTTTAAGCTGAAAATTTCAAAAACAATACATGAATTTACCATTAAAAGTATCATACGAATTCCTTTTATGAATTACACATCCAACAAAAAATAGAAACAAAATAAAAGGTAAAAAATACCTAAAAAATGGTAATAGTACATTATAATCTTCACACTATAAATTATTTCTACCCTCATAAATCCCACAAGATCCTATATCAATAAAATGGTAAGGCCACTACAACCACATCAATGACTCCCTCTCCCACATCTTGTTTCTATATTATCTTCACTTACATTGTACCAAACACTGGGTGATTTTTTAACAATTTAGTACCTTGTCCTAGTGATCCATAATCTGAACATGATAATCAAAGAAAGTGTTATCAAGCTCAAAATTAGCATCCTCCCATCCAATCACATCGGAAGGATTTGGTATATACCTCTTAAACTGGGAAACATGAATCGCATCATGGATATATTTCGATCAAAATGAAAAGTCTAACTAATATGAAACCCTACCTAATCATAAATCAATCTCAAAGGGGCCCACAAAACATAGTTCCAACTTACCCTACATACCCAACAGACGATGTCCCAATCATGTTTAAAATATGATAATGACTCGATCATCTACCATAGACTCTATCAATCGATGAATAAGGTTTTCATAATTTTTTAAAAAATTATATGACATAAAAAATGAATCTGGATCAACCGCACCATCTCTAGGTCCTTATGTCTATATGTGGATGATAAGTCATTCTCAATCCAATATAGGAACCCATCATCTATTGAAAACATTTCCAATCCTTGGATGTGAACCCTGGATGAGAACCTTGGATCCCTATTGGAAATATCTATAGGGGGAACCCTATGAAGCCTCACAATCTATTATAAAAATAATTCCCCCAGATGTTCCCCATTTCTCATCTCCTAGATAGGTTTGAAATTTATATATTTAATTTATTAATTAATGATCACCCAAATCAAATCCTTCCCACTAGGATTATATAGAAAATACATGATGAAATACAAGTAAATATTATCCCACATCCATAACAGAATGGGTAAGGGTTACAAAAACTTCATAGGTCTCTAGTTTTCCTCATTAGTTCTCTAACAAGGAACCAAAATAAAAAATCCAAAATCTACCATCTCATCCCCTTCAACTAATAACAACATCATAAATCATGATACATATTTTTTGTTACTGGGTTCACATACCAAAAAGAACAGTTTCCACTATCCAAAAATACATCCCACAGGGAAAACATAACAACCATCCTACTATAGAAGCACAAAGACTGAGAACACTCTCCTAAGGTATCACCACCAAAAAGTATTTCACTAAATCATTGTAACTTTTTGTCTATTACATGATCAAGTAAAATTCACTCATCAAATGATGAGTTAGCATACATCTAATCTATGAACACATTTCCACCATACTCTTCCACTCCCAAACTCATCTCATCAAAAGAATTCATCTGATACCACTCCTACATTGATTCCTTCATGTATTGGGTTGGTAATTTTCTTCCTAATGAATTAGTTAAAAAAATTCTCTTTCCCACTAGTATAAGAAATATCAAAATAAAAAGCCTAAATATACTCTACCCAGTGTCTCTATCACAAATTCATATCCCTTTGATTAATAATATATTTCAATCTCTAATAATTTGAATTAACTATTAATCGATCCTGAATGAGATAGTGACACCATGTTTTGAGTGAATTCATAACCACAATCAACTCAAGACCATGAATAGTGTATTTGTCCACATTATGGATTAAATAGAGAGAGTCATAAGCCACCACATATTTCTTCTACATCAAGAAACATCCCCAACCCATACTAATAGTATCACACAAAATATCATAACCCAATCTGAATTCCAAAAGAATTAAAACTAGTGTTGAATTCCACATCACCTTCAACTCTTAAAAATATCTCAAACACTTAACATTAAATTCAATCTTTACACCCTTACATGTTAAAATTTTCAACAAAGATGCAAAGATGGAGAAGTAATGAAAAAACTATCTATAGTTACCATTAAAACCCAATAATCTCTAGATCTCAAACACATTTTTAGGATTCTCCTAGATAATAACTTCTTTTACATTTCAAGATCTACTAAGATTCACCTATCAGATATCACATGCCCCAGAAACATCACTTCCTAGATCCAAAACACACGTTTGGAAATCTTACCATGAACATGGCATTCATTCAAGGTTTGAATAATAATATCCAAATGGCCCATGTGAACCTCCTTTAACATAGAGTACACAAAAATATAATCCATGAAAACATCAAAAAATTATTCCAAGAACTAATGAAATTTATGGCTCATTAATGCCATAAACACCACAAGATAATTAGTGAGACCAAATGGAAAACAAGAAACTCAAAATTCACATATTGAATCCTAAATATTTCCTTATGTATATCCTCTTCTTGATCCCTCAACTATTGGTACCATAACTATAGATCAATGTTAGAAAACCAACGAGACTCTCTAATCTAATCTAGCAGATCATAAATCCTTGTAAAATGATATATGTTCTCAATAGTCCCTGGAATCAACTTAAAATAATCAGTATAAAGTTTTAGGGTCTCATCTACATTATTAGTAAAAAGGACTGAAAAATCCCATACCGAAACTTTGGGAAAAACAAATCATTTATCCTTTAGTTAATTAAGATGGACCTTAAGTTCCACCAATATAGTAGGTATCATATAGTAAGATGGAATAGAAATGGATATCATACCAGGGAGATGGTCCTTAGAAAACATGACCTCTCTTTATGGTGGTAAACCAAAAAATTCATCTAGAAAGACCTTGGGATATGCAAACACAACTGTAATAAGTTGAACACCCAAACAAGGGTCAATTTCATCAAGAACAATCTCTAAAAAATAGAAAAAATACCCCATCATAAGGGAAAACATGCCATTATCTTCCCAATTTAGAGACCATCTCACTCTAGAAAACATGAGTGACCCCATTGGTGGATAAGAACTGAACTCGATAGTGATAACAGTCTAAATAAACCTTAAAAATGATCATCCAATCCCTATTGATAATCAAGATGAAGAAGTTATGATCAATAATTATGGAGTCCAAAATCACCTTTAATTTGTATATTATAACTCGATATAAAGGACATCTAAAACTTTTTTTAGACATCTTTCCCAAAGGCATTGAAATATCCTACAAGAAAACATTAATTTCCTAACATAATCCCAACATGTCAAAAAATGTTAATGATATGAAATAATGTGTAGCACATGAATCAAAAAAATCTAGAACCATAGAATAATGATAAACACCATAGCACTAACAATAGTTATCCCTACTTTAAATTCCCCTAAAAAATACTCCACTACATAAAGTCATTTAGTCCTAGGCCTATGAACATCTCCCATGGTAAGAGGATTAGACCCAACACCCTTGTAAGAATATTCATAATCCCACAAACACATAGTAAGAGTGGATATTTCACTACTTCCATGAAATATCTTTTAAAAAAATGATGTATATGGACATTTTATCCACAAAGATGAAAAGTATTGTGAGCCTTCAAATAGTTAGTCTTTGTACGACTTCACATTCGACCCTGATAGAAGACAACCTTCTTATGCCCTATCAAATCCCTTAAAACTAGTTCATAAGGGAACTGAAAACTATTAATCTTCATTTTTTTCTAGAAGATACTCCTTGGATAACAACTAATCAAACTGATGATCCACGCAAAATTATCTTCCCAACTATGTCTACCTCAACCAAAGTTTCCTAGTAAACTAACTCCAAAAAAGTTGGAAGGCAGATGATTATTAAAATATATTGAATATCATACCTCAAACATAACTGAAACCTTTGAAACATTAGGTACTCATTAGTGACAAACTCCTATTCCAAATGCACAAACTCAGTAAATTGGGAAGAATGGTCTAGAATGGTATTCTCCCATTTCTCTAAAGTCAAAAACTCATGGGTCTTCACTGCACACAATTTCTCTGGGTAAAACGTATGGTCAAATATTTTATTTAAGTAATCCTGAGTAATATCCCCTTGAAACATAGATTTTACAATAAATCCAGACCATCTACTTATGGATTCCTTGATAATATAAGTGGAAAAATCCATCATAGTGTGTTTAGGAGTCTTCAAGAAGTTGAATATCCTATCTATACACTAAATCCAATCCTCATATTTCTAGGTTCTTTTGTCGCCATGAAATATAGTTGGATTCTACTTAATAAATTCATAGACATGATCCACCATGTATCTTGGGTTCTCTAAGCCAACTTGACCCAGTGTCTTAGCAGTGTGAATGATAGCTTCTACCAAAGTAGGGTCCACTAGGCGGTTCATCTCTAGAACCTGTCTCATAGCTTCATCTCTCACATATTTTCTTGATAACTTCTCAAATTAATTTTCTAACAAAAGAAAAAAAAACCAATTAGTCATATGAAATTTACAAAATAAAAGTACTAACATGTGTTATTGAAATAAAATCATTAAATCTTTAAGAATTTAAAGTAACCATGAAAAACCTTACATAAAAAGAAACATGTAAATTTAAATAAACTTCCCATGATGTTCATTCAATTGACCTCTCAAACACTAAGTCTCAAACCTGGTAAAAGCCCCTAAAGACCCATGGTAAATTGGTTTCAGTCAGGGATGTGAGCTGGCCATTCCATTTTATCACACTTAATATCTGAATTCTGAGATTTTGAACTCTTATCAACCCTATACAATGAACCAAAATAAGGTAGTGTTAACACACTTATGGCTACGAATCCCTTTGTTAAATCATTTTAATGAATCATATTGGGTCTACTATTCAAAGACCCCAAACTATCCTATCACGTAATATATGTAAAATAGGAAAATTGAAAGTAGTCTTGAATATAAAAAAATAAGACATACAAGTATGGTATAATGTCTAAAAAAATTAAATTACACATTAATATGAAATCCAAGAAAAAATAGGCTAAACAAAAAATTATTTCAAATCCCCACATGACCAACAGTCACATCCAGACCAAATAGAATCAAAATTAGTAATAAAAAAAGAATCCATATTGCAACAAAACTCTCTTACATTTAAGAGAATCCTATAATACAAAATCCATAAACAGTAAAAGTCACAATTAGGGTGTGAGAAAAATATGATTATGATATCACAATAGTTTCAATACAAGTTCCAATATCAAGAATGAAACAATTCAATCTTTTATAACAATATTCTTTTTCAAAGCATTTTCAGAAATTAAATTCAATTGTAAATAATTTCCACTTTTTTCTTGGGTTTTCTTAAAAAAAATTAATATTCTCAAACTATAAATATGAAAAATAGAAGAGATAAAATTTGAAATAATATACATGCATCCAGGGGTAAATAGGTAAACATATATCTATAAAATAACCTATCATAATAATCTATGTGATATAACCACATAAAAAACATGTCATAAAAAATTCTTGATACAAACAAACATGCTATAAATAACCATAAGATACAAACAAAACTAAAATATTATTCTCTAGCCTATGAGACACTGTGTACTATACACTATGAAAACAAAATAGGTATAACATTTGATCCAACAGATATCAAGTCATGCTAGTTGATATCACAAAAACTTACCTCATAGCGGTTCAAGACACACTAAGGCTACCTGTGACTCTTTCCCAATGCACCCAACTTTCCCAATGAGAATTTACCAAAATAAATTTTCAGAACCATGATCACAAATTTTTAAAACGTTTTCAATGATAATCTAGTCTTCTTCAAAGTTTAAAAATCCATTTCCAAATACAAAAAATTTATTTTCAATGAAAAGAACCCTTTTTGAAAAAAAAATATTTTTTAAGAAATATTTTGAAACCACATATCACCTCTAATAAATGAAAAACCCAACTGAATTTATCTATAAATAAAATTAATTCATCAAAATAACCATTGTATAGAAGAACCTTCCTCAACATGATAAAAACTTAGCTACCTTGGACCAAGGTAACCGAAATCCAATAGAATGGCCATGCAAAGACAAGGCACACCAAGAAACTAAAAATTATTTATAGAAAGCCATATTCAATAAAAAATATAAACACAACCATATCTAAAAGCATATTCATAACAAAAACCAATGAAGAACCCGAAGGATTGCATACCTGATGAGAAGAAACCCAACCACAATGTTGATCAGTCACTGAACGAAGTGATCCAAAAGGGAAGGATCACCCAAAATTTACTAGGTTGAGCTTTGAGTAGAGAGAGATTGGTTGAGGGTTTAATTAAAAAAAATTGTTGATCCACCTAATTAAAATATTCCCCTCATGAGACATTAATTGTGTGTAATCTCATTACATGTTTTCAAATCCTCATGTTAGAAATATTCTAAAAAATGAGTCACTTTATAATTAAAAATAAAATATTTACCATTAATCAATTTGGACCCTTTATATGGAATTTAAAACTCTCACACTATGTATCCTATTCACATATTCTTCCATGTAGACATTACATGGAATATACTCCCATTACATGGTGTGTAATCACCCAGTGAAATGTAATAATTTTAGGTTTAAGAAAAAAATTCCTACAAATTTTTTTAACGACTTGACTTACCTAAGGAAATAATATTTTTTATAACTCTTTCTGCTAAATGAGAATAAAAAAACTACTGATTAATTTATATATATATAATTTGTGTATTGAAACGATATGTAATTTATATCGATCAACAACCACAAATCACCATGTTTTGAGGGGTATGATGTAAAATATCAAAGGAGAAATGTTTCATAATAAAAAAATATAAATATATCCCGTGAAAGTGGGTATTGAAGTAGCTAATGAGTCGACTATTGATTTGTTTGTTCCTCTTGATGATCTAGATTTCACCATGCTCTATAATGTTATTAGAACATTAATAGAATGTACATTTAATCTTATAAATATACATGGAGGTAATGAGTTATGTCCATTACATTTTTCTAAATAAAAACATTTTTTAGTTGATGAAAAATGGTTTGAAGTGGGGTATGTTATTATATATGGAATAAACAAATGGTGAATGGAAGGTCAAATCAAGAAAATCCAAAAGTTAAATCAATAAATAAAAAGTGCCTTCCAAGAGTACCTTTACCCCACCCGTTCCACTTCCACTTATATTAACATGATAAGTTCATGAAGACAGAACATTTAAATATAGAAATGTATCATATATTGAACAACATTAAGAAATTTTTGGAGAGTACATTAGAAATATGATTGGTCTCGAGAGTATAAATGAATTTATAATTATTGAATGATTGAGTGTCATAGTTATGAATTCATAGATGAGTAAACTTTTCCTAATCAATCATTCAAAAAAATGATCTACTATGTTCATTAAAATTAATAAATATTCATATTTTCTAATTAAGTAAATATTGATACTATATAAAGTGAAGTCCCTATGAAGAAAAATTTGGAACCATTAATCCCGCTATAATTTGTACACTATAATTTAATTTAAAAAAGAATAAAATGATAAAAATGAACTAAATAATTTGAATAGAAAACAGTACAATCTGGAATCTTCTTGATTCCTATAATACATGGTTAAAACACTATAATTTAATCATGAAAAATATATTTTTATTTTTTTCCAATACTTATTTTTTTGTATTTTCTTAAGGATAATTGGATGCTCACCACATTTAATTTGGAAACCATGATTATTTTTGGATAAAAATAATAGATTTGTAACAAATAAGTTACACATGAAGTCCATTTTAAATTATTAATTCACTATAATGAACATTTTATAAATACACTTCAAATTATATACTTTTTTTATGTTTTATAGTGGAATTTGTTATGATAGGGTGATCTATAAATATCTAATATATCCTGATATGTAGTCATTGAATGAATGGAAAGGCCTATGAATTTATTCAGATAGTGATATATTAATGTATATATAGTGATATATACATATCAAAATTTATTCCAAAATAATTTACTTATTTGATCAAAATTTTTGCAGTGTCTAAAACAATATAACAATAATGATTTTGAATATTAATTTTTTAAATTTAGGAAAGATATCATATACCATCAATAAAGAATCATATTTGAATAGTTGTTTCCAATGGTAATTACAATTTCTTTTAAAATATTTTTTATCATTTTTTTGTATATATTTTCTTAGTACCACTAGGACTACAAACTATATATGTACTCAAATGACATAAAATATTTTTTTAGAGAAGATCGGTTAGAGACATGGCATCAGAATGTTTTATAACATCAAGTTGAGGTGATTTTTTATTATAGTTGGATACAAGTTGTGACTAGGACCATAGAGAAACATTTGAGATTTGAAGCATTAGTTTTATAATTCTCATATATAATTTTTTCAAAAAAAAAATTAATGTAGTACTAAAAATATATTGGCTATATTATTATTCTAATCCTTTAGTTTCAATTTCCATCCAAACATTTTTACATATTTGATCCTCCAATCATTCCAAATAAATTTGAGCCCCACAAGGGATTTTATTCCCCTCTTGAGTGAGACTAAAAATTTTATGATCCTCCCCCATTTTTTTCCTCCACTCGATGAAAATAGTACGAATGTTTTGATTGATGGTGTTTCAACTTTAGTAGTTTATTGTTAAAAACTATTTTAGGACATCTTCAAGGAAAAACAATATAAAAAGCCTATATTTTGTTTCCATAAAAAGGGATATGGATGTTAATATTATTCAAGGAAGAGTATGAGCGTTATAATCTTGATTATAATCCACATCATGATGGGAAATCATATCATAATATTCTGAATATTAAAATTCACCAACTTCTTCATCTGATTTAGTCCTTTCTCAATTAAATCTTTTAGATACATTTACTAAACCTAAATATCATGTTTTTCAGTCAATATTCCTACTGTTATTATAATTTTTAAATGCCTCTAATGGGCATATTATCATTCCCCAGTTTATTGTTCATTTCTTTTCAACTATTCAATAATTTCCTTTGGGGGAAAGAATGGGTTGATAGAAACTGAATAATAATTTTGTGATGACCCTACAATGCAAGAAATACATGTGTTTTTTTATCAAGGTTAGGTATCATCAGAGATTCAGCTGAGATAATTATGAGATGGAAATGGGTTACAGATCCTTCTACCTATAAATACAAAGACATCTTACCAATATGCGGGATTAGTTCACCCCTGATAGTTCATCTATGTGTTCTTTAAGAATATTTTTCATCATTTTATGCAATGGTTGTGCCTTTTTTTCTTGGTTTTTAATACTATATTCAAGATGGTATTACATTGTTTTCATGAACTATAGGTTTACAATGATGATGATTTACCAATGAAGAAACCTTTCCTAAAATGGGAGGAATTTATATTGAATCCTTATCTTATTTTGTGAAATTGTGTTGATATTAGTAATCCTTATCTAGGGTAGGTACTTCCATGCTCCTAGGATCATCATTTTCATTTTTTGTCTTTCTATATTTTGATTAGTTTGTAAAACATTTCTTGATACTTTATAAAAGAAATCCAAAAATCCATTTTTGACGTATAGGAACTGACTGCACACCAATCTAACACAATATTTGGCCAATATCAATCAAAGTACATGTTTCCAATATAAAAGTTTCAATTTAGTCTAAAAAATTATTAAATATCCAAAACCAAGAAAAAAACTCTATTTATAATTAAGCTATATCAAAATTATACATAACTCATTTCTGGTGTGTAGGAATTAACTACATGTTAATATGAAGTACAATGTGCCCAGTATGACTCAAACTGCTTGATTTCAATATAAAAGTATCATTTTAGTTTAAAATTTACATCGCATTTTTAAAATCAGGAAAATTATATTGGATTGTTTTCAAAAAAATAGTAAAAAGATCCATAATTTATTCACGATATGTAGTAATTGAAAAAACATAAATCTAAAACATTATGTGTCTAGTATTACTCAAATTGTGTGATGTCATATTAAAAAAGTGTCATTTTACTCTAAAACATGTGTCACAAAGACAAAACTGAGGAAATAAGATTGGATTTTTATGATCTATTATTAAATGGATAATTAATTCATTTTTTACATGTAGTAATTGACCATATGTCAATGTTACAAAAAATGTGTTCGGTATGACCAAAAGTGTGTGTTTTCACATTAATTTTATCATTTTACTCTAAAACTCATGTCACAGAAACAAAACCGAGTAAACATGATTGTACTTTATTTAATATTTTGGAAAATAATACATGAATATTTTATCTCTTGTAATGATAAATCACATATCAATCTGACTCATGATGGGGTTGATATGACTCGAAGAGTGTGTTTTAATTATAAAAATTTTATTTTAGTTTAAAATGTTTATCACATTTTCAAAATTGGGAAAATGAGTTCAGATTGTTTTTAAAAACTTGTAAAATGATCCTTATTTTATTTTTTATTCTTTGTAATCAACTGCATGAAAATCCAACATAAAATGTGGCCGAAATGACTTAAAGATCACTTTTTCACTTTAAAAAATGTTTTATTTTTCTCTAAATCATGAGTCAAAAATCCAAAACAAAGAGAAAGAGTTTTTTTTGTCTTTATACTTTAGAAAAAAAACCCCAAATCCCTTTTTGATGTGTATGAATTCATCGCGTATCAATCTGACACATGATATTTTTGGTATGACTTAAATTAGATGTTTTCACATTGAAAGTGTAATTTTTCATTAAAACAAGCATCACATAGAATAAAACTTTGTAAATGGGCATATATTATCTTTAAAATTAATAAAATGATTCATAAGTAATTTTTGGTGTGTAGGAATTTAAATAAAATCAATATAACTAAGGATGTGGTTAGTATGACTCGAAGTGCATGTTTTCAATATAAATGTTTCATTTTAGTTTAAAACATGCATAACATTTTCAAATCCTATAAAATGATCTCTGATTATGTTTAATATTTATTAAAATTATCCATATTTTATTTTTTGTGTTTATTAATTTTATACACGTAATTGTGACACTCAATGTTTCTGATATGACTCAAAGTGAGTGATTTCACATTAAAAATATGTCAATTCATATTAAATCACAGATCACGTATCCAAACCCATGGAAAAATCTAATATTTTCTAGATACATTATTAAAAAGATCAATAAGTCATCCTAAAATTATATGAATCATCTTCACATAAATCCTAAACGTAATGTTCCTAATATGACTCCAAGTGCATGTTCACAATAAAAAATGTCATTTTAGTGTAAAACATGATTCACATAGAATAAACTAATCAATCAATATTTCATTATCTTAATGCGTTAAAAAATGATCCATAATTAATTTTTCATCTTTAGTAATCAACCTCATATTAATATAAAACCAAATGCATTCAGTATGACTTAATGTGCATTTTTTCACATTGAAAGTGTGACTTTACTCTGAAAAACACATCACATAGCCAAAACTGAGTAAATGAGCTCATATTATCTTAAAAATTTTGGAAAATGGAACATAACACAATTTTTTTTATGAATCAGCCACACATAAATTTGATACATTATGTGGCTAGTATGAATCAAAGTGTGTGTTTTCAATATAATAGTATCATTTTAGTTTAAAACGCGCATCACATTTTCAAAACCAATCCAAAAAGATTAGATTATTTTTCAAACATTAAAAATATGATCCATAATTAATTTTTGATGTGTTGGAATCTACTTCACATTAATCCGACACACAATGTGGACAGTATGACTCAAAGTGCATTCTTTCACATTTTAAAAGTGTCATTTTACTCTAGAACACATGTCACATAGCCAAAACCAAGAAAAAGAGATTAAATTATCCTGATAATTTATTAAAATTATCCATGATTCATTATTTGTATGTATGAATTTGCCTCACGTCAACCTGACTCATGATGATCCTGATAGGGATCCAAGTGCATGTTCACAATAAAAAATGTTATTTTAGTCTAAAACATGATTCACATATCAAAAACCAAGAAAAAACATGTATTGTCTTGATACATTAGAAAAATGGTCCATAATTTTTTTATGGTTGGCAATTGGTAATATTTCAATCCAACACACGATGTGATCGGTATTACTCAAATAGTGTTTTTTCACATTAAAAGTTTCATTTTACTCTAAAACATGCATCTCTTTTCCAAAAAAGATTAACAAGATTAAATTTTCTTGATAATTTAAGAAGAAGATCCATAATTCCTTTTTTTTCTATAGTAATTAAAACATCTTATTTCAATACATGATGTGGTCAGTATGACTAAAATTGCATTTTTCACATTAAAAGTTTCATTTTACTCTAAAATACATGTCACATAAATTAAACTGAGTAAACAAGATAATATTGTCCTAAAACATTATTAAAACTATCCCTAATTCATTTATGATGTGTTGGAACATACCTCACATCAATCTGACACACGATGTGTACAGTATGACTCAAAGTGATTGTTTTTAATATTGAAGTGTCATTTTCATATAAAACACGTGTCACATAGCTGAAACAAAGAAATGGAGATATTATTATATTTAATCTTTAGTAAAATTATACAAAATTCAATTTTGGTGTGTAGGAATTGATCCTAGGTCAATCTGACACACGATGTGGCTGGTAAGACTCAATGTGCTTGTTTTTAATGTAAGTGTGAACAAAGTCCCCTAATAAAAGGTGTGAACCTTGTCAACATATGGTGTGAAATATTTAATAAGTAAAATATAATTCATCATATGAAAAACTAAAAATAAAAATTAACAATTTAATATAATTAATAATATATTTAATAAATTTTAATGTAATTAAAATATTAATAATTAATGATATAAAAATTAACAATTATTTAATTAATTAAGATAATTTATAATCTATAATATCATAAATATATTCAATAATTAACAATATAGTTCATCATATGTGGATTATATAACATTAAAATTAAAAAATATATTTTTTATGTACTGTCACTAAAATAAACATTGATTTTACTGTACAAACATGCTTTTGTATAGAGGTTTATCTTTCGAAAATTCCATCAATAAGAGTTATTTATTTGAATATTTTTTTTTAATTTTTTATATTATAGATAAACATCATTGTAAATATTTTAAATGAAACTTTTTAATGTAAATTTTGATTTGAAATGATGGTGCAGTGTAATATTTGTATTCCAGTATGGTTTTTGGTAATATTTGTATTTTAATTTGATTATTCTTTGTAATTTGGTTTTCTGTTAGGGATACAACATTACAGAATTTGACCTGGCCTTTATCAGCACTAAAAATTCAATGATTAAGGGAACATTTATCATCACAAAAATTATTCACTGATAAGGGTCATAGGCTTTTAAAGTAACTTTGCATGTCAGCACTTTTTTGCACAAACAAAGCTCATTTTTATAGCACTAATAAAGATGGTTACTATAGTATTTCACGATAAGGAACACAAGAAGCAGTGTATTGAAATATATATAAACAATCAAAAAACTGAAAAAACATTCCCCTTTTTATTATTTCCAAAAACAATGGTGTTTCCAACAAACTCTCCCATTGATTTAAATGATAAAAAGGTAAGATCATTAAGTTTAGATCATGAAAAAATTAAATGAAATATGTTATAAAGAAATCAATGTATAAAAATATGTGTTTAATTATAAAAATTTATCTTATTATCTATATATAATAAAAAAAATGCATTTAGGGGCTTTCCTAATTGATAAAGTCACCTCATAATCATGTAGGAAACACGATTTCAAATACTGGTGGTGGAGATTTCCTTAGATCTATAGAATTACTATAGAACCATAGTATTATTGGTACTATAATAGGTATTGTTGTGGAGTACTATAATATTATTATTTTCCATCACAAATGGATTTTTAGACACTAAATTGGGAATTCCTGTTATAGAGCTTCCAGACTATCAAATTTTTTCCCAACGAGCTATGTACTGAAGAAGCTTCTAATTAGTAGAGTGAAAGATAGTGTGAGTTCGATCACCTATGAAATTGGATAAAGTATGTTCATAAAATAGGTAATGAAAAACTAAAATAAGTTAACAATTATTAGAGCAAAATTCATGGAAAAGGAAATACTTACATATTCTTAGGGAAATGATAAAAGGCAGCAAACAAGACTTTAGGGTGACTGCGCTAGCTTGTAAAGTCAAAAAAATATGGGTAGGGTTATTAAAATTCAGGGAAATTAGTCTACTTCTCATGAAACATGAGCCCATAATCCTTTAGGCCATGTAATTTGGGATTTTTGTGTCATATAAGGGTTCCCTCACAACTTGGTTAAAAACAATTGTCTAGAAAATGATATGAAAATGGTATTCGAGATATATGTTAAATCATTAAGGCATAATGATAACGAAAAATCCTACTAATATAAATAAAAAAAGTATTAAAACTATCATCCAGGATAGTAAATAAAAAAATTAATATATAAATAGATTAATTAATAAATGAAATTCTAAACATTAAATATTACCCTTTAAACTATGCAAACTTATTTAATAAAAATTTGAAGTATCAACAATGTTATGTGGTAAAGGCCTCTCCCCCTTAATCTAGACACTTCATTTTAAAATAATAATATTAAAGTGCATGTTTCTTCATTTCTTAACTCCCTCTGTATAGAAAAAAATATGTTACATAAATTCATGGAATTCGTAAATATTTAAAAGGAACTAAAATAAAAATGAACATTTGAACACCCTCTAGAATACTATTAATTGAAGTAATAAATCGTATGCATGATTTTCAACTAGAAACACTTTACCTTGGAATAATGAAAATCTTAGGCTAATTTTTTTCATTATAACACATTTAGGAACACAAAATTTGATATATTAGGGTTATTAACACTAAATGTGGACTTTGTGGGAAAATCCTTCTTAGGGCCATTGGATTGTGTAAATGTCAAATAATAGTTAGATGAATAATATCCAAATAATACACATCTAAAACAATTAATAAGAGAAATTATTAAATTTTTACCTCCAAATAAGTAATTATTATACGACATAAGATATTTTCTAGTGTATCTAATATAGTTTCTCTTCATTTTCATCCTTTTTAGTGACATCAGTTTATCAAATCATTCCCTTCAAGTGATGAACTTATCTACTGTTTCATTTGACCTCTCTTGTTTAACATTTAATTTCTAATTTTAATTTTGAATATCTTTATCATCCTCAAAACCCATATTATTAGAGGGATCTATATTCATTAAATTTTCCACCATTTACATCTGAATTAATTGAAGAGAAACTTATGATTCACTTTAAGATTCTTGTAAATCATAATTAGATTCACAAACAAATTATACAAATATTTTCACAAAAAATAAAATTTTTAAACATTCTATGTATGATCAGTGGATCCAGTATATGAGGAAGGTGAAGATGATACCTCAAACATTTAAACCTCAACAATGGGTTTCCACATTCCTTATCTCTTTTAAATTCATCGCATGTATCACTGTCTACTGAACAATACCATTATGAATTAAAAGCCTCTTTATTGCCTTTATTTTAATTCCTCCGTTACTTTTTTACTTCATTGGGAGAATCATATTTCATGTTCTGATTATCATTACATATACAAAAAATACAATTGATATTTGAGGCCTTTTTAACTTTTCGAAGCCAAATGTTGTTCTTCTATTTCAATTTTGAACATTTATAGATTTATCAAATATCATTGAATAGTTTTTCAATCTCATTCCCATTATCAAAACCTATATCATTAAAAAATAACTAGACTAAGGAAAATTAATTTTAAAATAATCTCTATATTTTTTCACTAATCTCATGATAAATATTTTTTAATTTGATCTCATACTAGAAAATTTTACAAATAAGATCCTCCATATAATATTGAGTAAAACCTTTAATTTATTCAATATCTAGTTTCTTGGAATTCCATTTCTTAAGAAGGCCTCTCAAGATTCATTTAATGATAACTTCATAAATCATGGTATCTCTAAGAGAAGTCATGTTTTTGAAAATTATTATGAAAATATGATACATCTCATTGACACTTTCATTCTCTATCAGTTTGAATTCTTGCTACACTATCATGTACATGTCAAGATATTTTGTAGAACTTGTTAGAAACATTATTAGTGACTTGTAATGTTCTCTAAATGTTAGAATAAGTTTTATAGGAAAATATATGACTATAAAAAGTCATACTAATTTAATTACAGTGATAATGGATAACTTTTCAAATTAAAATGTACATAGTGGAATTATTAAGTAACAAGTTATTTAAATTACATTTTGGAAACTTTTAATATCTTGACATAATATTCCAGGAATCAATGGAATTTTTTTTCAAATAGATTTATCCTATCTTTCCACTGTTCAAATTCTACTCTTTAGAAGTTCATGGCCTCAATAAATTTATAATTATCTATCACATCTCAAATTGTGATAACTAAAAATGGATCTTTCTCTCAGACTATTTTAAGTTTACGATTTAAGTTATCTCAAATAATATAATATCCACACAAATATAAGTAAACACATAAAAAGATATCCAAAAAAAGATCATGCTTTGATACCAACTATTAGGTTCAGTAGTTGTGATGGCAAGATATACAAAGGAGGGGATGAATTTTAAATATAAAATAATCAATGTAGTTAACCAGTGAATATGATATGTGGTGGATGAATCCATATATCAATTCTTGTGAACTATAATGAACATGTAGTGAGTGTTATAAATCTAGTATGACACGAAAGTGTAAATAGGAATGGTATACAAGGTGTCATTGGAATTTATAGTGGTTCTGTTAAATATGGAAACCACTCTTCCAAATCCCTCAAAATCCTCTACAAATGTGAATGTAGACTAATTTCCTCATTTTTGAAGGTAGAAAAACCCCTTTACAACCACTTTTTTATACTCAGGGTTTCAAACAACATGTTCCTTACTAGATAAATCACATCACATCATTATTTTTGATATAGAGGAATAACTAATGGGTTTCATAGGGATTTATAAAATCATAAACACAATAGAAGAATAACTCCAAAAACACATTAATCCCATTATCAATTTGTATGTAAGGAATGAATATAATTTTTTTTAGTAATATCATACCTTACACAAATCAATTAATTTTATTGAATCCTATCAAAGAAAATTAATAAGATCACTAATAATAACCCGAAAGTCTCCATACTCTTAATGTATACACAAATCATGGGACTGAATGGATGATCAGATAGGATCTCCCTCTATTCACAGTTTGACAAATCTATATGTTTAAATAATAGAGAAAATAATTGTTTGAAAATAATATTTTTTTGAGGAGTTCTATTGTGAGAAATGAATGAAAAAATCACAACCACCTCCTTGAGGATCAAAACATGTATATATGGGAAACTAAAAAGAAAATTTTTAAACTATATTCATGAGAAATTTAATAATTGTATCTAAATTTTATAACTCAAGGTTCATATTGATCTTCTACCAAATCATTTAGAATTTATATGTGAAAGAAATATATTCAAAACCCACATTACAATCATCATATAATGATCCTAACTAATAAACATAAAAGATTTTGAAGATGAATCTTGGAAAAAGGATTAAAATAAAATACGAGAATCCCATATATAACCATGTACACCTAGTTCTATACATGATCCTATGAAATCACCCCACACTGCACCCCCCAAGCTGCCCCAACCATATGAGGGAATTAAAAATGAAAAATAAAAATCCATTCAACTGACAGATATGGGGTGAGTGATGAAAAGTGTAAAACTTTTACACAATCTTATGGTGCTGACAAGATCGTGTTCCATTACTAGAATAAGTGAAAATTAAAGTATAATCTCTCCAACAACCCAAAAGGCCCACACATGAATGCCCATTCCAAAAGAGACATTGTTCCTCAAGGTGATGTTCATCTAGGTGTTGTTATGTTCCAATGTTGAGGAGCAGCAACTGATGAGATTCATCATGTCGCACTGCTTCAGTATCATAAATCCATGGTGTATGTCATCCATATCCACCAAAATCACTATCATTACCTTCCCCCATCACTGCCTCCCTCTCCCCTCCCACCAGGAACACCAATATCTTCAACAACCCTAACAGTATCAAGAACTAATTTTGAGACCCTCTCACATCCATCTTCATCACCCACATCATTATCACCAATGACACCACCCTCCCACCCATCCCCATTGTTTCCTTCCATATTACTATCGACGCTTCTATACCCATTGCTGACCTCCTCTTTATACCCATAATACTCAATCATCATCTTTTTTTCTATGTTCATTGGCCTTGGTCTTCTTACTAAATAGTTCCCATGTTAATGCTACCTTATTCGCTGGTCCTCCATCCTTGATGAATCATTCATGGATTCATATCATGCATGAGGGTGGATTATGTATTAGAAAGTATAGAATTAGATCCCTAGAGTTGATCACAATAAATTGTAGTGGAAACAAACTAGATTTATTTCTTCAGACTCATATTATTATTAGAATGGATTAACAAACAATTTTTTATAGAAATACAGACTTACATTACAAAAAATTAAGGAAACCCAAAAAAAATAAAATTACACAGAATGGTGCAGTAGGGTCTACCCAAACATCTCAATCCAAACACATTAAGAAACAAAAGATGAATTCTCCAAGCCTCGTTCTTATCAAAGGATGTTTGGTGAAATCCAAGGAAATAAAATTTTATTATTCATCATTATAATGACCCATACTTTACATAAATGGCTAATACTTCACAATTGAAGAATACTTATTACAACATATAACAAAACCATGAATGGACCGTGTAGGTATAGTGTCTTTAGAAACTGGGAAACATAAACAACTAGTTCATAAAGTGTCTACACTGTCACCCATTTATTTCATCATATCTATAGTCCCTTTTGGCATATCTTACATAATAACCTTCTTCCTGGCCTGGGGAAAGAAATATACAAAAGGGTGTATAACGACCCATACTTTACATACATTGTTAATACTTAAAAATTGAAGCACACTTATTACAACATATGACAAAACCACAAAGGACCGCATAGGTATAGTGTCTTTAGAAACTGGGAAACATAAACAACTGGTTCATAAATCTTCTACAGTGTCTCCCATTTATTTCATCATATCTAGGGTCCCTTTTAGCATATTCTACTTAATATCCATCTTCCTGACCTGGGGAAAAGAAAACATAAAAGGGTGAGCTCAAATGCTCAGCAAGGGAAAATAAAGGAAATAAAAATCATATCATATCTTTTTGAAAATCATAACCTGCAAAAGAGATCATAATATCTTAACATGGAATAAATAATAGAAGTGAAAATGAGATCCTCATAATCATAAAAATGAAACTTGAAACTTTGTGGCATACACACATAATCATGGAAAATCATTTCTTGTTAGTCATGACTCATTGCCAAGACTATCTTAGTGGACAGAGTCCCTTTCTGAACCGAGTCACCCTCGTTCCAGTCCTGTTTCACTGAACCGGTATAACCTACCGTTCCAGCCCTGTCTATCTCATGAGATATAAAATCTTTACCCAATGATTTGTAGTGAGATATAGGTCCCACCCATCTTATAATGAATCCTTTCTTATGTGTTCCACATAATCATAAACCATACATCATAGCGTAACCCATGTAATAAAAATGGAATTCTTAAACAACATGACATCATAAAAAAATTCATATAAGATAAAGGAATTCATAAAAATATTTCCATCACAACATAATCAAACCAATGTAATAATAGGGTTAAAAACATAACCCTTTTATTATCTTAGATGGAAAATAATTTTGATAAAATACTTGAACTCCATTCTTGAGAAAAATATCCTTTCTACTTCAAAAACATTTTTCCTTTCATAACATGTCATACGACTTTAAAATAAAAGAATTTGATTAAAAATAAACTTGAAAACTTGTAAAGGATGTTTCTTGGAAATAATATTTTAAAAATCCATTCATGCCGTATAAGTTAAAAAAAACATTCTTCGTACTTTTGTCGGAAAAGTCAAAAAGTACCTCGTATGAAAAACGACAAAAGATTCCTTTCATACATATTACTAAAAACTCACCGAAGGGTAAAAATGGATTTAAAAAATTGTAGGTGGATGGAAATAATATTACATATTGATGAAACATGGATGTGGATGATAAAATACACCCCAGTAAATACTTGCGAATAAACAATCTCGGATAAAAATGAGATTGTGATATTTTCCTTACCTTAGGTCCGATTTGCTTTGTACGTGTCCGAAGCTCCTGTATAATGGTTTAAATAATGTTATTGACTTATTCCAGAATCATACATATTTATATGATATCATATATGGTCATATTCTTAGCTTCTTATTAGTAATATTTCATTGTTACTTGTTACTCGGGTCTTTATTGCCTTTTGTTCTTTTGCGTGTTTTGTCGAATAAATTCTTATTCTTCTTTTAAGGTTATAGATACCTTATATCCATAATGGTATTAGTGTAACATATATCATATTTATTCATTCAATTCATTTATATAATTACTATGTAATGATGATCATGTAGAACGAGTCGCATCACATCGTGGAGACGGTATTCCGTACGTACGCACGAGTGATGATATCATTCCTATGATCGTGGAATTGTATTGGAGTATATATATATTATTTAAGTATCAATATTACTTAATAATAATCATAAATAGTTACTCATTACACCATTATACCCATCCTTGTAAAGTGATGGTGGAAAATAGATTACACCACGGCGTGGAGACGGTATTCCGTACGTACGCACGCGCGGTGATTTCATTTTTCCGTGGGATGGATAGAAGGTGAATTAGGGTTGTTTCATATTTATAATAACATATCAGTATGTAAGTAATACTGATGTTATTACTTTGTCATGAAAAAACTAAAGAAGAAGAAGTTGAAGAAGAAAGAAATTGAAAAGATCGGTAATGGATATTACCTCTTCTTTGGAACGCCTCTTTGAATCCTCCACTTAGGGAACTAAGATTGGTCTTTGAAGAAGACCAGGACCTCTAGGATTATTCTAGGGAAGTGGAGAGGAGAAAATGGCAGGTTTTGGCCGAGCTTGAGTTCTCAATTTGGTGTGAGGAGGAGGGGGAGGAGGTGCCCTTTTATAAGGGAGGAGAGGGGCACCTTAGGAATATCTCAAAATATTATTTTATATTAAAGTCAAAATCGGTTTATAATGGTTCCAAAGGGTCTTATTTCGAAGCTAAAGTGGGGATGGGTCGAAATACTATCAACCAATAGGATTTAGACAAGTTTAAGGAATTATTTTAACCTTATCAATTAGATTTAACTCTAAGTTAAATAATTTAACTTTTACCGTGTCTTTTTGTCTTCTTTCACTATATGGTTAATACACTTACTATAACATGCCAAACGAACCCCAAATTGTTTATTATTAATATATATATACTTATCTAAGTCATTTGGCCGAACCGTAGATTTTTAGGAATAAAATAACAATTAATAATATAATATTTTATTTAAAAACTATTTTTTGTCAATTTTGAAACTATTTGATATATGATTTTTGTAAAAGTCATAACAGAATTATATGTTCGAAAAAAGTTGATTAAAGCAACATTAATATAACATAGTAACCTATAAAATTATTGGAATTCATAAAAAGTCTCAAATTACATTTATTTTGGTGTTTATAACATCAATTATGTCAATATTTCATTAATAAGATAATTACTGCATCATCATTGTGTCATAAATAAATTAAATTATATAATATCTAAAAATTACAAATAAAATACCATTATGTAGGAAATCTTTTTATCTTTCTAATGAATATTTATAGTCGAATTTATATTATGTATAACCCCGTATTAAAAATGATTTACTTATTAAACTTTGATTTTAACTATTTTAACCCTTCTTTAAATAAATTAATAATAAATGTCCTAATCTAATCCAAGTGGGCCTAAACGGTCATATTTTATTCATAAGGTTGTTTTTGGTCGAATTACACTTATCCAATAGAATTAGGACATGTGTTAGGGTAATATTAATATCATATTTACCCTTAGTTACCCTATTTACTATTAACCGCGGTAAAAAAAGTAAAAAGTTACTATTCACCAAAAAATTATTTTTATCTCATTGAACCACATTTTACTTACTGATATCAACCGTGTCTGTCGGATTTTCGAAATTCCATTCACAGAAGCGGTAAAATTAAGTTTTATGCAAAATTCAGTTTTTAACCTACCACTTAGTGGTTTCACTATTCATCAAAAATTGAAAGTTTTCAGAAAAATACCAAAATTTCACCCTAGGATAATTTCGATATTCTGAGTCCAAAAATGAAGTCCATTTTGAAAAATAAAATTTATAAAATTTCAAAAAGTGGTTATTACTATTCATAACGGCTAGTTTTAATAGCATATTGTTGTTTAGTGAAACTCGGTATTGCGTACGATGCAAGCTATCGAGGAAGGTCGTGATTACGTGTAAAGCAAGCCAAGCAAGTGTTGTGTAGAAAAAGATTCCTTTGATAACATAAAAGTCTCGGGTGTTACATTCTACCCCCCTTAAAAAGAATTTCACCCTCGAAATTCGTCACTTTGTAACAAACAGATGAGGATACTTCTCCCTCATCATATCCTCAAGCTCCCATGTAGCTTCTTCAAGTTGGTGGTTCCTCCATAAAACTTTCACCAATCGAGTGGTCTTGTTTCGTAGGACTTTTTCGCTACGATCCAGAATCTCTATCGGCTGTTCTTCATAAGAAAGATCTTGCTCCAGCGATACAACTTCTGAGCTGAGTACATGTGAAGGATCTGGTATGTACTTTCTCAGGAGAGATAAATGGAACACATCGTGAACTTGAGAGAGATTCGGTGGAAGCGCCATTCGGTAAGCTACCTTCCCAACATGATCCAGTATTTTGAAAGGACCGATATATCTAGGGCTCAACTTCCCCTTCATTCCAAATCTCATAACCCTCTTCCAGGGAGATATTCATAAGAACACTTTATCACCCACTTCAAACTCTAGGTCTTTTCTTCGGTTGTCGGCATAACTTTTCTGTCGACTCAGAGCTGCTCTTATGTGTTGTTGAATAGATCTAACCTTTTCTGCCATTTCATCGACGAGATCAGGTCCTAATAGCTTTCTTTCCCCAACTTCATCCCAGCAAGTTGGAGTCCTTCATTTCTTTCCATAGAGAGCTTCATAAGGAGCCATCTGAATACTAGAGTGAAAGCTATTATTATAAGAAAATTCCACCAAAGGTAGGTGTTGATCCCAACCTCCCTTGAAATCCATAGAGCAAGCTCTCAGCATATCTTCTAGGGTTTGAATTGTTCTCTCAGACTGACCGTCTTTCTGGGGATGATAAGCAGTGCTGAAACTCAACTCTGTATCCAGAGTATGCTGAAGACTTCGCCAGAACTTCGAGGTAAATCTCGGATCCCGATCAGATATAATAGAAAGTGGTACTCCATGCAATCTTACCACTTCCTTTACATATATCCGGGAAAGCTGATCTAGAGAGAAATCCTCTCTAATAGCAATGAAGTGTGCAGACTTTGTAAGACGATCAACTATGACCCAAATAGCATTATTGCCTTTGTATGTTTTAGGAAGTCCTGTGACAAAGTCCATAGTGATGTTTTCCCATTTCCATTCGGGTATGGGTAATGGTTGTAACATCCCCTTAGACTTCTGTCTCTCAGCTTTAACTTGTTGACAAACCAAGCATCGAGAGACATATTCAGCAACATCTCTTTTCATGCCATCCCACCAGAAGTACTTTTTCAGGTCCCTATACATCTTCGTGCTTATAGGATGAATAGAGAATGAAGAACTATGAGCCTCATCCAGCAGCTCCTTCTTTAATTCGGGGATGGGAGGAACACAAACCCGATTCCTGAACTTTATTATCCCATCACAATCAAGGTTGAATTCAGGAACATTTCTCACATTCTTTTGTAACTCGACATCTTCTTTCTGTGCCTCCTTAATCTTCGCATGTATAGATGGTTGAACATTCATTTGAGAAAGATAAGATTTTTCCCCTTCCATTATAATTCCAAGATCCATCCTTTGTAAATCCATAAATATTGGATCTTTTGTGATCCTCATCATGGATAAAATAGCATGGTCTTGTCGACTTAATGCATCTTCCACCTTGTTTGCTTTCCCAGGGTGGTAATGGATTGAGCAGTCATAATCCTTAATCAGCTCCAACCATCTTCTTTGACGCATATTCAGCTCCTTTTGTGTGAAAATATACTTTAAACTTTTATGATCAGTATAAATATCACACCTTTCACCATAAAGGTAATGCATCCAAATCTATAATGCAATTATTACCGCAGCCAACTCCAAATCATGTGTTGGGTAATTTTGCTCATGGATTTTCAACTATCGTGAGGCATAAGCTATCACCATATCATTTTACATAAGAACACACCCCAATCCCTTCTTGGATGCATCACTGTAGATCAGAAACCTTTCTCCACTATAAGGCAGTGTGAGCACAGGTGCACTGGATAACCTTCTTTTAAACTCCTTGAAATTCTCTTCACATTCCTCTGTCCAGACAAACATAACTCCTTTCCGAGTCAACTTGGTGAGTGGATTAGATAATCGTGAAAAATCTTTTACAAAACGTCGATAATATCCAGCCAAACCAATAAAACTTCAGATCTCAGTTACTGTTGTTGGTCTTGACCATCTTTCGATAACCTCTGTTTTTGCTGGATCCACAGATATCCCCTCTTTTGTGATTATGTGACCCAAAAATGCAACTTTTTGAAGCCAAAATTCACACTTGGTAAATTTGGCATAAAGCTTCTCCTTTCTCAGGGTCTTCAATATAATTCTCAAGTGATCTTCATGCTCTTCCTTACTCTTTGAATAGACAAGAATATCGTCTATAAAAACTACCACAAATTTATCAAGATAGTCTCTAAAGACTCTATTCATTAGATCCATGAAGATAGCAGGGGCATTAGTAAGACCAAATGGCATCACTATAAATTCATAGTGTCCATACCTTGTACGGAAAGTCGTCTTTGGTATATCCTCCTTTTTTACCCTTAATTGATGATACCCTGAACGAAGATCAATCTTGGAAAAGTATTGAGCTCCGCATAGTTGGTCAAATATGTCATCAATGCGTGGGAGAGGATATTTGTTCTTGATAGTGATCTTGTTAAGTTCTCGATAATCAATGCAGAGTCTCATTGATCCATCTTTCTTCTTAACAAATAGAACAGGTGCTCCCCAAGGTGACGCACTAGGGCGTATGAATCCCTTATCAAGATTCTATTGGAGTTGCTTCTTCAATTCCTGCAACTCAATTGGGGTCATTCTATAAGGTGTCTTTGAAATTGGCAAAGTGCCCGGTACGAGTTCTATTGAAAACTCAACTTCACGATTTGGTGGAAGACCCGGTAATGCCTCTGGAAAGACATCATAAAACTCCCGTACAATGGGAATATTCTTAATCGTGAGTTTCTCACCAACCATTTGAGATAAATAACCTTCATTTAGTGGAATCAAGACCCATAAGATGGAAGGAATTTCCAATGGAAGGTTATGTTCATCCTTGCATTGATAGACGATCGTAGATTGATCTAGAATATGAAATGTGACTTCCCTTCTTTGGAAATTGATATGAGATCCATGTAGAGAAAGCCAATCCATGCCAAGAATCACATCAAATTCCACTAAAGGAAGGATCACAAGATTTACAGGAAGCACTTTCCCACAAACTTCGATCGGAGAAGAATTATAAAATTTTGATGCGACTGTTGTGCCATTAGGTGTTGTCACAGCTAACTCAACATCTATTTGTTGAGGTAATATGGTGATAACCTTAGAAAATTCTTTAGAAATAAAAGAGTGGGTGGATCCAGAATCAAATAAAACATTTGCTACTTTAGAGTGGATGGTAAGTGTACCTTTCACCACTTCGTCATCGTACTCCACATCCCTGATAGAAATTGCATGTGACTTTCCTTTCTCTTTAGCCTTAAGATTTTGTTGACGTCGACCATCATCATCAACCCTTGGATTTGGGCATTGATTGGCATAATGCCCCATCTCCTTGCACTTGAAACATTGAAGTGTAGTAGGTTCATTCTGTGTGTCCCTTCCTTTGTTTGCATCATTAGACATCTTCTTCCCATTATCGCGGCATTCAAATGCCCGATGACCTTCCTTTCCACATTTAAAACATTTACTTTTCCCGTTAAGACAACTCCCTCCATGTTTCTTTCCACACTTTGAGCATAAGGGAAAGTTCATATTCTTTTCAGTGTGCTCTTTAGATTTTCCTTTGAATTCCATCTTCCTCTTCTTATCAAACCCATGTGACTGATGGGTTACTCCAATATCCATCTCGACTTTGAGAGAACATCGAACGATTTCCTCGTAGCTATTGAAGTCCCTTATGGCTAACGCCCTTCGAAGACATGGTTTTAAGCCACTAAAGAATCGATCGATCTTACTCTCAGGTTGGATAATAATACCAGAAGCGTACCTTGCAAGTCTTGTAAAATTTTCTTCATAGGTACCAACAGTTTCATCATCCCTTTGCTTCAGTTCAAGAAACTCTTTCTCCATCTTTGTTCGGAGAATAAGGGGGAAGTACTTATTGAAAAATAAGTTCTTGAACTCGTCCCATTCCATAGACTCAATTTCATCCCTTTGCCTCGTATTCTTAATAAGATTCCACCATTGATCAGCATCTCCTTCCAAACGATACACTGCTAGGATGACTTTATCATGCTCATAACATTGAAGAACTGAAAATATCTTTTCAGTAGTACTAATACATTGTTTAGCAACTAATGGATCAGTAGACCCGCTGAAAGAAGGTGGACGCTGCCTCATGAAGGATTCAACAGAATGTTGCTCCTTCCTTTGTTCGTTTGGAAGTCATGCATGATTCATAGCTTGAGAAAGTTGTGTGAGAATGGCTACAAGATTTTTCATTCCAGCTCCAATATCATTTGGTTGCTCAGGGGGGCAATCATTGCATTGCCCATCGCATTCCGCATTAACACGGTTATTTCGGGTTCCAGCCATTGACTAAAACCATGAAGAATAGTGTGAGCAACACTAATTATAATAGGAAAACCACATAATCAAGGATAAAATTTCACACTTAAGGTTTTATCCTAGGGTATTCATGGCCATTTCTAAAACACTAAGATTGTGTTCTATACTTAGACTTATCCTTAGGGTTCTTATTAAGGCTTTCACATCCTAGTTTCCAAAGGTTGACTATACCTTTCCTCTGATACCAACTATAACGACCCATACTTTACATACATTGTTAATACTTAAAAATTGAAGCACACTTATTACAACATATGACAAAACCACAAAGGACCGCATAGGTATAGTGTCTTTAGAAACTGGGAAACATAAACAACTGGTTCATAAATCTTCTACAGTGTCTCCCATTTATTTCATCATATCTAGGGTCCCTTTTAGCATATTCTACTTAATATCCATCTTCCTGACCAGGGGAAAAGAAAACATAAAAGGGTGAGCTCAAATGCTCAGAAAGGGCAAATAAAGGAAATAAAAATCATATCATATCTTTTTGAAAATCATAACCTGCAAAAGAGATCATAATATCTTAACATGGAATAAATCATAGAAGTGAAAATGAGATCCTCATAATCATAAAAATGAAACTTGAAACTTTGTGGCATACACACATAATCATGGAAAATGATTTCTTGTTAGTCATGACTCATTGCCAAGACTATCTTAGTGGAAAGAGTCCCTTTCTGAACCGAGTCACCCTCGTTCCAGTCCTGTTTCACTGAACCGGTATAACCTACCGTTCCAGCCCTGTCTATCTCATGAGATATAAAATCTTTACCCAATGCATTGGAGGGAGATATAGGTCCCACCCATCTTATAATGAATCCTTTCTTATGTGTGCCACATAATCATAAACCATACATCATAGCGTAACCCATGTAATAAAAATGGAATTCTTAAACAACATGACATCATAAAACAATTCATATAAGATAAAGGAATTCATAAAAATATTTCCATCACAACATAATCAAACCAATGTAATAATAGGGATAAAAACAGAACCCTTTTATTATCTTAGATGGAAAATAATTTTGATAAAATACTTGAACTCCATTCTTGAGGAAAATATCCTTTCTACTTCAAAAACATTTTTCCTTTCATAACATGTCATACGACTTTAAAATAAAAGAAGTTGATTAAAAATAAACTTGAAAACTTGTAAAGGAAGTTTCTTGGAAATAATGTTTTAAAAATCCATTCATGCCGTATAAGTTAAAAAAACATTCTTCATACTTTTGTCGGAAAAGTCAAAAAGTACCTCGTACGAAAAACGACAAAAGATTCCTTTCATACATATTACTAAAAACTCACCAAAGGGTAAAAATGGATTTAAACAATTGTAGTTGGATGGAAATAATATCACATATTGATGAAACATGGATGTGGATGATGAAATACACCCCAGTAAATACTTGCGAATAAACAATCTCGGATAAAAATGAGATTGTGATATTTCCCTTACCTTAGGTCCGATATGCTTTGTACGTGTCCGAAGCTCCTGTATAATGGTTTAAATAATGTTATTGACTTATTACAGAATCATACATATTGATATGATATCATATATGGTCATATTCTTAGCTTCTTATTAGTAATATTTCATTGTTACTTGTTACTCGGGTCTTTATTGCCTTTTGTTCTTATGCGTGTTTTGTCAAATAAATTCTTATTCTTCTTTTAAGGTTATAGATACCTAATATCCAGAATTTTATTAGTGTAACATATATCATATTTATTCATTCAATTCATTTATATAGTTACTATGTAATGATGATCATGTAGAACGAGTCGCATCACATCGTGGAGACGGTATTCCGTACGTACGCACGAGTGATGATATCATTCCTATGATTGTGGAATTGTATTGGAGTATATATATATTATTTCAGAATCAATATTAATTAATAATAATCATAAATAGTTACTCATTACACCATTATACCCATCCTTGTAAAGTGATGGTGGAAAATAGATTACACCACGGCGTGGAGACGGTATTCTGTACGTACGCACGCGCGGTGATTTCATTTTTCCGTGGGATGGATAGAAGGTGAATTAGGGTTGTTTCATATTTATAATAACATATCAGTATGTAATTAATACTGATGTTATTACTTTATCATGAAACAACTAAAGAAGAAGAAGTTGAAGAAGAAAGAAATTGAAAAGATCGGTAATGGATATTACCTCTTCTTTGGAACGCCTCTTTGAATCCTCCACTTAGGGAACTAAGATTGGTCTTTGAAGAAGACCAGGACCTCTAGAATTATTCTAGGGAAGTGGAGAAGAGAAAATTGAAGGGGTTGGCCGAGCTTGAGTGCTCAATTTGGTGTGAGGAGGAGGGGGAGGAGGTGCCCTTTTATAAGGGAGGAGAGGGGCACCTTAGGAATATCTCAAAATATTATTTTATATTAAAGTCAAAATCGGTTTATAATGGTTCCAAAGGAACTTATTTCGAAGCTAAAGTGGGGATGGGTCGAAATACTATCAACCAATATTATTTAGACAAGTTTAGGGAATTATTTTAAACTTATCAATTAGATTTAACTCTATGTTAAATAATTTAACTTTTACCGTGTCGTTTTGTTTTCTTTCACTATATGGTTAATACACTTACGATAACATGCCAAAAGAACCCCAAATTGTCTATTATTAATATATATATCCTTATCTAAGTCATTTGGCCGAGCCATAGATTTTTAGGAATAAAATAACAATTAATAATATAATATTTGATTTAAAAACTATTTTGTGTCAATTTTGAAACTATTTGATATATGATTTTTGTGAAAGTCATAACAGAATTATATGTTCGAACCAAGTTGATTAAATAAACATTAATATATCATAGTAACCTATAAAATTATTGTAATTCATAAAAATTCTCAAATTACATTTATTTTGGTGTTTATAACATCAATTATGTCAATATTTCATTAATAAGATAATTACTGCATCATCATTGTGTCATAAATAAATTAACTTATTTAATGTCTAAAAATTACAAATAAAATACCATTATGTAGGAAATCTTTTTAGCTTTCTAATGAATATTTATAGTCGAATTTATCTTATGTATAACCCCATATTAAAAATGATTTACTTATTAAACTTTGATTTTAACTATTTTAACCCTTCTTTAAATAAATTGATAATAAATTTCCTAATCTAATCCAAGTGGGCCTAAATGGTCATATTTTATTCATAAGGTTGTTTTTGGTAGAATTAAACTTATCCAATAGAATTAGGACATGTTTTAGGGTAATAGTAATATCATATTTACCCTTAGTTACCCTATTTACTATTAACCGTGGTAAAAAAAGTAAACAGTTACTATTCACCAAAAAATTATTTTTATCTCATTGAACCACATTTTACTTACTGATATCAACCGTGTCTGTCGGTTTTTCGAAATTCCATTCACAGAAGCGGTAAAATTATGTTTTATGCAAAATTCATTTTTTAACCTACCACTTAGTGGTTCCACTATTCATCAAAAATTGAAAGTTTTCAGAAAAATACAAAAATTTCACCCTAGGCTAATTTCGATATTCTGAGTCCAAAAATGAAGTCCA
Source organism: Viscum album (assembly GCA_963277665.1). Taxonomy (NCBI): domain Eukaryota; kingdom Viridiplantae; phylum Streptophyta; class Magnoliopsida; order Santalales; family Viscaceae; genus Viscum; species Viscum album. Next base: position 1,151,097,545 of record OY728121.1, on the reverse strand, counting down.
TTTTGAAAAATAAAATTTATAAAATTCCAAAAAGTGGTTATTACTATTCATAATGGCTAGTTTTAATAGCATATTGTTGTTTAGTGAAACTCGATATTGCGTACGACGCAATCTATCGAGGAAGGTCATGATTGCGTGTAAAGCAAGCCAAGAAAGTGTTGTATAGAAAAATATTCCTTTGATAACATAAAAGTCGCAGGTGTTACAGGGTGAGCTCAAATTCTCAGTAAGGGTAAACAAAAGAAATATCAATCACATCATATACATAAAAACATAACTTTTGGAAATCTTAACCTGCAAAAGAGAGCATAATTTCATAAAATGGGATAAATCATAGTAGTGAAATGAAATCCCAAAAAAAATCATAACTTAAAACATGAAACTTTGTGGAATACACACATAATCATACAGAATCATTTCTTATTAGTCAAGACTCATTTCCAAGACTATCTTAGTGGACAAATTCCATTTCTGAACCGAGTTCACTCCTCGTTTCAGTCTTGTTTCACTGAACCGGTTTAACCTGCCGTTCCAGCCATGTCTATCTCATGAGATATAAAATATTTACCCAATTCATTGGAGGGAGATATAGGTCCCACCCATCTCATAATGATACCATTCTTATGTGTGCCACAAAATCATAAATCATACTTCATTTCATAACCCATGTACTAAAAATGGGAATCTTAAACATCATTACATCATAAAACAATTCATATAAGATAAAGGAATTCATAAAAATATTTCCATCACAACATAATCAAATCAATGTAATAATAGGGACAGAAACAGAACCCTATATTATCTTAGATGGAAAATAATTTTGATAAAAGACTTGAACTCCATTCTTGAGGAAAATATCATTTCTACTTCAAAAACATTTTCCTTTCATAACATGTCATACAATTTTAAACTAAATGAAGTTGATTAAAAATAAACATGAAAACTTTTAAAGGAATCTTCTTGGAAATAATGTTTTTAAAATCCATTCATTTTGTATAATTAAAAAAAACATTCTTCTTGTACTTTTGTCGGAAAAGTCAAAAAGTACCTCGTATGAAAAACGACAAAAGATTCCTTTCATATCTTTTACTAAAAACTCACCAAAGGGTAAAATTGGATTTAGAAAATTGTAGGTGGATGGAAACAATATTAAATATAGAGGGAACATGGATGTGGATGATAAAATACACCCCAGTAAATACCAAAGTATAAACAATCTCGGATAAAAATGAGATTGTGATATTTTCCCTTACCTTAGGTCCAATTTTCTTCGTATGTGTCTGAACCTCCTGTATAATGATTTAAATAATGTTATTTACTTACTCCAAAATCATAATTATTTTTATTATATCATATATGGTCATATTCTAGCTTCTTATTAGTAATATTTCATTACTACTTGTTATTCGGGTGTTTATTACTTTTTGTTCTTATGCGTGGTTTGTGGAGTAAATTATTATTTTTCTTTTTAGGTAACATATACCTCATTTCCAGAATGGTATTAGTGTAATATATATCATATTCATTCATTCAATTCATTTATATAATCATTATGCAATGAAGATCATGTAGAACGAGTCACATCACATCGTGGAGACGGTATTCCGTATGTACGCACGAGCGATGATATCATTCCCATGATAGTGGAATTGTATTGGAGTGTATGTATAATATTTCAGAATCAATATCACTTTAAAATAATCATATATAGTTATTATTTACACCATTATACCCATCCAAGTAAGGTGGTGGTATAAAATAGATTACATCACGGCTTGGAGACGATATTCTGTACGTACGCACGAGCCGTGATTTCGTTTTCCGTAGGATGGATATATGGTGAAATATGGTTGTTTAATACTTATAATAACATATCAGTATATTATTGATGCTGATGTTATTACTTCATAATTAAACAAGTAAAGAATAAGAAGTGGAAGAAGAAATAAATATGAAAGAATCGATAACGGGCATTACCTCTTCTTTGAAGCGCCCCTTTGAGACCTCCTCTTAGGGCACTAAAATTGGTCTTTGAAGAATACCAGGACCTCTAGGATGTTTCTAGGGAAGTGGGGAAGTGAAATGGTCCGGGTTTGGCCGATCATGAAGGCTCAAATTGGTGTCAGGAGGAGAGGGAGGAGGTGCCCTTTTATAAGGGAGGAGAGGGGCACCTTTGGAATAACTAAAAATATTATTTTATTATAAAGTCATATTCGGTTTTAAATAGCTCCAAATCGATTTATTTTGAAGATAAGGTAGGGATGGGTCGAAATCCTCTCATCCAATATATTTTATACAAGTTTATGTTCCTATTTTAAACTTATCATTTATATTTAACTTTAAGTTAGATAATTTTACTTTTACCATGTCTTTTTGTGTTTTCTTACACTATAATGTTAATAAAATTACTATAACAAGCCAAACGAACCCCAAGTTGTTTATTATTAATATATATAACCTTATATGATTCATTTTTCCGAACCTCATATTTTTAGGAATAAAATAACAATTAATAATTTAATATTTGTTTTAAAAACTATTTTATGTCAATTTTGACACTATTTAGTAATTGATTTTTGTGAAAATAATAACAGAATGATTAGTTCGAAAAATGTTAATTAAATTAATACTAACATGTCATATTAACCTAGAAAATTATTGTAATTCATAAAAAGTCTCAAATTACATTTATTTGGATATTTATAACATCAATTATGTCAATATTTCATTAATAAGATAATTACTGCATCATCATTGTGTCATAAATAAATTAAATTATTTAATGTCTAAAAATTATAAATAAAATACCATTATGTAGGAAATCTTTTTATATTTCTAATGAATATTTATAGTCTAATTTATCTTATGTATAACCCTATATTAAAAATTCTTTAGTTATTAAACATTGATTTTAACTATTTTAACCCTTCTTTAAATAAATTGATAATAAATGCCCTAATCTAATCCAAGTGGGCCTAAATGGTGAAATGTTATTACTAAGGTTGTTTTTGATCTAATTACACTTATAAAATAGAATTAGGACATGTGTTAGGGTAATAATAATATCATTTATACCCTTAACTACCCTATTTACTTTTAACCGCGGTAAAAAAAAGTAAAAAGCTATTATTCACCCAAAATTATTTTCATCTCATTGAACCACATTTTAGTCCTACATATTTACCGCGTCTCTCGGATTTTCGAAATTCCACTCACCGAAGTCGTAAAATTATGTTTTATGAAAAAATCAGTTTTTTAACTACCACTTAGTGGTTTCACTATTCATCAAAAAATGAAAGTTTCCAGAAAAATACCAAAAATTAAGCCTAAGATATATTTGATATTATGAATTCAAAAATGATTTTTATTTTACCAAATTCAAAACATATCAGTTACATTAACTAATTTAAAAATTAATTTTCATCGTCAAGACAAATAGCGTGTTTTTAAGAGATAATAACTATCAAAAGATTGACACTTGTTTATGTCTGGTTTAAATGTGAAATTACATCCAATGACCAACATTGTATTAAATTGTAAAATTATATTCTAAATATACTGTAAAACCACTCAAATTAATAATTTATCACTATAAATTATTTCGAATAAAAAAGTTGTTTTTAATTAAAATTTAGTAATTTTCACTATTCATTGAATATGAAAGTTATCCGAAAAGTACCAAAATTTCACCCTAAGATAATTTTGATATTCAAAATCCAAAAATGAAGTCCATTTTGAAAAATAAAATTTAAAAAATTTCTACAAGTGGTTATTACAATTCATAACGACTAGTTTTAATAATATTTTAATAGCATATCGTTGTTTAGTGAAACTCGGTATTGCGTACGACGCAGGCTATCGAGGAAGGCCGCGGTTGCGTGTAAAGAAAGCCAAGCTAGTGTTGTGTGTAGTTAAGGATTCATTTGATGATTTATATAACAAAATATTTCTCATAAAAGTCTCGGGTGTTACATTCTACCCCCCTTAAAATTAATTTCTCCTTAAAAATTCATCACTTTGCAGCAAAAAGATAAGGATACCTCTACCTCGTCATATCCTCAAGCTCCCACGTAGATTCTTCTAATTGGCGGTTCCTCCATAAAACTTTCACCAATCGAGGGGTCTTGTTCCGTAGGACTTTTTCGCTACGATCCAGAATCTCTATCAGTCGTTCATCATAAGAAATATCTTGCTCTAATGGCATAACTTTTGAGCTGAGTACATGTGAAGGATCAGGTATGTAATTTCTCAGGAGAGATACATGGAACACATCGTGAGCTTAAGAGAGATTCGGTGGAAGCGTCAATCGGTATGCTACCTTCCCAACACGATCCAGTATTTCGAAAGGACCGATATATCTAGGGCTCAACTTCCCCTTCTTTCCAAATCTCATGACCCTCTTCCAGGGAGATATTCGTAAGAACACTTTATCACCCACTTCAAACTCTAGGTCTATTCTTTGGTTGTCAGCATAAATTGTCTGTCGACTCTGAGCTGTTATTATGTGTTGTTGAATAGATCTGACCTTTTCTACCATCTCATCAACAAGATCAGGTCCTAATATCTTTCTTTCCCCAACTTCATCCCAGCAAGTTGGAGTCCTGCATTTCTTTCCATAGAGAGCTTCATAAGGATCCATCTGAATACTGGAGTGAAAGTTATTATTATAAGAAAATTCCACCATAGGTAGGTGTTGATCCCAACCACCTTTGAAATCCATAGAGAAAGATCTCAACATATCTTCTAGAGTTTGAATTTTCCTCTCAGACAGACCATCTGTCTGAGGATGATAAGCAGTGGCGAAACTCAACTTTGTATCTAGAGTATGCTGAACACTTCACCAGAACTTTGAGGTAAACCTCGGATCCCGATCAGATATAATAGAAAGTGGTACTACATGCAATCTTACCACTTCCTTTACATATATCCTAGCAAGCTGATCTAGGGAGAAATCTTATCTAATAGCAATGAAGTGTGCGGACTTTGTAAGACAATCAACTATGACCCAGATAGCATTATTGCCTTTGGATGTTTTAGGAAGTCCTGTGACAAAGTCCATAGTGATGTTTTCCCATTTCCATTCAGGTATGGGTAATGGTTGTAACATTCCGGTAGACTTATGTCTCTCAGCTTTAACTTTCTGACAAACCAAGCATCAAGAGACATATTCAGCAATATCTCTTTTTATGCCATCCCACCAGAAGTACTCTTTCAGGTCCCTATACATCTTCGTGCTTCCAGGGTGAATAGAGAATGAAGAACTATGAGCCTCATCCAGCATCTCCTTCTTTAATTCAGGGATGGGAGGAACACAAACCTGATTCCTGAACATTATTATCCCATCACAATCAAGGTTGAATTCAGGAACATTTCTCACCTGCTTTTGTAACTCTACATCTTCTTTCTGTGACTCTTTAATCTTCACATGTATAGATGGTTGAACATTAATTTGAGAAAGATAAGATTTTCCCCATTCTATTATAATTCCAAGATCCATCCTTTGTAAATCCATAAATATTGGATCTTTTGTGATCCTCATCATGGATAAACTGGCATGGCCTTGTCAACTTAATGCATCTTCCACCTTGTTTACTTTCCCAGGGTTGTAATGAACTGAGCAGTCGTAATCCTTAATCATCTCTAACCATCTTCTTTGGCATATATTCAGATCCTTTTGTGTGAAAATATACTTTAAACTTTTATGATCAGTATAAATGTCACACCTTTCTCCATAAAGATAATGCCTCCAAATATTTAATGCAAAGATTACCGCAGCTAGCTCCAAATCATGAGTTGGGTAATTTTTCTCATGGATTTTCAACTATCGTGAGGCATAATCTATCGCCATGTCATTTTGCATAAGAACACACCCTAATCCCTACTTGGATGCATCACTGTAGATCACAAACCTTCCTCCACTACAATGCAGTGTGAGCACAGGTGCACTGAATAACCTTCTTTTCAACTCTTTTAAATTCTCTTCACATTCCTCCGTCCAAACAAACTTAACTCCTTTCTGAGTCAACCTGGTGAGTGGATTAGATAATCGTGAAAAATCTTTCACAAAACGTCGATAATATCCAGCCAAACCAAGAATACTTTAGATCTCAGTTACTGTTGTTGGTCTCGACCATATTTCGATAACCTCTATTTTTTCTGGATCCACAGATATCCCATATTTTGAGATTATGTGACCCAAAAATGAAACTTTTTTAAGCCAAAATTCACACTTGGTAAATTTGGTATAAAGCTTCTCCTTTCATAAGGTCTTCAATATGATTCTCAAGTGATCTTCATGTTCTTCCTTGATCTTTGAATATACAAGAATATCGTCTATAAAGACTACCACAAACTGATCAAGATAGTCTCTAAACACTCTATTCATCAAATCCATGAAGATAGCAAGGGCATTAGTAAGACCAAATGGCATCACTATAAATTAATAGTGTCCATACCTTGTACGGAAAGTCGTCTTTGGTATATCCTCCCTTTTGAAAATTAATTGATGATACCCTGAATGAAGATCAATCTTGGAAAAGTATTGAGATTCGCGTCGTTGGTCAAATAAGTCATCAATGCGCAGGAGAGGATATTTTTTCTTGATAGTGATCTTGTTAAGTTCTCGATAATCAATGCAGAGTCTCCTTGATCCATCTTTCTTCTTAACAAACAGAACAGGTGCTCCCTAAGGTGACGCACTAGGGCGTATGAATCCCTTATCAAGATTCTCTTGGAGTTTCTTCTTCAATTCCTGCAACTCAATTGGGGCCATTCTATAAGGTGTCTTTGAAATTGGTAAAGCACCCGGTATGAGTTCTATTGAAAACTAAACTTCACGATTTGGTGGAAGACCCAGCAATTCCTCCAGAAATACATCATCAAACTCCCGTACAATGGGCATATTCTTAATCGTGAGTTTTTCACCAACCATTTGAGATAAATAACCTTCATTCAGTGGAATCAAGACCCATAAGATGGAAGAAATTTCCACTTGAAGGTTATGTTCATACTTGCATCGATAAACGATCATAAATTGATCTGGAATATGAAATGTGACTTCCCTTCTTTTGAAATTGATATGAGTTCCATATAAATAAATCCATTCCATGCCAAGAATCACATCAAATTCCACTATAGGAAGGATCACAAGATTTGCAGGAATTATTTTACCACAAACATCAATCAGGGAAGAATTATTAAATTTTGATGCGACTGTTGTGCCATTAGGGGTTGTCACAGCTAACTCAACATCTAATTGTTTAGGTAATATGGTGATACTCTTAGAAAGTTCTTTAGAAATTAAAAAGTGGGTGGATCCAGAATCAAATAAAACATGTGCTACTTTAGAGTGGATGATAATTGTACCTTTCACCACATTGTTATTGTACTCCACATCAGTGATAGAAATTGCATGTGACTTTCCTTTGTCTTTAGCTATAAGAGTTTGTTGAAATTGACCATCATCATCAACCCTTGGATTTGGGCATTGATTGGAATAATTCCCCATCTCCTTGCACTTGAAACATTGAAGTTGAGTAGGTTCATTCTGTGTGTCCCTTCCTTTGTTTGCATCATTAGACATCTTCTTCCCATCATTGAGGCATTAAAATGCCCGATGACCTTCCTTTCCACATTTGAAACATTTACTTGTCCCTTTAAGACAACTCCCTCCATGTTTCTTTCCACAGTTTGAGCATAAGGGAAAGCTCATCTTCTTTTTAGTGTGATCTTTAGATTTTCCTTTGAATTACATTTTCCTCTTCTTATCAAACCCATATGACTGATGGGTTACTCCAATCTCCATCTCAACTTTGAGAGCACATCGAACAATTTCCTTGTAGCTATTGAAGTCCCTTTATGGATAAGGCCCTTCAAAGACTTGGTTTTAAGCCACTAAAGAGTTGATAGATCTTACTCTCAGGTTGGATAATAATACTAGAAGTGTACCTTGCAAGTCTTGTAAAATTTTCTTCAATGGTACCAACAGATTCATCATTCATTTGCTTCAGTTCAAGATACTCTTTCTCCATCTTTGTTTGGAGAATATGAGGGAAGTACTTATTGAAAAACAAGTTCTTGAACTCGTCCCATTCCATGGACTCAATTTCATCCCTTTGCCTCGTATTCTTAATAAGATTCCACAATTGATCAGCATCTCCTTCCAAAGGATACACTGCTAGGATGACTTTATCATGTTCATAACATTGAAAAACTGAAAATATCTTTTCAGTCGTACTAATCCATTGTTCAGCGACTAATGGATTAGTAGACCCGCTGAAAGAAGGTGGACGCTGCCTCATGACGGATTCAACAAAATTTTTCTCCTTCCTTTGCTCGTTTGGTAGTCCTACATGATTCATAGCTTGAGAAAGTTGTGTGATCATGGCTACAAGATTTTTCATTCCATCTCCCATATCATTTGGTTTCTCAGGGGGACAATCATTACATTTCTCGTCGCATTGCGCATTAACACGGTTCCTTCAGGTTCCACCCATTGACTAAAACCAAGAAGAATAGTGTGAGAAACACTAATTATAATAGGAAAACCACATAATCAAGAATAAAATTTCACACTTCAGTTCTTATCCTAGGTTATTCATGGTCATTTATAAAACACTAAGATTGTGTTCTATGCTTAGACTTATCCTTATGATTCTTACTAAGGATTCCACATCCTAGTTTCCAGAGGTTGACTATACATTTCCTCTGATACCGACTATAACGACCCATACTTTACATACATGGATAATACTTCACAATTGAAGCATACTTATTACAACATATAACAAAACCATGAAATGACCATATAGGTATAGTGTCTTTAGAAACTGGGAAACATAAACATCTGGTTCATAAAGCGTCTACACTGTCTCCCATTTATTTCATCATATCTATAGTCCCTTTTGGCATATCTTACTCAATAACCTTCTTCTTGACCTGGGGAAAGAAACATACAAAAGGGTGAACTCAAATTCTTAGTAAGGGTAAAAAAAAGAAATATCAATCACATCATATACATAAGAACATAACTTTTGGAAATCTTAACCTGCAAAAGAGTGCATAATTTCATAACATGGGATAAATCATAGTAGTGAAATGTAATCCCAAAAAAAATCATAACTTAAAACATGAAACTTTGTGGAATTCACAGATAATCATAGAGAATCATTTCTTATTAGTCAAGACTCATTTCCAAGACTATCTTAGTGGAAAAAGTCCATTTCTGAACCGAGTTCACTCCTCGTTTCAGTCATGTTTCACTGAACCGGTTTAACATGCCGTTCCAGCCTTGTTTATCTCATGAGATATAAAATATTTACCCAATGAATTGGAGGGAGATATAGGTCGCACTCATCTCATAATGATAGCATTCTTATGTGTGCCACAAAATCATAAATCATAAATCATTGCATAACCCATGTAATAAAAATGGGAATCTTAAACATCATGACATCATAAAACAATTCATATAAGATAAATGAATTCATAAAAATATTTATATCACAACATAATCAAATCAATGAAATAATAGGGATAGAAACAGAACCCTATATTATCTTAGATGGAAAATAATTTTGATAAAACACTTGAACTCTATTCTTGAGGAAAATATCCTTTCTACTTCAAAAACATTTTCCTTTCTTAACATGTCATACAATTTTAAACTAAAAGAAGATGATTTAAAATATAATTTAAAACTTGTCAAGGAAGTTTCTTGGAAATAATGTTTTAAAAATCCATTCATGTCGTATAAGTTAAAAAAACATTCTTCTCGTACTTTTGTCGGAAAAGTAAAAAAGTACCTCGTACGAAAAACGACAAAAGATTCCTTTCATATCTTTTACTAAAAACTCACTGAAGGGTAATATTGGATTTAAACAATTGTAGGTGGATGGAAAAAATATTACATATTGAAAGAACATGTATGTGGATGATAAAATACACCCCAGTAAATACCAAAGTATAAACAATCTCAGATAAAAATGAGATTGTGATATTTTCCCTTACCTTAGGTCTGATTTGCTTTGTATGTGTCCAAACCTCCTGTATAATGATTTAAATAATGTTATTGACTTACTCCATAATCATACTTATTTTTATGATATCATATATGGTCATATTCTTAGCTTCTTATTAGTAATATTTCATTACTACTAGTTATTCACGTGTTTATTACTTTTTGTTCTTATGCATGTTTTGTCGAGTAAATTCTTATTTTTCTTTTTAGGTTATAGATACCTCATTTCCAGAATGGTATTAGTGTAATATATGTCATATTCATTAATTCTATTCATTTATATAATCATTATGCAATGAAGATCATGTAGAACGAGTCGCATCACATCGTGGAGAGGGTATTCCGTATGTACGCACGAGCGATGATATCGTTCCCATGATCTAGGAATTGTATTGGAGTGTATGTATACTATTTCAGAATCAATATTACTTTAAAATAATAATATATAGTTATTATTTACACCATTATACCCATCCAAGTAAGGTGGTGGTAGAAAATAGATTACATCACTGCGTGGAAACGGTATTCCGTACGTACGCACGAGCGGTGCTTTCGTTTTCTGTAGGATGGATATATGGTGAAATAGAGTAATTTAATACTTATAATAACATATCAGTATATGAGTGATACTGATGTTATTACTTCATAATTAAACAAGTAAAGAAGAAGAAGTGGAAGAAGAAATAAATATGAAAGAATCAGTAACGGGCATTACCTCTTCTTTGAAGCGCCTCTTTGAGACCTCCTCTTAGGGCACTGAAATTGGTCTTTGAAGAAGACCAGGACCTCTAGAATGTTTCTAGGGAAGTGTAAAAGTGAAATGGTCAGGGGTTGGCTGAGCGTGAAGGCTCAAATTGGTGTGAGGAGGAGAGGGAGGAGGTGCCTTTTATAAGGGAGGAGAGGGGCACCTTTGGAATAAGTAAAAATATTATTTTATTATAAAGTCATATTCGGTTTTAAATAGTCCAAATTGATTTTTTTCGAAGCTAAGGTGGGGATGGGTCGAAACCTCTCATCCAATAGAATTTATACAAGTTTAGGTTCCTATTTTAACCTTATCATTTATATTTAACTTTAAGATAGATAATTTTACTTTTACCGTGTCTTTTTGTGTTTTCTTCCACTATAAGGTTAATAAAATTACTATAACAAGCCAAACGAACCCCAAGTTGTTTATTATTAATATATATAACCTTATCTAATTCATTTGGCCGAACCATAGATTTTTTGGAATAAAATAACAATTAATAATTTAATATTTATTTTAAAAACTATTTTATGAAAATTTTGACACTATTTAGTAATTGATTTTTGTGAAAATCATAACAGAATGATTAGTTCTAAAAAAGTTAATTAAATCAATAATAACATGTCATATTAACCTAGAAAATTATTTTAATTCATAAAAAGTCTCAAATTACATTTATTTGGGTATTTATAACATCAATTATGTCAATATATCATTAATAAGATAATTACTGCATCATCATTGTGTAATAAATAAATTAAATTATTTAATTTCTAAAAATTATACATAAAATACCATTATGTAGGCAATCGTTTTAGATTTCTAATGAATATTTATAGTCGAATTTATCTTATGTATAACCCTATATTAATAATGCTTTAGTTATTAAACTTTGATTTTAACTATTTTAACCCTTCTTTAAATAAATTGATAATAAATGTCCTAATCTAATCCAAGTGGGCCTAAATGGTGAAATGTTATTCCTAAGGTTGTTTTTGGTCGAATTACACTTATCCAATAGAATTAGGACATGTGTTAGGGTAATAATAATATCATTTTTACCCTTAACTACCCTATTTACTTTTAACCGCGGTAAAAAAAAGTAAAAAGTTACTATTCACCTAAAATTATTTTCATCTCATTGAACCACATTTTAGTCCTTATTAACCACATCTCTCGGATTTTTGAAATTCCACTCACCAAAGCGGTAAAATTAAGTTTTATGAAAAATTCAGTTTTTTAACTACGACTTAGTGGTTTCACTATTCATCAAAAAATGAAAGTTTCCAGAAAAATACCAAAAATTACGCGTAAGATATATTAGATATTATGAATTAAAAAATGATTTTTATTTTACCAAATTCAAAACATATCAGTTACATTAACTAATTTAAAAATTAATTCCTGTCGTCAAGACAAATATTGTGTTTTTAAGAGATAATAATTATCAAAAGATTGACACATGTTTATGTCTGGTTTAAATGTGAAATTACATCCAATGACCAATATTGTGTTAAATTGTAAAAATATATTCTAAATATACTTTAAAACCACTCAAATTAATAATTTATCACTATTAATTATTTCGATTAAAAAATTTGTTTTTAATTAAAATTTATTAATTTTCACTATTCATCATAATATGAAAGTTATCCGAAAAGTACCAAAATTTCACCCTCAGCTAATTACGATAGTCAAAATCCAAAAATGAAGTCCATTTTGAAAAATAAAATTTAAAAAATTTCAAAAAGTGGTTATTACAATTCATAACGGCTAGTTTTAATAATATTTTAATAGCATATCGTTGTTTAGTGAAACTCGGTATTGCGTACGACACAAGCTATCGAGGAAGGCCGCGGTTGCATGTAAAGAAATCCAAGCTAGTGTTGTGTGTAGTGAAAGATTCATTTGATGATTTATATGACAAAATATTTCTCATAAAAGTCACGGGTGTTACATTCTGCCCCCCTTAAAATTAATTTCGCCCTCGGAATTCATCACTTTGCAGCAAAAAGATGATGATACCTCTCCCTCATCATATCCTCAAGCTCCCACGTAGCTTCTTCTAATTGGTGGTTCCTCCATAAAACATTCACCAATCGAGTGGTCTTGTTCCGTAGGACTTTTTCGCTACGATCGATAATCTCTATCGGTCATTCTTCATAAGAAAGATCTTGCTCCAGTGGTATAACTTCTGAGATGAGTACATGTGAAGGATCAGGTATGTACTTTCTCAGGAGAGATACATGGAACACATCGTGAACTTGAGAGAGATTCGGTGGAAGCGCCAATCGGTAAGCTACCTGCCCAACATGATCCAGTATTTCGAAAGGACTGTTATATCTAGGGCTCAACTTCCCCTTCTTTCCAAATCTCATGACCCTCTTCCAAGGAGATATTCATAAGAACACTTTATCACCCACTTCAAACTCTAGGTCTTTTCTTCGGTTGTCCGCATAACTTTTTTGTCGACTCTGAGCTGCTCTTATGTGTTGTTGAATAGATCTGTCCTTTTCTACCATCTCATCAACAAGATCAGGTCCTAATAGATTTCTTTCCCCAACTTCATCCCAGCAAGTTGGAGTCCTTCATTTCTTTCCATAGAGGGCTTCATAAGGAGACATCTAAATATTGGAGTGAAAGCTATTATTATATGAAAATTCCACCATAGGTAGGTGTTGATCCCAACCACCTTTTAAATCCATAGAGAAAGCTCTCAACATATCTTCTATAGTTTGAATTGTCCTCTCAGACTGATCGTCTGTCTGAGGATGATAAGCAGTGCTAAAACTCAACTCTGTATCCAGATTATGCTGAAGACTTCTCCAGAACTTTGAGGTAAACCTCGGATCCCGATCAGATATAATAGAAAGTGGTACTCCAAGAAATCTTACCACTTCTTTTACATATATCCTAGCAAGCTGATTCAGAGAGGAATATTCTCTAATAGCAATGAAGTGTGCGGACTTTGTAAGACGATCAACTATGACCCAGATAACATTATTGCCTTTGGATGTTTTAGGAAGTCCTGTGACAAAGTCCATAGTGATGTTTTCCCATTTCCATTCAGTTATGGGTAATGGTTGTAACATTCCCTTAGACTTATATCTCTCAGCTTTAACTTGCTGACAAACCAAGCATCAAGAGACATAATTAGAAACATCTCTTTTCATACCATCCCACCAGAAGTACTCTTTCAGGTCCCTATACATCTTTGTACTTCTAGGATGAATAGAGAATGAAGAACTATGAGCCTCTTCTAGCAGCTCCTTCTTTAATTCGGGGATGGGAGGAACACAAACCCGATTCCTGAACTTTATTATCCCATCACAATCAGGGTTGAATTCAGGAACATTTCTCACCTTCTTTTGTAACTATACATCTTATTTTTGTGACTCTTTAATCTTCACATGTATAGATGGTTGAACATTCATTTGAGAAAGATACGATTTTCCCCATTCCATTATAATTCCAAGATCCATCCTTTGTAAATACATAAATATTGGATCTTTTGTGATCCTCATCATGGATAAACTGGCATGGTCTTATCAACTTAATACATATGCCACCTTTTTTGCTTTCCCAGGGTGGTAATGAATTGAGAAGTCGTAATCCTTATTCAGCTCTAACCATCTTCTTTGGCGTATATTCAGCTCCTTTTGTGTGAAAATATACTTTAAACTTTTATGATCAGTATAAATGTTACACCTTTCTCCATAAATATAATGCCTCCAAATATTTAACGCAAATATTACCACAGCTATCTCCAAATCATGAGTTGGGTAATTTTTCTCATGTATTTTCAACTGTCGTGAGGTATAAGCTATCGCCATGTAATTTTGCATAAGAACACACCCCAATCCCTTCTTGGATGCATCACTATAGATCACAAACCTTCTTCCACTACAATGCAGTGTGAGCACAGGTGCACTAGATAACCTTCTTTTCAACTCCTTGAAATTCACTTCACATTCCTCCGTCTAAACAAACTTAACTCCTTTCCGAGTCAACCTGGTGAGTGGATTAGATAATCGTGAAAAATATTTCACAAAACGTCAATAATATCCAGCCAAACCAAGAAAACATCGTATCTCAGTTACTGTTGTTGGTCTCGACCAACTTTCGATAACCTCTTTTTTTTGCTGGATCCACAGATATCCCATATTTTGAGATTATGTGACCCAAAAATGCAACTTTTTTAAGCCAAAATTCACACTTGGTAAATTTTTCATAAAGCTTCTCCTTTCTCAGGGTCTTCAATATGATTCTCAAGTGATCTTCATGTTCTTCCTTGCTCTTTGAATATACAAGAATATCATCTATAAAGACTACCAAAAACTGATCAAGATAGTCTCTAAAGACTCTAGTAATCAGATCCATGAAGATAGCAAGGGAATTAGTAAGACCAAATGGCATCACTATAAATTCATAGTGTCCATACCTTGTATGGAAAGGCTTCTTTGGTATATCCTCCCTTTTGAACCTTAATTGATGATACCCTAAACGGAGATCAATCTTGGAAAAGTATAGAGCTTCGCGTAGTTGGTCAAATAAGTCATCAATGCACGAGAGAGGATATTTGTTCTTGATAGTGATCTTGTTAAGTTCTCAATAATCAATGCAGAGTCTCATTGATCCATCTTTCTTCTTAACAAATAGAACAGGTGCTCCACAAGGTGACGCACTAGGGCGTATGAATCCCTTATCAATATTCTCTTGGAGTTACTTCTTCAATTCCTGCAAGTCAATTGGTTCCATTCTATAAGGTTTCTTTGAAATAGGCAAAGCACCCTGTACGAGTTCTATTGAAAACTCAACTTCAAGATTTGGTGGAATACCCGACAATTCCTCTAGAAAGACATCATCAAACTCCCGTACAATGGGAATATTCTTAATCGTGAGTTTTTCACCAACCATTTGAGATAAATAACCTTCATTCAGTGGAATCAATACCCATAAGATGGAAGAAATTTCCACTGGAAGGTTATGTTCATCCTTGCATTGATAAACGATCATAGATTGATCTGGAATATGAAATGTGACTTCCCTTCTTTGGAAATTGATACGAGGTCCATATAAAGAAATCCAATCCATGCCATGAATCACATCAAATTCCACTATAGGAAGGAACACAAGATTTGTAGGAAGTATTTTCCCACAAACTTCAATCGGGGAAGAATTATAAACTTTTGATGCGATTGTTGTTCCATTAGGGGTTGTCACAGCTAACTCAACATCTAATTGTTGAGGTAATACGGTGATACTCTTAGAAAATTATTCAAAAATAAAAGAGTGGGTGGATCCAGAATCAAATAAAACATGTGCTACTTTAGAGTGGATGGTAAGTGTACCTTTCACCACATCATTATCGTACTCCACATCGCTGTTAGAAATTGCATGTGACTTTCCTTTGTCTTTAGCCATAAGAGTTTGTTCACGTCGACCATCATCATCAACCCTTGGATTTGGGCATTGATTGTCATAATGCCCCATCTCCTTGAACTTGAAATATTGAAGTGTAGTAGGTTCATTCTGTGTGTCCCTTTCTTTGTTTGCATCGTTAGACATCTTCTTCCCATCATTGAGGCATTCAAATTCCCGATGACCTTCCTTTCCACATTTGAAACATTTACTTGTCCCTTTAAGACAACTCCCTTCATGTTTCTTTCCACACTTTGAGCATAAGGGAAAGCTCATCTTCTTTTCAGTGTGCTCTTTAGATTTTCCTTTGAATTCCATTTTCCTCTTCTTATCAAACCCATATGACTGATGGGTTACTCCAATCTCCATCTCAACTTTGAGAGAACATCGAATGATTTCCTCGTAGCTATTGAAGTCCCTTATGGCTAAGGCCCTTCAAATACTTGGTTTTAAGCCACTAAAGAAATGATTGATCTTACTCTCAGGTTGGATAATAATACTAGAAGTGTACCTTGCATGTTTTGTAAAATTTGCTTCATAGGTACCAATAGATTCATCATCCTTTTGCTTCAGTTCAAGAAACTCTTTCTCCATCTTTGATTGGAGAATATGAGGGAAGTACTTATTGAAAAATAAGTTCTTGAACTCATCCCATTCCATGGATTTAATTTCATCCCTTTGCCTCGTATTCTTAATAAGATTCCACAATTGATCAACATATCCTTCCAAACGATACACTGCTAGGATGACTTTATTATTTTCAGAACATTGAAAAACTGAAAATATCTTTTCAGTAGTACTAATCCATTGTTCAGCGACTAATGGATCAGTAGACCCGCTGAAAGAAGGTGGACGCTGCCTCATGAAGGATTCAACAGAATGTTGCTCCTTCCTTTGCTCGTTTGGTAGTCCTGCATGATTCATAGCTTGAGAAAGTTGTGTGATCATGTCTACAAGATTTTTGATTCCATCTCCCATAACGTTTGGTTGCTCAGGGGGACAATCATTACACTGCCCGTCGCATTCCTCATTAACAAGGTTCCTTCGGGTTCCAGCCATTGACTAAAACCAAGAAGAATAGTGTGAGAAACACTAATTATAATATAAAAACCATATAATCAAGAATAAAATTTCACACTTAAGTTCTTATCCTAGGTTATTCATGGTCATTTCTAAAACACTAATATTGTGTTCTATGCTTAGACTTATCCTTAGGATTCTTACTAAGGCTTTCACATCCTAGTTTCCAAAGGTTGGCTATACCTTTCCTCTGATACCAACTATAATGACCCATACTTTACATACATGGATAATACTTAGAAATTGAAGCATACTTATTACAACATATAACAAAACCATGAAAGGAACAAATAGGTATAGTGTCTTTGGAAACTGGGAAACTTAAACAACTGGTTCATAAATCGTCTACACTGTCTCCAATTTATTTCATCATATCTATAGTCCCTTTTGGCATATCTTACTTGATAACCTTCTTCCTAACATGGGGAAAGAAACATACAAAAGGGTGAGCTCAAATTCTTAGTAAGGGTAAACAAAAGAAATATCAATCACATCATATACATAAGAACATAAATTTTGAAAATCTTAACCTGCAAAAGAGATCATAATTTCATAACATGGGATAAATCATAGTAGTGAAATGTAATCCCCAAAACAAATCATAAATTAAAACATTAATATTTGTGTCATGCACAGATTATCATAGATAATCATTTATTATTAGTCAATACTCATTTCCAAGACTATCTTAGTGGACAAAGTCCATTTCTGAACCGAGTTCACTCCTCATTTCAGTCCGGTTTCACTGAACCGGTTTAACCTGCCGTTCCAGCCATTTCTATCTCATGAGATATAAAATATTTACCCAATTCATTGGAGAGAAATATAGGTCCCACCCATCTCATAATGATACCATTCTTATGTGTGCCACAAAATCATAAATCATACATCATTGCATAACCCATGTAATAAAAATGGGAATCTTAAACATCATGACATCATAAAACAATTCATATAAGATAAAAGAATTCATAAAACTATTTCCATCACAACATAATCAAATCAATGTAATAATTGGGATAGAAACAGAACCCTATATTATCTTATATGGAAAATAATTTTGATAAAACACTTGAACTCCATTCTTGAGGAAAATATCCTTTCTACTTAAAAATCATTTTCCTTTCTTAACATGTCATACAATTTTAAACTAAAAGAAGTTGATTAAAAATAAACTTGAAAATTTGTAAAGGAATCTTCTTGGAAATAATGTTTTAAAAATCCATTCATTCCATATAAGTTAATAAAAACATTCTTCTCGTACTTTTGTCAGAAAAGTAAAAAAGTACCTCGTACGAAAAACGACAAAAGATTCCTTTCATATCTTTTACTAAAAACTCACCGAAGGGTAAAAATGGAATTAAACAATTGTAGGTGGATGGAAACAATATTACATATTGAGGGAACATGGATGTGGATGATAAAATACACCCCAGTAAATACCAAAGTTTAAATAATCTCGGATAAAAATGAGATTGTGATATTTTCCCTTACTTTAGGTCTGATTTGCTTCGTATGTGTCCGAACCTCCTGTATAATGATTTAAATAATGTTATTTACTTACTCCAAAATCATACTTATTTTTATGTTATCATATATGGTCATATTCTTAGCTTCTTATTAGTCATATTTCATTACTACTAGTTTTTCACGTGTTTATTACTTTTTGTTCTTATGCGTGTTTTGTCGAGTAAATTCTTATTTTAATTTTTATGTTATAGATACCTCATTTCCAGAATGTTATTAGTGTAATATATATCATATTAATTCATTAAATTCATTTATATAATCATTATGAAATGAAGATCATGTAGAACGAGTCGCATCACATCGTGGAGACGGTATTCCGTATGTACGCACGAGCGATGATATCATTCCCATGATCGTGGAATTGTATTGGAGTGTATGTATACTCTTTCATAATCAATATCATTTTACAATAATCATATATAGTTATTATTTACACCATTATACTCATCCAAGTAAGGTGGTGGTGGAAAATAGATTACATCATGGCGTGGAGACGGTATTCCGTACGTACGCACGTGCGGTGATTTTATTTTCCGTAGGATGGATATATGGTGAAATAGGGTTGTTTCATACTTATAATAACATATCAGTATATGATTGATACTGATGTTATTACTTCATAATGAAACTACTAAAGAAGAAGAAGTGGAAGAAGAAATAATGATGAAAGAATTGGTAACGGGCATGACCTCTCCTTTGAAGCCCCTCTTTGATACCTCCTCTTAGGGAAATACAATTGGTCTTTGAAGAATACCAGGACATCTAGGATGTTTCTAGGGAAGTGTGTAAGTGAAATGGTCGGGGTTTGGCTGAGCTTGAAGGCTCAAATTGGTGTGAGGAGGAGAGGGAGGAGGTTCCCTTTTATAAGGGAGGAGAGGGGCACCTTTGGAATAACTAAAAATATTATTTTATTATAAAGTAATATTAGGTTTTTAATAGCTAAAAATTGATTTATTTCGAAGATAAGGTGGGTATGGGTCGAAATAGTCTCATAAAATTTAATTTAGACAAGTTTAGGTTCCTATTTTAACCTTATCATTTATATTTAACTTTAAGTTAGATAATTTTACGTTTACCGTGTCTTTTTGTGTTCTTACACTATAAGGTTAATAAACATACTATAACAAGCCAAAATAACCCCAAGTTGTTTATTATTAACATATATAACCTTGTCTAAGTCATTTGTAAGAACCTACTATTTTTAGGAAGAAAATAAAAATTAATAATATAATATTTAAAAAAAACTATTTTATGTCAATTTTGACACTATTTAGTAATTGATTTTTTTGAAAATCATAACAGAATTATTAGTTCGAAAAAGTTAATTAAATCAATACTAACATGTCCTATGAACCTATAAAATTAGTGTAATTCATAAAAATTCTCAACTTAAATTTATTTGGGTATTTATAACATCAATTATGTCAATATTTCATTAATAAGATAATTACTCCATCATAATTGTGTCATAAATAAATTAAATTATTTAATGTCTAAAAATTATAAATAAAATACCATTATGTAAGAAATCTTTTTACCTTTCTAATTAATTTTTATAGTAGAATTTATCTTATGTATATCCCTATATTAAAAATTCTTTAGTTATTAAACTTTGATTTTAACTATTTTAACCCTTCTTTAAATAAATTGATAATAAATGTCCTAATCTAATCCAAGTGGGCCTAAATGGTCATATTTTATTCCTAAGGTTGTTTTTGGTTGAATTACACTTATCCAATAGAATTAGGACATGTGTTAGGGTAATAATAATATCATTTTTACCCTTAACTACCCTATTTACTTTTAACCGTGGTAAAAAAAGTAAAAAGATACTATTCACCAAAAATTATTTTCATCTCATTGAACCACATTTTAGTCCTTGATATGAACCTTGTCTCTCGTATTTTATAAATTCCACTCACAGAAGAGGTAAAATTAAGTTTTATGAAAAATTCAGTTTTTTAACTACCACATAGTGGTTTCACTATTCATCAAAAAATGAAAGTTTCCAGAAAAATACCAAAAAATAGGCCTAAGCTATTTTTGATATTATTAATTCAAAAATTATGTTTATTTTACGAAATTCAAAACATATCAGTTACATTAACTAATTTAAAAACTAATTCCCGCCGTCAAGACAAATAGCGTGTTTTTAAGAGATAATAACTATCAAAAGATTAACACTTGTTTATGTCTGGTTTAACTGTAAAATTACATCCAATGACAAACATTGTATTAAATTGTAAAACTATATTCTAAATATACTTTAAAACCACTCAAATTAATAATTTATCACTATTAATTATTTCGATTAAAAAACCTATTTTTAATTAAAATTTAGTAATTTTCACTATTAATCAGAATATGAAAGTTATCAGAAAAGTACCAAAATTTCACCCTAAGATAATTTCAATATTCCAAATCCAAAAATGAAGTCCATTTTGAAAAATAAAATTTAAAAAATTTCAAAAATTGGTTATTACTATTCATAACAGCTAGTTTTAATAATATTTTAATAGCATATCGTTGTTTAGTGAAACTCGTTATTACGTACGACGCAAGCTATCGAGGAAGGTCAAGGTTGTGTGTAAATCAAGACAAGATAGTTTTGTGTGTAGTGAAAGATTCCTTTGATGATTTATATAACAAAATATTTCTCATAAAAGTCTCAGGTGTTACAATCATCCCCCATTAAATATGTATTCCTTTTATATAATTTTTGTATAATGGTGGTTGATGAATGGTTTCAAAAACATCACCATAATTAATGCCATTATTTTTTTAGTTAACCTTTTGTGGTGTTGCTGGATTGGATTAACTCATTAATCATTTTCCTCTATTTTTCATCATATTTAACTTCTTGAAGCTAATTAGATCTGTAGTCTCAAATAAATATTCAAGATTTCATAATCCTTGATTAGTTTTGTTATCTCATATATATCTGTAAGGATTCAAACTTTTTTGTGATGTATATGAGAAAGATCTCATTTGATGTCTTCAAATGTAGGATTATGTGGTGACAGAATCATTAGTTCTCCAATTCTTTGTTCTTACAATGGTACATCTTCAATTATTTATTCATCTTATAGAGTGAGCCATGCCTCTATTGAGTCATCATATTGATTCCATTCCCATGTTTTCATTTATTAACATATAACATCTATGTTGTTAATATTATTCTTGGTGGTGGGATTAAATAAGTGATGTCCCATTTCTTGATCTCCATATCCCATTAGTAAAAAATTCACCCCTCTTTTCCTTGATCTTTTTTTGACTTTCCTCTAGGATCCTGACAAGGGAAATAGAACAAAAAACTATAGGATAGATTACACCTAGTTTGTGATTGTTTCATGCATAATGTTACATCTTTGAGTCAATATTTTTGGTTGGGAATCTATTGAGGAAGTACACTATGCACAAATCCCCTTCATCTAAGAAATTAATGGTAACTCATTTAACTTTCAACATGTTTCTTTTCATGTAGATAATAGTTATACTTTTTTCCTTTCAACTACTCCATTATGTTGTGGTGTGTAATATAGAATCATCTTGTGCTAAATTCCATGTTTCTTTAGGTACTCTTGAAAAGCATCAGATGTGTACTCCCCACCTAAATTATATCACTATATTTGTATGTGATTCATTCTTTGATTTTACACTAGTTCCTTAAATTCTTGGAATAAGTCAAACAATTCTAACTTCATCTTGTAGTCCTTATTCTATTCCACCTGAAGAGTGGCCTTTTGATCATCTGAAATATCAACCTCCACTAATTTGGATTCACACTCGGTGTATCCATCCTCCATAATTTCCATGACATCTTGGGAGCTGATAAGAGCTCAAATTTGGATGCAACAATTATCATAATTTTTCTTCATCAACTTCAGGATCAATGTTTTTAAAATCTCATTCCCTATAGAGATTGAAAAATATTTCTATGGGAAAATGGAATATGAAAATGTCTTGAATTATGGGATTATTATCTTTTTTTCATTTGTAAGTGAAAAATATCATTATTATCATAATTGAATCTGTAAAATTTTTCAATATTTGTGGGATGATTTTTTTTCTAGAAATTCATATAAATAGAGTGATAAAAAATTTTGAGTGGAAAAGGGAAATAGAGAGATCAGTAAGAAATAATGGAATGGGGAGGATGATTGATGAAGTTAAGGTGATTTTTATAAAACAAAATGGATTTGTCTTGGAGGATTTATGGTGGGAGAAGACGGGAGTGGT
The DNA here is from genome assembly GCA_963277665.1 of Viscum album. Classification (NCBI taxonomy): domain Eukaryota; kingdom Viridiplantae; phylum Streptophyta; class Magnoliopsida; order Santalales; family Viscaceae; genus Viscum; species Viscum album. Next base: position 1,151,074,506 of record OY728121.1, on the reverse strand, counting down.
TTTGGGATGAGAAAAGAAATGGCATAAAACAATGTAATGAAACCACATTCCAAAGGTGGAATAGAAAATTATGAAAAGAAAAAATTACTCTTCCATAATGTCAAAAGTGTTTTTTTAATGTAATACACCTAGATAAATTATACCAAAAAAATTACATGGTTTCACTTCTCAGTGACTTCATACCTATCCTCTGCTCTAATTGATGGGGATTAGATCTCATGGAGCCCTCACACACATTAAAAAACACATCCAAACACTAATATTATAATAAATAAGGATTATAAAATAGAAAATGAGGAAGCAGTTCCCTAGAAGAGATCATAATAAATTTCAATAGAAACACACAAAATTCTATTTATTTAGATCTATATGATAATTATAATAGATAAAAACACCCTTTTTATAGGGATAAAAACATAAAGTAATAAAATAAATATAAGAAATCAAAAATAATATTCCAAAAAATGGTGCATTAGGTTCTGCCCAAGCATCTGAAGTCATACACGTCAAGAAGACCAAGTTGAATTATCTAATCCTCTATCATACCGATGGATGTTCAGTGTTCTATAAGAAAATATAAGTTTCTTTTTAATCATGGATGAGCTGCAGATCTCATTTGGTAGGGTAAATGATGTTAGGGTTCATTCCAATCATAGAGAACACTACCACAACTGATACGGTCTTAGGCTTCGACCGACCATCATTGATTAGGTGATTGTGGAAGGAAGACAGGCTAAGTTTCATATCTAGTATAGTAGCACCAAGGATGTGAGTTTAATGCCCTGAAAAATCAATTGGTTCCTTGGATTCATGATTTATGGTTTAAGATTATGAGAATACTATTTCCATACCCCATAGTTGACTCCATTGGGGTGACACCCTAGAGTAATGTTTGTTATTAGAGTTATCTTCTAATATGGTTTCCTATACTGTCTACCTTGAGAATGATTTAATGGTTTCCAAAAATTTGTTTCTCTTTACCCTTGAGTGGAAATAGGGCATGACATCATTGGAAAAGAAGATTATATATATTTGTTTTTCCTAAACACATGTTTCTTTTTATTATTAAATAAAAATATGTTTCCTTTTTCAACTAAAATAACTAAAGGTATTTAAAAAAATATTAAGATACTTCTCATCAATTGTATCATATATTTTTTATGGAAATAACTAAATTGATTTTTTTAAAAGAAAATTCACCATAATTTTACAAATGAATTTTTTTATAAAAATATTTTTATATCTTATTTATATCATAGACTAGAATAAGGAATTTATTTTCATCATTGTTTTTCTATTCCTTTTATTTCCATTTTATTTATTAATATTTTTAATTATTTATTATTATTATATATGAAAAATTATTGAATAAATAAACTAAAAAAGTTCTCCAAAAACTATTTTTACCATCCTTCTACCCTACTCCCTTGTAGTCACCCATTTCCCTCACTTTCAAACCCACCACCACTCCTCTGTGGCACCCCATCCCATTATTCTATAGTCCAGTCAATCTCATAATCTCACATTTGAGTTTGAATTACCTTCACTCTTATATATTTCATCTTATTAGGCATTAATTTTATAATGCTACCATGCTCAACACCATCTGGATAATTGAATTTTTAACTACATGTGAGAAATTTTATGATAAATATATACCTTCCTTCTGTTGAAATGCCTTTTCCACCATCCCTAATGGTTAATTCTTCTCCCCTTAAACACTACCACATATTTGGTTTTATCCACCAGTACTATTTATCAGAACTAAAATAAAGTGCCAATAAATGATGGAGTTTTTTTAGTTCTAACAAAGCACTGATAAAATGTTCTTTTATCAGCAATAAAAATGTGTTGATAAACGAACCCATTATCAGCATTTTTATCACTAATAAAAGTACCTCCTTTATCGGTGAATTTTTAACACTAATAAATGGTAATTTTATTAGTACTTTTCTTAGTGCAGATAAAAGTATGACATTAATCGACTCTGAAATGATTTATTTTATCACTAATAAATGGTATCTTCTATTAAAAGTGTATATTTTCATATTAAAAAAGTTTCAATTTACTCAAAAAAATATGTCACCTAGCCAAAACTAAGAAAAAGATCTTGGATTCTATAGATAATTTATTGTAATGTTCCATAATTATTTTTTGATGTGTACGAATTGACCTCATAACAATCTGGTGCATGATGTGGTGGGTATGACTTAAAGTGTCTATTTTCACATTAAAAGAGTGATTTTACTCTAAAAGAATAATCACATAGATAAAACTGAGTAAATGAGATGAGATTGTCTTGAAACTTTATAAAAAGATTCATAATTCATTTTTGGTGTGTTGGAATTGAACTCACATCAATATGAACTATAATGTTTTTGGAATGACAAAAAGTACATGTTTTCAATATAAAATTTCATTCTAGTTTAAAATAGGCATCCCATTATCAAAACCAAGAAAAGGATCTATAATGTTTTTCAAACTCTAGGAAAATGACCCATAATTCATTTTTTGATGTGTATGAATTGAACACACATCAATGAGACACACAATGTGGTTATTATGACTCAATGTGTATGGTTTAACATTTAAAAGTACAATTTTACTCTACATCACATGCCAAATAGACATACCCAATAAAACAATATTATATTGTCTTGAAACATTAGAAAAAGGATACATAATTAATTTGTAATGTGTATAATTGACTATAGATAAAACCGAAACATGATATGCCAAGTTGGACTCCTAGGGAATTTCATAATTACAATTTTCATTTTAGTGTTAAACCCGATTCATGTAACACCCTGAGATTTTGTGAAATATTTATTTAAATTAATTTAATCTTTTTGAAGTTTTTTATTTCACACAACACTAAAAATAGTTTATTTTATAATTAAACATTTTGTTTGGATTATGTTATACACAAAACCATGTAAATCATGCACTACACACAATATAAATTTTATCTTTCTCTACACGGAACACTGAGATTAGCATACATTACATGCAAAACCGGATTTCTTCAACGACTTTCTCTACACGCATTACCATGTTTTACCGAAAAATAATATATTATTAAAATATTATTTTATTAATATAATAATATATAACCTATCCTTTGAAATAAATTTTAGGAATAGTATTAAGTAACTTTTGAAAATATGTCTTTTACATAAAAATATAAAATTAATTAATTGGACAAAATTTTATTATAAATGAAAATGTAAACCAATTGAATATAAAGGAAATATTTTTATTCTCACACATATATTTTATCCTAATAAATTAAGGTAATTACAATTAGTGAGAGAAATTAATGTAATATATATATATATATATATTTTATATTCAATATTTTTTTTTATGTTCATACAATAGATTTTATAAGCATAATATAAGAACAATCCTAATATATTTCAAAAAAAATATTTGTATAAAGGTGGTTTTATCACCTTTTAATGGGAACCTATTTTAAATACAATTTTTTAAACTTTTATAAATTTAATATAAAAAAATAAAATTTATATTTTAAAGTGAAATACAAAAATTATTTTATGGAGAATTTTTGATATTTTCCTATAAAGTTTCCTTTTTTATGAATGGTGTAAAATACTGAATTTAATTCAAAAATGTTTTTCATCGAATTTATTTATATAGTTAAATACTATTTTAATTTGTTTTTAATGTATAATAAAATACAATTTACATAAATTAATCCAATTTAGGTCATTATAAACAATTTCACATTGAAATTTGATATAAAAACTAAGCAAACATTTGATCATTTTTACTTTAAAACCCCCCAGTGTTTCCCTATCAATGTGATTAATTTTAAATTAATTTTTACCACTTATGTTATTTGAATTTTGAAAAATTAATTTACTTTTTGGAATAATAATAGTTTATAATGTCTAATAAGTTAAAATTATTTTTCAAAAATATAATATTGAAAGTGATTAAAATTAATTTTAGCGATTACGAGAAAAATTATCTTAACAAAGAACAAAACCTTAAACTTCTTGCCAAAAACGGCCTAGAAACTTTTTAAAAATCCATTTGATGGACATATTATGACACTATACTCCCTTGTATTGAATTGTTTCCATTATTTGAGTCATAATAAATTTTAAATACATGTTTTTAATTCCCTTTTCGAAAATTTACTATAGTGGCACTCCTACTCCACTATAAAAAGGTCACCTCTCCTCCCACTTCCTCACAAATATATAGCCACTTTTGATCAATAAATTTCTATCCAAATAGATTATAAACATACCTAAACTCATCATATAATCATACCTTTTGGAATAAATCAATCTTAGGTATCCCTTTGGTGCAAACCTAATTGAGTTACCCAAATAAGAGGTAATATCTTTCCACAATCACTTTTGTTTTATTTCCATTATCCACTCCCTAAACACTCATTATTACTTTAAAAAATAGTATACTCAATATAATGATATGTTCTTATTCTAATTTTTTTACCAACACTTACTCACACTTCCATATAATGGGTAATGAACATACAATTTATGTGTATGGCGAACTATCGCCTCATGAAACGAGGATTGTTTTTTCCCATTACCACCTTTCAAGGATGGTAATTATGATGTAAAATATATTTATATTTGATAAATATTATATTTATTATGTTTTTATTCTTCTTTAATTATTATACAACACATACCTTTATACTTTCCAACTTCTGTAAATATAATAACATCATTTGTAGACGAATGGACTATTGTCCCCTGAAAGTGAGTTGATTCGATCACACTTAAATGGAATGTGTTAAGGATGGTTTTAGTGAACATATATGATATATATAAAATAAAAATGAAACTTTAAGAATATTATATTCATATATTTTATTTACTTTCTTTCTCTCAATAAGATAACAAAATGGAAAAAATGTTCATGCGTACGTACAGCCTACCGTCTCCAAGAATAGTTTATTCCCTTTCACCTTTCTATATTTTATAGATTATTATAAATAAATATATAATTATTATATTTCATATATATATAATTTTTTACATCATGTAATTAATTATATCATGATATAAGTAATATGATCAATAATAATAAGTCAAAACATGTACGAAGAACAAAGCGGATATAACCCGAAGTGAAAACTTAACATAGAATTATAAATTAGCGGGGTAATATAAAGTCATAATTAAATAATATGTGGTATTAGATATAAAAATATGTTTCAATAAAATATTTTTAATAAAAATAAATTTATTATATAAGATTTTTGTATTAGTATGATGAGATTCAAGACATACGGTACTAGAATTTCATCTCACTTTTTTTTGAGATACATGCCTTGTTCACCACTCATTTATTTTGTGTGGTGTATATATTGAAGCATATTGTATCATATTATTATTATAAATAAATTTATTTGTATTTACATATCCATTTTATTATATTTATTTCATGGGTTTTATGTCTCAAAAGTTACCAAATTGGTATTGTCATTTAGTCTCAATTTTCCTTCACTGAGACACATGTTTTGTTATAAACCAATGTTATTCAACGAGGTGTATATGCTTCAAATTGAGATGTTATATAATGATATATGCTTATTTTTAATTATATTTTAGGCTCAATTTAATTTTATTTTCTTACATGTGTATTATGATTAAAAGAAACCAAGTGTTGAGAGTTTACTAAAACATTCTCACCGTTTATTGAGATTGATTATGATTATGCTTCCATTGATAAATTATTATGATAAATCTCTTAATTACTATCATGAGTTTTCTCGAAATTTGTTTATTCATGTTATATCCATTTAATTCTAAAAGTTTCCACTCGTTGGTACATAACATAATCATGATTGTGTTTTTATAAAAGTCTATCTTTACCTCTATCTTCGGTCAAACATCTGTGTTCCTTCAAAACCATGTTTTCTAAAGGTTTCAAAAAATATTCAGTTATTACACTATGATATTTTAAAAAAAAATTACCCTTGTTTTTACTTTTTTAAAAATGTTTTTTTATGAAAATGAATCTTTTTTTCATTTTTTGATAGAGTAAGTTTTCTGAAATTTTTATGGTGAAGAAGGAATGTTCAGAATGTACGGACTTACCCATCATCATGACCAAAATTCCATTGCAACTTCCTTTACAATATTAAAAAGAAATTATTTTTAAAAACAATACTGTTATTCTAGAGATTCATTTCGTTAGAAGTTGTTTTCAATGAAATAGGTTTTTAAAAATTCATTATGGTTATCAATACTTCCTTTTAATGGTTTTCAAAGATATTTTTAATTTTTTTTTTCAATAATTTTTTTGTTTTGAAAGGAATTTTATGAATTTTCAATATTATGTTATTAATTTTCAAAGAAAAATATTTTGATTTTTTTTAAGTTTCTTTTATATGTTTTCAAAGAAAATGGATCTCAAATTTTTTTTCAAGTATCTTTTATAAGTTTTCAATAAAAAAGGGTTTTCAAAATGTTTTCATGATTTATTTATATTTTATCAAATTGTTATCAAGGAAATGGTTTTTAAAAGGCTTCGAATATTTATTTATTAGTTTTTAAAGAAAATGGATTTTAAGATTTTTCTCAAATATTCCTTTATAATTTTTCCATGTTTATTTTCAAGAAAATGGTTTTCAAAAGGTTTTATAATGTACATGTTATTAATTGTATATTTTTCCTTTAACACATTTATACCTACACTTAAACACACATAAGAATATAAAATTTAGATGAAATACCTTATTTTAATTCATATAATAACCAGATATCATCTCAAAATACATCCCATCATTTTGAACAAACTCCCTTCCTACGGTTAATTTTCTCATGACTAGAACTAGAGAGATATGGGTATTACTACTAAAGAATGTTAGTCCTAACTTAAAGAGATAATTAACAGCTAATATTTCAAAAATTAAACTACATAAGAAGTTTATACTGGATAATATTTGTTCATGAATCTTTATTGAGTCACAAAAGATGATAAAATCACATTTAAAGGTGATAATATAAAAATATCACTTCTGGTTGGTATTGTATTCTTTACCACTCATCATAACATAAAAAGAAATAAAAAAACATAAAAATAATATTCAACATCACTCTAGGATTTATTAATGTTGACTCTCCTATTTAATAATTCAAAAGATTCAAATTGGATATCATCCTGAAGTTCGGGATATTATGGCTTACAGAGTAAGCTTTAAACTATTACCAAGTCATAAAGAGATAAAAATAGTTTTGTAAATACTGATGTGTAGCGTTTCACTAATGTAAATATTCTATGTCCATAAAAATGATATGAAAACAAATACTATTATGAAATATTAAATATATATATATATATATTATTTTATCTAGATATTTAATGTGGGGAAGTAGAAGACATGATTCTATAGGTTAAATTTCAGAGTGAGAACTTACCTTTATGAGAAAATTACCTTTATGTGATATTTGAAATCACATTTTAACCCTTGAGTGTGGTTGTTTTACTTTTATGTGTATTTTAGATTACCCTTATATAGCATCAAAGATTCTAAGTTGCACTTACGTGAGGTTTTGGAGACCATTATACAGGTTCTCTTTTAAGGACACTACACTAATGTAGCTATATTATGACCATTACATGAGATTTGAAACTAGAAATTACCTTTTTGTAGGGATAGGTATACCCTTAATTAATATTTGAGTTATAGTTTTTACCTTTTTGTGAGGTTACATTACCCTTAAATGGGATTGTTTTTCCCTTTTGTGGGGAGAAAGTTACTCTTATGTAACATGTTGATAGAGCAACATACCCTTACACAAGTTCTTGAGCGCTTTAAAGAGGTATCGACTAACCTTTATGAAATATATAGAATAACCCGTATACCATTACAAAAGGTGTGGAAAATCCTTACACAAGAAGAACCCTAAGGTTTCCCTTTCTAAAGTGTAGCTTTAGGTAAGCTACCCTTACGTAGTGATAACTACAATTATGGAAGGCAAAGTTTACCCATATTTTGTAGATGTGTGACCCTTATATAGTTGTGTTGAACATTAACAAGCCTTAAAACCCATACCTTACCTTTATGAAGTTAAATAAAAATAGGTTGTACCCTTATGTGTCCCTTTAAAACATGTGCAACAATATATAGGTTTATCTTTTTAAATAGAGTATATTTTTAACTATTAAATTCAATAATTATAATTATATTTAAAAAATTATAATCCATTAATATTTATATATTCCATTTATTTATTTTTAATATAATTCTTATTTATCTTAAAAATATAATTAATTTTTCAAAATTAATATTATTTCTTCATATTAATTTATTACTAAAATTTAAATTTATCATTTACTATAATTTATCATAAACTGTCTAAATAATTTATAATTAAAATTATAAACATTAATTTTCATACAATAATTTGAAATATAGTTAATTTATTACAAAATAATTTATATGTTACAAATTAACATATTACCCATATAATTTATACAAACCATTTCTATTAAATTATAAATTTCCTAATTTCTATGAGTAAATAAACTTATATGTACATATTATTTATCGAATAATAACAATAGATTCAAAAGTAAGAGTTTTAAAAACATTGGTATTTTCATTTTAATCAAAATATTAAATTTAACATTAAATTAAAATAAAATTTATATAATTAAAAATTAATTTCTCTTGAGATGAACTTTTATTAAGAATGTCTTATAATCTATGAGATAACATCAAAAAAAAATTATTATTAACCTTTAAAAATAATAACATAAAATTTGATTAATGAATCATCTCTTTTAAAATACTGAGTGAATATCTGACCACATTTTTATCAAGTTATATTAAAATATATTTCAACTTCTTTTAGTTATTGAAATATAGTTTAATTATAACATTTATTTAATGGACATAAATATATTAAAATGTCATGTTATTAAACGTTAGGACACTTGTTAAGGACTTTGTGCCCCTAAACCTTTGTGCAATGTAATCTGGGTATTTATTGTTATATAATGGATCCCACTAAACCCAATTAAAAATGGGTTTATCTGGAAAATGATATAAAATTTATATTTTATCCACATAGTAAATAATTAATTCATAGTGAGAAACAAATTTCATTAATATGAATAAAAAAGGATTTAAATAATCATGGTTGATAATAAATCACAACTTTTAAGAAATAAATTCATTAATAAATAAATGGAATTCTAATCATTAAATATAACTCTCTCATAAACTTTGAAAACTTATTTAATAAAAATTAATTGTACAAACAATATTATATGGTAAAGAACACTGTCCATTATTCTAAACACTTTCTTCTGAAGTAAGAATATGACAATGCATGATCCTTCTTTGGTGAACTCCCCATGTATAAAACATTTACTACAAAGAGCCACAAAAAATATTTATGATATTCAAGGAATTAATAAATATATAGAATGAAATAAAATGAAAAGAACATTTGAACACCTGTTATCATACCATTAAATAAAACAATAAAATATTGGCATGATTTCCAATAGTAAAAACTTTCCTCAGGAATTATGACTAGAATAGGCTAATAGGATTCATTATAACTCGTTTAGGAACCCAAACCATAGAATTTTTATGATTATTAACATAAAATGCATAATTTTAAGTATAATACATCTTATCACCAAGGGACTACGTTAATGTAAAATAATGGTTAGATTTATGATATCCAAATTATGATCATATAAAAATATTAATAGTAAAAATTATTACAATTTTACCTTCCAAAACATTAATTTTTATACAACATAGTATCTTTACATGTGTATAAAAAACAATTTCTCTTAATTTTAATTCTTTTTATTGACATAATTTTATAAAATAATTCCCTTCAAGTGATGAACTTAGTGAGTGTTTCATTAAACCTCTCTATTTCATATTTTAGTTTCTCATTATCTTTTTTAAAATCTTCCAAATCATCACAAACAGTACCTTGGTGGAGTAATCAATATTAATTAACTTCTCCTTCACTTAAAATTCAATTCAAATCTCATTGAACAAGAATTTATGAGTCTCTTTACACTTTTTTGAAATATCAATAGGATTTATAAGCTCACTATACGTATTGTCACACATGAATTTAAATTATTAAACATTATCAGTATGATCAATGGATCTAGTAAATGGGGTAGCTAAATATGATACCTCAAAATATTTTACCCTAAAAATAGGTTACCATATTCTTTATTTAGTTTAGATTCATGTAATGAATCAATATCTACTGAATAATACCCTTGTGAACTAAAAGCCTCATTATTGTATTTATTTTATTGAATCTCATCCCTATTTTTTCTGTGGGATAATCAGGATTAATGTGGTGTGGTACATTACATCTATAATAAATAGGATTGATCTTTGAATCCTTTTTAACTTTCAAAAGCTAAATGTTGTTATTTTACTTCAATTTTTATCATTTATATATTTTTCAATTCTTTTTGAATATTTTTGTATCTCATGTCCATCATCATAACCTATATCATCAAAAAAAGATCTAGAATAAGGAAAAATATTTTTAAAATAATCTCTCTATTTTTTTCACAAATCTCATTATCAATTTTTTTAATTCAATCTCATAAAAAAAAATTACCAACTATCTCCTTTTTAAAATATTGAGTAAATTGTTTTATTTCATTAATATATAGGTTTTTCAAATTCTATTTCTTAAGAAGGAATTTCAAGGTTATATTAATGATAAATTCATTGATCATGGTATCTCTAAGAGGAGTCATTTTTTAAAAATCATTGTAAATCCTTGATGCATCTTATTAAAACATTTATTCTCAAACATTTTTAATTATTGATACTCTACCATGTACATGACAAGATTTTTTTAAACATATCAGTAACTTGATGAGTGGATTGTAATGTCCTCTTAATTTTAGAAGTAGTTTTATAAGAAAATAGATATCTATAAAAACTCATACTAATTGATTATTAATAATGATTCATATATTTTAAATTTTAAATTTACTTATTATGATTGTTATAAAACAAAGTATTTAAATTAAATTTTGGAAACTTTTAATGTATTAACCTAACAATCAGGTAATCAAAAAAAATATTTTTCAAAATATCTTTATCCAATGTATCCAATATTCATAGTCAAATTTATTGAAATTCATGGCCTCAAAAAAATTATTATCCATCATGTCTTAAACTGTGAAAATTGAAAATAATGGTCTCCCTTAGATAGTTTAAATTAAAATAAAATTTAGGTAAAAGATTATTATGTTTATACAAACATAAGTAGACATAGAAAAATATATAAAAAATAAGTGCATGATTTGATATAACTATTAGACTATTTGATTTTAGGAAGATAAGAGGAGTTCCAGATCGACTACTGAACCTCTCATGATGCGAGTTGCGTGCCTTTATTATTTTGGAAGTTCCATAACTTCATGATTTGTGGGAGAAGACAGTGAGAAACCCATACCCTAGATACAACACTAGAGTGGTATATCCATGAAGCTCCATTTTTTATTACAATTCATTGTTTCCTAGATTTTCTCCATTGAGCGAGATTTTATGGACTCCAAAAATCTATTTCTCTTTTCCTTGAGTAGAAGTAGGGTGTGAAAAAGCTTATGTATGTAAGTTTTTTTATTAAAATAATTTTTCCTTTTATTATAAATTAAATACTGTTTTCTTTTTAAATTTATATTTTAAAAAATATATATCTTATGATACATTCATTTCTGTAAATAACTAAAATATCTTCAATTTCATGTCCTCCCTTAATTTAATGTAAGCCCAAAGCATCTGTTGGGATCCTCCATTAATCAGCCCATATTTTAGACACACTCATCCACCATTATACAAGTATTGTGATTTGGGGTCATATGCTTACTGAAATCTTAGATCTGAGGGTTCTTTCAATAATTTGTTTTGGATAACCAGTATCAGGCATCGACTATTCATTCTTTATAAATCCCCTTTATAGTTGGTTGGATCTACATGGGATGAATTTGGTCGTTGTCCTTTTATCATTAATAGGAAGACACTGAAGATGGTGTTTTTGGGATTTATTGTGTACCATTTATGGAGGATATTTTTTGCCATCACAATTCGGAATTACAGAGTGGGCGGCGTTCACTTATTTGATTTGTCCTCTATCTCAAATTAGGAAATTCCCAAGAGGTCATCTAGTGCAGTGACTATTAATTACATAATTTTTGAGAGATATAGGGTGATTTTAGGCTTCTTGTATTATTTCATATGTGGTTCTAAGATCAAAATCACTGATTTTTTTCATTTTATCTATTTTAATAAGATCATACTCATAGTTTTTTTAATTTCATTAAGGATCTAAGATTGTGTGAATTTTTTCACCCACTCTGACCGATCATACGAATTCTTTCTGATTTATTTCTTACTTCATGATGCTTAGGGGTTAAGAAGTCGATTAGATAATTGATCTATATGGGACAACTAATAGTGTTTTTCTTCCTTATAGGTATGACTACAGATCCGAGGAATAGGGGATTATAATCTACTATCAGAGTCTGAAATCTATGAGCATCATAATGGTTTTCATTCCTATATAATAGAACTACATTCTTATATTTATGTAGTTTTTTTCTATGTTTGTAAATTGAATCCATGTTATAATGGTTTTCTAGATGTTTTCTAAATTAATAACATCTAGTTGATAAATATCTATGATATTATGGAGATAAAAAGTAATTGGGAAAGCCTAGTACACCCATTTTTCCCACACTGATTTCAACATTTATTATAAAGAAATAAATGTGTCAAAAAAATTATTACATTAATATATCTACATTAGATATAAATTTTTTGAATGATCTTGTCCATAATCAGGTCAAATTTGAGTAAGCATACCATATTTCCCTCAGGTAGATCATTCGTTTTTTATGCATATTTCTTCTTATAATGGTTGTTTGGGAGGATTATCCATTCAGGGAAATTGAATATTTCTATGCTTGGGGATGACATTTATTTTGTCAATTTTATGGTTTATAATTTTCTTAGTAATTTTAATAACTGGGATTTTTATGGTTCTCATGGTCCTATTGAACCATTCTATCCATTTTTGTCATCTCTATACACATAATTAATTCTCTTTTTCTCTTATTTTTTTATAACTTCCTTTTTCGATTAATTTATTCTATAATTGATCTAATCTTATTAAAAGTGTATAATTAGAAACATGAAACCATATTTCTGATGATGGGTCTCATTTTAGTATTTTTAATCACATGTATCTAATTTCCAATTATGATTTTCAATGGTGGAATACATGTTATGATGTTTTTATGTATTAATGTAAGGAATCAATCCATGTTTCTTGTTAATTTTTTGATTTATTTGGTATACATGAATTTTTTATAATAAATCTTAGTTTAAAATGTAAATATATAAATTTTTAGTTTCATTAATTATCTTTTAAAATTAATAATTAAATATTTCATATCTGTTATTATTTTTTATTATATTTATAGCCTTGATGATTGGTTTAACATTTTTGTATCATCCCCCCTATGTTTTGATGTATTTTTTTTGTCAATTATCGAGTGTACGAATATGTTGCTCAACTGTAGGATAATTATTTCATTTTTTTCCATATAGGACAGAAAAAAATTTCTTTTTTTAAATCAATGAAATCCATTTATGTTCTTCTTCTCATTACTCAAGGAAATCATGATGTTTGTGTCACCTAAATTATGATCTTCATTGTTCTATATCATGGAAAATTTTCTTTTTCATGTGTTAGATTATCTAGACATATAGCTTTTTGTATCATGAATTTTTTGTGTGTGTGTCAAAAATATTTTATGTAAGGAAATAAGTTTCTCAAAAATGGGATATGTATATTGTTCTAATGTTTGGTGTATTCTATAAAATGAAATCATGCAAAAATATTTCATGAAGATAATAAAAAAAATTAAGTTTTTTTACTAGGACTAATATTATATATTTTTTTGGGATTTGGGTTTGGAATGGTATTTAACCTTGGAAATATTTATAAATATATAGACTTAATTCTAACTTGACCCATTTGTTATTATCTTAGACGGACATGGAGTGTGTGTAGTATCTAGGGGATACATGTTTATTGGAATATAATATCAATTTTATAAACATGTTACTTCATTAGTAGTTATACATTGAGTGTTTAGGGAATTTAGGGGATGCATCTTTAAGGTAATATAATATCAATGACTTGTTGTTTTAGTGTTATCACTCACCTCTTTCTTCCCCTTTCTCTTGGTTTGAAATGTAAATGAAAACTAGATTTCCAATATATAAAATGTGAAGCAAGGATATGACTAATCAAATATTATCTTGAAAGGGGAAAAAAATATTGAGTTGATGATTCCCCCTACTTACCAAAAAGTTAAAAGGTTTAGACATTTCAAAAAAACGATGGTTTTTAAACCTCTTTCTTTATCAATAGTTGGAAATGGAGTGTGTTGAGAATTTGGGCACCAAATATTTAATGTAATATAATATAGATTTTTTAAACCTAGTGCTTCATCAATTTTTTGGAAAGGATTGTGTGGAGAATTATGGGTAATCGTGTTTATGGTAATATAATATCATTATTTTAGAGTTCTCACTCACCTCTTTCTTCCACATTGCATGGAATATAAATGTAAATGCATAGCCTGATTTCAAAGAAATAATATAGTGGATCGAGGATATGATCATCCCCATTTATTTTTAAGGAGAAAAGATTCCAAATATATTCAGGTACCATTAACTGTTGAAATTTATAGAGACCTAGTTTTTTCCTATTTATACTTTTAAATATTTCTACATAGATTTTTGGAGACAGGTGATGATATGGTGTGTGATTAATAGGTCTGGTGTGCTCGGAATTAATTTTATAAAAATATTAAATATATTTTATATTTTAGAAGCCTAGTTTTTAAAATAAAATGTAATAACTATTAAACTGGAGCTCAAATAAAAAAATTGAGACCACGGCTAAGTTTGGAACATGATGTTTACCCTAGGTGTGACCTAAAATAGTTTATTGTGAGGCATTCAGAAATAGAAACCATTGATGGGTATATTTAGTTGAAATAAATAATTAAATTTATTAATTTTAATTAAATTAAACTAAATTTTTTTTCAATAAATCCCCAGTTATTGTGTTTTTTGATAGATAGTTTCATAAACCCTAAGAGAATCAAGATATATTCTTCCTCATTTCATTGTCAAATTGAATAAAAAAGATATAATAACTCAGATTAAAGTAGTTAAAATCATAATGAATGCAACTACCCATATAAATCATTGGCATGAGTATTATTCAATGATGAATGATAAAATACTTAGGTAGGACTCTTCAATTGTTTATTTATTCCTTTTTTGATTGAATTTATTGATCATAATCAATCCTTTCTAGGATCTGCACCAATTTTTAGATGTTTTATGCACCCATGTACCGAAATTATATTAATTATTAATTGATTTCTCACATCAAATATCCTCATTCAGGATCATTGGCCAAGAAAACAAGGAAATTATTAATAAAACATTTTTTTAATGCCTTTCTCCCCAAATTTCTTCATGTTCTTATCCATTGGGATATGGGGACATGTCTTGACGTTTGAGGGTGGTACCGATCTCGATCAGACCCCAAGATTCACAGAGGAATCATGTGTGGTGAATGGAATGTTATATTGGGGATGTAAATGGAGGCTTTCCTTATTTTCAATGATTGATTAGTTGGATTTTAATTTGAGTTAAAGACATCAGGCGATGAAATACATGTGTTGTGTGAGGTGGTTCTTATAGGTTGTATACATAGAAACAAAAATTATTTTCCTACAAAATAGAGAGATAGAAACACCGAATGGATTATAGATACACTAATTTCTAGAGGAGAAGAGGCTAGAATAGAATACAAATTCATTCAAAATGGAACACAGAGACTCAATCTAAACTATTGAAAAAATTATGATGACACGCACTATAGTTTGGAATAACACACAGTGTGTGACAACTATGTTGAGACAGGTAGGGTTTTAGAAAAAATATAAGGATGGAATTTCATATAGTCCACCTACACACCATGTATCGCCACTATTTATACATTTCATCTGGAAGATGAAATAGGAAATACCCCATGTGGGAGGACACGACCAGGTTCACACCGTGTACCGAAGTACACAGACATAGTTAGAGAGCCCGAGTAGGGACCCAGAGTGGCTTGGACACACCCTCTAGACCCCCTACTGGTTTCTTTCAAGCCAAATAGTTATTTTTGGAAATCCAAATTGAAGTTCCCTAACTTGTAACTAGTATAGTGCAAGTATGGGGTCAATCCATAGGGAGTAGTTTTGGTTTCATGCTACTCGAATTGTAATTGATTAAGTAAAGACGTGGAATTTAAAAATGATTGTTTATTGATTGTGTTGATTCTTTTCCAAGATATAGAATGGTAAGACTCTTCTAATTAAAAAAGGATTAAACTTAAAATATAAAAGACACTCAATCTGATTTTTGGTGATTAATGAAAAAAATGTGTTGGGGTTGTGTGCATGTGTTGGTCGTTAGAAATCTATTTCCCTATTATGTTGTGTTGTTCATAATATCCCAAATTTCGAGGTTCTATTGGTGTCGGAACCCCCTTGGTCTGGTGAGTTCTGACTAAGTCAGTAGAAGTCAATTCATTGGTCTAGAATTTGATTTCTACTAACTACTAATAAATAATCAACCTTTTTAAATGACAAGTACACCCAATGATCATGGATATAACTACGGTAATTCCCCCAAGGATCCATGGAAATTTCGTTCTTGGTCCGACACGGGGCTTCCACTGAAATTAGACATCGATGTTAGGATAATTATGTGAGGGAAAAGGAATAACACAAGAAATAGGAAAACCCGATCGTTAACGAACCCACATTTACCCACAGCCCCAACACAAGGGAGGTTTTAGTTACTCTTGGAAAATAGAATGAAAAACATAATGAAATTCATTAAATAGTTCAATGCAATGAAAATTAAAGAGAAAAATTCTACAATTACAAATAAAAAAACCTCAAAACTTCCTTCCCCCAATCATTTTTAGACCTTCCACACTTGAATGGCTCCTCCTCCCTCCCTTTTCTTCCCTATAAGGTATCCTCTATCAGAAAGGATCTTTTTCCATGTGTTATAAAGTAGGTAGAAATTCCATTCCTGGTTCAAAGATTGGGTACAATGTGGAATGTAAAAAAAATAGAGTTGTAGTAAGCCGCATAGTTTGGGCGCAAGGTTTGTTAGGTCGTGCGCCAACCGTGTGCATGGTTCTATTCTTCAAAAATCAATGCACACGGCTTTCCTGGATGGGACACACGACTTGGTTGGCCGTGCAGAGTCCATGTGCAAGGGCTCTTTCATAAACATGTCAAGTCTCACATGGCTTGGTTGTTGGTCCACACAGTTTAGCTGGCTATGTGGAGGCCGTGCGAACACCTCTGCCTCCAAAAATGCCTCTCCTACACGAGTTTCTGGGGAATCTGCACAGTTTTTCTAAGCATGCGAAGACCGTTCATGGTTCTCTGACTTTGAAAATTCATAATTTTCTTGGCCTTCAAGTCATGTTGATCGGCCCGGGTGACTCCAAATCAATATACATCAAGGGAAAAGGGTCCAAAAGCCTCTAATTACCTTCCAAATCTCTGAAAATGCAATGTATTCATGCTTCATCCCTTGATGACTAAATGACATAGAAAGGCATATTAAAATTGTGAAAATACTGAAAAACCATCCGCATAACCATTTTCAAGATATTAAACCAAGTGTAAATGCCCTATGCAAAGTAGTGTATCAAACTCCCCCACACTTGATTGATTGTTTTTTCTAAAACAATGGAATAGACAATTAATTCAAAGGAATTAACAAAGTTACAAGTAGAGATATCATAGATTTTATCAATCAAATGAATATAAATTTTGAATGAATTATCTTTAAAAATTACAACATTCCTACTTCATGTATCCCCATGTCTACGGAGTTGTCTAACAGAGTAGACTTAATCCAAAACATCCAACCATTCATTCATAAATGATTATTTCCCAAAACTAAATTTTACTTACTCCATTCAATGTATGTTCCAACCTCCATTTCCATCTCACCATGCACTTAGAAAAGTTATTCCCAGGTTTCATCATCTACAATTGGCAGGAAACCACTTTTATAGGTTACACACCCTCATTGACTTTAATCTTTTGAAACGTGAGGAAAGGTCATCAAAATTATTGTGCATGATTTTTCATATCTCGAAAAAAATAAATTTTTTCAACAGGATGAGATGCAAGAATTCAATTAGGCCCAATTTTCCATCACAACACATGACTAAAATTTGGAGAAATTCAAGAGTTTATGAAATTAAGACTACTAATAGCCACTAATGTGACAACTATAATTCCCAAACCTCACCTCTATTTATGCACAAATTGAATTCCATTTTAAGGGGTTCTATAGTTTAAATTACTCCATCACAAAAGTCATTTTTAAACAAACTGTTTTCTAAATGAATGACTAAATTTTCTTTTTCAAGCATTTAAATGATTATTCACATCACAAATGAGGTTTGTAAATTTGGAAATATGAGCCATTTTCAGAGATAATTTCCAAAAAAAAATTATCTAACGGATATAAGCCTATGACACCTATAACAACACTTTATAAATGACTAAGAAACCATGACATCTTATGGATTCGTTCAAGAAATCAACTAAGATAGGGTTCCAAATGTGGGTTCCCTCCCCCACACTTAATCTGATAATACTCCCCTGTGAAGGTAGTAAGGTGGAGAAGGTTGGGAAAGGAAAATAGAAAAAGGGAGGGAGAAAAATAAATGAAAGAAGACTTAAAGGACTAAAAACTCCCCTAAATGTAAGTATTTAATGGAAAAAAGCGGTGTGCATGATCCCTCCAAGCAGAAGACTGTCTTCATCAGAAAAGAGTAAGTCCCCTACTATCAAGACAAGAAAACTAGAAGGGTGAATCAAGTAAAGTAAAGACAAGAAACCGGGAGACAAAATTGAAGCACACCATCACACTACACACTATTACAAAGAGGGCTTTTAATAGTGTTAAAAACAACCTATAACAGCACTAAAAAAGAATTGTTAATCCCGTTGAAGATAAAAGGAGGGCCCTTTATCAATGAAAAAAATTTGTGCTCATAAATGGGGACTTTATCATTTCTTTCTCTGCACTGATAAAAGACCATCTTTATCAGCACTTCTTTTAGTGCTGATAATGGTACCCCTTTGTCAGCGCTACTTTTATCGGTGATAAATACATAATATATCAGCACTAAAAAGATCACTGATAAATACCACCTTTATCAGCGCTATTTTGAGTGCTAATATATGATACAATTATCAGCGCTTAAGTAGCGCTGATAAAGGCCCTATTTCCTCTGCAAACCTAGCACCTTCACAGCACCTGCACACCTGAGACAGCACCAACACACACAACACAATCAACACCTACACACAAAGCACAGAAGAAAAAAATGCTATATACATTTAATTAAAATCATGAATACAGAACAAAACACTGCTATATACATATTAAACAATGTTTAATTTGATTACAATTACAATTATCCAACAAACAGTTAAAAAATGATGTTTCATCCTTTTTTCATCCATGATCCGCTCTAAAAAATTTTCTTACATGGTATTGGTTGCTGAACAAACCATTCTAACTCAAAAAAAAATATTTCACCTATATAAGAAAACAAATATTATGTTAGCAATACAATAAAGAAATAAATTAACCATTAATATGAATGGATATATTAATAAAATGTCAATTGTTCTTTGTTAAAACCTTTAAATGTCCACATTTCCTTGGATTAAATTAATATTTTAGAAGAGGCTCAACATGATTCATTGATTTATAAATAATTTTTTGTTAAGATTATGTGGTTGAGAAAAGAAGAGGAATAAATTTCAACAACAACATAGAATCCAAAAGGATTCATTTATTGACAATAAAAAAGGGAGGAATCTCCACAGGTTATACAATATGACATATACCAGATGGTTTATTCATTTTCAAAGTATTATTCAATTTTAAAATAAATTCTAACATTTTCCTAGTGATACCACCATCCTAGATAGGTTATAAACCTAATAGTTATATATATCAGGAGCCTCTAAGAGTGTACTCTCCCATTCCAGGTCAAAGGGAATGAGTGATAGTGCGTTCGCATCAGACATTAGGTCCAACCTTGCATGGACCCTGACCACTTACGCCTCTCCAAGGACCCCATAAAATATCTAAGGTCCCATTGAAGTAATGGAAGGAATGTATTTCTCAGTTTTAGAGAGGGCCTAATGAGAACCTACACAATTATAGAATCCCTAATCATATCAGTTCACTTTTCTCTTGATGTCCTAGTTCTTTAGCATGATTTTCCAAACCCCCTCCCTCTCATCCCTAAGACAGCCCCCGTGGACAGCCCCCCCCCCCTCCCACCACTCCACCTGTAGCCCCCTCCCTCCTCCTAGACAACCCCCCACCCCCTCCCTACCCTTGGACAGCCCCCCCCCCTCCCACCACTCCACCAGCAGCCCCCCTCCCTCCTCTTGGAAAACCCCCTCCCTCCCCTTGCAGCCCCCTCCCATTCCCTAGATAGACCCTTCCCACCTCCTGGACAACCCCCGTCCTCTTTCGGACAGACCCCTCCCCTCCTGGACACCCCCTCCTTCCTAAAAAACCCCCTACCTCCCCTCCCCGAGACAGCCCCACCCCCCATCCCACCACTCCACTAGCAACCCCCCTCCCTCCTCCTGGACAACCCCCTCCATCCCCTTGCACTCCCTCCCTTTCCTGGGACAGCCCCCTTCCCACCTCCTAGATATCCCACTTCCCACCACATGGACACCCCCACCCCACCCCACCCCTCCTGGACTCACCCTCCTTCATGGAAAACCCCCTCCCTCCCCTCCCCAAGATAGCCCCCTAGACAGCCCCTCGCGACCCCTAGACATCCCCCCTCCCACCACTCCACCTGCATCCCCCCTCCCTCCCCTTGCAACCCCTCCCAATACATGGATATCCCTCTTACCACCTCTTGGATAGCCCCCCCCCCTCTTGTACAACCCCCTCCCCTCCTAGACACCCCCTCTTTCCTGGAAAACTCCCCTCCCTCCCCTCCCCAAGAAAGCCCCCTCTCTACCCCTGGACATCCCCACCTACAACTCCACATGTATCCCCCCTCCTTCCTCCTGGACAACCACCCCCCCCCCCCCACCCACCACCACTCCACCTATATCCCCCTACCTCCTCTTGGACAATCCCCCTCCCTCCCCTTACAGCCCCCGCCCTTTCCCTGGACATCCCCCTTCCCACCTCCTGGACACCCTCCCCCCCCCACCCACCTGGATGGCCCCCCTCCCCTCCTGGACACCCCCTCCTTCCTGGAAAACCCCCTCCCTCCCCTCCCTAAGACAACCCCCTAGACAAACCCCTCTCTACCCCTAGATAGCCCCGCGCCTCCCACCACTCCTCCTGTATCCCCCCTCCCTCCTCCTGGACAACCCCCTCCCTTCCCTTGCAGCCCCCCTCCCTTTCCCTAAAGAGCCCCCTTCCCACCCCCTGGACAGGCCCCTCCCCTTCTAGATAGCCCCACCTCCCTCCTGGACCCCCCCCACTCCCGGACACCCCCTCCTTCCTGGACAACCCCCTCCGTCTCCTCCCCGAGATAGGCCCCCTCCACAGAACAAAAACATATTGTTCTGCAAATCTATAGTGAACTTGAACCAGCAAAAACCAAATGATATCTTTTTACAATGAAATAAAATCATCTACAAATCTATCAATGAAAATAATAAAAATAATAATAATAAATTTTAGTGGGTATGACCTGATAAACATATTGTCATAAAAACTTTTCTGTTACAAAAAGAGGAAGAAACCCTTGAAATTTTTAGAATTAAGCCATTGTATCCAAAATGGAAGCTCTCACGTTGCACCAGTAGCGGTGGGATCAAGAGTAATGAATGTGGGAACATGAGTTGATGGAGAAAGATAAATACTGGAAACACACCACTAACATGTTCCGCAGCATGGAGAAAGTGATGCAAGAGGGGAAGCGACTTACATTGGTGATGTGAATTACTGAGATGCAAGTAAAGGAAGACGATCAGCTGATGATAACGACAGAGGAGACTGACACATTTTGAGTGAATTTATAACACCCCAAGCTTCCATGATACGCTTCTCATTTAATAATGAAATAGCTTGCATTGTACGCAACTTCGAGTTCTAACACACCGCGACTAATCAAAGTAGTCGTTATGAATAGTAATAACCACTTTTTAAAATTATAGAAAGTTTATATTTCAAAATAGAATTCATTTTTGAATTCGTAATATCGAAATTAGCCTATGTTGAATTTTTGGTATTTTTCTGAGAACTTCCAATTTTTATGAATAGTGAAAAATACTTAAAACAAATTTTTTAATCAAAATAATTTATAGTGATAAATTATACTATTGAGTGGTTTTAAAGTATAATTAGAATATATTTTTACCATTTTATCCAATGTTGTTCATTATTATTAATTTCACTTTGAAATTGGACATAAACAATTGTCAATCTTTTGATATATATTGTTTCTTAAAAAAATGCTATTTGTTGTGACAATGGGAATTAATTATAAAATTAATTAATGCAACTTATATGTTTGGAATTTTGTAAAATGTACATCATTTTTGAATTCAGAATGTCAATTATAGCTTAGGGTGAAATGTTGGCATTATTCTGAAAAACTTCAATTTTTGATGAATAGTGAAACCACTAAGTGGTAGTTAAATAATTGATCTTTCGTTTAAATGAAATATTACCTCTTCTGTGATTTTATTTTCAAAAATCCGACATACATGGTTGTCATTATGAAGTAAAATTTGGTTCAATGGGATTAAAATAAGTTTTTGGTGAATAGTAAATTTTAAGTTTAATTAATCGCGATTAAAGGTAATTAGTGAAATTTAAGGTAAAAATGATATTACAAAAATATGAAATTACCTTTACAATTGTCCTAACCCTATTGGATGTTTCATGGCCGACCAAGACAATCCATGGGTCAACTTGGGGACCCCATGGATCCACTTTGGTAGGAAAATGACATAAATAACTTTTTATTTAAAGTTAAAATAAAAATGTCACAAACATAAGTTGTTTTACTAAAACAATTTTTAAATGCGGTTATACAAGTCATATTTTTGACTATAAATATTAATTAGAAAGATAAAAATATTTCCTACATGATATTTTTTTTATAAATTTTAGACATTAAATAAATTAAATTATTTATGACACCATGATGATGCAGCGATTACCTCATTAATTAACGATTTAAATAAAATGAAAAATAATGTAAATTCCAAGGATTAAACTTGTCCAAAGCCTATTGGATGGGTATATTTAGAACCCTATAACATTATCCTAGAAATATATAAGTGTGGGACCTTTATAATCCGAAAAAGCATTTCATAATAATGTAACATTTCTATCTTTCCAAGAGTGCCCCTTCTCTCCACTTATAAAAGGCCCCCACCACTACCACCTTACTCACACTTTCAAAGCCTTTTGGCTCGGCCAAACTCTGCCCAAATACTCTCCCAAATTCCCTCCCTTACTCCTAGAAGCCTCACCTTGGGCATAAGTCTTCCCAAGGAAGCCTTTGGCTCAAATCAAAAAGAGTTACCCGATTTTAAGGTAATGTCTTCACTAATGTTGTTTTATTTTATTTTGTTTCTCCAACCCCTTAAACTCTTTTTATACCTTTATTTTGTAACAACACCAGTATCTAAAATATACTAGGATGTTTTTATGATAAGGATTTGGTTTATACTTACACACACCTTCGTCTAATGGTTAAAGAACATACTGTTTCTGTGGGTGGCGAAATACTGCCTCACAAAACGATGATTGTTCAATTTCTTTTAACACCTCTAATGGTGGCCATTTTGATGACACTATTTTCATATATGATATATATATTATGTTTATGTTTTCCTTATGCTTATTTATTTCTCATTTATGTCATACTTTAAGATTTCCATTATGGGTAAACGCGATAATTTCATTTTAGGAAGTGCGGACTACCGCCCCCTCAAAGTGATTTGAATCATTAATGCCATATGTGGGATGTATAAAGGATGGAGTAAATGATATTTTATATTATATTATACTAGAATTATAATACAACTTTATACTATTATGATTTAATTCCATTAAATATGAAATAGAAATGAAATTAGCGTTCATGCGTACGTACGACTTACCATCTCCATGAACAGTGCATTTCATTTCTTACCTCTAAATGTTATGTAATATTATAAATGAATGTATATACTGGATATATATTATATATATGATATCTACATCATGAATATAATTCTGGATATAATGGATATTTCACCACATGAACAACTTGTAATTATAAGAAGTTTATTTTTGACTCAAGTACCTAAGATCGACAAAACGACCGTTATAAACTTAAATAATTACATAATGTTCACGACATGGTAATAAGTGATATAAAAGGAATAATGAACTTGAAAAAGGTTCTTAAGAAGGTAGAGATTAACTCTAGTTTATTATTCAGGAGATCAAAGAACGGTCGAGTTAAGTCAGACATGAGGTAAGGGAACTTCTTAACCCAATTTCCATTCATTGGGTTAATCTCCTACTTTCAAATTACGTAATGACATTATTATGTCCTATCTTGTATTTGTACTTTCTTTATGTGTAATTATATTTAATTCACATAATAGATCTATTTTATTTAAAAAAAATGATCTTTGGTAAGGACTTCACCTCAATATCCTTTCATTGATTCATATTTTGTTTTATACACAACTTTCTTTTATACGTTGTATAAACCCCTTTGACTTTTACGTTTATTCAAAAGGTTTTCTTTTATAATTATGTGATTTTTAAATTATTTCAAAAAAAAGATATATTTATCTCAAATATATGAAAATCCAGTGCAAATGTATATGTATTTAATGCAATCTTAGAAATGTTTTCAGAAAACCTGACTCTCGAGTATGGTAGACAGGAAGGGATTGGGAGTGGACCCATCATGGCCTATAATTAGTCGAGAAGTCTCAGAATTAGTTATTTTGTTTTCAGAATGTTGCATAATATTTTCAGAAAAACACTGGAGTATATTTGAGCAATTTTAAACGTAAGTATCTTCTAAAAAATTGCATCGGTAGGTCTCATGAGACAAACTAGTGTCTTGGCACGAGGCCTTGACGAAATCTTATTTGTGGTCTTGGCACGAGACCTTGGCTACGTGGTTATGATAGTCTGTCATTATGAATTCCATCATTATGAAAGTGGTTATTGATATTTCATGTGATTATTTCACTAGTAGAATATCCATGTGAGTAAGTAATGGCATTATTTCATTTTACTTTTTCCATATTATGCTAAAGTTCAAGTATAAAAGGCTTTTGTTTTAGTTATACATTGCCTTAAATGTTAATGTTTATTTATGAAAGCTTCTGCAATATTGTTATCCTTACTGAGCATCTGAGCTCACCCCTTTCAATGTTTTAATATTTTCGAGGATGTGAAGAAGTATTTTATGAATGACCTGCAAGGATAGTCAGAAGAGGATATGATTGTGGACTATGGATACTATTTTATTGTAGTTTTTCACTTTATGATGTAATGTAACATTTATGAATGTATCTAGTGTTTCCTAGGCTACTAAACTAATAGGTCTTTCGAGACTTGATCTTTTGTGATCATGCCAATGTTACGAAGTAATGCACCAACTCTGGGTAGCTGGGGTCGGGGCGTTACAGAATTGTAGTATTATCTTTTTGGTTTTTAGTCATGTCTTTGATGGGCTAAATAAAGATATTAAAGTCTATTTAAAGGCAACATGGTGATCTTGTTAAATCATCAAAATAGTTTTTTATTATTTTTTCTGATCTACCTCGATGCTCTGGTTAACATCAATGCCCCCCTCCCTACCCCTAGGCAGTAGCACCCCCCCTTGCAGCCCCTTTCCCTAGACAACGCCCTTCCCACCCCCTGGACAGCCACCTCCCCTCCTGGACAGCCCCTTCCCCTCTTGGACACCCCCCCTCCACTCCTGGACACCCCCTCCTTCCTGGACAACCCCCCTCCCTCCCCTCCACTTATAGACAGCCCCCTTCCCACCCCCTAGATAGCCCCCTCGTCTCCTAGACACCCCCCCCCCCACACACACACACACACTCCACTATTGG
The DNA here is from genome assembly GCA_963277665.1 of Viscum album. Taxonomy (NCBI): domain Eukaryota; kingdom Viridiplantae; phylum Streptophyta; class Magnoliopsida; order Santalales; family Viscaceae; genus Viscum; species Viscum album. The sequence continues at coordinate 1,151,048,229 of OY728121.1, read as the reverse complement.
ACACCACCCACCCACCCTCCCACCTGGACACCCCCTCCCTCCAAGTTATTTAGTGTATACCCATTAATAACCTTCTTTATCAAACTATATTTTCATCATATATTTGATAAAGGAATAAATATTATTCATACACCGTCATTCACTAATATGAATTATAAAATCATATATATTTTGAAGAGATACAGTTCAACAAATCATGGAAAAACACAAATCAAAAAATATATAGAAAAAATATGAATGAAATTTCACAAAAATATAATGTGAGAAAGGTATATGATGCATATGTTTTGTCTTTATGACATTAAATAAGAAAAATTGGGCCTCAAATTGAACTAGAATATAATTATTGGGCCTTTACATGGGTTTGGAATTGGTTTGGTTGGTTGGAACTATTGATGCCTCACTACGGACCCACATCAGGCTACTCTAGAAGTGATCTACCCATTATATATTATCTGTATTGAATGGAAATGAATGGATATTTGTCTGGACACCCCATAACTTCTAGACACACCCCCTCCCTCCCCTCCTGAACACCCCACTCATGGACACCCTCTGAACACCCCTCCCTTTTGGACACCCCCCACTCCTGGACACCCCCTGGACAACCCCTCCCTCCTGGACACCACCACCCACCCTCACACCTGGGCACCCCCTCCCTCTTGGACACACCCCCTCCTGGACACCCCCCCCCCCCACTCCTGGACACACCCTCCCTCCGGGACACCCCCACACACATATAATGGAAACTAATTTGAAAATTGAAAAACCAAGATATTGGTTCCCATCATGCTTTTAAGATGATCGTGAGTGGACTGAATGACTATGCATTGGTCAACTTCCACACTATCGGCCAGTGTAGTCCTATGAGTTATGCTTTACTAGAAAGAAAAATCATTTATAAAACCATTCTTCATAACCTAAGGATATAAAAAATAATAAAGGGTGGTCATTTATGCTCAGTAAATGTAAACAAGGGTGATATCAATGATCATATATGGTTAACATAAGTAGTTGGAATTCACCTTCATCCTATTTTTTTACAATCTGGAATTAGGTATGCTACCCATTAATTTCTAAACACATCTATATCATCTTGTGAATATGTTTTTTTGTCAAAGTCATGGTAGTACTGAAAAAATATAAATACACAAAGGATTAATAAATATGTTAAATGAACTTGTAATTTTTTTCCAAAATACCTCATCCGGGATGCTAGTTTGTTGATGAAATATGATCTCTTTCATAAATTTACATACATAATAACCACAATCTTTTCCATTTGTTTGATTTTTACACTACAAAAACATCGGAAAAAATAGGTAATTTGTTTTGATATGTGTTTGGATGGTGCAATGTTATTATATATACCAGGATACTTTTCCAGTTTTAGATCTTATACGCATTATTATCCTTAGGCCCTAGATTCATTCCACGAAGTAGATGATATTGATGCACCACCCTATCATAATAGAATCCTCATTAAATTTTAATATAAATTATATAACTAGATTTTTAGTTTTAAAATGTTGGATCTACTGTATTATAAATTAACAAACCCCATCATGCATGGTCGGTTTATTGGATATCCATGCATTGAATCCAAAAAATAAATATTTGGAGTATCCAAATTGACTGCAACCGGCATCCAACGCTTCTTAAAAACACAAAAATTAATAAGTAAATAAAGAAATGAAAATATAGTTAATATGATTAAATTGTAGAGTTTTACCTCTGCATTGTTAGTATCAAAATGTGTATGTCATACGTAATTTTGTTTTCAAATGATTTTAGCAGGGATGACATTATTGCAGCCTCTTTATCAGAATCTATTTCCACTTTTGAAGAGTTGATGAGAGGACTAATGAGTCCAAATTTATGTTCATGGGTAAATCCATTCAATTTTTTTTCATATATACACCTGCGAAAAATAAGAAATGTATTTATTCATAATTATCAGAGTATATAAGCATTTGTAAAATCAAATCATGAAAACATACCTCATGTATACATTTACAAATGAGGAGCCCAACCATTCATACTTGAGGATTTTATTTACATTTTCATCACTAATGAAATCTAATGCATCCTCTCCGTACATATTTTTTTCAAAATCAATTGTGTGATCATTTTCGTCTATCAACATTATATCCACATGATCCTACAATGATATTAACTATGGATATAGAACGGGTGAGGTGAAGGTGCTTTCAGCAGACCGTTTCAATCGTTTGGTTGATCCTTGAGATAGTTGTGAGCTGATATTTCATTTCACTCCCTTCTATTTTTCGTTCTGTAATAACATTCATCGGTTCAGACATTTTTTTCATTAAATGTTAAATGTCCAGCTTGAAAAATAAATTGGAAATGGATACCTCCTTATCAACATGTTTTTTACAAGAATTTTCATCCATGAAATGAATGTTACAATAGCTGGTTCAACTGTATGAATTTTGTCATCGTCATTTGTAATAGGTATCTCGGCACTTGGCTCATTAGCTACACTAATTGACACTCTGAAATGATATGTTGGAAGTTGTCTTTTGTGTAGCATGTCATTCTGCGTATTGAACATCATAACCCTCACTACAAGGCGATAGGTTGGAGTTGATAGATATGAATCACAGTCATTTTCACCCTGTAGAATTTTATTGTAGGAAAGGTATCAGTGTTTATGTGATTCACATTTCACAGAAACAATTATTAAAACATTGACTACCTCAGCTAAGTCAATTTTTTTAGGGGAATGGTTCACCTCAAAGTTGGTGGGGGTGGGGTAGGATCATCACGCATGGGTTGTTATTGAGTTTTTTCTTCTCTTTGCCTCTCCCCCATCAAACTTGCTATCATCTCTCTCTGGTATTGTAATTCTTCATGAAAAATAGCTAATTTTTATTGAAACTTTTCCATTTTTTCATTTTGATCCTCTGCTTGTTTTTTTTTTTGAAAATATGTTTGAGGTATCACCCCAAAACCTGCACCTCTGACATGGCCCTACTGTTCTGGCTGCTTCAAGGCCGCTGAAAGTATGTATGCATCTGGTGTGGGTGTTTTTGATTCCTGTGACTACGTCAGATAGAAAATATTGAAAAATAAGTAATCATTATTATGTAATAGCGATTTAAATAAAATAAAATTTATATTATGTCATACTTACACATGTTTCCCACACTTTTTTGTGTTTTCATCTATCAGTATCCCCACTTTCTTTACAAAATCCTCCTGCTATAGCACATGGCATGGGATGGATAAGGATTTTGATTTCGATTCATTAATATACATATAAATAGATTAATATGGTTATGGTGTTGTTTTATGTCACACAAAAGTAGTAAGGTAGATTTTAAAGACATACCAATTTTTTCTCATGTGATGCATACCCTATCCTTGCTTTACGGTAAGGGTACGCTGGTTTTGTTGCACGTTCTTTATTTTCAGCACTCATTTGTTGTTTCATAAATAAAAAAATTCAAAAAATGTGATGAATACAAGCAATGTCAAACAATGTATTACCCCACACAATGTACCTAAAAAGTGTGCTCCCCACAACGGTTGCTAAATGCATCTCATGATCCTTGGGATATCAGGTGTGCATAAAGAGGTGGTGGGTGCGACATGATATTCCCTTCAGCATATTTAAGATGATATTTCGTTAAAATTGTGAAGAAACCTCTATGAATCCTTCCTGTAGATCTTAATACACATTCCTTGTGTGATGCATCTACTATAAATGCACTCTACAATGGAAGATGAAGAGTAATTCAAAGTTTTATTATTTTATTTTATTTTAATAAATTAAAAAAATGATATCATAATGTTACCATAATCTCTTCCCACATTAGTGTCTTAAGCCTGGTGACAACATGGTGCCATGACTGTACATCAATCGGCATGCATTGTCAGGTGATGATTCCAATTTGGCTACTAAATATGTCTCTATTGGGGTTAACATGTTGGCCTTGCTTATTCCATCCCACCTCAAATTTGATGCCTTTTACTTTTTCCTTAAGGATTTTGGCTAACACAATCAAACTATGGTGCTCCTATTTTTTGGCTTTTAGGGTTTCATCTCCAACCATTTCCTCAGAAGTATCATCATTATGTTCCTTCGAAGCGCTAGCATCGGCATTGGGACCCACAACAACAGGTTGAGAAACATGTTGTACCTCAGCACTGGGACCACCAGCAACAGGTTGAGAAACCTGTTGTACCTCATCACTGGGACCAGCATCAACTGGTTGAGAAACCCATTGTTACTCTGCACTGGGACCACCAACAGCTGGTTGAGAGACCTTTTGTGCCTCTAGATTGGGTGCATCAACAGATGCATAGGTCATTATCTACAGAAGTGGTTTAACATTTAATTTAGATTACCTAAAAGTAGTAGTAAACAGATGAAAACATAACGTAACACAATGTATATTACAATAAACAAATAACCTGATTATTGTACTCCCTTTTTTTAAACGCTAGAGAGAATTGAACCCTCCATCGACTATGTAAATCCCTTCATTGTGGTCTCATCTGGCATACAAAATGTCGTCTATATTGGGACCTCTATGAAATGATTGTGAAGTCCCTATAAAAGGGTCATCCTCCATTGAACTTTCATCTGACCCTTCAGTTTTTTTGGTCGATTACAGAATAATTGACCAATTTTGGTTTGCGGGGTTTGGAAAATAAAATACTTATACTGCCTGTAATGCCATTATAAATGGTTCTTCTTTATCCCATTCCATACTAAAATAAACTTTCATGAATTCTAATTCATCTATTTTAACAACACTCCTATTATCAACCCACTTGTATTGAAAAATCGGCACTTAGAATTTCGTATAATCCAATTTCCATATCTGTTGGATGATGCCAAAGTATGACATATTCACATAAATTGGATTTCTGTCCTTAGCACTGGAAACATGCATCGCCTCATCCACAAGTGTAACCCCACTATTCTTCATGGTACTGTCTTTATCATGTTCATTAGTATAAAATGAATAACCATTAATTGCATAAGAATTGTAAGATAATACATACACACTTGCTCCTCCAGCTAGCTATCAACGTCATTCTGAAATTGACTCTGGATTTTTTCTAATTTCTCAAAAATATGGTCTTGAAACCATCATATAAATTGTTGATTATGTGTATCTGATTTCTATTTTTCAGCCCTAGAAGGATTCAAATGACTATGAATTTCTTTGTGGGTTTGAACATATGGGTCAACGTTGAAGCTGTTATGCAAAACGTAAAGGTGAGCCTACTCCCAATCTGTAATATTGATTGTGATATCATCTCTTCCAGAAATTCCTTCACCCTCAAGTCACCCAGTGTGACGATATTTCAGTAGGCCAACATTTTCCAGACCAGATAGGTATTCGGTACAAAATTCAATGGCTTCCTCAACAATATATAGCTCTGCAATACAACCCTCTAGCCGACTTCGATTTTTGACATACCCTTTCAAAATCATCATATACTTTTCAATGGGGTGCATCTAAATATAATGTACAGGACCACATAGTCGAATCTCTCTCACCAAATGAACCATCAAATGAACCATCAAATTGAAAAATGTCAGCGGTAAGAACATTTCCAATTCACATAATATGACGTCAATTTCTCTTTCCATAGTTGGTAATTTCATCGGGTCTACAACTTTGCTGCATATAGCTTTGAAGTGTAAATAGAGCTTCATTAATGTATGGGAGACATTCTTGGGAAAAATGAAACGTAAAGATATTGGAATTAGATCTTTTAACCAAACATGGCAGTCATGTGATTTTAGACCCTTTAATTTTAAATCAATCATTAACACGATGTTATTGATATTTTATAAATACCCCTCTAGAACCTTTACGTCATTCAAGATGTTTCAAAACTGATATCTCTCCGGTCTGTAAAGAGTTTAAGCAGCTGGAGGAAGAAATGTTCATTTTTCAACCTTCACTGGTGCCAACTCTTCTTGTATTCCCATCTCAACCATGTCCAATCTTGCCATAATTCCATCCTTTGTTTTTTCAGGAACATTTAGCAATGTGTCGATGACACTATCACGTATATTTTTTTCAACATTGATAACATTAAGAAAATGTTTAACATACAGATAATTCAAATATAGTAATTCAAAAAAAAAAATCTATTTTTCCAACTGGTTTTCATAAGGTTTGTTTAAAACGGTTTACCAAAAGTATTGTTCACATCTTTTACTTTCTCAAACAATTGATCACTTGTTAGTGAAGACAGTTTTGTACGTTATTATGAACTTCTGTCGAATGATGTCGTCCAAGATCAGTACTTATGTCGTCGTGGTAGAAATCTGCGATGTTCTAGAAACACTGTTTTTGATGAATGTTTCACCCTAATTGATTGTGTACCTTGTTCGCAAATGGGGCACCCTTGAGTTCCTTTAATGTTATATCTTGAAAATTTTCCATAAGCAGGAATGTCATTTATCATCCCGTACAACATGGTTTTCAAAGTGAAATCATCATTTTTGTACGAATTAAACAACGTAACACCTAAATCCCACAATATTTTAAAATCCTTGATAAATGGAGCCAAATAAACATCAATATCATTACTCGGTTGTTTTGGTCCCAATATAAGCATATATAACATGATGTATTTTCGTTTCTGTATAAAAACGGTGGTAAGTTACAATTTACCCACATAATCGGCCATGTACTGTGACTGATTATTTTAAAACCAAAAGGATTCACCCCATCTATAGATAACACCAGATGAAGGTTTCATAGCTCATTTCCAAATTCAGGATACTCATGATCAATTGTCTTCCACAGAGGAGATCCTTCCAGGTGATGTAGTTTCCCATCTTTAATTCTTGTATCTGCATGCCATGTCAATTGTCATGTAGTCTCCTCACTTCCATATAGGCGCCTAAACCTTGGAATGATTGGAAAGTACCATAAAAATTTTGTAGGATTGGAATCATCTTTCTTGTCTAGAGAATCCCCAAACTTTGGGCATTCTTTTAGTGATTTTTGGTACTTGAGAAAAAAAATACAGTCATTCAGGTAGGCGTGTATTATTTCAGAGATCATACCCATTGATCATAGTATTCGTTTGGAATTGAATGTTCGGTTTGGGAGATCATTATCTTCTAGGAGCATGTCATTCAGGAGAGCAAGTAGTTCCGTAAAACTAGCATCACTCCACCTGTTTCCTGTTTTAAAATTATACAACTTCTGTAAAGCTGAGAATGATGTATATTCAGTGCAACCAGCATACGATGGTGTTTTTACACAACTATTTAACTTCTGAAACCATTTTGGGAAACCAAAAAGTTCATTTTCAACTGTCCTTGTCATTTCCTCAATACTATCTTCATCATAATTCACAACTTTAATCACATCCTCCATATGATTGTCTTCATTATTCACACTTGTAATAATATCAGATGATCCATAAAATGTCGGGTTATCTGAGCCACTACCTACATTGATTTTTTCATTGTGTTTATTCCAACATGTAAAACTTCGATCTATTACATGATAGTTCATGTGTTCTTCTAACTCCTCTGGACTAATTTGTCTTGAATAACAACAATGTAAACATGGAAAAAGGATTTGAGAAGGTTCACATTCATGACATTATGCAATCTTGATAAAATCTTTCATGCCATGTTCATACTATTTTGTCAACCGATTGGCATTCATCCATTGTTGATATTAATCATCTTTATGGGTTCGATCTCAAACTTGCCTAATATCATGTTATAATTAATCATGTATCATTGTTTGGGTTTTATAAAAAAATCATGGTACAAATGCCTCTACCATGAACCATCATTAGATACAATTTAATTGTTACTCTAACCTCACTAACTCTATGTCCACAAATTTTACCTCCAAATAATAAAATATAAAAATATACACATCACATGTGGTTATAAAGTCCTTACAGGTGTGATTGTAAACATAACCCATAGGATGCCCTCAAAAAACATTGTAAGGATATGATAATAGGTCAACCAAAACCTAAGACCAAGGGGTAATATATGGTATCATAAAGGGACTAGACATAATCCAATGTCAATAAAACCATGTAAAAGGAAGAAACCAGTCATCATAGATCATTCCCATGAACGATCATATCATACAATTAATTAGTGATACCTTGGGTAGTGTAAGTCCCACATAACCTATAGTCGGAAATAAAACTGCAATTCATAAAGAAAGGAAATAAAAAGGATCAAAAGGATGATGATATCCCAAAGAAATCTAAAAGTTAATATTTTATTAGTTTTGAGACTCTTGATCTTAAATTATTCTATAAATTCCATGTTATATCTCTAGAACTATAGTTATGGATTACACACCATTGATTTATATGTGTGTCTACTGAGGGAGTACCTAACCCTTTTGGAGGACCCTTCCCTGACACATGGGGGAGTACTGAATCCACAAACAGAGAACCCCCCATCGATAAATGAGAGTGTACTGACTCTGATGATATAGAGGAACCTACCTGAAAACATGTAAAAGTACTTGAACTCTATCTATATATGGGGGACTGTGCCCTATCTTTTGTATATCTCCATGGAGTACTTAAAACCTATACATGGAGGACTCTTCACTGAAACATGGGGGAGTACCATACTCCATATTTTCTCCAAACATCTCACTTGTCACTTGTCAACTCTCAAGTAGAGTGAAGATAATTAAAATATCCAAACCACATCGTGTGAAATTTCCAATGATTTAGGGAATCATAATATTGTGATCTACATGAGAAGATATTTATAATGAGCTACTAATACATGAAATACTATCATCTAAGTGAAAATTAAACAATAATAATGAAAATAACATAGTACACAATTTGTTCAATGGGTACACAATGTGTAGGGTTCTTAGTCAAGGTTGGTTATATACTACCAATTCTAAACTCATTTTAAATCCATATACTTGGTGTATCCAGTAGGGTTAACATCCTGTATGGATAATATTTACATGATTTATTCTTACATATATCAAATTAATTCTAAGTTATTCTTATAAAGACATCATGATGCATCTAAAAATACATGACATATAGAACAACTTGAGTTAAAGGCATGTACTTTAGATACATACTGAGTCACCTCACCTATTATGTGTCACATTTTTGTCGAATACAAGGTGGGTAGTCCTTACATGACCACTATGGGTGTATAGTCTATACACATCATTTTTTATGGTATCTATACATGGTATTAGTGAAGTAAAACACATATCATGTGGTTATACCATTATTTCATGGCTTGTACATGGTTTCATGCTGAAGTATATGTTATGGAGAAACATTTTTTGTGAACTAGGATCACATGGAATGTAACATTTAAAAGGAATCTTATTGAATGTTTGAGTTAGAAGATGGGTCATGTGGGGTAAATTTTAGAGATAAATGTTGTGTGGCATTAAAATCTATATGAAATCCATGTATGGTGAAGCATGTTCCATTTAACAAGACTACATACTATGTATTTTAAAAATATATAGAATCTAAAAAACATCATCTCCACACCATACACACCACTTTCACCTCCTTTCATGGTTGTGTTTCCATTACCAACCAAATTTATCACCCTCATAGCATCCATTTCACCTTGTTGGGTTAATATCTTTCCATCTATCACTGTATAATCCATCATCACCCAACTATTCTTTAAAATACACCAAGAACCCACCATATCATTATCATCATGCTTCTAAACCCAATAACTCTTCAATTTTACTCTATTGTGACATTGCATAATAACCATCAAACTGAAATGTGAATTACATCTGAATATTTTTTATGGTGGTGGTGGTAAAAATACTCAACCACCCATGGGTGAGATCATGTTTAGGTTCATCAAAGAACATTAGTATTATACAACATTATAATTATCTATTCATGGGGGAAATTTTTCTTAAGGTATTACAATTATTTGAACTAAAATTTATTCCACATAGAAATAAATTCCCAAATAATAATATTATTGAGGGTAATTTTTTGTTTAAATAATCATCAATACAAAAAAACCCACATTATAGATAAATACAATGAAAAATCCATGAAATAAATTTTTTAAAACATGTGAAAGCCTTATCCTCGTGTTCATCCCATGCTAGAAATAAAATATTAAAATAATTAAACTAGCATGAACATAGGTAAAATTTAATCAAAGTAAAATAATTAAACTAGCATGAAGTATTTAATTCTGTGTACCTTATGAGAAGAAGAATAATTTATTTAATTATTATTCAATTTCATTATTTTCTCACTATAATCATAATATCATAAATATTGGTCATCATTGAAAATTTTTTTAGAAGAATAATTGAATTCTAGGTTTATGGAGAACGAGTCAAACAAATAAATAATAAAATAATATCTCATTGGAATTTCCCTAAAGATCGATGATCACATCACATTCCTAAATTTTTTTATCTCCACTACTACATTGAAAATGAGCAACACAAAGAATTGTTTTTTCTATAAATAGAGAGGCATGTGATTTTTTACTCTCCAACATTTTTTCCTACACAAAAAGGAATTAGGTGAAATCCATTTTTGAATAGGGTTTCCATAAAGTGTCTCATAGTGTCCTCTAGTGAAGTGGTTTTCTAGGATTCAGTGTAATTGTCCTAGTGACATAGTGGTGGTTCCATTGAAATGGGTAATTTTTTTATTGATATTCAATGGTGGAAGAACTACAACATGGAAAACAAATGTCATATCAATCATGCCAACAAACGAAACACCATACAAACACACAATCTTGCTCACAATCACAACACCATACAAACCAAACAATCACAATTTCAGATTTTAAAAAGCATCCCTTATTCAATTTTCATTTTAATTCAAGGGTTATCACAGATGTTTTATCATCCTGGGGTGTTCATTCATAAGTCAAGTATATGTAAATTACCAATTTCTGTATTCAAATGTTCAACAGGAACCAACCAACATGCAATTCATTTAGTGCGCAAACTAGGACCACCAATGGCCACGATTTTCAGCGGGTAGTTTGGCCCATACATTTCATATTATAACCATAAATATCATACATTAATATCAGGATAACAAGAGGAAAAAATTGAGTAACAGGAGAAAAATCACCGTGAATGTGTTGTTTATCACACGGTAGTGGCAGTCGCAAAGGAGGCAGTCATGGCGGAGGTAGCCGTGGAGGAGGTAATGGCGGCGGAGGTAGCTATGAAAGAGGCAGCCACGGAGGAGACAGCAGTGCCAGAGGCAGCTGTGCCAGAGGCCGTGGTGCCATAGGAGTATAACAGTCACAGAAGAGGAGGAAAACCCAGTGTTGGTGAAGGAGGGGGGAGGAGGATGAGGAGGAGAGGTCACGACAGAAAAGGGGTCAGGTTCAGCTTCCACGAAATCTTGAACGTATGTGAGAGAGGAGGGTCTTATTAGGGTTCTTAAATAAAAACCACTGCAACCTTTATCAGCACTTTTAACGAGCATTGATAAAGGTTTCAGCGGTTTTTATTTAATAATTTATTTATATTCGTATATATTTATTTAAAATGACATATAAGAAAAATATATATTTATTTATTAATAATTATAACAATAATGAGAATTTATTTATAAATATTGGTTTATAATTGTTAATATATACAAAAAACTTTATTTTTATTATAAATATTATAATTTTATATAAATTAACAATAAAAACGTTTATCAGTGCTAATAATAGTACTGATAAAGGGAAGCGCTTCCCTTACCGTGTTTTTTGGTAGTGACAACATTCAAGTACATAGTTGTAAAATAAAGTACAACACAGTCACACTAGAAAATAGGCACAATGAAGAACAACAAAACACATCAATTCCATCCCATAGAGGGATCAATTGTATCGAAAAACAGGGCTTGATTAGCTTCATCTCTTGTCATATCGGCTGCATGCATAGGTGTGACCACTGTATCAATAGGAGAAGAGGTGGAGGAAGGTTCATCCATCGATGTGGATCCCCAAGATGGATCAGGATGGAATGGGGAAGCTCTATACATGTAGTAAGAGGAAGGATGAGGGGGAAAAACTTCATAAAGTGTAGGAGGATGAGGAATGGCCAAGTTGAGCCACTCTACCTCCAACTAAGTCATTTCGAGCTACTAATGAATCATTGGTACTAATCCTGCTACCACATCAAAAATAAGTTAGGGTCGGCATAAGGGGTTCCCTACAGGTTTGGGTAAGAAGGGTAGTGTGGGTAGTGTGGTGGGCCCATATAGGCAGATGAAGTCGCGAGTGAAAATGGTGCAGCCTGGGGGAAGAATGGTGGGATGTAGCAGGTGATCTGTGAGGTGCCTCGTCCATAGTGAGTGCAGGTGTGGGTGGATCTAGGGCATCCCCAGGAAGACCACACAGACAAAAGTCAGCACCATATGGCTCAAGCATCTGCATTCACCAAAGAAGAGTTATGTCAAAGAACTGTGTCGTAGGTAGTTCATAAAACTCTGTCCCATCAAATTCGATGTCCAATTGATCCATTAGGAGAGTGATAAACGGGCTAGGAAAAATATCTCCATTCTGCTTGGAAAACATAGTCTTTAGATACTAGGAGAGGAGGTAGGAAAGTTTGACTTTGGCGCTGATGATCATTGAGTGCAGAAAAAATAAATCCCAAGTACTCACTTTTCCCTCACTATCAGATCGAGTGGTAAAGCATATGGTGAAAATGGGATGCAGGACTTGATGTATCAGATCGACAAACATGGAAACCTTGGCCGTATAAGGAACAAAATCTTTTCCTGGCTAGGTAATGGTGGCCCAAAAATCTCTAGCTTCAGTGGGATCTCATTCCAAAGGCGCCTCTTCATATTCAACACTTTGCACATGGGTGCTATCAAAAATGCCAATGAAGGTGGAAAACTCACTCTACCAAATACTGTAATATAACCCCAAATTCCAAAACAAGATATTTTAGGTTGTTTGGTTGATGTTGATGGAATGGGTCAAATTGGCTTGGGCTATATACATCTATAATTCTTATGAAATACCTAACGGTGCAAGGTTATCCTTGGAAATATTGTGATGGGTACTCATTTCCCAATTCAACAGTGTTATATACCTCATAATTTCTTATTTTTTACTAAATTTAATATGGGGTCCTAGGGTGAAGGTGGAGCCAGACCCAGAGGCTCGCTTGGAAGAAGAAATTGTGAAGGTTAAGGGTTTTTTCACCTACATGTAACGAATATTTACAACAATATTTCACACAATCACAACAATGAGATATAGAAAATTGAATTACTAAAATGAAAAACTTGAAATAACCTAAGTAAAATCCAAATTTAGAAATTGAAGTTCAAAAATTAGGTTTTAGGTGAGAAAATAATTGGTGCATATGTGGGTTCTAGTGAATAAATGAAAAACAAAGCAAAAGAAAGAAGAAATGGAGACCAATAAGAAGAAGAAAAGGGAAGAAAAGCGAAAAGAAAGTGTTGAAGTGGGGATTGGCAAAACCCTAGGGAGGAATATAGGAGAAGAAGAAAAGAGGAAATGAGGGATAAGTGGAGAATAGGTGAAGAAAATAACTTATCATTGTTGAAGATCTGGAAGAAGGGAGGAGGTTGGTGTGAAGAAGGAGAATAAGGGGAGAGGAAGGGAGAGCTTTGCACAGTCTAGACAGGGGGGTCGCATGAGGTTTGAAAGAAGAGAGGGGCCATGTTTTATGAAATTTGGGAGTTTAAGTGGTCACATAGCCTGTGGAATGTAGTTTTACAAATCATGAACCAACCATGCAGATGCCAATTTAATGGTGAGTCCAAGTCACATGGTCATCACATAGTTTTTTAAACCATTCACCGACCATGCAGTTGGTTCTGTTTAATGACATTTTGAACATTTTCCTATTTTGAACTTAAAACATCCCCTTTTAAAAGTGAAATTTGGTCCCCCTTTGAATTGTAATAGTGAATCTGAGATTTTCCATAAGAAATGAAATCCATTCATTATAAAAAATAAATAAGATATCTTAATCAGTTGTGATGATTCTAACTAAAAAACATAGAAATTCGAAAATAAAAACACACTAGAATGCATTACTAAATGAACTCAAACAAACAATTAACATTAACAAAAGTTTTTCAGAATTTCGGGTTACCTCCCGATCAATTATATGTTTAGAGATACTAGTTGGACTTACATGGGCCTTAAGCTACACAAAATGTATGGTGTAGATTGTGCCCACCATGTCTTCCATGCTGAGATAGGGCTTAAGGAATTTCACATTCACATTAAACATTTGACCATAGGTTCCAACCACATCCACCACATCATGGTGGGAAACCTTGATCACTTTGTAGGGTCCCGATCACCGAGATTTCAACTTTCCTAGAAAGTGTTTCAGATGGGAGTTAAATTGTAATATATGGATGCCTGGATTGAAGGAATTTTGGGAGATCATGTGGTAGTGGACCACCTTCATCTTCTCCTTATATAATTTGTCATTCTCATATGTCTTCCTCCTAATCTCATCAAGCTCATTCAATTGAAACTTATGTTACTCTTCAGCAGCCTTCAGATCATAATTGAGGGCTTTGAGAGTCCAATAATCATTGTGCTCCAGCTCCACCATCAAGTGGAATGGATTTCCATAGATCAACTGGAAGGGAGACATACCCGATGGTATTTTGAAGGTTGTCTGGTAGGTCCACAATGCATCATCCAACATTTTTGACCAATCCTTTCGTGAATCTCCCATTGTCTTCTCCAATATCTGATTGAACTCACGATTAGACACCACCACTTGACCGCTTGATTAGGGATGATTCAGGGTCCCTTGGCTATACTTAACCCCATATTTCAAGAGCACATTTTTCATCAAAGAATCGTCAAAATGTGTTCCTCGATCACTAATCAAAATTTGTGGGACTCCAAATTGACTGATTTTTTTTTGAGAATGGAAATGATGAATTTATCCATGTTATGAGTTATTGTTGCGGCTTCCACCCACTTGGAAGCATAGTCAACACATACAAGAATATATATGATCCCAAAGGATAGGGAAAAGGGGGTAATAAAGTCGATTTACCACTCATCAAAGATCTCTACTTCAGGAATAGGGTGTTGTGGCATTTCCACATGGTGGCCCATGTTTCCAGTTCTCTGGAACCGATCAGATTGAGATATAAAATATTGAGTGTCCTTGTGCATGGATGGACAGAAAAATCGAGATTGTAGGATCTTTTCTATAGTGATGTTGGGCCCATGATTCCCTCTAGCTGGAGAAGAGAGAAATAATTCTAGAATGTTCTGAATCTCCTCATCTGGTACAGAACAATGAATCACCCCATCGCTACAAGAGCTAAAGAGCAGGGGTCTTCCCAAAAATATCGCTTCACCTCAGACATGAATCGCTTTCTCTGTTGAAATGTTAAGTCTGGATGAGTGGGTCCTATAGCCAAATAATTTTCAATATCAGAAAACCATGGTCGAGGTGGTACTTCAATTGATAATAGCTACACATCTATAAAATCCTCCCTAATATCTCAGTCATCCTCTCTTTCTAAATGGGGTAATTCTATCCTAGATAGATGATCGGCGACAACATTTTCACTTCCCTTCTTATCCCTAATTTCCAAATCAAACTCCTGGAGGTGGAACACCAATAGAATTATTCATGGTTTGGTGTCATTTTTATTCAACAAGTACTTAATTGAGTCATGTTCTATAAAAACAACAAATTTGGATAGCACCATGTAAGAGCGAAATATGTCGAATGGGAAAACCACGACTAACATTACTTTTTCTGTGGTAGTATAATTTAGTTATTCTTCATTTAGAGTGTGGCTTGCATAATATATCGGTCTGAAAATATGGTCCAACTGATGTCCAAGAACCACCCCCATAGCGTAGTCACTCGTGTCACACATTTTCTCAAATTGCTCCTCCCAATTCAGGGCAATCATAATGGGATCTTTAACCAATCTCTGTTTTAGAAACTGGAAAGCTATTATACACCTTTCATCAAAATCCAAAATAGCATCCTTCATCAGAATATTGGTTAAGGGATGAAATATCTTGGAGAAATCATGGAAAAATCGTCGATAAAATCATATGTGCCCCGGAGATCTCTGAATTTCTCAGACTAAAGTGCGAATGGGCAGCAGCCAGATGAATTCAATTTTGGTGGGATCCACCTTAATCCCTTTCATGGAGATCTGATGTCCTAATACAATTCTGTTTTATACCATAAAATGGCACTTCTCCTAGTTAATAACTATATTATTGTGCTCACATATTTCAATAACCAACTCTTAACTCTTCAAGAAAGTAGTGAATGACTTTCTGTATACTAAGAAGACATCCATTAAAACTTCTAAAATATACTCGATCATATCATGAAATATTGGTAACATACAGCTTTGAAAGGTAGATGAATCATTGTACATTCCTAAAAACATCGATTGATATGCAATCGTCTTATAAGAGAAAGTGAATGTAAACTTTTCTTGATCTTCTAGGGAAATGGAGATTTGGTTATACCTTGAATAACCATCTAATAAACAATAGAATTCATTCCCCTACAATCTCTCCGGAATTTTATCCGTAAACGGTAGAGGGAAATGATCTTTTCTTGTGGAATCATTGAGCTTGTGGTAATCAACACATACCCTCCTTCATGTGACTATTCTTGTCAGGGTAATCTCATTTTTATCATTGGTCACCATAGTAATTCTTCCTTTTTTAGGCACCACTTATAGAGGACTTACCCATGGGCTGTCCGAGATAGGATAAATAATTCAAGTGTCTAACAGTTTGATCACCTCTTTCTTGACCACCTCTTTCATTGGGGGATTCATCCATTGCTGTGGTTTCCAAGAGGCCTTTTCACCTTCCTAGAAAAGTACCTTGTGAGTGAAAATTTTGAGGCGTATACCTTTGAGATCAGCGACCTTCCAGCCAAGGGAATGTTTCCTTCATCGGAGGAGTTACAAGAGAGCCTCCTCTTGGACTTTGGTAAGTGAGGCATTGAGGATCACTGGAAGTGTATTCTCATCTCCCAAGTAGCCATATTTTAACAAATATGGGACAGGTTTCAACTTGAGATTTGGGGCCTTGAGAATTGATGGTAGAATCAACTCGACCTTAGCCCGCTCTAACCAATTTGTAAATACTACCCACTATCAATAATGGCCACCTTGGACTGCAATAAATGTCATCTCCTCTAGTTCTTCTTCAAGCTAGATGTCCTCAATGATGGATTCATCAGTTAGTAAGAAACATTCCCTACTATCTTCTGCGAGGAAAAAATAAATGGTCATTGTTATCAATGTGTTACAATCCTCTTTTTCTATAAGTGAAACCTGTTTCACATCCTTGAAGAAGTTGTATGAAACGTTCTCATCACCCATGTGAAATATCAACTCGCCTTGGTGAACATCGATTAAAACCTTTCTGGTATCCAAGAAGGGTCTTCCTAGGATCGTAGGTTCCTATTGGACTTATTCCATATCAAGGATGATGAAATATATAGGCAAATTCAATTTTCCAACTTTTACTAAAACATCTTCCAATAGTCCTCGAGGGTATTTGACTGAGCGATTGGCTTGCTGTAGTTCCACTCAAGTCTACTTGAGATCATTCAGCCCCAACTTTTTAAAAACTCTTAAGGGAATAATATTTACACTGTCCCCCAAATCACACAGTGTCTTTCCAAACTCACAATGCCCAATGGTGCATGGGATGGTGAAGCTTCCCGGATCTTGGAGCTTAGGTGGAAGGGTGTGTTGAATCCCTACAGAATATTCCTTGGTCAGGGGGATGGTGCCCAAGTCCACCATCTTCCTCTTATTTGAGAGGATTCCTTCATAAACGTCATATATGTTGGAATTTAGGTTAATTATACTATAAATGGAATATTTATGTGCAGCTTTCAAAAGACTTCCATAAATTTAGTAAACTGTTGGTCCAACTTCTGTTGCTTCGTCCTCGCTAGAAATGGAAAGGTGGGTTCTTACGGCTTTACCACCTCATTTCCATTGGTCTGTGGAGATTCCTATTATTTTAACAGTTCATGTTCAAGGGAAGATCTCTCAGATTTAACTTCCCTATCTGAGGAGAGTGTGGATTACTTTGGTGGTAATTCCTCTTGACTTATAGTAGCTTTCAGGGCCAGCTCCTTCCCGCTTTATAAAATCAAAGCATTATCCTCCTCTCTTGGATTTTTTTTGATATTTCCAGTTAGACTTTTGGTATTCCAAGAACAGAGCTGATTTTATAGCTTTAAAATCTAGTTCATTAGGCTTTCAATGGAGGCCACCTGATTTTGAAACCTTGTCTCAGTAGTGGTTATAAACTTGGACATCATTTCCTCCATCTATGATGGAGGTTCTTGATAAGGTTGTGAGGAAATTTTTTGAGGGAGTGGATGCCTTGGAAGTTGAGATGGATGAGGGTTTTGATACCCTTGATGTTGATAGGATCCTTATTGAAATCAATTTCCTTATTGCTGTCTTGGATGTGGATTCTGAAATTGTTGTTGACCATAACAGGGTGGTCTTTGTGGTCGGGGATGAGGATTCTATTGTTGCTACTCCCAGCTTGTATTCTAATTATCTTCCCATCCAAAGTTCTAGTATTTAGGGTAATTATTGGGACCTCGTTTCTATGAAACATAATTCACCTCAGTTGTAGATGGTCCAACACTTTCCCATGGGCACTCACCCACAACATGATTATCACTGCAATCAATACATGTTGGGTGATTAACAGCTTGAACTTGAGATGTCTGTTTCAAATTCAGAACATCTATCTTCTTTGATATGGAATCAAGTTGATCTACAAGCATGATGGTGGAATCAATGTTATCCATGTCTCTCTTTTGGTTTCCTCACTCAGAGAGCCACAGAAAATTGTTTTCTAACATATCCTCTATTATATCAAGGAGCTCCACTGGCGATTTTCTCATTACAGTTCCTCCATCTGATGCTTCCATCACCAACTTAGTATTAGTGGGGAGACCACCATATAAAGTCTGAACATGCATCCACAATGGTATCCCATGATGATTGAATTTTATCAACATCTCCTTGAAGTGCTCTCATGACTCATATAGTGATTTGGATTCATGTTGTCGGGAGTTATGAATATCATTCCACCAAGTGATCGTCTTCATGGGGGGAAATACTTTGATAGGAAGATGGGGGTCAATCCCTCCCAAGTGAGAATAGAAAATTGAGGAAGTCCTTTGATCCAATCTTTCACCATATCCTACAATGAAAATGGAAATAACTGTGGGTGTATGGAACCCTATGACACTTCATGGTATCTAAATGTGTCACATATCTCCAAAAAAGTTGTATAGGTGGTCATTAATATCATTACTTGGTAAGCCGCAAAACTTAACTGTATTCTGAATAAGTTGCATAATGGCTAGATTGATCTTAAAAAGTTGGGCCTGCACTGGCGGTCTTACTATACTAGTATCTGCTCCATGGATAGAGGGTAATTCGTATTCTATAAGAGTATGACATGGAGGCATCTGTTCCTTAGGCACTTGTTGTATGTAATGTCGATTCTCTTGAGGGTAATACACCTACTTATTTTGTGGTAAGAATGTCAGTGGATCTTCTAAAAGATAAGGTCACAGTGGTGGCTGTCCAAACCCCGGCATAAACTGAGCTAGTGGTTTTGTTGGTTCCTTGGAAGGTACTCTACTAAGGTTTTCAGTTGATTTTGATGTGGCTTGTCCTCATCACCCAGTTTTCTATTTCCATCAATTACGAATGGATGCCCAACTCTTTGGATATCCTCCGGTTCTTCTTCCACATTTTCCATGGGGTCGTTTCGTTTGTGATCACCCATAAATAAACAACATCACCTGGAAAACATTTGTTTGATTTCCATATCAAACAGAAGTAATTTTGATGACTCAGCACTTTGGGAATGAGTGACCCGGCCACTCATGCACAAATAATCGTACAGAACACCTACAACTCACCATTCATAAAAGAGAAAAAGTAACGAAAAATAGCATTGAGACTAAAAATATAATTGTTAGGATTTTTTATTTTTATTTTCACTTAGTTTATTCAACTTAAAAAATCAAAACATCATTAATTAGTTCTCTAGAAATGGTGCCATAATTTGTTTTTGTTCAAGATGAAGTGTTATTTTTGATAACCCAAATTGAAGTTAACTAACTTGTAACTAGTATGGTGCAAGTACGAGGTCGATCTATAGGGAGTAGTTTCAGTGTCATGCTTCTCAAATTTTAATTTATTAATTGATGATGTTGAATTTAAAAAATGATTTTTTATTGATTGTGATGATTATTTTCCATGATATAGAATGGTAAGACTCTTCCAATTCAAAAATTATTAAACTTCAAATAGAAAAGACACTCATTCTTATTTTTAGTGATTAATGACAAAAATGTGTCCGGGCTGTGTACTTGTGTGGGTTGTAAAAAATCTATTTCCCTATTATTTGGTGTTGTTCATAATAACCCAAATTTTTTGTTTTTGTTGGTTTAGGAACACCCTTGGTCTTGTGAGTTCTGGATAAGTTAGTAGAAATCCATTCCTCCGTCTGGAATTTGATTTCTACTGACTTATAATTAATAATCACCCTTTCAAAATGACTAGTACACCCAATGATCTTGAATATACGTGTCATAATTCCCTTAAGGATCCCTAGAAACTCCATTCTTGGTCCGAAATAGTGCTTCCAACGAAATTACACAAGAATGTTGGTAAAATTATGTGAGGGAAAATGAATAACACAAGAAATAGGAAAACTCGATCGTCAATAAACCCACATTTACCCACAACCCCAACACAAGGGGATTTTAGTTACTCATTGAAAAGAGAATGAAAAGCCTACATAAATTCATTAAATAGTTCATTATAGTGAAAATACAATAAAAAAATCCACAATTACAAAGAAGAAAAACCTCCAAACTTACTTCTCCCGATCATTTTTAGACCTTTCACACTTGAGTGGATCCTCCTTACTCCCTTTTCTTCCCCCCAAGGTCTCCTCTGTCAGAAAGGATATTTTACCATGTGTCCCAAAGGAGGGATCAATTCCATTCTTGATTAAAGGATTAGGTAGAAAGTTGAAAGGAAAAAAGGGAAGATAGTTACAGTAAGCCGCACGGTTTGTGCACACGGTTTTTTAGGTCGTACGCCAACCATATGCATGGTTCTGTTCTTCAAAAATAAAGGTGCACGGATTTCCTAGCTGGGATGCATGACTTATTTAGCCATGTGGAGTCCATGTTCAACATATCTATCCCAAACATCTCAAGTCTCTCATGGCTTGGTTGCTGGGTTGCATGGTTTTGTTGGTTGTGTAGAGGCTGTAAGATGACCTATGCCTCCAAAAATGCCTCTCTCATACGGGTTTCTGGGGAATCCACACAGTTATTCTAACCATGAAGAGACCATGTGGGGTTCTCTGTATTTTAAAATTCATACTTTTCCCAGCCTTCAAGTCATGGTGCTCAGCCCGGGTGACTCCAAATCTATATGCATAGATGGAAAAGGGTCCAAAAGCCTCCACTTCCCTTCTAAATCTCTAAAAAAATCGATGTCTCCATGCTTCATCCCTTAGTGACTAAAGGACATAGAAAGGAATATTAAACTTGTTAAAAGCATTAAAAACCATAAACATAACCATTTTCAAGATAGTAAACCCAGTGGAAATGCCCTATGCACAATAATGCATCACCTACACGCTGTGTAGTGCTATATGTTTGGTCAGAAATTTTCTAGTGAGGACGCAACCAGGTTTAATAGTGGGACCACACACTGTATGGGTTCCCAACATTTTCTGTACCACTTAAACCTTTTTTATGAAACTTCATCCTCTCATATATCCTTCGTTTGGATTCAGATTTTGGACCGCAAGTACCATATCTTGAGTTTTCTTCCACCTAGAACATGAATATGGAATCTATTGTGTATTTTATGATATGATGTGAGATTTACCAAGTTTGACACATGTTTAGGTGACACTCAATTATATCATCAATCATTAAAGATTAATATAGGTTTTCTGAGTGTCACCCCTCTGTTAGGAAAGGCATGGTTCCTTAAATACTATAGTAGAACCCTCTATACTTGTTAAGCATTGTTCTTTTAACATTTTAGTGGAACACCCTTTCCTGGAATAGAATGGTTCCTCGATGACTATAGTGGAACCCTCCATCTATGCTAGGGATGGGTCCTAAACCCTCTGAGTAGCACCCTCTTGCGGGGTAGGGCATGGGTCCTCGAGGACAATTGTGGAACCCTTCTATCAGGAAGGGCATGGTTCCTCAACAATCTAAGTGTCACTCTACCACCAGGAAGACCACAGGGTATTCTAAGACTTGAGTTCCACCCTATAGACTTTTTGGGAATGGGTCCTCGACCCCCTAAGTGGAAGCCTCCTGCGGGATATGGAAAGGGTCATTGACGACAAGAGTAAAACCCTCCATCCATGATGGCCATGGGTCATCAAACATCCGAGTGGCACCCACCAGCGAGGCAAGGAATGGGTACTCAAAGACTAGAGTGGAACCCTCCAGACAGGATGGGGATGATTTCTCTACCATCTGGGTGGTACCCTCCTTTGTACCATAACACGGTTCCTCTAAATTGTGATTGTTTCCCCTCGACTGTATGGAATAGTTGTAAGGTGTGGTTTGACATAGATTGTTTCTTTTGGGAATATGTCTGGGATGTTGAAAATCATTGATAGACTTATGAAACTAAAGAAACTCTTTACCTATCCTAGTTTATGGGATGGATAGCTCGTTCTCTCTCATTTGGGTTTCATTATCTTTAGCATATATATATGTATATATATATATTTGTTTCCCCTCAACTGTATGTATGTATGTATGTATGTATGTATGTATGTATGTATGTATGTATGTATGTATGTATGTATGTATGTATGTATGTATGTATGTATGTATGTATGTATGTATGTATGTATGTATGTATGTATGTATGTATGTATGTATGTATGTATGTATGTATGTATGTATGTATGTATGTATGTATGTATGTATGTATGTATGTATGTATGTATGTATGTATGTATGTATGTATGTATGTATGTATGTATGTATGTATGTATGTATGTATGTATGTATGTATGTATGTATGTATGTATGTATGTATGTATGTATGTATGTATGTATGTATGTATGTATGTATGTATGTATGTATGTATGTATGTATGTATGTATGTATGTATGTATGTATGTATGTATGTATGTATGTATGTATGTATGTATGTATGTATGTATGTATGTATGTATGTATGTATGTATGTATGTATGTATGTATGTATGTATGTATGTATGTATGTATGTATGTATGTATGTATGTATGTATGTATGTATGTATGTATGTATGTATGTATGTATGTATGTATGTATGTATGTATGTATGTATGTATGTATGTATGTATGTATGTATGTATGTATGTATGTATGTATGTATGTATGTATGTATGTATGTATGTATGTATGTATGTATGTATGTATGTATGTATGTATGTATGTATGTATGTATGTATGTATGTATGTATGTATGTATGTATGTATGTATGTATGTATGTATGTATGTATCTTCATCCATGTGTTGGATTCTATTTACACTCTTTCTTTGGGTTGAGATGTTTATTTTCTATTCATATTGTGTATATTTCTACTCCCCCTTCATCTTTTTGGGGTTTCTGAATGGGTATGTTTATACTCACCCATGCATGGGATTTTCCTACACATATCATGTCTTATGAAGATGATAGGAAGGTCATCGGTTACTACAAAGGAGCTTAGGGATACATGGTGCAATTGACTACCTATGGTGATCAAAGCTTCGAGATCAGAAGTTGGGATATATCAACACTTTTACTTTCCGATTTTTTTAGGTTGGGACATCTTCTTGGTTGGGCGTGAATTTTTACCCTTTAATTTTTAGTCTTCTCTAGTGTACTCTTGTATACTCTAGGGTTATTCATGCTTGTTTTATATTCAAGATATTGCATTTTTTATTATTCATCTACACTTCTGCATTGATATGGTTGGGTGTGTACATATAAGTACATTAGGAAGATGACTCCCATTAAGTGTATCTCATTCTATGTTTTTCACCACCCTTGACCTATGGATATGGTATTGGGGTAGTTTTGGCTCAAGACTTGGTAAGATTCATGTCATGAAATATTGGTATCGAATTGGTTCATTCCTTGGAACGGTGTTCGGGGTAGTCCCATTATGAGGATTTGGTTGGGATTTAGGAAACAGATTCAATGTGTCTTGAGTGAAGCTCTTAATCTAGGGAATTTAGTGCTGGTGTGGGTAGCCAATGTATCCATTCACCAGGACCTTGACTACTTTCTTATAAAATTGGTATACTGAGACATTTGTTGCAAGGATCAATGGTACATGAATCATATCAGATTGAGTGTTTAACATTCATTTTGAGTCAGATCCCCATTGGGTGTGTGTGTGTGTCTATATATATATATATTCTCATCTAATCATGGTATGTATTGATTAAATATTCCAGATACCTCTTTGATGAAAACCATCAAGGTTACTAGTTCTTGATAGTGATGATGATCTAATGAGTGATGGGGCCTCATATTAGGGTACATCCTACGAGATCCATCCTCCACGAGGAAAGGTAGTATAAATAGTACCTCTTGAGTAGCATATCATCCTAGTAGAGTAGTTCAAGGATGTACATAGTCTTAGTGCACTCCATTAGTTCTAGCTCCAGAGGATGCTATGGTTCTATGGCAAGCCAGGTCCCCAAGCAGCTAAGGATAGTCTAGTGTCAGTGATCCATGTCATTAGGATTATTTGGACACCGATAGATTAGTTATTTTCACTAGAAGATAGCATTTTCCATGGATCATCTGGGAACTGGTGAAGCCTTGTGATCTAGATTCATTATGATTTGAATATCTCATGGCCCAACATCTAGCATTTGTTTCGTGAGAAGTAATACCTCTCTTGTTTGCACTCAATTTGGATTCAAGTGCATCAGGAGAAGAAAAATGGGTGGATGAAAGTGGATGAGTGTGTGGTGAGGTTCATGGCCTTTTTCACTACTCTCTTGAAGTGATTTTGGATAGATACTTCTAAGAATGGAAGTTTGAGAAGGGAATTTTGTATAGATCCATGCTAGTGTGGTACCCCTATGTATTCCCACCTATGTTGAGTTGTTAGATCATGCATTTCTGAAAGAGAGGTTCATATCATGGGGACCATAGGCAGTGGGAGTAGGCATTCGGTGTCATAGAGCTAAGTCTTTTGTAGCAACTAGTAGACGAGAGTCGACTGAATCTCGATACATGAGGTCTTACCAAGATCAGGCTTAGATATGTGTTCTGGGTAATCATAGAGTAATAGATAATATTTTAGAGGTACGGTGCTTTTCTTGTGGTGGTTGAGGTCACATATCACAAGACTTCCAGGCCATACCTACAGAGGAGTGCAGGTAGATAGCTGACGGACCACCAGGATAGAGGCAGTGCCATGATTAGGGATCTCATAGGAGATGGAAGGGTGGTCCCCAAGGAGGAAGAGTTGGAATACGAAAATGTGTAGCTCTAGTATAAGGATCTATGGGTGGTGAAAGATTCTATTATATCCTTCCATCACCACTGCCTGGTGGCCCATGACAGGATCTGGTAACTAGTGGTTGGGTTTGTGGATAATAACATGCTGTAGACACTTACAAACCAACAGAACATGAGATGATTAGAGGTATGATATGTGTTTATTATAATCATGAATATATATTATTATACATTGGTTAAATTCATTTATTCATCTCTATACTCTTTTTGTGAGAGAAGGAGCTCCTAGTTGAGGTGCTATCCTAGAAACTTTGTCTTCTGATTCCTATGGGGAACAATTATTCTGTATCTTTACTTTACAATGGTACAAGATGTCTCTTTAAGGAGGGAGGTTTTGGTGGGACATTTTTTTCATCACAATGGAAACCTATGAAATCATATTGGATATGGATTTTTTGTCCATGGTCTGATCCCAGATTTACTATCATTGTAGATGAGTGAGATGTCTTTTCCCTAATGGGATGAGATTCAAATTTATGGGTGAGAAAGATATTATGGAGGGATGAGTGGGTTCTGTAAAAATGAGGCTTAATCCATTAACCCATAAATTATAGTGTGTATCCCATGGTTCATTAGACACTTAATTCATATAAATTTCTTCATTTTTGAAAGATTTTATGGGAATCCTCCTATTGGAAGTTTAGGAAATAGATATGAGGTGAGAGATAGAGTTCTATATTGACTTGAATCCCAATAATATAGTGATTTCTTTTTCGGAATATTGGATGGCCCCTACCATGCCTTGGGAGATATATTTTTCAGTTTTATGACCTTTTAGAGAATGGATGCATCGGGCCCAGTGTGTCCCCCGAGGAAGTTTCAGTTTTGTTTGTGAAAAAGGATGATGGGAGCTTGTGCTTTTCATGGATTATCATCACATAAATCAGCACATGCTAAAGAAAAATTAACCATTATAGTGTATTGAAGACCCCTTTCATCAGTTTTGAGGTGTGATATGGTTCTCATATTTCGATCTCAGGTCTGACTACCACCAATAGAGGAGTTTTTAGGATGATATTCTAAAATTGGAATTCTGATGTTTCTATGGACACTATGAGTTCCTAGTGATACCCTTTGGTGTGGTTAATGCCTATGTTGTGTTTGTAGATTTGATGAACTAGGTTTTAAATCTGTACTTGGACCATATTGTGGTTATCTTCCTTAAATTACTACTTATATAATCTATGAAACAAGAGGACCATGTAAATTACATGAAGATGGTCTTATATTTTGTATGGGAGAACTAGCCTTATCGTAAGCTCTCAGAGTGCTAGTTCTAGATTCACAAGGTTCACATTATATGGAATTTCATTTCTGATAATGGTTTGTTCATGGAATCATTGAATATAAATGTTTTAATTTCTTGGGATCCACCCAAGCATTTGTCATGTGTGTGGAGTTTTCTTGGCTAGGTGGGGTATTATAGGAGGTTTTTGGAAGACTTATCCTAGATTATAGCACCTTTGACCACCCTGATGTAGAAAGGTTTTTATAATACCTAGAATAAGTAGTGCCACAGGTCCTTAGAGGTTTTGAGGTTGAGTATTATGAGTTCTCCTATTTTGAAACTAGGGAAAGAGGTTGTGGAGTACATTGTATATTGAAATGCCTTGGGAGCTAGTATATGTTGTGTGTTGATGTCGAGTTATTTAGTCATCAAATATGGCTTGAGGCAGTTTTGACCCCATGATAAGAACTACGTGACTCATGATCTAGATATGGAAGAAGTATTCTTCTACCTATTTTTGTGGAGGCACTACCTTCTAAGGGACCACTTTTGGGTTTATTCAGTCCATCAAAGTCTTAGGTACATTTTCATGAATAAAGACTTCAACCTAAGACAACAGAACCAGTTGGAGTTCCTATGGGAATATGAATTTGATATAGTCAATACTCCATGGAAGGGAAACATATTAAAATATTCCCATTATAGGAATTCTTAATTGATGTAGGATACTTCATAGAAATTTTCTTCCTTGCACCTGAACTTGATTGAGGAGGAGGGTGCATCTTTTTCATAGTTGATGGTGTTGACTCCTAGGCTTGTCAAGCATGTGAGATAGTCCTAGTTGGAAGACATAGACTATGAGTTCTTGTATGACCATATATCCCTGAGAGATTCATCATATGGATATTCTTAAGGAGGGAATCGCATCATACTTTTCTAGGGATTGATGGTGGTCCCAGTGATGATATAGGGGGAGGTGATGAGGGAGTTCCATAATTATCCTTTAGTTGTACATATTGGTCTGGGGAATATTTAAAGACACATTTAGTAGATTGTTTGGTGGTATGGAATGAGATGGAGTATGGCTAAGTTTGTCTCTTGGTGCCTCACCTATTAGAATGTGAGAGCTAAGAACCATGTTTAGAAAGGTTAGTTGTAGCCCTTTTAGATCCAAGAGTGGAAGTGGGATGTCATATCCATAGACTTTATTATAGGAATTATGTGTACATATAAGGGCCATAAAACCATCTGGGTGATAGTTGACTGACTCATGAAGTTGGCACACTTCCTTTCTATCAAGGAGAAAAGTTAGGTGGAGATTTCAGGGTAGATGTACATTTGGGATACTATTCACCATCATGGGGTGACATCGACTGTTGTCTCTTATTGTGATGTTAATTTTACATTGTGATTATAGAGATACCTACATTAGGCATTTAGTACCTATATGAATATGAGTATATCCTTTTACCCTCTAACAGATAGGCAGACCGAGCACACTATCCTGTTGTTGGAGGATTTTTTGAGGGCTTTCATGCTAAACTTTAGATAGAGCTGGGAACATCACTTTCCCAAGGTAAAGTTTCCATAAAACAATATATATCACTCTACTATCACCATGGAACCTTTTGATGCCCTATATAAGAAACCCTACAAGTCACCCTTGTATTGGATAAATATTGGTGAGACATCTCTTGTGGGTCTAGATGTAGTCCAGATAATGACGGAGAAGTTCCAGGTCACCCATGGGTGGATAAGGACAGCCTAGAGAAGGTGTAAATCTTATGAGGATCATTGTTATAGGCCCATGAAGTTCAAATAGGGAGACCGAGTTTCCCTAATAGTCTCTCCATGATGAGTATTTTAGAGGATCATATAGGATGGGAAGATATTCCCAAGGTTCATCAGCTCATTCAAGATTTTTTAGAGGGTTGGATATGTTTATTACCACTACACGCTATCCCCATAGTTACAGCAGGTTCACGACATCTTCCATGTGTCACAACTGAGGAGATATGTTCCTGACCCCTTTCATGTTATTGATTGGGGAATAATGGACATCAAGGATGATCCTGTGTTTGCGAAGCACCAAATGATTATCAATGATTTGAAGGAGAGGACCCTATGTGGATGGACTATTCCCTTGTTTCACATGTTGTGGTAGCACGATAATGTGTAGGAGAGCTCATGGGAGTTGGAGAGCCACAATTAGGGATCCACATCTGATGTTTTTTTTTTGTAGTGTTTCTTTTAGGGGATGAAAAGATTGAAGGAGGTAATGATGTAGAGACCTTGTTTTTTCATGTAATACTTTTATATATTTCTATCTGTATTTTCTGAGTTAGGTTTCAAGATGGAATGTGATTCTAAGGCTTGTTGTGGTTGAAATTAATTTTATAAAAATATTAAATATATTTTATATCATGCATGCATTGTTTCTAAATGAAAATGCGATAACTATTACAGAGGATCTTAGATCGGAAATATGAGACAATGGTTGAGTCTATAATGTGATGTTTACCCTAGGAGCTACTTAAAATGGGCCAGCATGGGCAGTTCATAAATAGTGACCATTGGCGGGCACATTTAGTTTAAATAAATATTTAATTTTATATTATTTTATTAAATTATCATAACTAGTTATTCTATAGATTCCCTATTATGGTGATTTTTCTAGGGTTAGAAACATAAAATCTAGTTAAATCAAGATACTTTCTTCCTCATTCCATTGGAAAATCAAATCAAATGATGAGCAGACCCCAAATCGAAGAAGATCAAAGCACATAAAATGAAATAAACCCTCTCAATCATTGATGTGAAAATTATTTGATAAAAAATAATCCAATATCAAAGTATGACTCTTCAATTAATTGATTATTACCTCTTTGATTAAATTTATTTAGCATGATCAAGACTTTTATTTATATGTGCTAATTTCACGACATTGCATGTGCCCATGTTCTGAAATTATATTGATTATTCTTTTGCTTTTCACACCAAATATCTACATTAAGGATCCTTGGGCAAGAACACTAGGAAACTATAGATTTAACCTTTTTATGTATTTTCCCCCAAATTTCTTCATGTTCTTCTCCTTTGGGATATGGGTCTACGGCTCAAAATTTCTGGGTGGTACCAAACCCAACAAGACCCCCAGATTCATAGCAGAATCATGTATGGAAAATGGAAAATTGAATTAGGGATGGAAATGGAGGATTTTTGGGTTTTGGGTGATTGATTTATTGAATTGAATATGAATTTAGGATGAAGGGTGATGAAATATTTGTGTTGTACGAGGTGCTTTATGTAAGTTTCATGGATAGAAAAGGAATTTTTTCCCATCCATAGAAGGGACAAAAACATCGATCAGACAATAGATCCACAAATGTTTTCGAAGAGATGAGGTTGGATTCAAAATCAGAATAATCAGATCTGGCATATAGATACCAAATCTAAATTTTAGGGAAAATCCTGACTACATGTTGTGTATTTCGGAAAAGGAAATGGTGTGTGACCATTATGCTATAGCAGCTAGTGTTTTGTGTAAAATATAAGGATGGAACAATGTGTAAGACACCTACCCATTGTGTATCCTTCTCTAGGGGGACATTCCATGGGGAGGAGCACACAAAAAATACCTATTTCGGGAGGATAAGGACAAATGCATTTTGTTTACTAAAGTACACAAGCACAGCCAGGTGCACACCGTGTACCAACGTACATGGACATGACCAGGGAGAATGGACAGGGACCCTAAGTGGATCAGACATGTATTTTCAACCCCATACACATTGTGTAGTTCTACATGGTTTGTGAGCCTTGTTCTAGGGAGAATATATCAAGGAGAAATATAGGTAACACACACCATGTGGTTACCCTGTAGGACAAGTACTCTATGAATCCATTTGAGGAAACTTCAACCACTCATATATCCTTTATTTGGAATTTTATTTTGGTCCATGATTAGCCTATCATGTGTTTTTTTCACGTAGAACACCATGGTGGCCTATGTAGTGACTTTTCAGATAATATGTAGGATTTTCTATGTGTGATGCTTATTTAGGTGATTATTGATGATGGAAATGGACTTTCAGGACCACCATAGGTGTTCCAAATCACACCCTCTTATTGGGAAGGGCATGATCTCTCAATGACTAGAGTGGCACCCTCCTTCTAGGTGAATCATGGTTCCTCAACCATCTGAGTGGAACCATCACGCATGGTAGGGAATGAGTCATCATTTCCTAAAGCGAAACCCTCCAGCCAGGATAGGCATAGGTCCTAGATCATCCAAGTAGAACCCTCCTTTAGGGTAGGTAATGGGTCCTTGATTATTAGAATGGAACCCTCTGGCTGGACTGGGCATGGGTCCTAGATCATCCGAGTAGCACCCTCCTGTGGGTTAGAGAATGGGTCCTCGATGACTAGAGTGGCACCCTCCAGTAGGTCTAGGCATATTCCCTCGACCATCTGATCAGAACCCTCCTTTGGGGTAGGGAAAGGGTCCTAGAAAACTAGAGTGGAAGCCTCTATATGAGCTAGGAAAGGGTCCTCGACCATCTGAGTGACACCCTACTCTGAGGCAGGGCATGGTTCCTTTAAGTCTAGAGTGGCACACTCCAGCCTAACTGGGCATGGTTCCTCAGGCATTTGAGTGGAACCCTCCTATTGTACTAGGTAATGGATCCTCTACCTAGTGATTATTTCCCTATGACAGTATGGAACAATGGATATTTGTGGTTTGTCTTGGATGTTTTTTTAGGGGAAGACACATTGGATATTGGGAATCTTTATTGGATTTTTGGAACTGATGAACTATTTTCCTAGGTTTTTATTTGATATAGTGATCTCCTTATCACTCATTTGGGTTTCCTTGGCATGATCATATGTTTGTGTGTGTGTCCATGTGTTGGATTTTTTTTTAATCTCTTTCTTTGGGTTTAGTTGTTTACTTTCTATTCACAATGTGCTTATTTCTACTCCCTATTCAGCATTCAGGGCATCCTACTCAGTATGTACTGCATTGGATCTTCCCACACATTTCATGTCTTATGAAAACAACAGACATGTCATCGGTGACTATAAATGAGTTTCGGGATACTTGGTTCATTAGATTACATATGGTGGTCAAAAAATAGAGATCGTGGTTTGGGTTCTCTCAACTCTTTTACATTCTAGTTTTTTCAGGTAGGGACATCTCTCTGTTTGGTCATTTATTTTTTCCCTTTTCTTTTCATTTCTCACTATCATTATCTTGTACACCCTAAAGGTTTTTCATGTTTGGTTTAAATTCTAGATATTGAATCTTCTTATTCTTAATCATATTCACTTATTCACTAATAAGGTTAGTTGTGTGTGTATAAGTAAATTAGGTAAATCCCTAAAATTTAGGATATTTCATTCAGCACTTGTTGTCATCCCCTATCCTATAAAGGCAGGCTTGGCGTAGTTGTGGCTTCAGCCCTAGTTTGGGTTGGGTCATGATAACATTATAGTGTTTAATTATAATTATTATAAGAAGTGGTAGACTAAGAAGTCTTATTTCTTGCATCTTTCCCACTACTTGTTTGTTTCATTCATTCAGTTAATCATATATTTAGGGTATATGTTTTTTAGTAGACACAAAGTTGAGTAGAGTTATTTTTTTACATTTTTAGTTTTTCTTTTGATATTTGGGTAAATATTATATTTTGTGGTTTTATAGATTAAAATAGTTTTTTCCTTTGTTTAGGTTAGCATATTTTTATGTTGTATTTTGTATTGTAAAAACACAGATTTTGTAGTTTTGTTTTTCTATATTTGTTATTTTTTTCCTTTTGAGTCTATGTTTACAACTTTTATTTTTTTGTTTTTTGGGGATAATTGTAAATAATTTTATCCTTGGGAATCCTCTTCTATATCAGTGGGATGAGATTTTAGGTGTTTGAGTTTCTATTACACACATAGATTGATTAGTGACTACTATTATTACATAACACACAATCTTTCATAATAAATTTCTACTTCTATTATGCACACCTATGTATACTTGTATAAATGGGACTGAAATTCTATAGTGGTGAAACATGATTAGATGTTTGAGTTTCTATAACACATAAAATGTTAAGTGAGTAATGATATTACATCATACACATAGAAACATATGTGTAATTATAGTTGTTAATAGAGTTTCACATAGGCTAGCACATATATGTTTTCTAGTATTACACAAACAGACTTTTTACAACTCTAACATAGTATTTAAACACATATTAAATTTTAAATACATAGTATGTAGAGACCCGGAGCTTGAAATACATTGAAATTACGTTACATTTGTGGAATACTTAGTACATAACAAAAACACACAAACAAGGATCGTAATAGTTTAGTGTCTTTGGAAACTCGGAATATAATCATCTAATCGTGGTGAAAGATCTTCAACATCTCCCATAAAGATCTTCATTTTTTTAACTAAAACCTTTCTTTATATCCTGGGGAAAAGAAAAAATAAAAGGGTGAGCTCAAATTCTCAGTAAGGGTAAACAATAGAAATATCAATCACATCATATTCATAAGAACATAACATTTTGGAAATCTTAACCTGCAAAAGAGAGCATAATTTCATAACATGGGATAAATCTTAGTAGTGAAATTAAAATCCAATAATCGTAACTTAAAACATGAAACTTTGTGGCATACACACATAATCATATAGAATCATTTCTTATTAGTCAAGACTCATTGCCAAAACTATCTTAGTGGACAAAGTCCCTTTCTGAACCGAGTCACCCTCGTTTCAGTCCTGTTTCACTGAACCGGTATAACCTACCATTCCAGCCATGTCTATCTCATGAGATATAAAATCTTTACCCAATTAATTGGAGGGAGATATAGGTCCCACCCATCTCATAATGATACCATTCTTATGTGTGCCACAAAATCTTAGAACATACATCATTGCATAACCCATGTAATAAAAATGGGAATCTTAAACATCGTGACATCATAAAACAATTCATATAAGATAAAGGAATTCATAAAAATAATTTCATCACAACATTGTCAAATCAATGTAATAATAGGGATAAAAACAGAACCCTTTATTATCTTAGATGGAAAATAATTTTGATAAAACACTTGAACTCCATTCTTGAGGAAAATATCCTTTCTTCTTCAAAAACACTTTTCCTTTCTTAACATGTCGTACAATTATAAACTAAAAGAAGTTGATTAAAAATAAACTTTAAAACTTGTAAAGGAAGCTTCTTGGAAATAATTTTTTAAAAATCCATTCATGCTGTATAAGTTAAGAAAAATATTCTTCGTACTTTTGTCGGAAAAGTCAGAAAGTACCTCGTACGAAAAATGACAAAAGATTCCTTTCATATCCTTTACTAAAAACTCACCTAAGGGTATAATTGGATTTAAAAAATTTTAGGTGGATGGAAATAATATTACATATTGAGGAAACATGTATTTGGATGATAAAATACTCCCCAGTAAATGCCAAAGTATAAACAGTCTCGGATAAAAATGAGATTGTGATATTTCCCTTACCTTAGGTCCGACATGCTTTGTAAGTGTCTGAACCTCCAGTATAATGATTTAAATAATGTTATTGACTTATTCCAGAATCATATTCATTGTTATGATATCATATATGGTTCACTTATGACTTTATATTACCCGTTCTTTTGTAAATTCCATGTTAAAGAGCGTTTTGGGTAAAATTATTTCATTTGTCATCCGTGTTTTGACTTGTAATTATTCATATGATTACTTAGATCATGATTACTTAATTCAAGAATATAAAACATGATTTATATATATATATTCAGAATATACATATATATAATAAATCAGTAAATGGAAAGAAATACACCGTTCATGGAGATGGTAGACCGTTCGTACGCATGAACGCTGTTTTCGTTTCCTTATTGAGTTGAATAGAATTAAGTAGATGACATACATATATATACAAATAAATCCAGTAGCTCTATAATGTCATATATTTCATTATTATTGCTTATATATACTTTATAATCATTCTTAAATGGTTAACATGGAGAATAAATCTCATCGCGTCGTGGAGACGGTAGTCAGTACGTACGCACGAGCGATGATATCATTTCCATAATTATTGACTTGAATTGGAGTGGATGATACAATATATCAGAATCATTATTATGTTATAATAACTATGTGTAGTTATTTTTTACACCATAATACCCATCCATGTAAGGTGTTGCTGGAAAAGAAGATTACACCACGGCGTGGAGACGGTATTCCGTACGTACGCACGCGCGGTGATTTCCTTTTTCCGTAGGATGGATAGATGGTGAAATAGGATTGTTTCATAATTATAATAACATATCAGTATATGAGTGATACTTTTTTTATTACTTCATAATGAAACAACCTAAGAAGAAGAAGTGGAAGAATAAATAAAGGTGAAAAAATTGGTAACGGAAATTACCTCTTCTTTGAAGTGCCTCTTTGAGACCTCCTCTTAGGGAACTAAAATTGGTCTTTGAGGAAGACCAGAACCTCTAAGATGTTTCTAGGGAAGTGGAGTGGAGAATTTTTCAGGGTTTGGCCGAGCTTGAAGGCTCAAAGTGGTGTGAGGAAGAGAGGGAGGAGGTGCCCTTTTATAAGGGAGGAGAGGGGCACCTTTGGAATAACTAAAAATATTATTTTATTATAAAGTCAATTTCGGTTTTAAATAGCTCCAAATTGATTTATTTCGAGTCTAAGGTGGTGATGGGTAGAAATCCTCTCATCCAATAGAATTTAGACAAGTTTAGGTTCCTATTTTAACCTTATCGTTTAGATTTAACATTAAGTTAAATAATTTTACTTTTACCGTGTCTTCTTGTGTTTTTACACTATAAGGTTAATAAACATACTATAAAAAGCCAAACGAACCCCAAGTTGTTTATTATTAATATATATAACCTTATCTAAGTCATTTGGCCGAACCATAGATTTTTAAAAATAAAATAACAATTAATAATATAATATTTGTTTTAAAAACAATTTTAAGTCAATTTTGACACCATTTAGTAATTGATTTTTTTGAAAATCATAACAGAATGATAAGTTCGAAAACAGTTAAATAAATCAATACTAACATATCATATTAACCTATAAAATTAGTGTCATTCATAAAAAGTCTCAAATTACATTTATTTGGGTATTTATAACATCAATTATGTCAATATTTCCTTAATAAGATAATTATTGCATCATCGTTGTGTCATAAATAAATTAAATTATTTAATGTCTAAAAATTATAAATAAAATATAATTATGTAGTAAATCTTATTGGATTTCTAATGAATATTTAAAATCGAATGTATCGTATTTGTAACCCTAATTTAAAAATGTTTTAGTAAATAAACTTTGATTTTAACTCTTTTAACTCTTCTTTAAATTAAATAATAATAAATGTCCTAATCTAATCCAAGTGGGCCTAAATGGTCATATTTGATTCCTAACGTTGTTTTTGGTCGAATTACACTTATCCAATAGAATTAGGACATGTGTTAGGGTAATAATAATAATATTTTTACCCTTAATTACCCTATTTACTTTTAACCGTGGTAAAAAGAAGTAAAAAGTTACTATTCACCAAAAATTATTTTCATCTCATTGAACCACATTTTACTTACTGACATCAATTGTGTCTCTTGGATTTTTGAAATTCCACTCACAAAAGTGGTAAAATTAGGTTTTATGAAAAATTCAGTTTTTTAACTACCACTTAGTGGTTTCACTATTCATCAAAAATTGAAAGTTTTCAGAAAAATACCAAAAAATAGGCCTAAGATATATTTGATATTATGAACTCAAAAATGATGTCTATTTTACCAAATTCAAAACATTTCAGTTGCATTAACTAATTTAAAAAATTAATTCACATCGTCAAAACAAATAGCATGTTCTTAAGAGATAATAACTATCAAAAGATTGACATTTGTTTATGTCTGGTTTAAATGTGAAATTACATCCAATGACCAACATTGTATTAAATTGTAAAAATATATTCTAAATATACTTTAAAACCACTCAAATTAATAATTTATCACTATTAATTATTTCGATTGAAAAGGTTTTTTTAATTAAAATTTAGTAATTTTCACTATTCATCAAAATATGAAAGTTATCCGAAAATCACCAAAATTTCACCCTAATCTAATTTCGATATTACGAATCCAAAAATGAATTCCATTTTGAAAAATAAAATTAAAAAATTTCAAAATATGGTTATTACTATTCATAACGGCTAGTTTTAATAATATTTTAATAGCATATTGTTGTTTAGTGAAACTCGTTATTGCTTACTACACACGCTATCGATGAAGGTCGGGATTGCGTGTAATGCAAGGAAAATCAAAGATGCGTGTTGTGCAAGCTCCTTTTGGTGTAGCGTACAACACAAGACATTAGTGAAATTAAAAAGAATATTTTTCATAAAATCTCGGGGTGTTACATTCTACCCCCCTTAAAATGAATTTCGCCCTTGAAATTCGTCGGGGTTATAAATGGTTTACTATTCGAAAGTTTCTTTAATAGAAACCCACATCGTAAAAAGGAATACCAAAACCAATCTTTAAAAACGAAAGTATGAAACGTAACGGTTACCCAGATAAACTAATCACTGGGTTTCCACATAGGTGAAAATATGGATATGGAAGAAAAATCTAACCATCATGTTCTGATGGAGAGTGGTAGAGAACATGGATATGGAAAATCCAACAATCACAAATCCATAAATTTGTGACGATCTAAGGTACTATCTGATTAATTAGATATAAGAGTACTAGGACAACATTTTTTGTTTTCAAGATCGTTTCCCTAAAGTTGAAGAATTTGAATTAGAATAAATACTTACTTTATTTTGGTACAATCTCATTGTTGTTCGTGCCTTGAACAATTTCCACTTCATATCTTAAATAAATGAAGTAGAATTTGTTATTCTTGAAGTGTTAGCAGATCATGTGATATAATGACGGGCCATTCCATCTGTCTCAAAAAAAGGTTAGAAAAAGTTATTAAATATACATAAGTCATTCTATAGTGAGATTAATCATATATGGTTCCTAAAATGGACTTATACTTCATATATCATACCACTTAATAAAATAAAACTAGTTTCTACTAAACAGGGACTTCCTGTAGGCCAGTGGTAGGCGATAAAGGCCAGTCGCACTTCGTTTGTGGGTTCGATTCCCACAGCCTTGTCCGACGCGATGGGCTGTCGCCCGTCCTGCAGGTTGTCCTTTTTCTAAATCTATATTACTATAACATCCCATAAATAATATCGAAAAACGTTTTATCCAAACTTATGTCCAACATAATCCATTCTAAGCTTATCTAAAATACTTCGGTCCAACCTCATAGTATAAAGAAAATGGTTACTTGAAATGTCACAGAACAATCACGTGAATGCCATCATTTATCCCCCATATATCATAAGATATATCTTGATGGTCAAATTACAAACATGTGAATACCTTAATCATGTATTCTCTTGAAGAATTAATACCCATTGAACCTTAGTGAAAATATGAATGCAGTTAAAAGTTAACACTTTCCACATACCAAAATCCTTAAAATTCTTTATACTCAAACCATGATATAACCTTCTCCTTATATCAGTCATGAGCTCATGAATACTATCAAACATTTAATTTTCTCCTTATCCCTTCATTATGCGCATATCATCTACATTCCAAAAATATTTGAATAACCTTTCATGGATACTTGTACCATTAATCATACACTTTCAAAACTCAAGGAAAGACAACAGTGTAACAATCCTTAGATGTCTCTTTATTCTATAGTACCATGAGATTACTTATACAACATTACACATGATAAACATGTTACCATTCCACTACATTCTTAAACCATTGACCGAGCTTCAACAATTATTTCATCTCACATATAATTTGTAGTCTCATCATCATCATCAACATAAATACTACCCATACGACCATACTGATTCCCTTCATGAGACTTTCCCTTAGGGAATTGGTTTGCATAATGCCCGTACATTCCACATTTAAAACATTTATCCATTGTTGATGTCATAGAAATACCATTATCCTCATCCCTGGTGTTAACTGAACCTTTTCCTTTTCACTGACTGGCTTTGTGTCCTTCTTTTCCACACCCAAAGCATCTTCCAGTTCCTTTGAAACATTCTCCTTGATGCCTCTTCCCACATGATTTACATAGGGGAAATTCAACTTTCTTTCCTCTATGATCATCATGAAACTCCATCTTTCTCTTATTATCCGAGTCAGGAAACTTACCAAATTTACTTTATTGATCATATTATGATATTGCTGATTCGGCATAATAATGATGTTTGGACTTCCAAATACCATTTCATTTGGTTTCTCATGAAGAATATCATTCCATTGTCCATCATATCCTCCATTATCGTGAATCATCTTGTTTCCAGCCATTTTTTAAAACCCAAAAGAATAGTGTTAGAGGAAAAAATCATAATAAAGGGGGAGTAACTTCAATATCTAACATCTTTGGTTAAATTCTAAGATCGTTAGCGCAATTATAGGACTATAACCTATATGTATACTTAACCTTAGAGACATCCCTAGACATACCTTAGAAATATCTCTAGGGATCTCACTAAAGTTATCGCATCCTAGTTTCCAAAGGTTGACTATACTTTTCCTCTGATGCCAACTGTAGAGACCCGGAGCTTGACGCACATTGAAATTACGTTACATTTGCGGAATACTTAGTACATAACAAAAACACACACACAAGGATCGTAATATTTTAGTGTCTTTGGAAACTCGGAATATAATCTTCTAATCGTGGTGAAAGATCTTCAACATCTCCCATAAAGATCTTCCTTTTTTTTACCTAAAACCTTTCTTTATATCTTGGGGAAAAGAAAACATAAAAGGGTGAGCTCAAATGCTCAGTAAGGGTAAACAAAAGAAATATCAATCACATCATATTCATAAGAACATAACATTTTGGAAATCTTAACCTGCAAAAGAGAGCATAATTTCATAACATGGGATAAATCTTAGTAGTGAAATGAAAATCCAATAATCATAACTTAAAACATGAAACTTTGTGGCATAGACACATAATCATAGAGAATCATTTCTTATTAGTCAAGACTCATTGCCAAGACTATCTTAGTGGGAAAAGTCCCTTTCTGAACCGAGTCACCCTCGTTTCAGTCTTGTTTCACTGAACCGGTATAACCTACCATTCCAGCCATGTCTATCTCATGAGATATAAAATCTTTACCTAATGCATTGGAGGGAGATATAGGTCCCACCCATCCCATAATGATACCATTCTTATGTGTGCCACAAAATCTTAAAACATACATCATTGCATAACCCATGTAATAAAAATGGGAATCTTAAACATCGTGACATCATAAAACAATTCATATAAGATAAAGGAATTAATAAAAATAATTCCATCACAAAATAATCAAATCAATGTAATAATAGGGATAAAAACAGAACTCTTTATTATCTTAGATGGAAGAAATTTTTGATAAAACACTTGAACTCCATTCTTGAGGAAAATATCCTTTCTTCTTCAAAAACACTTTTCCTTTCTTAACATGTCGTACAATTATAAACTAAAAAAAGTTGATTAAAAATAAACTTTAAAACTTGTAAAGGAAGCTTCTTGGAAATAATGTTTTAAAAATCCATTCATGCCGTATAAGTTAAGAAAAACATTCTTCGTACTTTTGTCGGAAAAGTCAAAAAGTACCTCGTACGAAAAACGACAAAAGATTCCTTTCATATCCTTTAATAAAAACTCACCTAAGGGTAAAATTGGATTTAAACAATTGTATGTGGATGGAAATAATATTACATATTGAGGAAACATGGATTTGGATGATAAAATACTCCCCAGTAAATGCCAAAGTATAAACAATCTCGGATAAAAATGAGATTGTGATATTTCCCTTACCTTAGGTCCGACTTGCTTTGTAAGTGTCTGAACCTCCTGTATAATGATTTAAATAATGTTATTGACTTATTCCAAAATAATATTCATTGTTATGATATCATATATGGTTCACTTATGTCTTTATATTACCCGTACTTTTGTAAATTCCATGTTAAAGAGCGTTTTGGGTAAAATTGTTTCATTTTTCATCCGTGTTTTGACTTGTAATTATTCATATGATTACTTAGATCATGAGTACTTAATTCCAGAATATAAAACATGATTTATATATATATATATTCAGAATATACATATATATAATAAATTAGTAAATGGAAGGAAATACACCATTCATGGAGACGGTAGACCGTTCGTACGCATGGACGCTGTTTTCGTTTCCTTATTGAGTTGAATGGAATTAAGTATATGACATACATGTATATACACATAAATCCAGTAGCTTTATAATGTCATATATTTCATTATTATTGCTTATATATACTTTATATTCATTCTTAAATGGTTAACATGGGGAATGAATCTCATCGCGTCGTGGAGACGGTAGTCCGTACGTACGCACGAGCGATGATATCATTTCCATAATTATTGAATTGAATTGGAGTGGATGATACAATATATCAGAATCATTATTATGTTATAATAACTATGTATAGTTATTTTTTACACCATAATACCCATCCATGTATGGTGTTGGTGGAAAAGAAGATTACACCACGGCGTGGAGACGGTATTCCGTACGTACGCACGCATGGTGATTTCCTTTTTCCGTGGGATGGATAAATGGTGAAATAGGATTGTTTCATACTTATAATAAAATATCAGTATATGAGTGATACTGATGTTATTACTTCATAATGAAACAACCTAATAAGAAGATGTCGAAGAAGAAATAATGGTGAAAGAATCGGTAACGGAAATTACCTCTTCTTTGAAGCGCCTCTTTGAGACCTCCTCTTAGGGCACTAAAATTGGTCTTTGAGGAAGACCAGAACCTCTAGGATGTTTCTATGGAAGTGGAGAAGAGAATTGTTTAGGGTTTGGCCGATCTTGAAGGCTCAAAGTGGTGTGAGGAAGAGAGGGAGGAGGTGCCCTTTTATAAGGGAGGAGAGGGGCACCTTTGGAATAACTAAAAATATTATTTTATTATAAAGTCAAGTTCGGTTTTGAATAGCTACAAATTGATTTATTTGGAGGCTAAGGTGGTGATGGGTCGAAATCCTCTCATCCAATATAATTTAGACAAGTTTAGGTTCCTATTTTAACCTTATCGTTTAGATTTAACATTAAGTTAAATAATTTTTCTTTTACCGTGTCTTCTTGTGTTTTTACACTATAAGGTTAATAAACTTACTATAAGAAGCCAAACGAACCCCAAGTTGTTTATTATTAATATATATAACCTTATATAAGTCATTTGGCCGAACCTTAGATTTTTAGGAATAAAATAATAATTAATAACATAATATTTGTTTTAAAAACAATTTTATGTCAATTTTGACACTTTTTAGTAATTGATTTTTGTGAAAATCATAACAGAATGATAAGTTCTAAAAAAGTTAAATAAATCAATACTAACATATCATATGAACCTATAAAATTAGTGGCATTCATAAAAAGACTCAAATTACATTTATTTGGGTATTTATAACATCAATTATATCAATATTTCCTTAATAAGATAATTTCTGCATCATCGTTGTGTCATAAATAAATTAAATTATTTAATGTCTAAAAATTATAAATAAAATATAACTATGTAGGAAATCTTATTGGATTTCTAATGAATATTTAAAATCGAATTTATCTTATGTGTAACCCTATATTAAAAATGTTTTAGTAAATAAACATTGATTTTAACTCTTTTAACTCTTCTTTGATTTAAATAATAATAAATGTCCTAATCTAATCCAAGTGGGCCTAAATGGTCATATTTTATTTCTAAGGTTGTTTTTGGTCGAATTACACTTATCCAATAGAATTAGGACATGTGTTAGGGTAATAATAATAATATTGTTACCCTTAATTACCCTATTTACTTTTAACCGTGGTAAAAAAAGTAAAAAGTTACTATTCACCAAAAATTATTTTCATCTCATTGAACCACATTTTACTTACTGAAATCAACCGTGTCTCTCGGATTTTTGAAATTCCACTCACAGAAGCGGTAAAATTAAGTTTTATGAAAATTTCATTTTTTTAACTACCACTTAGTGGTTTCACTATTCATCAAAAATTGAACGTTTTCAGAAAAATACCAAAAATTAGGCCTAAGCTATATTTGATATTATGAACTCAAAAATGATGTCTATTTTACCAAATTCAAAACATATCAGTTTCATTAACTAATTTAAAAAATTAATTCCCGTCGTCAAAACAAATAGCGTGTTCTTAAGAGATAATAACTATCAAAAGATTGACATTTGTTTATGTCTGGTTTAAATGTGAAATTACATCCAATGACCAACATTGTATTAAATTGTAAAAATATATTCTAAATATACTTTAAAACCACTAAAATTAATAATTTATCACTATTAATTATTTCGATTGAAAAAGTCGTTTTTAATTAAAATTTAGTAATTTTCACTATTCATCAAAATATGAAAGTTATCCGAAAATCACCAAAATTTCACCCTAAGTTAATTTCGATATTAC
The DNA here is from genome assembly GCA_963277665.1 of Viscum album. Lineage (NCBI taxonomy): Eukaryota > Viridiplantae > Streptophyta > Magnoliopsida > Santalales > Viscaceae > Viscum > Viscum album. The sequence goes on along the minus strand of OY728121.1, from coordinate 1,151,004,769 downwards.
GAATCCAAAAATGAATTCCATTTTAAAAAATAAAATTACAAAATTTCAAAAGGTGGTTATTACTATTCATAACGGCTAGTTTTAATAATATTTTAATAGCATATTGTTGTTTAGTGAAACTCGTTACTGCGTACTACACACGCTATCGAAGAAGGTCGTGATTGCGTGTAATGCAAGGCAAATCAAGGATGCGTGTTGTGCAAGCTCCTTTTGGTGTAGCATACAACACAAGACATTAGTGAAATTAAAAAGAATATTTTTCATAAAATCTCGGGGTGTTACATAGTAGTTCTCAAGTTTTATTTTATGGTAATCAAGTTACTTTAAGTAAAGAAAAATAACCACCTACATGGAGACATACCTCCAATATTATCAGGTTAAAGTGTCCTTTATAGAATACATACAATGGATTATCATAAGTAAAATTAATTAAAACCAATTTAATTGTCCAAAAAAAGTTAAGCGTACATAATCAATACATTATAAAAATTAAACCAATGGAATAAAAATAAAAATATATCTAACACTTCTTCTAATGTATTGTACAACCAAAGATACATTTCATTAATAAAAAATCATGTATCACTATCAATGGAAGCGTGTTAAAAATATAAATTTTACATGAATAAATTTTAAAACAAGATTGCACCCAAAACATTTTTCAAAGAGAAGTGTTAAACACTCTTGAAATTTTGAAGTGTACTTTTCTAACCAACTTCATTCTTGTAAAATAACTACAACATGATGGTGTATTAATTCCACTATTTAAATTTCATTATTTAATATTATATAGTTTTTCAAAGCCTTGGTAATGTTTTCTTGATGATCATATTGAATTTTAGACTATTTTAAACAAATAATTGGTTGTGATAAGTGTTGGAATTTTTGAAAACTAATTATAAGGGATATCTATTTTTTATTTAATTTAACATTATTCAGGTTATGGAAAACATGAAAACATGTTTTTATTTGAACATCGACATGTTTTTATGGAAAGTAACATGATTTCCATTATCACTTGTAAAGAGTAGTTTTAAAAAAACACATGTTGCTTTTTCTATTTCAAAAAAAACACTTATACATAAATTAATTAATTAAACAACTTAAATATGTATAAAGTTTTATACAGAATCTAATAACACATTAACTAAATCACATATCATAAGTGTTAATTGTTATAAATAATTTAGTGAATCTGTTATTACTACTCATTTCTTGTATTTTATGAACACTTGAACCTATGAATATCCTAGTAAAAATTGAGTTTCAAATTTCCAAAACTAAGGATAATGATTTTGATAAAAAAAATAAATACTTTAAATGGTTAAGAAATTAATGGATGTATTTGAAGAATAATTATGACTTGAAGAGTATAACAAGGTGGTTCAACTTTTTTTCTTTTTATTTATTTTTCTTACCTTGGAACCCTTATTTTTTCACTTTTTTATCTTATATTAGGATGAAAATCAATATAATACTTGAAGATTCACTCATATTTCTCTCAAAAGATTTGAGAAATATCACTCTATGTTTACTAAAATCCTAGGTTAATATATTTCCTCATAAGCTATGTGTTAAGAGGTTTTAATCAAGTGTTTTCAAATCAAACATTTTCCAACTACAAGTGTATGGGTTTAAATTTTAGTATGGTGTGAATTTGGTGAATGTAGGGTACTATCTCTTTCCTCTAATCCTAATAACTATAATTACCCAAATTCTCAAATAATAATTTAGTTTTTACATTGTGTTTTTTAATAGAGTTTTTTTTAGTTCAATTCTATTTTTTACATCAAGTGAATTGTTAACAGTAAATTAGTTTTCATCATAACTATAGTGACTCTTTCGTTACGGATAAATTTGATAGAAATGGAAGTTGAGTCTGTTGATTTATCTTTACTGTGATATTTTCATCATTTTATTTTTCCTTCTCTCTGATTTATTATTTTATTTCCTTTGATATACATATTTTTAACATATTTCATCATTGATTTTCTATTCAGACCAAAAAGAACTATTTAAAATACATTCTTTTTTTTTGTTTATCCATTTCTATTGGAAATTATTTCTTTTTGCAAAAAATATCCTAATGGTTTCTAGTTTTGATAAATTTGGAACATCCATGGTTAATGATTTTGATTTAAAATTCAAGTCACGGTAGAAGGAAAGGGCATCTAGTTGACATATGGTGGGGTAAAAAATTCATTACATATAATGTATAATACCTTATAAATCCATTCATTAGTTAATTTTGAGAATATTTTTTTCTTTCCCCTTATTCAATTTCATGCAGTTTAACTATATTTTCAAACTAGAAGACCATGCCGTTTCAAATAAATAGAAAAAATAGGAATGATGAAGGCAGTGGGTATAAATTATTTCACTGCTTTTCCTCTTCCCCTTCACTATTATTTATTTCTATTTTGGTTTCAATTTATTCAGATATTTTTCAATTATTTGTCGGTATTCTCTTTGGTTGTGTGTGGTGTATATCATTGAGCTAAAGGGTGTGTTATATAAGTGACTTATAGTTCCCCAATAGAAATTGATCTAACTTGGACTGTTTCCTCTAGTGGCCTACATGGGAGGTGAATAAATATCTTGGTAAGGAATAAATATTCTTCTACCATGGTGGGTGATGGAGGATTGCAGTCAAGATATTACATACCCTTACCCTAGAGATGAATCTAAAGGGGTGGAACCATGAAGTTCTATTTGTTATCTAAGTTCTCTTCGTATGTGGTATCCAAGACATTCACCCTTGAGTGAGCTTTCATGGACATCCAAAATCTATTTCTCTTTTCCCTTGAGAAGTAACAAGGTGCGATGAAGCAAATATATAATGTGTTTTCTTCTAAATAAAATTTCTTTTATTATTATATAAAAATAGGTTTCATTTTTCAACCCAAATAAATGTACTGTTTTAAAAACATATCTTTAATAAATCTCATATATGGAATCGTCTATTTTTTATGTAAATAAATAAATTAATTTTCTGTTGGAAGATAATTCTACAATCATTTTATGAATTCCTTTTTTTATAAAAAGATTTTTATATCTTATTCATTTCAGAGACTAGTATAAGGAAGTTTGTTTTATTAATGTTGTTGATTGCCTTTTTATGTCCCTTTTGTTTCCAAAATTTTTTACTTGTTTATTTATATTATGTATGAAAAATTATTGAATACATAAACTAGAAATGTTTTTAAAAATCCATTTTTAGGATCCTTATACTCTACTCCATTCTAGTCACCCCTTTACCTCACTGTCAATCCCACCACCAATAATCTATTTTAGCACCCCATCCCAATGTTTCATAGCCAACTTGGTCTCATCAGATCAAAATTGGGTTGGAATTACATTTACTTCACAACTATATAACATTCTTATCTCAATGTTAGAAGTAGGCTTTATCCGCAAAAAAATCACTTGCGATTGGATCACACATAAAGGCCTTAGGTCTTTATCACTGGGAAGAAATCATTGATAAAGGTATCATTTATCAGTGCTCTCTTTTACCACTAATAAATGTTACCTTAATCACCTATTTCTTTTAGTGTGGACAAATACCATGCCAGGTGTTTAAAAAAAAATAGTCCTGTAGAATCCCAATAACATAACCATATTTGAAAAATATAATCAAATTGGAATGAAAATATTATAGAAAATCAGATTGAAAATCAAATACAACATTATACAATCATATCAATTAGAAATTTTTATACAAAATATTTACATTGGTGTGATATTTAAAAATAATCCAAAAATAAATAAAAAAAATATGAAAAATCATAACTCTTATTGAAAACATTCTCCAATGATCAACATTCATAAAAAATATCATCTATGAATTAAAATAAATGGTTATTTTAGTAACAACCCCTTCAAAATTAAGGTTATGTAATCAATATATTATAAATTATATTAGAAAAAAATCGATAATTTATTTATAATATGTGGGAATTAGTATCACATCAATTTGACACAAGATGTTACTAGTATGACTAAAAGTGCGCATATTCATTTCAAAAGTGATATATTAACCTATTCAAAATAATAAAATGAACACATATTTTCTTAAACCTATAGTATAAAGATATATGATTCATTTTTGATTTGTAAAAATTATATCAATATCAATCTGACATACGGTTTGGATGGTGTGATTGGAAGTGCATGATTTCAATTTAATGTGAATGTTTAGTTTACAAAAAGCATCACATACTCAAAAATTGATAAAAATGTGTGCGTATTTCCATTATAATTTAACAAAAATATTAATAATTAACCTTTGACTTATTGGAAGTAATTTCATGTCAATCCAACACATAGTGTGGCTGGTATGACTAAAAGTGTATGTTTTTATTTTAAATTTGATATTTTAGTTTAGAACATTTGTTTCATTCTTTAAAATTGAGAAAAAAAACTCTAATTATAATGATACTTTAAGAAAAATATTAATAATTAATTTTTAAAATGTAATAATATACTTCACATCAATTTGAAACACAATGAGGCTGGTATGACTGAAAGTGCATGTTTTCATTTAAACATGATATTTTAGTACACAAGTAATATCACATGCTCAAATATAAGAAAAAATGTTTTGATTATATTTATACTTTAATGAAATGATTAATATTTAATCTTTTATGTGTAGGAATTAATCTCGAATCAATCTGAATGTCATAAACTCAAAACAAGTCTAACAAACTCCTTTTTTCATGATACTTTAAGAAAAATAATTGTGATTCATTTTTTGACATGTAGGAATTAACCTCACATAAATATGACACACAGTGTACCTGGTATGACTAGAAGTGTGTGTTTTTATTTAAAATTTATGTTTTAGTTCACAATGTGCATCACATACACAGAACTAAGAAAATGTAAAAGATGTAGTAATTAAATGCATGTCAATCTGACATGTGGGGGACCAGTGTGACTGAAAGTGTTCCACAAACTCAAAATAGAGAAAAAACATTATGAGTATAGTATTAAATTGTAATATTTTTATTTATTTATTGTTTAATCATTTTTATTTATGTATTATCTTTCATAATTCTTGTTTATTTATTTATTTTTTATTTACACATTATTATATCATATTCATGTTTTATTTATCTATTTATTTATAGAATTTATAAAATAGGCATCGGTTTTTATTATAGGTACACACTTATTTTCGTCAATTTAGGGGTGGTGAATTTGATATTTGGTAGTGAAATTGAGCCCTATTGTAAGGGGTACTAAGAGAATAAAATGATAGGGGCCCTAATAATTTTATGAGTTTAAATTATTTTAAGTTGGTTTTAAATTGTAAATGTTTATAATAAATTGTACATATCTATGTAATTTTAATTTAATCTAATGTTTTTAATATAAATTTATTTGGTATTATAATTTATGGTAATATAAAATTATTTTAATTTAATTATGTTTTATTAACATTGTTATTATAGTATATCGTTTATATAGAATCACACTAATAGAATTGAGGACCTTCATTAGCATTCAAACCATTAGAAATTTTTTAGTTCACATAAAGCTAATATCATACACCAATAAAAAATAAATATTTGGTAGTGAATTAAAATAAATATTAAGTCATGGGTGCATTTTTTTCGAATTGAATATTTTTTAGAAGTTTATTTATTTTTGTCACTAGTTGGTAAAATGCAACTAGTGACTACCAAAATAGATCACTAAAGGCCTTTTGTGGCCACCCGGTTACTGCCAAACAGCAAATGCTTTTGGCTCATTGTTATTGTCTATAGCAACCGCCAATTGGTATTCACTATAATTCATACAGGGTAACTCTATAGAGACCTCCTTCTGGAAGCCACTATAGTTGAAAACTATAAATACCAACAATTTCCGGCCATTATAGGGTCTTAATTTGACTTATAGGAACTCACATATGGTGTCTACTAAATATTTTTTATTTTTAAAAAAAGATAGCGAAATATAAAAAACAAAAAAATTACCCTAATTCATGAAATCAATTAATATATCCATAATATGTAAAATAAGAGGCTCAAAAATATATTTTTCCAATCATCTTAGAAGCTAAATTCCCATCATTGAATAAAATTGATTATGAAAAAAAGTATTAATATAATTAAAATAGTAAAAAAATAAAAAAAAATGTTTTTTTCAGGTCATCCTAGGGAAATGAAACCTCATATTGACATTTTTTTTGTTTGTACATTTCATAATTCACTAAATGACTTTTTTCCTATGATTTCTTGGAATTTGGAGGTCATTGTGGTGATTTTGACCCCAAGAGGAACTTTTTAAAGGGAATCATGCCTTTAAAAACTTCTTATTCTATCATTTCATGTATATTGCATGTCTGATTCATGTGTTGACTACTAATACACATAAAAAAATAATACTAATATAGTTTCCCTATGCTTTAACATAATTAAGAGGTCATTTTCGATGGATATGACCATTAAATGCATGTTTTGGTGTTTTAAAATAATAAAAATACATTTTTGGTCATCCTAGGAAAACAAAACATCAAATTGAAATTATATTTACATTAAAATTTCAAAAACCATTATATGGTTATTTCCTTCTGATTTCATAGAATTCAGTTGAAATTCTTTTTTGTTTTTACCCACTCACACACATTTTTAAAAGGCGTCAAACCTTCCAAATTTTATTATCTAGTATTGCTAGACAGGCTATGCATCTGATTGAAATTATGTCTACTCACACATGTCATGAATAATTATAAGATATATTTCCTATGATTTCAACTGATTTCAAGGTTTTTTTCTATGAATCTTGATATAAAGCTCATGTTTTAATATTTTAAAATAATAAAATTTTGTTTCAGTTCAAATATGGAAAACTAAACCTTGGATTGACATTCAACCTATATGACTATTTTAGAATTCACTATACTGTTGTTTGATTATGATATCATGGTATTTAGAGGTCTTTAAATTGAGTTTGACCCCCTGATTCACATTTTTAATGTGACTCAAACTTTTAAAAACTATTTATTTAGTTATTCTAGATAGACTGCATGTCTGATTGATTTTTTATCTACTATCAAACATTAAAATAATACCAATACAATTTTCCCTTGATTTCACCTAATATTTAGCTCATTGTATTTGGATATGGATATTAAATGTGTGTTTTAGGGTTTCAAAAAAAAATTTAGTTCAACCTGATAAAATGAAAACTTGGATTGAAATTCTGTCCACTTGACATGCTCACAATTCAAAGTACAATTATTTTCCTATGATTTCATGGAATTCAAAGATCGTTTAGTTGGTTTTGACCCAAAGATACATGTTTTTAATGGTTTTAAAACCATTAAACCTGTATATTCAGTCATTTCAAGCACACCACACATCCAATTGACATGTCGTCTACTCTTATACATCATAAATAATACTAAGATAGTTATCCTATTATTTGAACTTACATTGAGGTCTCTTTTTAAATATATAGATGTTAAAGGCATGATTTCATATTTTAAAATTATAAAAGTATGTTTTGGTCATCCTGATCAAACTATGCCTTGAATTTACTTTTCATTGGCTCTGCCATTTCACAATTCATTTGTAAGATTTTTTTCCAAATTTCATAGAATTCAGAGGTCTTTTGGTTGGTTTTGACCCCCTGATGCCTTTTTTTAAAGAAAATTAAACATTTATTAATTGATTATTTGGTCATTCCAGGAATACTATTTGTTCTATTGATGTTCCATATACCCATAAACATAGAAAATAACACTAATATGGTTTTCAAATGATTACACATCATTTTGAGGTCTTTTTATATGGATCTAGCTGTTAAATGCATGTTTTCATGTTTTGAAATAACAAAGTATGTTTTAGGTCATCCCAGAAAAAACACCTTGGATTGATACCCTACCTCCTCAAACATTTCAAAATCTATTTTACAGTTATTGTCCAATGATTTCAGGAAATTTGGAGGTCATTTGATTAGATTGGACCCCGTAGTGCACATTTTTAAAGGGTTTCAAAACATTAAAAACTAAAGGATTGTTCATTAAAATAAAACCACAAATACAATTGAAATTATATCTATTAGTACATGTAAAAAAATAATACTAATAGGTTTATCCTATTATTTCTAATAAATATGAGGTCTTTCTCTTTGGATCTGGCTATTAAATGCAAATTTTGGTGTTTTAAAAAAATTGAAATTTTTTTTGTATCATCCTCCGAAACTGAATCCTATAATTGATTTTATTTATGAACTACCATTTAAAAATTAATTATAATGTTTTTTACTATGATTTAATTTAATTTATAGATCATTCGGTTGGTATTGACCCCCTAACGCATGTATTTTCAAGAGCATTAAAACTCTAAAAATTGTAAATTTATTCTTTCTGAGCACACAACACATCCAATTGATTTTATGTCTACTAATACACATCAAAAATAATAATAATTGAGTTTTCCTATGGTTTCAAATCATTATGATATTTTTCTATGGATATGGCCATTAAATTAATGTTTTAATGTTTTAAAATAGTAAAATTGGGTTTTTAGTAATCCCTGGAAAACTGAACCTCATGTTGAGGTTTCATCTACTCGAACATTTCAAAATTCATTTAATGGTAACTTTATTCTAATTTCATTGTATTAAGTTGGCATTATGTTGGTTTTGAACCCCTAGGGAACATTTTTAAAAGGCATTAAACCTTTAAAAACTTATTATTTGATTGTTCTATAAATATCACACATCTAATTGACATGTTATTTACTCACACACATCAAAAATAATACTAATACTAGTTTTCCATGATGTCACATCACTTAAAAGCTTTTTTCATTGGATATAATTTCTAAAAAAATGTTTTAGTGTTTTAATATAATAAAATTATGGTTCAGGTCATCCTAGAAAAATGAAACCTCATATTGATGTTCTTATTACTCAAATATTTCACAATTGATATTGTGGTTGTTTTCCAATGATTTAACAGTATTCATAGGTAATTCAATTGGTTTTATCCCCCTATTGAACATTTTTAAAGGGTGAAAAAACTTTAAAAACCACATATTTGGCTGTTTCGATCACACTGCGCATTCGATACATGTTTCTTCAAATCGAACATCTCACAATTCACATTATGTTGTTGTCTTCTGATTTAATGATATTTGTAGGTTGTTTGATTCCTTTTTACCCCTATGGGAATTTTTTTAAAGGGCATTAAACCTTTAAAAACAACTTATTCAGTCTTTCTAGGTAGACCACACTTCTTATTGATGTGACATCTACATGTTTATCTATAAAATAATACTTAGATAATTTTCCTATGATTTCACATCACTTTGTGGTAGTTTTATATGGATATGATCATTAAATGGTCATTTTAGTTTTTCTAAAATCATATAAGTGTGTTTTACGTAATCCTTGGAAAATGGAATCATATATTGATGATTCATCTACTTAAACATTTCATAACTCATTGCACATTTGTTATCCTTTTATTGAACATCATTCATAGGTTGTTTGGTTGGGTTTGACCCCCCCCCCATGAAATTTTTAAAGGATGTTGAAAAAAACTTGTGTTTGTCCAAAAAATTTAAATAAGAATGAAAAACCACCATAAACAATAGTACATGATATAAATAATATCATAGAAAATATATTATTTAAAAACAAAATATTTAGCTACTTTGATGAAGAATAGTTGAATGAAATTGGGCACGATTGTATATTACTAACAGAATGATGTTGTGTATTTGGATGGTAGTTTGGAATTCCTTCGATATAATTTTATTGGCCTTATCATATTTCAAAAACAAATAGATAAATGTTTTTAGTTTCAAAAACTAAATAAAAAATAGAGCATCAAACACTAAATTTAAGATATAATTTAGTATAAACACCTATTAATTTATTACAAACACATTTTCATATAATTGAAATAAAAAACAATATGATATAATGTAGTACATAAAGATATGATACAATACACACTCCTTTTAAGTAAAATTAATACATAACTACAATGTATAATAATGTTGGAAGACCATTAAATTTTGAAAAAACACTTGTGAATCAATGTAGTACAAACACATGTCAATCAATGTTTTCTGTTACCCATTAAAATCATCTTCAATGACTATGTCACCATCATCATATTTAACTACCTATAAATTAATTTAGTCCACTCCCATACCTTCACATCTAAATAATAACTTAAATTGTGTTACTTTCAAACATAATGACAAATAAAAAATAAAAATAGATTCGTTAAAGCGGGTGTAAATAATTTATAAAAACAATGTAAACATGATAAATTAATTGATATGTAGATAAAATGAACAAAAACATACAATACATTAAAGATGAATATTGTTTCATAAATTTTATAATATTTTAATCCAACTATCAACTAACACTATTATTAAAACATTAAAATGTAAACCTCTTAATTTGAAAATTTTATACTTGATAAATGAAAATAAATGAGTAGATGTATGTGCCCATAGATTCTTAAAAAGAATCATTGTTTTTTATAAAATAAAAATAAATTAGCAAATGTGTGGGTCATGATTGTCAAAGATGTAGATAGGATCACATATAAAATAGCATCACTATTTCTTAGTAATCATAAATTCATTACCTCTATTTAATTAAAAGAACTAAAATCCATCATAAATTCCTATATTTAAATTTTCTATAACACCATGTCCATTCTATAAATCTAAAAATAATTATGGGAATATATGATATTAAAATCATGTTTAGAAATGTCATAAATATAAGGAAAATGCATGCCATTATAAAAACAATAGAATGGTTATTATGGTTAAAATTTTATGATTAAAAACTATACATATAAATTGAATTACAAAAATATAAACAAAATACTTACATCTTCATCAATTATAATCTGGTCGATGAAAAAAAAATCATTAAAATATTCGATAAATTCATTTATAAAACAATAAGTGTTCAAACTTTTATCTTTAAAGTATCATCATTTAAAAAGTAAATATCATGATGTGAAATGAAACTCCATATAATTTTTGAGAAAAATAATTAAATATTTAAAATTTAAGGAAACGTTAATGGTAATATCACCATATATGTTTAAATCATCCAAGATATTAGAAATTATAATCATACTAGAAGTATGTAGTCAGAAATTTGTTTGAATGACCACATAGATGTCCAAAAAAGATGGAAACTAATTAGTTAATCGATAATAATTGTTTTCAAACTTTATTAATTTAGTCGAACCGACACATGAATACAAGTAATTTATTCAAAATAAAAAAATCATGTCAATATTGTTAATAAAAACTACAAATTTAATTTAAAGATATTAAAATCTACAAGGTTTAATAATTATTTATTGAATAATGATTGAAAAATATACATTTATCCAAAAAAATTAATGAATTTACTTTTATTGAATTTATTTATGATACATTACATTAAAAACAAAATATTCCCTGATATCCCCAATCACAAGATTATTTCTACAGGCATATTACAGCATATGAGAAACCAACTGAAAATATGATTCAAATTCATGAAAAGATAGAACCAAAACTATTCCAAATATGAATTAATCTTAAACTCATGAAATATGAAATGGGTGAGTATTGGAAAACATATACCACATGAATTATGGCTAAGTGATCAAATCCCATGAAACACCAAGAATTTCAAATTAAAAAAAAACAAAAGGCTTAATGTATTTATAATATAACAAAATCTAGAATAAATGATCAACGTAGTATGAATACAAAAGAATTGGGAAACTTGAAGAAAAAACTATTTAAAGAAGAGGGGACAGGTAGGATATGAAACCATTATCCAATGGAACTATGCCTGTGATGAAACAATGATCAAATAGTTGACAATATTTATTATGAATCCAAGTTCAAAACCAAATAAAGAAGGTATCATAATGAAAAAAAACACCAAGTCGGTAATTGTTACACTGCAACCTATCAATATAACTCTATTGAAAATTAGACAGTAGGGATTTTTAGTGAATTAAATCTCCATAGTGCACCAGAAACCATCTAAGTGCATCACTATAACCTGAATCTTCACACCCTTGATTATATAATCCCACAACATTAATTAAATCATCCATAACCTACATCTTCACAACCCAAATTAAATCTTCCATGAACACCTCCACAACCTGTGTTTGAATAGATAGAGGGTATGGGGGATAATTGTGAGGAGATGATGGGGTGGTGCAGGTGGGTAAGGGGGTAGGGGAATGGTAAAACCATGCAATTACCATTTAGAGGTTTACTGAATCCTACCTCCTCAAAAGCCCAAAATTCTACTAGTAATTCCACACATAGCCATAATTTTTTCTAGTAGTGGGGGTTGTGTGTGGGAGAAATGAGGGATTGTGTGAGGGAAATTTTATGGGGGTAATGTTTTGTAGTATAACCACAACTATTTTATAATTGTTATTGATTCCATTAGTGATACCAAATTTTCAATCACCTGTATTTAACACATGTGAATTATCATTTCTCTAGTAGTGTAACTTGTAATTCCACATCAACCGTTGATCATAGGTTTCTAGAGTCTTATACCACACTCAAATAAATAATTTCATTAATATTATCTCTTTATTGATAAATAAATATCATTTAATGCATTACATAAGAAATATAAAGGAAAAAATAATGGGAAGAATAAATAATCGGTGTAAAAAAAGTTATATAGGTGTAATAGTTGTTCTTTGTGTCATGGGTATAGAGTTTCAAAAAAACAGTTGGCCTATATGTATCCTGACTACAATCACAACATATGAATATTAAATAATTAAATTCAGTGGCTCTCCCTTGCATTAACTCATTAGAGGAGCAGTCCCAACACTCAACCAATAGCTTTGGGATGGTCTTATTATGCAAAAAATATTTTTAATATATATATATTTATATTGATGGATAAACACCATATTATATTGGTGGTTCTTTAATGGTAGCAGTCATATCTCCCAACTACAAGACAAGACATAAGTAATGTGAACAAACACTTCTTCATGTTCCAAAAAACTTCCATCTTATATTAATGGAAACACAAAGTGAAATGAAAAATTATTTCTCTAGCTAGTGTGACACTAGACCTTCAATGTTTCAGGTTATGACCCGACACCTCCAATACATAAATTTAAAAAAAAATTAAAGTTCAAAAATAAATGAAGCAATTATATTCATAAAACCATTTAATTGAATGGTTAAAATTTTATAGCTAAATAAGTATTTTATAAAATATTGAAACCATATTCTTAAAGAAAAAGGTCAATTCTATAATTTAAGAACCACTTTCAAACTCTTAAAATACTATGAGATCCCACAACCCAATATTAAATCCAAGAACATAACATAATAATTTAAACTCAAAATTTTTATTTAGCATAAAAATGGTAATAAATACTATCCTTGATGAAAAACATTACTATTTTTGTGAAAAATGAAAAAAAAAATATTGAAAATATATGTTTTATTAGCTGTATATAAATTTTAGTGGAGTTGAACTTTTTTTCTTAATATAAATATACATTCTAAACCTATAAATATAAGAAATAGAATTTATTATAAATTTAGTTTTTTAATAAAACAAAATTTCTAACTTTTATTGGAATATACATCCCTTTTCAATAAATTATAGCATATCCTTAATTACCCAAAAATGATAATTCCAACATATTAACCAATTAGTCAATGAAAACAAAGGGTATTTAAATTTATACTATATAGTTAAATAACTAATCCAAAAAATTCTTGGGTAGTGGTGGGGGAGGTGACATGTGGGTGAGAATCAAGGGAAGGAAGCACCAACCGAACAGATTGGAGAATAATTTGAATCACACAATGGTAGGGGAGAAATCTTTAATATCGGGTCTCTAAAGGGTAATTGGGGTGCTTTGAGTATTGTGGTTCATATGAGGGGAATGGAGGTGGGATTCTTTTGGTAGGAGGGTTCACAGAAGGGATGGGGGGATTCGCACAGGGGAAGGGTTGTAGAGGGGGTTCTCCTAGGGGGTAGTACTCAGGGGAATGGGGGATGCATTTGACGGAAATTTATGGGAGGAGGGTTCATGGGGTGTTCTATGCATGGGGGGAAATAGTGTACACACAATGGGAATAATTTATTAATGTAGTGACTACCATTTAGTGGTTGATATTGGTTGCCCAAATTCTACAGTCGTGAAAGATGATGTTTTGATGAAAACTCATGGATACTAATTGTACATATAAATTTTTGATTGTAATGTTGAAAATAAAAATTAAAACATTGATTAATTTAAACATAATGAAATGACTTAATATTATGGAATATATTATATGGAAAATATAGCATCATATGGTCAAATCTATTAAGTTGGGTTTTCTACTTGCATGCACATCATAGGGAACACTTCATTGTTAGTTTTTCCATCACTTTATGTATTAGAAAAAATTAATTAAATATTTTCTCAAATGAGTTATGTTATTATAAAAGGATAAAAAAATTGGGGGAACATAATTTTGAGTCATGATAATCTAAAGGATCAAATAATAGATCAAAAAAACCTTCATGAAGTACTATTATAATGAAAATTTCACTGTCAGATTTATTTATGTTACAATTGCATCAACATACAAAATTAAAATATAAAAATACACCCAATATTAAATATGAAAAAAAAATATATAGCGGCCATTACTAACATCATTAGGCTCTAATATGTAAATGAAATGTTAAAGCATGAATGGTTGGGATCCTCAATTATGAATTTATATATGGGGTACATTTTTATAATCTCTTGGTCCCAAAATTTATCAACTACATTAATTATAATTTTTTACTATTATATGTTCTACTGGATTTTATATGATACAAATATAAAAAGAAGTCCTTTTGAAGGAAAACTTGGATCTTTTTAGCCTCGTGTCACATTTAAAAAAAACCAATGGAAAAAGATAAAATTTTAGTAAGAGGAGATGATGTATTCCCATCATTTGAAAAATAAAATAAATAAAAAAATCTCTTCTTAATACATATAATTAAATGGAAAAACATTACAGTTAATCATATAAAATATAAATTTATTTTTTTCCTTTACTGATTCCTTTTTATTTTTTATGGAATCATTGGATTCTCATAATGAAAAATTTTGTTACTCAAAACATATATTTCCTGGATCCAATGTAAGGATATCCAAAAAATCAACAACACATGACCTCAGTTAAGAATTTTTAATACACTAAATTTAATATTTGAAAAATAATCTTCATATTATATTCTTTATATTATGGTTTAACAAAAATTTTGATATGATTTGTTCATTTTTACTTATTTTTAAACAAATTGTATAAGGTTGGTCGATGTGCACATGAATACTATGAATTTACATAACCTGATAAGTATTGTTTTATATATAAAAATATTTTAATATCAAAACATATTTAAAAACAAATTACTTATTTTTCTCAATGATTTTGTAGTGTCTCAAACAATGTAATCAAATCGATTGTGGCAATTGAAATTTTAAATTTATCAAAGATATCATTTTACATACACAAACTAGAATCCCTAAAGAGGTATTTTAAAATGAAATTTCAATTTTATTACAAATATTGGTCAACTTTTGTGTCCATATTTTTCTATTAATACTAGGACTGTTGTAAAACCACATATTCAATAGAGGAAATGGATTCGTTTTAGAATGAGTGGGAAGCGTATATGGTTTTAAAATATTTGAAAACATCATGAAAAAGGTGGATCCAATATTATTTGTAATTTATTAATTTCTTAGAGATTAATAAGAGGTTTTTTATCTAATTATTATTTAGTCAATTTTATTATTATTTTATGTTAGAGTTTTGGGCAGATACATTATAATCTAAATGATTCAATATTTTTAGGGATTTTTTATAATATTTGGAGTATTTTTTTATCAAATTATTGAATGTTAATATCATGGATATGTGATTGGGGGTATTTTTATTTCAAAAGTTGGTCATTTTTGAAATTTAGGCCCATTTATACAATGTGACGGAGATATTAATGTAGATATATCTCAATGGATTCAAATTGGATGGATAAAATTGAGAAAGGATTATAGTGTTCTATATGGTAATAAACATCCTTTAAAATCAAAATTAAAATATTATAGGATTGTTTTTAAAATATATATTCAATATGGTAGTGACTATTATCCTTTTACGAGGTATATTAGATAAAAATAAGGGTAGTATAAATGAAAATGTTGAGATGGACATGTGGTAACTATAATATGGATAAGATTATAAATGAATGTGTTTTATTGAAAATTGGAGTGTCCTTGATTGATGAGAATATAATAGAGACAACATTAACTTTGTTTGGACATATAAGAAGAAGGTCAAAGGATTCACCTATTAATAGTGAAAACTTAATGACAAATTTAGTTATTAAAAGGTGTAGAGGTAGACTTAAAAGGTAATTTTAGTTCTAGAAGTGTTTCATATAATCAAATATTATAAAACATACTCTTATTGTCATAAAAATTTAGGAAAAGTATTTAAGATATGTTGGAATTAACCACATATAAATCATTCACATGGTGGGGTTGGTATGACTGAAATTTAACATTTTCATTTAAAAGGGTCTTTTTAGTTCACAACACATGTCACACACACAAAATAGAGAAAAAGTTATTATATTTAGTTGATACTTTAGAAAAAATATATATATATTAGTTACAATATGTATAAATTAACATCATATCAGTTTGGAATACAGTGAGAAAATATGAATTCATGTGTGTATATTCAGTTTAAAAGTGACATTTCAGTTCAAAAGAACTATCATAGACTCCAAATAGAGCAAACACATTTATATTTTCTTGATAATTTTGAAAAAATTATAAATGATTCATTTTTATTTGTTTGAATTAACTGCACTTCAATCCAACACATGATATTCCTAATTATAACTGAAGGTATTTTATTTCATTTAAAAGTGACATTTTAGTTCTCAACACACATCACATACACATAATGGAGGAAACATGCATAGATATTTCTTGATACTTTGGGGAAAATATTGATAATAATTTTTTGATGTATAATAATTAATTTCACATTAATATGACACATAATATTGTCTATATAATTAAAAGTGCATGTTTCTTGTTTAAAAGTAACATTTTAGTTTGAAGCATGCATCGCATACTCAAAACAAAGAAAACCCACTTAAGTTGTCTTGATAATTTTAACAAAAGTTATGTGATTCATTTTTCACATAAAATAATTTACTGGATGTCAATATGATGCACAGTGTTGTTTATTTTACAAAAAAATCACGTTTTTAGTTAAAACTGACATTTTAGTTCACAACACACATCACATATTCAAAATTCATAAAAGGAATTTTAATTTTATTTTTACATTAGTAAAAATATTGATAATTGATTTTTGATTTGTAGGAATTAATTTGACATCAACATGACACTCTGTATATATCTTATGACTAAAAATGTGTGTTTTTAGTTCAGAATGGACATTTTAGTTCCAAATACTTGTTTCATTATAAAAACCAATAAAACATACTTGAATTTCCTTCATAATTTATCAAAAAATACCTTGATCATGTTAGGAAATGTAGATATTAATCACATGTCAGTATGACACATGGTGTGGCTGAAAATGACTGAGAGAATGTATTTTCATTTAAATGTGATTTTTTAGTTCACATCATGTGTCACATACTCAAAATAAAAAAACACTACGATTTCCTTGATAATATTAGAAAAATATCAATCATTTTTTTTTATGTGTATAAATTAATCTCACATTAATCTGACACATGTTTTGTAACGACCCGAAATTTTGAATAAATATTTTTTCCTAATTTTGTGTGTTATATTATTTTTATACTCAACGAAACTGTTTCATTAGATAACATGAGTATGATTAAAATGAGACCGTTGGTTTTTTACTTTTATATGACCACTGGTCATATTGACCACTGGAAACTAAAAGTTTTGATTTTTTTTGTCTCTAAATACAAGTGATCTTCGTTAATTAATATAGAAAGAAGATTTGATGGCCTCACCCAGTAGTCTTGGACCGATCGAAGCCCATCTAACAGAACTTGGGATGGGGGTATCCCCACTGGGCTTTACTATGGACCAAACCCAAGCCAAACTTCATCGTGTGAATCTAGAACGGAATCACCTTCGCGAGAAGTTCAAACTGATAGAAATTACTACTCGTGCGATGTTGGCCGAGCCTCCCTCAGATTCTCTCACCTTAGCACAACTTACACTTAGGTCCTATGCTAGTGTGATAAGTGGCTATGTAAGAAGATCGTAACTTCCTTGTGTAATCCTTTGTTTTAAATAAAAAAAACTATTTCTTCTTATGATGAAGTTTATGAATTTTCAAATGTCCGGATAAATATAGTATGAATATTTTTGATGAATTTTAGAGAAAGGAGAATTTAAAAAATGTTTATGTAAACCTTAAATAAAGAAAAATGTGTAATGATTTTCAAAAAATGGTCTTCTACAATTATGTTCAGTACTAAATTTAGAGTCTAATAAGATCAACATAATTTTTGATGAATTGAAAATTATGAATAGTGATTTTATGCATAGGATTAGTAATGTGACCAAATGGATTAGTAATCTCACTTAAAGAAATTATTAATATAATCTAGGCACCTTTATTAAGTAATGTGATTCAATAAAATGGTTAAATAACGGTTTCATAAATTATTATTCAATCATTAGTTTTTTCGAGTGAATAGTGTTTTTTAATTAAAAATTAAATTGAAAATAATTAGAAAATTAATTTTATAAAATGGACTTTATTTTTTAATTCAGAACATCGATATTATGCTAACGTAATTTTTGGGGAATTTTCTGAAAAAAATGAATTTTCGGTGAATAGTGTATTTATTTACAAATTAAATTTAAAATATTTAGAAAATTATTTTTATAAAATGGAGTTCATTTATTTAATCAGAGAATCAATTTTTGGTTAAGGTGGAATTTTGAGATTTTTCTGAGAAAGATGAATTTTCAGTGAATAGTAAAAATGCAGTTTTAGGGTTCTGGTATGTTAAATGACATCATAAATGTGTCATGATGATTTCATGAGATATTTTAAGGGATGGTAGACTAAAGGGGATGAATTATTGTATGAGGTGTAACAAGTGGCCAATACCATGGGAAAATACCATGGGCAAGCCCATGGTTTTGCCAAAACCACCAATGAGGTGTCTCTTGGCCATTAATGCCTTGTCCCCTCGCTTTCCCTATAAATACCAAGCCATACTCTCATCCATTCGACTCCTAACTCTCCCCCAACAAATATCTGGTCTCATTACCTCCCAAGAAGTCCTCCCAAGGTTCCCCCAATCCCTCAAGGTCCCAACCTTTGAGTTTTAAGAGTTACGTTTAAGGTAAGGGATCCGACCCCTCTCTTTCTTTTCAAGTAATCTCTTTTATGTCATTTCATTTATGCTCCATGTTCTTATGTTGTAGGATGTTCTTTTATATTCATCATAATTCACTTTTCATGTTCTTATGTTGAGAGACCCCCTCTTTCTCTCATCATTTCGTTTTATGAATGTTTAAGTGACGACGTTAGGCTACCGAATTTTTTAAGAGATTCTTTCACACTTCTCATTTTTCAAAGTTCTACTTTCATGTCAAGTCTTTCAATTTCCTTTTTATAATTTTTGGGTATGATCTCTATATCTATCATACTTATATTTTATTTTCATATGATGAGAGACCCTATTTTATCTTTTCAATTCATTTTTGTTGAAGTTTGGGTGACGCCGTTAGGCTGCCAAATTTTTAAGGGATTTGTTCACTTGTCTCATTTTTCAAAGTTCTACTTTCATGTCAAGTCTCTCAAGTTCCATTTTATTATGTTGGGGTATGATATCTATATCTATCATACTGATCTTTTATTTTCATATGATTAGAGACCCTATTTGATCTCTTCAATTCTATTTTTGAAGTTTAAGTGACGTTGTTAGGCTGCCGGATTTTCATAAGAGAAATCTAATTTTTGTCTTCTTTCCATGTTTTTCATTTCAAATGTTATGTCCTTAAAATTTCATTACCATTTTCATATATCCTTCATATTCGGTCCCTCTATTGTTTTATGGGTCATGTATGATTGTTTGACCCATGTCCCCTCTCTTTTTAATGTTTTTTAAAACCCCAAAACATAGTCATTATGCTGCAGAATTTCTTTCTCAAATGTCTCTCTCTTTTTCTAAAGTTGTTTTATTTTATTAAGTGATTACTCAAAGCTCTATCTTCTATAGGGGTATTCACATATATACCAAGTTGTTCTATTTTAAATTCTGGGATTTACATACATGATACCCGCTTTCCCTTTTTGTGGGTTTAAAGTGACGTAAGGATCATGTCTTTAAAGCAGTTTTTAAAACGTTATGATTATGAAATGAAACCCAATCCTTTTATGCTATATGGGTTTTTTATGAAATTATTTATGATGATATATATGGATCACATGATAATAAAGACATGTCAAGGGTTTTCCCGGATATAGCCCCAATGCATTGGGTAAAGACTTAATCTCTAGAGATAACTATTTTTAACGACGCTTTGGTGAATAACCTTGGTAATTTTTAATGACACCTTGGGGATGGACCTTGGTGAAATAGAAATGATTGTAAATATTAAATGTTTATCCACATATTCAAGTTATGAAATACTTTATTTTTATTATGATATTCCTCATGATTTCTTTCTAATTCCATAAAGTTCTTTTTCATGACATTTTTGATGTATCTCAAGTTCACATGTTAAATGTTTCCCTTGTTTCTCTTACTAGGAATTCTGCTCCCCATTTCTTTTGATGTATGTCCCCATGTTATGAGATGTAGTAATGAACCTAGCATGAACAAGTAGAATCCTTTCAAGTGTTTAAGAAGAATATTTTTTTGTTTTCATGTTTTAAGTTCCTGGTTTCCAAGACACTAAACCTTAAAGATCCTCGGTTTTGTAAAATGTAATGAAAAGTTATGTTATAAAAAGGAGGGATGTCAAAGTTGGTATAAAATTATGGTTTAGTTATTTGTGGAAATTAGGATATGAAAACTTTAGGAAGACCCCTATAGAAAAGAATAAATAAAGGATATCTTCCTGGTATTTTGGTGAGTTTTGAGTAAGTGGTTTCCAAGCAAATACATCCCTGTCTAGATATGAGCAGGTAGAGGTGGCTCTGGCACAGATGTACATAGGGGTAAAACCTAAAAACACCTCTTTGAGCTAGACTCAAATGGGAACTGGTACACGACAACGGGCCTTGCTGCACTCTTGGTTACGACACTCCCATGGGATATGCTTTGGTAAATTCATAAGCTTAGTATGAACCATTATTAAAGGGAAAAAGATAAAATAAAATAAATATTCACATAAGAATATATGATCATGGATAACCTAGATCAGAACCTTGGGGATCGCAAGTTAGGGTATACTTTTCTTCTATAAGTTATCCTTCTATTATTTATGTTCATTTTCATGATTGTTGGCTAAGTATTTAAGCCCCTAATTATACTTTATTTTCTTAGTTAATGGTGGGAAATGGAAGAACATGTCCCAATAACCAATGTGATAGGAAATGTGATGATTATAGTATTAATATGACATAGATGATTAGGGTATTAAAATATGATTATTATTTTGGAAGATGTTCACTATTTTGGGTACCCTATTTGATCGATGTAAATAGATTACTATGGTATTTTCTTTGAGGAGTAAAGGTTGACTTATATTTTGAAGCATAGATGAATTTAAGGTGGAATTATAGTAATTTAGGTTATAAATGGAAATGATTAACCTATCTTGGGTAAAATATGTTTAGGTTAGCTACTTTTGTTATAAGATGTTAGGAGTGGTTGATATTTCCTAGAGATGAAAGATGAAGTTTATTTTGGAAGACTATGTTATCAAATCCTTCTTGTATTTGGGTTTCAATCTTAGTTTGGTTTATTTTGAGGAATTTTAAGAACAGTTATTTATGGAATGGTCTATGATGAACTTTGGGTAGTACTGTGGATCTTTGAAGATTTAAAAGTAGTTTCCCTTCCTATGGGATTCTTTCTTTGGGAAGAGTTTTTTTATCTTACCCTTTCTATTTTTGGGATAATGTTTAAAGATAGAAGAAATTGATAGTTAATCTTTTGTGGATTATGTGACTCTCAAGAAGATGATTCTTGTGTTTTGATGAGACCAAGTGTTTTGAATGCTCATCGTTTGTAGAAAAGATTAGTTTTTGTAAAAAATTATTAAAGGATGAAACTCTACTCGAAGGTAGGTATATATCCTTATATTTTTGTTCTATGTAGTAAATGGATTCCTCAAAATTATGAAAAGGAACGTAAAACAAAAACGTTTTTGGTTTACGTTTCCTACAAGGTAATCAAAGATCGTTTACACACATCATAAGTTTGTGATTTTCTTATGGTTAAATTTCTCCTAATCATGTTTTCTATCACTCTCGCTTAGAACTTGACCCTTTGTTTTTGCTTCCATATCCATATTTTCCTACATGGAATCCTAGTATGGGTTAACATGGGTGACCTTTGTACTTACCTTTCTTTATTTTAAAGTAATAGTTTTACTGACTCCTTTTCCAGTGTGGGACATTCAATGAAATTTCAAAACCCAATTATAAAAATTGTGAGGACGTAATTTCTTAAGGGGGGAAGATTTTAATGAACCGAAATTTTTAATAAATCTTGTTTCCTAATTTTGTGTGTTATTTTATTTTTATACTCAACAAAACTGTTTCATTAGATAACATGAGTATGATTAAAATGAGAACATTGGGTTTTTACTGTTATATGACCACTAGACAATATGACCGCTGGAAACTAAACGTTTTGATTTTTTTTGTCTCTAAATACAAGTGATCTTGGTTAATTAATATAGAAAGAAGATTTGATGGCCTCACCCAGTAGTCTTGGACCAATGGAAGCCCATCTAACAGAACTTGGGAAGGAGGTAGCCCCACTGGGCTTTTCTCTGGACCAAACCCAAGCAGAACTTCATCTTTTGAAGCTAGAACAGAATCTCCTTCGCGAGAAGTTCAAACTGATATAAATTACTACTTGTGCGATGTTGGTCGAGCCTCCCTCGGATTCTCTCACCTTAGCACACCTTACACTTAGGTCCCATTCTGGTGTGATAAGGGGCTATGTAAGGACACTGTAACTGCCTTGTGTAATCCTTTGTTTTAAATAAAAAATTTGATTTCTTATTTTGATGAAGTTTATAATTTTTCAAATGTTCGGATAAATATAGCATGCATATTTTTGATGAATTTTAGAGAAAGTATATTTTAAAAATGTTTATGTAAACCTTAAATAAAGAAAAATGTGTAATGATTTTCGAAAAATGCTCTTCTACAATTATGTTTAGTACGAAATTTAGAGTCTAATAAGATCAACTTAATTTTTTATGAATAGTAAATTATGAATAGTGATTTTATGCTTAGGATTAGTAATGTAACCAAATAGATTAGTAATCTCACTTAAATAAATTGTTAATATAATCTACGCACCTTGATTAAGTAATGTGATTCAATAAAATGCTTAAATAACGGTTTCATAAATTATTAGTCAAGTATTAGTTTTTCCGAGTGAATAGTATTTTTTAATTAAAAATTAAATTAAAAAAATTTAGAAAATTATATTTATAAAATGGGCTTTATTTTTGAATTCAGAATATCGATATTATGCTAAGGTAATTTTTGGGGAATTTTCTGAAAAAAATGAATTTTTAGTGAATAGTGTGTTTATTTAAAAATTAAAATAAAAATATTTAGAAAAATATTTTTATAAAATGGAGTTCATTTTTGTAATCAGAGCATCTATTTTTGGTTAAGGTGAAATTTTGGGATTTTTCTGAGAAAGATTAATTTTCAGTGAATAGTAAAACTGCAGTTTTTTTCGGTATGTTAAATGACATCATAACTATGTCATGATGATGTCATGATATATTTTATGGGATGGTTGACTGAAGGGGATGAATTATTGTATGAGGTGTTCCAAGTGGCCAATACCATGGGCAAATACCATGGGCAAGCCCATGGTTTCTCCAAAACCACCAATGAGGTGTCCCTTGGCAATTAATGTCTTGTCCCCTCACTTTCCCTATAAATACAAAGCCATCCTCTCATCCATTCGACTCCCAACTCTCCCTCAACGAAGATCTGGTCTCATTACCTCCAAATAAGTCCTCCCAAGGTTCCCCCAATCCCTCAAGGTCTCAACCTTTGAGTTTTAAGAGTTACGTTTAAGGTAAGGGATCTGACCCCTCCCTTTCTTTTCAAGTAATCTCTTTTAGGTAATTTCTTTTATGCTCCATGTTCTTATGTTGGAGTATGTTCTTTTATATTCATCTTAATGACCTTTTCATTTTCATATGATGATAGACCCCTTCTTGCTCTCATCATTTAGTTTTATGAAAGTTTATGTGACGTCGTTAGGCTGCCGAATTTTTTAAGGGATTCTTTCACCCTTCTCATTTTTCAACATTCTACTTTCATGTCAAATCGTTCAAGTTCTTTTTTATTATGTTGGGGAATGATCTCTATATCTATCATACTGATCTTTTATGTTCATATTATGACATACCATATTTTATCTCGACAATTCATTTTTGTTGAAGTTTGGGTGACGCTGTTAGGCTGCTGAATTTTTAAGGGATTTGTTCACTTTTCTCATTTTTCAAAGTTCTACTTTCATGTCAAGTATTTAAAGTTCCTTTTTATTATGTTGGGGTGTGATCTCTATATCTATCATACTTATATTTTATGTTCATATGATGAGAGACCCTATTTGATCTCTTAAAGTCTTTTTTTTTGAAGTTTAGGTGACACCATTAGGCTGCCGGATTTTCATAAGAGAAATCTAATTTTTGTCTTCCTTCCATGTTTTTCATTTCAAATGTTATGTCCTTAAAATTTCCTTAATATTTTCATATATCCTTAATATTTGGTCCCTCTATTGTTTTATGGGTCATTTATTATTGTTTGACCCATGTCCCCTCTCTTTTCAATATTTTCTAAAACCCCAAAACATAGTCGTTATGCTGCAGAATTTTCATCTCAAATGTCTCTCTCTTTTTCTAAAGTTAATTTATTTTATTAAGTGAATTCTCAAAGATCTCTCTTCTATAAGGGTATTCACATATATACAAATTTGTTCTATTTTAAATTCTGGGATTTACATATATGAGACCTACTTTCCCTTTCTGTGGGTTTAAAGTGACGTAAGGATCATGTCTTTAAAGCAGTTTTTAAAACATTGTGATTATGAAATGAAACACATTACTTTTATTCTATATGGGTTATTTATGAAATGATTTATGATGATATATGCATCTCACATGATAATAAATACATGTCAAGGGTGTGCCCTGATAGCACTCCAATGCATTGGGTAAAGACTTAATCTCTGGAGATGACTATTTTTAACGACGCCTTGGTGAATAACCTTGGTAATTTTTAATGACACCTTGGGGATGGACCTTGTTGAAATAGAAATGATTGTAAATATTAAATGTTGTATCCACATCTTCAAGTTATGAAATACTTTATTTTTATTATGATATTCCTCGTGATTTTTTTCTCATTCCATAAAGTTCTTTTTCATGACATTGTTGATGTATCTCAAGTTCACATGTTAAATGTTTCCCTTGTTTCCATTACTGGGCCTTCTACTCACCCTTTCTTTTGATGTATGCCCCCAGGTTATGAGATGCAGTAATGAACCTAGGATTAATAAAGAGAATCCTTTCAAGTGATTAAGAAGAATGTTTTTTTTTCATGTTTTAAGTTCCTAGTTTCCAAGACACTAAACCTTAAAGATCCTCATTTTTGTAAAATGTAATGAAAAGTTATGTTATAAAAAGGCGGGATGTCATATGTTTTTACTAGTATGATAAAAGGAGCATGTATGAAATTTAAAAGTGGCATATTAGTTCAAAACACATATAACATACTCAAAACTGATAAAATGAACACAGAGCATCTTGATTCATTAGTATAAAGATCTGTGATTAATTTTTCTGATCTAGGAATTATCTTCATGTCAATCTAATATATGATTTGTCTAGTATGAATAAGAGTTTTTTATTTCAATTTAAAGAAGTTTTTTAGTTCCCAATAATAATCACGTACTCAAAATCAAGATAATACACTCATATTATCTTAATACTTTAAGAAAATATTGATAATTCATTTTTGACTTGTTGGAATTAATTTCATGTCAATAAGTCACAAGGTATGGCCGATATTATTTAAAGTGATTGTTTTTAATTTAAAAATAATATTTTTGTCTAAAAAATGTGTCACATACTTAAAATTGGAAAAACATGCTGATATTATCTTGATACTTTCAGAAAAATATTGATAATTTATTCGTGACATGTAATAATTAATCGCACATCAGTCGGAAAAATAGTGAGGCAAGTATGACATGAAGTGCATGTTTTCATTTAAATGTTATATTTTACTTAACAAGGAATTTAACAGGACCAAAACTAGGAGAACCTGTTTGTACTATCTTGATAATATAGTAAAAATATAAATATTTCATTTTTTTCATGTAAGAATCAATATCACATAAATCTGACACATGGTGTTACCAAAATTACTATATGTTCATGTTTTTTGTATGAAAGTGACATTTTAGTTCACAAAGAACATCACATACTCAAAACTGAGAAAAAAATATTATATTTTCTTGATACATTAGGTAAAATACCTTTGATTCATTTTTGACTTATAAGAATTAATCACACACCAATATAACCCATTGTGTGGTTGGTATGCCTATAAGTGTGTTTTTTCATTTAGAAGTGAAACTTTAGTTCACAACATGAGAAACATACATAAAACCAAGAAAACATATATCATGCACAAAATTCATTCCTTCAATGTGGGGATGGTTTATTTGTTAAATGGTAGTGTGATCAATCTCTATAGAAAGGGGTCCTGAGAGAATGAGAATAAAGGGGAAACAAGTCTCTTATGTGTTGAATTGTTTTTGAGCTGGTTGGAAATTGTAAATGTTAATAATAAATTAGTACATATCAATGAAATTTTAATGTATTTATTTTTTGGTAATATAAATTTATTTGTAATTATATTTTTTGGTTATATAAATTAATTTTTAATCTATTTTTGTTTTATTTATCTGGATGTCGTAGTGTATTATTCTTGTAGCAGCATATTGTTGTAATTGGGGAATTTCATATCATTGATAACATTAGTTAATTTTAAATGCTCAAAAATATAATATCACACGATGTAATAATATAATATTTGGTAGTTCTTTATAATAAACATTCGGTTATTTGTGCTTTGTCATCAATGTGAAACTTTTTTAGAAGTTTAGTTCATATTTTATGCATATACAAATGAAAACACATGGAAACTCATTGTAAATATCAATGTTTAATAATAATGTAGAAAATCAAAAATATTGTAATGATTAATTAAAACATAACAAAATGAATTATAATGATTAACTATAATAGGTGGAAAATAGAGCACTGTATGACAAAATCCATCGATTTGGTTTCACTGCTTGCATACATATCATGTAACGCCACGACCCAGGTTAACCAGAGTCGGTGCATTATTACATAACATTGTAATGATCACAAAAGATCTAGTCTCGAAATACCGATTAGTTTAGTAGTCTTGGAAACACTAGATATATTCATAAGTCTTATATTACATCATAAATTAAAAAAACTACAACAATTTCTTGTCTTCATATCCCCTCATACTATTTCTGTAGGTCATTCATAAATTACTTCTTCACATCCTGGGAAAAATAAAACATTGAAATGGGTGAGCTTAGATGCTTAGTAAGGATAACAACATAGAGGACACTTTCATAAATAAGCATAAACATTTAAAGCAATGTATAACTAAAACAAAAGCCTTTTAAACTTTATATTCGGTATATTATGGAAACGATAAAATGAAATAATTCCATTTACTTATTCACATAGATATTCTACTAGTCTAATAACCACATACAATATCAATAACCACTTTCATAATGATGGAATGCATAATTCCAGACTATCATAACCACGAAGCCAAGGCCTCATGCCAAGACTACAAATAAGATTTTGTCAAGGCCTCATGCCAAGACACTAGTTTGGATCATGAGACCTACCGATGCATCGAGGAGCTATAGCGGGATCCACCCATCACTTACTAAGCCCAATTCATTCCTCATATGAATAGTTTTAAACATAACATAAACATTTGTATTAAAACTAGAATACAAAATGTCAATACTTTATCCACAAACCATGAATGGTATAAAATAGCACATACACAGTCAAACATAACTCATTCAATACAATATGGATGATTGTATTGTAATATATTAACCTCAATTGAGAATAATTAAGGATATTGACATAGATGAAAATAATCATCAAATCTATTTGAGAGAAATACCCCCCCCCCCCCTTTCCTTGAAAACATTTAAAAGTCTCACTATTTATCAAGAATCCATTTAAAATAGATTTTTGAATCAAAGTGTCCCATACCACTTTGAAGCTTTGAAATTGAATTTTAATTTAAAAAAAATAATTTTCATTTAAATAAATCCTTAAAACCATTTTTAAAACATGTACATTAATGAGAATTATTTAGAAGAATAAATCTTTAAAACATTTAAATGACATTTTAGTTAGAGTTCCTAACCAAAAGAGAGACACTAGAATAAAAATAATTGAGGTAATCAAAACATTTTAATATCATGAGAATAAAGGGATTCATGATATACTATGTCAAAGTACATTATATACACCACATAAAAGTGATTTGGTGTATAACAATAAAGAAGTCTCAATGGAATGTAAATTGAGATGAAATATCTTATAAAAACTGTATCCTTAGGGTAAGGAAAAATCAACACCATAATTATGTGTGGAAAATATAAATATAATAAATATGATTGGATATTCAGTTTAAATCAATCCGAGGACATTCACACATATTCTTGTAAAAACAACACCAATGAATTGGATGTTTAACTCAACAAATGGAGATTTAGTAAAAATTACTCTTATCAAGTTCATACCGATGACTTGATAATTTATCAATGGAGTGATTATGTGTATCAAAATTTTATCCACAAAAAGGGGAGTGGAAATTATGACATAAGAAAATGAATAGTGATTCCACACATAATCTTGGAGTAAAATAATCAATGAAGTATTCGTAAAGCCGAATGAGTGGAAATTGAAATTTCAAATTCCCTTATTGATTTGGTAACTTAAGAAACATACACCCATGAAATAATGATCACACAATGATTATTTAAATATCCTTTAATTAAATTATATTACACAATTAATACAAACATGGGAAGTACACACACCACATGCAATAAATAAGTGGTGAACAATGGAAATCTCACGGAATTAAAAGTCAGATAAGAAACCCCTTACCTTGTACATTTTCTTGATAGAGTGTAGGTTAACATCCTGTATAATAGTTAAATAATTGTTAATAAATTATACAAGATTCATATACGTTAATATGATATCATATATGATCTTTTAATATTTCTTTGCTAATAATATCTTAGTATTATCGTCGTTTCGGGTGTTAACTTACTCATTTTATTTTATATGTTTTGTTACATAAGACGTGTTAGTTATGAATAGGTTGTATCATATTTTGATCCAGAATGATATAAATTCCATAAACATTATTTTTAATCATAAAATGAGAATTAGACTTGAATGGATACGATGGGGAATGAGTCTCATCGCATTCGTGGAGACGGTATTTCGTACGTACGCATGAATGCGACTTCCATTTCATTTTTCATTTTAAAAGGAATAAAATGATACACAGGTATATTATTATTCCAGTATAATGTAATATCTTATATTTTTTAGTTAAGTTTATTAATTCCATCCTTTATTCTTTCCATGTATGGTATGAATGAGTCATATCACTTTGAGGGGGCGGTAGTCCGCACTTCCTCAAATGAAATTATCGTATATATATACAACATGGAAGGAATAATGGTATGATATAAAAAGGAATTAAAGAAGCTTATATATAAAATAAATATCATTAATATCATATTTAATTATATTTCCATCATAATGGCCACCATGAGAGGCAGTAGGAGATAATTGAACAATCATCGTTTCGTGAGGCGTTTGGTTTCCATCCACTGAAACATTATGTTCTTCACCAATTAGATGGAGGTGTGTGTTAGTGTAGTTCGAATAATTCTCATAACAATATCCTAGTATATTTAGGATACTGTTCTTGTTACAAAAGAAAATAATAGGAAGAGTTTATGGGTTGGAGAAGTAAAATAAAATAAAAGAAGCTAAGAGAAACTGTTACCTTTAATTTGGGTAACTCCCTTTGGTTTGAACCAAAAAGGACTCTTGAAGTTCCTTATGCCTAAGGTAAGGCTTCTAGGAGGAGGAGAGGGATTTAGAGAGCTTAATTGGGTAGAGTTTGGACGAGGAAAAATGCTTGAGAGATGTGAGGAATTGGATAGAAGTGGTGTCCTTTTATAAGGGGGAGGAGGGGCTCTTTAGGAAAAACGTAAAGTATTAATTTATAATAAATTCATATTAGGTTTATAATGGATACAAAGTGGATTATTCAAAGTCTAAGTTTGGGATGGGTCGAAAACAACTCAACAAATATATTTTAGACAGGTTTGGGTCACTATAGTAACCTTATCTTTTAGATTTCACTCTTAGTTAAATAGTTTGACATTTACCACGTCTCTTTGTATTTTTATATTATATAGTTAATAAACATACTATATACTTCCAAGAGACCCCCAAGTGGTCCATTAATGATACAACTATCATTGTATAAGTCCTTTGGCTGAACCTTAGATTTTTAGGAATATAATATCAATTAATAATATAATTTTGTTTAAAAAACTCTTTTATGTCAATTTTGACACTATTGGGTATTTTGTTTTTGATAAATTCATAACAGCATTATTACTTCGAAAAAAAATTTTATAACCAATAATAATATGTCATATTAACCTAGAAAATTATTTTAATTCATTAAAAGTCTAAAATTACATTTATTTGGATATTTATAATATCAATTATTTTAATATTTCATTAATTAGGTAATTACTGCATCACCATTGTGTCATACATAAATTAACTTATTTAATGTCTAAAAATTATAAATAAAATACCATTATGTATTAAATCTTTCTACCTTTCTAATGAATATTTATAATCGAATTTATCTTATGTATCACACTATATTAAAAAAATTAGTTATTAAACATGGATTTTAACTCTTTTAAATCATCTTTGAATTAAATAATAATAAATGTCCTAATCTAATCCAAGCGGACCAAAGAGGTTCATATTATATTACTAAGTTTGTTTTTGGTCGAATTATACTTATCCAATAGAATTATGACGTGTTTTAGGATAATAATAATTTCATTTTTACCCATAATTACCCTATTTACTTTTTACCGTGATAAATAAAAGTAAAAAGTTACTATTCACCAAAAATTATTTTTATCTTATTGAACCACATTTTACTCCTTGATATTAACCGTGTCTCTCATATTTTGGTAATTCCACTCACAGAAGTGGTAAAAGTAAATTTTATGTGAATTTGCAAATTCTCCTAAGAGATGGGTAAAAGACGGTGATAAGTTTAATAAAATTTTTATATGTCTAAAATTATTATAAACTGACTCCAATGAATTACATTAAACTTATATAGGCATTACGTATCTATTTTGACCTAAAATAAATTTAAATAAAATAAATAATTATTTAAATAAAAAGTCGGTTTTAACCAATAACTCAGTGTTTTTCACTATTCATCAAAAATTTAAAGTTTTCAGAAAAATACCAAAAATTTACCCTAGGCTAATTTTGATATTCCAAATCCAAAAATGAAGTCTATTTTGAAAGATAAAATTTCAAAAAGGGGCATATTTCTATTCATAATGGAAAGTTTGATTGTTTGTGGTGTGTGTTAGAACTCGAAGTTGCGTACAACACACGCTACTATATAATTCAAAGAGAAGCATATCGTGGAAGCTTGGGGTGTTACATTCTCCCCTCCTTAAAATAATTTTTTTCCTCAAAATTTTTAAAATTGGGCTTGGTAATATAAGGGGAAGTCCCAAATTGGAAAAAGAGTCAATAAACTATCACCTTAAAAGAAATAAAGAGAAGTACAAAGGTCACCCAAGATAACTCATACTAGGATTCCATGTAGGAAAACATTGATATGGAAGATAAACTAAGTTCCAAGTACTGATTGAGAGGGATAGAAAACATGATCAAGACAAACTTAACAACAATAAAGCCACAAACTTATGATGGGACAAACAGTTATTAGTTTCCTAGTAAGAAAATTATACGGAAATTTTTTTTTAAGTTACATTACATAAAGATTAGGAATTCATTTATGAGATTGACTGAAAAATAAAGAGATATACTTACTTTATAAGTAGAGTTTCATTCTTTAATAAATTTCTACCACTCACTAATTTTTTTAAACGATGAGTATTCAAGAAAACTTAGTCACACTGGAAGAACAAGAATAAACTTCAATAGAATCACATGATCCATAAAATATAAACTATATATTTACCTTGTCTTTAGAGATTAATCAAAACCAAAACGGTTAGTACAAGATCTGATGATCCCCCAAAAGGATATTCTTTTAGAGAAAGAAACGCTAATCTTAATTTCTAAAATTAAACCAATAATACCCCAAAGTTAAATAAATACCATTCAATAAACAATTTTCCTTAAAATCCTTCAATATAATCCAAACTAAAATTGAAACCCAAAACGTAGAAGAATTTGTTTATGTAGTCTTCCACGTTAAATTGTATCTCCAAATGACATCTACTACTCTTAAAGTCACATACTTAAAAGTAATTAACCTAATCAAATATTCTCTATTATAGGTTAATAATTTTCGTAAATAACCCATATCACTATAAATCCTCAATAAAAACGTATATAAAAATCCACCATTACTCCTCAAATGAAATCCCATAGTATTCTAGTTTCCTTGGGAATATAGTGTTCCTAACAAAGAGAAAATCTTCCAAAATAACATTTATCACTTAATCACCAAATCATTTTCCTATACTAAGGGAATTCATTTGATAAGACATAAGAACCCAAATGAACTTATTATTGATCAATAAAATCATTTAACTAAAAATAATTAGTCACACTAACCAGGGACTTCATTTAGTCCAGTGGTAGGTGATAAATCCCAATCGCACTTTGGTTGTGGGTTTGATTCCCACAGCTTTGTCTGACGCAATGGTTTTTCACGCGGTCTGCGTGTTCTCTTTTTTCAAAAACTATATTTTATAAAATTACCAAAATGAGATAAATTACTCAAAATAACCATAACATAATTTTAACCAGAAATGTTATCTCGTACCATGCATTTTCATCCCAAAATATAATAACTTGTAACTTCCTCAAACCTAATGATCATATAAAACCAAATGGTTATTTATTACTATATCAACAAGGGAAAAGATAAGTCTTCCTCAAATATCATTCTCACATGGAAAACTGTGGGGTTACAAATACAAGAGATAATTTTTCCAATGTAATCCCATCAACAAGGAGAACTATTACATTTAAACATTTCTCCAACCATTTATTTCCACATAGATTCTTCTTTGACCAAGAAAATATCCTATAGAATAGGTCATTCACTTGGGTAATGTCCAAGTCCCCTATATTTAAAGAAAATGACTATAAATAGATTTTCAGGACCATTTTTATTTTCTTCCATAGTACTCTTCATTTTTCCTCGGCAATTATTCACTTTATGTCCTTCTTTCCCGCATGTAAAGAATTTCTTTATTCCGTTGAGACACTTTCTTGGGTGTCTCCTTCTACATTTCCTTAATAATGGAAATTTATGATTCTTTTCTCCATGGTCTCCACTGCTGGAGCTCTTATCATTCATCACCATTCTCTTCTTTGTTGAGTCCTGGTGTTGGTTAATATATATGTTTTTGATCATATTTTTGGAAAATTTATTAGGCATGAACACGATATCTTTTACACCTATCAACATTCCATTTTTTTTCTTATTTCCACCACTATTCCCACCTTGTAAATCATTCTCAAAGTCACTATGAATTCCTTGAACTGAATCCATTGACGAAAACCAGAAAGCACTGTGTGAGTAACAGTAGTCATAAAATCATTTAGAGAATATCATGACATCATATTCTCAATTTGAAACACCTTAGGATTAACCAAGACCATTTATTCTCATATTATATTAAAATACTACAAATTGGTTTGTATATAAAATGTAAATTATCCTAAGCATATCCCCCGGGAGTGTTGTAACCAAGAGTGTAGCAATTCCCGTTGTCGTGCACTAGTTCCCGTTCGAGTCTAGAGCAAAGTGGTGTTTTCAGGTATTACCCCTAGGTACATCTATTCCAGAGCCGCCTCTACCTGCTCGTATCCAGAAAGGGATGTATTTCTTGGAAAACTCACAAAATCTATACAATACCAATATTCTAGGAAGTTCTTATATACTAATCCTCAATGTCTATCTTAGGGATATGTTCTCTAATTAGAGTTTATCTAAATCTAGTTTACATGGTTTGTACTAATCTTCCTCTGATAGCAACTGTAACGCCTAGACCCAGGTTACCCAGAGTCGGTGCATTATTACATAACATTGGCATTATCATAAAATATCATGTCTCGAAAGACCGATTAGTTTAGTAGTCTTGGAAACACTAGAGATATTCATACGTCTTATATTACATAATAAAGTGAAAAAACTAGAACAACATCTTGTATATATATCCCCTCATACTATTCTTGAAGGTCATTCATAAATTACTTCTTCACATCCTCGAAAAAATAAAACATTGAAAGGGGTGAGCTCAGATTCTCAGTAAGGATAACAATATAGAAAAAACATTCATAAATAAGCATAAACATTTAAGGAAATGTATAACTAAAACAAAAGCCTTTTAAACTTGATCTTCAGGATAATATAGAAAAGATAAAATGAAATAATGCCATTTACTTATTCGAATAGATATTCTACTAGTCGAATAACCACATTTAATATCAATAACCACTTTCATAATGATGGAATTCATAATTCTAGACTATCATAACCACATACCCAAGGCCTCGTGCCAATACTACAAATAAGATTTTGTCAAGGCCTCGTGCCAAGACACTAGTCTGTCTCATGAGACCTACTGATGCATCGAGGAGCTATAGTGGGCTCCACCCGTCACTTACTAAGTCCAATTCATTCCTCGTATGAAATGTTTGAAACATAACATAAACATTCGTATAAAAACTAGCATACAAAATTTCAATACTTTATCCACAAACCATGAATGGTATAAAAATATCACATCCACAGTCAAACATAACTCATTCAATAAAATATGGAAGATTTTATTATAATAGATTAACCTAAATTGATAATAATGAAGGATATTTACATAGATGAAAATAATCATCAAAACTATTTGAGAGAAATACCCCCCCCCCCTTTCCTTGAAAACATTTAAAAGTCCCACTATTTATCAAGAAGCCATTTAAAATAGATTTTTGAATCAAGGTGTCCCATACAACTTTGAAACATTGAAAATGAATTTTAATTTTAAAAAATTAATTTCCATTTAAATAAATCCTTAAAACAATTTTTAAAACATGGACATTAATGAGAATGATTTAGAAGAATAAATCTTTAAAACATTTAAATGACATTTTAGTTAGAGTTCCTAACCAGAAGAGATACACTTGAATAACAATTATTTAGGTAATAAAAACTTTTTAATATCATGAGAATAAAAGGATTCATGATATACTATGTCAAATTACATTATATACACCATATAAAAGTGATTTGGTTTATAACAACAAAGAAGCCTGAATTAAATGTAAATTGAGATGACATTTCTTATAAAGACCGTATCCTTAGGGTAAGTATAAATCAGTGAAATAATTATGTGTGAAAAATATTAATACAATCAAAATGATTGGACATTCAGTGTAAATAAATCAGAGTACATTCACACATATGCTTGTAAAAACAACCCCAATGAATTGGATGTTTAACTTAACAAATGGAGATTGAGTAAAAATTACTCTTATCAAGTTCATACTGATGACTTGAGAATTTATCAATGGATTTATTATGTGTATCAAAATTATATCCATAGAAAGGGGAGTGGAAATTATGACATTATAAAATGAATAGTGATTCCACACATAATCTTGGAGTTAAATAATCAATGAAGTATGCGTAAATCCAAATGAGTGGAAATTGAAATTTCAAATTTCCTTATTGATTTGGTAACTTAAGAAACATACACCCATGAAAGAAGTATCATACAATGATTATGTAAATATCCATGAATTAAAGTATATTACACAATGAATACAAACATGGGCAGTACACACACCACATGCAATAAATTAGTGGTGAACAATGGAAATCTCACGGAATTAAAAGTGAGATAAGAAACCCCTTACCTTGTACTTTTACTTGATAGAGTGTAGGTTAACCTATTGTATAATAGTTAAATAATTTTTATTAAATTATAAAATAATCATACACATTTATATGATATCATATATGTTCTTTTAACATTGCTTTGTTAATAATATCTTAGTATTATGGTCGTTTCGGGTGTTAACTTACTCGTTTTATTTTATATTTTTTGTTACATAAGACATGTTTGTTATGAATCGGTTGTATATTATTCATATCCAGAATGATATATAGTCCATAAAAATTATTTTTAATCATAAAATGAGAATTATACTTGAATGGATACGATGGGGAATGAGTCTCATCACATTCGTGGAGACGGTAGTCCGTACGTACGTACGAATGGTACTTCCATTTCATTTTTCATTTTAAAAGGAATAAAATGATACATAGGTATATTATTATTCCTTTATAATATAATATCTTATATTTTTTACTTATGTTCATTAATTAAATCCTTTATATGTTCCATGTATGGTATGAATGAGTCATATCACTTTGAGGGGCGGTAGTCCGCACTTCTTCAAATGAAATTATCATATATATATATATACAACATGAAACGAATAAAGGTATGATATAAAATGGAATTACAGAATCTTATATATAAAATAAATATCATTAATATCATATTTAATTATATTTCCATCATAATGGCCACCATGTGAGGCGGTAGGAGATAATTGAACAATCATCGTTTCGTGAGGCGTTTGATTTCCATCCCCAGAAACATTATGTTCTTCACCCATTAGATGGAGGTGTGTTTAAGTGTAGTTAGAATACTTCTCATAAAAATATCCTAGTATATGTAGGATACTGTTTTTGTTACAAAAGAAAATAATAAGAAGATTTTAGGGGTTGGAGAAGTAAAATAAAATAAAATAAGCTAAGAGAAATCGTTAACTTTAATTTGCGTAACTCCCTTTGGTTTGAAACAAAAAGAACTCTTGAATTGCTTTATGCCTATGTTAAGGCTTCTAAGAGGAGGAGAGGTATGTAGGGAGATTAATTGGTAAGAGTATAGATGAGAAAAAAGTCTTGAGAGGTGTGAGGAATTGGTTAGAAGTGGTATCCTTTTATAAGGGAGAGGAGGGGCTCTTTAGAAAAAACATAAAGTATTAATTTTTAATAAATTAATATTCAGTTTCTAATGGCTCAAAAGTAGATTATTAAAAATATAAGGTGAGTATGGGTAATAAACCACTCAACCAATAGATTTTATATAGGTTTTGGCACTATAGTAGCCTTATATTTTAGATTTAACTCTTAGTTAAATAGTTTGACATTTACCATGTCTCTTTGTATTTCCATATTATATAGTTAATAAACTTACTACATACTTCCAAGAGACCCCAAAGTGGTCAATTAATGATATACCTATCATTATATAAGCCCTTTGGCCGACCCTTAGATTTTAAGGAATATAATATCAATTAACAATATAATATTTGTTTTAAAAACACTTTTACGTCAATTTTGACACTATTGGGTATTTTGTTTTTGATATATTCATAACAGCATTATTACTTCGAATAAAATTCATATAACCAATAATAATATGTCATATTAACCTATAAAATTATTTGAATTCATAAAAAGTCTCAAATTACATTTATTTTGATATATATAATATCAATTATTTTAATATTTCATTAGTTAGGTAATTACTGCTTCACCATTGTGCCATAAATAAATTAAATTATTTAATGTCTA
This sequence comes from Viscum album, assembly GCA_963277665.1. Classification (NCBI taxonomy): domain Eukaryota; kingdom Viridiplantae; phylum Streptophyta; class Magnoliopsida; order Santalales; family Viscaceae; genus Viscum; species Viscum album. The sequence goes on along the minus strand of OY728121.1, from coordinate 1,150,966,457 downwards.
AAAATTATAAATAAAATACCATTATGTAGGAAATAATTTTATATTTCTAATTAATATTTATATTTGAAATTATATTATATATAACCCTATATTAAAAATTTTTTAGTTATTAAACTTTGATTTTAACTCTTTTAACTCTTCTTTGAATTAAATAATAATAAATGTCCTAATCTAATCCAAGTGATCCAAAGACGTTCACATTTTATTCCTAAGGTTTTCTTAGGTCTAATTTTACTTATCCAGTAGAATTGGGATATTTTTTAGGGTAATAACAATTTCATTTTTACCCTTAATTACCCTATTTACTTTTTACCGTGGTAAATAAAAGTAAAAAGTTACTATTCATACAAAATTATTTTTATCTTATTGAACAACATTTTACTCCTTGATATTAACCGTGTATCTGGGATTTTCTAAATTCCTCTCACAGAAGCGGTAAAATTATGTTTTATGTGAATTTTCAAATTCTCCTAGGAGATGGGTAAAAGACAGTGAAAGGTTCAATAAAAATTATATATGTCTAAAATTATTATAAACTGACTCCAATGAATTACATTGATCTTAAATAGGTATTATGTATCTATTTTCAACTAAAATAAAATAAAATAAAATAAAATAATTATTTAAATAAAAATTCGGTTTTAACCAATAACTCAGTGTTTTTCAATATTCATCAAAAATCGAAAGTTTTCAGAAAAATACCAAAAATTCACCCTAGGATAATTTTGATATTCTGAATCAAAAAACTAAGTCCATTTTGAAAGATAAATTTTCAAAAAGTGGGTATTACTATTCATAACGGCTAGTTTGATTGGTTGTTGTGTGTGTTAGAACTCGAAGTTGTGTACAACACACGCTACTGTATGATTCAAAGAGAAGCGTATCATGGAAGCTTGGGGTGTTACATAGCATGTACGCATAAGGAACACTTCACTGCTAGTATATAAATTAGGAACAATTATAACCATATATTAACTAAATAATACAACATTTGAGAAATTTCCCCTTCTGTTTCCATCACATTGAGTTAATTTAGTTATAGTTATTGTCCTGATGTCACCTTCATGAGATACAATGTATGGAGCATCGTCATAAGTTCCTAATCTTTCACTATACATGAACATCCTGTATAACAACACAATCACATGCATAAGTAACATTCATACAATATCTCCCATGTGAATATCTATTTCTCATTCATCACAAAATACATTCATGCACATACATTAATTATCAAGAATCAAATGTTACCATACAAAAACATAATAAAAAAATGCTTAAAGAAAAATATTAAACCATTAAATATGTTTGACAATATTTAACAATATAAAAATTATCACTACTAGAAATATTAGATTTTTCATTCGTGGAATTAGGAGACTACCATTGACAGTCATAAAGGGTAGTATTAGTGACTGTCAGGGGTGGAAGTTAGTTTTGAAATTAAAAAAATGTTTTTCTTCCATCTCCAATATCGCCTTTCCCAACATCCTACTGCAACACAACCCTCGTCTCCCCCCACTGGCAATATTAATTACATATATTAACTAATTTGAATTATTATAAATCTAATAACATTTTTTTGTCAATTTCATTTGTTTTTTCTATTTTACATATATATTGAATAATTAATATTTACTTATTAGTTTACAAAGTTGATTAAATATGTATTTACGCTTAATATTTCATAAAATAATTTAACAGATGCATAAAAAATTCAATTTTATAGAAACACACAGATACAAAAATAATAAATTCCAAATATGATCTTTTTTCATTTTTTATTTATTACTATTTAATATTTAATATATATATTCTTCTTTAATTACTAAATTTTATTCATTTTTTATGTTTTCATTTAATATAAATGAATTTTTACATAAATACATATATATATATATATATTAAATCATTCATTTTTAGTATTATTTAATCCATTAATAATTTTTTTAATATTTTTTTAATTTATTCATTTTAATATTTTTTAGTTTAACATTTTTGTAATTTTATTCATTTTTAAAATTTATTTATACATGTATATTGATTAATATTTAATTTTTTTAATATTTTTTCAATTTACATAGTTGATTGATGTATTCATTTAATTTCAACATATATTTATTTTTATATTTATTTTAGTTTATATAATTAATAACACTTATTAAATTTTTAATAATTTTTAATATATACATTTTCAATTAAATATCACTCATTTTCAACATTCATTCATTTAATATTACATATTCCTTAATATTATTAATTTTTTTAAATTTTTTAACAATTTATTTATTATTAAAAAATATTCGTTTAATATTTTTTGTAATTTATTTATTTTTAATATTGTGTTATACGTGATTAATCATTATTATATTTTTGTTTTCATTATAGAAATATATTCCTATTGATGTATATATATGTATGTATATAAATTAGTATATATTATTTCCTTAAATGTGATTTATATAATACAAAATATGTATTTACATTTAATAGGTCATATATTTAGTAAAAATGGGTTATACTTAAAAATTTAATTTAATTAATAATATTGGCAAAATAATATTGAGTAATGGATGTTTAATGTGCATACTATACAAATTTCATTTATTTTTTCAACTTAAAATATATCAAACTCGTTATATATGTATATATATATTAATTATTTATACATGTATATGTAACTAATACAATTTTATATTGAAATAAACGCGCACATGCAATATTTCTGTAATTTATTCATTATTTAATATTAATTTTAGAATTTTAGTTATTAACATTATATATTTAATATATTAAGTTTTTAATAAGTAAATTTAATTCATTTTTAACTAATTTTATTAAATATATACTATTTATTTATTTTTAATATATTGTATGGTTTATTAATTTTTAATATTTTTTTCATTATTAATATTAATTATTTTTTTAGTATTTTTTGAATTATTAATTTTTTAATTTTATCCATTTTTATATTTATTTATACATGCTTATTAATTAACTGTTAATTTTTTTAATACTGTTATAATTTATATAATTAATATGTGTTCATTTTCATTTTAACAAAGATTCATTTTTAGTTTTTTAAAACACATTATAATTAATAACCCTAATTCATTTTTTTAATGTTTTTGCAAACTATTGACTTTTTAATTATTAAATTTCACTCTTTCTTAGAATTATTTATTCACTAACAATGTTAATTATTTTTTAATTCTTTTTAAAATTTATTAATTTTTCATATATATTCGTCTAATATTTTAATTATTTATCGATTTGAAATATTTATTTTTACATATTTATTCACAAACATTTAAGGTTTTTGATATTGTTGTCATATAAATATTTAATATATATTCATCTACATTTTAATATATATTCATTTTTAATATTTTTTGTAATTTATATAATTATTAAAACTTATTTAATATTTAAATATTTTTATGGTAATTTTTTTATTTATTAAATTTCAGTAATTTATAATATTCATGCATTTAAGATTATTTATTCATTAAAAATGTTAATTATTGTTTAGTTTTCTTATAATTTAATCATTTTTAGTGTATATTCATTTAATATTTTCTTGTAATTTATTTTAAATAGTTTTTATTATCACTTAAAAATAACTGATAAAATATGGTTAAATCAGTGCTAAAATAAAAAACATTGATAAAACATATATTTATTTGCGCTAAATTTGAGTAGAGATAAAGAAATATTTTATCAAATCATTTCATTTTAAGACTGATAAAAACAATCTTAATCAACGCTTTTTGGAATAACTGATAAAACTATTCCCGATCTTTTAAAATCAACCCCAATAAAACCCCACTCGCCAACGTCTTTCAATCTCTTATGAAGATAGAAATCTTCAACTGATCCCCCTCAAACTTCTTAGATAAATCAATCATCTTAAAATCAATGTTAAGTGATTCTTCGTTCTCCTTTTTAGTTTATTTTTCATTGTTTCAAAAATTTTATTCCTTCTTTTTCTGTGTACTATGCCAACCCCATTCCCATTATCCTATCATTACTATAGTGGTTGGACCCGGTTATAATGATCAAGACTAACATGTTTTCAATTACCCAGGTTTTGTACTACCAATTCCATTAGGGTTCTTTGTTTGATAATTATTTTTAAAGTGTTTGGATACTCAAATTTTGGTGTTTTAAACATTTCATGTCCAACGGTGAATTTTTTAGGTTTTTCTTCATAAATTTTGAACATAAAAGACTATTCTAAATTCATAGAATCTCTCCCTTCCATATTTTTTTTACTTTATTATGAAAATTTCATTTAATTTCAATGTCAAACTACTCTAGATCAGTGTGTGGATGTTTCAAAATGTTATTTTATATTTAAAACAAATTGGTTTGCAATTACAAATTTAATGTAATAAGATAGATTATCAAAAAAATTGAATCAAAATATGAATAATAGTGAACTTCTTAGAAAGATGCTGAAAATGATGCAAACTTAATATTGGGTATTATATCAGTAAGTCTCGATCAAAATATATTTTCATAATACTTCAATACATTTTTCCTTAGTTTTCTCTAAATGAGGTTTCAAATTGACATCTTTTTTACTTAAAAGTTTAATTGATTCAAAATTTATAGAATGTGATTTATTGAAAATAGATTTATAATGTAATTTGAAATATTTATTTTTATAGGATAATGAGTATGAAAAAAGTGGATTTTCAAGACTCAACAACAATTAAAAGAGTGATAAAGGGTTGACAATGGAAGAATTTAACTTTTTAGGAAAGTAAAAAACTAGATTTTCAGTAGTGACCTTAAACATGTTCAAGTAATGATTTTTTCCTACTGAATTACCTAAAATATTATTTTTAATAATTTATTTTATGTACATAATAAATAATGAAAAACTAAGAACTAATATTGTTAAAATTGAAGAGGTTATTTACCATAATCTCAGCGATAATTTTCTTTCTTTTTGTAAGATTGATTATATAATAAAAAATAACTGAAAAGAATAGTTAAATGGAACACTAACTATACTCACAACCTCAATTTAGTGTTCATAAAATTAAATAGTTTGAAAATAATTGAAACCATAATTATTCTGTTTTGAATTCTAGAAATATCATTCAATAAGAAATAACATTGAAATTATATATATTTAAACAACTAAATAGAAGGGAAAACATCAATTAATTTTTTTGTGAATAAAGAAAAAAAAATTTAACTAAATGTAAACATTTCTAAAACAAAAAATACAAGTGTACATAAAAGAATGCTTCATATTTTACTCGATATCTCCCCATTCTAGGTCGCCATAGGTTTATCCAATCATGTAAATACATCAACTTCAATCCTTTTTATCATTACAACTTTTTTTTTCATTTCTTCTTTGAGTTTCTAAATAGAGTATGATTTTTTACTTAGAAAAACAATTAAATATCTTAGAATTATCAATAAAATTATCCTTTGATAATGAAGATTACATACTTATTTAAAATATAGGCTTTATATATTTACATAAAAATATGTTTAAACACACTTATATATAATTATATATTTATTCTCAAATTTTGATAATTTTTTTGAATATCAATTTATATACACATTATATGCATACCTTAAGTATATTAATTTATGTTTTGTACTAAATTATTTCTGTTGAACCTAATCAGATGAAAATGAATTGAAAATTTATGGATGTTAATAATATGAAAAATGGGATTGAGGATGTGTTTAAAGAGTTCATAAAGTTTTAAATTGTGCATTCATACAACACTTCTTAGATCCTTTGTATGTGTTTAAATTTTTTATTAAATACAAATTTATTAATAATATTTAGAATAAAATATGAATTATATTAGAATAGATCCGAACTATAAATTTTTCACTAAACATGGAGAAAAATAAATGTACATATTTACTAGGATGATACTATGAATTATGGGTCACTTGATATGAATACTAGTGTAAATGATGATGGATATCGCATGGAAGAAATCAAAATGAAAATTTAATATGACTTTTGTGATTTTATAATGTAGTTTTAGAAGTTAAATAGTTGTGTAGAGAGACTATTGTATACCGGTTTTACTGAATATATAACATTTTCAGTTGTATTGAAGTTATATAATTTGAAAGCTAGTAGCAGATGGTTCAACACTTTCCTTATAAAACTACATGGTCGCCTGAATGATATTCTACTAGAAGAAAATGAGATACAATGTAAAACGTATGACAGTAAAATAATTCCACATTTAGTGGGTATGGTCTTTTAAGAAATACATAGATTTAAAAATGATTATATATTGTTTCAAAAGGACCATGAATCACTCAAAAAATTTCTAGGTGTGGCGTAGATCGATACAAGATAGATGAATCAAGTATGTATAAACTTTCATGGTACATTCCCTATCATACAAGGTTTATAATACTATATATATGTATGAGAAACTCTAGAAAATTGGAATAGAATATAGACACAAGAATCGAATATGGGAAACAATGCCACCTGGATGACTCTCCTCAGTGGAATAAAATTGATTATGAGTATCATAAATTTGGGAATAAAGTAATAAACCTTAATATTTCAATATATGTAGATATAATAAATCCTTTTAATGTAAAAAGTAGTACCCATGTTTCATGAAATGTTATGTTGGTAAATTATAACTTACCACCATAGTTATGCATAAAGCACAAATCCATTATATTCTCTACTTATATCTAGACCAAAACTACCCAGTAATGATATTGATGCCTATTTGGATCCATTTACCAAGGTTAAAAAATTGATGTGGGATTATGGTATTACATTGTATGATACTTATAAAAGTAAATAGTTCTCATTGAGATCCATGTTATGTGGGAGGATAAAAGACTTTCCTACTTATGGAAATTCTTCATGCTATAACATTAAAATAATCTTGGGGTGTCCCATTTGTGAAGAAGGTACACAATACATTAGGTTGAGACATTACTTGAATACTTTGTTTTTATGAAAACAAATATTTTTACCCTGATGACATAAATACTGATTCAGGATGACATCATTCTATAGAAATGAATAAGAAGGTATAACACCATCTTCACCGATGGGTGATCAACTGTTTGAGAAAGAAAAATATATTGACACTATTTTTTATAAACCTTTGTTGAAAAACTATAAAAAATACAATTGGACAAATATATCAATTTTCCCTAAATTTTCACAATGGAAGTTTTTTATGTATTAAATTTTATTAATGGCGTGTACATAGGAAAAAATTTAAGTGCTACTATTATTGGAATGTTACTAAATGTAGAAGAGAAAATGAAATATGTAATTAAAGATAGGTTGGACATTATTTTCATAGGGATAGGGTAATAATTGGCATAGGTGAAGGGTCAAGGACATATTTTCTTCTTCTAATAGATTACACACTATCCAGAAAATATTAATTTCAATTTTTTAACTTTTTTTATGGTGTAACATTTCCAGATTGGTATTCATCATATATCAACAATTTCATTTCAATGACTAATTTGAAATTATAGTGTCTAAAATCACATATATGTCATGTTTTTATGCAAGATTTAATGCATGTAGTTTTATGCTTTATTCTACCTAAGAATGTATTATATACATTAACAATACTTTTCTTCTTTTTCAAATCCATATGCAATAATGTTATAGACTGAGTGATGTTTGAAACCATGAATAAGGAAATTTTGAAAATATTATGTGTATTAGAGATGTTCTTCCCATCATAATTCTTTTATATAATGTTCCACCTCATTTTTCACTTGGTTAAATGGATTAAAATACATGGTCTTATACATTGTAGATGGATGTAACCCCATTGAACAATATATGAATATTTTGAAAGGATATGTCCAGAATCAAATTCATCTAGAATATTATATTACAGAGCGATATGTTGATGAAGAAGCTATTGAATTTTTTAGAAATTATCTATTAGATGTTGAGATCATTGTCCTCCCAAAATATCGTCAGAATGGATTCTTTATGGGATAAGGGATTTTTGAAAGAGATGTTGTTACAATTACCTTTATATAGTTAGGGAAAGATCACATTTACATTTTACATAATAGTGCATAGGTCAATCCATACATTGAATCCCATGAAATAATTCATAAAAATTTAAATACATTAAGGTTTTAATATGGATATCAAATATAAATAATCAATAGTTTATTGGATTATTGGAAGATCATATTTATAAAGAGTTATCTAAAAACCCAAATTCAATTGTTGAATGACTTTGATGGTTATCCAAAGGACCAAATGTAAATTTATTGTCTTAAAATGGTAATATAATTAACTGTTATATGTTCTATACAATGTAACAATTTGAATGTAGTACGATACAAAATAGTGGAGTTACACTTGTGGTGGAAGTTATGAATGTATCATATTTGAAAGGTAGAAATCCAATTTATGAGAACATATCGTACATCGTAATCGTTGAAAAAATTTACAAGTTGGACAATAAACCATTTCAATTTTCTATTTTCTATTACAAATGGGTTTAAAACAGGAATGTAGTTAAAGTTTGTGAATTGGGCTTCATGAAAGTGAATTTCAGTGTGGAAGGGTAAAAATATGAACTGTTTGTAATGGTATCACAAGTAGTGTGAGTATTTTATCCCCTAGGTCCAAAAAATAGGATTTGGTCAATTGATCTGTTCAAGACTAAAACAAATGTAGGTTCATATGAAAGTTCAATTAGTAATGACTCATTCATTGGGATATCAAAATCCTTTCCTGGTGGTCCCAAAGTAGATAGTGTATTGTACCTTATAAGTGACCATAAGGAGGGAATCTGGATACTCTATAGATGATCCAAATCCCTTTAACATTTAATGAAAAAAATGAGATTTCAAAAAATAGGTTAATGTTTTTTTAATATACAATTATTTTACTCATAATATTAAGTGTTATCTACTGTATTATTGTAATATTAATTATATGTTTAACTACTCATATAGATAATGACTTCTCTAAACATTGATATAACCAATCCCGAGGAAGAACACGCTATCGATGATGAAACTAAGGAATTGTTAGGGGATAAACAACATGGGGATAAAAAAACAGGATCAGTATAGACAAACTATGTTAACTAAAGTTATCAAGGTAGGATGTAGAGGTATAAAATTTGAGGTTGGATGGAATCAATGTGGCCAACCTATTGACCTTGAAAAGATAATGTACATTAGTCACATTAGGGTCACAACTCAAATTCAGTTTCCAAATGATATAGATACATGGTATATTGTTATTCATTCCTTGAAGACAACCATTTGGGAAGATATTTGGGAAATTTTATGTTATACATTCTCCATTTTTAAAATTAATTATATAATTAAACTTTTATTTACTTTTCATTATCCCTTGTAGAATTCATTTATTTTTGATGATTTCCAAAAAAAATGTATTAATGCTCACTATAAATTCCCATAGATACTTCCTCACACTTATAACAAAGAAAAAATCTTAGGTATATTGAAGGAAAATAAATCCCCTACCCACCATCTACATATTCACACAATATAAAAAAGGTAATGTTGAAATATTTCATTAATCACTATGATGAGGAATCATTTCAGGTGCATTATAATTGATAATATTTTATTTGGAGTTATTTATTTTATCAATTCTCATTCAAAAGTGTTAATTTACAAAACATCAAAAGAGTGTTTAAAATAAGTAGAGTGCATCAAAACAAATTTACCCCTACCATAAATAAATTATCGGGTACCCTTTATTTTAAAATAAATTGGTGTTTGATAAGACGGATTTTTATATACATTTTGGATACTTTTCATTAATGTTTAATCATGATTTAATTGATAATATGCTGGTTTTTGATGAATTTTTGTAGGAATTAGGATTAAATGGTTCAAATCATGAATATTATGGAAATGTTAGAAATAATCATCACATGTTTTGAAACTAAATTACATGACATGTAATTATCGAGCACACCACCTACTTGTGGAAATTAAAATCCATGAGTCCCAATTACAAGGTGTGAATCAATTACATGCCATGTATCCTGATTGCACATCATGAATTATTAAAATCCCAAAATTTAAATATTATAAGGTGTGTACTCATTATATGATGTGAAAATTATAAAACGTACTTGTCATAGAAGATTCAAGATTAAAAATACATGAAGATCAAAAATATTCAGAGGATTTGGTTGATCTGAAGTACACTACATGAAAACTAATTACACATTGTGTAAGTGTCAAAGTAGAATCCACTTAATTTAGTACAAGGAGTGAACCATTTAAATTCCATGTACATTTTTGTCTCTATAAATATTTCATCACCCTCGACATGCAAGGGAGAACTCAGACCCCAAAACTCTTTTCTACTTTTCTTTTGATCTTCTCCATTTTTGTTCTATTTTCAGTTTTATATCTCTCTATTGTTATATTTTATTATTTTACACATTATGTTATTTCTTTTTAAAATTCCATGATGAATTTTTGGATCATCACTATTCCAACATTCCATTTCAAATATAGAAGGGAAGGAGTCACCCAAAATCATCTAAGGTAAGCTCTGGGTTGAGATATATTGGCTGAAGGTTGAATAAAATAAAAAACTAGTCGAGATTCCAACTTTAAACTACCTAGTGTGATATTTTCATGGTGTGTAATTTAATTACATGTCATGAAATCCTTAAGTCCTACATACTCCGAAAAATGCATCACATTTTTATTAAAATCCTTATTGTTCACATTACATGACATGAACCCTTTACATAGATTTTGAACCTTTCACATTGTGTATCCAATTAATGACTTCTTCCTAACATACATAACATGGATTGTACTCCTATTACACGGTTTGTAATCACCCAATGAACATCAAAAACTGCATGTTTAAGATGATAATTCCAAAAAAAACTCTGACTTTACTATTATAGGTTTCCTACTAATTCCTTTCTGGAATTAATCATCCAACAAGAAAGAAAACCAAAAGAAAAGAATAAAAATTCTTGTTATAAAATTAATGGGGAATTACAATCTCCCCACCATAAATTCTTTCTACCCCAAAAAATCCCTCAAGATACTAGATTTGTAAAAATATAAGGCCACTACTGCCTGATCAATGACTCCCACTCCAACATCTCATAGATATCTTATCCACACATCTATAGTACCCATACCAAGGGGGTCATTTTGCCACATACAACCTTATCCTGGAAATCCATAACCTGAAGTGGTTGCTCAACCAAAGTGGTATAGGGCTCAAGATCAACATCCTCCCATTCAATCACATGGGAAGGATATTTTAGGTACCCCCTCCACTAGAAAAAATGAAAACAAATCATTGATATCTATAAATATAGATGGAAATTAAAACCGATAGGCCACCCTCCATAGTCATCCATCTATCTCAAAGGGGCCCATAAACCTTAGTGCCAACTTACCCTACTAATCCAAACAATGATGTCCCATGAAATGTGAGACTCTAAGAAATACTTGATCACCAAACTAAAGCTCTAATGGAAAATCAATAAGGTCCTTATAATATTTATGATGACTTTTCTTTGTGGTCAAATACCTCTAGATCAATTGTACCATCTCCTTCATCTCCTGAACAACACTCGGTCCAACTAAGGACTACTCTCCCAACTTTTCCCAACACAAGTGAGATCTAAATGGTTGCCCATAAAAATACTCATATGGTTCCATCCTAATTGAGGTATGATAACTCTTACTATTTGATCATTCAACCAATGAAAAAAAAATTTCCCAAGATCCTTTGAAATCAAGCACACAATCATGGATCATATCCTCTATAACCTAGATTTCCCTCTATGTCTATCCATTCATATCTGGATGATAATTAATGATCAATACAATATGGGAACCCATCACCTCCTACAAAAATTTAAAAAACCTATATGTTAAACTTAGATGCTTGTTAAAAACAACTATAGAGGGAACTCCAAGAATCCTCACAATCCCTCTAACATACAAGTCCCCAAGTTGTTCGACTTTCATCATCTCTTGAACAGGTAGTAAATGAAAAAAAATCATGATTCAATGAAAGATCACACAAATTTTATCCTTCCCACTATGAGTATGTGGAAAAACAATGATGAAATAAATGGAAATATCATCCCACTTCCATACAAAAATGGATAAGGGATACAACAACCCCATAGGAATATGGTGTTCTGCCTTAATTCTCTAACAAGTATGGCACACTGATATAAAATCTGTAATCGACCATCTCATCCCCTACCACCAATACCAATATAATAAATCATGATAAATCATTATAGTACCTAGGTGAACAGACCAACAAGAATGGTGTCCACTACCAGACAACCCCTCCCTCAGGGAAAACAAAATAACCAACCAACTATATAATCACAAAGCTCAATTGGGAGACCAAGACCACTCACCCAAGGTCTCCCCACCATAAATCCATTCACGAAAGCATTTGAACTCAATTTCTATCACCTACAAGATCCAAAATCACTAATTAAAATACAATTCATCTTTCATCTAAGCCTAGAACACCTATTCACCATCCTCTTCCACTCCCAAGCTCATCTCAGAAAACAAACCCATCAGACACCACACCATAATTGATTCCATCACTACTTTTGTTATTAATTTTCTTCTCAGTGCATTGGAAACCAAATTCCCTTTCCCATGGGTATAATCAATATAAAAATCAAAAGTATGAAGACACTCTTACCAGCATCTTTGTCAGAAATTTAGATCACTCTGAGAAAAAATTATATTTCAAAATATTATGATCTAAATAAACTACATACAACATCCCAAAGAGATAGTGATGACACATTTTGAGTGCATGAATAATCACTTCCAACACAAGATCATGGGTAGGGTAGTTATTGTAACATCCTAGGTAAATAAAGAATATTACATTTTCATATTTATTAATATTTTTGAATTAAATATTAATTTTACTGTAAAGGTGGTGCTATGTTCAATGGAAAACTTGATAAGCAATAATTGGTTTCTTTGAAATATTACAATGCACACAACGTTGAGTTATACTAAAAATAATAATATTATATTATTATTTTAAATGGTAGTTAACGCATAACCATTATATTGGTGGGAATAAATAGAACTAACTATAATATGATTACACATGTTTGTTAAATTTTTTACATTTATCCAATAAAATTTAGAGGCTTAAAATGTGAATGAATCTAATTTTAAGCACAAAAAGTCTAATATTCTTTAAAAGGTCGATTTACCGTATTTTGATGGTGAACCCTTTTTAAATCTAGTTTCTGTCACTTTTATATGTTATATTTTACAAAATAAAATTCTTATTTAGAATCGAGACATCAGTATTTAATTTGGATGAAATTTTGGAATTTTTATGATAAAGTTCATTTTTAATGAATAGTGCAAAACACTACATCCTAATTCCAAAATGGATTTTAATATAATTTATTTATGTGTTTAGATTATATTTTTAATTGGTTTAAGGAATTATTTTTTTTATTTTTTTATTTTTTTATCATTTAATCCCATTTTGGTCATTAGAAGTAACTTCCCTTTGAAATTGGACATATCTAAGTATTAATCTTTGGATAATAATTATTTCTTAAAAACGTGCTTTTTGTTTTGACAACAGGAATTAATTTTAAATTAATTTATTATACTTATGTGTTTTAAATTTGGAAAAATGGATTCCATATTTGGAATAAAGAGGTCCAAATTGTGTAAATTGGTAACTTTTAATTTTAGATATTATGAATATTTACTTCAGTAAATATTTTATTTACCATGGTTAAATGGTAAATTAGGTAAATAAGGGTAAAAATAATATTATAATAATAATAAATTTCCATTAGACTTGTTAAAACCCTATTAAATGAGATATTTCTGACCAAGGACATCCTTGGGGCGATTTTGGGACTACATGGAGCCACATGGGACTGATCATGACACTTTATATTAATTAATTTAAAGTAATGACAAAATTGTCATAAACATATATCTTTTAGTAAAACAATTTTTATATGGGGTAATATAAGATATAACTTCGACTATAAATATTCATTTTAAATATAAAAATATTTAATACATCATGGTATTTTATTTATAATTTTTATACATTAAATAAATAAATTTAATTATGAAACAATGATGATGTAGTAATTACTTTATTAATAAAGGATTCAAATAAATGATATTATAATTATTAAAATAAATTTATTTTGAAAATTTTAATTCCATCCACGAATTTTGGAGATAATTATGAATTATTATATTTTAATTAATTAATTGTTTTCGAAATAATCAAGTTTTTATAGATTTTTTTAAAGTCTTGATATGAATAGTTTATAAATTAAAATAAATGAGTTTTTAAAACAATTAATATTTTTTAAAATGATAAAATAATCTTAAAAATCTAATATTAATCATAATTAAATAAATAATGTTACAAATTTCATAAATTATCCATTTTGGGTCGCTTTTAATTTTATAGTTATTATATTAACCATATAGTATGAATATATAAGAGGAGATGGAAAAAGTTAAATAAGTTAATAAAGGGTTAAATAAAAAAGATAAGGATTAAATAATATACAATACATATCCAATTCTTATTGGATGATTTTATTTCGACTTATATGCATCTTATTTCAAATTAAATAAGTTTTTGTGCTTTGAAGCCAAAAAACATTTTATAATAAATTAATACTTTCTAACATTCCTAAAGAGCCCCTCCCCCCTCTTATACAAGGCAACCAACTCTAACCCATTACTCACACCTCTCAAGCTTCTAGGATCACTGAAACTCTTCTTTAAGAATCTCCCAACATTCATATATTCTTCCTAGAATACTTAACTTAGAAATAAAGAAATTCAAGAAAGCCTTTTGGTTCAAACCAAAGGGAGTTACCTAATTCAAAGGTAACATCTTCTCACAAGTTCTTCTCTTTTATTTTCCTTATCCAACCCCCTAAACTCTCTTTATTCCATTATTTTATAAAAACACCAATATATTAAATATTCTAGGATGTTTTTATGAGAAGTATTCTAACTAAAAATCTACACGCCTCCATCTAATGGATACAAACATATTGTTTCTATGGATGACAAACTACTGCCTCACAAAATGATGATTGTTCAATTATCTCCTACCACCTCTCTTGGTGGCCATTATGATGGAACTATATTTTTATGTGATATATATTATATTTACATTGTCTCTATGCTTATGTATTTTTCATTTATATCATACCGTCACTGTTTCCATAACGGGTAAATACGATAATTTTATTTGAGGAAGTGCGGACTACCGCCCCATCAAAGTGATGTGACTCGCTCATGCCATACGTGGAACGTATAAAGGATGAAGTTAATGAAATTATATATGATATTATATATTAATTATAATATAAATATATATCATTATGTTTTAATTCCATTAAATATGAAATATAAATGAAATTTGCGTTCGTGCGTACGTACAGCTTACCGTCTCTATGAACGGTGCATTTTATTTCTTATCTTCAAATGTTATGTACTCTTATAAATGCATATATATACTAGATATATACAATATATATGATATATAAATCATGAATATAGTTCTGTAGATAATGTAATTTTGACTACATGGACAACTTGTAATTATAAGAAGTTCATTTTTGACTCAAGTACCAGATATCGAAAAAACAACCATTATTAACATAAATGATTATGTAATGTTTATAACAAGGTAATAAGTGATATAAAAGGAGTAATACACATGAAAAAGGTTCTGAAGAAAGTATAAATTAACTTTAGTTTATTATTCATGAGATTAAAGAATAAATGGGTCAAGTCGTACACAAGGTAAGGGACTTCGTCTCAATCTCCTTTCATTGAGGCATATTTTGATTTATACACGACATTCTTTTATATGGTGTATAAACCCCTTTGACATTTAATTTCCTTCAAAGGGAATATTTTTTCTATGAATCGTTTTACTAAATGACAAAAAAGAATGTTTCTTTTTAATGTATGTGGTGACAACGACTTTTCCGCCGCCACAAGAATTATTTGATCTTTGGCTTCCTTAACAATACATAGAGTTTTTTTATGAAAAATAAATATCATATACCCTTTTTACATATTTTGGTATTGAAAATGGTTTTCAGAAATCATTTATTATTTCAATATATTTAAATGATATATTGTGATTGAAATGTGGAAATTTTATCTTTTTTTATGTTTGTTTTATGTATAATGAATATGTTATGGTTTATGGGTATTGTTTACATATACGGGTGGTTCCATATTAAACCTAGGATGGGTGAGCTTGATATATCTCTCCAATGCATTGGGTAATGTGATGGAGGAAAATGTTAATGTTTATCTTAAGAGATTCAGGGAATATACTCTGATGGGTATTCCAAATGTAACTCCCTACGTAGCTGTGAAAGCTACAACATAAGTATGTTATGGATTCCACAATTTACCTTTATGATTTTTGATTACAATGTTTTATTCATAAATCCTATGATTTCTGAGGTTTTTTAAGGAGCTTATGTTTTGTATGTAATGATATAATAATGTTTTCTTTCTTTATTTTATAACCCTTACTGAGAGTTTTATGCTCATACCTAGTTTTTGAAATACAATTCACAGGATATAAGACTGGGTAAGATAAAGGAAGAATTCAAGAAGATTTATAGCAAGAAAAGAATTTTTTTTTCTTTTAAGAGTTTTTATGTTATGAAAAAAAAATTATACTGAGTAGAAGTTTCTACAAGTAATATTCCAGTTGTTATGTATATGCTATGACCTAATTCTCTAAATCTCTAAACCTAAAAAGATCCTCAATTTGAATTATTGACTTTACTCAAGATTATGTAATCTTTAAGGATAGGGACTTATAGTTGGTATCCGAGGTCGTTTTAGACAACTTTAGGAGTTTGGATATTGTTAAATTAATGTCTATTAATTTATTTATGGTAAGATTGAAATATTTTAGCATTTATATATTACCATGTAGCTTCACCAAAGATATTTCTATGTTCAGAATGGTTTATCATAGAGGAAATAGGGTAGTTGGGCTATGAAGGTATACAGTGGGAAATAAACTTCCAAATCAGCATCCTGAGATGGTCAGAATCAGAACTTAATAGTTTGTTTTAGGGATGGCCTTATTGACTCAGATAATAAATAACGGCTGTGTTTATTGGTGATATTTTGGTATATTATAAAAGTATAGAGGAACATGAAAATCATTTGAGGGTTGTCTTGAAAACTATAAATGAAAGGAAACTATATGGAAAATTATGCAAGTGAGAGTTTTGGTTACAGGAGATTTAATTCTTTGTTCACATTGTTTCTAAGGATGGCATAACTGTTGATCCTGCTAAAACAAAAGTTGTTTAATAATGGAAAAGACCAACAAATATGACCAAGATCCGTAGTTTTCTTTGTTTAGTAGTTTATTACCAGAGGTTTGTGGAAAATTTTTCACGTTTATCTATCCCAATGACTAAGTTCACTCGAAAAGGTGTTAAGTTCATTTGGAAAAATGAATGTGATGATTGTTTTTAGGAATTTAAAATAAGATTGGTCAATCCTCCAGTTTTGGCATTGCATTCTAAAAGTGGTGAGTTTTTTATCTACACTGATGCTTCATTGAAAAGACTTAGTTGTTTACTAATGCAGTATGATCATGTAATTACTTATTCTTCACGTCAGTTGAAACCTCATGAGTTAAATTACCCTAGATGTGATTTGGAATTAACTGCAGATTTGTTTCTTTAAAAATTTGGTGGCATCATCTATATGGAGTAAAATGTGAAATATATACTGACCATAAAAGTTTTATGTATATATTCACTCAAAAATAATTAAATATGATATAGAGGAGATGGATAGAATTAATCAAGGATTATGATTTCACAATCCATTACCATCCAGGAAAGGAAAATAAAGTGGCTAATGCTTTGAGTTAGAAAAGTAATGCTATATTAACCATGTTACGTTTGGAACAAGATCCTTTGATTAAATATTTTTTGAACATTGGAATAGAATTTGTTGGTGTAGGAGATTACTTTATTTTATTTCATGTTTTAGTGAAATCATCTCTATTAGATAGAATTAAGAAAGTGTTGAAGGAAGATAGTTAGTTTAATGAAAAAGGTAGAGTTGGTTCAGAAGGGTAAGTTTCATGATTTTAACATTGATAATGATTGTATTTTGAGATTTGGTAAAATATTATGTGTGCCTTGTGGCTAACATTTGAATAATTATTTGTAATATGATGTTCATAGTTCCCCGTTTTTAGTTCATCCTGATATTACTAAGATATACAGAGATCTTCAAGAGTATTACTGGTGGGATAGAATGAAAAGAGATATTACTGACTTTACTATGAAGTGTTTGACTTGTCAACGGGATAAAGCAGAGCGTCTGTTACCAAAAGGGATGCTTCAACCATTATCAGTGCCAGAGGAGAAATTGGAAAATATATATATTGAATTAGTTGTGGGATTAACGAAGACATATTGAGGTAATAGTGCAATCGGGTTATTGTTGATCGATTGAATAAATCTACTCATTTCATTCCAATTAGAGATAATTTGTCTCAAGATAAACGTTCTCGATTATATATTCAAGAGACATTCAAGTTACATTGAGTTCCCCTATTAATTGTTTCTAATCGTGATCTCAGGTTCACTTATAACTTTTGGAAAGTCCTTTATAAGTCATTAGGTACCGAATTAAATTTTAGTATAGCTTTTCATCCTCAATCAGATGGGCAGACAGAAAGAACAATTCAGACTTTGGAAGATATGATATGTGCCTACTCAATAGATTACTAGGGAAGTTGGGACCAACATCTTTCTTTGGTTGAATTTTCTTATAATAACACTTTTAATTTCAGTATACATATTACACCATTTGAGTCATTATATGGAAAGCGGTGTTGAAATCAAGCTTTTTGTGATGAAGTAGGTGAAAGGAAGTTGATGGGAACAGAATTGTTAAAATAGATGGTAGAAAAAGTTCAGTTGATTCAGAAGCACATGAAAATAGCTTAGAGTAGGAAAAAACGTTATGAAGATAATCGAAGGAAGGATCTTTCTTTTGAGGTAGGTGATCATTTATTTCTCAAAGTTTCTCCATAAAAAAGTGTGATGTGTTTTGGTAAGAAGGGAAAGTTGATTCTGATGTTCATTGGACCTTACGAAATCTTGGACAAAGTTGGATCAACTTATCAAAGAGTGGATTTACCTAAAATTTTATAACAGGTACACAATTTTTTTCATGTGTCAATGTTGAGAAAGTATATGCCGGATCCATCTCATGTTTTGAGTCTAGAGGTAGTTCAGTTGGAAGAAAAATCTTTCTTTTTAGGAACAACAAGTCCAGATTCTTGACCAAAGTGAGAAAGTGTTGCGGAATAAGGTAATACATTAGGTGAAGGTTTTGTGGATAAATCATATGGTTGAAGAGGCAACATTGGAATCTGAAAATTCTATGAGGTATAAATACCCCCATTTATTTGATAAGTGAATAAAATTAGGATGATGCAATTTCTAAAAGGGGGGAATGATGTAAAATCCCTGGTAAATAAAGAATATTACATTTTCAAATTTATTAATATTTTTGAATTAAATATTAATTTTACTTTAAAGGGGATTCTAAGTTTGATGGTGTAATCGATACACAACAATGGGTTTCTTTGAAATCTTATGTTGCACACAACATTGATTTATACTGAGAAATAATAATATAATATTATTATTTTAAATGCTAGTTAATGCAAATCTTTTGTATTGGCAGGAATATAAAAAACTAACAAAAATATGATTACACATGTTTTTAAATGTTTTTACATTTATCTTATAAAATTTAGAGGCTTAAAATGTGAATGAATCCAATTTTAAGCATAAATAGTATAATATTCTTTAAAAGGTCAATTTACTGCCTTTTAATGGAAAACCCTTTTTGAATCTAGGTTTTGTAACTTTTAGATGTTCTATTTGAAAAAAAATAAAATTCTTCTTTATAATCAGGACATCAAAATTTCATTTGGTTGAAATTTTAGTATTTTTCTAATCAAGTTCATTTTTAATGAATAGTGAAAAATACTGCATTTTAATTCAAAAATGGATTTTAATATAATTTATTTATATAGATAGATTATATTTTTAATTAGTTTTAAAGTTTAAGTATATTATTTTTTTATCATTTAATCCAATGTTGTTCGTTAGAAGTAATCTCTCTTTGAAATTGGACATAAACAAGTGTCAATCTTTTGATAATTATTATTTCTAAAAAAACATGTTTTTTGTTTTGACAACGGGAATTAATTTAAATTAATTTCAGCCACTTATGTGTTTTGAACTTTGAAAAATGGATTATATATTTGTAATAAAGAGGTAAAAATTGTGTAAATAGGTAACTTTTATTTTTAGACATTATTAATATTTACTTCAGTAAATACTTTATTTACCATGGTTAAAGGATAAATCTGGTAAATAAGGGTAAAAAATAATATTATAGTAATAATAAATTACCCTTACACTTTTCCTAACCCTATTTTATGAGATATTTACAACTAAGGTCATCTTTGGGTCGATTTTTTGACCATATGGAGCCACTTGGGAGTGATAATGACACTTTATAATAATTAATTTAAAGTAATGACAAAAATGTCATAAACATATATCTTTTAGTAAAGTAATTTTTATATGGGGTAATATAAGTTATCTCTACAAATATAATTATTAATTTGAAATTTAAAAATATTTCTGACATCATGGTATTTTATTTATAATTTTTATATCTTAAATAAATAAATTTAATTATGACCCAATAATGATGCAGTAATTTCTTCATTAATAAAGGATTCAAATAAATGATAATAAAATTATTAAAATAAATTTATTTTGAAATTTTTTATTCCATCCACGGATTTTAGAGATAAATATTACTTTTTATCATTTAATTAATGACGTTTTTATGAAAGATTCATGTTTTTATATATATTTTTATAAGTCTTGATATGAATAGTTTATAAATTGACATAAATGAGTTTTTAAAACAATTAATATTTTATTAAATGATAAAATAATACTAAACAACTAAGATTCGGAAAAATAACTTAAATAATGTTACAAATTTCATAAATGATCCATTTTGGGTCACTTGGCATTTTATAGTAAATATATTAACCATATAGTATGAATATATAAGAGTACATGGTAAATGTTAAATAAGTTAACAAAGGGTTAAATAAAACAGATAAGGAATACAAAATATTCAAAACATGTCCAATTATTATTATATGATTTTATTTCGACTTATATGCACCTTATCTATGTATTAAATAAGTTTTGGACCTTTGGAAACCAAAAATGATTTTATAATAAAATAATACTTTCAAACTTTCCTAAAGATCCCCACCTTCCACTTATAAATGGCAACCACCTCTTACCCATTACTCACACCTATAAAGAATCTTGGCTCATCCAAACTCTACTCCAAGAAGCTCCCAACAACCTTATATTCTTCCTAGAATACTTTCCCTAGGAAAAAGGCAATTCAAGAAATCATTTTGGTTCATACCAAAGGGAGTTACCTTATTCAAAGGTAACGTCTTCTCTCAAGTTCTTTTCTTTTATTTTCCTTCTCCAACCCCCTAAAATATTTTTATTCCATTATTTTATTACAACAACATTATATTTAATATACTAGGATGTTTTAATGATAATTATTCGAACTAAACATCCACACACCCCCATCTAATTATATGAAAATATTGTTTCTGTGGATGGAAAACTACTACCTCCTGAAACGATGATTGTTCAATTATCTCCTACTTCCTCTCATGGTGGCCATTATGATGGCACTATATTTATATGTGATAAATATTATATTAAAATTATATCTATTATTATTTATTTTTCATTTATATCATACCTTTATGGTTTCCGTAATGGGTAAATATGATAATTTCATTTAAGGAAGTGCGGACTACTGCCCCCTCAAAGTGATATAACTCATTCATCCCATACGTGGAACATATAAAGGATGGAGTTAATGAAATTATATATGATGTTATATTGGAATTGTAATATAACTATGTATCATTATGTTTTAATTACATTAAATATGAAATAGAAATGAAAGTAGTGTTCATGCGTACGTGCGACTTACCGTCTCCATGAACGGTGAATTTCATTTCTTATCTCAAAATGTTATGTACTATTATAAATACATATATACATTGGATATATATAATATATATGATATATAAATCATGAATATCATTCTGTATATAATTTAATTTTTAACACATGGACAACCTGTAATTATAAGAAATTCATTTTTAACTCAAGTACCAAATATCGACAAAATGACCGTTATTAACTTAAATGATTATGTAATGTTTATAAAATGTTAATAAGTGATATAAAAGGATTAATAAACTTGAAAAAGGTTCTAAAGAAAGTATAAATTAACTTTATTTTGTTATTCAAGAGATTAAAGAACGAACGGGTCAAGTTGGACACGAGGTAAGGGACTTCGTCTCAATCTCCCTTTATTGATGCATATTTTGATTTATACACGACTTTCTTTTACCCATTGTATAAACCCCTTTTACATTACATTTCTTTCAAAGGGAATATTTTTTCTATGAAGCATTTTACTAAATGAAAAAAAAGAATGTTTCTTTTTAACGTATGTGGTGAAAACAACCTTTCGGCTGCTGTGAGTATTATTTGATCTTTGGCTTCCTTAACAATCCACAATATTTTTTTAATGAAAATAAATACCATATACCCTTTTTACATATTTTGGTATTGAAAATGGTTTTTGAGAAAGCATTTATTATTTCAATATCTTTAAATTATATATTGTGATTGAAATATGGAAATGTTATATTTTCTTTATGTTTGTTTTATGTGTGATGAATATGTTATGGTTATCGGGAATTGTTTACATATATGTGTGGTTATGTGAAAAAACTAGGGTGGGTGAGCTTGAGATAGCTCTATAATACATTGGGTAATGTGATGGAGGTAAACATTAATGTTTCTCCAAAGTGATTTAGGGAATATACTGTGATGGGTATTCCAAATTTAACTCCCTACGTAGTTGTTAAAGCTACAACATATGTTATGGATTCCACAAGTTATCTTTATTATTTGTGATTACTATGTGTTATTCATAAATCTTATGATTTAATGATGTATATTAAAGAGCTTATTTTTTGTATGTAATGCTATACTAATGTTTTCATTCTTTATTTTATTACCCTTACTGAGCTTTTTATACTCATCTTAAGTTTTTCTAATATTTTCCACATGATATAAGGCTGGGTAAGATAAAGGAAGAATTCAAAGATATTTATATCAGTAAAAGAATTCTTGTTTTCTTTTAAGAGTTTTTATTTTTTTAAAAAAATGGATACTAAGTAGAAGTTTCAACATGTAATATTCCAGTTTTTATGTATATGTTATGACATAATTATCTAAATCTCTAAACCTAAAAAGATCCTCAATAAGAATTATTGAATTAACTCAATATTATGTAATATTTAAGGCTAAGGCCTTATAGTTATTCTCATGATGGAATAACTAGAGAGAGACATAAGCCACCACTTGTTCACCCTGCATCAAGACGCATCCCAAACCCATACTTGAAGCATCATAGAAAAAATCATAACCCAGACCCAATTCTAGAAGAATAAAAACTATTTTTTAATTCTAACTCACCTTTAGATACTCAAAATATCTACAAAACTTTTAATTCCTTTGACACTTTACACCCTTATGGGTTAAAGATGTCATTGAAGATGCAATTTAAGAGGGAGCCTGAATAAACCTTCTAAATTAACTAGCCAGAACCAAGAATCTCTAGATCTCAAACACAATTCTAGGTTACTCATAGAAAATAACTACCTATACCTTTTCAATATCTACTAATACTCCCCTTTTAGATATAATATTCCTTATAAACTTCACTTATCTGATCCAAAACACACATTTGAGAACACTAAAATTTCATCCATGGGCACTACAAAAAAATTCCAAGAACCAATGAAAGATCTGGTTCATCAAGGCCACAAACACTGCATGAGCATTAGTGAGACCAAATGGCATAACCAGAAACACAAAATTACAATATTGACTCCTGAACATTGTCTTTGGTATATCCCATTCTCAAAATCTTAGTTTGTGGTACCCTGGACATAGGTCAGTCTTATAAAACTAATTATCCACTCTATGATGATAAATTGTTTATCGGTCCTTGGAAAATGATATTTGTTCTCAATTGTCACATGAAATAAACTTTTGATAACTAATGTAATGTTTAAGGATCTCATATACCTTATTATAAAAGGGGATATGTGAAGACCATGGTGACATTATTGAAAGAATATATCCTTTAGCCTCTAAGTACTCTATATGGACCTTAACTTCCTCTAACATAGTAGGTTCCATATGCTAATATGGAGTAGAAATGAGAATTTTTCTTGGGAGAAGTTCTATAGTAAACATGACCTCTCTCTATATCGGTAAACCAAAAAAATATTCCAGAAAGTCTTTAGGGTATGAACACACAACTATAGGAACCTTACAACCAAAAAAGGGGGAAATTAATCAAGAAACAACTCTAACAAGTAGCATGAGATTACCTTGGCATAAGAAACAACATGCCCTTCGCTTCCTAGTCTAGGGTCCCACTCACCCTAGAAAACATGAGTGACCTCTTTAGAAGATAAGAACTAAAATCAAAGGTAATAGCAGTATATTAGGGCATTAACACTGATCATCCAATCCATATAGATAATCTAGTCGAAGATTTCAAGATAAATCACTAATAAGAACCACACCACCTTGAATTTTACAATCATCACCCAACACATAGGACATCTAAAACCTTTTTTGTACCTCTTCCCCAATGGAATAGAAATATCCCCCAAGAATGGAATAAGTTATGAACATAATCCCAACATGTAAAATAAATTTAATGATATGAATGAATGAGTACCACCTGTAACAAATAAATCTATCACCATATAATAGAGATAAACACCATAGCTCTAACAGTAGTTGGCCCTACATTGAATTCCCCTGGTGCATAATCCATTGTATAATGGCATCTAGTCTTAGCCACATGAGAATATCCCATTTCATGGGGATTAGACCCAAAACCCTTTAAAGGATCTACAAGACCCTATGAACCCTTAATAAGAGTGGATCCTACCCTACTACCGTGATATATCTTTTCACAATAATACTATAAATTGCTTGATCATCCACAATTATGAAAATTATTGGGAGTATCTAAGTAGTTAGGCTTGATATGGCCTCACCTTCCATATTGGTAGTAGAAAACCTATTGTGGGTATGTCAATCCACTAAAACTGTTCCTAAAGAGAATTGACCACTCTTATGCTTCCTTTTATATCTATAATATACACCCTAGATAACCACTAAACCAACTGAAGATCCACCCAAACCTATCTTTTTGGATATGTTTTCCTCAACCAAAGCTTCCTTTTTAGCCACATCTATAAAGGTTGAAAGGTTCATGGGTATCAACATTGACCAAATATCAAGCATTTTGCCTAACTCAATCCTATGAGCCTTCAGGTGCACATTAGTGAAAAGATTCTATGCAAGATGAACCAACTCAAAAAAATGGGTAGAGTACTCCAGAGCAGTACACTCCCCTTTTCTATAAAGTCATAAACTCTCAGGTCTTCATCGCACATAATGTATCAGGGTAAAACTTTTGGTTAAATATTTCATTGAAGGAATCACAAGTAAGATACCTATTTAACTTATCTTATGGAATATGTTCCCACCATCTCATTTCTGGACCCTCAATCATATACATGGAAAAAACCAACCTTAGAGTCTTTCAGAGTCTTCAATAAGTTAAAGATCATATCTATCCATTGAATCCAATCATTATATTACTGGGGTCTTATGTAACCAGGAAATATAGGTGGATGATTATATATAAATTCAAACCATGATCCACCATGATTCATGGGTTCTTGACACCCACTTGACCAAATGTTCGAACAGTGCAGATAATAGCTTCTACCAAAGTAGGGTCCACTAGAGGGTTCTCTTGAAAAACCTTCCTCATAACTTCCTATCTTGGATTTGGAATATATCTTCTTTGATTACTTGTCTACCAAAATAAAAAATAAAATTAGTCATGAGAAATTTCAAAAATCATAATACCAACTTATAACATTGATATCAAAGCATTAAAAAAATTGGAATTTACAAAAACCATGGAAGTTCTTACTCAAAAAGGAGTGAGTCAATTTAAATAAACTTCCGATATAGTTCATTAAAATGACCTTAAACTCCAATTCTCAAACCTAGTAAAAGTACCTAATCACCAAAGGTAACTTGGTTTTAGTCATAGAAGTGAGCTAGCCCGGACCCTTTTCCAAAATTAACATCTAAATTTAGAAGGTCCTAGATCCTGTATACCCAAGACACAGAACCAAACTTGGGTAGTGTTAACACACATCAGGATGAGCATCCCTTTGATACCAAATTGTAACGAACCAACCTGGGTCATCTATAAAATACACATGAACCAATTTTTCATGTAATATAGGTAAAATGTAGCGACTCAGGTTTTTGGTCCTATCAGGATTTGGAATATTTCTAGAAATAATTCCAGAGCTAGGCGCGAAGACGGCGTGCGATTCTGAGGCCTGGTGTGCCCGGAATTAAGTTTATAAAGATGTTAAGTATTTTTATACTATGCACATGGCGGGGGTGTGATATCTCCTAAACGGTAGCTCAGAACGGGAATCTGAGGGAACGGTTGCGTCCAGAATGTTCCGTTTACCCTAGGCAGGGTGTAAACATTGTGGACGCGGGCTTGCGGTGAGAAATGCCACCAGGGGCGTTTTCATAAAAAAGTGGCGAAGTTAGTGTGCGGGCGTCGGCTCAAATAACTTCTGAACGGCGTATTGGATGGAAAATCTGAGTCTTCCATTGTGTTTAGAACGGCACGTTTACCCTAGGGGTGACCTTATTTTTGTTCCCATCGGGCGTCGAGTCCGAGACGGTTTTGGCGCCGGCGGGCAGCTGATATAAATATCAGCACCCCCCCCCCTCCCTTTATCGTTCCTCTCGACGTTCTTCGCCGTTCTTCGCCGCCACTCTGCCGAATCGAGCAAACGAAGCGCCCACGAGCTCGGAATTCGACGGCGGACGTTCCAAGAGCGCGCAACGGAAGATCTGGAGTGTGGATCTGAGGCAGAACGTCGGCATTTCTCCCGCGAGGTAGGAGGATTTTATTTTTAACCCCTGATCTCGTTTTTTCTGCATTTTTCTGCAAATTGAAGTCGTAGCAGTGTAGATCGGGTCCCGAAGGTCGTGTAGACGCCTTCGGGTCGCAAAACGGACCACCAGGATGCCCCCGACGGTCCGCGGAAGATCCGTCGTTGCGGCACTGGGGCGGCGGCGGCGGCGCCGGCGGAGCCCGGCGGCCCGCGGTGGCCCGCGGCTACTAGCCGCCCAGCGCGGCGGCGCGCCGGCCGGTCCAGGCCGGCCGGTCGGGGCCGGTCCGGCCTCTTTTCTCATACGGGGGTCTTTAAACCCCCGTATCTTGCAATCCGGAAGTCGGATTCGCGTGCCGTTTGCGGCGACGTGACCCTAACGACGAGGCGAACCCTCTGGAGTGGGTTCGAGTGTTTAAAGGTTCGGGATCGTGGCCTGGGAGTTAGAAACATCGTATAAAATAATATTATTTTATTATTTTACGACTTCGGGCCGTTGTAACTTCTACCCGGAGCGTCCGATTGACGTGCCGTCAGTGGAATTGAGACCCTGATGGTACGACGGACTTTTTGAGATGGTGTCCAGGTGTTTGGACTGAGAACGGGGTGCGGGCCCCACGAGGCCGGGTTTTGGGCTTTTGCGGAGAAACGCAGCTTTTGCACCAGGAGTCCAATTTTGGTGGATGAATAGTCGATCCTGTGTGTTTTTCCAAGGGGATCCCAATGGTGCAATCTGTTCGATGAGTTTTGGAATCCAGGCGTGGGCCCCACCCGAGCTGGCCTTCAGTGAATAGTACCTTTTTCACCGGGTGTCCGTTTTGGACGAGCGAGTAGTCGATTCCTCTTGTTTTTTCGAGGGGATCGCCGTGGTGTGATCCGCTGGATGGGTTTCGGGATCATTGGGTGGGCCCCGCACGATCTAGCTACGGTGAACAGTGCCTTTTCATCGGTGCTCCGTTCGGGCGAGTAAACAGCCTATCCTGCGTGTTTTTTGCGTAAAACGCGATGGTGGCCTCGGTTTTGGCCTAGGAGGTGCGCAGTGTGGCGTTAAGGCGGGTCACTCGGGTTAGAGACCTTTGGACCAGCAGTGGTTGAGGGTTCTCCCTTGGTTCGTTCCTACAAGGGTTCGTGTGGCATCACAACCTTCGTATGGGTTTGTGATCCTCTCGATGGGATGTCTTAACTGATAGAGTTGTGGCATCCCTCCGGTGGGCCCGAAGCGGATCCTCTAGCATCTTTACCCTAGATCGGGTTCTTGGTATCGCTGTAACCACTTATTCACGGGCGGCGATCCCCTATCTAGCAGGTTAACCCGTAGGGTTTGTGGCATCATCAGGAATATGATCCCCTACGCGGTGGGCCGTGATCAATGGGGTTTTGGCATCATCGGGTATATGATCCCCTACTCAGCATGTGGTTTATAGAAGGGTTACGGTATCGTTGGTTATGCGATCCCCTACTCAGCGCGTGGTTTCGGTAGGGTTGTGTCATCGTCGGTTCGATCCCCTACATCACGAGTTATACCAGATAGGGTTCCGGTATCATCGTGACTATCTTTATATGGAAGATGATCCTGTATCTGAGTGTGGAGTTTCTGTCGAGCGCCAAATCGGGTTGTGGTATCCCCAACAGATCTTGGGTGTGATCCCCTATATGTGAGAACTACGTATGCCAGATCAGGTCATGGTATCTCCCAGCGGACCCTAGGAGTGATCCCCTATCTATGAGCTACGTATACCGGAGTGGGTCTTGGTATCCCCTAGCAGACCCTAGCGGCGATCCCCTATCCGAGGAGTTTGGTGGTTATGTTGTTTCAGCGAGTGATGTTATCCGACGAGCGTGGTCTCTCTGGTGAGCGTCAGAGATGTTTATTTGGGACCCGATGGAGTGTATCCCTCGGATGAGTGTCATCTGGGATGACAGTGACCGTGGAGCGTGTTCACATGGTTGTGGACAGTTGCTGGTGATGAGTTCAGTACCTCTTGTGGCTTGTTGCGTGAGCTGATTATATCTAGATTTGTTCAAGGTGTATGTATGGGAATACACCTGAGCTAAGCTGAGATGACTAGTTGTGTTTAGCCGAGGATGGTCACGAGATAGAGTTTCTCTCTCGTCTGGGATCCCTCTGGCCGGGTTGATCGGACTGTTGCCTTTCAGTTGCTCCCTTGGGTTTTGGGTTTTTGGGGTGCCTACTGAGTATGTTTATACTCACCCTTGCACGGTCTTTGCCCGCACATATTTGTGTCTTGTGCAGACCACATGCCTTTTGACGGAGTCCTAGGAGGACCCGGAGTAGGCGGAGCTTAGTGAGCGTGTTGAACGAGGTGTTTACCGGAGCTGTGCCGAGGGAGCTTTTCGGCGGGTGTTTTTGGCAGCGTTCCCCTTCTTCAGAGCAGGTTGGATGCACTTTTGTAGTTTTCTTTTGGTGGGCCTTGTTTTTCCCTTTGTACTTTTTCTGTTGCACTCTGGTTTGGGATAGATTGTATGCATGCTTTTACTTTTCAGTTTCTATATCTCTGCACTATTGCATGGAGCTGTTGTGAGTGCGCGTGTACAGGTACCGTAGGCTAATTCCTCCCATGTGTGTGATAGCCTACTCGATGCTGGTCGCCAGCCCCTGGCCTATTGGAGGCGGGTTTGTGGAGTCACGGCTCGAGCCCCGTTGGGTCAGGTCGTGATAGAGTGGTATCAGAGGAGGTTCCACCTTTGGAATCTCAGAGCGTAGCTGGTCTAGCTGTGAGTTTGGTTTGGGTTGCATAGCGGTAGTGTTGGGATGTTTCGAGTTTGGCTTTCAGGCCAGAGACTCCAGTGTTGGTGCGGCGGCCGACGTATCCATACACCAGGACTCTGATAACCTGCCTTTCGACTCAGGACATTCGTACACTGGTCGCGGGGACATAATGGTACATGCATCATATAGGATTGGGTTTTTGGGTTTTCCTTGTCCTTCTTGAGTTAGGTCTCCAGATATACTCTTTGACTGTGGTGTGTCTTGAATGTATCTCAGGATGCCTCCATGACGACAGCCAGTAAGGGTTCTGCAGTGGGATTGTGGTGACGATCCGCCCCGTGTAGAGGTTGTGGAGCAGGGCGCAGGTTCTGAGGTTGCACCTCCAGGTGGTCTGCCAGTTGAGCCACCACCTGTCGAGCAGCTGATTGTGTCGGCGGTACAGGACGAGGTTGCACGCAGGCTGAGTGCACTGCACGAGTTCCAGAGGTAGCGACCTCTGAGATTTTGGGGTGATCCAGACCCCCAGGCAGCTGATGACTGGCTTGAGGCAGTCACCCAAGTTTTCCGCCTAGTGAGGACACCTCTAGATCAAATGGTGGTCCTAGAGGCGAGCCTTCTGCATGGTTCTGCCGGGCGATGGTGGAGTTTGGTGGCGCAGTCCCATGACGAGGAGACGCTCACATGGGCAGAGTTTGAGTGGCTCTTCAGGGAAGAGTTCTATCTGGTGACGCTGAGGTCAGTGCGGATTGAGGAGCTTCTGCAGCTTCGACAAGAGAGCATGACCGTATCGGAGTACTCAGCGAGGTTTACAGACCAGTCGCGCTACTCCCTGGATATGGTTCGAGACCCGTTCTTTAGGGATCAGACCTTCGAGCATGGCTTACGTAGGGACATCCGAGTAGGTGTGGTTTCCTTGTTCCTGCCCACATATGCTAGAGTGCTGGAGCGAGCATTGGTGGTGGAGAGTTTTCTAGCTGAGCAGATCCCCCCTTTTAGTGCTGGGCACGTGAGAGATGAGACTTCTTCAGTCGGATCAGCATCTGGTTGCCGACGACAGACGCAGGGGTCAGGATGTGGTCGACGTTTCAGGAGGCGACCCCAGGATGGAGGATCTGTGGCTCAGGGCTCACTGACCAGTTTTGGTCAGCCGCAAGAGAGGCGGTGTTACGATTGCGACAGTCGGGGACATCTTGCTAGAGATTGTCCGACCCAACGTGCTACTGAGAGGGAGCCAGTCGATGGACCACCTTGGCAGAGGTAGCGTCTCAAGCAAGGAGGTCCGCAGGGTGGTGGATGTGGCGGCGGAGCTGGTGTAGCAGGAGGCGGTGGTAGGCAGTACCAGTTGCCACCACACCCACCCCCAGGTGGTCCACGCCAAGCTCAGGGAGCTGGTGGCCGAGGGCGAGGACAACTGCATGTCCTGGAGGCAGTCGACCCAGAGGCACCGCGGATGGACAGAGGTACGCCTTGTGTCTTTTCTACTTACTGCAGTAGTTTGTCAGACACTGTTTAGCGGTACTCTTTCCTTTTATTGCTTGCTCGAGTTTTGTTTAGGGCGTTGATAAGACCCTTTGTGGGAGTTGTTCTGCATGCTTCGAATGCGTGAGGAAGAGGGATCCTTCCCCCACCGGGATGCGTTTTTGTGATGCGATTAAAAACCATGCGGGCGAGTCGGTGTTGCCCAAAGAGGATAGTATTGAGGTGTGGCAGATGAGTTCCTCTGACTTATACGTTCGGGCATGGGTGTTTGTTGGTGAGGTCGCTGGTGTGTGAGACCCAGTTGAGAGTCCGATCACCTTCCTTGTACTTAGGGATTTTCGGGGATGAAAAGTTCTAAGGGGGGGAGGATGTAGCGACTCGGGTTTTTGGTCCTGTCAGGCTTTGGAATATTTCTAGGAATAATTCCAGAGCTAGGCGCGAAGAAGACGTGCGATTCCGAGGCCTGGTGTGCCCGGAATTAATTTTATTAAAATATTAAGTATTTTTATACTATGCACGTGGCGGGGTGTGATATCTCCTAAACGGTAGCTCAGAACAGGGATCTGAGGGCACGGTTGCATCTGGAATGTTCCGTTTACCCTAGGCGGGGTGTAAACTTTGCGGGCGCGGGCCTGCGGTGAGAAACGCCACCAGGGGCATTTTTGTAAATAAGTGGCGAAGTTAGTGTGCGGGCGTCGGCTCAAATAACTTCTAAACGGAGTCTCATATGGAAAATCTAAGTCCTCCGTTGCGTTTAGAACGGCGTGTTTACCCTAGGGGTGACCTTACTTTTGTTCGCATCGGGCGTCGGGTCCGAGCGGGTTTGGCGCCGGCGGGCAGCTGATATAAATATCAGCCCCCCTCCCCCTCTTTATCGTTCATCTCGACGTTCTTCGTCGTTCTTCACCTCCACTCTTCTGAATTGAGCAAACGAAGCGCCCACGAGCTCGGAATTCGACGGCGGACGTTCCAGGAGCGCGCAGCGGAAGCTCTGAGCGCGGATCTGAGGCAGAACGTCGGCGTTTCGCCCGCGAGGTAGGCGGATTTGAGTTTTAACCCTAGATCCAGTTTTTTCAGCTTTTTTCTGCAAATTAAAGCTGTATCAGTGTAGATCGGGTACCGAGGGTCGTGTAGATGCCTCTGGAACACAAAACGGACCACCGGGGTGCCCCCGGCGGTCCGCGGAAGATCCGCCGGCGCGGCGGCACCGGCGCCGGCGGAGCCCGGTGGTCCGCGGCGGCCCACAGCGGCACGCGGCGGCACGCCGGCCCTCCCGCCGGAGAGAGGCGGAGAGCCTCTGGCTAGGGCGGGCCAGCGGCGGCGGCCAGTCCAGGCCGGCTGTACCGGCCGGTCGGGGCCGGTCCAACCTCTTTTCTCATACGGGGGTCTTTAAACCCCCGTATCTTGCAATCCGGGAGCCGGATTCGTGTGCCGTTTGCGGAAACACGACCCTGACGACGAGGAGAACCCTCCGAATTGGGTTCGAGGGTTTAAAGGTTCGGGATCGTCGCCCGGGAGTTAGAAACGTCGTATAAAATAATATTATTTTATTATTTTACGACTTCGGGCCGTTGTAACTTCTACCCGGAGCGTCCTATTGACGTGCCGTCAGTGGCGTTGAGACCCTGATGGTACGGCGGACTTTTTGAGATGGTTTCCGTGTGTTGGGACTTAGAATGGGGTGCGGGCCCCACGAGGCCGGGTTTTGGGCGTTTGCGGAGAAACACAGCTTTTGCACCAGGAGTCCGATTTTGGCGGATGAATAGTCGATCCTGTGTGTTTTTCCGAGGGGATCGCAATGGTGCAATACATTTGATGAGTTTCAGAATCCAAGCGTGGGCCCCACCCGAGATGGCCTTGGGTGAATAGTACCTTTTTCACCGTGTGTCCGTTTTGGACGGGCGAGTAGTCGATTCCGCTTGGTTTTTCAAGGGGATCGTCATGGTGTGATCCACTGGATGGGTTTCGGGATCGTTGTGTGGGCCTCACATGAGCTAGCTACGGTGAATAGTTCCTTTTTCACCGGTGCTCCGTTTTGGGAAATTAAACAGCCTATCCTGCGTGTTTTTCCGCGTGGAACGCGATGGTGGCCTCGGGGTTGGCCTAGGAGGTGCGCAGTGTGGCGTTGTGACGGGTCGCTCAGGTTAGCGACGTTTGGACCAGCAGTGGTTGGGGGTTCTCCCTTAGTTCGTTCCTACAAGGGTTCGTGTGGCATCACAACCTTCGTATGGTATTGTGCTCCTCTCGATGGTTTGTTTTAACTGATAGAGTTGTGGCATCCCTCTGGTGGGCCCGGAGAAGATCCTCTAGCATCTTTACCTTGGATCGGCTTCTTGATATCGCTGTAACCGCTTATTCACGGGCAGTGATCCCCTATCTAGCAGGTTAACCCCGTAGGGTTTGTGGCATCATCGGGAATATGATCCCCTACGTGGTGGTCCGTGCTCAGTAGGGTTGTGGCATCGTCAGGTATACGATCCCCTACTCAGCATGTGGTTTATAGTAGGGTTACGGTATCGTTGGTTATGTGATCCCCTATTCATCGCGTGGTTTCGGTAGGGTTGCGGCATCGTCGGTTCGATCCCCTACATAGCGAGTTATACCAGATAGGGTTCCGGTATCATCGTGACCATCTTTATATGGACGATGATCCTCTATCTGAG
Source organism: Viscum album (assembly GCA_963277665.1). Lineage (NCBI taxonomy): Eukaryota > Viridiplantae > Streptophyta > Magnoliopsida > Santalales > Viscaceae > Viscum > Viscum album. The sequence goes on along the minus strand of OY728121.1, from coordinate 1,150,932,292 downwards.
TGTGGAGTTTCAGTCGAGAGCTAGATCGGGTTGTGGTATCCCCCAACAGATCTTGGGTGTGATCCCCTATCTGTGAGAATTACGTATGCCAGATCAGGTCGTGGTATCCCCCAGTGGACCCTGGGAGTGATCCCCTATATGTGAGCTACGTATACTGGAGTGGGTCTTGGTATCCCCTAGCGGACCCTAGCGGCGATCCCCTATCCGAGGAGTTTGGTGGTTATGTTGTTTCAGCGAGTGATGTTATCCGACGAGCATGGTCTCTCGGGTGAGCATCTAAGATGTTTGTTTGGGACCTGATGGAGTGCATCTCTCAGATGAGTGTCATCTGGGATGACAGTGACCGTGGAGCGTGTTCACCTGGTGGTGGACAGTTGATGTTTATGAGGTCGGTACCTCTTGTGGCTTGTTGTGTGAGCTGATTATATCTGGATTTGTTCAAGGTGTATGTATGGGCCTACACCTGAGCTGAGCTGAGCTGACTAGTTGTGTTTAGTCGAGGATGGTCACGAGATGGAGTTTCTCTATCGTCTGGGTTCCCTCTGGCTGGGTTGAGCGGACTGTTGCCTTTCAGTTTCTCCCTTGGGTTTTGGGTTTTTGGGGTGCCTACTGAGTATGTTTATACTCACCCCTGCACGGGCTTTGCCCGCACATGTTTGTGTCTTGTGCAGACCACATTCCTTTTGACGGAGTCCTAGGAGGACCCAGAGCAGGCAGAGCTTAGTGAGCGTGTTGACCGAGGTGTTTACCAGAGCTGTGCCGAGGGAGCTTTCCGGCTGGTGTTTGTGGCAGCGTTCCCCTTCTTCGGAGCAGGTTGGATGCGCTTTTGTAGTTTTCTTTTGGAGGGCCCTGTTTTTCCCTTTGTACTTTTTCTATTTCACTCTGGTTTGGGATAGATTGTATGGATTCTTTTACTTTTCAGTTTCTATATCTCTGCACTGTTGCATGGAGGTGTTGTGGGTGCGTGTGTACAGGTACCTTAGGCTAATGCCTCTCATGTGTGTGATAGCCTACTCGGCGCTGGTCGCCAGCCCCTGGCCCATTGAAGGCGGGCTTGGGGAGTCGCGGCTCGATCCCCGTTGGGTCAGGTCGTGACATAAAACAAGATAATATAACCAATTCTTTAATATAAGAAAAATAAGACATATGACCAGTGTACAGAGTGGAATAAATGAGATACAAGAAATATATAAAATCCATGCCAAAATAGTTTAAACCAAAAAGGAAATAAAATACATAAATGACCAAAAGAAACCTCTAAACCAATATAAACCAAAAGAAATAACAACAACATAATCCAGTATACTACAAGATGATTGTCCCTTTACCTAAATAATATAATAAAACATCTTCAAACACCCAAATGCACAAGTAGGGTGTGTGAAAAAACCCATTAGGATACCACCATAGATTCTATACAAGGTATAATATCATGAATGAAATAATTATAGATTTTAAAAAATATTATTTTAAAAAAATTATAAATTAAATTTAGTTGTAAATCATTTCCCCTTATTATCCTTTGGTTTTTATAAAATCCATTCATACTCTCAAAATAGAAATTTGAAAAGTATAATTGGTAAAACATGAAATCATATCAATTCATCTAGAGGTAAACAATAAAACACATATCCATGAAATAACCTACCATGTGAATCTATGTGATACAACATCAAATAAAAACTTGTGAGAAACACTCCATGATAAAAAACATGCAATAAATAACCATAAATGAAAAGGAACCTATCATACTAGGCACCAACATATGGGACACTGCGTACTATACACTAAAACTCCTAAATAATCATAATGTAGAATCCAACAGATATCTAGTTCTGTTATTCAATATCACAAAAGGTTACCTCTTGATAGTAGAATACAAACTAAGGCTAACTGTGTCACCTTCCCAATGCACCCAAGGTTTTCAATTTTCAATTTTATAAATAAATTTTCAAAACAATGATCACAATTTTACAATAGTTTTCAATTGAAATCCATTCCTCTTCTGATTTTGGAAACCCATTTCCAAATCAATAAAATCTATTTTCAAAGAAACAACAGCTTTTTAAAAAAATTACTTTTCAGGGAAATCTTTTGAAACATGATATCACATCTAATAAGTGAAAAATCCAAATGAATTTATCTATAATGGAATGAAATTCATCAAATTAACCCATTTTATAGAAATACCAACATCAAAATGGTAGAAAGCTAACAGAATTAGACTAATGTGACTAAAAACAAAGAGATTGACCTTCTAAAGACAGGGAATTCCAAGAAACTATAATGGATTGAGAAAAACAATATCCAATCATAAATCCAAACACAATCATATCCAAAACCACAACCATGACCAAAACCAAGGTAGAACCCAAAGAATTACATTCCCATGGAGAATCAATCCAACCACAATGGTGATCAATCACTGAATGAGGTGGTCTGGAAGGAAATGAGTCACCCAAAATCACCTAGGGTGAGCTTTTGGTAGAGAGAGATAGGCTACAGGTCTAATTAAATAAAAATTCAATCATTCCTCCTACTTAAAACCCCCAATCATGAGATTTATAAAGCGTGTCATATCATTACACATCATAAAATACTTGAGTCTGATAGATGCTAAAAAATGCATCACTATTTTATTAAAAACCATATTTTTTCATTACAAGATATGAACCCTTCGTATGTCATGTAAACCTCTCATGTTATAAACCTAGTTAACTGTTTCAATCTGGCCTACATTACATGGCGTGTACTCCTATTACGTGTTGTTTATCACCCAGTAAAGAGAAAAAACTTCCGGTTTAAGCTAAAATTACAAAAAAACATGAATTTACCAATATAGATATCCTCTAAATTACTTTTTGGTTTTACTCATACAAAAAAACCAAAATCAAAAGTTAAAACATACATGACATAAATTTAATGAGGCATTAATGTTGACCCTGAATATCCACTTACTAAACCTTAGTAGCTGAGTATATTTTGGGAAATAAATATTTGATCTGATAAATGCCCCAAATACTAAACAACTCCTTTGGGTAACATCAGAATTTATTTTAAATCTACAGTAAAAGTTTTATGTGATATGAAAAATCACATGTTCATTCTTTATATATGTATTAATTAATTAGAATCTGAATCCACTTACATCCCATGTCGTGTGTTAAGGATGGAGGCTTATGTAAATGAAGAGGGAAAACTAGTAAATGAAATAAAAAAAATCAATTTAGGAATCATGTATAAGTATGATATAAGAGTAATTTGATATTATTTATAATAATATTACATAAAAATATCTATTTACGTTTGTATGTTTTTTATATGGTTTAGACACAAGAATCATCATCGACTATACCTGGAGAAAAACTAAATTCAGTAGCTCTAAAGTAGCTTGAACAATATTGCTACATTATAGGGGTAGTTTTTTGAGTATGACCTCAAGAATATTTTGAGTAGAAAAATTTCAAGGAGATACATATGAGATCATGAAAGGAATTAATAAAAAATTGATACTTTATAAGATATTTTTGTTTGGTTGTGATTAGGGTCTAGTTTATATAAAAGTTTCAAAGAGAAACTATATTATAACAATTATTATTATCTGAAGATCCACATGAACCCACTAGCTTTGAGGCTATCCATTCCCATCAACTACCTTACTTACCAGAAGTAATCAATTTTTTTATAACACTTTCTACTAAATGGGAACTGAACAGCTATCTATGATCACCCACCCATCACCTTATTTCAAGTGATATGATGTACAATATGAAAGGAGATAAGATTCATAATAAATAGCTCTAAAAAGGTCACATGAAAATAGGTATTTAAGTATCTCATGAGATGAAAATAGATTTAATTATTCCTCTTGAGGATCTATATGTCACCATGGTAGACAATGTTATTGGAATGTTCATAACATGGTTGTTTAATCTAATAAAAATACATTGAGATAATGAGGTATACACAAAACATTTTTTAAATAAAATCCATTAATAGTTGATAAATAAAGTTCAAAAATTATGTGTGGTATTATAGATGGAAAAAAAGGATGAATGGAAGTTCAGATCAAGACAATCATGTGGATCAACCAAATAATCCAAAGTACCTTCTGAGAGTACCTTAACCCCACTAGTTCCAATAACACGTATATCAACATGGTATGTTCATGAAGATGAAATATTTTAATATGAAAATTTATCTTATATTGAATAAGAAGAATAAATATTTGGGCATTCCATTACAAATGTTATTGGTCTTGTGAGTATAAATGAAATTATCAATTTTTATTGACTGTGAGTATCAGTTGTGAATTCATACATGATGCACATTTTCATAGTCTATTTTTCAAAATGTGTTTCTACTATTTTCATTAAAATTAATACATATTCATATTTTCTATGGTCATGAATATTACTGCTATATAAAAGGAAATCCCTGTGAAGAAAATTTTGGACTCATTAATCTCGATATCATTTATACACCATAATTTAAATTGTATATAGAATAAATTGTTAAAAAATGATATTATCATGGAAGTTGAAAAGAAAATAACAGACTACATACTCTTTTTGATGCCTAAAATACAGGGTTCAAACTCTATAATTTAACCATAAAATATATTTTTATTTTTTTCATTACATATTTGTTTGTGTTTTTTAGGAAGCACTGGATACTCATCACATTCAATTTGGACCCCACAATTTTTTATGGATACAAAGAATAGATATGGAAAAAATAGATGACACATGATATCCATTGTGAATTAGTAATGAACTAAAATCAACATGTATTAGATAAAAAAATTATAGGATTTTGTTTATTTTTAAAATAAAATATTTTTATGATAGGGAGATCTATAAATATCATCTAAATCATGATATATAGTGAGTTAATGAACACAAAACCCTATTAATTTATATAAATAGAGATATAACAAGGTATATATAGTGATATGTACTTATCAAAACATATTCTAAAATAGTTTATTTGTTTTTCAATGGTTCTATAGTGTCTAAAAAAAATAACATCTCGATTTTTCATATTAAGTTTGTAAATTTTTGAAAGGTATCATATATTTTAAAAAAAACTAGCATATTCTAAGAGTAATTTCTTGAGTAAAATGCAATTTCCTTTAAAATATTTTTTAATCATTTTGTTGTATATATGTTCTTAGTACTACTAGGAATTACATTAGTCTATGTACTCAAATGACAAAATAGATTTTTTTAGAGATGATTGGTTAGAGTATGTGGCATCTAAATGTATTATGACATCAATTTGAGGTGATTTCCTAATATGTTCACAACCATGTACTTACTAGGCCCCAAGAGATATATTTGGTATGCAAATAATTGTTAGTATAATTCTTAGAAATTATTTTTACTAAAATAAATTTATGTGTTATTGAAAATATCTTGGTTATATTTTTATTTTAATCCTTCATTTGAATTTTACTTCTAAAAAAATTTTAATATTTGATCCTCCTATCGTTATAAAATAATTTTAACCCCATAATAGATTTTATGCCCCTATTGAGTGTGGATATAGATTTGGTGATACTCCCCCATCTATGGTTCCTCCACCTGATGACAAAAATATGAATTTTTTGATTGAGGGTGTTTCAAATTTAGTAGCTCATTGAGAAAAAAAATTAGGACCTCTCCAAGAAAAAAAATTAGTCAAAACCTCTATTTTGTTTCCATACTAAGGTAGATGGCCTTGATTATTATAAAATAATTTCTGGAAGTATAAATAAAATAATATCAATAACAAACCATAGATTTATTGGAAATAATTTCGAAATATTTTGGACATTCAAATTCACCTTCTTCATCTTCTTATTCAGTCCAGCTTCAATTTCATCTTTTAGATACATTTACTAAACCTACATACCATGTTATTAATTAAATATTATTTTTGTTATTATAATTTTTAAATTATTCAAAATGGAATATGTTCATTCCCCAATTTGACTATAATTTCTTTTCAACTATTAACTAATTTCCTTCATTTTAGTGTTAGGATGAGTTAATTGAAGCTGCAAAAGATTTTGGTGATGGCCCTGCAAAGTAAGAAATAGTTTATTTTTTCCTCACGGAGATGGGTCATCGAGGATGGAGATGAGATAAAAATTAGAGGTAAATTGGTTAAGGATCCTATTAACTACAAATATAAATACATCTTACCAATATATAGGAAGAAGTCCACTCTTAATAGTACACCGGTGGGTGCTTTAGTGTTATTTTTCTTCATTTTAAGAAAGGGTTGTTCATTTTTTTATTTTATTTTAATATTTTAATAAATCCGGTATTCCCTCTCTTCTAATAACAGAAGGTTAAAAAGGAATAATATTTTTCAATGAAGAAACATTACCCAAGATGGCAGAAATTTCAATAAATCCCTCCCTTATTTTATGCAAGTGTTTTTATATTAGTGATCCTTCTTTGGGGATGGTTCTTCCATGCTCTTAACCTCATCATTTTCATTTTTTTCTTGATTTATTTTTATGATTTTGTAAAAAAATTATTGATACCTTATAAAATAATCCAAAATTCATTTGTGATGTATAGTACTCATCCACACATCAATTTGACACATGATGTGGCTGATATGACTCAAGGTGAAAGTTTTCAATATAGAAGTGTCAATTTAGTCTAAAAAATGTGTTACATATAAAAACCTATAAAAAATATCTAATTTTCATTAATATATAGGAAAATTATATACAATTCATTTTGGGTGTGTAGGAATCGACCACATGTCAATCTGACACACAATGTGGTCAGTATGACTCAAAGTGAATGATTTAAATATAAACAAATAATTTTAGATTAAAATGAACTTCACATTTTCAAAATCATGAAAATGACCTCATATATTTTTAAAGCATTAGTAAAGCGATCCATAATTCATTTTTCTTTTGTCGTAATTGACCTTGCATCAATATGTCATATGATGTGGCCAGTATCACTCAAAGTGTGTGTTTCCATATAAATAATGTTTCATTTTACTCTAAAACATTTTTCACATAGTAAAAATTAATGAAAAAAATCTTGTATTGTTTTTATACATTAGTAAAATGATTCAAAATTCATTTTTGACATATAGGATTTGACCACAAATCAATATGACAAAAAATGTGATCGGTATGACCCAAAGTGTGTGTTTTCACATTCAATGTGTAATTTTATTCTAAAACTCATGTAACATAGACAAAACCAATTAAAAAAATCATTTATTATCATCAATATTTGGGAAAATTTATTAATATTTTATGGAATATAGGAATAATTCACACATCAATTTGACACATTATGCCTTCGGTATAACTCAAAGTGCTTGTTTTCATTATAAAAGTGATATTTTAGATCAAAACTTTTGACACCTTTTAAAAAATGTAATAATGGGATTTTATTGATTTAAAGATTTATTTTAATGATATTTATTTCATTTTTTTATTTTTATGAATCAACTTCATGTCAATATAACACACAATGTGGTCGATATGACTTAAAGTGCAGATTTTCACATTTAAAAACTATCATTTTACTCCAAAACACGTGTCACATAAAAAAACTGAGAAAATGAGTTTTGAGTTTCTTTACACATTATTAAAATGATATAAAATTATTTTTTATATATAGGAATTTACCACACATAAATTTGAAACATGATGTGATTATTATGACTCAATGTGTGTGTTTTCACAATAAAAGTGTAATTTTGAATTAAAACATGCATCACATAGAAAAAAACTAATTAACTGATATTATATTGTCTTGACACATTATGAAATGATTTATAGTTTACTTTTAGTGTGTTTTAATTTAACTCACACCAATCTGGCCTATGATGCGGTCAGTATGACTCGAAGTGTGTGTTTTCAATATAAAGTTATCATTTTAGTTTAAAATATGGATAACATTATCAAAATCTAAAAAATAATTGATGATTGTTTTAAAACATTAAAAAAATTAACCATATTTTATTTTTCATGTATATTAATTGACCACACCTCAAAGTGACACACAATGTGGATCGTATGACGTAAAGTGAGTGTTTTCACCATAAAAGGAGTCAATTTACACTAAATCACATGTCACATATCCAAACCTATGAAAATATTCTCATATTGTCTTGATAATTTATTAAAAATATCAATTAGTTTTCTTTGATGTGTATGAACTGGCTGCACATCAATCCTGTACATAATGTGCTAGGTAGGACCCCACCTGCGTGTTCACAATAAAAATAATTCATTTTAGTGTAAAATGAAATTCACAAAGACAAAACCAATAAGATGATTTTTTATTATATTTATAATTATGTAATAGGATACATGCTTTATTTTTGATATTTATGAATCAACCCCATGTCAATCTGAGAAACAATGTGATCGGTATGACTTAAAGTGTATGTTTTCACATTTAAAGTGTAATTTTACTCTAAAACACATGTCACATGGCCAAAAATGAGTAACAGAGCTCGATTTATCTTCATAATTTAGGAAAATGAAACATAATACATTTTTTATTTAGGAATCAACCACACATAAATTTGACACACAGTGTGGCCTATATAAATAAAAGTGTGTTTTTTCAATATAAAAGTGTCATTTTAGTTTAAAACACACATCACAATATCCAAACCAATACAAAGAGATTATATTATTTTCAAACATTATAAAAACAATCCATAATTAGTTTGGTATGTGTTGGAATCTATTTCACATAAATCTGACACACAATGTGGTCTGTATGGCTCAAATTATGTGCTTTAACATTTAAAAAGTGACATTTTACTCTAAAACATGTCTCACAAATCCAAAACCAAGAAAAAAAGATTGGATTATAATGATAATTTATAAAAATGATTCATAATTCATTTTTTATTTTTATTAATTTACCTCATCTAAATTTGATACTTGATGTGCCCAGTAAGACTCTAAGTGCATGTTCATAGTAAAAAAATTATATTTTAGTCTAAACCCATATTCACAAATCCAAAACCTGGAAAAAAATTATATTTTCTTAATACATTATCAAAATTTTCCATAATTCATTTTTTATATGTAGGAATTTAGAACATGTCAATCTAACACATGATGTGATCAGATTGACTTAAAGTGCATGTTTTCACATTAAAAGTGGCATTTTACTCTAAAATAAGAATCACATAGACGAAATAGGGGAAACAAGCTCAAATTTTATTGATACATAATGAAATGATCTATAATTCATTTTTTATGTGTATGAATCAAACACATGTTAATCCAGCACACATTGTAGTTGATATGACTCAAAGTGCATGTTTTCACATTAAAAGTTTCATTTTACTCTAAAACACACATAAAAAGAACCCAAGTAAACAAGCTCATATTTTGTAGATAATTTAGTGCAACGATACATAATTCATTTATAATGTGTAGGAATTAACTATGCATCAATCAGACACACAAAGTGGTCAGTATGAATCAAAGTGTGTGTTTTCAATATAAAACTTTCGTTTTAATCTAAATCATGCATCGCATAGCCACATCTAGGTAATAGATATCTGATTTCCTTTAATATTTAATAAAAATGATTCATAATACATTTTAGTTGTGTAGTAATTGATCGTAGGTTGATCTGAAACATGATGTTTCTAGTAAGACTCAAAGTGTGTGTTTTCAATATAAGTGTGAACAAAGTCCCCTAAAAGAAGGCGAGAAACACATTCACATATGGTATGAAAGATGTAACAACTATTAATATAATTAATATTATCAATAACTAAAAATAAAAGAAAAATAATAAATATAATTAATAAATAATAATATAATTAATAGTGAATTTAATAACTTATAATGTTATTAAAATATTAATAATTAATTATATAATAAGTAGCAATTATTTATGTAATTAATATAATTAATAATTTACAATATCATAAATATATTCAATAGTTAACAATATAATTTATCATATGTTGATTATATAACATTAAAATTATAATTTGTTTATTTTTATGTACTATTACTAAAATAAAAAATTGTTTTACTATAGGAGAATGCTTTTATATAGAGGTTGGTCATTTGAAAACCATGTTATAAGAGTTTTTGTCACACCTGAACCTCACATACGGTATGTTTTATTTTTTATTTTTATCTCATAATTTATTTTACTTTTTAGTTTTTTTTTCGTTGGAAAGCTGGATAAGCACGACTTTAGTGTGCGCTTTTTGTGTTGATAGAGGAACGTTTCCTTGACAATGCTTGATGAGTGGGTAGGGCACGGGTGAAGCTGTGTGTCCTGCCTGGTGTGCGGGTGGACCTTTTATCATTAACATTTTAAACGCATAATTTTTTCATTAACACGATTATTATTATTATTATTATTATTATTATTATTATTTTAGGTTAGAAATTATTTTTAGGTTTCATTTCATTTTTATTTTTCCATCTCTTTTTTTCCATTTTATTTTATCTTTTGTTTCTTTTTATTCTCTTTTATTTTTTTCTCCTTTTTTCTTTCTTCCCCTATTAGTTACTCTCCCCGCAGAACACATTGTTCACTCTATTTTTTTCCTAACCCCTCCCATCGCGGCATCCCTTGTGTCCTGCAAAAACCCTAATTTTCGGCTCTCCCCTCCTTCTTGACCAGACTACACTGTTGTTGTCATCCGGCTCGCTCCGTCCAGCCTTGCTCTGACCATCCCCACACCTGCCTACCTCACCCCGACCAGCCTCACACCATGTTTTCCCCCACCCCTCCTTTGCTACCCATCCTTGCGCTGAAGCCCTGCCGCACAACCTCCTCACTAGACCAGTCGGCTCCTCCTCGGCTAGATCTTGCACCAGTAGTCCGCCCCTCTATTTCCACCTAGCCACGATGACCACCTCACACCTCCTCTCTCACTGGGAATTCCCCTGCAACTCTTCGGTCACAACATTTTTTGGTAGAACCTCATCCCGGTGAGGTTCTAGCCAGTGCGATTCTCCCTCCGGCACCCTCCACCATGACTGGCCAACTTCTTGAACCTCTCTCTTTAGGTTAAGAGTAATCTTGTTTTGATTTATTCTATATTGGTGATGTTTTGGATAGGGTTTAGTTTGTGTTTTAATTAATTTTGAAGCAATTATGCGGTGCTTTGTTTTAGGAGTCTCTTTGGTCTTCTTGCGGTTCAAGCGTCGTGCAGTGGGAGCATTGTGTAGTCTTGCAAGGTTTTTCCTATACCAAGGTAGGTGGCTCCACGTGTAAGGTTTTTCTAATTAATTTCATTTCTTGTTTAATTTATTTATTTAATTTATTAATTATTCTTAATGTGTGCAGTTAGTTTGTGTTTTCAATTTGAAATTATTTTATTTTGGTGCGTCTGTGAACTTTTAGTATTTGTTAAAATTATGCAGTTATTCTATTAGCATGTGAAAGTTAAGTGGATTTAGTTTTTTTGTGGCGTCAGTATGAGTCTGGTTATAAAAGGGTTTTTGAGTGATTCTTGACACCTTGATTCATGCATCGTGTTTTAAAAAAAATTAACAAGTTGTTGTTGTTTTTTTATGTTAGATAATTGTACTATGGTCTTTAAAGAATTTTTGCAGCTGTTTATTTGAATGTGTGGGTAGTGCAGGTTGAGTTTTGGAAAATCTTTGGAGTGTGTAATGTTTCTAAACTGTTTTCCTTGTGTGAGTGAGAGTGTGGCGCATTTTTTAGATAATACTCTAGTGTTTTGTGTATTTAACTTCAACATTCAGGAGAACTTGGTATTTTGAGCACAAATGGGAAGCTTAGGTACTATGTGGGTCGACTAGATCTAGTGTGCTAGTGATACGGGAGTGGATTTGAACCAGTTTCACTTACCTGGTTTGATTATTACAACACTAAAAAACTATGGGTGACGTTTGGGGACCACTAGGTTATGGAGGTGTTTCCCTACTAGTGGCATGTTCATGAGAAAGTATATTGTTGTGGTTCATATTCCTTGGTTCACCGAGACATTATGTTCTAGGGTCCCTTTATATGCTTGTACCTATAGGGACTCTCCCACTTTGGTGATCTTGGATTACATATTTCCCATCAACGACATATGGTGTAACCTTTGTGGTGTTATACAAATAAAATTGTTTTATTTTCTTTTTAAACTTTTTTCCCTTAAAGTTATCATTCTTCATATTGTTTTATTTAAAATTGTTTAAGAAAGTATATTTATTCCTTGATTAAACGTGAAACCGTTTTTGTCAGTAAATCTTTACATATTGAATCTCTTATTAGTGAAATCTTATTGAGAATTAGCTCACACCCTACTTACACCCTTGGGTGTATGTATATTTGGTTGTGTCTGATACAGGTAATGGTAAGGATTTTGGGAGTGGTGGTTCAGGTTGTTTGCTGACACCTTGGTGTGGCGTTGTGGAGATGGCATGAGGGTGGTGTCCTCTGGCCAGGGGTGGCTATTGAGTTGGTTTTTGGACACCATATTTGCAGTTCACTGGGTTTGATGTTGAACTTGTATCTAAAATCCTGGTTTTTGGTAAGGGATCATTTGGTTGTGACTTTTAGTTTGGCATACTTTACTTTGTTCATTATTCGGTGTATGCTTTTTTTCCTAGTTGGGTAAATCATTCCCAATGCATTATATTGATACCCGGGCACTTTTTCCAGTCCATGGGGATGGGGAACGCCCCTTGGGCTATGTCGCGGATGGGGTAGGGCATTGGTTAGATGGAGACCCAATTTGGTTCATGACAAAATGGTATCAGAGGCAGGTTTTGTTGTCTGAGTTATTTTATTTGGGATGAGTCTGGTTAGACAGGAGCTAAGATTGTCGACGCTCAGAATTCTGGTTGCAAGTAGGGTGTCTAGCTAGCATACCTTGTAACAGTCTCTGAGTCTCCATGGGGTGTTGGGATGCCTGCATGACTTCTCTACCAGGTGGGATGTGCAGGCTGCAGACTGTGCATGGACATCGGGCGAGGAAGAAGTGATTTGGACATGATGTTACTTTTGAATATTTGGATTACTTATGATTACTTAATTTACAGGAAATTTGATTTTTCTTTAGATGTGATATATTGATGATGTTCTTTTTTGATGGTTTCACTTTGCAGCAAGATTCCTCCCCGGAGAGCTTACACGCACCCACGGGAGGAAGCTAGAGAGACTTCTCCCTCGCCACTTGATCAGAGATTGGTAAAAGTCATGTTCCAAGATATTCAAGGTTTAGGACAAGGGGTGACTCCTACCCCCACCAATATTCCTACTAGAGGATATGAGTCTGGCTCCAAGAGGGATAAAGCTCAGGAATTTATGAAGAATAAACCTCCTTCATTCTGAGGTAGCTTTGAACATCAAGAGGCAGAGGAATGGCTTGAAAATATAGAGAGTATGTTCGAGTGGAAGCTTAGGCCATCCTTTTAGAAATACCTCATCTATTGTTTCTCATATGAGGTCAGTTTGTGAGCCATCGGTGTGGGAAGGTAGGGCATGTCCGAACTGCATGTCCCACTCTGCCCAGGACTTTCTTTTGTTGCAGAAATATGGGGCATGTGCAGTGCTTTTGCAGAGTGACACACCCTTATTAGAGTGGAGTAGGGTCTATGGATTCTGGGGGAGTATTAGTTCTGCCAGATCCGACCAGGATGTCGCGATCTCGATTTGGTGGTCGTGGTGGTAGGACTGGTTCATCTTCTGGGCAAAGCCAGATCAGGGCAGAGCCTCAGGCGAGCAGTCGTTCTCAGGCAGAGACCAGGCATCCTCATGTTGTGGATCATGCACCAGTAGGATCCGATGCATGACCTTTGACTATTAGAGGTACCATTCTGATTGAATCTTCTATAGTGATATTTTTATTTGATATTGTTGCATCAGTTCCTTTTATATCTTCCCATCTTGTGAACTTGTTGAGCCGTCCAATCGAGCTTTTATCTATTGCAATGGAGTTAGTATCATCACTTGGTAAGAAAAAGGAGTAGGGTCTTAGGTGATCGTTGTGTGCACTCTCTGTGTCAGGAGTCGAGATGGAGTGGGATTTCTTAGTCCTTGATATGGACCTGTTTGATGTGATCCTCGGCATTGACTGGTTGGTGCGCTTTCAAGCGCATATTGACTGCTATCGGTGATGGGTCAGTTTTATAGCACCAGATGGGAGTCCTCAGTTATTTCATGGTGAATGGGATCCTCCTTCGAGTTGTGCAGGACCTCCACTCCCTGAGTTTGGGAATCTTGCTTATTAGTTGTTGTTTATTGAACTGGAGGACGGTGGTGGTGTTTCTTAGGGTGGGTTACCAAGTGTAGTGTATGAGTTTCCAAAGGTATTTCCAAATGATTTTTCAGGCTTACCCCTAGAGCGGGACGTGGAGTTCTCGATTGATTTGGTGTTGGGAACTCAGCCAATATCTCTTCCCTCATACCTCATGGCCCCCACTGAATTGTGGGAATTAAAGATACAACTGGATGATTTTGAATCCAAAGGATTCATTCGCCCAAGCGTCTTTCCCTAGTCCGCCCTAGTTTTATTCATGAAGAAGTACAGTGGAACCCTCTGGTTTTTCATTGATTACCGAAAATTGAATAAGGTGACCATAAAGAATAAATACCCTTTGCCCTAGATTGACGATTTGTTCAACCAACTGAATGGGGAAAAGTTGTTCTCCATAATTGACTTGTGGTTGGGTTACCACCAACATAGGGTGAGAGAAGCATACATTTCGAAGATGGGTTTCCAAAGTAGGTATGGTTACTTTTAGTATCTATTCATGCCTTTTCGGATTGACAAATGTTCTGGAGGTTTTCATGGAACTCATGAATATGGTGTTCCACCAATATCTCGACTCCTTTATCGGGGTATTTTTGGACGACATCCTGATTTATTCTGGATCTGAGGAGGAACATCAGAATCACTTGCACATTGTTTTGGACACTTTGTGGGATCATCCCCTGTATGTAAAACTCTACAATTGCACATTCTAGATCAGGGAAGTGAATTTTATATGGAATGTCGTCTCAGAAAAGTGGGTTTCAATGGATCCTGAGAAGATCAGTGTAGTTGTGTCATGTGAACAGCTGAGGAATGTGTTTGAGATCAGAAGTTTTCTTGGTTTGGCAGGTTATTATAGGATTTGTGTTCAGGATTTCTCATGTCTTTCCTCCTCCATGACTGCACTCACCCAAAAAGGTGTGAAGCTTGAATGGATCCCATAGTGCCAGGAATCCTTTGAGAAGTTGAAGCGGTAGTTGAACACTGCAACTGTGCTGATCATACCAGAGTCTAGGAAGGGCTATTTTGTTTATTGTGATGTTTCAGGTATAGGCCTTGGGTGTGTACTCATGCAGGATAACCATGTGGTGGCTTATGGTTCTCTCCAGCTCCGACCGCATGAGAAGAATTATTCGACTCACGACTTGGAGTTGGAAGCAGTGATGTACGCCCTAACAACATCGCATCACTACCTATTTGGGGAGAAATTTGTGGTCTATTCTGACCATAAGATTCTAGCCTACATTTTCTCTCAGAAGGATCTCAATCTGAGGTAGCACAACTAGATCGAGTATCTACAGGGATTTGACATTGACATTGTCTATACCCCAGGGAAGGGTAATGTGGTGACTAACACTTTGAGCAGGAAGGTACCCATGTAGGGATTGAGGAAGTCCAGTGATGAGTGGACTTTGATGGGGCTCTTTGCCCAGATGCATTTGGAGAGCAGGGAGCATAGCGGAGGTACTTTCTTGTCTATCATTTGGTTGACTCCCACTCTTCTAGAGTTGATTCAGCGGGATAAGCCCGATGATTATCTATGTTAGCAATCTATGCAGTTTCTTCATGGTGGGGAGACTCCTTCAGACTGGTCTATGTCTCCCAAGGGGATCTTGTGCTTCAAGGGCAGTACAGTGGTGTTGTTGTCTCTGCGGAAGGTGGTGATGCAGAATAGCCACCAGTCTCAGTGGGTAATATATCCTAGTACTACCAAGATGTATTATGATGTTCGTCACCAGTTCTGGTGGTCAGGTATGAGACGGGACATAGCCAACTTTGTATCAAGATGCTACACTTGTCAGCAGGTGAAAGCAGAGCATCAGAGACCATCTGGCCAACTTCATCCATTACCCATTCTTAAATTGAAGTGGGATGAGGTCTCTATGGACTTCATTGTTGGCTTGCATCATACACCACGGGGAAGGAATGCTATTTGGGTAGTGATTGATCGTTTGACTAGGTCAGCTCACTTTATCCCGAAAAGAGATACAGCGAAGGTGGAGGATCTGGGCCGTTTGTATGTTCAGGAAGTGGTCAGACTTCATGGTGTGCTATCAAAAAATGTTTCCGACAGGGACCCCTTCATTACATATCGGTTTTGGGGAGGCCTCTAGAAGGCTTTGGGATTGCAGATTTAGATGTGCACGACATACCATCCTCAGACGGATGTCCAGATGGAGTGGGCGAATCGGATTCTAGAGGGCATGCTTCGCACATGTGTGTTGGATTTTGGAGGTTCATGGGATATCCATTTGGTATTGGTTGAGTTTTCTTATAATAATAATTATCAATCCTCTATTAGAATGGAACCCTTTGAGGTTCTCTACGGTCGGCCTTGTTGGCCTCCTTTGTGTTGGGATGAGGTAGGCGAGACCTCACTCTTGGGAATGAGCCTTGTTCAGGATACGTCTAAGAAGGTCAAGTTGATTAGACAGCGGTTGTTGATAGCTCAGAGTCACCAAAAATATTATGCAGATTAGAGGCGTCAAGATCTTGAGTTTTTAGTGGGGGATAGAGTGTTCTTGAGGGTGGCCCCTCGCTTGGGTCACCACCACTTGGGAAAGAAGGGAAAGCTGACACCGAGGTAAGTTGAGCCATTCAAGATAACTGAATGGATTGGAAAGGTGGCATACATGTTATCTTTTCCTTCAAAGTTGATGTAGATTCACGATGTATTCCATGTCTCCCAACTAAAAAAGTATAATCCTGATCTGTCACATGTGTTGAATTGGAAGGAGTTGGAGACTGATCGAGACTTATCAGTGTTCGAGCGGCCAGTGCAGATAGTGGATTCTCAAGAGAAGGTGCTTCATGGGACGTTTATTCCTTTGGTTTTCATTCTTTGGCAGCATGGGAATGAAAATCAAGAGACTTGGGATCGGAAGTCTTGGGTTGATCCAGAGTACCAATTTCTATTCTCTAGTTAGGCTTCAAAATTTACTTTCTGAGGGAAGAAAGTTATCATGGTGGGGAGAATTATCACACCTGAACCTCGCATACGGTATGTTTTAGTTTTTATTTTTATCTCATAATTTATCTACCTTTTTAATTTTTGTTTCATTGGAAAGTGGGTTGAGAACGACTTTAGTGTGCACTTTTTGCACTGATAAATGAACGTTGTTTTGACAATGCCCGACGAGCGGGCAAGGCACGAGTGAAGCCGTGCACCCTGCCTAGTGTGCGGGTGGACCTTTTTATCATTAACATTTTAAATGCGTAATTTTTTCATTAACACCATTATTATTATTATTATTATTATTATTATTAGTTTATGTTAGAAATTAATTTTAGGTTTCATTTCATTTTTATTTTTCTATCTCTTTTTTCATTTTATTTTAACCATTTTTTCTTTTTATTCTCTTTTATTTTATTCTCTTTTTTCTTTATTCCTATATTCTTTCCTCTCCACACAACACACACTCTTTACTATATTTTTTCCCTCCCCCCTACCACCGCAGCATCCCCTATGTCCTACGAAAACCCTAAGCGTTGCCTCTTTCATCCTTCTCGACTGGACTCCCCTGCTGCTGTCGTCTCACTCGCTCTGTCCAGCCTCGCTCCGACCATCCCTGCACCTGCCTACCTTTCCCTAACTATCCTCACACTGCACTCCCCCACCCTTCTTCACTACCCATCCTTGGGATGAAGCCCTGCCACACAGCCTCCTCACAAGACCAGCCGACTCCTCCTCATTTGGATCTTGTACCGATAGTCAGCCCCTCCATTTCTGCCCAGTCGCGCCGACCTCCCCGCACCTCCACTATCACTGGTAGTGCCCCTAAAACTCTTTGGTCACAACTTTTTGGGGTCGCACCTCTTCCAGTTGAGGTTCTAGCCGGTGCGATTCTCCCTCCGGTACCCTCCACCTCGACCATCCAACCTCTTGAACCTCTCGCTTTAGGTACAGAGTAATCTAGTTGTAATTTCTTATATATTTTTGATGTAGTGGATAGGGTTTAGTTTGTGTTTTGTTTAATTTTGATGCAATTATTTGGTGCTTTGTTTTAGGAGTCTCTTTGGTCTTCTTGTGGTGCAATCATTGTGCAGTGGGAGCATTGCGTAGTCTAGTGAGGTTTTTCCTACACCAAGGTAGGTGGTTCTGCAAGTTTGGTTTTTCTGATTAATTATGTTTCTTGTTTAATTTATTTATTTAATTTATTCATTATTCTTAATGTGTGCAGTTAGTTTGTGTTTTCAATTTAAAATTCCTTTGTTGTGGTGTGTCTATGAACTTTTAGTATTTGTTAAAATTATGGAGTTAGTCTATTAGCGTGCACCGGAGTATTGGCTTGTGTTTTGTGGTGGCATCAGTATGATTCTGGTTATAAAAGGGTTTTTTTAGTGAGTCTTGACACCTTGAGTCGTGCGTCACATTTTAAAAAAAAGGTTTAACAAGTTGTTTTTTTGTGTTACATAATTGTAGTATGGTCTTTAATGAATTTTTACAGCTATTTATTTGAATGTTTGGGTAGTGCAGGTTGAGTTTTGGAAAATATTTGGTGTGCCTAATGTTTCCAAATGGGTTTAATTGTGTGAATGAGAGTGTGGCGCATAATTTAGATAATACTCTGGTGTTTTGTGTATTTAACTTTGACATGCATGTGAACTTGTAATTTTGAGCACAAATGGGAATCCTGGGTACTAAGTGGGTGGACTAGATCTACTGTGCTAGGGATACGGGAGTGGATTTGACCCAGTTTCACTTCACTGGCTTGATGATTACAACACTAACAAAACTATGGGTGAAGTTTGGGGACCACTAGGTTATGGAGGTGTTTCCCTACCAGTGACTCATGCACGAGAGCATATATTGTTGTTGTTCTTATTCCTTAGTTCACCGAGACACAATTTTCTAAGGGCCATTTTTATGCTAGTACCTATAAGAACTCTCCCACTTTGTTGTTCTTGGATTACATCTCTCCCATTAATGACATATGGTGTAACCTTTGTGGTGTTATAAAAAAAGTTTTTTATTTCCTTTTTAAACTTTTTTCCCTTCAAGTTGTCATTATTCAAACTATTTTATTTAAAATTGTTTAAGCACTTGTTTATATTCCTTGATTAAACTTGAAACGGTTTTTGTTAGTAAATCTTTACATGTGTAATCTCTTATTTTTGACATACTATTGAGAATTATCTCACATCCTACTTAAACCCTTGGGTGTAAGTAGATTTGTTTATGTCTGATGTAGGTAAGGGTAAGGCTTTAGGGAGTGGTGGTTTAGGTTGTTAGCTGACACCTCGGCATGGCTTTGTGGAGATGGCATGAGGGTGGTGTCCTCTATCCAGGGGTAGTTTTTTAGTTGGTTTTTGGCCACCATGTTTGCAATTGTTTGGGTTTGGTGTTGAACTTGTAACTAAAATCCTGGTTTTTGGTAAGGGATCCTTTGGTTGTGACTTTTAGTTTGGCATAATTTACATTATTTGTTATTTGGTGTATGTTTTTTTCCTAATCGGGTAAATTGTTCCCAAAGCATTATATTGATACCCAAGAACTTGTGCCAGCCCGTGGGGATCGGGAATTCCCCTCGGGCCTTGTCACAGACCGCGTCAGGAATCAGTTAGAAGGAGACCTGATTTGGTTCGTGGTAGTTTTTTTGTATATTTTGTTGTAATTTTTTGTTTAATTATAAATAAAAATAAATTTAAATTTCTTGAATGAAAAATTTTAATATATATTTTTAATTTAAATAATGTCATAATGTAATATCTATATTCCAATTTTTTTCCTATAATATTTTCATTTCAATCGGGTTATGCTTTGTAATCTCATTTTCTATTATGGATGCTATATGGATGCAGCTTTATAGTAGTTGATATGTCCTTTATTAGTGCTAAAAAATCACAGATGACTTCTGATGCTTCCATACCCATCAATGACCTCCCCACTATACAAATATAACCTTATCATCAGCTCAGTTTTCTATACTACTTTCCCTTGGTCTTATTAATAAATAGTTCCCCTACCGATGATACCTTATACTTCAGTTGTCCACTATTGATTAGATGTTCAGGAATTCATGTCAAGTGTAAAGGTGTATTATAAAGAAACAAATGCAGAATAAGGTCACTAGTGGTGATCGTAATAAATTTCCATAGAAATGAACTTGATTTTATGTCTTCATATTTGAATGATTATTATAATGGATAAACAAACCCTATTTATAGGAACACCAATATAAATCAAGAAAATGAAGGGAAACTAAAAAGAAATAAAATTCCACAAAATGGAGTAATGGGTGCTTCCTAAGCATAATAATACAGACATGTTAGGAAACCCAAGATGAATTCTCTAAGAATCCATCATAGAAGTGGATGTTTGGTTCCATCCAAGGAAATAAAAGTTTATTTTTCAACATCCCACCTTAAACATTTATTCCTTGTATAACATTTCTTATCCTGGTGGATGATCAATAGGTTCAAAAACTTCACCATATTTAAAGACTTTATTTTTCTTATAGCATTTGTTGGCGTCAATGGAATGGATTTCCTCATCAATTAGTTTCCTCTAGATTTCATTGGTTTCAGCTTCCTCAAAGATAAATGTATCAGAAGTTGTTAATAAATAATACATGTTTACATAATCATCCATTGGTTCTGTTCACTCATATATATATCTAGGGATTTAAATTTTTTGGGATGTAAATGGGAAATTTCCTTTCAATGTTTTTATATGTAGGAGTATGTGGTGACAACATCATTGGTTCACCAAATCCTTGTTCCTCTAATGTTACTTCTTCAATGATTTATTCATCTTCTATAGTGATTTGTATACCTCATGAATCATCACATTGATTCTATTTCCATGTATCCTTTTCATCAAACATAGCATCTCAACTATAAATAATAATCTTTGTGATGATATTATATAAGAGATATCTCATTTCTAGGACTTTATATCCCAAAAAGACATACTTCACTCCTTTTTCCTCTATGTTTTTTCATTTTGCCTCAGGTATCCTGACATGGGAAATGGAACCAAAAAATATAAAATGGATTAGAATTTTCTTGTGAGTACTGCTTGCTTCACGTGATGTGTTTTATTCATGATTTTTTATTGGAAATCTGTTGAGCAGATACACCATGAACAAAGCCTCTTCAACCCATAAAGTCTTGGGAACTTCTTTGTATTTCAACATGCCTCTTACCATGTTGATAATAGGTTGATTTTTTCCATTCATCTGCTCCATTGAGTTTGGGTGTGTAAGAAGGTGTCTTAATGTGCTGAATTCCATGTTTCTTGAGGTACTCTTTAAAAAAACTCAGAGGTGTACTACACACATCGATCAGATTGCATTGTTTATATACGATGCTTAATTAGATTTTCCAGAAGCTCCTTGAATTCTTTAAATATGTTAATCACTTCTAAATTAATCCTGATAAATTATATCCATGTGTTCCTACTATAATAATCAATAAATTTCAAAAATTTCCTCCTTTTTCCACTTGATTTGTGATTTAATTGACCGCACAAATCAATGTGAACGAGCTCAAGTGGCACTACCACATTCATATTGGCCCACATTGCATAGTTGTTTCAATGTTGTTTTCCAAGAGAATAACTTTAACATATATGATTTGGGTTTCCAATGATATCCATTTTAATCACCATATTTTTTCTTCCTAAAAATATTAAAATCTCAAAGTATAAATTCTAGAACCTGAGATGCCATATCCAATAGTTATCATCATTTACCTTCCTCAAACACAGTGGTACATCGGGTTGGATCATAAGAAGATACATACGGTTCTTCACCAATTGTATTTTTTTGATCATCCTCCATTTTTCATCTACAATCATAATTTGTTTATCTTTTATGTTTATATGAAATTATTTTTCCATTAATTACCTGAGACTCAAGATGTTGGTCTTTATGTTAGGTACATACTAGACATCAGAGAATAAATCATGATTGTATTCTTTTTTCTCTTCCTAGGAAATTTATTATTAAGAGTTCACAAAATGAAGTATCTCCTCAAAAATCCTCATCTATGTTTGTAAATAAGTGCTTTTGAACTATCATGTGGTTTCTCTCTCCAAATTCAAGATACCAGATAACTTGATTTTGTGTTATTGTTTGCACCAATAACACATGGGACTCACCAAAAGTATCTCCTACCTCAATGAAATATTCCTCCTCAATGTCATTCTCCATGGGTTTCATATTCTGAAATTCCATTCTATAATATCCATATTTATTACAATTATATCATTGAATATTTATTTTATCTATTTATTGATTATTGAATCAACCCTTTATTCCTCATCCTTGTTCTTATATAGTGCATTGTTTCTATCCATGACCTCCTAGATTTTGGATTCTTCCACCTCATCCTTCTCTTATTGGATTAAATCATTGCCAATGGAATCCACCACCTCAGTTTCTTTGAAATGTCCCACTTTATCCTTTTTAAAATTATTGAGATAGAACTATGATTGTTGGTGATTCTCCACTACATTATAATCACTTCAATGATTCACCTTTAGTTTGTGGTCTTGTAGATACCCCATAAGTTCTTCAACATAGATCATCTCTATGTCATTAGTTTCTTCTAGGGAAACAACTATGTAATCAAATTTTAGATCTAAGGATCATAAAATTTTCTCACATAACCACATATAAGAAACATTTTATACATTTCTTCATAGTCAGTTAACCATAACCATTGCATGAGTAGGATACTCGAGAATAGTTTATAATATTTCATAAATAGATATTCTAACTCACCTTATAGAAATTACAGTGGTATCTACATTACTTTATCGACAACATTGAATAATTTGTAAAGAATATACCATATCTCCTTTGAATATTTTGATGAATATATTGTTTTGAAATGTGATTCCTTAAGGCCTTGATAAATTACAGATTTATCCTTGAATTCCTGCTTCTTTTCTACCCAAAAATGGGACATTTGAACATATGAAATAGAAACCTCTGTCACTTTGGATTCTAGATTGGTGTATCCGTCCTCCATGATGTTCATGATATCTTTGGTATTGAGGAGTGCTAAAATTAGGACTCACCAATTATCATAATTGTTCTCATTTATCTTTAGGAACAAATCTTGTGCAATCTCATTATCTATGGAGATCAAAAAATATTTGGATGCGAAAATGGAATATGCAGATATCCCCAATTGGGGACAACTTTTATTTTTTTCTTTAGAAGTATAGACTATCAATTTTTTCAGAATTTCAAACTAAAATTTATTTTTGGGATTTGTTGGATGATTTTTTTGTAATAAAAATTAATAGAGGGAGAAAAAATTGAGTGGTATATGGAAAGAGGGACAATAGTAAGGAATAATAGCATGTGGAGAATGGTAGATGAAATTGAGGTGGTTTTCAAAAAAATAGAGAAAGTGTGGAGGATTGATGGTGGGAGGAGAGATGTATGATTGTAGGAGGAGATATGAAATGGTAAAAAAACATGGGATTGAAACCACTCTCCAGTAGTGGCATATAAATTGTGAAAATAAAAAATTACTTTTACATAATGTCAAAAGCATCCCCTATTAAGAAAATTGGAACATGCCTGGCTATATTATACCAAAAATAATAATTTGTTTCAGTACTAATTATCTTATTACATATCCATTACTATAATTTATTAGAATCATATATTATGAAATCCTCACACTTAATAAAAAACACCATCAGACCCTATGATTTCATTGAACGTTGATTATGCAGTAGAAAATGTAAAAGTAGATCACTGCATGTGATTGTAATAAATTGCACTAGAGACACACTGGATTTTATTTCTTTATATTAAAATGATTATTAAAATATTTAAACATACCCTTATTATAGGGATAAAAATTTACAAGAATTTCAATGATGTAAAAAACAAAAATAAAATGAAATTCCACAAAATAGTGAAGTAGGTTCCACCTAAGAATCTGAATCTAGAAACATCAAGTAGGTCAAGTTGAATTCTCTAAAAATACATCATATTTGATGATATTTGGTGATTTACAAGTAAATAAATGTTTATTATTAAATAAGGAAAAGTTCTTGATCTAGTTCTATTTTTTCGATGATATGAGGTTTTATTCCATTCTCCAGAAACACTCACCCGACTAATACTTCCTTAGGCTCTAACTAGCCATCATTGATTGGGTGACCAGAGTGTTGAGTAAAAAGTTTCATTATGGATTTTATATTCCTTTGGTTTTGTAAATAACAATGACCTTATTAAATATTGAATTACTAACTCTTTTATGTCCAAAGTGTTTTGGAGTGTTTTTTTAGAAAACATAAACCTATACCATACTTATAAATAATTCTGAAGTATTCAAGAATTTAAATTAACCTTCTTCATTATAATACTCATAATGGGTATGAATCTAATAAACATCAGAACCACATTATCAAATAAGTTATGATACATTTTGAATTATATTTCGTATGGGAAATATTGTTATAATCAAATTGATTTCTGATCTAGAATACATTGTATTCAAACTCATAAGGATTATCATAATGACGTCTATAAAGAATTCCATCAGACTGACTAAATGTAAATTATGAATACGGAAAACTAATTTCTATCTTAATGAAATATAGATTACACTATTAAGGTGTAAAACAAAATGATGTTATACTTTTAATTATGATATAGTTTTCGAAGTGCTAGTTGTTCAAGTAATTGAAAAAATCTCAGAGAAAAATATGACCATTGGAAGGGTTGCCTATAAATATGTGGTCATTTAAAGAGTTTGGAGCTGATGATTCCATTTCTCTCTTGATTTTTCTAAAGTTTGAAAAATGCAAAAAGCTAGTTCTTAGTCTCTTGTATTTTTTTTAGAGATATTCCTTCTTAATGAAACCTTGTCAGGTTGTCTCCTTAAGAAATCATTTTGTAATTTCTTTGTGCATATGATTGTGTGAATATGATCAAGGGATTTTGGGGCTAGGAAGACAGAGATAACAATCATCGAATTTATCTAGGGTACATGGGTGTAGTGTAATAGAAAATATGATCCATCATATTATGGTCTTTTAGGGATAGGAAGAGAGATAATCCAATCATCATATCAAGGGATTTCCTTGCTGAGGAAAATAGACACTCTTGTAAGTATAAAACAAGGGATAACTTTATCCAAGGTTTGTCTCTACGTTACTCTTAAGGTTAAGATAGATTTATTTATTTTAAATATAAGTAAATATTATGTTGTTTTTATTTTTTTCATTATTTTATAAAAGTCTTTTATATTTCTCATATGCATTTTATGTTTTGATTTTATCATAATAGATCTCATTACAATAAACACAATCTGTTTTATTAATTGGATCTCTTGTGAATATGAAATATACTAATTTAATAGTATTCATATTAAATATGATCTATTTACTTTGTTTACATCATACATTTTTAAACTACATTTACCATACTCTGATATTATTGTAACCAAACTGATTACTATATTTTGATTTAATTAGACTGAGTTCCATGTCCAAATTCAATCTTTTTACATAAAGAGGTATTGTGAACTGAGTTAGTTTAATCCCTTTTACACTAATGTATTAAAAACAAAATCCCCCCCAATCTTGTAATTAGTTCATATAAGACATATTCTTTGGATCCTAACCACTATAATAATAATATACTAATATAACAATTGGTATCAGATCAGGATTCCACTGCTCAAATATTTTATGAATTATTATTTATTTACTTTTGAATGTTAGTTTTAATTTTTGTTATAGACTTTTTTATAAATTTTTGTTACACTAATGCGTATTCTGGAAAAGATTTTTTATATTTATTTTTGAAATACCAATGACTAGGAGTATATATATCCAGATTTCTTCCTATGAAGATACAAATTTTATTTTCAAGAAGCTATAAATTACTCACTTTGGAACACAAAATGTTATTGAATCTAGAAGAGTTATATTAAGATCAAAATATCAATATTTTTAATTTTTACCCAAATAACCAGTTGTTAAGATGCATCAAAGTTTTATGACTATCAAAAACATTTTACAATCACACAGAGAGAAAGGTTTAGATGATGAAATTCTAGTAGAGAAAATTATAGATATAATTCTTAGTGAATAGGAGTCAAAAAGGACTGTAGTTGATGATACAAGGAAATTTACAAATATTAATCCTGATGAATTAATGGGTACTGTTATGATGTATGAAGGTAGATTAAAGAGAGATACTAAAAAATCTAAGAAAAATAATGTTGGTGTTTCTTTTAATACTACTGATGTTCCTACTAAATTTTAGACACCTAAAAAAGTGGTTAATTCTTCTACAAAGAAAAATCTTGTTCTAAAATCATATTAAAGTGTTTATAAACACTCTATGAATGAAAAAGTAAATATTTCTTGAAGGATAAACAAGATAGATCAAAAAAAATACATTCAGTATAGATATAAGAAAAGTAACAAGGATAGTTATTAAAATAAATATTCTGGTGTTACTTGTTATGAGTGTAAGAAATATGGATATATCAGACCAAATTTTTCCAAGTTGAAAAGAAAATATATAAAATAAAGACAATATAATAGAAATCAAAAAACATTATAAGTTAAATAATAATAAAGTTCTTAATGAAAAATATTCTTGGAGTTAAAGTGGAGCAGATTCATCAGATAACTCTTCTGATTTAGAATATTCTAGACGTAGAAATGTTAGTCTTCTTTCCTACATACCCAATGGAATTTTTTGTCTAATAGATAATGTAAAAATTGTCTAAAACCTTAAAAAATTATCTTAAAATTATATTTATCATGATTTCGATAATGATAAAAAAATCTAAATCATGGGATTAAGAATCTTCCTCCACAATGGATAATACCCTTCCTTCTTATGAAGAAGTATCACATTTTTAGAAACTTCTAGAAAATAAAAATTGAAAATTTAGAAAAAAACCTAATAAGTAAAATTCAAGGATTAATTTTTTAACAAAAAAAGTATTAGATCATTATAAAGATCTTAATAATTCTATCCATCAAAAAGATATTATTTCTAAATATTTAGAAAATGTAATTTATGAAAAGAATATTTTTTAAACTATTTTTGATAAACTCGATTCTAAAACCATTACTCAATAGGATAAGTATTTAGTTGTTAAACTAAAATATGAAATTTATTATTTAAGAAAACATTCCTCAAACATTACTTCTGGTATGGAAGGTTTCGATAAAATTTATAAATAACTTCAACCGAATGAAACTAATACTTGAATGGGTTATACCTCAAAAAACCAGATTTTAATAACAAGTACTTTGTTCTAAAGAATGCCTTATTTCTTCAAAAAATGTAAAAGTAGAATAAATTGGAAAAATAATTATTCCCTTAATAATGATTAATCCTTAGGTTTCCACAAAACCTATTTCTCAACACAGATGTGGAATCCAAAAAAATCACTTACTGAAATTTCTAGACCCAAGAATGTTTGGGTATCAAAATCCAAATGTTTTTATTTTCAGGAAAAAATGGTATTACCAGAAACAAGAATACTTTTTTCATAGATAGTGGGTGTTATAGACATATGATTTGATACAAATATTTCTTTGAAAATATTATCAAGATGAAGGGTTGAAAATTTAAATTTAGATATAATGTTCAATGAGATATTATTGAAATGCGTAACATAATTCTTCTTGGTAAATATTTAATTTCAAATGTTTTGTTTATTAAAGGTCTTAAGAACAACCTTATAATCATAAGTCAATTATGTGATGAAGGTTACATTGTGAATTTTAGAAATGATAAATGTGTAGTATAAAATTTCATTGATGAATTTATTCTTTCTACCCATCATCATGAGAATCTATATACACTTAACATAGAAGACAATAGTATCCAAGAAATACCTTGCCTTAGTGAAATGAAGGTCACTATTGGATATGTCATAGAAGGTTAGGACATTGTAACTTTAGAAAATTATATAAGTTAACCAAAAAAATAGTTCTTAAGGATATACCAGACCTAATATTAGATTCTTCAAAAGTCTATTCCCTTCTTAATATGGTAAAAAATATAAGTTTAGTTCTAAATCTATTACGAAAGTCCCAACTACCAATTATTTATAATTACTATACATGGATTCATTCATTCCAACAAAAACTAGGAGTATTGGGGGAAAATATTATGTATATGTCTTGATTGATGGCTACACTAGATATTCATGGGTTAATTTTATAGAAATGAAATCTAAAGAGTTTTTTAATGTCAACACTTATGTAACCAAAGTTAAAAATGAGTAAAAACTAACCTTGATAACTATTCATAGTGATTATGGGGGAGAATTTTAAAATTTCAGTTTTGAACATGTTATAATAAGAAATATATAGAACATAATTTTTCAGCTCCTAGATTTCCTTATAAAAGTGATGTTGTTGAAAGAATAAATCATATTATTTAATAAATAACATGAACCATGTTGTGTTAATACATAATTGATAAAACAATTTGAGATGATGTAGTTAGTACTGCCTGTTATAATATAAATTGAGTTTTAATAGTACTTTTTCTTAATAAAACCCCTTTTGAGTTATGGACTAGTAGAAAACCAAAAGTTTCTTTCTTAAGATTATTTGTATGAAAAGTATTCTTATTGAATATGAAATATAACTAACATAAATTCTTACCCAAATCTGATGAAGTAATATTTTTAGGTTATTTAACTACTTCTAAGGAATATAGAGTTTTTAATAGAAATTATTTTATTGTTGAGGAAAAGTACATGTTCTATTTGATGAAACCGACCCTTTTATTTTTAAACAAATCCAAACAACATCATCATATGTTTTTTCAAAAACTGATTTTTAACCCATGTTATAAAATTCTTATAATAAGGAAAATACTAGAGAAATTATTTCCGAAGTTTTTACTTTAGAATATTTTATACATTATGGTGATGAATAGGTTTTAAGAAACCCTAGTCAGTTGTTTCTTATGAATCGTCCTAGTGATTATATCATTGGTGATGTCGATCAACCTATTAGGACTATAAGTTCCTTAAGAATTGAAATAGAACAACTTTATTTTATTTCCCAATTTGAACCCAAGAATCCTGATGAAGCTTTAGGTGCTGAGTATTGGATTAAGGATATGAAAGATGAGCTAAATGAATTCTAAATGAATAAAGTTTGGGCCCTATTTTAATAACCTAAAGAAAATTCTATAATTAGAGTAAAATGGGTTTTCAGAAACAAATGTGATGAAAATTGAATAATCATAATAAATATAGAAATAATTTTTCCTAATGTTTATAATCAACAAGAAGGAATACACTATTAAGAAACCTATGCATTGGTAGCAAGACCTGAATCTATTCATATTATACTATCATTTGAAACATTCTTTAATTTAAAACATTTTCAAATAGATGTAAAGTGTGATTTCCTTAATGAATATGTACGTGAGGATATTTTTGTTCAACAACCCCCTAGTTTTGATGATACAAAACATCCTGAATATGTTTATAAACTTACTGAATATTTATATAGACTTAAACAAGCCCCTAGAGCATAGTATGATAGATTATTAGGATTTATTTTTCAAAAAAAATTGAATGGAGATATAGGTCCTACTATTTTTATAAAATAAATTAACAAAAACGTCAAGATTTTCCAAATTTATGTTAATGAAATAATATTCGAATCAACTCAAAAATCATCCATATATTCCTTTGAGAATCTTATGACGTATGAGTTTGAGATGAGTATGATGGGTGAGTAAACATTTTTTCTTGGTTTTCAATTTTCTCAAAAACCATAAGGTTTATATATACCCCAAATAATTATATAAAATATATTCTTAAAAATATGGATATGAAAATAATAAAAGTATTAGTACTCCCATCAGTTCTTAAAATACACTTGATCTTGATGAGGTGGGCAACCAGTTGATCAAAATAATTGGAGGCCTAATAGGAATCCTATTATACTTAATTGGTAGTTATCTAGAATTAATGTTTATTTTTATGATTAAGTGAAATATATTAATAAAATCCAACTAAATCCCATATAATATATTTAAAACATATTTTTCATTATCTAAAGGGAACTATGGATTTAAAACTTTTCTATTCATTTTGAAATAATTTAATGTTAAAAATATTTTTAGGTGCTGAATTTAGTGGTTTTAGAATAGATTGAAATAGTTCTTTTGTAACTTTCATTTATTAAGAGAATCATTAGTTTCTTTTTTTATGAAACAACACTCATTATCACTTTCCACTAATAAAGTTAAATATGTGGTAGCTAGAAGTTGTTGTGCACAAGTGTTGTGGATAAAACACACACTCACTGTCTATGGTATCAATTTTACAAAAAATAAAATACTATGTGAGAATACTAGTTTCATTTCCTTAAGAAAAAACCCTACATAGAAGTCTTATGAAAAACACATAGATATTTGGCATTACATTCTTAGGGAACACCCACTTAAAAGAGATATCATTTTACAGTTCATTGGAATGGAAGAACAAATTGCTGATATTTTCACAAAACCCTTAACTTTTGATAGATTTCAATAAATTAAAAATAATCTAGGAATGATTAATGTAAATTAATCATTAATATCTACTTATTTTTTAACTATTACCTTATATTAATTTATTATTTTTCATAGGGATTATTACATATTATTGTTGTTTTTCGAAAATATAGTTCTTCCAAATTTTATCATATTTGTTATTCTGAATTCATTTTTTCTTATAAAAATAACTTTTCAGAGTCAGTATTCCAATATGAATCATTAGACATATAAAACATTAATATAGTCTGACTTTATTTTTCTAGAAATATCTGGATTCAAAAAAAATCATAATATATTAATTTAATCAAATTCAGTTTTTAATTTTAAAAATAGTTTTATGTTTTCTTCCAAAACTTCTACATTTAGTTTCTATATTAAAATTATCATATTCAAGATGATCATAATTATAATATTGATAAATATTTCCAAATACAAAAGGAATTCTTCTTTTCCTTTAACTTTGTAATATTTCATTACAATTATTCATCATTGTTATTGTTACAATTTCTTTTATATTTCCTAAATACTTCGTTTTATTTTTTAAAATGTTTTAATCGTATTCTCTTCTAATATGATAAAAATA
This sequence comes from Viscum album, assembly GCA_963277665.1. NCBI lineage: Eukaryota > Viridiplantae > Streptophyta > Magnoliopsida > Santalales > Viscaceae > Viscum > Viscum album. The sequence continues at coordinate 1,150,900,963 of OY728121.1, read as the reverse complement.
TCCAAAATTAAAATTTTATAAAATATACTTTGGATCAAACACAACCATCATATTATAAATATCCATTCTCAACCATTATATTAATTCTATAATATGAATCATCACTTTAGTTTCCAATATAAAGGGGGTATCCCCATATAACACATCAAAAAAACATAGCTTCCAAACCTCAAAGTTGTTTTAAATTCAAAACCCCTCAATCTGATTCTCAAAATATCCTCAAGTCCAAATATCTGAATCCCAATCTTCTTGTCAAAATATGATGCCTACAACAATGGTTTTTGATGAATGGTTTTACTTTCAAGAAAGGTAGGTTGAAAATCCTTTTATAGTAAGTTTGATTCTCTTATATAAAAAATCAAAGAATTCCAAGGGTGGCAATCTTGATGTTTAATGAATCCTGATGAGGATTAGGATCCAATTATTCGTGATATAGTTATAAAATTATATAAATATATGGAATTTCAAGTTAAAAAAAGAAAATAAAATAATTCATTTATAGTTAATGGAAAGGGTTATCAAATGTCTTATAAAAAGGAAGTATTTTTTAATGGGATACAATAAGGATAATCCTTTGGTCCTTCACATATATTTCAATATAGTCTTAGATATTTTGATAAAGAGAAATATGAGAATTCTATTTTTGATCAACCTAAAAAAATTAGTAAAGTACAACACTTTTCTGCAAACAATCAGATTGTTTCATTATCGATTCAAGTATTCTTAATTCCGAGAAAAGGGGATTGTGACACCCTTAAAGTTACTAACGTTTTCATCATTGATTTTCTTGTAAACATGAGAAATATAAATCTGACTGGGTATATATTTCTCACTATCAATAAACTCAAAATTAGTTTCATCAATCTTAGATCATCATGTTTAAAGTAGTTTTAAATAATTTGTTAATTGAATGTATGAAGACATTAAATGTTGTAGTAATGTTGAAGTTAAAGAAGATGAAAATTATTCTTTTCTATGAAGATACTCTCAAAAGTATGATGTGTTTTTTTGATGAAGAATAAAATGAATTTGTTGATAATTTGGGTCAATCAATTTTGAAAGTTTAATGTTCAATGAACACATATAAAATCAATAAAAATTAAAAGAATAAATTTGATCAAGAAAAGAAAATAAAATAAAAAACTCTAGAACCACATAAACCAAAGAAAAAAAGAAAGTGCAAGATAAATTTTCGAAATAGTTGAGAAAAAAAAGGAAGAGATGAAAGATTGAGAGCCTCAATTTTGTTTAGATCATGTAAAAGTCCTAGTTATAAGAATTCATGGTGCCAATGGGTTAGTACATGAATCCAAGGAAAATTAATATAATAAGAAATCTCAAGGTGAAAGTTTAGCCAAATCTTTGATGAAAGGAGTAGATATTGCCTCAGCCAAAGTTATTCTTACATCCAAATAAATTGTTCCAGATGCAGGCTTATCATTTCAATAAACTATTGTGGTTTTTCTTGAAGTTACCTCACCTGTAGAAAAAATTAAAATCCATGGTGGAGGAATCAATACATGTTAGCAAGACTAATTTAAAATCACAAGAAAATCTCCGAGAAGATATTTTTATGCCTATGGAAGAAGGTTATGTCGTAATTAAAGAGGCTGAAGAAGAAAAAGAAGAAGATGATGATGGTGGTGATTAAGGAAGTGATATTAAAAAAGGTAATTAAAATGAAAAGTATTAGGGGGATACCGAAGAAAGTAAATAAAAAATATGAAGAGGCCCAATATAAAAACATTTCCTTAATAATATCTCAAGAATCTTTAGTGGAATTTCCTTACTTAGGAAAACAAAAATAAAAGTCTAATTGTCTGGAAAAGTAAAATCCCCATCGGTATAAGCAACTGTATCGTTATGAAAGAAGGATGACAGAGACTGGTTTTCAAAAATAGAATCCAATAAAGATCCTTTTGATAAAATTGACGATGATGATGATATAATTTAAATATCTAATGGAAAATGGACTGAAAAAACATCTGAAAAATTAGTATCAAAGGTACACAACAATTAAAATCCAAATCAAATTCAAATCGGAGTGAGTCAACAAATACCTTATGATTCATTCAGAATAACTACTTTCGAGATAGCTTATTGTATTGTCCATAAATTGAAAAGCCATGAAGGAACTATCCCAAATTTTTTCAAATCTTGAGTCTTGGTTCTAGATGATTCAAGATACTCTCAATAAAAAATAGGACACAATAAGCATTTTGATAGAAAATGTGATCAGGCTTGAAGATATGTTAAAAAATCATCAAGAAATTTATCTGAACCATAAAAAGTCATGAAGAGAAGTAACGAAGTGTTCTCATCAGGTAAATAATTATCTCAACATTTTTATGAAAATTTGAATGATTTAATGAATGCCTTGAATGAATCATCAGAATATATTTGATAGTTATCCAAAAACATGAAGGATAACATGAAGTTTTATATTATTTTAAAAACTCAATAAATATTTGATGTAAAGAAGTGAAATATATTAATGGAAAGTTTAAATACATAATTGTAGATATTTCCAAGCTTAAAACTAGAAATAAAAAAAAAATTGAATAATTAGAATGAATAAATTTCTAAAAACTTCAGATTATAGATGAAATACACCGGATTCAGGAAAAAAGAAATCAGGCTCAAGATAAAATTATTGAAAAGTTAGAGGAATAAAGAAAAGAGTTCAATAAGTTAAAAACAATTTCAAGATCCATGTAAAATAAAGAATGAAATATTTTCTCTTTTATGAACACTTTTTGTTATTATATTTTTTGAGATATCATTTTAAATTAATGACATCTTCATCTAGACATGATTTCTTGAATGTTTTCCCAATTCCAATTGATTTAATATTCTTCCATAGCTCTTATGTATGATTAGTCATTTCATTATTTTTTTCATAGTTTCTCTTATAACCCTTTTAAGGTATTTCAATACATTACCCATTCCTTTATAAAAATAAAAATGGGTGAGAATTTTATAGAAATGGGAGATATTTAAATTAGGGGGGATTATTTAGCGAGATATGGATAGAAAATTATTTTATAGAAGAGAATACGATCCTTAGGGGGAGTTCTTATCCTAAGGTGGAAAATAGTTATTTTCACCATTGTATTTTTAATAATAATAAACTCAAGGGGTGATAAGTATTAATGCCTAATTCTAAATAAGATGTTCTTAAAAGAATAATTAACTTTATCTTTTCAAATTTATTTTCTATTTAAGATTTACAATTTGTGCTTTCCAAAACAGGGGAGATTGTTGTGTCAAAATTTTCATTATGGATTTTCCATTTCTTTTGTTTTGAAAATCATAAATTCCTTCTCAAATATTGAATTATTAAATCTTTTATGTCCAAAGTGTTTTAGAATTTTTTTGCAGAAACCATAAACCTTTAACATACTTAGAATTAGTTCTAAATTATTGTAGAATTTGAATTAACCTTATTCATTACAATAATAATAATGGGTATGAATAAAATAAACATTAGACCCACCTTATAATATCTATTATAAACATTCTATCTTTTCATGTGTACCAGTAAAATCTTTATAATTGAACTTATATCTGATCTGAAAAACATCGTATTCGTACTGATAAGGATTATCGTAATGACATATGTAAGGAAGTCTATCAGACCAATGAAATTTAAATTCTGAATACAGAAAACTAATTTATATCCTCATGAAATACATATTACACTATGATGGTGTAAAACAAAATGATATCAGACTTTTGGTTATGATATACCCCTTGAAGTTCTAACTATCCAAGTAATTGCAACAAACTCAAAGAATATGAATGTTAGATAAAATATTACCATTCAAAGGGTTTCTTATATATACTTGGTCATTTAATGATTTTGGAGTTGATGATTCCATTTTTCTATTAGTTTTTCTAAAGTCTGTGAAGCATGAAAAGCTTGTTATTAGTCTCTTGTAGTTCTTTAGAGATATTCATTCTTAAGGAAACCTTGTTAGGTTGTCTTGTTAAGAAATAATTTGCAATTAATTTTTTTGTCTAATTTTGTGAATACGATCGATGGTTTTTGGGGCTAGGAATATAGAGATATCAATCATCATATTGATATAGGTCACGTAGGGATAGTGGGATAGATAATCTAATCCATTATATCGAGGGCTGTCAGGGATAAGCAGACAGAGAATCTGATCATCGTATCGAAGGATTTCCTTACTGAGGAAATATAGACTTTCTTGTAATTATAAAACAAGGGATTACTTTATCCCAGGTTTTTGGATGCCTTACACTTAAGGTTAAAAGATATTTATTTCCTTTAAATGTAAATCATTCTTATATTATTGTTATTAATTTAATTGTTTTATTTAATTCTTTTATATTTCCTCTATGCATTTTATGTTTTAATTTTATCATAATGACTCTCATTGTGATAAAAACAATCTATTTTATTAATTGTAACTTTTATGAATCCAAAACATGTTTATTTAATTGTATTCATATTAAATACAGTCTATTTACACTATTTAAATCATATGTTTTGTAATTATGTTTATCTTAATCTTATTTTGTCATAACCAAACTGATTATGATATTTTGATTCAATTAGAATGAGGGTTGTTTCCGAATTTAATATTTTTATGAAAAGAGTTATTGTGAATTATGTTAGTTTAACCCCTTTTAAACTAATGTTTTAAAAACTAAAATTCACCCCCCCCCCCAATTGTAATTAATACATCTAAGATACATTCTTATGATATTTATCACTATACTTTCAATATACTGACATAAAATGGAGAAGTAAGATAGGCGTGGTTCCATTTCTAATCATGTAGTGTCGATTATGTGAGTATCATGCCCTATAACTTCTAGTAGTTACTTCGCTTCAAGATCCGTGGGGGAAAGACAACAAGGAACCTGATTTTATACCATGGAGACTACTCTAGTGGGGTTTCACCATGATGTTCTATTTCTTATAAAAGTGATCTTCTTGTGTGTCTTCTTGTACGTCCCCCCTTGAGAAATCATTCATGGACACCAAAAAGTTATTTATCTATGGCCTTGAGAAGAAACAGGGTGTTACATCATCAGTAATAAAGCTTATATATATGTATTTTTTTATAAAAACATGTTTCCTATTATTATTACATAAAAACATGTTTACTTTTTCAACTCAAACAATAAAATTTATTTTATAAAAAAATATATTAAGATATGTCTAATCTATTGTATCTTCTATTTTTGAAGGAAATAAATAAATTCATTTTGTGTTGAAGAAAATTCTACATAATTTTAGGAATTTATTTTTTGTTAAAAATTATATTATAGATTACTTATATTAAAGAAAAGTATAGGAAAAAAAATTAATGTTGTTACTATACTTTTTATTTCCCTTTTATTTTAAATTTTTTTGACTTATTTATTTAAATTACGTATTAAAAATGGTTGAATAAATAAACTATAAGTTATATAAAAAATAAATTTTTAGAATCCTTCTACACTACTCCCTTATAGTCACCCTTTTCCATAAATATCAATCCTACCACCACCAATCCATCGCGGCACCCCATCACATCATTCAATAGTCCACTCGATCTCATCATCTCACAATTGGGTTGGAATTACATTCCCTCATACAAATTTCAACTTATTTATCATTAACTTTCTGATGAAACTAGACATTGCATCGTCTGTATAGTTGAATGTTTAACTACATGTAAGAATATTTTTGAGAAATCAATACCTTCCTTCTATTGAAATACCTTGCCAATATCCGCACTTTTTAACACTTCTTTCCATAAGAACTACCACAAATTTGGATTTATCCAACACTAACCTTTACTAGTGATAAAAAAAGATAATAAATGGGGTAGTTTTATCATTACTAAGAACACAGATAATTTTTTTTTATTTAGTGAAAAAAATTAATGATAACATTACTTCTTTATTAGTTCTTTTTTAGCGCTTGTAAAAGTACCCCCATTAGAAGTGCCTTTTTTAACACCGATAAAGGGTATTTTTATTAGTGCTCTTCTTAAGGATGATATAAGTATTTCATTTATTAGTGATAAAATGACTGTTTTTATCAAGGAAAAAAGGTATATTTCATTAAAAAGTTATATATCTTTAAAAACCATATATTAATTTATAAATATATTTATATTAATATAAATACAATATATTTTATAAAATATGATTTATATAATAAGAAATATGTAATCCCAGTTGAATTATAAGATATTTTGTGGAATTTGTTTATAAAATAATTTAAGAATAATATTAATTTACAATTTTCCAGTTATTGTTGAATAATATTCATTTAATAACAATCTCAAGATAGAAAAACTCAATAAATTTATAAATGATCTGAAATAAGTTAAAAACATGAATCGAACTTTAAACGGCCTTAAAATTTTACTAGGAAGTATGTTTGAGATCTACCATATATTAAATCAAAACTTTTGAGAATATATACACTTTTGTAACCCAAGGGATCCCTAAAAGTAATTTTTTAGGGTAAACAATGGCCCATAATTCCTCTAAACTGTGGTTCTTGTCAAGGTACCCCCACTTTTTAACATTTGATGGAATTTTATCCTCATTTAATGGAGTCTTCTTATATTTTTGGGTGGAGACTCAATTTATACTCAAGGACTATGAACATATGGATATTATGGAATTCAAATTTTATCATTTTTTATATTATACTCATATATAATTAAATATATACACATGTATGCATATTTGTATAAATTTAATCATAATTTTTTTTATAAATAAATATGTAAACATACTAACATATAGAATATATTTATAAATAAATAAATATTATCTACAAATAATACTATAAATTTAATTTTAAAAAATGTATAATTATTTATAGACCGATAAAATGTTTATGTAATGTGTGTTTGTATATATATTTGTGTTTTTATGTATTAACAAAATGATATAACGTTTTTTGGTGGAGACTCAATTTATTCTCAAGGATTACACACATATGGATGTTATAACATTAACATTTTAACATTTTTAATATTATACTATTATTTATAATTAAATATATACACATGTATACATATTTTTATATATTTACACATTAAAATTTAATTTTATAAATAAATATGTAATCATATTTACATATAATTTTTTTTTGAAATATATAAACTATATCTAAAAATAATAATATCCATTTTATTTTAAAAAATGTATGAATATGTATATACTTATAAAATTTTTATATAATGTTTGTCTATATATATATTTGTTTCATTCTGTAGTAACAAACCGATATATATTACTTATACATATTCTACTATATGTATATAAATGTTACCATATAATTCATGTAAAAAAATATAAATATGTATAATTATATTTGTAGATACTCTCATATATATAGTACATATAAATGTATGTATGTTGTATATATTTATGTACAAATGTATTTATTTATTTATAAACACGCACACACAAAACATATTTATAAATTTATTAAAAAATAATCATATAAATATATATTAATATATGAATAAATATGTGGATAAAAAGTATAACAATATATATATATTATAAAATAAGGAGAAAAGTGACATAGAGTAGTGGTGAAGGTGCTAACGCATGAGGGTGGGGTCTCAGGTTTGAATCTAAGAGGAGGCACACACGGGTGTGGGAATGAGTGAATCACTGACAAAGGGACAATGGAGGGCCAAAAAAGCACTGATAAAAAAGTGGGGTGGGCATCTAGTGCTGTTAAAGGTAGCGGTGGCCTCCTTTCGAAATTTGACCCCTATTCATAATTTTTTGACTTTTTAAAGATATTTTAATAGTGATGACAATGGAATATTGTATTAGTGGTAAAAAAATGTTGTTAAAGGGGTACTTCTACGAGATCTTTCTTTATCACTAATAAAAATCCCTCTTTAACATCACTTTTTTAGTTCTGATAATAGGATCCTTTATTAGTGATTTTTTATCACTGATTAAATGAACACCTTTTAACGGTTAATAGATTAACTATGATTTTTTAGTCTTGATAAATGTTTTTTTAGTTCTTCAAAAATTCAATTGTTTAGTAGTAAATATTCCTATTTCAATTAGAAAATCTATTAATTCTATGATGCCTTTTTACATTTTAGTAATTATTTTAACTACCAAGTTACATTACTTTTAAATGAATCAATCACTTTATCCATTTCTAACTTTCACTATTTTTCATCAATAAGTGTTTTCACTTTTTTCGAACATTCTTGTTATCCTACGTCCATTAAGATTCAAAAGATTATATCATCCCAAAATCATTGTACAGGACTTCTAAATCTAGATGATCAATCCAACTATGTTGGATACACTATAATGCATGGCTTATCTTTGACTCTCAGTGCCTAAACCTCTAGTACTCCCACTCGAGCTTCAGCTTCCCTTCAACTTTATTGAACTTATTTCGATAGTTACACCACTAGACTCTCAATGCTTCCATCTATGCTCATCAGATATTATAAACTTATTGTTTCCTTACTCAGATAAAATTGAGCTTAGATAGTTAATATATTTATTTAAACTTCTTTATCCACCATCTTCCAGTCCTCCCATATAATCCCTTCTATGAAGTTCACATCTTGGCTTCTGGGGAATTTTCTATTCTCTTTATCTCAAAGATGGTAACTGAAGTTTTCATCACCATACCCAGTTAAGAAACAAACATTAGACTTAACCTCAATCATACCCCTATACTTGGCATAAACATAAATGTATTTCATGCTTCAAAGGGCTATGTAATGTTCATCTTCTTATCATTTTCTAGATGATAGCCACCACAAATGTTATTACACAACTACTAATGCTAGAGTTCTCTTGAATAGATATTCCACAATACTAAAAACATCATCCCAAATTACCTTGGACATTATATAGTGAAACCACTTAATCCAAGAATTCTTTTTCAATGTTTGATTCATTGTTTCTAATAATTTATCCTTCTGTGAAGTTCATACAACTTCCATTTCATGCCTTATCCCATTCCTCTTACAAAAGTTCTGAAATTCATATTCAGTTTAGTCACTATCATTGTTTGTATAAAGATACTTTGAATTCCAGTCACACTACCTTTCATCCAAATAATTTGATTGAGTGAAAACCTATTAAACATATACTTTACCAATCAAATGAAAACATTCTAGTTAATATCATCAAGAAAGGTTACAAAGTTGATGGAACAAATGTGAGGTAGAATAAGTGAAGTTCCCTATAAATCATAATATATATGTTATAATATCTATCTTATAGGCTTCTATCTATCTAAATTGAAGGAAACACTTCTCTACTTCACCATCACAAACCTTTAACATATTCCTATTTCTGTGCGATCAAGATTCAATATTCTATTTTCTATTAGAACATTAATTTTCATCACACTAAAGTGACTGAGAAAGTAATTCCAAAAATATGGATCTTATGATGAATAATGTTTGGCTAATGTAATTGCATATGTGATTCTTTTCAAATAAACAGTTCCATATTTTACACCTCTTACTATAACAAAGGATCCTTGGGTGACTTCCCATTCACATATATAAAAACAAGTAAACAATCTTTTATTGGCTTGAATAATTTTTCAAATAATAAATGAATATTTTATGGAATATAGGAATCATAAACACATCAATTCGACACATAATGTGGCTTGTATGAATCAAATTATGTGTTTCCAATATAAAAGTTTCATTTTAGTTTAAAATGTGCATCACATTTTCAAAACTGATAAAACTAAAAAGTATTTTTTTTAACATTGGAAAATTTAAAACTATTTCAGTTTTGAAATTTACAAATTAACTACATGTCTATCTGACACACAGTTTGGATGGTACAACTCAAAATGGATGTTTTCACATTAAAATTTTCATTTTACTATAAAACACATTTCACATAGCCAAAAAATAGATAATGAACTTTTATTATCCTGATAATTTATTACAATGGTCTATAATTCATTTTTGATGTGTAGAAATTGAACACATATCAATCTAACACATGATGTGGTCGGTATCACTTAAAGTGCATGTCTTCATATTAAAAGTGTTATTTTACTCAAAAACATTCATCCCATATACAGAATTGATTAAATGTGATTAAATTTTATTTTTAATTTATGAAAATTATTCATAATTCATTTTTAGGGTGTTTTAATTTACGTCACATAAATTTAACCTATGATGTTCCCGTAAGACTCAAAGTTCATGTTTTCAATATAAAAGTTTCATTCTATTTTAAAACACACACAACATTTTCAAAACCAAAAAAATAAATTGTATTATTTTAAAACTTTATTGAAATGACCATAATTTCATTTCTGATTTATATGAATTGGCCACACATCTATGATATACACAATGTGGTTGGTATCACTCAAAGTGTGTGTTTTCTCATTAAGAAGGGTCATTTTACTCTAAATCACACGTCACATCGAAAAAAACAAGAAAAAAAGATTAGATTGCATTTATTATTTATAAAAAAGATATATAATTCATTTTTTATGTGTATGAATCGACTACACATCAATTCAATAGATAATGTGCCATGTAGGACTCCTATTGCGTATTCACATTAAAAAATTTCATTTTAGTGTAAAACATGGTTCACATAGTCAAATCTAATAAAGATGTCTCTTATTATATTTATATTTATTAAAATGATCCATTATTTATTTTTGATCTGTAGGGATCGACCAGTTGTCAACCTGACACACAATGTGGGCATGTTTTCACATTAAAAGTGTAATTTTTCTATAAAAAAAATGTCACATAGACAAAACTGAGTAATTGAGGTTATATTGTCTTGAAAATTTATGAAAATTAAACATAATTCATTTTTTGTGATTTATAATCAACCATATATCAATCTAACACATGATGTGGCCAGTATGACTCAAAGTGCAGGTTTTTAATATAAAAGTTTCATTTTAGTTTAAAACATGCATCACATTGTCAAAACTAGGCCAACAAGATCATAATATTTTCAAACATTTGAAAAAAGATTAATAATTCATTTTTGATGTGTAAGAATCTACAACATATCAATCTTACCCACAATGTGGTTGTCATGACTCAAATTATGTGTTTTTACATTTAAAAAGGTGTCATTTTATTCTAAAACACATGTCACATATACAAAACCAAGATAAAAATCTTATATTGTCCTGATAATTTAGTATGATGATCCATAAGTCATTTTTTATTTATAGGAATTAACCTTACTCCAATTTAACACATTATGTGCTTGGTAGGACCCCAAGTGCATGTTCACAATAAAAAATTTCATTTTAGTCTAAAATGGGATTCACATAGCCAAAACTGAGAAAATAATCTCATAATGACTAGATACATTAGGAAAATGTTCCATAATTCATTTTTTATGTGTAGGAATAGATCACATGTCGTTATGACACACATTATGGTCGGTATGACTCTAAGTCTATGTTTTCACATTAAAAGTGTCATTTTACTCAAAATTATGCATCACATAGCCAAAATAAAGAAGAAAAAACTCATATTTTCTTAATAATTTAGGAAAATGATCCATAATTCATTTTTGATGTGTAGTAATTTACCAAGTGTAATTCCAACACATGATGCTTTCAGTATGACTCAAATTGCATGTTTTCCCATTAAAAGTTTCATTTTATTCTAAAACACACATCACATAGCCAAAACCGAGTAAAAAAGATCATATTTTCTTTATACTCTAGGAAAATGGTCCCTAATTCATTTATGATTTGTAAGAATCGACCACATATCAATTAAAAAAATTATGTTTCCAATATGACACAAATTACATGTTCTCAATATAAAACTGACATTTTAGACTAAAACACACATCACGTAGCCAAAACCAATAAATCAATCTCTGATTGTCTAGAATAAATATTAAAATGATAAATAATTCATTTTTTGGCATGCAAGAATCGATCTCATGTTCATATAACACACAATTTGACTGGTATGACTCAAAGTGCATGTTTTCAATATAAGTGTGAATAAAGTCCCCTAAAAGAAGGCATGAACCATGTTTACATATATTTTGAAAGATGTAATAACTAATAATATAATTAATCATATCAATCACCAAAAATAGAAAATAACTAATTAATATAATTTTTAAATAATAATATAATTAATTTTATATTTAATAATTAGTAATGTAATTAACTATTAGGGATTATTGATATAATTATTAATAACTATTTATGTAATTGAGATAATTAATAATTTATAATATTTTTCATATATTTTGTAATTAAAAATATAATTTATCAAATGTGGATTATATAACATTAAAAAACATTATTTTTTAGGTATTGTTACTAAGATAAACATTGATTTTTTTGTAAGGACATGATTTTGTACGGAAGTTAATCATGGAAAATTCCTACAATAAGGGTTTTTTTTTATATTAAGTATTAATTTTTTTATTAATTTAAATATACATCAATGTGAATATTTTGAATTAAATTTTTTAATGTATATTTTGAATTGAAATGATGGTGCAATGTAATATTTGCATTCCAATATAGTGTTCTGTTATATTTGTATATCAATTTCATTGTGATTTATAATCTAGTTTTCTATTAGGGTTGTTGTAGGAGTTCAACTTTATATTAGCTAAGATGGCCTTTATAAACACTAAAAAAAGCACAGATAAATGCCATCTTTATCAGCACTAAAACAAATCACTAATAAATATCGCAAACCATTAAGGGAACTGAGCATGTCAACACTTTTTATAAAAAAAAGATCATTTTTCTTGTGTTAATAAAGTTTTTTTATATAGTAGTTCATGGTAATAAACATCAGAAATATTATCTTTAAATACATAAAAAAAGTCAATAAAATCTCCAACAATCATCCCCCTTTTGATTATTTCAAAAGAAAACTAATTTCCCAAAAAAATATCTCATTAATGGAAATAGTAAGAAAAGTATGATTGTTTAGTTTAGATCATGAAAAAATTAAATGAAACATAATATAAAGTAAGTAAAGTAAAAAAATAGGCATGTGAGTTTGAAAAAATAAACTTATCCTCTATACATATGAAAAAGTTGTAGTTAGGAGCTTACCTAAGTGATAAAGTCTCTTAATAATCTTATATGAAATCCAAGTTCAAATCTAGGTGGAAACAATTTCCATTGAACTATATTAGTATCATTCCATTGTATTAGTCTAGTTACTAGAGTAGTTAATGTAGTGGAGTGCTATAAAGTTATTATTGTAAGTCAAAAATTGTCTTTTGGGCCACTAAATTAGACATTCCTGCCATAGGGCCTCCAATCCATCAAATCCTGGGAATTTAAGCTATATACTGGAAGCATCCTCTAATAGGTGGAGTGCAATATGGTGTGAGTTTGGGAACCAATGAAACTGGAATTTGTATAGTCATAAAAGATCAAATCAGTAACTAAAATTAGTGAACAATTATTAGAGAACGCTTTAGTAAAATGTCCACATGTACTTTGGTGCAGGGGGTGATATAAGGCTGCAAAAAAGACAATAATGTGACTAGTATGGCCTAGGTGGTTGAAAAAAAATATGGGTGGATTTGTTTTAGTTCGAGACCATTGGGCCACATCTCAAGGCCTTTTTTCCTCTGATTCATTTAGCTATGTATTCTGGGGTTTTTGTGCTATTTAAGTGTTCCCACACAACCTGGTTGGAAAAAAGATTATCTAAAAATTTATATAAAAATGGTATTTGAGTCATATATTAAATAACTAAGGCACAATTAGAACAAAACAATCTCATTAATATTAATAGAAAATGATTCAAACTATCATTATTGATAGTAAATCCAATAAAATTAAGAAATTAATATAGTAATTAATAAATTACATGATAAACATTAAATATTTCTCCCTCTTAAACTATGAAAATTTATTTAATATAAATTAAAAGTATCATAAATTTTAAGTAGTAAAGAACACTCCCCCTTATGAAATATGAATATTTCAATGCGTGATCCATTGGTGAACTCCCCATGTATAAAACATTTAATACAAAGAGACACACAAAAAGTTAAATATATTTAATAAATTCAAAAAGAAATAAAATGTATAAAAATAAATAGAGCATTTGAACACCTTTTAGCGTACTAATGAATGAAACAATAAAAGGTATAAATGAATGCCGACCTAAAAAATTTACCAAGGTATGATGACTAGAATATGATATTAGGATTTATTATATCTCATTTAGGTACCGAAACCAAAGAAGTGTTAGGACTATTGACATTAAATGAAAAAATTACAGTAATGACCTACTTGTGACCAAGGTATTGTTTAAATATCAGCAAATAGTTGGATGTATAATATCCAAATAAACCAGATTTAAAACTATTAATAGTATAAATTATTATAATTTTACCTTCTAAAAAGTAATTACTATACATCATAGGATATTTCCCAATGTATCCAATACAATTTATCTTTATTTTCATCCTTATAGAGACATCAATTTATCAAATCATTCCCCTCAAGTGATAAACTTATCCAGTGATTCATTCAACCTCTCTATTATAGCTTTTAGTTTCGCATTATATTTTTTAAAACTATATTTCTAATGGTGGGTCTCATTTAATGAGTTGTAATGAAATGTATCTAATTTTAAATTATTATTTTCAATGGTGGAACACATGTTTTGAGGTTGTTAAATACTAATGCCTGATATTTGTCCATGCCTCATGTTAATTGGTTGATTTATTTTTTGTACTTTAATTTTTATTAATCATTTATATCTTAAACTATAGAGATATAAAATTGTAGTTTCATCAAAGATAATTTTAAATGAATAATTAAATATTTTCTATGATTAATTTATTTCATTCTATAACCATTCTTGATGATTTCATTAATGTTATTGTCTCATCACCCATAGTTTTTGATGGATTTGTGTTTTTGTTTATTACAGGGGTGAAAATATTCTACTTAAATTCTTGACCATTATTGCATTTGTTTATCCCATATAGGATGGAAGAAATTTTATTTTTGTTAAGTCAATGGAATTCATTGATTCTCTTGTTCTCTTTGATCATGGAAATCATGATGTCTGTCTCATCTCAATGATGATCTTTTTGGTCTGTATCTTAGAATTATTTCTGTTGTAGTGAGTCATATTTTTTAGATATATCGCTTGTTGCCTCAGGAATTATTCATGTGTGATGTAAATATTTTATATAAGTAATTCATTTTCTCAAAAATGGTCTCCGGATGTTTTGTAAAATGTAATCAGTCTAAAATATTTCATGAGGTTAATGGAAAAATAATTTACCCTAGAACTATGATTATATATTTCTAGGTATATTAGGTTTGTAATGGGATTATACCTTGGAAATATGTATAAATCCATAGCCTAAATTCTAACTTGACCCATTTATTATTATTTCAGTTGGACATAGAGTGTGTAACAACTGGGTCCTGGTGACAGCATGGACACCCCGCCTTAACATGGTCATCGAGTCCTGGCTTTCCTGGTACCACCAGTTGCCCCGTAGACACATTGTCTCCACCCTAGGGCCCATCCACGTGCATGAACGGGTCATCTGACTAATGAAAGTCCCCACAGGACAACACCTGTATAAAACCATAGCCTAAATTCTAAATTGACCCATTTATTATTATTTCAGCTGGATATAAAGTATGTAACAATTGGGTCCCGGTGATAGCACACACACCCCGCCTTAACATGGTCGTCGAGTCCTGGCCCGCCCAGTACTACTATTAGCCCCACAAACACGTGGTCCCCACCCTAGGTCCCACCCATGTGCCCGGATGGGTCATCTGACTAATGACAGTCTCTATAATCCAACACATGTATAACTCCATATCCTAAATTCTAACTTGACCCATTTATTATTATTTCAGCTGGACATAGAGTGTCTAACAATTGGGTCTCGGTGACAGCACAGACACCCCGCCTTAACATGGTCGTCGAGTCCTGGCCCGCCTGGTACCACCAGTTGCCCCGCAGAAATGTAGTCCCCACCCTAGGGCCTACCCACATGCCCAAATGGGTCACCTGACTAATTAAAGTCCCCACAGACCAACACATGTCTTTTTCAGTGTGCTTTTTCCTCACTCACGCACACCCTAGGGCCCACCCACGTTCCTGAACCGGTCATCTAACTAAAGACAGTCCCCGCAGGCCAACACATCTATAAATCCATAGCCTAAATTCTAAATTGACCCATTTTTTATTATTTCAGATGGAGATAGAGTGTGTAACAACTGGTTCCTAGTGATAGTACATACACCCCACCTTAATATGGTCGTTGAGTCCTAGACCGCCTGGTACCACCAGTTTCCCCGCAGACACATGGTCCCCACCCTAGGGCCCACCCACGTGCCTGAACGGGTCATCTGAATAATGACATCCCCCACATGCCAACACATGTCCTTTTAAGTGTGCTTTGTCCTCACTCGCACACACCCTAGCAAAATTCCCAGAATGTCACTCATCCTGATCACTACTCCAGGCCAAGCATGCTTAACTGTGGAGTTCTAATCAGTTAGGCTCCTGAAAAGAAAGGTGCAACTTGTTGAGATGAGTCATATAATTTATCCAAATGGGTCTCGGTGATAGCACATGTAACACCCCGAGCTTCCACGATACGCTTCTCATTCAATAATGCAATAGCTTGCATTGTACGCAACTTCGAGTTCTAAAACATCGCGACAAATCAAAGTAGCCGTTATGAATAGTAATAACCACTTTTTAAAATTATAGAGATTTTATATTTCAAAATGGACTTCATTTTTGTATTCCTAATATTGAAATTAGCCTATGTTGAATTTTTTGTAATTTTCTGAGAACTTCAAAATTTTTATGAATAGTGAAAAATACTTAAAACAACTTTTTTAATAAAAATAATTTATAGTGATAAATTATAATATTTGGTGGTTTTAAAGTATAATTAGAATATATTTTTACCATTTTATCCAATGGTGGTCATTAGAATTAATTTAACATTGAAATTGGACATAAACAATTGCCAATCTTTTGATATAAATTGTTTCTAAAAAACACGCTATTTGTTGTGACAGCGGGAATTAATTATAAAATTAATTAATGCAACTAATATGTTTGTAATTTTGTAAAATAGACATCATTTTTGAATTCGGAATATCAATTATAGCTTAGGGTGAAATTTTGGCCTTATTCTGAAAAACTTCAATTTTTGATGAATAGTGAAACCACTAAGTGGTTGTTAAATAACTGATTTTTCATTTAAATGAAATATTACCACTTCTGTGATTTGATTTTCAAAAATCCGACATACATGGTTGTCATTAAGAAGTAAAATGTGGTTCAATGGGATAAAAATAATTTTTTGGTGAATAGTAACTTATTAAGTTCTTAATCGCGATTAGTGGTAATTAGGGTAGTTTAAGGTATAAATAATACTTTAATAATATTAAATGACCTAGACACATGTCCCAACCTCATTGGTTGTGTCATGGCCGACCAAGACAAGCCATGGCCTAACTTGGGGACCCCATGGATCCACTTTTGTTGGGAAATAACATAAATTACTTTTTATTTAATGTTAAAGTGAAAATGACACTAACATAAAGTGTTTTACTAAAACAATTTTTAAGTAGGGTTACACAAGTCCAAATTTTGATTATAAATAGTCATTGGAAAGATAAAAAGATTTCCTATATCATAGTATTTTTTTTATAATTTTTAGACATTAAATAAATTTAATTATTTATGACATAATAATGATGCAGCGATGACATCATTATTTGACGATTTAAATAAAATGGAAAGATAATATAAAATCTATGAACTACACATGGCCAAAACCAATTGGATGAGTGGATTTCGATGCCTTATCACCTTATCCACGAATTCTATCAATGTGGGACCTTTTAAAACCGAAACACATTTTCAAATAATGTAATGTTCCTTTACTTTCCAAAAGTGCCCCTCCTCTCCTCTTATAAAAGGCCCCCACCTCTACCTCATTTCACACACTCTTCAAGCCATTGGCTCGGCCAACCCCTGCCCATTTGCTCTCTCCACATCCCTCTCCTCATCCTAGAGGATTCCCTTTGGGCAGAATCCTTTCAAAGGAAGCCTTTAGGCTCAACTCAAAAGGAGTTACACTTTTTAAGGTAATTCATTCTCTCATGTTCTTTTGTTTTATTTTGCTTCTCCAACCCCCTAAACTCTTTTTATTTACTTCTTTTGTAACAACACCAGTATCTTAAATATACTAGGATGTTGTTATAAGATTTATTTGAGCTACACTTCCACACAACTACATCAAATGGTTAAAGAACATAAGGTTTCCGTGGATGGCGAAATTCTGCCTCCCGAAACGATGATTGTTCAACACTCATTTAACACCTTCAAAGGTGGCCATTATGATGTCACTATTTTTATATATGATATATAATATGTTTATGTTTTCCTTAAGCTTCTGTTTTTTTTCATTTTGGGCATACCTTTATGGTTTCCATTATGGGTAAAACACGATATCTTCATTTTAGGAAGCGCGGACTACCGCCCCCTGAAAGTGATTTGATTCGTTAATACCATATGTGGGATGTGTGAAGGATAAAGTTAATGATATTATATATGTTATTATACTGGAATTATAATATACTCTCATATCATTATGATTCCATTCCAGAAAATATGAAATAGAAATGGAAGTAGCGTTCATGCGTACGTACGGCTTACCGTCTCCATGAACGGTGCATTTCATTTCTTACCTCTAAATGTTACGTAATATTATAAATGAATGTATATACTGGATATATAAGATATATATGACATCTAAATTATGAATATAATGGATATTTCACCACATTAACAACTTGTAATCATAAGAAGTTTATTTTTGACTCAAGTACCAAAGGTCGACAAAACGACCGTTATTAACTTAAATAATTACATAATGATCATATCATTGTAATAAGTGATATAATAAGGATAATGAAATTGAGAATGGTTCTTAATAAGGTATATATTAACTCTAGTTTATTATTCAGGAGGTTAAAGAACGGTTGAGTCAAGTCGGACACAAGGTAAGGGAAATTCTTAACCCAATTTCCATTCTTTGGGTTAATCTCCTACTTTCAAATTATGTCATGATATTATTATGTCCTATTTTGTATTTTTACTTTCTTTATGTGTACCTATAGTGAATACACATAATAGATCTATTTTATTTTAAAAATGCTCTTTGTAAGGGAATTTCTTAACCCAACTTCCATTCTTTGGGTTAATCTCCTACTTTCAAATTATGTCATGATATTATTATGTCCTATTTGGTATTTTTACTTTCTTTATGTGTACCTATAGTGAATACACATAATAGATCTATTTTATTTTAAAAATGCTCTTTGTAAGGGAACTTCTTAACCCAATTTCCATTCTTTGGGTTAATCTCCTACTTTCAAATTATGTCATGATATTATTATGTCCTATTTTGTATTTTTACTTTCTTTATGTGTACCTATAGTGAATACACATAATAGATCTATTTTATTTTAAAAATGCTCTTTGTAAGGGAACTTCTTAACCCAATTTCCATTCTTTGGGTTAATCTCCTACTTTCAAATTATGTCATGATGTTATTATGTCCTATTTTGTATTTTTACTTTCTTTATGTGTACGTATAGTGAATACACATAATATATCTATTCTATTTTAAAAATCATCTTTTTAAGGACTTCGTCTCAATCTCCTTTCATTGAGGCATATTTTGTTTTATACACAAATTTCTTTTATACGGTGTATAAACCCCTTTGACTTTTACGGTTATTCAAAAGGAATCTTTTTATACAAAGCGTTTTGCTAAACGACAAAAGGGAATGTTTTTCTTTCCGTACTTATGCGGCGACAACGACTTCTCCGCCGCCGTGACCATTATTTGAGTTTCGGCTTCCTCTACAAGCCATCATTTTTTTAACGAAAAATAAATACAAAGTTTTAACTTTCTTTTATTTTGGTATTGAAAATGGTTTTGAAAGTGTTTTTATTATATCAATGTGTTGTATTGATATCTTGTGATTGAAATGTGGAAATGTTATGTTTACATTATGCATGTTTTATGTGATACAATTATGTTATGGTTTATGATATGTTTAAACCTATTCATATGAGGAATGTATTGGACTTAATAAGTGACGGGTGGAGCCCGCTATAGCTCCTCGATGCATCGGCAGGTCTCATGAGACAACTAGACGTGGAATTGGCCGAGGCCCTTTCCCAATTTGATTTATGGTTTTGGCCGAGGCCTTAATCATTTTAGATGTCTTGGTCGAGGCCTTGACAAAATGTTTCAGAATGTCCGGCATTATACATTCCCTCATTATGAAAGTGGTTATTGATATTACATGTGATTATTCGACCAGTAGAATATCCATGTGAAGAAGTAAATGGCATTATCTCATTTTACTTTTGCCATATTATGTTGAAGTTCATGTTTAAGAGGCTTTTGTTTTAGTTATACATTGCCTTAAATGTTAATGTTTATTTATGAAAGCTTCCGCATTATTGTTATCCTTACTGAGCATTTGAGCTCACCCCTTTCAATGTTAAAAAATTTTCCAGGTTGTGAAGAAGTATTTTATGACTGACTTGCAAGAATAATCAGTGAAGATATGAGTGTGGACTATGAAGACCATGTTTTTTTGTAGTTTGTTTAATTTTGATGTAATGAAAGACTTATGAATGTATCTAGTGTTTCCAAGGCTACTAAACTAATCGGTCTTTCGAGACTTGATCTTTTGGGATCATGCCAATGTTACGAAGTAATGCACCGGCTCTGGGTAGCTGGGGTCGGGGCGTTACAGTTGGTATCAGAGGCAGTTTAGTACTAACCTTGGAAGCTAGATTTAGATAAACTCTGATTAGAGCACATATCCCAAAGATAGACTTTGAGGATTAGTATAGAAGAACTTCCTAGAATTTTGGTATTATAGAGATGTTATGACTTTTCCGAGCAATACATCCCTGTCTGGATACGAGCAGGTAGAGGCGGCTCTGGCACAGATGTACCTAGGGGTAAAACCCGAAAACACCGCTTTGAGCTAGACTCGAACGGGAACTGGTGCACGACAACGGGCCTTGCTGCACTCTTGGTTACGACACTCCCGGGGGATATGCTTAGGATAATTCTCATTTTATTTACAAACCACTATGAAGGGTTATGAGTATATAATTCCTCAAAGAAAACCTTTTTATGATTATGGATTATATCCATAAATAGTTCAATTTATGTTAAGTAAGTATGGAATTATGTATTTCGATTCATAAACTAACCTATTTTATGGCATTGTATAGAAATGGCGCCCAGTAGAAGGAATGTGAACTCCATCAATACGTATGATCCAAAGAGTAAGAAGGATCATATCTTTCATGGTATTAAGCCAACATTTAGAAGGGAAATATTCTCCCATGTGTTATCAACATATGAAGAAATAATATCATGTGTTAGTAAGATAAGTAGAGAATTCTCTGAGTCTTATGGATTTGAAGGGATGAAAGAGAAGAAAAGGATGGAAGAGAGAATGATGGATAAAGGGACGAGGGAAAAGAAGAATTTCCCAATATGTGATAACTGTGGGAAGAAACACCTTGGAATTTGCCTGAAGGGAATGGGAGTTTGTTATAAGTGTGGAGAAAAAGGACACAAAGTGCATGACTGCAAGGGTAAGAAAATGGTTTCAAATGTACAATGCTTCTTCTGCAAGGATTGGGGACACTACGCAAACCAATGTCCAAATCATCAGAGTATGCCCCAAATGATGTTATTGGATAATAATCAAGTTATGATACTACCACAGATGAGGAGTAATGATTAGAGTTCTTATGTTGTTATTAAATAATTTTGTAATTTGAGTGTTGTATCAATGATGTACTGGTTATAATAATTATGGAGTATATAAGGACTGTACTGCAGTACTATTTCATCAAGGACTTGAGATTGTGTGGAACCAAGAAAAGTGACTCCACAGTAGGATAAAATTTTTGGAAAATATATGGTTGAGGGAAAGATAGACCATAATATGGTTCTGATACTGAGATTGTGATTTTGGAATAAGACGTGATTGATTTGGATAAATTATATTGGATATACTTAACTTCCTTGAAACTGATTGATGTTTTGTATACATTTTTGGATATAAGGAGTATATCTAGTATTCTATAAGGAATAAGGGATCATGGTAATTCAGTATGTTTAAAAAGAATACATGATGAAGGTATTCACATGTTGTTACGTGGGAAAAAGGATCTTCATTATGTTTACCTTCCTTATAAAATTTGGACTGTGAGATGGACAGAAGTATTTTGGATAACTATAAAGGTTGGAATGGATTAAGTTGAACTTTGAATAGTATGGTTTAAGGTTAAAAAATTAATGAAGATTGTTTTTGGAGTATTATAATACTATAGTTTTAGGAAAAGGACAACCTGCAGGGTGGGGCATAAACCGTCGCGTCGGACAAAGCTGTAGGAATCGAACCCACAATCAAAGTGCGACAAGCCTTTATTTCCTACCACTAGCCTACAGGAAGTCCCTGGTTATTACAAAATAATTTTACTAATCTAAATGGTATGTTTTAACATTTTGAACCTTATACAATTAGGATAAGTATGATATTTTTGAGTTCTATTATCTTTTTGAGTGAAAGATGAGTTGAAGGTTGAAACTCTAATTGTCAAGCATAAATATATATATACCTATCTCTTATTCAATGAATAAATTAATTCTTAAACTTTAGTAAAGGGATATTAAAACAAAAAAATGTGTTATCCTAATAACTTATGTTTTGTTGAACTGATGATATTTTAAATCAACATAGATTGAAGGCTTTGAGGCCCTCAATTTGACAGTTGATTGTGATTGATGACCTCAATCAATCCCTACAAATATTTACGTTTTTCCTCAAATTATATGTCTCTAATTTCCACCAATGTTCTCCTTATCGAGATCATGATTTGGTGGTGACTTTCTTATTTCCATTTCCCTCTTATTAAGACTAAATTCTATTAACCTTATTTCCGATGTGGGTTTTCCACAAAGGTATTTTCTATTTTCAACCTTTTATTTTCCAAGAAAAATTTCAAATTGCGAGGACGCAATTTATTGAAGGAGGGGAGAATGTAACACCCCGAGCTTCCACGATACGCTTCTCATTCAATAATGCAATAGCTTGCATTGTACGCAACTTCGAGTTCTAAAACATCGCGACAAATCAAAGTAGCCGTTATGAATAGTAATAACCACTTTTTAAAATTATAGAGATTTTATATTTCAAAATGGACTTCATTTTTGTATTCCTAATATTGAAATTAGCCTATGTTGAATTTTTTGTAATTTTCTGAGAACTTCAAAATTTTTATGAATAGTGAAAAATACTTAAAACAACTTTTTTAATAAAAATAATTTATAGTGATAAATTATAATATTTGGTGGTTTTAAAGTATAATTAGAATATATTTTTACCATTTTATCCAATGGTGGTCATTAGAATTAATTTAACATTGAAATTGGACATAAACAATTGCCAATCTTTTGATATAAATTGTTTCTAAAAAACACGCTATTTGTTGTGACAGCGGGAATTAATTATAAAATTAATTAATGCAACTAATATGTTTGGAATTTTGTAAAATAGACATCATTTTTGAATTCGGAATATCAATTATAGCTTAGGGTGAAATTTTGGCCTTATTCTGAAAAACTTCAATTTTTGATGAATAGTGAAACCACTAAGTGGTTGTTAAATAACTGATTTTTCATTTAAATGAAATATTACCACTTCTGTGATTTGATTTTCAAAAATCCGACATACATGGTTGTCATTAAGAAGTAAAATGTGGTTCAATGGGATAAAAATAATTTTTTGGTGAATAGTAACTTATTAAGTTCTTAATCGCGATTAGTGGTAATTAGGGTAGTTTAAGGTATAAATAATACTTTAATAATATTAAATGACCTAGACACATGTCCCAACCTCATTGGTTGTGTCATGGCCGACCAAGACAAGCCATGGCCTAACTTGGGGACCCCATGGATCCACTTTTGTTGGGAAATAACATAAATTACTTTTTATTTAATGTTAAAGTGAAAATGACACTAACATAAAGTGTTTTACTAAAACAATTTTTAAGTAGGGTTACACAAGTCCAAATTTTTATTATAAATAGTAATTGGAAAGATAAAAAGATTTCCTATATCATAGTATTTTTTTTATAATTTTTAGACATTAAATAAATTTAATTATTTATGACATAATAATGATGCAGCGATGACATCATTATTTGACGATTTAAATAAAATGGAAAGATAATATAAAATCTATGAACTACACATGGCCAAAACCAATTGGATGAGTGGATTTCGATGCCTTATCACCTTATCCACGAATTCTATCAATGTGGGACCTTTTAAAACCGAAACACATTTTCAAATAATGTAATGTTCCTTTACTTTCCAAAAGTGCCCCTCCTCTCCTCTTATAAAAGGCCCCCACCTCTACCTCATTTCACACACTCTTCAAGCCATTGGCTCGGCCAACCCCTGCCCATTTGCTCTCTCCACATCCCTCTCCTCATCCTAGAGGATTCCCTTTGGGCAGAATCCTTTCAAAGTAAGCCTTTAGGCTCAACTCAAAAGGAGTTACACTTTTTAAGGTAATTCATTCTCTCATGTTCTTTTGTTTTATTTTGCTTCTCCGACCCCCTAAACTCTTTTTATTTACTTCTTTTGTAACAACACCAGTATCTTAAATATACTAGGATGTTGTTATAAGATTTATTTGAGCTACACTTCCACACAACTACATCAAATGGTTAAAGAACATAAGGTTTCCGTGGATGGCGAAATTCTGCCTCCCGAAACGATGATTGTTCAACACTCATTTAACACCTTCAAAGGTGGCCATTATGATGTCACTATTTTTATATATGATATATAATATGTTTATGTTTTCCTTAAGCTTCTGTTTTTTTCATTTTGGGCATACCTTTATGGTTTCCATTATGGGTAAAACACGATATCTTCATTTTAGGAAGCGCGGACTACCGCCCCCTGAAAGTGATTTGATTCGTTAATACCATATGTGGGATGTGTGAAGGATAAAGTTAATGATATTATATATGTTATTATACTGGAATTATAATATACTCTCATATCATTATGATTCCATTCCAGAAAATATGAAATAGAAATGGAAGTAGCGTTCATGCGTACGTACGGCTTACCGTCTCCATGAACGGTGCATTTCATTTCTTACCTCTAAATGTTACGTAATATTATAAATGAATGTATATACTGGATATATAAGATATATATGACATCTAAATTATGAATATAATGGATATTTCACCACATTAACAACTTGTAATCATAAGAAGTTTATTTTTGACTCAAGTACCAAAGGTCGACAAAACGACCGTTATTAACTTAAATAATTACATAATGATCATATCATTGTAATAAGTGATATAATAAGGATAATGAAATTGAGAATGGTTCTTAATAAGGTATATATTAACTCTAGTTTATTATTCAGGAGGTTAAAGAACGGTTGAGTCAAGTCGGACACAAGGTAAGGGAAATTCTTAACCCAATTTCCATTCTTTGGGTTAATCTCCTACTTTCAAATTATGTCATGATATTATTATGTCCTATTTTGTATTTTTACTTTCTTTATGTGTACCTATAGTGAATACACATAATAGATCTATTTTATTTTAAAAATGCTCTTTGTAAGGGAATTTCTTAACCCAACTTCCATTCTTTGGGTTAATCTCCTACTTTCAAATTATGTCATGATATTATTATGTCCTATTTGGTATTTTTACTTTCTTTATGTGTACCTATAGTGAATACACATAATAGATCTATTTTATTTTAAAAATGCTCTTTGTAAGGGAACTTCTTAACCCAATTTCCATTCTTTGGGTTAATCTCCTACTTTCAAATTATGTCATGATATTATTATGTCCTATTTTGTATTTTTACTTTCTTTATGTGTACCTATAGTGAATACACATAATAGATCTATTTTATTTTAAAAATGCTCTTTGTAAGGGAACTTCTTAACCCAATTTCCATTCTTTGGGTTAATCTCCTACTTTCAAATTATGTCATGATGTTATTATGTCCTATTTTGTATTTTTACTTTCTTTATGTGTACGTATAGTGAATACACATAATATATCTATTCTATTTTAAAAATCATCTTTTTAAGGACTTCGTCTCAATCTCCTTTCATTGAGGCATATTTTGTTTTATACACAAATTTCTTTTATACGGTGTATAAACCCCTTTGACTTTTACGGTTATTCAAAAGGAATCTTTTTATACAAAGCGTTTTGCTAAACGACAAAAGGGAATGTTTTTCTTTCCGTACTTATGCGGCGACAACGACTTCTCCGCCGCCGTGACCATTATTTGAGTTTCGGCTTCCTCTACAAGCCATCATTTTTTTAACGAAAAATAAATACAAAGTTTTAACTTTCTTTTATTTTGGTATTGAAAATGGTTTTGAAAGTGTTTTTATTATATCAATGTGTTGTATTGATATCTTGTGATTGAAATGTGGAAATGTTATGTTTACATTATGCATGTTTTATGTGATACAATTATGTTATGGTTTATGATATGTTTAAACCTATTCATATGAGGAATGTATTGGACTTAATAAGTGACGGGTGGAGCCCGCTATAGCTCCTCGATGCATCGGCAGGTCTCATGAGACAACTAGACGTGGAATTGGCCGAGGCCCTTTCCCAATTTGATTTATGGTTTTGGCCGAGGCCTTAATCATTTTAGATGTCTTGGCCGAGGCCTTGACAAAATGTTTCAGAATGTCCGGCATTATACATTCCCTCATTATGAAAGTGGTTATTGATATTACATGTGATTATTCGACCAGTAGAATATCCATGTGAAGAAGTAAATGGCATTATCTCATTTTACTTTTGCCATATTATGTTGAAGTTCATGTTTAAGAGGCTTTTGTTTTAGTTATACATTGCCTTAAATGTTAATGTTTATTTATGAAAGCTTCCGCATTATTGTTATCCTTACTGAGCATTTGAGCTCACCCCTTTCAATGTTAAAAAATTTTCCAGGTTGTGAAGAAGTATTTTATGACTGACTTGCAAGAATAATCAGTGAAGATATGAGTGTGGACTATGAAGACCATGTTTTTTTGTAGTTTGTTTAATTTTGATGTAATGAAAGACTTATGAATGTATCTAGTGTTTCCAAGGCTACTAAACTAATCGGTCTTTCGAGACTTGATCTTTTGGGATCATGCCAATGTTACGAAGTAATGCACCGGCTCTGGGTAGCTGGGGTCGGGGCGTTACAGCACAGACACCCCTCCTTAATATGGTCGTCAAGCCTGGCCTACCTGGTACCACCATTTGCCCCGCAGACACATGGTCCCCACCCTAGGGCCCATCCACATGCCTGAACGGGTCATCTGACAAATTAAAGTCCCCACATTCCACCACATGTCTTTTTTAGTGTGCTTTGTCCTCACTCACACACACCCTATGTAACTTCCCATAAGGTCACCCATCCTGATCATGACTCTATTCCAAGCACACTTAACTATGGAGTTCTAATAAGGTAGGATCTTGAAAATGAAGGTGCACCTTGTTCACATGAGTCATATCATTTATCCATTTAACCCTTTATCATTTTTGGGGTGTTGCAATCACCCCCACCCCCTACCCTTTAGAGAACAACGTCATCATTGTGGGACCTACATCTCAACCTAGGCAGTGCAACAGATGTCCTTTTCAGTGTGCTTTTTCCTCACTCACACACACCCAAGGAAACTTCCTAGAAGGTCACCCATCCTGATCACTACTCCAGGCAAGAACGTTTAACTTTGGAGTTCTAATCAGGTAGTTTCCCGAAAAGGAAGGTTCACCTTGTTGACATGAGTCATATCATTTAGCGAACTGTGTCCTGATGACAGCACAGACTCCCCTTCTTAACATGGTCATTGAGTCTTAGCTCACCTGGTACTACCATTTGCCCCACAGACACATCATCCCCACCATAGGGCCCACCCACGTGCCCGACTGGGTCATCTGACTAATGGCAGTCCCCACAGGACAACACATGTCCTTTTCAGTGTGCCTTGTCCCCACTCACACACACCCTGGGAAACTTCCCATAATGTCACCCATCCTGATCACTACTTCAGGCCAAGAACTCTTAACTGTGGAGGTCTAATCAGGTAGGCTCCCAAAAATGAAGGTTCACATTGTTGAAATGAGTCATATTATTTAGTCATTTAACCCTTTATCATTTTTGGAGTGTTTCAATCACCCCACCCCACCCCCCACCCCTTTAGATAACAACGTCCTCGTTGTGGGCCCTACATCTCAACCCAGGAAGTGCACCACACTTAAGGTTGGGTTCCTCCTCTGATACCAAATGTGACAACCGGGCCCCAGTGAAAGCACAGACACCTCGCCTTAACATGGTCACTGAGTCCTAGCCCGCCAGTTACCATCAGTTGCCCTGCAGACCCATGGGTCCCGGTGAAAGCATAGTCACCACGCCTTAACATGGTTGTCGGGTCTTGGCCCACATAGTACCATAAGTTCCCCCTCAGACACGTGGTCCCCACCCTAGGGTCATCTGATTAATGACAGTCCCCACAGGCCAACACATGTCCTTTTCAATGTGCTTTTTACTCACGCACACACACCCTAGGGCCCACCCATGTCCCCGAACAGGTCATCTGTCTAATGACAGTCCCCAAATTCCAACACATGTATAAACCCATAGCCTAAATTCTAACTTGACCCATTTGTTGTTATTTTAGATGGACATAGAGTGTGTAACAACTGGGTCATGGTGAAAGCACAAACACCCCGCCTTAACATGGTCGTCAAGTCCCAGCCCACCTGGTACCACCAGTTGCCCCACAGACACATGGTCCCCACCCTAGGGCCCACCCATGTGCTCTAACGGGTCATCTGACTAATGACATTCCCCACAGGACAACACATGTCCTTTTCAGTGTGCATTTTCCTCACTCACACACACCCTAGAAAACTTCCTAGAAGGTCACCCATCCTTATCACTACTCCAGTCAAAGCACACTTAACTATGGAGTTCTAATCAGGTAGGATTTCAAAAGGGAAAGGGAACCGTGTTGACATGAGTCATATCATTTAGCCAACTGGGTCCTGGTGACAGCACAAACACCCCTCCTTAACATGGTCATCAAGTCCTCACCCGCCTGGTACCACAATTTTCCCCGCAGACACGACAGACACCCCTTCTTAACATGGTCGTCAAGTCTTGGCTCGCCTGGTACTACCATTTTCCCCACAGACACGTCGTGCCCACCATAGGGCCCACCCACGTGCCCGAACGGGCCATCTGACTAATGGCAGTCCCCACAGGACAACACACGTCCTTTTTAGAGTGCTTTTTCCACACTCACACACACCCTGGGAAACTTCCCATAATGTCACCCATCCTGATCAATACTTTAGGCCAAGCACACTTAACTATGGAGTTCTAATCAGGTAGTCTCCTAAAACTGAATGTGCACATTTTTGACATGAGTCATATCATTTAGTCATTTAACCATTTATCATTTTTGGAGTGTTGCAATCACCCCCTCCCCCTTTAGAGCACAACGTCCTCATTGTGGGCCCTACATCTCAACCCAGGCAGTGCACCACACTTAAGGCTGGGTTCCTCCTCTGATACCAAATGTGACAACTAGGCCCCCGTGATAGCATAGACACCCCACCTTAACATGGTCGTCAGGTCCAAGCCTACCAGTTACCTTCATTGCCCCGCAGACACATGGTTCCCAATGACAGCATAGACACCCTGCCTAAACATGGTCATCGGGTCTTGGCCCGCCTAGTACCACCAGTTGCCCTACAGACATGTGGTCCCCACCCTAGGGTCATCTGACTACTGACAGTCCCCACAGGACAACACATATCCTTCTCAGTGTTCTTTGTCCTCTCTCACACACACCCTAGGGCCCACCCATGTCCCTGAACAGGTCATCTGACTAATGACAGTCCCCACAGTCCAACACATGTATAAATACATAGCCTAAATTCTAACTTGACTCATTTGTTATTATTTCAGCTGGACATAGTGTGTGTAACAACTGGGTCCCGGTGACAGCACAAACACCCCGCTTTAACATGGTCGTCGAGTCCTGGACCGCCTGGTACCACCAGTTTCCCCGCAGACATGTGGTTCCTACCCTAGGGCCCACCCACGTGCCTGAATGGGTCATATGACTAATGAGAGTCCCCACATGCCGACACATGTCCTATTTAGTTTGCATTGTACTCACACACACACACCCTAGGAAACATCCTAGATGGTCACCCATCCTGATCACTACTCTAGGTAGTGCACCACACTTAATGTTGGGTTCCTCCTCTGATAAAAAATGTGACAACAGGGCCCCGGTTATAGCACATACACCCAGACTTAACATGGTCATCAGGTCCTAGCCCGCCAGGTACCATCAGTTGCCCTGCAGAAACATGGGTCCCGATGACAGCATAGACACCCCGCCTTTACATGGTCATCGGGTCCTGGCCCGCCTGGTACCACAAGTTTCCCCGCAGACACGTGGTCCCCACTCTAAGTTCATCTAACTAATGACAGTCCCCATAGGCCAACACATGTCGTTTTTAGTGTGCTTTTTCCTCACGTACACACACCCTAGGGCCCACCCATGTCCCCGAATGGGTCATTTGACTAATGATAGTCCCCATAGTCCAACACATGTATAAATCCATAGCCTAAATTCTAACTTGAACCATTTGTTATTATTTCAGATGGACATAGAGTGTGTAACAACTGGGTCTTAGTGACAGCACAGACACCTCGCCTTAAGATGGTCATCGAGTCCTGGCCCGCCTGGTACCACCAGTTCCCCCGCAGACATGTGGTTCCCACCCTAGAGCCCACCCACGTGCCCAAATGGGTCATCTGACTAATGACAGTCCCCACATGCCAACACATGTCCTTTTCATTTTGCATTGTACTCACTCATAGACACCCTAGGAAACATCCCCGAATGTCACCCATCCTGATCACTACTCCAGGCCAAGCACCCTAAACTGTGGAGTTCTAATCATGTAGGCTCCTGAAAAGAAAGGTGCACCTTGTTGAAATGAGTCCTATCATTTAGCCAACTGGGTCACGGTGACAGCACAGACACCCCTCCATAACATGGTCATCGAGTCCTAGCCCGCCTGGTACCACCATTTGCACCGCAGACACGTGGTCCCAACTCTAGGACCCACCCACATGCCCGAACGGGTCATATGACTAATGAAAGTCCCCACAGACCAACACATGTCCTTTTTAGTGGCCCGCCTGGTACCACCAGTTTCCCCGCAGACACGTGGTCCCCACCTTTGGGTCATCTGACTAATGACAGTCCCCACAGGTCTACACATGTACTTTTCAGTGTGCTTTGTCCTCACGCACACACACCCTATGGCCCACTCATGTCCCCGAACGGGTCCTCTAACTAATGACAGTCCCCACATTCCAACACATGTATAAATCCATATCCTAAATTCTAACTTGACCCATTTGTTATTATTTCAGCTGGACATAGAGTGTGTAACAACTGGGTCCTAGGGACAGCACAGACACCCCGCCTTAACATGGTAATCGAGTCCTGGCCCACCTGGTACCACCAGTTTCCCTACAGACACGTGGTTCCCACCCTAGGGCCCACCCACGTGCCCGAACGGGTCATCTGAATAATGACACTCCCCACAAGCCAACACATGTCCTTTTCAGTGTGCATTGTACTCACTCACACACACCCTAGGAAACATCCTAGAAGGTCACCCATCTTGATCACTACTCCAGGCCAAGCACGCTTAACTGTGGAGTTCTAATTAGGTAGTCTCCCGAAAAGAAAGGTTCACCATGTTGACATGAGTCCAATATCTTAGCCAACTGGGTCTCGGTGACAGCACAGACACCCCTCCTTTACATGTTCGTCGAGTCCTGGCCCGCCTGGTACCACCATTTTCCCCACATACACGTAGTCCCCACCCTAGGGCCCACCCACGTGGCTGAATGGGTCATCTGACTAATGAAAGTCCCCACAGACCAACACATATCCTTTTCAGTGTGCTTTTTCCTCACTCACATGCCCCTTGGGAAAATTCCCAAAAGTTCACCCATCCTGATCATTACTCCTGGCCAAGCACACTTAACTGTGGAGTTCTAATCAGGTAGGCTCCTAAAAAGAAAGGTCCACCTTGTTTACATGAGTCATATCATTTATCCATTTATCCCTTTATCATTTTGTGGGTGTTGCAATCAACCCCCTTCAGACCCCCCCCCCCTAGAGAAAAATGTCCTCGTTGTGGGCCCTACATCTCAACCCAGGCTATGCAACACATGTCCTTTTCAGTGTGCTTTTTCCTCACTCACACACACCCTAAGAAACTTCCCAGAAGTTCACTCATAAAGATCACTACTCCAGACCAAGAACGCTTAACTGTGGAGTTCTAATATGGTAGGCTCCCGAAAAAGAAGGTGCACCTTGTTGACATGAGTCATATCATTTAGCCAACTGTGTCCTGATGACAACACATACACCCCTTCTTAACATGTTCGTTGAGTCCTGGACCGCCAGGTACAACCATTTTCTCCGTAGACACGTGGTCCCCACCCTAGGGCCCACCCACGTGCCTGAACGGGTCATCTGACTAACGAAAGTCCCCACAGGCCAACACATGTCCTTTTTAGTGTGCTTTATCATCACTCACACACACCTTGGGAAACTTCCTAGAAGGTCACCCATCCTGATCACTACTCGAGGCCAAGAACACTTAACTTTGGAGGTCTAATCAGGTAGGCTCCCAAAAACAAATGTGCACCTTGTTGACATGAGTCATATCCTTTGGCCATTTAACCCTTTATCATTTTTGGGGTGTTGCAATCACACCCCCCTAGAGAACAACATCCTCGTTGTGGGGCCTAAATCTCAACTCAGGTAGTGCAATACATGTCCTTTTCAGTGTGCTTTGTCCTCACTCACACACACCCTAGGAAACTTCCTAGAAGTTCACTCATCCTGATCACTACTCTACACCATGAACGCTAATCTGTGGAGTTCTAATCTGGTAGAATCCCAAAAAAGAAGATGCACCTTGTTGACATGAGTCATATCATTTAACCAACTGGGTCCCAATGACAGCACATACACCCCTCCTTAACATGGTCGTCGAGTCCTGGACCGCCTGGTACCACCATTTACCCTGCAGACACGTGGTCGCCACCCTAGGGCCCACCCACTTTCCCGAACGAGTCATCTGACTAATGAAAGTCACCACAATCCAACACATGTCTTTTTCAGTGTGCTTTTTACTCACTCACACACACCTTGGGAAACTTCCCCAAAGGTCACCCATCCTGATCACTACTCCATTCCAGGCATACTTAACTGTGGAGTTCTAATCAGGTAGGCTCCCAAAAAAGAAGGTGCACCTTCTTGACATGAGTCATATCATTTATCCATTTAACCCTTTATCATTTTTGGGATGTTTCAATCACCCCCCCCCCCCCTAGAGCACAATGTCCTCATTGTGCGTCCTACATCTCAACCTAGATAGTCCAACACATGTCCTTTTTAGTGTGCTTTTTCCTCCCTCAAACACACCCTAGGAAACTTCTCAGAAGGTCACTCGTCCTGATCACTACTCTAGACCAAGCACGCTTAATTGTGGAGTTCTAATCAGGTAGGATCCCTAAAAAGAAGTTGCACCTTGTTGACATGAGTCATATCATTTAGCCAACTGGGTCCCGATGACAGCACATACACCCCTCCTTAACATGGTCGTCGAGTTCGGGTCCGCCTGGTAGCACCATTTTCCCCGCAGACACGTGGTCCCCACCCTAGGGCCCACCCACATTCCCAGACGGGTCATCTGACTAATAACAGTACTCACATGCCAACACATATCCTTTTCAGTGTGCTATGTCCTCACTCACACACACCCTGAAAAACATCCCAGAAGGTCACCCATCCTGATCACTACTCTAGGCCAAGCACGCCTAACTGTGGAGTTCTAATCAGGTAGGCTCCCAAAAAGGAAGGTGCACCTTGTTGAAATGAGTCATATCATTTATCCATTTAACCCTTTATCATTTTTGTGGTGTTGCAATCACCCCCCCTCTTAGAGCACAGTGTCCTCGTTGTGGGCCCTACATCTCAACCCAGACAGTCTAACACATTTCCTTTTCAGTGTGCTTTGTCCTCACTCACACACACCCTAGGAAACTTCTCAGAAGGTCACTTATCATGATCACTACTCCAGACCAAGCATGCTTAACAGTGGAGTTTTAATCAGTTAGTCTCCCAAATAAGAAGGTGCACCTTGTTGACATGAGTCATATCATTTAGCCAACTGGGTCCCAATGACAGCACATACACCCCTCCATAACATGGTCATCAAGTCCTCTCCCGCATGGTACCACCATTTGCCCTGCAGCCACGTGGTCCCCACCCTAGGTACCACCCACATGCCCGAAAGGGTCATATGACTAATGACAGTCCCCACAGGCCAACAAATATCCTTTTCAGTGCGCTTTGTCCTCACTCACACACACCCTGGGAAACTTCCCAGAAGGTCACCCATCCTGATCACTACTTAGGCCAAGCACGCTTAACTGTGGAGTTATAATCAGGTAGGCTTCTGAAAAGGAATGTGCACATTATTGACCTGAGTCACATCATTTAGTAATTTAACACTATCATTTTTGGGGTGTTGCAACCCCCACCCCTAGAGCACAACGTCCTCGTTGTTGGCCCTATATCTCAACCAAGGAAGTTCACCACACTTAAGGGTGGGTTCCTCCTCTGATACCAAATGTGACAACTGGCCCCCGGTGAGAGCACAGACACCCCTCTTTAACATGGTCGTCGAGTCCTGGCTCACCTGGTACCACTATTTGCCCCACAGACACATGGTCCCCACCCTAGGGCCCACCCATGTGCCCAAACGGGTCATCTGACTAATGATTGTCTCCATAGGCCAACGCATATCCTTTTTAGTGTGCGTTTTCCTCACTCACACACACACTGAGAAACTTCCTAGAAGTTCACCCATCGTGATCACTACTCCAGGTCAATCACGTTTAACAGTGGAGTTCTAATCAGGTAGGCTCTCAAAAAGGAAGGTGCACATTGTTGGCAACATCCTCACTATGGGCCCTAGATATCAACCTAGGCAGTGCACCACAATTAAGGTTGGGTTCTTCCTCTGATAACAAATGTGACAACTGGGCCCCAGTGAGAGCACAGACACCCCTCCTTAACATGGTCGTCGAGTCCTGGCTTTCCTGATACCACCATTTGCCCCGCAGACACTTGGTCCCCACCCTAGGGTCCACCCACGTACCCGAACGGGTCATCTGACTAATGATAGTCTCCACAGGCCGACACATGTCCTTTTTTGTGTGCTTTGTCCTCACTCACACACACACTGGAAAACTTCCCCGAAGTTCATCCATCCTGATCACTACTCTAGGTCAATCACGCTTAACTGTGGAGTTCTAATCAGGTAGGCTCTCAAAAAGGAAGGTTCACATTTTTGGAAATGTCCTCATTGTGTGCCCTACATCTCAACCAAGGCGATGCACCACAATTAAGGCTGGGTTCTTCCTCTGATACCAAATGTAACAATTGGGCCCCGATGATAGCACAAAGACCCCTCCTTAACATGGTCGTCGAGTCCTGGCTCGCCTGATACCACCATTTTCCCCGCAGACACATGGTCCCCACCCTAGGGTCCACTCACGTACTTGAACGGGTCATCTGACAAATGATAGTCTCCACAGTCCGACACATATCATTTTTAGTGTGCTTTGTCCTCACTCACACACACACTGGCAAACTTCCCCGAAGTTCACCCATCCTGATCACTACTCTAGGTCAATCACGCTTAACTGTGGAGTTCTAATCAGGTAGGCTCTCAAAAAGGAAGGTTCACATTTTTGGAAACGTCCTCATTGTGGGCCCTACATCTCAACCAAGGCAGTGCACCACAATTAAGGCTAGGTTCTTCCTCTGATACCAAATGTAACAACTGGGCCCCGATGATAGCACAAAGACTCCTCCTTAACATGGTCGTTGAGTCCTGGCCCACCTGATACCACCATTTGCCTTGCAAACAAATGGCCCCCACCCTAGGGCCCACCCACATGCCCGAACAGGTCATCTGACTAATGACAGTCCCCACAGGCCAACACATGACATTTTCAGTGTTCTTTGTGCTCACTCACACACACCCTGGGAAACTTCCCAAAAGGTCACCCATCCTGATCACTACTCCACGCCAAGCACGATTAACAGTGGAGTTTTAATCAAGTAGGCTCCCGAAAAAGAAGGTTCACATTGTTGACATGAGTCACATCATTTAGTCATTTAACCCTCTATCATTTTTGGGGTGTTGAAATCACCCCCCCCCCCCCTTAGAGCACAACATCCTTGTTGTGGGACCTACATATCAACCCAGGCAGTGCACCACACTTAAGGCTGATTTCCTCCTCTAATACCAAATGTGACAACCAAGCCCCGATGACAGCACATACAACCCGCCTTAACATGGTCGTTGGGTCCTGGCCCGCCAGGTACCACGAGTTGCCCCGCAGACATATGGGTCTCAGTGATAGCACATACACCCCGCCTTAACATGGTTATCAGTCCCCAACCATGTTCTAGAATGGGTCATCTGAATAATGACAGTCCCCGCAGGCCAACACATGTCCTTTTCAGACATGTGGTCCCCACCCTAGGGCCCACCCACGTGCCCGAACGGGTCATCTGACTAATGAAAGTCCCCACAAGCCAACACATGTCCTTTTCAGTGTTCTTTTTCCTCACTCACACACACCCTAGGAAACTTCCTAGAAGGTCACCCATCCTGACCACTACTCCAGGCTAAGAAATCTTAACTGTGGAGTTCTAATCAGGTAGGCTCCCGAAAAAGGAAGGTGCACATTTTTTAGATGAGTCACATCATTTATTCATTTCACCCTCTATCATTTTTGGGGTGTTGCAATCACCCTACCCCCTTTAGAGCACAACATCCTCATTGTGGGCCCTATATCTCAACCCAGGCAGTGCACCACACTTAAGGGTGGGTTCCTCCTCTGACAGCAAATGAGACAACCGGACCACGGTGACAGCAAAGACACCCCACCATAACATGGTCGTCATGTCCTTGCCCGTCAGGTACCACGAGTTTCCCCACAAACTATGGGTCTCGGTGACAGCAAAGGTACCCCGCCATAACATGGTCATCAGTCCCCACCCACGTGCCCGAACGGGTCATCTGACTAATGATAGTCTCCACAGGCCAACACATGTCCTTTTCAGTGTGCTTTATCCTCACTCACACACACCATAGGAAACTTCCCAGAAGTTCACCCATCCTGATCACTACTCCACACCAAGCACGCTTAACTGTGGAGTTCTAATCAGGTAGGCTATCAAAAAGGAAGGTTAACATTATTGACATGAGTCACATCATTTAGTTATTTAACCCTCTATCATTTTTGGGGTGTTGCAATCACCCCCCCCCCCTTTAGAGCACGACATCCTTGTTGTGGGACCTACATCTCAACCCAGGCAGTGCCCCATACATAAGACCGGGTTCCTCCTCTGATACCAAATTTGAAAACCGGGTCCCAGTGACAGCACATACAACCCGCCTTAATATAGTCGTCGGGTCCGGGCCCTCCAGGTACCACGAGTTACCCCACATACATATGGGTCTTGGTGACAGCATAGACACCCCGCCTTGCCCCGCAGACACATGGGTCTTGGTGACAGCACAGACACCCCACCTTAACATGGTTCTCGTGTCCTGGCCCTCCTAGTACCACCAGTTGCCCCTCAGACACATCTTACCCACCCTAGGGCCCACCCACGTGCCCAAACGGGTCATCTGACCAATGGCAGTCCCCACAGGCCAACACATGTCCTTTTCAGTGTGCTTTGTCCTCACTCACACACACCCTGGGAAAATTCCCAGGAGGTCGCCAATCCCGATCACTACTCTAGGCCAATCACGCTTAACTGTGGGGTTCTAATCAGGTAGGCTCCTAAAAAGGAAGGTGCACATTGTTAACATGAGTCATATCATTTAGCCATTTTACCCTTTATCGTTTTATGGGTGTTGCAATCACCCCCCTAGATTATTATGTCCTCATCGTGGGCCCTACATCTCAAACTAGGTAGTGCACTGCACTTAAGGATAGGTTCCTCATCTGATACCAAATGTGACAACTGGGCCCCGGTGACAGCACATACACCTTGCCTTAACCTGGTCTTCAGGTCCTGGAATGCCAGGTACCACCAGTTGCCCCGCAGACACATGGTACCCACCATGGGGTCCACCCATGTGCTCGAATGGGTCATCTGACTAATAAAAATCCCCACAGGTGCCCGAACAGGTCATCTGACTAATGACAGTCCTCATAGGCCAACACATGTCCTTTTAATTGTGCTATGTCCTCACTCACACACACACTGGGAAACTTCCCAGAAGTTCACTCATCCTGATCAATACTCCAGGACAAGTACGTTTAACTGTGGAGTTCTAATCAGGTAGGCTCCCAAAAAGAAAGGTGCACCTTGTTTACGTGAGTCATACCATTTATCCATTTAACCCTTTATCATTTTTGGGGTGTTGAAGAGTGTATGATAAATCTGGGGGTTACATGTTTATGGTAATCTAATATCAATTTTCTAAATCTCTTTCTTCATTAGTATTAGTACATGGAGTGTGTGGGCCATCAAGGGGAGGAATCTTTAAGGTAATATAATATCAATGCCTCATTGTTTTATTGTTCTCAGTCACCACATTATTACCATTTGTCTTGGTTTTAAATTTAAATTCACAACCTGATTTCAATGTTTGAAAATGTGGATTAAGGATATGAAAACTCCAATATTATTTGAAAAGTGGAATGAATCCAAATATATTCAGTTGATGATCTCCTCTACTTACCACTAAGGAAAATTCTCTAGACATGTAAAACATTGATTGATTTTTAAACCACTTACTATATCATCAGTTGGAAATGGAGTTCTTGGATCATTCGGGCACTACATCATTATGGAAATATAATATTCCTTTTTTATACCTATTTTTTCATCAGCAATTAGACATCGAGTGTGTGGATAATGAAGGGGTTGTGTTTTTAAGGTAATATAATA
Organism: Viscum album; assembly: GCA_963277665.1. Taxonomy (NCBI): domain Eukaryota; kingdom Viridiplantae; phylum Streptophyta; class Magnoliopsida; order Santalales; family Viscaceae; genus Viscum; species Viscum album. The sequence continues at coordinate 1,150,861,698 of OY728121.1, read as the reverse complement.
TAATTAATTCAGTGTCCCCACTCACATATTTATTCCACATTCCCTTGTATAGAAATTTAAATCCATTTCCTGACTTTAAAGCAATAACAATGTGGATCGAGGATATGTTCACTCATGATTATTTTGAAATATGTGATAATAAAATATATTCAGGTAACATTAACTATTGACATTTCAATTTTTAATTATAAGGATTATAAGAAGTGGTGTCCTAGTAATTATTATTTCTTGCAACTTCCCACTACATGTTTTCTCCTTTATTTTAGTTAAGCATATGTTTATGGTATATGTTGTTTTTATAAATACAATGTTGAGTAGTGATGTTTTTTTGCATTTTTAATTTTTTTTCTTTTGAATTTTTTTTACAAATTATATTGTGTTGTTTTATAGATTCTTGAAGTTTGTTCTATTATTTCAGTTGGAATATATTTATGCTACATATTTATTTGTAAATACACATACCGTTTAGTGATGTTTTTCTAAATTTGTGCTTTTTTTCTTTTGAGTGTCTTTTTACAAATTGTATTGTGCTTTTTTGTGGATTGTGGTAAAGAACATTATCCTTAGGAATTCTCTTGTATATAAGTGGAACACACTTTTAGGTGTTTAAGTTTCTATTAGACACATATATTTATTAGTGATTGACTCCATTACATCACACACTCTAACATGATTCGTGTTTTCTTCTATTACACAGTCATATATCTACCTATATCCTTGGGACTACACTTCTATAGTGGTGGAACATGATTAGGTGTTTGAGTTTCTATTACACATAGAATGATATGTTATTGTTTCAATTAAATCATACACATAGAAACATATGTGTAATAGCAGTAGTAAAAAAAATCACATAGGAAGACATACAAATGGTTTCTTCTATTACACACACAGGCTTTGAACAACTATAACATATTATTTAAAAACATATCAATGTTTAACTACGTAGAAGTTTTCAATATTTGTATTATAGGAATCATGTTACTTTCAAAAAAATAACCACCTACATGGAGGCATACCTCTAACTTTATCAACTTACAGTGTTTTATGGAACACATACATTGGATTATCATAAGTAAATCAAATTAACCCACTTTTATAGTCCAAAACAACGTTAATATGACATAATCAATACACTAAAAAAATTAATCCCTTGGAATAATACTAAAAATATGTATAACACTTCCTCTTATGTATTGAACAAACAAAGAGAAATTTCATAGATAACTAAGGCATGTATCACAATCAAAGTAGGCATGTTTACAACTAAAATTTTGCATGAATACATTTTAAGACAAGCTTTCACCTAATACTTTTTTCAAAGAGAAGTTATTCATGATCATAAAATTTTGTGTAGTTTTTTAACCCACTTCATAAATTTTAAATAAATACTACATGAAAATTATTTAGTTTTAGTTTTTCCATGTCATTATTTGTCATTTTACAGTTATTCAAATCCTTGGTAAAATTTTCTTGATGATCATGCTAAATTTGAAACTATTTTAACCAAATAATCAGTTGTAATAAGTGATTGAATTTATGAAAACTACTTAGAAGGGGTGGTTATTTTTTTATTGAAAGTAACATTGTTCCCTTTATAAAATACTTGAAAACTTGTATATATTTAACCATTAATATTTGTTTATCTAAAGTAACATGATTCCAGGTTGTCACTTGTGAATATTAGTTTTATAAAAAACAAATGATTTTTTTCTATTTATGAAAAGAACTTATAATTAAATTAATGAATTAAACCACTTAAATATGTTTTAATATAAATAATAAATTTCAGAACACTTGAACTAAATCACCTATGATATGTGATAACTGTTATAAATAATTTAGTTTCTTGGTTATTACTAATCATTGCATGTATTTTAGAAACACTTAAACTTATGTATATCCTAAAAAAATTGAGATTTAAATTACCAAAACCATGGAGGAGGCTTTTTATCAAAAAGAAATACTTGAGAAGATAGAGAAATGAATGGCTTCCTTTGAACCGTATAACAAGGTGGTTCAACTTTTGTGTTTTATTTTTCTTACTTTTTCATGCCTTAGTATCCTTACTATTGTCACTTTTTTTTATTTTATATTAGGATGAAAATAAATATAATTATGGAAGTGGAAATCATAATTCTCTAAAATGAGATCATAAATCTCTCTCTATGGTTACTAAAATACCTATTAAATGTGTTCCCTCATAAGTTATGTGTTAAGTTGTTTTTAGAAAGTGTTTTCAAATTAATCCTTTGTCCACTACAAGTGTTTCGGTTCAAATTCAAGTATGAAGTGACTTTGGTGATGTGGGGGTACTCTCTCATTCCTCTCATCCTAAGCACTATATGTACCAAAATTCACAAATAGGACTCTAGTTTTTACGCTTTTTTGTGCAAGTGGGGTTTTTTACTTTGATTTTTTTCACAACAAATGAATCTTAGACCATAAATCACCTGTAGTGACTCTTTTATTGAGGTTGTGTTTGGTAGAAATAGAACATGAATATATTGATCCATCATTACTTTGATATTTTATCATTGTATTTTTCCCTCTCTCTGGTTTTATGTATTATTTCATTGAATATTTTTCTTTTTAACATATTTCTTAAAAAAATTCCATTAACACCCAAAAAACTACTGAATAGAATTTTTTTGTATTTTCATTTATATTGAAAAGGTTTTATTATTCCAAACATAATCTCATTATTTTTTGGTTTGTTAACATTAGAATATCCATGGTTGATGAATTGGATTCAAAAGATAGATAATGGGATAAAAAAAGGGCATGGGTTTCACATATGATGGGGTAACAACTTCATCACATATAATGGATACAAGACAGTACAACCATTCACTAGTTCTTTTCTAGACTTTTGTTCCCTTCCCCTTATTCAATGTATTTCAGTTTAACCTGATTTACAATATTGAATATAAAACTATTTCAAGGAAATAGAAAGAATAATAATGAAGAAGGAATCAGGTATAAATTATTTCCATGTCCCCCCCCCACTGTCTTTTATTTTTATTTTTTCTTCAATTCATGAATATATTTTGTATGATTTTTGGGAATTATCTTTGGTTGTGTGCAGTGTAGATCTTGGAGCTTAATGGTTTGGAATAAAAGTGACTTCAGTTTCCTCACTATAACTAGATCTAACTTGGTTTGGTTCTTCTGGTGATCGACTTGGTGGAAAAGAAAGATCATTTCCTGGAGTAATTATTCCTCTACCATGGTGGGCGCTGGAATATTTCAGTCAAGATATGACATTACCTTACCCTACAGATGAATTCAGAGGGGGGCACCATGATGTTCTGTTTTTTATCAGAATACTCTTCATGTGTTGTTTCCTGTACATTCTCCCTTGTGCAATATTTCATAAACACCTTAAATCTATTTATATTTTATCTTAAGCGGCAATGGGGCACAATGAAGCTTATATTTAATGATTTTTTTTCTAAATTCATTTTTCCTTTTATTATTACATAAACATGAGATTCCTTTTTCAACTAAAATAAATTTATTTTATAAAAAAAATATTTATCCTAAGATACATATTATCTATGGTGTCATCTATTTTTTAAGAAAATAACTAAATTGATTTTGTGTTAGTGGATAGTTCTACATCATTTTATAAATAACTTTTTTATAAAAATATTTTTATATCTTATTTATATCAAAGACTATTAAAAGGAATTTTATTTTATTAATGTTGTTACTGCTCTTTTTAAGTCCCTTTTATTTTATAATTTCTTGACGTTATTTATATTATGTATGAAAAATGATTGAATACATAAACTAGAATTTTTCCTCAAAAAAATTTTAAGAATCCCTCTACACAACTCCCTTATAGACACCCCTTTCCCTTAATAACAATCCCAACACCGCCAAAATGTCGTGGTTCCCCATCCCATTATTCCATAGTCCACTTGATCTTATCATCATAAAATTTGGTTGGAATTACCTTCACTACACTACTATAGAACCGACCTATCTCAGTGATATAAGTAGGCTTTATCAACAAAAAAACACTTATAATCAGAGTGTCCTTAAAGTTCTTCAGCCTTTATCACCACTAAAAAATGAGTGATAATGGTCTCCTTTATCATCACATTCTTTTAGAACTGATAAAAATTTGACATTTATCAATGATTTATTTTAGTTATGATAAATGTATTGCCTACTATTGTAAAATGTGTTATCCTATAGAAGACCTATAATAGAACCATATTAAGAAAATATTGTCACATTGGAATGAAAATATTACAGAAAATAATATTGAGAAAAAAATATAACATTACACAATCATTTAAATTCAAAATTTACATACAAAATATATACATTGATGTGATATTTACTATTAATAAAAAAATTAAACCCATATGAAAAATCATAACTCTTATTGCAGAAATTCTCCAATTATCAACCACTAAACAAAATATTGTATCTATATTAAAATCAATGGTTCTTTTAGTTAAATCAAATTAAAAAATAAAAAAAATTAATTTTAATGTTATATAATCCACACATTTTAAATTATATTAAAATATATATATAATTCATTTGTGATGTTTTTGAATTAATATCACATAAATCAAACACCCAGTGTTACTAGTATGACTGAAAGTGCGTGTATTCATTTTAAAAGTGAAATATTATTTCAAAAAACATTTCACCTACTCAAAAATATGAAAATGAACCTATATTGTCTTGATTCCATAGAAAAAAGATGTATAATTCATTTTTGACATGTTTGAATAATCACATCATCAATTGGATATATGGTTTAGAAGGTATGATTTAAAGTGCATGATTTCAATTTAAAGTGATTTTTTAGTTCACAACAACCATCACATACTAAAAATCAATAAAACACGCTCATATTTTTTTGATACTTTAAGAAAAATAGAGATTATTCATTTTTGAATTGTTGGAATTAATTTCTTGTTAATCCAGCACCGAGTGTGACTGGTATGACCTAAGGTGTATGTTTTCTTTTTAAAAGTGATATTTTAGTTTAGAAAATGTGTCACGTACTTAAAATTGGTTAAAAATACTCATATTAGATTGATACTTTAGGTAAAATATTGATAATTCATTTTTGAGATAGAAGAATTTACCACACATCAATTTGACACGCGGTGAGGCCAGTATGACTAAAAGTGCATGTTTTCATTTTAACATGATATTTTAGTTCACAGGGAATGTAAAATTATCAAGACTAAGAAAACATATTTGGATTATCTTGATACTTTATTAAAAATATTACTATTTCATTTTTGAAGTGATGGAATTAATCTCGCATCAATCTGAATGTCACATACACAAAACCAAGTGACCACACTCAGATTGTCTTGATACTTTAGGAAAAAACTGTGATTCATTTTTGACATCAAGAATTAATTTCACATCAATTTGACACACAATGTTCCCAGTATGACTATAAGTGTGTGTTTTCATTTAAAAGTGATATTTTGATTCACAACGTGTTTCACATACTCAAAACCAATAAAACATGAAACATGTAGTAATTAATTTCATGTTAATCTGACATACAGGGGGACTACTATGACTGGAAGTGCAGTACATACTCAAAATAGGGCAAACATATTTGGAATGTTGTATTAAATTTTAATATTTTTATTTATGGATTATAATATCCTTTGAATTTATGAATTATATTTTATCAAGCATGTTTTATTTTTATTTATTTTTTATTTTTTCATTATTATATCATATTCATTTTTTATTTATAAATTAATTTATATAATTTCTAAAATAAGAATTGATTTTTATTATAGGTACACACTTCTTTTATTTATGGTGGGGGTGGTGTATTTGGTAAATAAGAGTGAAATTGAGCCTAGTTTGTAATGACCCTGACACCAGTACCCATAAACCAATACATTACTTTATTAAACATTCATAAGATACGAGGAATAAAATCCCAAGGTATTGAATAGTATTATTGTTATAGTAAAGTAGATATATACCTGAAATCCATATTACATTTTAAAACATAAAATAAAAAAAGTGTCTCATTAAGTCTTCTATTATTCCCCCTATACGTAACCATATATACCCATCATAATAGAATTCTTGTAATCCTAAGGAAAAACTAAAACAAATGAAAGGGGAGGGCCCAAAAGCCTAGTAAGGGTAAGCGGACAGTGGAAGCTATTAGTAAATATGGAATAAATAATATAGAAAGGTAGATAACTAAAACACGTAACATTTAAATAATAAAACGATCTAGAAAACATAACCAAGGATATTATACTAGTTGAGTAATCACGTGAAATATTAATAGCTAGTCTCATAATGGTGGAATTCATAATTCTGGACATCTGAAACATACTATCGAGGCCTCAGCTAAGACATCTGAAAATAAATGGGTAAAGCCTCAGCCAAATCCATAACTAGTTTTTCTCATGATACCTACTGGTGTATTTAGGGTATATAGTGGTCCATTCCCATCATTCACTAAGTCAAATTCTTTCCTCATATTAATGGGGTGAAACATAAACAACATAAAAATTCATATTGAAAAACTAGTATATGAAATTGGAGTACTTTAACCATAAACCATGAATGGTATCAAAATATTGCATCCACAGTCTAACTAATCATAAATAATTCAATAAAATAATTTATAAGATATAAAAAGAGATCAACCTCAATTAAGAATAATTTTAAACAAATGGTGTTGACATAGATGAAAATACTCTAATAAAATCATACAAAATTAATTATTGAAAAACACTTTTTAAACCAATATGAAAAAAAGTTTCTTATAGAAATACCCTTTTATTTTAAAAATAACCATTTTCAAAACAGAATATCCAAAAAATAAGGAGATATGGTTTATTATTTAATAAAATATGTAATCTTGAAAAGGAAGTTATAAATTAAATAATATTCATGATGGTGAGAAAGTTGTTGTCGTCGTGTATGTTAAAAAATAGAAAATTCGTTTTTTCCATTTGTCAAAACAATCTATATAAAACACATAAAACGTTTCATTTGGAAAACCATTGAATGAAATTAAAAATATACACAAAATTTTCTTTACAATCCTTATATATCCATATAAATATATATGTAAAATAATATCCACAATATTGACATAGATAAAAGTATTTTATAATTAAATCTTTAAACACTCAAGGTGTCCCAAACCACTTTGAACATTTAAATCATAATCCCTACGAAAGAATAAAATTTAAGATAACATTAAAGAACATGATAAGATATTGATTCCATGATAACTCAAAGGGTCATTATATAACCCTTATAAAAGAAGGATGGTGTATAACATCAAATTATGCCTCAATGAAAGGATATTGAGATGAAGTCCCTTACCGTAAAATTCTTTTAGTCGAACATGATTTAAACTAATTTATAATGGTTTATTAATGTTATTAACTTATATCATAACCTTATTTGTATTTATGATATCATATATGATCTTTTTATATTGTTTTGTTAATAATATTTTGTTATTACCCTTGTTTCGGGTGTTAACTATTTCACTTTCCTCTGCATGTTTTTCACGAAAGTATTGTTTCTTATGCATATGATATATTTATTTCATATAAATAATGATATTAAGTTAATTGATATTATATTTATTCACTATATATATTTTTATAATCAATATTAAATGGTTAACATGGAAAATTAATCGCACCGCATCATGGAGACGGTAGGTTGTATGTACACAAAACTGATGATATCATTCCCCTATTTGTGAAGGGTAAGGAGTTGGAGGGTATAATAATTACAAAAAATAAATATCATGTACTAATTACTATATATACCCATTATATCCATCATTATACTCATCCAAATAAATTGGTGTTGGAAAATATTACACCACATTATGGAGACAATAAGTTGTTTGTACACACACGTGGTGCTTTCATCTTTCATAGAATAGATAAATAATGGAATATGGTTTTTTCATAATCATAATAAAATCTTAGAATATTTATGATATTGGAATTATTAAATTACCATGGAAACAACACATGAACAATAAATGAACTTGAATGGGTTAGTAAAAATGATTACCTCTTCTTCGGTAGACTTCCTTTAGATATCTTCTCAAAGGATATAGGGATGGAATTTTTAGAATAAAATGACCATTAGAACATGGATTATGAAGTTTTAATGATATATTTTCAGGGTTTGGATGATCTATAAATGTCAATTTGGTGTGAAGTATTGAGGGAGGGGGTTCCCTTTTATAATTGATCGGAAGGTCACTTTTGGAAACTCTAAAAATATTCAATTAATATAAATTAATTTTCACTTAGAACTAGCTCTAAAGTGAATTTTTTGGAGATAAGATGATGATGATGGGTCTAAATACTCTCATCCAATAATTTTTAAATAAGTTTATGTTATATTATTACACTTATATTTTGGTTTTAACCCTTATTTAAACCCTTTAACTCTTACTGGGACAACATGTGTTTTTACTCTGGGAAGGTTGACATAATTACCATAAAATGAAAAATGAACCCTAAATGATTCATGGATGACATTTTGAACCCTTTAAAAATACTTCTTCCAAAAATTATATTATATTTTATTTTATATCATTTAATAAAATATATTTTTATTTTAAAATATGATTAATGTCAATTTTGACACTATTCAATACATGAATTTTTAAAAATATCATAACAAGATAACTTCAAACCAAAACCTTTAATACCCCACTAATATGACTATTTCACCAATAAAATTATTTTATGACATTAATTATCCCAAATTTTATTTATTTTAAAAAAATTAATATCATTTATTTGATATTTTTTTTAATTAAACAACTACTACATCATCATTGTGTAAGCCTTTAAGGTAATTATTTATTTCATAAAAATAAGACATAAATTACCATAATAAAGACAAACATTTTATATTTAAAATTAGAATTTATAATTCAATATATCGTCTAAATAACTACATATAAAAAATGTAATACGTATTAAAAACATGAGTATGTCATATTAAAGTTTCCTTAGGATAAAATACTAAAAGAGGATCAAATCCATACAAGTGGCTCCAAGAGGCCATAAAATCAGCAAAATGATAATTTGTTTCAAAAATAACTCATTAAATAGAATTTTTAAAAAAATTAGGGTGATTTTATAATACTTATAATATTATTTTCACCCTTAATTACCTAATTTACCCTTAACCTTGGTAAATAAAAAATACTAAAGATACTATTCATATTGACCAAAAATAAAAGGGACTAATTTAATGAATTTGGACCGACTTATTCCAAATATTAAATCCATTTTTGAAAATTTAAAACACATAACTGGCTAAAATTAATTTAAAATTAATATTGTAGACGGAATGAGAAGACAAGTTTTTAAAGTGAAAACGTTCAGGAGATTGAAATATTTTTATATCCAAATTCAAAGTGAAATTGATTCTAATAACCTAAATTATATTAAATGATCAATAATTGATCTAATTATACTTTAAAACTGATTAAAAATATAATTTAACACTATAACTTATTTGTTTAAAAACGATTTTTTCAATTAAAATGAAATATTTTTCACGATTCATCAAAACATAAAACTTATCTAGATAAATACCAAAAATTCAACCGAAGTAAATTTTGATATTCCAATTTAAAATTAGAAGTTTATTTTGTCAAATATATTTTATGAAATAGTAAAAAATATATTTATGACAAGTGCACCATCAAAAGGTGGCAAAATTATCTTTTTATAAAAATACATCTTTTAGGAGTAAAATTGGATTTTTTTTATTATATCATGTCTACAAAAAACATAGGATGAATTTTAAACATTATATTAAATATTATATATATATATATATTTCATTAATATAATCCAAAAAAATGTGATTTAATTTTATTGGTATAAAACACACTTGTGGAATTTAAATAGTTTTCATAAAAACATTTATTTTACATTAAATTGGTTTTTATATTTATTTATAATTAATTGGTAATCAGTGAATTCAAAGATATATTTTCACAAGTTATTTCATCCTATTCATAAGCACCAATTTAATGACTATAAGATATTTTCATTTTAAATAGTAATATTAATAGTATATATTGTGGTTTGTTTATGCTCAGTGTTGTGTGGATCATAAGCTATCAAAGAGAATAAATTTAAAAAATACTTTCCATCAAAAATTGGGTTGTTATGTTCTCCACTCCTTTAATAAATTTTGTCCTCATAGTTTGAAATTGTACATCAAAAATTAAGGTTTGATAATTTAAAATCCATTTTTATGAAACCTATATTGAAAATAGGTTTAATAAAACATTCTATTAATAAGATGGAAAGGGAAATTAAAAAGTCACCACAATATTAGTCTTTTAAATAGGATAAAATTAGTATAAATGAGAAAAATACTGGAAGATGAAAACATGGACATGAAAGAGAAATGTAACTATCATGTTCTGATGGAGAGTGAATGAACATCCTTCTGAAGCTAAGGGAAGTGATTCCTTACTCACTACATGGGACACCACTGATCCACCCCCTTTGATGGAGGAGTAGGGTAATCAATTGGAATCAAAAGATGAATGAGACAATGAGCAAGTTGAACTCTCAGATTCTAGTGAGCACTCACATGGAAATGATGATCATTCCAATCAGATTAAGGAAAGCTATCTAAACTCAATGGACAAGAAAGGGAAAATATCTATTGTGGATGTCGATGGATTCATTACTCCAAATCCTAAGAAGACTAAAAAGTGCAGAGATTACTCTCAGCTTGAAAAAAAATTGTCACACATTCTTTAGACACCTATAAGAAGGAAATAACTGGGCCCTCCAAATCCCAAGATGTGATGATTCACTCAACTGATGAGGAGACATCCCGGTCAAATGAAGAGGTGAATGAAGATCTGGAATCTTAAATGGAAGAACGAGATGAAACAGCCTACCAAAGACTCAAAAATAGTGAAATTTCTGCGGAGACATACCTTGATATTAGACACATAATGTTTAATAAGCGGTTGGTGCATGATCCTAAGAAAACACCCTGATTTTATATGATTCTGGTCACGACTTCATGTGCACACCTCGTTATTTCAATTTTATGCATGTAACTTGCTTCACCGGTTTATTGCTCTTGTATACTTATTTTAATCTCCTGTTAGTTACTGGTATTTGACTGTTAGATTCGCAGATTTTATGTTGCATTCTACAGTAAACAGAGACCTCTCTTTGCTGAAATTTTTCACTGCTACATGAGCTTCTATTGGAAGATGACTTTGTGCTGCTAGTTGACAACCTCTAATTCTTTTTTATCCAAATTTTTCTTGTGTTTATTTTTTTAATGCTGGTTCATTGTCTCAAGGACATATTCAGGTTTCATTTTTTCCCTTACTCACAACTTTATAGTAGTGGGAGAGAAGTTGCTCATGTTGATAAAGAAGCAACATCGACCAGATGATCAGTTACGAATAGACTCGATTTGAGCTTCCAGCTTCATCCCTTCTGGATGGAATGGCGGATTCCCCTCTGGATAGGGAATCTCATGACTTTAATGGATCTTCCTTGGTGTATCTTTGTTTTTAATTCTCAAAATTCCAGCTGGTGTAAATTTATTGCACCTCATGTTTGTAATGCTACTTTTGTTTTTAATAAATTTCCTTGGGGCATGAATTGGGTGACCAATTCATGTCACCACTTTTTTCAAAAACAAATACTCATTGAGATAGATATTCAAGATTATTTTTTATGCCTGAAGCACATTTGATGAATCATAAGGTTTATAAGTATTTCTTTCATCCTCTAAATTTTTACTAAAACAAAAAAGGATATCACGATGTGTCCAATAAATCATACTTTAACCTCAAACAATAATATAAAATGTTCAACAAAATCCATTCAAAATTTAAAACTCATCCAAAATAATTCTATCCAAATTCACAATCCAAAAAGGTATTTAAATTTCTAAAATCATTCATAACATCAAATTCCAAAAACAATGTAATGTAGCTCTTATTTTCACATACCAAATATTTTATAAGCTTAAAAACCTTAATAAAGACTTTAATGATTTAAAATCCTTAAGGAATAATTATTTTAGTACAATCCTTATATATATATTTATTCTTATAACTAGATCACCATTGATAAAATAATTCTTCAATACAAATTCAAAATAACATTTATCATTCCACTTTATTCATAAACCCTCAACTACACTTCATCATTTTATTCCTTAATACCTCCTTCATTTAATTTTTCTTTTTTAGACTCTTCATAATCAACAATATAACCATTATTTGTAAAACATAGCTAACTATAATCATTGACGAAAACCCAAATCATAATGTGGGAAACACTAATCATAGTTTTATAGACATGAAAACCCATTTATAAGATGTCTAAATCATGAATCTTTTTCAATCTATGATTCATCAGGTTTAACCTAGGTAATATATTATCATTTCCATATCAATAGAATGATATCATATACTTAGGATTATCCTAAAAGTCAGTCATATAGATATATTACCTAATTAGTATTTTCCTAAATATAGTTCCCAAAGTTTCTACTAAACATTCTGTGATACCAACGGTAATGAACCTGACCTCAGTAGCCCAGATCTAGTGCCTTACTTTATAAAATTGGTATGATATACAAGGAATTATATCCCAAATTATTTAATAGTTTATTAGTCTTGGTTAACTAGATATATAATTTTAATCAAAATTACATTTTAAAAAATAAAATACAAAAAATTGTTTCATTGAGTTTTAAATTATACCCCCTTTGTGTAACTCTGTATACCAGTTATAATATACTTTTTGGAATCCTCTATAAAAATTGAAACATATGAAAGGGGTGAGCACAAATTATTAGTAAGGGTAAGTTTATAGAAAAATATATGAGTAAATATAGCATAAAGAATATGGAAAGTTAATTATCTGAAACACATGCCATTTAAATAATTACATGATCTATGAAACTTAAACATTGATATTCTACTAGTCTAATAATCCCATGTAATATCAATAACAATACTTATAATGATGTAATACATGATTCTATACATCTGAAACATATCATCGATGCCTCGACCAAGACATCTGAAAATAAATGGGTAAGGCCTTATCCAAATAAATATTTTTCTTGTATCATGATACATACAAATGCATTTAGGTGATATAGAATTCCCCTCATATCACTTACTTATTTTCGTGTTTCCCTTATATGAATAGTGTGATGCATACATAATATAAACATTTTTCATGAAAAACTATCATATAAATTGTGAATACATTAATCATAAACCCCGAATGGTATCGAAATAGCATATCCAAAGTAAAAATTATCATAAATAATTCAATAAAATATGGTAGATGATATGATAATAAATCAACCTCAATTAATCATAATATTCAATAAAGGGTGTTGACATAGATGAAAATATTCTAATAAAATCATAGAATGTTTATTAATTAAAAACTCTTATTAAACCCATATGAAAAAATATTTTCATATAGAAATGAAATTTAATTTAAAAAATAAGCATTTTCAATAAAAAAAATATCCCAAAAATCAGGGAAAAGGGTTTTTCATTTAATATTATATGTAAGCTTGAAAGGGAATCTATAAATTAAATAATAGTCACGGCAGTGGGAAAGTCTTCGTCATCATGTACGTTAAAAAACCAAACATTCCTTTTGTCATTTATCAAAATGTTCCATATAAAATAAATAAAATGTTTTATTTTGAATAAATTTGAATGAAACTAAAAATACACAAAAAATATCTTTTTATAATCCTTTTATATCTTTAAAAATAAATATGAAAAATAATATCATGAATATTTACATTGAGAAGAAGAGTTAATAATTAAATCATTAAACATTCAAGGTATTTTATAATACTTTGAACATTTAGATTATAGTCCATGTGAAATCATAAAATTTAACATAACATTAAATAAAATGATAATAAATTAATTACATGATAACTCAAAATGGTTGTATATACACCTTATAAAAGAATATGGGTGTATAACATCAAAATATGCCTCAGTGAAAGGAGATTGGGATGAAGTCCCTTAACTTATTCTTCCTTCAGTAGAACGTTATTTAACCTCATGTATAACGTTTTTATAATGTTATTAACTTATATTATAAACTTATTAATATTTATGATTTCATATATTATCTTTTTATATCATTTTGTTAATAATATTTTGTTATTACCCTTGTTTCGGGTGTTAATTGCCTCACTTTCCTATACATTTTTTGTCATTTAAGTCTTGTTTCTTATGCGTAGGATATATTTATTTAATCCCATGAATGATATTATGTTCATATATCTCATATTTATTCATTATATTCTTTTTTATAATCAATATTTAATGGTGATCATGGAAAATTAATCGCATCTTGTCGTGGAGATGGTAGGTTGTACGTACGCACAAGCGATAATATCATTCACTTTTTGGTGAGAGAGTAAGGGATTAGATGGTATATTAATTATAAAAAATAAATATCATGTCATAATTACAATATTTATCTATTATATCCATAATTATACCCATCAAAGAAATTTGTGATTAAAGAAAATACATCACGGCATGGAGAGGGTAATTCGTATGTACGCATGCGCGATGCTTTTGTTTTTCATAGGAAGGATAAATCATGAAATATTGTTTTCCCATAATCATAATAACAAAATAAAAAAATATATTATAATATATTTTTTAATTTATCATCTAAAAAACACATGAATAGAATGTATAAGATGAAATGAACTTGAATGAGTTTGTAAAAACAGTTATTTCATATTCGGAAAACATTATTTAGATATCTTCTCAAGGGATCTAGGGATGATCTTCTCGAAGAAAATTACATATATAACGTAGATAAGGATTTTTTGAAGATAAATGGGTTATTTTTTGTCAATCTATAAGGCTAAATGTGGTGTGAGTAAGTGATGGAGGAGGTGTCCTTTTATAATTGAGGTGACGAGCACTTTTTGAAAACTCAAAAAATATTAAATTAATATAAATTAATTTTCAATTAAAAATAGATAAGAAGTGCCTTTTTCGAATCCAATATTATCATGGGTCTAAATCCTCTCATACAATAATTTTTATACTAGTTTAGGCCACATTATTACCCTTATCTTTTGGTTTTATCACTTATTTAAACTCTTTAACTCTTACCATGACAACATGTGTTTTCACTCTTTGAAGGTTAACGTAATTACTATAAAATGAGAAATGAACCAAAAATGATTCATGGATGGAATTTTAAACCCTTTACCAATAATTCGGCCTATGTTTATATTTTTATGAATTTTACATCATTTAATAAAGTATTATTTATTTTAAAATATCATTGATGTCAATATTGACACTGTTCATTACTTGACTTTTTAAAAATATCAAAACACCAAGATAAATTCTAAAAAACATTAATACACCACTAATATTTCTATATCATATATAAAATTCATGGATGACATTAATTATCCAAAATTTTATTTATTTTAAAATCTTAATATCGTTTCTTTGATATTTCCATTAATTAAACAATCATTGTATCATTATTGTGTAAGCCTTTAAGGTATTTATTTGTTTATTAAAAATTAAAAATAAATTACCATGATGAAAATAAAAAAAAAAATTATTTCAAATTAGTATTTATATTTCAATATATAATCTGAAGGACCACATATAAAAACATTAATACTTATTAAAATCATGAGTATGACATATTTGACTTTCCTTAAAAAATACTAAAATGGATTAAAGTCATAAAAGTGGCTCCAAGAGGCCATAAAATTGAACCAAGTATTATTTTAGTTGACAATAACTCATAAAATAAAATTATTAGTAGTTTTAGAGTAATTTCAAAATACTTATAATATTATTTTTACCTTTAATTACTCAATTTACCCTTAAATTTGGTAATTAGAAAAAAACTAGTTACTATTCATATTGTCCAAAAATTAAAGGGGACTATTTAATAAATTTGGACCCACTGATTCTAAATATGTAATAGATTTTTAAAAATTCAAAACAAAAAATTGGATAAAATTAATTTAAAATTATTCCCATAGACGAAATGAAAAGAAAGTTTTTAAAGTGAAAAATTCAAAAGATTGAAATATTTTTTTATCCAAATTCAACGTGAAATTGATTCCAATGACCTTAATTTGATTACATGATAAAAAAATTAACTAATTATATTTTAAAACAAATTAAAAATATAACTTAACACTATATATTATTTAGTTGAAATAGTTTTTTTCAATTAAAATGCAATATTGTTTCATTATTCATCAAAACATGAAACTTGTCAGAAAAATGAAAAAATCAACCAAAGTAAATTTTGATAATAATTTTTAAAATAAGATGTTTATTTTTTAAAACATAATTTATAAAAGGGTTAAAAAATAGATTTAAGACAAGTGTTCCACCAAAAGGCAATAAAATTGTCTTTTTATAAAAATACTTATTTTATGACTAAAATTGGATTTGTTATAATATCATGTCTAGAAAATAGATAGGATGAATGTTAAAAATTTTATTAAATATTATATATATATAAGTATAATTAATATAATCCAAAAAATGTGATTTTATTATATTGGTATAAAACACACTTGTGCACATTTAAATAGTTTTTATAAAAACATTTACTTTACACTAAATAGGTATATATATTTATTTATAATTAATTGGTAATAAATAAATTCAATAATATATTTTCATAATATAGTTAATCATATTCATAACTACCAATTTAAAAGGTACGAGATAATTTTATTTCAAAAAATAACACTAATAGCACATCGTGGTTAGTTTCAGCTCGGTGTTTCATGCAACATAAGTTATCAAAGAGATTAAATATAAAAAGATACATACCATAAAATCTTGGGGTGTTACACTATTATAAGGGGTCATAAGAGAATAAAAATAGAGGTTCATGGTTATATAATGAGTTTAATTTTTTTAGGTGCTTTGGAATTGTAAATGTTTATAACAAATTTTACATATCAATGTAATTATAATGTATTGAAATTTTTTGAAATATAAATTAAATTATGATTGTAATTTATGATAATAGAAATTTAGTTTTAATTTAATTATGATTTACTTACTTGGTTATTGCAGTGTATTGTTGACGTAGAAACACACTATTGTAATTGATGAATTTTTTCCGCATTGACAACATTAGTTCTTTTTCAGTGCTCATAAATCTAATATCATACACTTAAAAAAACTAAAAATGATGTAGTAATTTATAATAAACATTAGGTTATTGGTGATTTCTTTTTCAAAGTGGAATTTTTTTATAAGTTTATTTGGTTTTATAAGTATTCTTGAAAAAGGCCATTAGTGACCACCAAAATCTACAACTAAAAGCCTATTGTGGCTATCCAGTGACTTCCAAACAATGAACACTTTTGGCTCATTGGTAATGTTTATAGCGACTACCAATTGGAAATTGCTATAAGTGATAAAAGGGAACCCTATAGTTCCCCCCATATTGAAGCCACTATAGGTGGAAACTATAGAGACCACCAATTGGTTTTCATTATAGGGTCTTTGTTTTTCCTATACTGATTAACATATGGTGGCTGCTAAATATTTTTTATATTTTAAAAAATCATATCGGGATATAAAAAAAACCACAAAAACTACTGTAATTCTTAAAATAAAAAAAATATATCCATAATATGTAAAGTCAATGGTTAAAAAATATAATATTTCAATAATATCCCAAGCTTCATTCCCATCATTGAATAAAATTGAATATGAAAAAATAATACATAATTAGTGTAGTAAAAAAATAATAAAAGTGTGTTTTGGGTCAGCCTAAGAAAAAGACACCTCATATTAACGTTTCATCTTCTCAGCCATTTCAAAATTCACTACATGGTTTCTTTTTTATGGTTTCATGGAATTCATAGTTCATTGAGTTGATTTTGACCCCATGACATGTGTTTTTAATGGGAATTAAACTTTTAAAAACTACTTATTCTATTGTTTCATGTAGATCGTGCATCCAATTGATGATGTAGTCTACTTGTACACATAAAAACTAATACTAATTATGTTTTTCTATGATTTCGCATCACTTTGAGGTCTTTATCAATGGATATAACCATTAAATGTACATTTTGGTGTTTTAAAACAATAAAAACCCAATTTTAGTCATCCTAAAAAAACGAAACCTCAGATTAACTTTCTGTTTACTCTAAAATTTCAGAAATAGATGTATGGTTGTTTCCATAAGATTTCAGGACATTAATAGGTATTTTAGTTGGTTTTTTTCCCCAAAAAAAATAAAAGGTATTAAACCTTAAAAATTTTCTTATCTGGTCTTTTCGGATAGACATCGCGTCCTATTAACATTATGTATACTGACACATGTCACAAAAAACTCTAAGATATCTTTCCTATTATTTAGCCTCATTTTAAGTTATTTTATATGGATCTTGATTTTAAACACATGTTTTAGTTTTTTTAAATAATAAAAGTTTCTTTTGGGTCATATATTGAAAATGAACCCTCGTATTGAAATTTTGTCTACTCGGCCATTTAATAATTCACTATATTTTGGATTTCCTATGATTTCATCATATTTAAAGGTCGTTGGGTTAGATCCCATGAATCCCATTTTTAATGGGCCTCAAACATTTAAAAACTATTTATTTGGATGTTTCGAGCAAACTGAATGTCTGATTGACGTTTTTTCTACCATCAAACATTACAAATAATACTAAAGTGTTTTTCCCATGATGTCACCTCATTTTTAACTCGTTTTATATGGATCTAACCTTTAAATGCATGTTTTATTATTTTAAAACAATAAAAGTGTGTTTTGGTTCAGCCTAAGAAAATGAAACCTTAAATTGGAATTATTTCTACTTGACCATTTCACAATTCACGATATGGTTATTATCATATGATATCATAGAATTCATAGGATTTTCGGTTGGTTTTGACCCCCATATTCTTGTTTTTAAAGGGTGTAAATCTTTAAAAACTTGCATATTCTATCATTTTGAGAGCATAACACATCTAATGGGCATGTCATCTTGTTATAAACATGAAAAATAATACTATTATGGTCATCATATTATTTAACCTCATGTAGAGGTCATTTATTATGGATACTAAAGTTAAATGCATGTTTTAATGTTTTAAATCAATAAAAGTATGTTTATGATCATCTAGAGAAAATTACACCTTGTATTAAAGTTATGTCAGCTACACTATTTCACAATTCAATATACGGTTGTTCTTTTTTGAGTTCACAATATTTATAGGTCGGTTGGTTGGTTCTGACCTCCTGATGCTGGTTTTTGAAGAGCATCAAACCTTTAAAAAATACTTATTTTGTAGTTCTGGTAAGATCTCATGTTCAATTGACGTTCCCTCTACATATAAACATCAAAAAATAATACTAATATAGCTCTATAATGATTTTAAATCATTATGAGGTCGTTTTCTATGGATTTAACCATTAAATACGCATTTTAAAGTTTAAAAAGAATAAAAGTGTGTTTCATGTCATCTCAAGCAAACAATGCCTTGGATTATCACTCCTTCCACCCAAATATTTAAAAATTCACTATAAAATTATTTTCCTATTATTTCACTAAATTGAGAGGATTTTCAGTCAGCCTTCTCCCCCTAACAAATTTTTTTAATGGGATTCAAACCTTTAAAAACTATTTAGTTGGTCATTTAAGGAAAAAATGACATCTAATTGACATTCCTTTTACTCGTACATGTAAAAAATGATATTTTTATAGTTATCCTATTGCTTCAAATGCTTTTGAGGTTTTTCTCTATGGATATGTCCATTAGACGCACATATTGTTGTTTTAAAACAATAAACATGAAATTTGGATAATCCCAGGAGATTAAAACCTCTGAATGATGTTCTTTCTGATCAACCATTTCACAATTCACAATAAATTTTTTATCCTATGATTTAATGGAATTCAAATATAGTTGATTTGTTTTTTATCCCATGATGCATGAATTTTTAAGAGTGTCAAACCTTTAAAAACTTAATAGTTGTTCATTCCAGAAATACCATACATCCAATTGATTTAATGTCTGCTTGTACACATCAAGAATAATAGCAACAAAGTTTTCCTATGATTTCACATCATCCTAAGTTTTTATCCTATGGATATAACCATTAAATGAATATTTTGGTATTTTAAAACAATAAAAGTGGTTTTCATTCAACTCGGGAAAATAGAACCTTAGATTGATGTTCTATCTACTCCACCATTTCACAAATAATTTAATAGTTTCTTTATTCTGATTTTATAGTATTTAGTAGTCATTCATTTTGTTTTGAACCCTATAACGCACATTTTAAAATGGGATAAAACCTTTAAAATTGTATTATTCAGTCATTCTGGAAAGACCACACATCTGATTGAAATTTCATTTACTCGCACACATCAAAAATAATACTAAGACGGGTTTCCAATTATTTCACCTCATTTTGAGGTCGTTTTCTCTAGATATGACCACTAAACACATGTTTTAGTGTTTTAAAATAATAAAAGTTTTTTTAAAGTCATCCTAGGAAAAAACGCCTCTTATTGATTATATGTTTACTCAAAAATTTCAAAATTCATGGTATGGTTTTTTTTCGATGATTTCAGAGAATTTTGAGGTTATTCAGTTGGTTTAACCCCCTGATGCATGTTTTCAAAGGGTGTCAAGTCTTTAAAAACTATATATTCTATCATTTTGAGCACACCACACATTTGATTCATGTTTTTTCAATTAAAACATTTCACAGTTCACTTATGGTTTTTTTTCTTCTGAATTAATGATTTCCATAGTTCGTTTGTTTGGTTTTGACCCCTGGGTGCATGTTTTTAAAAGGGCATCAAAATAATAAAAACTACTTATTCAGTCGTTCTGGGTAGACCACACTTCTAATTGATGGGATTTCTACATGTACATGTCTATAAAAATACTAAGATCATTTTCCTATGATTTCACATCATTCTGAGGTTTTTTATATAGACCTAACCATTAACATGGAATTTTTGTGTTTTAAGATAATAAAAGTGTGTTGCGGGTCATCCTGGGAAAATGGAACTTTGGATTTACGTTTAGTCTACTCAAAAATTTATCAATACGTTATACCATTTTTATCCTACAATTTCACATCATTCAAAGGTTTTTAGGTTAGTTTCAACCCCCCCCCCCCCCATGCATGTTTTTAAAGGGTGTTAAAAACTACTAGTGTATATTAAAATCTTTTAAATGAAAATACAAAACACCGTAAAAAATAGTACATGTGATAAATAATTTCAAAGAAAATAAATTATTTAAAAACAAAATATCTATCTACTTTAATGAAGTATAGTATAATGAAATTAGGGATTACTATATAATACATACAGAATGATTTTTCATATTTTGATGTTAGTTTGACATTCCTTTAAGATTAATTTACTAGCCTTCTCATATTTTAAAAACAAATAATAAATGTTTTGACTGGAACTAACTAAATAAAAAACATTTAGAGAATCAAAAACTAAATTTAATATATAATTCAGTATAAAAAACCATTAATTCATTACAAACACCATTTTATATAATTTAAATAGAAAAATGTTAAGATATAATGTAGAATATAAAGATGTGATCCAGTACACACACCTTTTATGTTAAATTAATATAGAAATACAACGTATAAACAATTTCAAACACCCTTTAATGTAGTAAAAACACCTATGAATCAATAAAGTACAAACACATGTCGATCAATGTTTTTTGTTACCCATCAAAAGGATTTTTGATAATTGTTTCACCATCATCATATTTACCTACCTATAAATTGATACAATCCACTCCCTTACCTTCACATCTAAAAATTTCTTAAATTTTATGATTTTGAAACATAATAAACTATATATATTCAAAGTAGATTTGAAAAAGAGGGGTAGAAATCATTTTTAAAAACAAATTCATCATGATAAATTAATTAATTTGTAGAGAAATTGAATAGTAATTTACAATACTTTAAGGATGGATGGTGTTTTATAAATTATCTTACATTTTAAGACCTATATAAACTAATTCTATTTTGAAACAATAAAATAGAAACCTCATAATTATAAAATTTTCTAATTGATAAATTAAAATAAAGTAGTACATGTATGTGCATATATATTCATAAAAATTGTCATTGTTATTTAGAAAATAAAAGTAACTTAGAAAGTGTGTGGGGTGATTTTCAAAGATGTAGATATGATAATATAAAAAATTTCATAAATATTTATTGAGAATCATTAATTCATTCCCTCTGTTGAATAAAAAAAATTCCATCACAAATTTCTACATTTAAATTTATAATGGCACTTTCTCAGTCCTATAAATCAATAAATAATTTGGGGAAGATATGATATTAAAGTCACGTGTATAAATGTTACAAATTTATGGAAAATGTATGTGATTATAAAAAATATAATGGGTATTATGGTTAAAAGTTTATGATTTAAAACTATATATATAAATTGAAATAAAAAATATAAAAAGAATAATTACAGCTTCATCAATTATAATCAGGTCAATGACAAAATTTTCTTTTAAAAATTTGATGAATTCATCTACTAAACACTATATGTTCAATCTTGTATCATTAAAGTCTCATAATTTTAAATGGAATTATCATTATGGGAAATGAAACAACATTATATTTTTGATAAAAATTAATTAAATATAAAAAATTGAAGGAAACATTAATGGTAATATCACAATGTATGTTTAAATCATCCAAGATTTTGGAAATTATAATCATACTAAGGTTATATTGGGATAATATTACATGAATAACTACATATATGTCAAAATAAAGAGATAACCTAATTGTATCATGGATAATATTTTTCAGACTTCATTTCTTTAGTGTAAGCCACTCATGAATACAATTAATTAATTTAGAATGAAAAATCATGTTAATATTATGATAAATATTGTCAAAATAATTTGCGGATATTAAATTCTATAATGTTTAATGATTATTGACTGAATAATCCTAGAAAAATATAAATTGATTAAAAAAATTAATTAATTCCCTATTTTTCAAATTTAGTCATGCTACATTACCATAATTGCATGCTCTATCATGATATCCTCAATAATATGATTTTTCCAACAACCATATGAGAGTATATAAACATCCACCTAAATATATTATTCAAATCCATGAAAATATAGAACCAAAAACATTGAAATTATGAATTAAACATATAGATCTGAAATTTAAAAAAGGTGAATATTTGAAAACATATACTACATGAATTGTGTATAAGTGATCAAATACCATGAAACACCTAAAATTTAAAAATCCAAAAAAAACTAAACTAAATTATTCAATGTATTGAGAAAATTCTAGAATCTTGAATAAGTGATCAGTATAGTTTGAAGACCAAATAATCAGGAAACTTGAAAGAAAACTAATTAAAGTAGAGGGTCAAGATAGTATAAGAAACCAAGTATCCATCAGAACTACATATGTGATGAAACCAAGATCAAATAGCTAACAATCAGTTATGGGAAGCCTAGTTCACAGCCAAATAAAGGAGGAATCATAATGAAAAAATATATCACAGAGTCGTTAATTACAACAATTCAATATATCAAACTACCTCCAAAAAAAATTAGACAGTAGGAATATACAATGAACTAAATCACCCTAGTTCACCAGAAATAATCAAAGTGAACCTCCATAACCTGCATCTCTGCACCCATAATTTAATAAACCAATAATGTGAATTAAATCATCCATAACCTATATCTCCACAACCTGAATTAAATCATCCAAGAACACCTCCATGACCTTTAATTGAAATGATCCAAGTACATAAAGAGTCAATAATTTAAAATAAAAAAATTACTATTAGAGTAATATTTATACATGTAACATTTTATCACCCAAAGAAAATTAATTAAAAATTTATTTACAGGCACAAAACATTATAAACATGAAAAAATGAGTATTTAAAAATTTACAATGATAAAAGTATTTAATTCTTTTATTTTATTCAAAACTACATTTCCCTAAATTTCCTACTATAAAACCCTAACTTCTTAATTACCTCCAAAATTTATTTCAAAAAATATATTCAAATTAAGAAAGGAAAATCATAATTTTAAAAGGCGTGGTGATTTTTATTTGGAGAAATGAATGTTAAAGGGGAGAAAGGTTGCAGGAAGATATGTAGGGGTCACTATGCAGAAGAAGAAATGGGGGTAGGGATTAGGGGGTACAAGTTGGACCTGGTAGGGGGTCTATGGCCAAGGGGAGTGTCAGTGGCAAGGGGGATTAACAACAAGAGAGGTTCAGTGGCCTATAGGCGTTCTCCATGGAGGAGGAGGATCAACAATAGGAGGGCTCGGTGATTGGGGGTATGGGGGCTCAACAGTGATGGGAGGAGGGGTATTATAGAGGGGATAATGGGGAGGGGAGTGGGAAAACCTAGTGATCACCATTTAGCAATATCCGAGATCCTCCCTCCTCCAAAGCCAAAAATTCTACCAGTTATTCTACCCATAGCTATATTTTTTTCTAGTAATGGGGATTGTTTGTGGGGTAAATAAGGTCCCATGTGGGGTTAATTGTGTGGGTATGATTTTTAGGAGTACAAAAACCACTATTTGGTGGTTTTTATTAATTCTGTTAGTGATCTCCAAATTCTAGTCACCTGTATTCATCACATGTGAATGCTCATTTCTCCAGTGGTTGAACCTATAATGCAACATCAACCACTGATCATATGTTTCTGGAATCCTATAATACTCTTAAAAAATAATTTCTGAAATATTATCTCATCATTTACAAATAAATTCAATTTTATGCATAATATAAAAAATATAATTGACAAAAAATGAAAAGAATAAATAATTAGTGAAGAAAATATACAATAGATACACAATAGATGTTCTTTATATCATTGTAATAGAGGTTCAACACAACATTCAGCCTATATAAAATCTCTACTACTATTCACCACATAGAACATTAAATAATTAAATTCACTTACTCATCCTTACACTAACTTCTTAGAGGAGCAGTCTTAACTCTCAACCAATGGAATTAGGACAATCTTTTTAGGTGCACAATATGATTAAAAAAATTAATTTATATGTATGGATAAAATCCCATATTATATTGATGGACCTATCAAGGGAGTGTTCCCACCACACAACCACAAGCTGAGACACAAACAAAGTGAACAGACAATTCTCCATGTTCTAAACATCTTTTATCTTATATTAATAGAAACACAAAGTTAAATGAAACATTATTTCTCTCATTAGTGTGAGACTGGAACTTCATTATTTCTAGTCATAACCCCCCCCAATACTTCAATTGGAAAATTTTGGTTTTAGATTTCAACAATAAAT
Organism: Viscum album; assembly: GCA_963277665.1. Taxonomy (NCBI): domain Eukaryota; kingdom Viridiplantae; phylum Streptophyta; class Magnoliopsida; order Santalales; family Viscaceae; genus Viscum; species Viscum album. Next base: position 1,150,836,254 of record OY728121.1, on the reverse strand, counting down.
GAAACACTTCTATGCATCAAACCATTTAATTGATTGATTAGAATATTACATCAAAAAGGTGTTTTTTTAAAATATTGAAATCATATTATTGAAAAAAAAACGTCAGTTATCTATTTAAAAAACCATTTTCAAACTCTTAACATAGCTGGAAATCCCAAAAACTAATATTAATTGTAAGAACATATCATAAAAATGTAAACTCTAAAATTCAATTCAACTTAAACATGGTTATAAATCATATCATTATTGGAAAAAATAACCTTTTATGAAAAAAATAATAATTTTTTTGTTTAAAATGTGAAGACCCCAACCTTAGTAACCCATAGTTGGTGGTTACATTATTACATTGGTACTAAATACAAACATTTATATCCCAAAATAAAAAATAGTTTAGTAGTTTTTGAAAACAAGAAACATACTTGAATTTTATATTTTGACTAAAAATATAAAATACAACATAAAAAATCATTGGAAATTCCATTAGTCTCCTATATTTACCCTAAATATCAGTCATAATATACATCTTGGAATCCTGCGGAAAAATAAAACATAAGAATTGGGAGAGATTAGATGCATGTAAGGGTGTTTATATAGAATAAACTAAGTAATAAAAATTATGGAAAGTTAATTAAATGACATGCATTCCATTTAATCCATAATTTTAGCATAATATGGCCAGTAAAAAATATGATCAAATAACACCATATAAACAATCCCATAATATGTAAAACTTTTCCATGGAAATTATATTAACCGAATAATCACATGGAAATTAATAAATAATCACATAATGATGGAATTAATAATGTTGGACATCTAAAATATTTCTTCTAGTCCTTATCCAAGATGTGTGAAAATAAATGGGTAAGGCCTCATCCAATTCTTTTTTTGGTTTGTCTCATTAGACTTACCGATTCATAGAGGGTATATAGTGGTCCCCTCCTGTCACTTACTATGTATAATTCATTCCTCATATGAATGGGATGAAACAAAAACAATATATACATACCAAATATAAATAACCTTCCAAATTAGTAAACATATTCATGAACCATTCTAAATAATATGGTGAATGGTATCAAAATAGAACATCCACAATAAAAATGATCATAAAACATTTAATTAAATATGGTATATTATATAATTATGGATCAACCATGATGAAACATAAGATTCAACAAAGGGTATTTCCAAAGATGAAAATACTCTAATGAAATCATTAAAATGTCTTGAGACAAATTCTTATTTTTACTACGAAATTATTTATTTAAAAATCCATGCAATTATAAATGAAAACATTTTCATTGGAAAAACCATGAAAACTGGTAAATGATGATTCAATACATTAAGGAGTCATGAAATATGAAAAATACAATCATACCTTAAATGATAAAAACATTACTTTCGTATTCTTTTTCTAAAAAATCAAAAAGTACCTTATTTGGGAAATGAAAAAAATATTCCTTTCAAACCATTTAATAAAGAGTTGAAAATGGGTTAGAGACTTTAAAAAAATTAGGATAATAGTAAAAAACGTTTTTAGAGAAATTTTAGAAAACATGGACCTTGAATAAAATTGTTCCCCTATAGAGACTTAAACATAATCAATCCCAAATAATAATGAGATTGTCAAATAACCCTTACATCACACATATTTTTTTTGTACATCCTTAAACCTTATGTATAATGGTTTAAATCATGTTACTAATTTATACCAGATCCATTTTCATATTTATTATTCCATATATGATCCTATTATATCATCTTATCAACTATTTGTTAATAATATTTTGTTATTATCCTTGTTTCGTGTGTGAACTGCATCATCTTTCTATGCATGTTTTGTCATGTAAGTCTCATATCTTGTGGATAGAATATAGTTGTATCATCTAAATAATGATTTTAATGTCATAGATATCATATTTATTCATTATATATATTTTTATAGTCATTCTTGAGTGGTGAACATGGAATATGAATCACATTACGTCTTGGAGACGGTATGCCATATGTATGCATGAGTGATTATATCATTCCATTAATGGGAAAAAGGTGATGAATTGAATGGTATAATAATTTTTATAGAGTCAATATCATGTCATTTTTTTGATATATAACCACTATTTTTATCATTATACCCATCCAAGTAAAGTGCTGATGAAAAACAGACTACACCATGGTGTGGAGATGGTAAGTCGTACGTACACATGTGCGGTGTTTTTGTTTTTTGTAGGATGGATCAAAGGATTAATATGGTTGTATAATAATAATAATAATAACATATCATAATATATATGATACTGCATTTATTACTTTATCATGTAAACAACACATGAAGAAGAAAGAGAATAAGAAATGAACTTTGATGAGTTGGTAAAAATGATTACCTCTTCTTTAGTGGACTTCCTTTAGATATATTTTTAAGAGATCCAAGGATGGTCTTTTTGGAAGACCAGGACCTATTAAACTTGGATAATCATTTTTTCAAGAAAAATGTGTAGGTTATTGATGATAAATAAGGATCAAGGTGGTGTGAAGAAATGAGGAAGGAGGCTCCCTTTTATAATTGAGGTGAGGGGCACTTTAAGAAACTCTCAAAATATTAAATTAATATAAAGTAATTCTCAAATAAAAATGACTAAAAATTGATTTATTTAGAATATATGAATATTATGGGTCTAAAAACTGCCATACAATAATTTTATACATTTTTAGGTCATATTATTTGTAAGAACCTGGGTTTTTAGAATAGGTCTAAATCCCGACCCTGTTTGAATTTTTGACTTGTTTCTAAGAAAACTAGGAAAATATGGGAAGTTCTATAAATTTTTAGACAACACATTATGTGATCTAAAGTACATGTCATGTATGGGTTAGCCATGTACTGGCTGTGTGCTAGCCGAGTACATGTCTTGTGATGACCGTGTAGAAATTTCCCACTACACGGCGTGTATTGTTGACATGTCGTGTATCCTCCTTTCTGCATACTGGAAGAGTTCAAACTATGTTTTGACCCATGTGGAGAATCCTAGTCGTGTGGCTACCCCTACTTAAGTCATAGTACATACAAGGCTACTACACATCATTTAGTCCTTAATACATGTCGTGTACTTTTTTTTCTTAAATGAAATAGTGTCACGTCTAAATTTGAGAAATGCATTCTTCTTCCACAAATTTGAAACAGGTCCATTCCAAAAACTTGAATTGTATACCTTGCTCTAGAATCTTCAACTGGAGTCTACTCTTCAATACGTCGATGGCTACACTATCCCAGCAATGAGGGTAAACCCACGCACCCTATTTTGTTCCTATTTCCTTTCCTCATACATCGCAGTTTCCATCCGAGTGGAATTGCCAGGATTTGACAAAAACGTAGATCCAAAATGATTGTCTTCGAATTGGATCTCGATATTGGAAATTTCTATGACTATGAGTCTCAGGTAAGTGGTACATACATTCTTTTGTGATTTCATGAACTTTTGGATGGCGCAACCTTTGGCATTTTTTTGGGTATTTTGAGTGTGACCCTGTTTTACCTGCTATTGCTTGTTTAATTGTTTATTTGACCAATAAGATGCCTTTGGGTATGCCATGTTACCTATTTTTCTTGACCAGGGTTGGGCGAGTGGTCATTTCTCATCAGGGCATTTTGGTCAGGGGATTCCAAAATGGTTATAATTGAATTGTATTGTTTTAAACCGTTGGGTTTAGTTTATTAAACATTAATATGAATTTTTAGAGGATTTAAAGACCTCAGTGATGGTATGGGACAACACTTGGTTATTGCATTTCAACTGTGTATTATGTTTTTCCTGTTAAAAGTGATTATTTTGATTATATATGTAATTTTTGAATTTCATATGCTGGAACCCTTTCGGTTGTGTTGGTATTGGGCCAGATATTCTTGAGGGATTCTAATCAAAGGTTGGGATTGTCTCAGGTTACATTGGGTGGTTCTGACCATTGGATTGGGTGTCATGAACATCAGCTTCAGGCAGTGTAACTGTCAGGTTGGGCATGGCCCGGGTTATTTGGATGATGAGGTTGTTGGACTTGAGCGGCATGGTCGTAGGGACACGAGGTATCAGAGGTGTTGTGGATTGGTTACTATTTTGGTGATTACTGCTCACTCGAAACATTGAGTAGTGTTCACATAGAGATACTTCATAATGAGGTGTTTTTGACCAGTTGTGTGAGTAGAGGCCCCCATTAGTATAGGTTTAGGTACTACTATTTTGGGGATGATTTATATAGGAATCCACATGAAAGTTGGGGAGACTTCATGGGATAGCATTGATGATATCGGGTTGGGGGTAGAGGCTCACCTTTATTTGGGGGCAGACATCATTGTCCCTCCGATTACTTTATTTGAGGGAAAACATTTTTGTCCCTCTGGTTACATTATTTGAGGGCAGACATCGTTGTCCTTCCGGTAACTTAATTTAGGACAGGTATCGATGTTCTTCTGAGTTACAACTTCTTGGGAATGCCTTCGGGATGTCATTACTTGAGACATGTGGTGTTAGGGGGCACATGGTTTCGGGCTACATGACAGACATTCCAGTGTTGGCCGAAGCAGGTGACACTCCATGGTGGCTATTGAGCATCAGTGGAGTTTGTGCTTATTTGTGCATCATATTGTTTACTGGTTTTCTTATAACTTCATGCCTAATTAAATACTTATATTAGGTATTCACCATTGGGTGGTAACCTACTGATATTTGTCTCACACCCTACGTGGTCCCTTAGGGATTCGTGTAGACTTTATATATTTACGTGCTGGAAAGAGGTCAACTTCAGGAGCTGGACTATTTTAGCTGTCGCATGGAGATGGTAGGGACCTTTAGGTCTTGCCTAGATGGAGATTACTTTTTTTTCTTTCTTCGCTGTATCAGTATGTTTTCCTTGTTTATGGTAGCTACTGTTGGTTATCCATTGGTTCCCTTTTTGTGTATTGACATTCTATGAACGCATGCATTCTTTATTTAGTAGTTGCAAGTGGTTAAAAACGTTATTGTATTTACTTTCCACTTCACTTGTTTATTTATTTCTTCCATTGTTTATTGATATTGGATATGCTTCTGCCACTACAAAATAATTAGCTTTTTCCAACAAGGGTATATATGTTGGTAAAAGTGCATTTTCTATTGGTAAAATGTGTTACCAACAAAAATTGTCTTGTCACTAAACTATTGATAAAAACTCTATCGCTAAATGTTATTGCGACAGATAAAATGATTATGCCGCAATTATAATAATACCAATATATAATATGTATATTGGTAAAAATGTTTAGCAACCGATTAATACGACTAATATATCTATTGGTAATATTATTAACATTTATAAACAATATCAATAATTAATATTTGTTTGTAAAATATACTCTAAATGTTTGTATTCCAATATTTATTCTTAAAATTTTATATTATATTTATAATTTAACTATATATAGTATATAATTATATTTTTTATGTAATAATAACAAAATTAGATTATATAAAACACCCAAAAAAACTTTATTTGAAAAAACATGTTCCAATATAATTTAAATAAATATTGAAAATTTATGTAAAGACAAATCTGCAAGAAACATATTACAAACATGTTTAAACATGTTCAAACACTAAGTGACTTTACATTGAATTCAATGAAACTTCGTCTGCAATCTATTTCTCACAAACATCAGACGTCACTACCGTGGAATCCTCATAACATCACATGAGCTATTATCTACTATAGTGGATCAAGACATGAAAAAATTCATTTTCATCCCTTTGAACACAATGGACCACACTTTTATTCTTGAATCATCCCTTTTCCCTATTCCCTCGACTTTAGACATGCACCTCCCCACTCCCTCTACTTTAGACATGCACCATCTTGAGCAACGTTCTGATCACACACAAAAACAATTGGACAATAGTTTTCATTTAAATGCTAGATATAAAAATAATAACACATGATATAAAACTATCAACCAGTGATCACAATAAGAGGATAATCTAACTAGTGGAAACAATAAGCATAAGATAACCCAACTAGATACCACAACAACCATAACATTATTCATCCCAACCACAAAACAAAATAATGAATACCAAAATAATTTCCATAATTTGTGATATAAAAATAACCAATGAACACAACAATAGAAAGAATCAGGAGAATCCAAAGCATAATATTATGAGGAAACCAACAAACACCAAGATAAGTGACAAAACTGTTAGAAAGAATCAGGGTCCGTGGAGGCAATGTGAAGTGGCATGCACTAAGGCTCGACACAAGAAATTATTCCTGGGGGAGAGAGGTTCTTACAAGTAAAACTAGAATTTTAATTGTGTTGTATAACGCATCTAACAACGAGTTGATGAGAACTCAAATTTTTGTGAATAGCGTTATAGTACAGGTTGATGTTGCACCTTTCAAGTACTGGTATCTCATGCACTATGGAATTGAAATTTGTTGCAAAAGGAAGAGTGTTGCTTCCAGGAAGGAAGAGGAAGGTGATGCTGCTACTATGGAGTTTAAAAAGGGTATCCATGTCCTAAGAAATATTGAGAAATGCTAACATGATTTCAAGCTCGAACAACATATCAAAGACCAATTTTCATTTGGCTGCTAGTTAGCTGCCATCATCATGACCTGGTCAATGCGGTCGTGCTGGTAGGTATATCCTTGAGGGAAATGAGATAGATTTATACAAAAAGAATATCCTGAGGAATAAGGGGAAGGGAGCTACTTAAATCTTGTTAAATATCTAGAAATTTTATAGTCAGATATGAATTCTTTATCTTGCTGGAATTATATTAGACTTTGTTATCTTCTAAATTGAAAATCATGGTGCCTTTGAGACATTTATTAAACAAAATACCTATTGATTTTAGATGTTACCATGTTTAATTTTGATTCCATGTTGAAGTTGAACTAGAACTGATGGCTACAAAAAAATATTACAAGTGACTGCATTAACAGATGATATCCAATGACCAGAACAAATGAAAATTAAAATGCATGATATAAAAATAAGAATAAGATTATCTAACATGTGACCAAAAACCATTTATAACAAAGGGAGATAAACAAATAAAATAGTTATCCAATAGGTCCCAAGGATTGGAATAGTCATCATAAGAGGTCCTCAGCCTATTTAATAATGCAGAAATGAATAGCTTGAATTTACCTTGACTCACAGCTTGAGTACACATGGAATTAATACCTGTTAACTTTTAGCTTCCAATCCATCATATTTTCTTCATCCTAGGAACAAATTAACCACCTGCACATTCTTCCAATTAACCCCCGCTTTGAAACCATTGACTCATGCTTCTTTTCAATAATTCGCTTCATTCGATTTCAAATATAATTTGGTTAAGAAAACCAAGGATGATTATACTCCTAAAAAACATCCTAATTCAACATAATAAAAATTTAGAATTAACAAATGAGCAGCCTTTTAAAACATCATCAGCTTTAGGCTTCCATATTCAGGCTCCAGTACATCCATTTTTTTTAAAGGATACCCCAACATGTCATTATTTCAAGGATACAGACATGAGTTAAGCTATGAATCCAAGAGAACTCATTATCTCGACTTCCTCTACATACCATAAGCCATATAAATTATTTCTGAGTATCCAATGACACCAAGGGAGGCCAAAACCTCACCCTATCTCTAGGAGCCGAGAAAAACCAACACTGACACTACCCCCTTATGTGGTATTCCATTGCTACAGCATGGTGACTCGCTGCCACCATGAAACATAGCCTGCCTTCAAAGCGCTCTATTTAATTGCTATCTTTTGTTTCTTCTATGTTGTTCTCCCCTTGACCACACCTTCGCCACCTCCTTCCCCAGGAGAATCACCCATCTACCCCTCCGGAGACATTCTATAATCTCCCCCTTCCCAATATGATGATCCAGAAATACATTGACATCACTAGGACACACATAGACATAACAGTGACCTGTAATCTTTCCATTCTTATCTATACTGAATATAATCAACTTTCCATCACTATTATTCCCACTAATGTGTGAGAATGAACTAATTAACACCTGACCTTTTAATCCTATAACCTCAATTTCAGTTTTTAATTTCTTAATAAGAGTTGGTCTACAAAGACCACAACACTGATCTCGATTACCTTGGGCACACAAAAACACATGTGAACCGATCAACACATCCTGAACCAAGGGATCTTCACATGAGCCTCAAAAAAACTAATCCTTAAGATAAAATCCTATTGATTTCAACACATGAACATGAAATACTAGCTCTTCCTTTTCTCAAAATAAATGAAAACATGACCAATACAAATTTACAAATTATATGACTCCAGTACGGGATAGATGACTACTCATTGTGGTGGCCAGCAACATAAAAAGGAATGTGAACCCCACTGAAGATCAAATCTCCATTCTCAGTCGTCAGATCTAATAAACCACCAAGAACTTGACAACATGAACCTCCTTGGATGAACCCCAAATTTCCAATATCTCATGGCCTCCTAGCTCGGCAGTAAGAGAGATATCTGGAACCAGTTTGAACTTCCCTACCTATAGCAGCTCCAAGCCTGAGCCCTATTTGAACTAGATCGGTTTCTATGAAATACCCATATTTATCTTTGATAAATCATATGTGAAACATCACCTTCTCCACAACAAATTATCCCGGAATCAATAAGAACAACCTTCCCAAATTATTTCTCTAGATCAGGAATTGAAAATAAAATCAAAACAACAATCAATTCCTTTGATCCTCATCTTCATAGAAGAGAACTAAAAATCTTCAACCCAATCCATCTCACACAACTTCAAACTCAGAACAAACAAAAAATGAAATATGAAGTTATTCCAAACCAAGAAAATTCTTCCTTTGAACATCAACAAACATGCAACGAAAACAAACCCCATACACATTGATGAATTCTTACTAGAAGTAAAATTAAAATCTTTTACCACTAATATGTAACCTTTAAAATGATAGAGAACACGCCCCTTTGATCGTGTCCTGGACATTTTCGATGCTACGGTTCTTGGAATCTCCATAGAAGCATGGAGCTTCATGACGCCTCTGGTGATGTAAATCATGGAGGCAACGCTAGTCCTTTGTGCTTCTTATTTACCCTTAAGGAACACCTTCATCATGGTCGGGGGAACGATAACACAATCAGGCGGTGGTGACGAAGGCCAACACCAATGTTGGTCATCCACCGTTCGTGCCCCAGTCGGTTGTTTTAGGGTTTTAGGGGTATCGAATTGGGGAGTATTTACCACTAATTAGATGAGGAATTATTTTTTTCATTGAGATTAATTTAATAAAGATAATAAATGACTACATATAATATAAAAAGATTTATTTTTTTAAATATATATATAATTCATATGCATCCATTTTTTAAACTTAAAAATTTGGAGTTTGTATTTTTTTGAATCATTTATCAATAAATGTATATTCTATATATTTATTTCATGAAACATTATTAAAAAATTAATATTATAATTCAATGTATAAAAAAAATTATCGAAACAATATGTGTTAGTAGTAAGTAAATACTAAATAAATGTTAAATAATTACTAAAAGATTTATTATTATTGGGTAATTTATTGCAGCATATTTTTCTAATGGAAGTTTTTTGTTAGTAATAATAATTCATATAATAGATTTATTTTTTGGTAAAACAATTGTGGGTATTAATATGATAAAACAATAGATTTGACTGTTAGTAATAAATGTGTTGGTATTGAGTGATTAATACCAACAGATAGATTTGAGGGTAAAAACAATTGTAAGTACCTAAAAATAATACCAACAAGATTTGACATCTATTGGAAATACTCATTTTTACCAACAAATATGTTATCTGTCATTGAATTTCTAATGGTATATTCCATTTTTTTGTAGTCTGCTATGCAGGTCTGGTTTGATTCTGCTGAGTCGTTTATTTTCGTTGCATGTTATATATTATTGCTCAGACTAATACCATTATTATCCTCTGAGAGGGTATAGCCTCTCCGCTATACCTATAAGACCATAACTGCTAGTTGGCAGCCTTTGGTGTCCAGGGAGGTATTCCTAAGGTAGTAACACCCGACCCATTTAGCATTGTTCGGGTGGTTGTTTGGGTATGGGTCGTTATAAAGTGTTATCATAGGAGTTCTTGATAGGGATTTAGTAGCAGTGTTTTGTTGGCTACTTATGATATTGAGGCTTCTCTTTTTATTTATGCTGGTTTTACAATTTTGGATATGGTAGACTGGAGATAGTTCATTACCGGAACTAGGTTTCTAGCTTGTTCTAGGGTTCCTACAGCCCCTGGTATGAGGGATGGACCAAGTTTACATGGATGGGAATTGCAATTTACTTTTTCGTAGATTATGATTTTTATGATTTTCACCTCGGTGGCTCACTTGGTGTGTGATGTTGTTGATTTTGATATGTAACCCTCGACCCGGTGTAGTATGGTAGAATTGGACCTTGGCCTGGTATGACATGGAATGATTTCTTGGCTTTTGATAGGCACATTTTTAGGGTATTTCAATTTCATAAATGCATTTATTCTTGGTGAAGTGATAATGGCATGTGAATAATATCAATTTCCATGCCTTGTATACCTTGAAATGTGAATAGGTGAAATTCATGATAGAATTTCTTTTTTATTGCAATGTGTTATGCCAAAATTTATATATTGTAGAATTGCATGTGGTAGGGTTTTTGGGTCCGGATCTTATAAGAGCAGGAAGGTACTATGTTTGAGGTGATTTTGATCATCAAGATTGGGTGACATGGTCATCATTTTGAGGCAATGTTGGTTGTCAGGATGGGCATGGCCAGAGGTATTTTTTTAATACATGGCTCTGTTACGGGTGGAGCCATGAGGTTAGGATGTCGTGGGCATGGGTTGCATTATGGAAGAGTAGGGGTAATTTTTTTATGATACCTATTTACTTCTTTCCTTATTTTCATTGAATATATATTGTTATATATATGTGGGGGGTTGTCTTACCATTTATGGTATTCAACAGGTTCCTTTTAGTTGACTTAGATGGAGCCTCAGGCGGGAGATGATATAGTGTCGCAGGTGCAGGATCAGGTTCAGGATCTGATGCAGGCAAAGCATGAGCCACAGGAACAGGCTCAGGGATAAGATCAGGTTTAGGAACTACTATAGATAGGTAAATAGCTAGGTTTGGCAGCGTTCATGCTGTGTTTTGACGAGCATCTCTGAGCTAGCCTGGTACATGTCTTGTCGGGGATCAACAGAGGTGCATAGGGTAAAGAGTCATCTATGGAATATCTGATGCGAGAGTTCCAGTCACTGCACCCACCATGTTTTTAGTTTGAGGTTAGTCCACAATTAGCTGAGAACAGGATAGAGAGCATACAAATAATCTTTGAGCAGCTCGAGATGCCTCCAGGGTGGAGGGTCAAGATGGTGACATACATGCTGCGAGGACCAGCAAAGCATTGATGGAATGTACAGGTTCAGGCTCGCTGTCATGATGGACTAGCATAAAAGTACTTAGAGGATAGGTTCTTTGAGCACTTTTACCCAGAGACACTGATGGAAGATAGGGCTTGGGAGTTCTTGAGCCTTCAGCAGGGAGACATGTTCGTCATGGACTATGTAGCTACTTTCACTAAGTTGTCTTGCTTTTCACCTGGTATGGTAAGTGATGACTCGGTATGGGTGAGGCATTTCGAGGATGGATTATGACACACCATTCAGATCTAGGTAAATATCTTAAGGCTGGGTTCTTTCTTAGAGATGGTAAATAAGGCGCTCATAGCGGATGGAAACTAGAGGTATATTCCGCAGGTTGTCCTGGAGGCTGCTTCAAGTGATGATTCAGATAGCAAGAAGCGAGGATGAGATGAGTTACAGCATGGAAGTCTGGCCAAGGACTCAACTAGACCACCTCATAGTAGTTCTTCAGTGGTTTTCTTTCAGTGTGGAAAGCTATGACATGTTAGGACTCGGTGTGATAGGCCTCAAAAGGATTGATGGGCATGTGGAAAGGTTAGGCATCTTGAGAGGTTCTACAGTTAGCCTTCTAAGATAGCTGGCAGGAAGGGACCAGGACAGACAGTAGAATCTAGAGTTGGTTCAGGTTTAGTACCAAGAGAGGGTAGCTGAAGTTCAACTGCATGTGGAGGACAGGGTAGAGACAGTGGGACCCAACTGATGGGTTAGTGTACAGCGGCTGGAGCATCACTATAGGGAGTTCAGCCATCAGACAGCCATACTTTAGGCTAGGTGCATTCCATGGAGCTGACAGGGGATGATCAGGCTAGTGAGCCGAAGACGGTTAGAGGTACACTGCGAGTGTGGCTGTGACTTCCTAATTTTATTTTTGGCATAACCTATTGAGGCATGTCCGTTTTTAGTGCACGAGGTGCACAGGACATATGCAGACTGACTAAATGCTATTTAGTAGGTTTGTAACCATATGAGGTGCGTGATGTATTTATACATATATATATATATATATATGTATGTATGTATGAGGTTCCTTGGGAATCAAGGCATTGAGGATGTGTGTTAGTTGAGGTGTCGTGGGCAACGTGGCATTGAGGATGCGGGTTACTTGAGGTGCATGGAATCAAGTTTTATTTTGAGTGTCCATTGGATGCCGGACCTAATAGAGGCAAACACCGATGCGGGGCAGGATATTTTTGGGAGTCGAAAACAACGTGGGAGCACCAAGGAGGGGAAAGGGTGACGATGTGTCATCAGAGAACCATGATTCTAAAAGACATGTTAGTGAACCCCTACTTTTTTGAGTTTTGTTGAGTTGATATCGATTTAGGCAATTCCTAAGGTGGGGAGCCCCTTAAGGAATTTAGCCAGAACCATTGAGACCGAGGGAGTCCAGGTTACTTTGATCAGGGTGGTGTGTTTGGTACCATCTATAGGTTTCGTTTGATAGCTCAGGGATGAGCTATGTTGAGGTGGGGAGATTGTAAGAACCTGGGTTTTTAGAACCGGTCAAAATCTCTACCTTGTTTGAATTTTTGACTTGTTTCTGAGAAAACTGGGAAAATATGGGAAGTTCTGGAAATTTCTAGATGACACGCCATGTACTCTAAAGTACACCCTGTGTATGGGTTAGGTGAGTACCAGTCATGTTCTCTTTGAGTAAAATTCATGTGATGACTGTGTATGAATTTCCAACTACACAGTGTGTAGTGTTTCTTGACACACTGTGTATCCTTCTTTCTGTGTACCGGATGAGTTCAAGTAGTGTGTCGACCCATGTGGAGTGTCCAAGCCGTGTGGCTACGCCAACTTAAGTAGAAGTACAGACAAGGCTACTACATGGCATATAGTCTTTAATCAATGTTGTGTAATTTTTTTATTTTCTTAAATGAAAGTGTGCCGCATCTAATTTTGGGAAACACCTTCTTCTTCCACAACATCAGAATAGGTCTATTCCAAAAACCCGAATTATATACCTTGCCCTATAATCTTCAAATGGAGTCTGCTCTTCAATCCATTGGTGACTGCGAGATCACAACAGCAAGGCTAAACCCATGCACCATATTTCATTCTAGTTCCTTTTCCTCACATGTCGTAGTCTCCATATGATTGGTATTTACAAAATTTAATAAAAACATAGATCTATGAAGATTGGATTCAAATTGGAGCTTGATATCAGACTTGAATTATACTATGAGTCTTAGGTAGGTCGTGCAGACCTTCTATCATGTTTTCTTAGACTTTTGGGTGGTGCGACCTTTGGCGTGTTTTTTGAGTATTTTGAATGTGACCCAGTTTGACCTGATATTGCCTATTTAATTGTTTATTTGACCTATAGGATGCCTTTGGGTATGCTCTGTTACCTGTTTTTCTTGATCAGGGTTGGGCGAGTGGTCATTTCTCATTTGGGATTTTTTTCAAGGGATTCCAAAATGGTTATAATTGAATTGTATTGTTTTAAACTATTGAGTTTAGTTTATTAAACCTTGATATTAATTATTAGAGGCTTTAAAGACCTCAGTGCTGGTATGGGACCACACTTGGTTAGTGCATTTAAACTGTTTAGTTTGTTTTTCTTTCTAAAAGTGATTCTTTTTACTATAAATGTAATTGCTGAATTTTATATGCTGTAACCCTTACGGTTGTGTTGGACGTGGCCTAGAAATTCTTGAGTGATGGTGATCACAGGTTGGGCTTAGCCCGTGTAACATTGGGTGGTTCTAAACATGGGATTGGGCATTATGAACATCAGCTTGAGTCAGTGTAACTATCAGGTTGGGCATGGCCTGGGTTATTTGGATGGTGAGGTCGTTGGACTTGAGCAACATGGTCCTAGGGACATGAGGTGTAAGAGGTGTTGTGGCTTGGGTACTATATTGGTTATTACCACTCACCCAGAACTTTGAGTAATGTTCACATAGAGAGACTCCATGATGATGTGGTTTTGACCACTCGTGTGGGTAGAGGTACCTGTTAGTTGTCGTTTAGGTACTATTAGTTTGGGGGTTCTTTTCATAGGAAGTCATGTGGAAGGTGAGGAGCATTCAAGGGATAGCGTTGAGGCTATTGGGTTGGGGGTAGAGGCTCACCATTATTTGAGGGTAGACATCGCTATCCCTTCAGTTACTTTATTTGAGGGTAGACATCGTTGTCCCTCCTGTTACTTTATTTGAGGGAAGACATTGTTGTCCCTCTGGTTACTTATTTGAGGATAGGTATCATTGTTCCTCCAAGTTACTACTTCTTGGGCATCCTTTGGGATGTCGGTACTTGAGACACGTGGCGTCGGCGGGCACATGGTTCTGGGCTACATGAAAAAGATTCTGGCATTGGCCGAAGCAGGTGACACTCCATGGTGGTTGTTGAGCACCCGTGGTGTTTATGTTTATTTTTGCATCATATTTTTTTCTAGTTTCCTTATGGCTGCATTCCAGCTTAAACACTTATATTAGGAATGCACTATTGGGTGGTATCCTACTGAGATTTGTCTCACACCCTGCACGAGCACTTTAGGATGCATGTATACTTTATGGATTTACATGCACGAAAGAGGTCAGCTTATGGAGTTGGACTGTTTTAGTTGTCGCATGGAGATGGTAGGGACCTTGAGGTATTGCCTAGCAAGAGTTTACTTTGCTTTTCTTTCATCCCTATATCAGAACGTTTTCCATGTTTATGGTAGCTATTGTTGGTTATCCATTAGCGCCCTTTTGTGTATTGAATTACTATGGACGCATTCTTGGTTTGTTTAGTAGTTGAAAGTGGTTCATCATGTTGTTGTTTTTTCTTTCCACTACTCTTGTTTGTTTATTGCTTCCACTATTTATTGATATTGGATATGCTTCTGCTATGCGGGTCTAGTTCGAGTCTTCTAAGTCATTTATTTCTACTGTATATTATATATTATTGCTCAGACCAATACCATTATTATTCTCTGAGAGGGTATAGCCTCCCCACCATACCTATAAGACCCTCACTATTAGTCGATAACCTTTGGTTCTCGGGGAGGTGTGCCTAAGGTAGTGACACCCGACCTGTTCAGCACTATTCGGGTGGTTGTTCATGTCCGGGTCATTACATTTTTACCCTTATCTCTTTTTTAACTCTTATTTAAAATCTTTAACTCTTACCATTACCATATGTGTTTTTACTCTTTTAAGGTTAATATAGTTCCTCTAAAATATCATAAGAATAATAAATAAGTCATCGATTATATTTAAAACTTTATCCTAATAATTTGGATTAATTTTAATTTTTTATTAACTATATATCATTTAATAATTTTTTTTTAAATATCATTAATTTCAATTTTGACATTATTAATTGTATGAATTTTTAAAAATATCATTAAAATAAGATATATTTGAAAAAACTATTTTAAAACATATCCCATATGTTGAAATCATATATAAAATTATTTTACAACACTAATTATCCCAAATTATATTTATCTTAATATTTGAAATATCATTTATTTGATATTTCAATTAATTTAAAAATTACTACACCATCATTGTGTAAGCCATTAATGTAATTATTTATTTCCTAAAAATCAAAAATAAACTGCCATGATGAATATAAACATTTCATATTTAAAATTACAATTTATAGTTGAATACATATTTTGAATTATCACATATAAACATCTTAATACTTATTAAAAACATTTGTCTCACATATTTCACTTTCCTTCGAATAAAATACTGTAAAAGGATTAAAGTCATAAAAGTGGCTCTAAGAGTCCATAAAATAAATCTAAGGATTATTTTTGTCAACAATCACTAATACAATATAATTAATTCATGTGTCTTAATTTAGTGTCAAAACAAGTATGCCATTAAAAGGAGATAAAACTACTTTTTGAAAAATACTTTTTTTAAGCATAAAACTAGTTTTGTTTTCATATCATGTCTATAAAACACATAATATTAATGTTAAAAATTATATTGAATATTATATATTTATATATATTATTAACATATTCAAATAGTAGTGATTTTTTAAATTTATTGGTATCAAACACACTTGTCTAAATTTAAATATTTTTTTATACAAATATTTCCTTTTAATTTTAAAAGAGTTTTACATGTGTATGTCATACATTCCTAATTTATTTAATCATGTTCATTACATATATTATAACATCTATGTTATAATTTCCTTATTTAAATAATTATAAAATTATATTTTGTATGAAAACAATGTTGTGTGTAATGCAAGCTAAGTCGATGTTGCGAGCAACATAATCTATCGAAGAGATTAAATTTTAAAAGATGCATACCATAAAATCTTAGTTCTTACATTATCCTCTCCCTAAATAAATTTAAACCTCACAATTTTTGAATTCAGACTCAATATCTAAGGTTTTAATTTTCAAAATTCCTTTATTTAAGACCCACATTGTAAAAATTATTAATGAAACTTACACATAAAAAGAAAGAAAGGGAAGCATGAAGGTCACCTCAGATGACACATATAATGATTTAATGTATTAAAATAAAGACATGTGAGATAAAGATAAGTCTCAAAGAATAATATAGAGTTATAGAGAACATTATCATGGTAAATGTATCGATCATGCAACCATAAATATGGGATATGTTAAAAGATCATTGATGAAAGTAAACGGATAACTTTTTGTTCCAAAATCCTTTTCCAAGAGATGATTTATTATTTTACTATCTAAATAATAACATGATAAAATAGGCTTAATTTATTTCTTTCCATATCAAAATCATATTCTCATCCTTTGGTTGTGATTTGATCTATTTTCACTTCATCTCTTACATCAGGAAATGAATTTTCATGATGAATTTTTCAAACTGAAAACACTTTTAATGAATCATATTGTTATCATGTAATTTTTTCCTCCTATAAATATTTATCAAAACCAAAATGGTTTTAAATGGTTGTCCAATATGATAATTCATAATTTAACCTAAAACAATAATATCCAAAGTTAAACTTAATCCATTCCATAATTAGTTACCTTAAGAATAGTTCAGAATACTTCTATCCAAATTCAAATTCAAAAAATTTATAAGTAAGGTCACTAAATTTACAAAATCATGTTAAAATTAGATTCCCCTAACAAAATAATTTAGCTCGTATTATCACATACCAAATATTTGATCACCTTAAAAACATTAATGAAAATTATCATGCTTTAAAATCCTTAAAGAATAAGTACTATAGTGAAATCCTTATATATATAATGATTATTATAACCAAATAACCCTTGATGATATAATTATTGAATACAAATACACAAAAAAATTAATCATTCTACTTCATTCTTAAACCACTAACAATGCTTCATCATCTTATTCCTTAATACCTCCTTCCATTCATTTTTCTTTTGTAGTATATTTATCATTAGTAGTATATCCATTACTTGTATAACCTTTATGATTTTAACCATTGACCAAAACCCAATGTACAATGTGAGAAACACTAATTATAATGATATAGTCATGAAGAATAATTTATGGGATGTTTAAATAATGACATATTCTTATCAATCTATGATACCATAGGTTTAACCTAGGTTATCCATGGTATTAAAAAATCTATAGGATGATATCCAATACTTAGACTTATCCTAAAATCTAGTTATATGGTTATATTATCTAATCTATGCTTTTCTAAATCTAGTTCTCAAGGTTTCTACTAAACATTATCTGATACCAAGTGAAAAGACCACAAACCCAGTAACCTAGAGTTTGTGGTTAAATTATTTCATGGGTACTGAGTACAAGCATTTTTATTCCAAAAGACCGAATAGTTAAGTAGTTTTGGAAAACTAGATACATACTTGAATTTTACATTTCGACTGAAAATATAAAATACAATATAAAAACATCATTGGAAACACTATTAGTCTCCAAGATTTACCCTTCATATCATTCATAATATACATCTTGGAATCCTAAGGAAAAATAAAACATAATAAAGGGGTGAGATCAGATTCTAAGGGTGTGTATATAGTGGAAGCTAAGTAAGAACACTTATTTAGAGGTAAATAAATGAAACACATTCCATTTAATCAATGATTTGAGTATAATATGGATGATATAAAAGATGATCAAATAATGTTAGATAAACAATCCCATGAACTATAAAAATTATCCATGGAAATTATACTAATTGAATAATCATATGGAAATCAATAAAAAAATCTCATAATTATGTATTTCATAATGTTGTACATCTAAAACATATCGTCGAGCCCTTGGACAAGACATTAGAAAATAAATGGGTAAGGCCTCGACCAAAACCCATACTAGTTTGTCTCATGAGACCTGCTGATGCATATATGTGATATAGAGGGACCCTCACATCACATACTAAGTTCAATTCATTGTTAATATGAATGTGGTGAAACATAAACAACATATACATATGAAATGTAAATAACCTTCTCAATCAGTAAAAATAATCATCAACCATTATGAGTAGTATAGTGAATGGTATCAATATAGAACATCCACATTCAAACTAATCATAAACCATTTAATAAAATATGGTATATGACATCATAATAGATCAGCCTCAATGAAACATAACATTTAAACAAGGGTGTTGGAAAAGATTAAAATACTCTAATAAAATAATTGAAATGTCTTGAGAAAAATAACTTTTTTACTTTGAAATGATTTATTTAAAAACTCATGTAATAATAAAATAATAAAATTTAATTGAAAAGAAACAAATAAACTTATAAATTATGATTCAATACATTCATGAACCATGAAATCGGAAAATTTTGTTCGTGTCATAAATGTTTAAAAACATTACTTCTATATTTTTGTCAAAAAATCATAAACAACCTCTTTTGGAAAATGACCAAAAGATTTCTTTCAAACTGTTTAATAAAAATTTGAACATGGGAAGAAGTATTTAAATTATTTTACGATAATAGTAAAATCCTTTTTAATAATTTTTTTTAGAAAACATGGACATTGTATAAAAATTTTCCCCTATGGATGCTTAAACATAAACAATCCTGAATAATATTGAGATTGTGAAATAGACCTTACCTCACACTTACTTTTGGTTGTATATGATTTAAAATATTATATAATGGTTTGAATAATTTTATTAATTTATAACAGAAACATATTCATATTTAGGATATCGTATATTATCCTGTTATATCATCTTATCACCCGTTTATTAATAATATTTTTTTATTACCCTTATTGCAGGTGTTAACTGTGCCATTTTCCAATGCATGTTGTAAGTCTTTGATCTTATGCATAGGATATATATATATATATATATATATATATGAAATATATATAATTATTATAATGTCATTTATATAATATTTATTCAACATATACATTTTTATAATCATTCTTGAATAGTGAACATGGAATATGAATCGCATCGTGTCATGGAGACAGTAGGCTGTATGTACGCATGAGCGAGGATATCATTCAATTAATGGGTAAAACTGTAATAAATTGGATGATATATTAATTTTTTATTAATAAATATCATGTCATATTTATCATATATATCCATTATTTTCATCATTATACCCATACGAGTAATGTGGTGGTGAAAAATAGATTATACCATAACATGGAGACAGTAAGACGTACATACGCACACATCGTGTTTTCATTTATTTAGTATGAATAAAATGTGGAATATGGTTGTATAATAATAATAATAAAATCTCATCATATATATAATACTGTATTACTACCTTATCATAGAAATGAAACATGAAGAGGAAGTAGAATAAGAAATGAACTTGGATGAGTCTTAATCGATGGAATTCCTTTAAATCTCTTCTTAAGGGATCTAGGGTTGGACATTTTGGAAGATAAGGACCTCTATAAATTGGATAAGGATGTTGGGAAGAGAAATTTTAAAGTTTTGGTCAAGCTATAAGGCTAATGTTGGTGTGAATAAGTGATAGAGGAGGTACCCTTTTATAATTGAGGTGAACAACACTTTTGGAAACTCTCAAAATATTAAAATAATATTAATTAATTTTCAATAAAAAATGGATCCAAAGTGAGTTATTTATAAGATAATAGGATTATGTGTCTAAATAATCTCATCCAAAAAATATATACATGTTTTTTCACATTATTACCCTTATCGTTTGGTTTTAAACCTAATTTAAAACCTTTAACTCTTACCATGACAATATATGTTTTTACTCTTTGAAGGTTAATATAGTTACTATAAAATTAAAAAACAACCATATAAGAGTCATGGATAAAATTTTAGAAATTTTAATAATTATTTTTCTTTTTTTAAAATTTTTATATACTTTATAAAATTTAATAAAATATTATTTATTTTAAAATATCATTAATGTCAATTTTGAAACAATTCATTACTTGACTTTTTAAAAAATATTATAAAAACAATATATTTTAAAAAACCATTTTAAAATATCCCAAATATGTCCAATTCATCTATAAAATTAATTTATGGCACTAATTATATCAAATTATATTAATTTTTATATTTTTAAAATATTTTATTTGATGTTTCCATTAATTAAACAATTAATGTATCATAATTGTGTAAGCCATTGATGTAATTATTTATTTCCGAAAAATTGAAAATAAATTATCATGGTGAATCTAAACATTTTATGTTTAAAATTAAACCTTATAGTGGAAGATATATTTTGAATTATCTCATATAAAAAATGTAATAATTATTGAAAACATGAGTATGACATATTTGAATTTCCTTAGAATAAAATACTATAAAATATTAAAGTCATAAAAGTGGCTCCAAGAGGACATAAAATATTCCCAATGATGATTTTGGTCAAAAAATTGCCATAAAATAAAATTAGAAACATTTTTAGGGTAATATTCTAATATTTATAATATTATTTGTACCCTAAATTACCCAATTTACCCATAATCGTGGTATTAAAATTACCAAAGTTATTATTCATATTGTACAAAAATATAATGGGAATATTTAATAAATTTATGCCTTATTTTTCCAAATATTTAATCCATTTTTCAAAATTAATTTTATATATTTTTCATAAATGAATTTAAAATTAAACTCATAGACGGGACGAAACAACAGGTTTTTAATGTAAAAAATGATCAAAAGTTTGAAATGATTTTATATCTTGTTTCAATGTAAAATTGATTCCAATGAACTAAATTGGATTAAATGATATAAAATTTATCTATTTATACTTTAAAACCAATCAAAAATATAATTTAACACAATTAATTATATATAAGAAAAAGTTTCATTAAATTAAAATTCATTTTTTTCAGTATTCATCAAAACATAAAACTTATGATAAAAATAAAAAAATTAATTCAAAGTAAATTTTGAAATCCCTATTTAAATTAATCATATTATTTTTCAAAATTTAATTTAAAAATTTTTAAAATTTTGTGTTAAAACAAGTGCACTATAAAAAGGTGACAAAACCGCTGTTAGAAAAATATATTTTGTAAGAATAAAACTGTATTTATTTTTATATAATGTCTAGAAAAAACATATTATGAATGTTAAATATTATATTGAATATTTAATATAAATATTTTATTAATATAATCCAATAATAGTTATTTGTTATTTTTATTGGTATAAAACAAACTTGTGTTCACTCAAATAGTTTTTCAGAAAAATATTTCCTTTTAATTTCAAAAGAGTTTTACATGCGTAAAACAAAATTTCATAATTCAGTTAATATTTTGAATTACTTATATTCTAATGGATACATTATAATTTTCTTATTTAATTAATTATAAAATTATGTGTCGTATAAACTCATTGTTGTGAGTAATGCAAGCTAAGCTGGTGTTTTGTGTAGTGTATGCTATCAAAGAGATTAAATTTAGAAAAGATACAAACCATAAAATATTGGTGTGTTGAAAAAAAATATGTTTTATTATCTGAAGATAAAATTTAGGGAATTTTTCCTATTTTTTTAAAATACATATATATTAAAATCATATAGATTTGCAAAAAAACAATTTATTATAAATTTATTTTTTAAATAAAAGATAAGTTCAACATTTTATTGGAATATACCATCCTTTTCAATAAATTATAACATATCCTTAATTACACAAGAATTATAATTCCCAAATATTAACCAATTAATCAATCAAAAGAAAGGGTACTGATTTTTATACATTATATTTAAAAGAACCATCCAAAAAAATCTTGGGAAGTGGTGGGGGAGGAGACCAGTGGGTGACCATCGAGGGAAGGAGGCACCGGCTGGAAGGAGGAGAGCATAAAAGGAATCACATTATGGTAAGGAATAAATCATGAATAAGGGTTTTCCCTGAGTATAATGGGGTTTTGTTCAATCAACATGGTTTTCACGGGGGTATTTCATGAGTATGAGGGTTCGTGTGGGGGATGGGGGGTTGTGCGTAGGGGAAGGGATGGGGAGGGGGTTTGCCCAGGGGAGGGGGATACACATAGGGGAAGGGGAGATGCATTAGAGGGAAAATAAGGGAGGAGGCTTCATGGTCAGAGGGTTATATTCATAGGGGAAATGGGGTGCACACAATGATATTATTTAAGTAATGCAGTGACTTCCATTTGGCGGTCACTATTGGTCTCCCAAATTCCACTTCCATGAAAGATGATTTTTTGATGAAAAATCTTGGAAAATAATTTTAAATATTATTTTTTCATAATAATATAGAATAAAAATTTTATAATTGATTAATTTAAACATAATGAAATGAATTATAATGATTGACTAGAATAGGTGGATAATAGAGGATTGTATGGCTAAATCTAGTAAGCCAGGTTTTCTTCTTGCATACATATCATAGGGAAAACTTCACTACTAGTTTTCCCATAGTTGTATGAATTATAATATATTAATGAGAAATTTTATCAAATGAGGCATGTAATTAGATAATGGGAAACAAATTGGGAAAAAGAAGTTTGTGTCACAATAATCTGAAGGACCTTCATGAAGTACCATTACACGAAAAATTCAATGTCACATTTATTAATGTTAAAAGTTTATATGGATACAAAAGTCTGAGATAAAAATATAACCAATATTTAATATGAAGAAAAAAATTTATAGAAAGCCCTATACTTACATCATTAGCCATGGGAATATAAATGAACTTTTGAAGCATGAATGGCTGGGAGTTTCAGTTATGAATGTATATATGGGGTACATTTTCATAATATCTTTGTCTAAAAATTGATCAAATATATTAATTATAACTACATACTATTATATGTTTTATTGTATTTTATATTAAACAAATTTAATATTATAACCATATAAAGAATATTTTGGATCTTTTTGTCCTCATGTCACATTTACAAAAAAAACATCAATGGAAGAAGATGCAATTTTAGTAAGAGGACATGATATGTAACGACCTAAAATTTTACCAACTGAATTTACCTTCTTATAATTATTTTTTATAGTAAAAATCAAAAAATATCACATATATAACATAAAAAAACATTATAAATGATGAATAATTAAATAAGAGGTATTTATTGAAATTAAGGAACTTATACTGATGGAATAATAACTAGACCATTGAAACATTAATATGACCCTTAAGAATAAAAATATACCTAATAAAATAGTATCCTCACATATTATAGTATAAATAAATTTTTTTTCATCTTATAAATGAAAATAAAATATATTTATATCATAGAATAAGTAAATAAATATTTTAAAAATGATAAATTAAGTATTGGTTTTTTTGTGAAACATAAATGTTAATTCATAATTTTATAATTTAAATAATTATTTATAAGAAAATTTATTTTCATGAAATAGATTCATAAAATTATATTTTGTTTTCATATGATTATAATATAATTTTTTGAGACCTTAATTAATTTTTGAAAGTGTTATAAAATCTGTTATAATTTTAAAATATGTATTTTTGATTAAATGATGATTTTATTTGAAAATTAAATTTATCATAAATATATAATTTTTTTTAATAAAATGGAGACCATTTTTAAAATATACATGTCAAAAAATTGTTAGGGTGATTTTTTTTGGATTTTTATAAAATACATGATTTGTTGGTGAATAGTAAAATACAGTATTTTACAGTATAAATACCTTATAAGTTCAATACACTCTTCCTTGAGTCATTGATGATGTAATCATAATAATAAAATCCACTTAATTATTTTAATATATATTTTTTTAATGATAAAACTATTCATAGTCTTTAGCCAAAAAAATAAACAAATTAATAAAATATTCAAAAAATACCCCTCTTATCCACTATAAATACCATATCTCCCCACCTCTTCTCCACACACCTCTAAAGCCTTGAAGCATAACCAATTTATGCCCAATAACTCTTTCATACCTATCCCCTATGTTTTTTTCTTTCTATCCTCGCCAAAAAGACCATTTAATGGTTCTTTAAGGATGTTCTCAATAAGACAATTTTAAGAGGTAAAATCTCCTTTCGTTCTTTCAATTTTCTTTCAATATATTTTATTTTATTATCCTTTCCTTAAATACTCTATCAAAAATTGCATGATAACATTAGTATATTATATATACTATAATTGTATTATGATTATGGGATATCCACCATCAATTATTTTTCTCTTCCCCTTTTTTTCTAAAAATGAAAACGTCATCTATGAGTTGTTGATTTACCACCTTCGTGGATGAGGAGTATTTGTTTTTAAATTATGACGTCTATTATGGTCATGAAAATATTTTTATTGTTAAAAAATACTATAAAATATGTATTAAAATTTATTTAATGTTCTATAACCACTATATACATAATATTAATTCATAAGATAAAAATTGTTTATGATGATCGAAAAAATTAAAAAATAATTCAAACAATTATCTTTAACATTTTATCTAATAAATCATCCTAATATATGAAAAAAAAAATGTTATCTAATACCATTAAATATTATTTAAATTAATTAATAACATATAATTTCAATTCTACATAACTATTCCCATTTCACATTATCTTTTTTATTTGTATACAAGTGAACTAATCATGAAAACCAAGAAAATGAACACTTTAGAACAACATAATTAAATCATATAACTCATCAAAAATACCATAAATGAACATAATAAAATTATAATATATAAAATTAATTTTTAATAGTTTCTTAATTAAACTATTAATTAATCTAATCTCACTATCCAAGAGCTTAAGTTAATGTGCCTAAAACTTTCAGACATAGGGTAAGGGATTCTACCCAAACCACCATTTTTCATTTGGGTTACGCTTTCTCTCTATTTAACCAATGTAATTATTAATTATTTTTATATAATTATTATAAATTAGTTTTAAATTTTATAAAACCATATGTCTAGATCATTTCATCTTTTTTATGGTGAAATACATATTTTACAAGCTTCCCCTTTCAATTCCTCTCGATAAGCAAGCCCGATTAAAGGGAACTTCTTGATGAATTACCCATTTTCAAGTACACTCCATGATATGTTATAAGGAACCAATATTTTTTATAAAATCACACTTTTTATATTGAAAAAATATTGTTGTTCTTTTCTGGTTTTATGCAAACAAATAAGCCTTGTCTACTTTAATGACTCGTATATTTTCTCCTACAAATCACTAAAGTGGTTCATTTGAAAAGACTCTTTTTACTAGTTTTCACTTTAGTTGGAAATCATTTATACCCTAATATAATTTATTATTGATTAAAATTTCTTTTAGGGGATAAAAATTACTATAATATGATTTTATACAAAATATTTTCCAAAAGAACTCTTCTTTCCAAAGTAAAAAAATGGTATTTCTCTCAAGAATTTATTAATGGTTTCCTTAGAGTATTTTCATCTAAATAAACACACTTTATTGGATTTTATACTTGATATAGGTTGATATATAATGATACCATATACCGTTTTTTATTAAATTATTTATTATCAATTTGACTATGGATGTGTTATTTTGATTCCATTTATATTTTGTGGTTGATGTATTCAAATTTCATATGTTAGTTCTTCAATATGAATGTTTACGTTATATTTCAAAATTTTCATATGAGTAATGAATTGGATGTAGTAAGTGATGTGTGGTGCCTAATATAGACCATATATGCATCAGTAGGTATCATGAGACAAAGTAGATTGGGTTTCTACCCATTTATGTAAAGTTACTTGCCTGAAACATTAATGGTATGTTTATGATGTATGACATTATGAATTACCTTATTATGATACTGGTAATTGATATTCTATGTGATTATTCAAATAGAAGAATATCCTTGGTTAATATTATTTATCATGTGATTATTTATGTAATTATTTAAAAATCTTTCATTCCTTCCATATTATGATTAATTTTATGTTTAAATGGCATGTGCTTTTAGTTATTAACCATGCCATATTAAATATGTTTATTTATGATAGATTCTTCTATATTACTTACCCTTATTGAGTATCTGATATCACCCCTCTCTTATGTTTTATTTTTTTCCATAGGATGTGAATATGTATATTACGAATGACTTGTAGGGATATTCTAGGTGTTTATGGGTGTATCCACTGATGTTTCTATGTTGTTTTTTCTATCAAAGTTGTAATGTAACAATTATGGTTTTATCTAGTTTTCCAAATATACAAACACAATTCCCTTTGGGAAGAAATATATTGTTTATAATACCAATTTAATTAAGTAAGGTACCAGATTTGGTCAACTAGGGTTAGGTTTTATACAGTTGGTATCAGAGTAAGTTTAGTAGAAACCTTGAAAACCAGATTTATAAAACCATGATAATGATACATAAAACTAATATAAAATTTTATAATAATCATAGGATAACATCTATAATATAGGTAAGTTATATATTTTGTGGTTCTTACTAGCAATACATCCCTATCTGGATGCTATAAGTGGATGTGGTTCTGGCACAAATATACTTAGGGGTAACAACTCTAACAAGGTATGTTAGGCCTTAATCGGCAAAACATGGTACATAAAAACAAGCCTTACTGTGTAACTTTTATTACACTCTTGTGGGATATGCTTAGGATGATTCAAATTATCTTTAAAAGCCATTATAAAGGATTTAAAAGTAAATTTTTCCCCAAAGAAACCATGTTTAAGATTATGATATTTGCTATGCAAAAAATTTCATATTATGTTTAGTATTTTTCTAGTTTAAAATTTTAAATTAGGAATTATAATCAACTTTATTGTATCCCATTGTTTATAAATAAAACCTAGTGGAAGGAATGGAAACTATATCAACACATGTATTTTGTGTATGGATTTCCCTCTCATGCAAGATAATGATGTTGTAGTTGGAGCTAAAAATAGTGATGAGAAAATTATAACTATACTATGATAGATAAATTAGGTTATGAACAATAAAATTACCCATATGTAGCATCCTAGTCAACAATGTTGTGGAATAGTGTTAGACCACTTCATAAGATAACAACCCCCATCATTTAATGGGACTAAAAACCCATTTTCCGCTGAGATGTGGATAAGTTCTTTAGAGAATAAATTTCTTTCTTTAGGAAGTAATGAAATAGAGAAGGTTTTCATGGAAATTTATCATCTATCAAGAGATGTAGATCACTAGTGGTCATTATTTCAAAAGAAAATGGAGGAGGAATAAATAGAAAACATGGAATGGATTGATCATAAGGAACATTTCTTGGGAAAATATTTCCCACATGAACAATGAGAAAATATGGAGAGACTATTCTTGAATCTAAGGAAAAATAAGGATAAAAATGTTTCTAAGTATGAAGCCAACTTTTCAAGGTTATAAATGAATGTTTCAGATTACATATTAAATCCATAGCATAATATTAACTATTTCTTTGATGGAATTCATCCAATTAAACGAAGGGAACTAGTTTCCCAAACACTCTCATCATATGAGGATATAGTATCTTGTTATTTTAAAATATAAAAATAATACTCTAATTCTTATGACTATAAGGTAATGAAATAGAAGAACATAATGGTAGGGAAAGATATGTATAAATGTAAAAAAGGTAAAGAAGGATTTTCCCACAAATGATAATTGTGGTAAGAAATGGCCTAGTAATTTTCTGAAGGGAATGGGAGTTTATTAGAAGTGTGGAGAGAATGGTCACAAGGCCCATAACTATAAGAAAATGAAAGAATCTATAAATGTTACATATTTAAACTATAAGTAGATTGGGTACTATGAAAATGAATTTCCAATGAGTCAAGGAAATATTTCTCAAAAAAACAAAAAAGATCAAGGTCAAGCTTATGTTGTTACTATAATCGAAATGGAATAATTAATGCATTTGTGTTTTTTTATTGAGGAATTATGTTATGATATTCTTCTTATAATAATTATTAGATATATAAGTATTCTACTTTAGTACTTCTTATTTATAGATTTGGAAGCATGCATGTTTACATTAAGATTTTAAGGCGATCAAGGTATTTATATATTTGGTATGTGGGAGTAAGATCTACATTATGTTTTTAGAATCTAATATAATGTTTATTTTGGGAATTTTGTAAACTTTATTCTGAATTTTTGGTTGTTGAATGTAGACATACATTTTTTTAATGAGTCTTAATATTAACAACTTGTGTAACGGATCAAGTTAAAATTTGGAA
This sequence comes from Viscum album, assembly GCA_963277665.1. NCBI lineage: Eukaryota > Viridiplantae > Streptophyta > Magnoliopsida > Santalales > Viscaceae > Viscum > Viscum album. The sequence goes on along the minus strand of OY728121.1, from coordinate 1,150,807,172 downwards.
TTTTTTTGATAACATGTTCTAACCTTCTTATTTTTAGTAAACATTTAATGGTTGAATGAATTAGTTAAGGACCATATGATTCATTAAAAGTTCACTAGGTGTTAAAAATTCATATTGAACATTTATTTCTATGGGTAAGGGGTGATTTGAAAATAAATCGAAACACAACCAAAGGATGAGATTATTTTTATGACATGTAAAGTAATCAAGTATGTTCAGTTTCTAAAGTTCTTATCAGAATATTAAAAGAATACATCAAATCTAGGAAAAGTATTTGGAAACAAAAATATTATTTGTTTACTTTTTTATGAAAAATAAATTGTCTTTTAACCAATAAAAAATTTATGATTTTTTCACGGTTAAATTTATAATGACCATAATCTCTATCACTCTCCATTAGAACTTGAGAGTTTGATTTTTCTTTCATGTCCATATTTTTACTTTCCATTAATGTTCTCATATACGAAAGACTAATTTTTTAGTGACCTTCATATTTAATATTCCCACTTATTGAGTGGATATTTTATTAACCCTATTTCTAATGTGTGATTACAATAAAGGAATTTTCAAGTATGAACCTTTGATTTTCTAATAAAATTTCAAATTATAAGGACGTAATTTATTGAAGGAGGGAAGAATATAATGATCCAAAAGTTTATCAATGTAATTTCCCTTCTTAATATTATGTTATATATTATAAATCACATAAAATAACATATATAACACAATAAAAATGTTATAAATGAAGAATGAATGAAATAAGAGGTATTTCTAGAAATTAAAGAACCTATACTGATAGAATAGTAACTTGACCATTGGAATAGTAATAGGATGATTAAGAATAATAATCCAACTAATAAAATAGTAACCTAATCTATGAAAGTATAACTAAAATTTGGGTATCTTATAAATTAAAATAAAATATATTTATATCATAGAATAAATAAACAAATTTTTTAAAAATGACAAATTAAATACTATTATTTTTGTGAAACATAACTGTTAAATCATAATTTTATAATTAAAATAATTATTTAGAATAAAATTAATTTTCCAAAAATATATTCATAAATTTATATATCGTTTTATTATGATTATAAGTTAATTTTAAGATACCTTAAATAATTTGTGAAAGTGTCATAAAATCCCTTACAATTTTAAAATCTATATTTTTCAATTAAATAGTGATTTTATTTAAAAATTAAATTTATCATAATTATAAAAAAAATCATAAAATGGATTCCATTTTTTCATTCTACATATCGAAAAATGGTTAGGGGTAATTTTTGGTATTTTTCTAAAATACATGAATATTTGTGAATAGTAAAATATGGTAATTTACGGTATAAATACATTATAAGTTAAATAAACTATTAATTGAGTTATTTATAATTTAATCTCCATAATCTCAAAATAACCTTCATTAATTTAATATATATTGTGATATTTATTAAACAATTCATTATCTTTAGTAAAAATAATAAACAAATGAATAAAATATTCCAAAAACACCCCTCTCGTCCATTATAAATACCACCCCTCCCCACCTATTCTCCACACACCTCCAAAGCCTTTAATCATGTAAAATTTCTACCCAATCCCACTCCCAAAACTTTTTCCCATGTTGTGGTATTAATGGCCTCACTAAAGTTAGAATTTCAAAGTTTCTTAAGGAGGTTCTCAAGGAGAGGAATTTAATGGGTAAAATCTCATTTCATTCTTTTCATTTTCTTTCATTTTCAATTATTTTATTATCCTTTACTTACCTAATATACAAAAACATGAATGATAACTCTATTTTATTATATATACTATAATTTTATTATGATTATGGGATATCCACCCCCAATTCTTTTTCTCTTCCCCTTTTTGTTCTAAAAATTAAAACGTCGTGCATGAGGTGTCGGTTTACTGCCTTTGTGGACAATGAGTTTTTCTTTTTCAATTCCACATTTGATGTCAATCATGAAACCATTTTATAGTAAAAAAACACTATATTATATTTATTAACACTTATTTAATGTTCTATAACCACTTTATAAACATAATTTTAATTCATAAGACAAAACTTATTCGTGATGATAAAAAAACACCAAAATAATGGAAACGATTATCATTAACATATTATATAATGAATCCTCCTCATATCTATAAAAAATTATATTCAAGGCCATAAAATATTATTTAAGTTCATTTATAACATATAATTTCAATTTTGGATAACTATTCCCATTTCACATGATCTTTTGTACTTGTATACAAGTGAACCAATCATGAAAACTAAGGAAACAAACTCTCTTGAATGACGAAACTGAATCATATAACCCATAAAAAACACCATAAATGAACATAATAAAATTATAATAAATAAAATAAAAGTTTAATATATTTTTAATTGAATTATTAATGAATATAATTTCATTATCCATGACTTTAAGTGCAAGTTCAGAACACTTTCATATATATATTGTAAGGGATTCTGCCCGAACATCCATTTTTCATTCAGGTTACACTTTCCCTCTATTTACCCAAATGTTAATTCTTAATTATTTTTAAATACATATTATCCATTCTATTTAAATTTTCTAGACTAATATATCTATATTATTTTATATTTATTTGATGGGAAAATACATGTTTTACAAGGTTCCCTTTTCAATTCCTCCTGACAAGCAAGCCCTATTGAAGGGAACATCCTAATTTCTTACCCATTTTCAAGTACACTTCATAATATGTTATAAGGAACCAATATTTTTTCTAAAATCACTATTTTTATCATGAAAAGTTATTTTAGTACTTTTCTGGTTTTATGAAAACAATTAAGCCTTATCCACTTTAAATACTCTTTTATAATTTTCTCTTAAACCGCACTAAAGTGGATCATTTCTAAAGACTATTTTTACATGTTTTCACTTTATTTGGACATAATTTATTCCCAAGATATAATTTTCATTTTTTTTATCTTTTCATTTATGGGATGAATATGATTACAATCTGATTTTATACAAAATATTCTCCGAAAATAACTCATCTTCCCAAAATAAAAAAAGTGTATTTCTCTTAAGAATTTCTTAATGATTATATTAGACTATTTAAATCTAATTAAACAAACATTGTTTTATTTTAGTCTTGATAGAGTTTGATATCTAATGATACCAAATACCATATTTTATTAAATGGTTTATGATCAATTTGTTATGGATGTGATAGTTTCATACCATTTATGGTCTATGGTTGGAGTATTCAAAAAAAAATTGATAATTTTTAATACAAATTTTTATATTATGTCTCAACCTTTTCATATGTGGAATGAATTAGATGTATTAAGTGATGGTTGGGGCCTTATATAGACCCTTGATGCATCGTTAGTTATCATGAGACAAACTAGACCAAGTTTCTACCCATTTATTTATGGTTTCTGGGACTAATACTTGATGGTAAATTTATGATGTCTAGCATTATGAATTCCATCATTAGGAAACTGTTAATTGATAGTCCATTTGATTATTTGACTAGTATAATATCCAAGGATAAGATTTTTTATCATGTGATTATTTATGTAATTATTTAATCATCTTTTATTCTTGTCATATTATTCCCAATTTTATGTTTTAATGGAATTTGTTTTTAGATATTCTTCATGCCTTGTTACATAATTTTATTTATGATAGATTTCATTGTACTACTTACCCTTACTGAGAATCTGAGATACCCCCTTTCTTATGTTTTAATTTTCCCCCAGGATGTGAATATATATATTATTAATGACTTGAAGGGATAGTCTAGGATTTTGTGGGTCTTTCCACTGAAGTTGTTATTCTATTTTTCCTTTCAAAATTATAATATAATAATTATAATTGTATCTGGTTTTCCAAACCTACTAAAAAAAATTCATTTGGTATATGATCTCTTATTCATATAGCAATGTAATTAAGTAAGGAATTGGCTCTGGGATACTGGGGTTAGGTTCTTTACATGATGTATCCACATCATATTAAAATAAAATAACTAAAAAAAGTGTCTTCTTAATTTGTATAATTCAATTGTAAAACTTTTCACTATGGTCATATAAAATATACATTCATTTTTTCCATTACTGATTCCTTTTTTAAAGAATAATTGGATGCTCATTGTGATCAATTTAAATACTGAAAATATAAATTTCTTTGATCTAATGTAATGATATCCAACAAATAAACCACACATGATGTCACTTAATATTTTCCAATACACTATATATGGTATTTTACAAATAAAATTCATATTATATTCTTTATATTATGTTTTAAACACAATTTCATTCGGATTAGTTGGTGTTTACTAATTTTCAAATCCTTCGTATAAGGTTGGTTAATTCGTATAAGAATCTTAGGGATTTCTATAACCTGATAATTATTATGCAATATATAAGAATATTTTACAATCAAAACATATTCTAAAACAAATTAATTATATTGTGAAATGTTTGTGTAGTGTCTGAAACAAATTAATCACATCGATTGCGCTTATTGAAATTTTAAATTTATAAAATATATCATATTAAATCCCAAAATTATTATCCCCAAAGAGGTATTTCCAAATTTAATATCAATTGTTTAAAAAATATTTGTTAACTTGTTTATATAAATTTTTCTAGTACTACTAGAACTATCGACAATCCACATATTCCAAGGAATAAGTATATTCATTTTAGAATAAGTGGTAACATTACATGGTTTCATAATTTTTATAAACATCATGAAAAGGTGGGTTCCTATCTTGTTTTTAATTTCTTAATTTCTTATAGATCATTTAGATGTTTCTTATCTACTTCTTATTTAGTTAATTTTATTATCATTTTAAGTTAGATTAATGGGGATATACTTTATAATCTAAAGGTTTCAACCTCTTTAGGGATAAGATTTAATATTTTGAGTGTTGTTTTATCAATGGATTAAATATTAATATCACATATATGTGATTGGGGGATTTTTTATTTAAAAAGTTGATTGTTTTTTAAATTTAAGTTCATTTATGAAATTTTATAGAGATATTAATCTAGGTGTCTCTCAAAGGATTCAAACTAGATGAAAAAAATGGATAAAGGTTTATAGTGTTCTATGTGGTTGTAAACTTCCTTAAAAATTATAAGTTAAATTTTATATGATTTGTATTAAACTAGTTATTCTATATGGTATTCGGTATTATCCTCTTATTGGATATCATGAACAAATAACAAGGGTAATGAAAATGAGAATGTTGAGATGGACAAGTGGGAATTCTTAGATGGATAAGATTATAAATGAATATATTAGAGAGAAAATTGGACAGTGCTTGATTGATAAGAATATAATTGAGACTAGATTAAGTTAGTTTGGACATGTAAGAAGAAGAAATAAGGATTTACCTGTTAATAGTGTAATCTTAATGAAAGATATAGCTATTTAAAGGAGTAAAGGTAAACCTAAAAGGAGATTTTAGTTCCAAAAGTGTGTCATATAATCAAAGATTATAAAACATGCTCTAATTGTCATTATAATTTTGGAAAAATATTTGTGATGTGTATGAATTAACCACACATAAATCTTTCATACGGTGTGGTTGATTTGATGAAACATCCACATTTTCATTTAAAAGTGTCATTTTAGTTCACAAAATGTGTCACATACTCAAAATGAAGAAAACATTATTATATTTTAATGATACTTTTGGAATAATATTGAATTTTTTTGATATTTTGGAATTAACATCATATCAATTTGACACATGGTGTGGATATTATGACTTCATGTTAGTATATTCAGTTTAAAAGTGATATTTTAGTTCAGAACAATTATAATATACTCAAAATAGAGCAAACACACTTGGATTTTCTTGATTCTATTGAAAAATAATAAATGATTCATTTTTTTTTAATTAACTACACATCAATCAAACAAACAATGTACCTAATTGGATTAAAGGTATGTTCTTTCCTTTAAAAGTGAAATTTTAGTTCTTTACATATGTCATTAAATTGAAGTAGATAAAACATGCATTTTTTTCCTAATACTTTGGTGAAAATATAAATAATACTTTTATGATGTGTATGAATTAATTTCACATCAATCTTACACACTGTGTCATCCATACAACTGGAATTGTGTATTTTTAGTTCAAAAGTGACATTTTAGTTTAAAACATGAATCACATACTCAAAAACAAGAAACCTCACTTGGATTGTATTGATAATTTTAGAAAAGATATGTGATAAATTTGTTACAAATAATAATTAACTGAATATCAATATGATGCATAGTGTTGTCAGTTTTATTGAAAGTGTGTGTTTTCATTTAAAAGTGACATTTTAGTTCACAATGCCCATTCAATATTAAAAACAGAAAATAAAAATATTAATTTTATTTATAAAATTGTACAAATATTGATAATTCATTTTTGATATATAGTAATTAATTTCATGCCAATATGATACTCGGTATGAAAAAATAATGACTAAAAATGAATGTATTCAGTTTAAAAATAACATTTTAATTTTAAATTCATGTTACATTCTCAAACAAAATCTAACATACTTGGATTGTCTTCATAATTTAGTAAAAAGTTACCTGATCATGTAGTGACATGTAGGAATTAATCACATGTCAATCTGACACACGATGTTGTGTAAATGATTAAAAGTGTGTATTTTTATTTAAAAGATTCATTTTAGTTCACATCATGTGTCACATACCCAGATAAAAGAGAAAAATACTCTGATTGTCTTGATGCTTTTAGAAAAATATTGATAATTCGTTTGTGATGTGTATAAATTTATCTCGCATAAACCTGACACATGGTGTTACTAGTATGACTAAAAGTGTATGTATAAAATTTAAAAGTGAAATATTAGTTCAAAGCACATGCAATATACTCCAAAATGATAAAATTCCCATATATCATATTTATTATTTAGTATAATTATTTTTGATTCATTTTTGTCATCTAGGAATTTTACCCATGTAAATATGATAAATGATTTGGATGATATGACTGAGAGTGCGTGATTCCAATTTAAAGTGATTTTTTAGATCAAAGAAATCATAATATACTCAAAATCAATAAAATAAATTCAGATATTATTGATACTTTAAGAAAAATAACGATAATTCATTTTTGACTTGTTGGAATTAATATCATTTCAATCTGACACACAGTGTGGGTGGTATGATTGAAAGTTATTGATTTCAGTTTAAATGTGATATTTTAGTTTAGAACTTGCGTCACTTACTCAAAATTGAGAAAACATACTGATATTGTCTTGATACATTAGGAAAAATACTGATAATTTATTTTTTACATATTTATTAATCACACATCAATCTGACAAAAAATTAGGATAGTATGATTAGAAAGAAATTTTTTCATTAAAAAATTATATTTTAGGTCACATGGCATGCCTCATGATCAAAACTAAGGTAACATGTTTATATTATATTGATACTTTAGGAAAATGAATAACACTTCATTTGTGACATATAGAATTTAATCTCACATCAGTCTGATACATGGTGAGACTAGTATTACTAAAAGTGTATGTTTTTTGTATAAAAGTGACATTTTAGTCCCAAATGAACATCATATAATCAAAACAAAGAAAACATTCTTATATTGTCTCAATACTTTAGGAAAAATACATGTGATTGGTTTTTGACTTAAAACAATTAATCTCAAATCAATCTGACACACTGGGTTCTTAATATAATAAGAAGTGTTTGTTTTAATTTAGAAGTGAAATTTTAATTCACAACTTGAGATACATACATAAACCCAATTAAACGTGTGTCATGTAAACAATTTATTTATGTTGGGTGTGGTGTATTTGATGAATGGTAGTGTTATTGAGCCCTATTGGAAGGGGTTACAAGATCATGGGAATAAATGGCCACTAGGTTTCTTATGAGTTGAATTGTTTTTTAGATTTTTTGTAAATTGTAAATATTTGTAATAAATTGTACATATCAATGTAATGGTAATGAAATGAAATTTTTGTAAAATAAATTTATTTATAATTATAATTTATGGAAATATAAATTTAGTTTTCAGTTATTTATGTTTTTTTTATTTGGTTGTTGTAGTCTAATATTCTAGTAGCAACACACTATTTCAATTAAGGAATTTTAATTTCATTAATAACATTTTAAATTTTTCAATGATCGTAAATAAAATATCACACACTGCTAAAAACTGTATATTAGGTAGTGCTTTGTAATAAAAATTAGATTATTGGTGCATTTTTTCAATGTAAAACATTTTTAGATGTTTTGTTCATTTTGTTATGCATATACACATTAAAACTAAATAAAACTTATTATAAAAAACAATGTTTTATACTAATTTGGAAAATCAAAATTATATTATTGATTAAATAAAACATAAAAAAATAAATCAGAATGGGGAACTAGAATTTGTTGAAAACATAGAATCGTGTGGCTAAATCCATTGAGTCAGTTTTGCTGGTTGCATACACAGTACATGTCTATAGGGAAAATTTCACAGCTATTATATACATTAGAAAAAAATTGAACCATGCATCAACTAAACCATAACATATTTGATCTTTTATCTTTTTTGTTTCAGTTTCACAAGGATTATTGAGTTCTAGCTACATTCGTGATGTTTCCTTCTTGAGTTACAATGTATGAGGCGTCATTACCAGTTCCCAATGCTTTCACTCTTCCTTCACATCTAGTATAATTACACTATCACATGAATATGAAACATGCATACAATATCACCCATGTGCATATATATATCTATCATTAATCATAAAATATTTTTATGCACATACCATATTTCTCATGAATGAAATAAAACAGTGCAAAAAAAATAGTAACCACAAAATTCATAAAGAACATTATTAAACCATTAAATATGTTTGACAATATTTAACAATATAAAAAGTATCACTACTATAAATATTGTATTTTATGTATGTGTAAGTGAGCGACCATCATTGAAAGACACTAAATGCGGTATTAGCAACTTCCAGTGGGAGCTATTAATTACAAAATTAGAAAACATGTTATTTCTCCCACCCCCCGCATCATATTCCACAACATCCCACTGAAACATGGCCCTTGTCACCCCTTCCATTAATATTAATTACACATAATTTCTAATTAACATTAATAGGAATCTAATAATATTTTTCTATATCAATGTCATTTTTTTAAATTTGACATATACATCATATAATAAATATAAAGTTATTAATTAAAAAAATGCATTAAATATGTATTTATGCTTACTATGTCATACAATAATTTAACACGTACATAATTAATTAAATTTTATAGAAACACACGCATACACAAATAATAAATTCTTAATATCATTGTTTTCATTTTTATTTATTACTATTTAATATTTAATATATAGAATATTTTCAATTATTAAATGTTATTCATTTTGTATATTTTTATTTAATGTATAATATTTATTAATTATATATATACATTAATTTATTCATTATTATTATTATTATTTTCAATTGATAAATTTTTTAATATTTTTGTTATTTATTAAATTTTATTTTTTATTTATTTAATATTTTTGCGATTTTATTAAATTTTAATATTTATTTATACGTATTTATTGTTAATGTTTAATTTTTTTGACATTAATTTAATTTACATAGTTAATATATGTATTCATTTTATTTTAACATATATTCATTTATATTTTTATTTTTATTTATATAATTAATAACTATTAATCATTTTCTTAATATTTTTCAGTCAATTAATTTTTAATTAAATTTATATAATTTTGAACATTAATTCATTTAATATTATTTATTTGGTAATAATGTTAAGTATTTTAAATTTTTTAATAATTTATTCATTTTAAAAATTATTTATTTACTATTTTTTTGATTTATTCATTTTAAATAATATTTTATACTTGATTATTAATTATTATATTTAAGATTTTTAATATATAAATATATTCAAATTGATATATATATATATAAGGCCTCATCCTTAAACATTACATAATATTGAGTTCAATCAAGAATTCACATTGAGGATCTTTTCAGGTTTACAATTTTAGAGAATTAGGCAATAACTATTACATTACATTTCAAAAATTACAAAGTAGACACTTCTACTCAGATTCCATTTTTTTCATAAAATAAAAACTCTTCAAAAAACATGTATAGTTCCATGTTTTAGATAGAATGACTTTTCCTTGATCCCATCCTTGACCCTGTTCATCTTTAAGTCATGTGAAAACCATTTCAAAACTTGGGATGAGCATAAAAATATCAGCAAGGGCTATAAAATAAAGAAAGTAAACATTAGTCCGTCAATACATACAAAACATAATCTCTTTAACATACCTCATGAAATAATAATATTTATGAATAAAACATAGAAATCATAAATCATAAATGTAACTTGTGGCATCTATAACATACTTATGTTATAGCTTTCACAACTACATAGGGAGTTACATTTGGAATACCCATTATAGTATATTCCCTAAATATATTTGGTGAAACATTAACTTTTACCTCATTCACGTTACCCAATGCACTGGAGAGCTACCTCGGGCTCACCCGCCCTATGTTTATCACGTAACCACCTGTATACGTATACAATTCCCAAGAACCATAACATATTCATAACACATAAAAAACATAAATGAAATATAACATTTCCACATTTCAATCACAATATATCAGTTAAATATATAGAAAAAACCAATCCATTATCAAAACCATTTTCAATAACAAAATACGTAAAAGATTATATGGTATTTATTTTCCTTTTAAAAACATTAAGGCTTGTTAAGGAAGCCAAATATCAAATAACACTTGTGGCGGTGGAATGGTTGTTATCACCGTGTACATTAAAGAGAAATATTCCCTTTGTCGTTTAGTAAAATGATACGTATAAAAAATATACCCTTTGAATGAAATGAAAATTCAATGGGGTTTATACACTGTATAAAATAAATTCGTGTATAAATCGAAATATGCCTCAATGAAAGGTGATTGAGACGAAGTCACTTACAAAGATTTTACTATTAGACTAAGGATAAATCAATGACATAATTATGTGTGAAAAATATAAATACACACAATATAAGTGGATATTAATTGTAAATCAATCAGAGGTCATTCACACATATTCATAACACACCACAATCAAGAAGTATAAGTTTAACACGAAGAATGTAAATTGGGTTAAGAAGTTCCTTTACAAAAATTCGGCAGCCTAACGGCGTCACATAGAAATTCAGAAAATCAGTTGATGAGTGAGAAAATTATCTCTCATAACATGGACATAAAATTTAAAGGGATAAGGATACATTAAAACATATCCCATCATTTGAAAATTGAAATTTATAGACTTAACATAAAACAATTCTTTGACTAAAAGAGGAGGGTGAAAGGTTCCCTTCTCAATTTGGTAACTTATGAATCATACACCACATGAAAGAAGAATCATACAATGAAAATTTAAATACAAATAAATTATATTATATTACACAATTAATAAAATCATGGGTAGTACATACACCACACAAAAGGAAATATTGGCAAATATAGCATGAATTCCATGGGAATAAAAAGTGAGATGAAAACCCTTTACCTTGTGTCCAACATGACTCCTTTGTTTCTTGTTCATCCCGGATAATAAACATAAGTTAATTTATAATTTCATCAAAACCTTTTTCAAGTTTATTTTTCCTTTTATATCACTTATTACCTTACTATAACAATTATTAATTATTTTAGTTCATATTGGACATTTTGTCTATGTCCGGAACATGAGTAAAAAAATGAACTTGTTTTAATTAAAAATTGTCCATGCGGTCAAAATTACATTATATAAAAAATTATATCCATTATTTAGATTTAATATGCATCATATATATCCATTATGTAAGTATTTATAATATTCTACAACATTTAGACTTAATAAATGAAATTCATCATTCATGGAGATGGTAAGCCGTACATATGCATGAACAATACTTTCATTTTTTCATTTTTTAAAGAATGAAAACTAAATGATACATAGGTATTTTATAATTCCAGTATAATATATATGTTATATATGTTACATAATTTCATAAATTCCATTCTTTATATGTTCCATGTATAGCATGAACAAGTCATATCACTTTGAGGGGGCGATAGTCCGCACTTCGTCAAATAAAATTATTGTATTTACGCGTTATGGAAAGCCTAATGGTGTGTTGTAAATGAAAAATACAGAATAATAGAGATAAAATAAATATAATATATATCATATATAATTATAGTTCCATCATAATGGCCACCATGAGATGCGGTAGGAGATAATTGAACAATCATTGTTTTGTGAAGCTATAGTTCGTCGTCCACAGAAACAGTATGTTCATATCCATTAGATGGAGGTGTGTGGAAGTGTAGTCAAAATCATTCTCATCAAAACAACATAGTATATTGAGGATACTGGTGTTTTTATATAATCAAAATATAATAAGATCATAGGGAGTGAAGAAGTAAAAATAAAAGAAGAGAACTTGATGGAAGACGTTACCTTTAAATCAGGTAACTCCCTTTGGTTTGAACCAAAAGGTTTCCTTGAAGTTCTTTATGCATTAGGTAAGGATATTACGAGGAAGATGGGGATGTTGGGAACTTATTTGGGTAGATATTTCATGCGCCAATGGGGCTTGAGAGGTGTGAATAAGGGTTATAGGTGATGGCTTTTTATAAGGGGGAGGAGAAGCTCTTTAAGAATGTTTGAAATTATTATTTTATTATAAAATTATTTTCAGTTTAAAATGTCCAAAACTTATTTAATTAAAATATAATAAGAATATAAGTCTAAATAAAATCATCCAATAATAATTTTACAGGTTTTGGATTTTTTTTTATCATTATCTTTTTTATTTAACCCTTTATTAACTTATTTAACCTTTACCATGTCCTCTTATATATTCATACTATATGAGTAATATATTTACTATAAAATTCCAAGAGACCCAAACTGCATCCTTAATGACATTTGTATCATTATAAATGTGATTTTGTTGAATATTAAATTTTAGTATTATCTTATCATAAAACAAAATAGTATTCATTTTAAAAACTCATTTATGTCAATTTATAAACTATTCATATCAAGACTTTTAAAGAAATATATAACAGATTTTTTATTTCAAAAACACTAAATTAATTCAAATATAACAAGTTATACTCATATATAAAATTCTTGTATTAAATTAGAAGGTTCAAAATAAATTTATTTTAATATTTATAATATCATTTATTTGAATCCATTATTAATGAAGAAATTACTACATCACCATTGTGTCATAACTAAATTTATTTATTTAATCTCTAAAAAATATAAATAAACTACCTTGATGTAGGAAATCCTTTAATCTTTAAAATGAATATTTATAGTCTAAAATATTACTTACATAACCCCATATACAATTATTTTACAAAAAGATATATGTTTATGTTATTTTTGACTTTACTTTAAATTAATTAATATAAAATGTCATTATCACTCCCAAGTGGCTCCATGGGGTCCCAAAATAGACCCAAGGATGCCCTTGGTCAGAAACATCTCATCCAATAGGGTTAGGACAAGTGTAAAGGTAATTTAATATTATTATAATATTATTTTATTACCCTTATTTACCATATTTTTCTTTTAACCATACTAAATAAAATATTTACTGAAGTAAATATTCATAATGTATAAAAATAAAAGTTACCAATTTACACAATTTGAAACTTCTGATTCCAAATATGGAATCTGTTTTTCTAAATTCAAAACATAGAAGTGGTAGAAATTAATTTAAAATTAATTCCCGTTGTCAAAACCAAAAAGCATGTTTTTAAGAAATAATACATATAAAAAGATTGATCATTGTTTAGGTGAAATTTAAGAGTGAAATTACTTCCAATGAAAAAAATTAGATTAAATGGTAAAAATATAAAATAATTTCTCTTTTAAAATAATTTAAATAACAATATAAATATATAAATAAATTAGATGAAAATGCAGTTTTGAATTAAAATGCGGTATTTTTCACTATTCATTAAAAAATTAACTTTTTCAGAAAAATACCAAAAATTTACCGAATGTAAATTTTTATGTCCCGATTCTAAAGAAAAATTTTATTTTTTCAAGTAAAATATATTATAATGACAAAAACTATATTTAAAAAGGGTTATCCATCAAAAGGTGGTAAATCGACCTTTTAAAGAATATTAGAGTATTTATATTTAAAATTGGATTCATTCACATTTTAAGCCTCTAACTTTTTTTGGATAAATGTAAAAACATTTAAGAAACATGTGTAATCATATTTTAGTTATTTTTTTTCATTCCCACCAATACAATGGCTATGAATTGACTACCATTTAAAATAATAATAATAATATATTATTTTTCAATATAACTCAATGTTGTCTGCAATGTAAGATTTCAGAGAAGTTTGTTGTTGCGTGTTGAGTACGGTATTGTAGAAAGCATCCCCGTTAACATACAATTAATATATTATTCATAATTATTAATATAAATCAAAAAGTATTATTCTATAAATACCCGGTTCGTTACATCCTTCCCCCCTTTTGGGAATTCCTTCCTTGTAATATTAAAATTGGGCTCAGAAATTTCATTGAAAGTACCACATCGAAAAAAGAATCAATAAAACTATCACATTAAAAGAAAAAAAAGAAGTAAAAAGGTCACCCGAGACAACCCATACTGGGATTCCAGGTAGGAAAACATTGATATGGAAGAGAAACTAACCATCAAGTTCTGATGGAGAGTTATAGAAAACGTGATTAAGAGACTGTTAACAACCAGAAAATCACAAAATTGTGATGGGTTAAATGGTATTTTATTCCCCAGTAGGAAAAGTAAACAGAAAATGTTTTTTTTTTGTTTTAGGTTCCCTTTCATAATTTTGAGGAATTATTTTATGATATTGACTAAGAAGATAAGGAAATATACTTACTTTTCAAGTAGAGTTTCATCCTTTAATAATTTTCTACCACAAACTCATCTTTTCTCCAAATGATGTGTATTCCAGATGACTTGGTCACATCTAAAACGCTAGAATCAAATTATAGAGTATCACATAATCTACAAAGGATGAGTTATATATTTCCCCTATCTTTAGACATCAACCAAAACCAAAATGGTTAGTATGAGATCAGATAATCCCCAAAAAAGATAATACTTTATAAAAATAAATACTACTCTTAATCTCCAAAATTCAACAAACAGTACCCAAAGTTCAACAAAGACCATTCAATACACAATTGTCCCTAAAATTATTCAATATTATCCAAACTATGATTGAAACCCAAAAATCAAAATAATTTGATCACATAGTCTTCCATGATAAATCTTAACATTTATCTCCAAATAAAATCGACTACACTTAAATTATCATACTTAAGAGTAATTAACCTAATAACATATTCTATATGATAGGTTAATAATTTCCATAAATAACCCAAATTTCCATATGTTCACAAAAAAACATAGATTCTTCCAAAATAAAATTTCATTCATTACTCCACAAATGAGATCCCATAGTATTCTATTTCCCTTAATCATATAATGTTCTCCAAAATATAGAACATCTTCAAAAATAACCTTTATCACTTAATCACCAAATCCTTTTCCTATATTAAGGATATATATTTGATAAAACATAAGTTCCCAAAATTAACATATTCTTGATAAATAAAATCATTTAACTAAAAAGAATAAGTCGTACTTACCAGGGACTTCACATAGGACAGTGGTAGGTGATGCACCCTTGTCTCCCTTCAATTGTGGGTTTGATTCATGTGGCCTTGTTAGATGTGACGGGTTTTCACCCATATTACTAGTTTTCCTTTTCATAATACTCAAAAATAACCCTAACATGTTTTAACCTCAAAGGTTTTCTTATACCATTCATTATCATCCCAGTAAATTATGACCTCAACATATTATATATTTTCTTTATTTTCGCCATTATATGATAATATAAAACTATTCTCGATAGAAAGAACATCATACCTTGATCATGGTGTCTATATGGTTTTATCATTATCTTGTTCAAGTAGGTAGAAGGTCCATGCATTGCAACAATGATTTATAGATCCTTCAAAATCATTTTCTTCCTTCATCAATATACGCCTTGTACAACTTGGGTCATATGAGTGTTTGTAGAAAAATTATTTTAGAAAATAATCATGAATGAAATATAATTTCAAAACATCTGATAAAACATGATTTTTATAAAATAGTCTGACCGATTTTGAGTTGAAACTTTAAATCAATGGTCTTTTTAAAATAAAATAAGTATGTGGTGAGAGACTATTATAAAAGCAAATATATATAGGTTTCATAAGGGTCTCCATCTTTAGCACCTTTTTCAAAATCATAATATGCTTCAAAATCTTGTGATAAGGTAAAATATTTGAAAATTCCTTGATAATATTTACCTTTCTTTAAAATATGAGAATATTGTGAAAATAGGATTTGATTAAATACAACCCATGATCCACAATGATATCGAGGTATAGTGGAGGTGTTTGATATCACAAAAAACTTCTTGCAAGTGAGTTGTATGCTAGAAACATTTTCAAAATCATCTGAACATGACTTTTCAATAATTATTGATAGCATGTCATTAGGAAGAGATAGGAATGTTGTTTGAGATCCTCCTCCTTCCATTTATAATATACATTCCTTGATCTGAAAAAGTCATAAAAAAGGATTTAACTGAAATAATAGACATTGGGACTAATTATGTGTTTAATGAAAACTCTTAATCCCTAATGTTGTCTAAACCGACCATTGATACCAAATATAAGGCTCCAGCCTTAAACATTAAATAATCTTGAGTTAAGTCAAGAATTCATATTGAGGATCTTTTTAGGTGTAGAGTTTTAGAGAATTAGACCATAACTATTACATTTTATTTAAAAAATTAAAAATTAGACACTTCTACTCAGTTTCCATTTTTTTCATAAAATAAAAAAATCTTTAAAAAAAAGAAACATGTCTAGTTCAATGTTTTAGACAGCATGACTTTTCCTCGATCCCATCATTGACCCTATTCATCTTTAAGTCCTGTGATTTTTTTTTCAAAACTTGGGATGAGCATAAAAATCACAGTAAGGGTTATAAAATAAATAATGAAAACATTAGTCCATAAATACATAAAAAACATAATATATTTAACATACCTCATGAAATCATAATATTTATGAATAAAACATTGAAATCGTAAATCATTAATGTAACTTGTGGAATCCATAACATACTTACGTTGTAGATTTCACAGCTACATTGGGAGTTACGTTTGGAATACACATCACAGTATATTCCTTAAATCTCTTAGGATAAACATCAACGTTTACCTCCATCATGTTACTCAATGCATTGAAGATAAATCTTAGTCTTTCCCATCCTAGGTTTATCATGAAACCACCCTTATATGTAAACAATGCCCACGATTCATAACATATTCATAATACATAAAACAAACATAAAAGAAATATAACATTTCTACATTTCAATCATAATATATCAGTTAAATATATTGACATAACCAATCCATTATCAAAACCATTTTCAATTCCAAAATATGTAAAAGAGTATATGGTATTTATTTTCCTTTTTAAAACATTACGGCTTGTTATGGAAGCCCAATATCAAATAACCCTCATGACAGCAGAAAGGTCATTGTCACTGCGTACATTAAAAAGAAACATTCCCTTTGTCATTTAGTAAAATGATACGTAGAAAAAATATACCCTTTGAATGAAATGAAAATTCAAATGGGTTTATACACTGTATAAAATAAAATTGTGTATAAATCAAAATATGTCTCTTGAAAGGTGATTGATATGTAGTCTATTACAAAGATTGTACCATTAGACTAAGGATAAATCAATGACATAATTACATGTAAAAATTATAAATACCCCCAATATAAGTGGATAATAAGTGTAAAACATTAATAGTTCATTCACATATATTCATAACAAGACATAATCAAGAAGTAGAAGTTTAATCCAAAGAATGTAAACTGGGTTAATAAGTTCCCTTACAAAAAATTGTCAGCCTAATAGAATCACATAAAATTCAGAAAATTAGTTGATGAGAAAGAAAAGGATATCTCATCACATGGACATAAAATGTATAGAAATAAGGATATAGTAAAACATATTCCATCATTTGAAAATTTAAATTTAAATACTTAACATAAAATAAGTCTTTGACTAAAAGAGGAGGGTGAAAGTTTCCCTTATAGATTTGGTAACTTACGCAACATACACCACATGAAATAAGAATCATACAATGAAGATGTAAATACCAATAAATTAAATTATATTACACAATGAATACAATTGTGGTCAAAACATACACCACACCAAAGGAAATAGTGGCAAATATATCATGAATCTCATGGGAATAAAAAGTGAGATGAGAACCCCTTACCTCGTGTCTGACTTGACTCGTTTGTCCCTTGTTCTTCCTGAATAATAAAATTAAGTTAATTTATAATTTATTCATAACCTTTTTCAAGTTTATTATTCCTTTTATGTCACCTATTACCTTACTATAACAATTATTAATTATTTGAGTTCATATTAGACATTTTGTTGATGTTCGGAACTTGAGTAAAAAAAATAAACTTGTTGTAATTACAAATTATCCAAGTGGTCAAAAGTACATTATATAAAAAATGATATTCATGATTTAGATATCATATAAATCATATATATTCATTATATATGTATTTATAATCGTCCATAACATTTGGACATGATAAATGAAATGTACCGTTCATGGAGACGGTAAGTCGTACGTACGCATGAACGCTAATTTCATTACTTTTTCATTTTTAAAAGAATGAAAACTAAATGATACTCAGGTATATTATAATTAAAATATAATATATATGTTATATATGTTACATATGTTCATAAATTTTATCCTTTATATGTTCCGTGTATATTATAATGAGTCATATCACTTTGAGGGGGTGGTAGTCCGCATTTCCTCAAATAAAATTATCGTATTTACGTGTTTTGGAAAGAAAAAAGGTGTGTTGTAAATAAAAAAACTAAAGCATAGAGATAAAATAAATATAATATATATATTATATAAATATAGTTCCATCATAACTTCCACAATGAGAGGTGGTAGGAGATTGTTGAAGAATCATTGTTTCGTGAGGCAGTAGTTCGTCGTCGACAGAAACAGTATGCTCGTATCCATTAGATGGAGGTGTGTGGAAGTGTAGTTCAAATTATTATCATAAAAACAACATAGTATATTTTGGATACTAGTATTGTTATGTAAACAAAGTATAATAAGAGCATCGGTAGTGAAGAAGAAAAATAAAAGAAGAGAACTTGAGGGAAGACATTACCTTTAAATCGGGTAACTCCATTTGGTTTGACCAAAAGGCTTCCTTGAAGTTCATTTTGCCTAAGGTAAGGCTCTTAGGAGGAATAGAGGGATTTTGGGAGATTATTTGTGTAGAGGTTGTATGAGATAAGAGGGGTTGATAGGTGTGATTAAGGTCTAGAGGTGATGGTTTTTATAAGGGGAGGAGGGGCTCTTTAGCAATGTTTGAAATTATTATTTTATTATAAAATGATTTTTGGTTTCAAAATGTCCAAAACTTATTTAATTTGAAGATAAAGTGAATATAAGTCGAAATAAAATCCTCCAATAATAATTTTACAGGTTTTGGATATTTTTTTAATCCTTATCTTTTTTATTTAACCCTTTGTTAACTTATTTAACCTTTACCATGTCCTCTTATATATTCATACTATATGGTTAATATGATTTCTATAAAATGCCAAACGACCCAAAATGGATCATTAATTACATTTGTATCATTATATATGGAATTTGGACGAATATTATATTTTTAGGATTATTTTATCATTTAATAAAATAGTATTCATTTTAAAACTCATTTATGTAAATTTATAAACTATCCATATCAAGACTTTAAAAAAATCTATAGCAACTTGATTCTTTCGAAAAAAACTACATTAATTAAAATATAACAAGTTATGATAATCCATAAAATCTATGGATGGAATAAAAAAGGTGAAAAATAAATTTATTTTAATATTTATAATATCATTTATTTGAATCCTTTATTAATGAAGCAATTACTGCATCACCATTGTATCATAATTAATTTTATTTATTTAATGTCTAAAAATTATAAATAAAATACCATGATGTATAAAATCCTTTTAGATTTAAAATTAATATTTATAGTCTAAAATATCACTTATATAACCCCATATACAATTTTTTTTACTAAAATATATATGTTTATGTTATTTTTGTCTTTACTTTAAATTAATTAATATAAAATGTCGTTATCACTCCCAAGTGGCTCCATAGGGTCCCAAAATCGACCCAAGGATGAAATTGATTGGAAATATGTCATCCAATAGGGTTAGGGAAAGTGTAAGGGTAATTTAATATTATTATAATATTATTTGTTTACCCTTATTTACCAGATTTACCTTTTAACCACGGTAAATAAAATATTTACTAAAGTAAATATTCATAATGTCTAAAAATAAAAGTTACCTATTTACATAATTTGGACCTCCTAATTCAATATATGGAATCAGTTTTTCTAAATTCAAAACATATAAGTGGAAGAAATTAATTTCAAATTAATTCTCGTTGTCAAAACCAAAAGGCTTGTTTTTAAGTAATAATACCTATCAAAAGATTGACCATTGTTTATGTCCAATTTAAGAGTGAAATTACTTTAAATGACCAAAATTGGATTAAATGGTAAAAATATAATCAAATTAAACTTTAAAACCAATTAAATGACAATCTAAATATATAAATAAATTAGATGAAATGGCAGTTTTGAATTAAAATGCGGTATTTCTCACTATTCATTTAAAAAATTAACTTTTTTAGAAAAATACAAAAAAATTACCAAAAGTAAATTTTCACGTCTTTATTCTAAAAAAGAATTTTATTTTGTCAAATATAACATACCAAAGTGAAAAAAACTATATTTAAAAAGGGTTCTCCATAAAAAGGTGGTAAATCAACCTTTTAAAGAATATTAGAGTATTTATGCTTAAAATTGGATTCATTCACATTTTAAGCCTTTAACTTTTATTAGATAAATGTAAAAACATTTAACAAACATGTGTAATAATATTGTTGTTAGTTATGTTCATTCCCACCAATACAACAGTTATGTGTTAACTAAAATTTAAAATAATTATATTATTATATTATTTTTTGGGTATAACTCAATGTTGTGTGTAATGTAAGATTTCAGAGAAATAAGTTTTTGCGTTTTGAGCATGGTATCGGAGAAAGCTTCCCCTTTAACATAAAATTAATAACTTATTCATAAGTATTAATAGAAGTCAAAAAAATTATTCTATAAATACCTATATCATTACAATATATTTATATAAATCAATATATAATGTTTTTTAAATGTGGTCTATATAATATAAAACATGTATTTAATTTAATAATTCATATATTTAGTGAAAATTATTTATAATTTAAAATTATTTAAATTAAAAATATTTCATAAATAATACCGGTTAATGGACATTTAATAATCTTGTTATACAAATTTCATTTTCTTTTTCAATTTAAAATATATCAAACTTGTGTTATATATATATGCACATTAATTTCATACACACATATACATAACTAATGAAATTTTATATAGAAACATACACACCCCTGTGTGAAATATTTCTGTAATTTATTCATTTTTTAATATTCATTTCAAAATTTTGTTTATTAACATGATATGTTTAATATATTACAGTTTCAATTGGTAAATTTTATTTATTTTTAATATTTTTTTAATATATACTATTCATTACCTTTTAAATTTTTTTATAATTTATTCTTTTTTAATATTTCTTTCATTATTAATATTAATTAGTTTTTAATTTTTATGTAATTTATTCAGTTTTTATTTTTATTCATTTAATAGTTTTGTAATTTTATCTATTTTAAATATTTATTTATACATTTGTATTCATTATAATTTAATGTTTTTAATATGGTTATAATTTATATAATTAATATGTGTTCATTTTCATTTTAACATATATTCATTTTTTATTTTTTTAATAATCTATATAATTAATAACACTTATTCATTTTTTTTAACATTCTTTCAAACTATTTATTTTTTAATTATTAAATTTCACTCTTTCTTAACATTATTAATTTACTATTATTTATTCACTAATAATGTTAATTATTTTTACTTTTTTTTATTTTTTCATTTATAATATTTATTCATTTAATATTTTTATAATTTATTTATTTTTAATAATTTTTTTTGATATTTATTTATTATCATTTATGTTTATTAATGTGGTTCTAATGTACATATTTATTATATATTCATCTTCATTTTAATATATATTTTTATTTTAATTTTTTTATTAGTTAATATAATTAATAAATCTTTCTAATTTTTTTAATATTTTTAAAGTCTGTTCTTTTCTATTTATTAAACTTCAAAAATTTATAACATTCATGCATTTATGATTATTTAATCATTAATAATGTTAATTATTTTTTAATTTTTTTTAATTTAATCATTTTTAATATATATATATATATAACATTTTTTTTGTTTATTTTAAACAGTTTCTATCAATGCTAAAAAACACACTGATAAAATATGGTTTTATAAATTCCTAAATAAAATATGTGAAAAAAACTTATCTTTATATATGCTAATTTTAATCACTAATAAATAACGGTTTTATCAGCTCTTTTCATTTTAGCACTGATAAAACAATTCCCCATATTTTTAAAATCAGCCCTTACAGAACCCTGCTCGCTCACTCTATTCAATATCTTATAGAAATCAATATCTACCATCACTCCACCCTGATCATCTCAAACGAACCAACCTTCTTAAAATCAAAGTTATGTGATTTTTCGTACTCCTTTTTTAGTTGATTTTTCTTTGTTTCATAATATTTTTTTTCTTCTTTTCATGGGTTCCATACCACCCCCATTAACATTGTCCTATTGATACCCTAGCAGATTGAACCAATGAAAATTATTAATACTACTAGGTTATCTATTACCCAGGATTGATGGAACTAATTCCTTCAAGGTTCATTGTCCAACAAAATTTTTTTAAAGGGTTTGGATACTCAAGTTTGGGTGATTAAAATTTCTCAATTCCATTAGTGGGTGTTTTAGGTTTTTCTTTATATATTTTGATAAAAAAAGATTGTTCTAAAATATTATAATCTCTCCCTTTCATATTTTTTGGATTTATTATAAAAATATATATTAATGTATCGGTCAAACTGCTCTAAATCAGTGTCTAAGTGTTTTATAATGTGATTTTAGATATAAAAAATATGGTTTTCAATTATAAATTGAAAGTAATAATATGGAATATCAAAAATATTTGAATCAAAATATGAAATACAGTGAACTTCTTGGTAATACATCGATAAGGATGTCAATTTTATAGTGGGTATTTTTTCACTGACTCTCAATAAAAATATATTTTACTTAATAATGAAATATATTTTTCCTAAGTTGTCTCTCAAAGAGGCTTATAATTTATTTCTTTTTCCCATAAAAGGTTTCTTTATTCAAGATGAATAGAATAGGATTTATTGAAAATAGATTTATGAGTATTTTCAATATAGATATTTTTATTAGTAAATGAGTGGGAAAATAGTGGGTTTTGAAGAATGAAAAACAAGTGAAAGAGAAACAAAGGGTTGAAAAGGGAAGAATTTATCTTTTGAGGAAATAAAGAACTAGATTTTCAGTA
Source organism: Viscum album (assembly GCA_963277665.1). Classification (NCBI taxonomy): domain Eukaryota; kingdom Viridiplantae; phylum Streptophyta; class Magnoliopsida; order Santalales; family Viscaceae; genus Viscum; species Viscum album. The sequence continues at coordinate 1,150,783,325 of OY728121.1, read as the reverse complement.
GTGACCTTAAACATGTTCTAGTTATGAGGTCCCTCTTCTCAATTGTCCCAGATATTTTTTTCAATAATTGATTTTATGTAATTAATCCACAATTACAAACTAAGCACTGATATAGTTAAAGTCAACTAGATTCTTTATAATAATTACATTGATAATTATATTTCTTTTAGTAAGATTGATTAAGTAATCAATAATAACTGATGAGAAGAGTTCAATGGAATATTAACTATACTCACAATCTCAATTGAGTGTTGAGAAATTTAAATAGTTTGTAAATAATTAAAACCATTGTTAATCCTTTTTGAATTCTTAGAATATAATTCAACATAAAATAATGTTTTAATAAAAAAAATTCAAACAAATTAATGGAAGAGAACACATAAATTAAAATATTTAGGAAAAAAACAAAAAAAACAAAAACAATTGTTGAACTAAATGTAATCATTCTTAAAACAATGAATATGAGAGTACGTAAAAGAAAGTTGAAATTTTCACTTGATATCTCCCATGTTTAGGCCACCATAGTTTTATCTATACATGTACACACATCAACTTCTATCCTTTTTTCATTACAACTTTTTTTCTCATTTCTTCTTTGTGTGTCCAAAGAGAGTATGAATTTTTCCTTAGGAAAATAATTAAATATCATAGAAGTAAGGATAAATTTATCCATTGATAATGAATATTATTTACTTGTTTAAAATATTATATTAATATATTTATACAAAAATATGTTTTAAAACAAACATATAAATAATTATATATTTACAGTCAAATTTTGATACTTTGTTTACATATCAATGTATATGTACATTATATGCATACCTTATGTGTATTTATTTATGTTTTTTAAAAAATGAATAATTTTGAACTTAATGGGATGAATATAAGTCAAAAATGGATTTATGTTAAAAATATGAAAAATGAGTATGAGGATGGGGTTAAAGAGTTCTTAAAGTTTTAAATAGGGCATACATACAACCCTTCTCAGATCCTTTGTTTGTGTTTGCATTGTTTTTATTCAAGAAAAATTTATCCATAGGATTTTTAAGAACATTTTATTTGTCTTAGAATAGATTAAATCTATAAATGTTATACTAAACATGGGTAAAACTGAATGTACATACTAACTATGATGATACTATGATTTATGGGTCATTTGATATGAATACTAGTGGAAATAATGATGCAGATTGTATGGAAGAAATGAAAATGACAATTGAAGATGACCTTTATGATTGTATAAAAAATTAGAAGTTAAATATTTGTGAAAATAGACCATTTTATATCAATTATACTAAATATATAAAATTTTAGTAGTATTTATGTTATATAATTTGAAAGAAGGTAGCATATGGAGCTGCACCAACCATAAAGAAGTACCAAGTCTCTTAAATGATATTCTACTAGAAGAAAATGAGTTAGCTTTTCAATCTTATGATGCTAAAACAATCCCACATTCAGTGGGTATGATCTATAAAAATATTCATGCCTTTAAAAATGATTTTCTATTGTTTCAGAAGGACCATGAATCACTCAGAAAATTCCTTAACCATGGTATAGATCGATAAAAGAAAGATGAATCATGTCATTATAAATTTGTATTGTACTTTCCTATCATTCTATGGTTTATACTGCTATATAGATGCATGAAAACTGATACAAAATTAAAATGGCAGACAGATACAAGAATTTAATATGGGAAACTACGTCACCCAGCAGACTCTCCTCATTGGAATAAAATTGATTTTGGGTATCCTGGATTTGGAAATAAGCCAAGAAACCCGAATCTTACATTATCTATTCATGTAATAAATCCTTTTTATGTTTAAATTATTTCTCATTGTAAATTTCTATATATGTTGGTAAATCATAACACACCATCGTGTTTATTTTTAAAGCACAAATAAATTATATTCTTTACTTATAGCTGGACCAAAAATAGTTGGTAATGATATTGATGTCTATTTGGATCCATTGGTCAAAGATCTAAAATTGATGTAGGATTTAGATGTTACATTGTATGACACTCATAAAAGTGAAGAGTTCATATTGAGATCCACGTTTTATGGGATGATAAATTACATTCTTACTTATAGATATTTTTCAGGTTATAACATTAAAGGAATATTTGGGTGTCACATTTGTGAAGAAGGTACACAGTCTGTTTGGTAGAAGCATTCGTTAAATATTGTGTTTTTAGAAAAACACAAATTTATACCCGGATGACATAAATACTGATCCAGGATGACATCATTCAATACAAATATAGAACAACTTAGAGAACCAACTCCACAAGTGAGTGATAAACTATTCGAGAAAGTAAAATATATTGACACTAACTTCAAAAAAACTTTTTTGAAAAACCTTATGAAACCAAATTGGAAAATGAGATCATTTTTACTTGAATTACAATGAAGGAATTTTTTATATGTATGAAATTTTCTTGATTTCATGTATATTGTAAAAACCATATGTGATTGTGTTATTGGAACATTACTAAATGTACAAGACAAAATTATAGATGAAATTAAGGCTAGGCTAGTCATGATGTTCATGGGGATAAGGGAAGAGTTGTAACTGGTGAAGGGTAAAGGAAAAATTTTCTTCCTCTAACTTCTTACACTCTATCTAGATAAGATAAATTTTATTTTTTAAAATACATTTGTGGTGTGAAATTTCCAAAGGGGTATTCATAAAATATCAATAGTATTGTGTTAATGACTAATTTAAAGTTATAGGGTTTAAAATCACATGAATTATGTGTTTTGATGGAATATTTAATGAATATAGTTTTACATTTCACTCTACCTAAGAATGTATGATATAAATTAACTAGAATTTACTTATTTTTTAAATCCATATGCAATAATTTTATAGACTCAGTGAGGTTTCCAATCATGAATAAGAAAATTTAAGTCTTATTATGTGAATTAGATATGTTCTTCCCACCATGAATCTATGATATAGTGGTCCACCTGATGGTTTAATTGTTTAAATAGATTCAACTATATGGTTCTGAACATTATATATGGATTTACCCCATTGAACCGTATATAAATATTTTTAAAGGGTATGTCAAGAATCAAATTCCAACAAAATATTTTATTATGGAGAGATATATTGATGAAGAAGCCATTGAATACTTTGTTAATTACCTATCAGATTTCAATATCATTAGCCTACCAAAATACCATTACAATGGATTCCTTATCAGAGAAGTGATTTATGAAGACATGTTGTTACAATTACCATTATATAGTGGGAGCAAGATCACATTTACTTTTTACATAATAGTTCATAGGTTACTCCATAAGTTTAAGACCAAAAAGTAATTATTAAACTTTTAAATCTGTTAAGGGTTGAATATGGACCTAAAATATACATAATCAATAGTTTATAATATGGTTCAAGATCATGTTTATAAGGATTTATATTAAAATAAAAATTCAATTTTTGATTGGATTTGATGGATATCTAGAGAACCAAATGTAAACTTATTATATTATAATGGATATTTAATTAATATTTATATGTTCTATACAATGGAAAATTTTTGAATGTAGTACGAAGAAAAACAGTGGAGTAACACTTATGGTGGAATTGATGCACATATCTAGTTCCAAGGAAAAAAATCCAATTTATGTGAATATATCATACTTCATCATCATCAAAAAATATTATGAGTTTCATTATACAATAGTTTAAGTTTCAATTTATCATTAAAAATGGGTTGAAAATATGAATTTAGTTACAATTGATGAATTGGGATTTGTAAAGGTGAATTTTAGTTTGGAATGGTATAAATATGAACCATTCATAATGGCATTATAAGCAGTGCGATTATTTTATATCCCAGATCCAATGAATAGGATTTGGTGAACTAATATATTGGTGACTAAAACTATGGTAAGTTCATATAAAAATTCAATTGAGTATGAACCTTTCATTGGGATATCACAATCATTTTATGGTGTTCCCAATGTAGATAGTGTTGTGTACCTTAGAGGGGACCACATGGAGGTGATTTCGATACTCGATAGAGTATCCAAATCCCTTTAACCTTTAAAGAAAAAAAATATATTTAAATATATAGGTTAACATTTTTAAATATATTATGGTTTTGTTTATTATATTATGTGTTATCTCCTGCATTAAGGTAATCTAAATTATATGTTTAACTGTTTATATTGATACAGACTTATCCAAACATTAATGTTACCAATCCCATGGAAGAACACACTATCAATACTGAAACTTATGGATTGTTAGAGGATCAATAACATGTGAATGAAAAAAATAGTGGTTTACAATCATTGTGTTAACTAAAGTTATTAATGTTGGAAGTAGAGGTATAAATTTTGAGGTTGTATAGAATTTATGTAGCCAACCTGTTGACCCCAGAAAGTCAATGTACATTAGTTAAATAGGGGACACAACTCAAATGCATGTTCCAATTGATATAGTTACATGGAACAGTGTCATTCATGCATTTAAGACAACAATTTGGGAAGATATTGGGGTAATTTTATGTTATACTTTCTCTATTTTTCTAAAAAAATATATAATGAAACTTTTATTTACTTTTCATTATCCCTTGTAGAGTTCATTTATTTTAGATGATTTCTAATATAAATTGTATTGATGTTCATTGGAAAATCTCATAGATCCTTCTATATACATTTAATAAATAACCATCTCAGGGATACTGAATGGAAAGAAAACACTTACCCACCAGTTATGTATAAACACATTATAAAACAAGAAATGTGGAAATATTTCATTATTCGATGTGATGAGGAATCATTTTAGGTGCATTTTAATTGATAATATTTTATTTAAAATTATTTATTTTATCCATTTTGATTAAAAATTATTAAAATATAAAATAAAAAGGATTTTTTAAAATAATTTTTGTGAATCAAAACCAATTTACCCCTACCATAAAGCAAGGATGGGGTATCCATCACTTTAAAAGAAAAGGGTGTGTGGTTTCACAAATTTGTATATATAGTTTGGAAACATTTAATTAATGTTTTACCATGATTTACATGATAATACACATTGTCCTTAAAGGTTGGAAAACTAATGTACATGATGTGTACCCGTCGAACACGCCACCTACTAGTTGAAATTAAAAGCCATGAATCCTGATTACAAGGTGTTGACCAAGTTCACAACATGTACTCTGATTACACATCATGACTATTAGAATCCAAAAATATGAAGATTAAAAGGTGTTAACTCATTACAAATCATGATAAGTTTAAAAACTTTTTGTATCTAAATATTTAATCCAAAAAATATATGTGAAGGTCAAAAATATTCAGAGGCTTTGGAGGATGTGAAGTACACGATGTGAAAACCAATTACACATCATCTAAGTGTCAAAGAAAAAAGCACTAAAATCATTACATGATGTGAACCATTTATATGTTGTGTATATTTTGGGCTCCATAAATATTTCAACTCCCTCAACGTGCAAGAGAGCACTCTAACCCAAAAACTCTTTTTATCCTTTCTTTCATTCTTCTCCATTTTTTTCCATTTTCAATTTCATCTATCACTATTTTCTTTTATTATTATACACATTCTATTGTTTCCATATTCAATTCAACGTCATGTTTTTTTATCATCACCATTCCAACATTCCATTTCCAATCTCTATTTCCCTGCAATATCAATTGATGTGGAATTCTTAATTATTTCTTTATCCAAGTTGGTATTTAATTTAATTTTCATGATTTCAACTCTGAATTTCTTTACCCTATATAATTTATTTTATATGCCAATAATTGTCTGATCTATCTCCCCACTTTTATTAAAATCCTTCAATTATTGTTAATCTACTTAGGGTTAGCGGTTGAAATTTGGGGTGGCGTCAACCTAATGAATATCTAAAATCAAAATTGGGTAACCCTATGAATTGTAAAAAGGTTTAAAAAAATTTATAATCTCATTCTCTTTCATTATCCCTAAACACCAATGGTTTAAGTCCAATGACCGTGACCTATTTTGAGAAGATTAGGGTATGACCAATAGCTTATAATTTTTTCTTCCTAGAAGTCAAGCTTCTTATGCTTAGGTAGTTAATTACTCTAGAACGAGGAGTCTTTTCTATTTTAAGTTGATCCAATTGGTTGTAAAAAGATCAATCGGTTTATTTTTCACCAGTTTTCATCTTACACCATAGGTCTATTCCTAGTTATATTAATGATTAACCTTTTCTAATACCATGAAATTTACCACGAACCCTTACTTTAATTTTTTTTATGACCCAAGCTACTTAGTTTTAGTCAATCCTAAAAAACAGAGTAAACATAAGGAATCCTCTAAAAGGTTATGACTACTGGGTTGCATGTCTAAACAAGCTATCTTTCTAGATTTGTGTAACTAACCAACTCAAATCAACTATAAAGGCCACCTGAATTAGATCATCATTTAATATAGGTAAAATAGGATAATAGAAACCAGTCTTGAATATAATAAAAACTAGACACACAACCAGAGTATAGAGAGGAAGAAAATGAGATACCACAGTGGCATAAAATACATTCCAAAAAAATATAACCCATAAAGTAATTCAAATACCCACATAACCAACATTCACTTCAAGACTATCCTAAACTGAAAGTAGCAATAAAATAGGACACTAGCATGCTACAAGGAGCTCTTTTCTTTACCTGAATCCTTAAATACAACATCTAAAAATTCTTAAAGGAACCAGTAGGTTAAGACCCAAATCTCAATAATACACCACCAAAATTTCTATAAAAGGTATAATATCAATAATCAAACATTTCTAGATTTTAAAATAAAATAATTTAATAAAAAAATCACAAATTAAATCAAATTGTAAATAATTTTCCGTTTTTCTACTTGGGTTTTCAAAAAAACAAATTAATATTCTAAATCTAGAAATATGACAAGTATAAGTGATAAAAGAGGAAATAATATCCATGAATATAGTGGTAAACCGGCAAACACATATCCCTGAAATAACCTATCATGTGAATCTATGTGATACAACCTCATATAAAAACCTATGAGCAATAATCCTTGATAAAAACAATCATCTGATAAATTAATATAAATGAAAAATCACTGCACATATTAGTATCTAGCCTATGGGGAACATTGAACTAGTCACTAAAAATCCCAATTAGGTGTAACATTGGATCTAATAGGTATCGAGTCCTTACAATTGATATCAAAAAATATTACCACCTATTGGTGAAACACACACTAAGGATACTCATGTCTCTTTCTCGACACACCCAATGTTCCTAATGTTTAATAGTCCAAATAAATTTTCAAACCATGATAAAAAAAATTATAAAATGTTTTCAAATCAAATCGAATCTTCTTTAGATTTTGAAAATCCATTTTGAAATCATTAAAATATATTTTCAAAGAAAAAACCACTTTTGAAAAACATTTGATTTTCCAAGAAATAATTTGAAACCACATATCACATCTAATAAATGAAAAACCCAAATGAATTTATAAATAATGAAATTAAAATTTTCAAATTAATCTATTGAATAGAAACACCTAACTCAATAAGGTATACACATAGCTTCCCTTGAAAACAGTGACCAGAAACCAAGAGAACAGACTTTAAAAGATAAGGAATGATAATAAACTGAAAAAGATTGATATAAAACACTATCTAATCGTAAAACCTAGAAAACTGTAGCCAAAACCATATCCATAACCAAAACTAAATAATAAATATAAGGATTACATGCCCGGAGAAAATAAACCCAACAAAAAAGGAGATCAATTGTTGAATGAATTGATCTGGAAGGAAATGATTCACCCAAAATTACCTAGGTTAATATCCTTGTTGAGAAAGATTGGTTGTGGTTCAAATGAAATAAAAATATAGCTGAGTCATCTGAATAAAAATCCCACTCATGAGATTTACATGGTGTGTAATCTCATTATATGAAATGAAATCCTTGAGTCCCTCATACACCAAAATATGTGTCACCTTTTATTAAAAACCATATTTTTTCCATTACATTATGTGAACCCTTTGCACTACATTTAAACCTCTCACATTGTGTATCCAGTTCATGGATTTTTCCCGATGGACATTACATAGCTTGTAATCCCATTACATAGTGTATAATCACCCAAAAAACAAAAAAAACTAAAGGTCTAAGATGAAAATTCCAAGAAACCCCTTAATTTAACCTTATAGGTATCCTACCAAATCCTTTTTGGCATTACCCATCCAACAAAAATGAAAAACAAATGAAAAGGTTAAAACATACATGACAGAAATCTAATGTGGCGTTACAATATTCCCACTATAAATGCTTTCTATCCCCATAAAGAACTCAAGATCATAGATCCATAAAAATATAAGTTCACTAATGTGTCATCAATGACTCCTGCTCCCACATCTCATAGATATCCTATCCACACTTCCATAGTACCCAGACTAGGGGGATCATTTTACCATGCAATTCCTTATCATAGAAATCCATAGTCTGAACTATTTTTTCATCCAAAGTGTTATCAGGCATAAGATTAACATCCTCCCATATAATAACATGGGAAGGATCTGGTATATACCACCTCAACTAGAAAACATCAAATAAATCATGGATATCTATCAAGACATATGGAAATTCTAACTAATATGAAACCCTCACTAGTCATCCAATGATCTCAAGGGTCCCACAAACCTTAGTGCCAACATACCATACATACCCAACCGATGATGTCCCAAGCAAGGTGAAACTCTGAGAAATACTTTCTCACAAACATAAAACTCCAATGGATGATGAATAAGGTATACATAAGATTTCTAATGACTCTATGTTGTGATAATATGCCTATATATCAACAAGGACACATCCTTCATCCCCTAAACAACACTCAATCCATCCAAAAATGACTCTCCTAGATTTACCCAGTATAAGGGAGATCTATATGGATACCCATACAAAGCTCCATAGGGATCCATCCTGATCGAATCCTGATAACTTTTTTTATAGGAAAATTCAACCAAATGAAAATGATTTTCCAAAGATCCTTTGTAAAAAAGAACACAATCTAGGAGAATATCCTATAGAAACTGGATAGCCCTCTCTTTTTGTCCACCCATATGAAGATGATAAGTCATTCTTAATCTAATCTAGTAGCCCATCACCTCCTACAAACCTTTCCAAAACTTGTATGTGAACCACGGATCCCTATTAAAAACAATTGTAGAGGGAACCCCATGAATTCTCATAATCTCTTGGACATATAAGTCCCCAAGCTATTTGTCATGACCCATCCCTCGGGGCTCATGTCGTGACTACCCCAAGCCCTCCTTCCATAGGCCAGGGGATGGCGACTAGCACCGAAAGGCATATTCCCTAAAATCATGAAGGAATTTCCTTTATAACCTATAAACACATGCAACCAAGCACATATAGAGATACGAACACAAGTAAACTACAGAGTAAAAAGAGTGTGTAAGGTAAGAAAGAGGTGTCAGAATACAATCCCAATTGGAAAGTACAAGAAAACTGAAATGTACAAGTAAACTTAAACAGCTCATGTGAACACCCGCCCAGGATCCAACCTAAAGGGTAGTTACATCTCTCGAGTGGTCGTCTCTGTGGTACGCCTCATCTAATGTCCACCTCTGATCTACCTCCAGTCCGGGTACTCTTGTCCTCAGTTAGTGACGTTCAACGTCTGCACCAAACACAACATGGTCTAGGCGTATCTTGTGTAGGGGTGAGTATAACGATACTTAGTAGGGACCCCGAGACCCTCAAAGGTCTCACGAAATCAAAAAAGGATAAACCAGAAATCATGTAAACATATGAAAACCCTAGTTAGGTATATGCCCATACATATACCCAAGTTATCAAGTATATCCATCTCATTCATGAGGAAACACAAGGTACAACTCAAAATTCCAAATTTGAACTGTTCCACAAAGGAAGAAATACCATGAAGGTAACACCACAAAGGTAAGAACCACAAAGGTAACGCCACACAGAAGAATACCACAAAGTTTTCACCATGAAGGAAAGTACCACAGAGGTACTCCACATAGAAGAATACCACAAATGTATCACCATGAAGGTAAGTACCACATAGGTACGCCACATATAAGAATACCAAGGTATCACCACGAAGGAAAGTACCACACAGGTACACCACAAAGAAGAATACCACAAAGGTATCACCACAAAGGTAAGTACCACACAGGTACACCACACAAAATAATACCACCAAGGTATTACCATGAAGGAAAGTAGCACACTGGTACACCACACATAAGAATACCCCAAAGGTATCACCATGTAGGTAAGTACTCAGCTCACACTAGGTATAACTAAGGTACAGTAGTAAAGATGATTAGATGTAACTACTGAATCATCTTACTCTATTAAAAGGCAGACCCACATAGGATCCTAAATTACAGACCCACATAGGATCCTAGTACACCGTCAGACCCACACATGATCTTAGTACACTGTCAGACCCACACAGGATCCTAGTTCAATGTTAGTACATCGTCAGACCCACACAGGATCCTAGTACAACGTCAGTACATCGTCAGACCCACACAGAATCCTAATACATCGTCAGTACATCATCAAACCCACACAAGAACCTAGTACATCGTCAGTACATCATAAAACCCACAAAGGATCCAAGTACATCGTCAGACCCACACAAGATCCCAGTACATCGTCAAACCCACATAGGATCCTAGTACATCGTCAGTACATCGTCAGACCCACACATGATCCTAGTACATCGTCCGTACATCGTCAGACCCACACAGGATCCTATTACATTGTTAGGACATCTTCATAACCACATAAGATCTTATTACATCGTCAGTACATTGTTAGTACATCGTCAGACCCACACATGATCCTAGTACATCGTCATTACATAGTCAGAGCTAACTACAGGGTACCCGCACTAAGCTTAATCGTCTCCAGAAGAGTTTGCTCCTCAAGCTACTGGTCGATACTCCAACTACCACGAAGTCCCATTAAGAAGTATCCCAAAGTATCGCCATGTAATAAGGGTCTCAATGCCACAGACGGTGCGTCAATCAGATGCTTAGTCTATCAGTTATTAGCCTTTTAGTCCCGAGGGCCCGGTTGGATTGGTGCTCGATCCAACCCAAACATACCCAAACATTATCCAAATTTTAAGTGGGTTATACCAAAAGTATATTCTCACTCCAAGTTTTTTGTCACTACAAACGGTTCGTCAAACGGATGCTCGGTACCAAAGTTATGGCCAAAAATATGGGATGAGTCGAAACTGGTCCGGGTCAGGTCCAACCCAGTTCTGGTCTGTAAGAACCCGGGTTTTTAGAACGGGTCAAAATCCTAACCCTGTTTGAATTTTTGACTTGTCCCGGAGAAAACTGGAGAAATTGGACAGTTTCTGGAAGTTTCCAGACTACACGCCGTGTAATTTTATGTACACACCATGTATAGGTTAGGAGAGTGATGACTGTGTTCTCGCCAAGTACATGCCATGTGATGATTGTGTAGAAATTTCTTACTACACGGTGTTTAGTTTTCAACACACCATGTACTCGTGACCATGTGGAGGCCATACATGGTGTGTAGGCCAGTTGGCCGGGTATAATGGTTTAACCATGTACACATCGTGTCCTTCTTGGACACACCATGTAGTCTGGCCGTGTTTGAGGGATATACATGGCGTGTAGGCCTGTTGGCCGGGTAGAATCGTTGAAACCAAGTACACATCATGTCCTCCTTGTACACACTGTGTAGTCGAGCCATGTATGAGGGATATACATGGCGTGTGGATAAGTCAGGCAAGGAAGAGAAGGAAAACCAAGTACACACCATGTACCCCTAGGTACATGCCGTGTACTCATGTTGGCAGGTTCTGGAAAGTAAGTCAATGGAATTCCAACTATCATATGAACAATTAAATGATATAAACGGCATGTATTCATGAAGTACATGTCGTGTACTTTATTTTTTTCACTAAAATGGGCAGTAGCCTCATTTTTTAGGCAGTACATATTTGTTTCGCCGGGTTTCGTGAACCAAGCCCACCGGGACTTTATTTCCTTCCCGGATCTTTGTCTAAACCCCAATTCAATCACCGACAGATTCATTGGAACCTACTTGGTAAGTCCTTGATTTCTCATGAGACGTTCTTCTTGACTTCATTTCTAGAATGTGTTATAGGGGTTTGAGCGGTTTTGATTATTTTGTAGACCTACCATGTTTAGACCTAATTGGAGGTTGTCATTGGAGGAGTAGCAACGTATGGGTCTCAGGCAGGTGGTGCATACCTCTTTTTGTGTTTTCATGGTCCTTTGGGTGACACGGATTTCGACGCATTTTCAGGTATTTTGATCAGGACCCGTTTTATATGCTATTACTTTTTAAATTGATTGTTGACCTATGGGATGACTTTGGGTGTGTCCTGTTACCAGTTTTACTTGAGAAGGTTCGGGTGAGGGGTCGTTGCCCATCAGAGCATTTTGGTCGGGGGATGCCAAAATGGTTATATTTGAATTATATTTTTTAAAATTTTTGATTCTAGTAATTAAACCTTGACATGAACTGTTAGAGGCAATCAAGACCTCAATGCTATTGTTTGATAACTATTGGGTTAGTGTAATTCAACTGTTTAGTTTGTTTTACTTGTTTATCTATTCTGTTAAATGTGTTATATATGTAATTGTTGAATTGCATATGATGGAACCCTTTTGGTTGTGTTGGGAATGGCCCAAATATTGTTGAGTGATATTGATCACAGGTTGGGCTTGGTCCGGGTTACACTGGGTGGTTCTGACCATGAGATTTGGCGTCATGGGCATCGGTTTGAGGTAGGATTACTGTTAGTTTGGGCATGGCCTGGGTTACTGGCATGGAAAGGCCATCAAACTTGAGCGGCATGGTCGCAGGGACACGAGGTGTCAGAGGTGTTGTGGCTTGGGTACTATATTGGAGATTATTGATCACCTGAAAACTTGAGTAGTGTGCACACAGAGAGACTCTGGGATGAGGTGGTTTTGACCACTCATGTGGGTAGAGGCCCCTGTTAGTTGTAGTCTAGGTACTATTGGTTTGGGGGCGCTTACCATATGAAGCCATGTGGGAGGTGAGGTGCCTTTAGAGGATAGCATTGAGGCTATAGGGTTGGGGGTAGAGGCTTGCCTTTATTTGAGGGAAGATATCATTCTCCCTCCGGATACATTATTTGAGGGCAGACATCGCTATCCCTCTGGTTACGTTATTTGAGGGCAGACATCGATGTCCGTCCAGTTAATTATTTGAGTACAGACATTGTTGTTCCTCTCGGTTACTACTGTTGGGTGTTCCTTCAGGACGTATGTACTTGAGACACGAGGTGTCAGGGGGCACATGGTGCCGAGTTGCATGACAGAGATTATGGTGTTGCCTGAAGCAGGTGACACTCCATGGTGGCTGCTGAGCACCAGTGGAGTTAGTGTTTATTTTTGCATCGTTATTTTTACTGATTTCCTTTAAATTCATTCCTGATTAAACACTTATATTAGGTATGCACCGTTGGGTGGTATCTTACTGAGATTCGTCTCACACCCTACACGGGCCCTTTGGGATGCGTGTGGACTTTATGGATTTGAGTACAGGAAATAGGCTAGCTTTAGGAGTTGGTCTATATTAGCTATTGCATGGAGATGGTATTGACCTTGAGGTTCTACCTAACTAGTGTCATCATGTTTTTCTTTATTCTTGTATCACCATGTTTACCTGTTTTGTAACTACAGTTGGTTATCCATTGGCTCCCTTTATATTTACATATGTATGGCCTTCTTTGGATGCATGTTTTGTTATTCAGTAGTAGTTAAAAGTGATTATCATGATGTTGTGTTTATTTCCACTACTGTTGTTTATATTTATTGCTTCTGCTATTTATTAATATTGAATGTGCTTCCGCTCTGTGGGTCTGGTTCGAGTCTACTGAGTCATTTATTCCACTGCATCTTTATTGGTATACTTGGACCAGTACCATTATTATCATACTCCAAGAGGGTACAGCCTCCCCACTATACCTATAAGACTCTCTCTACTAGTCGTAAGTCTTTGGCGTTCGGGGAGGTGCACCTAAGGTAGTAGCACCCGACCCGTTTAGCAGTTTTTGGGTGGTTTTTCGAGTCCAGGTCGTTAAAGGATCGACCCCGACTGACCCGCTGAGTCTAGATCAACTCGGCCCGCGCTGGTCGGCCCGTGGAGCGATGTGGCTGCATTTTGGAGAGGCAACCATGGTACGGCGGGGCGGCCACAGGGTGGCGGGGCAGTTGCAAGGCAGCAGGGTGGCCGCTGTGTGGCGGTCCATCGTGGCTGGCTGGATGGCCATCTGTCCTCTCTGCGTGGTGCGGTCTCACACCACAACTTTGTTGGTTGCTGGCTCGGCCACCCCGCTCCATGGGCCGCCTAGGCTAAGCCGCCCAGCGCGGGTCGGGTCGCCCAGCGTGGGTCGAGCCAGACCCAATGGGCCAGGCCACCTAGCGCGGGATGGGCTGGACCCAGTAGGTCGGGCCACCCACCGAGGACCAGGCCGGACCCAGCGGGTCGGGCTGAGTCGACCCGAACCGGTTCGGGCCAGGCTGGGTCGGACCGGACCCGGACTAGTTTCGACCCATCCCATACTTTTGGCCATAAGTTTGGCACCGAGAGTCCGTTTGACGAACCGTCTATGGTGCCAAAAAAATTGGAGGGATATGGTCCTTTTGATATACCACACATGAGATTTGGATAATGTTGGGGTACCATCGGGTTGGATCGAGCACGAATCCAACCGGGCCCTCAGGACTAAAGGGCTAATAACTTACAGACCGGGCATCCAATTGACGCACTGTCTATTGCGTTGAGACCCCTATTACATGGAGGTTATTTGGGATACTTATTCGTGGTAATTTGAGGTATTTTGAATATTTAACAGTAGCTTGAAGAGAGGACTCTCCCCGAGAGGAGCAAGCTTAGTGCGAGTACCCTGCAACAAGCTCTGATGATGTACTGACAATGTACTAGGATCCTGTGTGGGTCTGACGATGTATTAACGATGTACTAGGATCCAATTTCGGTTTGACGATGTAATGATGATGTTATAGGATCTTGTGTGGGTCTAACGATGTACCGACGATGTAATAGGATCATGTGTGGGTTTGACAATGTACTGGCGATGTACTAGGATCCTGTGTGGGTATGATGATGTACTGACAATGTACTAGGATCCTATGTGGGTTTAACGATGTATTGATGATGTACTAGGATATTGTGTGGGTCTATAGATGTACTAATGATGTACTAGGATCCTGTGTGGGTCTAACGATGTACAGAGGTTGTACTTGGATCCTTTGTGGGTCTGACGATGCACTCACATTGAACTAGGATCCTGTGTGGGTCTAACGGTGTATTAGGATCCTCTGTGGGTCTGACGATGTACTAGGATCCTATGTGAGTCTACAATTTAGGGTTATGTGTGGGTCTTCCTCTTAACAGAGTAAGATTATTTAATAGTTACATCTAATCATATTTACTACTGTACCGTAGTTATACCTGGTGTGAGCTAAGTCCTTACCTTCATGGTGATACCATTATGGTATTCTTCTTGTGTGGTGTACCTGTGTGGTACTTTCCATTATGGTGATACCTTGGTGGTATTTTTCTGTGTGGCATACCTATGTGGTACTTAACTTCATGGTTATACCTTTGTGGTATTCTTCTGTGTGTTATACTTGTGGGGTACTTTCCTTCGTGGTGATACCTTGGTGGTATTCTTCTATGTGGTGTACCTGTGTGGTACTTACCTTCATGGTGATACCTTTGTGGTATTCTTTTAAGTGGCATTCATGTGTGGTAATTTCCTTTGTGGTGAAATCTTTTTGGTATTCTTCTGTGTGGTGTTTCCTTTGTGGTAATTACCTTTGTGGTGTTACCTTAATGGTATTCCTTCCTTTATGGAACAGTTGAGCTTTGGACTTTTGATTTGGACCTTGTGTTTCCTCATTAATGAGATGGGTATACTTGATAACTTTGGTATATGTATGGGTATATACCTAAGTAGGGTTTTCAGATGTTTACATGCCTTTTGGTTTATCCTTTTTGGATTTCGTGAGACCTTTGAGGGTCTTAGGGTCACTACTGAGTATCGTTATACTCACCCCTGCATGGGCTACGCCCGCACCTTGTTGTGTTTGGTGCAGATGAAAAACAACACTGACTGAGGATGAGAGTACCAAGACTAGAGGTAGCTCAAATGTGGACATTAGATGAGGCCTGCCGAATAGATGACCGTTCAAGAGCTGTACCTACCCTTTAGGTAGGATCCTTGGCGGGTGTTCACAGGAGCTATTTCAGTTTACTTGTACTTTTCAGTTTTCTTGTACTTTCTAGTAGGGCTTTTATTCTGACCCCTTTTTCTTACTATACACACTCTTTTTACTGTGTAGTTTACTTGTGATCATATCTCTCTGTGTTTTTGGTTGCGTTTGTTTACATGTTATAAAGGAAATTCCTTCCCGGTTTTAGGGAATACATCGTTCGGTGCTAGTCGCCAGCCCCTAGCCTATGGAAGGTGGGATTGGGGTAGCCACGGCACGGGCCTCGGGGGACCTGTCATGAAAAATTGGTATCAGAGGAGTCAGTTATAACCTATAACATTGGAGACTGATCTTTTTTAAGGCAATAGTGTTAAGTGTAGTGAGTGTGGTTATCAGTTTAGGGAATCCAGTGTTGGTGCGACGGCTGACGTACCCATACACCAGGACCCCGACTTCTAATTTTTGACTTAGTGCATGAAAACACTGATTGCATATGTGTTTTGACAAGTTTTCCTGTGTTTTATTGAGTTAGCTCACCAGGTATAACTAAATGACCATGGCACACCTGTTCCTTATTAGGATGTCATTGCGTAGACAGCCATCTAGGATTCCTGAGAGAGTACACAATGACGGTCCACCATGCGACAAGGCTCTAGTGCAGGGCCCTCTTACTATGTTAGTACCTTCGTGTGGTGTACCATTAGAACCAAAACCCATTGGGAAGAAGATAACACCAGCCTCACTAGTGGAAGGTGCATGCCGACTTAGCACGTTGCACGAGTTCCAACAGCAGAGGCCTCTAAGGTTTCGACGCGAGATAGTTTCCCATGCAGCTGAGGGATGGCTGGAGGCGGTTTCTAGAGTTTTCTGCCTAATTGAGACACCAGTAGAGCATATGGTGATCTTAGCTACTAGACTTTTTCAGTGAGTGATGGTGAGTATGGTCTATACAGTTATGAGGCTTCGGTACATGGACCATTACCCGAGATAGTACCTTCGGGTAGTGTGTGAGCTATATCACTGCCTGTTGGTTAGCAGTTACAACTAGTAGTACCAGTAGAGGAAACATATAGGCTTAGTGCCTTACACGTGATTCAGTATCAGATACCCCTCAGGTTCTGAGGTGAGCCCGACTCACAGGCAGCTGAGGACTGGATTAAAGAGGTGGCTGAGAGTTCTCTAGAGATTCTATAGCTTCGGCAGGATGACATGTCGGTAGCTGAGTATTCATCGAGGCATACCAATCATTCCTAGTACTCGATGAATATGATATGATCAGTGCTTCAGAGCTCGAACCTATGAGCGTGTTATCTTTAGGGACATCTGATCTAGAACTATTCCTCTATGCATTCCTACTTATGTTAGGGTGCTATAGAGAACCTTTGTGGTTGAATGTTCTTTGGCTGAGCAGATATAGCCAGTGAATGTTAGTAGTGGAAAACAAGAAACTAGCACCAGTCTCAAAGACTTGGGTGTGTAAAAATGTTTCGAGAAGAATAAGTTTTAGGGATAGATGAATCTGCAGGGCTGAATATATAGATGCAGAGTTAGGAGAGCGGCATGAGGTGGTGTACATTTAGACATGTTACAACCACCCCCCTTATGTGGTCCTCACCAGGCTCAGGGAGCTAGATTATTGGGGAAGGGAGTAGCTACATGCGGTCAAGGAGTGCGACCCAAGGGCTCTAGGAATGATTTGAGGTATGGTTTGTGTCTACTACTAGCCACCTTATCAATTGACACTTGTACTAATCATTCCTTCTTTCCACAAATCATGTTCAAGACCTAGAGTTTCTGGTTAAACCGTTGACTTGACCCTCACGTCTGGAGATACCTTTGGGAGGATACATGATAATCACACTTACGCTGACAGTGTGATTTGACCCTTGAGGTGAGAGTTTTGGTTGGAACCTCTTAGTGGCAGCGTCGAGGCCTTACGACGTTAGTTTGGGTATGATAGGACACCCACAATTCATACTCAGATTGAATATATTAGGAAAAAAGGTTGTGTTTTATCTACAATGTTGGGATGAGGTTTTCCTTATTTAGAAAAAAAAAGGAAGCCCAGGCAGCATAGGATAAACTCATGCATAGGAGGGTATGGATGATCACTCGTGAGTCGGCCAGCCTTACCCTTGTGGCAGTAGGAGTTTTTAGTTTTTAGTTTACTTGTGTTTGTATCATGTTGTGTGCTTGGTTTCATGAGTTACATGTTATAAAGGAAATTCCTTCCTAGTTTTAGGGAATACGCCTTCGGTGCTAGTCATCATCCCCTGGCTTATAGAAGGCAGGCTTGGGGTATTCACGGAACATGCCCTAGGGGACAGGTCATGACACTATTACACTTTTTTCATTTCCCGGATATATAGTAAATGCACTGATTTCATGATTCAATGAATGATCACCCAAATCACATCCTTCCCACTAGGATTCCATGTAAAAAAAATGATGAAATCCATAGATATATCATCCCACATTCATACCAGAATGGGTGAGGGATAAAAAACCCCACAGTTCTGTGTTGTTTCACCTTAATTCTCTAAAAAGTAAGGTAACATGAATAAAAATTCAAAATCAACTATCTCATCACCTCGAACTAATACTGAATTCTTAAATTATGATACATCATTTTAGTACCTGGGTGAATAGACCAACAATAACATTTTCAATTGTCCAAAAACTCATGTATCATTGGAAATGGAACAACTAGCTTGCTGTGGAAGCACAAATCTCCACTAGAATACTAAGACCACTTACTCAAGGTCTCCCCACAATAAAGGCTTTCACTAAATCACTGGAACTTACTGTCTATCACCTACTCAATCCAAACTCACTCATAGAATAATGAGTTATATTTCATCTATTACAAGAACATCTTTCCACCACCCACTTCCACTCCCAAGCTCATATATAAAAAAAATCATTAGATACAAATCCTCAACTGATTACTTCACTACTTGGGTTTATAATTTTCTACTCAATGAATGGAAAAACACATTCCCTTTCCCATGGTTATAAGCTATATCAAAATAAAATTTCTAAAGATACTGTGCATATCATTTCTTTCAAAGATTTAGATCTCACTGAGTAAAAATATATTTCAGTATCTTATGATCTAAATACACAATAAAATTCTCCCCAAAGGGAGAGTGATGCCATGTTTTGAGTGCATTCATAACTGCTTCCAACTCAGGATCATGAGTAGGGTATATCTTCTATTAAGAGTGTAAATAAATAGATCCATAATCTACCACATGTTTCCCCTACATTAAGACACATACCAAATCCATACCATAAGCATCATAGAAAACATTATAACCCAATAAAAGTTCTAGAAGAATCAAAATTTGTGATGAAGTCAACCTAACCTTCAACTCCTCAAAAGATCTCTGACACTTTTCATTCCATTAAAACTTTACACCCATACAAGTTAAAGTTTTCATCAAAGATACAAGCTTGGAGAAGTCCTGGAAAAATTGTTTGTAGTAACCATCCAAACTCAAGAAGCTCAGGATCTCAAACACATTTATAGGCTACTCCTAGGACATAACTGTCCATATCATTTAATGATCTACTAAGAGGTCCCCCTCAAATATCAAATTCCCCAGAAACCTCACTTCCCAGATACAAAACTCACATTTGGAAATCTTACCATAAATATGATGTTATTTCATGGTTTTAATAATAATATCCAAATTTTCAGTGTTCTCCTACTCTGACTTGGAGTACAAAAAAAATATCATCCATGAAAACAACAACAATAGAGTCCAAGAATGGATAAAATATCTAGTTCATCAAGTCCATAAACACTATAAAAGCATTAGTGAGATTGATTGGAATAACCAAAAACTTAAAATTCCCATATTGACTCCTAAATTTTGTCTTAGGTGTATCCTATTTGAAAACTCTCAACTGGTGGTACCCTAACCGTAGTTCAATCTTATAAATTAAGGATCCCCTCTAAGCTGATCAAAGAGGTCGTCAATCCTTGTAAAAGGGAATTTTTTCTCAACGGTCAACCAAATAAACTTTCGATAATCAATATAAATTCTAAGTATCTTGTCTTCCTTATTATAAATGAAGATAGGTGAAGCCCGTGGTGACATTCTAGGATGAATAAATCCTTTATCCTCTAGGTCCTCAATTTGGACCTTAAGTTCCACCAACATAACAGGTTTCATATGGTAAGATGGAATAGAAATGGGATTCATACCAGGGAGAAGGTCTATAGTAAACTTGACATCTCTCTATGGAGTTAAACTATAAAAATCATATAGAAAAACCTATGGGGTATGAACACACAACTATATGAATTTAACCACCCAAAAAAGGTCAATTGTATTAAGAAACATCCTTGGTAACTGGTATAATATTTCCCCGACATAAGGAACAGAAGGACAAGCCCTTCCCTGTATAGAGTCCCACTCACCATAGAAAAAATAAGTGAACCCATCAATAGATAATAATTGAAATTGATAGTGATAACAATATATCTATTACATAACTCTTATCACCTAATTTATGATGATAAACAAGTCAAATATGTCTAGATCAAACAATAAGATGTCTCACGACACCTCGAAGTCGAATATCATCACCTAACACATAGGACATATAAAACCTTATTTGAACATATTTCCCAAAGTCATGGAAATATCCATCAAGAACGGAATAATTTATAAATTTAATCCCAACAAGTTAACTATCATTAATGATATAAAAAAATGAGTAGATCCTATATCAAACAAATATAGAACCATATAAGATGAGATAAACACCATACCTCTAGTGGCAGTTTGACCAACATAATATTCCTCTAGCATATACTCTCATATATAAATTCATATAGTCATAGATACATTAACATCTCTCTTTTCCTAAGGATTAGACCCAACACCCTTGAAATTGTCTTCACAAACCTACGAACCCTTTATGAGAGTGGATCCTTCCATAATTCCCTAAGATATCTTTTCATAAAAATATTGTAGATGGCCAGATCATCCACAAATATGAAAATTATTGGGAACCTCCAAAAAAATTAGGCATGGTATGACCTATTATTCCACACTGGTAGGAGAAAATATGGTCATTCCCTGTCAAAACCACTGAAACTAGTCCTGAAGAGAAATTTCCACTCTTATGCTTCCTTTTTTTGGCCAGAAGATACACCCTAGTTAACCACTGCACCAACTAAAGCTCTATCCAAACCTATCTTCCAAACTAAGGCTTCCTTAGCTAAATATGCCTTTTAAACCACCTCTAAAATGGTTAGAAGGAACATTAGTATCAACATAAACTTAATATCATGCCTCAGTCCTAACTCAACCCTTTGAGACTTTCAGTACTCATTAGTGACAAACTCTAACACCAGATGCACAAACTTAATAAAATGGAAGTAATACACCCCAATGGTATTCTACCATTTCTCTAAAGTTAGAAACTCCCAAGCTTTCACAAAACATAATGTCTCAGGGTAAAAATTTTGGTTAAATATTTTCTTTAAGGAATCCCAGTTAATATCCTCATGAAAATTAACATTCTCAATAGAGTTCCAACATACAATTCCTAGTCCCTTGAGCATATACAAGAAAAAAACATTAGAGTATTCAGAATTATACAAGAATTTAAATATCATATCTATCCACTAAAGTCACTACTTAGATTACTAGGGTCTTCTTTCACCATGAAATATGGGTTGATATTGCTTAGTAAATTTAGATCCATGATCCACTATGTGTCATGGGTTCCCGACAACCACTTGACCTAGAGTCTGAATAGTCTAGATAATATCTTTTACCAAAGTTGGGTTTATTAGAGGGTTCACCCATGGAACCTATCTCATAGCTTCCTCTCTCGGATTTGGTAGATCTTTCTGTATAGGCATTATCTTACAAAAGTCAAAAAAATAGACATGGGAAATTTCCAAAATCATAGGCCCAAATTCAAGTATTTATGTAAAAGATTTAAAAAATAAATAATTTAATGCAACCATGAAAAATCTTAATTAAAAAAGGAACATTTCAGTGTAAAAACACTTCCCATATAGTTCATTCAAAAGACCTCATACTCCGTGTCTCAATCCTAGTAAAATTCCTTGACCACCCATGGTAACTTGATTTCAATCATGGAGGTGATCTATCCTGACCCCTTTTCTATACATAGTATCTGAATTTTAATGGTCCTAACTCATGTCTACCCAGGACTCAAAACCAAACACAAGTAGTATTAACAAACATTAGTATAAGAATCCCTTTATTACCAAATTATAACTAACCAACCTAGGTCAACAAGAAAATATACTTGAACTGGCTTGTCACATAATATAGGTAAAATAGGATAACAAAAACTAGTGTTGAATATAAGAAAAACAATACATATAGCCAGAGTACAGAGTCGGAAAAAAAAGAGATACCACAATGATATACAATAAAATCCAAAACATGTTAAACTAGAAACTAAGTTAAATACCCACATGACTAATAGTCACCTCTAGACCAAAATGAACGGAAAGCATCAACAATAAGAGAATCCAACATCCTACAAGATTATCTTCCATTTACCTAAATCTTGTAATACAATTTCTAAAGATTCCCAAATGCACAAGTGGGGTGTAATTCAAATCCCAGTAGTATACCACCATATTTTATATGAAAGTTTTAATATATATAATGAAATAATTATATCTATTGAAACAAAATAGTTTTATAAATAATTTTTAAAAATTAAATCCAGTTGCATATCATTTTTCCTTTTTCTACTTTTCATTTCGTAAAAGCCTTTTATATTATCAAACTATAAATATGAAAAGTATAAGTGATAAAAAAAGGAAACAATATCCATGAATATAGAGGTAAACATGTAAACCCATGTCCATGAAATAACCTATAATGCGATGCTATGTGATACGACCTCATATAAAAACCTTTCAGCAACAATCCTTCAAAAAAATCATGTGATAAATAACCATAAATAAAGAAGCACCTCACATTTAGGGCTCTAGCCTATGGGATACTACATACTAGACACTAAAAAACCTAAATAGGCATAACATTGGATCCAATAGATATCAAGTTCTTAGATTCGATATCACAAAATGTTACCTCCTAGTGGTGAAACACACACTAAGGCTACTTGTGTCCCATGGTTCCCAATTCAAAATTGTCTAAATACATTTTCAAAACTTTTCTCATGATTTTATAAAACATTTTCAAAGACAATTCAATATACGTTAGATTTTAAAAACTCATTTCCAAATCAAGAAAATATGTTTCCAAAGAAAAAAAACCTTTTTGAATAGAATTTTCTTTTCTAAGAAGTCATTTTAAACAGAATAACACTTCTAGTTATTAAAAAAACTAAATGAATTTGTCTATAATGGAATGAAATTAATTAAATTAACCCATTGTATAGAAACACCTACCTTAACTAGGTAAAAAAATATCTGCCTTTGACAAAGGTGATCAAAAACCAAGAGAACAACTATTAAAAGAAACAGAACACCAAGAAACTAAAAAGGAATGAGAAAAAAACTATCCAATCACAAATCCATAAACAACCATATCCAAACCACATATTTAATAAAAACAAATAAGAACTAGAGAGATTACATACCCCCAAGAGAAGCAACCCAACCACAACGATGATCAATCAATGAATGAAGTGCTCTTGAAGGGAATGAGTCACCCAAAATCAACTAGGGTAAGCTCTAGGTTGATAGATATTGGCAGCAGGTTGAATGAAATAAATATTCATCCAATCCTCCTTCTTAAAACCACCCCTCATGATATTTACATGGTGTGTAATCTCGTTGCACATTTTGAAATCCTTGAGTCCACATGTGCTAAAAATGTGTTTCCTTTTCATAAAAAACCCAAAAAAATTCATTACACAATGTGAACCCTTTACATGGCATGTAAACCTCTCATCATATGTATCTAGTTCATGGCTTCTTTCTAGTTAACATTACATGGCGTGCACTCCCATTACATGGCGTGTAATCACCTAGCGAACAGCAAAAACTGTAGGTTTAAGTTGAAAATACAAAAAAATACTTGGGTTTACCATTATATGTATCCTCCCAATTACTTTTCATCATTACTCATCCAATGAGAAATAAAATAAAAATTAAAGGTTAAAACATTACTGACAGAAACTTAATGAGGTGTTACAGTTTGACCCTATACATCCACTTACTATAGCTTAGTAGACAAGTGCAATTTAGGAAATAAATTTAAAATCTGATCAATACTCAGAGGACTCAACGATGCCTTCAGGGCACATTATTTGGAAATTTAAATATATAGTAAAATTTTGATGTAGTATGGAACCACATATGATTATTTTTTTATATATTGATTGATGAATCAAAATCCAAATCCACTCCCTTACCATGTCATGTGCTTAGAAAGAAGATCATGTAAATGAAGAGGGAAAACTAGTAAATAAAAATAATCAAGACATTTTGGAATCATGTATAATTATGATATAATAGTTTTTTTATTATTTATAATAATATTACATAAAAATATCTATTTATGTTCATATGTTTTTTATATGGTTTAGAGATAAAATCATCATTGATTGTACCTGATAAACAACTACTTTTAATAGTTTTGAAGTGTCTTGATCAATATGTCCATGTTATAGGTACAAGTTTTATAGTGTCACCTAAATCATATTTTGAGAAGAAAAAGTTATAAGGAGAAACATATGAGATGATGAAAGGCATGCAAACACAAATAGATACTTTAAAACATATTATTGTCTAGTCAGTTATGGGGGACTAGTATATGTGAAAGGGTCAAAGAGAACTAATAGTAGAACAAATATCACTATATAAAGATCCACATGACCCCAATAGCTTTGAGCCTATCCATTCCCCTAAACTACCAGACTTACCTAAGGTAATCAATTTTTTTCATAACTCATTCTCATAAATGTAAATCAAATAACTATCGATAACTTTATATTATAAAAATTCTATAGGTGGAAATTATATGTTATTAATATCTATCAGAACACACCCATATACTTATTGTAAGGGGTATGATGTACAATATCAAAGGAGACGTGATTCATAATAAAAAACTCTAAAAATATAACATGAAAGTGGGTATTAAAGCATCTCATGAACTGACTATAGATTTTCTTATTCCTCTTGATGGTCTAGATTTCACCATGGTTGATAATATTATTAGAATATTCATAACATGGTAATTTAATATTATAAAGACACATGGAGACAATGAGGTATGTTATTTACATTTTTCATAAAGAAAAAACTTTAATAATTGACGAAAAATTGACTGAAATGAGGTATGTCATTACAAACAAAAACAACAAAAGTGTAATGGAAGGTCTAATAAAGAAAATACTACAAATAAACTAATAAATAAAAATCACCTTCTAAGTGTACCTTCACCCACCCCCCCAATTCCTCTACCACAAATAGTAACATGGTAATTTCATGAAACTATAACATTTAAACATGGAAATGTATCCTATACTGAAAAAGAAGAATAAATATTTGGAGAGCCCATTACAAATATGATTGGTCTCAAGAGTATAATTGAAATTATCTTATTTGAATGATTGAGAGTCTCATTTGGGAATGCATACATGAGGTACATTTTCATAGTCCATTTTTCAAAAAAAATTGTTCTACTATATTCATTAAATTTCATAAATTTTCATATTTTCTATAGGAATAAATATTAATACAATATAAAGATAAAGCACTATGAAGTGAAATTTATACTCATTAATCCATCTATCATTTCTACACAAAATTTTAATTTGAATATAGAATAAATTGATAGAAAAATATACTGAACATGTCATTTGAAAAGAAAATAACAGACACTAGACTCATTTTTATGCCTAAAACACATGGGTAAAACTCTATAATTTAACCATTACAAATATATTTTATTTTTTTCATTACTTATTTGTTTTTGTTTTTTTAGGAATCATTTAATACTCATCCCATTAAATTTAGAAAACTCAATTTCTTTGGGATACAAATCTTGGGTTTACAATAAATAGATGAAATATGATTTCCATTGTGAATTACCAATGCACTATAATCAAAATTTTATAGATACACTTAAAATTATATTTTTTTTATTTATTTTTTATAGAGATTTTCGTTATGATAAGTTTGTCTATAAATATCATCTAAATCCTAATATGTGGTCAGTGAATAAATAAAAAAATATTACTAATCTCTTAAAATGGATACAAATTAAGGTATATGTAGTGATATATACCTATCAAAAAATATTCCGAAATAATTTAATTATTTTGTTCAACATTTAAAAAGTTTCCAAAACAAAATAACAAGAATGATTTTTCATATTTAATTTGTAAATTTATGAAATATATCATATACCATCAACAAACTATAATATCTAAATAGCTATTTCCAAAGGTAATTAAAAATTAAATTAAAATATTTTTAATCATTTCTTTGTATATAATTTATCATTACTACCTGGACTTACAATAGTCTACATACTCAAATGATGAAACATATATTTTTGGAGATGAGTGGTTAGAGTACGTGGTATCAGAATGTTTTATGACATCATATTGAGGTGATTGCCTATTATGTTTGTGACCTAGTACTAAATAGTACCTTAGAGATACATTTGGGATGTAAATCATTAGTATCACAATAATTAGATATTATTTTTCCTAAAATAAATTCATGTAGTATTTAAAATTTCTAGGTTATATTTTTATTCTAATACTTTATTTGAAATTTCCATCCAACTATTTTTCTAGTTTTGATCCTACAATCATTCAAAAAGAATTTGAACCCCACAATAGAGTTTATTATCCTCCCAAATATATGGTTACTCCTTATGATGAAAACATTATGGAAGTTTTGATTGAGGATGTTTCAAATTTAGTAGTTCATTGTGGAAAACTATTTTAGGACCACTCTAAAGAAAAACAGTATTCAAATCCTTTATTTTGTTTACATATCAGGGGAGATGACCATTATTATTATACAAAGAGGATTTGGGATTAGTAAGAAAAGAAACTAGATAAAAAGCTACAGCTTGACAGTAAATCATTTTAAAATATTCTAAATAATCAAATTCTCTCGCTTCATCTACTGATTCAATCCAACTTCAATTAAATATTTTAGATACATTTATTAAAACTATATCCCATCTTATTACTTCATTAATCCTATTTTTTTATAATTTTTAAATTATTATAAAGGAAATATTCTCATTTACCAACTGACCATGCATTTATTTTCAATTTTCACTAATTTAATTCCTTTGGGGGTTAGGATGGGTTACTAGAAATTAAAAAAATGGTAATGACCCTGAAAAGTAAGAAATAACATAGCTTTTTTTTACCAGGGAGAGGTATCCTAGAGGATGTATCTGAGATAATTATGAGAGGAAAATGGGTTATGTATCCTTATACCAATAAATATAAACACATATTACCAATATATGGGATGTGGTTCACCCCTGACTATCACACACGACCTTTTTGAATTATTTTATTTTATTAGTTTTCTTGGCATTGGGTATTCCTGTCAAGGTTCAGGTCGAGTCTCGATTTGAATTTTTGTTTTTTATTTAAAAAATTAGTTTTTAGGATTTAAATCATCCAAAAAATAGGAAGAGAATGGTCAAAACTGGGGGGCTTTGTCGAGGTTACCATGCGGCCTGCCCAGTGTTCAAAAAAATTAAATGAATAATAAAATAGAAGATAAAATAAAATGAATAAAATTAAATTAAATTAAAATGGTTTTTTAATTATAATGATGATATTATTATTATTATTATCATTATTATAAATATTATTATTTTTATTTTTTATTATTATCATTATTATTATTATTTTTTTTGTTGAAATTGTTTAGTTTCTTTAGGATTAATTTTTCCCCCTTTTCTTTTCTCTTTTTTTATTTTTTCCATCCTATCCTCCTCCTCCACCTATCCATCCCATCGCACCAATCCTCTCACATACGTTCATGCTACCCTCCCCCTTGGCTTCTCTCCCTGCCAGTGCGAACCCCTGTCGACGCGACCTCCCTGCCGGCACGACCTCCCAGCCGGCGCGACCTCCCTACCGGCGTGACCCCCTACTGGAACGACCGCCATGCTGGTCAGCTCCCCTCTAGAGGACTCACCTTCACACGACTCCCTCAATTAGCCACACCCTTCTGAGTAAATTTAAGTGTTTTTCTTCTTCTTTAGGGTTTCGGTTTCCCAGTAGCTAGGGTTTCATTCTTAGAATTTAATCATGTGGTTTTGGGTTTGATATCCTTGATTGGGGTTCATTTTGGATTTCTTATGGTGTGTTTGAGGTGCGATTGGAGTTTCACACCAAATTTTTGGGAGTTTTACACCCGATGTAGGTTATTTAATGCGTATACATTATTGATAAATTGATTATGCGTTCTTGTGAATTTCGGCTTGTTTTATGGATTATATGTGTGGTATGAAACTAGTATTAGAAGGTATTCACTATGAAATTGGTTTTAAGATGAATTTTTCATGATAAAGTAGATGGTTCCATGTATAAAAATTATTTGGTGAGTCTATTTTTCTTGTTTGTTTATTTTATAATATTCTTTTATTTTATTTTTTATGGTGTGAAAGTTTGTTTTGATAAGATTAAGTGTGTGTTTAATTTTAAAGCGGTATTATTATATAAAATTAGGTGTTTTTCATGTATAAACCCATGTTGTGTCACTTGGTATTGTTTTCTATATTGTTAAATCGGATTTGAAATTATGTATGGGCTGAGAATCATGTTTAGTTATGGCTTTGGTGTGTGGTTGATTTTTAAAGAGGGTTTTGGGTTCATTGTTTGTGAAAAATATTTGGGGTGTTTATTTAATTTTTTAAATTTGTTTTAATGGTTTATTAAATTATATATGAGTTAAAAATCATGTTTGTAAAATATTTTAATGTGAATTTGATTTTAAAGAGAGTATTTTGAGTGTGTTTTTGGTGTAAATCCTTGTGGTTCTTCATAGAATTGATTTATAAAGTTTTTAAATGATTTATTAATGTATATATGTGATGAAAATTATTATTTGGAATGGTTTCTATGTGAATTTTATTTTTAGATAGGATTTTTGGTGTGCAAGTGGTTTCTTGTGTTGTGTAATGCCTTTTTTAGTTGATGAAACATGGATGTGGTGTGTTATGTGACATGTGAAACTTGTTTAAGCACAAAGGGAAGCCCAAGTTTCTAGCTGGGAAAAATAGTACTAGTATTCTAATGATTTGGAAGTGGTTGCGACTCAGTTTCACTTAGAATTATTGACAATGATAGCACTAACTAAATGTGGATAATGATTGGAGACTACTAGGTTATGGGTGTGTTCCCTACTAGTGGCTTGTTTACAAGAATTCTGATGTTCATGGTTTCTATACTACATTTTCACCATGATATGAGGATCCTAGGGTCCCATTAATAGCTAGTTCCTAGGGGCTTTTCCCTTGACTAATTCTCATTGGATATATCACACTAATCATCGGTATATGGTGTGTTGAGTTGGTAATTTTTAAAATCAAGTGTGTTTTCACTAAAGTTTCTTTCTTTAAAATTACTTTTCATTTGAAGTTACTTTCTTTAAAAAAAATCATTTAGCGATGCTTTCACTCGAAGTTGTTCTACTTAAAAGTTGTTCTCCTTAAATTTATCTCTAGTATTTCATTTATTTATAAAACTTGCAAGTCATTTGTTATCTAATGTTTATAGCATAGAATCCAATTTGGGGTGGCATACTACTGGGATTAGGCTCACACTCTATATACACCATTGGGTGTATATAGACCTTGTTTTCTGTCTATTCTAGGTAAAGGAAAGGTGTTTGGTACAAGAAGTTTGGGTTCTCGTGGTTTCCTTCATGGGTCTTGGTGGCAGTGTCTTGAAGATGTTTCTCCTCACATTTTATGTTGGTTTGGGTTCGAGTTTTAGTTTTCTTTTATTGTTTACCTTTTGGGGTTTTTTCTAAAAGTGGTAAGTCATAAATTCTATATTTTTAAGGGTGTTTGGTTATGAATCTTTAGTTTTGTTTATTTATATTATTGGTTTTTTCATGGTTGGTTATTTAGGAAAATCATTCCATCATGTTTATTTGATACTCAAGCACTTATTCCAGCCTGTGGGGATTGGGAATACCCTTTGGGTTTTTCCACTGACAGGGTTGGGTGACAAGTAGGATGGGGACCGAGCTTGGTTCATGAAAAAATTATATCAGAGAAAGGTTATGATCTTTTGGGTCATGTTCCCAGGGGAGAGTCTGGGTAGACTGGAGATAGGATTGTCAGGACTTGGCATTCTGGTTACATGTGTCTACCTGGCCAGCACACCTCATGATGAAGTTCAAGACACCATGGAAAATCGCTTTCTTCTAAGACGTTTGGTTCTTGTGGTTCGTTGATGTTTGGGGAAATGAAAAGAGAGTTGGTTTGACGGTGTCAGTGAGATCACAGGGTCAAGAAATCCATGTGGATCTAGAGGCATTTCCCTGGAACACTCTCCATGATGGTAGAGTTATTAGAGTATTGAATCCAACCATATGTCTAAGTCACCCACCGGCACTAATTTCCTCTTACATTATCTTGTGTCTCCTTGGGTTCTAAAAATTGATCTGGAAACTTTTGTTTGAAAAATTATGGGATTTGGACTTTAAAATGGAAACAATTTAATTTTCAAAAAGGGTGGAAAATTGTTTTTTATTATTTCATCGAATAAATCTTTAGAAAGGTGAATTTTTATGTAATGGTTTTGAGTGAATGAGGGAGAGTTTTTCGGAATTGAGTTTTATTAATCTCAACTTGCCTTTTTTGGAATTAGTGGTTTGGAAAAACATGAATTATGTTAAAGTGGGTTTTGGAAAATATGTTTTAAATGGTCTTTGATAAACTATTGAAAAATGTTTTTAATGGAATGAAATGTTCTGAAATTGGTGTGTAATATTTAAAAGTGAGTTTTTATTCGAATGGTTGGTGATTTTCTGAAAAAAAATTATGATATTTAAATTTGATTTTGATTTTTATGGCTAGCGGTTTTGAGAAAGAGAAAGTGTGTATTGAATGCTTTGGTTTTGAAAAGTGGAAAGGTTTGGTTTTGGATTTTGTTGTTCTCATGGGTGACCACATGGATGGGTATATATGGAAAGGTGGATGGTTAATGGGATGAGAGGATGAGTGCCAGGATGGACATGAGGTGGGTGCCTAGTGTGGCATGGGAACATGCATGTGTGAAGCCCATGGGATACCATTGGTGAATGTGAAACCCATCAACCTTGTTTATTTTCACAAGTTATTTTTAAGGAAAATGTGGTGTTTTGTTAACCAGTGATTGTGTAGTGTGTTTGTTTAGGATTCAGGATTATTACATGTAATGTATTTTATGTTTGAATACTCGTCTTGTTTGCGATATGTTTGAAGTTTTATTTTTTTTATGAGTGATTTTGAGATAATGTTTAATGGTTTTTTATGGAAAATTATTTTGGGATACCTTTGAATAGGTTCCCTTTGTTTTTTTGGTGTTCGCTTCTGGTATTCATTGGGACAATGGACTGGTTTGATTGGGTTTTGGAGCTTTTCTTTGTTATTTAGTCTACACCCCCCATAAAGAGTTAATGCGTGATTGGAGTGCAGCCACAGGTGATTCACCATTGAAAGATCATGCAGTTGATCAATGTAATAACTATCTACTTGGATTTTAGGGTTGAGTTTATCTCTATTCTTTTTCGGATTAAGAAGGTCCTCTTATAGTGAAAGAGTGGATATGAAAGGAGTTAAAAGAAATCATAATTTCTTGAGTTTCTTGAATCACCAAAGGTGAAGTCTATCATCTTTAAGACTAATGTTCATGCCTAGAAGTGGTGAATGAAATTCCAATGATGAAAGTGGAATGAAGTCTGGGATTTTGGTGAGGGTCATTGTCTTAAAGGGACATTAGACTTTTCATTGGTTTCATTTAAGATTAGGTTTTTGCTTGGCCACCTGTGTGGAAATTTTGGTCATAAGAGGCTATTATGGATGAATTAAGGAATTGTGTGCTACTTGAGACTCGGTTTAAGGTCCCTCTCTTTGTAATGTTTCTATAAGTTCTAAGGGTCATGTCCGGTGGTGCCTTATAGAGTTATTTTCTCTTTTATATGAAAAGGTAGATATTGTGGAACCTTTTGAGAGCTTTTGTTTTAACAAAAGCATGTTCTGCTTTCGAGCATACCTAAAATTCATAGTTCTAAATAACAGTTCCTTCCATGTGACCCTTATTTCGTTTTTTCTGGTTCGGGGTGAAAGGGTTCATCCTTTAGGATCTTTTTACGGTGAAGTATCATGTTAAAACCAAGCGATTCTTGGGATGTGTGTGTTCTGTTGGTGATGTCTTATTATAGTGTGGTTATATGTGTCACTAGAAGGATAAATTCAGTTTTGGAGTCTTCAAGGCCTAACTGAGATGTTGGAGATCCTTAAAACATCATGGTTTCATCCATAGGCCCTAAAGTGAAGCTGTTACATAGTTAGGAACCCCATGGGGTAAGGGATCTTATTCAAATGTATGTCTTCTTCATGAGAAATAAAGATATTTTAAGCCACATGTATATGTTCATTATAATGGTCTCATTTTGTGGAAAGATTCATGGGGACCTCACTTCCATGTTGTGATCCACATTTGTGTAAGATTCTCTCCTTGGATATAAAGAGTTGGGGTTGTTTCATTTTCATGAACCTTGGTTCTTATACCCTTGTGGGTATGAATATCTGTGTGGTTGTCCATGTGTGAATAGACTTGTAAGTATATTTCAATATCAGTTCTGGTTGGGATTATCTAATCATAGTGATACCCATGGGAGTAGGGAACTTCTTAGTGTCTTCTGTTTGGTTTGGATTTTTGTTAATCGGGTCCCTTGCAGTGGGGTATTTGGTTGTGCGGGAATCTCCTAGGTTAACCATGTTGGGTTTTACATTTTTTTATTGCTAGTTAGTTAAGATATTTAATCATTTTGGTGGGGAGACCCACTGTGGTTCTTACTGAAATTACACTAAAATGAATTAATGTAGCCTATTCCTTATGGTGGACAGTCTGTTCAGGCCTCCCTATATTGGTTCTCCAACTCCGTATTGGGTGTTGGTTTGTTCTTATGGTGGGGATTACATTCTGGCCTCCCCATATCAATAATTTGGTTATGTTATTGGTGTCGAATTTTACATAGGTGCTAACTTGGGACCAGATCACACCCAACAGTTTCATTGAAATAAAATCATCGGAGTATTCATTGAGTTGTGGTTTGACTCTTGTTTCCCATTTCAATCTTGCGGCGTGAGTCTTGTTTAGTTATGTTAGGGATGTTTGACTTAAGTGGTTGGATTTTTCATTGTAGGAAGCTCTTTTTCTTTTACTGATCAATTGAACGTGATTTTACTTTTGGGGGTGGGTGGCATAAAGCAAGGAGTCCATTTTGAGTCTCCTCAGTTCGATTTTTAGGTATCTTCTTTTGTTGGAAGTGTTCTAGACTTTTCTCATTTTTTGTTCATTGGGAATACCCTTGGACTATAAAGGAGTATCAGTTTCTACATTAGGGCTATGCCTCATTGTGGATTTCTAGGGGCGGAAAACATTATGTTGGAGAGAATTTTCAAACCTAGCCTTTCTGAATTATTTTATATTATCAATTTTTTGGAATTGGGTATTCTTGTCGAGGTTTTTGTCGAGTCTTGATTTGAATTTTTAGTTTTTTTTTGAAAAAAATGAGTGTTTTGGGTTTGGTAGCATTTGGTGCATGGGAAGAGCATGTTTGAAACTGTGATTATTCCCCCAGGTCACCATGCGGCCTTCCTAGTGTTCAAAAAATAATAATTTAAATGAATAATAATAGGGAAGATAAAATAAAATGGGATGAATAAAATAAAATTAAAAGGGTTGTTTTAATAATAATGATAATTATAATATTACTATTATTATCATTATTAATATAATTATTATCATCATTATTATTATCATTATTATTTTTATTATTATTATCATTATCATTATTATTATTATTATTATTGAAATTGTATAGATTTTTTAGGGTTTCTTTTTCCCCTTTTCTTTTCTCTTTTTCTTCTTCTTTCCCTACTCTCCTCCTACTCCCCCTATCTATCCCATAATGTCTCTCCTCCCACCTACGTGCATGCCACCCTCCCCCTTGGCTGCTCTCCGTGCCAGTGTGACCCCCTGTCAGTGTGACCCCTTGTCGGTGCAACCTCCCTACTAGCGCGACCCCCTTATCGGCGAGACCTCCTTACCAGCAAAACTCCCCTTGCCAGTTACATCTCCTTACCGGTGCGACCCCCTGCTATTCGGCTCCCCTCTAGTTGCCTCACCCTCATGCGACTCCCTATGGTGGTCACACCCTTCCAAGTAAATTTTAGGGTTTTTCATATTCTATAGGGTTTCAGTTTTCCAACAGTTAGGGTTTCGTTATTAGGGTTTAATCATGTCTTTCGGGGTTCGATCTCCTTGATTAGGGTTCGTTTTGGCTTACTTGTGGCCCAGTTTAGGTATGATTAGAGTTTCTCACTAATTTTTTGGGATTTTTACACCCATGGTAGGTGATTTTTCCCTTAAACATTGTTTATTATGTTTGTTTGTGAAATTTGTAATGTATTATGGATTATATGTGTGGTGCGAAACTTGTTTTAGAAGGGATTAAATATGAAATTGGTTTTAAAATGAATTTTTCATGTGAAAGTAGATGGTTCCATGTATAAACATTATTTGGTGAGTTTATTTTTCTTGTTTGTTTAATTTATCATGTTCTTTGATAATTGTGTGTGGTGCGAAAGTGTTTTTTGATATGATTAAGTATATGTTTAATTTTAAAGTGTCATTTTTACATGAAATCAGGTGTTTTCCATGAATAAACCCATGTTGTGTCACTTTTTAGTGTTTTATAAATTTTTAAATTGGTTTATTAAGTTATTTTTGGGCATTGAATCATGTTTTGGTATGGAGTTGGTGTGCAGATGATTTTTTATGATGGTTTTGGGTGAATTTTTGGTGAAAAATCTTTTGTTTATTCATTTTAAATTATTTTTTAACTTTTTTTAATGATTTATTAAATTATATAAGAGATGTGAACCATTTTTTGAAAATGTTTTAGTGTGTGTTTGATTTTAAAGAGAAGATTTTGATTGTGTTTTTTGTGTAAATCCTTGTGGTGCTTCATGGAATTGATTTATAAAGTTTTTAAATTATTTATTAATTTATGTAAGTGATGACAAATATGACTTCAAAAAGTTTCAGTGTGTGTTTTATTTTTAAAGATGAGTTTGGGTGTGAAAGTGGTGGCTTGTGTTGTGCAATGCCTTGGTTAGTTGATGAAACATGGATGTGGTGTGTTATGTGACATGTGAAACATTTTTCAATACAAAGGGAAGCTTGGGTATCTTGGTGGGTGGACTGGGAATAGTATTCTAGTGATTCGAAAATGGATGCAGAGTGGTTTCACTTACTAGGATTGATGATGAAAACACTAACTAAACATAGATGATGATTGGAGACCACTAGGTTATGGGTGTGTTCTCTAAAAGTGGCTCGTTCATGATAAATCTGATGGTTGTGGTTTCTATACCACATTTTCACCAAGATACGAGGTTCGTAGGGTCCCATTACTAGCTAGTTATGAGGGGATTTTCTTATGAATAGTGCTCATTGGCTATATAACACTTATTTTTAGCATATGGTGTGTTGGGTTGGTAATTCTCAAAAGTATGTTCATTTTCATAAAATTTGATTTCTTTAAAATAAATTTTCATTTGAAGTTTCTTTCTTTAAAAAATAATTTAATGATGCTTTCACTCAAATATGTTCTTCTTAAAAGTTATTCTCTTTAAAATTGTCTCTAGAATTTCTTTTATTTATAAAACTTGCTAGTAATTATTTATTTAATGTTTAAATCATGGAATCATGCTTTGTGTGGAATCCAATTGTGCTAGGTCTCACACTATACATACACCCTTGGGTGTTTATAGAACTAGTTTTCTATCTATTCTAGGTAAATAAAAGGTGTTTAGTACTGGTAGTTTGGGTTCTTCTGGTTTCCTTCATGCGTCTTAGTGGTGGTGGCTTGAGGATGTTGCTCCTCACATTGCATGAAGGTTTAGGTAGGTGTTTTAGTTTTCTTTTATTATAATATTTTTGGGGTGTTTTCTTAAAGTGGTGAACCCTAAATTATAGATTTTGTTCAGGCTATTCATTTATGAATTTTCAATTTTTTTATTTATATTTTTGGTTTTTTCATGATTTTTTATTCAGGTAAAATGTTTCCTCAAATTTTATTTGATACTTGGGAACTTATACCAGCTCATGGGGATTATGAACACTTTTTGGGTTATGCCATATACTGGGTCTAGCACCGGTTTAAATGGTGATCCAGCTTGGTTCGTGACATTAACAGTGCAGTAGTGTGTGCCTTAGGGTTTTTTCTTCATTTTAAGTAAGGGTTGTGCCTTTTGTTTCTAGGTTTTTAATAATTCATTCAATATAGTGTTCCCTTGTGTACAAGTATTGTATT
Source organism: Viscum album (assembly GCA_963277665.1). Lineage (NCBI taxonomy): Eukaryota > Viridiplantae > Streptophyta > Magnoliopsida > Santalales > Viscaceae > Viscum > Viscum album. The sequence continues at coordinate 1,150,746,426 of OY728121.1, read as the reverse complement.
TCGATAGGTTTGATGATTTAGAAATGAAGAAATAATACCTAAAATGGAAATAATTTCAATGGAATCCTTCTACTATTTTATCCAGGTGCCTTGATATTTGTGATCCTTCTCTTGGGAAGGTGCTTCTATGCTCCAAGCCTCGACATTTTCATTTTGTATCTTTCTTTCTTTTGATGAGTTTGAGAAAATTCTCCTGATTCTTTATAAAAATAATCCAAAATTCATTTGTGATGTGAAGGAATTGACCACTCATCAATCTGACACAAGATGTAGCCTGTATGACTCAAAGGGCAGGTTTTCAATATAAAAGTGTCATTTTAGTCTAAAATATGTGTTACATAGCCAAAAATTATAAAATAAACTCTAATATTAATGAATTTTTTTGAAAATGATACATAGTTTATTTATGGTGTGTAAGAATTTACCACTTTTCAATCTTACACACAATGTGGTCATTATGAATCAAAGTGCGTGATTTCAATATAAAAGTATTATTTTAGTTTAAAATGAACATCACATTGTCAAAATCAAGAAAATGATCTTATATTATTTTTAGGAATTAGTAAAATGATCCATAATTTATTTTTAATATTTAGGAATCGATCGCACATCAATCTGACACACGATGTGGCCTGTATGACTCAAAATGTGTGTTTTCATATTTAAAAAGTGTCATTTTATTCTAAAACATGTGACATATATCCAAAACTAAGGAAAAAAACATGGATTAACATGATACATTAGAAAAATGATCCATAATTCATTTTTGACATACAATAATTAACCACATGTAAATATGACACAAAATGTGGTTGTTATGACCCAAAGCGTGTGTTTTCACATTAAATGAGTCATTTTACTCTAAAACTAATGTCACATATACCAAAAAAATAAATAGATTGAATGTTCTTGAATATTTGGGAAAATAATACATGAATACTTTATGTAATGTATGAATTGATTATACATTAATCTAACACATGATCTAGCTGGTATGACTCAAAGTTCTTGTTTTCATTATAAAAATGTCATTTTAGTTTAAAATGTGTGTCACATTTTCAAAACTCAGAAAATGAGTACATGTTACTTTAAAATTTTAGTAAAATGATTCTTATTTCATTTTTGATGTTTAAGAATCAATTTCATGTCAATCTGAAAAACAATGTAGCCTATTTGACTTAAAGTTCTGGTTTTTACATTAAGAAAGTGTCATTTTACTATAAAACACATGTTACATAGTAAAAAGTAAGAACATAAGTTCATATTGTCTTGATAATTTAGTAAAATGACCCATGATTCATTTTTTATGCATAGTAATCAACTTCACATAAATCTAACACATGATGTGGTTGGTATGACTCAAAGTGTGTTTTTCACATTGAAAGAATAATTTCACTTTAAAACATGCCTCATATAGAAAAACTATATAAATGATCTTAGATTATATTGAAACTTTATTAAATGATTCATAATTCATTTTTGGTGCATAGGAATTAAACTCACATTAATATGACCTATGATGTGGTTGGTATGACTCAAAGTGCGTGTTTTCAATATAAGTTTCATTTTAGTTTAAAACATTCATACCATTTTCAAAAACTAAAAAACTAGTATTTTTTCAAACATTAAGAAAAAATCCATTTTTTTATTTTTCATTTCAATGAATAGAACGTACATCAATGCAGCATAAAATGTGACATGTATGACTAGATGTGGTTGTTTTCACATTAAAAAGGTGTCAATTTATTCTAAATCACACATCACATATCCAAAACCAAGAAAAAAAAAATATTATATTGATACTTTTGGACAAATATCCATAAGTCATCATTGATGTGTATGAATTGACTATATAGCAATCTAACCCATAATGTTCCCAGTAGGACTCCAAGTGCGTGTTCACAATACAAAAAATTCATTTTAGTTTAAAACCATATTCACATTTCCAAAAATAATAAAAGGTGCTCTTATTACCTTGATACTTTATATAAATGATCTATAATTCATTTTTGATGTGTAGGAATCAACCTCATGTTAATCTGACACGCAATGTGTTTGGTATGACTTAATGTGCATTTTTCACATTAAAAGTGTAATTTTACTCTAAAAAGTGTATCACATAGAAAAAACTAAGTAAATGAGCTCAAATTATCTTAAATTTTTTTAAAATGAAACATAACTCATTTTTTTATAGGAGTTAACCTTGCGTCATTTTGAAACATGATGTGGCTGATATGACTCAAAGTGTTTGTTTTAAATATAAAAGTGTCATTTTAGTTTAAAACATGCATCACATTATCAAAATCAATCCAAATAACTTAGATTATTTTCAAACATTAGAAAAATGATCCAAAATTAATTTTCTATGTGTATAAATCTACTACACATGAATCTGACACACAATGTGATTGGTACGACTCAAAGTGTGTGCTTTCACATTTAAAAAGTTTCATTTTACTCCAAAACACACATCACGTAGCCAAAACTATGAAAAATATTTTTTATTGTCTTGATACTTTAGGAAAATGATCCATATTTCATTTTTGATGCATAGGAATTTAAATCTTATCAATTTGACACATGATGTTCCTGATAAGACTATAAGTTCATGTTCACAATAAAATTTTCATTTTAGTCGAGAATGTGATTCATATATCCAAAACCAAGAAAAAAACTCATATTTTCTAGATACATTCGGAAAATTGTATATAATACTTTCTTTGTGTATAGGAATTGGTAAAACGTTAATCCAAAACACGATGTGATTGGTATGACTCAAAGTTCATGTTTTAACATTAAAAGTGTGCCTTTAATCTAAAGCATACATCACATAGCCAGAATAGAGAAAACAACCTCAAATTTTCTTGATACATTAGAAAAATGATCCATAATTAATTTTAATGAATAGGAATCAGACACGTGTTTATATAACACATGATGTGGTTGGTATGACTCAAAGTGTTCTTTTTCACATTAAAAGTTTCATTTTACTCTAAATCACATTTCACATAGAAAAAAAAGAGTAAACATGCTCAGATGGTCTTGTGACTTTACGAAAATGAAACATTATTCATTTATGATGTGTATGAACTAGTCGCACATCAATATGACACACAATGTGGCCAGTATGACTCAAATTTCATGTTTTCAATATAAAAGTGTCATTTTATTAGAAAACACGGGTCACATAGTGAAAATTCAGTTAGAGATCTCTGATTGTATTGAATATTTAGTAAAATGATACATAATTCATTTTTGGTGTGTAGGAATTTACTGTAGGTTAATCAAACACACAATGTTTCTGGTAAGACTCAAGGTGCATGTTTTCAAAAGTGTGAATAATGTCCCCTAACATAAGGTGTGAACCATGTTCACATACGGTGCATAAGATTTATTAAATAATAATATAATTATTCATATCAATAACTAAAAATAAAAAATAAAAAATAAAAAAATAATCTATAATATAGTCAATAATTAATCATTTAATGAAAATATTTGTAATTAATGAGATAAAAATTAATAATTCTTTATGTAATTAAAATAATTAACAATTTATAATATCATAAATATATTCAGTAATTAACAATAAAATTTATCATATGTGGATTATATAACATTTAATTTTTTATTTTTATTTTTTATGTACTGTTACAAAAATAAAAATTGATTTTACTATAGAGACAAACTTTTGTACAGAGGTTGATCATTGGGAAAATCCTCCTATAAGAGGTTTTTAAATATATTGTGTTGTAATATTTTTGTTTAATTATAAATACACATCAATGAAAATATTTTGAATGAAATTTTTTTAATGTAAATTTTGAATTGAAATGATGGTGGAATGTAATATTTGTATTCCAATCTAGTTTACTATAATATTTGTATTTCAATCCGGTTATGATTTATAATATGGTTTTCCATTAGGGATTCTATAGGGCTGAAACTTTATAGCTTCTAATATGACCTTTATCAGTGCTAAAAATCATTGATAAGGGCTACCTTTATAGGCACTAAAATAAAACACTTTTAAAGGTTACAATTTGTTAAGTTAACTTTGCATGCCAGTGAATTTTAGTGCAAACAAATCCAATTTTTCTAGTGATAATAAAGGTGGTTTCTATATTAAAGCATGGTAAGTATCATGATAAATAGTTTCTTGAAATATATAAAAACATCAACAAACCCCCCAAAAATCTTCCCCCTTTTGATTATTTCAAAACACAAAGGAGTTTCCAACAAACTCTTCCATTAATTAAATTGATCAAGAAGGTAAGATCATTGAGTGTAGATCATGAAAAAATTAAATGAAATAGAATATAGAGAAAGTAAATTAAAAAAATATTCATGTGAATTATAACAATTAAACTTATCCTATATATGGTAAAGAAGTGAATTTAGGGGCTTACCTAAGTGATAAAGTCACCCCATAATCTTGTATGAAACCTGGGTTCAAATACTGATCGTGGTGATTTATAGAAATTGTTGCAGTACTATTGTACTATAGTAGTGAAGGTAATATAATTGGTTATGTTGTGTAGTACTATAAAAAATAATTTTTCATCACAAATAGACTTTTGAGGTACTAAATTGGTAATTCTAGCGACAGATCCTCCAGGCCATCAAATGTTGGCCCATAAATCTATTTATCGAACCATATTCTGATCGGTGGAGTGCAAGATAGTGTGAGGTTGGTCACCTATGAAAATTAATGAAGGGTATTCATCAAAGTGAAAATCAGAAACTAAAATAATTGAAAAATTATAATATCACACTTCAAGACAAAGGTTGCACGCACTTCTGTATAGGGTGATAATGGAAGGTTGCAAACAATACTTTAGGGTGACTAGGCTAGCTTGGGTATTCAACAAAAATATGGGTATGGTTATTTATTTGTGGGTTTTTCAGGCTACCTCTCAATGCATTTGTGCCTCTAATCCTTTGGTCCATGTAATATGGGGAATTCATGTTTTATAAGGGTTCCCACACAACTCTGTTAAAAAACATTTTATCTTGAAAATGATATCAAAATGGTATTTGAGTCATATATTAAATAATTAAGGCATACTGAGAAAAAAAATTATCACTAACAAAAATAAATAAGGATTTAAACTATCATTCTTGATGGTAAATAAAAAAATTTAAGAAACAAATATACTAATGAATAAATGACATGATATACATTAAATATAACCCCCTCTTAAACCATGAAAACTTATTTAATATAAATAAGAAGTACCATCAATGTTTAGTGGTAAAGAACACTCTCCCTTAATCTAAACACTTCCTTATGAAATAATAATATGACAAAGGGAACCCTGGCTATTTTCTCGAGCTACCGGTGAAGACGGTGGCGCTTGCGACGACCTTCACCCCCTTGGGGGGGAGGGAGAATCGTCGGCCGACGAGAGACCATGGGTTTACTGGCATTTCTCAAACCCTGACTTCCTTCCCCCTTTCAGAAAATCTTGTTGAGTCCCAAATCCCCAAACCTAATCGAAGGGTGCCCTAATCTTCAACTTTCGACTTCGGAATTCTGAGAATCTTCCAAAATTCTGAATCTTACCTTGATCGCGCGGTTTAGGCAACGAAATCCTTCGGTGGATGCATTCGATAGATTTATCTTTGGTTCTTGGGATCTTTGGGAAGGAGTGACTGTTGGCTTGCTTGACAGGCATAACATGATGATTTGGTTCGAGTCAGAAGTAGATCTTATTTTAGCATGGTCGAGGGCTCCTCTTAGCTTCAATCGATGTTGATTCTTACTATTATGGCGTTCCTTTGAGTTTCACATGAACCATGATTCACCATCGGCAGCGGTATGGGTATGCTTTCTTAATCTCCCACTACCTTTATAGAATCCTGCTGTTATTCGCATTCTAGGTAATCTTGTAGGAAGGTTTTTGTGTTCTGATTCTCGAACGGAAGCTGTGTGCCACCCGATTAATCCCTGGGTTTGTGTGGAGTTGGATGCATCCTGGATACCTTTTGATTATGTGTGTATTACAATTTGAGAGGAGTACAGGTGTAAGCAGTAGGTGTTCTATGAGGACTGGATATATTTTTTCACTTCTTTCCACTGATTGGGTCATTCAGAGGCATTTTGCAACGAGGGAGGGCCCTTGAAGGATCATTGTTTAGATGTCCATATGTCTATTGGAAGGGGGAGTGATGCTATGGGAAGAGTTTCGGAGGATGGTGTGAGGGCGGGTCCAGAACATATGGAGATTGGAGCTAAAGGTGGAGGTTAGGAGCCACCACTTCTGGTGATGGAACAGAAATTGGTTGAGGAATGTAGAAGGATTGTTGTGGAAGACCTTAGTGCTGTACACGGGGTAAGAGATGTTCTGGGAAAAGTGTTGGAGGTTGGTTCAAGGGAGGTCTCTGTTGTAGAGGAGAAAATAGAAGAAGGAAATGGAAGATATGTCCAGCCTCCAGTGGTGGCGCAACAGATGAAGGATATCAATAGAGAATTGGTTGAATATGGTCAGGGAGTTGTGGTTACATTGGGTACGGTGAATACCTTATAAGGTCCTGTGATGGTGGCTGAAGGGGATCATTTTGAGTAACTCAGAGAGGGGGAGGCTCCCACAGCACATGCAGTGGAGTAAGAGGATCCTGGACCTATTATGAAAACTATCTCCACAGGGGGGGCTATAGGTATAGATACCTCGGCCATGCCTTTTATCCCATTAAGCAACAGGTTTGAAAGCCTTGCCAATGACAATTTGGATTCCTGTTTCTGTAATAATTCAGAAGTTGGGGGTGCAGGTTCTGGGGTCTCCATGAAGGAGCTGATTGGTGGTAGTCTGGGACAAGAGGAAGTTTTCGGGGTTGTGAAAAAATTTGTTGATGGGGTTAGATTTCTTGCTCAAATTGGAAGGAATTCTTTGAACCAAAGAAGGGGGAGGAATAGTGGGGGAAACAGTATTGGCTTCGAGGATTTCCTAGGTAAAGGGAAGGACCAGGATGGGGTGATAAAGAAAATATGAGTGGACCGGATATTCATTCATATAGTGATATAGTACAAGGTAGGAACAAGAGTATGGTCGAGCGCGAAGGAACATTATCTAAAACCCCAAGAAGAAAAACTAGTAAAGACTATTCTTATCTTCCAAGCCCGACAAGAACTAGATCTGCTTTTAAGCAGGATAGCAGGGCGATTCTTGCATTTAAAAAAGGTAGCTTGGCCAAGCATCCCTGTGAAATCCAACCACCTCTAGTTCAGTCGAAGAGCTGGGAGCTTGGTGATATTGGGAAGCAGCACGGACCAGCTTCTGTTTGGGAATCGACCACTGCAGATGATGAATATGGTATGGGATGCAGAGATGATTACAGGTACTATTATCTGTAGTGTGGTTATTTTTCTTTTGATGTGTTTGAATTGAAAGTGTTGGTTTTTGGATTTTTAGGTCATTTGGCGTTGTTCTATATTTGTTTTTGAACCTTGTTTCGGGTACCGGCAACCCATAACCCGGCTTTTAAAATGGAAAAAAATGTTTAAGTAAGATTAATTAAAATAAAAAATAACATTTGAACGCTCACTAGCACACCATTAATTGAAAAAATAAATTGTATACATGATTGTCAACCTAAAACACTTTACCTAGTCATAATTAAAAGCATAGTCTAATAGGATTCATTATAACACATTTAGGAACCCAAACCATTGATATGTTAGGATTATTGACATTAAATGAAAACTTTTCAGTAAAATCCTTCTCATGAACATGGTACTATGTAAATATCAAAGAATAAATAGATATAAAATATCCAAAATAATCTACATCTAAAACTATTAATGGTATAAAATCTTATAGTTTTACCATACATGTTGAAATTATTATACAACATGGGATATTTTATGGTGTATCTAATATAGTTTCACTTCATTTTCATCATTTTTAATGACATTATTTTACCAAAACTTTCCCTTCGGGTGATGAACTTAGCCAGTATTTCTTTCAACCTCTCTAGTACAACTTTTAGTTTCTCATTATCTTTTTCAATATCTTCAAAATAATCACAAACCATATCCTTGGTGGGATAATCTATATTCATTAACTTCTCTTTCATTTACATGTGAATTTACATCTAATGGAACACAAACTTATGAGTCTCTTTAAGATTTTTTTAAATCTTAGTGATATTCATAAGATCACTATAAAAATTATGGAACAAAACTTTTGATTCATAAACATTATAAGTTTGATCAGTGGATCTTATAGATAAGGAAGATGAATATTATACCTAAAAACATTTAACCCTCAACAATATGTTACCATATTACTTCTCTAGTCTAAATTAAACACATGAATAATTGTCTACTGAACAATACCATTGTAAACTAAAAGACTCCTTCATATATTTATTTTAATGCCTCTATTTATTTTTATTTCTTTGGGAAAATTAGACTTGGAGTAGAAAGGTTCATTTCATCTACAACAAATAAGATTGATCATTGAATCCTTTTTAACTTTGTGATGTTTAATGTTGTTCTTCTCTTTCAATTTTTATCATTTATAGATTTTTCAAATCTAATTCAATAGTTTTTCTATTACATCTCCATTATCTAAATCTATATCATCAATAAATTATATAGAATAAGGAACAATAGCTTTAAAATAATCACTTTGTTTTTCACTAGTCACATAATCAATATTTTTTAATTCAATATCATACTAAAACAATTTACCATTAAGATTCTTCATATAATATTAAGTAAAATCATTTCTTTCTTGAATATCTAGGTTCTTGGAATTACATTTCTTAAGGACTCTTGCGATTCTTTCAATGATCACTTCATTGATCATGGTGTCTCTAATAGAAGTCATGTTTTCAAAAAATCATTGTGAATCTCTGATACATATCATTAATAAGTTCATTCTCTAACATTTTTAATTATTGATACTCTACCATATATATTCCATGATTTTTGTTCAAGTTTTCAGAAACATGATTAGTGACTTTTAATATCCTCCAAATGTTAGAAGAAGTTTTATTGAAAAATATATGACTGTAAAAAAAATCATACCAATTGAACGGTAATGATAATTTATAACTTTTTAATTTAAAATGTACTTTTTATAATTATTACTTAACAAATTATTTAAATTTCAGTTTGGAAACATTAAATTTTATAACATAATATTCCAATAATCAACAAAAATATTTTTCAAAATAGATACATCCTATCTTTCTAGTATTAATATTCAAATCCATTGAAATTCATGGCCTAAAAAAATATTATCCATCATGTATTAAACTATGATAACTAAAAAAAGAGATTTCCCTTAAACTATTCAAATTTTAGGATGCAAGTCAGCTTAATAAATATTATATCTTCCCAATTATAAGTAAACATAGAAAAATATATCCAAAAAGTGCATGATTTGATACAAAATGTTTGGTACAATAGTGGTGAAGGAAAGAGACAAGATGGAGGGGAAAATTTTCTATCTCAAATAATCAATGTAATTAAACAAAAAATATGATATATGGTGGATAAATAAATATATCAATTCATGTGAACTAAACTAAATATGTAGTGATTTTTATGAATTCATTATGACATGAAATTGTAAATAGGAACGATATACAAGGTTTCATATGAATTTATAGCGGTTCTGATAAATATGTAATCCACTCTTCATAATTCCTCAAACTCCTCAAGAGATGTGAACATAGACTAATTTACCCACTTTTAAAGAGAGGTATAACCCTTTACAACCCCTTGATTTTATTCATAGGGGAACAACCAACATTTTCCTCATAAAATCAATCAGAACCCATCATACTTTTTTATGTTGAAGAATAACTCAAGGGTTTCAAAGGGATTTATGAAAACTTAAACACAATGGAAGAACAACTCCAAAAAATATTAATCCAATTATCAATTTATATGTATGCAATGAGTATAAAAAATTACAATAATAACATAAAATACCCCAATAAATCTATCTTGTCGAAGCCTCTCAAAATAATTTGAATTAGATCACCAAAAATAACCTAAAAGACTCCATTCTCTTGAGGTTTGTGCAGATCATGGGAATAAATGGATGATTAGATAGGGTCCCCATCTATTCTCTATTTTATATATAATTATGTTTAAAGAATATATCAAAACAATATCTTGATAATAATCTTGGTTTTAGGAGTTCCATTGTGAGCAATGAATGAAAAACTCACAGCCACCTCCTTGAGGATCAAAATAGGTATATATGGGCCACCAAGAACCCTAATTCTTAGACTATATTCATGAGACATTTCATAAATGTATCTCAATTTGATAACTATTTATAACATTCATATTGACCCTATGTCAATTCATTTAACATTTAAAAAAATAAGAAAGACATTCAACCCCCTCATTATCATCATCACATGATGATTCTAATCGATATTGATAGTTGATTTTGAAGATGATTCTTGGACAAAGTATTAATGTACAATACAAAAATCCCACATACAACCACATGAACCTGATTCTGGACATGATCCCATGGACTAAACCCACACCTAATCCCCTCCCCACCACCCACCCCACCTATCTAGGGGCATAAAAATAAAAAATAAGATTCCAATCAACTGATTGATGTGGGGAGAGTGATTAGAAGTTTAAAAATGTGACATTACCATATGGAATTTACAATATCATGATTCGTTTGTGGAATAAGTGAAAATGAAAGGAGAAGCTCTCCCTCTACACAGAAGTCCCGCACTTGAATATATGTGCCATAACTAACATCGTTCCTTTGAGTGATGTTCTCCTAAGTATTGTTCAGAACCAACAATTAGGAGTATCCACTAGAATGCTTCCTCATGTCCCACAAAATCACCATCACAAAGAAATAGTAGACATCATCAAACTCCACCAATATCCCCCACATTCCCTTCTCCCTCATCACCACCTCCTTCCCCTCTCCCACCAAGAACACCAACATCCTCACCTGCAAGAAAAGTATCAAAAACTGATTTTGAGGCCTTCTAACATATGTCTTCATCACCCGATTCATAATCAACAACACTACCACCCTCCCACCCATCCATGTCATCTCCTTCTAGATGACTATTGGCACTTTTGTACCCATTGCTGACCTCCTCGCCATACCCATAATACCCTATCATCAGCTCTATTTTTTATGTTCCTTGGATTTAGTCTTATTGCTAGATAGTTCCCATATTTTTGTTTCCTTAGGCTTCAGTATTCCACCATTTATTGAGCATTCATGGATGCACATCCATTCTAAATGTGGATTATGTAGTAGACAATGTGGAATCAGATCACTAGAGCTAATCACAATAAATTAAAGCATAAACACACTCTATTTTATTTCTTTATATTCATATGATTATTAAAATGGATAAACACAAATTATTTATAGGTATATAGACTTACAACAAAAAAATCATGAAAAATAAATAGAAATAAAATTCCACAAAATGGTGTAGTAAGTGTCACCTAATAATCCAAAGACAGACATGTTAAGCAACCCAAGTTGAATTCTCTAATCCTCCTTCATAGCAGTGGATGTTTGGTTCCATACAATGAAATGAAATTTTATTTTCAATGTACCCCCTTAAACTTTTATTCCTTATATAACATTTGTGTATCATGGTGGCTGATCAACGGGTTCAAAAACTTCACCATATTTGACGCCTTTATTTTTATGGTAGCCTTTGGTGGCATCAATGGAATGGATTCCCTCATCAGTTACTTTACTCTATATTTCATTGGTTTTCTATTCCTTGAAGCTAAATTGATCAGAAGACTCCAATAAACAATATAAGTTTATATACTCCTTCCTTGGTTCTATTCTCTCATATATATCTATAAGGATTTGAACAGTTTGGGGACATATATTAGAAATTTCTCATTCGATTTATTTATATGTTAGAGTATGTGGTGATGTCATCATTGGTTATTTAACTCCTTTTTCCTCCAATTTCACTTCTTCAATGATTTCCTCAACTTTTAGAGTGAGTCATGCCTATCTTGAATAATAATCCTGATTCCATTTCCATGTATCCTTTTCATCAAAGATAAAATATATATTATAAATAATCTTCTTGGTTATGGGATTATATAAGCTATATCCCATTGGTCAGTCTCTGTATCCCATATGGAAACACTTCACTCCTTTTTCCTCGAGATTTCTTCATCTTGCCTTAGGGGTACTGACATAGGTGTTGGAACCAAAAACTCTAATATGGATTACACTTGTATTTTGAGTACTCTATGCTTCATGTGGTGTCTTTTATTCAAGATTTTTGGTTGAGAATATATTAAGGAGATACACCATACACAAATCCTCTTTAGCCCATAAATTCATGGGAACTCATTTTTCTTTCAGCATGATTCATTCCATGTTGATAATTGTTCTATTTTTTTCTTTAAGCTACTCCAATGAGTTGGGGTGTGTAAGCTAGTGTCATATAGTGTTGAATTCCATGGTACTTGAGGTACTTTTGAAAAACATCATAGGTTTACTCCCCACCTAAATCAAATTACAATGTTTTCATATGATGCTTACTTTGATTTTCTACCAGCACCTTTAATTCTTCAAATGCGTCGAACACTTTTGACTTCATCTTTCATTCCCAATTCTATTTTACCAAAAAAGTGGCCTTTTAAAAATCTGAAATAGAAACATCCACTACTTCAGATTATATCTCTGTGTATCTTCCCTCCATGATTTCCATGAAATCTTGGGTGTTGAGGAGTGCTTGAACTTGGATGCACCAATTATCATTATTGTTCTACATCATCTTCGAGATCAAATATCAGGTAATCTCATTCACCACATAGATTTGAGAAATATTTGGATGGTAAAATGGCTTATGCAGAATTCCAAAATTTTAGACTTCTTGTCTTTTTCCCATTTTTAGTTTATACTATAAATTTTTTCATAATTTAATTTGGTAATATTTTTTTTGAATTACGGGATTATATTTTTTTCTAGTAATAAAAATGAATGGAGGGAGAAAAAAATTCTTACTGTCATATGGTAAGATGGGTAGTTGTAAGAAAGAACGGTGTGGGGGGATACTAGATTAAATTGAGGTTATTATTTAAGATAAATGGAGATGGAATGTAGGCTTGATGGTGGGAGGAGAGAGGTGTGATTGTGAGAGCAGATAAGAAAGGGTTAAAAAATGGGATTTAAACCACTTTCCAAAAGTGGAATAGAAAATTAGGAAGATAAAAAATTGCTTTTATACCATGTCAAAGTATCTATTTTATAAAAAAATCGGATCATGCCTGGGTAAATTATACCCAAAAAAATACTCAGTTTCACTAAAAAATTTATTCAACCCTCTCTTTTGTTGTAAATAATTAGAAGAAGATATGATGGAACCCTCACACATAGTAAGAAACACCTTCATGCCCTATGATTTCACTTAAGGTGGATTATGCAACAGCAAATGTAGAAGCAGATAACTAGAGGTGATCATAATAAATTGTAGCAAAAACACACTGAATTTTATTTATTTAGGTTTACATTATTATTAAAACAGATAAATACACCCTTTTATAGGAATAAAAAATTATATTTAAAAATTAAGGAAAACCAAACAGAAATAAAATTCCATGAAATGATGCAATAGGTATCGGTGAAGCATCTGAATCCAGACACATCAAGCATCCCAAGTTGAATTCTCTAAGTCTCCATTAGAAATGGATTTATGGTGTTGCATATGGAAATAAAAGTTTATTATTCAATAAGATAGAGTTAAAGATCTCTTCCTTTAGTACTGATGATGTGAGGTTTCATTCTAGTATCTGAGAACACTACCCCTACCGATGTTGTCTTAGGATCCGACCGACCATCATTGATTGGGAGATTAGGGAAGGAAGAATTATGGAGTTCAAGATCTAGTATAGTAGCACTGATTATCTAAGTCGACTTCCTTGAAACTTATAGTGGTTACCTAGCTTTAGGTTCCATGGGAGAAGACAACAAGTAACCTATTTTCATACCCTAGAGACAGATTTAGTGGGGTGGCACCAAGATGATCCATTTTTTATCATAGTTTTATTCCTATGTGACTTTATGGACTTTATCCATTGAGAAATATTTTAGAACCTCTAAATATTTATTTATCATTTCCCTTGAGTGGAAATAGGGTTTGGTTTCATTGACAAAAAAGAATATATATATACATTTTTTTTATAAACATGTGTTTCATTTTATTATTACATAAAAAAAAATTTCCTTTTTTAACTCAAATAAATATTTTTTTAAAATATATCTTAAGAAACATCTCATATATTTTATATTCTTTTTTTAAGGAAATAACTAAATTTTATTTAGGTTGAAGAAAATTCTACATCATTTTATGAATGCCTTTTCTTATAAAAATATTTCAATATCTTGTTTATATCAGATATTAGTATATAGAATTTTATTTTATTAATGTTGTTTCTGTTATTTTTATGTCCCTTTTATTTTCCAATATTTTGAATTATTAATTTATATTATGTATGAAAAATGACCGAATACATAGACTAGAAATGTTCTCAAAAAACCATTCCTAGAATCCTTTTACCCTACTCCTTTATAGTCACCCCTTTCCCTCGCTATAAATACCACAACTACTAATACACTTCGGTTCCCTATACCATTGTTCCATAGTCCACTCAATATCATAATCTCACAATTGGGTAGTAATTACCTTCACTCCTACAAATTCCTTATTATTAAGAGTTAAATTTATGATTCTACGATTATCATCACCGTCTAGATAGTTAAATGTTTAACTACATGTGAGAATATTTTTGAGAAATCAATATCAACCTTCTATTTAAATACCTTTTCCACTAGAAACACTCTTTAATACTTATTTCCATAAGCACTACCACGTATTTGGATTTATCTAGTGCTACCATTTATCAGCGCTAAAAAGGCACTAATAATAGGGGTACTTTTATCAGTTCTAAAAAACACTGATAAAAGGTGAATTGTTGGTGCCAAAAAAGTGTTGGTAAAAGTACACCCTTTATCAGAGCTTTTAGCCCTGATAAATGGTACTTTTATCAGTTCTTTTCTTGGAACTGATAAAATTATTTCATTTATCATCACTAAAATAATTGTTTTTAGCACTAAAAAAGCTATATTTCATTAAAAAAATAGGTTTTCAGATTAAAAGGTTTTACTTTTACTCTAAAATATGTTTCACATAGCCAAAACAGAGAAAAAAATACTGTATTCTCTTTATAATTTATTAAAATGGTCCATAATTCATTTTTTATTTGTATTAATAAACTGCATATCAATCTGACACATGATGTGGTTTGTATGACATAAAGTTCATGTTTTTACATTAAAAGTGTAATTTTACCCTAAAACGTGTATCACATAGAAAAAAACTAAGTAAATTAGATTATATTGTCTTTAAAATTTACTAAAACAATTCAGAATTTATTTTTAGTCAGTAGGAATTTAACTCACATCAATTTGACCTATGATGTAGAAGGTATGACTCAAAGTGTGTGTTTTCAATATAAATGTGTTATTTTAGATTAAAACACACATCACATTGTCAAAACCTAGAGAACAATATCATATTGTTTTCAAAATTTAGTAAAATGTTCAATATTTCATTTTTGATGTGTATGAATTGACCACACATCAATTAGACACACAAAGTGATCGGTATGACTCAAAGTGTGTGTTTTCACATTAAAATTTTCATTTTACTCAAATCACATGCCATATAGAAAAAATCAATAAAAATATTATATTATCTTATTACTTTATAAAAAATAACTATAATTAATTTGTGACATGTATGAATTGATTTCATATCAATCCAAAACATGATGTGCCCAGTAGGACTCCTAGTGCGTGTTCACAATAAAAAATGTCATTTCAGTGTGAAATATGATTCACATGGCCAAAATCAATAATGTGATCTATTATTATCTTGATAATTTAGTAAAATGATCCATAATACATTTTTTATGTGTATGAATAAAAATCATTTCAACCTAACATGCAATGTGGTTGGTATGACTCAAAGTGCACATTTTTTACATTAAAAGTGTAATTTTAATCTAAAACACATTTTACAAAGACAAAACTAAGTAAAATAGATATTATTGTCTTAAAAAAAATTTATATGAAGAATAATTTATTTATTTTGTTCAGGAATCAACCACACATCAATCTGACTCACTATGTGACTGATATAACTCAAAGCTCCAATTTTCAAAATAAAAGTTTCATTTTAGTTTCAAAAATGGATCTCATTATAAAAACCAAGCCAATAATCTCATATTACTTTCAAACATTATAAAAAATATTCATAATTCATTTTTTATGTGTAATAATATACATCATATCAATCTGATACACAATTTCATCGGTATGACTCGAAGTGCACGTTTTTGCATTTAAAAAGTTTCATTTTACTCTAAAGCATATGTCACATATCTAAAACCAATAAAATGATCTTGTATTGTCTTGATACTTTATAAAAATGGTCAATAATTCATTTTTGATGTGTATAAATTAACCTCGCACCAATTTAACTCATGATGTCTCTCATACGACTCCAAGTGCATGTTTGTAATAAAAAATGTCATTTTCGTCTAAAATATGATTCGCATACCCAAAACTAATAAAATTAGATAATATTATCTTGATACATTTTTAAAATAGTTCATAATTCATTTTTGATGTGTATGAATTGATCACATGTCAATATGACACACAATATGGTTGATATGACTCAAAGTATGTTTTTTCACATTAAAATTATCATTTTACTCTAAACCATGCATCACAAAGGAAAAAAAGAGAAAACGAGCTCATATTTAATTAATACATCATAAAAATGATCCATAATTTATTTTTGATGTGTAGGAATTGACCATGTGTTTTTCCATAACATGATGTTTTCGATGAGACTCAAAGTGTATGTTTTCACATTAAAAGTTTCATTTTACTATGAAACACATATTACATGGCCAAAACTGAGTAAATAATCTCATATTTTATTAATAATTTCGAAACATTAAACATAATTCATTTATTATGTGTAAGAATCGACCACGCATCAATCTAACACACGATGTTTCTAATATGACACAAAGTATGTGTTTTCAATATAAAAGTGTCATTTTAGACTAAAACATGCATCACATAGCCAAAACCAAGAAAATAGATCTAATTTCCTTGAATATTCATTTAAATGATACATAATTCATTTTTTGTGTGTATGAATTGATCACAAGTCAATTTGACACATAATGTGGTCGGTATGACTTAAAGTGCATATTTTTAACATAAGTATGAACAAAGTCCCTAAATAGAAGGTGTGAACCACATTCACATATGTTTTTCAAGATCTAATAAATAATAATATAATTAATCGTATCAATAACAAAAAATTATAAAAAATAACTAATTAATATAATTGATAATTAATCATATATTTAATAATTAATAATGAAATTAAAATATTCATAATTAATTATATAATTATTAAAAACTATTTTTGTAATTAAGATAATTAATAATTTATAATATCATTAATATATTTAGTAATTAATTATATAATTTATTGTAAATAGATTATATAGCATTAAAATTATAATTTGTTTATTTTTTAGGTATTGTTTCTAAAATAAACTTTAATTTTATTATAGGGTCATGCTTTTGTAGAAAGGTTGGTCATTGGAAAATCATACTATAAGAGTTCTATTTTTGTATATTAGGTGGTAATTTTTTTATTAATTATAATTAAAAATAAATTTAAATTTTTGGAAAGAAATTTTTTAATTTAAATTCTAAATTGAAATGATGGTGCAATGTAATATTTTTATTCCAATCAAGTTTTCTATAATATTTGTATATCGATGTCATTATGCTTTCTAATCTTGTTTTTTATTAGTTTTTTTGTAGGGTGGAAACTTTACAGTATCTTATATGAATTTTATCAGCACTAAAAAATCACTAATAAAGTCTATCTTTAGAAACACTAAAATAAAGCACTATTAAAGGTCACACAGTTTTAAGGGCACATAGAATGTAGAACTTTTTAGCACAAACAAATCCCATTTTTCTAGAACTAATAAACGATGTTTTTGTAGTAGTACATGGTAAGGCACACAAGAAGTGGTGTCTTGAAATAAATAAAAACTATCAGAAAACTCCCAAAAAATCTTCCCCCTTTTGATTATTAAAAAACAAAAATTAGTTTCCAACAAAATATACCATTAATTAAAATGATCAAAAAGGTAATATCATTAAGTGTATATAATGAAAAATTAAATGAATCAAAATATAAATCATGTAAAGTAAAATAATAGGCATGTGAATTATAACAATTAAACATATCCCCTATATATATGAAACAATTGTAGTTAGGGGCTTACCTGAGTGATAAAGTCTCCCCATAATCTTTTATGAAATCCGGGTTCAAATATAAGTGGTATAAAAATTGGAACTATAGTAGTATTATTGCATTGTAGTAGTGCGGGTACTAGAGAACATAATGTAGTGGAGTCCAATAACCATAGTATTATTCATCACTAATGGGATTTGGGGAAACTAATTTAGGAATTCATTCCAGAGATCCTCCAAGACATCAAATCTTGGTCCATTGAGGTATGTATTAGTAGTAGCATATGACTAGTGGAATGAAAGTTGTTGTGAGGTTAGGCACCAATGAAACTGGATGTCGGATGGTCATCAAAGTGGAGATAAGTCACTAAAATCATCGAACAATTGTTATATCAAACTTTAGGAAAAAATCTATACGTACTTATACATAGGGAAATGATGGAAGGATAAAGACAAAAATCTAGGGTTATTGGGTTGGCATAGGAGGTAAAAAAAATATGGGTGAGGTTATTTCCATTTGGGGTCGTTAGGCCACTTCTCATGTCCTTTTTTCCTCAGATACTTTTTGAAATGTAGTCTAGGGATTTTTGTGTTATATAAGGGTTCCCATAAAACCCAGCTAAAAAATGATTTTCTAGAAAATTATATAATAATGGTATTTGAGTCATATGATAAATAACTATAGCATAATGAGGACAAAAAACTCTCACTGATATGAACAAAAAAGTATTTAATCTATCATTATTGATAGTAAATCAAAAAAATTAAGAAATAAATAGAGTAATGAATAAATGACATGATAAATATTAATTATATCTCCCTCTTAAACTATTAAAACTTATTCAATATAAATTAGAAGTAATATCAATGTCAAGTGGTAGAAAACACTCTCCCTTAATCTAAGTACTTCCTTCTGAAATAAGAATATGAAAGACCGTTATCCTTCTTCGGTGAACTCCCCATGTATAAAACATTTCTTACAAAGAGAAAAAAAAAGGTTAAATATATTCAATAAATTCATAAAGATATAAAATGTACTAAAATAAAAAAAAGAACATTTAAACACCCGCTAGCATACCATTAAATTAAAAAATAAAATGTATGCATGATTTCCATCTTGGAACACTTTACATAGGAATGAGAAATAGAATATTCTAATATGATTTATTATAACACATTTAGGGCCCCAAACCATATAAGTGTTCACATTATTTGCATTAAATGAAGACTTTGTTGTAAATTCCTTCTTATGAACAAGAGATTGTGTAATTCTACATGCATCATCACTTCTTTCTTCATATAATTACTTTTCTCCCTAGAAAACATTAAATCGCATTTCATAGAAAATTCAACATGAAAATTAATATTTTTATGGTCTTATTTTATTCTTATTTTCCCAAATAAGTCCTGGTAAATTGTTTCAACATTGGGAACTTTTTATCATATGTCTTTGAAATTGAAAACTGGTTTAATAAATTTTCATACTTAACATAGAAAATTTCATAAGAATGAAAACAATGTCATCTAGTGAATCAATAACAATTCTATATGCATCACCACTTCTCACCATAAACTCACCAAACACATATTGACATATAATTAATAAAAAATGAAACATTGGGTCTAATATGTGTACATATGTAAATCCATATAAAATAGGTTAAAATATTGAATAAAACAATTTAGAGATCAATTCTCACATAATCATGGCATAATAAATTCAATGAAGTATAAGTATAAACAAATCAAGGGAAATTTTGTCA
Source organism: Viscum album (assembly GCA_963277665.1). Classification (NCBI taxonomy): domain Eukaryota; kingdom Viridiplantae; phylum Streptophyta; class Magnoliopsida; order Santalales; family Viscaceae; genus Viscum; species Viscum album. The sequence goes on along the minus strand of OY728121.1, from coordinate 1,150,726,313 downwards.
AGAAACTCTTTACCACTTGCTAAAATTCATTTAAAATCCCCTTGGATGAAATAATTTGAATTAACACTTAAAGTACCATGATTTATGAATGATTCCTGAAATAACATGTAAAAAGAAGCAATATATCCACCATATAAAATAAATTAGGTGAATAACATAAAAATAATCCTTATTGAAGGAAAATTTAGATTAAATCCCTTTCATGAATCCATGTAATAACTATAAATCATCTCAGGGTACATCCCATCCTTGAGTATAAACTCCCTTCTATTAATTTTCTCATGACTAGAACTAAACATATATAACTATTACTACTAAAGAGTGTCAGACTAAACTTAAAGAAATAATTTTCCCATTATATATGAAAACATAAACTATATATGATGTCCAGTGTAGATAATATAGGATCATGAATTTTTGGTGAGTCATAAAAGATGATAAAATCCCATTTAAAGGTGATAATATAAAATTATCACTTCTTTTTGGTATTTTATTCTCCACCACTTATCATCACATAGAAATAATCTGCAAATAATTTAAAATAATATTCAAGATCATGCGAATATTTTATAATTTCGACTCTCCTATTTAATAATTCATAATATTCAAAAAGTGAATCTTCATGGTGGTTGACTTTTTATTTCTCACAAAGCAAGATGGAAACTATTACCAAGTCATACAGAGATAAAAGAAATTTTTTATAAATGCTGATGTGTAGAATTTCCGTAATCTCAATATTCTATGTTAATAAAAATTATATGTAAACCAATATGATAATGACATATTAAATATATATATTCGTTGATTTTATCTAGATATTTCACGTCATTAAGAATATGACTTGATTCAGTAGGTTAAATTTGCGAGTGAACACTTACCTTTATGTGTAAATTACTTTTACATGGAATTCAAAATCATATTTTATCCATTACATGAAGTTTTTTTAATTTTAAATGGATTTTATATTACCCTTATGTAGCTTAAAAACTTCTATGTTACCCATATGTGAGGTTTTGGAGACTCTTATATAGGTTCTATTTTAGGGATACTACAGTTATGTAGCTATATTATGGACTTTACATGATATTTGAAACTAGAAATTACCTTGATGTTAGGATAGGTTTACCCTTATGTGATCTTTGATTTATAAGATTTACCTTTATGTGATGTTATGTTAACCTTACATGGGGTTTTTTTACCCTTATTTGAGGAGCAGGTTAATATTATATAACCTATTGATACAGAAGCTTACCCTTACACAAGTGTTGGAGTACCCTTATGTAGGTATCGACTGACCTTTATGCAATATATAGAATAACCCACATGCCTTTACATAAGGTAAGGAATACCCTTACATAAGAATAATGATAATCATTTTACCCTTTCACAAGTGAGGCTTTATGAGAGCTACTCTTACATGGAGAGCGCTACCTTTACACAAGGGAGATTTTACCCATACACTATAGATGTGTGACCCTTACACAGTAGTGATGAACTTTATGCAACCTTAAAATCCATACCATACCTTTATTCTATTAAGGAAAAAATATCTTTTACCCTTATGAATCCCTTTAAAATAAATGAAACTTTATGTAGGTTTATCTTTTTACATAGAGTATATTTTTAACTATTAAATTCAATAATTATAATTATATTAAAATTCTTATAATCCATTAATATTAATATATTCCATTTATTCATTTTTAATATATTTCGTATGTATCTTAAACATAATTTCAATTCATCAACATTAATACTATTTATTGATAATAATTTATTGTTAAAATTCACATTTTTCATTTTTTATAATTTGTAATAGTCTATCTAAATAATTTATAATTAATATTATAAATATTCATTTGAATAACATAATTTTAAGTATATTTAATTTATTGTTAAATAAGCTCTAGGTTTCAAATTAACATATTACCCATATAGTTTATAAACATATTTTTGATTAAATTATATATTTCCTCATGACTATGTTTCAATAAAATTATATGTACTTCATATTTCTTAAATAATAACAATATATTCAAATTTAATAGTAATAAAAACACAGGGTTTATCATTTTAATAAAAACTATTAATTTGAAACTAAAATAAAATTACTTTTATTTGATTAAAATTTAATTTCACTTAAAATGCACTTTTATCAAGAATGACATACAATTTATGAAATAAAATCAAAATAGCTCATTATAAACCTTTATAAATAATAGTGTAGAATTATCATTATGAATCATACCATTTAAAATATTGAGTGAATATCAAAACGTATTTTCATCAAGTTATCTTAAAATATATTTCTACTTGTTTTAATTCTAGAAAGATTATTTAATTATAACATTTATTTATCAGATTTAAATATATTAAGACTTCAGGATATTAAACTTTATGAAACTTATCAGGCCTTTTTTTCCTTTGAGCCTTTGGGAAATGTAATTTGGGGATTTCATATTATATAAGGGATCCCACTAAAACTGGTTAAAAAGTGGTTTTTATAAAAAAAATGATGTAAAAATGGGATTTGAGTCATATACTAAATAATTAAGGAACATTCATAACAAAACTCTTCACTAATATGAATACAAAAGGATTTAAACTATCATTATTGATAGTAAATCACAAAATTTAATAAATAAATAGAGTAATGAATAAATTTCATGTTAAAAATTAAATATATCTACCTCTTAAACAGTGAAATCTTATTTAATATAAATTAGAATTACCATCAATATAAAGTGGTAAATAACATTATCTCTTAATCCAAACACTTATTCTAAAATTATATTATTATAGTGAAAGATCCTTCTTTGGTAATCTCCCCATGTATCAAAAATTTACTAAAAAGGGCCACAAAACTGGTTAAATATATTTCAGGAATTCATAAATATATAAAATGAATTAAAATAAAAAGTACATTTGAACACCTGCTAGCTTACTGTTAAAAAAATTATAAAAGGTATGCATGATTTCCAACTAGAAATACTTTACCTATGCATTATGAATATAATAGGCTAATAGGATTCATTATATCACATTTAGTAACCCATCCCATAGATGTGCTAATATTATTTACATTAAATGTAGAATTTTCAGTAAAATCCTTTTTATGACCAAGGGACTATATAAATCTCAAAGAATAGTTAGATATGTAATATCTAAATAATCCATATATAAAACTAATAATATTAGAAATTATTATAGTTTTACCTTCTAACAAGTAATTTTTATACTACATAGGACCATTTTGAGTGTATCAAATACATTTTCTATTCATTATCATCCTCTATAGTGACATCAGTTTATCAAAATGTTACCTTCATGGGATGAACTTATCTAGTGTTTCATTCAACATATCTATTTAAACTTTATGTTTCTCATTATATTTTTTAACATCTTCCAAATAATCACAAACCATACCCTTGGTGGAGAAATCAATATTCATTAACTTTACCTTCAAATAAATTTGAATTTAAATATCACTGAACCAAAATTTATGAGTATCTTTAAGATTATTTTAAATCTCAATGAGATTCATAGGCTCACTATATATATTATCACACATAAATTTAAATTATTAAAAATTATTAGAATGGTCGGTGGATCCATAATATGAGGTAGCTGAAGATGATACCACAACATATTTAACCCTAAAAAATAGGTAACCATATTCCTTTTTTAGTTCAGATTCATTACATGAATCACTATCCTTTTAACAATACCATTATAAACTAAATTCCTCCTTCTTGTCTTTATTTAAATTCCAAAAAAAATCTTTAGGAAAAACCGGATTCATGTGGAGAGTTCATTACATCTATAATAAATAGGATTGATCTTTGAAGTCTTTTTAACTTTAAATTTTTTAATTTTGTTCATTTAATTCAATTTTTATCATTTATAGATTTTTCCAAACTGCTTTAATAGTTTTCTATATCTTCTCTATTATTAGAACCTATACCATAAAAAAATAACTAGAATACGGAAAAATAGTTTTAAAAGAATGTCTATTTTTCAATAATCTCATTATCAATATTTTTTTTATTCCATATCATACTACAAAATATTATCAACAAACTCATCCATATAATATTGAGTAAAATATTTTATTTCTTCAATCTATAGGTTTGTGGAATTCCATTCCTTAAGAAGGCCTCTTGAGGTTCTCTTAATGATAAATTCATTGATCATGCTATCACAAAGATAAGTCATGTTTTTAATCATCATTTTGAATCTTTGATATATCACCTTAACACTTTCATTCTAAAATATTTTTAATTCTTGATACTCTACTATGTACATGCCAAGATATTTTTAAATGTATCAGAAACATGGCGAGTGATTTTTATTTTCCTCTAAATTTCAGAATAAGTTTTATAGGAAAACATATGACTGTAAAAATTCATACTAATTGAACAGAAATGATAATTGACATATTTTTAATTTAAAATGTACTTATAAGAATTATTACGCAACAAAGTATTTAAATTAAATTTGGTAGAATTTTAATGTCTCAAAATAATAGTCTAGTAATCAATAAAAATATTTCTCAGAATAGCTTCATCCTATATTTTTTGTAGTCATAGTTAAATCCATTGAAATGCATGACCTCAAAAAAATTTGTATTACCCATCATGTATTAAACAATGATAACCAAAAATAAAGTTGTCCCTTAGACTATTTTAAGTTTAGGATTCAAGTTAGCTCAAATAATAATGCATATATACAAATATAATTAGACATAGAAATGATGTGTACAAAATAACTACATGATTTGATACAACAATTAGACTATTTGAAGGGAGGAATAACCCTTTACAACTCCTTCATTTTATATCTTGGGGAATAATGGAAGAACAACTCCAAAAACACATTGATCCCATTATAATATAGATATAATAAGATAATGATTCATTAATGGAATAAGTTAAATTGAAAGGTGAATCGCTTTGCCATCCTAGAATTCTGACACTTTAATATCTATGTTAGAGCAAATGTCATTCCTCTCGGTGATTCTCTTCCAGGTGTTGTTCAAAACCAGCATTGTGGAGTAGTTGACAGAGTGCTTCCTCATGTCCCAATGCATCAGCATCCTAAATCCATAATAAACATCATCTATCTCCACCAAATTCACCCACAATCCCTTATCCCCCATCAATACTTCCCTCTCCTCTCACACCAAGAACTTCAATGTCCTCAACCTACCAAATGGCATCGACATTCGGTTGTGAGACCTGTTCACGCCTGTCTTCATCACCCACTTTGAAATCACAAATGGAACTTCCTTCACACCCATCCCCACCATCAGCTTATAGATGACTATCAACTCTTCCATACCCATCACCAAAATCCTCTCCATACCCAAAATTATCCACCCTCACATCTACTTTCTATATTTCTTAGCCTTTATCTTCTTACTAGACATTACACCTGCCTCTTTTTCCTTAGGCTCCGGTCATCTATCATTGATTTTTCATTCTTGGATGCACTTCAGGATGAGTTCCATATTTATTTCTAGAGCATTGATATTTCAAGGTTTTATTCTAGTATTAGAGAAAACTTTCCTTTTGATGATACCTTAGGATCTGGCTAGCCACAATCGATCAGGTGATCGAGGAAGGAAGATAGGTAGACTTCCATATTGACTGATGTATCTCCAATGAGGTGATATCCATTCCTTTATACTTTAAGATGTTTTGTGGCTTCAATATCTATGTAAAAAATAGTGAGGAACCCATACCCCAGAGACAGAACCTGAGGGGTGGCACCGTGAATTCTCATTTTTTATCAGAGTTCTTGGATTCCAGTATTTTCTCCCTTGAGCGAGCTTTGATTGCCACCAAAAATCAATTTCTATTTGCCTTCAGCGACAATGGGGAATGATGAAGCTTATATATATAATTGTTTTTTTGATAAATGAATTTTTCCATCTATTATTACATAAATACAATTTTCCATTTTCAATGTATTGTTTTAAGAAAAATATCTTAAGAAACATTCATTTATGGAAATTACTAAAATGAATTAAGATACATCTCCTCCCTCAATCTACCATCGACCAGTAGTATCTACCACACTCCTCCCAAAATCATCCCCCAACCATAGCATGATTTTCCCTCATTCTTTGTAGGTAAATAAATGTGGTTTCAGACTTAGGGAAATCTTGGATCTTTGGATTCTTTTAAAGTTTTGTTTCAGCCGACCAGAATTAAGCATCGACTATTCATTCATTCTACATCATCTTTACAGTTGGTGTGATATGCTCAGAATGACTTTTTTTCATTATCATTCCTTCCCCGATGAGAAGACACTTCAAATGGTGTAATAGTAATTTATTATGTAGCATTTATGGAGGTTTTTTCTTTGGAATCATTGTTGGGAATTACAGAGTGGGTGGTTTTCTCTTATTTGAGTTTTCCCCTATCTCTAATTAAGTGGTTTCCAGTAGGTTATCTAGTGTGGTGACTATTTATTTCACTTTTGGTGTGTGAGAGAGGGGGGTTTTGGGCTTCTTTGATAATTTCATATATGGTTCTAAGATCATCATCAATGTTTTTTTTTCATTTCATCTATAGTTTTTTGATCATCATCATAGTTTTGTTTTGTTTGATTGAGGATCTGAGATTGAGTGATGTTTTTCACCATCTCCAACTGATTATATTAATTCTATCTGATTTAATTCTTGTTTCATAAAGATTATGGGTTTTACAGTTACTTAGATCATCGATCTATAGGGGCCTTATTTTGGTGTTCTTTTTCCTGAATCTGATGCCTTTGGATGAAAAGGTATGGGTGATTATAATTTACTATTAGTGTATGAAATTTATGAGAATTATAATAGATTTCATACCAATATAGTAGAACAATATTATTACATTTATGAAGTTTTTCAGATTTCATTATAAATTGAATCTAGATTATAATGGTATTATAGATTTTTTATAAAGTAATCACCTCTAGTTGATGAATAGATATGATAATAGGGAGATAAAAATTTATTAAGAAATCCTAGTCCACCCATTTATGACACACTAATCTCACCATTTATACTAAATAATGAGATGTGTGGAAAGTTTTATTACATTCATATATCTAGTTTAGGGACCAAAATTCTGAAAGATCTTGGCCATGGTCAAGTCCAATTTGAGCAAGCATACCCAATTTCACTAAGGTATGTCATTCATGTTAGATGCATAATTCTTATCATACTGGTTGTTTGGAAGGATTGTGCTTTTAGGGGGGTCGAATCCTTTCTATACATGGGGAATACATCTATTTTATCCATTTTATGGTTTATCATTTTCTTAGTAATTGAAATGATTGTGATTTTAAAGGTTCTCTTGGTCTTAGTGTGACATTTTATTCCTTTTTTCATCTCTATCCATATAATAGTTATTTTTCTTTTAAATTTTTATAGATTCCTTTTTTGGATTAATTGATTCTATAATTGTTATAATCTTGTGGAATTGTATAATTAGAAACTTGAAAACCATTTTTCTGGTTTAGGGTCTCATTTTATCATTTATAATGACATGTATCTAATTTTAAATTATTAATTTTAATGGTGGAATATAGTTTTCTGAGGTTTTTAACTACTAATGTCTGGAATCAGTCTTTTCTTCATGTTAATTAGTTGATTTATTTGGTATGATTTAATTTTTATTAATCATTATTAGTTTAAACTATAGAGATATGGTATTTTAGTTTCTAAAAATATATTTTTAAATAAATAATTAAATATTTCCAATTTTTATTTTTTTTCATGCTATATGCAACCTTGATGATTTTTTTAATGTTATTGTCTCATCACCCCCATGTTTTGATGAATTTGTGTTTTTGTCTATTATCTGAGGTATGAATATGCTACTAAACTACTATATCATTATTGAAATTTTTATCCCATATGGGATGAAAAAAATCATTTTTTAATCAATGAAATCCATTTATGTGGTTCTTCTATTTGATCAAGGAAGTAATGATGTGCATCTCATCTCAACGATGATATTATTGGGTCTGTATATTAGAATTTTATCTATTTTCATGAGCTAGATTTTCTAGATTTATAGCTTGCTACATAATGAATTTTGTGTGTGTGTGTTTTAATTATTTTATACAAGGAAATTGTTTTCTCATAAATGGTATCTTGATAATTTATTAGTGTTTGGTGTGTTCTTTAAAATGAAATTAGTCTAAAATATTTCATGTGGTTAATAGAAAACAAATTACTATTTTTTCAAGAACTAAGGTTCTATAGTTTTATTTGTATTGGGTTTGGATTGGGATTTTACATTATAAATATGTATAAATCCATAGCCTATATTCTAAATAGACTTGTTTATTATTATTTTAGCTGGACATGGAGTGTGTGGAGAATCTTGGGGTTACATTTTTTTGGTAATATAATTTTTATATTATAAATCTCTTGCTTCATCGGTAGTTGGACATGGATCCTGTAATGCATCCATGGGATGCATCTTTAAGCTAATATAATATCAATGCCTCGTTGTTTTATTGTTCTCACTCACCTCTTTCTTCCTCTTTGTTTTGGTTTGAAATGTAAATGCACAACCTGATTTAGAATCTATAAAATATGGAGAGAGGATATGAAAACTCAAAGATTATTTGGAAAGGGAAAAGAATACAAATATATTTAGGTGATCATTTCCCCTACATACCAATAAGTAAAAAGGTCTAGACATGGAAAACATTGATGGTTTTTTAAACCACTTTCTTTATCAGCAGTTAGAATTGGTGTGTGTGGAACATCTTGGAACTACATGTTTAAGGAAATAAAATAATGTTTTTTAAACCAATTTCTTCATAAGTAGTTGGTCATGGAGTGTGTGGATCATCTGGGGGATGCATGTCTTAGGTGATATAATAACATTGTTTCAGTGTTCTCACTCCCCTCTTTCTTCCTCATTGTCTTGGATAGAAATGTAAATTCACATCCTGATTTTAATGTAATAAAAAAGTGGATCGAGGATATGATCACTAAATATTATTTTTAAAGAGACAAGAATCCAAATATATTTAGTTAACATTAATTTTTGAAATTTGTAAGGACCCATTTTTTACCTTATAAGACTTTTAAATATTTCTACATATATTTTCAGAGTTAGGTGTTGAGACGGCAAGTGATTCCAAGTCTTAGTTTTCCTAGAATTAATTTTATAAAAATATAAAATATATTTTATATTGCACATGCATAGTTACAAAAATAAAATGGGATAACTCTTAAATAGGATCTTAGATCAAAGATCTAATACTACGATTGGGTCTGGAATTCCATTTTTACCCTAGTTGTGACCTAAAATGGGTCAGTATGGGGCATTCAGAAATAGAAACCATTGGGGTTAAGTTTAGATAAAATAAATAATTAAATTTATTTATTTTAATTAAATTAACCTAACTAGTTTTTTTATCAATTCCATGTTATGGAAATTTTCCCAAGGTTAGCCGCATAAACCCTGGGATAATCGAGAGATGTTCTTCCTCCTTATATTGGGAAATTGAATCAGATAATGATGAGAACCTGGATCGATGTACATCAAAGTGTATCTAATGCAACGACCCCTCTAAATCATTAGAGAGCATGTTCCTTGTTTAATAATGAATCAATATCGATGTTGGACTCATCAATTCATGGTTTATTCCCTTTGTATTAAATTGATTAAATATGATCTATCCTTTATTTGATTTCTCCCAAATTCTAGACATTACATGTGCCCATGTATAAAAAATATATTGATTATTCTTTCATTTCTAACCCTAGATATCCCCATTCAGGATCATTGGCCAACAATTCTTAACAATGTTTGATAAACCTTTTTTTATTCCTTTCTCCCTAAATATATTCATGTTCTTCTCCATTGGGATATGGGGCCATGGTTCGACGTTTCCAGGTGGTACCAAGCCTGATTGAACCCTTGGATTCACAGCACAATAATGTGTCATGACCATCACATTGAATTGAGGATGGAAACAGAGGAATTTCAGGTTATGGGTGATCAATTCATTAAATTGGAATCTAAATCAAAGATGGTGGGTGATGGAATACATGTTTAGTGTGAGGTGGTTCATCTAGGTTTCGTGCATAACAACGGAAATTATTTTTCTAGCCACCGGAGGGTTGAAAACGCTAACCAGAGTATAGATCCACTAATTTTAGGAGGAGAAAAGGCTAGATTCGAAGGTATAGTGACTGGATCTAGCACAAGGATACCAGATCTAAAATTCTAGGAAAAGGAAGAACACATGGTGTGTAACCCCTATGTTTTGGTGCCTAGGGTTTTAGGAAAAAGATAAGAATGGAATGGAATTTAGGCCACTTACACTCCATGTATCCCACCCCTGGTTGATATACCATGTGGAGGAGAACACAGGAAAGGCACCATGTGGGATGAAATGGAACTAATAGAAAAATAACCTATACCAATGGTTTAGAACCATTGGTATAGGTATCCAAACCATTAGTATAGCCTACACCAATGGTTTGGAGGACCGTTGGCTAGTTTGGTGTTCTAGGAAAACCATTGGTATAGACCTATACCAATAGTTTGAAAAACTGTTGGTATAGGACATATGAAAAACCTATACCAACGGTTTCATAAAACCATTGGTAAAGGTAATTCAAAAAAACCGAACTTGGTTTTGATCCCAACACCTTCCATTTATAATTCAATAACCTAACCACTAACCTAACATAACTTTTGTGAACATAATTTCATAAATATATATGTGTATATTCATAAGTATATTAAATTTTGATTTATTTAATGTTATTTGACAAAATATTCCATAAAAAATATGTGTCCCTATACCAATGGTTTTGAGAACCATTGGTATAGGTTATTTTTTTTTTGAGCTATACTAGGCATAGGGTGGAACTATACCAATGGTTTTGGCCAAAATCGCAGGTTTAGGGTCACTATAATGGACCTATACCAAGATTTTCGCTAAAACCGTTGGTATAGGTCCATGTAAGTGACTTATACCAATAGTTTTGTCCAAACTATTGGTATAGGTCCATATTAGTGACCCTACACCAACGGTTTGGTCCAAACCATTGGTATAGGTCTATATAAGTGAATTATACCAACGGTTTCTCCCAAACCATTTGTATTGGTCCAAATTAGTGACTTATACCAATGTTTTGTCCAAAACTGTTGGAATAGGTCCTATTTCTAGTAGTGTGTCCAGGGGCATGCTATGTACCAAAGTTCACGAACATGGCCAAGGAGCACAGACAGGGACCCCGAGTAGCTTTGACACATCATGCATACCCCTTATATGATGTGTAGTGCTACATAGTTCATGAGTCATGTGATATTGAGGAAAGATCCTAGAAAATGAGAGGGACCACACACTGTGTGAGCCCCCTATACTCCACGTACCCCATGACTCCTTTTGAGGAAACTTAAACCTCTCATATAACCTTCATTTGGAATCATATTTTGGCTCATGAGTATCCTAACCTGAGTGTTTTTTCATCTAGAATGTGATTATGGCCTCTATAGTTGTTTTTAGAATATTAAGTAATATTTTATGAGAGAGACACTTATTTAGGTGATTCTTGAAGATGGTAGTGATCACAAAGGATCACTATAGGCTTTCCGAGTGGCTCCCTCCTACTGGATAGCTCATGGTTCCTCAAATACTAGAGTGGAACCCTCCATCCAGGCTAGTTATGGGTACCCATCCATCTAAGTGGAACCCTTCTGTTGGTTACTGAATGGGTCCTTAATGACTAGAGTGTCACACTCTAGTCTGGTTGGGCATTGGTCCTCAACCATCCGAGTGGCACCCTTCTATGAGGCGCATGGGTCCTCGATGACTAAAGTGGAACCCTATATCTGGGCTAGGCATGAGTTCTTAATTATATAATTTTCACCCTCCTACAGGGCAGGGCATAGGTTTTTGATGACTAGGGTTCCACCCTCCATCCGAGAAGGGCATGGATCCTCGAACATCCGAGTGGCACCCTCCTATTAGGTATGGCATGGTTCCTCGATGACTAGAGTCGTACCCTCTAAATGAGATGAGAATGGGTCCTCAACCATCCAAGTGGCACCCTCATGTAGGGAAGGGCATGGGTGGAACCCTCCATCCAGGCCATCCATGGGTCCTTGACCATCTAAGTGTAACTCTCTTATGATACCAGGGCCTAGGTCCTCTACCTAGTGATTATTTCCCCTTGATTGTGAGGCATAGTGGAGAGGTTTGACTTGACTTGGATGTTTTCTAATAGGAAGGAACGTAGGATGTTGGGTTCCTTTAATGGACTTCTGGAACTGATGAAACACTTTTCCTGTGAAGGTATGTGAGACAAACATTCCCCTTATTTCCCATTTGGGTTTATTTATCTTATGAATATATATATATATATTCATGTGTTGTATTCTATTAACTCTTTTTATTTGGGTTGATCTATTTACTATATATTCATATTTTATCATTTTCTTCTCCCCCTACATCTTTTAAGGCATCCTACTTGGTATGTATATATTCACCCCTATATGGGATTTGCCTGCACATTTTGTGTATTATGTAGAAAATGGATAGGTTGTTGGTGACTACTGAGGAGATTACGATACTTGGTGAATTGGACCATATATGGTGGTCAAAGCTTGCAGATTAGAATTTAGGTTCTATCAATAGTTTTTCTTTCTAGTTTTTTCAGGTTTTTACATCTTTCTAGTTGGGCCTGTATTTTTTCCCTTAACTTTCCATTTTTGATTGTCTTACTCTTATAAATCCTAGAGGTTTTACATGATTGGTTTATATTCTAGTTGTTTCATATATTTTTTACTATTCCTATTAATTTATTCATTGATATGGTTGAGTGTGTGAATATATTTACATTATAAAAAGGCCTCCCATTTAGGATATGCCTTTCGATGCTTGTCACCACCCCATGGCCTATAGAGATGGGCTTGGGGTAGTTGAGTCTTAAGCCCCGGTTAGGGTCAGGTCATGATAGATTGGAATCAAAGAAGTTTATTCCTTGGGACAGTGTCAGGTGTAGTCCACTTATGAGGATTTTTTTGGAATTTAGGAAAATAGTTTCAAATTTTCTTGAGTTCATCTCACATTCCAGGTAATCCAGTGCTGATATGGGTGGTCAATATATCCATTCACCAAGAAATTTTCAACCTACTTTTTAACTTGTCATACTAAGACATTGGTTATAGGGATCAATGGTACATGAATCATATAGGATTGTGTATTTGATTGTCCTTATTCAGTTATATCCCCATTGTTTGTTTGTATATATACATATGCTCATCTGACCATGGTATATCTTGATTAAATTTTCAGTATACCTATGTGGAGACAACTAGCCAAGTTACTAGTTTCAGATCATGATGAAAATATAATGAGTGATAAGTCCTTGGTTCATGGTCTATTCCATGATATCCTTCTTCTAGGTGGATAGGTAGTAGCACCACCACCTATCGAGTGGCATAACATCCCAATAGAGTAGGCTAAGGATGCACATAGGCCAAGCTTACTCTACGAGTTCCAATTTCAGAGGCTGCTAATGTTTTCTGACAAGACAAATCCTCAGGAAACAGAATATTAGCTAGATTCAATGTTCCATGTATTAAATATTATCCAAACATCAATAGATCAGGTGGTTACACTAGTGGAAAAAGATATCATAGTGGTACTTTTTCATCATTCCTCACCTATCAGTAGGTGAAGGATGAGCACTAGGTTCCTGGAGGTTTGTTATGGTCCCTTGAGATCCTAGAGTAGAAGTGGGATTACATATCCATGGACATCTTTATATTACTTCTATAGATATATAAGGGCCATTATTTCATATGGGAGATAGTTTATTGACTCACAATATTGTCACACTTCCTTTCTATTAGGGAGCAGATTATGGTGGAGAGTTTGGGGAAGATGTATGTATGGGAGATTAATATACTTCATGGTTTTCCCTATACTATTTTCTCTGATCATGATGCATAGTTTACGTCATGATTATGGAGATTCATTCATGAGGCATTTGGAACCCAAATGAGGATGATTATAAACTTTCACCCCCATACATATGGGTATATCGAGTGAACTATCTTGGTGTTGGAGGTTATGTTGAGGTCTTTTATGTTAGGCATCATCCAGAGTTGGGAGGATCACTTTACCTTGGTATAGTTTTCATAAAACAATATCCACCACTCTACTATTGACCTGGAACCTTCTAAGGCCTTATATGGGAGACCTTGTAGGTCACCCTTGTGCTAGGTAGAGATTGGTGAGGCATATATTTTGGTTCCATAGATATTGAAGTTAATGATGGAAAAGTTCTGGGTAATCCATGAGTAGATGAGGACATCCTAGATCTAGAAAAAATCTTACATAGATCACCATTTTAAGACCATGGAGATTGATTAAGGAGACCACATTTTCCTAAGAGTCTCCCCGCGATGAGGATTGTGAAGGTTTGAATGAGGAGGAAATCTTTCCCCAAGGTTCATTGGTTCATTTGTGATATTGCATAGGGCTGCAAAGGATGCTTACTACCTCACCCTACCCCCATATATGGAGTGGGTGAATGACGTATTCTACATGTCATAGATGAGGAGATAGGTGCATGACCCCATGCAAGTTATTTACTTGGGAGAGATGGACATCGAGGATGGATCCACTATTATAGAGTATCTGGTTGTGATCAAGGATCAATAGAAGATAACCCTATTTGGATGTACCACCCCCTTTTTTATGTGTTGTGGTAGCATAGGAACATGAAAGAGGGATCTAGGGAGTGGGAGATCCAAATGCGGGCCCATTATCACTAGCTATTTGTGTAGTTTTTATTTTGGGGAAAAATATTAAAGGAGGGAATGATTTAGAGACCCAATTATTTCCTTTTAAGACTTTTAAATAATTCTACATATATTTTCGAAGCATGGCACTGAGATGAAATGAGATTTAGAGGCCTATTGTTCCTTGAGTTAATTTTATAAAAACATTAATTATATTTTATATTACATGAACATTATTTATAAAATAAAATGGGATAAATCTTAAATAGGGGATCAGATCATAAATATTATTCCACGGTTGAGTTTATAACAAGATTTTTACCCTAAGAATGACCTAAAATGGGTCTGTGTCGGACATTCAGAAATAACGACTATTGGAGGGCATGTTTAGTTAAAATAAATAATGAAAAATATTTATTTTAATTAAACTAACCTAACTATTTTTTCAATAAAACCCCCATTATTTCCATTTTCCTAGGTCTAATCGCATAAACCCTAGTATAACCAAGATATATTCTCCCTCCTTCTGTTAGAAAATCGAATCAGATGATGATGAGACCCCAGATCAATGAAGATCAAAGCACATAAAACACAATGACCACTCTCAATCATTTTATAGAATGTTCTTTGATGAATATTAATATAATATCTAGGTATTATTCTTTAATTCATAGTTTACACCTGTTTTACTAAATTTATTCATCATGATAAATCCTTTCTTTGATCTATATCAATTGGTAGATGTTTCATGAACCCATGTACAAAAAATTATATTGATTATTGTGTCACTTATCACCCTTGATATCCCCAATTTTTTATTATTGTCCAATAATTCTAATAATCAATTAATAAACCTTTTTATTTTATTCCTTTATTCCCAAATTTGTTCTCATTCTTTACTATGGGGATACGGGACCATGGCTTGACATTATCAGGTTGTATCGAGCCCGATCGGACCGCCAGATTCATAGTGGAATCATGTGTGATGAACATAACATTGAATCAGGGATCGAAATAAAATATTTTTGGGTTGTGGGTGATAAATTCATTGAATTGTAATCTAAATTGAAGATGGAGGGTGACAGAATACATGTACAGTGTGAGGTGGTTCGTGCGGGTTTCGTGCGTAGCAACAGAAATTATTTTCCTGGCCACCGGAGGGTCGAAAATGACACACAGATCATAGATCCACTAATTTTAGGAGGAAACGAGGTCGGATTCTAAGGTATAATAATAGGATTTGGCATGTGGTGACCAGGTCTAAAAATCTATAAAAATCCCAACTACACACCATGTAGTTTAGAAGAACACACGGTGTGTAACCCCTATGTTGTGGCAGCTAAGGTATCGGAAAAAATATAAATATGGAATAGTGTGTAAGCCACCTACACACTATGTATTCCTCCCTGGGTTGACATGATGCTTGGAAGAGCACATAAGTAAGACCCCAGGTGGGAGGATACATCCAGGCACATGCTATGTACCGAAGTAAATAGGTGCGGACAGGTGCACAATGTGTATGGACACATCCATGGAGCATGGGTAGGGACCCCGAGTGGCTTGGAAACATTATATAGACCCCCTTCACACCATGTAGTGCTACATGGTTGGTTATTTGTGTGCTAGAGAGGACATATCCAGGTGAAATAGAGGGTCCAAATGTTGTGTACCCCTTAAATTTTTTTAGGAAACTCCAACCTCTTGTATCTCCTTTGTTTGGACTCAGATTTTTTGTATGTGAGTTGCATATCCTATGTTTTTTCCATGTAGAACACAATTTTGGCTTCGATAGAGGATATTTGTTCTTTTATGTAACACTATCCATATTTAGTGTTGGGTGAAATAAAAAATATTGAAAATATTAAACTAATTCAAAAAAATTCACAAAATATAAAAGTGTTATAATACATTCAACTTGGAATTTAGTAACCATAGAGAAATATTTCTCAACTCATTTTAAAGAAATATGAGTGCCTCTTCCAGCAATATATCAATTCTCATCCTAATATAAAATGAAAAAGTGACAAAATTAAGGGTTCCAAGACATGAAAAATCATGAAAAAGAAAAAAAAGTTAAACCACATTGTTATAGTCTTCAGGTCATAATTCCTATTCAAAAGAAACCATTCAATTATCTAACCTTGAAGTATTTATTTTTTATTAAAAGACTCCTCATTTTTGGAAATTTTATGCTCGATCTATTCAAGGATATTAATGGGTTAAAATATTCATAAAACATAGGCAATGATTAGTAAGAACTGAGTCACTAAATTGTTTATGATAATTATCACTTATGATAGGTGATTTAGTTCAAGTGTCTATAGATTTATTATTTAATTTAACACCTATTTAAGTGGGCTTATTCATTAATTTAAGCATAATTTTTTTCTTCATAAAAAGAACAAACACCACTTATTCTTATTAACTTTCTATTCAAAAGTGATAATGGGAATCCTATTAATTTCAATAAAAAAATATCAATATTCAAATACATATACATTTTCACATTTTCTATAATGGGAATCATATTAATTTAAATAATAAATATCCACCCCTTCTAATTAGTTTTTATAAATTCCAAAACTTATTATAACAAATTTTTTGTTTAAAATAGTTTAAAATTCAATATGAATCTCAAGAAAAAATTACCAAGGCTTTGAAAAACTATAAAATATTAATTAATTAAATTGAAATAGTGACATTGAATCATTTTCATGTAGTAGTTATTTAACAAGTATGAAGTGGGTTACCAAACTACACTTTAAAATTTTAGGTGTGAGGAACAATTTTCTTTGAAAAAAGTGTTGGGTGAATTCTTATGTTAAAATGTATTCATGTAAAACTTTAGTTGTTAACATGATTCCTTTGATAGTGATACATTCATTAGTTATTAATGAAATGTTTCTTTGGTTTTTCAATACATAATAGGAATTTTTTGATATATTTTTATGCTTATTATATTGGATTAAGTTTTATAAATTTTTGATTACGTCCTCTTAAATTTAGTTTTGAATATGAAAGTAGGTTTAATTAGTTTTACTTATGATAATCCATTGTATTTATTCCATAAAAGATGCCTTAACTTGATAATTTTGGAGGTATGTCTCCATGCAAGTGGTTTTTTTGAAAGTAACATGATTCCCATAATACAAAACATAAAAAATTCTATGTAGTTAAACATTGATAGGTGTTTAAATACTATTTTATAGTTCTTAAAAGTCTTTTAGTGTAATAGATGCAGAAATATATGTGTTATCCTGTGTGAAAATCTGTTAACTACTCTTATTAAACATTTATTTCTATGTATATGATGTAATAGTAGAAGTTACTTAACATTCTGTGTGTAATAGAAACTAAAACACCTAAGCATGTTCTACCACTATAGAAGTGCAATCCCATGGATACAGGTAGATGTATGTGTGTTTAATAGAAGAAGACATATATCGTGACAGAGTGTGTAATGTAATGGTAGTAGTCACTAATCAATGTGTATGTGTAATAGAATATCAAATACCTAAAAGTGTGTCTCAATTATAAAAAAGATCAATATGAAGGATAAATTAATTTATAATAATTTTCACAAAACAACACAATAAATTTATAAAGGGAGACTCAAAAGAAAAAAATTAAAAATTTTGAAAAGCATCACTGCACAATTTTTTTATTTAGAAAAAACATATATAACATAAACATATTCCAACTGAAAGAAAGGAACAAACTATATGAATATATTAAAAACACAATACAAGTTGTAAACAAGAAAGGAAAAAACAAGAGAGTAAATAGAATCACAAACATTGATATATATATATATGATCAAGGAAAATAAACCCAAACAAGAGAGAAAGGGATCTCCATATCATAGGCCATCCCATGAAAAGAGTTAAATTAGTTCTAGAAGTCCGTCAAAGATTCCCAAATTCATGTGTGTCTTCCAAGTAGAAAAGATCCAAGTCAAACCCAACCTCTCCACAATTCTACATAGTTGAGGGGAAAAATCTCTAGGTAGAGGACCTATGCCCTAGTACCATTGGAGGGTTCCACTCATATGGTTGAGGACCCATGCCCATCTTGACGAGAGGGCTCCACTCTAGTCATTGAGGACCCATTCCCTACCCCACTGGAGGGTGACACTCGAATTGTCGAGAACCCATGACCAGCCTGACTGGAGGGTTCCACTCTAGTCATTGAGGACACAAAACTGCCCCGTAAGAGGGTGCCTCTTAGATAGTTGAGGACCCATGCCCATCATGGCTAGAGGGTGACACTCTAGTCATCAAGGACCTATACCATGGTCCATAGTAGGGAACCACACGGATGGTCAATGACCCATGCCTAACCTGGTTAGAGGGTTCCACTTTAGTTTTCAAGGACCCATGCCTTGCCTCGCAAAAGGGTGCCACTCGGATGGTCAAGGATCCATGCCCATCTCGGCTAGAGGGTTCCACTCTAATCATCGAGGATGCATGAACTTCCCCATAAGAGGGTGCCACTAAAATGGTAGAGGACCCATTCCCATCATGGCTAGACGGTGTTACTCTAGTCATTGAGGACCAATGTCCTTCCCATTAGGAGGGCTCCACTTGGGAGGCATCTGATGATCCTATGTGATCACTTCCATTTCCGAGCATCATCTAAAAAAGAATAAAAACCATAAAATCTCACATCATATCCCAATATCCTCTATCGAGGCCACCATTGTGATCTACATGGAAAAAAACTTAGGATAGGCAACTCACATACAAAAAACTTGAGTCCAAACAAAGGAGATACAAGAGGTTGAAGTTTCCAAAAAAAGAGTCAAGGGGTACACAACATTTGGTCCCTCTATTTCACCAGGATATGTCCTTTCTAGCACAAAAATCACCAACCATGTAGAACTACATGGTGTGAAGGGGGTTTATATAATGTTTCCAAGACACTCGAGGTCCCTACCCATGCTCCATGGACATGTCCATACACATTGTGAACCTATCCGCACCCATTTACTTCGGTACATAGCATGTGCCTGGTTGTATCCTCCCACATGGGGTCTTACTTGTGTTCTCTTTCAAGAATCATGTCAACCCAGGGAGGAATAAATAGTGTGTAGGTGGCCTACACACTATTCCATCTTTATATTTTTTTGAAACCCTAGCTGCCACAACATAGGGGATACACACTGTGTGTTCTTCTGAACTACATGGTGTGTAGTTGGTATTTTTATAGATGTTTAGACCTGATCACCACATTCCAGATCCTATCATTACACCTTCGTATCTAGCCTCATTTCCTACTAAAATTAGTGGATCTATGATCTGTGTGGCATTTTCAACCCTCCGGTGGCCGAGAAAATAATTTTTGTTGCTACGTACGAAACCCGCAGGAACCACCTCACACCGTAAATGTATTCTGTCACCCTCCATCTTCAATTCAGATTCCAATTCAATGAATTGATTACACACAACCCAAAAAATATTTTATTTCCATCCCTGATTCAATGTTCTGTTCATCACACATGATTCCACTGAGAATTTGGGGGTCCGATCGGGCTCGGTACAACCCGATAATGTTGAGACATGGTCCCGTATCCCCATAGTAAATAATGAGAACAGATTTGGGAATAAAGGAATAAAATAAAAAGGTTTATTAATTGATTATTATAATTATTGGAAAATAATAAAAAATTGGGGATATCAAGGGTGAGAAGTGATACAATAATAAATATAATTTTCGTACATGGGTGCATGCAACATCTACCAATTGATGTAGATCAAAGAAAGTCTTGATCATGATCAATAAATTTAATAAAAAGGGTGTAAACTAAGAATTGAAGAGTCCTACCAAGATTTTATATTATTATTAATCAAATAACAATCTCTACAATTATTGAGAGGGGTCATTTTGTTTTTTGTGCTTTGATCTTCTTTGATCTGGGGTCTCATCATCATCTGATTCAATTTGCTAACAGAAGGAGGGAGAATCTCTCATGGTTATACTAGGGTTTATGCGATTAGACCTAGGAAAATGGACATAATGGGGGATTTATCGAAAAACTAGTTAGGTTAGTTTAATTAAAATACATAGTTTTCATTATTTATTTTAACTAAACATTCCCTACAACATTCGTTATTTCTGAATGTCTGACACAGACCCATTTTAGGTCATGATTTGGGTAAACATCATGTTATAGACTCAACCGTGGAATAATATTTATGATCTGATCCCCTATTTAATATTTATCCCATTTTCTTTTATAAATAGTGTTCATGTAATATAAAATATAATTAATGTTTTTATAAAATTAATTCTAGGAACAATATGCCTCTGAATATCATTACATCTCAATGTCAGGCTTCGAAAATATATGTAGAATTATTTAAAATTCTTAAAAGGAAATAGTTGGGTCTCTAAATCATTCCATCCTTTAATATTTTTCTCCAAAAAACAACACAAATAGATAGTGATAATGAGCCCGCATTTGGATCTCCCACTCCCTAGATCCCTCTTGCATGTTCCTGTGCTACCACAACACATAAACCAAGGGGATGGTCCATCCAAATATAATTCACCCAACACTTTTTTCAAAGAGAATTGCTCCTCAAACATAAAATTTTAAAGTGTAGTTTGTAACCAACTTCATACTTGTTAAATAACTACTATATAAAAATTCTTCAATGTCACTATTTCAATGTAATTAATTAACATTTTATAATTTTTCAAAGCCTTGGAAATGTTTTCTTGAGATTAATATTGAATTTTAAACTATTTTAAACAAAAAATTGGTTATAATAAGTTTTGGAATTCCTAAAAACTACTTAGAAGTGGTGGATATTTATTATTTAAAGTAATATGATTCCCATTATAGAAAATGTGAAAATGTATATGTATTTAAACATTGATATGTTTTTATTGAAATTAACAGGATTCCAATTATCACTTTTGAAGATAGATTTAATAAAAATAAGTGGTGTTTGTTCTATTTCTGAAGAACAAAATGATGTTTAAATTACTGAATAAACCCACTTAAATAGGTGTTAACTTAAATAATAAATCTATGAACACTTGTACTAAATCACCAATCATAAGTAATAATTAAATAAACAATTTAGTGACTCAGATCTTACTAATCATTTCCTATGTTTTAGGAATATTTGAGCCCATTCATATCCACGAATAGATCGAGCATAAAATTTCCAAAAAATGAGGAGTCTTTTAATAAAAAATAAATACTTCAATGTTAGATAATTGAATGGTTTCCTTTGAATAATAATTATGACCTAAAGAGTATAACAATTTGCTTTAACTTTTTTTTCTTTTTCATGATTTTTCATGTCTTGGCACCCTTAATGTTGTCACTTTTTTATTTTATATTAGGATGAGAATTGATATATTACTGGAAGAGGCACTCATATTTATTTAAAATGAGTTGAGAAAGATTAATCTATGGTTACTAAATTCCAATTTGAATTTATTATAACACTTTTATGTTTTGTGAATTTTTTTTGAATTAATTTAATATTTTCAATATTTTTTGTTTCACCCAACACTAAATATGGCTAGTGTTATATAAAAGAACCAAGTTTTTCTCTATTTATACAAAACACCAAGTTTATATAACACTACACACAACACATATATTAGATTTAGGTATAAAAAACACTATTTTTGGATTTTGTTATATATAATGCTGATTTCCTTTAATAACTTGTATAACACACATGACCTATTTTTACTAAACTATAACATACTTTTTATATTATAATTAAAATATTATTATAGTTGTCACCTGGACTTTGGAAAGTAGGTTATGAATAAGATTAATTAAATTATTAAAATAGGTTTTACACATGTATATATGTATAATTATTTAGTGACCACCTAACTATAAATTAAAATAAAACCCTTTTTAAAATATAGGAAATCTTTTCCTAGAAGATTATATTTATACAATCAAAAAAGTTTTACCTTAATAAATTAATTAAAAAATATGATAAATTATTTTAATGAAATAAATATATATTACATTCAAAAAATTATTTAATATTAATCTTATTTTTCTAGACAAGAGATAATAATAAATCCAATTTTATGATTAAAAATATATTTTTATAAAATGTACTTTAACCTCTTTTTAATAGTGTGCCTATTTTAAATATAATTTTTGAAACTTTTATAATTTTTATTTGAAAAAATAAATTGTTTATTTAAGTTTAATATAAAAATTTAATTTGGGTAAAAAAAATTATTTTTTTGAGAAGTTTAATTTTTTGATGAAAAGTGAAAACACTAAATTTTAATTAAAAACTGGTTTCTCATATAATTTATTTATATAGTAAAATTATATTTTAAATTGGTTTTAAAGTTTAATTAGTTAAATTATATAATAATATATCCAATTTATTTTATTATAATCAATTCCACATTGAAATTGGAAATAAAAACATTTCAAACTTTTGAACTTTTTACTTTAAAAAATTAGCTTTCTCGTCACGTCTGCAAGATTAATTTTAAATTAATTTCTTTCAATTTTATGATTGGAATTTGGAAAAATGGATTCCCTTTTTGTAAAAATTACAATTTATAATGTATATTAAGGTTAAATTAGTTTATTATTAAAAAATATTAGTGAAATTAATTAAAATTAATTACAGCGATTAAGGTAAAAATGAGTTTACTTAGTGGTTAAAATTTAGCTTATAGGGAAAAATAACCTTAAAATGTTTCCAAAAAAACTATGACCATATATCAACCATATTATACCTTTTATAGAAAATATACCATTATTTTAGGTGCATTATGTAAGATGTATCTCTCAATATTATTTACCGTTTTATGTTTACAATAATGCAACTCCTCCTCTACTATAAAAAGGGCACTCACCCCCTCACTTATTCACACCTCTCAATAAATTTTGATCTGGAAAAATCAATCCAAAAATTATCAAATATTACCTCCCTTTATCCTATATTCCTCACATTGAGAATAAATTCAACCATGGAAGCTCTTTGGTGGAAACCAAAAGGATTTACCCAAAGAAGTGGTAACATCCTTCAATAAGAACTTCTGTTTTATTTTTTTCTCCACCCCTTCAATTATTATTATTATATTATTATATACTAACCTCAGTATCCTAAATATAATGAGATTTTTTTATGTTATGGTTACTACCTAAACTCACACACACATCCATCAAATGTGATATGAAATCATATTTCATGTGTATGACGGACTACCGTCTCACAAACTGATGTCTTTTGGTCTTCCATTTCCACCTTTCAAAGTTGATAATCATGATTTAATTGCTATTTTATGTTATATATATGATATTTATGATGTATTTATTCTTATGAAATTATTATATAAAACATACCCTCGTGATTTCCATTTTTTGGGAATATGGTAACATCGTTTGTGGACGTGTGGACTACCGCCTCCTCAAAACGATGTGATTCGTTCACACATTACATGGAATGTATTAAGGATGGGTTTAATAAAATTATATTACATATATTAAATAGTAACTACAATAGAATGATAATATATATATATACACACATATATTTCATTTACTTTCTTTCTTTCAATATGATAAGAAAATAGAAACGGTGTTCATGTGTACGTATGACCTACTGTCTCCATAAACAGTGTATTCCATTTCATATTTCAAATATTTTATAGATTATTATAAGAATTTATATAATAAATATATATTATATTTAAATAATTTTTTACATTATTTAAATAATTTAATCATGATCTAAGTAGGAGTATGATGAATGAAAAGTAAAAAACATATACAAAAAACAAAGCGGTTATTACCTAAAACATGACTTTAACATGAAATTTTTAATAAAAGAGTTATATAAAGGAATAATAAAATAATAAATGATATTATATATAATAATATGGCTATTTGGTAGATTTATAATAAACTTATACATATTATACACGAGTTTTGAAAGTGTGCGAAGAAATTCAAGACTTAAGGTAAGGGTTTTCTAGTCCCACTTTTATTTTTATAAGACTTATACCATATTCGCAACATGTATATTTTTCATGGTGAGTATAATACCCATGAATGTATTATATGATTATTATACGTATATATATGAGTATTTACATATCCCTTTGATGATCTATCTTTCATGAGGTTTGTGGTTTAAAATTTACCAAATCAGTAAGGTCATTTTGTACCAATTTTCCTTCTTTGAGACACATGTTATGTTATGTACGTATATTATTTTATAAGGTGTATATAATTAACTTTGACATTATTTATAATTAATATAATTATTTTCATAATATTTTAAGCTTCGTGTAATTTTATTCTCTTTAGGGTATTATGATTCAATGTTACTATAGTGGTAAAAGTTTATTATTACAATCCCAATGTTTATCATAATTAGTTATGATTATGCATACATTGATGAAATATTATGATATATCTCTCATGGTATCTCATGAAGTTTCTTCTCCTGTGGTTATTCATGATATCTTCATGTAATGGTACCATTTCTATACTATTTGGTACTTAATATAATTAAGAAAAAATATTTAAGAAAATCTAACTTTATTTCCCTCTTCGATTGGAAATTTATTTTCTTTAAAAAGAATGTTTTCTAACCATTATTTTAAAAAATGTTATAATATTCTCTAATGATTTTTAAAATAAATTTTTACCCATGTTTTAACTTTTGAAAATTGGTTTTAAAAGTAATATTCTTTTCATTTTCCGATCAATAAACTTTTATAAACATTTTATGGTGTAAAAAAATTGTTTAGCGTGTATAGATTTACCCACCGTCATTACCGTCATTTCCTTTAATCTTCCCTTTAATGTTTATAAGTTTATTTTTTTAAATTTGTTTCATAATATTCTGTAAACTCATTGTTTTTAAAATGGTTTTCAAAGAAAAAGGTTTTCAAAATGTTTTCAAGATTTCTTTATATGTTTTCAAATTATTTTCAAAGAAAAAGGTTTTCCAAATGTTTTCAATATTTCTTTATAAGTTTTAAAATATATTTTCAAAGAAAATTTTTTAAATATGTTTTATAATATTTATTTATAAGTTTTCAAATATATTTTTAACAAGAAGGTTTTTTAAATGTTTCAAATATTCCTTTATAGGTTTTCAAAATTATTTTCAATGAAAATGTTTTCAAAATATTTACAATATTTCTTTATAAGTTTTAAAATATATTTTCAAAGAAAAGGTTTTAAAAATGTTTTAAATTATCCTTTATATGTTTTAAATTTTTTTGTCAAACAAATTTTTTTTCAAAATATTTTAAGTTTTAAAAATAATTTTTCAAAAATGAAATTATATTTTCTTCATGAAATGTTTTAAATGATTTTTAAGTCTTTCTTCATAAGTTTTCAAATTGGTTTTCAAAGAAAAGGATTTTTTAAATGTTTTATGTTATAAATAAATGATTTTAAAATAAAGGTTATTCTCCTTAAGAAGTTCTCTAAAAGATCTTATAAAATCCTTCTCCATCTAAAATGACATCCTTTTATATAGTTTATGCTCTACTGGGGAAATGATCCAATGACACCATTATTATTCTTTATTTTAATGTATTATGTTTAAATTTAAAAGTTATTTATGAAACCTATTTATCTTCCATAGGTTATACAATTATAAAATATTTGTAAAACCCACTTACATTTATGAGTTTTTCTATGAAGAAATGAATATGAAACCTTTATCTTTTCCATAGGTTATGATAGGGTGAAATATTTATGATTCTCATTACATTTCATGGGTTATTATATAATGTTTATGAAACTCATCTCTTTTTATGGGTCATTATATGATGAATTGTTTATTATCTGGTGGCATGCGTATGTATGATTTCATTATGTGACAAGTGGGACTTATATATCCCTATAATTAATTAGGTAAATATTTATATCTTAAGACATAGACATGCATAGAATGATTAGGGAACTTGATTTAATAAAATCTTTGTCCACTAATATGGTCTTGGGAGTGAACTTTGACTACTAATATGGTCCTGGGAGTGAACCTTGACTACTAATATGGTCTTGGGAGTGAAACTTGACAATTAATATTGTTTGGGTGGTAAACCCATTCCACTATAAGGAAATTTATACAATTGGGGATTGTGTTGTTTCCCTCCCAATAGGTGTATCCCCCATAAAGTTCCCTAATAGGTTTTGGAAATGAGCCTTGACTTATAGGGAATGATTTTATATTCTTACATGTATAACACAAATTATATATCTTATTACTATATTATTATTTTGGGGATTATTCTCTTGATTCCCTTATTATTCATACATTTGTAACTAAAAATCCTAATGACATGATTCATGTTTATGTTCATTGATATGTATTTTATGATTTTATAATGTTATGTTCATGTTCTCATACCCTTATGCTTATGTTATTCTTACTTATCTCCTTTATTTACCCTTACTGAGTATATGATCTATCCCTTTATTATTTTCCATTTCCCCTGGTTATCAAGAATAGATTTAAGTAGGATTACAAAATGGTAAGATATTTGTGGGAAAAATTTAATATCTTTCACCAAGTTAGAAGATTGTGTTCCATGTTTTCAAATACACTAAACTATTATGGTCCTCATGCATGTAATTTTTTAATGTTATAAATATTTATCTAAAATAATGTAATATCCATGTATGTTAATCCTAGGTCACTATAGTTAGTATCAGAGGAAAGGTTTAGTAAACCTTTTTAAACTAAGATGAGAAAACTTTAGGGGGTTCCTAAGGATATTTATAAGGATATGTTTAGGGATGTCTCTAAGGATAAGTCTAAGGATTAGTTAATGTTTAGAAAAATGTCCTAGAATTTTGGTAAAGGATAAAGTGAGTGGTTTCCTAGTAATAAAACCCTATATGTATACTATAAGTGTATGTAGCTTTGGAAAACATGTATATTGGGGTAATAACCTTGAAAACCTGTATTGAGATAGCCTTGATTGGGAAATGGTTCACAAAAAATGGGTCTTGCATCACACCTGGTTTGAAACTCCTAAGGGTTATTCATTGGGAATTCACAAACACTTTATGAACCATCATGAATGATTTAAATAGAATATTACTACAAATAACCTAGGGTAAACCTAATTTTTCATAGGTTAAAGAAGTATGTGTCATGAATTCGACATCCTATATGTGATTTTCCCTGATTATGAGGTTTTATATTATGATAAGTGTTTCTCACACTATGATTTATGATTTTAGTTGATGGATGGAACCTGAAGGAACTAGGTTAACATTTAATGTGATGTAAAATCTGTTGACGAGCAGTCAAATGGGATAATTAATGGAGTAAAGAACATTGTCATTATGCCTAATCAGTTTTCACAGAACATGTTTAACAATGTGTACCTTAATCAACTCTCATAATCACCAAATAAGAGAAAGAAATAATTCAATAATAATTCGGGTAATGGATACCACATAGGATAAAATATTCAACTTCCTACATGTAAATAATGTGGGAAGAAGTACCCAAGTGAATTTATTAGAGTAATGGGAAGATGTTTTAACTATGTAAAGGAAGGACACAAATAAATAACTGAAAAGTGAAAATTAAATGTTTCGTTAATGAAATGTATGAGAATAATTTCCTCCATAAGATATCATCAATGGTATAATTATTTAAATGTGGAAAGAATGGGAACTATGAAAATAAATGTCCTATATGGAAATCTCCCAATGAGAATCATCAAGGTGGTATGAGTAATGGTTATATTGTCGATGATAACGAGACTATAGTTGAAATGTGAAATGAAATAAGTATTAAGGAATAGGATGAGGAATCCTTGTTAATGGATTAAGGATGACGTAGAGTAAATTAAGTGTTTATTTATTAGGATTCAATAATTATAAGTTGTGAAATATATAAGTATTGTTCCCTTTATGTTTTTTCTAAGTATTTAAAAAACATATTGAATGGTTTTGATAAGTATCGTTCCCTTTATGTTTTGATATGAATATGTTGAATATTTTTTTGATAAGTATTGTTCCATTTATGTTGAATGCATTTATAAGGATTTATAAGTATTATTCCCTTTATGTTTTTTCCTTTATGTTGAATGTTGTCAAGGTGGATGTTTATAAGTACATTGTTCTTGAAGGATGAGTAAAATGACTTAATGGAAAGGTTATATTCATGGGAAACACGTGATTAATGGAAAGATAACACTTAATATATTCCTAATATTGAGAAGGTGATGTTTTAATAAATATATGTTGGGTATGAATATGTAAATTGGATGGCATTGATTACCTTGGAGAATATTAAAGATTTTTTGACAAAGTGGTTTATGCTATCATGCATAGAGTTTACAACATTTTTGGATTTAAGGAATATATCCAATAAAATTTGGAATAAGGAAACATGCAAGTTTTCGATAATGATTTATGGTAATTTAGGTTACTACCACGTTTCAAGAGAATATATGATGAAGGTATTCACATGTTTGGTATGTGAAAAATAATAGCTACTTTATTATATATGTAGAATCAATTTAAAGCTGATTTTGAGAAATTTAGTTACCTTATTCCTAAATGTTTAAAATTTATCCTTTCATAAGGGTTATAAGGTTAACCATTTATGGAATGGTTTATGTGAAACATGGAATTAGGTTTTATATATTAAAGTAATATATCACCATATGAGTATTTATAAAAATTAGATAACTTGTGATAACCATTTTTTTTTATTCTAACTAAAGACAGATAGAATGACGTATCATTTTACTTCATAATGTGTTAGTACTTTAGTAAGGTAAAATTCACCTTCATTTCTTAGAGTAATAGATGAAGTGGAAATCGATAAAGGCACAACCAAATGTTGAGATTGTGCATATGAAGTAGAATAAGATCAAGTAAGTAAATTTTATTATCTTCTTAGATATTAAAATAATTCCTAAACTCTAGTAAAAGGATATTGAAAATGATTTATCCTAATACCTTCATTTCTGTTGAACTGATGGTCTTATAAACCATCACAAATTTATAGTTTTTAGGCCCTTAACTTTCCATTGATTATTCACTTGATAGTGATCAATGAACTTTATCACTATCTATATTTATATACAATTTTCTTATATGACCAATATTCACTCCCAACCTATTTTATCCTACATGTAAACTAAGTTATGAGTTATTCGGTTAACTGTTATGTTTTTAGCGTTCTATTTTCAAAATAAGTTTTAGTATTCATTTTTATAATGTGGTTTTCTATGAATGGAACTTTAAAGTATTAAACCTTTGATAAACTAGATGTATTTAGAGGGATAATTTCATTTTAAGAGGGGTATAATGTAACACCCTGAGATTTTTTGAAATAAATTTTTTGAATTAATTTAATCATTTCAATATTCTGTATTTCATGCAACATTGAATATAGATTGTGTTATATAAAAGCACCAAGTTATTATTTATTTGTATGCAATACCAAGTTGAGCTTATAAAACCTAAAACACCTAGATTATATTGTGTTACATGAAACACTATTTCTTTCTTATGAATGTAAAGTTCCTTCAATAACTTATGTTCCATGCAAGACATAATTTTACCAAAGTACAATATACTATTAATAATATTATTAAAAATTATTATAGTTTTCACCTAAACATTAGAATGGTGGTTATGAATAAGATTGATTAAATTATGAAAAAATGGTTTAAAAATATATATAATAAAAATTATTTGGTTACTAATTAACTATAAATGAAAATAAAACCCTTCTGAAAGTATAGGCAATCTTTTGGTGGAAAACTATACTTATGAAATCAAACATGTTTTACCTTAATAAATTAATTAAAACACTTTTGATAAATTATTTTAATGAAATATATATATATATATATATATTCATTAAACTATTTAATATTCATCCTATGTGTTTTCTAGACAAGATAAAAGAATAAATCCAATTTGTTGAATAAAATGATGCATTTTTCTAAAAGATAATTTTACCACAATTTAATGTCACACCTATATTAAATCTATTTTTTGACACTTTTATAATTTTTATTTAAAAAATTAAACTTCATTTTTAGAAAATGAATATAAAAATTTACTTTGGGTTAATTTTTTGTATTTTTATGAGAAGTTTTATTTTTTGATAAATAGAGAAAAACACTAAAATTTAATTGAAAAATACTTTTTAATATAATTTATTTAAATAGTAAAATTATATTTTAAATTTTTTTTAAATTATAATTAGTTGAATTATATGAAAATAAATCCACTTTAGTAAATTTGAAGAAATTTCATATTGAAATTTGATATTAAAACATTTTAAACTTTTGATCTTTTTTACTTTAAAAACCCATTTTCTCGTCACATCTGTGGGACTAATTTTAAATTAATTTCTACTACTTATATGATTGGAATTTTGAAAAATGGATTAAATATTTTGAATAATTAAAATTTAAAATTTATATTGACTTAAACATTGTTTTTTACTAAAAAATATTGTTGAAAGTAAATAAAATTAATTACAGTGATTAAGGTTAAAACAAGATTACTTAGTGGTTAAACTTTAACTTAAGAGGAAAAATAACCTAGACACATTTATAGAATATATTATCTTGAAATATTTAGACCATATACTCCCTTGGATAAAAATGGATCATTATTGGAGGAAATTTATGTAAGAGAGGCCTTTGTATGGCGTTTTCCTTTTTATATTTATAAGAATGTCACTATTCCTCCACTATAAAAAGGGCACTCACCCCACTCACATCTTCACAACTATCAAGCCCTTTGGATTGAAAAGCCCATATAAAAATCTCTGAAAAAAATAACTCCATTAATAATAGAGTCATTTAATTGGGAGTAAATGCAACCAAGGAATCCCTTTGATGCAAACCAAAAGTAATTACCAAAAGAAGAGGTAACATCCTTCAACAACCACTTTTGTTTTATTTATTTCTCCACCCATTAAATTATTATTATTTAATGATTATGTAATAACCTCTATATATTAAATATAATTATAGTTTTTTATATTAATTTTATGACCTAAACTCACACACACTTCCATAAAATGGGATATATAATCGTTGTTCGTGTGTACAGCAGAGTACCACCTCGCAAACTAATGTTGTTCATTCTTTTATTGCCACCTTTCAAGGTTGGTAATCATGATTATTTTTATATGATATATATATATAATATTTATTATTTATTTATGATTATATAATTATTATATAACACATAACTTCATGTTTTCCATTTTTTGGGAATATGATTACTTCGTTTGTGGGCGTGTGGACTATCGTCGCCTCAAAGCGATTCGATTCATTCACTATTTATATGAAATGTATTAAAAATGGGTTTATTAAAATTATATGATATATGTGAAATAATAACTATATTTTAATGATAATAAATACATATATGTATAAACACACATATATTTATATACTTTCTTTCTTTCAATACGACAAGAAAAAAATGGCATTCGTGTGTACATACGGCCTACCGTCTCCAAAAATAGTGTATTCCATTTCATATTTATATATTATATAGATTATTATAAATATTTATATACTCAATATATATTATATTTACATCATTTTTTACATTATTTATATAATTAAATCATGATCTAAGTAAGAGGATCAAGAATAAAAAATCAAAATATATTCAAAAAGAAAAATAGTTATTACCTGAAACAAAACTTTAACATGAGATTGTTAAAAAATATGTAATATAAATTCAAAATAAAATAATATATCATGTTTTATTATATATAATAATATGGTTATTTTTTTATTTATAATAAATGTAGACTTATTATATAGGAGGTTTGAATTTCAATAAATAAATTCAAGACTTAAGGTAAGGGTTTTCTAGTCTCACTTTATTTATATGAGACTTATTCCATATTCACCACTCGTCTCTTTTACATGGTGTATATACTGACCATGAATGTATTCTGTGATTATTATCCTTAAATTTATGAGTATTTACATATCCCTTTTATTATATATCTTTCATGGGTTGTATGGTTTGAAAGATACCAAAACATTAAGGTAATTTTGTCTCAATTTTCCTTCTTTGATATGCATGTTATGTTATGAACATATATTATTTTATAAGGTTTATATAATTCCCTTTGAAATGTTTTATCATGAATATACTTATTTTAATGATATCTTAAGATTTATGTAATTTTATTCTCTCTTGGTTATTATTATTCAAAGTTACTAAAGTGGTTTCAGTTTAATTTTCGAATCTCATTATTTATTGGGGTTGTTTATGATAATGCTTCCATTGATGAAATATTATGATCCATCACTCAAGATATCTCATAAATTTTATTCTCCAATATTTATTCATGATTTATTAATTTAATGGTAAAATTTTCCACTATTTGGTACTTAATATAATTAAGAAAATGTTTTTTTAATCCAACTTTATTTATCTCTTCGATCGTAAATATATTTTCCTTCAAAACTATGTTTTTAAAAAAAATCCCAAATATATTATAGTACTATTCTCTGATTATTCAGAGAAATTTTTACCCATTTCTTACCTTTTTACAAATGGTTTTTCAAGGAATCTTCTTATCATTTTTTGATTAAGGCACTTTTTAAAACATTTTATGATGAAAAAAAGGAATGTTTGGAATATATAGACTTACCCGACATCATGACTATCATTTCCTTGAATCTTACTTTTCAAGTTTATAAGGTCATTTTTAAAGAATCTTTTTTCTTAATATTCTATAAATTCATTTTTTTAAATAATTTTCACATCAAAATTTTTTCAAAATGATTTCAATCTATCTTTATAAGCTTTCAAAGTATCTTCAAATAAAATGGTTTTAAAATTGTTTTTGTGATTTCTTTAAAAGATTCAAATCTATTTTCAAATAAATTGTTTTCAAAATGTTTTCAAATATTTTTTTATCTTTTTTCAAATATATTTTCAAAGAAAATTATTTCAAAATGTTTTTTAATATTAATTTATAATTTTTTAAATATATTTTTAAAGAAAAGGTTATTAGAATTTTTTCAATATTCCTTTATAATTTTTCAAGGTTATTTTAAAAGAAAAATATTTTTAAAATGATTTATGATTTAAAAAGTTTTTTCAATTTTGGAAGGTTATTTTCATCAATAAATGTTTTTAATTATTTTTAAATATTACTTAATAAGTTTCTAGTTGTTTGAAAAGAAAATTATTTTTAAAATGTTTTATGTAATAAAAATGATTTTAAAATAAAGGTTATCTTCCTTAAGAAATGATCCAAGTGATCTGTCAAAATCCTTTTCCATCTAAAGATTACATCCTTTTATATTGTTTATGCTTTACTGGGGATATGATCCAGGGACACCATTATTATTCTTTCTTTCAATATCTTAAAAATAAATTGAAATTTTTTATGAAACTCATTTCTCTTTCAAGGATTATATCAAGATAAAATGCTTTTGAAACCCACTTCCTTTCATTGTTTATTCTATTATGAAATGATTATGAAAATTATATTTTTTCTATAGGACATGATAGGATGAAATCTTTATGATATCAATTTTATTTCATGGGTTATGATATGATGTTTATGAAACCCATCTCTTTTTTGGGTCATGATGGGATGAATGTTTTATTATCTTATGACATAGGTATTTATGATTTTATTATGTGATAGGTGGGATCTATATATCCCTCCAATGAATTGGGTAAATATTTATATCTCATGAGACAGACATGGTTGGAACAGGGAGTGAAATCTTTTCAGTAAAGGACTTTGTCTACTAAGATGGTGTTGGAAGTGAACCTTGACTACTAATATGGTCTTGGGAGTCAACCTTAACTACTAAGATGGTCTTGGTAGTGAACCTTGACTACAAATATGGTTTAGGGAGTGAACCCATTCCACTATAAGGAAAGGGTTGAAACTGGGGATGGTGGTGTGTCCCACCCAGTAGGTGTAGACCCTATGAAGTGCCCAGATAAGTTTGAGAAATAATCCTTGACTTATAGGGAATGATTTTATATGCTAATGTGTATACCACAAATTCTATGTCTTATTCCTATGTTATGACTTCATGGATTATTCTCTTGATTCCATTATGATTCATTTCTTATGAACTTCAAATAATTATGCCATGATTCATGTTTATATTCATTGATACAAAAGTTATGATTTTCCAATGTTATGCTCATGTTCTCATATCCCTATGATTACATTATGCTAACAAATCTCTTTTATTTACCCTTATTGAGCATCATAGCTCACCATTTCTTATGTTTCCTTTCCCTAAGTTATAAAGAACGGTTTTAAGTAACCGTACTAAATAGTAAGATCCTAATGCAAAACATTGAATATCTTTCACCAAGTTATAATATTATGTTCCAAGTTTCAAAATACACTAAACTATTCTGGTCCATGTGCATGTAATTTTATAAATGTGATGAATATTCATCTAAAATGATGTAATATCCATGTATTTTAATCCTAGGTCTCTATATTTATACCCTCATAAGTGAAATTTTAAGCGGTTTTCATCAAGTGTTGTCAAATTAAACCTTTGTCAACTACAAGTGTATGGGTTCAAATACTAGTATGGTGTATATTTTGTGCATATGGGGGTACTCTCTCTTTCCTATCATCCTTATCATTTTAAGTACCCAAATTCTTGAATAGGAATTTAGTTTTTACATTATGTTTGTTTGAATTGGGTTTTTTGCTTCTTGAATTTTCTTTTTTGTATTAAATGAATATTGATCCATAAATAAGGATTCATCATAACTATAGTGACTCTTTTAATGAGGAAATTTTTGGTAAAAATGGAACATGAATTTTTTGAGCCTTTATTATTATGATAATTTTAAAATTTTCTTTTTTTCATTCTCTCTAATTTTATGTATTATTTCCATGAATATGCCTCTTTTTAACATATTTCATTATACATTTTCCATTAATTCCAAATAAACTATTGAAAAGACCTTATGGTTTTATTTTATATTTTTATTGAAAATGATTTCTTATGAAAAACATACACTTATTATTTCTAGGTTTGTTAACTTTGGAATATCCATGGTTTATTCTTTGGATTCAAAAGTTAGTTCATGGGAGAAGGAAAGGGCATGAATTTCATTTATGATGGGGTAAAAACTTTTTCACATACAATGGATACTAGACACTATATCCATTCATTAGTTCTTTATTAGACTATTTTTTCCTTCTACTTATTCAATGTAATGTAGTTTAACCTGCTTTCCAAGATGGAAGATCTTACTATTTCAAGGAAATATAAAGAACATGAATGAAGAAGGCAGTGGGTATACATGATTTATCTATTTTTCACTTCCCCATTACACATTCACTAATTTCTATTTTGGTTTCAATTCATACAGATATTTTCCACTGATTTTTGTGTATGACCTTTGGTTGTGTGTGTTGTAGATCATGGAGTTGAAGGGTGTGGCATTGAAGTGACTTGAAGTTCCTCATAGGCACTGAATATGAATTGGATTGTTTCCTTTTATGACCTACATGGGGGTGAATAAAGATCTTTTAATGGAGTAACTATTATTCTATCATGGTGGGTGTTGGAAGATTGTAGTCCAGAGATAACATACCCTTACCCTATAGACAGCTCCATAGGAGTCGCACCATGAAGCTTCATTTGTTATCAGAGTGATCTTCCTGTGTGGCTTCCTGGACTTTATCCCTTGATAGAGCTTTCATGGCTATCCAAAATCTATTTCTCTATTCTCTTGAGTGGAAAGAAGGTGTGAAGAATATTATATATAATTCATTTTTTTAAATGATTGTTTCCTTTTATTATGACACAAACACAGGTTTCCTTTTTCAAATCAAATAAATGTATTTTTTTAAAAAAAATATCTTAAGAAACATCTCATATATGATATATTCTATTTTTTAGGTTAATAACTAAATTTATTTTTTGTTAGAATATATTTCTACATCATTTTAGGAATGTCTTTTTTCATAAAAATATTTCTATAGCTTATTTATACCAGATACTAGTATAAGGAATTTTATTTTATTAATGTTGTTAATAGTCCTTTTATGTCCCTTTTATTTTCTAATTTTTCAATATATTTATTTATTTTATTTATGAAAAATGATTTAATACATAAAATAGAAATTTTATTAAAAAATCATTTCTAGCATCCTTCTACCCTACTCCCTTCCAGTCACCCCTTTCCCTTATTGTCAATCCCACCACCACAAATCTACCACGGCACCCCATACCATTCTTCCCAAGTCCACTCAATCTCGTAATCACACAATTGGATTGTAATTAACTTCCCATCACTAATATAGAACTATCCTAAATCAGTGTTATAAGTAGAATTTTTCAGCACAAAAAGCACTTACAATCAGTGCATGCTAAAAGTCCTTATGCCTTTATCACTACTAAAAAATTGATGATAAAGGTCTCCTATATCTGGGATTTCATTTAGAATTGATATAGGTTACCTTTATCTATAATTTATTTTAGTACTGATAAACTTCGTTCCTAGTTCTATGAAACATGAAATCCTTTAACAGCCCTATAATAGAACCATATTATAATAATATAATCAAATTGGAATGAAAATATTACATAAAATCATATTAAAAAACAAATATAACATTACTCAATATTTTCAATCAAAATTTATAGACAAAATATTTACATTGATGTCATATTTACAAGTAATAAAATAAATTACAACCAATATGAAAAACCATAACAATTATTGAAAACATTCTCCAATGATCAACCTTTATAAAAAATCTTGTCACTGCATTAAAATCAATAGTTATTTTAGTAACAAAACATTAAATAATAAAAAAAATTATAATTTTAATGTTACATAATGAACATATTATAAATTACATTGTAAAAAATAGACAATTCATTTATGATGGGTAGAAATTAATCTCATATCAATATAACGCACGGTGTTACTGGTATAAGCTAAAGTGAGCATATTTAGTTAAAAAGAAACATATTAGTTCAGAACACATGTCACCAACTCAAAAAGGATAGAATTAACACAGATTTGATTCCAAAGTACAAATATCTATGATTAATTTTTGATATGTACAAATTATCATAATTTAAATATGACATACGGTTGGATAATATGATAAAAATTGAATGATTTAAATTTAAAGTGATTTTTTAGTTCATATCAAGTATCACATACTCAAAATTGATAAAATGATATAGTATTTTATTTATACTTTAACAAAAATATCAATAATTCATTTTTGACTTATTGGAATTAATTTCATGTCAATCAAACACATAGTGCAGCCAATATAACCAAAAGCATATGTTTTAAGTTTAAAAGTGATATTTTAGTTTAGAACATGTGTCAATAATTAAAATTGATAAAAATACTCATATTGGCTTGATACTTTAGGGAAAATATTGATAATTCATTTATGAAATGTAAGGATTTACCACACATCAATTTGAAATACCGTAAGGCCAGTGTGACTAAAAGTGCATGCTTTCATTTGAACATGTTATTTTAGTTCACAAGAAACATCACATTCTCAAAACTAAGAAAACATGTTTGTATTATCTGGATACTTTAATAAAAATATTAATATTCCATTTCTGACATATAGGAATTAATTTCGAATCAATACCAATGTCACATACTCAAAACTAAGTGAAAACACTCGAATTGTCATGATACTTTAGGAAAAATAATTTTGATTCATTTTTGACATATATGAATTAATCACACTTCAATATGACACAAAGTGTTCTCAGTATGACTAGAATTGTGTGAGTTTTAATTTAAAAGTGATATTTTAGTTCATAATGTGAATCTCATACTCAAAAACAAGAAAATGTGTAACCTGTAGTAATTAACTACATGTTAATCTGATATGCAGGGGAGAATGGTGAGACAGAAAGTGAACCACATAATAAAAATAGAGAAAACATGTCTGGAGTGTTGTATTACTTTGTAATATGTTTATTTATGTATTATATTATACATTTTATTTATTTATTATCTCTTAGAATTCATTTTTTTGTTTAATTTTATTTTTTCATTACTATATCATATTCAAGTTTTATTTATTTATTTATTTATAGAATTCCTAAAATAATCATTGGTTTTATTACAGGTACACACTTTTTTTCTTCAAAGTGGAGGTGGTTCATTTTATAAATGGTAGTGAAATTCATCTCTATTCAAAGGGGTCTAGAGAGAATTATAATAGAGGTCCCTTGGGTTTCTTATGAGTTCAATTGTTTTTGAGTTGGTTGGAAATTGTAAATTTTTATAATAAATTTTATATGTCAATGTAATTGTAATGTGTTGAATTGTTTATAATATAAATTTATTTTAAATTCTAATTTATTTTAATATAAATTTATTTTTATTTTAATTATGTTTTATTTACTTGGTTGTTGCATTGAATTGTTGATATAGCATCACACTGATAAAATTGGGGATTTTATGATCATTTCCAACCTTAGTGCTTTTTCAGTTCTCATAAATCTAATATCACACACCAATAAAAACTGAATATGTGGTAGTGATATATAAAAAGCATTAGGATATTGTTGAATTCTTTCAAAGTGAAACTTTTTTAGAAGTTTATTTGGTTTTATCACTAGTTGCAATAAATTCCTTTAGTGTTGTCATTAAAGGCCAATTGTGGCAGCCTAGCAACCTCTAAACTGCAAATGATTTTGGATTGTTGTTATTTTCTATAGAGACCACCTATTGGAAGTTAATATAAGTTAGACAAGAACACTATATAGTGACTACCATCTGGAAGCCTTTATAGGTGAACTCTAGATAAACCACTAATTGGTCACTATTATAGGATCTTTGTTTGACCTATAGTGACCACCATATGGTAGCTTCTAAATATTTTTTTATTTCTTTTTAAAACAGCATAATATAAAAAATCACAAAAACTACCATAATTAAAAATAAAAAAATATCTCCATAATATGTAAAATAAAAGGTGAATAAATATCATTTTTCAATCATCTTCCATGATTCATTCCCATCATCAAATAAAATTTAATATTAAAGAAACTAATAAAATAATTAGTGTAGTAAAAAAATAACAAGTGTTTTTTGGGTCATCCTAGGAAAACAACACCTCATATTGAAATTTTTTCTCCTAACCCATTTCATAATTCACTACAATATTTTTTTCCCTATGATTTCATGGAATTCGTAGGTCATTGAGTTGATTTTGTACCCATGATGCACATTTTTTAAGGGTGGAAAACCTTTAAAAACGGTTTATTCTATTGTTTCATGTATATCACATTTCTGATTTATGTTTAGTCTTCCCATACACATGAATAATATTACTAAGATAGTTTTTCTAGGATTTCACATCATTATAAGGTCATTTTTTATGGATATGACCATTAAATTCCCATTTTGGTTTTTTAAAATAATAAAAATATGTATTCGTTCATCCCATGAAAAAGACACCTTATATTGACATTCTATTTACTCTAACACTTAAAAATTCATTTTATGTTTGTTTCCTTCTGATTTTATAGCATTATAAGGTTGATAATTTGGTTTTTACACCTTGTCATATGTTTTTAAAAGGCATCAAACCTTTAAAAACTTCTTATCTAGTCATTCCAGATAGACCGCACATCCTATTGTCATTTCATCTAATCACACAGGCCAAAAATATTTCTAAGATAGATTCCCTATTGTTTTACATCATTTCTAGATTTTTTTCTATGGATATTTATTTTGAGAACATTTTTTAGTGTTTTAAAATAATAAAAGTGTGTTTCAGATCACATAGGGAAAATATAACCTCTGATTGAAATTTTTTCTACTTGACCATTTAAAAATTCACTATACAGTTTTTTCTTATGTTTTCATTGTATTCAGAGGTCGTTTGGTTGGGTCTGATCCTATGACACACGTTTTTAATGGGCATAAAACCTTTAAAAAAATTTATTTGGTCTTTTTAGATATACCGCATGTTTGATTGATGTTTTGTCTACTCTCACACATTAAAAATAATACCAATATTATTTATACTTAATTTCACCTCATTTTAATGTTTTTTGCATGGATCTGACTGATAAATGCATGTTATAGTGTTTTAAAATAATAAAAGTGTGTTTTGGGAAATCTTGAGAAAATGAAACCTCGGATTGAAATTTTGTCTACTTGACCATTTCACATTTCATAGTATGGTTACTATCCTATGATTTCATGGAATTCATTGGTCATTTAGTTGGTTTTGACCCCTAGATACATGTTTTTAAATGGTTTCAAACCCTTAAAAACTGCATATCCAGTCATTTTGAGCACAATTTACATCCAATGGACATGTCGTTTCATCATATACATCACAAATAATACTAATATAGTTATCCTATTATTTAATATCTTGTAAAGGTTGTTTTATATGGATTAAGACATTAAATTCATGTATTTAGTTTTTAAAATAATAAAAGCATGTACCGATTCATCCTGAGAAAAAAATACCTCGGATTGATGTTCTATTAGCTCCATCATTTCACAATAAACTATAAAATTGTTTTCTACTGATTCAATGGAATTTAGAGGTATTTTTTGGGTTTTGACCCCCTGATTCTTATTTTTAAAGAGTATTGAACCGTTAAAAAATACTAATTCGGTATTTTTAGGAATACCACGTGTTTTATTGATGTTCCCCCTACCCATAGACATCAAAAATAATACTAATATGGTTTTATAATAATTTCACATTATTATGAGGTCATTTTCTATGGATATAACCATTAAATGCACGTTTCCATGTTTTAAAATAATAAATGTGTGTTTTGGGTCATCCCAGGAAACAAACACCTTGTATTGACACTACATATGCTCGAACATTTGAAAATTCACTATACAGTTTTTTTCCTATGATTTCATGAAATTTGAAGGTTGTTCGATTGGTTTTGACCCCCTAGCACATGTTTTTAAAGGGTTTAAACATTTAAAAAATTCATATTTGGTCATTCCATAAATAACACACATCTGATTGACATTTCATTTACTCACACACATAAAATATAATACTAATATGGGTTTCCTATGATTTCACCTCATTTTGAGGTCATTTTCTCTGGATTTGACCACTAAGCACATTTTTTGTGTTTTAAAATAATAAAAGTGGGGTTCAAGTCATCCTAGGAAAATGATGCCTTAGATTGAGGTTCCTTTTACTCAAAAATTTTACAATATATAGTATTGTTTTTTCCTATGATTTCATATCATTCAGAGTTCATTCAATTGGTTTTAACTAATTAATGTTTTTAAAGGGTGTAAGACTATTAAAAACTGCATATTCGGTCATTTCGAGCACACCATACATTCAATTCATGTTTCATCAACTCCAATATTTCACAATTAACTTTATTGTTTTTATCATCTAATTTAATGATATTTGTAGGTCATTCAGTTGCTTTTGACCCTCAGGTTCATGTTTTTAAAGGGCCTAAAACCTTTAAAAACTACTTATTTGGTCGTTCTAGTTAGAACACAGTTCTGATTTATGTGATGTCTGCTTTTACATGTCCAAAATAATACTAAGATCATTTTCATATGATTTCACATCATTATGATATTGTTTTATATAGATTTGGACATTAAAAGATCATTTTAGTGTTCTAAAATAATAAAAGTTCGTCTCAGGTCATCCTAAGAAAATGGAACCTCAGGTTGAAGTTTATTATGTTCGAACATTTCACAATTAATTTTACAGTTTTTATCTTATGATTTTACATCATTCAGAGGTTGTTCGGTGGGTTTTGACCCCCCCCCCCCATACATGTTGTTAATGGGTGTTCAAAAATATTTTTGTTTATTGAAATCTTTTAAATAAGAATCCAAAACTACCATAACAAATGGTATATGAGATAAATAATTTCATAAAAAATAAATGATTTGAAAACCAAATATTTAACTACTTCGATGATTCATAGTATACTGAAATGATGTTGCATATTTGGATGGCAGTTCAACATTCCTTTAAGATTATTTTTCAAACCTTCTCATATTTGACAAACAAATAAAGGAATGTTTTTGAGTGTGACAAAATAAATAAAAAAATTAGAGCATCAAACCCAAAATTTAAGATATAGTTTAGTACAAGAACGTGTTAATTCATTACAAACACTTTTTCATATAATTGAAATAGAAAAATAATAAAATATAATGTAGAAAATGAAGATATGATAAAGTAAACACACCTTTTAAGTTAAATAAATGCATAACTACAACATATATCAAATTTCAAACACCCTTTAATGTAGTAAAAATACCTATGAATCAATGCAGTACAAAAACATGTCAATCAACGTTTTTTGCTACCCATCAATAGCATCTTCAGTGATTATTTCCCCATTATCATATTTACCTACCTATAAATTGAATTATTCTCCTCACATACCTTCACATCTAAATAATATCATAAATATTATGATTTACAAACATAATGGCCAATAAAAATTCAAAATACAACAGAAAAATAGGGTGTAAATCATTTGTAAAACTAAACTAAACATGAGAGATTAATTAATTTGTAGATAAATTGAACTAATTTTTCTCATACTTTAAGGTTGAATATTGTTTTATAAATTTTCATATATTTTAATATAAGTATCAATTAACACTATTCTGAAAAATTAAAATAGAAACCCCTTAATTAGACAAACTTCTACTTAATAAATGAAAATAAATGAGCAGATGTATGTACCTACATATTCTTAAAAAAGAACCATTGGTATTTAGAAAATAAAAATAACTTAGAAATAGTTTGGGGTGATATTAAAAGGTATAGATAGGATCACATACAAAATGGAATAACCATTTATCAAGAATCA
Organism: Viscum album; assembly: GCA_963277665.1. Classification (NCBI taxonomy): domain Eukaryota; kingdom Viridiplantae; phylum Streptophyta; class Magnoliopsida; order Santalales; family Viscaceae; genus Viscum; species Viscum album. The sequence goes on along the minus strand of OY728121.1, from coordinate 1,150,682,697 downwards.
TCAATTAATTCCTTATATTGAATAATAATAACTAAAATCCATCAGAAATTCAAACATTTAAATTTGTTACAACACCATGTTCATCCTATAAATAAAAAAATAATTATGGGAATATATGATATTAAAATCATGTTTAGGAATGTCACAAATATACAAAAAATTCCTGCCATTATAAAAATAATAATGGGTATTATGGATAAAATTTTAAGATTAACAAATGTAGATAGAAATTGAAATACAAAATATAAATGGAATACTTACATATTCATCAATTATAATCAAATAAATAAAAAATCATTTAAATATTTTCTGATTTTTTTAATAAATATTAAGCCTTAAAACTTTTATCTTTAAAGTCTCATCAGCATAAATGGTAATATCATGAAGTGAAGTAAAACTGTAATACATTTTTTAGAAACATTAATTAAATATAAAAATTTTAAGGAAATTTTAATGGTAATATCACTATGTATGTTTAAATTATCCAATATATTGGAAATTATAATCATACTAAAAGTATGTAGGGGAAATTTTACTTGAATGAAAACATAAATGTCAAAAGAAAGAGATAACCTAACTATATCATGGCTAAAAATTATTTTCAGACTTCATTGCTTTTTTGGAACCTACACATGAATACAATTAATTAATTTAGAATAAAAAATCATGTTAACATTATCAATAAAAACTATCAGTATAATTTAATATTATTAAATTCCATAATATTTAATGATTATTTATTTAATAATCATGAAAAATATAAATTTATCAAAAAAAATTAATGAATTCTATATTTTTTTAATTTAGTCATGATACATTACCTTACTAGCTTGCCCTTCCATGATACCCCCAATAAAAAGCTTATACCTGCAACCATATTAGAGTATTTGGGAATCCAATAGAAAATTTGATTCAAATTCATACAAATATAGAACCAAAACCATTGTAAATATGACTTAATATTATACATATAAAATACGAAAAGGGTGAAGATAGGAAAACATATACCACATCAATTATGGATATGTGATGAAATCCCATGAATCACCTAAATTTTCAAAATAAAAAACAACTACACTAAAAGGTTCAATGAATTGAGAACATACCAAAATATATAATAAGTTATTAGTATATTTTGAAGACAAAAGAATCAAAAAATTTGAAAAAAACTAATTAAAGGAGAGGGGTTAGGGAGGATAAGAAACCATGTATCCAAAAGAAGTATGAATTTAATAAAATTGGGATCAAATAGCTATCAATATTTTATGGGAACCCTTGTTCAAAACCAAATAAACAATGTATCATAATGAAAAATATATCACTAATTAAGTAATTGATACATTGAAACCTATCAAATCACCTCCATTGAAAATTAGATATTATGAATATGAAATGAATTAAATCTCCCTAGTGCACCATAAATTATCCATGTTAACCTCCATAACCTCCATATCGACATCGTGAATTAAATAATCCAACATCATTAATTAAATAATCCATAACCTACATCTTCACAACCTAAATTAAATCATCCAAGAAAACCTCCATATATTTTATTTGAAACGATCCAAGTGTACAGAGAGTCAAGAATTTAAAATAAACAAATTAAATATTATAGGAATAATATTTAGACATGTAACATTTTATCACCCAGATAAAATGAATTTAAATTTTTTTCATAAGCACAAAACACTCTGAACATGAATGATTGAATATTTAAAAAAAACAATGAAAAAATTAATTCATGATTTTATTTTATTTAAATGTAGGTTTCCCTAAATCTCTTACTATAAATCCCCAACTTCTTAATTACCTAAAAAACATTATTTTAAAAAAATCTTCAATTAAAGAAATGAAAATAATACATATACAAGGGGTTATAGTTATTCTCAGGAGTAAAAAATGTTTAAGGGGAGATAAGTTGTTAGAATCGGTGTTGGGATCACTGTGAAGAACATGAATCAGATGTAGAGAGTAGGGGGTATGAGTTGTACCTCAGGGGGGGTCTACAGCTAGGGATAGGGTCAGTGGCTAGAGGGATTGATGGTAGGAGAGGGTCACCAACCTGTAGGGGTGCTCTATGGTAGGGGAGGATCAGAATGTAGGGGGATTTGATGAGGGGGAGTGGATGGGGCTCAACAGTGAGGGGATGATGGAGTGATGGAGGCGGTGAACGGTATGGGCAATTGGAGTGGGAAATCCTAGTGATTTTTATTAATTGGTCTCTCAAATAATCCCTCCTCGAAAGCCCAAAATTTTAATAGTTATTCCACACATAGCCATATATTGTTTTCTAGTAGTGAGAGTTGTGTGTGGGAGAAATTATGGCTTGCTTGGGGTTAATTATGCGGGGGTGATTTTTTGGAGTATTAAAACCTCTATTTCATTGTTTCTATTGACACCATTAGTGATAACCAAATAGAAGTCACCCATATTTAGCACATTTGAATGCTCATTTCTCTATTATTGTAAGTTGAGATGCTACATCAACCCCTGATCATAAGTTTTTGGCATCCTATACCACACTTAAAAAAATAATTTTTGTAATATTATCTCATAATTGACAAATAAATGTCATTTTATATGTATTAGAAAAACTATAACGGAAAAAAATAATGAAAATATGAAATAATCTGTGTAAAAAAGAAATTGAAGTAAAATAAATGTTATTTGTATCATTGTCATAGATTTTCAACACAACAGTTAGTATATGTGGAATCCCCACTACTAGTCACTACATAGAACATTAAAGAATGAAATTTTATGGATCATCCTTACATTAACTCGTTAGAGGAGAAGTTCCTTACTCCCAACCAAAGGAATCAGTACAAGCTTATTAGGCACAAAATATTCTTAAAATATAGATTTATATTGATGGATGGAATTTCATCTTATATTGATAGACCTATAAAGGGAGCATCCCCAACTCTCAAACACAAACCTAAACACAAACAAAGTGAACAAACACTTCTTCATGTTATGAACAAAATTCATCTTATATTAATGGATAAAAAATGAAACCAAACATTATTTATCCTTTTAGTGTGGGAAAATTCCTTCAATGTTTCAATTCATAACCCCTCACCCCTAATACTTCAATTGGAAAAATTTGGTTTTAGAGTTCAAAAATAAATGAAACACTTCTATGAATAAAACCATTTAATTTAATGATTAAAAATTTATAACTTAATAAGGGTTTTGTAAAAATATTGAAATCATATTCTTGAAGAAAAAATTCAATTCTCCATTTCAAGAACCATTTTCAAACTCTTATCAAACTTGGATATCCCACAACCCCATATTAACTCCAAGATCATAACATAAAAATTTAAACTCTAATATTCCATTTGTCTTAAACATGGTTATAAATCATATCATTGATGAAAAAAATAATGTTTTTATGAAAAAAGAATAAATTTTTTATTGAAAATATACACTTTTTTACCTACAGATACATTTTTGGGATACTGAACATTTTTTTGTTAAAATATCAATATATTATAATCATATAAATTTAACAAATGTAATTTATTATAAATTTATTTTTAAAATAAGAGAGAAGTTCAACCTTTTATTTTCATATACCATCCTATTTAATAAATTCTTACATATACCTAATTACCCAAAAATACTAATTCCCACAAAATAATCAGTCATTTAACTGAAAAAGGGATTGAAATTTATAGCTTATATTAAAAAAGTCATCCAAAAATAATATTGGGTAGTGGTGGGGGAAGATACCTATGGGTGAGCATCGAGGGAAGGAAGCATCAGCCAGCCAGAGGTGATTATAAAGGGAATCACATGATTCTAGTGGAGAATTCATGAATAGGGGGTTAGATAGAAAGGAATTGGGGTGATTCAAGTATCATAGTCCGCATGAGGGTAATGGTGGGGGATTCTGAAGGTAAGAGGGTTCGCATGGGGGGTGGGGGTTGTGTGAGGGTAAGGGTTGGGGAGGGGTTTCGCCTAGGGGAGGGGGGCTGCAGGCGAGGGGAGGTGGGATGAATTTGAGGGAAAAGCGGGGGAGGAGGGTTCATGAGGTGAGGTGGCTATGAATAGGGTCAAATGGGGTGCAAATAATGGTAATATTTTACTAATGCAACACCTTCCCTTTGGCAGTTTTTATTGGTTTCCTAAATTCTATGGCCATGAAAAATGATTTTTCAATGAAAACTCATGGAAAATAATTTTAAATGTCAATGTATGATACTAATGTGGACAAAAAAATCATTGATTAATTTAAAAATAATCAAATTAAATATAATGATAGACTAGAATATGTAAAATACATAACACCGTATGGATAAATCTATTAAGTTGGGTTTTCTGCTTGCATACACAGTACAGGGAACACTTCACTACTAGATTTTCCGTCATTGTATGAATTATAAAAAATTAATGATTACTATTATAAAATGAGGTATGTTATTAGAAAAGGAAAAACAAATAGGGAAATATTAGTTTGAGTCATGATAATCTAAAGGGTCAAATAATAGATCGAAAGGACCTTCATGAAGTACAATTACACCAAAAATTGAACTACCGCATTTAGTAACATTACAAGTTCATCTAGATAGAACATTCCAAGATAAATATATACCCTATATTGAATATGAAGAAAACAATGTGTAGAAAGGCCATTACTAACATCATTGGCCTTTAGAATGTAAATGAAATTTTAAATCATGAATGGATGGGAGCCTCAATTCTAAATGTATATATGGGGTACATTTTCATAACCTCTTTATATAAACAATGATTGACTGTATTAATTAAAATTTCATACTATTATATGTTCTACAAAAGTTTATATGACAAAAATGTAAAAGGAACTCCTTGTGAATAAAATTTTAGATCTTTTTGTCCTTATGTAACTTTTATAAAAAAATAGCAATAGAAGAAGATAAAATTTTAGAAAGAAGAAATGATGTGTCATCATAATTTGAAAATAAAATAACTAAAAAATAACTTATTATTTATTATAACTCAATGGTAAAACTTTACACTACGATAATATAAAATACATGTTCATTTTTTTCCATTAGGGATTTCTTTTTGTTTTTTAATAAATCATTGGATTCTCATTGTGATCAATCTAAATACTCCAAAAATATATTTCTTGGATCCAATGTAATTATATACAAAAAATTAACCACACATGATTTCACTAAAGAATTTTTAATACACTACATTTTATACTTAACCAATAAAATTCATATTACATGATTTATATTATGTTTTAATAAGTATTTTTTTTATGATTAGTTGGTGTTTACTTATTTTCAGATCCATGGTATAAGGGTGGACGATGTGCATAAGAACCCTATGGGTTTCTATAACCTAATAAGTATTGTGGTATATATAATAATATTTTACTGTCAAAACATATTTCAAAAAAAATACTTATTTTGTGAAATATTTTTGAAGTGGTTGAAACAAAGTAATCACATCGATTGGGGTTATTGAAATTTTAAATTTATGAAATATATCATATTACATCCATAAACTAGCAACCCAAAAGAGGTATTTCCAAATGTAATTTCAATTTTATTAAAATTATTTTTTAAATATTTTTCTATATTTTTCTAGTACTACCAGGAATATCGAAAATCCACATATTCTAAGGAGGAAATATGTTTGTTTTAGAATGAGTAGGAATCTTACATGGTTTCAGAATATTTAAAAGCATCATTAAAAAGTGGGTTCTTATATTTTCATTAAATGTTTTTAATTTCTTATTGATCTTTAAGTGGTTTTTTATCTAATTCTTATTTAGTTAATTTTCTTATCATTTTATGTTATAATTATGGGGAGATACTTTAGAATCTGAAGGTTTAAATATTTTTAGGGATAAGATAGAATATTTTTAGTGTTGTTTTATTAAATTATTAAACCGTAATATCATGGATATGTTATTGGGGACCACTTTTATTTCAAAATTTGATCATTTTTTTAAATTTATAATCATTTCTACAATGTGATGGAGATATTAATCCATATGTATCTCAAAGGATTCAAACTAGATGAATAAAATAGAGAAAGGTTTCTAGGGTTCTATGTGGTAGTAAAATTCCTTTGAAATTTAATGTTAAATTTTATAGGATTTTTATTAGAATAGTTATTCTATAGGGTAGTGAGTATGATCCTTTTATGGGACATATTGAACAAAAAATAAGGTTAGTGTAAATGAACATTTTGAGATAGACATGTGGTTATTCTAAGATGGATAAGATTATAAATGAATGTGTTTTAGAAAAAATAAAGAGGCCTTTATAGATGAGAATATAACTGAGAAAATATTAAGTTAGTTTGGACATGTAAGAAGAAGGCCAAAGGATGCACCTGTTAATAGTGTAATCTTAATGACTAATTTAGTTATTAAAAGGAGTAGTGGTAGACCTAAATGGAAATTTTAGTTCCAAAATTGTTTCATATAATCTAAGATTATAAAATGCACTCTGATTTTAATAATAATTAAGGGAAAAGATTTATGATGTGTAGGAATTAACAAAACATCAATCTTGCACGCAGTGTGATCGGTATGACTAAAATTTAAAGTTTTAATTTAAAAGTGTTATTTTAATTCACAAAACATGTCACATAATAAAAATAGAGAAAATTTTGTTATATTTTCTTGATACATTAGTAAAAATATTGATAATTTATTTATGATATGTAGAAATTAACATCCTATCAATTTAGAACACAGTGTGGACAGTATGACTTTGTGTGCGTATATTCAGTTTAAAAGTGATATGTTAGTTCAAAATAACTATCATATACTTAAAATAGTGAAAACATTCTTGAATATTTGTGATACTTTATAAAAACTATAAATGATTCATTTTTATGTGTTAGAATTAACTGCACTTCAATCTAACACACAATGTGCCTAATATGATTGAAGGTCTTTTATTTCACTCAAAAGTGACATTTTACTTCTCGGCAAATGTCACATACTCAAAATAGAGAAAACATGCATGGATTTTCTTAATACATTGGTGGAAAGATCGATAATCCATTTTTGATGTGTAAGAATCAATTTCACTTTAATCTAACATACAGTGTGATCCATATAATAGAAAAGTGAATGTTTTTAGTTTAAAAGTGGCATTGTATTTTAAAACACACATCACATACTCAAGACCATGAAAATCACATGGATTCTCCTAATACTTTTAAAAAAAGATCTGTGATTCATTTATTTAATATAAAAATTAACTAAATGTCAATCTGATGCACAGTGTGGATGATTTTATTAAAAGTGAATTTTTTCCATTTTAAAGTGACATTTTATTTCACAATGCACATCACAAACTCAAAATTGAGTAAAATAATTTTAATTTCTTTTATACTTTAGTACAAAGATTGATAATTCTTTTTTAATATGAATGAATTAATTTCACATCAATCTGATACTCGGTATGTCTCTTATGACTAAAAATACATGAAAACATTTTAAAAATGACATTTTGTTTCCAAATTCTTGTTACATTATCAAAACCAATCAAACATACTTGTATTTTCTTCATAATTTAGTAAAAATATCCATGATCTTGTTGTGACATATAAAAATTAATCAGATTTCAATCTAACACATGGTGTGGCTGAAATTACTGAAAGTGTGTATTTTTATTTAAAAGTGACATTTTAGTTCACGTCGTGTGTCACATGCTTAAAATCAAGAAAAAATACTCTTATTTTCTAGATACTTTTAGAAAAATATCAAAAATTCATTTGGGATGTGTATAAATTAATCTCAAATCAACCTGACACATGGTGTCACTAGAATGATTGAAAGTTCATGTATTTGTTTCCAATGCTTCCGTCGGGGTGCACGCGTCTGTCTTGTTCGGGGATGAGAGGCGCATTTTTTATTGCCCCGCATTCCCACATTCCAAAGGCGGGCAGCATCTGCTCCTTATTCAGGGATGTCTTCTCCTTGATCGAAATTGAATGATAGGATGTCGGTTCTTCCTTCTGTGGATTCCTCCTCGGAACTCGTCACCTAGTCCGGGTCTCCCTCATAGACTTAAGACGTTATTCGTGAAACTCTTCCAGGTACCATATCTTCATGGACACCAGTTAATTACACTACTTCTGTCAGGACATTCCAAGGGGTCCGGTTAGGCCAACAACCTTCGGTTAGGGGAGTAGTCACGTTGGGCATCACTGGCATGTCTGGACACTAGGGGGTTGGCGTGTCTATCTTCTATCCCTTATTATATCACTTCTTGAGGACACATAATCCATAGGAATCCCACATCGAACGCGGGGAATCATATTCCATGGGAATGTATCTGAGGTTTTCTTCAGCATCCCATGTTTAACACGGGGTATTCCATAAGTTTAAAGTCCAACGGGGATGGATCGGGATGATCAGATCACTGACTAGAGTGGATAAGATGGGGGAAACCCCTAGAGGGAACACTGATATTAGGGCCAACGCGTGGTTGACTTCCCGGTTACTATTGAGGGGAATTGGGTATGAGATGGAAAGATCCCACCGGGATGTGGTGTCCTAGGTAAGAATCAGGATGGATGATGGAAGGTTACGTGAGGGGGTGGTGAATGGGGTGGAACTGTCATGAGGATGACGATGGTTTTGGGCTTGAGCCTCGAAGAGGCTTCCTAAATATCCCTGTGGTAGGGAATCAGAGTCCGCGTAGTTTTTCTGATGATGGATTGCCGTCGATTGGGGGTTTCAACGGCTTACCACTGGACTGGAACAGAACGGCTTACCATTGGATGGGGTCACAATGGCCTATCACTGGATGGGGTCCACAGTTTAACGTCATGCAGGATGGGGGGTGGACCAACGTAAAGGTGGTTGGAACTGCTGGGTGTTGGTCTTGAACCTCGTGGAGGCTTCCTATGTACCATGCCTTAGCAAGGATCAAAGACAACGTAGTTCAGGTAGGTGGGAACCGACGTGAAAGTGGACCTGGGGTCCGATGGGTGATGGGATTGAACCTCAGGGAGGCTTCCTACATACCCTGCCTTGGAAAAGATCAAAGTCCTCATAGTTCGGATATGGGTGTGGGGCTTACACTCTAGGCTTCCCAAGGTGTTGGTGAACCAACATGAAGGGGTTCAGAGCGACCGGGTGTTGGGCTTGAACCTTAGGGAGGCTTCCTACATACCCTGCCTTGGTAAGGATCAAAGTCCTCGTAGTTCAGATGGGTGGGAACCAACGTGAAGGGGGTCAGAGTGACCGGGTGTTGGTGGGCTTGAACCTTAGGTAGGATTCCTACGTACCCTACCTTGGCAAGGATCAAAGACCTCGTAGTTCATGTGGGGTAGGAGTCGGTGAACCAATGTGAATAAGGACTTGGGGTCCAGGTGGATGGTGGGCTTGAACCTCAAGGAGGCTTCCTATGTACCTTGCCTTAGCAAAGATCAAAGTCCTCATAGTTCGGATGGGTGGGTGTGGGGATTACACTCTAGGATGCTCAGGGTAGATGTCATGGTCTGTGCTCACTCTAATCCCACGTGAGTCATGCTTGGTGTAAGAAACAAGAGATAGCATAGACCTAATGATCACGTCGTGAAAGGTGTGTCCATGGGAAATGGAGTAGGGCTTACGTGTGATTAGCAGCCCAAAGAAGAAACAGGGGCTTATGAGTGGTTAGTATCCCGAAGAGGTTGGGACTTACTCCGTGATGGAGGCCCGTGGGCAACAAAGCGCAGCGGGAGAGGGATTTGGGACCGAAGAAAGGAGAAGAACTATTCTCCACCACGCCCTTTTCTAGCCCTGGGGACTGAAGAAGAAAGGAGGAGCAGGGATGCTGCCTCCTACAAGAAATCTAGGGGCTTACACCGAGATGGTTGACCTTTCCCTGCGGACAAACACCACTCCCATAAGGAGGATATCATCCCCTTTGAAGACCAGTGGGCGTGGAGAGTGTCCAAGGTTGGGGTACCCCACATGTGAGGTACAGGGTGAGGTCACAGTTTAACGTCATGTGATGAGGACAAATGTTCTTGGCATTTTAACGTCCTACAACTCATAAAAAGTGGGTTTTCTCCACACCCCTGGGAGTTAAATAACTGGTACCCTCTTCTCCTTGGTGCAGAGAGGGGACAGGCAAAGCCATGGTGAGGGGGTGTCATGGAGCGAACCATCGGGGGGTCTATGTAAGCGTGGCTATGAGAAGAAGTAATAGCCATTATCTTGTCTATGCGAAGAAGAATTAGGCGAAGCAATGCAATGAGAAGTATTGTCCAGGGGACTTTGAAATCACATCGTTCAAACCTGGAGGGTAGCACGGGAAAAGTAATTGCAAAGTAGAGGGGTTCATAGGCAGGGGCCTTATGAATCTCCGTTTCTCCGCATGGCGGAGGGCACTTGTAAAGGGGTGTGCTTCGCGAAGCGGGGTGCCTCAACCTAAGAATAGGGAAGAGGTGCATATGGGAGGTGCTTTATGAAGTGGAAAGGCATTCGCGGAGCACTGCCTCGTAGAGTAAAGGTGCCTCGCGAAGCAAGGTCTCGTGAAGCAATGTGCTTCATGAAGTATAGTGACCCTGCCTTAGCATGGGGATCATGTGTACATGATGGGTGTTTCATGAATCATAAACTCTCTGCGATGACCTAGATCCCCTTGGGGATCTCCTTCCTTTGAGGAAGCCCTTAGGATCTGCGAAAGGCATCCCTCTCAGAAGAGGGGATCAAAACGAGACAAAGGGGAGGCACTTTGTAGAGCAGAAGTACCTCGTGCAGCTCATGGTTCACAGAGCAGAAGGGTGATTCACGATTTGGGATCTAGGAAGTCGAAATTTCAGTTTGTCCATCCTCTAAACTTGGGGGGAGGCCAGTATTTATATGTGAGAGGGGCTGTGAAGCAGCGCTCTCTCGGCGCGAAGAGGAAGTCGTTTTCTCTGTGATGCGGCGCGAACGTCAAGGGCGGTCACGGAGTGTTACCGCTTCCGTGCTTCACGGCGGGTCGCGAACGTCAAGGGGGTCATGGAGAATTACTAACTCCTTACTTCACAGTGGCGTGGTGCGGCCAGTTCTCCACGAATGGGCTTTGTGAGGCAGTCATTAGGTTTGTGTCTTCTTCTCATTCCCACATTTTGGCGTCAACAAATTCCCCCCCCCCCCCTCAGACTTGGAGCCGTGGAAAATCAAGGGTCGAAATCTTAGGGTCAATCCCCTAAATCCTTGGTCATTTGCGAAGCTACATCGCGAAGAGGGCTCACCTGGTGGGAAAGAAAAGCTCTAGTCAGACACCTCGCAAAGCAGGCTTCATCCGGGACGTGCCACGAAGCTCCTAGGGTCCCTCGCCTATTAATAGGGGACCTGAACACTCTTTTGTCTCTTTTTGTCTCTGTGATTTTGGACTTTAGCGCTCTTGATTTGTGAAGCTCTGCATACTCCATGACAGCTCTCTATGAATTGGGACTTTTCTTCATGGAACACAGTGAGTTCTTGACTTCACTATAGTGCTTCACAGTCTCGCGTTTAAAGGCGTGGGAAGGACTCTGCAAACGGGATTTGTGAACTCTCTCCGTCAACCGGCTTCGCGAACGCTCTCTGAGAACGAGCTTCGCGAACCAACCTGAAAATCTTCCATGTTCTAAAAATAAATGGATCACCAAGAAGCTTCTGAGGGGTTCTTGCGGATGTCTCCTGAAGGGATAAGATGGAAAATAGTTTGGGTCTATGGGAGTTTGTATAGATCCAATCAGACCATAGTTCATTGGTGGGGCTGCTATCAGAGATCCAGAAGAACTACCCACTGTGTAGGACGTTTCCCTTGTATGGATTCAGGCTAAGGGATGACGTCTTCATCCCTGAAGCAAGCAGGGATGAACCAGCTTACTAGTTTAGGAATACATTGTGCCAGCGCCGATGGTTTAGGGTGGCTGATGGCCATGCCCAGTAGGATTTCACACCCGTCAATGCTGATTGCTTATACAACCACCTGAATAACATCGATGGGAAGGCGTTGTAGCTGGAGACGTATCCTCCTCTATACCACACAATACTAAAGTTAGCTTTTAGGATCCCAAGGAAGGGGTGGTCGGAGGAAATGGGACCTGCACCAGGGCGTAAACTTCACAGACGATTGGGCCTCGGCCTACTGGGTAGGCGCCTCGTGCGAGGAGTTTGGGGATGAGCTGAGGAGAGTGGGTTTTTTTGAGGTGGCTTGGGCCTCTCAATTCCACATATATCAACCAAAACAGCTAATGACATAGCTGTTGAGAAGATGGTCGTCGAGGACCAATACCTTCCACTTACACCATGGGGAAGTCGGTATCAGCTTGTTGGATGTCCACCAGATCTCAGGGGTTTTGATACTGGGGGCTGATTAGCCACTAAATGAGGCTAATATTAATTTTTAATATATATAATATTCATGTTCTTTATTATTCATAATCACTATTTTAGTACATTTTACACTTTGAACATCGTTTCACATTATGATTGTAATACCTTCTTAAAATGCACTATTATGTGGTACATTTTTTAACATCATTTAAAGTACCCAATGATTCATCTGATTTTAAGGAATCTAATTATACATATTTTAATTTTATATTTTTTTAAATTGATCTAAACTTAAATATGAACATGTTTTATTCAGGGATTAGTGGAAAATTCATGGAGGATGATGGAGATATTTGGCAATGAAAGGAAGCAATTCTAGAGAAGGCATATTGGACACCATCCCACTGATGAGACTTTGGGGCCCCACATAAAGGCCCAATTGATCCAAAATTTCGTGTGATACTATAATAAATGTATAGTAACAAATAACTCTTCATGATCCAATTATAATTCGGCCTCCATGGTGTCCATTTAGGCGGTCCAAGTTAGAGATAAAATTCTGGGTCAGATTCTGTGGCCCAGAAAAACAGCCCACAGATATGATCATATCTCGGAATACACAACTCCAAATGATCCCCAATTTTACAGGCGGATATCATACATTCGGAGATCCATTTTCTAATTCTATGGATCACTCTGATTAGGCTATCTAGAAGTACTTACAAGCGTGTCTGTTCGGTGAAGGAAAGATGTCTTCCACCTCGGGTCAAGGGTGGAAAAATCAGCTCCCCTTACTTTCCACCCACCTATGGCCTACCACAATTAATTGAGGAGAATTGGACTATTGGAGGCTCGACCCAAGGGATCAATAATGCCTATTTAATGAAGTGGTGGTGAAGGAGTTGAGAATCTTGGATGCTTTGTTCAATTGTAATGTTATGCTGCAATTTTGTTGTCTCAAATTTGTTTTTCACATGTAAGTTGTTCAATTCACTTTAGTTTCTTAATAAAAGTTCTTCTTCTACTCTTATTGTGTTGTTATTAATATCACTTTGATACCGTTGGATCAAGTTGTGAATTTATTCACACCAAACCTTGTGAAATTATTCACACAACGGTGGAGTGATCATTTTATTTTTGTTGTTTTCTTTACTTCTCCATTTCCTCCCTCATGAGTCTACTTTCCGCTTCCATTGAAACCATGGGATCAATAGAGGGATAACCCACTTATGGGTTGATCCAAGGGAGTAGAAAGGGGCTGTATTGGATGTTATTTATCACCTCATTAATGTATAATCACTTCTTTAATTGAGATTTTTATTTGATTATTTTTAAACTCCATCGTCCTTGTTGAATTTAAGGCCACACACTTCAAGTGCTAATATGAACCTTTACCTTGAAGTTCTCAAAACTTTGATCCTTCAAGTGTATAGGTGATTAGTATTAAAGGGTGTAGGAATTAAACCAGTAAGTGATGATGTTGTTCTATCTCCTTAAATGAACTCATCTCAAATATAAGAAATTGAAATCATTAAAAAGGAAATACGTCCAATCCACCCCGAGCGATAACCTAGGATCAACTCATTCTTTTAAATTTAATTCACTTAAGTCTCTTAGAGTTCCTTTAAACCCATATAAAATCAACCCAAGTTGGCCACTTCATAGCCAAAAATAGTCCATAGAATGTACGTGTCTATAGGTTTCTTCTTAGGTCTCTGAGGATTCGATAACCCAAGCTAAACTACAAGGACCGTTTTACCTTCATCTCTTGGGTAAATTTGAGCGAGAATAAAATTTTTTCACCATTTATGGGGACCTAAGTAAGTTATCTTAGACACTATCATCCTTTGTTTCATCCCACTTCTCTTATCTCATCCCCAATTTCATTCCTATAGAAAACCCTTTTGAACAAATCCAAAAATGGGGAACCTCTCATTTCTTTGATCACTCCACACCATGTGTGATGTACAATGACCATCCTAGTTTCTAATGGTGGGATAATCAACAAACTAATGAACCAAAATGTTTTTACTCCTATGATCCAAAAAACATTCCAATATATAATGAGTTTCAATCCCCATGATCCAATATGAACACCCTCCTGTGCAATTCGAACAACTTAATTATCCACCTGAAATAGACCATATTTCTCAACCCATTACCCATCATGATCCACAAAAATTACTTGAAAAACTATGTCAACAAATGGAGATAATGAATTTTGAGGTTTCATCTTTGAGGTTAGAACTACAAAGCATTAAAAATTATGAGGAACACATCCCTACACCAACTTTCCCTTCCATAACCTTATGTGACGTTTCTTGTTTCCCACAAACCCCGCGTCAATTTATTAAAGAACCAACCTTTGGATTTGTGATAGATGAAGAGGGTAAAATAATTGTTTAAGGGTCTTTAAATCAGGAGGAAATCAAATTTTTGGATTCAAAAGAGGAGAATTTGACATTATGGATTGAGTCTCCTAAGTATAAATCCCTTGATGAATTTTCAAAAACACCAACTATTGAACCATTGAGAGAAATCACAAACATTGAGTCCAAATACATTCCTAAAACAGATATGTCCAATTTGGTGGATGAATATTCTTTTCCAAAGGAACCAATTCTGTTGAAAAATTTGGAAAATGAAATTGAGTTTAATTCAAAGTGCCAACCGATGTCTAAATTTCCTATCCAAACTGAGCTCAAAATTAGTATTATTCCTTCCTCGCTCAAGTATCCCTTCATAGTGTATAACCATGACCTTTTTTATGGAATTAATTCTTCTCTAGAGACTAATAATGTAGGAATGATCATTGAAGTCTTAGGAAAGACTAGAGAAGAAACTAGATCCACCATTTCAGAAATTCATTGGATTTACCCACTCATTTTAGAATATAGGATTGTTAATGAAACAAATTATAAACATAGAATCAATCCCAACCTAGTAGAATTGGTGAAACATGTGTTCCTTAAAATATTGAAAGTTGTTATTGGGTAAGTTAGGGGTTTCAAGTCGAGCTAACGACCTTAAACAAAGCGTTGCACGGGAGGCAACCCGTGGTTTTCATCTTTTCAAATCATCTTTTTTTAAATAGGATTAATTAACCATTTTTATATTTTAAAAAATAATTTTGACCTATTCTTCTATTATGAGTATGGATGGGTATGAAATGGGAGCACCGTATTTATCTGTGTCACGCGGTGTGATCCCTGAGTAATACCTTACCCAGAAAATTAAAATAAGACAATGTTTCATTAGTTTGATTAAAAAAACAGAAAAACAGGAAAAACCATAAAAATGATGATACTTGGAATTAAATAAGTCATTGTTTTGTTTGTTTTGTTTGGTTTGTTCTTATTTTTATGGTTCAGGTACTATTTTGGGTGATACATGTTTAATAAATGAGGTGCCTACATCCCCCAAGAGATCAAAGGACTAAATTGTAGCAGCAAGAACTTCAAACTTCAACCACCAGGTGACTTCATTCCATGATCCTAATATTTCAATTTCCTTATTGAACTCCCCTTTTATTCCTCTTCCCCCTTCTAAATTTTCATTTCTTTAAACACTGGGGACAGTGTTATTTTATTTTGGGGGGAGATAAAATAAAAAAATGATTTTGTGTCAAAAAAAATGAATGATTTGAAAAAAAAATTGTGTAAATGGAAGGAAAAATTACTTTAACTTTGAACATGGTAATATACATTGCACACTTCTAAACAGAATATCAAATAATTTAGCATGCCCTGATTCTGATTTTAATCCTTGTATAATTTCATGAGCATAGATTTTGGAAAGTGTGGCTATCCAATGTGATATTTCATCGTTTATATTTTCATCCAAATAAAAAAATATCACAATGCACGTCCTTTGGATAGTGGGGTATTAGTTTGAGTTCATGGGATCCCCTAAATAAATATCATAGGTTTGGTGATCATTTTAGTTTAATATGAGTATTCAAAAAAATTAAAAAAAAATTGTGCGTAGAGCAATGAAATGACCTAATGTGTGGCTTTCGGCACTTGGGGATCGTGACTCCATAGTTGTATGGCCCAAAGTTGGTAATTTTATCTCTATTTTTAGTAATTTGAATTTTTTTTGACTGAGTTAACTCCAGATGATGCCCGAGTATGTGGGCTTCACTTGGTGCCCTAAGGTCTTTGAGCCTGGGAGTCATCGGCAAAGTCTCGCTACAGGGGTTGACTCTTTTGAGTGCAACTTCAATTACCATGGAAAAATTGCAAAAACAAAAAGAAAAAAAATAAAAAAAATAAAAAAAAATAAAAAAAATAATACAATAAAAAAATGAATACTCATCTTAATATTGAAATTTGATTCCACCTAGCGCTTCCATCATTCCCCCCTTGAATAAAAATGAACCCCCATGTCTATTGTGATGCACAACACATCCTCATACTTAATTGATATTGGATGAAATATGAAAATTAATTTGAACAAAGGAATGGGATTGGGATTGGGATCTTCTTATGAAACTATCTTGTATTAGAATATTTTGATAGATTTCATGATTTTTTGGTATAAGGGTTTTGGTAATCATTGTGTATTAAAATGTTTTTGGAAAAGGGAATTCGAATTTCATATTGTTGAGATATATTTTTCTCGGGACTAGAAAAACTCAAGTTGGGGGGTGTGATTATTCACTAAATGAGGATAATATTCATTGTTAATATATATAATATTCATGTGCTTTATTATTCATAAAATCCATTTTAGTTCATTTTACACCTTGAACATCATTTCACATTATGATTGTAATACCTTCTTAAAATGCACTATTATGTGGTACATTTTTTAACATCATTTAAAGTACCCAATGATTCATATGATTTTAAGGAATCTAATTATTCATATTTTGATTTTATATTTTTTTAAATTGATCTAAACTTAAATATGAACATGTTTGATTCCGGGATCAGTGGAGAATTCATGGAGGATGATGGAGATATTTGGCAATGAAAGGAAGCAATTCTGGAGAAGGCAGATTGGAAACCATCCCACTGATGAGACTGTGGGGACCCATATAAAGGCCTAATTAGTCCCAAATTTCGTGGGAGTCTAGAAGACATGTATAGGAACAAATAACGCTTTAGTATCCAATGCTAATTCGGCCTATATGGTGTCCCTTTTAGCGGACCAAGTTAGAGATAAAATTCTGGGACAGATTCTGAGGACCATAAAAACAACCCACTAATATAGTCATATCTAGGAATCCACAACTCCAAATAATCCCAAATTTTACAGGCGGATAGACGACATCCGGAGATCCATTTTCTTCTTATATGAACCACTCTGATTCTGCAATATAGATGGACTTAAAAGCACGTCTGTTTAGTGAAGGAAAGTTGGATGCCACCTCGGGTCAAGGGTGGAAAAATAAACTCCCCTTACTTTTCACCCACCTATGGCCTACCACAATTAATTAAGGAGACTTGTACTATTGGAGGCTAGACCCAAGGGCACACAAATTCCTATTTAAGGCATTGGTGGTGAAGGATTTGAGAATCTTGGATGCTTTGTTCAATTGTAATGTTATGCTGCAATTTTGTTGTCTCAAATTTGTCTTTCACATGTAAGTTGTTCAATTCACTTTAGTTTCTTAATAAAAGTTCTTCTTCTACTATTATTCTGTTGTTCTTCATATCACTTTGATACCATTGGATCAAGGTGTAAATTTATTCACACCAAACCTTTTGAAATTATTCACACAATGGTGGAGTGATCATTTTATTTTTGTTGTTTTCTTTACTTCTCTATTTCCTCCCTCATGAGTCTACTTTTTGCTTCCATTGAAACCATGGTATCAATGGAGGGCTAACCCACTTATGGTTTGATCCAAGGGAGTAGAAAGGGGCTGGATTGGATGTTATTTATCACCTCATTAATTTATAATCACTTCTTTAATTGATATTTTTATTTGATGATTTTTAAACTCCATCATCCTTGTTGAATTTAAGGCCACACACTTCAAGTGATAATACGAACCTTGGCCTTGAAGTGCTCAAAACATTGATCCTTCAAGTGTATAGGTGATTAGTATTAAAGGGTGTAGGAATTAAACCAGTAAGTGATGATGTTGTTTTATCTCCTTAAATGAACTCATCTCAAATATAAGAAATTGAAATCATTAAAAAGGAAATACATCCAATCCACCCCGAGCGATAACCTAGGATCAACTCATTCTTTTAAATTGAATTCACTTAAGTCTCTTAGAGTTCCTTTAAACCCATATAAAATCAACCCAAGTTGGCCAATTCATAGCCAAAAATAGTCCATAGAATGTATGTGTCTATAGGTTTCTTCTTAGGTCTCTGAGGATTCGATAACCCAAGCTAAACTACAAGGACCGTTTTACCTTCATCTCTTGGGTAAATTTGAGCAAGAATCAGGGGTGATGTATGACGAATTCCTCCTCATCATGAGTGCATGGGAGGATCCATAGAAAATTCCACGGCTAGAGATCGCACTAATGGAGCTTGTGCCCGGGGAGGACAATGAGGTAGTAAGGGATGCCCACTTCAGGCGGCGGTTCAAACAATTCTTGAACTTCCCGGAAAATAGGTAGTTTCCAGCGAGCCCTCAGACTTTTCCAAAGGGGGCTCAACGGGGCAAGGAATACTCATATTGGCATCTTTTGGAGGAAAGCCAGTGGAAGACGTGGGTATTCAGCATCAGCACCGAGAAACAACCAATAGTTAGGCTGGCGGCGTTCATTACGGCTCTGATCTGTGGTTGGATCCTGCCGGTGAGGGATACTAACATGGGAGTACGCCAAAGTACATTCATCATGGCATCCACATTGGTGACAGGAGGGCGGTTCAACCTAGGAATCCCGATGTTTTCCAAAATGTATAAGGTGATGTGGCATATCAGCAAGGTAAAAAGGTCACAGAGGGTATGTGGGCCATTCCACCTCCTGTATGGGTGGATAGCAGCACATATCAGGGGGGTTTATGAATACCTGAACCCTGTCTCCCCTCAAGGCTCGAACTTCTGCCCATCAATCCTGAAAACTGTCGGGAGCTTTCCAGCCAAGCTGACCGCACCGTTGGTTCTGGACCGATTGTGGAGGGTGGAGGAATTCAATTTCCGCCTGTTTCCATTGCCAATGGGGGTATTTACTGATGATGGTGGGAGGACGGAATAGCACCAGGCCTATCTCCTAGACTTTAGAGGTGGAGTCCTTGTGGCGAGGGTGGACCGTGAGCCCCTCTGCGAGCCATATACCCCACACCGGTTTGCAAGGAAATTCCGGTGTATGCAGTGACTGACCCCACATGTCTATCTGGAGGTGAGCTATGAAGAACACCCATGCGTGATGAGGCAGATGTGGCTCATGTTCATGCAGGAAGATGGGAAAATGCAGAATGAGTTGCCTCTACAGACCGCCATCCTCAGGCTGGTAAAGTAATATGCCCAGAGTTTGGAGGCGGCTTATCTAGGGGAGATTCTGAAGCAACCAACCATTCGGGTTGGTGACGACGAACCTCCCCAGCCTCGGGGTTGGTTCTAGAAGGTGGCAAGGGAATCCCATGGTGGCGGGGCCACCGTGGCGGTGAGGCACGCACTAGTAGAGGGTGAGGTAGCAGCTATAGATCCTATAGCGGTAGCGGACCCGACAGTTCCAGCAAAATAGAGCCATCTATAGGGGAGGCCGCCGAGAGGATTCTGCAAGATACCTACCCAGGATCTGGGGAAGCGGCTGCGCCATATCGACATGTCAGAGGATGTTGTCTTCCTGGAGGCCCAGGACATCTAGGAAGTCAACAGGAAATTCCTCGGACCCGCCGAGTTGTGGAAGCACCTGAACTATCTCGGGATGGATTTAATGGGGATAGGCCCTATCCGGGCCGACTTTGTGGTGCCCCAGGCAGAGGCAGAGCAGTACCTGGAAGATCTGGAGGACTTTTTTCATTCCCAGGGTGCCCCTTGTCCAATGACAGATTGAGTCAAAGTGTTGCTCGATCACACTAATCCCCCACAGTTTTCGGCCGCTGATTTGAGAGAACACTTCCCTCTACAGGAATAATCAGAAGAGTCTTCCTAGGGAGACGAGGCCGAGAGAGGGAGCCTGTGGGAGGAGGGTCAATTTGGAGGTCAAGACTCGTATCTTGAAGAGTTCACAGAGGCCCTTGAGGTAAAATTATGAAACCCCCTTCTTTGAAACTTGCTTTGAGGTCATTCCAGACTTTTTATTAACATCTTAACTATGCAGGAGGGTCTCATACACAAAACTCATTCTCATCCCTCAGTGGATGCGGATGTGGGACCTTTGGGATCCACGCCTACTGCCACATCTACTTTTGCGTCCAGCGGGGCTAGGACACCTAAGGTGACCCCTCCAGAGTTTTCAGACCTTCTGACCATATATGGGGGGCCATACTTCGAGGTCCCGATGACATCAGCCCAAGAGAGAGACCATGGATTCGATCTCTGTAGGTCCCCTCTACCAATTTTAGGAATACCATCCCCTAACCATATTTACTGAAGTTGATGTCCTTTTCTAGCATGTACAGTTCTTCAAATGGAGTGGGTCTCCTTAGTGAGGTTGGTTGGGGCTTCTGGCGGCGTCCTCCCCAGGGGAATGCCAGTGGTCGTGGAGGTGGAGGTCTAAACCGACCTAGTAGCGGTACTCCCGATCACTAGTGGGACCATCAGTGGGTCTGAACCCGAGATCATTGAGGTAGGATCCTGTTTTGAGGATCGATCAGATAATCTGGATCCCACCATGCCTGATCAAACACTCTATGTGGACCCGGCTAAAGAGTTCTTAGGGGCATTCCCCGTTTATGATCCTACCAATCATGCTGACTGGGATGAGACAGCCTATGACGAAGAGGATAGAAAGATAGTTTGTTGCCGATCATGGAATCTGATCACGTGCTTCATCAACGACACCCCCAAGCACTATGGTTGGATGAGATGGATAGACTTCGCTCACAATTGTGCGAACTATGTGCTGGGGGAGTGGATGCCCAGCGTCCTCACATACTCATCTGATATCCTATGGCAGAAAATATTTGGGAGTATGATTGTGGCCTCAGTGTGGGTTGGCAGCGGAGGAAGGTGGTAAACATCAAGAGGCTCCAGGAGGCTAAAGATGTGGTTCAGCGGCTACGGAATCAGGCGGACGAGCACTCGACCTCCCTCAACGCACAATCTGAGCTAATATTACGATTGAAGGCCCAGCTGGCAGAACCCGAAGAGGGCCTGAAGAGAGCCTCTGAGGAGATGACTGCCATCCGGACCAACATGGAGCGGGCCCAGATTATGGCCAATGAATTGCGCCCTCTCTCTTCCGAGGAGGAGAAAGAGCTGAACAGGTGGCAGCAACTCCTGGACGCCACCATCCAGAGGGTGTTGGAGCTACTACGCTCTTTTAACGAGGTCAAGCCGTCCATGGGGGAAGTTGACCCCCGGGTACTGTAATGATTACAAACCCTAAAATGTACTTTCATGCTTTGATTTTTTGATTCCATAAAATGCATGAGTTCCATTGTTTATATTGGTTTATTGCATTCTTATGACATTCGTGGAGCATCCTATGATCATTCCCTAATCTCACATGGGTCGAGCCCGATGTGAGAAACAAGGGATGACCACCTTATCACCCCAATTGAAATGTAGGAGTGAAAACCAAGCTTCAGGCATCCGGGGTTTGAACAACCAGCATAGATTTCCAGGAGGAAATGGGAGAGACATGACTAGAGAATGAGGCTCTCAGAACATCTAAATTACCATTTTCCCAGCGTGCTCTTGTGCAATAATGGAGTAACACCATGGGTGTTGTAATTAATCCAAATAGGGGAATGTAAGGTGTGAATCACGATACACAGGACTCGGAACACTATGGGGGTGGTGTGAAAATAAAGAATAACCATTGACCACATTCAAAACATTGTATCCTTATTGTGTTATCCTGGAGTAGGGATAGAAAATGAGGGTCGATCGCTGACCATGTTTGAAACACGAGTCCTGACTCAAGATGTCATATGTTAGTCTTCTGGAACATTGGCCCAGGATAATAGGCAGGCCATAGGCTGAGCATCTGTACTGTTAGGGTGATCCCTTATACATGAAGGAGGATGAGGTTATGAATAAGGGGTACGTAAAGCGTGGAATATGGAGTGGTGGTTCATTCGAACAGAATCTAACACTCTTGAAATTACGCCACCATGGTGGAAGCACATTAGATGGGCACATCGGTTTGATCATGGATCATCCCTTTTGTTAGATAGGACCTCTCTGGTGAGGGAGATGTCACTTCCCAATGTCATTGTGGGGAATCCCAAACTTGTTCAGGGAAAGGCTTCAGTTACATGGTTCCCCATAAGGGGTCAGGCCAGGGGGCCAGAAATGAGGAGGAACAGGATTTATGATTCATAGGGTTGGACCAGAGGTAAAATTCCTAGGTGTCTCTACGTATCCCATGAGGATGGGAATCAAGTCGTACATAGTACTAAAAGAGATCTTAGTTTATGGTCTTAGAGCTTGTACCATGGATGGTAGGAAATGCGGGAGACACCCAGTGGGGTAATTATAAAACCCGACATGAATGGGAACCTGGGGCTCCAACCACGATGTGTTCCCTGGGAAGGTTCTAGGTCAAGGGATCAGAAACGAGATTTAAGCTGGGCCTGAGGCAAGTTGCATGGAGGTTCCTACATACTCCATGAGGATGGGGATCAAGCTGCGCGGAGTTCTAAGGGTTGGCATGGTAGGGTACCAGTGCCAGGGGTAAAAGGGGCGTGTAGGAGTGTCCCTTGCACTGAAAGGAGCGGTATTTGATGTATCTTGTTTGTCCTTTAAGGTGAATGGTTTTTTTTGTGAATCGATGGGCCTAGGGTGGAAAGTCCCGGCATCACCACAAGAATCAAGCTGTGTACATGCATTGAAAAATGGTATGGCGCATGACCAATACTAAATATGGTGTCCCCTTGAGTGAGGACATCACGATGCAGTGCCATTTTTCGTCGTGCGTCTAGGATGATAATGTCACAGTTTAGGGTCATGTGATAGGACCAGGCGTGCATTTTAACATTAGGAAGAAAAAACATAGTAGAGATGAGGTTAACAGAGGAATGTGCGCGGGGAAATAAAACATACCCAGCATGAATGGGGACATAATCCCATACCATGCCGTATGCGATTCTAAGAAAGGAACCTCGGGCCAAGGGGATAAATAGAGGTAAGAGGGTAAGAGGTAGGAGAAACTAGCTCCCAATTGATCTGGACCCGAAAATGAGATGTCTGGGTGTTCCTACGTATCTCATAAGGATGGGAATCAAGCCACACGTAGTTCTAAAATAGGTCTTAGTTTATGGTCTTAGAGCTCGGACCAAGGATAAGGGATGTCAGTGTGGAGACTTGAATGATGCCTTTACTGTGGCTTTGTCCTCCTAACGTGCAAATGTGCACCGAGTGATAGTGTTAGGAGTGTTAAATTTCTACTTGGAAATGATGGGGTGGACAATGATGTGAATCATGTAACCAACATTCAAGGCTTAAAGGGGTTGGAGTGATGATAGAGGATAACTATTGACCATGTTTGAAACACCTCATCCATATCACGTTAGCTTGTAATGGGGACAAACAAATGAGCGTCTGCCGCTGACCATATTCGCAACGTGGGACTCGTATCAATTTTTTGTATGAAACCCTCGAGGATGTTAGCCCGTGATGGTAGGAGAGCCCTTGGGTCTAGCATCCATTCCATTCGGGGGTCTCTTTGGGTGTGGAAGATTATGGAAGCCCAAATGAAGGGGAACACAATGCCTAAAAAATGGGTGAAAGCATGTCCATGAAAAATCCAACACTCCAAATGCTGAACCAGAGTACTCTTAAGTAGATTGGTGCATCGCTGATAAGGTTCGAGGAGGGTGCTCCACTTGAGAGTAACCAATTTGAAGGGATTAGTATAGAATATAGGGATAGAGAACTCCCATGATGGATAGGTACGTGGCGTTGTCGTTACAAACCCGATGTGAATGAGGACATAGTCCCATACCACACCATATACTCCCCTCCCTGGGAAGGGGTAGGCCAAGGGGCTGAGGTGAAAGGGAGATCTATGAGAGATGAAGCTAGACCCTAAGTCTAGACATTTGGGCGGTCCTACGTATCCCATGAGGATGGGAATCAAGCAATACGTAGTTCTACAAAGACACAATACAAAAAGATCTTAGTTTAAGGTCTTAGAACTCAGACCATGGAGAAGCGGGACTATCCCATGTAAAGGCGGACCTCAACCCAATCCCTAAGCCTACGTGAGTTGAACTCAGTGTAGGAAACAAGGGTGGATAAGGTATTCACAATATGTGAAATATATGAAAAAGGGGAATCGGTGGAACCCCGAATGGTTACCTCATCGTAGATTTTTCCCTCCAAACGTGTGGATGCGCACTGAGGAATAGTACCAATAATTTCAAAGTTCTACTTGTGAATGATAATGTGGAGAAGGATGTGAATCATGTAACTGACATTTTGGGCTTAATGGGGTTTGCATAACGATGAAGGATAACTATTGACCGTGTTCAAAACACATTATCCATATCACGTTAGCTTGAAATGGGGACAAACAAATGAGTTTTATCCACTGACCATATTGGAAATGTGGGACTTATATCGATTTATTGTCTGAAACCCTCGAGGATGTTGGCCCATAATGGTAGGAGAGCCCTTAGGCCTATCATCTAGGCCATTTGGGGGTCCCTTCGGGTGTGAAAGGTGGTGGAAGTCCTAATGAGGTAGAACATGAAGCCTGAAAAATGGATGAAAGCATGTCCGAGTAGAGTCCAACATTCCAGGTATTAAACTAGAGTACCCTTAGGCACATTGGTGAATCGTCGAAGAGGACCGAGGGGCTCAACTTGAGAGCGGCCGATTTGAAAAGATGTGGATAGCACAAGAGGATGGAAAACTCTCAGGAGGGGGAATGCGGGACAAGGGGCCAACATGGGGCTGGACCCAAAGACGAGACACTTAGGCGGTCCTATGTATCCCATGAATATAGGAATCAAGTCATACGTAGTTCTATAATCGCACATAGGGGTAAGATACCCTAACGAGTGGGGTGTACAACACGGTGAGTAACCCGATGTGAATGAGGACATAATCCAATACAGCACCGTACAACCCTAAAAAGGAACTTGGGTCGGGGGCCCGAAAAGGCCAAGGGGCCTGAGGCTAGGCCTCTGTCGGAAAGGCCCGACCAATTTGTATTTTAATGTCTTGTAGTGAGGAAGAAGAGAGGATAAGGTATCTCATCAGGGGATGTGTACGACATAGTGAGTAACCTGACGTGAATGAGGACTTATTCCCATACCACACTGTACACTCCGGGTAAGAACTTGGGCCTGGGCCTGGGCCTGAGAAGTCCAAGGGGCCAGAGGCTAGGCCTCGGTCAGGAAGGCCCAACAAGTTTGTAGTTTAATGTCTTGTCGTGAGGAAAAAGAGAGAAGTAAGAAACCCCACACAAGGGAGGTGTACGACGTGGAGAGTAACCCAATGTAAATGAGGACATAATCTCATACCACACCGTACACTCCGATAAGAGAGAACCTAGGCCGGGGGCCTAAAAAGGCCAAGGGGCTTGAGGCTGGGCCTCATATGGAAGGCCATACGTCCTCTTGTACGGTTACCGCCTCATCACGGCTCCTAAGACCATGTGAGCAGTGCGCAGTGTGAGAAACAAGGAGCCGGTCTCGGCTCTCCCCGTCATATAGGGGGCTAATACCTGGCTTTTCCCGAAGGGAGTTCATCTCTTGGAGATACAATAGGGAATAATAAACCACTACACTCAATGTTTGGGACATATTGGGGTGGTTCCAACGTCATAGGATAGCTGTTGACCATTTTTTAAACACAGCGTCACTATAGTGACCTGAAATGGGAACAACAAATGAGTATCAACCGCTGACCATATTCGCAACGTGGGACTTGTATCGGCTTGTTGCTCAACATCCGCGAGGGCGTTGGCCCGAAGTGGTAAGAGAGCCCTTAGGACTAGAATCCATGCCATTTGGGGACCCTTCTAGATGGGGAAGATGATGGAGTCCCAATCAAAGGATTGGGTGAAGCATAGTTGTACCCATCTATGAAAGAGGAGAATGTCTCCAGGGAGCGGGATGTATGGTTGGATTGAGGTTAGATCGATGTAAATTGGGGAAAAAATTTTCACCCCACCATATGTCTTGTCCCGAGGGGAAGATTATGGCATTTGGGTTGGTCCAACAGACGAAATGTTCGGGCATTCCTACATATCCCATAAGGATGGTAATCAAGCCATACGTAGTTCTTGAAGGCCATGCAGTTTAACGGCATGTGGTGAGGATGTGGGAGGATATAAGAATGGGGAGTGGACACATGGTGAAACCATTATAATCTTGGTATGAGTGGGGCTAAGGAATCCTACACCATATCATGAAAAGATCCCCTGAGAGAACTATACCCAGGGGGAAATCGTCATAGAGAAGAATTTAGGGGCTGGGCTCAAGACGAAATGCTTGAGAATTCCTACGTATCCCATGTGGATTGGAATCAAGCCATACGTAGTTCTAACGGTGCAGTTTAACGTCTTGTGGGATGATGCACAGCTTAAAGTCATGTAGGATTGAATAGTTTAAGTTCATGTTGGATCATCATGCAGTTTAAGGTCATGCAGGACCATCTAGTTTAAGGTCGTGCAGGACCATAGGCTCAAGCAAAGTATTGCTTGAGGAACTTGGAATTGGTTGGAGAAGTTATATGTTTGCCATCCATTGTCACCAGGTAGTATCCTCCATTGGGGTAAACCCTGTGAACTATGTAAGGTCCTTCCTATTTGGGCTCCAACATGGGTGGTTTCCTACCAGGGATCATTGGTGCCCGGAGGGCCAATACCAAGTCACCTTGCAGAAAATAGCGGAGGAAACCTTCTTATTGAAGGCTCTAGCTATCTTATTCTAATTCCTTTCCAGATTGTGCAGGGCATGAAGCCTATTCTCATCAATTGCTTCTAATTTGGCTAGGCCAATTTTGGTTACCTTATCTGGAACCTATTGGTCCTAGACCGATGTGCGTAATGAAGGTATCTAGATCTCGATGGCTAGGATGGCCTTAGCTCCATACACCAAGCAATAGGGGGTCACCTGGGTGGAATTGCGATTTGTCGTCCGATAGGCCCAGAGGGCATTGCGGAGCTTGTCCGGCAAACTCTTCTTGTTCTAAACAACCATTTTCTACAAAATGTTAGAGAGGGTTTTGTTGAACGCCTCTATTTTTCCATTCTCCTACACATGGTAGCAGGAGGTATGGTTCGAACGGATGTTTTACTTAGCGTACAATTTCATTAACTCGGCTACACGGAAGTTGGTTTCGTTATCAGTGAGGACGGCGTGAGGGACCCCAAATCGATAGATGATATTGGAGTTGACGAAGTCAATGATAGAATGGGACTTGACCTCCTTGAGCGGAACTGCCTCTGCCCACTTGAAAAAGAAATATGTGGCAGTCAGTATGAACCTTCATTGGCGAGCTGTCACTGGTGGATATGGTCCCATGACATCGAGTCCCAATACCACAAACGGCCAAGAGTACTTGGTGGAGTATAGAGGTTATGGCGTCCGATGAATGAAGTTAGCATGAATTTGGCATGCATGACATCTCTTGGAGAACTTGATACAATCATAGATCATGGAGGGCTAGAAGTACCCCTGTCTCTGGATCTGATGGGATAGCTTTGGCCCAGCCTGGTGGGCACCGCAGGAACTGACATGAACCTCCTGCATGACCTGAGAAATCTCGACTCCTTGGATGCAATGGAGGAGAACACCATCAAACCCGCGCTTATAGAGGATCTGATTAAGATTGGGACCACTCTGGATGTTAAACTGCAATGCGCAGCATCAGATTCGCTCATGCTTAGCCTGATCAGCCGGGAGGCAACCATTTTGGAGATACTCGACAAAGGGAGATCTCCAGTTGGGAGTCGCTTCAACCACTACATCTGAAGAACCTGGGGGTCCTGACATGGAGGATCTGGTGGTAATATGGCTTACCCACAGGCCATAGTCATCATCTGAGGTGACGGGAGCAATGTCTCTCTAGTGTGTCACTTGTATAATTAGATCATCCTACTCGGGTTCTGCAAGTGATGCATCCAGGCCAGCAAGGGCATCATCTCGACCATTTTGATATCGAGGGACATGAGTAACTTCGGGCCAAGATGGAAACTGGGCCATTAGCTAGAGGGTGAGCTCTAACAATGGTATGAGCTATGGATTTCTGATGACATAGTCATCGTTGACTTGCTTGATGACTAGTTTGGAATCCCCTTTCATATGTAGATGGGGTACATCAATATGGAGGGCCAGCTCGAGGCCAGTGATAAGAGCCTGATACTCTGCCTCATTGTTGGTGCAACCTTCCAACAATAAGAATGAATACATAAAAATGGCTTGCGCTGAGGTAATAAAGACAATACCCAGGCCTACTCTGTTGAGTCTGGGATCATTGAGTTTCCTGCCTCTGGGGCTCTGGGAGGCACCATCAAAGTGCATCTGCCAACATGGGATGGCATGATCTACCGAGAGGATTGCCTCGTCCGGAAAATCCAGGTCCTCGAACTAGTCCACGGGGGTTGGATGGGAAGAAAGGAAGTCCTCCAATGCATGTTCTTTAACAGCCTTATAAGGCACGAACCTGATGTTGAACTACTGGAGGATTACTTCCCACTATTCTAGTCGGCCGATCAACATGGGGTGGTTCAGAATGTACATCAGTGGGTCTACCCATGACACCAGCTGTACCTCGTGGTGCTGCAGGTAATGTTGCAATTTCTGTACTGTGAATACCAGTGCAAGGCAGCTCTTTTCGATGGGGGAGTATCTGGTCTCTGTGTCGAGGAGCATGCGGCTGAGGTAGTAGAGAATGTTTTTCATCCCCTCATTATTCTTCTGGGTGAGAAGGGCGCTGAGAGATCATTCGAGGGCAGTCACGTACAGAATCAATAGTTTTCTGGAGACGGGTGGCATCAAGACCAGAGGCTGGAGAAGATACTACTTGATTTCCTCAAACATGGTCTATCACTCTTCATCCCACTCATAGATAGATCCTTTCTTCATTAGCTGAGAAAAGGGATTACACTTGCTGTCCAGATTCGCAATGAATCGGCGTATGTAGGCTAAGTGGCCTTGGAAACCTCAAAGCTCCCAAATATTACTCGGGGGGAATCTGGATGATTTCATTGATCTTATCAAGGTCCTTGAGATTGTCCTGTAACTGGTGAGATTTTACCACTAGATCGTCCACATATCATTCCACCAATGTCCTGAGGATTGGCTTGAATATGCGGTGCATGTCCCGCTGATAGGTGGCACCCGCATTCTTCAGGCCTAAGGGCATACCTAGTAACAGAAAGTACCTTGGGGTGCCCTGAAAACATTGGACTCTTCATCCTCGGGGGCCATCTAGATCGGATTATATCCAAAGTAACCATCCATGAAGGAGAGGTCTTAGAACCATGCCATAGCATCGATCTACAATTCTGTCACCAGAAGGGGAAAATTATCCTTCGGAAAGTGATGGTTGAGATCTTGGAAGTCGATGCAGACTCTGATCTGTCCATTCTTCTTCCCGACTAACACAATGTTGGCTAGCCACTTGGGGTACTAGAACTCCTTGATGAAGCTGGCTCTGATGATCTTGTCAACTTTGGCCTCGACCATGGCACCGTGATAAGGGTGCATCTTCCTAGGAGGCTGCTTGAACCCACGATGATTTTTCAAGAGACCGAGGCGTTGGATGGATACCTGAGGACTTAGTCCTGGAATCTCATCGCAACTCTAGGAAAACACTTCATGGTACTGTTTCAGGAAATCTACTTATCGTTTCTGCTCCTCAAGGGGAATGGTGGCACTGATCAATGTGGGTCTCGGATCTACCTCGCTGCCAAGGTTCACCTGTACCAGTCCACCGACCATGGTGGAAATTCTTCTTCAAAGGCAAGGGGAGCATCCTCCAAAACCTCTTCTTCACTTGAATAGGAGGGATTTCCAATGGTAGAAGCTTCCTCTAGGTCAGAAGAACCTGACAGGAGGCTGGTACCATCCTGGAAATTAGTAGACAGCATATCAGGAGATTCACGCACCGCTAAGACCATAGAAATGAAGGAAATTAATCTGATCCCATACGGTCTTCGGCCCAAGGGGCCATGGTTGAGGATATCAAATAAATATTGGCGTGTCAGCTTGATCCGGTTAATCCCAGACCAGAAAAACAGAAACGTAGGAAGTACTTTCGTTTCCATGGGGCGGACATCTTGATATCGTATGGGGGGAGGAGGCTCCGGGATCACCTGAGCCTAGTTTTTGTAGGAGTACGAGGTGATTTTCCATCGTCGCTTGGACTTGAGAATATTCCTTCCTCTTGTACAAGAGACAACAAAAAAATTCCCCATGTCGGGGATTGTGGCCTCCAATCGATGGATCGGTAAGATGTAGGCATCATCTAGACCTAACCAAGGGTCAGTTGCGACCGGGACGGGTTCGACCTCACTTGCCTGAATTTTCTTATCCTTGATCTTGTAATATTCATCATCAAGGTAGCAGGCATCACAAGAGTTGAAAGGAGATGCATCACCTTGGAGTACGCCTACTCGACTATTAAGGGAGTACTTAAGGCACTTGTGATATGATGATGGGACCACTGCATGCAGGTGGAGCCATGGTATTCCCATCAATGCTTTGTACATGGTGTCTTGGTAGACAACCATAAATTCAGTGTTGGAAACTAGGCCACCGAACTAGGTCTTCCAACAGATCTTACCAACCGGGGTCTTCTCGGTCCTGTCGTATCCATAGATTCTTAAATCAGAGGGATTCAAGTCATCTTCGGATAACCCTAGCTTCCGCAGCGTTCGCGTCGGGATATGGTTGATCCCGAAGCCAGTGTCAACAAGACAGCGGCGAACCTCCATGCTGTTAAATTGGTCGGTGATGTAAAGTGGGTGAATATTCCCCTATATGGGAGAGCCTTCATCTTCTCCTGAGAATGAAATGATGGAATGGCATTCAGTATCCTCGACTGCTTCAGCATGAATGGCTTCTACAGATGCTACCTATGTCTCAAACTGGAGGGGGATTCTTAAAGCCTCAACAAGGGCCTCATGCATATCTGACGACAAGAGAAGGGATTAAGGGATTGAAAGACTCACTAGGATGATAGAAAGGTGCCTGAGGATATCATATTTCCATGCCAGGTGTGCACTTCTGCTTACAGGAGGCTGCTCTGTGATTGGAGGCATGGCGGGCCCTGTCGGCTGTACCGGTGGCTGGATGGTGCTGGGCATATCCCGCTGCTCACTAGTCTAAGCCTGAAGAGTAGTTTCCATATGAGGACTATACGACTGAGATTGGCCCGTATCCAGGTGAGGCTGGTCGTGGCCTGGATGAGGTAGCTCTGCCTAATCCAATAGCACAAACGGTGGTGGAGGCGGTCCTGACAATACTGGATGAAGAGGCTGCTCATGCTGAGTTCTGCGATGGGCCTGTTGTCTAGTCTCGGTGGCATGCACAGCATGGCTGGAGGTGCCAACTAATGCACCTCGATGACCCATATGTCCATGGATCTTCCGACGTTGGCATCGGCTGCGGACGTTGGGGAGGTTCGCCTGGCGCTCCCCATCGTCGGGAGTCATATAGGGGTTTACCAACTCCACGGTATTAACCGAAGCGTACCCTTGACTATCACTTGAAGAGTCATCCACTACTGGGTGTATTTTTGGAGGGATTCCCATCATGGGTGCATAATGTTGCTGAGAGTGCGAGACAACGATGGCATTGGTAGGGCGCGTTGCTTCCCCTTGCGCCACCGATGCTTGCTCTTATGGGAAGAGGTCGGCTGAGATGATGATGCAGAAGTGGTGGCTGCAGCTTTTGAAGGCTCTAGATGATTCTGGCGTTCCTGAATGATGCCATGGGTGCAAGAAACCATCTTGCAAGCCATACAGTCATTGTACTTCTGGGAACCGCAGTTAGAAACCAGCTTCCACTCGCCTTCATTGTTGTTACTACTGTCTGGACTTACAAAGACACCAGCCACTTATACTGGGGCCAGGCCCAGCCTGACTATGTTGTTATTGACCTAGTCATGAATCTATTCTTTGAATACATAGAACTCCTTGAGGGTGTGCCCCAGAATCTGATGATATGTGTAGTAGTTGGGGCGATCAGTGAGATTCGCCTCTTCCAGCCGTCTGCACTCAGAAAAGCGTACAATCCCCTACTCTACGGAACTTATAAAATAGCCAGGAACTTGATTCTTGTTGAATAAGTAGGTTTGGTTTCTTCTGTATAGAAAGGGGGGCCTTGGGGCCTATCCCTGACGAGGAGCCGGAGGGGCCTGTCAAGGAGGTGGAGCTTGGTTGTCCCGCCTGGGCGGTGGTGGCGCATTTCGCAGAGGCGCTTTCCAATTCTAAGGTAGACGCTGTTGAGCTGGAGGTTGTTCCTGAGGAGGAGGGCCTCTGGGAGGTTGTTTGAATGGTGTCACTGGTAGTAACTTCAGCAGTCTGGGGGCTTCTATTTGGGCCACCACGGCAGGCTCAGCTCTGGCATCCCTCCTTGCTGGAATTATAGGGGGCAACGGATGTGTCTGGCTAGCCTTTTGTAGGGCTTCCTCTAGGCACTGGGCCTTATCAGATAAATCTCAGAACCCTCTAGGGTAGTTCTGGGTGATTAGAGAAGTAATTGGTTCTGTCTTGACATTTCCTATTCACATCGTCTGTAATTTCCCCTGAGTCAGTGGCATGTCAAGGGAGTATTTAAGCCCCTTCCACAAGGCGATAAAGTCTGTAACTCGTTCATTAGGCCTTTTCTTGCATTTAAAGAGGTCTGTGATGCTAGTTTTCTGGGTGGTAGAGCTAAACTAGTAGAGGAATTGCCTGCGAAGGTCCTCCTAGATAGTTAAGGATTCGATGGGGAGCTGGCTGTACCAGACGAACACTGGCCCCTCCAGTGTCTGAACAAAACAGTGGATCTTGGAAGCCTCCTGCTGCGCTGGAGTCCCTAACATGGGCTCACACATTGAGTTAAAGTGGTCCAGGTTCTGAGTTGGGTCCCATGTCCCATTAAAGGGGGAGAAGGTGGGATTCCTGAAACCTGGAGGTGCCGTCATATCATCCACCCACGTCGGATATGGCTTACCATCAGGTAGGATTGTCATATGTCATGTTTCCAATGCCTCAAAGTGGGCTATGAGAACCTCCATAGGATCATCTAGGCGGGGGTCTCTGTCTTGACAGGGATCCCTAACTACAAGCACATTGGCAGTTTCTTCAACATGGTAGACAGGCTCAGCGGCTCGTGGAGCGGCTAGTGGAGCGGCCTGTGGGGCAGCTGCGGGAACCTGAGCCTAATTCCTTGGATTGTCGCACCATTCAGGAGGGTTTGGAGAGACATACCACACCCTCTTTCCATGAGCTCCAACCTCATCCCTATCCATAGGAGTTCCATGATCAGGGTTTCCTAGAGGCGGCTCACCGAGAGGTAGTTTTTCCTGCCCCTGCTATACTGGCCTAGGATTTCCGTAGTCGGGCCGTCACTATGCAGCGTGTTCATCTAGGAGTTTTTTGACCAACTTCTTCTTCTCAGCAAGTTTTTGATGCAACATGGCCTACTCGGGATCCTCCTCTATCTTCTGCATTGAGGCGGACGGGTCGGAGTGCTTGACAGCTCCAACGTGCTCTTTTCCCTTACCAGAATTCCTAATGAGTACCAATGCCTCAATGGGCGCAAGGAGACCTAGTAGTTTCCTCTACTAGTGTGTAACCCTTCCTGATGGGTCCAATAGTGGTGGCATGCCCTTGGGAGGTAATTTTTCATCAAGAAGCTCCATCTCGTCCTCCTCATCCACTAGGTCGGCCATATTGACTGTGACCCTTCCTGGGGGCATATCCTCGATATCGCCTAGCAGGTCAGGCTTCCACTGGATAGGACTGAAGAAGAGGGCGGCATACTGCCTCCAGCCATGGATTTTCACATGGGGGGTAGTCTCCTTGATAATTTTGTGGATTATCTTGATACTATGAATGCATTTTTGTTGGAGGGCCTCACGGTGACCTAGTGACTCGGGGTGCTGGGCCACAGGGAGCACAGTCAGATTAACCAGACGAAATTGCTCGCTGATGTCTTTGAAATGAATTTGGATCCTTGGATAAACCACGCATTGAGGACAAATACTGAAATGTGTCACCCAGAGGGTGTAGTGGAAACACTCAACTTCCTCTGGGCTGAGGGACTCTGGTATGCAGAAATTCTGCGCTGCCACGGGCCAGAACTTCTCAGGGAAGTGGTCCACTACGAGGATGTTCCAGAAGATCCTCAGCTCTGATTCAGGTTCGGGACCTCGATTTCCCCAATAGTCTACTAGAGGTGGCTAAGGAACTGTTATCAGTACTAAGGCAGATCGCTGGGAAAGCAGGCAAGCCGGTGGAGAGTATAGTGAATGAGCTAACTGGCCGATATATCTCAGGCCTTCTTCCGAAGAGTGTAGCGACCTGGCCGCTACGTCGCGATAGGATGGGCTGAAGGTCGTAGTTCCTGGCTCAGGGGATAGGGCTACTGATGAAAGGCTGCTATGCTGCTCTCCCTCCATTGGTGCCCAGAATAGCACTTCGTAATCTCTTGTGGTGGTAGAGAGCAGTTCTGGTGACGATGGTGGCGATTGAACGACCGTAACCTATGGGGTCTCCAAATTTTCATCCTCCTGGATAAACCTTCTGAGGTAGGTGTGAATCCTATGGACCTCACATTATGGGAGTACTAGGATGATGCGCCTTGTTCCGGCCCCGACCCTTGACTCGGACGAGTTAGGGGAGGGTTCCCCAACTAAGTCGTACTCTACTTTGGATTCTGAGAAGAGAACCATTCTGACCTCCATCCAGACATTCTCATAATTCTTCTTATGTTATAAATATCCCACCTTCCTACCCCTGGGTGGCTCCTTGGGATAAGTCTAATTTCTGACATGGGGTCCTTCGGTCTCATTGGTGCTGGGGCAGAGAGGGTTTCCACCTGAGAAAGTTGGGGTGCGAGGAGCACTGGGAGAAATGTTGAAGGGGCCATGGAAAGGACCTCCATGGATAGCACTGGAGTAGGAAAAACCTCTGCTAGAACTGGAATAAGCATGGGGAGGACCTCCGCACTTATTTTCCCTGGTGACTTCAGTACGAGGAGGGTCCTTGTACTAGTCTAGCTGAACACGGGTAGGACCTCTGTGTTGGGTGGGGGTGGAGTGAGACTGACCTTCACCACTCGGGTTACCGAGACGAGGAGGACCTTCATCGGCTGCTGAAAGGATATGGGGAGGAACCCCACATGGAAGATAGATTTCATGTGCAATGTCCCTGCACCGGCAGTCGAGGGCAGGAGGAATGACTCCATACACAATGTAATGGGCACGGGAGAGGATTTTGTACCGAGTATCACTGCCACGGGGTAGACCTTCATTTGGATTGGTGGTGGCACGGGGCATAACTCCATGTCGAGCCTCGAAGCAGGGAAGGCCAACGCTCTCTGTGTTAGTGGTATGGGAAGGACCTCCATACGGGGTGGCATCGCTGTAGGTTGGTTCGCGGCGACCACTACTCGTGCCTGCGACCAAGAGAGTCATCACAGCCTACCCATGGAACAGTTGGGGCCTCAATCCTAGTCAGGCGTATAAGTTCCCCTGCTCAATGTGTGAAGGGACCTGATGATATGCTTCGGTGGTGGCCCAGGATATAGTAGTCATCAACGTTGACGCCCCTTGGTAGGCAGCCTTCTCAGCTAGCACCCGACACAGGTGTCGGGTCGGACGAACCGGGGCCGGTGGTGTAGGCATGTGGCTTACCTGCTCCTCTAGAAAGACTAGGCGGTGGCGCTAACATGGTCAGGTGGGAGCCCTTGCTGGGAGCCCCTGGAATGGGACTCTTATCGGGCTGGGTCGGACGTCACCTACCTCATCAGCATAAGGCAGGGAGTCATCAAGATGCTTCGGGGACAGGCTCCCGAAGTGGTTGTATGTTGGGGTGGGGAGAAATGGATCCCTGCTCAACCCTCAGTGGCGGCATTGGCGATGAGGCGTGGATGACTCCAGACCTAGGCGGGCCATATCTCAGGTTGGTATTATGGCCTCATCCCCATAACGATGTATGAGGTCATTAATTACCCTTCACTGGATAACTTCTGATGGGGATAGGGGGTGTGGGCACCCTATGGTCTCATATGTAGAGGTCATCATGGAAGATTTGGAACCACATGGGATGACCATGTTGTCATTTCCCCTACCCCTGCGTAGACGGGCAGGCGGTGATCGCGCCCCTGATCCAGCAACCTGATTCCTAAAAAGCAGGGAGATAAACTCATCAGTGCTGAAAGAAAAAGGAATCAATAACCAATGCCCCAGTGCCATCCCATCTCCTGTGATTAGTAAGAGGGATCCACACTAACAACGTCATAGAACAGGATGTCCAACGTTCTACTACCCCAACTTCTGGTGAGTTTCACGCCAGGCCCGCTATTTTCTTAGCGGGACCCGGCACCAGATAATTGAATTTGGTGACATGTCAATCCATTGATGCCTCGGGCGCTACTAATCTCTATATTGAGGATAAGAACTTCACATTGGGTTCACCATTTCTGTTTCTGACGCTTCCATTGGGGGGCTCGCGTCCGTCTTGTTCAAGGATGAGAGGTGCAATTTTTGTTTCTCCGCATTCCCGCTTTCCAAAGTCGGGCGGCATCTACTCCTTATTTTGGGGTGTTTTCTCCTTGATTGAAATGAGATGATGGGATTTCGGTTCTTCCTTATGTGGATTCCTCCTCAGAACTCATCACCTAGTTCGGGTCTCCCTCATAGACTTAAGATGTTGTTCGTGAAACTCTTCTTGGTGCCATATCTTCATGGACACCGGTTAAATACACTACTTCTATCAGGACATTCCAAGGGTTTCATCCAGGGCAGCAACCTTTGGTTAGGGGAGTAGTCACGTTGTGCATCACTGGAGTGTCTGGACACTGGGGGATTGGCGTGTCTATCTTTTGTCCCTTATTATAGGGCCTCTCGAGGGCGCATAATCCTGAGTCACCCCACGTCGAATGCGGGGAATCATATTCCATGGGCATGTATCTCAGGTTTTCCTCAGCTTCCCATGTCTAACACAGTCTATGCCGCAAGTTTAACGTCCAATAGGGACAGATCGGGCTGATCAGAGAACTGACTAGAGTGGATCATATGGGTGAAACCGCTAGAGGGAACACCGATATTGGGGCCAACGTGTGGTTGACGTCCCGGTTACTATTGAGGGGAATCGGGTATGAGATGGAATGATCCCATCGAGATGTGGTGGCCCGGGTAATAATCAAGATGGATGATGGAAGGTTTTGTGAGGGGTGGTGAATGGGGTGGAACCATACTGAGGGTGACGATGGTTTTGGGCTTGAGCCTCAAAGAGGCTTCCTACGTATCCCCATGGCAGGGAATCAAAGTCCATGTAGTTTGTCTGATGAAGGCTTGCCACCGATTGGAGGTTTCAACGGCTTACCGCTGGACTGGAACACAATGGCTTACCATTGGATGGGGTCACAATGGCCTACCGCTGGATGGGGTCCACAGTTTAACGTCAGGATGGATGGGCGGTGTACCAACGTGAAGGTGGTCAGAACTACTGGGTTTTGGGCTTGAACCTCGTGGAGGCTTCCTACGTACCCTTCCTTGGAAAGGATCAAATACCATGTAGTTCAGGTAGGTTGGAACTGATGTGAAAGTGGACCTGGGGTCTGATCGGTGATGTACTTTAACCTCAGGGAGGCTTCCTACGTACCCTACCTTGGCAAGGATCAAAGTCCTCGTAGTTCAGATATGGCTATGGGGATTACACTCTAGGCTACCCAAGTTGTTGGTGAACTGATGTGAAGGGGGTTGGAGTGACCGAGTGTTGGGCTTGAACCTCATGGAGGCTTCCTACATACACTTCCTTGGAAAGGATCAAATACCACGTATTTTAGGTGGGTGGGAACCAACGTGAAGGGGGTTAGATCGACTGGGTGTTTGTGGGCTTGAACCTCAGGGAGGCTTCCTACGTACCCTGCCTTGGAAAGGATCAAAGTCCTTGTAGTTCAGGTGGGTGGGAACCGACGTGAAGGGGGTCCGAGCGACTGGGTGTTGGTGGGATTGAACCTCAGGAAGGCTTCCTACGTACCCTAACTTGGAAAGGATCAAAGTCCTCGTAGTTCAGGTGGGGCAAGAGTCGATGAACCGATGTGAATAAGGACATGGGGTCTAGGTGTATGGTGGTCTTGAACCTCAGGGAGGCTTCCTACGTACCTTTCCTTAGCAAAGATCAAAGTCCTCGTAGTTCGGATGGGTGGGTGTGGGGCTTGCACTATAGGCTACCCAGGGTAGATGTCATGGTCGGTGCTCACTCTAAGCCCACATGAGTCATGCTTGGTGTGAGAAACAAGAGATAGAAGAGACCTTATGATCATGTCGTGAAAGTTGCATCCGTGGGAAATTGAGTGGGGATTATGCGTGATTAGCGGCCCAAAGAGGAAACAGGGGCTTATGCGTGGTTATCAGCCTGAAGAGGTTGGGACTTATTCCTGGATGGAGGCCTGTGGGTGACAAAGCACAGTGGGAGAGGGATTTGGGACTGAATAAAGGATAAGCATCATTATCCATCACACCCTTTGCTGGCCCTGGGGATCGAATAAGAAAGAAGGAGTAGGGATGATACCTCCTACAAGAAATCTAGGGGCTTACACCGAGATGGTTTCTCTTTCCCCATTGACAAAAGCCACTCCCATAAGGAGGATATCACCCCATATTAAGACCAGTGGGTGTGGAGAATGTCCAAGGTGGGGGTACCCCATGTGCGAGGCATAGGGCGAGGTCACAGTTTAATGTCATGTGCTGAGTATGAAGGTGCTTGACAGTTTAACGTCTTGCATCTCAGATGAAGTGGGTTTTCTCTGCACCCCTAGGAATTACATAATCGGTACCCTCTACTCCTTGGTGCAAAGAGGGGGCAGGCAAATCCATGGTGAGGGGGTTTCTTGGAGTGAACCATCGGGGGGTCCACGTTAGCATGGCTATGTGAAGAAGAAATAGTCTTTAGCGTGCCTATGCAAAGAAGCATGAGGCGAAGCAATGCAACCGGCGGTATCGTCCAACGGAGTTTGAAATCACATCGTGCAAACTTGGAGGGTTTCATGGGAAAATAAATTTCAAAGTAGAGGGGTTCATAGGCAGGGGCCTTGTGAAGCTCTGTAGCTCCGCATGGCGGAGGACACTTGCAAAGGGGTGTGCTTCGCGAAGTGGGGTGCCTCAGCCTAAGAATATGGTAGAGGTGCATATGGGAGGTGCTTCATGAAGTGTAAGGGCATTCACAGAACACTACCTCATGTAGCAAAGGAGCCTCGTGAAGCAAGGTGTCGTGAAGCAATGTGCTTCGTGAAGTATAGTAACCCTGCCTTAACATAAGTATCATGTGTACATGAAGGGTGTTTCGTGAAGAATAAATGTTCCGCGACGACCCAGGTCCCCTTGGGGATCCCCTTCCTTTGAGGAAGCCCTTAGGCTCCGTGAAAGGCATCCCTCTTGGAAGATGGGATCAAAATGAGACAAAGGGGAGGCACTTCATAGAGCAGAAGTACCTCACACAGCTCATGGTTCACAGAGCAGAAGGGTACTTCGTGATTCAAGAGCTAGGAAGTTGAAAGGTCGGATTGTCCATCCATTGAACTTGGGGGGAGGCCAGTATTTATAGGGGATAGACGCCACAAAGCAACACTCGCTCGGCACGCAGAGGAAATTTTTTGCTCTGCGGCATGTCGCGAACGTCAAGGGCGGTCACGGAGCGTTACCACCTCCTTGATTTATGGCAGGTCGCGAACGTCAAGGGGGTTGTAGAGCGTTACTGACACCTTGCTTCATGGCGGCGTGGTGCGGCCGGTTCTCCGCGAATGGGCTTCACGAGGAATCCATTGAGTCTGTTTCTTCTTCTCATTCTCACATTTTGGAATCAACAGTATTCAATTTAAAAGTGACATATTAGTTCAAAACACATGGCATATACTCAAAAACTAATAGAATGAACACGGATCATCTGGATTCTTTAGTATAAATATCTTTGATTCATTTTTGTCATCTAGGAATTATTCCCATGTCAATTTGATAAATGGTTTGGCCAGTATGAATGAGAGTGTGTGATTTCAATTTAAAGTGATTGTTTATTTAAAAACAATCAATACATACTCAAAATCAAGAGAATATAGTCAAATTTTCTTGATACTTTAATACAAATATTGATAATCTATTTTTGAATTGTGGAATTAATTTCATGTCAATCTAACACATGGTGTGGCTGGTATGACTAAAAGTGATTGTTTTCGTTTTAAAAGTGATATTTTAGTTTAGAACATGTG
This sequence comes from Viscum album, assembly GCA_963277665.1. Classification (NCBI taxonomy): domain Eukaryota; kingdom Viridiplantae; phylum Streptophyta; class Magnoliopsida; order Santalales; family Viscaceae; genus Viscum; species Viscum album. The sequence continues at coordinate 1,150,641,966 of OY728121.1, read as the reverse complement.
CCACATACTCAAAATTGAGAAAACGCACTGATATTGGATTGATACTTTATGAAAAATATTAAAAATTCATTTGTGACCTTGTAAGGATTAACTACCCATCAATATGACAAACAATGAGGCCAATATGATTGGAAGTCTGTGTTTTCATTTAAACGTTATATTTTAATATACAAGTTATGTCACATGCTAAAAAATAATATAACATGTTTGGATTATCTTTATAATTTAGGAAAAAGATCAGTATTTCATTTGGGACATGTAGGAACTAATATCAAATAAATCTAACACATGGTGTGATCAGTATTACTAAAAGTGCATGTTTTTTGTATAAAACTAAAATTTTAGTTCAAAATGAGAATCACATACTCAAAATTGATAAAAAATGCTTATATTTTCTTGAAAATTTTGGAAAAGACCTATGATTTCTTTTTGACTTATAATAATTAATCACACATCAATCTAGCCCACTATATTCTTGGTATGACTAGAATTGTTTATTTTTATCTATAAGTGACATTTTAGTCCACAATGCAAGAAACATAATTAAAACCAAGAAAACATGTAGCATGTACACACATATTTACTTCAAGGTGCAGGTGGTGTATTTGAAAAATGGTATTCTGATTGAGCCCTATTGGAAGGGCCCTAAGATCATGGTAATAAAGGGCCACTAGGTCTCTTATGTGTTGAATTGTTTTTGAGTTGGTTTGAAATTTAAATTTTTGTAATAAATTTTATATATCAATGTAATTGTAATGTATTGATTTTTTTAAAAAAAATTAATTATAATTATAATTTATGGTGATATAAATTTATTTTTAATTTATTTATGTTTTATTTATTTGGTTGTTGTAGTGTAATATTATTGTAGTAATACACTATTGTAATTGAGGAATTTTATCAGCATTGACACCATTGGTGCATTTTTAGTACTCATAAAGCTAATATCTCACACTGATAAAAAACTGAATATGTGGTTGTGATTTATAATAAACATTAGGTTATTGGCGCATTTTTTACAATGTGAAACATTTTTAGAAGTTTAGTTCATTTTGTTATGAATATACACATAAAAACTCATGGAAACTCATTATAAATATCAATCTTTATTGCAAATTTAGAGAATAAAAATGATAGTAGTGATTAATTAAAACATAAAAAAATACATTAGAATGGTGAACTAGAATGGGTGGAAAATAGAGCACCATATGGCTAAACTCATTGAGTCATTTTCACTGCTTGTATACACAGCATGCATGCATAGGGAACAATTTTCTTCTATAATATGCACTCGAAACAATTTGAAACCTACATCAACTAAACCATTCCATGTTTGAGTTTTTACCATTTCCATTGCAATATCACTGAGAGCATTGAGTTCTGGCTACTATCTTGATGTTTCCTTCTTGAAGTACAATGTATGAGGCACCGTTACCAGTTCCCAATGCTTTCACTCTTCATGCACATCCTGCATAATAACACCATCGCATTCATATGTAACAGGCATACAATATCACCCACGTTCATATATATATCTCATTCATCAAAAAATATTTTCATGTGCATACATTAATTATCATCAATGAAATGTAACCATGTAGAAAAAACATAATAAAAACTAAATGCATAAAGAACAATATTAAACCATTAAATATGTTTGACAATATTTAATAATATAAAAAGTATCACTTCTAAAAATATTAGATTTTGTGTTTGAGGATGCAGGCAACCACCATTGACGGTCACTCAAGGTGGTATTAGCGACTATCAATGACAGTTGTTAATTCCAAAATTAAAAAAAACATGGTATTTCTCCCACCTTCATCGTCATCTTTCCTAACATCCTACTGAAATACAACCCCTGTTTCCCCCACCATTAATATTAATTACACATATTGACAAATTATCATTAATAGACATCTAATAACATTTTGTTATATCAATGTCATTTGTTTTTTCAATTTGAAATATATATCAAATAATAAATATTACTTATTAATTAAAAAAATGATTAAATATTTATTTATGCTTAATATGTCATATAATAATTTCACACATACATAATAAATTCAATTTTATAGAAACACACACATACACAATAGTAAATTCTTAATATCGTCATTTTTAATTTTTAATTATTACTATTTAAATTTTAATATATATTTTGTTTTTAATTATTAAATTTTATTCATTTTTTATATTATTATTTAACATATTCTATTTATTACTTATAAATATATATATATATATATATTTATTTATTTATTCATTTTTATTAGTTTTTATTCTATTAATAATTTTTTCTATATTTTTCTAATTTATTCATTTTTAATTTTCGCTTGTTTAATATTTTTGTAATTTTATTCATTTTTTATATTTATTTATACATATTTATTAATTAATATTAAATGTTTTTTAATATTTTTTTTAATTTACATAGTTAATGTGTGTATTCATTTCATTTTAACGAATATTCATTTTTATATTTATTTTAATTTATAAAATTAATAAATATTATTCATTTTTTAATGTCCTTGAATCTATTATTTTTAATTAAATTTCACTCATTTTAAACATTCATTCATTTAATATTATTTATTCGTTAATAATGTTAAGTATTTTAACTTTTTTTAATAATTTATTCATTTTAAAAAATTATTTGTTTAATATTTTTGTAATTTATTCATTTTTTATATGATGTTATACATAATTATACTTCATTATATATAATATTTTTAATATATAAATATATTCATGTTGATATATATATGTCAGAATATAATGTTTCCATAAATGGGATTTATATAATAAAAAATATGAATTTACATTGAATAAGTCATATATTTAGTGAAAATATTTTATAATTAAAAATTAATTTAATAAAAAAATATTGAATCATAAATATCGAGTAATGGATGTTTAATGTGCATGTTATACAAATTTCGTTTGTTTTTCAATTTAATATATATGAAACTTGTGTTAAATTTATATATACATTAATTCCATACACACATATACATAACTAATGCAACTTTATATAGAAACACACACAAACACACAATATTTATTTAATTTATATATTTTTTTATATTTATTTAGTAATTTAATTTATTAACATGTTATATTTAAAATATTATGTTTTTAATCTCTAAATTTTATTCATTTTTTATATTTTTGTATAATATATACTATTATTAAATTTTAATATTTTTTTTATAATTTCTTAATTTTTAATATTTTTTTATCATTATTAATATTAATTATTTTTTAATATTTATTTAATTTATTCATTTTTTATTTTTATTCGTTTAATATTTTTTTATTTTTATTCATTTTTAATATTTATTTATACATGCTTATTCATTAACATTTAATTTTTTTAATATTGTTATAATTTATATAATGAATTTGTTTTCATTTTCATTTTAGCATATATTCTTTTTAAATTTTTTAATAATCTATATAATATTAATAACACTTATTCATTGTTTTAATATTTTAACAAACTATTGATTTTTTAATTATTAAATTTCACTATTTATGAACATTATTCATTTAATATTATTTATTCACTAATAATGTTAATTATTTTTTTTCTTTTTTTATAATTTATTCGTTTTTAATATTTATTCATTTAGTATTTTTATTATTTATTCATTTTAAATATTTATTTATTCATATTTATTCATTAAAATTTAAATTTTTTAATATTATTGTAATATACATATTTAATATATATTCGTCTTCATTTTAATATTTATTCATTTTGTTTTTTTTAGTAATTCATTTAATTAATAAAACTTATTCATTTTATTATTATTTTTGAAGTCTATTATTTTTTATTTATTAAATTTCACTAATTTATAACATTCATGCTTTTAAGATTATTTATTCACTAATAATGTTAATTATTTTTTAATTTTTTATAATTTAATCATTTTTATTATGTATTCATTTAATATTTTTTGTAATTTATTTTATATAGTTTTTATTGGTGCTTAAAAAAATATTTATAAATATGCTTTTATCAGTGCTAAAATAAAAAATGTAGATAAAACCAATCTATATTTTTGGTAACTTCTAGAGCTGATAAAGAAAGGATTTATCACCACTTTTCATTTTATTGCTGATAAAATATATCTTTATCAACGCTTTTTGGAAAGTGCTGATAAAACCATTCCCATTGTAACACCCCATCCCGAGAAGCCCTGAGCTGGTGTATTATTTTATTATATTGGCATGATTACAAGGAATCAAATCCTGAAGGACTGGTCAGTTTAGCAGTCTTGGAAAGCCAGATTACATACATGATACCAATAATACATTGGGAAATATGAAATACAAAAATGATTCATAATAAAATGAAATAAATTGCATCCTTTAAAGATTATTTAAATATTTCTTCTTCATAACCAGGGAAAGAAAACATAATAAGGGTGAGCTCAAATGCTTAATAAAGGTAAATAAAGAAGAAGTAATAATGAATCAATGGAAATAAACCAACATGGAAAGGTAAATAACTAATAACACATTCCATGCAAATAACTTGATAAGTAAAATTCAATATGGTGAGGTAGGAAACTGAAACACATTCAATTTAATCAATGAACTGAAAATTAAATGTATCAATAGATATGTCAACACCAAATCTCATGGATGAATAATAACTGAAATATCTATGAAGGAAATGATTAATTATTGGATTTCATGTCTTAGTAACATTAGGACCTATACAATCAATATCCATCCTCTGAACAATTTAAAACTACAGTTATAAACCTGTTTAATTTGGAAAACTTAATTATCTCATGAGAACCTATCAATGCATCAAGAAGCTTTATAAAGTCCAGGATCCACCCGTCATTGCATGTCCAAATAATTACTCATATAGAATAATCAATTTTAATAAATAGACAATATGCCTTATCAAATATCCATATTGAATAAAAGATACACATTTATCAATAATTCCCCAATTAATCAAATAACTGTCTAAGTAAATACCATATGTAAAATGATATACGGTTTAGGAAATAATAATATCCATCATATGAAAATATGTATATTCAATGAAATTTCCAATGAAAAATGATTGCAACAAAATTATTGTTTCCATATAAAGTTAACATTCACAAAAGGAAGTGATATTGTAAAGATAATCATTAAGAAAATTCTTGAGGAGAATAATATTTAAACATTCCCAAGTGTCTCATACCACTTTGAAAATTTTAAATCATAATCCCCATGAAGTAATGAAATTAAATGAAACATATAATTTCATTAGAATAAGGATATTCATGATATTATGTGTCAAAGAGTAGTATATACGCCATATAAAAGTTAGTTGGTGAATAACAACAAATAAGTCTCAATGAAATGTAAATTGAGAGAAAATACTTTACCTTAACCTTCCTTTTATTGTGTGGTCTTTATCCTCCAGAATATTGGTTTAAAATATTTTACTTACTTATACCATAACTATACTCATATTCATAATATCATATATTAACTTCTTATAATATCTTATTACCTGTTTGTTAACAACCTTTTATTATTTTCACTATTTCGACTATTAATTGCCTAGTTTCTCAAGTTTGTTTTGACTTGTTACTTATTGTTATTATTAATTATATTATGGTTTCATTTTATCCATAATCTAAACCATGATATAATTATCATATATATTCATTAAATGTGTATTTATAATAATCTATAAATTTTGGAGATAAGAAATGAAATGCATCGTTCATGGAGACGATAGGTTGTACGTATGCATGAACACTACTTTCATGTATTTTTCATAATAAAAGAATGAAAATTAAATGATAAATATGTATATTACAATTACATTATCATATGTATTTCATATATGTTACATATTTTTATTGAAATTATCCTTAATATGTTTCATGTATAGCGTGAACGAATCACATCATTTTGAGGAGGCGATGGTCCAGACTTCCACAAACGATGTTATCGTATTTACAAAAAATGGAATTTATTGAGGTATATTTTATGAAATATTTACATAAGTATAAATACATTATAAATATCATATATGTCATATATAAATAGAGTTTCCATCTTAATGGCCATTATGAGAGTTGGTAATGGAAAAATGAACAATCATCATTTCATGAGGTGGTAGTTAGTTGTACACGTAAAAAGTATGTTCGTTACCTATTAGATTGAAGTGTGTGTAATTTTAGGTATAAAACTTATCATAATAATATCTCATTATATTTAATATAATATTATTTTATATAAACTTATAATAATAATAAATGAAGGGGTGTAGAATTAAAGAAATTAGAAGAGCTTAAGGGAAGATGTTACCTCTTAATCGGGTAACTCCTTTTAGTTTGTACCAAAGGGTTTACTTAGGTGTATTTATTCCCAAAGGTTTGATTATAGGTCTATTTTAGGTATTTTGGGAGAATATTTGGTCATATTGTTTTCAAGCCAATGTTGCTTGAGAGGTGTGAGAAAGAGGTAGAGTGTTTTCCTTTTTATAGTGGAGGGGGAATTGCACTCTTGTAAATACCAAAAGGTATTCATTAATGGGAGTTCTAACTTAACTAATTTGTCTCCAAATTGAAAAAATAATGGATTAAAGAGGAGTCATGGTCGATAAAAACCTCCACCACATAAATATTTGTGAATTTTAATAATTTGGTTCCTTAACTTCAAAGATTCCCCAATTTTATCATTTTGGTTTTTATTAAAGTATCCAGTTTTATAACCTAATAAATTTAATAATTCACAAAAAAATAAAGTGATATTTATTATAAAATATAGATCCACTTAATTATTAATATGATTTGTAATTTATAAAATAAAAATCATGTGTTCTTTGGAAATTAATTTTAAAACAAGAGCATGTGAGGTGCCAAAACACTCCTTAAACTCGGACCGTGTTAACAAAAATTTTACAATATATGGGTCAATATGATAATTATAAAAGATCAATTGGTCAATTAATATAAAATATTTAATATTTATTAACACTTAAAAATCATATTCCATAATATAGTTTTTTATTAATTTTAAATCATTTAATAAAATATCATTTATTGTAAATTAACAATAATGACAATTTTGACATTATTTATTTTTATTTTATTTATTAAAATATCAATATAATATTAGAATTAAAATATATTAAGTTTAAATATGTGTAAAATTATATATTCCTCTACAAAAATAAATAAATACAGTAATTAAATCAATTCACTTTACTTTTAATATTTATAATATCATTTTTTTAGTTAATTATTAACTAAATAATCACTATGTTAGCATTGATTAAGAATTTTAAGTAAATAAACCATATCTAAAAATTATTGATTAATTATTTTGATAAAAATAACCCAATTATATTTAAAAAGGATATGTGTAACAAAAAATTTAATGTTTTTTACATATCTCAAAGTTTTATAAATTTTAAAGGCAAGAAAAGTTCCATTTTTTCCTTTTTCCTTACTTGTACTTTTATATAGTGAACTTCCATTTAATTATATACTAATTATAAGAACCTGGATCTTCTTTTTAGGTATAGATCGTTATTTCTAGTGTTTTTTAGAAAAAGAGGAGTTTTTGGAAATTCTAGGAGTACATGTCGTCTACTTAGGAGTACATGTTGTGTACCGGGTTGCCGCAGGTAGTTGTGTACTGGTTGTGTAATAGCTGAGTACGTGGCCATGTGGGGTGACCTAGAGACCACCTAAAGCGGGGTTTGGTAAAGTACTATACACTCTGTGTATCCTCATGGAACACGTCGTGTATTTTTATTTTTAATTGTTATATCGGGCCAGGGGCGCGTCTCGTTTATAGAAACATCTTCTTTTGGATTTATCTTTCCCAGGAGTGACAGATATTGCCAATTCTTCCTAGATCCCCCAATCGACCATTTTTTATCTGAATAAAACACCATTGATTGCATTGGAATCTTTATAGTGAGTTATTTCTTCTTCTAGAACCTATTCTCTTGATTTCTCCTCTTTCATGAGATATCCTTGGTTGAGTGTTTTTGACGTTTTTCTATATCTACGATGTTCTTGGTCTATTCAAAGGCTGAGGTTCAACTATATTGATCATACAACATTGAGTTGGGTTTTGTGCCTTTTCGTAGTTGTCTTTGAATTATATGTGCGAAAATTTCCCAATACCCTAGTTTAGGGTATTGCATGTTTAGGGAATTTAATCATGTTAATGCCTACTATTCTTGATTGATTGAGTTAGGGATCTTGATTGTGAATAGGGATATTTACCTTGCAATAGATGTTTTTTTCCATGTTTGTTTGATATTGGCCGTTGGGTCTAGAACTGATTGTTAGGATATTTTTATTTCCATGCCTAGTACTGTTAGGATGGAATTGATTATTATCTGGCATGATTGTTATATTCATTGTATCTATTTATCCAAGTAGTACTTTGAGGTTTACTTTGGCTACTGGATATCATTTGTGCATGATTGTATTACACAGGGCTATGAGAACCTAGTGTAGTTAGACCATAGGGGGAATGAACTATGAGGGATTCCCCATAGTGTCTATTATACTTTTAACGTTTTGAACCATAGGGGGGATGGACATAAGTTCTTCCTCAGAGTGTCTGTAGTTCCACGTTGTGAGACTATAGGGGGAATTGGATGTTGAGTGATTCCTTAGAGAGTCTGTAGTTACCGTTACGTGACCACAGGATGAATTTACGGTGGGTGCTTCCTTGGAGAGTCTTTGTCTAAGATGAACTTGAGGGGTTAGACTATGAGTACTTCCTAGAGGGTTTCTTGTAGATGTTTGATTATTTGTTTGTAAATGTAAATTAATGTAGATTGAACTGTAGGATTGTTTACTGTTTAGTACTTCCTTGTTTATTACTTCATTTTTCATATTGTCTACTATATATATTCAATGAATGTTAGGCACGGATCTTTGGGTGGTTTCCTACTGGGATTTTTCTCACACCATGTTTGGGTCATGCTATTGGGACCAAACAGATTATATTGTTGCAGGTATATATAATGGAAAGTGCCCTTCTACTTTAGGCACTTGATTACTGTGGAGTTGGAGAGTATGGGACTAAGCTAAGGTTTGTGATGCTATTGGATTTGTTTAATTTTTTTCCTTTGTACTTTGGTTTACTACTATATTCCATCATTGTGACTTGTTTGGATGCTTTTATAGATACTAGAGTCATGCATCGTTATTTATATATATATGTTGTAGTTGTTTATTTATTTTCAGTCTTCTTTTGTTTACTCATTGTTTGATATTACAGCTTCTGCTACTTTTATCTGTTTGTTTCCACAATGTTACTCTGATAATGAGGGTATAGTTTCCCGTCTATCACACCCAAGGCCCTTTCTTCTAGTTGGAAGCCTCTGGCGTTCGTAGAAATGTGCTTGAGGCCATGTGACTAACTGGGTACGGGGCATGTCTGGGTAGCACCCAGAACTGGGATGTTACAAAAGTGGTATCAGAGGAATTTTTTTCTTCTTGACTTACCGTTTTGAGTCTATAACCAGGGATAGAAAGGAATAGGTGGTTGGTAATAAGTTGTACCCCGGAGTAGCTAACCCATGTACAGGGAAAATCTAATTTACCTCCATTATTTCAATTTTATGGTTTTGAAATTTTTCAATTGATTTGATTTCACCGTTGGGTGATTCACATGTTTTGTACTGTTATCATTGATGTTATTGAGGTTCTATTTCTGTTGCAACCCGATGAGATGGGGGTATGTCGTCTCATGCATCATATAGGAACTTTCTAGATATCACATTTCATGCATTCTTATCAGACCATTTAGGGTGAATTCTTGATTGCATGTTGTTTTGATAGATTTTGTGCTAGATATGCATTTTTTGTGATATATTCCTTGATATAACACCTTCTATTTGATTGGGTATTGATAATATGAAAATTTTATTTGAATTAATGTCAAAATTTGGTCCCTGAGGTGTTAAGGGGCCCTCATGGATTGGAATCTGGAAGATCATGTGATTAATTACACTGTTATTCCTTGTAATATACATGAATAAGATTTCAATATTTGATTCATAGGGAGTATGGGATTTCATAGATCATAAATTGGAATTTTAATACTTGTTTCAGTTTTTTTATGGGGTTCCAGAGTAGTTTCTAAGGCTTACTGTCTAAAAAACCAATAATACACGGTGTGTAATGATCAATACATGCAATGTATCCTTCTGTTCAGAAAGGAACTGTTTTTCTTAAGTACACATAGTGTACTATATGTACACGTCGTGTAGTTCTTAACTGTGTGACTAATTGTGTGGGCATATGTAATGACCAAATGTTTTTCAATGGAAAGTACCTTCTCATAATTATGTCATAAAATCACATTAAAACACAACATAATGAACTACTAAGTCCTAAGTGACCTATAAACATAATTTCTTCACTTCTGTGTTTGGAATTTTGAAAATATGGTATACACGGTTGTAATCAGTAAGTTATTTGGAGTCCGATAAGGAAAACTTAATTTATGGTGAATAGTAGCCTACCCTAATGTATAGTAACATACCCTTATGAATATTGATATAACCTAATGAATATTAACCTCACCTATGGTGTTATAAAAATAATATTCATGTTGGAAGTACGATATACCTATATTTTAGAATAAGTTAATGAATGTTTTAAAACTAGTTTTGAAAATAAATTAATATTTTAATTAAATATTAAAATAATCATTTATAGAAAATTATTTTTGAAAAATGGACTTCATTTTTGGATTCTACATGTCGAAAAATGGTTAGGGTGAATTTTTGGGATTTTTCTGAAATACTTGAATTTTTTATGAATAGTAGAATCTGATAATTCACAATAAATGCTAAATAATGGATTTATTGATTCATTGATGATATTATACTTATGTAAGCCCACTTATTCCAGTATCACATGATAAAATCACTATTCTTGGTCATGGAATACTTACTATTCCTTTTCTTGGGAAGAAATAATAAATTAATGATTATAATATTATGAAATCACTCCTCTCCTCCACTATAAAACCCCCCCTTCACTCCCTCTTCTCTCCACTCCTCTCAAGCCTTGTTACTTGCCATTATTCTACCCAAATCTCTCCCCAAGGTCATCCCCCACGTCCAAAATCTCTCAGACTCCTCAAAATACCAAAACCTCTCCCCTTAAGAGGTTCTCAAAGGAGGAAGTCTCAAGAGGTAAATTCATCTTCCCAATTTCTTCTTTTCATTTAAGTTCTTTTATTTTTTATTTATTTCCACGCCTCCCTTAACCATAATAGTATGATAAATACAGTAACATACATGTACTATAATTTCTTCATTCTAGTGGTATATTTCATTATCTTCTCTCCTTTCCCCACCCTTTTATTTGAAAGAAATGAAAGCATCGTTTGAGGTGTGCTAATTTAGCACATTCAAGGACAACGGTTTATCAATTTCTATTATTATCTTTAATTCTGGTCATGAAACCATTTGTGTTATGGTTGAACGATATTATTATATATGTAATATATCCTATTTTTGGTTATGTAATCCTTTGGTACAAATGGAATTAAGTTATAAATCAAAACACATTCTTTGTAATCAAATCCACCAATTAACAAAAACGGTTATCACTATGGTTATATATATAATAATTCAATTTCACTATAAGTAACCTAATTAAAATTAAAACCATGTAATATCCTCAATATTAACTAAATAATATAACTTCAATTCTGTAAAACCACTTTCATCTTTCATATAATCCAAACTTGAATATAAGTGAACCGATCTTTTAAAGCCAAGTAAACAAACAAGCCCAAACAATGAAATTGATCCTTGTAACTAATCAAAAAGGCTTTTAATGAACAAAAAAGGGTTATAATAAATAAATTGAATATATAAGAGGTTATGGAATTATTAATTAATAAGACAAATTTGTTTATTCAGATCGTTAATAATAAGTGGAGAGCACCAACGGATTTAAGGTAAGGGATCCTCCCCTTTTTACTTTTAATCAAGATTGTTCTCTATGCTATGCCTTTTTTTGTAATAACAAGTGATGGGGTACATTTATACACCTTCCCCATACTTCCCTAATGTTTTATAAGTTATGGGAAACCCCTTATCTCTCTCATCAATCCCTCTTAGTTATACCTGATACCATGCCAATAAACCATGATGGATTCTTCCCGAACTTCCTTTATTCCTTCGGGTTTCACTATCTTTCTTTTTACCAAAATGTAGTTGTCTTTTATTTGTATTTAAAACTTAAAAATTCTTTTTATATGCCTTGAACTCATGTTCCAAGATCTATCTCTCATTATATTTCGTGTATATACATGCTTTTAAGTGAATCTCTCCTCGATACTTCCCAATAAGCACACTCGTTTTAAAGGAACTTCCCAAACTTTTACCCAATTTCAAGTGCACTCTATCTTCTCTTTTAAGACACCATTGTCTTTTTTAAATTCATTATTTTTATTTTTAAAACCTTCATGGTTCAATTATGGTTTTATACAAAAGAATTTATTCTTTACTATTTTAAAATATCTATAGTGTTTTCCTTAAAACCGCACAAAAATGTTTTAATGCTAATGTCTCTCAAATACATTTCTTATGTGATGTCACTTATATTTGTTACCACCTACCATGTTATATGCCTATATTACCTTATTAACATCCATATATGTTCTAATCCTTTTCTTTCATGGACTCTTTCATGATACGCCCATTGGCTATGATTTATGTCATGATTGTGGTACCCAATTTTTTTCATGGGTAACCTTATGTTTATGTATGGTTGATTATATATGATTGTATATGTGATAAGAATATCTATGTGGCAAGAATATTCATGAAAAAATTGAGATGGCTGCACCCAGATAGTGCTCCAATTCCTTGGTTAAGGTTAGGTCTCATGAGATGCGATGTGAAACGGGATTGGCGGTAAGCATTGACCCCTACTAAAATGGGAAACAGGATTGGCGGTTAGCCTTGACCCATACTAAAGATATGATTTATGATTCTTCCATATTTATATGATTCCATGTTTATATGTTCCAATGCTTATATTAAATTATTTTATAAGTTTCATGCTTTGGATATCATTATGTCATGCCTCCCAACTCATGTGCTTGAGATGTATCCTTATGTTCATTCCCTGACTGGTCTTTTTACCTCATCCCTTTGTTCATGTGTTCCCCAAGGTACCCTAAGCAGATGTAAGGTCTCAAAGTAAGTTATAATCTCTTTATGTAGATTAAATAAAGAAGTTTTTTCCCCATGTTTTATGTTATATGTACCTAGTCTTCCAAGACACTAGACTTAACGATCCTTGGCTTGTACTCTGATGATTAATTATGCTTAAAATCATGAAATGTATTATGTAAAAGTCTTGGGTCACTATAGTCGGTATCATATGATGGTCTAGTTATTTTTGGAGATTAGTAATAGATCAACTTAGTGAGAACCTAGGATGAGACTAAGTATAAGAAAATAGTCCTAAATTTTGGTGAGTATAGAGTAAGTGGTTTATCAAGAAAATTATAACGACCCATACTTTACATACATTGTTAATACTTAAAAATTGAAGCACACTTATTACAACATATGACAAAACCACAAAGGACCGCATAGGTATAGTGTCTTTAGAAACTGGGAAACATAAACAATTGGTTCATAAATCTTCTACAGTGTCTCCCATTTATTTCATCATATCTAGGGTCCCTTTTAGCATATTCTACTTAATATCCATCTTCCTGACCTGGGGAAAAGAAAACATAAAAGGGTGAGCTCAAATGCTCAGCAAGGGCAAATAAAGGAAATAAAAATCATATCATATCTTTTTGAAAATCATAACCTGCAAAAGAGATCATAATATCTTAACATGGAATAAATCATAGAAGTGAAAATGAGATCCTCATAATCATAAAAATGAAACTTGAAACTTTGTGGCATACACACATAATCATGGAAAATCATTTCTTGTTAGTCATGACTCATTTCAAAGACTATCTTAGTGGACAGAGTCCCTTTCTGAACCGAGTCACCCTCGTTCCAGTCCTGTTTCACTGAACCGGTATAACCTACCGTTCCAGCCCTGTCTATCTCATGAGATATAAAATCTTTACCCAATTCATTGGAGGGAGATATAGGTCCCACCCATCTTATAATGAATCTTTTCTTATGTGTTCCACATAATCATAAACCATACATCATAGCGTAACCCATGTAATAAAAATGGAATTCTTAAACAACATGACATCATAAAACAATTCATATAAGATAAAGGAATTCATAAAAATATTTCCATCACAACATAATCAAACCAATGTAATAATAGGGATAAAAACAGAACCCTTTTATTATCTTAGATGGAAAATAATTTTGATAAAATACTTGAACTCCATTCTTGAGGAAAATATCCTTTCTACTTCAAAAACATTTTTCCTTTAATAACATGTCATACGACTTTAAAATAAAAGAAGTTGATTAAAAATAAACTTGAAAACTTGTAAAGGAAGTTTCTTGGAAATAATGTTTTAAAAATCCATTCGTGCCTTATAAGTTAAAAAAAACATTCTTCGTACTTTTGTCGGAAAAGTCAAAAAGTACCTCGTACGAAAAACGACAAAAGATTCCTTTCATACATACTACTAAAAACTCACCGAAGGGTAAAAATGGATTTAAACAATTGTAGGTGGATGGAAATAATATTACATATTGATGAAACATGGATGTGGATGATAAAATACACCCCAGTAAATACTTGCGAATAAACAATCTCGGATAAAAATGAGATTGTGATATTTCCCTTACCTTAGGTCCGATTTGCTTTGTACGTGTCCGAAGCTCCTGTATAATGGTTTAAATAATGTTATTGACTTATTACAGAATCATAAATATTGATATGATATCATATATGTTCATATTCCTAGCTTCTTATTAGTAATATTTCATTGTTACTTGTTACTCGGGTCTTTATTGCCTTTTGTTCTTATGCGTGTTTTGTCGAATAAATTCTTATTCTTCTTTTAAGGTTATAGATACCTTATATCCAGAATTGTATTAGTGTAACATATATCATATTTATTCATTCAATTCATTTATATAATTACTATGTAATGATGATCATGTAGAACGAGTCGCATCACATCGTGGAGACGGTATTCCGTACATACGCACGAGTGATGATATCATTTCTATGATCGTGGAATCGTATTGGAGTATATATATATTATTTCAGTATCAATATTACTTAATAATAATAATAAATAGTTACTCATTACACCATTATACCCATCCTTGTAAAGTGATGGTGGAAAATAGATTACACCACGGCGTGGAGACGGTATTCCGTACGTACGCACGCGCGGTGATTTCATTTTTCCGTGGGATGGATAGAATGTGAATTAGTGTTGTTTCATATATATAATAACATATCAGTATGTAAGTAATACTGATGTTATTACTTTATCATGAAACAACTAAAGAAGAAGAAGTTGAAGAAGAAAGAAATTGAAAAGATCGGTAATGGATATTACCTCTTCTTTGGAACGCCTCTTTGAATCCTCCACTTAGGGAACTAAGATTGGTCTTTGAAGAAGACCAGGACCTCTAGGATTATTCTATGGAAGTGGAGAGGAGAAAATGACAGGGGTTGGCCGAGCTTGAGTGCTCAATTTGGTGTGAGGAGGAGGGGGAGGAGGTGCCCTTTTATAAGGGAGGAGAGGGGCACCTTAGGAATATCTCAAAATATTATTTTATATTAAAGTCAAAATCGGTTTATAATGGTTCCAAAGGGTCTTATTTCGAAGCTAAAGTGGGGATGGGTCGAAATCCTATCAACCAATAGGATTTAGACAAGTTTAGGGAATTATTTTAACCTTATCAATTAGATTTAACTCTAAGCTAAATAATTTAACTTTTACCGTGTCTTTTTGTTTTCTTTAACTATATGGTTAATACACTTACTATAACATACCAAACGAACCCCAAATTGTTTATTATTAATATATATATCCTTATATAAGTCATTTGGCCGAACCTTAGATTTTTAGGAATAAAATAACAATTAATAATATAATATTTGATTTAAAAACTATTTTGTGTCAATTTTGAAACTATTTGATATATGATTTTTTGTGAAAGTCATAACAGAATTATATGTTCGAACCAAGTTGATTAAATCAACATTAATATATCATAGTAACCTAGAAAATTAGTGTAATTCATAAAAAGTCTCAAATTACATTTATTTTGGTGTTTATAACATCAATTATGTCAATATTTCATTAATAAGATAATTACTGCATCATCATTGTGTCATAAATAAATTAAATTATTTAATGTATAAAAATTACAAATAAAATACCATTATGTATGAAATCTTTTTAGCTTTCTAATGAATATTTATAGTCGAATTTATCTTATGTATAACCCCATATAAAAAATGATTTACTTATTAAACTTTGATTTTTACTATTTTAACCCTTCTTTAAATAAATTAATAATAAATGTCCTAATCTAATCCAAGTGGGCCTAAATGGTAATATTTTATTCATAAGGTTGTTTTTGGTCGAATTACACTTATCAAATAGAATTAGGACATGTGTTAGGGTAATAGTAATATCATATTTACCCTTAGTTACCCTATTTACTATTAACCGCGGTAAAAAAAGTAAAAAGTTACCATTCACCAAAAAATTATTTTTATCTCATTGAACCACATTTTACTTACTGATATCAACCATGTCTGTCGGATTTTCGAAATTCCATTCACAGAAGCGGTAAAATTAAGTTTTATGCAAAATTCAGTTTTTAACCTACCACTTAGTGGTTTCACTATTCATCAAAAATTGAAAGGTTTCAGAAAAATACCAAAATTTCACCCTAGGCTAATTTCGATATTCTGAGTCCAAAAATGAAGTCCATTTTGAAAAATAAAATTTATAAAATTTCAAAAAGTGTTTATTACTATTCATAATGGCTAGTTTTAATAGCATATTGTTGTTTAGTGAAACTCGGTATTGCGTACGATGCAAGCTATCGAGGAAGGTCGCGATTGCGTGTAAAGCAAGACAAGAAAGTGTTGTGTAGAAAAAGATTCCTTTGATAACATAAAAGTCTCGGGTGTTACATTCTACCCCCCTTAAAAAGAATTTCGCCCTCGAAATTCGTCACTTTGTAACAAACAGATGAGGATACTTCTCCCTCATCATATCCTCAAGCTCCCATGTAGCTTATTCAAGTTGGTGGTTCCTCCATAAAACTTTCACCAATCGAGTGGTCTTGTTTCGTAGGACTTTTTCGCTACGATCCAGAATCTCTATCGACTGTTCTTCATAAGAAAGATCTTTCTCCAGCGGTACAACTTCTGAGCTGGGTACATGTGAAGGATCTGGTATGTACTTTCTCAGGAGAGATACATGGAACACATCGTGAACTTGAGAGAGATTCGGTGGAAGCGCCAATCGGTAAGCTACCTTCCCAACACGATCCAGTATTTTGAAAGGACCGATATATCTAGGGATCAACTTCCCCTTCTTTCCAAATCTCATTACCCTCTTCCAGGGAGATATTCGTAAGAACACTTTATCACCCACTTCAAACTCTAGGTCTTTTCTTCGGTTGTCGGCATAACTTTTCTGTCGAATCTGAGCTGATCTTATGTGTTGTTGAATAGATCTAACCTTTTCTGCCATTCCATCAACGAGATCAGGTCCTAATAGCTTTCTTTCCCCAACTTCATCCCAGCAAGTTGGAGTCCTGCATTTCTTTCCATAGAGAGCTTCATAAGGAGCCATCTGAATACTAGAGTGAAAGCTATTATTATAAGAAAATTCCACCAAAGGTAGGTGTTGATCCCAACCTCCCTTGAAATCCATAGAGCAAGCTCTCAACATATCTTATAGGGTTTGAATTGTTCTCTTAGACTGACCGTTTGTATGGGGATGATAATCAGTGCTGAAACTCAACTCTGTATCCAGAGTATGCTGAAGACTTCGCCAGAACTTCGAGGTAAATCTCGGATCCCGATCAGATATAATAGAAAGTGGTACTCCATGCAATCTTACCACTTCCTTTACATATATCCTGGCAAGCTGATCTAGAGAGAAATCCTCTCTAATAGCAATGAAGTGTGCAGACTTTGTAAGATGATCAACTATGACCCAAATAGCATTATTGCCTTTGGATGTTTTAGGAAGTCCTGTGACAAAGTCCATAGTGATGTTTTCCCATTTCCATTCGGGTATGGGTAATGGTTGTAACATCCCCTTAGACTTCTATCTCTCAGCTTTAACTTGTTGACAAACCAAGCATCGAGAGACATATTCAGCAACATCTCTTTTCATGCCATCCCACCAGAAGTACTCTTTCAGGTCCCTATACATCTTCGTGCTTCCAGGATTAATAGAGAATGAAGAACTATGAGCCTCATCCAGCAGCTCCTTTAATTCAGGGATGGGAGGAACACAAACCTGATTCCTGAACTTTATTATTCCATCACAATCAAGGTTGAATTCAGGAACATTTCTCACCTTCTTTTGTAACTCGACATCTTCTTTCTGTGCCTCCTTAATCTTCGCATGTATAGATGGTTGAACATTCATTTGAGAAAGATAAGATTTTTCCCCTTCCATTATAATTCCAAGATCCATCCTTTGTAAATCCATAAATATTGGATCTTTTGTGATCCTCATCATGGATAAACTAGCATGGTCTTGTCGACTTAATGCATCTGCCACCTTGTTTGCTTTCCCAGGGTGGTAATGGATTGAGGAGTCATAATCCTTAATCAGCTCCAACCATCTTCTTTGACGCATATTCAGCTCCTTTTGTGTGAAAATATACTTTAAACTTTTATGATTAGTATAAATATCACACCTTTCACCATAAAGGTAATGCCTCCAAATCTTTAATGCAAAGATTACCGCAGCCAACTCCAAATCATGTGTTGGGTAATTTTTCTCATTGATTTTCAACTGTCGTGAGGCATAAGCTATCACCATATCATTTTTCATAAGAACACACCCCAATCCCTTCTTGGATGCATCACTGTAGATCACAAACCTTTCTCCACTACAAGGTAGTGTGAGCACAGGTGCACTGGATAACCTTCTTTTCAACTCCTTGAAATTCTCTTCACATTCATCTGTCCAGAAAAACTTAACTCCTTTCCGAGTCAACTTGGTGAGTGGATTAGATAATCGTGAAAAATCTTTTACAAAATGTCGATAATATCCAGCCAAACCAAGAAAACTTCGGATCTCAGTTACTGTTGTTGGTCTTGACCATCTTTCAATAACCTCTGTTTTTGCTGGATCCACAGATATCCCCTCTTTTGAGATTATGTGACCCAAAAATGCAACTTTTTGAAGCCAAAATTCACACTTGGTAAATTTGGCATAAAGCTTCTCCTTTCTCAGGGTCTTCAATATAATTCTCAAGTGATCTTGATGCTCTTCCTTGCTCTTTGAATAGACAAGAATATCGTCTATAAAAACTACCACAAATTGATCAAGATAGTCTCTAAAGACTCTATTCATTAGATCCATGAAGATAGCTGGGGAATTAGTAAGACCAAATGGCATCACTATAAATTCATAGTGTCCATACCTTGTACGGAAATCCGTCTTTGGTATATCCTCCCTTTTGACCCTTAATTGATGATACCCTGAATGAAGATCAATCTTGGAAAAGTATTGAGCTCTGCGTAGTTGGTCAAATAAGTCATCAATGCGTGGGAGAGGATATTTGTTCTTGATAGTGATCTTGTTAAGTTCTCGATAATCAATGCAGAGTCTCATTGATCCATCTTTCTTCTTAACAAATAGAATAGGTGCTCCCCAAGGTGACGCACTAGGGCGTATGAATCCCTTATCAAGATTCTCTTGGAGTTGCTTCTTCAATTCCTGCAACTCAATTGGGGCCATTCTATAAGGTGTCTTTGAAATTGGCAAAGTGCCTGGTACGAGTTCTATTGAAAACTCAACTTCACGATTTGGTGGAAGACCCGGTAATTCCTCTGGAAAGACATCATCAAACTCCCGTACAATGGGAATATTCTTAATCGTGAGTTTCTCACCAACCATTTGAGATAAATAACCTTCATTTAGTGGAATCAAGACCCATAAGATGGAAGGAATTTCCACTGGAAGGTTATATTCATCCTTGCATTGATAGACGATCGTAGATTGATCTGGAATATGAAATGTGACTTCCCTTATTTGGAAATTGATATGAGCTCCATGTAGAGAAAGCCAATCCATGCCAAGAATCACATCAAATTCCACTAAAGGAAGGATCACAAGATTTGCAGGAAGCACTTTCCCACAAACTTCGATCGGAGAAGAATTATAAACTTTTGATGCGACTGTTGTGCCATTAGGTGTTGTCACAGCTAACTCAACATCTAATTGTTGAGGTAATACGGTGATACCCTTAGAAAATTCTTTAGAAATAAAAGAGTGGGTGGATCCAGAATCAAATAAAACATTTTCTACTTTAGAGTGGATGGTATGTGTACCTTTCACCACTTCGTTATCGTACTCCACATCCCTGATAGAAATTGGATGTGACTTTCCTTTGTCTTTAGCCTTAAGAATTTGTTGACGTCGACCATCATCATCAACCCTTGGATTTGGGCATTGATTGGCATAATGCCCCATCTCCTTGCACTTGAAACATTGAAGTGTAGTAGGTTCATTCTGTGTATCCCTTCCTTTGTTTGCATCATTAGACATATTCTTCCCATTATCGCGGCATTCAAATGCCCGATGACCTTCCTTTCCACATTTAAAACATTTACTTGTCCCTTTAAGACAACTCCCTCCATGTTTCTTTCCACACTTTGAGCATAAGGGAAAGTTCATCTTCTTTTCAGTGTGCTCTTTAGATTTTCCTTTGAATTCCATCTTCCTCTTCTTATCAAACCCATGTGACTGATGGGTTACTCCAATCTCCATCTCGAATTTGAGAGCACATCGAACGATTTCCTCGTAGCTATTGAAGTCCCTTATGGATAACGCCCTTCGAAGACTTGGTTTTAAGCCACTAAAGAATCGATCGATCTTACTCTCAGGTTGGATAATAATACCAGAAGCGTACCTTGCAAGTCTTGTAAAATTTGCTTCATAGGTACCAAAAGATTCATCATACCTTTGCTTCAGTTCAAGAAACTCTTTCTTCATCTTTGTTCGGAGAATACGGGGGAAGTACTTATTGAAAAATAAGTTCTTGAACTCGTCCCATTCCATAGACTCAATTTCATCCCTTTTCCTCGTATTCTTAATAAGATTCCACCATTGATCAGTATATCCTTCCAAACGATACACTACTAGGATGACTTTATCATGCTCAGAACATTGAAGAACTGAAAATATCTTTTCAGTAGTACTAATCCATTGTTCAGCAACTAATGGATCAGTAGACCCGCTGAAAGAAGGTGGACGCTGCCTCATGAAAAATTCAACAGAATGTTGCTCCTTCCTTTGCTCATTTGGAAGTCCTTCATGATTCATAGCTTGAGAAAGTTGTGTGAGCATGGCTACAAGATTTTGCATTCCAGCTCCCATATCGTTTGGTTGCTCAGGGGGACAATCATTGCATTTCCCATCGCATTCCGCATTAACACGGTTCCTTCGGGTTCCATCCATTGACTAAAACCAAGAAGAATAGTGTGAGAAACACTAATTATAATAGGAAAACCACATAATCATGGATAAAATTTCACACTTAAGGTTTTATCCTAGGTTATTCATGGCCATTTCTAAAACACTAAGATTGTGTTCTATGCTTAGACTTATCCTTAGGGTTCTTACTAAGGCTTTCACATCCTAGTTTCCAAAGGTTGACTATACCTTTCCTCTGATACCAACTATAACAACCCATACTTTACAAACATTGTTAATACTTAAAAATTGAAGCACACTTATTACAACATATGACAAAACCACAAAGGACCGCATAGGTATAGTGTCTTTAGAAACTGGGAAACATAAACAACTGGTTCATAAATCTTCTACAGTGTCTCCCATTTATTTCATCATATCTAGGGTCCCTTTAGCATATTCTACTTAATATCCATCTTCCTGACCTAGGGAAAAGAAAACATAAAAGGGTGATCTCAAATGCTCAGCAAGGGCAAATAAAGGAAATAAAAATCATATCATATCTTTTTGATAATCATAACCTGCAAAAGAGATCATAATATATTAACATGGAATAAATCATAGAAATGAAAATGAGATCCTCATAATCATAAAAATGAAACTTGAAACTTTGTGGAATACACACATAATCATGGAAAATCATTTCTTGTTAGTCATGACTCATTTCCAAGACTATCTTAGTGGACAGAGTCCCTTTCTGAACCGAGTCACCCTCGTTCCAGTCCTGTTTCACTGAACTGGTATAACCTACCGTTCCAGCCCTGCCTATCTCATGAGATATAAAATCTTTACCCAATGCATTGGAGGGAGATATAGGTCCCACCCATCTTATAATGAATCCTTTCTTATGTGTGCCACATAATCATAAACCATACATCATAGCGTAACCCATGTAATAAAAATGGAATTCTTAAACAACATGACATCATAAAACAATTCATATAAGATAAAGGAATTCATAAAAATATTTCCATCACAACATAATCAAACCAATGTAATAATAGGGATAAAAACAGAACCCTTTTATTATCTTAGATGGAAAATAATTTTGATAAAATACTTGAACTCCATTCTTGAGGAAAATATCCTTTCTACTTCAAAAACATTTTTCCTTTCATAACATGTCATACGACTTTAAAATAAAAGAAGTTGATTAAAAATAAACTTGAAAACTTGTAAAGGAAGTTTCTTGGAAATAATGTTTTAAAAATACATTCATGTCGTATAAGTTAAAAAAACATTCTTCGTACTTTTGTCGGAAAAGTCAAAAAGTACCTCGTACGAAAAACGACAAAAGATTCCTTTCATACATATTACTAAAAACTCACCGAAGGGTAAAAATGGATTTAAACAATTGTAGGTGGATGGAAATAATATTACATATTGATGAAACATGGATGTGGATGATAAAATACACCCCAGTAAATACTTGCGAATAAACAATCTCGGATAAAAATGAGATTGTGATATTTCCCTTACCTTAGGTCCGATTTGATTTGTACGTGTCCGAAGCTCCTGTATAATGGTTTAAATAATGTTATTGACTTATTCCAGAATCATACATATTGATATGATATCATATATGGTCATATTCTTAGCTTCTTATTAGTAATATTTCATTGTTACTTGTTACTCGGGTCTTTATTGCCTTTTGTTCTTATGCGTGTTTTGTCGAATAAATTTTTATTCTTCTTTTAAGGTTATAGATACCATATATCCAGAATGGTATTAGTGTAACATATATCATATTTATTCATTCAATTCATTTATATAATTACTATGTAATGATGATCATGTAGAACGAGTCGCATCACATCGTGGAGACGGTATTCCGTACGTACGCACGAGTGATGATATCATTCCTATGATCGTGGAATTGTATTGGAGTATATATATATTATTTCAGTATCAATATTACTTAATAATAATCATAAATATTTACTCATTACACCATTATACCCATCCTTGTAAAGTGATGGTGGAAAATATATTACACCACGGCGTGGAGATGGTATTCCGTACGTACGCACGCGCGGTGATTTCATTTTTCCGTGGGATGGATAGAAGGTGAATTAGGGTTGTTTCATATTTATAATAACATATCAGTATGTAAGTAATATGGATGTTATTACTTTATCATGAAACAACTAAATAAGAAGATGTTGAAGAAGAAAGAAATTGAAAAGATCGGTAATGGATATTACCTCTTCTTTGGAACGCCTCTTTGAATCCTCCACTTAGGGAACTAAGATTGGTCTTTGAAGAAGACCAGGACCTCTAGGATTATTCTACGGAAGTGGAGAGGAGAAAATGGCAGGGGTTTGCCGAGCATGAGTGCTCAATTTGGTGTGAGGAGGAGGGGGAGGAGGTGCCCTTTTATAAGGGAGGAGAGGGGCACCTTAGGAATATCTCAAAATATTATTTTATATTAAAGTCAAAATCGGTTTATAATGGTTCCAAAGGGTCTTATTTCGAAGCTAAAGTGGGTATGGGTCGAAATCCTATCAACCAATAGGATTTAGACAAGTTTAGGGAATTATTTTAACCTTATCAATTAGATTTAATTCTAAGTTAAATAATTTAACTTTTACCGTGTCTTTTTGTTTTCTTTCACTATATGGTTAATAAACTTACTATAACATGCCAAAAGAACCCCAAATTGTTTATTATTAATATATATATCCTTATCTAAGTCATTTGGCCTAACCTTAGATTTTTAGGAATAAAATAACAATTAATAATATAATATTTGATTTAAAAACTATTTTGTGTCAATTTTGAAACTATTTGATATATGATTTTTTGTGAAAGTCATAACAGAATTATATGTTCGAAAAAAGTTGATTAAATCAACATTAATATATCATAGTAACCTAGAAAATTAGTTTAATTCATAAAAAGTCTCAAATTACATTTATTTTGGTGTTTATAACATCAATTATTTCAATATTTCATTAATAAGATAATTACTGCATCATCATTGTGTCATAAATAAATTAAATTATTTAATGTATAAAAATTACAAATAAAATACCATTATGTAGGAAATCTTTTTATCTTTCTAATGAATATTTATAGTCGAATTTATCTTATGTATAACCCCATATTAAAAATGATTTACTTATTAAACTTCGATTTTAACTATTTTAACCCTTCTTTAAATAAATTAATAATAAATGTCCTAATCTAATCCAAGTGGGCCTAAATGGTCATATTTTATTCATAAGGTTGTTTTTGGTCGAATTAAACTTATCCAATAGAATTAGGACATGTGTTAGGGTAATAGTAATATCATATTTACTCTTAGTTACCCTATTTACTATTAACCGCGGTAAAAAAAGTAAAAAGTTACTATTCAACAAAAAATTATTTTTATCTCATTGAACCACATTTTACTTACTGATATCAACCGTGTCTGTCGGATATTCGAAATTCCATTCACAAAAGCGGTAAAATTATGTTTTATGCAAAATTCAGTTTTTAACCTACCACTTAGTGGTTTCACTATTCATCAAAAATTGAAAGTTTTCAGAAAAATACCAAAATTTCACCCTAGGCTAATTTCGATATTCTGAGTCCAAAAATGAAGTCCATTTTGAAAAATAAAATTTATAAAATTTCAAAAAGTGGTTATTACTATTCATAACGGCTAGTTTTAATAGCATATTGTTGTTTAGTGAAACTCGGTATTGCGTACGACGCAAGCTATCGAGGAAGGTCGCGATTGCGTGTAAAGAAAGCCAAGAAAGTGTTGTGTAGAAAAAGATTCCTTTGATAACATAAAAGTCTCGGGTGTTACAAAAATACATCCCTATCTGGATATGAGTAGGTAGAGGTGGATTTGGCACAGATGTATCTAGGGGTAAAACCAAAAAACACCACTTTGAGCTAGACTCGAACAGGAACTGGTACACGAAAATGGTCCTTGCTGCACTCTTGGTTACGACACTCCCAAGGTATATGCTTCGGTAGATTCACGAGCTTAGTACAAACCATTATTAAGGGACAAAAAGAAGCCGATAATAATATAAGCTAAGAAATAGATCGAGGATAAACTATATATGAACCTAAGTAATCACAAGTCAGGATATACTTCTTCTTTATAAGTTCATACATTTATGTTCAAAGTTTCTTTTTATGCTCAATATCTAAGTATTAAAGACCTCTAATTATACGTTATTTTTCTTAGTTAATGGCGTGAAATAGAAGAACACGTTCCAAAAACCAATGTTATAGGCAATGTGATGATTTCCCTAATGACATGTCTGATGTGACGGATGTGAGTGCTCAAAACTTCATGGAAGTACTTTTTTTACTGTCTCAAGTTATGAATAATAACTTGAATCAAGTGGAATGCCCCCTCTTCCAAGGAAAGAGAAATTTGTCATAGAATCCTTCATACATCAAAGGCCTCCCATGTTTAACGGGTCTTCTGATCCCCTCCTTGAAGAAAAATGGATTAACTCCATTGAAAAGATTTTCTCTATCCTCCAGTTCTTGGAAGAAGAGAAAGTTGTACTAGCAGTCTATCGTTTTGATGGGGAATTTGATCGGTGGTGGATACTAATCAAGAATACAAAGTCCCAAGAGGAAATTGATTCCATATAATGAGAGGAATTCAAGAGGATTTTTTTCAAAAAATATTTTTCTCAAACCCTCCGTCTCAAGATGGAAAGGGAGTTCCTTGGACTCAAGCAGAAGGAAGATGAGTCCATTGGGGTGAATTAAGAAAACTTTACAAGGATTTAAAGGTACGCCTCTGGATTTGTCATGAACATCGAAAGCAAGGTGGATCGCTTCTTTAGCAGACTAAAGCTGAGTCTATGAAATGTATTGGCGATTCGAGACTTTGAAATCTATGAGGAGATTGTCATTTGTGCCCTCGAGGTTGAAATAGAGATTTGAGACTCTCAGTGGTCTCATGGGCCTAGTGACAAGAAGAGGAAAATGGAGAACAACATGGGTGGTTCATCAAACAAATACCATGATGGAAAGAAGCCTCAATTTCCCCTTTGCAAAAATTGTGGGAAGAATCATCTTTGTGATTGTCTCAAGGGAACCAAGAATTGATTCAAATGTGGAAAGTTTGTTCATTTGGCCAAGAACTGCCGAAGGGATATGAAAAATCCTGCTAATGTTAAAGAAGAAAGGAAGGTTCAGATCAACACTCAGCCTACAGTGTAGTGTTATAACTGCAAGGAGCTTGGGCATTATGCAAACCATTTACCTAAGACAATGGTTTTCAGAGGTAATCAGTAACAACCTCCAAGGAAACAAGGAAGGGCTTATGCTATCACTACTACTGATGTGGATCCGTAAAACGATGTGGTGATAGGTATGCTTATTATTCATTCAAGAATAGTGAACATACTATTTGATTCTGGTTCTATGCATTCTTTCATATCTTGCAAGTCTAGTAGAACTATTCAAACACCACCTCAAAATCTAGAGGAAAAGTTATCTGTGAGAACAAGGAATGGAAAAATTATCGCATCCATGGTTTATAACTCCTCCCCGGTTAATGTTTTTGGACTGAACCTCCCAAAAAATCTCGTCATACTTCCTTTAGTGGAGTTCGACGCTATCTTGGGCATGGATTGGATATCTTTGTACAAGGCCAATATCAATTGTCGGAAAAGGGAGATCACTTTTCACATCCTGAAGAATCCTCTGATTCTTTACAAGTGTAAGGAAGAAGATGAGTCTCCTTTAGAATCTTCGTCTCAATTTTGGATACTACTTCCTTGTGAGAAATCATATCTAGCTCAAATGATTGGGACAAAGGATAGAATCATTCTTAAAGACATGCCCATAGTGAGGGATTACACTGATGTATTCCCCGAAGAGTTTCCTGGTCTTCCTCCTGACTGATAGGTTGAGTTCTCAATTGAACTTATACCTGGATCTCTGCCAATATCAAAGACACCTTACGGAATGGCCACCATAGAGCTAGAAGAGCTAAAGTAGTTACATAAGAATATGGAGAAGGGTTTTATACACCCGAGTGCTTCACTGTGGGGTTCTCCAGTCCTCTTAATCAAGAAGAAGGATGGATCAATGCGCCTCTGCATTGATTATCAGGAGCTCAATAAAATCACTAAAAAGAACAAGTATCCCCTTCCATACATAGATGACTTGTTCAATCGGCTTCGTGGGGCCAGTTATTTATCTAAGGTGGACCTTCAGTCGGGATATCACCAACTAAAGGTGAGTAAGGAAGATATTCCCAAGACTGTCTTTCAAATGAGGTATGGACACTATGAGTTCATATTGATTCCCTTCAGACTCACTAATTCTCTAGTAATTTTCATGGATTTAATGAATAGAGTATTTAGAGATTACCTCGACAAATTTTTGGTGGTCTTTATTGATGATATTCTGATATACTCCAAGAGTAAGGAGGAACATGAGGAGTATTTGGAAACTGTGTTAAAGACTTTGAGAAGGGATAACTTGTATACAAAGTACAGTAAATGTGAGTTCTGGATGGAGGAAGTATCATTCTTGGGGCATTTTATCACCAAGAAAGTGATATCTATGGACCCTTCCAAGATGAAGGCAATTAAAGAGTGGTCGAGGCCAACATCTGTAATGGAGATACAAATCTTTTTAGGTCTAGCTGGGTATTATCAAAGATTTGTGAAGAAATTTTCACGATTGTCAAGCCCAATGACCAAGCTAACACAGAAGGGAGTAAAGTTCGTCTGGACACAAGAATGTGAAGACTGTTTCAAGGAGTTGAAAAAGAGTCTTATCACTGTGCCGGTACTCATACTCTCTTCTAGTGGAGAACTATTTGTGGTGTATAGTGATTCTTCTAAGAAAGGATTAGGTTTTGTGATAATGAAAAATGATAAATTGATAGCCTATGCCACAAGGCAGATGAAAATACATGAGAAAAACTATCCCACGCATGATCTGGAGTTGGCGGTTGTGATCTTTGCGTTGAAAATCTGGCAGCATTATCTCTTTGGGGAAAAATGTGAGATATATACTGACCACAAGAGTCTCAAATATATATTCACACAGAAAGAGCTTAGTATGCGCCAGTGAAGATGGATAGAGCTCATCAAGGATTATGACTGCTCAATCCACTACCATCTCGATAAGGCAAACAAGGTGGTGGATGCTCTAAGTAGAAAGGATCCTGCATCTTTATCAATGATGAGAATTGGAATGGATTCGATCTTCTTAGATTTGCAAAGGATGGACATGGGAATCATTAAGGTAGGAACATCATCAATCCTTTCTCAAATGATTTCTCAACCATCCCACTTAGATAAAATAAAGGATGATCAAAGAAAGGATGTGAAAATTCAGAAAAGGGTAGAAGCTGTTAAAAATAGGAAATCCTCCGATTTCAAAATTGATGAGGAAGGAGTTTTAAGATTTGGGACACGATTATGTGTACCATATGATCCATAGATAAAGAAGTATCTATTGAATAATGCACATAGCTCGACCTTCTCTATCCACCCAGGGAGCACAAATATGTATCGAGATCTCCGAGAAAACTTTTGGTGGGACAATATGAAAAGGGAGATTGTCGAATATACATCAAAGTGCCTCGTGTGTCAGTAAGTGAAGGCTGAGAGACAAAATTCTAAGGGGATGATGCAACCACTACCCATACCATCATGGAAGTGGGAGAACATTACCATATAATTTTTCATTGGACTTCGAAAGACATCTAGAGAAAACAATGCTATATGGGTCATTGTGGATCGTCTTACGAAGACATCTCACTTTGTCTCGGTTCGAGAGGACTTATCATTGGATCAACTTGCATGGATTTACATCAAAGAAGTGGTAAGGTTGTATGGAGTACCACTATCTGTTGTATCTGATCATGATCTGAGATTCACCTTGAAGTTCTGGAAAAGTCTCCAGCATGCTCTAAGCACTGAACTGAACTTCTGTATGGCCTATCATCCTCAAACTGATGGCCAATTTGAGCGAACTATTCAGACAGTGGAAGACATGTTGAGAGCGTGTTTAATGGAATTCAAAGGAGGATGGGACCAATATCTTCCACTGGTTCAATTCTCCTACAATAATAGTTTCCACTCGAGCATCTGAATGGCACCATATGAATCCTTTTATGGGAAAAGGTGCATAACACCGGTATGTTGGGATGAAGTTGGTGAGCATAAGCTTCTAGGACTTGAAATGGTCGAAGAAATGGTGGAGAAGGTGAAAACCATTCAGCAGCATATCAATGTAGCCCAAAGTTGACAGAAGAGTTATGCAAATAATCATCGACGAGACCATGAGTTCAAAGTTGGAGACATGGTATTTCTACATATATCCCCATGGAAGAAGTTCATGAGGTTTGGGAATAAAGGGAAGTTAACTCCCGGGTACATCAACCCCTTCGAGATCCTTGATCGAGTCAGAGCTGTGGCATATCGACTAGAACATCCACCTACCATGTCAAAAGTAAATGATGTATTTCACGTATCCCTATTAAGGAAGTACATACCAGACCCTTCACATGTACTCTCTTCATAGCTGGTACAGTTGGAGGATGATCTCTCTTACGAGGAGCAGCCAGTGAAGATATTGGATTGTAGAGAAAAAGTTATATGCAATAAGACTACTCATCTGGTCAAGGTACTATAGAGAAACCATAAGTATGAAGATAAAACATGGGAATTGGAGGAAGCAATGAAAGAAAAGTACCCACACCTATTTTTTTCTTAGAATGTGAAACGGAATTTCGAGGGTGAAATTTCATAAGGGGGGAAGAATGTAACGACCCAATGTTTTTTCAATATAAATTCCCTTCTCATAAGTATGTCTTAAAATCACATGAAAACACAACATAATGAACTACTAAGTGCTAAGTGACCTTTAAACATAATTTCGTCACTTTTTTGTTTGGAATTTCGAAAATCCGGCATACACGGTTGTAATTAGTAAGTTATTTGGAGTCTGATAAGGAAAACTTAATTTTTGGTGAATAGTAACCTACCCTAATGAATAGAAACATACCCTTATGAATAGTGATATACCCTAATTAATAGTATCCTCACTTATGGTGGTATAAAAATAATATGCAAGTTGGAAGTACGATATACCTATATTTTAGAATAAGTTAATGAATGTTTTAAAACTGGTTTTGATAATAAATTATTATTTTAATTAAATATAAAAATAATCATATTTAGAAAATTATTTCTGAAAAATGGACTTCATTTTTTTATTCTAAATGTTGAAAAATGGTTAGGGTGAATTTTTGGTATTTTTTTGAAATACTTGAATTTTTGATGAATAGTAGAATCCAATAATTCACAATAAATGATAAATAATGGATTTATTGATTCATCGATGATGTTATTATGATTTAATCCCACTTGGTTCGGGATCACATGATAAAATCACTATTCTTGGTCATGGAATACTTACTAGTCCTTGTCTTGGGAAGAAATAATAAATTAATGATTATAATATTATGAAATCCCTTCTCTCCTCCACTATAACCCCCCCCCCCCCCCCATTCACTTCCTCTTCTCTCCACTTCTCTAAATCCTTGTGTCTTGCCATTATTATGCCCAAATATATCCCCAAGGTTCTCCCCCATGTCCAAAAGCTCTCATCCTTCTAAAAATACCAAAACCTCTCCCCTCTTATAAGAGGTTCTCAAAGGAGGAAGTCTCAAGAGGTAAATTCCTCTTCCCAATTTCTTCTTTTCTTTTTTATTTCTTTCCTCACCTCCCTTCACCATAATAGTATGATAAATCCAGTAACATAAATGTACTATAATTTCTTCATGCTAGTGGTATATTTCATTATCTTCTCCCCTTTCCCCGCCCTTTTATTTGAAAGAAATGAAAGCACCGTTTGAGGTGTGCTAATTTAGCATATTCAAGGACAACAGTTTATCAATTTATATTATTATCTTTAATTCTGGTCATGAAACAATTTGTGTCATGTTTGAACCATATTATTATATATATAATATATCCTATTTTTGGTTATGTAATCCGTTGGTACAAATGGAATTAAGTTATAAATCAAAACACATTCTTTGTAATCAAATCCAACGATTAACAAAAACGATTATCACTATGGTTATATATATAATAATTAGATTTCACTCTAAGTAACCTAATTAAAATTAAAACCATGTAATATCCTAGATATGAACTAAAGAATATTACTTCAATTCTTTACAACCACTTTCATCTTTCATATAATCCAAACTTGAATATAAGTGAACCGATCTTTTAAAGCCAAGTAAACAAACGATCCCTAACAATGAAATTGAACCTTGTAACTAATCAAAAAGGCTTTTAATGAACTAAAAATGGTTATAATAAATAAATTGAATATATAATAGGTTCTGGAATTATTAATTAATAATCCTTATTTGTTAATTCATGTCATTAATAACAAGTGGAGAACACCAACTGATTTAAGGTCTGTGATCCTCCCCTTTTTACTCTTAATCAATATTATTCTTTATGCTATGCCTTTTTGTGTAATACCAAGTGATGGGGTATGTTTATACACCTTCCCCATACTACAATAATGTTATATAAGTGATGAGAAACCCCTTATCTCTCTCATCAAGCCCTCTTAGTTACACCTGATACCATGCCAATAAACCATGATGGATTCTACCCGAACTTCTTTTATTCCTTCTGGTTGCTCTATCGATCTTTTTACCAAAATGTAGTTGTATTTTATTTTTATGTAAAACTTTAACATTCTTTTTATATTCTCCGAACTCATGTTCCAAGATCTATCTCTCATTCTCGTTCAGGGATATACATTCTTTTAAGTGAATCTCTCCTCGATACTTCCCAATAAGCACACTCGTTTTAAAGGAACTTCCCAAACTTTTACCCAATTTCAAGTTCACTCTATCTTCTGTTTTAAGACACCATTGTCTTTTTAAATTAAGTATTTTTATTCTAAAAACCTTCATGTTTCAATTATGGTTTTATACAAAAGAATGTATTCTTTACTATTTTAAAATCTCTATAGTGTTTTCCTTAAAACCGCAAAAAAAAATTAATGCTAATGTCTCTCAAATACATTTCTTATGTGATGTCACTTATATTTGTTACCACCTACCATGTTATATGCCTATATTACCTTATAAATGTCCATTTATGTTCTAATCCTTTTCTTTCATGGACTCTTTCCTGATACACCCATTGGTTATGATTTATGTCATGATTGTGGTACCGAATTTTTTTCATGGGTGCCCTTATGTTTATGTATGGTTGATTGTGTATGATTGTATATGTGGTAAGAATATATATGTGGAAAGAATATTCATGAAAATGTTGAGATGGGTGCGCCCAGATAGCGCTCCAATGCATTGGGTAAGGTTAAGTCTCATGAGATGTGATGTGAAACGGGATTGGAGGTTAGCCTTGACTCGTACTAAAATGGGAAACGAGATTGGCGGTTAGCCTTGACCCGTACTAAAGATATGATTTATGATTCTTCCACATTTATATAATTCCATGTTTATATGTTCCCATTCTTGTATTTTATTATTTTATAAGTTTCATGATTTGGATATCATTATGTCATGCCTCCTAACTCATGTTCTTGAGATGTATCCTTATGTTCATTCCCTTACTGGGCTTTTTAGCTCATCCCTTTGTTCATGTGTTCCCTAGGGTACCCTATACTGATATAAGGGCTCAAAGGAAGTTAGAATATCTTTATGAAGGTTAAATAAAGAATTTTTTTTCCCCATGTTTAATATTATATGTACCTAGTCTTCCAAGACACTAGACTTAACAATACTTGGCTTGTACTCTCATGATTATTTTTGCTTAAAATCATGAAATGTATTATGTAAAAGGCTTGGGTTTCTATAGAAGAGACACGGGGTTGATAAATATTTGATGGAACATGTCATGTACCAAACATACACACTGTTCTGTAGAGACCATGTATCCATCCATGTTACTAACAACACGAGTCGGTGAGATCCTTCTAGTACATGCCATGTTTGGAATAAACACGCCGTGTAGAGTCAACCATCTCTTCGACTGTGTGACTAACAACACGGGAGGTTGAAACTTAACCGGTACACACTATGTTTGGCATAAACACTCTATGTAGTCTTTTTCTATGAGAAACATGTGGTTTATCCGTGTAGAGGAACTCGGGAAGGGGGTAAAGATTCAAGTACATTCCATGTCTGAGGATGAACATGCTATGTGTAAGGGTGTTACACGACCTGGTTTGGCAGAAGTACACACCCATGTATAGGCTTAAGGGAACACACCGTGTAGGGGTCATACATGTCATGTATCCCTGTTTTGAAAAAATTGAATTTTTTCTTTCTCTGTTTCCTTTACTAAACTTCTAAGTTTCAGTCCTTGATAATATTGATCTAAGGTGTGTGCTTGACCTTCCATAGTCATGCCACCGACATGTCCTCTGGTTATACTCTAGATACAGGGAAACGATCAGACACCGAACATGGTAGATTGGGGAATACCAACAGATCCTACTATCCTGTCCGTCTTGGTACTAGCCATCATTTTGGATATAGGTGTCAATTCATAGTTCTAAGAAGTCTTCATGAGGTTTATACAGTCCTTTAGGGGAGCACCATAACCTGGCTCGTCTTTGGCAGAGTTGATGCAGGTTTTTCAGCAGTAGCATCCTCCCACTTTCCCAGGGGATAGAGGACCCCAGGCTGCAAAGTCGTGGTTAAAATCCATGTTTTCGATCTTCAAGAATCTAGATATGCCTCCAAAGAGTATGGTGAAACTCACTACATACATGCTTTGGGATTCTGTCAAGAGATGGTGGGATGTGATATCATAGGTAGGGTGCCAGCAGGGTATGGCTTGGGATGAGTTCCAGCATTCTTTCTATGAATACTTTTACCTGGAGACTTTGAGGGCCAACCGAGCCCAAGAGTTCATGATTTTGGAGTAGGGTACTCTCTCAGTAAGGGAGTATTCTTCTCACTTCACAGAGATTCAGCGCTTCACACCCATTCCAGGGGGTGATGAGTTATTCCTAATGAGGAAGTTTGAGTATGGTCTTAGGTATGGCATCTGATATCATGTTAAAATCTTCAGGTTGACTTCCATCACTTAAATAGTCAACCAGGAACTGATCACAGAGTGTAACCTGAGTTATTATAGAGATTTGAGCTAGGTCGGTTCGACATCTAGAGTCGGTACCCCTCTGATTGACAGCAGGAAGCATCGTAGGGAGTCTATGTGTGGAGATCTCAGTAGGAAGAATACTTCTTTAGGTAGCTGGGTGGTATTATACTAGTGAGGGAAGAGAGGGTATACAAGGCCACATTCCTCGTGAGACCCATTCAAGTGCCGATAGTGTAGAAAGATGGGTCATGTTCAGTGTTTCTGTCCGTTTTTCTCACCAACAGCTGGTGATAGTAGTTTTTTTATGACTCCATGTTCAGGAGCAGTACCACCAATTTCTCCTCAGTCTGGGAATTGGAGTTCATCTAGCCATTCAGGCCAAGGTGGTGGTCATGGCCATAGTGGTCAAACACTGGGTTTCGATAGCCGCATGGTGGGTCAGCTCTGGGATCGCTGACATCTTCATAGGGTCATAAAGTAGGTTAGGCATTCATTATAGAGAAGACCCATCTAGAGAAAGATCTCAGACCCTCTATAGTTAGAGGTACGATTCTAGTTTACTCAGTTTTATCTTCTACACTTTTCGATACAAGGGTTTCCCATAGTTTCATATATGTTACTATTATAGAGATCCTTGGGCTCAGTATCTTTAATTCTACTGATATCTTGATGCTGGACACACCATTGGGGAATAGAATGGTTGGTGTACATTAGTGAAAGGATTTCCCTCTTGAGGTTACTAGGTGTCACTTCTTATGGGACCTTTATGTCTTAGAGCTGACGGGTTATGATTTCATTCTCGGAATGGACTGGTTAGTTCCCTTCTAAGTTTTTGTTGATTTTTATCACTGTAGGGTGAGCTTCACATTACCAAACGGCAGTTTGTTTCTACATAAGGGAGAATTGGATTTCTAGGCGAGTAGATCAGGACCCGAGCGTCATGGGTTGGTAGGAGTTATAGCCCATATTGAAAGTTTGTATCTGGATGACAAAGGGACTTCATAGATGGACTTTCCTCCAATAGTGGTTCATTTCATATATGTCTTTCTAGAGGACTTTTAAGGTTTACCTCCAGAGTGAGAGGTAGAATTTTCTATCAATCATATGCTAGGAGCAGCACTGGTGTCCATTCGTCCCTATAGGATGGCTACACCAGTGTTAAAGGAGCTCAAGAAGAAGTTAGAGGAGTTATAGGAAAAGGGTTTCATCTGACCCAGTACTTCTCCTTGGGGTTTTCTTGTCCTATTTGTGAAGAAGGTGGATGGTACCCACATAATTTGTGTAAATTATTAAAAACTGAACCAGTTGATGGTCAAGAACATATATCCCTTGTTGAGAATTAATGATCCCTTTTATCAACTTCAAGGATCCCGGGTGTTCTCAAAGATTGACTTGAGGTCTAGTTATCATCAGTTTCATGTTAGACTATTTGATATACCTCCTACAGCTTTTCGGAGCAGGTATAGTTTATACGAGTATATGGTTATGTTGTTCAGTCTCATGAACACACCTATAGTTTTTATATAACTCATAAACTGGGTGTTCCATCCATACTTGGATTCCTTTGTGGTGGTTTTCATGGATGATATCTTGGTGTACTTTCACACTCGACATAACCATGATACCCATATTGAGATCGTTTTGAGTACACTGAGAGAGCTTCAGTTATATTCTAATCTCTCAAAATTCAACTTTTGGATGGACCATATTCACTTCTTGGGTCATGTTATCTCAGAGACATAAGTATCAGTAGACCCAGATAAAGTGAGGTAAACAGTTTCCTAAGAGCATCCAAAGAATTTCATTGAGGTACGTAGTTTTATCGGGCTAGTTGGTTACTAAAAATGTTTCATAAAAGACTTTTCATACTTAGTAGTTCCATTTACGGGCCTAAATAAGAAGGGTGTGAAGTACATGTGGACAGATTTCTGCAATTCAGCCTTTCAGGAGCTAAAAGGGCGATTGACTTTAGCACTGATACTAGTTTTTTCAGATCTGGGAAAGAGCTATACTGTTTTCTATGATGCATCAGGTATCGGGCTGGGAGTAGTGCTTATGCATGGGGGAGGATTCATTGCGTACAGGTCTCAGCAGTTGAGGCCACATGAGAGGAATTACCCGATGCATGATCTTGATTTGGCTACAATTTTTCATGCTTTATGTTGTTAGAGACATTACCTTATGGGAGAGAATTTTGTGGTGTACAATGAACAAAAAAGTCTCAAGTATATCTTTACTCAGCGTGATCTGAATTTGAGATAGAAAAGGTGGGTTGAATACCTTTTGTCCTTTGATTTTGAGCTTGCCTACACATCTGGGAAAGGCAATGTAGTGGCTGATGTGTTGAGAAGGAGGACTCAGTTAAAGGTAGTTCAAGAGGACAGTAGTGAGTTGAAGCTTATGGATCTGTTCTCTGAGATGAATTTGGAGGTGCATGATAGACAGGGGCAGTTTTTTCTTTCTTCTGTAGTTGTTACCTCTACTCTACTTGATCGAGTGCGAATGAGGCAGCTATCAGATTCTAAAGTCCTGGTCCTACAGGAGAGTGTGTCGGGAGAGGACCCTATTCCTGGATAGACCATGGACGAGGATGAGTTCTTACGCTTCCATTGACACGTATGGGTGTCAGTAGACATACATGAGGAGTTGATGCTAGATTTTCATTCTTCAGTTTGGGAAGTTCATCCTAGTGTTACCAAGATGTATCAAGATCTACACCATTTTTATTGGTGGCTAGGAATGAAGAGAGATATTGCTGGTTTTGTGATGATATTTTCCACCTATCAGCAGGTGAAGGCAGAGAATTAGCGACCAACAGGGCTTTTTCAATAGTGACTCATTCCCGATTGGAAGTGGAATGACGTTATGATGGACTTCATAACAGGCTTACTAAGGTCGACTTGAGGAAATGATGCAGTTTTTGATGTCATCAACAGACTCACAAAGGTTGCACACTTCTTGTCAATCAAGGAGACCTTAAGTGTTGGTGATATAGGAAGGTTGTACATCTAGGAGATTGTACGTTTACATGGGGTCCCACACTCCATCGTTTCAGACAGGGATGCTCATTTTACTTCTCAATTTTGGCAGGGACTATAGAGGGATTTGGGTACACAGGTACTTTTGAGTACAACTTACCATCCCCAGACATATGGCCAGTCTGAGCGTATGATTCAGGTGCTGGAGGACATGATTCAGGCATGTGTCCTAGATTTTGGAGGATCTTGGAAGAAGCACATCCCTCTGGTGGAGTTAGCCTAAAATAATAGTTTTTAGGAAACTATTCATATTGAACAATATGTGTCTTTGTACGGTAGGCCATACTAATCACCCCAATGTTGGCTAGAGATATGAGAGGTAGCTATGCTGGGACCTCGTCTTGTTCAGGAAACCACAGAGTAGGTGGAGTTGATTCAGAAGAGGATGGAAGTTGCACAGTCACAATATAAGTCTTATGCTGATCGATGGAGATGACCTCTGGAGTTCTAGGTCAGAGATCAGGTTTTCCTATGTGTCATACCAAGTTTGGGACATAGGAGGATTAGGAGATAGGGAAAGCTTTCACCTAGATACGTTGGGTTGTTTGAGGTGTTGGAGAGAGTCGGATCGGTTTTCTATCGATTGCAGTTACCTCATAGGTACTGAGATATGCATGATGTATTCCACGTCTCTCAACTATGATGTTAATTATCAGACCCGCCTCATGTTTTTAAACCTGAGGAGGTGGATTTGGAGGTGGATTCATAGTTCGAGGATCATGCTATCTAGATTGTTGATCGTAGCGTGAAGGTTCTTCATGGCTGGTTTGTTCCTCTAGTACGGGTTTTGTGGCAGCACAAGTGAGTAAAAGACGAGACTTAGGAGAGGAAGACCAAGGTGCGATCACAGTGGTCGGATCTATTCGAGGATTCTTATTCTTCGTCTCTACGTTTTTAGGGAAATTCAGGGATGAAATTCTTTAAGGGGAGAATTTTGTAAGAACTTGGATCTTCTTTTCAGGTATGGATCTTGATTTATAGTGTTTTTTATAAAAAGAGGAGTTTCTGGAAATTTTAGGAGTACAATCTGTATACTTAGGAGTACACTCCATGTACCAGGTTTCCACAGGTAGCCATGTACTGGCTGTGTAATAGCCAAGTACATGTCCATGTGGGGTAACCTGGAGACCGTCTAAAGCGGGGCCTGGTAAAGGACTATACACACCATGTATCCTCAGGGAACACATTGTGTATTTTTATTTTTAATTCTTATATAGGAATGGGGTCACGTCTCATTTACATAAACAACTTCTTTTGGCTCTGTCTTGTCTAAGAGCGATGGATATCACCGATTATTCCCAGATCCCCCAATCGACTGTTCGTTCTATGAATCAAACACTGTTGATTGCATTTGAATTGACATGGTGAGTTCTTCCTTATTCTAGAACCTCTTCTCTTGATTTCTTCTCTTTCCTGAGGTATCCTTGGTTGAGTTTTTTTTATTTTTTTGTAGATCTATGATGTTTTAGGTCGATTCAAATGCAGAGGTTCAACTATATTTATCATACAATGTGGAGGTAGGTGGTTTGTGCCTTTTCTTAGTTGTCTTTGAATTATAAGTGTGAAAAGTGCCCAATACCTTAGTTTAGGGTATTTCATGTTTCATGAATTTAATCATGTTAATGCCTTATATGATTTATTTCTTGATTTAAGGATCTTTATTTTGAATTGGGTTATGTACCTTGCTATGGATGTGTTTGACCATGTTTGTTTGATATTGGTTGTTGGGTCTAGAACCTCTTGTTAAACTGTTTTTCTTTCCTTTACTTGTAATATTATGATGGAATTGATTATTATCTAGAATTATTGTCATATGAATTGTAGTTTTTTATCCAATTAGTACGTTGAGGTTTACTTTGGATACTGGATATCATTTGTGCACGCTTTTATTACACAAGGATGTGAGAACCTGGTGTAGTTAGACCATAGGGGGAATGGACGCTGAGGGATTCCCCAGATTGTCTGTTATACTTTTCACATTGTGAGACCATAGGGAGGATGGACATAAGCTCTCCCTCAGAGTGTCTTTAGTTCCACGTTCTAAGACCACAAGGGGAATTGGACGTTGAGTGCTTCCTCAGAGAGTCTATAGTTACTATTATGAGACCACAGGGGGAATTGATGGTGAGTTCTTCCTCAGAGAGTATTTGTCTAAGCTGAACTAGAGGGGTTATATTGTGAGTACTTCCCAAAGGGTTGCTTGTGGATTTTTGGTTATTTATTTTTAAATGTAAATGAATGTAACTTGAACTGTAGGACTATTTACTTTTGAGTGCTTCCTTGTTTATTACTTGATTTTGTATATTTCCTACTATATATATTCATTGACTGTTAGGCACAGATCTTTGGGTGGTTGCCTACTGGGATTTGTCTCACACCCTGTTTGGGTCATTCTTTTGGTCCCAAACAAATTATATTGTTTCAGGTATAGATAAGGTCAAGTTCCCTTCAACTTCAGGTACTTGATTTATGTGGAGGTAGAGAGCATGGGACCAAGCTGAGGCTAGTAATGTTGTTAGAGTTGTTTACTTTTTTTCCTTTGTACTTTGGTTTAGTAATGTATTTCAGAATTGTGACTTGTTTGGATACTTTCCTAGATAATGGTGTCATGCATCATTATATATATATATATATATATATATATATATATATGCTGCAGTGGTTTATTTATTTTTAGTCTTCTGTTGTTTACTTATTGTATAATATTACTGCTTCTACTACTACTATCTATTTTTCACTATGTTACTCTACTAATGAGGGCATAGTTTCCCCACTATCACACTTAAGGCCCTCGCTACTAGTCTGAATCCTCTGGTGTTCAGGGAAATGTGCTTGAGGCTATGTGACCAACCGGGTATGGGGAACCTCTAGGCGGTACCCAGAACTGGGACGTTACACCAATATCCCATAATATTCGAAAAAAGTGGTGATACAGTTGAATTACTAGAAGAAATGGATTTTGGGCAATTTTTTAGGTCATTTTGGTCTTTAAGA
The DNA here is from genome assembly GCA_963277665.1 of Viscum album. NCBI lineage: Eukaryota > Viridiplantae > Streptophyta > Magnoliopsida > Santalales > Viscaceae > Viscum > Viscum album. Next base: position 1,150,601,174 of record OY728121.1, on the reverse strand, counting down.
TTAAGGATTAGTCCCTTATTAAGCTTAATTTTACCTTAATCATCGTAATTAATTTCAATCACTTTCACTGATATTTTTGGTCAAAAATTAAGTTGATATTATTAGAAAAAAAATATTATACTTATTACAACTGTTTATGTCTATTTTTTAAAATTCAAATAACAAAAGTATGAAAATTAAGATTAATGCTAATCTCGTAGACATTATGAGAAAGCGGGTTTTTTTAAAGTAAAAACCTTCAAAATTTAAATAGGTTTTCATATCCAATTTTAATATAAAAATTATTCCAATGGAAAAAATTGGGTTAATATATGTATAATTGATCTATTTTACTTCAAAAAATAATTTAAAAAATAATTTAACATTAATAAATTTTTAAATGAAATGGCAGTTTTTAACTTAAATGCAGCATTTTTCACTATTCATCAAAAAATGAAACTTCTCAAAAAAATACCAATAATTCACCCTAAGATAATTTTTATATTATGAATCAAAAAATGAAGTTTATTTTGACATATAAAATTTATAGAAGTGTCAAAATTTATTTTTAAAATATGTGTGCCATTAAAAAACGGTAAAACACAGTCTTGCGTGTAATTCTAGCTAACTCAATGTGGTGTGTAGAGTAAGATTAACATGGTGTTTCATATAAATAGAGAAAAAATAATATTTATTCTAAAATGAAAATATTTTAATTTCTTGGGGTTTTACACCTAGTCTTTTAATATCAACCCTAAAAAACCCACTTATTCACACCATTTAAGTTCTTATGGAACTTAACATCTGCCGCCGCTCCCCCTCGAACTTGTAAGATGAATCAACCTTATTTAAATAGAAGTTATTTTATTATTTATACTCATTTTTATTCATTTTTTCATTTCTTCATACTTTTTCTTTCTACTTTTTCTGTGTAGTGTACCACCCCCATTCCCATTGGCCTATCAATACTATAGTGGGTTGACCTAATGAAAATGATCAAGACTAATAAGTTTCGGATTACAAAATTTTTATACTACTAATTCCTTTATGTTTATTTGTTATATAATGATTTTGAAAGGGTTTGGAAACTCAAGTTTGGGTGTTTTAAATTTTTAGAGTCCAGGGGTGGATGTTTTATGTTTTTCTTCATAGATTTCGATCATAAAAGACTGCTCTAAAATCTTAGAATCTACCCCTTCAATGTTTTTTGACTTTATTATGAAAATTACTTTTAATTTATGGGTAAAAATACTCTAAATTAGTGTTTGAGTGTTTATTAATGTTATTTTATATATAAAAAATGGTTTTTAATTATAAATTGAAAGTAATAAGATGGATTATCAAAAATATTTGAATCAAAATTTGAAAAACATTAAACCTCTTTGTAAGACTCAAAAAATGATTCTAATTTTATAGATGGTATTTTATCACTAATTATCAATTAAAATATATTTTACTTAATAATCCAATATAGTTTTCAAAAGTTTTCTCCTAATTAGGTGGCCAATTTATTTCATTTTCAACTAAAATTTTAATTGATTCAAAAATAATAGAATATGATTTATTGAAAAGATATTTATAATATAGTTTAGAATAGTTATTTTTATTGGAAAATGAGTGTGAGAATAGTGGGTTTTGAAGAGTGAAAAACAATTAAAAGAGTTATAGATGGTTGAAAAGGGAATAATTTATCTTTTGAGGAAAGTAAGAACAAGATTTTGAGTAATGACCTTAAGTATGTTCAAGTTATGAGGTTACTCTTCTCAATTTTCCAAATTATTTTTTTCAATAATTGATTTTAAGTAATTAATCCATAATTAAGAACTAATAACTGATATGGTTAAAATTTAAGTGATACTTTACCATAATAACATCAATAATTTTCTTTATTTCAAAAACATTGATTAAGTAATCAATATTAACTGATAAGAAAAATTCAGTGGAATTCAAACTATACTCCCAACCTCAATTGAGTGTTGAGAAATTTAAATAGTTTTTAAATAATTTAAAAAATTATTATTTAGTTTTAAATTCTCAAAATAGAATTCAACATAAAGTAACATTGAAATCAAACATATTTCAATAAATGAATAAAAGGTAAAACATCAATTAAATTGTTTGGTAAGAAATAATAAAACAAAAACAATTGTTTAACTGAATGTAAACATTCCTAAAATAAGTAATATGAGATTAAATAAAATAAATTTGAATATTTAACTTGATATATCCCAAGTTTAGGCCACCATAGGTTTATCCAGACATGGAAACACATCAAATTCTATCATTTTTGTCATTACTTCTTTTTTCATTACTTCTTTCAACTACCAAATAGAGTATGAATTTTTCCTTTTTAAAATAATTATATATATTAAAATTATCAATAAATTTATCCTTTGATAATGAATAATATATAATTATTTAAAATATAGGATTTATATATTTATATACAAATATTTTTAGGCACACACATATACATAATTATATATTTAAAATCAAATTATGATACTTTGTATACATATCAATGTATATATACATTATATGCATACCTTATGTGTATTTATTTATGTTCTTTACAAAATGAATATTGTTGAACCTAATAGTATTGATATGAATTAAAAATTTATGGATGTTAATAATATTAAAAATGAGTATGAATATGGGGTTAAATAGTTAATCAAGTTTGCAATAGATGATGCATACAACCCTTCTTAAATCCTTTGTATGTGCTTATATTTTTTTATTCCAGATGAATTTATCCATAAGATTTATAATAACTTTTGATTTTTCGTAGAATATATAAAAGCTATAAATGTTGGACTAAACATAGGGGGAAACTAAATGATCATACTAATTGGGGTGATACTATGATTTATGGATCATTTGATATGAATACTAATGTAAATTATGATGGAGATCATATAGAAGAAATGACAACAATAATTGAAGATGACCATCTTGATTGTCTAAATTTGTTCAAGAAGTTAAATAGTGGTGCAAAGGGGACATTGTATACTAGTTGTACTAAATATATAACATTTTAAGTTTTATTATAGTTATATAATTTGAAAGTTGGTAGAAGATGGATCAGCACCATCCTTACAGAATTACTTGGTCTCTTGAATGATATTCTACTAGAATAAAATGAGTTACCTTGTCAAACATGTGACACTAATAGAATGACATGTTCAGTGGGTATGATCTCTAAAAAATACATCCCTTTACAAATTATTATATATTGTTTCACAAGGACCATGAATCTCTCTGAAAATACCCTAAGCATGGTGTAGATCAATACAACAAAGATGAATCAAGTCCTTCTAAATTTGTATGGAAATTTTCCGTCATTCCAATGATTCGACTACAATATAGATGTATGAGAACCTCTAGAAAATTGGCATGGCACATATATACAAGAACTGAAGATGGGAAACTATTTCACCCAGAAGACTCTCTTCAATGGAATAAAATTGATTATGAGTATCCTAAATTTTTAAATAATCCAAGAAACCTTCACTTTCATTATCTATTATTGTAATAAATCCTTTTATGTATAAATTTTGACTCATAGTTCATGGATAGTTATGTTGATAAATTATAAATGTCCATTGTGGTTATGCATGAAGCACAAATACATTATATTATAAACATATATTTTGAAAAAAAACTACCCAGTAATGATATTGATTCCTATTTGAATCCATTGATCATATATCTAAATTGATTTGGGATTTAGGTGTTACATTGTTTGATAATCATAAAAGTGAAGAGTTCACATTGAGATCCATGTTTTATGGAAGGATAAATTACTTTCCTACTTATTAAAAATTTTCAGGCTATAACATTAAAGGAATATTGGGGTATCACATTTTTGAAGAAGGTACTCACTCAGTTAAGTTGAAACATTCCTTGAAGACTATACTTTTAGGAAAACAAAAAATTTTACACTGTTGATATTAATATTGATCCATGATGACATCCTTTTCTGTAAATACAGAACAAGGTAAAGAACCATCTCCACTAGTGTTTGATAAAATATTTGATAATGTAAAATATATTGACATTGTTTTTTATAAACCTTTTTTGAAGAACCCTATGAACTCAAATTGGAAAAAGAGATCATTTTTCCTTGAATTACCACATTGAAACTGTTTATATGTATGGAATTTTCTTAATTTCATCTACATAGAAAAAAAATGTATACGATAGTGTTATTGGAAAGTTACTAAATATACAAGAAAAAATAAAAATGGAATTAAGGATATGTTGTACAATATTGTCATGGGGATAAGGGAAGAGTTGGAATTGGTGAAGGGTAAAGGAAAAATTTTCTTCCTACAACAGATTACACTCTATACAAACAACATAAATTTCAATTATTCAACTTTCTTTGTGGCGTAACAGTTCCAAAGGGGTATTCATAAAATATCAATAATATCATTTCAATGACTAATTTTATGTTATAGGGTCTAAAATCACATGGTTGTGATGTTTTGATGAAAGATTTAATGCATGTAATTTTATGTTGCATTCTACCAAAGAATGTATGGTATACATTAACTATACTTTGCTTCTTTTTTAAATCAATGTGTAATAATGTTATAGACTCGGTGGAGTTTTCAATCATGAATAAGGAAATTTCAGTAATATTATGTGAATTAGAGATATTCTTCCCACCATAATTCTTTGATAAAATGGTCCACTTGATGGTTTTATTTGTTAAAGAGATTCAACTATATGCTCCTGTACATTATATATGGATGTACCTCATTGAATAGTATATGAATATTTTGAAAGGGTATGTCAATAATTAAACTAATCTAAAATATTGTATTGTAGAGTGGTATATTAATGAAGAAGCTGTTGAATTCTATATTAATTACCTATCAGATGTCAATAGCATTATCCTACAAAAATATAATCATAATTTATGCCCTATGGGTGAAGGTAATTTTAAAATATATGTTTTTAAAATTACCATTACAGAGTGGGAGAAATATCACCTTTCTATTTTACATAATAGTGGAGAGGTTACTCCATACATTGAAGCCCAAAAAGTAATTCTTAATTATTTAAATCCATTAAGGGTTGATTATAGATATCAAATATACAAAATCAATAGTTTATAGGATGGTTCAAATATTATATTTATAAGGAGTTGTCTAAAAATATAAATTCAATTATATAATGACTTTAATGGCTATCCAGAGGACCATGTGTAAATTTATTATCCTATAATGGCTACATAATTAACTATTATATGTTATATACAAAGGATCAATTTGAATGTAGAAATATGAAAAACAGTGGAGTTACACTTGTGGTGGAAGTGATTCATGTATCTGATTTCAAGGATAGAAATTCTATTTATGTGAATATATCAAATTTTTTCATCATCAAAAAAAAGTTACAAGTTATATCATACAACATTTAAAGTTTTAAATATACATTGTAAATGGGTTAAAAATAGGATTGTATCTAAAGTTGATGAATTGGTATTTGTGAAGGTGAATTTTAGTGTGTAAGGGTATAAGGATGAACCGTTTATAATGGAATCACAAGCAGTGTGAGTATTTTATGTTCCAGATCCAAAAAAATGGAATTCTTCAATTGATCTATTAGTGACTAAAAAAACTGTAGGTTCATATTATAATTCAATTGTGGATAACCCTTTAATTGGGATATCACAATAATTTCATAGTTTTTACAATGTATATAGTGTCTTGTACCATAGAGGGGAGCATAACAAGGGGATATGGATACTTGATAGAGGATATAGGCCCCTTTAACTTTAAAAAAAGAGATCTCAATAAACATGTTAAAGTTTTCTTTAATATACTTTGGTTTTACTCATAATATTATGTGTTATCTACTTAATTAACATAATATAAATTATATTCCTAACTGATCAAATCGATAATGATTTCTCCTAACATTTATGTTAACAATATTTAAAAATAACACACTATCTATTTTGAAACTAAGGAATTGTTAGTGGATCAATAATGTAATGGCCCAAACTTGTATTAATGAAAATTTCGCTTGATCTGATTAAATGTATTATTATGTAAAATGGTTATATAAGACATATTCACTTCCTTGGTTTTATTTTTTTGGAGTTTAAAATACCATTATGAATTGTTTCCATTGCTAATATAGTCATTGAACAGTGATCACATGATTAGTATAAATATAGAGCTTTAACAAATCCAATTTACTCAGACAAAGGAACTGATGGCATCATCCAGTAGAATTACTCAATACAAAGCCCATTTTTTGAAGCTCATAAAGGAGGTAGCGTCACTGGTCTTTACTCTTGACCAAGCCCAAGTCGAGCTTCAACAAGTTAATCTTAAAGGGAACCGCCTACGGGAGAAGTGGAAGTTAAAAGAGATTACCACCCAAGTGATGTTATCCGAGCCACCCCAAGAGTCTATCACCATTTTAAACCTTACCCTTAGGTCTTATGTGGGTGTTATAAGGGGTTTTGTAATAATACCCAAGCATTATGATTATGGGCATTATTTTTTTATAGAATAAATAATATACATTCATTTTATTATTGTTACATTGTAAATGGGTTTTAAAGAACAAATAGTATTTTTAGTTAATATTAAATTAAGAAATATATTTTGATGAATTAATGTATTTTTTAATTAAATAATATTTTAATAAAAGTATTATTACTAAATTACTTTTTATTAAATATAAATGATCGTATATTGTTTTATGAATACAATTGAAATTTTTATTAAGGTTTGGAAACTATTTTTGTCAAAAACCATGAATTTTCAATAAATATCGATTTTTATTTTAAAATTTAAAATTCACATATTTAAAAAATTATTTAGATAAAATGAATATCATTTTTGGATTCAGGATGTCAAAATTATCTAACGGTGAATTTTTCATAATTTTCTAAGACAGTCGAATTTTTGGGTAAAAATTAAATATTGTTTAAATATATAATATGTTTTATGACATCATAATGTCCTAATAGTGATTTAATAAAATAATATAATTTTTTTTTCATCCAATATATGTTTTATCTTTAAAATACTGTGATTTTAGGTTTTTTTATTAATTTTATGGTGCCTTAGTTGACCCTCCAAGACTTATAAAATATTTTAACTTTTTAAAATGATTTCCTTGAGAGTGTGACTCACCTCCACATAATCAAGCCTAATATTTTAATAAGTTCAGACATTGGCCTTATAAAATAATTTTTTCCACTCCAATTTTTTAAAAACCATGGGAAAAAACCATCGGGTGGTTTGAGGTTTTTATTAGTTTAATGTATAGTGTCCAAAAACAAAATAATAAAGAATTACCTCTCATTTCCTAAATAAACCCACTCAATATACCATTCCTATTCACTCGAAACCTTTGGAACTCAACCAAACTCTTCCCACCTCTCTTTATAATCCTCTCAAGGCACCCCAATCTCCCTAGAATCCTCTCTCAAGATCTCTCAATCCTTTGGGATCACACTTCCAAGTAAGGGATTTCTTCCTTTCTCATTTTTGTTCAAATTTCTTTATATTATTATAGCCTTTTATTTTCAATTAAAAATGTTGGGGTATTATTTCACACCTCCAACATACTTTACTCCTTATGTTTTAATGATTAGATACCTCTTTATCTCTCATTAATGCCTCCCATATACTCCTGTTACCATGCTGAAATTCCATAAGAAATTTATCACTCCTCATTTACATTCAAACAATTATTTTATATTATGCATCTAAATTACATTACATGTATTGGGATATTATGTTCTATTACCCCCTTACTGTCTATTTCATGTATAAATTATGATATACCCCTTTCTCTCTCATCAACCCATTTTACGATTTCTATTTGACATCATTATGTTGTCGAAGTTACACCAAAATTTCCCATTCCAAAATCATTATGTAAGTGAATACCATACCCATTTCTCTATCAAGGTTATTCACCTTTATGAACATGTACTTGTTGATTTAGGAATCACATTTATGTATTCCACATCTCTTATTCATGGAATAAATTATGATGTTTAATAAATCCAGTTTGTATGATCTATGTGGCACACTTATGCATGAAATGAAATGTTTATAAAGGGTGTGCCCTGAAAACACTCCAATTCAATGGGTAAAGATTATTATCATGATAATTCAAGTGCAATGAGGGTTTAATCATGCTAATTCAAATTCAATGAGTGTTTACTAATTCAAATTCAAGTGCAATGAGGGTTTACTCATGCTCCATGTGCAATGAGCCTTGTCTAATGCTAATATCATGCTCAGTGTTATTGCCACATTTCCATGTTATGATAATCATGTTATATCATGCCTTTATGTTAGTGTTTCTCTTGTGCTCCATTGATATTCCTATTGCCTAAAATGTACTATAATCTTCATTTTATGCCTTTTTTACTCCCTTATTAGGCTTTATTTCTCACCCTTTTCTTATGAATATCCTTAGGTTATCGCATGCAATGCTAAGTACGAAGGAGTGTCATGGTCATGTAAAAGAAGTTTTGAATAAAGATGTTTTGTTTTATATTTTACGTTATTATGTAATGTTCCTAATTTCCAAAGGCACTAGACCTCTCGATCCTCATATTTTTCTTAAGTTCAAGTTTATGTAATAAATCATGTTTATGTGTGTAATAAAGACCAGGGTTGTTATAGTTGTTATCAAAGGATAGGTTTAGTTATTTTTGGGATTAGGATTAGAAAACCCTAGTGAATTCCTTAGGGATAAGACTAAGTATAATAAAAACATCCCTAAATTTTGGTGAGTATAGAGTAATTGTTTTATCAAGAAAATACATCCATGTCTGTATACAAACATGTAGAGGTGGCTCTAGCACAGATTTATCTAGGGGTAAAACCTAAAAACACTGCTTTGAGCTTGACTCAAACAAGAACTGGTGCACGACAACAGGCCTTGCTACAATCTTGGTTATGACACTTCCAGTGGATATTCTTTGGTAAATTCATAACCATTATTAAGGGAATAAAAAATGTCCCTAAGAATATATGTTGGGAATTAGATCATGGATAACATAGATTGAAGCCTATGAATTCATAAGTTAAGGAAATAAATGTAATTTATAAGTTATCCCCTTTTTTCACTGGATTCCCCTTTATGTGTTACCCCTAAATTTCCTTTTATTCCATCCAATGGTCGATAATAGGAGTACTCGGGCTAACAACCGATGTGAAGATCAATGTGGAAATTGTTCTAATGAGATTCTCAATTTGGTGGGAGTGGGATTCACAAACTTTGTCTTGATAATATCTCAGTTAACTCAATTTTTGAATAGAAACATGGTTCAAGATGAACTTCCACCCCCCCCCCCCAAATAAAGAACAATCCGTAATTGAGATCTTCATGAGACAAAATCCTCTTAATTTTAATGGATCATATGATCCCTCAATTGCTAAATAATGGATCAACTTTATTGAAAAGATATTCTTTATCCTTAAATGTTTTGAACAAGAGAAGGTTCTTCTGGATACTTATTTTATGCAAGGTGAAGCTGATCAATGGTGGACATTGATCAAAAATATGAAGCCATAGGAAGAGATTGAGGCGTTGGAATGGAAGGATTTCCAGAAAATGTTTTTCGATAAATATTTTCCATGCACCCTCCGACATATGATGGAAAGAAACTTTCTTGCCCTCAAGAAAAAAAGATGACGAATCCATCAGAGAATACAAGGAAAACTTCACAAGTATTGCATGATACACCTTCATATTTTATGTTACCCTAGAATGCAAGGTTGACCACTTATTTGGTGGGATAAAACCTAGCCTATAGAAAACACTATTGATCCACGACTTCGATATCTATGAGGAAATTGTCTGATGTGCCCTAAAATTAAAAATATAGATCATCTAATCTTAAGGGTATCATAGGGATAAGAAGTGGAAATTGGAATTTAAATATGGAAGTCTAATGGATAAATCCAACAGTGATTAGAAATTCTAGCACCCCACTTTCCGAAGGTGCAGAAGGAAGCACCTTGGAGATTTCCTGAAGGGGACAAGAAAATGCTTTATGTGTGGAAGATAAGGTCACATGGCCATTAATTTCTAACAATAAAAACCCTCTACTGCAACAGAGGAGAGAAAAACTCTTTTTGACCCTCAACCCATTGTTCAATTCTTCAACTGTAAATAACCAAGGCACTTTTCAAACTAGTTTCCTAAGCCAAGGGTTTTCGGAGGCAACCAACAACCTCCAAGGCAGCAAGGGTGATATTTTTCCATCACTACTACCAAAGATAACCCCAACAATGAAGTGGTGACAGGTACACTAGTTATTCATTCAATAATAGATAATATACTTTTTTATTCTAGTTATACACATTCTTTTGTATTCTAAAAGTTTTGTAGAACAATCCCAACACCACCACAAATCATGGAATTGTAGATATCGGTGAAAATGGAAAGTGGGTCAATCATTGCATCCCATTAATATAACTCCTCCCCTATCACAATTTATGGATTGAACTTCCTAGTGAACCTTGTCATACTCCCTTTGGTATTATTTATTAAATTCTTGGCATGGATTGGATTTCTCTATTTAAAGCCAACATAAATTGTCGTGAGAGTAAAATCACTCTCTATATGGAGAATCGACCCCCGATTTTGTACAAGTTCAAGGAGGAGGGTGAATATTCTTTAGCACCATTATCTTAAGTATGTATATTACTACCCTATGAGAACGTGTATCTGGTTCAGATGATTGAGTCTAAGGAAGAAACCATCCTTGAAGACATGCCTATTGTGAGGTAATTTGTTGAAGTGTTTCCCAAGGAATTTCTTGGTCTTCCTTATAGAAGATATGTTAAATTATAGATTGATATTATACATGGGGAATTTACATTATCCAATACTCTATATAGAATGGTTTTTGCCGAGATTGAGGAGCTAAAGAAACAATTATAGGAGAATCTGGATAAAGGTTTTATTTTCCCAAGTGCTTCACCATGAGGTTCACTAGTCCTCTTTGTCAAGAAGAAAGATGGGTCGATGCACCATTGCATTGATTATCATGAGATAAATAAAATCATTATAAAGAACAAATATCCTCTGCACAAATTGATGACTCGTTCGATTAGCTATGTGGAGCACAATACTTCTCTAAGGTGGATTTGTAGTTCAAATATTACCAAGTAAGTTTGAAGGAGGATATCCCCAAGATTACTTTTTTTACAAGGTATGAGCACTATGAATTCATAGTAATGTCTTTCAGACTCACTAATGCTCCAACAATCTTCATGGACTTGATGAATAGATTTTTTAGAGATTACCTCGACAAATTTGTGGTATTATTTATAGAAGATATTATAATATAATCCAAAATCAAGGAGGAGCATGAGGAGCATCTAAGAACTTTACGAGAGGCCTTGAGAAAGGAGAATATATATGAAAATTACAAAAAGTGTGTGTTCCAGTTGAAGGAAGTCTCATTATTGGGTCATATCATTACAAACAATGGGATATCTATGGATCCCTCTAAGACAGCTGCAATTGGGGGATGGATGAGGCCAACATCGGTGATTTATATCCATAGATTCCTTGGGTTAGCTAGATATTATCACCAATTTGTGAGAAATTTCTCACGATTGTCAAACCCTCTTACCAAGCTAACTCGGAAGGGAGTCAAGTTTTCTTGGAGCGATGAATGCGAGGAGAGATTCAATGAGTTTAAAAGGAATCTTATCACTGTGCTCGTTCTCACACTACCCACAAGTGAAGAACTTTTAATGGTATTTAGTTATTCTTCAAATAAGGGTATGGGATGTGTGTTGATGAAAAATGAAAAATGCATTGTCTATACTTCAATACAATTGAAATTTCATGAGAAAAACTATCCAACACATGATCTGGAGTTCGTTGTAGTAGTATTCTCTTAGAAAATTTGGTGGCATTACCTATTTGAGGAGAAGTGTGAAATATATATCGATCACAAAATCCTCAAGTATATATTCACATAAAAAGAGTTGAATATGCACCAACAAAGATGGTTAGAGCTAATAAAATACTATGACTGCTCAATCCATTACCACCCTAGAAAAGTGAACAAGGTGGCGGATGCTCTAAGTATAAAGGGCCCAGTGATTCTTTCATTAATGAGAATTAAAAAGGATCTAATCATATTATATTTGAGGAATATGGACATGGTAATCATAAAGAATGGAACATCATCAATCCTTTAACAAATGGTTGATCAGTCGTCTCTTTTTGAAAGGTTAAAGGATGATCAAAGGGATGATGTGGGAATTTAGAATAAAGTGAAAACTATAATAAAATGGAAACACTTGGAGTTCAATGTTAATGAAGAAGGAATTGTGATATTTTGGTCAAGACTATGTGTTCCATAAAATCCGGAGTTAAAGAATGAATGTTTGGATGATGCGCATAGTTCGAATTTCTCCATTCATCCAAGAAACACAAAGATGTATCAAGATCTCTGAGAGAATTATTGGTCGGATAACATGAAGAAGAAGATCTCTGAGTATACATCAAAGTTCCTGGTATGTCAGCAAGTGAAGACTGAGAGGTATAAGTATAAGGGGACGATGTAACCATTACCCATACCAACATGGAAATGAGAGAACATCGCCATGGAATTTGTCACTGGACTTCCGAAGACATCCAAAGGAAACAATGCTATTTGGGTTGTTGGGGATTATCTTACAAAGACTACACACTTCATTTCAATTCAAGAGGATTTCTCATTGTATCAAATGGCACGGATATACATCATATAAGTGCTAAGGATACATGGAATACCACTATCGATTGTATCCGATCGATATCCAAGATTCACCTATAAGTTCTGGAAGAGTCTCCAACATGCTTTGAATACATAGTTGAACTTCAGTACAGCTTATGCAGACTATCCAAACACTTTAGGACATGTTGAGAGCATGCTCAATGAACTTCAAATGAGGATGGAATCAACATATTCCACTAGTTGAGTTCTCTAACAATAATAGCTTCCACTCAAACATCCAAATGGATCCTTATGAAACCTTTTATGGTAAAAGGTGAAGAACACCGACATGTTGGGATGAATTTGGGGAGAAAAACCTCCTAGGTACAGAAATGGTTGAAGAAATGGTGGAGAAGGTTAAGACCATACATCATCACGTTAAAGATGCTCAAAGTTGATAAAAGACCTATGATAACAATCATCGATGAGACCAGGATATTGATGTTGGAGACATGGTATTCCTCCACATATCATCGTGGAAGAAAGTTATGAGATTTGGGAAGAATATAAATCTTGGTCCAAGGTACATCATCCCTTTTGAGATCCTTGATCACATTGGAGCAGTGGCCTATCGACTAGCACTCCCACCAAACCTATCTCAAGTACATGATGTATTCCATGTATCACTCTTGAGGAAGTACATACATAACCCATCACATGTACTCAATCCAGAGGTGGTACCATTAGAGAATGACCTCTCCTATAAAGAGAAGCTAATGAAGATATTAGATCATAGGGAAAATTTCTACCAAATAAGACAATTCCCCTCATCAAGGTGTTGTGGTGAAACCACATGTTTAAAGAAGAAATGTGGGAATCAGATGAAGTGATGAATCAGAGTTACCCTCATCTATTTTAGTGTGGGAAAAGAAAATTTATAGGGCGAAATTTCTTAAGGGGAGAATATAGCAATGAACCAAACTTTTATTAATGAAAATTCATCTTGATCTGATTAAATGTCTTATTATGTAAAATGGTTATATAAGACATATGCACTTCCTTGGTTTTATGTTTTTGGATTTTAAAATACTGTTAATAATTTTTACCATTTCTAATATAGTCATTGAATAGTGATCACATGATTAGTATAAATATAGGGCTTTAAGAAATCCAATTTACTCAGACAAATGAAGTGATGGCCTCATCCAGTATAATTGCTCCATACGAAGCCCATTTGTTGGAGCTCAGAAAAGGAGGTAGCATCACTGAGCTTCAATATTGACCAAGCCCAATCCAAGATTCGACATGTTAAGCTTTAACAGAACCACATATGGGAGAAGTGGAAGTAAATAGAGATTACCACCTGAGCGATGTTATCCAAGTCACCCCAAGAGTTTGTCATCATTTCACACCTTGCCCGTAAGTCTTATGTGGGTGTTATAATGGGTTATATAACAAGAACCTAGAACTATGATTATGTGTATTGTTTTTTTATAGAATAAATAATATACATTCATTTTATTATTGTTACTTTGTAAATGGTTTTTAAAGTACATATAGTATTTTTAGTTAATATTAAATTAAGAAGTCTATTTTTATGAATTAATGGATTTTTAAATTAAATATTATTTTAATAAAATATTATTACTAAATTAAATTTTATTAAATATAAATTATCGTATAATTTTTTATGAATACAATTGAAATTTTTATTAAGGTTTGGAAACTGTTTTTGTCAAAACCCATGAATTTTCAATAAATATTAGTTTTTATTTTAAATTTGAAAATTAACATATTTAAAAAAATTATTTAGATAAAATTAATATCATTTTTGGATTCATGGCGTCAAAATTATCTAATAGTTAATTTTTCATAATTTTCTGAGACAGTCGAATTTTTGGGTAAAAATTAAATACTGTTTAAATATATAATTTGTTTTATGACATCATAATGACCTAATAGTGATGTAATAAAATAATATAAAAATTATTTTCTCCTAATATATGTTTTATATTTAAAATAATGTTATTTTAGGTTTTTTTGATAATTTTTATGGTGCCTTAATGGACCCTCTAAGACTTATAAAATATTTTAACTTTTTAAAATGATTTCCTTGAGAGTGTGACTCACCTCCACATAATAAAGCCAAATATTTTAATAAGTTCGTCTATTGACCTTAAAAAATAATTTTTTCCACTCCACTTTGGAAAAAACCATGGGCAAGAACCATGGGTTGGTCTATGGTTTTGATTAGTTTAATGTGTAGTATCCAAAACCTAAATAATAAAGAATTCCCTCTCTTTTCCTATATAAACCAACTCAATCTCCCATTCCTCTTCACTCAAAACCTTTTTATCTCAACCAACCTCTTCTATAATCTCTCTATAATGCTTACAAGGTTCCCCAAGCTCCCTATAATCTTCTCTCAAACCTATCCCAAGACATTGGGATCACACTTCTAAGTATGGGATTTCTTCCTTTCTCATTTTTTTCCAAATTCCTTTATGTTGTTATACCCTTTTATCTTCAATTAAAAATGTTGGGGTGTGATTTCACACCTCCCCAATACTTCCCTCCTTATGTTTTAATTATGAGATACCTCTTTCTATCTCATTAATTCCTCCCATGAACACCTGTTACCATGCCGAAATTTCATAAATAATTTTCTCTCCTCATTTACATTCAAGAAATTCTTTTATATTATGCATCTAAATTCCATTAAATATATTGGGATATTATGTTCCATGACCCCCTTATTGTCCATTTCATGGATAAATTATGACAGACCTTTTTCTCTCTCATCAACCCATTTTATGATTTCTATTTGATGTTGTTATGCTGTCGAAGTTACACCAAAATTTCCCATGCCAAAATCATCATGTAAGTGAATACCATACCCATTTCTCTATCAAGGGTATTCACCTTTATGAACATGTACTTTTTGATTGAGGACTCACATTTATGTATTCCATGTCTCTTATTCATGGAATAAATTATGATGTTTAATGAATCCATGTTGTATGATCTATGTGGCACACTTATGCATGAAATAAAATGTTTATAAAGGGTGCTCCCTGATAACGCTCCAATGCATTGGGTAAAGATTTTTATCATTATATGTCAAGTTTAATGAGGGTTTACTCATGATAATTCAGGTTCAATTAGTGTTTAATCATGATAATTCAAGTGTAATGAGGGTTTAATCATGATCCATGTGCAATGAGCCTTGGCTCGTTATAATATCTTGTTAAATGTTGTTGCCACATTTCTATGTTATGATAATCATGCTATATCATGCCTTTATGTTCATGTTTCTATTGTGATCCATTGATATTATTATTTCCTAACATGTACTATACTCTTCATGTTATTCCTTGTTTACTCCCTTGTTGGGATTTATTGCTCACCTTTTTCTTATGCATGTCCTCAGGTTATCTCATGCAATGCTAAGTACGAAGGAATGTTATGGTCATGTAAAAGAATATTTCAATAAAGATGTTGTGTTTTATGTTCTACGTTGTTATGTAATGTTACTAATTTCCCAATGCACTAGACCTCTCGATCCTCAGAGTTTTCTTAAGTGCAAGTTTATGTAATAAATAATGTTTATGTGTGTAATAAAGAGTAGGGTTGTTATAAATAACATGTGGATGAAAAAAACAAGAGCAATGTATCATAACTACGTTAACTAAATTTATCAAGGAATTGTTAGGTTGGATGGAATCACCCTTTCTAACCTTTTGACCCTAGAAATTTAATGTTCATTAATTACATTGGGGTCACAACTTTAATGCATGTTCCAATTGATATAGATATATGGAGCAGTGTCGTGCATGTATTAAAGAAAATAATTTGAGAAGAGATTATGGTATTGTTATGTTATACTTTCTCAATTTTTATAAAAAAATTTATAATGAAAATTTTATTTAATTTTCATTATCCCTTGTATATTTGATTTATTTTAGATTATTTCCAAAAAAAATTGTATTAATGGTTGTTGTAAAAGATCATATATCCTTATGGAAACTTCAAACAAAATAGAATCTCATGGATACTGAATGGAGAGAAAACCCCCACCCACCATCTATGTATGTACACATTATAAACCAATAAATTTAGAAATATTTCATTAGTAATTGTGATGAGGGATCATTTCAGGTACACTATAATTGATAATATTTTATTTGACATTAATTTTATCAATTTTGATTCAAATTTTTTTAATTTATTAAACAAAAATAGGGTGTTAAAAATAAGTAGCATGCATCAAAACCAATGTACCCATACTATAAAGCAAGGATGGGGTACCCTTCATTTTAAAATAAAAGTTTGTGTGATAATATGAAATTGTATATATATTTTGGATACATTTCATTAATGTTTAATCATTATTTACTTGATATTACAGTGGGTTTTAATGTATTTTTTAAAGAATTGAAAATTCAAGTATCAAAGGACCAATGTGTGAAAAATGGCAGAAATAATCCTTAAATGTTGTGAAACTAAAGTACATGATGTGTACTCCTCAAACACACCATCTCATCCTAATAAAATGGCATGAACCAAGTACATAAAGTGTATCCTAATTACACTTTTTGAAATATTAGAATCCCAAAATCGGAATATTACATGGTGTTAAATCCTTACATGGCATGAGAATTTTAAAACCTAGTTTCCACCGAAGATTCAATCTGAAAAATCTCTAAAGAAGAAAAATATTCAAAGTATTTTCAGGATATAAAGTACATAATGTGAAAACCAATTACACGTTATGTAAGTGTCGAAGAAGAAACCACTTAAATTAGTACATTATGTAATCAATTTACACATCATGTACATTTTAGTCTCTATAAATATTTTGGTGCCCTCGACGTGTAAGGGAGTTCTTGGACCATAGAACTATTTTCTTCCTTGCTTTTATTCTTCTATATTTTTGTTTCATTTTTAATTTAATATATATTTATTGTTTTATTTTATTATTCTACACATTTTTTTGTTTCCATTTTCTATTCTATGACACATTTTTTTATCATCACTATTCCAAAATTCTATTTCCAATCCTGTTTTCCCTTAAACATTGATTGTTTCTCCTTTATTCATTGTTTCTTCATATAAGTTTGTATTTAATTTATTTTTTATGATTTTAAAACTAAACTAATCTGATTTCTATATTTTATTTTTTATTCTAATCATGTTGAGATCTATCTCCCCACATTTATTCAAATCCATCATGTACATCTAATCTTGTTAGGGTTAGGGGTTGAAAGTTGGGGTGACTTGAACCTAGTGAATATCTAAAATCAAAACTATGTAACCCTATGTCTAGTATCCAGGTTTAAAAAAATTATCAATATCATTCTCTTGAATTATCCCTAACCACCAGTGATGCAAGTTTGAATGACCATGACCTAGTTAGAGAATATCAGGGTAGGAACAATACCCTGTAATTATTTCTCCATAGAATCCAAGAATCATACACTTAAGTTTTCAATTATTCTAGACTAAGGAGTTTTTTCTAGCATATGTTGATCCAATTGGTTGGACCAAGATCAATTGGTTCCTTTTCACCACTTTTCAACCTAAAACACAGGTCAATACCTAGTTATATTGAGGATTACCCTTCTTTGATAGCCTAAAATTGACCCCAAACCCTTACTTCAATCTATTTAAACACCCAAGCTACTTATTTTTAGTCAAACTAAACAAAAGAGAGTAAATGTGAGGAATCTCCCAAAAGGTACTAATCGCCAGGTTTCTTGTCTAAACAAGTTTTCTCTGTCTGTTTTTGTAACAAAACAACCCAGATAAACTAGATATGTAGCACTCCAAGATTTCATAGTATTTTATTTCTTCAAAGTAATTCAATAACTTGTACTACAAGCAACACTGAGTTTCAGCGCACCACGACTTACCAAACTAGCCGTTCAAAAGCGGTTATGAATAGTATTAACTGAATTTTGAACTTTATATAATCCTTATAATTTTAGAATCCATATTATGAGTTTTTTAGACATTATGTAAGAACAAATTCATTTTTTTCAGATAAAAGAAGTATTTTTCAAAAAAATGCAATTTTACCGCCTTTTAATGGAAAACCCTTTTTAAATCAAATATTTGAAACTTTTATATATTAAATTTGACAAAATAAACTTCTTATTTAGAATTGAGACAGAATAATTTAGTTTCAAAAAAAAAATTGTTTTTCTGATAACTTTCAATTTGGGTGAATAGTGCAAAATACTATATTTTAACTGAAAACAACTTTTTTAATCAAAATAATTTATAGTGTTGAATTATAAATTTTAATGTTTTGTAAGTATAATTAGATTATATTTCTACCATTTAATACAATTATGGTAATTGTAAATAATTTCACTTTGAAATTGGACATAAACAAGTGTCAATCTCTTGATAGTTATTATTTCTTAAAAATACGCTTTTTGGTTTTGACAACGGGAATTAATTTTAAATTAATTAATGAAACTTCTATATTTTGAAATTGGTAAAATATAATTCATTTTTGAATTCGTAATATCAAAATTATCTTTGGGTGATTTTTTGGTATTTTTCTGAAAACTTTCAATTTTGATGAATAGTGAAAGACACTCGGTTATTGTTTAAAACCGGATTTTTATTTAAATAATTATTTATTTTATTTAAATTTATTTTAAGTCAAAATAGATAAATAATACCTATATAAATTCAATGTAATTAATTTGAGTCATTTTATAATAATTTAATATATATAACAATTTTATTGAACTTTTTATTGTCTTTTACCCACCTACTAGGAGCATTTGCAAATTTACATAAAACATAATTTTACCACTTTTTTGAGTTGAATTTTGAAAAACTGAGAGACACAGTTAATATCAAGGAGTAAAATGTGGTTCAATAAGATAAAAATAATTTTTGGTGAATAGTAACTTTTAACTTTTATTTACCACAGTTAAAAGAAAATAGGGTAATTAAAGGAAAAATGATATTATTATTACCCTAACACATGTCCTAATACTATTGGATAAGTATAATTCGACCCAAAAAACCTTAGGAATAAAATATGAACCTCTTTGGTCCACTTGGATTAGATTAGGACATTTATTATTATTTAATTCAAAGAAGAGTTAAAAGTGTTAAATTCAAAGTTTAAAAACTAAACCGTTTTTAATATAGGGTTACACATAATATAACTTCAACTATAAATATTAAATAGAAATATAAAAATATTTCATACATAATGGTATTTTATATATATTTTTTATACGTTAAATAATTTAATTCATTTAGGACACAATGATGATGTAGCAATTACCTAATTAATGAAATATTAAAATAATTGATATTATAAATATCCAAATAAATGTAATTTGAGACTTTTTATGAATTACACTAATTTTTTAGGTTAATATGACATGTTATTGTTGGTTATATGAATTTTTTTTTGAAGTAATAATGATGTTATGAATTTAGAAAAAAAATGCCAAATAGTGTCAAAATTGACATAAAAGTGTTTTTAAAACAAATATTATATTATTAATTGATATTCTATTCCTAAAAATCTAAGTTTTGTCCAAAAGACTTATATAATTATAGGTGGATCATTAATGAACCACTTGGGGTTCTCTTGGAAGTTTATAGTAAGTTTATTAACCATATAATATAAAAATACAAAGAGACATGGTAAATGTAAAACTATTTAACTAAGAGTTAAATCTAAAATATAAAGTTAATATAGTGACCAAAACCTATCTAAAACCTATTTTTTGAGTGGTTTTCGACCCATACCCACCTTAGCCTTTAAATAATCCACTTTAGAGCCATTATAAACCGAAAATGATTTTATTATAAAATAATATTTCTAGCTTTTCCTAAGGTTCCCCTCACCCCTCTTATAAAAGAGAAATTCACCTTCTCTCAAATTCACACCTCCAAACCCATTTGGCTCGGCCACCCCTGCCCAAATATCCTCCCGACTATCCTACCTTCATCATAGAGGCCTTCCTTTTGTCATAAATCCAACCTAAGAAGCCCTTTTTTTCAAATCAAAAGGAAGAACCCGAAGAATAGGTAATGATTTCACCACCCTCTTTCAAGTTCTTTTATTCTTCCACTTACTATTTCTTTGTTATTACCATACCAAAATAATAACTCCAGTACGTTATATATACTGTGATGTTAGTATAAACATGGAATAACCATATTCATTATTCTATCCATCCTATGAATGATAATGTCACCATGCGTGCGTATGTACGGCTTACCGTCTCCACATCGTGGTGTAATTTATTATTCAATACTATGTTATTTAGATGGATATAATGATGAGTAATATGTATATAAATAATTAAAATAACATGATAATGTCTCTATAAAATTAATATACCATCCAATTCCACACCTTTTCGGAATTGATATTGTCGCTCGTGCGTACGTATGGATTACCGTCTCCACGATGCGATGAGATTCATTTCCACGTTCACCATTCATCGACGATTATAAAAATATATATTACTAATAAGTATGTAATATATGAAATAATAATTCTACTGGAGATATATATATTTATGTACTTATATATATCTTATTCACTTAATTTCGTTCAATAACATATGAAAAGAGAAACAGTGTATATACGGTACGTACGGCCTACCGTCTCCATAAATGGTGTTTCCCATTTCATATATCTATCTATTATAAATTTTTATATTATAAATATATATGATATATGAATCAAGGTTTTTATTCTATAATTATTTAAATCATGATCTAAATGATATGGTCAAGAATAACAAGTTAAAATGCGTACGATAAAGAAACTGATTATTACCCGAAATGTTAATTTAACATGAAAATCATTATTAAATGGGTATTATAAAGTCATAAATGAATAATGTATGATATAATAAATATTAATATGGTTCTGGAATAATCTAATAACATACAATGTCATTATATAGGAGGTTAAATGTACCCTCAACCAAAGGAAACTGCATGGTAAGGGTTAATTTCACAATCTCTTTATTATCCGAGGTTGTTTTTACGTAAGTATCTACTGGGAAATATTTTTTATCCATGTCCATGTTTCATGAAAGAGTTTTAAAAGGGATTATTTTAAGGTAATTTTTTTTACTAAAACATCATTTTAAATTTTTTAAATATTTATTCCTCTAAATCATTATCATTAATGTCCATGTTTTCAAAATGGTTTTTAAGGATTTATGTATATGGACATAAATGTTTTTAAAATGTTAATTACTTTCAAAAGTTTCAAAGTGGTATGGGAAAATTTGATTCAAAAATGTATTTAAATGTCCTCCCTTATAAATTATGTCACTATTAAATGTTTTCCTGAAAAAGGGATATTTCTCTCAAAGAGTTTTACAAATCATTTTCATCTATGTCAAAATCCTTTAATGGATTTTAAACTTGTTTGAAGATGATTTATTATGATACAAATCTTCCATATTGTATTTTAGGTTTTGTGATATGTTTGACTGTGGATATGTTATTTTTATACCATTAATGGTTTAAGGATAAATTATTGACATTTCATATGCAAGTTTTAATATGAATGTTTATGTTATGTTTAAACCTTTTCATATGAGGAATGCATTGGACATAGTAAGTGATGGATGGATCATGATATAGCTCCTCGATGCATCGGTAGGTCTCATGAGACAAACTAGTGTCTTGGCATGAGTCCTTGACAAAATATTATTGTAGTCTTGGCACAAGGCCTTGACTATGTGGTTATGAAGTTTGGCATTATCCATTCCAAAAATATAAAAGTGGATACTGATATTTCATGTGATTATTCGACTAGTAGAATATCCATGTGAGTAAGTAAATGACATTATTTTGATTTATATTTTCCATATTATGATTAAGTTTATATTGAAAAGGCTTTTGTTTTAGTTTTATACATTACCTTAAATGTTTATCCTTATTTATAAAAGTTTCTGCTGTATTGTTATCCTTACTGAGCATCTGTGCTCACCCCTTTCTAGGTTTTATTTTTTCCAGGATGCGCAGAAGTATATTATGACTGACCTATAGGGATTTTCTATAGGTTATCAGTGTTTTCTATGGAAATAATGTTATTGTAGTTTCCTATTTTATGATGTAATGTAAAACTTATTAATATATCTCGTACTTCCAAGGATACTAAACTAATTGGTCTTTCGAGACTTGAACTTTTTTTATCATGATAATGATACGTAATAATGCACCAAATCTGGGCTTCTGGGGTCAAGGCGTTACAGTTGGTATCAGAGGAATTTTGGAAATAACCTTGGAAACTAGATTTAGATAAACTCTGATTAGATCACATTACCCTTACATAGACTTTGAGGATTAGTATAGAAGAACTTCCTAGAATTTTGGTAATGTAGCGATTTTGTGAGTTTCCCAAGAAAATACATCCCTTTCTGGATACGAGTAGGTAGAGGCGGCTCTGGCACAGATTTACCTAGGGTTAAAATCCAAAAACACCACTTTGATCTAGACTTGAACGAGAACTAGTGCACAACAACGGGCCTTGCTGCACTCTTGGTTACGACACTCCCAGGATATATGATTAGGATAATTCTCATTTTATTTACAAATCATTATGAAGAATTTATGAGTATATACATCCTCAATGAAAATATTTTTATGATTATGGATTATATCCATAAATTATTCAATTTACATTAGGTATTTTACAAGTTTGGAATTATTCATTGCAATTCATAAACCGACCTAGTGTATGCCATTGTATAGAAATGACACCCAGTAAAAGGAATATGAACTCCAACAATACGTATGATCCAAAGAGTAAGAAGGATCATATTTTTCATGGTATTAATCCATCATTTAGAAGTGAAATAGTCTCCCATGTATTCTCAATATATGAATAAATAGAATCATGTGTTAATAAGATATATAACTAATTCTCTAAGTTATATGGCTTTTAAGGGAAGTAGGAGAAGAAAATGATGGAAGAGAGAAAGATCGATAAAGGGGAGAGGGAAAAGAAGGATTTTCCCATATGTGATAACTGTGGAAAGAATCACCTTGGTAAATGCTTGAAGGGAATGGGAATATGTTATAATTGTGGAGAAAAAAGACACCAAGTACCTAATTGTAAGGGTAAGAAAAAAATTTCAAATGTACAATGCTTCATCTGCAAGGAGTTGGGACACTATGCAAATCAATGTCCAAATCATCATAGTATACCCCAAATGTTGATATAGGATAATAATAAAGTTATGATACTACCGAATATGAATAGGAATGATTAGATTTCTTACGTTTTTATTAAATTATTTTGTCATTTGAGTATTGTATTAATGATGTACATGTTATAAGAATTATAGAGTATATAAGGATTGTACTACAGTACTATTTCATTAATGACTTGATATTGTGTGGAACCAAGAAAAGTGACTCAATAGCAGGTTGAATTTTTGTAAAATATATGGTTGAGAGAAAGATAAACCATAATATGGTTCTGATACCGAGGTAGTGATTTTTGGAATAATACATGATTGATTTGGATAAATTATATTGGATATTATTGACTACCTTGAAACTGATTAATGATTTTTATATTCCATCATTGTTGGAGGTTACAAAATTTTTGGATAGGAGTATATCCAGTATTCTATAAGTAATAAGGGAGCATGAATGTATCCAATAAGATTTTATGGTAATTCAGGATTTTACAGTGTTTGAAAAGAATACATGATGAAGTTATTCACATGTTATTACGTGGAAAAAAGGATCTTCATTGTGTTTACCTTCCTTAAAAATTTTGGAATATAAGTTTGGACAGAATTATAATTCTAGTTTGATATTATTTTTGGATTGCCATAAAAATGACAACCCGGAGGTCGGGCGGCAACCCGTCACGTCCGGCAAGGCCGCGAGACTTGAACCCGCAACCGAAGGGAGACAAGGGTGTATCACCTACCACTATCCCACGTGATGTCCTGGATTGAATAATGTAGTTTTTTTTTAAGTTCTGGTAGATGAATTGTAAATTCATTTTATTTGGAACCATATACGAATAGGATAAATAAAATATTTTTTTAAAGTCATATTATCATTTAGAGTGAAAGATGAGTTTGTGGTAGAAATTAGTTAAAGGATGGAACTCTACTTATCAAGTATATATATTTTTCTCTTATTCTATGAAGAAATTAATTCTTAAACATTAGTGAAGGGATATTAAAACCAAAAATGTGTTATCCTAATGCCTTATGTTTTGTTGAATAGATGATATTTTAAATCATCATAGATTGATGGCTTTGAGGTCCTCAATTCTACAATTGTTTGTGACTAATGACCTCAATCACTCCCTATAAATATTTACATTTTTCCTCCAATTATGTGTCTCTAATTTCTACCAATGTTCTTCTAATAGATAAAATAATTTGGTGGTGACTTTTTCATTCCCCTTTTCCCCTTATTAAGACTAAATTTTATTAACCCGATTTCCGATGTGGGTTTTCCCACAAAGGTATTTTCTATTTTCAACCTTTTATTTTATAAGAACAATTTAAAATTGATTGGACGCAATTTATTGAAGGAGGGAATAATGTAACACCCCAAGATTTCATAGTACTTTATTTCTTCAAAGTAATTCAATAACTTTCCCTACACGCAACACTGAGTTCAAGCGCACCACGACTTACCAAACTAGCCCTTCAAAAGCAGTTATGAATAATATTAACTGAATTTTGAACTTTCTATAAACCTTATAATTTTAGAATCCATATTATGAGTTCATTATACATTATGTAAGAACAAATACATTTTTTCAGATAAAAGAAGTATTTTTCAAAAAAAAATGCAATTTTACCGCATTTTAATGGAGAACCCTTTTTAAATCCAATATTTGAAACTTTTATATATTTAATTAAACAAACTAAACTTCTTCTTTAGAATCGGGACATAAGAATTTAGTTCCAATAAAAAAAATTTCATTTTCTGATAACTTTCATATTTGGGTGAATAATGAAAAACACTATATTTTAACTCAAAACAACTTTTTTAATCAAAATAATTTATAGTGTGGAATTATAAATTTTAATGGTTTAGAAGTATAATTAGATTATATTTTTACCATTTAATACAATGATGGTAAGTAATTTCACTTTGAAATTAGACATAAACAAGTGTCAATCTTTTGATAGTTATTATTTTTTAAAAATACGCTTTTTGGTTTTGACAACGGGAATTAATTTTAAATAAATTAATGATACTTCTATTTTTTGAAATTGGTAAAATAGAATTCATTTTTGAATTTGGAATATAAAAATTATATTAGGGTGAATTCTTGGTATTTTTCTGAAAACTTTCAATTTTTTATGAATAGTGAAAAACACTAGGTTATTGTTTAGAACCGAATTTTTATTTAAATAATTATTTATTTTATATAAATTTATTTTAGGTCAAAATAGATACATAATAACTATATAAATTCAATGTAATTAATTGGAGTCAGTTTATAATAATTTTAGATATATAAAAATTTTATCGAACTTTTTACCGTCTTTTTCCCACCTCCTAGGAGCATTTGAAAATTTACATAAAACTTAATTTTACCTCTTCTGTGAGTTGAATTTTGAAAATCCTAGAGACACAGTTAATATCAAGGAGTAAAATTTGGTTCAATAAGATAAAAATATTTTTTTGTGAATAGTAACTTTTAACTTTTATTTACCACGGTTAAAAGAAAATAGGGTAATTAAAGGTAAAATGATATTATTATTACACTAAAACATGTCCTAATACAATTGGATAAGTATAATTCGACCTAAAACAACCTTATGAATAAAATATGAACCTATTTGTTTCACATGGATTAGATTAGGACATTTATTATTATTTAATTCAAAGAAGAGTTAAGTGTTAAATTCAAAGTTTAATAACTAAACCATTTTTAATATAGGGTTACACATAAGATAAATTAGACTATAAATATTAATTAGAAATATAAAAAAATTTCCTACATAATGGTATTTTATTTATATTTTTTAGACATTAAATAATTTAATTTATTTATGACACAATGATGATGGAGTAATTACCTAATTAATGAAATATTAAAATAATTGATATTATAAATATCCACATAAATGTAATTTGAGACTTTTTATGAATTCCACTAATTTTCTAGGTTAATAGGACATGTTAGGGTTGGTTAGATGAATTTTTTTCGAAGTAACAATGCTGTTATAAAATTAGCAAAAACAATATACCAAATAGTGTCAAAATTGACATAAAAGAGTTTTTAAAACAAATATTATATTATTAATTGATATTATATTGCTAAAAAACTAAGTTTCAGCAAAAAGACTTATATAATTATAGGTGGATTGTTAATAAACCACTTGTGGTTCTCTTGGAAGTTTATAGTAAGTTTATTAACCATATAATATAAAAATACAAAGAGACATCGTAAATGTCAAACTATTTAACTAAGAGTTAAATATAAAATATAAAGTTAATATTGTAACCCAAACCTATCTAAAACCTATTTTTTGAGTGGTTTTCAACCCATCCCCACCTTATCCTTTAAATAATCCACTTTGGAGCCATTAGAAACCGAAACTTATTTTATTATAAAGTATTATTTCTAGCTTTTCTTAAGGTGCCCCTCACCCCTCTTATAAAAGGGCACTTCCCCTTCTCTCAAATTCACACCTCCAAAGCCATTTGTCTCACTAAATATCTACCCAAATATCTTCCAAAATATCCTACCTTCATCCTAGAGGCCTTAATTTGGTCAGAAAGCCAACCTAGAGAGCCCTTTTGTTCAAATCAGAAGGAAGAACCCGAAGAAGAGGTAATGATTTCACCACCCTCTTTCAAGTTCTTTTATTCTTCCACTTACTATTTCTTTGTTATTACCATACCAAAATAATAACCCGGGTACCTTATATATACTTTGATTTTATTATAAACATGGAAGAACCATATTAATTATTCTATCCATCCTATGAATGATAATGTCACCATGTGTGCGTACATACGTCTTACCGTCTCCACATTGTGGTGTAATTTGTTATTCAACACTATGTTATTGGGATGGATATAATGATGAGTAATATGTATATAAATAATGAAAATAAAATGATAATTTCTCTGTAAAATTAATATA
The DNA here is from genome assembly GCA_963277665.1 of Viscum album. Taxonomy (NCBI): domain Eukaryota; kingdom Viridiplantae; phylum Streptophyta; class Magnoliopsida; order Santalales; family Viscaceae; genus Viscum; species Viscum album. The sequence goes on along the minus strand of OY728121.1, from coordinate 1,150,573,332 downwards.
CCATCCAATTCCAAACCTTCTAGGAAATGATATTGATACTCGTGCGTACGTACGAATTATCGTCTCCACGACACGATGAGATTCATTTCCACATTCACCATTCATCGACGATTATAAAAATATATATTAATAATAAGTGTGTAATATATTACATAAAAATGCTACTGGAGATATATATATTTATTTACTTACATATATATTATTCACTTACTTATGTTCAATATGATATGAAAATAGAAACAGCATTTATGCGTACGTACGGCCTACCGTCTCCATAAACGGTGTTTTCCATTTCATATATCTATATATTATAAATATTTATATTATAAATATATATTATATATGAATCAATGTTTTTATTTTTTAAGTATTTAAATCACGATCTAAATCATATGGTCAAGAATAAAAAGTTAAAATTTGCTCGATAGAGAAAGCGATTATTACCCGAAATGTTAATTTAACAGGAAAATCATTATTAAATGGGTAGTATAAAGTCATAAATGAATCATGTATGATATAATAAATATGAATATGGTTCTGGAATAATCTAATAACATACAATGGTCATAATATAGGATGTTAAACGTACCCTCGACCAAAGGAAAGTGCAAGGTAAGGGTTAATTTCACAATCTCTTTATTATCCGAGGTTATTTTTACGTAAGTATCTACTAGGACATATTTATTATACATGTCCATGTTTCCTGAAAGAGTTTTCAAAGGGATTATTTTAAGGGACTTTTTTTACTAAAACATCATTGTAAATTTTTTAAATATTTATTCCTCTAAATCATTCTCATTAATGTTCATGTTTCCAAAATGGTTTTTAAGGATTTATCTATATAGACATGAATGTTTTTAAAATGATAATTCCTTTAAAAAGTTTCAAAGTGGTATGGGAAACTTTGATTCAAAAATGTATTTAAATTTATTCCTTTCTAAATTGTGTGACTTTTAAATGTTTTCATGAAAAAGGGATATTTTTCTCAAAGAGTTTTACAAATAATTTTCATCTATGTCAATATCCTTTGATGGATTTTAAACTTGTTTGAAGATGATTTATTATGATACAAATCTTCCATATTGTATTGAAGGTTTTGTGATATGTTTGACTATGGATGTGTTATTTTTATACCATTCATGGTTTAAGGATAAATGATTGACTTTTTGTATGCTAGTTTTAATACGAATGTTTATGTTATGTTTAAAGATTTTCATATGAGGAATGCATTGGACTTAGTAAGTGACTGGTGGAGCCCGCTATAGCTCCTCGATGCATTAGTAGGTCTCATGATTCAAACTAGTGTCTTAGAATAAGGCCTTGACAAAATCTTATTGTAGTCTTGGCACAAGGCCTTGACTATGTGGTTATGAAGTCTGGCATTATGTATTCCAAAATTATGAAAGTGGTTATTGATATTGCATGTGACTATTCAACTAGTAGAATATCCATGTGAGTAAGTAAATGGCATTATTTGGATTTATATTTTCCATATTATGATGAATTTTATGTTGAAAAGACTTTTGTTTTAGTTTTATATATTACCTTAAATGTTTATCCTTATTTATGAAAGTTTTCGCTGTATTGTTATCCTTATTGAGCATCTGAGCTCACCCCTTTCTATGTTTTATTTTTCCCAGGATGCGAAGAAGTATATTATGACTGACCTATAGGGAGTGTCTATGGGATCTTAGTGTTTTCTATAGAAGCAATGTTGTTGTATTTTTCCATTTTATGATATAATTTAAACCTTATGAATGTATTTAGTACTTCCAAGGCTACTGAACTAATCGTTCTTTTGAGACTTGATCTTTTTTTATCATGCCAATGATACGTAATAATGCACCGACTCTGGGCTTCTGGGGTCGGGGCATTACAGTTGGTATCTGAGGAATTTTGGAAATAACCTTGGAAACTAGATTTAGATAAACTCTGATTAGAGTACATTACCCTAAGATAGACTTTGAGGATTAGTATAGAAGAACTTCCTAGAATTTTGGTAATATAGAGATTTTGTGAGTTTTCCAAGAAAATACATCCATTTATGGAGACGACCAAGTAGAGGCAGCTCTGGAAAAGATGTACCTATGGGTAAAACTTGAAAAAACCGCTTTGAGCTAGAATCAAACAGGAACTGGTGCATGACAACGGGCATTGCTGCACACTTGGTTACGACACTCCCAGGGGATATGCTTAGGATAATTCTCATTTTCTTTACAAATAATTATGAAGGATTTATGAGTATATACCTCCTCAATGAAAATATTTTTATGATTATGGATTATATCCATAAATTTTTAAATTTATGTTAGGTATTTTACAAGTTTGGAATTATTCATAGCAATTCATAAACTGACCTAGTGTATGTCATTGTATAGAAATGGCACCCAGTAGAAGGAATGTGAACTCCAACATTTCGTATGACCCAAAGAGTAAGAAGGATCATATCTTTCATGGTATTAAGCCAACATTTTGAAGGGAAATAGTCTCCCATTTATTCTCAACATATGAAGAAATAGTATCATGTGTTAATAAGATAAGTAACGAATTCTCTGAGTCCTATGGCTTTGAAGGGAATCAAGAGAAGAAAAGGATGGAAGAGAGAAAGATGGATAAAGGGAAGAGCGAAAAGAATCATTTTCCCATATGTGATAACTGTGGAAAGAATCACCTTGGTAAATTCTTGAAGGGATTGGGAGTTTTTTATAAGTGTGGAGAAAAAAGACACAAAGTACTAGATTTCAAGTGTAAAAAAAAGTTTCAAATGTATAATGCTTCATCTGCAAGGAGTTGGGACACTATGAGAATCAATGTCCAAATCATCAGAGTATACCCCAAATGCTGCTATTGGATAATAATAAAGTTATGATACTACCGAACAAGAAGAGGAATGATTATATTTCTTATATTGTTATTAAAGTATTTTGTTATTTGAGTATTGTATTAATGATGTACATGTTATAATAATTATAGAGTATATAAGGATTTTACTGCAGTACTATTTCATTAAGGACATGAGATTGTGTGGAACCCCGAAAATTGACTCAACAATAGGTTAAATTTTTGAAAAATATATGGTTGATAGAAAGATAAACCATAATATGGTTCTGATATCGAGGTAGTGATTTTTGGAATAATACATGATTGATTTGGATAAATTATATTGGATATTCTTGACTACCTTGAAACTGATTAATGATTTGTATATTCTATCATTTTTGGAGGTTACAACATGTTTGGATAGAAGGAGTATATCCATTATTCTATAAGTAATAAGGGAGAATGAATATAATCAATAAGGTTTTATAGTAATTCATGATTTTTTAGTGTTTTAAAAGAATACATGATGAAGGTGTTTACATGTTATTACGTGGAAAAAAGGATCTTCATTGTGTTTACCTTACTTATAAAATTTGGACTGTGAGTTTGGACAGAAGTATAATTCTAGTTTGAGATTATTTTTGGATTTCCATAAAAAGGAAAACCTGGAGGTCGGGCGGCAACCCGTCGTGTCCAGCAAGGCCGCGAGACTTGAACCCACAACTAAAGGGGGACAAGGGTGTATCACCTACCATTAGCCCATGTGATGTCCTGGATTGAGTAATGTAGTTTTTTTAAAAGGTCTAGTAGATGAATTATATATTAATTTTTTTTTAACCCTATACGAATAGGATAAATAAAATATATTTTTTAAGTTCTATTATCGTTTAGATTAAAAAATGAGTTTGTGGTAGAAATTAGTTAAAGGACGGAACTCTACTTATCAAGTATATATTTTTTTATTCTCTTATTCTATGAAGAAATTAATTCTTAAACATTATTAAAGGGATATTAAAACCAAATTTTTTTATCCTAATACCTTATGTTTTGTTTAACTGATGATATTTTAAATCATCATAGATTGATGGCTTTGAGGTCCTCAATTCTACAATTGTTTATGACTGATGACCTCAATCACTCCCTATAAATATTTATGTTTTTCCTCCAATTATGTGTCTCTAATTTCCACCAATGTTCTCCTAATAGAGATCATAATTTGGTGGTGAATTTTTCATTCCCCTTTTACTCTTATTAAGACTAAATTTTATTAACCCAATTTCCGATGTGGATTTTCCCACAATGGTATTTTATATTTTCAACCTTTTATTTTCAAAGAAAATTTTCAAATTGTGAGGATGCAATTTATTGAAGGAGGGAAGAATGTAACACCCCAAGATTTCATAGTATGTTATTTCTTCAAAGTAATTCAATAACTTTCACTACCCGCAACATTGAGTTCAAGCGCACCACGACTTACGAAACTAGCCGTTCAAAAGCGGTTATGAATAGTATTAACTGAATTTTGAAATTTCTATAATACTTATTATTTTAGAATCCATATTATGATTTTCTTAGACATAATGTAAGAACAAATTCATTTTTTTCAAATAAAAGAATTATTTTTCAAAAAAATGCAATTTTACCGACTTTTAATGGCGAACCATTTTTAAATCCAATATTTGAAACTTTTATATATTCAATTTGACCAAATAAACTTTTTATTTAGAATCAGGACATGAGAATTTAGTTTTAATAAATTTTTTTTGTTTTTCTGATAACTTTCATATTTGGGTGAATAGTGAAAATACTATATTTTAACTGAAAATAAATTTTTGATCAAAATAATTTATAGTGTTGAATTATAAATTTTAATGGTTTGGAAGTATAATTAGATTATATTTTTTCCATTTAATCCAATTATGGTAATTTTAAGTAATTTCACTTTGAAATTGGACATAAACAAGTGTGAATCTTTTGATAGTTATAATTTCTTAAAAATACGCCTTTTGATTTTGAGAACGAGAATTAATTTTAAATTAATTAATGAAACTTCTATGTTTTGAAATTTGTAAAATAGGATTCATTTTTGAATTCATAATATCAAAATTATCTTAGGGTGAATTTTTGGTATTTTTCTGAAAACTTTCAATTTTTTATGAATAGTGAAAAACACTAGGTTAATGTTTAAAACTGAATTTTTATTTAAATTTATTTTAGGTCAAAATAGTTACATAATACCTATATAAATTCAATGTAATTCATTGAATTCAGTTTATAATAATTTTAGATATATAAAAATTTTATCGAACTTTTTACCGTCTTTTACCCACCTCCTAGGAGCATTTGCAAATTTACATAAAACTTAATTTTACCGCATCTTTGAGTTGAATTTAAAAAATACAAGAGACATGGTTAATATCAAGGAGTAAAATTTGGTTCAATAAGATAAAAATAATTTTTTTTGAATAGTATCTTATAACTTTTATTTACCACGGTTAAAAGAAAATAGGGTAATTAAAGGTAAAAATAATATTATTATTACCCTAACACATGTCCTAATACTATTGGATATGTATAATTCGACCAAAAATAACCTTAGGAATAAATATGAACCTCTTTGGTCCACTTAGATTAGATTAGGACATTTATTATTATTTAATTCAAAGAAGAGTTAAAAGTGTTAAATTCAAAGTTTAATAACTAAACCATTTTTAATATAGGGTTACACATAAGATAAATTAGACTATAAATATTAATTAGAAATATAAAAATACTTCCTACATAATTTTATTTTATTTATATTTATTAGACATTAAATAATTTAATTTTTTTATGACACAATGATGATGCAGTAATTACCTAATTAATGAAATATTAAAATAATTGATATTATAAATATCCAAATAAATGTAATTTGAGACTTTTTATGAATTCCACTAATTTTCTATGTTAATATTACATGTTAGGGTTGGTTATATGAATTTTTTCAAAGTAATAATGCTGTTATAAATTTGGCAAAAACAAAATACCAAATAGTGTCAAAATTGACGTAAAAGAGTTTTTAAAAAAAATATTATATTATTAATTGATATTATATTCCTAAAAATTTAAGGTTCGGCCAAAAGACTTATATAATTATAGGTGGATCATTAATTAACCACTTGGGGTTCTTTTGGAAGTTTATAGTAAGTTTATTAACCATATAATATAAAAATACAAAGAGACATGGTAAATGTCAAACTATTTAACTAAGAGTTAAATCTAAAATATAAAGTTAATATAGTGACCAAACCCTATCTAAAACCTATTGGTTAAGTGGTTTTCAACCCATCTCTACATTATCCTTTAAATAATCCACTTTGTATCCATTAGAAACCAAAAATTATTTTATTATAAAATAATATTTCTAGCTTTTCCTAAGGTGCCCCTCACCCCTCTTATAAAAGGCCACTTCCCCTTCTCTCAAATTCACACCTCCAAATCCATTTTTATAAGCCAAAACCTTCCCAAATATCCTCCCAACTATCATACCTTCATCCTAGAGGCATTTATTTGGTAATAAATCCAACCTAAGGAGCCCTTTTGTTCAAATCAAAAGGAAGAACCCGAAGAAGAGGTAATGATCTCACCACCCTCTTTCAAGTTCTTTTATTCTTCCACTTACTATTTATTTGTTATTACCATACAAAAATAATAACTCCAGTACCTTATATATAATGTGATGTTATTATAAACATGTCATAACCATATTCATTATTCTATCCACCCTATGAATTATAATGTCACCATGTGTGCGTACGTACGACTTACCGTCTCCACGTTGTGGTGTAATTTGTTATTCAACACTATGCTATTTTGATGGATATAATGATGAGTAATATGCATATAAATAATGAAAATAAAATTCTAATGTCTTTTTAAAATTAATATACCATCCAATTCCACACCTTTTAGGAAATGATATTGTCGCTCGTGCGTACGTAAGGATTATGGTCTCCATGATGCGATGAGATTCATTTCCACATTCACCATTCATTGACGGTTATAAAAATATATATTACTAATAAGTATTTAATATATGAAATAATAATGCTACTAGAGATATATATATTTATGTACTTACATATATCTTATTCACTTACTTCCGTTCAATACGATATGAAAACAGAAACAATGTTTATGCGTACGTACGACCTACCGTCTCCATAAACGGTGTTTTCCATTTCATATATCTATCTATTATAAATATTTATATTCTAAATATATATGATATATGAATCAGTTTTTGTATTCTGGAAGTATTTAAATCATTATATAAATGATACGGTCAAGAATAACAAGTTTAAATACATAGGATAAAGAAAGCGATTATTACCCGAAATGTTAATTTAACATGAAAATCATTATTAAATGGGTAGTATAAAGTCATAAATGAATCATGTATGATATAATAAATATGAATATGGTTCTGGAATAATCTAATAACATAAAATTGTCATTATATAGGAGGTTAAACGTACCCTCGACCAAAGGAAAGTGCAAGGTAATGGTTAATTTCACAATCTCTTTATTATCCGAGGTTGTTTTTACGTAAGTATCTACTGGGACATATTTATTATTCATGTCCATGTTTCATGAATGAGTTTTAAAAGGGATTCCTTTACAGGACTTTTTTTACTAAAACATCATTTTAAATGTTTTAAATATTTATTCCTCTAAATCATTATCATTAATTTCCATGTTTTCAAAATGGTTTTTAAGGATTTATGTATATGGACATGAATGTTTTTTAAATGTTAATTCCATTCAAAAGTTTCAAAGTGTTATGGGAAACTTTGATTCAAAAATGTCTTTAAATGTCTTACTTTATAAATTGTGTGACTTTTAAATGTTTTCATGAAAAAGTTATATTTCTCTTAAAGAGTTTTACTGATCATTTTCATCTATGTCAACATCCTTTAATGGATTTTAAACTTGTTTGAAGATGATTTATTATGCTACAAATCTTCCGTATTTTATTTCAGGTTTTGTGATATGTTTGACTATGGATGTGTTATTTTTTTACCATTCATGGTTTAAAGTATTTACATTTCATATGCTAGTTTTAATATGAATTTTTATGTTATGTTTAAACATTTTCATATGAGGACTGCATTGGACTTAGTAAGTGACGGATGGAACCCGCTATAGCTCCTCAAAGTATCGGTTGGTCTCACAAGACAAACTAGTGTCTTAGCACAAGGCCTTGACAAAGTCTTATTTTAGTCTTGCCACAAGGCCTTGACTATGTGGTTATGAAGTCTGGCATTATGCATTCCAAAATTATGAAAGTGGATATTGATATTGCATGTGATTATTCGACTAGTAGAATATCCATGTGAGTAAGTAAATGGCATTATTTCGATTTATATTTTCCATATTATGATGAATTTTATGTTGAAAAGGATTTTGTTTTAGTTTTATACATTTCCTTAAATGTTTATCCTTATTTATGAAAGTTTCCGTTGTATTGTTATCTTTACTGAGCATATGAGCTCACCCCTTTTTATGTTTTATTTTTCCCAGGATGGGAAGAAGTATATTATTACTGACCTGCAGGGATAGTCTATGGGATCTTAGTGTTTTCTATGTAAACAATGTTGTTGTATTTTTTCATTTTATGATGTAATGTAAACCATATGAATGTATCTAGTACTTCCAAGGCTACTAAACTAATCATTCTTTCGAGACTTGATCTTTTGTGATCATGCCAATGATACGTAATAATGCATCGAATCTGGGCTTCTGGGGTCAGGGCATTACAATACAAGCCACCCAAACTAGCCCATCATGTAATATAAGTAAAATAGGATAACATAAAGAAATCTTGAGTATAAGAAAAACAATACATACATCCATAGTATAGTGATGAAAGAAACAACATACCACAACGACATAAAATTCAAGCCAAAACATGCTAAACTATAAATTAATTAAAAACCCTACGTGACCAATATTCACCTCCAAACCCAAACTGAAAGCAGCAAAAAAAATAGAATCTAGTATGCTATAATATGTTCTTCCCTTTACTGGAATCCTAAAATACAACACTTAAAAATTCATAGTCACAAGTAGGGTGTGATCCAAATCCTAGTAGGATACCACCATAGTTTCAATACAAGTTCTAATATCAATAATGAAACAATTCTATCTTTTAAAATAAAATATTTTTAGAAAGATTTTATAGAAATTAAATCCAGTTATAAATAATTTTCCATTTTTATCCTTTGGTTTCATAAAGTAATTTCATATTCTAAAACTAGAAATATGAAAATTAGAAGTGATAAAATATGAAATCATATCCATGAATCTAGAGGTAAACAGGTAAACACATATCCATGAAATAACCTATCAAGTGAAGCTATGTGATACAACCTCATATAAAAATGTATAAGGAACAATCCATAATAAAAAAATCATGTGATAAATAACCATAAATGATAAAGCACCTCACATATTGGGATATAGACTATGGGAATATATGTAATTGACAATAAAAAGGATAAATAGACATAACATTAGATCTAATAGATATCTACTCCTACCTATCAACATTACAAATGGTTACCTCCTAGTGTTGCAACACACACTAAGGATACTTGTGTTTGTTTCCTAACACACTTAAGGTTCCAAATGTGAAATTTTCCAAATAACTTTTCAAAACCATGTTCACAATTTTATAAAAAAAATCAAATGAAATCCAATCCACTTTGGATTTTGAAAACCATTTTTCAAATCAAGAAAATTCATTTTCAAAGAAAAAAACACTTTTTGAAAAACATTTTCTTTTCCAAGAAATAATTTGAAACCACATATCACTTCAAATAAATGAAAAAAAACAAAGGAATTTATAAATAATTACATGAAATTCATCAAATTAATCGACTTTATAGAAACACATACCTCAATATTGTAGAAACCTTACTGTCTTTGACAATAGTGACTAGAAACCAAGAAAACAACCTTAAAAAGACACGAAATTCCAAAAAATTGAAAAGGATTGATAGAAAACACTATTCAATCACAAACCCAAACAAAAACATAGAAAAAAATATTTTTAACCAAAACTAAAGAAAAATCATAAGGATTACATGCCCAAAGAGAAGAAACCCAACCACAACGGTGATCAATCACTAAAAGAAGCGAACTGAAAGGGAAGGAGTCACCCAAAATCACATAGGGTAAGCTTCGGGTCAACAGATATTAGTTGTGGGTGGAATAAAATAAAAATTCATCAAATATGCCTACTTTAAACCTCCCCTCATGATATTTACATGGTGTGTAATATCATTACACATCATGAAATCCTCGAGTCCCGCATATGCTTAAAAATGCATCACCTTTTTATTAAAAAGCTTATTTTTATTATTAAATGATGTGAAACCTTTACATGGTGTGTAAACCTATAATTTTCTGTATCTAGTTCATGGATTATTCCTAGAAAAAATAACATGGATTGCACACCCATTACACAACATGTAATCACCCAGCGAACAACAAAAACTGCAAGTTTAAGTTGAAAATTCCACGAAATTCCTAACATTATCATTAAAGGTATCCTACAAATTCCTTTTTGGAAATAATCATCCAACAAAAAAGAAAACCAAAAGGAAATGATAAAACATACCAAACATAAAGGAAATGTGTTGTTATAATCGCCCACTATAAATTCTTTATTCCCCCAGAAATCCATCAAGATCCTAGATCGATAAAAAGAGGCGGAAACTACTGCCTCATCAATGAATCTCACTCCCACATCCCATGGATATCCTATCCACACTTCCATAGTACCCAAACTAGGGGGATAATTTTACCATGCAATACCTTATCCTAGAGATCCATAATCCGAAGTGGTTGTACAACGAAAGTGGTATTAGTATTGAGATCAACATCCTCTTATCTAATCACATGGGAAGGGTATGGTATATACCTCATAAATTAGGAAATGTGAAATAAATAATGGATATATTTCAAGTAATATGGAAATTCCAACCAATATGATACCCTCCCTAGTCGTTCAACAATCTCAAATGGGCCCACAAACTTCAGCGCCAACTTACCCTACTAACCCAACTAACGATGTCCCAATAAAGGTGAAACACTAAGAAAGACTCAATCACCAACCTAAAACACCATAGGTTGATAACGAAGGTCCTCCTAAGATTTTTTATGACAATTACATAATCAAATTCCTTTAGATCAATTTCATCATCTTCATCATCTCCTGAACAATACTCTATCCAATATAGGATCACTCTCCCAACTTTTCCCAGAAAAAGGGAGATCTACATGTTCTCCCATAAAAATCCTCAAAGGGAACCATCTTGATTGAATCTTGATTAATACTATTATAGGAAAATTAAACCAAAGGAAAATTCTTTTCCCAAGATCCTCTAAAATCATGAACACAATCCCAGAGTATATCCTCTAGAACCTAGATAGACCTCTATGTTTTCCATCCATCTACAGTTGATAAGACATGCTCAATCCAATCTAGGAACCCATCACCTCCTATAAACCCTTCAAAAACCTGAATGTGAACCTCATATCCCTATTAGAAAAAAACTACAGAGGGAACTCCTTGAAGCCTCACAATATCTCAGACATACAAGTCCCCAAACTGTTCCACTTTCATCATCTCTCAGATATGTAAGAAATGTGATGATTTCATGAGTCCATGAATTATCACGAAAATAACATTATTCACACTATTATTTTATGGAAACCAAATGATGAAATCCATAGAAATATCATCCCACATTCATACCAGAATGGGTAAGTACTACAACAACCCTGCAGTTCTCTAGTGTTCCACTTTAATTCTATGAAAAGTAAGGCATTGTTATACAATATCTGCAATTGATCATCTCATACCCTTCTACCAATAATTCCATCTTAAATAATGATACATATTTATAGTACATGGGTGCAATGACCAAAAATAATGGTGTCCACTTTCCAACAACTCCTACCCCAGGGAAAACAGAACAACCAACCTACTACGAAAGCACAAAACTCCACTTGGTGACCGAGATCACTCACCCAAGGTCTCCCCACCATAAAGGTTTTCACTAAAGCATTTGAAATCAGTTTCTATCACCTACTCAATAAAAAATTACTCATAAAAATATGAATCATATTTCATCTAATCAAAGAACACAAGTCCACCATCCAAATCTACTCCCAAGCTCATCTCAGCAAATAAACTCATAATATACCACTCCTCAATTGATTCCTTCACTACTTGGGTTGTTAATTTTCTTCTCAATGCATCAGCAACCACATTTCCTTTTACAAGGGTATAAGAAATATCAAAATCAAAAGTCTTAAGATACTCCACTCAGTATCTTTGTCACAAATTTAGATCCCTTTGAGTAAAAATATATTTCAGGATCTTATGATCTGAATACACTATAAATTGCTCCCCAAATAGATAGTGATGCCACATTTTGAGTGCATACATAACCAATACAAACTCAAGATCATGGGTAGGGTAGTTCTTCTCATGAGGGCATAACTAGAGAAGCCATAAACCACCACTTGTTTTCCCTGCATTAAGACGCATCCCAAACCTATATTAGAAGCATCACAGAAAAAATAATAACCTGATTATAGTTCCAAAAGAATCAAAATTGGGGTGAAATTCAACCTCACCTTCATCTCCTCAAAATATATTTGACACTTTTCATTCATTTCAAACTTTACACCCTTATGGGTTAAATCTCTCATTGAAGATGCAATCTTGGAGAAGTCTTAAACAAACCATCTATAGTAACCATACAATCCCAAGAAGATCTAGATCTCAAACACATTTATGGGATAATCCTTGGATATAAATACCTATAACTTTTCAATATCTATAAATACACCCCTCTAAGATATCATAATCCACAAAAACCTCACTTCTTGAATCCAAAACTCACATTTATAAATCTTACCATATAGATGATGTTATTTCAAGGTTCAATGAATAATATTCAAATGAAATATGTGCTCCTCATATGATTTAGATTACACCAAAATATCATCCATGAATAGAACAAAAAAATAGTCCAAGAACTAATGAAATATCTAGTTCATTAAGGCCATAAAAACCATAGGATCATTAGTGATGCTGAATGGAATAACTAGAAACTCAAAAGGTCCATATCAACTCTTAAACATTGTCATAGTTATATCCTTTTCTCAAACTCTCAACTGGGGGTAATCTAACTATAGTAAAATATTATAATTCCAACTATCACCTCTAAGTTTATCAATAAGATCATAAATCCTTAGAGAAGGATATTTTTTCTCAATGGTCACCTGAATCAACTTTATATAATCAATATAATGTTTAAGGCTCCCATATTCCTTATTAGAAAAGAGGATAGTCAAAGATCATGATGAAAAACTTGGATAAATAAATCCTTTAGCCTCTAGGTCCTCAATCTAAACCTTAAGTTCAACCAACTTAGAAGGTTTCATATGGTAATATGGAATATAAAATTTCATCATACTAGGGAGAAATTATATAGTAAACTCGGCATCTCACTATATAGATAAATGAGAAAAATCATCCATAATGTCCTCAATGTACGCACACACAACTACATGAAGTTGACCATAAAAATAAGGTTCAAATACATCAATAAACATATCTAAAAACTAGAATGATGTTACCCTGAAGTAAGGAACAACATGCCCTTACCTTCCTCGATATAGAGTCCCACTCACCCTAGAAAACATGAGTGACCCCATTGGTAGATAAGAACTGAACTCAATGGTGATAACAATCTATCTTGTCCTTGATTCTTATCATTCAATACATGAAGATAATAAAGTCAAAGATGTCAAGATCAAGAACTAGGAAGTCTCACACCACCTTGAATTCATTTATCATCACCCAAAACCGAGGACATCTAAAACCTTGTTCATGACTATTTCCCAAAGACATAGAAAGATCCAACAGAAATGGAATAATTTCTGAATTTAATCCCAATACATTAACTAACTTTAATGATGTGAAAGAATGAGTATCACCTATATCAAATAAATCTATCACCATAGAAGATAATATAAACACCATACCTCTAAAAGCAGTTTGCCCTACTTCAGATTCTGTCAGCATATACATAACTTCATAAAGTCATCTAGTATTAGCCACATGAACATCTCCCTTTCCCTAAGGGTTATACCCACCACCCTTGAAAGCATATGCATGAACCTACAGACCCTTAGTGCGGTTAGATCCTTCCCTACTGCCCTGATATATATTTTCACAAAAACACTATAGATGGATAGATCGTCTATTAGGATGACAAGTATTGGGAGCCTATGAATAGTTATAATTGGTATGACCTAACCTTACACATTAAAAGTAAACAACCTACTACTACCCTATCAAATCCCCTGAAACTAGTTGTGAAGATAACTGAACACTCTTATGCTTTATTTTCTGGCCAGAAGATACACCCTAACTAACCACTAAACCAACAGACGATTGAAACAAACCTATCTTCTCATCTATGTATACCTCTTCCAAAGTTTCCTTTTCAACCACCTCTACAATGGTCAGAAGGCACATTAGTATCAACATCGACCAAATATCATGCCTCACTCTTAACTCAAACCTTTGATCCTTTGGGTACTCATTAGTGATAAACTTTGTTTCCATATGCACTAACTCAGAAAAATATCAAGAACAGTCCAAAAAGTTACACTCCTTATGATCTAAATTCAAAAACTCTTGGGTCTTCACCACACATAATTTCTTAAGTTAAAATGTCTTGTTAAGGATTTTATTGAAGGAAGCCCAATAATATCCTTTTAAAACTTAGCTTTCACAATAGAGTCCCACCATCTCTTTCCCAGTCCCTCAAGCACATACACGTAAAAACACACCATAGAGTGTTCAAGAGTCTTTAAGAAGTTGAAGATCCTCTTTTTCCACTCATACCACTCCTCATACTCCTAGGGTAATTTATCACCATGAAAGATGGTTGGATGATTCTTAGTAAATTTAGATCCATGATACACCATGTGTACCAAGTTCCCAAATCCCACTTGACCTAGAGTATAAATAATGTGGATAATAGATTTTACCAAAGTAGGTTCCACTAGAGTTTTTTCCTACTAAAAAAGTTATGTAGCTTCCTCTCTCAGATTTGGAAGAGATCTTCTTGGAGGCATTGTCTAAAAAAGACAAAAAAATCAATCAATCATGATCAAATTCAAAAATCATAGGACCAACTTCATGCATTGATTTCAAAGATTTAAAACATTAAGAATTTAAATAAACCATGAAAATTCTTAATTAAAAAGGAACATTTCAATTTAAATAAACCTCCCATAAATTTCATTCAAATAACCTCAAAATCCAAGTCTCAAACCTGGTAAATGTACTTGACCACCCATGGTAACTCAGTTTTATTCATGGAATTAAGATGGAAAGGCCCCTTTTCCACACTTACTATCTAAATTTAGATGGTCCTAAATCCTATATACCCAACACAAAAAAAACCAAACTCAGGTAGTTTTAACACACTTAAGGATGAGCATCCTTTTAATTCCAAATTGTAATGAACCAACCCAGGTAAACTAGACAAGACACCCAAACCATCCCGTGATGTAATATAGGTAAAACAACATAAAAGAAATCAGTCCTGAATATAATAAAAACAAGAAATAAAACGAAATTACGGAGTAAAAAAACTAGATACCACAACAACATACAATCCAAGCCAAAATAGGTTAAACTGGAAAGTAATCCAAATTTCCACATGACCAACAGTTGCCTCTAGACCAACCCAAAGAAAAAGTATAAATAACAAGAGAAGACAACATGCTACAAGATGTTATTCCCTTTACTTGAATACTGTAAAAAACATCTAAAAACACTCAAATTATGAAGTAGGGTGTGATAAAAATCCCATTATGATAAAATCATAGTCTTTATAAAAGTTTTAATATTAAGAATTAAATAATTCTATCATTTGAAACAAAATAGTTTTATAAAGAATTTTTAGAAATTAAATATAGTTGTAAATAATTTTCTCATTTTTCTACTTTGGTTTTCATAAAATCATTTCATATTCTCATACTGTAAATATGAAAAGTATAAGTGATAAAATAGGGAATCATATCCATTCATCCAGAGGTAAATAGGTAAATACATATTCATGAAATAACTTATCATATGAAGTTATGTCATAAAACCTCATATAAAAACTTATGAGAAACAATACATAATAAAAACAATCATGTTATAAATAACCATAAATGAAAAAGAACCTCACATATTGGGCTTCAGTATATGGGAAACTGTGTACTAAACACTAAAAATCCTAAACAGTCATAATGTTGGATCCAACATATATCGAGTCCTACTAGTTGATATCACAAAAGGTTACCTCCTAGTGGTCAAAAATACACTAAATCACCCCATTTACCTTTCCTAATGCACCCAAGGTTCCCAATGTTCAATTTCATAAATACATTTTCAAAACCATGATTACAATTTTATAAAACATTTTTAAAGAGAATCTGATCCACTTCGATGTTTGAAACCCCATTTCTATAACAATAAAATATATTTTCAAAGAAAATCCCCTATTAAAAAACATTTTATTTTCTAATAAATCATTTGAAACCACATAAAACTTCTAATAAATGAAAAAAAATTATCTATAATGACATGAAATTACTCAAATTAACCCATTTTATAGAAACACCTACCTTAATATAGTATAAACCTAACTTCCTTCAGTAAAGGTGACTGAAATCCAAGAGAATGGACTTTGAAAGAAAAATAAAACCAAGAAACTGAAAATTATTGATAGAAAACACTATCCAATCACAAATCCAAGCACAAATGTATCCAATACCATATCAATAAAAATAACAAAATAAGAACTAGAAGGATTTCATAGTCGGAGAGAATCAACCCAACCACAACGGTGATCAATAATTGAATGAAGTAATCTGGAAGGGAAGGAGTCACCCAAAATAACCTAGGGTAATCTTTGATTAAAAAGAGAGTAGATAAAAGTTAAATAAAATTAAAATTCAGTTGATCAGCCTACTTAAAACCATCACTCGTGATATTTACATGGCATGTAAACTTATTACACCTCTTGAAATACTTGAGTCCCACATATGTTGAAAAAAGCATCTTCTTTTTATTGAAAACCCTATTTTTACCATTACACAATTTTAACACTTTAAATGAAATATAAACATCTTATTATATGTATCCAATTTATGGATTCTTCCTGAATCGCATTACACAATGTGTACTCCCATTACACGGTGTGTAATCACCTAGAGAATAGAAAAAACATCAGGTTTAATCTGAAAATTATAATAAATTATAGAATCTACCATTATGGGTATCCTCCCAATTCCTTTTCATCATTACTCATCCAATGGAAAAGAAAACTAAAATAAAAGGTTAAAACATACTTGAAAGAAACATAACTGAGTATTACAGTTCGACTCTCGACTTCAACTTAATACGCCTTAGTAGCTAAGTGTAGTTTGGGAAATAAATATTTAATCTGATCAATTTATGAGGACTCAACGATTCCTTTGGGGCACATTAGTGTGTATTTTAAATCTAATATAAAAGTTTTATGTGATATGAAAAAACATATGTTCTTTTTTTATATATAAATTGATGAATTAGAATCCAAATTCACTTCCATCCCATTTCATGTGCTATGGAAAGAGGCTCATGTAAATAAAGATCAAAAACTAGTAAATGATAACAAACAAGTAGTTATGAATCATGTATAAGTATGATATCATAGTAATTTTTTATGCTTTATAATATTATTACATAAAAATATCTATTTATGTTGGTATGTTTTTTATATGGTTTAGACATAATAATCATCATTAACTGTACCTGAAGAACAACAACTTCAGTAGCTCTAGAGTGGCCAGAACAATATGGTCTCATTATAGGTGAAGGTTTTAGAGTGTCACCTTGGGCATATTTTGAGAAAACAAAGTTTCAAGAATATATATATGATATGATGATAGGTATGTAGAAAAAGGAAGATACTTTGAAAGATAATATTTTTGAGCCTCGTTTGAGGGACATTAAAATCTCAGGAATTTTATCAGTACTGAAAAAACACCGATAAAGGGGATATTTATCAGTGCTAAGAAACGTGCTAAAATGGGTCCTTTATCATCAATTTTAAAAAATGTGATAAAGTTACCATTTATCATCACTTTTATTTAGCACCACTAAAGGATTCCTTTATCAGTACTTTAATTTGAGCTGATAAAGGAATTTTTTATTAGCACTGTAGAAGTGCTGATAAAGTATACATTTATCACTGCTTTTAGAAGCGTTGATAAATGTGTCATTTATCAGCACTTTTAAATGTGCTGATAAATGTGTTCTTTATCATCACTTTTAAAAGTGATGATAAAATGAAATATTTTAGTGTTCTATAGAAACCCTATCCTTTTACATATAACATTACATGATTTTAAGCATAATTATACATCAGAGTACAATCCAAGGATCGTAATTTCTAGTGTCTTGGAAGACTAAGTACATAAAACTGAAAACATGGAACAAAAAAAACTTATTTATTTAATCTTCTTAAAGAGATCATGAATCCCTTTGAGCCCTTACATCTGTATAGGGTGCCCTGAGGATTACATGAACAAATGGATGAGCTAAAAATCCTAGCAATGAAATAAACATAAGAATAAGGCTTTAGGACAAGGGTTAGAGATCATGACATAATGATATAAAATGGCATATAGAATCATAACATATAAACATGGGATCATATAAAAATGAATTCATAGTAATGTGGAAGCAACATAAATCATGACTTTAGCATGAGTCAAGGATCATTACACATAGAGGATCACAAGTCAAGGTTAACAGCCAAGACTGTTGCACATGGTAGCACGAGTCAAGGCTAACTACCAAGATCGTTTCACATAACGTATCATGAGAATAAACTTTACCCAATGAATTAGAGCACTATCTGGTATCACCCATCTTAACATACTCATGAATATTATTTCCAAAGAAATAATCATACATAATCAATCATACCTAAACATAAGGGAACCCATGGAGATAAATGGGTATCACATTTATGTCATAAAGCATAATGAATGGGCGTATCATAAAAGTGTCCATGAAATAAAGTAATTAAAACCTACATGGACATTAATAATGTAAAATAGGAATATAGCCTGGTAAGTGATTTAAAACAGATGTGACAACATGTAAGAAGAGTATTTAGGAAATTCTTAGCATTAAAACATTTTGGTGTGGTTTTAAGGAAAATACTAAAGAGCACTGAAAATCGAAAAGGGATTAATCCTTTATATAAAACCATAAGTGAAAAGAGAAGGTTTTCATAATAAAAATAATGATTTTATAACAAAAAATGTGGATTAAAACAAATGGTATATTTCACTTGAAATTGGGTAAAAAATTGGGAAGTTCCCTTAAAATGAGCTTGCTTATTGGGAAGTATTGAGGAGGGAATCACTTAAAAGCATGTATATCCCTGAAAGATAATGAGGGGTGGATCTTGAAACATGATTTTGGAGAATATAAATATTATTTATAAGTTTTACATAAAAATAATAGAAAACTTCATTTGGGTAAAATGAAAGATAGAGCAAACTGAAGGAATAAATGTGGTTCAAGTAGAATCCCTTATGGAATATCAGCATGGTATCGGGTGTACTTTGGAGGTATTAATGAGAGAGAAATGAATTTTTAATCTTTTATACATCATGATAGAATTATGTGGAAGGTAAAAAATCATACCCCATCATTAGGAATTATATGTAAAAGGGCATAACATAGATGAGATTCTTGAATAAATGTGAGAAAGAGAGGATCTCTTACCTTAAGTCTAATGGGGTTCTCCACTTCATATTAATGACCCGAATAATAAAATTAGGATCATTACTTAAAAATTAAAGAACCTATTTTCCATTTAAATTATTTATTATAACCTTTTTTAGTTCATTCATAACCTTTTTGATTGGTTATGAGGTTCAATTTCATTATTCTGGTTTGTTTGTTTCCTTGGTTTTAATGATCGGTTCCCTTATATTCATGTTTGGACATACGTGTATGATGAAGGTGGTTGTCCATAATTGAAGTTATATTTTTTTATTGAACATGTAGAAGGTTACATGGTTGTAAATTTAATTTGGTTACTTGGAGTGAATTTGAATCATTATATAAAACATTAATGATAAACACTTGGATTAATTTGGTAATTTTGATTATAATTAACTTGTTTTGTATTATCATTTTACATCAGGTGTGAAAAAGGATTCCAGAAAATAACATAAGATAAAATAAATATATTATGATCTTATCAAACCATTAAAAAAATTCATGAATATTCTAGAATATGGTAATGAAAATTGAAAACTCATCATCCTTGAATTTGATAAATCAACACATCTCAAACGGTATTCTCCTTTATAGAATAAAAGGATGGGGAGGGAGTGATTATGATAAAATATCCCATTGGAATAATAGAATTATAGTACATATATGTTACTATATTTATAATACCATTTGGATGAAGGATGGTGATGAAATAAATAAGAAAAGAAAATAACTTGAAAGACAATAAATGAATCGGAAAGAGGAATTTACCTCTTGAGTTTATCTCCTTTGAGAGCCTCTTAAGGGGAGAGTATTTCGTATTTTGAAGAGACCGAGGGCTGTTGGATGTGGGGGAGGATCTTGGGAGTGATTTGGGTATAACTTAGGCAAGGCACAACGCTTTATAGGAGTGAATATAAGAGGAGAGTGTCAATGGTTTTTATAGTGGAGGGGAGGAGGGTTTTCTTAATATTCAATTCCTTAGTTTGTTAATTTCCCTCAAGACCATCAATAGTGATAATTCCATGATAAAAAATAGTAATAAGTGCATGTGAGTTCTAGATTTGGGTTCTTACATCACTTATGATGTCAGGAATAGTGGTTTTAAATTATAATGTATTTATACGGTAAATTAATGTATTTTACTATTCACTAAAAATTTAGGTATTTCAGAAAAAACCCAAAAATTCACCCTAACCATTTTTCAACATGTAGAATCCAAAAATGAACTCCATTTTTCAAAAATAATTTTCTAAATATTATTAATTTAATTTTTAATTAAAATCATAATTTACTTGAAAATATATAGATTTTAATACTATAATTGGTTTTATAATGCTTTCAAAAATTACATAAAATTATCTTAAAACCAGAAGACCTAAAATTATTAATTTATGAACACCTTTTAGTAAAATATATTTTCTTTTAAATTAATGAATTAATTGTAATCAATTATTTATGACTTACAAAATTATGAATACTTTTACTATAGTCATATTATCACATATAAGATGCCTAAATTTTATTTATACATTCATGGATGAATTACTATTCGTAAGGGTCATATTACTATTCATAAGGGTAGGTTACTATTCATAAGGGTATGTTACTATTAATAAGGGTAGGTTACTATTCACCAAAAATTAAGTTTGTTCCATTAGACTCCAAACATCTTACTGATCACAACTGTGTATGTCAGATTTTTAAAATTCAAATCACAGAAGTGACAAAATTATGTTTAAAGGTCACATAGTACTTATTAGTTCATTGTGTAGTGATTTCATGTGATAATATGACATGTTTATAAGAAAGTAATTTCCATTGATAAGACATTGGGTCATTACATGTGTTGTAACAGCACATCGTTGCATGAGAAACATACCAAAAAAACACTAGATATCAACAAAAACAAGTCCCAATATAGAATTAAAATGAAATTAAATTTACAACACAAATACCTAAAAAAATGTATTATAAACATTTAAAACATTGGTTTATACAATTAGATAAATACAAATTATTACATAAATTCAAAAATAATCCTAATTTTCAATGTTACTGCAATTTCCATTGACTTTCTTTGACAAACTCCCAACACTACATGAGCAGCTTCAAACAAACCATATCAACTCGAAAAAAAATCCACCTGTATAATAAAAAAATTATTATGAGTAATACTAAAAAGAAATAAATTAAACAAAAATATGAAATAATACATTAATTCTATAGAAAATGATTTTACTGTGCAAATATCAAGATTACCTTTGTAATTGAGTAGAGGCAGCGCCATTTCTCTTCCTACAAAGGCAATGGAGAGAACTTGAAAGAAATTGATAAATGCAACACTAGAAGGGTAAAAATGTTCTAAGGGAGAAGAAGCATGAAAGTTAGATAGAGCGCCCCAACTCTAACAAAATAATCAACCGATATAAGAGAAAAATTATTACGTGAGTGATACTAAAATGAAATAAATTAAACATATATATGAAACAATGCATTAATTCTATGGAAAATGATTTTACTATGAGAAAATCAAGATTACCACTGTGATTGAGCAGAGACAACATCGTTTCTCTTCCTACAAAGGCATGACACATGAACATAAATCTTCTTAAATAAACAAACTCTATAAGGAATAATGAAAATTAAATCAATGTGTCATTATATAACTTTTAGGTAAAATAGAGAAATTATATCATAACATTGCATTTACATATTTCTAAAGGGTTTCTTTGGTCCAGGTATATGCTAATAATAAAACTAAGGATTATTTGTGCCCTTCACTACTATTGGTTAACTACCATATAACATAGAATCTGACCTAAACTTCTTACCCAAAATCCCCATGACTCTATCATCCCAAACACGCTCCCCACCATCTCTATCATATCACCATTTAGCATTCACTTTTCCTTCCCTGCTTACACCTATTTACTACTTGTAAATATGCATGATGCATGTAGCTACATGCATATAGTAAATGGGTGTAGGGAGATAAGGAAAAGTGAATGATAAATGGTGATATGATAAATATTGTGGTGAGTGTGTGTGATATGAGATCATCACAAGGACATTGGGTAGGAAGTTTAGGTCAGATTCTATGTTAAGTGGTAGTAAACCAATAGTAGTCAAGTGCATAAAGAATCCTTAGTTTTTTTATTAAATTTTTTAGTGATGCACTTCCAATCCATGTTTTGGATTCATTGATAAATAGAGAAAAAATAGACATCAATATTCTTCCAACACACTACATTTGTTGAAACTATATCATAAATTATAAAAATAAACAATATAAATGAACCTACACACAAGGAATAAAGAGAGATTTCCACAAAAATATACATATACAAACAAGCATGATCGAAAAAGGGGAACTAATTCATGAAAGGCTAGCCATTTAAAGGTTCACATTAAAAAACCATTTGAACTATGAAATGATAATTTCATCAAACCTTTATAATGAAATATGAACTTACAACAACCCCAAAATAAAAATGAGGAAACTCTAAAGATCTTCACCCCAACACGGGAGACAATAATTGAGCCAATGTGTTTATTCTTCTTTCACAACAACTCATCCAAAAATACTTCCTCAACCAACTTATCAAAATAGAGATCCTTGGATAAGAGGACTCATTCCTTGATCTTTGGATAAAGACCCCCAATGAAAAGAGAAGCTTTCAAAAGATCCCACGACACCACCTCTAGACAAAAGGAAACCATCTCTTTGAAGTGTTCAACATAATCCTTCATTATCAGCTAATCTTGTTGGACACTCATGAGCTCTTCCCTTTTTTTTCATCTTCACCTCCTTAGGTATAAACCATCAGACAAAGAGGGACTTAAAATATTCCAACATCATCCCAAATTGCATCGTTGTTGGGGAAAATAACTCCCATTATTCCAAAGATGAACCCTCAAACAGACCTAGAACAACTTGAACTCTAATACATTTGGGAGTTCCAAGCAATCTGAAGACATGATCAACTTACTCAAGCCACTTCACTACCTCTAATAAACCTTGATTCTCATAGAAGATGGGAAGCAACTGAGGAGAACCAGAAACAGATCAAGACCCGCTATAAACTTTTATGAACTTTCAGGGCAGCATATTCTGAATAACACAAAAATCATAAAATCGGGTTCAGAATCAACCTAAAACACAACCGAAAGGAACATCTTGGTCCAAAACAACTGGCTCAAAAGAAAAATTTCATAACAAAACAATAATTCTATCTTTGAAAACCACTATTTCATTTTTTATTTCAAACCACCTTCTTTTAACTCCACTTTTGACAACATAATAACCCACATTTTTAAAGCAAAACCAATTTTGGAAATCATTTTTCCCCTTTCCAAAAAACATTTTGGAAAACCAAGCCAAGATGATCAATAAAATAGAGCATGCACATTGGCCACAATGGATAAGGAACAAGTCAAAACCCACACTAATACTATATTTCTCATTAAATAATTTTCATAGTAGTCATCAATCATCTCTAATCATGCTTCCATGATATTAAACTGCACAAAGTCATCCTAAAAGAAAGACATTAAACTGTATAGTGTCACTCATCCTATTTTCATTATGTTAAACTGTACAAATTGATCCTAGAAGTAAGGTGTTAAACTGCACACTATATCTCATCCTGGTTATAGGATTTTAAACTACACAAATTCATTCTAGAAGAAAAATGTTAAATTCATAGCATCTCTTATCTTGGTTCCAAGACATTAAACTACACAAATTCATCCCTGCAGTAGGAAGTTAAATCGTATAGCATCTCTCATCCTAGTTGAAATAAGTTAAACTACATATATTAATCTTGTCAACAAGCCACTAAAATATATAGGGGAGTTACGCCAACAGTGGTGATGAGATGAAATGTAGGATTCTTCAAGGTTAAGAAAAGCGCAAAAACGCAAAACACAGAACCCAAAAGATCAGACAATGATATAGGAAAAGTAAAAACTAACATACATTGGATTCTATCCTTGATTCGTTCGATGGATAGTAGTGGAGTCACACCGGTAGCAAAGGAGTTCTATTAGATCTTCAGAATCAGGATGA
This sequence comes from Viscum album, assembly GCA_963277665.1. Taxonomy (NCBI): domain Eukaryota; kingdom Viridiplantae; phylum Streptophyta; class Magnoliopsida; order Santalales; family Viscaceae; genus Viscum; species Viscum album. Next base: position 1,150,548,529 of record OY728121.1, on the reverse strand, counting down.
GTGAGTACCGGTTAGGGTTTTTCTAAATAAATCAAGAACACTTTTAACAACACTTTTGGAAAATTGCTATTAAAGACCCCTTTTATCAGCATTAAATTGATAAGCGTTGATAAAAGATATTTTTATCAGCACTAAAAAAGAATTGATAAATCTCAAAATTTATTTGCACTTTGAAAACGTTGATAAAAACATCTCTATCAGTGCTAATATTTTAGCACTGATAAAAATTATTTCTATTAGCGCTTTTTAGCACTAATAAATATTGATCTTTATCAGCGCTGAAATTTTAGCAATGATAAAGGATTTATTTAAATAAATTTATTATAATTTTATAATCATTAAATACATATAATTATTTATTTATAATTATATAAATACTTATTTAAAAAATAATAATTATTTAATTATAATAATTAAAATTTTATAAATTTATAAATATATTAAATATAAATATATAAATATATTTATTTATAAAAATTTATTTACAAATATATTTTTAAAAATTATTAATGGATATATAATCTTAAATACATGCATTTTAAAAATGAGTGCACATTAAAAATATTGAAAAAATGGATAATTTTTATTAATTAAATATAAATTATTGAGACAATATGGATATATATACTAAAGTAAAGATTAATACATATTGAAAATACTAAAACATAATAAATAAATATATATAAATAAATAATAAAAAATGATCAAATTCAAAAATAAAATAAAAAATATTAAAATATTAAAAATCAATGCCTCAACTATAATAGTATTATAAATAAATAAATAAAATTGGATGATTAAAAACATAATATATTAAATGTATCATGTTAACAATTAAATTATAAAATATACAGAAATTTGAATAAATTGCATAAATATTAGGTGTATGTGTTTCTATATATTGCGCAAATATATTTTTGTGTGTTTTTTCATATAAATTGCATTAATTACATATATATGTACGTGAAATCAATGTAACAAATGATGTTTGATATACGTTAAATTGAAAAATCAAACAAAATTAAAATGAATAAGACATTAATATTTTTTTAATTAACATTCTATTCATTTTATATATATTTATATTTCATATATATTATTTATTACTATTTATAATTAATATATATATATATATATATTATACGTACTCATTTTTATTAATAATTCTTTCATTAATAAATTTTTAAATAATTTTTTAATTTATTCATTTTTAGTTTTTTTGTTTGATTATATATTCATTTAAATATCAACATTTAAAATATACTATTTATCAATATTTATAATCTATATATATATATATATATATATTAAATTTATTCATTTTTATCAATAATTATTTAATTAATAAAATGGTTAATATTTTTCTTAATTTACTCATTTTAAATTTTTATTTGTTTAGTTATTTCATTTTATTTATTTTATATATCTATATATTTAATATATATTATTTAATAATTTTTAAAATTTATATATATGTCTATTAATTTTTTAAAAAAAAATATTTAATTAATGAAATTATAAAAAAATTAATTTCATTTTCCAAACCTTTATCAGTGTTGATAAAGGTTGTCATTTATCAGCGCTTTATTATTAGCACTCATAAAGGATAACTTTTATCAGTACTAAAATTAAAGCACTAATAAAGGGTAAACGTTATCAGCACTAAAATAAAGAACTGATTAAGGTGAACTTTTATCAGTTCTAAAAAAATGTGCTGATAAAGGGTGCCATTTATCAGTGCTTTTTTAGCACTGATAAAGGTCCCCCATCATCATCGCTTATTTTAGCACTGATAAAGATGGACTTTCTCCATTCATTTTTCAAGCACTCATAAATTCCAGCACTAGTAAAGGTTGGTTTTGTAGTAGTGAGATCCACATGACCCCACTATCTTTGAGCCTATCCATTCCCCTCAACTACCTTACTTACTTGAGGTAATCAATTTTTTCATAACTCTTTTTACTAAATGTGAATCAAAAAACTACCGATAACTTTATATTATTAAAATTATATAAGGTAAAATTATATGTGATTTATATCTATCATCACCCACTCATCACCTTATTGTGAGGGGTATGATGTGCAATATAAAAGGATACATGATACATAATAAATAATTCTAAAAAGATCACATTCCTGTGGGTTTGAAGATGCTCATGAGATAACTATAGATTTTTTTGTTCCTCTTGATGATCTGGATCTCACCACGGTAGATAATGTTATTGGAACATTTATAGCATAGTCATTTAACCTTATAAAGATACATGTATATAATAATAATGTATGTCTTTTAATTTTTTTAAAGAAAAAACTTGAATAGTTGATGAAAAAAATAAAGGGGAAATGGAAGGTCAGATCAAGACAATTTTGTGGATCAACCAAGAAATTAAAAGAACCTTCCCAAAGTACCTTCACCCCACCAGTTCCACTACAACATATATTAACATGGTAATTTCATGAAGATACAACATTTAAATATTCAAATTAATCCTATATTAAACAAGAATAATAAATATTTGAAGATTCCATTACAGGCACGATTGGTTTCAAGAGTATAAATGAAATTATTAAGTTTGAATGATTGTGAGTCTCAGTTGTGAATCCATACATGTGACACATTTTCATAGTCTGACTGTAAAAAAAGTGATCTACTATGTTTAGTATAATTCATAAATATTCATATTTTCTATAGGCATAAATATTACTACTATATAAAGGGAAAACCTATGAATAAAAATTAAGACTCATTAATCCTGCTATCATTTATACACCATAATTTAATTTTAATATAGAATAAATTGAAAAAAAAATCAACTAAGCATGGAATTTGAAAAGAAAATAAAAAATCCACACTCTTCTTTATTCCTACAATAAAGGGGGAAAACTCTATAATTTAATCATACAAAATATATTTTAATTTTTTCATTACTTATCTGTTTTTTTTAGTAATCACTGGATTCCCATCACATTCAATTTTAAAACCTTAATTTCTTTTGGATCCAAATCATGAATATTAAAAAAAAATATAAGACACACGATGTCCATTTTGAATTAGTAATGCACAACAATCAACATTTTATAGATACACATGAAATTATATGTTTTTGTTTATTTCTTAAAGAGAATTTTTTTAAGATAGGGTGATCTATAAATATCATCTAAATCATGATATTTGGTCATGAATGAACAAAAAACCTATGAAATTTTTCAAATGGATACATATTATGGTATATATATTTATATTTACCTATCAAAATAAATTCCAAAATAATTTACTTATTTTGGTTAACATTTCTACAATGTTTGAAACAAAATAACAACATGATTATGCATATTAAGTTTTTAAATTTATGAAAGATATCATATACCATCAATAAAATAACATATCAAAAAAATTATTACCAAAGGTAATTAAATTTATTTTAAAATATTTTTTAATCATTTGTTTTTATATATTTTCTCAGTTCTACTAGGACTACCAATAATCTATTTACTCAAATGAATAAATAAATTTGTTTAGAGATGATTGTTTAGAGTATGTGGTGTTGGATTGTTTTATAACATCAAGTTGAGGTGATTGCCTATTATGTTTGTGACCTAGTACTAACTAGGACCTTATAGATGCATTTGGGATTTAGTGTATGAGTATTATAATGCTTATATATTATTTTTTCTAAAATAAATTCATGTAGTATTGAAAATATATTTGTTATATTTTTATTATAATCCATCATTATCAATTTTCTTCCAAACTTTTTTCCAGATTTGATCCTCCTATCATTATAAATGAATTCAAACCCCACAAAAGATTTTATACCCCTATTGAGAGAGGATACATATTTGATGATCCTACCCTATCTATGGTTCCTCACCCCGATGACAATAGTATGAAATATTTGATTGACAGTGCTTCAAATTTTGTAGCTCATTATGCATAACTATTTTAGGACCTCTCCAAGGAAAAACACTAGTCAAACCCTTTATTTTTTTCCATATTAGGGGAGATTTACATTATTAATATACAAAAAAGTTCTAGGAGAAACAAAAAAAGAATCTTTATAACAAGCCATGGATTGATGGGAAATCACTTTAGAATGGTCCGAACATTCAAATTCACCTACTTATTTTGCTAATTCAGTCCTGATTCAATTCAATATTTTTGAAAAATTTACTAAACAAACATCTCATGTTATTAATTCAATCTTCCTATTGTTATTATAATATTTAAATGATTCTAAAGGTAATATTATCACACCCTAATTGACAATGCATTTATTTTAAATTGTTCACTAATTTCTTTCCTTTATGAGTTAGGATGAGTTTCTAAAAACTGAAAAAGATTTGGGTGATGACCTAGAAAAGCAAGAAATAACTGATTTGTTTCCCAAAGATAGGTATCATCAAGACTACAATTGAGATAATTATTATAGGTAAATGGTTTAAGTATCCTTCTACCCACAAATATAAATATATATCACCAATAGATGGGATGTATTTCACCTTGGAAGTATATTGGTGTGTTCCTTAGGGTTATTTTTCTCAATTTTAGCAAGGGTTGTACCTTTTGTTTCTTAATTTTTAATACTATATTCATGTTGGTGTTCCCTTTTTCCAAGAACTGTAGGTGAAAAAGGATGGAAATTTTATAATGAAGAAACCTTACCTAAAATGGGAGGAATTTCAAGGAATCCCTCTCCTATTTTATACAAGTGTTTTTATATTAGTAATCTTTCTCTGTGGAAGGTGATTCCATGCTCCTAGCCTCATTATTTTCATTTTTTCCCACTTTATTTTGATGATTTTATAAAAAACTTCTTTATACTTGATAAAAAAAATCCAAAATTCATTTATGATGTGTAGGAATCAACCGCACATCAATATGACATAATTTGTGGTTGGTATGACTCAAAGTGCATGTTTTCAATATAAAAGTGTAATTTTAGTTTAAAAAATGGATTTCACTGACAAAAACTTTAAAATGGGGTCTAATTATCATTAATACTTTTTAAAATTATACATAATTAATTTGTGGTTTGCAGGAATGAACCGCATGTCAATCTTCCACACAATGTGGTTAGTATGACTCAAATTTCATGATTAAAATATAAAAGTATCATTTTATTTTAAAATGCACTTCACATTACCAAAATTGATAAAATTTACTTGTATTGTTTTTGAAAATTATTAAAATGATCCATAATTCATTTTTGATATGTAGGAATCGACCGCGCATCAATCTGACACATGATGTGTCTAGTATGATTTAAAGTGCATGTTGTCATATTAAAAAAGTGTCATTTAACTCAAAAACATGTGTCACATAGCCCAAACTAATAAAACAATATTTTTTTGTCTTGATAAATTAGTAAAATGATCTATAATTTATTTTTTACAAGTAGTAATTGACCACACATCAATCTAACCCAAAATTCGGTCAGTATGACCCAAAGTGTGTGTCTTCACATTAAATGTGTAATTTTATTATAAAAGTCATTTCCTATATACAAAACCAATTAAACTAGATTTTATTTTCTTTAATATTTAGGAAATAATACATGAATGTTTTATGGAATATAGAAATCGATAACACATCAATCAGACACATGATGTGTCTAGTGTGACTCAAAGTATGTGCTTTCATTATAAAAGTGTCGTTTTAGTTTAAAATGTGTGTCACATTTTCAAAACTTTTTAAATGATTTCAGATTGTTTTTTAAATTCAGTATAATTATCCTTATTTTATTTTTGATTTTTAGGAATCAATGACATGTCAATACAACACATAATGTGGTCAATATGACTTAGAGTGCAAGTTTTCATTCTAAAAAGGTGTCATTTTTCTCTAAAACTTGTGTCACATAGCCAAAACTGAGAAAACGAGTATGGATTGTCTTTATACTTTAGTAAAATTACTCATAGTTCATTTTTATAAATATTATACAACCACGCATCAATCTGATACATGATGTGGTTGGTATGACTCATAGCGTGTGTTTCCACATTGAAAGTGTAATTTTACTTTAAAACTTACATCACATAGACAAAACTGAGTAAATGGTATTTTATTGTCTTTAAACTTTAGGAAATTGTTCATAATTCATTTTTGTTATTTATGAATTTAACTCACATCAATCTAACCTATTATGTGGTTATTATGACTCAAAGTGCATGTTTTCAATATAATTGTGTCATTTTAATTTAAAACGTGCATAAAATTTTCAAAACCTAGAAAACAATCTTGGATTGTTTTCAAACTTTAGTAAAATGACCCATATTTCATTTTTCATGTCTATGAAGTGACCACGCATCAATGTGATATACAATGTGGCCCATATGACTCAAAGTGGGTGTTTTCACAATAAAAAAGTGTTAATTTACTCTAAATCAAACATCACATAGATAAAACCAATAAAACAATCCCAGATTATCTTAATAATTTAGGTAAAATATCCATAAGTCATATATTATGTGAATAAATCAACTTCACATCAATTATATCCATAATGTTCCTAGTAGGACTCTAAGTGCATGTTCACAATAAAAATGTCATTTTAGGGTAAAATACGATTCACATAGACAAAGCTAATCAAACTAGTTTGTATTATTTTTATACTTTATTAAAATTATTTATAATTTATTTTTTTATGTGTATGAATCAAAATCATGTCAATCTGACACACAATGTGTTCGGTATGACTCAAAGTGCATCATTTCACATTAAAAGTGTAATTTTACTCTAAAACACACATCACATACCCAAAACTGGGTAAATGAGCTTGGGTTATCTTTACAATTTAGTAAAATGAAACATAACTCATTTTTGTGTTTAGGAATCAACCACACATCAATTTGACATAGAATTTGGCTGGTATGACTCAAAGTGTTTGTTCTCAATATAAAAGTGTTGTTTTAGTTTAAATTATGTGCCAAATTATCAAAATGGATCCAAATATCTTATATTATTTTCAAAATTTAGAAAAATGATCCATAATTAATTCGTGATGTGTAGGGATCTACTACACGAAAATCAGACAAACAATGTGGTTGGTACAACTCAAAGTGCCTGCTTTCACATTTAAAAAGTTTCATTTTACTCTAAAACATGTGTCATGTAGCCAAAACCAAGAAAAATATGTTTCATTATCATGATACTTTATGAAAATGATCCATCATTAATTTTTTATGTGTAGGAATTGGCCTCATTTCAATCTGACACATGATGTGCCCAGTAGGACTCCAAGTTCATGTTCATAATAAAAATGTTATTTTAGTCTAAAATGTGATTCACATGTCCAAAACCAATAAAAAAGATCATATTGTATTGATACATTATTAAAATGGTCTATAATTCATTTTTGATGTGTAGGAATTGAGAACACGTCAATATAACACATGATGTGATCATTATGACTCAAAGTGAATGTTTTTCACATTAAAAGTGTCATTTTACTCTAAAACATGCATCACATAGCCAAAACAAAGCAAACAAGATCAAATTTTATTAATACTTTAGGAAAATGATTCATAATTTATTTTAAATTTATAGTAATTGAACATTTGTTAATACAAAAAATGATGTGATTGTTATGACTCAAAGTGTGTGTTTTAACATTAAAAGTTTCATTTTACTATAAAACATGTGTCACATATAAAAAACTGATTAAATAAGCTTAGATTGTCATGATACTTTAGGGAAATGATCCATAATTATTTTATGATTTGTAGGAATTGACCACACATCAATATGACACACGATGTGGCCAGTATGACTCAAAGTGTGTGTTTTCTATATAAAAGTGTCATTTTTGTCTAAAACACACATCACATTTCCAAATCAAATAAATAGATCATTGATTGTCTTGAATTTTTAATAAAATGATACATAATTTATTTTGGGTGTGTAAAAATTTATCAAAGGTCAATCTGACACACGATGTGGTCAGTAAGACTCAAAGTGCATGTTTTCAATATATGTGTGAACAAAATCCCCTGATAGGAGGCATAAACCATGTTCACATATGTTGTGAAAGATATAATAAATAATAATATAATTAATTATATTATTAAATAAAAATAAAAAATAACCAATTAACATAATTAATTAATAATAATATAGTTGATAATATATTTAATAATTAATAATGTAATTAAAATATTAATAAGTAATGATATAATAATTAACAGTTATTTATGTTATTAATATAATTTATAATTTATAATATCATAAATATATTCAGTAATTGACAATATAATTTATCATATGTGGATTATATAACATTAAAATTAAAAAAAATATTTTTTATGTACTGTTACTAAAATAATCATTGATTTTACTATAAGGGCAAGATTTTTTTCAGAGGTTGATCATTAGAAAAATCAATCTATGATAGTTCTTTTTTTTATATTTTTTTTAAAATTTTTTTAAAATTATAAATACACATCAATGTAAATATTTTGAATGAAATTTTTTAATGTAAATTTTGAATTGAAATGATGGTGTAATGTAATATTTGTATTCCAATCTAGTTTTTTGTAATATTTTTATTTCAATCTAGAATGATTTTTGATCTAGTTTTCTATTAGGTATTCTATAGGTATACCAATTTACAATAGCTGATATGGCCTTTATCAATTCTAAAAAATCACTGATAAAGGCCACCTTTATTGATACAAAAATAAAGCACTAATAAAGGTTACACTTTTTAAGGGAACTTGGAATGTTAGTTCTTTTTAGCGTAAACAAATCCCATTTTTCTAAAACTTATAAAGGTGGTTTCTATAGAAGTGTGTGGTAATGAATATGAGAATAAGTTTCTTGAAATATATAAAAAACCATCAACAAACTCCCAAAACATCATCCCCCTTTTGATTATTTCAAAACACAAAGAAGTTTCCAACAAACTCTCCCATTAATTGAAATGGTCAAAAAGGTAAGATCATTAAGTGTAGATGATGAAAAAAATAAATGAAAAAGAATATAGAGAAAGTGAAGTAAAAAAATTGGCATGTGAATTACAATAATTAAACTTATCCTCTATATATAGTAAACAATTTTTTGTTAGGGGATTGCCTGAGTGATGAATTCACCCTATAATCATGTATGAAACCTGAGTTCCAATCTGGGTGGTGGAAATTTCCATGGAACTATAACAGTATTATAGCACCTTAGTAGTTAATTTACTAGAATAGTTAATTTATTGGAGTCCTATAACAGTAGTATTTTTCATAAAAATGGGATTTTGATCCACTAAATTGGGCATTCTTGCCACAGAACCTCCAAACCATCAAATGGTGGGCCATTGAGATGTGTACTGAAGCACCTTATAATTAGTGGAGTGTAATATATATAGTTTTAGGTCATTCACCTATAAAACTGGATAAAGAATGGTCATCAAATAAGTGATTAAAAAACTAAAAGAAGTGAACAATTATTTGAGTGCACTTCAGGACAAAGTTCACACGTACTTATGTATAGGGTGATGATGGAAGGCTACAAACAAGACTTTAGGGTGATAGGGCTAGCATGGGCAACCAAAAAAAAGATGGATGGGGTTATTTCAGTTTGGGGCTGTTAGTCCACTAATCATATAATTTTTGCCTTTGAGAATTTGGTCCATGTAATATATGGATTTCATGTTATATAAGGGTTACCACACAACTTAGTTAAAAAAATTATCCATAAAATGATATAAAAATGGTATTTGAGTCATATATTAAATAATTAAGGCATAGTGAGAATAAAAAATTGTCACTAATATGAATAAAAAAGAACCTAAACTATCATTCTTGATAGTAAACCACAAAATTTAATAAATAAATATAGTAATGATTAAATAACTTTTTAAACATTAAATATAACCCCCTCTTAAACTATGAAAACCTATTTAATCTAAATTATAAGTACCAACAATGTTAAGTGGTAAATCACACTTTCCCTTAATCTAAAAACTTCCTTGTTAAATAATAATATGATAGTGTGTGTTTCTTCTTTGTTAAACTCCCCATGTATAAAACATTTACTATAAAGATCCAAAAATCAGGTTAAATAAATTCAAGGAATTCATAAATATATAAAATGAATTAAAATAAAAATAACATTTGAACACCTACTAGCATACCATTAAATGAAATAATAAAAGTTATGCCTGATTTTCAACATGAAACACTTTACCTAGGAATAATGAAAATCATAGGATAGTTAGATTCATTATAACACATATAGGAATGGAAATCATTGATGTGTTAGGATTATTGACATTAAATAAAGACTTTTCATAAAAAATACTTCTTAGGACCAAGGGAATGTGTAAATCTAAAATAATAGTTAGATTTATAATATAAAAATAATTCACATATAGAACTATTAAAAATAGAAATTATTATATCTTTACCTTCCATGAAGTAATAATTATACAATATAGGATATTTCCCAGTGTATCTAATATATTTTCTCTTCATTTTCTTCCTTTATAGTTACATTAGTTTATCAAAACATTCCCTTCAATTGATAAACTTATCCAGTGTTTCTTTCAACCTCTCTAGTTCAACTTTTAGTTTCTCATTCTCTATTTGAATATCTTAAAAATCATTATAAACCATATCCTTGTTGGGGGTAATCTTTATTCATTAACTTATCCTTCATTTACATCTGAATTCACATCTCATTGAACACATGCTTATGAGTCACTTTAAGATTCCTGTAAATATTAGTGATATTTATTAGCTCACTATACAAATTATCACACACAACATTAAATTATTAAACATTAATATTATGATTAGTAGATCTAGTAGATGAGGATGATGAAGATGATATCTCAAAATATTTAACCCTCCAAAATAGGTTACCATATTCATTCTCTAGTTTGCATTCATCACATGAATCAATGTCTACTAAACAATACCATTATGAACTGAAAGACTCATTTTTTAATTATTTTAATGCCTTTATTTATTTTACTTTATTTCGGGAAATCATAATTCATGTAGCGAGGTTCATTCCATCTACAACAACTAGGATTGATCTTTTAAGCCTTTTTAACTTTTCAATGCTAACATTTGTTATTCTATTTCAATTTTTATAATTTATAGATTTTTTAAATATCCTTGAATATTTTTTATATCCCATATCCATTATCAGAACCTATATCATCAAAAAAAATGAATAGTGGAAGGAATAATAATTTTAAAATAATATCTATGTTTTCTTAACTAATCTCATTATCAATATTTTTTTTTAATTAAACCTCTTTATAAAAAAGTTTACCAACAAGATCCTCCATATAATATTGAGTAAAATATTTTCTCCCTTCAGTCTCTTAGTTATGGGAATTAAATTTCTTAAAAATGCCTCTTGAGATTCTTTTAATGATAACTTCATCAATCATGGTATCTCTAAGAGCAGTCATGTTTCTAAAAATCATTGTGAATCTCTAATATATCTCATTAAAACATTCATTCTCTAACATTTTAAATTCTTGATACTCTACCATGTAAATGCCAATATTTTTTATACTACTTATCAAAAACTTTATTAGTGACTTGTAATTTCCAATAAATGATGGAAGCAGATTTATAGGAAAATATATGACTGTAAAATTCATACTAATTAAATAGTAATGATAATTGATAAGTTTATAATTTAAAATTCACTTAAAAGAATTATTACGTAATAAAGTTTTTAAATTAAATTTTGGATACTTTTAATATCATAACATAATAGCCTAATAATTAATAGAAATATTTTTCATAATATCTCTATCCTATCTTTCTAGTATTCATAGTCAACTCCATTGAAATGCATGGCCTCAAAAAAATTATTATGCATCACATCTTAAATTATGAAAACTAAAAATAGAGCTTTCCCTTGGACTATTTGAAGTTTAGGAATAAAGTTATCATAAAGAATATTATATATATAGAGATATAAGTAAACATAGAAAAAGATATAAAAAAAGAGCATGATTTGATACCAACTATTAGTTTCAACAATGGTGATGGAAAGTGAAAGAGGGATGGGTGAATTTTCAATCTCAAATTATCAATGTAATTAAACAATGAATATGATAGGTTGTGGAAAAATACATATATCAGTTCATGTGAACTAAAATGAATATGTAGTGAGTGTTATGTAGCCAGTATGACCTAAAATTGTATATAGGAAAGATATACAAGGTGTCATGTGAATTTATAGTGGTTCTAGTAAATACGTGATCCACTCTTCATAATCCCTAAAACTCTTATAGAGATGTGAACATATACTAATTTCCTCACTTTTGAAGGGAGGGATAACCCTTTAAAACCCCTTAATTTTATACCTAGGTGAAAAAACATAATGTTCCTCATAGAATCAATCATAACCCATCATATTTTTTGATTTAGAGGAATAACTGAAGGGTTTCATATATATTTTTTACAACTTAAACACAATGGAAGAAAAATCCATAAACACATCAATCACATTATCAATATATATGTATGGAATGAATATAAAAAAAAGTAAAATAATATCATACCTTACACCTATCAATCCATATTGTTGAAGCCTCTCACAAGAATTTTAATAATATCATTGAGAATCTCTTGAAAGACTCTATCCTATAAAATTGTGCACTAATCATGGGAATAACTAGATGATAGGATAGGATCTCCCCCTATTCACTATTTGATAAATCCTTAAGTTCAAAGAATAGATAAAAAATATCTTGATAATCATTTTGGTTTGAGGATTTCTATTGTGATCAATGAATTAAAAACTCATATCCACCTCTTTGAGGATAAAAATATGTATATATGGGCACTAAGAAAAAAAATTGTTAGACTATATTCATGATACATTTCATAAATGACTCTCATTTTTACAACACTTTATAGCACTCAACTTTAACCTCTATTAATTCATTTGACATTTAAATGAACAATAAAGAGATTCAAACCCCTCATTATCATCATCATATGATGATCCTAACTGATAATGATAGTTATTATTGAATATGATGCTTGGAAAAAGGGTTAACATACAATACAACAATCCCACATATAACCATACACCTGGTTCTGGATTTGATCCCATGAAATCACCCCATACCAAACTCCTCCCCCCCAGGCCACCCCACCCATTTGGGGGGTATAAAAATGAAAAAAAAATATTCCACTCAAATGACTAATGTAGGGTGAGTGATGGAAAGTGTAAAAAGGTTACATTATCATATGGTGCTGACAAGTTCATGCTCCATTTATGGAATAAGTGAAAATGTAAGGTGAATATCTCCATCAACCCGAAAGAACCACACTTGAATGTCCATGTTAGAATGGATGTCATTCCTCTTAGAGACATTCTTCTAGGTGTTGTTTAGCACCAACACTAAGGAGTAAACACCATAGTTCTTCCTCATGTCCCACCACTTCATCATCATAAATCCATAGTGGACATAGTCTGACTCCCCCAACTTCACCCACATTTGATTCTCCCCCATCATCTCCTCCCTAACCTTTCCCACTAGGAACTCCAATGTCCACACCCTCCTGAACAACATCGATGACTGGTTGTAAGACATACTCATGTATATCTTCATCACCCACTTCATAATCACCAATGCCACCACCCTCCAACCCATCCCCACCATCGCCTTCCAGATGATTGTTGACACTTTCATACCCATCACTAACCTCCTCTCCATACCCATAATACCCTATCACCGGCTCTGTTTTATATGTTCCTTGGACATGGTCTTATTACTAGAAAGTTCCCATGTCGGATCTTCCTTAGGCTCTGGTCATCCACTATTGATCATATGTCCATGGATGCACATAAGGAATGAAAGTGGATCATGCATCAGTAAGTGTGGATGTAGATCACAATAGGTGATCATAATAAATTTCAATAGAAACACACTAGATTATTTTTCTTTAGATTTAGGTAGTTATTACAATGGATAAAAACACCCTATTTATAGTGATGTAAACTTACAACATTCAACCTGAAGTAAAACCAAATATAAATAAAAGTCCAAAAAATAGTGCAGTGGGTTCCACCCAAGCATTTGAAGCCAGGAACATAAAGCAACCCAAGTTGAATTATTCAATCCTCAATCATAGAAGTGGATGTTTGGTTTTTTCCAAAGAAATAAAAGTTTATTATTCAACATCCCCCTTAAAACTTGTATTTCTTGTATAAAATTTGTGTATCCTATTGGATAATAAACGGGTTCAAAAACTTAACCCTAGTTTATGCTTTAATTTTTCCTTTACCCTTTGGTGGCTTTTATGGAATTAATTCCCTCATCAATCACTTTCCTCTAGATTTCATCGATTTTAGCTTCCTCAAAATTGACTGGATTGAATGTCACCAATAAAAAATACATGTTTACATACTCCTCCATTAGTTCTATTCTCTCATATATATCTATATGTATTTGAACATTTTGGGAATTTATATGAGAAATTTATCATTTTATGTCTTCATATGTAGGATTATGTGGTGATGGAATCATTGGTTATTCAACTCCTTTTTCCTCCAATGGTACTTCAATTATTTCTTCATCTTCTATAGTGAGTCATATGTATCTTGAATCATCATCTCAATTAACATTCCATGTATCATTTTTATCAAATAAAACATATTTACTATAAATAATATTCTTGGTGATGGTATTATATGAGAAATATCTTATTTCTTATTCTCCATATCTCGTAAGGAAACACTTCACTCCTTTGTCCTTAATCTTTGTTCATCTTGCCTCCAGAATTTTAACATAGGCAATGGAACCAAAAACACTAAGATAGATTACACTTGTCTTGTGATTAATACATGCTTCATGTGGTGTCTTTTATTTATGATATTTGGTTTGGAATATATTTAGTATATACACTATGCACAAAGCCGCTTCAACCCAGAAAGTATTGGGAACTCCTTTTTCTTTAAAGATGATTTTTCCCATATTGAGAATAGTTTAATTTTTTCCCTTTCAACTACTCCATTGAGTTTGGGTGTGTAAGATGGAATAATATGGTGATGAATTCCATTTTTATTGAGGTAATATTTAAAAACATCATAGGTGTACTCCCCACCAAGATCAGATCACAATGTTTGCAGGTGATTCTTTCTTTGATTTCCCACCCAAGAATTGAATTATTTTAAAACATAAAAGACTTATGGATTAATCTTGATAAATCACATCCATGTTTTCCTAAAATAATCATCAATAAATTTCAAAATGTACCTCATTTTTTCATTTTATTTTGGATTTAATAGACTGCAGACATCGGTACGAACTAGATCTAGTGGCACTGCAACATTCCAGTTGGTCATCTTTGCAAAGATGTTTCTATGTTGTTTTAATAGAACAAAAATTTCACATATTTGATTCAAATGTCTAATTATATGAATTCCAATCACCATCTTATATCTTCCTAATAATCTTAAACTTTCAAAGTTTAAATTCTTGAACCTGAAATGATATATCCAGTCATTATTATCATGTACCATTTTCAAACACTATGGTACGTCGGGTTGGATCACAATCAGAAACATACAGTTCTTACCATCGATAATTTTGTGATCATCCTCCATTTTTTATCAATAATCATCGTTTTTTTATTTTTTAGGCTTATGTGAAAGCCGTTTCCACCGATTTCCTGAGACATAAGATTTAGGTCTTCATTTTGGGTACATAGTAGATATCAAAGAAGAAATCATGATTGTCATATTTTTTCTTGATAAAAATATCTTCTATTCCATGGAAAATATAATTAGGAGAGCAACAAATTAAATCTCTCATCATACCTACTCATCTATATCTATAAACAAGTGCTTGTGACCTGTCATGTGGTTTCTAGCTCCATAGTGAAGATACCACATACCTTGAGTTTCTGTTAATTTTTGTGCCATTACCACATGGGACTCCCCAAAATTATCTCATACTTCAATGATATGTGCCTCCTTGGTGTCATTCTCCATGTGTTGCTTTCTCCAACATTCATTACTATAATGTCTATAGTTTTTACAATTATTGCATTGAACATTTATTTTATCCTATTGGTGATTATTAAATCCTACCATTCTTCCTCATCCTTATTATTTTGGAGTATATTTTTAATATCCATGACCTCCTCGATTTGGGATTTTTTCACCTCATCCTCATATTATTAGATTAAATTATTTCCCATGAAATACTCTACCTTTATTTCTTCAAAAGTTTCTCTCTTTACCCTTTTCAAATTCATTGAGATAAAAATTTGATTGTCATACATGCTCCACTCCATTAGTATCACTCTGATAATATACCTTCAATTCATGGTCTTGTGGTGACCTCGTGAGTTCTTCAAAAAATATCATCTCTAGGTATTAAGTTTCTTCTAGGTAAACAACTTTATAATCAAATTTTAGGTATAAGGATCATAAAATTTTCTAACATACCTGCATGTCAGCATTATTTTATTTATTTATTCATAATAAATTCACCACAACCATTACATGAGTATGATACTCAATAATGGTTTAATAATATTTCATAAATATGGATTCAAACTCACCTCACAAATATTGTAGTTGTATTTTCTTCACTTTATTTTCACCTTTTAATGCTTTACAAAGATTATCCCATATCGCCTTTAAAGATTTTGATGAAGATATTATTTCAAAGTTTGATTCATAAAGTCCTTAATAAATGATTTATTTAGACTTTTATACATACTTTTATTCCACCTAAATAGTGTCCTTTTAAAAATTCTAAAATAGCAAACTCTACTTATTTCAATTCTGGATCGTTTTATCCATCCTCCACGATGTCTATAAAATCTTAAGTGTCGAGGAGTTCTTGAATTTTGGATGCACCAATTTTTTAATTGTTCTTCATAAACTTTGGGATCAAAGCTAGTGAGATCCCATTCACCATGGATATTGAAAAATATTTGGATAGGAAAATTTCATATGTAGATATCCTGAATTGAAAAATCCATATATTTTTTCCTTTTGAAGTCCTTGTTGTTAATTTTTTCAGAATTGTAGACTACAATTTTTTTCAATTTTGGGATGATATTATTTTCTTGGTAAAACAAATGAATGGATGGAGAGAAAAAAAATTATGGGTGGAAGATGTAAAGAGTGATGCTAGTTAGCAAGAATATCATGGGGAGTATGCTAGATGAAATTGAGGTGATTTTTTTAAAACAAAATGGAGATGGTGGTGAGTATTGATGGTGGGAGGAGAGATATGTGATTGTGGGATGAGAAAAGAAATAGTATAAAACATGGTATTGAAACCACCTTCCGACATTGTTGTAGAAAATTGGGAAAAGAAAAAATTTCTTTTACACAATGTCAAAAGAATCCCTTTTAAAAAATATTGGAACACACCTGGATAAATTATACCAAAAAAAATTCTTGGTTGAAATACTTGTTTTCTTATTCCTTATATACTACTTCAATTTATTGCAATTAGATATTATAGAACACACAGGAAGAAACACCTCCAAACCCAATGATTCCACTAAAGGTGGTTTGTTCAATAGCAAATGTGGAAGCAGATCACTAAAGGTGATCACAAAATATTATAGTTGAAACACACTGGATTTTATTTCTTCAGACTCAGATGACTATTACAATTGATAAACATACCCTTTTTATAAGGATACAAACTTAAATAAAAACAAATGAAGGAAAACCAAACATAAATAAAATTCCACAAAATGGTGCAGTAGGTGTCTCCCAAGCATCTGAAGCCAACATACATCAAGTATCCCAAGTTGAATTCTCTATTCCTCCATTGTAGTAGTGGATATTTGGTGTCATCCAAGGAACCAAAAGTTTATTATTCATTAATTTGGAGTTCCAAATATAGTTCTTTAGTGGTTATTATGTGAGGATTCATTCTATTCTTTGAGAATACTACCCCTCCCAGCACTGCCTTAGGCTTTGATTGGCTGTCATCGATTGGGTGATTTGGGAAGGAAGACAACTGGAGTTCAAAATCTAGTTATGTAGCACCGATGATGTGAGTCTCATGCCTTGAAACTTCTGGTGGTTCCCTAGCTCCAAGATATGTGGGAAAAGATAATGAGGAACCTATTTCCATGCCCTGGAGAAGGCTCAGTGGGGTGGCACCATGAAGTTCCATTTGTAATCAGAGTTCTTTTATTGTGTGGATTCTTGGACTTTATCCCTTGAGCAAGCTTTCATGGCCACAAAAAAAGTAGTTTCTCTTTTCCCTTGAGCAATATCAAGGTGTGTCGTCATCATCAATGAAGCTTATATATATGTATTTTTTTCTAAACACATGTTTCCTTTTATTATTATATAAAAATAGGATTCCTTTTTCAAATCAAATAACTAGATGAATTTTAAAAATATATATATCTTAAGATACATATAATATATTGTATATTTTATTTTTGAAGGAAATAATTAAATTGATTTTGTATTGAATAAAATTATACATCATTTTATGAATGAATTTTTTTATAAAAATGTTTTTATATCTTATTTATATCAGATACTAGTATAAGGAATTTTATTTTAGTAATGTTTTTACTAGTATTTTTATGTCCCTTTTATTTTCCAATTTTATGAATTATTTATTTATAATATGTTTGAAAAATTGTCGAATACATAAACTAGAAATTTTCTGAAAAATCTATTTTTAGCATCCTTCTACCCTACTCCCTTCTAGTCTCCCCTTTCTGCCATAATCAATCCCACCACCACCAACCCACCTTGGCACCCCATCTCATTGTTCCATAGTCTTCTCAATATAACCATATTAAAATTGGGTTAGAATTACCTTCAGTACAACAAATTTCATTTTATTAAGCATTAACTTTATGAAGCTACCATGCTCAGCACTATCCCGATAGTTGAATGTTTAACTACATGTGAGAAGAATTCTAAGAAATCAATACCTTCCTTCTATTGAAATTCCTTTTCCACTAGCCACACTTTTTAATGCTTCTTTCCATAATCACTACCATAGATTTGTCTTTATCCAGTGCAACCCTTTATTAGTACTGAAAAAATGATAATAAAGGGGGTACTTTTATCAGTTCTAGAAAAATGCTGATAAATTTTTCTTTTATCAGTGCTAAAATTCATTGTTAAAAGTAATCCTTTATCAATTCTTTTTTAGTGTTGATAAAAGTACACACTTTATCAACACCTTTTTTTATCACTAATAAAGGGTAATTTTACCGTCACTTTTCTTAGCGATGATAAAAGTATGTCATTTATCATTGCTAAGACGATTATTTTAGCACTAATAAATGGTATATTTCATTAAAAATGTTATATATTAATAAAAATAATATATTTATATATTTATATATTTATATTAATATAAATATAGAATATTTTATAAAATATGATTTATATAATAGGAAATACGTAATCATAGTTAATATATAAGATATTTAGTGGGAAATAGTTTATAAAATAATTAAAAATAATATTAATTAGAAATTTTCTTATTATTATTGAGTTACATTCATTTAATGATAATTTAATTATATAAAAATTCAATAAATTAATAAATGATCTAAAATAAGTTCAAAACGTGACTCGAACATCAAATAGCCATAACTTTTGATTCAACTGTATGTTTAAGCTCTACCATATATCAAATAAAATCTTGAGAAAATATATACACTGTGGTGACCCAAGGAAACCTTGATCATCATTTTTTAGTGTAAAAAATGCCTGTAATTCCTCCAAAACTGAGCTTTTTGTCAAGGTACCCCCATTTTTTAACATTTGATGGAATTTCATCATCATTTAAGGGGGTATTATTTTATTTTTTGGTAGAGACTCAATTTATTCTCAAGTATTACACAAATATGGATATTATGGTGTTCAAATTTTATCGTTTTTTATATTATATTGTTATGTATAATTAAATATATACACATTTATGAATATTTGTATATATTTTCACATAAAAATTTAATTTCATAAATAAATATGTAAACATATTTATATATAAAATATCTTTATCAATATCTAAACCATATCTAAAAATAATAGTATCCATTTTCTTTAAAAAAATGCATGGATACTTATATACGTATAAAATGTGTTTATAATGTTTATATATATGTGTGTGTGTGTGTGTGTGTGTGTGTCTGTATTAACAAACTAATATATCTTTTTTTGGTCCAGACTCAATTTATTCTCAAGGCTTACACACATATGAATGTTATGATAATCAAATTTTATCACTTTTTATATTATACTATTATTTATAATTAAATATATACACATGTATACATATTTTTATATATTTACACATAAAAATTTAATTTTATAAATAAATACATAAAAATATTTACATATAAAATATCTTTCTAAATATATAAAACTTCTCTCAAAATAGTAATATAATTTATATTTTAAAAAAGTGAATGAATATTTATATACCTATACATTTTTCATATAATGTGTGTGTGTATATATATATATATATGTATGTATTAAAAAACTGATATTATATATATATATATATATTCTAATGTATGTAGATAAATATTAATATATAATACATGTAAATAAATATAAATATGTATAATTATATTTATAGATACACACATTTATATAATATATATAAATTTATGTATGTTGTATATATGTATGTATTTATTTATTTATTTATTTATAAACACACATACACACAAAACATATTTATAAATGTATCAAAAAATAATCATATAAATATAAATTAATATATGAATAAATATATCGATAAAAAGGTATAACTATATATATATATATATCATAAAATAAAGAACATAGAAACATAGAGCAGTGGTAAATGTGCACATGCATGAGGGTGGGGTCTCAGTTTTGAATCCAAGGGGAGGCACACACGGGTGTGGGAATGAGTGACTTTTTATAGTTCTTTTATTAGTTCTGATAAAGAACTCTTTTATTAGTTCAAAAAAATGTTATTAAAAGGGGACTTCTATCAGCGCTTTTTTTAGCACTGATAAAAATCCCCCTTTAACAGTGCTTTTTCAGTATTGATAAAAGGGGACTTTATCAGTTCTATTTTTAGAAATGATAAAAATGACCACCTTTTAATGGTTCTTAGATCAATAACAATTTTTTAGTGTTGATAAAGGCTTTTTTAGTGCTTTTAAAAGTCAGTTTTGTAGTAATGAAGCTTCCTCTTTTAATCAGAAAACACACTTATTCTTTGATGCCATTTTACCTTTTTTGTTATTCTATAAATTCCCAATTTTAGTTCATTTTAAATGAATCAATCACTTTATCCATTTCTAAATTTCACTATTTTGAATAAATATGTATTTTCAATTTTTCCAAACATTCTTGTTCTCAAACATCCATTAAGATTTGAATGTTCATATCATCCCCAAATATTTATATTGGTATTCTAACTCCAGTTGATCTCTCCAACTATATTGGCTACTATATAATGAATGGATCATCTTTGAATTCCAGTTCCTGAACCTCTAGTACTTACACTTTATCTTTAGCTACCATTGAACTTTATGTTACTTCATTCAATGGTCACACCATTAGACTCTCGATGCTTCCATCTAAGTTCACTAGATTTTCTAAACTTACAATTTCCTTACTTAGATCGACTTGTGATTGGATGTTGATTTATTTCTTTCAACTTATTTATCCAACAAGTTTTGGTCCTTCCATAGAATCCCTTCATTGAATTGAACATCTCAACTTCTGATGACCTATTTATTTTCTTCATCCCATAGCAGGTATTTGAAGTTTTCATCACCATACCTAGTAAAGAAATACACTTTATAGTTAACCTCAAGGTTTTCCCAATACTTATCATCAACATAAATATATTTCATGCTTCCAAGGACTCTATGATGGCCACCTTCTGGTCGTTTTCTAAATCATATCCCCCATATAATTTCATAAACAACTACTGATGCTAGACTTCTCTTGACTAGATATTCTAATGTGTTGAAAACTTCAACCTAGATTATCTTGTACATTCCATAGTGAAATCCCTTACTCCAATCATTCTCTATAAATGACTGATTCTTTCATTCTGAAAATCTAATCTGTTGTGAAGTTCATGGAACCTTTATTTCATGCCTTATCCCCTTCTTATTATAAAGTTTCTATAAGTTGTATTCAGTGTGGTTACCATCACTGTTTGTATGAAGACAATTTTAATTCTAGTCACACTCCCTTTCCTCCAAAGACTTCCATTGATTGAAAACCTAAAATACATCAAACTTATACTTTTCAAAATAAATAAAACATTTTGATTAATATCATCAATAAATGTTAAAAAGTAGATAGAACTAATATGAGATTTAATAGGTGTAGTTACCCTAACATCAGAATATATATGTTCTAAAAATTGGATTATTGGCTTCCATATATCTAAATTAAAAAAACACTTCTCTGATTCATCATCATAAATCCTTTACATATTTTTATTTCTGTGTGATCCAGATTCAATATTCCCTCTACTGTTAGAACATTAATTTTCTTCTCATTAAAGTGAATTAGCATGTAATTCCAAACCTCTAGATCTTCCAATGAAGAAATTTTGGATAATGTAATTGTGTATGTTCTTATAGTCAAATAAAGAGTTCCATCTTTTACACCTCTTACTATACCCAATGATCCTTGGGTAACTTCCCATTCACATAGAAAAAACCAAGTAAACAAACTCATATTGTCATGAATATTTAGGAAAATAATAAATGAATATTTTATGGAATGAAGGAGTAAATTTCACATTAATCTGATACATGATGTGGCTGGTATGATTCAATGTGTGTGTTTTCAATATAAAAGTGTCATTTTAGTTTAAAATGCACATTTCATTTTCAAAATTGGGGAAACGATTAAGTATTGTTTTCAAACAATAGGATAATGATCCTTATTTCTTTTTTGACATTTAGGAATTGACTTCATATCAATCTGACACACATTTTGGTCGGTATGACTCAAAGTGAGTTTTTCACTTTAAAAAAGTATCATTTTACTCTAAAACAAATGTCACGTGGAAAAATTTGAGAAAACAATATTGGATTATCCTAATAAATTATTAAAATGGTGAAAATTTCATTTTTTATGTTTAGGAATCAACCACATATCAATCTGACACATGATTTGGTTGGTATGAATTAAAGTGCATGTTTACACATTAGAAGTGTAATTTTACTCTAAAATAAGCATCACATTGACAAAAATGAGTAAATGATATTATATTGTCTTGAAAATTTATGAAAATGGTTCATAATTTATTTTTTTTGGGTGTAGTAATTGAACTCACATCAATCTAACCTGTGATGTGGCCAGTATGACTTGAAGTGCGTGTTTTCAATATAAAAGTGTTGTTTTTGTTTAAAACACATGTTACATTGTTATAATCTAGAAAAATATCTTGTATTATTTTAAAACTTTAGTAAAATGATCCATATTTTATTTTTGATGTGTATTAATTGACCACAAATCAATGAGACGCACAATGTGGTCGGTATGACTCAAAGTGTGTGTTTTTACATTAAAAAGTGTCGTTTTACTCTAAATCACATGTCACATAGATAAAACCAAGAAAATAAGATCGAATTATCTTGATACTTTATAAAATCTATCCATAATTCATTTTGTATGTATATGAATCAACCGCACTTCAATCTAACACATGATGTTCCCAGTAGGACTCCTAGTGTGTATATAAAATAAAAATGTCATTTTAGTGTAAAATGTGATTCACATAGAAAAAACCAATAAATTTATCTCTTATTATCTTGATACTTTTTAAAAATGATCCGTAATTCATTTTTTATGTGTAGGAATTTTCCTCATGTCAGACTGACACACAATGTGGTTGGTATGACTCAAAGTGCATGTTTTCACATTAAAAGTGTAATTTTAGCCTAAAACTCATGCCACATATCCATAAATGAGTAAAAGAGATCATATTATCTTGGAAATTTATAAAAATGAAATATAATTCATTTATTTTGTTTAGGAATCAATCGCACATCAATATGAAACACAATGTGTCCGATATGACTCAAAATGCATGTTTTCAATATAAAACGTTTTTTTTAGTTTAAAACATGAATTACATTGTCAAAATTGAGCCTACAAGATCATATTATATTTAAAAATTAGAAAAATTATTCATAATTATTTTTTTATGAGTAAGAATCTACAGCATGTCAATTTGACACATAATATGGTCGGTCTGACTCAAAGTGTGTGTTATTGCATTTAAAAAGTTTCATTTTACTCTAAAAATGTGTCACATATCCAAAAACCAATAAAATGATCTTTTATTTTCTTGATACTTTAGAAAAATGATACATAATTCATTTTTAATGTGTAGGAATTAACCTCACACCAATCCAACACATGATGTTCTTGGTAGGGCTCTAAGGGCGTGTTCATAATAAAAAATGTCATTTTATTCTAAAATGTGATTCAAATAGCCAAAACCAAGAAAATAATCTCATAATGTCTTGATAAATTAGGAAAATGGTCCATAATAAATTTTTTGTGTGTAGGAATTTATCACATTTCAATATGACACACAATGTGGTTGGTATGACTTAAAGTGTGTGTTTTCACATTAAAAGTGTCATTTTACTCTAAAACATGCATCATGTAGCCAAAATAGAGGGAAAAGATCATATTTTCTTAATAATTTATGAAAATGATCCTTAATTCATTTTTGATGTGTATAAATTGACCATGTGTTATTCCAACACACGATGTTTTCAGTATGACTCAAAGTGCATGTTTTATCATTAAAATTTTCATTTTACTCTAAAACACATGTCACATATCCAAAATTGAGTAAAAAAGATCATATTATCTTGATACTTTAGTATAGTGATACATAATTCATTTATGATGTGTAATAATTGATCACACATTAATTTGACCCATGATGTTTTCAATATGACTCAAAGTACGTGTTTTCAATATAAAAGTGTCATTTTAGTCTAAAACACACATCACATGGAAAAAACAAAGAAAATGTATCTAATTTTCTTTAATATTTATTAAAATGATACATAATTTATTTTTGGTGTGTAGGAATCAATCGCGGATCAATCTGACACACAATGTGGTTGGTATGACTCAAATTTCATGTTTTCAATATAAGTGTGAACAAAGTCTCCTAACAAAAGGCATGAATTACATTCACATATGGTGTCAAAGATGTAATAACTGATAATATAATTAATTATATCAATAACTAAAAATAAAAAATAATTAATTAATATATTTAATAATTAATATTGTAATTAAAATATTGGTAATTAATGATATAGTTATTAACAACTATTTATGTAATTAAGATAATTTATAATTTATAATATCATTAATATGTTTAGAAATTAACAATATAATTTATCATATATGGATTATATAAAATTAAAATTAAAATTTGTTTATTTTTTAGGTACTATTTCTAAAATAAACATTGATTTTATTATCGGGACATGCTTTTGTATAGAGGTTAATCATTGGAAAAATCTAACTATAAGAGTTTTGTTTTTCTATATTGAGTTTTAATTTTTTTTTTATTAATTATAAATAAACATCAATGTAATTATTTTGAATGAAATTTTTTAAAGTAAATTTTTAATTTTGATGATGATGTAATGTAATATTTGTATTCTAGTCTGGGTTTTTTAATATTTGTATATCGATATCATTATACTTTCTAATCTGGTTTTCTATTAGGGCTGTTGTTGGGTGGAAAATGTATAGTAGTTGATATGGCCTTTATCAACACTGATAAAGACCCCCTTTATCAGAACTAAAACAATTCACTGATAAAGGTCACACACTTTTAAGGGCACTTAGCATGTCAGCACTTTTTAACACAAAGAAATCCCATTTTTCTAGCACTAATAAATGTGATTTTGTAGTAGTGTGTGGTAAGGCACATGAGAAGGAGTGTCTTGAAATACATAAAAACCATCAACAGAATCCAAAAATTCTTCCCCCTTTTGATTATTTCAAAACACAAATGAGTTTCTAACAAAATATCTCATTAATCGAAATGATCAAAAATGTAGGATCATTAAGTGTAGATTGTGAAAAAAATAAATGAAACCGAATATAAGTAAAATAAAGTAAAAAAATAGGCATGTGAATTAGAACAATTAAATTTATCCTCAATATATATGAAACAATTACAATTAGGGGCTTACCTGAGTGATAAATTTACCTTGTAATCTTTTATGAAATCCGAGTTCAAATCTAGGTAGTAACAATTTCAATGGAACTATAGTAGTATTGTATCACTATAGTAGTGCATATACTAGATAAGGTAATGTAGTGGAGTACTATAATAGTAGTATTTTTCATCAAAAATGGGATTTTGATCCACTAAATTGGGAATTCATGCCACAGAGCCTCTAATCCATCAAATCTTGGGCCTTTGAGTTGTGTACTCAAAGCAGCTTCTAACTAGTGGAGTGAAATTTAGTGTGAGGTGGGGAACCAATGAAATTGTATATAGGATGGTCATCAAAGCAGTAATCGGTCATCGAAATAATTGAAAAATAATTAGATCACACTTCATTACAAAGGCCACACATACTTTTATATAGGGTGATTATGGAATTATGTAAACAATACTTTAGGGTGACTATGATGGCATTGGTTGTTGACAAAAATATGGGTGGGTTTATTACAGTTTGGGGTTGTTAGAACACTTCTCAAGGCCTTTTTCCTCTGATATGTTAGGCCACTTCCCAGATTGTTTCATTTATGGTTATAAGATCATCATCCTAGTTTTCTTTTCTTTTTTTATTGAGGATCTAATATTGAGTGGTGTTTTTTACCATCTTTGACTGATCATAATTATTTTGTCTAATTTAGTTCTTGTTTTATGAATCCTAGGGGTTGTTCAGTTACTTAGATCATCAATCTACAAGGGATTTCCTTTGGTTTTGTTTTTTTAGACCAGTATTCTTATGGATCTAAGGTATGGGGGATTATGATTTACTATTAGAGTCTAAAATCTATGATCATCATAATGGATTTCATATTTAAAAAAATTATTTACATTCTTACATTTGTGAGATTATTGGTCTTTATTTGAAAATTTCATCCAGATTATAATGGTTGTCTTGATGTTTTCTAAAGAAATCACCTCTATTTGAAAATTTACTTTAACATTATGGAGATAAAAATTTGTTAATAAAACTTATTCATCCCATTTATGCCACACTAATTTCACAATTTATACTAAAGAATGAAATGTGTGAAAAAATTTATTATTTATATATCTGCTTAGTGACCAAAATTATGAAATATCTTGTCCATGCTTGAGTCAAATTTGAGAAATAATACCCTATTTCACTAAGGAGAGCCATTCATTTTAGATGAGTAATGATTCTTATACTAGTTTTTTGGATGGATTGTGCTTTCAGGAGGATCGAATCCTTTCTCTGCATGGGTAAAACATCTATTTTCTCCATTTTATGGTTTATCATTTTTAAATTAAATTTAATGACTGGTATTTTCAAGGTTCTCATGTTCGAAGTGATATATTTTATACCTTTTTTCATCTCTATCCACATAAATAGTTCTTTTTTCTTTTAGTTTTTCATAGATTTCCTTTTTGGATTAATTAATTCTATAATTGATATGATCGTGTGATATGTGTATAGTTAGAAACATTAAAACCATATTTCTGATGGTGGGTATCATTTTATGAGTTTTAATTACATGTACCTAATTTTCAATTATGATTTTAAATGGTGGCATACATGTTTTTTAGGTCCTTAAGTACTAATTCCTAGCATATGTCCATGCTTCATGTTAATTGGTTGATTTATTTAGTATAATTGAATTGTTATTAATCATGCTTAGTTTAAACTATAGAGATATAAAATTTTATTTTCTTCAAATATGTTTTTAAATTAATAATTAAATATTTCATATGTTGAATTTTTTTATGTTATGTGCATCCTTGATGATTTTGTTAATGTTATTGTCTCATTACCCCCAATTTTTGACAGTTTTTTGTTTGTGTCTATTTTCAATGGTGTGATTATGCTACTAAACTTTTTTATCACATATAGGATGGAATAAAATTTATTTTTTAAAATAAATTAAATCCATTGATGTGTTTATTGTCTTCTCTAACGGAAATCATGATATGCATCTCATCTCAGCGATGATCTTCCTAGGTCTGTATCTTGGAATTTTTTCTATTGTGGGGAGTTAGATTTTATAGATATATATCTTGGTACCTCATGAATATTTTGTGTGTATGTGTTGTAAATATTTTATCTAAGAAAATAATTTTATTAAAAATTGGATCTTGATAATTTTGTAGTGTTTGTAGTATTATATAAAATGAAATCAGTCTAAAATATTTCATGATGTTAATGGAAAACAAATAACTTTTTTTCCTAGAATTGAGATTATACATTGTTGGGTGTATTGGGTTTGGATGGGGATTTTACCTTGGAAATATTTATAAATCCATAGCTTGAATTCTAACTTGACCCATTTGTTATTATTTCATCTGGACATGTAGTGTGTGGATCATCTGGGGGTTACATATTTCTGGTAATATAATAATGATTTTTAAATTCTCTTTCTTCATCAATAATTTGACATAGAGTTTGTAGAGAATCTTGGGGATGCATATTTAAGGTAATATAATATCAATGCCTCATTGTTTTAGTGTTCTCACTTGCCTCTTTCTTCCCCTTTGTCTTGGTTTGAAATGTAAATGTGCAACCTGATTTCAAAGCTATAAAATATGGATATAGGATATTAACACTCCAAGATTATTTGGAAAGTGACAAGAATCCAAATATATTTAGGTGATGATTTACCCTACTTACCACTAAAGAAAAAGTTTTGTACATGGCAAGCATTGATGGTTTTTTAAACCTATTTCTTTATTAGTGGTTTAAAATGGAGTGTGTGGAGTGTTTGGGCACTGCATGTTTAAGGTAATATAATATTGATTCGTTAAACCTCTTGCTTTATTATCAGTTGGACATGGAGTGTGTAGAGAATTATGGGGATTCATTTTTAAGGTAATATAATGTCATTGTTTTAGTGTTCTCACTCACCTATTTCTTCCCCATTGTCTAGGATAGAAATTTCAAAACACAACCTGATTTCAAATCAATAAAAAATTGGATTGAGGATATGATCGATCAAGATTATTTGGAAAGAGACAATAATCCAAATATATTTAGGTAACATTAAATGTTTATATTTCAATGTTTAATTATAAGGATTATAAGAAGTGGTGGCATGGGAAGTCTTCTTTCTTACAAATTCCTTGTTACTTCTTTGTTCCTTCATTTTAGTTAAGCATATGTTTATGGTATAAATTTTTTTGTAAATAAACT
Organism: Viscum album; assembly: GCA_963277665.1. Classification (NCBI taxonomy): domain Eukaryota; kingdom Viridiplantae; phylum Streptophyta; class Magnoliopsida; order Santalales; family Viscaceae; genus Viscum; species Viscum album. Next base: position 1,150,519,186 of record OY728121.1, on the reverse strand, counting down.
ATTGAGTAGTGATGTTTCTTTAACATTTATAATTTTTTATTTTGAGTTTTTTTTACAACCTATATTGTGTTGTTTTATAGATTATTATAGTTTGTTTCTTTATTTCAGTTGGCATATATTTATGTTATATATGGTTTTGTAAATACACATATTGTGAAGTGATTTTTTATACAATTTTAGTTTTTTTCTTTCGAGTATCTAGTTACAACTTGTATTGTATTGTTTTGTTTGGATTATAATAAATAACTTTATCCTTGTGACTTCTCTTTTATGGAAATGGAACATGATTTTATGTGTTTGAGTTTCTATTACACACATAGATTTATTAGTGACTATTGAAATTACATCACACACACTCTTCCAAGATATATGTCTTCTTCTATTATACACTCAAATGTATGCATGTATCCATGGGACTACACTTCTATAGTGGTCGAACATGATTAGGGGTTTGAGTTTCTATTACAAACATAATGATAAGTGATTACTGTTATTACATCATACACATAGAAAAATATGTGTAATAGCAGTAGTTAACAAAGTTTCACATGGGATGACACATATATGTCTTTTGATATTACACATACAACTTTGAACAACTATAATATAGTACTTAAACACATATCAAAGTTTAAATACATATTAGTTTTCAAGTTTTTTATAATTTCAATCATATTACTCTCAATAAAAAATAACCACCTACATGGAGATATAACTCTAAATTTATCAAGTTAAGGTGTTTTATGGAATACAGACAATGGATTACCATAAGTAAAACTAATTAACCTAACTTTAATAGTCCAAACTAAAGTTAATGGGACATAATCAATAATTTATAAAAATTAATCCAATGAAATAAGCATGAAGATATGTCTAACACTTACTCTTATGTATTTCACAACCAAAGAGACGTGTTATTAATAACTAAGGCATGTATCACTATAAAATGAAGCATGTTAACAACTAAAATTTTACATGAATAAATTTTAATACAAGTTTAACTCAACACTTTTTTAAAAGATAAGTGATTTACGCTCATGAAATATTAAATTGTAGTTTTCTATACCACTTCATACTTGCTAAATAACTACTACATGAAAATGCTTCAATGTCACTATTATAATGTCATTATTTAAAATTTTATAGTTTTCCAAATCCTTGGTAATATTTTCTTGATGGTCATATTGAATTTTAAACTACTTTAAACAAATAATTGGTTGTAATAAGTGTTGGAGTTTCTAAAAACTACTTATAAGGGGTGGTAATTTGTTATTGAAAGTAAAATGATTACCATTATGGAAAAATTGAAAACTTATATATATTTAAACATTGATGTGTGTTTATTGAAAGTAACATGATTCTCGTTATAACTTATGAAGAGAAATTTTTAAAAAAAACAAGTGGTGTTTTTTCTATTTCTAAAAAAACACTTATATGTAAATTAATGAATAAAACCACTTAAATAAGTGATAAATTCAATACGAACTCTAAGAATACTTGAAATGAATCACCTATCATTAGTGATAACTGTAATAAAAAATTTAGTGGCTTGTTTATTACTAATAATTGCCTATATTTTAGGAACACTTGAACCGATGAATATCCTTGGACAAATTGAGCTTCAAATTTCCAAAACTAAGGATCAGGATTTTGATCAAAAAGAAATACTTGAAAATTTCGAGACATGAATGGATTCCTTTAAAGAGTATAACAAGGTGGTTCAACTTTTTTGTTTTCTTTTTATTTCTTTTTCATGGATTGGAACCCTTAATGTTGTCACTTTTTAAATTTTATATTAGGATGGAAATAAATATAATGTTGTAATTGGAACTCATATTTCTCTCAAATCAGATGAGAAATCTCACACCATAGTTACAAAAATCCTATGTAAATGTATTCCCTCATAAGTGATGTTTTAAGCAGTTTTCAGTAAGTGTTTCCAAATTAAACCTTTTTAAACTACAAGTTTATGGGTTCAAATGCTAGTATGGTGTTACTTTGGTGCATGTGAGGGTACTCTCTCTTTCCTCTCATCCTAAGAACAGTAAGTACCCAAAATTTTGAATAGGACTTTAGTTTTTACATTGTGTTTGTGTGAATGGGGTTTTTTTCAACTATAATTTTCTTTTTTACATCAAATGAATATTGAACCATAAATTAGGATTTATCATTAATGTAGTTACTCTTTCATTGAGGATGCATTTGGTAGAAACAGAACATGAATATGTTGATTCTTCATTACTATGATATTTTCATAATTTTATTTTTTCCTTCTCTCTGATTTTATATATTATTTCCTTGAATATGCCTTTTTTTAACATATTCCACCACACATTTTCCATTCTTACCAAATAAACTATTGAAAATAATTTCTTGTTTTTTCCATTTCTATTTAAAATTCCTTCTTATTCCAAACATAACCTAATAATTTCTAGGTTGGTTATATTTGGAACAACCATGGTTGATTCTTTGGCTTAAAAAGTTAGATCATGGGAGAAGGAAAGGGTATAGAGTTAACATATGATGGGGTAACAACTTCTTCACATATAATGGCTACTATCCAATACAAACATTCATTAGTTCTTTACTAGGGTTTTTTTCCTTCCCCTTATTTAGTGTCTTGAAGTTTAACCTACTTTCAAATCTGGAAGATCTCATTATTTCAAGGCAATAAAAATAAAAGGAATGAAGAAGGCAGTGGGTATACAAGATTTCTCTATTTTTTCCATTACCCCTTATACTTTAATTTATTTCTATTTTTGTTTTAATTCATGTATACATTTTTCACTAATTTTTGTGTATGATCATCTTTTGTGTGTGGTGTAGATTTTAGAGTTGAAGGGTGTGGCATATAAGAAACTTGAGGTTCCTCACGGTATTGGATATGACTTGGATTATTTCTTTTAGTGGACTACTTGAGGGGTGAAGAAAGATATTTGGAAGGAGTAACTATTCGTCTAACATGGTGGGTGTTGGAGGATTACAGTCAGTAAATGACATACCCTTACCCTAGAGATGGATCTAAAGGGGTGGCCCCATGAAGTTCTGTTTGTTTCCTGAGTTCTATTCCTATATGGATTCCAGGACTTTCTCCCTTGAGCGAACTTTCATGGCCGCCCAAACTCTATTTATATTTTCCCTTAAGTGGTAATTTGGAATGATGAATATTATTTATAATTCAATTGTTTCTAAATGGATGGATTTCATTTTTCAACTCAAATAAATGTATTTAAAAAAAGATATCTTAAGATACATATAATCTATGGTATCTTCTATTTTAAAAGGAAATAAATTAATTAATTTTGTGTTAAAAGATAATTCTAAATTATTTTATGATGGATTTTTTATAAAAATATTTCTATGTATTATTTATATATATACTACTATAAGAAATTTTATTTTATTAATTTTTTACCTATATTTTTATATCCCTTTTATTTTCCAATTTTTCAACTTTATCAATATTATGTATGAAAAATGATTGAATGAATAAACTAGAAATTTTCTTAAAAACCATTTTATAATCCTTTAACCCTACTCCCTTATAAACACCCCTTTCCCTTACTATCAATCCCACCACCACCAATTTTCCACAGTGCACCATCCCATTCTTCCCTAGTCCACTCAATCTCATCATCTCACAATTGGCTTGAAATTAACCCCATTGCACTACTACATAACAGTCCTATCTTAGCACAAAAAGTAGTATTTTAAGTGAAAAAAATAAGTTATAATAGGAGTTCCCTTAAAGGACTTCAACCTTTATCACCGCTATAAAATTGATAATAAATGTCTACTTTATCAGTGCTTTCTTTTAGCACTGCTAAAGATGGACTTTATCAACTAATGAACAACATAATATCCTGTAGCACCCCTATAATAGAACCATATTATAAAAATATAATCAAATTGGATTGAAAATATTATAGAAAATCAGATTAAAAAATATAACATTACACAATCATTTCAATTAAAAATTTACTCACAAAATATTTACATTGATGTGATAATTACAGTTAATCAAAAAAATTACCGCCAATATGAAAAATCATAACTCTTATTGCAGACATTCTTCAATGATCAATCTCCATACAAAATCTTGTTTTTTCATTAAAATCAATGGTTATTTTGGTTACATCACATTAAAAATAAAAAATATATAATTTTAATGATAGATAATTCACATTTGATAAATTATATTATAAAAAAATTGATAATTCAATTGTGTTGTATAAGAATTATTCTTGTATAAATCTGACACACTGTGTTATTGGTATGACTTAAAGTTTATGTATTTAGTTTATAAGTGAAATATTAGTTCAAAAAAATGTCACCTACTCAAAAGTGATAAAATTCACACATATTGTTTTGATTCCATAGTACAAAGATCTATGATTAATTTTTGACATGTATGAATTATTCTAACATCAATATGACTTACGGTTTGTATGGTAAGATTTAAAGTTTATGATTTCTATTTAAAGTGATTGTTTAGCTCATTATAATAATAACATACTCAAAATCTATAAAATGTGATCATATTTTCTTGGTACTTTAAAAAAATATCAATAATTCATTTTTTCCTTGTTGGAATTAATTTCATGTCAATCCAACACACAGTGTGGTTTTTAAGATTCAAAGTATATGTTTTCAGTTTAAAAGTGATATTTTAGTTTAGAACATGTGTCACATACACAAAATTGAGAAAAAACACTCGAATTGGCTTGATACTTTAGGTAAAAGATTGATAATTCATTTTTGACAAGTAAGAATTTATCTCAAATAAATTTGACACACAGTGAGGAAAGTATGACTGAAAGTGCGTGTTTTCATTTAAACATGATATTTTAGTCCACAAGGAACATCACAAGCTCAAAAATAATAAAATTTATTTGTATTATCTATATACTTTAATAAAAATATTGATATTTAATTTTTGATGTTTAAGAATTAATACCTCATCAATCTGAATGTCACATACTCAAAAATAAATGAACACACTCAGATTGTCATGATACATTAGGAAGAAAACTGTGATTCATTTTTAATGTTAAGAATTAATCGCACATCAATTTGACGCATGGTGTTCCCAATATGACTAGAAGTGTGTTTTTTAATTTAAAATTGATATTTTAGTTCACAACACATTTCACATACTCAAAACCAAGAAAATTTGTAATATGTAGTGATTAACTACATGTTAATCTAACATGCGGGAGGACTGGTGTAACTGAAAGTGGGTCACAAACTCAAAATAGAGAAAACATGTTGGGAATGTTGTATTACTTTATAATATTTTTATTTTTTGTATTATATTATCCTCTGTATTTATGTATTATCTTTTATCATTCATTTTGTTTTTTCATTTATTTTTTATTTATGAATTATTATATCATATCAGATTTTATTTATTTATTTATTTATTTATTTATTTATTTATCTATTTATTTATTTATTTATTTATTTATTTATAATATTTATAAAATAATAATTGGTTATTATTACCGTTACACAATTATTTTTTTCAATGTGGGGGTGTTGCATTTGATAAATAATAGTTCAATTGATCCCTATTGGAAGAGGTCCTATGACCATTGAAATAGAGGGACCCTAGGTCTCTTGTGAGTTTAAATATTTTTGAGTTGGTTGGACCTTTTAAATGTTTGTAATAAATTATATATACCAATGTGGTTGTAATGTATTGAAATTTTTGTAATATAAATTTATTTGTAATTGTAATTTATGGTAATATAAATTCATTTTTAATTCAATTATGCTTTATTTACTTAGTTGATGTAGTGTATTGTTGATGTAGCAACACACTGCTGAAATTGAGAACTTTTAGAATAATTGAAAATATTAACGCTTTTTCAGTGCTCATAAAGCAAATATCACACTGATAAAATAGAATATGTGGTAGTGATTTTTAATAAACAATAGTTTATTGGTTCATTTTTTCAAAGTGAAACTTTTTTAAAAGTTTATTTGGTTTTATCAATAGTTTGAAAACGGCCTTTATTTGTCACTAAAATTCATCACTAAACAGCTACTATGGCCACCTAGTGATTTCTAAACAACGAACTCTTTTGTATTATTGTTATTGTCTGTAAAGATCGCATATTGGAAGTCATTATAAGTCAGACAGGGGAACCCTATAGTGATAGCCATCTGGAAGTATCTATAGGTGAAAAATATAGATACCACCAATTGGTGGTCTTTATAGGGTCTTATTTTGACCAGTAGTGACTGCCATATGGTGGCTACTAAATATTTTTTATTTGTATTTTTTTTAAACATAGTGGAATATAAAAAAAACTACCATAATTAAAAAAATAAATAAATATCTCCATAATATGTAAAATCAAAGGCTCATGAATATCTTTTTCCAATAAAATTCTAAGATTTGTTCCCATCATTGAATAAAATTGAATGTGAAAAAAAATACTAAAATAATTAGTTCAGCAAAAAAATAATAAAAGTGTGTTTTTGGTCATCTTAGGATAATGACACATCATATTAATGTTTCTTCTACTTAAACATTTAATAGTTCATTGCATTATTGTTTTCATATTATTTCATGGAATTTGGAGGCCATTTAGTTGATTTTATCCCCATGACGTGTGTTTTTAAAGGGTGTAAATCCTTTAAAAGTTGTTTATTCTATTGTTTCATGCATACCACATGTCTGATTGATGTGTTGTCTTCTTTTACACATAAAAATAATACTAATATAGTTTTCCTATGATTTCATGTCATTATGAGGTTTTTTTATTGATATTATGGTTAAATGTAAGTTTTAGTGTTTTAAAACAATAAAAACACATTTTCGGTCCTCCTGGGAAAACAACACACTTGATTGACATTTTGTTTACTCTAACATTTCCAAAATCATTATATGGTTCTTTCTGTTTTATTTTATGGAATTCAAAGGTCGTTTGGTGGGTTTTAAACCCCTAGAACACATTTTTAAAAGGCATTAAACCTTTAAAAATTTCTTATTTGGCCATTATGCACAGTCCGCATATATGATTGACATTTATTCTACTCTCACATTTCACAAATAATTCTAAGATATATTTCCTATTATTTAACCTCATTTCAAGGTTTTTTTCTATGTATCTTAATGTTAAAAACATGTTTTAGTGTTTTAAAACAATAAAAGTGTGTTTTAAGTCATCTAGGGAAAACAAAACCATAAATTGAAATTCAGTCTACCTGACCATTTCAAAATTTACTAATGGTTTTTATATATGATTTTAAGGTATTTGAAGGTAGTTTGATTGGGTTTGATCCCATGACACACATTTTTAATGGGCCTCAAACCTTTAAAAAAATTATTTGGTCATTCTGGATAGACTGCATGTCTAATTGATGTTTTTTATACTCTCACACATTAAAAATAATACCAATATAGGTTTCCCATGATATCGCCTCATTTTGAGGTCATTTTATATGGATCTGACCATTAAATGCATGTTTTAGTGTTTTAAAACAATTAAAGTGTGTTTTGGGTCATCCTGAGGAAATGAAACATCATATTGAAATTCTTCCTACTTGATAATTTCATAATTCATATTACAGTTATAATCATATGATTTCATTTAATTCATAGGTCGTTCAGTTAGTTTTGACAACAAGATGAATGTTTTTAAAAGGTTTCAAACTTTTAAAAACTAAATATTCGGTCATTTCAGGCACATTGCACATCCAATGGATAAGTATTCTACTCATACACATTAAAATAATACTAATATGGTTATCCTATTATTTAACCTCATGTTGAGGTAATTTTCTTTGGATATGGACATTAAATGCATGTTTTCATGTTTGAAAACAATAAAAGTATATTTTAGGACTTTCCGAGAAAATGACACCTCAGATTGACATTCTGTTAGCTCCACCATTTCATAATTCACTGTACGATTATTGTCGCTTGACTTCATGGAATTTATAGGTCATTTGGTTGGTTTTTACCTCATGGTGCCTATTTTTAAAGAGCATAAAACCTTTAAAAAATACTTATTTGGTCATTCTAAGTAGAATTCATGTTCGATTGATGTTCCCTCTATCCATACACATCAAAAATAATACTAACATGGTTTTATAATGATTTTAAATCATTTTTATGTCTTTTTTATATATATGACCTCTAAACATGCATTTTCATGTTTTAAAAAATAAAAGTGTGTTTCGGGTCATCCCAAGAAAACAACACCTATAATTAATACTTTTCCTGCTTGAAAATTTCAAAATTCACTATATGGTTATTTTTCTATGAATTCATGGAATTTGGGGGTCGTTCGGTTGGTTTTGAGCCCCTAACGCACGTTTTTAAAGAGTTTCAATCCTTTAAAAACTACTTATTTGGTCATTTAAGGAAACCCAAAAATATAATTAACATTTTGTCTAATCATACATGTAAAAAATAATACTTATATATTTATCCTATTATTTCACATAATTTTGAGGTTGTTCTGTATATATCTAGTTATTAAACACGCATTTTTGTGTTTTAAAATAATAAAAGTGTGTTTTGGATCATCTTGGGAAAATGGAACCTCTGATTGATAATATTTCTGATCAACCATTTCACAATTCACTATAAAATTGTTTTCCTATGATTTAACAATATTCAGAGATTGTTCGGTTGGTTTTGACCCCCTAAAACATATTTTTTCAATAGTATCAAGCCTTTAAAAACTGCATCTTTGTTCGTTCTGAGCAAACCACACATCCAATTGATTTTTTTATGTTCATACACTTCAAAAATAATAATAATAGATTTTTCATATTATTTTACATCATTCTAAGGTAGTTTTCTATAGATATGACTATTAAACTAGATTTTTGGTGTTTTAAAACATTAAAAGCATATTTTTAATCATCCTACAAAAATAGAACCTTAGATTGATGTTCTTTCTGCTCCTCCATTTCAAAATAATTGTATCATTTATTTCTTCTGATTTCAAAGTATCTGGTGGTCATTCTGTTGGCTTTTACCCCTCTGATGCACATTTTTAAATGGTGTCTAACCTTTAAAATGTTCTTATTCATTCATTCTGGAAAACCACACATCTGATTGACATGTAATTTACTCACACACATCAAAAATAATACGAAGACTGGTTTCCTATGATTTCACCTCATTTCAAGGCCTTTTTATATAGATTTGACTTCTAAACCCATGTTTTAGTTTTTTAAAATAACAAAATTGTGGTTCAAGACTTCCTTAGAAAATGACACTTCTGATTGATGTTTTATTTACTCTAACAATTCAAAATTCATTGTATAATTATTTTCCAATGATTTTATAGAATTTAGAGGTTATTCATTTGGTTTTAACCCCCTGATGAATGTTTTTAAAGGGTTTTAAATATTTAAAAACTACATATTCATTCATTTTGAGCACACCGCATATTTTATTCATGTTTTTTCAACTCTTAAATTTCACAATTCACTTTATGGTTTTTTTCATCTGATTTAACAATATCTAGAGGTCGTTTGATTGGGTTTGACCACTGAGTGAATGTTTTTAAATGGCATCAAACCTTTAAAAACAACTTATTCAATCATTTTGGGTAGACCACAATTCTGATTGATGTTAAGCCTACTTTTATATGTCAAAAATAATACCAAGATAATTTTCCTATGATTTCACATAATTTTGAGGGTGATTTATAGTTATATGACTATTAAACATTCAATTTAGTGTTTTAAAATAATAAAAGTGTGTTTAGGGTCATCCTGAGAAAATGGAACCTCATATTGATGTTTCTTATGCTTTAACATTTCATAATTTGTTGTACGGTTGTTATCTAATGATTTCACATCATTCGGAGTTCATTCGGTTGGTTTTGACACCCCCCCCCCCCATGCATGTTTTTAAAGCGTGTTAAAAAGTCCTTATGTCTATTGAAAGATTTTAAATAAGAATCCAAAACCAACATAAAAAATGTTAAATTTAATAAATAATTTCATAATATAAATGATTTAAAAACAATAAAAATAACTACTTTTATGAAGCATATTATATTGAGATTAGGCATGACTATATAATACTTACAGAATGATATTCCGTATTTAGATGGTAGTTTGACATTCATTTATGATTAGTTTACAATCATTCTCATATTTCACAAATAAATCAATGAATGTTTTGATTTTTACAAACTAAATAAAAACATTTAGATAATTAAGCACTAAATTTAAGATATAGTTCAGTATAAACACTCATTAATTCATTACAAACACCTTTTCATATGATTTAAATAGAAAAAACATTAAGATGTAATATAGAACATGAAGATATGATATAGTACACACACCTTTTAAGTTAAATCAATACTTGACTATAACTTATAACCAAGTTCAAATACCCTTTAATGCAGTAAAAACACATGTGCATCAATTCAGTACAAACACGTGTCAATCAATGTTTTTTGTTACCCATCAAAATAATATTCAATGATTATTTCACCATCATCATCTTTATCTACCTATAAATTGAAGTAATCCACCACCTTACCTTCACATCTAAATAATATCTTAAATTGTATGATTTTCAAACATAATAAACAATACATATTTAAAATAGATTAGTAAAAGAGGGTGGAAATAATTTGAAAAAACAAACTAAACATGAGCGATTAATTAATCTATAGATAAATTGAACAAAAAATTACAATAATTTAAGGATGACTAATGCTTTATAACTTTTAATACATTTAAAGTTAACTATCAACTAACACTATTTTGAAACATTAAAATAAAAACCTCTTTATTACAAAACTTTCTACCTGATAAATAAAAATAAATGAGTAGATGTGTGTGTCTATATATTCTTAAAATGAATCATTTCTATTTAGAAAATAAAAATAACTTAACAAGTGTGGGGGTATAATCAAATATGTAGATAGGATCACATACAAAATGGCATAACTATTTCTTAGTAATCAACAATTCATTCCCTTTATTGAATAAAGGAACTAAAATCCATCACAAATTACTACATTTAAATTTTTTATGACACCATTTCAGTCATATAAATCAATAAATAATTAGGGTAAGATATGATATTAAAATCATGTGTATAAATGTCACAAATATAATAAAAATACATTCCATTACAAAAAAAAATAATGGGTATTATCATTAAAAGTTCATGATTAACAACTATATAAAGAAATTGAAATAGAAACTATAAACAGAATGCTTACATCTTCATTAATTATAATCAGTTCAATGAAAAAAATACATTTAAATATTTGATGAATTCCTTTACTAAAAATTAAGTGTTCAGACTTGTATCTCTAAAGTCTTGTTATCTTAACTGGTAATATCACAAAGTGAATAGAAACTCCATTACATTTTTGAGAAACATTAATTAAATATAAAAAATATAACAAAAAATTAATGGCAATATAACCATGTATGTTTAAATTATCCAAGATATTGAAAATTATAATCATACTAATTGTATATAGGGATAATTTTACTCAAATGACAACATAGATGTATAAAGAAATAGGGAACCTAACTATTTCATGGATAAAAATTATTTTCAGACTTCATTGTTTAGTGGAACCTACACATGAATATAATTAATTAATCCAGTAACAAATCCTATTAACATTATCAATAAAAAATTCCAAGCTAATTTAATGATATTAAAATATATAAGGTTTAATGATTATTAATTGAATAATCCTATAAAAACATAAATTGATCAAAAACATTTAATGAATTCCCAATTATTTTGAATTTAGTCATGCTACATTACCTTAATGACATGTTCTACCATGATATCCCTAATCACAAGCTTATACCTATAACCATATTAGAGTATATGAAAATTCAACTAAAAATATGATTCAAAGTCCTGTAAAGATAGAACCAGAACCATTGAAAATATTAATTAATCTTATAAATCTAAAATATGAAAAGGGTGAAGATTAGAAAACATATATCACATGAATTCTAGCTAAGTGATAAAATCCTAGTGAGCAACTAAAATTTCAAAAAAAAACAAAACCAAATGGTTCAATGGATTGAGAACATACCAAAATATAGAATAAGTGATCAGCATAGTTTTAAGACCAAAGAATCAATAAAATTGAAAAAAAAACTAATTAAAGGATAAGGTCTGGGGAGGATATGAAACCATGTATCCAATGGAACTATGAATGAAATGAATCATGGATCAAATAGTTAACAATATTTCATGTGAAGCCTAGTTCACAACCAAATAAATAAGGAACCATAATGAAAACAATATCACCAAGTCAGTGATTTCTACACTGCAACCTATCAAAGTACCTCCAATGAAAATTAGATGGTAGGAATATGTAATGAATTAAATTACACTAGTGCACCAGAAACCATTTAAGTGCACCTCCATAAATTACAATTCCACCCCATGAATTAGATAATCCAACAACATGAATTAAATCATCCATGACCTATATCTTCACAACCTGAATTAAATCATTTAAGCACACCTCCACATCCTACATCTGAAACTATCCAACTATATAAAGAGTTAAGAAAGTAAAAATAAATAAATTAATTACTATTTTAATAATATTTAGAAATGTAAAAGTTAATCACCCAGATAAAATTAATTAAACATTTCTTCATAGGAAAAAAATATTCTAAAGATTAAGGAATGAGTATTTAAAAAAATTAATGATAAAATTGATTTGTGCATTGATTTTATTCAAACCTCTATTTCCCTGAATTTCCTACTATAAATCCCTAACTTATTAATTACCTATAAAACCTTATTTCAAAGAAAATATTCAATGAAAGAAATGAAAATCATACTTATACAAGGGGTCATGGTTATTCTAGGGAGTACTGAATGTTGAAGGGGGGAAAGGTTGAGAGAAGAGGGGAAGGGGTCGTTGTGCAGAATGGGAATCAGGGGTAGGGAGTAGGGGGAACAATTTGTACCTCATAGGGGTGGATATGGTCCTCGATCGAAGGATAGTTTTGGTGGCCTTTAGGGGTTCTCCATGGAGAGTGGGGATTGGTGTGTAGGGGAACTCGAAGAGGGGGAGGGGATAGGGACTCGATAGCGAGGGGGTGAGGAGATGATGTAAGGGGGAATGGGGAGGAGAGTGGGAAAACCTAGCGATCTCCATTTAGAAGTCTCCTAAATCCTTCCTCTTTGAAATCCCAAAATTATACTAGTTATCCCACATGTATCCATATATTGTTTTTCTAGTAGCGGGGGTTGTGTGTGAGAGAAATGACGTCTCATGTGGGGGTAATGGTATGGGGGTGATTTTTAGGAGCACAACAACCACTATTTGGTGGTTTTTATTGATTCCATTAGTGATATCCAAATGGTAGTCACCTCTATTCAGCACACATGAATGCACATTTCCCAAATATCGGAGCATGTAACACCACATCAACCCCTGATAATAAGTTTCTAGCATCCAATACTGCACTTAAAAAAATAATTTCAACAATTTTATCTCATTATTGAAAAATAAATTTCATTTTCTACATAGTAGAAAAAATAAAATAGATAAAAACAATGAAATTAAGAAATAATTAGTGTAAAAAAAGATAAAATAGAGGTGAAATATATGTTCTTTATGCCAAGTTAATATAGGTTCAACACAACTGTCGTCTTATATGGAATCCCCACTACTAGTCACTACATAGAACATTAAAGAATGAAATTCATTGTCTCTTCCTTACATTAACTCGTTAGAGGATCAGCCCCAACTCACAAGCAACAACATTAGGACAAGCTTATTAGGCACACAATATCCATAAAATATAGCTTAATATTGATGGATAAACTTTAATCTTATATTTTTATACCTATAAAGGGATATTACCCATCTCCCAACCATAATCCTAAACACGAACAAAGTGAAAAAACACTTCTTCATGTTCTGAATAACATTCATCTTATATTAATGGACAAACAAAGTGAAATGAAACAATATTTCTCTAGCTATTATGAGACTAGACCTTAAATTTATCAATTTATGACCCCTCACCATTGATAATTCAATTGGAAAAATTTGGTTTTATAGTTCAACAATTAATGAAACACTTATATGCATCGAACTATTTAATTGAATGATTAAAATTTTATCTCTAAATAACGGTTTTTTAAAAATATTGAAATCATATTATTGAAAATAAAAGTCAATTCTCCATTTCAAGAACCATTTTAAAACTATTAATATACATGGAAATCTCACAACCCAATATTAACTTCAAAAAAAATAACAAAAAAAATAAACTCAAAAATTTCATTCAACTTAAACATGGTTAGAAATCATATCATTGATGAAAAATAATAATTTTTTTATAATAAAAGAATAATTTTTTGATTGAAAATATAATTTTTATTACTTGAAGATAAATTTTAGGGAATTTTAACTTTTTCTATTAAAATAAACATATATTATAATCATATAAATTTAATAAATATAATTTATTAAAAATATATTTTCTAATAAAAGAAACATCCAACCTTTTATTAGATTATACCATCCTTTTCAATACATTCTAAAATATCCATAATTACCCAAATACACTAATTCCCACATATTAACCAATTAATAAATGAAAACAAAGGGTATTAAAGTTTATACCTTATATTTTAAAAAAACATCTAAAAAATTTCTTGGGCAGTAATGGGGGAGGAGACCTATTGGTGAGTATCGAGGGAAGGAAGCATTGGTCGGATGAAGTAGAGTGTAAAGGGAGTTGCATGAAGGTAGGAGAGAAATCATGAATAGGGAGTTCTCCTAAGGGTAAGGGAGGTGGTTCGAGTAGCATGGTTCAGACAGGGCTAATGGTGGGGGGATTTTGTGAGCAGGAGGGTTTGCGTGGGGGATGGGGGGTTGTGCATGGTGGATGAGTTGGGGAGGGGGGTTCACCTAGGGGAGGGGATCTACACGTGGGGGATGGGGGATTCATTCAAGGTAAATGAGGGGAAGTATGGTTCATGGGGAAAGGGGGATATGTATGGGGTGTGGGTGCATATAATGGGAATATTTTAGTAATGCATTGACTTCCATTTGGCGATCGTTATTGGTCGCCAGAATTTCACATTCGGGAAAGATGATTTTTTTATGAAAACTCATGGAAACTCATTGTAAATATCAATTTTTTATAATAATGTAGAAAATAAAAATATTATCATTGATTAATTTAAACATAATGAATGAATTATAATTATGGACTAGAATAGTTTGAAAATAGAGTATTGTATGGATAAATCCATTAAATCGGGTTTGCTGCTTGCATACACATCTCATGGAACACTTCATTTATAGTTTATCCATCACTGTATGCATTATAAAAAATTAATGAAAAATGGTCTCAACTGTGTTATTTTATTATAAAGGTATAAAAAATAGGGAAATTGATGTTTGAGACATGATAATCTAAAGGATAAAATAATATATTGAAAGTACCTTCCTGAAATACCATTACACCACAAATTTTACTACTGAATTTATTAAAATTACAAGTTTTTCTAGATAAAACATTCCAAGATTAAAATATACTCAATATTAAATATGTATGAAAAAATATATATAGAGATTCTATTACTAACATCATTGGTCTTTATAATGTAAATGAAATTTTAGAGCATGAATGGTTGGGAGCCTCGATTTTGAATGTATACATGGGGTATGTTTTCATAATATCTTTTTAAAAAAAATTGATTGACTATATTAATTACAATTGTGAACTATTATAAGTTCTACAGGATTTTATATGACACAAATGTAAAGGGAAGTCCTTGTGAATAAATTTTTGGATCTTTTTTTCTTCATGTCGCTTTTACAAAAAAACATCAATAGAAGAAGATAAAATTTTATTAAGAGGAAATTATGTATCTACCTCATTTTAAAAGAAATTAACTGAAAAAATTATTATTAATGTTCATAATTTAATGGTAAACTTTACAATATAATCATATAAAATATACATTCATTTTTTTCCATTACTGATTCCTTTTTTTAAAGAATCATTGGATGCTCATTATGATCAATTCTGATACTCCAAATATATATTTCTTGGATCCAATTTAAGGATATAAAACAAATAAACCATACATGATGTCACTTAAGAATTTTTAATACACTAAATTTAATATTTTACTAATAAAATTCATATTATACGATTTATATTATGTTTTAATAAGAATTATCTTATAATTAGTTGGTGTTTACTTATTTTTAAATCCATTGTATAAGGATGGTCTATGTTAATAATAATATTATGTATTTTTATAACCTAATAAGTATTTTAGTATATATAATAATATTTTATTATTAAAATAAATTTCAAAAAAAAATACTTTTTTTTCAATTTTTTTGTAGTGTCTAAAATAAAGTAATCACATCGATTGTGGTTATTAAAATTTTAAATTAATAAAATATATCATATTATATCCAAAAACTAGCATCCCAAAAGAGGTATTTCTAAATTTAATTTCAATTTTATTAAAAATATTTGTTAACTTTTTTGTCTATATTTCTCTATTACTACCAGGACTATCGACAATCCACAAATTCAAAGGAGGAAATAGATTCATTTTAGAATGAGTGGGAATATTACATGGTTTTATAATATTTAAAAACATCATTAAAAGTGTGTTCCTATCTTGTTTTTAATTTTTTAATTTTTTAGATATCATTAAGATATTTTTATCTACTTATTATTTTATTGATTTTCTAATCATTTTAAGTTAGATTTATGGGGAGATATTTTTGAATTTAAAGGTTTCAATCTTTTTATGGATAAGAAAGAATATTTGGAGTGTTTTTTTATCAATGGATAGAATATTAATATCATGGATATGTGATTGGGTTCATTGTTATTTCAAAATTTGATCATTTTTAAGATTTAGGTTCATTTCTAAAATGTGATGGAGATATTAATCCGAATTAATTTGAATCCTTTGAGATTTAGGTTAATTTCACAACACATGTCACATATTCAAAATGGATAAAACACAATTAGATTTTTTTAATACTTTAGTAAAAATATTGATAATTTATTTGTGATATATAGTAATTAACATCATATCAATTTGACACATGGTGTGGATAGTATGACATCGTGTGTGTGTGTGTGTGTGTTCTGTTTAAAAGTGATATGTTAGTTAAAAACAACTATCATACACTCAAAATAGATAAAACACACTCTAATTTACTTGATACTTTAGAAAAATTATAAATTATTCATTTTTTATGTGTTTTAATTAACTTCACATCAATCCAAAACATGATGTGACTAATATGACTAAAGGTATATTCTTTCATTAAAAAGTGACATTTTAGTTCTCAACATATGTTGCATACTCAAAATAGAGTAAACATGCATGGATTTTCTTGATACTTTGGGGAAAAGATCGATTATCCTTCTGTGATGTGTAAAAATTAATTTCATATCAATATAACACATTGTGTGATCTATACAACTGAAAGTGTGTGTTTTTAATTTAAAAGTGACATTTTAGTTTAAAACACACATCACATACTCAAAACCAATAAATATTTCTTAGATTATCTTGATACTTTTAAAAATGATATTTGATTCATTTGTTATATAGAAAAATTAATTGAATGTCAATCTGAGGCATAGTGTGGATGGTTTTATTGAAAGTGTGTGTTTTCATTTAAAAGTGACATTTTATTTCACAACACGCATCGCGTACTCTAAACTCATAAAAATTTAATTTTCTTTATAAATTTGTACAAATATTGATAATTTATTTTTAATATGTAGGAATTAATTTCACAGTAATATGACACTTGGTAAGGCTTGTAAGACTGAAAAGTCATGTTTTTGGTTTAAAAATGACATTTTAGTTATAAATGCTTATTATATTCTCAAAACCAATCAAACATAATTGGATTTTCTTCATAATTTAGTAAAAATATCCATGATCATGTTGTGACATTTAGGAATTAATCACATGTAAATCTGACACATGGTGTGGATGAAATGACTGAAATTTTTTATTTTCATTTAAAAGTGACATTTTAGTTCACATCATGTGAAACATACTCAAAACCAAGAAAAAAATTCTATTATTGTCTTGATACTTTTTTAAAAATATCTATAATTCATTTGTGATGTATAAAAATTAATCTCAAATCAATCTGACACATGGTGTTACTAGTATGATTGAAAGTGAATCTATTTAAAATAAAAGTGGCATATTATTTAAAAACATATGGCACATACTCAAAGCCATGAAATTTCACACGGTTCATTATGATTCTTTAGTATAAATATCTTTAATTCATTTTTTTCATCTAGGAATTATCCCCATGTCAATCTGATATACAGTTTGGATGGTATGACTAAGAGAGTGTGATTTCAATTGAAAGTGATTATTTAGTTCACAAAAAGCATAACATACTCAAAATAAATAAAATAAACTAGTATTTTCTTTATAATTTAATAAAAATATCAATATTTCATTTTTGAATTGTTGGAATTAATTTCATGTCAATTTTACACTCTGTGAGGTTTGTATGATTGAAAGTGGTTTTTTTATTTTAAAAGTGATATTTTAGTTTATAACATGTTTCACATACTCAAAATTGATAAAACACATTGATATTGGCTTGAGAATTTAGGAAAAATATTTAAAATTCATCTGTGACATATAATAATTAACCGTATATCAATCTGAAAAATAGTGAGTTCAGTATGACTAGAAGTGCATATTTTTATTTAAACATTGTATTTTAGTTCACATGGAATATCACATGCTCAAAGCTAAGATAACATGTTTTAATTATCTTAATACTTTATAAAAAAGATCAATATCTCATTTGTGACATATAGGAATTAATACCACGTCAATCTAACACATGGTGTAATTGATATTACGAAAAGTGCATGTTTTTTGTATAAAAGTGACATTTTAGTTCAAAATGAACATCAGATACTCAAAAAAGAGAAAACATGATCATATTATCTTGATACTTTAGGAAAAATACATGTGATTCATTTTTGACTTATAGGAATTAATCACACATCAATCTAACACATTATGTGCTTTGTATGACTATAATTGTGTGTTTTCATTTAGAAGTGACATTTTAGTTCACAACATGAGACACATACTTAGAACCAAGAAAACATGTAGAATTTAATCACTTCTTTCCTTCAAGATGGGGGTGGCGTTTTTTATAAATGGTAGTTTGATTGATCCCTATTGGATGGGATCCCAAGAGTATGAGAATAAAGGGCCACCAAGTCTCTTATGAGTTGAATTGTTTTTGAGTTGGTAGGAAATTGTAAATGTTTATAATAAATTATACATATCAATGTAATTTTAAGGTATTGAATTTTTTTTAAAATAAATTTATTTGTAATTATAATTTATGGTAATATAAATTCGGTTTTAATTTATTTATGTTTTGTTTATTTGGATTCTGTAGTGTACTATTCTTGTAACAACACACTACTATAATTGAGTACTTTTATCATTATTAACAACATTAATACTTTTTCAGTGTTCATAAATCTAATAACACACACCGATAAAAAATGAATATGTGGTAGTGATTTATAATAAACATTTGGTTATTAGTTCAGTAATTTCAATGAGAAAATGTTTTAGAAGTTTAGTTCATTTTTTTATGCATATACACATGAAAAATCATGGAAACTCATTATAAATATCAATGTTTGATGGTGATGTAGAAAATAAAAATTATAGTAGTGATTAATTAAAACATAATGAAATACATTAGAATGATGAACCGGAATAGATGGAAAAAAGAGCATTGTATGGTTAAATCCATTAAGTCAGTTTTGCTGCTTGCATACACAGCATGCGCGCATAGGGAACACTTCACTGGTATTATATGCATTAGAAACAATTTGAACCATGCATCAACCAAACCATACCACATTTGAGTTGTTACCATTTGTGTTTTGGTCTCACTGAGAGCATTGAGTTCTAGCTACTTTTGTGATGTCGCCTTTTCAAGTTACAATGTATGAGGTGTTATTACCAATTACCAATAATTTCACTCTTCATGCACATCCTATATAATAACACTATCACATGAATATGTAACATGCATACAATATCACCCATGTGAATATCTATCTCTAATTCATTACGAAATATTTTCATGTGCATACATTAATTCTCATGAATGAAATGTAACAATGTAAAAACATAATAAAAAATTCATAATGAACAATTTTAAACCATTAATTATGTTTCAAAATATTTAAAAATATAAAAACTATCACTACTAGAAATATTATATTTGTCATTTTTGGAAGTGGGAGACCGACATTGACTATCACTAAAGGTTGTATTAGTGACTGCCAATGGCAACCGTTAATTCCAAAATTAGAAAAACATGGTATTTCTCCCACCTCTAGTATTGTCTTCCCCAACATTCTGTTACAACATGCCCCCCATCACCCCCCACCATTAATATTAATTACACATATTGACTAATTAACAATAATATATATCTAATAACATTTTTTATTTCAATGTCATTTGTTTTTTCAATTTGACATATATATCAAATAATAAATATTTACTTATTAATTAACAAAATGGATTAAATATGTATTTATGCTTAATATGTCATACAATAATTTCATACATACATAATTAATTCAATTTTATAGAAACACACACATACACAGATAATAAATTCCTAATGTCATCATTTTTCATTTTTATATTTTACAATTTAATATTTAATATATATTATATTTTCAATTATTAAATTTTATTCATTTTTTATATTTTTATTTAATATATACTATTTATTGCTTATATATATATTATTTTATTCATTTTTATTATTATTTATTCTATTAATAATTATTTTTATTTTTTTTGTGATTTATTTATTTATTTATTTTTATTTGTTGAATATTTTTGTAATTTTATTCATTTCTAATATTTATTTATATATATTTATTGATTAATATTTAATTTTTTTAATATTATTGTAATTTACATAGTTAATATATGAATTCATTTCATTTTAACGTCTATTCATTTTTATATTTATTTTAATTTATATAATCAATAACTCTTATTCATTTTTTTGTATTTTTCAATCTATTTATTTTTATTTAAATTTAACTCATTTTAAATATTCATTCATTTAATATTATTTATTCTTCAATAATGTTAAGTATTTTTTACATTTTTTAATAATTTATTCATTTTTTGAAATTATTTATATAATATTTTTGTAATTTATTCATTTTTAATATTATGTTATACGTGATTATTCATTATAATATTTAATATTTTTAATATAGAAATATATTTATATTTATATATATATAAGTATACAATGTTTCCTTAAATGTGATTTATATAATATTAAATATATATTTACATTTAATAAGTCATATATTTAGTGAAAATGGTTTCTAATTAAAAATTAATTTAATTAAAAATATTTACTCAATAATATCTAATAATGGATGTTTAATGTGCATGTTATAAAAATTTATTTTGTTTTTTCAATTTAACATATAACAAACTTCTGATATATGTATATATACATTAATTTGGTACACACACATACATAACTAATGCAATTTTATATAGAAACACACACACACAATATTTATATAATTTATTCATTTTTTAATATTCATTTTATAATTTTATTTATTGACATGATATATTTAATATATTATGTTTTTAATCGGTAAATTTTATTAATTTTTTTATATTTTTGTTTAATATATACTATTTATTGCTTTTTAATATTTTTTTATAATTTATCATTTTTTATTATTTTTTTGTTCATTATTAATTTTAATTATTTTTTTATATTTTTTAATATTTTTTAAATTTATACATTTTTTATTTTCATTCATTTAATAATTTTATAATTTTATCCTTTTTTAAAATTTAACTATGTATGCTTATTTATTAACATTTAATTTTTTTAATATGGTTATAATTTATATAATTAATATCTCTTCATTTTCATTTTAACATATATTCATTTTTAGTTTTTTCAATAATATATATAATTAATAACACTTATTCATTTTTCTAATATATTTGAAAACTATTTATTTTTAAATGATTAAATTTCACTCTTTCTTAACATTATTTATTTAATATTATTTATTCCATAATAATGTAAATTATTTTTAACTTTTTTTATAATTTATTCATTTATATTATTTATTCTTTAATATATTTATAATTTATTCATTTTGTGATGGGACAAAACTCTTCAGTCCATTCCTTTGTGAAAATCTGGTGTTTGAGGTGTTCTGGGAGGTCAAGGTGACTTATTCCTGACACTTTTCAAAATTTCTATTTCTGTGAACACTATTTCCAGTTCTGTGAAAAGTGTCATCGGTGAGACAGATGTGAACAGTGTCATTGGTGAGACAAATGTGAACAGTGTCATCGGTGAGATAGATGTGAACAGTTTCATTGGTGAGACATATGTGAACAGCGTCATCGTGGAGACAGATGTGAATAGTGTCGTCGGTGACTCGCGTTAGTGACTCACGTCAGTGAGTCACGTCAGTGAGTCATGTTGGTGACTCGTGTCGGGGAGTTGTTATTGAACAATGTTTCTATCATCTTACAGTTTCTCCCTTTGATGTTATCTTTAATATAAAATTCATTCAAAGCCTTTTTAATGGATTTAAGGCCGATTCAAAGCCCATAACTCCTATCTTAATTTTCCTAAGGGTCGAGAGGCCTTTACTCGGTCAAACCGCGTAGTCTTGACCAGATCATCCTTTACTGGAAAATCTAAATTGTATCTAAACTACTGCTCTGTTTAGATTTTCAAAAGGTTGAGATACCTTTTTCCTTATTCTTTCTTCTCTTTTCTCTTGTTATGAGTCTCCCCGAACCTTAGTTCCAGAGGAGTTTTTTTATTGTGTTATCCTTGTATCGTTTCCCCTTGGAGATTTTCCTAGTGTATGCGCACCCCCTATTTTGTTGCAATCAGAAAGTGTCAATCTGTCTTCAATATAAGGTATGTTCTACCTCTGTTCTTCTCGGTTCATCAATATGTTTCCTCTTGTTTATCCTTGCCATGTGATGGAATGTGATCTCCATGTTTCTAATGGTGCTTTCTTGGGTTTTGGTCGATGCGGTTGTGTCGCGACATCCTCGGGTGGATGCAGTCATTGCAGGAGAGGTGATCATGATCCATTGTGTTGGCATGTTCTCATGTGAAGAATGTTTGAAACCTTTTGAGTTTTGGTATTCATGGATTCTCTATTCTTTTTACATGTAGTTTTAGAGTTAGGATATTTTATCCACTGGATGATAATGAAATTGACATAATAAAATTTGAATCAGATTAAAGAATTGGTATCAATTTATTATCAATGTTATTGCCTATTGATTTTCTAGATAGTGTGATATCTATGATTTGTCTTTTTTATCATGTCTTTATTGATGGAAATTTGTAAAGAATGTAAAGTCGTAATTAATTGATAATTAATTGGATAAAGATAAAGAGGCATGTTTAATGAATTGGTTGTTTTTGTAATTTTATGATAATCAAATTGATGTAGTAAGAATGTTTAATTGAATTGATTGATAAACCTGAAGCATATTGATGCTTCTTGATTAAAGGCATGTCAAATTAATTGTTTAATTAATTTTTGATAGCTTGATATATCTAGTTTAGGTTTCCTAAAGTTTTAACTTGTGATAATTAATTGGTTAATTCAAGATGGAATAAAGAACCGATTGTGTGATAAATATAATGTCTTGTTTTGGGGCCAAGAGCCCAATTGCTTGGATTGTTTCTTGTTGCTTGTGTTGTGGTATCAGCCTGGGATGGCTGAGCCTGGAAGGTTGTAGTGGTATGTGGGGGAAGGGATGCCAAATGGTTGTGGCAACAATGGATTCCTATAGTAGCGAGATGCATCAATTTATGCATGTGGGTGTCGAGGAGGACATTGGGGATGATGGAACAGGTTAAAGCAAGGTTTACCCATTGATATGAAATTGGTTGTTATTGAATCTGATGTTTTTTTTATCTTATTTAATTTCCTCACTTCTTTAGGTATATGGTCTTCCTTACCCTCCTTCCAAAAGAGGCAAAGACATGTGGGATGTGCCATATTCTTTCTATATTTAGATTCTCAAGGATGGATGGGCCTATACTCCTGTTATAGGTGGAAAAGACTTGATGTGTAGTTAACCTACTCACCATGTTTATCCCCTTGTGTTTGGTATCTTAGAATGGTTTTCTAGAATACCTAGTATTATATAAATGTGATAATGTTGTTAATAAATGTTTGAATAAATGATTTTAGCCCATGGGGTTGGAGCTTATTAGAATGCAATGCTGAGGTTACAATTTAAAGGAATTATATACTTAGTTTGGTTATTCCTGGAGGGAATAGAACTTTGTTGTGATGCTAATGAAATGTAATGTGGAATTTATAATGGTTAATTAATGGTTAAATAATTAATTAACACAAATAGGAACTGATAAAAAGGGATAAAGTAACTTAATGTATCTCTTTAAATGGTTGTGTGCTTATAGGATATCTAGTCTTAGTAGTGGAAACCAGAAGTCTGAGAGATGTTAGCTGCAGTTGAGTCTAAGACTAGGTTTTTTCCATAGTGTGGTTGTGATCTACATTATATCATGCACTTATGTGTTTCTATACACTACTCCACCCTATCAGTTAGGGCGACTAACACCATGATGATTTTGAGACATGGGGGGTGTTTTCCCCAACATCCCTATAGGAGGATGGATGGCTGAAAACCCCCTTTGACCCCGCTCTCTTATCTTGGTAGTTACTAGTGCTGGTATGCACAGAGGTTAGTTTTTCCCATATATATGTGTATAGGGATGTAATGGATTTTGGTTATTTCACACACATATATTCTGGATATAGCTTCCTATGGACTACTATAGGTGTAACGTGTATAGGATAATGTCTTGAGGATACTTACTTAGTGTATCGACTGTAATGGATTGAGGTATAATATCGGATGTATTATACATGCTATACGACCTATAGTGGCTCCCAGAAACTTCCTTCATACTTTTTTTATGTGGTTTTGGTGGTGAGTTGCACAAGGTGCATGTTGTGGTGCTTCACCCAGGTGTCTGTGGGCAAGCCTATTTGGAGAGAGATGCTCAAGACATGCGACATTGGGGAAAAGATAAAAACTAGTGGCGAAGTGGTAGTGGGGTACCCCTAACATTCTTTATTATATTATATACTCTTGTATGTGATACTTGGTAGAAGTATCCATGGTGAGGTTGGGAACATAGTATACTTGTTGTGGTAACGAGTTAGTTTTACTTTTTGTTCACTGTCCTTTAGTATTCTTTCTTTAATTTTTCACAAGAGGATATAGGTAGGATCCTACTGAGTATACTTTTATACTCACCCTATGTATATATAAACTATTTTTTAGGTCACTTGGAGTATTTTGGAGATCAGGCTGGTTACTACTAGCTTGGGGGGGTTTTCAAGAGCTGTTTGGGCTTCGTGGTCACTGCCATTTTACTTTCTTTTAGTACTTGAACTGTTTCCATTTTAGTTGCAGTAGTTCTCGTATGACATTTCATATGTGCACTTGGGTTTCTTTTATATTTTAGTCTGAGTAGGAGTTGGTTGGTTTCTATCTTATCTCTCTCTTTTGTGTGTGTTCTCTTAGAGGGTAATGTCTCTCATCTGTGTGTTTGTTACACCCTCGGTGCTAGTCACCAAACTGGGGCCTACTATAGGCAAGACTTGAGGGTTCATTATCTCTCTTCTCACATTGTTGGCCCAAGAGGGGTACACTTTGTGGGGAGGGGGTCATGGAAAAGTGGTATCAGATGTCTGGTTAAGGGATAGGATGGAGTTTACAGTTAGGCACAGGTGAGGTTGCATGGGTTGGTAGGGAAATAGTGTCAACTAAGTTTAAAAAGCATTGTAAAAACAGGATACTAGCTTATACACAGGTATTTAGGGCCCCCTATGATCTAATTCATAGACCTTTAAGGTTACAGTGGCTACTAAATGAAGTGATATTGGTTGCAGACCTTGTAAAGGATCATGCATCATTCTTCTTTTCATCTGTGTTTGAATGGGTAGACCATGAGATATGATGACCTAAAATTAATAAAGTAAAAAAATTAATTAATGATAAAGTCTTCCATATTTCAGGTTTAGGATCACTATTTTTTTTATTTTTCAATTATGGATTCAGTTCGGTGTCCTCATGTGGTTCATATAGAAGATGTCCAGCAGGTTGCACCAATAGATCTCTAGCGAGTAGAGGTTGACAGCAACAACACTTGTAGGAGGATACTCTAAGAATTTCAGTACCATAGTCTACAGAAGTATGAGGGAGCCGTTTTAGATGCAGTCATAGAAGGTTAGTTGGAGGAGGTTGAGATAGCTTTCAGTTCAATTTGTGCTCAGAAGGAGTATTGGGTGTCTTTGGTTGTGATGATGTTGCATGGGGCAGTAAGGTAGTGGTGGTTCTTGTTCCTTAGGGATCACGAGGAGTCAGTAGTCTCGTGGGAGGAGTTCCAATATCAGTTCATATTTGAGTTTCTGTATTTGATCGTGAAGGCGTCCATTCACCAGGAGCTATTTACCCTTCTACAGGGGATCTCCAGTGTGCGAGAATTTGGAATCCATTTTAGGAACCTTTTACGATATGCTTCGAACCTATTTCCAGATGAGGAGGACAGGGCAAGGCATTTCAAGGAGGCTTTGTATCCAGAGATCCAGCACCAGGTCACCCCGTTTATGTTGAATACATATCTTGAGGTGCTAGTGAGGGAAGAGTTCATCAAGAGGACGTTATCCAGAACTGGATCATCATGATAAGGGGGTCATTAGTATTCATCATGAAGCAGAGTTGTGGTCTGGTGTTCTTATTTTTCATGGTAGAATATTTTTTGTTCAGCCAAGGGTAGGTCCCAGCCCTCAGTATCTCATTTCTCTAGGGGAGAATCTATCAGACCTATGCCAAGGGATCAGGAATATGTTTTTATTATAGAGTTTACGGTAATAATTAGCAAGATTTACCAACCATTTTGAGTAGTCAACATGTGTCAGGTGTTCCTCTTTAGGTTCCTCCATAGAGGTAGTTCTAGCTGAGGTAGTAGAAGCAGGTTTCACTAGTTTTAGATCCATAGAGAGCAGATGGGGCAGGTAGAGGACAGCCCCAAGATTCTCCATGTCCTTAGAGAGTAGATAACGACCATTGAGGTGGTCACCATCAGAGTCAAAGAGGTCATAGAGTAAGTCCTGGTCAGCTTCATGTGTCATTGTTTCCAGTATCATGCGAGCCAGATGATGTTTGAGGTACCCTTTTATTGTTTTATACTTGGGTGCATACCTTGTTTGATTCATGAGAAACTCAATCCTTCATATCACCTACCCTTTTCCATGCTTTGTTACTTGAGGTAGAGAGGCTTCTAGTGCCCTTGGAATTGACTATTCCAGTTGGAGGCCAAGATGACTTGTTTGAAGTATGTAAATACTGTAAGCTAGTGATGGGGAAGCACCACTCTTTGGGAGATTTATTATGCTTACGGATAAAACCATATTATGTCATCCTAGGCATGTATTGGTTATATTTAGTGTAGGATATCATGTATTGATTTAGTAGTAAGGTGGTGTTCTTCGATGATGATGGAGATCCAATAGTGTTTGTTGGTGAGCGAGACCCTCGGATGGGTTAGAGGCATGTTCTATCCTTGTCATCCTTGATGGATGAGCTGATGCTGAGTTTATCAAAGGTTAAGTAGTTGGTGTTTCCCATGGTCATAGAAGAGTACCCTGATGTCTGTCTATAATAGGTTGTAGAATTGCCCCTTGATGAGAGATCGAGTTCAGGATCAAGCTACATCCAGGTGCGTCTCCTATCTCGATGTCTCTGTATAAGATGACCCCTTCTGAGTTGTGAGAGATGCATATATAGCTTTATATTATATCGTAGTGCAGTTTTGTTCGAATAAGTGTGTCATTTTGGGGTGCACTAGTTTTGTTCATAAAGAAGGTTGATGGAAGTTTGCAGTGGTGTGTATATTATCATTGATTTAACTGAGTGCTAGTAAAGAACCGTTATCCTCTTCCATGGATTAATGATTTATTCAATAAATTTAAGGGTAAAATTTGGTTCTCAAAGATCGATTTATGCTCAGGATATCATCATATTCATGTAAAGGATGAGGATAACCTGAAGACTACTTTATGTTTTTTTCATGGGCATTATAAGTTCATTGTGATGCCATTCAGTGTGAAAAATGCTCCAGATATGTTCATGGGGTTGATGAATGATGTATTCTGTGAGTTCTTGGATAAGTTTTTTGTGGTCTTTATCGAGAACATCCTTGGGTACTCCACGTCTGAGGAGGAGTATGCTGAGCATATGCATGTTGTTTTTGGATTTTATCATCAATAATAGCTATTTGAGAAGTTTTTAGAGTGTGAGTTTTGGGATCAATAAGTCCATTTCTTAGGGCATGTTGTATCCCAAAAGGGATTAGTTGTGCATCCATCTAAGATAGAATAAGTTGTGTCTTGGGAATTCCCTAAGACAGTGGAAGAGGTGTGAAGTTTCCTTGGTCTTTCAGGCTATTATAGGAAGTTTGTTTCTAATTTATCTCAAGGTTGTGACTCCTATTATAGAATTGAACAAAAAGGATCCAGTGTTCATATGGACAGATCAATGTCAGGTAGCTTTTGATAATCTGATAGAGAAGTTGGTCAATGCTCTGGTTCTTCATCTGCCGACAGAAGGAGTTCAGTTTGAGGTTTTCTTTGATTCTTCATGTCTAGGGTTAGACTGTGTTTTGATATAGTAGAGATCGGTTATTTCTTATGGGTCTCATAAGTTATGTCTCCATGAACTTAACTATGCCACCCATGAACTTAAGTTGGTGGCAGTGGTGTTTTCCCTGAAGTTGTGAAGACATTAACTCATTAGTGAGAATTTCATTGTTTTCACTGATCATAAGATCCTGAGGTACGTTTTCTCCCAGTGTGACTTGAACATGCAATAGCGTTAGTGGATAAAGATCTTATAGGTTTACGAATTTGAAATATCATATACACCTGGTAAGGGGAATGTTGTAGATGATGCACTATGAAGGAAGTCGTGTAGTGATCCAGTGCATGAATCAGGTGATTCCTAGAGAGTAATGGAAGAACTTTCAGCATTATATCTCGATATGGGAGAAGTTGGGGGTAGAGGTTGTCTTTTTTAGATGACGGTGCAGTCATATTTGGTGTAGCGGGTGTAAGGATACCAGTTGGGGGATCTTGAAGTGGAGGAGTGGAGAGACCGATTTTTTTGTGTTGAGGCCCCTGATGGACAGTCTGATGATGAACAACACCAGGTGTTGTTTCAAGGAAGTCTTTTTCTTCATATGGAAATGCATAAGATGGTTCTTAGATAGTTCCATGGTTCTCCCTTAGTGGTACATCTTGGTGTGATAAAGATGTGTCGAGATTTGAGGAGTTGGTTTTGGTGGCTTGGGTTAAATCATGTAGTTTCGGAGTTTGTATCTCGATGTTTGGTCTTCTAGAAGGTGAAGACGGAGCACCGTGTTCCTAGTGGTTTGTTCCAGCCATTATATGTTTCTCAGTGGAAGTGGGAGGACATATCGATAGAATTTGTTACTGGTTTACCTTGAGCTCAAGGAGGTTATGATGTTATATGGGTGGTAGTTGATTATTTGAAGAAATCATACCACTTCATAGCAATCAAGGAGTCTAACTTAGTGGAAGTTTTGTCGAAGAAATATCTGGAAGATGTGGTGAGAGTCTATAGAGACCAGAGGATGATCATTTCTGATCGAGATCCTCATTTTACCTCTAGAGTATGGAAAGGTCTTCATCATGCTTTCAGTTATCAGATATACCTTAGCACTAATTTTCATCCACAGATGGATGGTTAGATAGAACAGACCATCTAAACTCTTTAAGACATGTTGTGATCTTATGTCCTAGATTTTGGAGGTTCATGGATGAGGCACCTACACTTGGTAGAGTTCTCTTACAACAATAGTTTCCACTCCACCATTAGTATGGCACCATTTGAAGCCTTGTATGGCCTACCTTTCTATTCTGCATTGTGTTGGACTGGGGTCGTAGAGTTATCAATTCTCAGGCTGGAACTGGTATAGAACACGATAGAGATGGTTCAGGTGATTCATGAGAGGATGAAGGCAGAACTGGGTCGTCAAAAATCCAATGCTGATCATAGGAGGAGACCTTTGTAGTTTGAAATTGGGGATCATGTGTTTCTAAAATTGACTCCCTATCATGGTAAGTGAAGTATTGGTTGTGGGAGTGAGCTCTATCCTTGGTTTTTTGAACCTTTTGAGGTGTTGTCTCATGTTGGATCCATGGCATATCAGTTATCACTTCCCCAATAGATGAGCAGGGTACACGATGTTTTTTGCATGTCATAGCTCTGTCATTATCTTCGTGATGACTCTCAAGTCATTGATTTTGGTGTGATCAATATTAACGATGATGTGACCTTTGAGGAACATCCTATAGAGATCCAGGACCACAAGGAAAAGGTGTTGCGTGGGTGTGGTATCCCCTTGGTTCATGTCTTATGGTGGCACGGTGGAGTGGAGGAGAGTACCTGGGAATGTGAGTCATAGATACGCACTCAGTACCCGGATTTGTTTGATGCTTAGATCTTTTCTTATAACTATGTTCATTTTGTGGTTTTAGACCTTTATAGTTTATGAGATGGATTTCTATTGTTTCTTCTTGTGGCTTGCTCTCTTTTGAGAGGTATCTCCCATGGGAGAGTGTTTTGGAGTGGGTTGAAATTGTTATGTAGCTTTACGCGTGTTCCTCTAGTGAGTTGGTTAGGCTCCTTTGGTGGTGAGATCCTTGAGAGGTATCTCAAAGGGTAGTTGTTTGGACCCCTTTTTATGTTTCCTCTCTAGTCTGGTTTTGGATTCTCGAGGAAGAGAATGGTTTGAGAGGTATTTGATGTAACGACCTGAACCTCCTTGTTCCATTACTTTGTGAAATTCTGGTGTTTGAGGTGTTTCGGGAGGTCAAGGTAACTTATCCCTAACACTTTTCAGAATTTCTAGTTCTGTGAACAGTGTTTCTAGTTCTGTGAATAGTACCACCGGTGAGACAAATGTGAATAGTTTCATTGGTGAGATAGATGTCAATGGTGTCATCGGTGAGATAGATATGAATAGTGTCATCGGTGAGATAGTTGTGACAAGTGTCATTGGTGAGACAGATGGGAATAGTGTCATCGGTGAGACAGATGTGAACAGTGTCATTAGTGAGATAGATATGAACAGTTTCATCAGTGAGATAGATGTAAATAGTGTCATCGGTGAGTCGTGTCAGTGACTCAGATTGGTGACTCGTGTCGATGAGTCATGTCGGTGACTCGTGTTGGTGAGTCACATCGGTGACTCGTGTTGGTGAGTCACATCGGTGACTCGCATTAGTGACTCACATCAGTGACTTTTGTTGGTGTGTCACATCAGTGAGTCACGTAAGTGACTCGCATCGGTCAGTCACGCCAGTGACTCTCATTCGTGAGTCACGTCAGTGAATCGTATTCATGAGTCACGTCAGTGACTCGCATTCGTGAGTCACGTCAGTGACTCACATCGGTGAGTCACATCAATGACTCGCATTGGTGAGTCGCATTAGTGACTCGCGTCTATGAGTCACGTTAGTGACTCATGTTGGTGAGTCATTAGTGAATTGTGTTTCCATCATCCTACAGTTTTACCCCTTTGACATTATCTTTGATGTAAAATGAATTAAAATCCTTGTTTTAATGGATTTAATGCTGATTCAAAACTCATAACTCCTATCTTAATTTTCCTAAGGGTTGGGATGCCTTTCTCGTTCAAACTACATAGTCTTGACTAGATCTTCCTTTAATGGAAAATATGAACTATATCTAAACTGCTGCTCTTTTTAGATTTTCAAAAGGCTAAGATACCTTCCACCTTGTTCTTCCTTCTCATTTCTCTTGGTGTGAGGTGCCCTAAACCTTTGTTCTCAAGGATTTTTGTGATTATTATATCCTTGGATCATTTCCCCTTGGAGATTTTCCTGGTGTATGTGCACCCCCTATTTTGGTACAACCAGAAAGTGCCGATCTGTCTTCGATATAAGGTATGTTATCCCTCCGTTCTTATGGGTTACTCAATTTTTTTCCTCCCATTTATCCTTTCCATGTGATGTCATGTGATATCCATGTTTCTAATGGAGCTTTATTGGGTGTTAGATGAGGCGGTTGTGTCATGGAATCCTCAGGTGGATGTAGTCGTTGCAGTGGAGATGATCGTGATCCATTGTGTTAGCCCATTCTCATGTGAAGAACGTCGGAAACCTTTTGAGGTAGGGGATTCATGGCTTCTATATTCTTTTTACGTGTAGTTGTAGAGTTAAAATGTTTTATCCAATAGATTATAATGAAATTGACATAATAAATATTTAAACCAAATTAAATAATTGGTATCAATTACTTAGTGATGTTATTGCCTCTTGATTATCTAGATAGTGTGATATCTATTCTTTGGCTTGTTTATCATGTCGTTCTTGATGGAAATTGGTAAAGAACGTAAATATGGAATTAATTGATAATTAATTGGCTAAAGTTAAAGAGGCGTGTTTAATGAATCTGGTTGTTGTTGTAATTTTATGATAATAAAATTGATGCGGTAAACATGTTTAATTGAATTTATTTATAAACCTGAAGCATGTTGACTCTTTTTGATTAAAGGCATGTCAAATTAATTGTTTAATTAATTTTTTATAGCTTGAGATAGCTAGTTGTTTAGGTTTCCCATAGTTGTAACCTATGATAATGAATCAGTTAATTCAAGATGGAATAAAGAACTGGTTGTGTGATAAATATATTTCCTTGTTTTGGGGTCAAGAGCCCAATTGCTTTGATTGTTTCCTACTGCTTGTGTTGTGTTATGAGCCTGGGATGGCTGAGACTAGAAGGTTTTAGTGGTATGTGGGGGTAGGGAGGCCCAGTTTTGGTGGTAACAGTTGATTCCTAGAGTGGTAAGAAGCATCATTTTAGGCATATGGGTGTTGGGGAGTACATCTAGGATGAGGGAATAGGTTGGAGTTAGTCTTACCTGTTGATATGAAAGTAAATGTTGTTGAATTTGATGTTTTTTTATTTGCTTTAATTCCCCCACTACTTGAGGTATATTTTCTTGCTTACCCTCCTTCCAAAAGAGGAAAAGATGTGTGGGGTATGCCAAATGCTTTCTATGTTTATCTTCTCAAGGATGGATGAGACTATTCTCCTACTATAGTTGGAAAAGACTTGACAGGTAGTTCATCTACTCACCATGTTAATACCCTTGTTTTTGTAAGATTGGAAAACTTTTCTATAATACCAGGAATTATGGAAAAGTGATAATGTTGTTAATAAATGTTTTAATAATTGATTTTAATCCATGGGGTTGGAGATTGCTGGGATGCAATGCTGAGGTTACAATTTAAAGGAACTATGGTCTTAGTTTGGTTATGCCTGGAGGGAATGGAACTTTTTTGTGATGCTAATGAAATGTAATGTGGAATTTATAATGGTTAATTAATGGTTAAAGAATTAATTTACATAAAGTGGAACTGATAAAAAGGGATAAAGTAACCTAATGTAGCTCTTTAAATGGTTGTGTACTTATAGGATATCTAGTCTTAGGATTGGAAGCTGGGATTTTGAGAGACGTTAGTTGTAGTTGAGTCTAAGACTGTGTTTTTTCCATAGTGTGGTTTTGAGCTATATTATATCATGTAATGTTTTATTTCTATATGCTACTCCACTATATCGGTTAGGGCAACTGAAAACTCAGGGATTCTAAGCCCTGGGGGTGTTTTCCCCAACATCCCGGTGGGAGGATGGATGGATGACTACCCCCTTTGGCCCTGCTCTCTTCTCTTGGTAGTTACTAGTGTTGGTATGATCTAAGGTTAGTTTTCCCCATAAATGTGTGTAGAGGGATATAATGAATTTTGGTTATTTCACATGAATATATTCTAGATATAGTTTTCTATGGACTACTATAGGTGTAGCGTGTATAGGCTATGGTTGATTGAGAATCCTTACTCAGTGTATGGGCTGTAATGGCTTGGGGTATAATATTTGATGTATGATACATTCTATTCGAGCTATGGTGGATCCTGAAAAGTACCTAGAAACTTTTGGTTATGTGGTTGTGGTGGTGAGTTTCATGAGGTGCATGTTATGGTGCTTCGCACAGGTGTCTGTGGGAAAGACTATTTTGAGAGAGATGCTCATGATGTGAGATGTTGGGTCAAAGTGGAAAACCAGTGGGGAAGTGGTAGAGGGTACCCTTGACATTATTTATTACATTATATACTCTTGTATGTGAAACTTGGTGAGAGTAACCATGGTGAGTCTGGGAACATAGTATACATGTTTAGGTGATGAGATAGTTTCACTTGTTGTTCACTGTGTGTTATCATGCTTTCTTTACTTTTTCACGAGAGGCTCTGGGGAGGATCCTACTGAGTATACTATTATACTCACCCTACGTATATATAAAATGTTTTTCAGGTCACCTGGATCATGTTGGAGATCGGGCTAGTTACTACTAGCTTGGGGGTTTTGTAGGAGCTTTTTGGGATTTGTGGTCACTGTCGTTTTAATTTATTTTGGAACTTTCAATTTTTTCCTTTTAGTTGTAGTAGTTCTTAAATGGCATTACATATGTGCACTTGCGATTATTTTATATTTTAGTTTGAGCAGGAGTTGGTTGGTGTCTATCTTATCTCCCTCTTTAGCATGTGTTCTATTAGAGGGTAATACCTCCCATCTGTGTGTTTGTTATACCCTCAGTGCTAGTCGCCAACCTGGGGCCTACTGGAAGTGGGACTCGGGGGTCACTATCTCTCTTCTCACATTGTCGGCCCAGGAGGGGTACACATTGTGGGGAGGGGGTCATGACACATTTTAAGAATTTATTTATATATATTTATTGATTAAGATTTAAGTTTTTTAATATGTTTGTAATTTACATATTTAATATATATTCATATTCATTTTAATATATATTCTTTTTTAATCTTTTTAGTAATTTGTATAATTAATAAAACATATTCATTTTTTAATATTTTTGAATTCTATTATTTTTTATTTAATAAATTTTACTAATTTATAACATTCATGCATTTAATATTATTTATTCATTAATAATGTTAATTATTTTTTACTCTTTTTATAATTTAATCATTTTTAATATATATTCATTAATATTTTTTAAATTTATTTTAAATATTTTTTATCAGTGCTTAAAAAAAGAACTGAAAAATATATATAACACAGATAAAACCTATCATTATATGTGCTAAATTTTAGCCCTGGTAATGAAAGTTTTTGTCAGTAATTTTCATTTTAGCACTGACAAAACCTATATTTATCAACACTTTTTGGAAAGTGATGATAAAACCATTCCTAGTCTTTTAAAATCAACCCTAACAAAACCCCACTCACTCACGCCATTCAAGCTCTGGCAGAACTTGGAGTCTTCCACCACTCCCCCTCGAAATTCTTGGATGAATCAACCATTTTAAAATCAAATTTATTTAATTATTTTTACTCCTTTTTAGTTGATTTTGAATTTCTTTACAATTTTCAATTATTATTTTCATATATAACATACCACCCCCATTACCATTAGCCTATCGATACCGTAGTTGATTGACCTAACAAAAATGATCAATACTAACATTTTTTAGATTACCCAGGTTTTATGAAACTAATTCTTTCATGGTTCTTTGTTAGAACATGATTTTTAAAGGGTTTATATACTCATGTTTGGGTGTTTTAAAATTTTCAAGCCCAATGGTGGATGTTTTAGGTTATTCTACATAAATTTTGATCATAAAAGACTTCTCTAAAATCTTAGAATCTCTCCCTTCCATATTTTTTGACTTTATTATGAATATTTATATTAATTTATGGTTGTAATTACTCTAAATCAGTGTGTGGGTTTTTTGTAATGTGCTTTTAGATATAAAACAAAATGGTTTTCAATTAGAATTTGAAGCTAATAAGATAGATTATCAAAAATATTTGAATCAGAATGTGAAAAATAGTGAAAATCTTAGAAAGACTCTGACAATGATGCTAATTTGATAGTGGGGATTTTATCACCAAGTCCCAATCAAAATATATTTTACTTAATAATGAAATATAGTTTTCCTAAGTTGTCTCTCAATGAGGTTTCTAATTGATTTCTTTTTCACTTAGAATTTTAGTTCATTCAAAATGAATAGAATTGGATTTATTGAAAATAGATTTATGTCATAATTCAAAATAATTATTTTTATTGTAAAATGACTGTGAAAACAGTGGGTTTTGAAGAATGAATAACAAGTGAAAGAGTGATAGAGGGTTGGAAAGGGAAGAATTTATCTTTTTAGGAAAGTAAGAACTAGATTTTGAGTAGTGTCCTTAAACATGATCAATTTATGAGGTTCCTCTTATCAATTGTCTAAAAAAATTCCATAATTGATTTTAAGTACTTAATCCATAATTAAAAATTAAGCACTGATATGGTTAAAAACAAAGAGATTTTATACCATAATCACATCAATAATTTACTTTCTTTCAGTAATATTGATTAAGTAATCAATAATAACTGATGAGAAGAGTTCAATGGAATACTAACTATGATCAAAACCTCAATTGAGTGTTGAGAAATTTAAATAGTTTGTAAATAATTAAAAATATTCTTAATCAGTTTTGAATTCTCATAATAGCATTCAATATGCAATAACTTTGCAATAAAACATATTCAAACAAATTAATAGAAGATAAAACATCAATTAAATTATTTGTGAAGAAATAAAAAACAAAAATAAATGTTTAAATGTTTAAATAAATGAAAACATTACTAATATAAAAAATATGAGTATGTAAAATAAAGTTGAATAGTTCACTGGATATCTCCCAAGTTTAGGACAACATAGGTTTATCCATACATGGAAACACATCAACTTCTATCCTTTTTGTCATTAAAATTTTTTTTTCATTGCTTCTTTGAGTGTCCAAAGAGGGTATGAATTTTTCCTTAGGAAAAAAATTAAATATATTAGAAGTATCAATAACTTTATTATTTGATAATTAAGATTATGTAATTTTTTAATAGGTTTTATAAATTTACACATAAATATGCACACATTATAAACCAAGAAATGTGGAAATCTTTCATTTTTAGTTGTGATGAGGGATCATTTCAAGTACATTGTAATTGATAATATTTTATTTGAAATTGTTTATTTTATCCATTTTTATTCAAAAAATTTAATTTATAAAAAACAAAGGAGTGTTTAAAATAAGAAGCATGCATCAAAACCAATGTACCCCTACCATAAAGAAAGGATGGGGTAACCTTAATTTTAAAATAAAATGGTGTGTGATAATCCAAATTTGTATATACATTTTGGATACCTTTCATTAATTTTTAATCATAATTTACTTGATAATACACTGGGTTTTTATGAATTTTTTTCAGGAATTATGAATTCAAGGATCAAAGGAGGAATTCTGTAAAAATGGTAGAAATCTTCCTTACATGTCATGAAATTAAAGTACATGATGTGTATTTCTTGAACACACCACCTACCAATTGAAATTAAAATCCATGAATCCTAATTATCGGGAATGAACCAAGTACATGTTGTGTGTCCTAATTACACATCATGAATATTAGAATCCCAAAATCTGAAGATTAAAAGTTTTGAACTCATTACACGATGTGAGAAGTTGAAAACATAGTTACCATTAAATATTCAAGCCAAAAAAATCTGTGAAGATTAAAAATATTTAGAGGATTTGGAGGATCCAAAGTAAATGATATAAAAACCAATTTCATGTCATGTAAGTATCAAAGTAGAAGCCACTTAAAGAAGTACATGATGTGAACCATTTACATGTCATGTACATTCTGGGATCTATAAATATTTCAGCACCCTTGACGTGCAAGAGAGCTCTTGGGCCCCTGAGCTCTTTTCTTCCTTTCTTTTTTTCTTATCCATTTTTGTTCCATTTTCAATTATATCTATATATATATATTTATTTATTTTATTATTATACACATTATATTGTTTCCATTTTTAATTCCACAATATGTTTGTTGATCATTATTGTTCCAATGTTCCGTTTCAAATCATATTTTCCCTGAAACTTTAATTGTTTTTGTGTTCTTCATGGTTTGCTCATCCA
Source organism: Viscum album (assembly GCA_963277665.1). Taxonomy (NCBI): domain Eukaryota; kingdom Viridiplantae; phylum Streptophyta; class Magnoliopsida; order Santalales; family Viscaceae; genus Viscum; species Viscum album. Next base: position 1,150,480,947 of record OY728121.1, on the reverse strand, counting down.
AGTTAGTATTTAATTTATTTTTCATGATTTCCAAAATAAAATTATCCTATTTTGATCTTTTATCTGTGATTCCAATCATGTTGTGATCTATCTCTCCACATTTATTCAAATCCGTCATGTGTGGATAATTCTCTTAGGGTTAGGGGTCTAAAGTGGGGGTGGATTGAACCTAATGAATATCTAAAATTGAAAAGGGTTAACCCTATAACTAGTAACCAGGTTTAATAAAATTATCAATCACATTCTATTGAATTATCCAGGACCATTGGAGGTGTAAGTCAAATGACCATAACCTAATTGGAGAAGATTTGGGTAGGACAAATAGCCTGTAATTTTTTCTGCCTAGAATACAAGCTTCCTGCAATCAGGTTGTCAATTTTTCAAGACCAAGGACTCATTTCCTTCTTATGTGCATCAAATTGGTTGGACTAAGATCAATTGGTGTCTTTTACACCACTTTTAATCCAACAACATAGGTTTATCCCTAGTTATATTGGGGATTACCATTTTTTGATACCCTGAAATTAATCCCAAACCCATACATTAATATTTTTTAAGACCCAAGATACTTAGTTTTAGTCAAACCAAAAAAAAAGTGAGTAAAAATGAGGAATCCCCCAAATGGTTCTAACTACCGGGTTACATGTCTAAACAAGTTTTCTCTATGGGTTAGTGTAACAAGACAACCCATATCAACTAGACAAGCTACCTAAATCAGATGATGATGTAATATAGATAAAATAGGATTAAAAAACCAGTCTCAAATATAATCAAAATAGTACATATAACTATATTATAGAGAGTAAACAAATTATATACCACAATGACATAAAATAAAATCCAAAATAGAATAAACTATAAATTAATTCAAACCTTCATATGACCAACAGTCACTTCTAGACCAACCCTAACCGAAAGTAGCAGCAGTAAGAGAATCCATCATGCTATAAGATGCTCCTCCTCCCTTTACCTGAATCCTAAAATAATAAATCTAAAAATTCCTAAAGGAACAAGTAGGGGGTGATAAAATCACATTAGGATACCACCAAAATTTCTATGCAAGGTCCAATATTAAGAATGAAACAATTCTAGATTCTAAAATAAAATAGTTTTACAAAGCATTTTCAGAAATTAAATCTAGTTGTAAATCATTTTACATTTTTCTCCTTTGGTTTTCATAAAATAATTTCATATTCTAAAACCATATATATGAAAAATATAAGTGATAAAAGAGGAAATCATATCCATGCATCCAAAATTAAATGGGTAAACACGTATCCATGAAATAACCTATCATGTAAAGCAATGTGATACGACCTCATATAAAAACCTGTGACAAAAAATACATGACAAAAACAATCATGTGATAAATAACCATAAATGATAAATCACCTCACATAATGGGCTCTATACTATGGGAAAATGTGTTCTAGTCACTAAAAATCCTAAACATACATAATTTTGGATCCAACAAATATGGATTCTTGTCGATTGATATCACAAAAGGTTACCTCCTAGTAGTGAAACATACACTAAGGATTCTTCTATCTCTTTTCCAACACACCCAAGGTTACCAATGTTCAATTTTATAAATACATTTTCAAAACCATGATCAAAATTTTATAAAACCATTCCTAAATCCAATCCAATCTGCTCCAAAATTTTAAAGCTTATTTCCAAATCAAGAAAATTTGTTTTCAAAGAAAAAGTTCATTTTTGAAAAAAATTATATTTTCAAGGATTCATTTGAAACCACATATAACTTCTAATAAATGAAAAAACAAAGGAATTTATCAATAATTACGTGAAATTCATCAAATTAATCCATTTTATAGAAACACATACCTCAACCTTGTAGACACCTGGTTGCATTTGACAACAATGACAAGAAACCAAGAGAATGTCCTTTGAAAGACAAGGCATAGCAAGAAACTGAAAAGAATCAATAGAAAACACTATATGATCACAAAAATGAACACAACTGTAGCCAAAATTACCATCGTAACCAAGACCAAATAAGAACCAGTAGGATTACAAACCCGGAGAGATGAAACCCAACTACAATGGTGATCAATCGTTGAACAAAGAAATCTAGAATGGAAGGAGTCACCCAAAATCTCCTAGGATAAGCTATGGGCCAATAGAAATTGTATGAATGTCAAATGAAATAAAAATTAAGCTGATATTCCTACTTAAATCACCCCTTGTGAGATTTATAGGGTCTGTAGTCTCATTCTATGTCGTGAAATCCTCGAGTCCCACATACGCCAAAAAATGAATTACCTTTTTATTAAAATCCTAATTTTTCACATTACATGACATTAACCCTTTAAAATATGTTTAAACCTCTCACTCTATGTATCCAGTTCACAAATTCTACCCAGCAAACATTACATGGCTTGTACTCCCATTACATGACATGTAATCACCCAATGAATAGAAAAAACTAAATGTTTAATCTAAAAATTACAATAAATACTTGAATTTACCATTAAAAGTATCCTACCAATTAATTTTTGGAATTACTCATCCAAAAAAAAGAAAACCAAAATCAAAGGTTAAAAATACCACACATAAAGGTAAAAGGTCATTATAATCTCCCCACTATAAATGCCTTATTCCCCAGAAAGCCCTCAAGATCCTGGATCTGTAAAAAGAGATGGTTGCTACTGTCACATCAATGAATCTTGCTCACACATCTCAGGGATATCCTATATGTACTTCTACAGTACCCAGACTAGGGGGGTCATTTTACCATGTAGTACCATATCCTAACAATCCGTAATCTAAACTGGATACTCAACCAAAGTGGTATCAGGCTCAAGATCATCATCCTCCCATTTAATCACATGGAAAGGATCTGTTATATACCTCCTAAAATGAGAAACATAAAGAACATGATGGATATATTTCAATACATATATAGAGTTCGACTGATAGTCCAACCTCCCTAGTCATTAAAAGATCTCAAAGGGACCTATAGACCTTGGTGCCAACTTACCATGTCTACCCAACCGACGATTCCCCAAGCAAGGTGAAACTCTGAGAAAAAATTTATCACCTACCTTAAACTCCAGAGGCCGATGAATAAGGTTTACATAAGATTTTTGATGACTCTATGTTGTGATAAAACACCTCCGGATCAACTACACCATCTTCATCATCTCATAAACCACACTCAGATATACCAGGGACAACTCTTCCAACTTTTCCCAACACAAGGGAGATCTACATGGATGCCCATAAAAATCCTCATAGGGAACCATCCTGATCAAATCCTGAAAACTATTATTATTGTAAAATTAAACCAAAAGAAAATTCTTTTCCCAAGATTCTCTAAAATAAAGCACACAAGCTTGGATCATATCCTCTAGAACTTGGATATCCCTCTCTATATGTCCATCCATCTATGGATGATAAGCTGTGGTCAATCCAATCTATGAACTCATCACATCCGGAAAACCTTTCTAAAACCTAGTTGTGAACCTTGGATCCCTGTTAGTAACAAATGTAGAGGTAACCCCATGAATCCTTACAATCTCTCGTATATACAAGTCCCTAAGCTGTTCCACATTAATCACCTCCTAGATAGGTAGGAAATGCACTGATTTTTTGAGTCGATTAATGAACACCCAAATTGCATCCTTCCCACTAGGATTCCATGGAAAACCAATGATTAAATCCAACAAAATATCATCCCATTTCCATACTAGAATGGGTAAGGTATGAAACAACCATGTTGGTCTTTAGTGTTCCTCATTAATTCTCTTAAAAGGAACCATGTAAAAAATATGCAATCAACCATCTCATCAAATTCCACCAATACTAACATCTTAAATCATTATAAATCATTACAGTACCTAGGTTCAAGGACCAACAAGAATGGTTTCCACTTTCAAAAAACTCTTTTCTTAGGAAAAACAAAAAAAAACCAGCCTGGTATGGAAGCACAAAGCTCTATTGGGATACTAAGACCACTCACTCGATGTCTCCCCACCATAAAGGTTTTCACTAAAGCATAAAGGATTTCACTAAATCATTGGAACTTTGTGCATGTCACCTGCTCAATCCAAACCCACTCATCAAAAGATGAGTCAGATTTCATTTAAGCTAAGAACACATATCCACCATTATCTTCCACTCCCAATATCTCATCATATATCACTCCTCAACTAATTCCTTCACTTATTGGGTCAGTAATTTTCTTCTCAATGCATCGGCAACCACATCCCCTTTCTCAGGGGTATAATAAATATCAAAATAAAATGTCTGAAGATAATACACCTAGCATCTTTGTCAAAAATTCAAATCCATCTGAGTAAAAATATATTTCAGGCTCTTATGATCTGAATAAACTATAAATATATCCCCAAAGAGATAGTGACACCAATTTTTTGAGTGAATTCATAACTTCTTCTAACTCAAGATCATGAATAGGGTAGTTCTTCTCATGAGGTCCTAAATAGAGAGATCCATAAGACACCATATGTTTCTCCTAATTCAATAAACAACCCAAAACCATACCTAAATCATCATAGAAAACATCATAACCCAATCCCAAATTCAGAAGAATCAAAACTGGTGTTTAATTCAAACTCACCATCAGCTCATCAAAAAATATTTGAAACATGTCATACAATTAAAACTTTATACCCTTATAGGTTAAAGCTATCATCAAAGATGAAATCTTGGATAAGTCATGAAAAACCCATATATAGTAACCAGTAAAACCCAAGAAGCTTTGGATCTCAAACACATTTCAAGGATTCTCCTAGGACGTAAATTTCTATACCTTTTTAAGATCTACTATGATTTCAATCTCAGATATCTCATTCCCTAGAAACCACAATTCCCAAATCCAAAACTCACATTTGGAAAGCTTACCATACATATGATGTTCATTAAAAGTTTGAATAATAATATTCAAATGGTCCATGTTCTCCTCCTCTGGCTTTGAGTACACCAAAATATCATCCAAGAAAACAATAACAAAATAGTCCAAGAATCGATGAAAAATCTAGTTCATCAAGGCCATAAACATTGTAGAAGAATTAGTGAGACTTAATGGCATAAACAGAAACTCAAAAATTCTCATATCAACTCCTAAATATTTTTATAGGTATATCCTCTTCTCAAAATCTCAACAGGTGGCACCCTAACCATACGTTAATCATAGAAAACTAACAAGCCCCTCTAAGCTGGTCAAAGAGATCATCAATCCTTGGAAAAGGATATTTGTTCTCAACGCTCACCCAAATCTACTTTTGATAATCAATATGAAGTATAAGTATCATGTATTCCTTCTTAGAAAAAGAGGATAGGTGAATACCATGGTGAAACACTAGGATAAATAAATCATTTAGCCCCTAGGACCACAAACTGGACCTTAAGCTCCACCAACTTAGCGGGTTCCAAATAGTGAGAAGGAATTGAAATGAGAATCATACTAGGGTGAAGGTCTATAGTAAACTCAACCTCTATCTATATAGGTAAAATAGAAAAATCATATAGAAATACCTTAGGGTATGCACACAAAAATGCATGAATTTGACCACCCAAAAAAGGGTAAACTACATCAAGAAAAATATTTGATAGCTATCATGATATCACCCCAACATAAGGAACAACAAGCCATTCCCTTCCTGGACTAGAGTCTAACTCACCCTGGAAAACATGAGTGACCCCTTTAGTAGATAATAACTGAAATTAATAGTGATAATATTATATCTGGGCCTTAACATTGATCATGCATTTCATGAAAATAATCAAGTTGAAGATGTCAAGATCAATCACTAAGAGGTCCCACACCACCTTGAATTAGACTATCATCACTCAACCTATATTAAATCTAAAACCTTGTTCATGCCTCTTTACCAAAGGCATGGAAAGATCCAAAAATAATGAAATAAGTTATGAATCTAATATTAACATGTCTACTAAATTTAATGATATGAATGAATTAGTAGAACCAATAACAAACAATGTTAGCACCATAGAATATGTGATAAACACCATACCTCTAATAGTAGTTATACTGGATTTAGATTCCCCTAGAATATACTCCGCTGCATAAATTCATCTAGTATTATCCACATGACCATCTCCCTTAGCCTGAGGATTAGACCCAACACCTTTGGAAGCATCTGCACAAACTGTGAACCCTTGGTGAGAGTGGATCCTACCACACTTCCCTGAGATATATTTTCACTAAAACATTGTAGATGTCCAGATCATGCACAAAGATGAAAATTATTGGGAGCCTCCAAATAGTTATGCTTGGTATGACCTTGCCTTACACACTGGTAGTAGACAACCTACTATTGCCCTGTCGAAGCCACTAAAACTGGTCCTAAAGAGAACTAACCACTTTTATGCTTTCTTTTATATAAAAAAGATACACCCTGGATAACCACTGAACCAAGTGAAGATCCACACAAACCTATCTTCCCACCTATGTCTGCCTCATCCAAAGCTTCCTTATCAACCACCTCTAGAAAATTCGAAATCCACATGAGTATCAACATTGATTGAATATCATGCCACAATACTAACTCAAATCTCTAATCCTTCAGGTACTCATTAGTGACAATCTCATATTATAGATGCACAAAACTAGTAAAATCGGTATAATACTCCAAAATAGTATGCTCCCATTACTCTAAAGTAATAAACTTCTGAGTCTTCACTGCACACAATTTCTCAAGGTAAAACATTTGGTTAAATATTTTCTTAAAGGATGCTTGGGTAAGATCCTCATGCAACTTAGATTGTACAGTAGAGTATCACTATATCCTTCCCAATCCCTTGAGAATATACATGGAAAACCCCACATTACAACCTTTAGGATTCTTCAAGAAGTTGAATATACTCTATATCCACTCAAGCCATTCCGTATATTCTGAGGGTCCTTTTTCACCATGAAATATGGGTGGATGCTACTTAGTAAATTGAGAGCCATGATCCACTATGAATCATGGGTTCCTGACACCCACTTAACCCAGAGTCTGAGTATTGCAGATAATAGCTTCTACCAAAGTAATTCCCACTAGTGGTTCACCTGTCGAACCTGTCTCGCAACTTACTCTCTTATATTTCGAATAGATATTTTTAGAGGAATTGTCTAACAAAAGACAAAAACCAATTAGTCACCAGCAATTTACAAAATCATAGGACCAACTTTGGGTATTGATATCAAATCTTTAAAACATTACGAATTTAAAGAAACCATGAAAGACCTTACTTAAAAAGGAATAAGTAGATTTAAATAAACATTCCATATTGTTAATTCAAATGATACCAGACTCTAAGTCTCAAACCTGGTAAAAGTCCATGACCACCCATGGTAACTCGGTTTCAGTCATGGAAGTGAGATGGCCAATCCCCTTTTTCACACTTACTATTCTAATTACGATAATCCGAACTCCTTTCTACCCTAGTCATGGAACCAAACTCAGGTAGTGTTAACACACTTCAGGTTGAGCATCCCTTTGAATCCAAATTGTAATGAACCAACCCAGGTCAACTAGACAAGACATCCAAACCAACCCATCACATAATATAGTTAAAACATGATAATAGAAACTAATCTTGAATATAAGAAAAACAAGAAATAAAACTTGAGTAAAAATTGTAAAAAAAATAGTATATCACAATGATATACAATACAAAATAGGCTAAACTAGAAAGTATGTCAAATCACCATGTGACCAACAGTCACCCCCAGTCCAACCTGAACCAAAATCATTAGCAACAAGAGAAGCCAGCATGCTACAAGATTCTCTTCCCTTTACCTGAATCTTGTAAAAAAATATATAAATTCCCAAATTAATAAGTAGGACACCACCACATTTTCTTTATAATGTCTAATATCAAGAATGAAATAATTTAATCTTTTAAAACAAAACAGTTTTACAAAGCATTTTCAAAAAGTAAATCCAGTTGTAAATAATTTTCCCTTTTCCTCCTTTGGTTTTCATAAAATAATTTCATATTCTCAAATGAGAAATATGAAAAGTAGAATTGATAAAACATGAAATCATATCCATGAATTTAGAGTTAAATAGGTAAACACATATCCATTAAATAACCTATCATACAAAGTTATGTGATACAGCCTCATATAAAAACATGTGAGAAACAATCCTTGATATAAAAAATCAAGTGATAAGTAACCATAAATGAAAAAGAACCTCACATTTTGGGCTCTAGACTATGGTACACTGCATACTAGACACTAAAAATCCTAAATAGGCATAATGTTGGATCCAACCGATATCGAGTCCTGCCAGTAGATATCACAAAAGTCTATGTCCTTATGGTGAAACACACACTAAGGATACTCATGTCTCTTTTTTGATGCACCCAAGGTTCCCAATGTGGAATTTTATAAATAAATTTTCAAAACCATTATTAAAATTTTATAAAATATTTTTAAATCCAATCTAATCCTCTTTGGAGTTTAAAAACCCATTTCCAAATTAAGAAAATTTGTTTTCAAAGAAAAAAACCCTTTTTGAAAAATATTTTCTTTTCCAAGAAATAATTTTAAACCACATATCACTAATAATAAATGAAAAACCCAAAGTAATTTATCTATAACTACCTTAAATTCATCAAATTGACCAATTTTAGAGAAACAGCTACCTAAATACAGTAAAAACCTAACTACCTTCGACAAAGGTAATTGAAAACCAAGAGAACAGCCTTGGAAAGACAAGGTGTTCCAAGAAACTAAAAAGGATTGATAGAAAACACTATATAATCACAAATCAATACACAACCATAGCCAAAACCATTTCCATAAAAAAAAACAAATAAGAATCAAAAGTATTAAATTCCTGGAGAGAAACAACCCAACCACAATAGTGATCATAGCCATTTTATTAAAAACCCTATTTTTTCTATTGCACAATGTGAACCCTTTACATGGAATGTAAACCTATAATATTGTGTATCCTATTAATGGATTCTTCCTGGTGGACATTACATGGAATGTACTCCCATTACATGGTATTTAATCACCCAACGAATGGTAAAAATTTCAGGTTTAAGATAAAAATTAAAACAAATTCTTGAATTCATCATTATATGTAACCTCCCAATTCATTTTCAGCATTACTCATCCAATGAAAAATTATACCAAAATAAAATGTTAAAACATACCTGACAGAAAGGTAATATGGTAATATAGTTCTACCTCATACTTCCATTTATTATGCCTTGGTATTTAATTGTAGTTTGGGAAATAAATATTCAATCTAATCAATGATTGAAGGGCTCAATGACAACTTTGGGGCACATTAGTGTGTATTTTAAATCTACTGTAAAAGTTTTATGTGATATAAAACAACATATGTTCCTTTTTTATATACATATTGATTAATTGGAATCCAAATCCATGTCTATCTCATGTCATGTTATATGGAAGGAGGCTCATGTAAATGAAGAGGGAAGACTAGTAAATGAAAACAAACAATCAATTTGGGAATCATGTATAAGTATTATATAATAGTAATTTTTTATTCTTTATAATAATAGTACATAAAAAATATATTTATGTTCATGTGTTTTTTATATGGTTTAGACATAATAATCATCATCGACTATGATTGATGAACAACTACTTTCAGTAGCTTTGAAGTGGCCAGAACAATATGGTTGCATTATAGATGCAGATTTTAGAGTGTCACCTTGAGCATATTTTGAGAAGACAATGTTTTAAGGAGATACATTTTAGATGATTAAAGTCATTCTTACACAAATAGATACTTGAAAAGATATTATTGTCTAGAATGGTTTGGGGGACTATTATATGTGAAAGGGTAAAATAGAACCAATAGCAGAATAATGATCAATATATGAAGAGCCACATAACCCCGCTATCTTTGAGGATATCCACTCCCCTCAACTTTATAACTTACTTGAGGTAATCAATTTTTTCATAACTCTTTCTACAAAATTTGAATCAAACAACTATCTATAAATTTATATTATTAAATTTCTATAGGGTGATATTATATGTAATTTATATCTATTAGTACCCACCCATCACCTTTTTGTGAGGGTTATTATGTACAATATAAAAGGATATATGCTGCATAATAAATAGCTCTAAAAGGATCACATGACAGTGGGTATTGAAGAAACTCATGAGCCAACTATATATTTTCATGTTACTCTTGATGATCTGGATGTCACTGCAATTGATAATGTTATTGGAACATTCATAGCAAGGTTTTTTAATCTTATAAGGATACATGGAGATAATGAGGTATTTCCTTTACATTTTTTAAAATAATAACCTTTAATAGTTTATGAAAAAATATCTAAAATGAGTTATGGTATTACATATGGAAATAACAAAGGGGAAATGGAAGGTTAGATCAATACAATCCTATAGATCAACTAGGAAATCAAAAAGTCCTTATGAGAGTAACTTCACCCCACCAGTTCCACTACCACATATATTAACATGGTAAGATCATGAAAATACAAAATTTAAATATGTAAATGTATCCTATATTAAATGAGAAGAATAAATATTTGGAGAGGCCAATATATACATGATTGGTATCGAGAGTATAAATGAAATTATCATGTTTGAATGATTGAGTGTCTCAGTTATGAATGCATATATGAGGAACCTTTTTGTAGTCTTTTTTAAAATTAAATGATCTACTATGTTCATTACAATTAATAAATATTCATATTTTCTATTGGCATAAATATTACTACTATATAAAGGGAAATCCCTGTGAATAAAGATTTAGACTCATGAATCCCTCTATCATTTCTACACCATAATTTAATTTGAATATAGAATAAATTGATAAAAAAAATAACTAAGCATGGAATTTGAAAATAAAATAATAGAATCTAGACTCTTATTTATTCCTACAATATGAGGGTAAAACTTTATAATTTAATTATGAAAAATATATTTTTTATTATTTTCATTATTATTTTTTTAGGAAGTACTAGATGCTCACCACATTAAATTTTGAAACCTTTATTTTTTTTTCCAAAGCATGGATTTGCAACAAATAGATGACACACAATGTCCCTTGTGAATTAGTAATTCACTACAATCAATATTTTATAGATACACTTAAAATTATATTTTTGTTTTATTTTTTAAAGAGGGTTTTGTTTTGATAGGGTGATCTATAAATATCTTCTAAATCAAGATATTAGGTCGGTGAATAAATACAAAATCCAGTGAATTTCTTTAAATTGAGATAGATTATGGTATATGTAGTGATATTTACCTATAAAAACATATTCCAAAATAATTTACTTATTTTTTTCAATATTTCTGCAGTGTCCGAAACAAAATAACAATAATGACTTTTCATATTAAGTTTGTAAATTTATGAAGGATATCATATACCATCAATAAACTATCATATCTAAACAGGTATTTCAAAAGGTAGTTATAACTTCTTTTAAAATATTTTTTAATCATTCTTTTATATATTTTCCTGCTACTACTAGGACTGCCAATAGTCTACATACTCAAATGATGAAATATATTTGTTTATAGATGAGTGGTTAGAGTACATGGAATTTGAATGTTTTATGACATCAAGTTGAGGTGATTTCCTATTATGTATGCGACCTAGTAGTAACTATAACCTTAAAGATATATTTGGGATGTGAATAATTATTATCATAATTATTATATATTATTTTTCCTAAAATAAATTCATGTATTACTGAAAATATATTGGATATATTTGTATTCTAATCCTTCATTTTCAATTTCCATCCAAGTATTTTTTTCAGATTTGATCCTCCTATCATTTCAAAGGAATTTGAACCCCATAAGATACTTTATATCCATATTGAGTGAGGCTAAATACTTTAGGATCCTCACCCATTTGTAGTTCCTCCACCCGATGACAACAGTATGAAAATTTTGATTGAGGGTGTTTCAAATTTAGTAGCTCATTGTGGAAAACTATTTTAGGACATCTTTAAGGAAAAACAATAGTTAAACCCTTTATTTTGTTTCCATACTGGGGGATATGTATATGATTATTATAAAAAGAAGATCTAGGATGAGCAAAAAAATAATTTCAATAACAAGCCAAATATTGATGGGAAATCATTTCAGAATATTCCATACATTCAAACTCACCTACTTCATCTACTGATTTAGTCCTGGTACAATTCAATCTTTTAGATATATTTACTAAACCTACATATCAAGTTATTACATAAATATTCCTATTGTTATTATATTTTTTAAATTCTTAAAAATTGAATATTCTCATTCCCCAATTGATCATGCATTTATTTTCAATTGTTCATTAATTTCCTTTCTTTGGGGGTTAGGATGAGTTGCTGGAAACTAAAAAATCATTTAGTGATGACCCTATAAAGAAAGAAATAACTGATTTGTTTCTCAAGGAGATATATCATCAAGGTTTCATCTAAGATAATGATGATATGGAAATGGTTTAAGGATCCTTATACCTATAAATATAAATATATATTACCAATAGATGGGATACAGTTCACCCTAGACAGTCTCGCGGTGTGTTCCTTAGGGTTTTGTTTCTTTATTTTAATTAAGGTTTGTGCCTTTTGTTTCTTAATTTTTACTACTATATTCAATATTGTGTTCCCTTATGTCCAAGAAATACAGTTTTACAAGTATTATGATTTACCAATTAAGAAAACTTACCTAAAACGGGAGGATTTTCAATGGAATCCTTTACCTATTTTATGCAAGTGTCTTGATATTAGTGATCTATCTCTGGGAAAGGTAATTCCATTCTCTTAGCATCATCATTTTCATTTTGTGTCTTCTCATATTTTATGAGTTTGTAAAAATGTTCTTGGTAATTTATGAAAACAATCCACAATTCATTTGTGATTTTTATGAATCGACCGCACATCAATCTGACACATGATGTGGCTGGTATGACTCAAAGTTCATGTTTTTAATATAAAAGTATCATTTTAGTCTAAAAATGTGTTACAAAGCCAAAAAAATATTAAAAAAACTTTAATTGTCACTAAAATTTAGGAAAATGATACATAATACACTTTTGGTGTGTAGGAATCGACCACATGTCAATCTGACATACAATGTGGTTAGTATGACTCAAAGTTCATGATTTCAATATTAAAGTATCATTTTAGTTTAAAATGCTTGTTACATTGTCAAAATTATAAAAATGAGCTATTATTTTTTTTAAACATTAGTAAAATGATCCATAACTCATTTTTTATAGGTATGAATTGATTGTACATCAATCTGACACACAATGTGGCCAGTATGACTCAAAGTGTGTATTTTCATATTAAAAATAGTGTCATTTTACTATAAAACATGAATCACATGTCCAAAACTAAGTAAATAAACTTTTATTATCTTGATACATTATTAAAACAATACATAACTCATTTTTTTAAATGTATTAATTTACTACATGTCAATCTGACACAAAATGTGGTCAGTATGACCCAAAGTCTGTGTTTTCACATTAATTGAGTAATTTTACTCTAAAACTCATGTCACATATACAAAACAAAGTAAACAATAATTTATTGTATTTAATATTTGGGAAAATAATCCATGATTATTTTATATCATTTATAAATTGATCACAAATCAATCTAACACATGATGTGGATGGTATAACTAAAAGTGTGTATTTTCATTATAAAAGTATCATTTTAGTTTAAAACTTGTGTCACATTTTAAAAACTAGGAAAATGATTTCATATTTTTTTCATAATTTATTAAAATGATCCTTATTTAATTTTTTATTTTTATTAATTGACTTCATGTCAATCCATTACACAATGTGGCTGACATGACTTATAGTGCAGTTTTTTACTTTAAAAAGTTCCATTCTACTCTAAAACATGGGTCACATATCCAATATCAAGAAAATGAGTTTGTATTGTCTTGGTACTTTATTAAAATGACCCATAATTCATTTTTTATGTATAGTAATTTACCGTACATCAATCTGACACATGATGTGGTTGGCATGACTCAAAGTGCATGTTTTCACATTGAAAGTGTAATTTTACTTTAAAGCATGCATCACATAGACAAAAAAAATTAAATGAGATTATATTTTCCTGAAACATTATAAAATGATTCATAATTCATTTTTTCTGTGTATGAATTGAACTCACATCAATTTGACCTAGGATGTGGTCAGTATGACTCAAAGTGCGCGTTTTCAATATAAAGGTGTAATTTTAGTTTAAAACACATATAAAATTTTCAAAACCCAAAAAATGATCTCTTATTATTTTAAAACATTAGTAAAATGATCCATATTTCATTTTTCATTTCTATTAATTTACCACACATAAATACGACAAACAATGTGGCATGTATGACTCAAAGTGAGTGTTTTCACATTAAAAAGGTGTCAATTTACTCTAAATCACATGTCACATAGACAAAACCAAGAAAAAAGATCATATTGTCTTGCTAATTTAGGAAAAATATCCATAAGTCATTTTTGATGTGTATTAATCGACTGCACATCAATTTGACACATAATGTTCCTAGAAAGACTCCAAGTGTGTGTTCACAATAAAAAATGTCATTTTAGTGTAAAATGTGATTCACATAGGCAAAACCAATTAATCAAGCTTTTTAATCTTAATACTTTATTAAAATGATCCATAATAAAGTTTGTATGTGTATAAATTAACCTCATGTCAATCTAATACACAATGTGGTCAGTATGACTCAAAGTGCATGTTTCCACATTAAAAGTGTAATTTTAATCTAAAACATGAATCACATATCCAAAACTAAGTAAACAAGCTCATATTATCTTTAAAATTTTTTAAAATGAAACATAACTCATTTTTTTTGTTTAGTAATCAACCGCACATAAATTTGATACACAATGTAGCTGGTATGACTCAAAGTGTGTGTTTTCAATATAAAAGTGTCATTTTAGTTCAAAATGCACATCACATTATCAAAACTGAGCTAAAGTGCCTAGATTATTTTCAAAGATTTTAAAAAAGATTCATAATTAATTTTTTATGTGTAGGTATCTACTGCACATCAATATGACACACAATGTGGTCGGTATGACTCAAAGCATGTGCTTTTACATGTAAAGTGTCATTTTACTCTACAAAATGTGTCACATATCCAAAACCAAGAAAACGAGATTGGATTTTCTTGATACTTTAGGAAAATAATACATAATTATTTTTTGATATGTATTAATTGACCTCATGTCAATCAGATATATGATGTGCCCAGTAAGACTCCAAGTGCAAGTTCACAATAAATAAATAAAAATTCATTTTAGTCTAAAACATAATTCACATATCAAAAACCAAGAAAAAAATCTCGTGTTGTCATGATACATTAGGAAAATGATCCATAATTCATTTTTGATGTGTAATAATTGAGAACACGTCAATCTGACACATGATGTGATTGGTATAACTCAAAGTGCATGTTTTCATAATAAAAGTGTCATTTTACTCTAAACCATGCATCACATAGTCAAAATAGAGAAAACAATATCAAAGTTTCATAATACTTTAAGAAAATGATCTATAATTCATTTTTGATGTGTATGAATCAAACACAAGTTAATCCAATACATGATGTGGGTGGTATGACTCAAAGTGGATGTTTCCACATTAAAAGTTTCATTTTACTCTAGAACACACATCACATAGATAAAACTTAATAAACAAGCTCATATTTTCTGAATACTTTAGTAAAACGATCCATAATTCATTTATGATGTCTAGGAACTAACCGCACATCAATCTGACATACGATATGGCCAGCATGACTCAAAATTCATGTTTTCAATATAAACGTGTCATTTTAGTATAAAACACGCATCACATATCCAAAACCAAGCAAGGGAGATCTGATTGTCTTGAATCATTAGTAAAATGATACATAATTCATTTTTGGTGTGTAGGAATTGATTGTACATCAATCTGACACTCAATGTGGCTAATAACACTCAATATGTGTGTTTTCAATATAAGTGTGAACAAAGTCCCCTAACAGAAGGCGTAAACCATGTTTACATATGGTGTGCAAGATGTAAAAACTAATAATATAATTAATCATATAAATAACTAAAAATAAAAATTAACTAATTAATATAATTAATAATGTAAATAAAATATTAATAATTACTGGTATAATAATTAAAAATTATTTATGTAATTAAGATAATTAATAATTTATAATATCGTAAATATATTCAGTAATTAACAAAATAATTTATCATATGTGGATTGTATAACATTAAAATTTTAATTTTTTTATATTTTATGTATTGTTACTAAAATAAACCTTGATTTTACTATAGGGAAATGATTTTTTATAGAGGTTGATCATTGGAAAAATCTTGCTATAAGAGTTTTTTTTATATTGTGTTGTAATTTTTTAGTTTGATTATAAATACATATCAATGTAAATATTTTTAATGAAATTTTTTAATGTAGATTTTTAATTGAAATGATGGTGCAATTTAATATTTGTATTTCAATCTGTTTTTCTATCATATTTGTTTTTCAATATGGTTATGCTTTGTAATCTGGTTTTCTATTAGGCCTGATATAGGGCTGCAACTTTACAGCAGCTGATATAGCCTTTATTAGTGCTAAAAATCACTAATAAAGGCCACCATTATTAGCACTAAAATAAATCATTGATAAAGGTCTCATTCTTTTAAGGGCACTTTGAATGTTAGTGCTTTTTACCATAAACAAAGCCCAATTTTCTAGTGCTAATAAATGTGTTTTCTGTAGTAGTGCACGGTAAGGAACGTGAGAAGGAGTGTCTTGAAATATATAAAAACCATAAAAAAAACTCTCAAAAAATCTTCCCCCTTTTGATTATTTCAGAACACAAATGAGTTTCCAACAAACTCTCCCATTAATTAAAATGGTAAAAAAGGTAATATCGTTAAGTGTAGATCATGAAAAAATTAAATTAAATAGAATATAAATCAAGTAAAGTAAAAAAATAGGAATATGAATTATAAAAATTAAACTTATCCTCTATATATAGTAAATAATTGTACTTAGGGGCTTACCTGAGTGATAAAGTCACTCCATAATCCTGTATGAAACCCAAGTTCAAATACTGGTGGTTGTGATTTCTATGGAACTATATCATTTTTGTAGCATTTTAGTAGTATAGGTACTATAATAGGTAATGTAGTGGAGTCCTATAATAGTAATATTATTTATCAAAAATGGATTTTTAGGCACTAATTTGGGAATTCCTTCCATATATCCCCCAGGCCGTCAAATATTGGGCCAACGAGCTATGTACTAAAGTAGCTTCTGATCAGTGGAGTGCAAGATAGTGTGAGGTTGGTCACCTATGAAACCAGATGATGGATGTTCAACAAAGCAGTAATCAGAAACTAAAATAAGTGAAAAAAAATATAAGATCACACTTTAAGAAAGAGGCTAGGCTTACTTCTGCATAGGGAAATGATGGAAGGCTAAAAATAAGACTTCAAGCTAACTGGGCTGGCTTGGATGGTTGACAAAAATATGGGTGGGGTTATTGCAGTTTGGGGTTGTTTGGACACTTCTCAAGGAATTTATGCCTCTAAGCCTTTGGTACATGTAATCTGGGTATTTAGTGTCATATAAGGGTTCCCACACAACTTGATTAAAAAAGTTTTATCTAGAAAATGATATAAAAATGACATTTGAGTCATATATTAAATAATTAAGGCACAGTGAGAACAAAAAACTATCAATAATATAAATACAAAAGGATTAAAACTATCCTTCTTGATAGTAAATCAAAAAATTTAAGAAATAAATAGAGTAATGAATAAATGACATGCTAAACATTAAATATAACCCCATATTAAACTATGAAAACTTATTTAATCTAAACTAGAAGTACCATTAATGTTAAGTGGTAAAGAACACTCTCCCTTAATATAAACACTTCCTTTTGAAATAATAATATGATAGTGCATGTCCCTTCTTTGGTGAACTCCCCATGTATAAAACATTTACTACAAAGAGCCAAAAAATATGTTAAATAAATTCAAGGAATTCATAAAGATGTAAAATTAATTAAATAAAAAGAACATTTGAACACCTACCATTAAATGAAACAATAAAAGGTATGCATGATTTTCAACCTAAAACACTTTACCTAATAATAATGACAAGAATAGTCTAATATGACTCATTATAACACATTTAGGAACCCAAACCATTGATATGTTTGGATTATTGACATTAAATGTAGTCTTTGTAGTAAAATCCTTTTTATGAACAAGGTATTGTGTAAATATCAAAGAATAGTTAAATGTATATTATCCAAATAATATACATCTAAAACTATTAATAGTAGAAATTATTATAGTCTTACCTTCCACAAAGTAATTATTATACAACATAATATATTTTATAGTTTATCTAATATAATTTCTCTTCATTATCATCCTTTGTAGCAACATCAATTTATCAAAACATTCCCTTCAATTGATGAACTTAGCCAGTGTTTCATTCAACCTATCTAGTTCAAATTTTAGTTTCTCGTTCTCTTTTTAAATATCTTCAAATTCATCACAAACCATATCCACGATAGGGGAATCTATATTAATTAACCTCTCCTTCATTTAAATGTGAATTGATATCTCATTGAACACAAACTTATGAGTCTCTTTAAGATTCTTATAAATCTCTATGAGATTTATAAGCTCACTATAAAAATTATCACACACAACTTTAAATTATTAAACATTATCAGTATAATCAATGGATCCAGTAGATGAGGAAGATGGAGATGATACCTCAAAATATTTAACCCTCAACAATAGGTTACTATATTCCTTCTCTAGTTTAAATTCATCACATGAATCATTGTATTTTGAACAATACCATTGTGAACTAAAAGACTCCTTGTATTTATTTTAATTCCACTCTTTCTTTTTCTTTCTTTGGGATAGTCAAAATTTACATGGTGAGGTTCATTGCATCTACAAAAAAATAGGATTGATATTTGAATCCTTTTTAACTTTGTGAGGTTTAATGTTGTTCTTCTATTTCAACTTTTATCATTTATATATTTTTCAAATATATTTGAAAGTTTTTCTATCTAATCTCCATTATTAGAACCTATATCATCAAAAAAATAACTAGAAGAAGGAAAATTAGTTTTAATATAATATCTATGTTTTTTTCACTAATCTCATTTTAAATATATTTTAATTCAATCTCATACTACAAAATTTTACCAATAAGATCATTCATATAATATTGAGTAAAATATTTTCTTTATTCAATATCTAGGTTCTTGGAATTCCATTTATTAAGAAGACCTATTGAGATTCTTTTAATGATAACTTCATTAATCATGGTATATCTAAGAGCAGTCTTGTTTTTAACAATCATTTTGAATATATGATAAATCTCATGAACACTTTCATTCTCTAAAAATTTGAATTCTTGATACTATACCATGTACATGGAAAGAATTTTTATAAAACTTTTTGGAAACTTTTTTAGTGAATTTTAATATCCTCAAAATTTCAGAAGCAGTTATATCGGAAAATATATAATTGTAAAAAACTATACTAATTAAATAGTAATGATGATTGATAAATTTTTAATTTTAAATGTACTTAGTGGAATTATTATGTAACAAAGTATTTAAATTACATTTTGGAAACTTTTAATGTCTTAACATAATATTCTAGTAATCAATAGAAATAGTTTTCAGAATAGATCCATCCTATATTTCTATTAGTCATAGTCAACTCTATTGAATCCATAGCCTCAACAAATTTTTTATTATCCATCATATATTAAACTATGATAATTTAAAATAGATCTTTCCCTTCGACTATTTGAAGTTTAGGATGCAATTTATCTCAAAGAATATTATATCTACACAAATATAAGTAAACATAGAAAAATATATTCAAAAAAGAGCATGATTTGATACCAATTGTTAGGTTCGATAGTAGTGATGGAAAGATACAAGAGGGAGGTGTGAATTTTCAATCTCAAATAATCAATGTAATTAGACAATGAATATGATACGTGGTGGATAAATTAATATATCAATTAATGTTAACTAAACTGAATATGTAGTGACTGTTATGAAGCCAGTATGAAATGAAAGTGTAAATTGGAAATATATACAATGTGTCATAGGAATTTATAATGGTTCTGTTAAATACATAATCCACTCTTCATAATCCCTGAAAATCCTTTAGATATGTGAACATGGACTAATTTCCTCACTTTTTAAGGGAGGGAAAACCCTTTACAACCCCTTAGTTTTATACCTAGGGGCACAACCAACATGTTACTCACAAAATCAATCATAACACATCATAATTTTTGATATAGAGGAATAAATTAAGGGTTTTAGAAAGATTTATGACAACTTAAACACAATGTAAGAACAACTTCAAAAACACATTAATCCCATTATCAATCTGTATGTATGGAATGAATATAAAAAAAGTGAAATAATAGAATACCTTACACTTATTAATTCTTCTTGTCAAATCCCCTCACAATAATTTGAATAAGATCATTAAGAATCTACTGAAAGAATCCATCCTCTCAATGTATGCATAGATCATGGGAATAATTGGATGATCAGATAGGATCTCCCTATATTCATGATTTGATATATCCTTATCTTTAAAGAATAGAGAAAATAATAGGTTTATAATCATCTTGGTTTAAAGAGTTCCATTGTGATTAATGAATGAAAAAATCACAACCACCTCCTTGAGGATAAAAATAGGTATATAGGGGCCACTAAGAACCCAAATTGTTAGACTATATTCATGAGACATTTCATAAATGTCTCTTAGTTTTATAACTCAATGTTCAGATCAATCCTCCACAAATTAATTTAACATTTAAATGAATAAGAAACAAATTTAAACCCCTCATTATCATCATCATATGATGATCCTAGCCGATAATGATAGTTGGTTTTGAAGATGATGCTTGGAAAAAGTATTAACATACAATAAAATAATCCCACATATAACCACACGCACCTAGTTCTATACTTGATCCCATAAACTCACCCCACACCTAACCCCCCCCCCAACCACCCCACCCATCTAAGGGAATAAAAAATGAAAAATAAGATTCCACTCGACTGACCGATGTGGGATGAGTGATGAAAAGTTTAAAAAGGTTAAATTATCATATATCATAGATAATATCATGCTCCATTATAGGAATAAGTGAAAACACATGGTGAAGCTCTTTGTCAACCCAAAAGGCCTACACTTGAATGTCCATTACATAACAAACATCATTCCTCCAAGTGGTGTTCTTCTAAGTGTTTTTCGGCACCAACATTGAGGAGTATCTACCAGATTGCTTCCTCATGTCTTACTGATTCGGAATAACGAATCCATGGAAGATTTCTTCTATCTCCACAAACTTCACCCACATTCCATTCCCCCCATCATCACCCCCCGCTCCTCTCCCACCAGGAACTCCAACATCCTCAACCACTCGAATAGAATTGACAGTCGATTATGAGACCTTCCCAAATATGTCTTCATCACCCACTTCATAATCACGAATGCCACCACCCTCCCACCCATCACCATAATTACCTTCCAGATCATTGTTTGTGCTTCTATACTCATCACGAACCTCCTCACCATACCCATAATACCCTATCTTCAGTTATGTTTTCTAGGTTTCTTGGTCTAGGTTTTATTACTAGATAGTGCCCTTGTCATTGTTGCCTTAGTCACTATTCATCCATTATTGATCAAGAATTCATGGATATATGTAAGGCGTGAAGGTGGATTTTGCAGTAGCAAATGTGGAAGCAGATCACCAGTGGTGATCACAATAAATTACAGCGAAAACACACTTGATTTTATTTCTTCATATTTGGATGATTATTACAATGGATAAACATGCCCTATTTATAAATATTCAAACTTTTAGTAAAAAAAATAAAGGAAAATAAAATTGAAATAAAAGTCCACAAAATGGTGCAGTAGGTGACACAAAAGCATTCAAATCTAGACACATTAAGAAACCCAAGTTGAATTCTCCAAGAATCTATCGTAGCAATGGACGTTTGGTATCATCCAAGGAAATACAAACTTATTACTCAACATACCCCCTTAAACTTGTATTCCTTATAAAACATTTGTGTATCATGTTGGCTGATCAACAGGTTCAAAAACTTCACCACAGATAACGCCTTCATTTTCATGTATCCTTTGGTGGCATCGATGGAATGGATTTCATCGTTAATCACTTTCCTCTGGATTTCATCAGTTTTAGCTTCCTTAAAGATAACTGGATTGGTATTCCTCAATAAACAATACAAGTTTACATAATCCTCCATTGGTATAATTATCTCAAATATATTCGCAAGGATTCAAATTTTTTGGGGATGTATATGAGAAATTTCTCATTCGATCTCTTCAGATGTAGGAGTATGTGCTGATATCATCATTAGTTCCTCAATTCTTTGTTCCTAAAATGGTACTTATTTAATAATTTATTCATCTTCTAGAGTGATTTGTGACTCTATTGAATCATAATCTTGATAATATTTTCATGTCTTCATTTCATATGCAGCCTCCCAAACATGTAACCTGTAGTATTTAACTACATGTTATTCTGACATATAGGGGGGATCGGTGTGACTGAAAGTGTGCCACAAACTCAAAAAAGAGAAAACAAATTGGGAGTGTTGTATTACTTTGTAATATTTTTATTTATGTATTATATTTTCCTTTGTATTTATGTATTATCTTTTATCATTAATGTTTATTTATTTATTTATTATTTACACATTATTATATAATATTTATGTTTTATTTATTTATTTATTTATTTATTTATTTATTTATTTATAGAATTTATAAAATAAGAATTGGTTTTCATTATAGGTACACACTTGTTTTCTTCAAGGTGGGGGTAGTGCATTTGATAAATGGTAGTATAATTGAGCCCTATTGGAAGGGGTCCCAAGAGCATTAGAATAGAGGGCCCCTAGGCCTCTTATGAGTTTAATTATTTTCGAGTTGGTTGGAAATTGTAAATGTTTATAATAAATTGTACATATCAATGTAATTATAATGTATTGAAGTGTTTATAATATAAATTTATTTATAATTGTAATTTATGGTAATATAAATTTAGTTTTAATGTTTTATTTACTTGGTTGTTGTAGTTTATTATTGATGTAGTAGAACACGGATAAAATTGGGGGCTTTTATCATCATTAACAACATTAGTGCTTCTTCAGTGCTCATAAAACTAATATCACACACTGATAAAAATATAATATGTGGTAGTGATTTATAATAATAATTAGGTTATTGGTGCATTTTTTTCAAAGTGAAATTTTTCTAGAAGTTTATTTAGTTTCATAACTAGTTCTAAAAAGGCCTTTAGTGTCCACCAAAAGTTGTCACTAAAGGTCTATTGTGGCCTCCCAGCAACTGCTAAATAGAAGACTCTTTTGGATCATTGTTATTGTCTATAGAAACCACCAATTGGTAGTCACTATAAGTTAGATAATAGAACCCTATAGAAACTTCTTTCTGAAAGCCTCTACAGGTGAACACTATAGAGACCACCAATTGGAAGTCATTATAGGGTCACATTTTGACCTATATCAACTACCATATGGTGGCTATTAAATATTATTTATTTTATTTTTTTAAATCATAATTAAATATAAAAAAAATACAAAGAACTACCATAATTAAAAATATATATATATATCTCCATAATATGTAAAATCAAAGGCTAAAAAATATATTTTTCCAATCATCTTCCAAGTTTTGTGACCATCATCGAATAAAATTTAATTTGAAAAAAATAATAAAATAATTAGTGTAGTAAAAATTTATAAAAGTGTGTTTTAGGTCATCCTAAGAAAACAACACCTCAGGTTGAAGTTTTTTCTACTTGAAATTTTCAAAATTTTCTACATTATTTTTTTCCTATTATTTAATGGCATTTTGAGGTCATTGATTTGATTTTTACTCCATGACGTGCATTTTAAAAGGGCGTCAAACCTTTAAAAACTAGTATTTCCATTGTTGTTTGTAGACTTCATATCATATTGATGTGTTTTAATCTTGTACACATAAAAAATAATAATAAGATAGTTTTTCTATGATTTCACAGCATTATGAGGTTTTTTTATTGATATGACAATTAAATGCACATTTTGGTGTTTTAAAACAATAAAAATATGTTTTCAATCATCCTAGGAAAACAACACATTAGATTAAAATTGTGTTTACTCTAAAATTTTAAAAATAATTGTACAGTTGTTCCATTTTAATTTCATGAAATTTAAAGGTCGTTCGGTTGGTTTTGACCCCTTAACACACATTTTTAAAAGGCATCAAACCTTTAAAATTTGCTTATTTGGTCATTTCGGATAAACCACACATCTGATTGATACTCCATATACTCACACATGTCACAAATAATTCTAAGATATATTTCTTATTATTCCACCTCATTTGAAGGTTTTTTCCATAGATCTTGATTTTAAACACGTGTTTTAGTGTTTTAAAAAAACAAAAGTGTGTTTTGGGTCTTCTAGGGAAAATGAAACCTCGGATTGTAATTCTTTCTAATCAACCATTTCAAAATTCACTGTACATTTTTTTACCTATGATTTCATGGTATTTAGAGGTATTTCGGTTGGGTTTGATCCCATGACACACATTTTTAACGGCCCTCAAACCTTTAAAAACTATTTATTTAGTCGTTCTGGATAGAACGCAAGTCTGATTAACATTTCATCTACTCTCACAAATTAAAATAATCACAACCTGATTTATCCATGATTCACTACATTTTGAGGTCTTTGTATATGGATATGTCAATTAAATGCATTTTTTAGTATTTTAAAACAATAAAAGTGTGTTTCGAGTCATCCTAAGAAAATGACACCTCAGATTTACATTCTTTCAACTTGACCATTTCAAAATTCAAAATATGATTATTATCTTATGATTTCATAGAATTCATAGGTCATTCAGTTGGTTTTGACCCCCATATGCATGTTTTTAAAGGGTATCAAACCTTTAAAACCAACATATTCAGTCATTTCAAGCACACCACACATCCAATGGACATGTTTTATGCTCATACACATCATAAATAATACTGAGATAGTTATCCTATTATTTAACCTCATTTAGAAGTCATTTTCTATGGATCTGGCTGTTAAAGGCATGTTTTAAAACAATAAAAGTATGTTTTGGGTCATCCCAAACAAACGACACCTCATATTGAAATTTCATCAACACTAACATTTCAAAATTCATTGTATGGTTTTTTTCCCAAATTTTATAAAATTCAGAGGTTTTTTGGTTGGTTTTGACCTCTTGATGCCTATTTTTAAAGAGCATCAAACCTTTAAAAAATGCTTATTTGGTTGTTTCGAGTAGATCTCATGTTCGATTTATGTTCCCTCTACCCATACACATAAAAAATAATACTAATATGTTCTTTTAATGATTTCACATAATTTGGAGGTCATTTTATATAGATATGACCGTTAAATGCATGTTTTCATGTTTTAAAATAATAAAATTGTGTTTTTGGTCATCCTAGGAAAAAACACCTAGGATTGAAACTCTGTCTGCTGGAACATTTCAAAATTCATTGTACAATTGTTTTCCTATGATTTCATGATAGTTGAATGTTGTTCGGTTTGTTTTGACCCCCTAGAGCATGTTTTTAAAGGTCTTCAAACCTTTAAAAACTACTAATTTGTTCGTTCAAGGAAAACCACACATCTGATTGACATTCCATCTACTAATACATTTCAAAAATCATACTAATATAGTTATCCTATGATTTAACATAATTTTGTGGTTTTTCTCAATGGATCTGGATGTTAAATTCATGTTTTGGTTTTTTAAAACAATAAAAGTGTATTTTAGATCATCTTGAGAAAACAGAACCTCTGATTTATGTTCTTTCTGATCAACTATTTCACAAATCACTATACGGTTTTTGACCTATGATTTAATGGAATTCAATGATTGTTCGGTTGGTTTTTGTGATGCCCCAAACCCATGCTTTTTGGATTCAGTACTTAAAAATTCTATGTATTTTTTTTATAAAAGATAACTAAAACAATACACGACACTTTATACATTCCAGGAACTTTTTTGGTCCAGGTTCTAGAGAATTAGACAAAAACATACATATTTTCAGAGTTGTATAAAAATAAAATAGCATCTTTTCTACATGCGTGCCAACTCCAAGAGTGAATTCATCTATTTTAGAAATTATAATATGCATGTTAAAATATTTTTAAAAAACATGGGATAAGCATTAAATTTCCCAGTAAGGGTTTTTTTAAAACCAATGTAAAACCTTTAAGAAAAACTGTTTTAAAAATTATTTTAAAATACTTTATATCAAATATAATTATTTTATATATATAAATATTTCTAAAATACTTATTTTAAAAATTCATTTCAAAAATAATTATTTGAAAATAATTATATTTCTACTTACAAATAATTTTGAAAATAATACTTTTTTATGGAATGTTCTGATAAAGGGTAGATCCTATGAAAACCCATAAGGTCTCAAGTAATATCATTGATGGAAAAATGTTCCATGAGGTCATAGTTTCACTCTGCATTCCGCATTTTCCTACTTGATACCTAAGTGCTAGATCAAATTTTTTAAGAAAATATTTTTAAGATCTTACTTTCTCATTCTCAATCCATTAAAACATTTGAAAATGTACATAAATTATTTTCCTAAAATAAAATAATTTTATATCTTCTTACATTAATAAATCACTTTTTTAGAATTTTTTTAGAGAAATTCATATTTTATAAAATTAATGACATGGATAAATACTATGAAAATCACTTAAATAAACTCCTAAATACATTCATAATTAGACAATTTCTTTTGAATACTTTTTTAAATAATCATTTTCTTAAAATACTTAAAAACAACTCATATAATCATAAAACAATGACTCATTAGAGCTATAGTGCATGCATGAAATGTCATGATGTTTTAGATAATTCCCATTTCCAATTATGATATCCATGTATGTATATGAACATTTAATAAAATGATAACCCTTTATAATTAAAAACTTATTGTAGATGGAAAAAATACATAAAATGATAGCATTCTTATATTCTAAATGCATAAATAAAATCAAAGATATTTTAATAAAATAAATTACCCTTAAAGTTAAAAATATAAATCTTTGTTATTGTGTATATCAAAAATAGAAATTTTTTATAGAAGTATAGCTGCTTTAACAAAAATAAAACTCTTACAAAATTCTTAATCAAATTTATAAATCCCTTTATTAATTTGAAAAATAATGTCATTCCATAATATTTTTAGATTATCATTTCAAAAACTAAAACCCTCTATAAGGGTTCCTTTAAAAATAAGTAAACCATATATGGATTTGAAATCTGTATAATGGAAGGTAAAACATAACAAATAAATTCCATTTCAAATAATTAAATACTTAAAAATAAATATTTCTCTTTGTAATTTAAATTTCTAAGAATTAAAATATTTGAAAATAAAAAAAAAATCCCTTATAGCAGAACATTAAAACATAATAAAATAAATAGAACCCCTTATATAAAAATTAAATATGGATTAAATAATTAAATAATCCTTTTCAAATAAAATTGAATATAATAATAATAATTTTGGAAACTTTAATAAAATAGTTAATCTCCATTACTAATTTTTGAAAATAAAAAATTTAAATAGTATTGACAAAATTTGAAATGAAAAACAATTAAACAGTTGTAAAAAAAAGAAGAATAATTTCCCTTATAATATTTTTTTAAAAAAAATTACATATAGAACATAAGTAAACTAAATAACAATTTCATGTCAGTAAAATAGAAAGCTTTCTAAACCAATAGAGTCCCTTACCTTAAATGATTGAAAAAAGGGAATAAGGGTATGTTGGTTCTCTGGGTGTGAGAGGATGGTATAGGGTTACATGTATCAAATTTTAGGAATGGATATGTCTCCCTTTTATAGGAAAAAAAAATCCTACTGTAACTGAAATTATTTTAGTTTTTTTATTGGTTTGATAAATTATGTAATAAAATATATTTCATATCAACTGGGTTTTAAATGCTAGTTTCAGAATCCGCTATATTTTTGTGCAACCTAAATGAAGTCCAGCTGAAAATATTATTTTGTTTCCAAATAATTTAAATATATGTATATTTTTATACATATCATTGTGAAAACCGGAACCAAAAATATCTAGCATGATTCTTCAGCACCAGAAATCTAGGGTTGATAGATAGATTTTAACTTATTTTATATATTGATATCACATCTATGATAAAATTGTATCATGGAAGATGAAAATCCATCCATGTAATGGTTTGGATATGTTTTTTATCCCAGTTCATAACGTAGCCAAAATTCATAAATAAATATAATATAGATTATTATTATTTTAGTATACTAATCAAAGATATGGATTTATTTTTCCATTACACATTTATGTGGCTGGGCAAGGTTGATGAGGACAGTGGGAGCATCAACGGAGGAGGATGGATACATTGAGGGTATCAGGTTGGTTGACTCAAGCTTGAAGACAACAGGAAAAGAGACGGATTAATCGAATCACTTCCATCTGTCGATCAAGATCTCATCCATTGATTTGAGGGTTGATGGATTAGAAAAGAGGTAGATTGAAAGAAAAATGGAGTGGATAGATGTGATGGTTCTAATCATGATCAGATGGTCAAGAATGCATCCCACTTATCCCACATTGAAATGGGATTAATTATGGTGACACCTTATAAAACTAGATGTGGTTGCTTCGGCTCAATAGCACTATCACACACATTAGGAGCCTTACACATGGGTTCCATATGGGTGTCTCTCCCACCCTATGATCCACCCTCGGGTGCTCTCTCTCTGACCCATGTAAACCTAGCGAGAGATATGCCTTTGCCGCTAGGATTTTTTCAATGCCTTCCACTAGGGTTGACCCTATGTGGGCCCTCCATCTTGTTGAGGTGTTCCAAACTAGCTAAATGTTGGTTCATTTTTTTTGTTTTAACAAAAGAACAACTATTATAATTAAATACTAAGTCATATATTTTCTAATAAAACTATTATTTTAATTCATCTTAACATAAATATTTGTTGACACTTGATAACGGTCAAAAGAAAACTTTAAAAAATATAATTATTTATTAAAATTTACTTTAAAACTATTATTTTTAGTTCAAAATAAAATTTAGTACATACATGTTACTAATATAGTTTTAATTGAAAATAATAATATTAAAAAATCACCAAGTCTTTTCAAAATATAAAAATATTTTTTATTTTCATGTAATTTTACCAACAACTCCTATATGTTATTATCATTTTTAAAATAATAATTCTAACAGTTATATTTTTATAATGGTAAAATATAAAAGCCTTATAAATACCTATTTCTAAGGGAAAAAATACTCCTCAAAGTTTATCTCCTTATTTTATAATAGTGATATACTTTACTCTTATTATTAGTATTATTTTTATTTTACTTGCTACCACTTTTCTGGATATATTAGATTCAGATGGAGTGGGTTACTCATTCAACCTTCTTGTTTTACTTGGTGGTGCTCTAGTTTTGATTTTGTCGCTAGTAGTGGGTTTGATGGGTTAACTCTTGTATGGAGAATATGTATTAGATTCATTGTATAAATAAATTTTTTATTATTTCTTTCATTCAAAGAAAATCTCATTTAACTATTGTATTTATTTACACGGCATAAAAACTTGGGATGTTATAGTTTTGAACCCCTAACGCATGTTTTTTCAAGAGCATCAAACCTTTAAAAATTGAATATTTTTTCATCCCGAGCACACCTCCCATAAATTTGATTTTATGTCTAATCATACACATCAAAAATAATAATAATATATTTTTCCTATGATTTCACATAATTCCATGGTTTTTTTCTATGGATGTGGCCATTAACCATATGTTTTGGTTTTTTAAAACAAAAAAAAGTGGATTTTCGATCATCCTGAGAAAATAGAACCTCAGATTGATATTTTGTCTACTCCACCATTTTAAAAATAATTTTATGGTTTCTTTGTTCTGATTTCATGGTATTTAGTGGTCATTCATTTGGTTTTTACCCTCGGTGCGTGTTTTTAAATGGCGTTAAACCTTTAAAAACTTATTATTTGGTCATTCTGAAAATAGCACACATCTGATTGCCATGTCATTTACTCACACACATAAAAAATAATACTAAGAATAGTTTCCTATGATTTCACCTCATTTTTAGGTTTTTTTATTTGGATATGACCACTAAACGTATGTTTTAGTGTTTTAAAATAATAAGTGTGGTTCAAGTCATCCTAAGAAAATAACACCTTGGATTGAGGTTTCATTTTCTCAAACATTTCAAAATTTATAGTATGGTTTTTTTTATGATTTTGCAACATTATGAGGTCATTAAATTTGTTTTAACCCCTTGATGTATGTTTTTAATGGGTGTTAAACCTTTAAAAACTACATATTCAATCATTTCGAGCACACTGCACATTTGATTCTTGTTTTATCAACTCAAATATTTTCATAATTCACATTATGGTTTTTATTGTCTGATTTAATGATATTAGAAAGTCATTTGGTTCTTTTTTACCCCCATGTGCATGTTTTAAAGGACATCAAACCTTTAAAAATAACTTATTTGGTCATTTTGGGTAGACCACACTTCTGATTGATGTGACATCTACTTGTACATGTCATAAATAATAATAAGATCATTTTCCTATTATTTCACATCATTATGAAGTCTTTTTATATGGATCTGATCATTAAAATAGAATTTTAGTGTTTTAAAATAATAAAAGTGTGTTTCGGTTCATCCTGGGAAAATGGCACCACATATTGACATTTCTTCTTCTAAAAAATTTCACAATTCACTATACAGTTATTATCCTATGATTTTACATCATTTATAGGTTTTTCAGTTGGTTTTGAACCCCCCCCCCCCCAATGCATGTTTTTAAAGGGTGTTAAAAACTAATTGTGTGTGTTGAAATATTTTAAATCATAATCCAAAACCACTATAAAACATATTATATGAGATAAAAAATTTCATAGAAAATAAATGATTTAAAAACAAAATATTTGACTACTTTGATGAATCATAGTATACTAAAATTAGGTATGACTTTATATTAATTAAATAATGATTTTGTGTATTTGGATGGTAGTTTGACACTCCTATAAGACTAGTTTACTAGACTTCTCAAATTTCACAAACAAATCAATGAATTTTTTTAGGGTAAAAAACTAAATAAAAAACATTTAGAGCAAAAAATGATAAATTTAAAATATAATTCAGTATAAACACCTATTAATTCATTATAAACACATTTTATATATAATTGATATAGAAAAAAATTAATATATAATGTAGAACATGAATATATGATATAGTACACACACATTTTAAGTTATATCAATACAAAACTACAATGTATAACAAAGTTCAAACACCATTTAGTGTGGTAAAAACACATGTGAATCAATGTAGTACAAATACATGTCAATAAATGTTTTTCATTACCCATTAAAATAATCTTCAATGATTGTTCACCATCATCATCTTTACCTAACTATCAATTGAAGTAGTCCACTCTCATACCTTAACATATAAATAATATGTTAAATAGTATGATTTTTAAACATAATAACCAATACAAATTCAAAATAGATTAGTAAAAGAGGGTGTAAATAGTTTGGAAACACCAAGTAAACATGACCAATTAATTAATCTGTAGATAAATTGAAAATAAAAATTCTAATACTTTAAGGATTAATGATGTTTTATAAATTTTCCTATATTTTAAACTAACTATCAACTAAAATTGTTCTGAAACATTAAAATAGAAACCTATTAATTGAAAAAAATTCTACTTGATAAATGAAAATAAATGAGTAGATTTATGTGCCTATATATTCTTAAAACCCATCATTACTATTTAGAAAATAAAAAGAACTTAACAAGTGTGTGGGGGTGATAGTCAAAGATATAGATAGGATCACATAAAAAATGGCATAACTATTTATCATGAATCATCAATTTATTACCTATATTGAATAAAAGGAACTAAAATACATCACAAATTCCTACATTTAAATTTGTTACGATTCCATGTTCATCCTATAAATCAAAAAATAATAAGGGGAAGATAAGATATTAAAATCATGTGTAGAAATGTCAAAAGTATAAGGAAAATTCATTCCATTATAAAAAATATATAATGGGTATTATGGTTAAAATTTTATTATTAACAACTATAGATAGAAATTTAAATAAAAAATATAAACAGAATAATTACATCTTCATAAATTATAATCAGGATGATAACAAAAATATCATTTAAATATTTGAAGAATTCATTTACTAAACATTAAGTGTTCAAACTTGTATCTTTAAAGTCTCGAAATATTAAATGGCAATATCTTTAAGTGAAGTGAAACTCCATTACATTTTTGGGAAACTTGAATTAAATATAAAAAATAACTTTAATAGTAATATTACTATGTATGTTTAAATCATCCAAGATATTGGAAATTATAATCATACTAAAATCCTGTAGGGATAATTTCAATTGAATGAAAACATATATGTCTAAAGAAAGAGAGAAAATAATTGTATCATGGATAAAAAATATTTTCAGACTTCATTGATTTAGTGTAACCTACACATGAATACAATTAATTATTTCATAATAAAAAATAATTTTAGAATTATCAATAAAAACTATAAAGTTAATTTAAGGATATTACAATCCATAAGGTTTAATGATTATTTATTGAATAATCATGGAAAAAATAAATTTATCACAAACATTTAATGAATTACTATTGTTTGAATTTAGTCATGATACATTACCTTAATGACCTGCTCTACCATGAGATCCCCAATCACAATCTTGTACCTACAACCATATTAGAGTATATGAGAATCCAACTGAAAATGTGATTCAAATTCATGAAAATATAGAACCAAAAACATTTCAAATATGAATTAATATTAAACATATTAAATATGAAAATGGTGAATATTGTAAAACATATACCACATGAATTATGGATAAGTGATAAAATCCCATAAAACATATAAAATTTCAAAATAAAATAAACTAAACCAAATTCTTTAATGGATTGAGAACATACCAAAATTGAAAATAAGTGCTCGTCATAGTTTTAAGACCAAAAAATCAAGAAAATTGAAAAAAAAACTAATTAAAGGTAGGGGTCATAGAGGAGAAGAAAGCATGTATCCAACAGAACTATGCATGTGATGAAATAGGGATCAAATAGATAACAATATTTCATAGGAATCTAAGTTCAAAACCAAATAAAGAAGGTATCATAATGAAAAAAAAATATCACCAAGTCGGTAATTGCTACATTGCAACTTATCAGAGTACCTCCAATGAAAATTAGACAATAGAAATATGCAGTGAGTTAAATCACCCTAGTGTACCATAAACCATCCAAGTTCACCTCCATAACCTTCATCTTCACACCCTAAATTAAATATTCCAACTACATGAATTAAATCATCCATAACCTATATCTTCACAACTTGGATTAAATCATCCAAGCACACCTCCGCAGCCTGCATCTGAAACTATCCAAGTGTAAAAAGAGTCGAGAATTTAAAATAAATTAATTAATTACTATTGGAATAATATTTAGACATGTAACATTTTATCACCCAGTGAAAATGAATTTAACATTTTGTCATAGGAACAAAACATTATAAACATTAAGGAATGAGTATTTAAAAATTTCAATAATAAAATTCATTCATGATTTGAGTTTATTCAAAAATATATTTCCCTAAATTACCTACTATAAATACCTAACTTCTTAATTACCCATAAAACCTTATTTCAAAAAAAAATATTCATTTAAAGTAATGAAAATCATACTTATACAAGGGTTCATGGTTGTTATGGGGAGTAGGTAATGTTGAAGGGGACCAAGGTTGTGAGAAGAGGGGAAATGGTCATTGTGAAAAAGAGGAATCAGGGGTAGGGAGTATGGGGTACAAGTTGCACCTCATGTTGGGAGGGTATAGAGCCAGGGGGTAGATATCCTGAGGGCTCTAAAGTAGGAGAGGGTTGGTGGCCTGTAGCGGTGATCCATGGAAAGGTAGGATTGGAACATAGTGGGATTTGATGAGGGAAGGTATGTGGGATCGACATCTAGGAGAGGGGGTGATAGAGGTGGGGAATGGGGGTGGGGGAGTGGGAGTGGGAAAACCTAAAGATCTCCATTTAGTGGTCTCTTGAATCCACCCTCCTTGAAAGACCAAAATTATACTAGTTATTCCACCCATATCCACATTTTTTCTAGTATTGGGGGTTGCGTGTGGGAGAAATGAGGGATAACATGGGGGTAATTCTGCAGGGGTAATTTTTAGGAGTATAAAAACCACTATTTTGTGGTTTATATTGATTCTATTAGTGATATCCAAATGGAATTCACCCATATTTAGCACATGTGAATGCTCATTTCTCCAACATTGGAACCTATAACACCACATCAACCCCTGATCATAAGTTTCTAGCATCCTATACTGCACTTAAAAAAATATTTTTAGTAATATTATCTCTTCATTGACAAATAAATCTCATTTTATGCATAATATAAAGAATATAACAGACAAAAATAATGAAAATAAGAAATAATCAGTGTAAAATAAGCAATGGAGGTGTAATAGATTTTTATTGTGTCATGGGAATAGAGGTCCAACACAACAGTAGGACTATATAGAATACCCACTACTAGTCACTACATAGAACATTAAAGAATTAAATTCACTAGCTTGTCCTTACATTAACTCGTTTGAGGAGTAATCCCAACTCCCAACCAATGGCATTAGGACAAGCTTATTAGGAACGCAATATTTTTAAAATCTATATTTATATTGATGGATAAAATCTTATCTTATATTTATGTACCTATCAAGGGAGAACCCTCAGCTCCCAACCACAATCCTAGATACAAACAAAGTTAACAAACACTTCTTCATGTTCGGAACAAATTTTATATTATATTAATGGACACACAAAGTTAAATGAAACATTATTTCTCTAGATATTGCAAGACTAGACCTTCAATTTTTCAAGTCATGACCCCTAAACCAGAATAATTCAATTAGAGAAATTTGGTATTATAGTTCAATGATAAATTAAAAAGTTTTATGCATCAAACTATTTAATTGAATGATTAAAATCTTATTGCTAAAAAAGGGTTTTGTAAAAATATTGAAATCATATTCTTGAAGAAAAATAATCAATTCTCTATTTTAAGAACCATTTTCAAACTCTTAACATAATAGAAAATCACATAACCCAATATTAACTCCCATAATATAACATAAAAATTTAAACTCTAAAATTAAATTCAACTTAAACATGTTTAGAAATCATATCATTGATTAAAAATATATTTTTATAAAAAAGAATAAGGTTTTGATTGAAAATATAAGTTTTAATACTTGTAGATAAATTTTAATGAAGTTTAAATTTTTTTTTTAAAATAAATATATATTATAATCATATAAATTTTAAAAATATAATTTATTATAAATTTTTTTTAATAAAAGAGATGTTAAATATTTTATTGGAATATATCATCCTTTTCAATAAATTTTAACATATCCTTAATTACCCAAAAACACTAATTCCCACATATTAACCAATTATTCAATGAAAAAAAAGGAGATTGAAGTTTATACCTTATATTTAAAAAAATCATCCAAAAAATTCTTGGGCAGTAGTGGGGAAGGAGACCTATGGGTGAGCATTGAGGGAAGGAAGCATCGGTCAGCCGGAGGAGAGCGTAAATTAAATCACACGGCAGTAGGAAAGAAATCATGAATAGGGTGTTCACCTAAGGTTAATTTGGATGGTGAGAGAAGTTTGGTTTGCACGAGGGGAATGGTGGGAGGATTCCATGATCAAGAGGGTTCGTGTTGGGGAAGGGTTGGGGAGGGAGGTTTTCCTAGGGGAGGGGGGATGAACTCAGGTGAAGTGGGGTGGATTTGAGGGAAATTAAGGGGAAGAGGTTTCATGGGGTATGGGATATTAATGGTGGAAAATGGAGTTCACACAAAGGAAATATTTTAGTAATACAACAACTTCCATTTGGTGGTCGTTATTGGTTTCCCGAATTCCACATCCATGAAAAATGATTTTTTGATGAAATATCATGGAAAATCATTATAAATATCATTGTTTGATACTAATGTATAAAATAAAAATTCTAGAATTTATTAATTTAAAAAAAAATTAAATGAATTAGAATGATGTACTAGAATAGGTGTAAAACATATCACTATATAGCTAAATCCATTAAGTAGATTTTGATACTTGAATACACAACATTGTGAACACTTCGCTTCTAATTTTTCCATCATTATATGCATTAGAAAAAATTAATTAAAAATGTTCTCAACTGAGGTATTTTATTATAAAATTATAAACAAATAGGTAAACAGAAGTTTGAGTCATGATAATCTAAGTTATCAAATAAAATATTGAAACAACCTTCATCAAATACCATTACACCACAAATTTCACTACCACATTTATTAACATTACAAGTTCATCTAGATACAACATTCCAAGATAAAAATATACCCAAAATTGAATATGAAGAAAAAAATGTATATAGAGGAAATTACTAAAATCATTGGGCTTCAAGAATGTAAATGAAATGTTAAAGCATGAATGGCTAGTAGCCTTGATTTTGAATGTATACATGGGGTACATTTTCATAATATCTTTTTCAAAAAATTCATCAACTATATTAATTATAATTTTATACTATTACATGTTCTACAAGAGTTTATAAGACACAAATGTAAAATCAAGTCCCTGTGAATAAAATTTTGTATCTTTTTCTCCTCATGAAACTTTTACAAATAAAACATTAATTGAAGAAGATAAAATTTTATTAAGATTACA
The DNA here is from genome assembly GCA_963277665.1 of Viscum album. Classification (NCBI taxonomy): domain Eukaryota; kingdom Viridiplantae; phylum Streptophyta; class Magnoliopsida; order Santalales; family Viscaceae; genus Viscum; species Viscum album. The sequence goes on along the minus strand of OY728121.1, from coordinate 1,150,443,918 downwards.
TGATGTATTTGAATGATTTTAAAAGAAAATGATGAAATAATCTCTTCTTAATGCATATAATTCAATGGTAAATCTTTATACTATAATCATATAAAATATATGTTCATTTTTTTCATTACTAATTCCTTTTTATTTTTTAAGGAATCATCAGAGGCTCATTGTAATCAATTTTGATACTCTAAATATATATTTCTTAGATACAATGTAAGGATATCCAACAAATCAACCACACATGACATCACTTGAGAATATTTAATTTGATGAGTTTGATATTTTACAAATAAACTTCATATTATATTCTTTATGTTATGGTTTAACAATATTTTTTTATGATTATTGGGTGTTTAATTATTTCCAAATCCAAGTAATAAGGGTGGTTTATTCCCATAATAATCCTATGGATTTATATAACCTGATAAGTATTGTGGTATATATAATAATATTTTACTATCAAAAAATATTTCAAAACAAATTACTTATTTTTTACAATGTTTGTCTAGTAGATGAATCAAAGTAATCACATTGATTTTGGTAATCTAAATTTTAAATTTTTGAAAGATATCATATTACATCCACAAAAAATCATCACAAAAGATGTATTTCCAAAAGTAATTTAAATTTTATTAAAAATATTTGTTAACATTTTATATATATTTTTCTAGTACTACTAGGACTGTCAAAAACCACATATTCAAAGGAGGGAATATATTTGTTTTAGAATGAGTGGGAAGCCTATATGGTTTTAGGATATTTAAAAAAATCCTAAAAAAGTGGGTTCCTATCTTGTTTTTAATTTTTTAAATTTCTTAGAGATCAATAAGAGGTTTTTTATCTACTTATTATTTAGTTAATTTTATTATCATTTTAAGTTGTATTTATGGGTAGATACTTTATAATCTAAAGGTTTTAATATTTTTAGCAATAAAATAGAATATTTTGACTATTTTTTTATTAAATTATTTAGTATTAATATCATGGATATGTGATCGGGGGCCATTTTTATTTCAAAAGTTGATCATTTTTTAAATTTAGGCCCTTTTCTACAATGTGATGGAGATATTAATCTAGATGTCTCTCAAAGGATTCAAACTAGATGGATAAAATATAGAAAGGTTTATAGGGTTCTATGTGGTAATAAACTTCCTTTGAAATTGAAAGTTAAATTTTATATGATTGTTATTATACCATATATTCTATACATTAATTAGTATCATCCTTTTACAGGACATCTTGAATAAAAAATAAGGGTAATATAAATTAAAAATTTTAGATGTACATGTGGGCATTCTAATCTGGATAAGATTATAAATGAATGTGTTTGAGATAAAATTAGAGGGTCCTTGATTAATGAGAATATAACTGAGACAATACTAAGTTTGTTTGCACATGTAAGAATAAGGTTAAAGGATACACCTGTTAATAGTGTAATCTTAATGACAAATTTAATTATTAAAATGAGTATATGTATACCTAAAATGGCATTTTAGTTCCAAAAGTGTTTCATATAATCAAATATTATAAAACACACTCATATTTTCATGATAATTTTGGATATTTATGATGTGTAGTAATTAACCACACATAAATCTTGCACACGATGTGGTTGATATGACTGAAATTTCATGTTTTCATTTAAAAGTGTCATTTTAGTTCACAACACATGTCACATTCTCAAAATATATAAAACATGCTTGTATTTTCTTGATACTTTATAAAAAATATTGATAATTTATTTATGGTATGTAAAATTTAATATCATATCAATTGGGAACATAGTGTGGAAATTCTGATGTCATGTGCATATATTTGGTTTAAAAGTGGTATTTTAGTTCAAGAAAATTATCATATACTCAAAATAGAGAAAAAAAACTCATATTTACTTTATAATTTAGAATAATTATAAATGATTCATTTTTTATGTGTTTTAATTAAATTTACATTAATCTAATGCAAAATGTTCCTAATATGATTTAAGGTCTTTTCTTTCATTTAAAAGTGACATTTTAGTTCTCAACACACATCACATACTCAAAATAAATAAAAAATGCATGGATTTTCTTAAAACTTTAGGGAAAAGTTCAATAGTCCTTTTGTTATGTGTAATAATTAATTTCACATTAATCTGATGAATAGTGTGATCCATAAAACTAAAAGTGTGTGCTTTCAGTTTAAAAGTGAAATTTCAGTTTAAAACACACATCACATACTCAAAACCAAAAAAATAAATTGGATTTTCTTGATACTTTTAAAAAAGATCTATGATTAATTTTTTACATATAACTATTAACTAAATTTAAATTTGATTCACAGTGTTGGTGATTTTACTAAAAGTGCATGTTTTCATTTAAAAGTGAAATTTTAGTTCACAACGCACGTCACATACTCAAAATTGAAAAATAATAATTTTAATTTTCTTTATAAATTAAAATATTGATAATTTATTTTTTATATTTAGGAATTAATTTCGTGTCTATCTAACACTTGGTATGGCTTGAAAAACTAAAATGCATGTTTTTAGTTTGAAAATGAAATTTTAGTTCTAAATGCATGTTATATTCTAAAAACCAATCAAACATACTTGGATATTCATTATTTATTAAAAATATCCTTGATCATGTTGTGATATGTAGGAATTAATCACATTTCAAATGACACACAGTGTGTATGAAATGACTGGATGTGTGTATTTTCATTTGTAAGTGAAATTTTAGTTCACATCGTGTGTCACATACTCAAAAGAAAGAAACAATACTTTTATTTTCTTAATACTTTTTAAAAATATCAATCATTCATTTGTGATGTGTAGAAATTAATCTCACATCAATCTGACACAAAGTATTACTAGTATGACCTAAGGTGCATGTATTCAATTTAAAAGTGACTTATTAGTTCAAAACACATGGAACATACTCAAAAATAAGAAAATTAATACATATCATCTTGATTCTTTACTAAAAAGATTTGTGATTCATTCTTATCATCTAGTAATTATCCCCTTATCAATCTGATATACAGTTTTTCCAGTATGACTGAGAGTGTGATTTCAATTTAAAGTAATTTTTTGTTCAAAAAACCATCACATACTCAAAATCAAGAAAATACACTCATATTTTCTTGATACTTTAAGAAAAATATCAATTATTCATTTTTGGCTTCTTAGAAATAATTTCATATCAATATGACACACGGTGTGGCCGGTATGACTGAAAGTGATTATTTTCAGTTAAAAAGTGATATTTTAGTTTAGAACATGTGTTAGGTACTAAAATTTGAGAAAACACACTGATATTGGATTAATAATTTAGGAAAAATATTGTTAATTCATTTGTGACATGTAAGAATTAACCGCACACCAATCTGAAAAACAGTGAGGCCAGTATGACTAGAAGTGCATGTTTTCATTTAAATGTTATATTTTAGTTAACAATGCATTTAACATGCTCAAAACCAAGATAAAAAGTTTTAATTATCTTGATAATTTAGGGAAAAGATCAATATATCATTTGTTATATGTAGGAATTAACCTCATGTCAGTCTGACACATGGTGTGACCGGTATTAATAAAAGTGCAAGTTTTTTGTATAAAAGGGACATTTTAGTTCAAAATGAACATCACAACTCAAAATTGAGCAAACATGGTTAGGATTTCTTTATAATTTAGGATAAATTAATTTGATTCATTTTTTAATTATAGTAATTAATTTCACATCAATCTGACACATTGTGTGCTTGGTTTGGCTGTAAGTGTGTGTTTTTATTTAGAAGTGACATTTTAGTTCACAATGTGAGACACGTAATTAAATCCAAGAAAACATATATTATGTACACACTTCTTTCCTTTGATGTGGGGGTGGTGTATTTGATAAATGGTAGTGTTATTGAGCCTTATTGGAAGGGGTCCCAAGAGTATGGGAATAAAGGGCCACCAGGGTCTCTTATGAGTTGAATTGTTTCTGAGCTGGTTGGAAATTTTAATTTTTTGTAATAAATTGTACACATCAATGTTATTTTAATGTATTGAAATTTTTTTAATATAAATTTATTTGTAATTAATTTATGGTGATATAAATTTAGTTTTAATTTATTTATGTTTAATTTATTTTTTTTTGTAGTGTACTATTCTTGTAGCAGCACACTACTGTAATTGAGGACTTTTATCAACATTGAAAACGTTAGTGATTTTTCAATGCTCATAAATATAATATCACACACTAATAAAAACTGAATATTTGGTAGTGTTTTATAATAAATATTAGTTTATTGGTTCATTTTTTAATGTAAAACTTCTTTATAAGTTTAGTTCATTTTTTATGCATATACACATGAAAACTCATAGAAAAACATTGTTGGTCGGAGTGGATACTCAAGAAGGGGGTGAATTGAGTTCCAATTAAAAATTTTGTTAAAAATATTTCTCTTAAAATCCCCCAAATTTAAACACAAGTTAAATTGTAGTGAATTTATACAGACTGTAAATGTTTAATTAGTTTCTCAAAGATTTATTAGGTCTCAGTTAATTTAATCAGGGGATTAAATTAACTTTTGAAACTAACTTATTGGTTCACAATAAGTATAAACACTTTCTAGTTTTTCTATCAAAGTAACTTTAAAATAAATAGTATTTCAAAGTAATTAGCAGCAGAATATTCAATATAGTTTATAACCAAAATAGATAAGCACAGTAGTTTTCGAAACAAGAGGTTCAGTCTCAAGCCGAGACTTAGTCCTCTCAAACAATTTATATAAATTTGATCCATACCTTGGATCGGGGTAAGAAAGAGTACAAAAGACTATCCAGGTCCTAAGACCTCTACCATAGTTATACGTGGGAAAACAAATTAAAGCAATAACACACAGGTTGTTCAGGTCCTACTTAACCTCTACCACTATCCTTAGTGGGATACAAGAAAGTGCAGAAATATTGGTGTGAGGATTTAGTATCCTCCAATTCATCACAGGAGTCAGTGTGTGTAAATTATACAGAGTACATACACTGCTTGAAAAATTAAATAATGAATCACTTAGAGAGAGTATATGAGAGTTTAGAATTCTCTATTGATAAGTAGTGCAGCTCTTGACTCCTTCGATTCAGCAGAAATGCTTTTGAGTCCTTCTCTGGTTCTTGTGTAGAAACTCAGAGTGTCATGGTTCTCCTTCTTTCACTTCCAGTGTAAGTGTTCAGCTCGAGTATGATTAAACGTTATAGCCCTTGAACTTCTTCTTTGAATTTTTGTTATTGATGAGTATGAGAGTTCTTTGTGTGTTCTTCTTTTCATGTATGTGTGTGCATGGAGGAATTCCCTTTTTTTTCCTCTCTTTCTTATGTTGTCTCCCTGCGTCTTTACTACGGCTCGATCTTCCTTATATTCCACAAGCTTCGGAAATGGGAATGATTACCTTTTCATAGGTACGAGGTACGGTCCCCTGACATGCCAACAACTAACATTAAATATCATTAATTGCATTAAAAATATCAAATATGACCGTTGGAATTAAATATGAGTTAATAGAAATTCAAACAATTTTTATGACTATCGGTGAGTCATGAGATCGATGAGTCATTTTGAATCTGCATCGGTTTCGGTAGGTCATGATCATCGGTATCGGTAGGTTCCATCGGTGCGATTGTTGCCATTGGTGCGACCATTCTTCATCGGTGCGACTGTTCATCATTGGTAGAATCGTTCATCATCGGTGCAACCATTCATCATCGGTGTGACCGTTCATCATCGGTGCGACCGTTCATCATCGGTGCGACCGTTCATCATCGGTGTCTCAAGAAAATAACTCACGGTGAGTCAAAACATGGAATTTTTACAAAGTGTATGTTCAGTCCAGAATACTTCCAGGTCAACAGTAAAACATAAATTAACATAAATAAACATATGTAGACATGAATTAAACATATATAAACACATTTAGAACAATTTGAACAAAATACTAAATTGTCATAAATAAAACAATGATTTTGGATTATTAAAGTAACCATCTCACAGAGAGTTCAACAATCTCCCCCTTTTTGATAATCACAAATCAATGGAATAAATGAAGAGAGAAGATAGTATGTCATCCAGTATGCTCCCCCTATAAAAAAATATTCCAAAAGATAAGACAAGGTTAGAATAGAATAAGTCATTCTCCCCATATGATATAAATCAGATAATACGATTCATTCTCCCCCTTTCATCATTGCTCCCACTTAGATATATAGTCATCATTTCTCCCCCTGTGTATATGCATGCATGTAGTAAATAGTGAAGTATGGGCTCATAGCTCATATTCAAATTCAGTTCACCCCATATGAATATTCATGATTTCTCCCCCTTTGGGATTATCAAAAAGAAGAGAGAAGCAAGAGAAGCAAGAAGAAGATTCCACGGAAATAACATTTGAAAAAGAGTACAAGAACTAGATACAAAGTTATAAAGGACAAGAGATAGACACCCTATCAAAAATGGACAGACACAGCTATTTCTTTGGGTGCAATGGAGCTTTTCCTTTGGCAGTTGGAGGAATAGATGGTCCAGAAGGAGGCTTTGTAGAAGGTTGATCTGGTCAGATATTTGATAGAGCTTGAGAGACAGATAACTGACCAGGAGCAACATCTGATGGATTAAGAGGCTCAATAGTAGGAAAAACAATGTACTTCACTTGTACATGAAGGTAAGGTTTGATAAGATTGATAAAATATTTAATTACTTTTCCACCGTACTTCATAGCCTTTTCAAAGTCATCCTTGTTCTGTATGAAACTTTCCAAAGTAGGAGTAAAATCCTTCAACTGTTGAACTTGAGCCTTAAAAGCTTGAGTAACCGGAGGAAGCCTCAAATTTTCAGCCAAAACATTGAACTGATTGTTCAACTCATGCTTGGTATAAATCTTAGAGAAGTAATGATCCACTTTCTCTTTAATCTCTTTCTGATCCTTGGTAGCATCGGTTGAATACAGTTGCACCATTTTGTGAATATGATCACTGTGCTCTTTCATCCTTTTCAAAGAATCTAAATCCAAAATATTTCCAAGAGCTGCCAGCTCTTCCTTAATAACATCCTTTAAATCATTAATCTCATGACTAGTAATCTTGGTCACCTTTGGATAACTATCCTGAGAAATGACTTGGGTGATATCATCTTTCAACTTTCTCAAGTCTGTCGTCTTCAGATGTTCTATCAGATTTTTTAACACTTCCATCATACCAGGGATGGTTGTTCTAAATTCTCCAGACAGAGAGACCAGATTACTACCTAAATCCATGAGTGTTCGATTCAAAGAGGTAATGTGCCTTCCAAGTAATTCACTAGTATTTCACGGGTCTGGCTTGATAAGGTTTACCACTCTTTGAGCCAAATCATCCATAGAATCTTCAGATAAAGACACAGGGGAAGGAGTAGGAACATGATATAACTCATCTTTCATAGTATCTCTAACTTCTTGAATCAACTCAACCTTAAATCTGTCAAAATCATATTGAGCAACTGCAGGACCAGGTCTATCTTGAGACACTGAAGGATCGGGTCGGGATTGAGAACCCGAAGGACCAGGTCTGACCTCTTCTCTTTGCATAAACTCAGCAACTAATTGAGCTTTAATTGAATCACTTACTCCTATAAGATCCACTTATACTTATTCTTCCTCTATATAATCTAAACCAAAAACTGAAAGACCTGGGTGTTCTTCCCATGCAGCTTGGCATGAAGGATACAGAGGTTTCACAAACCTAGCTCTTCCATAATTTTTAGGAGAGACTTCTTCATCCACATCAATTTCTAACTATTCTGTCCTCTCAGCCTCAGGGACATTTTCTTCCTCATTTGGTTGGGGTTCAGGATCATCTTGGATCACATTCTGACCTTCTACAGGTCGAGCATCAGCATCATCATCATCACCACTATCACCATCACTGCTACTACCATCACTATCACCATCAGCATTAGCATCGTCCTCATCACCATCATTACCTTCATCATCATCATTATTAACTGATTTCTCACTTAAACTATATATACTCCCGGATTCATACTGCTCAAGGTTTGATTATTCAGTCTTAGATTCTTCTTCATCATCACCTAAAATAGGTTCAATCTCTGGTAAGTTGAGAGGTGGACTAGCTGGTCCAAATTCCATTTTTCTCTTCTTCGGGCTAACTGTATCAGGATCACTCCTCTCATTAGGAGATGATTCAGCCTCCTTTTCAGCATTTAAATTATCATCAGCTTCTTCTTCCTTTGTTCCTTTCTTACTGGACTCACCAATTTCCTTAGGAACTTCTACTTCCTCTTCTTCATCAGAATAAACCACTTCCTCACTAGGTTTCAAACTGGGATCTCTCATCCCCTTTGGTCTCTTAGGATGATCAGTAGGATTCAAGGAGTCATACAACTTCTCCTCATCAGCAACCAAAGCCTTCTTCCATGGGTTCCAGTTAATTTTCATCCTCTTACTGATATCCTTGTTAATACAGAAGCTACTGGATGAGATGCACTCATCTCCATCATCAACATAGGCAGATATTATTGATCCTATATCGTGGATGGTTACATAAGATAAGGGGGTATCAAAATGGGTTGTACATCCGTTATGAGCTCTATCTCAATGTAAACTCCCCTATCTGGAATAATTTCTATGAAGCAATACAAATATATGTCTTGATAGTGACCCATGACTAGAAGAAGAGTAGAGGCGGATATTATTGATCCTAAAAAAAGATCCAAGCATGCCATCTGTGCCATGATTTTCATGAGATGAATAATGTCTGGTCCAACTCTACCTACTCCCAATTTCAACTCTATGATCATCATGAACATATCTCCATTAAGTGAAGTGAATGGAACACATCTTCAATAACAATCAATGTGAGCTCGTAAGATGGTCAGCCATTCCATGATGAAAATCAAATCGAAGGTTGTTATATTTAGAATCATGAAATCCCATAGATTTCCATAGCCATATTTGAATATAGAACACTCTATAAATCATTGGATATAGTCCAATTTTGTTACCAATGGTGTATAAAGGGAGACTAAATCAAAGTATAACTTGATTAGAAATATGCTCAGCAAAATATCTACACAGGTTGATCTTTTCACCATTAAACAAAAGGAATAACAGAAAGGCATCCTGATACTTTACTGAAGCAAAGTCACCTTTTCTTGGACAGACTTGGTGCTGAATAAATTTAAACAAAATTATACTCTCACCATCTAATTATGAAGCAGATATTCTTCTCGATTCAAACGTACTAGTCAACATTTCCAGAGCTATCTCATAAGAAAAGTAATCAGTTGTAGGAGGGATATTACTAGTGTAATCCTCGTATCTTTCATTGTGAGGAACTCTCAGACATTCATCCCACTGCTTTGATGAAAAAGTAATCTTTTTCCCTTTAACTATTGAATATAGTCTTGCAGCTTCTTCTCTATCCAACACTATACTTAAGTTTAAATAGAACTCATGCACCAGCTTTGGGTAATAGACTTGTTTATTATCGCAGAATCATTTTTTCAACCTTGCATTTCCAACACTTTCAACAGATCAGACTTGCTGGATAATACCCATTCTGAACAAACTTCCTTTTCTGCAGTAACTACCCGTTTTTTAAGATCTGGGTTTATTGACCTTTGTGTCGTGCTGCTAGATTATCCGCAAGCACATTTTATAGGAGAGGAACCTTCAGATTCCTTTCTTTGTTTATTTTTCTTTTCCATTTGGAGGTTCGATGGGATTGAGCATTTGGAAAGGTTCGAAAGGTTTGTAAGGTTTGGGATTCGAAAAATAAGAGAGAGTTCGGTGGAAGATGGAAGGTTAATAGTCATTTAGAAATAGTCGTGAGTCATTATTTTTATCATATAGGGTTACGATAATAATAAACAATAATATCAATTTAGTAAAACAACATCATTTTGATAAACACTAACGGTTTCACTAACTGTACAACTCAATCAGTAGCACAGATCAGTTTCACAGATCGGTTTCACAAATCGGTTTCACATATCGGTTTCACATATCGGTTTCACATATCGGTTTCACAGATCAATTTCACAGATCGGTTTCACAGATCAGTTTCACAGATCGGTTTCACAGATCGGTTTCACAGATCGATCATACCTAAATCTTGTTTAATAAATTCTAACCTTTCAAAACATAAAGTCTTAGTGAAAATATCAGCTAACTGATGTTCAAAGTCAATAAATTCTAGATAAATATCACCCTTTTGATAATGATCTCTCAATAAGTGATGTCTGACATCAATGTGCTTAGTCCTAGAGTGAGACACATGATTCTTAGAAATACTAATTGCACTAGTGTTATCACAATTAATTGAAACATGCTTAAAAACATATCTATAGTCCAAAAGAGTGTGTTTCATCCACAGAATTTGTGCACAGCAACTACCAGAAGCTATGTATTCTGCTTCGGCAGTGGACAAGGCTACAGAATTCTGCTTATTACTACACCAAGATACTAAGGACTTACCCAGAAAATGAAATGTTCTAGATGTGCTTTTTCTATCCAACTTTCAACCAGCAAAGTCAGCATCTGAATAACTCATTAATTCAAAAGATTGTTCTTTTGGGTAAAACAAACCTAAATTTACAGTATGTTTAAGATACTTAAAAATTATTTTAACAGAAAGTAAATGATATTCTTTTGGATTATCTTTAAATCTTGCACACATACATACACTAAACATAATATTTGGTCGACTAGTAGTAAGGTAAAGTAAGCTTCCAATCATACCTCTATAATTGGTTTGATCAACTGGTTTCCCAGTTTCATTATCATCTAGCTTATAGGTGGTACTCATAGGTGTGTCACTTCCCCTATTACTATCCAAACCAAAAAAATTTAAAAGATCCTTTGTATATTTACTTTGATTTATAATAATACCATTATTCTTTTAAAAAATTTGAAATCCAAGAAAATACTTGAGTTCTCCCATTAAACTCATTTCAAATACATTTTGCATAATCTTTGAAAAATCAGTACATAAAGAATGTTTGGAAGATCCAAAAATAATATCATCAACATAGATTTGGACAATCAAAATGTCTTTCGAAATTCTTTTAATAAAAAGAGTGGGATCGTCAATTCCTTTAGTAAAACCTTTTGAAATAAGAAAATTTGTAAGCCTATCATACCAAGCTCTTGGAGCCTGTTTTAAACCATACAAAGCTTTAGAAAGTTTAAAAACATGATTTTGGAAATGGGGATTTGTAAATCCAGGTGGTTGTTCAACAAAAACATTTTCAATTATAAACCCATTTATAAATGCACTTTTGACATCCATTTGATATAACTTGAAATTCAGATGGGCAGTATAGGCAAGTAAGATCCTAATGGCTTCTAATCTTGAAACAGGTGAAAAGGTTTCTTCATAGTCTATTCCTTCTTCTTGACTATATCCTTGTGCAACTAACCTAGCTTTGTTTCTAACTATATTTCCTGATTCATCAACCTTATTTCTAAAAACCCATTTAGTGCCTATGGTCAAGGTGTCCTTAGGTCTTTCTACTAATTCTCAGACTTTGTTTCTTTCAAATTGATTTAACTCTTCTTTCATAGCCATTACCAAAAATTCATCATTGATTAAATCATTGATATTTTTAGGTTCTAACTGTAAAAGAAATCCTTGATGTTCAACCTGATTTCTGAGAGAATCTCTAGTCTGTGTTCCTTTATCAAGATTACCAAAAACAGCATATAAAGGACGATTCTTTAGAATCCTAGTTGATCTAGTAAAGATAGGACTAGAGATTTCAGGTTCTTATCTAGGTTCGGGTTCATTAGGAGTAGATTCTGAAATATTTCCAGAACTGGTTTTCTTTACAACAGGTTCATTGATTCTATCATTAGGGATCAGAATAGAAAAATCTCCTTCAAGATTTTCAAGAGAAGGTTTAGGTTCATGTGGATCAGTTTCATCAAACTTGATGTGAACAGATTCTTCCACACACTTGGTTCTCTTATTAAAAACTCTATAGGCTTTGCTAGTTATAGAATATCCTAAAAATATTCCTTCAGCACTTTTAGAGGAAAACTTATCAAGATTATACTTTGTATTAATAATAAAAACCTTACAGCCAAAACCTCTGAAGTAATTAACCTTAGGTTTCCTATTATTCCACAGTTCATAAGGGTTATTCTTAAGAACAGGTCTAATCAAGACTCTATTGATAATATAACAAGCTATATTCACAGTTTCAGCCCAAAAATAAATAGGTAGGTCATACTCATTGAGCATAGTTCTTGAAATTTCTTGAAGGTTTCTATTTCTTCTTTCTACTACACCATTCTGCTGAGGTGTCCTAGGGGAAGAAAAGTTGTGACTATATCCATTGTGTGAGAAATAAGACTCAAACTCATGATTTTCAAACTCACGGCCATGATCACTTCTTATGGTTTTAATCTTAAGTCCACTAAGGTTCTCTACAGACTTGGAGTATTTGAAAAAATAAGAACAAGCTTCACTTTTTTGAGCTAAGAAGTATACCCAAGTATATCTAGAAAAGTCATCTACTAGAACATAGACATAGTGCTTCCCATTTAATCTAGAAACTCTAGAAGGTCCAAACAAGTCCATGTGAACCAACTCGAGAGGTTGAGAAGTTGAAACTTCTTTCTTTTACTTGAAAGAAACTTTATATTGTTTTCCCTTCTGACAGGGATTACAAACTTTGTCTGATGGGAATTCAAGTTTGGGTATGTCTCTAACTAAGTTCTTCCCAATCAGTTTTCTGAGTGAATAAATGTTGCAATGTCCTAATCTTTTGTGCCACATCCAAGATTCTTTATGAAAAGCATTTAAACAAGCAAAATTTTGGTTAGCTAAAGAATTCAAATCAACAGCATAAACATTTTCATTTTTCAAGGAAGAAAATACTAAAACATTTTTAGAGGTAAAAACATTACAAGAATCATTTGAAAATTTAACATTGAAACCATCATCACATAACTGAGAAATACTTAATAGATTATATTTAAGTCCATTAACAAATAAAACTTTAGAAATTAAAACTGAATCAGTGTTACCAATCTGGACTAGGCTGATGATATTTCCTTTAGAGTTATCACCAAAGGTGACATGGCCTCCATCAACTTTGATTAAACTCTTAAAGCATGAGTATTCCCCAGTCATATGCCTTGAACATCCACTGTCCAAGTACCACATCTTCTTATGAGAACTCTTTAAGCAAGTTTCCTAAAAAATAGATTTATATGGAAAATGATTTTGGTACCCAGATCTTCTTGGGTCCAGATAGGTTAGCAAGAAAAGCTTTAGGTACCTAAATTATTCTTATGGGTTTCATATAATTTGCAGTATCAATAGATTTTGAAAAAAACTTTATTTGATTTGTAACTATGTGAGTAACTAGTTGAGACATATGAATTTCCAGAACTTGAACTAGCCCCATTCTGTTCAGAAATAAATCTAGTTTTAGTAAATTGTCTTTGTCCAGGAAGATATCCTAAACCAGTATTGTAACACCCCAATCTTCCACGATACACTTCTCTTTGAATAATACAATAGCGTGTGTTTTATGCAACTTTGAGTTCTAACACACACCACAACCAAACAAACTAGTCGTTATGAATAGTAATACCCACTTTTTGAAATTTTATAAATTTTATCTTTCAAAATGGACTTCATTTTTGGATTCATAATATCAAAATTATCCTAGGGTGAAATTTTGGTATTTTTCTGAAAATTTCAATTTTTGATGAATAGTGAAAAAACACTAAGTTATAGTTTAAAACCGAATTTTTATTTAAATAATTATTTATTTTATTTAAATTTAATTAAGGTCAAAATAGATACATAATACCTATATAAGTTCAATGTAATTCATTGGAGTTAGTTTAGAATAATTTTAGATATATTAAAATTTTATTGAACTTTTCACCGTCTTTTACCTACCTCCTAGGAGAATTTGGAAATTCACATAAAAACTAATTTTACCACTTCTATGAGTGGAATTTCAAAAATCTGAGAGACACGGTTAATATCAAGGAGTAAAATGTGGTTCAATGAGGTGAAAATAATTTTTAGTGAATAGTAACTTTTTACTTTTATTTACCACGGTTAAAAGTAAATAGGGTAATTAAGGGTAAAAATGATATTAATATTACCCTAACACATGTCCTAATTCTATTGGAAAAGTGTATCTCGACCAAAAACAAACTTAGGAATAAAATATTATCATTTAGGTCCACTTGGATTAGATTAGGACATTAATTATTATTTAATTCAAAGAAGAGTTAAAAGAGTTAAAATCAAAGTTTAATTACTAATTATTTTTAATATAGGATTGTACATAAGATAAATTCTATTGTAAATATTAATTAGAAAGATAAAAAGATTTCCTACATAATGGTATTTTATTTATAATTTTTAGACATTAAATAATTTAATTTATTTATGAAACAATGGTGATGCGGTAATTACCTAATTAATGAAATATTAAAATGATTGATATTATAAATATCAAAATAAATGTAATTTGAGACTTTTTCTGAATTCAACTAATTTTATAGGTTAATATGACATATTATTATTTGTTATATAAAATTTTTTCGAAGTAATAATGCTTTTATGAAATTATAAAAAACAAAATACCCAATATTGTCAAAATTGACATAAAAGAGTTTTTAAAACAAATATTATATTTGGGGTCACCTGGATGTATATAGTATGTTTATTAACTATATAATATAAAAATACAAAGTGTCATGGTAAATGTCAAACTGATTAACTAAGAGTTAAAACTAAAAGATAAGGTTAATATAATGACCCAAACCTGTCTAAAATCTATTGGTTGAAATTATTTCGATCCATCCCCACATTAGACTTTGAATAATCCACTTTTGAGCCATTATAAACCTAATATTAATTTATTATAGAATAATACTTTAAGTTTTTTCTAAAGAGCCCCTCCTCTCCCTTATAAAAGGACACCACTTCTAACCAATTCTTCACAACTTCAAAGCCTTTTGGATCAGCCAACCCCTGCCCAAATATTCTCTCAACTTCCCTAAATTAGACCTATAGGCCTTAGTTTGATTATAAAGTCAACCTAAAGAACCCTTTTGATCAAATCAAAAGGAAGAACCCGATTAAGAGGTAATGTTTTTACCACCCTCTTTCAAGTTCCTTTCTTCTTCAACTTCTTCTTTCATTGTTATTTCCTTTCTAAAATAATAACTCCAGTATCTTCTATATACTGTGATGTTATTATAAATATGGTACAACCATATTCAGTATTCTATCCATCCCTTGAATGACATGTCACCATACGTGCGTACGAACGGCTTACCGTCTCCACATCGTGGTGTAATTATTATTAAATACATTATTATTTGGATGGGTATAATAATGATGTGTAATTGAAGTAAATAATAAATATAACATGACAATGATTCTGTATATATGATATACCATCCAATTATATATTATTTTAATATCAAAAGAATGATATTGTCGCTCGTGCATACGTACGGACTACCGTCTCCACGAACGCGATGAGATTCATTCCCCATCGTATCCATTCAAGAATAAATTTCATTTGATGATTAAAAATAATTTTTAAAGACTTAATATCATTCTGTACATGAATAAGATACAACCTATCCATAACAAACACGGCTTATATAACAAAACATATAAAAGAAAATGAGTAAGTTAACACCCGAAATGACGATAATACTAAAATATTATTAACAAAGCATTATTAGAAGATCATATATGATATCATAATTATGTATATGGTTCTTGTATAATTTAATAAAAAAAATTAACTATTATACAGGAATTAAACATACCATCGACTAAGGAAAAGTACAAGGTAAGGGTTTATTTCACAATCTCTTCATTATCTGAGGTTGTTTATACGTAATTATCTATTGGGACCTCTTTATCATCCACATCTATGTTTCTTAAAAATGTATTTCAAAACATTCTTACTATTTTACATAATATGGGTTAAAGTCATTTATACACTTGTTTGACTTTTTATAAGATGTTTATAAAGGAATCTTTCTGTCGTTTTCCAAACAAGGTCCTTTTTAACCTTTTCAACAGAATTAAGGTAAGAATTTCTTTTTTAACTTATACGGCGGGTGAGGCTATTTTCCGCCATTATAAAATCATCGAAGCTTCCCTTACAATATTATAAGAATATTTTTAAATTAAATGTTTTCTTTTATAATTATGTGACTTTTAAATGATTTAAAAAAAGATATTTCTCTCAATTAGTTTTGATTTCATCTATGTCAACATCCTTGGATGGATTTTAAGTTTATTTTAAGTTGATTTATTATGATACAAAATTTCCATATTGTATTGAAGGTTTTTTTATATTTTTTACTGTGGATGTGTTATTTTTATACCATTCATGGTTTATGGAGAAATTATTGACATTTCGTATGCTAGTTTTAATACGAATGTTTATGTTATGTTTAAACCTGTTCATATGAGGAATGCATTGGAATTAATAAGTGACGGGTGGAGCCCGATATAGCTCCTCTATGCATCGGTAGGTCTCATTAGAAAAACTAGTGTCTTGGCACAAGGCCTTGAAAAAAATCTTATTTGTATTCTTGGCACGAGGCCTTGGCTACGTGGTTATAATAGTCTGGCATTATGCATTCCATCATTATAAAAGTGGTTATTGATATTGCATGTGATTATTTGACTAGTAGAATATCCATGTGAATAAGTAAATGGTATTATTTCATTTTAATTTTGTCATATTATTCTTAATTTAAAGTTTAAAAGTATTTTGTTTTAGTTATACATTTCCTTAAATGTTAATTCTTATTTATGAAAGTTTACGCTATATTGTTATCCTTACTGGGCATTTGAGCTCACCCCTTTCTATGTTTTATTTTTTCCAAGACGTGAAGAAATATTTTATGAATGACCTGCAGGGATAGTATGAAGGGATATGAGTGTGGACTATGGAGACTATGTTGTTGTTGTTTTCATTTTATGATGTAATGTAAACTTTATGAATGTATATAGTGATTCCAGGGCTACTAGACTTATCGGTCTTTCGAGACTTGATCTTTTGTGATCATGCCAATGTTATGTAATAATGCACTGACTCTGGGTAACTGGGGTCGGGGCGTTATAGTTGGTATCATAGGAATTTTAGTACAAACCTTAGAATCTAGATTTAGATAAACTCTGATTATAGCACATAGACCCAAGATAGACTTTGAGGATTAGTATATAAGAACTTACTAGAATTTTGGTATTGTAGAGATTTTGTGATTTTTCCGAGTAATACATCCCTATCTAGATATAAGCAGGTAGAGACAGCTCTAGAACAGATGTACCTAGGGGTAAAACCTGAAAACACCGCTTTTAGCTAGACTCGA
Organism: Viscum album; assembly: GCA_963277665.1. Taxonomy (NCBI): domain Eukaryota; kingdom Viridiplantae; phylum Streptophyta; class Magnoliopsida; order Santalales; family Viscaceae; genus Viscum; species Viscum album. The sequence goes on along the minus strand of OY728121.1, from coordinate 1,150,426,542 downwards.
ACGGGAACTGGTGCAAGACAACGGGCTTTGATGCACTCTTGGTTACGACACTCTCGGGGGATATGCTTAGGATAACTCCCATTTTCTTTAAAAACCATTATGAAGGGTTTATGAGTATATAATTCCCCAAAGAAAACATTTTTATGATTATGGATTATATCCATAAATTGTTCAATTCATGTTAAGTGTTTTACAAGTTTGGATTTATGTATTGTGATTCATAAACTAATCTAGTGTATGCCATTGTTTAGAAATGGCGCCTAGGGGAAGGAATGGAAACTGTATCAATGCATGCACTCCATGTAGGGATTTCCCTCCTGCTCAGTATAATTATAGTGGAGATGGTGATGCAACTAGTGCTGATTAGCTTATCACCATACCGGGACAACTCACTCAGGTTATGAATAATAACCTTACCCATATAGAGCACTCTGATCCACAGCGTGGAGGATCAATGTTACATTTCTTCATGAGGAAACAACCACCAAAATTCAATGGGAGTACAAATCCATTGGTATTTGAGCAATGGATAAGTTCCCTAGAGAAAATATTTCAGGCTTTGGGGAGTAGTGAAAAGGAAAAAGTTATCATGGCAGTTTACCACCTCACTGGAGATACTGATCAATGGTGGTCATTGATTCAAAACATGAAGGAAGATGATGAAGTATCAAATATGGAATGGAGGGAGATTGCTAATTTTGTGTCAAGATGTATGGTTTTTCAACAAGTGAAAGCTTTAAGGCAACAGCCTGGAGGAGTATTGCAACCTCTTCCCATACTAGAGTGGAAATGGGATAATATTACGATGGACTTTGTCATGGGGTTACCAAAGACTCCTAGAAGGAACGATGAAATATGGGTTATTGTTTATTGTCTTACCAAGTCAGCACATTTTCTTGCTATAAGAGAAGATCTACCACTAGAACTTCTATCAAGACTATATATTAATGAAGTTGTGAGACTTCACGGAGTACCCCTATTGATTGTTTCTAATCGTGATCCCCATTTTACTTCAAGATTCTGGAAAAGTCTTCAGAAATCCCTAGATACTGAACTTCGTTTGAGCACTGCCTACCACCCCCAAACTGATGGAAAATAAGAACGAACTATTAAAACCTTAGAAGACATGTTGAGATCATGCTCACTTGACTTTCAGGGTATGTGGGATCAATATTTACCTCCGGTGGAATTTTACTATAACAATAGCTTCCATACAAGTATTCGGATGGCACCATATGAAGCTTTGTATGGAAAGAGATGTCGCACACCAACCTGTTGGGATGACGTTGGTGAAAGAAAACTCATAGGCCCATAACTAGTGGAGGAAACGATGGAAAAGGTAAAGGTAATCCAAAACCACATCAAAGCAACTCAAAGTAGGCAGAAGAGCTATGCTGATAACCAAAGGAAGGATTTGGAATTTCAGGTAGGAGATTATGTTTTCTTGAAGGTATATCCATGGAAGGGAGTTACACGTTTCGGTAAGAAAGGTAAATTTAGTCCCAGGTACATCGTACCTTTTCTAGAACAAATTGGTGTTGTAGCTTACCGTTTGGCAATGCTAGCAAATCTCTTCAAAGTGCACGATGTCTTCCACGTATCACTGTTGAGAAAATACATGCCTGACCCAACACATGTACTCACCTATGAGGAATTAGAACTGGAACCTGATCTGTCTTATTGAAAAGATCCCATCATGATTCTTGATACAAGAGAACAAGTGCTGAGAAACCGGACGACTCGTCTGGTAAAAGTTTTATGGAGAAACCATAAAATGGTAGAGGCAACGTGGGAACCCAAGGAACTTATGATGAAGAATCACTCGAGTCTTTATATGCGGTAGTATTTTAGAAATTTTGAGGGAAAAACTATTTTAATGAGGGGATAATGTAACACCCCAAGCTTCCATGGTACACTTCTCTTTGTATAATACAGTAGCGTGTGTTGTACGCAACTTCGAGTTCTAACACACACCACAACCAATCAAACTAGCCGTTATGAATAGTAATACCCACTTTTTGAAATTTCATAAATTTTATATTTCAAAATGGACTTCATTTTTAGATTCGGAATATCGAAATTAGCCTAGGGTGAAATTTTGTTATTTTTCTGGAAACTTTCAATTTTTGATGAATAGTGAAAAAACACTGAGTTACAGTTTAAAACCAAATTTTTATTTAAATAATTATTTATTTTATTTAAATTTAATTAAGTTCAAAATAGATACATAATACCTATATAATTTCAATGTAATTCATTGGAGTTAGTTCAGAATAATTTTAGATATATAAAAATTTTATTGAACTTTTCACCGTCTTTTACCCACCTCCTAGGAGAATTTGGAAATTCACATAAAACTTAATTTTACCACTTCTGTGAGTGGAATTTAAAAAATCCAAGAGACATGGTTAATATAAAGGAGTAAAATATGGTTCAATGAGATGAAAATAATGTTTGGTGAATAGTAACTTTTTACTTTTATTTACCATGGTTAAAAGTAAATAGGGTAATTAAGGGTAAAAAATGATATTAATATTACCCTAACACATGTCCTAATTCTATTGGAAAAGTGTATCTCGACCAAAAACAACCTTAGGAATAAAATATTATCATTTAGGTCCACTTTTATTAGATTACGACATTAATTATTATTTAATTCAAAGAAGAGTTAAAAGAGTTAAAATCAAAGTTTAATTACAAAAACATTTTTAATATAGGGTTATACATAAGATAAATTCTATTGTAAATATTAATTAGAAATATAAAAATATTTCCTACATAATGGTATTTTATTTATAATTTTTATACATTAAATAATTTATTTTATTTATAATACAATGGTGATGCAGTAATTACCAAATTAATGAAATATTAAAATGATTGGTATTATAAATATCACAATAAATTTAATTTTAGACTTTTTATGAATTAAACTAATTTTATAGGTTAATATGACATATTAAGATTGGTTATATAAATGTTTTTCGAAGTAATAATGTTTTTATGAAATTATAAAAAACAAAATACCCAATAGTGTCAAAATTGACATAAAAGAGTTTTTAAAACAAATATTATACTATTAATTGATATTCTATTACTAAAAATCTAAGGTTCAGCCAAAGGACTTATATCATGATATGTGTATCATTAATCTACCACTTGGGGTTCTCTTGGATGTATATAGTAAGTTTATTAACTATATAATATAAAAAAACAAAGTGACATGGTAAATGTCAAACCAATTAACTAAGAGTTAAAACTAAAAGATAAGGTTAATATAATGACCCAAACCTCTCTAAAATCTATTGGTTGAAAGGATTTCGACCCATACCCACCTTAGACTTTGAATAATCCACTTTGGAGCCATTAGGAACCGAATATGAATTTATTATAGAATAATACTTCAAGTTTTTTCTAAAGAGCCCACCTCCCCCTTATAAAAGGACACCACTTATAACCAATTCTTCACACCTTCAAATCCTTTTGGCTCAGCCAACCCCTGCCCAAATATTCTCTCAAATTACCTCACTTTGACTTAGAGTACTTATTTTTATCATAAATCCAACCTAAGGAGCCCTTTTGATCAAATCAAAAGGAAGAACCCGATTAAGAGGTAATGTTTTCACCACCCTCTTTCAAGTTCCTTTCTTCTTAAACTTATTCTTTCTTTGTTATTTCCATTCTAAAATAATAACTCCAGTATATCCTATATATTGTGATGTTATTATAAATATGGTACAACCATATTCAGTATTCTATCCATCCCTTGAATTACATGTCACCATACGTCCGTACGTACGGCTTACCGTCTCCATATCGTGGTGTAATTGTTATTCAATACATTATTATTTGGATGGGTATAATAATGATGTGTAATTGATGTAAATAATAAATACAACATGATAATGATTCTGTATATATGATATACCATCCAATTATATATTATTTTAATATCAAAAGAATGATATTCTCACTCGTGCGTACGTATGGACTACCGTCTCCACGAACGCGATGAGATTCATTCCTCATCGTATCCATTCAAGACTAAATTTAATTTTATGATTAAAAATAATGTTTAAAGACTTAATATAATTCTGTAAATGAATGAAATACAACCTATCCATAAAAAACATGGCTTATGTAACAAAATATATAAAATAAAATGAGTAAGTTAACACCTGAAACGACGATAATACTAAAATATTATTAAAAAAGCATTATTAAAAGATCATATATGATATCTTAATTATGTATATGGTTCTTTTATAATTTAATAACAATTTTTTATCTATTATACAGGAAGTGAACATACCATCTACTAAGGGAAAGTACAAGGTAAGGGTTTATTTCACAATCTCTTCATTATCTGAAGTTGTTTATACGTAATTATCCACTAGGACCTCTTTATCATCCACATCCATGTTTCTTTAAAATGTATTTCAAAAAATTCTTACTATTTTACATAATATGGGTTAAAGTCATTTATATCCTTGTTTTAATTTTTATAAGATGTTTATAATGGAATATTTCTGTCGTTTTCCAAACAAGGTCCTTTTTAACCTTTTCGACGGAATTAAGGTAAGAATGTCTTTTTTAACTTATACGGCGGGTGCGGCTATTTTCCGCCATTATAAAATCTTCAAAGCTTCCCTTACAAGATTATAAGAATATTTTTAAAGTAAAAGTTTTCTTTTATAATTATGTGACTTTTAAATGATTACAAAAAAAAGATATTTCTCTCAAATAGTTTTTATTTCATCTATGTCAACATCCTTGGATGGATTTTAAGTTTATTTGAAGTTGATTTATTATGATACAAAACTTCCATATTATATTGAAGGTTTTGTGATATTTTTTACTTTGGATGTGTTATTTTTATACCATTCATGGTTTATGGAGAAATTATTGACATTTCATATGCTATTTTTAATACGAATATTTATGTTATGTTTAAACCTATTCATATGAGGAATGCATTGGACTTAATAAGTGACGGGTGGAGCCCGCTATAGCTCCTCGATGCATTGGTAGGTCTCATGAGACAAACTAGTGTCTTGGAACAAGGCCTTGAAAAAATCTTATTTGTAGTCTTGGTACGAGTCCTTGGCTACGTGGTTATGATAGTCTGGCATTATGCATTCCATCATTATGAAAGTTGTTATTGATATTGCATGTGATTATTCGACTAGTAGAATATCCATGTGAATAAGTAAATGGTATTATTTCATTTTATTTTTTCCATATTATTCTGAATTTCAAGTTTAAAAGGCTTTTGTTTTAGTTATACATTGTCTTAAATGTTTATGCTTATTTATGAAAGTTTCCGCTATATTGTTATCCTTACTGGGCATTTGATCTCACTCCTTTCTCTGTTTTATTTTTCCCAGGACATGAAGAAATATTTTATGAATGACATGTAGGGATAGTATGAGGGGATATGAGTGTGCACTATGGAGACTGTGTTGTTGTAGTTTTCATTTTATGATGTAATGTAAACTCTATGAATGTATCTAGTGATTCTAGGGCTACTAAACTAATCGGTATTTCGAAACTTGATCTTTTGTGATCATGCCAATGTTATGTAATAATGCACCGACTATGGGTAACTGGGGTCGGGGCATTACAAGTAGTATACTTTTCTGCCAATTGTTTTCCTAGCATTTGAGTAAGAGTATCTTTTCTATTTGTGAATTTTTCTGAGTCCTTCCATAATTGCTCATTAGACAATTTTAGTTCAGTATTTTCCTTGAGCGATCGAGCATTATTTTCTTTTTCTACATCAAGTGCAGATTTAACATTTTAATTGAGAGCATGTTATTTATTCAATGACTTATATTTTTCCTTAAGTTCATTACAGGTCTCTTATAGCATATTAAAATATTCAAATAATTCTTCACTGGACATATTTTCGGATTTAGAAACAGAATCAGAATCAACTTCATAATAGTATGAATTTAAATTAGGAGGGTCTAGTGTTACCTCAGATTTGTTTGTCACAAAAAACATGTTAGCTTTATGAGAATCTTCATCCTTAGCAGAATCAGAATCACTTGAAGTGTCTTCTGAAGCACTCCAAGTTGCTTTCATTGATTTCTTATACTTTTTGTCTTTATAGTCATGTTTCTTCTTGAACTTTAATTTTGGATAGTCAGCTTTAATGTGAACTTTTCTCTTGCATTCATAACAGATAACTTCATCACTCTTATCAGCTTTCTTCCAGTCCTTTTTCCAATGACCTTTTTTGTCATATTTACCTTTGTAGTTTGATTTTCTGAATAATTTCTTCTTCCTATATAATTTCTTAAATCTTCTGTCTATTTGTGCCATTTCAGCATCACTATCAGATTCTGAACTTTCACTTTTTGAACTTTCAGTAAGTGTGTGAACTTTCTCATTATCCTTGCTCTTTGTAGCAGTAGATTTAAAAGCCACTGAATTCCTCTTTGTTTCGTCATCTTTTTCCTTGTATACTTTAAGTTCTTCCTCGTACATCATTAACTTACCAATCAGCTCTTTAACAGGTAAAGTACTAATATCACATGATTCTCTAATTGAAACATATGTGCCTCTCCATCGGTCTGGAAGACATCTTAGTATCCTCATGATTTTCTCCTTCGATGGAATAGATTTTCCAAGTGAGCTCATAGTATTAACAATCTCATTGAACCTGAGATACATGTCAGAAATGGGTTCATCAGGCCTCATTTTAAAATTATCATATTTAATAGTATAGGTATTCAGCCTAATTTCTTTGACATTAGTTGTTCCCTCATGGGAAACACCCAGGGTATCCCAAATTTCATAAGTTGTTGTACAAGAAGATATGCAATTGAATTCTTCATCTCCTAAAGCATAGTACAAAGTATTCATTTCTTTACAATTATTATTTTATGAAGTCTTTGTAGCTTCATCCCAAGTAGTTCTATCAGTTTTTGGAATCTTATATTGAGTTTATATAGAAGTCCAGATATCAAACCCCATACTTTCCAAATGAATTTTCATTTTAAGCTTCCACTGAGAATAATTTATATCATTGAACAAAGGAAGCATGTTGGTAGCATCACCTTCTAGTCTATTTTCCATAACTAGATTTTAGAAAATAGAAAATATATTTAAAGAGATAAAATTTAGAACTAACAAAAATTTAAGATCTTTAAAGATGCAACAAAAATAATAGTTGAAAAAATAGAGTGTTTTGAAATCATGTATTAATAAAAGTTAATTGAATCATCTGATACCAAATGTTGGTCGGAGTGGATACTCAAGAGGGGGGTTAATTGAGTTCCAATTAAAATTTCTGTTAAAAATGTTTCTCTTAAAATCCCCCAAATTGAAACACAAGTTAAACTGTAGTGAATTTATACAGACTGTAAATGTTTAATTAGTTTCTCAAAGATTTATTAGGTCTCAGTTAATTCAATTAGGAGATTAAATTAACTTTTGAAACTAACTTACTGGTTCACAATAAGTATAAACACTTTCTAGTTTAGCTATCAAAGTAACTTTAAAACAAATAGTATTTCAAATTAATTAGCAACGGAATATTCAATATATTTTATAACCAAAATAGATAAGAACAATAGTTTTTGAAACAAGAGGTTCAGTCTCAAGCCGAGACTTGGTCCTCTCAAACAATTTATATAAATTTGATCCACACCCTGGATCGGGGTAAGAAACAGTACAAAAGACTGTCCAGGTCCTAAGACCTCTACCACAGTTATAAGTGGGAAAACAAATGAAAGCAACAGCACACAGACTGTTCAGGTCCTACTTGACCTCTACCACTATCCTTAGTGGGATACAAGAAAGTTTGGAAAGATTGGTTTGAGGATTTAGTATCCTCCAGTTAAACACAGGAGTCAGTGTGTGTGTAAATTATATATAGTACACACATTGATTGAAAAAGTAAATAATGAATCCCTTAGAGAGATTATATGAGAGTTTATAATGCTCTAGTGATAAGCAGTGCAACTCTGGACTCCTTCGATTTAGCAGAAATGATTCTGAGTCCTTCTCTGGTTCTTGTGTAGAAACTTAGAGTGTCGTGGTTCTCTTTCTTTCACTTCCAGTGTAAGTGTTCATCTCGAGTATGAGTAAATGTTATAGCCCTTGAACTTCTTCTTTGAATTTCTATTCTTGATGAGTATAAGATTTCTTCATGTGTTCTTCTTTTCATGTATGTGCGTGCATAGAGGAATTCCCTTTTTTTCCTCTCTTTCTTGTTTTGTCTCCCTGTGTTTTTACTGCAGCTCGATCTTTATTATATTCCACAAGCTCCAGCAATGGGAATGATTACCGTTTCATAGTTATGAGGTACGGTCCCCTGACATGCCAACAACTAACATTAAATATCATTAATTGCATTAAAAACATCAAATATGACCGTTGGAATTAAATATGAGTTAATAGAAATTCAAATAGTTTTTATGACTATTGGTGAGTCATGAGATCGGTGAGTCATTTTGAATCTTCATCGGTTTCGGTAGGTCGTGATCATCGGTATCGGTAGGTGCCATCGGTCCGACCGTTTCCATTGGTGTGACCATTCTACATCGGTGCGACCATTCATCATCGGTGCGACCGTTCATCATCAGTGCGACCATTCATCATCGGTGTGACCATTCATTATTGGTGCGACCATTCATCATCGATGCGACCGTTCATCATCGGTGCGACCGTTCATCGTCGGTGACTCGGGAAAATAACTAACGGTGAGTCAAAACATGGAATTTTTACAAAGTGTCTGTTCAGTCCAAAATACTTCCAGGTCAACAGTAAAACATAAATTAACATAGATAAACATATGTAGACATGATTTAAACATATATAAACACATTTAGAATAATTTGAAAAAAATACTAAATTGTCATAAATAAAACAATGATTTGGGATTATTAAAATAACCATCTCATGGAGAGTTCAACAAACATTATAAATATAAATGTTTGATAATAATGTAGAAAATAAAAATGATAGTATTTATTAATTAAAACATAATGAAATGCATTAGAATGATTAACTAGAATATGTGGAAAACAGAGCACCGTATGGCTAAATCCATTGAGGCAGTTTCACTACTTGCATACACAGTATGCATACATAGGGAACACTTTGCTGCTGCTATATGCATTAGAAACAATTTTAACCATGCATAAACTAAACCATACCATGATTGAGTTGTTTTCATTTTCATTACAGTCTCACTCGGATCTATAAATTCTAGTTATTGCCGTGATGTCACCTTCTCGAGTTACAATGTATGAGGTGTTGTTATCACTTCCCAATGCTTTCGCTCTTCGTGAACATCTGTATAATAACCTTACCACATGCATATGTAGAATTCAAACAATATCACCCATGTTCATATATATATCTCTCATTCATTTCAAAATATTTCCATGAACATACATTAATTCTCATGAATTAAATGTAACCGTGTAAAAAACATGATAAAAAATAAATAAAGAACAATATTAAACCATTAAATATGTTTGAAAATATTTAACAATATAAAAAACTATGACTACTATAAATATTAGATCTTTCATTTGTGGAAGTGGGTGACCACCATTGATCGTCACTAAAGATAGTATCTGAAAAAAGGCAGTCGTTAATTCTGAAATTAAAAAAACATGTTATTTATCCTCCCTCCAGCATTGTCTTCCTCAACATCCTACTACAACACGGCCCCTGTTGCCTCCACTGTTAATATTAACTACAAATATTGACTAATTAACACTAATACGCATCTAATAACATTTTTTATACCAATTTAATTTTTTTCGATTTGACATGTGTATCAAATAATAAATATTTACTTATTAGTTAACAAAATTGATTAAATATGTATTTATGCTTAATATGTCATATAATAATTTCACACATACATAATTAATTCAATTTTATAGAAACACACACATACAAAAATAATAAATTTTTAATATCATCATTTTTCATTTTTATTTATTACTATTTAATATTTAATATATATTCTGTATTTAATTATTGATTTTTATTCATTTTTTATATTTTTAATTATTATATACTATTTATTACTTATATATATATATAAATTTATTCATTTTTATTATTATTTAATCCATAAATAAATTTTTTAATATTTTTTTAATTTATTCATTTCTAATTTTTATTTATTTTATATTTTTTAATTTTATTCATTTTTAATATTTATTTATACATATTTAATGATTAATATTTAATATTTTTTAATATTATTGTAATTTATAGAGTTAATATATGTATTCATTTCATTTTAACATATTTTTATTTCTATTTTTATAATTAATAACTCTTATTCTTTTTTTTAATATTTTTCAATCTATTCACTTTTAGTTAGATTTTACTCATTTTCAATATTCATTCATTTAATATTATGTATTCGTTAATAAAGTTAATTATTTTTTACTTTTTTAATAATTTATTTATTTTTTAAAATTATCCGTTTAATATTTTTGTAATTTATTCATTTTTAATATTATGCTATAAATGGTTATTCATTATTATATTTAAGTTTTCTTATAAATAAATATATTATTATTGATATATATATCAGTATATAATGTTTCCTTAAATGTAATTTATATAATACAAAATAGGTATTTATAATTTATAAGTCATACATTTAGTGAACATGGTTTATAATAAAAAATTGATTTAATTAAAAATATTGACTAAATAATATTGAGTAATGGATGTTTAATGTGCATGTTATAAAAATTTCATTTGTTCTTTTCAATTTAACATATATCAAAACTATGTTATATGTATATATACATTAATTTCGTGCACACATATATGTAACTAATGCAATTTTATATAGAAACACCCATGCACGAGCAATATTTCTGTAATTTATTCATTTTTTAATATTCATTTAAGAATTTTATTTATTATCATGATATATTTAATATATTATGTTTTTAATTGGTAAGTATTATTCATTTTTTATATTTTTGTTTAATATATACTATTTATTACTTTTTAATGTTTTCTATGATTTATTAATTTTTAGTATTTTTGTTCATTATTAATATTAATTATTTTTTAATATTTTTTTATTTTATTCATTTTTAATTTTTAATAATTTAATATTTTTGTAATTTTATCCATTTTTAATATTTATTTATACATTCTTATTCATTAACATTTAATGTTTTTAATATGGTTATAATTTATATAATTAATATGTGTTCATTTTCCTTTTAACAAATATTCATTTTTTATTTTTTTTAACTATATAATTAAGAACATTTATTCATTTTTTAATATTTTTGAAAACTATTGATTTTTTAATTATTAAATTTCACTCTTTCTAATCATTATTCATTTAAAATTATTTATTCCCTAATAATGTTAATTTTTTTAATTTTTTATAATTTACTCATTTTTAATATTTATTCGTTTAATATTTTTATTATTTGTCCATTTTAAATATTTACTTATATATATTTATTCATTGATATTTATGGTTTTCAATATGGTTGTAATGTACATATTTAATATATATTCATCTTCATTTTAATATATATTCATTTTTTATTTTTTTAGTAATTTATATAACTAATAAAACTTACTCATCTTTTTTAATATTTTTGAAGTTTATTCTTTTTTATTTATTAAATTTCACTAATTTATAACATTGATTCATTTAAGATTATTTATTATTTAAAAATGTTCATTATTTTTTACTTTTTTTATAATTTAATCATTTTTAATATATATTCATTTAATATTTTTTGTAATTTATTTTAAATAGTTTTTATCAACACTTAAAAAACACTGATAAGATATGGTTTTATAAGCGCTAAAATAAAAATGTGGATAAAACCTATATTTATCTATGCTAACTTTTGACACTAATAAAGAAAGTTTTTATTAGCACTTTTTGTTTTAGCACTGATAAAACCTATCTTTATCATTGCTTTTTGGAAAGCATTGATGAAACCATTCTGAATCATTTAAAATAAACCCTAACAAAACCCCACTCGCTCACACCATTCAAGCACCTATAGAACTCTAAATCTGCCACCGCTCCCCCTCAAACTTATCAGATGAATCAACCTTCTTAAAATTGAAGTTATGTGATTATTTATACTCCTTTTTAGTTGATTTTTCATTGTTCTAAAATTTTGTGTTCTTCTTTTCTTGTGTACCATACCACCCCCATTCCCATTGTCTAATCGTTACCGTAGTGGATTAACCCAACAAAAATGATCAAGAATAATAGGTTTTCAATTACCTGGGTTTGATACTACTAATTCCTTCATGGTTATTTGTTCGACCATGATTTTTAAAGGGTTTAGATACTCATGTTTGGCTGTTTTAAATTTTTCAATTCCAACAGTAGATTTTTTAGGTTTTTCTTCATATGTTTTAATCAAAAAAGACTGATCTAAAATCTTAGAATCTCTCCCTTCCATATGTTTTGACTTTATTATGAAAATTTCTTTTAATTTCTGGTTCAAAATTCTCTAAATTAGTGTGTATGTGTTTCAAAATGTTATTTTAGATATTAAAAAATGGTTTTAAATTATAAATTGAAAGTAATAAGTTGGATTATCAAAAAAAATTGAATCAAAATATGAAAATAGTGAACTTCTTGGTAAGACTCTTAAAACAATGCCAATTTGATAATAGGGATTTTATCACTAAGACTCAATAAAAATATATTTTTTTAATAATGAATTATTGGTTTCCTAAATTTTCTCTCAAGGAGGTTTCTAATTGATTTATTTTTCACTTAAAAGTTTAATTGATTCAAAATGGATAGAATAGGGTTTATTGAAAATATATTTATGATGTAATTCAAAATAGTGATTTTTATTGGAAAATGAGTGTGCAAACAGTGGGTTTTGAAGAGTGACAAACAATTGAAAGAGTGATAGAGGGTTGAAAAGGGAAGAATTTATCTTTTGAGGAAAATAGGAACTAGATTTTGAGTAGTGACCTTAAACATGTTCATGTTATGAGGTTCCTATTTTCAATTGTCCAAATTATTTTTTTCAATAATTTATTTTAAGTGCTTAATCCATAATTACAAACTAAGTACTAATATGGTTAAAATCTAAGAGATTCTTTACCATAATCACATCTTGAATTATCTTTCTTTCAATAATATTGATTAAGTAATCAATAATAACTGATAAGAAGAGTTAAACGTAAAACTAACTATGCTCAAAAACTTAATTGAGTGTTATGAAATTTATATATTTTTAAATAATTGAAACCATTCTTATTCAGTTTTGAATTATCAGAATAGAATTCAATATGCAATAACATTTAAATAAAACATATTCAAACAAATAAATGGAAGATAAAACATCAATTAAATTGTTTGGGAATAAAGAACGAAAACAATTGTTTAACTTAATGTAAACATTCTTAAAACCAAGAATATGAGAGTACGTAAAAGGGAGTTGAATATTTAACTCGATATTTCCCAAGTTTAGGTCACTATAGGTTTATCCAGACATGGACACATGTCAACTTCTATCTTTTTTGTCATTATAACTTTTTTTTCATTTTGTCTTTGAGTTTCCAAAGAGAGAATGAATTTTTCCTTAGGAAAATAATTAAATATCCTAAAAGTATTGATAACTTTATTATTTTATAATGAATATTATGTACTTATTTAAAATATAGGCTTTATATATTTACACAAAAATATGCTTAGACACACACATATACACAGTTATATATTTACACTCAAATTCTGATACTTTGTTCACATATCAATGTATATATACATTATATAAATACCTTATGTGTATTTATTTATGTTTTGTAAAAAAATTATATTTTTGAACATAACAGGGTGGATGTGAATTAAAAATGGATATATGTTAATAATATGACAGATGAGTTTGAGGATGGGGTTAAAGATTTCATCAAGTTTGCAACAAAGCATTCATACAACCCTTCTCAGATCCTTTTTATGTGTTTAAATTGTTTTTATTCAAGATAAATTTATCCATAAGATTTATAAGAACATTTGAATTTTATTAGAATAGATCAAATCTATAAATGTTGTACTAAACATGGGTAAAAACTAAATATACATACTGACTAGGATGAAACTATGATTTATGTGTCATTTGATAAAAATACTAGTGTCAATGATGATGGAGATCGCATGGAAGAAATGAAAATGGAAATTTAAGATGATCTTCATGATTATATAAAGTTGTTTGAGAAGTTAAATAGTTGTGAAAAGAGACCATTATATACTGGTTGTACTAAATATATAACATTTTCAGTTGTATTGAAGTTATATAATTTGAAAACTGGCAGCATATGGTGAAACACCAGCCTTATAGAACTACTTGGTCTCCTGAATGATATTCTACCAAAGGAAAATGAGATACCTTGTCAAACATATGACACTAAAAGAATGCCATGTTTAGTTGGTATGGTCTATGAAAAAATGCATTCCTTTACAAATGATTATATATTTTTTCACAAGGACCATGAATCACTCAAATAATTACTAAGCATGGTGTAAATTGATATAAGAAAGATGAATCAAGTCCTTATAAATTTTTATGGTAATTTAATATAATTCCAAGTTTTAGAATACTCTACAGATTTATAGAAATCTCTATAAAATTAACATGGCACAAATATACAATAATTTAATATGGAAAACTATGTCACCTAGTAGACTCTTAGTGGAATAAAATTTATTATGAGTGTCCTGAATTTGGAAATATTCCAAGAAACCTTTATCATTCATTATCTATACATAGAATAAATCATTTTTGTGTAAAAAAAAGTACTCATAATACATGGATTGTTATGTTTTTAAATTATAACTTTCCATCATGGTTATTAATGAAGCACAAATACATTATATTCTATACTTATATCTAGACCAAATCTACCTGGTAATGATATTGATGCCTACTTGGATCCATTGATTAAAGATCTAAAATTGATGTGGGATTCAGGTGTTACATTGTATGATGCTCATAAAAGTTAAGAGTTCACATTGAGATCTATATTGTATGGGATGGTAAATGACTTTCCTTATTATGAAAAATTTTCATGCTATAAAATTAAAGGAGTCTTGGGGTGTCCCATTTGTGAAGAAGATACACACTCAGTGAGGTTGAGACATTCCTTGAATACTGTGATTTTAGGATAACACAAATTTTTACCATAATGAAATAAATATTGATACAGGATGACATAATTTGATGGAAATATAGAACAAGTTATTGATACCTCTCCACTGTAAGGTGATAAACTATTCGAGAAAGTAAAATATATCGACATTATTTTTTATAAACCTTCTTCAAAAATCCTTACAAAATTAAATTGGAATAAGGGATTGGTTTTCCTTGAATTGTTATATGAGAATTTTTTATGTCTGAAATTTTATTGATACCATGTACATAGGAAAACATTTGTTTTGTAGTGTTATTAGAACGTTACTAAACGTACAAGACAAAATAAAATATATAATTAAGGCTAGTTTCGAGATGATTTTTATGGGGATAAGGGAAGAGTTGTCACTATTAAAGGGTGAATGACAAATTTTCTTCCTCCACTAGCTTACACTCTATCCAAAGAAGATATATTTAAATTTTTAAACTTAATTTTTGGCATAAAAGTTCTATAGGGGTATTCATCAAATATAAAGAATATAATTTCAATGACTAATTTGAAGTTATAGGGTCTAAAATCACATGGTTGTCATGTTTTTATGCAAGATTTAATGCATGTACTTTTATGTTGAATTCTTCCTAAGGATTTATGACATACATTAACTAGAATTTTCTTATTTTCTAAATCCATATGCAATAATTTTATAGACTCAGTGAAGATTCAAATCATGAATAAGGGCATTTCAATAATATTATGTGAATTAGAGATATTCTTCCCACCATAATTCTTTGATATAATGGTCCACCTAATGGTTCACTTGGTTAAAGAGATTAAATTGTATGGTCCTATATATTATAGATATATGTACCCCATTGAACAGTATATGATTATTTTGAAAGGGTATATCATGAATCAAATTCATCCAGAATATTCTATTGTAGAGGAATATATTGATGAAGAAGCTGTTGAATTTTTTAATAATTACCTATCAGATGTCGATAGAATTGGCCTACCAAAATATCATCATAATGGATGCCTTATGGGTGAAGGGGTTTTTAGAAGTGATATTATTACAATTACCATTATATAGTGGGAGAAATATCTCCATTAAATTTTACATAATAGTGTAGAGGTTACTCCATATGTTGAATCCCAAAAAGTAATTCTTAAACATTTAAATCCATTAAAGGTTGAATATGGATATCAAATATACATAATAAATATTTTATAGGATGGTTCAAATATCATATTTATAAGGAGTTATCTAAAAATCTAAATTCAATTTTTGAATGACTTCGATGTCTATCCAGAGAACCAAATGTAAATATATTATATTGAAATGGTTATATAATTAATATTTATATGTTCTATAAAAAGGAACAATTTGAATGTAGTACAATACAAAATAGTGGAGTTACAATTGTAGTGGAAGTAATGCACATATCTGATTCCAAGGATAGAAATCCAATTTATGCAAATATATCATACGTCATCGTCACTAGGAAAATTTATGATATAGATTATACATTTCATGTATTGATTTTCTATTACAAATGGTTTGAAAACAAGAGTGTAATTAAAGTTTATGAATTGGGTTTTATTAAGGTTAATTTTAGTGTGGAATGGTATAAGGATGAACCATTTATAATGGAATCACAAGCAGTGTTAGTATTTTATGTCCCAGATCCAAAAAAATAGGAATTGGTCCATTGATATATTGGTGACTAAAAAAACTATAAGGTCATGTGAAAATTCAATTGAGGGTGTCCCTTTAATTGGGATATCACAATCATTTCATGTTGGTCCTAATGTAGATAGTGTCTTATACATTATAGGGAACTATAAGGAGGGGATTTGGATACTCGATAGAGTAGCCAAATCCCTTTAACCTTTAAAGAAAAAAAGTGATTTCAATAAATAGGTTAATGTTTTTTAAATATACAATGGTTTTCCTCATAATATTATGTGTTCTATACTACATTAACATAATATAAATTATATGTTTAACTTCTCATATAGATAATGACTTCTCCAAACATTGATATTACTAATACTAAGGAAGAACACACTATCGATGACGAAACTAAGGAATTGTTATCAGATCAGCAACATGTGGATAAAAAAACAAGTGTAGTGTAGCATCACTGTGTTAACTAAAGTTATTAAGGTAGTAAGTAGTGGTATAAAATTTGAGGTTGGATGGAATCAATGTGGCCAAACTTTTGACCCTAGTAAATTAATGTTCATTACTTACATTGGGGTCACAACTCAAATACATGTTCCGATTGATATAGATACATGTCACAGTGTCATGCGTGCATTGAAGATAACCATTTGGGATGATATTAGAGTAATATTATGTTATACTTTCTCATTTTTTATAAAAAATATATAATGAAACTTTTATTTACTTTTCATTATCCCTTGTATAGTACATTTATTTTAGATGATTTCCAAAAAAAATTGTATTAATGGTCACTAGAAAAGATCATAGAGCCTTCCAAACACTTCTAACAAAGTATCATCTTAGGTATACTGAAGTAAAAGAAAAACCCACCCACTATCTATGTATTCACACATTATAAACCAAGAAATATGTAAATATTTCATTAGTCACTATGATGAGGAATCATTCTTGGTGAATTGTAATTAATAATATTTTATTTGACATTGTTTATTGTATCCATTTTGATTCAAAATTGTTAATTTATGAAACAAAAAAGGATTTTTTAAAATAATTAGCATGCATCAAAACCATTGTACCCCTACTGTAATGTAAATATGGGGTACCCTTCACTTTAAAAGAAAAAAGTGTGTGATAAGCTGATTTTTTATACATTTTGGATACATTTCATTCATGTTTAATCATTCTTTACTTGATAATACATTGGTTTTTGATTCATTTTTATAGGAATTATGAATTCAAGGCTCTACGGAGGAATGATGGAAAAATGGTATAAATCATCCTTATGTGTTGTGAAATTAAATTACATGATGTGTACTCCTCAAACACACCACTTACCCATTGAAATTACAATCCATGAATCCCAATTACAAGTTTTGAACCAATTAAATGATGTGTATCTTTATTTTACATCATGAAATATTAGAATCAAAAAATCTAAAGATTAAAAATTGAGAACTCATTACACAACATGAGAAGTTTGAAAACTTGTTTCCCCCTAAGATTCAAGCTAAAAAATCCATGAAGATCAAAAATATTTGGAGGATTTGGCAGAGAAGTGCATGACATGAGAACCAATTAAACTTTGTGTAAGTGTAAAATAAGAAACCACTTAAATTAATACATGACATGAACCATTTACACTTTGTGTGCATTTTGGGATCTATAAATATTTCAGTTCCCTCAATGTGAAAGGGAGAACTCAGACCCCAAAACTCTTCTCTTCCTTTATTTTGTTCTTCTCCATTTTTGTTCCATTTTCAATTTTGTCTATCTCTATTGTTTTATTTTACTATTTTACACGTTATATTGTTTCTATTTTCAATTCCAAGACACTTTTTTATGACATCAATGTTCCAAGATTCCCTTTCCAATCCCATTTTCCAAGAAACTTTGATTACTACTGTGTTTATCATTCTTTCTTCATTCAAGTTAGTATTTAATTTCTTTTTCATGATTTAAACTATGAAGTTATTTGATTTCTATCATTTATTTTGTATTCCAATCATGTTTCAATCTATCTTCTCACTTTTATTCAAATTTTTCATGCATGACTAATCTAGTTAGGTTTCGGGGTCGAAATTTGGGGTGCCATGAAACTAATGGATATCTAAAATCAAAACTAGGTAACTCTATGGCTAGTAACTAGGTTTAAAAAAAATAAATCTCATTATATTTCATTATCCCTAAAAATTGGAGGTGCGAGTTGAATGACCATGACCTGGTTGGAGAAGATCTGGGTAGGACCAATAGTATGTAATTATTTCTGCCTTGAATCCAAGATTCGTGCACTTAGCTTGTCAATTACTCTAGAATAGGGAGTTTTTCCAACTTAGGTTGATCCAATTGGTTGTACCCTGATCAATTTGTGTCTTTTTCACCACTTTTAAGCCAACACCATAGGTTTATCCTAGGTTATATTAATTATTACCCCTTTCTGATACCCTGAAATTGACCCCAAACCCTTACTTTAATATGGTTTAAGACCCAAGATACTTATTTTTAGTCAAACCAATCAAAAGAGAGTAAATGTGAGGAATCCTCCAAAATTTTATGATTTTTGGGTTTCTTGTATAAACAAGATGTCTCTATGGTATTTTATTTATAATTTTTAGACATTAAATAATTTAATTTATTTATGACACAATGGTGATGTAGTAATTACCTAATTAATGAAATATTAAAATGATTGTTATTATAAATATCAAAATAAATGTAATTTGAGACTTTTTATGAATTCCACTAATTTTCTAGGTTAATATGAAATATTAGTATTGGTTATATAAATATTTTTTGAAGTAATAATGCTTTTATGAAATTATAAAAAACAAAATACCCAATATTGTCAAAATTGACATAAAAGAGTTTTTAAAACAAATACTATATTATTAATTGATATTATATTCCTAAAAATATAAGGTTCATCCAAAGGAATTATATCATGAAATTTGTATCATTAATGGACCACTTTGGGGTCGCTTGTATGTATATAATAAGTTTATTAACTATATAATATAAAAATACAAAGTGACATGGTAAATGTCAAACTGATTAACTAAGAGTTAAAACTAAAAGATAAGGTTAATATAATGACCCAAACCTATCTAAAATCTATTGGTTGAAATTATTTAGAGTCATCCCCACCTTAGACTTTGAATAATACACTTTGGAGCCATTAGAAACAGAATATGAATTTATTATAGAATAATACTTTAAGTTTTTCCTAAAGAGACCCTCCTCCCCCTTATAAAAGGACTCCACTTCTAACCAATTCTTCACACCTTAAAAGCCTTTTGGATCAGCCAACCCCTGCCCAAATATTCTCTCAACTTCCCTCAATTAGACCTATAGGCCTTATTTTGATCATAAAGCCAACCTAAGGAGCCCTTTTGATCCAATCAAAAGGAAGAACCCGATTAAGAGGTAATGTTTTCACCACCCTCTTTCAAGTTCCTTTCTTCTTCAACTTCTTCTTTCTTTGTTATTTCCTTTATAAAATAATAACTCCAGTATCTCCTATATACTTTGATGTTATTATAAATATGGTACAACCATATTCAGTATTCTATCCATCCCTTGAATGACATGTCACCATACGTGCGTACGAACGACTTACCGTCTCCACGTCGTGGTGTAATTATTATTCAATACATTTTTATTTGGATGGGTATAATAATGATGTGTAATTGAATTAAATAATAAATATAACATGATAATGATTCTGTATATATGATATACCATCCAATTATATATTATTTTAATATCAAAAGAATGATATTGTCGCCCGTGCGTACGTACGGACTACCGTCTCCACGAACGCGATGAGATTCATTCCTCATCGTATACATTCAAGACTAAATTTCATTTGATGATTAAAAATAATTTTTAAAGACTTAATATCATTCTGTACATGAATAAGATACAACCTATACATAACAAACACGGATTATATAACAAAACATATAAAAGAAAATGAGTAAGTTAACACCCGAAACGATGATAATACAAAAATATTATTAACAAAGAATTATTAGAAGATCATATATGATATCATAATTATGTATATGGTTCTTGTATAATTTAATAAAAAAATTAACTATTATACAAGAATTAAACATACCATTGACTAAGGAAAAGTACAAGGTAAGGGTTTATTTCACAATCTGTTCATTATCCGAGGTTGTTTATACACAATTATCTATTGGGACCTCTTTATCATCCACATCTATGTTTCTTAAAAATGTATTTCAAAACATTCTTACTATTTTACATAATATGGTTTAAAGTAATTTATACCCTTGTTTGACTTTTTATAAGATATTTATAAAGGAATCTTTCTGTCATTTTCCAAACAAGGTCCTTTTTACCCTTTTCGACAGAATTAAGGTAAGAATCTCTTTTTTAACTTATACGGCAGGTGCGGCTATTTTCCGCCACTATAAAATCATAGAATCTTCCCTTAAAATATTATAAGAATATTTTTAAAGTAAATGTTTTCTTTTATAATTATGTGACTTTTAAATTATTTCAAAAAAAAAGATATTTCTCTCAAGTAGTTTTGATTTCATCTATGTCAACATCCTCGGATGTATTTTAAGTTTATTTGAAGTTGATTTATTATGATACAAAACTTCCATATTGTATTGAAGGTTTTGTGATATTTTTTACTGTGGATGTGTTATTTTTATACCATTCATGGTTTATGGAGAAATTATTGACATTTTGTATGCTAGTTTTAATACGAATGTTTATGTTATGTTTAAACCTGTTTGTATGAGGAATGAATTGGACTTAATAAGTGACGGGTGGAGCCCGCTATAGCTCCTCGATGCATCGGTAGGTCTCATGAGAAAAACTAGTGTCTTGGCACAAGGCCTTGAAAAAATCTTATTTGTATTCTTGGCACGAGGCCTTGGCTACGTGGTTATAATAATCTGGCATTATGCATTCCATCATTATGAAAGTGGTTATTGATATTGCATGTGATTATTCGACTAGTAAAATATCCATGTGAATAAGTAAATGGTATTATTTCATTTTAATTTTGTCATATTATGCTAAATTTAATGTTTAAAAGTATTTTGTTTTAGTTATACATTGACTTAAATGTTTATGCTTATTTATGAAAGTTTCCACTATATTTTTATCCTTAATGGGCATTTGAGCTCACCCATTTCTATGTTTTATTTTTCCCAGGACGTGAAGAAATATTTTATGAATGACCTACTGGGATAGTATGAGGGGATATGAGTGTGGACTATGGAGACTATGTTGTTGTAGTTTTCATTTTATGATGTAATGTAAACTTTATGAATGTATCTAGTGATTCCAGGGCTACTAAACTTATCATTCTTTCGAGACTTGATCTTTTGTGATCATGCCAATGTTATGTAATAATGCACCGACACTAGGTAACTGGAGTCAAGGCGTTATAGTTGGTATCATAGGAATTTTAGTACAAACCTTGGAAGCTAGATTGAGATAAACTCTGATTAGAGCACATAGACCTAACATGGACTTTGAGGATTAGTACATAAGAACTTTCTAGAATTTTGGTATTGTAGAGATTTTGTGATTTTTCCAAGAAATAAATCCATGTCTGAATATAAGCAGGTAGAGGTAGCTCTGGCACAGATGTACCTAGGGGTAAAACCCAAAAACACCACTTTGAGCTAGACTCGAATGGGAACTGGTGCACGAAAACGGGCTTTGTTGCACTCTTGGTTACGACACTCTCGGAGGATATTCTTTGGATAACTCTCATTTTCTTTACAAACCATTATGAAGGGTTTATG
Source organism: Viscum album (assembly GCA_963277665.1). NCBI lineage: Eukaryota > Viridiplantae > Streptophyta > Magnoliopsida > Santalales > Viscaceae > Viscum > Viscum album. The sequence continues at coordinate 1,150,403,937 of OY728121.1, read as the reverse complement.
AGTATATAATTCCCCCAAGAAAACATTTTTATGATTATGGATTATATCCATAAACTGTTCAATTCATGTTAAGTGTTTTACAAGTTTGGATTTATGTATTGCGATTCATAAACTAATCTAGTGCATGCCATTGTTTAGAAATGGTGCCTAGTGGATGGAATGGAAACTTTATCAATGCATAAACTCCATGTAGGGATTTCCCTCCTACTCAAGATAATTATAGTGGATCTCATGATGCAACTAGTGTTGATCAGCTTATCACCAAACTAGGACAACTCACTCAGGTTATGAATAATAACCTTACCCGTATAGAGCACCCTGATCCACAACGTGGAGGATCAATGTTAGATTGCTTCATGAGGAAAAAACCACCAAAATTCAGTGGGAGTACAAATCCATTGGTAGATGAGAAATGGATAAGTTCCCTAGAGAAAATATTTTAGGATTTTGGGAGTAGTGAAAGGGAAAAAGTTATCATGGCAGTTTACCGCCTCACTAGAGATGCTGATCAATAGTGGTCATTGATTCAAAACACGAAGGAAGATTATGAAGTATCAAATATGGAATGGAGGGAGATTGTTAATTTTGTGTCAAGATGTATGGTTTGTCAATAAGTGAAAGCTTTAATGCAACATCCTGGTGGTGTATTGCAACCTCTTCCCATACCAGAGTGAAAATGGGATAATATTACGATGGACTTTTTCATGGGGCTACCAAAGACTCCTAGAAGGAATGATGCAATATGGGTTATTGTTGATTTTCTTACCAAGTTAGCACATTTTCTTGCTATAAGAGAAGATCTACCACTGGAACGTCTAGCAAGACTATATATTAATGAATTTTTGAGACTTCATGGATTACCCCTATTGATTGTTTCTGATCATGATCCCCGTTTTACTTCAAGATTCTGGAAAAGTCTTCAGAAATCCCTGGATACTGAACTTCGTTTGAGCACTTCCTACCACCCCCAAACTGATGGACAATCAGAATGAACTATTCAAACCTTAGAAGACATGTTGAGATCATGCTCACTTGACTTTCAGGGTATGTGGGATCAATATTTACCTCTAGTGGAATTTTCCTATAACAACAGCTTCCATACAAGTATTCAGATGGCACCATATGAAGCGTTTTATGGAAAGAGATGTCGCACACCAACCTGTTGGGATGACGTTGGTGAAAGAAAACTCGTAGTCCCATAACTGGTGGAGGAAACAATGGAAAAGGTAAATTTAATCCAAAACCACATCAAATCAGCTCAAAGTAGGTAGAAGAGCTATGCCGATAAATGAAGGAAGGATTTGGAATTTCAGGTAGGAGATCATGTTTTCTTGAAGGTATATCCTTGGAAGGGAGTTATACGTTTCGGTAATAATGGTAAATTGAGTCCCAGGTACATCATACCTTTCGAAATTCTAGAACGAATTGGTGTTGTAGCTTACCGTTTGGCAATTCCACCAAATCTCTTCAAAGTGCACGATGTGTTCCACATATCACTGTCGAGAAAATAAATGCCTGACCCAACGCATGTACTCACCTATGAGGAATTAGAACTCGAACCTGATCTGTCTTATTGTGAAGATCCCATCATGATTCTTGATACAAGAGAACAAGTGCTGAGAAACCGGACGACTCGTCTGGTAAAAGTTCTATGGAGAAACCATAAAATGGATGAGGTAACGTGGGAACCCGAGGAACTTATGATGAAGAATCACCCGAGTCTTTTCATGCGGTGGTATTTTAGAAATTTTGAGGACAAAATTATTTGAAGGAGGGGAGAATGTAACACCTCAAGCTTCCATGGTACGCTTCTCTTTGAATAATACAGTAGCGTGTGTCGTAAGAAACTTCGAGTTCTAACACACACCCCAACCAATCAAACTAGCCGTTATGAATAGTAATAACCACTTTTTGAAATTTTATAAATTTTATCTTTCAAAATGGACTTCATTTTTGGATTCAAAATATCGAAATTAGCCTAGGGTGAAATTTTGGTATTTTTCTAAAAACTATCAATTTTTGATGAATAGTGAAAAAACACTGAGTTACAGTTTAAAACCAAATTTTTATTTAAATAATTATTTATTTTATTTAAATTTAATTTAGTTCAAAATAGATACATAATACCTATATAAGTTCAATGTAATTCATTGGAGTTAGTTCAGAATAATTTTAGATATATAAAAATTTTATTGAACTTTTCACCGTCTTTTACCCACCTCCTAAGGCAATTTGGAAATTCACATAAAACTTATTTTTACCGCTTCTTTGAGTGGAATTTCAAAAATACAAGAGACACGATTAATATCAAGGAGTAAAATATGGTTCAATGAGATGAAAATAATTTTTTTTGAATAGTAACTTTTTACTTTTATTTACCATGGTTAAAAGTAAATAGGGTAATTAAGGGTAAAAAATGATATTAATATTACCCTAACACATGTCCTAATTCTATTGTACAAGTTTATCTCAACCAAAAACAACCTTAGGAATAAAATATTATCATTTAGGTCCACTTGTATTAGATTAGGACATTAATTATTATTTAATTCAAAGAAGAGTTAAAAGAGTTAAAATCAAAGTTTAATTACAAAAACATTTTTAATATAGGGTTATTCATAAGATAAATTCGATTGTAAATATTCATTAGAAAGATAAAAATATTTCCTACATAATGGTATTTTATTTATAATTTTTAGACATTAAATAATTTAATTTATTTATGATACAATGGTGATGCAGTAATTACCAAATTAATGAAATATTAAAATGATTGGTATTATAAATATCAAAATAAATTTAATTTGAGACTTTTTATGAATTAAGCTAATTTTATAGGTTAATATGACATATTAGTATTGGTTATATAAATTTTTTTTGAAGTATTAATGGTTTTATGAAATTATCAAAAACAAAATACCCAATAGTGTCAAAATTGACATAAAAGAGTTTTTAAAAAAAATATTATATTATTAATTGATATTCTATTCCTAAAAAATATAATGTTACACCAAAGGACTTATATCATTATATTTGTATCATTAATCGACCACTTTTGGGTTTCTTGGATGTATATAGTATGTTTATTAACTATATAATATAAAAATACAAAGTGACATGGTAAATGTCAAACTAATTAACTAAGAGTTAAAACTAAAATATAAGGTTAATATAATGACCCAAACCTCTCTAAAATCTATTGTTTGAAAGGATTTAGACCCATCCCCACCTTATACTTTTAATAATACACTTTTGATCCATTAGTAACCAAATATGAATTTATTATAGAATAATACTTCGAGTTTTTTCTAAAGAGCCCCCCCTCCCCCTTATAAAAAGACACCACTTATAACCAATTCTTCACACCTTCAAAGCATTTTTTCTTGGCCAAAATCTGCCCAAATATTCTCTAAAATTCCCTCACTTCGACTTAGAGTACTTATTTTGATCAGAAATCCAACCTAAGGAGCCCTTTTGATCAAATTAAAAGGAAGAATCCGATTAAGAGGTAATGTTTTCACCACCCTATTTCAAGTTCCTTTCTTCTTCAACTTCTTCTTTCTTTGTTATTTCCATTATAAAATAATAAATCCAGTATCTACTATATACTATGATGTTATTATAAATATGTTACAACCATATTCAGTATTTTATCCATCCCTTGAATGACATGTCACCATACATGCATACGTACGGCTTACCGTCTCCATGTCGTGGTGTAATTGTTATTCAATACATTATTATTTGGATGGGTATAATAATGATGTGTAATTGATGTAAATAATAAATATAACATGATAATTATTCTGTATATATTATATACCATCCAATTATATATTATTTTAATATCAAAAGAATGATATTGTCGCTTGTGCGTACGTACGGACTACCGTCTCCACGAACGTGATGAGATTCTTTCTTCATCGTATCCATTCAAGACTAAATTTCATTTTATGATTAAAAATAATGTTTAAAGATTTAATATAATTCTGTAAATGAATAATATACAACCTATCCATAAAAAACATGGCTTATGTACCAAAACATATAAAAGAAAATGAGTAAGTTAACACCCGAAACGACGATAATACTAAAATATTATTAACAAAGCATTATTAGAAGATCATATATGATATCATAATTATGTATATGGTTCTTGTATAATTTAATAACAATGTTTTAAATATTATACAGGAATTGAACATACCATCTACTAAGTAAAAGTACAAGGTAAGGGTTTATTTCACAATCTCTTCATTATCCGAGGTTGTTTATACGTAATTATATACTGGAACCTCTTTATCATCCACATCCATGTTTCTTAAAAATGTATTTCAAAACATTATTACTATTTTACATAATATGGGTTAAAGTCATTTATACCCTTGTTTTAATTTTTATAATATGTTTATAAAGGAATATTTTTGTCATTTTCCAAACAAGGTCCTTTTTAACCTTTTCGACAGAATTAAGGTAAGAATGTATTTTTTAACTTATACGGAGGGTGTGGCTATTTTACGCCATTATAAAATTGTCAAAGATTCCCTTACAAGTTTATAAGAATATTTTTAAAGTAAAAGTTTTCTTTCATAATTATGTGACTTTTAAATGATTACAAAAAATATATATTTCTCTCAAATAGTTTTGATTTCATCTATGTCAACAACCTTGGATGGATTTTAAGTTTATTTGAAGTTTATTTATTATGATACAAAACTTACATATTGTATTGAAGGTTTTGTGATATTTTTTACTGTTGATGTGTTATTTTTATACCATTCATGTTTTATGGAGAAATTATTTACATTTCATATGTTAGTTTTAATACGAATGTTTATGTTATGTTTAAACCTATTCATATAAGGAATGCATTGGACTTAATAAGTGATGGGTGGATCCCTCTATAGCTCCTCGATGCATTGGTAGGTCTCATGAGACAAACTAGTGTCTTGGCACAAGGCCTTGAAAAAATATTATTTTTAGTCTTGGTATGAGTCCTTGGCTAGGTGGTTCTGATATTCTGGCATTATGCATTCCATCATTATGAAAGTGGTTATTGATATTTCATGTGATTATTCGACTAGTAGAATATCCATTTGAATAAGTAAATGGTATTATTTCATTTTATTTTTTCCATATTATGCTGAAGTTCAATTTTAAATTGCTTTTGTTTTAGTTATACATTGTCTTAAATGTTTATACTTATTTATGAAAGTTTATGCTATATTGTTATCCTTACTGGGCATTTTAGCTCACCCCTTTCTATGTTTTATTTTTTCCAGGATGTGAAGAAATATTTTATAAATGACCTGCAGGGATAGTATGAGGGGATATGATTGTAGACTATGGAGACTATATTGTTGTAGTTTTCATTTTATGTTGTAATGTAAACTTTATGAATATATCTAGTGATTCTAGGGCTACTAAACTAATCGGTATTTTGAGACTTGATCTTTTGTGATCATTCCAATGTTATGTAATAATGCACCAACTGTGGGTAACTGGGGTCGGGGCGTTACAAGTAGTATACTTTGGTGCCACTTATTTTCCTAGAATTTGAGTAAGAGTATCTTTTCAATTTGTGAATTTTTCTAAGTCCTTCCTTAATTTCTCATTAGACAATTTTAGTTCAGTATTTTCCTTGAGCGATCGAACATTATTTTCTTTTTCTACATCAAGTGAAGATTTAACATTTGCAGTGAGATCATGCTATTTCTTCAATGAATTATATTTGTCCTTAAGTTCATTACAGGTCTCTTCTAGCATATTATAATATTCAAATAATTCTTCACTAGACATATTTTTAGATTCAGAATCAAAATCAGAATCAACTCCAGAATAGTATAAATTTAAAACAGGAGGGTCTAGTGTTACCTCAGATGTGTTTCTCACAAAACACATGTTAGCTTTATGAGAATCTTCATCCTTAGAAGAATCTGAATCACTTGAAGAGTCTTCTAAAGAACTCTAAGTTGATTTTAATGCTTTCTTATACTTTTTTTCCTTATAGTCATGTTTCTTCTTGAACTTTAATTTTGGACAGTCATCTTTAATGTGACCTTTTCTCTTGAATTCATAGCAGATAACTTCATCACTCTTATCAGATTTCTTCCAGTCCTTTTTTCAATGACCTTTGTTGTCATATTTACCTTTGTAGTTTGATTTTCTAAAGAATTTATTCTTCCTATAGAATTTCTTAAATCTTCTGGCTATTTGAGCCATCTCATCATCACTGTCAGATTCTGAACTTTCACTTTTTGAACTTTCAGTAAGTGTGTGAACTTTATCCTTGTCCTTGCTCTTTGTAGTAGTAGATTTAAAAGCCACTGACTTCCTCTTTGGTTCATCATCTTTTTCCTTGTATACTTTAAGCTCTTCCTCGTATATCATTAACTTACCAATCATCTCTTTAATAGGTAAAGTACTAATATCACAAGATTCTCTAATTGAAACAGATGTGCCTCTCCATCGGTCTGGAAGACATCTTAGTATCCTCATGATTTTCTCCTTAGATGGAACAGCTTTTCCAAGTGAGCTCATAGTATTGACAATCTCATTGAACCTAAGATACATGTCAGAAATGGGTTCATCAGGCTTCATTTTAAAATTATCATATTTAATAGTATAGGTATTCAACCTCATTTCTTTGACATTGGTTGTTCCCTCATGGGAAACACCCAGGGTATCCCAAAATTCATAAGCTATTGTACAAGAAGTTATGCGATTGAATTCTTGATCTCCTAAAGCACAGTACAAAGTATTCATTTCTTTACAGTTATTATTTTATGCAGTCTTAGTAGCTTCATCCCAAGTAGTTCTATTGGTTTTTAGAATCTTATATTGAGTTTCTATATAAGTCCATATATCAAACCCCATACTTTCCAAATGAATTTTCATTTTATGCTTCCACTGAGCATAATTTTTATCATTGAACAAAGGTATCATGTTGGTAGCAGCACCTTCTAGTCTATAGTCCATAACTAGATTTTATAAAATAGAAAATATATTTAAAGAGATAAAATTTAGAACTAACAAAAATTTAAGATCTTTAAAGATGCAACTAAAATCACAGTTGAAAAAATAGAGTGTTTTAAAATCCTGTATTAATAAAAGTTAATTGAATCCTCTGATACCAAATGTTGGTCGGAGTGGATACTCAAGAGGGGGGTAAATTGAGTTCCAATTAAAATTTCTGTTAAAAATATTTCTCTTAAAATCCCCCAAATTGAAACACAAGTTAAAATGTAGTGAATTTATACAGACTGTAAATGTTTAATTAGTTTCTCAAATATTGATTAGGTCTCAGTTAATTCAATCAGAAGATTAAATTAACTTTTGAAACTAACTTACTGGTTCACAATAAGTATAAACACTTGCTAGTTTATCTATCAAAGTAGCTTTAAAAAAATAGTATTTCAAAGTAATTAGCTACGGAATATTCAATATAGTTTATAACCAAAATAGATAAGCACAATAGTTTTTGAAACAAGAGGTTCAGTCTCAAGCCGAGACTTGGTCCTCTCAAACAATTTATATAAATTTGATCCACACCCTAGATCAGGGTAAGAAAGAGTGCAAAAGACTGTCCAGGTACTAAGACCTCTACCACAGTTATACGTGGGAAAACAAATGAAAGAAACAGCACACAGACTGTTCAGGTTCTACTTGACCTCTACCACTATCCTTAGTGGGATACAAGAAAGTGTGGAAAGATTGGTGTGAGGATTTAGTATCCTCCAGTTCAACACAGGAGTCAATGTGTGTGTAAATTATATATACTACACACACTGATCGAAAAAGTAAATAATGAATCACTTAGAGAGAGTATATGAGAGTTTATATTGCTCTAGTGATAAGCAGTGCAACTCTGGACTCCTTCGATTTAGCAGAAATGATTCTGAGTGCTTCTCTAGTTCTTGTGTAGAAACTCAGAGTGTCGTGGTTCTCTTTCTTTCACTTCTAGTGTAAGTGTTCATCTCGAGTATGAGTAAACGTTATATCCCTTCAACTTCTTCTTTGAATTTATATTCTTGATGAGTATAAGAGTTCTTCGTGTGTTCTTATTTTCATGTATGTGCGTGCATAAAGGAATTCCCTTTTTTCCTCTCTTTCTCGTTTTGTCTCCTTGTGTTTTTACTACAGCTCGATCTTCCGTATATTCCAAAAGCTCCGGCAATGGGAATGATTACCTTTTCATAGTTATGAGGTATGGTCCCCTGACATGCCAACAACTAACATTAAATATCATTAATTGTATTAAAAACATAAAATATGACCGTTGGAATTAAATATGAGTTAATAGAAATTCAAACAGTTTTTATGACTATTGGTGAGTCATGAGATCGGTGAGTCATTTTGAATCTTCATCGATTTCGGTAGGTCATGATCAACAGTATCGGTAGGTTCCATCGGTGCGACCGTTGCCATTGGTGCGACCATTCTACATCGGTGCGACCGTTCATCGTCGGTGTGACCATTCATCATCGGTGTGACCGTTCATCATCGGTGTGACCGTTCATTATCGGTGTGACCGTTCATCATCGATGCGACCGTTTATCATCGGTGTGACCATTCATCATCGGTGACTCAGGAAAATAACTAACGGTGAGTCAAAACATGGAATTTTCTGTTCAGTCCAAAATAATTCCAGGTCAATAGTAAAACATAAATTAACATAGATAAACATATGTAGACATGATTTAAACATATATAAACACATTTAGAATAATTTGAACAAAATACTAAATTGTCATAAATAAAACAATGATTTGGGATTATTAAAATAACCATCTCACAGAGAGTTCAACAAACATTATAAATATCAATGTTTGATAATAATGTAGAAAATAAAAAAGATAGTAGTTATTAATTAAAATATAATGAAATGCATTAGAATGATTAACTAGAATATGTGGAAAACAGAGCATCGTATGGCTAAATCCATTGAGGCAGTTTCACAACTTGCATACACAGTATGCATGCATAGGGAACACTTCGCTGCTACTATATGCATTAGAAACAATTTGAACCATGCATAAACTAAACCATACCATGATTGAGTTGTTTTCGTTTTCATTACGGTCTCACTGGGATCTTTGAGTTCTAGTTATTGTCGTGATGTCGCCTTCTCGAGTTACAATGTATGAGGTGTTGTTATCACTTTTCAATGCTTTCGCTCTTCGTGAACATCCTGTATAATAACCTTACCACATGCATATGTAGAATTCATACAATATCACCCATGTTCATATATATATCTCTCATTCATCGCAAAATATTTCCATGAACATACATTAATTCTCATTAATTAAATGTAACCGTGTAAAAAACATGATAAAAAATACATAAAGAACAATATTAAACCATTAAATATGTTTGAAAATATTTAACAATATAAAAAACTATGACTACTATAAATATTAGATCTTTTATTTGTGGAAGTGGGTGACCACCATTGATGGTCACTAAAGATATTATCTGAAAAAAGGTAGTCGTTAATTCCAAAATTAAAAAAAACATGTTATTTATCCTGCCTCCAGCATCGTCTTCCTCAACATCCTACTACAACATGGCCCCTGTTTCCCCCACTGTTAATATTAACTACAAATATTGACTAATTAACATTAATACGCATCTAATAACATTTTTTATACCAATTTAATTTTTTTCGATTTGACATGTGTATCAAATAATAAATATTTACTTATTAGTTAACAAAATTGATTAAATATGTATTTACACTTAATATGTCATATAATAATTTCATACATACATAATTAATTCAATTTTATAGAAACACACACATACACAAATAATAAATTTCTAATATCATCATTTTTTATTTTTATTTATTACTATTTAATATTTAATATATATTCTGTATTTAATTATTAAATTTTATTCATTTTTTATATTTTTAATTATTATATACTATTTATCACTTATATATATAAAAAACTTTATTCAGTTTTATTATTATTTAATCCATAAATAACTTTTTTAATATTTTTTTAATTTATTCATTTCTAATTTTTATTTTTTTAATATTTTTTAATTTTATTCATTTTTAATATTTATTTATACATATTTAATGATTAATATTTAATATTTTTTAATATTATTGTAATTTATAGAGTTAATATATGTATTCATTTCATTTTAACATATTTTTATTTTTATTTTTATTTTTATAATTAATAACTCTTATTCATTTTTTTAATATTTTTCAATCTATTCAGTTTTAGTTAGATTTTACTCATTTTCATTATTCATTCATTTAATATTATGTATTCGTTAATAAAGTTAATTATTTTTTACTTTTTTAATAATTTATTTATTTTTTAAAATTATTCGTTTAATATTTTTGTAATTTATTCATTTTTAATATTATGCTATAAATGGTTATTCATTATTATATTTAAGTTTTTTTATAAATAAATATATTATTATTGATATATATATATATCAGTATATAATATTTACTTAAATGTAATTTATATAATACAAAATAGGTATTTATAATTTATAAGTCATACATTTAGTGAACATGGTTTATAATAAAAAATTGATTTAATTAAAAATATTGACTAAATAATATTGAGTAATGGATGTTTAATGTGCATGTTATAAAAATTTCATTTGTTTTTTTCAATTTAACATATATCAATATTGTGTTATATATATATATACATTAATTTTGTGCACACATATATGTAACTAATGCAATTTTATATAGAAACACCCATGCACGAGCAATATTTCTGTAATTTATTCATTTTTTAATATTCATTTAAGAATTTTATTTATTATCATGATATATTTAATATATTATGTTTTTAATTGGTAAGTATTATTCATTTTTTTATATTTTTGTTTAATATATACTATTTATTACTTTTTAATGTTTTCTATGATTTATTAATTTTTAGTATTTTTGTTCATTATTAATATTAATTATTTTTTAATATTTTTTTAATTTATTCATTTTTTATTTTTAATCATTTAATATTTTTGTAATTTTATCCATTTTTAATATTTATTTATACATTCTTATTCATTAACATTTAATGTTTTGAATATGGTTATAATTTATATAATTAATATGTGTTCATTTTCATTTTAACAAATATTCATTTTTTTTAACTATATAATTAATAACATTTATTCATTTTTTAATATTTTTGAAAACTATTGATTTTTTAATTATTAAATTTCACTCTTTCTAATCATTATTCATTTAAAATTATTTATTCCCTAATAATGTTAATTTTTTTAATTTTTTATAATTTACTCATTTTTAATATTTATTCGTTTAATATTTTTATTATTTGTCCATTTTAAATATTTACTGATATATATTTATTCATTAATATTTATGGTTTTCAATATGGTTGTAATGTACATAATTAATATATATTCATCTTCATTTTAATATATATTCATTTTTTATTTTTTAGTAATTTATATAACAAATAAAACTTACTCGTTTTTTTTTAATATTTTTGAAGTTTATTCTTTTTTATTTATTAAATTTCACTAATTTATAACATTGATTCATTTAAGATTATTTATTATTTAAAATTTTTAATTATTTTTTACTTTTTTATAATTTAATCATTTTTAATATATATTCATTTAATATTTTTTGTAATTTATTTTAAATAGTTTTTATCAGCGCTTAAAAAAAACTGATAAAATATGGTTTTATAAGCGCTAAAATAAAAATGTGGATAAAACCTATCTTTATCTACGCTAAATTTTGACACTAAGAAAGAAATGTTTTATTAGCGCTTTCTGTTTTAGCACTGATAAAACTTATATTTATCATTGCTTTTTGGAAAGCATTGATAAAACCATTCTGAATCATTTAAAATCAACCCTAACAAAACCCCACTCGCTCACACCATTCAAGCTCCTATAGAACTCTAAATCTGCCACCGCTCCCCCTCAAACTTATCAGATGAATCAACCTTCTTAAAATCAAAGTTATGTGATTATTTATACTCCTTTTTAGTTGATTTTTCATTGTTCCAAAATTTTGTGTTCTTCTTTTCTTGTGTACCATACCACCCCTATTCCCATTGTCCAATCATTACCGTAGTGGATTGACCCAACCAAAATGATCAAGACTAATAGGTTTTCAATTACGCGAGTTTGATACTACTAATTCCTTCATGGTTCTTTGTTCGGCCATGATTTTTAAAGGGTTTAGATACTCATGTTTGGGTGTTTTAAATTTTTCAATTCCAATGGTAGATTTTTTAGGTTTTTCTTCATATGTTTTAATCAAAAAAGACTGATCTAAAATCTTAGAATCTCTCCCTTCCTTATGTTTTGACTTTATTATGAAAATTTCTTTTAATTTCTGGTTCAAAATTCTCTAAATTAGTGTGTAGGTGTTTCAAAATGTTATTTTAGATATTAAAAAATGGTTTTAAATTGTAAATTGAGAGTAATAAGTTGGATTATCAAAAAAAATTGAATCAAAATATGAAAATAGTGAACTTCTTGGTAAGACTCTGAAAACAATGCCAATTTGATAATAGGGATTTTATCACTAAGTCTCAATAAAAATATAATTTTTTTAATAATGAAATATTGGTTTCCTAAATTTTCTCTCAAGGAGGTTTCTAATTGATTTATTTTTCACTTAAAAGTTTAATTGATTCAAAATGGATAGAATAGGGTTTATTGAAAATATATTTATGATGTAATTCAAAATAGTGATTTTTATTGGAAAATCAGTGTGCAAACAGTTGGTTTCGAAGAGTGAGAAACAATTGAAAGAGTGACAGAGGGTTGAAAAGGGAAGAATTTATCTTTTGAGGAAAATAGGAACTATATTTTGAGTAGTGACCTTAAACATGTTCAGCTTATGAGGTTCCTCTTTTCAATTGTCCAAATAATTTTTTTCAATAATTTATTTTAAGTGCTTAATTCATAATTATGAACTAAGTACTAATATGGTTAAAATATAAGAGATTATTTACCATAATCACATATTGAATTATATTTCTTTTAATAAGATTGATTAAGTAATCAATAATAACTGATAAGAAGAGTTAAATGTAAAACTAACTATGCTCACAACCTTAATTGAGTGTTATGAAATTTATATATTTTTAAATAATTGAAACCATTATTATTCAGTTTTGAATTCTCAGAATAGCATTCAATATGCAATAACATTTCAATAAAACATATTCAAACAAATAAATGGAAGAGAAAACATCAATTAAATTGTTTTGGAATAAAGAAAGAAAACAATTGTTTAACTTACTGTAAACATTCTTAAAACCAAGAATATGAGAGTACGTAAAAGGGAGTTGAATATTTAACTCGATATTTCCCAAGTTTAGGTCACTATAGGTTTATCCAGACATGGACACATGTCAACTTCTATCTTTTTTGTCATTATAACTTTTTTTTCATTATGTCTTTGAGTTTCCAAAGAGAGTATGAATTTTTCCTTAGGAAAATAATTAAATATCCTAGAAGTATTGATAACTTTATTATTTGATAATGAATATTATGTACTTATTTAAAATATAGGCTTTATATATTTACACAAAAATATGTTTAGACACACACATATACACAATTATATATTTACACTCAAATTATGATACTTTGTTCACATATCAATGTATATATACATTATATAAATACCTTATGTGTATTTATTTAAGTTTTGTACAAAATTAATATTTTTGAACCTAACAGGGTGGATTTGAATTAAAAATGGATAAATTTTAATAATATGACAAATGAGTTTGAGGATGGGGTTAAAGATTTCATCAAGTTTTCAACAAAGCATGTATACAACCCTTCTCAGATACTTTTTATGTGTTTAAATTGTTTTTATTCAAGATAAATTTATCCATAAGATTTATAAGAACATTTGAATTTTATTATAATAGATCAAATATATAAATGTTGTACTAAACATGGGTAAAAACTAAATGTACATACTGACTAGGATGAAACTATGATTTATGTGTCATTTGATAAAAATACTAGTGTCAATGATGTTGGAGATCGCATGGAAGAAATGAAAATGGAAATTGAAGATGATCTTCGTGATTATATAAAGTTGTTTGAGAAGTTAAATAGTTGTGAAAAGAGACCATTATATACTAGTTGTACTAAATATATAACATTTTCAGTTGTATTGAAGTTATATAATTTAAAAACTGGCAGCATATGGTGAAACACCAGCCTTACAGAACTACTTCGTCTCCTGAATGATATTCTACCAAAGGAAAATGAGATACCTTGTCAAACATATGACACTAAAAGAATTCCATGTTTAGTGGGTATGATCTATGAAAAAATACATGCCTTTACTAATGATTATATATTTTTTCACAAGGACCGTTAATCACTCAAATAATGACTAAGCATGGTGTAAATTGATATAAGAAAGATGAATCAAGTCCTTATAAATTTTTATGGTAATTTCTTATAATTCCAAGTTTTAGAATACTATATAGATGTATGGAAACCTCTATAAAATTGACATGGCACAAAGATACAATAATTTAAGATGTAAAACTATGTCACCCAGTATACTCTTAGTGGAATAAAATTTATTATGAGTGTCCTGAATTTGTAAATATTCTAAGAAACCTTTATCTTTCATTATCTATACATAGAATAAATCATTTTTGTGTAAAAAAAGTACTAATAATACATGTCTTGTTATGTTTTTAAATTATAACTTTCCATCATGGTTATTAATTAAGCACAAATACATTATATTCTATACTTATATCTGGACCAAATCTACCCGGTAATGATATTGATGCCTACTTGGATCCATTGATTAAAGATCTAAAATTGATGTGGGATTCAGGTGTTACATTGTATGATTCTCATAAAAGTTAAGATTTCACATTGAGATCCATATTTTATGGGATGGTAAATGACTTTCCTTATTATGAAAAATTTTCATGCTATAAAATTAAAGGAGTCTTGGGGTGTCCCATTTGTGAAGAAGATACACACTCAGTTAGGTTGAGACATTCCTTGAATACTGTGATTTTAGGATAACACAAATTTTTACCATAATGAAATAAATATCGATACGTTATGACATCATTTGATGGAAATATAGAACAATTTATTGATCCCTCTCCACTAGAAGGTGATCAACTATTCGAGAAAGTAAAATATATCGACATTATTTTTGATAAACCTTCTTCGAAAATCCTTACAAAATTAAATTGGAATAAGGGATTGGTTTTCCTTGAATTGTTATATGGTAATTTTTTATGTCTAAATTTTTATTGATACCATGTACATAGGAAAAAAATTTTGTGGTAGTGTTATTAGAACGTTACTAAATGTACAAGACAAAATAAAATATATAATTAAGGCTAGGTTGGACATGATTTTTATGGGGATAAGGGAAGAGTTGTCACTGTTAAAGGGTGAAGGACAAATTTTCTTCCTCTAGTAGATTACACTCTATCCAAACAAGATATATTTAAATTTTGGAACTTCCTTTTTGGCATAAAAGTTCTATAGGGGTATTCATCAAATATCAAGAATATAATTTCAATGACTAATTTGAAGTTATAGGGTCTAAAATCACATGGTTGTCGTGTTTTTATGCAAGATTTAATGCATGTACTTTTATGTTGAATTATTTCTAAGGATTTATGACATACATTAACTAGAATTTTCTTATTTTCTAAATCCATATGCGATAATTTTATAGACTCAGTGAAGATTCCAATCATGAATAAGGACATTTCAATAATATTATGTGAATTAGAGATATTCTTCCCACCATAATTCTTTGATATAATGGTCCACCTGATGGTTCACTTGGTTAAAGAGATTAAATTGTATGGTCCTCTATATTATAGATGGATGTACCCCATTGAACAGTATATGATTATTTTGAAAGGGTATATCATGAATCAAATTCATCTAGAATATTCTATTGTAGAGGAATATATTGATGAAGAATTTGTTGAATTTTTTACTAATTACCTATCAGATGTCGATAGCATTGGCCTACCAAAATATCATCACAATGGATGCCTTATGGGTGAAGGGGTTTTTAGAAGTGATATTATTACAATTACCATTATATAGTGGGAGAAAGATCTCCATTACATTTTACATAATAGTGTAGAGGTTACTCCATATGTTGAATCCCAAAAAGTAATTCTTAAACACTTTAATCCATTAAGGGTTGAATATGGATATCAAATATACATAATCAATAGTTTATAGGATGGTTCAAAGATCATATTTATAAGGAGTTATCTAAAAATCTAAATTCAATTGTTGAATGACTTTGATGGCTATCCAGAGGACCAAATATAAATATATTATATTGAAATGGTTATATAATTAATATCTATATGTTCTATAAAAAGGAACAATTTGAATGTAGTACAATACAAAATAGTGGAGTTAAAATTGTAGTAGAAGTAATGCACATATCTGATTCCAAGGATAGAAATCCAATTTATGAAAATATATCATACGTCATCGTCGCTAGGATAATTTATGATATAGATTATACACCATTTCATGTATTGATTTTCTATTACAAATGGTTTGAAAACAAGAGTGTAGTTAAAATTTATGAATTTGGTTTTATGAAGGTTAATTTTAGTGTGGAAGGGTGTAAGGATGAACCATTTATAATGGAATCACAAGCAGTGTTAGTATTTTATGTCCCAGATCCAAAAAACTAGGAATTGGTCCATTGATATATTGGTGACTAAAAAAACTATAAGGTCATGTGAAAATTCAATTGAGGGTGGCCCTTTAATTGGGATATCACAATCATTTCATGTTGGTCCCAATGTAGATAGTGTCTTATACCTTATAGGGAACTATAAGGAGGGGATTTGGATACTCGATAGAGTAGCCAAATCCCTTTAACCTTTAAAGAAAAAAAGTGATTTCAATAAATAGGTTAATGTTTTTTTAATATACTATGGTTTTCCTCATAATATTATGTGTTCTCTGCTACACTAACATAATCTAAATTATATGTTTAAATTATCATATAGATAATGACTTCTCCAAACATTGATATTACTAATACTAAGGAAGAACACACTATCGATGACAAAACTAAGGAATTGTTATCAGATCAACAACATGTGGATAAAAAAACAAGTGTAGTGTAGCATCACTGTGTTAACTAAAGTTATTAAGGTAGTAAGTAGTGGTATAAAATTTGAGGTTGGATGGAATCAATGTGGCCAAACTTTTTACCCTAGTAAATTAATGTTCAATACTTACATTGGGGTCACAACTCAAATACATGTTCCGATTGATATAGATACATGTCACAGTGTCATGCGTGCATTGAAGATGACCATTTGGGATGATATTAGAGTAATCTTATGTTATACTTTCTCAATTTTTATAAAAAATATATAATTAAACTTTTATTTACTTTTCATTATCCCTTGTATAGTACATTTATTTTAGATGATTTCAAAAAAAAATTGTATTAATGGTCACTAGAAAAGATCATAGAGCCTTCCAAACACTTCTAACAAAGTATCATCTTAGGTATACTGAAGTAAAAGCAAACCCCACCCACTATCTATTTATTCACACATTATAAACCAAGAAATATGTAAATATTTCATTAGTCACTATGATGAGGAATCATTCTAGGTGAATTGTAATTAATAATATTTTATTTGACATTGTTTATTGTATCCATTTTGATTCAAAATTGTTAATTTATGAAACAACAAAGGAGTGTTTAAAAGAATTATCATGCATCAAAATCGATGTAGCCCTACTGTAAATTAAATATGGGGTACCCATCACTTTAAAAGAAAACAGTGTGTGATAAGCTGATTTTTTATACATTTTGGATACATTTCATTCATGTTTAATCATGCTTTACTTGATAATACATTGGTTTTTTATGCATTTTTATAGGAATTATGAATCCAAGGATCTAAGGAGGAATGCTGGAAAAATGGTAGAAATCATCCTTATGTGTTGTGAAATTAAATTACATGATGTGTACTCCTCGAACACACCACTTACCCATTGAAATTACAATCCATGAATCCCAATTATAAGTTTTGAACCAACTAAATGATGTGTATATTTATTTTACATCATGAAATATTAGAATCAAAAAATCTAAAGATTAAAAATTGAGAACTCATTACACAACATGAGAAGTTTGAAAACTAGTTTCCACCGAAGATTCAAGCTGAAAAATCCATGAAGATCAAAAATATTTGGAGGATTTAGCAGAGAAGTGCATGACATGAGAACCAATTAAGCTTTGTTTAAGTGTCAAAGAATAAACCACTTAAATTAATACATGAAATGATCCATTTACACTTCGTGTGCATTTTGGGATCTATAAATATTTCAGTGCCCTCGATGTGAAAGGGAGAACTTAGACCCCAAAACTCTTCTCTTCCTTTCTTTTGTTCTTCTCCATTTTTGTTCCATTTTAAATTTTGTCTATCTCTATTGTTTTATTTTATTATTTTATACATTATATTATTTCTATTTTCAATTCCAAGAAACTTTTTTGTAACATCAATGTTCCAAGATTCCCTTTCCAATCCCATTTTCCAAGAAACTTTTATTACTACTGTGTTCTTCATTATTTCTTCATTCAAGTTAGTATTTAATTTCTTTTTCATGATTTAAACTGTGAAGTTATTTGATTTATATCATTTATTTTTTTATTCCAATCATGTTTCAATCAATCTTCTCACTTTTATTCAAATTTTTCATGTACGACTAATCTATTTAGGTTTCAGGGTCGAAATTTGGGGTGCCATGAACCAAATGGATATCTAAAATCAAAACTAGGTAACTCTATGGCTAGTAACTAGGTTTAAAAAAATCAACCTCATTATATTTCATTATCCCTAACCATTGGAGGGGCGAGTTGATTGACCGTGACCTGGTTGGATAAGATCAGAATAGGACCAATAGTATGTAATTATTTCTTCCTTGAATCCAAGATTCGTGCACTTAGCTTGTCAATTACTCTGGAATAGGGAGTTTTTTCCAACATAGGTTGATCCAATTGGTTGTAACCTGATCAATTTGTGTCTTTTTAACCACTTTTAAGCCAACACTATAGGTCTATCCCAGGTTAGATTAAGTATTACCCCTTTCTGATACCCTGAAATTGACCCCTAACCCTTACTTTAATATGGTTTAAGACCCAAGATACTTATTTTTAGTCAAACCCAACAAAAGAGAGTAAATGTGAGGAATACTCCAAAATTTTATGATTGTTGGGTTTCTTGTCTAAACAATATGTCTATATGGTATTTTATTTATAATTTTTAGACATTAAATAATTTAATTTTTTTATGACACAATGGTGATGCAATAATTACCTATTTAATGAAATATTAAAATGATTGTTATTATAAATATCAAAATAAATGTAATTTGAGACTTTTTATGAATTCCAATAATTTTCTAGGTTAATATGACATATTATTATTGGTTATATAAATTTTTTTCGAAGTAATAATGCTTTTATGAAATTATAAAAAACAAAATACCCAATATTGTCAAAATTGACATAAAAGAGTTTTTAAAACAAATATTATATTATTAATTGATATTTTATTCCTAAAAATCTAAGGTTCGGCCAAAGGACTTATATCATGATATTTTTATCATTAATGGACCACTTGTTTGTTGCTTGGATGTATATAATAAGTTTATTAACTATATAATATAAAAATACAAAGTGACATGGTAAATGTCAAACTGATTAACTAAGAGTTAAAACTAAAAGATAAGGTTAATATAATGACCCAAACCTATATAAAATATATTGGTTGAAATTATTTAGATCCATCCCCACCTTATACTTTGAATAATCCACTTTTGATCCATTAGAAACTGAATATTAATTTATTATAGAATAATACTTTAAGTTTTTCCTAAAGAGCCCCTCCTCCCCCTTATAAAAGGACATCACTTCTAACCAATTCTTCACACATTAAAACCCTTTTGTCTTAGAAAAACCCTGCCCAAATATTCTCTCAACTTCCCTCAATTAGACCTAGAGGCCTCATTTTGATCATAAATCCAACCTAAGGATCCCTTTTGATCAAATCAAAAGGAAGAACCCGATTAAGAGGTAATGTTTTCACCACCCTCTTTCAAGTTCCTTTCTTCTTCAACTTCTTCTTTGTTTGTTATTTACTTTCTAAAATAATAACTCCAGTATCTCCTATATAATTTTATGTATTATAAATATGGTACAACCATATTCAGTATTCTATCCATCCCTTGAATGACATGTCACCATACGTGCGAACGAACGGTTTACCGTCTCCACGTCGTGGTGTAATTATTATTCAATACATTATTATTTGGATGGGTATAATAATGATGTGTAATTGAAGTAAATAATAAATATAAAATGATAATTATTCTGTATATATGATATACCATCCAATTATATATTATTTTAATATCAAAAGAATGATATTGTCGCTCGTGCGTACGTACGGACTACCGTCTCCATGAACGCGATGAGATTCATTCCCTGTCGTATCCATTCAAGACTAAATTTCATTTAATGATTAAAAATAATGTTTAAAGACTTAATATCATTCTGTAAATGAATAATATACAACCTATACATAACAAACACGGCTTATATAACAAAACATATAAAAGAAAATGAGTAAGTTAACACCCGAAATGACGATAATACTAAAATTTTATTAACAAAGCATTATTAGAAGATAATATATGATATCATAATTATGTATATGGTTCTTGTATAATTTAATAAAAAAATTTAACTATTATATAGGAATTTAACATACCATCGACTAAGTAAAAGTACAAGGTAAGGGTTTATTTCACAATCTCTTCATTATCTGAGGTTGTTTATACGTAATTATCTATTGGGACCTCTTTATCATCAACATATATGTTTCTTAAAAATGTATTTCAAAACATTCTTACTATTTTACATAATATGGTTTAAAGTCATTTATACCCTTTTTTGACTTTTTATAAGATGTTTATAAAGGAATCTTTCTGTCGTTTTCCAAACAAGGTCCTTTTTAACCTTTTCGACAGAATTAAGGTAAGAATGTCTTTTTTAACTTATACGGAGGGTGCATCTATTTTCCGCCATTATAAAATCGTCAAAGCTTCCATTACAAGCTTATAAGAATATTTTTAAAGTATATGTTTTCTTTTATAATTATGTAACTTTTTAATGACTTCAAAAAAAAGATATTTCTCTTAAGTAGTTTTGATTTCATCTATGTCAACATCCTTGGATGGATTTTAAGTTTATTTGAAGTTGATTTATTATGATACAAAACATCCATATTGTATTGAAGGTTTTTTGATATTTTTTACTGTGGATGTGTTATTTTTATACCATTCATGTTTTTTGGAGAAAGTATTGACATTTCGTATGCTATTTTTAATACGAATGTTTATGTTATGTTTAAACATGTTCGTATGAGGAATGCATTGGACTTAATAAGTGACGGGTGGAGCCCGCTATAGCTCCTAGATGCATCAGTAGGTCTCATGAGACAAACTAGTGTCTTGGCACAAGGCCTTAACAAGATCTTATTTGTATTCTTGGCACGAGTCCTTGGCTACGTGGTTATAATAATCTGGAATTATGCATTCCATCATTATGAAAGTGGTTATTGATATTGTATGTGATTATTCGGCTAGTAGAATATCCATGTGAATAAGTAAATGGTATTATTTCATTTTAATTTTTTCATATTATGCTGAATTTAAAGTTTAAAAGTCTTTTGTTTTAGTTATACATTGCCTTAAATGTTTATGCTTATTTATGGAAGTTTCCGCTATATTGTTATCCTTACTGGGTATTTGAGCTCACCCATTTATATGTTTTATTTTTCCCAGGACGTGAAGAAATATTTTATGAATGACCTGAAGGGATAGTGTGAGGGGATATGAGTGTGGACTATGGAGACTTTTTAGTTGTAGTTTTCATTTTATGATGTAATTTAAACTTTTTGAATGTATCTAGTGATTCCAGGGCTACTAAACTTATCGGTCTTTCGAGACTTGATCTTTTGTGATCATGCCAATGTTTTGTAATAATGCACCGACTCTGGGTAACTGGGTTCGGGGCGTTATAGTTGGTATCATAGGAAGTTTAGTACAAACCTTGGAAGCTAGATTTAGATAAACTCTGATTAGAGCACATAGACCTAAGATGGACTTTGAGGATTAGTATATAAGAACTTCCTAGAATTTTGGTATTGTAGATATTTTGTGAGTTTTCCAAGAAATACATCCCTAGCTAGATATAAGCAGGTATAGGCAGCTCTGGCACAGATGTACCAAGGGGTAAAACCCGAAAACACCGCTTTGAGCTAGACTCGAATGGGAACTAGTGCACGACAATGGGCTTTGCTGCACTCTTGGTTATGACACTCTCGGGGGATATGCTTAGGATAACTCTCATTTTCTTTACAAACCATTATGAAGGGTTTATGAGTATATAATTCCCCAAAGAAAACATTTTTATGATTATGGATTATATCCATAAACTGTTTAATTCATGTTAAGTGTTTTACAAGTTTGGATTTATGTATTGCGATTCATAAACTAATCTAGTGTATGTCATTGTTTAGAAATGGCGCCTAGTGGAAGGAATGGAAACTGTATCAATGCATGCACTCCATGTAGGGATTTCCCTCCTACTCAAGATAATTATAGTGGAGCTGGTGATGCAACTAGTGCTGATCATCTTATCACCATACTGGGACAACTCACTTAGGTTATGAATAATAACCTTACCCGTATGGAGCACCCTGACCATAGCGTGGAGGATCAATGTTAGATTGCTTCATGAGGCAACAACCACCAAAATTCAATGGGAGTACAAATCCATTAGTAGTTGAGAAATGGATAAGTTCCCTAGAGAAAATATTTTAGGCTTTGGGGAGTAGTGAAAGGAAAAAATTTATCATGGCAGTTTACCGCCTCACTAGAGATGCTGATCAATGGTGTTCATTGATTCAAAACACGAAGGAAGATGATGAAGTATCAAATATGGAATGGAGAGAGATTGCTAATTTTGTGTCCAGATATATGGTTTGTCAACATGTGAAAGATGTAAGGCAATAGCCTAGAGGAGTATTGCAACCTCTTCCCATACCAGAGTGGAAATGGGATAATATTACGATGGACTTTGTCATGGGGCTACCAAAGACTCCTAGAAGGAACGATGCAATATGGGTTATTGTTGATCGTATTACCAATTCAGCACATTTTCTTGCTATAAGAGAAGATCTACCACTGGAACATCTAGAAATACTATATATTAATGAAGTTGTGAGACTTCATGGAGTACCCCTATTGATTGTTTCTGATCGTGATCCCCGTTTTACTTCAAGATTCTGGAAAAGTCTTCAGAAAGCCCTGGATACTGAACTTTGTTTGAGCACTGCCTACCACCCCCAAACTGATGGACAATCAGAACTAAATATTCAAACCTTAGAATACATATTGATATCATGCTCACTTGACTTTCAGGGTATGTGGGATCAATATTTACCTCTGGTTGAATTTTCCTATAATAATAGCTTTCATACAAGTATTCAGATGGCACCATATGAAGCGTTGTATGGAAAGAGATGTCTCACACCAACCTGTTGTGATGACGTTGGTGAAAGAAAACTTGTAGGCCCATAACTGGTGGAGGAAACTATGGAAAAGGAAAAGGTAATCCAAAACCACATCAAAGCAGCTCAAAGTAGGCAAAAGAGCTATGTTGATAACCGAAGGAAGGATTTGGAATTTCAGGTAGGAGATCATGTTTTCTTGAAGGTATATCCATGGAAGGGAGTTATAAGTTTCGGTAAGAAAGGTAAATTGAGTCCCAGGTTCAGCTTACCTTTCGAAATTCTAGAACGAATTGGTGATGTAGCTTACCGTTTGGAAATGCCACCAAATCTCTTCAAAGTGCACGATGTGTTCCACGTATCACTGTTGAGAAAATACATGCCTGACCCAACGCATGTACTCACCTATGAGGAATTAGAACTAGAACTTGATCTGTCTTATTGTGAAGAGCCCATCATGATTCTTGATACAAGAGAACAAGTGCTGAGAAACTGGATGACTCATCTGGTAAAAGCTCTATGGAGAAACCATAAAATGGAAGAGGCAATGTGGGAACCCGAGGAACTTATGATGAAGAATAACCCGAGTATTTTCATGTGGTAGTATTTTAGAAATTTTGAGGAAAACATTATTTGAATTAGGGGAGAATGTAACACCCCAAGCTTCCACGGTACGCTTCTCTTTGAATAATACAGTAGCGTGTGTTGTACGCAACTTCGAGTTCTAACACACACCACAACCAATCAAACTAGCCGTTATGAATATTAATACCCACTTTTTTAAATTTTATAAATTTTATCTTTCAAAATGGACTTCATTTTTGTATACGGAATATCGAAATTAGCCTAGGGTGAAATTTTGGTATTTTTCTAAAAACTTTCAATTTTTGATGAATAGTGAAAAACACTGAGTTACAGTTTAAAACCAATTTTTTATTTAAATAATTATTTATTTTATTTAAATTTAATTAAGTTCAAAATAGATACATATTACCTATATAAGTTCAATTTAATTCATTGGAGTTAGTTCAGAATAATTTTAGATATATAAAAAATTTATTGAACTTTTCACCGTCTTTTACCCACCTCCTAGGAGAATTTAGAAATTCACATAAAATTTAATTTTACCGCTTCTGTGATTGGAATTTAGAAAATCCGAGAGACACGGTTAATATCAAGGAGTAAAATATGGTTCAATGAGATGAAAACAATTTTTGGTGAATAGTAACTTTTTACTTTTATTTACCATGGTCAAAAGTAAATAGGGTAATTAAGGGTAAAAAATGATATTAATATTACCTTAAAACATGTCCTAATTCTATTGGACAAGTGTATCTCGACCAAAAAAACCTTAGAAATAAAATATTATCATTTAGGTCCACTTGGATTAGATTAGGACATTAATTATTATTTAATTCAAAGAAGAGTTAAAAGAGTTAAAATCAAAGTTTAATTACAAAAACATTTTTAATATAGGGTTATACGTAAGATAAATTTGATTGTAAATATTCATTATAAAGCAAAAAATATTTCCTACATAATGGTATTTTATTTATAATTTTTAGACATTAAATAATTTAATTTATTTATGATACAATGTTGATGCAGTAATTACCAAATTAGTGAAATATTAAAATGATTGGTATTATAAATATCAAAATAAATGTAATTTGAGACTTTTTATGAATTAAAATAATTTTATAGGTTAATATGACATATTAGGATTGGTTATATAAATTTTTTTCGATGTAATAATTCTGTTATGAAATTATCAAAAACAAAATACCCAATAGTGTCAAAATTGACATAAAAGAGTTTTTAAAAAAAATATTATATTATTAATTGATATTCTATTCCAAAAAATCTAAGGTCCGGACAAAGGACTTATATCATGATAGTTGTATCATTAATTAACCACTTGGGGGTCGCTTTGATGTATATAATAAGTTTATTAACTATATAATATAAAAATACAAAGTGACATGGTAAATGTCAAACTAATTAACTAAGAGTTAAAACTAAAAGATAAGGTTAATATAATGACCCAAACCTGTCTAAAATCTATTGGTTGAAAGTATTTATACCCATCCCCATATTAGACTTTGAATAATCTACTTTGGAGCCATTAGGAACTGAATATGAATTTATTATAGAATAATACTTCAAGTTTTTTCTAAAGAGCCCCCCTCCCCCTTATAAAAGGACACCACTTATAACCAATTCTTCAAACCTTAAAATCCTTTTGGCTCGGCCAACCCCTGACCAAATATTCTATAAACTTCCCACACTTTGACTTAGAGGACTTAGTTTGATCATAAATCCAACCTAAGGAGCCCTTTTTATCAAATCAAAAGGAAGAACCCGATTAAGAGGTAATGTTTTCACCACCCTCTTTCAAGTTCCTTTCTTCTTCAACTTATTCTTTCTTTGTTATTTCCATTCTAAAATAATAACTCCAGTATATCCTATATATTGTGATGTTATTATAAATATGGTACAACCATATTCAGTATTCTATCCATCCCTTGAATTACATGTCACCATACGTCCGTACGTACGGCTTACCGTCTCCATATCGTGGTGTAATTGTTATTCAATACATTATTATTTGGATGGGTATAATAATGATGTGTAATTGATGTAAATAATAAATACAACATGATAATGATTCTGTATATATGATATACCATCCAATTATATATTATTTTAATATCAAAAGAATGATATTCTCACTCGTGCGTACGTATGGACTACCGTCTCCACGAACGCGATGAGATTCATTCCTCATCGTATCCATTCAAGACTAAATTTAATTTTATGATTAAAAATAATGTTTAAAGACTTAATATAATTCTGTAAATGAATGAAATACAACCTATCCATAAAAAACATGGCTTATGTAACAAAATATATAAAATAAAATGAGTAAGTTAACACCTGAAACGACGATAATACTAAAATATTATTAAAAAAGCATTATTAAAAGATCATATATGATATCTTAATTATGTATATGGTTCTTTTATAATTTAATAACAATTTTTTATCTATTATACAGGAAGTGAACATACCATCTACTAAGGAAAAGTACAAGGTAAGGGTTTATTTCACAATCTCTTCATTATCCGAGGTTGTTTATACGTAATTATCTACTGGGACCTCTTTATCATCCACATCCATGTTTCTTAAAAATGTATTTCAAAACATTCTTAATATTTTACATAATATGGTTTAAAGTCATTTATACCCTTTTTTGACTTTTTATAAGATGTTTATAAAGGAATATTTTTGTCGTTTTCCAAACAAGGTCCTTTTTAACCTTTTCGACAGAATTAAGGTAAGAATGTCTTTTTTAACTTATACGGTGGGTGCGGCTATTTTCCGCCATTATAAAATCGTCAAATCTTCCCTTACAAGCTTATAAGAATATTTTTAAAGTAAAAGTTTTCTTTTATAATTATGTGACTTTTAAATGATTATAAAAAAAAGATATTTCTCTCAAATAGTTTTTATTTCATCTATGTCAACATCCTTGGATGGATTTTAAGTTTATTTGAAGTTGATTTATTATGATACAAGACTTCCATATTGTATTGAAGGTTTTTTGATATTTTTTACTGTGGATGTGTTATTTTTATACCATTCATGGTTTATGGAGAAATTATTGACATTTCATATGCTAGTTTTAATACGAATGTTTATGTTATGTTTAAATCTATTCATATGAGGAATGCACTGGACTTAATAAGTGACGGGTGGAGCCCACTATAGCTCCTCGATGCATCGGTAGGTCTCATGAGACAAACTAGTATCTTGGCACAAGGCCTTGAAAAAATATTATTTGTAGTCTTGGTACGAGTCCTTGGCTACGTGGTTATGATAGTCTGGCATTATGCATTCCATCATTATGAAAGTGGTTATTGATATTTCATGTGATTATTAGACAAGTAGAATATCCATGTGAATAAGTAAATGGTATTATTTCATTTTATTTTTTCCATATTATTCTGAATTTAAAGTTTAAAAGTATTTTGTTTTATTTATACATTGTCTTAAATGTTTATGCTTATTTATGAAAGTTTCCACTATATTTTTATCCTTACTGGGAATTTGAGCTCACCCCTTTCTATGTTTTATTTTTCCCAGGACGTGAAGAAATATTTTATGAATGACCTGCAGGGATAGTATGAGGGGATATGAGTGTGGACTATAGAGACTATGTTGTTGTAGTTTTCATTTTATGATGTAATGTAAACTTTATGAATGTATCTAGTGATTCCAGGGCTACTAAAATAATCGGTCTTTCAAGACTGGATCTTTTTTTATCATGCCAATGTTATGTAATAATTCCCCGACTATGGGTAACTGGGTTCGGGGCATTAAAAGTAGTATACTTTGGTGCCACTTGTTTTCCTAGCATTTGAGTAAGAGTATCTTTTCCATTTGTGAATTTTTCTAAGTCTTTAATTGCTCATTAGAAAATTTTAGTTCAGTATTTTCCTTGAGCGATCGAGCATTATTTTCTTTTTCTACATCAAGTACAGATTTAACATTTGTAGTGAGAGCATGCTATTTCTTCAATGACTTATATTTGTCCTTAAATTCATTACAGGTCTCTTATAGCATATTACAATATTCAAATAATTCTTCACTAGATATATTTTCGGATTCAGAATCAGAATCAACTCCAGAATAGTATGAATTTAAAACAGGAGGGTCTAGTGTTACCTCAGATGTGTTTTTCACAAAACACATGTTAGATTTATGAGAATATTCATCCTTAGAAGAATCAGAATCACTTGAAGAGTCTTCTGAAGCACTCTAAGTTTATTTCATTTCTTTCTTATACTTTTTGTCCTTATAGTCATGTTTCTTCTTGAACTTTAATTTTGGACAGTCATCTTTAATGTGACCTTTTCTCTTTCATTCATAGAATATAACTTCATCACTCTTATCAGCTTTCTTCCAGTCCTTTTTCCAATGACCTTTGTTGTCATATTTACCTTTGTAGTTTGATTTTCTGAAGAATTTCTTCTTCCTATAGAATTTCTTAAATCTTCTAGCTATTTGAGCCATCTCAGCATCACTGTCAGATTCTGAACTTTCACTTTTTGAACTTTCAGTAAGTGTGTAAACTTTCTCCTTATCCTTGCTCTTTGTAGTAGTAGATTTAAAATCCACTGACTTCATCTTTGGTTCATCATCTTTTTCCTTGTATACTTTAAGCTCTTCCTCGTACATCATTAACTTACCAATCATCTCTTTAATAGGTAAATTACTAATATCACATGATTCTATAATTGAAACAGATGTGCCTCTCCATCGGTCTGGAAGACATCTTAGTATCCTCATGATTTTCTCCTTCGATGGAACAAATTTTCCAAGTGATCTCATAGTATTAACAATCTCATTGAACCTGAGATACATGTCAGAAATGGGTTCATCAGGCTTCATTTTAAAATTATCATATTTAATAGTATAGGTATTCAGCCTCATTTCTTTGACATTGGTTGTTCCCTCATGGGAAATACCCAGGGTATCCCAAATTTCATAAGTTGTTATACAAGCAGATATGCGATTGAATTCTTCATCTCCTAAAGAACAGTACAAAGTATTCATTTCTTTACAATTATTATTTTATGCACTCTTAGTAGCTTCATCCCAAGTAATTCTATCAGTTTTTGGAATCTTATATTGAGTTTCTATAGCAGTCCAGATATCAAACCCCATACTTTCCAAATGAATTTTTATTTTAAGCATCCACTGAGCATAATATATATCATTGAACAAAGGTAGCCTATTGGTAGTAGCGCCTTCTAGTATATTGTCCATAACTAGATTTTAAAAAATAGAAAATATATTTAATGAGATAAAATTTAGAACTAACTGAAATTTAAGATCTTTAAAAATGCAACTAAAATCGCAGTTGAAAAAATAGAGTGTTTTGAAATCTTGTATTAATAAAAGTTAATTGAATCTTCTGATTCAAAATGTTGGTCGGAGTGGATACTCAAGAGGGGGATGAATTGAGTTCCAATTAAAATTTCTGTTAAAAATATTTCTCTTAGAATCCCCCAAATTGAAACACAAGTTAAACTGTAGTGAATTTATACAGATAGTAAATGTTTAATTAGTTTCTCAAAGATTGATTAGGTCTCAGTTAATTCAATGAGGATATTAAATTAACTTTTTAAACTAACTTACTGGTTCACAATAAATATAAACACTTGCTAGTTTATCTATCAAAGTAACTTTAAAACAAATAGTATTTCAAAGTAATTAGCAACGGAATATTCAATATAGTTTATAACCAAAATAGATAAGCACAATATTTTTTGAAACAAGAGGTTCAGTCTCAAGCCGAGACTTGGTCCTCTTAAACAATTTATATAAATTTGATCCGCACCCTGGATCGGGTAAGCAACAGTACAAAAGATTGTCCAGGTCCTAAGACCTCTACCACGGTTTTAGGTGGGAAAACAAATGAAAGCAATAGCACACAGACTATTCAGTTCCTACTTGACCTCTACCACTATCCTTAGTGGGATACAAGAAAGTGTGGAAAGATTGGTGTGAGGATTTAGTATCCTCCAGTTCAACACAGGAGTCAGTGTGTGTGTAAATTATATATAGTACACACACTGCTCGAAAAAGTAAATAATGAATCACTTAGAGAGAGTATATGAGAGTTTATAATGCTCTAGTGATAAGCAGTGAAACTCTGGACTCCTTCGATTTAGCATAAATGCTTCTGAGTCCTTCTCTGGTTCTTATGTAGAAACTCAGAGTGTCGTGGTTCTCTTTCTTTCACTTCCAGTGTAAGTGTTCAGCTCGAGTATGAGTAAATGTTATATCCCTTGAACTTCTTCTTTGAATTTCTATTCTTAATGAGTATAATAGTTCTTCATGTGTTTTTATTTTCATGGATGTGTGTGCATGGAGGAATTCCCTTTTTTTCCTATCGTTCTTGTTTTGTCTCCCTGTGTTTTTACTGCAACTCGATCTTCCTTATATTCCACAAGCTCCGGCAATGGTAATGATTACCTTTTCATAGTTACGAGGTACGTTCCCCTGACATGCCAACAAATAACATTAAATATCATTAATTACATTAAAAATATCAAATATGACCATTGGAATTAAATATGAGTTAATATAAATTCAAACAGTTTTTATGACTATTGGTGAGTCATGAGATCGGTGAGTCATTTTGAATCTTCATCGGTTTCGGTAGGTCATGATCATCGGTATCGGTAGGTGCCATCGGTGCGACTGTTGCCATTGGTGCGACCATTCTACATCAGTGCGACCATTCATCATCGGTGTGACCGTTCATCATTGGTGCGACCGTTCATCATCGGTGTGACCGTTCATCATCGGTGCGACCGTTCATCAACGATGCGACCATTCATCCTCGGTGCGACCGTTCATCGTCGGTGACTCAGGAAAATAACTAACGGTGATTCAAAACATGGAATTTTCACAAAGTGTCTGTTCAATCCAAAATACTTCTAGGTCAACAGTAAAACATAAATTAACATAGATAAACATATGTAGACATGATTTAAACATATATAAACACATTTAGAATAATTTGAACAAAAGACTTAATTGTCATAAATAAAACAATTATTTGGGATTATTAAAATAACCATCTCACAGAGAGTTCAAAAAACACTATAAATATCAATGTTTGATAATAATGTAGAAAATAAAAATGATAGTAGTTATTAATTAAAACATAATGAAATGCATTTGAATTATTAACTAGAATATGTGGAAAACAGAGCACCGTATGGCTAAATTCATTGAGGCAGTTTCACAACTTGCATACACAGTATGCATGCATAGGGAACACTTCGTTGCTACTATATGCATTAGAAACAATTTGAACCATGCATAAACTAAACCATACCATCATTGATTTGTTTTCATTTTCATTACGGTCTCATTGGGATCTTTCAGTTCTAGTTATTGTCGTGATGTCTCCTTCTCGAGTTACAATGTATGAGGTGTTGTTATCACTTCCCAATGCTTTCTCTCTTCGTGAACATCCTGTATAATAACCTTACCACATGCATATATAGAATTCATACTATATCACCCATGTTCATATATATATATCTCATTAATCGCAAAATATTTCCGTGAACATACATTAATTCTCATGAATTAAATGTAACCGTGTAAAAAACATGATAAAAAATACATAAAGAACAATATTAAACCATTAAATATGTTTGAAAATATTTAACAATATAAAAAACTATGACTACTATAAATATTAGATCTTGCATTTGTGGAAGTGGGTGACCGCCATTGATGGTCACTAAAGATAGTATCTGAAAAAAGGTAGTCGTTAATTCCGAAATTAAAAAAACATGTTATTTATCCTGCCTCAGCATCATCTTCCTCAACATCCTACTACAACACGGCCCATGTTTCCCCCACTGTTAATATTAACTACAAATATTGACTAATTAACATTAATACGCATCTAATAACATTTTTTTATACCAATTTAATTTTTTTCGATTTGACATGTGTATCAAATAATAAATATTTACTTATTAGTTAACAAAATTGATTAAATATGTATTTACGCTTAATATGTCATATAATAATTTCACACATACATAATTAATTCAATTTTATAGAAACACACAGATACACAAATAATAAATTTCTAATATCATCATTTTTCATTTTTATTTATTACTATTTAATATTTAATATATATTCTGTATTTAATTATTAAATTTATTCATTTTTTATATTTTTAATTATTATATACTATTTACCACTTATATATATATATATTCATTTTTATTATTATTTAATCCATAAATAAATTTTTTAATATTTTTTTAATTTATTCATTTCTAATTTTTATTTATTTAATATTTTTTAATTTTATTCATTTTTAATATTTATTCATATATATTTAATGATTAATATTTAATATTTTTTAATATTATTGTAATTTATAGATTTAATATATATATTCATTTCATTTTAACATATTTTTATTTTTATTTTTATAATTAATAACTCTTATTCATTTTTTTAATATTTTTCAATCTATTCACTTTTAGTTAGATTTTACTCATTTTCAATATTCATTCACTTAATATTATGTATTCGTTAATAAAGTTAATTATTTTTTACTTTTTTAAAAATTTATTTATTTTTTAAAATTATTCGTTTAATATTTTTGTAATTTATTCATTTTTAATATTGTGCTATAAATGGTTATTCATTATTATATTTAAGTTTTTTTATAAATAAATATATTATTATTGATATATATATATATATATATATATCAGTATATAATGTTTCCTTAAATGTAATTTATATAATACAAAATAGGTATTTATAATTTATAAGTCATACATTTAGTGAAAATGGTTTATAATAAAAAATTGATTTAATTAAAAATATTGACTAAATAATATTGAGTAATGGATGTTTAATGTGCATGTTATACAAATTTCATTTTTTTTTCAATTTAACATATATCAAAATTGTGTTATATGTATATATACATTAATTTCGTGCACACATATATGTAACTAATGCAATTTTATATAGAAACACCCATGCACGAGCAATATTTCTGTAATTTATTCATTTTTTAATATTCATTTAAGAATTTTATTTATTATCATGATATATTTAATATATTATGTTTTTAATTGGTAAGTATTATTCATTTTTTTATATTTTTTTTAATATATACTATTTATTACTTTTTAATGTTTTCTATGATTTATTAATTTTTAGTATTTTTGTTCATTATTAATATTAATTATTTTTTAATATTTTTTTAATTTATTCATTTTTTATTTTTAATCATTTAATATTTTTTTAATTTTATCCATTTTTAATATTTATTTATACATTCTTATTCATTAACATTTAATGTTTTGAATATGGTTATAATTTATATAATTAATATGTGTTCATTTTCATTTTAACAAATATTCATTTTTTATTTTTTTTAACTATATAATTAATAACATTTATTCATTTTTTAAAATTTTTGAAAACTATTGATTTTTTAATTATTAAATTTCACTCTTTCTAATCATTATTCATTTAAGATTATTTATTCCCTAATAATGTTAATTTTTTTAATTTTTTATAATTTAATCATTTTTAATATTTATTCATTTAATATTTTTATTATTTGTCCATTTTAAATATTTACTTATATATATTTATTCATTAAAATTTATGGTTTTCAATATGGTTATAATGTACATATTTAATATATATTCATCTTCATTTTAATATATATTCATTTTTTATTTTTTTTAGTAATTTATATAACTAATAAAACTTACTCATTTTTTTTAATATTTTTGAAGTTTATTATTTTTTATTTATTAAATTTCACTAATTTATAACATTGATTCATTTAAGATTATTTATTATTTATAAATGTTAATTATTTTTTACTTTTTTTATAATTTAATCATTTTTAATATATATTCATTTAATATTTTTGTAATTTATTTTAAATAGTTTTTGTCAGCGCTTAAATAACACTGATAAAATATGGTTTTATAAGCGCTAAAATAAAAATGTGGATAAAACCTATCTTTATCTACGCTAACTTTTGACACTAATAAAGAAAGTTTTTATTTACGCTTTTTGTTTTAGCACTGATAAAACCTGTCTTTATCATTGCTTTTTGGAAAGCATTGATAAAACCATTCTGAATCATTTAAAATCAACCCTAACAAAACCCCACTCGCTCACACCATTCAGGCTCCTATAGAACTCTAAATCTACCACCGCTACCCCTCAAACTTATCAGATGAATCAACCTTCTTAAAATCAAAGTTATGTGATTATTTATACTCCCTTTTAGTTGATTTTTCATTGTTCCACAATTTTGTGTTCTTCTTTTCTTGTGTACCATACCACCCCCATTCCCATTGTCCTATCATTACCGTAGTGGATTGACCCAACAAAAATGATCAAGACTAATAGGTTTTCAATTACCCGGGTTTGATACTACTAATTCCTTCATGGTTCTTTGTTCGGCCATGATTTTTAAAGGGTTTAGATACTCATGTTTGGGTGTTTTAAATTTTTCAATTCCAATGGTAGATTTTTTAGGTTTTTCTTCATATGTTTTAATCAAAAAAGACTGATCTAAAATCATAGAATCTCTCCCTTCCATATGTTTTGACTTTATTATGAAAATTTCTTTTAATTTCTGGTTTAAAATTCTCTAAATTAGTGTGTAGGTGTTTCAAAATGTTATTTTAGATATTAAAAAATGGTTTTAAATTATAAATTGAAAGTAATAAGTTGGATTATCAAAAAAATTGAATCAAAATATGAAAATAGTGAACTTCTTGGTAAGACTCTGAAAACAATTCCAATTTGATAATAGGGATTTTATCACCAAGTCTTAATCAAAATATATATTTTTTAATAATGAAATATTGGTTTCCTAAATTTTCTCTCAAGGAGGTTGCTAATTGATTAATTTTTTACTTAAAAGTTTAATTGATTCAAAATGGATAGAATAGGGTTTATTGAAAATATATTTATGATGTAATTCAAAATAGTGATTTTTATTGGAAAATGAGTGTGCAAACAGTGGGTTTCGAAGAGTGAAAAACAATTGAAAGAGTGAGAGAGGGTTGAAAAGGGAAGAATTTGTCTTTTGAGGAAAATAGGAACTAGATTTTGAGTAGTGACCTTAAACATGTTCAGTTTATGAGGTTCCTCATTTCAATTGTCCAAATAATTTTTTTCAATAATTTATTTTAATTGATTAATCCATAATTACAAACTAAGTACTAATATGGTTAAAATCTAAGAGATTCTTTACCATAATCACATCTTGAATTATCTTTCTTTTAATAAGATTGATTAAGTAATCAATAATAACTGATAAGAAGAGTTAAATGTAAAACTAACTATGTTCACAACCTTAATTGAGTGTTATGAAATTTATATATTTTTAAATAATTGAAACCATTATTATTCGGTTTTTAATTCTCAAAATAGCATTCAATATGCAATAACATTTCAATAAAATATATTCAAACAAATAAATGGAAGAGAAAACATCAATTAAATTATTTGGGAATAAAGAAAGAAAACAATTGTTTAACTTAATGTAAACATTCTTAAAACCAAGAATATGAGAGTGCGTAAAAGAGAGTTGAATATTTAACTCGATATTTCCCAAGTATAGGTCACTATAGGTTTATCCAGACATAGACACATGTCAACTTCTATCTTTTTTGTCATTATAACTTTTTTTCATTTTCTCTTTGAGTTTCCAAAGAGAGTATGAATTTTTCCTTAGGAAAATAATTAAATGTCCTAGAAGTATTGATAACTTTATTATTTGATAATGAATATTATGTACTTATTTAAAATATAGGCTTTATATATTTACACAAAAATATGTTTAGACACACACATATACACAATTATATATTTACACTCAAATTATGATACTTTGTTCACATATCAATGTATATATACATTATATAAATAACTTATGTGTATTTTTTTATGTTTTGTACAAAATTAATATTTTTGAACCTAACAGGGTGGATTTGAATTAAAAATGGATACATGTTAATAATATGACAAATTAGTTTGAGGATGGGGTTAAATATTTGATCAATTTTGCAACAAAGCATGCATACAACCCTTCTGAGATCCTTTTTCTGTGTTTAAATTGTTTTTATTCAAGATAAATTTATCCATAAGATTTATAAGAACATTTTAATTTTATTAGAATATATCAAATCTATAAATGTTGTACTAAACATGGGTAAAAACTAAATGTACATACTTACTAGGATGAAACTATGATTTATGTGTCATTTGATAAAAATACTAGTTTCAATGATGATGGAGGTCGCATGGAAGAAATGAAAATGGAAATTGAAGATGATCTTAGTGATTATCTAAAGTTGTTTGAGAAGTTAAATAGTTGTGAAAAGAGACCATTATATACTGGTTGTACTAAATATATAACATTTTCAGTTGTATTGAAGTTATATAATTTGAAAACTGGCAGCATATGGTGAAACACCAGCCTTACAGAACTACTTGGTCTCCTGAATGATATTCTACCAAAGGAAAATGAGATACCTTGTCAAACATATGACACTAAAATAATTCCATGTTTAGTGGGTATGATTTATGAAAAAATACATGCCTTTACAAATGATTGTATATTTTTTCACAAGGACCATGAATCATTCAAATAATGACTAAGCATGGTGTAAATTGATATAAGAAATATGAATCAAGTCCTTATAAAATTTTATGGTAATTTCTTATAATTCTAAGTTTTAGAATACTATATAGATGTATAGAAACCTATATAAAATTGACATGTCACAAAGATACAATAATTTAAGATGGAAAACTATGTCACCCAGTAGACTCTTAGTGGAATAAACTTTATTATGAGTATCCTGAATTTGGAAATATTCCAAGAAACCTTTATCTTTCATTATCTATACATAGAATAAATCATTTTTGTGTAAAAAATTACTCATAATACATGGCTTGTTATGTTGGTAAATTATAACTTTCCATCATGGTTATTAATGAAGCACAAATACATTATATTCTATACTTATATCTGGAACAAAACAACCCTGTAATGATATTCATGCCTACTTTGATCCATTGATTAAAGATCTAAAATTGATGTGGGATTCAGGAGTTACATTGTATGATGCTCATAAAAGTTAAGATTTCACATTGAGATCCATATTGTATGGGATGGTAAATGACTTTCCTTATTATGAAAAATTTCCATGGTATAAAATTAAAGGAGTCTTGGGGTGTCCCATTTGTGAAGAAGATACACACTCAGTTAGGTTGAGACATTCCTTGAATACTGTGATTTTAAGATAACACAAATTTTTACCATAATGAAATAAATATCGATACAGGATGACATCATTTTATGGAAATATAGAACAAGTTATTGATCCCTCTCCACTAGAAGGTGATCAACTATTCGAGAAAGTAAAATATATCGACATTATTTTTTATAAACCTTCTTCGAAAAGCCTTACAAAATTAAATTGGAATAAGGGATTGGTTTTCCTTGAATTGTTATATGGGAATTTTTTATGTCTGAAATTTTATTGATACCATGTACATAGGAAAAAATTTGTGTGGTAGTGTTATTAGAACGTTACTAAATGTACAAGACAAAATAAAATATATAATTAAGGCTAGGTTGGACATGATTTTTATGGGGATAAGGGAAGAGTTGTCACTGTTAAATGGTGAAGGACAAATTTTCTTCCTCTAGTAGCTTACACTCTATCCAAACAAGATATATTTCAATTTTGAAACTTCCTTTTTGGCATAAAAGTTCTATAGGGGTATTCATAAAATATAAAGAATATAATTTCAATGACTAATTTGAAGTTATAGGGTCTAAAATCACATGGTTGTCATGTTTTTATGCAATATTTAATGCATGTACTTTTATGTTGAATTATTCCTAAGGATTTATGAAATACATTAACTAGAATTTTCTTATTTTCTAAATCCATATGCAATAATTTTATAGACTCAGTGAAGATTCCAATCATGAATAAGGACATTTCAATAATATTATGTGAATTAGAGATATTCTTCCCACCATAATTCTTTGATATAATGGTCCACCGATGGTTCACTTGGTTAAAGAGATTAAATTGTATGATCCTGTATATTATAGATGGATGTACCCCATTGAACAGTATATGATTATTTTGAAAGGGTATATCATAAATCAAATTCATCCAGAATATTCTATTATAGAGGAATATATTGATGAATAAGTTGTTGAATTTTTTATTAATTACCTATCAGATGTCGATAGCATTGGCCTACTAAAATATCATCACAATGGATGCCTTATGGGTGAAGGGGTTTTTAGAAGTGATATTATTACAATTACCATTATATAGTGGGAGAAAGATCTCTATTACATTTTACATAATAGTGTAGAGGTTACTCCATATGTTGAATCCCAAAAAGTAATTCTTAAACATTGAAATCAATTAAGGGTTGAATATGGATATCAAATATACATAATCAATAGTTTATAGGATAGTTAAAAGATCATATTTATAAGGAGTTATCTAAAAATCTAAATTCAATTGTTCAATGACTTCGATGGCTATCCAGAGGACCAAATGTAAATATATTATTTTGAAATGGTTATATAATTAATATTTATATGTTCTATAAAAATTAAAAATTTGAATGTAGTACAATAAAAAATAGTGGAGTTACAATTGTAGTGGAAGTAATTCACATATCTGATTCCAAGGATAGAAATCCAATTTATGAAAATATATCATACGTCATCGTCCCTAGGAAAATTTATGATATAGATTATACACCATTTCATGTATTGATTTTCAATTACAAATGGTTTGAAAACAAGAGTGTAGTTAAATTTTATGAATTGGGTTTTATGAAGGTTAATTTTAGTGTGGAAGGGTATAAGGATGAACCATTTATAATGGAATCACAAGCAGTGTTAGTATTTTATGTCCCAGATCCAAAAAAATAGGAATTGATCCATTGATATATTGGTGACTAAAAAAACTATAAGGTCGTGTGAAAATTCAATTGAGTGTGGACCTTTAATTGGGATATCACAATCATTTCATGTTGGTCCCAATGTAGATAGTGTCTTATACCTTAGAGGGAACTATAAGGAGGGGATTTGGATACACGATAGAGTAGCCAAATCCCTTTAACCTTTAAAGAAAAAAAGTGATTTTAATAAATAGGTTAATGTTTTTTAATATACTATGGTTTTCCTTATAATATTATGTGTTCTCTACTACATTAACATAATCTAAATTATATTTTTAACTTTTCATATAGATAATTACTTCTCCAAACATTGATATTACTAATACTGAGGAAGAACACACTATCGATGATGAAACTAAGGAATTGTTATCAGATCAACAACATGTGGATAAAAAAATAAGAGTAGTGTAGCATCACTGTGTTAACTAAAGTTATCAAGGTAGTAAGAAGTGGTATGAAATTTGAGGTTGGATGGAATCAATGTGGCCAAACTTTTGACCCTAGTAAATTAATGTTCATTACTTACATTGGGGTCACAACTCAAATACATGTTCTGATTGATATAGATACATGTCACAGTGTCATGCGTGCATTGAAGATAACCATTTGGGATGATATTAGAGTAATCTTATGTTATGATTTATCAATTTTTATAAAAAATATATAATGAAAATTTTATTTACTTTTCATTATCCCTTGTATAGTACATTTATTTTAGATTATTTCCCAAAAAAATTGTATTAATGGTCACTAGAAAAGTTCATAGAGACTTCCAAACACTTCTAACAAAGTATTATCTTAGGGATACTGAAGTAAAAGCAAACCCCACCCACTATCTATGTATTCACACATTATAAACTAAGAAATTTGTAAATATTTCATTATTCACTATGATGAGGAATCATTCTAGGTGAATTGTAATTAATAATATTTTATTTGACATTGTTTATTGTATCCATTTTGATTCAAAATTGTTAATTTATGAAACAACAAATGAGTGTTTAAAATAATTAGCATGCATCAAAACCGTTGTACCCCTTCTTTATAGTAAATATGGGGTACCCTTCACTTTAAAAGAAAATAGTGTGTGATAAGCTTATTTTTTATACATTTTGGATACATTTCATTCATGTTTAATCATGATTTACTTGATAATACATTGGTTTTTGATGCATTTTTATAGGAATTATAAATTCAAGGCTCTAAGGAGGAATGCTATAAAAATGGTACAAATCATCCTTATGTGTTGTGAAACTAAATTACATGATGTGTACTCCTCGAACACACCACTTACCCATTGAAATTACAATCCATAAATCCCAATTACAAGTTTTGAACCAATTAAATGATGTGTATCTTTATTTTACATCATGAAATATTATAATCACAAAATCTAAAGATTAAAAATTGAGAACTCATTACACAACATGAGAAGTTTGAAAACTAGTTTCCACTGAAGATTCAAGCTAAAAAATCCATGAAGATCAAAAATATTTGGAGGATTTGGCAGAGAAGTGCATGACATGAGAACCAATTAAACTTTGTGTAAGTGTCAAAGAAGAAACAACTTAAATTAATACATGAAATGAACCATTTACACTTCATGTGAATTTTGGGATCTATAAATATTTCAGTGCCCTCGATGTGAAAGGGAGAACTTAGACCCCAAAACTCTTCTCTTCCTTTATTTTTTTCTTCTCCATTTTTGTTCCATTTTCAATTTTGTCTATCTATATTGTTTTATTTTATTATTTTACACGTTATATTGTTTCTATTTTCAATTCCAAGACACTTTTTTGTAACATCAATGTTCCAAGATTCCCTTTCCAATCCCATTTTCCAAGAAAATTTGATTACTATTGTGTTCTTCATTCTTTCTTCATTCAAGTTAGTATTTAATTTATTTTTCATGATTTAAACTGTGAAGTTATTTGATTTCTATCATTTATTTTTTTATTCCAATCATGTTGCAATCTATCTTCTCACTTTTATTCAAATTTTTCATGCACGACTAATCTAGTTAGGTTTTGGGGTCGAAATTTGGGGTGTCATGAACCTGATGGATATCTAAAATCAAAACTAGGTAACTCTATGGGTAGTAACTAGGTTTAAAAAAATCAATCTCATTCTCTTTAATTATTCCTAACCATTGGAGGTGTGAGTTGAATGACCATGACCTGGTTGGAGAAGATCAGGGTAGGACCAATAGTATGTAATTATTTCTGCCTTGAATCCAAGATTTGTACGCTTAGCTTGTCAATTACTCTGGAATAGGGAGTTTTTTCCAACTTAGGTTGATCCAATTGGTTGTACCCTGATCAATTTGTGTCTTTTTCACCACTTTTAATCCAACACCATAGGTCTATCCCAGGTTAGATTAAGTATTACCCCTTTCTGATACCCTAAAATTGACCCTGAACCCTTACTTTAATATGGTTTAAGACCCAAGATGCTTATTTTTAGTCAAACCGAACAAAAGAGAGTAAATGTGAGGAATCCTCCAAAATTTTATGACTGTTGGGTTGCTTTTCTAAACAAGATGTCTCAATGGGTTTGTATAATGAACCAACACTAATCAACTAGACAAGCCACCTAAATTGGTTTGTCATGTAATATAGGTAAAATGGGATTATAAAAATAAGTTAAGAATATAATATAAACAAGACATACAACCAAAGTATAGAGACGAAAGAAATTGGATACCACAATTACATACAATCCAATCCAAAATAGGATAAACCATAAAGTAATTCAAATCCCCATGTGACCAACAGTCACCTCTAGACAAACCTGAACTGAAATCAATAGCAACAAGAGAATCCATCATGCTACAAGATGTTCTTCCATTTACCTGAATCCTAAAATACAACATCTAAAAATTCCTAAAGGAACAAGTAGGGTGTAATCCAAATCCTAGTAGGATACCATCATAGTTTCTATATAAGGTCTAATATTAAAAATTCAAAAATTATAGCTTTTAAAATAAAATATTTTTATAAAGAATTTACAGAAATTAAATCTAGATGATAATCATTTTCCCGTTTTCTCCTTTGGTTTTCATAAAATACTTCTATATTCTAAAATTAAAAATATGAAAATTAGAAGTGAAAAAATAGGAAATAATATCCATGCATCCATAGGTAAATAGATAAAAACATATCCATGAAATAACCTATCATGAAAAGATATGTGATTAAAACTCATATAAAAACTTGTGAGCAACAATCCATGATAAAAACAATCATGTGATAAATAACCATAAATGAAAAATAAACTCACATATTGTTCTCTAGCCTATGGTAAACTAATTACTAGACACTAAAAATCATAAATAGGAATAATTTTGGATCCAAAAAATATCGAGTCCTACTTGTTGATATCACAAAAGGATACCTCCTAGTGGTGAAACACACACAAAGGATACTTGTGTCTCTTTACCAATACACCCAAGGTTACCAATGTGAATTTGTTCGAATACATTTTCAAAACCATGCTAAAAAATTTATAAAAAAAATTCAAAACCAATCCAATATACTTCAAA
Source organism: Viscum album (assembly GCA_963277665.1). Taxonomy (NCBI): domain Eukaryota; kingdom Viridiplantae; phylum Streptophyta; class Magnoliopsida; order Santalales; family Viscaceae; genus Viscum; species Viscum album. The sequence goes on along the minus strand of OY728121.1, from coordinate 1,150,361,163 downwards.
GTTTGAAAACTCATTTCCAAATCAAGAAAATCTGTTTTGAAAGAAAAACCCCCCTTTTGAAAAAAAAATTTATTTTCCAAGAAATCATTTGAAACCACGTATCACTTATAATCAATGAACAAACCAAAGTAATTTATCAAAAATGAAAAGAAATTAAATAAATTAATCCATTGTATAAAAACACATTCCTCAAAGTGGTAGAAACCTAGATTCCTTTGACAATGGTGACTGGAAACCAAGAGAACAACCTTTGAAAGACAAGACATGCCACGCAACTAAAAATGATCAATTAAAACACTATCTGATCACAAAACTGAACACAAACATAGGAAAAACCATAGTCGTAACCAAAACCAAAGAAAAATCTAAAGGATTACAAAACTGAAGAGATGAAACCCAACCACAATGGTGATCAATCATTGAATGAAGCGATATAGAAGGGAAGGAGTCACCAAAAATCACCTCAGGTAATATCTGAGTCAAGAGAGATTGGTTGTGGGTTAAATGAAGTAAAAATATAACCAATATACCCACTTAAAACCTCCCCTTGTGAGATTTACATTATGTGTAATCTCATTACACGTTGTGAAATCCTCAAGTCCCACATACGCCAAAAAACATGTTTCGTTTTTATTAAAAATCCAATTTTTCCCATTACATAATGTGAACCCTTTACATAGCGTGTAAAAATATCACTCTATGTATCCAGTTCATAGATTATTCTTGGTGGACATTACACAGCTTATACTCCTATTACACGGCATGTAATCACCTAGTGAATAGAAAAAAACTACAGGTTTAAGCTAAAAAATCCAACAAATCCCTAACTTTACCACACTACTGGAAAGGATATCTTTCCCAACACTTCTATACCAATGGTTCAAAAGAACCGTTGGTATAGATGTCCTTTACCAACGGTTTTAATAAACCATTGGTAAAGGTGTGGTTAGGGAGGGATTTCCCAATGGTTTTTAATAACTGTTGGGAAATCCATGCTTTTCCCAATGGTTATTAAAAACCATTGGGAAAAAACCCCCACCAATTCACAAAAACAAAACCACCAACTCCCAGACACACCCCATTTACAGAACCACATTCCCGACTCCTAGAAGTGGTCATCCAGGTGAACCTCTTCCATCCGATCAGATGCAAATCCCCCATTCAGGTTAGACTCCTTCAACCTCTTCTCATATTAGCTAAGGATATCCTTCTATTCTCAACATTTATCCATTTATTTCACTATTTAGAAATATCACGTCGTTTTTCCCTATTTCTATGGATTTTGAAAAAATTTATGATTCACTACTCCCTTCACAAATTGTGTACTCAAATCACTACATCAATGTACACATTTTCCAATTAATGTTTTCATTACACATATACATTTATAAGGGCATGGTCTCTTTCTTGTGTTCTAATTTTAAAGATTCATAGTTCTTTTTTTAATCTCAATGCTCCAAATATTACATCTTCATGTATGTGAACTCATAAGAAATTGTTTGTAATATTTATTCATAGTATTTCATGAAAATCACTCCTTTCATTGAGATCATGTCAAACATGAAGATCTTATTCATCTTCATTTTTGTACACTATGTGTGTTACATAACAAGTATGTATCATGTTTCTATAAAAATATTTATATATATATAATGACACACTGTTCATTTATCCTTTTCACAATAGAACATATGGAGTATCTTCTTCAAATTTTCAAAATAGTATGTGGTCCCTAATTATTTTTCATAGAAGAAATAAGAAATACTTAACTGTACAATCCAATGTTCTTTATAAATAAAATATCTACAAAGGGAACTCTCAGTGGGACCTCTCCTTCTCCCATATAGTACTTCTTCCTTCTTCATGAAACTAATTCATAGAAAACCCTTTTATATTTTTTCTCCAAAACCATAGAAAACCCTTTTATATCTTTTAGTTGTCACTTTAATTTATCATATCATTATATTAAAATGTTATATAAATAGACTGGATAGTTATAGACCTCTCGATGGTCACCTACATGAATTGTATGTCACACATTGTTTGAGATTCCATTGGGTGCCCAGATAAACTACATTATTATATGTTTAGATAAGGGGAAACACCATTTTACAGATGCATGACTACTCACATGACATAGGATGGAGCATGTAGCAGATGATTGGGTTGTAGCTCAAGAAGCTTGGTCAAATTTTATAATTTATTGAGCCTCTTGCATAGTAATAATTCCTACTAGTTGTAACTATGTTTTTCTTCTTGATACATGACATACATTACCATCATTCGGTTTATGATTCTGTTATTAGTTGGTATTACTGATTTGGTTATTTTCATCCATTTCCAATATTTTCCCATTATTATCTTTCTTCTACTTTTTAACTGATAATATTAAAATTGTGCAACTTAGGTAATGAGGTAATAGTCTCCCCCAGACACACCAAAGTCTCTCACTATTAGTCAATAACATTTGGAATTTTGGTATATGTGTTTGAGGCCATGTGGCCATCTGGGTTCGGGTCACTAATGAGTGGCATCCTGGTTTGGGATGTCACAATTCCTGGATATCATTTTTATAGGTGTTTCTAATCAAATCCATACATATAACTATTGAAGGTCCCTCTCCAAAATCAATTGGGACATGATTCAATGAATACACCCTACCAACCTATGATCTATTGCCCCAAACTTAGGATCCTTTAATCCATGGTTAAGGTGAAACTTGATGAGGCCATAACTACTTTTGATGTGATCCTCATCCTAATCCTCATCTTGATCTCCCTGAAGAAGTTAAAGTATAAAACTCATGTACTCCCAACAAGACCCTTAAGGATTATGTATTCATTTATCCACTTTGAATATCTTACTGGGAAATCCTTGAATATAGGCATTAGAAATTTTGTATCTTATTTTCTTATATAAATTGTATTTTGTTGTGTTTCTTAATATGATTCTCATATAGAGTAATGTGTCAGTTATGATTTTATATAAAGTAAACAATTTTCATTTACCTAAATATTTTTTTTGATTGAACTTAAATATTATTTAATTTCTTTGAAATGACTTATTGAAATTTTTTTACAGAATGGATAGAAGTTGGATGTATGAAACTGATCAAATTTCAACCGATTTTCAAAATAATTTGAACATATTTTTATATTTTTCATTTGACAAGGCTTCAGATGGTGGTCGTATACACTTCCCATGTTCTAATTATGTTGGAAGACCTTGGTTGAGTTGTGAAGCAGTTAGCTATCATATAACCAAATATGGTTTCTAAAAAAACTATTATGTGTGGTATTATAATGGAGAGAAAATGGAATCTCAAAATGTTTATGATCCAAATGATAGGATGAATTGGAGAGTTTGATATATGATCGGTTTTCATTTATTTGGCATCATGAGAAGTAAAGGATGTCCATCCAACAAGATTTCGATACAAGTACACATAATGTGTCTAATGAAAATGATGATGTTTATAGGGTGAAAAAATTGAATGATGTTGCGACGACTCCAGTATATAGACAATGTGGTAAAATGAAAAAGTTGGAATTTTTAATCCGATTATTTCATGGGAAAACTAAGTATGGGATTTCAAATACTGCAATTGATTACATTCTTACCTTCTTGAAGGACTTACTTCCATATGATGCAAATATTCCATTAAACCACTATATGGCATGGAAGTTAGTTGATGAACTTGGATTCTCAAAAAAAATCCATGCTTTCCCAAATGATTGAAGCTTATTTTGGGAGGAAACTGCTGAAATAAATGATAGTATCAAATTTGGAACCTCCATATGGAAGCCAAAAGATGATGGAACACCATCTCGTGTGCCAAAAAAAGTAATGTGTCACTTTCCATTGATCCCCAGATTACAGAACCTTTTCATGTCTGATAAAATATCAGTAAAAATGTGATGGAATGACACTAAGAGAGAAAATAATAATGAAGAGTTAGTTCACCCTACAGATGGATTTTCATGGCAGAGATTTGATGCTCGATATCCTGAATTTTTAGTCGATGTGTGTAATGTGATGTTGGGTCTTTCATGTGACGGTTTTAATCCATTTGGGAAGATTCTTACTTATCACAACACATGGTCGGTTTTTATACACATTTATAACCTTCCCCCATGGTTATGTATGAAAAATCCTTACACTTTCTTGAGTATACTAATATCTAGCCCTTCTGATTCTAACAATGATATAGATATATACATGCAAACTTTAATAAAAGAGTTGAAACTTCTTTGGGATGTGGGTGTGCCCATATACGATGCATGTTCGAAAGACATATTTCATATGTGTGTTGCGCTTATGTGGACGATCAATGATTTTCCTACTTATGCAATGATGTCTGGATGGAGAACAAAAGGAAAATTGTCATGTCCAATTTGTATAAAGAATACTCGATCGAGAAGACTAAAATATCATCGTAGTTTTAGTTTTATGGGACATCAACGATTCTTGCCAATGTACCATCCATATGGAAATAATCGTCAAAGATTTGACAATACCATGGAGACTGATGATCCACCTCAGCGTATGTCTAGAACTGATGTGCTTAATGAATTGAAAGATTTCAGTTATTCATTTGGGAAGGGTGTAATGAAATCTAGAAAGTGGGAAAATGTTTCCAATGATACATGTTACAATTGGAAGAAGAAGAGTATATTATTTGAGTTGTCGTATTGGTCAACCAACTTGTTACGTCATTGCTTATACGTAATGCACATTGAAAAGAATATATGTGAAATGCTACTTTCGATTCTTCTAAATGTCAAGGGGAAGAAAAAATATGATTTATGATCTCAGCGTGACTTGGTAGATTGGGGGATCAGACCAGAATTGCATCCTGTCTGTATCAGTGAAAATAAATGGCAAGTTCCATGTGCTTCTTATGTGATGACACCTACTGAAAAAAAAATCTAGAAGTGATAGAGACTATTAAAGTTCTTGATGGATATTCATGAAATATATCAAAATGGGTCAATAGAAAAGAGTTTAAGCTGAAATCATTGAAGACTCGGGATTATCATGTCCTTTTGCATCAGTTGATTCTAATAGAAATTTGTCATCTCTTATCCAATAATGTAAGAGTCTTAGTTATTCAGTTGTGCTATTTGTTTAGAGATATTTGTGCTAAGAAGTTTTCCAAATCCTTCTTGCAAAAAATTTTGACAAAAAAACCATTAATTTTGTGTGAGTTAGAGAAAATATTCCCTCCATCATTTTTTACATGCATGTTGCATCTGACTATCCATCTTCCGACTAAAATAATTCTTGGAGGACCCGTTGCTTTTCGTTGGATGTATCCAACTGAAAGAAACATGTACACATTGAAATCATATGTTCAGAACAATAATTATCCTAAAGTTTCTATTGTGAACTGTTACTTGGCTCAAGAATGTATGGGTTTCTGCTCAATGTATTTGTCTGATCTTACTACAAGAATAAACAGACCAATGAGAAATGAAGAAGAATAGTATGAACAAATTAAACCCAGTTTTCTATCACTTCCTCAGATAGGAGGAATTCCAGGATCATATACATTGGCAACATTAAGCCTTGAAGAGCGAGAGATGGCACATCGCACAGTGTTGTTCAATTGTGATTTGTTCAATGAGTATATCAAGTAAGTAAATTGTACATGTATCTCTTATCTTATCTCTTGTAATTTTAAATGTTTGATAAACTATTATTATTTTTATCTACAGGGAACATAAAGAATTGATATATAGAAAGCATCATTATTTATCTTTGAGAAGGAAAGAGACTTTGCATAGAAAAGGGTTTTCTGCTTGGTTGAATTTGAAGGTAAAAATATTTCTGTAATAACTAAATAAAAATAATATTTAATTAAGTTTACTATTTGTTTATATTTCAGGTATCTAGTTTGCCTGCAGACTCTGTTTTTGAGGAAATAAGAGATTTGGATTTTGGTCCTAATACCATGGTTCGTGCTTGTAAATCACTTGTGATCAATGGATAAAAATTTATTATCACTTAACGAGCAAGAAACATGAGAACACAGCATGATGGTGTTATGCTAACTACCACAACAGACTGTTATGCTAGTTCATCAGATACTAGACCTCATTCTGAAAATGTAGCTTATTATGGAGTCATGGAGAAAATAATAATTTTGGATTATTACTCACATGGTCGAGTCACGATGATAAAATGTCAATGGTTTGATTCAATGATTAGGCAAGTCACCTTTATTGATGATTGTTGATTTTGAGTTATTGACATGACTCGCACTCTTTCCACTGATGAACCATATGTATTAGAATCAATGGTGAAACAAGTTTATTATGTCAAAGATCATCGTGATCCTAAATTCAGTGTAATTATTGAAGTAAATCCCAAACATGTTTTTGATTATGGTGATAATGAAGTTGACACTATCCCTACTGCAATTGGAAGCAATTAATTTATTACTTATGATGACTCCAATAACTCAATTGTCAGAGTTGATTGTGAACCCGAAGTTGTGGTGGGAAATATATAGAATCATACAGTCGTGTTCTCACCTACATGTTTCACCTACATCATTTAGAGTGTGTATCCTAGTACTTACCTTCAAACCACCATAAATCTTCTGTTTCTTTATGTTTTTTTTATCAGAATAGTTTTTCTATATTTTGTTTTTTGGGTTACACATTAGTTATCTGTTTCTAATTAGTTACATATTTTTTTTCATTGTAGGAAATGACACCTATTGAAGAGAGGCAGCGGAAAAAGATAACAGAAAATAATCATCGCATGACACAGATGGGAATTCCTCCACTCATCCCTATTGTGAGAATTTTATTTCAAATATATATATTTCAATAACTTATAATATCATGTGTTTACTTTTGTGTTAAACTTTTTTTTAGGATCCACCCCCTAGACAAGAGATATCTGATGAGGAGCCTGATATTGCTCCCAGTATAGAGGCTAGTGGTAGGAGGGGGGTGGTTTCAGAGTCAGACGGTCATCTGGTGGTCCCGGTACTGAGGCTAGTGGTACGAGGGCTCATGGTGCGAGAGTTAGACGATCCACTATTCGTACCCTATTGGAATATGCCCCTACCACAGATGTATCATCTACGCCCCATTTTGATCCTGGTGTGTCTTTAGGGACACACGGGATATTTAAACCTCCGATGTTTACACTACCAGTTGGTCAGACGTCTGTTCCATCATCTTTTTCTTCTGGTTCATTATCTCTGAGCTATTATATTCCACCTTCTTCGACTGCTACTCTGACACAGTATGTGGCTGAGGAGCATACACTGAGGGACACTCTACCTGTATAGGATATTCCTTCAGCTTCGTCATATCCAGTGATGCCCATTGATCCGACTACCACAGGTATATTTATATAACTCTAACAAATTTTTATACCAAAATTTATTTTTATTATAACTTGTACTGATATTTTTTTCTTTAATAACAGATTCATCTACTAATAGGAGGCGGGGGAGGGGGAATACTCACTTTTGTGTAGTATGGAACCGACAAACACAGTTTACGGTTGAATACAATGATGATAGACAGATGATTGATAAATCTGGGCAGGAATGTCGGGGGGTTTTGGTGACGCTAGCCAAATACTCTGACATCATTCTGGTCATCCCTCTCTATTGGAGACATCTGCCACACGAAGTCAAGGATAATGCGTGGGCACAAATATAGGTAAAAAATCTATTGGATTTAATGTAGTATTTTTTTGTATTTATATGAATTAATCTATTGGGTGTCAGCTTTGGTTTAACTTCCCTGATGGTGAAGGTGCACGACCAACATGTTTAAAGGATCTAGGAGAGCTTTGGAGAGCTTATAAGCATGAGCTGTATTTTGGATGGTGTGATAGAGTGGGAACGGAGTTGTAGAAATTACCTATCATGGATGACTGCCCGATAGAGCAATATCACCAAACGATTACCCATTGGGTGACTGCCAAATTTAAGGTATTAATCCCATTTGAGGTATTTAAATGAAAATTTTCATATTTTTCATTAATATTATCTTATTTATTATTAAACATTATTTAGGAATCTTCTAAAAAAAACAAAAAAAAACATTGATTCAAAGCAATACCTCCACACTTTGGGGCGCACTACTATGTCAGATCATGAGAGGTAGCTGGTACGATATAGTTGATTATAATTTTTCTTTAGGACTTGCCCTTTTTATTGTTTCCTACTTAAATTATGTGATTTATTGAATATTGAATATATGATTATACTTGCACTCTATATTGTTTCAATGTCATTACAGAAGAAAAAATTGAATATTGAAGGATGTATCCCTCAAGAAAAATTGTTTTGCTTGAGTAGAAGGAAAAAATATGGAATTGCGGTTAATGAACCAACACAAGAAAAGATTGTAAGTTTTAATTTGTTTATTTCAAAGTTTAATATATATTTTTAAATTTAATAATCTATTAATATTTTTAACAGGCTGATTTAGAGGCCCTTGATGCCTAGGAGCCTCACAATTTAGGGCCACACGATCATTTATATCAGGTTTTGGGAGATGAGCACCCTGGTCGAGTACGCTGCCGACCTAGTAAGAATATAGTCCCGATGAGGTATTGGTCCTCTCCAGGTATCCATTCTAGTACCACTGAGTTGGAACAGGTCAAAGAGCATGCAAGATAATCTGATAAAAGGGTCACAGAGTTAGAAGAACAGGTTCTAACGAGGGATAAAGAATTTATGAAACTGATCAAATCTTTATCTTCATCACTTCCACCAGAGGCCAGTGCGGCTTGTCAGATATATATGTTGTCGATGGGTGCATTATCCAATTCACCAAGTAGTAGTTCTAGTGGTGGTCGAGATGATGATGTTATTTTTGATGATGAGGATTCTGAAGAGGATAAGGGCGAGGATGAGGATGAGGCCAAGGGTGAGGATGGGGCCGAGGGTGAGGATGGGGCCGAGGGCAAGGATGGGGCTGAGGATGAGCATGGGATGATGACGAGGATGACGAAGAGGAAAAAGATGGTGGCGAGGATGAGGCTGATGATGATAGTGGTGATGGTGATGGTGATCAGGGGTAGATTGATCCATTACATTTTTGAATTCTGTATAACTCTTTATTTTTGAACCTAGTTTTTCACTCTGGTATGGATATTTTTGAATTCAATATAACTCTTTATTTTTTACCAAATATGGAAGCCTAATGATGTTATAATGGTTTTGAGGTGAGTGATGCTCTATGAGATTTTATGGGTTATTGTGAGGAGTTTCTTTTCCTTTAATTTATTGGTTCATAAAAGATAATTTGGTGCTGCATATATTATGTAATTGGAATTGGTAAAGTAAAATTTTGGTCTCGGATTTCTGAGTTGGTTATTTGGATGGTATTCTCTATCAAAAGTGGGTATATCTCTATTGACTATGGGTGTATTTTCTAATTGACTAATGTATTTATTAAATTTAACATGCAATACACATTTCCCACAATATAGAATCACCACAAAAATCATAGATAGACACTACACACCACAAGACACCCATGGGAGACACCCCTTGAGGTAGAGTCCCTCTTGTAGCCTCTTTAATTTAAGAATGATTTAAATTGAATTTAGCTTCTTTCTTAATTCTGCTTAATTATATTTAATTTCATGTCTTGAATAATTTTTCTTTAATATAATCATTTGATTTGATAAATAAAGTCATGTTTTTATAATAAAACCCCTCCAACGGAGGTGCGCTGTCTGTGAAAACTCACAGTGATAGTTTAGGGTGTGATAATTTGACTCTCAATAATTAGTTTCAGCTACCTAGTACCACTTTTAAAAACAACGAATATAAAATATATATCTTTATCATACCACAATCTTGAATCAAGAGTCTGTTTTTTATAACATAAGATCAGTTTCTATAATGTGAAGGACAACTACATAATATTTATTTGGAATCCTGGACGGAAGATGATGCCATGCGGATGTCGCTGGACCGGGCCAACACGCCGCAGTTATGTCGTGGTCACATCGTGGTAATGCCGTGATTTGGCCCTGCTCCAAGACGACACCCCACGGCGGTTCATAGTCCTATCATAATTCGATGTATGATATCTAGATAGAGTTTTAGATACATTACCCACCCTCCTCCCTGGACCCTGGACACCCCCCCCCCCCACCCACCCTCCTCCCTAGACCTCGGATAGCCCCTACACCATCCTCCCTAGACCCCAGACAGCCCCCAGGACATCCCCCCAGACAGCCCCCCGAACCCTCCTCCCTAGACCCCGGATCCCAATCTATGATCTCTTCAAGATTCACCCTAAATCCCAACAGAAAAGAGGGTTAAAAGCTTCGGAAAAAGATGAGAGAAGAGTGAAAACCCTAATCAAAAAGAGGAAGCAAGGAGAAGATTATACTCACCTGGATCTTCAATCCACACTTGACAGCACTCAAAACACCCAAGTGATGTGTATGTGTCAACTCCTCCTCAATCCGAGGTGCGGTGAGGCCGGCACCACTCAAAGTGTTTCACTTTTCTTTGAAATGGACAACATTTTAAGTGAAAACAACAACTAATATACGGAAAACTGACCAAACGCATTCAGATTATATTGATACTTTAGGAAAAGGATCCATGGGTCATTTTTTATGTGTAAGATTCAACCACTCCTCAATCTGAGGCACGGCGTGGCCGGTACCACTCAAAGTGTCTTTCTTTTGTTTAAAATGGATACGCTTTTAAGTAAAAACAACTGGAATACGGAAAACCAACCAAACACATTCAGATTGTGTTGATACTTTAGGAAAACAATCCATGGTTCATTTTTGATGTTTATGAGTCAACCCTACCTCAATCTGGGGTGCGGTGTGGCCAGCACCACTCAAAGTGTCTCTCTTTTATTTTAAAAGGACATCATTTTAAGTGAATACAACAACTAACATATGAAAAACCGACCAAAGGAATTTGGATTCAGTTGAAACTTTAGGAAAATGATTCATGGGTCATATTTTACATGTACAAGTCAACACTACCTCAATATGAGGGCCATTGTGGCTGGCACCACTCAAAATGTCTCACTTTTATTTGAAATGGACAGGATTTTAAGTGAAAACAACAACTGGCATACAGAAAACCAACCAAATGCATTCAGATTGTGTTGATACTTCAAAGAAATGATAAATGGGTAATTTTTTACTTGTAAGAATCAACCCCGCCTCAATCCAAGCCACGTTGTGGCCGGTACCACTCAAAGTGTCTCACTTTTTTTTTAAAATGGACAACATTTTAAGTGAAAACAACAACTGGAATACATAAAATTGACCAAACGCATTTGGATTCTATTTATACTTTAGGAAAAGGATCCATGGGTCATTTTTGACGTTTAAGAGTCAACCTCGCCTCAATCCGAGGCATGGTGTGGCCAATACCACTCAAAGGTTCTTTCTTTTGTTTAAAATGGATACACTTTTAAGTAAAAAAGAATTGGCATATGGAAAACCAACCAAACGCATTTGTATTGTGTTGATACTTTAGAAAAACTATCCATGGGTCATTTTTGACGTGTATGAGTCAACCCCGCCTCAATCCGAGGTGCAGTGTGGCCGGAACCACTCAAAGTGTCTCTCTTTTGTTTCAAAAGGACATCATTTTAAGTGAATACAACAACTGACATACAGAAAACTGAACAAAGGAATTTGGATTATGTTTAAACTTTAGTAAAATGATCCATGTATCATATTTGATATGTAAAAGTCAACACCACCTCAATTTGAGGGCCGGTGTGGCCAGAACCACTCAAACTGTCTCACTTTTATTTGAAATGGATAGGATTTTAAGTGAAAACAACAAATGGCATACAGAAAACTGACCAAACGCATTAGAATTGTGTTGATACTTGAGTAAAACGATCCATGGATCATTTTTTACATGAAAGATTCAACCCCTCATCAATACGAGGTGTGGTGTGGCCGACACCACTCAAAATGTCTCTCTTTTGTTTAAAATGAACATCATTTTAAGTGAAAACAACAACTGACATACGGAAAACCGACCAAATGCATTAGGATTCTATTTAAACTTTAGTAAAAAAATCATGGGTAATTTTTGATGTGTAAGAGTCAACCCCGCCTCAATCTGAGGTGCATTGTGGTCGGCGCCACTCAAAGTGTCTCACTTTCTTTTGAAATGGACAACATTTTAAGTGAAAACAACAACTGACATACAGAAAACTAAACAAATGCATTCATATTCTATTGATAATTTAGGAAAAGTATACATGGGTCATTTTTGACGTGTAAGAGTCAACCCCACCTCAAAATGAGGCACGGTGTGGCTGGTACCACTCAAAGTGTCTTTCTTTTGTTTAAAATGGATACGTTTTTTAAGTAAAAACAACTGGCATACGAAAAACTGACCAAATGCATTTGGATTGTTTTGATACTTTAGGAAAAGGATACATGGGTAATTTGTGATGTTTAAGAGTCAACCTTGCCTCAATCCGAGTCACGGTGTGGTCGGCACCACTCAAAGTGTCTCTCTTTTGTTTCAAAAGGACATCATTTTAAGTGAATACAACAACTGACATACGGAAAACCAACCAAAGACATTAATATTATGTTGAAACTTTAGTAAAACGATCCATGGGTCATATGTGACATTTAATAGTTAACCCTACCTCAATCCGAGGGCCGGTGTGGCCATCACAACTCAAACTGTCTCCCTTTTATTTGAAATGGACAGGATTTTAAGTGAAAACAACAACTGGCATATGGAAAACTGACCAAACGCATTAGGATTGTATTGATACTTGAGTAAAATGATCCATGGGTCATTTTTGACGTGTAATAGTCAACCCCTCCTAAATTTGAGGTGTGGTGTGGCTGACACCACTCAAAATGTCTCTCTTTTGTTTAAAATGGACATCATTTTAAGTGAAAACAACAACTGACATAGGGAAAACTGACCAAATGCATTAATATTTTGTTAAAACTTTAGGAAAACAATACATGGGTCATTTTTGACGTGTATTAGTCAACCCTTTCTCAATCTGAGGCACGGTGTGGTCGGTACCACTCAAAGTGTATCACTTTTCTTTGAAATAGACAACATTTTAAGTGAAAACAATAACTGACATACGGAAAACTGACCAAACGCATTAAGATTTTGTTGATACTTTAGGAAAATGATACATGGGTCATTTTCAACGTGTACAGGTCAACCCCTTCTCAATTAAAGGCATGGTTTGGCTGGTACCACTCAAAGTTTCTTTCTTTTGTTTAAAATGGATACGCTTTTAAGTAAAAACAACTGGCATACGGAAAACTGACCAAACATATTTGGATAGTGTTGATACTTTAGGAAAACAATCCATGGGTCCTTTTTGATGTTTACAAGTCAACCCCGCCTCAATCCGAGGCTCGGTGTGGCCGACACCACTCAAAGTGTCTCTCTTTTATTTCAAAAGGACATCATTTTAAGTGAATACAACAACTAACATATGGAAAACCGACCAAAGGCATTTGGATTCTGTTTAAACTTTAGTAAAACTATACATGGGTCATATTTGATGTTTAAAAGTCAACCTCTCCTCAATATGAGGGCCAGTGTGGCCATCACCACTCAAACTGTCTCACTTTTATTGGAAATGGACAGGATTTTAAGTGAAAACAACAACTGGAATACAGAAAATAGACCAAAAACATTCTAATTGTGTTTATGATTTATTAAAAAGATACATGGGTCATTTTTGATGTGTATGAGTTAACCCCGCCTCAATCTGAGGTGCGGTGTGGCCGACACCGCTCAAAATGTCTCTCTTTTGTTTAAAATGGACATCATTTTAAGTGAAAACAACAACTAACATACGGAAAACTGACCAAACGCATTCTGATTATATTAAAACTTTAGGAAAGAAATCCATGGGTCATTTTTGACATGTATGAGTCAACTCTTCCTCAATCTGAGGTGCGGTGTGGCTGGCACCACTCAAAGTGTCTCACTTTGCTTTGAAATGGACAACATTTTAAGTGAAAACAACAACTGTCATATGGAAAACCAACCAAACACATTCTTATTATATTTATGCTTCAGTAAAAGGATCAATGGGTAATTTTTGACGTGTATGAGTCAACCTTGCCTCAATCTGAGGCATGGTGTGTCTGGTACCACTCAAAGTGTCTTTCTTTTGTTTAAAATGGATACGCTTTTAAGTAAAAACAACTGGTATATGGAAAACAGACCAAACGCATTCGGATTGTGTTGATACTTTAGAAAAACGATCCATGGGCCATTTGTGACATGTAAGAGTCAACCCCACCTCAATCTGAGGCGCGGTGTGTCCGGCACCACTCAAAGTGTCTCTCTTTTGTTTCAAAAGGACATCATTTTAAGTGAATACAACAACTGACATACGAAAAACTGGCCAAAGGAATTAATATTCTATTGAAACTTTAAAACGATACATGGGTCATATGTGACATGTAAAAGTAAACCCTGCCTCAATATGAGGTCCGGTGTGGCCAGCACCACTCAAACTGTCTCACTTTTATTTGAAATGGATAGGATTTTAAGTGAAAACAACAACTGGCATAAGGAAAACCAACCAAACACATTCTGATTGTGTTGATACTTGTGGAAAATGATCCATGAGTCATTTTTGATGTTTATTATTTAACCCCGCCTCAATAATAGGTGTGGTGTGGCCGACACCACTCAAAATGTCTCTCTTTTGTTTAAAATGGGCACTATTTTAAGTGAAAACAACAACTGACATATGGAAAACTGAACGAACGCATTCAGATTATATTGAAACTTTATTAAAACAATCCATGGGTCATTTTTTATGTTTATGAGTCAACCCCACCTCAATTTTAGGTGTGGTATAGCCAGCACCACTCAAAGTGTCTCACTTTTCTTTGAAATGGACAACATTTTAAGTGAAAACAACAACTGACATATGGAAAACTGACCAAATGCATTCAGATTATATTGTTACTTTAGTAAAAGGATAAATGGGTCATTTTTTACGTGTACCAGTCAACCCTGCCTCAATCTAAGGCATGGTGTGGCCAGTACCACTCAAAGTGTCTTTCTTCATTTAAAATGGATACGCTTTTAAGTAAAAACAACTGGCATACAAAAAACCTATAAAACACATTTTTATTGTGTTGATACTTTAGGAAAATGATCTGTGGGTCATTTTTGACATGTACGAGTCAACCCCGCCTCAATCCGAGGTGCGGTGTGGCCGGCACCACTCAAAGTTTCTCTCTTTTGTTTCAAAAGTGCATCATTTTAAGTGAATACAACAAATGACATATGGAAAACAGACCAAAGACATTAATATTCTATTAAAACTTTAGGAAAATGATCCATGGGTCATATGTGACATGTATGAGTCAACTCTGCCTCAATCCGAGGGCCATTGTGGCCGGCACCACTCAAATTGTCTCACTTTTATTTGAAATGGATAGGATTTTAAGTAAAAACAACAACTGGCATATGGAAAACCGGCCAAATGCATTCGGACTATGTTGATAATTGAGGAAAATGATCCATGGGTCATTTTTGACGTGTACAAGTCAACCCCACCTCAATCTGAGGCACAGTGTGGCCGACACCACTCAAAATGTCTCTCTTTCGTTTAAAATGGACATCATTTTAAGTGAAAACAACAATTGACATATGGAGAACCGACCAAACACATTTTTATTATGTTTAAACTTTATTAAAATGATCCATGGGTCATTTTTGACATGTAAGAGTTGATCCCTCCTCAATCTGAGGCATGGTGTGGCCGACACAACTCAAAGTGTCTCACTTTTCTTTGAAATGGACAACATTTTAAGTGAAAACAACAACTGACATATGTAAAACCAACCAAACGTATTCATATATTGTTGATACTTTACTAAAAGGATACATGGGTAATTTTTGATGTGTATAAGTCAACCACTCCTCAATCTGAAACACGGTGTGTCCGATACCACTCAAAGTGTATTTCTTTTGTTTAAAATGGATACACTTTTAAGTAAAAACAAACGGCATATAGAAAACTGACCAAACACATTCCGATTGTGTTGATACTTTAGTAAAACGATATATGGGTCATTTTTGATGTGTAAGAGTCAACCCTTCCTCAATACGAGGCACGATGTGGCTGGCACCAGTCAAAGTGTATCTCTTTTGTTTCAAAAGGACATCATTTTAAGTGAATACAACAACTGACATACAGAAAACCAACCAAAGGTATTCGTATTCTATTAAAACTTTAGTAAAACGATCCATGGATCATATGTGATGTTTAAGAGTCAACCCCACCTCAATATGAGGGCCAGTGTGGCCGGAACCACTCAAACTGTCTCACTTTTATTTGAAATGGACAGGATTTTAAGTGAAAACAACAACTGGCATACAGAAAACCAACCAAATGCATTCATATTGTGTTAATACTTTAGTAAAATGGTCCATGGGTCATTTTTGACATGTAAGAGTCAACCCTGCCTCAATCCAAGGCACGGTGTGGCCGAAACCACTCAAAATGTCTCTCTTGTGTTTAAAATGGATATCATTTTAAGTGAAAACAACAACTGACATATGAAAAACTGACCAAATGCATTTTGATTATATTAAAACTTCAGGAAATTGATATATGGGTCATTTTTTATGTGTAAAATTCAACCTTGTCTCAATATGGGGAATTGTGTGGCTGGCACCACTCAAAGTGTCTCACTTTTCTTTGAAATGGACAGCATTTTAAGTGAAAACAACAACTAGCATATGGAAAACTGACCAAACACATTCATATTTTGTTGATACTTTAGGAAAAGGATACATGGGTAATTTTTTATGTGTACGAGTCAACCCCGCCTCAATCTGAGTCATGGTGTGGCCGGTACCACTCAAAGTGTCTTTCTTTTGTTTAAAATGGATACGCTTTTAAGTAAAAACAACTGGCATGAAGAAAGCCGACCAAACGCATTAGGTTTGTGTTGATACTTTAGTAAAACGATCCATGGGTAATTTGTGACATGTAAGAGTCAACCCCACCTCAATTAGAGGTGTTTTGTGTCCCGCACCACTCAAAGTATCTCTCTTTTGTTTCAAAAGGACATCATTTTAAGTGAATACAACAACTGACAGACAGAAAACCAACCAAAAGCATTCAAATTCTGTTAAAACTTTAGGAAAACGATCCATGGGTCATATGTGACATGTATGAGTAAACCCCACCTCAATCTGAGGGCCGGTATGTCCAACACCACTCAAACTGTCTCACTTTTATTTGAAATGGACAGGATTTTAAGTAAAAAGAAAAACTAGCATATGGAAAACTGACCAAACGCATTAGGATTGTATTGATACTTAAGGAAAATGATCCATGGATCATTTTTGACATGTAAGAGTCAACATCACCTCAATCCGAGGCGCGGTGTGGCCGACACCACTCAAAATTTCTCCCTTTTGTTTAAAATGGACATCATTTTAAGTGAACACAACAACTGACATACGGAAAATTGACCAAACGCATTCGGATTCTATTTAAACTTTAGGAAAACGATTCATGGGTCATTTTTTACGTGTAATAGTCAACCCTGCCTCAATATGAGGTGCGGTGTGGCCGGCACCACTCAAAGTGTCTCACTTTTCTTTGAAATGGACAACATTTTAAGTGAAAACAACAACTGACATACGGAAAACTGACCAAACGCATTCATATTCTATTGATACTTTAGAAAAAGGATACATGGGTCATTTTTGATGTATACAAGTCAACCCCACCTCAATCCGAGTCACGGTGTGGCCGGTACTGCTCAAAGTGTCTTTCTTTTGTTTAAAATGGATACGCTTTTAAGTAAAAACAACTAGCATACGGAAAACTGACCAAATGCATTCGGATTGTGTTGATACTTTAGGAAAATGATACATGGGTCATTTTTAATATGTACGAGTCAACCCTGCCTCAATCAGAGGTGTGCTGTGGCTGGTACCAATCAAAGTGTCTCTCTTTTGTTTCAAAAGGACATCATTTTAAGTGAATACAACAACTGAAATTTACACTCATCAACGATAGTCGCAAACTCTTTTTCATGAGTTGGGTAGTTTCACTCATGGGGTAATAAGTGAAAAGACTCCTAAGAAAATACCTTTTCACCATATATTATAAAAAATAAAAGTTTAATACAAAATACATCACAAATCATTACATACCCAAATCTAGGATCAGAAAAAAAAATTGGGATTTGAGCCAATTTCAAACTGTTATTCAACTCTAATAAGTATTTCTCCGACTATTCTACCTATTAGAATTTTATGGGGAGGTGGGGGGGTTGTGCTGGTGGGGGGATGTGTAGGGGTGAGGTGAATTACTACTGGAAGAGTGGTTGTCATATGAAGATTGAAATGGTTGTAAATAATTTTTGAGTTATTGAAACTATTATTAAATCTATTGGATGATTGTTGTCATATGAAGATTGAAATAGGGAATTGAAGTACATTACATGGTTTTAAGAGTTTGATGGTTTTATGTGTGTTTTTTTTTCTATTTTAGGTGTTTTTTATGTTGTTTTAAGTCTGTTTGTATGTGGTTTTTGTGCTATTTTTTATGCAGGTGTATACTGGAGGGGCTACTGGAGGGGCTGTTGTGAAATAGTTCTGGAAAAACACAATACCAACGGTTTTAAACTGTTGGTATACTTTGAGAGAAATTTAAAAACTATCCCAACGGTTTTAAAACCATTGGTATAGTGTTTAGTCTCCAATATATACCAATGGTTTCTTAAAACCATTGGTAAAAATGTTATACAAACATATACCAATGGTTAGACTACAACTATTGGTAAATCAATACATACAGTGGGATATACCAACGGTTTAGATCAAACCATTGGTATAGGGATTTCCTCATGGCTTACTGCCCTATGGTTTGGAAAATCGTTGGTATAGGCTATACCAACAGTTTTCCAGCCTATACCAATGGTTTAAAACCATTGGTATAACCTTCATTTCCAGTAGTGATAGGTGTCCTAACAATTCCTTTTCAACATTACTCATCCAACAAAAAATAAAACCAAAGGAAAGGGTTAAAAATACCTGATAGAAAGGTAACAGGGTGTTATAATCTCCCCACCATAAATGATTTCTACCCCTAGAAATCCATCAAGATCCTAGATCTATAAAAAGAGAAGGCCACTACCACCTCATCAATGAGGGATCATTTTACTACATAGTACATTATCCTAGCAATCCATAATCTGAATTGGATGCTCAACCAAAGTGGTATTGGGCTCAAGATCAACATCCACCCATCTAATCACATGGGAAGGATATGGTATATACCTCCTCAACTAGGAAACATGAAACACATCATGGATAACTGTCAATCCATATGTAAATTCTAATCGATACTCCACCCTCCCTAGTCATCCAACTATCTTAGAGGGGCCCACAAACTTTGGTGTCAACTTACCCTACTAACCTAACCAACAATGTCCCAAGCAAGGTGAAACTCTAAGAAAGACTTTATCACCAACCTAAAACTCCAAATTCTGATGAAAAAGGTCTGAATAATATTTTCAATGACTCTTTGTTGTGATCAAATGCCTCCAGATCAACTGCACCATCTGTATCATCTCTCGAACAACACTCGATCCAACTAAGGATTTCTCTCCCAAATTTTCCCAACAAAAGGTAGATCTACATGGTTTCCCATAAAAATATCCTGATTGAATCCTGATAACTATTATTATAGGAAAATGCAACCAAATTAAAATTATTTTCCCAAGATCCTATGAAATCAGGCACACAAGCCCGGAGCATATCCCCTAGAACCTGGATATCCCTATCTATCTGTCCATTCTTCTATGGATGATAAGTCATGATCAATCCAATATAGGAACCCATAACCTCCTACAAAACTTTCCAAAACCTATATGTGAACCTTGGATCCCTATTAGAAACAACTACATAGGGAACTCTATGAATCCTGACAATCCCTCATACATATAATTCTATAAGTTGTTCCACTTTCTTCATCTCCTGAATAGGTAGGAAATGCGCTAATTTCATGAGTCAATGAATGATCACCCAAATTTAATCTTTCCCACTATGATTACATGGAAAACCAATGATGAAATCCATGGAAACATTATCCCACTTTTATACTAGAATGGGTAAGGGCTGCAACAACCCCACGGTTCTCTAGTTTTCTGCCTTAATTCTCTGATAAGTAAGGAACCATGACACAAAATCCACAATTAACCATCGCATCCCCATAAACCAATAACAAAGTTTTAAATCTTGATACATATTTATAGTACCTGGGTAAATGGACTAGCAATAATGGTGTCCACTATGCAACAAATCCTGCGTCAGGGAAAATGGAACAACCAACCTGCCACATAAGTACAAAGCTCCACTGGGAGACTGAGACCACTCACCTGAGGTCTCCCCCACCATAGATGCTTTCACTAAATCATTTTCACTTGATGTATGTCACCTTTTTGAGTTGAAATCAATCATAAAAAGGTGGTTCAACTTTCATCTAATCCAAGAACACCTATTCACCATCTTTTTCCACTCTCAATACCATATCATCAAAAAAAACTCATCAGAGACAACTCCTCAATTGATTACTTTGCTAGTTGGGTCATTAATTTTCTACTCAATGCATTAGTAACCACTTTTCCTTTCCTGAGGGTATAAGAAATATCAAATCAAAATTATGAAGATACTCCACCTAGTGTATCTATCATAAATTTAGATCCCTCTGAGTAAAAATATGTTTCGGGCTCCTATTATTTGAATAAATTGTATACCTATCCCCAAATAAATAGTGACATAAAATTTTGAGTGCATGCATAAACACTGCTAACTCAAGATCATGTGTAAGGTATTTATTCTCATGAGGGAGTAACTAGAGAGAGCTATAATCCACCACCTATTTCCCTTACATCAGGAAAAATCCCAAACCTATACTAGAAGCATCGTAGAAAACATCATAACATGATCCCAGTTCCATAAGAATCAAAACTAGTGCTAAATTCAACCTCACCTACATCTCCTCAAAATATATCTTCCACTTATCATTCCTTCCAAACTTTACACCCTTATGGGTTATAGTTATCATTGAACATGCAATATTTGAGAAGTCCTAAATAAACTTTTTATAGTAACCAGCCAAAACCAAGAATCTATGAATCTCAAACACATTTTTGGGTTTCTCTTAAAACATAACTACCTATACCTTTTCAAGATCTACTAAGATGTCCCTCTCAGATATCACATGCCCCATAAACCTCACTTCTCAAATCCAAAACTCACATTTGTAAAGGTTACCATGAAAATGATGTTTTTTCAAGGTTCTACGAATAATATCCAAATGGTCCATGTGCTCCTCCTATGAATTGGAGTACACCAAAATATAATTCATGAACATAGTAATAAAAGTTTCCAAGAACTGATGAAATATATGGTTCATCAAGGCCATAAAAACCTCAAGAGAATTATTGAGACCTAATGGCATAACTAGAAACTTGAAATACCTATATTGACTCTTAAACATTATCTTAGGTATATCCTCTTCTCAAACTCTCAAATGGTGGTACCTTGACTATAGGTTATTCTTAGAAAACTATTGATCCCTTCTAAGTTGATCAAATAGATCATCAATCCTTGGAAAATGATATTTTTTCTCAATGTTCACCCAAATCAACATTTGATAATCAATATAATGTCTAATTCTCTCGTCTACCTTCTTAGAAAAGAGGATTGGTGAAGACCATGGTGACATGCTAGGGTGAATAGATCCTTTAGCCTCTAGGTCCTCAATATGGACCTTAAGTCCTACCAATATATTATGCTCCATACAGTAATATGGAATAGAAATGGGAATCATACCAGGGACAGGGTCTATAGTAAACTTGACCTCTCTCTATGGTATTAAACTAAAAAAATCATCCAAAAAGTACTTAGGGTACATGAACACAACTACAGGAAGTTGAAAATCCAAACAAGGGTCAACTATATCAAGAAACATCTCTGATAACTTGCATGAGATTACCCCAAAATAAGGAATAATAGGACCTTCCCTTCTTGTTCTAGAGTCCCACTCACCCTGGAAAACATGAGTAACCCCATCAGCAGATAAGAACTAAACTCAATGGTAATAATAGTCTATCTGGTTCTTAACACTAATGGTCTAATCCATGATGATAAACAAGTTGAATATGTAAATATCAAGCACTAAGAAGTACCACACCACCTTGAAGTCAAATATCATCACCCGACATGTAGGACATTTAAAACCATGTTTGAACCTCTTTCCCAAAGTCGTGTAAAGATACAATAATAATAGAATAAGTTATGAACATAATCCCAATGAATCAACTAAATTTAGCGATATGAAATAATGATTAACACCTATATCAAATAAAGATATCACCATAGAAGATGATAGTGGATTCTTCTCTACCGCCTTGAGATATTTTTTCACAAAAACACTGTAGATGGCTAGATTATCCAAAAGATGACAAGTCTTGGGAGCCATCGAATAGTTAGGATTGGTATGACCTTGCCTTCCACATTGGTAGTAGACAACCTTATGTTTCCCTATCAAATCCCCTAAAACTGGTCCTGATGAGAACTAACCACTCTTATTCATCCTTTTATGGCTATAAGATACACTATGGCTAACCACTAAACCAAATAAAGCTCCATCCAAACCAATCTTCCCATCTATGTCTTTATCACCCAAATATTCTTTATTAACCACCTTCACAAAGTTCAGAAGGAATATGATTATCAACATCGACCAAATATTAATCCTCAGTCCTAACTCATTCCTATGATCCTTTAGGTAATCATTAGTACAAGATTAGATGCTAGATGCACCAACTCATTAAAATGGGAAGAATACTCTATAACGGTATGCTCCCCTTGCTCTAAATTCAGAAACTCCCAGGTCTTCACCACATTCAATTTATTTGGTTAAAACTTCTGGTTAAATATTTTCTTGAAGGAATCCCAAGTAAGATATTTGTGCAACTTATCTTGCATAATAGATTCCCACCATCTCTTTCTCAGACCCTCGAGCATATACATGGGAAAAACTCTTTAGTGTCTTTAAGAGTCTTCAAGAAGTTTAATATCCTATCTATCTACTCAATCCACTCCTCAGATTCCTAGGTTCCTTTTTTACCATGAAAGATTGGTGGATGTTACTTAGTAAATTCAAATCCATGATCCACCACCATGTGTCCTGGGTTCCTAACACCCACTTAACCCAGAATCTAAATAGTGTAGATAATATCTTCTACCAAAGTAGGTTCCACTTGAGGGTTCACCTATAGAACCTGTCTCATGGATTCCTCTCTTAGATTTGGAATATCACTTCTTAGATTCATTATCTAACAAAAGACAAAAACCAATTAGTCATGAGAAATTTCCAGAATTATAGGACCAACTTATGGCATTGATATAAAATATTTTAAACATTAGGAATTTAAAACAACCATGAAATTCCTTACTCAAAAAGGAACAAGTCAATTTAAATAAACTTCCCATACATTTCATTCAAATGACCTCAAACTCCAAGTCTCAAACCTGGTAAAAGTACCTGACCACCCATGGAAACTCAATTTCAGTCATGGAAGTGAGTTGGACAGGCCCCTTTTCCACACTTAATATCTGAATTCAGATGGTCTTAACTCCTATATACCCAAGACATAGAACCAAACTCGGGTATTGTTAACACACTTCAGGTTGATCATCCCTTTGATACCAAATTATAACAAAACAACCCAGGTCAACTAGACAAGCCACCCAAACTAGCCTGCCATGTAATATAGGTAAAATAGGATAATAAAAACCAATGTTGAATATAATAAAAAAGTACATAAAACCAGTGTACAAAGTGGAAACAAATGATATACCACAACGACATACAATTCAAACCAAAATATGCTAAACCATAAAGTAAGTCAAATCCCCACTTGATTCACATTTAGATTGTATGCCCCACTTGAGTGAGGTTATAGAGTGGATGATCCTCCCCATATGTGGTTCTTCTACCCTATGAAAATAGTATGAATGTTTTGATTGAGGGTGTTTTAAGTTTAATAGCTAGTTATGAAAAAACTATTTTAGGACCCCTTTATGGAAAAACACTTGTAAAATACTTTATTTTGTTTCCATACTAGGGAGATATGGACATGATTATTATACAAGGAATCTATGGGATAAGAATAAATGAATATCGATAACAAGCTACAGATTGATGGGAAAACATTTCAGAATATTCTAAACATTAAAAGTCACCCACTTATGCGACTAATTCAGTCCATCTTCAATTAAATCTTTTAGATACATTTACTAAACCTATATCTCATGTTATTACTTAAATCTTCATATTTTTATTATAATTTTTAAATGATTCTAAAGGTAATATTCTCATTCCCCAATTGACCATTCATTTATTTTCAATTTTTCACTAATTTCCTTCCCTTGGGGTTAGGATGAGTTGCTAGAAACTGAAAAATATTTTTGTGATGACCCTGTAAAGAAATAAATAACTAGTTTTTTCTCAAGGAGAGGTATAATTGTGGCTAAAGTTGAGATAATTATGAGAGGTAAATTATTTAAGTATCCTTCTACCTACAAATATAAATACATCTTACAAATAGATGGGATATAATTTACTCCTAATAATACATTGGTGTGTGTCTTAGGGTTGTTTTTCTTCATTTTAAGTAAGGGTTGTGACTTTTGTTTCTTGGTTTTTAATATTGTATTCAAGCTTATTTTTCCTTGTGTCCAATCATTGTAGGTTGACAAGGATGGTGATTTATAAATTAATAAACCTTACCTAAAATGGGAGGAATTTCAATGGAATACCTATCCTATTTTATGTAAGTGTTTTAATATTAGTGATCCTTATCTAGGGATGGTACTTCCAAGATCCTGGACACATCATTTTCATTTTGTGTATTTCTATCTTTTTATGGGTTTGTAAAAAATTTCTTGATACTTTATTAAAATAATCCAAAATTCATTTGTGATGTGTAGGAATCAACCGCACATCAATTTGACACATGATGTGATCGGTGTGATTCAAAGTGCATGTTTTCAATATAAGTGTCATTTTAGTCTAAAAAATGTGTTACATAGAAAAAACCAAGAAAAAAATCTCTAATTTTCATTAATATTTAAGAAAATGGTACATAATTCATTTTTTCTATGTAGGAATAAACAACATGTCAATTTGACACACAATGTGGTCAGTATGACTCAAAGTGCATGATTTTAATATAAAAGTATCATTTTAGTTTAAAACACACTTCACATTGTAAAAATCAAGAAAGTGAGATTTTATTGTTTTAAAACATTATTAAAACAATACATAATTAATTTTTTATATGTATTAATTGACTACGCATCAATCTGACACACAATGTGGCTGGTCTGACTCAAAGTGTGTGTTTATATATTAAAAAGGTTTCATTTTACTCTAAACATGCATCACATATCCAAAAAAAAGGAAACAAGATTTAATTGTCTTGTTACATTATTAAAATGATCCATAATTTATTTTTTACATGTAGGAATTAACCACACGTCAATCGAACACAATTTGTGGTTGGTATGACCCAAAGTGTTGTTTTCACATTAAATGTGTAATTTTACTCTAAAACACATGTCACATAGACAAAACTAAGTAAAAGATATTTTATTATCTTGAATATTTGGTAAAATAATACAAGAAAATTTTTTGGAATGCAAGAATCAATCACACATAAATTTGACACACGATGTGGCTGGTGTGACTCAAAGTGTGTGTTTTCATTATAAAAGTGTCATTTTAGTTTAAAATATGTGCCACATTTTCAAAACTAGTAAAATGAGTTTATATTGTTTAAAAAATTTATTATATTGATCCTTATTTCATTTTTTATGTTTAGGAATCAACTAAATGTCAATACAACACATAATGTGGTTGATATGACTTAAAGTGTAGGTTTTCACCTTAAAAAAGTGTCATTTTACTTGAAAACACACGTCACATAGCCAAAAATGATAAAATAATTTTTGATTGTCTTGATACTTTAGTAAAATTACCCATAATTAATTTTTATATATAGGAATCAACCTCACATAAATATGACACATGATATGATTAGTATGACTCAAAGTATGTGTTTTCACATTAAAAGTGTAATTTTACTTTAAAATATGCATCTCATAGAAAGAATAGAGTAAATAAGCTCATATTTTCTTGAGAATTTATGAAATTATTCATAATTCATTTTTAGTGTGTATGAATTGAAATAGAATTGATCTTTCCGATGAAGTGATCAGTATGACTCAAAGTGAGTGTTTTCAATATAAAAGTGTCATTTTAGTTTAAAATGTGCATAACATTGTCAAAACATATAAAACGATATTGGATTATTTTAAAACATTATTAAAATGATCCATATTTCATTTTTCATGTATATGAATTAACCACACATCAATGTGACACACAATGTGGCCCGTATGACTCAAATGAGTATTTTCACATTAAAAAGTGTCAATTTACTCTAAATCACGCATCACATATACAAAACCAAGAAAAAAATTATATTGTATTTATAATTTGGTAAAAATATACATAATCCTTATTTTATTTTTATGAATTTAATGCACATCAATCCTACACATAATGTGACTGGTAGGACCCCAAGTGCGTGTTCACAATAAAAAAACATTTTAGTGTAAAACATGATTCACATAAACAAAACCAATAAAACTAGTTTTTATTATCTTGATACTATTGTAAAATAATACATGATTCATTTTTTATGTGTATTAATCAACTTCATGTCAATATGACACATTATGTGGTCGATATGACTCAAAGTACATGCTTTCACATTAAAAGTGTGACTTTACCCTAAAACACACATCACATAGCCATAACTGAGTAAATGATCTTGTTTTATCTTTAAATTTTATTAAAATGAAACATAATACATTTTTTGTGTTTAGGAATCAACCACACATCACTTTGAAACACGATATGGCCATTATGACTCAAAGTGTGTGTTTTTAGTATAAAAGTGTCATTTTAGTTTAAAATGCACATTACATTATCAAAACCAAGACAAAGAGCTTATATTATTTTCAAATAATTGAAAAATGATCCATAATTAATTAGTGATTTGTATGAATATAATTCATGTCAATATGAAACACAATGTGTCAATACGACTCAAAGTATATACTTTCACATTTAAAAAGTGTCATTTTACTCTAAAACGCACATCATCTATCTGAAAACAAGAAAACAATATTATATTGTCTTAATACATTAGGAAAATGATACATAATTCATTTTTAATGTATAGGAATTAACCTCATGTCAATCTGATACACGATGTGCCTGGTAGGACTCTAAGTGCATGTTCATAATAAAAAATGTCATTTTAGTCTAAAATGTGATTCACATGTCCAAAACCAAGAAAAAGAGTTTTTATTTTCTTGATAAATTGGTAAAATGGTCCATAATTCATTTTTGATATGTAGTAATTTAGAATAGATTAACCCAACACAAGATGAGATTGGTATGACTCCAAGTTCATGTTTTCACATTAAAAGTGTCATTTTACTCTAAAACATGCATCACATAGCCAAAACAGAGCAAACAAGCTCAAATTTTCTTGATACTTTATGAAAATGATCTATAATTCATTTTTGATGTGTAGGAATTGAACACATGTTAATCTAACACATGATGTGGTCAGTATGGCTTAAAGTGTGTGTTTTCACATTAAAAGTTTCATTTTACTCTAAAACACATGTCACATAGAAGAAACCAAGTAAACAAGCTCATATTTTCTTGATTCTTTAGGAAAAAAATCCATAATTCATTTATGATGTGTAGGAATTTAATGTACATCAATCTAACACGTGATGTGGTCATTATGACTCAAAGTGCATGTTTTCAATATAAAAGTGTCATTTTAGTCTAAAACACATATCACATAGCCAAATCTGAGAAATAGATATTTGATTGTCTTGAATCTTTAGTCAAATGATACATGATTCATTTTTTGTTTCTAGGAAGTTACCATAGGTTAATCTGACGCATGATGTGGCTGGTAAGACTCAAAGTGTGTGTTTTCAATCTAAGTGTGAACAAAGTCCCCCGACATAAGGCGTGAACCACATTCACATATGGTGTGAAAGATGTAATAACTAATAATATAATTAATCATATCAATAACTAAAAAATAAAAATAACTAATTAATATATTTAATAATATATTTAATAATTAATAATGTAATTAAAACATTAATAATTAATGATATAATAATTAATAATTATTTATGTCATTAAGATAATTAATAATTTATAATATTGTAAATATATTAATTAATTAACAATATAACTTATCATATGTGGATTATATAACATTAAAATTATAATTTTTTTATTTTTTATGTACTGATGCTTAAATAAACATTGATTTTATTATAGGGACACTCTTTTATACAAAGGTTGATAGTTGGAAGAATCCTTCTACAATAGTTTTTTTGTATATTATATTGTAATTTTTTTGTTTAATTATAAATACACATCAATGTACATATTTTGAATGAAATTTTTTAATGTAAATTTTTAATTCAAATGATGGTGCAATGTAAAATTTGTATTCCAATCTGGTTTTTGATAATATTTGTATTTCAATCTAGTTATGCTTGCACGTGATCCTCAGCCCACTTGGTGAGGAATATTAAGTGCATCTAGGAGACCCGGGATCAAATCTAGGCGGAGGGACAATTTTGGGGGGGTATTGTAGCAGTATTTGTAGTAGGTACTGTATCGGAACTATGCAGTACTATAGCAGGCACTGTTTGGCACTGTAGAAGCCAGGAATTTTCCACCGTTTGGGCCTTCGGGCCACCGATTTGGTCCCCGAGTCCTTTAAGCCCTTCGGGCCACCCAATCCTTCGGGCCAATAAGGCCTTCGGGCCACCTTAAAGTGCAAATGAAAACCAGACAACCTACAAGGAACAAGCTCTATAAGAGGATGAGCAAGGAGATTTCACCACAGCAAAAGCTACACGGATTGTAAGAATGAGAGGGTATAGAACCTTCCATCGGGACATGCCTATTCATGCATGGGATAGCCTAGCCGAATGGCCATGTGAAGGTGGAGAGCTGATTTCATGACGAAGATTCTAGGGAGGAGCAGTTCCAAGTAGTTAGTCTGGGTTGTATGTAATGTTTGAATCCTAGGGGAAATGAATTACTCTAAGGCCTATGGGCTATGTAATACTTACGCCTAAGGGAATTGTAAGGGTTCCACCTCACCCCTTGAAAGGTGAATTATCAAAAATAAATAAAAAAATGAAGGCCTTCGGGCCATTGGATGGATCTAGTTATGCTTTATAATCAGGTTTTCTATTAGGGCTATTATAGGACTGAAACTGTACAGCAACTGATATAGACTTTATCTATGCTAAAAAGAACTAATAAAGTCCGCCTTTATCATACTAAAATAAATCATTACTAAAGGTCGCATGCTTTTAAGGGCACTTATAATATCGGTTCTTTTTAGCACAAAAAAAACCCATTTTTCTAGCGCTAATAAAGGTAGTTTTTGTAGTAGTGAATGGTAAGTAACAAGAGAATTAGTGTCTATAAATATATAAAAAACATCAATAAACTCCCAAAAAATCTCCCCCTTTTGATTATTTCAAAATATAAAGGATTTTCCAACAAAATCTCTCATTAATCAAAATGATCAAAAAGGTAAGATCATTAAGTGTAGATCATGAAAAAATTAAATGAAATAGAATATAAATAAATTAAGTAAAAATATAGGCATTTGAATTATAAAAATTAAACTTGTCCTCTATATAAAGTAAAAAAAATTAGTTAGGGGATTACCTGAGTGAAAAAGTCACCCCCTAATCATGTATGAAACTCAGGTTCAAATCCCGATGGTGGTGATTTTCATGGAACTTTAGCAGTATTGTAGCATTGTATCAGTTCAGTTAATAGAATATGTAATGTAGTGGAGTCCTATAATAGTAGTATTGTTCATCATAAATGGAATTTTGAGCCACTAAATTGGGTATTATTTCTACATAGCCTCCAGTCCATCAAATCTTGGGCCATTAAGCTATGTACTGAAGCATATTCTGATCAGTGGATTGTAAGATAGTGTGAGGTCGGTCACCTATGAAACTGAATTAAGGATGGTTATCAAAGCAGTAATTGGAAACAAAAAGAAGTGAACAATTATTAGATCACACTTTAGGATAAAGGCCACACATAATTTTGTGCTGGACAAAAATCCCTCAAGGTATCATTAAATCATTTTTGAGGTGATTGTGTTTGTTGAAAAAGTGGGCCTCCATGTTGTGTTTGTTGTCAAAGCAAACCACTATGTTAAATTTTTTGACAAAGGAGGGTTTCCATGGTGAGTTGTCGAGTTCAAGGGATGTTGTTGATAATCCATGATTTATTGAAGAACCTCGACAAAGTAATGGATGATCTGAAGGCGGTACAAAAAGAGAAGATACAAGGTAGCGTCGTTTTCCAGTGTTTGCCAAATTTTTGGGCCTCAAAATCGACAAATGGAGAAAAGTGTTTTTGGCGAAGAGACTTGCACGCTGGTGTCCTGGAGTCTTGTAAAGTTGCGCACTATATTTTTTTCAAGATCAAAATATAAAAATATGGCAAAGTAAAGAGGGGCGCCCAAGTTTTGATTTAGGCGTGCAAGGTGACTAGGGCGACAGAGACTAGGGCGGATGGACTTGCGCGCTGGGAGGACACTTGCGCACGGCACTTAGGGTGGTCAAAATGCCTATAAATAGAGGTCCACCCCTCCTCATTTTTTAGAGATCTGAACACTTAGAGATAATTTGAGCTCTAGTCACACAAGTAGGTTCGGTCACGCAAGTGGTGGTGTGGGTGCGCAAGTATAAGTTTATTTAGAAGTTGTGCACCAATTGACAGGTGTGTGCCAATATTGGTTTGGGCGTAAAAGGGTGTGAGTCACCCAAGTTCTAAGTTGGCGAAGGGAGTGTCACGCAAGTGGTAAGGTGACACTTGCGCGCTAGGCTTGTAGAAGTGCGCCAAGGCATAGAGAAGCACACTAGGCTTGGAGAAGCGCGCCGGTCATTCTAGGGCTGCGCAAAAATTAGAATATTTCCCGGTACACCCATGGTAAAGTTGTATTCATCAGTGGATGAAAGTGGAACTTCAATAGAGCATCTACATATATAGAAAGATGCATTAATTTGTGATAATGAAGAGACCAAGAAGTCTTTAAACTATTAGTGGATCTTCTGAAGAAGCAGTGATCACACTTCAGTTGAGAGAGCAGTGAGCTTTCATATTATGAGTGGTTGTAAATCAGGAGGGACAATGAGTCCGCTCCGAACATAGTAAAAAGAAGTGCACTTTTAGTGGATTTGGTACAACATCACATCGCCGGTGTATGCTCCTTAGACATAGCTCAGTGAGGGTGAACCAAGCAAAAAATTTTGTGTCATGTGCATGATTTAATTTCTATTTATGCTTTGCTAAAGGAAAGAGATAGAAGAGAGTTTTTCTTAATAGAAAAACAAGATCAATAGGGGCAGTTGTTTTAACCTATCATACCCCGATTCACCCCCCCCCCCCCCCCCTCAGGGTATCTAACCTAGTGGACCTAACATTCTGCATAGGGCGATGATGGAAGGCAGTAAACAATACTTTAGGGTGACTGGGTTGGCATGGTCGGTCAACAAAAATATGGGTGGGGTTATTGCAGTTTGGGGTCGTTAGGTCACTTATAAAGGAATTTGTGCCTCTAAGACTTTGGGCCATGTAATCTGGGGATTTCATGTTATATAAGGGTTCCACAAAACTCGATTAAAAAAGTTTTATCTAGAAAATCATATAAAAATGGTATTTGAGTCATATATTAAATAATTAAGGAATAGTGAGAACAAGAAACTCTCACTAATATGAGTAAAAAACAATTAAACTATCATACTTGATAGTAAACCACAAAATTTAAGAAATAAATATATTAATGAATAAATAAAATTTTAAAAATTAAACACAACCCCCTCTTAAACTATGAAAATTTTTTAATCTAAATTAAAAGTACCATCAATGTTAAGTGGTAAATCACACTCTCCCTTAATATAAACACTTCCTTATGAAATAATAATATAAAAATGATCCTTCTTTGGTGAACTCCCCATGTATAAAACATTTACTAAAAATATCCATAAAATAGGTTAAATAAATTCAAGGAATTCATAAATATATAAAATGAATTAAAATAAAAAAAACATTTGAACACCCGCTAGCATACCATTAAATGATACAATAAAAGGTATGCCTCTTTATGAACCTAAAACACTTTACCTATAAATAATGACAATAATAGGCTAATATGATTCATTATAACACATTTAGGAACCCAAACCATTGATCTGTTAGGATTATTTACATTAAATGTAGACTTTGTAGTAAAATCCTTCTTATAACTAAGGGACTGTGTAAATATCAAAGAATAGTTATATGTATAATACCCAAATAATCTGCATCTAAAACTATTAATATTAGACATTATTATATCCTTACCTTACAAAAAGTAATTATTATATAACATAGTATATTTATTAATGTATTTAATATAGTTTCTCTTTATTTTCTTCCTTTTTAGTGACATCAGTTTATCAAAACATTCCCTTTAAGTGATGAACTTATCCAGTGTTTCATTCAACCTATCTAGTTGAACTTTTAGTTTTTCATTATCTTTTGAATATCTTTAAAATCATACCAAACCATATCCTTAGTGGGGGAATCTATATTTATTAACTTATCCTTCATTTACATCTAAATTGACATCTAATTGAACACAAAATTATGATTTTCCTTAATATTCTTGAGCATCGTGACCGTCACGACCAGCCCTTCGACACGGGAATATGCACGAAGGATTCGGACCAAAACTTCACCGACAAGGTCCTCTATGAAACCAGGATCCAGGTCGGGTCCCAGCTCGGCGTCCATGAGGCGGAAGTCCTCCAGGGCGGCAGTGGGGGGCGGGAAACGTGGAGGTGATTGAAAATGTGTTGGATGGCCGGCATGAAGTCGGGTATTCGGCAGTGGATGAGGGAGGAGGTTTGGTGTCCTTCCTTGTCAAGCACGCGCTTGAACCACAAATCCACCGGGAGGAGGTGGAAAACCAGGTCCATGGCCGGCGGTGGGCTTCCGTCAGGGATTTTGGTGAAGTAGGAGGGGCGGGTGGGGAATGGATGGAAGTGGCCTTCCAGCTCCATGGACGGGCCAAACCCTCCCAACTGCACCACTTCCTCCAGTAGCTCCATGCGGATGAGTAGAAGACGCGGAAAATTATTCAAAATAGATTTAAACTGCATGAATGAAAAAATGAACTGGGAACGGCTTGCAACCCACTATTTATATAGGAACCGCGGTCCGATTCTGCCAACGGTCGGCTATTCAGACAACTGGTACCCCCGCCTCAGTTTCCTAATCTCACGCCTATCGACTCCCCCCACCCCCACTCCCTCCTCCCCTACCGCCGCATTTCCCCACCTCCTACAGTCAAGCCCCACCGCCGTCAATCCCCCATCCCGCCACTGACGTCGACCCCCCCCCCCCTCCCCCCCGCCATCGGGCCCCCATCCCGGCACCCCACCTCCCCCCGCCGTCGATCCCCCATCCCACCGCCCCCCTTCTCCGCCCGCCCAGCCGTCGAGCCCTCATCTACTCTAACCCCATCGAAGCCCCCCAATGCGCTGACCCTCCTCTGCCTATAGGTCACCGGCTCTCTCCCGTGGTCGATCCCCATATCCGCATACCCTCCTCCTCTGTCTGCAGACCCTACCCCACGATTCCCTCCCCCAATTCCATTTATTGCGCACTTTATTTACTTTTATGACTTGATTGTTTTCTTCGATTTCTTATTCAGATCCATAGAATGTCTTCTTCCCATCTATTCTATTCTCGACATCAAACATTTGTCATGGTAATATTGCTTTGTCTAGGAATGATCAGGTTGATCTAGTTATGTTATTCTCTTTATCAAATCCAATATGTCTTAAGATCTCTCTTTCGTATTTGTTTACTGTATTTTTTTCACTGAAATTCAAATTGCGCCAATGAATTCTCTAGAGAATCTAACCTGGAGCCCCTATATTAGGTAATCCTTTTGTTTCAGGTATCAATTCCAATTTATTATTTCTCATCCTTCTCCTTTAATTGATGGTGGTGAGTTATTGATGCTATTCATTTTTTCAGTATTCTAATGTGACCACATATATAGATCTTTATGTTGTTCATGTTTATGGGAAATCTTATTAGGAATTATAACTTTTTGGGTCTTAGCATTGTTTATTCAGTGGTGATTGGTATTTTTTATAATTTATGTTTGTCTGTTTGTAATACATGGTTTATGTTGATTACAAATTCACCACGACTTTCCTTTTACTTTGCAGTTGTCAGTTCATTTTTTAAACAACAATAACCTTAAAACATTGATTTCCTTTAAATTTTTTATTCTTCTATATCCATGTGTTTCTTTCAGATGAAAACATTGATCTAAAATATCCATGGATCTGAGAGAACTTGTGAAACATCAATGGTTTTCACTGCAAATGATTTTCTTGCATCGAAGTATTTTCTAGAGGGTCTTCAAGTTGGTGGAAGGACAAGGTATGTATCTTCATACATTAGATGAAATTATAGTGATGTTTTAATTTCATAAAAACAATAAGTTTCTTACATTTTATATCTTTAATTAAAAATACTTCATTATTTCTCTTCATTTTATTTTATGATATCATTTTATAACATACTATGTCCTGGGATTTAGTTAACTTATCCATTTAATGAATATTTTATGATATTATTTCATAACATGCCTTGTCTTACATTTTATATGTTTCCACCCTTTTCTTATTTCAGTACATGCTCCATCATGTCTAAGAAAATCTATAAGTGGCCTTCCATTTACTTAATTTCAGTTTAAAATAAAAAAAAAGTAACCGTGGATAAACCATAATATTTCATAATTCAAATCAGTTGGAATGATTCAATCGAAATATCATTCTTCTATTTCCTTTAATTTCATCTAATTTTATTCACAGTCTATTCACTATTTTCAAATATGTTATTGCTAATATACACTTCAATATTCTAATATAATAATCATATTAACTATTGAATTCTATTAACATTGGAAAAGTTAGAAAACAATTATAACTCAAGTTCATGTTTTATACATGTCTAACACAAATCACCATTTGATTAGTATAGGCTCTTGAGTTGTGCCTATGAACGGGAAATAATGCATTTGTGCTTATGAATAAATAAATGGTAGGAAGAATCTCCACATTCAGTGACATTTATATGTTGGGGTTTATTTTCAAGATTTGTTTTTCTTTATTATTTATCTTCCTCATATGAATCAATATTTTCGATGTTTCATCATAATAATGAAAAATCATCAAAAAAAATTATGAGGGTCAAGTGATGCTGATTTTTTTGTATATTTGAATGTTTTTTTGTATCAATACTTTTCCAACAAACGTTTCATATTTTCATTGTATCTTTGAATGTTTGAAGGAATTATTTTTCCACCAATCGATCAATAGAAGTGCGGAATAGTGAAAACCGTCAAACATGAGGAGATATTAATGAATGAGTAACTTAGGATATGGAGACTTTACTCCAAATAATTCATCAGGGGAAAAGGCACATCTGTATGATTCATCATCACAGGTAGAGAAGTTTCATTGAGCGTGGTTTTAATTTCTGATTTATATTATTTTTTATTTAATTCCTTTCCAAGGAAATATTTATCACCATTCAATTTTATCTTCTAAATCATATCACTTATCATTAATGCCATGTTAAACTTTTTGAAAGTAGAATTGTTGAAACTAACATATTTAATTTAGATCAGCCATCAAGATGCATAAAAGCATCCTATTTGGTTGCTTCTCATGCTACTAAGGGGTCTAGAATTTAATGGTACAATATTAACAGTGGTTGACAAAGCTAAATTCAATGGAAATTTAAAAATAATAGCTTTTAAAGGTTTTATGTGTGTACTTATATTTTCTTACTGTGCTTCCATTAAACAGTGCGATCCTTTTTTTCTCGTGTCCTGAATTTTATCTCATTTGACAATTATTTTAGTGATTTAAATGATTATTTGTCTTCTCAAGTAATAAATTCAGTTACCATATTAATTACATTTTTCATTTTAATAAGTTTTTCTGACATTTTATGTACTTTCTTGATGTTTTCACTGTTCCAATGATTTTCTTCATTAGTTTTATCATTCTTCATTTCAAAATTAGAGGTCTCATTAGGCCTGTAGTATTCCATTAACCGAAAAAATCATATATTCTATGAATGTCATATCTTATTGTGCTTTTTGGGATCCATCAAATTGGGTTTCCAACTATTTATTCACCACAAAGGGTACTCAGTCTACCATCATTAATTTTTAGGGCTAAAAGGTAGATAACAATATCGGGGATGAAAGATAAAGGTATGCTTCTATCTAAACTTCTCAACCTGTTCTATGGAGTATGGTTCATGAACCAATTCATACAATAAAAAGACATTAAGACCCACACACAATAAAGAGAAAATTGAACAAAATATAAACTTAAAAATAACTGAACCAAGAAATCAATACTAATTTTTTTTGCTAGTTATATGCATCTCATCACCAAAAATCGTACTAAAAAGATTAAACACCACGAAGTATCATCATT
This sequence comes from Viscum album, assembly GCA_963277665.1. NCBI lineage: Eukaryota > Viridiplantae > Streptophyta > Magnoliopsida > Santalales > Viscaceae > Viscum > Viscum album. The sequence continues at coordinate 1,150,324,397 of OY728121.1, read as the reverse complement.
TCCTATGGGAGGTTATACAAACATTAGAAAATAATATTCATTCCATTTATACTACTGAAACTAATAAAATTTAGTATGGTAGTGGGGATTCCATGATCGATCCACTGGGAATGGGTCACAAATCTAAGCCATGCGAGTCTGTCATAATTTTCAGTTCAAAATTTCAAAATAGAGAACAAAAAAATTGAAAAGAAAATTATAAACATAAAAATTTCACAATGAAGTCATTTTTATTGAAATAGAGATGGTTGAATAAATTCAAATTAGGTTTTTCCTAAAAATTATATATTTATTAACTTGTGTAATTGAATGAATTGATTTGTTGAAAGAATACATTATGGTATTTTATCTTTACTTGGTAAATTTTAACTAATACTATCCTATTTATTTTAATTCCAAATAGTAGGACTCTAACTAAACTAAATTGATTTAAGTACCAATATTAATTATAAATGAAAAATAATGTCTAATATCACAGTCCAATACTTTCCTATCACATGGGGTATCCTCCCTTAATTTTTTTATCTAATAAAACAATAATGTAGTAAAAAAAATATTAATCCCAATATAATAATGAATCAATACATTAAATCAACAAGAAAAATTAATCTATTAATAATCAATCACTATCCTCCCGCTCTTGATTCGTCATCACTTAAGTGATTACTCTCTCATAAAAGTATGATCATCTATCATGAATGAATATGTTGTATTAAGAGATAAAAAATAATTTAAATTACAAGATAAAATCAGGGAAAAAATTAAAGGTAGATAGAGAAACTTAAAAAGAATTCAAGGCTTCAATTACACACTCTTCAGCAAGAATATCCATGTTAATGTTATCTATATAAGATTATAAGTCATTAAATGTGTATTTTCTCTCAATGAAATTCATAAGCATAATGTATTTTAACTTTGTACTATATCACAGTTTAATTTAAGGGGTTGTTGTTCAATGAGATGTATGTAAATTAAAAGCTCTTATGTATTCCCCTTGAGTGGAATTATTCATAGTGCACTATCACGGTTTTTGTTCCACAGGGTTTGTCTCCAGCATTCCAAATTCCGATTCCCCAAGGATTGTGGTGTAGACTTTTGATAAATTTGTCATGATATCCTTCTTAAAATCGTTATTTTGGGTAGTATGAGACGCGATAGTGTCTGTAGTTGCAGTGAAAAACTTCTTTTCTTCACCAATTAAGCAATCTCATTCCAGTTTAGTCTGAAGGTTATAACCACAACACAATGTTCCTGGGATCCTACTCATTTACTCTTATATAGAAATGATACAACATAGTGCTTCTTAGTCAAGGAGTAAGATCTAATTTGAATTTTCAATGTTAGTTTTACATAGATTCCATATGGAATTGGATATCCAGCTATGCAGTGATTACCTTCCTTTCAATTCATACACATCTCCACTCGAACTCAATAGTGCTACAATATCAATGGTTGAAACATCATTTCTTTTATAATTCCTTTAATTTAATGATCACTCTAAAAAATCCAAACATCTCCCTCCTACCACAAATCCTTGAGAACAAAATCAATTGGCTATTGATTGATTATTTAAGTATTAAAATCATTGGAAATTAGTATGTATGTTTTGGGTTTTTAGTCAACACACAGGATACTCCCACCCTACTAATTCCATCCCCAGACCACATTAAGATTTATTGAAGGACAGGATTTCATTTTATGGTTCATATTAAAGTGAATAATTATCCAACATGAGTTAATTATTGGATTTTGAATTTAAAATTGATAATTCAGTGATGGTGGGAAGTGTGTTTCTACAGCATGACTGGATGAAAAAGAGTAGAGTGTAGAAATAAGTGTAAAGAGGATGTGACAATAAGGAATATATCAAGATATTGGTTCGAATAGGTTCATTTAGGTGTAATCCTTGAATATTGATGATCAAAGACATACTATGAAGAATATGAAATACAATGGTTCTATAGTTCATTTCTATGTTTGTTATTAGTTATTGATGATCAAGAATTATTTATACATCAAGATATCATAATTATAGATTAATTAAGATATTATATGGTGAGTAAGTTTTTTATGGTTGAATTTTAGAGTTTAAATTGTCATGGTCAAGAATTAGTGGTGATACTGTGTTAATTGTAGATTTAGATGTTTTCTGGTAATAAATTATTCTTTTTGTTGTCTCATTTGATAGTTGTACAACATTCTCACCATCAGAATCACACAACAAGTTTTACTTTAGATAATCAATCTAGAGATCTCACATTTCTCACATAAATTGACCTATATAAATCTCTAGATTATTCAACATATCCTTTGTGCAGGTCCTTATTTACCCTAACATATCCTTTAGAAACTCCCTACTACCATTACATGAACTCGGGTTACCTTTACGTAGGTTAAGAATGACCTATATATATCTCCTTGTTTCATTGAATTACCATTATGTAGGGTTCCCTTACCCTTATGTAGCTCCCATTTATCTTTTCATAGATCCAGTGGATTGGGAGATACCTTTCTACAACTCGTGATAATTCAATGATACCATTGAGCCGCTAATATCAAATGATCGACCACATGTGTAAATGATTGACCATGAACCACTTGGATCAATTGCAAGATAGTGAGGACCGACTGCATGACTAGCATACTGATCGTGCCTATCGATTGTGTGGTTGTTGGTTGACCACACATACAATTTACTTACCATGGAGATCAACCGTGTGGTAGTGGATGAATAACATGAGTTAACAGATCAACCGCATGACTTAATGACTAAGTGGGTGCCTTAGCAGATCGAATGTATGAATGAACGTGTGTTGGATCAATCGTAAGCTCCAGCCATGTTCAATCACTTATATACATTTTAAATCCCCTTTATGAGTTTATGAAACATCCTTAGCACAATTCCCATGAACTTGCAACATGTATACTCAACCTTGAGCATCAATGATATTTCATTGCACTTTAATCTTCATCCAACTTGATGCTTCATCCAAGTGTTGTTCCACACATATTATAGGAGTCACATGCAGTGGCACATTGGGATATTGGCCTTTTACCAATTCATGGGTCTTAAATCCCCAATCATCAAACTCCAATTTGCTAGCCATATATCAAGTTGTACACTGCATCCACCACTTCACTTTTTGTGGGATTATTGTAGATAAAATTTAAGGTTTATGTGTTTTAATTTTCAAGGTCTAAATATGTGAAATTTGTTTTAACTGTTTGTTGCACATGAAATATTGTTTATGTGTTTAATTTCAAAGGTGGAAAATTTTGAATGTTGAATTCACCAAGTTATTAATTAATTATATTCTAATATGCATGTGTTTTCAGCATGTTTAATTTTAAATTTAATTTTTTAAATATTTAATACTGATTTTTTTTTATTATGCTCGGCTACTGTGATTATTTCTATGTAGGCCTGTTACAAGGCTTACCTACTTGGCCCGTGTTCCTTCTTTCTGATTTGTGCATTCCTTTAGGGATAAATGTGAGTTGTTGATCATTTTGATCTTGTAGCTTACGAGAATACCTTTTGTGCTTATGGGTGTGCTTCTTTATTGAGTATTGATTCTTGCTCAAATTTACCCAAGAGAAGAAGCTAGGACGGTCCTTGTAGTCTAGCTTGGGTTGTCGAATCCACAGAGACCTAAGAAGTAACCTATAGACACGCACATTCTAAGGACTATTTTTGGCTATGAAGTGGCCAACTTGGGTTGATTTTAGATGGGTTTAATGGATCACTAACATATTAAAGTAAATTCAATTTAAAATAATGAGTTGATCCTAGGTTATCGCTCGGGGTGGATTGGACGAATTTCCTTTTCAATGATTTCAATTTCTTATATTTGAGATGGGTTAATTTAAGGAGATAAAACAACATCATCACTTACTGGTTTAATGACTACACCCTTTAATACTAATCACTTATACACTTGAAGGATCAATGTTTTGAGCACTTCAAGGTAAAGGTTCGTATTAGCACTTGAAGTGTGTGGCCTTAAATTCAACAAGGATGATGGAGTTTAAAAATCATCAAATAAAAATCTCAATTAAAGAAGTGATTATACATTAATGGGGTGATAAATAACATCCAATACATCCCCTTTATACTCCATTGTATAAACCCATAAGTGGGTTATCCCTCCATTGATCTCATGGTTTCAATGGAAGTGGAAAGTAGACAGATGATGGAGGACATGGAGAAGTAAAGAAAACAACAAAAATAAAATGATCACTCCACCATTGTGTGAATAATTTCACAAGGTATGGTGTGAATAAATTCACACCTTGAGGAAAAGGTATCAAAGTGAGATGTTGACCAACATAATAATATGATAATAAGAGCTTTTATTAAGAAACTAAAGTGAATTGAACAACTTACAAGTGAAAGACAAATTTGAGACAACAAAATCGTAGCATAACATTACAATTGAACAAAGCATCCAAGATCCTTAAATCCTCCAACACTACTGCCTTAAATATGCATTTTTGAGCCCTTGGGTCGAGCCTCCAACATTACAAGTCTCCTAAATTAATTGTGGTAGGCCATAGGTGTGTGGAAAGTAAGGGAGATTTGATTTTTCCACCCTTGACCCGAGGAGGCAGCCAGATTTCCTTCACCAAACGTACGCGCTTCTGAGACCTTCTAGATGACCTAATCAGAGTGTTCAATAGAAGAAGAAAATTTATCTATGGATGTCTTCTAACCTCATGAAAAATTTGGGTCCATTTGGAGTTGTGGATTCCGAGATATGATCAAATTAGTGAGATGTTTTTCTGGGACGCAGAATCTGGCCCAGAATTTTATCTCTAACTTGGGCCGCCTAAATGGACACCATGGAGGCCGAATTAGCATTGGATCCTGAATATTTATTTGTTCCTATACATTTCTTATAGTATCCAATGAAATTTGGGATTAATTGGGCCTGTATGGTGGGCCCCACAGTCTCATCAGTGAGATGGTGTCCAATCTAACTTCTCCATAATTGTTTCCTTTCATCACAAAATATCCTCATCTTCTTCCATAAATTATCCATTGATCCCTGAATCAAAAATGTTCATATTGAAGTGTAGATAAATTTCCAAAAATATCAAATTAAAATATGTATAATTAGATTCCTTAAAATCAGATGAATCATTGGGTACTTTAAATGATGTTCAAAAATTTACCACATAATAGTGCATTTGAAGAAGGTATTACAATCATAATGTGAAATGATGTTCAAAGTATAAAATGCACTAAAATGGTGTTTATGAATAATAAAGAATATGAATATTATATATTTTACCAATGAATATTATCCTCATTTAGTGGCTAATCACACCCCCCAACTTGAGTTTTTCTTGTCCCGAGCAAAATATATCTCAACAATATGAAATTTGAATTCCCTTTTCCAAAAACATTTTAATACACAATGATCACCAAAAAACCATATACCAAACAATCATGAAACCCATAAAAATATTTTAATACAAGATAGTTTCATAAGCAGATCCCAATCCCAAGCTCATTCCTTTATTCAAATTCATTTTCATATTTCATCCAATATCAATTAAGTATGAGGTTGTGTTGTGCATCACAATAGATATGGGGGTTCATCTTTATTCAAGGGGGAAATTACAGAAGCGCTAGGTGGAATAACATTTCAATATTAAGATGAGTATTCAATTTTTTTTGTATCATATTTTTTTGTTTTTTGTTTTTTTGTTTTTTTTTTTTTGTTTTTTTTTTTTTTTGCAATTTTGCCATGGTAATTGAAATTGCACTCAAAAGAGTCAACCTCTGTAGCGAGACTTTGCCGATGACTACCATGCTCAAAGAACTTAGGGCACCAAGTTAAACCCACATACTCGGACATCATCTCAAGTTAACTCAGTCAAAAGCAATTCAAATTACCAAAAATAGAGATAAAATTACTAACTCTGGGCCAGACAACTATGGAGTCACGATCTCCAAGTGCCGAAAGCCACGCATTAGGTCATTTCATTGCTCTACGTGAAAATTTATTATTATTTTTATTTTTATTTTTTTATTGAATACTCATATTAAAACTAAAATTATCACCAAACATATGCTATTTATTTGGGGGACCCCATGAACTCAAACTAATACCCCACTATCCAAAGGACGTGCATTGTGATCTTTTTTTATTTGGATGAAAATATAAACAATGAAATATCACATTGGACAGCCATACTTTCCAAAATCTATGCTCATAAAATTATACAAGGATTAAAATTAGAATCAGGGCTTGCAAAATTATTTGATATTCAGTTTCAAAGTGTGCAATGTGTATTACCATGTTCAAAGTTAAAGGAATTTTTCCTTCCATTTACACAAAAAAAAAATCAAATTATTCATTTTTTTACACGAAATCATCTTTTATTTTATCTCCCCCCAAAATTAAAATAACACTGTCCCCAATGTTTAAAGAAAAGAAAATTTAGAATGGGGTAGAGGTAGAGAATGAAAGTTCAAAAAGGAAATTGAAAATGAGGATCATGGAATGAAGTCACCTGGTGGTTGAAGTTTGAAGTTCTTGCTGCTCCCATTTAGTCCTTTGATATCCATGTCGCTTGCAGAGTTCCCTTAGTGTAAAAAGGAAAACAAACAAACAAAAAAATAGTATATATATATATATAAGTACAATATAAGTATATATATAAAATAAAATAAACTGATGATACATTGTCTTCTTTTTAAATTTCTGGGTATGGTATTACTCAAGGATCACACCACGTGACACGGATGAATATGGTGCTCCCCTTTCATACCAATACATACTCATAATAGAATAACAGGTCAATAGTCTATTTTTTTTATTTATCAAAATGAATCATTAATCCTATTTTAAAAAAAAGATGATTTTCAAAGATGAAAACCACAGGTTTCCTCCCATGCAGCGCTTTGTTTAAGGTCATTAGCTCGACTTGAACCCCCAAACTTATCCAGTACCAACTTTCAAAATTTTAAGGACCGCATGTTTCTCTATGTCCACTATATTGAGATTTATTCTTTGTTTATAATTTTTGTTGTATGCAAATCTATGTTCTAAAATGGGTGGTAAAATCCAAGGAATATCAAAAATGGTTGATCCAGTTTCCTCTGTAGTCTTTTCTAAGACATAAATGACCATTACATCTTTTTTGGATTCAAGAGAATAATGAATTCCAATTGAATGTTCATTATTATACCTTATGAAGGGATTATTTAGCGGTGAGGGAAGGACAATAATTTTGGGCTCGGGCTGGATAGGACATTTAGACACAAGTTGATATTTTGAATCCAACTCAGTTTCATTTTGCAAATTTCTCAACAAAATTGGTTCCTTTTGAATAGAAGATTCAACTACAAAATTGGAAAGATCAGTGTTTGGAATGGATATGGACTCAAAGTTTGTGATTTCTCCCAATGGTTCAATGGTTGGTGTTTTTGAAAATTCATCAATGGAGTTATACTTAGGAGACGCAATCCATGATGTCAAATTCTCCTCTTTTGAATCAAAAAATTAAATTTCCTCCTGATTTAAAGAACCTTCAACAAATCCTTGATCCTATTCATCTATCCCAAATCCAATGGTTTTCTCTTCAGTAAATTCATGAGAGGTTTGTGGGAAACTAGATACTTCACATAAGGTTATGGAAGGGACAGTTTGTGTAGGGATGGGTTCCTCATAATTTTTAATGCTTTGTAGTTCTAACCTCAATGATGAAACCTCAAAATTCATTATCTCCATTTGTTTACACAATTTTTCAAGTAATGGTTGTGGATCATGATGGGTAAGGGGTTGAGAAATATGGTCTATTTCAGGTGGATAATTAAGTTGTTGGAATTGCATAGGTGGGTGTTCATATTGGCTCTGTGGGGATTGAAAATCATTATATATTGGAATGTCTTGTGGATCATAGGAGTAAAAACATTTTGTTTCATTAGGTTTTTGATGATCCCACAAGTAGAAATTAGGATGGTCATTGTACATCACACATGGGGTTGGGTGATCAAAGTAGGGATAAGTGTCCCATGTTTGGACTTGTTCAAAATTGAATTCCATAGGAGTGATGGGGTGAGAACAGAGAAGAGGGATGAAAAAAAGGATTATAGTGTCTAAGATAACTTACTTAGGTCCCCATCAACGGCGACAAAATTTGATTCTCGCTCAAATTTACCCAAGAGAAGAAGGTAGGACGGTCCTTGTATCCTAGCTTGGGTTGTCGAATCCACAGAGACCTAAGAAATAACCTATAGACACGCACATTCTAAGGAATGTTTTTGGCTATGAAGTGGCCAAATTGGGTTTATTTTAGATGGGTTTAAAGGATCACTAATATATTAAATTAAATTCAATTTAAAATAATGAGTTTATCCTAGGTTATCACTCGGGGTGGATTGGACGAATTTCTTTTTCAATGATTTCAATTTCTTATATTTGAGATGGGTTCATTTAAGGAGATAAAACAACATCATCACTTACTGGTTTAATACCTACACCCTTTAATACTAATCACCTATACACTTTAAGGATCAATGTTTTTAACACTTCAAGGTAAAGGTTCGTATTAGCACTTGAAGTGTGTGGCCTTAAATTCAACAAGGATGATGGAGTTTAAAAATCATCAAATAAAAATCTCAATTAAAGAAGTGATTATAAATTAATGGGGTGATAAATAACATCCAATACAGACCCTTGATACTCCCTTGGATCAAACCATAAGTGGGTTATCCCTTCATTGATCTCATGGTTTCAATGGAAGCGGAAAGTAGACTCATGATGGAGGACATGGAGAAGTAAAGAAAACAACAAAAATAAAATGATCACTCCACCGTTGTGTGAACAATTTCACAAGGTATGGTGTGAATAAATTCACACCTTGAGGCAAAGGTATCAAAGTGAGATGTAGAACAACATAATAATATGAGAAGAAGAAATTTTATTAAGAAACTAAAGTCAATTGAACAACTTACAAGTGAAAGACAAATTTGAGACAACAAAATCGCAGCATAACATTACAATTGAAAAAAGCATCCAAGATCCTTCAATCCTCCAACACTACTTCCTTAAATAGGAATTTTTGATCCCTTGGGTCAAGCCTCCAATAGTCCAAGTCTCCTCAATTAATTGTGGTAGGACATAGGTGGGTGGAAAGTAAGGGAGAGTTGATTTTTCCACCCTTGACCCGAGGTGGCAGCCAGATTTCCTTCACCGAACATACGTGCTTGGAAGACCTTTTATATGGCCGAATCAGAGTTGTCCATAGAAGAATAAAATGGATATCCGTATGTCTTATAACTTATTGTAAAATTTGGGCCCATTTAGAGTTTTTGATTCCGAGATATGATCAAATTAGTGGTATGTTTTTCTGGGCCGCGGAATCTGGCCCAGAATTTTATCTCTAACTTGGGTCGCCTAAATGGACACCATGGAGGCCTAATTAGAATTTGATATTGAATAGGTATTTGTTACTATACATTTATTCTAGTATCCCACGAAATTTGGGATTAATTGGGACTGTATGGTGGGCCCCATAGTCTCATCAGTGAGCTGGTGTCCAATCTGACTTCTCCAGAATTGTTTCCTTTCATCACAAAATATCCTCATCTTCTTCCATGAATTCTCCATTGATCCCTGAATCAAAAATGTTCATATTGAAGTTTAGATAAATTTACAAAAATATAAAATTAAAATATGTATAATTATATTCCTTAAAATCAGATGAATCATTGGGTACTTTAAATGATGTTCAAAAATGTACCACATAATAGTGCATTTTAAGAAGGTATTACAATCATAATGTGAAATGATGTTCAAAGTGTAAAATGCACTAAAATGGTGTTTATGAATAATAAAGAACATGAATATTATATATATTACCAATAAATATTATCCTCATTTAGTGGCTAATCACACCCCCCAACTTGAGTTTTGCTAGTCCCGAACAAAATATATCTCAACAATATGAAATTCGAATTCCCTTTTCCAAAAACATTTTAATACACAATGATCACCAAAAAACCATATACCAAACAATCATGAAACCCATAAAAATATTTTAATACATGATAGTTTCATAAGAAGATCTCAATCCCAAGCCCATTCCTTTGTTCAAATTCATTTTCATATTTCATCCAATATCAATTAAGTATGAGGTTGTGTTGTGCATCACAATAGACATGGGGGTTCATCTTTATTCAAGGGGGAAATGACGGAAGCGCTAGGTGGAATCACATTTCAATATTAAGATGAGTATTCAATATTTTTTTGTATCATTTTTTTTGTTTTTTTTTTGTTTTTGTTTTTTTGCAATTTTGCAATGGTAATTGAAATTTCACTCAAAAGAGTCAACCCATGTAGTGAGACTTTGCCGATGACTCCCAGGCTCAAAGACCTTAGGGCACCAAGTGAAACCCACATACTTAGGCATCATCTCAAGTTAAATCAGTCAAAATCAATTCAGATTACCAAAAATAGAGATAAAATTACTAACTCTGGGCCAGACAACTATGGAGTCACGATCCCCAAGTGCCAAAAGACACGCATTAGGTCATTTCATTACTCTACGCGCAAATTTATTATTATTTTTTTTATTTTTTTTATTGAATACTCATATTAAAACTAAAATTATCACCAAACCTATGCTATTTATTTGGGGGACCCCATGAACTCAAACTAATACCCCACTATCCAAAGGACGTGCATTGTGATCTTTTTTATTTGGATGAAAATATAAACAATGAAATATCACATTGGACAACCACACTTTCCAAAATATATGCTCATGAAATTATACAAGGATTAAAATCAGAATCAGGGCATGCTAAATTATTTGATATTCAGTTTCAATGTGTGCAATGTGTATTACCATGTTCAAAGTTAAAGGAAATTTTCCTTCCATTTACACAAAAAAAATTCAAATCATTCTTTTTTTTTACACGAAATAATTTTTTATTTTATCTCCCCCCCAAATTAAAATAACACTATCCCCAGTGTTTAAAGAAAAGAAAATTTAGAATGGGGTAGAGGTAGAGAATGAAAGTTCAAAAACGAAATTGAAAATGAGGATCATGGAATGAAGTCACCTAGTGGTTGAAGTTTGAAGTTCTTGATGCTCCCATTTAGTCCTTTGATATCCATGTCACTTACAGAGTTCCCTTAGTGGAAAAAGGAAAATAAACAAAAAAAAATAGTATATATATATATATAAGTACAATATAAGTATATATATAAAATAAAATAAGCTGATGATACATTGTCTTCTTTTTAAATTTCTGGGTATGGTATTACTCAAGGATCACACCACGTGACACAGATGAATATGGTGCTCCCCTTTCATACCAATCCATACTCATAATAGAATAACAGGTCAATAGTCTATTTTTTTTTATTTATGAAAATGAATCATTAATCCTATTTTAAAAAAAGATGATTTGCAAAGATGAAAACCATGGGTTGCCTCCCGTGTAGTTCTTTGTTTAAGGTCGTTAGCTCGACTTGAACCCCCCAACTTATCCAATACCAACTTTCAACATTTTAAGGACCACATTTTTCTCTATGTCCACTATATTGAGATTTATTCTTTGTTTATAATTTTTGTTGTATGCAAACATGTGTTCTAAAATGAGTGGTAAAATCCAAGGAATATCAAAAATGGTTGATCCAGTTTCCTCTGTAGTCTTTCCTAAGACATAAATTACCATTACATCTTTTTTGGTTTCAAGAGAAGAATGAATTCCAATTGAATGTTCGTGATTATACCTTATAAAGGGATTCTTTACCGGTGAGGGAAGGACAATAATTTTGGGCTTGGGATGGATAGGACATTTAGACACAAGTTGATATTTTGAATCCAAATCAGTTTCATTTTGCAAATTTTTGAACAAAATTGGTTCCTTTTGAATAGAAGATTCAACCAAAAAATTGAAAAGATCAATGTTTGGAATGGATATGGACTCAAAGTTTGTGATTTCTCCTAATTGTTCAATGGTTGGTGTTTTTGAAAATTCATCAATGGAGTTATACTTAGGAGACGCGATCCATGATGTCAAATTCTCCTCTTTTGAATCCAAAAATTAAATTTCCTCCTGATTTAAAGAACCTTCAACAATTCCTTGATCTTATTTATCTATCCCAAATCCAAAGGTTTTCTCTTCAGTAAATTCATGAGAGGTTTATGGGAAACTGGATATTTCACATAAGGTTATAGAAGGGACAGTTTGTGTAGGGATGGGTTCCTCATAATTTTTAATGATTTTTAGTTCTAACCTCAATGATGAAACCTCAAAATTAATTATCTCCATTTGTTGACACAATTTTTCAAGTTATGGAAGGGACAGTTTGGGCTTGGAAGGTGACTAGGGTGGCTGGACTTGTGTGCTGGGAGGAGACTTGCGCACGGCGCTTAGGGTGGTCAAAATACCTATAAATAGAGGTCCACCACTCCTCATTTTTTGGAGATCTGAACACTTAGAGATAATTTGAGCTCCAGTGGCACAAGTAGGTTCGGTCGCGCAAGTGGTGGTGTGGGCGCGCAAGTATAAGTTTATTCAGAAGTTGTGCACCAGTTGACAGTTGCACGCCAATATTGGTTTGGGCGTAAAAGGGTGTGAGTCACCCAAGTTCTGAGTTGGCGAAGGGAGTGTCGCGCAAGTGGTGAGGTGAAACGTGCACTCCAGGCTTGGAGAAGCGCTCCAAGGTATAGATAAGCACACTAGTCTTGGAGAAGCGTGTTGGTCATTCTAGGGCTGCGCAAAAAATTGAAAGATTTCCCGATACACCCATGGTAAAGTTGTATTCATTAGTGGGTGAAAGTGGAACTTCAAAAGGGCATCTACATATAGAGAAAGATGCATTAATTTGTGATAATGAAGGGACTAACAAGTCTGTAAACTATGAGTGGATCTTCTGAAGAAGCAGTGAGCACACTTCAGTTGAGATAGCATTGAGCTTTCATATTGTGAGTGGTTGTAAACCAGGAGGGACAGTGAGTCCACTCCGAACATTGTAAAAAGCAGTGCGCTTTTAGAGGATTTGGTACAACGACACATCGTCGGTGTATGCTCCTTAGACATAGCCCAGTGAGGGTGAACCAAGTAAAAATTGTTGTGTCTTGTGCATGATTTAATTTCTATTTATACTTTGTTACAGGAAAGAGAGAGAAGAGAGTTTTGATTAACAGCAAAACAATATCAATAGGGGTAGTTGTTTTAACCTGTCATACCCCGATTCACCCCCCCCCCCTTTAGGGTATCTAACCTAGTGGACCTAACATTCTGCATAGGGTGATAATGGAAGATAGTAAACAAGACTTTAGGGTGACTGGGTTGGCATGGGTGGTCAACAAAAATATGGGTGGGGTTATCGCAGTTTGGGGTCATTAGGTCACTTACCAAGTAATTTGTGCCTCTAAGCCTTTGGGCCATGTAATCTGGGGATTTCGTGTTATATAAGGGTTCCACACAACTCAATTAAAAAAGGTTTATCTAGAAAATCATATAATAATGGTATTTGAGTCATATATTAAATAATTAAGGCATAGTGAGAACAAAAAACTCTCAATAATGTGAGTAAAAAGCATTTAAACTGTCATACTTGATAGTAAATCAAAAAATTTAAGAAATAAATATATTAATGAATAAATGAAATGTTAAAAATTAAATATAACCCCTTATTAAACTATAAAAACTTTTTTAATCTAAATTAAAAGTACCATCAATGTTAAGTGGTAAATCACACTCTCCCTTAATATAAACACTTCCTTATGAAATAATAATATAAAAATGCATGTTCCTTCTTTGGTGAACTCCCCATGTATAAAACATTTACTAAAAATATCCATAAAATAGGTTAAATAAATTCAAGGAATTCATAAAGATATAAAATGAATTAAAATAAAAAAAAAGAACATTTGAACACCCGCTAGCGAACCATTAAATGATACAATAAATGGTATGCCTCATTATGAACCTAAAACACTTTACCTATGAATAATGACAATCATAGGCTAATATTATTCATTATAAATCATTTAGGAACCCAAACCATTGATGTGTTAGGATTATTTACATTAAATGTAGACTTTGTAGTAAAATCCTTCTTATAACTAAGGGACTGTGTAAATATCAAAGAATAGTTAGATGTATAATAACCAAATAATCTGCATCTAAAACTATTAATATTAGAAATTATTATAGACTTACCTTCCAAAAAGTAATTATTATATAACATAGGATATTTATTAATGTATCTAATATAGTTTCTCTTTATTTTATTCCTTTTTAGTGACATCAGTTTATCAAAACATTCCCTTTTAGTGATGAACTTAGCTAGTGTTTCATTCAACCTCTCTAGTTGAACTTTTAGTTTTTCATTATCTTTTGAATATCTTCAAAATCATACCAAACCATATCCTTAGTGGGGGAATCTATATTTATTAACTTCTCCTTCATTTATATCTAAATTGACATCTCATTGAACACAAAATTATGAGTCTCTTTAAGATTCTTGTAAATCTCAGTGAGATTCACAAGCTTGTTATACAAATTATCACACACAACATTAAATTCTTAAACATTAGTAGTATGATCAGTGGATCCAGTAGATGAGGAAGATGAAGATGATACCTTAAAATATTTAAACCTCAACAATAGGTAACCATATTCTTCTCTTGTTTGTATTCATATCATGAATCACTATCTGCTGAACAATACCATTGTGAACTAAAATCCTTCTTCTTGTCTTTATTTTAATGCCTCTATTTCTTTTCACTACATGAAAATGACCCTATACCCATGGTTTTTTCAAAACTGTGGGTATAGGTATTGGATGGGAACCTATACCCACGATTTTTAAAAAACTGTGGGTATAGAGTTTTTTTTTTGAAGCCCTATACCCACTGTTCTTATAAAACCATGGGTATAGGTCATGCTCATACCCACAATTTTCCAAAACTGTAGTTATAGCTTTCCCATGTTAAGGTGAGAAAAAAATATTTCCACTGGACAAAAATTTTTTGGGGAAACACCTATTGCAATGGATTTCCACCTATAAACATGGTTTATATATATATATATATTCGTATAAGTCAACATGGTGTAGTGGTTAGGCATAAGAATTCTGAACAGGCGGTCCAGGGATCGAAACCCGCAATTGATGATTTTTTAAAACCTATACCCACAATTTTGAAACTGTGGGTATAGAATTTCCAATCCATGGATATATCTTAGAGCTATACCAACATCTAAACTCCCTATGGTTCCCAAAACCGTGGGTATAAGTGCCTTTTCCAGTAGTTTTTTATTTCTTTCAGATAATCAGACTTCATGTGGCGAGGTTTATTACATCTAAAACAAATAGGATTGATCTTTGAATCCTTTTTAACATTAGGATGCTAAATTTTTCTTTTTTATTTCAATTTTTATCATTTATAGATTTTTCAAATCTCCTTAAATAGTTTTTCAATATCATCTCCATTATCAGAACCTATATCATCAAAAAAATAACTAGAATAAGGAACAATTATTTTGAAACAATATCTATGTTTTTTTTCACTAATCACATTATCAACATTTTTAATTCAATATCATAATACAAAAGTTTACAAAAAAGATACTCCATATAATATTGAGTAAAGTCTTTAATTTCTTAAATCTCTAGGTTCTTGGAATTCCATTTCTTAATAAGGCCTCTCAGGATTATTTTAATGATAAATTCATTGATCATGGTATCTCTAAGAACATTCGTGTTTTTAACAATCATTGTGAATCTCTGATACATCACATTAAAACTTTCATTCTCTAACATTTTGAATTCTTGATACTCTACAATGTACATGTCAAGTTTTTTTGTACGTCTTGTTAGAAAATTGATTAGTGACTTGTAATTTACTCTAAATTTTAGAATAAGTTTTATATGAAAATATATGAATGTAAAAAATCATACTAATTGAATAGTAATTATAATTGATAAATTTTTAATTTAAAATGTACTTAGCATAATTATTACATAACAAAGTATTTAAATTAAATTTTGGAAACTTTTAATGTCTTAACATAATTGTCCAGTAATCAATAGAAATATTTTTCAGAATAGCTCAATCCTATATTTCTATTAGTCATAGTCAACTCCATTGAAACGCATGGCCTCAAAAAAAATTATTATCCATCGCATCTTAAACTGTGATAACTGAAAATAGAGATTTCCTTTAGACTATTTAAAGTTTGGGATGAAAGTTAGCTCAAAGAATATTATATCTGCATGAATATAAATAAATATATAAAAAGATATCCAAAAATAGCATTATTTGGTACCAATTGTTAGGTTCAACAATGGTGATGGCAAGAGACAAGAGGGATGGGTGAATTTTCAATCTCAAATAATCAATGTAATTAAACAATGAATATGATATGTTGGGGATAAATCCATATATCAATTCATGTGAACTAAACTAAATATGTAATGAGTGTTATGAAGTTGGTATTACATGAAAGTTTAAATAGGAAATATATAAAAGGTGTTATAGGCATTTATATTTGTTCTAGTGAATTTTTAATTCACTCTTCATAATCCCTCACACTCCTCAAGTGATGTGAACATATATTAATTTCCTCACTTTTTAAGGGAGGTACAACCCTTTAGAACCCATTTTATACCTAGGGGAACAACCAACATTTTCCTCACAGAATCAATCACAACCCATCATACTCTTTGATGTAGAGGAATAGTTGAAGGGATTTAGAGGGATTTATGATAAGTTAAACCCAATAGAAGAACAAATCCAAAAACACATTAATCCCATTATCAATCTATATGTATGGAATGAATATAAACAAAGTAAAAGAGTAGCATACCTTACACCTATAAATCCGTATTATAGAATCCTCTCACAATAATTTGAATAAGATCATTGAGAATCACTCGAAAGACTCCGTCCTATCAAGGTATGCATGGATCATGGGAATAACTAGATGTATGGATAGGATATCCCTCTATTCATAGTTTTATAGACCCTTATCTTTAAAGAATAAAGAAAAATAATATCTTGGTAATAATCTTGGTTTTAGGAGTTTTATTGCGTGCAATGAATGAAAAACTCACACCAACCCATTTAAGGATCAAAAAAGATATATATGGGCCACTAAGAACCCAAATTTTTAGACTATATTCATGAGACATTTCATAAATGACTCTCAATTTTACAACTATTTATATCATTCATCTCGATCCTCTATCAATTCATTTAACATTTAAATGAACAAGTAAGAAATCCAAACCCCTCATTATCATCATCGTATGATGATCCTAATAGATAATGATAGCTGGTGTTGAATATAATGCTTGGAAAAAGGATTCATGTACAATACAACAATCCCATATATAACCACACACACTCGGTTCTAGACTTGACCCTATGAACTCACCCCACACCTACCCCCCCCTGCAGCCACCCCACCTGTTTGGGGGCATAAAATTAAAAAATATGATGCCCCTCAACTAACTGATGTGGGGTGAGTGATGGAAAGTCTAAATAGGTTACATTATCATATGGCGCTGATAAGATAATTATCTATTACTATAATAAGTGAAAACACAAGTTGAATCTCTTCGTCAACATGAAAGGCCCACACTTGAATGTCTATGTCAGAATGGACTTCATTCCTCCAGGTGATGTTATTATAGGTGTTATTCATCACCAACATTGAGGACAATCTTCGAGAGTGCTTCCTCATGTCCCACCGCTTCAGTTTTATAAATCCATGGTGAACACAATCTGACTCCACCAACTTCACCCACATTCCCTTCTCCCCCATCACCAGCTCCCTCTACTCTCCCACTAGGAACTCTAACGTCCTCACCCTCCTAAACAACATATAAAACTGATTGTGAGACCTACTCACATTTTTCTTCATCACCCACTTTGTAATCACCAACACCACCACCCTCCCACCCATCCCCACCATCACCTTCCATATGAATGTTGGTGCTTCCATACCCATAGTTGATCTCCCTACCATACCCATAACACCCTATCATCAGCTCCATTTTCTATGTTTCTTAGCCTTGGTATTATTACTAGATAGTTCCCCTACCCTTACTAACTTATTCTCTGGTCATCTGTCATTGACTGAACGTTCATGGATGCATGTTAGGTGTGAAGCTAGATTATACATCCATAAATGCGGAAGCAGATCACTAGATTTGATTATAATAAATTTCAGTGTAAACACACTCAATTTTATGTCTTTCGATTCATATGATTATTACAATGGATAAACACAACCAATTTATAGGGATACAAACTTGTATTAAAAAATGAAGGAAAACCAAAAAGAAATAAAAGACCACAAAATGGCGTAGTGGGTGTTGCCCAAGCATCTGAAACTAGACATGTCAAGCAACCCAAGTTTAATTCTCCAAGCCTCCATCAAAGCACTGTATTTTTGGTGTCGTCCAAGGAAAAAGAAGATTATTATTCAACATCCCCCCTTAAACATTTATTCATTGTATAACTGGTGACTAATCAACGTGTTCAAAAACATCACCATAGTTAACACCATCATTTTTCTTATATCCTTTAGTGGAATTGATGGAATGGATTTCCTCATGAATAAATTTCCTCCAGATTTCATCAGTTTTGGATTCCTCAAATCTAACTAGATCAGAAGTCACCAATAAACAATACAAGTTTATATAATCCTCCATTGTTTTCATTCTATCATATATATCTATAAGTATTTAAATGTTTTGGGGTCATATATGATAAATTTCCCATTTTAGGAGTATGTGGTGATGACATCATTGGTTCTTAAAATCCTCATTATTTCAACGGTGCTTCTTCAATTATTTATTCATCTTCTAGAGTGAGTCATGCCTCTCTTGAGTCATCATATTGATTCTATTTCTATGTCTCATTTTAATAAAAGATAAAATATATACTATAAATAATATTCTTAGTGATGGTATTATACAAGATATATCCCATTTCTCGGTCTCCGTATCCCATAAGGACACACTTCACTCCTTTTTCCTCAAGATTTATTTATCTTGCCTCAGAGATCCTGACATTGGTAATGGAACCAAAAACTCTAATATGGATTACACTTGTATTGTGAGTAATCCATACTTCATGTGGCATCTTTTCTTTATGATTTTTGGTTGGGAATATATTGAGTAGATACACTGTGAACAAAGTCGCTTTAGCCCAGAAACTCTTGGGCACTAATTTGTCTTTAAACATGATTCTTAACATGTTGAGAATAGTTTGATTTTTTCCTTTTAGATACTCCACTAAATTGGGTTTTGTAAGCCATCATCATCTGGTGTTGAATTCAATATTTTTTGTGGTACTCTTGAAAAACATCATAGGTTTACTCCCCACCTAGATCAGATCGCAATGTTTGTATATGATGCTTTCTTTGATTTTCCACCAGCACCTTGAATTATTTGAATATGTTATGCACTTATGAATTCATATTTATAAAGTATATCCATGTTTTCCTAATATAATCATCAATAAATTTCAGAAATCACCTCCTTTATCTATTTGATTTTGGATTTAATGGACCATACATATCATTGTGAACTAGCTCTAGTGACACTACAACATTCCAATTGGTCTTCATTGAAAATTAGTTTCTATGTTGTTTGATTAGAACAAAACTTTTACATATTTTATTTGGGTGTCTAATGATAGGAATTTTATTCTTCATCTTCTTTCTTTCTAATAATATTAAACTTTCAATTTTTAAATGCCTACACCTGAGATTTCATAGCTAGTCATTATCATCACGTATAGTCGTCAAACACCATGGTACATTGGCTTGGATCATAAGTGGAGACATATAGTTATTCTCCATTGGTAATTTTGTGACCATCCTACCTTTTTCATCAACAATATTCATTTGTTTATTTTGTAGGATTATATGAAATCCTTTTTACACCAATTA
Source organism: Viscum album (assembly GCA_963277665.1). Lineage (NCBI taxonomy): Eukaryota > Viridiplantae > Streptophyta > Magnoliopsida > Santalales > Viscaceae > Viscum > Viscum album. The sequence goes on along the minus strand of OY728121.1, from coordinate 1,150,304,455 downwards.
CCTAAGACTCAAGATGTTGGTATTCATGTTGGGTACATAGTATACATCAAAGAAGAAATCATGATTTTTGTATTTTTTTCTTGATTAGAATATCTTCTATTCCTTGTAAAAATATTATTGAGAGATTGAAAAATGAAATATCTCCTCAAACCCTCTCATCTAGGTTCATAAACAAGTTCTTGTGACCCGTCATGTGGTTTCTAGATCCAAATTCAATATACCACATACCTTAATGTTGTGTTAATTTTGTGACATTAACACATGGGACTCACCAAAAGTATCTCTTTATTTGATGATATATTCCTCCTTTATGTCATTCTCCATGGGTTGATTACTCCAACATTCATTTCTATAATGTCCAAATTTCTTACAATTATAGCCTTGAACATTTCTTTTATTTGGTTGGAGATTATTGAATCCTCCCCTTATTCCTCATCCTCATTCTTGTGGAGTATAATTTTGATTTACATGACCTCCCTGATTTGGGATTATTCCGCCTCATAATCCTTTTATTGGATTAAATTATTGTCCATGGAATCCTCTACCTCATTTTCTTCAAAATGTCCCCCTTTCTCATTTTCAAACTTTTGGAAATATGACTTTGATTACCAGGCATGATCCACTCTATTAGTATCACTCTGACAATTCACTTTCAATTTGTGGGATTATAGATACCCCACAATTTCTTTGAAAGATATCATCTCTAGGTATTTAGTTTCTTCGAGGGTGACAACTATGTAATCAAATTTTAAATCTAAGGATTGTAAAAAAAATCACATACCCACATATAGGCAATATTTTATCTATTTCTTCATATTCGATTCACCAAAAACATTATATGAGTATGATACATGTAAATGGTTTTATAATATTTCATAAATAGGGATTTGAACTCACCTCATAGAGATTTTAGTTATATCAGCTTCACTTTATCCGCACCTTTGAATGCTTTGTAAAGATTATCCCATGTCTCCTTTGGAGATTTTGATAAATCGATTATTTCAGAATTTGCTTCATCAAGGCCTTGATAAATGATGGATTTATCCTTTCATTACCACTTCTGTTCTACCCAAAGAGTTCCCTTTTGAACATCCAAAACAAAAACCTTCACTGCTTTGGATTTTGAATCGGTGTATATGTCCATGAAATCTTGGGTGTCGAGGTGTGATTGAATTTGGATGCACCAATCATCATAATTGTTCCTTTTCTAATTCGGGATCAAAGCATGTGAAATCTAATTCTCTATAGAGATTGAAAAATATTTGGATGGGAAAATAGAATAGCATGGGAAGGATTCTAGTTGAAATTGAGGTGATTTTTTTTTAAAAAGGGAGATGGCGTGGAGGATTGATAGTGGGAGGAGAGATGTGTGATTATGGGAAGAGATGAGAAAGGGAACAAAAAATGGGATTGAAACCACTTTCCAAAATTGGCATATAAAATTGGGAAAAGAAAAAATTGATTTTATACAATGTCAAAAGCATCCCTTTAAAAAAATGGAACGCACCTGGATAAATTATACCAAAAAAAATACTTAGTTTCAATAATCATTATCTTCTTCCCTCTCCATTACTATAATTGATTGGAAGAATATTTGATGGAACCCTCACACATAGGAAGAAACACCTTCAAACCCTATGATTCCACTAAAGGTGGATTATGCAGTAGCAAATTCAAAAGAAGATCATTGGAGGTGGTCATAATAAATTGCAGTAGAAACACACTATATTTTATTTCTTCAGATTCAAATGATTGTTGAAAATAGATAAACACGCCCTTTTTATAGGGATACAAACTTAAAGAAAAACAAATGAAGGAAAACCAAATAGAAATAAAAGTCCAAAAAATGGTGTTGTAGGTGCCACCCAACCATCCAAATCCAGACACGTCAAGTAGCCCAACTTGAACTCTCTAATACTACATCATTTTAGTGTATGTTTGGTGTCATCCAAGTAAATAAAAGTTTGTTATTAAATAAGGAAGAGTTAAAAATCTAGTTCTTTAGTGTCGATGATGTGAGGGTTCATTATAGTATCTGAGAACACTGCCCCTATCAGTGCTACCTTAGGCTTTGACCAACCATCATTGATAATGGGATTAGGGAAGTAAGATGGGTGGAGTTCCAGATCTAGAATTGTAGTTTCAATGATGTGAGTCACATGCCTTACAACTTCTAGTGGTTCCCTGGCTTCGAGATCTATGAGAAAAGACGATGAGGAACCTATTTCCATACCTTGGAGATGGCTCCAGTGGGGTGGCACCATGAAGTTTTGTTTGTTATCAGAGTGCTCTTCTTGTGTGGATTCTTGGACTTTCTACCTTAAGTGAACTTTCATGGATATTAAAGATCTATTTCTATTTTACCTTGAGTGGAAACAGGGCATGGCATCATCAACAAAGAAGCTTATATATATTCTTTTTTTAAACAGATGTTTCCTTTTATTATTACATAAAAACATATTTACTTTTTTAACTCAAGTAACTAAATGTATTTTTTTAAATAACTTAACACATATCTCATCTATCATATCTTCTATTTTTAAAGGAAATAACTAAATTGATTTTATGTTAAAGAAAATCCTACATCACTTTACAAATTCCTTTTTTTATAAAAATATTTCTATATCATATTTATATTAGAGACTAGTATAAGGGATTTTATTTTAGTAATGTTGTTACTAATATTTTTAAGACCCTTTTATTTTCCATTTTTTTTACTTATTTATTTATATTATGTATGAAAAATTATTGAATACTTAAAAAAGGAATGTTCTCAAAAATCCATTTTTAGCATCCTTCTACCCTACTCTCTTCTAGTCACCCCTTTCCCTCACTTTCAATCTCACCACCACCAATCCACCATGGCAACCCATACCAATATTCCATAGTACACTTAATCTCATAATCTCACAATTGGGTTGGAATTACCTTCACTCCTACAAATTTCATCTTATGAAGCATTAACATTTTGATGCCACCATGCTTAGTACTGTCCGGATAGTTGAATGTTTAACTACATATGAGAAGATTTCTGAGAAATAAATTCCTTCCTTATATTGAAATACCTTTTCCACTATCCACACTTTTTAACACTTCTTTCCATAAGCATTACCATAGATTTAGTTTTATCCAGCGCTACCCTTTATCAACGCTAAAAAAATGGTAATAAAGGTGTAATTTTATTAGTGATAAAAAAATGATGATAAAAGGTGCTTTTATCATCTCTAAAAAAGTGCTGATAAAAGTATCCCTTTATCAGTGCTTGTTTTAGTGCTGATAAAAGTACCCCCTTTATCAGCGACTTTTTTAGCACTGAGAAAGGATACTTTTATTGGTGCTTTTCTTAGCGCTAATAAAGGTATGCCAATAATCAGTGCTAAAATGATTGTTTTTATCACTAATAAAAGGTTTATTTCATTAAAAATTTATATATCATTAAAAACATGTATTAATAAATAAATATATTTATATTAATATAAATAAAATATATTTTATAAAATATGATTTATATAATAGAAAATATGTAATCACAGTTAATATATAATATATACAGTGGAAAATGGTTTATAAAATAATTAAAAAAATAATATTAATTAAAAATTTGCTAGTTATTATTGATTAATATTCATTTAATAACTATTTAAAGATATAAAAAATCAATAAATCAATAAATGATCTAAAATAAGTTGAAAACATGACTCGAACTTCAAATAACCATAACTTTTGATCTGGGTATATGTTTGAGCTCTACCATATATCAAATTGAATCTTGTGAAAAGATGTATATTGTGGTGACCCTAATCATCATTTTTTATGGTAAAAAATCCAAAATTTCCTCTAAAATTGAGTTTGTTTCAGGGTACCCCCATTTTTTAACATTTCATGGAATTTCATTCTCATTTAAGGGAGTCTTATTATATTTTTTAGCGGAGAATAAATTTATTCTCAAGTATTACACATATATAGATATTATGGAATTAAAATTTTATCATTTTTCATATTATACTATTATGTATAATTAAATATATACACATGTATTCATATTTGTATATATTTACACACTAAATTTTAATTTTATAAATAAATATGTAAACATGTTTACATATAGAATATCTTTTGAAATATATAAACCATGTCTAAAAATAATAATATCTATTTTGTTTAAAAAAATGTATGAATATTTATATACCTATACAATGTTTATATAATGTATTCATATTTATAAATATATTTTTGTGTGTTTCTGTATTAATCGACTTATATATCTTTTTTTGGTGGAGACTCAATTTATTCTCAAGTATTACACACATATGGATGTTAAAATGTTCAAATTTTATCATTTTTCATATTATACTGTTATTTATAACTAAATATATACTCATGTATACATGTTTTTATATATTTACACACACAAAATATAAATAAATATGTAAACATATTAACATATAAAATATCTTTCTAAATATATAAACCATATCTAAAAATAATAATATCCATTTTATTTAAAAATTGTATGAATATTTATATACCTATATAATGTTTATAAAATGTGTATATATATATAAAATGTATTGTTGTGTGTGTCTATATTAACAAATTGATATTATATATATATATATATTATAATATATGTATATAAATATTAACATATAATTAATTTAAATAAATATAAATATGTATAATTATATTTATAGATACACACACATATATAATATATATAAATGTATGTATGTTGTATATATGTATGTATTTATTTATTTATTAATTTGTAAACATGCATACACACAAAACATATTTATAAATGTATTAAAAAATAATCATATAAATATATATTAATATATAAATAAATATATGGATATAAAATATAATTATATATATCATCAAATAGATAACAAAAAAACATAGAGAAATGGTAAAGGTGCAGGCGCATGAGGGTGAGGTCTCAGGTTCGAATCCAAGGGGAAGCACACATGGGTTTGGGAATGAGAGAAGTGCTAATAAAGGGCCGAGGAGGGCCACACGAGTGCTGATAAGAGAGTGGGGTGGGTGTCTAGCACCGATAAATGTGGGGGTGGCCTCCCTACCAAATATAACTCTTATTTATAATTTTTTCTACTTTTGACAGTGCTTTTATTAGTGTTGATAAAGGACTCTTTTATCAGTTCTAAAAAAAGTGTTGTTAAAGGGGGGATTTTATCATTTTTTTTTAGCACTGATAAAAATCCCCCTTTAACGGTGCTTTTTTTAGCACTGATAAAAGAGGTCTTTATCATTGTTTTTTTAGCACTAATAAAAATGACTACCTTTTAATAGATCTTAGATCAAAAATATTTTTTTAACATTGATAAAATCTTTTTAGTGCTTTTAAAAGTCAGTTTCATAGTAGTGAATATTCCTCTTTCAATCAGAAAACTAACTTATTCTTGACTGCCTTTTTACCTTTTAGTAATTATATCAACTCTCAAGTTCCATTAGTTTTAAATGAATAAATCACTTTGTCCGTTATTAACTTTCACTATTTGGCATCATTAAGTGTTTTCAATTCTTCCAAACATTCTTGTTATCCTATATCCATTAAGAGTTGAAAGTTCATATCATCCTTAAATCTTTGTGTTAGTCTTCTACCTCTAGTTGATCTCTCCAATTGAGTTAGATAATCTATAATGCATGGATTAGATTTGACTTCTAATGCCTGAACATATAGCACTCCCACTCGAGTTTCATCTGCCCTTGAAATTTCTTGCACTTCTTTCAATAGTCACACAACTAGACTCTCAATGATTCCATCAAAGTTCATTGGATTTTCTAAACTTATGGTTTCCTTACTCAGATTAACTTGGGATTAGATAATTAATTTATTTATTTCAACTTCTTTCTCTACCAAGTTATAGTCCTTCCATAGAATCTCTTCGTTGAAGTGAACAACTTTTCTTTTGTTGAATTTTCTATTATCTTCATCCCATAGTTGGCATCTGATGTTTTCATCACTATACCCAGTGAAGAAACAAACATTAGACTTAACCACAAACTTTAAGCTATCCTTATCATAAATATAAATGTATTTCATATTCCAAGGACTCTATGGTGTCCACCTTCTGGTCATTTTCTATATCGTATCCCCTAGAGAAGTTCCTACATAACTACTAATGATGGACTTCTATTGACTAGATATTCTACTATGTTGACAGCTTCAACCCAAATTACCTTGGAAATTCCATAGTTCAACCTCTTAATCTAATAATTTTCTGTCAATCAACATCTGATTCATTCATTATGAAAATCTATTCTGTTGTGAAGTTCATGGAACCATTATTTTATGCCTTATCCCCTTATTCTTATAAAAGTTTTGAAAGTTGTATTCAGTGTAGTCACCATCATTGTTTGTATGAAGATGCTTCGAATTCAGGTTACACTCCCTTTCTACCAAATCATTCCATTGAGTGAAAACCTAAAATACATCAAACACATACTTTAAAAATTAAATAAAAACATTTTGATTAATATCATTAAGAAAGGTTACAGAGTAGATGGAACTACTGTGAGACTGAATAGGTGCATTTCCCCAAACATCGGAATATATATGTTCTAACATCTGGATTCTAGGCTTCCATCTATCTAAATTGAAGGAAACACTTCTCTACTTCACTAACACAAATCTTTCACATCTTCATATTTCTATGTGATCAAGATTAAATATTCCATTTACTGTTATAACATTAATTTTCTTCTCACTAAAGTGATTGATCATATAATTCCAAACATTTGGATATTTCTATGAAGAAATTTTGTCCAATGTAATTTCATATGTGCTTCTGGTTAAATAAAGAGTTCCATCTTTTACACCTCTTACTACAACCAATGATCATTTGGTAACTTCCCATTCACATAGACAAAACCAAGTAAACAATCTCATATTATCTTGAATACTTAGTAAAATAATAAATGAATATATTATGGAATGTAAGAATCAAGTCCACATCAATCTGAAACATGTTGTGGTTGGTATCACTTAAAGTGTATGTTTTCAATATAAAAGTTTCATTTTAGTTTAAAATGTGTTTCACATTTTCAAAAACTAGGAAAACTAGTTAGTATTTTTTTAAGATTTAGAAAAATCATCGTTATCTCATTTTTGAAATTTAGGAATCAACTGCATGTTAATCTGACACACAATTTGGTTGGTATGACTCAAAGAGCATGTTTTCACATTAAAAAGGGTCATTTTACTCTAAAACACATGTCATGTAGCTAAAACCAAGAATATTATCTTAGTTTGTCCTGATAATTTATTACTATGGTCCATAATTCATTTTTTATATATTGTAATTAACTACATATAAATCCAACACATGATGTGGTTGGTATGACTTAAAGTGCATGTTTTCACATTAAAAGTGTAATTTTACTCTAAAACATGCATCACATAGACAAAACTGAATAAATGAGATTATATTGTCTTAAAACATTGGGAAAATTATTCATAATTCATTTTTAGTGTGTAGGAATTGAAATCAAATAATTATGATCTATGAAGTGGCCAGTATGACTTGAAGTGCATGTTTTCAATATAAAAGTGTTATTTAAGTTTAAAACACAAATCACATTTCCAAAACCTAGAAAATGATCTTGGGTTGTTTTGAAACTTTAGTAAAATGATCCATATTTCATTTTATATGTTTAACAATTGATCACACATCAATTAGACACACAATGTGGTCGGTATGACTCAAAATGTGTGTTTTCACATTAAAAGGTGTCATTTTACTATAAATCATATGTCACATTTAAAAAACCAAGAAAACATGATCATATTGTCTTTATACTTTATAAATATATATATAATTCATTTGTGACATGTATGAATCGACTGCACGTCACTCCAAAACACGATGTGCCCGGTAGGACCCCTAATGCGTGTTCATAATAAAAAATGTCATTTTAGTGTAAAACATGATTCACATAGACAAAACCAATAAACTAATATCATATTATATTTATACTTTAGTAAAAAGATAAATAATTCATTTTTTATTTGTATTAATTGACCTCATTCAACCTGACACACAATGTGTTCGGTATGACTCAAAGTGCATGTTTTCACAATAAAAGTGTAATTTTACTCTAAAACACATGTCACATATCCAAAACTAATAAAAATAGCTCGGATTGTCTTTAAATTTTATTAAAATGAAACATAATTCATTTTTTGTATTTAGGATTCAATCACACATCAATCTGACACACGATGTGGCCGGTATGACTCAAAGTGCTTGTTTTCAATATAAAAGTTTCATTTTAGTTTAAAACACACATCACATTGTCAAAACTAAGCCAACAAGATCATATTATTTTCAAAAATTATAAAAAAAGATTCATAATTAACTTTTTGACATGTAATAATCTACAAAATATCAATATGACACATAATGTGGTCGGTATGACTCAAAGTGTATATTTTTTCATTTAAAAGGTGTCATTTTACTCTAAATACTTATCACATATCCAAAAGTAAGAAAAAGATCTTGTATTGTCTTGATACTTTATGAAAATGATCCATAATTTATTTTTGATGTATAGGAATTTACCTCACACCAATATGAAACATGATGTGCCTAGAAGGACTCCAAGTACGTGTCCACAATAAAAAATGTCATATTAGTATAAAATGTGATTTACATAGCCAAAACCGATAAAATAAGATTGTATTATCATGAGACATTTTAAAATTATTCATAATTCATTTTTTATTTGTAATAATTGATCACATGTCAATATGACATGCAATGTGGTCGGTATGACTCAAAGTGTGTGTTTTCACATTAAAAGTTTCATTTTACTCTAAGACATGCATCACATAGCCAAAATAGAGTGAACAATATCATATTTTCTTAATAATTTAGTAAAATAATCCATAATTTATTTTTTATGTGTAGGAATTTACCATGTGTTATTCTAACACATGATGTTGTCGGTATGACTCAAATTTCATGTTTTCACATTAAAAGTTTCATTTTACTCTAAAACACACGTCACATAGCCCAAACTGAGTAAACAAGCTCAATTTTTTTTATAATATAGGAAAATGGTCCATAATTCATTTATAATGATTAAGAATCGACCACACATCAATCTGACACATGATGTTTCCAGTATGACTCAAAGTGCATGCTTTCAATATAAAAAGTTTCATTTTAGTCTAAAACACGCTTCACATATCCAAAATCAAGAAAATGATCTTTGATTGTCTTTAATCTTTAGTAAAATGAGAGATAATTCATTTTTGGTGTTTAGGAATCGATCGCATCATCAATCTGACACACAATGTAGTCAGTATGACTCAAAATGCATGTTTTCAATATAAGTGTGAACAAAGTCCCTCGGTAGAAGGCATGAACCACATTTATATATGGTGTATAATATGTAATAACTAATAATATAATTAATCATATCAAAAATAAAAAATAATAAAAATAACTATTTAATATAATTTATAAATAATAATATATTTAATAATTAATAATGTAATTAAAATATTACTAATTAATGATATAATTTTTAACAACTATTTATTTAATTAAGATAATTAATAATTTATAATATCAGTACTATATTTAGTAATTAACAATATAATTTATCATATATGGATTATATGTCATTAAAATTATATTTTTTTTACTTTTGAGGCATTATTACTAAAATGAACATTGATTTTATTATAGGTACAATCTTTTGTACAGAGGTTGATCATTGGAAAAATCCTACTATAATAGTTTTGTTTTTGTATATTAAGTTGTAATTTTTTTACTAATTGTAAATACACATCAATGTAAATATTTTGAATGAAATTTTGAATGTAAATTTTGAATTGAAATGATGGTGTAATGTAATATTTGTATTTCAATCAAGTTTTCTGTAATATTTGTATATCGATGTCATTATTCTTTATAATTTGGTTTTCTATTAGGGTAGTTGTAGGGTGTCAACTTTATAGTAGCTAATATGGACTTTATCAACACTAAAAAAAGAACTGATAAAGGCCATCTTTATCAGCACTAAAATAAAGCATTGATAAAGGTCGCACACTTTTCAGGACACTTAGCATGTCAACACTTTTTAACACAAACAAAGCCTATTTTTCTAGTGCTAATAAAGGTGGTTTTTGTAGTAGTGCATGGTAAGGCACATGAGAAGGAGTGTCTTGAAATACATAAAAACCATCATCAAACTCCAAAACAATCTTCCCCCTTTTGATTATTTCAAAACACAAATAGGTTTCTGACAAAATCTCACATTAATTGAAATGATCAAAAAGGTAAGATCATTAAGTTTAGATCATGAAAAAAATAAATGAAGTATAATATAAATAAATTAAAGTAAAAAAATAGGCATGATAATTATAAAAATTAAACTTATCCTCTATATATACGAAACAATTATAACTAGGGTCTTACCTGAGTGATAATGTCACCCCATAATCTTGTATGAAATCCAGGTTCAAATCCAGGTGGTAACAATTTCCATGGAACTATAGTAGCACTACAACACTGTAGCAATGTAGTTACTAGAGTAGTAAATGTGGTAGAGTCCTATAATAGTAGTATTGTTCATCACAAATGGGTTTATGGGCCACTAAATTGGGCATTCATGCTATAGAGCCTCCAAGCCATCAAAACGTGGGCCTTTGAGCTATGTACTGGAAGAAACTTCTAACTGGTGGAGTGTAAGATGGTGTGATTTTGGGAACCAATGAAACTAGATGTAGGATTTTCATTAAAGAGGCAATTGGTCGCTAAAATCAGCGAACAATTATTAGAGAACACTTCAAGATAAATGTCACACATACTTCTGCACAGGGTGACGATGGAAGGTTGCAAACAAGACTTTAGGGTGACTAGGCTAGCATAGGTGGTTGACAACAATATGGGTGGGGTTATTACAGTTTGGGGTCATTAGGCCACTTCTTAAGGCCTTTTTTACTCTAATACTTTGGGACATGTTATCTGGGGATTTTTTATTATATAAGCATTCCCACACAACCCAGTTAAACAAAGTTTTATCTAGAAAATGATATAAAATGTTATTTGAGTCATATATTAAATAACTAAGTCACAATGAGAATAAAAAACTCTCACTAATATGAATCAAAAAGGATTTAAACTATCATTCTTGATAGTAAATCAAAAAAAATAAGAAATAAATAGAGTAATGAATAAATGACATGATAAACATTAAATATAGCTCCCTCTTAAACTATACAAACTTATTTAATATAAATTAGAAGTATCATAAAAGTTAAGTGGTAATGAACACTCTCCCTTAATCTAAACACTTCATTATGAAATAAGAATATGAAAATAAATTCTCCTTTTCCAAACTCCCCATCTATACAAAATTTACTACAAAGATCCACAAAATAGGGTAAAGATATTAAAGAAATTAATAAAGATATAAAATTTATTAAAAAAAATTGAACACCTGCTAGCATACCATTGAACTAAAAAATAAAAGGTAAGCATGATTGCCAACCTGAAACACTTTACCTAGGTATGATCACTAACATAGGCTAATAGGATTTATTATAACCCACTTAGGGACCAAATCCATAGAAGTGTTAAGATTATTGACATTAAATGTAGACTTTGTAGTAAATTAATGCTTATGCCCAAGGGAATGTATAAATATAAATAGATAGTTAGATGTATAATATCCAAATAATCATAATCTAAAGCAATTAATAGTAGAAATTATTATAGTTTTACCTTTTACAAATTAATTATTATAAAAAATAGAATCTTTCCCAGTGTATCCAATACAATTTCTCTTCATTATCATCATTATAGTGACATCATTTTATCAAAACATTCCCTTCAAGTGATGAACTCAACCAGTGATTCATTCAACATATCTATTTTAGCTTTTAGTTTCTCATTCTTTTTTTAAAGACCATCAAAATCATCACAAACCATATCCTTGGTGGGTGAGTCAATATTTGATGTTCTAAAGGATCGATTAAGAACTCAGAAGGGGGGTTGAATCAATTGCTCACTTTTTATAAGTTTCAATACTTTTAAAACTTAACCCATGAAACCTTTTAAAGTTTATAACCTTACCATCTTTTAGAAAATACTCATGCATGAAAAAGTAGGAAAGCATGTAAAGAACACTATATTTACAAGGTTTTTTATTAGTGTGAGAACCCACATCCTTGTCAAAGAAACTCCCATGGGTTTATGGAAATTCACTAATTTGAAGAAGTGAATAAAAATTTTTCCAACTCCTATTAGACGCCTTCTATTACCCAATAGGAATTATTATACTACCTCCCTTTAGTTTAAAAAGTTTTATTTCAAACAATTCATCCAAAAAAAGTATAAATACTTCGTTTAATTTTCTCCATAAAAGTTATTAGGTCTGATGATCCTGATTCCAATGGCCTTCGGTTCGATGAACTCAGTCTGACTGACTCAATATGATAAACTCATTCTCAATATGCATAACTCAAACTCTACTCAAATTCTTAGTCTGATCTTCCTCAGTCTGATCTTTCTTAGTCTAATCTTCCTTAATATGATAAACTAAATAATTATATTTCTAGCCTTCTAATGAGATCTCTATTCTGAAAGAACTCTGACACAAATTCTTTAGTGATCCACCTTTTCCACACATGTGAAAAGGGTTGAAAAGTATGAATGTGTTATGCTTATATTTATAGGCATCCCAGAATGGAAATGGAGGGAAACTGAAAAAATCTTCCCGCTTTCTCAAATTCAAAAACTCTAAGATCTATACATATTTGAATTTCAATTTTGATCACTTAAACTCTTCACAAATTTTCTAGAATATTCTTGAGTCTTCCTAGTAATAATCCTTCTCAAACTTCCTAACTTTTCTTCAGTATAATGGATCTTACTTAGCTCATTACGATGGAACTTCCTCATCTCATTATGATGAAACTTCCTCAGATCATTATGATAGAACTTCCTCATCTCATTAAGAATAGACTTTCCTCATCAGAGTCAGTCTGATTGACTTTCCTTCTCAGATTCAATCTGGTTAACTTTTCTTCTCAGAGTTAGACTGACAAACTTTTCTCCTTAGAGTCAGTCTGATTGAATTTACTCATTAGATTTTTACTGATTAACTTTCCTTCTCAGAGTCAGTTTGATGGAATCCTCATAAGGATGGAATTCTCATTATGATGGAAACTTCATTCAAAAACTTTGAAATTTACCAAACCTCATCATCTATAACTCATTCCGATTTCTAAAAACATCTTTGCTTGGTACTTCTAGATCTGATGAAATCTATGTCTTAATTCCTAGAACTAATACAATATTTATGATTCCCCCATTTCTTCAAAATATTTTACCATGAGAGTTTTCATGATTTATGATAACTTCAAGATTGAAAAAACATCGTCTGATTTCAGGTTATAAAGTTAAAGAAATTTTTAACTCATGACACCACTGTCTTTCTTCATTATCTTTAGCATCATTCTAACATCCTCACTCCACAAATTCTGAATTTCTAACCAATGTTGATCCTAAAGAATCTTGTACTTAATGCTGATGGATCTAAGTCTAATGGTGCAATCGATCAATAACTTTACAGAACTTCCAGCTTTCATCTTCCTTATACCTTCTGCATCTGGTACTTCTCAGTCTAAAAACTTGTGTCCAAAAACCTATGTTTGGAAAAACAACTTTCTCAAAGACAAAAACTTTTCTACCCCTTTTTTTAGATTCGAACATTCAGAAACTTTCATCTTTCTTACAAAACGTCATTCTGATGGGTTGGGTCTGATCCTGAAGAATAAAAACATTCTTTTACAAAAAGGTTAGTTGTCAAAAAATAAAAAAAAATGATAAAACAAATTGTCATAAAGGTTCTTCAATCTCCCCATTTGGATTTTTTTCAACACTCATTAACAACTTTTTCAACTCTCAGAATTTTTTCACAACTTAACTTTTTTAAACAAATCAAGTTTTTTGAATTTTACCAAAACACAACTTTTCTCAAAATAGAGTGTCCTTACACCACACTACTGGATAAAGTGATGTTTTTTAAGGAATTTCATACCTCGGTGGAAAGAAAATTATGCATCCATGTTAAGATAAACTTTCCTCACTTTTCTTTTTCAATCACTTTTCTTTCTCTCCCTCATTCTATGATAACCACAACTTCATATTCATAAAAATATAAGTAAAAACTTCTTACAAAGTAAAAATTTGTTACTTTTATCCCCCTTTTTCAACATAATCCAATAATGGTGGGGGACTTCCTTATGATATTTAGGAATTCATTAGAGGAGGATGAACATGAAGTCGCAGCCTCAACTAAACAAACATTTTTTTTAACATTTCCTTTATGAAGATATTAACAATTTGATACTTCATTGAGATATATTCTAGCAAAAAAAATCTAGCACCAACTTTCTCTTTTATAAAGTGAAACTTTATATCAATTTTTTTATCTTGAATATTGGACATGATTTTTAGAAAGATCAATTACACTCTGATTATCATAAATTATATTTAATGGTTTAGAAACTTTTAATTTCAAATCTTCCAGTTGAACTTTCATCCACAACATATGAGTACAATCATGAGTAGCCAAAACATATTCTGATTTTATTGTACTCAAATTTGTTGAAATTTTTTTCTTACTATTCCAACTTACACAACATTCACCCAAGAAAAATGTTCCTCCTGAGGTTGATTTTGTATCATTACAATCTCCAACCCAATCGGCATCAGAATAATAATGAAACTTCATCTCACAATTTTTTTTTTATAAAAACCCATGTGAAGATGTTTCTTTGACATATCTCAAAATTCTCTTTGCCGCCAACATATTTGATTCTTTCATAGTACTTTAATATCTAACAAAAAAATTCATAACATAAACAATATCAGGCCTTGAGGCTATAAGATAAAGTAGACTTCCTATTAGCTTCCAAAAGTCTTTTTGATTCAGAGTTTTTACAAACTCATATTTGCTCAAATTCATCCCCACTGAGATATTAGTAGAAATTTCTTTATATTATACCATGCCAAACTTTTGTAACAATTCCCCAACATAAATTTCTTGAGATAGGAAAATATATTTTTCTTTTTTTTGAACTTGTAAACCAAGAAAGAATTTTAATTCTCCTAACATTGAAATCTTAAATTTCCTTTTCATTTCTTTAGCAAATTTTTTACAAACATCTTCTCTATACCCAATAAAAATTATATCCTCCACATAAATAATTAAAATTAGAGTTTCAGAGTCGATATCTTTCATATATAAGTTTCTATCAACTTCTCCTTTAGAAAAATTCAAAATTCTCAAAAAAAATCAAGCTTAGAATACCATGTGCATGGAGCTTGTTTCAACTCATACAAAAATTTATTCAATATACAAACTTTTTTTGATCCTCGTCAAGTAAAAAACCCACAAGGTTGTTCAATGTAAACTTATTCTTCACTTTTTCCATTGAGAAATGCTAACTTTACATCCATATTATATAATTTGTAATTCTGATGAGCATCTACTGCAAGAAACATTCTAATAGTTTCTAATCTTGAAATAGGGGAAAATGTTTCATAAAAATCCACACCTTTCACCTGTGCATAGCCTTTACAGACAAGTATTTATTTGTTTCTTGAAACTTCTCATTGTTCATTCAATTAGTTTTTGTAAACTTACTTTGTTCTGATAAAATTTTTACCTTTTGGATGTGGAACAAGTTCTCATGTTTCTTTTTTATCAATTTGATACAACTGTTCATTTATATCATTCACCCATTATTTGTGTAGAATGGCTTTTGAAACTAATTCTGGTTTAACTTTTGAAATAAGTGAAGTTTGATTTTCCAATTTTAGCTTCCTCCTAGTATGAAATAGATCCTTCTGATTCCTAATAATATTTTCAGTCTCAACATGTTTTTGTAAATTAGGAAATTTAAGAGTTCCTATTTCTAATTCACTTTTCACATCACATGATTCGTCTGAATCTTCATGCACATCACTTTTCTAACTTTCATTTTCGTTTAAAACTTTCAGTTTTTCTTCCTCATCATTCCCAGAAACTTTTATTAAAGAAGTTGGATTTTCAATAACTTTCACATCATATGATTACACCAACTATTGTAAACTTTTGTTCCAACATTTGTAACTTCTTATATTGAGTGAATAACCTATAAAATTTCCTTCCTCAACTATCTCATCAAACTTTCCCAGATCCATATTTTTTATTTTAAGTAAACATGGACTTCTAAAAACTTTTAAGTACTCCGATGAAGGTTTTTTGTTATACTACATTTCATAAGAAGTCATGTTGGTTTCCAATATCAACAAGAATTTGTTTTGAATATGTACAACAATAATAATAGCTTCTCTCTAGTAGAACTTTGAAATTTTTTATTATTCTAACATACTTCTTCCTATTTCCACCAAACTTCTATTCTTTCTTTCTATGGCTCCATTTTGTTGTGGAGTGTAGTGAGATTTATACTGATGTTTGATACCATACTTTTTTAGATAAGTTTCAATATTATTTCTTGTGAATTCAGTACCATTATATGTTCTCAACTTCATTATATAAATCCCCATTTCTTTATTAACTTATTTTCTAAAAAACCTAAACATTTCCACAACCTCTGACTTGTGTTTCATAAACATGATGTTTTTCATCTGAGTGAAATCATAAATAAAGGTGATAATGTACAAATCCTTTTTTATTAATGTCTCATTAACCCACATAAATCATAATGAATAATTTCAAGTGTTCAAGTAGATTGAATCTCAAATATCATATGACTTTTATTAGTTATCATACCTTTCTGAAAAGTTACACAAACATATTCTCATCTTATTTTCAATTTTGGAAAGTTTCAAACAACATCAACCTTAAAAAATTTGTTCATGTTTCTATTACCATGGTGTCTAAGTATTCAATGCCACAAATTATTTTCAACTTCAGCACTTAAGTAACATGAGTTGTTAAATTCTTTTATTTGGAAGAGATTCTCACTGGTTCTTTCTCCTTTTGTAATAACTTTTCCATTTTTCACACTTTTGGTAACACAAGAATCTTTTCTAAAGAGTACTTATTTTCCATCATCACAAAGTTGACTTACACTAAGTAAGTTATGTTTTAGTCCATCAAAAAACAAGACTTCTGTCACGAACCAGCCCGGGTACCCTGGTAACCCGATAACCAAGCTGGCCCTGACATGGCCCGAAGGGTGTTCCCGATCCCCACAGGTCGGTGACTAGCACCAGGCATCGTACAACATACAAGTGGGAATGATTTTTCCACAAGAATACGGAAGCAAGAGTAAAAAAAACAGTATGCATAACAAAAGAAACTCCACTGGGAGTAATGTACCAGAATACAAATAGGCACAAAAAGTCAAAGTGCTACAACCCAAGTACAAAAAGGGAAAACAGTCCCTCCAAGAGGTCCCTTCCCTTTGCTAGATCCTGGAAGAAGAAAGTCTACAAACACCCGAAGGTAAAAGTAGGGTGTGAGCCTAATCCTAGTAGGATACCACCAAAGATTCCATAACAGATTCCAAAAATAGATTATCCAAAGAAGAGCTTTCCATTTTCAAATAAACAGGTTTGGCAATTCGAAAGCATATTTTAACTAAACATTCTATACATTTTCAAATGATGGAAAAACCAATTTAAACAAAGTTTTTACAAATGATGGAATATTTATAAAACAATGGCTTAAGTAAAAAATTTATATAAAATAGTTTATATAAATTCAGTAGGCATGTAAAGCAGTTCAAAAACATTGACATACATTTATATCTCAAATATAAATAAACAAGCGAGCAACATGGTCATCTGCCAAAAGATATGATAGTATTAACCAGTTATAGGATTCCACACTCTCTATGTGAACTCAGCAAGATATGTATACACACGTCCCTATGACAATGGCCAAAGGAGACTCGCACCAACCCGTCGGTGATGTGACCCACTACAAGTATGTTTTAGAATGTTGTCGTAGCATAGAGTGTATCCAAATAACTCACTAACTACCTAAGGCTTGAATGTGCTCTTACATGATGGGATAACTATTTTAATATTGCTTAAAATACGATTAATCATGTTCTTCCATTTCAAAAGTGAAAATCTCATTCCATTTAAAACCAAAACAGGTTTTATTCAAAACGTGCCTCTTTCACAAGATAAAACCAATGGATTCTATCAAATCATTTTAATCCATTTTCATAAGTTTGAAGTCCATTCAAAACCAATTCCATCATTACACATTTCAGTTTCACAATTAAATTCAACAATCTAATTGAAAACATTTCCATAAAATCCACAATTTAAATTAAACAATTTAAATAGACCAATTTTCCATAAACACACCCAATTCAATGGAATTGGGGTTTTCCAAATTTCCATACCAAAACCATTTCAAATATCTCAATTCAATGGAATCGAGTTTTTATCAATTTAATTGAAAGCAACTTGAGAAATTGAATTTAAATCAATAATTTAAATAAATCAAGCAAATACAATGATAATCAATTTGGAAAGATGGGACGAAACCACCTACCTCAAAGGTTTTGACAAAAACTACAACGGTCGAGAACACTCAAGAAAACTGGGTCACTTCATCAAGAACCCGCCTTAGATCTCCCCTCCTAGTAAGACCAAGACCAAAAATCATCAAACTTGGTACCACAAACTTAGATCTACCCATAACGGGCATAGATCTAAGAAACCGAGAGAAGAGGAGAAGTAGATCTAAGTAGATCTAAGAAACCGATCAAGAACGATGAAGAACGATCACATACCTCAAGAGTCCGACTTCGATTCACCAAGAGGAGCCTTTGGATTGCCTCTGGAATGATGGGAGAACCTTCTCTGACCTTAGGGGAAGACAAATCCCGAGTTAGGGCCGCATAGGAGGAAAAACGAGGCACTTAGAGGCAAAACTGAGCAAGATCCACAATTTAAGGATATTATTTAAGTGACCGCACGGTTTGGCCGCACGGTTTGACAAACCATGCGCTAACCATGCATGAGATACTGCCTCGGCTGTAGCGACCCCCAAAAAAATGGGGTGCTTAATGAGACATGATATACTTAACATTACATCTTTACAAATTAAATATCATGTCTCATTTACAACAGAAGATCGCGAGGCTCAGGATTCTGGGAAACCAACTACTTTCGATTAACTTTATAGGTATCAACCATGCCTGAAAATTTTTAACAAAAACGTAGGGTGAGCAAAAATGCCCAGTAAGGGGTTTTAAAAACATTTTTAGAAAATCCTTTCCCAAAGAAGTTCTCTCGAAGAGAATAAAACACTTTTCTAAAACAAAACATTATCTTTTTTTTTAAACATGAAATCCATCTTTCTTTGAAAATCACTTGCACAAAGAGGCACGTACTTGGAATGAGCTTTAATGTAAACATGATCAGAGTGCACAATATAAAAATAATAAACAATGCATAATGTTAAAACAAGGTTACTTTAATTCTAAAAGAATTCTATGGCTAAGTAGGGAAAACATGCATATCATGGTTCATGAGTAAAGTGCAGTTCATCTAACAGTTTACCAGATGAAAAACAGTTCTTGTTACATAAAGTACATCTTCATAATCTTGGGAGCTTTCAACTAGGGGTTGTCCTGTTAGTTGAACTAACCCCTGGTTAACCTTTATCATTACATGCAGAGGGAATGTATAATCTTGGACTTTGTCAAGACTTTTCATCAAGACCGTATACATACTTAACAGGTCAAGGCTCACTACCCACCCTGTTTCCTTAGCACAAGTCAAGTCTAACTGCCAAGACCGTCGCACATGTTCGTCTCATGAGACTCTTGCTTTACCCAATGCATTGGAGCGCTGTATAATTTCGGGCGCACCCGTCACATCATTCTTGTTGCGCTATATAATTCCAGGCGCACCCGTCACATGTAAGTCCTATACATCCCTCACATATCTTGACATGGCCATTCGTTCATAGGGTTTCATGCATTCTTAATTAAACCCCATTTTCACATACTTATTCATTACATGAGGATAGTTTAAACATTAAAAACATGATGACATGCATGCTAAAACTCCGTGCACATAACAAGTTACCTTGAATTTAAAAACATGGGTTTCAAGAGAATGAACATATTACTTAACATTACATAACATCATAGTACCCAATTAAAGCATGGTCATTCATAACTTACACATATAATGATAAATGGATATCGTGGGTTTTTACTCAAAACTATCTTATAAAAACTCTTTTATTAGTACTTTAACTAAACATGAGTACATGCTTATGAATAAATGTATGCATTTATAAAAGTTCAAGGAGTCCATACTAACCATTTTCACAAACAAAAATCCTCATTTATCCAGAGCAGTGATAAATGAAAGTTCTCAATTGTAATAATAATTTTGAAACCAAACCATCCCATAAATTTCATCATGCTATATTGAAATAAATTACAAAATAAGAGAACCAAGTTCACATTGGTGTACATACACCTCGATATGATCGCATGTATATATATATATATATATCAAAATACTTCGTATACTTGCATGATTTTGCATGTTCGTACAATTACCCAAAACCTCCAAGTTTATAGGCGAAAAAAAAATTAAGGTTATAAACACAAAAGAAGAATTGTATATTTGAATATATCCTCTTATACTTATGTGTATATAAATGTATATATATATATATATATATACATTTATATACACAATGTGTATAACATTAAAACCGAGTTAAAATGAACCTCAAAAGAAAACTGCTCTTAACCTGGTCGAATTCTGGATGATGAAAACAGTGGTAATCGGTTCTTAATGCCATGACACAAATTCATATACACATATATATATTTGTGAGGTGTATATAAATTATAGTGTACCAAAGCCGGAGGAAACTAAACATAAGAAGGGATTTTCCCTTTTTACCCACTACTCGATTTATCAAGCTGAGAGAGATCTCAAATTCTGGGTTCGCACCCGGTTCACATATACCCAAAATATATACACACATAACATGTATATATATATATATACTCCAAAACTCAAACACAACTAAAAAAAATAAACATGCCTCTTACCTTCAGAGAGGAGGAAAGGAAATGATAAATGAGGCAAGTGGATCCAGTGGATCCAGTTGTACAAACACAGTATGAATACATATATATATATAGCACATATATATATATAGCACATATATATATATTTATATAAACACCGAAACTCAGGAACCTCAAAAAAAAGGCTTCTCCCTTACCTTAACCCGGAGAGGAGGAGGAGTACGGTGCAGCTACGGGATCCAGAAGCTGGAGAGTTTAGGGTGAACCGAAGGTATAAACCTAGAAGATATAAATATATATAACAATTATATACGTGTATATAACTATATACAAAACCCGGTGTTTACACAAACTGAAAAAAAAACACAACCCTTACCTTATCTCGACGAGGAGGAGGAAGAGAAAGGAATAGCGACGGCGTCTGGAGGTCGGAGGGGTCAAGGAGAGGAGTGCAAGCCCTTCGGCCTTCGGTGTAGCAGGGGGTTTAAAAAAACGAAGAAGAAGAAGAGGGAGACTTTGGGCGAGGCGAGGGGTCGGTGTCGGCTGTGGAAAGAAGGGAGAGGCTCGGGTCCACTCGCCGGCCTAGGGGAGAAAAACGGAGCCCCTACGATTCTCTGGTATGGTGACGTGCGGAAGGAGGAGAAACCAGTGGCACGAGGTAGGAGGAAGACGCGAAAAAAGATGGACGGTCGGGATTAAAAGAGGGAGGGATCGGATGGCCCGTGCGCGACGCGGGTTTAAAAACACGGTTTCAGCCGGTTCCTTCTTCTTTTTTTAAGTTATTTTATTAATATTTTCCTTTATTAAGTCATTGTTTTTATTAAAGAAAACTTAAATTATTAAACTGACTTTTATTATTTTAATAAAAATCATTGGTCAAATAAAAAAAATATAAATTGATTTAATCAAAACATCTTATTATATAAACATATGTATATATATATATTCTATTTTTAAAAAAAATACCAAAATTTTTATTGGCTTTATTATATTAAGTATATTATTTTTAAACCATAATTATTATATTTTGGAAAATTAGAGGTTCATTTAATCAATTAAAGAAAGCATTGATTTATTCATCATAATATATATTTATTTGTTTATTTATTTATTTATTTTTCCTTTGCTGAATTACATAATAATTACCTTAATTTATAATTTGATGAAAACATTCGGATACACTCTTTTAAGGAGAGAAAAAAGAAATTGGTTGCTTAAAAGAATTTGTGTAAACTTAAAGACGCGAGATTTTTAATTAAAACCCTAATTTAATATAGTTTCAAAAATAGTTAATAAAGGTCGAGTTATTAAAGTAATAATGTATCTAATTTGTTGTAATATATATAACTCATAAAAATCCATTAGGTTTAATATAATTAGAAGATAAACGTTTCATTGTTAAAATTAATAAGTATAATGGAGGAAAAACAATACTATTAATTTTCGCCGTTTAGAAACATAAAATAAAATTATCATTTTGGGAAAACTAAATTAACATTGATGACACTTTAAAACATTAAAGCAAAACACAATTATCATTCTGATTTTATTCCAACGGTCAAAAACACAAGATTCTTTAGGAACCAACGGTTGAATTTATAGCTGTTTTGGGGTTCAACGGTCATATTAAGGTGCTTATAAAAAAGGGTTTGGTCTCGGGTGTCCCTTACCCCAAGTGACTGAAGGAGAAGCAAAGATGGTTCGTGTGATCCCCTTGGTGTTGAGCACGGTCGCGGTGGCTTCAGTAATCCTTATGTTCCTTATGATGGATGCTCGAAATCCCTACCGCATTCTCGGGCTCCTAGTAGTTTTAAGCAGTCTTCCCATCATTGTAATCAGGTTCTTGGTTGGAATTTTCGGTTAGTTTACCTTAGTGAATGTTGTAGCCGAAGGGTTGCTTATTTGAATAAAAGGAATTTTTATCCATTTTATGCATTTTATTATTATTATTAGTTGTTTGTTGGTTTACTTAACGGGTGATATTGGAAAACAAACTTGTCAAAACAAAACATGGTTGTCTCGGGTTGTTACATCGGCAACCCTTCTCACATGGCTCAACCGCACAATTAGACAAACTGTGCGCTACCCGTGCGGAAGCTTCTGCCCAAGTTTCAAGTCCCGCACAGTTTGGCCGCACGGTTTGTCAAACCGTGCACAACACATTGTCCTCTAGTTTTTCTTTAAAAGATCACCCAAACGCAACCCAAGTCTTTACCCCAAAACAGGGGTACTTAGAAACATCAAAAAGTACCTAAAAATGTAACGGGATGTTACAACCTCCCCACCATAAGATCTTTCTGCCCCCAAAAAGCCTATGAAGAAACCTCCACGTCAAAAAGATGAGGCCACTGATCTCTTATTAGTGCCTACCTTTCCCACATCTCATGAGAATCAGAACCATGCTGCTAGAGTAAATAGACCAGAGGTATTGTTCTCTCATGAAGTACCTTGGTCTCAGAATCAACAACCTTGAATGGTCGTTCAGTAACAGATAAATCTGGTTCAATCTCAAGATCACTCCACCTCACAACATAAGATGGATCCAAGAGATACTTTCACAGCTGCGATACATGGAACACGCGCGTTATGTATCGACGTCAGCTGTGGTGGTAGAGCTAGACGGTAAGCAACTTTCCCCAAAAGACCAACAACCTCAAAAGGTCCCACAAAACTAGGAGCCAACTTCCCTTCCCTCCCAAGCCATTGATGACCTAATCGGGGTGAAACTTTCAAGAACACCTGGTCACCAACTGAGAACTCTAAAGGTTTATGTCGATGATCAACATAAGACTTGTACCAACTCTGAGCTGTCAACATTCTTTGATGAATCAACTGGATCTTAGCTGTCGTCTCTTGGACCAAACTCGGTCCTACCATGGAACTTTCACCAATCTCCGACCAACATAAAAAAGATTTACAAGGACATCCATACAATGCCTCAAAAGGATCCATTTTGATCGCAGATTGGTAACTGTTGTTATAAGAGAACTCAACTAGCCCCAGGTGATCATCCCAAGACCCACCAAAATCGAGAACACAAGCATAGAGAATATCCTCAGGGATCTGAATATCTCTCTTTGTCTGGCCATCAGACTAAGGATGGTAGGTCGTGCTCAAACGGACTTGAGATCCCAGTGACTCCTGAAGGCCTCTCCAAAAGAGAGAAGTGAACCGAGGATCCCTATCAGAGACTATAGCAGATGGAACTCCGTGCAAACGAACAACTTATTTCACATAAATAGTTCCCAACTCCTCAACTTTGGTTGTATCTCGAATAGGTTTAAAGTGACCCGACATAGTTAGTCTGTCGATCACAACCCATATCGCGTTCTTATTCCTCTGGGTTTGAGGTAACCCAACCACAAAGTCCATAGAGATTTTATCCCACTTCCATGTTGGTAATGGAAGTGGTTGAAGCAAACCCGAAGGTTTCTGGTGCTCAGCTTTCACCTGTTGGCATGTATAGCAACGAGATACAAACTCAGCAATGTCTCGTCTCATATCTGGCCACTAGAACTGTCGCCGCATGTCATAGAACATTTTCGTGGTTCATGGGTGCATATCCCACTAAGAGTTATGGAAAACCCCCATCACATCCTTCCTTTCCTCTAACGGCACAACATAATGGTTTCGATAACACAGAACACCCTCTTTGGAGAATGACCACAGGGTGTCGGTCTCCCCCCATAAAGAGAGTTCCTAATGCTATGGAACTCAGCATCCAATTGTTGTTCCTGAAGAATAAACTCGAGAAGAGTAGAAATCAAGTGAACACTGGATAAAGAAACTTCATTCCCCTTCCACTGGACTCCAATATGCAACTGAGCAAAAAGAGCCATCAAACTCCACTCTTCTGAAGATTTTTTCACAGCCTGTGATGGAAGTTTCCTGCTTAACGCATCTGCAACTACATTCCCTTTCCCTGGGGTATAGGCAATGTCAAATTCAAAAGATTGTAGGTACTCCACCCAACGCCTTTGGAGGAGATGAAACGCACCGCCGATTGTTGTCTATCAACCGGTCAAAGTTCCGGTGCTCTGCTAATGTGTATAGCAGCACTCGGGTCGAATCCTCAGCAATGATACTTCTAAATAGTTGATTGTTTTTAGTTGATTGTATTTTGATTAGGGGGGGTTTGTTTGCAGATCTTAATTGAAATGATTGATTGACTATAATTGATTTAACAAATTGATAAATATTGAGGTGAGTTCATTATTAGGGAGTTAAGCTTGTGATATCATTGAGCTTTGTTTTATATTGAATTTAAATTAACACCCACTTCACAAGTTGACGTCGATTAGAATTCCTAAGTGTTAAAGCTTTAATCCAAGCCTTAACTTAACTAGGATTCTAAAATAAATCATTAATTGTTTATGTTAGTGTATTTATGGTTCCAATAATCCATGTAAACCACATTCTAAACAAAAGATGTCATTAATCCATGACATATTAAGTCCAACATACACAATGTTAAATTAACGAATACTCATCGAGAAAATACTCTCAATCACTTAACATCCCTAAATTTTGACTCACCCCAATGAGATATTTACTAATCCATTTGGGTGTTTAATATTCTGGTTATAATAATTATTATGATAAATTAAGAATAGAAGAAAAACAAAAGGATTAGAAAAGAGCGGTGCGTCGAACACACACACGAAAGATTTTGAGAATCAAAATGGAATTTCAATTGAATGGGGAAGAAAAACGAGGGACTGTAATTTAAATTGATTAAAACTATTTTAAGGCTATTAATATTATACTACATAAGGTTGATGAGAATAAGATATATTCAAGAAGAAACTTTCATTAAAAAGGAATTACAAAAGAAAGGACATACAAAATTACAACAAAGAAGAACACAAAAGTAAAAGGAAACAAAGAGAGGAGGAGAGGTATCTCTTGTTGAAACAAGATCAAATCATATCCTCCAAGGCCCTTGGAAAGGCTCTAGTAATTCCAAACCTCTTCTTAAGTCCTGAAATGCCAACCCCTTGGAAGGAGAGGAGAGGGATGTATTTATAGCCCAAGGAGTGGACTGTTTGCATTCCAAATATGTCCCTCCACTTAACCCGCATATTTACCAATCTAGACAGCTGAATAACGAGCTGGTGTATTCTTCATAAATGTAGATATGGATGTCTTATGTCTACCCTCAAAATCTTGCGGTCATTGGACTTTTTTACCCAAAGTTATGGCTATTTCATTAAACAAAGCTAAACTGTCCATTTCTATCCATGACTTTTCAATGGATGAAATGTGAATGGATTTTTGAATAGTAAGATGCCATCAAATCCGGATAGATTCTTCAAAAAAAATTATCGCCTATATCTCATATTTAACACTGCAAATGATCATCTCAAATGGATTTCTAGATAAGGAGAAACGTCTACATCTATGTGCTGATTTTAATTCCCGGCAAGAATGGTGGGTTGGACTTCATAGAATAATTTGGGCCACTTGTTGAAGACTTTGGGCCTTTAAATTTTTACCCAAGATGAAAAATATTGTCCCCCAAATTATGGTGGATAATCAACTATTTTGGACTTCTGGATTGAGCCCAGTAAATCAATCTTCAAGGCTGACCCAGTTTGTTCACAAATTCATTGGGCCTTATTGTGTGGTAAATATGAACCTTCAAATGGCAGAATTGGAACATGATCCCTTCTAATGAAATGTTCTAAATTTAAATAGGAATCCTACAAAACAAAAACCATAAAATTTGGATCAGTATAGTAATAGTTATAGATAATAAATTAAACTGACTCAAATATGGATTTATTCAAATAGTGCTCAAAATTATATTTAATATTAAAATATGAATATTACACACAAATTATGAACTTTTCATATAAAATCAGTAAAGGGAGTTAGTAAAATGTAATGAATAAATGAATAACATCAACTCCCCCAAACTTAGGATTGTGCATGTCCTCATGTGCAACAAATATAAAAAACATGACAAAATCATTTTCACTCACCAACAAATATTAAAATTTTATTTTTTTACTAATCAGGGGAGGTTCAAACCATTCCACTCATCCATATTGAATTCCACCACAAATTTTTACAGAAATAATGTTTAAAAAACAATTCATTTTTCATGCTCAAAATTAGAAATAGAAAATGTGGGCACTCAAAACTTACTCCACTCAAGATGATAAAATTAATTTTTGGAGCTTCACTCATTCACCAACCAAAAGTGAACATCTTAGAGTTTTAAAGATCTCTCGGCTTCCATTCTCCATTCTACAGTTCACAAGAATAAAGAGGACTTTTTAGGGGTTTTTCTGTGGCTATGGGACGGTAGGATTATAATGTCCAAAAGGGTGGAAAGAGGGGCTAAAACACTAACATGGATAAAACAATGCACAATTTTTTGAAACTGAAACATGGAAGAAAATGGAAACACATTTTTACAAAGGAAAAAATGAAGCATGACACAAAAGTGTAAGAAAATTTGAAGGGGATGAGAATATGGAATATTTACAAAACACAAAGCTTCTCCCAATAACATAAGTGTTCCTTTTTCTTTTCATTTATTTTTTTTGTATTTTTTCGAAAGTTGAACTTGAAATAGATCTCACACTAATCACCCAACCCATGTTTGATCTCCTCACGACACTAATTGTAATAGTTATAACAAGATCAAAGGTTTAGGAAGAGTGATTTTTGACCTAACCAAGACACAACCCATTCTTTGCATTTTTTTGTTTTTGATTTTTTTTTTTTGAATTTTTTTTGAACACTTTTCAATAATATTTGTAGAAAAGGACGTCAAGATGAGTCCATTAAAACAAAAATCACTAAATTATGACCTCTCCCCCACACTAAAATGGATTCTTTCCCTCAAGCATATGACAACACGTTGAAAATCAAGAAAAGGATACCCAAAATGAAATCCATCCTCCCCACACTTAAATTTCAAGAAATTATGCAATGTAAATCCATGTAGATGTTGGGTGGGACAAGGTATTGGGTTTGTAATGTGGCTATCAAAGAAAAGGTTTACATAGGCTTGAAGGGGCTTTCAAAAGGAGGATTAATGTAGGGTAATGGGAGGCTATTTGGCCATTGTGATTCTCATGAGGTTAAAAAAATGCCTCTATCATATTAATGCACACCAAAGTAGGAAATTCAGCTCGAAGGTCCACAAACTCAAGACTCACAAATGGGGGTAAAAAACACACATTTTGAAAATATGGTCATAGGTGACCTTGGCATGAAAGCTAATGATGTTCCTCACGATAGGGGTAAATCATTTTCCAAATCAAAAATTGGGCATTCAACATTTATTGTTCTTGACAAAAAATTCTTTATCCAAAGTCATGATGAAAATGAAAAAAAATTAGATGAAAACATGTCTTTCGATTCCCCAAAAAGGTTCGACAAAATTTGAAAATTTAATGGTGAGTAATTATGACTCTCTCTTTTTTTACCTTTTGTATTTTACTATTTTTTTTAGTGTTTTTTTTAATACATAGTCACATAAAAGAGAACGATAAAAAAAGGGTTCGATGAAGAAAGTGGTAAAAAAAATGAAAGAGAGAGGAAGAAGAAGAAATAGAGAGAGGAAGATAGAGAGAGAGTTAAAGGGAAAGAGGTGCCCCCTGGTTTAGATTTGCTGGGTCTCCATCCGGTGGTGGTTCTATTTAAGTGGATGGGGATTCGATGGAAGTCGACGTGGTTCCCGGATTGTGAGACCTCTCATGGTGATGCTTTAACCGATGTCTGTTAACCGTGAATGTCCTTTTGGAAGAGGGGTCTTGGACTTGCACTACACCAAATGGGTAAACATTAGTAATAACAAAAGGACCTTCCCAACAAGAATTAAGCTTACCTGGGTGAATTCGGAATCGAGAATTGAAGAGCATTACCTTTTCACCTTCATGAAATACCTTTCTCAGGATGTGTCTGTCATGGAGTACCTTAGCCTTCTCTTTGTACAGATTGGAATTCTCATAGGATTCAAGTCGAAGCTCCTCCAATTCAGCCAATCGCAACAATCTTTCTTCACCAGATTTTTCACAATCAAAATTACAGGTTTTCACAGCCCAAAAAGACTTATGTTGGATTTCAACTGGTAAGTGACATGCTTTACCAAAAACTAGCCTAAAAGGAGACATCCCAATGGGTGTTTTATAGGTAGTTAGATATGCCCAAAGTGCTTCACCAAGTCTTCCAGGCCAGTCTTTTCTGGTGGGTTTTACAATTCTCTCAAGCACTCTTTTCACTTCTCTATTAGAAAGTTCAGTCATTCCATTTGTTTGGGGGTGATATGCAGTTGAAGTTTTATGTAAAACCCCATTATTTTTCAGAAGAGATTCCATGGTTCTATTACAAAAATGGGTTCCTAAGTCACTGATCAAGGCATGTGGTGTGCCAAATATTTGGAAGATGTGGGTCTTCAGGAACTCACTAACAGTATGAGCAACATCCTTCCTAGTGGGTTTGGCCTCAACCCACCTTGAAACATAATCGAACGCAAGAAGAATGTATGAGAATCCATTGGAAGGGGGAAATGGTCCCATGAAATCAATACCCCAAACATCAAAGATTTCACAAAAGATTAAGGGCTTTTGGGGCATTTCATTTCTTTTGGAGATTATGCCAAATTTTTGGCATGTGGGACATGATTGAAAGAACTCATGTGAGTCCTTGAAGAGGGAAGGCCAGAAGAATCCAGAGTCTAGGACCTTTCGGGAGGTCCTTTGTGGTCCAAAGTGGCCACCACCAGGAATTGAGTGACAGAATTCTAAGATGGAAGAATATTCATCTTCATCAACACATCTCCTAATTACCATGTCTTCCCCAGTTTTCCAAAGTTTATTTTCTTCCCAAAAATAGTATTTTGAATCACTTTTCAAATTCATTTTTTGTTCTTTTGAAAAAATTTCAGGAAAAACACCAGAAACCAAGTAATTTACAATTGGGGCATACAATGGTAGTTTTGGAGTGAGAGATGAAAGGTGATCAATTGGAAATTCAGGATCAATGATTTCAGAATGATGAGAATTAGGAATTATACTCAAGTGATCAGCCACAGGGTTTTCTTTTCTAGGTATATCTTTGATTTCAAGGTCAAACTCTTGGAGCATTAGAATCCATCTTATTAGCCTTGGTTTGGAATCACTTTTCTTGAGTAAGAACTTAATAGCAGAATGGTCTGTGAAGATGATGATTTTGGAACCTAAGAGATAGGGCCGAAATTTATCTAATGCATAAACCACAGCTAAAAGTTCCTTTTCAGTCACAATGTAGTGAGATTGAGTTTCATCCAATGTTTTTGAGGCATAATAGATGACATGAGGAATTTTTTCTCTTCTTTGACCAAGAACAGCCCCAACAGCTCTATCAGAATCATCACATGTCAATTAAAAGGGTAAGGACCAATCTGGGGGTTGGATTATTGGGGAAGATGTAAGAGCAGTTTTGATTTCAATGAAGGCTCTCTTTCAAACCTCATCAAAATGGAAAGAGACATCATTTTGGAGCAAATTAGTGAGTGGGAGGGAAATTTTACTAAAGTTATGGATGAATTGCCGATAGAAACCAGCATGACCGAGGAATGATCGGATGTCTCGAACAGAAGTGGGTTGAGGAAGTGATTGGATCACTTCAATTTTGGCAGGATCAACTTCAATACCATCTTTTGAAACTATGTGCCCTAGAACAATCCCATTTGCAACCATGAAGTGACATTTTTCAAAATTTAACACAAGGTTACACTTGACACACTTTTGTAGGACAATAGAGAGTGAATTCAAACAAGATTCAAATGACTCACCATAAATGGAGAAGTCATCCATGAAGACTTCCATGCAGTGTTCAATGAATTCAGAAAAGATACTCATCATACACCTCTAAAATGTTGCAGGAGCATTGCAAAGTCCAAAAGTCATTCTTCTATATGCATATGTTCCAAAGGGGCATGTGAAAGTAGTATTTTCTTGGTCTTGAGGTGTGATTGGGATTTGAAAATAGTCAGTGTATCCATCAAGAAAGCAATAGTGTGACTTTCCGGCCAATCTTTCTAGCATTTTATCAAGGAATGGAAGAGGGTAGTGATCTTTTCGGGTTTCAACATTCAATTTCCTATAGTCAATGCACACACGCCATTTTTTCTTCACTCGATTTGTGACTAACTCTCCATGTTCATTTGTGACAACAGTTATACCACCCTTCTTTGGTACAACCTGAATTGGACTAACCCATTCACTATCAGAAATTGGGTAGATAATACCAGCTTGAAGAATCTTGGTTATCTCTTCCCTAACTACCTCAGGTATGAGTGGATTGAGTCTTCTTTGGGGTTGTCTAACTGGTTTGGATGTCTCCTCTAGATGGATGTGATGCATGCAAAGGGCAGGGTTGATTCCTGGTATATCATCTAGGGTCCAACCTAAGGCTTTTTTGTTTTCCTCTAACACTTGAACAAGTTTGGAATCCTCAGTTTCAGTAAGTGTGGCAGAGATAATGACAGGATATGAGTGATCATGGAAGAGGAATGCATATTTCAGGTGTGCAGGAAGAGGTTTCAAATCAGTCTCATCTTTCACTTTTGGTATAGACAACTCAGGAATAGAAGAAGGGACTTCAGTTGCTTCAGATTCATTTTCCTTAATACTGTCCAAGGTGGAGCAGTAGAGATCAGAATTGATGTGGAATTCAAGATAGTTTTCAAGTTCCTCTAGATTGATGGAGTCTATGAATGAAAGGTCCACATCAACATCACCATTTATGACTTGGTTAATCCTAGTGCAAATTTCACAACATCCTATCTCTTCAGAATAGGATGAACATGATGTAATGGGGTTCAATTGACTCTTAGAAGTGTCCTCGGAAGCATGGATTGAGAATGCATAGTGATCCTCATATGGGTATCGCATGGCTTGGAAAATGTTGAATTTGACCAGTTGGTCACCGAATTCCATGGATAAGATGCCAGAATGGACATAAATCTTGGTTCTCGTAATCATGAGGAATGGTCTTCCAAGAATTAGGGGAGATCGAGAAGAGCTAGTCTCACCTTCCATGTCAAGGACATAGAAATCAGTAGGTAAGATAAGATCATTGACTCGGACAAGGACATCCTCAATTATTCCCTCAAGACTGGTTGTGCTTCGATTGGCTAACTGAATGACAACACCCGTTGGGTGCAAGGGACCTATACCAAGGTTGGAGAATATGGATTTGGGCATGACATTAATTGAGGCTCCTAGGTCTATGAGTGCATCATCAAAGTTGGAACTTCCAATTTGGCATGGAACCGTAAAGGTCCCTGGATCTTTGCACTTTATGGGAATAGACTACTGGGTGGAAACATTTTCGAAGGTCCTAAGTTGCCTCTTATGGGTACACAACTCCTTGAGAAACTTGGCATACTTAGGAATTTGTTTTATGGCATCTAAGAGGGGAATGTTGACTTCAACACGTCTAAACATGTCGAGCATTTCAGGATCAGGTTCAAAGGACTTCCTTGGTTTAGAAACAGCTTGTGGAAAAGGAATTGGATTCCTAAGTGGAATGGAAGGAGGTGAGGGAATGGATTCAGGTTCTTTTTCAAGTTTCTTTTTCTTTTCTTTTTCTAGGTCAACATTCAAAGGAGGGTTTGAGGATTTATCTTGAGGCACAACAATTTGCTTTACCGATCTTAGTGAAATTGCACTTACATTACCCTTGGGGTTGGTTAATGGTTGAGCTGGGAGTTGGGAAGAATTTGATTGTTGTTGCTGGCTTAGGTGGGATGCAAGTTAACTTATTTGAGTTTCAATGTTTTTAAGGCTAGAACGGGTGAAGGAGGCAAGATCTTCCATTTCACTTTCCCATGGTTGCTTGGAAGAAGAGGCTTGTCCCAGATTGGGATTACCTTGATTTTGGTTCTTGGGAAAGCGATTGTATTGGGTTGGAAATTGGGAAGGCTCATTCGGATAGTGGAATCCAGGAGGAGGATTGTTCCTTTGATGTTGAGGAACAAAAGGATAAGGTTGATGGAAGTTACCACCACCTTGACCATATTGGAATTGGTTTGGATTTTGAGGAGGGAATTGAGGGGGATGAGAGACGGGATTATCATACCTCAGGCCTTGGTTATATGAAGAAGAGAAGGGCTCAGAGTGAGGTTGGTTGAAGTTTCTAACAAACTGAGCTGATAGTTGAGGATTGGTGTTCCGCTGAGCATATACTGCATTGAGCTCCATTGGTCCAGATGAAATGGATTGATCCTCTTGAAGTTGTGGACATGTGTTAGTTGGATGAGATGGAGAGTTGCATATTCCACAGTTTTTGACAGGTCCAGGAAATAGTGACTGTGGAGAAGATGAGGTTGGGGCTTTGGTAGCCACCGCTAGTTGACGCACAAGACCTATAAGTTCACTCATCCACTCAGTCATCTTGTTAGGCTCTATGGGTTGATTATCTTGGGCTTGTTTGACTTGAGCATGTGCTTGAGTATGGAATTGTTGTGTGTTTGCATCCATGCTACTTATGAGATCTCTTTCAGCTGCTGGAGTTTTGTCAACAAGAGCACTGCCACTTGCGACATCAATGAGGGTTCGCTCCATAACCAATAACCCCTCATAGAAGTATTGGATCAAGAGTTGGTCAGGGATTTGGTGGTGTGGGCAGGTTGCCACAAGCTTTTTGAACCTCTCCCAGTACTCATGGAGTGATTCATTTGGGAATTGACGGATACCACTTATTTCCTTTCGGATGGAAGCGGTACGAGAAGCAGGAAATAATTTTTCTAGAAAGAGACGCTTCATGTCATTCCATGTAGTTATGGAACTAGGAGGGAGGTAGTAGAGACATGACTTGTCAGAGTCATCTAGGGAGAAAGGGAAGGCTTGGAGTTTGATTTGTTCTTCAGAAACCCCTTGAGGCTTCATGGTAGAGCACACCACCTGGAACTCTTTGAGATGTAGATGGGGATCCTCACCGGCTAGCCCATGGAAATGAGGTAGAAGATGAATCAAACCCGATTTGAGTTTGAATTCATCCTCTATGTTTGGATATTGAATACCAAGGGGTTGGTAATTCATATCAGGGGTAGAAAGTTCTTTCAATGTTTGTTCCCTAGGATTGGCCATATCGAATTCAATTGGTAGAGCAATGATTGGTTCTTGGGTGATTTGGTTATCCCTAATGGTCCTCCTAAGTCGACGAAGAGTTATATCAATTTCAGGGTCAAACAAATCCGAGGGATTGTTTGGGAGGCTACGGGGCATTCAGAGAGATTTAGAAAGGATGAGGAAGGCGAGTTTTTCTCGGTGTTTTTTTTTTCAGATTTTTTTTTAAAATTTTGATTTTTGTTGTTGTTTTTTTTTTACAAAAACTAAAAACTACCGACTACTTAAAGCACCATCCCCAACAACGGCGCCATTTTAAACACACCGCCGATTGTCTCCTATCAACCGGTCAAAGTTCCGGTGCTCTGCTAATGTGTATAGCAGCACTCGGGTCGAATCCTCGGCGATGATACTTCTAAATAATTGATTGTTTTTAGTTGATTGTATTTTGATTAGGGGGGGTTTGTTTGCAGAGCTTAATTGAAATGATTTATTGACTATAATTGATTTAACAAATTGATAAATATTGGGTTAATTGCATTATTATGGAGTTAAGCTTGTGATATCCTTGAGCTTTGCTTTATATTGCATTTAAATTAACACCCACTTTACAAGTTGACGTCGATTAGAATTCCAAAGTGTTAAAGCTTTAATCCAAGCCTTAACTTAACTAGGATTCTAAAATCAATAATTACTTGTTTATGGTAGTGTATTTATGGTTCCAATAATCCATGTAAACCACGTTCTAAACAAAATATGTCATTAATCCATGACATATTAAGTCCAACATACACAATTTTAAATTAACGAATACTCATCGAGAAAATACTCTCAATCACTTAACATACCTAAATTTTGACTCACCCCAATGAGATATTTACTAATACATTTGGGTGTTTAATATTATGGTTATAATAATTATGATGATAAATTAAGAATAGAAGAAAAATAAAGGGATTAGAAAAGAGCGGTGCGTCGAACACACACACGAAAGATTTTGAGAATCAAAATGGAATTTCAATTAAATGAGGAAGAAAAATGAGGGACATTAATTTAAATTGATTCAAACTATTTTAAGGATATTAATATTATACTATAGAAGTTGGATGAGAATAAGATATATTCAAGAAGAAACTTGCATTAAAAAGGAATTACAAAAGAAAGGACATACAAAATTACAACAAAGAAGAACACAAAAGTAAAAGGAAACAAAGAGAGGAGGAGAGGTATATCTTGTTGAAACAAGATCAAATAATATCCTCCCAGTCCCTTGTAAAGGATCTATTAATGCCAAACCTCCTCCTTAAGTCCTGAAATGCCAACCCCTTGGAAGGAGAGGAGAGGGATGTATTTATAGCCCAAGGAGTGGACTGTTTGCATTCCAAATCTGTCCCTTCACTTGACCCGAATATTTACCAATCTAGACAGCTGAATAACGAGCTGGTGTCTTATTCATAAATGTATATATGGATGTCTTCTGTCTACCCTCAAAATATTGTGGTCATTGGACTTTTTTAGCCAAAGTTATGGCTATTTCATTAAACAAAGCTAAACTGTCCATTTCTATCCATGACTTTTCAATGGATGAAATGTGAATGGATTTTTGAATAGTAAGATGCCATCAAATCTGGATAGTTTCTTCAACAAAGTTGGCCGCCTATATCCCCTCTTTCACACTGAAAATTCTCAGCTCAAATGGATTTCTAGATAAGGAGACAATTCCACATTTGTGTGCTGATTTTAATTCCCGGCCAGAATGGTGGGCTGGACTTCATAGAATAATTTGGGCCACTTGTTGAAGACTTTGGGCCTTGAAATTTTTATCCAAGATGACGCATATTGTCCCTCGAATTATGGTGGAGAATCAACCATTTTGGACTTCTGTATTGAGCCCAATAAATCAATCTTCAAGGCTGGCCCAGTTTGTTCACATATTCATTGGGCCTTATTGTGTGGTACATATGAACCTTCAAATGGCATAATTGGCACATGATACCTTCTAATGAAATGTTCTAAATTGAAATAGGAATCCTAAAAAACAAAAACCATGAAATTTGGATCAGTATATTAATAGTTATAGATAATACATTAAACTAACTCAAATCTGGATTTATTCAAATAGTGCTCAAAATTATATTTAATATTAAAATATGAATATTACACACAAATTATGCACTTTTCATATAAAATAAGTAAAGGGAGTTAGTAAAATGTAATGAATAAATGAATAACATCAGGAGATTTAAATCTTTTTGAGAGAAGATATAACTCAATCTCTTGTGGTTTGAATACACGGTAAACCTTTCTCCGTAAAGGTAATGTCTCCAACACTTAAGTGTGTGCATTACAGCTGCAAGTTCAAGGTCATCAGTAGGATAGTTATTCTCATGAGTTTTAAGATGAAGAGATCCATAGGCAACAACATGATCTCCTTTCATAAGGACACATCCCAAACCTGAACCCGATGCATCACAGAAAACCACGTAACCTATCCCAGCCTCAGGAAGAGTTAACATCGGCGTAGTAGTCAAAAGACGCTTTATATCAACAAAAGAACTCTGACATTTATCATTCCAGGAAAACTTCACTCCCTTTCGAGTCAGAGCAGTCATTGGAGAAGCTAACTTTGAGAAGTCTTTAATAAACCGACGATAATATCCCACTAAGTCCAAGAAGCTCCGAATCTCAAAAATGTTTCGTGGTTGTTCCCAAATCATAACACCCTTCACCTTTTCAGGATCAACTGATATTCCTTGTTCTGACACGACATGTCTCAAGAATTTCACTTCCCGAATCCAGAAATCACACTTTGAAAGCTTGTCATAAAGTCGGTGATTCTTTAGAAGACCTAGAACTGTTCTCAGATGATGCACATGATCCTCCTCAGTCTTGGAGTAGACAAGAATGTCATCCAAAAAGACCACCATGAAAGTATCTAGATACTCATGGAAAATTGTGTTCATCAAAGCCATGAAAACTGCAGGAGCATTTGTTAGGCCGAAGGGCATAACAAGGTACTCATAATAGCCATACCTACTCCGAAAAGCGGTCTTAGGAATATCAGTTTTCTTTATCCTCAACTGATGGTAACCAGATCAAAGATCAATTTTTAAAAACCACTTTGCCCCTTTCAATTGATCAAACAAATCATCAATTCGTGGTAAAGGGTATTTGTTCTTTATCGTAACTCTATTGATCTTTTGATAATCAATACATAAGCAAAGAGAACCATCAGCCTTCTTGGTGAAGAGAACAGGTGCTGCCCAAGGTGACACACTCGGGCGTATAAAACCTTTCTCAAGAAGATTGTCTAACTGATACTTCAGTTCTTTTAGTTCATCTAGAGCCATTCGGTAAGAGGGAATGGAAATTGGTTGAGTGTTAGGTATTAAGTCAATAGAGAAAACAACATCCCTTACTGGTGGAAAACCAAATAAGTTAGAAGGAAACACGTCGGGAAACTCAGTGACGACTGGAGGAAGATCACCACACATTGAATCTCTCTCTAGATCAAAGGAAAACACTGATATAACTTTCCCCAACTCTGGATAAGAGGGTCCATCTCTTATTGACCTTGGGTCCCATTCTCCTTGAAAAACAAGAGGCACACCACTGGGTGTAATAAGGTAGACCCGTCAAATATAACAATCGATCCGGGCTTTATTGGCAATGAGACAATCCATCCCAAATATGACGTCAAAAGATTTCATGTCGAGAACCAAGAAACTACAAACATGATCAACATCTGATAGAGAGAAGACACGAGAAGGATTATGGAGACCCTTCTCTCTCATTACACCAAGGGGTATAGCAATATCCATTGCACAAGATAAAAGTTCCATAGACAGATTAAGCAGATTAACCGGATGGGTTGAAATGAAAGAGTGAGATGCACCAGTATAAAAAAGAGTTATCATTAAAGATGAAGTTATAGTAATGGTACCTCTCACAGTTGCAGGACCTATATCAGCTACCTCTGGCGACTCTTCCACTGCGTGAAGAAGCTTCGTTTTGGATGCCTACGGTTGGAACCCTTTTGTATGTGAAGCATTTGATTGCCCCATAGTATTTGGAGGTGCTGATGATCCTATTCCACTATGAAGAGTAGAGAAGTGATGGAAGAATATTTATAGGTTCCCTAAGTGTCCACAAGAGCTACAGTTATTGGGTGCCTCAGTTCAAACCCTCTTAGAATGTCCGGGCTTCCCACATTGATAGCAAGTCAAGAAAGCCCCTCCTGATGCTACCGGAGGTCTGGAATGAATTTTTTGTCGAGGACCACCATGAGAAACATCACGCTTCCGTTTTCCTTTAAAGGAATCAACACTGCCACTAGAAAGAAAAGGAACTTCCTGCAACCCTGACTTTCCTGCCAAATCCATCTCAACCATCATTGCCCTATCCAGCACATCGACATAAGTGGATAGCTTCAGTAAGAAAACTTGAGAATGGATATCTGATCGAAGCCCCAACTCAAATCTTCGAGCTTTTATCCTCTCATTCGATACAATTTCAGGAAAAAACTGTACCAACTTAGCAAAGAGATTTGAGTATTCAGTCACGGTTTTGTTGGCCTGCTCAAGTTTGAAAAACTCCACAGCCTTGGCCAACACCATAGATTCTAGATAGAACTGACCAGTGAAAAGGACCCTAAAGTCTTTCCACTCCAAACCCTCATGTTTCACCGCCATCACCATCATGTCCCACCATCTCCTACTTGGACCCTCCAGCACGAAGGTGGCACACTACACCTTGATCGCATCTGGTGTCTCCAAAAACCCAAACAGACGTTCAATCTTACTCAACCATTCCTCAGCATGTTGAGGATTAGTGCAGCCTTTGAAGACTGGTGGCTTCTGGCATAGGAACTCTTGGGAATGACTTCGAAGAATATCACTATGAGGATCTATAGCTGGATCCTGAACAGGAACTGGAGGTGGTGCCTATCCCAGAGCTTGGACAGTGCGAACAATCACCTCTACCAGACTTGGATCCACTATAGGACTTGCTTGCTGAGATTCAGCAGCAGCCTCTTTTTGGATTTGATTTCCACATCTTCTCGGAGGCATGATTCTATACAACATCAGCAGACAATAAAGAATACATTAGATTAACACTCAACCTGAGTAACAAGGAAAACTACTCTTTAAAATAAGGGATAATAATATTTGGATTCCACTCTATCCAAATCAAAATAGGGAAAATACTAGAACTAATCCACAAGTCGCCCTTCCCTAACCACCCCTAGCGACTTAAGGTTCATTGCGGTGATAGCTGGTCAAACACTCAATCACAACTACCTCCTAAGTCTCAACAAGAATACTCAAATGCATATTGTCATCAAGGCAAGATGCTCAACCTTACTCTGATACCATTTTTTCACGAACCAGCCTAGGTACCCTGGTAACCTGATAACCGAGCTGGCCCTGACATAGCCCGAAGGGCGTTCCCAATCCCCATGGGTCAGCGTCTAGCATCATGCATCATACAACATACAAGTGGGAATGATTTTGCCACAAGAATGCGGAAGCAAGAGTAAAACAAAACAATATGCATAACAAAAGAAACTCCACTGGGAGTAATGTACCAGAATAAAAATAGGCACAAAAAGTAAAAGTACTACAACCCAAGTACAAAAAGGGAAAATAGTCCCAAGGTCCCAAAGGGCACAACTCACCAAGTTCATAGATCAACAACTAGATCCACCCCTAAGAGGTCCCTTCCCTTTGCTCGATCCTGGAAGAAGAAAGTCTACAAACACCCGAAGGAAAAAGTATGGTGTGATCCTAAGCCCAGTAGGATACCACCAAAGATTCCATAATAGATTCCAAAAATATATTATCTAAAGAAGAGCTTTCCATTTTCAAATAAACAGGTTTGGCAATTCAAAAGCATATTTTAACAAAACATGTTATACATTTTCAAATGATGGAAAAACCAATTTAAACAAAGGTTTTACAAATGATGAAATATTTCTAAAACAATGGCTTAAGTAAAACACTTATATAAAACAATTTATATAAATTCAGCAGGTATGTAAAGCAGTTCAAAAGCATTGACATACATTTATATCTCAAATATAAATAAACAAGCGAGCAACATGGTCATCTACCAAAAGATACGATAGTATTAACCAGTTATAGTATTCCACACTCTCTATGTGAACTCAGTAAGATGTGTATACACAGGTCCCTATGACAATGGCCAAAGGAGACTCGTCACTAACCCATCGGGGATGTGACCTGCCACAAGTATGCTTTAGAACGTTATCGTAGCATAGAGTGTATCCAAATAACTCACTAACTACCTAAGGCTTGCATGCGCTCTTACATGATGGGTGAACTATTTTAAAATTGCTTAAAATACGATCAATCTCATTCTTCCATTTCAAAAGTGAAAATCTCATTCCATTTAAAACCAAAACAGGTTTTATTCAAAACATGCCTCTTTCATAAGATAAAACCAATTGTTTCTATCAAATCATTTTAAGCCATTTTCATAAGTTTGAAATCCATTCAAAACCAATTCTATCATTACACATTTAATTTCCACAATTAAATTCAACAATCTAATTTAAAACATTTCCATAAAATCCACAATTTAAATTAAACAATTTAAATCAACCAATTTTCCATAAACACACCCAAT
Source organism: Viscum album (assembly GCA_963277665.1). NCBI lineage: Eukaryota > Viridiplantae > Streptophyta > Magnoliopsida > Santalales > Viscaceae > Viscum > Viscum album. The sequence continues at coordinate 1,150,263,661 of OY728121.1, read as the reverse complement.
TTAATGGAATTGGGGTTTTCCAAATTTCCATACCAAAACCATTTCAAATATCTCAATTCAATGGAATCAAGTTTTTATCAATTTAATTGAAAGAAACTTGAGAAATTGAATTCAAATCAATAATTTAAATAAATCAAGCAAATACAATGATAATCAATTTGGCAAGACGGGACGAAACCACCTACCTCGAAGGTTTTGACCAAAACCACAACGGTCGAGAACACTCAAGAAAACTGGGTCGCTTCGTCAAGAACCCGCCTTAGATATCTCCTCCTGGTAAGACCAAGACCAAAACTCATCAAACTTGATACCACACACTTAGATCTACCCATAACGGGTGTAGATCTAAGAAACTGAGAGAATAGGAGAAGTAGATCTAAGTAGATCTAAGAAACTGATCAAGAACAATAAAGAACGATCACATACCTCAAGAGTCTGACTTCGATTCACCAAGAGGAGCCTTTGGATAACCTCTGGAATGATGGGATAACCTTATTTGACCTTAGGGGAAGACAAATCCTGAGTTAGGGCCGCATAGGAGAAAAAACGAGGCACTTAGAGGAAAAACCGAGCGAGATCCACAATTTAAGGATCTTATTTAAGTGACCACACGGTTTGGCCGCACAGTTTGACAAACCGTGCGTGAGGTACTGCCTCAGCCACCCTTCTTACACGGCACAGCCGCACGGTTAGACAAACCGTGCGCTGCCCATGCGGAAGCTTCTGCCCAGGTTTCAAGTCCCGTACCGTTTGGCCGCACGGTTTGTCAAACCTTGCACAAACCGTGCACAACACACTATCCTCTAGTTTTTATTTAAAAGTTCACCCAAATTAAACCCAAGTCTTTACCCCAAAACAGGGGTACTTAGAAACATCAAAAAGTACCTGAAAACGTAACGGGATGTTACAACTTCCTTAGATTTCAACTTTTCATCTTCAATCTCAGCCATTATAATTCATCATATTTTTAGAGAACTATCGTTCCCAAAGGAAAAAACACCTACATCATGATTTTAAATATGTTTCAAGATTTTTAAATCACCTATCATGTGTGAAGAAAAACCACTATCAAGTATCCATGGTTTTTTCTTTTTACATGCTTTTAAGGAAATCTCAACAACAAAGGATCTTTCTTTAATTTTCTTCTTTTCAGCTTCCTTTTCTTTTCTCCCAGAAGTAACTTGTTTTGGAAGGAGTGTCATACATATTTCAGTATGATGACAAGCCTAATCACATCTTCCACAAATTTTTTTCTAGATATTCAAATTAATTTTTTTGTTGGAAAGTTTCTAACATCTTGATATTTTTCTTTTCTAACTTCCTTTGTGTTAGGAAAATTATTCATTATATTTTCACTACTTTTTACACTCTGCTCAAACCTTCTTATGGGTAGAGATAAGTTGTGCTAAAAATTATAATACTTGTGCCCATATATTCCATAGCACCAAAAAACCATCAAATCTTGATTTTCTATTGAATTAAGATCTTTCTTTGTAGAAACTTTGTTAAGTTTGAAAACTTCTTCCTGCTCTAACAATCTCTGGACATGGACCATCTTTCCTCAGGAGTGAGTTTTCATATTTTTCAGGTGAAATAGGTTTCTCACATCCTTTTTCCACCTAGGTTTTCACAACAATTTTTCTAGAACCTGGAATGATTGAAGAATTAGACAAAACATTATTTTTGGTGGGTGAGTATTTCACCTAATTCTTGATTTGAGCTCTCTCAACAACTTTAGAATTCTTATCTTTTACTTCTGAATCTTTGTTGAAGTTTTCATTAATCTTTCTCAAGGTATTTTTAGACTTAAGAAGTTTCAATTTAAACTTGTTAGCTTCTTATTCCTTAGCTTCCAGCTTCTTACTAAGGTCTTCAATCATCATTATTTATTCATCAATTATGAGTTTGTAACTTAAGACCTCCTGGATGTATTCTTCTTCTTTATTGAAAATATATTTTTTACCTTTATTAACTTTTTCACTATCTTTCTTTATCATTCTGATTTCTTTCTTGAGATATTTGTTTTTCTCAATACATGCAAGAAGTTATGTTTTGAGCTGATACTCTCTGTAAGATTATTCACCTTCTTCTTCTTCAATATTTGAGGAGTATTATATTTTATCAACTTTTCCAATGAATGTTATAACTTTTTTTGAAATTTCATCTTCTAAAGAATTGTTTTCGGTTGGGTCTGATTCAACTTTCTTACTCAATAGACTTCTCTCGTTCCCAGTAAACTTCTTCTTATATTTGTTGGATGACTTTTCTTATTTATCGTTTTTGTTTCACTTCTTACATCAAGGTTTTTCATCATAATCATCTCAATATTCACCGACTTTTTCATGGGAAAATTCATAGAAAAGTGTTTGATTACACCACACTCAAAACATTTAAGAGGAATTTTACCTCTATACTTTCCACTTCCTCTTCGATAGTTCTTAGATATAAGAGACATGATTTTTTTCATTCAACTCGTCATCCTCTTTATCTTAGGAGTAACAAGGATCAACATCTTCAACACCCTGTATTTTTATTTTTCTCATGGATTAAAAATCCATTTCATCTTTCATCTTCTTTTTGAACATTAGAGTTTTCCTAATTTCATAAACAACAAGAAAGTTATGTGATTTATCAAGAGATAAATCGTCCTTATCTTCTAAATAGGAAATTTTAGAATCAATCCTATCTATAAAGTTTCTTCACAATTGTAGAATCTTTCAAAACATATCTAAATACTCTAATGTTACAAAGAATTTCATTTACTCTGGTGAAGTATTCATCAATAATTTCTTCATCTCTCATTCTTATGTCGTCGTACTTAATATGACAAATTTTTAGCTTTGCTTCATTTACTTTAGTATTCCCTTCGAAAATATTTTCCAGCTTGTCTTACATACTCTTTGAAGTTTTGAGACCCATTACCGTCATATAAACATTTTCTAATAAGGACGTAAGGATTAAATTTCTATATTTTCCTTCAACTTATATATTTATCTTATCAACAAAAGTCATTGGGGAATCATTCTCAATAGGTTGAAACCCAATTGTAGCACCATCGAAAACTTCCAAGCCAAGAGATAGGAGATAAGGAATCATCACATTTTTTCATCCATAATAATATTTGCCATCAAATGTAGGAATTCCTTTACTATTGATATAATCAATATTATCCATGATAAGGATTCAACAAGGGGACCTTCGCTCTGATACAAATTGAAGTTCCAAAGGATTGAATAACAAATGAGAAAGGGGGATTGAATCAGTTTTTCACTTTTTATAAGTTTCAGTACTTTTAAAACATAACCCCTGCAACCACTTAAAGTTTATAACCTTATCATATTTTAGTAAATACCCATGAATGAAAAAGTAGGAAATCAAGTAAAGCACACGAGATTTACAAGGTTCAACCTCAGTGTGCGAACCTACATCCTTTCTATAGTCACTCCTGTGGATCTATGAAAATTCACTAATTTTAAGAAGTGAATACAATTTTTGCAAACTCCCATTAGACACTTTTTTTCTACTGGTAGGAATGATTTTACTGTCTTCCATCAGTTTGTAAAGTTTTCTTGTAACCAATTGAGGCAAAACCAAAGCATACAAACTTTGTTCAATCTACTCCACAAAAGTTCCTGAATCTGATAACCCTGAGTCTGATGACCTTTAGTTCGGTTGAATAAATACGATGAACTCATTCTCAATCTGTATAACTAAAACTCTACTCAAATGCTCAGTCTGATCTTCCTCAGTTCGATCTTGCTCAGTCCGATCTTCCTCGGTCCGGTAAACAAAACAATTAGATGTCAGAACTTCTAATGAGATCTCTGTTCAGAAAGAACTCTAACTCAAATTCTTTAGCACTTCTCCTTTTCTGTACACATGAAAAAGTTTGTAAAGTACAAATGTATTGTGCTTCTATTTATAGGCATTTCAGAATTATGAAGGCAAGAAACTGAGAAACTCTTCATACTTTCTCAAATTCAAAAACTCTGAGATCTCTGCATATTTTAATTTCAAGTTTGATCACTTCAACTCTTCACAAGTCTTCTGAAATATTCTTGAGTTTTCTTAGTAATTAGCCTTCTCGAAGTTCCTAACTTTTCTTCGGTGTGATGGATTTTCCTCAACTCATTATGATGAAGCTTACTCAGCTCATTGCAATAAAAGATTATCAGGTCATTATGATAGAACTTTCTCACCTCATTCTGAATTGACTTTCCTCATCAGTCAGTCTAGTTGACTTTTCTTATCAGAGTCAGTCCAGTTAACTTTCAATCTTAGAGTTAGTCTGATTGAATTTTCTACTCAGAGTCAGTTCGATTGAATTTCCTCTTCAGAGTCAGTCCGGTAAACTTTCCTTCGCGTAGTTATTCTCATGGATATTTATAATCAATTGTTTATGTTGCATTAAATTTCACATTAGCGAGAAATCTATTACTGCGAAAGTTGATTTTTTTATGAATTCTTGTTTATTATGTAATTCTCCCTCTTGTTTTCTTAGTAAATTTAAATCAATTGTAACCGATATAAACTGATTGATTCAGTTCATATCAATTTTAAACTAATCATCGATCGATTTTTATTTTTAAAAGATATATTGTTTAATTAGTTCTTTTAAACTGATGTATTTAATTGATTTAAATAGATCTTTCACATTCCTAGTTATATTTACACTTTTATTTGGGATTTTTTCCCAAATTGAATGAAACTTGGATCCTAATATCAGATCGTATGAATTTATTAATATATATTTTTTAATATTATAAATATTTAATCGGTTGTATCATAGGTTTATTTTTCATTTAAAAAATTAAAATTTAAATACAAAATTAACAGTATATTTTCTTTGTAAATCAAATTCAAATCTGAGCTATTCCCACCCAATCGTCACATCATGGACCCATCGGAAGCACGAGACATAGATGACTCTGACCTCACCGCAGCAAGCGCTGGAAACTCTCTCCAAAGCCCCCCAAAAGAACCGTCATCGCCGAAGTCTCCATTTCCCCTCCCCAGACATCTATCAACCTCTGGTCTCCACCCCCACATTCTAAAACACCTGACTGCCAGGTGCCGCATTCCCCTGCGTTGTCTGATGCCACTGCAAGCTCCCCGAGGCTCATTCCTGGCCCTTCCGGCAATGTCCAGGCTGCCTTGTATCATAAAGATCGAAACAAAAGAAATCATTCGCATAGTGATTATGTGATCCCTACTCAGGAGTATATTCGTTGGGCTGTGGAAAATGATGCGGGCGATGATGACTGGGAGTTCTCACCGGATCTGTGGCTTTCCACCATTGATTTTGTTCATTCAGAGGGTAATTTTGGTGTTAGTTCCGTGCTGATCCTGGAATTTGGAATTTTTACAAGGAAGTTAATAATAATGTGATTCTCTAGGTATTGCAGATGTTGTGGCTATTAGAACAACTATAAGCTCGATAAAAACATCTTCAAACCCTAGTAGGGTGGCCCAGGTATCCCTCATAAACCGAGTTTTTAACTTAAACACTTCAACAGAATGACAAAGTGATGGATCATCTGCTGGTTTAAATCAGAATTATTTGGTGTATTCTGGCGTCACTAAATCATTAGGGGTTTCATAATGTTGTGCTAATTAAATTTTTGTTTTATTGCACGGTTTCCCCTTGACCTGTTGCCCTGCTATAGGGAAAAAAAGCTTATTATTGATTCGGTATGTTGTGATTGTTGTATGATTAGGTTGTTGCAGTAATCAAAACTCATTCACACACCTGTCTTGGTGATCTAATGGTTACTTTGAAGGTAGGAAAACATTATTTAGTGAACTATGCGATATGGATTCCTTCCTCTTCCTTTTCTTTTCCCCTTTGATATGGGGTTTCATGACTCGTGGTAGGATCCTATGGGTTCAATTGGTGCTTGCATTCATCACAAATCCTTTGATGAAGAAAAGTTTAGAAGGGGCTTATTTGTGGGTTCTGTTCTGGTACTTCAAAAGGTTTGAGTTTTCTTAATTCACTAAAGTTCCTAAGATATCCCATACTGGCCTTTTTTTCCTGCTCCCTTATCTTAAATTGGATTATGTTGTTATATCAATTGTTTATTAAAAGTCTCACGATCTCTCAGGTTGGTGTCTTTTCATCATCTCATTTGGTGCGTTATCTCAACATAACACATAGCAATGTGGTAAAGGTATGCTATCTTTTTTTTTGCGGTCTTTTCACCGTCATATTTGGTTTTTTATATCGATATTACACACAACAACATGGTAAAGGTGGGTGTTTTCCTTATATAGAATCGTCCTTTGAAAGTGATCAGCAATTAGCCGTCAATGTTAATTATTCGCAAGGATTCAATTTGTTTGATCTAAATGTTGGATTTAGTGCCTTAAAAACCAACTTCTTTGTACTTTATGATAAACCTGTATTCATTGGATGAATATTAATAAACTCCTTATCACATCATGATCGTTCTAAGAATAGCTGTCGCACTAAAAGGTCATTTCACATTCCTGCTATGATGAGAACTCGGAAGTGTCATGACACTATTCTTGAATATATGTTCTATGGTCGGATGATATCATTTTAAGAGATACAAATGATACAGGCTATCAGGGGTGGGGGCTCATGAAACTTTGAGACACCTTCTCATGGTACGCACCTTTGGTAATATTCAGGAAGATATTATAAGAACAAGATCCGCCAGTAGGAAATCCACATTCATAAGTGTCATTGGATGTTCCTATCTGCGGATGTGTGTATTGTTCCTCAGACTTTAAGAATATTATTAATGGGTATTATGACTCGCGCACTTAGATGTATTGACAAAAACTGTGACGACAGATGTTTGCGGTGAGGTAGGATATGTTGGGTGCGTCACAAGTAATACTGTATTAATAAATAATGCGAGAAAATATTTGTCACTTTTATGGAAGTAGATATCCCAATATCTTTGATAGAAATGATATAGTCTAACTAAATAAATGACCATGGTGTTCTCTAGGCAAGTTCAATTTCGGGAAGTCAAAGAATGAGAAATTGAACACATGGGTTGATGACACTTGCATGCAACCCGCTTGATTGAAGATATCAGGACAAAGAGATTATATCGTACGGTAAGTATTCATATGAGGTGACATGTCATTGCGACTTCAACTTCTTTCTCTTGGGTTCCTTGACCCTTTGCTAGATAGTAATCTTGAACTTTAGGCAAGCTCGTCTAATGCCAATGAGAAAGAGGCTTAGAGGGTCGCACACTAAGTGTAGCCAGTATCTCAGTTAAAAAATTTATTTATTTAACTAGTTGAATAAATATTATTCTTGGTTGTGGTTTAATAACTATTCAAGTATGTCTGATTGTATTTATTTCGTCGCTAGTTATTCGAAAAAATATATTGCGGACAAAATATTTATTTATCAGCGAATAATGCAGTTATATGTATTTAATAAATAAATAGTCATTACTTGAAGCCCGAAAAATATGAAGAGGATTGGGGGACCAAGTTATGGGTCTGGTGAGAAATAATATTAAATATTATTTGGTTAAATAATATTTAAATATAACGTGCAAGTTAAGAACATGTCATGGAAATAATAGCATTGCTATTATTATTTGACATGAGGTTTTCATACGAAATAATAAATTAAGTAACGACACATGTGCTGATTATTTATTATTACCTGGTGAATTAAATTCATTAAGAACATGTCATGGAAATAATAGCATTGCTATTATTATTTGACATATGATTATTACATGGAATAATAAATTAAGTAACAATACATGTGCTAATTATTTATTATTACCTAGTGAATTAAATTTCTCATTATGTTATCATTCTCTATACAAGCCAATGGGTCATTCCATCGGCTAACCAATCATTGTGTGCACAACATCCTTGGAGAAAAGCTCTCAAGCCTAGAGAAATATTCCCTCTCCCAGAACGATCTCAAGAACGAGAGAGATCCTCCTCCATCGGATCAAATAAAATGCTTTGGAAGCGATTCTCAAGGCGATCGAAGGCGGACATCGCAAGCGTAAGGATCTTCTGTGCTAGCACCCAGAGACTCTTTTGGTGACATCCGTAGATACGTGGATCACGTGTGGATCACTGCTAGAGGATTTATACCCTTGTATTCTACATCACAACGAAGCCGCACCTCAGACCTATGATCGGACGCATCAACGGAGAATCTCCTTGGAGGTAATTCTATAATTAAATTAAATTAATTATAAACAAAATATGTCAATCCTATCTTCTCGATTCTGGGTTCTCTCCTTTGTCTTTTATCATTGATTCCATTATGTGGATATTGGCATTCATCGTCGTATTAATTATAAATTAATCATCGATTATGACAATTTGCAAAGTTGGGTACCCGCCCATCCTGCGTTTCCGCTGCGCCCCGAACCTACACTAGAAGGATATTGCAACTCTAAAAGTTATTAGTTTTCCATTCATTGATTTTTTTTCCTCCATGAACTAGACTTTGATCATTGAATGATCTACCAATTTTGTTGAGGACAATACTAACCTTACACCCTCATTCAATGATCAAAGACATTGTATGCATGATTGATTTCCAATACGTTCACGGAGTCGAGATTCTTAGGTTGAAAAATAATAAAAACAAAAGAAAGCAATGTGATGACAATTTAGGATGGGTGGTGAAAAAATAAAAGGAAAAAATTATAGAAAAACACGGATTTAACGTGTTTCAAACTGATTTGGTCCCACATATATGATAAGAACACCGCCCTACCTATATTTTATTAATGCTAAAAAAACGGGTATAAGAGAAGTAACGAAGAACAAACAAACAGATCTTACAAACACAAAGCACAATAACTTAAAGAACACAAACAACATAGACCAAAATACTTATAGACTAGTTGGATTTACGACCAACTAGTTCTTGCTTGCTAGAAAAACATGAAGATGTTATGGTCCGACTTTAAGATCTAGAAATCACTAATGAAACTAAACAAAAAGCTCCTCATAGGTACCTGCTCTCAACATAATGAAAACAAGGCTACAAGCATGCTCCTCCAAGGACAACAAGAGAAAAAAAGGATCGCATTGTTTTATGGAAGATCAGTATGAAAATATAAGTACATACATAAAACCTTTAAAAGCTATTATTTTTAAATTGCCATTGAATTTATCTTGGTCAACCACTGTTAGTATTGTACCATTAAAATCCGGACCCCTTAGTAGCATGGGAAGCAACCAAATAGGATGCTTTTATGCATCTTGACAGCTGATCTAAATTAAATATGTTAGTTTCAACAATTCCACTTTCAAAAAGTTTAACGTGGCATTAATGATAAGTGAGATGATTTAGAAGATAAACATGAATGGTGATAAAGATTTCCTTGGAAAGGAATTAAATAAAAAATAATATAAATCAGAAATTAAAACCACGCTCAATGAAACTTCTCTACATGTGATGATGAATCATACAGATGTTCTTTTTCCCCTGATGAATTATTTGGAGTAAAGTCTCCATATCCTAAGTTGCTCATTCATTAATATCTCCTCATGTTTGACGGTTTTCACTATTCTTCACTTCTATTGATAGATTGGTGGAAAATCATTCCTTCAAACATTCAAAGATACAATGAAAATATGAAACGTTTGTTGGAAAAGTATTGATACAAAAAAACATTCAAATATACAAAAAAAATCAGCATCACTTGACCCTCATAAAAAAATGTAATGATTTTTCATTATTATGATGAAACATAGAAAATATTGATTCATATGAGGAAGATAAATAATAAAGAAAAACAAATCTTGAAAATAAACCCCAACATATAAATGTCACTGAATGTGGAGATTCTTCCTACCATTTATTCATAAGCACAAATTCATTATTTCCCGTTCATGGGCACAACTCAAGAGCCTATACTAATCAAATGGTGATTTGTGGTAGACATGTATAAAACATAAACTTGAGTTATAATTGTTGTCTAACTTTTCCAATGTTAATAGAATTCAATAGTTAATATGCTTCTTTTATTAGAATATTGAACTGCATATTAGCAATAACATATTTGAAAATATTGAATAGACTGTGAATAAAATTAGATGAAATTAAAGGAAATACAAGAATGATATTTCCATTGAATCATTCCAACTGATTTGAATTATGAAATATTATGGTTTATCCACAGTTACTTTTTTTGTTTTAAATTGAAATTAAGTAAATGGAAGGCCACTTATAGATTTTCTTAGACATGATGGAGCATGTACTGAAATAAGAAATGGGTAGAAACATATAAAATGTAAGACATGACATGTTATAAAATAATATCATAAAATATTCATTAAATGGATAAGTTAACTAAATCGCATGACATAGTATGTTATGAAATCATATCATAAAATAAATTGAAGAGAAATAATGAAGTATTTTTAATTAAAGATATAAAATGTAAGAAACTTATTGTTTTTATGAAATTAAAACATCACTATAATTTCATCTAATGTATGAAGATACATACCTTGTCCTTCCACCAACTCGAAGACCCTTTGGAAAATCCTTCGATGCAAGAAGATCATTTGCAGTGAAAACCATTGAGGTTTCGCAAGTTCTCTCGGAGCCATGGATGTTGCAAATCAACGTTTGCATCTGAAAGAAACGCATGGATATAGAAGAATAAAAAATTTAAAGGAAACCAGTGTTTTAATGTTATTGTTGTTTAAAAATGAACTTACAACTTCAAAGTAAAAGGAAAGTCGTGGTGAATTTGTACTCAACATAAACCATGCATTACAAACAAACATAAATTATAAAAAATACCAAGCACCACTGAATAAACAATGCTAAGACCCAAAAAAAGTTATAATTCCTAATAAGATCTCCCATAAACATGAAGCACATAAAGATCTATATATGTGGTCACATTAGAATACTGAAAAAATGAATAACATCAATAACTCACCACCATTAATTAAAGGAGAAGGATGAGAAATAATAAATTGTAATTGATACCTGAAACAAAAGGATTACCTAACGTTGGGGCTTCAGGTTGGATTCTCTAGAGAATTCATCGGTGCAATTTGAATTTCACTGAAAAAAATACAGCAAACAAATACGAAAGAGAGATCTTAAGACATATTGGATTTGATAAAGAGAATAACATAACTAGATCAACCTGATCGTTCCTGGATAGACCAATATTACCATGAAAAATGTTTGATGTTCAGAATAGAATAGATGGGAAGAAGACATTCTATGGATCTGAATAAGAAATCGAAGAAAACAAGCAAGTCGTAAAAGTAAATAAAGTACGCAATAAAATGAATTGGGGGAGGGAATCGTGGGGCGGGGTCTGCGGACAGAGGAGGAGGGTCTATGGACAGGGGGATCGACCGCGGGAGAGAGCCGGTGACCTACAGGCAGAGGAGGGTCGGCGCATCGGGGGGCTTCGATGGGGTTGGAGGGGATGGGGGCTCGACGGCGGGGCGGGCAGAGAGGGGGGGCGGCGGGATGGGGGCTCGACGGCGGGGGGGTCGACGTCGGTGGCGGGATGGGGGATTGTCGGCGGCAGGGCTTGACTGCAGGAGGCGGGGAAACGCGGCGGTAGGGGAGTAGGATGGAGCGGGGGTGGGGGGAGTCGAAAGGCGCGGGATTAGGAAACTGAGGCGGGGGTGCCAGTTGTCTGAATAGCCGACCGTTTGTGGAATCGGACCGCGGTTCCTATATAAATAGTGGGTTGCAGGTCGTTCTCGGTTCATTTTTTCATTCATGCAGGTTAAATCTGTTTTAAATAATTTTCTGCGTCTTCTACTCGTCCCCATGGAGCCGCTAGAGGAAGTTCTGCAGTTGGGAGGGTTTGGCCCGTCCATGGAGCTGGAAGGCCACTTCCATCCATTCCCCACCCGCCCCTCCTTCTACTTCACCAATATACCCGACGGAAGCCGACCGTCGGCCATGGACCTGGTTTTCCGCCTCCTCCCGGTGGATTTGTGGTTCAGTCGCGTGCTCAACGAGGAAGGACACAAAACCGCCTCCCTCCGCTGCCGAATACCCGAATTCATGCCCGCCATCCAACACATTTTCAATCACCTCCACATTTCCCGCCACCCCATCGTCGCCCTGGAGGACTTCCGCCTCATGGCCACCGAGATGGGCCCCGACGTGGATCCTGGTTTCGTGGAGGACCTCGTCGGTGAAGTTCTAGTCCGAAACCTCCGCGCATATTCCCGTGCCGCAGGGCTGGTCGTGACGGTCGTGGTGCTCACGACTTACGTGCGTGACAAGGGGCGGCAGGTGTCGTCGAGGGCGGCGGCGGTGTCGGGGGCAGTGGTGGAGGAGAACGCGGGGGGCAGTGGTGGAGGAGAACGTGGAGGCACCTGCCACCCCTCATCACGCACGTAAGTCGTGAGCACCGCGACCGTCACGACCAGCCCTTCGGCACGGGAATATGCACGGAGGATTCAGACCAGAACTTCACCGACGAGGTCCTCCAGGAAACCAGGATCCCGGCCGGGGCCCAGCTCAGCGGCGGTGGGGTGGCGGGAAACGTGGAGGTGATTGAAAATGTGTTGGACGGCGGGCATGAAGTCGGGTATTCGGAAGCGGAGGGAGGCGGTTTGGTGTCCTTCCTCGTTGAGCACGCAGCTGAACCACAAATCCACCGGGAGGAGGCGGAAAACCAGGTCCATGGCTAACGGTCGACTTCCATCGGGTATTTCGGTGAAGTAGAAGGAGGGGCGGGTGGGGAATGGATGGAAGTGGCCTTCCAGCTCCATGGACGGGCCAAACCCTCCCAACTGTAGCACTTCCTCTAGCAGCTCCATGGGGACGAGTAGAAGATGCAGAAAATTATTTAAAACAGATTTAACCTGCACTAATGAAAAAATGAACCGGGAATGACCTGCAACCCACTATTTATATAGGAACCGCGGTCCGATTCCACCAACGGTCGGCTATTCAGACAACTGGCAGCCCCGCCTCAGTTTCCTAATCCTGCGCCTGTCGACTCCCCCCACCCCCGCTCCATCCTCCTCCCCTACCACCGCGTTTCCCCGCCTCCTGCAGTCAAGCCCCGCCGCCGACAATCCCCCATCCCGCCACCGACGTCGACCCCCCCGCCGTCGATCCCCCATCCCACCGCCCCCCCTCTCTGCTCGCCCCGCCGTCGAGCCCCCATCCCCTCCAACCCCATCAAAGCCCCCTGATGCGCCGACCCTCCTCTGCCTGTAGGTCACCGGCTCTCTCCCGCGGTCGATCCTCCTATCCACAGACCCTCCTCCTCTGTCCGCAGACCCCGCCCCACGATTCCCTCCCCCAATTCTTTTTATTGCGTACTTTATTTACTTTTATGACTTGCTTGTTTTCTTCGATTTCTTATTCAGATCCATAGAATGTCTTCTTCCCATCTATTCTATTCTGAACATCAAACATTTGTCATGGTAATATTGGTCTATCCAGGAACGATCAGGTTGATCTAGTTATGTTATTCTCTTTATCAAATCCAATATGTCTTAAGATCTCTCTTTCGTATTTGTTTGCTGTATTTTTTTCAGCGAAATTCAAATTTCACCAATGAATTCTCTAGAGAATCCAACCTGAAGCCCCAACGTTAGGTAATCCTTTTGTTTCAGGTATCAATTCCAATTTATTATTTCTCATCCTTCTCCTTTAATTAATGGTGGTGAGTTATTGATGTTATTCATTTTTTCAGTATTCTAATGTGACCACATATATAGATCTTTATGTGCTTCATGTTTATGGGAGATCTTATTAGTAATTATAACTTTTTTTGGGTCTTAGCATTGTTTATTCAATGGTGCTTGGTATTTTTAATAATTTATGTTTGTTTGTAATGCATGGTTTATGTTGAGTACAAATTCACCACGACTTTCCTTTTACTTTGAAGTGTTCATTTTTTAAACAACAATAACATTAAAACATTGGTTTCCTTTAAATTTTTTATTCTTCTATATCCAAGTGTTTCTTTCAGATGCAAACGTTGATTTGCAACATCCATGGCTCCGAGAGAACTTGTGAAACCTCAATGGTTTTCACTGCAAATGATCTTCTTGCATCGAAGGATTTTCCAAAGGGTCTTCGAGTTGGTGGAAGGACAGGGTATGTATCTTCATACATTAGATGAAATTATAGTGATGTTTTAATTTCATAAAAACAATAAGTTTCTTAAATTTTATATCTTTAATTACAAATACTTCATTATTTCTCTTCAATTTATTTTATGATATGATTTCATAACATACTATGTCATGTGATTTAGTTAAATTATCCATTTAATGAATATTTTATGATATTATTTTATAACATGCCATGTCTTACATTTTATATGTTTCTACCCTTTTCTTATTTCAGTACATGCTCCATCATGTCTAAGAAAATCTATAAGTGGCCTTCCATTTACTTAATTTCAGTTTAAAACAAAAAAAGTAACCGTGGATAAACCATAATATTTTATAATTCAAATCAGTTGGAATGATTCAATGGAAATATCATTCTTGTATTTCCTTTAATTTCATCTAATTTTATTCACAGTCTATTCACTATTTTCAAATATGTTTTTGCTAATATGCAGTTCAATATTCTAATATAAGAAGCATATTAACTATTGAATTCTATTAACATTGGAAAAGTTAGACAACAATTATAACTCAAGTTTATGTTTTATACATGTCTACCACAAATCACCATTTGATTAGTATAGGCTCTTGAGTTGTGCCCATGAACGGGAAATAATGCATTTGTGCTTATGAATAAATGGTAGGAAGAATCTCCACATTCAGTGACATTTATATGTTGGGGTTTATTTTCAAGATTTGTTTTTCTTTATTATTTATCTTCCTCATATGAATCAATATTTTCTATGTTTCATCATAATAATGAAAAATCATCACATTTTTTATGAGGGTCAAGTGTTGCTGATTTTTTTTGTATATTTGAATGTTTTTTTGTATCAATACTTTTCCAACAAACGTTTCATATTTTCATCGAATGTTTGAAGGAATGATTTTTCCACCAATCGATCAATAGAAGTGTGGAATAGTGAAAACCTTAAAACATGAGGAGATATTAATGAATGAGCAACTTAGGATATGGAGACTTTACTCCTAGGGGAAAAAGAACATTTGTATGATTCATTATCACATGTAGAGAAGTTTCATTGAGCGTGGTTTTAATTTCTGATTTATATTATTTTTTATTTAATTCCTTTCCAAGGAAATCTTTATCACCATTCATGTTTATCTTCTAAATCAGCTCACTTATCATTAATGCTACGTTAAACTTTTTGAAAGTAGAATTGTTGAAACTAACATATTTAATTTAGATCAGCCGTCAAGATGCATAAAAGCATCCTATTTGGTTGCTTCCCATGCTACTAAGGGGTCTAGATTTTAATGGTACAATACTCACAGTGGTTGACCAAGCTAAATTCAATGGAAATTTAAAAATAATAGCTTTTAAAGGTTTTATGTGTGTACTTATATTTTCTTACTATGCTTCTATAAAACAATGCGATCCTTTTTTTCTCTTGTCCTGAATTTTATCTCATTTGACAATTCTTTTAGTGATTGAAATGATTAGTTGTCTTCTCAAGTAATAAATTCAGTTACCATATTAATTACATTTTGCATTTTAATAAGTTTTTCTGACATTTTATGTACTTTCTTGATGTTTCCACTCTTCCAATGATTTTCTTCATTAGTTTTATCATTCTTCATTTCAAAATTAGAGGTCTCATTAGGCCTGTAGTATTCCATTAACCGACAAAATCCTATAGTCTATGAATGCCATATCTTATTGTGCTTGTTGGGATCCATCAAATTGGGTTTCCAACTATTTATTCACCACAAAGGGTACTCAGTCTACCATCATTAATTTTTAGGGCTAAAAGGTAGATATCAATATCGGGGATGAAAGATAAAGGTATGCTTCTATCTAAACTTCTCAATCTGTTCTGTGGAGTATGGTTCATGAACCTATTCATACAATAAAAAGACATTAAGACCCACACACATTAAAGAGAAAATTGAACAAAATATAAAATTAAAAATAACTGAACCAAGAAATCAATACTAATTTTTTTTGCTAGTTATATGAATCTCATCACCAAAAATTGTACTAAAAAGATTAAACACCACTAAGTATCATCATTTCCTATGGGAGGTGATACAAACATTAGAAAATAATATTCATTCCATTTATACTACTGAAACTAATAAAATTTAGTATGGTAGTGGGGAGTCCATGATCGATCCATTGGGAATGGGTCACAAATCTAAGCCATGCGAGTCTGTCATAATTTTCAGTTCAAAATTTCAAAACAGAGAACAAAAAAATTGAAAAGAAAATTATAAACAGAAAAATTTCACAATGAAGTCATTTTTATTGAAATAGAGATGGTTGAATAAATTCAAATTAGGTTTTTCCTAAAAATTATATCTTTATTAACTTGTGTAATTGAATGAATTGATTTGTTGAAAGAATCTATTAAGGTAATTTATCTTTACGTGGTCAATTTTAACTAATACCATCCTATTTATTTTAATTCCAAATAGTAGGACTCTAACTAAACTAAATTGATTTAAGTACCAATATTAATTATAAATGAAAAATAATGTCTAATATCACAGTCCAATACTTTCCTATCACATCGGGTATCCTCCCTTAATTTGTTTTATCTAATAAAATAACAATGTAGTAAAAAAGATATTAATATGAATATAATAATGAATCGATACATTAAATCAACATGAAAAATTGATCTATTAATAATCAATCACTATCCTCCCGCTCTTGATTCGTCGTCACTTAAGTGATTACTCACTCATAAAAGTATGATCATCCATCATGAATGAATATGTTGTATTAAGAGATAAAAAATAATTTAACTTACAAGATAAAATCAGGGAAAACATTAAAGGTATATAGAGAAACTTAACAAGCATTCAAGGCTTCAATTACACACTCTTCAGCAAGAATATCCTTGTTAATGTTATCTATAGAAGATTATAAGTCATTAAATGTGTATTTTCTCTCAATGAAATTCATAAGCATAATGTATTTTAACTTTGTACTATATCACAGTTTAATGTAAGGGGTTGTTGTTCAATGAGATGTATGTAAATTAAAAGCTCTTATGTATTCCCCTTGAGTGGAATTATTCATAGTGCAATATCACGGTTTGTGTTCCACGGGGCTTGTCTCCAGCATTCCAAATTCCGATTCCCCAAGGATTGTGGTGTAGACTTTTGATAAATTTGTCATGATATCCTTCTTAAAATCGTTATTTTGGGTAGTATGAGACGCGATAGTGTCTGTAGTTGCAGTGAAAAACTTCTTTTCTTCACCAATTAAGCAATCTCATTCCAGTTTAGTCTGAAGGTTATAACCATAACACAATGTTCCTGGTCTCCTACCCATTTACTCTTATATAGAAATGCTACAACATAGTGCTTCTTAGTCAAGGAGTAAGATCTCATTTGAATTTTCTATGTTAGTTTTACATAGATTCCATATGGAATTGGATATCCAGTTATGTAGTGATTACCTTCCTTTCGATTCATACACATCTCCACTCGAACTCAATAGTGCTACAATATCAATGGTTGCAACATCATTTTTTTTATAATTCCTTTAATTTAATGATCACTCTAAAAAATCAAAACATCTCCCTCCTAATGCAAATCCTTGAGGACAAAATCAATTGGCTATTGATTGATTATTTAAGTATTAAAATCATTGGAAATTAGTATGTATGTTTTTGGGTTTTTAGTCAACACATAGGATACTCCCACCCTACTAATTCCATCCCCAGACCACATTAAGAGTTATTGAAGGACATGATTTCATTTTATGGCTCATATTAAAGTGAATAATTATCCAACGTGAGTTAATTATTGGATTTTGAATTTAAAATTGATAATTCAGTGATGGTGGGAAGTGTGTTTCTACAGCATGACTGGATGAAAAAGAGTAGAGTGTAGAAATAAGTGTAAAGAGGATGTGACAACTAGGAATATATCAAGATATTGGTTTGAATAGGTTCATTTAGGTGTAATCCTTGAATATTGATGATCAAAGACATACTATGAAGAATATGAAATACAATGGTTCTATAGTTTATTTCTATGTTTGTTCTTAGTTATTGATGATCAAGAATTATACATACATCAAGATATCATAATTATAGATTAATTAAGATATTATATTATGAGGAAGTTTTTTATGGTTGAATTTTAGATTTTAAATTGTCATAGTCAAGAATTAGTGGTGATACTGTGTTAATTGTAGATTTAGATGTTTTCTGGTAATAAATTATTCTTTTTGTTGTCTCATTTGATAGTTGTACAACATCCTCACCATCAGAATCACGTAACAAGTTTTTCTTCAGATAATCAATCTAGAGATCTCACATTTCTCTCAGAAATTGACCTATATGAAGCTCTCAATTCTTCAACATATCCTTTGTGCAGGTCCTTATTTACCCTAACATATCCTTTGGAAACTCCCTACTACCATTACATAAACTCCGGTTACCTTTACGCTTGTTAAGAATAACCTATATATAGCTCCTTGTTTCATTGAATTACCATTATGTAGGGTTCCCTTACCCTTATGTAGCTTCCATTTAGCTTTTCATAGATCCAGTGGCTTGGGAGATACCTTTCTACAACTCGTGATAATTCAATGATACCTTTGAGCCGCTCATATCAAATGATCGACCACATGTGTAAATGATTGACCGTGAACCACTTGGATCAATTGCAAGACAGTGAGGACCAACTGCATGACTAGCGTACTGATCGTGCCTATCGATTGTGTGGTTGTTGGTCGACCACACATACAATTTACTTACCATGGAGATCGACCGTGCGGTAGTGGATGAATAACATGAGTTAACAGATCAACCGCATGACTTAATGACTGAGTGCGTGCCTTAGCAGATTGAATGTATGAATGAACATGCGTTGGATCAATTTTAAGCTCCAGCCATGTTCAATCACTTATAAACATTTTAAATCCCCTTTATGAGTTTATGAAACATCCTTAGCTCAATTCCCATGAACTTACAACATGTATACTCAACCTTGAGCATCAATGATATTTCATTGCACTTTAATCTTCATCCAACTTGATGCTTCATCCAAGTGTTGTTCCACACATATTATAGGAGTCACATGCAGTAGCACATTGGGATATCGGCCTTTTACCAATTCATGGGTCTTAAATCCCCAATCATCAAACTCCAATTTTCTATCCATATATCAAGTTGTACACTGCATCCACCACTTCACTTTTTGTGAGATCATTGTAGATAACATTGAAGGTTTATGTGTTTTAATTTGCAAGGTCTAAATATGTGAAATTTGTTTTAATTGTTTGTTGTACATGAAATATTGTTTATGTGTTTAATTTCAAAGGTGGAAAATTTTGAATGTTGAATTCACCAAGTTATTAATTAATTATATTTTAATATGCATGTGTTTTTAGCATGTTTAATTTTATATTTAATTTTTTAAATATTTAATACTGATTTTTTTTTGATTATGCTCGGCTACTGTGATTATTTCTATGTAGGCCTGTTCTATGTAGGCCTGTTACAAGGCTTACCTGCTTGGCCCGTGTTCCTGCTTTCTGATTTGTGCATTCCTTTAGGGATAAATGTGAGTTGTTGATCATTCTGATCTTGTAGCTTACGAGAATCCCTTTTGTGCTTATGGGTGTGCTTTATTGAGTATATTATGATGAATATCCATAATTCCTTTTTGGCCTGCTACTATGTGTCATGTACCCCAAAATGACTTGAAATCATAGGGTTATCGCCTTATTATTATTTTTAACGTGTAAGGGTAGACGACATGTCAATCAAACGCGCTCTCTCTCGTGAATGACTGAATATACGGGTTTTAAAGGTTTGACGTCCTTTAAAAACACATTTGGGGAGGGGTCAAAACCAACCGAACGGTCTCTGAATGCTATGAAATCAGACGAAAACAATCGTAGAGTGAATTGTGAAATGATTGAGAAGACGGTATGTCAAAAAGAGGCGTCGTTTGCCCGAGATGACAAAAAACGCACTTTTAGAGTCTTAAAACATTAAAACGTGCGTTTAAAGGTCATATCAATAGAAAACAGCATTAGAATGACCTGAAATCATATGATAACTGTCTTATTATTATTTGTGATGTGTATGAGTAGACTACACGTCAATTGGAAGTACGATTTTACCGGGATGACCAAATATGAGGTATTTAAAGGTCTGCCCTTTAAAAAGGTGCGTTTGGGGGTAAAAACCAACTTAACGACATCCGAATGTTGTGAAATCAGATGAAAATAACCATAGAGTGAATTGTGAAATGGTCAAGAAGACGAAACATCAATCCGAGCTGGAATTCGCCCGGGAGGACCGAAAACGCGCTTTTAGTTTCATAAAACACCAAAATGCGTGTTTTAACGGTCAGATCCATAGAAAATGATATCGGAATGATTTGAAATCATAGGAAAACCATATTATTATTATTTTTGTTGTGTCAGAGGAGACGCCATGTCAATCGGACGTGCAGTCTGTCCGGAACGACCGAATATGCAATTTTTAAAGGTTTGACACCCTTTAAAAACACCGAGGGTCAAAACCAACCGAACGACATCTGAATGTCATGAAATCAGACGAAAACAACCGCACAATAAATTGTGAAATGGTCGAGAAGACGATACGTCAATAGGAGGTGTCTTTTGTCCGGGATGACATAAAACACACTTTTAGTGTCATAAAACACCAAAACATGTGTTTAACGACCAAATATATAGCAGACGACTTCAGAATGACTTGAAATCACAGGAAACCCGTCTTATTATTATTCATGATGTGTACGAGAAGACGACATATCAACTGGACGAGCGGTCTGCCCGCAATGACTGAATATGCGGTTTTTAAAGGTTTGACTTTCTTTAAAAACACATGGGGGGAGGGTCAAAACCAACCGAACAACCTCTGAAGGTCGTGAAATCAGACCACAAAAACCGTAGAGTGAATTTTGAAATGGTCGAGGAGACGGTATGTCAATCGGAGGTGTCGTTTGCCTGAGATGACAAAAAATGCATTTTAGTGTCATAAAACACCAAAACATGGATTTAATGGTCAGATATATAGCAGATGATTTTGGAATGACTTGAAATCATAGGAAAACCTTTTTATTGTTATTCTTGATATGTAGAAGAAGAAGACGTGTCAATCAGATGAGCGGTCTGCCCGAAATGACTGAATATGCGGTTTTTAAAGGTTTGACGCCCTTTAAAAACACGCGGGGGGTCAAAACCAACCGAACGACCTCCGAAGGTTGTGAAATTAGACCATAACAACATAGAGTGAATTGTGAAGTGGTGGAGCAGACGGCACGCCAATCAGAGGTGTCGTTTTCTCAGGATGATGGAAAACACAATTTTAGTGTCATAAAACACCAAAACACGCGTTTAATGGTAAGATATATAGCAAACGATCTCATAATGACTTGAAATTACAGGAAAATCATCATATTATTATTCGTGGCGTGTATGACCAGATGACACGTCAATCGGACAAGTTTTTTGCCCATAACGACCGAATATGTGGTTTTTAAAGGTGTGACGCCCTTTAAAAAGGTGCGTCTGGGGGTAAAAACCAACCGAACCACATTCGAATGTCGTGAAATCAGACGACAACAACCGTAGAGTAAATTGTGAAATGGTTGAGTAGACAGAACGTCAATCTGAGCCGGCGTTTGTCCGTGAGGACCGAAAACGCGCTTTTAGTGTCATAAAACACCAAAACGCACATTTAACAGTCAGATCCATAGAAAACGATCTCGAAATGATGTGAAATCTTTAGAAAATCGTCTAATTATTATTTTTGATGCGTACGAGTAGACAAAATGTCAATCAGGCATACGGTCTGTCCGAAATGACCGAATACGCGGTTTTTAAAGGTTTAACGCCCATTAAAATCTCACGGGGAGTCAAAATTAACCGAATGACTTCCAAATACCATGAAATCATATGAAAACAACCGTTGAGTGAATTGTGAAATGTTCAAGCAGACGATACGTCAATCAGAGGTGTCGTTTTCCTGACATGATAAAAAACACAATTTTAGTGTCATAAAATACCAAAACGTGCATTTAACAGTCAGATAGCAAACGATTTTGGAATGATTTGAAATCATAGGAAAATCGTCTTATTATTATTCACGACATGTACGAGCAGATGAGCGATCTGTCTGGAACGACTGAATATGCAGTTTTTAAAGGTTTGATGTCCTTTAAAAAGGTACGTACGGTGGTCAAAACCAACAAAATGACATATGAATGCTGTGAAATCAGACAACAACAACCGTACTGTGAATTGCGAAATGGTCGAGCAGACAGAACGTCAATCCAAGTAGGCGTTTGCCCAGGAGGATTGAAAACACACGTTTAACAGTCTAATCTATAGCAAACTACTTCGGAATAATGTGAAATCACAGGATAACCGTCTCATTATTATTTGTGATGTGTAAGAGGAGACGACATGTCAATCGAACGTGCGGTCTGTCCGGAACGACTGAATATATGGTTTTTAAAGGTTTTACACCTTTTAAAAACACGTGGAGGGTCAAAACCAACCAAACGACCTCCGGATGGTGTGAAACCATACCACAAAAATCGTATAGTGAATTATGAAATGGTCGAGTAGACGGTATGTCAATCGGAGGTGTCGTTTGTCCGGAATGATAGAAAACACACTTTTAGTGTCATAAAACACCAAAACATGCGTTTAACGGTCAAATATATAGTAAACGACATTAGAATATCTTGAAATCACAAGACAACCGTATTATTATTATTCATGACATGTATGAGTAGACACATCAATCGAACGAGCGGTTTGTCCGTAATGACCGAATACGCTGTTTTTAAAGGTTTGACGCCCTTTAAAAAGGAATTTGGGGGTCAAAACCAACCGAACGACATATGAATGTCGTGAAATCAGACGAAAACAACTGTAGATTGAATTTTGAAATGGTTGTGCAGAAGGAACGTCAATCTAAGCTAGCGTTTTCCCGGGAAGATCGAAAACACACTTTTAGTGTCATAGAACAGTTAAACTCATGTTTAACGGTTATATGCATAGCACACGACTCCGTAATGATGTGAAATCAAAGGAAAACCGTCTATTGTTTGTTGGGTTTTGACCTCCCACAAGTTTTTAAAGGGTGTGAAAACTTTAAAAACAACATATTCGGTCGTTTTCTTGAGATAACGAAAAACACAATTTTAGGGTCATAAAACACCAAAACGTGCCTTTAACGTCCAGATATATGGAAAACGACCTCAAAATGACTTTAAATCATAGGAAAATCATCTTATTGTTATTCGTGATGTGTACGAGCAGGTGTCACGCCAATCAGACATGGGTCTATTCAGAATGACCGAATATGCGGGTTTTAAAGGTTTGACGCCCTTTAAAAAGATGCGTTCGGGGGTCAAAACCAACCGAACGACATATGAATGCCATGAAATCAGACGACAACAACCGTATAGTGATTTTTGAAATGTTCGAGTAGATGAAATGTCAATTCGAGTCGGCATTTTCCCGGGAGGATCGAAAACACTCTTTTAGTATCATAAAATACCAAAACGCGCGTTTAACAGTCAGATTCATAGAAAATGACTTCGCAATGACATGAAATCATAGGGAAATTGTCTAATTATTATTTTTGATGTGTATGAGGAGACGACACGTCAATCAGACGTGTGGTCTGTCCTGAACGATTGAATATGCAGTTTTTAAAGGTTTGGCGCCCTTTAAAAGCACGTGGGGGTCAAAATCAACCAAACGGTCTCTGAATTCCGTGAAATAATAGGATAACAACCGTAGAGTGAATTTTGAAATAGTCGAGTAGACGGTACGTTAATGGAAGGTTCTGTTTTCCCGAGATGATGAAAAACACAATTTTAGTGTCATTAAACATCAAAACATGCGTTTAACGGTCAGATATATAGAAAACGACCTTGAAATGACTTGAAATCACATGAAAATTGTCTTATTATTCGTGACGTGTACGAGCAGACAACACATCAATCAGACGAACAATCTATCTGAAACGACCGAATATGTGGTTTTTAAAGGCTTGAAGCCCTATAAAAAGGTGCATCTGGAGGTCAAAACCAACCGAACGACATTAGAATGTCGTGAAATTGGATGACAACAACCGTGGAGTGAATTTTGAAACGGTCGAGCAGACGGAACATCAATCTGAATTGGCGTTTGTTCGAGAGGACCGAAAACACACTTTTTGTGTCACAAAACATCAAAACGCTCGTTTAACTGTCAGACCCATAAAAAACAACCCCGGAATGATGTTAAATCACAATACAACCATGTAATTATTATTTTTGATGTGTATAAGGATAAAATATCAATCGGATATGCGGTCTGTCCGGAACGATCGAATATGAGGTTTTTAAAGGATTGATGCTTTTTAAAAACACGCGGGGGGTCAAATACAACTGAAAGACCTCCGAATGTCATGAAATCAGACGACAAAAACCGTTGAGTGAATTGTGAAATGGTTGAGTAGACGGTACATCAATCGGAGGTGTCGTTTTCCCGGGATGATGGAAAAGACACTTTTAGTGTCATAAAACTTCAAAACGTACGTTTAATGACCAGATATATAGAAAACGGCCTCAGAATGACTTGAAATCACAGTACAACCATCTTTTTATTATTCGTGACATGTTCAAGTAGACAACATGTCATTCAAATGCACGGCCTGTTCGGAACTATAGAATAAGCGATTTTATATTAAAAAAAATGATTTGAAATTATTAATATATTTTCAAAATCAAATAACTTCGGTCAGTTGTACTAAGTTTTAATTGAAATATTTTATTGTTGTTGGATCCCATTTTAGTATAATGGGTATTTTTGAGTCCCACATCAGAATATCCCGCCTTGTAATTTATTTTACTCATCTATATAAGGATATCTCCGCCTCACATTGAGGTAAGGGGAATTCTCTATCTACATAGTATCAGAGGGTACTCTCTAACCTGAACCCTCCCTCGTCTTTTTTTTTCTCTCCCATCTAGGGTTGCGAGAAAATCCCCTGCGGATTCTCGGTTCTGTTGGGCCCCGCCTCTGCCCTCACCCTCCTGGTTCTGTCCAGTGGATCTCCTCCTGCTACTGCCTCCTTCCCCGGCGGGATCCTGCCGCCGCCTCCTTCCTGCAGGCAAACAGGCGGTCGACTGTAATTGGATTTATACGATCTGTCTCAATGCCGATGACACTCTTCATCGCCTCAAAGCCCACCTTGTGGCGAAGATCTTTGCTCATACATATGACATCGACTACTTTGAGACCTTATCTCTGGTTTCCAAGATGGTCTCTGTCTGCTTATCCATCTCTCTGGCCACTCATCATCAGTGACCGCTTCATCAACTGGATGTCAAGAATGCCTTTCTCCATGGCTTTCTTGACGAAGAAGTCTACCTGCAACAACCTCCCGGATTTCGTGCCTCTGTAGCCGACTCCCATGTTTTCCGCCTTCGTCGATCCCTATATGTCCTCAAGCAGTCTCCTCGTGCTTGGTTTTGTCGCTTAAGCACTGCCGTCACCGCCTTTGTCCTCTCTCACAGTATGAAGGATCACACCGTCTTCTTCCGTACGACGTCAAACGGTTCTATCTTGCTGGTGGTTTATGTTGATGATATCATCATCACAGGGAGCGCTTCCACTGGAATCGCCCAACTCAAGGCGCACCTTCACCACCACTTCCACACCAAAGATCTTGGTCCTCTCACTTACTTTCTTGGCATCGAGGTCTCCCGTTCTGAGGAGACTATCTTTCTCTACCAACGGAAATATGCCCTCGATATCTTGCAGGATGCAAGGTTGAGTCAGGCGACTGCAGTGGACACTCTTGAGCCTGGGGAACGCTCTCTCCATGCCGACTCAGCACCCTTTCCTCATACAGAGAGCTACTGTTGTCTGGTGGGCAAACTCAATTACCTCACCATGACACGACCAGACATTGTCTGCGTTGTTGGAAAAGTGAGCGAGTTCATGGAGCATCCGACCAGATCTCAGTGGGATGTTGTCCTCTGCATTTCCAAATACATAAAGACAGACCCTACACGTAGAATTCGGTACTCACATCACGCTTATTTGGATGTTGAGGTCTTTTGTGATGCAGACTATGCGGGTTGCCTTGCTACCCGCAAGTCGACTTCTAGATTTGCCGTGTTCTTGGCCGGTAACCTCATCTCATGGCGCAACAAGAAGCAGACTGTCGTCTCCAGATCTAGTGTAGAGGTATAATACCGTGTCGTGACCACGATCACCACTGAGATCCTCTGGCTTCATCATCTCCTCCATGAGTTTGGTTTCCCACCGTAGACATCTGCTCATATCTAGTGTGACAATCAGGCAGTCATGAAGATTTCATCAAATCTCGTCTTCCATGAACAGACGAAGCATATTGAGGTGGATTGCCACTTTCTTCACCACCATCTGAAGCAGAACCATATCAGTTTTGACCATATTCTGACGGAGGATCAGCTTGCCGACATCTTCACAAAAGGCCTCCCAGGAGCTCGCATGGACTCTCTTACTACCAAGCTGTTAGAGTTGGTGTCCTGAGAACCAATTGTTTGTACTTTGATTATGTGAATGTAAACTTATTATATATTGTTCATTGTTCTGCATGACTATAATATAATAACATCCTGGAATATTTTTTGCATTAATAAGGTCATGGCATATCCCCGCTATGATGAGAACCTTGAAATGCTATAACAATATTCTTAAATAAAGTTCTACGGTTGGATGACATACTATGATAGGACACATAGTATACAGACCGTCATGTGAGAGTACTCGTAAGAAGACGATACTCTCTCTAATGGAGTTCGCACTTAGTAATCTCCAAGATGGGAGATTATGAGAACAGACCCGCCAGTAGTAATTCCGCATGTCTTGGTGTCATCAGACATTGCTATCTGCGAGCGTGTGTAATGGTCCTTAGACTGGAAGATTATCATTAACTCATGTCATGACTCGCACACTTAGATTTGCTGATGAAAACCGTCACGAAGACAGTTGGCGGGAAGTATGATACATTGGGTGCGTCACGAATGACATGTTGTTAATGGATAAGTCGAGGAAGGATTTGTCCCTTCAATATTTATGGAAGTATATATCCCGGACCCTTTTATTGAAATAGAATTGTCGCACAAATTCCATGGCTATGGTGTCACGACGAGTTTATTTCTAGAAGTCAAAGAATGACAGATCAAGCATATAGGTTTATGACACTGCCATGAAGCCTGCTTGATGAGATATTGAGACAAAGGGATTAAATAACACGGTAAACGTTCATATGAGGTCACGCACTAAGTGTATCCAAGTATCTAAAGTAGAATAAACTCATATGAACACTTACAAGACCGAGAGAGATCCTCCTCCGTCGTCTATTTCTGTGATTCGATCCATGGAGTTTGGCGTTTATCGTCATATTAATCCCGGATTGATCATTACTAATGACAAAAATCCAAGTGGGCACATCCACCCACGAGTTTCCGCTGTGCCCGGAACCTTCACAAGCTGGGTCACAGCCTCCACGACTGCCTAGCTTGAGGGGGAGCATGTATGGTCTTGTTTGATGTCGTCTTTTTTCTTTTTGTGGGACTCTCAGTCCAAGCTGAGCATGTTCAGCTTGAGGGGGAGTGTTGGACCCCATTTTAGTATAATGGGTATTTCCGAGTCCCACATCAGAATATCCCGCCTTGTAATTTATTTTACTCATCTATAAAAGAATATCTCCGCCTCACATTGAGGTAAGGGGAATTCGTCATCTATAGTTGCATTTAAATTATTAGTCATATTTTCTACTGCACTAATTATTTTATTAAATTTTTTCATGCAGTTTTATTTAATGATGGGTGTGGAGCTTGGAAGATGATGAAGTAAAAAGATTTATGGACCTTGGTTTAACATATTTTGGAAAAAAATATTGTATTTTTTGAAATATGGTGTTAATCTAATTGTGGTGTGATTTTTTTTAAAAAAATAAAAAAAATTATAGCGGCTGCTATATGGCAGTCGCTATAGGCTAGGCCAAGTGAGCCTATAGCGATTGCCAAATGGTGGTCCAGAGCAAGCCTATGACGACGGCCAGTATAGGCAATCCTGTGTATAGCGACGACTTTTGGCGGTCGCTAAAAGTCATTTTTCTATTAGTGGTTGCCCCTGTTTGGTTATGATTTCAAGGCCTACCCGTTAAAATATTTAATTTGGAATCCCTTTTAGTCATTCCTAATCTCATTGGAACTTCCATTATGAATGATTTAGCCACCTCTAAACTATCAAAACCCTTCGTTAGAAGGATTTGTATAGTGGTGGATGTCTCCAAACCTCTACCTTATGTTATATGGACTCAAAATGTTGAGAAAGGCTTTTGGAAAAGGGTGAATTATGAAAATATTCACAATTACTTCTTTTCATGTTTGAAATTTAGTCAATCTAATGATATTTGTGATTATGTGTCACCGATGGAACCCATTCCACAATTGTATGTTAGGAAGAAGACTATCTGGATTGAAAAAGGAAAACCTGATGCTCCTATTGGAGTGAATGATCCCACTATGGATAGACAGAAGGAATTAATGTGAGATTATCTCCCAGGATGTGACTAGGAAGTTTGCTGGGCCCTCCAAGATTAATCTGGATAGTCTTGAGGCAATTGATTTTTGTAGTTTTGTGGCTGCTATTCACGATGCCCAACACACCTTTAAGGCGGAGGCTTAGGAGGGTCACCGTTCTGATGAATCCATTCATGAAACACAATAACAATCCAACCAAATTGATGAAATTTTCTTACCCTTTGGTTATATAAAAGGGAAGAAAGCATTTGTGGATTCAGATGGTTTTATCATTCCACACCCTAGAAAGAACCAAAAATGTAAGGATTACTCACACTTGAAGAGGACCATTCTAATGATATCGACAGGAATTTGTACTTAGGAGAAAAAAGACATTACCCCTCAAAATATTGTGGAGAGTCCTCCTTTATCCTCTGATGAATCATTCTCTGTGGATGAAGATGTTTCCAGGATCAGGAGTGAAAATAATTTTATTACGAAGGGTCTAACAGAGGAAATATTCACCTGAGTTGATTAATTGACTCAGTAATATTAAAAAGTGGGAGATTTCTGTGGATGAATATCTTGATCTTAGAGTGAGCATGTTCGCTGAAATTGAATCCAAATTTGATAGGAATCCTAAATTTGGGTTCCAGAAACTCTAGTGAGAATAATAGAGCATGATGATTGCACTAGTATGATTTCTTTTTTGTTCTGAAGCAATTTTGTCCATACTGCTGGTTTGGTTTGTGTAAATATGGAATCTATGAAGCAGTTGAGTTTGAAATCGAAGGTGTACTATCCTATTTCTCTCTCTTCATGGCCATGTTTCTGTTTCTGGTCACCTTTTTGAAAGTATTCTATTTTGAAGGATTCACAACTCATTGAACTGGGGTGTTTCTATATTTTATGTTTGGTGGATTCTTTCATGATGGCCTTTTGATGCCTCTGGATGGCCACTGAATTTCATTTTCTTATGTGGCATGGATGCATCTTCCAATTGCCGATTTTACACCCATGTGAGCCTATTTGTGCTCATTTGAAGAAAATATATTTGTTTTATGCCCACGATTGTGGCATTCTGGTGGTTTGAGGACTCATTTTCTGCTAATGTCTGGATAAACCTTTGGATGTATCGACACTTCATTACCTTCTAATTCCTGAATTTCTCTACAATTCAATACTGGTTCACGACCTCACTGATTTCATACTCACATATAACCACACACACCCGGTTCCACATGATCCCGTGAACTCACCCCACACCTAACCTCCCTAGCCACGACATAAAAAATGAAAAATAAGTTCAAGCTAAAGGTGAAAGTGCAAGCGTAAGGTGAAGCTCGCCGTCCCGGAAGGCCCACACTTGAATGTCGGTGCCGGAACAGACGCCGTTCTTCCAGGTATTGTTCAGCACCAACATTGATGAGTAGCTGCCAAAGCGCATCCTCGTGTCCCACCGCATCATCATCACGAAGCCACGACGGACGCCGTCCGGCACAGACATTCAATTGTGGGCCTTCTGGGTATCTTCAGTTGCGATTTGAGGTCACAGGATTATGAGAATCTCAGATCTCATGGT
This sequence comes from Viscum album, assembly GCA_963277665.1. Lineage (NCBI taxonomy): Eukaryota > Viridiplantae > Streptophyta > Magnoliopsida > Santalales > Viscaceae > Viscum > Viscum album. The sequence continues at coordinate 1,150,233,444 of OY728121.1, read as the reverse complement.
TCTTTGTCATTCCTTGACGGGAAGACACTGCAGATTTAGGGATTTATTGTTCAGCATTGATGGAGGCTGTTGTTTTGGCGTCACTGTTGGGCTTTGCGGAGCGGGCGGCGTTCACTTGTTTGATTTGTCTTCTGTCTTGATTGGGCCTTCGTATTAATTGGTTGATTTATTTGGTATACTTGAATTGTTATTAATCTTTCTTAGTTTAAACTATAGAGATATAAAATTTTAGTTTCTTCAAAGATCTTTTTAAATGCATAATTAAATATTCCCTATGTGGAATTGTTTTTTATGGTATGTGCACCCTTGATGATTTCTTTAATGTTATTGTCTCATCACCCCCGGGTTTTGATGGATTTGTGTTTGTGTCTATTGTCGGGGGTATGAATATGCTACTCAACTGCTTGATCATTATTACATTTGTTTATCCCATATAGGATGGGAAAAAAATTCTTTTTGTTAAATCAATGAAATCCATTGATGCACTTCTTCTCTTTGCTCAAGGAAATCATTGATGCGCTTCTCTTTGATTGATGCGCTTCTTCTCTTTGTGCGTGTGTTGTAAATATTTTATGTAAGGAAATCATTTTCTCAAAATTGGGCTCTTGATAATTTTTTAGTGTTTGGTGTGTTCTGTAAAGTGCAATCAGTCTAAAATATTTCATGAGGTTAATGGGAAACAAATGCGTTTTTTCCTGGAACTGAGATTATACATTGTAGGGTGTATTGGGTTTGGACTATGATTTTACCTTGGAAATATGTATAAATCCATAGCCTGAATTCTAACTTGACCTGTTTATTATTATTTCAGCTGGACATGGAGTGTGTGCAGCATCTGGGGCTTACATGTTTATGGTAATATAATACTGATTTTCTAAATCTCTTGCTTCATTTGTAGTTGGACATGGAATGTGTGGAGCATCTGGGGGCTGCATCTTTAAGGTAATATAATATCAATGCCTTGTTGTTTTAGTGTTCTCACTCACCACTTTCTTTCCCTTTGTCTTGGTTTGAAATGTAAATGCACAACCTGATTTCAAAGCTATAAAATGTGGAGTGTGTATATGATCACACAAAGATTATTTGGAAAGTGACAATGTTAGGCGTCACAAAGCAACCAACCCTCAATTGAGGGATTCAATATTGTATTTCTATATGGAATTTAAAAATACAGCAGGAGACCAGCAGAAAAATAAGGGTAACAGTAGAAAACTCTCCCACCCAAGCCCTTAGGCCCCAAATTCAACTAATTGAATGCCCATGCCTCAATCCTCCGCTTGTCCCTTTAAAGCATAAAACTCTCTCTCTTTCCACGTGTGAGTCAGCTGGGTCTGTTAGACTAACCGCATTCCCTTACGCTTCAGGAATGACATGCCTACCCTTACTGGAATAAACCCTCTAGACCCCAGGTAAATCCCGGGCTCTATATGACAAGAATCCAAATATTTTCAGGTGATGATTTCCCCTACTTACCACTAAAGAAAACATTGATGGGGTGTGTGGAGCATCCGGGCATTTCATTTCTAAAATCGAGCTTCGAATTTCTAAATGAGGAGACTTTTGATCAAAAAGAAATACTTGAAAAGGTCGAGAAATGAATGACTGCCTTTGAAGAAGAATCGTTACATGAAGAGTATAACAAGGTGCTTCAACTTTTGTGTTTTCTTTTTCTTTCTTTTTCATACCTTGGCACCCTTACTGTTGTCACTTTTTTTTATTTTAAGTTAGGATGAAAATCGATATAATGCTGGACTAGGCACTCATCTTTCTCTCAAACGAGCTAAAAAATCTCGCTCTGGTTATTAAAATCCTTGGTAAATGCATTCCCTCATAAGTGATGTGTTAAGCAGTTTTCAGCAAGTGTTGTCAAATTAAACCTTTATCAACTACAAGTGTTAGGTTTTATGTGTGTGTCCATGGTTATATTCTTAATTTCAACCGGGTCTTTTGATCTGGATTTTTACCACACTGGTGTTTGTGATTGGGTCCCTTGGGAATTGTATCACCTACCTTTCTGAAAGACACGATGGTTGGATATTTGATGTTGGCTATGTTATTTTGGTTGCACGGTCTATCTACGACTATGCTCACCACTGGTATTTTATTTGTTACTCAAGTATATGGGCTCAAATGCTAGTATGGTGCGACTTTGGTGCATGCGGGGGTACTCTCTCTTTCCTCTCCTCTCGTCCTAAACACTGTAAGTTCCCAAATTCTCGAATAGGACTTTAGTTTTTACATTGTGTTTGTGTGAATGGGGTTTTGTGCTGCTTGAATTTTCTTTTTTACATAAAATGATTCTTGAACCATAAATCAGGATTCATCATAACTGTAGTGACTCTTTCATTGAGGCTACATTTGGTTGAAATGGAACTGGAGTATGTTGAGCCTTTATGACTGTGATATTTTCATCATTTGGTCTTTTTTACTTATCTCTAATTTGATGTATTATTTCCTTGAATACGCCTACTTTTAACATATTTCACCACATTTTCTATTCATACCAAATAAACTATTCAAAAGACTTTCTTGCTTATATTTCACCACATTTTCCCTTCACCACATTTTGTATAATTACATTTATAATTACTATCCACAAACATTTAAAAATATCAATGCTTTATTGTCTTTGACACCCGCGACCCTCTTCGAAAAAGCTCAAGCATGGTATCAGTTGTTGAACAAACCATCCCAGATAGAGAAAAAAAATTCACATGTATAAGAAAACAATTCTTATGTTAGTTATACTATAAAGAAATAAATTAAACATAAATATGAAACAATACATTAATAAAATGCCAATTTTTAATAAAAGGATACACTTGGAATCATACCGATCACGCTATGCGTTGAATTGAGGTGAGACAGATTCCTACACGACACAAATAACTTATGGATTGTTGTCTTTAAATATCAAAACAATCTGAATTCGTTTGCTCGATTTCAAGTACATCACTTATCTTTTTTTACTAAAATGTCATTTTAAACTAGAAGCATACATTTTGTGTCATACCGGTCACATTGTGTGCTGATTTGATGTGAGGTAAATTCTTACACGTCAGAAATTACTTATGGATAGTTTTCTTAAATTATCATGACAATTCGAATGTATTTGCTCGGTTTTTAGTGAATAACACGCGTTTTGAATTAAAATGTCAATTTTAAACTGATAACAATTACTTTGAGTCCTACCGAGCACACCGTGTATCAGATTGAGGTGTGTCTGATCCCTACATGTCAGAAATGACATGGATTATTGTTCTAAAGTATCAAAATAATCAAAATGATTTTGGTTGGTTTTGGGTACGTCACTTGTGTTTTTTACTAAAATATCAATTTTAAATAAAAAGATACTTTGAGTCATATCAGTCATACCGTTTGTCAGATTAAGGTGCGGCTATTTCCTACACGTCACTAATGAATTATGAATCATTGTCCTACAGTATCAAAATAATCCGAATGCATTTTATCGGTTTTGAGTATGTCGCTTGTGTTTTTTTACTAAAATGTCATTTTAAACTGAAAACACGTGCTTGGAGTCATACCGATCACATCGTGTGTCAGTTTGACGTGAGACTGAATCTTACATGTCACAAATGACTTATGGGTCATTTTCCTATATTATCAAGACAATTATAGTGTGTTTGCTCAGTTTTCAGTGAGTGATACATGTTTTGAACTAAAATGTCAATTATAAACTCATAACAGACACTTTGAGTCAAACTGGGCACACCGTGTATCAAATTGAGGTGCGGTTGATTCATACACGTCAAAAATGACTAATGAATTGTTTTCTTAAAGTATAAAAACAACATTAATGCACTTTCTTGGTTTTGAGTATGTCACTTATCTTTTTTACTAAAATTAACATCATTTTTAAATAACGACACACTTGAAGTCATAATGGTCACATCATACGTCAGATTGATGCGCGATTGATTTCTACACGTCACAAATGATTTATGGATCATTTTCCTAAAGTATCAGAATAATAAAAACGTGTTTGCTCAGCTTTGATCATGTCACTTGTCTTTTTTATTTTAAACTGGAAACACGCACTTTGAGTCATACCCACAACATCGTGTGTTGGTTTGACATGAGACTGATTCCTACACATCAAAAATGAATTATGAATCAATTTTATAAATTATTAAGATAATTATAGAGCATTTTCTTGGTTTTCAGTGAGTGATGCATGTTTTGAACTAAAATGTCAATTTTAAACTGATAACAGATACTTTGAGTCATACCGAGCACATGGTGTATCGGATTAAGGTGCAGCTAATTGCTACATGATAAAAATTACCTATGGATCATTGTCATAAAGTATCAAAATAATATGAATGATTTTTTTCTATTTTGAGTATGTCACTTGTCTTTTTTATTAAAATATTGATTTTAAATAAATAGATACACTTAGAGTCATATTGGTCACACCGTGAGTCAGATTGAGGTGTGATTGATTCTACTTGTCACAAATGACTTATGGATCATTTTCATAAAGTATTAAAACAATATAAATATGTTTGGTCATTTTTGAGTTTGTGATGTGTGTTTTGAACTAAAATGTAAGTTATAAACTAAAAACATACAGTTCGAGTCATACTGAGCACACCGTGTATCGGATTGAGGTGCAGTTGATTGACCCATTTCCTTGTTTCCATTATCTTAGTTGCAGCCTGGAAGTCCAATCTCTCACGAGCATGAGCAGTTTCGAACAAACCACCCCAGCTTGAGCAAAATAATCCACCTGTATAAGAAAACAATTCTTATGTTAGTAATAAATTAAGCATAAATATGAAACAATACATTAAAAAATGTCAATTTTAATCTAAAATCACACAATTTGAGTCATACTGGGTACACCATGTATCAGATTGAGGTTTGGTTGATTCCACCATGTATATTTATTCTACAATGCATTCAACATTGTAGGTTATCTAATAATATTGTTGTTTGATAACTCGGAATGCTGAATGCATTAGAGAATAAAAAGAAAATTGCATCATCATGAGTGCATCATCTATTTTGAGTGCATAATCGTAGTACATGAGTGAATCATCTTTTTTGATGAGGTCATTTCTTCATGATCTCTTTGAAAATTAACAAAATAAGTATCAGATAAAAATGATAAGAGAATTAACTAAAAAAGTAGATAAAATGATGAGAAAATAAACTAAATAAGTAGTAGGAAGTCACATCTTCCTGATATATGTGTACATTCTGACACAAGGTATGCTTCCTAGTTGTTTACAAACAAATATATTTCATCGTATGAATACGAGGACTTTTGAAAGTCATGGTAGTACTGAAAAAATATAAATACACAAACGATTAAAAAATCTTTTGAATGAAATAGTAATTATCTTCAAAAATACCTATTTAGGGATGCTGGTTTGTTGATGGTATATGATATCTCTCATAAATTTTTAAACATAATAACCACAATATTTGCCATTGGTTTGTTTCAGACACTATAAAAACATTGAAAAATATAAGTAATTTGTTTTGATATGTGTTTTGATAGTGTTATCTTATTATATATACTCTAATACTTATCCATTTATTGTCACGAACCAACCTGGGTCGATCCTGAACCGGTCACCCGAGTCGGCCCGCGACAAGGCCCGAGAGGTGTTCTCGATCCTCCCGGGCTGGCGACAAGCGCCAAGGGCATCAACATAGTGACGATGGGAAAGATTTTTCCCAATATAAATAAACAGAAACGGCAGAAAAAAATAATAAAGAATCCCAAAAATAAATAAACTGAACAAATCAACTAAGCAAGAACTGAAAAGAAAAAACTAACCGGACCTGACGACCACTAAACTCTACGTGACCCCGCGGGTAACTCTCTGATCACAAGACACAACATCGCCCACGACGATCGAGATCATGCTGAAACCTGCACATGTGACTAAAAATAAGAATGAAGTATAGGCATGGGTATTTAAACTCAGTAGGTGTGTCCAAGTAATCCCTTCCCAAATGCATTTCCTTTAAAGAAAAGAATCATCAATTTCAGGTTTGAACTACAACATATAAAATTAAGGCTTTCTACATGTTACTCAAAAGCAAAGTACGAGTCATTATCCTTATTCATTTCTCAAAACCCAAATCAATCTTTTAGTGAGACATTAGCATTTTCAAAGGGAAAGTGTTGTTTATGTTTTCAGATTTGTACAAAGAGGATTAAACACTTTCATTTGAAAACCATTTTTAGAAACCTAATCAAAACCAGTTTACCACTTTCTAAGGAAAGAAATATACAAAAATGCACAAAAGAAATCACACAGCAAGAGCAATTTAGGTATACATATAAGCATCATAATCACTACTGCAAGCAACAAAATCTGAGTAGACATAGGTAAACCCAGGAGATCGAGAATAATCTAGAAGACACCAATACATGATACCTCATCCTCGTTGACATGTCACACACGATGAAATCAAGACGCTCAAAACGCTCGGTCATCCTTTCTCAGGCAGGCCGAGGGAAAATCTCATAGCAATAAACCCAATATATCCACCTACTATGGGCCACTGGTCAGTACCATAACCTACCAGTGCAACAATTATTATCAGAATATTCTCTCAATATGTCAGGTTCTCATGTCTCGAGTATTTAAAAGGGGGGTGAGCCAATCGATGCCAGCTGAACATCCAATCACGAATATATATAATAATATTGCACGATAGGTCTCACCCTGAGTCGCCCTAAGGAATATGTCCCTCTCCTTTCTACCATTGATCACAGGGAAATCCTACACAGCGGACCCCCACAACATATAACTCAACCAAAGCAAAGGGACCACATCCGAGGAGAGTTTTCTTGAGATAACTAGTTTTACAAAAGTGTCAACCAGGCCTCACATGTTTTTTGCATGCCAAACTGTTTCTTAAGAATCACATGCACACCACTTTGAAAACAAAAAATACACTTTGAAACCCAAACCAAAATTTTAAATCCAAAACATGTTCACAAAGGTCAAAGGGTCATTTCATCAGGCAATTAATGTGAAAACACGATCAAACCATTTATTGCAACCCATTACAAAAAATAAACCACTCCAATTCAAGTCAGACAATTTATCAACGGTTCTATATCAATAATTAATATTAGAACTAGGTGTGAAAAGCAAGAAATAAATTATTCTTAAATTTAAAGGAAAATGCATAGGGAGACCTACCTCAAAAGGGAGCAGACCTAGACAAACAACTCGGCACCTGACGCCTTTGATGAAGACTGCCCCACTATTGTGCACACATACACCCCTATATATATACACCTCTTAATTCAATACACATATTCCCCGCGCCATGAGGGAATATGTGCAAGGAGGATTTATATATATATAGGTATACGTACCTATGTATGTCACGAACCGAATCTGGTCGCCGCCAAAACCGGCACCAAACCCAGCCCGTGACAAGGCCCGAAGGGCATTCCCGATCCCCACGGGCTGACACAAGTGTCCGGGTATCATAAAATGAGAATTGGGAACGATTTGCCCAAGTTTATAAACATAAAACAACAAATTAATCCAATAAAACGAATCTGGATTTTTCAAACCAAACAATGTTTTACAAAAATTCAGAACTGAATTACCTAGTCTAAAACAACTCACCAAGACTATAACAAAGGTACAAAACCAAAAATGAACAGCCCAAGAACCTAAACATGGCAAGAGGCATCCCCCTCAAGCCATCTCCACAACACCGCAACACCGCATCATGAATGATCGATGAAAACCCAAACTGTTGGCACAAAATTTGTACCCAAACCTGCGACAACAAAAATAACCAAGTCTACTTACACCCAAGGGTGTAAGTAGGGTGTGAGAAAATGCCCAGTAGGATACCACCACTAAGAGATTCCATATGATAACATTTAAAGACGAAAAGCATGCAAGTTTTCAAAAACATGTAATTTCTAGTTACAATTTCTAAAAGATGCAACTAAAAAATCAGTTTTCAAGTGGGATAATTTAAAGAATAAACACTTATAAAATAAATACCAAAGCTACTGAATTTTCCATACACATACCATATGACGACGGTAAGCACAAAATATCCAGTGAGCACAAGCAATGGGAAATAACCCCTAGGCACTAGCTAGTTGTGGGTCTTAGGTACCTCGTATCTCGGTGAGAGTAACCACAAAAAAAATATGTTCTCGTGCACGAGCCACTAGTAGGGAACATACCCATAACCTAGTGGTCCCCAATCATCATCATCATAGTTTAGTTAGAGTTGTAAGTGTCAATCTTACTAAGTGAAACTGAGGCCAAACCCCACGGATTCACTAGCACACTAGTACACGTCCACCCACCTAGATACCCGGGTTTTCCCTTTGTCCTCAAACAATTTCAACAAGTCAATGAATATACTTTTCACATGAAAATATCATTTCCATATCATAAATTCACCAAACAGCTCACATGTATACAACAAGTCACAAAATTCCACTTTTCATTCAAATGCATTTTGAAACCAAACTCACACCAAAATAGTCCACAACACTTTTTGCATAACTTTCACAATCCAACACATCCTTTAACAATTTTATAAATTCCCTCCAAATATGCTAAACATCACATAACATCCCACTCACATGTTTCATAAAACCCCTTTTATAAACAAAATCCATTTTTCACATCACACTCACACAAACAGCCCACATCACGTTCACACCTCTTTCACATTTCAGTAAATCCATTAAACATTTTTATAAAACATTTCCAAGAGGATACACATAACATGAAAGAACTATTCACATTTAAAATGGTCCATTTGAAAGTATAAACAATCCAAAACAGTTTTCCAATATGGTTTCACCTCTTATATAAATCATTAAACCATTCAAAACTTTCATAAAACAATTTTAAAGAGTGTACCGAATCTTTTCACATAAAACCCATTTCAAAACCATATTTCGAGGACAAAATCACACCAATAAAAATTCAAAACAGAATTGGCATCCCCAAAAACATTTATTAAACTACCCCCAAGTGTTATAAAAACACCTCAAACAATACCACAAAAGATCCACATGAAAAGCACACGTTTTCGAAATCACTTTCAAGAAGTACAATAAGGTTTTACACCTTAAACTCATTAAAAAAACCTCTTTAAAACCTAATGGAACACCAATACCCTACCAAATCAGAATTTTCAGCCCAAACAAGATTTATTAAACCAATTTCATATGTTATAAAACACACCCAAACAATACCCCAAGGGTTGCACATGAAAAACACCCAATTTTAAACTAAAATGAAACTATAAAAACAAATGTTTTACCAAATCCAACATAAACAGTTCCCGCACCACACGCAGCATATTAGGAACATGCATAATAAGTAATTCAAGCAAACTAACTCATCTAGAAATGATTACACATGGAATCACCTACCTTTTATGTTGAAACCCTCAAAACATGGTGTGAAACATCAACTGCACCACCGCCGCACCTCAAGGAATATAAATCCAGTCCTAGACCACAATATTTGACCAAAAGGACACCAAATCAAACCCTAGTTTCGAACCTCAACTTCTGGACATGAGGAGCTTCATGAAAGGGTGAAAGAAACCCTAAGGGGAAGAAATCAAGGAAAGAAACACTTGAAACATCTTGAATCAAACGAACCAAATACACCACAATTTGAATCTCCAAGCAACCAAACTTGATATGGAGGCTCTAATGGGGATGAGAAGGTAATGTGGGGACTGAAATTGGGGCAAAAGAGCAGAAATTGAAAGAGTTATGAAAGAAACGATTTACCTCTTCAAATCTGGACGATTTGAGAAATCCAGAGAAGTTTCGCCCAAATTCGGGACAAAAATGAGCTCCAAAGCGGCGAAATAGATATTGGGGGTGATCCTTAGGTTTTTGGCTTCGAGTGGGAGTAGGGGTGTAATTTTGGCCCGACGGCCCGAAAGCCCGACAGGCCCGGCCCGAAAGCCCGAGCGGCCCAGCCCGGCAAAGCCCGCATCGGGCCAGGCCGGGCGCGGGCCGCAGGTTCAGCGGGTCGGGCCTGGGCCTTTCCAAGAAGGCCCGCGGGCCAGGCCGGCCCGGCCCGAAAAAGCCCGGCCCGCTGGCCCGCGCGAAGCCCGCGCACTGTAAAAAATTTAACGGGGAATCTGCAGGTATGGGGATTTGATCCCCCTACCTCGAGCTCCCAAGGCTGCGCCTGTTAAATAATTACCATCCTATATATATATAGATATCTCTATATTTATATATCTATATATATATTTATATATAGATACATCTATACATACATCTATATATATATACCAATATATATATATACATGTATCTGTATACATGTATATTTATCTATATATGTATCTATATATATATGTGTGCGTGTGTGTCTATATATTTCTATATATATGTGCATATATCAATATATATTAACAAAAAATAATATTATATATATACATATAATTATTATTATATATAATTATAATGTGTGTATAAAAACATATATACAATGATATATAATTATATATATAATAGTGTATATATATAAACAAAGCCATTAATAATATATATCAATTAAATGTGGTTTTTAAAAAAACATTAATAATATATATATATATGTATATGTATATGTATATGATTTAGTATAATATATATATAAATAAAGCTATATATATATATCAATGATTTAATATTATATATATAATAACTTATTGTATATTAATAAAAAATAACACACTCACCTAATGATGTTCGTGCAAGTCCCTCAACTTCATTAATTTTTTTAAGTATGTTGCAACATGCATATATTATATATACTATACATATATACATCTATTTAGAAAAAAAAATTTAACTCACCCACTACGACGCACCCCCAACCCCTAATTATTATTTTTATAATTTTCTCATATTATATACATATAATATATATATCAATCATTTAACATTATATACATATAATAACTTATTATATATTAATAAAAAAAATAACACACTCACCCAATGATGTTCGCGCACCCCCTAACCTCACTAATTTTTTTTAAATATGATGAAACATGCATATTATATATATGTATATATAAAAACAAATCTACTAATATATATATATATATATATATATCAATGATATGATAATATATATATATAAACAAAGCCATTAATATTATATATAAAGCTATTAATAATATATATCAATTAAGCGTGGCTTTTAAAAAACCATTAATAATATATATATATGTGTGTGTGTGTGTGTGTGTGTGTGTGTGTGTGTGTGTGTGTGTGTGTGTGTGTGTGTGTGTGATTTAATATAATAACTTGTTGTATATTAATAAAAAAATAACACACTAACCTAATGATGTTCGTGCAAGTCCATCAACTTCATTAATTTTTTTTAAGTATGTTGCAACATGCATATATTATATATAATGTACATATATAAATCTATTTAGAAAAAAAATTAACTCACCCAACCCCTGATTTATTTTTTTATAATTTTCTCATATTATATATATATATCAATCATTTAGCATTATATATACATATATATATAATAAATTATTATATATTAATAAAAAAATAACGCACTCACCCAATGATTTTTGCGCACACCCCCAACCTCACTATTTTTTTTAAATATGATGAAACTTGCATATTATATATATGTATATATAAAAACAAATCTACTAATAATATATATATATATATATATCAATGATATGATTATATATATATATATATGAACAAAGTCATTAATATTATATATAAAGCTATTAATAAAATATATCAATTAAGTGTGACTTTTAAAAATCCATTAATAATAATTGTGTGTGTGTGTCAATGATTTAATATTATATAATAACATATTTTATATTAAAAAAAAACACACTCACCTAATGATGTTTGTGCGTGTCCCCCAACCTCATTAATTTTTTTAAATAAGTTGCAACTTGCATATATTATATATAAATTTATTTGGAAAAAAAAATTAACCCGCCCACAACAGCGCACCCCCCAACCCCTAATTATTTTTTTACAATATTCTCATATTATATATATACAATAACTTATTAAATATTAACAAAAAAATAACTACTCACCAAATGATATTCTCACACCCCCAACCTCATTAATTTTTTTTAAAATATGATAAAACTTGCATATATTATATATACTATATATACACATATAAATCTATTTAGAATAAAATTAACACACCCACTGTTGCGCACCCGTTAAGGGTGTAATTTCAGTTCAGACAGGGTCGGGTTGGGCTTGCCCTGCAAAAAAATTAAAAAATGTTTAAAAAATTGTTTAAAATTAAACGAACGCTTAAAAATACTTTTCATAAATAAGTTAAAAAAATAAATGTAAAAAAACGTTTTAAATAAATGATAAAAAAACATTTAAATAACAACACTTAGAAAAAAATAACATATCCACCCACTATAAAATATTTTTAAATAAAACGTGTTAAATGTTTAAAAAAATACATGTAAAAAATATGCGTTCAAAAAAACGTTTTAAATTAAACGTCTAAAAATAAATGTAAAAATAAAACGTTTAAAAAAAAGTGTTAAAATATGGTTTAAATAAACGTTTAAATAAAAAAGTTTAAAAAAGTTTTTAAAACAAACATTTAAAATAATTTTTTTAAAACAAACACTTAAAAAATACTTTTTACATTAAAATATGAAAAAAGTTAAATGTTTTAAAAAAATACTTGTAAAAATCATGCATTTAAAAAAATCAAAAATGTTTTAAATTAATCATTTAAAAATAAATGTAAAAAAAACGTTTTAAACATATGTTAAAAAATGGTTTAAATAAAAAATATTAACAAATGCTTAAAAAATTATAAATAAGTTAAAAAAATAAATGTAAAAATGTTTTAAATAAATTTAGAAAAACTTTTAAATAATAAGGCTTTAAACTCACACACGGCAGCTGCACACCCCTCATTATTTTTTTTCAATTTGCAAATAATATATATATATATATATATATATATATATATATTCACAATATATAAATCTATTTAGACAAAAAAACACATCCACCCACTGTAAAATGTTAATAGAAAATAAAATAAATGTTTTTACAAAAAACAAACATTTAAAAATAAATGTAAAGAAACGTTTTAAATAAATGTTAAAAAAGTGTTTAAATAAAAAAAATTAAAAGCGATAATTTTTTTGAAAACAATAAAAGCCCGCCATGGCCCGACTTGAAAAAACCCGGCCCGGCCCGAAAAAGCCCGGACCGACCCGATGGTTTGGGCCGGCCCGAGGCCGGGCTCGGGCCGCCTCATGGGGTTGTTCGGGCCGGGTTGACCCGACCCAAATAGTGGTCAGCGGCCCGACTCTTTGCATGGCAGGCCCGGCCCGGCCAGGGCCAAAATTACACCCCTAAGTGGGAGGTGGAATCACCGAATAATAGTAAATATTGAATGAGATATTAAAATATTAAAAATAAAACTTAAAAGCAAGAAATGGGCTTTCGGGCTGGCCCAAAACCTTAATAAAAAACCCAAATACCTTGTGATTATGGATTTTTATGAGGCCCAAAGGGATATGGTGATTTTAATATATTAGGGTATGCCAATTGGGAAGTGAATGAGTATAAAATAGTAAAAATTGAAGGAGTTATAGAAGAAACGAAATTTGTTTTTAAATCTAGAATTGGGCTCACGGTTTGGCCCAAATTTTCAAAACCCACCATTTTCACCAAAATGAGTGGTAAACCCCTAAAACAAATCAGAAATGGAAATTAAATGAAAAATGAATTTAAAAAAAAGTCATGGGTGTGACAATTCTCCCCATTATAAAACTTTCCGCCCTCGGAAAGCCACATCAAGGACAAAGCAAAAACCAAACCCAACCGAAAGGCAGAAATGGACTCTTTTGCTAAACTTTGCCCCCAAAGGCCAAAACACCTCCAGTGATCAATTAAGGAAGGAATACTTTACAACCAAAACATACACCTATTTAATGAAATGATCAGGCACATTCAGGATTTATCCTGAAAGAAAACTCCTCAAACACTATCTGAACAAGGTTCAAGCAATTTACCCAAAAAAACAAGAACATTGAACAAGGTTACACTTACCTTGATATAACTAAACCACTGGGAACTCTCCAATCCCAACATTTACCCAAGGAAGATGTAGGTGGTTATATAGCTCCGAACGAGACTACCCACTTCCAAGCCAAGACCAAGTACAAAAGTGAGTTACTGGTACATGGATACACAAATGGGCTCCCCAACCATAAGAGACAACTTAAATTTTTTTTCCGAGATAGAATCAAGACACTAACAGGGAAGCCCCGAACAAACTCCCCGGTAAAAGGGGTAGAATCCCATTAGGCATTTTAAAAATAATATACATGAGACTCATAGTGGGTCTCCCCACCATAAGAACCGACCATCTTAACTGACCAATATGGGCCGGCACAGAAAAACCCAAAAACTTAAAGAGTTGGGACGGTCGCACGGTTAGCCCGCACAGTTTGGGAAACTGTGCTCTAACCATGTGGATCCTTATACCTACATGGTTTTATAGGGAATGGTTACTACTAAATGTTCACTCCACATGTCTAGACAAATCTAAAACCTTTCCCCCAAACCCAAAGGAAACCAAAGGGGAAAAGAAAGTCATTGGGAGATAACATGGGGATGAGGCCCTCCACCTCTTTCCACCGAACGGGAACAACAGAAGAAAGATGACAACACCAAATGTTTAAACTATTTCCATCTCTCATACTGAGAACAGTTCTTTGTACAAGGTTAAAAACGACACAGGGATTTCCTCTGATACGTGCCAGCTTCTCTCCGAGACCTATGGCTGGAGCTGGAATGATTGAAGCATCTTTGGCCTCTCAGTTAGGATTTGGAAACCCCCGAATATAATTTCTTCTTCTGATGCTACAAACAACTACACGCAATCCCAGATGGGTTCACCAAGACATAACACACTCCAGAACTCACTTTCCCCTAACTTGAGATTTCACTGAAATAAGGGTTTAGAGGATGCACTCACATCACACCTTGTTTCTTCAGGTGAGAAACAACATAAATAAAGAACACATATAAACACCTTCCTCTAAAACAGAGGATGTCGAGATCTCCCGAAAGGAGAAACACTTCTAAAAAAATAGAATCACAAAATATTGTACAATTTCACCTTTACAATCAAACGAGCATGCAACATCACAATGCGTCACCGAACATGACCAAAGCGACTGATAGAAATAATACAAGGAGGGGGCCTTATACAACATCCCTAAACATCACACCATTCTAGAAAGTGTCCATAACAGCCACTCGTGGCTAGACTTCCCACACGGGTGGTTTAACATAAACCCCTTCTTCGAAGAGACAACGAAGGACTCAAAGGCCCTCTTAGACACTATCCATACTGACAACCCTAGACATCTTCCACCTTCGACGCATCAGGTAGCTTAAGAAACTAAGGTCTCTTTCAACCATCCATGAGCACTCTTCCACAACAAGAGGATCTGAAAAAAAAAACAAGAATGTAAATGGTGTAGACTCATTCTACAAAGCTCAAGAAAATATTCCTTACATTGATCAACTGGGGGATTTTCCAATGGCGAAACAATCCGGGTTGCACTTCAGGTGTGCACTAACCCTTAATGGGGGCGTACCCTATCCAACGGGAGAACCCAAGGACGCAACCAAGCTGGTCCATTGGTAAAAACAAGCCAAAAAACAGATCCAAACACATTAATGGAACCACCGTAAAGGTGTCCGAAAACATATCTCATAGGTGACTACTAACCGGTCCTTCTACCCAGCTTACCGACCAAACACAAACCCAAAACACAGTTCGAATAGGAGGGGTTCATGGACTCAAAACATCCCACAACATCAACATTTTCCAAAAACAAACAATATACACCATCCTAAACAATTAATCAACACATCATGTTTTCCTTTAAAAACATTTATTTGAAAACAAACGGTTCAGCGACTAGCGTATCCACCAATGGTACCCCATGGGCCTTACATGTCACGACCCGTCCTCGGGGCCCGTGCTGTGACTACCCCAAGCCCGCCTTCCATAGGCCAGAGGCTGGAAACTAGCACCAAAGGCGTAAATCCCGATAAAAATGGGAAGACATTGCCTTTTTTATAAAGTAAACAAAAGAACAACAGAGTACGCAAGTGAAGTAAGCACTAAGGAAAACTGGGTACAAGTAAGTGCTGAAAAGTAAATGAGCCAGTATACAAACCCAACTGAAAGTACAGTACAATTGAAAGGAAAATACAACAACAGTAAGTAAAAACAGCAGCACCGAGTCGTCCTCCGGGAATCCCACCTGAAGGGTGGGTACAGATAGTCTCCTCAGCTGCTCGGGTCCAACCGTCCGCTCCGTGTACATCCCGCCAAGCGGTCCACCTCCGGGTACCGCCCAGCTCTACAAGCCTCCACCTCGATCAGTGTTATCCGTCGTCTGCATCCAACACAACGTAGTGCGGGTATAGCCCGTGCAGGGGTGATTTTATGATACTCAATAGGGACCCCGAGACCCCCAAAGGTCTCTCAGAATCCACGAAGGATAAACCAAAAAGGAAAGATACAATCACGAAGTATCAACAACACTACTTAGGTATATGCCAATACATATACCTAAGTCATCAGTTACAGTTCGTCTCCATCTCTCGTGCCCAAGCACCAACTAGTCCACAAAGGATAACACAACTCAGTCCACACAGGAACAACACAACCCAGTCCACAAAGGAAAGCAAGTCAATCATATCGATGATAATGATCGAAGATCAAGACTCAGCTCACATAGGTATAAACTTCGTAAGGCGATAGAGATGATCAGATGTAGCCACCGATTCATCTAAGCTGTCAGACCCACATAGGATACAAGACCAACTAAGCTGTCGGACCCACAAAGGATACAAGACCAGCTACTCTCCCGGACCCACACAGAATAAAAGTACAGAGGTCAATACTGTCGGACCCACATAGGATACAAGAACAATAGTCATCGCCGTCGAACCCACGGAGGATTCCAGTACGGTCGTCGTCACTGCCGAACCCACGAAGGATCCAAGTACAGTCGTCCTCGCTGCCGAACCCACGGAGGATCCAAGTGCAGTCGTCATCGTCGTAGTCGCAACCAGCTCTAGGATTCCCGCACACCGCATGCTCGATTCCGGGAGGGTCCGCTCCTCGAGCAAGAGAGAGAGAGAGAGAGTCGATACATCAACTTTCACAAAGTCCAGAGTTGTTGTATCCCAAAGTTCTGTCGCGTCAAAAGAAACCCAACGCGATAGACGGTGCGTCAATCGGACGCCTGATCTGAGAGTTATTGGCTTTTTCGTCCCAGGGGCCCGGTTGGTTTTTAAGCTAAAACCAACCCGACCATACTCCAGATGCGTCCAAATCTCAAACGGAGTAATCCAAAAGGACCGTCTCTACAAAAGGATCCCAACGCAATTGACGACACGTCAATCGGATGTCCGGTCCTTGAGATATAAGCGTTTCCGCTCCAAGGGCCTGGTTGGTTTCGAGTTCGAACCAACCCGGCCATACCCAAACTTTGCCAAAACCTCTAGTGTAATATACCAAAACAACCGTCTAGATACAAGGATTCATACGCAACTAATAGTGCGTCGATCGGAGGTCCTTAGCACAAGTTATGGGTAAAAGACCGAAAGCGGTCCGAAGTGGGGGGTCTGGGCCCGGCCCGACCCGGCCCAACCCCCCCTGGGTCGGCCCGAACCGGGTCGAACCGACTCGGGTCTGGGTCCGGCCTGGTAGGGCGCGACCCGACCCGGCTGGGCGCAGCCCAGCCTGGTCCGCGCGACCCGCCCCGGCCCGGCCGGGGGGGTGCGCTGGCTCGGCCAGCGGGCCGAGCAGGGGGGACGTGGTCCCCCCTTTGCGCTCTGCGGACACGGCGACCGGCGTCGCGTCTCCCAGGATCCCACACGGCCACGGGATCCAGCTCCTCGCAGCCGCGGCTTCAACCGCGGTAGGCTCCTATCGACGGCGCGTCGGGGCGCCGCCCCGTCGGTGGCCTGCACCGCCAGAGATGACCGCGGGCCACCGGAGTCATTTCGATGGTCCGTTCTTGCTCTCGTTTGCGCCTGCGGTCATCTCGGGACCCGTACATTACTGCGACGGCCTCCAAACTACAAAACGGTCTCGTTTCATCATCGCCAAGGATTCCGCGCATCAGGAACAAAACAGCGGTGGGTTCGGACTTGTTCGCTAGTCCGCACCCACTGCGTTAGTGGTTCTAAACACCACCAATCAATAAAGAACGTCATGTCGAGAGTATAAAAATCACATGAAGAAATTTATACAAAAACCCCTACCTCAACAAGGAAGACGATCATCGGCGTCGCGGTACACGGAGTCACGGAGAAGAGGATCGTAGGCGTCGTCGGGGCGCGCTGAGGAGGAAGTGGTGCCTCCTCTCTTATTGCAGGGAAAAGGATTGGTGGTGCATCGTCGCTCTCTGAGGAACTAGCGTTCTTCGTCGTTCTTCATCGGAGGCTGGTGTTCTTCGTCATTCTTCATTGAAGAACGGTTCGCCTGCGTTTTTAAATTCTCTCCAGAGCCTTCCTCCAAAGTGTTTTGCCAATGCCCAAGGTTTAAGGTGGCTCACAAATTAATAGACTTTTCTTGCAATTCTTATTAATTTCAACGTGGTGCCAAATTAATTTACGCTGACATAAATTAATTGGTTGGCACGTTTAAATGGATGAGGGAGGTAGGAAGGCTCCATTAAAATCAATACGAGGAGTTACCAAAGAATTAAATAAGGGATATTAATGGGGGGAAAAGTCAAAGGAAACAGCAGGGGAATAAATGAGGTTAGAGGAAATTAAATGGTGGGGCTCATGTGGGCCCCACCTCTCTAACCTCCTCATTTGGGTAATTAAGGGGTTGCGGTCCCCACCCTTAACTACCCATGGGAGGGAATAACCTCCTTTAGTAATAAAAATTGTTCCGACAATTTTTATTTATTTCTTAAACAAACCCCCCAAAATTAACTTCTCCTTTTTTGTGAACGCAACTACGATAAGTGTCTCCTTAAGCAATTATCGACGCTGCGAGTTCATCGGTGCCCTTAGATTTTAATTCCGAGCACTGGTTCAAAAGTTAAAAAAACTCGCTCGTTCGTTTACTGAACGTACCCGAGCTAAACTTCGAAAATTGATTCTGGGCACACCGGGCCTCAGAATCAAGCGTCGTCAGAAGCCACAGACTCGTAAAATTCCAAAGCATTTTTTTAAAAAAAATCCCTTGAAATTTATAGGTCTTTACATTACTCCCACCTCAGGGATTTGCATCCCCATAAAACTACAACATAAACTAGGAAAACAAATGAGGGTACTGAGCATGCATCTGAGCCTCTCGCTCCCATGTGCTCTCCTGAAGGTTCTCGTGTTGCCAACGAATGCGCACAAGAGGAATCAACCGCCCACATAGGACCCTCTCCCGTCGATCCTCGATCTCCACTGGGACCTCTGCAAAAGTATCCCCATCATCGATATCCAGCTCCCCGTGGTTGATGATATGCGTCGGGTCATGCACGTATCTCCTCAGTTGAGACACGTGGAAGACGTCGTGCACCCGGTGCAACTGAGGTGGAAGGGTCAGGCAGTAAGCCACCTCGTCTACCCTGCTGAGGACCTAAAAAGGCCCGATAAAGCACGGAGATAACTTGCCGCCACGACCAAATCTCCGTAATCCACGTCGAGGTGAGACTCGTAAGAAAACGTGGTCGCCGTAATCAAACTCCAGTGGTCTCCACCTCCTATCAGCATATGACTTCTGTCTGCTTTGTGCAGTCCTCATCCGCTCCTAGATGACCTGTACCTTCTCCGTCGTAGCCCGAACTATCTCTGGTCCTACGAGTGCTGACTCCCCAGGGTCAGTCCAGCACATAGGTGATCTGCATAGTCGGCCGTACAGTGCCTCGTAAGGTGCCATCTCGATGGTGGAGTGGTAGCGGTTGTTTTACGCAAACTCCACCAAGGGTAGGTGATCCTCCCAGCTGTGACCAAAGTCAAGGACACATGCACGAAGCATGTACTCTAGTGTCTGAATGGTCTTCTCCGTCTGGCCATCCGTCTGAGGATGAAAAGCAGTGCTCAGGCGTAGCTGCATCCCAAAGGCCTCCTGCAACCCCTTCCAAAGCCGGGAAGTAAAGAGAGCATCTCGATCAGAGACGATAGATGATGTCACCCCATGAAGTCGTACGATCTCCTAAATGTAGAGGCATCCCAAACTCTCTACTGAGCCCTGCTCTCTGATCGGCAGGAAGTGGGCCGACTTTGTGAGTCGGTCTACGATCACCCAGATGGTGTCGTGTCCTCTGGAAGTACGTGGAAGCCCCGTCACGAAATACATGGATATCCCATCCCACTTCCACTCCGGGACCTCTAAGGGTTGTACCAAGCCTGCAGGTACCTGGTGCTCTGCCTTCACTTGCTGACAAGTGAGGCATCGGGAAACGAACTCTGTCACAACCTTCTTCATACTCGGCCACTAGTATTGTCGTCTGAGATCCTGGTACATCTTTTCCACCCCAGGATGTACCGCTAGAGGGGAAGTGTGGAACTCCCTCAGCACCTCCTCTTGCAGTGCAACTGGTACCATGGTACATCCCCGGAAGAGGATGACGTTCTCCCCACCTTTAGAAAATCCATCAGGTGCTAGCCCTAAGGATATCTAAGCACGTCGCGCCTTATAGTCAATGTCCCCATGTTGCGCCTCTCTGACCCGCTGAAGAAGTGGAGGAGTGACTGTGAGGGACTGTAGATAGGCTACCCCATCTCTATCCATGTAGGATATCTGTAAAGTGGCTAACTGCTATGTCGTCTCCCCAAGTAGATGAATGCCTGATCTCCTACTGAGAGCATCAACCACAACGTTCCCCTTCCCAGGAGTATAGAAAATCTCAAAGTCATAATCCTGGAGGAACTCGAGCCATCATCGCTGTCTCAGGTTCAATTCCTTCTGCGAGAAAATATACCTGAGACTCTGGTGGTTAGAGTAGACTGTAAAGCGCTCGCCCATCAGATAGTGTCGCCATGTCTTCAGGGCGAAGACCACTGCTGCTAACTCCAGGTCATGAGTAGCGTAGTTCTACTCGTGTGGCCTCAACTACCGTGAACCTTAAGCGATAATTGCTCGCTCCTGCATCAGGACACACCCGAGTCCGGTCTCTGATGCATCGCAGTAAACTACGTACCCTACGCCCTCCTCTGGTAGCCTCAAGATGGGCGCACTGGTCAATCTCCGCCTCAGCTCTTGGAAGCTCTGCTGACATCTATCTGTCCACACGAAGGGTTTCCCATTCTTCATCAAAGCTGTAAGTGGTGCTGCAACTCTGGAGAAGTCTGACACAAATCTCCAATAGTACCCAGCCAGACCTAGGAAACTTTACACCTCCGTCACGCTCTTGGGTGGCTCCAAAGCAAGTATCACCTCGACCTTCATGGGATCCACTGCAACTCCCGCCTTAGAGATGATGTTCCCCAAGAAGTGAATCTCTCGAAGCCAGAAATGGCACTTCGAGAGCTTACCATAAAGCTGGTTCTCTCAGAGTGTATCTAGTACAAATCGTAGGTGGTAGGCGTGCTCCTCCTCGGTTGTCGAGTAAATCAGTATGTCGTCAATGAAGACAACGACAAACCGATCGAGGTAGGGATGGAAGATCCTGTTCATGAGACTCATGAACACTCCTAGAGCATTGGTCACCCCAAAGGGCATGACCAAGAACTCATAGTGGCCATACCGACACCTGAAGGCCGTCTTCTACACATCCTCGTCCCGAACTCGGAGCTGATGATAGCCTGACCTGAGTTCTATCTTTGAGAACCAACGTGCTCCCTTGAGCTAATCAAAGAGGTCGTCAATCCTCGGAAGTGGATACTTGTTCCTCACGGTCACCTGGTTCAGGCGACGGTAGTCGACACATAGTCGCAAGCTCCCATCCGCCTTCTTGGCGAACAGAATCGAAGAAGCCTAGGGTGAAACACTGGGTCGGATGAAACCTTTCCCCTGTAAGTCCTCCAGCTGTACCCGCAGCTCATGAAGCTCGGTGGGAGCCATCCGATATGCTGGAGTGGATATCGGTGATGTCTCGGGGTACAGGTCTATATAGAAATCTTCCTCCCTACGAGGAGGTAGTCCTGGAACATCGTCAGTAAAAACGTCTGCATACTGATCCACCACTACAGGAAAACTTGGACTCCGCACATCAACTACTCTGAGGATGAGAGTAGCCAATTGATGTGTTATCGGATGGCCTCTCCTCTACGTGAGTCCATCCTATGCTGCGAAGGTTCCCTTCTCACCGGTGAAGGTGAACTTGGTCCCATCCGTGCGGACACACCGCACCTTGCGCCTAATACAATCGATCTGAGCATGGACTGTAGATAACCAGTCCATACCCAAGATGACTTCGTAAGGCCGCAAAGCCGCTACAAGAAGATCTCAGCCGAAGCTCTCGCCTCCTAGAGTAAGCTCACACTGCCGGTATCAGTGCGTGATCGTCGAGTCTGCTCCCGTAGGAGTCTTTAGCTGCAAGGATCGAGCCAACGGCTCCGTCGGAATCTCTGAGCTCCGAACAAGGGAAGCTACAATAAAAGAATGACTCACACCTATGTCTATAAGAACTGCAGTAAGTGTGGAGTAGACACAAATAGTACCTCGAATCATCTCGGGTGCGCCGTGGTCATAAGCCTCTACTGCCTGGAGCTAATCCTGCCTCTTCCCGCCACCTCCATGTGGTCGGGGTGGACCTCCTGGGGGTGGTGGTGGTAGAGCCTCGAAGCGTCATCCACCACCCGCTGCTCAGCCAGCTCCTCTGCCTCATCTGCCTGCTCCCTGCGGACTGCCACGGTCAAACCTCTGCCTCTGCCTGGGAGGTCCCTCCACTGTCTGTTGATCGTCTTCATGGCGGGTTGGGCAGTCACGAGCTATGTGGCCCTGCCCGCCGCATGCATAACACTGTCTGCTCCTTGGAAGGCTGGATTTGCGTCATGTGCCCCGCATAGCCAAACCCGTGTCCTGAGGTCGCCCACCAGACAGCCTAGTCCGCTTGGACCCCTGCGTCATCTGTCGACTTCCAGCTACATAAGACTCCGCTCCGTGTCGTCCTGCGGTGGGTCTCGCTGCTGACGGCTGCTCGGCGAGAAATCTCTTCACTAGCAGGGCTCACTCCAGCACCCCCGCCTGAGTCAGGATGCTAAGTGGAATCGTCGAAGCTCTGATCTCATGCCTCAGCCCCTGATCAAAGGTCTGGGCCCGAAAGAATGGGTCTCGTACCATGTCCGTGGAGTAGCGCGAGAGGTCGGTAAATCTCGCCGAGTACTGAGCTACTGACATGCTGCCCTGCCGCAGCTGTAGTAACTCATGGATGTACACCGCACAGAAGGTGGCTGGAACGAACTCTGAGCGAAAGAGGCTCTCGAAGTCCGTCCAAAGTAGAGATGCCTCATCATGCACCTGAAGCATCAGGATCCGCCATCTACCTGTTTTTGTGTGTAGGAGACTCACGGAAAGGATCACCATGAGGTCTACTGGTGTCCCTACTAATCTGAAGACTCTGACGATAGCCTCCAGCCAAACCTCGGCTGCCTGAGGATCCGTCTCTCCACGGAACCTGGGCGGCTTCTGCCTCTGAAACTCAGGCAACGCGCTCAAGCGGCGTGCACTCTCCGCCGCTGGGGTGGGTAGAATCGGTGGCTTGGCGGGTAGAGGTACCGCCGGTGCCTCCATTGTAATGGGGCCCTGCACCAAGGCCTTGTCGCTCGATGGGTTGTCGTCTCGCAAAAAGCTCGGAACCCTAGCTGGCTGCCGTCGTGGGGCCATCCTGAAAAGAAACAGGTGTGCCACGGTTAATACAGTATACCTGGTGAGATGACACAAAGTAATCACAAAGAAAACTTTTGAAACACACATGCAATCAATGTTTTCGTGCACTGAGTCAGAAATCAGAAGTCAGGGTCCTGGTGTATGGATACATCGGCCGCCGCACCAACACTGGACTCCCTAGACTGATAACCACACTCATTACTCTAAACATTATTGCTTCACATAGAAGAAATTATCAGAGTCCTGAGTTCTGTAGTAAAACCGACTCCTCTGATACCAATTTGTCACGACCCGTCCTCGGGGCCCGTGCCGTGACTACCCCAAGCCCACCTTCCATAGGCCAGGGGCTGGCGACTAGCACCAAAGACGTAAATCCCGATAAAAAAGGGAAGAGATTGCCTTTTTATAAAGTAAACAAAAGCACAACAGAGTATGCAAGTGAAGTAAGCACTAAGGAAAACTGGGTACAAGTAAGTGCTGAAAAGTAAATGGGCCAGTATACAAACCCAACTGAAAGTATAGTACAACTGAAAGAAAAGTACAACAGCAGTAAGTAAAAACAGCAGCACCGAGTCATCCTTCGAGAATCCCACCTGAAGGGTGGGTACATATAGTATCCTCAGCTCCTCGGGTCCAACCGTCCGCTCCATGTACGTCCCGCCAAGCGGTCCACCTCCGAGTATCGTCCAACTCTACAAGCCTCCACCTCGATCAGTGTTGTCTGTCGTCTACATCCAACACAACATAGTGCGGGCATAGCCCATGCAGGGGTGAGTATACGATACTCAGTAGGGACCCCAAGACCCCTGAAGGTCTCTCAGAATCCACGAAGGATAAACCACAAAGGAAAGATACAATCAAGAAGTATCAACAACACTACTT
Organism: Viscum album; assembly: GCA_963277665.1. Lineage (NCBI taxonomy): Eukaryota > Viridiplantae > Streptophyta > Magnoliopsida > Santalales > Viscaceae > Viscum > Viscum album. The sequence continues at coordinate 1,150,208,701 of OY728121.1, read as the reverse complement.
AGGTATATGCCCATACATATACCAAAGTCATCAGTTACAGTTCGTCTCCATCTCTCGTTCCCAAGCACCAACCAGTCTACAAAGGATATCACAACTCAGTCCACACAGGAACAACACAACCCAGTCCACATAGGAAAGCAAGTCAATCACATCGATGATAATGATTGAAGATCAAGACTCAGCTCACACAGGTATACACTTAGTAAAGCGATAGAGATGATCAGATGTAACTACTGATTCATCTAAGCTGTCGGACCCACATAGGATACAAGACCAGCTAAGCTGTCGGACCCACAAAGGATACAAGACTAGCTACTCTGCCGGACCCACACAGGATACAAGTACAGAGGTCAATACTGACTGACCCACATAGGATACAAGAACAGTAGTCATCGCCGTCGAACCCACGGAGTATTCCAGTACGGTCGTCGTCGCTGCCGAACCCACAGAGGATCCAAGTACAGTCGTCCTCACTGCCGAACCCACGGAGGATCCAAGTGCAGTCGTCATCGTCGCAGTCGCACCCAGCTCTAGGGTTCCCGCTCACCGCATGCTCGATTCCGGGAAGGTCCGCTCCTCGAGCAAGAGAGAGAGAGTCGATACATCAACTTTCACGAAGTCTAGAGTTGTTGTATCCCAAAGTTCTGTCTCGTTAAAAGAAACCCAACGCGACAGAGGGTGTGTCAATCAGACGCTCGATCTGAGAGTTATTGGCTTTTCCGTCCCAGGGGCCCGGTTGGTTTTTAAGCTAAAACCAACCCTACCATACTCTATCTGCGTCTAAAACTCAAATAGAGTAAGCCAAAAGGACCTTATCGACCAAAGGATCCCAATGCAATTGAAGGCACGTCAATCGGATTTCCGGTCCTTGAGATATAAGTGTTTCCGCTCCAAGGGCCCGGTTGGTTTCGAGTTCGAACCAACCTGGTCATACCCAAACTTTGCCGAAACCTCTAGTTTAATATACCGAAACGACCGTCTCGATCCAAGTATTCATACGCAACTGACAGTACATCGACCAGAGGTCCGTAACACAAGTTATGGGCAAAAGACCGAAAGCGGTCCGAAGTGGGGGGTCTGGGCCTGGCCCGACCCAGCCCAACCCCCCATGGGTCGGCCCGAACCGGGTCGACCCAACCTGGGTCCGGGTCCGAATCGATAGGGCGCGGCCCGACCCGGCCGGGGGGGGGGGGGGGGTGCGCTGGCTCGGCCAGCGGGCCGAGCAGGGGGGACGTGGTCCCCCCTTTGCGCTCCGCGGACGCGGCGACCGACGCCGCGTCTCCCAGGATCCCACGCGGCCGTGGGATCCAGCTCCTCACCGCCGCGATGGGCTCCTGTCGGCGGCGCGTCGGGGCACCGCCGCCTCCATATATGTCCGCAAGCCACCGGAGTCATTCTGGTGGTCCGTTCTTTCTCACGTCTGCGCCTGCGGTTGTCTCGGGACCCATACATTACTACGATGGCCTCCAAATGCCAAAACGGTCTCGTTTCATCATCGCCAAGGATTCCGCGCATCAGGAACAAAACAACGGTGGGTTCGGACTTGTTCGTTAGTCCGCACCCACCGCGTTAGTGGTTATAAATATAACCAATCAATAAAGCACGCCATGTTGAGGGTATAAAAATCACATGAAGAAATTTATACAAAAACCCCTACCTCAACAAGGAAGACTATCGTCGGCGTCGCGGTACACGGCGTCGCAGAGAAGAGGATCATAGGCATCGTCGGGGCGCGCCGAGGAGGAAGCGTTGTCTCCTCTATTATCGTAGGGAAAAGGATTGGTGGTGCGTCGTCGCTCTCCGAGGAACCGGCGTTCTTCATCGTTCTTCGTTGGAGGCCGGCGTTCTTCGTCGTTCTTCGTTGAAGAACGGATCGCCTGTGTTTTTAAATTATCTCCAGAGTCTTCCTCCAAAGTGTTTTTCCAATGCCCAAGGTTTAAGGTGGCTCACAAATTAATAGAATTGTCATACAATTCTTATTAATTTCAACGTGGTGCCAAATTAATTTACGCTGACATAAATTAATTGGTTGGAACGTTTAAATGGATGAGGGAGGTTGGAAGGATCCATTACAATCAATATGAGGAGTTACCAAAGAATTAAATAAGGATATTAATGGGGGGAAAGCCAAAGGAAACAATAGGGGAATAAATGAGGTCAGAGGAAATTAAATGGTGGGGCTCGTGTGGGCCCCACCTCTCTAACCTCTTCATTTGGGTAATTAAGGGGTTGCAGGCCCCACCCTTAACTACCCATGGGAGGGAATAACCTCCTTTAGTAATAAAAATTGTTCCGAAAATTTTTATTTATTTCTTAAAAAAAACCCCAAAAATTAACTTCTCTTTTGCGAACGCAACTACGGTAAGTGTCCCCTTAAGCAATTACCGGCGTTGTGAGTTCACCGGTGCCCTAGGATTTTAATTCCGAGCACCGGTTCAAAAGTTAGAAAAACCCACTCGTTCGTTCACTGAACGTACCCGAGCTAAACTTTGAAAATTGATTCCGGGCACACCGGGCCTCAGAATCAAGCGCCGTCAGAAGCCACAGACTCATAAAATTCCAAAGCATTTATAAAAAAAATCCTTGAAATTTTCGGGTCTTTACATTACACATGCATGTTTTTGTAACACACCGGGAACCCTCCTCATATCCATCCAGGAACTCATCCATCCATGCCATTAACCATCCATCATCCCCTATAACCCCATGTATGTGGTCGCTCATGGAAATACCAAAGGTTAAAACAAAAATCCTTTCCACTTTTCAAAACCAAAACAATCAACCAATACTTCCTTTTTTTCAAAACCGTTAACCACGAGATCAAAATACCAACTCACATCTAAAAAAACATTTCAGAAAGACACAACCATTTTGAAAAGGACTCACTTTAAAGATATTCACATAAATTTCAAAACATCTAATCCCATTAAAACACCCTTTGATTGTTTATAAAACTCTATTGGAAACACTTTCCAAAACCAACATCAATATAGTTCCTGCTTTCAAAAGAGGTGTAAGCACACCATTTTCCATTTCAAAAAAAAATCTGAAAATTCAGTTCCACCATTTCATTAACCAAACCATTACCTCATTATTTGAAAATAATTTCAAAAAAAAACTTCACGCTTCTTAAAACCAATTCTCTTTAAAACCAAAGTTCCAAGATTTCAAAACTAAAGTACAAAACAATGAGAGAGGAAACTAGTTTTAGTGGGTGACTTGGACATATGGTTGGTAGCTATATTCCAATCACTTCACCATCATAGAGAGTGTTCTAGGGAATATCCCTGGCTCCACATGGCTTTCCAGACCCTGCGAGTTCACTGAGACCATTAACCCAACTCTCTTTTCATTTCCCCAAATCGTCATTAGACCAAGAAAACCAAAAGACATAGATAAATCCTGACTTCCCCTGGTGAATTGAATCCCGTCATGAGGTGTGGTGATCAAGCACACTACCCATAACTAGAATTTCATGTCACAACAATCTTAACTCCATACTATCCCAACTATTTCCCAAATAACAAGACTCAAATAGAGCAAACCTGCTCTGATACCATTTTGTCACGAACCGAATATGGTCGTCGCCAAAACGGGCACCAAACCCAGCCCGTGACAAGGACCGAAGGGCGTTCCCGATCCCCACGGGCTGACATAAGTGCCCGGGTATCATAAAATTAGAATTGTGAACGATTTACCCAAGTTTATAAACATAAAACAACAAATGAATCCAATAAAACGAATTTGGATTTTTCAAACCAAACAATGTTTTACAAAAATTTAGAACTGAATTACAGTCTAAAACAACTCACCAAGACTATAAAAAAGGTACAGAACCAAAAATGAACAGCTCAATAACCTCAACATGGCAAGATGCATCCCCCTCAAGCCATCTCCACAACACCGCATCATGAATGACCAGTGAAAACCCGAACTGTTGGCACAAAATTTGTACCCAAACCTGCGACAACAAAAATAACCAAGTCTACTTACACCCAAGGGTGTAAGTAGGGTGTGAGACAATGCCCAGTAGGATACCACCACTAAGAGATTTCATATGATAAACATTTAAAGACGAAAAGAATGCAAGTTTTCAAAAACATGTAATTTCTAGTTACAATTTCTAAAAGATGCAACTAAAAAAATCAGTTTTCAAGTGGGCTAATTTAAAGAATAAACACTTTTAAAATAAATACCAAAGCTACTGAATTTTCCAGCCACTCATTCCATTTGCCGATGGTAAGCACAAAATATCCAGTGAGCACAAGCAATGGAAAATAACCCCTAGGCACTAGCTAGCTGTGGGTCCCAGGTACCTCGTATCTCGGTGAGAGTAACCACAAAAAAAATATTCGTTCTCATGCACGAGCCACTAGTAGGGAACATACCCATAACCTAGTGGTCCCCAGTCATCATCATCATATTTTAGTTAGAGTTGTAAGTGTCAATCTTGTTAAGTGAAACTGAGGCCAAACCCCACGGATTCACTAGCATGCTAGTACACATCCACCCACCTAGATACCCGAGTTTTCCCTTTGTGCTCAAACAATTTCAACAAGTCAATGAATATACTTTTCACATGAAAATATCATTTCCATATCATAAATTTATCAAACAGCCCACATGTATACAACACAAGTCACAAAAGTCCACTTTTCATTCAAATGCATTTTGAAACCAAAATCACACCAAAATAGCCCACAACACTTCTTACATAACTTTCACAATCCAACACATCCTTTAAAAATTTTATAAAGTCCCTCCAAATATGCTAAAAATCACATAACATCCCACTCACATGTTTCATAAAACCCATTTTATAAACAAAATCCATTTTTCACATCGCACTCACACAAACAGCCCACATCACGTTCACACCTCTTTCATATTTCAGTAAATCCATTAAAAAATTTTATAAAACATTTCCAAGAGGATTCACATAACATGACAGAGCTATTCACATTTAAAATGGTCCATTTGAAAGTATAAACAACCCAAAACAGTTTTCCAATATGGTTTCACCTCTTACATAAATCATTAAACCATTCAAAACTTTCATAAAATAATTCTAAAGAGTGTACCAAATCTTTTCACATAAAACCCATTTCAAAACCATATTTCAAGGACAAAATCACACCAATAAAAATTCAAAACAGAATTGGCATCCCCAAAAACATTTATTAAACTACCCCCAAGTGTTATAAAAACACCTCAAACAATACCACAAAAGATCCACATGAAAAGCACACGTTTTCAAAATCACTTTCAAGAAGTACAATAAGGTTTTACACCTTAAACCCATTAAAAAACCTATTTAAAACCTAATGGAACACCAATACCCTACCAAAACAGAATTTTCAGCCCAAACAAGATTTATTAAACCAATTTCATATGTTATAAAACACACCCAAACAATACCCCAAGGGTTGCACATGAAAAACACCCAATTTTAAGCTAAAATGAAACTATAAAAACAAATGCTTTACCAAATCCAACATAAACAGTTCCCACACCACATGCAGCATATTAGGAACATGAATAATAAGTAATTCAAGCAAACTAACTCATCTAGAAATTATTACACATGGAATCACCTACCTTTTATGTCGAAACCCTCAAAACATGGTGCGAAACATCAACCGCACCACCGCCGCACCTCAAGGAATATAAATCCAGTCCTAGACCACAATATTTGACCAAAAGGACACCAAATCAAACCCTAGTTTCAAACCTCAACTTATGGACATGAGGAACTTCATGAAAGGGTGAAAGAAACCCTAAGGATGGGGAAGAAATCAAGGAAAGAAACACTTACTTGAAACATATTGAATCAAACGGACCAAATACACCACAATTTGAATCTCCAAGCAACCAAAACTGATATGGAGGCTCTAATGGAGATGAGAAGGTAATGTGGGGACTGAAATTGTGGAAAAAGAGCAGAAATTGAAGGAGTTATGAAAGAAACAATTTACCTCTTCAAATCTGGATGATTTGAGAAATCCAGAGAAGTTTCACCCAAATTCGGGACAACAATGAGCTCCAAAGCGGCAAAATAGATATTGGGGGTGATCCTTAGGTTTTTTTCTTCGAGTGGGAGGTGGAATCACCGAATAACACCGAATAATAGTAAATATTGAATTAGATATTAAAATATTAAAAATAAAACTTCAAGCAGGAAATGGGCTTTCGGGCTGGCCCAAAACCTTAATAAAAAACTCAAATCCCTCATGATTATGGATTTTTATGAGGCCCAAAGGGATATGGTGATTTTAATATATCATGGTATGCCAATTGGGAAGTGGAATGGGTATAAAATAGTAAAAATTGAAGGATTTATAGAAGAAACGAAATTTGTTTTTAAATCTGGAATTGGGCTCACGGTTTGGCCCACATTTTCAAAACCCACCATTTTCACCAAAATGAGTGGTAAACCCCTAAAAAAAATCAGGAATGGAAATTAAATGAAAAATGAATTTTTTTTAAAAAATTCATGGGAGTGACAATATATGTGTGTACAATCCTTTGAGAAGACCCTGAATAATCTAATTATCCCGAAAGAGAATCGAAGATTACCAAAAACTCTAAATAAAATTGAAACAATATAAAAAAAGGGTGGAAGCAATCAACCAAAGATATGGGCCAATCCCCTTGTAAAACTTTACATAAACTAAGACCATTTGAAAACATGACTCTCACCATTCAAAACCATCTACAATTGATATTGAAAAATACAAATTAAGTCCACATGTCAAATATTTCATTTTCCTTCAAAAACTATTTCCAAAATCATCCACACCTTAAGTGCCCTTAAAACAAGGTTCATGCCCACCAAATAACCCTCAAAACATCCTCATGAAACTTCACACCGAGATACTCACACAAAACATAACCAATTTTCGATACAAAACCCGAACTCAAAACACGAGCATGTCAAACCCTTCAAAAACATATTTCGAATCACTCAAACAATATAATAAACCATTTACACAATTTATAAAAACCCTTTAAAGAGGAAAAACAAGATTTTACACCTAAAGTACACACACTTTCCCAACCAATTCCCCAAAAAATTTGTTTTAATAATTAAACAAATCTAAAATTCATATGTAAAAAAAATACACGACAAGGCGTACATGCCAAAACAACTCCCTTCTTCAATAAAAACTCATTTTGAACCAAAAAGCACCTCAAGTGCCATTGAAAATATAACTTGCACATTGAAAATAAGGCATAAAACATTTTTCAAGAAACAATACAATACAATATCACAACACATATCATTTATTTTGCAAAAACTCATTTCCAACCCATAAACATGTTAAAACACCACCAATTCACACTTCGCACTACCCAAATTACATTAGAACACGTTAAAATTAACTAAACAATTAAGAGGGTAAAAGAAATCAACCTAAAACAACGACGGATGAACCAGAATAGACCGAAGCGCTTCCCCTTCGATGGCGGACGACGAAACCCGCACGAGGAAGACCCAGAAGACCCACTGCGCACCCTAAAAAGGGAAGAAATCATTAAAACCCGGGATCAAATCCAGGCGGAGGCACAATTTTCAGGGGTACTGTAATAGTATTGTAGCAGAACTGTGCAGTATTGTAGCAGGTACTGTTTGGCATTGTAGCAGCCGAGAATTTTCCACCGTTTAGGCCTTCGAGCCACTGATTTGGTCCCCGAGTCCTTTAAGGCCTTCAAGCCACCCAAGCCTTTGGTCCAGTAAGACCTTCAGGCCACCTCAAGGCCTTTGGGCCACCTTAAAGTACAGATGCAAACCAGACAGCCTATAAGGAACAAGCTCTGTAGGAGGATGATCAAAGAGCTTTCACCACAGCAGAAGTTACACGGATTGCAAGAATGAGAGGGTATGACACCTACCATCGGGACATGCCTATGCATTCATGGGATAGCCTAGCCGAACATCCATGCGAAGGTGGAGAGCTGATTTCATGATGAAGATGCTAGAGAGGAGCAGTTCCAAGTAGTTAGTCTGGGTTGTATGTAATATTTGAAGCCTACGGGCAATGAATTCCTCTAAGGCCTATGGGCCATGTAATACTTACGCCTAAGGGCATTGTAAGGGTTCCACCTCACCCCTTGAAAGGTGGATTATCAAAAATCAATAAAAAATGAAGGTCTTTGGGCCATTGGATGGATCTAGTTATGCTTTATAATCAGGTTTTCTATTAGGGCTATTATAGGACTGAAACTTTACAGCAACTGATATGGCCTTTATCTGCGCTAAAAAACACTGATAAAGGACACCTTTATCACATTAAAATAAATCATTGTTAAAGGTCGCACGCTTTTAAGGGCACTTAGAGTATCAATGATTTTTAGCGCAAACAAAGCCCATTTTTCTAGCACCAATAAAGGTAGTTTTTGTAGTAGTGAATGGTAAGTAACATGAGAAGTAGTGTCTAGAAATATATAAAAAACATCAATAAACTCCCAAAAAATCCCCCCCTTTTGATTATTTCAAAATATAAAGGAGTTCCCAACAAACTCTCTCATTAATCGAAATGATCAAAAAGGTAAGATCATTAAGTGTAGATCATGAAAAAATTAAATGAAATAGAAAATAAATCAAGTAAAGGAAAAATATAGGCATTTTAATTATAAAAATTAAACTTGTCCTCTATATATAGTAAAAAATTGTAGTTAGGGGCTTACCTGAGTGACAAAGTCACCCCTAATCCTATGTGAAACTCAGGTTCAAATCCAGATGGTGGTGATTTTCATGGAACTATAACAGTATTGTAACATTGTATTAGTTCGGTTAATAGAATAGGTAATGTAGTGGAGTCCTATAATAGTAGTATTGTTCATCATAAATGAGATTTTGAGCCACTAAATTGGGTATTATTTCTACAGAGCCTCCAGGCCATCAAATCTTGGGCCATTGAGCTATGTACTAAAGCATATTCTGATCAGTGGATTGTAAGATAGTGTGAGGTCAATCACCTATGAAACTGGATTAAGGATGGTCATCAAAGCAGTAATTGGAAACTAAAAGAAGTGAAAAATTATTAGAGCACACTTTAGGATAAAGTCCACACATAATTCTGTGTTGGACAAAAATCTCTCAAGGTATCATTGAAGCATTTTTTGAGGTGATTGTGTTTGTTGACAAAGTGGGCCTCCATCTTGTATTTGTTGTCAAATCAAACCACTATGTTCATTTTTTTGACCAAGGAGGGTTTGCATGGTGAGTTGTTGAGTTCAAGGGATGTTGTTGATAATACATGATTGATTGAAGAACCTCTACAAATGAATGAACAATCTGAATGCGGTACAAAAAGGGCAGATACAAGGTGGCGACATTTTTCAGTGTTTGCCAAATTTTTGTGTAAGAACCCAGATCTTCTTTTTAGGTATGTTTTTCCTTTTTCTAGATTTTTTAAGAAAAATGAACTTTCTGGAAATTTTCAAAGTACAGGCCGTGTACTCTTCCCCAGATCAAAGTCGTGTGTTGGTCGTGCCCGGGCCACACACACGGTGCGTAGGGGTAACGTGGAGGCCGATTTTGGCGAAGTAAGGAAAAAACCCAGTACACTCCGTGTACTTTCTTTTTTTCACTAAATGAATCGGGGTCACGGCTGACACATAGAAACACCTCCTTCTAGGTCTCGTTCGTCCAAGAGCGACCTGTACGGCCGAATCTTCGACGATCTCCCGCCCCTTCATCCGTTATCTGATTCAGGCACGTTCGATTGCGTTAGAATCATAGCGGTAAGATCTTCCTTCTGCTTGAGCTTCGTTTTCTGATTCCTCTTCATTTCCGAGTTATCGTGGGTTGAGCGTTTTGTGTGTTTTCTCAGATCTACAATGTTCTAAGGGGAATCAAGTGTCATGATTCACATATATCGATCTCATAGGATCGAGGTAGGTGGTTTGTGCCTTTCTGTTGAAAGTCGATGAGTATTTTGTGCAAATTCCACAAATTCCCTTGGGTGGGGAATTGTGGGTTTCCTATTTTGCCCTTGTTGTTTACCTGCTTTGTTTGATTGCTGTAGTAGAGGTTTATGCTTGTAAGTAGATTAATTTATTTTGTGCTCAGGATACTTTTCCATGTTTGTTCTTCCTGTTTGGTGTTTTTCCAGTTGCCATGCCTAGCCGTAGGATAGTGGAACTGCTACTTTTTTTTCTATTGAGCCTTAGAATGATATCCAAGTAGTTCTTGAGGTTTAATTGGACGATACATGCACGCTGAGCATGTTTATTTTCACTCAGGACTGTGAGAACCTAGAGTAGTAGACCAATGGGAGAATTGACGTAAGGGCTTCTCCAGAGTGTCTTTAAATACGATGTGAGACCACAAGGGGAATTGACGATGAGTGCTTCCTCAGAGATTCTGTAGTTCCTCGACGCGGGCCACAGGGGGAATTGACGTTGAGTGCTTCCCTAGAGATCTTTTAGTACGATACGATACTATAGGGGGAATTGACGGTGAGTGCTTCCCTAGAGATTCTATCAATTTCATAGATGAACCAGAGGGGTGAGACTGTGTGTGCCACCTAGAGGGTTGCTAGTACTTATAGGTTGAACCATAGGGGTTAGGATGTGAGAGCTACCCAGAGGGTTACCTTTTTCCTTTGTTGCTGACTATTTACTTGTGTACTTCTTTTGTTAGAACTGTAGATTGTCGCTGCTTGTGTTCATGTTTACTACTTCTTGTTTTATTACTATCATGTATTCATTGACTGTTAGGAACATATCTTTGGGTGATTGCCTACTGGGATTGTATCTCACACCCTATTTGGGCCATTCTTTTGGGCCCAAGTAGACTATGTTGTTACAGGTATAGATAAGGGAAAGCGCCCTTCTACTTCGGGTTCTTGATTCCCTAGAGCTGGAGAGCATGAGACCGAGCCGAGGCTTGCGATGCTGATGAGTTTACTTTGTTTTCTTTGCACTTTGTTTTCATTTGTACTTTAGCATGTTGGGTTGTTTACTATTTTCCATTGAAATATGTACCATGTTACATCATTATTATATATCCATTACTTCTGCTGTTTACTTCAATTGTTGTATGATGTTGATTGTTTCTGCTATCATGTCTGGTTGTTTTTCCACTATATACTTTACTGAATGAGGGAATAGTTTCCCCACCGACTCACCAAGGCCCTCGCTGCTATTCGTAAGCCTCTGGTGTTTGGGGAAACGCGCTTGAGGTCATGTGGTGAACCGGGTACGGGGCACCAGTGGAGGGGCTCCAGATTCAGGTCGTTACATTTTGGGCCTCAAAATCGACAAATGGATAAAAGTGTTTTTGGCAAAAAGACTTGCACACCGGTGTCCTGGAGGCTTGGAAAGTTGCGCGCCATATTTTTTTCAAGATCAAAACATAAAAATGTGTCAAAGTAAAGAGGGGTGACCAAGTTTTGATTTGGGCGTGCAAGGTGACTAGGGCGACATAGACTAGGGCGGCTGGACTTGCGCGCTGGGAGGAGACTTGCGCACTGCACTTAGGGTGGTCAAAATGCCTATAAATAGAGGTACACCCCTCCTCATTTTTTTAAGATCTGAACACTTAGAGAGAATTTGAGCTCCAGTTTCACAAGTAGGTTCGGTCGTACAAGCGGTGGTGTGGGCGCGCAAGTATAAGGTTATTCAGAAGTTGTGCGCCAGTTGACAGTTGCACGCTAATATTGGTTTGGGCATAAAAGGGTGTGAGTCACCCAAGTTCTGAGTTGGCGAAGGGAGTGTCGCACAAGTGGTGAGGTGACACATGTGCGCCAGGCTTGGAGAAGCGCACCAAGGCATAGAGAAGCACACTAGGCTTGGAGAAGCGCGTCAGTCATTCTAGGGCTGCGCAAAAATTGGAATATTTCCTGGTACACCCATGGTAAAGTTGTATTCATCAGTGGATGAAAGTGGAACTTCAATAGAGCATCTATATATAGATAAAGATTCATTAATTTGCGATAATGAAGGGACCAACAAGTCTTTAAACTATGAGTGAATCTTCTGAAGAAGCAGTGAGGACGCTTCAGTTGAGAGAGCAGTGAGCTTTCATATTGTGAGTGGTTGTAAACCAGGAGGGACAGTGAGTCCACTCCGAACATTGTAAAAAGCAGTGCGCTTTTAGTGGATTTGGTACAACGACACATCGCCGGTGTATGCTCCTTAGACATAGCCCAGTGAGGGTGAACCAAGTAAAAATTGTTGTGTCTTGTGCATGATTTAATTTCAATTTATACTTTGTTACAGGAAAGAGAGATAAGAGAGTTTTGCTTAACAGCAAAACAAGATCAATAGGGGCAGTTGTTTTAACCTGTCATACCCCAATTTACCCCCCCCCCTCAGGGTATCTAACCTAGTGGACCTAACATTCTGCATAGGCTGATGATGGAAGGCAGTAAACAAGACTTTAGGGTAACTGGGTTGGCATGGGCGGTCAACAAAAATATGGGTGGGGTTATTGAAGTTTGGGGTCATTATGTCACTTACCAAGGAATTTGTGCCTCTAAGCCTTTGGGCCATGTAATCTGGGTATTTCGTGTTATATAAGGGTTCCACACAACTCGATTAAAAAAGGTTTATCTAGAAAATCATATAAAAATGGTATTTGTCTCATATATTAAATAATTAAGGCATAATGAGAACAAAAAACTCTCACTAATATGAGTAAAAAGCATTTACACTGTTATACTTGATAGTAAATCACAAAATTTAAGAAATAAATATATTAATGAATAAATGAAATGTTAAAAATTAAATATAACCCCCTATTAAACTATGAAAACTTTTTTAATCTAAATTAAAAGTACCATCAATGTTAAGTGGTAAATCACACTCTCCCTTAATATAAACACTTCCTTATGAAATAATAATATAAAAATGCATGTTCCTTCTTTGGTGAACTCCCTATGTATAAAACATTTACTAAAAATATCCATAAAATATGTTAAATAAATTCAAGGAATTCATAAAGATATAAAATTAATTAAAATAAAAAAAAGAACATTTGAACGCCCGCTAGCATACCATTAAATGATACAATAAAAGGTATGCCTCATTATGAACCTAAAACACTTTACCTATGAATAATGACAATCATAGGCTAATATGATTCATTATAACACATTTAGGAACCCAAACCATTGATGTGTTAGGATTATTTACATTAAATGTAGACTTTGTAGTAAAATCCTTCTTATAACTAAGGGACTGTGTAAATATCAAAGAATAGTTAGATGTATAATACCCAAATAATTTGCATCTAAAACTATTAATATTAAAAATTATTATAGCCTTACCTTCCAAAAAGTAATTATTATATAACATAGGATATTTATTAATGTATCTAATATAGTTTATCTTTATTTTCTTCCTTTTTAGTGACATCAATTTATCAAAACATTCCCTTTAAGTGGTGAACTTAGCCAGTGTTTCATTCAACCTCTCTAGTTGAACTTTTAGTTTTTCATTATCTTTTGAATATATTCAAAATCATACCAAACCATATCCTTAGTGGGGGAATCTATATTTATTAAATTTTCCTTCATTTACATCTAAATTGACATCTCATTGAACACAAAATTATGAGTCTCTTTAAGATTCTTGCAAATCTCAGTGAGATTCACAAGCTTGTTATACAAATTATCACACACAACATTAAATTCTTAAACATTAGTAGTATGATCAATGGATCCAGTAGATGAGGAAGATGAAGATGATACCTTAAAATATTTAAACCTCAATAATAGGTAACCATATTTCTTCTCTTGTCCGTATTCATCTCATGAATCACTATCTGCTGAACAATACCATTGTGAACTAAAATCCTTATTCTTGTCTTTATTTTAATGCCTCTCTTTCTTTTCACTACATGAAAATGACCCTATACCCATGGTTTTTCCAAAATTGTGGGTATAGGTATTGGATGGGAACCTATACCCACAATTTTTGAAAAATTGTGGGTATAGAGTTTTTTTAAGCCCTATACACACGGTTCTTAGAAAACCATGGGTTTAGGTCATGCTCATACCCACAATTTTCCAAAACCGTGGTTATAGATTTCCCGTGTTAAGGCAAGAAAAAAATATTTTCACTGGACTAAAAAAATTTGTGGAAACACCTATTACAATGGATTTCCACCTATAAACATGGTTTATATATATATATATATATGAAAATGTATATTTATATTTTTATAAGTCAACATGGTGTAGTGGTTAGGCATAAGAATTATGAACAGGCGGTCCAGGGATCGAAACCCACAACTGATGATTTTTTAAAACCTATACCCACAATTTTGAAACTATGGGTATATAATTTCCAATCCATGGATATATCTTAGAGCTATACCATCATCTAAAATCCCTATGGTTCCCAAAACCGTGGGTATAAGTGCCTTTTCCAGTAGTTTTTTCTTTCTTTCAGACAATCAGACTTCATGTGGCAAGGTTCATTACATCTACAACAAATAGGATTGATCTTTGAATCCTTTTTAACATTATGATGCTAAATTTTGTTTTTATATTTCAATTTTTATCATTTATAGATGTTTCAAATCTCCTTAAATAGTTTTTCAATATCATCTCCATTATCAGAACCTATATCATCAAAAAAACAACCAGAATAAGGAGCAATCATTTTGAAACAATATCTTTGTTTTTTTTCACTAATCACATTATCAACATTTTTTAATTCAATATCATAATACAAAAGTTTACAAACAAGATCCTCCATACAATATTGAGTAAAGTCTTTAATTTCTTCAAACTATAGGTTCTTGGAATTCCATTTCTTAAGAAGGCCTCTCAGGATTATTTTAATGATAAATCCATTGATCATGGTGTCTCTAAGAACAGTCGTGTTTTTAACAATCATTTTGAATCTCTGATACATCACATTAAAACTTTCATTCTCTGACATTTTGAATTTGTAATGGCCCGGACCCCTCCGGTCCATTCCTTTGTCGAAATCGATGTGGTCAACACGACGCCCATTATAATGATAATTTTTAATACTGGTGATAACGTAAAAATATGTTAAATAATAATGACGATGACATAAATTTTGTGATTAATTAAACTAAAAAGAGAATAATCATGATAAAATGATTTAATGGATGTTATTATTATTAATGATGTGAAGTGGGAAGGTTTGTGACTCATTAGACGTTGATAAATGAAACATGCAGTTTATTATTAAATAAGTAATTGTTGAAATTAAATTTGAATAATAAAAATGGGTGTTGTGTTATTAATATTATTCATAATATTAATAATAATGAGAAATTAATGAAATGAGTCATGGTATTTATTGCAAACAAATAAATGAAGATGCGCAGAGGAAGCGAGGTGGTGCATTAATAATATTAAATGTGAGTTATTATTATGTAAGATAATAATAATAATGATGACGTAAATATGTATATATATATATATATATATGTATGTATGTATATCAGGATAATTAAATTAAATGGTTTTAATTTAATAAAGTAAACTGTTTTTAAATTAATTGGAATTAAATGGGGGAACACAAATCTTGCAGCGTGATTGCGTTACTGTAAAAATCTCTTTCCACCCCTATATTGTGGTGATATTAATTATATGTTTTATATAATGTTTAATAAAATTTCTATAATAAATGATATGTTATGGGAATAAGGATGAGGTGCATGGCCCCATGTATCTTTACATAATTTATATAATAATTAATATATTATAATAATGATAAATGAAAAGAAATAAAATGAATTCTAAGGAAATGCATGGGGAGGGGAGGCGTTAATTCCCCTTTCCCCTTTTATAATTATACATTTAATATATTATTTTTTTAATAGTTTAATAAATAATAATAAATGAAAAATAATGAGGTGCCACCTTTGTTTGGTGCGTGATGAAATTTGGATAAGAAAGGAGATTGGAGAGAGAAAGAAAAAAAAGAATAAGATAAATAAGATTAAATGAGATAATAAATGAAAATAAATAAATGGAAAAAATAAAGGGGGGCGTGATGTGTGTGTAAAGGAGGCATAAGGGGTTCTTTTATTCCATTTAATGAATAATATTCATATAATAATAATATTATCATAATAGAATGAAAATAAGGGTGATTGATGGGTGGTGGTGAGATTTGGGTGCGAGAGCAAGAGGGAGGAAACTTTTGAGCGTATAAAGCTTCAAGGAAAACAAATAAATAATAATAATATAAAATGTTATTATTATTTTGGGTTATATAATCTTAATTCGACCGTAACTTCTTCATATGGTGTCGGAATGACGAACTGTCAGCGGCAGTGTAATCCTGAAATTAAGACGGTCATTTTAAGACCAATGATGAATACCTTTTCATGACTCAAGACTCGGGTCAATGAAACACCAAATATTAATAGAATTATCATTATTATTAAAACGTGTGGAAACCACGTGACGTGTCGTGTGTTGACCAGTCAAAATGCGTAACGGGTGTACGGTCACACCGTGTATTCATTAATACACGCTGCATACCATTTTACCTATTCGTTGCCTATATAAGAAAGGGTCGCGGATTATTTCTAGACCGATCTCTTCTTCTTCGCACGACGACGCTCTTGGATGATTGAGAAGTCTTCCTCCTCTAACTTCTTCATCCGGACTCCGATCGTCGATTCGTCAGTGGCTGCGGGATTGTGTCAGCGAGGAGAACACCGTACACCTTGTTATGTTCCCTCTTCTTCGACTTCCCCTCCGCAGTTTCCAACTGAGGAGACTGCTGATAATTGACGGGAACGACGGTCTTTGACGAACGACTCTAAAAATGTATGTTAAACCTCTGTTTTTTTATTCTATTTATGATCCTACTTCTCCCGTTTTCTTTCTATGCTATGGCGTGTGATCTCCGTGTTGAGGGAGTTTCTTGTGTTGTTGATTCAGTGGTGCTGCGACGTCCTTGGTGGGTGCAGTCGTTCTGGGAGAAGCCTTGTGATTGTGGTGGTTGTGTTCGTAGAAGTACATCGGAACCTGTTGAGGTAGGGATCTCACTTTTGTCTCTCTAAATTGTGTATCATGCGGGGTGGGTGTCCCCTTGTTTTCGAGGGATACAGTTGAACCAGTAAATAAAGATAATAACTGGTTAATGAACGGGGATGGGGAAGTTTTTGTGTGTTGTTATTCTATCATTTTTTATTATGTGATTATGTTGTAAATTGAATAGGCTTCTATCTACTGAAAATCATGGTCATTGGGGGCCTTTGATTGCGTAATTAAATGTTTCCCTCTCCTTCTGGATTTTATTGTGGGTGGAATTTTCTCCATAATATGGAATTGGTTAGCCACGTAAAGCTGGTTGATTAAATGAAAACTCGGAACCCTTGTGTGATCACCCCGGTTCAACAAAACGGAATAATGAACATGTTGGTGTTGGGTTGATTTTGTTATGGGATGTGTGAAGTTGTAATTTCTGGGTTGTTGTGTGATATGATGTTTGGAAGCGGGGCTACAATGATGGGTGGTGAATATTATTAAAGTGGTTAGTAGTGGACTATATACAGGGGAAAAGTAATGGAAATGTGGAATGTGGAAAATGAATTTATATGTGGAACTTGGGAATAAATGAACGGTGGGGTTTTGTGATGGAAGTGAATTAAAGATGGATATGATAATAAAATTGTTAAGGAGTTGGTATGTGATTGCTTGTGTTTTCTCTAACTTTTGTTGTGGTTGGCAGGGATATGTTTTATAAACACTCGATTTGGTTTGGTTGTTGATAGTTTCCCAATAGTTAAAAGAATTGACAACTAAAGCTGTTGAACATGAAAACATAAATGGGGTTTGGGGATTTCTTGTTGTGTGCATACTCTCGAGGTAGCAGTGCTAAGGCATGTGCTCAGATCTTTTGTGTAGAAACCTTAGGATGGGCTGAGTGGTTGATATAATTATATAAATCTCTATCTTTCTATGTTTCTTTACGCACCCCACCCACGTTGAGCACTACGTTCCAAACACCCATGGGACGTGGGGTGTTATTCCCAACATCCGAAGGACATTGTGGATGGCTGGTTACTGTTCTTCCCTATGCTCCCTCTTCCAGGTTCTATAGCCCAAGATCCTTCAGGCAGGTTATGACAGATGTTTCCCAAGAATCTTCGGGATGAGATGTGATGTGGTTCCCATGTGTTTTTGGGATGAGATGTGGTGATGGCCGAGGATTGTGTGCCGGCGGGTTACTATGAGCTTCGTATGGCCAGGTTGTGGCACTAGCTCGAGCTTCGTATGGCCAAGTTGCGGAACTAGCTCAGGAAGAGGGGGAAGTATCAGAGCGTTAGGCGTGAGGGCTTGAGCAGTATCCAGTGGGAAGGTGGTGCGGGGTACCCATACTTTGATAACATTACTACTATACTCTATTGACTTGTGTTACTTGGTGAGTGTGACCGGTGAGGCTGGGTGGATAGATTCCTTGCTAGGTTTTGGTTATTCTTTTTTCACACGGGGCATTAGGATGTATCCCCACTTGTGCACGAGAGCTTTAGGTTTCCCTACTGAGTATACATGTATGCTCACCCTACGTTTACTTTCAGGTTTCCAGGAGTACTATCAGAGCCGTGCGGGACCCTACTAGTCGGGATAGTTGGAGTTGTTGCAGTTTGTTGTACTCTTGTTTCTTTTGGTATTGTACTTTTTGAGCTTTCTTGTACTTGTACCTTGTTTCAGAACTATTTAAACATGCATGTGGGATTAGTTTGGGTTTATTTCTATACACTTGTTCTTTTCCTTTTTGGTGGTTGACTTGTCCTATTTCCCAATCTTAAATAATAAAAAGGGTAATGCCTCCCATATTTGGGAAAACTCATACCCTTGGTGCTAGTCGCCACCCCGGGGCCTACTGGAGGCGAGACTCGGGGGTCATTATCTCTCTTTCACCATTGCCATCTCAGGAGGGGCATCTTTGGTGGGAGGGGGTCGTGACAGAATGGTATCAAAGGTGATGGTTGAGAGATAGGATGAAGTCTGGAGTTAGTCACAGTGAGGATTGCATGGGATGGTAGGGCAACCATGTTGGCTGATATTGGTGCGTGACATAGGCCAGGGAAGACCAGCTAGGACACAAGATTTTAGGGTCCCCCTTGATCCGACGCAAGGACTCTGAGCTTACCGAATGACCAAGTAAGACTACATTGATTGCAGGGTAGAGACCCTAGGAAAGGTACATGCATCATCATGACTTGTGTTTTTACTTGATTTGGGTGTTCTGGGAAAGAAATTGAAAATGATAAAATGGACCTTAAAAATAATTTCCTTTCTACTCAGGCTTAGGAGTTCCTTGTTCTACGTACAGTTATGGCGCTTGGACGTCGTCCCCGGGTGACTCGGGCAGTCGAGGCCCAGCAGATTCAGGAGGTCGATCAGCAAAGGATTGACCGAGAGGAGGAAGATGACTTGTGGAAGCACACATTTCGTGCTTTCCAGCGACAGAGCTTGAAGAAGTATGAAGGCAGCACTTCGGATACGGAATCAGAGAGTTGTTTTGAGGAACTTGAGATCACCTTTGGGCTGATCAGGGCTCCACCAGAATGCTGGGTTCCTCTGGCAGTAAGCCAGCTGCAAGGAGCAGCGCGTCAGTGGTGGATGTTTTACCTTGGGGAAGGGAAGGAGACAGAATTTCTATGGGCCAACTTCAAGAAGGAATTCTGAGAGGAATTTCTTTCCTCGATGAGGAAGGCCGAGAAGAGGCAGGAGTTGTTGACCCTCCAACAAGGAAGCATGACAGTGCGAGAGCTAGGGGTCAAGTTCAAGGATCTCCTCCGTTTTTCCCCGAATCTCTTTCCGGATGAGGATTCCTGAGCCAAACATTTAGAGGAGGCACTTCACCCCTCTATTCGGTGTGCGGTGATCCCTTTCACCTTACCAATGTACCTAGGTCCACTATGAGAGAGGAGTCACCCAAGTTCATCTAAGAAGGAGGCGGTCATCAGTAGATCCCCAGTAACAGGACCTTCCAAGTTTCGACTGGAAGGGAGCAGACTTCAGCAGGTCCCATACCAATCTCACAATTTCCGCCCGTTTTCCATGGGCCAGGGACCAAGGTGCTTTGCATGTGGGGATCGTGGGCATCTTAGCAGACATTTCCCTTTCCATACTCGGTACGGTGGGACTGACCAGGTTCAGCCCCAGCCCCAGCAGCAATTCTCAGCCCGACCCTTCTAGCAGCAACAGGCTCCAGTCTCTCTGAGGGGAGATGGAGCAGGTGGTGGCCAGCCATAAGGAGTTCCTCAAGGATCCCAACCGGGACGTGGTCGAGGAAGCGGACGTCAACAGAGGGGAAGAGGAGCTGGGCGCGGATAGTTGCATGCAGCAGAGGCGGCATCTCTAGAAGGACCAGGGATCGATAGAGATGTGTTTGGGTTTTCTTGAATGCTCTCATTTATGTTTTGTTTGGAAGCATTACACTCCATTGTTGGAACTCTTTTTTTTGATCATTCTTTGGGCCTGGACCTTGTTTTTGTGAGTTTTTAATGCTATGTTGTTTCCCTCTTTTCTTTAAATGTACGTGAATATCCCTATCATGTGGGGAGGGGAATACCTAATCCCTAATCAAGATGCATTAATTTGGATGTGATTAAACCCGTGCAGGCGAGTCAGTGCCGCCTAAAGCGAATAATATCTCGACATGGGAGAAAGAATTCCCCAAGCCATGTGTTCGGGCGATGTGTTTTTTTCGTTTATGCGGTGTTGGGGCAGCGTAAGTTTTAAAAATACTAATATATGGAAGTGGGAAGACCTAATCCTTAATCAGAACGCATTAATGTGGATGCGATTAAAGCAGTGCAGGCGATTCAGTGCCGCCTAAAGCGGATAATATCTTGACATAGAAGAAGGAATTCCTAACTCATATGATTAGGGTTGTTGGTTGGTTTCCTGTTATGATGAGAGCCATGAGAGGTATCTTGCGGGGTGGTTGTTCGGATCCATTCTTTCTTCTGGGTTGTTTTTTTTTAATTCTCGAGGACGAGAATGTTTTGAGAGGTATCTGATGTAATGGCCCAGACCCCTCTGGTCTATTCCTTTGTCGAAATCGATGTGGTCAACACGACGCGCGTTATAATGATAATTTTTAATACTGGTGATAACGTAAAAATATGTTAAATAATAGTGATGATGATATAAATTGTGTGATTAATTAAACTAAAAAGAGAATAATCATGATAAAATGATTTAATGGATGTTATTATTATTAATGATGTGAAGTGGGAAGGTGTGTGACCCATTAGACGTTGATAAATGAAACATGTGGTTTATTATTAATTGAGTAATTGTTGAAATTAAATTTGAATAATAAAAATGGGTGTTGTGTTATTAATATTATTCATAATATTAATAATAATGAGAAATTAATGAAATGAGTCATGGTATTTATTGCAAACAAATAAATGAATATGCGCAGAGGAAGCAAGGTGGTGCATTAATAATATTAAATGTGAGTTATTATTATGTAAGATAATAATAATAACGATGGCGTAAATATGTATATGTATATATATGTATATATATCGGGATAATTAAATTAAATGGTTTTAATTTAATAAAGGAAACCGTTTTTAAATTAATTGGAATTAAATGGGGGCACACAAATCTTGCAGCGTGATTGCGTTACCGTAAAAATCTCTTTCCACCCCTATATTGTGGTGATATTAATTATATGTTTTATATAATGTTTAATAAAATTTCTATAATAAATGACATGTTATGGGCATAAGGATGAGGCGCATGGCCCCATGTATCTTTACATAATTTATATAATAATTAATATATTATAATAATGATAAATGAAAAGAAATAAAATGAATGCTAATGAAATGCATGGGGATGGGAGGCATTAATTCCCCTTTCCCCTTTTATAATTATACATTTAATATATTATTCTTTTAATAGTTTAATAAATAATAATAAATGAAAAATAATGAGGCGCCACCTTTGTTTGGTGTGTGATGAAATTTGGAGAAGAAAGTAGATTGGAGAGAGAAAGAAAAAAAAGAATAATATAAATAAGATTAAATGAGATAATAAATGAAAATAAATAAATGGAAAAAATAAAGGGGGGCGTGATGTGTGTGTAAAGGAGGCATAAGGGGTTCTTTTCTTCCCTTTAATGAATAATATTCATATAATAATAATATTATCATAATATAAGGAAAATAAGGGTGATTGATGGGTGGTGGTGAGATTTGGGCATGAAATCAAGAGGGAGGCAACTTTTGAGCGTATAAAGCTTCAAGGAAAACAAATAAATAATAATAATATAAAATGTTATTATTATTTTGGGTTATATAATCTTAATTCGACCGTAACTTCTTCATATGGTGTCGGAATGACGAACCGTCAGCAGCAGTGTAATCCTGAAATTAAGACATTCATTTTAAGACCAATGATGAATACCTTTTCATGACTCATGACTCGGGTCAATGAAACACCAAATATTAATAGAATTATAATTATTATTAAAACGCGTGGAAACCGCGTGACGTGTCGTGTGTTGACCAGTCAAAATGTGTAATGGGTGTACGGTCACACCGTGTATTCATTAATACACGATGCATACCGTTTTAACTATTCGTTGCCTATATAAGAAAGGGTCGTGGATTATTTCCAGACCGATCGCTTCTTCTTCGCACGACGACGCTCTTGGATGATCGAGAAGTCTTCCTCCTCTAACTTCTTCATCCGGACTCCGATCATCGATACTTCAACGGCTGCAGGATCATGTCAGTGAGGAGAACACCGTACACCCTGTTCGATTCCCTCTTCTTCGACTTCCCCTCCGCAGTTTCCAACCGAGGAGACTGCTGATAATTGACGGGAACGACAGTCTTTGACGAACGACTCTAAAAATGTATGTTAAACCTCTGTTCTTGTATTCTCTTTCCGATCCTACTTCTCCTGTTTTCTTTCCATGCTATGGTGTGTGATCTCCGTGTTGAGGGAGTTTCTTGTGTTGTTGATTCGGTGGTGGTGCGACGTCCTTGGTGGGTGCAGTCGTTCTGGGAGAAGCCTTGTGATCGTGGTGGTCGTATTCGTAGAAGGGCATCGGAACCCGTTGAGGTAGGGATCTCACCTTTGTCTCTCTAAATTGTGCATCATGCGGGGTGGGTGTCCTCTTGTTTTCGAGGGATACAGTTGAACCAGTAAATAAAGATAATAACCAGTTAAATAACGGGGATGGGGAATTTTGTGTGTGTTGTTATTCTATCTTTTTTTATTATGTGATTATGTTGTAAATTTAATAGGCTTCTATCTACTGAAAATCGCGATCATTGGGGGCCTTTGCTTGTGCAATTAAATGTTTCCCTCTCCTTATGGATTTTATTGTGGGTGGAATTTTCCCCATAATATGGAATTGGTTAACCACGTAAAGCTGGTTGATTAAATAAAAACTCAGAACCCTTGTGTGATCACCCCGGTTCAAAAAAATGTAATAATGAACATGTTGGTGTTGGGTTGGTTTTGTTATGGGATGTGTGAAGTGGTAATTTCTGGGTTATTGTGTGATATGATGTTTGGAAGCGGGGCTACAATGATGGGTGGTGAATATTATTAAAGAGGTTAGTAGTGGACTATATACGGGGGAAAAGTAATGGAAATGTGTAATGTGGAAAATGAAATTATATGTAGAACTTGGGAATAAATGAAGGATGGGGTTTTGTGATGGAAGTGAATTAATGATGGATATGATAATCAAATTGTTAAGGAGTTGGTATGTGATTGCATGTGTTTTACCTAACTTTTGTTGTGGTTGGCAGGGATATGTTTTATGAACACTCGATTTGGTTTGGTTGTTGATAGTTGCCCAATAGTTAAAAGAATTGACAACTAAAGCTGTTGAACATGAAAACATAAATGGGTTTTGGGGATTGCTTGTTGTGTGCATACTCTCGAGGTAGTAGTGCTAAGGCATGTGCTCAGATCTTTTGTATAGAAGCCTTATGATGGGATGATTGGTTGATATAATTATATAAATATGTATCTTTCTATGTTTCTTTACGCACCCCACCCGCGTTGAGCACTACGTGCCGAACACCCATGGGACGGGGGGTGTTATTCCCAACATCCAAAGGACATTGTGGATGGCTGGTTATTGTTCTTCCCTATGCTCCCTCTTCCAGGTTCTATAGCCCAAGATCCTTCGGGCAGGTTATGACAGATGTTTCCCAAGAATCTTTGGGATGCGATGTGATGTGGTTCCTAGGTGTTTTCAGGATGAGATGTGGTGATGGCCGAGGATTGTGTGTCGGCGGGTTACTATGAGCTTCATATGGCCAGGTTGTGACACTAGCTCGAGCTTCATATGGCCAAGTTGCGACACTAGCTCAGGAAGAGGGGGAAGCATCAGAGCGTTAGGCATGAGGGTTTGAGCAGTATCCAGTGGGAAGGTGGTGCGGGGTACCCATACTTTGATAACATTACTACTATATTCTATTGACTTGCGTTACTTGGTGAGTGTGACTGGTGGGGCTGGGTGGATATATTCCTTGCTAGGTTTTGGTTCTTTTGTTTTCCCACGGGGCATTAGGATGTCTCCCCACTTGTGCACGGGAGCTTTAGGTTTCCCTATTGAGTATACATGTATGCTCACCCTACATTTACTTTCAGGTTTCCATGAGGACTACTAGGGTCGTGCGGGACCCTACTAGTCGGGATAGTTGGAGTTTTTGCAGTTTGTTGTACTCTTGTTTCTTTTGGTATTGTACTTTTTGAGCTTTCTTGTACTTTTACCTTGTTTCAGAACTATTTAAACATGCATTTGGGATTGGTTTGGGTTTATTTCTATACACTTGTTCTTTTCCTTTTTGGTGGTTGACTTGTCCAATTTCCCAATCTTAAATAATAAAAAGGGTAATGCCTCCCATATTTGTGAAAACTCATACCCTTGGTGCTAGTCGCCACCCCGGGGCCTAATGGAGGCGGGAATCGGGGGTCATTATCTCTCTTTCACCATTGCCAGCTCAGGAGGGACATCTTTGGTGGGAGGGGGTCGTGACAAAATTCTTGATACTCTACCATGTACATGTCAAGGTTTTTTGTACGTCTTGTTAGAAAATTGATTAGTGACTTGTAATTTACTCTAAATTTTAGAATAATTTTTATATGAAAATATATGAATGTAAAAAATCATACTAATTGAATAATAATTATAATTGATAATTTTTTAATTTAAAATGTACTTAGCATAATTATTACATAAAAAAGTATTTAAATTAAATTTTGGAAACTTTTAATGTATTAACATAATTTTCCAGTAATCAATAGAAATATTTTTCAAAATAACTCCATCCTATATTTCTATTAGTCATAGTCAAATCCATTGAAATGCATGGCCTCAAAAAAATTTATTATCCATCGCATCTTAAACTGTGATAACAAAAAATAGAGATTTACTTTAGAATATTTAAAGTTTGGGATGAAAGTTAGCTCAAAGAATATTATATCTGCATGAATATAAGTAAATATATAAAAATATATCCAAAAATAGCATTATTTGATACCAATTGTTAGGTTCAACAATGGTGATGGTAAGAGACAAGAGGGATGGGTGAATTTTCAATCTCAAATAATCAATGTAATTAAAAAATGAATATGATATGTTGGGGATAAATCCATATATCAATTCATGTGAACTAAACTAAATATGTAGTGAGTGTTATGAAGCTGGTATGACATGAAAGTTTAAATAGGAAATATATAAAAGGTGTTATAGGCATTTATATTTGTTCTAGTGAATTTTTAATTCACTCTTCATAATCCCTCACACTCCTCAAGTGATGTGAACATATATTAATTTCCTCACTTTTGAAGGGAGGTACAACCCTTTACAACACCTTAATTTTATACCTAGGGGCACAACCAACATTTTCCCCACATCATCAATCACAACCCATCATACTCTTTGATGTAGAGGAATAGTTGAAGGGTTTTAGAGGGATTTATGATAAGTTAAACCCAATATAAGAACAAATCCAAAAACACATTAATCCCATTATCAATCTATATGTATGGAATGAATATAAACAAAGTAAAATAGTAGCATACCTTACATCTATAAATCCGTATTATAGAAGCCTCTCACAATAATTTGAATAAGATCATTGAGAATCACTTGAAAGACTCCATCCTATCAAGGTATGCATGGATCATGGGAATAACTAGATGTTTGGATAGGATCTCCCTCTATTCACAGTTTTATAGACCCTTATCTTTAAAGAATAAAGAAAAACAATAGCTTGGTAATAATCTTAGTTTTAGAAGTTCTATTGTGAGCAATGAATGAAAAACTCACACTAACCCCCTTAAGGATCAACAAAGATATATATGGGCCACTAAGAACCCAAATTGTTAGAATATACTCATGAGACATTTCATAAATGAATCTCAATTTTATAACTCTTTATATCATTCATCTCGATCCTCTATCAATTTATTTAACATTTAAATGAACAAGTAAGAAATCCAAACCCCTCATTATCATCACCGTATGATGATCCTAATAGATAATGATAGCTGGTGTTGAAGATAATGCTTGGACAAAGGATTCATGTACAATACAACAATCCCATATATAACCACACACACTCAGTTCTAGACTTGACCCTATGAACTCACCCCACACCTACCCCCCCCCCCCCCCCGCAGCCACCCCACCCATTTGGGGGCATAAAAATAAAAAATATGATGCCCCTAAACTAAATGGTGTGGGGTGAGTGATGGAAAGTCTAAATAGGTTACATTATCATATGGAACTGACAAGATAATGCTCTATTACTATAATAAGTGAAAACACAAGTTGAATCTCTTCGTCAACATGAAAGGCCCACACTTGAATGTCTATGTCATAATGGACTTCATTACTCTAGGTGATGTTATTATAGGTGTTATTCATCACCAACATTGAGGAGAATATTCCAGAGTGCTTCCCCATGTCCCACCGCTTCAGTTTCATAAATCCATGGTGAACACAGTTTGACTCCACCAACTTCACCCACATTCCCTTCTCCCCCATCACCGACTCCCTCTCCTCTCCCACCAGGAACTCTAACGTCCTCACCCTCCTAAACAACATCAAAAACTGATTGTGAGACCTGCTCACATTTTTCTTCATCACCCGCTTTGTAATCACCAACACCACCACCCTCCCACCCATCCCCACCACCACCTTCCATATGAATGTTGGTGCTTCCATACCCATAGTTGATCTCCCTACCATACCCATAACACCCTATCATCAGCTCCATTTTTTGTGTTTCTTAGCCTTGGTATTATTACTAGATAGTTCCCCTACCCTTACTACCTTAGGCTCTGGTCATCTGTCGTTGACTAAACGTTCATGGATGCACGTTAGGTGTGAATCTAGATTATACAGCCGTAAATGCGGAAGCAGATCACTAGAGTTGATTATAATAAATTTCAGTGGAAACACACTCAATTTTATGTCTTTCGATTCATAAGATTATTACAATGGATAAACACAACCTATTTATAGGGATACAAACTTGCATTAAAAAATGAAGGAAAACAAAACAGAAATAAAAGACCACAAAATGGCGTAGTGGGTGCTACCCAAGCATCTGAAACTAGACATGTCAAGCAACCCGAGTTGAATTCTCCAAGCCTCCATCAAAGCACTGTATTTTTGGTGTCGTCCAAGGAAATATGAGATTATTATTCAACATCCCCCTTAAACATGTATTCCTTGTATAACTGGTGACTAATCAACGGGTTCAAAAACATCACCATAGTTAACACCATCATTTTTCTTATATCCTTTAGTGGCATTGATGGAATGGATTTCCTCATGAATAAATTTCCTCCAGATTTCATTAGTTTTGGATTCCTCAAATATAACTAGATCAGAAGTCACCAATAAACAATACAAGTTTATATAATCCTCCATTGGTTTCATTCTCTCATATATATATATAAGTATTTAAATGTTTCGGGGTCATATATGATAAATTTCTCATTGTAGGAGTATGTGGTGATGACATCATTGGTTCTTAAAATCCTTATTCTTTCAATGGTACTTCTTCAATTATTTATTCATCTTCTAGAGTGAGTCATGCCTCTCTTGAGTCATCATATTGATTCCATTTCTAGGTCTCATTTTCATAAAAGATAACATATCTATTATAAATAATCTTCTTAGTGATGGGATTATACAAGATATATCCCATTGCTCGGTCTCTATATCCCATAAGGACACACTTCACTCCTTTTTCCTCAAGATTTATTTATCTTGCCTCAGAGATCCTGACATGGGTAATGGAACCAAAAACTCTAATATGGATTACATTTGTATTGTGAGAAATCCATACTTCATGCGGCATCTTTACTTTATGATTTTTGGTTGGGAATATATTGAGTAGATACACTGTGAACAAAGTCGCTTTTTCCCAAAAACTCTTGGGCACTACTTTGTCTTTAAACATGATTCTTAACATATTGAGAATAGTTTGACTTTTTCCTTTTATCTACTCCACTGAATTGGGTTTTTTAATCCATCATTAGCTGGTGTTTAATTCCATATTTTTTGAGGTACTCTTGAAAAACATCAGAGGTTTACTCCCCAACTAGATCAGATCACAATGTTTGTATATGATGCTTTCTTTGATTTTCCACCAGTACCTTGAATTATTTGAATATGTTATGCACTTATGAATTCATCTTGATAAAGTATATCCATGTTTTCCTAATATAATAATCAATAAATTTCAGAAAGTACCTCATTTATCTATTTGATTTTGGATTTAATGGACCGTACATATCGGTGTGAACTGGCTCTAGTGACACTACAACATTCCAATTGGTCTTCATTGCAAAGTATTTTCTATGTTGTTTGATTAGAACACAACTTTCACATATTTTATTTGGGTGTCTAATGATAGGAATTTTATTCCCCGTCTTCTTTCTTTCTAATAATATTAAACTTTCAATGTTTAAATGCTTACACCTGAGATTTCATAGCTAGTCATTATCATCACGTATAGTCGTCAAACACCATGGTACATTGGCTTGGATCATAAGTGGAGACATGCAGTTCTTCTCCATTGGTAATTTTTTGATCATACTACCTTTTTCATCAAAAATATTTATTTGTTTATTTTGTAGGCTTATATGAAATCCTTTTTACACCAATTACCTAAGACTCAAGATGTTGGTATTCAT
The DNA here is from genome assembly GCA_963277665.1 of Viscum album. Classification (NCBI taxonomy): domain Eukaryota; kingdom Viridiplantae; phylum Streptophyta; class Magnoliopsida; order Santalales; family Viscaceae; genus Viscum; species Viscum album. The sequence continues at coordinate 1,150,179,539 of OY728121.1, read as the reverse complement.
GTTGGGTACATAGTATAAATCAAAGAAGAAATCATGATTTTTGTATTTTTTTTCTTGATTAGAATATCTTCTATTCCTTGTAAAAATATTATCAAGAGATTGAAAATTGAAATCTCTCCTCAAACCCTCTCATCTAGGTTCATAAACAAGTTCTTGTGACCCGTCATGTGGTTTCTAGCTCCAGATTCAAGATACCATATACCTTGATGTTGTGTTACGTTTGTGCCATTAACACATGGGACTCACCAAAAGTATCTCTTTATTTGATGATATATGCCTCCTTGATGTCATTTTCCATTGGTTGATTACTCCAACATTCATTTCTATAATGTCTATATTTTTTACAATTATAGACTTGAACATTTCTTTTATTTGGTTGGCGATTATTGAATCCTCCCCTTATTCCTCATCCTCGTTCTTGTGGAGTATAATTTTGATGTCTATGACCTCCTCGATTTGGGATTATTCCACCTCATAATCCTCTTATTGGATTGAATTATTGTCCATGGAATCCTCTACCCCATTTTATTAAAAATGTCCCCCTTTCTTGTTTTCAAACTTTTGGAAATATGAATTTGATTGCCAGGCATGCTCCACTCTATTTGTATCACTACGAAAATTCACCTTCAATTTGTGGGATTATAGATACCCCATGATTTCTTTGAAAGATATCATCTCTAGGTATTTAGTTTCTTCAAGGGTGACAACTATGTAATCAAATTTTAAATCTAAGGATTGTAAAAAAAATTCACATACCCACATATCAGTAATATTTTATCTATTTCTTCATAGTGGATTCACCATAAACATTATATGAGTATGATACTTGGAAATGGTTTTATAATATTTCATAAATAGGGATTTGAACTAGCCTCATAGAGATTTTAGTTATATCAGTTTCACTTTATCAGTACCTTTGAATGCTTTGTGAAGATTATCCCATGTCTCCTTTGGAGATTTTGATAAATCGATTATTTCATAATTTTCTTCATCAAGGCCTTGATAAATGATGGATTTATCCTTTCATTACCAGTTATGTTCTACCCAAAGAGTTCCCTTTTGAACATCCAAAATAGAAACCTTCACTGCTTTTGATTTTAGATCGGTGTATCTGTCCTCCATGATGTCCATGAAATCTTGGGTGTCGAGGCGTGATTGAATTTGGATGCACCAATCATCATAATTTTTCTTTTTCTAATTCAGGATCAAATCTTGTGCAATCTCATTCTCCATAGAGATTGAAAAATATTTGGATGGGAAAATAGAATAGCATGGGAAGGATTATAGTTGAAATTGAGGTGATTTTTTTTAAAAAAGGGAGATGGTGTGGAGGATTGATGGTGGGAGGAGAGATGTGTGATTATGGGAAGAGATGAGAAAGGGCACAAAAAATGGGATTGAAACCACTTTCCAAAATTGGTATATAAAATTGGGAAAAGAAAAAATTGATTTTATACAATGCCAAAAGCATCCCTTTTTAAAAAATAGAACACACCTGTATAAATTATACCAAAAAAATACTTAGTTTCAATAATCATTATCTTCTTCCCTCTACATTACTATAATTTATTGGAAGAATATTTGATGGAACCCTCACACATAGGAAGAAACACCTTCAAACCCTATAATTCCACTGAAGGTGGATTATGCAGTAGTAAATGCAAAAGAAGATCGTTGGAGGTGGTCATAAAAAATTGCAGTAGAAACACACTATATTTTTTTTCAGATTAAAATGATTGTTAAAATAGATAAACACACCCTTTTTATAGGGATACAAACTTAAAGAAAAAAAATGAAGGAAACCCAAATAGAAATAAAAGTCCAAAAAATGGTGTTGTGGGTGCCACCCAACCATCCAAATCCAGACACGTCAAGTATCCCAACTTGAACTCTCTAATATTCCATCATTATAGGATATGTTTGGTGTCATCTAAGTAAATAAAATTTTATTATTCAACAAGTAAGAGTTACAAATCTAGTTCTTTAGTGTCGATGGTGTGAGGGTTCATTACAGTATCTGAGAACACTACCCCAATCAGCGCAGCCTTAGGCTTTGACCAGCCATCATTGATCGGGTGATCAGGGAAAAAAGATGGGTGGAGTTCCAAATCTAGTATTGCAGTGTCAATGATGTGAGTCACATTCCTTACAACTTATAGTGGTTCCCTGGCTTCGAGATCTACGAGAAAAGACGACGAGGAACCAATTTCCATTCCTTGGAGATGGCTCCAGTGGGGTGGCACCATGAAGTTTTGTTTATTATCAGAGTGCGCTTCTTGTGTGGCTTCTTGTACTTTCTCCCTTAAGATAACTTTAATGGCTACTAAAGATCTATTTCTCTTTTACCTTGAGTGGAAACAGGGAATGGCATCATCAACAAAGAAGCTTATATATATGCTTTTTTTAAATAGATGTTTCCTTTTATTATTACATAAAAACATATTTACTTTTTTAACTCAAGTAACTAAATGTATTTTTTTTAAATAACTTAACAAATATATCATCTATCATATCTTCTATTTTTAAAGTAAATAACTAAATTGATTTTATGTTAAAGAAAATCCTACATCACTTTACAAATTCCTTTTTTATAAAAATATTTCTATATCATATTTATATCAGAGACTAGTATAAGGGATTTTATTTTAGTAATGTTGTTACTAATATTTTTAAGACCCTTTTATTTTCCAATTTTTACGTATTTATTTATATTATGTATGAAAAATTATTGAATACTTAAACTAGAAATGTTCTCAAAAATCCATTTTTAGCATCCTTCTACCCTACTCTCTTCTAGTCACCCCTTTCCCTCACTTTCAATCTCGCCACCACCAATCCGCCATGGCAACCCATACCACTATTCCATAGTCCACTTAATCTCATAATCTCACAATTGGGTTGGAATTACCTTCACTCCTACAAATTTCATCTTATGACACATTAACATTTTGATGCCACCATGCTTAGTATTGTCTGGTTAGTTGAATGTTTAACTACATGTGAGAAGATTTCTGAGAAATAAATACCTTCCTTCTATTGAAATACCTTTTCCATTATCCACACTTTTTACACTTATTTCCATAAGTATTACCACAGATTTAGTTTTATCCAATGCTACCCTTTATCAATGCTAAAAAAATGGTAATAAAGGTGTACTTTTAATAGTGATAAAAAATGATGATAAAAGGTGTTTTTATCATCTCTAAAAAAGTGCTGATAAAAGTATCCCTTTATCAGTGCTTGTTTTAGTGCTAATAAAAGTACCCCCTTTATCAGTGCCTTTTTTAGCACTGAGAAAGGATACTTTTATTGGTGCTTTTCTTAGCACTAATAAAGGTATACCAATAATCAGTGCTAAAATGATTGTTTTTATCACTGATAAAATGTTTATTTCATTAAAAATTTATATATCATTAAAAACATATATTAATATATAAATATATTTATATTAATATAATTAAAATATATTTTATAAAATATGGTTTATATAATATAAAATATGTAATCACAGTTAATATATAAGATATACATTGGGAAATGGTTTATAAAACAATTAAAAAAATAATATTAATTAACAATTTGCTAGTTATTATTGATTAATATTCATTTAATAACTATTTAAAGATATAAAAAATCAATAGACCAATAAATGATCTAAAATAAGTTGAAAACATGACTCGAACTTCAAATAACCATAACTTTTGATCTGGGTATATGTTTGAGCTCTACCACATATCAAATTGAATCTTGTGAAAAGATGTATATTGTGGTGACCCTGATCATCATTTTTATGGTAAAAAATCCCAAATTTCCTCTAAAATTGAGTTTTTTTCAGGGTACCCACATTTTTTTAACATTTTATGGAATTTCATTCTCATTTAAGGGAGTCTTATTATATTTTTTAGTTGAGACTCAATTTATTCTCAAGTATTACACACATATAGATATTATGGAATTAAAATTTTATCATTTTTCATATTATACTATTATGTATAATTAAATATATACACATGTATTCATATTTGTATATATTTACACACTAACTTTTAATTTTATAAATAAATATTTAAATATATTTACATATAGAATATCTTTCAAAATATATAAACCATGTCTAAAAATAATAATATCTATTTTGTTTAAAAAAAATGTATGAATCTTTATATACCTATACAATGTTTATATAATGTATACATATTTATAAATGTATTTTTGTGTGTGTCTATATTAATAGACTGATATATCTTTTTTTGGTGGAGACTCAATTTATTCTCAAGTATTACACACATATGGATGTTAAAATGTTCAAATTTTATCATTTTTCATATTATACTGTTATTTATAATTAAATATATACACATGTATACATATTTTTATATATTTACACAAAAAATATAAATAAATATGTAAACATATTAACATATAAAATATCTTTCTAAATATATAAACCATATCTAAAAATAATAATATCCATTTTATTTAAAAAATGTATGAATATTTATATTCCTATATAATGTTTATATAATGTGTATATATATAAAAAATATATTTTTGTGTGTGTCTATATTAACAAATTGATATTATATATATATATATACTAATATATGTATATAAATATTAACATATAGTTAATTTAAATAAATATAAATATGTATAATTATATTTATAGATACACACACATATATAATATATATAAATGTATGTATGTTGTATATATGTATGTATTTATTTATTTATTAATTTGTAAACATGCATACACACAAAACATATTTATAAATGTATTAAAAAATAATCATATAAATATATATTAATATATGAATAAATATATGGATAGAAAATATAATTATATATATCATCAAATAGATAACAAAACAACATAGAGAAATGGTAAAGGTGCAGGCGCATGAGGGTGAGGTCTCAGGTTTGAATCCAAGGGGAAGCACACATGGGTGTGGGAATGAGAGAAGTGCTAATAATGGGCCAAGGAGGGCCAGACAAGTGCTGATAAGAGAGTGGGGTGGGTGTCTAGTGCCGATAAAGGTGGGGGTGGCCTCCCTACCGAATATCACTCTTATTTATAATTTTTTCTACTTTTGACAGTGCTTTTATTAGTGTTGATAAAGGACTCTTTTATCAGTTCTAAAAAAAGTGTTGTTAAAGGGGGGATTTTATCATTTCTTTTTTTAGCACTGATAAAAATCACCTTTTAACGGTGATTTTTTTAGCACTGATAAAAGTGGTCTTTATCGTTGTTTTTTTAGCACTAATAAAAATGACTAACTTTTAATGGAGCTTAGATCAAAAAGATTTTTTTAACATTGATAAAGGCTTTTTAGTGCTTTTGAAAGTCAGTTTTATAGTAGTGAATATTTCTCTTTCAATCAGAAAACCCACTTATTCTTGAATGCCTTTTTACCTTTTAGTAATTATATCAACTCTCAAGTTCCATTAGTTTTAAATGAATAAATCACTTTATCCATTATTAACTTTCACTATTTTGAATCATTAAGTGTTTTCAATTCTTCCAAACATTCGTGTTCTCCTATATCCATTAAGAGTCGAAAGTTCATATCATCCTTAAATCTTTGTGTTAGTCTTCTAACTCTATTTGATCTCTCCAATTGAGTTGGATACTCTATAATTCATGGATTATCTTTGACTTCTGATGCCTGAACATCTAGTACTCCCACTCGAGTTTCATCCGCCCTTGAAATTTCTTGCACTTCTTTCAATAGTCACACCATTAGACTCTCAATGCTTCCATCAAAGTTCATTGGATTTTCTAAAATTATGGTTTCCTTACTCAGATTAACTTGGGATTAGATAGTTAATTTATTTCTTTCAACTTCTTTCTCTACCAAGTTATAGTCCTTCCATAGAATCTCTTCATTTAAGTGAACAACTTGTCTTCTTTTGACTTGTCTATTATCTTCATCCCATAGCTGGCATCTGATGTTTTCATCACCATACCCAGTGAAGAAACAAACATTAGACTTAACCTCAAACTTTAACCTATCCTTATCATAAATATAAATGTATGTCATATTCCAAGGACTCTATGGTGTCCACCTTCTGGTCATTTTCTAGATCATATCCCCCACAGAAGTTCCTACATAACTACTAATGATGGACTTCTATTGACTAGATATTCTACTATGTTGATAGCTTCAACCCAAATTACCTTGGAAATTCCATAGTTCAACCTCTTACTCTAATAATTTTCTATCAATCAACATCTTATTCATTCATTATGAAAATCTATTCTGTTGTTAAGTTCATGGAACCATTATTTTATGCCTTATCCCCTTATTCTTATAAAAGTTTTGAAAGTTGTATTCAGTGTAGTCACCATCATTGTTTGTATGAAGATGCTTCGAATTCAGGTTACACTCCCTTTCTACCAAATCATTCCATTGAGTGAAAACCTAAAATACATCAAAAAAATACTTTAAAAATTAAATAAAAAAATTCTGATTAATATCATTAAGAAATGTTACAGAGTAGATGGAACTACTTTGAGACTGAATAGGTGCATTTCCCCAAACATCAGAATATATATGTTTTAACATCTGGATTCTAGGCTTCCATCTATCTAAATTGAAGTAAACACTTCTCTACTTCACTAACACAAATCTTTCCCATCTTCATATTTCTATGTGATCAAGATTAAATATTTCATTTACTGTTAGAACATTAATTTTCTTCTCACTAAAGTGATTGAGCATGTAATGCCAAACATTTGGATCTTTCTATGAAGAAATTTTGGCCAATGTAATTTCATATGTGCTTCTGGTTAAATAAAGAGTTCCATCTTTTACACCTCTTACTACAACCAATGATAATTTGGTAACTTCCCATTCACATAGACAAAACCAAGTAAACAATCTCATATTATCTTGAATATTTAGTAAAATAATAAATGAATATCTCATGGAATGTAAGAATCAAGTCCACATCAATCTGAAACATGATGTGGTTGGTATCACTTAAAGTGTATGTTTTCAATATAAAAGTTTCATTTTAGTTTAAAATGTGTGTCACATTTTCAAAAACTAGGAAAACTAGTTAGTATTTTTTTTAAGATTTAGGAAAATGATCCTTCTCTCATTTTTGAAATTTAGGAATCAACTACATGTCAATCTGACACATAATTTGGTTGGTATGACTCAAAGAGCATGTTTTTACATTAAAAAATGGTCATTTTACTCTAAAACACATTTCATGTAGCTAAAACCAAGAAAATGAGCTTGGGTTGTCCTAATAATGTATTACAATGGTCCATAATTAATTTTTTATATGTAGTAATTAACAATATATAAATCCAACACATGATGTGGTTGGTATGAATTAAAGTGTATGTCTTCACATTAAAAGTGTAATTTTACTCTAAAACATGCATCACATAGACAAAACTGAGTAAATGAGATTATATTGTCTTAAAACTTTGGGAAAATGTTTCATAATTCATTTTTGGTGTGTAGGAATTGAAATCAAATAATTATGATCTATGAAGTGGCCAGTATGACTTGAAGTGTGTGTTTTCAATATAAAAGTGTTATTTTAGTTTAAAACACACATCACATTTACAAAACCTAGAAAATGATCTTGGGTTGTTTTGAAACTTTAGTAAAATGATCCATATTTCATTTTTTATGTTTAACAATTGAACACACATCAATGAGACACACAATGTGGTTGGTATGACTCAAAATGTGTGTTTTCACATTAAAAAGTGTCATTTTACTCTAAATCACATGTCACATAGAAAAAAACCAAGAAAACATGATCATATTGTCTTTATACTTTATAAATATATATATATATAATTCATTTGTGACATATATGAATCGACTGCACGTCAATCCAACACACGATGTGCCCGGTAGGACCCCTAATGCGTGTTCACAATAAAAAATGTCACTTTAGTCTAAAACATGATTCACATAGACAAAACCAATAAACCGATATCATATTATATTTATACTTTAGTAAAAAGATCAATAATTAATTTTTTATTTGTATTAATTGACCTCATGTCAACCTGACACACAATGTGGTTGGTATGACTCAAAGTGCACGTTTTCACAATAAAAGTGTAATTTTACTCTAAAACACATGTCACATATCCAAAACTAAGAAAAATAGCTTGGATTGTCTTGAAATTTTATTAAAATGAAACATTATTCATTTTTTTTGTTTAGGATTAAATCACACATCAATCTGACACACGATGTGGCCGGTATGACTCAAAGTGCTTGTTTTCAATATAAAAGTTTCATTTTAGTTTAAAACACACATCACATTGTCAAAACTAATCCAACAAGATCATATTATTTTCAAAAATTATAAAAAAAGATTCATAATTAATTTTTTGACATGTAAGAATATACAACATATCAATACAACACATAATGTGGTCAGTATGACTCAAAGTGCATATTTTTTCATTTAAAAGGTTTCATTTTACTCTAAATACTTGTCACATATCAAAAAATAAGAAAAAAATCTTGGATTGTCTTGATACTTTAGGAAAATGATCCATAATTCATTTTTGACGTATAGGAATTTACCTCACACCAATATGACACATGATGTGCCTAGTAGGACTCCAAGTACGTGTTCACAATAAAAAATGTCATATTAGTATAAAATGTGATTTACATAGCCAAAACCGATAAAATAAGATTGTATTATCATGATACATTGTTAAAATGTTTCATAATTCATTTTTTATGTGTAATAATTGATCACACATCAATATAACACGCAATGTGGTCGGTATGACTCAAAGTGTGTGTTTTCACATTAAAAGTGTCATTTTACTCTAATACATGCATCACATAGCCAAAATAGAGTGAACAAGCTCATATTTTCTTAATAATTTAGGAAAAAAATCCATAATTTATTTTTTATGTGTAGGAATTTACCATGTGTTATTCTAACACATGATGTTGTCGGTATGACTCAAATTTCATGTTTTCACATTAAAAGTTTCATTTTACTCTAAAACACATGTCACATAGCCCAAACTGAGTAAACAAGCTCAAATTTTCTTTATAATCTAGGGAAATGATCCATAATTCATTTATAATGATTAAGAATCGACCACACATCAATCTGACACATGATGTTTCCAGTTTGACTCAAAGTGCATGTTTTCAATATAAAAAGTTTCATTTTAGTCTAAAACATGCTTCACATATCCAAAATCAAGAAAATGATCTTTGATTGTCTTTAATATTTAGTAAAATGAGAGATAATTCATTTTTGGTGTTTAGGAATCGATTGCATCATCAATCTGACACACAATGTAGTCAATATGACTCAAAATGCATATTTTCAATATAAGTGTGAACAAAGTCCCTCGGCAGAAGGCATGAACCACATTTATATATGGTGTATAAGATGTAATAACTAATAATATAATTAATCAAATCAAAAAAAAAATAAAAAAAAATAACTAATTAATATAATTTATAAATAATAATATATTTAATAATTAATAATGTAATTAAAATATTACTAATTAATGATATAATTTTTAACAACTATTTATGTAATTAAGATAATTAATAAATTATAATATCAGTAATATATTTAGTAATTAACAATATAATTTATCATATATGGATTATATAACATTAAAATTATAATTTTTTTTACTTTTTAGGTACTATTACTAAAATGAACATTGATTTTATTATAGGTACAACCTTTTGTACAGAGGTAGATCATTAGAAAAATCCTACTATAAGAGTTTTGTTTTTGTACATTAAGTTGTAATTTTTTTACTAATTGTAAATACACATCAATGTGAATATTTTGAATGAAATTTTTAATGTAAATTTTGAATTGAAATGATGGTGTAATGTAATATTTGTATTTCAATCAAGTTTTCTGTAATATTTGTATATCAATGTCATTATTCTTTCTAATTTGGTTTTCTATTAGGGTAGTTGTCGGGTGTCAACTTTATAGTAGCTAATATGGACTTTATCAACACTAAAAAAAGCACTGATAAAGGTCACCTTTATCATCACTAAAATAAAGCACTGATAAAGGTCGCACATTTTTCAGGACACTTAGCATGTCAACGCTTTTTAGCACAAACAAAGCCTATTTTTATAGTGCTAATAAAGGTGGTTTCTGTAGTAGTGCATTGTAAGGCACATGAGAAGGAGTGTCTTGAAATACATAAAAACCATCAGCAAACTCCTAAACAATCTTCCCCCTTTTGATTATTTCAAAACACAAATGGGTTTCCAACAAAATATCCTATTAATTGAAATGATCAAAAAGGTAAGATCATTAAGTGTAGATCATGAAAAAAATAAATGAAGTATAATATAAGGCAAGTAAAGTAAAACAAATAGGCATGTGAATTATAAAAATTAAACTTATCCTCTATATATACGAAATAGTTATAACTAGGGTCTTACCTGAGTGATAATGTCACCCCATAATCTTGTATTAAATGCTGGTTCAAATACAGGTGGTAACAATTTCCATGGAACTATAGTAGCACTTTAGCACTGTAGCAATGTAGGTACTAGAGTAGGTAAGGTAGTGGAGTCCTATAATAGTAGTATTGTTCATCACAAATGGGTTTATGGTCCACTAAATTGGGCATTCATGCTATAGAGCCTCCAAGCCATCAAAACGTGGGCCTTTGAGCTATGTACTGGAAGCAAATTCTAACTCATGGAGTGCAAGATGGTGTGAGTTTGGGAACCAATGAAACTATATGTAGGATTTTCATTAAAGAGGCAATTGGTCGCTAAAATCAGTGAACAATTATTAGAGAACACTTCAAGATAAATGTCACACATACTTCTGCACAGGGCGATGATGGAAGGTTGCAAACAAGACTTTAGGGTGACTAGGCTAGCATAGGTGGTTGACAACAATATGGGTGGGGTTATTACAATTTGGGGTCATTAGGACACTTTTCAAGGACTTTTTTACTCTAAAACTTTGGGACATTTAATCTGGGGATTTTTTATTTTATAAGCATTCCCACACAACCCAGTTAAAAAAAATTATCTAGAAAATGATAGAAAATGTTATTTGAGTCATATATTAAATAACTAAGTCACAATGAGAACAAAAAACTCTCACTAATATGAATAAAAAAGTATTTAAACTATCATTCTTGATAGTAAATCAAAAAAATTAAGAAATAAATAGTGTAATGAATAAATGACATGATAAACATTAAATATAGCTCCCTCTTAAACTATGAAAACTTATTTAATATAAATTAGAAGTATCATCAATGTTAAGTGGTAATGAACACTCTCCCTTAATCTAAACACTTCCTTATGAAATAAGAATATGAAAATACATTCTCCTTTGGAAAACTCCCCATCTATAAAAAAAATTACTACAAAGATCCACAAAATAGGTTAAAGATATTAATGAAATTCATAAAGATATAAAATTTATTAAAAACAATTGAACACCTGCTAGCATACCATTGAACTAAACAATAAAAGGTATGCATGATTGCCAACCTGAAACACTTTACCTAGGTATGATGACTAACATAGGCTAATGGGATTTATTATAACCCACTTAGGGACCAAAACCATATAAGTGTTAAGATTATTGACATTAAATGTAGACTTTATAGTAAATTAATGCTTATGCCCAAGGGATTGTATATATATAAATAAATAGTTAGATGTATAATATCCAAATAATCATCATCTAAAGCAATTAATAGTAGAAATTATTATAGTTTTACCTTTTAAAAATTAATTATTATACAAAATAGGATCTTTTCCAATGTATCCAATACAATTTCTCTTCATTATCATCCTTATAGTGACATCATTTTATCAAAACATTCCCTTCAAGTGATGAACTCAGCCAGTGATTCATTCAACATATCTATTTTAGCTTTTAGTTTCTCATTCTTTTTTTGAAGACCATTAAAATCGTCACAAACCATATCCTTGGTGGGTGAATCAATATTTGATGTTCCAAAGGATCGATTAAGAACTGAGAAGGGGGGCTGAATCAATTGTTCACTTTTTATAAGTTTCAATACTGTTAAAACTTAACCCCTGCAACCTTTTAAAGTTTATAACCTTACCATATTTTAGAAAATACCCATGCATGAAAAAGTATGAAAGCATGTAAAGCACTCTATATTTACAAGGTTTGGTCTTAGTGTGAGAACCCACATCCTTGTCATAGCAACTCCCATGGGTTTATGGAAATTCACTAATTTGAAGAAGTGAATAAAACTTTTTCCAACTCCTATTAGACGCCTTTTATCACTCTATAGGAATTATTATACTACCTGCCGTTAGTTTCCAAAGTTTTATTTCAAACAATTCATCCAAAAAAAGTATAAATACTTTGTTTAATCTGCTCCATAAAAGTTCCTAGGTCTGATGATCCTGATTCCAATGGCCTTCAGTCCGATGAACTCAGTCTGACTGACTCAATATGATAAACTCATTCTCAATCTGCATAACTCAAACTCTACTCAAATGCTCAGTCTGATCTTCCTCAGTCTGATCTTTCTTAGTCGGATCTTCCTCAATACGATAAACTAAATAATTATATTTCTATCCTTCTAATGAGATCTCTATTCTGAAAGAAATCTGACACAAATTCTTTAGTGATCCACCTTTTCCACACACGTGAAAAGGGTTGAAAAGTATGAATGTGTTGTGCTTATATTTATAGGCATATCAGAATGGAAAAGGAGGGAAACTGAAAAATTCTTCCCGCTTTATTAAATTCAAAAACTCTGAGATCTATACATATTTGAATTTCAATTTTGACCACTTCAACTCTTCACAAATATTCTAGAATCTTCTTGAGTCTTCCTAGTAATCAGTCTTCTCGAACTTCCTAACTTTTCTTCAGTATAATGGATCTTCCTTAGCTCATTACGAAGGAACTTCCTCGGCTCATTATGATGAAACCTCCTCAGATCATTATGATAGAACTTCCTCAGCTCATTCAGAATTGACTTTCCTCATCAGAGTTAGTCTGATTGACTTTCCTCCTCAGATTCAATCTGGTTAACTTTTCTTCTCAGAGTTAGACTGACAGACTTTTCTCCTCAGAGTTAGTCTGATTGAATTTCCTCCTTAGATTTTTACCGATTAAATTTCCTTCTCAGAGTCAGTTTGATGGAATCCTCATAAGGATGGAATTCTCATTATGATGGAAACTTTATTCAAAAACTTTGAAATTTATCAAACCTCATCAGCTATAACTCATTCAGATTTCTGAAAACATCTTTTCCTGATACTTCTAGATCTGATGAAAGCCATGTATTGATTCCTAGAACTGATACAATATTTATGATTCCCCCATTTCTTCAAAATATTTTACCATGAGAGTTTTCATGATTTATGATAACTTCAAGATTGAAAAAGCATCGTCTGATTTCAGGTTAGAAAGTTAAAGAAATTTTTAACTCATGACACCACTATCTTTCTTCGTTATCTTTAGCATCATTCTAACTTCCTCACTCAAAAAATTATGACTTTATAACCAACGTCAATCCTAAATAATCATGTACTTTATGCTGATGGATCTGAGTCTAATGGTGCAATTGATCAATAAATTTACAGAACTTCCAGCTTTCATCTTCCTTATACCATCTGCATCTGGTACTTCTTAGTCTAAAAGCTTGTGTCCAAAAACCTATGTTTGGAAAAACAATTTTCTCAAAGGAAAAAACTTTTCTACCCCTTTTTTTATATTCAAACATTCAACAACTTTCATCTTTCTTACAAAATGTCATTCTGATGGGTTGGGTCTGATCCTGAATAATAAAAACATTCTTTTGCAAAAAGGTTAGTTGTCAAAAAATAATTTTTTTTGATAAAAAAAATTGTCATAAAGGTTCTCCAATCTCCCCATTTGGATTTTTTTGCAACACTCATTAATAACTTTTTCAACTCTCAGAAATTTTTCACAACTTAACTTTTTTAAACAAATCAAGTTTTTTGAATTTTACCAAAACACAAATTTTCTCAAAATAGAGTGTCCTTACACCACACTACTGGATAAAGTGATGTTTTTTAAGGAATTTCATACCTCGGTGGCAAGAAAATTATGCATCCATGTTAAGATAAACTTTCCTCACTTTTCTTTTTCACTCATTTTTCTTTCTCTCCTACATTCTATGATAACCACAACTTCATATTCATAAAAAGATAAGTAAAAATTTGTTACTTTTTCTCCCCATTTTTCAACATAATCCAAATAATGGTGGGGGACTTCCTTATGATATTTAGGAATTCATTAGAGGAGGATGAACATGAAGTTGCAGCCTCAACTAAACAAACATTTCTTTTAACATTTCCTTTATCAAGATATCAACAATTTGATACTTCATTGAGATATATTCAGTAAAACAACTCTAGCAGCAACTTTATATTTTATAAAGTGAAACTTTATATCAATTTTTTATCTTGAATATTGGACATCATTTTTAGAAAGATCAATTACACTCTGATTATCATAAATTATCTTTAATGGTTTAGAAACTTTTACTTTCAAATCTTCCGGTTGAACTTTCATCCACAACATCTGAGTACAATCATGAGTAGCCAAAACATATTCTGATTTTATTATACTCAAATTTATTGAACTTTTTTTCTTACTATTTCAACTTACACAACATTCACCCAAGAAAAATATTCCTCCTGAGGTTGATTTTGTATCATTACAATCTCCAGCCCAATCGACATCATAATAATAATGAAACTTCATCTCACAATTTCTTTTGTATAAAAACCCATGTGAAGATGTTTCTTTGACATATCACGAAATTCTCTTTTCTACCAACATATGTGATTCTTTCAGATTACTTTAATACCTGACACAAAAAGTCATAACATAAACAATATCATGCCTTGAGGCTATAAGATAAAGTAGACTTCCTATTAGCTTCCAAAATTCTTTTTGATTCACAGTTTTTCAAAACTCATCTTTGCTAAAATTCATCCCCACTGAGATATGAGTAGAAATTTCTTTATATTATACCATTCCAAACTTTTGTAACAATTCCCCAACATACTTTTCTTGAGATAGGAAAATATATATTTCTTTTTATTGAAATTGTAAACCAAGAAAGAATGCTAATTCTCCTAACATTGAAATCTTAGATTTTCTTTTCATTTATTTAGAAAATGTTTTACAAAAAACTTCTCTATCCCCAACAAAAATTATATCCTCCACATAAATAATTAAAATTAGAGTTTCAGAGTCCATATCTTTCACATATAAGTTTATATCAACTTTTCCTTTAGAAAAATTCAACATTCTCAAAAAAAATCAAGCTTAGAATACCATGTACACGGAGCTTGTTTCAAATCATACAAAGATTTATTCAATATAATTTTTTTTTCATCCTCATCAAGTAAAAAACCCACAAGGTTGTTCAATGTAAACTTATTCTTCAATTTTTCCATTGAGAAATGCTAACTTTACATCCATATGATATAATTTGTAATTCTAATGAGCATCTACTGTAAGAAACATTCTAATAGTTTCTAATATTGAAATGGGGGAAAACTTTTCATCAAAATCCACACCTTTCACCTGTTCATAGCCTTTACAAATAAGTATTTATTTGTTTCTTGAAACTTATCCATGTTCATTCAATTAGTTTCTGTAAACCTACTTTCTTCTGATAACATTTTTACCTTTTGGATGTGGAACAAGTTCTCATGTTTCATTTTTATCAATTTGATACAATTGTTCATTCATATCATTCACCCATTGTTTTTGTAGAATAGATTTTTAAACTAATTATGGTTTAACTTTTGAAATAAGTGAAGTTTGATTTTCCAATTTTAGCTTCCTTCTAGTATGAAATGGAGCCTTCTGATTCCCAATAATATTTCCAGTCTCAACATGTTTTTGTAAAGTAGGAAATTTAAGAGTTCCTATTTCTTCTTCACTTTTCACATCATATGATTCGTTTAAATCTTCATGCACGTTACTTTTCTAACTTTCATTTTCGTTGGAAACTTTCAGTTTTTCTTCCTCATCATTCCCAGAAACTTTTGTTAAAGAAGTTGGATTTTCAATAACTTTAACATCATATGATTCCACCAACTATTGTAAACTTTTGTTCCAACATTTGTAACTTATTATATTTAGTGAATAACCTATAAAATTTCCTTCCTCAACTATCTCATCAAACTTTCCCAGATCCGTATTTTTTATTTTAAGTAAACATGGACTTCTAAAAACTTTTAAGTACTCCAATGAAGGTTTTTTATTATAATACATTTCATAAGAAGTCATGTTGTTTTTCAATATAAACAAGAATTTGTTTTGAACATGTAAAACAGTACTAATAGATTCTCTCCAGTAGAACTTTGAAAGTTTTTATTCTTCTAACATACTTCTTCCTATTTCCACCAAACTTCTATTCTTTCTTTCTATGACTCCATTTTATTGTGGAGTGTAGTGAGATTTATACTGATGTTTGATACCATTCTTTCTTAGAAAAGTTTCAAGATTATTTCTTGTGAATTTGGTACCATTATATGTTCTCAAATTCATTATATAAATCCCCATTTATTTCTTAACTTATTTTCTAAAAAACCTAAACATTTCCATAACCTCTGACTTATGTTTCATAAACATGTTGTTTTTCATCTGAGTGAAATCATAAATAAAGGTGGTAATGTATAAATCCTTTTTTTATTAATGTCTCATCAACCCACATAAATCATAATGAATAAGTTCAAGTGTTCTAGTATATTGAATCTCAAATCTCAAATGACTTTTATTAGTTATCATACCTTTCTGAAAAGTTACACAAACATATTCTTATCTTATTTTCAATTTTGGAAAGTTTCAAACAACATCAAACTTAGAAAGTTTGTTCATGTTTTTATTTCCATGGTGGCCAAGTCTTCAATTCCACAAATTATTTTTCATCTTCATCACTTGAGTAACATGAGTTGTTAAATTCTCTTATTTGGAAGAGATTCTCACTGGTTATTTCTCCTTTTGTAATAAATTTTCCATTTTTCACACTTTTGGTAACACTAGAATCTTTTCTAAAGAGTACTTATTTTCCATCATCACAAAGTTTACTTACACTAAGTAAGTTATGTTTTAGTCCATCAACAAACAATACTTCCTTAGATTTCAACTTTTCATCTTCAATATCAGCCATTATAGTTCATCATATTTTTAGAAAACTATCATTCCCAAAGGTAACAACACCTACATCATGATTTTAAATATGTTTCAAGATTTTTAAATCACATATCATGTGTGAAGAAAAACCACTATCAAGTATCCATGGTTTTTTCTTTTTACATGCTTTCAAGGCAATCTCAACAACAAAGGATCTTTCGTTAATTTTCTTCTTTTCAGCTTCCTTTTCTTTTCTCCTAGAAGGAACTTATTTTGGAAGGAGTTTCATACATATTTTAGTACGATGACAATCCCAATAACATCTTCCACAATTTTTTTCTAGATATTCAAATTAATTTTTTTGTTGGAAAGTTTCTAACATCTTGATATTTTTCTTTTCTAACTTCCTTTGTGTTAGAAAAATTATTCATTATATTTTCACTACTTCTTACACTCTGCTCAAAACTTCTTCTGGGTAGAGATAATTTGTGAAAAAAATTATAATACTTGTTCCCATAGATTCCATAGCACCAAAAAACCATCAAATATTGATTTTCTATTGAAGTAAGATCTTTATTTGTAGAAACTTTGTTAATTTTGAAAACTTCTTCCTACTTTAACAATATCCGAACATGGACCATCTTTCCTCATGAGTAAGTTTTCATATTTTGCAGATGAAATAGGTTTTTCACATCCTTTTTCTACCTAGGATTTCACAACATTTTTTTAGAACCTGGAATGATTGAATAATTAGACAAAACATTATTTTTGGTGGGTGAGTATTTCACCTAATTCATGATTTGAGATCTCTCAACAACTTTAGAATTCTCATATTTTACTTCTGAAGCTTTGTTTAAGTTTTCATTCATCTTTCTCAAGGTATTTTTGGACTTAAGAAGTTTCGATTTAAACTTGTTAACTTCTTATTCCTTAGCTTCCAGCTTCTTACTACGATCTTCAATCATCATTCTTTATTCATCAATTCTAAGTTTGTAACTTAAGACCTCCTGGATGTATTCTTATTCTTTCTTGAAAATATATTTTTTAACTTTATTAACTTTTTTACTATCTTTCTTTATCATTCTGATTTCTTTCTTAAGATATTTGTTTTTTCCAAGACATACAAGAAGTTCTGTTTTGAGTTGATACTCTCTGTAAGATTCTTCACCTTCTTGTTCTTCAATATTTGAGGAGTATTCTATTTTCTCAACTTTTCCAATGAATGTTCTAAGTTTTTTTGAACTTTTATCTTCTAAAGAATTGTTTTCGGTTGAGTCGGATTCAACTTTTTTACTCAACAAACTTCTCTTGTTCCCAGTAAACTTCTTCTTATATTTGTTAGATGACTTTTCTTATTTATCATTTTTGTTCCACTTCTTCCATCAAGGGTTTTCATCAGAATAATCTCAATATTCACCAACTTTTTCTTGGGGAAATTCATAGAAAAGTGTTTGATTCCACTACACTCAAAACATTTAAGAGGAATTTTACCTCCATACTTTCCACTTCATCTTCGATAGTTCTTAGATATAAGAGACATGATGTTTTCATTCAACTCGTCATCCTCTTTATATTAGGAGTAACAAGGATCAATATCTTCAACACCTTGTATTTTTATTTTTCTCATGGATTCAAAATCCATTTCATCTTTCATCTTCTTTTTAAACATTAGAGATTTCCTCATTTCATAAACAACAAGAAAGTTATGTGATTTTTCAAGAGATAAATCATCCTTATCTTCTAAATAGGAAATTTTATAATCAATTATGTCTATAAAGTTTCGTCACAATTGTATAATCTTTCAAAACATCTCTAAATACTCTAATGTTACAAAGAATTTCATTTACTCTGGTGAAGTATTCATCAATAGTTTATTCATCTCTCATTCTTATGTTGTCATACTTAATATGCCAAATTTTTAGCTTTGCTTCATTTACTTTAGTATTCCCTTCAAAAATACTTTCTAGCTTGTCTTACATACTCTTTGAAGTTTTGAGACCCATTACCGTCATATAAAAATTTTCTAATAAGGACATAAGGATTAAATTTCTAGATTTTCCTTCAAATTCTATATTTGTAGTACCCCCGGTTTCTGGTATGTAACCCTTAATTGATGATTTTCTTGGTTTCAAAAGTTATGGGTGACGTATGGGAGAATCAGGAGATCCTAGAGTGAAGTTTGAAGCAAAGGGGAAGACGCACGGTCGGCGCACGGTTTGTAAAATTATGTGTGTCTGACTGAGGAGGTAGTGGCTTCCACACGGTCAGTGCACGGTTAAGGGAAACTGTGCGATGAGGTCGTGCGTGAAGGATGGCCTAGGCAGAAGCTAACACGCAGTTAGCGCACGGTTTTTCAAACCGTGCGGTCACTTAAAGTTAGATCCTAAAATTGTGGATCTAAATCGTTTTGCCTTTAATTGCCTTTTTTAAACCTCCTAAGTGACCCTAACTCGGGATTACTCTCCCTTGAAGGTTGGAAGACTTCTCCCAAGTGTTCCGTAGGTGATCTGAAGGCTTCTCTTGGCGAATTGAAGCCGGATTCTTAAGGTATGTGATCATTCTTGATCGTTTTCTTAGATCTACTTAGATCTACTTCTCCTATTCTCTAATTTTCTTAGATCTATGCCCATTATGGGTAGATCTAAGGGTTTGGATGCCAAATATGACAAGATTTGGTCTTGGTTGCGTTATGAGAAGAGATCTAAGGAGAGTTTTTGGAGTTTTGACCCAGTGTTCTTGATCGTTCTTCGTCCGTGGCTTGGTTTCGCCCAATTTGTTGAGGTAGGTGGCTTCACTCCTGATTCCTATTTCTTAGAACTTGAAGGCTTAGTTTCAAATTGTTTTCCTTGATTTAAATGGTTTGTTTATTTGTTATGAAAGAATGGTTGAAACCCCTTTTTAGTAACGGGTGATGAAAATTGTGTGTTTTTGGAAAGTGGTTGTTGAAGTAAATTTAAAATGGTGATTTTAAATTGGCTATGGTTTTACTTCTTGAATGAAATGGTTTTCAATAAAAGGGTGATGCTTTATTGAATGGTTTTGAACACACTTGGTTTTGGGCATGGATTGCATGGTTTTGGTGTGTGTTCATATGCATTGGGATGGATAAGGGTGAGAAGTCCCCCCATCAATTGGTTGGGATATATAAGGGCGAGAAGTCCCCCCATCAATAGGTTGGGACGGATAAGGTCGCGAAGTACCCCCGTCAAGGTAGTTCACTAAGTGACGACTTAGTGGAAGGATAACTCACCACTCGCGAGTATAGGGAGGTCCAGGTTGCAAGCATTGTTGGTTGTGTGGATTGGTGAAATGGAACAAATGTGCCAAATGGAAATGTGAATGGAATTGGGAACTTTGCTTAATTTCTTTTCTTGAGAAAGATGGGTTTTGTTGGAAATGGTTTTGATTGGGAACTTGTTATAATGTGAACTCTTTTTTGGAATTGTTTTATATAAATTGTTTTACATAAATGTGCTAACATGTTTTATCCTAGAGGCGTGGGTTGGGAAGACATAAAGGAAAACCTACTGAGTTTAATTACTCACCCCCTGCTTTGGCACGTTGGTGCTTTTGCAGATGTCATATACCGGGACGTTGGCATAGGTAAAGTGCACATGTTTAGAGCACTGCTTCGTGATACTTGGGTTGGTTCGTGATGTTGGAGCTTGGATCTTGTGGAGCATGGAGTTGGGTTGTTGTCTTGTAGTCTTTGAGTTTGTCTTCCCGCTGTTTACTCTGATGTTTTCGTGTTGGTTTCCGCTGTGGTACTCGTGGTTGGTTTTTGATAAAATAAATGGTTGAGTTGTCTTAGCTTTTATCATGCATATTTTTAGTTGGTTTGGTTATGGTTGTTGGTTCTATGGATGTTCAGAAGGGGTAAATCTTCCCCCACTTGTTTGAAACCCTTCGACATTTATTGCCAGCCTTTGGCGCCTTGGGGATGTTTCTTAAGCCCTAGTAATGACTCGTTGATCTCTCAAGCCAGTGAGAATTGGCGGGTCATTACAAATGGTATCAACTTGTTCGGTCCTTTCCTAACAAGTGGTCATTGATGTGGTTAGTCCTGGAGTTGAAATTCCTTCTTGTCTATTCCTTGGGTGATCATCTTAGACAGGAGTAGGATTGTCAGAACTTGAAATGTATATCATAAAAGGATGTAGCTAACCTGTTTATGCTGAACTTCAAGTTACCAGGGTGTTGGATACATAAGTGTTTTGGATACACTTTTAGAATGTTGCAAATCTCATTGTCATGGGTTTAGCCAATGAGATCAGCATGACATGCATTAGAGGAATGAATTCCCACTAGGATGACATATCTCGTTGCGAAGAATGATTTATGATTTTGGGCAAGGTGCAAATTTTTGAAAAATGCAGAGATTGATTTTCAAATGAAAGATTTTGAAAAGTGGATATTTAGTATATTTTGAAAACGAGTGGATTTTCAAAAAGTATGTGGGATGTTTTCAAAAACGGTTGAACATGTGGAAAAGCTTGATGGATGGAAAACAATGATGTGATAGTTGATGTGATATAAATTGAAATGCTAAGCCTTCAGTTGCTAGGAAGTGAGACTAACAGCGTGCGTTGTTTGTATATAAAATGGAAATCGTTAGACGTCGTAGAAACCAACCCGAAGAAGCTATGGAGAATGTGGTTGCACCTGAACCACGTATGAACCAAGAGTTGGTTCAGAGTATCGTTCAAGAGTTCCAGGATGTGGACACAGGGAATCAGAGGGATGAGTCAAGGCATATAGACCATTCTGTCCAGTTCCAGAAGAAAAATCCACGCATCTTTTGGGGTGATTCTGAACCAGAACGGGCAGAGGTGTGGCTGAGTCGGATGAATCGTATCTTTGATTTCATCGGCACACCAGCAGAACTGAAAGTAAAGTTGGCGACGTATATGCTAGAGGATCTTGAACGACAGTGGTGGGAGCTAGTGGTGCAGGCTAAGGTGGATCAAGGCCTGGGCTGGGAGGAATTTGAGGAGTTTTTCAATAAACAATTCTATCCTCACACGTTCAAGATCCAGAGGACAAATGGACCTTTTCATCCTGAAGCAGGAGAATATCTCTGTCACAGAATATGCGGCTAAATTCATGAATTTAGTGCGCTTTTCACCGGAAGTTGCTGCAAGTGCGTCGCTGAAGGCACGCATCTTTGAATCAGGGTTGCGATAGGAGATTCGCTCGAAGATAGTTGTGCTCTGTATTACAGATTATACAGAGATGGTGAACAGAGCAATGGTTGTGGATGTCTATGATGTAATCCTGAGTATGGATTAGTTGGAAAGGTTTAAGGCTCACATCGACTATTACATGAGAACGATTAGTTTCACGACTGAGGAAGACATCGACCATCTCTTTATGGGAGAAAGGATAGTAAAGAAAGGTGCAAGGAGCTTTTTGGCACCAATGCTGGGAATGATTTCTTACCAATTAGCAATGTTGACTTTGGCATCATTGGAAGAGATCGTGGAAAATAGTTTTCCAGCTGTGGTGGATCAATTTCCTGATGTTTTTCCCGAAAAAATCTCAGGGTTACCACCTATAAGAGAAGTAGAGTTTACGATTGATCTCCTTCCAGGAACCATTCCTATCTCACTTCCATATTATAGGATGGTACCAACAGAGTTATGGGAATTGAAAGAGCAATTAGAGGAGCTGGAAAGTAAGGGTTTCATTCGGCCAAGCATGTCTCTGTGGGTAGCACTGGTTTTGTTTGTAAAGAAAGCAGATAGAACTTTGAGGCTATGTGTGGATTATCGTAAACTTAACCAAGTTACGATAAAGAATAGATATTCACTTCCATGCATTGATGACCTATTTGATCAATTGATGGGAGCTCAGTGGTTCTCTAAAATTGACTTGCGGTCAGGATATCACCAGTTGCGAGTTCGGAAGGAGGATATTCTAAAAACAGCCTTCAGAAGCATATATGGCCACTACGAATATGTAATCATGCCTTTTGGTCTTATGAATGCACCAACAGTCTGTATGGCATTGATGAATCAGATATTTCAGTGATATCTAGATTCTTTTGTTGTGGTGTTTGTGGATGATATATTGGTGTATTCAAGAATAAGTGCTGAGCATGAGAAACACTTAGCGATAGTGTTGGAAATCTTGAGGGACCATCAGTTGTATGCCAAATTATCAAAGTGCGATTTTTGGATACAAGAGGTACGTTTTCTGGTCCATGTCGTTTCTGAGAAATGTGTTTCAGTGGATCCAGAAAAGATAGAAGTTGTTCTTTCTAGGCAACCCCCGAAGAATGTCTTTGAAATACGAAGTTTTCTTGGTCTAGCTGGTTATTACCAACACTTTGTTCGTGACTTCTCACGACTAGCTTCACCTATGACAGCATTGACAAAGAAGAACATTGCATTTCAATGGACCGAAGAATGTCAGAGATCTTTTCAAGAGTTAAAAGTTCACCTTACATCAGCACCCATCTTGATTTTTCCGAAATCAGGACAGGGGTATGTGGTGTATTGTGATGCTTCAGGAACAGGTTTGGGTTGTGTTCTCATGCAAGGAGACCATGTGGTTGTTTATGGAACAAGGAAGTTGATAGGGCATGAGAAAAATTACCCAACACATGATTTGGAGTTATTTGCAATCATCAATGCTTTAAAAAGATGGAGACATTATCTCTTTGGTGAGAAATTTACTGTGTTTACGGATCAAAAAAGCTTAAAACACATTTACTTACAAAAATATTTGAATATGAGGCAGAGGATATGGATGGAGTATCTTCAAATGTTCAACTTTGACTTAATGTATACACCGGGTAAGGGCAATTCGGTGGCCGACGCATTAAGCAGGAAGTCGTATGCTCAGTTGGCAAAGGAAGCTTCAGATGAGTGGTAGTTGATGTCGGTCCTAGCCGACATGCGTATGGAATGTGAAGGCCAAACTGATGTTGTAGTTTTCTTTCCAGTTGTGCTTGTTCCTGATTTGGTGGAGATAGTAAAGGACACACATGCATCCGATGTAGATTGTGTTGCAATGAGTTTAAAACTCAATGGTGGGGAGACCATTGAGGGATGGAAGCTGGATGAGAGTTCAGTTTTGTGTTTCAGAGATCAGATGGTTGTACCTATGAGTTGTCAGGAATAACTCCTTAATGCTTACCACCATTCAAGATGGGTTGTACATCCGGGTACACAGAATATTTATAAGGCGTTGAAGGCGTAGTTTTGGTGGAGCGACATGAAAAGGAATGTGGTCGAGTTCGTCTCGCGATGCTTAACTTTTTAGCAGGTTAAAGCAGAGCATCAGAAACCAGCTCGTATGTTACAGTCTTTACCTATCCCAGTGTGGAAATGGGAGCAGATAGCAATGGATTTTGTTACAGGTCTTCCAAGAACGGTCTGGAAACACGATGCCATTTGGGTGATAGTGGATCGTCTAACCAAGTTGACTCATTTCATCCTGATTCGTGAAACTCATACGGTGGAAGATATTTCAAAAATCTATATCCGAGAAGTGGTAAAGAGTCATGGGGTACCAGTGTATATCGTCTCAGATAGAGATCTGAGGTTCACATCTTGTTTCTGGAAATCCTTATAACAAGCCCTTGGGACTCAGTTGACTATGAGCACGGCGTATCATCCTCAGACGGATGGGAAATCCTAGAGGACAATACAGACGTTGGAAGACATGTTGTGGGGTTATGTAATGGAATTTGGTGGATCATGGGAGGAGAATGTACCCTTAGTGGAGTTCTCATACAATAACAGTTATCAGGCCTCGATATGCATGGCTCCGTTTGAAGCATTGTATGGGTGTCCTTGTCATTCTCCACTTTGTTGGGTGGAAATAGGTGAGACTTCACTAGTTGGGCCGATCCTTGTCCAAGAAATAACGGAGAAGATCCAGTTGATTAGAAAGAGGATGGAGACAACTCAGAGTCGTCAGAAATCTTATGCGGATCATCGCCGAAGATCGTTGTCGTTTGCGGTGAGTGATCGTGTCTTTTTTAGAATCTCTCCAAGGCTTGGACAACGTCATTTTGGGAAGCAGGGCAAATTATCTCCTTGATATATATGCCCTTTTGAGATACTGGAACGGGTTGGTGAGGTGGCGTATTGGTTGGCATTACCACCATGGTTCAGTGTAGTGCATAATGTGTTCCATGTATCTCAGTTAAAGTATCAACCCGATCCTGACCATGTGATCAGATGGGATCACGTTGACCTAGAGCTGGATGCTTCATTGATACATATCCCAGTACAGATAGTGGATAGGCAATATAAAGTCTTGCGTGGAAAAATCATCGGTCTAGTGTGGGTTTTACGGCAGCATGGTCAAATTCAGGAAGAGACTTGGGAACGCGAGAAAGAAATGAAAGAGCAGTGGCCAGAACTCTTTCAGGCAAGCGATAGTTTTCTACTTTAAGGGGACAGAAAGTCCAATGGTGGGGAGAATGTAGTACCCCCGGTTTCTGGTATGTAACCCTTACTTGATGCTTTTCTTGGTTTCAAAAGTTATGAGTGACGTATGGGAGAATCGGGAGAACCTGGAGTGAAGTTTGAAGTAAAGGGGAAGGCGCACGGTCGGCGCACGGTTTGTCAAACCGTGCATGTCTGACTGAGGAGGCAGTGGCTTCCGCACGACTGACGCACAGTTAAGGGAAACCGTGTGATGAGGTCATGCGTGAAGGATGGCTGAGGCAGAAGCTAACGCACGGTTAGCGCGTGGTTTGTCAAACCGTGCGAACTAACCGTGTGATCACTTAAAGTTAGATCCTAAAATTGTGGATCTAACTCGTTTTGCCTTTAATTGACTTGTTTAAACCTCCTAAGAGACCCTAACTCGGGATTACTCTCCTTTGAAGGTTGGAAGACTTCTTCTAAGCGTTCCGGAGACGATCCGAAGGCTTCTCTTGGCGAATCGAAGCTAGATTCTTAAGGTATGTGATCATTCTTGATCGTTTTCTTAGATCTACTTAGATCTAATTCTTCTATTCTCTTGTTTTCTTATATATACGCCTGTTATGGGTAGATCTAAGGGTTTGGATGCCAAATATGATAAGATTTGGTCTTGGTTGTGTTAGGAGAAGAGATCTAAGGAGAGTTTTTGGAGTTTTGACCCGGTGTTCTTGAGCGTTCTTCGTCTGTGGCTTGGTTTCGCCCAATTTGTTGAGGTATGTGGCTTCACTCCTGATTCTTATTTCTTATAACTTGAAGGCTTAGTTTCAAATTGTTTTCCTTGATTGAAATGGTTTTTTATCTGTTATGAAAGAATGGTTGAAACCCATTTTTAGTAACGGGTGATGAAAATTGTGTGTTTTTTGGAAAGTGGTTGTTGAAGTAAATTTAAAATGGTGATTTTAAATTGGCTATGATTTTACTTCTTGAATGAAATGGTTTTCAATAAAAGGGTGATGCTTTATTGAAAGGTTTTGAACACACCTGGTTTTGGGCATGGATTGCATGGTTGTGGTGTGTGTTCATATGCATTGGGATGGATAAGGGCGAGAAGTCCCCCCATCAATAGGTTGGGATGGATAAGGGCGAGAATTCCCCCCATCAATAGGTTTGGATGGATAAGGTCGTGAAGTACCCCCATCAAGGTAGTTCACTAAGTGATGACTTAGTGGAAGGATAACTCACCACTCGTGAGTATAGGGAGGTCCAGGTTGCATGCATGGTTGGTTGTGTGGATTGGTGAAATGGAACAAATGTGCCAAATGGAAATGTGAATGGAATTGGGAACTTTTCTTAATTGCTTTTCTTGAGAAAGATGGGTTTTGTTGGAAAATGGTTTTGATTGGGAACTTGTTATAATGTGAACTGTTTTTTGGAATTGTTTTATATAAATTGTTTTACATAAATGTGCTAACATGTTTTATCCTAGAGGCATGGGTTGGGAAGTCATTGGGGAAACCCTACTGAGTTTAATTACTCACCCCCTGAATTGGCACGTTTGTACTTTTGCAGATGTCATATACCGGGACGTTGGCAAAGGTAAAGTGCACATGTTTAGAGCACTGCTTCGTGATACTTGGGTTGGTTCGTGATGTTAGAGCTTGGAGCTTGTGGAGCATGGAGTTGGGTTGTTGTCTTGTAGTCTTTGAGTTTGTCTTCCCGCTGTTTACTCTGATTTTTTCGTGTTGGTTTCCGCTGTGGTACTCGTGGTTGGTTTTTGATAAAATAAATGGTTGAGTTGTCTTAGCTTTTATCATGCATATTTTTAGTTGGTTTGGTTATGGTTGTTGGTTCTATGGATGTTCAAAAAGGGTAAATCGTCCCCCACTTGTTTGAAACCCTTTGGCATTTATTGCCAGCCTTTGGCGCCTTGGGGATGTTGCTTAAGTCCTAGTAATGACTCATTGATCTCTCAAGCCAATGAGAATTGGCGGGTCATTACAAATGGTATCAGCTTGTTCGGTCCTTGCCTAACAAGTGGCCATCGATGTGGTTAGTCCTGGAGTTGAAATTCCTTCTTGTATATTCCTTGGGTGATCATCTTAGACAGGAGTAGGATTGTCGGAACTTGAAATGTATAACATAAAAGGATGTATCTAACCCGTTTATGTTGAACTTCAAGTTACCAGGGTGTTGTATACATAAGTGTTTTGGATACACTTTTAGAATGTTGCAAATCTCATTTTCATGGGTTTAGCCAATGATATCAGCATGACATGCATTAGAGGAATGACTTCCCACTAGGATGACATATCTCATTGCAAAGAATGATTTATGATTTTGGGCAAGGTGATTTTTTTTGAAAAATGCAGAGATTGGTTTTCAAATGAAAGATTTTGAAAAGTGGATATTTAGTATATTTTGAAAACGAGTGGATTTTCAAAAAGTATGTGGGATGTTTTCAAAAATGGTTGAACATGTGGAAAAGCTTGATGGATGGAAAACAATGATGTGATAGTTGATGTGATAGAAATTGAAATGCTAAGCCTTCAGTTGCTAGGAAGTGTGACTAACGACGTGCATTGTTTGTATAGAAAATGACACTCGTTAGGCATCGTAGAAACCAACCCGAAGAAGCTGCGGAGAATGTGGTTTCACCTGAACCATGTGTGAACCAAGAGCTGATTCAGAGTATCGTTCAATCATTTCAGGATGTGGACATAGGGAATCAGAGGGATGAGTCAAGTCATATAGACCATTCCGTCCAGTTCCAGAAGCAAAATCGACCCATCTTTCGGGGTGATTCTGAACCAGAACGGGCAGAGGTGTTTCTGAGTCTGATGAATCATATCTTTGATTTCATCAGCACACCAGTAGAACTGAAAGTAAAGTTGGCGACGTATATGCTGGAGGATCTAGCACGACAGTGGTGGGAGCTAGTGGTGCAGGCTAAGGTGGATCAAGGCCTGGGCTGGGAAGAATTTGAGGACTTGTTCAATAAACAATTTTATCCTCACACGTTCAAGATCCAGAGGACAATGGACTTTTTCAGCCTGAAGCAGGAGAATCTCTCTATCATGGAATATGCGGCTAAAGTCATGAATTTAGTGTGCTTTTCACCGGAAGTTGCTGCAAGTGCATCGCTGAAGGCACACATATTTGAATCAGGGTTGCGACAGGAGATTCGATCGAAGATAACTATGCTCTATATTACGGATAATACAGAGATGGTGAACAGAGCAACGATTATGGATGTCTATGATGTAATCCTGGGTATAGATTGGTTGGCAAGGTTTAAGTCTCACATCGACTGTTAGAGGAGAATAGTTAGTTTCACGACTGAGGACAACATCGACCATCTCTTTAGAGGAGAAAGGATAGTAAAGAAAGGTGTAAGGAGCTTGTTGGCACCAATGGTGGGAACGATTTCTTACCAATTAGCAGCGTTGACTTTGGCATCATTGGAAGAGATCGTGGAAAATAGTTTTCCAGTTGTGGTGGATCAATTTCCTGATGTTTTTCCCGAAAAAATCTCAGGGTTACCACCTGTAAGAGAAGTGGAGTTTACGATTGATCTCCTTCCGGGGACCAGTCCTATCTCACTTCCATATTATAGGATGGAACCAATAGAGTTATGGGAATTGAAAGAGAAATTAGAGGAGCTGGAAAACAAGGGTTTCATTTGTCCAAGCATGTCTCCATGGGCAGCACCGGTTTTTTTTGTAAAGAAAGAAGATGGAACTTTGAGGCTATGTGTGGATTATCTTAAAATTAACCAAGTTATGATAAAGAATAGATATCCACTTCCATGCATTGATGACCTATTTGATCAATTGAGGGGAGCTCAGTGGTTCTCTAAAATTGACTTGCAGTCAGGATATCACCAGTTGCGAGTTCGGAAGGAGGATATTTCAAAAACAGCCTTCAGAAGCAGATATGGCCTCTACGAATATATAGTCATGCCTTTTGTTCTTACGAATACACCAACAGTCTTTATGGAATTGATGAATTGGATATTTTAGCAATATCTAGATTCTTTTGTTGTGGTGTTTGTGGATGATATATTGGTGTATTCAAGAACAAGGGCTGAGCATGAGCAACACTTAGAGATAGTGTTGGAAATCTTGAGGGACCATCGGTTGTATGCCAAATTATCAAAGTGCGATTTTTGGATACAATAGGTATGTTTTCTGGTCCATGTCATTTCTGAGAAAGGTGTTTCAGTGGATCCAGAAAAGATAGAAGTTGTTCTTTCTAGGCAACCGTCGAAGAATGTCTTTGAAATATGAAGTTTTCTTGGTCTAGCTGGTTATTACCGACGCTTTGTCCGTGACTTCTCACAACTAGCTTCGCCTATGACAGCATTGACAAAGAAGAACATTGCATTTCAATGGACTGAATAATGTCAGAGATCTTTTCAAGGGTTGAAAGTTCACCTTACATCAGCACCCATCTTGATTTTTCTGGAATGAGGACAGGGGTATGTGGTGTATTTTGATGCTTTAGGAATAGGTTTGGGTTTTGTTCTCATGCAAGGAGACTATGTGGTTGCTTATGGATCAAGGCAGTTGAGAGTGCATGAGAAAAATTACCCAACACATGATTTGGAGTTAGTTTCAGTCGTCCATGCTTTAAAAAGATGGAGACATTATCTATTTGGTGAGAAATTTACTGTGTTTACGGATCACAAAAGCTTAAAACACATTTACTCATGGCGAGATTTTAATCTGAGGTAGAGGAGATGGATGGAGTATCTTCAAATGTTCAACTTTGACTTAATGTATACACCGGGTAAGGGCAATTCGGTGGCCGACGCATTAAGAAAGAAGTCGTATGCTCAGTTGGAAAAGGAAGCTTCAGATGAGTGGCAGTTGATGTCGGTCCTAGACGACAAGCATATAGAATGTGAAGACCGAACTGATGTTGCAGTTTTCTTTCCAGTTGCGCTTGTTTCTGATTTGGTGGAGATAGTAAAGGATGCACAGACATCCTATGTAGACTGTGTTGTAATGAGTTCAAAACTCAATGGTGGGGAGACCATTGAGGGATGGAAGTTGGATGGGAGTTCAGTTTTGTGTTTCATAGATCGGATGGTTGTACCTATGGGTTATCAGGAACAACTCCTTAATGCTTACCACCATTCAAGATGGTCTGTACATCCGGGTACACAGAAGATTTATAAGGCATTGAAGGCGCAGTTTTGGTGGAGCGGCATGAAAAGGAAGGTGGTCGAGTTCGTCTCGTGATGCTTAACTTGTCAGCAGGTTAAAGAAGAGCATCAGAAACCAGCTGGTATGTTATAGTATTTACCTATCCCAGTGTGGAAATGGGAGCAGATAGCAATGGATTTTGTTATAGGTCTTCCAAGAACGGTCCGGAAACACGATGTCATTTGGGTGATAGTGGATCGTCTAACCAAGTCGGCCCATTTCATCCTGATTCGTGAAACTCATACGGTGGAAGATCTTTCAAAAATCTATATCCGAGAAGTGGTAAAGAGGCATGGGGTACCGGTGTATATCATCTCAGATAGAGATCTAAGGTTCACATCTCGTTTTTGGAAATCCTTATAACAAGCCCTTGGGACTCAATTGACTATGAGCACGGAGTATCATCATCATACGGATGGGCAATCCAAGAGGACGATACAGACGTTGGAAGACATGTTGCGGGCTTGTGTAATGGACTTTGGTGGCTCATGGGAGGAGCATATACCCTTATTGGAGTTCTCATACAATAACAGTTATCAGGCCTCGATACGCATAGCTCCATTTGAAGCATTGTATGGGCGTCCTTGTCGTTCTCCACTTTGTTGGGTGGAAATAGGTGAGACTTCACTAGTTGGGCCGAGCCTTGTCCAAGAAACAATGGAGAAGATCCAGTTGATTAGAAAGAGTATGGAGACGGCTCAGAGTCGTCAGAAATCTTATGCGGATCATCGTCAAAGACCGTTGTCGTTTGCGGTGAGTGATCATGTCTTTTTTAGAATCTCTCCAAGGCTTGGACAACGTCATTTTGGGAAGCATGGAAAATTATCTCCTCAATATATAGGCCCTTTTGTGATACTGGAACGGGTTGGTGAGGTGGCGTATCGGTTGGCATTACCACCACGGTTCAGTGCAGTGCATAATGTGTTCCATGTATCTCAGTTAAAGAAGTATCAACCCGATCCTGACCATGTGATCAGATGGGATCACGTTGACCTAGAGCTGGATGCTTCATTGATACATATCCCAGTACGGATAGTGGATAGGCAAGATAAAGTCTTTCGTGGAAAAAGCATCGATCTAGTGCGGGTTTTATGGCAGCATGGTCAGATTTAGTAAGAGACTTGGGAACGCGAGGAAGAAATGAAAGAGCAGTGGCCAGGACTCTTTCAGGCAAGTGATAGTTTTCTACTTTCCGGGGACGGAAAGGCCAATGGTGGGGAGAATTTAGTACCCCCGGTTTCTGGTATGTAACCCTTACTTGATGCTTTTCTTGGTTTCAAAAGTTATGGGTGACGTATGGGAGAATCGGGAGATCTTGGAGTGAAGTTTGAAGCAAATGGGGAGGCGCATGGTCGGCGCACGGTTTGTCAAACCGTGCGGCCAAACCGTGCCTGTCTGACTGAGAAGGCAGTGGCTTCCGCACGACCGACGCACGATTAAGGGAAACTGTGCGATGAGGTCGTGCCTGAAGGATGGCCGAGGCATAAGCTAATGCACGGTTAGCGCACGGTTTGTCAAACCGTGCGGACTAACCGTGTGGTCACTTAAAGTTAGATCCTAAAATTGTGGATCTAACTCGTTTTGCCTTTAATTGCCTTGTTTAAACCTCCTAAGCGACCCTAACTCGGGATTAATCTACCTTGAAGGTTGGAAGACTTCTCCCAAGCATTCCGGAGGTGATCTGAAGGCTTCTCTTGGCGAATCGAAGTCGGATTCTTAAGGTATGTGATCATTCTTGATCGTTTTCTTAGATCTACTTAGATCTACTTCTCCTCTTCTCTTGTTTTCTTAGATCTACACCTGTTATGGATAGATCTAAGGGCGTGGATGCCAAATATGACAATATTTGGTCTTGGTTGTGTTAGGAGAAGAGATCTAAGGAGAGTTTTTGGAGTTTTGACCCGGTGTTCTTGAGCCTTCTTCGTCCGTGGCTTGGTTTCGCCCAATTTGTTGAGGTAGATGGCTTCACTCCTGATTCCTATTTCTTAGAACTTGAAGGCTTAGTTTCAAATTGTTTTCCTTGATTGAAATGTTTTTTTTATCTATTATGAAAGAATGGTTGAAACCCCTTTTTAGTAACGGGTGATGAAAATTGTGTGTTTTTGGAAAGTGGTTGTTGAAGTAAATTTAAAATGGTGATTTTAAATTGGCTATGGTTTTACTGCTTGAATGAAATGGTTTTCAATAAAAGGGTGATGCTTTATTGAAAGGTTTTGAACACACTTGGTTTTGGGCATGGATTTCATGGTTGTGGTGTGTGTTCATATGCATTGGGATGGATAAGGGCGAGAAGTCCCCCCATCAATAGGTTGGGATGGATAAGGGCGAGAAGTCCCCCCATCAATAGGTTGGGACGGATAAGGTCGTGAAGTACCCCCGTCAAGGTAGTTCACTAAGTGACGACTTAGTGGAAGGATAACTGACCACTCGCGAGTATAGGGAGGTCCAGGTTGCATGCATGGTTGGTTGTGTGGATTGGTGAAATGGAACAAATGTGCCAAATGGAAATGTGAATGGAATTGGGAACTTTGCTTAATTGCTTTTCTTGAGAAAGATGGGTTTTGTTGGAAAATGGTTTTGATTGGGAACTTGTTATAATGTGATTTTTTTTTGGAATTGTTTTATATAAATTGTTTTACATAAATGTGCTAACATGTTTTATCCTATAGGCATGGGTTGGGAAGTCACTGGGGAAAACCTACTGAGTTTAATTACTCACCCCCTGCTTTGGCACGTTGGTGCTTTTGCAGATGTCATATACTGGGACGTTGACAAAGGTAAAGTGCCACATGTTTAGATCACTGCTTCGTGATACTTGGGTTGGTTCGTGATGTTGGAGCTTAGAGCTTGTGGAGCACAGAGTTGGGTTGTTGTCTTGTAGTCTTTGAGTTTGTCTTGCCGCTGTTTACTCTGATGTTTTCGTGTTGGTTTCCGTTGTGGTACTCGTGGTTGGTTCTTGATAAAATAAATGGTTGAGTTGTCTTAGCTTTTATCAAACATCTTTTTAGTTGTTTTGGTTATGGTTGTTGGTTCTATGGATGTTCAAAAAGGGTAAATCGTCCCCCACTTATTTGAAACCCTTCGGTATTTATTGCCAGCCTTTGGCGCCTTGGGGATGTCGCTGAAGGCCTAGTAATGACTCGTTGAGCTCTCAAGCCAATGAGAATTGGCGGATCATTACAATATTTATCTTATCAACAAAAGTCATTGGGGAATCATTCTCAATAGGTAGAAACCCAATTGTAGCAGCATTGAAAAATTCCAAGCCAAGAGATGGAAGATAAGGAATCATCCCATTTTTTCATCCATAATAATTTTTTCCATCAAATGTAGGAATTCCTTTACTATTGACATAATCAATATTATCCATGATAAGGATTCAACAAGGGAACCTTCGCTCTGATACAAATTGAAGTTCCAAAGGATTGAATAACAACTGAGAAAGGGGGATTGAATCAGTTGTTCATTTTTTATAAGTTTCAGTACTTTTAAAACATAACCCCTGCAACCTCTTAAAGTTTATAACCTTATCATCTTTTAGTAAATACCCATGCATGAAGAAGTAGGAAATCAAGTAAAGCACACGAGATTTACAAGGTTCGACCTTAGTGTGCGATCCTACATCCTTTCTATAGTCACTCATGTGGATCTATGAAAATTCACTAATTTTAAGAAGTGAATACAATTTGTGTAAACTCCCATTAGACACTTTCTATCTACTGGTAGGAATGATTTTACCGTCTTCCATCAGTTTATAAAGTTTTCTTGTAACCAATTGAGGCAAAACCAAAGCATACAGACTTTGTTCAATCTACTCCACAAAAGTTCCTGAATCCGATGACCCTGAGTCTGATGACCTTTAGTTCGATTGAATCAGTACGATGAACTCATTCTCAATCTGTATAACTCAAACTCTACTCAAATGCTCAGTCTGATCTTCCTCAGTCTGGTGAGCAAAACAATTAGATGTCCGACCTTCTAATGAGATCTCTGTTCAGAAAGAACTCTAACTCAAATTCTTTAGCACTTCTCCTTTTCTGTACACATGAAAAAGGTTGTAAAGTACAAATGTATTGTGCTTCTATTTATAGGCATCTCAAAATGATGAAGGCGGGAAACTGAGAAACTCTTCATACTTTCGCAAATTAAAAAACTCTGAGATCTCTGCATATTTGAATTTCGAGTTTGAGCACTTCAACTCTTCACAAGTCTTCTGAAATCTTCTTGAGTTTTCTTAGTAATTAGTCTTCTCGAAGTTCCTAACTTTTCTTCAGTATGATGGATTTTCCTCAACTCATTATAATGAAACTTACTCAGCTCATTACAATAAAAATATTATCAGGTCATTATGATAGAACTTTCTCACCTCATTCTGAATTGACTTTCCTCATCAGTCAGTCTAGTTAACTTTTCTTATCAGAGACAGTCCAGATAACTTTCAATCTTAGAGTTAGTCTGATTGAATTTCCTACTCAGAGTCAGTTCGATTGAATTTCCTCTTTAGAGTCAGTCCAGTTAACTTTCCTTCTTGTAGTTATTCTCATGGATATTTATAATCAATTGTTTATGTTGCATTAGATTTCACATTAGCGAGAAATCTATTACCGCGAAAGTTGAGATTTTTTTATGAATTCTTGTTTATTATGTAATTCTCCCTTTTGTTTTCTTAGTCAATTGAAATCAATTGTAACTGATATAAACTGATTGATTCAGTTCATCTCAATTTTAAACTAATCATCGATCAATTTTTATTTTTAAAAGATATATTGTTTAATTAGGTCTTTTAAACTGATGTATTTAATTGATTTAAATAGATCTTTCACATTCCTAGTTATATTTACACTTTTATTTGGGATTTTTTTTCCCAAATTGAATGGAACTTGGATCCTAATATCAAATCGTATGAATTTATTGATATATATTTTTTAATATTAT
This sequence comes from Viscum album, assembly GCA_963277665.1. Lineage (NCBI taxonomy): Eukaryota > Viridiplantae > Streptophyta > Magnoliopsida > Santalales > Viscaceae > Viscum > Viscum album. Next base: position 1,150,143,883 of record OY728121.1, on the reverse strand, counting down.
AAATATGTAATCGGCTGTATCATAGGTTTATTTTTCATTTAAAAATTTAAAAATTAAATACAAAATTAACAGTATATTTTCTTTGTAAATCCGATTCAAATCCGACTTATTCCCACCCAATCGTCACATCATGGACCCATCGGAAGCACTAGACAAAGATGACTCTGACCTCACCGCTGCAAGCGCTGGCAACTCTCTCCACAGCCCCCCAAAAGCATCGTCATCGCCGAAGTCTCCATTTCCCCTCCCCAGAGATCTATCAACCTCTGGTCTCCACCCCAACATTCTAAAACACCTGACTGCCAGGTGCCGCATTCCCCTGCGTTGTCTGATGCCACTGCAGGCTCCCCGCGGCTCATTCCTGGCCCTTCCGGCAATGTCCAGGCTGCCTTGTATCATAAAGATCGAAACAAAAGAAATCGTTCGCATGGTGATTATGTGATCCCTACTCAGGAGTATATTCGGCGGGCTGTGGAAAATGATGCGGGCGATGATGACTGGGAGTTCTCACCGGATCTGTGGCTTTCCACCATTGATTTTGTTCGTTCAGAGGGTAATTTTGGTGTTAGTTCCGTGCTGATCCTGGAATTTGGAAATTTTACAAGTTAACAGTAATGTGATTCTCTAGGTATTGCAGAGGCTGTGGCTATTAGAACAACTATAAGCTCGATAAAAACATCTTCAAACCCTAGTAGGGTGGCTCAGGTATCCCTCATAAACCGAGTTTTTAACTTAAACACTTCAACAGAATGACAAAGTGATGGATCATCTGCTGGTTTAAATCAGAAGGATTTGGTGTATTCTGGTTTAAAACACCTGACTGCCAGGTGCCGCATTCCCCTGCGTTGTCTGATGCCACTGCAAGCTCCCCGAGGCTCATTCCTGGCCCTTCCGGCAATGTCCAGGCTGCCTTGTATCATAAAGATCGAAACAAAAGAAATCGTTCGCATGGTGATTATGTGATCCCTACTCAGGAGTATATTCGTTGGGCTGTGGAAAATGATGCGGGCGATGATGACTGGGAGTTCTCACTGGATCTGTGGCTTTCCACCATTGATTTTGTTCGTTCAGAGGGTAATTTTGGTGTTAGTTCCGTGCTGATCCTGGAATTTGGAATTTTTACAAGGAAGTTAATAATAATGTGATTCTGTAGGTATTGCAGAGGCTGTGGGTATTAGAACAACTATAAGCTCGATAAAAACATCTTCAAACCCTAGTAGGGTGGCCCAGGTATCCCTCATAAACCGAGTTTTTAACTTAAACACTTCAACAGAATGACAAAGTGATGGATCATCTGCTGGTTTAAATCAGAAGGATTTGGTGTATTCTGGCGTCACTAAATCATTAGGGGTTTCATAATGTTGTGCTAATTAAATTTTTGTTTTATTGCACGGTTTCCCCTTGACCTGTTGCCCTGCTATAGGGAAAAAAAGCTTATTATTGATTCGGTATGTTGTGATTGTTGTATGATTAGGTTGTTGCAGTAATCAAAACTCATTCACACACCTGTCTTGGTGATCTAATGGTTACTTTGAAGGTAGGAAAACATTATTTAGTGAACTATGCGATATGGATTCCTTCCTCTGCCTTTTCTTTTCCCCTTTTTTTAAGTGGCATTCAACTGATATGGGGTTTCATGACTCGTGGTAGGATCCTATGGGTTCAATTGGTGCTTGCATTCATCACAAAGCCTTTGATGAAGAAAAGTTTAGAAGGGGCTTATTTGTGGGTTCTGTTCTTGTACTTCAAAAAGTTTGAGTTTGCTTAATTCACTAAAGTTCCTAAGATATCCCATACTGGCCTTTTTTTCCTGCTCCCTTATCTTAAATTGGATTATGTTGTTATATCAACTGTTTATTAAAAGTCTCACGATCTCTCAGGTTGGTGTCTTTTCACCATCTCATTTGGTGCGTTATCTCAACATAACACATAGCAATGTGGTAAAGGTATGCTATCTTTTTTTTGCGGTCTTTTCACCGTCATATTTGGTTTTTTATATCGATATTACACACAACAACATGGTAAAGGTGAGTGTTTTCCTTATATAGAATCGTCCTTTGAAAGTGATCAGCGATTAGCCATCAATGTTAATTATTCGTAAGGATTCAATTTGTTTGATCTAAATGTTGGATTTGGTGCCTTAAAAACCAACTTCTTTGTACTTTATGATAAACCTGTATTCATTGGATGAATATTAATAAACTTCTTATCACATCATGATCGTTCTAAGAATAGCTGTCGCACTAAAAGGTCATAGCAGATTCCTGCTATGATGAGAACTCGGAAGTGTCATGACACTATTCTTGAATATATGTTCTATGGTCGGATGATATCATTTGAAGAGATACAAATGATACAGGCTATCAGGGGTGGGGGCTCATGAAACTTTGAGACACCTTCTCATGGTACGCACCTTTGGTAATATTCAGGAGGATATTACAAGAACAAGATCCGCTAGTAGGAAATCCACATTCATAAGTGTCATTGGATGTTCCTATCTGCGGATGTGTGTATTGTTCCTTAGACTTTAAGATTATTATTAATGGGTATTATGACTCGCGCACTTAGATGTATTGACAAAAACGGTGACGACAGATGTTTGCGGCGAGGTAGGATATGTTGGGTGCGTCACAAGTAATACTGAATTAATAAATAATGCGAGAAAATATTTGTCACTTTTATGGAAGTAGATATCTCAAGCTCTTTGATAGGAATGATATAGCCTAACCAAATCCATGACCATGGTGTTTTCTAGGCAAGTTCAATTTCGGGAAGTCAAAGAATGAGAAATTGAACACATGGGTTGATGACACTTGCATGCAACCCGCTTGATTGAAAATATCAGGACAAAGAGATTATATCGCACGGTAAGTATTCATATGAGGTGACATGTCATTGCGACTTCAATTTCTTTCTTTTGGGTTCCTTGACCCGTTGCTAGATAGTAATCTTGAACTTTAGGCAAACTCGTCTAATGCCAATGAGAAAGAGGCCTAGAGGGTCGCACACTAAGTGTAGCCAATATCTCAGTTAAATAATTTATTTATTTAACTAGTTGAATAAATATTATTCTTGGTTGTGGTTTAATAATTATTCAAGTATGTCTGATTGTATTTATTTCGTCGCTAGTTATTCGAGAAAATATATTGCGGACAAAATATTTATTTATCAGCGAATAATGCAGTTATATGTATTTAATAAATAAATATTCATTACTCGAAGCCCGATAAATATTGAAGAGGATTGGCGGACCAAGTATAACGTGCAAGTTAAGAACATGTCATGGAAATAATAGCATTGCTATTATTATTTGACATGGGGTTTTCATATGAAATAATAAATTAAGTAACGGCATCTGTGCTGATTATTTATTATTACCTGGTGAATTAAATTCATTAAGAACATGTCATGAAAATAATAACATTGCTATTATTATTTGATATAGGATTTTCACATGGAATAATAAATTAAGTAACAATACATGTGCTAATTATTTATTATTACCTGGTGAATTTAATTCCTCGTTATGTTATCATTCTCTATATAAACCAATGAGTCATTTTATCGGCTAACCAATCGTTGTGTGCACAACATCCTTGGAGAAAAGCTTTCAAGCCTAGAGAACTCTTCCCTCTCCAAGAACGCTCTCAAGAACGAGAGAGATCCTCCTCCACCGGATCAAAGAGAACGCTTTGGAAGCGATTCTCAAGGCGATCGAAGGCGAACATCGCAAACGCAAGGATCTTCCGCGCTAGCACCCAGAGACTCTTTCGGCGACGTCCGTAGATACGTGGAGCACGTGTGAATCACCGCTAGAGGATTTATATCCTTGTATTCTACATCACAACGAAGCCGCACCTCAGACCTATGATCGGACACATCAACGAAGAAAGAATCTCCTTGGAGGTAATTCTATAATTAAATTAAATTAATTATAAACAAAATATGTCGATCCTATCTTCTCGGTTCTGGGTTCTCTCCTTTGTCTTTTATCATTGATTTCATTCTGTGGATACTGGCGTTCATCGTCGTATTAATTCTAAATTAATCATCAATTATGACAATTTGCAAAGTTGGGTACACGCCCATCCTGCGTTTCCGCTGCGCCCAGAACCTACACTAAAAGAATATTGCAACTCTAAAAGTTCTTGGTTTTCCATTCATTGATTTTTTTTCCTCCATGTACTAGCCTTTGATCATTTAATGATCTACCAATTATGTCGAGGACAATACTAACCTTACACCCTCATGCAATGATCAAAGACATTGTATGCATGATTGATTTCCAATACGTTCACGAAGTCGAGATTCTTAGGTTGAAAAATAATAGAAACAAAAGCAAGCGATGCGATGACAATTTAGGATGGGTGGCGAAAAAATAAAAGGAAAAAAATTATAGAAAAACACGGATTTAACGTGGTTCAAACTGATTTGGTCCCACATCTATGATAAGAACACCGCCCTACCTAGATTTTATTAATGCTAAAAAAACGGGTACAAGAGTAGTAACGAAGAACAAACGAACAGATCTTACAAACACAAAGCACAATAACTTAAAGAACACAAACAACAGAGACCAGAATACTTATAGACTAGTTGGCTTTACCACCAACTAGTTCTTGCTTTCTAGAAAAACCTGAAGATGTTATGGTCCGACTTCACGATCTGGAAATCACTAATGAAACCAAACAAAAAGCTCCTCACATCACTACCGGAAAACATACTTTTCCCAACACTTGTATTTGAACCGTTGGTATAGGTGATCTTTACCAACGGTTTGCATAAACCGTTGGTAAAGATGGATTTTGAGGGAGTTTTCCCAACGGTTTCATCAAACCGTTGGGAAAACAATGATTTCCCAACGGTTTTTAATAACTGTTGGGAAAAAGATGCCCCAAATTCGACAAACAGCACGCGACCCCCCCCCCCCCCCCCCGATTCCAGAAGCATTGCGCGGCTCACCAGAAGCGATTCCCGACTCCCAGAAGCCCCAACATAGGTGCACCTCTTCCATCGGATCAGCTGCCAGGTTAGACTCTTTCCACCTCTTCTCAAGGATATCCTTCTATTCTCAAAGATATCGTTATTCCCTATTTCTAGGGTTTTTGGAAAATTTTATGATTCACTACTCCACAAATTGTGTACTCAAATCACTAAGTCCACAAATTGTGTACTCAAATCACTACATCGGTGTACACATTGTCCAATTAATGTTTTCATTACAGATTTACATTTATAAGGGCATGGTGTCTCTTTCTTGTGTTCTAATTTCAAAGATTCATAGTTTTTTTTTAGTCTCAATGCTTCAAATATTACAGCTTCATGTATATGAACTCATAAGAAATTTTTTGTAATATTTATTCATAGTATTTCATGAAAATCACTTGTTTCATTAAGATCATGTCAAACATGAAAATCTTATTCATCTTAATTTTTGGAGGTGAGTCATGCTATATGAGATTTTATGGGTGATTGTGAGGAGTTTCTTTCCCTTTAATTGATTGTTTCATAAAACATAAGTTGGTGCTGCATATATTATGTAATTGGAATTGGTAAAGTAAAATGCTGGTCTCGGATTTCCGAGTTGGTTATTTAGATGGTATTCTCTATCAAAAGTGGGTATATCTCTATTGACTATGGGTGTATTTTCTAATTGACTAATGTATATATTAAACTGACCATGCAATACACATTTCCCACAATACGGAAGCACCACAAAAATCATAGATAGACATTACACACCACAAGACACCCATGGGAGACACCCCTTGAGGTAAAGTCCCTCTCGTAGCCTCTTTAATTTAAGAATGCTTTAAATTGATTTTAGCTTCTTTCTTAATTCTGCTTAATTATATTGAATTGCAATCTTGAATAAATTTTCTTTAATATAATTGTTTCATTTGATAAATAAAGTCATGTTTTTATAATAAAACCCCTACAACGGAGGTGCGCTGTCTACGAAAACTCACAGTGATAGTTCAGGTGTGATAATTTGACTCTCAATCAGTAGTTTCAACTACCCAGTACCACTTTTAAAAACAACGAATATAAAATATATATCTTTATCATACCACAATCCCGAATCAAGAGTCTGTTTTTTATAACATACGATCAGTTTCTATAATGTGAAGGACAACTACATAGGATTTATTTGGAATCCTGGCCGGAAGATGCTGCCCCGCGGATGTCGCTGGACCAGGCCAACACGCCGTGGTCACGTCGCGGTCACGCTGCGGTCACGCTGCGGTCACGCCGCGTCACGCCGCGGTAATGGCGTGATTTGGCCCTGCTCCAGGATGACACTCCGTGGCGGTTCGCAGTCCTGTCAGAATTCGATGTATGATATCTAAATAGAGTTTTAGATACATTACCCACCCTCCTCCCTGGACCCCGGACAACCCCCTAACCCTCCTCTCTGGACCCCGGATCCCAATCTAAGCTCCCTTCAAGATTCACCCTAAATCCCAACGGAAAAGAGGGTTTTAGAGCTTCGGAAGAAGATGAGAGAAGAGTGCAAACCCTATTCGAAAAAAGGAAGCAAGGAGAGGATTAGCCCGGATCTTCAATCCGCACTTGACGACACTCAAAACACCCAAGTGATGTGTACGAGTCAACTCTGCCTCAATCCGGGGCGCGATGTGGCCGACACCACTTAAAGTGTCTCACTTTTCTTTGAAATGGACAACATTTTAAATGAAAACAACAACTGATATACGAAAAACCGACCAAACGCATTCGGATTCTGTTGATACTTTAGGTTAAGGATCCATGGGTCATTTGTGACGTGTACGGGTCAACCCCGCCTCAATCCGAGGCACGGTGTGGCCGTTACCACTCAAAGTGTTTTTTTTTTAAATGGATACGCTTTTAAGTAAAAACAATTGGCATACGGAAAACTGACCAAACACATTCAGATTCTGTTGATACTTTAGAAAAACGATCCATGGGTCATTTGTGACGCGTACGAGTCAACCCCGCCTCAATCTGAGGCGCGGTGTGGCCGACACCACTCAAAGTGTCTCTCTTTTGTTTCATAAGGACACTATTTTAAGTGAATACAACAACTGACATACGGAAAACCGACCAAAGACATTCGGATTCTGTTGAAACTTTAGGACAATGATCCATGAGTCATATGTGACGTGTACGAGTCATCCCCGCCTCAATCCGAGAGCCGGTGTGGCCAACACCACTCAAACTGTCTCACTTTTAGTTGAAATGGACATGATTTTAAGTGAAAATAACAACTAGCATACGGAAAACCGACCAAACGCATTCGGACTGCGTTGATACTTTAGGACAACGATCCATGGGTCATTTGTGACGTGTGCGAGTCAACCCCGCCTCAATCCGAGGCGCGGTGTGGCCGACACCACTCAAAATGTCACTTTTTTGTTTAAAATAAACATAATTTTAAGTGAAAACAACTAACATACGGAAAACCGACCAAACGCATTCGGATTCTGTTGAAACTTTAGAAAAACGATCCATGGGTCATTTTTGACGTGTACGAGTCAACCCCGCCTCAATCCGAGGCGCGGTGTGGCCGACAACACTCAAAGTGTCTCACTTTTCTTTCAAATGGACAACATTTTAAGTGAAAACAACAACTGACATACGGAAAACCAAACAAACGCATTCAGATTCTGTTGATACTTTAGGACGAGGATCCATGGGTCATTTGTGACGTGTACGAGTCAACCCCGTCTCAATCTAAGGAACGGTGTGGCCGGTACCACTCAAAGTGTCGTAAATGACCAAAATATGCGTTTAACGGTCAAATGAATGCCGAACGACATCATAATGACTTGAAATCACACGAAAACACCTTAATTATTATTCGTGAGGTGTACGAGGAGAAGACACGTCATTCGGACGCGCGTTTTGCGCGGCATGACTGAATATGTGATTTTTAGGTGTTCGGCGCGCTTGAAAAGCTTGCGTGGGGTGGTCTAAACCGGCCGAACGACCTCAGAATGCCATGAAATCGGACGACAACAAAGGGTGGATGAATTGTGAAATGGTCGGCCAGACGACACGTCAATCAGAGGTGTCGTGTGACCGCGGTGGCCGAAAACGCACTCCGCGTGTCGTAAATGGCCAAAACATGCGTTTAACGGTCAATGCATGCCGAACGACATTAGAATGACTTGAAATCACACGAAAACACCCTAATTATTATTCGTGAGGTGTACGAGGAGACGACAAGTCATTCGGACGCGCAGTTTGCGCGACACAGCTGAATATGTGTTTTTTAGGTGTTCGACGCGCTTGAAAAACGTGCGTGGGGTGGTCGAAACCGGCCAAACGACTTCGGAATGCCATGAAATCGGACGACAACAAAGGGTGAGTGAATTGTGAAATGGTCGGTCAGACGACACGTCAATCGGAAGTGTCGTGTGACCGCGCTGGTCAAAAACGCACTCCGCGTGTCGTAAATGGCCCAAACATGCGTTTAACGGTCAAATGCATGCCGAACGACATCAAAATGACTTGAAATCACATGAAAACATCCTAATTATTATTCGTGAGGTGTACGAGGAGACAACACGTCATTCGGACGCGCGGTTTGCGCGACACGACTGGATATGTGTTTTTTAGGTGTTCGGTGCGCTTGAAAAGCGTGCGTGGGGTGGTCGAAACCTGCCGAACGACCTCAGAATGCTATGAAATCGGACGACAACAAAGGGTGGGTGAATTGTGAAATGGTCGGCCTGACGACACGTCAATCAGAGGTGTCGTGTGACCGCGCTGGCTGAAAACGCACTCCGCCTGTCGTAAATGGCCAAAACATGCGTTTAACAGTCAAATGCATGCCGAACGACATCCGAATGACTTGAAATCACACGAAAACACCCTAATTATTACTTGTGAGCTGTACGAGGAGATGACACGTCATTCGGATGTGCGGTTTGCGCGTCACTGCTGAATATGTGTTTTTTAGGTGTTTGGCGCGCTTGAAAAACCTGCGTGGGGTGGTCGAAACCTGCCGAACGACTTCCGAATGCCATGAAATCGGACGCCAACAAAGGGTGAGTGAATTGTAAAATGGTCGGCCATACGACACGTCAATCGGAGGTGTCGTGTGACCGCGCTGGCCGAAAACGCAGTCCGCGTGTCGTAAATGGCCAAAACATGCGTTTAACGGTCAAATGCATGCCGAACGACATCAGAATGACTTGAAATCACACGAAAACACCCTAATTATTATTCGTGCGGTGTACGAGGAGACGACACGTCATTCGGACGCGCGGTTTGCGCGGCACAGATGAATATGTGTTTTTTAGGTGTTTGATGCGCTTGAAAAACGTGCGTGGGGTGGTCGAAACCGTCCGAACGACCTCGAATGCCATGAAATCGGACGACAACAAAGGGTGGGTGAATTGTGAAATGGTCGGCCAGACGCCACGCCAATCGGAGGTGTCGTGTGACCGCGGTGGCCGAAAACGCACTCCGCGTGTCGTAAATGGCCAAAACATGCGTTTAACAGTCAAATGCATGTCGAACGACATCAGAATGATTTGAAATCACACGAAAACACCTTAATTATTATTTGTGAGATGTACGAGGAGACGACACGTCATTCTGACGCGCGTTTTGCGCGACACAATTGAATATATGTTTTTTAGGTGTTCGCCGCGCTTGAAAAACGTGCGTGGGATGGTCGAAACCGGCCGAACGACCTCGGAATGCCATGAAATCGGACGACAACAAAGGGTGGGTGAATTGTGAAATGGTCGGCTAGACGACACGTCAATCGGAGGTGTGATGTGACCGCGCTGACCGAAAACGCACTCCGCGTGTCGTAAATTGCCAAAATAGGCGTTTAATGGTAAAATGCATGCCGAACGACATTGAAATGACTTGAAATCACACGAAAACACCCTAATTATTATTCGTGTGGTGTACGAGGAGACGACACGTCATTCGGACGCGCAGTTTGCGCGGTACGACTGAATATGTGTTTTTTAGGTGTTCGGCGCGCTTGTAAAGCGTGCGTGGGGTGGTCGAAACCGGCCGAACGACCTCGGAATGCCATGAAATCAGACGACAACAAAGGATGGGTGAATTGTGAAATGGTTGGTCAGACGATACTTCAGTCGGCGGTGTCGTGTGACCGTGCTGGCCGAAAACGCACTCCGCGTGTCGTAAATGGCTGAAACATGCGTTTAACGGTCAAATGCATGCCGAACGACATCAGAATGACTTGAAATCACATGAAAACACCCTAATTATTATTCGTGAGGTGTACGAGGAGACGCCACGTCATTCGGACGCGCGGTTTGCGCGGCACGACTGAATATGTGTTTTTTAGGTGTTTGACGTGCTTGAAAAACGTGCGTGAGGTGGTCGAAACCGGCCGAACGACCTCAGAATGCCATGAAATCGAACGACAACAAAGGGTGAGTGAATTGTGAAATGGTCGGCCAGACGACACGTCAATCGGAGTTGTCGTGTGACCGCGGTGACCGAAAACGCAGTCCGCGTGTTTTAAATTGCCAAAACATGCGTTTAACGGTCAAATGCATGCCGAACGACATCAGAATGACTTGAAATCATACGAAAACACCTTAATTATTATTCGTGGGTTGTCCGAGGTGACAACACGTCATTCGGACTGGCGGTTTGCGTGGCACGGCTGAATATGTGTTTTTTAGGTATTCAGCGCGCTTGAAAAGCGTTGGTCGAAACCGGACGAACGACCTCGGAATGTCATGAAATCGGACGACAACAAAGAATGGGTGAATTGTGAAATGGTCGGCCAGACGACACGTTAATCGGAGGTGTCGTGTGACCGCGCTGGCCGAAAACGCATTCTGCGTGTCTTAAATGGCCAAAACATGCGTTTAACGGTCAAATGAATGCCGAACGACATCAGAATGACTTGAAATCACACGAAAACACCCTAATTATTATTTGTGAGGTGTACGAGGAGACGCCACGTCACTCGGACACGCGGTTTGCGCAACACGACTGAATATGTGTTTTTTAGGTGTTCGGCGCGCTTGAAAAACGTGCATGAGCTGGTCGAAACCGGCCGAACGACCTCAGAATGCCATGAAATCGGACAACAACAAAGGGTGGGTAAATTGTGAAATGGTCGGCCAGACGACACGTCAATCGGAGGTGTCGCGTGATCGCGCTGGCCGAAAACGCACCCCGCGTGTCGTAAATGGCCAAAACATGCGTTTAACGGTCAAATGCATGCCGAACGACATCAGAATGACTTGAAATCACACGAAAACACCCTAATTATTATTCTTGAGGTGTACGAGAAGAAGACACGTCATTCAGACCTGCGGTTTGCGCGGCACAGCTGAATATGTGTTTTTTAGTTGTTTGACGCGCTTGAAAAGCGTACGTGGGGTGGTCGAAACCGGACAAACGAACTCGGAATGCCATGAAATCGGACGACAACAGAGGGTGGGTGAATTTGTAAATGGTCGGTCAGACGACACGTCAATCGGAGGTGTCGTGTGACCACGCTGGCCGAAAAGGCACTCCGTGTGTCGTAAATGGCCAAAACACGCGTTTAACGGTTTAATGAATGCCGAACGACATCAGAATGACTTGAAATCACACGAAAACACCTTAATTATTATTCGTGAGGTGTACGAGGAGACGACACGTCATTCGGACGTGCGGTTTGCGCGGCACGGTTGAATATGTGTTTTTTAGGTGTTTGACGCGTTTGAAAAGCGTGCGTGGGTGGTCTAAACCGGCCGAACAACCTCGGAATGTCTTGAAATCAGACGACTACAAAGGATGAGTGAATTGTGAAATGGTCGGCCTAACGGCACGTCAATTGGAGGTGTCGTGTGACCGCGATGGCCGAAAAAGCACTCTGCGTGTCGTAAATGGCCAAAACATGCGTTTAACGGTCAAATGCATGCCGAACGGCATCATAATGACTTGAAATCGCACGAAAACACCCTAATTATTATTCGTGAGTTGTACGAGGAGACGACACTTCATTCGGACGCGCGGTTTGCGCAGCACGACTGAATATGTGTTTTTTAGGTGTACGACGCGCTTGCAAAGCGTGCGTGGAGTGGTCGAAACCGGCCGAACGACCTCAGAAGACGACACGTCAATCCGAGGTGTCTTGTGACCGCAGTGGCCGAAAACGCACTCCGCGTGTCGTAAATGGCCAAAACAGGCATTTAACGGTCAAATGCATGCCGAACTACATCGGAATGACTTGAAATCAGACGAAAGCACCTTAATTATTATTCGTGAGGTGTACGAGGTGACGACACGTCATTCGGACTCGCGGTTTGCGCAGCACGACTGAATATGTGTTTTTTAGGTATTCAGCGGGCTTGAAAAGCGTGGGTGGGGTGGTCGAAACCGGCCGAACGACCTCGGAATGCCATGAAATTGGATGACAACAAAGGGTGGGTGAATTGTGAAATGGTCGGCCAGACGACACGTTAATCGGAGGTGTCGTGTGACCGCGATGGCCAAAAACGTACTCCGCGTGTCTTAAGTGGCCAAAACATGCCTTTAACGGTCAAATGAATGCCAAACGACATCGGAATGACTTGAAATCACACGAAAACACCCTAATTATTATTCGTGAGGTGTACGAGGAGACGACACGTCAGTCGAACGCGCGGTTTGCGCGGCACGGCTGAATATGTGTTTTTTAGGTGTTCGGCGCGCTTGAAAAACGTGCGTGGGATGGTCGAAAGCCGCCGAACGATCTCAGAGTGCCATGAAATCGGACGACAACAAATGATGGGTGAATTGTGAAATGGTCGGCCAGACGACACGTCAATCAGAGGTGTCGTGTGACCGCGGTGGCCGAAAACGCACTCCGCGTGTCGTAAATTGCCAAAACATGCGTTTAACTGTCAAATGCATACCGAACGAGATCAAAATGACTTGAAATCACACGAAAACACCCTAATTATTATTCGTGAGGTGTACGAGGAGACGCCACGTCATTCGGACGCGTGGTTTGCACGACACGGCTGAATATGTGTTTTTTAGGTGTTCGTCGCGCTTGAAAAGCTTGCGTGGGGTGGTCGAAACCGGTTGAACGACCTCAGAATGCCATAAAATCGGACGACAACAAAGAGTGGGTGAATTGTGAAATGGTCGGCCAGACGACACGTAAATCAGAGGTGTCGTGTGACCGCGCTGGTCGTAAACGCACTCCGCGTGTCGTAAATGGCCAAAACACGCGTTTAACGGTCAAATGTATGGCGAACGACATCAGAATGACTTGAAATCATACGAACACCCTAATTATTATTTGTGAGGTGTACGAGGAGACGACACGTCATTCGGACGCGCGGTTTGCGCGACACTGCTGAATATGTGTTTTTTAGGTGTTCGACGCGCTTGAAAAACGTGCGTGGGGTGGTCGAAACCGGCTGAACGACCTCAGAATGCCATGAAATCGGACGACAACAAAGGGTGGATGAATTATGAAATGGTCGGCCAGACGACACGTCTATCAGAGGTGTCGTGTTATCGCGCTGGCCGAAAACGCACTTCGCGTGTCGTAAATGGCCAAAACATGTGTTTAACTGTCAAATGCATGCCGAAGGACATCAGAATGACTTGAAATCACACGAAAACACCCTAATTATTATTCGTGAGGTGTACGAGAAGACGACACGTCATTCGGACGCGCGGTTTGCGCGGCACGGCTGAATGTGTGTTTTTTAGGTGTTCGGCGCGCTTGAAAAGCGTGCGTGGGGTGGTCGAAACCGTCCGAACGACCTCGAAATGCCATGAAATCGGACGACAACAAAGGGTGGGTGAATTGTGAAATGGTCGGCCAGACGACACGTCAATCAGAGGTGTCGTGTGACCGCGGTGGCCGAAAACGCACTCCGCGTGTCGTAAATGGCCAAAACATGCGTTTAACGGTCAAATACATGTCGAACGACATCGGAATGAGTTGAAATCACACGAAAACACCATAATTATTATTCGTGAGGTGTACGAAGAGACGACACGTCATTTGGACGCACGGTTTGCGCGGTACGGCAGAATATGTGTTTTTTAGGTGTTCGGCGCGCTTGAAAAGCTTGCGTGCGGTGGTCGAAACCGGCCGAACGACCTCGGAATGACATGAAATCAGACGACAACAAAGGGTGGGTGAATTGTGAAATGGTCTGCCAGACGACACGTCAATCGGAGGTGTCGTGTGACCGCGCTGGCCGTAAACGCACATCGCGTGTCGTAAATGGCCAAACTGCGTTTAACGGTCAAATGCATGCCGAACGACATCGGAATGACTTGAAATCACACGAAAACATCCTAATTATTATTCGTGAGGTGTACGAGGAGACGGCAGGTCTTTCAAGACGCGGGGTTTGCGTGACACGACTGAATATGTGTTTTTTAGGTGTTCAGCGCGCTTGAAAACCGTGCGTGGGGTGGTCGTAACCGGCCGAACGACATCAGAATACCATGAAATCGGACGACAACAAAATGTGAGTGAATTGTGAAATGGTCGGTCAGACGATACATCTATCGGAGGTGTCGTGTGACCGCGGTGGTCGAAAACGTACTCCGCGTGTCATAAATGGCCAAAACATGCGTTTAACGTTCAAATGCATGCCGAACGACATCAGAATGACTTAAAATCACACGAAAACATCCTAATTATTATTCGTGAGGTGTACGAGGAGACAACACATCATTCAGACGCGCAGTTTTCTCGGCACGACTGAATATGTGTTTTTTAGGTGTTTGGCGCGCTTGAAAAGCATGCGTGGGGTGGTCGAAAGCGGCCGAACGACCTCAGATTGCCATGAAATCGGACGACAACCAAGGGTGGGTGAATTGTGAAATGGTCGGCCAGACGACACGTCAATCGGAGGTGTCGCGTGACCGCGCTGGCCGAAAACGCACTTCGCGTGTCGTAAATGGCCAAAACACGCGTTTAACGGTCAAATGCATGCCGAACGACATTGGAATGACTTGAAATCACACGAAAACACCCTAATTATTATTCGTGAGGTGTAACAGGAGACGACACGTCATTCGGACGCGCGGTTTGCGCGACACGACTGAATATTTGTTTTTAGGTGTTTGGCGCGCTTGAAAAACTTGTGTGGGGTGGTCTAAACCGGCCGAACGACCACCGAATGCCATGAAATTGGACGACAACAAAGGTTGGGTGAATTGTGAAATGGTCGACCAGACGACATGTCAATCAGAGGTGTCGTGTGACCGCGGTGACCGAAAACGCACCCCGCGTGTCGTAAATGGCAAAAAATGCGTTTAACGGTCAAATGCATGCCGAGCGACATCAGAATGACTTGAAATCACACGAAAACACCCTAATTATTATTCGTGAGGTGTACGAGGAGAAGACACGTCATTCGGACGCGCGGTTTGCGCGACACAACTGAATATGTGTCTTTTAGGTGTTCGACGCGCTTGAAAAGCATGCGTGGGGTGGTCAAAACCGGACGAACGACCTCGGAATGCCATGAAATCAGACGACAACAAAGGGTGGGTGAATTGTGAAATGGTTGGCCAGACGCCACGTCAATCAGATGTGTCGTGTGACTGCGCGGGCGGAAAACGCACTCTGTGTGTCGTAAATGGCCAAAACATGCGTTTAACGGTAAAATGCATGCCGAACGACATCGGAATGACATGAAATCACACGAAAATACCCTAATTATTATTCGTGAGGTGTACGAGGAGACGACACGTCATTCGGACGCGCAGTTTGTGCTGAACGGCTGAATATGTGTTTTTTAGGTGTTTGGTGCGTTTGAAAAATATGCGTGGGGTGGTCTAAACCGGCCGAACGACCATAGAATGCAATGAAATCGGACCACAACAAAGAGTGAGTGAATTATAAAATGGTCGGCCAGACGACAGGTCAATTGGAGGTGTCGTGTGACCGCGCTAGCTGAAAACACACTCCGCGTGTCGTAAATGACCAAAACACGCGTTTAACGGTCAGATGCATGCCGAACGACATCAGAATGAGTTGAAATCACACAAAAACATCCTAATTATTATTCGTGAGGTGTACGAGGAGACGACGCGTCATTCAGACGCACGGTTTGCGCGACACAGCTGAATATGTGTTTTTTAGGTGTTCGACGCGTTTGAAAAGTGTGTGTGAGGTGGTCGAAACCGGCCGAACGACCTCGGAATGACATGAAATCGGACGACAACAAAGGGTGGGTGAATTGTGAAATGTTCGTTCAGACGGCACGTCAATCGGAGGTGTCGTGTGACCGCGCTGACCGAAAACGCACCTCGCGTGTCGTAAATGGCCAAAACATGCGTTTAACGATCAAATGCATGCTGAACGACATCGGAATGACTTGAAATCACACGAAAATACCCTAATTATTATTCGTGAGGTGTACGAGGAGAAGACACGTGATTCGGACGCGCAGTTTGCGCGACACAGCTGAATATGTGTTTGTTAGGTGTTTGGCGCGCTTGAAAAGCGTACGTGGGGTGGTCGAAACAGGACAAACGACCTCAGAATGCCATTAAATCGGACGACAACAAAGTGTGAGTGAATTGTGAAATGGTCGGCCAGACGACACGTCAATCGGAGGTGTCGTGTGACCGCGCTGGCCGAAAACGCACTCCGGGTGTCGTAAATGGCCAAAACATGCGTTTATCTGTCAAATGCATGCCGAACGACATCAGAATGACTTGAAATCACACGAAAACACCCTAATTATTATTTGTGAGGTGTACGAGGAGACGACACGTTATTCGGACGCGCGGTTTGCGCGACACGACTAAATATGTGTTTTTTAGGTGTTTGGTGCGCTTGAAAAGTATGCGTGGGGTGGTTTAAACCGGGCGAACGACCTCGAAATGCCATGAAATCGGACAACAACAAAGGGTGGGTGAATTGTGAAATGGTCGGCCAGACGACATGTCAATCGGAGGTGTCGTGTGATCGCGCTGGCCAAAAACGCACTTCGCGTGTCGTAAATGGCCAAAACATGCGTTTAACGGTCAAATGCATGCCGAACGACATCAGAATGACTTGAAATCACAGGAAAACACCTTAATTATTATCCGTGAGGTGTACGAGGAGACTACACGTCATTCGGACGTGCGGTTTGCGCGACACTGCTGAATATGTGATTTTTAGGTGTTTAGCGCGCTTGAAAAACCTGCGTGGGGTGGTCGAAACCTGCCGAACGACGTCAGGATGCCATGAAATCGGACGACAACAAAGGTTGGGTGAATTGTGAAATGGTCGGCCTGACGACACGTCAATCGGAGGTGTCGTGTGACCGCGCTGACCGAAAACGCACTCTGCGTGTCGTAAATTGCCAAAACATGCGTTTAACGGTCAAATGAATGCCGAACGACGTCGGAATGACTTGAAATCACACGAAAGCACCCTAATTATTATTCGTGAGGTGTACGAGGAGACGACGCGTCATTCGAACGCGCGGTTTGCGCGGTACGGCTGAATATGTGTTTTTTAGGTGCTTGGCGTGTTTGAAAAGCGTGTGTGGGGTGGTCGAAACCGACCGAATGACCTCAGAATGCCATTAAATCGGACGACAACAAAGAGTGGGTGAATTGTGAAATGGTCGGCCAGACGAGACGTCAATCAGAGGTGTCGTGTGACCGCGGTGGCCGAAAACGCACTCTGCGTGTCGTAATGGCCAAAACATGCGTTTAACGGTCAAATGCATGCCGAATGATATTAGAATGATTTGAAATCACACAAAAACACCCTAATTATTATTTGTCAGGTGTACGAGGAGACGATACGTCATTCAGACTCGTGGTTTGTGCGACACGACTGAATATGTGTTTTTCAGGTGTTCGGTGCGTTTGAAAAACTTGCGTGGAGTGGTCTAAACCGGCCGAACGACCTCAGAATGCCATGAAATTAGACGACAACAAAGGGTGGATGAATTGTAAAATGGTCGGCCAGACGACACGTCAATCGGAGGTGCCGTGTGACCGCGGTGACCGAAAACGCACTTTGCATGTCGTAAATGGCCATAACATGCGTTTAACTGTCAAATGCATGCCGAACGACATCAGAATGACTTGAAATCACACGAAAACACCCTAATTATTATTCGTGATGTGTACGAGGAGAATACACGTCATTCGGACGCGCGGTTTGCGCGACACAGCCGAATATGTGTTTTTAGGTGTTTGGCGAGTCTGAAAAGCGTGCGTGGGGTGGTCGAAACCGGCCGAACGACCTCAGAATGCCTTGAAATCAGACGACAACAAAGAGTTGCTGAATTGTGAAATGGTCGGCCAGACGACACGTCAATCGGAGGTGTCGTGTGACCGCGCTGGCCGAAAACGCACTCCGGGTGTCGTAAATGGCCAAAACATGCTTTTAACGGTCAAATGCATGCCAAACGACATCAGAATGACTTGAAATCACACGAAAACATCCTAATTATTATTCGAGAGGTGTACGAGGAGACGACACGTCATTCGGACGCGCGATTTGCGCGACACGACTGGATGTGTGTTTTTTAGGTGTTTGGCGCGCTTGAAAAGTTTGCGTGGGGTGGTCTAAACCGGCTGATCGACCTCGGAATGTCATGAAATCGGACAATAACAAAGGGTGATTGAATTGTGAAATGGTCGGCCAGACAACATGTCAATCGAAGATGTCGTGTGACTGCGCTGGCCGAAAACGCATTCCGCGTGTCGTAAATTGCCAAAACATGCATTTAACGGTCAAATGCATGCCGAACGACATTAGAATGACTTGAAATCACAGGAAAACACCCTAATTATTATTTGTGAGGTGTACGAGGAGACGACACGTCATTCGGACACACGGTTTGTGCGACACGACTGGATATGTGTTTTTTAGGTGTTTGACGTGCTTGAAAAGCGTGCGTGGGGTGGTCGAAACCGGCCGAACGACCTCAAAATGTCATGAAATCGGACGACAACAAAGGGTATGTGAATTGTGAAATGGTCGGCTAGTCGACACGTCAATTGGATGTGTTGTGTGATCGTGCTGCCCGAAAACGCACTCCGCGTATCGTAAATGGCCAAAACAGTGGGTTCTAGGTCCAAACCAAAGTCCCTTTGGGAACCCAATACCAAAGACGTAATTGAATATCAATACCCACTACCCATGATGGGGATTCATCTCACATCACACCCAGGAGAGCAAATTACAAATAGCCACATACCCCCTTATTCTAATTGAAAAATCTATAAAAAACATGTAGGCTATTCTAGTTACCCATCTCATATGTCGAGATTGACCAATGTTTCCCACTAACACATTAGGAACAATTTATACATGGATACATAATCATTAGAGGAATATAAACATCCCATGTGCTTCCTATAACTCATCAGAGGTCTAAGCACATGAGCACTACCATTGTGTATCTTATGGGTATTATGATCCTTGCCACTCTACCCAAGTTTTTCTGTTGGTTTTAAGATACTCAACCCAAGACCATGACTAAACATCCCATGTGCTTCATATAACATGTAGGTTTTTTCCCTCACACCTGGACACCCCCACCTCCCGGGACACCCCTAACCCCTTGTATGTCATATTTTATGTGTTATATATAATTCAGAATTATGTATGCAATATAATTAATTTTGTTTGTGTTATTGATTCATAATTCAGAATTCATTACACAATTCATTCTTCATGTATTCAATTGAGAATTCAATTATGAATTCTGTATTGTATAGGGTAATTGGGTTCATATACATGATTATAATTGTGCTACATTCCATGGTTATAGTAGTATCATGTTTTTAAGTGCTTTTGTGTGCTATATCAGGTGTTTTTGTTGCTGTTAAGAGTGTATGCAGGTGTAGTTGAGTGTGCAGTGGAGGATTTTAGGTGCCGTCAAATTCTGGTATACACTATACCAACGGTTTACTAAATCGTTGGTATAGTGCTGTACATATTTTTACCAACGGTTTTAGTAAACCGTTGGTAAAACATTGAAATGCTCCGACAATGCCAACGGTTTGTAAAACCGTTGACAATACTCTTTACAAACCGCTTTTTCCAATGGTTTTAGTAAACTGTTGGTATAGTGCTGTATTCCTCCAGCAATGCAAACGGTTTATAAAACCGTTGGCAATGCTCTTTACAAACCGCCTTTCCCAACAGTTTTATAAAAACCGTTGGCATATAGTATACCAACGGTTTGGCAGCCTTTACCAACGGTTTCAAACCGTTGGTAAAGGCTTAATTTCCAGTAGTGCATGTACCTGCTCTCAACATAATGAAAACAAGGCTACAAGCATGCTCCTCCAAGGACAACAAGCTCTAGCTCCAATAATCTCTCTCGTGCTCTCTCTTTTCTTTGGGATGAACCGAATGATGTGAATGACAAATACTTGCGGCAGCTAAGCTGCAAGGGTAATCATGAAGGCTTGACAGTCAAGGTTGTGATGTAACAACCGAGCGCATGTGGATGACCATGATTAAATCATATGTAACAACTCGCATCCAATGATAGCATATGAAAAAGGCGAAGGAAAATGCGGGGTAAGATTAATAATGAGCTGCGTGAGATCAACTCAAACTCAAACCGGTGGCGTAAGAATAAAACAAAAATCAAACATGGCACATAAAAAGAATATGACATTGCATGCTCCTTTGGTGAACTCCCCATGTATAATACATTTACTACAATGAGCCACAAAATAGGTTAAAGATGTTCAATAAATTCATAAAGATATAAAATGTATTAAAAAAAAAAACATTTGAACACCTGGTAGCATACCATTGAATGAAACAATAAAAGGTATGCATGATTTCCAACCTGAAACACTTTACCTAGGTATGATGACTAGTATAGGCTAATAGGATTTATTATAACACATTTAGGGACCCATACCATAGAAGTGTTAGGATTATTGACATTAAATGTAGATTTTTCAATAAAGTCCTGCTTATGACCAAGGGATTGTGTTAATCTCAATGAATAGTTAGATGTATAATATCCAAATAATCCACATCTAAAACTATTAGTAGTAGAAATTATTATATTTTTACGTTCTAAAAAGTAATTATTATACAACATATGATCTTTCCCAGTGTATCTAATACAATTTCTCTTCATTGTCATCCTTGTAGGGACATCAGTTTATCAAAACATTCCCGTCAAGTGATGAACTTAGCCAGTGATTCATTCAACCTCTCTATTTCATCTTTCAGTTTCTCATTCTCTTTTTGAACATCTTCAAAATCATCACAAACCATATCCTTGGTGGGGGAATCGATATTCATTAACTTCTCCTTCAGTTATATTTGAATTAACATCTCATTGAATGCAAACTTATGAGTCTCTTAAAGATTATTGTAAATCTCAGTGGTATTCATAAGCTCACTATACAAATTATCACACACAATTTTAAATTCTTTAACATTGGTTGTATGATTAGCGGATCCAACGTCATTAGGTGTGATGTAAGATATAGTTTTTCATGCCTTTAAAGTGCATGAGTTTCTTTTTAAAATGTTCTTCATGCTTAGATAATATATATCTAAAGTCTTGCATGGCCTTCTTCTTATTCCTTCATACAGTTACATTCTTTTTGCGTGGCAACCTTTAAATCTTATTTCACAAACAATTCATCATGCA
The DNA here is from genome assembly GCA_963277665.1 of Viscum album. Taxonomy (NCBI): domain Eukaryota; kingdom Viridiplantae; phylum Streptophyta; class Magnoliopsida; order Santalales; family Viscaceae; genus Viscum; species Viscum album. The sequence goes on along the minus strand of OY728121.1, from coordinate 1,150,122,302 downwards.
AATGAATATTTGCACTACCTTCTTCTATTCTTCTTTACCCAAATAAGGGATGAGCACTCGTTGCAACATTGTGCACTCCTTAGCACATATCTTTAACATTGAAATCTGGTTTCATAAATCGTCTTGTTTAACATGGATAATTGCTCAAGCATGACATCCAATGTCATCAAGTGACTCCATAACAATTCTCCACGCATCACCACTTCTCACCATCAACTCACCAAACACATATTAACATGTCATTAATGAAAAATGAAACATTGGGGCCAATATGTGCACATATGTAAATCCATATAAAACATGTGGAAATATGTAAATAAAACAATTTAGAGATCAATTCACTCATAATCATGACATAATAAATTCAATGAAGTATAAGTATAACCCAATGAGTGGGAGTTGAGTCAAGAAAATTCTTACCACTTTGTAACTTTCATGTCAAATCCGCTTGGATGAAATAATTCGAATTAACACTTAAAATAGAGTGATGTATAAATGATTCATGATATAACATGTTAAAGGTGACAATATATACACCATATAAAAGAAATTAAGTGCATAACATAAAAATATGCCTTAATGAAAGAAAATTGAGATGAAATCTCTTACCTTAATCCATGTAATAACTAGAAATCATCTCATGATACATCTCAACCTTAAAATAAACATCATTCCTTCTATTAATTTTCTCATGACTAGAACTAGAGAGATACGAGTATTACTACTAAAGAATGACAAACCTAACTTAAAGAGAGAATTCACCCCTTATATAGCCAAACTTAAAATGTATATGAAATCCAGAGGGGATAAGATAGGTTCATGAATCCGTGGTGAGTCACAAAAGATGATAAAATCACATTTATAGGTGATAATATAAAAATATTGCTTCTTGTTGGTATTTTATTCTGCACCACTCAACATCGCATAGAAAGAATCTACAAATCATTTAAAATAATATTCAAGGTCATGTTAAGATTTTCCAAGGCTGACTCTCTTATTTAATAATTCATAAGCTTCCAAATGCGAAGCTTCACGGAGGTCGAGCTGTTATGGCTTACAGAGAAAGCTGGAAACTCTTACCAAATCATACGGAGATAAAAACAAGGTTTTTTCTAGATATTTCACGAGAGGAAGAATGCGACACGATGCAGTAGGTTAGATTTGAGAGTGGCACTTACCTTTACGTGTAGATTACCTTGACGTGGAATTTTAAAGTATAATTTAACCCTTGCATGAGGTTGTTTTACTTTTACGTGGTTTTGATATTACCGTTATGTAGCCTCAAAACTTCCACCTTACCCTTACGTGAGGTTTTGGAGATCGTTATACAGGTTCTATTTTAGGGAGACTACCCTTATTGCAACTATATTTTTGACCTTTACATGAAATTTGAAACTGGAAATTACCTTTATGTAGGAATACATGCACCCTTATGGGAGCTTTGAGTTGTATGCTTTATCTCTATGTGAGGTTATGTTACCCTTACATGGGGTTGTTTTACCCTTATGTGAGGAGCATGTTACCGTTATGTAACCTGTTGATAGAGCAGGTTACCCTTTACCCTTATGTAACCTGTTGACAGAGCATGTTACCCTTAAGCAAGTGACAGAGTACCCTTATATCGGTACCGCTGACCTTTACGCAATATATAGAATAACCCACATACCCTTACGCAAGTGAGGTTTCGGGTGAGCTACTCTTACATAGTGAGCGCTACCTTTATGCCAGGGCTAGTTTACCCTTACTACTTTACCTTTATGCATTTAAAAGTAAAATAGCTTCTATCTTTATACATCTCCCTTATACATCTCTTTAAAACAGGTGCAACTTTACCAAGGTTCATCTTTTTACACATACGATATTTTTTTTAAAAAGGTTGAGAGTAAGTCCTCTTTATTAAACAAAAAAACAAAATAACCTATTTTATGACTAGGTAACATAGAAAGGTCAAAATGCCAAAGAAAACAAAAAAATACAAAGGTCAAAACGGGTTCAAAGGAAGCAAACATCGAATCAAAGACAAGTAAAATAAACGTCAATGTAAAATTTTCGAAAATAAAAGCATTACACGTCCCCAGAGGACCCAATGCCTCCGTGTCCTCCTCATACGTCAGCCGTCATCTCCCAACGACAGACCGGGCAGCTGTGCCGGCGCTGGAGCCAGGTTGAGATGCACTGCCCATGAAAACTGTGGCAGCACGGCAGGGCGACTGCCCCCGAACCCTCACCCATCTCCTCCAGGCAAATCATGCAAACATTCCCCTCCCCCCCCACCTCTTCCTCCTCCACCACTGCCCCCGCGTTCTCCTCCGTCGCGGCCGACGCCGCCGCCGCCCTCGACGGCACCTGCCGCCCCTCGTCACGCACGTAAGTCGTGAGCACCGCGACCGTCACGACCAGCCCTGCGGCACGGGAATATGCTTGGAGGATTCGGACCAGAACTTCACCGACGAGGTCCTCCACGAAACCAGGATCCAGGTCGGGGCCCAGCTCGGCGGCCATGAGGCGGAAGTCCTCCAGGGCGGCGGTGGGGTGGCGGGAAACGTGGAGGTGATTGAAAATTTGTTGGACGGCGGGCATGAAGTCGGGTATTCGGCAGCGGAGGAGGGAGGCGGTTTGGTGTCCTTCTTCGTTGAGCACGCGGTTGAACCACAAATCCACCGGGAGGAGGCGGAAAACCAGGTCCATGGCCGGCGGTCGGCTTCCGTCGGGGATTTCGGTGAAGTAGAAGGAGGGGCGGGTGGGGAATGGATGGAAGTGGCCTTCCAGCTCCATGGACGGGCCAAACCCTCCCAACTGCAGCACTTCCTCCAGCAGCTCCATGGGGACGAAGACGCAGAAAATTATTCAAAACAGATTCAGCCTCCACGAATGAAAAAATGAACCGGGAACGACCTGCAACCCGCTATTTATATAGGAACCGCGGTCCGATTCAGCCAACGGTCGGCTATTCAGACAACTGGCACCCCCGCCTAAGTTTCCTAATCCCGCGCCTGTCGACTCCCCCCACCCCCGCTCCCTCCTCCTCCCCTACCGCCGCGTTGCCCCGCCTCCTGCAGTCAAGCCCCGCCGCCGTCAATCCCCCATCCCGACACAGACGTCGACCCCCCCTCCCCCCCGCCGTCGAGCCCCCATCCCGGCGTCCCACCTCTCCCCGCCGTCGAGTCCCCATCCCGCCGCCCCCCCTCTCCGCCCGCCCCGCCGTCGAGCCCCCATCCCCTCCAACCCCATCGAAGCCCCCCGATGCGCCGACCCTCCTCTGGGAATGGGTCACAAATCTAAACCATGCGAGTCTGTCATAATTTTCAGTTCAAAATTTCAAAACAGAGAACAAAAAAATTGAAAAGAAAATTATAAACACAAAAATTTCACAATGAAGTCATTTTTATTGAAAAAGAGATGGTTGAATAAATTCAAATTAGGTTTTTCCTAAAAATTATATCTTTATTAACTTGTGTAATTGAATGAATTGATTTGTTGAAAGAATCCATTAAGGTAATTTATCTTTACTTGGTCAATTTTAACTAATACTATCCTATTTATTTTAATTCCAAATAGTAGGACTCTAACTAAACTAAATTGATTTAAGTACCAATATTAATTATAAATGAAAAATAATGTCTAATATCACAGTCCAATACTTTCCTATCACATTGGGTATCCTCCCTTGATTTGTTTTATCTAATAAAACAACAATGTAGTAAAAAAAATATTAATCCCAATATAATAATGAATCAATACATTAAATCAACATGAAAAATTAATCTATTAATAATCAATCACTATCCTCCCGCTCTTGATTCGTCATCACTTAGAGTGATTACTCACTCATAAAAGTATGATCATCCATCATGAATGAATATGTTGTATTAAGAGATAAAAAAAAATTTAACTTACAAGATAAAATCAGGGAAAACATTAAAGGTAGATTGAGAAACTTAACAAGCATTCAAGGCTTCAATTACACACTCTTCAGCAAGAATATCCTTGTTAATGTTATCTATAGAAGATTATAAGTCATTAAATGTGCATTTTCTCTCAATGAAATTCAGAAGCATAATGTATTTTAACTTTGTACTATATCACAGTTTCATGTAAGGGGTTGTTGTTCAATGAGATGTATGTAAATTAAAAGCTCTTATGTATTCCCCTTGAGTGGAATTATTCATAGTGCAGTATCACGGTTTGTGTTCTACGGGGCTTGTCTCCAGCATTCCAATTTCATAAGCATAATGTATTTTAACTTTGTACTATATCACAGTTTAATGTAAGGGGTTGTTGTTCAATGAGATGTATGTAAATTAAAAGCTCTTATGTATTCCCCTTGAGTGGAATTATTCATAGTGCAGTATTACGGTTTGTGTTCCACGGGGCTTGTCTCCAGCATTCCAAATTCCGATTCCCCAAGGATTATGGTGTAGACTTTTGATAAATTTGTCATGATATCCTTCTTAAAATCGTTATTTTGGTTAGTATGAGACGCAATAGTGTCTGTTGTTGCAGTGAAAGACTTCTTTTCATCACCAATTAAACAATCTCATTCCAGTTTGCAGTTTGAAGGTTATAACCATAACACAATGTTCCTGGGCTCCTACCCATTTACTCTTATATAGAAATGCTACAACATAGTGCTTCTTAGTCAAGGAGCAAGATCTCATTTGAATTTTCTATGTTAGTTTTACATAGATTCCATATGGAATTGGATATCTAGTTATGCAGTGATTACCTCCTTTCGATTCATACACATCTCCACTCGAACTCAATAGTGCTACAATATCAATGGTTGCAACATCATTTCTTTTATAATTCCTTTAATTTAATAATCACTCTAAAAAACCCAAACATCTCCCTCCTACTCCAAATCCTTGAGAACAAAATCAATTGGCTATTGATTGATTATTTAAGTATTAAAATCATTGGAAATTAGTATGTATGTTTTTGGGTTTTTAGTCAACACACAGGATACTCCCATCCTACTAATTCCATACCCAGACCACATTAAGAGTTATTGAAGGACATGATTTCATTTTATGGCTCATATTAAAGTGAATAATTATCCAACGTGAGTTAATTATTGGATTTTGAATTTAAAATTGATAATTCAGTGATGGTGGGAAGTGTGTTTCTACAACATGACTGGATGAAAAAGAGTAGAGTGTAGAAATAAGTGTAAAGAGGATGTGACAACTAGGAATATATCAAGATATTGGTTTGAATAGGTTCATTTAGGTGCAATCCTTGAATATTGATGATCAAAGACATACTATGAAGAATATGAAATACAATGGTTCTATAGTTCATTTCTATGTTTGTTCTTAGTTATTGATGATCAAGAATTATATATACATCAAGATATCATAATTATAGATTAATTAAGATATTATATGGTGAAGAAGTTTTTTATGGTTGAATTTTAGAGTTTAAATTGTCACAGTCAAGAATTAGTGGTGATACTGTGTTAATTGTAGATTTAGATGTTTTGTGGTAATAAATTATTCTTTTTGTTGTCTCATTTGATAGTTGTACAACATCCTCACCATCTGAATCACGCAACAAGTTTTTCTTCAGATAATCAATCTAGAGATCTCACATTTCTCACAGAAATTGACCTATATGAAGCTCTTGATTCTTCAACACATCCTTTGTGCAGGTCCTCATTTACCCTAACATATCCTTTGGAAACTCCCTACTACCATTACATGAACTCTGGTTACCTTTACGCAGGTTAAGAATGACCTATATATAGCTCCCTATTTCATTGAAACCTCCTCTGATTTCAAGACATTCACAGAGGCGGGAAGCCGCCGGAGGGAGTCGCGCAGGGATCCGAGAGCTTGAGGGATGGAACCGTCGGGAGAGGAGCCGTCGCCGCGCCTGGGTCGGGAGCAGAGGAACGCTGCGGGAGGGCCGTTGCGCCGGGAGGAGGTGCAACCGCCGGGAGGGAGAAGAGATGTGGCAGGGGGCGGCAGGAGATACCTAGGGCTTGTGGGCCATGGAGGCCGCCGCCCCCCAACCAAGAGAAACCCTAGATGTTGGCGGAAAAAAAATATGGGAGGGGGGTCGGGTTTATCAAACCTCCTCTGATACCATGTAGAATGATAAAATAAGAGAAACCGAACCCCCAAGGTGTACACTCTAAAGGAGCCCTTGGGGTGCTTTTATAACAAATAGTAAAGACCACACCGGACCTCAAGTCCGATGTGGGATGCAGACTCCAACATCATAAAATACCAAATCGTGCGTTTAACAGTCAGATTGCATACGATCTTGGAATGATTTGAAGTCATAGGAAAATCGTCTTATTATTATTCACGACGTGTACGAGCAGATGAGCGATCTGTCCGGAACGACTGAATATGCAGTTTTTAAAGGCTTGATGTCCTTTAAAAATGTACGTACGGTGGTCAAAACCAGCAGAATGACATCCGAATGCTGTGAAATCAGACAACAACAACCGTATTGTGAATTGCGAAATGGTCGAGCAAACAGAACGTCAATCCAAGTCGGCGTTTGCCCGGGAGGATTGAAAACTCACGTTTAACAGTCTGATTCATAGCAAACGACCTCGGAATGATGTGAAATTACAGGATAACCGTCTCATTATTATTTGTGATGTGTAAAAGGAGACGACATGTCAATCGAACGTGCGGTCTGTCCGGAACGACTGAATATGCGGTTTTTAAAGGTTTGACACCTTTTAAAAACACGCAGAGGGTCAAAACCAACCGAACGATCTCCGGATGCTGTGAAACCATACTACAAAAATCGTATAGTGAATTATGAAATGGTCGAGTAGACGACATGTCAATCGGGGGTGCTGTTTGTCCAGAATGATAGAAAACACACTTTTAGTGTCATAAAACACAAAACATGCGTTTAACGGTCAGATATATAGTAAACGACATCAGAATGACTTGAAATCACAAGACAACCGTATTATTATTATTCATGACGTGTATGAGCAGACACATCAATCGAACGAGCGGTCTGCCCGTAACGACTGAATATGTTGTTTTTAAAGGTTTGACACCCTTTAAAAAGGCGTTTGAGGGTCAAAACCAACCGAACGACATATGAATGTCTTGAAATCAGACGAAAACAACTGTAGATTGAATTTTGAAATGGTTGAGCAGAAGGAACGTCGATTTGAGCTAGCGTTTGCCCGGGAAGACCGAAAACACACTTTTAGTGTCATAAAACAGTTAAACGCATGTTTAACGGTTATATCCATAGCACACGACTCCGTAATGATGTGAAATAAAAGGAAAACCGTCTATTATTTTTGACATGTACGAGGAGACGAGACATCAATCGGACGTGCGGTCTATCCGAAACGACCGAATATGCGGTTTTTAAAGTTTTCACACCCTTTAAGAACACGTGGGAGGTCAAAACCCACCGAACGACCTTCGAATGCCGGGAAATCATATGACAACAATAGCAGAGTGAATTGTGAAATAGTCGAGTAGACAGTACGTCAATCGAAGACGCAGTTTGCTTGAGATAACGGAAAACATAATTTTAGTGTCATAAAACACCAAAACGTGCATTTAACGTCCAGATATATAGAAAACGACCTCGGAATGACTTGAAATCACAGGAAAATCATCTTATTGTTATTCGTGATGTGTACGAGCAGGTGTCACGCCAATCAGACGAGCGGTCTGTTCAGAATGATCGAATATGCGGGTTTTAAAGGTTTAACGCCCTTTAAAAAGATGTGTTCGGGGGTCAAAACCAACCGAACGACATACGGATGCCATGAAATCAGACGACAACAACCGTATAGTGATTTTTGAAACGTTCGAGTAGATGAAATGTCAATCCGAGTCGGCATTTCCCGGGAGGATCGAAAACACTCTTTTAGTATCATAAAAGACCAAAACGCGCGTTTAACAGTCAGATCCATAGAAAATGACTTCGTAATGACATGAAGTCAGAGGGCAATTGTCTAATTATTATTTTTGATGTGTACGAGGAGACGACACGTCAATCAGACGTGTGGTCTGTCCTGAACGATTGAATATGCAGTTTTTAAAGGTTTGATGCCCTTTAAAAGCACGTGGGGGGTCTAAATCAACCAAACAGTCTCCGAATGCCGTGAAATAATAGGATAACAACCGTAGAGTGAATTTTGAAATGGTCGAGCAGACGGTACGTTAATGGAAGGTTTTGTTTGCCCAAGATGATGAAAAACACAATTTTAGTGTCATTAAACATCAAAACGTGCATTTAACGGTCGTATATATAGCAAACGACCTTGAAATGACTTGAAATCACATGAAAAGTGTCTTATTATTATTCGTGACGTGTACGAGTAGACGACACGTCAATCTGGCGAACATTCTATCTGGAACGACCGAATATGTGGTTTTTAAAGGCTTGACTCCCTATAAAAAGGTGCGTCTGGAGGTCAAAACCAACCGAGCGACATTCGAATGTCGTGAAATCATAAGACAACAACCGTGGAGTGAATTGTGAAACGGTCGAGCAGACAGAACATCAATCCGAGTTGGCGTTTGTTCGGGAGGACCGAAAACACACTTTTTGTATCACAAAACATCAAAACGCTCGTTTAACTGTCAGATCCATAGCAAACAACCCCGGAATGATGTTAAATCACAGTACAACCGTTTAATTATTATTTTTGACGTGTATAAGGAGACAAAATATCAATCGGATATGCGGTCTGTCCGGAACGACCGAATATGAGGTTTTTAAAGGATTGATGCATTTTAAAAACACGTGGGGGGTCAAATACAATTGAAAGACCTCCGAATGTCATGAAATCAGACGACAACAACCGTTGAGTGAATTGTGAAATGATTGAGTAGACGGTATGTCAATCGGAGGTGCCGTTTTCCCGGGATGATAGGAAAGACACTTTTAGTGTCATAAAACTTCAAAACGTACGTTTAATGATCAGATATATAGCAAACGACATCAGAATGACTGGAAATCACAGTACAACCATCTTTTTATTATTCGCGACATGTTCAAGTAGACGACACGTCATTCAAATGCACGACCTGTTCGGAACTACATAATATGCGGTTTTATGTTAAAAAAAATGATTTGAAATTATTAATATATTTTCAAAATCAAATAACTTCGGTCTGTTGTAATAAGTTTTAATTGGAATATTTTATTCCTGTTGGACCCCATTTTAGTATAATGAGTATTTCCGAGTCCCACATCGGAATATCCCGCCTTGTAATTTATTTTACTCATCTATAAAAGGATATCTCCGCCTCACATTGAGGTAAGGGGAATTCGCCATCTATATAGTATCAGAGGGTACTCTCTAACCCGAACCCTCCCTCTTCATTTTTTTTCTCTTCCGTCTAGGGTTGCGAGAAAATCCCCTGCGGATTCCAAGTTCTGTTCGGCCCCGCCTCTGCCCTCACCCTCCTGGTTCTGTCCGGTGGATCTCCTCCTGCTGCCGCCTTCTTCCCCGACGGGATCCTGCCACCGCCTCCTTCCTGCAGGCAAACAGGCGGTCGACTGCAAATGGATTTATACGATCCGTTTCAATGTCGATGACACTCTTCATCGCCTCAAAGCCCGCTTTGTGGCGAAGGGCTTTGCTCAGACATATGACATCGACTACTTTGAGACCTTCTCTTTGGTTGCCAAGATGGCCTCTGTCCGCCTATCCATCTCTCTGGCCGCTCATTATCACTGGCCGCTTCATCAACTGGATGTCAAGAATGACTTTCTCCGTGGCTTTTTTGACGAAGAAGTCTACCTGCAACAACCTCCCGGATTTTGTGCCTCTGTAGCCGACTCCCATGTCTGCCGCCTTCGTCGATCCCTGTATGGTCTCAAGCAGTCTCCTCGTGCTTGGTTTGGCCGCTTTAGCACTGTCGTCACCGCCTTTGGCCTTTCTCGCAGTATGAAGGATCACACCGTCTTCTTTCGTACGACGTCAAACGGTTGTATCTTGCTGGTGGTATATGTTGATGATATCATCATCACAGGGAGCGACTCCACTGGAATCGCCCAACTCAAGATGCACCTTCACTACCACTTCCACACCAAAGATCTTGGTCCTCTCACCCAATTCCTTGGCATCGAGGTCTTCCATTCTGAGGAGACTATCTTTCTCAGCCAACGGAAATATGCATTTAAATTATTAGTCATATTTTTTACTGCACTAATTATTTTATTAAATTTTGTCATGCAATTTTATTTAATGATGGGTGTGGAGCTTGGAAGATGATGAAGTAAAAAGATTTATGGACCTTGGTTTTACATATTTTGGAAAAAAATATTGTATTTTTTGAAATATGGTGTTTTTCTAATTGTGGTGTGATTTTTTTTTTAAAAAATAAAAAAATTTATAGCTGCTGCTATATGGCGGTCGCTATAGGCTAGGCCAAGTGAGCCTATAGCAATCCTATGTATAGCGACCGTGGAACGACGGTCGCTATAGGTGACCTCGACCTGGTCTAAAGGGACGCTATAGGTGGCCAAATGGCGGACGCTATAGGCAACAACGACGGGACTAAAGGGAGGCACTATAGGCCTTTAGCGACGGCTTTTGGCGGTCGCTAAAAGATAGGCCTTTAGTGACGGCTTCTGGCGGTCGCTAAAAGCCATTTTTCTATCAGTGGTTGTCCCTGTTTGGTTATGATTTCAAGGCCTACCTGTTCAAATATTTAATTTGGAATCCCTTTTAGTCATTCCTAATCTCATTGGAACTTCCATTATGAATGATTTAGCCACCTCTAAACTATCAAAACCCTTCGTTAGAAGGATTTGTATAGTGGTGGATGTCTCCAAACCTCTACCTTATGTTATATGGACTCAAAATGTTGAGAAGGGCTTTTGGAAAAGGGTGAATTTTGAAAATATTCACGATTACTGCTTTTCATGTTTGAAATTTAGTCAATCTAATGATCTCTGTGATAATGTGTCACCGATGGAACCCATTCCACAATTGTATGTTAGGCAGAAGACTATCTGGATTGAAAAAGGAAAACCTGATGCTCCTATTGGAGTGAATGATCCCACTGTGGATAGACAGAAGGAATTAATGTGAGATTATCTCCCAGGATGTGACTAGGAAGTTTGCTGGCCCCTCCAAGATTAATCAGGATAGTCTTGAGGCAATTGATTTTTGTAGTTTTGTGGCTGCTGTTCACGATGCCCAACCCACCTTTAAGGAGGAGGCTTAGGAGGGTCACTGTTCTGATGAATCCATTCATGAAACACAATAACAAGCCAACCAAATTGATGAAATTTTCTTACCCTCTGGTTATATAAAAGGGAAGAAAGCATTTGTGGATTCAGATGGTTTTATCATTCCACACCCTAGAAAGAACCACAAATGTAAGGATTACTCACACTTGAAAAGGACCATTCTAACGATATCGACAGGAATTTGTACTTCGGAGAAAAAAGACATTACCCCTCAAAATATTGTGGAGAGTCCTCCTTTATCCTCTGATGAATCATCCTCTGTGGATGAAGATGTTTCCAGGATCAGGAGTGAAAATCATTTTTTTACGAAGGGTCTAACAGAGGAAATATTCACCCGAGTTGATTAATTGAATCAGTAATATTTTAACAAATATAAAAAGTGGGAGATTTCTGTGGATGAATATCTTGATCTTAGAGTGAGCATGTTCGCTGAAATTGAATCCGAATTTGATAGGAATCCTAAATTTGGGTTCCAGAAACTCTAGTGAGAATCATAGAGCATGATGATTGCACTAGTGTGATTTCTTTTTTGTTCTGATGCAATTTTGTCCATACTGCTGGTTTGGTTTGTGTAAATCTGGAATCTATGAAGCAGTTGAGTTTGAAATCGAAGGTGTACTATCCTATTTCTCTCTCTTCATGGACATGTTTCTGTTTCTGGTCACCTTTTTGAAAGTATTCTATTTTGAAGGATTCACAACTCATTGAACTGGGGTGTTTCTATATTTTATGTTTGGTGGATTCTTTCATGATGGCCTTTTGATGCCTCTGGATGGCCACTGAATTTCATTTCCTTATGTGGCATGGAGGCATCTTCCAATTGCCGATTTTACACCCCACTGATTTCATACTCACATATAACCCACACACACCCGGTTCCACATGATCCTGTGAACTCACCCCACACCTAACCTCCCTAGCCACGACATAAAAAATGAAAAATAAGTTCAAGCGAAAGGTGAAAGTGCAAGCGTAAGGTGAAGCTTGCCGTCCCGGAAGGCCCACACTTGAATGTCGGTGCCGGAACAGACGCCGTTCTTCCAGGTGTTGTTCAGCACCAACATTGATGAGTCGCCAAAGCGCATCCTCATGTCCCACCGCATCATCGTCACGAAGCCACGACGGACGCCGTCCGACACAGACATTCAATTGTGGGCCTTCCGGGTATCTCCAGTTGCGATTTGGGGTCACAGGCTTATGAGAATCTCGGATCTCAGGGTTCTTTGTCATTCCTTCCTCGACGGGAAGACACTGCAGATTTAGGGATTTATTGTGTAGCATTGATGGAGGCTGTTGTTTTAGCGTCACTGTTGGGCTTTGCGGAGCGGGCGGCATTCACTTGTTTGATATGTCTTCTGTCTTGATTGGGCCTTCGTATTAATTGGTTGATTTATTTGGTATACTTGAATTGTTATTAATCTTGCTTAGTTTAAACTATAGAGATAAAATTTTAGTTTCTTCAAAGATCTTTTTAAATGTGTAGGTTGAGAAACCCCCTTTCGTCCAAAGAGAGGTGGAGACCTTCTTTTATAGAATGAGAAGGCGGAATATACAACGGAGTATTCCGATGTGGGACTCGGAAATACCCATAAGAATAAAAAAGGGTTTAACAAAATGCATAATTAAATATTCCCTATGTGGAATTGTTTTTTATGGTATGTGCACCCTTGATGATTTCTTTAATGTTATTGTCTCATCACCCCCGGGTTTTGATGGATTTGTGTTTGTGTCTATTGTCGGGGGTATGAATATGCTACTCAACTGCTAGATCATTATTACATTTGTTTATCCCATATAGGATGGAAAAAAATTTCTTTTTGTTAAATCAATGAAAGCCATTGATGCACTTCTTCTCTTTGCTCACAGAAATCTGATAGGAACCAAGCTCCAACTACCTTGTGTTTATATAAAAAGGGAGCAGAAATACAACAAATAGGAGGAAATTACAGCAGAAATGAGGAAGGAGGAGATCGGGAGAGGCTCCCGCCCAAGCCAAAAGGCCGATCTGCTCAAAGCAGCCCACTAAACTGATAAACTCCAGGATGCCCTCATCTTAAACCCTCCACCCTTATTTATAATCTTTCTCCCTAACAAACTAAGAATATTCCCCCATAACAAACTCTAACAAACTTCACCCCACATCCCCTATAACAAACTACCCCTTACAAAGACAATAATACCCCCAAACTAATTGGCAGTAGGTCTCTATCAAAATCATTGATGCGCTTCTCTTTGATTGATGCGCTTCTTCTCTTTGTGCGTGTGTTGTAAATATTTTATGTAAGGAAATCATTATCTCAAAATTGGGCTCTTGATAAATTTTTAGTGTTTAGTGTGTTCTGTAAAGTGCAATCAGTCTAAAATATTTCATGAGGTTAATGGGAAACAAATGCTTTTTTTCCTGGAACTGAGATTATACATTGTAGGGTGTATTGGGTTTGGACTATGATTTTACCTTGGAAATATGTATAAATCCATAGCCTGAATTCTAACTTGACCTGTTTATTATTATTTCAGCTGGACATGGAGTGTGTGCAGCATCTGGGGCTTACATGTTTATGGTAATATAATACTGATTTTCTAAATCTCTTGCTTCATTTGTAGTTGGACATGGAATGTGTGGAGCATCTGGGGCTGCATCATTAAGGTAATATAATATCAATGCCTTGTTGTTTTAGTGTTCTCACTCACCTCTTTCTTTCCCTTTGTCTTGGTTTGAAATGTAAATGCACAACCTGATTTCAAAGCTATAAAACGTGGAGTGTGTATATGACCACACAAAGATTATTTGGAAAGTGACAATTTTAGGAGTCACAAAGCAACCAACCCTCAATTGAGGGCTTCAATATTGTATTTCTATATGGAACTGAAAAATACAGCAGGAGACTAGCAGAAAAATAAGGGTAACAGTAGAAAACTCTCCCGCCCAAGCCCTTAGGCCCCAAATTCAACCAACTGAATGCCCACGCCTCAATCCTCCGCCTGTCCCTTTAAAGCAGAAAACTCTCTCTCTTTCCACGTGTGAGTCAGCTGGGTCTGTTAGACTAACCGCATTCCCTCCCGCTTCAGGAATGACAAGTCTACCCTTACTGGAATAAACCCTCCAGACCCCAGGTAAATCCCGGGCTCTATTAGACAAGAATCCAAATATTTTCAGGTGATGATTTCCCCTACTTACCACTAAGGAAAACATTGATGGGGTGTGTGGAGCATCCGGGCATTGCATGTTTAAGGTAATATAGTATTGATTTTTTAAACCTCTTGCTTCATCAGCAGTTGGACATGGAGTGTGTGGAGCATCGAGGGGCTGCATTTTTAAGGTAATATAATATCATTGTTTCAGTGTTCTCACTCACCTCTTTCTTCCCCATTGTCTTGGATAGAAATGCTAATGCACAACCTGATTTCAAAGCAATAAAAAAGTAGATCGAGGTTATGATCACTCAAGATTATTTTGAAAGAGACAAGAATCCAAATATATTCAGGTAACCTTAACTGTTGACATTGTGTTGTTTAATTTTAAGGATTATAAGAAGTGGTGGCCTAGGAAGTCTTCTTTCTTGCAACATTCCGTCTACTTGTTTGTGCCTTTCTTTCAGTTAAGCATATATTTAATGTATATGTTGTTTAGTAAATACACTGTTGAGTAGTGATGTTTTTTTTACATTTGTAATTTTTTCTTTTGAGTTTTTGTTTACAACTTGTATTGTGTTGTTTTATAAATTCTTATAGTTTGTTCCTTTCTTTCAGCTGGCATATATTTATGTTATATATTGTTTTGTAAATACACAGATTGTGTAGTGATGTTTTTCTACATTTGTAATTTTTTTATTTTGAGTTTTTGTTTACAGCTTGTCTTGTGTTGTTTTGTGTGGATTATGGCAAAGAACTTTATCCTTGGGACTGCTCTTCTATAGCAGTGGAACACACTTTTAGGTTTTTGAGTTCGTAGGTTTTTGAGTTCGTATTACACACACAGATTGATTAGTGACTGCTGCCATTACATCAGACACACTTTGCCATGATATATGTTTGCTTCTATTACACATACAGATGTATCCATGGGACTGCACTTCTATAGTGGTGGAACATGCTTAGGTGTTTGAGTTTCTATTACACACAGATTGATAAGTGACTGCTGCTATCACATCATACACACAGAAACATATGTGTAATAGCAGTATTTAACAGAGTTGCACACAGGCTGACACATAGATGTCTGTTGCTATTACACATAGAGACTCTGAACAACTCTAACATAGTATTTAAACACATATCAAAGTTTAAATACATAGCAGTTTTCAAGTTTTGTATAACAGGAATCATGTTACTTTCAATAAAAAATAACCACCCACATGGAGGCATACCTCTAACTTTATCAAGTTAAGGTGTTTTATGGAATACATGCAGTGGATTATCATAAGTAAAACTAATTAACCCCACTTTCGTAGTCCAAACTAAAGTTAGGACATAGTCAATACTTTGGTAACCCACTTCATTTTTGTTAAATAACTACTACCTGACAATGCTTCAATGTCACTATTTCAATGTCATTATTTAACATTTTACATTGTTCAAAGCCTTGGTAATGTTTTCTTGATGATCATATTGAATTTTAAACTATTTTAAACAAATAATTGGTTGTAATAAGTGCTGGAATTTCTGAATACTACTTAGAAGGGGTGCTTATTTTTTATTAAAAGTAACATGATTCCCGTTATGGAAAACTTGAAAACTTCTATGCATTTAAACATGTATATGTGTTTATTGAAGGTAACATGATTCCCATTATCACTTGAACTGAATCACTTATAATAAGTGATAATTGTTATAAACAACTTAGTGAATTGGTTCTTACTACTGTCATTTAGGAACACTACCGGTGCATATCCTCGAAAAAATCGAGCTTCGAATTTCTAAATGAGGAGACTTTTGATCGAAAAGAAATACTTGAAAAGGTCGAGAAATGAATGACTGCCTTTGAAGAAGAGTCGTTACATGAAGAGTATAACAAGGTGCTTCAACTTTTGTGTTTTCTTTTTCTTTCTTTTTCATACCTTGGCACCCTTACTGTTGTCACTTTTTTTATTTTAAGTTAGGATGAAAATCGATATAATGCTGGGCTGGGCACTCATCTTTCTCTCAAACGAGCTGAAAAATCTCGCTCTATGGTTATTAAAATCCCAGGTAAATGCATTCCCTCATAAGTGATGTGTTAAGCAGTTTTCAGCAAGTGTTGTCAAATTAAACCTTTATCAACTACAAGCGTTAGGTTTTATGTGTGGGTCCATGGTTATATACTTAATTTCAACCGGGTCTTTTGATCTGGATTTTTACCACACTCGTGTTTGTGATTGGGTCCCTTGGGAATTGTATCACCTACCTTTCTGAAAGACAGGATGGTTGGATATTTGATGTTGGCTATGTTAGTTTGGTTGCACGGTCTATCTACGACCATGCTTACAATTGTCATTTTATTTGTTACTCAAGTATATGGGCTCAAATGCTAGTATGATGCGACTTTGGTGCATGTGGGGTGTACTCTCTCTTTCCTCTCCTCTCGTCCTAAACATTGTAAGTTCCCAAATTCTCGAATAGGACTTTAGTTTTTACATTGTGTTTGTGTGAATGGGGTTTTGTGCTGCTTGAATTTTCTTTTTTACATCAAATGAATCTTGAACCATAAACCAGGATTCATCATAACTGTAGTGACTCTTTCATTGAGGCTACATTTGGTTGAAATGGTACTGGAGTATGTTGAGCCTTTATTACTGTGATATTTTCATCATTTGGTTTTTTTACTTATTTCTAATTTTATGTATTATTTCCTTGAATATGCCTATTTTTAACATATTTCACCACATGTTCCATTCATACCAAATAAACTATTCAAAAGACTTTCTTGCTTATTTTTTCATTTCTATTGAAAAAGGCTTTCTTATGCCGAACATAGCCTAATAATTTTTGGGTTTGTCAAATTTGGAACACCCATGGTTGATGCTTTGGCTTCAAAAGTCAGATCATGGGAGAAGGAAAGGTCACGGAGTTCACATATGGTGGGGTAACAACTTCTTCACATATAATGGCTAGTAGCCGGTACAACCATTGATTAGTTCTTTGCTAGATTGTTTTTTACCTTACCCTTATTCAATGTCTTGCAGTTTAATCTGCTTTACAAGCTGGAAGTGAAGGTTCTGGGCGTAGCGGAAGCACGTGGGTGGATGTGCCCACTTGACTTTTTGTCATTAGTAATGATCAATCCGGGATCAATACGACGATAAACGTCAGTCTCTACGGACCGATTCACAGAAATAGACAAAGAAGAAGAAAGGTCCCAGAACCACAAAAGTGGATCGTCATAGGTTGATTATAATTAATTTAATTAATTGACAAGAAGTACCTTTTGGGTGTTCTTTCTTCGTTGATATTCTTGATCACGTTCCGATGAGATTCATCGTTGCGTCGCAGAAGCCAAGGGTAGACTTCCTCTAGCAGTGATCCACACGTGCACCACGTATCTCTGGACGTCGCCAAAAGTGTCTCTGGGTGCTAGCGTGGAGAAACCTTTGCTTGCGTTGCCTGCCTTAGACCGTCTTGATCCGATGGAAGAGGATATCTCTCGGTCTTGAGAGCATTCTTGGAGGAAGATGTTCTTTTGGTCTTGAAAGAATTCTTCAGAATTGTTGTGTATAACGATTCTCTTGTGTGAAAAGAGTTGAGGTGTGAGGATATTTATAATCAGGTTTGAGGTTGTATAGTTATGATAATAAATAAACGCGTTACGCGTTATATTTATTTCATTGACTCTTATTGAAAACCTCATGTCGAACAATTAATTTTTTGACATGAGCCCATGCTGATTATAATAAATATCATTTAATAAAACAATATTATATCATCAAAATCCCGATTGGAAAACTACACGGTGTGTAATCATTAATACACGATGTGTACTTGTTTTTCATAAAACTACACGACATGTAATCATTAATTCACGACGTGTACTTGTTTTTCATTTCCTTTCCAAAATGAAAACTATACGGCGTGTAATCATTAATACATGACGTGTACTTGTTTTTCATGAAAAACTACACGGCGTGTAATCATTAATAGACGACGTGTATATCTTGTTTTTCATTTCCTTCTTTCTGCATCATTAAAACGATTTAGGTTTCCTTGAATAATTATTAAACCACGTACGAGAATAATCTTTATTCTACTTGAGATACTTGGATAAACTTAGTGTGTGACCCTTTAGGCTTCTTTCTCGTTGGCATTAGGCGAGCTTGCCTAAAATCCAAGATTACTGTCTAGCAACGGGTCAAGGCACTCGAGAGAAAGAAGTTGACGTCGCATTGACGTGTCACCTCATACGAACGCTTACTGTGTAATTTAATCCCTTTGTCTCAATATCTCATCAAGCAGGTTTCATAACAGTGTCATAAACATATATGCTTGATTTGTCTTTCTTTGACTTCTAGAAATAAACTCGTCGTGACACCATGACCATGTAATTTGTGCGACAGTTCTATTTCAATCAAATACTTCAATAAATATGGAAGGGAAAAATCTTTTCTCGACTTATCCATTAACAACATGTCATTCGTGACGCACCCAACGTACCATACTTCCCGTCAACTTTCTTCGTGATGGTTTTCGTCAGCAAATCTAAGTGCGCGAGTCATGACATGAGTTAATGATAATCTTCCAGTCTAAGGACCATTACACACGCTCGTAGATAGCAATGTCCGATGACACGAAGACATGCAGAATTGCTATTGGCGGGTCTATTCTCATAATCTCCCATCTTGGAGATTACCAAGTGCAAATTTCATGAGAGTCTCGTCTTCTTACGAGTACTCGCAGATGACGGTCTGTATACTATGTGTCCTATCATAGTATGTCATCCAACCGTAAAACTTTATTTAAGAATATAGTTATAGCATTTCAAGTTTCTCATCATAGCAGAGATCTGTCATGACCTTATTAATGCAACAAATATTCCAGGACATTATATTAGTCATGCAGAACAATGAACAATATATAATAAGAGTACATTCAAATAATCAAAGTACAAAACATTTGGTTCTCAGGACACCAACCCTTGCAAACTCTCACTTGGATTAGAGCCAGCTGCCTACGACTTTTCGTCCGGTAGACCTCACATGATGATCATGTTTATGCTGAGTCAAGACTTTAGTCAAGGGGTCCACCATGTTGTCTTCCGTGGAAATACTGCTCACTACAACTTCACCTCTCTGAGAAAAATCACTCAAGAGATTATACTTCCGAAGTATGTGCTTTGTCCGCTGATGTGACCTTGACTCTTTTGCAAGTGTCACCGCTGCAGTATTATCACAATAGATTGTGATAGGATCTTTACTGCTAGGTACTACATCTAGCTCTTGGACGAAGCTTAGCATTCATACTGCTTCTTTAGCTGCCTCAGAAGCTGCGATATACTCGGACTCTACTGTAGAATCTGCCACCACACTTTGCTTTGAACTCTTCCAGCTCACTCCACCTCCATTCAAACTGAAGATGTATCCAGTATGCGACTTCATGTCATCTTGATCAGTTTGGAAACTAGCATTTACATGTCCTCTGATGACTAGTTGCTCAGTTCCTCCATAAACCAGGAACATATTCTTAGTACGCCTCAGATACTTAAAGATAGTCTTGACTGTCATCCAATGACGGTCTCCTGGATCAGCTTGATATCTGCCTATCGCACTTAATGCGTAAGCAACATCTAGCCTTGTACATAGCATAACATACATAACTGACCCAATCGTGGATGCGTAAGGGATCCTTGCCATTTTCTTTCTTTCCTCATGTGTATGAGGACACATTTTCTTGGAAAGATGAATGCCATGTGACACTGGCAACAATCCCCTCTTGGATTGTTCCATACTGAATCTCTTTAGTATCTTGTCAATGTATGTACTTTGACTCAGACCCAGCATTCTCTTGGATCTATCACGATGGATCTTAATCCCAAGAATATATGATGTTTCGCCCATGTCTTTCATGGAGAAGCATTTATCTAACCATGCCTTAACTGACTGTAAGACATGTACTTCGTTTTCGATTAGTAATATGTCATCAATATATACTATTAGGAAAACGACTGCATTTCCACTAAACCTCTTGTAGACATAAGGCTCACATTCGTTCTTAACAGAGCCAAATTCCGTTACAGCTTCATCAAAACGAATGTTTCATGACCTTGATGCTTGCTTTAATCCATAAATGGATTTCTGCAACTTGCATACCTTGTTGACATCATTTGGAGTCACGAACCCTTCAGGTTGTGTCATGTAGACATCTTCCTGGAGGTTCTCGTTAAGGAATGTTGTTTTGACATCCATTTGTCAATTTTCATAGTCATGGTAAGCGACAATGACCAATAGGATTCTGATGGATTTCAGCATCGCAACCGGTGAAAAGGTTTCATCATAGTCAATTCTTTGACGCTGTCTAAAACCTTTTGCAACCAGTCGTGCCTTATAGGTGCTGACTTGTCCCTCCATGTCCAGTTTATTCTTGAATACCCATTTATTACCAACAGGCTTTACATCAACTGGAGGATCTACCAAAATCCAGACTTGGTTTTGGTACATGAAATCCATTTCAGAATTCATGGCTTCTTGCCACTTGGCAACGTATGTGCCTTCAACTGCTTCCTTGTAGGTAAGAGGATCATCATTGTCAACCAATAATGAGTCACCATCCTCGGTGACAAGAAAACCATATCGTTTTGGTTCTCTCACCTCTCTCGTGCTCCTACGCAGTTCTTATGTCTCTGGAAGAGATTGTTCTTCCACGGGGCTTTGTGGAATCTGTTCTTGTACGAACTCCTGTGTATCTTGAGCCTCGACTTCATCGAAGCCTATCTCGCTCCCACTATCTCTTTTGGAGATTTGCTCCCTCTCAAGGAATATGGCGTGTCTTGCCACTGTAACCTTTTTGTCTGAGAGGTTGTATAAGTAATATCCCCTTGTTTCCTTGAGATATCCTATAACGATACACTTTGTGCCTCGGGGTGCAAGTTTGTTACCTGAAGAGGCATTAACAAAAACTTCGCTACCCCACACATGTAAATTCGATAACATGGTTTTGCGTTCACTCCATAACTCGTATGGAATACCATTTATCGATTTAGTTGGTACTTAGTTTAGTATGTGTGCTGCTGTTTGTAATGCATATCTCCAAAAGGATAATGGAAGACTCGCATGACTCATCATTGATCTCACCATGTCTAACAGGGTACAGTTTCTCCTTTCACTTACACCATTCCACTGAGGCGTGTAAGGAGGAGTGAGTTGAGATAGAATCTCAAACTCACGTAAGAAATCAATGAAGTCCTGATTAAGATATTCTCCTCCTCTATCTGAGCGGAGTTTTTTAATCTTCTTACCAAGCTGGTTCTCAACTTCATTCTTGTATTCTTTGAACCGATCAAAAGAATCTGACTTATACCTCATTAAGTAAATATATCAATATCTACTAAAATCATCAGTAAAAGTTATGAAGTACGAGAACTCACCCCTTGTTTCAACTGGAAATGGTCCACACACATCTGTGTGAACTAATTCTAGAAGCTCTTTAGCCCTTTCACATTTCCCATTAAATGGGGCTTTGGTCATTTTGCCTTGTAGACACACATGACATACACCAAGTGGTTTTAGTTCGAAAGAATCTAAATACCCATCTTGATGTAATTTTGTCAAACGTTTCTTATTGACATGACCTAGCCGGTGATGCCAAAGTTGGGTGTGGTATGAGTCATGTGAATTAACTTTGTCATCGATTGTCATTACTTGGTTTGTGTAGTCTAACACATAAAGTCTGTTATATAAATGTGTCCTACCAAAACAAATGTCATCTTTATAAAAGTAGCAACATCCACTTTCAAACTTGAAGATGAATCCATCTGTATCTAATCTGGATACTGAAATAATGTTTTTGGTTACAGAGGGTACATAATAAAATCCTTTCAAAACCAAGACCATCCCAGTATGCAATGTGAGGTGGTAGTCTCCGACAACTACAGCAGCGAGTCTGGCTCTGTTGGCTACTCGTAGATCCACCTCACCTCGATCAATCTTTCTGAATCTATTTGGTTCCTGTATTTGGATACAGATGTGAGCACCACAAGCAGTATCTAATACCCAATTGGTAGAAACAGATAGATTGCATTCGATAACAAACGCACATGAAGCTTCCTCTTGCTTCCTTGGCTGGGTGTAGTTTTTCTTCCAGTGGCCCTTCTTGCCACATGCGAAACAAACAACGTCTTGTTCTCTTGCCTCCCCTTTGATCTTCTTTTTCTTGGAAGGCCTTGAAGAAGCTTTGGGCTTAAAGCTCTTCGTCTTCCATTTCCTTTTATTCACCATGAGGACAAAAGGCTTTTCACGCTTCATGTCATTGTCAACTTGGTGAATGAGGATAAGAAGATCAGATAGAGACTACTCAATGTTGTTCATGTTGAAGTTTACGACAAAGTTTGAGAAGCTCTGGGGAAGTGATGCAAGAATGAGATCGGTATCCAGTTCTTCGGGGAGTTTAAACCCTAGAACCTCCAAGCGCTCAATGTAGCCAATGAGCTTGACTACATGAGGTCCGGCTGGGGCACCCTCTCCAAGCTTGCTTTGAAATAGAGCCTTGGAGATCTCAAACCTTTCCTGTCTTGCTCTCTCTTGGTATAGATCACGGAGGTGCTCGAGTATGCTATAGGCATCCATTTCTTCACGAGACTTAATGAGCTCACTAGATATTGATGATAGCATCAAATATTGAACGTCGAGTGCGTTGTTCAAATGTTGACCATAGACCAGGAAATCTTCATCACTTGCCCCCTGCGCAGGTGAATCAGGAAGTGAGGACTCCATCACGTAAAATTTTCGTTTATGACGTAGGATAACCCGAAGACGCCTAAACCATTCCTGAAAGTTACTGTCGGTGATGATATTGTCTTTGTCCAGAATTGATCGCAGAGAAAATGCGGTTGACGAGTTTTTCATATCGATTCTATAAATTAAAAGAGCAGATTTATCAATACCTTTTGATTACATTTTATGAAAAATAAATAAATGAATTTATTAATTCTCCCACTATTTTATCAAGTCCCAATGACCCTCACCATTGAACCCGGAATGTCTAGTTACTTTGACATTTTAGTGGCAAGGATCCATATTTCCCTTCGCATAACCCCAACAAGGGTTTGTCAAGCTATTTGAAGGTATTTAGGTAGGCGGGTCTTTGCTAACTGTAAGTTTACAGTTCCTTGATCTGTTGAGTGGACTCCCCAATCCTGAAATCCTGACTTGGATTTTCTCAACACTTGCCTCCATTTTACAACAAGCTTAGCTAGGGCTACTCCTCTTGATGTAAAATGTTTAAGTCAACCCGAAACTTTCATAAGAGCTTCCTTTATAGAAGTAAGTGTCCCAACAAGGGTTGGTCAAACACATAGTTTTATTGAGTTTTGCACTTAATCAAGTAACAGAAGACTTGGTCTGACTTAATATGGTTGTTTCGGTGCGGATGTGCGTCGGGTTACGCTGTTCCGCCAGGACGCGTTCGCGCGTGCACCCGTCAACCCGAGGGGATGGGCGCGCGGCTTGTGGTCCCGCAGTCCCGCTTTCCAAGGGCGGGCGGCATCCGTCCCTTATTCAGGGGCGTCTGCTCCTTGATCGAAACCGGGATGATGGGATGTCGGCTCCTCCTTCCTTGGACGTCTCCTCGGAACTCGTCGCCTAATCCGGGTCTCCCTCATAGACTTAAGAATGTTCGTGAATCTCGTTCCCGGCGCCATATCTTCATGGACACCGGTTAATTACGCTGCTTCCGCCCGGACGCTCCAAGGAGTCTGGTCGGGGCAGCAACCTGCGGTGAGAAGGCCGGGTGGCTCTGGGTGCTGGGGGCGTGTCGTGACACTGCGGCTCTGCACGTCTGTCTTCCGTCCCTAATAGGGCTTCTCGAAGGCATGATGGCCTGAGGCATCCCGTACTAGGTGCGGGGAACTGTGTCACCTGAGGTTTTCCTCAGCTTCCCGTGTTTAACACGGGGTATGCCGCGAGTTTAACGTCCAGCGGGGACGACATCGGACCGATCAACACGAAAAGTGGATCAGATGACAGAACCCCTTGCGGGGAACCTCCGACGCTGGGGCCAGCACATGGGCGGCTTCCCAAGTAACGTGGAGTGGAGTGAAGTGGCATGACCCCACCGGGATGTGGCGGCCCGGGTAAGGATCAGGATGGATGATGGAGTGAAGAGCTTGGACCCCAGAGGGGCTTCCTACGTACCGCGCGTTAACACGGATCAAAGTCAACGTAGTTCGGGCATACAGTTTAACGTCATGCTGGACGTCG
The DNA here is from genome assembly GCA_963277665.1 of Viscum album. NCBI lineage: Eukaryota > Viridiplantae > Streptophyta > Magnoliopsida > Santalales > Viscaceae > Viscum > Viscum album. The sequence goes on along the minus strand of OY728121.1, from coordinate 1,150,097,718 downwards.
GCAAGCCGACTCACGAAGAGGTCGAGGCCGCCGGGCGGAGGATTGAACCGAACCACCTCGCACAGAGGGGGATGGAACGGCCGGGTGGATCACAGTTTCACGTCATGCTGGACGATAAAAGGGGAAATGGAAAAAGGGGGGCTGTGGGGAGGCACCGTGGAGATACACACGGGCAGTCTCCCACAGGGGCGGATTCATAGGTGAATCAACGCAAGCGTGAACCCTGGAGGGGTCCACTGATGGACGAACCGACGTAAATACGACCGGGACGACCAGGTGGTGGGCTTGGACCTCAGGGAGGCTTCCTACGTACCCTGTATAGAAGACAGAGATCAAAGTCCACGTAGTTCATTCTGTCAGGACTTACGCACTTGGGGCAGCCCGGATGCTGCAAAACTCAGTTGGAAGGGACTTGGACCGAAAGCAGAAGACACCTCGATCCCAGTCAGACCCTCTACTGGCTTCGGCAGTGGGGAGGCGCAATGGAGATACACATGTGCAGCCTCCCACGAGAAACTAGGGGTTTGTAATACCCTGCCCCCGTAGGGAAAAGCCACTCCCATTAAATCGTCCCTAAAGAGGGGCAATCCCGACATCCCTGCAGGGACGAGCGGGTGGGGGCCACATCCAAACCGGGGGGACCCTGCGTGCGGAGCACGGGATCAGGTTGCGGACGGTTTAACGTCTTGCCGGACGAGGTACAGTTTAACGTCATGTGTTGAGGACGAAGCGGACGGTTTAACGTCTTGCCGGACGAAGTACAGTTTAACGTCATGTGTTGAGGACGAAGCGGACGGTTTAACGTCTTGCCGGACGAAGTACAGTTTAACGTCATGTGTTGAGGACGAAACACTTGGCAGTTTAACGTCTTGCAGCGCGGACGATGGGGGCTAGGCAGTTTAACGTCGTGCAGCTTGGACGGATGTGCAGTTTAACGTCATGCTGGACGAATATGCAGTTTAACGTCATGCTGGACGTATGCGCAGTTTAACGTCATGCGGGACGAATGCTGAACAGTTTAACGTCTTGTAGCTCGGACGTTGTGCAGTTTAGCGTCATGCAGGGCATAGGTTGCCGGACGATGGGTGCATGTCACTTCGCACGAACCTGGAGGGCCGCACGGGAAGACAACGCACGGTGCGGGCACCCAGGATGAGGAGCATCGGGCGCCACGCAGGCAGGTGCCCTCAGGGGGTCGAGGGGACGACCCTGGCAGATTGCGCGCAAAAAGGAAGCTTTGCGCGCAATACTGCGGGCCGGCGCGCAATCGGAGCGTCTGGCGCGCAATTGGGCCAGCGCCTTGCGCGCGGATGCTTGAGATTGTTCACACCGGGCTTCGGATAGCGCGCGGGGGCAACGGCTCATTCTTTAACGAATGGCCACTTGAAAGAAGGGGGGGTGCGCGCAATCCGGCCGGATTGCGCGCACCCCGGGGGCAATTGCGCGCAAGCGGGTTCTTTTGCGCGCAAAGGCCTTAGGGTGAGTTTTTATTCAAATGAAAGGAGCCAGCGGGGATTGCGCGCGAAGGCGGACCCCGAGGCTTCCTTGCGCGAAAGAAAGGAGGTTACCTGAAGTTCGTCATTGCGCGCGGAAGGGGTTGAATTGCGCGCACGAGAGACGTTTCGACTTCCAGCAACCTTTGAAACGTTGGGGGTCGCCTTGTATTTATAGGCAACCCCGGGCGCGGAATCCAAGGCGTGAGCGCGAAATTCTTCTCGCGGGCGCGGAATCGGACACGGCGCGCAAAGGGAGCCGCGCGGGCCTGCGGCGCGCAAAATATGCGCGCCGGCCCGGCGCATTGCGCGCATCCCGGGGGTTTTGCGCGCGCCTCATCGCTTTTGCGCGCAGGCCTCGGAAATTCCGCGCAAGGCCTCCGGGCCCTCCGAAACGTTCTTCCGACTCCAAATATCACTTCGCTTTCCGCATCCGGAGCTTCGTTTGGAACAACGGACTTTTCCGGCGTCTACAAAAGCCCCCCCTCGGAATCTGATCGGCGAGAGGTCGCAACGATCGGGTTCCGAGGGAGACGCCGGAATGCCGAAATCCCGGGCGACGCGGGACTGTGGCGCGCAATAATGGGTGTCGGGCGCGAAGTCGGCCGATGCGGTCGCGCAAAGCCTTTTCCGCGCAGCGCGGACCCCGGCCTCGCCTATAAATAGGGGCACTGGGTCCCTCCGGGCCGTACACTGGCCTTCCGCGCGATAAGCCTCTTTGCTCTCGTGCGCGAAATTGCCTTTTCCGGCGCGGAATTCGCTCGCTCGTCGCGCAAAACCGTCCGGACTTCGCTCTGTTTTTGCGCGAATACCCGGGGTTTTTCGCGAAGGCCTTCCCGATTGCGCGCCGTCCACTAGGCTTGCGCGCCGCCTCTCAAACTTTTCCACCAGCCTCGTCCGATCCCGCACGCTTCATCCCTTAACTCGCACGACTCCCGAATCTTCCGAGATGGCCGCGCACAGAGGAAATGAAGGGGATGCCGCCACTCGCAGAGCCGAGATGGCGACGAACGAGGAGGTTTACGGAGCCAAGGAGATTGTTTCTAACAATCAATCCTTGTTCGACTTACTAACGCCGGCCCAGAAGACATATCCACTGTCAGACAACCTGCCGCTCTGGAACTTTGGCCTCCTGGATGAGGTTCCAGTGCCAGGGTTCGAGATTGATGCGCCGCGGACCTGGGTGACCCGGGAGGACGAGCTGCTCCGCTATAACATCACCAACAATGGGCATCCTGCCAGGGAGACCAGACACTTGGACGTCTATGTCCTGAACCCGAGGACGCGAACCATTGACGGGGGTGAGCCTACAGCGGAGAATTCTCCAGCCCTCTACTCGAGCACATACCGTCAGAGCGTCACTGACGACACCAAGGGCTGGCTGAAGGACTGGGACTTGCGGTCTGGGGGCAACTTTACCAGTGAATGGGCCTGAGCGTTCTGGGTACGCCACACTTGCGATCACTTCGCAGAGGAGCTGCGGTACATCGGCCTGTTTGAGGCGGTGTGGACGTCGCAGTTCCACTTCTACCAGCAGTCTGAGCTCGGGCCGGAGCTGTTCACTCGCTGGTCCCCGGATACCAACACCTTCCATCTTCACCATGGGGAGGTCGGCATCGGTCTCTGGGACATCCACTGCATCGGAGGTATCCCGCTGGAGGGCTACCAGTACGATGAGTTCCTGCCACCGAAGAACATCTGGGAGGACAGGTCACGGACTCCCATTCTGACCTGGCATCTGCTTGACCTGGCTACGCAGCGGCTCGGGATCCAGGACTTCCAGAAGGACATAGCCTACAAGGATTGGTTCGGCCAGTTCCTGGAGCATGACCCGGCGGTCAAGATGCCAGGCAGGGGGAAGCGGTGCCCGACCGCAGCTCAGAGGAGCCGGAACGGGTCGTACTGGCGGGTCCTGGAGACGGGCGACTACCGCTCATGGGGGTACCGCGTCATCGAGGCCCGGGACCCGAATGTCCGGTACGCGGCGTTCCTGGCCGCCTTTCTGAGCGGGTGGCTCCTGCCAGTGCGGGATGCGAGGATGGGCGTCCGCCCGACGACGCTGGCGATGGCGGGCGCCATGGCTGCCAATAAGAGGTACAACCTCGGGGTCCCAGTACTGGCGAGGCTGTATGCCATTCTGGGACGCATCTCACGAGGGGGGTCGCCACGAAGGATCTGTGGGCCCTTTCAGTTCTTCCACGGCTGGGTGGCTGCTCACCTTGGTGGGTATACGTTCCCAAATGCCATCAGTCCTCCGGGCAACGGCCTGCGACCCTCCCTGCTGAACATTGCGGGGGTCGCTCCGATGACCCTCAGTGAGGAGGGCGTGAGGGTTCGGATTGGCAATCATGCCAATTTCAACTTCAGCCCGTTCCCCACTCCCGTCGGCCAGATGATCGACAACGGACAGGGCCCGCTGGAGCAGCATGAATACTTCCTGAACATGCGGGGCGGGGTGCTCGTGACTCGGATCGACGGGAAGGTGATCTGCGAGCCTTACGTGCCGACCCGGTTCGCCAGGCAGTTCGGGTGCCTTCAGCGGATGCCGAAGAGGGTATTCACCGCTGTCCGGGAGGAGACGAACCCTTGCGTCCTTCGCCAGATGTGGCTGATGTTCGTCGCCTTCGGCTCTGGCGACGTCATCACTCTCCCTCCTACCGGGATCGACGCAGGCTTGGCAACCGAGTATGCCGAACACTGGGCCATCGCGTACCCTGAGGGGCTTCTACGGAAGCCAGTTCGGCGGCTCGAGGTCACCCGTGCGGAAACCGGGCGTCAAGGGAGGAGGCGAGGCGCCGCCACACGGGGGAGAACGGAGGCGCGCCAAGCAGCGGGGCCGGCGCGAGCAGGGACTTCGGCGGCGGGCACATCGCAGGCTGCCGCTACGACCTCGGCGCCCAGAGAGGGGGCACATGCGGCGGTCGAGGAGCGGCCCGGGAAGCAGGTGAGGCGTCTGCTCGAACCCTCCCACGATGCAGTCTTCCCGGCGCTGTGGTCGGCCTGGATGACCCTGCGGCAGTCACTGGGGACCGACGTCATCTGGCGAAAGATACTCAGAGAAGGAATCTATCTGCCAGAGGTCGGGCGCCTCCAGATCACCGACAGGGTGGACTTCAACCGGCAGTATGCGTATCTGACGGCAATGGACGAGTACGCGCGCCAACGTGGTCAGCGTGCGGAGCCATCCCTTCTGGTGAAGGTGATGCTCGGTCTCGAGCCCGCTCCAGAACAGATGCCGCCGGGAGAAGATGACAGTAGCGACTCCGAGGAGGAGGAGGAGACGGGGGAGGATGAAGGCTCCGAGGGAAGGTCCCATCGGGGGAGCCCACGGGAGAGTGGCGAGGTGGCCGGCTCTGACAACGTTGATGTCACTGAGCTCCTCGAGGTCCGCTTCTATCCCTACTCAACTTGCTTCATCCATTCTCTTATGCAGCTTCTAACCCGTTTCTCCATCCTTCTCAGGAGCACACGGATGTCGGTCAGGCGTCCTCAACAGGAGTAGGAGAGGCGCCAGCAGGACAAGGCGGGGGCCAGGCACCCATTATCGAACTGTCAAGCGCTAAGGGGTCCCCTGCTGCAACTGTTCCTGCGGCGACCGGGGTAGCGGAAGATGACGCTCCGAACTCCCGTAAGTCTCCCTACTTTACTGCTGGTGCTTGCCATTGACGATCCGTGACTAACCATGGCATGCCCCGCGCAGTGATCTCAACATTGGAGGCTCGTCGGGTTGCCGAACCCGGGCCATCTACGAGTGGACCAGTGGTGGACATGCCGCCTGCTCCGGAACAGACCTTCCAAACCGAGCCGGCCCCACCAACTGCTGATCAAGGGGCTCCGGACATCGGCGGTGCTGACATCGGAGAGAGGTTGGGGGCTGACGAGGGTGTCAGCGCCGCTGGGGAGAGAGAAGAAGGTTGCCCGGATGTTGGGGAACCTATCCCTCGTGAGGACCTCCCAGGGGCGGACCCTGCAGCAGACCTGCTGGCTGCCTTCCCTGCTTACCGGCCTGCCGACCCCGAGGAGATGGATGACTCGGACGCGGAGGCGGTCGAGGATAGCCGGGTAACGCGACGCAGGGGGTGGAAGTGCATCCAGCGCTTCCTCAAGCGAGACCCATCGGAATGGCTGGGGCGCATGGGATCACTTCAGACCTGGCTGCGCTTCCTGTGTGCCGGGGGAGCTGATGCTCAACGCCTCCATCTGACGGTCCGTGATTTCATGGCCGAGAAGATGCGCGAGAGCCGCCGGCGTGCCGACGTCGCACAAAGTCGGGACATGTCGGAGAGCACGCAGGCGCTCATCGCGGCAGAGCAGGAAGTCCGGCGCCTCGAAGGGCAGGCGGCAGAGAAGGAGGCCTTCGTCGCAGCATGTACCGAGCTTGTGGAGCAACTATCGGCACAACTGATCGACGCTCAGGTACAGCTGACGGAGGCGGGCCAACAGATGGTCACACTCCAAGTCGAGCGGGAGCGTGCACAGGCCAGGATCGACGAACTGCGTGCTGCGACCGCCGACGAGGAGAGGGCACGCAGAGAACGAGAAGCAGCCCTGGAGGCCGCCAGCCAAAGGGTAGCGGCATTAGAAAGACTTATCCAGCACGCTAATCCCTAGGGGCTTTGTTTTTTGCCATTCCTAGAACATTTTGCCTCCGTTATTCAATATTTCGATCCATTTGTATGAATCAATATATTTATCTGCGTATTTTGGCATACTCAACCACAAATTGTCTCGCGGGAGTGTTAACCAAGCTTCAGGCATCCGTAATGGGGCCTGGATTTCTAAAGAAAAGAGGGAGGTCATTCCTAAGAAAGGAGACCTCAAGCCTAATCAATGTATCATCCCCCAACTTGTTCCAACACACGAGCGGGACAACGCTAGGGGCGTTGAGATTTTATCCGAACATAGGGAAATGAGAAAGGGTGAATCGCGTGTCCCGAATCCAGACATCCACAACGGTCGGCCTTCCAGGAAATGCCCAAGACGGTAGGCGGACAGTGGATCGACCATAACAACTGCAATAGACGGACCGAAAAAGGCCATCATTCATATTGCAGGAGGCGGACCACATGTCATCATGAATACCGCTTTGGGGTTCCTTCAGACACAAGGGTGGAAAATCCAGATCAACAGGGCATGCGAAGCGTGGGGCGAAGTGACGATTTGTTCGGACAGAATCCAACGCTCTCAAAATTGCGCCACCGTGGGAAAAGCGTATTAGGCGGATGCACTAATCTGGCCGTGAGTCACCTCAATTCTCAGACAGCACCTCTCTGACGAGGAAACCGTCGCTTCCCATCCTTGCGATGGGGCATCCCGAGCTGAATCGGGGAGAATATTACGACTGCACCACTCTACCCGAAGTCAGGCCAGACGGCCGGCGACGAGGAGGGGCGGGACTTATCGATCCCTGAGGCTGGACCCGAGTCGAAATGCCCGGGCGTTCCTACGTACTCCATCAAGATGGAGATCAAGCCACACGTAGTTCTGAGAGTGCAGTTTAACGTCATGCAGGACGTAGGACCCCATTTGGGGTAGATCTTAGTTTAGGGTCTTAGAGCTCGGACCATAAGGGCTGGATCTTAGTTTAAGGTCTTAGAGCTCGGACCATAAAGGTGGAGGATCTTAGTTTAAGGTCTTAGAGCTCGGACCATAGGGCTAGAGGATCTTAGTTTAAGGTCTTAGAGCTCGGACCATAAGGGCTAGATCTTAGTTTAAGGTCTTAGAGCTCGGACCATAAGGAGAGATCTTAGTTTAAGGTCTTAGAGCTCGGACCAGAAGGGGGGATCTTAGTTTAAGGTCTTAGAGCTCGGACCATAAGGAGAGATCTTAGTTTAAGGTCTTAGAGCTCGGACCATAAAGACTCAAAGCACGCCACATCGTGGTCATATCCCCTGGATATGCGAAGATGCACTGAGGGATAGTGTCAAGAGTGTCGAGGTTTCGCCTGGTTAGAATGGGAGGTGGAAAATGTGAATCATGCGGCCATTCACTCAAGGACTGGGGGCACCGGCGTAACGATATGGGAGTACTGCCGACCGTGGCGGAAAAGCAGCATCAATATCGCACTAACCGTTGGTGGAATGAGGCAGCAAACGAGCATCGACCGCTCAATCGCAGGATTCATATCGATTTGCTGCCCGAGGCCATTGGGGGTACCGGCCCGAGTCGGTGGGAGAGCACTGAGGCATTGTGTCCGAACCGTTCACGGGGGCTCCACCCAGGGCGTAGACGATGGGTCCGAATGAAAGGGAGCACGAAGCCTGAAAAGTGGAGGAAACCTGACCAAGCGGATCCTGACCCTCCTGGCAATAAACCAGAGTACTCTTGACACCGGTGGACCACGGCAAGGGGTCGGGGAACACGCCTTGAGGGTGACCTGAAGGCGGCGGATTCCCCAGAGAAGGGGGAATCTCTAAGAGGTGGGGGGCTGGACCCGAAGTTTCAAACATCCGGGCGTTCCTACGTATCCCATAAGGATGGGAATCAAGCCGCACGTAGTTCTTGAAGCGCGGTGCAACACAATCGGGCACCAGCGCGGGGAAGAGTGCGGGTCTGACCCTCGCACACAAAAGGAGCGGCATTTGATATTTCTTGTTTGTCCTTAAAGATGAATGGTTTTTCTTTGTGCGGCGACATGCCCGTGATTGAGGAATCTCTGGCGTCGCCACAATAATCAAGCCATGGAAGGCATTGATGAATGGCGTGGTCATTAACCAGCGCCCAACATGAGTGTCCCCTGAGGGGAACATCACGATGCAGTGCCGTTTTCTCGTCGGGCGGCCAAGACGATCACAGTTTACGGTCGTGTGGTAGGACCAGACAACACAGTTTAAGGTCGTGTGGTTCGGACCAGACAACACAGTTTAAGGTCGTGTGGTTCGGACCAGACAACACAGTTTAAGGTCGTGTGGTTCGGACCAGACAACACAGTTTAAGGTCGTGTGGTTCGGACCAGACAACACAGTTTAAGGTCGTGTGGTTCGGACCAGACAACACAGTTTAAGGTCGTGTGGTTCGGACCATGGAGGAATCCGCTTATTGCGGTACGGCGGACACGGCGGAGGTGGGAACATACCCAGCCCTGCGGTCACGCACGATTCCAGGAGAAGAGTCTTGGGATAGAGGTCTGCATATGTCCATCACCCGAGGGGCAGAGATGCTAGCCTCCAGATATACTGGGCCCAGAACGCAATTGTTCGGGCGACTCCCTCCTCCTTATGGGGACGAGGGTCCAGCTACGCATGGCCCTTAGGGAGGATATCTGCATATATCCTTGGTGCTCAGATCATGGGAGCCTCGAACGACATCATTACCCTGGTTGGTCTGCCTAACGTGTAGAGGCGTACCGGAGGTCAGTATGAAGAGAGTGTCAAGATCCCACTACAACGCACAAAGGCGGAGTGTGATGAGGACTGCGCAACCAATGTTCAGAGCCTGAGAGAGCTGACATGGCGATCAAGGACGTTGCTGACGCATTCGCAACACAACATCCGATCGCGTCAGCCTAAGACGGGGCAAGCAAACGAGCATCAACCGCTCAATCGCAGGATTCATATCGATTTGCGGCCCAAGACCCGCCGGTAAATCGACCCGGAGCGGTGGGAGAGCACTGAGGCATCGTACCCAAACCGCTAACGAGGATCCCTTTGAGTGAAGGCTCGAACAAGAGGAAGCGCGGGGCCTGACAAGCAACACAGGACTTGTCGGGATTGAATCTGACACTACGAGTCATAGACCGAAGCACCCAAAACATGTTAACAAATCTCCGGAAAGGGTCGGAGGACTCACCCTGAGAGCAACCGAAGGGGGGCAGATCCCCGTGATCAACCAAGAGACGGGGCTGGACCCGAGACACAAGCGTCCAGGCGGTCCTACGTATCCCATAAGGATGGGAATCAAGCCATACGTAGTTCTTGAGAGGCAGTTTAACGTCATGCAGGACGATGAGGGGTGTGAGGTAGTCCCACACACGGGGGAGGCGTACGGCGCGGCCAGTAGACCGACGTGAATGAGGACATAATCCCCCGCTCACGCGATACGCCTCGCACAAAAAAGGAGGGGAACTGGGGCCAGAGGCCCAACGCGGGATAGAGATTCCCAGGAAATGGGGCTGGGCCTGAAGCATGAATGTCCAGGCGGTCCTACGTATCCCATAAGGATGGGAATCAAGCCATACGTAGTTCTTGAAGTGCAGTTTAACGTCATGCAGGACGACGAGGAAAAAGAAGGGGGGAGCAGAAGGCATCCCCAAACGTGGGGGGGGCGTACAGCGTGACGAGCAAACCGACGTGAATGAGGGCATAGCCCCGCACTCACACCATACGCCGCACACCCGGGGGCAACTGGGCCAAGGGCCCGAGATGGGATGGAAATTCCCGAAGGATGGGGCTGGGCCTGAAACACGAGGGTTCAAGCGGTCCTACGTATCCCATAAGGATGGGAATCAAGCCGCACGTAGTTCTTGAGTGGCAGTTTTACGTCATGCAGGACGAATGCTGAACAGTTTAACGTCTTGTAGCTCGGACGTAGTGCAGTTTAGCGTCATGCAGGACGAAGCACTTGGCAGTTTAACGTCTTGCAGCGCGGACGAATGCTGAACAGTTTTAACGTCTTGTAGCCTGGACGAATGCAGTTTAACGTCGTGCAGGACGTGGTGCAGTTTAGCGTCATGCAGGACGAAGTGCAGTTTAGCGTCATGCAGGACGATTGAACACTCAGGCAAAGTATTGCTTGAGGAACCTAGCGTTGGTGGGAGGAGTGACACGCTCACCATCCATAGTCGCTAGGGAGTACGCGCCATTGGGATAGACCTTGTGGACAACAAACGATCCCTCCCACTTGGGCTCCAACTTGGGTGGCTTCCTGCCGGGGATCATCGGCGCTCTTAGGGCTAGCACTAGATCACCCTGCAGGAAGGAGCGGAGGCGAACCTTCTTATTGAAAGCTCGAGCCATCCTGCTTTGATGCCTCTCCAAGTTGTGCAAAGCGCGAAGTCTATTCTCATCCAGTGCTTCCAACTCGACTAGACGGGCTTCAGCAACTCTGTCCGGTGCTTGCTGGTCGTAGACCGCAGTGCGCAAGGACGGTAACTGGATCTCGATGGGCAGGACGGCCTCAGCTCCATACACCAGGGAATAAGGGGTCATCTGGGTGGAATTGCGAGTCGTCGTCCGATAAGCCCAGAGGGCGTTGGGGAGCTTGTCCGGCCAACTCTTCTTGTTCTGACCAACCATCTTTTGCAGAATGTTGGAGAGGGTTTTGTTAAACGCCTCGATCTGTCCATTCGCCTGCGCATGATAGCGAGATGTATGGTTCGAGCGGATGTTATACTTGGCGTACAACTTCTTCAACTCGGCTGCTCGGAAATTGGTTCCGTTATCCGTGAGGATAGCGTGAGGCACTCCAAATCGATAGATGATGTTGGAGGTCACGAAGTCAGCGATCGAACAGGATTTGACCTCTCTGAGCGGAATCGCTTCTGCCCATTTGGAGAAGAAGTCTGTGGCGGTCAGAATGAACCGGCACTGGCGAGCTGTCGCCGGCGGGTAAGGTCCCACGACGTCCAGTCCCCAGACTGCAAAGGGCCAGGAATACCTTGTGGTATGGAGAGGCTCCGGCGGCCGATGCACAAAGTTCGCATGAACCTGGCACGCATGGCACCTCCTGGCGTACTCGATGCAGTCATGGATCATAGAGGGCCAGAAGTATCCCAACCTCCGAATCTGGTGGGACAGCTTCGGCCCAGTCTGGTGGGCGCCACATGAACCAGCATGAACCTCTTGCATGACTCGTGGGATCTCGACTCCCTGAAGGCAACGGAGGAGAACACCATCAAACCCGCGCTTGTAGAGGATCTGCTCCAGACCGGGACTGCTCTGGAGGACAAACTGCGATGCGCGGCGTCGAACTCGCTCGCGCTCGGCCCGATCTGACGGAAGAATGCCATGTTGGAGGTACTCAACCAAAGGCGCCCTCCAATCACGGGCTGATTCGACTGCTATATCTGGGGTACTCGGGGCTCCGGGCATAGGGGCAACCGTGGTGAGGTTACTTACCAACGGGCCGCGATCTTCTTCCGGGATAACGGGAGCGATGAGCCTGCGGCGCGTCACGCGGACGATCAGGTTGTCCTGTTCAGGTTTCGCAAGTGACGCAGCCAGGCTGGCCAAAGCATCTGCTCGACCGTTCTGCGACCGGGGAACATGGACAATTTCCGGCCGAGAAGGGAACCGGGCCATCAGAAGAAGGGTGCACTCCAACAATGGCACAAGTTCCGGCTTCCTGACAACGTAGTCGCCATTGATCTGCTTAACGACCAGCTCGGAGTCCCCTTTCACACACAGATGGGGCACGTCGATCTCGAGAGCTAACTCGAGGCCGGTGATGAGGGCATGGTATTCCGCCTCATTGTTGGTACAGCCCTCTGACAACAGGAAAGAGTATGGCAGCACGGCTCGCTCCGGGGTAATGAAGACGATGCCCAAGCCCACTCTATTGAGCTTAGGATTATCGAGTCTTCTACCGGTGGGGCTCCGGGAGGCACCGTCAAAGTGCATCTGCCAGCATGGATCGGCTCGATCAACCGAGAGAATGGTCTCATCAGGAAAGCCTAGATCCAGCGGCTGATCCGCGGAGGTCGGGTGAGCGGCCAGAAAGTCTGCCAACGCTTGCCCTTTGATGGCCTTCTGAGACACATACCTGATGTCGAACTGCTGGAGAATCACAGCCCACCGCGCTAGACGGCCAGTCAACATAGGTCGGCTCAGGATATATTTCAACGGGTCTACCCGAGAAACCAACTGTACCTCATGGTGTTGCAAGTAGTGCCGTAATTTCTGTACGGCAAATACGAGCGCCAGGCAGCTCTTCTCGATGGGGGAATACCTAACCTCCGCATCGAGGAGCATGCGACTGAGGTAATAGAGGCTATTCTCTGTTCCCTCGTTGTTCTTCTGGGCGAGAAGGGCACCCAGGGACCGTTCCAGGGCGGTCACATAAAGGACCAGCGGCTTTCCGGATACGGGCGGCATCAGGACCGGAGGTTGAAGCAGGTACTGCTTGATTTCCTCGAAAGCGGTCTGACACTCTTTATCCCATACATAGGTGACACCTTTCTTCATAAGCCGAGAAAAGGGCTTACACTTGCCGGCCAGATTCGCGATGAATCGGCGTATATAGGCTAAGTGGCCTTGGAACCCTTGCAGTTCCCGGACGGTACCCGGGGGAGGCATCTGGCTAATCGCCCTGATTTTCTCTGGGTCGATCTCAATACCCCGGTATCTTACCACAAATCCAAGGAACTTTCCGGAGGTGACCCCGAAGGCACACTTCAACGGGTTCATCTTCAGGCAGCGAGACCGGAGGAAGCCGAACACTTTCTCAAGGTCTTTGAGATGGTCTTGACGCTGGCGCGATTTGACCACCAAGTCGTCGACGTAGCATTCCACCAGTGTGCCGAGGATTGGCTTGAATATGCGGTGCATCGCCCGTTGATAGGTGGCACCTGCATTCTTCAGGCCGAAGGGCATGACCCGGTAGCAAAAGGTACCTTGGGGGCCCCTGAAGGCAGTGAACTCCTCATCCTCAGGGGCCATCCGAATTTGGTTGTATCCGGAGTATCCATCCATGAAGGAGAGGGCTTGGAACCCTGCCGTGGCATCAATCAACAGCTCTGTCACTGGAAGGGGAAAATCATCCTTCGGACAGTGGCGGTTGAGATCGCGGAAGTCGATGCAGACTCTAATCTGCCCGTTCTTCTTCCTGACCGGCACAATGTTGGCCAGCCATTTGGGGTACTGAACTTCCCTCACGAAGTTGGCTTTGATAAGCTTGTCAACTTCGGCCTCAACCATGGCACCATGGGATGGGTGCATCTTCCTGGGAGGCTGCTTGAACCCGCGATGGTTCGCCGGGAGACCAAGGCGGTGGACGGCTACCTGAGGATCTAGCCCCGGCATCTCGTCATAGCCCCAAGCGAACACATCACGGTGCTGCCTGAGAAAGTCCACGTACTGCTGCCGCTCCTCAGAGGGCATGGCGGCACTAACCAATGTGGGTCTTGGATCGGCCTCGGTTCCAAGGTTCACCTGTATTAACTCATCGACCGTGGCGGGGACGCCCTCCTCAAAGGCTGGGGGTGCGTCTTCCATATCCTTTCCACTCGGGGAGGGATCATCCACGGGAGAGACTGCGTTGGAAACTGCATTGGGGCTACCAGATCTTGCTGGGCCGCTGGTGCTGGCACGGGCGGTCGCGGTCATCTCATCAGGAGACTCACAGGCCGTCGAGACCATGGCTACGTCCAGCCGTTGAATCGGGAGGACGCAGGCGTCATCCAAGCTGGCCCATGGATCGCTTGCAACAGCGACAGGCTCAACCTCACCTGCCAGGATCTGCTTGTCCTTGCTCTTGTAATAGTCCGCGTCCAGATAACGGGCTTCACATGAGGCAAAAGGAGAGGCATCTCCTTGAAGCACGCCCACTCGACCATTAAGGGAGTATTTGAGGCATTGGTGGTATGATGAGGGAACCGCCGCATGAAGGTGGAGCCATGGCCTGCCCATCAATGCGTTATACGCAGTGTCCTGAGAGACTACCATGAATTCGGTGTTGGCAACCAAGTCACCGAACTGGGTCTTCAAACGTATCTTGCCGACCGGGGTTTGCTCGGTACGGTCATACCCCTGGATCCTGAGGTCGGAGGGGATCAAGTCATCCTCAGACAACCCCAATCTCCGGAGCGTCCGAGTCGGAATCAGGTTGATCCCGGATCCCGTGTCGACAAGACAGCGCCGGACTTCAAGGCCATTGAACTGGCCAGTGACATACAGCGGACGAATGTGTCCCTGTATAGGAGGGTCTTCATCCTTACCAGAGAACGAGATAACTGCCTGACATTCGGCGTCCTCGATCGTTTCGGCGTGAAAGGCTTCTGCAGCCGCAACCTCTGTCTCAAACTGGAGGGGGCTCTTCAGGGCTTCAGCGAGTGCCTCGCGCATCTCAGATGACATGCGCAGAGCCTCAAGGATGGAGAGCCTTGCTGGGATGTCGGCCAAGTGCTTCAGGACATCATACTTTTTGGCCAAGCGCGAGCTCCTGGTTGCAGGAGGTTGCTCTGCGGTTGGTGGCATGACGGGCCTTGCCGGTTGGGTCGGCGGCCGACTGGTGCTTGGCGCATCCCGCTGTTCACTGGTCGCAGTCCGGGAAATGGTCACCGTACTGGAGTCAGGAGGCCGGGATGGACTTGTGGCAGGGCGGAGCTGGTCGCGACGCGGCTGAGGCGGTTCTGCCTGGTCCCACACCACAAACAGTGGCGGAGGCGAATCCGTCATCCCCGGATGGGGAGCCTGCGCACGTTGAGCTCGATCTTGAGCCTGCTGCCTAGTCTCAGTGGCGTGCACGGCCTGGCCGGAGGTACCAGCTGCTGTGCCCCGGCGACTCCTGCTACTGCGGTTCTTCCGACGGTGGCGACGACCGGGGACACTAGGGAGGTCCACCTGGTGTTCTTCAATGTCGGGAACCGAAAAGGGATTTACCAGCTCGACGGTATTAACCGAAGCGTACCCAACACTTTCATCGGACGAATCATCCACCACCGGGCGGACCCGAGGGGGGATCCCCATCTCCGGGGGCATGAAATCACCGAGAGTGCGGGATAGTGGCGGAACTGGCGGGGCGCGCTCTTCCTTCTTGCGCTGCCGCCGTTTGCTCTTCTTGGAAGAGGCAGGCTGGGACGACGACGCCGAAGCAGCACCCGCAGATTCTGGGGGCTCAGGCTGATTCAAGCGCGCACGGATGATTCCATGGGCGCGAATGGTCGTCTTGCGGGCCATCCAGTTATTATACTTCTGGGACCCGCGGTCGGAGACCAGCTGCCATTCGTCCTCGTTGCCACTATCGTCATCTGATCCCACGAATACGCCCGCCACTTGTGCTGGAGCTGGGCCCAACCTGATTACATTGTTGTTAATCTGGTCTTGGAGCCAGTCCTTGAACACATAGCACCGCTGGATGGTGTGTCCCAGGGCTCGATGGTAGGGGCAGTAGCGGGGGTTATCTGTGAGATGTGCCTCCTCTGGCTTCCAACACTCAGGCAGTCGCACAATCCTCTGCTCCAGGGCGCTCCGGAAATAACCGGGGACCTGATCCTCATGGAATGAGTACGTCAGGTGTCGCGGGCCCCTGGGAGCGTGGTCTTGACGAGGGGCCGGAGGGGCCTGCCGAGGAGGTGGACCCTGATTATCTCGCCTGGGTTGCGGCGGTACATTACGCGGAGGGGCCGGCCGGTTCTGAGGCTGCCGCTGCTGGGCCGGGAACTGAGCCCGTGGAGGCGGATTCCTGTGAGGCTGTGGAGCTGGCCTCACCGGCAGCAGCTCCAACGGCCTGGGGGCCTCTATCTGGGCAACAGCAGCGGGCTCAGCCCTGCTGACTCTCCTTGCAGGAATCATAGGAGGCAGCGGGTGTGCCTGGCTGGCCTGTTGCAGGGCTTCCTCAAGACGTTGAGCTTTGTCTGAGAAGTCCCTGAACCCTCCGGGGTAATTCTGAGTAATCAGGGAAGGGACCAGCTCGGTCTTGACGTTCCCGACGCACATTGTCAGCAACTGCTCCTGAGTCAATGGCATGTCAAGGGAATACGTGAGACCCTTCCATCGGGCGACGAAGTCCGCGACTCGCTCATCAGGCCTCTGCTTGCACTTGAAGAGGTCTGCGATACTTGTCTTCCGGGTCGTGGAACTGAACTGGTAGAGGAACTGTCTACGGAGGTCCTCCCAGCTGGTTACCGACCCGACGGGGAGCTGGCTGTACCAGACAAATGCTGGCCCTTCCAGTGTCTGAACAAAGCAGCGAAGCTTAGCGGCCTCCTGCTGCGCCGGAGTCCCCAACATAGGCCCGCACCTCGAGTTGAAGTGGGCTAAATGCTGTGGCGGATCTCCAGTCCCGTTGAAGGGGGCGAAAGTGGGATTCCCGAATCCCGGAGGCGCCGGCATGTCATCCACCCATGCTGGGTAGGGCTTGCCGTCCGGTGGGATCGCCACCTGCCGAGTCTCCAAGGCCTCCAAGCGGGCAATGAGTGCCGCCATCGGATCGTCCGGACATGGGTTCCAGTCCTGGCGAGGATCTCTAACCACGAGCGCATTGCACGGCCCTTCAATCGGGTCGTCGACCGGGTCGTCGAACTCGGCAGCTCGTGGGATGGCTGGCGGAGCGGCCCTTGGGGCAGCGGGAGGAATCCGAGCGGGGTCCCTCAAGTAGTCCCGCCGCTCGGGAGGGTGTGGCGAAACATACCGCGCCCTCTTGCCGTAGGCAATGGCCTCTCTCCTGTCGGCGAACACGGCGTAATCACGGTTGCCCGGGAGAGTCTCGTCGAGGAGCGGTTGTTCCGGTCCCTGCTGTCCTGGCCTAGGATCACCGTAGTCAGGCCGCCGTTCTGCAGCGCGCTCGGCGAGGAGCTGGTCAACCAGCTTCTTCTGTTCGGCGAGCTGCTGACGTAGCGTAGCCTTCTCGGGATCCTCCTCTGCCCTCTGCATGGAGGCAGATGGGTCGGCGGGCCTTATAGCCTCGCCGTGCTCTTTACCTTTGCTGACGTTTCAGCTTAACGTCAGTGCTTCAGTGGGCGCGGGGAGCCCCAGGAGGTTCCTCTGATGACGAGTAACTCTCACCGATGGATCTGACGACGGCTTGTCTTCGGGGGGGAAGCCCCCGTCGAGAAGTTCCAAGTCGTTCCCCTCTCCCGACAGGTCAGCCATATTGATTGTTCCTGTCCCTGGGGATATACCCTCAGGGCCACCCAGCGAATCGGGCTGTCGGCGGATCACACTGAAGCGTAGGGCAGCGTACTGCCCCCATCCACGGATATACACGTGGGGAGTGGCTTCCTCGATAACTTTGCGGAGTACTTGAAAACACTCAACGCATCGTTGTTGGAGGGCCTCGTGGTGCTCAAATGACCCGGGGTGCCGAACCGCGGGGAGCATGGCCAGGTCAATTTGACGGCACTGCTCACCAATATCCTCCAGGTGCGCTTGACTCCCGGGGTATGGCATTTGTAGGCGGTGAAGACGGGAGTGAGTCTCCCGGAGAGTTTGGCGGAAGCATTCGAACTCATCCGGGGTGAGCGATTCGGGTGCATCAAAGCCCGGTCCTGCGACTGGCCAAAACTTCTCAGGGAAGTGGCCCTCTGCAAGGACGGTCCAGAAGCTCCACGACTCAAACTCGGGACCCAGATCTCCTTGGTCCTCTTCCATGGCTGGGAACGGACGGGGAACCGGCAGTGGTGCCGAGGCGGGCCGCCGGGCCGACGGGCTGGCCGGCGGTGAATACGGCGAACAGGCCGATTGGCCTCCATATCCCGGGCCGCCCTCTGAGGGTGGCGGTGCCCTGGCTACCACATCACGATAGGACGGGCCGGCGAGCGAACATCCTGCCGTAGCATCGGTGCTCGCCGAGGGTGCACCAGATCGTGGTTCGACCGTCGATCCCCAGAAAAAGTCTCCGGCTTCTCCGATCGAGGCGGAAGGCACTTCCGGAGGGGCCGGTACCAACCGCAAGCTTGATCCCTGGGGGTCTACCAGGCCCTCGTTACTCCGGATATACCTTCGGAGAGACGCGGGGATCACATCGATCTCGCTCTCGGGGAGCACGAGGCTGACGTGCCGCATTCCTACCCCTGCCCTTGACTGGCGGGATTGGGGAAGGGGCTCTGTCGCCGAATCGTACTCCGCCTCTGAGTCAGAGAAGCAAACCGGTCGGATCTCTGTCCGGAATTCCGCAACATTCTTCCCTCGGCGTCGACGCCTTGCCTTCCTGCCCCTGGGTGGTTCTTCGGGGCAGGGCTGATCTCTGTCCTGGCGTCCTCCGGCCGCACTGGTGCTGGGGCCGAGAGGACTGGGAACCGAGGTGCGAAGGGCACCGGGACAGATATCAAAGGGGACGCGGGGAGAGATGATTCCGGGCAGGACTCCGGGCCGGGATCGGAAGGTGGGATGACCCATGCCTCCTGGATCGGCCACACAGAGTAGATCCTGCCGGTGAATAGCGCTACCGCGAGGTAGTCCGCGGTGGCTACTGCCAGTGCCAGCAACCGGGAGAGTCGACCCAACCTGCCTTTGGGGCGGTCGGGGCCTCGATCCAGGTCGGGCATAGGAGTTCCCCTGCTCAGGATGCGCAGAGGCCTGGCGACTGGAGCCAGCAGTGGCTTGGGCCAATGCGGCCGCTGTTGCTAGAGCCCCAAGGTGGGCATCCTCTTCCGCTCGTGCCCGACGTTGGCGTCGAGACAGACGAGTCGGGATGAGCGGCGCGGGCAGGTGGAGAGCCCGCTCTTCGACTGGAGAGGCCTGGCGGCGGTGTCGCCGTGGCCTGGCGGGAGTCCTTACCGAAGATCCCTGGAGCGAATCCCGGATAGGGTGATCCCGGGCCTCTTCCACCTCATCCGCGTAGGGAAGGGAACTGTCAGAGCGCTCCGGGGATAAGCTCCCGAAGCGGTTGGACGTTGAGGTAGGCAGCGGTGCCTCCCTGCGCGGCCCTCGGGGGCGGCGGTGGTGGCGAGGCGCAGCCTCCTCAAGGTCTAGGCGAGCCATTTCCCTAGTGGGGATGACTCCCTCTTCCTCGTATCTCCGCACCAGGGTGTTGATCACCCTTCTCTGGATGACCTCCGAGGGGGAGAGAGGGCGTGGTCGTCCCGCAATTGCGGCTGCTGGGACGGCTGTGGAACGGGCGAGACCGCGCGGAGTAGCCGCGTCGGTGTTTCCCCTGTCCCTGCGCCAGTGGGCGGGTGGCGATCGGGCACTGGATCGGGCGACCTAATTTCTGAAAGCAGGGAGAATGACCCATTAACACTGACAGGAAAAAGGAATCGACAACCAACCATTAGTGCCACGACGCCTTCCGTGGGGGGAACCCAGGCCCTCGACGTTGCGAGACGGAGTGCCCGATTTCACTTCCCCAGCCCCTGGCGGGTAAGACTGAATGCTTGGCCGGGCAACACGCCGGTCTTCCAACACCTCTGAAAGCCATCGGTCTTCGTATCGAGGAGAAGAGATTCACGTCGGGTTCACCATTTTTCTGTTTCGGTGCGGATGTGCGTCGGGTTACGCTGTTCCGCCAGGACGCGTTCGCGCGTGCACCCGTCAACCCGAGGGGATGGGCGCGCGGCTTGTGGTCCCGCAGTCCCGCTTTCCAAGGGCGGGCGGCATCCGTCCCTTATTCAGGGGCGTCTGCTCCTTGATCGAAACCGGGATGATGGGATGTCGGCTCCTCCTTCCTTGGACGTCTCCTCGGAACTCGTCGCCTAATCCGGGTCTCCCTCATAGACTTAAGAATGTTCGTGAATCTCGTTCCCGGCGCCATATCTTCATGGACACCGGTTAATTACGCTGCTTCCGCCCGGACGCTCCAAGGAGTCTGGTCGGGGCAGCAACCTGCGGTGAGAAGGCCGGGTGGCTCTGGGTGCTGGGGGCGTGTCGTGACACTGCGGCTCTGCACGTCTGTCTTCCGTCCCTAATAGGGCTTCTCGAAGGCATGATGGCCTGAGGCATCCCGTACTAGGTGCGGGGAACTGTGTCACCTGAGGTTTTCCTCAGCTTCCCGTGTTTAACACGGGGTATGCCGCGAGTTTAACGTCCAGCGGGGACGGCATCGGACCGATCAACACGAAAAGTGGATCAGATGACAGAACCCCTTGCGGGGAACCTCCGACGCTGGGGCCAGCACATGGGCGGCTTCCCAAGTAACGTGGAGTGGAGTGAAGTGGCATGACCCCACCGGGATGTGGCGGCCCGGGTAAGGATCAGGATGGATGATGGAGTGAAGAGCTTGGACCCCAGAGGGGCTTCCTACGTACCGCGCGTTAACACGGATCAAAGTCAACGTAGTTCGGGCATACAGTTTAACGTCATGCTGGACGTCGGCAAGCCGACTCACGAAGAGGTCGAGGCCGCCGGGCGGAGGATTGAACCGAACCACCTCGCACAGAGGGGGATGGAACGGCCGGGTGGATCACAGTTTCACGTCATGCTGGACGATAAAAGGGGAAATGGAAAAGGGGGGGCTGTGGGGAGGCACCGTGGAGATACACACGGGCAGTCTCCCACAGGGGCGGATTCATAGGTGAATCAACGCAAGCGTGAACCCTGGAGGGGTCCACTGATGGACGAACCGACGTAAATACGACCGGGACGACCAGGTGGTGGGCTTGGACCTCAGGGAGGCTTCCTACGTACCCTGTATAGAAGACAGGGATCAAAGTCCACGTAGTTCATTCTGTCAGGACTTACGCACTTGGGGCAGCCCGGATGCTGCAAAACTCAGTTGGAAGGGACTTGGACCGAAAGCAGAAGACACCTCGATCCCAGTCAGACCCTCTACTGGCTTCGGCAGTGGGGAGGCGCAATGGAGATACACATGTGCAGCCTCCCACGAGAAACTAGGGGTTTGTAATACCCTGCCCCCGTAGGGAAAAGCCACTCCCATTAAATCGTCCCTAAAGAGGGGCAATCCCGACATCCCTGCAGGGACGAGCGGGTGGGGGCCACATCCAAACCGGGGGGACCCTGTGTGCGGAGCACGGGATCAGGTTGCGGACGGTTTAACGTCTTGCCGGACGAGGTACAGTTTAACGTCATGTGTTGAGGACGAAGCGGACGGTTTAACGTCTTGCCGGACGACGTACAGTTTAACGTCATGTGTTGAAGACGAAGCGGACGGTTTAACGTCTTGCCGGACGAAGTACAGTTTAACGTCATGTGTTGAGGACGAAACACTTGGCAGTTTAACGTCTTGCAGCGCGGACGATGGGGGCTAGGCAGTTTAACGTCGTGCAGCTTGGACGGATGTGCAGTTTAACGTCATGCTGGACGAATATGCAGTTTAACGTCATGCTGGACGTATGCGCAGTTTAACGTCATGCGGGACGAATGCTGAACAGTTTAACGTCTTGTAGCTCGGACGTTGTGTAGTTTAGCGTCATGCAGGGCATAGGTTGTCGGACGATGGGTGCATGTCACTTCGCACGAACCTGGAGGGTCGCACGGGAAGACAACGCACGGTGCGGGCACCCAGGATGAGGAGCATCGGGCGCCACGCAGGCAGGTGCCCTCAGGGGGTCGAGGGGACGACCCTGGCAGATTGCGCGCAAAAAGGAAGCTTTGCGCGCAATACTGCGGGCCGGCGCGCAATCGGAGCGTCTGGCGCGCAATTGGGCCAGCGCCTTGCGCGCGGATGCTTGAGATTGCTCACACCGGGCTTCGGATAGCGCGCGGGGGCAACGGCTCATTCTTTAACGAATGGCCACTTGAAAGAAGGGGGGGTGCGCGCAATCCGGCCGGATTGCGCGCACCCCGGGGGCAATTGCGCGCAAGCGGGTTCTTTTGCGCGCAAAGGCCTTAGGGTGAGTTTTTATTCAAATGAAAGGAGCCAGCGGGGATTGCGCGCGAAGGCGGACCCCGAGGCTTCCTTGCGCGAAAGAAAGGAGGTTACCTGAAGTTCGTCATTGCGCGCGGAAGGGGTTGAATTGCGCGCACGAGAGACGTTTCGACTTCCAGCAACCTTTGAAACGTTGGGGGTCGCCTTGTATTTATAGGCAACCCCGGGCGCGGAATCCAAGGCGTGAGCGCGAAATTCTTCTCGCGGGCGCGGAATCGGACACGGCGCGCAAAGGGAGCCGCGCGGGCCTGCGGCGCGCAAAATATGCGCGCCGGCCCGGCGCATTGCGCGCATCCCGGGGGTTTTGCGCGCGCCTCATCGCTTTTGCGCGCAGGCCTCGGAAATTCCGCGCAAGGCCTCCGGGCCCTCCGAAACGTTCTTCCGACTCCAAATATCACTTCGCTTTCCGCATCCGGAGCTTCGTTTGGGAACAACGGACTTTTCCGGCGTCTACAATGGTATTTGAGAGATTTTATTCTTTATGCGTAGTTTTGCATTATCAAATGATTGTTAATATTAAGTGGTGTTTGCTAAGTGATTAACCATGTTCTGATAATGTTTACACATAGTCCGGTTTTTATTTTATTCTATCTTTGCATGCTTGTTTATTTCATTAATTATGTGATCACGACAACACATACATAATAAATAAATCATGCAATCAGACCGAAATAAAATAAGATGACATAATCATGAGCTTTTATTGGTTAGTTTATCTAGCGGTTTGATAAGCTAACCCTGACCTGGGGAAAAACACCTTGAACCGATGGTTCGTGTTTTGCAGCTCCCACCTGTCCACCTTTGTATCTTCTTGGGTTGGTTTCGCCTCAGCTTCAGGTTTTGAACTGTCTCCTCTGGCTTGGGAGATCCTCCATTATATGAGATTTACATTAAAGAAACCATGGGCACACATGCCCTACATTTTATTGGAAGAAAGCTCGCAGACCAACGAATTTAAATTTAACAAATTTAAATGAAACCACACACACATACAAAGGGTCTTTGGTCTAGCTCATGATCATCCATAGCATGCAATGACATTTACGCATATTTATAATTCAAATTCTTTTAATCGTTCTATTATTTAAGATAAGTCGCGCTTGAAATTAATTAATTATGATCTTATAATTAATCAATTCTTTATCTTAAATTCCTTTCTGAATTTCCTTGAGATTCTTCTCATCCATATCTCTTGTACAAGTCTTTGTACTTTTGGAGGAAACCTGGTGAAATTCCATTTCTGGAAAGTACACGACGTGTAGTTTATATTTACACGACGTGTATTTCTTTTCATCCTTTATCCAAAGTACACACCGGGGGCTTTGGCGTGTTCTCTATACTTTGGAAATTTTGGAATACACGGCGTGTAGATTAATCTAACACGGCGTGTACTTCCTTGTTACGCGGTTATCGGCCTGACAATCCCGTGTACGCGGAACACGGCTTCTCCTTGTACAGGGTTTCACCTGGGTTGGATCGGACTACACGTCGTGTTGATTTAACATACACGTCGTGTATTTCGGTTCCACGCGTCGTTCATTTCTGATCAACACGGTGTAATAAAACTCAAGTATACTCAATTCACACGGCGTGGTTTGGCGGACCAGTACCGGTTCATTGAACCGAAGTACACGACGTGTAGTTTTCATTACACGTAGTGTATTCCCGTGTTGTACAGACAGAAAGAGCGGATCCTCCGGATGAGTTCTTCATTTTTATTTTAATCAAAATTAAAATTAAAAGGTCGTTTCTGTGATGTGAATCGTGAAACGAATGAGGAAGAACAGATCTCGTTAATTTAGTTTAATAGAACGATTTATCACGAATTGAATCAAATATAAATGCGTAAATTATCAACGATAATTAAATAACTATAATCAACGTTGTAACCTCCCTCTGATACCAATTGAAGGTTTCGGGCGCAGCGGAAGCACGTGGGTGGATGTGCCCACTTGGCCTTTTGTCATTAGCAATGATCAATTCAGGATCAATACGACGATAAACGTCAGTCTCCACGGATCGATTCACAGAAATAGACAAAGAAGAAGAAAGATCCTGGAATCACAAAAGTGGATCGTCACAGGTTGATTATAATTAATTTAATTAATTGACAAGAAGTACATTTTGAGTGTTCTTTCTTCGTTGATATTCTTGATCACGTTCTGTTGTGATTCGTCGTTGCGTCGCAGAAGCCAAGGGTGGACTTCCTCTAATGGTGATCCACACGTGCACCACGTATCTCTGGACGTCGCCAAAAGTGTCTCCGGGTGCTAGCGTGGAGAAACCTTTGCTTGCATTGTCCGCCTGAGTTCGTCTTGATCCGATGGAAGAGGATCTCTCTCGGTCTTAAGAGCGTTCTTGGAGGAAGTGGTTCTTTTGGCCTTGAAAGAATTCTCCAGAATTGTTGTGCACAACGATTCTCTTGTGTGAAAAGAGTTGGGGTTGTGAGGATATTTATAATCGGGTTTGAGGTTGTAGAGTTATGACAATAAATAAACGCGTTATGCGTTATATTTATTTCATTTACTCTTATTGAAAACCCCATGTCGAATAATTAATTCCTTGACATGCACCCACACTGATTATAATAAATATCATTTAATAAAACAATATTATATCTTCAAAATCCCGACTGGAAAACTACACGGCGTGTAATCATTAATACACGGCGTGTACTTGTTTTCCATAAAACTACACGGCGTGTAATCATTAATACACGACGTGTACTTGTTTTTCATTTCCTTTCCAAAATGAAAACTACACGGTGTGTAATCATTAATACATGACGTGTACTTGTTTTCCATGAAAAACTACACAGCGTGTAATCATTAATACACAACGTGTATATCTTGTTTTTCATTTCTTTCTTCCTCCATCATTAAAACGATTTAGGCTTCCTTGAATAATTATTATACCACGTACGAGAATAATCTTTATTCTACTTGAGATACTTGGATACACTTAGTGTGTGACCCTCTAGGCCTCTTTCTCGTTGGCATTAGGCGGGCTTGCCTAAAGTCCAAGATTACTGTCTAGCAACGGGTCAAGTCACCCAAGAGAAAAAAGTTGACGTTGCATTGACGTGTCACCTCATACGAACGCTTACTGTATAATTTAATCAATTTGTCTCAATATCTCATCAAGCAGGTTTCATGACAGTGTCATAAACCTATATGCTTGATCCGTCTTTCTTTGACTTCTAGAAATAAACTCGTCGTGACACCATGGTCATGGAATTTGTGCGACAGTTCTATTTCAATCAAAGGGCCTGAGATATCTACTTCCATAAATATGGAAGGGACAAATCCTTTCTCGACTTATTCATTAACAACATGTCATTCGTGACGCACCCAACGTACCCTACTTCCCGCCAACTCTCTTCGTGGCGGTTTTCGTCAGCAAATCTAAGTGCGCGAGTCATGACATGAGTTAATGATAATCTTCCAGTCTAAGGACCATTACAATGTCCGATGACACCAAGACATGCAGAATTGCTATTGGCGGGTCTCTTCTCATAATCCCATATCTTGGAGATTACCAAGTGTGAACTTCATGAGAGAGAGTCTCATCTTCTTACGAGTACTCGCAAATGACGGTCTGTATACTATGTGTCCTATCATACTATGTCATCCAACCGTAGAACTTTATTTAAGAATATTGTTATAGCATTTCAAGGTTCTCATCATAGCGGGGATCTGCCATGACCTTATTAATGCAACAAATATTCCAGGACATTATTATATTATAGTCATGCAGAACAATGAACAATATATAATAAGAGTATATTCATGTAATTAAAGTACAAAACAATTGGTTCTCAGGACACCAACTCTTACAGAAAGATCACACTATTTTAAGGCAATAGAAAGAACAAGAACAACGAAGTCGGGTATACTTGATTCCTCTGGTTTTTCCCTTCCCCTTACACTTTCATTTATTTCTATTTTGGTTTCAATTCATGTAGCTATTATGCACTGATTTGTGGGTATGCTCTTTGGTTTGTGCTGTGGATCTTGGAGTTGAAGGGTGTGACATAACAGTGATTTGAGGTTCCTCACTGGCACTAGAGTTGACTTGGTTTGTTTATTTCGGTTCCAGATCTAGTATTGTAGCGCTGATGATGCGAGCCGTGTGGCTTGCAACTTCCGGTGGTTCCCTGGCTTCGACATCCGCAGGTGAAGACTACGAAGAACCTATTTCCATACCTTGGAGACGGCTCCAGAGGGGTGGCACCATGAAGTTCTGTTTGTTATCAGAGTGCTCTTTCTGTGTGGCTCTGGGACTTTCTGGTTGCCAAAAATCTCTCTTTGTTTGAACGGTAAAGGGGCGTGGTGTCACTACCAATATGTGTGTGTGTGTTTGCTAAACACTTTCCTTTTGTTATTACATCAAAACAGGTTTCTTTTTTCAACTCAAATAACTATTTTTTTTAAATACCTTAAAATACACTTGATCTCTCGTATCTTCTATTTTTTAAGGATATAGCTAAACTGATTTTGTGTTGAATAAAATTCTGCATCATTTTATGAATGCATGTATTTTATAAAAAACCTTTTTGACTTATTTATTTATATTAAGTATGAAAAATGATTGAATACATAAATTATAAATGTTATCAAAAATCCATTTTTAGCGTCCTTTTGCCTTGCTCCCATCTAGTCACCTCTATGTCACGGGATGAGCGTCTCAGCACAACGGTTCGCCCGTGCGACACCCCAGCCCCCTCCAAGGCGGGTGGGGTTCAGTCTTTCAGCTCTTCGTATGTGAGGTTCACTGGTTTCGTCTTGCCATGGATTCATCAGGAGAGTTGCCCCAACTCTCAACCAGTGGTGTCAAGTCTGACATGCACCATCCTTCTCTTTGTCGGGGTGACTACCATCTTTTAGATAGGAACAAACCAGATAAACCGCATCTTTGATGTTCTTGCTGGTGTGGGATATGACCCCCATGATTGGGTCATGACATTCTCCCACCACCATTCCATGCACACCCTCGTGCATGCAGGATCGTGACCTTCTGTGTGTTCGTGAAATGGTGCTTCCAACTAACCGACTATCAAGCATGGCCTTAGGGGACACTCTTTCCTTGTCGTTGACGTCAATGACCCACCCACTCTCTGGGTCGCAAACCACCGTGGTTCACCCTCTCTCAGGGTCGAAAACCACCTCCATGAGACTCACCCTTCATAGTGGCGTCTTTGTCTCTGACTTCTCTCGAGCGTGACCTTCTCTGTCGTGTCACCTCCGCATGACACCCCGGGATTCCGCTCCCACCACCAAGGTCCGTCTGGCAGCATTCCGCAACACTACGAGGCACATTCCCTCTGATACCACTTGTCACGGGCTGAACGTCTTAGCACAACGGTTCGCCCGTGCGGCACCCCAACCCCCTCCATGGCGGGCGGGGTTCAGCTTTCCAGCTCTTCGTATGTGAGGTTCACCGGTTTCGTCCTGCCATGTACTAATCGGAGAGTGGCCCCAACTCCCAACCAGTGGTGTCAAGTCTGACACGTATCATCCTCCTCTTTGTCAGGGTGACTCCCGTCTCTTAGATATGGACAAACCAGATGAATCACAGCTTTGATGTCCTTGCTGGTGTGGGACAGGACCCCCATGATTGGGTCGTGACATCTAGCTCTCAATCCCATCACTGCCAATCTGTCGCGATGCCCCATCCCATTGTTCCATAGTCTCGATCTTATCATCTTATAATTGGGTTGGAATTATCTTCACTCTATAATATAATTGGCTTATCTCAGTGCTAGAAGTAGGCTTTGTTAGCGTAAGTGTCCTGATAATCGGAACGCCCTTAAAAGCGTTTGGTTTTTACAAGACCTTAACACCACACAAAATGGGATTTAATAGCTTTAGAAATAATGTTGATAAAGGTCTTACTGCTGCAGTGTGATATTTGAATAACATCACATTCCAATAAATACACATGTATGCAAATTCATAATTTAATTGAAATAAAATTTACATCACAAATACAAAAAAAACACTATTATTTATTCATTTCAAACAATGTTTTGTATAATTACATTTATAATTACTATCCACAAACATTTAAAAATATCAATGCTTCATTGTCTTTGACACCCGCGACCCCCTTCAAAAAAGCTCAATCATGGTATCAGTTGCTGGACAAACCATCCAAACTAGAGCAAAAAAATTCACATGTATAAGAAAACAATTCTTATGTTAGTTATACTATAAAGAAATAAATTAAACATAAATAGGAAACAATACATTAATAAAATGACAATTTTTAATAAAAGGATACACCTGGAGTCATATCGATCACGCTATGCTTCGAATTGAGATAAGACATATTCCTACATGACACAAATGACTTAAGGATTGTGTATATCACTCGTCTTTTTTTACTAAAATGTCATTTTAAACTAGAAACACACATTTTGTGTCATACTGGTCACATCGTGTGCCGATTTGACGTGAGATAAATTCTTACACGTCACAAATGACTTATGGATAGTTTTTTTAAATTATCAAGACAATTCGAGCGTCTTTGCTCGGTTTTTAGTGAGTAACACGTTTTGAACTAAAATGTCAATTTTAAACTGGTAACAGTTACTTTGAGTCCTACCGAGCACACCGTGTATCAGATTGAGGTGTGTCTGATTCTTACATGTCAGAAATGACATATGGATTGTTGTTCTAAAGTATCAAAACAATCAAAATGATTTTGCTTGGTTTTGGGTACCTCACTTGTGTTCTTTACTAAAATATCAATTTTAATTAAAAGGATACTTTGAGTTATATCGATCACACCGTTTGTCAGATTAAGTTGCGACTATTTCCTACATGTCACAAATGAATTATGAATCATTGTCCTAAAGTATCAAAATAATTCGAATGCATTTTCTTGATTTTGAGTATGTCACTTGTGTTTTTTTTACTAAAATGTCATTTTAAACTGAAAACACGCACTTGAAGTCATACCGATCACATCATGTGTCAGTTTGACGTGAGACCGAATCTTACATGTCACAAATGACTTATGGATAATTTTCTTATATTATCAAGACTATCAGAGTGTGTTTGCTCAGTTTTTAGTGAATGATACATGTTTGAACTAAAATGTTAATTTTAAACTCATAACAGATACTTTGAGTCAAATCGGGCACACCGTGTATCAGATAGAGGTGCAGTTGATTCCTACACGTCAAAAATGACTAATGAATTGTTTTCTTAAAGTATAAAAACAACATGAATGCACTTTCTTGGTTTTGAGTATGTCACTTGTCTTTTTTACTAAAATTAATTCATTTTTAAATAAAGACACACTTGAAGTCATAACGATCACATCGTACGTCGGATTGATGCGTGATTGATTTCTACACGTCACAAATGATTTATGGATCATTTTCTTAAGTATCGGAATAATAAAAATGCGTTTGCTCAGCTTTGATCATGTCACTTGTCTTTTTATTTTAAACTGGAAACACGTACTTTGAGTCATACCCACAACATCGTGTGTTGGTTTGACGTGAGACTGATTCGTACACATTAAAAATGAATTATGAATCATTTTCATAAATTATCAAGATAATCAGAGCACATTTTCTTGGTTTTTAGTGAGTGATGCATGTTTTGAACTAAAATGTCAATTTTAAACTGATAACAGATACTTTGAGTCATATTGAGCACATGGTGTATTGGATTGAGGTGCGGCTAATTGCTACATGATAAAAATTACTTATGGATCATTGTCCTAAAGTATCAAAATAATATGAATGTGTTTTATTAAAATGTTAATTTTAAATAAATAGATACACTTAAAGTCATATTGGTTGCATCGTGAGTCAGATTGAAGCGCGGTTGATTCTACTTGTCATAAATGACTTGTGAATCATTTTCGTAAAGTATTAAAACAATATAAATATGTTTGGTCTGTTTTGAGTTTGTGATGTGTGTTTTGAACTAAAATGTAAGTTATAAACTAAAAACATACAGTTCGAGTCATAGTGAGCACACCGTGTATCAGATTGTGGTGCTGTTGATTGAACCATTTCGTTGTTTCCATTATCTCAGTTGCAGTCTGGAAGTCCAATCTCTCACTAGCTTGAGCAGCTTCCAACAAACCACCACAACTTGAGCAAAAGAATCCACTTGTATAAGAAAACAATTCTTATGTTAGTAATAAATTAAGCATAAATATGAAACAATACATTAAAAAAATGTCAATTTTAAACTAAAATCGCACAATTTGAGTCATACTGGGTACACCATGTATCATATTGAGGTTTGGTTGATTCCACCATGTATATTTATCCTACAATGCATTCAACATTTTGGGTTATCAAATAATATTATTGTTTGATAACCCAGAATGTTGAATGCATTAGAGAATAAAAAGAAACTTGCATCATCATGAGTGCATCATCTATTTTGAGTGCATGATCGTAGTACATGAGTGAATCATCTTTATTGATGAGGTCATTTTTTCATGATCTCTTTGAAAATTAACAAAATAAGTATCAGATAAAAATGATAAGAGAATTAACTAAAAAAAGTAGATAAAATGATAAGAGAATTAACTAAAAAAAGTAGATAAAATGATGAGAAAATAAACTAAATAAGTAGTAGGAAGTCACATCTTCATGATATATGTGTACATTCTGGCACCAGGTATGTTGCCTAGTTGTTTATAAACAAATATATTTCGTCTTATGAATACGAGGACTTTTGAAAGTCATGGTAGTATTAAAAAAATATAAATACACAGAGGATTAAAAAATCTTTTGAATGAAATAGTAATTATCTTCAAAAATACCTATTTAGGGATGCTGGTTTGTTGATGGTACATGATATCTCATAAATTTTCAAACATAATAACCATAATATTTGCCATTGGTTTGTTTCGGACACTATAAAAACATTGAAAAATATAAGTAATTTTGTTTTGATATGTGTTTTGATAGTGTTATCTTATTATATATACTCTAATACTTATCCACTTATAGAATTCAATTGGCTCCTTGTACGCATGGACTACCCTCATACCATGATTTTGATGATATTTAGACACTGTCCTATCATAACAGAATTCTCATTAAAATATAATATAAAATAAATAACTTGAAGTTTAGTTCTAAAATGTTGGATGTAGTGTATTACAAATTGACAAACGTCATCACATGTGGTCGGTTTGTTGGGTATCCATGCATTGAATCCAGAAAATAAATCTTTGGAGTATCCAAATTGACTGCAATGACTACCCAATGTTTCCTAAAAAAATGAATAAGTAATGAAAAGAATGAAAATATATTTGATATGATTAAATTGTAGAGTTTTACCCCTGCATCATTAGTAATAAGAAGATTCGGTTGTCTGTAAGTTTGCTTTCAAACACTACGACTATTTTTTCCACTATTGCATCAATTTGATCTGAATCCAATGAGGTTAGTTGTGTAGAAGCGATGCGAGGACTAATGAGTCCATATTTATGTTCATAGGGTTTCCCGTCAAATAGTATTGATATAGATGGCTTCAAAAAATATGAATTATATTTAGTCATAATTAACATAGTAGATCAGCTATTGGAAAAGAAATTATGAAAACACACCTCGTGTATACATTGTTAACTGAGACTCCCAGCCAGTCATACTTGAGCATTTCATATTCTCAAGATTAATGTAGTCTGTAATGGCCTCTTCGTACATTTTTTCTTAAAAATCAACTATGACGTTACTACCACTTTGTAACCTTGTATCCATAAGAACATTCAATGTTAGTAAATGCGGATATTGAACGAGTGGGGTAAAGGTAATCTACGAAGAACTTTTTGATTGGTCGGTTGATGTTTTAGATCGTTTTGATTTGACCTTTCGTTTCACTCCCTTCCCTTTGTCCGTTTGTATTAACATTCATCGGTTTATACCTTTTTCATTAATTGTTAAAGGTTTAGCATGAAAAATAAATTGAAAATAAATACCTCCTTATCGACATGTTTTTTTACAATATCTGATGGTCATGTTATGAATGTTCCAATATCTTGCTCGACCGTATGAATATCTACATCATCAAGTGGAACATGTAGCTCTATGTTTGGCCCATGATCTACGCTAATCCCCACTCTCACATGACCTATTGGAAGTTGTCTATTGTGTAGAGTATCATCTTGGATATTGAGCACGGTAGCCCTCACAATAAGGCGACGAGTGAATGTTGATAGATATAAATCACAATTATTTTCACCCTATAAAATATTGGTACAGGAAAGATACCAGTGTCTGCCTGATTCAAATTTCACATAAACAATTATAAGAATATTGATTACCTCATCTAAGACAGCTCTTTCAAAGGAATGACTCACCTTAAATATGGTGGGGGCATCAAACAATGGTTGTTCTTGTGTAATTTCTTCTCTTTGCTTCCTTCCCATAACATTTTCTAGCAACTAGACCACCAAATAAATTTTCTTCAAGAGTAACTAATCATGACTGCATCTCTTCCATTTTTTATCTTTACCCCCTATTCATTTCATTTCTCAAAATATGTTTGGGATGTCACCCCAAAACCCGCACATCTGTTGTGACCATACTTTTCTAGCCTCTTCAAGGCCACTGACAGTAGCTGTTCATCTAGTACAACTGATGATGATTTCTGTGTCTAAGTCAGATACAAAAAAAGGAAAATAAGTAATCATTGTTATGTAATACCGATTTAAAGATTTTTTTGTATTATATCATACTAACACATGTTTCTCACATTTTTTGTGGGTTTTCATTTATTAGCATCTCATATTTATTTACACATGCCTCCTTCCATAGCACATGACGTGAGATGAAAGTGGATTTGTATTTGGATTCATCAATCTGCATATAAATAGAAGAACATAATTATGTTGTTGTTTCATGCCACGCATAAGTATTACAGTAGATTTAAAACATGTACCATTTTTTTCAAGTGAAGCGTACGTCATCCTTGCTTTATGATTATGGTATGTTGGTTTTGATGTCCATTTCTTATTCTTAGTACTCAATTGTTGTTTCATAAATTAACAATTCTTAATCAAATTGATTAATACATGTATTGTTAAACAATGTATTACCACCCTCAATGTACCTGAAAAGATGTCTCCCCACGACAACCAGTAAACACATCCCATGATTCTTGGCTTATTAGGTGTGCATACATATGCGGTGGGTGCATGTTTATTTTCCCTTCAACATATTTTAGATGAAACTTGATAAGAATTGTCTGAAATCCTCTTTGAGCCTTTCCAACAAACATTAATACAAATTTCCTTCAGGAGTCATCTACTATAAATGCACCATTCAAGAGATAATGAATCGTAAGTCAATGTTTTATTATTATTTTTTAGTAAAATAAAGGATATCATAATGTTACCCTAATCACTTCCCAAATCAGTGTCTTAAGTACATGCACAACATTGTGCCACAAATCTATATCAATAAGCATGCACTCTTGAGTGATGAGCCCAATGAAACTACTAAACATGGACTTTTGGGGTTAACAACCTAGCCGCATGCATTCTATCTAACCTCAAATTTGATGCCTTTGCTTCTCACCTTAATAATTTTTGCTAACAATGTCATGCTACGATGATCCTGTTTTTTCTAGGACATCGGTTTTTCACCATCTATCATTTCCTCATGTTCAACATCGTCAATATGTTGTTCCTCTAGATTGGTAGCAATGACATGTGCAAAAGGTTGTTATTCCTCTGCATTGGAAGCACTAACAGGTTGAGAAACCTGTTGTTTCTTAGGATTGGGAGCATCGACACATGCATAAGTCATTATCTGCAGAAGTGGTTGAACATTTAATTTAAATTATGTAAATGTAGCAATGAATAGATAATAATATGGGGTGACACAATGGATATTTTTAAAAAATATAACCTGATTATTGAACTCTTTTTAAAGGTTGAAGGGATTTGAACCCTCAATCGAGTATTCAAATCCCTTCATTGTGGTCTCCTTTGACATACAAGACCCCATCTATATTGGGACTGCTGTGAAATGATTGTGATGTCCCAATGAAAGGGTTATCCTCAGTTGAATTTTCATCTGACCCTTCAGTGGTTTTGGTCGATAACATAACAATTGACCACTTTTGGTTTACGGGATTTGGAACATAAACTACTTATACTTCCTATGGTTCCATTATAAATGATTCATTATTGTTCCCTTACTGAAATATACTTTCATGAAACTCAATTCATCTATTTTAATAGAACTCCTATTATCAACCCACTTGTATTGAAAAATTAACACTTGAAATATTGCATAATCCAGCTCTCATATTTTTTTGATGGTGCCAAAGTATGACATATTCATATAAATTGGATTTCTATCCTTAGTATCAGATACATGAATTAATTCATCAACAAGTGTAACTCCACTATTTTTCATGGTACTTCATTCATTATGTTTATTTTTATAGAAAGTATAACCATTAATTACATAACCATTTTAAGATAATACATTAACACTTGATCCTCTGGCTAGCCATCAAAGTCATTCTGAAATTGAATCTAGATTTTCATCTGAATCCTTAAAAATATGGTTTTGAAATCATCTTATAAATTGTTTATTATGTGTATTTGATATCCAGCTTTCAGCTTTGATGGATTCAAATTCCTAATTTTTTGGGGTTTCAATATACGGGGAAACCTCTAAACTATTATGAAAAACATAAAGGTGAGACTACTCCCGATCTGTAATAGTGATTGTGACAACATCTATTTTAGAAATTACTTCACCCATAAGCTACCTAATGTGATGATATTTTAGTAGATCAATAGTTTCCACATCAGACAGGTAGTAGATACATAATTCAATGTCTTCCTCAACAATATATCGCTCCGCAATACAACCTCCTAGTTGAATTCAATTTTTGACATTCCGTTTCAAAATCTTCATATATCATTCAATAATTTACATCCATCTATAATGTACAAGACCACATAGTTGAATCTCTCTTACCAAGTGAACCATCATATCAAAGAATACCATTGAGAAGAACATTTCCAATTCACATAACATAACGATAATTTCCTTTTCTATAGTTGAAAATTTTACTGGGTCTATAATTTTGTTGCATATAGATTTGAAAAAGAAACAGAGCTTAGTTAATGTATGATGTACATTCTTGGAAAAAATTTAAAATAAAGCTACAGACATTAGATCTTGTATCAATACATGACAGTCATGTGATTTTAGACCTTTTAACTTTAAATCAGTCATTGACATGATATTATTGATATTCGATGAATACCCCTATAGAACCTTTACATCATTCAAGAAGTTTCAAAACTGATATCACTCCTATCTAGAAAGAGTGTAAACAACTGGAGGAAGAAAATCTGTTTTTCACCCTTCACTAGCGCCAACTATCCACATATTCCCATGTCAATCATATCCAATATAGCCTTAATTTCATACTTTGTTTTGTTGAGTGTATGTAGTAACGTGTCAATGAAACTATCACATACATTCTTTTCAACATGTATAACATTAATAAAATGTCTGACATACAAACAAATCCAATATAGTAATTAAAAAAACTAATCTCTTTTTCCAGCCAGTTTTCATAAGGTTTTTCGAAAAAGGTTTACCATAAGCAGTGTTTGTATCTTTTACTTTCTAAAATAGTTGATCACCTGTTAGTGGAGACAATGATATACTTTCTTCTAAACTCTCATCAAATGATGTTGTCTAAGATCGATACTTATGTCACCAGGGTAGAAATCTATGATATCCTAGAAACAAATTCTTCGATGAATGCTTCATCCTAATTAATAGTGTACTTTGTTCACAAATGGAGCACCCTTCAGTTCCTTTAGTGCCATATCCTAAAAAATTTCCATAAGTAAGAAAGTTGTTTATCATCCCGTATAACATGGATCTCAATGTGAAATCTTATTTGCTGTAAGAATTATACAATGTAACATCTGAATATCACAATAATTTCTAAATATCGATTAATGGTGCCAAATAAACATCCATATCATTACCCGGTTGTTTCAATCCTGATATAAGTATAGATTACATAATGTATTTTCATTTTATGCATAACCACAGTGGAAAATTAGAATTTACCAATATAATCATCCATGTACTGTGAGTGTTTTTTTGAAAAACAGAAGGATTCACTCCATCTGTAGATAGCGTAAGACGAAGGTTTCTTGACTTATTTTCAAATTCAAGATACTCATGATCAATTTTCTTCCTCTGAGGAGAGTCTACCGGGTGACAAAGTTTCCCAACTATATTTCTTGTATCTGCATTCTACGTTAATTGCCTCACAGTCTCCTCACTTCCATATAGGTGTCTAAACCTTGGAATTATTGGAAAGTACCATAAAAATTTGTTAGGACTCAATTCATCTTTTTTGTATCAAGAATCACCACACTTTGTGAGCATTCTTTAAGCGATTTTTGGTCCTTAATAAATATTATATAGTCATTTGGACAAACATGTATTCTTTCAAAGATTATACCCATTGAATGTAGCATTTTTTTAGTATCATATTTTCGGCTAGGAAGCTCATTATCTTTTAGGATCATATCATTCAAGAGATAAAGTAGTTCAGTAAAACCGACATCACTCCATCTATTTATATCTTTTAAATTATATAGATTCAGTATGGCTGACAATGTCGTATATTTAGTACAACCAGCATATAATGGTTTCTTTGCACAACTCTTTAACTTCTCAAACAATTTTGGAAAATCACTAAATTTATCTTCAACTGTCATTTCCATTTCCTTAATATGATCTTCATTATCATTCACACATGTAATCACATCCTCGATACTATCTTTTTTATTGTCCACACTTGTAATCATATCAGATGATCCATAAAACACAATGTTATCTCAGTCACTAGCTACATTCAATTTTTCCCCGACTTTAGTCCAACATATATAACTTCAATCTATTCCATGATAGATCTAGTGTTCTTCCAACTCCTCTAGACTAATTAGTCTTGAATAACAATAGTATAAACATGGAAAAAGGATTTGAGAAGGGTAATATGTATGATCTTTTGCAAACTTGATGAACTTGTTCACCCCGTCTTCATACTCTTTTTTCATACTACTGGAATCCATCAATTTTCAATTCATATTCATCATATTTGATTTGGTAATATTAATATTTTAAAAAATAAATAAATACACAAAATGGTCATTTCAAGTAAGGGGAACCCGACATTTGAACGTTTCAAAAAAAATTAACATGCTTTGATGGAAATGGGTAATTGAAGTTAAGAAAAGAATTACTCCACTGATGGTAGGTGTTATCCTCTGAATTAATCCACAATGATCATCGGTACCTGTTATGGGATGACTAATGCTCATGGCAGTTCAAGTAACATAGGTTTATGTCTAGAAGAGATGGAGGGTGAGTATTAGGAAAAAAATGAAATAATAACTGTCTGGGAGATGAAATTGATGAGGATGACATTTGTCTCCATAAATCTAAATGTTCCCAGGTTGGGGAGTTGGTGAAGCACTAGAAAACATTTATTAGTTTGCTGTCTAAAGTTGAAAAAAGTAGCAGCAGTAGTATGATCCCTACAAGGGGCTCCTTGATTAGTGTAACCATGAGAAGGCTCAGTTGGATGGTCTTACACGCACTCATGTTGAGACATGCATTGCAGTTTCAATAGTCAAAGAAAGCCTTCAATTACTCCATGAAAAGGAAAAGACTTTTGGTACGAGGAATACATCTCTATAGCGCTTAGCTTCATGTGAGTCCAAGGTTGTGGGAGTGGGGTCACGATAGATATCCTATGGGTTGGATGGAGTTAGTGACATACCCTTTCCATGGTGTTATTATCAATCTATATTATGTATGAGGTGGGATTCTGTGTATCTAGGAGGTATATGAAAGTTAATATGATCATATAAATATAGATACCACCCATTGTCCTTACACAGGTATGCATTTATAAATATACATACCACTCATCCCATTGTATTTTTAAATATAGCCACCACTCAACTTTTTGACACATATTTTAAGGAGTGTTCAAAAAGGAAAAGGAAATTAGTAAGTGTGTGGATCAAGACTTTAATCAATAAAAGTGGTTAATTTCTAAAGAGTAATTGTAAAAGAAAAAGTGTATCACTTATTTAGCACCTCTTCTCAATGATAAATTACCACTGCCCTAGAATCTTTAATAAGGACTATTTCTCAAAAAGGTAATCCTATGTGCTCTCCTATAATATTCTTCTTCAACATTTTCTTTTTTATAGTATCCCTATGCATTCCAAGGTAATACATTGTTTCCCTTTTCTAGTTTCATACTTCATATAAAATACAAACGAATCCCTAATTTTATGGATGTATTTTGATAAGTGGCCAGCGACTAAAGTGAAAGTCTAATTCAAGTGGGTGATGCAAGAAATTAAATCAACTTATTTCTTAAAATATGATTGATAGTTTAGACAAAATATCATGGAGGATCTAATTGAATTTGAGTTTACTAATTATTTTTATATGTTAAGAAATATTAACCTAAATGTAGGAATCAATAATAATGTTTGTTTTAAAAATTTAGTAAGATATTTCTTTATCAATTAAGTTTTTAAGTAAAGGAAATTAACATCTAATTGAATTTTATATTACTAAAATTTTCTTCCAATCCTTTTACATATAATTAAATAATAATATTCATTATATAGAGTTTAGAAATATATAACAAGATTTAATGATAAATCAAAATATACATTTGAATAAAACATATAATGTTATAAAAGTTTTCAAATTTTATTTAAGAGTTACATTAAAAAAAATTATATAACACCTATTGGTATTTTATTTTCATTTAATTTTTTTATTTTATTCATATATTTAATATGATGAAAATCTATTCAATTCATTAATATAAGGATCCAACAATAACATTCATTTTAGAATTTTAGAAAGATTTTAAAAAATATATGTCAAGAATATATAATTGAAAATCTAGACACAACTTATTAAATTCATGGTTAAAAATAAATATATATGTAGAAAAAAGACATATATTTGGATACATTGATTATTTTTCTCATTTCAATGTTTTATATCAAACATATTTTTTAGGATCAAACTAAATTTTACTTCACTAAAATTATTTTGTTTCTTTAAAAAATTATGCAGTTGTAAATCCAATATAATCCGTCAATACTAAAATTTAACTATAATACTTAATTTCATATAATCAAACAATATCAAATAATTAATATATATTCAGGAAACTTAAATGGGTTGAGGGATGATGGGAATCAGGGGACCCTTATCGATAACTGGGATGAGTTCATGAAGAGTGTGAGGACCACCAAAGAAAAGGGATGAGATTGGTAAGGGGCTTTAGTGATGATTATAGAATACCCCAATGACGGTGGGTGGAATAATCAATAATACAAAATTTTTGTTCAAACATACCAGAAATAAAAAACCAATTTTGATCCACAGTGTTTGAAAAAACTGAAGTCCAAGATATACATCATGGTCAATAGAGACTTTATGATGATTGTGAAATTCCATGCTAGACGTCGTGAATGTTGCAGTGGTGATGAAACACCCACATGAATTCTACTATGCCACATAGGGATGGTTGGGTCAAACAAGAAGAGGATCAACCAAGATTGAGGCGAATCGTGAACACTACTGGAAATACAGTCTTTCCCAACAGTTCTGAACCGTTGGGAAAGGCTGCAGAACCGTTGGTATATGTTATACCAACGGTTCTGCAAACTGTAGGGAAGTAAGCCGTTGGGAAAGCTTTTCCCAACGGTTTACTATGAACCGTTGGTATAGGGTGGGGAAAGCTAACATATCCCAACAGTTGTGCCAAACCGTTGGGATAGTTTTTCCCAACGGTTTGGCTTGAACCGTTGGGAAATCCCAAGTATTCCACTTTTTCCCAACGGTTCTAAACCGTTGGGAAAGGTTTTTTACCAACGGTTCATTGAACCGTTGGTAAAAAAACCATCAGAGATGCTATGCCAATGGTTTGAAACCGTTGGCATAGCCTATGCTGTGCAAATTGCACTGCAGCCTGCAATTTGCACAGCAACTCTGCAATTTGGACAGCAGGCCTCATTTTGTGCATTCCCTCCCATTTTCAATCCAATTATTGTACCTGCAATAAAATAACACATACATATACAATTATTGTACCTGCAATAACCAACTAACACATACATATAGAAAACAAATTCATACACATTTAATATATAATGCATCCTGGAACTATACACATCCATAATTAAATTAGAATTCATAACGTAATTATAAAGATATATAATTCATTTATAATTCAATTTAAAATTTAGATGACAATTATATGTGGAATCCGGAATTCAATTCATTATTTGATCGGTTTTTTGTATACCATATATTTTTACCTGAAATGATGTCCATTTTAAACAAAATACATACACCTGGAGTGATACCGGCCACACCATGCCTCGGATTGAGGAGAGGTTAACTCGTACACGTCACAAATGACCCATCGATCGTTGTCCTAATGTATCAACATATTCCGAAAGCATTTGCTCGGTTTTCCGTATGTCAGTTGATGTTTTTCACTTAAAATGATGTCCTTTTGAAACAAAAGACAGACACTTTAAGTGGTGCCGGCCATAACACGTCTCATATTGAGGCAGGGTTGATTCGTACACGTCACATATGACCCATGGATCGTTCTCCAAAAGTTTCAACAGAAACCGAATGCGTTTGGTCGGTTTTCCGTATGTACTTAAAATGTTGTCCATTTTAAATAAAAGAGAGACACTTAGACTGATTCCGGCCACACCGCGACTTGGATTGAGCTCGGGTTGGCTCGTACAGGTCACATATGACCCATGAATCGTTGTGATAAATTATCAACAGATTTCGAATGCGTTTGGTCGGTTTTCCGTATGCCAGTTTTTTTTTCACTTATAATCATGTCCATTTTAAACAAAAGAGACACCATTAGAGTGGTTTCGGCCACACCACGCCTCGGATTGAGGTGGGGTTGACTCGTACACGTCACATATGACCCATGGATCGTTGTGCTAAAGTATCGACACAATCTGAATGCGTTTGGTCAGTTTTCCGTATGCCAGTTGATATTTTTCGCTTAAAATGACGTCCTTTTGAAACAAAAGGCAAAAACTTTGAGTGGTGGCGGCCACACCGCGCCTCGGATTGAGGCGGGGTTGACTCTTACACGTCACATATGACCCATGGATCGTTCTCCTAAAGTTTCAACGGAAACCGAATGCGTTTTGGTCATTTTCCGTATGCCAGTTGATGTTTTTCAATTAAAATGGTGTCCTTTTGAAACAAAAGACGGACACTTTGAGTGGTGTCGGCCATACTGCATCTCAGATTGAGGCGGGGTTGATTCGTACACGTCACATATGACCCATGAATCGTTCTCCTAAAGTTTCAACGGAAACCGAATGCATTTGGTCGGTTTTCCGTATGTACTTAAAATGTTGTCCATTTTAAACAAAAGAGAGCCACTTAGAGTGATTCTGGCCACATCGTGCCTCGGATTAAGGCGGGGTTGACTCGTACACGTCACATATGACCCATGGATCGTTGTGCTAAAGTATCGACACAATCCGAATGTGTTTGGTCGGTTTTTCGTATGTCAGTTGATGTTTTTCACTTAAAATGACGTCATTTTGAAACAAAAGACAGACACTTTGAGTGGTGGCGGCCACACCGCGCCTTGGATTGAGGCAGGGTTGACTCGTACACGTCACATATGACCCATGGATCGTTCTCCTAAAGTTTCAATGGAAACCGAATGTGTTTGGTCGGTTTTCCGTATGTACTTAAAATGTTGTCCATTTTAAACAAAAGGGAGCCACTTAGAGTGATCCCGACCACATTGTGCCTCGAATTGAGCCCGAGTTGACTCGTACACGTCACATATGACTCATGGATCATTGACCTAAAGCATCAACACAATCCGAATGCGTTTGGTCGGTTTTTCGTATGTAAGTTGTTTTTTTCACTTATAATCATGTCCATTTTAAACAAAAGAGAGACACTATGAATGGTGTCGGCCACACCGCGCCTCGGATTGATGCAGGGTTGACTCGTGCACGTTACATATGACCCATGGATCATTGTGAGAAAGTATCAACACAATCAGAATCTGTTTGGTCAGTTTTCCGTATGTAATTAAAATGTTGTCCATTTTAAACAAAAGAGAGCCACTTAGAGTGATTCCGGCCACACCATGCCTCAGGCTAAGGCGGGGTTGACTCGTACATGTCACATATGACCCATGGATCGTTGCCCTAAAGAATCAACACATTTCGAATGCGTTTGGTCGGTTTTCCATATGTCAGTTGTTCTTTTCACTTATAATCCTATCCATTTTAAACAAAATACATACACAAGGAGTGATCCCGACACACCGTGCCTCAGATTGAGGCGAGGTTAACTCGTACACGTCACAAATGACCCATCGATCGTTGTCTTAAAGTATCAACATATTCCGAAAGTGTTTGCTCGGTTTTCCGTATGCCAGATGATATTTTTCAATTAAAATAACATCCTTTTGAAACAAAAGACAGACACTTTGGGTGGTGTCGGCCACACCGCGTCTCAGATTGAGGCGGGGTTGATTTGTACACGTCACATATGACCCGTGGATCGTTCTCCTAAAGTTTTAACGGAAACCGAATGCGTTTGGTCAGTTTTCCGTATGTACTTAAAATGGTGTCCATTTTAAACAAAAGAGAGACACTTAGACTGATCTCGGCCACACCGCGACACGGATTGAGCCCGAGTTGGCTTGTACAGGTCACATATGACCCATGGATCGTTCTCCTAAAGTTTCAACGGAAACCGAATGCGTTTGGTCAGTTTTCCGTATTTACTTAAAATGTTGTCCATTTTAAACAAAAGAGAGCCACTTAGAGTGATTCTAACCACACTGTGCCTCAGATTAAGGTGGGGTTGACTCATACACGTCACATATAACCCATGAATCGTTTTCCTAAAGCATCAACACATTTCAAATACATTTGGTCGGTTTTGCGTGTGTCAGTTGTTCTTTTCACTTATAATCCTGTCCATTTTAAACAAAAGAGAGACATTGTGAATGGTGTCGGCCACACCGCACCTCGGATTGAGGCGGGGTTGACTTGTACACGTCACATATGACCCATGGATCGTTGTGCTAAAGTATCGACACAATCCGAATGTGTTTGGTCGGTTTTCCGCATGTCAGT
This sequence comes from Viscum album, assembly GCA_963277665.1. NCBI lineage: Eukaryota > Viridiplantae > Streptophyta > Magnoliopsida > Santalales > Viscaceae > Viscum > Viscum album. The sequence goes on along the minus strand of OY728121.1, from coordinate 1,150,054,579 downwards.
TGATGTTTTTCAATTAAAATGACGTCCTTTTGAAACAGAAGACAGACACTTTGAGTGGTGTCGGCCACACCGCATCTCAGATTGAGATGGGGTTGATTCGTACACATCACATATGACCCATGAATCGTTCTCCTAAAGTTTCAATGGAAACCGAATGCGTTTGGTTGGTTTTCCGTATGTACTTAAAATGTTGTCCATTTTAAACAAAAGAGAGCCACTTAGAGTGATTCCGGCCACACTGTGCCTCGGATTAAGGCGGGGTTGACTCGTACACGTCACATATGACCCATGGATCGTTGTGCTAAAGTATCGACACAATCCGAATGCATTTGGTCGGTTTTCCGTATGCCAGTTGATGTTTTTCACTTAAAATGACGTCCTTTTAAAACAAAAGACAGACACTTTGAGTGGTGTCAGCCACACCGCGTCTCAGATTGAGGCGGGGTTGACTCGTACACGTCATATATGACCCATGAATCATTCTCCTAAAGTTTCAATGGAAACCGAATGCGTTTGTTCGGTTTTTTGTATGCCAGTTGATGTTTTTCAATTAAAATGACGTCCTTTTGAAACAGAAGACAGACACTTTGAGTGGTGCCGGCCACACCGCGTCTCAGATTGAGGTGGGGTTGATTCGTACACATCACATATGACCCATGGATTGTTCTCCTAAAGTTTCAACGCAAACCGAATGCGTTTGGTCGGTTTTCTGTATGTACTTAAAATGTTGTCCATTTTATGAGAATCCTCATGTGTCTATTAGTAGAATGGTATTTACTTAAAATCTTGTGGACATTCATATAAAATATTTTTATATCATTCTTAGTATGGATTAGATTTTAGTTTATCATGCTATGAAACATTTCGGAGCTAACAATGTCATGCCCAATGAATACATCTCTTTTATAACATACCAGGAATCCATGATATTGATTAGATGTGTAAGTGTGATTTACATTGATTATCATGATGAAAATAAATAAAATATATATTATAGATTTTCTAGTATTAAATGAAATCAAGGAGGGTGGGGGGGCTGTCCGGCGGGGCTGTCAGGGGGGTTGTCCGGTGGGTGTCTGAGGGGCTGTCCGGGGACCAAGGAGGAGGGTGGGGGGGCTGTGCGGGGGGCTGTCCGGGGGGTGTTCGGGGGGTTGTCCGGAGTCCAAGGAGGAGGGTGGGGGGCTGTCCGGGAGGCTGTCCGGGGTCTAGGGAGGAGGGTGGGGGGCTGTCCGGGGGGCTGTTCGGGGGGCTGTTCGGGGGGCTGTCCGGGGGTGTTCGGGGGGTTGTCCGAGGTCCAAGGAAGAGGGTGGGGGGGCTGTCCGGGGGGCTGTTCGGGGGGCTCTCCGGGGTCCAAGGAGGAGGGTGGGGGGGGGGCTGTTCAGGGGGCTTTCTGGAAGAGGGGGGGCTGCCCGGGGGGCTGTCTGGGGGGCTGTCCAGGGGGCTGCCCGGGGTCCAGGGAGGGTGGGGGGGCTGTCTGAGGGGTGTTCGGGGGGTTGTCCGGGGTTCAAGGAAGAGGGCGGGGGGGGGGGGGGGGGGCTGTCTGGGGGGCTGTCCGGGGGGCTGTCTGGGGGCTGTCCGGGGTCTAAGGAGGATGGTGGGGGGTTGTCCAGGGTCCAGGAAGGAGGGAGGTTCCCAAACACACAACCACTAAAAGACAACAACATCCATAAAAACAGATAATATATAAAAATAACTCAACTCCAATACTATACTACGAGTCTAGATAAAACCAACAACTAGACTAGATTAAATATCAAATCTCAGTAATATTAGTCAAAAATGTAATGGATCAATTTGTCTCACATCACCATCACCATCATCACCGTCATCATCACCCTCATCCTCGTCCACATCATCGTCCTCGCCTCCTCAGCACCCCCCTCCTCGCCCTCACCCTCCTCCTCACCCTCGCCACCCGCCTCGCCCTCCTTCTCTCTCTCCTCTTCCGCATCAGACTCCTCGCCATCATCATCGTCATGTTGGACATCGTCCTGACCACCACTAGAACTGTCACCTGGTGCACCATATATAGAACGTATTGACGACATATATTCATCAAAAGCTGGGCTGACCTCTGCTGGAAGTGTTGGACGTAGAACTTCAATAAATTTCATAAACGCACTGTTTGCCCTAGCAGACTGTTCTGCCGTCTCTGTGGCCCTTTTCTCAGCCTGTTCTGCCTGTGCCCTAACTTGCTACAGCTCGGTGGCACTACAGCTCATACCTGAGGAGGGCCAATACCTCGTCGGGGCTATCCTAGGTCGGCAGCGTACTCTGCCAGAATGCTCCTCTCCCAACACCTGATGTAAGTGATCTGTTGGCCCAAAATTGTCTGGTTCTTGGGAATCGAGGGCCTGTAAAGCATCCAGTTATAAATATAAATATATCATTAAGTTACAAAATAGATATTAAAATATAAATTCAAAATATTAAAACATACAATCTGTTGCTGAGTCGCTTCGTTGACGGTACTTCCATCCTTTTTCCGTCTACTCGAGCAAAACAGTTTTGCTCGAGGCACATGTCCTTCAATATTTTGTATTTACCTCTACAATGACATTGAAAACTAAAGTTATATGAAAACTTTAGAAAACTATTAAATAATTGAGGAAACAAAAGAAAGTGTAAGTCGTAAAGAAAACTTATAAACAATTGTCATACCTGCTTCCTCTCATGATCAGGCATCGTAGTGTGTCCTAGTGTGTGGAGGTATTTTTTGCATCAATGTTCTTTTTATTTTTTCCAAATGATTCCTAAATAAAAATCGAAAATTAAATAGATAATATTAATGCAAAACATGAAAGTTATTATTTAAATACCACAAATGTTATTAATACCTTAAAATGGGTACTCGTCCAATGAGTAATCATCTGACGATACTGCTCTATAGGACAATCATCCACCACTGGTACCGCCTTTAACTCAGTTCCAACTCTAGCAACCCAGCCAATATACAACTCATGCTTGTAGGCTCTCCAAAGCTCGCCTAAATCCTTTAGACGTTCCGGTCGTGCACCCTTACCATCAGGAAAATTAAATCGAAGCTGACATCAAAATATTAATTCATATAAATACAAAAACAATTCATGGCATTAAATAGAACAGATTTTTTTACCCATATCTCTTTCCAAGCTCTATCCTTGACCTCATGTGGCAAATGTCTCCATGATAGCGGGCTGATGGGAATGATGTTGGAGTATTTGGCAAGTGTTGCCAAAAAACTCCGACATCGTTTCCCTGTTTTCTCAACCATTTGGTTGTCTTCATTATAATCCACCATAACTTGTGTGCGGCGGTTCCACACCGAACGCATGTGTGTACGCCCCCGCCCACACCTCCTGTTAGTAGATGTATCTGTCATGAAAGAAAAACAAATATTTTATCAAAACATGTTATAATGAAAATAAATATTGCTATAAAAATTTGTTAGGGTTCTATAAATATACCTGTGTTGGTCTGATCGCTGAGCGCCACTGGATCCACAGAAACTGATGGAACACCCTGTGGTGGAACAAGAGTCGAAAACGATGGAATATAGAAGCTCAGAGAGACAGAAGTAGAAGGAAAAGAAGATGAGACAGCTGTCTGACCAGATGCTGAATGGGGAGTGAGAATCATCATTGGATGTGAAAATGACGGGCCAGAAGATGCAGAAGGTAGCGAAAACATGGGAGGCCTAAATATCCCGTGTGTCCCTAACGACACACCGGGATCAGAATGTGGGAAGGATGACATGTCAGTGGGAGTGGCAGGGTCTAGTCGGGTACGCGCAGCTGCTCGTCCACCTCTGGTACGAACCCTCCTCGTACCACCGGCCTGAGTACTAGGACCAGTACTAGGATCCTCGTCGAATAACTATCAACGTATAGGTGGATCCTACAAAAATGTTTACAAAAAAATTAATCACATGACATTATATATTCTTTAAATATATCAATTTGAAATAAAGTACTCACTACAGGCACTAATGATGGAATTCTCAACTCCGTCATTCAACGATTTTTCTCCATCATTTTTTTCCTTCTTCTCTCTTCAATTGGCTTCATTTCCTGCTTTTGAAAACAAATATGTAATTAATTAGAAAAAGTAAACTAATGTGTAACCCAAAAAACTAAATATATGAGGGAATATGGGGATTCATTGGTAATTTAGCTATCAATTGTTTTAGAAGAGCTTGAATGAATTTAATAAATCATACAAGTTGTAATGTTCACCAAGTTAGAAATATTGTTTGACTATGTTTGAATACAGTTCAATTCCAAATTAGAAAATGCAATTCAAATAAAACTGCAACCAATAAACATTGAAAATTCACATAATAGTCAAGTCAGCTAAAACATATTTGTGATCAGTACTAAATCAATTTGAATATTATCAACCTTAACAACCCAACTTGAGGTAAACCAGAAGAATTGAGAACATGGATGAATGATTTTATATATTTTCAACTACAACTTCAGGTTCACAATCAACTCTGACAATTGAGCTATTGGAGTCATCAAAAGAAATAAATGGATTGGTTCCAATGGAACTAGGGACAGTGTCAATTCAATCATCACCATCATCAAAAATATGTTTTGGAATTACTTCAACTATGACACAAAATTCAGGTCGAAGTTGGTCTTTGACATAAAAAACTTGTTTAGCCATTGATATCAACACATATGGTTCTTCGGTAGCAAGAGTGTGAGTCGTATTAATTACTCGAAATCCACAATCATCAATAAATGTGTCGTGTCTCGTCATCGAATCAAACCAATGGCATTTTATCATTGTGACTCGTCCATGAGAGTAATAATCCAATATTATTATTTTCTCAACAACTCCATAATAACCCACATTTTCAAATCGCGGTGTACTATCTGATGCACTGGCATAATAATCTGTTGTGGCAGTAACCATAACACCATCATGTTGTGTTCTCATGTTCTTTTCTCATTCAGTGACAATAAATTTTCACCCATTGATAACAATTGATTTACAGTCACGAACCACGGTATTAGGACCAAAAGTCAAAGCTCTTATTTCCTCAGAGACAGAGTCAGCAGACAAACTCAATACCTGCAATATAAATGACTATTAAACTTAATTAAATATTGATATAATTATTTTAAACATTAATTTTTTTACCTTCAATTTTAACCAAGAAGAAAACTATTTGCTATGCAAAGTCTCTCTCCTTCTCAAAGATAAAGAACGATGCTTCCTATTTATCATTGTTTTATGTTCTCTGTAGATAAAAATATGAATAGTTTAACAGATATATATGTAAGATATACATAATCAATTTAGTTACCTAATATAGTCATCGAACAAATCACAGTTGAACAAAACTGTGCGATGTGTCATCTCCCGCTCTTCATGGATTAATGTCTTCAATGTATATGATCCAGGAATTCCTCGTGTTTGAGGAAGTGATGGAAAACTGGGTTCAATTTGCTCATACTGTTCTTCTTCATTTCTCATTGGTCTGTTCAATCTTGTAGTAAAATCAGACAAATACATCGAGCAAAAATCCATACATTCTTGAGCCAAGTAACCGTTCACGATAGAACCTTCATGATGATTTCTGTTTCGGACATAAGACTTTAATGTGAACATATTTCTTTCAATTGGATACATCCAACGAAAAGAAACAGGTCCTCTGAAAAGTATTTTAGTGAGAATATGGACAGTCAGATGCAGCATGCATGTGAAAAATGATGGAGGAAATATTTTCTCCAACTCACACAAAATTAATGGGGCATCTGTCAACATTTTTTGCAAGAAAGACTTGGACAACTTCTTAGCATAAAGATCTCTAAACAAATGGCACAACCGAATAACAGCCACCCTTACATTATTGGACAAAAGATGACGGATTGTTATTGGAAGAAACTCATGCAGTAGAACGTGATAATCATGAGTCTTCAAAGATTTTAGCTTCAACTCTCTTCTGTTGACCCGTTTAGATATGTTGCTTGAATAGCCATCAGGAACTCTAATAGTCTCTAATACTTCCAGAAATTGTTTTTTTCATAGGTGTCATCACATAAGAAGCACATGGAAGTTGCCATTTATTTTCACTGATACACACAGGATGTAGTTCTGGTCTGATGCCCCAATCCACCAAGTCACGCCGAGATCGTAAATCATCTTTTGTCTTCCCCTTGACATTTAGAAGATCTGAAAGCAACATTTCGCATATATTCTTTTCAATATGCATTACGTCTAAGCAATGACGTAACAAATTGGTTGACCAATAAGGCAAATCAAAAAAGATACTCCTCTTCCTCCAATTGTAACAGGTTTCAGTGGAAACATTCTTTCTCTTTCCAGATTTCATTTGACCCTTCCCGAACGAAAAACTGAAATCTTTCAATTCATTAAGCACGTCAGTTCCAGATATACTGTGAGGTGGATCATCGGTCTCTATGGTATTATCAAATCTTCGACGATTCATTCTATATGGATGATCCTTTGGCAAGAATCGTCGATGTCCCATAAAACTGAAACTACAGCGATGTTTCAGTCTTCTGGATCGTGTATTCTTCATACAAACTGGACATGATAATTTTCCCTTTGTGCTCCATCCGGACATAATTGCATAAGCCGGAAAATCATTGATCGTCCACATAAGCGCAGCACGCATCTGAAATATGTCTTTCGAACATGCATCGTATGTGCGCACACCCACATCCCAAAGAAGTTTCAACTCTTTTATTAAAGGTTGCATGTATACATCAATATCAATTTCGGGATCAGAAGGACTAGATATGAGTATACTCATGAAAGTGAAAGGTTTTTTCATACACAACCATGGGGGGAGATTATAAATGTGTATAAAAACTGGCCATGTATTGTGCGAAGTAAGCATCTGCCCAAATGGATTAAAACCGTCGCATGAAAGACCCAGCCTCACATTACGCACGTCAGCTGCAAAATCAGGATGTCGAGCATCAAATCTCTGCCATGCAAATCCATCTGCAGGATGAACCAACTCATCATTAGTCTTCTTTCTCTCGGTATCATGTCATCTCATTTTTATTGATATGTCATCAGACATAAAAAGATTCTGGAGTCTGGGGATCAATGGAAAGTGCCACATTACTATCTGTGGAACGCGGGATGGTGTTCCATTAGATTTTGACTTCCAGCGGGATGTGACACATTTTATACAATCATTTCGTTCAGCGGTTTCCTCCCAGAATAAACTGCAATCTTTCGGGCAAGCATGAATTTTGTTTCTTGAAAATCCAAGTTCCTCAACTAACTTTCATGCCATATAGTGGTTTGAGGGAATATCTGCATCATCTGGAGGTAAATCCTTCAAGAGGATAAGAATGTAATCGATTGCTGTATTAGAAATCCCATACATAGTTTTCCCATGAAACAATCGGATTAAAAATTCCAGCTTTTTCATTTTATCGCATTATCGATATACTGGAGTCGTGGCAGCATCATTCAATTTTTTCACCCTATCAATATCATCATTTTCACTAGATGCATCAGCTGTCCTCATATTGAAGTCTTCTTGAGTCAAAATCCTTTCTTTTTCATGATGACGAATAAACGGAAACCGATCATCTAACAAATTCTCCATTTCAGTCCTTTCATTTCGATCATCACCAATTTGAGATTTCATTTTCTCCCCATTGTGATACCACACAAAGTAGTTTTCTTGAAAACCATTTTTGGTTATGTGGTAGCTGACTTCTTCACGGCTCAACCAAGGTCTACCAACACAATTGGAACATGGGCAGTGTATGCGACCACTATCTGAAGCATTGTGAAATGAAAAATCTATAAAGCTCTCCAAATTGTTTTGAAAATCACTTGAGATCTGATCGGTTTCATACATCCAACTTCTGTCCATTCTGTAAAAAGAATTTATATAAGTCATTTTGTCATAAACAATTCAATAGGTTTGAACTTTAATAGAGAATATCTTTCGAAATCTATTTTAAATAATAAAATCCCTTTGATCATTTTTAACAAATATTTGGAGTATTCTCAAGGCACCCCCATTTGGAAAAGTCACATTAAATGCCCAATTTCCACGCCAAACCATTGAAAACAATTAACATGAGACAATCATCGACCACAAATAACTTAACTGGAAATTAAAAAAACAGAAACCAAATGTGATATAGAATTTAATGTTAAGTTAGGGGAAATGAGATTAAATAGAGACAACAACATCATAAATGGTTCCAACATCATAACTTTTGATTAAAACCACCCATAATAGGAATGTGAATGCCTCATACACCTAATCCCTAATAAAACAAACCAAATCTCCAATTAAAACATTGAATTTAGGGTTTTCACCCCACTTGGACAGCTCTACCCCCACCCCACCCACCCCACTTGGAAAGCCCTACCCCCACCCCACTTGGACAACCCAGCACCCCCCACCCCACGTGGACAACCCTACCCCCACCCCACTTGGAAAACCCAGCCCCCCCCCCCATATCTGGACACCCCTACCCCCCACAACCCACTTGGAAAACCAACCCCCCCCCCCCCCCGCCCCGCCCCACCTGGACAGCCCTACCGTCACCCCACCTGGACAACCCCCCCCACCCTACCTAGACAGCCCCTCCCCCACCCCACCTGCACACCCTCCCCTCCCCACTTGGACAACCCTGCCTGGACACCCTCCCCCACCCAACCTGCACACCCTCCCCCACCCCAAACAGCCCTACCCCCACCCCAAACAGCCCCACCCCCACCCCCACCCCATTTGGACAACCTAGCCCCCTCCCCCACCCTACCTAGACAACCCCCTCCCCCACCCCAAATAGCCCTACCCCCACCCCATTTGGACAACCCAGCCCCCTCCCCCACCCTACCTAGACAGCCCCTCCCCCACCCCCACCCCATTTGGACAACCCAGCCCCCTCCCCCACCCTACCTAGACAGCCCCTCCCCCACCCCCACCCCATTTGGACAACCCAGCCCCCTCCCCCACCCTACCTAGAGAGCCCCCTCCCCCACCCTACCTAGACAGCCCCTCCCCCACCCCAAACAACCCCACCCCCACCCCCACCCCATTTGGAAAACCTAGCCCCCTCCCCCACCCTACCTAGACAGCCCCTCCCCCACCCCAAACAGCCCTACCCCCACCCCATTTGGACAACCCAACCCCCTCCCCCACCCTACCTAGACAGCCCCTCCCCCACCCCAAACAGCCCTACCCCCACCCCATTTGGACAACCCAGCCCCCTCCCCCACCCTACCTAGACAACCCCTCCCCCACCCCAAACAACCCTACCCCCACCCCATTTGGACAACCCAGCCCCCTCCCCACCCTACCTAGAAATCCCCTCCCCCACCCCACTTGGATAGCCCTCGACATCCTCCCCCACCCCATCTGCACACCCTCCCCCACCTCAAATTGAAACATAAATTCATCCAAATCAAAATCCAATTTTCAACTAAAATAAATTCCACTAAAAGTACCATATCACCCCACTAAACAAACCCTTTACCAGTTTGAAGTGTAGAACAAAAAACATAAAACAAATTCAAGGGTTCCGTAGACAGCAGCCCTAATTTAGCCTAAATCAAAACATCAAACACCAAAAAAATAGAGAAATAACATTAAAACTAAGGTAACACTTACTAATTTGAAGTGTGAAATAAGATTTTGTTTGATTGAAGATGGATCTTGGGTGGAAAGAGTGTCGCGGCCGAGAAGAATTCAGGAGCTCGATTAGGTTCTGTCAGCAATCGGGCTGGGTGGGGGTTCAGCTGGTTTGTATTTGGGGGAAATCTTTCCCAACGGTTCTTAAAAACCGTTAGGAAAGATAGAGTTTTCCCAACAGTTTCATTAAACCGTTGGGAAAACTGATTTTTCCCCATCTTTCCCAATGGTTTGATGAAACCGTTGGAAAAACTAATTTTCTTCCAATCTTTCCCAACAATTTCATCAAACCGTTGGGAAAAATGAATTTGTATAGATCAATACCAACGGTTAATGAAAACCGTTGGTAAAAATCAATTATACCAACGGTTCAAAAGAACCGTTGGTATACAACTGTTGGGAAAACCATGATTTCCAGTAGTGGAAGCGTCTTACCCAAAATAAAAAAACAAGGAGGACCAAATCGACACTCTGAGCTTGAAGAAGACATGAAGACAAGGTGAAACAACTGAAGAACCGAGTGTGGTTGGAGATACTAACAAAATAAATCGACACATACCTTTGGAGAGGATCGATTCATCGAGAAAGTTGATGATGACCGAGAGCGGTGACAACAGTAGGGTACAACAAGAGCATCGACAGTAGTTGGGTTCCATGAGACCTCGAAGGCATGAGAGAGGAGACTCTGTTAGGGTTATTTTTATTAGACTAGGTAATACTTTTATCAACGCTTTCAAAAAAGCGTTGATAAAGAAACACTTTTATCAACACTAAAAAAGAGATAATAAAATGATTATTTATCAGCACTGATAAAAAGTAGTTTTATCAGTGCTAATAAAGATGAATCTTTATCAGTGGACAAAAACATTGATAAATATCTAATTTTAATAATATATATATATTTATATATAATTATAATTATAAATAAATATATCTAAAATTATATTTATATAATTATATATATTTATATTATTATATATATATATATAATTATAAATATAATAAATATTTTTTTATTTAAATATATTTATTATAATTTTATAATTATTTAAATATATATATTTATAATTATAATTATAAATAAATATATTTATAAATATTTGTATGTAATTATAAATATATGTATATATATAATTATATATATATATATTGAATCATAGGAAGGATGGAGCTTCTCAAATCACTTGGAGCGCTCTCCCATGGCAACGTGACGACGATTCTCTTATGAGTTCTTAATCCTCGACTGTTTGTGAGCTACGGTGATCGATCATGGAGGCTACTTCAGATCTCCCTAGTCAACCTTCCAAACCTAAACATCTTACCATGAAGGGATTCACTTATGTAGAGATCCTACTCAAGGGAGATACTTTGACTAAAAGTACCCTATATGAGTTGTAGATCTCCAGATCTAAGGATGAGAGATTTTTTATCAATGTGGATTAAGATGCGCTGAAGGAGAGATTGGATTTGTGAGGGTTCTCTCTAATTGGTTGTCTAATCTTTGCAAAAGGCCATAAATCTTTGACTGGAGATGACCTCAAATTAAAGATATCCAGAATATGGGGATTCAATAACTGGAAAATTATTCCAATTAGTAAGGGATATTTTCATCTTTTTTTTTCAGTATGAGCAGTAGCATTCAACCACTTGGGATTTTAATTTTTATAATCTCAACCCAGGCATCTTCCAGTTTTCTGCATGGGAGCTCAATTTCAACCCTCATAATCAAAACCACACAAACACCCAGATCCGGGTTAGGATGTGTGATCTTAGACGGGTTTTTTTGCATCCCATGATCCTTAGTGACATAACCACCAACATTGGTGATCCTATTAAATTAGAAGAGAATACTATATAATGGAAGTTCGGTAATTATGAGAGGGTGATGATGGACGATGATTTGAAAAAACCCATTTTGAATAATTCTATCCTTATTTTCAATAGTGATAGGCTTGAGGTTAATTTTGAGTATGAATCAAGTCCCCCTTTTTGTGATTTCTACAAGATGATTGGGCATCTGGTATCAGATTGCAGACATGTACAAAATTTGTAGGTGAAGAAAACACCCCCCTCCCAATGCCAAAAATTGGCATATAAAATTGGGAAAAGAAAAAATTGATTTTACACAATGCCAAAAGCATCCCTTTTAAAAAAAATTGGAACACACCTAGATAAATTATACCAAAAAAAATACTTAGTTTCAATAATCATTATTTTCTTCCCTCTCCATTACTATAATTGATTGGAAGAATATTTGATGGAACCCTCACACATAGGAAGAAACACCTTCAAACCCTATGATTCCACTGAAGGTGGATTATGCAGTAGCAAATGCAAAAGAAGATCATTGGAGGTGGTCATAATAAATTGCAGTAGAAACACACTATATTTTATTTCTTCAAAATCAAATGATTATTAAAATAGATAAACACACCCTTTTTATAGGGATACAAACTTAAAGAAAAACAAATGAAGGAAAATCAAACAGAAATAAAAGTCCAAAAAATGGTGTTGTAGGTGCCACCCAACCATCCAAATCCAGACACGTCAAGTAGCCCAACTTGAACACTCTAATATTCCATCATTGTAGTGTATGTTTGGTGTAATCCAAGTAAATAAAAGTTTATTATTCAATAAGGAAGAGTTACAAATCTAGTTCTTTAGTGTCGATGATGTGAGGGTGCATTACAGTATCCGAGAACACTACCCCTATCAGCGCTGCCTTAGGCTTTGACCAAACATCATTGATCAGGTAATCAGGGAAGGAAGATGGGTGGAGTTCCAGATCTAGTATTGTAGTGTCAATGATGCGAGTCACATGCCTTACAACTTCTGGTGGTTCCCTGGCTTCGAGATCTACGAGAAAAGACGACGAGGAACCTATTTTCATACCTTAGAGATAGCTCCAGTGGGGTGGCACCATGAAGTTTTGTTTGTTATCAAAGTGCTCTTCTTGTGTGTCTTCTTGGACTTTCTCCCTTAAGTGAACTTTCATGGCTACTAAAGATCTATTTTTCTTTTACCTTGAGTGGAAACAGGGCATGGCATCATCAACAAAGAAGCTTATATATATTCTTTTTTTTAACATATGTTTCCTTTTATTATTACATAAAAACATATTTACTTTTTTAACTCAAGTAACTAAATGTATTTTTTTTAAATAACTTAACACATATCTCATCTATCATATTAAGGAAATAACTAAATCGATTTTATGTTAAAGAAAATCCTACATCACTTTACAAATTCCTTTTTTTATAAAAATATTTCTATATCATATTTATATCAGAGACTAGTATAAGGGATTTTATTTTAGTAATGTTGTTACTAATCTTTTTAAGACCCTTTTATTTTCCAATTTTTTTACTTATTTATTTATATTATGTATGAAAAATTATTGAATACTTAAACTAGAAATGTTCTCAAAAATCCATTTTTAGCATCCTTCTACCTTACTCTCTTCTAGTCACCCCTTTCCCTCACTTTCAATCTCGCCACCACCAATCCGCCATGGCAACCCATATCACTATTCCATAGTCCACTTAATCTCATAATCTCACAATTGGGTTGGAATTACCTTCACTCCTACAAATTTCATCTTATGAAGCATTAACATTTTGATGCCACCATGCTTAGTACTGTCCGGATAGTTGAATGTTTAACTACATGTGAGAAGATTTCTAAGAAATAAATACCTTCCTTCTATTGAAATACCTTTGCCATTATCCACACTTTTTAACACTTCTTTCCATAAGCATTACCATAGATTTAGTTTTATCTAGCGCTACCCTTTATCAACGCTAAAAAAATGGTAATAAAGGTATACTTTTATTAGTGATAAAAAAATGGTGATAAAAAGTGTTTTTATCATCTCTAAAAAAGTGTTGATAAAAGTATCCCTTTATCAGTGCTTGTTTTAGTGCTGATAAAAGTACCCCCTTTATCAGCGCCTTTTTTAGCACTGAGAAAGGATACTTTTATTGGTGCTTAGCGGTAATAAAAGTATGCCAATAATCAGTGCTAAAATGATTGTTTTTATCACTGATAAAAGGTTTATTTCATTAAAAATTTATATATCATTAAAAAAATGTATTAATATATAAATATATTTATATTAATATAAATAAAATATATTTTATAAAATATGGTTTATATAATAGAAAATATGTAATCACAATTAATATATAAGATATATAGTGGAAAATGGTTTATAAAATAATTAAAAAATAATATTAATTAACAATTTTCTAGTTATTATTGATTAATATTCATTTAATAATTATTTAAAGATATAAAAAATCAAAAAATCAATAAATGATCTAAAATAAGTTGAAAACATGACTCGAACTTCAAATAACCATAACTTTTGATCTGGGTATATGTTTGAGCTCTACCATATATCAAATTGAATCTTGTGAAAAGATGTATATTGTGGTGACCCTTATCATCATTTTTTATGGTAAAAAATCCCAAATTTCCTCTAAAATTGAGTTTTTTTCAGGGTACCCTCATTTTTTAACATTTTATGGAATTTCATTCTCATTTAAGGGGGTCTTATTATATTTTTTAGTGGAGACTCAATTTATTCTCAAGTATTACACACATATAGATATTATGGAATTAAAATTTTATCATTTTCCATATTATACTATAATGTATAATTAAATATATACACATGTATTCATATTTGTATATATTTACACACTACCTTTTAATTTTATAAATAAATATGTAAACATAATTACATATAGAATATCTTTCGAAATATATAAACCATGTCTAAAAATAATAATATCTATTTTGTTTAAAAAAATATATGAATATTTATATACCTATACAATGTTTATATAATGTATACATATTTATAAATATATTTTTGTGTGTGTCTATATTAATAGATTGATATATCTTTTTTTTGGTGGAGACTCAATTTATTCTCAAGTATTACACACATATAGATGTTAAAATGTTCAAATTTTATCATTTTTCATATTATATTGTTATTTATAATTAAATATTTACACATGTATACATATTTTTATATATTTACACAAAAAAAATATAAATAAATATTTAAACATATTAACATATAAAATATATTTCTAAATATATAAACCATATCTAAAATAATAATATCCATTTTATTTAAAAAATGTATGAATATTTATATACCTATATAATGTTTATATAATGTGTATATATATAAAAAATATATTTGTGTGTGTGTCTATATTAACAAATTGATATTATATATATATATATTCTAATATATGTATATAAATATTAACATATAATTAATTTAAATAAATATAAATATGTATAATTATATTTATAGATACACACACATATATAATATATATAAATGTATGTATGTTGTATATATGTATGTATTTATTTATTTATTAATTTGTAAACACGCATACACACAAAACATATTTATAAATGTATTAAAAAATAATCATATAAATATATATTAATATATGAATAAATATATGGATAGAAAATATAATTATATATATCATCAAATAGATAACAAAACAACATAGAGAAATGGTAAAGGTGCAAGCGCATGAGGGTGAGGTCTCAGGTTCGAATCCAAGGGGAAGCACACATGGGTGTGGGAATGAGAGAAGCGCTAATAAAGGGCCAAGGAGGGCCAAACAAGTGTTGATAAGAGAGTGGGGTGGGCGTCTAGCGCCGATAAAGGTGGGGGTGGCCTCCTTATCGAATATCACTCTTATTTATAATTTTTTCTACTTTTGACAGTGCTTTTATTAGTGTTGATAAAGGACTCTTTTATCAGTTGTAAAAAAAGTGTTGTTAAAGGGGGGATTTTATCAGTTCTTTTTTCAGCACTGATAAAAATCACATTTTAACGATGATTTTTTAGCACTGATAAAAGAGGTCTTTATCGTTGTTTTTTTAGCACTAATAAAAATGACTAACTTTTAATGGAGCTTAGATCAACAAGATTTTTTTAACATTGATAAAGGCTTTTTAGTGCTTTTAAAAGTCAGTTTTATAGTAGTGAATATTCCTCTTTCAATCAGAAAACCCACTTATTCTCGAATGCCTTTTTACCTTTTAGTAATTATATCAACTCTCAAGTTCCATTAGTTTTAAATGAATAAATCACTTTATCCATTATTAACTTTCACTATTTGGCATCATTAAGTGTTTCAATTCTTCCAAACATTTTTGTTCTCCTATATCCATTAAGAGTCAAAAGTTCATATCATCCTTAAATCTTTGTGTTAGTCTTCTAACTCTAGTTGATCTCTCCAATTGAGGTGGATACTCTATAATGCATGGATTAGCTTTGACTTCTGATGCCTGAACATCTAGTACTCCCACTCGAGTTTCATCCGCCCTTGAAATTTCTTGCACTTCTTTCAATAGTCACACCACTAGACTCTCAATGCTTCCATCAAAGTTCATTGGATTTTCTAAACTTATGGTTTCCTTACTCAGATTAACTTGGGATTAGATAGTTAATTTATTTCTTTCAACTTCTTTCTCTACCAAGTTATAGTCCTTCCATAGAATCTCTTCGTTGAAGTGAACAACTTGTCTTTTGTTGACTTGTCTATTATCTTCATCCCATATTTGGCATCTGATGTTTTCATCACCATACCCAGTGAAGAAACAAACATTAGACTTAACCTCAAACTTTAACCTATCCTTATCATAAATATAAATGTATTTCATATTCCAAGGACTCTATGGTGTCCACCTTCTGGTCATTTTCTAGATCATATCCCCCACATAAGTTCCTACATAACTACTAATGATGGACTTCTATTGACTAGATATTCTACTATGTTGACAGTTTCAGCCCAAATTACCTTGTAAATTCCATAGTTCAACCTCTTACTCTAATAATTTTATGTCAATCAACATCTGATTCATTCATTATGAAAATCTATTCTGTTGTGAAGTTCATGGAACCATTATTTTATGCCTTATCTCCCCTTATTCTTATAAAAGTTTTGAAAGTTGTATTCAGTATAGTCACCATCATTGTTTGTATGAAGATGCTCTGAATTCAGGTTACACTCCCTTTCTACCAAATCATTCCATTGAGTGAAAACCTAAAATACATCAAACACATACTTTAAAAATTAAATAAAAACATTCTGATTAATATCATTAAGAAAGGTTACAGAGTAGATGGAACTACTGTGAGACTGAATAGGTGCATTTCCCCAAACATCAGAATATATATGTTCTAACATCTGGATTATAGGATTCCATCTATCTAAATTGAAGGAAACACTTCTCTACTTCACTAACACAAATCTTTTCCATCTTCATATTTCTATGTGATCAAGATTAAATATTCCATTTACTGTTAGAACATTAATTTTCTTCTCACTAAAGTGATTGAGCATGTAATGCCAAACATTTGGATCTTTCTATGAAGAAATTTTGGACAATGTAATTTCATATGTGCTTCTGGTTAAATAAGGAGTTCCATCTTTTACACCTTTTACTACAACCAATGATCATTTGGTAACTTCCCATTCACATAGACAAAACCAAGTAAACAATCTCATATTATCTTGAATATTTAGTAAAATAATAAATAAATATCTTATGGAATGTAAGAATCAAGTCCACATCAATCTGAAACATGATGTGGTTGGTATCACTTAAAGTTTATGTTTTCAATATAAAAGTTTCATTTTAGTTTAAAATGTGTGTCACATTTTCAAAAACTAGGAAAACTAGTTAGTATTTTTTTTAAGATTTAGGAAAATGATCCTTTTCTCATTTTTAAAATTTAGGAATCAACTGCATGTCAATCTGACACACAATTTGGTTGGTATGACTCAAAGAGCATGTTTTCACATTAAAAAAGGGCCATTTTACTCTAAAACACATGTCATGTAGCTAAAACCAAGAAAATGAGCTTGGGTTGTCCCAATAATTTATTACAATGGTCCATAATTCATTTTTTATATATAGTAATTAACTACATATAAATCCAACACATGATGTGGTTGGTATGACTTAAAGTGTATGTTTTCACATTAAAAGTGTAATTTTACTCTAAAACATGCATCACATAGACAAAACTGAGTAAATGAGATTATATTGTCTTAAAACTTTGGGAAAATTATTCATAAATCATTTTTGGTGTGTAGGAATTGAAATCAAATAATTATGATCTATGAAGTGTCCAGTATGACTTGAAGTGCGTGTTTTCAATATAAAAATGTTATTTTAGTTTAAAACACACATCACATTTCCAAAACCTAGAAAATGATCTTGGGTTGTTTTGAAACTTTAGGAAAATGATCCATATTTCATTTTTTTATGTTTAACAATTGAACACACATCAATGAGACACACAATGTGGTCGGTATGACTCAAAATGTGTGTTTTCACATTAAAAGGTGCCATTTTACTCTAAATCACATGTCGCATAGAAAAAACCAAGAAAACATGATCATATTGTCTTTATACTTTATAAATATATATATATATATAATTCATTTGTGACATGTATGAATCGACTGCATGTCAATCCAACACACGATGTGCCCGGTAGGACCCCTAATGCGTGTTCACAATAAAAATGTCATTTTAGTGTAAAACATGATTCACATAGACAAAACCAATAAACGGATATCATATTATCTTTATACTTTAGTAAAAAGATCAATAATTCATTTTTTATTTGTATTAATTGACCTCATGTCAACCTGACACACAATGTGGTCGGTATGACTCAAAGTGCAAGTTTTCACAATAAAAGTGTAATTTTACTCTAAAACACATGTCACATATCCAAAACTAAGAAAAATCGCTCGAATTGTCTTAAAATTTTATTAAAATGAAACATAATTCATTTTTTGTGTTTAGGATTCAATCACACATCAATCTGACACACGATGTGGCCGGTATGACTCAAAGTGCTTGTTTTCAATATAAAAGTTTCATTTTAGTTTAAAACACACATCACATTGTCAAAACTAAGCCAACAAGATCATATTATTTTCAAAAATTATAAAAAAAGATTCATAATTAATTTTTTGACATGTAAGAATCTACAACATATCAATACGACACATAATGTGGTCGGTATGACTCAAAGTGCATATTTTTTCATTTAAAAGGTTTCATTTTACTCTAAATACTTGTCACATATCCAAAAATAAGAAAAAGATCTTGGATTGTCTTGATACTTTAGGAAAATGATCCATAATTCATTTTTGACGTATAGGAATTTACCTCACACCAATATGACACATGATGTGCCTAGTAGGACTCCAAGTACGTGTTCACAATAAAAAATTTCATATTAGTATAAAATGTGATTTACATAGCCAAAACCGAGAAAATAAGATTGTATTATCATGATACATTGTTAAAATGTTTCATAATTCATTTTTTATGTGTAATAATTGATCACACATCAATATGACACGCAATGTGGTCGGTATGACTCAAAGTGTGTGTTTTCACATTAAAAGTATCATTTTACTCTAAGACATGCATCACATAGCCAAAATAGAGTGAACAAGCTCATATTTTCTTAATAATTTAGGAAAAAATCCATAATTTATTTTTTATGTGTAGGAATTTACCATGTGTTATTCTAACACATGATGTTGTCGGTATGACTCAAATTGCATGTTTTCATATTAAAAGTTTCATTTTACTCTAAAACACACGTCATATAGCCCAAACTGAGTAAACAAGCTCAAATTTTCTTTATAATCTAGGGAAATGGTCCATAATTCATTTATAATGATTAAGAATCGACCACACATCAATCTGACACATGATGTTTCTAGTATGACTCAAAGTGCATGTTTTCAATATAAAAAGTTTCATTTTAGTCTAAAACACGCTTCACATATCCAAAATCAAGAAAATGATCTTTGATTATCTTTAATCTTTAGTAAAATGAGAGGTAATTCATTTTTGGTGTTTAGGAATCGATCGCACCATCAATCTGACACACAATGTAGTCAGTATGACTCAAAATGCATGTTTTCAATATAAGTGTGAACAAAGTCCCTCGGCAGAAGGCATGAACCACATTTATATATGGTTTATAAGATGTAATAACTAATAATATAATTAATCATATCAAAAATAAAAAATAAAAAAATAACTAATTAATATAATTTATAAATAATAATATATTTAATAATTAATAATGTAATTAAAATATTACTAATTAATGATATAATTTTTAACTATTTTTGTAATTAAGATAATTAATAATTTATAATATCAGTAATATATTTAGTAATTAAAAATATAATTTATCATATATGGATTATATAACATTAAAATTATAATTTTTTTTACTTTTTAGGTACTATTACTAAAATGAACATTGATTTTATTATAGGTACAATATTTTGTACAGAGGTTGATCATTGGAAAAATCCTACTATAAGAGTTTTGTTTTTGTATATTAAGTTGTAATTTTTTACTAATTGTAAATACACATCAATGTAAATATTTTGAATGAAATTTTGAATGTAAATTTTGAATTGAAATGATGGTGTAATGTAATATTTGTATTTCAATCAAGTTTTCTGTAATATTTGAATATCGATGTCATTATTCTTTCTAATTTGGTTTTCTATTAGGGTAGTTGTAGGGTGTCAACTTTATAGTAGCTAATATGGACTTTATCAACACTAAAAAAACACTAATAAAGGCCACCTTTATCAGCACTAAAATAAAGCACTGATAAAGGTCGCACACTTTTCAGGACACTTAGCATGTCAACACTTTTTAACACAAACAAAGCCTATTTTTCTAGTGCTAATAAAGGTGGTTTTTGTAGTAGTGCATGGTAAGGCACATGAGAATGAGTGTCTTGAAATACATAAAAACCATCAACAAACTCCTAAACAATCTTCCCCCTTTTGATTATTTCAAAACACAAATGGGTTTCCAACAAAATCTCCCATTAATTGAAATGATCAAAAAGGTAAGATCATTAAGTGTAGATCATGAAAAAAATAAATGAAGTATAATATAAAGCAAGTAAAGTAAAAAAAATAGTCATGTTAATTATAAAAATTAAACTTATCCTCTATATATACGAAACAGTTATAACTAGGGTCTTATGTGAGTGATAATGTCACCCCATAATCTTGTATGAAATCCAGGTTCAAATCTAGGTGGTAACAATTTCCATGGAACTATAGTAGCACTGTAGCACTGTAGCAATGCAGGTACTAGAGTAGGTAATGTAGTGGAGTTCTATAATAGTAGTATTGTTCATCACAAATGGGTTTATGGGCCACTAAATTGGGCATTCATGCTATAGAGCCTCCAAGCCATCAAAACGTGGGCCTTTGAGCTATGTACTGGAAGCAACTTCTAACTGGTGGAGTGCAAGATGGTGTGAGTTTTGGAACCAACGAAACTAGATGTAGGATTGTCATTAAAGAGGCAATTGGTCGCTAAAATCAGCGAACAATTATTAGAGAACACTTCAAGATAAATGTCGCACATACTTCTTCACATGGCGACAATGGAAGGTTGCAAACAAGACTTTAGGGTGACTAGGCTAGCATAGGTGGTTGACAACAATATGGGTGGGGTTATTACAGTTTGGGGTCATTAGGCCACTTTTTAAGGCCTTTTTTACTCTAAAAATTTAGGACATGTAATCTGGGGATTTTTTATTATATAAGCATTCCCACACAACCCAGTTAAAAAAGTTTTATCTAGAAAATGATACAAAATGTTATTTGAGTCATATATTAAATAACTAAGTCACAATGAGAACAAAAAACTCTCACTAATATGAATAAAAAAGGATTTAAACTATCATTCTTGATAGTAAATCAAAAAAAATAGGAAATAAATAGAGTAATGAATAAATGACATGATAAACATTAAATATAGCTCCCTCTTAAACTATGCAAACTTATTTAATCTAAATTAGAAGTATCATGAATGTTAAGTGGTAATGAACACTCTCCCTTAATCTAAACACTTCCTTATGAAATAAGAATTTGAAAATACATTCTCCTTTCACGAACTCCCCATCTATACAAAATTTACTACAAAGATCCACAAAATAGGTTAAAGATATTAAAGAAATTCATAAAGATATAAAATTTATTAAAAAAAATTGAACACCTGCTAGAATACCATTGAACTAAACAATAAAAGGTATGCATGATTGCCAACCTGAAACACTTTACCTAGGTATGATGACTAACATAAGCTAATAGGATTTATTATAACCCACTTAGGGACCAAAACCATAGAAGTGTTAAGATTATTGACATTAAATGTAGACTTTGTAGTAAATTAATGCTTATTCCCAAGGGACTGTATAAATATAAATAAATAGTTAGATGTATAATATCCAAATAATCATCATCTAAAGCAATTAATAGTAGAAATTATTATAGTTTTACCTTTTAAAAATTAATTATTATACAAAATAGGATCTTTCCCAGTGTATCCAATACAATTTCTCTTCATTATCATCCTTATAGTGACATCATTTTATCAAAACATTCCCTTCAAGTGATGAACTCAACCAGTGATTCATTCAACATATCTATTTTAGCTTTTAGTTTCTCATTCTTTTTTGGAAGACCGTAAAAATCATCACAAACCATATCCTTAGTGGGTGAATCAATATTTGATGTTCCAAAGGATCGATTACGAACTGAGAAGGGGGGTTGAATCAATTGTTCACTTATTATAAGTTTCAATACTGTTAAAACTTAACCCCTGCAACCTTTTAAAGTTTATAACCTTACCATATTTTAGAAAATACTCATGCATGAAAAAGTAGGAAAGCATGTAAAACACACTATATTTACAAGGTTTGGTCTTAGTGTGAGAACCCACATCCTTGTCATAGCAACTCCAATAGGTTTATGGAAATTCACTAATTTGAAGAAGTGAATAAAACTTTTTCCAACTCCTGTTAGACGCCTTCTATCACCCTATAGGAATTATTATACTACCTCCCGTTAGTTTGCAAAGTTTTATTTCAAACAATTCATCCAAAAAAAGTATAAATACTTTGTTTAATCTGCTCCATAAAAGTTCCTAGGTTTGATGATCCTGATTCCAATGGCCTTCAGTCCGATGAACTCAGTCTGACTAACTCAATATGATAAACTCATTCTCAATCTGCATAACTCAAACTCTACTCAAATGCTCAGTCTGATCTTCCTCAGTCTGATATTTCTTAGCCTGATCTTCCTCAATACGATAAACTAAATAATTATATTTCTATCCTTCTAATGAGATCTCTATTCTGAAAGAACTCTGACACAAATTCTTTAGTGATCCACCTTTTCCGCACACGTGAAAAGGGTTGAAAAGTATGAATGTGTTGTGCTTATATTTATAGGCATCTCAGAATGGAAAAGGAGGGAAAGTGAAAAACTCTTCCCGCTTTCTCAAATTCAAAAACTCTGAGATCTATACATATTTGAATTTCAATTTTGAACACTTCAACTCTTCACAAATATTCTTGAATCTTCTTGAGTCTTCCTAGTAATCATCCTTCTCGAACTTCCTAACTTTTCTTCAGTATAATGGATCTTCCTTAGCTCATTACGATGGAACTTCCTCAGCTCATTATGATGAAACTTCCTCAGATCATTATGATAGAACTTCCTCAGCTCATTAAGAATTGACTTTCCTCATCAGAGTCAGTATGCACTACTGGAAATAGCACCTATACCCACGGTTTTAAACTGTGGGTATAGCCCTTGAAACCGTAGGTATAGGATATACCCACGGTTTCAAGAACCTCCGGCTGCAGTGTCGTTGTAATAGGGCTATACCCACGGTTTGCATAGAACCATGGGTATAGATGAAGAAAAATTCACATTACCCACGGTTTAACAAACCGTGGGTATAGACATCTATACCCACAGTTTTCAAACCGTGGGTATACTGATTTAAATCTCCCCATATGTACCCACGGTTTGCAAACTATGGGTATACTGATTTAAATCTCCCCATATGTACCCACGGTTTGCAAACCATGGGTATACTGAATTAAACTCCCGAAATGTACCCACGGTTTGGCAAACTGTGGGTATAGACTTGTTCCCCAGGGCAAGCAGATGCAACTCCACCTCCCTACCGTTCTGCACCTACAGACATATCAATCCTGCCATTCAGATATATCAGAAATCAATAATAATATGAAAATACCTACTCAGGTATATCAATCCCAACATGAAAATACAATGGAAATTAGAGGACCTCGTCAAAGCATCTTGACTAAAAAACAGAGGAAGACTCACATTCTTACCCTAACTGTAGAATGGGTGTATATTCCCATTACCTACAAATATTTTTCTTAGCAGATCCTAGAAATGATGGAATCTAGGACATCAATTCCCTAACATATCCTACAAACCTTCCAAAATGTGATCGCATCAGTGGAAATAGCTAGGAGTTAGGTCTAGTTCAGTTCAAGGATATGGTATGCGATGATATGATAATATTTCAAGTGTTGATTCCTTCATTTCATCCACTTTTCATCCAACCTCAAAACATCCTATTTCATTTCATTCAATAAATGAAGTGGAACCAAACAGGGCCTTATGGGAACACCAATTTAGTGTCTTCAAGAAAACCAGTACAGTTGAAATAAAAGATGCTCACCTTCTTGGGCATCAAAAAATGAAGTAGGGTATCATATGATAAAGATCTTGGACAATTTTGGGAAGATCCCTTGCCTGGATTCATAGGGATAAAACTGAGAATTGGACATGAGAATTCAGCATGATATGAAAATCAACCCCCCCCCCCACCATAAATAAATTCCAAATGTTTGACCCCATTTGATGAAAGCGTCCTTTATACAATTATCATATCACATATATACAGAGTTTAAAATCATCATTGAAACTTACCACATTGGTGTGTACAACACCAGGTGAAACACAAACTACACTGATACCAGACTCAGCAGGCAGCCGCTTGTGGAGGACACTGCTAAACATGATCTGAAATGAAACAGTGACACTGTTTTGAATTTCATTGTTCAAAGAAACAGAATATTGTGCAGATTAAAAAAACAATTTCCCATCCCATTCAAACACTTTTCCTACTTTTTCTAAATGTTTAGAGTGAAGTTGAGGGTTTATAAGGCCTTTAAATCATTGGACAACCAAACACCGTACAGCTGCATGTGCACTTGTGCAAGCTTGCTGCTGGAGTATCCCACTAAACTGGTGAACTTCCTTTCACCAGAAATAACATTCATATCTTCAGAGTCGACAAAGCCAACATGGTGTATCTATTGAAAGGAAGAGAAAAATTTATCTCAAACCCATAATTGTGGTGCAAAGAAAGCAGTAATGAAATGAAACGCGGTCAAAAATCAGCTAATAAATCATGTAGATGTAATGAGTAAATGAGCAAAGAACTGAGACTAGACATGCTCATAAAGTTTTGCACTTTCAATTTAAGAAGTAATATGTAAAAGACAATAAATTGTTTAGACAAAAGAACTTACAACAGAATTCATGTTAACAATTCGACTTGGAGAAGCTCTAATAAGAGATGGCAAGAGCAAAACTGTAAGTAATGCTGGATCCAAATGATTCACTTGCATATGTTGCTCGTATCCATCCTCTGAAAACTTCTGTTGTTCTAATTATAATAAAATGTTATCTCATGTTGAGTTATTTGTGTAAGATTCCTCAACCCTATCACAACCTGAACCACTTTATGTCTAACCCAAACTTGTTTAACTCATGTCATGTCCAGATATCATGTCAAGTTAAAAATTGTCACCTTCAATTGAGGCAAACAGAAAATAATTTTAAAAAATCTAATACAGAAATCAGATGCCCCCATCAAACAGTATTGGCCTCCTATAATGAACATTAAAAACCTATGATCAAAGCACATGAAGGAATAATAATTCATTTACCATTGGAATTCCCAAAGCCTTAAGATCCCCATCACCCATGTGTAACAGGGCTGCCATGTCAACCTAGAAAACATGAAAACATGAAAACATGAAAACAGAAAAGAAAGAATGTGTAGACATGAGTTGAATTCAAAAGCTAAAATAAATAACCCTCACTTATGGTTAATAATTAATAATGAAAATATTAACAATGTATTAATGCGCTTATGTTAGTTTATTTCTCCGACCAAGAGAACTAGATTAACCTAGGCAGAATCAATGGACTTGACCATAGAGAAGTTCGTGATTTTAGAATGATCTTGCATCCAATTTATTCGACTCGTTCATGAATAAAAGAGGTGGACATCTCTTGTTAAACATCCTTTGAAATTGATATCTCACTTCTATGTTTATTAATTGTCTTTAAATATCATTTAAATTCTTGTTTTAAAATTCTGTTTGAACTAATGTTTGCTTACAAATCACCAGGTTAACAATTAAGTAATGTCAGGCTCTTGCAGATCACTCGTGTTACTTGTGGGATCGACCTTGGACTCTCGTTGTTCTACACCTTAGTAGTATAGTGAAGGATCAAGTATATTCATAAATTCTAAACTTGATAGTCAATTGAAAGTAAAGACATCGGTCGGCGAGTCTAGTAACTTCACCCGTTTCAATTATAGAAATACCATTTTATCCTTCAATCAATACTTGTACATCTCTTCCAGTTTCAAAATCATAGGTCTCATATGGGTACACAAACATGTACATGAAAATGAAGGCATTGTTCTAGAAGTTCCATAGAATCATCATGTGATTTATTTAGTGTTTTAACATATTCATTCTAGAGTGACTGGGATGAGACCCTTTCTTCCATCACCATGCCTAGTGAACCAGGAGCTTCCAAGAGGAACCTGACCCATTTCAAAGATAGTTCTCTAATTTAAAATTTTTTATGGTTAAATACATGATCCTCCCCCTCCCCCCCTGCCCAGCCCCTCCCCATCCCTCCCTACTGCCCAGCCCTCACCCTCCCCCCCTGCCCAGCCCCTCCCCCTCCCTCCCCACTGCCCAGCCCTCCCCCCTACCTAGCCCTCCCCCTGTCCAGCCCCCTCCCCCTCCCCCTCCCCCTCCCCCTCCCCCTCCCCCCTGCCCAGCCCTTTCCCTGCCCAGCCCCCCTCCCCCTCCCCCCTGCCCAGCCTCTCCCCCTCCCTCCCCACTGCCCATCCCTCCCCCTGAATCTCCCTGCATGAAATATGTAGATGCATGACATGTTTTATTTGGATGCAGACCCAACCAGGTAAGGTACTGCAACTGTTAGAAAACATCCTAAAATTTTGATAAGGTACTACAACTCATTGTATTACAGAATAGATTATAACAGAAAACAAATATAAAATTGGGTGTCCAACTAAATATGTTCCCTTAAGGTATGTTTATTTAAGGTAATACAACTCACTGTAATACAAAACAGATTATAACACAAGAAATACCAGTCAAACTCATGAAGAATGTGATTATCACTGTATCATTTACTGCTTGAGTTGTAAAAAATATAAACTTCCATACATCCTATCCTGTTGAAGAGTTAGTTGGGAAAAAAATACCTTCATCAATCCTCTCCGAGACATAAATGATACACATCTCTTAAGTTTCTTCTCCATGCTTGTAAATCGAAGGCATTCATTCCATTAGCCCATGCACATTCACCAATATTTCGGTTCATTGCTATGCTGGGATGAGAACAATCAAAGTATGTCTAGAAAATCTTAGACATGAACCACAAAAATCAATATACAGTGGAGTCAATAGTGAAAACATATCACCTGCATTCATATGTTGGATGAAAGGGAGGTTAACTCCATGATTTTACGACCAATAACCTGCATTCATATAGTGTTTAAATGCAAATGAAAAATGATGCATGGTAGGGAGGTTAATTCCACAATTTTAGGAAAACATACCTGTTGTAGAGATCTGGAACTTATTAGTGCAGGATTCCCTTGATCTCTTCATGTGCAGAGTGAGTCACCTGCAATATATAAATAAAAATAATCAATATTCATCTTAAAAGATTAAGTGCGTAATAACGTATGAAAAAGTATTATGTGAAGGGAAATACTGCAAATTGTCTAGGAGATTATTTCAACGATATTACGAGAACATACCTATTGCGGGGAGAGAAACACATCGGTCAAGATTCGATTGAAGTGGCTGCTCTGGGCGGTTTTGTTAACATCCACCTCACCCGTGCACTTGCTTTGTGTTTCCAGCGCACCCTTCAAGAACACTTTCAGCTTCCAGAATGTTGATTCACTCTGCATCCCACATACCAATTATGGCAGGAAACAGAGAGGAAACAGAGCATTTGTGCTGCAATGAATAGTCAGAAATGTCAGGTTTAATGATAGCAACCAGAAGTGTTTACCTTCAACTGGAAGACAGTGCCCCATTGATGATTGTTCAGAAGGCACTGAAGAAAGGTGATGTCCTGGGAGTGGTCGATCCTCTAATGCGCCATGGTAATCAACTAAATCAGCTGCAAATTCATTTCTGGGAGCACTTGAAGTCCTACTGCATCATATTATGAAAATATGAGTCTGGGGTTAAATTGGATATTTGAGGATGCAGTTGAGTAAAAAGAAAACTTGTCATGATGTAAAAAATGGTGTAGTAAAACCATACCTTTAGTGACGGTGGATAAGTTGACACCGTGTCCAGCTCCTCCCCCAGCCCCTCCCCCTCCTTCCCCACTGCCCAACCCCTCCCCCTCCCTCCCCACTGCCCAGCCCCCCTTGCCCAGCCCCTCCCCACTGCCCAGCCCCCCCTGCCCAACCCCTCCCCCTCCCGTCCCACTGCCCATCCCCCCTTCCCAGCCCCTCCCCACTGCCCAACCCCTCCCCCTCCCTCCTCACTGCCCAACCCCTCCCCCTCCCCACCTGCCCAGCCCCTCCCCCTCCCTCCCCACTGCCCAGCCCCCCTGCCCAACCCCTCCCCCTCCCTCCCCACTGCCCAGATCCCCCTGCCCAGCCCCTCCCCACCTGCCCAGCCCCTCCCCCTCCCTCCCCACTGCCCAGCCCCCCTGCCCAGCCCCTCCCCCCTGCCCAGCCCCTCCCCACTGCCCAGCCCCTCCCCCTCCCCACCTGCCCAGCCCCTCCCCCTCCCTCCCCACTAAACAGGCTTTTTCTTTTGTGTTTGGAGTCTTCCTAAAACACACAAAATCACATTAAAAATTTAGAGAAAGGAAAGATGAAAACCACAAACAACATATGAAACATCTAAATCAGTTAGTCAGCTCCGAATATTCATATAACTTCCAGATCACATACCAATCAGTGCCTTTATGTTTAAAGAAAAAGATCAGAAGCAACTAAACCTTCTCAACGCCTTCAATAGATGAGCTCTTCTGCTTCAAAGTGGAGGACATGGTCATACTCTCCTGATGAATATCCTCTGCATGTCGAGTATATAAAAAAGAGATTACGTGAATGCAGCCCCCTCCCCTCCCAGCCCTCCACTGCACCCCCCCCCCTCCCAACCTTCCCCTCCCAGCCCCCCCAACCCTCCACTACAGCCCCCCATCCCAAGCCTCCCCTCCACTGCTAAGGCCAAGATTATATGGCGAGATAATAATTAACACACCAAACCATAAAAACAAAAATGGCATGTGAATATTACCTCAAGAGTTGTCAAATAACACCCCTGATGAAAACATAATCCAAAATGCATTTCATTGCATAAAGAAATTCACATACAAGCAGTCCACCAATACAAAAAAAAATTAAAACTCCAACACAAGTCTCTCTGCTAAGTCAAAAATGGAGGGGATTAATATCCCCCCCATCACCATCATCGTCATCCCCATGTCCAACATCATCATCAGCAGCAGAAACATCATCAGCATCATCATCACCAGCAGCAACATCATCATCATCATCAGCAGCAATCTCATCATCAACAACAGCATCAAAAACATCCTCGCCAGCTCTATTGTCACCACCTTCATCGCCACTAGGACCCTCATGGGAATCACCCGAGGCATGATGTAAAGAGCGCATTGATTCCATACATGAATCAAAATTGGCAGAAACCTCTGGTGGTAGTGACTGACTCAACATTGACATAGTTTTCATGAAATGTTCATTCATTAGCTTACTTTTTTCATGCTCCTCTAATACTATTTTCTGTCGCAGCTAATTCAGCACGCGTACTTTCCAACCCAGATGCCTTAGAGGCATTAGAGGAGTCTGATGATGACCAATACCTAGAGGGGACAATGTTTTTTCCTGGTCTACAACGGACTCTTCCTGGATGCTCCACACCTAACACCTGACTCAAATGATCATTTGGCCCTAAGTTGTCAGCTTCCTCATCCATGGACTCCAAGGCAGACTGTTGAAATTATACACATATTAAATTATGAATTTCTTATAAATGTTTGAAATATATATAAAAAAACTTACAATTTTTTCTTGTGTTTTTGAATTAACTGCAGTTCCATCTTTTCTTTTCCTACTGAAGTAGAATAATTTGGCATGAGGTACAGGACCTTCAATGCCCCATTCAGCTTACAGCATATGAGAAATGAACAAATTTGGATTACAACCATATATGATAAATGCAAAAAATTGGATTGAACGTACCAGCTGCTTCTCATGATCGGGCATTGTAGTGCGCCCCAATGTGTGTAGATATATCATTTCATCTTTGTTTTTTTTTGTTTTTCGCTAACACTTCCTAAGAAACAAAAAAACAATACAAGTAATAAGAATTAAATTTTATATAAAAACCATTAAAGATGGGTAGTACCTTATATTGTTCAGTCTTCCAATGTGCGATCATTTTTTTATATTGACTTTTTGGACAGTTAGGGTTTGTGGGTACACCCTCTAACTCAGTACCCACTCTGCTCCTCCAACCAATATGTAACTCATACTTGTATGACCGCCAATACTCTCCAAGATCACTCAACCTAGTAGCTTTGGCAGCTTCACCGTTAGGAAAGTTAAATCGACTCTGCAACGAAAATGTTAAGTCATATAAATACATTACTAATATAAATATAAATTTATAAAATTTTCGTACCCATATCTGCGCCCATGACCTATCCTTGATGTCAGCACTGATATGTCTCCATGAGACCGGTTCCACCGGAACGATATCATGATATTTGGCTAAAGTATCCATGAAACTTCTACACTCCTTAGCATTTTTACCTACCATTTTATTTTGAGGATTGTAATCCACCATAATCTGAGTTTCGCGATTCCAGGCATCCCGCATTCGAGTGCGCCCACGTCGCCTACTAGAAGATACCACTAAATAACATAAGAGGTGAAAAGATAAGAGTTAAGTGACAATACAATAAGACAAAAGTTAAATGATATAATTTGAAACATTTATAATAAAAAAACCTGATGCAGGCTCCTGAATAGGCTGTGAGGCATCCGTGGACTGTGCTGGATCAGTATCCTCCGAAGGAAGTATCTGTTCCACAGCATGCTCCGACTAATCTTCATGAACAGGAGTGGAAACTAAAGGAATAGACTCAATATGTGTATGATGGATGGTAGGAAAAGGAGGTGGCGTAGACATGTCAGAATATGCGTAGTAGGTCTGGGGATACATGAATGGATATGGAAATTGTGGAGGTGAGAACATCGGTCGAGTCGGCGTAGACATCGAATGGGAAAAAGAGGGTAAATGGGATGATGATGGTAGCATGTATGGGAACATCCCAGGGGTCTCAAGCGGAGGGCGGATATGTGTGGTAGATGGGATGTCCACTGATGGGTCAGTGTGGGGAGTGGTAAGACGGGAGCTCCGCCTAGGTCTAGGAGGATCCCTGCTCGGTCCCATAATAGGAAGAGGAATCTCTGAAGTTATATATCCCTAAAATAAATTTGATCAAAAATATGAACTTAATATTATATGTAATGTGGAAGATAAATATTAGAATTATTATACTCACTGAAGACAACTCACGCTCGCGTCTAACAGGATCAACATCAAATAATCTTTTCTTGCGAGCTTCTGTAGTTTTCTTCATAATCTGTATAAGAATGAAATAAATATTTTTTAGCAACAATTTTTACAAATCATACATACAACTTAGAAGCCAAAGAAGACAAAAAATGTCATAACATCTTTCAGTAATGATAATTTACAACCAAGTTATACAATTTTTAAAACCACATTTTAAACCCAGTTTTCTGAATTGAAATAAATATAATTAAATGAAACGAAACCAAACAATACTAAAACAGACATATCATTCCAAACTAAAACTAAATTAAAGTAATTACATTCATACCAACATGAGAAACTCACGTCAAGGTAAACTTAATGAACTCTGAATATATATGGTTGCTTTTATATATTACCATCCACTACCTCAGGTTCAACGTCATCTCTCACAATGGGACAATTTGTGTCATCAAATAAAATATTTTGGCTAACACTGATGGGGGCGTCAATGGTGACAATTTCATCCCCAGCATCATGAAAAATATGTTTTGGGATTACTTCATTAATGAAACCGTAATCAGGTTTCAGATGATCTTTCACATAAAACACTTGTTTTGCCATTGATGCCAAAATGTATGGTTCATCGGTATGCATGAATCGACTCATGTCAATAACTCTAAATCCGCAATCATCAATAAATGTACCATGTCGCGTCATTGAATCAAACCATTTACATTTCATCATAGTGAATTGACCTTGAGAGTAGTAATCCAATAACTATATTTTCTCAACCAGTCCATAATAAAACACATATTCATATCGAGGTCGACTATCTGATGCACTGGTATAACAATTTGTTCTAGCAGTTAACATAACGCCATCATGTTGTGTTCTCATTTTCACCACTTTATCAGTTGTAACAAATTTATATCCATTGATTATTAAAGATCTACAGTCACGAACCAAAGAATTGGGACCAAAAGCCAACGCTCTTAATTCTTGAGAAATGAAGTCAGCAGGTAAACTCAATACCTGAAATACATATGAGTAATATAATTAAATATATATCTATATTTTAAGGTATATAATGTAATGGTCATACCTTTGATTTCAACCAAGCTAGGAACTCTTGGCTATGCATAGCCTCTCTCCTTCTCAACGGCAAAGACCGATGAACTCTACTTATAATTTGTTTATGTTCTCTACATAAAATGACAATAAAAGTATAAGGTATATGTGATATGATATCATATGAGATAATGTATATATATTCAAATTACTTACTTGATATAGGCATCGAACAAACCACAATTAAACAAGACTGTACGATGTGCCATATTCCGCTCTTCAAAGCTCAATGTAACCAATGTATATGACCCGACAATTCCACCTGTTTGGGGAAGAGATGGAAATGAGGGCTGAATTTCCTCATACTGCTCATCTTCATTTCTCATTGGTCGATTATGTCTTGTGCTCACATCAGACAAATACATTGAACAAAAATCCATACATTCTTGGGCCAGATAACTCCTCACAATGGAACCTTCAGGATAATTCTTATTTCGGACATATGATTTCAAAGTGCACATATTTCTTTCAGTGGGATACATCCACCGAAAAGCGACTCGTCCCCCAAGAAGTGTCTCAGTTGGAAGATGAACTGTTAAATGCAACATGCCAGTGAAAAAGGATGGAGGAAATTTTTTTTCCAACTCACACAGAATTAACGGATCCACTTGCTGCATTTTTATCAACAATGATTTGGATAACCTTTTAGCACAAAGGTCTCTAAAAAAATGACACAACTGAATCACTGCCACTCTTACATTATTGGATAGAAAATGCCAAATTGCTATTGGAATCAATTCATGAAGCAGGATGTGATAATCATGAGTTTTTAGGGATTTCAATTTCAAATGTCTTTTGTCGACTCGTTTAGATATGTTGCTGGAATAGCCATCTGGAACCTTGATATTCTTCAATATTGCCAGAAATCGATCTTTCTCTGCCAGTGTCATCACATAAGAAGCACAGGGAACTTTCCATTTGTTTTCACCGATACAAACAGGATGTAGTTCTGGTCGAATAACCCAATCCAATAAATCCTGACGAGATCGGAGGTCATCTTTGATCTTCCCCTTAATATTCAAAAGAATTTCAAGCAACATTTCACATATATTTTTATCAATATGAATTACGTCTAAACAATGACGTAACAAATTAGTAAACCAATATGGCAACACAAAAAAAATACTTCTCTTTTTCCAATTTTAAGTGACTTCAGTATCATCATTCTTCCTCTTTCGAGATTTCAACTGACCTTTCCCTAATGAAAAGTTGAAATCTTTCAATTCATCAAGCACATCACTTCCTAACATACGTTGAGGTGGTTCTTCAGTGTCAACATTATTATCAAACCTCTGACGATTCGTCCTGTATTGATGATCCATTGGCAAGAATCGGCGATGCCCCATGAAACTAAAACTACGACGATATTTAAGCCTTCTTGATCGTGTATTCTTCATACAAATGGGACATGATAGTTTTCCCTTCATGCTCCACCCAAACATCATTGCATATGCAGGGAAATCATTTATGGCCCATAGAAGGGAAACACGCATCTGAAACGTATTCTTTGAAGAAGCATCAAATGTCTGCACACCTAAATCCCAAAGTTGTTTCAACTCTTTTATTAAAGGCTACAAGTAGACATCTATATCATTACCAAGATCCAAAGGTCCAGATATCAGTATACTCAAGAAAGTGAAAGGTTTTTTCATACACATCCATGAAGGAAGATTATAAACATGAATAAAAATCAGCCACGTGCTATGAGCAGTAAGCATCTGACTAAACAGATTAAAACCATCACATGATAGGCCCAATCTGACATTACGCACCTCGGCTGCAAAATAAGGATGTTGTGCATCAAATGTCCGTCATGCTAATCCATCTGCAGGATGGACCAGCTCATCATTACCTTTAATTCTCTCAACATCATGCCATCGCATATTGACTGAGATTTCTGGAGACATGAATAGATTTGGAAGTTTGGGAATCAATGGAAAGTGCCACATGACTTTCTGTGGCACACGAGATGGTGTTCCATCTGCATTTGTCTTCCATCGAGATGTACCACATTCTTTACAGTCATTACGGTCAGTTGTTTCCTCCAAATATAAACTGCAATCTTTCAGACAAGCATGGACTTTATTAGTAGCAAATCCAAGCTGCTTAATTAACTTCCATGCCATGTAATGATTGGAGGGAATATCTGCACCATTAGGAAGCAAGTACTTCAAAAATGTAAGAATATAATCAATGGCGGTATTAAAAATCCCATACATGGTTTTTCCATGATATAACCGCATTAAAAATTCCAACTTGGTCATTTTAGTACATTCTTGATATAATGGAGTTCTAGCATCATCCAATAAAATTTTCACTCTCTCAACATCATCGTCTTCAACATTTTCCTCATGTGTACTAATATCATTGTATTCTTGCACCGTCATGTTATCTCTCTCGGAATGGTGCACATATTGAAACCGATCAAATATCAAATTCTCCATGTCACTTCGTTCATTTTGTTTATGAACAGTCGAAGATTGACTCGTCTCTCCATGGTGAAACCAAACATTATAGTTAGCTTGAAATCCAAATTTCGTTAAATGGTAACTAACTTCTTCTCATCTTAACCATGGTCTTCCAACACAATTATAGCAGGGACACTGTATACATCCTCCATCTGACGCATTGTTAAATGAAAAATCTAAAAAATTCTCCAAATTACTTTGAAACTCGGTTGAAATCTGATCGGTATGATACATCCAGCTTCTATCCATTCTATAACAAGAAAAAAATTATCATTCAATCAATAATGTAAATCATATTTAAAAAATTCATTATAATCAATTTTATTATTAAATTAATCAATGCATATTAGTAGCTAGCAAAACATATTTAATGACAAGAGGAGTCCATGATTGAATAAGTAGCAATAATAAGAATGATCAGGATAAACCATCTTTCCATATTTATTTTCCATGTAAATCTAGAAAGGATCACATTGGATATCATTGTAAATCCTAAACCTGGATAAGAAATCCGAGATCTATTTCCTTTACAAGGATAATAAATAATATCTAGCAATAATAAGAATAACAACAAACAAATGATAAATTATATTTAAATCTCAAGGACTGATTAAATTCTATGTAAATGGTTTGGTTGCTTGGCTTAAAAAATCATGCTCTAACCATGGGAAGTTCACTACCTATTCAAGTCACCTGCATGGTTTGGAGACATAGTTTTGTAAACCCTATGACAATCATGATGTTGATTCTCTTTAGAGTTACATAGTTACCATGGAATTGTTTCCATGTTAGCTCTAAAAGTACCCCTACCATATATCACCCACTACTCCTCTCCAATAGGCTTAATAGTTATGTTGGGGGACTACACTATTCCCTCTAACCATTATCACCATTAAATTATTCAACCCCCCCCAATCTCCCAAAATATACCCAATACATCACCCAATAAATGTAATAACTCAAATAAACTCGTAATAAAGGCTAAAAATAAGGCATAATGCACCTAGAAAGTGAGTGGTTGTTCCATTATCCCCCTCTAATGACTTGTTGACCATAATATGTGTCTCTAGAGGTCTAAATCTAACAAGTAGGTTTAGTAATACTAAACATATGATTCCTTATCACATTTATCTTCTTTAATATGTATGTTCTTCTATAAAACCTTAACAAGAGGCTTCATCTTCCTTCATGGTTCCTTTATTCATCGATCAACAATCCATATTGGACTTTTCTCAAACAAACCATTTACCCCCAACACAGCATTCTCAATATCAATTACATTTGAAGGATAATTATTGAAATTTATAAGTAGTAACGCATGGGAAACATCATATATAATAGAAAACTGATGAATTTGATGATACCCGGAGGAGAGGGAGCTGAGAGGGGGGAGCGGGGGCGTCGCCCGAGGTGGGGGCAGCAGGCGAAGGCCTGAATGTTGAGGCAGAGGCAAAGTCCGAGAGGTCCAGGTCGAGAGCGGAGGCGGAGGCCGGGAGGCGGAGCCAGGAGGTAGGGTTGAAGTGGGGGGAGTGCGGCGGAGCCGGGACGCGGAGCCGGGAGGCGGAGTCGGGAGGCAAAAAAGTATCTGATGAACCTAGAAAAATGTCTCCCTCTATACACATCATGGAAATATCAAATGAAATGATATTTCTCCCCTTTATACAATAAACATAACACTATTTTTGTTTGAGTTTTTGAAGTGTAAACATTTCATGGATAGTTGCATAACTTTACATTGCACAACATAATTAATGGGAATAATACGATTCTATGCTTACCATAAAAGTTAGGTATAACTTCACACCATAAAATTTTGTCCATAAATCATTGTTTTACTCTGCATGGATGGGACTATGGAAGTCAAACACATTGAATAAGTCATACTTTATGGGAAAAAATATTGTATTTGGGATATTATACTAGTTAAATTCTATAGTAAAGTGTTTTCATTTCAGCATTGAGGACAACATTGATGATCCTTGGGTGTTCACATGTCATTTTTAAGGCTATGTCTAGTGTCAAACACCTTGTAAAGAATATCATATGCCCAAACTAGTTATCATTTCTATAGGATATGTCACCATTCCCCATGATTGAGTGAGAATGAATGATTAGGGTATAAAAGGACCCTTGAAGAGACAAACCCACAAGCACTTCATATACTTTTAATACTTGTATAGATTTCATGGTCTTATCAAGCCTTCTTAAATTAATCACACCCTCTATAATATCTTATCCATGTAATACCATCACTCCTAGTGATATTTTCCCTCATTTTGGGAGTCCCACATGGAGATATAGATGATAGTTTTTATGCCCGCGATGATCGTTTTAGGGAACCTGATTGCTAAAGGATTATGTATAGTAATAGAGGATAACATGGTGCTAATTAGGGAGATCTTGTATCATAAGGACAGAAACTATTGTTTTAATTAGTTTTATGACCAGTAATAATATTTGTTAAATAATAAAATTGATAAATATGAATCTTACATGAAGAAAATAATGAACCCAATAAATCCATAGGAAAATCATTCATAGAGATTCTAAGTGAACATTTAAGGAATTTTAAACATTTGGACAAGAAGTTATCAGAAATTTACACAATACAGTTAGCTGGGTTGATTTATT
Organism: Viscum album; assembly: GCA_963277665.1. Lineage (NCBI taxonomy): Eukaryota > Viridiplantae > Streptophyta > Magnoliopsida > Santalales > Viscaceae > Viscum > Viscum album. The sequence goes on along the minus strand of OY728121.1, from coordinate 1,150,016,871 downwards.
TCCCACTCTATCGACCATAATCGGTCAAAAATAATTTTGAAGCTTTGGATAAATTTGTCTATACCCTAAGCAGAATGACATCTACAAAAAAACATACAAGAAATTCTAGAAAAATGAGGGAAATTGAAGTGAAATGACTAGGGGAAACAAAAATCAGCCACTTATTCAATGAAAATCAGCTAGCAGAAATTGTGCAGTTAACTTGTTGAGGCATTTGATATAAGAATCGGTGATTATTTTAAAAAGAATAAAAAATCAAGGAGAAAAAATTACAAACCTAAATGGAATGAATCGGCAGGGACGTTGCCAGAGGAGAGGGATACGACAGGGGGAAGGGGAACGTCGCTGGAGTTGGAGGAAGGGAGGCGGAGGCTGAGACGTTGAGGTGGAGATGAAGGCCGGGAGGTCGAGGTTGGGAGCGGAGGTGGAGGCCGGAGAGGGGATGAGATGGCCGGGAACCGGTGGTCGAATGGCCGGGAGGCGGAGGTCGGAGAGGGGAGTAGAGGGCTGGGAGGCAGAGGTCGGATAGCCGGGAGGCAGTGGTCGGGGAGGGGAGGAGAGGGCCGGAGGCGGAGGTCGAGAACCTAGGGGAGGAGGAGAACCGATCGTGGAGCACGAGAGTGAGGAGGAAATCCCTATGGGGGTGAAATTGTGGATTGAATACCCACGGTTTTAATAAAACTGTGGGTATTGATAAACAAAAAATGCATATTCCCACGGTTTGGTAAGAAAATATCACAACCAACAGTGACTACTTCTCATAGTGACTTGATATGCTGCACACTTGTCACAATAACTCAACCTACCACACATCATCTTCACCTCATGGTCAGTTGACACCGACACTTTTGAACAAAAAACTCAAACATGAGTAAGAATATGCAATGGAAACTTAAGAAACAATGGTTTACCAACACAAATAGACACATGACCTAGAAAAAAGAATTTATTTAAGCAAAACATAAAAGAGAAAAAGTAGAAAATCTGTGGTTGCCTACCATGAAACATTGTCTTTAAAGTCTTATGCCAAAATCAAACCCTTAAAACTTTCCATCTGTGATCATTCAATGTTTAAGATTCATTGGTGGTTTCAATTTAATATTTTCTAAGGAATCAACAACAGGACCACTCAAGAAGTTTCCAAATTTAGAAGTAAAAAATGTTCAGCAAAATTAATCTAAATCAGAGTGGGTAAAATGTTTTGTAGCTCAACTTGACCCTCAAACCCTCTCTCTTAGCTCTAAAACTGGCTATTAGAAGCCCGATAATATCACTTATTTGATAAAAAAATTCTCCCAAATCCCCCCACACTTAGAGGATTGCAGAAACTAAGAAACAACATTCAAACTAGCAACAACCTCCTCAAAATTTCCAGAAAAGATTTCTAAAACTACTTGTAAATTAAAGAGAACTGAAGACACACATTTGAAAGATTTGAACTCAACATCCAAAATTTAATTTCCAATGTCTACAAAAGAATTAAATTTTTTGAACCTTTGATATTACGGCTGTAAATCATCACACACAACAACTAACTCACCGGGAAAAAACTTTTCATGGAATTGCACTTGTTCAAAATGAACAAGATCTTGTTTTTTAGCTGTGTATAAACCAAAAAACTCCCTAACGTTATATATTTGTAGAAATTCATCCTAATATGGGAAAATATCATAAACAATATCATAAATTCTAGTAATAATAATTTACAAAACAACCTATAAATTGGGATTTATAGAAGGAACTCCATCATTAGATGCCTGAGAGTGAGTAACATCTTCTTGAGTAATACATTCAATGGGATAGGGAATTCTAATCCATGTAACCTCTAGAGGAAAAGAACAAGAATCAGATATGAACTCAATTTTAATGAACTCATTCTCAGCAACATCAATTAGGTTAAAAATTAACTCATGTTTTTGCTTTTTAAAAACCATAATCTCCTCCACATCATCAACATCCTGGAGGGTTTTTTTTCTTTTGGACACATCAATGATAGCACCTCCAGTAGCAAGGAATGATCTACATAGGACGATTGAATAAAACCCTAAAAGTTCGATCATTGATTGAAAAATTTCCAGAACTTATTCCAGAACTTATTTCCAAAAGGATGAACTAGTCATGAGATTACATCCTGATTCTCAGTAAGATGTACAATATTACCTTGTTTAAGAGATGTCGAGGCGGAGGCGAAGGCCAGGAGGTCCAGGTCGGAAGCTGGGATGCGAAGCTGGGATGCGGAGCCGGGACGCGGAGCCGGGACGCGGAGCCGGGAGGTGGAGTCGGGACGCGGAGCCGGGATGCGGAGCCGGGAGGCGGAGGCCGGGGAGGGGAGTCGGAGAGGGGAGGAGAGGTCTGGGAGGCGGTGGTCGGGGAGGGGAGGACAGGGCCGAGAGTCAAGGGTCGAGGATGTAGGGTTGAATGGGGGGAGCGCCAAGCGAGGAGGAGCCCGATACTTTGGGCACGATGGATGTTTTAATACCCACAGTTTTAATAAAACCGTGGGTAAAGATAAATAAAAACAACCTATTCCCACGGTTTATAAAACCGTAGGAATATGTGTGTGGGGATAAACCCCATTCCCAGTAGTGATGATTGACTTTCCTCCTCAGATTCAATCTGGTTAACTTTTCTTCTCAGAGTTAGACTGACAGACTTTTCTCCTCAGAGTCAGTCAGATTGAATTTCCTCCATAGATTTTTACCGATTAATTTTCCTTCTCAGAGTCAGTTTGATGGAATCCTCATAAGGATGGAATTCTCATTATGATGGAAACTTCATTCGAAAACTTTGAAATTTATCAAACCTCATCAGCTATAACTCATTCAGATTTCTGAAAACATCTTTGCCTGATACTTATAGATTTGATGAAAGCTATGTCTTGATTCCTAGAACTGATACAATCTTTATGATTCCCACATTTCTTCAAAATATTTTACCATGAGAGTTTTCATGATTTATGATAACTTCGAGATTGAAAAAGCATCGTCTGATTTCAGGTTAGAAAGTTAAAGAAATTTTTAACTCATGACACCACTATCTTTCTTCATTATATTTAGCACCATTCTAACTTCCTCACTCCACAAATTCTGACTTTCTAACCAAAGTTTATCCTAAAGAATCTTGTACTTTATGCTGATGGATCTGAGTCTAATGGTGCAATCGATCAACAACTTTATAGAACTTCTAGCTTTTATCTTCCTTATACCATCTGCATCTGGTACTTCCTAGTCTAAAAACTTGTGTCCAAAAACCTATGTTTGGAAAAACAACTTTCTCAAAGACAAAAACTTTTCTACCCCTTTTTTTTAGATTTGAACATTCTGCAACTTTCATCTTTCTTACAAAACGTCATTCTAATGGGTTGGGTCTGATCCTGAAGAATAAAAACATTCTTTTACAAAAAGGTTAGTTGACAAAATTTTGATAAAACAAATTGTCATAAAGGTTCTTCAATCTCTCCATTTGGATTTTTTTGCAACACTCATTAATAACTTTTTCAACTCTCAGAAATTTTTCACAACTTAACTTTTTTAAACAAATCAAGTTTTTTGAATTTTACCAAAACACAACTTTTCTCAAAATAGAGTGTCCTTACACCACACTACTGTATAAAGTGATGTTTTTGAAGGAATTTCATACCTCGGTGGCAATAAAATTATGCATCCATGTTAAGATAAACTTTCCTCACTTTTCTTTTTCACTCATTTTTCTTTCTCTCCCACATTCTATGATAACCACAACTTCATATTCATAAAAAAGATAAGTAAAAATTTGTTACTTTTTCTCCCCCTTTTTCAACATTATCCAAATAATGGTGGGGGAATTCCTTATGATATTTAGGAATTCATTAGAGGAGGATGAACATGAAGTTGCAGCCTCAACTAAACAAACATTTCTTTTAACATTTCCTTTATGAAGATATCAACAATTTGATACTTCATTGAGATATATTCAGCAAAACAACTCTAGCAGCAAATTTATCTTTTATAAAGTGAAACTTTATATCAATTTTTTTATCTTGAATTTTGGACATGATTTTTAGAAAGATCAATTACACTCTGATTATCATAAATTATCTTTAATGGTATAGAAACTTTTACTTTCAAATCTTCCAGTTGAACTTTCATCCACAACATCTGAGTACAATCATAAGTAGCCAAAACATATTCTGATTTTATTGTACTCAAATTTATTGAACTTTTTTTCTTACTATTCCAACTTACACAACATTCACCCAAGAAAAAGTTCCTCCTGAGTTTGATTTTGTATCATTACAATCTCCAGCCCAATCAGCATCAGAATAATAATGAAACTTCATCTCACAATTTCTTTTGTATAACAACCCGTGTGAAGATGTTTCTTTGACATATCTCAAAATTATCTTTGCAGCCAACATATGTGATTCTTTCAAATTACTTTAATACCTGGCACAAAAAGTCATAGCATAAACAATATCAGGCCTTGAGGCTATAAGATATAGTAGACTTCCTATTATCTTCCAAAAGTCTTTTTGATTCATAGTTTTTCCAAACTCATCTTTGCTCAAATTCATCCCCACTAAGATATGAGTAGAAATTTCTTTAGATTATACCATGCCAAACTTTTGTAACAATTCCCCAACATACTTTTCTTGAGAAAGGAAAATATATTTTTCTTTTTATTGAACTTGTAAACCAAGAAAGAATGCTAATTCTCCTAACATTCAAATCTTAAATTTCCTTTTCATTTCTTTAGAAATTTTTTTACAAACAACTTCTCTATCCCCAAAAAAAATTATATCCTCCACATAAATAATTAAAATTAGAGTTTCAGAGTCCATATCTTTCACATATAAGTTTCTATCAACTTTTCCTTTAGAAAAATTCAACATTCTCAAACAATTTTCAAGCTTAGAATACCATGTGCATGGATCTTATTTCAACTCATACAAAGATTTATTCAATATTAAAACTTTTTTTCATCCTCATCAAGTAAAAAACCCACAAGGTTGTTCAATGTAAACTTATTCTTTAATTTGTCCATTGAGAAATGCTAACTTTACATCCATATGATATACTTTTTAATTCTGATGAGCATCTACTGCAAGAAACATTCTAATAGTTTCTAATCTTGAAATGGGGGGAAATGTTTCATCAAAATACACACCTTTCACATGTGCATATCCTTTACAAACAAGTATTTATTTGTTTCTTGAAACTTCTCCATGTTCATTCAATTAGTTTCTGTAAACCTACTTTGTTCTGATAACATTTTTACCTTTTGGATGTGGAACAAGTTCTCATGTTTCATTTTTATCAATTTGATGCAACTATTCACTCATATCATTCACCCATTGTTTGTGTAGAATAGATTTTGAAACTAATTCTGGTTTAACTTTTGAAATAAGTGAAGTCTGATTTTCCAATTTTAGCTTCCTTCTGGTATGAAATGGATCCTTCTGATTCCCAATAATATTTTCAGTCTCAACATGTTTTTGTAAAGTAGGAAATTTAAGAGTTCCTCTTTCTACTTCACTTTTCACATCATATGATTCGTCTAAATCTTCATGCACATCACTTTTCTAACTTTCATTTTTGTTAGAAACTTTCGGTTTTTCTTCCTCATCATTCCCATACACTTTTGTTAAATAAGTTGGATTTTCAATAACTTTCACATCATATTATTCCACCAACTATTGTAAACTTTTGTTCCAACATTTGCAACTTCTTATATTGAGTGAATAACCTATAAAATTTCCCTCCTCAACTATCTCATCAAACTTTCCCAAATCCATATTTTTTATTTTAAGTAAACATGGACTTCTAAAAACTTTTAAGTACTCCAATGAAGGTTTTTTTGTTATAATACATTTCATAAGAAGTCATGTTGGTTTTTAATATCAACAATAATTTGTTTTGAACATGTACAACAATACTAATAGCTTCTCTCCAGAATAACTTTGAAAGTTTTTTATTCTTCTAACATTCTTCTTCCTATTTCCACCAAACTTCTATTCTTTCTTTCTATGACTCCATTTTTTTGTGGAGTGTAGTGATATTTATACTGATGTTTGATACCATTCTTTCTTAGAGAAGTTTCAAGATTATTGCTTGTGAATTTGGTACCATTATATGTTCTCAACTTCATTATATAAATCCCAATTTCTTTCTTAACTTATTTTTTAAAAAATCTAAACATTTCCACAATCTCTGACTTGTGTTTCATAAACATGATGTTTTTCATCTAAGTGAAATCATAAATAAAGGTGATAATGTACAAATCCTTTTTTTATTAATGTCTCATCTACCCACATAAATCATAATGAATAAGTTCAAGTGTTCTAGTATATTGAATCTCAAATCTCAAATGACTTTTATTAGTTATCGTACCTTTATGAAAAGTTACACAAACATATTATTATCTTATTTTCAATTTTGGAAAGTTTCAAACAACATCAAACTTAGAAATTTTGTTCGTGTTTTTATTCCCACGGTGTCCAAGTCTTCAATGCCACAAATTATTTTCATCTTCAACACTTAAGTAACATGAGTTGTTAAATTCTTTTATTTGGAAGAGATTCTCACTGGTTCTTTCTCCTTTTGTAATAACTTTTCCATTTTTCACACTTTTGGTAACACTAGAATCTTTTCTAAAGAGTACTTATTTTCCATCATCACAAAGTTTACTTACACTAAGTAAGTTATGTTTTAGTCCATCAACAAAAAAGACTTCCTTAGATTTCAACTTTTCATCTTCAATCTCAGCCATTGTAATTCATCATATTTTTAGAGAACTATCATTCCCAAAGGTAACAACACCTACATCATGATTTTAAATATGTTTCAAGATTTTTAAATCACCTATCATGTGTGAAGAAAAACCACTATCAAGTATCCATGGTTTTTTCTTTTTACATGCTTCCGAGGCAATCTCAACAACAAGGGATCTTTCTTTAATTTTCTTCTTTTCATCTTCCTTTTCTTTTCTCCCAGAAGTAACTTGTTTTGGAAGGAGTGTCATACATATTTCAGTATGATGACAATCCTAATCACATCTTCCACAAATTTTTTCTAGATATTCAAATTAATTTTTTTGTTGGAAAGTTTCTAACATCTTGAGATTTTTCTTTTCTAACATCCTTTGTGTTAGAAAAATTATTCATTCTATTTTCACTACTTCTTACACTCTGCTCAAACCTTCTTCTGGGTAGAGATAATTTGTGCTAAAAATTATAAAACTTGTGCCCATAGATTCCATAGCACCAAAAAACCATCAAATATTGATTTTCTATTGAATTAAGATCTTTCTTTGTAGAAACTTTGTTAAGTTTGAAAACTTCTTCCTACTCTAACAATCTCCGGACATGGACCATCTTTCCTCATGAGTGAGTTTTCATATTTTGCAGATGAAATAGGTTTCTCACGTCCTTTTTCCACCTAGGCTTTCACAACATTTTTTCTAGAACCTGGAATGATTGAAGAATTAGACAAAACATTATTTTTGGTGGGTGAGTATTTCACCTAATTCATGATTTGAGCTCTCTCAAAAACTTTAGAATTCTCAGCTTTTACTTCTGAAGCTTTGTTGAAGTTTTCATTCATCTTTCTCAAGGTATTTTTAAACTTAAGAAGTTTTGATTTAAACTTGTTAACTTCTTATTCCTTAGCTTCCATCTTCTTACTAAGATCTTCAATCATCATTATTTATTCATCAATTATAAGTTTGTAACTTAAGACCTCCTGGATGTATTCTTCTTCTTTCTTGAAAATATATTTTTTAACTTTATTAACTTTTTCACTATCTTTCTTTATCATTCTGATTTCTTTCTTGAGATATTTGTTTTTCTCAAGACATGCAAGAAGTTCTGTTTTGAGTTGATACTCTCTGTAAGATTCTTCATCTTCTTCTTCTTCAATATTTGAGGAGTATTCTATTTTTTCAACTTTTCCAATGAATGTTCTATCTTTTTTTGAACTTTCATCTTCTAAATAATTGTTTTCGGTTGAGTCTGATTCAACTTTTTTACTCAACAGACTTCTCTTGTTCCCAGTAAACTTCTTCTTATATTTGTTGGATGACTTTTCTTATTTATCATTTTTGTTCGACTTCTTCCATCAAGGGTTTTCATCAGAATCATCTCAATATTCACCAACTTTTTCTTGGGGAAGTTCATAGAAAAGTGTTTGATTCCACCACACTCAAAACATTTAAGAAGAATTTTACCTCCATACTTTCCACTTCCTCTTCGATAGTTCTTAGATATAAGAGACATGATGTTTTCATTCAACTCGTCATCCTCTTTATCTTAGGAGTAACAAGGATCAACATCTTCAACACCTTGTATTTTTATTTTTCTCATGGATTCAAAATTTATTTCATCTTTCATCTTCTTTTTGAACATTGGAGCTTTCCTCATTTCATAAACAACAAGAAAGTTATGTGATTTATCAAGAGATAAATCATCCTTATCTTCTAAATAGGAAATTTTAGAATCAATCCTCTCTTTACAGTTTCTTCACAATTGTACAATCTTTCAAAACATCTCTAAATCCTCTAATGTTACAAAGAATTTCATTTACTCTGGTGAAGTATTCATCAATAGTTTCTTCATCTCTCATTCTTATGTTGTCGTACTTAATATGCCAAATTTGTAGCTTTGCTTCATTTACTTTAGTATTCCCTTTGAAAATACTTTCCAGCTTGTCTTACATACTCTGTGAAGTTTTGAGACCCATTACCGTCATATAAACATTTTCTAATAAGGACATAAGGATTAAATTTCTAAATTTTCCTTCAACTTCTATATTTATCTTATCAACAAAAGTCATTGGGGAGTCATTCTCAATAGGTAGAAACCCAATTGTAGCAGCATCGAAAACTTTCAAGCCAAGAGATAGGAGATAAGGAATCATCCCATTTTTTCATCCATAATAATTTTTGCCATCAAATGTAGGAATTCCTTTACTATTGACATAATCAATATTATCCATGATAAGGATTCAACAAGGGAACCTTCGCTCTAATAAAAATTGAAGTTCCAAAAGATTGAATAACAACTGAGAAAGGGGGCTTGAATCAGTTGTTCACTTTCTATAAGTTTCAGTACTTTTAAAACATAACCCCTGCAACCTGTTAAAGTGTATAACCTTATCATCTTTTAGTAAATACCCATGCATGAAAAAGTAGGAAATCAAGTAAAGCACACGAAATTTACAAGGTTCGACCTCAGTGTGTGAACCTACATCCTTTCTATAGTCACTCCTATGGATCTATGAAAATTCACTAATTTTAAGAAGTGAATACAATTTGTGCAAACTCCTATTAGACACTTTTTATCTACTGGTAGGAATGATTTTACTGTCTTCCATCAATTTATAAAGTTTTCTTGTAACTAATTGAGGCAAAACCAAAGCATACAGACTTTGTTAAATCTACTCCACAAAAGTTTCTGAATCCGATGACCCTAAGTCTGATGACGTTTAGTTCGATTGAATCAATACGATGAACTCATTCTCAATCTCTATAACTCAAACTCTACTCAAATGCTCAGTCCGATCTTCCTTTGTCCGGTAAGCAAAACAATTAGATGTCCGACCTTCTAATGAGATCTCTGTTCAGAAAGAACTCTATCTCAAATTCTTTAGCACTTCTCCTTTTCTGTACACATGAAAAAGGTTGTAAAGTACAAATGTATCGTGCTTCTATTTATAGGCATCTCAGAATGATGAAGGTGAGAAACTGAGAAACTCTTCATACATTCTCAAATTCAAAAACTCTGAGATCACTACATATTTGAATTTCAAGTTTGAGCACTTCAACTCTTCACATTTCTTCTGAAATCTTCTTGAGTTTTCTTAGTAATTAGCCTTCTCAAAGTTCCTAACTTTTCTTTGGTATGATGGATTTTCCTCAACTCATTATGATGAAGCTTTCTCAGCTCATTACAACAAAAGATTATCAGGACATTATGATATAACTTTCTCACCTCATTTTGAATTGACTTTCCCCATCAGTTAGTCTAGTTGACTTTTTTTATCAGAGTCAGTCCAGTTAACTTTCAATCTTAGAGTTGTTCTGATTGAATTTTCTACTCAGAGTCAGTTCGATTGAATTTCCTCTTTAGAGTCAGTCCAGTTCGATTGAATTTCCTCTTTAGAGTCAGTCCGGTTAACTTTCCTTCTCGTAGTTATTCTCATGGATATTTCTAATCAATTGTTTATGTTGTATTAAATTTCACATTAGCGAGAAATCTATTACTGCGAAAGTTGAGATTTTTTTTATGAATTCTTGTTTATTATGTAATTCTTCCTCTTGTTTTCTTAGTCAATTTAAATCAATTGTAACCGATATAAACTGATTGATTCAGTTCATATCAATTTTAAACTAATCATCGATCGATTTTTATTTTTAAAAGATATCTTGTTTAATTAGTTCTTTTAAACTGATGTATTTAATTGATTTAAATAGATCTTTCACATTCCTAGTTATATTTACACTTTTATTTGAGATTTTTTTCCCAAATTGAATGGAACTTGGATCCTAATATCAGATCGTATGAATTTATTAATATATATTTTTTAATATTATAAATATGTAATCGGGTGTATCATAGGTTTATTTTTCATTTAAAAATTTAAAATTTAAATACAAAATTAACAGTATATTTTATTTGTAAATCAGATTCAAATCCGACTTATTCCCACCCAATCGTCACATCATGGACCCATCGGAAGCGCTGGCAACTCTCTCCGACTTATTCCCACCTGCAAGCGCTGGCAACTCTCTCCACAGCCCCCCAGAAGCATCGTCATCGCCGAAGTCTCCATTTCCCCTCCCCAGACATCTATCAACCTCTGGTCTCCACCCCCACATTCTAAAACACCTGACTGCCAGGTGCCGCATTCCCCTGCGTTGTCTGATGCCACTGCAAGCTCCCCGAGGCTCATTCGTGGCCCTTCCGGCAATGTCCAGGCTGCCTTGTATCATAAAGATCGAAACAAAAGAAATCGTTCGCATGGTGATTATGTGATCCCTACTCAGGAGTATATTCGGCGGGCTGTGGAAAATGATGCGGACGATGATGACTGGGAGTTCTCACCGGATCTGTGGCTTTCGACCATTGATTTTGTTCGTTCAGAGGGTAATTTTGGTGTTAGTTCCGTGCTGATCCTGGAATTTGGAATGTTTACTAGGATTTTAATTATAATGTGATTCTCTAGGTATTGCAGAGGCTGTGGCTATTAGAACAACTATAAGCTCGATAAAAACATCTTCAAACCCTAGTAGGGTGGCCCAGGTATCCCTCATACACCGAGTTTTTAACTTAAAACACTTCAACAGAATGAGAAAGTGATGGATCATCTGCTGGTTTAAATCAGAAGGATTTGGTGTATTCTGGCGTCACTAAATCATTAGGGGTTTCATAATGTTGTGCTAATTAAATTTTTGTTTTATTGCACGGTTTCCCCTTGACCTGTTGCCCTGCTATAGGGAAAAAAAGCTTATTATTGATTCGGTATGTTGTGATTGTTGTATGATTAGGTTGTTGCAGTAATCAAAACTCATTCACACACCTGTCTTGATGATCTAATGGTTACTTTGAAGGTAGGAAAACATTATTTAGTGAACTATGCGATATGGATTCCTTCCTCTGCCTTTTCTTTTCCCTTTTTTTTAAGTGGCATTCAACTGATATGGGGTTTCATGACTCGTGGTAGGATCCTATGGGTTCAATTGGTGCTTGCCTTCATCACAAAACCTTTGATGAAGAAAAGTTTAGAAGGGGCTTATTCGTGGGTTCTGTTCTGGTACTTCAAAAGGTTTGAGTTTGCTTAATTCACTAAAGTTCCTAAGATATCCCATACTGGCCTTTTTTTCCTGCTCCCTTATCTTAAATTGGATTATGTTGTTATATCAACTGTTTATTAAAAGTCTCACGATCTCTCAGGTTGGTGTCTTTTCACCATCTCATTTGGTGCGTTATCTCAACATAACACATACCAATGTGGTAAAGGTATGCTATCTTTTTTTTTTGCGGTCTTTTCACCGTCATATTTGGTTTTTTATATCGATATTACACACAACAACATGGTAAAGATGAGTGTTTTCCTTATATAGAATCGTCCTTTGAAAGTGATCAACGATTAGCCATCAATGTTAATTATTCGTAAGGATTCAATTTGTTTGATCTAAATGTTGGATTTGGTGCCTTAAAAACCAACTTCTTTGTACTTTATGATAAACCTGTATTCATTGGATGAATATTAATAAACTCCTTATCACATCATGATCGTTCTAAGAATAGCTGTCGCACTAAAAGGTGATAGCGGATTCCTGCTATGATGAGAACTCAGAAGTGTCATGACACTGTTCTTGAATATATGTTCTATGGTCAGATGATATCATTTGAAGAGATACAAATGATACAGGTTATCAGGAGTGGGGGCTCATGAAACTTTGAGACACCTTCTCATGGTACGCACCTTTGGTAATATTCAGGAGGATATTATAAGAACAAGATCCGCTAGTAGTAAATCCACATTCATAAGTGTCATTGGATGTTCCTATCTGCGGATGTGTGTATTGTTTCTTAGACTTTAAGATTATTATTAATGGGTATTATGACTCGCGCACTTAGATGTATTGACAAAAACCGTGACGACAGATGTTTGCGGCGAGGTAGGATATGTTGGGTGCGTCACAAGTAATACTGCATTAATAAATAATGCGAGAAAATATTTGTCACTTTTATGGAAGTAGATATCTCAAGCTCTTTGATAGAAATGATATAACCTAACTAAATCCATGACCATGGTGTTCTTTAGGCAAGTTCAATTTCGGGAAGTCAAAGAATGAGAAATTGAACACATGGGTTGATGACACTTGCATGCAACCCGCTTGATTGAAGATATCAGGTCAAAGAGATTATATGGCACGGTAAGTATTCATATGAGGTGACATGTCATTGCGACATCAACTTCTTTCTCTTGGGTTCCTTGACCCGTTGCTAGATAGTAATCTTGAACTTTAGGCAAGCTCGTCTAATGCCAAGGAGAAAGAGGCCTAGAGAGTCGCACACTAAGTGTACCCAATATCTCAGTTAAATAATTTATTTATTTAACAAGTTGTATAAATATTATTCTTGGTTGTGGTTTAATAATTATTCAAGTATGTCTGATTGTATTTATTTCGTCACTAGTTATTCGAGAGAATATATTGCGGACGAAATATTTATTTATCAGCGAATAATGCAGTTATATTTATTTAATAAATAAATAGTCATTACTCAAAACTCGATAAATATTGAAGAGGATTGACGGACCAAGTATAATGTGCAAGTTAAGAACATGTCATGGAAATAATAGCATTGCTATTATTATTTGACATGAGGTTTTCATATGAAATAATAAATCAAGTAACGAGACCTGTGCTGATTATTTATTATTACATGGTGAATTAAATTCATTAAGAACATGTCATGGAAATAATAACATTGCTATTATTATTTGATATAGTATTTTCACATGGAATAATAAATTAAGTAACAATACATGTGCTAATTATTTATTACTCTCTATAAATCAACGAGTCATTCCATCGGCTAACCAATCGTTGTGTGCACAACATCTTTGGAGAAAAACTTTTAAGCCTAGAGAACTCTTCCCTCTCCAAGAACGCTCTCAAGAACGAGAGAGATCCTCCTCCACCGGATCAAAGAGAACACTTTGGAAGCGATTCTCAAGGCGATTGAAGACGAACATCGCAAACGCAAGGATCTTCCGCGCTAGCACCCAGAGACTCTTTCGGCGACGTCCGTAGATACGTGGAGCACGTGTGGATCACCGCTAGATGATTTATACCCTTGTATTCTACATCACAACGAAGCCGCACCTCAGACCTATGATCGGACGCATCAACGAAGAAAGAATCTCTTTGGAGGTAATTCTATAATTAAATTAAATTAATTATAAACAAAATATGTCGATCCTATCTTCTCGGTTCTGGGTTCTCTCCGTTGTCATTTATCATTGATTCCATTCTGTGGATACTGGCGTTCATCGTCGTATTAATTCTAAATTAATCATCGATTATGACAATTTGCAAAGTTGGGTACACGCCCATCCTGCGTTTCCGCTGCACCCAGAACCTACACTAAAAGGATATTGCAACTCTAAAAGTTCTTGGTTTTCCATTCATTGATTTTTTTTCCTCCATGAACTAGCCTTTGATCATTGAATGATCTACCAATTATGTCAAGGACAATACTAACCTTACACCCTCATGCAAAATGATCAAAGACATTGTATGCATGATTGATTTCTAATACGTTCACGAAGTCGAGATTCTTAGGTTGAAAAATAATAGAAACAAAAGCAAGCGATGCGATGACAATTTAGGATGGGTGGTGAAAAAATAAAAGGAAAAAAATTATAGAAAAACACGGATTTAACATGGTTCAAACTGATTTGGTCCCACATCTATGATAAGAACACCGCCCTAAGATTTTATTAATGCTAAAAAAACGGGTACAAGAGTAGTAATGAAGAACAAATGAACAGATCTTACAAACACAAAGCACAATAACTTACAGAACACAAACAACAGAGACCAGAATACTTATAGACTAGTCGGCTTTACCACCAACTAGATCTTGCTTTCTAGAAAAACCTAAAGATGTTATGGTTCGACTTCAGGATCTGGAAATCACTAATGAAACCAAACAAAAAGCTCCTCACATCACTTCTGGAAAACATACTTTTCCCAACACTTGTATACCAACGGTTCTTTTGAACCGTTGGTAAAGATGGATTTTGAGGGAGTTTTCCCAACAGTTTCATCAAACCGTTGGGAAAACACTGATTTCCCAACGGTTTTTAATAATCGTTGGGAAAAAGATGCCCCAAATTCGACAAATAGCAGGCGACCCCCCCCCCCCCCCGATTCCAGAAGCATTGCGCGACTCACCAGAAGCGATTCCCGACTCCCAGAAGCCCTTGAGAAGCCCCAACACAGGTGCACCTCTTCCATCAGATCAGCTGAAGTCCACGAATTGTGTACTCAAATCACTACATCGGTGTACACATTGTCCAATTAATGTTTTCATTACACATATACATTTATAAGGGCATGATGTCTCTTTCTTGTGTTCTAATTTCAAAGATTCATAGTTTTTTTTAATCTCAATGCTTCAAATATTACAACATCATGTATATGAACTCATAAGAAATTGTTTGTAATATTTATTCATAGTATTTCATGAAAATCACTCGTTTCATTAAGATCATGTCAAACATGAAAATCTTATTCATATTAATTTTTGGAGGTGAGTGATGCTATATGAGATTTTATGGGTTATTGTGAGGAGTTTCTTTCCCTTTATTTGATTGTTTCATAAAACATAAGTTGATGCTGCATATATTATGTAATTGGAATTGGTAAAGTAAAATGCCGGTCTCGGATTTCCGAGTTGGTTATTTGGATGGTATTCTCTATCAAAAGTGGGTATATCTCTATTGACTATGGGTGTATTTTCTAATTGACTAATGTATTTATTAAACTGACTATGCAATACACATTTCCCACAATACGGAAGCACCACAAAAATCATAGATAGACAGTACACACGACAAGACACCCATGAGAGACACCCCTTGAGGTAAAGTCCCTCTCGTAGCCTCTTTAATTTAAGAATGCTTTAAATTGAATTTAGCTTCTTTCTTAATTCTGGTTAATTATATTGAATTGCATATCTTGAATAAGTTTTCTTTAATATAATTGTTTCATTTGATAAATAAAGTCATGTTTTTATAATAAAACCCCTCCAACGGAGGTGCGCTGTCTACGAAAACTCACAGTGATAGTTTAGGGTGTGATAATTTGACTCTCAATCAATAGTTTCAACTACCTAGTACCACTTTTAAAAACAAAGAATATAAAATATATATCTTTATCACACCACAATCCCGAATCAAGAGTCTGTTTTTTATAACATACGATCAGTTTCTATAATGTGAAGGACAACTACATAGGATTTATTTGGAATCCTGGCCGGAAGATGCTGCCCTGCGGATGTCGCTGGATCGGGCCAACACGCCGCGATCACGCCGCTGTCACGCCGCGGTCACGCCGCGGTCACGCCGCGGTCACGCCGCGGTCACGCCGCGGTAATGCCGTGATTTGGCCCAGCTCCAGGATGACACTCCGCCGCGGCTCGCTGTCCTGTCAGAATTCGATGTATGATACCTAGATAGAGTTTTAGATACATTACCCACCCTCCTCTCTGGACCCCGGACAACCCCCCCACCATCCTCCCTGGACCCCGGACAACCCCCCAATCCTCCTCCCTGGACACCGAATCCCAATCTAAGCTCTCTTCATGATTCACCCTAAATCCCAACGGAAAAGAGGGTTTTAGAGTTTCGAAAGAAGATGAGAGAAGAGTGCAAACCCTAATCAAAAAGAGGAAGCAAGGAGAGGATTAGACTCACCCGGATCTTCAATCCGCATTTGACGACACTCAAAACGCCCAAGTGACGTGTACGAGTCAACTCCGCCTCAATCCGTGGCGCGGTGTGGCCGACACCACTCAAAGTGTCTCACTTTTCTTTGAAATGAACAACATTTTAAATGAAAACAACAATTGACATACGAAAAATCGACCAAATGCATTCGGATTCTGTTGATACTTTAGGACAAGGATCCATGGGTCATTTGTGACGTGTACAAGTCAACCCCGCCTCAATCCGAGGCACGGTGTGACCGGTACCACTCAAAGTGTTTTTTCTAAATGGATACGCTTTTAAGTAAAAACAGCTGACATACGGAAAATCGACCAAACGCATTCAGATTCTGTTGATACTTTAGAAAAACAATCCATGGGTCATTTGTGACGTGTACGAGTCAACCCCGCCTCAATCTGAGGCGCGGTGTGACCGACACCACTAAAAGTGTCTCTCTTTTGTTTCAAAAGGACATCATTTTAAGTAAATACAACAACTGACATACGAAAAACCGACCAAAGGCATTTGGATTCAGTTGAAACATTAAGACAACGATCCATGAGTCATATGTGACGTGTACGAGTCATCCCCGCCTCAATCCGAGAGCCGGTGTGACCAACACCACTCAAAATGTCTCACTTTTATTTGAAATGGACAGGATTTTAAGTGAAAATAACAACTGGCATACAGAAAACCGACCAAACGCATTCGGATTGTGTTGATACTTTAGGACAACGATCCATAGGTCATTTGTGACGTGTACAAGTCAACCCCGCCTCAATCCGAGGCGCGGTGTGGCCGACACCACTCAAAATGTCACTCTTTTGTTTAAAATGGACATCATTTTAAGTGAAAACAACAACTAATATACGGAAAACCGACCAAACACATTCAGATTCTGTTGAAACTTTAGGAAAAGGATTCATGGGTCATTTTTGACGTGTACGAGTCAACCCCGCCTCAATCCGAGGTGCGGTGTGGCCGACAACACTCAAAGTGTCTCATTTTTCTTTGAAATGGACAACATTTTAAGTGAAAACAACAATTGACATGCGGAAAACCAAACAAACGCATTCAGATTCTGTTGATACTTTAGGACAAGGATCCATGGGTCATTTGTGACGTGTACGAGTCAACCCCGCCTCAATCTAAGGAACGATGTGACCAGTACCACTCAAAGTGTCGTAAATGGCCAAAACATGCGTTTAACGGTCAAATGCATGCCGAACGACATCAGAATGACTTGAAATCACACGAAAACACCCTAATTATTATTCGTGAGGTGTACGAGAAGACGTCACGTCATTCAGACGCGCGGTTTGTGCGGCACGACTGAATATGTGTTTTTTAGGTGTTCGACGCGCTTGAAAAACTTGCTTTGGGTGGTCTAAATCGGCCGAACGACCTCAGAATGCCATGAAATCGGACGACAACAAAGGGTGGGTGAATTGTGAAATGGTCGGCCACACGACACGTCAATCGGAGGTGTCGTGTGACCGCGGTGGCCGAAAACGCACATGTGTCGTAAATGGCCAAAACATGCTTTTAACGGTCAAATGCATGCCGAACGGCATCAGGATGACTTGAAATCACACGAAAACACCCTAATTATTATTCGTGAGGTGTACGAGGAGACGACATGTCATTCGGACGCGCAGTTTGCGCGACACAGCTGAATATTTGTTTTTTAGGTGTTCGGCGCGCTTGAAAAACGTGCATGGGGTGGTCGAAACCGGCCGAACGACCTCGGAATGGCATGAAATCGGACGACAACAAAGGGTGAGTAAATTGTGAATTGGTCGGCCAGACGGCACGTCAATCGGAGATGTCGTGTGACCGCGCTGACCGAAAACGTATTCCGTGTGTCGTAAATGGCCAAAACATGCTTTTAACGGTCAAATGCATGTCGAAGGATATCGGAATGACTTGAAATCACACGAAAACACCCTAATTATTATTCGTGAGGTGTACGAGGAGACGACACGTCATTTGGACGCGCGGTTTGCGCGACACGACTGAATATGTGTTTTTTAGGTGTTTGGCGCGTTTGAAAAGCGTGTGTGGGGTGGTCGAAACCGGCCGAACGACCTCAGAATGCCATGAAATCAGACGACAACAAATGATGAGTGAATTGTGAAATGGTCGGCCTGACAGCACGTTAATTGGAGGTGTCGTGTGACCGTGGTGGTCGAAAACGCACTCCGCGTGTCGTAAATGGTCAAAACACGCGTTTAACGGTCAAATGCATGCTGAATGACATCAGAATGACTTGAAATCACACGAAAACACCCTAATTATTATTCGTGAGGTGTACGAGGAGACGACACGTCATTCGGACGCGCGGTTTGCGCGACACGACTGAATAGATGTTTTTTAGGTGTACAACGCGCTTGAAAAGCGTGCGTGGGGTGGTCGAAACCAGCCGAACGACCTCAGAATGCCATGAAATTGGACGACAATAAAGGGTGGGTGAATTGTGAAATGGTCGCCAGACGACACGTCAATCAGATGTGTCGTGTGACCGCGGTGACCGAAAACGCACTCCGCGTTTCGTAAATGGCCAAAACATGCGTTTAACGGTCAAATGCCTGCCGAACGACATCGGAATGACTTGAAATCATACGAAAACACCTTAATTATTATTAGTTGGAGTTTGCATCCCACATCGGACTTGATGTCCGGTGTGGTATGTAGTATTCATTTTAAATTAACCCCAAGGGCTCCTTTAGAGAGCACACCTTGGGGGTTCGGGTTCTCTGATTTTATCATTCTACATGGTATCAAAGGGTTCTTAATCCCGACCCTCCCTCCCTAATTTTTTTTCTCCCTTGCTTTAGGGTTTTCCCCGTCCGGGGGGCGGCGGCTCCAATCCAAATAGCCCCCCCCGCTGCTCCTCCCGACCGCGCAGGACCTCAGTCACGGAGGCTTCCCTCTGTCCGGCGGTGCTCCTCCCCGGTGCGCCTTCCCTTCCGGCGCGCGGTCCTCCTACGAGCGAGCCCTTCCCGTCCGGCGGGCTTCCTTCCCCAGCGTCTCCTCCCTCCTGCGCGCAGCCTCCTGTGCGGACATCCAGCCCCGCCTCCCTCCCTCTGTCCGACGGATCTGTCAGCCCAGCCCCCTGCCGGCTATCTCCCCCTGCCGGCGATCTCTCCCAAGCAGCGGATATGCCCCTGCTGGTTCTTCGTCCCCCCCGACAGCCTGCCTCCATTCCTGCCGGCTCCTCCAGCAGCAGCCGGCCTCAAGCCTTCCCGGCCCCCGCGCACAACCTTCCGCCGACATCTCCCTCCTGGCGAACCGGTCTAAGAATACCGGTCCAAGCTGCTCCCTCCATGCCGGCTTCAAGCCTTCCCGACCCCTGCGCACAACATTCCGCCGGTATCTCCCTCCTGGCGAACCGGTCCAGGCGAACCGGTCCAAGCTGCTCCCTTCATGCCGGCCTCCTCCTGTTTCCTGCGGAATCCTCGCCTCTCTGCCCGACGCCTCCTGCGGAATCACCGCATCCCATCGTTGGTGCCTCTTGCAGATTCTCGACACTTTGACGACCGACCCTCCCGAGCGGAATTCTCGGCGCTTTGACGATCGGCCCGACATTACGGATTTTCCGGTGCTCTGACGATCGACCCGCCAGTGTGGATTTTCCCGACGCTCTGACGACCAACCCGCCAGTGTGGATTTCCCGGCGCTCTGTTGTTCGGCCCCGCACCTTTCCGGCGATGACCCATCCTTTTTCAGCGGCATCACATTACCATCGTGAGGGGGAGCAACATCAACAACGATTTTATTATTTCCGTTTTCTTCTGTTTTTTGTCGTGTATTTGTCATCAAGCTAGACATGTCCAGCTTGAGGGGGAGTGTTAGCATCTGTTTTTTGTTGCTTTCTTTTGATTATGTGTCCAAGCTAGGTACATCTAGCTTGATGAGGAGTGTTGGAGTCTGCATCCCACATTGGACTTGAGGTCCGGTGTGGTATTTAGTATTCATTATGAATTAACCCCAATGGCTCCTTTAGAGAGCACACTTTGGGGGTTCGGGTTCTCTCATTTTATCATTCTACATTATTCGTGAGGTGTACGAGGTGACGACACGTCATTCGGACTCGCGGTTTGCGCGGCACGGCTGAATATTTGTTTTTTAGGTATTCAGCGCACTTGAAAAGTGTGTTTGGGTTTGTCGAAACCGGCCGAACGACCTCAGAATGCCATGAAATCGGACGACAACAAAGGGTGGGTGAATTGTGAAATGGTCGGCCAGACGACACGTCAATCGGAGGTGTCGTGTGACCGCGATGGCCGAAAACGCACTCCGCGTGTCTTAAATGGCCAAAACATGCGTTTAACGGTCAAATGAATGCCGAACGACATCGGAATGACTTGAAATCACACGAAAACACCCTAATTATTATTCGTGAGGTGTACGAGGAGACGACACGTCATTCGGATGCGCGGTTTGTGCGGCACGACTGAATATGTGTTTTTTAGGTGTTCGGCGCGCTTGAAAAGCATGCGTGGGGTGGTCGAAACCGGCTGGACGACCTCATAATGCCATGAAATCGGACGACAACAAAGGGTGGGTGAATTGTGAAATGGTCGGCCAGACGACACGTCAATCAGAGGTGTCGTGTGACCGCGGTGGTCGAAAACGCACTCCGCGTGTCGTAAATGGCCAAAACATGCGTTTAACGGTCAAATGCATGCCGAACAACATCAGAATGACTTGAAATCACACGAAAACACTCTAATTATTATTCGTGAGGTGTACGAGGAGATGCCACGTCATTCGGACGCGCGGTTTGCGCGACACGACTGAATATGTGTTTTTTAGGTGTTCGTCGTGCTTGAAAAGCATGCGTGGGGTGGTCGAAACTGGACGAACGACCTCGGAATGCCACGAAATCGGACGACAACAAAGAGTGGGTGAATTGTGAAATGGTCGGTCAGACGACACGTCAATCGGAGTTGTCGTGTGACCGTGCTGGTCGAAAACGCACTCCGCGTGTCGTTAATGGCCAAAACAGGCGTTTAACGGTCAAATGCATGACGGACGACATCAGAATGACTTGAAATCCCACGAAAACACTCGAATTATTATTCGTGAGGTGTATGAGAAGGCGACACGTCATTCGGACGCGCGGTTTGCGCGACACGGCTGAATATGCCTTTTTAGGTGTTCGGCGCGCTTGAAAAACGTGCGTGGGGTGGTCGAAACCGGCCGAATGACCTCAGAATGCCTTGAAATCGGACGACAACAAAGGGTGGGTGAATTGTGAAATGGTCGGCCAGACGGCACGTCAATTGGAGGTGTCGTGTTACCGCGCTGTCCGAAAACGCACTCTGCGTGTCGTAAATGACCAAAACATGTGTTTAACGGTCAAATGCATGCCGAAGGACATCAGAATGACTTGAAATCACACGAAAACACCCTAATTATTATTTGTGAGGCGTATGAGGAGACGACACGTCATTCGGACGTGCGGTTTGCGCGACACAGCTGAATATGTGTTTTTTAGGTGTTCGGCGCGCTTGAAAAACGTGCGTGAGGTGGTCGAAACCGGCCGAACGACCTCAGAATGCCATGAAATTGGACAACAACAAAGGGGTGGGTGAATTGTGAAATGGTCGGCCAGACGACTCGTCAATCGGAGGTGTCGTGTGACCGCGATGACCGAAAACGCACTCTGCGTGTCGTAAATGGCCAAAACATGCGTTTAACGGTCAAATGCATGCCGAACGACATCGGAATGACTTGAAATCACACGAAAACATCCTAATTATTATTCGTGAGGTGTACGAGAAGACGACACGTCATTCGGACGCGCGGTTTGCGCGGCACGACTGGATATGTGTTTTTTAGGTGTTCGGCGCGCTTGAAAAGCGTGCGTGAGTTGGTCGAAACCGGCCGAACGATCTCAGAATGCCATGAAATCGGACGACAACAAAATGTGGGTAAATTGTGAAATGGTCGGTCAGACGACACGTCTATCGGAGGTGTCGTGTGACCGCGGTGGCTGAAAACGTACTCCGCGTGTCGTATATGGCCAAAAAATGCGTTTAACGGTCAAATGAATGCCGAACGACATCGGAGTGACTTGAAATCACACGAAAACACCCTAATTATTATTCGTGAGGTGTACGAGGAGACAACACATCATTCGGACGCGCGGTTTGCGCGGCACGACTGAATATGTGTTTTTTAGTTGTTTGGCGCGCTTGAAAAACGTGCGTGGGGTGGTCGAAACCGGCCGAATGACCTCAGAATGCCATGAAATCGGACGACAACAAGGGGTGAGTGAATTGTGAAATGGTCGGGCAGACGACACGTCAATCAGATGTGTAGCGTGACCGCGCTGCCCGTAACGCACTCTGCGTGTCGTAAATGGCCAAAACATGCGTTTAACGGTCAAATGCCTGCCGAACGATATCGGAATGACTTGAAATCACACGAAAACACTCTAATTATTATTCGTGAGGTGTAACAGGAGGCGACACGTCATTCGGACACGCGGTTTGCGCGACACGACTGAATATGTGTTTTTTAGGTGTTCAGCGCGCTTGAAAAACTTGCGTGGGGTGGTCTAAACCGGCCGAACGACTTCAGAATGCCATTAAATCGGACGACAACAAAGGGTGGGTGAATTGTGAAATGGTCGGCCACACGGCACGTCAATCGAAAGTGTCGTGTGACCGCGTTGTCCGAAAACGCACTCCGCGTGTCGTAAATGGCCAAAACATGCGTTTAACGGTGAAATGCATGCCGAACGACATCAGAATGACGTGAAATTACACGAAAACACCTTAATTATTATTCGTGAGTTGTACCAGGAGAAGACACGTCATTCAGACGCACAGTTTGCGCGACACAGCTAAATATGTGTTTTTTAGGTGTTTGAGGCGCTTCAAAAGTGTGCGTGAGGTGGTCAAAACCGGTCAAACGACATCAGAATGCCATGAAATCGGACGACAACAAATGGTGGATGAATTGTGAAATGGTTGGTCAGACGATACGTCAATTGGAGGTGTCGTGTGACCGCGCTGGCCGAAAACGTACTCCGGGTGTCGTAAATGGCCAAAACATGCGTTTAACATTCAAATGCATGCCGAACGACATCAGAATGACTTGAAATCACACGGAAACACCCTAATTATTATTCGTGAGGTGTACGAGGCGACGCCACGTCATTCAGACGTGCGGTTTGCGCGACACGGCTGAATATGTGTTTTGTAGGTGTTTGGCGCGCTTGAAAAGTTTGCGTGGGGTGGTCTAAACCGGCCGAACGACCTCAGAATGCCATGAAATCGGGCAACAACAAATGGTGAGTGAATTGTGAAATGGTCGGCCAAATGACACGTCAATCGGATGTGTCGTGTGATCGCGCTGGTCGAAAACACACTCCGCGTGTCGTTAATGGCCAAAACATGCGTTTAACGGTCAAATGCATGCCGAACGACATTGGAATGACTTGAAATCATAGGAAAACACCTTAATTATTATTCGTGAGGTGTACGTGGTGAGACACGTCAGTCGGACGCGCGGTTTGCGCGACACTGCTGAATATGTGTTTTTTTAGGTGTTTGGCGCGTTTGAAAAACAAGCGTGAGATGGTCGAAACCTGCCGAACGATGTCGGAATGCCTTGAAATTGGACGACAACAAAGAGTGGGTGAATTGTGAAATGGTCGGCCAGACAACACATCAATCGGAGGTGTCGTGTGACCGCGCTGGCTGAAAACGCACTCCGCGTGTCGTAAATGGCCAACACATGCGTTTAACGGTCAAATGCATGCCGAACGACATCAGAATGACTTGAAATCATACGAAAACACCCTAATTATTATTCGTGAGGTGTACGAGAAGTCGACACGTCATTTGGATCCGCGGTTTGCGCGACACGACTGAATATGTGTTTTTTAGGTGTTTGGCGCGTTTTAAAAGCCTGTGTGGGGTGGTCGAAACCTGCCGAACGACCTCGGAATGCCATGAAATCGGACGACAACAAAGAGTGCGTGAATTGTGAAATGGTCGGCCTGACGACACGTCAATCGGAGGTGTCGTGTGACCGCGGTGACCGAAAACGCAATCCGCGTGTCGTAAATGGCCAATACATGCGTTTAACGGTCAAATGCATGCCGAACGACATCAGAATGACTTGAAATCATACGAAAACACCCTAATTATTATTGGTGAGGTGTATAAGGAGACAACACGTCATTCGGACGCGCGGTTTGCGCGACACGACTGAATATGTGTTTTTGAGGTGTTCGGCGCGCTTGAAAAACTTGCGTGGGGTGGTCTAAATCGGCTGAACGACCTCGGAATGCCATGAAATCGGACGACAACAAAGGGTGAGTGAATTGTGAAATGGTCGGCCAGACGACACGTCAATTGGAAGTGTCGTGTCACTGCGGTGGACGAAAACGCACTCCGCGTGTCGTAAATGGCCAAAACATGCGTTTAACGGTCAAATGCATGCCGAACGACATCCGAATGATTTGAAATCACACGAAAACACCCTAATTATTATTCGTAAGGTGTACGAGGAGAAGACACGTCATTCAGACGCGCAGTTTGCGCGACACAACTGAATATATTTTTTAGGTGTTTGGCGCGCTTGAAAAGCGTGCGTGGGCTAGTCGAAACCGGTCAAACGACCTCAGAATGCCTTGAAATCGGACGACAACAAAGGGTGGCTGAATTGTGAAATGGTCGGCCAGACGACACGTCAATCAGAGGTGTCGTGTGACCGCGCTGGCCGAAAACGCATTCTGTGTGTCGTAAATGGCCAAAACACGCGTTTAACGGTTAAATACATGCCGAACGACATTGGAATGACTTGAAATCACACGAAAACACCCTAATTATTATTCGTGAGGTGTACGAGGAGACGACACTTCATTCGGACGCGTGGTTTGCGTGGCACGGCTGAATATGTCTTTTTTAGGTGTTTGGCGCGCTTGAAAAGTTTGCGTGGGGTGGTCTAAACCGGCCGAACGACCTCGGAATGCCATGAAATTGGACAACAACAAAGGGTGAGTGAATTGTGAAATGGTCGGCCAGACGACACGTCAATCAAAGGTGTCGTGTGACCGCGCTGACCGAAAACGTACTCCGCGTGTCGTAAATGGTCAAAACATGCGTTTAACGGTCAAATGCATGCCGAACGAAATCAGAATGACTTGAAATCACACGAAAACAACCTAATTAGTATTCGTGAGGTGTACGAGGAGACGACACGTCATTCGGACGCACGGTTTGCGCGACACGACTGAATATGTGTTTTTTAGGTGTTTGACGTGCTTGAAAAGCGTGTGTGGGGTGGTCGAAACCGGTCGAACGACCTCGAAATGCCATGAAATCGGACGACAACAAAGGGTGAGTGAATTGTGAAATGGTCGGCCAGACGACACGTCAATCGGAGGTGTCGTGTGACCACGCTGACCGAAAACGCACTCCGCGTGTCGTAAATGGCCAAAACAGTGGGTTCTAGGTCCAAATCAAAGTCCCTTTGGGAACCCAATACCAAATACTTAATTGAATATTAATACCCACTACCCATGATGGGGATTCATCTCACATCACACCCAGGAGAGCAAATTACAATTAGCCGCATACCCCCTTATTCTAATTGAAAAATCTATAAAAAACATGTAGGCTATTCCGGTAACCCATCTCATATGTCGAGATTGGCCAATGTTTCCCACTAACACATTAGGAACCATTTATACATGGATACATAATCATTAGAGGAATATAAACATCCCATGTGCTTCCTATAACTCATCCGAGGTCTAAGCACATGAGCACTACCATTGTCTATCTTATGGGTATTATGATCCTTGCCACTCTACCCAAGTTTTTCTGTTGGTTTTAAGATACTCAACCCAAGACTATGACTAAACATCCCATGTGCTTCCTATAACATGTAGGTTTTTTCCCTCACACGTGGACACCCCCACCCCCCGGGACACCCCCAACCCCTTGTATTCATATTTTATGTGTTATATATAATTCAGAATTCTGTATGCAACATAATTAATTTTGTTTGTGTTATTGATTCATAATTCATAATTCATTACACAATTCATTCTTCATGTATTCAATTGAGAATTCAATTATGAATTCTGTATTGTATAGGGTAATTGGGTTCATATACATGATTATAATTGTGCTACATTCCATGGTTATAGTAGTATCATGTTTTTAAGTGCTTTTGTGTGCTATATCAGGTGTTTTTGTTGCTGTTAAGAGTGTATGCCAGTGTAGTTGAGTGTGCAGTGGAGGATTTTAGGTGCTGTCAAATTCTGGTAATACACTATACCAACGGTTTACTAAACCGTTGGTATAGTGCTGTACATATTTTTACCAACGGTTTTAGTAAACTGTTGGTAAAACATTGAAATACTCCAGCAATGCCAACGGTTTGTAAAACTGTTGGCAACACTCTTTACAAACCACCTTTTCCAACGGTTTTAGTAAACCGTTGGTATAGTGTTGTATTCCTCCAGCAATGCCAACAGTTTATAAAACCGTTGGCAATGCTCTTTACAAACCGCCTTTCCCAACAGTTTTACAAAAACCGTTGGTAATGGGCTACTGCCACGCCTTACTTGCCAACGGTTTGCCAAACCGTTGGTATATAGTATATCAACGGTTTGGCAACCTTTACCAACGGTTTCAAACTGTTGGTAAAGGCTTAATTTCCAGTAGTGCATGTACCTGCTCTCAACATAATGAAAACAAGGCTACAAGCATGCTCCTCCTGGGACAACAAGCTCTAGCTCCAACTATCTCTCTTGTGCTCTCTCTTTTCTTTGGGATGAACTGAATGATGTGAATGACAAATACTTGCGGCAGCCAAGCTGCAAGGGTAATCATGAAGGCTTGACAGTCAAGGTTGTGATGTAACAACCGAGCGCAGGTGGATGGCCGTGATCAAATCATATGTAACAACTCGCATCCAATGATAGCATATGAAAGAGGCGGAGACAAATGCAAGGTAAGATTAATAATGAGCTGCGTGAGATCAACTCAAACTGGTGGCGTAAGAATAAAACAAAAATCAAACATGGCACATAAAAAGAATATGACACTGCGTGCTCCTTTGGTGAACTCCCCATGTATAATACATTTACTACAAAGAGCCACAAAATAGGTTAAAGATGTTCAATAAATTCATAAAGATATAAATTGTATTAAAATAAAAAAAACATTTGAACACCTGGTAGCATACCATTGAATGAAACAATAAAAGGTATGCATGATTTCCAACCTGAAACACTTTACCTAGGTATGATGACTAGTATAGGCTAATAGGATTTATTATAACACATTTAGGGACCCAGACCATAGAAGTGTTAGGATTATTGACATTAAATGTAGATTTTTCAATAAAGTCCTGCTTATGACCAAGGGACTGTGTTAATCTCAATGAATAGTTAGATGTATAATATCCAAATAATCCACATCTAAAACTATTAATAATAGAAATTATTATATTTTTACCTTCTAAAAAGTAATTATTATACAACATAGGATCTTTCCCGGTGCATCTAATACAATTTCTCTTCATTGTCATCCTTGTAGGGACATCAGTTTATCAAAACATTTCCGTCAAGTGATGAACTTAGCCAGTGATTCATTCAACCTCTCTATTTCATCTTTTAGTTTCTCATTCTCTTTTTGAACATCTTCAAAATCATCACAAACCATATCCTTGGTGGGGGGATCGATATTCATTAACTTCTCCTTCAGTTATATTTGAATTAACATCTCATTGAACGCAAACTTATGAGTCTGTTAAAGATTATTGTAAATCTCAGTGGTATTCATAAGCTCACTATACAAATTATCACACACAACTTTAAATTCTTAAACATTGGTTGTATGATTAGCGGATCCAATGTCATTAGGTGTGATGTATGATATAGTTTTTCATGCCTTTAAAGTGCATGAGTTTCTTTTTAAAATGTTCTTCATGCTTAGATAATATATATCTAAAGTCTTGCATGACCTTCTTCTTATTCCTTCATACAGTTACATTCTTTTTGTGTGGCAACCTTTAAATCTTATTGCACAAACAATTCATCATGCAAATGAATATTTGCACTACCTTCTTCTATTCTTCTTTACCCAAATAAGGGATGAGCACTTGTTACAACATTGTGCACT
Source organism: Viscum album (assembly GCA_963277665.1). Taxonomy (NCBI): domain Eukaryota; kingdom Viridiplantae; phylum Streptophyta; class Magnoliopsida; order Santalales; family Viscaceae; genus Viscum; species Viscum album. The sequence goes on along the minus strand of OY728121.1, from coordinate 1,149,988,235 downwards.
CCTTAGCACATGTCTTTAACATTGAAAACTGGTTTAATAAATCGTCATGTTTAACATGGATAATTGCTCAAGCATGACATCCAATGTCATCAAGTGACTCCATAACAATTCTCCACGCATCACCACTTCTCACCATCAACTCACCAAACACATATTAACATGTCATTAATGAAAAATGAAACATTGGGCTCAATATGTGCACATATGTAAATCCATATAAAACATGTGGAAATATGTAAATAAAACAATTTAGAGATCAATTCACTCATAATCATGACATAATAAATTCAATGAAGTATAAGTATAACCCAATGAATGGAAGTTGAGTCAAGAAAATTCTTACCACTTGGTAACTTTCAAGTCAAATCCGTTTGGATGAAATAATTCGAATTAACACTTAAAATACAATGATGTATAAATGATTCATGATATAACATGTTAAAGGTGACAATATATACACCATATAAAAGAAATTAAGTGCATAACATAAAAATATGCCTTAATGAAAGAAAATTGAGATGAAATCTCTTACCTTAATCCATGTAATAACTAGAAATCATCTCATGATACATCCCACCCTTAAAATAAACATCATTCCTTCTATTAATTTTCTCATGACTAGAACTAGAGAGATACGAGTATTACTACTAAAGAATGACAAACCTAACTTAAAGAGAGAATTCACCCCTTATATAGCCAAACTTAAAATGTATATGAAATCCAGAGGGGATAAGATAGGTTCATGAATCCGTGGTGAGTCACAAAAGATGATAAAATCACATTTATAGGTGATAATATAAAAATATTGCTTCTTGTTGGTATTTTATTCTGCACCACTCAACATCGCATAGAAAGAATCTACAAATCATTTAAAATAACATTCAAGGCCATGCTAAGATTTTCTAAGGGCGACTCTCCTATTTAATAATTCGTAAGCTTCCAAATGCGAAGCTTCATGGAGGTCGAGCTGTTATGGCTTAGAGAGAAAGCTGGAAACTCTTACCAAATCATACAGAGATAAAAACAAGGTTTTATAAATGGTGATGTGTAGCGTTTCACTAATCTCAAACTTCCATGTCAATAAAAACGATATGTAAACCAATATGATAATGACATATTATATATATATATATATATTCTTTGATTTTATCTAGATATTTCATGAGGAAGAATGCGACACGATGCAGTAGGTTAGATTTGAGTGGCACTTACCTTTACGTGTAGATTACCTTGACGTGGAATTTTAAAGTATAATTTAACCCTTGCATGAGGTTGTTTTACTTTTACGTGGTTTTGATATTTACCCTTATGTAGCTTCAAAACATCCACGTTACCCTTACGTGAGGTTTTGGAGATCGTTATACAGGTTCTATTTTAGGGAGACTACCCTTATTGCAGCTATATTTTTGACCTTTACTTGGGATTTGAAACTGGAAATTACCTTTATGTAGGAATAGGTGCACCTTTATGCGAGCTTTGAGTTGTATGCTTTATCTCTATGTGAGGTTATGTTACCCTTACATGGGGTTTTACCCTTATGTGAGGAGCATGTTACCTTTATATAACCTGTTGATAGAGCAGGTTACCCTTTACCCCTATGTAACCTGTTGACAGAGCATGTTACCCTTAAGCAAGTGACAGAGTACCCTTATATCAGTACCGCTGACCTTTACACAATATATAGAATAACCCACATACCCTTATGCAAGTGAGGTTTCAGGTGAGCTACTCTTACGTAGTGAGCGCTACCTTTATGCCAGAGCTAGTTTACCCTTACTACTTTACCTTTATGCATTTAAAAGTAAAATAGCTTCTATCTTTATACATCTCCCTTATACATCTCTTTAAAACAGGTGCAACTTTACCAAGGTTCATCTTTTTACACATAGTATATTTTTTTTAAAAAAGGTTGAGAGTAAGTCCTCTTTATTAAACAAAAAAACAAAATAACCTATTTTATGACTAGGTAACATAGAACCTATTACATAGAAAGGTCAAAATGCCAAAGAAAACAAAAAAAAAAATACAAAGGAAGCAAACATCGAATCAAGGACAAGTAAAATAAACGTCAATGTAAAATTTTCGAAAATAAAAGCATTACACGTCCCCAGAGGACCCAATGCCTCCGTGTCCTCCTCATACGTCAGCCGTCATCTCCCAACGACAGACCGGGCAGCTGTGCCGGCGCTGGAGCCAGGTTGAGATGCACTGCCCATGAAAACTGTGGCAGCACGGCAGGGCGACTGCCCCCGAACCCTCACCCATCTCCTCCAGGCAAATCATGCAAACATTCCCCTCCCCCCCCACCTCTTCCTCCTCCACCACTGCCCCCGCGTTCTCCTCCGTCGCGGCCGACGCCGCCGCCGCCCTCGACGGCACCTGCCGCCCCTCGTCACGCACGTAAGTCGTGAGCACCGCGACCGTCACGACCAGCCCTGCGGCACGGGAATATGCTTGGAGGATTCGGACCAGAACTTCACCGACGAGGTCCTCCACGAAACCAGGATCCAGGTCGGGGCCCAGCTCGGCGGCCATGAGGCGGAAGTCCTCCAGGGCGGCGGTGGGGTGGCGGGAAACGTGGAGGTGATTGAAAATTTGTTGGACGGCGGGCATGAAGTCGGGTATTCGGCAGCGGAGGAGGGAGGCGGTTTGGTGTCCTTCTTCGTTGAGCACGCGGTTGAACCACAAATCCACCGGGAGGAGGCGGAAAACCAGGTCCATGGCCGGCGGTCGGCTTCCGTCGGGGATTTCGGTGAAGTAGAAGGAGGGGCGGGTGGGGAATGGATGGAAGTGGCCTTCCAGCTCCATGGACGGGCCAAACCCTCCCAACTGCAGCACTTCCTCCAGCAGCTCCATGGGGACGAAGACGCAGAAAATTATTCAAAACAGATTCAGCCTCCACGAATGAAAAAATGAACCGGGAACGACCTGCAACCCGCTATTTATATAGGAACCGCGGTCCGATTCAGCCAACGGTCGGCTATTCAGACAACTGGCACCCCCGCCTAAGTTTCCTAATCCCGCGCCTGTCGACTCCCCCCACCCCCGCTCCCTCCTCCTCCCCTACCGCCGCGTTGCCCCGCCTCCTGCAGTCAAGCCCCGCCGCCGTCAATCCCCCATCCCGACACAGACGTCGACCCCCCCTCCCCCCCGCCGTCGACCCCCCCTCCCCCCCGCCGTCGAGCCCCCATCCCGGCGTCCCACCTCTCCCCGCCGTCGAGTCCCCATCCCGCCGCCCCCCCTCTCCGCCCGCCCCGCCGTCGAGCCCCCATCCCCTCCAACCCCATCGAAGCCCCCCGATGCGCCGACCCTCCTCTGGGAATGGGTCACAAATCTAAACCATGCGAGTCTGTCATAATTTTCAGTTCAAAATTTCAAAACAGAGAACAAAAAAATTGAAAAGAAAATTATAAACACAAAAATTTCACAATGAAGTCATTTTTATTGAAATAGAGATGGTTGAATAAATTCAAATTAGGTTTTTCCTAAAAATTATATTTTTCACAGTCCAATACTTTCCTATCACATTGGGTATCCTCCCTTGATTTGTTTTATCTAATAAAACAACAATGTAGTAAAAAAAATATTAATCCCAATATAATAATGAATCAATACATTAAATCAACATGAAAAATTAATCTATTAATAATCAATCACTATTCTCCCGCTCTTGATTCGTCATCACTTAGAGTGATTACTCACTCATAAAAGTATGATCATCCATCATGAATGAATATGTTGTATTAAGAGATAAAAAAAAATTTAACTTACAAGATAAAATCAGGGAAAACATTAAAGGTAGATTGAGAAACTTAACAAGCATTCAAGGCTTCAATTACACACTCTTCAGCAAGAATATCCTTGTTAATGTTATCTATAGAAGATTATAAGTCATTAAATGTGTATTTTCTCTCAATGAAATTCAGAAGCATAATGTATTTTAACTTTGTACTATATCACAGTTTAATGTAAGGGGTTGTTGTTCAATGAGATGTATGTAAATTAAAAGCTCTTATGTATTCCCCTTGAGTGGAATTATTCATAGTGCAGTATCACGGTTTGTGTTCTACGGGGCTTGTCTCCAGCATTCCAATTTCATAAGCATAATGTATTTTAACTTTGTACTATATCACGGTTTAATGTAAGGGGTTGTTGTTCAATGAGATGTATGTAAATTAAAAGCTCTTATGTATTCCCCTTGAGTGGAATTATTCATAGTGCAGTATCACGGTTTGTGTTCCACGGGGCTTGTCTCCAGCATTCCAAATTCCGATTCCCCAAGGATTATGGTGTAGACTTTTGATAAATTTGTCATGATATCCTTCTTAAAATCGTTATTTTGGTTAGTATGAGATGCAATAGTGTCTGTAGTTGCAGTGAAAGACTTCTTTTCATCACCAATTAAACAATCTCATTCCAGTTTGCAGTTTGAAGGTTATAACCATAACACAATGTTCCTGGGCTCCTACCCATTTACTCTTATATAGAAATGCTACAACATAGTGCTTCTTAGTCAAGGAGCAAGATCTCATTTGAATTTTCTATGTTAGTTTTACATAGATTCCATATGGAATTGGATATCTAGTTATGCAGTGATTACCTCCTTTCGATTCATACACATCTCCACTCGAACTCAATAGTGCTACAATATCAATGGTTGCAACATCATTTCTTTTATAATTCCTTTAATTTAATAATCACTCTAAAAAACCCAAACATCTCCCTCCTACTCCAAATCCTTGAGAACAAAATCAATTGGCTATTGATTGATTATTTAAGTATTAAAATCATTGGAAATTAGTATGTATGTTTTTGGGTTTTTAGTCAACACACAGGATACTCCCACCCTACTAATTCCATACCCAGACCACATTAAGAGTTATTGAAGGACATGATTTCATTTTATGGCTCATATTAAAGTGAATAATTATCCAACGTGAGTTAATTATTGGATTTTGAATTTAAAATTGATAATTCAGTGATGGTGGGAAGTGTGTTTCTACAACATGACTGGATGAAAAAGAGTAGAGTGTAGAAATAAGTGTAAAGAGGATGTGACAACTAGGAATATATCAAGATATTGGTTTGAATAGGTTCATTTAGGTGCAATCCTTGAATATTGATGATCAAAGACATACTATGAAGAATATGAAATACAATGGTTCTATAGTTCATTTCTATGTTTGTTCTTAGTTATTGATGATCAAGAATTATATATACATCAAGATATCATAATTATAGATTAATTAAGATATTATATGGTGAAGAAGTTTTTTATGGTTGAATTTTAGAGTTTAAATTGTCAGAGTCAAGAATTAGTGGTGATACTGTGTTAATTGTAGATTTAGATGTTTTGTGGTAATAAATTATTCTTTTTGTTGTCTCATTTGATAGTTGTACAACATCCTCACCATCTGAATCACGCAACAAGTTTTTCTTCAGATAATCAATCTAGAGATCTCACATTTCTCACAGAAATTGACCTATATGAAGCTCTTGATTCTTCAACACATCCTTTGTGCAGGTCCTCATTTACCCTAACATATCCTTTGGAAACTCCCTACTACCATTACATGAACTCCGGTTACCTTTACGCAGGTTAAGAATGACCTATATATAGCTCCCTATTTCATTGAATTACCATTATGTAGGGTTCCCTTACCCTTATGTAGCTCCCATTTAGCTTTTCATAGATCCAGTGGCTTGGGAGATACCTTTCTTCAACTCGTGATAATTCAATGATACCTTTGAGCCGCTCATATCAAATGATCGACCACATGTGTAAATGATTGACTGTGAACCACTTGGATCAATTGCAAGACAGTGAGGACCGACTGCATGACTAGTGTACTAATCGTGCCTATCGATTGTGTGGTTGTTGGTCGACCACACATACAATTTACTTACCATAGAGATCGACCGTGCGGTAGTGGATGAATAACATGAGTTAACAGATCAACCGCATGACTTAATGACTAAGTGCGTGCCTTAGCTGATCGAATGTATGAATGAACGTGCGCTGGATCAATCGTAAGCTCCAGCCATGTTCAATCACTTATAAACATTTTAAATCCCCTTTATGAGTTTATGAAACATCCTTAGCTCAATTCCCATGAACTTGCAACATGTATACTCAACCTTGATCATCAATGATATTTCATTGCACTTTAATCTTCATCCAACTTGATGCTTCATCCAAGTGTTGTTCCACACATATTACAGGAGTCACATGCAGTAGCACATTGGGATATTGGCCTTTTACCAATTCATGGGTCTTAAATCCCCAATCATCAAACTCCAATTTGCTAGCCGTATATCAAGTTGTACACTGCAGCCACCACTTCACTTTTTGTGGGATTATCGTAGATAACATTGAAGGTTTATGTGTTTTAATTTGCAAGGTCTAAATATGTGAAATTTGTTTTAACTGTTTGTTGTACATGAAATATTGTTTATGTGTTTAATTTCAAAGGTGGAAAATTTTGAATGTTGAATTCACCAAGTTATTAATTAATTATATTCTAACATGCATGTGTTTTTAGCATGTTTAATTTTACATTTAATTTTTTAAATATTTAATACTGATTTTTTTTTGATTATGCTCGGATACTGCGATTATTTTTATGTAGGCCTGTTACAAGGCTTGTCTGCTCGGCCCGTGTTCTTGCTTTCTGATTTGTGCATTCCTTTAGGGATAAATGTGAGTTGTTGATCATTCTGATCTTATAGCTTAGGAGAACCCCTTTTGTGCTTATGGGTGTGTTTCTTTATTGAGTATATTATGATGAATATCCATAATTCCTTTTTGGCCTGCTACTATGTGTCATGTACCCCAGAGTGACTTGAAATCATAGGGCTATCGCCTTATTATTATTTGTAACGTGTAAGGGTAGACGACATGTCAATCAAACGCGCTCTCTCTCGTGAACGACCGAATATACGGGTTTTAAAGGTTTGACGTCCTTTAAAAACACATTGGGGGGGTCAAAACCAACCGAACGGTCTCTGAATGCCATGAAATCAGACGAAAACAATCTTAGAGTGAATTTTGAAATGATTGAGAAGACTGTATGTCAACCAGAGGCGTCGTTTGCCCGAGATGACGAAAAAAGCACTTTTAGAGTCATAAAACATCAAAACGTGCGTTTAAAGGTCATATCAATAGAAAAAAACATTAGAATGACCTGAAATCATACGATAACCGTATTATTATTATTTGTGACGTGTATGAGTAGACTACACGCCAATTGGAAGTACGGTTTTACCGGGATGACAAAATATGAGGTTTTTAAAGGTCTGCCCTTTAAAAAGGTGTGTTTGGGGGTAAAAACCAACTTAACGACATCCGAATGTTGTGAAATTAGATGAAAATAACCATAGAGAGAATTTTGAAATAGTCGAGCAGACGAAACGTCAATCTGATCTAAAGTTCGCCCGGGAGGACCGAAAACACACTTTTAGTTTCATAAAACACCAAAATGCGTGTTTAACGGTCAGATCCATAGAAAATGATCTCGGAATGATTTGAAATCATAGGAAAACCATATTATTATTATTGTGTAGGAGGAGACGCCACGTCAATCGGACGTGCGGTATGTCCGGAACGACCGAATATGCAATTTTTAAAGGTTTGACACCCTTTAAAAACACGGGGGGGGGGTCAAAACCAAACGAACGACATCTGAATGTCATGAAATCAGACGCCAACAACCGTACAGTAAATTGTAAAATGGTCGAGAAGACGATACGTCAATAGGAGGTGTCGTTTGTCGGAGAGGACATAAAGCACACTTTTAGTGTCATAAAACACCAAAACGTGTGTTTAACGGCCAAATATATAGCAGACGACTTCAGAATGACTTGAAATCACAGGAAACCCGTCTTATTATTATTCATGATGTGTACGAGAAGACGACATATCAACTGGACGAGCGATCTGCCCGCAATGACTGAATATGCGGTTTTTAAAGGTTTGACTTTCTTTAAAAACACATGGGGGGTCAAAACCAACCGAACAACCTTTGAAGGTCGTGAAATCAGACCACAAAAACCGTAGAGTGAATTGTGAAATGGTAGAGTAAACGGTATGTCAATCGGAGGTGCCGTTTGCCTGAGATGACAGAAAACACATTTTAGTGTCATAAAACACCAAAACATGCCTTTAATGGTCAGATATATAGCAGATGACTTCGAAATGACTTGAAATCATAGAAAAACCTTTTTATTATTATTCATGATATGTAGAAGAAAACGACATGTCAATCAGACGAGCGGTCTGCCCGAAATGACTGACTATGCGGTTTTTAAAGGTTTGACGTCCTTTAAAAACACGTGGGGGGTCAAAACCAGGATGATGGAAAACGCAATTTTAGTGGTTATAAAACACCAAAACACGCGTTTAATGGTAAGATATATAGCAAACGATTTCATAATGACATCAAATTACAGGAAAATCATCATATTATTATTCGTGACGTGTATGACTAGATGACACGTCAATCGGACAAGCGTTTTGCCCATAACGACCGAATATGGTGTGATGCTCTTTAAAAAGGTGCGTCTAGGGGTAAAAACCAACCGAACCACATTCGAATGTCGTGAAATCAGACGACAACAACTGTAAAGTGAATTGTGAAATGTTCGAGTAGACGGAACGTCAATCCGAGCCAGCGTTTGTCCGCGAGGACCGAAAACGCGCTTTTAGTGTCATAAAACACCAAAACGCACGTTTAACAGTCAGATCCATAGAAAACGATCTCGAAATGATGTGAAATCATTGGAAAATTGTCTAATTATTATTTGTGATGCGTGCGAGTAGACAAAACGTCAATTAGGCGTGCGGTCTGTCCGAAACGACCGAATACACTGTTTTTTAAGGTTTGGCGCCCTTTAAAAACACGCGGGGAGTCAAAATTAACCGAACGACCTCCGAATGCCATGAAATCATAGAAAAACAACCGTTGAGTGTATTGTGAAATGATTGAGCAGACGATACGTCAATCGGAGGTGTCGTTTTCCCGACATGATAAAAAACGCAATTTTAGTGTCATATGTAGAATGATAAAATAAGAGAAACCGAACCCCCAAGGTGTACACTCTAAAGGAGCCCTTGGGGTGCTTTTATAACAAATAGTAAAGACCACACCGGACCTCAAGTTCGATGTGGGATGCAGACTCCAACATCATAAAATACCAAATCGTGCGTTTAACAGTCAGATTACATACGATCTTGGAATGATTTGAAATCATAGGAAAATTGTCTTATTATTATTCACGACGTGTACGAGCAGATGAGCGATCTGTCCGGAACGACTGAATATGCAGTTTTTAAAGGCTTGATGTCCTTTAAAAATGTACGTACGGTGGTCAAAACCAGCAGAATGACATCCGAATGCTGTGAAATCAGACAACAACAACCGTATTGTGAATTGCGAAATGGTCGAGCAAACAGAACGTCAATCCAAGTCGGCGTTTGCCCGGGAGGATTGAAAACGCACGTTTAACAGTCTGATTCATAGCAAACGACCTCGGAATAATGTGAAATTACAGGATAACCGTCTCATTATTATTTGTGATGTGTAAGAGGAGACGACATGTCAATCGAACGTGCGGTCTGTCCGGAACGACTGAATATGCGGTTTTTAAAGGTTTGACACCTTTTAAAAACACGCAGATGGTCAAAACCAACCGAACGATCTCCGGATGCTGTGAAACCATACTACAAAAATCGTATAGTGAATTATGAAATGGTCGAGTAGACGACATGTCAATCGGGGGTGCTGTTTGTCCAGAATGATAGAAAACACACTTTTAGTGTCATAAAACACAAAACATGCGTTTAACGGTCAGATATATAGTAAACGACATCAGAATGACTTGAAATCACAAGACAACCGTATTATTATTATTCATGACGTGTATGAGCAGACACATCAATCGAACGAGCGGTCTGCCCGTAACGACTGAATATGTTGTTTTTAAAGGTTTGACACCCTTTAAAAAGGCGTTTGAGGGTCAAAACCAACCGAACGACATATGAATGTCTTGAAATCAGACGAATACAACTGTAGATTGAATTTTGAAATGGTTGAGCAGAAGGAACGTCGATCTGAGCTAGCGTTTGCCCGGGAAGACCGAAAACACACTTTTAGTGTCATAAAACAGTTAAACGCATGTTTAACGGTTATATCCATAGCACACGACTCCCTAATGATGTGAAATCAAAGGAAAACCGTCTATTATTTTTGACATGTACGAGGAGACGAGACATCAATCGGACGTGCGGTCTGTCCGAAACGACCGAATATGCGGTTTTTAAAGTTTTCACACCCTTTAAGAACACGTGGGAGGTCAAAACCCACCGAACGACCTTCGAATGCCGGGAAATCATATGACAACAATAGCAGAGTGAATTGTGAAATAGTCGAGTAGACAGTACGTCAATCGAAAGCGCAGTTTGCTTGAGATAACGGAAAACATAATTTTAGTGTCATAAAACACCAAAACGTGCATTTAACGTCCAGATATATAGAAAACGACCTCGGAATGACTTGAAATCACAGGAAAATCATCTTATTGTTATCCGTGATGTGTACGAGCAGGTGTCACGCCAATCAGACGAGCGGTCTGTTCAGAATGATCGAATATGCGGGTTTTAAAGGTTTGACGCCCTTTAAAAAGATGTGTTCGGGGGTCAAAACCAACCGAACGACATACGGATGCCATGAAATCAGACGACAACAACCGTATATTGATTTTTGAAACGTTTGAGTAGATGAAATGTCAATCCGAGTCGGCATTTCCCGGGAGGATCGAAAACACTCTTTTAGTATCATAAAAGACCAAAACGCGCGTTTAACAGTCAGATCCATAGAAAATGACTTCGTAATGACATGAAGTCAGAGGACAATTGTCTAATTATTATTTTTGATGTGTACGAGGAGACAACATGTCAATCAGACGTGTGGTCTGTCCTGAACGATTGAATATGCAGTTTTTAAAGGTTTGATGCCCTTTAAAAGCACGTGGGGGGTCTAAATCAACCAAACAGTCTCTGAATGCCGTGAAATAATAGGATAACAACCGTAGAGTGAATTTTGAAATGGTCGAGCAGACGGTACGTTAATGGAAGGTTCTGTTTGCCCGAGATGATGAAAAACACAATTTTAGTGTCATTAAACATCAAAACGTGCGTTTAACGGTCATATATATAGCAAACGACCTTGAAATGACTTGAAATCACATAAAAATTGTCTTATTATTATTCGTGACGTGTACGAGTAGACGACACGTCAATCTGGCGAACATTTTATCTAGAACGACTGAATATGTGGTTTTTAAAGGCTTGACTCCCTATAAAAAGGTGCGTCTGGAGGTCAAAATCAACCGAGCGACATTCGAATGTCGTGAAATCATAAGACAACAACCGTGGAGTGAATTGTGAAACGGTCGAGCAGACAGAACATCAATCCGAGTTGGCGTTTGTTCGGGAGGAACGAAAACACACTTTTTGTGTCACAAAACATCAAAACGCTCGTTTAACTGTCAGATCCATAGCAAACAATCCCGGAATGATGTTAAATCACAGTACAACCGTTTAATTATTATTTTTGACGTGTATAAGGAGACAAAATATCAATCGGATATGCGGTCTGTCCGGAACGACCGAATATGAGGTTTTTAAAGGATTGATGCATTTTAAAAACACGTGGGGGGTCAAATACAATTGAAAGACCTCCGAATGTCATGAAATCAGACGACAACAACCGTTGAGTGAATTGTGAAATGATTGAGTAGACGGTATGTCAATCGGAGGTGCCGTTTTTCCGGGATGATAGAAAAGACACTTTTAGTGTCATAAAACTTCAAAACGTACGTTTAATGATCAAATATATAGCAAACGACATCAGAATGACTTGAAATCACAGTACAACCATCTTTTTATTATTCGTGACATGTTCAAGTAGACGACACGTCATTCAAATGCACGACCTGTTCGGAACTACAGAATAAGCGGTTTTATATTAAAAAAAATGATTTGAAATTATTAATATATTTTCAAAATCAGATAACTTCGGTCTGTTGTAATAAGTTTTAATTGAAATATTTTATTCCTGTTGGACCCCATTTTAGTATAATGAGTATTTCCGAGTCCCACATCGGAATATCCCGCCTTGTAATTTATTTTACTCATCTATAAAAGGATATCTCCGCCTCACATTGAGGTAAGGGGAATTCGCCATCTATATAGTATCAGAGGGTACTCTCTAACCCGAACCCTCCCTCTTCCTTTTTTTTCTCTCTCGTCTAGGGTTGCGAGAAAATCCCCTGCGGATTCCAAGTTCTGTTCGGCCCCGCCTCTGCCCTCACCCTCCTGGTTCTGTCTGGTGGATCTCCTTCTGCTGCCGCCTCCTTCCCCGACGGGATCCTGCCACCGCCTCCTTCCTGCAGGCAAACAGGCGGTCGACTGCAAATGGATTTATACGATCCGTTTCAATGTCGATGACACTCTTCATCGCCTCAAAGCCCGCTTTGTGGCGAAGGGCTTTGCTCAGACATATGACATCGACTACTTTGAGACCTTCTCTCCGGTTGCCAAGATGGCCTCTGTCCGCCTATCCATCTCTCTGGCCGCTCATTATCACTGGCCGCTTCATCAACTGGATGTCAAGAATGCCTTTCTCCATGACTTTCTTGACGAAGAAGTCTACCTGCAGCAACCTCCCAGATTTTGTGCCTCTGTAGCCGACTCCCATGTCTGCCGCCTTTGTCGATCCCTGTATGGCCTCAAGCAGTCTCCTCGTGCTTGGTTTGACCGCTTTAGCACTGTCGTCACCGCCTTTGGCCTTTCTCGCAGTATGAAGGATCACACCGTCTTCTTCCGTACGACGTCAAACGGTTGTATCTTGCTGGTGGTATATGTTGATGATATCATCATCACAGGGAGCGACTCCACTGGAATCGCCCAACTCAAGGCGCACCTTCACTACCACTTCCACACCAAAGATCTTGGTCCTCTCACCCAATTCCTTGACATCGATGTCTTCCATTCTGAGGAGACTATCTCTGCCAACGGAAATATGCCCTCGATATCTTGCAAGATGCAAGGTTGAGTCAGACGACTGCAGTGGACACTCCTCTTGAGCCCGGAGAACGCTCTCTCCATGCCAACTCAGCACCCTTTCCTCACCCAGAGAGCTACCATTGTTTGGTGGGAAAACTCAATTACCTCACCATGACACGACCAGACATTGCCTGCACTGTTGGAAAAGTGAGCGAGTTCATGGAGCATCCGACCAGATCTCAGTGGGATGTTGTTCTCTGCATTGCCAAATACATAAAGACAGACCTTGCACGTGGCATTCGGTACCCACATCACTTTCATTTGGATGTTGAGGCCTTTTGTGATGCGGACTATGCAGGTTGCCTTGCTACCCGCAAGTGGACTTCTAGATTTGCCGTGTTCTTGGCCGGTAACCTCATCTTATGGCGCAACAAGAAGCAGACTGTCGTCTCCAGATCTAGTGTAGAGGCAGAATACCGTGCCGTGACCACAGTCACCACTGAGATCCTCTGGCTTCGTCATCTCCTCCATGAGTTTGGTTTTCCACCGTAGTCATCTGCTCATATCTGGTGTGACAATCAGACAGTCACGAAGATTGCATCAAATCCCGTCTTCCATGAACAGACGAAGCATATCGAGGTGGACTGCCACTTTCTTCGCCACCATCTGAAGCATAACCATATCATTTTTGGCCATATTCTGACGACGGATCAACTTGCCGACATCTTCACAAAAGGCCTCCTTGGAGCTCGTTTGGACTCTCTTACTACCAAACTGCGTATTCATAGCCTCCACGACTTAGCTTGAGGGGGAGTATGTATGGTCTTGTTCGATGTCGTCTTTTTCCTTTTTGTGGGACTCTCAGTCCAAGCTGGGCATGTTCAGCTTGAGGGGGAGTGTTGGATCCCATTTTAGTATAATGGGTATTTCCGAGTCCCACATCGGAATATCCCGCCTTGTAATTTATTTTACTCATCTATAAAAGAATATCTCCGCCTCACATTGAGGTAAGGGGAATTCACCATCTACAATTGCATTTAAATTATTAGTCATATTTTTTACTACACTAATTATTTTATTAAATTTTGTCATGCAATTTTATTTAATGATGGGTGTGGAGCTTGGAAGATGATGAAGTAAAAAGATTTATGGACCTTGGTTTTACATATTTTGGAAAAAATATTGTATTTTTTGAAATATGGTGTTTTTATAATTGTGGTGTGATTTTTTAAAAAAAAAATAAAAAAATTTATAGCTGCTGCTATATGGCGGTCGCTATAGGCTAGGCCAAGTGAGCCTATAGCGATCGCCAAATGATGGTCCAGAGCAGGCCTATGACGGTGGCCAGTATAAGCAATCCTATGTATAGCGACCGTCGTTCGACGATCGCTATAGGTGACCTCGACCTGGTCTATAGCGTCCGCCAAATGGCGGACGCTATAGGCAACAACGATGGGACTAAAGGGAGGCACTATAGGCCTTTAGCGACGACTTTTGGCGGTCGCTAAAAGATAGGCCTTTAGCGACGGCTTTTGGCGGTCGCTAAAAGCCTTTTTTCTATCAGTGGTTGTCCCTGTTTGGTTATGATTTCAAGGCCTACCTGTTCAAATATTTAATGTGGAATCCCTTTTAGTCATTCCTAATCTCATTGGAACTTCCATTATGAATGATTTAGCCACCTCTAAACTATCAAAACCCTTCGTTAGAAGGATTTGTATAGTGGTGGATGTCTCCAAACCTCTACCTTATGTTATATGGACTCAAAATGTTGAGAAGGTAACCAGTAGACAACACATAGACAACAGAAATAGATAACAAATAGAAGGATCTGCTATATGTAGAATGGTGCAAGTCAATACAATACAGTACAAGTATACAAAATAACAAAAAGAAACCAAAATGTATCCCCTGCCGCATCGCAAGCCTCAGCTTGGTTCTGTGCACTCCTACTCCGAGCAGCAGGTCAAGTACCTGTACTAGGGCGTTTCCCCTTCTCATTACCTGAAATCATATAATCTGCTTGGGTCCAAAACATGACCCAAACAGGGTGTGAGACTGAATCCCAGTAGGCAACCACCAAAGATCCGTGCTAATCTGTCAGTGAATATATAAAACAGGCAGTGTATTATGGAAAGCAGTAAACAAGGAAACTAGCAAGACCGACCCAAGCTTGTGCTTTGGCTTGACGTTGCTTCAAGTATCCATTTCATTCATTAATCACTTCATTCATGTGTTCAAACCATTCCTTGAACCCGTTCCTGGAATACTCAATTCGGAAACCAGGCATCGTTCAGGGAGAAAATCCACCAACACCCTACAAGCCCGTTCCGGCGAACCTCCTAGGTTCCTTCGCCTCGCTCTAGGTGCGGTATAGTCCGTCATCTGATCCCGTCCCCGGGATCCTATAAATAAGATCCGGGTGCCGCCCATGACATATCATGCCCTATCGAGTCCGTCCATGGCATCTCACACTGGATCCATGATTCACTCGGCATTTCAGTAACAAGTCTCGTATGAGTCCGTCCATGGCAACTCACATTGGTTCCATGGTTCACCCATGACTTTGTTTCACATTTTAAGCAGATCAAAAGCATTTAACTCACGTGGGCTAGCAACTCAAGAATTAGCATACAAGGGTAATGGGCAAAACTCCATCCCATACCCGCAACCATTTCAATTACAATTCATTTTATTGCAATTCCATTCATACTCAATTTCCATTTTTAACAACCCACAAAGGAAAAGGCATCCAGGGTCAAAACCCCTAAAAGAGCCATTCAAGGCAACGCACCCAAGGGGTGATTCCTGTCCAAGGTGTATAACCTAACTCAAGCACATACCATCCCATTAAGATTACTTACAACACGCTAGGAAATAACAGGGTTAAATTGCAGGCTCAAGCAATACCCCAAAGTGGGCGTGCGGCACTCCGACATATATAAACTGCTTGACAATTAATGAAAAGCACGAGACCACCTACCTTAGGCTCGTACTAGATAGCTTGTCCAGTATCAGGCTCTGATTCGTCCTGGTTTGGAAGAAAACTGAAGAACAGACGAAGAACGAGAAATTAGGGAATATGAGCCTTAATCCAATCTGCGTTCGTTATTACCAGAAGAATCGAGAAGGATTAAAAAGGAATTGATGACTTACCGTTGCGGATCTATCAAGACGAACAACAGTTGAAACGAAGATCGGACGAAGAAACTGGATTGAAATCCTCCAAAGTCTCCTTGAGCTTTCCCAGGCGCCTCCCCTGCTGTCCGGTTGAATAGAATAGGTTTAGTTTAGGTTTTTATAAAATTTAATCAATTTTATTAAAAATTAATTAAATTTTCAAAACACAGCAAGTCGCCCGGTTTACCCGCACGGCCTGGCAAACCGTGCGGAGACCGTGCAGACCTTACTGGAAGGCAAGGGGCAACCGTACGGCCACCCCGCACGGTTTCCTCAAACCGTGCGCAGGCCGTGCTCCAACCTCTGCCAAGCTTGCACCAAGGCGCACGGTTTACCCAGGCCGTGTGCAGGCCGTGCACAAACCGTGTGCCAGGCCATTTCCAGCCTAAAATTTCGTTCCGGGCTCCGAACAAGCCCCGGACACCTCCGTAACTCCCTCGGTTAAGTTAGGCATCCACATTAGGCCTCAACAGAACAATTAAACTGAAAAGAAAAGGATCCGTACCTCATACGAAAACCTGGGTTCTTACAATCTTCCCCCCTTATAGCAATTCGTCCTCAAATTGCTCTCTGAAGGGTGGTCAAGATTCGTCTGCGAATAGCTCTGGCCACTGAGCATGTACGTCGGACTCCCGCTCCCAAGTCTCATCCTGTAAACGGCCGTGCTGCCATAACTCCCGTACTAGAGGAACTGACCGGCCTCAGAGAACCTTCGTGCTCCTATCAATGATACGAATCAGATGCTCCTCAAAGGATGTATCTACCTGAAGCTCGACCTCCTCAGATTGGAAGGTATGAGACGGGTCTGAGTAGTATCGCCGTAACTGAGAAACATAGAACACGTCATGCATGGCTCGGTACCTCTGAGGTAACTGCAACCGATAGACTACCAGCCCAATCCTCTCCAGAATCTCAAAAGGCCCAACATATCTCGGCGATAGCTTACCCTGTCTTCTGATCTGCCTGTGTCCCAGCCTCGGTGAAACACGCAAGAAAACCTGATCCTCGACCTCAAACTCTAGGGGTCGTCTGCGGTGATCGGCATATGACTTCTGACGAGACTGTGCGGTAGCCATCCGCTTCTGTATCAACTGGACCTGCTCAGAAGTCTCCTGTACAAGACGCGGTCCCAGTAAAGCTGCCTCACCTACCTCTAACCAGCACAGGGGTGATCGGCATGGCTTACCATATAAAGCCTCGTACGGTGCCATTTGTATAGTCGCCTGATAACTGTTGTTATAGGCAAACTCAACTAGGGGAATATGCCTCTCCCATGAGCCCCCAAAATCCAGGACGCATACTTGCAGCATGTCCTCAAGCACTTGTATCGTACGCTCTGACTGGCCATCAATCTGAGGGTGGTATGCTGTGCTCAGATGCACCTGTGTACCCAGTGCCCTCTGAAAACTCTGCCAGAAGCGTGACGTAAAACGAGCATCCCTGTCTGAAACAATGGTGCGCGGGACCCCGTGGAGTCGTACTATCTCCCAGATATACAACCTTCCCAGTTCATCCACACTGAAGGTCTTCTTGATCGGCAAGAAATGAGAAACCTTCGTGAGCCTATCAACCACAACCCACACAACATCGTTACCTCGAGGTGACATCGACAAACCAGTCATGAAGTCCATCGCAACATCATCCCATTTCCACTCCGGGATAGGTAACTGCTGTAAAAGCCCAGCTGGCCGCTGGTGTTCCGCCTTCACCTGCTGACAGGTGGAACATCTCGTGATAAAACTAGCCACTTCCCTCTTCATACCCGACCACCAGTACTGTCGGCGCAAGTCAGGATACATCTTAGTGACTCCGGGATGAACTGCCCAAATCGAAGCATGAAACTCCCGCATCCGCTCTTCTCTAATATCCATTGGAACCCATACACGTCCATGGATACGAAGAACTTCATCCTCGCCTATCATCCAACCAGGAGGAGGGTCCTCACCTGACACACCTTTCCGTAGAACTAGGCCTTCTGAATCTGATAGCTGTCTCATCCTTACTCTGTCCAGGAGGGTAGAAGTCACAGCTAAAGACGATAGGAAAGACTGCCCTTGGCTATTCTGCACATCAAGATGCATCTCAAAGAACAAGGACATAAACTTCCATTCGTTGCTAACCTGTTGCACTGCTTGCATTTGAGTCCTCCTGCTCAATGCATCGGCCACTAAATTGCCTTTACCCGGCGTATAAGTGAGCTCAAAATCAAAGGACTGTAGGTACTCCACCCACCGTTGCTGCCTAAGATTCAGATCACGCTGAGTAAATATATATTTGAGGCTCTTGTGGTCTGTGTACACCACAAAACGCTCTCCCAATAAATAGTGTCTCCAACAACGCAATGCATGAACAACTGCTGCTAGCTCAAGATCGTGCGTCGGATAATTCCTCTCGTGTGGCCTCAGCTGCCGAGATCCGTACGCCACGACTCTGTCTCCCTGCATCAACACTGCACCCAGCCCAATACCTGATGCGTCACAATAAACCGTGTAACTGTTGCCCTGTTCTGGTAGTATCAGGACTGGTGCTGATGTCAACCTTCCTTTCAGCTCCTGAAAGGCTGCTTCACAAGCATCTGTCTATACAAACTTCACGCCCTTCTTAGTCAGGTCTGTCAACGGCGCTGCTAAGCGTGAGAAATCCTGTATGAAACGACGATAATAACCAGCAAGCCCCAAGAAACTCCGTATGTCAAAGACAATTCTTGGGCTGTTCCCAAGAAACCACAGCTCTAACCTTCTCTGGGTCTACAAACACTCCCGTCTCAGAGATAACATGACCCAAGAAGTGAATATGATCCATCCAAAAGTGGCACTTAGTAAGCTTTGCGTATAGCTGATGCTCTCTTAGTGTATTCAGGACGATCTCAAGATGGTTGGCATGGTCGTTTCGATTTCGAGAATACACCAAAATATCATCCACGAAAACCACGACAAACGAGTCCAAGTAAGGATGGAACACGCGATTCCTCAAAGCCATGAAAACCACTGGCGCGTTCGTGAGACCGAACAGCATAACCAGATACTCATATAAACCATACCTGCTACAAAAAGCTGTACGAGGTATGTGTACAGGTCGAACACGCACCTGGTGATACCCTGACCTCAAATCAATTTTCGAGAACACCCTAGCTCCTCGAAGCTGATCAAACAGATCATCTATCCGCGACAAGGGATGTCGGTTTTTAACTGTCAGTTGGTTCAGCTTCCGATAGTCCACACACAGCCTAAGAGTTCCGTCCGCCTTTTTCGCAAAAAGGACCGGCGAACCCCACAGAGAAGTACTGGGTCGAATAAACCCCTTTGCCTCCAAATCTTCGAGCTGTTTCTTGAGCTCTTGCAACTCCGTCGTAGCCATCCTGTAAGGAGGAATGGATACTGGTGCAACTCCTGACACTAGCTCAATGGAGAACTCCACCTCTCTCTCAGGAGGTAAACCTGAAAAGTCGTCAGGAAAAACATCCCTGAAGCGCTCAACTACTGGAGGAAGGTCCGTCCGACTCACTCCCTGATCATCTAGAAACAAACTAGCGATCCCGACTGTCATCCCGTCCAGCCCACGGTGCTCTGGTCCAGCTCGGCTTGCCTGGAGATCCCACTCGCCCTTAAGAGTATACACTGCACCCTCTGGTGATGTGAAAATCACCCTCCGACGGTAACAATCAACATAGGCTTCGTAAGCTACTAGCCAGTCCATACCGAGAATGACATCAAAACCTGTCATTTCGAGAACATAAAGATCCCAGACGAAGTGACACCCTCCAATCTCAAAGGGGCACCCTCTGCACTTACGTACAACCTCTGCCCTAACTCCTAGTGGTGTGTCCAGTGTCAAGACGCCATCAGAAGACAACACAACTAGCCCAAGGCTTTTCACTATAGGCGCAGATATAAAACCGTGTGATGCACCTGTATCAAAGAGGGCAGATGAAATAACAGATGCTACTAAGATCGTACCTCTCACCGTAGACGGTCCCGCTCCCTGATCCTCGGAAGTAGGCTGCACTGCATACATCTGGCCTGAACCACGACCCTGTGATACAACCTCACTACCCGGAATTGGCCCACTCTGACGTCTCGGTGTACCCTGTGCCTGGCTACCTCTGCCACGACCACTACCTCGGCCTAATCAGCTAGTCGCACCCCAACTCCTTGTCTGATGAGAAGCTGCCGACCCTGCTCCTGCATATGGAGTCGGTGCGGACCCTCTATCACTGGCTGCTGGTGGAAACGTTCTGCAGAAACGTTGAAGATGACCCATCTTGCCACATGATCGGCACTCGACTGGGTCCCTTGGACACTGCGGCTTCGTGTGTCCCAACCTACCGCATTGGTAGCACCTCAGATTGCTAACCGAAGATAGGTTCTGACCGCTAGAATCACTGTGTGGAAGCTCCAGACGACGCTTCCTACTAACAGTCGCTGCAGTACCTGATCTCGATGCCGAACCGCTCTGGCTCGCGCCTCCAGCCTCTCTCAGGTTACGTTCTGTGATCAGCACCTGGTTCACAATTCCAGAAACGGTAGTCAACCTGAAGATATTTACCTGAGATCGGATGTCATATCTCAGACTATCCTCAAAACGCCTGACCCTCGACAGCTCATCACCCATTAGGATAGGTGCGAAGCGCTGAGGCTCAGTGAAACGGGCCGAGTATTCCATCACTGATAACGCGCCCTGCTCCAGACGCAATAACTCTCGGGCTCGATCGGCCCTCAAAGTCTCGGGATAAAAGAAATCATAGAAGGTCGTATGAAACTCTAACCAAGCCATCTCCCGATGACGATCCGACTGGGTGATCACGTCCCACCACCTCTTGGCGGAATCACGCAGCATGTACGTAGCGAGCTTGACCCTCCTCTCCGGAGGCGTCTCCAAATGCTCAAAGATAGCCAGTATCGCCTCTAACCAGGACTCTGCAGCCTGTGGTCCACCATCCCCTGAAAACGTAGGCGGATGTTGCTGCTGAAACTCACGCGTCAACTCTGCCATAGTCGGGGCAGGTCGCGGTGCTCCCTGAACGGTTTGCATAAAACACAACAAGTTCTCACGGAACTGTGCCTCAACACCTGTGTCCGGCAGAACCGCTGGTGCCGCAGCTGGCACAACTGGAGTTTCCTCTAGTAGCCCATGGCCTACCATCTCCGGAACGTGGTCGTCACCGTTCTCCCGATGTACGACTGGAGGTCGCCGTGGTGGCATGACTCTGCAATGCCAAACACACGCCTCAGTTCAAGATTTTTAACGAGATTCGAAACTCACGAGCACAAGAACCAGGACAGGACAGGTCAAGACCTTCCTAAAAACCACGTCAACCCACAGCCTGCTCCTAAAGCCAGGACTGCATAAGGAACAGTCACCAAAAACCACTAGAGTCACTACCTCTTGCCCACTCAGAAGCCGGGTCTAGGTCAGGCTCTATTTCCAACATTCATTCTTTTAACATACCTTTGTTCAAAAGTTTCAACCAATGGTCCACCAAGTTCCGATCCCTGAGGGCTCATAACACCTCATGAATCAAAATTTGATGCCCACATAACCATGCAATTTAGTTTCATTTAGCATTACATCCCATTGGTGCGTCATTTCCCAATCCATAAGGGCCCATACATCTTATGAATTGAAAGATGACGTCACTCTTCATTCATTGCACCCAATCTAGCACAACAGTAGGCACACCTTTCAATCAACTACTAGAACAACATGCCATAGCTATCACAACACCTATCACAACAGCATGCAATATCTAAGGCATCCTAGATAGCATGACATAATGCATGACATGTGATTCCTAACAAGGTGCCTATATGATGCATGAGATGGCAAACCCTCATCTCATTGGGTTGCAACGAAATAGAACCCACAATAATATTAATAGTATTAGCAAAAACCCCCAAACGGTGAAATCAGAACAACTGTAATAATCAAAACCAGAAACACAATTCCATACGAGGCAACTTGGCTTTTCCCTGTACGCAGGTTTGCAACTCCCGGGCACAGTTTATTACCAAAGTTCCTTCCCTTCCTACTCCTGTCTATAGTCGCCAAATAGTAAGTCAAATCAGAAAAGGAAACCTACCTCTCTGATACCACTTTGTAACGTCCTGACCCGACTTACCATTCAACCCGGTAGCCGGACCGGTCGCCACATGGCCTCAAGCGCATCTCCCCAAACGCCAGAGGCTGCCGACTAGCAGCGAGGGCCTAGGTGAGTTCGTGGGGAGACTATGCCCTCATTACCAAAGTATCACAGCGGAATTACAACATACAATAGCGGAAGAAGGTAACCAATAGACAACTCATAGACAACAGAAATAGATAACAAATAGAAGGATCTGATATATGTAGAATGGTGCAAGCCAATACAATACAGTACAAGTATACAAAATACCAAAAAGAAACCAAAATGTATCCCTTGTCGCATTGCAAGTCTCAGCTTGGGCCCGTGCACTCCTACTCCGAGCAGCAGGTCAAGTACCTGTACTAGGGCGTTTCCCCTTCTCATTACCTGAAATCATATAATCTGCTTGGGTCCAAAACATGACCCAAACAGGGTGTGAGACTGAATCCCAGTAGGCAACTACTAAAGATCCGTGCTAATCTGTCAGTGAATATATAAAACAGGCAGTGTAATATGGAAAACAGTAAACAAGGAAACTAGCAAGACCGACCCAAGCTTGTGCTTTGTCTTGGCGTCGCTTTAAGTATCCATTTCATTCATTAATCATTTCATTCATGTGTTCAAACCATTCCTTGAACCCGTTTCTCGAATAATCAATTCGGAAACCAGGCATCGTTCAGGGAGAAAATCCACCAACACCCTACAAGCCCGTTCCGACGAACCTCCTAGGTACCCAGCCTCGCTCTAGGTGCGGTATAGTCCGTCATCTGAGCCCGTCCCCGGGATCCTATAAATAAGATCCGGGTGTCGCCCATGACATATCATGCCCTATTGAGTCCGTCCATGACATCTCACATTGGATCCATGATTCACTCGACATTTCAGTAACAAGTCTCGTATGAGTCCGTCCATGGCAACTCACATTGGTTCCATGGTTCACCCATGACTTTGTTTCACATTTTAAGCAGATCAAAAGCATTTAACTCACGTGGGCTAGCAACTCAAGAATTAACATATAAGGGTCAAGGGGCAAAACTCCATCCCATACCCGCAACCATTTCAATTACAATTCATCTTATTGCAATTCCATTCATACTCAATTTCCATTTTTAACAACCCACAAGGGAAGGAAACGACATCCAGGGTCAAAACCCCTAAAAGAGTCATTCAAGGCAACGCACCCAAGCGGTGGTTCCTGTCCAAGGTGTATAACCTAACTCAAGCACATACCATCCCATTAAGATTACCTACAACATGCTAGGCAATAACAGGGTTAAATTGCAGGCTCAAGCAACACCCCAAAAGTGGGTGTGCGGCACTCCGACATATATAAACAGCTTGACAATTAGCGAAAAGCACGAGACCACCTACCTTAGGCTCGTACCAGATAGCTCGTCCAGTATCAGGCTCTGATTCGTCCTGGTTTGGAAGAAAACTGAAGAACATACGAAGAACGAGAAATTAGGGCATATGAGCCTTAATCCAATCTGCGTCGTTATAACCAGAAGAATCGAGAAGGATTAAAAAGGAATTGAGAACTTACCGTTGCGGATCTAACAAGACGAACGACGGTTGAAACGGAGATCGGACGGAGAAACTGGATTGAAATCCTCCAAAGTCTCCTTGAGAGCTTTCCCAGGCGCCTCCCCTGCTGTCCGGTTGAATAGAATAGGTTTAGGTTAGGTTTTTATAAAATTTAATCAATTTAATTAAAAATTAATTAAATTTTCAAAACACAGCAGGTCGCACGGTTTACCCGCACGGCCTGGCAAACCGTGCGGAGACCGTGCGGACCTTACTGGAAGGCAAAGGGATACCGCACGACCACCCCGCACGGTTTCCTCAAACTGTGCGCAGGCCGTGCTCCAGCCTCTGCCAAGCCTGCACCAAGGCGCACGGTTTACCCAGGCTGTGCGCAGGCCGTGCGCAAACCGTGTGCCAGGTCATTTCCAGCCTAAAACTTTGTTCCGGGCTCCGAACAAGCCCCGGACACCTCCGTAACTCCCTCGGTTAAGTTAGACATCCACATTAGGCCTCAACAGAACAGTTAAACTGAAAAGAAAAGGATCCGTACCTCATACGAAAACTTGGGTTCTTACAGTTGCGGGAGTCGAAAAGACCGCTGGGGAAGGCGAAAGCCGTTGAGGAGGCGGGCGACGGGAAGCGACGGGAGGCGTGGGGGCCGCAGTCGCCAGGAAGGGCCGGGAGGGTGCGCGGGAGCCGGACGGAGCCGCGACGGAGGGTCGCGCTCGGGTGGAGGCGCGACGGGAGGGTCGCCGTCGGGAGGAGCCGCGGCGGGGCGTCGGGAGTGTCGCGCTCGGCAGGAAAGGCACACCAGGGAGAGCCGCGACGGGGAGGGCTCGCGCGCAGGAGGAGCGACCGCTGTGAGGGAAGGCGCACCGGGGAGCCAGACCGGGCAGGAGGCGCCGGGGAAGTTGGATGCAAAAATGTACCGGGGAGGCGGGGCCGGACTTAGCCGGGAAAACCGCAAAGAAGAGCGGGGAAATAAAATTGGAAGGAGGAGAGTTCGGGATTAGGTTTCCTCTGATACCATGTAGGTTGAGAAACCCCCTTTCGTCCAAAGAGAGGTGGATGCCTTCTTTTATAGAATGAGAAGGTGGAATATACAACGGAGTATTCCGATGTGGGACTCGGAAATACCCATAAGAATAAAAAAGGGTTTAACAAAATGCATAATTAAATATTCCCTATGTGGAATTGTTTTTTATGGTATGTGCACCCTTAATGATTTCTTTAATGTTATTGTCTCATCACCCCCGGGTTTTGATGGATTTGTGTTTGTGTCTATTGTCGGGGGTATGAATATGCTACTCAACTGCTAGATCATTATTACATTTGTTTATCCCATATAGGATGGAAAAAAATTTCTTTTTGTTAAATCAATGAAAGCCATTGATGCACTTCTTCTCTTTGCTCAAGGAAATCTGATAGGAACCAAGCTCCAGCTACCTTGTGTTTATATAAAAAGGGAGCAGAAATACAGCAAATAGGAGGAAATTACAACAGAAATGAGGGAGGAGGAGATCAGGAGAGGCTCCCGCCCAAGCCAAAATGCCGATCTGCTCAAAGCAGCCCACTAAACTGATAAACTCCAGGATGCCCTTATCTTAACCCTCCACCTTTGTTTATAATCTTCCTCCCTAACAAACTAAGAATATTCCCCCATAACAAACTCTAACAAACTCACCCCACATCCCCTATAACAAACTACCCCTTACAAAGACAATAATACCCCCAAACTAATTGACAACATGTCTCTATCACTGCCACCGTCCCGAAAACCACATTATCCTCAAGGTGGTGGATCTCGCAGACATGCCACACGATCTCCCACACCAGTCGTGGTCCAGGGAATTGAGGACAAAGGGTGTTGGCTCCCCCCACTCTCCAGGCAATCTCCCAGATGCGTCGGCCCTCATCATGGATCGGTTTCGGATAGACAAGTTTGAGAATGCCTCCTTCCATAATGTTCTCCTTCCTTCCATTGGAGAGGCCCCTTGTGTGCTTCCATGAAGTGCGCCGCAAGTACGGCTGGTACCACCCAACTTCTGGTGGATAAAAACTGTGTGAACCGTCTGTATGAGCCTGGGGGCCCCAGCCCGACACCGCGGGCATGACGTGTGTAGCTGGAGGTAAAATAACAAGAGCTCGGGTAGGAGCTGGGTCAATCTGGTGTGGCTCGTGCTCCAACATTACGAACGTGGAAGTGTCAGGCTCCTCAATATGCGGGAAAGCTATCACAGACTGGCTGGAGAAAGTGTTTTTAGGATATGTGGCCAGTCCTGTGCTCCAGTTGTGCGTCTCACGTTCGGTAGGCTCCTCGGAATGCGATGCGGACAACTGCGGTACCGTCGGCAGGAACTCGGATGTAGTTGCAGAGGGTTCGCTAAAAACCAAAGGTGCAGACATACAAAGATCCACTAAAAACCAAAGTGCAGACATATCTGACATACAGAGGCGTGCCATTGACACCTTTATCTGATCCGGTGTTTGATTGCGCGAGAAATAATCCTCAGCCCCTGAGATCCACGCCTCCGGATATATGACCAAAAATTCTGGTAGAATCTCTTCTTGTAAATATTTTTCCTGATTTCTAGTCACCCAGGCCAATGAAGTCCAGAGTTCCGGCATTTGAGGTGCCATAGAGTGCCGTGTTCGAACTACAAGGCTTTCCCAGGTAAGCGCGTATCCTCTGGTAGAGAGCAGGCAGCGTTCGGCTCCCTTGATGGGCAGCCCCTCCGCAGTTTCCTTTTTTTTTTGTAGCGCTACTGTACTGTACCTTTGCGGAAGAAAATCGAAAAGATGAGGCGCCCCCCACTCGTCTTTCGTTTCGGAGCTGTGCGCCTCCCGTTCCGGTGCTGCGTGCTCGCCTGGTGAGGGAAGAACCGACAGTGTCGCGGCGCAAAAATGCGAGATGACGGGGCTCCTGCGTCAAAAAAGGTCTGTCGGCCTCGGCCCGTCCGTCGGTCAGTCGAGCTTCGGTGGAGTGATGTAGGACATTTGCCGTCGTGCGGGTCGTGAGGCGAAATGAAGCGAATAAGCTCTGTGGATTGGGTCGGCAAGGCGCGACGCACAGGAGAGACGTCCTGGAGTCGGTTGGAGAAAAACGCAGGCGGAGGTTGCGGATTGGTAGGACCGGACGCGACTCCTCTTGTGTGTGGTGCGTCGGGTGCCAGCGAACAGGCAGAGCGCAACAGCTGTGGGCGTGAAAAGCCTCCCGCACTGGAACAGGAAGAACGGCCTGGTGCTTCGGCACCAGGGAGCAACAGCAGGCCGCGTCTGCTGCAGCCTGCAGGAAAGAGAACAGTTGCGCGCGCCAGCCGCAGGAGAGGCAAGCAGGTCTGGATCGTCACCTCCGTGTAAATTCCCAGTACTGTGGTGTGCGCTGCTGCTGGATGTGATGAAACCGGTAGTGCGCCTCCTTTGAGAAGTCAGGAGGCAGCCGCAGGTATCCAGCTGTGCGAGTGTGGAGGTATCCGGCAGATCGGACCAATTGATAGGAACCAAGCTCCAGCTACCTTGTGTTTATATAAAAAGGGAGCAGAAATACAGCAAATAGGAGGAAATTACATCAGAAATGAGGAAGGAGGAGATCGGGAGAGGCTCCCGCCCAAGCCAAAAGGCTGCTCTGCTCAAAGCAGCCCACTAAACTGATAAACTTCAGGATGCCCTCATCTTAACCCTCCACCCTTATTTATAATCTTCCTCCCTAACAAACTAAGAATATTCCCTCATAACAAACTCTAACAAACTCACCCCACATCCCCTATAACAAACTACCCCTTACAACGACAATAATACCTCCAAACTAATTGGCAGGTCTCTATCAAAATCATTGATGCGCTTCTCTTTGATTGATGCGCTTCTTCTCTTTGTGCGTGTGTTGTGAATATTTTATGTAAGGAAATCATTTTCTCAAAATTGGGCTCTTGATAATTTTTTAGTGTTTGGTGTGTTCTGTAAAGTGCAATCAGTCTAAAATATTTCATGAGGTTAATGGGAAACAAATGCTTTTTTTCCTGGAACTGAGATTATACATTGTAGGGTGTATTGGGTTTGGACTATGATTTTACCTTGGAAATATGTATAAATCCATAGCCTGAATTCTAACTTGACCTGTTTATTATTATTTCAGCTGGACATGGAGTGTGTGCAGCATCTGGGGCTTACATGTTTATGGTAATATAATACTGATTTTCTAAATCTCTTGCTTCATTTGTAGTTGGACATGGAATGTGTGGAGCATCTGGGGCTGCATCATTAAGGTAATATAATATCAACGCCTTGTTGTTTTAGTGTTCTCACTCACCTCTTTCTTTCCCTTTGTCTTGGTTTGAAATGTAAATGCACAACCTGATTTCAAAGCTATAAAACGTGGAGTGTGTATATGACCACACAAAGATTATTTGGAAAGTGACAATGTTAGGAGTCACAAAGCAACCAACCCTCAATTGAGGGCTTCAATATTGTATTTCTATATGGAACTGAAAAATACAGCAGGAGACTAGCAGAAAAATAAGGGTAACAGTAGAAAACTCTCCCGCCCAAGCCCTTAGGCCCCAAATTCAACCAACTGAATGCCCACGCCTCAATCCTCCGCCTGTCCCTTTAAAGCAGAAAACTCTCTCTCTTTCCACGTGTGAGTCAGCTGGGTCTGTTAGACTAACCGCATTCCCTCCCGCTTCAGGAATGACAAGTCTACCCTTACTGGAATAAACCCTCCAGACCCCAGGTAAATCCCGGGCTCTATTAGACAAGAATCCAAATATTTTCAGGTGATGATTTTCCCTACTTACCACTAAGGAAAACATTGATGGGGTGTGTGGAGCATCCGGGCATTGCATGTTTAAGGTAATATAGTATTGATTTTTTAAACCTCTTGCTTCATCAGCAGTTGGACATGGAGTGTGTGGAGCATCGAGGGGCTGCATTTTTAAGGTAATATAATATCATTGTTTCAGTGTTCTCACTCACCTCTTTCTTCCCCATTGTCTTGGATAGAAATGCTAATGCACAACCTGATTTCAAAGCAATAAAAAAGTAGATCGAGGTTATGATCACTCAAGATTATTTTGAAAGAGACAAGAATCCAAATATATTCAGGTAACCTTAACTGTTGACATTGTGTTGTTTAATTTTAAGGATTATAAGAAGTGGTGGCCTAGGAAGTCTTCTTTCTTGCAACATTCCGTCTACTTGTTTGTGCCTTTCTTTCAGTTAAGCATATATTTAATGTATATGTTGTTTAGTAAATACACTGTTGAGTAGTGATGTTTTTTTTACATTTGTAATTTTTTCTTTTGAGTTTTTGTTTACAACTTGTATTGTGTTGTTTTATAAATTCTTATAGTTTGTTCCTTTCTTTCAGCTGGCATATATTTATGTTATATATTGTTTTGTAAATACACAAGCTGATAAGTGACTGCTGCTATCACATCATACACACAGAAACATATGTGTAATAGCAGTATTTAACAGAGTTGCACACAGGCTGACACATAGATGTCTGTTGCTATTACACATAGAGACTCTGAACAACTCTAACATAGTATTTAAACACATATCAAAGTTTAAATACATAGCAGTTTTCAAGTTTTGTATAACAGGAATCATGTTACTTTCAATAAAAAATAACCACCCACATGGAGGCATACCTCTAACTTTATCAAGTTAAGGTGTTTTATGGAATACATGCAATGGATTATCATAAGTAAAACTAATTAACCCCACTTTCGTAGTCCAAACTAAAGTTAGGACATAGTCAATACTTTGGTAACCCACTTCATTCTTGTTAAATAACTACTACCCGACAATGCTTCAATGTCACTATTTCAATGTCATTATTTAACATTTTACATTGTTCAAAGCCTTGGTAATGTTTTCTTGATGATCATATTGAATTTTAAACTATTTTAAACAAATAGTTGGTTGTAATAAGTGCTGGAATTTCTGAATACTACTTAGAAGGGGTGCTTATTTTTTATTAAAAGTAACACGATTCCCGTTATGGAAAACTTGAAAACTTCTATGCATTTAAACATTTATATGTGTTTATTGAAGGTAACATGATTCCCATTATCACTTGAACTGAATCACTTATAATAAGTGATAATTGTTATAAACAACTTAGTGAATTGGTTCTTACTACTGTCATTTAGGAACACTACCGGTGCATATCCTCGAAAAAATCGAGCTTCGAATTTCTAAATGAGGAGACTTTTGATCGAAAAGAAATACTTGAAAAGGTCGAGAAATGGATGACTGCCTTTGAAGAAGAATCGTTACATGAAGAGTATAACAAGGTGCTTCAACTTTTGTGTTTTCTTTTTCTTTCTTTTTCATACCTTGACACCCTTACTGTTGTCACTTTTTTTATTTTTAGTTAGGATGAAAATCGATATAATGCTGGACTCGGCACTCATCTTTCTCTCAAACGAGCTGAAAAATCTCGCTCTATGGTTATTAAAATCCCAAGTAAATGCATTCCCTCATAAGTGATGTGTTAAGCAGTTTTCAGCAAGTGTTGTCAAATTAAACCATTATCAACTACAAGCGTTAGGTTTTATGTGTGGGTCCATGGTTATATACTTAATTTCAACCGGGTCTTTTGATCTGTATTTTTACCACACTGATGTTTGTGATTGGGTCCCTTGGGAATTGTATCACCTACCTTTCTGAAAGACACGATGGTTGGATATTTGATGTTGGCTATGTTAGTTTGGCTGCACGGTCTATCTATGACTATGCTCACCACTGGCATTTATTTGTTACTCAAGTATATGGGCTCAAATGCTAGTATGGTGCGACTTTGGTGCATGCGGGGGTACTCTCTCTTCCCTCTCCTCTCATCCTAAACACTGTAAGTTCCCAAATTCTTGAATAGGACTTTAGTTTTTACATTGTGTTTGTGTGAATGGGGTTTTGTGCTGCTTGAATTTTCTTTTTTACATCAAATGAATCTTGAACCATAAATCAGGATTCATCATAACTG
The DNA here is from genome assembly GCA_963277665.1 of Viscum album. Taxonomy (NCBI): domain Eukaryota; kingdom Viridiplantae; phylum Streptophyta; class Magnoliopsida; order Santalales; family Viscaceae; genus Viscum; species Viscum album. Next base: position 1,149,957,362 of record OY728121.1, on the reverse strand, counting down.
TAGTGACTTTTTCATTGAGGCTACATTTGGTTGAAATGGAACTGGAGTATGTTGAGCCTTTATTACTGTGATATTTTCATCATTTGTTTTTTTACCTATCTATAATTTTATGTATTATTTCCTTGAATATGCCTATTTTTAACATATTTCACTACATCTTCCATTCATAACAAATAAACTATTCAAAAGACTTTCTTGCTTTTTTTTTTCATTTCTATTGAAAAAGGCTTTCTTATGCCAAACATAGCCTAATAATTTTTGGGTTTGTCAAATTTGGAACACCCATGGTTGATGCTTTGGCTTCAAAAGTCAGATCATGAGAGAAGGAAAGGTCACAGAGTTCACATATGATGGGGTAACAACTTCACATATAATGGCTACTAGCCGGTACAACCATTGATTAGTTCTTTGCTAGATTGTTTTTTACCTTCCCCTTATTCAATGTCTTGCAGTTTAATCTGCTTTCCAAGATGGAAGATCACACCATTTTAAGGCAATAGAAAGAACAAGAACAATGAAGTCAGGTATACTTGATTCCTTTGTTTTTTCCCTTCCCCTTACACTTTCATTTATTTCTATTATGGTTTCAATTCATGTAGCTATTATGCACTGATTTGTGGGTATGCTCTTTGATTGTTTGTGGTGTGGATCTTGGAGTTGAAGGGTGTGACATAACAGTGATTTGAGGTTCCTCACTGGCACTAGAGTTGACTTGGTTTGTTTATTTCGGTTCCAGATCTAGTATTCTAGCGCTGATGATGCGAGCCGTGTGGCTTGCAACTTCCGGCGGTTCCCTGGCTTCAACATCCGCAGGCGAAGACTACGAAGAACCTATTTCCATACCCCGGAGACGACTCCAGAGGGGTGGCACCATGAAGTTCTGTTTGTTATCAGAGTGCTCTTTTCCATGTGGCTCTGGGACTTTCTGGCCGCCAAAAATCTCTCTCTTTGTTTGAACGGTAAAGGGGTGTGGCGTCACTACCAATATGTGTGTGTGTGTTTGCTAACACTTTCCTTTTATTATTACATCCAAACGGGTTTCTTTTTTTAACTCAAATAACTATTTTTTTAAATACCTTAAAATACACTTGATCTCTCGTATCTTCTATTTTTTAAGGAAATAGCTAAACTGATTTTGTGTTGAATAAAATTCTGCATCATTTTATGAATGCCTGTATTTTATAAAAAACCTTTTTGACTTATTTATTTATATTAAGTATGAAAAATGATTGAATACATAAACTATAAATGTTATCAAAAATCCATTTTTAGCGTCCTTTTGCCCTGCTCCCATCTAGTCACCTCTATGTTACGGGCTGAGCGTCTCAGCACAGCGGTTCGCTCGTGTGACACCTCAGCCCCCTCCAAGGCGAGTGGGGTTCAGCCTTTTAGCTCTTTGTATGTGAGGTTCACTGGTTTCGTCCTGCTATGGATTCATCAGGAGAGTGACCACAACTCCCAACTAGTGGTGTCAAGTCTGACACGCACCATTATTCTCTTTGTCGGGACGACTCTCATCTCTTAGATAGGGACAAACCAGATGAACTGTATTTTTGATGTTCTTGCTGGTGTGGGATATGACCCCCATGATTGGGTCGTGACATTCTCCCACCACCATTCCATGCACACCCTCGTGCATGCAGGATCGTGACCTTCTGTGTGTCCGCGAAATGGTGCTTCCAACTAATCGGCTACCAAGCATGGCCTCAGGGGACACTCTGTCCTTGTCATTGGCATCAATGACCCACCCACTCTCTGGGTCGCAAACCACCGTGGTCCACCCTCTCTCTTAGGGTCGAAAACCACATCCATGAGACCCACCCTTCATAGTGGCGTCTCTGCCTCTGACTTCTCTCGAGTGTGACCTTCTCTGTCGTGTCACCTCCGCATGACACCCCGGGACTCCACTCCCACCACCAAGATCTGTCTGACAACATTTCACAACACCACGAGACACATTCCCTCTGATACCACTTGTCACGGGCTAAACGTCTTAGCACAGCGGTTCGCTTGTGCGGCACCCCAGCCCCCTCCATGGCGGACGTGGTTCAGCTTTCCAGCTCTTCGTATGTGAGGTTCACCGGTTTCGTCCTGCCATGGACTAATCAGGAGAGTGACCCCAACTCTCAACCAGTGGTGTCAAGTCTGACACGCACCATCCTCCTCTTTGTCAGGGCGACTCCCATCTCTTAGATAGTGACAAACCAGATAAACCACAACTTTGATGTTCTTGCTGGTGTGGGACAGGACCCCCATGATTGGGTCGTGACATCTAGCTCTCAATCTCATCACTGCCAATCTGTTGTGGCGCCCCATCCCATTGTTCCATAGTCTCGATCTTATCATCTTATAATTGGGTTGGAATTATCTTCACTCTATAATATAATTGGCTTATCTCAGTGCTAGAAGTGGGCTTTGTCGGCGTAAGAGTGTCTTGATAATCGGAACGCCCTTAAAAGCGTTTGGTTTTTACAAGACCTTAACACCACGCAAAATGGGATTTAATAGCTTTAGAAATAGTGTTGATAAAAGTCTTACTGCTACAGTGTGCTATTTGAATTACAACACACTGCAATAAATACACATGTATGCAAATTCATAATTTAATTGAAATAAAATTTACATCACAAATACAAAAAAAAAAAACACTATTATTTATTCATTTCAAACAATGTTTTGTATAATTACATTTATAATTACTATCCACAAACATTTAAAAATACCAATGCTTCATTGTCTTTGACACCCACGACCCCCTTTAAAAAAGCTCAATCATGGTATCAGTTGCTGAACAAACCATCCCAACTAGAGCAAAAAAAATCACATGTATAAGAAAACAAATCTTATGTTAGTTATACTATAAAGAAATAAATTAAACATAAATACGAAACAATACATTAATAAAATGCCAATTTTTAATAAAAGGATACACTTGGAGTCATATCGATCACGCTATGCGTCGAATTGAGGTGAGACATATTCCTACATGACACAAATGACTTAAGGATTGTGTATATCACTTGTCTTTTTTTTACTAAAATGTCATTTTAAACTAGAAACACACATTTTGTGTCATACCAGTCACATCGCGTGCTGATTTGACGTGAGATAAATTCTTACACGTCACAAATGACTTATGGATAATTTTTTTAAATTATCAAGACAATTCGAGCGTCTTTGCTTGGTTTTTAGTGAGTAACACGTTTTGAACTAAAATGTCAATTTTAAACTAATAACAGTTACTTTGAGTCCTACCGAGCACACCGTGTATCAGATTGAGGTGTGTCTGATTCTTACATGTCAGAAATGACATATGGATTGTTGTTCTAAAGTATCAAAACAATCAAAATGATTTTGCTTGGTTTTGGGTACGTCACTTGTGTTTTTTACTAAAATATCAATTTTAAATAAAAAGATACTTTGAGTCATATCGGTCACACCATTTGTCAGATTAAGGTTCGACTATTTCCTACACGTCACAAATGAATTATGAATCGTTGTCCTAAAGTATCAAAAATAATTCGAATGCATTTTCTTGGTTTTGAGTATGTCACTTGTGTTTTTTTTACTAAAATGTCATTTTAAACTGAAAACACGCACTTGAAGTCATACCGATCACTTCATGTGTCAGTTTGACGTGAGACTGAATCTTACATGTCACAAATGACTTATGGATCATTTTCCTATATTATCAAGACTATCAGAGTGTGTTTGCTCATTTTTCAGTGAATGATACATGTTTGAACTAAAATGTTAATTTTAAACTCATAACAGACACTTTGAGTCAAACCGGGCACACCATGTATCAGATAGAGGTGCGATTGATTTCTATATGTCAAAAATGACTAATGAATTGTTTTCTTAAAGTATAAAAACAACATGAATGCACTTTCTTGGTTTTGAGTATGTCACTTATCTTTTTTACTAAAACTAATATCATTTTTAAATAAAGACACACTTGAAGTCATAATGGTCACATCGTACGTTGGATTGATGCGTGATTGATTTCTACACGGCACAAATGATTTATGGATCATTTTCTTAAAGTATCGGAATAATCAGAGCGCGTTTTCTTGGTTTTTAGCGAGTGATGCATGTTTTGAACTAAAATGTCGATTTTAAACTGATAACAAATACTCTGAGTCATACTGAGCACATGGTGTATCGGATTGAGGTGCGACTAATTGCTACATGATAAAAATTACTTATGGATCATTTTCCTAAAGTATCAAAATAATATGAATGCGTTTTTTTCTATTTTGAGTATGCCACTTGTCTTTTTTATTAAAATGTTAATTTTAAATAAATAGATACACTTAAAGTCATATTGGTCGTACCGTGAGTCAGATTGAGGCGCGGTTGATTCTACTTGTCATAAATGACTTATGGATCATTTTCGTAAAGTATTAAAACAATATAAACATGTTTGGTCAGTTTTGAGTTTGTGATGTGTGTTTTGAACTAAAATGTAACGTCCCCGACCCGGAAGCCACTAAACCGGTGCTCCGAGCCGGGTGATCACATGACCTTTAGCGCGACTCCCCGTACGCCAAAGGCTGCCGACTAGCAGCGGGGGTCTATGGGGTCAAGTGGGGAGACTATGCCCCCTCTTTATCAGAGTAAGCCACAACAGAATAACCAAATAGCGGAAACAATAACCAATAAACAAGGAACATGTATAACAACCATTTCCAAAAATAAATATGCCATGTCATACTACATTGCAAGAGTGAACAAAAGCCCAAAAATAAAGACAATGGCCAAAATCCCAAAATGGTCCTGACTCCAAGTCCGGATCCTCCACCAAGTGCTACCCATGTCCACTCAGCTATCTAGCAAGGACCCTTGCCCTTGTCCTGACCTGCAAACATGAAGTCTGCTCGGGTACCCAACGGCGGCCCGAGCAGGGTGTGAGTACAACTCAGTAGGCCACCACCAACGGTGTCTACAAAATATCCAGTATAAACAGGTAGTGCATGCAAAAGAAATATGAATGATAATTGTCAAGTGATTATTTAAGGTGCCATTAACCAGTTCAGAGCCAAAGCCATTGCCACTTCCATTACCATTCATTTCACACCAATTATCATCACTTACCATTTCATCACATTTCCATGGGTTAAACACATATTCTCACTAGGACCAACCCCCCTCATAACAACCATATCCTCACCTCGAAGCCTCAGTTCGAGTGGATGCAACCATATCCTCACCTCGAAGCCTCAGTCCGGGTGTATGCAACCGATAGGGAAATAGAGCATCAGTCCTATCCCTACCCTGTGCATTTAGGGTGGAGTTCAGAGCATCGGTCTTCACTCAACCCATGGGCGTAGAGCCTCAGTCATACCCCACACTACCAAGCCATGTGCACATGCTTATATATAAGTAACCATCTACCTTCCAACCATTGCCCAGCGGCAACCATCATTCACAACAACCCACATGGGAAACCACATTATGCCTTAACCCATTAACACATTACCATTTCACATCATTTAACCATTCACCCAATTCCCATGTGTTATGCCTCTCACTAAGCATTCAACACTATACTCATAATCTATCCCATTATGGTCTTTAATCAGTTTACACATTAACCCATTTAACCCGTTCTTCATTCCCATGAATCAACATTTAACCCATTTCAAATAACCCCTAGGTTATTGCCAAGTCTAGGTGCATCACCTAACTTCTATTCCAATTTCAACCAATCATGCCAACATAGTTATCAAGGGATCTACAATTCATTACAACAAGGTCACTTGTTTAATATCAAACCCTAAATCCGGGAAAAGCCGGCACATCCCATGGATGACCCCAATTAGGTCAAGTCTATCCCAACACATCCCACGTGGATCGTGAGGGTTCCCATTTGCCATTTTAAACACCATTATTACCAAACATGCCAAGGTTATCCAAAACATAACCAAAGGAAAGCAAGAACACAACTAAACATGCACAAAACCCTAAATAACCATGGGATATAACTTGTAGACCACCTACCTCGAATCCGCAGTTGAACGCACCCTCAATCGAGCCCTTAGACATCGATTCGACCAACTATTGGAGCTTCAACCTAGAACTCACCCAAAAGATATGGTTTTAGGGTTTCAGAACAAGAGGGAGAGAAGACACAAACCCTAAACCAATAAAAGAACCAAGGAGGAGATTAGCCTTACCTGGAGCTTCAATCCACAACCAACAGCACCAAAAACACCTTAGAAATGAGGGAGATCGATCTCTTGGAGCTCTTGGGCGAATTGGTTTGTTCCTAGGGTGAAGAGGGAGGAAATGGAGGAAAATCCCGAGTTGGGGTTATAAAGCCCGGAGTGGAAATTTTGTAAATTTTCCAACTTTAAGTGGCCGCACGGTTTAGCCGCACGGTTTAGCTGCACGTTTTGGCAAACCGTGTGCAAACCGTGCGCACGCCACTGCCCGGAGGAGGGGGAGTCGCACGATTTAGCCGCACGGTTTGGAAAACCGTGCGCAAACCGTGCGCTTGCTTCTGTACATAGGAGGGAGGGTCGCACGAATTAGTCTGGGCAGGCCGCACAGTTTGACTGACTGTGCGAAGGCCGTGCGCCTTGGTCTGCTTTGCCCAGACTCCCCTTCTTTCGTGCCCCGAGCCCCCGGAACACCCCCAAGGCCTCTCACACTTCCAAGAAACCTTTCAAATCCCCAAAAGCAAAGGGTTCAACCCAAAACACAACAAAGCATACCTTTCCAAAAACCGGGATCTTACAACCTCCCCACCTTATAATGGCTCGTCCTCGAGCCGAGCTTCCAAGCCTCATTGCTCCACCGAAGAGAAGAGTTCGGGCCACTGAGTCTGCATATCCGGTTCCCGCTCCCAAGTTTCTTCCTGAACTTTCCCATGCTGCCATAGTACTCACACTAATGACACAACCTTGCCTCGCAAGACCTTTTCACTACGATCCACCACACGAACCGGATGCTCCTCAAAGGACACATCAACCTCAAGATCCACATCCTCAACATCAACAACATGAGATGGGTTAGGGTGATACCGTCAAAACTGTGACACATGAAACACATCATGCATCCCACCATACTGCTGTGGAAGATCCAATCGGTAAGCCACTGGTCCGATCCTCTCCACAATCTCAAAAGGTCCCACATACCTGGGCGCCAACTTACCCTGCTTCCGAATCCATCGGTGACCCAATCTTGGCGACACCTGAAAGAACACTTTATCACCCACCCCAAACTCGAGAGGTCTACGCCTCTGATCTGCATACGACTTCTGCCTACTCTGAGCCGTAGCCATTCGCTTCCTGATCAACTTAAATCTCTCTGAAGTCTCCTGCACGAGACTTGGTCCCAACAACTCAGATTCACCGGCCTCTAGCCAACACAACAGAGATCTACATGGTCTCCCATAAAGCGCCTCAAATGGTGCCATCTGAATTGTAGCCTGAAAACTGTTATTGTAGGAAAACTCAACCAACAAAAGGTGCATCTCCCAAGAACCACCAAAGTCCAAGACACAAGCTCTCAACATGTCTTCCAACACTTGGATCGTACGCTCCGACTGCCCGTCCGTCTGCGGGTGGAAAGCCGTACTCAAAAACACCTGCGTACCAAGCGCCTTCTACAACCCTTGCCAGAAGCGCGATGTGAACCATGGATCTTAGTCCAAAACTATGGTCTGTGACACCCCATGTAACCGCACGATCTCTCGAACATACAGCTCACCCAACTGATCGACTGTATAGGTCTCCTGAATCGGTAAGAAATGAGTCGCTTTCGTTAACCGATCCACAACTACCCAGATTGGATTATTCTTCCGCGGCGTCCTCAGAAGACCCACAACAAAATCCATTGTTACATCATCCCACTTCCACTCTGGAATGGGCAATGGATGCAACAAACCACCTGGGCATTGATGCTCGGCCTTCACCTACTGACAGGTAAGGCACCGTTCCACAAAGCCTGCAACTTCCTTCTTCATTCCATGCCACCAAAACTTCCTTCAGAGATCACGATACATCTTGGTCAAATCAGGATGCACTGCCCACTTTGATGCATGGAACTCATGCATCAACTCTTTTTGCACACACTTTGGCACAACCACACGATCACGAACACGAACAACACTGTCCACACCGACGGCCCATCCAGAAGGTATCTCTCCACCTTTAAGCTTTTCCTTCATGGCCAAACACTCAGGATCATCAAGCTGACTTTCCTTAACTCGACTCAAGAGTGTCGACTCCATCGTCAAGGAAGCAAGAGTGACCTGACCATTCTCCTCCTGCACCTCTAGGTGCATCTCTGCAAACAAAGCCATCACCTTCCACTCGGTGCTGGACTCCTGAACTGCTTGATTCTAAACCTTCCTACTCAGAGCATCAGCAACACTATTTCCCTTTCCTGGCGTGTACACCAACTCGAAGTCAAAAGACTGGAGATATTCAACCCATCTTCGTTGCCGAAGATTCAGATCCCACTGTGAGAAGATGTACTTTAAACTCTTATGGTTCGTAAACACGGTAAACCGTTCCCCCAACAGATAGTGCCTCCAGCACTTCAAGGCGTACACCACTGCAGCCAACTCAAGATCATGAGTGGGGTAGTTCCGCTCATGGGGTCTCAACTGCCTTGACCCATAAGCCACAACCCGCTCATCTTGCATCAACATAGCCCCAAGTCCGATTCCGGCCGCATCACAAAACACGATATACTTCTTACCCGGCTCAGGTAAGATCAAGATAGGTGCGGTTGTCAACCGCTTCTTCAACTCTTGAAAGACATTCTCACAAGCCTCAGACCATTCGAACCTGATTCCCTTCTTGGTCAAGCCCGAAAGTGGTGCTGCCAAGTGAGAGAAATCCTGAATGAACCTTCGGTAATACCCGGCCAATCCCAGAAAACTCCGAACATCAGAAACACTCTTGGGCTGTTCCCAAGATACAACTGCCTGCACTTTCTTTGGATCCACTGACACACCTGCCTCTGAGATGATGTGATCTAGAAAATGCACCTCACCTATCCAGAATTGACACTTTGATAGCTTGGCGTATAGCCGATGCTCTCTTAGCGTACCCAGGACGATGTCAAGATGTTGGGCATCATTGCCGTGAGTTTTCAAGTACACTAAGATATCGTCAATGAAGACAACCACAAAACGATCTAGATAGGGATGAAAGATCCGGTTCATCAAAGCCATAAACACCGCCGGTGCATTGGTCAAGCCGAAAGGCATTACCACAAACTCAAACAACGCATACCGACTCCGGAAAGCTGTCCGTGGCACGTCGGAAGACCTCACCCTCAACTGGTGATAACCCGACCTCAGATCAATCTTAGAAAACACTGATGCACCCCTCAACTGATCAAATAGGTCATCAATTCTAGGAAGAGGGTACCGATTTTTCACCATCATCTGATTCAACTTCCGATAGTCAACACACAGTCTCAATGACCCATCGGCCTTTTTCTCAAAAAGCACGGGAGATCCCCAAGGAGACGTACTAGGACAGATAAACCCCTTACGCTCCAACTCCTCAAGCTGTACCTTTATCTCCTAGAGTTCTGCCGGTGCCATTCGGTATGGTGGAATAAAAACTGGCTCCGCTCTCGGCAGCAACTCAATCGTGAACTCGACATCCCTCTCGGGTGGTAACCCTGAGAAATCATCAGGAAACACGTCCTGAAACCGATCCACCACAGGGGGAAAATTAGGTTGTTCCCCTCCCTCACTATCATCAAGCATGAGACATGCCACTTGAGCCGTGAGTTCACTCATCCATTGACCCAACGGTCCTGCACGACCTATTCGAACATCCCACTCACCACGGTGGACATAAGCATCACCCTCAAGTGACCCGAACGATACTCTGTGACGATAACATTCGATGTGAGCCTGATACAACACCAACCAATCCATTCCCAAGATTAGGTCAAACCCTGACATCTTGAGAACGAACAAGTTCCATAGAAAACGATACCCACCAACTTCCAAGGCACATTCCTTGCACTGCTTGATATCCTCAACCCGCACTCCCAATGGGGTGTCAATTGAAATCACTCCACACACTCCCTCTACATGTAAACCCAACACTACCACAAGTTGAGCAGAGATAAAAGAGTGTGTGGCACCTGTGTCAAACAACGCACTAGCAAACGTAGAATCTACAAGGATCGTACCTCGAACAGTCGATGGTCCAACCTCGCCATCACCAGGCGCAAACTGAACTGCCTGAAGCTGACATGCCCCTCTACCCTGGGCCCCAGCCTAAGTACTCTGTGCTACACTACCCTGCTGGCGTGAGCGATCTTGCCCTGGAGTTCCACGTCCACCGCCCCTGCCAGCACGGCCCGTGGAGCTCCAACTGCCTGCCTGATACTGGGCAACTGATCCTCTTCCCGTATCCGAAATCTGCTTTCCACCATCATGCTCCCCTGCCTGCCGAGGATTCCTGCAGAACCTCTGCACATGTACCATCCTTTCGCACGAAGGACACTCAACTGGAGGTCGAGGACACTGACCACGCATATGCCCCGACCTACCGCACTGATAGAAGAACACCAGATTCCCACTCTGAGAGGCTGACCCTCTCTTCTGATCACATTGCTGGAAACTTTCCAAATGACGCTTCCGACCTTCGGAAGATGCACCACTTGTTCGCCCCACTAGCATGACAATCCCACCACCCGAAGCTCCCTTCAGGTTCCCTTCAGAGATGAGTGCCTGATCCATCACCTCTGCAAACCTCTTCAAGCGAAAGATATTTACTTGAGACCTGATCTCATGTCTCATCCCATCCTGGAAACGCCTTTCTACCGCTGCCTCATCCCCGACTAACACTAGGACGAAGCGTCGCAGATCAGTGAAGCGACTAGCATAGTCCATAACCGACAACGATCCCTGAGTCAGGCTCATAAACTCTGCAGCCCGCTCCTGCCTCAAAGTCTCTGGGTAGAAATGCTCTTGAAACTTCTCCTGAAAAACCTTCCATGACATCCCCTCAGCCTGCTTGGTCTGAGCCTGAATGTCCCACCAACACCTTTCCTGACCCCGCAACATATAAACGGTCAGCTTTACTTTCTTTTCAACATGGGTCTCCAGATGATCCAGTATCGTCTGGAAGGACTCTAACCAGAACTCTGCTGCCTCTGGCCCACCCTCTCCGGTGAAAGTCGGAGGGTGTTGCAGCTAGAACTCCCTGGTCAACTCAAACATACTCGGTGTAACCCACCCTGGGTCCCGATCCATCATCTGTATAAGGCGAGCCAAGTTCTATCGGAACTGGTCTTATCTACCTTCATTGATCACCACATTTTCTTGATCTTATACCGGAGGAGTGTTCTCAGCAACATCCTCCCGTTGCCCAACTGGAAACCGACGTCGTGGTGTCATCTCTCTACAATGCCAAGCACGAGATTTAGAACGCATACCATAAACTTTCACGACTTCATCACAAATTACTCCCTACGAGCCACAACAACCCACTTGTTTCATTTCATTCTTCTCATTATTTCTTGGTTTCATGAAATGCATAATGCACCCTACTTTCCTGCCTCACACACCCCTCCCGTGCGCGTGCCTAATACAATGCATGTCACCCATCTCCCTAGGTGCCTACAATGATGCATGAGTACAAATCCTCGTGCCATTAAGGCCACGAGCCAAATATTGTAAAACAATCACATCAAACCACATGTGCATCACCCAGTGGTGAAATATCATCAACTGCAACAACACACAACCAAGAACAACATTTCCCACCCAGGGTGACTTGGGTTTCCCCCCGTACCTGGGTTGGCTACTTCCAAGCATGAGCTCATTACCAAGGCCCTACACATCTTAAACCTTGGCTACCAATCCCAAATAACAAAACCTCAGAGAAGGAAAAGAAAGACCTCCTCTGATACCACTTTGTAACGTCCCCGACCCGGAAGCCACTAAACCGGTGCTCCGAGCCGGGTACATGACCTTAAGCGCGCCTCCCCATACGCCAAAGGCTGCCGACTAGCAGCGGGGGTCTATGAGGTCAAGTGGGGAGACTATGCCCCCTTTTAATCAGAGTAAGCCACAACAGAATAACCAAATAGCGGAAACAATAACCAATAAACAAGGAACATGTATAACAACCATTTCCAAAAATAAATATGCCATGTTATACAACAGTGAAAGAGTGAACAAAAGCCCAAAAATAAAGACAATGGCCAAAATCCCAAAATGGTCCCGACTCCAAGTCCAGATCCTCCACCAAGTGCTACCCATGTCCACTCAGCTATCTAGCAAGGACCCTTGCCCTTGTCCTGACCTTCAAACATGAAGTCTGCTCGGGTACCCAACGACAGCCTGAGCAGGGTGTGAGTACAACTTAGTAGGCCACCACCAACAGTGTCTACAAAATATCCAGTATAAACAAGTAGTGCATGCAAAAGAAATATGAATGATAATTGCCAAGTGATTATTTAAGTTTCCATTAACCAGTTCAGAGCCAAAGCCATTGCCACTTCCATTACCATTCATTTCACACCAATTATCATCACTTACCATTTCATCACATTTCCATGGGTTAAACACATACATTATGTTACATGGGTCTAAGGACAACAATCACATACAAGAGGGTAAACACCTCGTTGTCCTATCTCACTAGGACCAACCCCCCTCATAGCAACCATATCCTCACCTCGAAGCCTCAGTCCGAGTGGATGCAACCATACCCTCACCTTGAAGCCTCAGTCTGGGTGGATGCAACCGATAGGGAAACAAAGCATCAATCCTATCCCTACCCCGTGCATTTAGGGTGGAGTTCAGAGCATCAGTCTTCACTCGACCTGTGGGCGTAGAGCCTCAGTCATACCCCACACTACCAAGCCATGTGCACATGCTTATAAATAAATAACTATCTACCTTCCAACCATTTCCCAGCGGCAACCATCATTCACAACAACCCACATGGGAAACCACATTATGGCTTAACCCATTAACACATTACCATTTCACATCATTTAACCATTCACCCAATTCCCATGTGTTATGCCTATCTCACTAAGCATTCAACACTAGACTCATAATCTATCCCATTATGGTCTTTAATCAGTTTACACATTAACCCATTTAACCCATTCATCATTCCCATGAATCAACATTTAACCCATTTCAAATAACCCCTAGGTTATTGCCAAGTCTAGGTGCATCACCTAACTTCTATTCCAAGTTCAACCAATCATGCCAACATAGTTATCAATGGCTAAACAATTCATTACAACAAGGTCACTTGTTTAATATCAAACCCTAAATCCAGAAAAAGCCGACACATCCCATGGATGACCCCAATTAGGTCAAGTCTATCCCAACACATCCCACGGGGATCGTGAGGGTTCCCATTTGCCATTTTAAACATCATTTTTACCAAACATGCCAAGGTTATCCAAAACATAACCAAAGGAAATTAAGAACACAACTAAACATGCACAAAACCCTAAATAACCATGGGATATAACTTATAGACCACCTACCTCGAATCCGCGGTTGAACGCACCCTCAATCAAGCCCTTAAACCTCGATTCGACCAACCCTTGGAGATTCAACCTAGAACTCACCCAAAAGATAGGGTTTTAGGGTTTCAGAACAAGAGGGAGAGAAGACACAAACCCTAAACCAAGAAAAGAACCAAAGAGGAGATTAGTCTTACCCGGAGCTTTAATTCGAAACCAACGGCACCAAAAACTCCATAGAAACGAGGGAGATCGATCTCTTGGAGATCTTGGGCGAATTGGTTTGTTCCTAGGGCGAAGAGGGAGGAAATGGAGGAAAATCCTGAGTTGGGGTTATAAAGCCTAGAGTGGCAATTTTGTAAATTTTCCAACTTTAAGTGGTCGCACGGTTTAGCCACACGATTTGGCAAACCATGTGCAAACCGTGCGCACACCACTGCCTGGAGGAGGGGGAGTCACACGATTTAGCTGCACGGTTTGGCAAACCGTGTGCTCGCTTCTGTCCAAAGGAGGTAGGGTTGCACGGCTTAGTCTGGGAAGGCCGCATGGTTTGGCTGACCGTGCGCAGGCCGTGCGCCTTAGTCTGCTTTGCCCAGACCCCCCTTCTTCCGTGCCCCGAGCCCCCAGAACACCCCCAAGGCCTCTCACACTTCCAAGAAACCTTTAAAAGCCCCAAAAGCAAAGGGTTCAACCCAAAACACAACAAAACATACCTTTCCAAAAACCGGGATCTTACATAAAATGTAAGTTATAAACTAAAAACATACAGTTCGAGTCATAGTGAGCACACCGTGTATTGGATTGAGGTGCGGTTGATTGACCCATTTCCTTGTTTCCATTATCTCAGTTGTAGTCTAGAAGTCCAATCTCTCACGAGCATGAGCAGCTTTGAACAAACCACCCCAACTTGAGCAAAAGAATCCATCTGTATAAGAAAACAATTCTTATGTTAGTAATAAATTAAGCATAAATATGAAACAATACAATAAAAAAATATCAATTTTAAACTAAAATAGCACAATTTGAGTCATACTGGGTACACCATGTATCAGATTGAGGTTTGGTTGATTCCACCATGTATATTTATCCTACAATGCATTCAACATTTTGGGTTATCAAATAATATTATTGTTTAATAACCCAGAATGTTGAATGCATTAGAGAATAAAAAGAAACTTGCATCATCATGAGTGCATCATCTATTTTGAGTGCATGATCGTAGTACATGAGTGAATCATCTTTATTGATGAGGTCATTTTTTCATGATCTCTTTGAAAATTAACAAAATAAGTATCAGATAAAAATGATAAGAGAATTAACTAAAAAAAGTAGATAAAATGATAAGAGAATTTACTAAAAAAAGTAGATAAAATGATGAGAAAATAAACTAAATAAGTAGTAGGAAGTCACATCTTCATGATATATGTGTACATTCTGGCACCAGGTATGCTGCCTAGTTGTTTACAAACAAATATATTTCGTCTTATGAATACGAGGACTTTTGAAAGTCATGGTAGTATTTAAAAAATATAAATACACAAAGGATTAAAAAATCTTTTGAATGAAATAGTAATTATCTTCAAAAATACCTATTTAGGGATGCTGGTTTGTTGATGGTACATGATATCTCATAAATTTTCAAACATAATAACCATAATATTTGCCATTGGTTTGTTTCAGACACTATAAAAACATTGAAAAATATAAGTAATTTTGTTTTGATATGTGTTTTGATAGTGTTATCTTATTATATATACTCTAATACTTATCCACTTATAGAATTCAATAGGCTCCTTGTACGCATGGACTACCCTCATACCATGATTTTGATGATATTTAGACACCGCCCTATCATAACAGAATTCTCATTAAAATATAATATAAAATATATAACTTGAATTTTAGTTCTAAAATGTTGGATGTAGTGTATTAAAAATTGACAAACGTCATCACATGTGGTCGGTTTGTTGGGTATCCATGCATTGAATCCAGAAAATAAATATTTGGAGTATCCAAATTGACTGCAATGACTACCCAATGTTTCCTAAAAAAATGAATAAGTAATGAAAAGAATGAAAATATATTTGATATGATTAAATTGTAGAGTTTTACCCCTGTATCATTGGTAATAAAAAGATTCGGTTGTCTGTAAGTTTGCTTTCAAACACTACGACTATTTTTTCCACTATTGCATCAATTTGATCTGAATCCAATGAGGTTAGTTGTGTAGAAGCGATGCGAGGACTAATGAGTCCATATTTATGTTCATAGGGTTTCCCGTCAAATAGTATTGATATAGATGCCTTCAAAAAATATGAATTATATTTAGTCATAATTAACATAGTAGATCAGCTATTGGAAAAGAAATCATGAAAACACACCTCGTGTATACATTGTTAACTGAGACTCCCAGCCAGTCATACTTGAGGATTTCATTTACATTATTAAGATTAATGTAGTCTGTAATGGCCTCTCCGTACATTTTTTCTTAAAAATCAACTATGACATTACTACCACTTTGTAACCTTGTATCCATAAGAACATTCAATGTTAGTAAATGCAGATATTGAACGAGTGGGGTAAAGGTAATCTACGAAGAACTTTTTGATTGGTCGGTTGATGTTTTAGATCGTTTTGATTTGACCTTTAGTTTCACTCCCTTCCCTTTGTCCGTCTGTATTAACATTCATCGGTTTATACCTTTTTTCATTAATTGTTAAAGGTTTAGCATGAAAAATAAATTGAAAATAAATACCTCCTTATCGACATGTTTTTTTACAATATCTGATGGTCATGTTATGAATGTTCCAATATCTTGCTCGACCGTATGAATAACTACATCATCAAGTGGAACATGTAGCTCTATGCTTGGCCCATGATCTACGCTAATCCCCACTCTCACATGACCTATTGGAAGTTGTCTATTGTGTAGAGTATCATCTTGGATATTGAACACAGTAGACCTCGCAATAAGGCGACGAGTGAGTGTTGATAGATATAAATCACAATTATTTTCACCCTATAAAATATTGGTACAGGAAAGATACCAGTGTCTTCCTGATTCAAATTTCACATAAAAAATTATAAGAATATTGATTACCTCATCTAAGACAGCTCTTTCAAAGGAATGACTCACCTCAAATATGGTGGGGGCATCAAACAATGATTGTTCTTGTGTAATTTCTTCTCTTTGCTTCCTTCCCATAACATTTTCTAGCAACTAGACCGCCAAATAAATTTTCTTCAAGAGTAACTAATCATGACTGAATCTCTTCCATTTTTTATCTTTACCCCCTATTCATTTCTTTTCTCAAAATATGTTTGGGATGTCACCCCAAAACCCGCACATCTGTTGTGACCATACTTTTCTAGCCTCTTCAAGGCCACTGACAGTAGCTGTTCATCTAGTACAACTGATGATGATTTCTGTGTCTATGTCAGATACAAAAAAGGAAAATAAGTAATCATTGTTATGTAATACCGATTTAAAGATTTTTTTGTATTATATCATACTAACACATGTTTCTCACACTTTTTGTGGGTTTTCATCTATTAGCATCTCATATTTATTTACACATGCCTCCTTCCATAGCACATGACATGAGATGAAAGTGGATTTGTATTTGGATTCATCAATATGCATATAAATAGAAGAACATAATTATGTTGTTGTTTCATGACACACATAAGTATTACAGTAGATTTAAAACATGTACCATTTTTTTCAAGTGAAGCGTATGTCATCCTTGCTTATTGATTAGGGTATGTTGGTTTTGATGTCCATTTCTTATTCTTAGTACTCAATTGTTGTTTCATAAATTAATAATTCTTAATCAAATTGATTAATACATGTATTGTTAAACAATGTATTACCACCCTCAATGTACCTGAAAAGATGTCTCCCCACGACAACCAGTAAACACATCCCATGATTCTTGGCTTATTAGGTGTGCATACATATGCGGTGGGTGCATGTTTATTTTCCCTTCAACATATTTGAGATGAAACTTGATAAGAATTGTCTGAAATCCTCTTTGAGCCTTTCCAACAAACATTAATACAAATTTCCTTCAGGAGTCATCTACTATAAATGCACCATTCAAGAGATAATGAATCGTAAGTCAATGTTTTATTATTATTTTTTAGTAAAATAAAGGATATCATAATGTTACCCTAATCACTTCCCAAATCAGCGTCTTAAGTACATGCACAACATTGTGCCACAAATCTATAACAATAAGCATGCACTCTTGAGTGATGAGCCTAATGAAACTACTAAACATGGACTTTTGGGGTTAACAACCTAGCCGCATGCATTCTATCTAACCTCGAATTTGATGCCTTCGCTTCTCACCTTAATAATTTTTGCTAACAATGTCATGCTACGATGATCCTGTTTTTTCTAGGACATCGGTTTTTCACCATCTATCATTTCCTCAGGTTCAACACCGTCAATATGTTGTTCCTCTGGATTGGTAGCATGACATGTGCAAAAGGTTGTTATTCCTCTGCATTGGAAGCACTAACAGGTTGAGAAACCTGTTGTTTCTTAGGATTGGGAGCATCGACACATGCATAAGTCATTATCTGCAGAAGTGGTTGAACATTTAATTTAAATTATGTAAATGTAGCAATGAATAGATAATAATATGGGGTAACACAATGGATATTTTTAAAAAATATAACCTGATTATTGAACTCTTTTTAAAGGTTGAAGGGATTTGAACCCTCAATCGAGTATACAAATCCCTTCATTGTGGTCTCCTTTGACATACAAGACCCCATCTATATTGGGACTGCTATGAAATGATTGTGATGTCCCAATGAAAGGGTTATCCTCAGTTGAATTTTCATCTGACCCTTCAGTGGTTTTGGTCGATAACATAACAATTGACCACTTTTGGTTTACGAGATTTGGAATATAAAATACTTGTACTTCCTATGGTTCCATCATAAATGATTCATTATTGTTCCCTTACTGAAATATACTTTCATGAAACTCAATTAATCTATTTTAATAGAACTCCTATTATCAACCCACTTGTATTGAAAAATTGACACTTGGAATATTGCATAATCCAGCTCTCATATTTTTTTGATGGTGCCAAAGTATGACATATTCATATAAATTGGATTTCTATCCTTAGTATCAGATACATGAATTAATTCATCAACAAGTGTAACTCCACTATTTTTCATGGTACTTCATTCATTATGTTTATTTTTATAGAAAGTATAACCATTAATTACATAACCATTATAAGATAATACATTAACACTTGATCCTCTGGCTATCCATCAAAGTCATTCTAAAATTGAATCTAGATTTTCATCTGACTCCTTAAAAATATGGTTTTGAAATCATCTTATAAATTTTTTATTATGTGTATTTGATATCCATCTTTCAGCTTTGATGGATTCAAATTTCTAATTTTTTGGGGTTTCAATATACGGGGAAACCTCTAAACTATTATGAAAAACATAAAGGTGGGACTACTCCCGATCTGTAATAGTGATTGTGACAACATCTATTTTAGAAATTACTTCACCCATAAGCTGCCCAATGTGATGATATTTTAGTAGACCAATAGTTTCCACATCAGACAGGTAGTAGATACATAATTCAATGTCTTCCTCAACAATATATCGCCCCGTAATACAACCTCCTGGTCGAATTCAATTTTTGACATTCCGTTTCAAAATCTTCATATGTAATTCAATAATTTACATCCATCTATAATGTACAAGACCACATAGTTGAATCTCTCTTACCAAGTGAACCATCATATCAAAGAATACCAGTGGGAAGAACATTTCCAATTCACATAACATAACGACAATTTCCTTTTCCATAGTTGAAAATTTTACTGGGTCTATAATTTTGTTGCATATAGATTTGAAAAAGAAACAGAGCTTAGTTAATATATGATGTACATTCTTGGAAAAAATTTAAAATAAAGCTACAGACATTAGATCTTGTATCAATACATGACAGTCATGTGATTTTAGACCTTTTAACTTTAAATCAGTCATTGACATGATATTATTGATATTCGATGAATACCCCTATAGAACCTTTACATCATTCAAGAAGTTTCAAAACTGATATCACTACTACCTAGAAAGAGTGTAAACCGCTGGAGGAAGAAAATTTGTTTTTCACCCTTCACTAGCGCCAACTATTCCCATATTCCCATGTCAATCATATCCAATATAGCCTTAATTCCATACTTTGTTTTGTTGAGTGTATTTAGTAACGTGTCAATGAAACTATCACATACATTTTTTTCAACATGTATAACATCAAGAAAATGTCTGACATACAAAAAATTCCAATATAGTAATTAAAAAAAACTGATCTCTTTTTCCAACCAGTTTTCATAAGGTTTTTTGAAAAAGGTTTACCAAAATCAGTGTCTGTATCTTTTACTTTCTAAAATAGTTGATCACATGTTAGTGGAGACAATGCTATAATTTCTTCTAAACTCACATCAAATGATGTTGTCCAAGATCGATACTTATGTCACCAGGGTAGAAATCTATGATATCCTAGAAACAAATTCTTCAATGAATGCTTCATCTTAATTAATTATGTACCTTGTTCACAAATGGAGCACCCTTCGGTTCCTTTAGTGCCATATCCTAAAAAATTTCCATAAGTAAGAAAGCTATTTATCATCCCGTATAACATGGATCTCAATGTGAAATCTTATTTGCTGTAATAATTATACAATGTAACATCTGAATACCACAATAATTTCTAAATATCGATTAATGGTGCCAAATAAACATCAATATCATTACCCGGTTGTTTCAGTCCTGATATAAGCATAGATAACATAATGTATTTTCATTTTATGCATAACCACAGTGGAAAATTAGAATTTACCAACATAATCAGCCATGTACTGTGGTTGTTTTTTTTGAAAAACAGAAGGATTCACTCCATCTGTAGATAGCGTAAGACGAAGATTTCTTGACTTATTTCCAAATTCAAGATACTCATGATCAATTCTCTTCCTCTAAGGAGAGTCTACCAGGTGACAAAGTTTCCCAACTATATTTTTTTATCTGCATTCTACGCCAATTGCCTCACAGTCTCCTCACTTCCATATAGGTGCCTAAACCTTGGAATGATTGGAAAGTACCATAAAAATTTGTTAGGACTCAATTCATCTTTCTTGTATCAAGAATCACCACACTTTGTGAGCATTATTTAAGCGATTTTTGGTCCTTAATAAATATTATATAGTCATTTGGACAAACATGTATTCTTTCAAAGATTATACCCATTGAATGTAGCATTGTTTTAGTATCATATGTTCGGTTAGGAAGCTCATTATATTTTAGGATCATATCATTCAAGAGATAAAGTAGTTCAGTAAAACCGGCGTCACTCCTTCTATTTATATCTTTTAAATTATATAGATTCAGTATGGCTGACAATATTGTATATTTAGTACAACCAGCATATAATGGTTTCTTTGCACAACTCTTTAACTTCTCAAACAATTTTGGAAATCACTAAATTTATCTTCAACTATCATTTCCATTTCCTTAATATGATCTTCATTATCATTCACACATGTAATCACATCCTCGATACAATCTTTTTCATTGTCCACACTTGTAATCATATCAGATGATCCATAAAACACAATGTTATCCCAGTCACTAGCTACATTCAATTTTTACCCGACTTTAGTCCAACATATATAACTCCTATCTATTCCATGATAGATCTAGTGTTCTTCCAACTCCTCTAGACTAATTAGTTTTTAATAACAATAGTATAAACATGGAAAAAGGATTTGAGAAGGGTAATATGTATGATCTTTTGCAAACTTGATGAACTTGTTCACCCCATCTTCATACTCTTTTTTCATACTATTGGAATCCATAAATTTTCAATTCATATCCATAATATTTGATTTGGTAATATTAATATTTTAAAAAATAAATAAATACAAAAAATGTTCCTTTCAAGTAAGGGGAACCCGATATTTGAACGTTTCAAAAAATTTTAACATGCTTTGAGGGAAATGGGTAATTGAAGTTAAGAAAAGAATTACTACACTGATGGTAGGTGTTATCCTATGAATTAATCCACAATGATCATCGGTACCTGTTATGGGATGACTAATGCTCATGGTAGTTCAAGTAACATAGGTTCATGTCTAGAAGAGATGGAGGATGAGTCTTAGGAAAAAAAATTAAATAATAATTGTCTGGGAGATGAAATTGACGAGGATGACATTTGTCTCCTTAAATGTAAATGTTCCTAGGTTGGGGAGTTGGTGAAGCACTAGAAAACATTTATTAGTTTGCTGTATAAAGTTGAAAAAAGTAGCAACAGTAGTATGATTTCTACAAGGGGCTCCTTGATTAGTGTAACCATGAGAAGGCTCAGCTAGATGGTCTTACACACACTCATGCTGAGACATGCATTGTAGTTTCAATAGTCAAAGAAATCCTTCAATTACTCCATGAAAAGGAAAAGACTTTTGGTACGAGGAATGCATCTCTATAGCGCTTAGCTTCATGTGAGTCCAAGGTTGTGGGAGTGGGGTCACGATAGATATCCTATGGGTTGGATGGAGTTAGTGACATACCCTTTCCATGGTGTTATTATCAATCTATATTATGTATGAGGTGGGATTCTGTGTATCTAGGAGGTCTATGAAAGTTAATATGATCATATAAATATAGATACCACCCATTTTCCTTACACATGTATGCATTTATAAATATACAAACCACTCATCCCATTGTATTTTTAAATATAGCCACCACTCAACTTTTTGACACATATTTTAAGGAGTGTTTAAAAAGGAAAAGGAAATTAGTAAGTGTGTGGATCAAGACTTTAATCAATAAAAGTGGTTAATTTATAAAGAGTAATTGTAAAAGAAAATGTGTATCACTTATTTAGCACCTCTTCTCAATGATAAATTACCACTGCCCTAGAATCTTTAATAAGGACTATTCCTCAAAAAGTTAATCCTATATGCTCTCCTATAATATCCTTCTTCAACATTTTCTTTTTTATAGTATCCCTATGAATTCCAAGGTAATAAATTGTTTCCCTTTTCTAGTTTCATACTTCATATAAAAAACAAACCAATCCCTAATTTTATGGATGTATTTTGATAAGTGGCCAGCGACTAAAGTGAAAGTATAATTCAAGTGGGTGATGCAAGAAATTAAATCAACTTATTTCTTAAAATATGATTGATATTTCAGACAAAATATCATGGAGGATCTAATTGAATTTGAGTTTACTAATTATTTTTATATATTAATAAATATTAACCTAAATGTAGGAATCAATAATAATGCTTGTTTTAAAAATTTAGTAAGATATTTCTTTATCAATTAAGTTTTTAAATAAAGGAAATTAACATCTAATTTAATTTTATATTACTAAAATTTTCTTCCAATCCTTTTACATATAACTAAATATTAATATTCATTATATAGAGTTTATAAATATATAACAATATTTAATGATAAATCAAAATATACATTTGAATAAAACATATAATGTTATAAAAGTTTTCAAAATTTATTTAAGAGTTACATTAAAATAAATATTATATAACACCTATTGGTATTTTATTTTCATTTAATTTTTTTTTATTTTATTCATATATTTAATATGATGAAAATTTATTCAATTCATTAATATAAGGATCCAACAATAACATTCATTTTAGAATTTTAGAAAGATTTTAAAAAATATATGTCAAGAATATATAATTGAAAATTTAGACACAACTTATTAAATTCATGGTTAAAAATAAATATATATGTAGAAAAAATACATATATTTAGATACATTGATTATTTTTCTCATTTCAATGTTTTATATCAAACATATTTTTTAGGATCAAACTAAATTTTACTTCACTAAAATTATTTTTTTTCTTTAAAAAATTATGCAGTAGTAAATCCAATATAATCCATCAATACTAAAATTTAACTATAATACTTAATTTCATATAATCAAACAATATCAAATAATTAATATATATTCAGGAAACTTAAATGGGTTGAGGGATGATGGGAATCAGGGGACCCTTATCGATAACTGGGATGAGTTCATGAAGAGTGTGAGGACCACCAAAGAAATGGGATGATATGGATGGGTAAGGGGGTTTAGTGATGATTATAGAATACCCCAATGACGGTGGGTGGAATAATCAATAATACAAAATTGTTGTTCAAACATACCAGAAATAAAAAACCAATTTTGGTCCACAGTGTCTGAAAAAACTGAAGTCCAAGATATACATCATGGTCAATAAGGACTTTATGATGATTGTGAAATTCCATGCTAGACGTGGTGAATGTTGTAGTGGTGATGAAACACCCACATGAATTCTACTAGCCACATAGGGATGGTTGGGTCAAACAAGAAGAGGATAAACCAAGACTGAGGCGAATCATGAAGCGTCTTACCCAAAATAAAAAAACAAGGAGGACCAAATCGACACTCTGAGCTTGAATAAGATAGGAAGACAAGGTGAAACAATTGAAGAACTGAGTTTGGTTGGAGATACAAACAAAATAAATTGACACATACCTTAGATTTGGAGAGGATCGATTCATAGAGAAAGTTGATGATGACAGAGAGCGGTGACAACAGTAGGGTACAATAAGAGCATCGAAAGTAGTTGGGTTCCATGAGAGCTCGAAGGCGTGAGAGATGAGACTCTGTTAGGGTTATTTTTATCAGACTAGGTAATACTTTTATCAACACTTTCAAAAAAGCATTGATAAAGAAACACTTTTATCAACACTAAAAAAGTTATAATAAAATGATTATTTATCAGCGCTGATAAAAAGTAGTTTTATCAGTGCTAATAAAGATGAATCTTTATCAGTGGACCAAAACACTGATAAATATCTAATTTTAATAATATATATATATAATTATAATTATAAATAAATATATCTAAAAATATATTTATATAATTATATATATTTATATAATTATATATATTTATATAATTATATATATTTATAAAATTATAAATATAATAAATATTTTTTTATTTAAATATATTTATTACAATTTTATAATTATTTAAAAATATATATATTTATAATTATAATTATAAATAAATATATTCATAAATATTTGTATGTAATTATAAATATATGTATATATATATAATTATATATATATATTGAATCATAGGAAGGATGTGGCTTCTCAAGTCACTTGGAGCGCTCTCCCATGGCAACGTGACAATGATTCTCTTACGAGTTCTTAATCCTCGACTGTTTGTGAGCTACGGTGATCGATCATGGAGGCTACTTCAGATCTCCCTAGTCAATCTTCCAAACCTAAACATCCTTCCATGAAGGGATTCACTTCTGTAGAGATCCTACTCAAGGGAGATACTTTGACTAAAAGTACCCTAGATGAGATGTAGATCTCCAGATCTAAGGATGGGAGATTTGTAATCAATGTTGATTAAGATGCGCTGAAGGTTAGGTTGGATTTGTGAAGGTTCTCTCTAATTGGCTGTCTAATCTTTGCAAAAGGCCATAAATCTTTGAATGAAGATGACCTCAAATTAAATCTGTCTAGAATATGGGGATTCAATAACAGGAAAATTATTCCAATTGGTAAGGGATATTTTCATCTTTTTTTTTCAATATGAGCAGTAGCATTCAACCACTTGGGATTTTAGTTTTTATAATCTCAACCCGGGCATCTTCCAGTTTTCTGCATGGGAGCTCAATTTCAATCCTCATAATCAAAACCCCACAAACACCCAAATCCGGGTTAGGATGCGTGATCTTAGCCGGGTTTTTTTGTCATCCCATGATCCTTAGTGACATAACCACCAACATTAGTGATCCTATTAAATTAGAAGAGAATAGTATATAATGGAAGTTCGATAATTATGAGAGGGTGATGATGGACAATGATTTGAAAAAACCCATTTTGAATAATTCTATCCTTATTTTCAATGGTGATAGGCTTGATGTTAATTTTGAGTATGAATCAAGTCCCCCTTTTTGTGATTTCTGCAAGATGATTGGGCATCTGGTATCAGATTGTAGACATGTACAAAATTTGTAGGTGAAGAAAACACCCCCCAAGAAAAAGAATGCAGTGAGGGGTAGGGCCTTGGTTTTAGAACCTTCAATGTATTCATGAAAGGACATGAAGGATGTGACTGCCAAGGCAGGGCAAGACATAACTGCCAAGGGAAAGCAAGCGCATGGTGTGAATGACTCATGTTCAGAGGCTATTGAAATCAGGTTTGGAAAAACTCCATTAGTGATGAAAAAGTATATTGATAAGGCCGACCCTCCATAGGGACATAATTATATATCTGACAGACCTGATGGTTCATGGGAATCATTGGTATCCTATGATGGAATTGGTTTTGACCATGAAGAATCTGAAAAAGAGCTTGTCGTACAGGCTGAGATTGATGTGAAGTTGAGGCAGGAGAGAAGACCAGTTGCCTCTTTTGACTGGAAGGGTAAGATGAAATATGATATTGATTCCAGCATTTTAACTAAATGCACAAAATGTACTGTTAATAGTGGGGGACCCTTGGATGGAGCTAGGAAATATCATTTGGTCGAGTCCCCTAATTCCATTGAATTGCTTTCGAGCAAAAGTGATTTATTGAAAACCTCCGATCATGGGAGGAATTCCAATATATTGGTTGTCGCACCTACCGGTGTCAACCAACGAAAGGAGACCAATTCACTACTCCAGTATCAACTAGTAAAAAATTCCAAGGCTCAAGCAATACAAACCCTGGAGATTTCACCCAACTCTTCTGAAGCACCTAGTTTGTTTGAAGAGCGAGGAAAGAAGGAAGACAAAAATAGCATGGATGACTTGCTTGATGGATCTCAGGTAAGGTAACTAGCTTGATTGACATATTGAATAGGTCCAATATCAAGGAGGTGTTCCTTGTGGAATTTGACAATGCTCACCAAGTCGAAGTTCAGTCCCCAAGAATCATTATAGGCCTTGAGATCGGAAAGTCAGTATTGGGCTCAGGTCCGGCGAAAGATCCAACCCCACTGGATGATATTGATGAAGAGACATAACAACATTCCAAAATATGAAGGGGTCTTCATCTCAGAGGTAGGGGTAGTGGCTGATCCCATAGATGAATATTTCTTGTTTTGAAGTCGTTTTTCACTTTTTTTTCATTCCCAATCTCCCCTTGTACTCTGTATTAATTTTATTTTAAATAAATTTCGGAACCATGGGCTAGCACATGGTTCGCGCCATCTTAGTATATTTATATAATAATATATATATTTATTAATATATATATATATTTATAAAATTATAACAAATATATTTATTATTTAAATATATTTATTGTAATTTTATAATTATTTAAATATATATCTATTTATTTCTAAATATAATTATAAATAAATATAAATAAATATATTTATAAATAATTATATATATATTTATATCAATTTATATATATATAATTATAATATAATAATAATATTTATTGTTTAAATTTATTTATTATAATTTTACAATTATTTAAATATATATATATAATTATAATTATAAATATATGTATTTAAAAAGTATTTATATATAATTATAAATATATAATTATAAATATAATAAATATAATAAATATAATAAATATAATTATAATAATTTTATAATTATTTAAATATGTATTTATTTTTTTATAATTATAATAATAAATAAATATATTTAAAAAGTATTTATATATAATTATAAATATATTTACATAAATATATATATTTCTTAATATATAATTATAATTATAATAAATATAATTCTTATTTAAATATATTTATTATAATTTTATAATTATTTAAATATTTATTTATTTATTTATAACTTCATAAATACTTTTTTAAATTATATATATTTATAATTTTATAATTAAACATTTAAATTAAAAAATTATTAAAAAATCACTTAAATAAATTAATTACATAAATCTCAAACATATTTTAAATGTTAAAACTTAATAAATAAAAACAAATAAATATTATTCATATAAATTACAAACATATTGAAAATATTACATGATAGTAAATAAATATATGTATAAATAAATATTACAAAATGATTAAATATATTTTTATCATTATTAATGAATATATAATAATAAATGAATAAATAAAATTAAATAAATTATAAAAATATTAAAAAGTGAATTCATAACATTTATGTGAATTACAAACATACATATGTACACATACATATCTACACATACACATATACATAAACACATGCATATACACACATAAACATACATACATGTAGTTATACATGTACATATATTTTAAATTATTTAATATTAATATAAATATACTCGAAAAGGTCTGAGTGCAGGTTGGCAAGTCAACCCACACCCACCGAATCTATTAAGAAAATAGTAAAGTACAAAGAAAGGAAAGCGAGATACAACAACGTTAGAAACACCCATAAATAAGGAAAAACAAGAGATCAACTCCTGCCACTCCCTCTGGATCCCAAATTCCTTGGATACCGACCTCTTTCCTTTGGGTGTCTCCCTCTCCGCCATGACTTAGCCCGTTGGGGCAGCACAATCTCATCACTCGATGACGAATCCTAGAAGTCCTCTGGAATGATGTTTCTCATGTATTTACGTGAAATATTCTGAAATTCAAGCCTCATATTATGTCGACAACCATCTTCAATTTTCTTTGATAACGATTTTTAGACTGTCAAATAATCCCTCTATCCAAATATCCGGTTCCATTTTGTCAAAGGTAACTTCAAACTGTAAGTCAAACCATTTTTCCATTTCATCTATAAGGTTTTGGGGGTACCTCTCACCCTTATAATCCAATGGAGGAGCCTTGACATTTTTTCCCTTACAACTTCACAATCCACGAGTGAGACATTTCCAAAATAATCATAAGTAGATTTCATAAGCTCATAAAATTTAGATGGATAAGACCAATACATATTTTCATTCGATCTCATCCACCTACTATCCCTTTCTTGATTTATAACATCCTTGTTGGAATCCTTAACATAAAAAGATCTTACCTTGACAATTGCTGGAGGTTACAACACTAACAAATCTTGTTGATCATCAAAAACATGAGAGGCCATATGACTAGGATGCAGAAGAATCCCCTACAAATTAGGCTGATCACCACTGCCTCTAGCCTTCATGCCTGCTTCCACATGCGAACACTCTTGCTATTATCCTCATCGGCACCAGCAGTAGGGACATCCATCATTGCACATATCTAAACAACAGTCCCCTCAATAGAAACCCGACCTGCTACATTCTCAGGTGCATTAGAAGACCTATTTTTTCTAGGAAGGACCATTTTATATCCCTCCTCCAAATCTCATTTTTTTTATTTTCTAAAAGCCACTTTATGGTTAGTGGTAACTGAAAAATTCAAGATTCAACTATAAAAACATTCCACACTTCAAAAACAAAGACTTTGGAAGACATAATGCACAATAACTAGATTTAGAAAACAGTAGCAAAAGAACAACCCTTCATCGTCACCTCATCAACATCACCTTAACAAAAAAAATCGAACCTTTGAGAACAAATTTTGAAATTTGAATTTCAAAATTTCAAATTCAAACATCCACCATAATTCCCCCCTCGGTTGACGCAACAACTCACACATCGCATCCTGACCATTGTACATGTCTCACACCATTGCCGGTGAAATTGTCACAGGCACCGACATCTCACCACCATCAGCCACATCGTTACTGCCGCTCTAGATATGCCATAACCGGATCTCAAGGGACATCTGAAATAATAAAACCAGTCAAAGCAGCTTTACAACAAAAAAGAACAATCCCAATGTGAAACCATGGACCAAGAGTAATCCATTGCAAGAGTCGCCTCCTACAACACCGATGACCTGACCGCTCGAACTACATATCCCAATACCCAATGGAAACCACCGCATGAGTCCGACTGGGAGTAGAGAGATGGAATACTAGAGCAAGAGCAGAGAAAGGAGTGGAAAAAGGCTATGATAAGGAGTTCCGACCGTTGCCATGACCACCGAGCCTGGCCATCCAAGCCACCACTAAGCGAACCACAACAAAAGAGGGCCAAACAGGACGGAAACAAACTGCAAGAGTGAGACTACAACCAAGAAGGGAGACCACAAATAGGAAAGGGAAAGCACAAGGTAAAGAAGGAAAATAGGGACGATAGAGAAATCCATAAGGGTGCACCGTTGGCCTTACCACCTTCACCATCCCAAATCAACCTCAAATGCCATCAATCTTGACCAAAAGTGGGGTCTTGCACAATGGGTGAGTCAATAAGAGCACAGGAGGAGGCATTACATGTAAGATCGGTTCTGGGAGACACAAACACCATCTGAAAAGGAGCCCAAATGAGAAACAAGAGGAAGAATCTCGCCAGAAGACACCATCATCATAATCCCAAATTACCAGGATGCATCAAGTCGAGATGAGATAGGGGTTGTTCACGATGTTACCAACAACAAGAGAGAAGTTTGCACCGAACGAGAGTCGGAAGGAGAGAAAGGAGACGAGAAGGAAAGAAGAGGAAGAATGCCAGAGAAGGATCTCTCACCGCAAGGGGGTGATAAGAGAGAGGGAGCGGCGACACTAGGAAAACCCTAGCACAAGGGAAGAGCAGAGACCCGGGGAGTGGGGGAAATCCATTTGATATCCCTCATCATCCAAAACTTTCACGCTTTTGGTCAGATGCCTATCCGACTCCTTATCAACCATCAGTCCCAAAGGCATCAGAGACTAAGCCGAAGCCACTAGATCCTCCCTTGAGGCACCTTCAGCCCAGATCAAGACACCAGAACCTCCATATACCTACCCCAGGTTCAAGGAAAGTGTAGATGATGGTGGATAAATCCTATCAGCACCCAAATTTGCACTAAAAACCACATCATCAAAAAAAAGTTGCATTTCGAAGAACACCAGTATCTAAAGGATCAATGATCCCACTCCCCTTCACAGGCCTTAAGATACTGGTTGGTAGAGGAGAAACACCCT
This sequence comes from Viscum album, assembly GCA_963277665.1. Taxonomy (NCBI): domain Eukaryota; kingdom Viridiplantae; phylum Streptophyta; class Magnoliopsida; order Santalales; family Viscaceae; genus Viscum; species Viscum album. The sequence goes on along the minus strand of OY728121.1, from coordinate 1,149,926,842 downwards.
CTAATATATCATTCCCTAATACACTCTTCCTCACATATACAGGATTGGATCCATCAGGAATGGGTAATTTACGCTTGTAATTCTCAACCCGGTGCCCAAACTTTTTACAATTATTGCATCTCAAACCTCTATTAAATATTTCTATAACATATCCAATACAGAAGCATTTAAAGAAAAACTTAGGTACATGATCATATTCAATGTCGAGCTCAAATTTAAATTCACTAACAACCAAATAGAAAATTTCAACTAACATTGAATTGAGATCAAACTCAACCAAAATTATGGCATAATGTCCATACTTGTCCATCACAATTTCCTTGTCAAATTTAATTAGAGTTCCTACAACCAAAGAAACATCCCATAGAATATTTTGGTGCCAAAAAAACTAGTTCATCCCTCTCACCTAAATCCAAGACTAAACGAAAGAATTTATAGCCCGATGTGAATCAAACCAGGGATCCTAATCCTGAAATATAAGGACCCGTAGTTTGAGATTGACATAACCGAAACTCCAAGATTTTAGCTTAAGGTCCTATGGATTGAAAGTAATATGATAATAGCCCATTCCAATCGACACAATGTGCTAATCAAAAAATCCCCAAACTTGCATCAATCGATTTCTCAAATCCTCAAGCTTCCAGGTATTACCCTTCACCTTCAGAGTGATCCACACAATAATCAAGTGCTTGCAAGCCTTTATCCGATCCTAAAAAATCTCAGGCTTAGCTTCAACCAAAGTAACAGCTCTATTCCTTGAAATCCACTTGTGAAATTTTGAAACAAATCAAGAACTTGGAAAAAATGTTCAGAATTCTCAAACCTCATCAAATTCACGACCTTCATGGGATGATACTGCAAATCCTCATACAAGGGATCCATCTGATCATGATCCCCTTCTAAAAATCACAACTGTGTATTGTGCGAGTCAGGTCTGACCTCTATATCCTTTGGGGGCACAATAGTAACCTCCACTGGAGCATTTTTAGCTACATCTATAGGCATCAAAGAGGTATTAACCATCATCGATTCTCGATTCCCCTCTGTAGAGCGCAACCGCACCTTGCACGAACTATATTTGTCATCGACATCCTTCGAAGAAACAATAGGAACATCCAGATTCGAGACCATCATCAGGGATTGATATTCCTCTATAGAGTGAAACCATGCCCTGCATGAATCAGATCCTTTATCCACCTCCCTTTCCATGCCCTTGAGTGAGAGGGAGCGGCTAGATTCGAGAATTGGATCTCTAATTTTCACCGCATGCTAAACCTTTGAAACATGGGTTTCTGAAGATGAAACGATTTGGTTCACTTTGATAGCCTCTTTCACCTGCTTCACGGTGAAAACAAAAACCTCCCTTGGATCAAAATAACACCCCAATCTAAATCCCATCACCATGTAGCCCTAATCACTATTGTTACCTTTGAAGGAAGCACTCCCAGCCCACATCACCCTCATCTCTCAATGATAAAATAAATATATATCTAAATAAATATATTAATTTATATATTATATAATTATTTAAATAAGATATTAATATATTATACTTATTTTAATTATATATGCACGTTTTTTAATTAATGTATATAAATAAACTATTAAACATTTTGACTAATATAAATTTGAATTTTTTATATATATAAAATTATGAAAATAGGATTTATTTTTGATTAAAAAACGATGCTGCTAGAAACTGTGGTCGGATATGGTGAACCCTGCTTGATGGCATGGGTGTGAGTGGGTGTCGGTGTCTACTGACGTTGATTGATGGGGCTGCGACTGGTATGGCCAGTGGCATGAAATTGGGCTTCACCCCACAATGAGCTGCAATGTAGGAGCTACACAACATCGACGATGCTGAAGGCATGGCTCGACGGTGTTGTGGCAGTCTTGATGGAATTGGACATGCGAATGAGGCGAGCTTGAGCGGCGGAAGGTGGCCGACAGCGGCAAGCGACGCCAGTGTGAGGACACGTGATGAAAAGAGGGGCCTACATGCCAAAAAAATTAGGCCTATGGGCTGGAGCATGGGGCTGGGCCATGGTGATGAGCCTACGGGCCATATATAATAATTAAATAGGAGGGACTTGATGGGTGAGTTATCCCTTAGGAGGGCTATGACCTGCCTGTTTGGCACTATGAGTGTGTGGTGTGTGTGTGTTTTATTGTAATTATACCTCCCAACACATAATATACTTTTTTTAATAAATATTTGTATATAACTATAAATATTTGTATGTAATTATATATATTAATATAATTATATATATTTATTAATATATAAGTATATATAACTAGAAATATAATAAATATATTTATTATTTAAATATATTTATTGTAATTTTATAATTATTTAAATGTATATTTATTTATTTATAATTCTAATTATAAATAAACTTTTATAACTTTTTTTATATAATTATATATATATATATATAGATTAGGTGCTTGGAGGTATAATTACATTGAAACACACACACACACACACACACACACCATATACACAGATCAGAGAGGCAAACCATAGCCCCTGAGGGGATAACCCGCCCACCAAGTCTTATTTATTTATTACATAGCTCGTAGGCCTAGTGAGTATGAAGCCCATAACATGACCCAAAAGCCCAGTGCAACGCCATGCCTACATCATTCTACCTGTGTCACCAAGCCTGTGTCATGCTTGCATCACTGCCTACCTACATCATCGTCTGCATCACTGTCTGCATAGTACTGTAATAGTACCCACATCCACTCTGATTTGAACCTAGATCTGATACAGAATTACGAGGAGCCTTTACCACTCAGGTAAGCCCCCAACTGCTATATAATTATACATATATTTGTATAATTATATATATATGTATATAATTATATATATTTACATAATTATATATATTTATATAAATATATATACTTATATAATTATATAACTATATATATGTATATACTTATATATATTTAAATAATTATATATATGCATACAATTATATAAATATATATAAGTATATATATATATATAGTTATATATATTTATATATATACATATATATATTAGGTGCTTAGGGGTATAATTACAATAAACACACACACCACACACATAGGTAAAAAAGACAGGTCATATCCCCCCCTAAGGGATAACCCATCCATCAATCCTTATTTACTCATCACATGGTCCGAAGGCCAAGTGGGCATGAAACCCATAACATAGCCCAAATGCCCACAAACTGGCCTGAAGACCCAGTGCAGCGTCATGCCTACATCACCAAGCTTGCGTCATGCCTGCGTCACCGCCTGCCTGCAGAAATTCGCTCCCACCCGGATTTGAACCCGGGTATGATGCATGATTATAAATATATTTATTATAATTTTATAATTATTAAAATATATATTTATTTATAATTCTAATTATAAATAAATATATTTATAAATACTTTTATATAATTATAAATATTTTTATATATTTATAAATATATTTATATAATTATATATATAATTATATATATTTATTAATATATAAGTATATATAATTATATATATAATTATATATATTTATTAATATATAAGTATATATAATTATAAATATAATAAATATATTTATTATAATTTTATAATTATTTAAATATATATATACTTATTTATTTATTCCCTAAAAGCCCGAAGACCATACATTTTTTTATTATTTTAGATAATCCTCTTTTAACGGTTGAGGGTGAACCTTACATGGCCCGAAGACCCAAGAGGCATATTAACCTCATACATGACCCTGGAGGCCTATAGAGATCTGATACCACAAGAGTAGATCCACCCAGCATATATATATATATTAACACCCAAACTTGCAAGGGTGCACAACTGGTATTGCCCCGTGTAGTGATACACAGTGCCTGGTACTGATGACAAATGTCATACCCTCTCGATCATCCCAATCTGGTAGCCCTACGAATTTGGATGCTATTGCTCTGACCCCATTTGGATATGCGTTGGAGGATGATCAAATTCCCCCTGCCATTTCGTCGAGGCTACCCCCTGTTGATGCCCACTCGTAGTTGACGTCACCACCGCCTAACGTCTCCACTAGGGGAAACCACCGAAGGTCCCGCCTGCTACAAGCCCTGCTACAAGCCCCGCTAGACCCCACCTCCATCTCTTACCATTGCCCGCCCCGCAGTGGACGTCGCCGCCGCTGAGCGTCGCTGTTGAGGGCCACCATCAAAGGTCCTGCCTTGCTATGAGCCCTACTAGACCCACCCTCCGTCACCCGCCACTGGAGACTTCGCCTCCATCTCCCGCTATCGCTCGTCCCACATCATGCCTAGGGCGCCTACCACTCCTCCAAAATATCATCACTTCATGCCTGATAAATCCCCAAATTTGTGGCTGTCAGGGATTGAACCCTACTTGATGCATTTTTATGGGGTTTCCAAAACCACTTGGCCAGGACTCCAACTACTTTATTTATTTATAATTATAATTATAAATAGACATATTTATAAATGTTTGTGTATAATTATAAATATATTTATAAAATTATATATATATATATATAATTATATATATTTATTAATATATAATTATATATAAATATTTATTATATAATTATATATAATTATAATTATAATAAATATATTTATTATAATTTTATAAATATATAAGTATATATTTATATATTTATAATTCTTATTATAAATAAATATATTTATAATTCTTATTATAAATAAATATATTTATAAATATTTGTATATAATTATAAATATATTTATATATTTATATAATATATATAATTACACAATTATATATATGTATATAATTATATATATTTATATAATTATATAAATTCATATAATTATATAAATTCATATAAATAAATAAATAAATATATATATATATATATATTAATATATGTAATTATAAATATAATAAATATATTTATTATTTAAACATATTTATTATAATTTTATTATTATTTAAATATATATTATTTATTTATAATTTTAATTATAAATAAATATATTTATAAATATTTGCATATATTTATAAATATTTGTATGTATTTATAAATATATTTATATAATTATATGTAAGCATATATCTTTATATATATTTATTAATATATAAATAAATATAAATATAATTATAATAAATATATTTATTATGATTTTATAATTATTTAAATAAATAAATATATTTTTAATTTTATAATTTCTTTTTATAAAACATTATATATATATTTGAATTATTAAAAAATATATATTAACATATCATATTTATATTAATTTTATAAATAAATTTTTAATTAATGTATATAAATAAACATCATTTTTTGAATATGAATACGATAATTTTATATATATTAACAATATTTTTAATTATAAGTTTTTATTTGTGCTAAAAATAGCGCTGATAAAGATCTACCTTTATCAGTGCTAAAAAAACGCTGATAAGGGGTACACCTTTATTAGCACTAATAAAAATTACCTTTATCACTGCTTTTAGTTAGTGTTGATTAAGGCTGACATTTTATAAATGCTTTATGTTTAGTTCTGATTAAAGTCGGCGTTGGGCAAGTCACATTCTGTGGTAGCGTTTATGACCGCTAAAAAAACGATGATAAAAGTCCCTTTTATTAGCATTTTTTTAGCACTGATAAATATAACCTTTATCAGTGCTTTATTTTAATGCTGATAAAGGTCATGGAAACTTGTGCAAAACATGCAATCTTATAGAAACCACTACCACATATCACATTTTATCCAACGCTGGTTTTCTGTCAAGTGATTTTCAAATGTTAATAAATATCAAATATGGTCCATTCATGGACCAATTGATCTTTTATAATGAATATATTGACCCCTAAATAGTAAAAACTCTATTAACGCAGTTAAGGTTAAAGCGGTGTTTTGGAGCGTTACATGTGCTTATGTTAAGATTAATTTCAAATGCACATGGGATTATTATTTTATAAGTTAGATATCATATTTAGAATCAATGGGTCTAAATTTTCTAACATTTATCACTTTAATTTAGTCTTAAAGGATAAATTATCTAGGTTAGAAAACTAATTATCGTGGTAAAAACAAAAAGGGTAAAATTGAGTAAACTTAAATACTAAGGAACAAAATGATAAAAATGCTTTTCTTTTTATGTGGTGGAGGTGTTTCTCAAACACATCAACCCTCCCCTCCATTATTATTCAATTTTTGAGGGACACGAGGTAAGAGAGACCTCCCAATAGTGAATACTTTTGAGTATTTAAAAGAATGCCACTCCTCCTCAACTATAAAATGGAACTCACTCTCCCCCTCTTCACAATTTAAAACCACTTTGGTTTGGCCAAGCCCTACCCAAATCACTTCCAAAATTCCCTCCCCTCATCCCAGAATCCTTAGTTTTGTAATTAAGTGAACCTTTGGAGGCTTTATTATAGACATAAGGAGGATACCCGAAGAAGAGGTAATATTCTTCAAAAAACATCTTTATTATTTCATTCTCCACCTCCTTCAATTTCTATTATACCATGATTATAAAATAATATCAATATATTCCATATACTGAGAATTTGTTATGTTAAGGGTATGACCTAAAACCACACACACTTCCATCAAATGGGTTACAGAATCATCATTCGTGTGTACGATGGACTATCGCCTCGTGAACCGATGTTGTTCATTTTTCCATTACCACCTCTCAAGGTTGGTATTATGATACTTATAAAGTATATATATAATATTTATAACATAATTATACCTTTGGTGTCATTATATCATATATACCTTATTACTTTCCATTTCGTAGGATACACGATAACGTCGCTCATGTGTACGACGGACTACCACCTCACGAAGCGATGTGATTCGTTCTTTACTAAGGCTCTACATGGAAGGTGATAAGGAGAAATGTTAATGATTATAAGTGATATTCATGAAATAATTGTTATATTTATGATATATTCATAATTCTATAAAGATAATATATTATTTTATTTTGTTACACTTAAAGACGATAACATCATTCATGTACGTGTGGACTACCGCCTTCACGAAGCGATGTGACTCTCTTTTCATCACCACACCACATGGATGATATATATATGTATATTTAAATAAATAATATGGTATATATGATATTATTATCATTATGTAATGATAAAATATTACTTAAACCCTTTCCATAATGATCATTGAAAAATAGAAAACGTTACTCATGCGTACATACAGCCTACCGTCTCCATGATCGTAACGTACATTATTTTTCATAACCATCATTCATTATTGGTCCTAAAAGTATAATTGATTTATAAATATGATGATTATGTCATGATTATTATTTTGGATATGATGAAACTATGTAATACGTGCAAGAAATGGGTCTTTAATGACAAAACACACATGAGAAAACAAGGCAATTAACACCTGAAACAACAGAAATAAAGAAATATTATTAACGAAAAATTGATAAAATGATATAAAATTATCATATATTATATTATAAATATTAATATTATTATATAATAATTTAATAACATGTTTAAAACCGCTATATAGGATTTTAAATCACGTTCACCTAAAAGGAAGTGTGGGGTAAGAGATTTCATCTCAATTTACTTTCCATTAAGACTTATTTGTTATTATGCACCAATTAAATTTTCTGTGGTCTATATACTTCCCCTTTGTCATGTTATATCATGATTAATTAATAATTCATGGTATTTTAAGTTCCACTTTGCATTATTTCATCTAAGGGGATTTGACTTAAAAATTACTAAGTGGTAAAAGTTATTATGCAATCTCACTTTCTTTTGTGATTGTTAACTTTTTCTCGAAGAAAACACTTTCTTGATCACTTTTCATTAGTCATTAATTTTTTTGTTAAATATCCACATTATTATATGATGTATATGATTATTTCTTAAACTGTATAAAATTTTTACATATGATGTGTACTTTTAAATTTATTTGACTAACTGGGGAATTATTGATAAATCTATATCTTTTTCTCAATATGGATATTTGATGATAAGACAAATTATTCATTAATTAAATAGATTATTAGATATATGAGGAATGATTTGGACATGAAGTAATGTGTGGGGCCCAGTATAATATAGTCCCTTGATTCATCAGTAGGTCACATGAGTCAAATTAAGTGGCCATATTAAACAAGTTTCTACTCTGGTTTTAAACCATCTAGTGGAAGGTATTGACGATAGAGGTACCATGATTCTTGAGATCATGACATCCAACAATTGATCATTTCCTTCATTCATAAATAAATTATTATTACCCATGATATTATCTCTATGATATTATCTATGGATGCATTTTATTCTTAGTTTATGGATTAAATGAAACGAGTTTTCAGTTATTTACCTTGCCTTATTGATTATTCTTATTAATTCATGATGGATTCTTCTTTAATTAACCCTTATTGAGAATTTTAGCTCACCCTTTATTTTGTTTCCTTCCCCCAAGTTATGAAGAAGAGATATTTGAATGAGTTTTCAAGGATACCATTTATTAGATTTTATTATGTATTTTTTTATTCTTTATTCCCAATGTAAAATAGGTATTATGTATGTATCTGGATCTCCAAAACTGCTAAACTGACCGCTCCTTTAGGGTTTTATTTCTTATATCCATTCCAATGTAATAAAGTAAGACATTAGATCTAGGATACTAGAGTCAGAGTCATTACAGTTGGTATCAAAGGAAGTTTAGTAGAAATCTTGGGAACTAGATTTAGAAAAACATAGATTAGGGAACACAACCTTATGATAAAATTTGGTAATACATATAGAATAATATCCTGATGTTTTGTTAAAGTAGATATTATGTGGTTTTTCCTAGTAATACATCCCTTTATATATAATACAAGTGGATGTGGTTCTGGAACAAAGGTACCTAAGGGTAATAACTTTGAAAAAGGAACATTGGGTTTGACTCGAGCATTACCCAGTACACAACAACGGGCCTTACTACACACCTGGTTTGGAAATCCCAGGGGATATGCTTAGGATAATTCACATATTCTCTTCAAAACATTATGAAGGATTTCAAAACAAAGATATTCCCAAAAGAAAAAAAGTTTAGGATTCTGAGATTAATAATGAATAAATTTTAATTTATGCTGAGTGTTATACCATATTTGGAATGATACATTATGATTTAAAATTCATAATCTTATGAGATAAACTAGTATATTACATTGTTTAGAAATGGTACCTATAAGGAATAAGGGATTCAATACTTGTGTCCAATGTAGAGATTTCCCCACTGAGGAATCCAATATAGTTGGTATTGGAATTGAGCAAGTTGTGGCTATATTTGGACAGCTTAATCGGGTTATGAAAAATAAGATTTCCCAGATAGAGTAATCTATTCCATGGTGATATTCTCCTATATTGGTTCACTTTATGCGATATAGAACCCTTTAATTTAGTTGGAATACTGATCCAATGGTATTTGAGTAATGGATGAAGTATCTAGAGAAGATATTTATGGCTTTGTGATTTGGTGAAAAGGAAAAGGTTACACTTGCAGTGTATTGTCTCAAAAGAGATGATGATCAATGGTGGTCATTGATCCAGAATACTAGGGAAGAAGAGGAAATAGAACTCATGGAATTAAAAGATTTTAAGGAGACATTTTTCAACAAATATTTCCCTTATGAGCAACAAAATAAGATGAAGATAATTTTCCTTATCTTAAATCAAAAGGAATAATAAAGTGTTATGGAGTTTAAATATTCCTTCACAAGGTTAGATTTGTATACTACATATTACATACATAACAGGAGATGAAACATTAAATATTTATTTGAAGGGATTAATCCAAGTCTCTGAAGGGTGTTGGTCCCTCAAAATTTTTCTTCATACGATAAAATAGTTTTATGTTCTATCAAGATAGAGAAAGAATTATCCAAGTCTTATGGATTAAAAGGCAAGTAATAGAAGAATAGGATGGAAGAAAAAATCATGGATAAAGGGAAGGTATAGAAGGATTTTCACAAATGTGATAACTATGGAAAGAATCACCCTAGGAAATGCTTGAAAGGATTGTGAGTTTTTTATAAGTGCAGATAAAAGGGCCACTAATCTTGTGACTATAATGGAAAGAAATAAATTTACAATGTTCAATGCTTTAAATTTAAGGATACAGGGCACTGCATAAATGAATTTCCCAAGTTTCAAGTGAATATACCTCAAAAGAAACTAAGAGATCAAGGTCAAGATTATTTTATTGATACAACCAATGTGGAATGATTAATGTGCTTGTGTATTTGGATCCAAAAAATATGGTGTAAAAATATTTTATTGATGACATTCTCATCATAATAATTATGAACTATATAATTATTGTATTGCACTACCATTTCATTAAGTATTTTAGAGCATATATTGAATGGTACCAAGAAAAGTGATTCAGTAGCAAGTTATTTTTTTTGGAAAACACATGGTTGGGGGAAAGACAACCCTTAATATATTCCCGATGTTGATATAATGATGTTTGGATAAAGATATGATTGAAAAGGATAAAGTAAATTGGATACTACTAACTAACTTGGAACTGATTAATGATAAGATCATTTTGGAAATTTAGATACCTTCTCTCTAAAGTTTTAGATCATAATATTTTGGAAGATTCATAAGGTTAACCATTTATGAAATGGTTTATGTTGACCTTTATACAATGTTTAAAGATTAATGTATTACTTAACTATATGAAGATTCATGCATATTGGATAACTTGTGATAACCGTATTTATTTTGGAAAATATTTTGAGATAGATGGAATGACTTTTCACTCTTTTATGGGTCTTATGATCCATTAAAAGTGAATTTTAATGTTTCAGACATAAAAAAAATTAATTTTTGGGGTAAGGGATGTATTAGAAATTGATCGAAGCATAACTAATGGATGAAATTGCACTTATAAAATAGAAACACATAAAGTAAGTATATTTCCTTATATTCTTAGACTATAAAAGAATTATTCAACTTTAGGAAAATTATCTTGAAAACAAAATGTTATCCTAATGCCTTTATTTATGTTAAATTGATGATCTTTCAAATTATCATATATTTATGGTTTTGAGGCCCTTAATATTCCATTGATCATTCAATTTATTGTGATAAATGTTCTCAATCACTCTATAAATATTTATTCTTTCCCTCTATGTTCATATCTTCACTTTCCACCAATGTTCTCATACTTATAATTCTAGATATGTGTTATTCCATATGACCTTTATATTTCCCTTTCTCTCTTATTAAGGGGATATTTTATTAACTCTTTTATGATGTGGTTTTTTCAAGAATGGTATTTCCAAATTTCAAACCCTTAATTACCGAGATCAAGTTAAAATTGTGAAGACACAATTTATTTAAGGTTGGTAGAATGTAACACCCTGAAATTTTAAAATATGAACATCATATTTGATAGCGTGTATGACACATAACACCAAGCGTAGAAAGGAATATAACATTCTGTGAATTTATGATATATTTACTATTTTAAATAAATTAAATACACTATATAGCCAGAAATTCACATGACACTGAGTTTATCTTGCATTACACACAACAAAAAGTTTCTTAGATAACTTTCATTACACACAAGACTGAGTTTTACCGAACAACAATATATTATTAATATTATTATTTGATATGACAATTATCACATAGTTATTGGAATGAAGGGTATAAATAAGATTAAATAACTTATAAAAATATATAGTTTACACACATTTATTGGTTATCTATTGATTATAAATAATAATAATAATAATAAATTAAAAGAAAAATAATTTTTTTCGAAGAAACTTGATTTCTGAAAAAGACGGTTTAGGCGCACTTGGCGCACATAATTTAAAATTAATTTTTACTACTTTTATAAAATTTATATGAAAAAATAAAATTAATTTTATAAAATTTAAAACCAAAATTATCTTAGGGTGATTTTTTGGTATTTTTTTGAGAAGTTTCTTTTTTAATGAATAATGAGAAATATTGAATTTTAATTGAAAACTGCCTTTTAATTTAAATATTTTATAATGTTAAATTATATTTTTAATTAGTTTTAAAGTAAAATTAGATCAATTTTATATAAATTAATATAATTTAGTTCATTAGAATAATTTTCATAATTAAATTTAATATAAAAACATTGTCAACTTTTGAACATTTTCACTTTAAAAACTTGCGTTCTCATCGAGTCTGCGAGATTAATTTTAAAATAAATTTTACTATTTATGTGAGTTGAATTTATAAAAATGGATTCCATATTTGGAATAAGAATAATTTATATTATGTAATAAGGTTAAATTATTTTTTACCATAATGTTAGCGAAAATATTTTAAATTAATTACCACGATTAAGGAAAAAATGAGTTTATCGGGGGATTAAACTTAGTAGATAAGGGGTAAAATGACCTACCAAATTGTCCAATAACCATTTGATGGAAATATTTATAACCTTATCACATTATTATTTATGTTTTTGAGTTATTGGGATACTATTCCATGAAAGTGATGTATATAATAAGTTAAGTAAAGAAAAAGACAAAAAAAGGAACCTTCCTTGACTTTAATATATATAATGCTTTGAGATAGGAAAAAACAACAACATTGGTTTAGTTGTACATATTATTTTGAAATATAAATGAGTTTTAATTATGATAATAATTTATATTTAATTTTTATAGACGAATTAGTTACTTGAAATGCTTAAGAAACACCAATATAGTAATTATTTAGTTAATAATTAACTAAAATAAATGATACTAAAAATATTAAAATTGAGGTAAATTGAATGAATTATTATCTTACATTAATTTTGTAGATGAATATATCATTTTACATAGGTTTGAACTTAATTCAGTAAAATTACATCATTGTATTTATATTTTTAAATTCAAATTAAATAAATAATGTCAAAATTGATATTAATGTTATTTTATAATAAATGATATTTTATTAAATGATTTAAAATTACTAAAAATAAAAAATTATGTCAATAAATTTTTATATATTAATAAATATAAAATAAGGTCCATTGATGGACCAATTGATCTTTTATAATTAATATATTGACCCCTAAATAGGGAAAAACACTGTTAGCGTAGTTAAGGTTAAAGCGGTGTTTTTGCACGTTACACTTGCTTCTGTTAAAATTAATTTACAACACACATTAGATTTTTATTTTATAAGTTATATATCATATTTATAATCATAGGGTCTATATTTTCTAATAAGAATCACTTTAATTTAGCCTTAAAGGATAAATTACCTAGGTTAGAAAACTAGTTATCATGGTAAAAATAAAAAGAGTAAAATTGAGTAAACTTAAAGGATAAGGAAAAAAATGATAAAAATGATTTTATTTTTGTGTTTTTGAGGTGTTTATAGACCACATAAACCCTACCCTATATTATTATTCAATTTTTGAGGTACATGAGGCAAAGGGGACCTCCCAATAGTGAATACTTTTGAGTATTTAAAAGAATGCTGCTCATCCTCAACTATAAAAGGGCACCCACTCTCTCCCATTATTCAAAATTTCAAACCAATTTGGTTCACACAATCCCTACCAAAATCAATTTCCAACATCTCTCCCTTCATTCTATAAGCCTTATTTTGGGCATAAAGTGAACCTTCAAGAAGTGACTTTATTATTTCCTTCTCCACCACCTTAAATTTATTTTATACCATGATTATATAATAACCTCAGTATCTTACATACAATGAGATATTATTATGTTAAGTTCATGAAATAAAACCACACAAACTTCCTTTAAATGTGTTATGAAATCATCATTCGTGTGTACGACAGATTACTGCCTCGCGAACCGATGCCATTCGTTTTCCCATTACCACCTCTCAAGGTTAATTATTAAGATGGATATAAAGTATATATATAATATTTATAATATAATTATACTCTAGATTCATTATATAATATATACCTTATTAATTTAAATTCTATAGGAGACACAATAATATCGCTCGTGTGTACGACAGACTGCCGCCTCACGAAGCGATGCGATTTGTCTTTCACTAACGCTCTAAATGAAAGGTGATAAGGAATAATTTTAATTATTATATGTTATATAAATGAAATAATTATGATATTAATTAAATATTCATCATTATATAAATATAATATATCATTTTATTTTATTACACTTCAAGATGATAACATCGTTCATGTACGTGTGGACTACCACCTCCACGAAGCGATGTGACACACTTTTCATCACCACCCCACATGGATGATATATATATTTGTATATTAAAAGAAATAATATGGTATATATGATATTATTATCATTTTTAAAATTTAAAATATTACTTACACCCTTTCCACAATGATCATTGAAAAATAAAAAACGTTACTCATGCATACGTATGACCTTCCATCTCCATGATCGTAACATACATCATTTTACATAACTATAATTCATGATTGGTCTTATAAGTATAATTTATTTATAAATATTAGGATTATGTCATGATTATTATTTTGGATATGATGAAACTATGTAATATGTGAAAGAACTGGATCTTTAATGACAAAGCATTCATTAGAAAATAATGAAATTAACACTTGAAACAATAGAAATAATGAATGATTATTAACGAACGAGTGATAATATGTTAAACAAGGATAATATATGATATTATAAATATTAATATGGTTATAGAAAAAGTTAATAACATGTTTAAAACCACTTTATAGGAGGTTAAATTACATTCACCAAAAAGGAAATATGAGGTAAGGGCTTTCATCTCAATTTACATTCCATTGAGACTTATTTTTTATTATGCATCAATTCACTTTTATATAGTGTATATAATTCCCATTTGACATTTAATATCATGATTAATTTATACTTCATGTTATTTTATGCTTCACTTTGAATTATTTCATCCATGGGGGCTTGAATTAAAAATTACCAAGTGGTAAAAGTTATTGTACAATATTACTTTATTTTGTGATTCTTAAATTTATCTTGAAGAAATAAATTTCTTGATCATTTTTAATTTTTCATTACATTTATCCTAAATATCTAGATTCTTTTATGATGTATATTATTATTAAATAAACCATTTATCATTTTTACATACATTATGTAATTTGAATGTTGTTTTATTATCTAGGGAAATATTGATAAATATGTATCTTTTAGCCAACACAAATATTTGATGATAAGACACATTATTCATTAATTAAATTAATTATTTGATATATGAGTAATGATTTGGACCTAAAGTGAGGGTGATTCCCTGTATAATATAGCCCATTGATGCATCAGTTGGTCTCATGAGACAAATTAAGTGACCAAATGAAATGGGTTTCTACCTATAGTTTTAAACTATCTTGTGAACATTCTTGATGGTAGAGGTACCATGATGCCTGAGATCATGGTGTCCAACAATTAAGCATTTAATTCATTCATAAATCAGTTATTATTATCTATGGTATTTTCTATATGATATTATCTATAAATGCATTTCATTCTCAGTTTATTGATTAAATGGAATGAGTTTTTAGTTATTTAATTTTTCATATTTATTATGCTTATTGATTCATGATATCTTCAAATTTACTTAACCCTTATTGAGCATTTGATGTCACCATTATTTTGTTTCCTTTACTCATGTTATGAAGAAGAGATCTTTGAATGCTTTTTTAAGGATTTAGTTTATTATATTCTATTATATATTATGTTTTATTTTCTATTCCCAATGTAAAATGGGTATCATGTATGTATTTGGTTATCCAAAACCACTAAATTGATCACTCATTTAGGATTTGATTCCTTATATCTATGCTAATGTAATAAAGTAATGCAATAGCTCTAGTCTACTGGGGTTGGGGTTGTTACAGGTTTTAAATTAAAATAAGTTTTTTTTTATTACAAATAATCCAATAATTTCCATAGGAATCAGAATTATACTTTATTTTGGCGTAAAATCATTTTTATTCTTAAAAGGGGAATTTTTTGAAAATGGTTTTTTATTGAATATTATGAACTTATATTAAAATTATTTTTTTACCATATATAAAAATTTAATCTTTTAAAATGGATTCCAAATTTTATGTATAGATTTTATAATTTGATAATGAGTTCAATTTTAGTTTTAATCATACTGAATTGTTACTATGGTAAAATTTTGACACCACAGTAAAGGTTAAAAGGGTTAAATAGAGGTTAAACTAAAATATAAGTCTTTAGATATCTATGAAACTTGTCTAAATTTAATTAATTTAGTTCATTTAAACCTTATATAATTTATCTTAAAAATTGGACCAAATTGTCTTTACTTTACAATAGAGATATTTTTTATATTTTAAAGTTATTAATATTTTCAAGGGTTCCACTCCTGTCACTTATAAAATGAAACCTTATCTCCACACCACTTCACACACATTTTTCACATTATCTCACAAAGGACTAATCAAATCCATAAAAAAACATTTTTCTATGTCTTAGAGGTCCTGGTCTCACCAAAATATCAAGCCTATATGGCTTAAGGTGTAAGATAAATGAAGATATTCAAGGGGGAGGTATAAGTATTAACCGAATTCATTCAAGTTTGTTTTTTTCTTTTAACTCATTAAAATATCTCATAAAAATCCTTATATAATTAAATAATAATATTTAATACACATAAATTTTATTATGTCTCTAGAATAAATATTTTTTATATTTTTTTTATCCAATGTAAAATTAAAAAATCACTTGTGCGTTCATGCGGACTATCGTCTCTATGAAGTGATGTATTTCATTTTTCACCACTACCTCACATAGCTAGTTATAAATATATATTTAATGGATATATATGATATTTATTACATTATTATTTTTTAATAATAATATATTATCCACCTTCTTACCCTTCTATCTATTAGAAAATGAAAATGTTGATTGTGCGTATGTGCGAACTACCACCTCCATGAATGACACTTTTCATTTTTCATTACCATCAAACATGGATGATCATAAGGATAAAATTAATTAATAAAAATGATATTTATATTATGATTATGATTATATACGTTTAAACCTTTATCTACTTTATTTCCTTTAAATCCACTAGATAAATAAAAATGTTGCTCATGTATAAGTGTGGACTACCTTCTCTATGAACGACGTAACTCGTTTTTTATCACTACCTCACACGAATGGTTATAAAATTATATTTAATGTATAAAAATGATATTTATAACATTTTTATGACTTTTGAGATTATGGAAATATAACACCTTTGACCCTAGCCAACACAAAAAAGTTGTTTTGGACCGAACGACCCCAAAATGTCTGACATGAACTTTACTGATTTAGTAACTAAATAGAAGATGATAATAAATTAAATGATTGGAATAATGAGAACTTAATAAACATGAAAAATGTTATTAATAAATTAAATAATTAATATATTTTTATTATTTAGGAATGTAAAAGACGTACGTCGTGAGTTGAGACTTGAGGTAAGGGATTTATCATTTCAATTTCTATTCTTTGAAATATATGTCATTTTCACCACATGTTTTCTTTTATGTGGTGTATAATTTTTCCTATAGATTTATTTAATCATTAATTTTATAAAATTAAAATGGATTATAAATCCATTTAATTTTATCTCCTTCAATTTTCTTTTGATTTAAACATTACTAATGTCATAAGGGATTTTTCTTTTAAAATTTGTTTTAAAGCTTTCCCCCAACTATTTTTCTTCCATATACATGCTCTTAAAAATGTTTCAATAATGTTATTATCTATATTCAATTCATTTTTTAAATAATTTTTATAATACCTTTTAATTTTTAAAAACGTTTTAGAAAATTAATTTTTTTAACGTTTTCTATATTGGTCACTTTTTAATCTTTTTACCAAAGTGCAAAAGAATGTTTTTTTAATGTTTACTACAAGATCGCTTATTTCTGCTATGATAATTGTTATTCATTATCAACATTAATCTAAAAAATTTTATGGGTTTTTAGATAAGATATCATTCCTATTCCTCTAAATTTTTATAATATTTTTTTAAAGGAAATAGACATTTCTCCTTATTTTTATGTGAGAATGGATTTTTTTTCTTATGTGTTTAAATGATTTTTTCAAGGGTTTCATGATGAAAAAGTACAATATTATATTTTTTTATTCATGATATGGTAGGAATTATATATGATGATGTGTGGGATAGGGATATAGTTATCTAATTTATTGTGTAATGATTTAGTTTTCAATGACAAAATGTTGGAGATAACCAATTAGGTTACTCCTATTGAAGGGGTTTTATGTAAGAGTTTAACATGGGTTTGGATATAATGCCTAAAGATATAACACCCTAATATTTTAAACTATATTTCTTCTAAATAAATTTAATCTCTTTGATATCTTATAATACACAAAACCACAAGACTTTAAAAGAATAGTATCATGTTCAATAGTATATACGACACACAACATCGAGCCTAAACAAAATTTCAGATAGTATTAAAATATGACCATTATAACCTAGCCATTTCATTGGATCATATGAATAAGATTAACCAAATTATGAAATATATATTTATAGGTCCTAATAAATAAAAAATTATTGATAAATTCTTAGTAAATAATCACTCAAATTTTAAAAAAATCCATTTTGAGCTTCAAAATACATATTCTTCAAAAATAGTTTTACTTTTCATTTTAGGTTTGGAATTATAAAAAATTTATACAAATTTTAGAAATTTTATTTTATAAAAATAATATAATGTTTGAAATTGGAATATCAAATTTATCTTAGGGTGATTTTTTTTCAGAAAAGTGTGATTTTCCAGTGAGTAGTAAAAAATAATGTTTTTTTGTAAAGCTGCCATTTTTTAATTAATTAAGTAATTTAAAATTACCATTATGAATTAAATTTTATTTAAAAGTAAAAAATTATTATATATATATATTTTAAATAATTAAATACATTTTAATCATATTTATACCTGATTTTGGTATAAGTTTATTTTTAGGCTTAAAAACAAAATTTTTTAAAAACCGTTTTTAAATGCCTAATGTTCCTCCATTTTAATTAATTAAAATAAACACTAATAAGTAAGTATTTAAATTAAATTTATATATTATGTATATAAATATATTAATTTAAATCCATATAATTATTATTAAAATCCATATAGTTAATATATGATCATCTTATGCTTGAAAAATGAATTTATTAAAAACTCATTCTTTGACACGTCTACGAGTTTGATTTTAAATTAAATTCTGCTACTTCTTTGAATTGAATTTGGAAAAATGAATTTAATATTTGAATCTAGAATAATTTAT
This sequence comes from Viscum album, assembly GCA_963277665.1. Lineage (NCBI taxonomy): Eukaryota > Viridiplantae > Streptophyta > Magnoliopsida > Santalales > Viscaceae > Viscum > Viscum album. The sequence goes on along the minus strand of OY728121.1, from coordinate 1,149,907,513 downwards.
ATTATATAATATGGTCAAATTAATTTTTGTTCATAATGAATTGTGATAACAGTAAAAATATTTTACCATGGTTAAGGTGAAAATATGTTTTTCGGGGGGTTAAACTAAGAATATAAGGGTAAAAATGACCTAAAAACATCTCTAAATACTATTATATTTATATAATTAGATATTATAACTTCTAATGTTCAATAATTATCCATTTTTTAGCCTTTTTTCATCTTAAAAACATGGGTATGATTTATTATTTTCAAAAATTCCATGTGTTTTCTCCTCAATTATAAAAGGGCACTACCTCCCTTCACTTATTCACACCTATAAATCCATTTGGATCAACCAAACCCTACAAAAATGTCATGAAACCATCCCCACAAGGACATAATAATTAGGGGAGAGATATGGTGACTTCCTGAGTCCCACCTCCAGTAGGCCCTAGGTTGGCGACTATCATTGAGGGTATAATAACTATGCATATGGGAGGCATTACACTCTAAGAGAAACATGAATAAGAGAGAGATAAGAAGGATAAAACAACCAAAACATGATCAAAAAAACACACACACACACATATATATAAATAAAACTCAAGTTTAAACATGAAATTACATACAATACTAAACAACAGAAAGGAAAACTACAAGTACCAAAAAGGTAAAGATGAAAACGACCACAAATCCCAAACAACTCATGATAAACCATCGGCTAGTAATATCTAGACTGATCACTAACCTACTCCATCTGACCTGAAATATAGTTTATGTGTATGTAGGGTGATCATAAAAGTATACTCAATAGGATCCTCCCCAGATCCTCTCATGTAAAAGATAAATAAATCATGCTAAAGCACAATGAAAAAAATTAAACTAACTCATCACCTAAATGGGTATAATAATTTACAAAACTCACCATGGATAACTCTCACTAAGTATCACATACAAGAGAGCATATAATATATTAATGAAATATCAAGGGTACCCCGCTCCCGCTTCCCCACTGGTTTTCCACTCCGCCCCAATGTCGCGCGTCTTGAGCATCTCTCTCCAAAATAGGATAGCATGAAAACACTAGGGAAAGGCATCACAACATGAAACTTGTGAATAAAATCAGCACATTATCCCATCCACATATCCATTTATAGTAATCAGGCAGTTTCTAAGATCCACCACAACCCGTACAACGTGTATCATACATCATATATTACACCTCAAGCCATAACAACCCATACACTGAGTAAGTATCTTAAGGCATCATATCCTATACCCATTATACCTATAATAATCATTTAGAAACTATATACAGTAATACATGTGTATGAAATAACAAAAATACATCACATCCCTCTATATACATATATGAGAAAACTAACCGCTATGTATACTAGTACAATTAACTACTAAGAGAAGAGAGTAGGGCCAACGGGGGTAGCCAGCTATCCATCCTCTCACCAAGATGTTGGGGAAAACACCCTCCCAAAGTCTACTGTGTGTTAGTTACCCTAACTTACATGGGTTGGGCAGTGTATGAAATCATAGAATATACATGATATAATACAATTCACAAACACACTATGGGCATAACCTAGTCTTAGACTCAATTGAATCTAAGGTCGATCGGACTCCTAACCGCCACTACTAAGACCAAATAACCTATAAGAACACAAGCATATAAAATATTTATATTAATTACTTCTTTTCTTTTAATAATTTCCTTATATTAATTAATTCATTAGAAATTAATTAACTATTAACATTATTCCACATTACCTTACATTGCATTACATTACATTACATTAACCATCAGAGTAAAGTCCATGCATTCCAGGCATAATCCAAAGCAAGTCCATGGTTTATCAATATTAACATCTTTTAACCAACCCCATGGGATAATAATAATTCATTCATTATTAGTATCATTCTATATTTAGGTACTATAGGGAAACCATTCTAAGCTACCACCAAGAAGAAACATGCAACCAAGCATCTCATCAACAAAAGGTAATCCTAGCTTCAACCTTTTTCATTATCTCTGGTTTCATCCCCTACACCCACATGCACATACCAATTTATTTCACCATCGTAGTCATTATATGTTACCACATCATTTAGGCCTCCCTACCCACATATCATAATAGCCATCCCAGGCTCACATCATATCCGGGCCTCCTTGACCCATGTCACAATAGCCATACCAGGATCAGCTGTATCAGGATCATATCATAAGGATCATATTCAAAGAATATCATAAGATAATAAGAAAAAAAAATCAATAGGTAAACTAGGACCTGAAAAACAATGCATTTAGCCTTCTCATGAAAATGAGCTGGCATGACTCCAAAACAAGGCACTCAACATTCTCAAGAAAATGGGAAACTTAGGCCCCAGAAAATATATTTCACACAACCTGTTCTTATTCAATCTTAAATTAAATTATTCATTATTAAGAGGTTCTAAATATGGGCAACCTAAGGCATTGGGATATAATAATATATCAAAGGAAAAACAGTCTCTTAGAATTTATTCTAGTTTCAAAAAACCTATAGAAGTACCATTCTCAATTATTATGCCTTTTAAATTATTTTAAAAAAATGGAATCAACATGATTTAAATTATTTATCAATTCCATTAATAACATGGAAGATCAATTTTAATGAAACTTGTGCATTTCATCAATTTGATTATCATCAAATTATATCAACCACTAGATTACAAACACACATCTTCTTTAATTACATAAGCCAATTATTTATCAATTAATTATAACTTTACATTATCTACCAATTTACTTCAGGAATGAAATGACAATACATAGCATAAGAACATGAAAAAAATCAAGTAATAAATATCACACTATCTAGAAAAACAAGAGGCAAGCCTCTATCATGGTATAAAGAAACAATATCATGAACATGTGTTCGCAAAAAATTTCTTTAATCCAATTCAATATTTATTAGGTTAATTCCATTTATATCCAAAGGGATAAACTATGATCAATTTATGATTTCACATAAATAAAATAAGAGAAGCAATGAATCCCCTACCTAAATGGTGTTAATGTTCTTTGCATGAGAATGGACCACGTCATGGATCTTTGATCACCTATCCCATAAGAATTGCGTCCATCCAAGGACACTATGGAACAACTGCACCAAAAAACCCCAATAAAAACCCCATTAGAAACATGGGATATGATTCTCCATTTCATGGAAATAAGAAACGGGGGTAAATTAGATCAAATTGAGATAAACTGCTAGAAAACAAAGAAGGAACACACCTTGGATCAACTCGGTTCACCACAGATTGAAGATGGGAATCTAAGGATTGATTATTTTCAAATGGATCTAAAAATTCCAAGGAAGAGAGCCGGTGGTCTCCTAGAATAAAAGAGAGAGGTGTGGATAGACATAGGGTTTAGAGAAAACCTAAGTGGCTAAAAAATTTAAATATTTACTACATCGGGGATTTACATTATGTGTAATCCCCTTTCACGTCGTGTAAATGTTGGGTTTTAGTTTTTTTTTTAAAAACTTAACTTTTTATTATTTAACCATAAAAATATACACATTATGAACCAAAATTTCATAAGTTGTGATCTTCACATGCATGATGTGAAATACTTACATGCCATGTATTCTTCCTTCTTCCATATTTTCACAGCCAAACCACTCCAAACCAATTTTAAACCTCCTTTGAGTACCAAAAGCCTCAGAAACTTGCAAAGGGTTGGACCACATAGATATGGGACCTTACATTAGATACCTATCAAAAAATTATCATCCTCGAGAATACAAAACCAAACCCAGAGAGGAAAAAAAATGGATCATCCGAACAACTACCCCATGAGATAGCTCTCAAAGATCTCACCATCTTAGGAGATTAACCACCTCACTTAGAGGAAAATAGCATAAAACCATAAAACAACAAAAACCATCTCCTAAAAACTCTCTCTATGGAGATACCTATCAAAAAAGAGTAAATACACAATAAGAAACAAGAGGAAACCTTATCATAAACCATAAAGGTCAACATTTACAAATGAACAATGCTACAAGAGAAGAGATAAACATCCCACAACTAGGGGTAATAAGTGTGCATATGGGACTCACATTCCTAAGAAATCTACTACATGCCAATTTTTTTTCTAAAATATATGAAACAAGGGAATAAAATTCCCACATAAAACCTTATTTTGGTAATCTTTGATCTCCATAGGACACTCCTTGAAGGTCACATCATTGTTAACATTGATCTCGCTCCAATTAATGAAATGAGAGTCATTATGAAGATAATGATGAAGGTGTGACATGTGAAATACATAGTTTATTTGGATCATCTATAGATATAGTGTTATCCAATACACCATGGAACCAACAGGATCCAACACTTTGAAAGTCCTGACAAACTGAGGAGAAATATTTCTCCCATGACCAAACCTTCACTACCCATGATGAGGATTCACCTTAAGGAACACATGATCTCTAACATATAACTCCATAAGTATCCTACTATGACCAATATAGGACTTATTATGATCCTGCACTACTTTCATGCTCTGTTGAATTACCTAAACCATCTCTGTTGTATTCTGTACCAGTTCCGGCCTGAGAATTTTTTCCTCTCTAAACCCAGTCTAGCATAATGGAGAATAGAAATATTGGCTGTAAAAATATCTAAATGGATCTATACCAATTGTAGAGTGAAAAATATTATTGTAAGTAAAATAAACCAAAGGTAGGTTCCATATCAATGAACCTCCAAAATATAGGACACAATAACATAACATGTCTTCAAGAGTCTGAATGGTCTGCTCTATCTGACCATCTATCTATAGATGAAAAGTAGTTCTAAGTAATTAATGATAACTAAAAGCATTATAGAGACCTATCCACACCCTAGAGGTAAAATGAGGACCCTGATTATAAATTATCATCCTTGGAACTTCATAGAGTTGCACCACCTCCATCGGATACTTCCTTGAAAAAACCTCCACTGAGATCGACTCCCTGATCGCTATAAAGTGGGATGATTTCATCAAATGATCCACTATCACCCATACAGAATCATAGCCTCCCTAATATTGAAGTAAAACAATAATTAATTCCATATATATGTCCTACCACTTTCACTAGGGAATATCTAATGACTGGAGAAAACCACCGGTAACACGGTGATCAACCTTCACCTTCTTACATACCAAACATCAAGAAACAAACTCCGCAACTGCATGATTCAACCAAGGACACAAAAACTGACCACTCAAATCTTGGTACATCTTTTTCACACCAGGATGTACCACCAAAGTTAAACTATGGAAATCTCAAAGAACCAGCCCACACATCACCGAAGGAATGAAAATCCTTCTCTGTAACAACACCCGGTGTTGTCCATCCTTAGACCAATCATCTAGGGTATCAACAAAAACAACTCGATCTCTCCAGACCACCACCTAAAAATCACCAAGCTAAGACTCCTCCAACTGCTACAAAAAATATTACTACACTGTCTTCTAGAAAAGAAAACATCCACCTCTAACCTATCCCATATTAAGATTCATCATTGAGAGTTCTTCCATCACTCTACAGGAATCCCCAGATTCACTCATAACATCATTATGTGACTTCCCTATTAGATAACCAAATACAAAATTTCTCTTTCCTGGCATATATGAAATCTAGAAGTCATAATCCTGCAAGAATTCCATCCACCAATGCTGACACAATTTCAAGTCATATTGGGAGAAGACATACCTCAACCTATTATGGTCAGTAAAAACCATAAAATTCTCATCGATGAGGTGATTTCTCCACAAATTCAAAGAAAACACAACTTCCACCAACTCAAGATCATGGGTAGAATTTTTATTCTCATGGGGATGTAACTGCCAAGACCCATAAGAAACAACCTATCTATGCTACATCAAAATGCAACCCAATCTAAGACATGAAGCATCATAGAAAACCTTAAGCTAAACTCCCTCTGTTGGGAAAAAAAGAAATGGATCACTGAACAAATTCTCTTTCAAGTACTCAAAAGATTTCTAACACTGATAAATCCATAAGAAATACTAGTCCTTATGGTTCAAGGCTATCAAAGGATTCACAAATAGAGAGAAATTATCTATGAACCTCCTATAATTTCCTACAAGAAAAAGGAAAATTTGCACCTCTGCCACTATCTTGGGTGATTCCCAATACAAAAACTGACTCTATTTTCAAGGGTTCCGCAACTACTCTCTATTGGGATACCACATTTCCCAAGAAACTAACTTCATGAGCCTAGAAATCACACTCATAAAACTTCCTAGATAGATTCTCATGAAGAAGAACTCCCAAAAAAACACTCATATGCTCTGTATTATCCTTAGATGTGGAGTTTCGTTGATGAAAACTACCATGAACTTATCCAAGAACTCTTGGAACACTACTTTCTCAAACCCATGAACACATATGGAGAATTTTTCACACCGAACAACATCACAATGAACTCATACTGCCCATGATGATAACAAAAATAAGTCTTCTGAATATCCTCATAATTCACTCGCATCTGATGATATCAGGACCGCAAATCGATCTTTGAGAACCAAATTTCTCCCTTAAAATGATGGAATAAATCATCAATTCATTGAAGAGGATAACAGTTCTTCACTTTCAATTGGTTTAAGTGATGGTAATTGATACAAATATGAAAACTTCCATTTTCCTTCTTGATGAAAAAAATTAGTGCACCTTGAGGTGACACAATCAGCTGAAAAAAACCTTGTTACATATATCATCAAGATGTAATCGTAGCTCTTGAAACTCAGAAGTTTCAATACTATACGGTGACATTGAGATAAGATACATGACTAGATATATTTTGATCCCAAACTCAATCTCCCATAAAGGGGGTAACACTATAACCTCCTCTAAAAATAAATTATGATACTCTTCTATAACCCTGGGAAACACCAACTATTGAACCTTTGAATAACTCAACATCAACTAGGAAATAAAATATGACAAATATAGAACATACCTATGACCTATCCAAGGGTCTCTCACACCAAAAAATTCTACTGTCTCTCCATCGACATGTACCTTATGCATCGCATCACCACATAATCCCATCCACATATCCATATATAATAACCAAGTAGATTCTGGGATCCACCACATCTCGTACAATGTGTATCATACATCGAGTATTATACCTCAAGACGTTACATCCCATAAACCGAGTAAGTAACTCAATACACCACAACCTATACCCTTTAGACCTATAATAATCATTTGGATACTATATTCGACAATAAATGTGTGTGAAATGACAAAAATCCATCACAAAACTCTACACACATATATAGGAAAACTAATCACCATGCATACCAGAAAAAGTAACTATTAAGAAAAGAGATAGAGGATAGAGGGGGTAGTAATCCATATATCCTCCCATAGGGATGTTAGGGAAAACACCCACCCAGAGTCCACTGGGTGTTAGTTTCCCTAACTGACATGGGTGGGGTAGTGTTTGAAATCATAGAATATACATGATATACTATAGCTCATAACCACACTTTGGGCATAAAATAGTCTTATAATCAACTATAGATAATATCTCTGAGACTCCCAACTGCCATTTCTAAGACCAGATACCCTATAAGCACACAAGAATATAGAATAGATATATTAATTAATTATTTTATTTTAAGAATTTATTTCTTTTAATTAATTCATTAGCCATTAATTAACCATTAAAATTATTCCAAATTACCTTAAATTTTATTACATTAAATTACATTAACCATCAGAGTAAAGTCTATTCCCTCTAGGAATAATCCAAACCAAGTCCATAGTTTATCAAGATTAACATTTTTTTATCATTTTAATTCCCCTATCAACTAACCCCATGGGTTAAGAATTATTCATTCATTATTAGCATCATTCCATATCCAAGTACTCTAGGGAAACCATACTAAGCTACCACTAAGAAGAAACATGCAACAAAGCACATCCAGTTACCTTAAGAAGTGGGGAAAAGAATTAAAATAAAATAGGCAACCCATCCATCATCCATTTAATAAGTTCATATGTGATAATCCCAGCCCTCATCATCTCATCAACAATAGGTAAGCATAGATTCAACATGTTTCATCATATAGGGTGACATTCCCAACACCCACATGCATATACCGATGAATCTCTCCATTGCAGGCATCACCTGATAGGATATCAGCTAGGCCTCCCTACCAACATATCACAATAACCATCCCAAGCTCACATTACATTCGGGCCTCCCCACCCCATGTCACAACAGTCATCCCAAGATCATCTATATCAGATTCACATCACAAGGCTTATATCTAGAGCTCATCACAAAGATAAAAAGAAAAAACAAGCAATAAACAGGGAAACTGGACCCTCCAAAATAATTCATTCATCATTCTCATGTAAATTTTCTCACACGACTCAAAAATAAGGCACACAAACTTCTCAACCAAATGGGAAACTCAGGCCCTAGAAAATATCTTTCACACAATTGGTTATTATTCTATATTGAATTAAACAATTCATTATTAATAGGTTCCAACTATGGGAAACCTAAGGCATTAAGCTATAATAAGATATCAAAAGCAAAACATACTATTAGTATTTATTCTGGTTTCAAAAAACCTAGAGAAGTACCATCATCAATCATCAAACCTTCTAAATTATTATCAACAAATAGAATCAACATGATTTAAATTATTTATCAATTCTATTAATCATATGGAAAATAAATTTAAATTAAAAATTTACATTTCATGAATTTTATTATCATCAAATTACATCAACCACCATATTACAAACACGCCTCTTCTTTAATTATTTAATCCAATTAATTATCTATTAATTATAGATATAAATTATTTACTAATTTCCATCAGGAAATAAATTATAATCCATAGTATAGGAACATGCTAAGAAGAAAGGAATAAATATCACACTATTTAGAAAAACAAGACGTAAACCACTATAACGGTATAAAGCAACAACATCATCAACATGCGATCACAACTAATTTATTCAATATGGTTCAATATTTATTAGGTTAATTCCATTTCCTTATAAACTGATAAACCATTATAAATTTATAGTTACATGTAAATAAAATAATATAAGCAATGAATCAACTATATTAAAGGTTTCAATGTTCTTTTCATGAGAACAGACCACGTCATAGATATCCAATTACCTCTCCTATAAAAACTACATCAATTTGAGGACTCTGCATAAAAAACATATAAAAAAACCATGAAAAACCCCATTATATTCATGGGAGATGATACTACATTTAATGTAAAGAATAAATTGGAGGAAACAAGATCAAACTAGAAGAAAATACTAGAAAATTAAGAAGGAACACACCTTGGATTAACTCGGGTCACCATGGTTCGAAGATGGGAAGCCAAGGATTGAGTCCCATTAAAGGGTTATCAAAAATCCTAGGAAGGGAGATTCGAGTCACCTAGAATAAGAGACTAAGAGAGGTGAAACTATCTATATGGTTTGGAGAAAACCCAAGTAGCTGAAACATTTAAAGATGTACTACATTAGGGATTTACACAACATGTTATCCCCTTCCAAATCATGTAAATGTCTGGGTTTGGTTTTCCATGAAAAATGCATTGATTTTTATTATTTAACCCTAAAAATTTACACATCACAAACTGTACCTAAACAATTTTTGAATTGCAGATACACAACTTGAAAGAATCACATTTCGTTTATTCACCTTGACTCCATATTTTAGTAGCCAAACCCCTCCAAACCACTTCCAAGCCTCCTTCAAGTACCATGAGCCTCAGAAAATCACAAAGGTAAGGACTACATGGATCATGGACCTTAAAAAAATATCTCCCAAACATCCTTAGGAAAATTATAAAGCTTTTTTTTGTTCCCAAAAGACTAACCCTAGTGTCCTTAATAAGAGATCCAATGGATTTTCTTCTAAGAGAAGGTAATTTTATTCACTAAGTTTCTTCTTTTTATTTCTTATTTTTTCACATTCAATTATGTCTTAAAAATTAAAATATAATAACACCAATATCTACCATATAATGGGATTTTATTATGTTGATGGTGTAATATTTATCCACTCCTCCTTCCTAAAATGGGAATCAAATTCATCACTCATGTGTACGGTGGACTACCACCTTGTGAACTCATGTAATTTTTTTTCAATCATCAACTCACATGGATAGTCATAATGATAGAAATAATGAATAAATATAGTAAATATTAAATTATATTAGTTTTTTAAAATTAATATAACATCACTTCCTTACCTTTTCACCCATTAAGCGAATTATATCGGCACTTATGCGTACATACGATCTACCATCTCCACAGAGTGATGTGACTCATTTTATATATCTAGATTTAAATAATTATTTTAAAAATTAATAAAATAATAAAATATGATATTTATAAAATTAATATCATTTTATATATGATATAACAATATACTATATACAAGAACTGTATCTTTCATAACAAAACATACATGAGAAAACAAGGGAATTAACTCTTGAGACAATAATAATAATAAAATATTATTAATAAATGGGTGGTAATATGTTATAAAAGGAGAATATATGATATTATAAACATTAATATGGTTATATTATAAAATAATAAAATTCCTAAAACCATTATATAGGAGGTTAAATCATGTTCACCCAAAAGGAAGCGTGAGGTAAGGACTTTTGTCTTAATTTCCTTTCATTGAGAAATATTGTAATGTTATACACCTACTTTATTTATATGGTGTATATACTAACCATTTTATAGGTAACATCATGAATCCTTTTGAATTAATAGTATTTTAGGTTTTAATTTTAAATATTCCATCCAAGGTTATTTGACTTGAAAATTACCAAGTGGTAAAAAATTTCATAACTCAATTTATTTTCATTAGGTTATATTACTTCATCGTTTTATTTGATATTATAAGATTATGTGTGTAATGAGGTGTATATACTACCCATTTTATTTGTTATATTATAAATATATTTATACTCATGGTATTTAATGTCTCATTTTATGTTATTCATTTCAAGGGGCTTATGATTCAAAAGCTACCAAAGTGGTAAGAGATTTATGTTTCAATCTCATTTGAATCAATATTTTTATACTTGAATTTACATTAAAGGAAATTATTTGATCATTTTGAAATAAAACCCTTTATTTTATTCTCCTTTGGTTATTAATGATGTTTTCAATTAATTATACCATTTTCCTCTCTTTGGTAATTAAAATGGTTGATAGAATATTTTTAATAAAATATGACATCATTTCTCACTTTAGTTGAAAATACTTTTTCTCCCAAATCCATGTTTTCTAAAAATATTTTGAAAAAGTATATTACTATGATTTTTTAAAGTAATTTTACCCATAATTTTATTTTTAATTTTTTTTAAAAGGTAATATTCCTACCATTTTACAAACAAGTTACGTTTTAATTTTCTTAAAAAATGTGAAAAGGATATTTATTTTTAACATACTCAACATGAACAAAACTGTTTCAAATTCATAAACACTATTTTCCTTGAAGATTCATTTACAATATTATATGGTTATTTTAAAATAATTTTTTCCTAGTATTATATTGTTTTTTAGTTTTTAAAAGTTATTTTCAAATTGAAAAGGGTATTTTCCTCAAGAATGGTTTAATGATATTTTTATTGTATTTCTATTCATCAATGAAAAAAAATTAAATTAATTTTACTCCAATGGGGATATATTGTAAAGATATCATCCATATTGTTTCTTTAGATTGTTTATGACCTATTTGAAAAGGGAAAGTATTGACATTTACCCTCTTGATTAATTTTGTATTCATTAAATTCCCTTTAAATATTCACTTTATTGTGATCATTGGACATTAAAGTGACATTAAATATCCATATTATTTCTCATGTAAATTCTTATTGATTAAAAATTATATCATTTCAAAATACAGTGTTTTACTTTAAAAGTTATTTAATTAACTGGGAAATTAGAGATAATCTATATTATTTTCTCAACACAGACATATTTTGATAAGGAATATTTTTCACAAATTAAATCAATAACTCTATATATTAGAAATTCATTAGAGATACAATGATGTGTGGGGCCATGAATTATATATCCTCTTGATGCATCGATAGTCTTATGAGGCGAATCAGTAAGATAATATTAAATGGGTTTTTACCTATCGTGTTAAACTATCTTATGAAAGGTCTATATGGTATACATATCCTGATTTATGAGACCATGAAATTTCATATTAACAATTTCCTTTATTAAGAATTTAGTTATTATTATCCATGATATTATTGCATTGATATTATCCATGTATGCATTTTTTTCTCAAGTTGTTGATTAAATGAAACATGTGTTCAGTTATTAACCATGTGTATTATATATTCCATTAGAAGTTTATTTTAGTGATTAGAACATAATAAAATTCATATTGGAAATTTATTCCTTGGAGTAAGAGATGAAGTGGATATTTATTAAAGCACAACCAAAGGATGAAATTGTGCTTATGGAAATAAAAAGACATCAAGTAAGTATATCTTATAGTGTTCTCTATCTAAATAATAAAATAACCCCTAAACATTAGGAAAATAATATTGAAACAAAAATGTAATTATATTATCTTTATATATGATGAATAAATGGTTATTTATCTTTATATTGATCATTCTCTTTCTTGTGATTAACAATCCCTATCACACTCCATAATTATTTTTGATTTCTTCCATGTCTATATTATCACATACCACTAATGATATCCTACTTGGAAATATAGTTATGTGTTATTATAGAATAATTTCAATATTTAGTTTCTATATTATATAGAGAATGTTTTGTTAACACCATTTTTGATGTGGTTTTTCAAAAAAAGATTTTTTAAAATTTTGACCCTTGTTTTCCAAGTGCAAGTTCAAATTGTGAGGATGAAATTTATTGAAGGTGAGTAGAATGTAACACCATGATATTTTAAAGTATATTTATTATGAATAAATTTAATAAATTTTATATATTGTGTTACATGAAACCCCAATACTTTAAAATAAGAATATTATTTTCGATAACATATATGACATGCAACACCAAGCCTAAACGAAATGTGAGATACTATTCAAATATGACTGCTATAACCTAGTTGTTGAATTAGAGGGTATAAATAGAAAAAACTGAATAATGATATATATATATCCTTATCAGTAAAAATTTATTGATAATTTCTTAGTAAATTATCATTCAAATTTTTAGTAAAGTCATTTTATGCTTCAAAATACTTATTCATCAAAAAATGGTTTTATTTTTTATTTTACGTTTGAAATTATAAACAACTTATAATAATTTTAGAAATTTACTTTTATAAAAATAATATAATTTTTTAAATAACCATATCAAAATTATATTAGGGTGAAAATTTAAGATTTTTTTGAAAAGAGTGATTTTCTAATGAATAGTAAAAAATGATGTTTTTTTTGTAAAACTGCAATTCGTTTCAATAAATTAATTAATATAAAAGTCTTGTTATGAATTTATTTTTATTTAAAATTAAAAAATATATTATTTATTTATATTTTAAATATTTATTTACATTTTGATCATCTTTATACCTGATTTTGGTATAAGTTTATTTTTATGATTAAAAATGCAATTTTCAGAAAACTGTTTTTAGATGCATAATGTTCCTTCATTTTAATTAATTAAAATAAACACTAATAAAGAAATATTTAAATTAAATGTATAGATTATACATATAACCTAATTAATTTAAATTCATATAATTATTATTACTAGTTATATAGTTAATATAAGTTCATTATATGCTTGAAAATGAATTTCTTAAAAACACATTTTTTGACACATATGTGGGTTTTATTTTAAATTAAATTATACAAATTTAGTGAATTTAATTTATAAAAATGGATTTAATATTTTGAAAAAAAATTATATTATATAAAAATTTTAACTTAATTTTTGGTCATAATTAATAGTGAAAATAATAAAAATATTTTATCATGGTTAAGGTGAAAATGGGTATACTGGGGGTTTAAATAAGAAGATAAAGAGGTTAAAATGGACTAAAAATAGTCTAAATCCTATTTTATGGACATATTTAGATATTATAACATCTAAGGTTCTATAATTATCCATTTTGGATCCTTTTTTCATGTGAAAATCATGGGTATGATTTATTATTTTCAAACATTCCATGTGTGTCCTCCTCCTCAATTATAAAAGGGAACTCCCTCCCCTAATTTCTTCACAGCTCTAAAGCCATTTGAATCAAACAAAATGTAAAAAATATCTCCCCAAAATCCTTATACACATTATATAGCTTCTTTTCTTTCCAAAATAATAACCCTATGGTATTTATTAATAGATCCAAATGAGGATATTCTAAGCGAAGGTTATTATCTTCACTAAGTTCCTTCTTTTTATTTCTTCTTTATCCACATTAAATCATGTCTTAACAATTCCAATATAATAAAAACATTATATCTAATATAATTAGATGTTATTATTTTTATGTAAGAGTATTTATCCATACCCTCCTCCATCAAATGGGAAACAAAGACATCGCTTGTGTGTACGACGAACTACCGCCTCCCGAACAGATACAATTTATTTTCCATCAAAAACTCAAATGTATAGTATTAATGATTTAATTAATGAATACATATGATAAATATGACATGATATTAATTATTTAAATTTAATTTACTATCCACTTCCTTACCCTTACACTCATTAAGGGAATGATATCATCACTCATGTGTGTGTATGACCTACTGTCTCCATGAAGAGATGCGACTCATATTCTAAGTCCAATATTCAAGAATGATTTTAAAAATGAATCTAATAATAAAATTTAATATATATATATATCATTAATATAATTCTTAAGATGATGAAACTATATCCTATACACAAGAACTGGAATTTTCATGAAAAAAAATGCATGAGAAAACATGGTAATTAACACCCAAACCAATAATAATAACAATAAAATATTATTAATGAACAGGAAATAATATATTATAAGAGGATCATATATGATATTATAAATATGAATATGATTTTTTTATAAATTAATAACATGCTTAAAACCATTTTAGATGAGTTTAAAGTTCATTCAACCAAAAGGAAGCATGGGGTAAGGAATTTTGATTCAATTTCCTTTCATTGAGGCCTACTATAATGTTTTGCACCTAATTTATTTGTATGGTGTATATAATGAAAATTTTAATTTTTATATAATGAATCCTTAATAATTAATAGTATTTTAAACTTTCATGTGAATTATTTAATATAAGGGGATTTGACCTGAAAATTACCAAGTGGTAAAGAATTTCATAAATCAATTTCTTTTAATTGGGTTATATTACTTCATCACCGTCTTTGATATTCTAAGATTATGTGTTTATAAAGGTGTATATAATTCCCCTTTGATGTCTTATATCATGAATATTTTTATATTCATGGTATTTAATGTTTCATTTGATGTTATTACTTTCACGGGGCTTACAATTCAAAAGTTACCAAAGTGGTAAGAGATTTATATTTCTATCTCATTTTAATCATGACGGTCTATAATTGAATTTACATTGAAGGAAAATATTTGATCATTGGATAATAAAACCCTTTCATTTTATTATCTTCTATTTATTCATGAAGTTTTCATATAATAGTACCATTTCCCTCTCTTTCCTAATTAAAATTATTGAGAAAAGGTTTTTAATAAAATCCAACTTCATTTCACTCTTCAGTTGAAAATACATTTTCATCCAAATCCATGTTTTAGAAAAATATTTTAAAAAAGTTTTTTAATATGATTGTTTAAAGTCATTTTTACCCATAATTGTTTTTTTTACAAATTTTTTTAAAAGGAGCCTTCCTTTTATTTTTCAATCAAGGTTATTTTGAATTTTCTTACAAATATATGAAAAGAATATTTGTTTTTAACATACTAGGCATCAACAGAACCTTTCCATAATCACGAAAGATTATTAATTTTATTATTATTTTACAATTTTACAAGGTTATTTTCAAAAAAAATATTTTTCCTAATATTTTGGGAATTTTTTATTTTTTAAAAGTGATTTCCACAGTGAAAAGGATATTTTCCTCAAGAATGTTTTAATGGTATTTTTATGGTATTTATATTCATAAATGAAAACAAACATATATTTTACTAAGACTAAAATATGGATATATTGTATTGATACCATCCTTATTCTTTCTCTGGATGGTTTATGACTATTTTGACCAGGGGAAGTATTGAAATTCACTCACTTGATTAATTTTGTATTCCTTAACTTTACCTTAAAACATTCACTTTAACATTATCAATGGACATTATATTTCTATTAAATATCCATATTATTTATCATTGAAATTATTATTGATTAAAATGAATATAATTTCTAAATATGGTGTTTTACTTTAAAATTTATTTGATTAACTATGGGATTATTGATAATATGTATTCTTTACTAAATACAGATTTTTTTGATAAATTATAGTGTTCATGAATTAAATTAATCATTCAATATATAAGGAATTCATTAGATATGTAGTGACTAGTGGAGCCTAAAATTATATATCCCCTCGATGCATCAACCATCTCATGAATTGAATTAGTAAACTACAATTAAATGGGTTTTTACCCATAATTTTAAACTGTCTTGTGAAAGGTATTGATAGTATATATATCATGATGTATAAGATCATGAATTCCAATATTAATCATTTGCTTCATTATGGATTCAGTTATTATACCAACCCAGGACCCACACTCCCAGATCCTATGATGACATCAATAACTTTACATTCCCTGATTTAATGCCGATAATTATGACCCAAAATTTTACATTCAAACCTTACAAAATAAAAAGGAAAACTTGGATCACTTACATTATTGAGGACCTTTTAGGCTTATATTTTTAGAAAATTAGGACAAAATCATACATAAACAATTAACATGAATTTAAATGATCATTTCTCATACTTAACACAACTTTTATTTCCAGGCACAACGGAAGCGCGGTTGGGCCGACACCTAACTTTAATTTTTACCATGATCAATGATTATTTTGGGATCAATAAGATGATGAACTCCAGTCTCCAAGGAATAGAATCAAAGATTTAGATAAAGAAAGAAGAGACCTGAAACCTTTATAGAGGATCTTGCACATCATGTTTATAATTAATTTAAATTTAATTTCTAAAGAAATAAAATACCTAGTTCTTTGGTACTTTCTTCGTTGATGATGTTGATCATCTAGGATGACACTTTCAGATGGTCTCATTGCACTTGTGAGGATAAAAACTAGAATCCTTCTAACGATGATCCACATGTGCTCCAATGGTCTCTGATTGATGCCACTCACTTTCCAGGTTCTATCATGGTGAAGTTAATGTCTTGCATCAATAAATATTGATCTCTTGTTCTTCAAATTTGAAGAAGGTCTCTCATTCTTGAGAGGGAGATAAGAGAGGATTCGAGGGAAAATTCCTGACTTGGAATTGTTCTTGAGTCACCGGTTTCACATCCATGACACAATAGACATACCTATCTATTTATTGACATGGGGATTCAGTTATAATATTTAATTTCATAACAACAATTAAATACATTCATAAACTTAGAGAAAACCCATGCTATATAATAACAATAACCGCATCATTATTTGTGGTGCGTAAACTTGGGCAAAACAGAATCATAAATGAAATCCCATGACACATAATTATAAGAGGGTTATTTTTATTTTGTTTTGTTCCAACTAGTTAAATAATTATTTAACATCTTTCAAATAATTATTTTACTACTGGAACAACCTTGGTCTTCTCAAAATCCACTTCCATTTATTGAACAGATGAATAAATAAATAAATAATTTATTCTCTTAAATAAATATTTTATTTTAAAACTAGTAAATAAATATTTATTAAATGTTAAATAAAATAAATAAATATATTTTTATTCAAAATCCTATGAATAATATTTATTTAATTTATGAAATAATTTTAACTTGAATAAAATTATTATACTATCTTGATATTAATATTTATTTCATTAATTAAATTAAAATATAATTTAACCGAGACCACCATAAACACTTAGTGTATGACTCTCTAGGATTCTTTCTTGTTGGAATTTGGAGATCTTGCCTAAAGTCCAAGAGTAGCATCTAGAAATGGGTCAAGGCACCGATGAGAAAGAACTTAAAGTCACAACAATGACATCTACATACGAACGCTCACTGTGTAATATAATCCCTTTGTCTCAATATCTCATCAAGATGGTTTCATGATAGTGTCATCAACCTTTATGATTTATATGTCATTCTCTGAATACCTGAAATAAACTTTTCATTACACCATGGCCTTGTAATTTCATGCAATGGTTCTATTTCAATCAAAGGGCTGAGATATCAACTTCTATAAATAGAAGGGACAAATCCTTCCTCGAATTATCCATTAATAACACATCATTCCTGACACACCCAATGTACCCTAATTCCCTTAAACTATTTTCATGATGGTTTTTATTATTAAATCAAAGTGCATGAGTCATGAAACATATTAATGATAACATTAAAGTCTAAGGACCATTACACACACTCTTAGATAGGAATATCTGATGACACCAAAACATGCAGAATTCATACTAGTGGGTCTGTTCTCAAAATCTCTCATCTTAGAGATTACTAAGTGAGAACTTCATAAGAATAAGTCTCATATGCTTACGAGTACTCGCACTTGATGGTATGTATACTATGTGTCTCATCATAGTATGTTATCCAAATGAAGAACTATATTTAAGAATATTATCATATCACTTCAAGGTTCTCATCACAGCGGGGAACTACTATGAACTTGTCAATACGACAAATACTCTAGGAAATTATTATAGTATAGTCATGAAGAATAATGAAAAATATGTAAAAATATGTTTAATATTTAAATATATTAAATATTCATGTAACAAAAGTAAAAATAGTTGTTTCTAGTACACAAACTCTTACAAACTCCCACTTGGACTAAGGCCAACTACCTATGACTTTCAGTCTGCTAGACCTCACATGATGATCATGTTTCTGCTAAGTCAAGGCTTTAGTCAAGGGGTCCATCACATTGTCTTCCATGGAAATAATTCTCACTGTAACTTCACTTCTCTGATAAAAATCCCCCAAGAGATGATTCTTCTAAAGTATGTGCTTCATCTGCTGATGTGACCTTGGCTCTTTTGCAAGATCCCCCACTACAGTGTTATCACAATAAAATGTTACAGGATCTTTACTGCTAGGTAACTCATCCATATCCTAGATGAAGCTGCACATCCAAACTGCTTCTTTAGCTACCTCAAAAGATAAAATATACTCAGATTCTGCTGTAGAATCTGCGACCACACTCTACTTTGAGCTCTTCTAGCTCACTGCACCTCCATTTGAAGTGAATATGTATCATGTTTGTGACTTCATGTCATCTTGATCAGTCTAGAAAGTATTATATTCATATCCTATGATGACTAGTTCCTCATCTCCTCCATAAAATAGGAACATATCCTTAGTACACCTCAAATACTTTAGGATAGTCTTGATTTCCATCTAATGGTGGTCACCTAGGTCAGATTGATATCTGCCTATCGCATTCAATTCATAGGCAACATCCATATTATTACATAACATGACATATATGACTGACCCAATCGCTGATGTGTACGGAGTCCTTAACACTCTCTTTATTTCCTAATGTGTCTAAGGACACATTTTCTTTGAAAGATGAATTCCATGTGATGCTGGAAACAATCCCCTCCTAGATTGTTCCATACTGAATATTTTTAGTATCTTTTCAATGTATGTACTTTAACTTAGGCCCATCAATCTCTTGGATCTATCATGATGGATCTTGATCCCAAGAATTTATTCTGCCTCACCCAAGTCCTTCATGGAGAATCATTGATTCAACCATGCCTTAATAGATTATAATACTGGTATCTCATTTCCAATAAGTAATATGGCATCAACATATACTATTAGGAAAACGACCGCACTCCCACTAAACCGTTTGTATATATAAGGCTCATATTTGTTCTTTATAAAACCAAATTCCATTATGGCTTCATCAAAATGAATGTTCCATGACCTGGATGCTTTCTTTAATCCATAAATGGATTTATGCAACTTTAATACCTTATTGACATCCTTTGGAGTTATAAAACCTTCAGGTCGTGTCATGTAGACATCTTCTTGAAGGTTCCCATTGAGGAAGGTTGTTTTGACATCCATTTACCAAATATCATAGTCATGGTAATACACAATGGAAAGTAGAATTATTATGGATTTCATCATTGCAAATGGTGATAAGGTTTCATCGTAGTCAATTCCTTAACACTTTTTGAATCCTTTTTCAACCAGTCATGCCTTATAGGCACTGAATTGTCCCTCCATGTCCATTTTCTTCTTGAATACCCATTTGAAAATAACATGCTTTACATCAACTGGAGGATCTACCAAAATCCAGACATAGTTTTGGTACATGGAATCCATTTCTGAATTCATGGATTCTTGCCACTTGGAAACATCAATTCCACTTACTACTTCTCTGTAGGTTAGAGGATCATTATTATCAATTAATAATGAGTCACCATCCTCGGTAACTAGAAAACCATACCGTTCTGGTTCTCTAACCTCTATTGTACTCCTACTCATCTCTTGTGTCTCTAGAACATTTCTTTCTTCCACGGGGCTTTGTGGAATCTGTTCATGTACCAACTCTTGTATACCTTGATCCTGGACTTCATCGAAGTCTATCTCACTCCCACTATCTCTTTTGGAGATGTGATCCTTCTTATGGAATATGGAATGTCTTGACATTATAACCTTTTTGTATGAGGGGTTGTATAGGTAATATCCCCTTGTTTTCTTATGGTATCCTATAAAGGTACACTTTGTGCCTTGGGGTACAAGTTTATTACCTGAAGAGGCCTTAACAAATTCTTCACTTACCCAAAAATTTAAATTCAATAACATGGATTTCTTTCCACTCTAGAACTCTTATGGAATACTATTTATCTATTTAGTTGGTACTTGGTTTAGTATGTGCACTGCTGTTTGTAGAGAATATCCTCAAAAGGATAATGGAATACTTGCATGACTCATCATTGATCTCACCATGTCTAACAAGGTGCGGTTTCTCCTTTCTCTCACACTATTCCACTAGGGCGTGTAAGGAGGAGTGAGTTGGGATAGGATCCCAAAATCCTGTAAGTAATCAATGAAGTATTGATTAAGATATTCTTCACCTCGATCTGAGCAAAGTTTCTTAATATTCTTACCAATCTAGTTCTCAACTTCATTCTTGTATTCTTTTAACTTATCAAAAGAATCTAACTTATACCTCATTAAGTAGAGATATCCATACCTACTAAAATCATCAGTAAAAGTTATTACGTATGAGTACCCACCCCTTTCTTCAACTGGAAATGGTCTACACACATCGGTGTGAAATAATTCAAGAATCTCTTTAGCCCTTTCACCTTTCCCACTAAATGGGGATTTGGTAATTTTACCTTATAAACATGTGTGACATATGAAAAGTGGTTTTAGTTTAAAAGAATCTAAATATTCATATTGATGTAACTTTTTCAAGCATTTCTTGTTTACATGACCTAGTCGGTGATTCTAGAGTTGGGTGTGGTATGAGTCATGTGAAGTATCTTTGTTATCAATTTCCATTACTTGGTTTGTGTAATCCAGCATGTAAAGACCATTTTATAAATGTGACCTACCAAAACAAATGCTCTCTTTATAAAATAAGAAACATTCATTTCTAAATTTGAAAAAAATCCATATGTATCTAATGTAGATATAGAAATATTTTTTTAGTAACAAACGACACATAATAACAACCCTTTAACACCAAGATCATATTAGTTTGAAATGTGAGGTGGTAGTCCCCGACAGCTGCAGGATCAAGTTTGGATCTATTGGATACTCCTAGATCTACCTCCCCATATTCAATCTTCTTGAATATACTTGGTTCCTATATTTGGATACATATGTGAGCACCACAATATGTATCTAATAACCAATTTGTAGAAACAAATAGATTTCATTCGATAAAAAATGCACATGAAGATTCCCCTCACTTCTTAGGTTGCGTGCAGTTCATCTTCCAGTGGACCTTATTGCCACATGTGAAACAAAAAACTTCCTATTCCCTTGCTTCCCATTTGATCTTCTTTTTCTTGGAAGGGCATGAAGAATCTTTGGGCTTAAAGATCTTTGCCTTCCCTTTCCTCTTATTTACCATAAGGACAAAAGTCTTTTTGTGCTTTATATCTTTGTCCACTTGGAGAATGAGGATAATAAGATCAGATAGAGACTTCTCAATGTTGTTCATATTGAAATTAACAACAAAGCTGAAGAAGATATGAGGGAGTGATGCAAGAATGAGGTCGATACCCAGTTCTTTGGGGAGTTTAAACCTTAGAACCTCCAGGCACTCAAGGTAGCCAATGATCTTAACTATGTGAGGCCTAGCTAGGGAACCCTCTCCAAGATTACTCTGAAAGAGTTCCTTGGAGATCTCAAATCGTTCTTGTCTTTCTCTCTCCTGGTAAAGACCACAGAGGTGCTTGAGCATACTATATGATCCATTTTTCGTGAGACTTCATGAGCTCACTAGACATTGATGATAACATCAAACACTAAACATAGACCATGTAGTTCATATTTTTCTTGTAAACCAAGAACTCTTTGTCACTTGCCTCTTGGTCATGAGGATAGGTAATGCTGACTACATTACGTAAAACTTCCGTTCATGGCGTATAATAACCCATAGGTGTCTAAACCATTCCTAGAAGTTACTGCTAGTGAGGATGTTGTATTTATCCAGAATAGATCGTAGGGATAATGTGGTTGACGAGGTTTTAATTTTATTCTATAAATAAAATATTAGATGATTATTACTTTATTGATTACATTTTATGAGAAATAATAAATTAATTTTATTAAGTCTCCCACTATTTTATCAATTCCTAATGGCCCTTACCATTGAACTCAAAATGTCCAGTTTCCATGAAATTTTAGTGGAAATGATCCATATTCTCCTTCACATAACCCCCAAAAGGGTTGGTTAAGATATTTGAAGGTATTTAGGTAGGAATTTATTTTCTAACTATGGGATTGCAGCTCCATGATCTGTTGAGTGGACTCCACAATCCTGAAATATTGAATTGGATTTCCTCAACACTTGCCTACAATATTTACACCAAGTATAGAAATGGATACTCCTGTTGATTCAATATGGTTAAGTCAACCCAAAAAATTTCATAAGGTCTTCCTGTATAAATGTAATTGTCCCAACAAGGGTTGTTCAAATACATAGTTTCATCGAGTTTTTCCATTAATCAAGTAACAAAAGGCTTAGTCTAACTTAATATTTTATTGAGGGGTTTTTATCTCTTATGCGTAAATTGTATTATTATATTTATCACATGCTTATTAATATAAAGTGGAACTTAATTAAGTTATTAACCATGTATTGGTAATATTTATGCACAATCTTGGTTTATTTTTTTCCATCCTGTATGATTGTTAGTTCATTAATCATGTGATCGAGACAAAACATCCATAATGAAAAACCATGAAACTGATAGAAATAAAATAAAGTAAAGGGAATGATCATGAGCTTTTTACAAATGGTTACTTTATCTAGAATTTGATAAACTAACCCTCACCTAGGGGAGGAACAACTTTGAGTTTACAACTTTCTAAATGTCCACCTTTGTATCTCCTTAGATTGGTTTCATCTTGGATCCTCACTTGGACCAACTCTACCCGCTTGGGAGCTTCATCCATTACATATTCTTTTTAAACTCACATTCATGTGAGGGGTAAAAAGGGGTTTACATAAAGGAAACCATGGGAAAAAAGGCCCTACATATTAATGAGGAGAGATTGTTCACATGCCAACAATTAATTTAATAAATAAATTAAAAGGAAACCAATCACACACAATAGTCTTGGTCTGGCTCATGATCACCCACATACATGCAACAAGTTACACATTTAATAAAACCAGCATTAAATTCTTTAATAGTTCTTATTAAGACAAATTATACTTGAATCGATTAATTATTATCTTTAATTAATCAATCCTTTTATCTTAATCCTCTAAATTTCCTTGAGATTCTCATCCTTGTACATAAATACACCATGGAGGTAAACTAGTGAATACCCGTTCAAATATACCCAACTTGTATTATATTCAAATACTATCTTACTCTTATTACATATGTCATACAAGATGTTTCAATGCATAGATTAACAACCTCTAGTATGATTTATACATGATATGTAGTTCTGAACATTACACAAACATTAAAGTTCTAATTCTGTGTAATTTGGTAAAGTATATGGTGTGTAGTTCCGACTACACAACGAGTACTTCCTTCACCGTCTTTCCCGAAGTACACTCCTAAGTACTCAACGTGTGAAGCGTACTTAATAAATTTCAAAGTACACAGTGTGTACAGTGGACTACACACTGTTTTGTCTCTATATTACATGATTACCGGTCGTCTTAGCCGTGTATGGGATACACGGTTTGGCCCCTGACCTAAAGGGACTACACGCCGTGTGCAGTGGGCCAGATGACATGTAATTAGGTAAGTGTGTTTCTATCTGTCTTAGTCAACATGCAGTGTAGAATTAACTACACCACGTGTAATAAATACACATGGCTTGAGTAATTTCCAAATTACTCCTAATGCACTGAACACGACTACACGATGTGCAATTAGGATTACACGGTATGTATGGCATAGAAAACAATGTGTAAGTCTGAACACATAGAGTGTACTATCATGTCACCTAAGAAGAATCTTCGACACCTCCCGATGAATTCTCCATTTTAATTTTAATCCCAAAATCATTCATTTCTGTGAAATATGTGAGAAATGAAAAGAGGAAGAACATATATCAAAATTCAGATTACAAGAATGATTAAACTTGAATTAAAAAACTAAATTATTAAAACGTAAATCACCAATAAATTATTTAAATAATTATAAACTTTGTTGAACCTCACTCTGATACCACTTAAAGGTTCCAGGTGAAGCAAAAGCACGGTTGGGCCAACACCCAACTTTAATTTTTACCATGATCAATGATTATTCCAGGATCAATACGAAGATGAACGCTAGTCTCCACAAAATAGAATCAAAGATTTATAAAAATAAGGAAGTGGACCGAAACCTTTAGAGAGGATCTTTCACATAATGTTTATAATTAATTTAAATTTAATTTCTAAAGAAATAAAATACATGATTCTTTAGTACTTTCTTCGTTAATGATTTTGATCATCTGGGATGACCCTTTCGAATTATCTCATTGCACTTGTGAGGATCCAAACTTGAATCCCTCTAGTGGTGATATACACATGCTCCAATGATCTCTGATTGACACCACTCGCTTTTTAGGTGCTAGCACGACATAGAAAATGTCTTTCATCGATTGATCTTGATCGCCTGTTCTTCCATTTTGAATATGGTCTCTCGTTCTTGAGAGGGAGAGAGGAGAGGAGTCAAGAGAAAATTTCTAACTTGGAATTGCTCTTGCGTTACCAGTTACACATCCATGGAACAATACATTTACCTATTTATTTATTGACATGGGGATCCAGTTATAATATTTAATTTCATAAAAACAACTAAATACATTCATAACCTTAGATAAAAACCATGTTACATAATAACAATAACCGCATAATTGTTTTTGGTGCGAAAAATTGTGCAAAAAAGAATCATAAATGAAATACCATGCCACATAATTATAAGAGGGTTATTATTATTTTGTTTTTTGTCAACTATTTTTTAACTTGAATAAAATTATTCCACTATCTTGAGAATAATATTTATTCCATTAATTAAATTCAAATAGAATTTAACCAAGACCACCAGAAACACTTAGTGTGTGACCCTCTGGGATTCTTTCTTATTGGAATTAGGAGAGATTTCATAAAGTCCAAGAGTAATTTTTAGAAATGGGTCAAGGCACTGAAGAAAAAGAAATTAAAGTTTCAATAATGACATCCACATATGAACACTCACTGTGTAATATAATCCCTTTGTCTCAATATCTCATCAAGATGGATTCAAGATAGTATCATCAACCTTTATGATTGATATGTAATTTTATGACTACATGAAATAAACTCTTCATTACACCATGGACATGGAACTTTGTGCGATGGTTCTATTTCAATAAAAGGTTGAGATATCAACTTCCATAAATGGAAGGGACAAATCCTTCCTCAACTTATCCATTAATAACATGTCATTCATGATGCACCCAATGTACCCTACTTCCTACCAACTATCTGCACGATAGTTTTCATTATTAAATCAAAGTGCACAAGTCATGACATGCATTAATGATAATCTTAAAGTCTAAGGAACATTACACACACTTACAGATAAAAATATCCGATGACACCAAAACATGCGAAATTACTACTCGTGGGTCTATTCTCAAAATCTCCCATCTTGGATATTACCAAGTGAGAACTTCATGAGAAGAAGTATCATTTTCTTATGAGTACTCACACATGAAAATCTGTATTCTATGTGTCTCATAATAGTATGTCATCCAACCACATAACTGTATTTAAGAATATTGTCATAGCACTTCAAGGTTCTCATCATAGTGGGGAACTGCTATGACCTTCTCAATGCGACAAATAACCCAGGACATTATTACACTATATTCATTCAGAACAATGAACAATATGTAATAAGATGTTTAATATTTAAATATATTAAATATTCATGTAATCAAAGTACAAAAAGTTGGTTATAGGACACCAACTCTTACAATATTTATATTAAATATCCATATTATTTATCATTTAAATTCTTATTGATTAAACTGAATATCATTTCTAAATATGGTGTTTTACTTTAAAATTTATTTGATTTACTATGGTATTATTGATAATATGCATTCTTTACTCAATACAAACATTTTTTTTGATAAAGTATAGTGTTCATGAATTAAATTTATCCTTCAATGTATGAGGAATGCATTAGACATGTAGTGAAAAGTGGAGCCTGAAATTATATATCTCCTTGATTCATCAATCGTCTCATGAAGTGAATCAGTAAGCTAAAATTAAATGGATTTTTACCCCTAATTTTAAACCGTCTTGTGAAAGGTCTTGATGGTATACATATCATGATGTATAAGATCATGAAGTCCAATTTTAAGCATTTACTTAATTAGGGATTCAATAATTATAAAAACCTAGGACCCACACTCCCAGATCCTGTGATGAAATCTATAAATTTACATTCCTTGATTTAATACCAATAATCATGACCCAAATTTTTCCATACAAACCTTACAAAATAAAAAGTAAAACTTGGATCACTTACATTATTAAGGAACTTTTTGGTTTATATTTTTAGAAAATCAGGAAAAAATCCTATATAAAAGATTCATATGAATTTAAATGATCATATCTCCTACTTAACCCATCTTTTATTATTTCACAATAGGTCACTAACATCATCCGTGTGAAATCATTTATAGACAAATTTTTTTCAAACTCATTCTTTATAACCAGGGGAAAAGGAAACATAATAAGGGTGATCTCAAAAGAGCATTAAGGGTAAACATAATCATTAAAAATTGAATTTAATAAATGGGAATAGGAGTGCATAAGGGTATGATAGCATAATTAAAGTGCATGAGTGAATCATAAAAGAATTCGAACTCATCAATACCTAGATCATCAAATATCAAAACATGGAAAAAGAAAGTCATTATAATCAATAATAACAAGCCATGTGATATCAATCCTGATCATGATTATCATTATAAACGCATAGAATGCACAAATAAAACACGTACATAACTTGGGATATCATTTTCACTTCACTCTAAAAATCTCTCTTACAAATAGAATAACCCAACAGTTGACATACATACCCAATGAATTGGAGGTATATCAAAGACCCACCTATCCTTGGTTTATCATAGAACCACCCTTCATTGGTTTATCACCGAACCAACCATCATTGTTTTATAACATAACCACCTGTTAAATTTATAAGTACAATTACATAATCATAACACATAAAATATTTCATTTCATCATAAACTCATAGTAACAACCATTATCACTTTTATAAATTGATTAACCCATTGAAAAGAAATGAGTTATATAAAAATATCTTTTAAAAATGATTAACCCATGGAAAATAAATGGGTTACATAAAAATATCTTTGAAATATGGTTAAACTATGGAAAAGAAATGGGTTCCATAACAATCTATTTAAAACAATCTTAATCCATACAAAAAAGAATGAGGATAGTATCTACCACGACCCTCCTTCAAGATGAGGGAAGGGATGGAAAAGTTCCATGAACTTCCTTATTCAATATGGAAAAGAGATAATGACCCCCTGAGTCCTACCTCTAGTAGGCCCTAGGGTGGCGACCATCACCAAGGGTATAGAAATATCACAAAAAATGGGAGGCATTACCCTTTTTATAATAACCAAGATTGGGAGATAAGATGTATCAACCTCAAAAAACACTAAGTAAGATACATAAAAGAAACCCAAATCCATCCCACATGCATATTTAAAGTAAATATTCTAGAAATAAAATGGAAATATCGAAATTAAATACCAAAAGAACATATCTAAACAGTAACACAACAACTATCCCGTTGACCGAGCTAGTAAGGTCTAGCATGATTTGCAAAATCTTCTTAGAAACCTGAAAACATTTTTATATACGTTGGGTGAGAATAAAATCATACTTAGTAGGAAAAACCAAATTCACTCATGCAAAAGTGGGAGAAGAATAATAATTCCCCTGTGAGAAAACATCAGAAACTCAAAATCACCTAACAAGGTATACTATACACCCCCAACCTGACCAAGGAACGCTCACTAAATAACACAAGTAAAGTAAAGTAAAGTTGTAAGAAAATCAATATTTGGATACCCCACACCACTTTACACTGGTTAACTTATCATACCTAATGGATAACTTCCTGACACTACCATGCTCTTCCACAAGCCTCACTGTCACAACCTACTCGTACACACCTAGGCCAAATACCACATCCTGCTCAAAAACACCCAGGCCACAACAACATCACATCCTGTCTGTAGAAACCTAGGCCACAAAACCACAACCTCACCCTGAATACACATTGGTAATGTAAAACATATATCATCCTGAAGACACTTGGGAAGCACACCTTGCCTGCAGAAACCTTGGCCTCACAAACGCACCACAACCTTCCCGAAGAGTCTAGGGCTACCAATTCCTAAGAGGGGGAGAAGAGAAGATCTGATAACCATCCATCCATCCTCCAACTAGAATATTGGGAAATGAAACCCTCCCCCATAAAAATGGGGATGTTCATCATATAGTCCTCAACATGAGTGGGGTGCGTATAGAAATCACAATGAACTACATGTATATATATAGGTACCAAAACACTTATCCCGACCTATGGGTTTTCAAAAAAACAACTACCCCACACCAAAACTTCCCTTGCTTCCAACCCAACATGGATATACCACCACGAATGATGGTCACTTCCATAAGTTGATAAATGAACATTGCTTCACTAAAAGCCACAACTTGAAACAGACCCCCAACCAATTCATTTAACCAGTTATCATTCTGCATTATCAATTTATTTATTTATTTATTCCTTACCTACCTGGAAAACTACCAAACACAGCACACCAAAAGTAGCATCATAACCCACACATACTTCAAAAAGTCCCTGACAACTCCGGGAAAAAGGCCCACACAAGGTAACACCATCCTTCTTCAAAATTATCCCTCTTAAACAATCCTACGTATCCCCAATGCATGAAAAGAACCACATTCAGAAAAAAATCAAAACTCAACCAGCTTGCAGTCCCACTACACACTCCCCTTTTCGGGACACCCATTCAACCACTACCACCATCATTATTCAAAGTAATGCTACCCTGTCCTTCATCTCAATAATAAAAACCCCCAACAAACCTCATTAATACCACACTCGGTAGCCCCGCCACACAACAACACCACACCCAACACACCCATAAAAATAAACATAAAACAACCCAATCCTATAGCCCCGCTACCCAACCACTACCCAGATGTAGTTCCATTGCATAACAAGTTCATCCATTCAACAATCAACCAATCTCTCAACATGAGATTCCATTACACCACCCGTACTACCCCATACTCACAACCACACACCCAGAAGCATCACCACATGGCCAACACAAAACACACAGTCGAATAGATCCACACACAGCACACAACCAAAAAAAATTTCAAGGTGTATTCAGATTTAGAAACCCTAATTCTTTAATTACACTTTCATTATTCATGGGTGATCATAAATAAGTTCATTATTGGTGAATCCTTTCATTTAATCTCTTATACGTGATTAATTAAGTTTTCATGTTCACAACCATTCAATAAAAGATTAACAACAAGTATTCATGAGTATGGTATGACAACAGAGACCACAAATGACCATGATTTTCAGAGGGCATACAACCAATACGATTCACAGTGTGGATCAAAGACAACAGATAAAACAAAACAAACATCATTGTCATCTCCCTGCCCCTTATTTATTACTTTGTTTATAAGGATCCAACCATATTCACAAGAAGGAATCAGTATAACCACACAACATGATACACAATTGAAAGATAGATGAAGGAATCCCTACCTGGAACAACAGAAGATCAATAATTCCTCATTGTGCCAAAAATAGGGGGTCACGCAAGCAGTAGGAGAAACTCCTAGGAAAAAACTGAATAGACTACTATAGTACAGGTGCATGACTCCTTAGGGAAAAAAGGTTCTAGGTGCACCAAGAGAAAATAGAAACACACTGTTAAGAGAAGGTCTTGGATTAGAAAAGTCAGATCCTATATCAACGGAAGGGAAATGGTTTCAAGGGGCATTAAAGTTGGATCATAGACAAGACCACATGGTTTGACTATTTCAAAGTCCCGATAACATTAATATATTAAAGATATAATTAATATCATTTTAAACGCATTTACAAGCACTCAAACATGGTTTTAAACTCGATTTATGTCAAATAAAATGTAGGAGGGGAAAAACTGGAAAAACTGGGAAAAAATTGAAATGACTCACCGATGGGTGAGTCACTAACATGAGTCACCAATCGTGAGTCATCAACACCCGACTCTCCAACGTGAGTCACAGACATGAATCACCAAAATGAGTCACCAAATCCATTCACCGATGCCACTCACTATTTCCACTCGTCAACGCCACTCACCGATGCCCGTCCTACTAACGCCCAACCTACCAACACCTTGACCTATTAATGCCTTGAGCTAACAACACCCTGAGTCAGTGACGCTGAGATACATAAGTGATTAAACAATGAATACCTAATGAAATTGAGCTACCGACATGATATACTAATTCCATCCTACCAATGTTGAGCTACCAACACGAGCTACCGATGCCAACCTATCGATACTGAGCTACCAACGCGACTCACCAACACCTGACTCATCGATTCAAAAAATGTAAATTTGTAAAACTCTTGAAATGAGCTATCATTGCCTCACAAAACATCCCAAACACTGGATTTTTACAAAGTAATGGACAAGAGAGGTCCAAAACATTACATCAGATACCTCTCAAATAATTCTCGCCCTTGAGAATTCAAAACCAAACCGAGAAGAAAGAGGGGTCGGAACAACCACCAAGTAAGATACCTCTCAAGAAAAAACCACTATGTGTTGTTCAAAAGATGGAGTGAAACCTCAAAATCCAAGAACACCTCCTCCTAAATCTACTAACCCAAACATCCACAAGATACCCCACTCAAGAACCAACTACCCAGACACATGAATTAGGGAATTATTTCCTTCATGTTGAGATACTATCTGCTATGGGCAACACTGACTCACCTGCACGAGTTTAATTGAATCTCAATTAATGTGTCTCGATTCGGAATCAGGTCTCCCCATTTTCACATGCTAGGAATTTATCACACACTATAGAATAAGAAAGAAACCCATCTTATAACAAATAAGGTTCAAGCACTACATTAAAAATCAAAACACACAAGAACAACTCAAAACAACTCCAGGTACTGGGTACACATTTTTTGTCTATTTCTCCCAAGTACTCTCCTCTGATCCACAATGCCTCCAAAACACATGAACCAAATAAATGGTCCATCGACATAAAAACTTCTCCCGACAATCCTAGATCTCCTATAGATGCTCCACAAATGTTGGGTCATCCTCAATATCCAACTCTCCTCAGTCAATGATTTGGGAGTCATCGTAAAGATACCAACGAAGCTAGGATACATGAAAGACAACGTGGATCCTCTCCAACTATAGTGGTAATTCCAACTGGTATGACACCTCGCCACCTCGACCTAACACCTCGAAGGGTCCGATGAACCTGGGAGAGAGCTTTCTCCCCCTACCGAACGCCTGCTACCCACATTGAGGGGAAACCTTCAAGAACACGTGGTACTCAACTTTGAACAAGGGCCTTCTACTACGATTGGTATACAACTTCTGCTGGTGCTGTGCTTCCTTCATCCTCTCATAGATAAGCCGAACCTTCTCGATCATACTCTGCACTACATCCAAACCAAGAATAGATTCCTCCCCAACTTCAGTCCAACACAAAGGTGAACGAAACGACCTCCCATAAAAGGACTCGAATAGAGACATACCAATGGAAGAGTGATAGTTATTATTGTAAGAAAACTATACCAAGGGAAAATTTTTCACCCAAGACCCACCAAAGTCCAAGATTCAAGCTCACAACATATCCTCCAATGTCTGGATGGTCCTCTCTATCTGCCAATCTGTCTGAGGGTGGAAAACAGTGATGAGGCATAACTGAGTTCCAAAAGAATGATATAATCCCATCCATACTCACAAGGTAAAATGCATATCATGATGCGAGATAATGGATCTCGGAACCCCATACAGCCACACCACCTCAACCACATACCTTTTCACTAAGGCATCTACTATGATTGACTCCTTGATTTCTAAGAAGTGAGATGATTTCATCAGCCAATCCAATACTACCCAGATTTCATTGCATCCTCCCTGAGCCTTGGGCAATCCTATGATGAAATCCATTGATATTTCATCCCAATTACAATCAGGGATATCTAAGGGATGAAACAAACCATCGGGAACATGGTTATCAACCTTCACCTTCTAGCACACTAGGTACTATGCCACAAACTCCGACAATGCCCGTTTCATCTCGGGCCACCATAACTATTCACTCAAGAAACAATAAATCTTGGAAACTCTTGGATGTACTACTAGGTGCGAGTTATGAAAATAATGGAAAATACCTCACAAAACGCAAATAGAACAAACATCTTCTCATGGAACAACATCCGATTCTAACCATCCCTCCAGAGAATCACCTTGTTCAAAGTGATCATGCATTACCTCTTCCTATGAGTCTCCCCACATAGATTCCTCTATATTATTCCTCATAGATGACTACATTGTCATCTAGAATAGAAATCCTCTTCCTCCATCCATTCCTACATCTAATTGAAAGGCAGAAAACTCATCAATTTCTCTATAAGCATATGAAGATTCCCGAACCACCTCCTTCTGTGACTTCCTACTCAAATAATTGGACAAAACATTCCCATTTCCTGAGGTTTAGGAGATCTAAAAATCATAGTACTGGGAAAAAATCTATCCACCTCCACTATTGGAAGTTCAGATCTTGCTGAGAAAAGATGTACCTCAAGCTCTTGTGATCCATGAAAACTACAAAGTGATCCCCAATGAGGTAATGTAACCATAAATTGAGTGTGAACACAACCAATAAAATCTCCAGATCATGGGTGGCGTCGTTACATTCATGGGGACATAACTTTCTCGACCCATAAGAGATCACTCCCTGTTGCTGCATCGGTACACATCCCAAGCCTAGATGGGAAGCATCGAAAACACCTAAAAAATCACCCCATAATTTAAAAACATGAGCTCCGGGGCATTGAACAAATTACCCTTCAGATAGATGAATACCAACTGGCATGGGTCACTTCACACAAAAGATTGACCTTTTCTTGTTAGATCTATCAATAGAGCTGTTACTCGAGAGAAATCAGGTATGAATCTTCGGTAATAGCCTACCAGACCGAGAAGGTTGTGAACCTCTACAACATTATTGGGTTCTTCCCAAGAAACAACTACCTCGACCTTTGGAGAGTCCACTAATACACCCTATTGAGACACCAAATGTCCAAGTAAGCGTACCTACAATGTCCAAAACTTTCACTGATAAATATTTTTGTAGAGTTGGTGGTATCGAAGGACCTCTAAGATAGTCCTGAGATGATCAGTATTCTCCTCCTATGAATTATAGTAGATCGGGATTTCATCAATGAATACAATGATGAACGGGTCTATAAACTCAAAGAAGATAGAGTTCATAAGTCCCACGATTATGATCAGTTCATTTGTAACACCTAATGACATAACCATGAACTTGAAGTGCCCATAAATTCACCTGAAATCATTCTTTAAGATGTCACCCTCCTTCACACTCAACTGCTGATACCCAGACCACAAATTAATCTTAGAAAACCAACTTTCTCCCCTAAACTAGTTGAAAATATCATATATCCTCAGGAGAGGGTAATGGTTATTGACTGTTATCTGATTCAATCTCTGGTAGTCTATAAAAAACTTCATTCCACCATCTTCCTTCTTTGAAAACAAGATTGGATCACCCCAAGACGACACACTGGGCCAGATAAAGCCATTTTTTATCATATCATTAATCTTGATCTGTAAATACTGTATCTTAGAAGGTTCCATCTTTAAGGATCCATCGAAATCAGATTAGCACCAGGTTGTAATTCTATACCAAAATCAATGTCACGTTAAGGGGGTAGAGTCACAACCTCATCCGGGAAAACATCCAAGAACTCCCCAAAAACTCTAGGAACCCCACCATCCTAGTATCCACCGATTCTATTGATATATCATCCAACAAGGAAACAAAAGTATCTACACGCCGACTACCCATCATACAACTCTACTTGCTAACAAAATCCACACATTGGCCATCCTTTTTTGAAAAAATAATTCTTCTTAGGAATTAGTCAATAACATCATGCATAGAGTACAACCATTAGATGATAAAGATAATATCATATGGCTGCATTTGTAGTAGAAAGATATCCCCACTAGACTGATGCAGCCCCAACATCAGTCTACATCCTTGGAAAACATAAAACAAGATGGTCCAATATCTGACTGGTGTACTTAACACAATGGAAAAAAATTATCTCTATATACAGTCCTAGAGCATGGTATAGATCGAGTTCAATAAAGGAGTGAAAATATCCTGAATCAAACATGGTATAAACAAGAGTACTGAATAAACTGGTCATACCTCAATCAATTTCCAAACCTGCTGGAAATACTACCTCTCCAATGTGAAAATGACCATGCTCAGCTCCTCTACCCCTCTAATGTTGGCTAACTCCCTAACCACACCTACTTAGAGGTTCTTGTGGAACACCCTGAGACCGGCCTCCACCTACTCCATCTACCCTTAGTGGTGCAAGAGCCTACTGTCCCTACTGCTGAAATGGACTGGATAGCAACTTCTGCTGAGGTAGGTGCTAAACCTTCCCACCTACACCATAGTGAGCTCAAACTGGGAATTGAATATGAAGGTTTCCATGGCCTCCACAAGTGAAACACCACAATATTAAGCCTATGGGAAAAGGCCGACGACTAGAAGGTCGAAACTGGAACTGCTGGGGTTAGCTCCCCATTGGTCGATACCTAGAAGGTCATAATGTTGGAGACCTACTACTGATAGCATTCCCCTTTGAAGAGCTCAGTTGGTTACCCTATCATGGTAAAAATCCTCATGAGTGCATTATTTCCACTACCTCAGCCTTATTCTAAACCTCTATATATGTCGGTAAGGTGAAGGGAGTAACTTCATACTTGAGAGAAGGAAGAAGTGCCTCCTCTAAAAATCTCGCCCAAGACTCCTTATCTGGGAAGAGATCTAGAGAAAAGTGAAGTAGATCCTTGAACTTGATCCCAACTCCCATATAGACATACTTCATTTCTGGAGGGAGAGTAGCTCTTTTTTCTTCTTAGTCTTCATGGATGAAGAAAGGAATTTTTCCTGGAAATCCTCAAAATCAATCCACAAAAAATCACCATCCTTTCTCTCCCCCAGGTACAATGTCCACCACTGAAACACAAATCCCCTCATTTGAATAACTTTCAATATAACCTGGTACTCCACCAGAGCCCAGATCAAGCTGAATGTGATCACTGGATCCTCAAGACAACTCTCCATCTCTGTATCTGAAATTCTTCCTTCATACTTTCGCAGAGTCTACCGCTGGAAATCACGAAGGGTATTCTGCCACTGATCATCTTCCCCCATTGGGTTAACCATCTTTCAGTAAATTGAGTCATCCTGCTAAGCCTCCATTTCTCGAGCCACTCATGGATGATGATCGGGTTCTATAGTTGAAAGGTAAAAAAGGAACCCCTAAGCCCGAGTAGTACGAAATTTATTTAGGATTCATTTTAACTCATTGTTTATTTAATTTTTCCCCAAAAACCTAAAAAAAAATAAGAACACAATTATCCTGATGCATGTACCTTTCCTAGGGTCTCTACCCCACAAATGGTGTAGCCTCACTTGGTCATTCGGTAAGCTTAGAGTCCTTGAATCGGATCACAGGGCCCCCTAAAATCCTGTGTCCTAGCCAATATTTCTTGGCCTATGTCATGAACCAAGATCGGATAACACTACTTCCATACCATCCCATGAAATCCTCACTATACCTAAGTCAAAACTCCATCCTATCTCTCAAACATCTCCTTTGATACCATTCTGTCACAACCCTCCTTATTCAAGACGAGGGAAGGGATGGAAAAGTGTCTTGACCTTCCTTATTCAAGATGAAAAAGAGATAATGACCCCTGATTCCCACCTCCAATAGGACCCGGGGTGGCGACCAACACCAAGGGTATATAAATCTCACAAAAAATGAGGAATTACCCTTTTTATAGTAACCAATATCATTATATAAGATGTATCAACCTCAAATAACCCCAAGGAAGATATATAAGAGAAACCAAAACCCATCCCACATACAAGTTTAAAGTAAAGATACTAGAAATTCAAAGAAAATATCTAAAGTAAATACCAAAAGAAAAAATCTAAGTAGCGACACAATATCTATCCCAAATCCCAAGCTAGTAAGGTCCAACACAGTCCATGTAATCTCCCTAGAAACCTAAAAATAGTTTTATATACATAGGGTGATCATACAAGAATAATTAGTAGGAAAAGACAAAGTCACTCGTGCACAAGTGGGAGAAGCATACTAATTCCCCTATGAGAAAACAATAGAAACTCAAAATCACATAATAAGGTATACTATCCACCCCCAACCTCACTAAGGAATTCTCACCAAATAACACAATTCAGGTAAAGTAAAGTAGTAAACACATCGATATTTGGGTACCCCAAACCACTTACCACTGGTTAACTACTCATCTCTAACAATGAACGACTTGATTCTACCACGCTATTCCACAAGACTAGCTGTCACAACTTACCTTCACACACCTAGACCACATACCATATCCTTCTCACAAACACCTGGGCCACAACAACATCACATCCCGTCTGAATACACCTGGGGCACAAAACCACAACCTCATCCCAGATACACTTGGGGAAAGTACAACGTATCTCATCCTAAAGTCACATGGGAAACACACCTCACCCGCAGACACCTGGGCTTCACAACCAAACCAAAAACTGCCCAAAGAGTCCAGGGATACCAATTCCTAGAAGAGGGAGAAGAGAAGAGACAATAACCATCCATCCATCCTCCCACTGGGATGTTGGGAAATGAAACCCTCCCCCATAACAATTGGCGTGTTCGACACATAATTCTCAACACGGGTGGGGTGAATATAGAAATCACAAGGAACTATATATATATATATATATATATATATATAGGTACCAAACACTCATCCCAACCTACAGTTTTCCAAAAAAATAACCATCCCACACCAAAACTGCCCTTACTGCCAGCCCTACATACATGTACCACCACGAACGACAATCACTTTTGTAAGTTGATAATTGAACACAGCTTCACTACAAGACACAACTTGAAACATACCCCTAAACAATTCATTTAACCAGTTTTCATTCTACATCATCAATTTATTTATTCCATCCCTACCCTAGCAACTACCAAACACATCACACCACAAGTAGCATCATAACCCACACATACTTCAAAAATTCCCTAAAACCTCTGGGTGAAAGGCCCATGCAAGGTAAAACTATCATTATTTAAAATTATCTCTCCTAAACCATCCTCAGTAGCCCCTCTACACAAAAATCACCACATTCAGCAAAAAAATCAAATCTCAATCAGCTTGTAGTCCCACTGCACACTCCCCTTTCCTGGACACCTGTTCACCACTACCACTATCATTATTCGAAGTAATGCTACCCTGTCCTTCCTCTCAACAAAAAAACCCCAACACACCTCATTAATACCACACTCAGTAGCCCTACTGAACAATAACACGACACCCAACACACCCATAAACATAAACATAACACAAACCAATCCTGCAGCCCTGCTGCCCAACCATTTCCCAGATGTATTCCCACTGCATAACAATTTCATCCATTCCAAAATCAACCAATATCTCAACTTGATATTCCATTAAACCACCCATACCACCCCATAATCACAACCAAACTCCCATATGGTCAAACAGATCCATACACAACACACAACCACACCAAACAGAAATGTGTATTCAGATTTAGCAACCCTCATTCTTTAATTCCACTTTCATTATTTAGGGGTGATCATAGAATAAGTTCATTCTTAGGTCATCCATTTATTTAACTGGGTATACATGATTAATAAAGTTTTCATGTTCATATCCATTCAATATAATATTAACAACAATTATTCATGAGTATGGTGAGAAAATAGAGGCCACAAATGACCATGTTTTTTCAGAGGGAATACGACCAACACAATTCCAACCATGGATCAAAGATAAAAAATAAAACAATAAAAAAATCATTTTCATCTCCCTGCACCTTATTTGTAACTTTGTTTAAAAGTATACAACCGTATTCACAAGAAGACATCAATATACCCACCTCGCATGATACACAATTGAAAGAGAGATGAATGAATCCCTACCTAGAATAAAAGATGATCAACAATTCCTACTTGCATCAAAAACAGGGGGTTGCTCAAGCATATGCAGAAACTCCTAGGAAAAAACTGAACAGACTTCTATAGCATAGGTGCATGACTCCTCGGGGAAGAAAGGATATAGGCAGACCAAGAGAAAATGGAAACACATCGGGAAGAGAAGGTCTTAGCTTAGAAAATCCAAATCCTATATCAACGGAATGGAAATGGTTTTAGGGGACATTAAAGTCAGATAGTGGCCAAGACTATGTGGTTTGACTATTTTAAATTCCTAGAAGCATTATTATATTACAAATATAATTAATATCCTTTGAAAAAACTTTAGAAGCGCTCAAACATGGATTTAAAATCAATTTACATCAAATAAAATGTAGGAGGGGGAAAACTGAAAAAACTAGTAAAAAATGAAAATGACTCAATAATAGGTGATCCACCAACACGAGTCACTGATAGTGAGTCACCGATGCATGAATAAATGATGCAAGTTACCAATGCAACTCATTGACATGAGTCATCAATTCCATTCATCGATGCCACTCACTGATGCCACTCACCGACACCACTCACTAATTCCCATCCTACTGACACCCGAACTATCGATGCCTCGACCTAATGATGCCTTAACCTACCAAAACCCCAAGTCACTGAAACCTTGAGTCACCGATGCTGAGCTATCGATGCAATCTACTAATTCCCACCTACCGATGCTGAGACTGACGCGAGATACTGATGCCAACCTACTAATGTTGAGCTATGAACACAAGCTATAGATGCCAAAATACCATTGATGAGCTACCTATGTGACTCAACAATGCCTTAATAACTAATAAAAAAACTAGAAATTTAGAAAACTCTTGAAATGATCTATCATTGCCTCCCAGAACACCCCAAAACTTGGATTTTGACAAAGTAATGGATCAGGGAGGTCTGACCCATTAAAATATCAATACAAAATATAAATAGTAGAGGATAAGTAAAAAAGGGTTATTTATGTTGATTAATGGAAATATCATTAAAATATCATTATTTTTTTTTGAGGATAATACCTTTTTAAGTTTGAAAATCAGTTTTTAAAACATAAAACATTTTGAAAACATTTTTATTTGAAAAGAACCTTGAAAACATATAAAGGAAGATCTGAAAATAATTTTAAACAATCTTAAAACCATATTTTTTTTAAAAATCCTTTTACTTACAATTTTTCTTAAAATATCATTTAAAGACATTCTGAAATTTTTTTTTGAAAACATTTTTTTGAAAGAACACAAATTTCTAACTAAAGAGATAAATGAAGTCTGATTTTATTAAAAATAATTTCTCAAAAACTTTAAGTACCAAAGAGTAGAAAAAATGGAAAAATTACTTTTAAGTATCATTAATAACCAGAGGAGAAGATTATTCTTGATAATTATAAGAATTCAATATCAGAGAATTAATCATACACAATCTCGATAAACGATGAGATTGTAACAATATACTCTTACCCCTTTTGTAACTTAGAATTGTAATCAACATGAAATAATAACATTAAAAAAACATATAATAAAATTAAAAATAAGTATATTAATGATATATCATGTTAAAGTGGCAGTATATATACAACTTATAAAAGAATATAGGTATATTACTTAACATATGCCACAAGGAAGGAAAATTGAGACAAAAAATCCCTCACTGCTTTGGTAACTTTGAAACCGTAAACCCCATGAAATAGATATGATTAAATGTATATTTATATCCCAATAAATTTAATTATATTAGTAATAAAATAAATTCATTTTCATTATATACACCACAAAACAAAAAATAATTGGTGAATATGGGATGTATCTCACAGAAATAAAAGTGAGACAAGAAAAACCCTTACTACTTGAGTAACTTTTGAATCAAGAAATACATGAAAGAATAAAATAAATTGAAACATTAAATATCATGAAATAAATTAAATTCATGATATAGAATTTTATCAGGAAGTATATATACCATAAAAATGAAATAAGTGGTGAATATAGCATAAGTCTCACATAAATAAAAGTGATACTTGAAATCCCATTACCTTGAGTCTGATTCGTCATGCTTTTTCTTTATATTAAAGAATAATGAACTAATGTTGATTATTTAATTTATTTATAATAATTTTAAATTTTATTATTACTTTAATATCACTTATTAGTATGTTATATACAATTACTTAATCACTTAAGTTTAGGTAGGATGTTTTGATGATATTTAGCTTATGTATCAAAACTGACTTTGGTAGGCCAAATAAGGTCAAAGAAGTAATTATATAAATATATCAAAAATAATAATCATGAAATAATTATCATATTTATACATAAATTATACTTTTAAAACAAATCATGAAATATGGTTAGGAAAATGAACCAACGTTATGATCATAGAGACAATAGGTCGTACGTACATATGAGTAACATTTATATTTTTCAATGATCATTATGGAAAGATGGTAAGTAATATTTTATATTTATAGAATGATAAATATATCATAAATACCATTATCTTTAATTATATATACTTATATATATCATTATTTTTGATTTGGTGATAAAATAAGAAGGATCACAATGCTTTGAGGAGACAGTAGTCCACACATCCACAAATGATGTTATCACTTTTCAACATGTGAAAAGGTAATAAAGAAAGTGAAAAATTATATTTATATAAATATATTTATGTCATGAATTTAATATATATGTCATATATATCACATATTTTTATTAAACCCATACTTAATACATTCCATGTAAAACATGAATGGATCACATCGCTTTGAGGAGACCGTAGTCCACACATCAAAAAACATGTATTATATTCAAATACTATCTTACTCTTATTATATATGGCATACAAGATGTTTCAATGCATATATTAACAACCTATAGTATGATTTATACATGATATGTAGTTCTAAACATTACACAAACATTAAATTTCTAATTCGGTGTAATTTGGTAAAGTATACGGTGTGTAGTTCTGACTACACAACGTGTACTTACTTCACCATCTTTCCCGAAGTACACTCCTAGGTACTAAACGTGTGAATCGTACTTAATAAATTTCAAAGTACACAGTGTGTACAGTGGGCTACACACTGTTTTTTTCTCTATGTTACACGATTATCGGTGGGCTTAGCCGTGTATGGGATACACGGTTTGGCCCCTGACCGAAAGGGACTACACGCCGTGTGCAGTGGGCCAGATGATGTGTAATTAGGTAAGTGTGTGACTTCTGTCTTAGTCAACATGCAGTGTAGAATTAAATATACCACATGTAATAAATACACATGGCTTGAGTAATTTCCAAATTACTCCTAATGCACTGAACACGACTACACGATGTGCAATTCGGATTACACTATATATATATGACATAGAACACGATGTGTAAGTCCGAACACATAGAGTGTACTATCGTGTCACCTAAGAAGAATCATCGACACCTCCTGATGAATTCTCTATTTTAATTTTAATCCCAAAATCATCCATTTCTATGAAATCTGTGAGAAATGAAAAGAGGAAGAACATATATCAAAATTCAGATTACAAGAATGATTAAACTTGAATTAAAAAACTAAATTATTAAAACGTAAATCATCAATAAATTATTTAAATAATTATAAACTACGTTGAACCTCGTTCTGATACCACTTGAAGGTTCCGGGTGCAGAGGAAGCACGGTTGGGCCAACACCCAACTTTAATTTTTACCATGATCAATGATTATTCCAGGATCAATACGAAGATGAACGCTAGTCTCTACAAAATAGAATCAAAGATTTATATAAATAAGGAAGTGGCCCGAAACCTTTAGAGAGGATCTTTCACATCATGTTTATAATTAATTTAAATTTAATTTCTAAAGAAATAAAATACTTGGTTCTTTAGTACTCTCTTCATTAATGATTTTGATAATCTGGGATGACCCTTTTGAATTATATCATTGCACTTGTGAGGATCCAAACTTGAATACCTCTAGCGGTGATTTACACATGCTCCAATGATCTCCTATTTACGCAACTCGCTTTTCAGGTGCCATCACAACATAGAAAATGTCTTGCATCGATTGATCTTGATTGCCTATTCTTCAATTTTGAAGATGGTCTCTCGTTCTTGAGAGGGAGAGAGGAGAGGAGTCAAGATAAAATTTCTGACTTGGAATTGCTCTTGCGTTACCAGTTTCACATCCCTGGAACAATATATTTACCTATCTATTTATTGACATGGGGATCCAGTTATAA
The DNA here is from genome assembly GCA_963277665.1 of Viscum album. NCBI lineage: Eukaryota > Viridiplantae > Streptophyta > Magnoliopsida > Santalales > Viscaceae > Viscum > Viscum album. Next base: position 1,149,863,880 of record OY728121.1, on the reverse strand, counting down.
TATTTAATTTCATAACAATAATTAAATACATTCATAACCTTAGATAAAAACCATGCTACATAATAACAATAACAACATCATTATTTGTGGTGCGCCAAATTGTGCAAAACAGAATCATAAATGAAATCCCATGCCACATAATTATAAGATGGTTATTATTATTTTGTTTTGTGTCAACTAGTTTTTAACTTGAATAAAATTATTCCACTATCTTGAGAATAATATTTATTCCATTAATTAAATTCAAATAGAATTTAACCAAGACCACCAGAAACACTTAGTGTGTGACCCTCTAGGATTCTTTATTGTTGGCATTATGAGAGATTTCATAAAGTACAAGAGTAATTTTTAGCAATGGGTCAAGGCACCAAATAAAAAAAAAATTAATGTTACAATAATGACATCCACATACGAATGCTCACTGTGTAATATAATCCCTTTGTCTCAATATCTCATCAAGATAGATTCGTGATAGTGTCATCAACCTTTATGATTGATATGTCATTTTATGACTACCTGAAATAAACTCTTCATTACACCATGGACATGGAATTTTGTGCAATGGTTCTATTTCAATCAAAGGTTGGAGATATCAACTTCCATAAATGGAAGGGAAAAATCCTTCCTCAACTTATCCATTAATAACATGTCATTCGTGATGCACCCAATGTACCCTACTTCCTACCAACTATCTGCATGATAGTTTTCATTATTAAATTAAAGTGCATGAGTCATGACATGCATTAATGATAATCTTAAAGTCTAAGGACCATTACACACACTTACAGATAAAAATATCTGATGACACCAAAAAATGCAGAATTACTACTAGCGGGTATATTCTCAAAATCACCCATCTTAGAGATTACCAAGTGAAAACTTCATGAGAAGAAGTCTCATTTTATTATGAGTACTCACACATGAAGGTCTGTATTCTATGTGTCTCATAATAGTATGTCATCCAACCACAGAACTATATTTAAGAATATTTTCATAGTACTTCAAGGTTCTCATCATAGTGGGGAACTGCTATAACCTTCTCAATGCGACAAATACTCCAGGACATTATTACACTATATTCATTCATAACAATGAACAATATGTAATAATATGTTTAATATTTAAATATATTAAATATTCATGTAATCAAAGTACAAAAAGTTTGTTATAGGAAACCAACTCCTACAATATTTATATTAAATATCCATATTATTTATCATTTAAATTCTTATTGATTAAACTGAATATCATTTCTAAATATGGTGTTTTAATTTAAAATTTATTTGATTTACTATGGTATTATTGATAATATGCATTCTTTACTCAATGCAAACAATTTTTTTTGATAAAGTATAGTGTTCATGAATTAAATTTATCCTTCAATATATGAGGAATGCATTAGAGATGTAGTGAAAAGTGGAGCCTGAAATTATATATCTTCTCGATTCATCAATCGTCTCATGAAGTGAACCAGTAAGCTAAAATTAAATGGGTTTTTACCCATAATTTTAAACCGTCTTGTGAAAGGTCTTGATGGTATATATATCATGATGTATAAGATCATGAAGTCCAATTTTAAGCATTTACTTCATTAGGGATTCAATAATTATAACAACCCAGGACCCACACTCCCAGATCCTATGATTAAATCCATAAATTTACATTCCTTGATTTAATACCAATAATCATGACCCATTTTTTTTCAATCCAAACCTTACAAAATAAAAAGGAAAACTTGGATCACTTACATTCTTAAGGACCTTTTAGGTTTATATTTTTAGAAAATCAGGAAAAAATCCTATATAAAAAATTCTTATGAATTTAAATGATAATTTCTCCTACTTAACCCATATTTTATTATTTCACAATAGGTCACTAACATCATCCTTGTGAAATCATTTATAGAAAAAAATTGTTCAAAATCATTGTTTATAACCAGGGGAAAAGGAAACATAACAAGGGTGATCTCAAATGACTATTAAGGGTAAACATAAGCATTAAAAATTGAATTAATAAATGGGAATAAGAGTGCATAAGGGTATGATGGCATAATTAAAGTGCATGAGTGAATCATAAAAGAATTAAAACTCATCAATACCTAGATCATCAAATATGAAAACATGGAAAAAGAAAGAGTCATTAGAATCAATAATAACGAGGCATGTGATATCAATCCTGATCATGATTATCATTATAAACCCATAGAATTCACAAATAAAACACATACGTAACTTGGGACATCATTTTCACTTCACTCTAACAATCAATCTTACAAATAGAATAACCCTATAGTTGACATACATACCCAATGAATTGGAAGTATATCAAAGACCCACCTATCCTTGGTTTATCATAGAACCAACCTTCATTGGTTTATCACAGAACCAACCATCATTGGTTTATAACATAACCACCTGTTAAATTTCTAAGTACCATTACATAATCATAACACATAAAATCTTTCATTTCATCATAAACTCATAGTAACAAGCATTATCACTTTTATAACTTGATTAACCCATTGAAAATAAATGAGTTATATAAAAATATCTTTTAAACATGATTAACCCATGGAAAATAAATGGGTTACATAAAAATATCTTTGAAATATGGTTAACCTATGGAAAAGAAATGGGTTCCATAACAATCTATTTAAAACAATCTTAATCCATAAAAAAAGAATGAGGATGGTATCTACGAAGCTCCTCCTTCAAGATGAGGGAAGGGATGGAAAAGTGACTTGACCTTCCTTCTTCAAGATGAAAAAGAGATAATGACCCCCCGAGTCCTACATATAGTAGACCCTAGGGTGGAGAACATCACCAAGGGTATAGAAATATCAAAAAAAAATGGGAGGCATTACCCTTTTTATAATAACCAAGATTGGGAGATAAGATGTGTCATCCTCAAACAACCCTAAGGAAGATATATAAAAGAAACTTGAATCCATCCCACATGCATGTTTAAAGTAAATATTTTATAAATACAATGGAAATATCCAAATTAAATACCAAAAGAACATAGCTAAACAGTGACACAACAAATATCCCATTTCCTAAGCTAGTAAGGTCCAACACAGTTTGCAAAATCTTATTGGAAACCTGAAAACATTTTTATATACGCTGGGTGAGAATAAAAGAATAGTCCGTAGGAAAAACCAAATTCACTCATGAACAAGTCGGATAAGCATACTACTTCCCCTGTGAGAAAACATTAGAAACTCAAAAGCACCTAACAAGGTATACTATACATCCCCAACCTGACCAAGGAACGCTCACAAAATAACACAAGTAAAGTAAAGTAAAGTAGTAGGAAAATCAATATTTGGGTACTCCGCACCACTTCCCACTGGTTAACTTATCATCCCTAATGGAGAACTTCCTGACACTGCCATGCTCTTCTACAAGCCCCACTGTCACAACCTACTCACACACACCTAGGCCAAATACCACATCCTTCTCAAAAACACCTAGGCCACAACAACATCACATCCTATCTGTAGAAACCTAGGCCACAAAGCCACAACCTCACCCTGAATACACCTTGGTAAAGTAAAACATATATCATCCTGAAGACATCTGGGAAGTGCACCTTGCCTGCGGACACCTGGGCCTCACAAACGCACCACAACCTTCCCGAAGAGTCTAGGGCTACCAATTCCTAAAAGGGGGAGAAGAGAAGATCCGATAACCATCCATCCATCCTCCCACTGGAATATTGGAAAATGACACCCTCCCCCATAAAAATGGGGAGGGGGGGGGGTTCGACATATAGTTCTCAACACGAGTGGGGTGCGTATAGAAATCACAATGAACTACATGTATATATATAGGTACCAAAACACTTATCCCGACCTATGGGTTTTCAAAACAACAACTACCCCACAAAAAAACTTCCCTTGCTGCCAACCCAAGATGGACATACCACAAAAAATGATGGTCACTTCCATAAGTTGATAAATGAACATTGCTTCACTAAAAGCCACAACTCGAAACAGACCCCCAACCAATTCATTTAACCAGTTATCATTCTGCATTATCAATTTATTTATTTATTTATTCCATACCTACCTGGGAAACTACCAAACACAACACACCACAAGTAGCATCATAACTTACACATACTTCAAAAATTCCCTAAAAACTCCGGGCAAAAGGCCCACGCAAGGTAACACCATCCTTCTTCAAAATTATCCCTCTTAAACCATCCTTTGTAGCCCCAATGCACGAAAAGAACCACATTCAAAAAAAAAAAAAAATCATAACTCAACCAGCTTGCAATCCCACTACACACTCCCCTTTCCTAGACACCCATTAAACCACTACCACCATCATTAATCAAAGTAATGCTGCCCTGTCCTTCATCTCAATAATCAAAACCCCCCAACAAACCTCCTTACTGCCACACTTGGTAGCCACGCCACACAAAAACACCACACCTAGCACACCCATAAACATAAAAATAAACATAAAACAACCCAATCCTGTAGCCCCGCTACCCAACCACTGCCTAGATGTAGTTACACTGCATAACAAGTTCATCCATTCCTCAATCAACCAATCTCTCAACCTGAGATTCCATTACACCACCCATACAACCCCATACTCACAACCACACTCCCAGAAGCATCACCACATGACCAACACAAAACACACAGTCGAATAGATCCACACACAGTACACAACCACAAAAATTTCAAGGTGTATTCAGATTTAGAAACCCAAATTCTTTAATTACACTTTCATTATTCAAGGGTGATCATAGAATAAGTTCATTATTGGGGAATACTTTCATTTAATCACTTATACATGATTAATTAAGTTTTAATGTTCACAACCATTCAATAGAATATTAAAAACAAGTATTCATGAGTATGGTATGAAAACAGAGACAAAAAATGACCATGATTTTCAGAGGGCATACAACCAACACAATTCACAGTGTGGATCAAAGACAATAGATAAAACAATACAAACATCATTTTCATCTCCCTAACCCTTATTTATTACTTATTTCAAAAGGATCCAACCATATTCACAAGCAGGAATCAGTATACCCCCACCACATGATACAAAATTGAAAGATAGATGAAGGAATCCCAACCTGGAACAACAGAAGATCAATAATTCCTCATTGTGCCAAAAATAGGGGGTTGCACAAGCAGTAGGAGAAACTACTAGGAAAAAACTGAATAGACTACTATAGTACAGGTTCATGACTCATTAGGGAAGATAGGTTCTAGGTGAAACAAGAGAAAATAGAAACAAACTGTTAATATAAGGTCTCAACTTAGAAAAGTCAGATCCTATATCAACAGAAGGGAAATGGTTTCAAGGGGTATTAAAGTCAGATCATAGACAAGACCACATGGTTTGACTATTTCAAAGTCCTGATAGCATTAAGATATTAAAGATATAATTAATATCCTTTGAAACTCCTTTAAAATCACTCAAACATGGTTTTAAACTCGATTTATGTTAAATAAAATGTAGGAGGGGAAAAACTGGAAAAACTCGGAAAAACTTGAACTGACTCACCGATGGGTGAGTCACTAACACGAGTCACCAATCGTGAGTCATCAACACCTGGCTCACCAACGCGAGTCACTGACATGAATCACCAACATGAGTCACCGATGCCATTCATTGATTCCACTCACCGATGCCACTCACCGATGCCACTCGTCAACGCCAATCACCGATGCCCGTCCTACTAATGCCTGACCTACCAACGCCTTGACCTATTAATTCCTTGAGTTACCAACACCCTGAGTCACTGATGTTGAGCTACCTAAGTGATTCACCAATGACTACCTAATGAAATTGCACTACCGAAATGATATTCTAATTCCATCCTACCAATGTTGAGCTACCAACACAAGCTATCGATGCCAACCTATCGATACTGAGCTACGGACGCAGCTCACCAACACCTGACTCATCGATGCAAAAAATGTAAATTTGGAAAACTCTTGAAATGAGCTATCATTGCCTCCCAAAACACCCCAAACACTGGATTTTGACAAAGTAATGGACCAGAGAGTTCCAGACCATTACATTAGATACCTCTCAAACTATTCTCGCCCCTGGTAATTCAAAACCAAACCGAGAAGAAAGAGGGGTCCGAACAACCACCCCATAAGAAACCTCTCAATAAAAATACACTATGTGTTGTTCGAATGCTGGAGTGAAACCTCAACATCCAAGAACACCTCCTCCTACATCTACTAACCCAAACATCCACAAGATACCCCACTCAAGAACCAACTACCCAGACACATGAATTAGGTAATTCTTTTCTTCATGTTGAGATACTATTCACTATGGGAAACACTGACTCACCTGCACGAGTTTAATTGAATCTCAATTAATGTGTCTCAATTAGGAATCAGGTCTCCCCATTTTCACATGTTAGGACTTTATCACACACTATAGAATAAGAAGGAAACCCATCTTATAAAAAATAAGGTTCAAGCACTACATCAAAAATCAAAACACACAAGAACAACTCAAAAAAACTCCAGGTACTGGGTACACATTTTTTGTCTCTTTCTCCCAAGTACTCTCCTCCGATCCACAATTCCTCCAAAACACATGAACCAAAGAAATGGTCCATCCACATAAAAACTTCTCCCGACAATCCTAGATCTCCTCTAGACGCTCCACAAATGTTGCGTCATCCTCAATATCCAAATCTCCTTAGTCAATGACTTGGGAGTCATCGTGAAGATACCAATGAATCTAGGATACATGAAAGAAATCGTGGATCCTCTCTAACTATGGTGGTAATTCTAACTGGTATGACACCTAGCCACCTCGCCCTAACACCTTGAAGGGTCCGATGAACCTGGGAGAGAGATTTATCCCCCTACCGAACCCCTGCTACCCAAATTGAGGGGAAAAATTCAAGAACACGTGGTCCTCAACATTGAACTCCAAGGGCCTTCTAGTACGATTGGCATACGACTTATGCTGGTCCTCTGCTGCCTTCATCCTCTCTTGGATAAGCCGCACCATCTCGATCGTACTTTGCACCACATCCAAACCAAGAATAGCTGCATCCACAACTTCAGTCCAACACAAAGGTGAACGAAACGAACTCCCACAAAAGGACTCGAACAGAGCCATACCAATGGAAGAGTGATAATTATTATTGTAAGAAAACTCTACCAAGGGAAAATGTTGCACCCAAGTCCAACCAAAGTCCAAGATTCAAGCTCACAACATATCCTCTAATGTCTGGATGGTCCTCTCTATCTGCTAATCTATTTGAGGGTGGATGTAACACCCCAAGCTTCTACAGTACTCTTCTCTTTCAATAATAAAATAGCGTGTTTTGTACGCAACACTAAGTTCAAGCACACCACTACTTATCAAACTATCCGTTTTGAATAGTAATACCCATTTTTTTGAAATTTTATAAATTTTATCTCTCAAAATGGAATTCATTTTTGGATTCCGAATATCGAATTTAGCCTAGGGTGAAATTTTGGTACTTTTAAGATAACTTTTATATTTTGATGAATAGTGAAAATTACTAAATTTTAATTAAAAACAACTTTTTTAATCAAAATAATTAATAGTGAAAAATTATGAATTTGAGTGGTTTTAAAGTATATTTAGAATATATTTTTACCATTTAATACAATTTTGGTCATTGTAAATTATTTCACAATTAAACTGGACATAAACAAGTGTCAATATTTTGATAGTTATTATCTCTTAAAAACACGCTTTTTGTTTTAACAACGAGAATTAATTTTAAATTAATTTCTGCCACTTCTGTGTTTTGAATTTGGAAAAAATGGATTCCATATTTGGAATCAGGATATCCAAATTGTGTAAATAGGTAAATTTTATTTTTAGACATTTTGAATAATTACTTCCGAAAATATTTTATTTACCATGGTTAAAGGGTAAATCCGGTAAATAAGGGTAAAAAAATAATATTATAATAATAATAAATTACCCTAAAACATGTCCTAACCTTATTGGTTAATACATTTCCAACCATGGGCATATTTGGGTCGATTTTGGGACCCCATGGAGCCACTTTTAGGTGATAAGGACACTTTATATTAATTAAGTTAAAATAAATACAAAAATGACATAAGTATAAATAACTTTTAGTAAAACAATTTTTACATAGGGTTATATATGTTGGATTTTCAACTATAAATATTCATTAGAAATATAAAACTATTTCCTACATAATGGTATTTTATTTATAATTTTTAGACATGAAATAATTAAATTTATTTATGACACAATAATGATGCAGTATTTTCCTTATTAATGAAAGAATCAAATAATTGGTATTATAAATGTTAAAATAAATATAATTTGAAAGTTTTGATGACATAAATTAATTTTATTGGTTAATATGACATGATAGGATTGAATAAATAAATTTTTTTAGAATTAATAAAGTTTTTAAGACTTTAACAAAAATCAATTATTGAATAGTGTCAAAATTGACATAAATGAGTTTTTAAAACAAATATTATATTATTAATTGATATTATATTCCTAAAAATATAAGGTTTGGAAAAAGGACTTATATCATGATAGGTGTATCATTAATGGACCACTTGGTTATCTCTTGGATGTATATAGTAAGTTTATTAACTATATAATATAAAAATACAAAGTGACATGGTAAATGTCAAACTAATTAACTAAGAGTTAAAACTACAAGATATGGTTAATATAATGAACCAAACTTGTATAAAATCTATTGGTTGAAATTATTTCTACCCATACCCACCTTATACTTTGAATAGTCAACTTTTGAACCATTAGAAACCGAATATGAATTAATTATAAAATAATATTTCTAGCTTTTCCTAAGGTGCCCCTCACTCCTCTTATAAAAGGACACCACTTCTAACCAATTATTCACACCTTCAAAGCCTTTTGGTTTGTCCAAAACCTGCCCAAATATCATCTAAAATTCCCTCAATTAAACCTATAGGCCTTAGTTTGATCAGAAATCCAACCTAAGGAGCCCTTTTGATCAAATCAAAAGGAAGAACCCGAAGAAGAGGTAATGTTTTCACCGCCGTCTTTCAAGTTCCTTTCTTCTTCAAATTCTTCTTTCTTTGTTATTACCATTATAAAATAATAACTCCAGTATCATCTATATACTGTGATGTTATTATAAATATGGTACAACCATATTCATTATTCTATCCATCCTTTTAAGGACATGTCACCATACGTGCGTACGTACGACTTACCGTCTCCTCGTCATGGCGTAATTGTTATTAAAAGCATTATTATTTGGATGGGTATAATAATGATGTGTAATTCATGTAAATAATAAATATAACATGATAATTAATCTGTATATATGATATAATATCCAATTATATATTATTTTAATATCAAAAGAGTGATATTGTCGCTCGTGCGTACGTACGGACTACCGTCTCCACGAATGCGATGAGATTCATTCCCCATCGTATCCATTCAAGTATAATTCTCATTTGATGATTAAAAATAATGTTTAAGGACTTTATATCATTCTGTATATGAATAAGATACCACCTATCCATAAAAAACATGGCTTATGTAACAAAACATATAAAAAAAACGAGTAAGTTAACACCCGAAACGACAATAATACTAAGATATTATTAACAAATCAATGTTTAAAGATCATATATGATATAATATTAATGTATATGATTCTTTTATAATTTAATAACAATTATTTAACCATTATACAGAATTTTAGCCTACCCTCAACCAAGTAAAAATACAAGGTAAGGGGTTTTCATCTCACTCCTTATTCCCGTGAGATTCATGCCATATTGCCACTATTACCTTTTGTGTGGGGTATGTACTGCCCATAATTGTATTGTTTGTGTAATAAACTTTAATTTATCTGTATTTACATATTAATTGTATGATACCTATTTCATGGGGTTTATGTTTTGTAATTTACCAAATTGGTAAGGGTTTATTTCAAAATCTCTTCATTATCCGAGGTTGTTTATACGTAATTATCTACTGGGATCTCTTTATCATCCACATCCATGTTTCTTAAAAAAAAGTATTTCAAATCATTCTTAATATATTATAGACTATGGGTTAATGTCATTTTTACTCTTGTTGACTTTTTATAAGAATTTTATAAAGTAATCTTTCCATCGTTTTCCAAACAAGGTCCTTCTTAACCTTTTTGACAGAGTTAAGGTAAGAATGTCTTTTTTTAACTTATACAGCGGGTGCATCTATTTTCCACCATTATAAAATCTTCAAATATTACCTTACAATATAATAAGGATATTTTCAAAATAAATTTTTTATTTTATAATTATGTTACTTTTAAATGATTTCAAAAAAGAGACATTTCTCTCAAATAGTTTTTATTTCATCTATGTCAACATCCTTTGATAAATTTTACACTTATTTGAAGTTGATTTATTATCATCCATATTGTATGTAAGGTTTTTTGATATGTTTGACTATGGATGAGTTATTTTTATGTCATTAATGGTTTATGATTAATGTTTTGGCATTTCTTATGCTAGTTTTATTAAGAATGTTTATGTTATATTTCATCCTATTCTTAAGATGAATGTGTTGGAATAGTATGTTCTGGGTTGAGGACCGGTAAAAGGAAGCCCTCCGGGTTGGGGTTCGGTTACAGAAGACCCTCCGGGTTGGTGTCTAGATATTAGAGGCACTCTGGGTTGGTGTCCGGATATTAGAGGCACTCTGGGTTGGTGTCCGGTTATTAGAGGCACTCCGGGTTGGTGTCCGGTTATTAGAGGCACTCCGGGTTGGAGTCTGGTTACAGAGGATCTCCGGGTTGGGTTTTGGTTACAGTTATCCCTTAGGTCTTGGCACGAAGCCTTGACACAGAAATTAAAGTTCGACATTATGTATTCCATCATTATGAAAGTGGTTATTGATATTTCATGTGATTATTCGACTAGTAGAATATCCATGTGAATAAGTAAATGACATTATTTCATTTTTTTTCCATATTATGCTGAAGTTAAAGTTTAAAAGACTTTTTTTAGTTATGCATTTACTTAAATGTTTATGATTATTTATGAAAGTTTCCGCTATATTGTTATCCTTACTAGGAATTTGAGCTCACCCCTTTATATGTTTTATTTTTCCCAGGATGTGAAGTAGTTAGTTATGAGTTACTTTTAGGCACAATCTAGGAAGCTTGGATGTTTCCAATGGAATAATTTAGTGTTGTTTTTCTTTTAAAGTTGTAATGTTGAAATTATGAATGTATCTATTATTTCCAAGGCTACTAAACTAATCGGTATTTTGAGACATGATTTCCTTGTATCATGCCAATGTTATGTAATAATGCACCGACTCTAGGTAACTGGGGTTAGGGAGTTACAGTTGGTATCATAGGAAGTTTAGTACAAACCTTGGAAGATAGATTTAGATAAACTCTGATTAGAGCACATAGCCCTAAGATAAAATTTGAGGATTAGTAGAGAAGAATTTCCTAGAATTTTGATATTGGAGATATTTTGTGAGTTTTCCGAGAAATACATCCCTGTTTGGATACAAGCAGGTAGAGGCGTCTCTAGCATAGATTTACCTAGGGGTAAAACCAAAAAACACCGCTTTGATCTAGACTCGAACGGGAACTGGTGCACGACAACGGGCCTTGCTGCACTCTTGGTTACAACACTCCTGGGGGATATGCTTAGGATAATTCTCATTTTCTTTACAAACCATTATGAAGGGTTTATGAGTATATACTTGCTCAAAGAAGACATTTTTATGATTATGGATTATATCCATAAATTGTTTAATTTATGTTAAGTGTTTTACAAGTTTGGGATTAGGTATCGCTATTCATAAACTAATCTAGTGTATTCCATTGTTTAGAAATGGCACCCAGTAGAAGGAATGAGAAATCCAGCAATACTCATGATCCAAAGAGTAAGAAAGATCATATCTTTCATGGTCTTAAGCCAGAATTTATAATGGAAATAGTCTCCCACGTATTATCATCATATGAAGAAATAGTATCATGTGTTGATAAGGTAAGCAAATAATTCTCGGAGTCCTATGGCTTTGAAGGGAAGCCAGGGAAGGAAAGGATGGTAGAGAGAAGGACAAATAAAGGGAATAAGGTAAAGAAGGATTTTCCCATATGTGATAACTGTGGAAGGAATTACCATGGAAAATTTTTGAAGGGAATGAGAGTATGTTATAAGTGTGGAGAAAAAGGACACCATGTACATGACTGCAAGGGTAAGAAAAAGGTTTCAAATGTACAATGCTTCATCTGTAAGGAGTTTGGACACTACGCGAACCAATGTCCCAGTCATCAGACTATGCCTCAAATGATGCTATTAGATAATAATCAAGTTATGATACTACCACAGATGAAGAGGAATGACTAGTGTTCTTATGTGGTTATTAGAGAATTATGTCATTTGAGTGTTGTATCAACAATGTACTGGTTATAATAATTATGGAGTATATAAGGATTATATTGCAATACTATTTTATTAAGGACTTGAGATTTTGTGGAACAAAGAAAAGTGACTCAATAGCAGGTTAAATTTTTGGAAATTATATGGTTGAGAGAAAGATAAACCATAATATGGTTCTGATACTGAGGTAGTGATTTTGGAATAATATATGATTGATTTGGATAAATTATATTGGATATTCTTGACTACCTTGAAACGGATTAATGATTTGTATATTCCATCATTGTTGGAGTTTACAACATTTTTGGATAGAAGGATTATATCTAGTATTCTATAAGTAATAAGGGATCATGAATGTAATCAATAAGGTTTTATGGTATTTTAGGATGTTGTAGTGTTTTAAAAGAAAACACGATGAAGGTGTTCACATGTTATTATGTGGAAAAAGGATCTTCATTGTGTTTACCTACCTTATAAATTTTGGATTGTGAGTTTGGAAAAAAGTATTTTGGATAAGTCTAGTTTGATATTATTTTTGGATTTCCATAAAAAGGACAACCCGGAGGTCGGGCGACAACCCTTCGCGTCCGGAAAGGCTGCGAGACTTGAAACCACAACCGAAGGACGATAAGGGTGTATCACTTACCACTGACCCACTTGATGTCCTGGATTGAATAATGTAGTTTTTTTAGTGGTTCTGCTAGATTAATTATAAATTAATTTTATTTTTGAACCCTATACGAATAGGATAAATAGAATATTATTTTTGAAGTTCTATTATCTTTTATAGTGAAATATGAGTTTGTGGTATAACTTAGTTAAAGGATGGGACTCTACTTGTCAAGTATATATTTTTCTTCTTCTCTTATTCATTGAAGAAATTAATTCTTATAATTTAGTGAAGGGATCTTAAAACAAAAAATGTGTTATCCTAATACCATATATTTTGTTGAACCGATGGTATTTTAAATCATCATAGAATGATGAATTTAAGGCCCTCAATTTTACACTTGTTTGTGGTTGATGACATCAATAACTACCTATAAATATTTATGTTTTTACTCCAATTATATGTCTCTAATTTCCACCAATGTTCTCCTAATTGATATCATAATTTGGTGGTGACCCTTTCTTTTCCCTTTTCCTCTTATTAAGACTAAATTTTATTAACCTAATTTTCAATGTGGATTTTCCAAAAAGGTATTTTCTATTTTCAACCTTTTATTTTCAAAGAAAAATTTCAAATTGTGAGGATGCAATTTATTTAAGGAGGGGAGAATGTAACACCCCAAGCTTCCACAGTACGATTCTCTTTCAATAATACAATAGTGTGTGTTGTACGCAACACTGAGTTCAAGCGCACCACGTCTTATCAAACTAGCTGTTATGAATAGTAATACCCACTTTTTGAAATTTTATAAATTTTATCTCTCAAAATAGACATCATTTTTGGATTCAGAATATCTAATTTATCCTAGGGTGAAATTTTGGTACTTTTCAGATAACTTTTATATTTTGATGAATAGTGAAAATTACTAAATTTTAATTAAAAACAACTTTTTTAATAAAAATAATTAATAGTGATAAATTATGAATTTGAGTGGTTTTAAAGTATATTTAGAATAAATTTTTATAATTTAATACAATGTTGGTTATTGGACATAATTTCACAATTAAACCGGACATAAACAGGTGTCAATCTTTTGATAGTTATTATCTCTTAAAAACACGCTTTTTGTTTTAACAATAGGAATTAATTTTAAATTAATTTCTGCCACTTCTGTGTTTTGAATTTAGAAAAATGGATTCCATATTTGGAATCAGGATGTCCAAATTGTGTAAATAGGTAACTTTTATTTTTAGACATTTTGAATAATTACTTCGGTAAATATTTTATTTACCATGGTTAAAGGGTAAATCCAGTAAATAAGGGTAAAAAATAATATTATAATAATAATAAATTACTCTAAAACATGTCCTAACCTTATTGGTTGATAAATTTCTGACCATGGGAATCTTTGGGTCGATTTTGGGACCCCATGGAGCCACTTGTAGGTGATAAGGACACTTTATATTAATTAAGTTAAAATAAATACAAAAATGACATAAGTATAAATAACTTTTAGCAAAACAATTTTTACATAGGGTTATATATGTTGGATTTTCGAATATAAATATTCATTAGAAATTAAAAAATATTTCATACATAATGGTATTTTATTTATAATTTTTAGACATTTAATAATTAAATTTATTTATGACACAATAATGATGCAGTATTTTCCTTATTAATGAAAGAATCAAATAATTGGTATTATAAATGTTAAAATAAATATAATTTGAAAGTTTTGATGACATAAATGAATTTTATTGGTTAATATGACATGATAGTATTTCTTAAATGAATTTAGTTCGAATTAATAAAGTTGTTAAGACTTTAACAAAAATCAATTATTGAATAGTGTCAAAATTGACATAAATGAGTTTTTAAAACAAATATTATATTATTAACTGATATTATATTCCTAAAAATATAATTTTTTTCCAAAATACTTATATAATTATAGGTGTATCATTAATGGACCACTTGGGGGTCTCTTGGATGTATATAGTAAGTTTATTAACTATATAATATAAAAATACAAAGTGACATGGTAAATGTCAAACTAATTAACTAAGAGTTAAAACTAAAAGATATGGTTAATATAATGACCCAAACCTGTCTAAAATCTATTTTTTGAAAGTATTTAGACCCATCCACACCTTATACTTTTAATAATCATATTTGGAGCCATTAGAAACCGAATATGAATTAATTATAAAATAATATTTCTAGCTTTTCCTAAGGTGACCCTCACTCCTCTTATAAAAGGACACCACTTCTAACCAATTCTTAACACATTAAAAGCCTTTTGGTTCGGCCAAACCCTGCCCAAATATTCTCTCAACTTCCTTCACTTCAACCTAGAGGCCTTATTTTGATCAGAAAACCAACCTAATGAGCCCTTTTGATCAAATAAAAAGGAAGAACCTGAAGAAGAGGTAATGTTTTCACCGCCGTCTTTCAAGTTCCTTTATTCTTAAACTTCTTATTTATTTGTTATTACCATTATAAAATTATAACTACAGTATCATATATATACTATGATGTTATTATAAATATGTTACAACCATATTCAGTATTCTATCCATCCTTTTAATGACATTTCACCATACGTGCGTACGTACGGCTTACCGTCTCCACGTCGTGGCGTAATTGTTATTAAAAACATTATTATTTGGATGAGTATAATAATGATGTGTAATTCATGTAAATAATAAATATAAAATGATAATGATTCTATATATATGATATTCTATCCAATTATATATTATTTTAATGTCAAAAGAGTGATATTGTCGCTCGTGCGTACGTACGGACTACCGTCTCCCCGAACACGATGAGATTCATTCCCCATCGTATCCATTCAAGTATAATTCTCATTTTATTATTAAAAATAACTTTTAAGGACTTGATATCATTATTTATATGAATAATATACCACCCATCCATAAAAAACATGGCTTATGTAACAAAACATATAAAAGAAAACGAGTAAGTTAACACCCGAAACGACAATAATACTAAGATATTATTAACAAAGCAATGTTAAAAGATCATATATGATATCATATTAATATATATGATTCTTTTATAATTTAATAAAAATTATTTCACCATTATACATGATTTTAGCCTACCCTCAACCAAGGAAAAATACAAGGTAAGGGGTTTTCATCTCACTCCTTATTCCCGTGAGATTCATGCCATATTTCCACTATTACATTTTGTGTGGTGTATCTACTACCCATAATTGTATTCTTTGTGTAATAAACTTTAATTTATGTGTATTTACATATTCATTGTATGATACCTCTTTCATGGGTTTTATGTTTTGTAAGTTACCAAATTGGTAAGGGTTTATTTCACAATCTCTTCATTATCCGAGGCTGTTTATACGTAATTATCTACCGGGATATCTTTATCATCAACATCCATGTTTCTTAAAAAAAGTATTTCAAATAATTCTTACTATATTATAGACTATGGTTTAATTTCATTTTTACCCTTTTTTACTTTTTATAAGAATTTTATAAAGGAATATTTCCGTCGTTTTCCAAATAAGGTCCTTTTTAACCTTTTCGACAGAGTTAAGGTAAGAATGTCTTTTTTTAACTTATACGGTGGGTGTGGCTATTTTCCGCCATTATAAAATCTTTAAAGATTAACTTAAAATCTAATAAGAATATTTTCAAAGTAAATGTTTTATTTTATAATTATGTTACTTTTAAATGATTTCAAAAAAGAGATATTTCTCTCAAATAGTTTTTATTTCATCTATGTCAACATCCTTTGATAAATTTTACACTTATTTGAAGTTGATTTATTATCATCCATATTGTATGTAATTTTTTGTGATATGTTTGACTATGGATGATTTATTTTTATGTCATTAATAGTTTATGATTAATGTTTTGGAATTTTGTATGCTAGTTTTAATACGAATGTTTATGTTATATTTCAACCTATTCTTAAGATGAATGTGTTGGAATAGTATGTTTCGGGTTGGGGACCAGTAAAAGTAAGCCCTCCGGGTGGGGTCCGGTTACAGAAGACCCTCCGGGTTGGTGTCCGGATATTAGAGGCACTCCGGGTTGGTGTACGGATAATAGAGGCACTCCGGGTTGGTGTCCGGTTATTAGAGTCACTTCAGGTTGGTGTCCGGTTATTAGAGGCACTCCAGGTTGGAGTCCGGTTACAGAGGCTCTCCGGGTTGGGTTTCGGTTACAGTTATCCCTTAGGTCTTGGCACGAGGCCTTGACACAGAAATTAAAGTTCAACATTATGTATTCCGTCATTATGAAAGTGGTTATTGATAATGAATGTGATTATTCGACTAGTAGAACCTCCATGTGAATAAGTAAATGGAATTATTTCATTTTTTTGATTTTGTTTTAGTTATGAATTGCCTTAAATGTTTATGCTTATTTATGAAAGTTTCTTCTATATTGTTATCCTTACTGGGCATTTGAGCTCACCCCTTTCTATGTTTTATTTTTCCCACGATGTGAATAAGTTAGTTATGAGTTATTTTCAGGCACAATCTAGGAAGCTTGGATGTTTCCAATGGAATAATTTAGAGTCGTTTTTCTTTTCAAGTTGTAATGTTGACCTTATGAATGTATCTAGTATTTCCAAGGCTACTAAACTGATCGGTCTTTCGATACATGGTTTCCTTGTATCATGCCAATGTTATGTAATAATGCACCGACTATGGGTAACTGGGGTCGGGGTGTTACAGTGGAAAACAGTGATGAGGTGTAACTGAGTGCCAAAATAATGCTATAATCCCATTCATACTCACATGGTAAAATGCATATCATGATATGTGATAATGGATCTCGGAACCCCATACAGCCACACCACCTCAACCACGTACCTTTGCACTATGGCATCTACTACGCTTGACTCCTTGATTTCTAATAAGTGAGATGATTTCATTAGCCAATCCACTACTACCCAGATTTCATTGCATCCCACCTGAGCCATGGGCAATCCTATGATGAAATCCATTAATATTTCATCCCAATTCCAATCAGGGATATCTAAGGGATGTAACAAACCATCGGGAACATAGTTCTCAACCTTCACCTTCTAGTACACTAGGCACTCTACCACAAACTCCGCCAATGCCCGCTTCATCTCGGGCCACCATAACTATTACCTCAAGACACAATACATCCTGGAAACTCTTTGGTGTACTACTAGGGGCGAGCTATGAAAATAATGGAAAATACCTCACACAACGCAAATAGAACAAACATCTTCTCATGGAACAACATTCGATTTTAACCATCCCTCCAGAGCATCACCCTGGTCAAAGTGATCATGAATTACCTCTTCCTATGAGTCTCCCCACATAGATTCCTCCATATTATGCCTCATAGATGAATACATCATCATCTAGAATAGAAATCCTCTTCCTCCATCCATTCATACATCTAATTTAAAGGAAGAAAACTCCTCAATTTCTCTATAAGCATCTAAAGATTCCCGAAACACCTCCTTCTGTGACTTCCTACTCAAATCATTGGACAAAAAATTCCCATTTCTTGAGGTTTAGGAGATCTAAAAATCATATTCCTGGGAAAAACTCTATCCACCTCCACTACCGCAAGTTCAGATATTGCTGAGAAAAGATGTACCTCAAGATCTTGTGATCCATGAAAACTAGAAAGTGATCCCCAATGAGGTAATGTTACCATAAATTTAGTGTGAACACAACCGCTAAAAGCTCCAGATCATGGGTGGAGTCGTTACCTTCATGGGGACATAAATTTCTTGACCCATAAGAGATCACTCCCTATTGATGCATCGGTACACATCCCAAGCCTAGATGGGAAGCATCAGAAAACACCTAAAAAATCACCCCATCCTTTAAAAACCCGAGCTCCGGGGCATTGACCAAATTACCCTTCAGATATATGAATACCAACTGGCATGGATCACTTCACACAAAAGCTTGGCCTTTTCTTGTTAGATCTATCAATAGAGCTATTACTCGAGAGAAATCAGGTATGAATCTTTGGTAATATCCTACCAGACGGAGAAAGTTACAAACCTCTGCAACATTCTTGGGTGCTTCCCAAGAAACAACTACCTCGACCTTTGATGGGTCCACTAATACACCCTATTGAGACACCAAATGTCCAAGTAAGCGTACCTCCAATGTCCAAAACTTTCACTCAGAAATATTTCTGTAGAGTTGGTGGTATCGAAGGACCTATAGGATAGTCCTGAGATGATCATTATTCTACTCCTATGAATTATAGTAGATCGGGATGTCATCAATGAATACAATGATGAACTGGTCTATAAACTCAAATAAGATAGAGTTCATAAGTCCCACGAACACGATCAGTTCATTTGTAACACCGAACGACATAACCGTGAACTTGAAGTGCCCATAACTTCACCTGAAATCATTCTTTAAGATGTCACCCTACTTCAACCTCAACTGGTGATACCCAGACCACAAATTAATCTTAGAAAACAAAATTTATCCTCTCAACTAGTTGAAAATATCCTATATCCTCAGGAGAGGGTAATGGTTCTTGACTGTTACCTGACTCAATATTTGGTAGTCTATAAAAAACCTCATGACAACATATTACTTATTTGAAAACAAGATTGGATCACCCTAAGATGACACACTGGGCCAGATAAAGCCATTTTTCATCATATCATTAATCTGGATCCGTAAATACTGTATCTTAGAAGGTTCCATATTTAAGGAGCCATAGAAATCAGATTAGCACCGTGATGTAATTATATACCAAAATCAATGTCACGTTAAGGGGGAAGAGTCACAACCTCATCAGGGAAAACATCCAAGAACTACCCAAAACCTCTAGGAACCCCACCATCCCAGTATCCACCGATTCTAATAATATATCATTCAACAAGGAAAGAAAAGGATCTACACACCGACTGCCCATTATACAACTCTACTTGCTAAAAAATGAACACATTGGCCATCCTTTACTGAAAAAATAATTCTTCTTAGGAAGTATTCAATAACATCATTCATAGAGTACAACTAGTTGATGATAAGGATAATATCATATGGCTACATTTGTAGTAGAAAGATATCAACACTAGACTGATGCGGCCCCAACATCAGTCTACATCCTTGGAAAACATCAAAAAAGATGGTCCAATCTATGACTGGTGTACTTAACATGATAAGAAAAAAGTATCTCTATATATAGTCCTAGAGCATGGGATAGATCAGGTTCAATAAAGGAGTGAAAATATCCTGAATTAAACATGGCACAAACAAGAGTACTGAATAAACTGGTCGTACCTCAATCAATCTCCAAACCTGCTGGAACTACTACCTATGCAGTGTGAAAATGACCATGCTCAGCTCCTCTACCCATCTGATGTTGGCCAACTCCCTAACCACACCTACTTAGAGGTTCTTGTGGAACACGCTAAGGTCGGCCTCTACCTACTCCGTCTCCCCTTAGTGGAGCTGGAGCCTGCTGTCCCTACTACTGAAACGGTCTGGCTAGAAATTGCTACTGAGGTGGGCGCTGAACCTTCCCACCTCCACCATACTGAGATCGAACTAGGAATTGAATATGAAGGTGTCCATTAACTCCACAAGTGAAACACCAGAATCTTAAGCCTATGGGAAAAGGATGAGGACCAGAAGGTCGAAACTGGAACTGCTGGGGTCAGCTCCCCATTGGTTGAAACTTAGAAGGTCATAATGTTAGAGAACTACTACTGACAGCCTTCCACTTTGAAGAGCTCAGCTAGTTACCCTCTCATGGTAAAACTCCTCATGAGTGCATTATTTCCACTACGTCTGCCTTATTCTAAACCTCTATGTATGTCGGTAAGGTGGAGAGAGTAACTGCATACTTGAGAGATGGAAGAAGTGCCTCCTCTAAAAATCTCACCCAAGACTCCTTATCTGGGAAGAGATCCAGAGCAAAGTGAAGTAGATCCTTGAACTTGATCCCCAACTCTTGTACATACATACTCCCTTTTTGGAGGGAGAGAAGCTCTTTTTTCTTCTTAGTCTTCATGGTTGAATAAAGGAATTTTTCCTAGAACTCCTCAAAATCAATCCACAGAAAATCACCATCCTTTCTCTCCCCCAGGAACAATGTCCACCACTGACACACAACTCCCCTCATTTGACTAACTTCCAATAGAACCTAGTACTCCGTCAGAGCCCAGATCAAGCTGAATGTGATCACTAGCTCCTCAAGACAACTCTCCATCTCTGTATCTGAAATTCTTCCTTCATACTTTCCCAGAGTCTACTGCTAGAAATAACGAAGGGTATTATGCCACTGATCATCTTCCCCCACTGGGTTAACCATCTTTCGGTCAATAAGGTCATCCGCTAAGCCTCCATTGCTCAATCCACTCATGGATGAAGATCAGGTTCCATAGCTGAAAGGTAAACAAGGAACCCCTAAGCCCGAGTAGTACGGAATTTATTTAGGATTCATTTTAACTCATTTTTTATTTAATTTTTCCTCAAAAACCTAAAAAAATAAGAACATAGTTATCATGATGCATGTACCTTTACTAGTGTCTCTACCCCACCAATGGTGTAGCCTCACTTGGTCGTTCGGTAAGCTCAGAGTCCTTGAATCAGATCACGGGGCCCCTAAAATCCCGTGTCATAGCCGATATTTCTTGTCCTATGTCATGAACCAAGACCGGATAACACTACTTCTATACCATCCCATGTAATCCTCACTATGCCTAAGTCAAAATTCCATCCTATCTCTAAACCATCTCTTTTGATACCATTCTGTCATAGCCCTCCTTATTCAAGATGAGGTAAGGGATGGAAAAGTTTCTTGACCTTCCATATTCAAGATGAAAAAGAGATAATGACCCCTGAGTCCCACCTCCAGTAGGCCCCAAGGTGGCAACTAACACCAAGGGTATATAAATATCACAAAAAAAGGAGGCATTACCCTTTTTATAGTAACAAAGATTAGTATATAAGATGTATCAACCTCAAAAAACCCCAAGAAAGATATATAAGAGAAACCAAAAATCCATCCCACATACATGTTTAAAGTAAAGATACTAGAAATTCAATGAAAATATCTAAAGTAAATACCAAAAGAAAATTATAACTAGCGACATAATAACTATACCAAATCCCAAGCTAGTAAGGTCCAACACAATCCATGTAATCTCCCTGGAAACCTAAAAATAGTTTTATATACATAGGGTGATCATACAAGAATAATTACCAGGAAAAGACAAAGTCACTCGGGCAAAAGTGGGAGAAGATTACTAATTTCCCTATGAGAAAACAATAGAAACTCAAAATCACATAATAAGGTATACTATCCACCCCCAACCTCACTAAGGAACGCTCACCAAATAACACAAGTAAAGTAAAGTAAAGTAGTAAACACATCGATATTTGGGTACCCCAAACCACTTCCCACCGGTTAACTACTCATCCCTAACAATGAATGACTTTATGCTACAACGCTATTCCACAAGCTCCACTATCACAACTTTCCTGCACACACCTGAACCACATACCATATCCTGCTCGCAAACACCTGGGCCACAACAACATCACATCCCGTCTGCAGACACCTGGGCCACAAAACCACAACCTCATCCTAGAGACACTTTGGGAAAGTACAACGTATCTCATCCCAAAGACACATGGGAAACACAACTCGACCGCAGACATCTGGGCCTCACAACCAAACCAAAAACTGCCCAAAGAGTCCAGGGATACCAATTCCTAGAAGAGGGAGAAGAGAAGATCCAATAACCAGCCATCCATCCTCCCACTGGGATGTTGGGAAATGAAACCCTCCCCCATAACAATTGGCGTGTTCGACACATAATTCTCAACATAGGTGCGGTGTGTATAGAAATCACAAGGAACTATATATATATATAGGTACCAAACACTCATCCCAACCTACGGTTTTCCAAAAAAATAACCATCCCACACCAAAACTGCCCTTACTGCCAGCCCTACATACATGTACCACCACGAACGACAGTCACTTTTGTAAGTTGATAATTGAACACTGCTTCACTACAAGACACAACATGAAACATACCCCCAAACAATTCATTTAACCAGTTTTTATTCTACATCATCAATTTATTTATTCCATCCCTACCCACGCAACTACCAAACACATCACACGAAAATTAGCATCATAACCCACACATACTTCAAAAATTCCCTGAAACCTCTGGGCGAAAGGCCCATGCAAGGTAACACTATCCTTATTTAAAATTATCTCTCCTAAACCATCCTCAGCAGCCCCTCTACACAAAAATCACCACATTCAACAAAAAAATCAAAACTCAATCAGCTTGTAGTCCCACTGCACACTCCCCTTTCCTGGACACCTGTTCAACCACTACCACTATCATTATTCGAAGTAATGCCGCCCTATCCTTCCTCTCAACAAAAAACCCCAAAAAAACCTCATTAATACTACACTTAGTAGCCCTTCTGCACAAAAACACGACACCCAACACACCCATAAACATAAACATAACACAAACCAATCCTGCGGCCCCACTGCCCAACTATTTCCCAAATGTAGTCCCACTGCATAACAATTTCATCCATTCCAAAATCAACCAATCTCTCAACTTGATATTCCATTACACCACCCATACCACCCCATACTCACAACCACACTCCCATATGGTCAAACAGATCCATACACAACACACAACCACACTAAACAGAAATGTGTATTCAGATTTAGCAACCCTCATTCTTTAATTCAACTTTCATTATTTAGGGGTGATCACAGAATAAGTTCATTCTTAGGTCATCCATTTATTTAACTGGGTATACATGATTAATATAGTTTTCATGTTCATATACATTCAATAGAATATTAACAACAATTATTCATGAGTATGGTGAGAAAATAGAGGCCACCAATAACCATGTTTTTTCAGAGGGCATACGACCAACACAATTCCAACCATGGATCAAAGATAACAAATAAAACAATAAAAAAATCATTTTCATCTCCCTTAACCTTATTTATTAATTTGTTTAAAAGTATAAAACTGTATTCACAAGAAGACATCAATATACCCACCTAAAAAGATACACAATTGAATAAGAGATGAAGGAATCCCTACCTAGAATAACAGACGATCAACAATTCCTACTTGCATCAAAAATAGGGGGTTGTACAAGCATATGGAGAAAATACTAGGGAAAAACTGAATATACTTATATAGCGTAGGTGCATGACTCCTCAAGGAAGAAAGGTTATAGGCAGAACAAGAGAAAATGAATACAGACCGGGAAGAGATGGTCTTAGCTTAGAAAATCCAAATCCTATATCAACGGAATGGAAATGGTTTTAGGGGACATTAAAGTCAGATAATGGCCAATACTATGTGGTTTGACTATTTTAAATTCCTATAGGCATTATGATATTAAAGATATAATTAATATCCTTTGAAAAAACTTTAGAAGTGCTCAAACATGGATTTAAACTCGATTTACATCAAATTAAACGTAGGAGGGGGAAAATTGAAAAAACTAGTAAAAAATGAAAATGACTCAATGATAGGTGATCCACCAACATGATTAACCAATAGTGAGTCATCGATACCTGAATCAATGATGCGAGTTACCAATGCGACTCATTGAAAAGAGTCATCAAGCCATTCATCGATGCTACTCACTGATGCCACTCACCAAAACCACTCACTTATTCCCATCCTACTGACGCCCAACCTATCGATGCCTCGACCTAATGATTCCCTAACCTACCAAAACCCTAATTCACTGAAACCTTGATTCACCAATTCTGATCTATTGATGCAATCTACTAACGCCTACCTACCGATGCTGAGCTACCGACGCGAGCTACCGACACGAGCTACTGATGCCAACCTACTAATGTTGAGTTACCAACACAAGCTACTGATGCCAAACTACCATTGATGATCTACCTATGTGACTCACCAATGCCTTAATAACTAATAAAAAAACTTTAAATTTGGAAAACTCTTGAAATGATCTATCATTTCCTCCCAGAACACCCCAAACCTTGGATTTTGAGAAAGTAATGGATCCGGGAGGTCTGACCCATTTCAATATCAATACAAAATATAAATAGACAAGGATAAGTAAAAAAGGGTTATTTATGTTGATTAATGGAAATATAATTAAAATATAATTAATTTTTTTTGAGTAAAATACCTTTTTCAGTTTGAAAATCACTTTTTAAAACATAAAACATTTTGAAAAATTTTTTATTTGAAAATAACCTTGAAAACTTATAAAGGAATATATGGAAATAATTTAAAACAATCTTCAAACCATATTTTTTTTAAAATCCTTTTACTTAAAATTTTTCTTAAAATATCATTTAAAAACACTCTAAAAACATTTTTAGAAATCATTTTTTTGAAAGAAAAAAAATTTCTAAATAAAGTGATAAATAAAGTCTGATTTTATTAAAAATAATTTCTCAAACACTTTAAGTACCAAAGAGTAGAAAAAATGGAAAAATTACTTTTAAGTATCATTAATAACCAGAGGAGAATATTATTATTGAGAATTATAAGAATTAAACATCATAGAATTAATCATACACAATCTCGATAAACGATGAGATTGTAACAATATACTCTTACCCCTTTTGTAACTTAGAATTGTAATCAACATGAAGTAATAACATTAAAAAAACTTAGAATAAAATTAAAAATAAGTATATTAATGATATATCATGTTAAAGTGGCATTATATATACACCTTATAAAAGAATATATGTATATTACTTAACATATGTCATAAGGAAGGTAAATTGAGACAAAAAATCCCTGACTGCTTTGGTAACTTTGAAACTGTAAACCCCATGAAATAGATATGCTCAAATGGATATTTATATCCCCATAAATTTAATTATATTAGTCATAAAATAAATTCATTATCATTATATAAACCACAAAACAAAAAATAATTGGTGATTATGGGATGTATCTCACAGAAATAAAAGTGAGACAAGAAAAACCCTTACTACTTGAGTAACTTTTGAATCAAAAAATACATGAAAGAATAAAATAAATTGAAACATTAAATATCATAAAATAAATTAAATTAATGATATAACATTTTATCAGGAAGTATATATACCATAAAAATTAAATAAGTGGTGAATATAGCATAAGTCTCACATAAATAAAAGTGATACTTGAAATCCCATTACCTTGAGTCTGATTCGTCATGATTGTTCTTTATATTAACGAATAATGAACTAATGTTGATTATTTAATTTATTTATAATATTTTTAAATTTTATTATTAATTTCATATCACTTATTAGTATGTTATATACAATTACTTAATCACTTAAGTTTAGGTAGGATGTTTTGATGATATTTAGATTATGTATCAAAACTGACTTTGGTAGGCCGAATAAGGTCAAAGAAGTAATTATATAAATATATAAAGAATAATAATCATGAAATAATTATTATATTTATACATAAATTATACTTTTAAAACAAATCATGAAATATGGTTATTAAAATGAACCAACGTTACGATCATAAAGACAATAGGTCGTACGTACATATGAGTAACATTTATATTTTTCAATGATCATTATGGAAAGATGGTAAGTAATATTTTATATTTATAGAATGATAAATATATCATAAATACCATTATATTTAATTATATATACTTATATATATCATTATTTTTTATTTGGTGATGAAATAAGAAGATTCACAATGCTTTGAGGAGGTAGTAGTCCACACATCCACAAATGATGTTATCACTTTTCAACACGTGAAAAGATCAGAAAGAAAGTGACAAATTATATTTATATAAATATATTTATGTCATGAATTTAATATATATGTCATATATATCACATATTTTTATTAAACCCATACTTAATACATTCCATGTAAAGCATGAATGGATCACATCGCTTTGAAGAGACCGTAGTCTACACATCCACAAACATGTATTATATTCAAATAATATCTTAATATTATTAGATATGGCATAAAAGATGTTTCAATGCATATATTAACAACTTATAGTATTATTTATACATGGTATGTAGTTCTAAACATTACACAAACATTAAAGTTCTAATTCTGTGTAACTTGGTAAAGTATACAGTGTGTAGTTCTGACTACACAACATGTACTTACTTCACCGTATTTCCAGAAGTACACTCCTAGGTACTAAAAGTGTGAAGCATACTTAATAAATTTCAAAGTACATAGTGGGTACAGTGGGCTACACACTATTTTGTCTCTATGTTAGACGATTATCGGTCGGCTTAGCCGTGTATGGGATACACGGTTTGGCCCCTGACCCAAAGGGACTACACGCCGTGTGCAGTGGGCCAGATGACATGTAATTAGGTAAGTGTGTGCCTATCTGTCTTAGTCAACATGCATTGTAGAATTGACTACACCAAATGTAATAAATACACATGGCTTGAGTAATTGCTGAATTACTCCTAATGCACTGAACACAACTACAGGATGTGCAATTCGGATTACACGGTATGTATGGGATAGAACACGATGTGTAAGTCTGAACACGTAGAGTGTACTATCGTGTCACCTAAGAAGAATCATCAGCACCTCCTGATGAATTCTCTATTTTAATTTTAATCCCAAAATCATTCATTTCTGTGAAATCTGTGAGAAATGAAAAGAGGAAGAACATATATCAAAATTCAGATTACAAGAATGATTAAACTTGAATTAAAAAAATAAATTATTAAAACCTAAATCATCAATAAATTATTTAAATAATTATAAACTACGCCAAACCTCGCTCTGATACCACTTGAAGGTTCCGAGCACAGTGGAAGCACAGTTGGGCCAACACCCAACTTTAATTTTTACCATGATCAATGATTATTCCAGGATCAATACGAAGATGAATGCCAGTATCCACAAAATAGAATCAAAGATTTATATAAATAAGGAAGTGGACCAAAAACTTTTGAGAGGATATTTCACATCATGTTTATAATTAATTTAAATTTAATTTCTAAAGAAATAAAATACCTGGTTCTTTAGTACTTTCTTCGTTAATGATTTTGATCATCGGGATGACCCTTTTGAATTATCTCATTGCACTTGTGAGGATCCAAACTTGAATCCCTCTAGCGGTGATCTACACATGCTCCAATGATCTCTAATTAATGCCACTCACTTTTCAGGTGCTAGCACGACATAGAAAATGTCTTGCTTTGATTGATCTTGATCACCTGTTCTTCAATTTTGAAGATGGTCTCTCGTTCTTGAGAGGGAGAGAGGAGAGGAGTCAAGAGAAAATTTCTGACTTGGAAATGATATTGCGTTACCAGTTTCACATCCATGGAACAATATATTTACCTATCTATTTATTGACATGGGGATCCAGTTATAATATTTAATTGCATAACAAAAATTAAATACATTCATAACCTTAGATAAAAACCATGCTACATAATAACAATAACCACATCATTATTTGTGGTGCACCAAATTGTGCAAAAAATAATCATAAATGAAATCCCATTGCACATAATTTTAAGAGGGTTATTATTATTTTATTTTGTGTCAACTAGTTTTTAATTTGAATAAAATTATTCCACTATCTTGAGAATAATATTTATTCCATTAATTAAATTCAAATAGAATTTAACCAAGACCACCAGAAACACTTAGTGTGTGACTATCGAGGATTCTTTCTTGTTGGCATTAGGAGAGATTTCATAAAGTCCAAGAGTAATTTTTAGCAATGGGTCAAGGAACCAAAGAAAAAGAATTTAAAGTTGCAATAATGACATCTACATACGAACACTCACTGTGTAATATAATCCCTTTGTCTCAATATCTCATCAAGATGGATTCATGATAGTGTCATCAACCTTTATGATTGATATGTAATTTTATGACTACCTAAAATAAACTCTTCATTACACCATGGACATGGAATTTTGTTCGATGGTACCATTTCAATCAAAGGGTCGAGATATCAACTTCCATAAATGGAAGGGACAAATCCTTCCTCAACTTATCCATTAATAACATGTCATTCATGATGCACCCAATGTACCCTACTTCCTACCAACTATCTGCATGATAGTTTCATTAGTAAATAAAAGTGCATGAGTCATGACACACATTAATGATAATCTTAAAGTCTAAGGACCATTACACACACTTATAGATAAAAATATCCAATGACACCAAAACATGTGGAATTACTACTAGCGGGTCTATTATCAAAATCTCCCATCTTGAAGATTACCAAGTGGGAACTTCATGAGAAGAAGTCTCATTTTCTTATGAGTACTCACACATGACGATCTGTATTCTATGTGTCTCATAATAGTATTTCATCCAACGACATAACTATATTTAAGAATATTGTCATAGAAATTCAAGGTTCTCATCATAGTGGGGAACTGATATGACCTTCTCAATGCGAAAAATACTCCAGGACATTATTACACTATAGTCATTCAGAATAATGAACAATATGTAATAAGATGTTTAATATTTAAATATATTAAATATTCATGTAATCAAAGTACAAAAAGTTGGTTCTAGGACACCAACTCTTACAATATTTCTATTAAATATCCATATTATTTATCATTTAAATTCTTATTCATTAAACTAAATATCATTTCTAAATATGGTGTTTTACTTTAAAATTTATTTGATTTACTATGGTATTATTGATAATATGCTTTCTTTACTCGATACAAACAATTTTTTTGATAAAGTATAGTGTTCATGAATTAAATTTATCCTTTAATATATGAGGAATGCATTAGACATGTAGTGACAAGTGGAGCCTGAAATTATATATCTCCTCGATTCATCAATCGTCTCATGAAGTGAATCAGTAATCTAAAATTAAATGGGGTTTTACCCATAATTTTAAACTGTCTTGTGAAAGGTCTTAATGGTATATATATCATAATGTATACGATCATGAAGTCCAATTTTAAGCATTTACTTCATTAGGGATTCAATAATTATAACAACCCAGGACCTACACTCCCAGATCCTGTGATGAAATCCATAAATTTACATTCCTTGATTTAATACCAATAATCAAGACCCAAAATTTTCCATCCAAACCTTACAAAATAAAAAGGAAAACTTGGATCACTTACATTCTTAAGGACCTTTTAGGTTTATATTTTTAGAAAATCAGGACAAAATCCTATATAAAAAATTCATATGAATTTAAATGATCATTTCTCCTACTTAACCAATATTTTATTATTTCACAATAGGTCACTAACATCATCCTTGTGAAATCATTTATAGACAAAAATTGTTCAAACTCATTCTTTATAACTAGGGGAAAAGGAAACATAATAAGGGTGATCTCAAATGACCATTATGGGTAAACATAGGCATTAACAATTGAATTTAATAAATTGGAATAAGAGTGCATAAGGGTATGATGGCATAATTAAAGTGCACGAGTGAATCATAAAAGAATTCAAACTCATCAATACCTAGATCATCAAATATGAAAACATGGAAAAAGAAAGAGTCATTAGAATAAATAATAACGAGCCATGTGATATCAATCCTGATCATGATTATCATTATAAACCCATAGAATTCACAAATAAAACACGTATGTAACTTGGGACATCATTTTCACTTCACTCTAACAATCACTCTTACAAATAGAATAACCCTACAGTTGACATACATACCCAATGGATTGGAGGTATATCAAAGACCCACCTAACCATGGTTTATCATAGAACCACCCTTCATTGGTTTATCACAGAACCAACCATCATTGGTTTATAACATAACCACCTGTTAAATGTCTAAGTACCATTACATAATCATAACACATAAAATCTTTCATTTCATCATAAACTCATAGTAACAACCATTATCACTTTTATAACTTGATTAACCCATTGAAAAGAAATGAGTTATATAAAAATATCTTTTAAACATGATTAACCCATGGAAAATAAATGGGTTACATAAAATATATTTGAAATATGGTTAACCTATGGAATAGAAATGGGTTCCATAACAATCTATTTAAAACAATCTTAATCCATACAAAAAAGAATGAGGATGGTATCTACCACGACCCTCCTTCAAGATGAGGGAAGGGATGGAAAAGTGCCATGACCTTCCTTCTTCAAGATGAAAAAGAGATAATGACCCCCTGATTTCTACCTCTAGTAGGCCCTAGGGTGGCGACCATCACCAAGGGTATAGAAATATTCCAAAAAATGGGAGGCATTACCCTTTTTATAATAACCAAGATTGGGAGATAAGATGTATCAACCTCAAAAAACCCTAAGGAAGATATATAAAAGAAACCCAAATCCATCCCACATGCATGTTTAAAGTAAATATTCTAGAAATAAAATGTAAATATCCAAATTAAATACCAAAAGAACATAGCTAAACAACGACACAACAACTATCCCATTGCCTGAGCTAGTAAGGTCCAGTACGGTTTTCAAAATCTTATTGGAAACCTGAAAACATTTTTATATACGTTGGGTGAGAATAAAAGCATACTTAGTAAGAAAAACCAAATTCACTCATGCACAAGTGGGAGAAGAATACTAATTCTCCTGTGAGAAAACATCAGAAACTCAAAAGAACCTAACAAGGTATGCTGTACACCCCAACCTGACTAAGGAACTCTCACTAAATAACACAAGTAAAGTAAAGTAAAGTAGTAAGAAAATCAATATTTGGGTACCCCTCACCACTTCCCACTGGTTAACTTCTCATCCCTAATGGAGAACTTCCTGACACTACCATGATCTTCCACAAGCCCCACTGTCACAACCTACTCGCACACACCTAGGCCAAATACCACATCCTGCTCAAAAACACCTAGGCCACAACAACATCACATCCTGTCTGTAGAAACCTAGGCCACAAAACCACAACCTCACCCTGAATACACCTTAGTAAAGTAAAACATATATCATCCGGAAGACACCTGGGAAGCACACCTTGCCTGCGGACACCTGGGCATCACAAACGCACCACAACCTTCCCAAGAGTCTAGGGATACCAATTCCTAAAAGGGGGAGAAGATAAGATTCGATAACCATCCATCCATCCTCCCACTGGAATATTGGAAAATGACACCCTCTCCCATAAAAATGGGGGTTTTCAGCATATAGTTCTCAACACTAGTGGGGTGCGTATAGAAATCACAATGAACTACATGTATATATATAGGTACCAAAACACTTATCCCGACCTATGGGTTTTCAAAACAACAACTACCCCACACCAAAACTTCCCTTGCTTCCAACCCAACATGGACATACCACCACGAATGATGGTCACTTCCATAAGTTGATAAATGAACATTGCTTCACTAAAAGCCACAACTCGAAACAAACCCCCAACGAATTCATTTAACCAGTTATCATTATGCATTATTAATTAATTAATTAATTTATTCCATACCTACCTGGGAAAATACCAAACACAGCACACCAAAAGTAGCATCATAACTTACACATACTTCAAAAAGTCCCTAAAAACTCCAGGCAAAAGGCCCACGCAAGGTAACACCATACTTCTTAAAAATTATCCCTCTTAAACCATCCTCTGTAGCCCCAATGCACGAAAAGAACCACATTCATAAAAAAATCAAAACTCAACCAGCTTGCAGTCCCACTACACACTCCCCTTTCTTGGACACCCATTAAACCACTGCCACCATCATTATTCAAAGTAATGCTGCCCTGTCCTTTATCTCAATAATCAAAACCCCCAACAAACCTCATTACTACCACACTCGGTATCCCCACCACACAACAACACCACACCCAGCACACCCATAAACATAAATATAAAAATAAAACAACCCAATCCTGTAGCCCCTCTACCCAACCACTGCCCAGATGTAGTTCCACTACATAACAAGTTCATCCATTCCACAATAAACCAATCTCTCAACCTGAGATTCCATTACACCACCCGTACTACCCCATACTCACAACCACACTCCCAGAAGCATCACCACATGACCAACACAAAACACACAGTCTAATAGATCCACACACAACACACAACCACAAAAAATGGAAAGGTGTGTTCATATTTAGAAACCCTAATTCTTTAATTACACTTTTATTATTCAAGTGTGATCATAGAATAAGTTAATTATTGGAGAATCCTTTCATTTAATCTCTTATACGTGATTAGTTAAGTTTTCATGTTCAAAACCATTCAATAGAATATTAACAACAAGTATTCATTAGTATGGTATGAAAACAGAGACCACACATGACCATGATTTTCAGAGGGCATACAACCAACACAATTCACAGTGTGGATCAAAGACAACAGATAAAACAATACAAACATAATTGTCATCTACCTGACCCTTATTTATTACTTCATTTAAAAGGATCCAACCATATTCACAAGAAGGAATCAATATAACCACACCACATGATACACAATTGAAAGATTTATGAAGGAATCCCTACCTGGAACAACATAAGATCAATAATTTCCCATTGTGCCAAAAATAGGGGGTCGCGCAAGTAGTAAGAGAAACTCCTAGGAAAAAAATGAATATACTACTATAGTACAGGTGCATGACTCCTCAGGGAAGAAAAGTTCTAGGTGCACCAAGATAAAATAGAAACACACTGTTAAGAGAATGTCTTGGCTTAGAAAAGTCAGATCCTATATCAATGGAAGGGAAATGGTTTCAAGGGGCATTAAAGTCGGATCATAGACAAGACCACATGGTTTGACTATTTCAAAGTCCCGATAGCATTAAGATATTAAAGATATAATTAATATCCTTTGAAACGCCTTTATAAGAACTCAAACATGGTGTTAAACTTGATTTATGTCAAATAAAATGTAGGAGGGGAAAAACTAGAAAAACTGGGAAAAACTTGAAATGACTCACCGATGGGTGAGTCACTAACACGAGTCACCAATCATGAGTCATCAAAACCTGGCTCACCAACGCGAGTCACCAACATGAATCACCAACATGAGTCACCAATTCCATTCACTGATGCCACTCATTGATGCCACTCACCGATGCCACTCGTCAACGCCACTCACCGATGCCCGTCCTACTAATTCCCGACCTACCAACGCCTTGACCAATTAATGCCTTGAGCTACCAACACCCTAAGTCACTGACACTGAGCTACATAAGTGATTCACCAACGAATACCTAATGAAATTGAGCTACTGACATGATATAATAATTCCATCCTACCAATGTTGAGCTACCAACATGAGCTACCGATTCCAACCTATTGATACTGAGCTACTGACGCGACTCAACAACACCTAACTCATCGATGAAAAAAATGTAAATTTGGAAAACTCTTGAAATGAGCTATCATTGCCTCCCAAAACACCCCAAACACTGGATTTTGACAAAGTAATGGACTGGAGAGGTCCGAACCATTACATCAGATACCTCTCAAACTATTCTTTCCCTTGAGAATTCAAAACCAAATCGAGAAGAAAGAGGGGTCCGAACAACCACCCCGTAAGATACCTCTCAAGAAAAAACCACTATGTGTTTTTCAAAAGATAGAGTGAAACCTCAACATCCAATAACACATAATCCTACATCTACTAACCTAAAAATACACAAGATACCCCACTCAAGAACCAACTACCCAGACACATGAATTAGGTAATTCTTTTCTTCATGTTGAGATACTATCCGCTATGGGAAACACTGGCTCACCTGCATGAGTTTAATTGAATATCAATTAATGCGTCTCTATTAGGAATCAAGTCCCCCCATTTTCACATGTTAGGAATTTATCACACACTACAGAATAAGAAAGAAACCCATCTTATAAAAAATAAGGTTCAAGCACTACATCAAAAATCAAAACACACAAGAACAACTCAAAACAACTCCAGGTACTGGGTACACATTTTTTGTCTCTTTCTCCTAAGTACTCTCCTCCGATTCACAATTCCACCAAAACACATGGACCAAAGAAATGGTCCATCCACATAAAAACTTCTCCCAAAAATCCTAGATCTCCTCTAGACTATCCACAAGCATTGCGTCATCCTTAATATCCAACTCTCCTCAGTCAATGACTTGGGAGTCATCGTGAAGATACCAATGAAGCTAGGATACATGGAAGAAATCGTGGATCCTCTCCAACTATGGTGGTAATTCCAACTGGTATGACACCTAGCCACCTTGCCCTAACACCAGGAAGGGTCCGATGAACCTGGGAGAGAGCTTTCTCCCCCTACCAAACCCCTGCTACCCACATTGAGGGGAAACCTTCAAGAACACGTGGTCCTAAACATTGAACTCCAAGGGCCTTCTACTACGATTGGAATACGAATTCTGGTGGCCCTATGATGCCTTCATCCTCTCTTGGATAATCCGAACCTTCTCGATCATACTCTGCACCACTTCCAAACCAAGAATAGCTGCCTCCCCAACTTCTGTCCAACACAAAGGTGAACGACACGAACTCCCATAAAAGGACTCGAACAGAGACATAACAATAGAAGAGTGATAGTTATTATTATAAGAAAACTCTACCAAGGGATAATTTTTCACCCAAGACCCACCCAAGTACAAGATTCAAGCTCACAACATATCCTACAATGTATGGATGGTCCTCTATATCTTCCAATCTGTCTAAGGGTGGAAACTGTGATGAGGCGTAACTGAGTGCCAAAAGAATTCTATAATCCCATCCATACTCACGAGGTAAAATGGATATCATGATATGAGATAATGGATCTTGGAACCCCATATAGCCACACCACCTCAACCATGTACCTTTTCACTAAGGCATCTACTACGCTTGACTCCTTGATTTCTAAGAAGTGAGATGATTTCATCAGCCGATCCACTACTACCCAGATTTCATTGCATCCTCCCCGAGCCTTGGGAAATCCTATGATGAAATCCATTTATATTTCATCCCAATTCTAATTAGGGATATCTAAGGGATGCAAAAAACCATCAATAACATGGTTCTCAACCTTCAACTTCTAACACACTAGGAACTCTACCACAAACTCAGCCAATGACCGCTTCATCTCGGGCCACCATAACTATTACCTCAAGACACAATACATCTTGTAAACTCTTGGGTAGGGGTGAGATATGAAAATAATGGAAAATCCCCCACACAACGCAAATAGAACAAACATATTCTCATGGAACAACATCCGATTCTAACCATCCCTCCAGAGCATCACCCTGGTCAAAGTGATCATGCATTACCTCTTCCTATGAGTCTCCCTACATAGATTCCTCCATATTACGCCTCATAGATGACAAAATAGTCATATAGAATATAAATCCTCTTCCTCCATCCATTCCTACATCTAATTGAAAGGTAGAAAACTCCACAATTTCTCTATATGCATCTGAAGATTCCCGAACCACCTCCTTATGTGACTTTCTACTCAAAGCATTGGACAAAACATTCCCATTTCCTGAGGTTTAGGAGATCTAAAAATCATAGTCCTGGGAAAAACTCTATCCACCTCCACTACTGCAAGTTCAGATCTTGCTGATAAAAGATGTACCTCAAGATCTTGCGATCCATGAAAACAACAAAGTGATCCCTAATGAGGTAATGTTACCATAAATTTAGTGTGAACACAACCGCTAAAATCTCCATATCATGGGTGGCATCACTACATTCATGGGGACATAACTTTCTCGACCCATAAGAGATCACTCCCTGTTGCTGCAATGGTACACATCCCAAGCCTAGATGAGAAGCATCAAAAAACACCTCAAAAATCACCCCATCCTTTAAAAACCTGAGCTCCAGGGCATTTACCAAATTCACCTTCAGATAGATGAATACCAACTGGCATGGCTCACTTCACACAAAAGCTTGGCCTTTTCTTGTTAGATCTATCAATGGAGCTATTACTCAAGAGAAATAAGGTATGAATCTTTAGTAATAGCCTACCAGACTGAGAAAGTTGCAAACCTCTGCAACATTCTTGGGTTCTTCCCAAGAAACAACTACGTCGACCTTTTATGGGTCCACTAATACACCCTATTGAGACACCAAATGTACAAGTAATCATACCTCCAATGTCCAAAACTTTCACTTAGAAATATTTTTGCAGAGTTGGTGGTATTGAAGGACCTCTAGGATAGTCCTGAGATGCTCAGTATTCTCCTCCTATGAATTATAGTAGATCAGTATGTCATCAATGAATACAATGATGAACTGGTCTATAAACTCAAAGAAGATAGAGTTCATAAGTCCCACGAACATGATCGGTTCATT
Source organism: Viscum album (assembly GCA_963277665.1). Taxonomy (NCBI): domain Eukaryota; kingdom Viridiplantae; phylum Streptophyta; class Magnoliopsida; order Santalales; family Viscaceae; genus Viscum; species Viscum album. The sequence continues at coordinate 1,149,826,571 of OY728121.1, read as the reverse complement.
TGTAACACCGAACGATATAACCATGAACTTGAAGTGCCCATAACTTCACCATAAATTATTCTTTAAGATGTCACCCTTCTTCACTCTCAACTGGTGATACCCATACTACAAATTAATCTTATAAAACCAACTTTATCCTCTCAACTAGTTGAAAATATCATATATCCTTAGGAGAGGGTAATGGTTCTTGACTGTTACCTTATTCAATCTCTGGTAGTCTATAACAAAACTCATTCCACCATATTCCTTCTTTGAAAACAAGATTGGATCACCCCAAGATGACACACTGGGCCAGATAAAGCCATTTTTCATCATATCATTAATCTGGATCTGTAAATACTGTATCTTAGAAGGTTCCATCTTTAAGGAGCCATCAAAATCAGATTAGCACCGGGTTGTAATTATATACCAAAATCAATGTCACGTCAAGGGGGTAGAGTCACAACCTCATTAGGGAAAACATCCAAGAAATCCCCAAAAACACTAGGAACCCCACCATCCCAGTATCCACCAATTCTACTGATATATCATCCAACAAGGAAAGAAAAGGATCTACACGCCGACTACCCATCATACAACTCTACTTGCTAACAAAATCCACACATTGTCCATCCTTTTCTGAAAAAAAATTCTTCTTAGGAAGTAGTCAATAACATCAGGCATAGAGTACAACTAGTTGATGATATGGATAATATTATATGGCTACATTTGTAGTAGAAAGATATGCCCACTAGACTGATGTGGCCCCAACATCAGTCTACATACTTGGAAAACATCAAACAAGATGGTCCAATATCTGACTGGTGTACTTAAAAAGATGGGAAAAAGTATCTCAATATATAGTCCTAGAGCATGGGATAGATCGGGTTCAATAAAGGAGTGAAAAGATCCTGAATCAAACATGGCACAAACAAGAGTACTGAATAAACTGGTTGTACATCAATCGGTCTTCAAACTTGCTGGAACTACTACCTCTGCAGTGTGAAAATGACCATGCTCAGCTCCTCTACCCCTCTGATGTTGTCCAACTCCCTAACCACACCTACTTAGAGGTTCTTGTGGAACACCCTGAGGTCGGCCTCCACTTACTCCATCTCCCCTTAGTGGAGCAGGAGCCTGCTGTCCCTAATAATGAAACGGTCTGGTTAGAAAGTGCTGCTGAGGTGGGCGCTGAACCTTCCCACCTCCACCATACTGATCTCAAACTGGGAATTGAATATGAAGGTGTCCATGGACTCCATAAGTGAAACAACACAATCTTAAGCCTACAGGAAAAGGACGAGGGCCAGAAGGTTGAAACTGGAACTACTGGGGTCAGCTCCCCATTGGTTAAAACCTAGAAGGTCATAATGTTGGATACCTACTACTGATAGCCTTCCCCTTTGAAGAGCTCATCTGGTTACCCTCTCATGGTAAAACTCCTCATGAGTGCATTATTTCCACTACCTCAGCCTTATTCTAAACCTCTATGTATATCGGTAAGGTGAAGGGAGTAACTGCATACTTGAGAGAAGGAAGAAGTGCCTACTCTAAAAAAATCTCCCAAGACTCCTTATCTGGGAAGAGATACAGAGAAAAGTGAAGTAGATCCTTGAACATGATATCCAACTCCCGTACAGACATACTCCCTTTCTGGAGGGAGAGTATCTCTTGTCGCTTATTAGTCTTCATGGTTGAAGAAAGGATTTTTTCCTGGAACTCCTCAAAATCAATCCACAAAAAATCACCATCCTTTATCTCCCCCAGGTACAATGTCCACCATTGACACAAAAATCCCCTAATTTGACTAACTTGCGATAGAACCTAGTACTCCGTTAGAGCCCAGATCAGGCAGAATGTGATCACTAGCTCCTCAAGACAACTCTCCATCTCTGTATGTGAAACACTTCCTTCATACTTTCCCAGAGTCTACAGCTGGAAATCACGAAGGGTATTCTACCACTGATCATCTTCCCCCACTGGGTTAACCATCTTTCGGTCAATAGGGTCATCCTGCTAAGCCTCCATTGCTCGAGCCACTCATGGATGACGATCGGGTTCCATAGCTGAAAGGTAAACAAGGAACCCCTAAGCCCGAGTAGTATGGAATTTATTTAGGATTCATTTTAACTCATTGTTTATTTAATTTTTCCGCAAACACCTAAAAAAATAAGAACAAAATTATCATTATGCATGTACCTTTCCTAGGGTCTCTACCCCACCAATTGTGTAGCCTCACTTGGTCATTCGGTAAGCTCAAAGTCCTTGAATCGAATCACGGTGCCCCCTAAAATCCTATGTCCTAGCCAATCTTTCTTGGCCTATGTCATGAACCAAGACTGGATAACACTACTTCCATACCATCCCATGCAATCCTCACTATGCCTAAGTCAAAACTCCATCCTATCTCTCAACCATATCCTTTGATACCATTCGGTCACAACCCTCCTTATTTAAGATGAGGGAAGGGATAGAAAAGTGTCTTGACCTTCCTTATTCAAGATGAAAAAGAGATAATGACCCCTGAGTCCCACCTCCAGTAGGCCCCGGGGTGGATACCAACACCAAGGGTATATAAATCTCACAAAAAAAGGAGGCATTACCCTTTTTATAGTAACCAAGATCATTATATAAGATGTATCTTCCTCAAACAACCCCAAGGAAGATATATAAGAGAAACCAAAATCCATCCCACATACATTTTTAAAGTAAAGATGCTATAAATTCAATGAAAATATCTAAATTAAATACCAAAAGAAAAAAGCTAAGTAGAGACACAATAACTATCCCAAAGCCCAAGCTAGTAAGGTCCAACACATTCCATGTAATCTCCCTAGAAACCTAAAAATAGTTTTATATACATAGGGTGATCATACAAGAATAATTAGTAGGAAAAGACAGAGTCACTCAGGCACAACTGGGAGAAGCATACTAATTCCCCTATGAGAAAACCATAGAAACTCAAAATCACATAATAAGGTATACTATACACCCCCAACCTCACTAAGGAATGCTCACCAAATAACACAAGTCAAGTAAAGTAAAGTATTAAACACATCGATATTTGGGTACCCCAAACCACTTCCCACTGGTTAACTACTCATCCCTAAAAATGAACGACTTGATGCTACCACGCTATTCCACAAGCCCCACTGCCAAAACTTACCTTCACACACTTGGACCACATACCATATCCCACTCGTAAACACCCGAGCCACAACAATATCACATCCCGTCTGGAGACAACTGGTCCACAAAACCACAACCTCATCCCAGAGACACTTGGGGAAAGTACAATGTATCTCATCCCAAAGACACATGGAAAACGCACCTCGCTCGCAGACAACTGGGCCTCACAACCAAACCAAAAACTGCCCAAAGAGTCTAGGGATACCAATTCCTAGAAGAGGGAGAAGAGAGGAGCCAATAACCATCCATCCATCCTCCCACTCAGATGTTGGGAAATGAAACCCTCCCCCATAACAATTGGCATGTTCGACACATAATTCTCAACACGGGTGGGGTGCGTATAGAAATCACAAGGAACTATATATATATAGGTACCAAACACTCATCCCAACCTACAGTTTTCCAAAAAAATAACCATCCCAAACCAAAACTTCCCTTATTGCCATCCCTACATACATGTACCACCATGAATGACAGTCACTTTTGTAAGTTGATAATTGAACACTGCTTCACTACAATCCACAACTTGAAACATACCCCCAACCAATTAATTTAACCAGTTTTCATTCTACACCATCAATTTATTTATTCCATCCCTACCCAAGAAACTACCAAACACATCACACCACAAGTAGCATCATAACCCACACATACTTCAAAAATTCCCTAAAACCTATGGGAGAAAGGTCTATTAAAGGTAACAATATCCTTCTTTAAAATTATCTCTTCTAAACCATCCTTAGTATCCCCTATACACAAAAGTCACCACATTCAGTAAAAAAAATCAAAACTCAATTAGCTTGTATCTCACTGCACACTCCCCTTTTTTGGACACTTGTTCAACCACTACCACTATCATTATTCAAAGTAATGCTGCCCTGTCCTTCCTATCAATAAAAAAACCCCAAAAAACCTCATTAATACCACACTCAGTAGCCCTGCTACACAACAACACCACACCCACCACACCCATAAACATGAACATAACAAAAATCAATCCTGCAGCCCCGCTTCCCAACCATTGCCCAGATGTAGTCCCACTGCATAACAATTTCATCCATTCCAAAATCAACCAATCTCTCAACTTTATATTCCATTACACCACCCATAGCACCCCATACTCACAACCACACTCCCATATGGTCAAACAGATCCATACACAACACACAACCACACCAAACAGAAATGTGTATTCAGATTTAGCAACCCTCATTCTTTAATTCCACTTTCATTATTTAGGGGTGATCACAGAATAAGTTCATTATTAGGTCATACATTTATTTAACTGGGTATACATGATTAATATAGTTTTCATGTTCATCTCCATTAAATAGAATATTAACAACAATTATTCCTGAGTATGGTGAGAAAATAGAGGCCACCAATGACCATATTTTTTCAGAGGGCATACGACCAAAAAAATTCCAACCATGGATCAAAGTTAACAAATAAAAAAATAAAAAAAATCATTTTCATCTCCCTGCACCTTATTTGTCACTTTGTTTAAAAGTATACATCCGTATTCACAAGAAGACATCAATATACCCACCTCGCAAGATACACAATTGAAAGAGAGATGAAGGAATCCCTACCTAGAATAACAGATGATAAAAAATTACTACTTGTATAAAAAACAGGGGGTTGTGAAATCATATGGAAAAACTCCTAGGGAAAAACTGAATAGACTTCTATATCATAGGCGCATGAATCCTCGGGGAAGAAAGGTTATAGGAAGACTAAGATAAAATGGAAACACACCGGGAAGAGAATGTCTTAGCTTAGAAAATCCAAATCCTATATCAACGGAATGGAAATGGTTTCAGGGGACATTAAAGTCAGATAGTGGCCAAGACTATATGGTTTGACTATTTTAAATTCCTAGAAGCATTATGATATTAAAGATATAATTAATATCCTTTGAAAAAACTTTAGAAGTTCTCAAACATGGATTTAAACTCGATTTACATCAAATAAAACATAGGAGGGGGAAAACTGAAAAAACTAGTAAAAAATGAAAATTACTCAATGATAGGTGATCCACCAACACGAGTCACCGATAGTGAGTCACCGATGCCCGAATCAATGATGCGAGTTACCAATGCGACTCATTGACATGATTCATCAATGCCATTCATCGATGTCACTCACTGATGCCACTCACCGAAACCACTCACTTATTCCCATCCTATTGACGCCCGACCTATCGATGTATCGACCTACTGATGCCCTAACCTACCAAAAACCTAAGTCATTGAAACCTTGAGTCACTGACGCTGAGCTATTGATGCAATCTACTAATTCCTACCTACCGATGCTGAGCTACCGACGCGAGCTACCAACGCGAGCTACTGATGCCAACCTACTAATGTTGAGATACCAACACAAGCTGCCAATGCCAAACTACCATTGATGATCTACCTATGTGACTCACAAATGCCTTAATAACTAATAAAAAAACAAAAAATTTGTAAAACTCTTGAAATGAACTATCATTGCTTCCCAGAACACCCCAAACCTTGGATTTTGACAAAGTAATGGATCAGGGAGGTCTGGCCCATTACAATATCAATAAAAAATATAAATAGTCAAGGATAAGTAAAAAAAGGGTTATTGGTGTTGATTAATAGAAATATCATTAAAATATCATTAATTTTTTTTGATGAAAATACCCTTTTCAGTTTGAAAATCACTTTTTAAAACATAAAACATTTTGAAAACATTTTTCATTGAAAATAACCTTGAAAACTTATAAAGGAAGATCTGGAAATAATTTAAAACAATTTTCGAACCATATTTTTTTAAAATATTTTTACTTAAATTTTTTCTTAAAATATCATTTAAAAACATTCTGAAAATATTTTTTGAAAACATTTTTTTGAAAGAACACAAATTTCTAACTAAAGAAATAAATGAAGTCTGATTTTATTAAAAAAAAATTCTCAAAAACTTTAAGTAATAAAGAGTAGAAAAAATGGAAAAATTAATTTTATGTATAATTAATAACCATAGGAGAATATTATTCTTTATAATTATAATAATTCAACATCGGAGAATTTATCATACACAATCTCAGTAAACGATGAGATTGTAACAATATACTCTTACCCCTTTTGTAACTTAGAATTGTAATCAACATAAAGTAATAACATTAAAAAAACATAGAATGAAATTAAAAATAAGTATATTAATGGTATATAATGTTAAAGTGGCAGTATATATACACCTTATAAAAGAATATAGGTATTTTACTTAACATATGTCACAAGGAAGGAAAATCGAGACAAAAAATACCTGACTGCTTTGGTAACTTTGAAATCGTAAACCCCATGAAATAGAGATGCTCAAATGGATATTTATATCCCCATAAATTTAATTATATTAGTCATAAAATAAATTCATTGACATTATATACACCACAAAACAAAAAATAATTGGTGAATATGGGATGTATCTTATAGAAATAAAAGTGAGACAAGAAAAACCCTTACTACTTGAGTAACTTTTGAAACAAGAAATCCATGAAAGAATAAAATAAATCGAAACATTAAATATCATGAAATAAATTAAATTCATGATATAACATTTTATTAGGAAGTATATATACCATAATAATGAAATAAGTGGTGAATATAGCATAAGTCTCACATAAATAAAAGTGATACTTGAAATCCCATTACCTTGAGTCTGATTCGTCATGCTTGTTCTTTATATTAACAAATAATGAACTAATGTTGATTATTTAATTTATTTATAATATTTTTAAATTTTATTATTACTTTAATATCACTTATTAGTATGTTATATACAATTACTTAATCACTTAAGTTTAGTTAGGATGTTTTAATGATATTTAGCTTATGTATCAAAATAGACTTTAGTAGGCCGAATAAGGTCAAAGAAGTAATTATATAAATATATGAAGAATAATAATCATGAAATAATTATCATATTTATACATAAATTATACTTTTAAAACAAATCATGAAATATGGTTATGAAAATGAACCAACGTTACGATCTTAGAGACAATAGGTCATATGTACATATGAGTAACATTTATATTTTTCAATGATCATTATGGAAAGATGGTAAGTAATATTTTATATTTATAGAATGATAAATATATCATAAATACCATTATATTTAATTATATATACTTATATATATCATTATTTTTGATCTGGTGATGAAATAAGAATAATCACAATGCTTTGAGGAGGTAGTAGTCCACACATCCACAAATGATGTTATCACTTTTCAACATGTGAAAAGGTAAGAAAGAAAGTGAAAAATTATTTTTATATAAATATATTTATGTCATAAATTTAATATATATTTCATATATATCACATATTTTTATTAAAACCATACTTAATACATTCCACGTAAAGCATGAATGGATCACATCGCTTTGAGGAGACCGTAGTCCACACATCCACAAACGATGTTATCATATTCCCACAAAATGGAAATAATAAAGGTATGTGTTATATAATAATTAAAAAAGAATAAATATCTTATAAATATCATATATATCATATAAAAATATTATTTACATCATTATTCTCAACCTTGAGAGGTGGTAATGGAAAAATAAATGACATTGGTTCGTGAGGCCGTAGTCCACCATACATACGAATGATGATTGCGTATCCCATTTGATGGAAGTGTGTAAAGTTTTAGATAATAAACTTAACATAGAAACATATTATTATATTTAACATACAGAGTTTATTATATAATAATTATATAAAAATAAATTAATGGGTTTTATAAAGAAAGAAAACAAAAGTGGTTATTGATGAATATTACCTCTTCTTTGGGTAGCTCCTTTTGGTTTGCACCAAAGGACTTCCTTGGATATATTTATGCCAAATTTAAGGATTTTTGGATGATTGGAGGTAATTTTGGAATATATTTTTAAAATTAATTGATGATAAAAATATATAGATAGGTGTGAAGAAACGAGGAGAGGTGGTGACCATTTATAAGTGGGAGGAAAGGACACACTTGGCATTTTCGAAAATAAGATAGGTGAACCCACATTTTTACCTAAAAATAGGATTCAATAACACACAAAATTTGATAATAGAGGTTTAATGGTTTAAATATTTCCATACAATGGGTTTTGGATAAGTTTTGGGTCACTTTTACACCTTATATTTTAAGTTTAACCACTAAGTAAACTCATTTTTCTCTTAATCACATTAATTAATTTTAATTTATTCCACTAATATTTTGGGTAAAAAAATTTTAAATTTATATATATTACAAATTATTATTTTAAAAAATATGGAATCCATTTTTTTTAAATTTAGATCATATAAGTGAAAAAAATTAATTTAAAATAAATCCTGTAGACGGGACGAGAAATCAGGTTTTTAAAGTGAAAATGTTCAAAAGTTTGAAATATTTTTGTATCCAATTTCAATGTGAAATTGATTAAAATGACATAAATTGGATTAATATAAATTTAATTAAAATATTTTAACTTAAAAACTAATTAATAATATAATTTAAAATTATAAATTATTTAGATGAAAAAGCAGTTTTTAATTAAAATCCAGTATTTCTCACTATTCATCAAAAAAAGAAACTTCTCAAAAAATACCAAAAATTAACCCTAAGATAATTTTGAAATTAAAATTTCAAAAAACAAGTTTATTTTTTCAAATAAATTTTATAAAATTATAAAAAATTATTTTTAAAATAATTACACCATTAAAAGGTGATAAAACCGCCTTTAAAAAAATACAACTTTTTATGCATAAAATTAGATTTTTCCTCATATTATGCTTATAAAATATATTGGATGGATGTAAAAATATTTGATTGAATATATAATATGTATATTTCATTAATATAATTAAATAATAGTAATTAATTTAATTTATTAATATAATACACCTTTGGTGCATAAAAATGATTTTTTATAAAAACACTTTCTTTATATTCAATTGGTTTTTATATTCATTTATAATTAATTGGTAAACAATGAATTAATTTTATAAACATGTGTAAAACATATTGTCATAATTTATTTAATCTTATTCATTACCTCTATTCCAATGGCTAGGTGATAACTATCATGTTAAATAATAGTATTAATAGTTTATTATTTTTTGGTAAGACTCGACCTTGCATGTAACACAAGTTATTGAAGAAACTCAATGTCATGTCCAATAAAATATAGCCTTGGTATTGTGTATAGAATAAGATAAACTTTTAATTATATGTAAATCAAGCTATAAAATAATTTAAATTAATTTGAATTTAGATATTTAATAAAATCTTAGGATGTTACATCCTACCCCCTTAAAAAATGAATTTCTCCCTCAAAATTCATCTTTTTAATGAAAATATTAACTTTTTTTTGAATTATTATATTGAAACCCACATCGTACAAATGAAGTAAACAAAAAATACCTTAAAAAAGTAAATTGGGAAACATAAAGGTCACATGAATTTACACATATCTAGGATTCCACACAGGGAGAACATTGGTGGGAAATTAAAAGATGGATTTGGAAGAGAAGACTAATTCCCATGGACTAATAGAGAGTGATAGAGAATGTGGTTAATAAGAAGTCAATGAAAAAAACACCATCAAAATTGGTTTTGTAAAGGTCATTGATATCATTAAAAATGATGGTAATAGGACAAAATTTTATTTCAAGATCCTTTTTCTAAAGTTAAAGGATTATTTCACCATCTATACTGAAAAAATAATGAAATATACTTACTTGACAAGTAAAATTTAAACCTTTAAACAATTTCCACCACAATATTATCTTTTTCTTCTAGATTATGATTATTCAAGATGATTATTTCACACCTTAAGCACTAAAATAAAATTTTAAAGACCACATAACCATAAAAGGGATAATCAAGCTATTACATTCGTCTTTAACCAAAAAAAATGAAGAGAAAATGGTAAGATAATTCAAAAAAATTAATAAAACTTCACAAATTAATCTCTAAATTTCAATAGTAATACACAAAGTTCAGACCAAATCATTCCATAAATAACTATCCTTAAAATTATTCAAACATTTCATGACTAAGTTCAAAACCCAAATATTAGAAGGGCTTGAACGTATATTCTTCTGAGATAAATCAATAGTTATTCCTCAAATAAAACCCCATATGTTTTCAAAAAAAACATAATATTTAACTATAAAAAATTTCATACAAACCAGGGCATCGTGTAGGCTAGTGGTAGGTATAAAAACCTTTATCATCCTTTAGTCATGAGTTCAAGCCCCACTACCTTATCTGATGCAATGGGTTGTCACCCAACATATGAGTTGTAATTTTTAAAAAAAATGAAAACTAATTCCTTCTTAAATAACACTTCATGTTGATCCAAGAAGTTAAAAATACCCCAACCCCAAAAAACATCTCCCAAAATTTCATTAATCTATTTAATACTTCATCGCTCAAAAACTCAAGGGGTGTATAAGATATTAAACTTATGATAATTATTAATCTTATATACCTATAATAGTATTCATAACTCTTAAGAAAAACTCCCGTTAAATAATCCTAATATTCAAAGTTATCTAAAGTGACCTTTGATACCAAATATAACAACCTAGGACCCTCACTCCTAGATCCTATGCTGAAATTCATAACTTTAAATTCCCAACTTTAATGTCGATAATTATGACCCAAATTTATCAATCTAAACCTTAAAAAAACGAAAGGAAAACTTTTATCACTTATATTATAGAGTACCTTTGAGCTTTAGATATTTAGAGAATTAGGAAAAACTACTACATAAAAAATTCTGATGACTTTAAATGAGAATTCCCCCCACTTAACCCATATTTTCTTATTTCACATTAGGTCATCAACATCATCCTCATAAAATCCTTTATAGACATAAATCATTTAAAATCATTATTTATAACTCGAGGAAAAGGAAACATAATAAGGGTGAGCTCAAATTATTATTAAGGGTAAACATAAGTAATAATAATTTAATTTCATCAATGAGAAGAAGAGTGTATAAGGGTATGATGAAATAATAAAAGTGGATGAGAGAATCATAAAATAATTCATACCTATCAATACTTAGATAATCAAATATGAAAACATGGAAAATTTAAGAGTCAGGATAATCAATAATCATGACCCATGTTATATCAATATTGATCATGATATTCATTATAAACCCATAACAAGCATAAAGAAAACATTTACATAACTCGGGACATCATTTTCACTTCACTCTCACAATCACTCTTACAAATGAAATAACCCTATAATCGACTTCCATGCCCAATGCATTGGAGGGATATCAAGGAACCCACATCCTTGGTTTATCATTAAAACCACCCATCATTAGGTTATCATGGAACTACCCATCATTTATTTATAATGTAACCACCCATCAAATATTCAAGTACCATTACATAATCATAACACATAAAATCATGCATTTCATCATAAACTCATATGAACAACCATTATCTATTTTATAACATGATTAACCTATGAAAAAGAAATAGGTTCTATAATAATCTCTTTGAAACATGATTAACCTATGGAAAATAAATAGGTTCTATAACAATCTCTTTGAAACCTGATTAAACCATGGAAAAGAAACAAGTTCCATAACAATCTCTTTGAAACAATCATAATCCATCTAGAAAATAATGAGGATGGTATCAATGCAAAATATAACCCATGGAGTATAAGTAACAACAAGGGTTTTTGACATTTATGAATGTAAATACCATTAAAATATCATTATTTGTTTTAGTAAAATACCTTTTTCACTTTTAAAACCAATTTTTAAAATATAAAACATTTGGAAAATATTTTTCTTTGAAAATAACATGGAAAAATAATAAAAGAATATTTTTAAATAATTTCAAACATTTTAAAAACATATATATATTTTAAAACAATTCCCATGAAAATGAGGTTAAAATTTCATTTAAAATAATTATTAAAACATTTTTTGAAAACATCGTTTTGAAAGAACACAAATTTCCGACCAAAGAGAGAAATGAAGTAATTTTTTTATAAAAACACTTTCTAAAACATTTTAAATCCAAAACAGTTGAAAAAATGGCACAATTATTTGGAATTATCATGTATAACCATAGGATAAGATAATTCATAATAATTATAATAATTCAATATTAGAGACTTAATCATACACAATCTCGATAAACGATGAGATTGTAACATAAGACTTTTACCACTTTTGTAAATTTGAATCGCAATCCCCATGAAAGAATAAAATTAAATGAAACTTAGAATATAATTAAAAATAATTATATTCATGATATATATTTTCAAATTGGAATTATATATACACCTTTTAAAATAATATAGGCGTATTTGTTAACATACATCTCAAGGAAAATTGAGACAAAAACTCCCTTACTGATTTGGTAACTTTGAAACTGTAAAACACATGAAATATAGATTATAAAATTGATATTTAAATCCACATAAATTTAAGGATATGAATTATAAAATACATTAATGTTTAGTATATACACCACAAAAAAATAAGTGGTGAATATGGCATGTATCTTACAGAAATAAAAGTGAGATGAGAAAAACCCTTACTACATGAGTAACTTTTGAATCATGAGATCCATGAAGTAATAACATCAATTGAAGCATTTAATATCATGAAATAAATGAAATAAATGATATAAAATGTCATAGGTAAGTATATACACCTCATAAAAATGAGTGGTGAATATGTCATAGTTCTTGTAGAAATAAAAGTGAGACTAGAAATCCCCTTACCTTGAGTCAGATTCGTCATAATTGTTCTTCATATTCTTATATAATAAACTTATGTTAATTATTTAATATATTGATAATTTTTTCAAGTTTATTATTAATTTAATTTCTATTATTATTATGTTATATACAATTAATTAATCATTTAAGTTTACATTTGATGTTTCGACGATATTTGTCTTATGTGACAAAACTGAATTTGGTAGGTCGACTAAGGTTATAGAGGTCATTATATAAATATATAAAGAATAATAATAATTAAATAATTATAATATTTATACATAAAATATAATTTTATAACCAATAATGAAATATGGTTATGAAAAATTAACCAACGTTACAATCATGGCGACGACATGCTGTACGTATGCATGAGTAACGTTTCTATTTTTCAATGATCATTATGGAAAGAAGGTAAGTAATATTATATATTTAAAAAATGATAAATATATAATAAATAAAATTATATTTAATTATATATATCATTATTGTTTATGTGGTGATGAAATAATAAGATTCACATCTCTTTGAGGAGGCAATAGTTCACATGTCCACAAACAACATTATCACTTTTTCAGTGTGTGAAGAGGTAAGAAATAAAGTGATATATTATATTTAAAAAAAATATAATTATGTTATTAATATCATATATATGTCATTTATATCACATATATTTATTAAAACCATCTTTAATACATTCCATGTAAAGCGTGAACAAATCACATCACTTTGTGGAGGCGGTAGTCTACACATCCACAGACAATGTTATCATATTCTCAAAAAATGTAAATCATGAAGGTATGTGTTATATAATAATTAAATAATCATAAATACACAATAAATATAATATATATCAAATATAAATAGTATTTACATAATTATTACCAACCTTAAGATGTGGTAATTGAAGAATGAATGACATCAGTTCGCGAAGTGGTAGTCTGCCGTACGCACGAATGATGATTACGTATCCCATTTGATAGAAGTGTGTGAATTTTTTGGTCATAAAATTAACATAAAAAAATATAAGTATATTTAATATACTTATGTTATTATTTAATAATGATATAAAAATAAACTAAGAGGTTTGAGAAAGAAAGAAAACAAAACTGCTCCTAGATGAATGTTACCTCTTCTTCAGGTAACTCGTTTTGGTTTGCATGAAATGACTTTATTGGATGGATTTATGCACAATTTAAGGATTATAGGATGATGTGAGGGAATTTTTAAATATATTTGGATAATTAATGGCATATCCAAATGGATTTAGAGGTGCGAAGAGAGGAGGAGAGGTGTGGCCTTTTATAAGTGGGGGAAAGGACACACTTGGAATTATTGAAAATAAGTTAGGTGAACCGGCATTTTTTACCTAAAAAGAGTCTTACATAACACAAAAAATTATATAATAGAGGTTTAATGGTCAAAATATTTCCATAAAATGGGTTTTAGATAATTTTTGGGTCTTATTTACACCTTATATTCTAAGTTTAACCACTAAGTAAACTCATTTTTCTCTTAATCACTGTAATTAATTTTAATTTCTTTCACTAATATTTTTTTGGTAGAAAACCAATTTAAAATTAATATAAATTATAAATTATTATTATTTAAAATATTCAGTCCATTTTTCAAATTAAAATAACATACGTGGCATAAATTAATATAAAATCAATCCCATAGATGGTATGAGAAATTGGGTTTTTAAAGTGAAAATGTTCAAACATTTGAAATGTTCTTTTCATCCAATTTCATTGTCAAATTGATTAAAATAAAATAAATTGTATTAATATATATATAATTGAACTATTTTTACTTTAAAACCAATTGAAAATATAATTTATCATTATAAATTATTATGATGAAAAAGTATTTTTTAATTAAAATCAAGTATTTTTCACTATTTATCATAAAATGAAACTTCTCATTAAAACACCAAAAATTCACCCTAAGATATTTTTTACATTCATATTTAAAAAAATAAGTTTATTTTTTTCAAATAAAATTTATAAAAGTCTCAAAATTTAGTTAAAAAAATTGCGCCATTAAAAGGAAACAAAATTTCCATTAAAAAAATACAACTTTTTATGCATAAAATTTGACATGTCCTTATTTTATGACTATAAAATATAATGGATGAATGTAAAAAATATTTTATTTAATATATAATATATGTATTTACTTAATAACATTAAATAATATTAATTAACTTAATTTATTAAGATAATACGCCTTTAGCGCATAAAAATAGTTTTTTTTATAAAAACACTTCCTTTATATTCAGTTGTTTTTTATATTAATTTCTAATTAATTGGTAACCAATAAATTTATTTTATAAACATGTTTAAGCCATATTTTCATAATTTATTTAATCTTGTTTATTATCTTTATTCTAATGACTAGGTGATAACATCATGTTAAATAATAGTATTAATAATATATTATTGTACAATAAGACTCGACCTTGCATGTAACACAAGTTATCAGTAAAACTTGATATTAAATGAAAAATAATATAAACTTAGTTTTGTGTATAATTCAAGATAAAATGTGTATTGTTTGTAACTCAAGATATTAAAGAATTTAAATTAATTTGAAAGAAGATGTTTTATAAAATCTCAGGATGTTATAGTTATTATCATCCATGAGATTATTGCATAGATATTATCCATTGATTCATTTTTGATCAAGTTATTTATTAAAAGAAATGTGTGTTCAATTATTTACCTTTTTATATTTATATTTCTTTATATAACAATGATAGTATATTTATTGATTAAATGGAATGCATGTTCAGATATTTACCTCGAAATATTAATTATTCATCATTGTTTATACTTTATTTATTTATGATATCTTATTATTTATGTAACTCTTATTAAGTATTTGAGATCATCCTTATTTTTTATTTTTCCCCAGGATGTGAATACATAATCTTTGAATGATTTTAAGGATGTGTAATTTTTACTCCCACTATATTATATTCCATATTTTCAAATATAATGTGACATTCAAGTATATATCTAGTTTAGCAGTACTAATAAACTATTCGATCCTTGAGATTACATCACTTGTAAATTATTCCAAAGTATTAAAGTAACAACCAAATTTGGACTACTGGGGTTGGATTCTTTAAACAATATTCCTTAATGGTTTTCTAAGGTATCACTAAAAATTAAATGTTTTAAATGTGGATAATATAATAATTATGAAAATTTATTCCCTAGGAGGAAATATCATGAAGGGTTTGTCAAAATATCATGAATAAATGTTTATATAGTACATGTATAGAAGATAAAGAAATTATGAATGACATATTAAAGGTATGGATTATTTTAATAGTTTTGTTTATGTTTAAAGTTTGAAACATGATTAGATTTAGATTGATGAATCTTAGTATGTAATTTATATTTTTTATTGTAGAAATAAAGTATTTTGAAATAACTACAAGAGCCTCAGCCTAGTTAGTGAGGACTCAAAAAGTGCATCCAAGAGTCCCAAGTTCAAAACTAGGCGGAGACATATTTACAAGTTACTGTAGAAGTACTGTAGCAGACACTGTAGTAGACACTGTTTGGTACTCTAGTAGTCAGAACTATTAATTTGTTTGGGATTTCAAGCCATCGGTTTGGTCCCTGAGTCCTTTAAGGCCTTTCAGGCCACCCAAGGCCTTCATGCCAGTAAGGATTTCGGGCTACCTCATGGACTTCGGGCCACCTCAAGGCCTTTAGGATACCTTAAGGATTTCGGGCCACCTGAAATTGTGCTTAATGTACCAGGAAGACTCTATAAAAAGAAGACTCCAAATAAGGATTCAGATTAGGAATATTCACCAGTGTAGAAGCTGAACAGATTTAGTAGAAAGAGAGGGTATGGCGTAGCCATCGGGACTAGCCTGTGCATGCATGGGAGCCTAGTCAAACAACTATGCAAAGGTGGAGAGCTGATTTCACAATGCAGATGCTGGGGAAGATAATTTCCATGTAGTTATAGTCTAGATATTTCCTCTAAGACCTAAAGGTCATGTAATATCTAATCTTACATGCCTTGTAAGGGTTCCCCCTCATCCCTTGAAAGGGGGGTTATCAAAAATCAATAAAAAAAGAAGGCCTTTGGGCCATTCAAGAAAATAAGATGGAAAATCTTATTTAAATGTTTATAAAAGAAGTTTAATGACTGAAGTGTATATATATTGGTTTCTGAGAGTTATTATGTAGTGTTATTTTATTTAATGATTGTTATATTTAAGGATTATCATAATTTCAAAGTTAGAAATACCATTTTTGAGGCTATGTGAATTTATTATACGATGATTAAGGATATTTTGGAAAAGGTTTATTATGTTTTATAAAGAATACATTTTTACTAAAAATATAACCTTTTGGGATGTCATATTCTTTAATGTTTTTATTATGGTTGTTTAAAAAAAATCAAAGAACATATTGAGAAGAAATTAAAATTATTTTTGTAAGAGGTTCAATATATTAGGAACACTATATGATTAAGGTAAATGAAATATTGTTGTCTAGTATGGAATTTTCTTTGAATGTGGTTGATATTATTACTATAATGACTAAACTTGAAATTTAGGAATTATCATTACTTATACTAACCATTTTTTGTTTTCGTAAATATCTAGAGACAAGATGAATACATTTTCATACCATTTATGGATATTAAATTTTGTTAAAAGTTAATTTTACCAATTCATGAATGAAAAATTATTCATATTTATTTATCATTTAGAATATTAGATGAATCATAATGTAAAACTACTTAAAATACAACCAAAGAATAATTTTTTTATTATTTAATAAAAATAAATAAAGAAATCATTTTTTATCAGTATCTACCATGATGGTAAAATAATTCCACAACTTGATAAAAAAAATTATAAATCTTTCGCAGATTATGTGGAAAATACTACATAGTTATAAAGGTATGATTTTTTAAGTTCATTTAACTCTATGAGTCATATAATGATACAAACATGGTATTAGAAATATTTATTTGAGAAATAATAAGTTTCTAAGTAGTGACTTAGAAATTATTTATCATGATAGAATATATATCGGATTTAATTAATATTTTATGATTCACTCATATCTATAAGAAAAAATTAAAATGACTAAGATGAAAGTTCTTTAAGGTAGGGGGAATGCAAGACCCCAAGATATTAGTATGAATTATCTTCTAAATAATACTATGTTATCTATCTTATGTAACAAGAAACACAAAACCAAAGTGAATATTACTTTATAACAAGTTTTCTTTATATTATATATTTTCATCTTAAAGAAAAATTTATGAATTTTATAACATTAATTTGATGAAATTATATTTATTTTTAATTCAAAACTTCAAAATTATCTTAAGTTGATTTTTTATTTTCCTTAAAAGGTTGATTTTTGGATGAATAATGAAAAATGATGATTTTATCAATATTGTCCATTTAATGGAATTATAATGATAAGAGAATGACTTGAAAGTTTTTGTAACATTTTATATAGACCAAATATTTATTTAATATGTAATATATATAATTTAAATATATAATTTTAAACTTATAAATCTATGTATGATAATTTGGAAATATAAGTAACGTTTTAATTAAAATAAAAAAAATATTTTCACTTCTTCTATTTCAATCAAGTATTAAAAAGGTTCAATTTATTTTTGGTTTTAATTTAAAGTAAAATAAATATAATTTTATATTAAAATAATACAATTAATTCCATTGGAATCAACATTATACTTTATTTTGGTGTAAAATCATTTTTATTCTTAAAAGGGTAATTCGTATAAATAGAGTTTTTTATTGATTTTTCTAAACTTATAATAAAAGTAATTTTTACCAACTCTAGAAATATAATCCTATAAAATTTATTCCATATTTGGTACCATAATTTTAAAATTTTATAATTATTTTATTTTAATTTTTATTTATAACAAATAGTTATGGTAACAAAATTTCACTGTATTAATGGTAAAAAGGGTTTGAGAGGGGGTTAAACTAGAAAATAAGGCTTCAAATATCTATAAAACTAGTATAAATTTGATTGTATGAGTTTATTTTGACCTTAAATTATCATATATTTTAATTTTTTCTAAATTTAATCCCATTATTTGAAAATAAAATTTATTATATTTTAAAATTCTTAATATTTCCAATGGTACAATTACTCCCACATATAAAAGGGAACATTTTTTCATCACTTATTAACACACATTGAGAAAATTATTTTGACCAATATCTACCAAAATATATCTCAAAATATCCTCCCTAATTCATATATTATGTAACGCCCCAAGCTTCCACGATACGCTTCTCTTTGAATAGTACAATAGCGTGTGTTGTACGCAACTTCGAGTTCTAACACACACCACAACCAATCAAACTAGCCGTTATGAATAGTAATAACCACTTTCTGAAATTTTATAAATTTTATCTTTCAAAATGGAATTCATTTTTGGATTTGGAATATCGAAATTAGCCTAGGGTGAAATTTTGGTATTTTTCTGAAAATATTCAATTTTTGATGAATAGTGAAAAAACACTGAGTTATACTTTAAAACCGAATTTTTACTTAAATAATTATTTATTTTATTTAAATTTAATTAATGTCAAAATAGATACATAATATCTATATAATTTCAATGTAATTCATTGGATTTATTTCAGAATAATTTTAGATATATAAAAATTTTATTGAATTTTTCACCGTTTTTTACCCACCTCCTAGGAGAATTTGGAAATTCACATAAAACTTAATTTTACCACTTCTGGGAGTGAAATTTCTAAAATCCAAGACACATGGTTAATATTAAGGAGTAAAATGTGGTTCAATGAGATGAAAATAATTTTTGGTGAATAGTACCTTTTTACTTTTATTTACCATGGTTAAAAGTAAATAGGGTAATTAAGGGTAAAAATGATATTAATATTACCCTAACACATGTCCTAATTCTATTGGACAAGTGTATGTCGACCAAAAACAATCTTAGGAATAAAATATTATCATTTAGGTCCACTTGGATTAGATTAGGACATTAATTATTATTTAATTCAAAGAAGAGTTAAAAGAGTTAAAATCAAAGTTTAATTACTAAAACATTTCTAATATAGGGTTATACATAAGATAAATTCGATTGTAAATATTCATTATAAATATAAAAATATTTCCTACATAATGGTATTTTATTTATAATTTTTAGACAATAAATAATTTAATTTATTTATGACACAATGGTGATGCAGTAATTACCTAATTAATGAAATATTAAAATGATTGATATTATAAACATAAAAATAAATGTAATTTGAGACTTTTTATGAATTACACTAAATTTGTAGGTTAATATGACATATTAGTATTGGTTATATAAATTTTGTTCGAAGTAATAATGCTTTTATGAAATTATCAAAAACAAAATACCCAATAGTGTCAAAATTGACATAAAAGAGTTTTTTTAAAAAAATATTATATTATTAATTGATATTATATTCCTAAAAATCTAAGGTTCTGCAAAAGGACTTATATAATGATAGGTGTATCATTAATGGACCACTTGGGGGTCTCTGGGATGTATATAGTAAGTTTATTTACTATATAATATAAAAATACAAAGTGACATGGTAAATGTCAAACTAATTAACTAAGAGTTAAAACTAAATGATAAGGTTAATATAATGACCCAAAACTGTCTAAAATCTATTGTTTTAAAGGATTTCGACCCATACCCACCTTATACTTTTAATAATCTACTTTGGAGCCATTATAAACCGAATATGAATTTATTATAGAATAATACTTTAAGTTTTTCCTAAAGAGCCCCTCTTCCCCCTTATAAAAGGACACCACTTCGAACCAATTATTTACACCTTAAAAGCCTTTTGGATCAGCCAAACCCTGCCCAAATATTCTCTCAACTTCCCTCAATTTGACCTAGAGGCCTTAGTTTTATCATAAAGCCAACCTAAGGAGCCCTTTTGATCAAATCAAAAGGAAGAACCCGATTAAGAGGTAATGTTTTCACCACCCTCATTCAAGTTCCTTTCTTCTTCAACTTCTTATTTATTTGTTATTTACTTTCTAAAATAATAAATTTATTATCTCCTATATAATGTGATGTTATTATAAATATGGTACAACCATATTTAGTATTCTATCCATCCCTTGAATGACATGTCACCGTGCGTGCGTACGTACGACTTACTGTTTCCACGTCGTGGTGTAATTGTTATTCAATACATTATTATTTGTATGGGTATAATAATGATGTGTAATTGATGTAAATAATAAATATAACATGATAATGATTCTGTATATATGATATACCATCCAATTATATATTATTTTAATATCAAAAGAATGATATTGTCGCTCTTGCGTACGTACGGACTACCGTCTCCACGAACACGATGAGATTCATTCCCCATCGTATCCATTCAAGAATAAATTTCATTCTATGATTAAAAATAATGTTTAAAGTATTAATATCATTCTGGAAATGAATAAGATACAACCTATCCATAATAAACATGGCTTATGTAACAAAACATATAAAAGAAAATGAGTAAGTTAACACCCGAAACGACGATAATACTAAAATATTATTAACAAAGCATTATTAGAAGATCATATATGATATCATAATTATGTATATGGTTATTTTATAATTTAATAACAATGTTTTAACTAATATACAGGAATTGAACATACCATAGACTAAGGAAAAGTACAAGGTAAGGGTTTATTTCACAATCTCTTCATTATCTGAGGTTGTTTATACGTAATTATCTACTGGGACCTCTTTATCATCCACATCAATGTTTTTTAAAAATGTATTTCAAAACATTATTACTATTTTACATAATATGGGTTAAAGTCATTTATACCCTTGTTTTACTTTTTATAAGATGTTTATAAAGGAATCTTTCTGTCGTTTTCCAAACAAGGTCCTTTTTAACCTTTTCGATAGAATTAAGGAAAGAATGTATTTTTTAACTTATACGACGGGTGAAGCTATTTTCCACCATTATAAAATTGTTGAAGATTACCTTACAAGCTTATAAGAATATTTTTAAAGTAAATGTTTTATTTTATAATTATGTAAATTTTAAATGATTTTAAAAAATAGATATTTCTCTCAAATAGTTTTGATTTCATCTATGTCAACATCCTTGGATGGATTTTAAGTTTATTTGAAGTTGATTTATTATGATACAAAACTTCCGTATTGTATTTAAGGTTTTGGGATATTTTTTACTGTTGATGTGTTATTTTTGTACCATTCATGGTTTATGGAGAAAGTATTGACATTTCGTATGCTATTTTTAATACAAATGTTTATGTTATATTTAAACCTGTTCATATGAGGAATGCATTGGACTTAATAAGTGATGGGTGGAGCCTGCTATAACTCCTCGATGCATCAGTAGGTCTCATGAGACAAACTAGTGTATTGGCAGAAGGCCTTGAAAAAATCTTATTTGTAGTCTTGGCACGCGACTTTGGCTATGTGGTTATGATAGTCTGGAATTATGAATTCCATCATTATGAAAGCGGTTATTGATATTGCATGTGATTATTCGACTAGTAGAATATACATGTGAATAAGTAAATGAAATTATTTCATTTTATCTTTTCCATATTATGCTGACGTTCAAGTTTAAAAGGCTTTTGTTTTAGTTATACACTGCCTTTAATGTTTATGCTTATTTATGAAAGTTTATGCTATATTGTTATCCTTATTGAGCATCTAAGCTCACCCCTTTCTATGTTTTATTTTTCCCAGGATGTGAAGAAGTATTTTATGAATGACCTGCATGGATAGTATGAGGGGATAAGAGTGTGGACTATGGATACTATATTGTTGTAGTTTTCATTTTATGATGTAATGTAAACTTTATGAATATATCTAGTGATTCCAAGGCTACTAAACTAATCGATATTTCGAGACTTGATATTTTGTGATCATACCAATGTTATGTAATAATGCAACGACTCTGGGTAACTGGGGTCATGGCGTTACAGTTGGTATCAGAGTAAGTTTAGTACAAACCTTGAAAGCTAGATTTAGATAAACTCTGATTATAACACATAGACCTAAGATGGACTTTGAGGATTAGTATAGAAGAACTTCCTAGAATTTTGGTATTGTAGAGATTTTATGAGTTTTCTGAGCAATACATCCCTGTCTGGATACGAGCAGGTAGAGGCGGCTCTAGCACAAATGTACCTAGGGGTAAAACCCGAAAAAACCGCTTTGAGCTATACTCGAACGGGAACTGGTGCACGACAACGGTCCTTGCTACACTCTTGGTTACGACACTCCCGAGGGATATAATTAGGATAAATCTCATTTTATTTACAAACCATTATGAAGGGTTTATGAGTATATACTTCCTCAAAGAAAACATTTTTATGATTATGGATTATATCTATAAACTATTCAATTCATGTTAACTGTTTTACAAGTTTGGATTTATGTATTGCGATTCATAAACTAATCTAGTGTATGCCATTGTTTAGAAATGGAGCCTAGTGGAAGGAATGGAAACCGTATCAATGCACGCACTCCATGTAGGGATTTCCCTCCTGCTCAAGATAATTATAGTGGAGCTGGTGATGCAACTGGTGCTGATCAGCTTATCACTATACTGGGACAACTCACTCAGGTTATGAATAATAACCTTACACATATGGAGCACCCTGATCCACAATGTGGAGGATCAATGTTAGATCGCTTCATGAGGCAACAACCACCAACATTAAATGGGAGTACAAATCCATTGGTAGTTGAGAAATGGATAAGTTCCCTAGAGAAAACATTTCAGGCTTTTTGGAGTAGTGAAAGGGAAAAAGTTATCAGGGCAATTTACCGCCTCACTGGAGATGCTGATCAATGGTGGTCATTGATTCAAAACACGAAGGAAGATGATGAAGTATCAAATATGGAATGGAGGGAGATTGCTGATTTTGTGTCAAGATGTATGGTTTGTCAACAAGTGAAATCTGGAAGGCAATAGCCTGGAGGAGTATTGCAACCTCTTCCCATACCGGAGTGGAAATGGGATAATATTACGATGGACTTTGTCATGGGGTTACCAAAGACTCCAAGAAGGAACAATGCAATATGGGTTATTATTGATCATCTTACCAAGTCAGCACATTTTCTTGCTATAAGAGAAGATATACCACTGGAAAGTCTAGCAAGACTATATATTAATGAAGTTGTGAGACTTCATGGAGTACCCCTATCGATTGTTTCTGATCGTGATCCCCGTTATACTTAAAATTTCTGGAAAAGTCTTCAGAAAGCCCTGGATACTGAACTTCATTTGAGCACTGCCTACCACCCCCAAACTGATGGACAATCAGAACGAACTATTCAAACCATAGAAGACATGTTGAGATCACGCTCACTTGACTTTCAGGGTATGTGGGATCAATATTTACCTCTGGTGAAATTTTACTATAACAATAGCTTCTATACAAGTATTCGGATGACACCATATGAAGCGTTGTATGGAAAGAGATTTCGCACACCAACCTATTGGGATGGTGTTGGTGAAAGAAAACTCATAGGCCCAGAACTGGTGGAGGAAACGATGGAAAAGGTAAAGGTAATCCAAAACCACATCAAAGCAGCTCAAAGTAGGTAGAAGAGCTATACCGATAACCGAAGGAAGGATTTGGAATTTCAGTTAGGAGATCATGTTTTCTTGAAGGTATCTCCATGGAAGGGAGTTATACGTTTCAGTAAGAAAGGTAAATTGAGTCCCAGGTACATCGGAACTTTTGAAATTCTAGAATGAATTGGTGCTATAGCTTACTGTTTGGAAATGTCACCAAATCTCTCCAAAGTTCACGATGTGTTCCACGTATCACTGTTGAGAAAATAAATGCCTGACCCAATGCATGTAATCACCTATGAGGAATTAGAACTGGAACCTGATCTGTCTTATTGCGAAGAGCCCATCATGATTCTTGATATAAGAGAACAAGTGCTGAGAAACCGGACGACCCGTCTGGTAAAAGTTCTATGGAGAAACCATAAAATGGAAGAGGCAACGTGGGAACTCAAGGAACTTATGATGATGAATTACCTAAGTCTTTTCATGGAGTAGTATTCTAGAAATTTCGAGGAAAAAATTATTTGAAGGAGGGGAGAATGTAACACCCCAAGCTTCCACGGTACGCTTCTCTTTGAATAATATAGTAGCATGTGTTGTACGCAACTTCGAGTTCTAACACACACCACAACCAATCAAACTAGCCGTTATGAATAGTAATACCCAGTTTTTGAAATTTCATAAAATTTTATCTTTCAAAATGGACTTCATTTTTGGATTCGGAATATCAAAATTAGCCTAGAGTGAAATTTTGGTATTTTTCTAAAAACTTTCAAATTTTGATGAATAGTGAAAAAACACTGAGTTATAGTTTAAAAACGAATTTTTATTTAAATAATTATTTATTTTATTTAAATTTAATTAAATTCAAAATAGATACATAATACCTATATAATCTCAATGTATTTCATTGGAGTTAGTTCAGAAAAATTTTAGATATATAAAAATTTTATTGAACTTTTCACCGTCTTTTACCCACCTCCTAGGAGAATTTGGAAATTCACATAAAAATTAATTTTACCACTTCTGTGAGTGGAATTTCAAAAATCCGAGAGACACAGTTAATATCAAGGAGTAAAATGTGGTTCAATGAGATGAAAATATTTTTTGGTGAATAGTAACTTTTAACTTTTTTTTACCACGGTTAAAAGTAAATAGAGTAATTAAGGGTAAAAATGATATTAATATTACCCTAACACATGTCTTAATTCTATTGGACAAGTTTATATCGACCAAAAACAACCTTAGGAATAAAATATTATCATTTAGGTCCACTTGGATTAGATTAGGACATTAATTATTATTTAATTCAAAGAAGAGTTAAAAGAGTTAAAATCAAAGTTTAATTACTAAAACATTTTTAATATAGGGTTATACATAAGATAAATTCAATTGTAAATATTCATTAGAAAGATAAAAATATTTAATACATAATGGAAGTTTATTTATAATTTTTAGACATTAAATAATTTAATTTATTTATGACACAATGGTGATGCAGTAATTACCTAATTAGTGAAATATTAAAATTATTGATATTATAAATATCAAAATAAATGTAATTTGAGACTTTTTATGAATTACACTAATTTTATAGGTTAATATGACATATTAGTATTGGTTATATAAATTTTTTTCGAAGTAATAATGCTGTTATGAAATTATCAAAAACAAAATACCCAATAGTGTCAAAATTGACATAAAAGAGTTTTTAAAACAAATATTATATTATTAATTGATATTCTATTCCTAAAAATCTAAGGTTCTGAAAAATGACTTATATAATGATAGGGGTATTATTAATGGACCACTTGGGGGTCTCTTGGATGTATATAGTAAGTTTATTAACTATATAATATAAAAATACAAAGTGACATGGTAAATGTCAAACTAATTAACTAAGAGTTAAAACTAAAAGATAAGGTTAATATAATGACCCAAACCTGTCTAAAATCTATTGGTTGAAAGGATTTCGACCCATACCCACATTAGAGTTTGAATAATCTACTTTTTAGCCATTAGAAACCGAATATGAATTTATTATAGAATAATACTTTATGTTTTCCCTAAAAATCCCCTCCTCCCCCTTATAAAAGGACACCACTTCTAACCAATTCTTCACAACTTAAAAGCCTTTTGACTCAGACAAAAACTGCCCAACTATTCTCTCAACTTCCCTCACTTCGACCTAGAGGCCTTAGTTTGATCAGAAAGCCAACCTAAGGATCCCTTTTGATCAAATTAAAAGGAAGAACCCGATTAAGAGGTAATGTTTTCACCACCCTCTTTCAAGTTCCTTTCTTCTTCAACTTCTTCTTTCTTTGTTATTTCCTTTCTAAAATAATAACTACAGTATCTCCTATATACTGTGATGTTATTATAAATATGGTACAACCATATTCAGTATTCTATCCATCCCTTGAATGACATGTCACCATACGTGCGTACGTACGACTTACTGTCTCCATGTCGTGGTGTAATTGTTATTCAATACATTATTATTTGGATGAGTATAATAATGTTGTGTAATTGATGTAAATAATAAATATAACATGATAATTATTATGTATATATGATATAACATCAAATTATATATTATTTTAATATCAAAAGAATGATATTGTCGCTCGTGCGTACGTACGGACTACCGTTTCCACGAACGTGATGAGATTCATTACCCATCGTATCCATTCAAGACTAAATTTCATTTGATGATTAAAAATAATATTTAAAGACTTAATATAATTGTGGACATTAATAAGATACAACCTATTCATAACAAACATGACTTATG
Organism: Viscum album; assembly: GCA_963277665.1. Classification (NCBI taxonomy): domain Eukaryota; kingdom Viridiplantae; phylum Streptophyta; class Magnoliopsida; order Santalales; family Viscaceae; genus Viscum; species Viscum album. Next base: position 1,149,799,203 of record OY728121.1, on the reverse strand, counting down.
TAACAAAACATATAAAAGAAAATGAGTAAGTTAACACCCGAAATGACGATAATACTAAAATATTATTAACAAAGCATTATTAGAAGATCATATATGATATAATAATTATGTATATGGTTCTTATATAATTTAATAAAAATGTTTTAACTATTATATAGGAAGTTAACATACCATCAACTAAGGAAAAGTACAAGGTAAGGGTTTATTTCACAATCTCTTCATTATCCATGGTTGTTTATACGTAATTGTCTACTGGGACCTCTTTATCATCCACATCCATGTTTCTTAAAAATGTATTTGAAAACATTCTTACTATTTTACATAATATGGGTTAAAGTCATTTATACCCTTGTTTGACTTTTTATAAGATGTTTATAAAGGAATCTTTCTGTCGTTTTCCAAATAAGGTCATTTTTAACCTTTTTGACAGAATTAAGGTAAGAATGTATTTTTTTAACTTATACGGAGGGTGCGGCTATTTTCCGCCGTTATAAAATCGTAGAAGCTTCCCTTAAAAGCTTATAAAAATATTTTTAAAGTAAATTTTTTCTTTTATAATTATGTGACTTTTAAATGATTTAAAAAAAAAGATATTTCTCTGAAATAGTTTTGATTTCATCTATGTCAACATCCTTGGATGGATTTTAAGTTTATTTGAATTTGATTTGTTATGATACAAAACTTCCATAATTTATTGAAGGTTTTGTGATATTTTTGATTGTGGATGTGTTATTTTTATACCATTCATGGTTTATGGATAAAGTATTGACATTTCATATGCTAGTTTTAATACGAATGTTTATGTTATGTTTAAACCTGTTCATATGAGGAATGAATTGGACTTAATAAGTGACGGGTGGAGCCCACTATAGCTCCTAGATGAATCAGTAGGTCTCATGAGATAAACTAGTGTCTTTGAAAAAGGCCTTGACAAAATCTTATTTGTAGTCTTGTCACGAGGCCTTGGCTACGTGGTTATGATAGTCTGACATTATGCATTCCATCATTATGAAAGTGGTTATTGATATTGCATGTGATTATTCGACTAGTAGAATATCCATGTGAATAATTAAATGGAATTATTTCCTTTTATATTTTCCATATTATGCTTAAGTTCAAGTTTAAAAGGCTTTTGTTTTAGTTATACATTACCTTAAATGTTTATGCTTATTTATGAAAGTTTCCGCTATATTGTTATCCTTACTGAGCATCTGAGCTCACCCCTTTCTATGTTTTATTTTTCCTAGGATGTGAAGAATAATTTTATGAATGACCTATAGGTATAGTATGAGGGGATAAGAGTGTGGACTATGGAGACTATATTGTTGTAGTTTTCATTTTATGATGTAATGTAAACTTTATGAATATATCTAGTGATTCCAAGGCTACTAAACTAATCAATCTTTCAAGACTTGATCTTTTGTGATCATGCCAATGTTATATAATAATGTACCGACTTTGGGTAACTGGGGTCGGGGCATTACATATTACTTGTTATCACTTAAATACTAATCCTAGAAGGCTTAAGGTGTAAGACAATGGAAGATATCTAAAGATGAGGTATAAGTCTTAACTAAATTCCTTCAAATTTATTTATTATTATACATCCTTAATATATATTATAAACATCCTAATGTAATTAAATCAGAATATTTAATATAATTAAATGTTATTATTTTGTTGGAAATCTTTTTTATAGCTTATTTCCATCCTATGGAAAATGAAAATGTCACTTGTGAATACATGTAGACTACCGCCTCCATGAAGAAATATATATCATTTTTCATCACCATATTAAATGGTAGGTTATAAATATGGATTTAATATATATATATATATGATATATATTATATAATTATGATTCTATAAAGATATTATATTATATTCCTTCTTACCGCCTCATTTGTTGAAAAATGAAAATGTCACTTATTTGTATGTGCAGACAACCACCTCCTTGAATGATGCTTTTCATTTTTCATTATGGTATCAAATTAGTAGTAATATGGATATATTTAATGAATAAATATGATATTTATAATAAAATTATTATTATACAATGGTAATAATTTATCTAGTTTATTTCTTTTTCACATATTAGAAAAATGAAAACATCGCTCATGCGTACATGAAAACTACGACCTCCAAGAAAGTTGTATCTCATTTTTTTCACCACCTTACATGATTGGTAATAAAAGTAAATATAATGTATAAAAATTATAATTATATAATATTTATAATTATATAGATTATGTAACCATGAACTCTTTGACCACAGTTGACACACCAATGTTGTTTTGGATAGAACAACACATGAATGTCCGACATGAACTTAATTGATTTAGTAACTAAATAGAAAATAATAATAATTGAAATTAAATAAATAATGATAATAGAATTTACATGAAAAAGGATAAGTAAAAAATTAATATACCTTTATTATTAAATAAATTAAAATACATATGTGGCGAGTCGATACTTGAGGTAAGGGATTTCCCATCTCAATTTAATTTCTTTGAGACTTATACCATTTTCACCACATGTTTTATTTTATGTGTTGTATAAACCTCCATATAAATGTATTTTTTAATTTATTTCTTAAAATTAATCCATATTACAAAAAAATTTAATTTTATCTCTTTTAATATTCTATTGATTAAATTGTTACTAAAGTTATAAAGGAATTTTCTTTTAAAAGTTTTATTTAATGTTTTCCTTCTAACTCTATTTCCTCCAAATCCATGTTCTTAAAAATGTTTCAATATATTTATTATACATACTAAAATTATTTTATAAATTCATTTTGAACTATAATTTTATTTTTATAATGGTTTAAAAATGGAATATTTTTAACATTTTTTATATGTGTCACTTTTGAATCTTTTTACCAACGTGAAAAAGAATTATTTTTTAACATTTACCACATGACTCCCTTTTCCAATTATCATAAAGTTTATTAATTATAATGATTACTTTAAAAGTTTTAAATATTTTTTAATGATTATTCTATTCCCATTTTTTATGAATTTTTTTATCATTAATAGTTTTCAATGGAAAATTATATTTATCCTTATTTTTTTATGAAAATTGAAATTTCTTTTTCTTATGGGATTAAATGAGTTTTTTAAGGGTTTTATGATTAAAAAGTGAAAAATTATAAATGTTTTATTCATGATACATTACTTGGAAATTATGGATGATCATGGGTGAGCCCATTATATATATTTTAATGCATTAGGTAATGATTTAGTCTTCAAAGAAAAACTATTGAAGATATCTATTTATGTTACTCATATTAAAAGGGTTATATGAAATAGTATATAATAGGTATAAATATGAAAAATTAAGATTCATTTATGTTTATTCAATGATTTCTTTGTTTTTTAAAATTTTTCTTTGATAAAAGGTTTATTTTCACATGTGGATATGTTTTATTTCAATTATAAAGATTATTATGAAAAATATAATCATTTTTATGTGTTTTCATCTTTTCAATATACAAATGGGTTCATTTATATTTATATCCCCCATTGGGATTTTTTTCTCATCCAATATTTAAAAAAAATTACAAGATCTAATGATGTGTAGGAAATATAGAAAGGTAAATCATTCCTCTATGTCAACTCATTTTAAAGGAATAAAAAGTGTCTTGAATGAAATAGGGGTGAAAATTTAAGAACCTATGTTTATAGAAAAAATGTACAGACCCGGCCGTAAACCTTACATAATATTGAATTAAATTAATAATTCACATTAAGGATCTTTTCAGGTTTATAGTTTTAGATAATTAGGCCATAAATATTACATAACAACTTGAATATTACATGTAAACACTACTGCTCAGTATCCATTTTTTTCATAAAATAAAAACTCTTAAAAAGAAACATTTCTAGTTTAATGTTTTAGACATCATGACATTTCCTTGATCCCATCCTTGAACCAATTCATCTTTAAGTCCTGTGGAAAGCATTTCGAAAACTTGGTATGAGCATAAAAAGCTCAGTAAGGGTTATAAAATAATGAAGGAAAAAATTTTCCCGTCAATAAATATAAATCAATGAAACCACACTTTTCAATCATAACATGCCTTACGAAATCATAAGATTTATGAATAACACACATAAATAATAAATCTTAAAGTTTAATTATGGAATCCATATCAAACTTACATTATATCTATCATAGCTACATAGGGAGTTACACTTGGAATACCCATCACAGTATATTCCCTAAATCTCTAAGGATAAACATCATATTTACTTCTGTCACGTTACACAATGCATTAGAGAGCTATCTCAGGCCCACCCGCCCTAGGTTTATCACAGAACCACCTGTATACGTAAAAAACACCCAATAACCATAACATAATCATAACATATGACACATGTATAAAGTAAAGATAGAATTTCCACATTCCAATATATCAAATCAAGATATTGAAATAAACAATGTTTTATCAAATCATTTTCAAAACCATTTAAAAAGAGATTTTTTAATCAAAGTGTCCCATACCACTTTGAAGCTTTTAAATTATTTATCATTTGAAAAAATTAATGTCCATATAAATAAATCCTAAAAACCATTTTTAAAACATGGAAATTAATGAGAAATATTTAGAAGAATAAATCTTTAAAACATTTAAAACGATATTTTAGTTAAAGAGTTTTTAACAAAAAGAGAGATGCTTGAATACAAATAATTGAAGAATAAATTTTAATCAGAACATTATAATATCATGAGAATAAAGGGATTAATGATATAATATTTCAAAGGACAGTATATACACCGTATAAGAGTGAATTGGTGCATAACAACAATGAAGTCTCAATGGAAATGTAAATTGAGATAAAATCCCTTATAAAGATGGTATCCTTAAATTAAGGATAAATCAATCACATAATTATGTGTGAAAAATATAAATACACCCAATATAAGTGGATATTTAGTTTAAAACAATCATAGGTCATTCACACATATTTATAGGATGACATATTCAAGAAGTACAAGTGGAACCTGAAGAATTGAAATTGGGTTAAGAGGTTCCCTTGTAAAAATTCAAAAGCCTAACAACGTCACTTTAAAATTCAGAAAATGATTTGATGAGATAAAAAAGGGAATATCATCACTTGGATATAAATTTTACATCAATAAGGATATATAAGAACATATCCTAACATAATAAGATGTAAATTAAAATACATAACAAAAAGAAGTCTTTTATGAAGAGGAGGGTGAATGGTTCCCTTACCGATTTGGTAATATACAAAACATACGCCACATGAAAGAAGGGTCATACAATGAAGATGTAAATACTATTAAATGAAATTTTATTACATAAAGAGTACAATAATGGGTAGTACATACACCACACAAAAGGAAATAGTGGCAAATATAGTATGAATCTCATGGGAATAAAAAGTGAGACGAAACCCTTTACCCCGTTGTAATCAACTGAGTCGTATGAACAAAAGTTAATAACCACAAAATGAATCACATAATACCATGAATATAATGATAATCATGATAATATATATCAAATGGAAGTACACAATACACCACATGCAATGAATAAGTGGCGAACAATGGAAATCTCACGGAATTAAAAGTGAGATAAGAAAATCCCTTACCTCATGTCTGACCGATCGTTCTTTAATCTCCTGAATAATAAACTAATGTTAATTTCATCTTACTTAATAAACTTTTTTTAAAGTTTATTATTCCTTTTATATCACTTATTACCATGTTATAAACATTATGTAATCATTGAAGTTAATAATGTTCGTTTTGTCGATATTTAGTACTTGAGTAAACAATGGACTTCTTATAATTACATGTTGTTCATGTGGTCAAAGGTTCATTATATCCAGAATTATATTCATGATTTAGATATCATATATATCATATATATCCAGTATATACATGTATTTATAATAGTACATAACATTTAGAGGTAAGAAATGAAATGCACCATTCCTGGAGATGGTAAGCCGTACATACTCATGAACGCTACTTTCATTTCTATTTATTATTTTAATGGAATTGAAACATAATAATACATCGGTATATTATAATTCCAGTATAATTTCATATATGATATCATTAAATCTATCCTTTATATGTCTCACATATGGAATTAATAAGTCATATCACTTTGAGGGGGTGGTAGTCTGCACTTCCTCTAATGAGATTATCACATTTACCCATAATGGAAACCATAAAGGCATGATATAAATAGAAATTACAGAAGTATAAAGAAAAAATAAACATAATATATATCATATATAAATATAGTACCATCATAATGGCCACCATGAGAGGCGGTAAGAGGTAATTGAACAATCATCGTTTCGTGAGGGGTTAGTTTGCCATCCACAGAAACATTATTTTCTTCACCCATTAGATGGAGGTGTGTATAAGTGTAGTTCGAATAATTCTCATAACAACATCCTAGTATATTGAGTATATTTTTTTTGTTACAAAATAAAGGAATAAAAATATTTTAGGGGTTAAAGAAGTAAAATAAAAGAAAACAAATTAAGAGAAACCACTACCTTTAATTTGGGTAACTCCCTTTTGTTTGAACCAAAGGACTTATTTAAGTGCCTTATGCCTGAGGTAAGGCTTCTAGATGGAGTATAGGGATGTTGTGAGCTTAATTGGTCAGAGGCTGGATGATCCAAAAGGATTGAGAGGTGTGTGAAATTGCTTAGAAGTGTTCTTCTTTTATAAGGGGGAGGAGGGGCTCTTTAGGAAAGTGTGAAAAAAATATTTTATTATAAACTTATCTTAGATTTTAAAAGGCCCAAAACACATTAATGTAGAAGATAAGATGACTCATATTCGAAATAAAATCATCCAATAGGAATTGGACAGGTTCTGGATATTATTTTAGTCTTTATAATCTTATTTATTTAAATAATCTATTAATGAGGTAAACACTGTATCATTATTGTGTCATAAATAATTTAATTTATTTGATCTCTAAAAATTATAAAAAAATTACTATGATGTAGAAAATATTTTTATATTTCCAATTAATATTTATATTCTAAAAGATAATTTATATAACCCCTTGTAAAAATTAATTTACTAAAAGATATTTTCTTTTGTCATTTTGCCTTTACTTTAAATTAATTAATCTAAATTGTCATTATCACTCCCAAGTGGCTCAATGAGGTCCTAAAATCGACCCAAATATTCCTATGGTCGTTAATGACTCAATTAATATGGTTTGGACAAGTGTGGTAATTTTGAATTATTATAACACTTTTTTTACCTTGAATTAGCCTATTTCCTTTAACCACGGTAAATAAAAGTCAACAGTTACTATTCACCAAAAATTATATTCATCTTATTGAACCACATTTTACTTCTTGATAACAACCATGTATGCCATATTTTTAAAATTCAATTCACAGAAGTGGTAAAATTTCATTTAAATAAAAAAGTCAGTTTTTTTAACTACTACTAAGTGGTTTCACTATTCATCAAAAATTGATGTTTTTCAGAAAAATACCAAAAATTCAACCTAAAATTTATTTGATATTCCAAATTGAAAAATTATTTTTATTTTGAAAAATTCAAGACATAAAAGTTTCATTAATTAATTTTAAAATTAATTTCCGTTGTTAAAACAAATAGCGTGTTTTTAAGAAACAATAACTATCAAAAGATTGACACTTGTTTATGTCCAATTTGAAAGTGAAGTTAATTACAATGAAAAAAATTGGATGAAATGGTAAAAATATATTCTAATTAAACTTTAAAACCAATTAAAAAGACAATATAACCATATAAATAAATTATATTAAAAGTCACTTTTGAATTAAAATACAATATTTTCCACTATTCATTAAAAAAATGAACTTTATCTGAAAAATACCAAAAAATTACCCAAAGTATAATTTAATGTCCCAAATAAAAATAATAATTTTATTTGGTCAAATAGAACATATAAAAATGACCAAAACTATATTTAAAGAGGGTTCTCCATTAAAAGGCGGTAAATTGACCCTTTAATGTAAATTATGCTAAAAATTATATTCATCCACATTTTTAAGCCTCTAACTTTTATTGGATAAATGTAAATAAATTTAACAAACAAGTATAATCATATTATAGTTAGTTTTGTTCAGTACCTCCAATACAATGGCTATAAGTTAACTACCATTTAAAATAATAATATTAAATTATTAGCGTGAAACGTAAGATTTCAAAGAAACTTGTTGTTGTATATCGGGTATGCTATCGAACATAGAAACCCATTTAGAGTAAAATTAATATTTAATTCAAAAATATTAATAAATATGAAAATATATTATTCTTTATTTTCCTGGGATGTTACTTCCTTCCCCCCTTTTGGGAATTGAGTCCTCGCAATTTAAAAAAAATGGGCTCGGAAACTTCATTGAAAGTCCCACATCGAAAAAAGAGTTAGTAAAACTATAACTTTAAAAGAAAGAAATATAAGCACAAAGGTCACCCAAGATAATCCATACTAGGATTCCATGTGGGAAAACATGGATATGGAAGAGAAAACAAAGGTTCAAGTTCTGATGGAGAGTGATAGAAAACATGTTTAGGAGAAAGTTAACCATCATAAAATCACAAACATATGATAGGTTAAACAGTCTTTGATTACCCAGTAGTAAATGTAAACCAATAATGTTTTTTTACATTCCTTTTCATAATTTGGTGGAATTCATTTACTACATAGAATAAGAACATAAGTAAATATACTTACCTTCAAGTAGAGTTTCATCCTTTAATAAGTTTCTATCAAAAACTAATCTTTTCTCCAAACAAAGAGCATTAAAAAAGACATGGTCACATCAAAATCACAAGAATCATCTGCTTGAGAATCACATAATTCACAATAAAAGAACTATATATTTCCCTTGTCTTTAGACATCAACTAAAACCAAAATTATTAGTGCTAGATCAGATAATACCCAAAAAGGATAATCTTTTACAAAAAGAAAAACAAATCTAAATCTCCAAAATTTGTCAAACAATACCCAAAGTTCAACCAAGACCATTCAATAAATAATTGTCCATAAAATTATTCAAGGTAATCCAAACTAAGATTGAAACCCAAATTTCAAAAGGATCTAATCACATAGTCTTCCAAGATAAATCTTAACATTTATCTCCAAATAATATCAGTTACTCTTAAAGTCTTATATTGAAAAGTAATTAACCTAATCACATATCCTCCATGATCAGTTAATAATTTCCATAGGTAACCCAAAATAGACCTCTTCTTGATTCATAAAATCATCTAACTAAAATGAATTAGTCATACAAACCAGGGACTTCATGTAGTCCAGTGGTAGGTGATAAATACTAGTCGCACTTTGGTTGTGGGTTCGATTCTCGCAGCTTTGTCCGACGCGACAGGTTGTCACACAGTCCACGTATTGTCCTTTTTTAAAAAACTATATAATTTTTATAGCATTACCAAGAATGTATTAAACTATAATCTCCTCAAATTCAAGGATCATATAAACCCAAATGGTTCATTATAACTATATCCACAAAAGAAAAGATAATTATTCCTTGAATAAAATTTCCATATATCAAACTTTATGGTTACACATACTATAAAAAGTCGTATAATTTAATTCCCATCATCAAAATAGCCTTAATACTTTTAATAATTTCACCATCTTAAAATATATCATAACACTTGAATCCCATATATGTAGAGTTATTACTCATTCAACATTCTTCACGATCCATTAACCAATCCTTTTCAACTTTTTCTGAAATACTTCTTTTCTACAAACAAAATCATGAATCATATCCTAAGATTTAATAATATCAAAACCTATGTTAAGAAATAATCCATACCTTTCATTGGTCATTGTAAGTTTCTTCATCCACAATCATAATGGCATTAGGTATTGGTAAACAAATATTTGTACGATCCTGGTGATCCCATTCCCGAAACTTCTTCGTAGGAAATGTGTTTGTATAATGACCATGCACACCACATTTAAAACATTCAATTGATCCCTCATAAAGAACTTCTTTCCCATTCCTAGAGTCAACTGGATGCTTCCTTTTTCCATGGCAGGTTCTTGCTTTATGACCTTCATTTCCACATCTATAGCATCTTATCGTCCCTTTGAAGCATTTTCCTAGGTGTTTCTTTCCACATCCTTGACATAAAGGTTTTTGAACATACTTACCATTATGATTATTACTTGAACTCCTGTAGGGATTTGTTTCTCGCATATATGATGCCTTATAAAAATCACCAAGGTTAAGGTTTTCAATCATGAATCCAGATAGTTGGTTGAGAATAACCACAAGAGTTCTCATTGTAGATCCCATTTAATTCAATTGATCATTCAGAAAACCGTCACAATTTTCTTCACATCCACTATAACTTTGATGCCTACAAGATCCATCCATTTACTAAAACCAAAAAGGTAAGTGTGAGTATATCATTAAAATCATCATATAATATCTTATGAGGAGGGTAAATACTAAGATATAAGTATTCATGTTATCTTAAACTCATTCACTTTATCTAAAAAAACTATGACTGTTTCTGAAATCCTAACCATTATGGTAATGCCACTTATTCTTAAAGAATACCCTAACCTATAAAGTTATCTAAACTGACCTCTGATACCAACTGTAAGGACCCAAACTTAAACCTTACATAATATTGAATTAAATGAATAATTCAAATTGAGGATCTTTTCAGGTTTAGAGTTTTAGATAATTAGGCCATAACTATTACATAATAACTTGAATATTACATGTATACACTACTTCTCAGTATCCATTTTTTTCATAAAATAAAAACTATTAAAAAGAAACATGTCTAGTTCCATGTTTTAGACAACATGACTTTTCCTTGATCCCATCATTGACCTTATTCATCTGTAAGTCCTGTGGAATTCATTTCAAAAACTTGGGATGAGCATAAAAAGCTCAGTAAGGGTTATAAAATAAGGAAAGAAAATATTATCCCATCAATAAATAAAAATCAATGAAACCATACTTTTCAATCATAACATGCCTTACAAAATCATAAGATTTATGAATAACACACATAAGTCATAAATCTTAAAGGTTAATTATGGAATCCATATCAAACTTACATTGTAGCTATCACAGCTACATAGGGAGTTACACTTGGAATACCCATCATAGTATATTACCTAAATCTCTTAGGAGAAACATCACATTTACCTCCGTCACATTACCCAATGCATTGGAGAGCTATCTCGAGCTCACCCGCCCTAGGTTTATCACAGAAACACCCATATACGTAAACAATGCCCAATAAAAATAACATAATCATAACATATGACACATGTATAAAGGAAATATAACATTTCCACATTCTAATATATCAAATGAATATATTGAAATAAACAATGTTTTATCAAATCATTTTCAAAACCATTTAAAAAGATATTTTTTAATCAAAGTGTCCCATAACACTTTGAAGCTTTTAAATGATTTATCTTTTGAAAAAATTAATGTCCATATAAATAAATCCTAAAACCCATTTTGAAAACATGGACATTAATGAGAAATATTTATAATAATAAATCTTTAAAACATTTAAAATGATATTTTAGTTAAAGAGTTTTTAACAAAAAAGAGAGATGCTTGAATACAAATAATTGAAGAATAAATTTTAATTAGAACATTATAATATCATGAGAATAAAGGGATTAATGATATAATATTTCAAAGGACAATATATACACCATATAAGAGTGAATTGGTGCATAACAACAATGAAGTCTCAATGGAAATGTAAATTGAGACAAAATCCCTTATAAAGATGGTGTCCTTAAATTAAGGATAAATCAATCACATAATTATGTGTGAAAAATATAAATAAACCCAATATAAGTGGATATTAAGTTTAAAGCAATAAGAGGTCATTCACACATATTCATAGGATGACATATTCAAGAAGTACAAGTTGAACCTAAAGAATTGAAATTGGGTTAGGAGGTTCCCTTGTAAAAATTCGACAGCCTAATGACGTCACTTTAAAATTCAGAAAATGATTTGATGAGATAAAAAAGGGAATATCATCACTTGGATATAAAGTTTACATCAATAAGGATATATAAGAACATATCCCAACATAATAAGATGTAATTTAAAAGACATAACAAAAAGAAGTATTTTATAAAAATGAGAGTGAATGGTTCCCTTACCGATTTGGTAATTTACAGAACATACGCCACGTGAAAGAAGGGTCATACAATGAAGATATAAATACTCATAAATGAAAGTGTATTACATAAATAGTACAATCATGGGCAGTACATACACCACACAAAAGGAAATAGTGGAAAATATAGCATGAATCTCACGGGAATAAAAAGTTAGACGAAATCCTTTACCACGTTGTAATCAACTGAGTCGTATGACCAAAATTTAATAACCACAAAATTAATCACATAATACCATGAATATAATTATAATAATGATAATATATATCAAATTTCAGTACAAAATACACCACATTCAATGAATAAGTGACGAACAATGGAAATATCACAGAATTAAAAGTGAGATAAGAAAATCCATTACCTCGTGTCTGACTTGACTCGATCGTTATTTAATCTCATGAATAATAAACTAATGTTAATTTAATCTTGATTAAGAACATTTTTTTAAAGTTTATTATTCCTTTTATATCACTTATTACCATGTTATAAACATTATGTAATCATTAAAGTTAATAATGTTCGTTTTGTCGATATTTGGTACTTGAGTCAAAAATGGACTTCTTATAATTATATGTTGCTCATGTGGTCAAAGGTTAATTATATATAGAATTATATTCATGATTTAGATATCATATATAACATATATATCCAGTATATACATGTATTTATAATAGTAAATAACATTTAGAGGTAAGAAATGAAATGCACCATTCATGGAGACGGTAAGCCGTACGTACGCATGAAAGCTACTTTCATTTATATTTCTTATTTTAATGGAATAAAAACATAATAATACATAGGTATATTATAATTCATATATAATTTCATATATAATATCATTAACTCTATCCTTTATATGTCCCACATATAGAATTAACGAGTCATATCACTTTGAGGGGGCGGTAGTCCGCACTTTCTGTAATGAGATTATTGCGTTTACCCATAATGGAAAACATAAAGGCATGATATAAATAGAAATTAAAGAAGAATAAAGAAAACATAAACATAATATATATCATATTTAAATATAGTGCCATCATAATGGTCACCATGAGAGGCTGTAAGAGGTAATTGAAGAATCATCGTTTCGTGAGGCGTTAGTTTTCCATCCACAGAAACATTATGTTCTTCATCCATTAGATGAAGGCGTGTGTAAGTTTAGTTTGAATTATTCTCATAAAAACATCCTATTATATTGAGGATACTGTTTAAAAAAAAAATAAAGGAATAAAAAGAGTTTAGGGGTTAGAGAAGTAAAATAAAAGAAAACAAATTAAGAGAAACCGTTACCTTTAATTTGGGTAACTCCCTTTGGTTTGACACAAAGGACTTATTTAAGTGCCTTATGCCTAAGGTAAGGCTTCTATGTGGAGGATAGAGATGTTGGGAGCTTAATTGGGCAGAGGCTGGATGAGACAAAAGGCTTGAGAGGTGTGTGGAATTTCTTAGAAGTGGTCTTCTTTTATAAGGGGGAGGAGGGGCTCTTTAGGAAAGTGTGAAAACATTATTTTATTATAAACTTATATTCCGTTTTAAAAGGTCCAAAACACATTAATGTCAAATATAAGATAACTAATATTTGAAATAAAATCATCCAATATGAATTGGACAGGTTCTGGATATTATTTTAGTCTTTATAATCTTATTTAGTTAAATCATTTATTAATGAGGTAAACAATGTATCATTATTGTGTCATAAATAATTTAATTTATTTAATATCTAAAAATTATAAAAAAATACTATTATGTAGGAAATCTTTTTATCTTTACAATGAATATTTATAGTCTAAAATATAATTTTTATAACCCCTTGTAAAAATTAATTTACTAAAAGATATTTTCTTTTGTCATTTTGCCTTTACTTTAAGTTAATTAATGTAAATTGTCATTATGACTCCCAAGTGGCTCAATGGGGTCCCAAAATCGACCCAAAGATGAAAATGGTCGTTAATGACTAAAAAAATAAGGTTTTGACAAGTGTTAAGGTAATTTTGAATTATTATAAAACTCTTTTTACCTTGAATTACCCTATTTATCTTTAACCGCGGTAAATAAAAGTCAACAGTTACTATTCACCAAAAATTATTTTCACCTTATTGAACCACATTTTAATTATTTATGAAAACCATGTATGTTATATTTTAAAAATTCAATTCACAGAAGCGGTAAAATTTCATTTAAATCAAAAAGTCAGTTTTTTAACTACTACTAAGTGGTTTCACTATTCATCAAAAATTGAAGTTTTCCAGAAAAATACCAAAAATTATGCCTAAGATTTATTTGATATTAAAAATTAAAAAATGATGTTTATTTTGACCAATTAAAAACATAAAAGTGTCATTAATTAATTTTAAAATTAATTCCCGTTGTTAAAACAAATAACGTGTTTTTAAGAAACAATAACTATCAAAAGATTGACACTTGTTTATGTCCAATTTGAAAGTGAAATTAATTCCAATGATAAAAATTGGATTAAATGATAAAAATATATTCTAATTAAACTTTAAAACTAATTAAAACGATAATATAACCATATAAATAAATTATATTAAAAGGCACTTTTGAATTAAAATACAATATTTTCCACTATTCATTAAAAAAAATGAACTTTATCCGAAAAATATACCAAAAAATTACCCAAAGTAAAATTTAATGTCCCAAATAAAAATAAGAATTTTATTCGGTCAAATATAACATAGAAAAATGACCAAAACTATATTTAAAGAGGGTTCTCCATTAAAAGGCGGTAAATCGACCCTTTAATGTAAATTATGCTAAAAATTAAATTCATTCACATTTTAAGCATCTAACTTTTATTGGATAAATGTAAATAAATTTAAAAAACAAGTATAATCATATTGCAGTTAGTTTTTTTCATTACCTCCAATACAATGGCTAGGAGTTAACTACCATTTAAAATAATAATATTAAATTATTAGCATGAAACGTAAGATTTCAAAGAAACTTGTTGTTGTGTATCGGGTACGCTATTGAACATAGAAAACCCTTTAAAGTAAAATTAATATTTAATTCACAAATATTAATAAATATGAAAATATCATATTCTTTATTTTCCTGGGATGTTACTAAAAATGTATATCGTTTTCAATTTTCCACCTTGTTATGTAATAGTTCTCCTAATTCATTAGAACTCAAGACCTAAAATATCATGGGAATTTATGAATGTGAAATCCTTATTTTTAAAATTATAATTTTGTGTTGTTTAATCTATGAGGTGTTATAATCCCATTAAAAATCATGATACACTCCCTGGTACATAGCATGCACTACCACCGAATTTAATTCTCATCATTTACTTTTCCTATTAGAATTACCATATCAAGAACTCGATCTCACAAACCAATTCATATGTTTTTTAATAACATAATTACTACTTTACACATTATTATTTTCAACATCACAATATAAAAAATGTTTCAACTTAAATCATTTTTTATAGTTAAACATACAACATATATAATAGGAAATTTTTATAACAAAATTTTTTATAATAAAAATATATAATATAAATATAATATATAAAATCATAGTATATAATAATGCAAAACACACACATACACAAATATATATATATATCATATTTTTTAATATAAACATTTCAAAAATGTTTTAAAACAATGCAATATATATCATACAATTTTTTTTATATGTATGAAATAATTTACTTGTGAAAAACTAAGTTTAATTTTTTTGAGTATTCACAACAAAATACCATTTCATAAATTATTTAAAATTAGTAAGAAATCATATTTTTGGAATATTTTTAATAGATTCATAATATTTCAAAACATGTGTAAGATTTTATTATCATGCATAATATATTTTATATAACCAAAAATTTAAAATAATATTTGAACCCAAGAAATATAAAATTAACTAAAATCGACATAAACATTCATAACTTTTCAAAACTAAATTGAAATATACTAGGAATCTCTCAAAATATGAAAAAAATTCAAAGGAAGGGTTTAGAAAAATTATGACCTTTACACATTCTATTATAGATCACTATTAGATCTTATTCATCTTGTATTTGAAGGATAATTTTTTTATACATTTCACAAGATATAAATAATATTTATATCAACCTATTAGATTCTAAAAATTATCAATATTTTAACTTGATGGGAAAAAAATTCAATATAACATATGTTCAGTTGAAATTTTCTTCTTTGTTTTAGCTTTAAACATCTCTATATTACCTTTGATGTTATACATAATTCTCCATCAACATTATTATTCAGTAAAATCATTGATGATGAGTCTCTCAAATACCTTAAACACATTTTACCTTTATAAAAAACATTGAATGACATCCACTTCCCTATAAAATGGAAGTGTATCTCATGTGTATAAAACTTCTTTATTTTCATGTGAAACTTATATAGAAACCTATATAAATTTAATAATTATTATAATAAAAAAATAAATATGATACACACGACTATGATACATAGATTATTAATTATAGTGAAAAAAATATATTCAATCATCTCACTCAATTACATACTTCAAATTCTAGATGAGAAATTCCATAATCCTCATCATGTGATAAATTAAAGGTCTTGAGATAATTTAATCTCTCTATGAAAAGAATAAATTCACTAATGAAATTTATTATTTTTATTCACTCATGGTCTCTAATGCTTCATTAGAAGCTATATAATGATATCATTGAGTGCGATGAAATATATTTCTCTATTTTTAGGTCATTATTAGGGAGGTATATAACATTATCTTTTACCACAACATAAAACATTTTCATTTTTATAGGATTTAATGGTACAATAATTTTTTTCACCCATATTGTTGGATGTGATATTGAATATATCAATTTGTGATATCCAACCGTGATATAAAATATCAATGATTTACTTCATAAAATGATATATATTTTTCCTATGTCATACGTACTAATCTAAATTATGTTGTTGGAAATGATTTAGTGTTTAAAATTTATGGAAAATTTTCATTTTTGAATTTAATAAATTATTTATAAATTTATTTTAAATTATATAATTAATAAAATATAAAAAAATTACATCAAATTATTAATTATTTATAATTTAATTATTAAATTTTGATTAAATATTTAATAAATAAGAAACTATAATAATATTTATTATCTTTAAAACCATTATCAATTTGGATATGTAGTACCCACATCAAATATAGTTGACTTTAGGTTATATAAAAAATGTTTTGTTAGACATTATCAACACCTATATGAACATTATATAGAAAATTAAAATTAAAATATATATTATTTATATAAGATAAATTATTTATAGTTTAATATATAATGTTTTCATAAAAAATATGACAATTCAAGAGTTATTTTTTTTATTTATATATTTTAACAAATATGAAAATCTAAAATTTATCGTGTAATTTATAAATATGAATTGTTTAAATATGTGGACTGTATATGGAATGTCAAAATATATTTTTGTTTTAAATTATAATTTTTTATATTCTTGTTATATAATCCTCATAATTAAAAATATGGTATCATTTTTTCAATATTATATCTCTATAATTAAAATAAATTAATTTTAAATAAGTGTGAAAAATGAGATAAACCAATTTTTAGAAAAATACTATTTTTAAGCATAAAACTGGTTTTATTATTATATCATGTATAGTAAAAACCATTGATGAATATTAAAACATTTGAATGAATATATAATATTTAAATTTAATTAAAATAATTCACCAATAATGATCAATTTAATTTATTCATAAAAAAACATAGTGCGTGAAAAAAACATTTTTTCATTAAAAACTTATTTTTTTACTTCAAATGATTTTTATATTTAATTATAATCAATTAATAACTAATTAATTCATTTTATAAATTTATAAACCCAAATTTTTCATAATTTATTTAGTCTTATTCATACCCACTATTTTTAATGTCTAGGTCATAATGGTCATATTTAAACAAAATTTTCATAGTATATCATGGTTTGTTTAACCTCAGAGTTACATGTAATGAAAGCTATAAAATAAATTTAATTTATTTTTAAAAAATTATATCATAAAATATAGGGGTGTAACATTATACCCCCTTAAAATAATTTCACCCTTATAATTATATCACTCTGATATAAAAAATTTAGGATACCTCTACCTTGTCACATCCACATGTTCCCATGTAGTTTCCTCAATTTTATGATTTCCCTAAAAAACATTAACCAGGTGAGTGTCCTTATTTTATATAACCTTTTCTCTATTATATATAATCTCCAATTATTGTTCCTCATAATATAGATCTTGTGTCATGGGTATGACCCCTATGTTCAGTACATGTGAAGGATCAAGCATGTACTTCCTCAAGAGAGATACATGGAATACATCATGAACTTGATAGAGATTTGGTGGAAGATCCAAGAAAAAAATATACCATTCCAATACGATCCAGAATCTTGAAGGAAAAAATATACCTAGGGATCATCTTTATATCCTTTACAAATCTCATCACATTCTTCTAGATAGATATTCAAAGGAATACCTTATCACCAACTTCAAACTTTAGATCTCATAGATGATTATCAGTATAATTATTTTTGTTAAATCTAATCTTCCATTATGTGTTTTTGAATGAATCTAAACTTATATTCCATTTCATTAGAAATATTAGGCCCCAATATATTTCTTTCTCTAACATCATTCCATTACGTTGTAGTTCTAAACTTCTTTCCATATAGGGATTCATAATAATCCATCTGAATACTTGAGTGAAAGATATTGTTGTAAAATATTTACACCAAAGGATGGTATTGATCAAAACCAATATCAAAATTTATTCTATATTTTGAATGGTTTTCTCAAATGGAACATCTGTTTGAGGATGATAAATATTTAAAAAAAAAAATATGTATCTAAATCTTACTAAAGAGTTCACTAGACCTTTAAGGTAAAACATGGATCCTGATAAGATACAATAGAATTTGGTACTTCATGAAACCTTACCACCTACTTAATTTATATTATGTTAATCTGATCAAGAGATAAATATTATCTGATAGAAATAAAATGCACTAATTTTATATGGCAATTGACAAAAACCAATATAGAATTATTACCTTTAGATGTTTTGGAGAGTCTAATGATGAAATCCGTAGTGATGTTTTTCCTATTTCCATTTTAGTATGGGTAATATTTTTAAAATATACATTGAATGATATTCCTCAACCTCAAATTTTTCATATACCAAGAATCATGATACATACTTGACAACATCCCTTTTCTTATTATCCCACCAAAAATACTATTTCATATCTATACACATATTCATACATACAAGATTAATATAGAATGATGGACTATAATTTTCATCTAACAAATTCTTCTTCAAGTTTGGTATAGATATGGAACACACACATTTCCCGATCCTTATCATCCTAGTATGATCATGGTTAATCTCATGGAAATTTCTCACCTTCTTCTGTAATTCCACATATTCCTTTTTTGTCTTCTTAGTCCTCTTATATTTAGATGGTTGGAAATTCATTTGAGAAAGATAAGATCTTTCCCCTTTACTCATTATTTCAAGATCCATCTTCTTAAATTCCATAGATATTAAATCTCTTCCAATCCTTATTAGGAAAAAACTAGTATGGTCTCTCTGACTGAAATCATTAACTGCTTTGTTTTCCTTCTCAGGGTGGTAATTCATTGAGAAATCCTAATCTTTAATAAACTCCAATGATCTTATTTGGTTCATATTGAACTATATACTTGTAAATATATACCTAAATCTATTATGATCAGTATATATATCACACCTTTCACTATACAGATAATTCCACTATATCATCAATGAAAAAATTACCACTTCCAAGTCCAAATCATGAGTCAGTTAATTATGCTCACGAATTATTAATTGGTGAGAGTCATATAATATCATCATGTGATATTTCATGAGGTTGAATCCCAATCCTTTCATTGATGCATCACTATAGATTAAAAATCCATCTCTACTATAAGGTAGTGTAAGAACAGGTGAACTTATTAACCTTCCCTTCATTTATTTGAAACTCTATTCACATTTATCTATCCATAAGAACTTAATCCCCTTTCGAGTCAAATTGGTGAGTGGACTAGATAGTTATTTGAAACCTCTCACAAAGTATTGGTAGTGTTTATATATCTAAAGAAAAATATGGATTTTGATTATTGTGGTTGGTCTTGGACATTTCTCAATAACTTCCATCTCTTAAGGATCCACATATATACCCTCACTTGAGATTATATGACCCAATATTGAAAATTTATAAATATAAAATTCACTCTTGGAAATTTTTTCATATAACTTCTCTTTTATATGGGTATTTATCACAATTCTCAAATTTTTTTCATACACTTACTTTTTCTTTGGATATATAAGAATATCATCTATAAATTCTATGATAAACTAATCAAGGTAATATCTAAAGACTCAATTCATTAGATCCAAGAAGGTATAGGGATCATTGGTAAGTCCAAAAGGCATTACTATAATTTCATAATGACCATAACTCAAATGAAATTCTATATTAGGTATATCCTCCTTATTGATCCGTAACTAATGATATCTAGATCGATGATCTATCTTTAAAAAATATAGATATCCAAGTAATTGAACAAACAAATCATTGATACGAGGTAGAGGATACTTGTTATTAATGGTGGCCTTGTTAAGTTCATAATAATAAATACAAAGATTAATTGACCCATATTTCTTCTTAACTAAAAGAATATGTACACCCCATGGAGAAGAATTGGTCCAAATGTATCCCTTATCTATATTATCCTGGAGTCACTTCTTTAATTCCTAAAACTCAATTGAGGCCATTCTATATGGAGTATTTGAAATAAATGTTGCACCAGGTATGTGTTCTATTGAAAAATCAACTTCACGATTCATGGGAAGACTAGGAATTTCCTCATAAAATAGATCATCATATATATAAATTATATTCTCATTTTCAATGTTGAGTTTCTCCCCAACCATTTTACATAAATACCCCTCATGAGTATGTAGAAAAAATCATATGATAGAAGTAATTTCCATTAGGAATTGAGATTAATTCTCACACTGATAAATGATTGAAGGTTGATTCAGAATATTAAATGTAACTTCCCTTCCTCAAAAATTTATATGGACTTTATACTGACAGATCCAATCCATACAATTTTTTTTATAAAATTCAATTGGAGGAAGAATAACAAGATTCTCTAGAAGAATATTCCCACAAACTTCTATCAGAGATGATTTATATACTTGAGATGATATCATCCAACCATTATGAATTGTCATTTCTAAATAAACATATAATATTTGAGGTGGAGATGTGATAACTTTAGAAAAATATTTAGATATAAAAGAGTGGGTAGGACCAGAATTAAATAAAATATTTTCAATCATATAGTGGATGATAATTCTACCTTTCCCCACATCTTTAGGAACATCCAATTCAATTGTAGTAATTACATGATCTTATAATTCTCCCATTGGATTATTTTGTTGTAATTTCCCTTGACATTTGTGGAATTTATTGGAATAGTCCCCCATATTCTTACAGTTAAATAATTTTACTTTGATGGATTATCCCTTACCTTTTAATTCATGAGCATGATAGAATTTTTCTACACACATAATGCAAACTAATTTTCATTTTAAGCATGTACCATGGTGTTTCCTTCCACAAGTATCACATGTTAGAAAATTTACCTTTCTATTCTTCCCCTTATCCATTTTTTATGCCAAAATCTTCTTCAATTTCTTCCCTTAAAAATCATAAGACTTAGAGAATTATTTCTATGTCTTGATAGCATATGATACTATATCCTCATATGATGTGAATTTTTAGGAGAATAGTACCCTTAAAAGGATTTTATTCAACCCATAAAAGTAATATTAAACATCTATACATAGATTACATATGTAGTCCATAACATACCTTACTATCGTTGTATGGTTATATTCGTATATAGAAACATTTTACTCTTCCTTTTTTCATAAAATCAATAATTTTATCTCCATATTTTCTCATTGTTCATGAGGAAAATATTTTTCTATGAAAAGTAACATAAAATACTTCCATTCTATGTTCATTATTTCCTCCTTATCCTTAGTGTTTTTAATCAATGAAAACCATTTATCTGCATCCCTTAAGAGAAAATAAACTACCATGACAACCTTCTCCCTTCCATTAGTTCCCAAAGTGATAAATATATTCTCTAAGGAACTTATATATTTCTCAACTACAAATGGACTTTTAGTCCCATTTAATAAAGGAGGTTTATGACTCATGAAGTGGTCTAACATTGTTCCACCAGGTTACGGATCAGCTGTATGCTTCATATGGGAAAGGTTACTGGGCATAACCTGAGTCAGATTCCCTAATATATTTATAATTTTCTCAGCTCTATCTATAGATCCAGATCCTCCATCATTATGGTTCCAAGGGAAATACCTACATGGATTATATAAATTAATACAATTCCAATTTCCTCCACTACGTTACATTTCTAAATAACAGAATGAAAAATATTAGATCATAACATTATGAAATATAATGAATAATATTGAAACTATTTAAATATATAAAATAAATTAAAAATTTATGCACAACTAATATCAGAATCATAATAATGGATTCTTTGATAATTTTATTAATTAATAAAAACAATTTCAAATATTTCCGGATGGTTTGTAAAGAAAATTTTAATTAACCTTAGAATATACTCTAGGAGTGTCAAACCAAGTGCGCAGTAAGGTCACACTCATTGTGTGCTAGAATTATAGTCAATATATACTCAAAAGACTCATTTTGGAGTTATTACCAATATATGAATCTTTTCCAAAACCATGTACACTTTTGGTTTCTAGATAGAAATATATTTCTAGTAAAACCACATAATCTCTCCCTTAACAAATCTTTAGGATGTTATCCTATACTCAGACATATCCTTAAGGTTATTCATAAGGTTATGTTCCATAATATTTGTTTTTCTAAATCCACTTCTCATGGTTTCTACTAAACTTGGTCAGATACCAACTATAAAGACCCCGAACCTAGTAGCCCCGAGCCAGTGGTTACTTTATTACACTGGTACTAAATATAAGTGATTGCATCCTAAAGGATATAATATTTTATTATTCTTCATAAACCAGGTACATACTTTAATATCACATTAAATTTGAAAACATGAAACATAGTATTTTCTTTGAGAACACCATTATTACCTTTAGCATTACCCGACATATCTATCATAGTAAACTTTTTAGAATACTAGGTAAAGGAAACATAATAAAGGACTGAGATCATATTCTCAATAAGTGTATGTGTATAGTGGAAGCTAATATAGAATAAATAATATGGAAAGAATAAATTATGAATAAATAATGAAATAAAAATAATTACATGAGCTAGAAACTTATCAATGGATATCATAACTATTAAAATAATCACATAGTCATCAATTACTGTTTTCATAATGATGTAATTCATAATTTAAAACATTTGAATCTTACTATCAAGGCCTCGTTCTAAGACATCTAAAATATACTGTCAAGGCCTCATGCAATGATGTCTTACATTAATGGGTAAGGCATCATCCAAATACCCATTATAGTTTGTCTTGTTATAACTACCAATTAATAAGTGGGATATATAATTCTAGACTCCACCCATCACTTTATAATCCCAATTCCTTCATCATATGAAAAAACAAAACTTAATAACATTCCTAAAAAATCAATAACTATATGTATTGGAATAACTAGAAAATGGAATATCAATAATTTACCAAGTTAAACTAATAAAGAAACATCCAAATAAATATGTAGGATTTTATATTTGTATTAT
This sequence comes from Viscum album, assembly GCA_963277665.1. Taxonomy (NCBI): domain Eukaryota; kingdom Viridiplantae; phylum Streptophyta; class Magnoliopsida; order Santalales; family Viscaceae; genus Viscum; species Viscum album. The sequence goes on along the minus strand of OY728121.1, from coordinate 1,149,775,112 downwards.
ATCCCCAGTAAAGCATAATATTCAATAAATTATGTTGACATAGATGAAAATACTTTAAAAAGATCACTAGAAAATTTATTTTAGAATTTACCCCTTTCACTTTAAAATCATTAATCTATAAAATTATCAAATATTAAGGAAAAAATATTTTTTTTAAATAACCTTATAAACTTATAAATGAATATTTAAATAATTAAGTGGTCATGATGGTGGGAAATTTCAATCATTCGTTATAAGTTAAAAAACATTCCTTTCACACTTTTGAAAAAAATAAAAAGTACCACATTTAGATAACAAAAAGAAGATCCATTTTAAATAAAATTTTAAAAAGTAAAACATGTGTAAAAATTTATTTAATAAATCATTGGATAATATTAAAAATACCATTTTAAATATTTAATGGAAAATATAGACATGGAAGGAAAATATTCTCAACAGAGTAGAAAAACAAAGTCGATTTTCTCTTAAAAACATTAGTTCAATATATTGAGTCCTTAAAGAGAATAAAATGAAAGGAAAATTTTTAATTTATATAAGTAACTAGTGGAGAATAAAATTTATTGTATTTATGGTAGAAATATCAAATAATTCTCCCAGAAAAGACTTAAACATAAACAATCCTGAATGATGATGAGATTGTGAAATAAACCATTACCTCAGATCTTAATTCCTTTTCATGTGTTCAAAAATCGTGTATAATAAATAAATATTTATTATAAATATATTATATAACAATAATTATATATATAATACCATATATGTCTTATTTATAACCTTTAATCACCAATTTATTAACAATTCTTTATTAAAATCACTATTCCTGGTGATAATTGCTTTGTTTTTTAGGTATGTTTTAGTTTGGTAGTTTTGATACTTTATCATTGAACATGGTTAAATAATATAAATAATTTTATCCATGATATAAATATCATATATATTTATTATATATTTATTTATATCTATCCATAAGTGATATAAAAGAAAATTGAATTACACCGTCCATGGAGACGGTAAGTCATACATACACATGAATGATGTTTTCACTTGTGGATAGATGCAATGAAATAAATTTAAATAATAATTCAACTTTAAAGGATCATTATTATATCATATATATATATTAAATCAATCTCTATTTCCATCCATGTAATACAAACATGAATTGCAAATCACATCGCTACGTGGAGGTAGTAGTCCACATGTATGCAGGAGCGACATTATCATTTTCCAACATATTGGAAGGTAAGAAGGTAGATATGATATTATCATTCAATAAGAATAATTTTTTCATAAATATCATATATATATTAAACCCACCCATAATATATGGTGATGAAAAATGAATTGCATCTCTACCTGAAGATGGTAAGTCGTATGTATGCCCGAGCGATACTTTACCTTCACATTTGATGAAAAAGAGGTTGGATATTGGTGGTTTCATAATCTTAATATAATTTTAGTATATTCATGATAATTATTTTATTATTTTATTATAAATACCACATATTTAGAGGATTTAAAAGAAGAAGTAAAAATAAAGTGATCAATTAAGGTGATTACCTCTTCATTGAAATAACTCTTTTATATCTCCTCTTAAGTACCCTAGGGTTAGTCTTTTGGAAAGACCATAACCTATATAAATTTTATAAGGATGTTTAAAAGAGAAATTATTAGGGTTTTTTCAAACTATATGGATAAAAATCACACGAAAATTTGAGAGAAAGGGGTTTATATTTATAAGGGTGGGAAATGACACATTTAGAATTTTTAAAAAGATTAAAATATAACTTATTCATTCACAATAAAAATGATTAAATATGGACATATATTCAATTAAAAAGAGTCTAAGGTATATAAATCATCATAAAACGAAATTTAGATACGTTTTGGTGTCATTTATAACCTTATCTTTCGTTTTAAACCCTTGGTTAACTAATTTTAATCTTAATCGTGGTAATGAATTTTTAATATTAAAGGGATATAATTTAACTTATAAGGTGAAAATTGGATCATAAATGGAAAAAATATTATATTTTTGAAAATATATTATCCCCTTTAACATATTTCAATATTTTTATGTTTTTTATATAGTTTAATATTTTTTTTACAAAATATCATCAATGTCATTTTTGACACTATTCATTAAATTAGACTTCAAACACACCAATAAAAAGATATAATTAGAATTTAACCCTTTAAAAGATAAATAATTTGTTATATTCACCTATAAAATTCATGAAACACTATAAATCAATCAAATTATATTACTTTTAATAATTTTAAAATCATTTATTTTATTTTTATATTAATCAAATAAATTTTATATCATCAATATGTAAGAATTTAAGTTAAATATATAATCAATAAAAATTATAAATAAATTAATATCATTAAAATAATTTCATTATTGTCAAAATAATAATTAATATTCATTGAAAACTTTCTTTTATCTCTATGTGAGCACATAAGAGATATTTAAAATCAAGAGAGTGATTTTTTTTTATTTTTCTTTGAAATAAATATTATATAGATCATTTTCCTAGACAAGTGTACCTTAAATACCTAAATTTAAATAATAATGTGATAAGGGTCAAATTAACTTCGTATAATAAGAATTGGGATAAAAAAATTTGAACCCAATACTTTTTTTCAACCTAGGTTAACTTGATTTATCCTTTACTAAGGTGATAAATTTTACCATAGTTAATATTCATAATGACCAAAAATAAAAGGGTCCTATATAAAAAATTTGGAAATACTATTTTTAAATATGGAATCCATTTTTAAATATTTAATCTCTATAAATGGAAGAAATTACCTTTAAATTAATTTTAGAAAATGTGACGAAAATAACTTTTTATATAAATACAGTTTTTACACATAAAACTGGATTTATTATTATCCCACGCCTAGTAAAATCTCTTGATGAGTGTTAAAACATTTGATTGAATATATAATATAGAAAATTTACCAAAATAATTTACCAATAGTGATAAATTTAATTTATTAAGATAAAAATTCATTACACACATAAAAATAGGTTTTTCAAAGAAACATATCTTTTTTCCTTCAAATCATTTTTATTTTCATTTTTTTTAAAAAGGCAGGGATAACATACATTTTATTGATAAATAGAAGAAAATAGATAGAAATAGAGGATATGTGAGACATAAACTAACCTCATCAAGATAATATCAAAGAATAAGTTTATCTCTAATCTTAGTGACAATTATTTGCTCCTCATCACATATTTCATTCCGATTAACTCTTATGCACCCACATCCTTGACTTCTAGGGCGAAAACATCTCCTCCAAGTGATCACCTATTGAAGGATCCATTCAATGTAACTTCTATCAGAGTCTATTTTCTTCACATTTAAATGACCCTCCATATTCTTATAAAATTCATCAACTTTAATACTTTTTTCTATGTGGGTATGAACCATATTTTCCAAATCTTCACCATTCACATAATTAATAGAGAAATTATCATCATTGTTAAAGGAATCATACACATTACCTATAATATATTGTGGATCTTGCACTTTATAATCCAAATTAGGAGTAGAGGGAGATCCTTTATTAATCAATAAAGACGCACAATCATCACCCTACTACTGAGAGACCACCTGAATCTTTTCATCTTGAGATAATTCCTTACTTTCATTGAGAGGAGGAAGCACATAAAAAAGGCTTGAGGTAGGAACCTGCGCTCCACCTTGCATTCCCTTGATCTTCACATTATTCAAGGTGATATTATGACCATTAGATGCTTCTAAGAGGACAGAACCAAGATTCCTACAAGAAGGTTCCTTTTAAAGAGGCAATGGGGTCAAATCCATGTCCTTTAGCAATCAGCCGGTGCACCAGGGTCCAAATTTACCCTCAAAACATTGTCCAATTCTGGTAATTTTATTTCATCTAAATTTTTTAAATAAATTAATAATTTTATTTTAAATTTTACAATTCAATAAAAATCAGGTTATCTCTCTACTAGAAAGGTTTCATACCCACATGAATTTAAACACTATGAAAAAAGATTTTGGGAAATTAACAAGGAACACTAACCTTTTACTAAAGATTTCCCAATTATCCAAGGGCTGTAAGCTACTACTATAGACCATCCAAGATCTTCTAGCCTTATATAATACATATGAGTCCTAGTTGATCTCGTCACATCAAAACTATGTCCAAACACTCTCAAACAACTCACAACACACCCCAAACCTCAAACCGAGAAAAATACCTAATAATTGGTTCCAAAACAAGATGAATTTTAATTTTATTTAAAACAAAATCCTAAGAAAATTCAATAACACAATGTACCTCAATCAAAATGAAGATTTATAATATGAAGAAGGCATCCCAGGTCACCCTCTTACTAAGGAAAAAAAATCCCCAATGTAATCATATGATTCTATAATGATCCAATACAATTGGAACCAAATCCCAAAACCGAGGAACCTAAATTAGAGCGAAGAAAAAAATGAGGTCAACTAAGCTTACCAAAGTCTAAGACATACCTCAAATCATCTAATAATGGATTAAAAAATACTCCCTAATCAAGGGATGAGAAGACCCAATGAGAGGAATTATGTATGGTTATGCATGGATAGGAGGATAAGAGAAAAGAGATACCCCCTTAAAATTTTAAGGGGGGATGGTAAATTTATCATTTTTAACGAGTTATATGGTTTAGCCACATGGTCTTCTAAACCACGCACCAACCATGCACCCTCCACTATCTAAGGAAACCCACCTCTCATAGTTTTCAACATATCAAGTGCTGAATATGACACCACATGTACAACCTCACATGACATCCTTTGAAATTCTATACAGTTTGACCATAACCATGCACTAACCATGAGAGCTTACTATACTCCTTAAAAAATAAACTGAATGTTTATCAATCATAAGGTTATCACATGGTTTCCCCTAAACCATGTCCCCTAAGCCATGAAACCTAGCCATAATCCTATGAAAACCCTCAAAACTTACCATAATCTCTCAGGTCTTACTCGAGCTACACTCTAAGCCTCATTCCTCATTTAAAAACATCACTTTAATGAGGAATTCCAACAATCTAATTTTGTTTCGAGTCAACGATAACAATTCAACCTGTATAATAATTGAAAATTATAATTCCTTCTAAAAATTTCAACTCATACGGATAAAATATCTTGAAAAAATCTATAGGTTTCTGAACTAAAATTTAATATAAGTACAAAAAATACATGAAAAATAGTTTTATAAAAATACCTGATTTAAGTGTAAAAATAAATTCACCTTGAAATATGGTAAGAAGATGATTTAAATAATATTTTTTTGTTAAATAATACAAAATAAAGAACTTTAGAATTTTTGATCTAGCCAAAACCAAATTTAACTTTCTAAACATACCATTAAAGTAAAAGACCAAAAATTGTTTTTAATTTTGATAAAATGTAATTTATTTTCTTAAAAGTCAAGAATGGGTTACCAAATTCAGAATAATGTTTTAAAATAAATTATTTAACTCCCTAAAAAATTATTTGGTTGAAAAATACACACCAAATAGGATAAAGAAAATTTTAGAAATATTTTAAAGTCTTACCCCATAGTTTAAACCTAGTTTTACTTATTTTACCCTTACCAAGGTGCCAAATATTTTCCATGGTTTCTTTTCATAATAAAAAAATAAATGAGTCATATTTACCAAATTTAAACCTCATTATTCCAAATATGGAATAAATTTTTTAAGAATAAATTTCTGGAAGTGGGGAAACCTAATTTTAATATAAATTCATAAAACACAATGAAAAATAGTTTTTAGAAAAAATGTGTTTTAAGCCTAAAAATGAACTTATACAAGAATCAAGTACAATATTGATCCCTATGTAATTAATTAGATTAATTATAATTAAATTAGAATTATTTTATGTTAATATTAAATTCAAAACATAATTAGATTTTAAATTTTCTTTATTTAATGAAAATAAATGACAGTTTTACAAAAATAGGTATTTTTCACTATTCACTTAAATATAAATCTTTTTAAAAAATTCACAAAAATTAACCTGAAGATAATACTGACCTGATGATTTAAAAAATTATGTTAATTTAATCAAATAAAATTTCTAAAAATGTTATAAGTTATTTATAATTCCCACACATAAAATGAAATTAAAACCATTTTTGAAGAAAACATATTTTTGAAGCATAAAATGAATTTATTAAAAATTGATTACTTATTTATTATGAATTAATAAATACATTTAAATTATATTAAATATTTATACATATTTTTCGTAATAAGTTTATTCTTATTCATACCACTAATTTAACGACTGAGTTATAATGGTCACACAAAAATAATAATAGTTTTTGTAGTATATAGTAATTATCTTAAAGTTCAATGTTTTATGTTTGGAAATATTTCTAGATTATTATTTTTCAAAAATAAATTTTATGGTTGTCACATCACATTTCTAGGACTTATATATTAATAGATTCTCAAATAGCCAATGACATCAAAGATCTCCCAAAATATCTCACATATGCTTTATGTACTTCTCCTATGACTCAGAATACACCAAGACATTATCAATACAAACCGTATTAAATTAATCCAAAAATTTACAGAAAACATAATTAATTAGTCCCATGAACTTGGATTGAGTTTTCATAAAAATGGAATTAAAATTAACTCAAAATTTTCATAATAAAATTTGAAAGAATTATTTATAATATCCACATACTTTACCTAAGTCTGATGATATCTTAACTGAAAAATGGTCTTTGAGAACCAGCAAGCTCCCTTAAACTAATCAAACATATCCTCAATCCTTATAATGGGATATAATTTTTTTCATATAATTCAATTAATGAAAATCCATACAAAAATTCATATTCTTATATACCTTATTCACAAATAGAATTGGATAATCCCAAGGACACACACTAGGCCAAATAAAACATCACCGCAGATGATCTTCAATTTTAATCTGTAGCTCCCATAAATTAGAAGGTTTAATCCTATAAAAATACATAGATATTGAAGAAAAACCCATTAATAACTATATTTGAAACTCAATCTCTATGACAAACCAACATGGAAACCCCGGTACCCCGACACTCAAGCCAACACTGACATACCCCTAATGGTGTCCCCGATCCGCATGTGCTAGAGACTATAACCTGACATATTACATGATAAAAGTGGGAATGGTTTTTCCACAAAATAGTGGAAGAAATAAATACATATCTATATAATCAACACTCCAAAGGGAGAAAATACCTGAAATTCAAATAGGTATATTAAAACCCAAAATAGTACATCATCAAAGTACTAAAAAATAGACAAGATAATACTCAAACATCCCAAAGGAATCAACACCTCAATCCCAAATAATCAAAAGTAACCACCTCCTAAAAGAGTATCTTTCCCCTTGCTTGGACCTATAAGAATAAAATATAAAAACTCTCAAAGGAAAAGGTATGGTGTGAGATGAAATATTAGTAGGATCTCACCAAGTGTTCCATAATAAGATGCCATAATAAATAAAAAAAATCATGCTTTAAATTAAAAAAAAATAGGAATGTAAATACATTTTCATATTTATAATAAAACATTATTTTCATTTCAAATTATGGAAAATATTTCAAACAGTGGATTAATAAACATTTTATATAAAACAATTTATATAAATCAATAGGCATGAATAATAAAGTTTCACAATAAATGGAATATATAGTCAAAATATTCACAATAAGTAACATGGTCATCTTCCTTGTTGTACAATCATTCCTGGTTATAATATCCTCAAACTCCCATATCAGTGATCATGGAAATGTGTACACATGTCCCTTAAGCTCAAGCCAAATATGACTCATCAATATCCCATATGGGATAATATTTTCATAATTAGGTTTTTTTAGAGTTGTCATATTCAATTAATTTATAGGGAATTATCATCCTAACATGATTGTACCAAATAACCCACTAAATACCTAGGTTCATATGTTCTCAATCAATCAATCAATCAATAATGAGAAAATAATTTCGAATCATTTTAAAATACAATTTCCCCATTTTCAGTTTCAATATACCAATTTCATTTCAAAACCAAAACATAGGTTTAATTTCATCATTTAATTCCTTTTCAATATAAACCAATAATAGGTTTTTATTATTTCAATTTAATCCATTTTACTCAAATCAATTCAAAAATTCCATCAATTTCAAATTACACCCCAAATCCCAATTCCATTGTAATTAAGGGGTTTTCCCAAAATTCCCCACAAAATCAATTTCCAATTCCAATTTTCAATGAATTGGGTTCTCATAGTTCAATTGAAATAAACTTAAGTTAAATCAATAAAATCAATGGTTTATTGAATGGAAGATCTCAATGGAACTTCCTACCTTTATTCACGATATACATGTAACACAACACCCATAACATGATTTTCTAATGAAAAACGATGGAAGTGGAGATCTTAAAAACAAACCTAGAATCAAGATTCAAATCAATTGAGTTTAGATCCATAAACAAATGATGATCTAAAAAAACATATGGAGGAAAGAAAAATAGACCAGGAGAGAAATAATGGGAGAAAAACCAATTACCGAAGAGGGATCAAATGATATTCACCATGATTCTATCTGCTTAGAAAGGAATTTGGAGGATCCAAAATTGGTTCTTGAGAGCCAAAAAGACCCAAGAGATCATTATATAAGGAGTTAGGGTTGATAGGGAAGTAAAAACGTGGTTAAAGAATTTTTAAAGAATTTTTTCAGAATTAAAAATCACCATGCTCATGATTATATGGGAAAGGCCGCATGGTTAGACAAACCATGCACCCAAACCGTGTGCCCTTCTACTGAGGTGCATGGTTTCTACCAGGTGGGCATACAGTTTTTCAAAACATGTGCCAAATGTAAAAATCCTCACTACTTGGGATTTCATAGTTTTCACTGGGTGGGTACATGGTTTGGAAAAACCATGTGCCAATCATGTATAACTCAATATCCCTAAATGAATTCCAAAATTTCACCCAAAAAACCCTGAAACAATATCTAACCAAGGAATAATCAAAAATAGGGTCAATGATTACTTTAAAATTAGTAATAGGATGTTACAATCTCATGTTGAGGTGATATCATAACAACCTATTCTATAAATACATTAGGGTAATCTTCCACAACCCTAAGAAACAACACCAATTGATCCTTCAATGAACACAACATCAACTCATCCATCAATGAAGACAAGGAATCAATAGGAATCCAACTCATCTAAGTGTTTCAGTCACAAAATAACACGTTTTTCTCTCATTTAACATTATTGAATATAATCCATACCCTACAGAAAACAAAAATAAACTTAATCAAATATATCCTATCTATGACACATATGATATTTTATTATTGTATCCTAAAACATAGGAAATATACCCAATATAATTTCTACTCAAGAATGAATTAAAAATATCTACACAGATTACATAATATTTCTTAGCCTCCAATTGGCATAGTAAATACTAAGGGAACTATAATTATATCCACCTCAAGTCCCAATGAATAGACTAAGGTCTGTGCAATGAACAAGTGTATAGATTTTGAATCAAAATGAAGAATAAAAATTGGTATAATATAATTAGATAATACCTCACATGATGTCTATCTCTACCAAAACTAAAAATTATATGGTATTCATCTAACTATATCCATATCCATGACCTCTATAATATCAATGGATACCACTTCTATAGTCATACTTTTCCCACTATCCATGAAGACAAGGGGCATCATGAGGATATACTCTAATTACCATATCACCTATCTAATGATCAAAAAATTCATAAACCTATTATTGTTACTTCCAAGGAAGATACTGCTACAAATTTTGTGCTTGGAGAGGGACACCAAATCCATTCTAACTACCAAGTAAGGTTGTGAACACAATATTATAATGGCCACAACCTATATATAAAAAACAATACATGTTTGATCCACTTGATAGGGTATGAGAACTTCCAACCCAAAAAAATAGTATAGAGAAGGATGGAACTGAATCCCGACTATATGAATCTTTATTTGACCAAGAAACTAAAAATTCGAAGCTACGTCACTTATGTATGAAGTATCTTGGTGACTCCAATACTATAATGAACCATTCTTAGCCAAAATACTCTCAATAAACTACGAAATTTCCCGAACCTCAAGATAAATTAGTAATTTGAATGGGGTGTGATACCCTCTAGTTCATAGGATGCTTAATTTTATGTTTGGTTCATTGATTTCATTGTTTTAGAGGATTTCATAAATCAAGGGTTGGGAATTTAGAGATTTGGAGAAAATAATCCAGGTACACAATATGTGAACTATTTGGAGTAACCATTTGTTAAATGTATGGGATATATTTATAAGTTCCAAATGTGGTTTTCATAGTTTAACAATTGTTTTTATAACCGTTTGAGTGACTGTACAAACCATGTGGGTGCCTGGTTTGTTTTTATAGTTGTTTTCAGACAACTTGATCATGATTTGTGGAACTTTATAGTTTACCCTAGAAAATCATATGACTTTTTTTCAAGGGATAATATACCATATGGTTAGAATATAATTGTTCTAACCATGCAACCTAACCATGTGACCCAAATTGAACTTATTAAAATGGAAAATTAAATTGATTCCCTTACTTAATTAAACTTCCAAAACCCACCTAATTACTCATTGAAAAAATCATCCCCTCATTTACACTCTATGAAGTTATCCCTTTGGTCCTATAATGAATCCCCATCTATCTAGATAGATCACTTTTAGGTATGCATTTTTTATGATTTTTTTCTCCTCCTCTTCCAAGATGTAACTATGATATCTCATCTTATCTATGTCATGCAAACCTATATGGGGTATGATGATCCAATATATAGTTTAGATATATAATTGATGGTGATTTTTATTAGATCTAGTCTTTTGAGGGACTGATCTATTCAATTCTCATCACTAATTTTGAAGGAGACACCATTCTCTTCGTTGTCGAGGTAGGTTTATATATAAAATAGTGTTAACACAAGAATTGGTTGATATTCTTTTAAATTAATTATGTTTGTTTTCTAAAATTTTCTAATTTAATATCAATGTTTTTTTTTGAAATGATTATTAGGTGGCATGAAAAAGGGGGTTTTCTTTAAAAATATTTTATGAACTTTTTGCGATTGGTGAAATTACTCAAAGATGATTTTGACTCAAAAAGATATTTTCAAGCATGGTAGGAGTGACACTTTGCTATAAAAGTATTTTATAAATTTTTAGAATGGTTTTTAAAATGTTTTTTGAATCATAGTACATTGGGAACCATGGGTTCATTGGGTTATGGACATATGAAACCTTAGTGAGTGTGATACTTCTAGGGGTTATTCTTGTGCTATTGATAGACTATAGAAGGAATCTATATTGGTAGGATTCATAATATGTATATCTTAGTGTTCCTTTGCATATCTGAGTAAATATTCCCATAGTATGTAGCCCACTTGTGATTGGTTTTATATAAGATGTTATTATTTCATGTTTGATTGATCACATGTTTATCTTATATATTTTCTACGGACATGGTGCTTCTAGATTGGATTATATTATCATCATTTAATTTTTATACCATGTTTAATATAATAAATTAGTTATATTCTAGGACATTGATGGTTTTGATTACCACCAATTTATTTTTATCAATATTTTTTATATTAATATTTTTGTGTCTTAGAATATAGATTTTTTAAAAAGAAACTAATTTATGTTTTAATTTTTTTTCATTTTAAATTGCTTTATAAACATGTTTTGATTTATTGATTGAAGTTTTCTACTAAGCTTTAGTTCTTACGTGATACTTTTTCCTTTGGTAATTTGTAGTATTTTTTTTGGCATACAAGTAAAGGGAATATTTTTATGTGGAATTTTAGCTTCTCTTGGTTGATACCACCTTCATATTGGATTGGTATGGTGGTAATTAATTGCCACATGGAGACTTTGTGTTGTGATTGGTTGGGATTTGTTCCAGGTTTAGTCCTTTTGTCTTGGTTTTGTATGTCTCATGGTTGTGTTATTGTTAATCCATGTTATACTGTGGTTTTTTATCTTATCTTGTTATATATGATACATGTTGTGTTATCTTTTAGGGTAAAATAATTCCCAAAATTTTGTATATTGATTCCTAGGTGCTTTTTCCAACCCATAGTGATCAGGAACACGCTTTGGGCCTTGTGTCGAGCCATCTCACATGATGTGTCCATTTTACCTAGGTTGGTTTATTGAAAAATGGTATCAGAGCCAATACCCAGCTAAAAGTGTGATGTAACTACCTATTTTTGGTTCAAGGTATTTTGTAGATAGGATTTATGAATTTCTAAATTTGGCTAGTAAGTGGGGAAGGGTTTCTGGCCATATCACTTTTATGTCTAAACTCGACATACCATGGGCAGTTGGAATTGAATTTCCTTTTGATGATTTATATGAATTTTGGTTTGATATAAAGACCCATGATTATAAATGGAATTTTATGGTTTCTTAGTGGGTTTCTTTGGATCTTAGGTTTAAAAAAATAGAAATCAAGTTATGAGGTCTACTTTGATGTCCTAACAAACTATAAAATGACCAAACACTTGATTTTAAAAATAGTAATGTGGTTGTGACATGCTTGGAACATGGTATTAAACCATGTGACTAGGTTATGTATGGAATTTCATTCCCTTTCTTTTTTCTTCTTAGAACCCATGATTCAGGGATTATTTTAGTGACTCTCATTTATGAGAAAAGAATCAAGGTTATAATAAACTAGATTTTAGTACACTTTAATTTATGACTTATTCCATAAAAATGAACTTAATACAACCTAAGAAGTTCACGAGGCATAGTGTATTTGGTTAATTAAGTACATAACATAAAAAAATGAAAAATAAACTACAAAAAAATTATTTAAAAACATATTAACATGTTTTATTATTCCATGGATATTCTAAAACTACATAGGATAACCTAGAGGAATGCATAAGAAAAAGGTGAGATATAACACCTAGTAAGGGAATAATCAAACCATACCATGATGAAATTAATACATGTGAGTGAGTAGGAACAACAAAAAGACATAAAAGTGATGATATTTATAATCTTTATCAACTAGTCAGGATAAAACATGATTACATCAAGGAAACATTGGAATGTAGAAACAACATAAACATGAAATAAGAATAAGTCAAAGTTCACTTATAAGACAACATTACATGATGGAAAATTTCCCATAATGGATTAGGTTCACTCTCTAATCTTGTACATAACATCTCATGTGATAAAAAACATTACATAATGAATTAGAGGGATATATAATTCATGTACATGCATAAGTGCGCCACATAGATCATATAAGATAAAGATGTATTTCATTACTTTTAATCAAAAAATTAAGAATTTTGAGATAAAAACATGGAATTACCCAATAAATTAAGGATATTCAAATATAGTTTAATATATTTGAGAGGAAACGAGGATGGGTATCCACTACACATTTTTTTGACATGAAAAATTGTTGGATACTTTTGGCAGCATAATGATTGTACATAAAGATTAATATAAATGATTAATGAGAGTGAAAGGGGTCTATCATAACTTGTAAATAAAATGGAATATAGGAGGGATGTGTAATAACATATCCCAATATGAATAATTATAAATTAAGGTCACAATATAAATAAAGTTTTTGAATAAAGAGGAGGAGAGGATCCCTTACCTTGAGAAGGTGCTTCTTAAAGCTTGGGATGAGCTTCTTAAGATATTGGGGGAACCTTGGGAGGGATATAGAGAGGTAATAGTGGAGTAAATTCATGCTCCAATAGTTTTTAGTGAAGAGGAATGTGAGGTTCGGTGAGTTTTTATTATAAAAGAGAAATGAATTATTTATTAATTTCTAAACATAGATTTTGGACTCTATATGATAAATTAATCCAAACCAAAAACAATACTATTGTTTTTTCTCATAGTTTCTACCAAATATGACTATATTTAATTATTTTATAATTATAAGAACCAAAAATATTAAAATAATACCCTTGGTCATGTGGATGTGACTCATGTTTGTAAATAATTGATTTCAAACATTAAAATATTATATAGGTTTTGGAGGATTCATTAAGGACTTATAAAAGTAATTAAATTACTACAAAAACACATTATTTTAAATGGGAAAAATAATTTTGGTTGTGGATACCTTTTATGGAATATATACATCACTTTTGGGTCATTATGATTTCATAATACATATCATATTTAATTTTTACCCAAAGATTCGATTATCTGAAAAAATTATGAAGAATTAACTATTGGATAATTTCAATGTGATAATTTTAAAAATAATATTTATTTTATAAAAATAATTTTATAAATATTTTAATTTATAGTCTTGAATAGAAATCCCCATTTATTGTAAAATATTGGTCTTTTGACAATAATAGTTTTTCTAACTCTTATAAAAATTACATTTTACTTCATACAATTATATTATCATTTTTATTTAATAAATATTATTTGATAATAGTATTTTATTAAAATATTTTTTATTTCTAAAATTCTTAAATTCATCAAAAATGGTTTCTTGATTGAAACTATATATTTCGTAAAATAAAATGTGTGTTTCATCATATCAAAATATAATTTTTTTTTATCAAAATTATTATTTAATCATTATAAAGTAATAATAAAAGATGAATATATTTAATATTTTATTAAAATTAAAAATATAGAAATTCATAATGTTAGGGTCAATATAATTAACCCTTTATTAAAATAATGAATTTCGTAAGAGTTAGGTGTATGATGGAGAGCTTTTCTTGGTGTGATTTTTTAATCATGGTTTGGATCATGATCTCAATGAACTTGAAATTATCTCATAAATTATTTCCATCATTATTTAGTAGTTGAATATCATCTTGGGATTGGTCAAGGGAAAAGCATAATGATGTTATGTATATCAGAAGCTATGATAAATGGAATTCATAGGGTACAGTCCTACTAGTCAAGGTCACCTCTTTCTTTTTATTTGTTAAATGGATTTATCATAACCCTATATATATACTAATCATAAAATCAGTATAAAAAGACCATACTATCAATGATTATTATGCTTGACAGTCCTTTAAAACCAACATTATATGAATTATAATAGTTCAAAATAACCAAATTAGTGTATGTTTTTCTATAATTTATTTTCTTAATAAAGAATTAACTCATTTATAAAGGAAATTTCATTAAAAAATGTTCTAGTTGTTACATTATCCCCCCTTCAGAAATTTCACCCTCAAAATTTTATATGTATACTAAAATAAAAGAAGGTACATCAGTTCCATCACCACTTCTAGTTCCAAAGTCACTTCCTCAAACTTTTGGTTCCTCTATAGCACTTTGACCAAGTGAGTTGTCTTATTTCATATTACTTTATCTCTATGCTCTAAGATCATCACTGGATGCTCCTCATGATAAAGATTATTCTTTGCACCACTTCTAGATTTAGTACATGTGAGTGGCCTAATATGTACTTACTCAAGAGCGATACATGGAACACATCATGCACTTAAGATAGGTTTGACATAATTTTTGGTTGATATGAAACATATTTGATGCAATCAAGGAACTCAAACTGGCCGATGTATCTTAGAATAAGCTTTAACTTCTTCCAAAACCTCATGAATTTATTCCATGGTGATATACAAAGAAACACTTTATCTCTGACACAAACTCTAGGACTCATCGATGATTATCAGTAAATATTTTTTTATCAACTTTTCATGGATCTCATAAAATGTTTAATTTTTTGAAGATTTAATATCATATCTTGGAGATGATAAGGTCCTATTATCTTCCAATTTCCAACTTCATCCCAGCATGTCAGATTCTGAAACCTCTTTCCATACGAATCCTCACAAGGTTACATTTGAATACTAGAATGGAAAATGTTGTTATATGGAAATATTTTGATGCCGAAATCCTTGTAAATCCATTGAAAAAAATCTCATAATATCCTTTAGAGTTTGAATGGTTCTTTTTGACTGACCATCTATTTAAGGTTATTGAATAAATAGGAGAAGGAGAGGATCCCTTACCTTGGGAGAGTGTTTTTAAAGTTTGGGAGGAGCTTTATAAGATCTTGGGTGCACCTTGGTAGGGATGTAGAGAAGTAAATTAAGAGTAAATATATGTTCAAAGAGTTTTGAGTGAATAGGAATGGGAGGTTGGGTGGGATTTTATAGAAAGAGAGAGAAAGAGAGAGAGAGTAATTCCTTATTGTTTTATAAACTTAGGTTTTAGACTCTACATAATAAATTAATCCAAAATACAAACAATACCATAGTTTTTTCCTAAGGTTTCTACTAAATAGAGTTTTATTTAATTATTTTATAATTCTGATAAAAAAATAATTAAAATAATACCCTTGGTGATGTGGAGGTGAGTCATGTTTATAAAGAATTGAATTTAAAACCTCAAAATATAATATAGGTTTTTGAGGATTCATTAAGGCTTCATAAAATAAATAAAATAACTTTAAAAACATATTATTTTAAAGGGAAAAAATAATTTTGGTCATGGATACCTTTTATATAATATATTACATCACTTTTGGGTCATTATGATATCATAATACATACCATATATTTATAAAGTATTTAATTTTTACCCAAAAAATTGACTGTCTAAGAAAATTATGAAAAACTCACCATTGGATAATTTTGACATGCTAATTCAAAAATAAATATTTATCTTATAAAAATAATTATCTAAATATTATAATTTATACTTTTAAACCAAAATCCCCATTTATTAAAAAATATTTTTTTTGACAATAACAGTTATTCTAAATTTTATAAAAATTGCATTTGACTTCGTAAAATTATATTATAATATATATTTAATAAATATTATTTAATAATAAAATCCTATTAAAATATAATTAATTTAAAAAAATCTTGAATTAATCAAAAAGATTGTCCTGATTGAGACTATATATTTCCCAAAATACAATTTGTGTTTCATCATATCATAATATAATTTTTATCAAACATGTTATTTAATCATTATAAAGTAATAATAAAATATAAGTATAATAATTATTTTATTAAATTTACAAATATAAAAATTTATACTATTAGGGCCTTGATACATAGACCTTTATTACACCAGAAAATTCCCTAAGAGTAAGACGTGTGATAGTGAGATTTTATTGGGGTGGTTCAATGAACATGGGTTGAGTCATGATCTCGATGTGATAAAACTTATCTTAAAAATAGTTTTTATCATGCTTTAGTTGTTGAATATCAACATGGAATTGGTTAAGATAAAATCCCAATGATGTTGTCTCCCTTGGAATCTCTAATAAATGGGATTCATAGGGTATGATCCTAATGGTCAAACCCATAATTTCCTTTGTCTATGTCAAATGGATTTATCATAACCCTATATATATACTAATCATGTGATCAATGTATAACAATTATACTATAAATGTTTATGATTCTTAATGGTTTTTAAATCTAACTATATATAACTTATGACAGTCCAAAATAACCAAAGTAGTGCATGTGTTTTCTATAATTTCATTTCTTAATAAAGAATTCACTCATTTGAAAAGGTAATTTCATTTATAAATGTTCAGGTCATTACAAGGGTGGTTCCTGTGGTATATTGATATCATGAATTAGTTTTATTGGTAGTTATAATATTATTTTTTCTATGCATGTGTTTTATAGCCGTTTCACATAAAATGTTTTTATTTTGAAAATTGATACTTTAATTATTTATTGTGAAATGATGTTGGGTATTCTATCTCATAAACTTTTAAATGATTTTTATTCATGAAAACCTATAAAAGTTTTTGGTTTCCAAGCCATTTAATGTTATATATGCAATAATTGTTCACCCTTGATGCATTTACTAAATAAGGATTAAATTTTTTAAGTGAAATGGTTTTTCACCATAAATTTATAAAGGGGAGGGTTTTTGGTTTTAAGGAAAAACTTGTGGTTATTTTAAAAATGTAATTTAGAAGATAAGGGGGGTTTTGAAAGAGGAATGATAAATCAAAATATGATTTTTATTTTCTAAGAGACCAATTTTATAACCTTAATTGTTCAAGAAAATTTATGGGAGTTTAATTTTTGGTTTCTTTTAAAAACAATTTCAAACATGGAAAATGAAATTCAAGATAAAAATGAATCTAGTTTAATACTTTGTCTTGAAAGGCAAGGGGTTTCATCCTTTGACTAAGGATTTTTGAAGAATTTCCATTTTTTCATTTTCACTAAAGTAGTAGAATATTCCTACTTCTATAATGGGTAACTTGTATAAATCCTTTTCAAATTGTGTTTTAAGGTTTTCAAAATGAACAGTTTTGTAAAGTGTTTTCTTCTCTATAAGTGAGTTTATCTTGAAACATATCTGAATTTTTTTTCTTTCCTTTTTGATTTTATAAATTTGACATATCCCTTTATTGTGTGTAGGGTTATCTAAATTTATTTTAAGGATATGACTAGATAAAGTTATCATCTTGTATGGCCTCAGTGAGTCTTCTAGATAGGTCATGAGCTTAGGTGAGATAATTTTCTCAAGAGTTGTAATTTCCTTTTATCTTTAGTCTTTATCAAGATCTAAATGGAGAAGAAATAACTATCTTCACTCTCTATGTTCTTTTATATCTTTTATAGAGAATTATATAGGTTTATCTAGGTAGTTGGGCTAGTAAGGAATAGTTTTCCTAGATTTCTAGTGTTCTTTAGGAGGAGTAGAATCTTGAGTTCATCATATTATTTGGGTGTTGATCCTTCTAAGTTCTTAACCTATAGTATTATAGTGGTTTTTGTTTTTGTATATAATTATTTAGGTGTGACCTTTGATATCATCTTTGGATCTCCCCATTATTAAAGTGGACATATCAAGTTTATTCATGCCCCATTGCTTTGTTTTACTTTATAAACATTATTATTAGGGATAAATGTGTGGAAAAATATATTCCATGAGTTTTTAATTCACATTCTAAACATGGTGATACTTGGGCATGTTCTTGGGTAAATAGGATTGGTTTGGGAACTAGAAGGGAAAAGGAATATATCATAGTTATGTTTGTTTTTGTTGGATTGATAGATTCATCATGTTATATTCACTAAACTTGAGTTACCATGAATGAATTATCTTGACCTAATCCTATATCCATATAATTTCTTGATGAATCATGTGTTCATTTGAATACTATCTTGGTTATGAGAGACATGCTTTATTTGGTGATCTTTATTGCGTCTTCCTAATGATCATGTGTATTTCTCAACCTGATGATATTTTAAACATTTATTAGGTATGGTGAACTTTGTAGGGTTGATCTAGTTCCCTCTTTCTGGTTTTTAATTGATCAGATATTACCATTTTACTTGGTTATGGATGAAAATATTGGGTGTTTCCTTTGTGTGAAATTGAAAAAATCTGTTATATTTTTAGTAATATCTTGTATCGATGTAGTTTCTCAATGTCACAACATTTAAATTGAATATAAATAGTGGGGAGACCCATGTTAGGTCTCTTTTCTCTCTAGATATATGTGCTAGATAATTTGAAACATATGAATCATTTGAAAGGGTGTAAGTGAGGTTGACATCATCTCTATTTTTGATTCATCTTAATCCTAGTCAGGTCTTGATGACGTTACTATGAAATGTTAGTCATGGAGTTGGGATATGTCTTGATGTTAGGATAAATGGGTGATGGTTTAATGATTTCACCAATAGCACCCTCATGTAAAGAATCTAACTTACCGTGAAATTGAGTTAGTATCAGATGTACATGATCATTGAACTTGGTGACACTATACCCATAAAGAACAGTTTATGATAATTTAGATAATGGAATCTTGAAATGTAATTTTACCCTAAGTAATATTATCCTATGATAAAAAATTTGGGGTAATTAATTTCAATTCATTTGTCTTGATTATTTGTAAACTATCAAAAAATGAGGCATGGTCATAAATTCTCTAAGAAGGGAATTATACACATAGGATGTGAAGAAATAAAAGGAGGAGGTATCCTTGGTGAACTTATTTATAGAAAAAATTATGTTTTGAATGAGGATTTAATTTTATTATTTCATCAACTTATGAGAAAACTATTTATTTATTGTGAAAAATAATTCATCTCAGTTTTGAAGTAGATGGTAGAGAGACCTTGGGTTTCTTGATTTGTTTCTCATGGTGGTTATTTGTGCCTTCAAAGGTAGTTTAATATTCCATTTGATCTATTTATATGATTGAATGATCATGAAAATAAATTGAGTTAGTCCATAAACTCTAGGGTTATCAGGATGTGTTATGATATGATACATCAATGTTAATAACCTAGAATGATCTGGTCAATTTCATACCTTATATTACAATGCCCTTCCTATTAGAAATATGAATAAAAACACTACAGGATTACTAGTTTGATGTTTCCTTACACATTATATTATATAGGATTAGATAAAGGACCCATGACCCTCACAATTGAACTACCAAAGACTCTAAGTGTAGGAGAATATAGAATTTTGGTTTACCATTACCTATTTCATGAAATTATCTTAGGTAATTCCTACTATTTTATTATGGTAGAATATATTGAACATTGTATATTCAATGGGGTTAATTTCATTGTCATGCTTTTATTTATCATATATAAAAGATACATGAGAATTACATTATAATTATGGAAATAATTTTTGAAGGAAATATTTTCTCAATCAAATTCGAGCATGCCATTCAATATTTAAATGAACAATTAGACCAGATGAATTATCTAAATCTTGAGGATGTGCTTCAGGTGTTCATTCTAGATCTCTATCATTCTCAAGTTTATAATATTCTCAGATCTTTTATTAAGGATACATACTTCAATGGGACATATGGGTGGAGTTGTGGATATTCTTGATGTTGGGAAATGGTAATTGAATAGTCTATAGGAATAATGAGTCTTATCATGGGATAATAGGGAAGGTAAAATTATCTCAAAAGGGTTGTAAGTGGTTATAAGCCACCCAAAATGTTATTTAGGACACCATCTTTGTACGTTTGAGTTTACAGTAGGTGATCCAATTTTTCTAAGTATGTCACCTCATTTGGGGAAATCATCATTTGGGTAAGCATAGAATGTTGGTCCTAGGGTTTGTTATCCCTTTCTAGGTCTTCAAAAAAATTGGAAAGATTATTTATCGGTTTTACTTATTGTCTCATATGAAATAAATCCATTACATGCTTCATGTCTCCTAATTGAGTAGGTATCATTATATCCCTCAGATGTGAGGTTATTGGAGGATGTTGGTCTTATGCTTGATACCTCTATAGTTGAGTAACCAGTTTAGATTATGTATTTCTAGGATAAGGTGACATTAGGTTAAATAATTCCCTTGGTCTGTGTATTGTGGTGGTCCATACGAGATAGACATGAGATTTGGGAGAGGGAATCATTGATGTTATTATATTGGCCTTATATTTTTATGATTCTAGAATCCTAAGTGCTTTATGGGGAGAGAAAGTTTCATGGAATACAAAATTGTGATGTCCTCAGGGTCACATGTATGTTTAATTTTGAACTTTGTTAATCTTTTTTGAGGTTCTAGTGTCTTTTAAGAGTCAGGCGTTGTAAATTTAGATATTTTTAGAAAATAATAATGGAAAATGGTATGTTCATGGTTATAAGTAACTATGAAATAACCATGTGAGATGGATCTATAAGGTCTTGAGGTGATTTTTAGGATTTAATCATGGTTTTTCAAACCATGCGAGTAACCATGAAAATTGTGTGGGTATATATGTTTTTGTCGAGTGGTTATCACATTTCTTGAGTAAGGTTTTTATAACTGTGAAAATCACCCCAATAAACCATGTGATATAGTTTTCATGGGATAGTATCTACCTCATGGCCACCTCATGGTTTGTCTAACCATTTAGCCTAACCATGTGACCCGATTTGGACTTCATAAAATGAAAAATTACCTTTATTTCCTCACTCTATTTAACCTACAACCCCCTTCTAATTTTTTATTAACCTAAAAAAATTCAATCCTTGATATTCTATGTGGTTTTACCATTGGTTCCATAGTGAATCTATATCGATCTAGATGGATATCCTTGAGGTATGTGTGTTTTTATGGTTGTTTTCTTCTCTTCCCAAATCTACCTCTGATCTCTCATCTTCTCCATGTCATGAGAACCTATATGGGGTATGATTACATAATATAATATTTAAATATATAATTAGAGGTTTTTTTATTAGATCTAGTATTTTTATTACTCGATCTATACATTACTCATTTCTAGTTTTAAAGGTGACACCATTCACTACATTATCGAGGTAGGTGTGTTTATAGAATGGTGATAACCCATGAATTTCTTGATGTTTATTTAAATTATTTTGGTTTATTTTTTGAAATTTACTTATTTGAAATAAAATATGAATTATTTTGTGAAATGAATCTATGGTTGTGTAAAAGAGTGGTTTTAAAGTGGGTTTTATTTAAAATTAGTTTTTTCACTTTATGTGTCAGATGAAATTACTTAATGATTATTCTGTCTCAAAAAGGGATTTCCATGCATGTGGGTGGTGATTATTTGTTGTAACAATGTTTTATAAATTAAGAGAATTTTTTTTAAAATTTTTTATAAAAAAATAGAACATTAGGAACCTTGGGTGCATTGGGTTATGGACATATTCAACCTTACTAAGTGTTTCACCACTAGGGGTTATTCTTGTGATATCAACAAACTGTGGAGGGAATTAATATCAGTACGATTCATAGTATGCTCAAATTATTGTTCCTTCTCATGTTAGAGTATTTATTCCCATAGTCTATATCCCACTTGAGCTTGGTTTTATAAATGATGGTATATTTTTAGGTTTTATTGATCACATGTTTATCTTATGGATTTGTCATGGACATGGCGCTTCCAGATTAGATTAGATTATCTTTTTTTTTCATTTTTTAAAATATCTTATATGCTCAACTATTTAAATTATATTATATGAATTGTTTTTATTACTAAACCTTTCGTTTTATCATACATATTTATATTCATATTCTTGTGGCTTTGAATATGGATTTTTTAAATGTTTTACAAAAATGTTTTTCATTTGAAATTTATTTATAAAATTGTTTTGTTTTAAATATAGAACTAGAAATTTCATGGAGTTATGAATTATATATATTCATGATGAGATCCTAATAATATTTAGTGATCATACCCTACGTTTTCTTTTAGGCATTTATAGTATTTTTTTGAAGGATATATTTAAAGGGTAGTGTTTCATGTGGAATGATAGCTTATATTGGTTGATATCACCTTGGTAATGGATTGGGATGGTGATGAAAGATAGTCACATGGAGACATGGTGTTTTTCTTGGTTGATTTTTTTTTTCTGATTTTAGTAATTTTGGAATGGTATTGTATGTATCATGATTGTGTTCTTGTTCTTCCATGTTGTACTTTGATTGTTTATCTAATATTTTTATACATAAGAAATGTTGTGTTATAATTCAGGGTAAAATTTTTCCCACTATTTTGTATGTTGATACCCATGTGCATGTATACAACCTGTAGAGATTGGGAACTCTCTTCAGTCCTCATTCTAGTCCAACTTGTACAATGTGTCAGGTTGACCTAGGTTGGTTTGTTACAAATGGGGTGACCTAACATTGGATTTATAGATGAAAAACCTCCTTGAAATTCCTTATCATATTCTATTTTCTAGGAAAGTATTCTTAATCATAATGAAAGAAGTTATTATACAAGATGATAAATTTTTTAATTCTAGAAAAAATCCTAGAGGAGAGTAAGGATCTCTTATTGGAAATATTTCTTAGCATTCGATGAAAAAAATTGTCTTAAAACTGATCACTGAACTTCTACCTTAAAATGGACAAATCCATATGATCTTTAATGAAAAAGAACTACCACTGATGAGCTTCCCCGCACAACATTGTAACATGAAATGTAACCCAATATTTCATCTAAGAATGAATCAAATAGAAGGAAATATCTATCTACTCTAACCAAGAATTAATCTCCTGATCATAAATAGATCTCTCATACTTCTTTATATTTTGGAAGTAAAAAATATTGAAGCATATTCTTCCAATGATAGTCACCATTTTTTTTAACTCCATGATGACACACTACCACATATTACTGAAAATCATCATCATGAAATTAATGAGGATTTTAACCTAGAGACAAAACTGAAAATAATAAATGGTTAGGGATTCCTAATCATAAAATATGGAATATTTAAGGTTAATTAATTAGAATTTGACCTCATTCCCATTGTCTAATAAATTTATACATGGGAAAAGATAATCCTGATACATAATTATTACCTAGTATTCTACCTTGCATAAAACATCAATATGATTAGAATATTTTGTAAACTTAAGTTCCTTATGTCAGACCACAAGTGTACTTGAAATACTATGTCATATCTAGTATCCCTTACATCACATAGTAAGTCCAACTAATACTTTTTTCCTACTAACCGATGCAATCATCAATAGAGCTTATCCCCAAGATCCATAATATCTATCAATAATTAGATTTGATAACACTATTTCAAAACACCCCCTCCATGAATACCCCATATGTGCAAGAAATGAAGATCCATATACACCCAATTCCCATATCTAATAATTCATGGGTTGGAAACTATCACTGAGTGTATAAAATGCACATAATGGTAGGTATTTCCCTGAATATATAGATATTTAAGGATAAGTGTTAAGACCCACCAACCAAATCCATCACATAAATAATATATAAACTATCCCAATACATGAATTTAATGACATACAAGTGTACAAAAATATAATACTTAAAATAAGCCTAGGCAGAAACCATGAACTCCAATATCTCTAGAATGAATCTATGAGATAGTAATGCCTAGATCAATCACCAACTACCTACTTCATACCTGAAAAACTATTTATATGTATATTTATTTGTGTGTGTGTGTGGGGGGGGGGGGTGGCTATATATTTATACTTAGCATGATCCTCCCCAAAACCACTTGTGAAAATGTGAAAGAATCATATTGAAGGCCAGTGAATAAACAAATAAAAATAACTCATTACCTAAGCAGGTAAAAATATATCCCATCGTCACCGAGGCCCACTCACCGAGTGGTTAATATAATGAATAAAAACTATGTAAAAACATATATATAAGAAAGGTATAATGAATCCACTTCCCTAAGGATTTTCTTCTCTCATTCCGTAACACTAAACATCATGTGCAATAATCCCTCCATAGGTTATCCTACCCCAGGGTAACCATATCATAGCCATATCTCACATTGCATTATGTGTACAAATATCACATATATATCTCTTAAACATGAGTGATTTTGGAATCTATTAAATCCTTTGTATCATGACTTATAACTTAATCCATCATAGCCCATACTAGTAAACTTGTAGTAATCACAATTACTATAGATGGAATATATATCTGGTAACTATGAGATCCATCATAACCCATGTATATAGGTATACTATAATTTAATACTTCAAAATCAAAGTATGACTACACAAAATTCTATTTCTAAATAGAGATATAGTAAAAGGTAGAAGGAAACAATCCATTTCCTCACCAACCTGGATATTAAGGAAAACATCCAGAACACAAAAACAATTAGGCATAAATTTCCTACATGAATCAGGTGGTGGAGTATATGAAATCTAAGAATATAATGAATAGAACATCACACAACCAAACTAGGGGAAAATACATATCCTTAGACTCAACTTTATCTTTCATCATAAATAGTACCCAACTTCCACTTTTAAGGTCTAGAAAACTATATTTCATATAAGAACACAATCACCATGGTTCAAAATCATTAATTATTGAATCATAATAATTATAATCACCCATTATCATTAATTAACTTATAATTAATTATCATTACATAACCTATGTATTCTAGGTATTGACCTAAAATACTATAAATAACATAGACTCGTAATGCATAGGACAACTACAACAGGTAATTAGAAACCATAACAATTGAACATCAAGAAACCATTAATAAAATAACAAGATTAAAATATGAAATCCTAGATCTCAACCTATACCAATAATTGAATCAATAGTTTAACACAACAATCCAATAACAAGTAATCCCAAATATAAACCTTCATTATCCATCCAAACATTAACCCCATCACAATGAATAAGTAACAAGTAAGGACAACTCTCAAGTTGTGTAATTTGTCCCTCACATAATATACCAACTATTCCGGGTATCACAATAAAATATATCAAGGTATGGAATAGTATAAATCACATATATAACAACAATAATATTTTCATCATAGAAATCTCAAGGGGAATCCAAAATCACAAAAAAGAGGAAGAAAAACTAGTGAAAAATAAGGATGGGTTCCCAAAATCATCTAAAAAACATTTAATTCTAGAAAATAACCTTTTTCCATAACCATATAAAATTAATTGATTAATTATGAGTAGGTTTTATCAATAATAAACATAATATTTAGTAGATAAAAATTGCAATAGTATCCAAAAATCATGCTAAGAAAACACTTCCATTTTTAACAATTTTCAATGAAGAACAATAATCTAATTCACAATACTCATTCATTATTAAATTAATATTATAAACTTTATGTTTTTTTATCCAATTTAAACAATATAATCCATGCTAAGGAAAAAATTAATCATTCCAAAAAATTAGAAACTACCCCAACATGAATCTTTCAACATTCACTAAGGAGGAATGGATAAACAGACATAGATCTTAAATCACCTATTCCATGAGGAACTCATAATCCCTATGAATATCATACCACTATGAATCCTTCATAAATCATAAATATAAACCTAAAAAAATTAAAATATATAAATCTTCTATAGCATGTAAAGATAAAAAATATAGAACATAACCAATAAAGAATAACAAGAAGACTAGCCTCATATCATCATGAATCAGACTCTAGAAACCAGAGGGTAAAATCTAAGAAATGGTAGCTCAAAATTATCTTAGTGAGATCCTTAGGTAACCTAGGGTTTTAAGGATAAGGAAGGAGATAATAGGAATATAAGAGGGTTAATGAATTATATTGGTTGTATTTTTAATAGATTCATGGTGCAGCACCCCTGACCACACTGTAATCCCTAAGGTTTCCATTAAAACCACAATATAGAAGGTATGGAAACACTGTAGAGTTCATGGTTGAAACTTTTCTCTATAATACATGATGCAATTACACTCTAGATATTATAAACCCTGGGTAGTTTTATGTCATGACCCACACACCATGTTGTGGTGGTTCCCTAAATAGAAGAAATAAGGGCCTCAACCACCATGATTCAATGTTGTAGCCTACTTCCTACATCACAATGAACCTTCAAATTGAAGATATGAGGAAAAAACCCCTATAGATCTAAGGTGCATCACTAAGTGCCATGATACTACTAACTATAAAATAAAATAACCACCAAAAACTTCATTCTAAGCCTCCACACCCTAAGGAACCTAGCTATACCGCAAGGCCTATCTCCAAAACCACACCATGTCACAACCTAAGAAACCACACTACAAC
Organism: Viscum album; assembly: GCA_963277665.1. Lineage (NCBI taxonomy): Eukaryota > Viridiplantae > Streptophyta > Magnoliopsida > Santalales > Viscaceae > Viscum > Viscum album. The sequence goes on along the minus strand of OY728121.1, from coordinate 1,149,747,463 downwards.
CTTATCCTCTAGATGATATTATATCTAAAAACACATTTATAATATTCCATAAATAATTGGACACATCAAATAACCCACAAACACAAAAGGACTCAAAAAACAAGACCTTACATTTGCTCATTTTTATCATTTTGGTGATCATTTTTGAGACATTGACGCTAGATTCACACTTAAAAAAGAAAAAATTAAAATATAAACTTATTTCTAAAAATTCAAGAACCTTAGTTATTATATTTAATTATGTTAAACTCCTATATGTTTGAAATTTATTTAGAATTATTTTACTGAATTTTGAAGAAAAACAAAACATGTTTTATCTCATTTTAGATTATTTAAAATCAGTCTCTAATTTATACTTCTATGTAATAAAAATTTATTAGATATATAATTCATTGACATTTTATTACTTATTTTTGGAAATGAAACATTCGTAATTATCCTTATATTGAATAAAAAGTTGATAATGCATTCCATTTTTTTTTCATTTTAAACATGATTCATTGATAAAAAAATTTAATCTTAAAATATATAATAGTAGATTTAAATGTTAATTTATTTTACTAATCTTGTGTTTTATCAATATAATCTTCAAAAAAATCATATCGAAGGACACTAAATTCATATTTATCCTATGAAAAAATAATATTAGTATTACAATAATAATGAAATCTATTCTAATTATAATTTTTTTAATCTCGTGTAATTAGGTCCTATAAATTATAAATCTAGGAAATAATCTACTCGTAAAATTGTTTTAACTCCTCTAATTATGTTACAATTCATATGTGATTTTATATATATGCTACCACCTTAACTTAAAGTTAAATAACTAATACTTTGGGAAATGGATAAAAAATCATATCTACCTCATCATGTGTGTGTATCCAAGTATATATAATGATACCAACTACATAATATAATGAAATGGTAATATTTATAATCCATTTGTCATACATCAATGTATAACTATATCCATAAAGACTTGTAACTCAACCTGATATTAATAACTTTGAGTGGTAATATGTCACTCATCCTTCAGTATTTATGTTTAATCAACATAAAAAATAGTCTATAGAATATGTTGAATAAGTTTAATAAATATTATGAATAACCATTATTATAGATGAATTTCAAAATTTTGAAAATAATATAAATTATTACAAGATTGATAATAATGGGCTCTTAGAGTTTTCAAGTCACCATATACCCCGACATTTGACTGGTAGGAATAATAAAATTATGTAAAAATATAATAAAAATATAAATTACCAATTTATATGTATGTAACATAAGAACAAAAAATGGATATAATATAGCATTAAATCATACATCATGACCAATTTATGACACATTTCATGCTCCAAGATTACAATGACATCCCTGTAATGTACATCTCTATGATTAATGATTTTTAAAAACTTATATTTAATGTATTAAATTGTTATATATATGAATTACTAAAATTTATTTTAATTATCTTTAAAAAATAAAAATTCTCACAATTTTTCCCTTAATTTACCATCATATATTCAATTAAAACCACTGTAAGGGTTGGAAACCCCTCAAATAATTCTCTAAAATATTTGAGGCAACTATATTTAGGGAATAATAGAATATTTTCACCTTTAGATAGTCATATTTCCACATATTTTATCACATGGTTATACATACTAGAAAAAACTCATAGTGGAATACATTAAAATTATTCTATGAATGAAAATAAAAAGTCATTAGTTATTATGAAATTCAAAGATAATGAAATAATTAAATGTAAATTTTAGTAAAATCACCCTTTGAAGTCAAAATATCTTGTCCTAAGTGAAATAATATTAGTGTGGTGTGGTAAGAGGGTCTACAATATTCAATAATCATATGAACCAAAAAAATGAATAATCTAACTCTACCTTAACATGATATGATGATTAGTGTAATCAAATACAATATCTATTGGGAACCTATGATTCAATGATTAAATAAATATTCTAGGATAAAAACATTTTCTATATGACATAGGTGTTGAAGTTGACTATGTTGAGGATAATTTCAGCATATGTAAATAATAAGAAAAAAATTATACTATATAAATTTATCTTTAAAAAAATATTCACACACACACATATATAATTATAATTTAGATAAATTCAAAATAATTATTTATTTTACTCATATTATAAGCATGAATAATATGATATCACTACAGGTCATGTAGTTCTTAGGTTGTAATTTTTTTTGTTTTTTAGAAAAAAACAAGAAAAAAATAAAAATATGAAATAATATTGAATAAATATTTTAAAAATAAAATATGGAATATGATATGTGACTAAAATTAGAAAAATAAAATATCAACTAATTACATATAAAGAGGTGTATAGTTCAAATGAATACAAAATAAAAATAAAAAATTAAAATATGTATAACAACAATAATGTAATAAAATATAAATTTCAAATTTTCAAAAAAATATTTATTTGGTGCTCCTATTTTTATTGAGGAGATAATTTGGAAAATTATTATCAAGAAAATGTAAAATAATTAATAAAAATGGAATTTTGAAGAAATAAATAGTGAATTTACATCAAAATCATTATTAAAAGAATCCCATGAGTGGTAAAAACCATGGAATCTTAATAAATTATCAGTTTAAATCATATTTATTAATATAATATATTCAATTAATGGATTAATCCACATGAAAATGAAAACATATTTTATATTAATATTTAAAATAACATCATTTTATAATAATTGATGGAAAATATTTTTAATAACAAATAAACTTATTTTTTTATAATAAATTTTTATAAGTGTATTTTAAATTACTCATTAATATATGAATAATTTTGTTGAAATGTTTAATCTAAATATAATATAATAAAAAATTATATAAAAATACTTTTTTACATAAAAAACCACAATCACATCTTAAAAATGATGTGGGCCAACAAAAAACTATAAAATAAATTATATTACTCATATAATATCTCAACTATGAAACAAAAAAAATTATATATAAATGAAAACTATTTTAGATAAAAAAATTGTTATTATTTTACTCAACTATGTTTGATGTTAACCATATAATAATCATTATTTTAGTGAATATGAGAGAAAAGTATAAAATGTTTATGACAAAGTATGTTCTTATTTGGTAATATATTAGTGTTTTATTTAAACAATCAATTGATCAATTACTTAAAAGTGTTTATATAACTTTTAGTGTTTGTTTGTAATGTATTAAGAAGTTTGTTAAATTTTTCAAGTTTTGTGGGAGGCATATAAAGTTAGATTTAAATTTTCATGTTGATAAGGGGAGTATTTATCTAATAATGAAAATAAAAGGGAAGGAATTATTTGCTTGATCTATTTAAATATTTCAAAAATAAAATAAAATAATTGAATAGATAAGGAAAATTAAAGTAATAATAAATATAAATTGGATAACACATAAGATTTATAGTAGTTAATCCAATGTGAAGTATATCCACTATACCTTTATCCCACATATTTTATATGTATGTGTGTGTCTGTATAGTTAAAAAATATATTAATGGATTTATATAATAATTATAGAGAGAAATAAACATGTAGAGAGTGTCACCTATGAATGAAGATGTAGGTGAACCCACTTATGATGGGAATATATCTATTATATTTCACTTCTAAATATATGTATTTTTATATTCTAAATAAGTTAAATGAATTATTTTTTTAAAATAATTTATAGTTATTTAAATAATTTTAAAACAATAATAAACACAATGGGTAATGGAAATAATGGGAAAACTTTCATCGATCCTGAAAATCAATTGTATATCTTGAAATAATCTATTAGACCCCTTCAGTACCTCTTTACATAGAACTATATTGTTTTACTAGAGAGTTTGAAAGAAAAATACCCAAATATATGTCTATTATCATTCAATTAAAAGATATACCCTTATATAAATTTCAATAAAAACTTTCAACTTTAGATCATATCACTAGATAACTAAGTCAATATTTTCAACACACAATACTAATATGAATAGTTTATTACTCACTCACACATCTCTATAAAATATATTGTTAATTTTAAACAAGGTAAATTAGAATTTTGAAATTTTAGTTCCATGATTTGAATTGAACCAATAACACTATGAAATGTATATTTAAACTAATAAGTGTATATAAATTCAAATATGTTTTTCAATTGGCCTAAATAATAACCTATAATTATAGATATATAACCATTGATACTATTGTTAATTTCCTATTTCACACTAATACATCTACTTTTTATATATAAATACTTAAAATGATATGAAATCATAAATGGGAAATCAACTAGTTAGTTAAATTCATCTGTCAGGGAAGTATCACAAGATTTATGTATTTTATGTACTTTCATATTTTAGATAAATCATTAAAATGAAGAGGTGTATAATTAAATAAATATTTTAATTTAATCAAAATTAAACATATATTAATACAAAACTTATGTCTTGAACCACTCATTAAATTATATAAAATTGTATTCTTGGATTTTATAGTCAACAAAATGATGTGTTTCTAATGTATTAATGACCAAATTGAATATTTAAATTAAATACATAATTAAAAATAGTTTTTTAACCTGGTGCACACCAGAAAGTCCTACCAATAAAATCCTCTTTTGGTGGGTTATATGGTATGGTCATATGGTTAAATCATCATTAATCTGAAATAATATGGGGTTTCATTGAACTATTTCTTTTGATTGTTTCACTACTCGATTCAGAGAAATAATAAACCAAATTTCCTAGAAAATGTTTATTTTTTAAATTTTCTATAAGGTTGATACAAAGAATTTGATTTTATAGTAATTCATGAAATTCCAAATTTAGTGTTTTGGAATGTTATATAAGTTGAAAGATTTAGTACTCAGTGGATAGGGAATCCATGCCTAGGGAAACTATGTCACATTTATATATATATATATTTTTCAAAATGGTTTATATAACTCTCTAAAATAGGAGAAATATAAAGATTATTATTTTTTATTTTATTTCATATATCTATTATAATCTATATTTATAACTAAATATATATTTAAATAAAAACATAATGTAAAAAAATAATAAAATAATCAAACCAATTTAACCACTTGCTTGAACCAATCCAACATTTAACTGCACCACTTGCTAGTTCAATGGAAAACTTGGTTTTAAAAATATTTTTTAAAAGGGAAATTGTATAAGGGGGAATTCACTCATTAAATCACTGATATAAATGACGGAATTTTGATGAGGATACATCGATGAACATGAACCCACTCCACATTTCCTATATCATAAGGTGTTTCCTTTTTAATTGGTTCATAATTAATCTTTAAGGCCCTATATAATTTCATATCATCATCACTATGATATAGAATATATCAATTAATACACTCATCCATCAGATAAACCTTTTTATGATGCTTCTAGATGATCTATATTATGCAATTCTATTGGGATGTGTTTAGGTACCACTCAATGGGACACACTACCTTGAATTAGACGGGACCACAAATCATGAATTCACTAATAAATTATAAGATCAACGTGATAATGAAATAAAAAAATGGTGACACTATTTATCCAAATGAATCCGTGTTTGTATAATAAATTTTTTAAGAACTTATGGTCATCATTAAACTGATTTATTGAACAAAGTTTTATGAATATTTCACTGGATCTTAATCAACGGATCAATAATACTGGGATTTAAGAAACAATAAATTAGGATTATAATTAAATAAAAAAGTAGAATGTTATTATATAAAATATAACCTTATAATTTATTATTTATTACATTTATAGAAATTGAAATATTAGATTAGTTATTATAAATAATCTTGAGATTCATTACAATGGATTTCAATAAAGCTTTCATAATATTACTAACCATTTATTATGAAAAAACATATATGACTTATTAACATAACCCAACTACAAGTTTGATGTTTTTATTAAACCTAATTCTTGAAAATCACATCATGTATTGCCACTACATTTATATATAACATTACATCAATTGATTTATAGTATATTATCATTCAAATTTTTCTCACCGTGCACTGATTACAGATAGTTTATTAATATTTTATCTTTCTATAAAGTAAAAAAAGAAAAATATTTTTTACTATTTTAATATAATTACAATTTTAATTAAAAACACTTATAAAATTATGTGGAAAGGGTAAACAATTCTAAAAACCACAAATTGAATAATTTCTATCTCACTTAATCTATAGTGATATTTAAATTTGTATCTTAAAATTCAATGTTGGGATGTATTATAGAAAACCTAAAATTGATTTGTTTTCACTTAATAACATATAAATTGGATGAAATAATATTTTTAATTGATATATTCACACATATTATAGTGTTTCATTGACATTTAAATTCGACCCTTACTAAAATAAGGGTAATAAAATTTCTATTTTGACACCAACTTAATAAAATGGGATATAGAGAGAAGTCATTTATTTATAAAAATACATCAACATATAGTCTAAAAATTTATAAAATAAGGAAAAAATTATGATGGAATAAATATGTAAATAAATTAAAAATTTTCATTTTCTTTTTTTGAAATAATTTATGTAAAAAAAATTGAGTTACAAAGAATCTTATTGTCAACAAGAAATATTTGTAATGAAATTTATTTTAAAAAATTAAAGTAAAAATAATGTTTCATAAAAAAATTCAATAAAATAAATGACATATTAAAAATTGAGGGTTGGTATAACAATCAAAGAAAAATTATATTTTGACAAAAATTCCCATTATAATTAAAAAAGTTCAGTAAAAAAACACTATAATTATTAGTAATTACATATACATTGATCACTATAAAAATTTTGAAAAATTTAATAATATTATTATTGAGAAATCATCAATTATATATTGTGCAAGTTGTTTCTAATAGGCTATTGGAAACAAATAAAGGATAAAATAATATATAAACACTTACACCCACTAACAAAAATTATCATCATAAAAAAGAAAGTAAAATTATGAGAAATAAATTTAAATATTCAAAGTATTTATTATATAAATATATTTTAATAAACAATTTAATATATATGTAAATAATTATTAAAGTGTATCATTTAATGGGGATCACCAGTGGGGTTCTTGAGATATAGAAATTTTGATATTATGTAGTTTTTCCAATATCACATGAGCCTCATCCCAGTTGGTGATGACTCTCCAAGTGCATCCATGAGACCCATGATCAAATCTGGGCAGAGGAATATTTTTAGGTTACTGTAGAAGTAATGTAGAAAGAACTATAATAAGTATTGTTCGGTACTGTAGCAACCAAAATATTCATCTGTTCAAACCTTTGGGCCACCTCAAGGCCTTCAGGCCACCTCAAGTCCTTCGGGCCACATGCTGTGTATAAGTATGAGACAAAATCTACAAGTAGGATCTAGATAAGGATTCAGAGCAGGTTTATTCACCATAGTAGAGTTAATGGATTTGGAACAATGATAGGGTATGAAAATTGCTATCAGTACCAGGTCTATGCATCCCGTCACATGACAGCTAGCCGAACAACCATGCAAAGGTGGAGAGTTGACATCATGATATAGATATTAGGGAGGGGTAGTTCCAAGTAGTTATATTCTAGGATGAATTCCTCTAAGTAATTGAATTCATGTAATGTCATCAAGCCTACAGTCCATATAAGGGATCCCCTTAAACCCTTAAAATGGGTATTATCACAAATGAATAAAAATATATGGCCTTCTGACCATTAAAGCTAGATTTTTTCCAATTATTAAGGTTATTGTGGTCATTTTTGGTTATAAAGGGTAAAATGAAAAATCTATTAAGATCAGAATTAAAATTTGTGTGGCCTATTGGATTTCAAAATAAATACCAATCCTTGGATATTTTTTTAAATTTTCATAAATGGTTATAATATTATTGTGTATTGTATAATTCTTAAATCGATTTATTTATTTATTATTTATTTATGCAACTAATTAATTTTGAATATTTTCAAAAATTAATAATTTTATTTATGTAGTGAATATAAGTTTGGAAAAATATAAGGAAAAATTGGATTAAAATTCATTAGTTAACATCTTAATATGTTATTTTTCATAAGACACTCAATGTGGGGAATTTAAAGAGGTATTATGGTAATTAATTGATGGTTATGCTATTCCATTAAAGACATTTCAATATTCTCATTTTTCTATTCTCTAAAGAGTGGACTCCATAATTTCCATGTGTCTTAACAAATAATTGTTAGGTGGATGAAGATCTAGATCAGTTATTTAGGACTGTTGACCATGAATATAATTTGAGGTTAGTGATTATAAATTTTCATTTATTTACTTAATGAAAATTTATCATGATTTTTTAATTCTGTGATGGGAGGATAATTTTATATAATTTGAGATGAGTATAATAATATTATACTGATTATTATATTGGTTTAAAATAATATATAAATATGAAAAAACTATTTTAATTGGGGTGTGATAAATTAATAAATAAATTTTGAATTATGATAAAGGAAGAATTATATTTCATTATATTTGATATATGTCTATTTTTTTTAAATTTTTTTTAAGCAAGTTTAATTAAAATTTTTAAATGTTTAATTAATAATAATTTGATGACTTATAATGAGGACTATTAAATTTCAATACGGTGGTAGTTCATCTTTATGGAAATTCCACCTGGATGATGGTATACCTTTTGACAATGAGGAAATTAGTTACATGAGGTGCTAAAGTTCATGTCCTTGAACAAACTATGTGTACTCAAGATTTCATGTATATTCAAGAAAGTTATGGTTAATTAAAATATACTATTGAATATCATTCATAATTTTACGAGTCTTTATTGTAATAATGTCTCAAAGTGTTTTTCGCACTGACAAGGGCATATCAGTTCCCCACCACGATGAGAATATTAAAATGTCATGTTGATATTCTTAAAACCATGTTATATGGTTAGATAACATTCTATTATGGGGAACATAGTATATTAACCATCATGTTTGTGTAATTGTGCATGTATAATACTTTATCTCATGTGGTTCAAACTTGGTAGTCTCTAAGACGAGGGATTATGAGATCATTCCGACTAGTAGGAATTTCACATGTTTATGAGTCATTGGATATTCATTTCTGCAAACATGTATAATTTTTCATGGACTTTAAAATTATTATTATTGCATGTAATGACTCACACACATAGATATATTATTGCAAACCATGATTAAAGTATTTCATGGGGAACTTGGATATATTAGGTGTGTCATAAATGAAGTGTTATCGATGAATAAGTTGAGCAAAGATTTTTCCTTTTCATATTCATGGAGGTTGATATCTTGGCCCTTTGATTAAAATAAAACCATATCATTAAAATTCATGTTATTAGTTCAATGATGAGTTTATTTTATATAGTCAAAGAAATATATATCAATGATATATCTTTATGGCATGAGTGTGCAACATTTTTGATGAGATATCATGATAAAGGGATTATATTACACAATGTGTACTCATATTTGGTTGTTGATGTTGTGAAATTAACTTATTTCTCTTGAGTGTCTTGAACCATTTCTAGACATTAATATTATACCATAGGAAACTCCTACTAATGAAAATGATAAATAATCCTAGTGGGATACACACTATGTTTTTTAATTGATCTCAATTAAATTTTATTTTAATTTAGTTATTAGAATAAATATTATTCTCAAGACCGAAGAATAATTTTATTAATGATTTATTGATCATATAAATTATATAAATTATTATTTTCAAGATAATTAATTATTATGATGATATATAATATTTATTTATAAATACCAAGGAGGGATAACAGACCAATATTGTGTTCGATGATAAATATTATTTAGAAAGACATTAAAATAATATTTATAATTATTCTAGTTAGCATACACAGTGAGAAGATAATAATAATAAGATAATTACAAGGTAAGAAGTCATATAAGGTTTATTTTATTATTTAAGGGTTGTTGTGAAATTAAAAAATATTTTAACCCTAAATATATCTCTATAAATAGTTGATTATGTCTATTGTGTAGAGATTGATCAAAATTGAGAATTGTTGTACACAATGAAATCTAGAGCTCTTTCTCCTAAGATAGAAGAACACTCTAGGGAATCTCTTTCCTCCTCCATCATACCAAGAATGAGAGTTCAAGGATTATTTTTCAAGCTTAATGTAATCATCATAGTGATCATGACAAACACCACATGACTATTGGTCTGTCATGCTAGCACCTAGTAATCCATCATTATTGTTCTAAGATCAAATGAGAATGTGTGGATCACCGCTAGAGGGAATTATTATTGATAGAAAATGGTTTCATATGATCAAAATCTACATCAAAAAAGATATCAATACTAAAGTATTATTTTTTACAATCTATTTTAATCTATTATAAATTTAATGTGAACAGATCTTATCTTGGTTTTGGGGATCTTATTTTTCAATATTATTTATAAAATTTCATTGGTTATGATGTTTAAATCTTGAACAATAAACAAATGATCCATTGAATCTAACAATTATTGAGTTAGGATTGGACAGAATAGGTTCTTCCACTATGCATGAAACCATCAAATTATATCTGAGCGATCACATTCAAATTTATAATTAATTATTGGTTTTTCGATCATTATACATTTAATTGTTAAATTTCATTTCATGTTTTGAATTCATTCTTGATCCATCATATAAATATATTCTTCTACCTCTTCATTTACCACTCACATAATCCATAACGGTTAATAATTAACGAAGAACACATATGAAGAACCCATATGGTGATTCTAAGAATTCTGGATGGAAAATACAAGGTTACATAGTGTATAATCTTTTTCCACACATCGTGTACCCTTTTTCATTTCACCAAGACACCCACATGGACTATATGTCATCGTGCAATGAATACACACGACATGTATTAAAATCACCATGTGTTGACCAGCCAAGGTTACACGGTGTGTAATCCTTTGTCACATGTTGTGCAGTCCATGTGTTTCAGGGAGAAAAACACAGGGTTAATGTACATCATGTAATAATACATCACTTGTATTTAATATGAAACACAAAAAAGTTGGTAGATTTATAACTAGATGTATACACCCTGTATCCATCCTGCATGTCATGTACTTCATAAATGTCTGGAAGAAGTACATGCTAAGTCCCTAGTCATCCATTTAGGAATCTTGGTGAAGTGAAGTACACATCATGTGACCATATTTCACACGCCTTGTACATTACCTATTCATGTGGAAATATTAAATTTAATTAATTAATCCATTAAACCTCATCGACCTGAGTTATATGGATCATTAAATTTATAGTACACAATGGTCACTAGGTTTTTTATTATAATAAACGCTTAATTAATTCCGCATAATATTTGAAACTACATTTGATGTACGAAAATTGCATACTAAAGACCCAACACATTAAATTGTACAAGAAACATAATATTCATGTGTTCTGTGCAACATTAATTTGGTAGTACACACCGTGAAATTGAAACACATGCCATGTACACAATATAGTGTATGTGTGCATTTTATACAGTTATAACCATACCGATTAGTTCAAATAGGTACTCACCAAGTTGCATCCCCATAAAAAATGTGTATTATTTTATTAAGTTTTAATTAAAATAAAATTATTTATTTTATTTAAAATCACAGTGGATTGAAATTTTTGGATGATTAAATTGAATAATATAAAAATGAATTAATTGATTAATAAAAAAATTAATTAGAATAATTTGAGCTTGTTTTATCTTATTGAAGAATAAATTGAAATGAATTATAGGTGGTTGTTTTAAATGAGTAATCATTGCATATGTATGACTGATCACGAGATTTGACTAGACCTATGTATGTGTTAGTTTTTTTTAAATTTAATTTATTGCATGATTTTGAAATTATTTATTATTGAATTAAATTTGATAGTCTGCATTTTATTTATCCATCCATTATTATATATAACCTTTATATCCAAGGTTTTTTATGTTATTCTTGTTAACCAAACCTTTTGTTCCCCTTACCTACATGTTAGTTATAAAACACATGTAATAAAATGAGTATTATGACAACCCTTGTATTTATTACACATTAATTCATGATTTATTACATAAGATTACACATAATTAAACCCAAAATATCAAGAATTATAATGTCTTTGGGTAATTAAGTACAATATATAAAAACTTAAATAGGGGGTACATCGCCATTATTTAAAAAATCCTTAACAAGCTCATATTATTCCATCGTTCTTAAAACTGTATGAGATAACTTGGGGATATACATAAGAAAGGGGCAACCTAAAAATCCTAATATGGGAATAAACATGGAATAACATGAAGAAATATTACATGTTAGAAAATAATCATTTCAATGGGATAAAAAAGGGGTTAGAATCATAAACATGAATAACGAGGCATGATATAGCATGATAACATAAAGACAACATGGGAATGTTGTAACAACTTTAAAACATGAAATCATAATCATAAGACAAGGTTATCCACCAATACAACATAACATAATGTGATTAGGATAACCTCCCATTCACCATACATGACATATCATGAGACTAAAACATTACCCAATGCATTGGAGCATTATCTTAGCTCACCCATCATAATCATATCATGAACATGCATAAGCGTTCCACATAGATCATATAACATAAGAACATATTTAATCATATTTAATACCATGATAGTGATGTTTGGAATAAAAACATGTAAGTCCCCAATAAAATAAGTATAAGTTCATAAAGGTGAACGCCCTTGATAGGAAACAAGCATGGGTATTCCCTACATGAATGTTTGGCATGGAAAATCATAATGAAATTTTGACAACATAACAGGGGCACATAAATGTTCATGGGATGGATTAATGAGAGTGAAATGGGTTTCTAATAATTTATAAATAATATGGGTAGTAAGGAGGATATAAAATAACATATCCCAATATTATGAATTGGATATAAAAGGTATATGATAATGGAGATACTTGAATAAAGAGGAGAAAGAGATGATCCCTTAACTTGATAGGGTGATTCCAAGAGCTTGTGAGGAGCTTATTAAAATATTTGGGGCAACTTGGGAGGACTATACAGAGGATATGGTAGATTAAGGGCACACTCTAATGTTTTTTAGGGAAGATTAATGGGATATTGGGTAGTTTAATATTGGAGGGGGGCTCTTTATTATTTCTCAAACTTAGTTTTTAGACTCTATATAATTATATAATAAAAACCAAAAACCTTCCCATGGGTTTTACCATGTTTTCTTACAATTAAGATTAGTTTTAATTATTTTATGTGGAAAAGGGCTTAACTTATTAAAATATTACCCTTTATAATGTGTAAGGGAGTTATATTCTTAAATTAATTATTTTAAAACCATAAAATATATTATAGGTTTTGAATGATTCATAAAGGCTTTAGAAAATTTATCAAGTAACCTAAAAAATACTTTAATTTAAATGGGAAACATATATTTGGTCATGGATACCCTTTATAAAATTTATTAGATCACTTTTGGGGCATTATGATGTCATAATACACACAATATATTTATACCATATATAATTTTTTACCTAAAAATTAGACTATCTCAGAAAATTATGTAAAATTAACTGTTGGATAATTTAAAAATTATAATTAGAAAAATAATATTTATTTTATCAAAATTGTTTTCTTAATATGTGAATTTTTAATTTGAAAATAATAATCGACATTTATTAATAAATGATGGGGTTTTTGACAATAACAATTTTCGAACCCTTTATATATTTTTTGATTTCATAAAATTATATTATCAACTATAATTAATAAATATTATTTAATAATAATGTTTTTTTTAAAATATCATTTATTTCAAATATTAATTAATTTATCATGAGGAGTGTCTTGATTTAAATTACATATTACCCTAAAATATCATTTGTGTTTTATCGAATCAAAATAATTTATAAAGTAACAATAATAAGAAGTAAATATAACCATTATACTATTAAAAATAAAATATACATATCCATATTATTAGGGTCTTGTTACATATCCTTTTATTACACCAGTGAACACACTGAGGTTAATGTGCATGATGGTGATACTTTGATGGGGTGTTTTGATGTACATTGTTTGGTCTGTGATCTAGATGATCTTGAACTTCCCCCATAAACGATTTTGATCATGTTTTTTTTTGTTGGATCTTGGATTGTGTTTGGTTAAGGTGAAATCCTAGTGATTAAATATCCCTTGGAATATTTGATAAATGGTATTCATAGGGTACAATCCTACTGGTTGAGGCCATCACTTCCTTTGTCTGTATCAATTGTATTTTTTAAAACCCTTTATTTATACTAATCATATGATCACTGTTCAGTGGTTATATTATAAAAGGTTATGATCATTAATGGAATTTTAAATTTGGTAGGATATAATAAAACCAAGTAAGTGTATTTTGTTTTCTATAACCATAATACATAATAGGGAATTTGATTCAACCAAAAATGGAATTTTATTTATAAAAGTTCGAGAAATTAAAATATTCCCCTTTATGAAATTTCACCCAAGAAATTTTTATTCCACATACTAAAATATATTAGGGTAATTTTATTTTATCACCTGTTTTAGTTCCCATGTCACTTGTTTAAACTTTTGGTTTCTTCATTTCACTTTGACCAGGTGTTTCCTTTTTAATTGGTTCATCATTAATCTTTAAGGCCTTATATAATTTCATATCATCATCACTATGATATAGAATATATCAATTAATACACTCATCCATCAGATAAACCTTTTTATGATGCTTCTAGATGATCTATGTTATGCAATTCTATTGGGATGTGTTTAGGTTCCACTCAATGGGATACACTACCTTGAATTAGACGGGACCACAAATCATTAATTCACTAATAAATTATAAGATCAACGTGATAATGAAATAAAAAAATGGTGAGACTATTTATCCAAATGAATCCGTGTTTGTATAATAAATTTTTTAAGAACTTATGGTCATCATTAAACTGCTTTATTGAACAAAGTTTTATGAATATTTCACTGGATCTTAATCAACGGATCAATAATACTGGGATTTAAGAAACCATAAATTAGGATTATAATTAAATAAAAAAGTAGAATGTTATTATATAAAATATAACCTTATAATTTATTATTTATTACATTTATAGAAATTGAAATATTAGATTAGTTATTATAAATAATCTTGAGATTCATTACAATGGATTTCAATAAAGCTTTCATAATATTACTAACCATTTATTATGAAAAAACATATATGACTTATTAACATAACCCAACTACAAGTTTGATGTTTTTATTAAACCTAATTCTTGAAAATCACATCATGTATTGACACTACATTTATATATAACATTACATAAATTGATTTATAGTATATTATCATTCAAATTTTTCTCACCGTGCACTGATTACAGATAGTTTATTAATATTTTATCTTTCTATAAAGTAAAAAAAGAAAAATATTTTTTACTATTTTAATATAATTACAATTTTAATTAAAAACACTTATAAAATTATGTGGAAAGGGTAAAAAATTCTAAAAACCAAAAATTGAATAATTTCTATCTCACTTGATCTATAGTGGTATTTAAATTTGTATCTCAAAATTCAATGTTGGTATGTATTACAGAAAACCTAAAATTGATTTGTTTTCACTTAATAACATATAAATTGGATGAAATAATATTTTTAATTGATATATTACCACATATTATAGTGTTTCATTGACATTTAAATTCGACCCTTACTAAAATAAGGGTAATAAAATTTCCATTTTGACACCAACTTAATAAAATGGGATATAGAGAGAAGTCATTTATTTATAAAAATACATCAACATATAGTCTAAAAATTTATAAAATAAGGAAAAAATTATGATGGAATAAATATGTAAATAAATTAAAAAATTTCATTTTCTTTTTTTGAAATAATTTATGTAAAAAAAATTGAGTTACAAAGAATCTTATTGTCAACAAGAAATATTTGTAATGAAATTTATTTTAAAAAATTAAAGTAAAAATAATGTTTCATAAAAAAATTCAATAAAATAAATGACATATTAAAAATTGAGGGTTGGTATAACAATCAAAGAAAAATTATATTTTGACAAAAATTCCCATTATAATTAAAAAAGTTCAGTAAAAAAACACTATAATTATTAGTAATTACATATACATTGATCACAATAAAAATGTTGAAAAATTTAATAATATTATTATTGAGAAATCATAAATTATATATAGTGCAAGTTGTTTCTAATAGGCTATTGGAAACAAATAAAGGATAAAATAATATATAAAAACTTACACCCACTAACAAAAATTATCATCATAAAAAAGAAAGTAAAATTATGAGAAATAAATTTAAATATTCAAAGTATTTATTATATAAATATATTTTAATAAACAATTTAATATATATGTAAATAATTATTAAAGTGTATCATTTAATGGGGATCACCAGTGGGGTTCTTGAGATATAGAAATTTTGATATTATGTAGTTTTTCCAATATCACATGAGCCTCATCCCAGTTGGTGATGACTCTCCAAGTGCATCCATGAGACCCATGATCAAATCTGGGCAGAGGAATATTTTTAGGTTACTGTAGCAGTAATGTAGAAAGAACTATAATAAGTATTGTTCGGTACTGTAGCAACCAAAATATTCATCTGTTCAAACCTTTGGGCCACCTCAAGGCCTTCAGGCCACCTCAAGTCCTTCGGGCCACATGCTGTGTATAAGTATGAGACAAAATCTACAAGTAGGATCTAGATAAGGATTCAGAGCAGGTGTATTCACCATAGTAGAGTTAATGGATTTGGAGCAATGATAGGGTATGAAAATTGCTATCAGTACCAGGTCTATGCATCCCGTCACATGACAGCTAGCCGAACAACCATGCAAAGGTGGAGAGTTGACATCATGATGTAGATATTAGGGAGGGGTAGTTCCAAGTAGTTATATTCTAGGATGAATTCCTCTAAGGAATTGAATTCATGTAATGTCATCAAGCCTACAGTCCATATAATGGCTCCCCTTAAACCCTTAAAATGGGTATTATCACAAATGAATAAAAATATATGGCCTTCTGACCATTAAAGCTAGATTTTTTCCAATTATTAAGGTTATTGTGGTCATTTTTGGTTATAAAGGGTAAAATGGAAAATCTATTAAGATCAGAATTAAAATTTGTGTGGCCTATTGGATTTCAAAATAAATACCAATCCTTGGATATTTTTTTAAATTTTCATAAATGGTTATAATATTATTGTGTATTGTATAATTCTTAAAGCGATTTATTTATTTATTATTTATTTATGCAACTAATTAATTTTGAATATTTTCAAAAATTAATAATTTTATTTATGTAGTGAATATAAGTTTGGAAAACTATAAGGAAAAATTGGATTAAAATTCCTTAGTTAACATCTTAATATGTTATTTTTCATAATACACACAATGTGGGGAATTTAAAGAGGTATTATGGTAATTAATTGATGGTTATGCTATTCCATTAAAGACATTTCAATATTCTCATTTTTCTATTCTCTAAAGAGTGGAATCCATAATTTCCATGTGTCTTAACAAATAAATGTTAGGTGGATGAAGATCTAGATCAGTTATTTAGGACTGTTGACCATGAATATAATTTGAGGTTAGTGATTATAAATTTTCATTTATTTACTTAATGAAAATTTATCGTGATTTTTTAATTCTGTGATGGGAGGATAATTTTATATAATTTGAGATGAGTATAATAATATTATATTGATTATTCTATTGGTTTAAAATAATATATAAATATGAAAAAACTATTTTAATTGGGGTGTGATGAATTAATAAATAAATTTTGAATTATGATAAAGGAAGAATTATATTTCATTATATTTGATATATGTCTATTTTTTTTTAATTTTTTTTAAGCAAGTTTAATTAAATTTTATAAATGTTTAATTAATAATAATTTGATGACTTATAATGAGGACTATTAAAGTTCAATACGGTGGTAGTTCATCTTTATGGAAATTCCACCTGGATGATGGTATACCTTTTGACAATGAGGAAATTAGTTACATGAGGTGCTAAAGTTCATGTCCTTGAACAAACTATGTGTACTCAAGATTTCATGTATATTCAAGAAAGTTATGGTTAATTAAAATATACTATTGAATATCATTCATAATTTTACGAGTCTTTATTGTAATAATGTCTCAAAGTTTTTTTCGCACTGACAAGGGCATATCAGTTCCCCACCGCGATGAGAATATTAAAATGTCATGTTGATATTCTTAAAACCATGTTCCATGGTTAGATAACATTCTATTATGGGGCACATAGTATATTAACCATCATGTTTGTGTAATTGTTCATGTATAATACTTTATCTCATGTGGTTCAAACTTGGTAGTCTCTAAGACGAGGGATTATGAGATCATTCCGACTAGTAGGAATTTCACATGTTTATGAGTCATTGGATATTCATTTCTGCAAACATGTATAATTTTTCATGGACTTTAAAATTATTATTATTGCATGTAATGACTCACACACATATATATATTATTGTAAACCATGATTAAAGTATTTCATGGGGAACTTGGATATATTAGGTGTGTCATAAATGAAGTGTTATCGATGAATAAGTTGAGCAAGGATTTTTCCTTTTCATATTCATGGAGGTTGATATCTTGGCCCTTTGATTAAAATAAAACCATCTCATTAAAATTCATGTTATTAGTTCAATGATGATTTTATTTTAGATAGTCAAAGAAATATATATCAATGATATATCTTGATGGCATGAGTGTGCAACATTTTTGATGAGATATCATGATAAAGGGATTATATTACACAATGTGTACTCATATTTTGTTGTTGATGTTGTGAAATTAACTTATTTCTCTTGAGTGTCTTGAACCATTTCTAGACATTAATATTATACCATAGGAAACTCCTACTAATGAAAATGATAAATAATCCTAGTGGAATACACACTAAGTTTTTTAATTTATCTCAATTAAATTTTATTTGAATTTAGTTATTAGAATAAATATTATTCTCAAGACCGAAGAATAATTTTATTAATGATGTATTGATCACATAAATTATATAAATTATTATTTTCAAGATAATTAATTATTATGATGATATATAATATTTATTTATAAATACCAAGGAGGGATAGCAGACCAATATTGTGTTCGATGATAAATATTATTTAGAAAGACATTAAAATAATATTTATAATTATTCTAGTTAGCATACACAGTGAGAAGATAATAATAATAATATAATTACAAGGTAAGAAGTCATATAAGGTTTATTTTATTATTTAAGGGTTGTTGTGAAATTAAATAATATTTTAACCCTAAATATATCTCTATAAATAGTTGATTATGTCTATTGTGTAGAGATTGATCAAAATTGAGAATTGTTGTACACAATGAAATCTAGAGATCTTTCTCCTAAGATAGAAGAACACTCTAGGGAATCTCTTTCCTCCTCCATCATACCAAGAATGAGAGTTCAAGGATTATTTTTTAAGCTTAATGTAATCATCATAGTGATCATGACAAACACCACATGACTATTGGTCTGTCATGCTAGCACCTAGTAATCCATCATTATTTTTCTAAGATCAAATGAGCATGTGTGGATCACCGCTAGAGGGAATTATTATTGATAGAAAAGGGTTTCATATGATCAAAATCTACATCAAAAAAGATATCAATACTAAAGTATTATTTTTTACAATCTATTTTAATCTATTATAAATTTAATGTGAACAGATCTTATCTTGGTTTTGGGGATCTTATTTTTCAATATTATTTAGAAAATTTCATTGGTTATGATGTTTAAATCTTGAACAATATACAAATGATCCATTGAATCTAACAATTATTGAGTTAGGATTGGACAGAATAGGTTCTTCCACTATGCATGAAACCATCAAATTATATCTGAGCGATCACATTCAAATTTATAATTAATTATTGGTTTTTCGATCATTACACATTTAATTGTTAAATTTCATTTCATGTTTTGAATTCATTCTTGATCCATCATATAAATATATTCTTCTACCTCTTAATTTACCACTCACATAATCCATAACGGTTAATAATTAACGAAGAACACATATGAAGAACCCATATGGTGATTCTAAGAATTCTGGATGGAAAATACAAGGTTACATAGTGTATAATCTTTTTCCACACATCGTGTACCCTTTTTAATTTCACCAAGACACCCACATGGACTATATGTCATCGTGCAATTAATACACACGAAATGTATTAAAATCACCATGTGTTGACCAGCCAAGGTTACACGGTGTGTAATCCTTTGTCACATGTTGTGCAGTCCATGTGTTTCAGGGAGAAAAACATAGGGTTAATGTACATCATGTAATAATACATCACTTGTATTTAATATGAAACACAAAAAAGGTGGTAGATTTGTAACTAGATGTATACACCCTGTATCCATCCTGCATGTCATGTACTTCATAAATGTCTGCAAGAAGTACATGCTAAGTCCCTAGTCATCCATTTAGGATTCTTGGTGAAGTGAAGTACACATCATGTGACCATATTTCACATGCCTTGTACATTACCTATTCATGTGGAAATATTAAATTTAATTAATTAATCCATTAAACCTCATCGACCTGAGTTATATGGATCATTAAATTTATAGTACACAGTGGTCACTAGGTTTTTTACTATAATAAACGCTTAATTAATTCCGCATAATATTTGAAACTACATTTGATGTACGAAAATTGCATACTAAAGACCCAACACATTAAATTGTACAAGAAACATAATATTCATGTGTTCTGTGCAACATTAATTTGGTAGTACACACCGTGAAATTGAAACACATGCCATGTACACAATATAGTGTATGTGTGCATTTTATACAGTTATAACCATACCGATTAGTTCAAATAGGTACTCACCAAGTTGCATCCCCATAAAAAATGTGTATTATTTTATTAAGTTTTAATTAAAATAAAATTATTTATTTTATTTAAAATCACAGTGGATTGAAATTTTTGGATGATTAAATTGAATAATATAAAAATGAATTAATTGATTAATAAAAAAATTAATTAGAATAATTTGAGCTTGTTTTATCTTATTTAATAATAAATTGAAATGAATTATATGTGGTCGTTTTAAATGAGTAATCATTGCATACATATGACTGATCACGAGATTTGACTAGACCTATGTATGTGTTAGTTTTTTTTAAATTTAATTTATTGCATGATTTTGAAATTATTTATTATTGAATTAAATTTGATAGTCTGCATTTTATTCATCCATCCATTATTATATATAACCTTTATATCCAAGGTTTTTTATGTTATTCTTGTTAACCAAACCTTTTGTTCCCCTTACCTACATGTTAGTTATAAAACACATGTAATAAAATGAGTATTATGACAACCCTTGTATTTATTACACATTAATTCATGATTTATTACATAAGAGTACACATAATTAAACCCAAAATATCAAGAATTATAGTGTCTTTGGGTAATTAAGTACAATATATAACAACTTAAATAGGGGGTACATCGCCATTATTTAAAAAATCCTTAACAAGCTCATATTATTCCATCGTTCTTAAAACTGTATGAGATAACTTGGGGATATACATAAGAAAGGGGTAACATAAAAATCCTAATATGGGAATAAACATGGAATAACATGAAGAAATATTACATGTTAGAAAATAATCATTTCAATGGGATAAAAAAGGGGTTAGAATCATAAACATGAATAACGAGGCATGATATAGCATGACAACATAAAGACAACATGGGAATGTTGTAACAACTTTAAAACATGAAGTCATAATCATAAGACAAGGTTATCCACCAATACAACATAAAATAATGTGATTAGGATAACCTCCCATTCACCATAGATGACATATCATGAGACTAAAACATTACCCAATGCATTGGAGCATTATCTTAGCTCACCCATCATAATCATATAATGAACATGCATAAGCGTTCCACATAGATCATATAACATAAGAACATATTTAATCATATTTAATACCATGATAGTGATGTTTGGAATAAAAACATGTAGGTCCCCAATAAAATAAGTATAAGTTCATAAAGGTGAACGCCCTTGATAGGAAACAAGCATGGGTATTCACTACATGAATGTTTGGCATGGAAAATCATAATGAAATTTTGACAGCATAACAGGGGCACATAAATGTTCATGGGATGGATTAATGAGAGTGAAATGGGTTTCTAATAATTTATAAATAATATGGGTAGTAAGGAGGATATAAAATAACATATCCCAATATTATGAATTGGATATAAAAGGTATATGATAATGGAGATACTTGAATAAAGAGGAGAAAGAGATGATCCCTTAACTTGATAGGGTGATTCCAAGAGCTTGTGAGGAGCTTATTAAAATATTTGGGGCAACTTGGGAGGACTATACAGAGGATATGGTAGAATAAGGGCACACTCTAATGTTTTTTAGGGAAGATTAATGGGATATTGGGTAGTTTAATATTGGAGGGGGGCTCTTTATTATTTCTCAAACTTAGTTTTTAGACTCTATATAATTATATAATAAAAACCAAAAACCTTCCCATGGGTTTTACCATGTTTTCTTACAATTAGGATTAGTTTTAATTATTTTATGTGGAAAAGGGCTGAACTTATTAAAATATTACCCTTTATAATGTGGAAGGGAGTTATATTCTTAAATAAATTATTTTAAAACCATAAAATATATTATAGGTTTTGAATGATTCATAAAGGCTTTAGAAAATTTATCAAGTAACCTAAAAAATACTTTAATTTAAATGGGAAACATATATTTGGTCATGGATACCCTTTATAAAATTTATTAGATCACTTTTGGGGCATTATGATGTCATAATACACACAATATATTTATACCATATATAATTTTTTACCTAAAAATTAGACTATCTCAGAAAATTAGGTAAAATTAACTGTTGGATAATTTAAAAATTATAATTAGAAAAATAATATTTATTTTATCAAAATTGTTTTCTTAATATGTGAATTTTTAATTTGAAAATAATAATCGACATTTATTAATAAATGATGGGGTTTTTGACAATAACAATTTTCGAACCCTTTATATATTTTTTGATTTCATAAAATTATATTATCAACTATAATTAATAAATATTATTTAATAATAATGTTTTTTTTAAATATCATTTATTTCAAATATTAATTAATTTATCATGAGGAGTGTCTTGATTTAAATTACATATTACCCTAAAATATCATTTGTGTTTTATCGAATCAAAATAATTTATAAAGTAACAATAATAAGAAGTAAATATAACCATTATACTATTAAAAATAAAATATACATATCCATATTATTAGGGTCTTGTTACATATCCTTTTATTACACCAGTGAACACACTGAGGTTAATGTGCATGATGGTGATACTTTGATGGGGTGTTTCGATGTACATTGTTTGGTCTGTGATCTAGATGATCTTGAACTTCCCCCATAAACGATTTTGATCATGATTTTTTTTGTTGGATCTTGGATTGTGTTTGGTTAAGGTGAAATCCTAGTGATTAAATATCCCTTGGAATATTTGATAAATGGGATTCATAGGGTAAAATCCTATTGGTTGAGGCCATCACTTCCTTTGTCTGTATCAATTGTATTTTTTAAAACCCTTTATTTATACTAATCATATGATCACTGTTCAGTGGTTATATTATAAAAGGTTATGATCATTAATGGAATTTTAAATTTGGTAGGATATAATAAAACCAAGTAAGTGTATTTTGTTTTCTATAACCATAATACATAATAGGGAATTTGATTCAACCAAAAATGGAATTTTATTTATAAAAGTTCGAGAAATTAAAATATTCCCCTTTATGAAATTTTACCCAAGAAATTTTTATTCCACATACTAAAATATATTAGGGTAATTTTATTTTATCACCTGTTTTAGTTCCCATGTCACTTGTTTAAACTTTTGGTTTCTTCATTTCACTTTGACCAGGTGCATTATCTTATTTTATTGAACTTTGTCTCTATTATTTAAGATATTCACCAATATATCATTAAATGAAATATCACTATCCAATTGTGAAACCTCTTGATTGAGTACATGTGAGGGGTATGGTATGTACTTCCTGAAGAGGGATACATTTAACACATTGTGTACTTGAGATAGGTCAAGTGGAAGTGCTAGTTGATAGGCCACCACTCCGATGCAATCGAGGGTCTTAAAGATACCATTGTATCTTGGACTAAGATTTCCCTTCTTTACAAATATCATGAATTTATCTATATAGATATTTAAAGGAATACCTTTACTCAAACATCTAACTCAAGATCTCATCAAAGATTGTCATCATAGATCCTTTTTTGACTCTAATCATCCTTGATTTTCTGCTGAATAGTCTTGACCTTTTCCACCATTTCCTTGACCATTTTAGGATCTAGTAGTTTTTTTCCTCAAATTCATCGAAACAAGAAGGCAGTTTTCACCTATTCACATAAAGGTATTAATGGGGGGAAATTTGGATGATTGAGTAAAAAATATTATTGTATGAGAACTCGGATAAAGTAAGATGTTGATCCCATCCTCTTTTGAAGTTAATTGAGAATGCTCTCAATATTTCCTTGATTGTTTAAATTGTCCACTTATATTGGACATCATTTTGAGGGTTATAAGCTGTAATGAAGTTCAAATTAGTATTCATAGAATATTGGGGAATCTTCCATAACTTGGTGGTAAATATTGGATATCTATAATATATAATCTATAGTGGTGTTCCGTAAAACCTCACCACTTATATAATATATATCCAAGCAAGTTGATCAAGTGATAATTCATCTCAAACTGGAATGAAGTGAGTAGTATTTTTAAGATGGTCAACCAAAACCCATATAACATTATTTATTCTTTATTTCTTTGGAAGACTGATGATAAAGTACATGGTTATGTTTTTACATTTCTATTTAGGTATGAATAATGGTTGCATCATCCCCTTGGTCTCTTTCCTTTCAGTCTTCAATTGATTACATACAAGACATCTTGATGTATATTTGACGATATCCTTCTTCATATTGTACCACTAATAGTGATCATAGAGATCTTAATACATATTTTTGCACCCTGGATGGATGGAGAAGGTCGAGCTATTCCCAACATCTAACAAATCCATCTTTAACTTAGGATTTGATGGTACACATAGTCTTGACCTAAATATCACAAATATTCATTCATTAATTTTAAACTATGAGTATTTCTCATTTTCTTTTAGATTCCACCTTCTTTGAATTCCTTATAAGGGATGTTTGAGAAATCACTAGTGAAAGTATTTATGGAGTTCCTTCCTTTATGATTCCTATATCTGTCCTTTTCAAGTCTAATATGATCGAATCCTTCTCAATTCTCCTCAATGATAAAATTTCTCAATCCTTTCTATTTATAGAATCTTCTACTTTATTTTATATCCTAGAATGTTAGTGGAATATGTAGTAATATTCCTTAATCAACTCTAACCATATTTTCTGGTGCATATTAAGATATTTCTGTGTGAATATATACTTGAGGATCTTATGATCTATATATATTTTACACTTATCCCCAATGAGATAATGCCTTCATATTTCCAACATGAATATCACTACAACTAACTCCATATCATGAGTTATTTAGTGTTATTCATGAACTTTAAATTTCCTTGAGGCATAGAAAATCACATTTTCATTCTGCATTAGAACACAACTTAATCCCTTATTTGAAGCATCACTATATACAATGAAAATTTCTCCACTTGTGGGTCTCATAAGTACAAGTGCAGTGATAAGACCCTTTTTACACTCCTTGAAGATCTCTTAAAATCCATTATTCTAAATAAACTTGACTCTATTATGAGTTTTTTTTGGTTAGAGGATTTGACAATTGTGAGAAATTTCTTACAAATTGACGATCATACCAAGATAATCCAAGGAAACTATGGATTTCCATCATAGATGTTGGCATCAAACATCATTATAATTATCCTATATTTTAAGGCTTATTAGATATCCCATTTCTTGTGATAATATGTCTTAATAATTCTACTTACTTTAACCAGAAATCACATTTTCTATACTTTTAATAAAGGATGTATTTTTAAGGTCGTTTTCACAGTGATAAGATACTCATCATGCTCCTCCTTACTTTTGGAGTATATTAGAATATCATCTATAAAGACTAGCAATTTTTTTTCAAGGTAATATATAAATACCCTATTAATCAAGTCAATGAAGATTATTGGATCATTAGTGATTATGAATGTATTTACTATGAACTCATAGTGCCTATAAATTATATGGAAATTAGTCTTGGGGATATCCTCCTTCTTCACCATTACTTGATAATACCCTGACCAAAGATCCACCTTGGAGTAGTACTGGGATCCATTTAGCGGATCAAAAAATTCATAAATTCATGGAAGTTGATACTTATTCTTTATCATGATCTTTATTATCTCATGATATTCAATTCAAATGTGCATTGACCCATCCTTATTATTGATAAAGAGGACTGGGGTACCCCAAGGTGAAGTACTTGGTTGTATGTACCCTTTCTTTAGATTCTCCTGTAGTTGTTTATTCAGATCCTTATGTTATAGAACATCCATTCTATATAGAGTCTTGGATAATGGCAATGTACTAGGTATAATCTTAACTAAAAATTCAACCTCTATTCTAGGAGGAATACCAAGAAACTCTTTGAGAAACACATCATCATATTCCCTAAAAATTTCCATGTATTCAAGGATGATATTTTCTATTGACTCAATCACTTGAGCTAGATATGCTTTCTCATAAGGAAATAATACCCACCCTTGAGATGTTGATTCTAAAAAATATGCATCCGCCTCTTTTCACTTGTATTGAATCAGAGGATGATTCAAAATAAAGAGAGTGATTTACTTCTCATGATAATTTATGTTGACTCTATATAAGGAAATATATTCCACACCTATAATTTCATCAAATTTCACTAAAGGGAGTATCAAAAGGTTCTCTGGGAAGTTCATCCCACAAATTTTGATAGGGGAGTAGTTATATACTTAGGATGAAATAATTTCCCTATTCTCCACTTTCACTGACAACTCTACTTACATGCTTTATGGTGGTGTTTTAATATTTCTACTAAACTTGTGTGATATGAAGGAATGCATAACACCAAAAGAAAAAAGTACAGTTTCTATTCTTGAATGAATAACTAGCTTACCTATCACCACTTCATTATCAGGATCCACCTTAGTGGTTGTGATGGAATATTCTCACCCTTGCTGACTTTGAGGTTTTTCACATTGATTGTATTTGAATACCCTGGTATTAGGTTTGTAGTTCACATAGTTTCATTATTACTAGTAGTGGAAACATTGGAAAATATGTTGAGGTTAGGTTGGAGAATTCATTTATTCCATTTCATTGATGGGTTTCTCCTATTGGAAATCGCTAGCTAGGTGGCCATTCTTTCTGCACCTTAAGCATTTCCTCACTCCCCTTAGGCAATTTCTTGGGTGCTTATCTACACAATTTTGACAAGTAGGATGTTGAAATTTCTTACAATCATTATATTTTTCCATCACACTGATAGAATTGAACTCCACTTTCCTCTTTTTATCCCCATGATACCCTTGAGATTTTCCTATATCCATTTTGACTTTGAGGGAACATCAGACAATTTTCTCATAGATATCAAAGTATTGGATCTCTAGGTATTTTAATATACTAGGTTTTATCCTGACAAATAAGTGGTCATCTTTTCATTATGGGGTAAAAAGAAAGTTGGAGGCATATTGTGAAAATATTATAAAGTTTTCCTCATATACCCTGATGTATTCATCATCTTTTTTATTGAGGAGAAGGAAATACATTTCCAATTTATATCAGAGAGTGAAAGGAAAATATTTGTTGAAAAACATTTTCTAGAATCTATTCCACTCCATCTCTTTGATCTCTTCCCCACACTTCATTTTATTGATCAGTTTACACCACTAATCAGATTCTCCCTCCATATGATAAACAACCAATATAAGATTTTCTTGTTCGGAACATTGAAGGATACAGATGATATTCTTAATGAAGTTGATCCATTGTTCTGTGATTAAGGGATTGTATTTTCTATTAAATGATAAATAATTTTGTCGCATAAAGGTATCAATTGAAGCTTTTTATTTCTTAGGGGGATTTTGGAATTCCTCTTAATTCAGGTTTGTATTCAGAACCAGAGTCAATTGAGAGAGTATCATCAAAAATTTCACGAGTATAGCTCATATCAGGTTGGGAATCTCATTAGGACAGTCATCACATTTCCCTTCACATTGGTTGTTTACTAGGTTCCTCCTATTTTTGGACATAATATAAAGTAAAGGTAAAACTAAGGAAGAATTTTTTAAGATATTAAACAGATAAATAGGAATAAAAAAACATTAAATGGATACATTATTAATGAAATTATTCCTTAACTTATGAATTTCTATGATTCAATATATATTATCCGTAATCTATTTTCTAACATAAAAACTTATGGGAATTTATGTTCCCTTAATGATGGTTCAAAATGAGATTTTGAATTTACAAGATAATACCCAACATTAGTATCAAACAAGGTGTGCATCAAGGCCCTTTGTTATGCCCCAATTCCCTGATTGAGTCTAGCTTAATGCGGTGTTTTTGGGTTTTACCCCTAGGTATATCTGTGCCAGAGCCACCTCCACTTGTAGAATCCTGATAGGGATGTATTTTATTGGAAACCACTTACTCTATACCAAAATTTAGGGATGTGTTCTTATATATTGTCTTATCCCTAAGGATTTTTATATAATTTTCTAATCATAATCCCAAAAATATCTAAACTCTCTTTTGATACCAACTTTGAAAACTCTTGTCTATATTAAACATTAATTCATGATTTATTACATAAGAGTACACATAATACAACCCAAATTATTGATAATTATAGTGTCTTTGGTTTATTAGG
Source organism: Viscum album (assembly GCA_963277665.1). NCBI lineage: Eukaryota > Viridiplantae > Streptophyta > Magnoliopsida > Santalales > Viscaceae > Viscum > Viscum album. Next base: position 1,149,718,318 of record OY728121.1, on the reverse strand, counting down.
TAGAATACATATCAACTTAAATAGGGGGTACATCGCCATTATTGAAAACTACTTTAACATGCTCATATTATTCCACCATTCTTAAAACTACATGGGAAAACCTGGAGATATGCATAATAAAGGGGTGAGATAAAAATCCCAGTAAGGGAATAAACATAACATAACACGAATAATGTATTACATGTTATACAATAGGTATTTCAACGGGACATAAAATGGGTGAGAATCATAAACATGAATAATGAGGCATGATATAACATGATAACATAAATACAATATGAGAATGTGAAAAAAAAATAAAACATGACATCATAAGAATAATTAAAGGTTAAAAACCAAGAAAAAATAACATAATGTGTTTAGTATAACCTCCCATGCACCATAAATGACATATCATGAGACTAAAACATTACCCAATGCATTAGAGTACAATTTCGGCGCACCCATAAAAATCATAACTTAAATATGCATAAGTGTGGAACATAGATCATATAACACAAGAAAAAATTTCATCACATTTAATTATAATATAGTGGTGTGTGTATTAAAAAAATGTATTTAAAAAATCAAATAAGTATAAGTTAATAAAGTTTAACACCCTTGATAGGAACTGGGTATGGGTATTCACCACAAAATTGTTTGGCATGTAACATCATAGTGAAATTTCAGTAGTATAATGAGGGTACATAAATGTTCATATGTGGGATTAATGAGAGTTAAAGGTGTATATAATCATTTAGAAATTATATGATCAATATTGGGGATATGTAATAACATATACCCACATTAGGAATTAAGATAAAATGTATCAAATAATGAAGATACTTGAATAGAGAGGAGAAAGAGAGGATCCCTTACCATGAGAGGGTGATTGAAAAAGATTGGGAGGAGCTTCTTGAGAGTTTGGGTGAACCTTGGGAGGACCATATATAGGGTAGGGAAGAGTAATTATGTTCTCTAATGTTTTTTAGTGAAGAGGAATGGGAGATTGGGTGAGTTTATATAGGAAAATAAGGGGAGTTCTTTATTATTTCTCAAACATAGGTTTTGGAATCTATATAATAAAGTAATCAAAACCAAAATCCATACCATGGGTTTTCCCATGTTTTTACCAAATATGATTGGTTTTAATTATTTTATAAATAAAATTCCAAGATTATTAAAAAATTACCATTGGTGATGTGGAAGTGAGTCATGTTCTTAAAGAAATGATTTTAAAACATTAAAATATATTATAGGTTTTTGAGGACTCATAAAGGCTTCATAAAATTTATTAAATAACATAAAAACACAATAATTTAAAGGGGAAACATTTATTTGGTAATGGATACAATTTATATATTTTATTACATCACTTTTGGGTCATTATATTATCATAATACACACCATATATTTATACACTATTTAATTTTTACTCGAAAATTCAAGTCTCATAAAATTATGAAAAATTAATTATTAGATAATTTCAACATTATAATTAAAAAAATGATATTTATTTTATCCAAATAATTTTCTAAATATGTGATTTTTCACTTTTGAAATAAGAATCAATATTTATTGATAAATGATGGGTTTTTTTGAAAATAATAGTTTCCAAATCCTTATAAAAATTATTTGTGACTTCATAAAATTATATTATCAACTACTATTAATAATATTATTTGATAAAAATATTTTATTAAAGTATAATTTATTTAAAAAATTAATTATTTTATAAAAAGGAGTGTCTTAATTGAAATAAAAATTACCCAAAAATATCATATGTGTTTTATCGAATCAAATTCATTTATAAAGTAACAATAATAAGAAGTTAATATAACAATTATTATATTTAAAATACAATATACATATTCATATTATTGGGGTCGTCTTACATATCCTTTAATTAAAGTAGTGAACTCCCTAAGGGTAAGGTGCGTGATGGTTATAATTTCATAAGGTGGTTCAGAATACATGGTCTGGGTTATGATCTTGATGAGCATGAAATTCTCCCATAAATGGTTTCACTCATCCATTAGTTGTTGGATATTGGATTGGGCTTGGTCAAAGGAAAATACTAGTGGTGAATCTCATAAAGGAACTAAGATCACATCAACTTATGAAGCACATACTTCAGAAATAGAATCTATTGAGGAATTTTTCTTAGAGAGGTGAAGTCATAGTGAGCATAATCTCCAAAAAAGACAACATAGTGGTCCCCTTGACTAAAGCCTTAACTAAATAGAAACATGATAATCATGTGAGATCTAGCAGACTAATTTTTTTTGGCATTTTTCTCTAGTCTAAGTGGGAGTCTATTATAATTAGTTTCCTGGAACCAATTATCTAAAATTTGTATATTAAAAAAAGTGAATATTAATTAAAATATCTTATTACATATCATTTATAGTTATGAAATAATATATTTTAATAATTTCCCTAATTATCTATCACATAAATAAGGGAATAACATTTCCCCAATATTATAAAAACCATAAAATTCCATGATGATATTATTAAAACTTTGTTCTATAGCTTGGTAACATTCTATGATGGGAACATAGTATGTTGATCATTAGATACAATTAATTTTAAGTTTATGAGACTTTATCTCATGAATTTAAAGTTTTGTAGTCATTAAGATAAGAGATTATGAGAAAAAACCCACTAATAGGAATTCCACATTTTTATGTGTCATCAAATATTCCTATCTATAAGCATGTGTAATGTTCCGTATACTTTAAGATTATTATTAATGCATGTTATGACTTTTACACTTAGATGTGTTTCCATAAACCATTATGAGAAAAATTCATGGAAAATTTGGCTATGTTCGATACATCATTAATGGCTTGTTATTAATGAACAAATTAAAGAAGGTTTTTTACCTTTAATATTCATGGAAGTTTATATCTCATCCCTTTGATTGAAATCGAAATATCACATTAAATTATATGGATAGGGTGTAATGAAGAGTTTATTTTAGATAGTCAAGAAAAGACGTATCAAGCATATAGTTTGATGATATATGTGAGAAAACATCTTGATGAGATATCATGATAAAGGGATTATAATACACAATTAGTGCTCATATGTGTTCACCACTGTTGCAACATTAAATTATTTCTCTTGTGTTCCTTGGACCATTTATAGGTAATAATATTAGAATTTTGGAAAGATTTCCTACTGCCAATGATAAGGAAGCTTAGAGGGACACACACTAAGTGTTTCTATTGATCTCAATTAAATTTTATTTGTATTTAATTATTAGAAGAAATATTATTCTCAAGATTGAGGAATAATTTTATTTAGGATTTATTTATCCCATAAATTAAATAAATATTTATCTATAAGGTAATTAATTACTACATGTATATATAATATTTATTTATAAATCCCTAGGAGGACTAGTAGACCAAGATTTTGTTTAACGATAAATATCAATTTTCAAGGTGGTAAAATAATATTTATCATTATGCTAGTTATCGCATTCCATGAGAAAATAATAATAATAATAATATTACATGGTATGGGGTTATATAGGTTTATTATAAAATTTATGGACTTTTTTGCAATTAAATAATATTCTAACTCTATCCTTATCTATATAAAAAATTATAATGTCTATTTTTTATAGATTGATCAAAATTTAGAATAAATATGTACAAAGAAATATATTTCTCTCTCTAGAGACCATAGGACACTCTCAGTATTCTCCTTCCTCCTCTATCATCTCAAGAATGAGAGTTGAAGGAAAATTCATCAATCCTAAAGGAATTGTCCCAATGATCAAGACGAACACAATAAGATGATTGATATGTTGTGCTATTACCCAATAATCCATCAATGTTTTTCAAAGATCAAAAGAGCATGTGTGGGTCACTACTAGGGGGATTATATAATTGGATACTAAAAACATAATTATTGTTGATTGAAAAGGGTTTCAAAGTATAAATATCTTCATTGAAGGAATATCTCATGACTAAGGTATTATTTCTTCCAATCTATTTAAATTAATTATAAATTTAACATGAAATGATATTCTCATGGTTCTAGTGACCTTATTTTTCAATATTGAATGGAAAAATTTCATTGGTCATGATGTTTATGTCTTATACAATATGTGAATGATCCATTGAATCTGAAAATTGATGAGTTGGGTTTAGTCCCAAAAATAACTTATACTATGTATGTAACCATCATGGGTTAATTAAAAATTCTTGTGAATATGAACTTTCATCAAATTAGTTTCATGAGGGCCATTTACATTTTTTCATGGTCCATGACAACTGAGAAAGTAGTTGTGATATTTCAAGAACGAGAGGCATATAAATTGATGTTATAATCTACTATTTTAGAAGTTTTGTAGGGAATATTGTGAGATATTTACAAAATCATGATGAAAAATGATTAATTTAAAAAAACTTCTAAATTCCTAGGATAAAAGGAATATTTAGATACGTTAATTAACTCTCAATTATCTAGATTTTTAAACAAGGCTGGAATATGGTTCAACTACTTCATATAGTTATTAAATACTTATGAACTATATATATATATATATATGAATATCCTAGGTGGGTGATAGAATATATAGTAGGGGTATGAATCCATTTATTATACTTTATAATAAATGTGCTGAAAATATGATTATCTTAATATGGTACCTTATGATATGTGGTTTTCATGACCCCCTACTTCCAAAGGTACCCATCCTAGTTAAATAAGGAATGAAGAGAGAAAATGACCCCTAAGTCCCACCTTTAATTTGTATCAGGTTGGAAACTAACATTGAGAATATAAAAATCACACATATGGAATGAATTGCCCTCAATTAATTAACAATGATTGGGATATTGAATGAAATAACTAAGAAAATTCAACTCCTTAAGGAAAAATGTAAATAAAAAAACATCCCAAGATGCATGTGTAATGTAAATAGATACAAATATAGTATCCAAATATCAATCCCAAAATAAATCTTAAGGTAACAAATCAAAAACAGCTCCAATATTCAGGATAGTAGTGTCAAACTAAATCTATATTGTCCTCCTAGAAACTTGAAATATATATATATATATATATAATTGGGGTTTAAATAACATGTATACTCAATAGGATCATACCTAAGACCTCTGGTGCACATGTGAGAAGATAATACCAATGAACCCATGAGAAAATAGTATAACCAATGATTCCTTAGTATACCAACTAACCAATCCCAACCACACCAAGGAATGCTCACCAAATAATTAATCCAAGTATACTAACATAATAAGAAGAATATTGATAAAAGGTTACCCCACACTAATTTCACACAAATTTTCCACACTCATTCCCTAACATCATAAATCCTGATGCTCCCATCAATTTAATAATAATCATTCCAAAAGACACATGGGAAATAAAAACAAACCTCACTTAAAGACACCTAGTCCACCAAACAACATCTCACCCGAAGAAACCATTGCCACCAAAATGCACCATAATTGCTTCCATAACCAGAATAGTGGGGTATCATGAACATGAAGGAAATAGACCTCATTCCCTCCTCCTACCATGCATGACCCCCACTATGAACCACCTCATCATCTTATCAAACATCATCACTTGGTAAATTTTTAATTCTTTCCATAACAAATCATATGTAAGAACCTCATATATATGAAAGAGTAGGGAATATGGTGTATCTATCCATCAGTTCTTACCATCATTGATTTTGGAAAAAATACCTATAACCTAAAATATTTCGGTGTTAGTTTAAACATTCTACTCCGGTGGGGTCTATATATAAATAATATAAAAGTACAAGATAGATAGATAACAAACAAGACCAACCTAGGGTTCACCAAAATAGAATAAAAATATCTAAAAACATTTCCAAAATGACTCACAACCTCTACCACATTACCTTTATATATTTCTCTAATTACTAACCACATTCATTTAATAATCTTGTTAATTACATATTTTAATTACAACTCATCCATTATCCACTATAAAAATTAATTTATATTTCACACATTAATTTCTACCCATGACCATTAATAATTCCAACCCATGTCATTTCATTATCAATGTTCAAAATTTCAATTTTATTCTATATATGTTGGGAAACTACACAACACAACACAACAGAACACAACACAACACAACTCATAAAAACCCATCCATATCATGCCATAAACAACACTTCATAGCCACTACCACATCACAACCACCACACATCTCAACCACCACACATCACAACTAACACACATCTCAAGAACCACTATAACATCCACCACACATCTCAAATACCATATATTTAGTCTTAACATGGTATTTTATAAAAATTTATTCATTATTTCCAAGGGTATACACACACAAATCTAAGATTCACTGGGAAACCAATTTATTATCCAGATATACATTCATAGGATTTTTTATGTATTAAGAGTTTAATAAAATAATCACAACAATGATACAAACTCAACACAATTTATAATGGGAAAATCAAAGAACACACTCAACCATATAATCATAAATCATAAGAATAAGTAAAAGTCATGTGATTTCATCCTTCCCTTCAATTTTAATTTAGACAAATTTTTATCTTGATTAAGTTAGTTCATACCATCTACATAAAAGAAGAACAAATCATGATATTCCCACATGTATATATAAATAACGATAGATGAAGGATCCCAAACCTTGATTTAATCTCCAAGGAAAGATCACACAAGAACCAAGGATCAACCACCATTGATCTCGAAGTAATTTCCACCATGTCCTATACATAACAAGCCCTCATCAAAGACCACCCAAAAAAGAGAAGAAATCCCACCAAAATACACTACTAGAGAGAAGAGAATGAGTTAAAATGAATAATATAAAATAGAGGGTTACCTCAATCCAATGAACTCCAAGACGAACAATAAAGATGAACTAAGAGGTTTGAAACACTAAGGGATGTGAATGGATATGAGGTAAATGAGAAGGGTCCATACAATAATTGAGGGAAGATATGAAATAAAAAAAGGGGGAGTACAACCTCATATTTATAAATTCATACCAAATACCCTCACCATGATATATTGAAACCCCAAACATACCATAGTGACTCATACAAAACAAGCGGTCTAAAGACCCCATTCCAAATATTTGTGTTCTACCTATTTTAAAAACATGATTTGAATGTCCTATAAACCATGAAATTATATCAATAACCTAGATATCTCACCCTCACTATGACTAAGTCCATTACATGGAGATTCCCTATTTCCCATCATGGATTGTAGTCCCTTTGAGGGGACATACCTAGTTCCACACTCACTTTGGGCATGGTTCCTTTTCCCGTGGTACACATGCAGACCATCAAACCAAGATGCCTAGAAACACACCTTCCTCAGGGCATGGTCACCCATCTCTTGTTACATAAGAGAAAACCCAAAACAACATGGCCACTGCCACAACATGAAAACCCATTTTATGAGTCTGGGTGGTCCTCAAAAGGCCAATATGCCACCTCGAGCTTCCAAATCACCACCAAACTCACAAAAAACATCCCCAAGACTCATAAAAGTATAAAGGAAAAGATGTAAAGGTATGGGAAATTATATCAAATACATATAAAAAAATTATCATCTTTGATAATCAAAACTAAAAACAGAACATAGAAAAAGGGGGCATGAATAACCACCTTACAAGATACCTCTCAAGAATATCATTACAACCGAAACACTTCCACTATCTTATAATTACCTCAAAATACCTCTATTCTATAAAACCATCCATAACACCATCCCAAAATCAATATAGAAGAAGCCAAAAACCACTAAAACCATCATAAAACACTTTCCCAGGCACAAAAATAAAGGAAAACCACCCCCTATATCAATGTATTATCTGTTTTTGGTGGCACTAAATCACCCACATAGTTTAAAAATATTTCGTAAACATAAAACATATTTATTTTGAAGGGGATAACTATTATTTATATACTAGAGTTCATAACACATTCCATCATCTAGAAAAAATTTCAGAACTCATAAATCAACAATATTCAAGTATTACAGCATTAAGGAAAAAAGAAAATAAAAAATCAAAACAACTCAGGGTACTGGGGACACATCTACATATTATTCTCCCAAGCACTCTCCTCCAAACCACCATGCCTCCAAAACACATGAACCAAAGGAATGATTTGTTCATGCAACACCATCTATCAATGATATTGGATCTTTACTAGTTTATCCATTAATGGAATTTCATAATTGATATCTAAATCACCCCAGTAAATGACATAATAGTCATAATGGAGATATTAATAGAGCTTGGACATGTGATAGAAATCATGGATCCTATCTAGCTATGATGAGAGAGTCTACTAATTCTCCACCTCACCAAGGAATTACAACACATCAAAATACATAATGAATCATGGAGAAATCTCACTCCACTTACAAAACCTATGTTTCCCTTGATGAGGGTAAAACTTTTAGAACACGTGATCTATAACCTAAAACTCAAAGGGATTACTCCTTTGATTTAAATAAGATTTACATTAGTATTGTGCCATATTAATCCTCTCATGAACTATCTAGAACTTCTATGCCATACCCTAAACCACATTAGGTCTGAGATTAGATGACTATCCAACCTCAAACCAAAACAATAGGGATTGACATGACCTCTCATACAATGCTTCAAATAGATACATATTGATTGATCAGTGGAAACTATTTTTATAAGAAAACTAAATCAACTACAAGTTATTATCCCAGGATCCACTAAAATCCAAGATTCATTATTGAAACATATCCTTTAAAATTTGGATGGTCTTCTAAATATACCCATCTATCTTATGGTAGAAAGAAATGATAAGGTATAATTGAGTTCCAAATGTGTGCTAGAATCCTCTCTAGACTCATGAGGTAAAATGAGCATCCTGATTTCAGACGATGGACCTAGAAACTCTATGAATTATTACAAAATAATTCACATAAATCCTTAACAAAACTTACAAAATGATCAAATCCTTGATTGGTAGTAAGTAATTTAATTTTATCAGCTGATCCATGATTACCCAGATAACATCATAACCTACTTAAGACCAGGGTATTCCTATGAAGAAAACCATTGGTATTTCATCCCACTTAAACTTAGGTATTTTTTGGGCTGTAACAAATTTCCAGTAACATGATGTTATTAATTTAACTGTTGTAAAACCATACACCGAACCACAAACACTACCACTACCCATTTCATCCCAGGCCACCAAAAATGCATCCTTAAACCATTTTAAATATTAGATACTCTTGGATAAGACACTAAATGTGAGATGGGAAACTCATGAAGGACTCACCCATGCATCACCATTAGGAAATATGGAATCCCACCTTTTTAGTACATAAATTTTCATTTACATGGTACAAATAAAGGATATTTTAAAGTTTAATTTCTTATAAATATGGTTTATAATACATGAAAACATGAAAAAATTATTATAATAAACTTTAAAGGATTCATAAGAGGTTATTACTAAGTTCAATTACTGCATCTAATAACCTAACTATATACATCAAAGGAAAGGGTGACCATAAGGCCCAATAAGGGAAAGTAAGGGAAACATTTTACATGTGATTATGAGAATTATCGATAAGAACTTAAGGAATATAATAAAGAAATGGGAAAGGGTAAAATAGGCATAAAATAATGAAAATAAAATGATTTATAACATATAAATGTGTCTAAAACATTTAATTGAGTCATTCATAATCATATCACCAAGGTTTATCACCGAGGTGTCATAAAAATTACAAATTTTATTCACCAAGGTATCGTAAAACATGTAATCTCTAGAGATTAAATTTTTTAACCAATGAATTAAATCACTATCTGGGAGAAAAATTCATGTGTATTAATTAATTTTAGATACATATACCACAATTAAACATTTCATAAAAAACATGTGGAGGATAAAAAATGGGTTTCATATCAAAATCATGGTGTTTTAGAAAGTGCTTAAAAACAAAATCCTTGTGTCATTTTAAACCCAAGGAAAAGGAAGTTGATTTTCATGTATGTCAATACCAAATTAAAATATAGAATTTTGAAATAAATTTGAATAAACTTAGAGAAGAAATAAGTTTTTATATTCACATAATAAAATAAAATAATTTCTTGATAAAAAGAGAGAAATTTTGAGAAGAAAATTATGTAGCATAATGGGTATAAAACATGGTTTAAAAAAACATAAAAAAGAGAAAGGATAAGGATATAAAATTAATAAATTACTATTAATACATTATAGAAATAGAAGAAAATGTAAAGAATAATTCATTATAGAAATTTGAAATACATGGCACATAAAAAAAGAACTTGAAAGGAAAAGAGAATGTGAGATTTCCCATACCTTGAAGAGTAACTCCTAAAATTTGAAGATTGGGATCTTGGGGGATTTAGGACACCTTTTAAGGACTACCTGGGAGGTAATAATATCAGATATTTGTAGATGATGTGTTTTTAATTAATTTAAATGAATATATGGGTGGGTATTTATAGCAAAATAGGAGGAGTTTTTCATTAATTTCCTTAGACACATCAATAGTGGTATTTGCAACACCATGGGCTTGAATATGGTATTTTAACATGGTATTGGCCAATTGGGACACCTATTATCATATTTTAATTCACAAGAGTCTACCATAATTTTATATTACTTATTACATTATTATGATGTCATTAAACATACAGAAAACTCAAAACCATATTTTTACTATCACCGAAAAACAAAATATTTTAGAAAATTATCATAAATTCACCCTAACATAATTTTGACAATATGATACCAAATATTATTTCTATTTTATCATAATAATTATCTAAATATGATAAATTTAACTTTTAAATATAAAAAACCTTATTTATTAAAAATAATAGCAGATAGAAAATGCATAGTAAAATGAATAGTGAAATTTCTGAACCTTGAAAAAAATAAAATTATTTTATCATTTAAATTTAAATAATAGTATTTTAATCATAATATTTCATTAAAATAAATATTATTAATAATACCTTAATATTTTATAATAATTATATCTTCTCTGAAAATTACAATTTCAATCTGAAAAATCAATTTATCCAATTCATCATATTTTTGAGAAAAACTAAAATCAAAATGGAAATGATAGAGAGAAAAAATTATTTATAAAAAGGGATTCTAAAATAATTTACTAAGTCCTTGACACGTAACCCCTTATAACACCCACATATGACCTAAGGGTGAGGTGTGCTATAGTGATAGACTCATGGGGTGGCTCGGCTAACATCGCCCAAGTGGTAATCTCCACTAACATGAACTTATCATATAGGCGATTTTATTTAAGCTTAACATGTTAAATCTTATCTTGGGATTGGTCGAGAGGGAATCCCAAAGACTCTACCTCCCTCCCAAGTTTTGAAAAAATGGGCTTTATACGGAACAACTCTATGGGATGAGTCCATCAACTCTTCTTTCCAAATTAATTAACCATTATCATTTCTATCTATAATAATAATTATACCATTAAAATTATTACTAAGAGTATTTTTTCCAATTATCATATTGACCAATGGTTATATAACTGTCAAATCCCAATGGTCACACTTCACTTATACTCACTTCATTATTAAAGGTATATATTTTTTTGTGTACAAAATAATATAACAAACATTTTCAGGAAACAATTATCATTCAAAAAGTTCAGGTATTTAAATTCTCCCCCCATAAAGAAAATTTTCCCCTAAATTTCAACTCGTTCCCTTAGTTGAGAAAAGGTTTGGGTACATTTTCCTCGTTGTATTCTCTACTTCCCACATGGCTTCTTCATATTTGTGGTCCTCCACAACACTTCAACTAGGTGGGTTGTCTTATTGCGTAAAAACTTGTCTCTATAGTCCAGGATCTCCACAAGTTTCTCCTCATAAGAGAGGTATAGTTCCTATTGTAAAACCTATATATTTAGTTCATATTAAGGGTCAAGTATGTACTTCCTCAATAGATATTCATGGAACACATTATGAACATGATCTAGATTTGGAGGAAGTGAAAGCCAATAGGAAACTACTCGTATGCAATGAGGGATTTCATAGGGACCAATGTACCTAGGGTTGAGCTTCCCTTTCTACCCAAACCTCATGAATCCCTTATAAGGTGAAATTTGAAGGAATTATTTATCTCCAACATCAAACTCCAAGTCCATTCGAAAACTGTCAGTATCTCTCTTTTTCCAACTCTAAGCATTATTTATGTGTTTTTGGATGAAATGAAACTTTTATGTCATCTCTTTCAAAAGATCAGTCCCAAGAATCTTTTTCTCACCAACTTCTCCCCAACAAGTAGGATTTATACATTTATTTACATATAGATCTTAATAGGGGGACATTTGAATTCTCAAATGGAATCTTCTATTCTATAATAACCCAACTAATGGGAGATGTTGATCCCATCCACATTTAAATTACATTGAGCATGTTTTCAACATGTTTTAAAGTGTCTGAATAGTCTTTTTAGATTGTACATTAGTTTATGGGCGATAGGCCATACTAAAATTCAATTCAGTATTCAGAGCTTGTTGAATACTTCTCTAGAATTTTGATGTGAACCTTGGATCACAATATGAAATAATAGAAAGTGTTACCCCATGCATCCTTACCACTTCCTTCACATAAATCCTATCAAGTTGATCAAGAGAGAAATCTTATCAGATTGAGATAAAATGGGTAGTCTTGGTGAGATGGTCCACTATAACCCATATTGCATCATTTCCTTTGGATATTTTTGAGAGACTAGTGACAAATTACATAGTGATATTATCCAACTTACATGATGGTATGGGTAGTGGTTGTAATACCCCTTTAGGAAGTTATCACTATGCCTTAAATTATTGAGACACCATGCACCTTATAGTGTAGTCGGAAATATCCCTTTTCATGTTATCTCACCAATAATGATCATGAAGGTCCCTATACATTTTCGTGCTTCTAGGATGTATAGATAAAGTACATCTATGAGCTTTATCCATTATATCTTTATTTATTTCCAGAATAGATGGAACACATAACCTTGTATGAAATTTCATTACACCTTCTTAATCAATATTAAATCTAGGAAACTTCCCATTCTTCATAGCCTCTATCTTCTTCTATAACGATGGATCTTCCCTCTAATATTTCTTTATCTTATCTATTAATGATGGTTGAGTAATAATTTGGGATAGGTTTGATGAAGTCTCTTCCCTTACGTCTAGTTTTACTAGATCTTTGATCAAAGGATCTCATTGAATCCTCATCATTTCTAAAACAACTATGTATTTCCTACTTAATGCATCTGTGACTTTTTTTTTCTGTTTCAAGATGATAATGAATTGAACAATAATTTTCTTTAAGAAGTTCAAACCATATTTTTTCTACCTCATGTTAAATTCCTTTTGTAATAAAATATACTTCAAACTTTAATGGTCTTTGTATATATCACATTTCTCCACATAAAGGTAGTACCTCCATATCTTCATAGAAAAAACAACTATAGTTAGCACCAGGTCATGAGTAGGATGTTTATGCTCATAAGGTTTCAACTATCGAGATGCATAAGAAATAACCTTATCATTTTTCATGAAGATACACCCAATCCATTTCATAGATCCATCACTAAAAATAATTAATCCTTCCATGATAGAGGGTAGAGTTAACATAGGTGAAGTAACCAACATATTCTTCATATCTTGGAAAATTTATTCACACTCCTTTGTCTAGATGAACTTGACTCCTTTTTGAGTTAACTTGGTTAGTGGATTAGAAAGATGTGATTTTTTTTCACAAACCTCTTATAATATCCTTCTAAACCAAGGAAACTATGAATCTCAGTTATTGTTATAGAATGAGGCCACTCCTCCACAACCTTTGTCTTTATTGGGTAAATTGATATTCCTTCATTCGTTATAATGTTCCCCAAAAAAGAAACTTTTTGTAACCAAAATTCACATTTTTTGAACTTTCCAAATAGCCTCTCCTTCCTCAGAGTTTGAAATATAACCATTATATGATCCTCATGCTCCTCATGAATTTTGGAATATATCATAATATCATCCATAAAAACTACCAAAAAGTTATCAAGGTAGTCCTTAAACACTCTATTCATAAAATACATAAAAATAGTTGGAGAATTAGTCAAGACACAGGGCATAACAACAAACTTATAATGCCCATATCTTGATTGGTAGGTAGTCTTTGGAATATATTCTCTTTTCACCATAAATTTATGATAACCATATTGAAGATAAATCTTGGAAAAGAATTGATCCCCATGACATTGGTCAAATAAATCATCAATTCTTAGAAGAAGGTACTAATTCTTAATTGTAATCCCATTATGTTCTCTATAGTAAATGAACAACCACATTGATCCATCCTTATTCTTAGAAAATAGAATAGGTTCTCCACAAGGAGAAAAAATTGGCTGAATAAACCCCTTCTACAAAAGATCTTGGAGTTTCTTCTTTAATTCCCCCAGCTCCACATTATCCATTCTATACAGGGTCTTTGAAATCAGCTTTGATCTAGGCATAAGTTCAATGGAGAACTTAAACTCTCTTTCTAGGGGAGGTCTTGGTAACTCCTTAGGAAATACATCAATGTATTTCTAAATGATGGGGACATTCTCTATTAGTATACTTTCATTTCCTTATTCATAATCATTTACCATCTCTATAATGAAGGCTAAATGAGGTGCTTCAAGAAAAATCTCAGGTTGAGATATCTCTCCTTTGAAAACAATTATAGGTTTTCCATTCAAGACTATTGTTATTTCCTTTCTTATACATTTGATCTTAGAATTATACTTTGAGATACAATCCATCCCTAGTATAAGGTCAAATTACAACATGGTAAGGACTACTAGATTTTCGATGAGATTGTGCTCACTAAAGTGAATACTAGAGTTTATATACACTTTTGATTCTTGGATAATACCTCCATGAGTTTTAACTAATAACTATACTTCTAGAAGTTCTGGGATGTATTCTATATTCTTTGAAAACATGGAATAAATAAAGTAATGTGTAGAAATATAATAAAAAAGTATTTAATATCTTTGAGATAACAATGAGAGTACCTACCACCACATCATTTAGAGATTCAAATTTAGATGTTGTGATAGAAAAATCACAACCTTGATCCCTTGGCCTATATTGGGGTTGATAGTGTTTCCCCTCTATTAAATTCGGATTTGGATAGTGATTGGAAAAGTGAAAAAT
Source organism: Viscum album (assembly GCA_963277665.1). NCBI lineage: Eukaryota > Viridiplantae > Streptophyta > Magnoliopsida > Santalales > Viscaceae > Viscum > Viscum album. The sequence continues at coordinate 1,149,703,064 of OY728121.1, read as the reverse complement.
CTGTCTACACTTGAAGTATTGGACTTTAGGTAGGGATTGAACCATATTACCTTTGTCGTTTATGTTGAGAAGTTGAGGCTTCATGTCACTATGACATTTCTGAGTGATATGGACATCTCTTCCACACATGTAACATTTCCAGCTCCTGATAAATCTATTACCCAAATGCTTCTTCCCACACTTGTTGCACGTGGAAAGTTACACTTTCTTTCCTCCCCTTCATTGATCAAAGATCCTCCCTAATCTTGGATCCTAAGATCTCTTATTTTAATTTTATTTTTGAGACCACTGCAGCTCCCAAAACTTCATTTCTATCTTTATAGATCTTCATACTATCTCCTTGTAGCTTTTATAGTATCGATTAGAAAAATTCTTTTGTAGATGAGGTTGTAGTCCACCGAAGAATCTATCAACTATTCTATTAGGATCCACGATAAAGATAGAAGTGTAGTGATAAAGTCTTGTTAAGTTCATCTCATAACTTACCACATATTATTTCTCCTTATGATTCAACTCTAGGAATTCCTTCTCCATTTTTATTCACATCAAACAGTGAAAATATTTTTTGATAAAGGTTCCCCTAAACTCTTCCCACTCCATAGATTCAATCTCCTCTCTTGGATTAATATTTTTGATTAGTTCCCACCACTGATCAGCTTCTTCATCTAAGAGGTACACATACAGGGTGACATTCTCTTATTCTAAATAATAGATTATAGAAAATATCTTTTTGATAAAGCTTATCCACTATTCAAAAATCAATGGGTCAGTATATCCACTGAAAGAAGGTGGTTGTTGACACATAAATGACTCAACCAAAAGTTGTTACCTTCGAGGTGAATCCATTATCTTGGATAAATTCAAGTTATTGCCCATAAATTGAGTCAACTGATTCATCATTCTCATGAAATTTTCCATTCTTGATTGCATCAAAAGGTCCTTATTTCCTAGTCTATTGGACTCACCATTTACAGGGTATCCCATATTTCAAGTCATTTTATAAAATAAGAAAATATTATTGAGAAACATGTTTAATTTAATAATATTATAATTATAAAGGAATTTCATTTCTTAAAACATCATTCTTAAATAAGTTATTCTTTAACAATAATTACATTTTCTATAAATCCTTCATTATGGTTTATAAAAAACTTATGATTAACCAAATATATCCCCCAAGAGTGTCAAACCAGGAGTGCAACAAGGCCTATTTTCATGAAACATTTCTCGTCCGAATCTAGATCAAAGCATTATTTTTGGGTTTTACCCCAAGATACATATGTTATAGAGCCATATCAACTTGTTCATATCCAGACAAGGATTTCTTTTCTCAGAAACCCCTTACTTAATATTTCACCAAAATACGAGGTTGTTTTAATATATTTTAACTTGTACCTAAGGTTCTTCATAATGTTTTAAAATCCTAATTTCTAAAAATAACTAAACTGTCCTTTAATACCAACTTTTGAATCCTAATTTTTTGTAACATAACTTTTCATTTACATGATACAAATAGAGGATCTTTTAATGTTTAGTTTATTGGAAATAAGGTACATAATACATGAAAATATGAAAAAAATTCTTTTAATAAACTTGAAATGATTCATCATAGGTTATTACTAAGTTAAATTATTTCATCTCATGACCTAGGGAGATACATCAAAGTAAATGGCGAGCATAAGGCCCAGTAAGATAAATCAAAGGAAATAATTTACATGTGATTATGAGAATTATCAATAAGAACTTAAAGAATATCATAAAGGCACGAGAAATGGTAAAATAAAAATATAATAATTAATATAACATGATTAATAACATATAAATTTAGCTACAAATTTCAATTGATTCATTCATAATAATATCACCAAGGTTTATCACCAAGGTTTAATAATAATGACCAAAGTTATTCACCAAGGTATTGTAAAACATATCATCTCTAGAGATTAAATTCTTTACCCAATGCATTGGAGTGATATCAGAATATACCCTTAATATGTATTAATTAATGTGATACACATATATAATAATAAAAATTTCATAAATAACCCATGGAGAATAAAAAATTGGTTTCATATCAAAATCATATTGTTTTAGAAAGTACTTAAAAATAAGATCCTTTTGTCATTATAAACCCAAGGAAAAGGAAGGAGGGTTTAATGTATGTTAATACCAGAATAAAATATATCATTTTGAAATCCATTTGAACACCCCTAGATAATAAATATGTTTTGGTATTCACAAAATAAAATAAATTAATTTTTATAGAAAAAGAGAGAAATTGTGAAAGGAAAATTTTGCAGTATAACAGGTATGAAACAAGGTTTTAGAAAACATAAAAAAGGGAGGGGAAAAGGGTATACCATTAATAAAATGATATTAATAAAGTATAGGGATATAATAAAATATAAATAAGAACATATTATGGAAATTTGAAATACATTCCACATAGAAAGATAACTTGAAAGGAAAAGAGAAGTTGAAATTTCCCTTACCTTGAAGAATAACTCCTAAAACTAGAAGATTGAGACCTTAGGGGATTGAGGAAACCTTGGGAGTACTCATTTGGAGGTAATAATTTCATATTTTCATGGAGGATGAATATTTAATTAATTTAAATGAATAAATTGGTGGGTATTTATAGAAAAAGTGTGAGAGTTTTTTTATTAATTTCTTTGGATACCTCAGTAGTGGTATTTGCAAAACCATGGGCTAGATCATGGTATTTTACCATGGTATTGGACACTTGGGAGACCTATTATAATATTTTAATCCACAAGAGTCTACCAGAATATTATATTACTTATTACATCACCATTATGTCATTAAACACACTGAAAACTCAAAACTGTATTTTTACTATTCACCGAAAGACATAATATTTTTGAAAATTTTCATAAATTCACCCTAACCTAATTTTGACATTCTGACTTAAAAAATGATGTTTATTTTATTATAATAATTATCTAAGTAGGATAAATTAAACTTTTAACTTTAAAAAAATTATCTATTAAAAATAACAGCAGACAGAAAATGCAGAGTAAAATGCATAGTGAAATTTCTAACACTTGAAAAAGATAAAATTATTTTATCATTTAAATTTAAATAATAGTGTTTTATTCACAATTTTTCATTAAAATAAAAATTAATAATAATACATTAGTCTATTATAATAATTTTATCTTTTCTGAAATGTATAATTTCTGTCTGAAAAACCAATTTATCAAATTCATCATATTTTTAAGAAAAACTAAACTCAAAATAGAAATGATGGAACAAAATTTTATTTATACAAAGATATTATAGAATAAGTAACTAAGTACTTGACATATAAACCCTTATAAAACCCACATACGACCTAAGTATGAGGTGTGTGATAATGATAGACTCATGGGATGGCTTGACTAACATCACCCGAGTGGTAATCTATACTAACTTGAACTTATACCATAGGTGATTCTGTTTAAGATTAACATGTTTAAGTTTGGCTTGGGATTGGTCAAGAGTGAATCCAAAAGATGCTACCTCCCTTTTAATTTCTGAAAATTGGGCTTTGTATGGAATAACTCTACTAGATGAGGCCATTGACTCTTCTATCGGAATTAATTAACCATTATCATTTCTATTTATAAAACTAATTATAATGTTAAAATTATTATTAAGAGTATTATTTCCAATGTTCATGTTGACCAATAGTCATAATTGACCAACAATCATATAACGATTGAAACCCAATGTCCACATTTCAATTAAACTCACTTCATTAGTAAATGGATATTGTTTTTTTGTGTAAAAAATAATACAACACACATTTTCAGGAAACAATTATCATTAAAAAAGTTAGGGTTGTTATAGGAAAAACAACCTCCCCTATAAAAACATTTGTTTCCAACCATACTGAGACCATTCGTCCAGGGAATCACCAAATACAACATGGTCACACATCACCTATACCTCTTAGTATTACCACTAGGACTCCTCCAAAATATGCATCAAATAAGACTGCACCATCATATAAAAAAAATAAACCTCCATTATCAACCACCCATGTATCTAGGTGCATGGATATTTACTCCTCTATCTCCCTCCAAGCATTTCTATAATTTTTAAAAATATCCTTTCATTAATTCCTACATAGTTTTTTAGTTACAACATCACCCTTTCATGAGGTGTAGTAGATCTCAAATTCATAATCCTAAAAAAACTCCATCCACCTTCATTACCAAAAATTCAGGTTGCTCTAATAGAATATATACCTCAAGATCATGTGATATGTAAAGACCAAAAAGTGTCATTGGACGAGGTAATGTCACTATATATTCATTGGAATCACAACTTACTATAGATCTAGATTATGGGTGGAATAGTTATACTCATAGAGATGTAAAATTCTAGACATGTAAGTTATCACTGTATTTTGATACATCAAGATGTATACCAATCACACCCGAGAAGCATCATAGAAAACCTCAAACATTACCCCTTATTTTGGTAACTAAAGCACTAATAAATCTCCCCTTAAGGAAGTTAAAAACTTCTTGATATTGATTATTCTAGATGAAATTTTGGTCTTTCCGAGTCCAATATTTCAATGGGGCCATAATTCATGAGAAGTCATACATGAACCTCCGGTAGTAGACTATGATATTGAGTAAAATGTGGACCTATACCAAATTTTTAGGATCTTACCATGAAACAAATTCCTCAATAATTAATGGGTCCTGGGATACACCCTCTTGGGACACCACATGCCTAAGGAAATGCACCTCCCATGTCCAAAACAAACACTTAAAAACATTCCATAAAGCTATTAGAATATAAGGATTTATAGGATAACTTTGAGATGATCAGAATGATCCTCCCTAGACTTAAATCAAATCAATTTTTCATTAATGAACATGAGTAAAAATTGGTCAAGGAATTCATAAAACATAGAGTTCATAATCCCCATGAACACAACTAGTCCATTCGTGACACCGATTGGAATGACCATGAACTTGAAGTTCCTATATCTACAGTGGAAGGAGGTAATTGAGATATCTTCTTACTTTACCATCAACTGAGGATATCCATACCCTAGATAGATCTTAGAAATATGACCATATCCCATCAACTAGTTAAAAAAATCACCATTACTCAAAATATCTAGTGATTCTTGATCATTATCTAATTCAACCTTTGGTACTCAATACAAAACCTTAGAAAACCATCCGTCTTCTTGGTGAATGATGCTAGAGAACCCAAAACTATCATACAAGTCCATATAAAACCTTTCTACATCAAGAAATTTACCTAAATCATCAACTCCCACAGCTCATAGGGTTTCATATCATAAGGATCCATTGAAATTAGAGAATCACCCGGATGTAAATCTATTATGAACTCTCCATCATGGTGAGGAGGTAGTATTAAAACCTCCATAGGGAAGACATCCATGAATTACATAAAAAATATAGGATTATCCTAGTGCCTACTTACTTTGATTATAGTTCTTTTATCGAAGAAATAAGGAGTTACACATTCCCACTGCCCATCTAATAGCCCAGTTTATCGAGGAAAACTACACATTAACCATCCAAATCTGAGAAGACGACCTTCTTCATGAAGAAATCGATATCCAATGTCATGGAATACAACAAATCAATTCCTAGGATGACATCATATAGATATTTCTATAGTAAGAAGAGATCTAAAAATGATTGATGTTGCCCCATTATCATCCTACATCCTTGTCACACATCATAATAGAAGGCTTGGTCTCTGAATGTCATAGTTAATGATAGGGGAATGGGAAAACTCTCCACATCCAGTCCCAAATCAAGAACTAAGGTGGGTTAAAGTAAGGAGTGTGAGTCTCCTGAAACAAAAAATGTAGAAAAACGTGTATACGATAAGCTAATCATAACTATGATGATATCTGGACCCTATGGTGAAAGTACCTTCATGGAATGGAATAATCATTGATCAAATTCTCTACCTAACTTATGATAATCACCTAAATAGACATGATCTAGACTATCTTCTTGATAATGGAGTCTATCACAAGTCTGACCTCTAACAAATCCATATCCCATCATTAATTGAACAAGATGTGGAAACCTATGTTTCTATTGCGTCTAGGTCTAACCACCCAAGCCAAACTTCCCTCATTGGGCATTTGAGCATTGATCTTGATGGTGACCATAACCCCTATAGGTAATGAACATTAACAGAAATCCCCATGAAGATGATTAGGAACCCCTATCCCCATAAAAATGTGGATATTACTGCTTTGACCAACTCCCCATTGTCTGAAACCATGAAATACCTAGATTATGAGACCTTCCACTAAAAACTATTCTCCTCAAAGAACCCTTCTAGTGACCATATTGCAGTATCCCTCCTTATGAGAACATAAGCTCGAATACCCACACCTTCTTATACACCTCCATTTTTTTTGAAAATGCAAATGGAGTAACGGAAAACTAGATAGATGGGTGGAATGCCTCCCCAAGATTTCATGAATAGGACTTATTTCCAAGAAAAAAGATTGGGGTTGAAACAAAAATGATTCTTGAACAAAATACCAAGCTCCCACATAGACATACTCCCCCACTGATGAGAAAGAAACTTTTTCCCCTTCACTAAATTCATGGTTAATGATAAAAACACCACTCATAATTCCTTCTAGAATACTTCCCAAGAGACACCCACCTACTTCCACTCTCCAAGATATAATATCCACCAATGACATGATGCACCCATCATCAGACCAACTTCTAGAGGAACCTAATACTCTACCTGGGAATGAATCAGATTGAAGGAGATCTTGAGATCCTCTAACCAGTTTTCTATATCTATATCAGATACTCTCCCATTATACTTCAAAAATACCTTCTTATAAAAATCACTTATATTCCTCCACCACTGAACCTCCTCCTTAGTATAATCAACCTTCTAACAAACAATAGGGTCAACCTATTGAACCTCACCAGCCTTAATCACACACGGATGACATCTATGATCCATAACTGAAAAGAAAATAGGGATTACCAAAGGCTAGTAGTATGGAATTTTATTAAGGTTTATTAAATTAATTCATTTTAAAATATCCCAAGACCACTAAATTCAAACATGAACCCAGTCAATCATGATGCATGTGCCACTTCTAGGTCTCTAATCTACAAGCAGAACCACCTCACTTGGTTGTTTGGTAGACTCATGGTCCTTGTGTTTGATCAAAGGGGTCCCTAAAATCATGAATTCTATTCAATATATATGGACTATTTCATGAACCAAGATTTACTAGAAGTATTTCCTTACCAACCCTTCTAATCCTCACATTTACCAACTCCAAACTCCAAACAATATCTCAACTTAACCCCTCTGATACCACTCTTTCATGAACTCCTCCTTCTAAAGGTGCCCCTCTTAGCCTGAAAATGATGGGAAAGAGATAATGACCTATTATTACTACCTTAAGTATTCCCTGATTTTACAAATAAGACTATGGTTACAAAAATATCACATATAGAAGGAATTACCCTCAATTAATTAACAAGGATCAAGATATCAAATGAAACTAATAAGGAAAACCAAATCATAAAAGAAAAAAGGTAAACTAAAAACCATCCCAAGATTCATATGTAAAGTAAACAAATATAAATCAAGTCTAAAAAAATAAATACCAAAATAAATCATAAGGCAATTACTTGATGACATCTCTAACATTTGGGATATTAATGTTCAACTCGGTCCCCTTAGTCCTCCTAGAAACCTGAAAAATAGTTTATATATACGTGGGGTGAGCATAACATATATAATTGGTAGGATAATACCAAAGTTCTCTCTCCCCAATGTTGTACGTACTAACTATCCCATCCATTCTATAATAACCATTCCCAAAGACACCTGGGAAATTGCAATTCTCCTCACCAAAAGACACATAAGCCACCACACCACATACCTCCTGAAGACACTTGGGAAATCACATTGCACCATTACCAGTTCCATAACCATAATAGTAGGATATCATGGAAATTAAGGTAATAAAACATGTAATCTCCTCCTACCATACATGGCCCCTATTATGAACCACCCCATCCTTTCATCAAACATCACCACCTGTACACTTTTGACTTCTAGACATAATAGATCATGTATAAGAAGCTTTCCTGGAGGAGAGATCATGGAATAGAGGGTAGCTAGCTATCCATCCTCACCATCATAGATAAACACCCAAAACCCAAAACCTTTTGGTGTCAATGTAAATATGCGACTTGGGTGGGTGCATATAAAAATCACATAATAGTACAAGATAGTTATATAACACACAATCCCAATCTGGGGTTAAAAATTAGAGAACCAACATATCTCACAACATTTCTATTAATTCTCATAGCCTCCAACACTATCACTACCACCTTTAAATACACCACACAAACGAGCCACCAAAAATACCATTCATTTCATATTTTAATTCAAACTCATATATTGTCCATTATCACATTATTTGTCACAAATTAACTCACCCATGTTAATTAATCATTCCTACCCTTTCCATTTCATTATTCATGTTCAACAATTCAAGTTTATTCTATAGATAATAGGAAAGAAAACAAGACGACACATAACAAACCATCCATCTTATGCAATAAACCACACTTCACAGCCACTACCACATTATAAACACCACACATCTCAACCACCACACATCAAAACCACCACCATCACATCCACTAAACATCTCAACCACCACACATTCAACCTCAATAAGGGATTTTATCAAAATTGATTCATTATTTTCATGGGTATTCTCATAAAATCTACGATTCCATGGGAAACCAATTTATTAGTAGAATATACATTCTTAGTATTTTTCATGCATGGCGAGTTTAATCAAATAATAACAATAATATACCATTCTCAACACAAGCATTATTGGAAAAAACTAAAAGCATGACCAATGATATAAGCATAAATCATAATAAAATGTAAAACTCATGCGATTTCTCCATTCCATTAATTTTAATTTAGAAAATTAATTATCTTTATTAATCCTATGAATAATATCTCCCCAAAGGAATAAAAAATCATAATATTACCATATTTACATATAAAAAATGATATTTGAAGGATCCACTACCTTTATTGAAGCTTCAAGGAAATATTTCACAAGAACCATGGATCAACCATAATCGTTCTTCAAGTAATCACCACCTAATCCTATATACAATACAAACTCATCAAAAAACCACCCAAAAAAGTGGATAATTACCACCATAAAGAACTCCCAGATAGAAGAGAATGAGAAGTAAGGGAGAATGGTAAATGATATGGTTACCTTGATCCAATGAACTAATATATAAACAATCAAGATGAAAAAATATGATCAAAACACCAAGGGAGGTGACTGGAGAATGGGAAAATGAGAATGGGTTATCCAAGAGTTGAGGGAAGGTCTAAAATTGAAAAAAAATCATAATCGAACTCCTATTTATAAATAAAGATTAGATAACCTCACCACACCTTGTTGAAACCCCAAACACAGCATGTAAACCTTAGACAATATGTAGTCTAAATCCACCACATGAGATCCTCGTTTTCCACCCATTTTTAAAATAATATTTGACCTCCATCATAGCTAGAAACCATGGACTAGTGTTAAGAAACTGATCATTTCAACCTCACCACACCCAAGGCCCTGACATGGTAAGTCTTTCTTCTCCATTTCAGATAGGAGGTCCTCTGAGGCTCCACACCTAACACTACTCCTACCCTAGGTGTGGTTCCTTCCAGTGGACCACAATAAGGACACTAGGACAATACTCCCAACACCTCACCTTCCCTAATGAATGGTCACACATCCTATGATATATAAGATCACAACCAATAAAACAAATCCACCACCTTGGCCATGAAAACAATGTTACATGCTTTTGTGGACCTCAAAAGGCCAAAAGACCACCTCAAACCTCTAGATTGGCACCAAAATCCCCCAAAACATCCCTAATACTTGGAAAAGAACAAAAGGAAAGGACAAAAAGGCCTGGTCCATTATAGTGGTGGGGGTGATTTAGGTTCAGATGGGTAGTTACTTAAGAGTGGATACCAAGTAATAGTAGGTTTCCCTACAGGTGGAGAGATTCCCACCATTATATTATAAGGGAGGTGGTTTTATGTTTGGAGAGTCCCTGAATGGAGACACCTAGTAACATTGAGTGTCCCTATGGGTGGAAAACTACCTATACAATGAACTTTATATTAAATTCCCAATGTGTGGAGAACTTCTTAGATACATTAAAGCATGGTATGAATGGGTAGAAATATATGCAGACTTGATTTATTTTTTGGAATAGGTAAAATTATCCTATAGTAGCTATATGATGTTTTGTTCTATGGGGTGTATGTTATATTTAAGGGATTGAATTGATATAGATCAAAGGCTTGGAATTTTGGATTATATTTTTATTTTATTAATTTGTTTACATTATACATATATGCATTATTTTGCTTCATTTACTTGGAATCAAGTGCGTTCTAATAAGGGACCTAGTAAGTATATTTATATATATACCACTACCTTATATATATATATTTAATATATTTATGTATATCTAGTGTTTTTTCTAGGTGAACATAATTCATTACACATTAGTTTTATTGGTGGATGTGATTTTCATTATTTATGAAAAATACCCTTGGAGAATTTTGGGTTGTCTATGTTGACAAGGATGACAACATGGAATTCTAAATTGGTTCAAGAAGTCATAAAATTATTTTTATATGTGATCACATGAATATGAATAAAGGATTATTCACTCTATTTTTAGGATATAAATCATTTTTCAAGAGTACGAATCAAACCACAATAGGTTTCACATTAGATCAATGTGTTAAATATGGAAGAGTGACTACACCATGAGTAATGAAGTCACACCTTAATGAACCTAAAAAATATCATATCACATTATTTTCATGGTGAGTTAAATTATATAGAGTAATAAATCAAAAAAATATAAGATTAACATATAATATATCATGTCATAGTGGGTGTTTTTACATTATGAAGCATTTGAAATTGATATCCGGAGATCTACCTAGAATATGGGGTTTGTTCCATGGAAGGAGGCTCATTCCATGGATGGTTGTTGAATTTTAATTTATAATATTTCACCGTACTATGAATATAGGAGTCTGATATTATAAACATATTAGTGAAGGTATTTGTGCTGTGAAGGAGGTTCTCTTATTGTCATGATGTCATAATTTTATAGAATGGGAATTTTAGCTTCTATGTGAAGAATGTGATTTCACCGTGATGATGTGGTTCATTCCACAATAGTTTTAATTCATGCCAAAACTCTAGAATTCAGGGTTCCTATGTTTTAGAGTTTTTTGTGACTTAACTTATGGATGGTTGAATTAGAATTAAAGACCTATTTTTATTGATTTTTTACAATATAATCAAGGAGATTTGAAGGCCAAAATAAAGAGTAATCAGGGATATTATCATAATATTAGAGAGATATATTTCTCTAAAAATAATTAAAGAGTATTACGGATCATAATAGTTGGATTATTATATTTATTTTAGAGAGAAATAGAGAATAAAATTGAAAGATCTGTAAGTATATATTTCTATAATTTTATATATTTTCATCATGTGGATAAAGGATCTATTTGATACACTATCATAGTGTAATCTCATTCTTGGATTGCAAACATAAAGAAGGTTTTTCTTTGAGGAGTAGTCAACTACCTAAGTGATGGAGAGAAATTAGTTATATAATTTTGTAGGTTTGTAAACCTCTTGGGTCAGTGTGACATCTCTATTTTTTAGGAAACAAATATTTCACTAAGTATATCAAGTACATCAATACATTATAATTTTATACTCATTAAATTTATCCCATTTTTGGTAAACCAAGTAAAAATATCTTATGTACCAATTTACTTTCTTTTTTATTTCATATTTATAATGGGGGAGTGAGGTGTTCCTACAAACTTTTTAAAATGATCATTGGAAATTTTATTTTAAAAAAATATTCACACCCTAATTCACCCCTTATGTCAAGGTATTTAACTTGTCAAGGAATAACATGTGGTATTAGATAAAAAGGTTATTACTGAAATATTTATCTTGGAAATCATGGTAGCGGTCACAAAGAACAATCTAATTTTGAACTTTGATTGAAAAAAAATTTAATTATAAAAGTATTGGAAGAAACACTATTTATAATAAATGGGAATAAATTTCAACACGACTCCCATACACATGATCTTAGTCATCATGGAAGGGGGATCATTATATAATAATGATAAAATTGAGATTTATATTGATTCCAAAGGTGTCAATGTGTTAGGGGGATCTTTATCTAATGAAATATAGATTAATTTAATGTCATTTAAATCCTAATAATCTATATGGGGAAATAAACTCAACACATATGAAGGAAATTTTAAGGTACATGAATTTAAATTACCAGTTCATTGGAACAGGTAAGAGGCCTTAAGGATTCAAATGAAGAAGTTAATTTATGAATTATTCGATTTGGTGAGAATTATTATATAGTACCTAGATGAAAAAGAGAAACCCTCAATGAAATAAATATTTTTAAGAGTACCTTGAGAAAATTACCAGGTATCATTGCATGAAGACATGTATCCAAAGGAAGTCATATTTTATAGTTTTTATAGAACTCCAATTGAATATTAGATAATGAACAATGGAAATGATTAATTTTAAATCGATAAATATTAGGTAGTTATATTCAAGGTAATGAATACAATCACATTTAAGGATGGTCCAGAAGATAGGGAAGTCTAAGAGGTTATGTATTTTCTTTCCTTAAATCATAAAATGAGAAAATTTTGATTCAAGGTCAAGATTCCAATAAATTTATTTTGATGGTTAAACTATGGTCAAATCACTAAAAAGTGTCCCATAAATTTATTAGATATTGATGAAGATGTATCATTACCAATTAAGTCATCAAAATATATGAAAGGAAAGAATATTTCAACATAGATATTATTTAAAAATAAAAACTTTCTTTCATAAGAGGATGATATCTTAGAAGAAAATGGGGTATAAGAAATTAAGGGCTACAAATACGTTAATAAATAATTCCTTGTGACTATTATAGAAAAAAACAAAGGAATGTGATGGTGAAGATTCTTATGTTTCTTAAAGAGTATATATTAAGGTTAAACTAGAATAAGATCATGATTAAATTCTTTTTTTGGAGGGAAAAATCAAAGAATTAAAAAGTTGTTGTTAATTATTCCAAACATTATATATTGTAATAAGAATAAGATAAATGCTAGTTGAAGGTGTAACCTAAGTGACACAAATATGTAAATCCAAAAAACTTATAGATGGAGGTTTAGTGTAATATCAAAATTAAATAAAAAGCCTTAATTATTTAGAGATTGATTTATAAGTTGAAGGATAAATTCAAAAAAATCAAAGATACTAAAGTAGACATTGTTGGCTTATAGAGAAGGTGTGACGATCAATAAAGGTTATTGGCTCTTGAAATGACATCAGGGAACTGGAATGAATGGTCTGTGGATAGTATATTTGTAAAATATGGTTATCTGAAATGAAAATTTTGAGGATTTTCCAAAACCATGGTTTTTCAAAAGTGAAGTAAAATCTATAGTGTTTCTTGATTGAATGAAAAAAAGTGTCGATAGATGAAAAGTATTAAGGACCCACACAGAAGAGGAAGATCAAATTGGGTATCTAATATAAGACAAAAAATTAAGACCGTTCATTAAATAAGACATGAAAATAATAATAAAAATATCAGTATTTATTATTGTGTATTGTTTGGACATACTCAATACATGTTATCCATATAAAATGAACTCGTCAATGCAGATGAGAAAGAAAAATATATTTTTAGAAAATCCTACACATTGTATTTTTTTAATTGATATTTTTAGTGTAAATTTTATAGACACAAATATGAGAATTACAAACCAATAATACAAAGGAGGGTGCTAAAAAAAATCATAAAGGTATATCTTAACAACTAGAATCATTATCATGTAGTCTGAAAACAAAAAACCAATTTATGACCCTATAATATAAAGTTTATCCAATGGAACCAATTTATAAACAAGGATTTTATCCACACAAAGAGGTGAAGTAGTGAATGTGGATAAATAATGGAGGTGTTGAGAAGATGAATATCATATATTTTTCTTTAAAAAAATAGATCAATAAAAACTTTGGATCCTTGATAGTGGAAACAATTTCCATATGATCAAAAAAGAAAAAAATTATCATGAGTATCAAGTATGAAAAAGAAGGTGTTGTTACTTTCACTAATAGTGATGGTTTAAAATTTTTTGGCTCCCAAAAATAAAAAATAAAAACAAAAATGGAGTAGGATGGATTTATTGGTTACTAAAGGACTTGATTTAAAAATTTTAAGAGTAAATCAACCATGTGACTAGGGGAATGTAGTTGTTTTCACAAAGAAGGATTCGATTTTTAAAGTATGATATAACATAGTTGTGATACAAGGTAAGTGGAAAAAGTGGTATCTCCACCTCATTGGTGGAGATGAGGAAAAGTTTTTTCAAAAAAAGGAATATGATAGAATGTTGTGGTATACAAGGCTAGGACTCTTGGGACAAAATTCCTTGGAATATTTGGTGAATAATTAAGGATCTTGTGATATCCCTAAATTTTCACATTGTCAAACACACATGTGTGATACTTTTTAGAAGGGAAAAATTATTCAGAATTAATAAAAGACTAAGAAAAATATTTTTTCATAGTTTATTGAGTTGGTGAATGTAAATGTGTGTGGGAAAATATCATTTAAATCCTTGTATGAGAAAAGGGTCAATGCTTTATTCATCGCAGACTACAATAGGCTGACATAGATAATGGATATTTATCATAAATCATAAGTGTTTAAGTATATTATATAGTATCAAATATTAGAGTATTATATTCTTTTAATAAATATGTTGTGATAGTGGCATGGAATTTAATAATAATTAGGTAGATTATTATCATGAAAACCAAGAGATAAGTCACCATATCACGATAATGAGGATTTATCAACAAAATAGAATTTTTGAGAGGGGGAACTAGATCATCCCCAATATATCCCAGATGATGATCATTTAAAATGATATAATAGAGATATATTAGAGGAAATTAGTCTTTAAATTGGTATTAATTACTGATAGGAATTTTATTTTTTGGATAAATAGAAGGCACCTTATGAGATGTTGAATGAGAAGAATCCAATGCTAAATTACATTTAAAATTTTGAGAGAAAGAAATTTATTATCAATAAAGAGTAACATATAATGTTTAGATATCATGGGTATAAAGGTATATATCTTGGATATTCTTCCAAGATCATGGAATAAAAGTGCTACAATAAATGGTTAATAAAAATAGCTAAAATACAGGACATCATATATTTCGAAAACTAGTATAATTATAAAACTAGTGAGTGGATTTAAAAATAAAGTTATGATGAAATGAGATTATCAAGAGTGTATAATGGGTTATAGATGATTTTGAGGTATATATTGATGATGATAATTATGAATTAACATCAGTAGAATCAAGGAAGTCAAGAATAAGGGATAAAACCAATGATTAATACATCATAAGTGACCGAACCTCTACAGTAAAAAATTTAAGGTTGAAGACTATATAATTGAAATTATTATTATATCTATTAAATCCAATTAATTTATAGAAGGATATTAAATATGAATAGTGGATCAAGGGAATGTATAGAGAGGTTTCAAAAATTAAGAAGAATCAATCATGGGAAATTATTTCAAGGATGAAATAAAAAAATGTTATAAAAAACTAGTGGGAATTTTATAAAAAAAATGAAGACAATAAGGTTATTAAGAAGAAGTCCTAAATAGTGTGTAAAGTATATCCCAAAATTATAATAATTAGTGAAGATGATACATTTTCTCTGGTGGAACTGCTAAATACAATTTGACGTTTCATGGCCATTATAGTGAAAAGGGGCTCCAAGGTGTTACAAATGGATATCAAATCAACAGTGATTAATGTATATCTTGATAAATATGTATATATGAAATAAATATATGGTTTTATTTTTAATGAAGAAGATATAATGTTGTGGCAATTAAAGAAGGAACTATATGGGCTAAATAAAGCACCAAGAGATTAGTATTCAAGGCTTGGATTCCGAAGAGGCGGACTTGATCAAAATATCTCCATCCAAATAGATATTGATCAAACAATGATGGATCTAATTTATGTTTTTTATGAAATATTTAAAATATCTACCAAATAATATTTCAACCAGTTTATAGAATTTATAAGGTGGGATTTTGAGATGTATTTACTTAGTGAGTTAACATTTTCCCTTGGTTTATAAGTGTCACATGGAAGGCCTAAGAATTTTATTTCACAATTTAAATATATTAAAGAGGTACTAAAAATATTTATAATGGAGGATTATAAGGTGATGAAAACATAGGTAGCTACTAGGATGATTTTATTAAGGAATGATGATGGAAAATAGTTTGATGTGAATGAATATAGGGAAATAATTTAGAGCCTATTGTACTTGATAACTATATGAACTGAGATTTTGTTTTCCACTTTTCAAGTCTAATGGTATAAAAAAATCCCAATGGGCCACATGTTAGAAGTGAAAAGAAAAATAAAGTATACCAAAAGTATGAGGATTTTAGAATATTTTAAAGTTCTAGTGCATAATATGAGTTATTGAGATTTATGGATTTAGATTATGATAGTTTAGAGGATGATATGAAGTTGACATATGGCAGTGCATTCTATCTAGAAGTTTCATAAATAATAAATATTTAATTTCATTGAGCACTATGGAATCTAAATATATGGTGGCTACTCAATTATGTACACAATTACTTGGGATGATGTAATGGATTGATGATGTAGAAGGTGATATGAAATATCGTATTTCAAACAAGTGTGATAACTCAAGTGTTATCAATATTAGAAAAAGTCTTATACATTACTCAAAGAGAAAAAAAATCTTGACAAATTATAATATCATCAACGAGAAGGTTGAGAAATGGCTAGTCAAATTGAAGTATGAGGTTCTCCATACCCACACTCCCAAGCAATAAATATCATCTAGCATAACCTAGGAAATACATATATTTATTTTATTCCCTTTCAATAAGTTAAACATTACATATCACAAATAATAAAACAATACCAATAATTTATGGCTTAGTGTCTTTTAGGATCAACAATATAAGAGACTTATTTTATGGTATTTTTGAACATTTCTCCCCAATAAAACCACACTAGACTCCATTTTATAATTCTCATAAGTTATACTCATCGTCATAACATAGGTAATTTAAACATAAAAAAGGGGAGAGTTCAAATGATCATTAAAGGAAAATTTATCAACATTTCATCATTGGTAATATCATAATCACATATTAAATCATGATAAAGAGATGAATATATTTTTAAAATAAATGCAATAATAAGGATTTCCCATAATTATTGATAGGAGGACATGTAATATCAAAGGAAAAAACATGTACTATGACATAAGATTGTGATATAGTAAACATGAACTATAGATCATAGTCATATAAATATTATATGTCATTGAAAAACTTAAAAACAAGTAATTATGGTGTAAACATAATCATAGGAAAACATTACACAGTGGTTCAAGCATTAAAATCTTATAACCCATTACATGGTGGCTCAGAAATTACTTCCTATGACCCATTACAAAATTCAGAATTATAACTCACCACCGATTATTGATTCGAGTATCATAAATTGTGATACATTATTAACACAATTGTCATAACTCATGGTATATTATGTTATTGAATATCATAACTCACAACCCATTTTTATGAAATTAGATAAAAAATATTAACCAGTACATTAGAGGGAAATATATTATCCCACCCATAATCATCCATACATATGTGTTCATTAAGATATAAATAATTCATCATATCATGAAAACCCATGGAATTAAAATAGGTTTCATATAATTTTGAAATATTATCATATTAGATGGTATCAAAAGAAGATCTATTGGTACCAAAAATTTAATCTCCCAAAAGTAGTATTTCTTAAAGGAAATCTAGAAGGTAATTCATAAAAAATAACTCTATAGAAGATAAATATTTTAGGATTAAATAGGAAAATAGAAGATAAATATAAAAGATTCATTAGAAAACATTTCCTAACATTTTTTAAAAAACAAGAAGTTATATGTCACTTTTAAACAATCACTTTTTAGAAGATGAAGAGGAGTTTTTATAATCATTATTTGTAAAGAAATATTTATAAAAAATTCTTGAAAAATAAATAAATGTTTTAAAAATGGTAATTTATAACATTATTAAAAAAAATTTCTTTTGAAAATAATCAATAATAATGGAGCCTTGAAAAATACATAATGATTTTCCACATGAAATGTGGAGTATAGGAAGATAAAAATAAAAAATTGGGTGGGAAATTAATTTTAATATTTTGAAAATACCCTTATTGAAACCCAAATTATAAAGAGAGTAATAAATATTTCATTTGATAATATATAATGAGATATTTTAAGAATACCATAAATAAAACTTATTTGGATTTCAAAATAATAAAAGATAACATTAGCGGGAAGAGTGAATGTGGATATAGAATAAAAAAGGCTCATTTGGTGAGAATGAGATTTATTATTAACATCATCAAATTTTATCAAAAAATAAGTCCATAAATGTAATTCCATATAAAATAAAGAGTAAATACCTTATAATATTATCATATAATAGAAAAAAACATTCTTGTAAAACCATATTTGAAGATAAATCATTATGATTTAATAAAACAATTTGAATAAAATAACTCATTACCTTTACTCACAACTTTGGTAAAGAAAATTATTATCCTATATCATAAACATAATCACCTATTTCAGAACCATATTTATATATATTAACATTTATAATCTTTAATTATAATAAATTATTATTAATTTTTTTGCTATAGTTTATTTTCAACCTCAGGTGTTAGTGATTTTGATTGATTTGTGAATGCTTTAGAGTGTTGATGTTGATTCCAATTAATTGATACCAATTTAATCATTACAAGTTAGTAAAGGTTAATATAATTGATTATTTATATTTATTTATAAATCTATGATTTCATTCCATGACAATTTTAGTCATAATTCATTAAGAAGAAATCAATGATGAGTTTCTTTCGGTAAATTTTTATGAAGAAAAGATTGTATGTTAAAAAAATATTAAATATTTATATAAATTTTAAAAAACTATAAACCAAAAATTATTTTCTCATCAGTTTTTAATAATTCCTAAAGTTTATTTTTCATATTCAATAAAGATATAAATTTATATAATTGCTCAAGTAAGAGGTTAAACCAACCCAAACAAGAATATACTATAATCAATAGGTGAGTATGGTTTAGAAAGTGATTGTTTTGGCATAATATCATTTATATAGAATCATAATAATATTTTTTAGTTTTTTGAGGTATTGAATCAGATTTTATAATATTTATATAAATAATAAAATACTCAAAATATTGAAAACTGAATATGTCACTTTGTGGAGGTAGTAATCCACACGTACACATGAATCGTCATTTCATTTTCCACAGAATGGGATAAGGGTATGAAATGGTTTATTTCTAGAATCTTAATCATGATTTAAATAAGATATTAGGTAATTAAATACCATTTTTGAACCATATATGTAAGGTAGTTCAGAAAAATGGAACATGCTACTCAGGGAGGCAGTAGTCTGCACATATACATGATGATATTTTCATTTTTCTAAGTAAAAAGGGTCAATGGTAGGTAATTATTATTCCATAAATATAACAACATATCAATATAAAAATATTACATATTTCAACAGATGGTGATGGTTAAAATTGGTTTGGAGGAGAATGGTAGATTTGGGAAATGCAGGATAGGGCTCTAGGGGAATCATATAGGGAATAATTTCAAGAGGAATTTTATTTTTTGAGTTCCCTTAAAGGGTTGGTGGAAGACCATTTTTATAAGTGAGGACAATGGAATTTTTGGAAATATTCATAAATTTATATTACCATCTTTTCATTTTCAAAGGATGGTTCCTCCTAAAGTAAACAAGAATGGTTAGGGAATGAGTCTTGATTGATCCATATTTAATATACAAAAATAAGAGATAATTTTTTGATGTATTTAGGTATTTTACCTTAATTTATCTTTTTATCATTATTTAAATTTACTAGGGTAATTATTTTTTAAACCTCGATAGCTTATTTTTATCACCAACATTAAAAATAACCTTAATAAATAATTTATAAATTCTTATTTAAAATACACAAACTATTATCTCAAATTATATTTCTAAGGGAGAGGAAAAATAATTTTTAATATTATCACAAATTATGTAAGAAAATCATTTTTAGAATAAGTATATTTTTATGAATAAAAATTATACTTAGGATAAAATCATCAATGTTATTTATTTTCATGACAATGATTTTTTTATTATTAACCAATGAATATTTATATGAATTTAAAAGAAATCTAAAACCAAATTTTACCATATGAATATTTAATTAAAAGAAAATACAAAAATAATATTTATTGGAATATAATATTACTTGACTTACAAAACCTTAAACTAAAATTTTAAAAATTAAATATGATAATTTAAATATATAATTTTATATATTAAATACATATATGATTAAGAAAAAGGTTTCATAAAATTTTAAAATGTATTTATATGATAATTATATCATAAAATTCTAGAAATTGTGAAAATATTATTTTCCACTCTTCATATAAAAATATATATTTTCATAAAAATATAGAACATTTATCTTAATATAACATAAAAATGTTGAAAAAATTATTTTTTAAATTAAAATTGTAAAAATTAGGAATTTAACTTTAATATGAAAACATAAATTATAATGAAAAACTATTTTTATAGAAAAGTGTTTTTTTCAAATATTAATTATTCTTATTGTTATTTATTATTAATAAATAATTGAATTTGTGACAATATATTATTTGTATAGTAAATATATTTTACAATTATTAAACCATAATATATATTTTTTCTTAAAACAAAAACACATTGTGTATAAATAGTATTTTTTTTGGAAAATATATTTTTAGACATAAAATGATACTATTACTTATTTAGCTACACTAATTGAATTTTATCAATGGATTGATATTAAAAATAAACCTTTATTTTTATTTATAGATTTTAAAATTTGATTACTTCCATTTATATGCACTAATTCAATGAGTATTTAATACATATAATTTTATCTTAGTAAAATGTATCACTGTTCATATTGGTTTAGTGTTTCATGTGGAGGAAGATATTCAAAATTATATTTAATTAAATAAAAATAGAAACTAAAATCATGAGTTTTTATAGAGTACATGGATTTATAAAGTCAGGTTTTGGAAATCATGATGCAGTCACTACCTAAGGATGATTTTGAAAGGCATTGACTGGCTCATAGAGTCAAACTGTCAACATATAATTAGATGGTTTGGAGAAAGGACTATCATTCTCCTACATATTTCTCTATTTATGGAATGGTATGAATATTCTCATGAATTAATTTTCTTGATCTCTAACACTCTATTATGAACATTCAGATAATTTCTTATTTGGTTCATTGAATAGGGGGAGTTGTTTTTAATGATTTATAGATATTGGATATAGTTGTAATTATTATATCTTGTTAAAAAAGGGGAAATATTCCATGATAACTATCTTGAATAAGGAGGAGTATTTTAATGTCTATTTTTTAGTTAATTCATAAGGATAATGATTTTAGAACAATTTTATTCACAAGAAACTTTTTATTTGAATATTTTTTCGTAAAATGAGTTTAACTCATGCGACCACAAGGTTTATGATTTTTGAATCATTGATAAAAAATATGAAGAAATGGAATTTAATCTTGTGGTACTAATTGGTGTTAAAGTTTTATGATGAATATTTTTTTTGAAAATATTTAAGTATTATCAACAAACTTAATGGATTATATATTAGAAAAAATACCATTGGGGTATTTTTGGATTTTTTATTGGAAAAGATGATGGGAGAGACTTCAAAATAGATTTAAGAATTTATACCATAATGTTTGGAGGTTATTGTAAGAAATTAAATAAAGTTAGAGTAGTTATATTTATTGAACAGAAATCAAACCATAATCATAAAAATCACACTGTATTAGGATTCATGTAAGGTTAAACTATTATGGATATAAGAGTAATTTCACCATGAGAAATTAAGTCACGTTGTAATGGACTAATAGAAAGTTAGATCATATCTTATGTAAGGTGAGTATTAGTCTATATAAGAATAACTCAAACCTATGGAAGATTAAATAGTAACATATCAATATGTAGTGGATATATTTGTGTTATGAAGTATTTGGAGTTGAAATTTTGTGATCTACCCAAAATATGGTGTTTTTTACATATGTATTGAGGATCACACTATTTATGGTTGGATAATATTCTTTTATATTATTCCATCACAACACAAATATAGGATTATGAGATAGAAAACTCAAAGGTTAAGGTCTTTTCATCATGAAGTAGTTGTTCACACTATGGTGAGGTCAAAATAGGTAGTACCATGAATTTGATCTTTTGAGTAATTAAAGGGATTATGTTCTGATGTTTGAGTTCATTCTAAAACAATGTCGAGTGAAGAAGAATATTCAAAATTAAATGTTCCTATTTTTTATAGATTTTATATAACTAGAATTATGGAAGTTTGACTCATAATTTAAGACCTATGTGGATAAACCTAGTTAACATTTATTTTATTGATATTGATATTCTTTTTCTTTTTATATTTTTCATGAGGGAGAGCAGTGTTCATAATATAGGATAAAAAAGATCATTGGAATGGTTAGTTTTATGAAATCGACATACCTTGATTCCCCCCCTCTCTCAGGGTATTTACCTTGTTTCGGACCAAAAACATTGTACCTCACTATGGGTATAATGGATTTTTATAATTATATTTTTTTACTACTTTTTAAACTTGTTTTTTTGTATTATATACAACCTAACATCAATATAGTTATACACTATCCATGTATTTCTATTTGGGATTTCTATTTTTTATACTTATGGTGTTGTGAGGTTTTCTTTAACAAGGGAAATTCCATCCACGTATATGATATAATAATATTGGTTTTAGTCTATAAGGATCGATATATTTATATAAGTCTATTATAGTCATGACCAGTCTTGTTTCAAACTCTAAGAAGTTTTATTTGGATCAGAAAATTTAACATCCCCATTCTAGTTGTTCTAAACAGTTCCCAAACCAATTATCCACATGATCCTAGGTGCACCTACCCATACACCATAGTCAAGTGACTAGTGGTTAGGGACTTTTCCAAAAAAGATATGACTATTGTTGGATCGGATTACACCAAATATACACAAGAGGGGGGGGGGTGAATTGTTTCTTTTAAAAAAATCTTTATGAGATTGTGTTCTGCCTTTTAACTTTAATCAGATAAAATGATGCAGCGGAAATTTAAATAGCAGAAACACAAGATGTATAGTGTTTTGCGGAACAGAAGGCCCCTATTCCACTCCACCAATGCTCTACTCCACGAGATTGGTGATTTTCACTATTTGGTCCTCGTTTCAACAGACCAGTTCACAACTGAGTATAGGCAGTTGACACCTTTACAATCCAAGGAAAAAAAGCCTTCTGGTTCAAACACGAACCTACTCAGCTTAGTACAATAAGTTGATCACTCAAGAATAGAAAAGAAAGATTTTCATATTCTGAAAATACTTTCTAGATGTTCTTCACAATTGCAATAGCATGAAATTGACAGTAGATGGATCGTCGCATTCAGAAATAATAATCTTCACATAAGATAAGTTCTAAGTCGATCCCGTTGCAGTAGATATAGAAATATAATTCACAACTTCAGCAGTAGCAAAATCACAGTAGATCTTCATTGTAGAACAAGTGAATCTTCTATCGTGTTCCTTCCTCTTTAACAAAAAGAGATTTGACTCTCCTTTTGAACCAGCAGATAGGTGTGTTTCATTAGTCTCTATTTTTACCTTTTTTTAGAATAATCAAAAGATAACACACAATCAATATTCATCTATGCAGTTTAAAAAAGCCCATATACATAAAATAACTACAAGAACTTTAACTGCAAAATTATATCCACAAAAGTTGCCTTTTTTACTTGCGATATTCAAACATTTGAATTTACAGAGTAGTCATAACTTCCCTGAAGACTCAGCATAAAAAGATCCTTTTAATTCGATCATCAAATCATTGATGAAATGGTTTTGAATCAGTCAAAGTTGTACTTTAAAATCAGCTTTAAATCTGGCTTGAAATCAGCCTAATAATCAGTGTATTGACCGTTGCATAAAAATATCAACTTTAAATTCTCCGAAACCAAACGTAAGTTTAAGTTGAACTGTATGCATCCTCTGAATGTAAGTTTGATGATGTAGCCTTCAAACGTAAGGTTCACAACGTAAGGTTGACAACGTAAGGTTCATTCCCAACGTAGGGTTGGTCATCCATACTTTTCTCTTCAGCTTTCAAACATATGGTAAAAGATCCATACTTTTACTTGATCCATACTTTTCCAAGAGCGTATGGTTGTTTACAAAAGTAAGGTTGATGAACCATAATTTTGAGAAATAAATGTAACGTTTAATATTTACATACGGTTCTCCTTCTATACTTTTCTGATATCCCAAACGTAGGGTTCCTTCCTAACGTAGGGTTCTTCTTCCATAATTTCCCGATAACATATGGTTGTTTAAACATACTTTTTCCTTATCTCAAAAAGTATACATGGTTTTTATCCTTACGCTACGTTTATCCAGGTAGGGTATGAACAGTGTTTCCAGAACACGCTCAAGAAGATTCCAAATAAGTAGCGCATGAACAGTGTTTCCAGAACACGCTAAATACGAATACTTTAGTAATAAATTCCCATAATTTCAAGTGTAAAATAAAATAACAAATTCCTGAAAAATGATTAACAAATAAAATCATTAGAAAATAATTAAGGGTATTTATGAGAATCAAAATTATTATAAAGAGATAGAGTAATAATATAAACTCCCCTTTATATAACAATATTATGTATTGTTGAAAACAACACTTGCTCAACAATCTCCCCCATTTTTATGATCACAAAACCCATAATAAATAATTAATGAAACTAACTTAACTTAAAATTAATTACATAAAGTTTTGAAATTTTGAAAAGATAAATACAATATTAATTTCTCCCTTTAATTTATCTATGTTTTAATTTTTCCTAAATAAAATGAATTACTCCCCCAAACTAAAAGATTTTTTATTTATCCAAATTTATCCCAGTAAAATAAACTGTTGTGTTTATCCAAATTTCTCCCCCTTTTTGTGATATCAAAAAGAATGATATAATATGGAATAGAACACAGATTAATTTAGCACTGAACATAAGTAAAGACTATTATTAACTGTTTATCAATAATTAAATCTGGAGTACTGGCATATCAAAATAAAGACAGTAAAACAAATAGAAAGAAAGAAACAGATTTTCATTAAAAGTCAAAAAATAGATACAATGATGATAAACACAGGAATCAAGGTTTTTTTGCAGTGAACAGGTAGGGTTTATCTTCTCTGGACTGTAGACTTGATTTCTGCTAACTGTTCTCTAAACCTTTTCATTAATCCATCACCAAGCTGAATAATAAGATATCTGGCCTCTTGAGTCATATGAATATCTTCAATGAGATTGACTCTGAAAAACTCGTGAATCCTTTCTTCTTTATCTATAAACAAAGACAGCTTCTCTGTGAATTTTTCTAAGACAGAGCGAATTCTTGGCTCACTGGATGTTAAATGATCAACTATGAATTTCTGATTATCTAAGAGAACAGATAATGGAGCACTATTGCACTGAAGATCTTGCAACCTATCATTCATGTTGCTCATTGCAGCTATGATAGCTTGAAATCATCTGATTAAATCAGGTGAAGTACCTGATCCACTAGCAGCACTATTTCCAACGAATGCAAATTGTGTCTCCATAAATAACTTAAGATATGAGAAATTTGACTTCATAACCATTTCAGATTTCAATTTGGAAACAACATTTAGCATATCCTCTTTATAAATTTCAACTTCATGTCTTGAAACAGTACTCTCCTTAAGCTTGTGAAATTTCAACTGTTCGGATGCTATGGTGCTTCTCAGAGAATCATTCTCACATTGCAGTTGAGATAAATTTTTGTACAATTCTTGAACTTCCCTATTCCTTGAATCAAAAGAACACTATGCTTGATTCTCATTCTCAGGCTCTGTGTGATGTATCAGTACTAAAGGTAATGATTCAGCATCATATTTTTCTTTCTCCTTGTCCTGAGTAGGTTGGTCCATAGATTTTTTCCTCAGAGTCCTTTTCAGACTCTTCCATAGAAAAATCCTCTTGAAGAACATCTGTGTGAGATTAAGAAGCATGCTCATCATGAACATCTGCAATTTGTTCATTTAATGAAATATCTAAAATGATATCCTCTAGATTTTCCTGAGGTCTGGCCACTTCCTCACCAGGCTATGCCTCTTCTTCTTGTTGAAGTACAATAGAAATATCAGCTACAACCTGTTATACTGATCTTTTAACTACAATCCTTTCATGATCAGGATCTGTAACAATGACATTCTGTTCTTGAGGTTGTTTAACAAACTTTTCTCTGAAAAATCTGTAAGAGAGTAAATCTCTCGTAGTTAAATTAGGGGAAGTAAGTTCCTCAGTCACAGGTCTTTTCCTCTGAGTTTGAAGTCCCTCCTGACTTCTTTCTTCCTCAGTTTCTTCCACTTCAAATCTGATCCTCCTTGCCACAGTGCTGACTCTCGATTCAACTTGTCCCTCCTTGGACTTTGAAGATTGAGCTTGATCACTCTCTGATTAATCATCTGCTCCTACTAGAAAAATTTTTCCTTTGATAGTACTCCAGAAATAGCCGATCTTTCTTAAAGTTCCATCATTAAAAACTTTACTGTGATGATAGTGTACTCTGGCATCCACCAGTCTCACCATGTACTTAAGCGACAACTTAAGAAAGAATCAAACAAAAGGACAAAAGTTTATTCAGGCATCACTCTGACAATAATATCTTATGTATCTAACCATATACCTAGGAAAATTGAGTTTGACATCACTGAACAAAAGATACATTATATAGATATCAGGATATAATATCTTTTCCATCTTAGACATCCTTGGTGCAATCCCTGTTTGCACAAATTTGACCAAAATTTTCTGATCAGGCTTCAAATCCTTGATAAACATTTTATTTACAGTCTTAATACCAAAGAGAAATGACATTATATCCTCTGATTTATGCATAGAATCTCCAATATTTTTCAAATCGAAATGAAAAACTCCCTCATGATGGCAGTTGAGAATCTGACCAATTTCTACTGATGAGATTGAGAAATCCCTATCCTCTATCTTAGCCATCATATTGTCCTCAGTATCTCCCAGACTAAACTGTACATATTTGAAGAAGTATCTAAGTTCTACCACATACATAGATTCCTTATTTTCACCGTTGAATGTCTATTCAAGGTTCTGAAATGACAGTGCTTGTTTCAATAATATATTTGTCTGAAATAACCAGTCGAGATCGATTACCTTTCCCTGTAAGATTTTTCTTCCTTCGGAGCGTTGTCTCTTGGCATTGCTTGTCTCGGCTTCACTGTCTCTTTTATTCCTTACCATCTCTGTGAGAATCTCTAAAGGATTGAAGGTTAGGGTTTCAGAGGTTCAAAGATTAGGGTTGATGAGAAGAGGTGCAGTTTGTGGGTTTGAAAAGGTTTCGATGGAAATGAAATGGTTTTGAAGTCGAAAGGGTTTCTGACAACCTTGATTACCATGTTTTTAATAATCATTACTTATATTTAAAAATAAATAAAATATATTGAGCAGGGAAAAGAAACTTATTTTTTTTAAAAACAAAATAGCTAAATTATTTTAAGTATAATTAAAATAAATAACTACTATAGTAAAATAAAATTTTACTTAAAATCAAATAAACCTAGCTCCCCCTTAATAAAATCAAACCTTGCAGTGGGAAGAGGTTTAGTAAAAATATCAGCTAATTGAATTTCAGTACTTACAGATTACAAAGATATATCCTTTTTAAGAACATGATCTCTTAGAAAATGATGTCTGATATCAATATGCTTAGTTCTAGAATGATTAATAGAATTTTTTGAAATATTTATAGCACTAGTATTATCACATAAAATATTCGTATTATTAAAATTTAGTACAAAGTCCATAAGAGTGTTTTTCATCCACAACACCTGTGCACAACAACTACCAGTAGAAACATACTCTACCTCAACTGTTGATAGGGAAACTGAATGTTGTTTCTTACTTGACCACGACACTAAAGATTTTCCTAAAAAGTGACAAGTTCCTGGAGTGATTTTCCTATATAATCTACAACTCCCAAAGTCTACATCTGAATATGAAATCAAATTAAAATCAGAAGTTTTGGGATAAAGAAGAGATTGAAAACATATCCTTTTAAATATCTAAAAATTCTTTTAACAGCAGTTAAATGAGATTCTTTAGGATTTGATTGAAATCTTGCACAAAGACATGCTGAATACATTATATCTGGCCTGCTAGCAGTAAGATATAATAAACTACCAATCATACCTCTATATAACTTGTTGTCAACTGATTTTCCAGTTTCATCCAAATCAAGTTTTATATTAGTACACATAGGATTTGTATATGTCTTGCTGTTTTCAAGTCCAAATTTCTTCAACAAATCAGTAATGTATTTGCTTTGATTCAAAACATTTCAAAAATCTTTTTGATAAATTTGAAGTCTTAAAAAGAAATTTAGTTCTTCCATTATACTGATTTAAAATTATTTTTGCATTAACTTTGAAAACTCAAGACAAAGGGTTTTATTAGTTGATCCAAAAATTACATCATCAACATAAATTTGAACCAATAATATATTAGAATTAACAGTTTTCTTAAATAGTGTTGGATCTTCCATTCCAGCAGTAAAATCATTTTTCAAAAGAAAAGAGCTTAATCTTTCATACCAAGCTCTAGGTGCTTGTTTAAGGTCATAAAGAGATTTAGTAAGTTTAAAAACAGAATCTGGTTTTTGAGAATTTTCAAAACCAGGAGGTTGCTCAACAAAAACTTCCTCCATTAAATAACCATTTAAAAAGGAAGACTCAACATCCATCTAAAATAATTTAAAGTTCATATGAGATGCATAGGCTAAGAGGATTCTAATTACTTCTAGTCTAGCTACTGGTGTAAAGGTATCATCATAATCTATACCTTCTTCCTGAATATATCCTTTGGCTACAAGTCTAGATTTATTTCTAGTTATTATTCCTTGATCATCTTGCTTATTTCTAAAGACCCATTTGGTTCCTATCACTGGATAGTTCTGTGTTCTTTCAACTAATTCCCAGACTTCATTTCTTTTGAACTGGTTTAATTCTTCTTGCATTACTATCATCCAACTTTCATCACTACGGAAAAAGTGGGTATTTGCGACGGGATTTATTCCCGTCGCAAATAGCCCTGTTAAAAACTTATTTGCGACGGGGGTATTTGCCCGTCGCAAATAAGTAGCC
This sequence comes from Viscum album, assembly GCA_963277665.1. Lineage (NCBI taxonomy): Eukaryota > Viridiplantae > Streptophyta > Magnoliopsida > Santalales > Viscaceae > Viscum > Viscum album. The sequence goes on along the minus strand of OY728121.1, from coordinate 1,149,673,372 downwards.
TTTTGCGACGGGATAGCTTTTCCCGTCGCAAAAGGACTGGCGCGCTTTGCGCGCCAAATCGCGGGTAAGGTATTGGCGACGGGGGAATTTTCCCGTCACAAATAACCGGCGGCGGTAAAAGGTATTTGCGACGAGAATATTCCCCCATCACAAATAGTATGTCGGCAGGTGGTTATTTGTGACGGGACCCGTCGCAAATAACTATTTAACCGTTGACCGTAATAAATGATGGCTAAGGTATTTGCGACGGGTACCGTCGCAAATAATATTATTTGCGACGGGTATCCCGTCACAAATGGACTCGTCGCAAATAATCTAACCTATAAATACCCCCATCTGTTTTTTTTCAAATCATTCTCAAACTCCATCTTCTTCTTCTCTCAAAATTTTATTTCTAAAGTTCAGTTTTTCTCAAGTTTAATTTTTTTCTCCGGAGTTGATATTGAAGTTTTGAAGGACGATCAGAGATCAACCTCAGATCAATTTTCAAGGTATTTATATTCATTTTAATTTAATATTTATTTTTAATTTTTATTAGTTTCAATTATTCTTAATTAGTTGTAATTTAATTATGTTTACATTGTTTTATTACTTAATAAATTTAAATTATTAGTATTGTTCATAGTTAATGGTAATTAGGAATAATTAGTAATTTTTTTAATAATTAAGAATAAATATTAATAATTAGTAATAAATACCAATAATTAGGAATAATAACATTATTACATTATTAGTAGATTTTATTATTAATATTAAAATAATATAATTATATATATATATACTATTCTCTTTTCATCTGTGTGTTTGCTGTCTCCAAATGTATTATTTGTATGTGGAGATAGAAAACACACAGATGAAAGGAGAATTGTATATAAATTAAAAAATTATATTATTTTAATATTAATAATAAAATATACTAATAATGTTATTATTCCTAATTATTGGTAATTATTCATTTAATTACTAATAATTAGGAACAATTACCAATAATTATCAATAATTAGGAATAATTGTTAATAATTAGTAATAATTACCAATAAGTAGTAATAATTACCAATAATTAGTAATAATTACCAATAATTAGTAATAATTACCAATAATTAGTAATACTTACCAATAATTAGTAATACTTACCAATAATTGTAATACTTACCAATAATTGGTAATAATTACAAATAATCAGTAATAATTATTAATAATTATCAATAATTAGTAATAATTAGTAATAATTACTAATAATTACCACTAATTAGTAATAATTAGGAATAATTACCAATAATTACCAATAATTAGTAATAATTAGTAATAATTCGTAATAATTAGTAATAATTAGTAATAATTACCAATAATTAGTAATAATTACCAATAATTAGTAATAATTAGTAATAATTAGTAATAATTAGTAATAATTAGTAATAATTACCAATAATTAGTAATAATTACCAATAATTAGTAATAATTACCAATAATTATCAATAATTACCGGTAAATAGTAATAATTAGTAAAAATTAGAAATAATTACTAATTAGTAATAATTAGTAATAATTAGTAATAATTAGTAATAATTAGTAATAATTACCAATAATTAGTAATAATTACCAATAATTAGTAATAATTAGTAATAATTAGTAATAATTAGTAATAATTAGTAATAATTAGTAATAATTACCAATAATTAGTAATAATTACCAATAATTAGTAATAATTACCAATAATTATCAATAATTACCGGTAAATAGTAATAATTAGTAATAATTAGAAATAATGACCAATAATTAGTAATAATTACCAATAATTGGTAATAATTAGTAATAATTAATAATAATTACCAATAATTAGTAATAATTACCAATAATTAGTAATAATTACCAATAATTACCAATAATTAGTATTAATTACCAATAATTAGTAATAATTACCAATAATTAGTAATAATTACCAATAATTAGTAATAATTACCAATAATTAGTAATAATTACCAATAATTACCAATAATTAGTATTAATTACCAATAATTAGTAATAATTATCATTAATTACCAATAATTAGTAATAATTAGTAATAATTACCAATAATTAGTAATAATTAGTAATAATTAATAATAATTACCAATAATTAGTAATAATTAGTAATAATTAGGAATAATTAGGAATAATTACCAATAATTACCCATAATTACCAATAATTACCCATAATTACCAATAATTACCAATAATTAGGAAGAAATACCAATAATTAGGAATAATTACCAATAATTAGGAATAATTACCAATAATTAGTAATAATTAGTAATAATTAGTAATAATTAGTAATAATTACCAATAATTAGTAATAATTAGGAATAATTACTAATAATTACCAATAATTACCAATAATTATTAATAATTAGTAATAATTAGTAATAATTAGTAATAATTAGTAATAATTAGTAATAATTAGTAACAATTAGTAATAATTAGTAATAATTACCAATAATTAGTAATAATTATCAATAATTAGTAATAATTAGTAATAATTTGTAATAATTACCAATAATTAGTAATAATTACCAATAATTAGTAATAATTACCAATAATTATCAATAATTACCAATAATTACCAATAATTACCGGTAAATAGTAATAATTAGTAATAATTAGAAATAATTTCCAATAATTAGTAATAATTACCAATAATTAGTAATAATTACCAATAATTACCAATAATTAGTATTAATTACCAATAATTAGTAATAATTACCAATAATTAGTAATAATTAGTAATAATTACCAATAATTAGTAATAACTAGTAATAATTAATAATAATTACCAATAATTAGTAATAATTAGTAATAATTAGGAATAATTAGGAATAATTACCAATAATTACCCATAATTACCAATAATTACCCATAATTACCAATAATTACCAATAATTAGGAATAATTACCAATAATTAGTAATAATTAGTAATAATTAGTAATAATTACCAATAATTAGTAATAATTAGTCATAATTAGTAATAATTAGTAATAATTACCAATAATTAGTAATAATTACCAATAATTACCAATAATTAGTAATAATTAGTAATAATTAGTAATAATTACCAGTAATTAGTAATAATTAGTAATAATTAGTAATAATTAGTAATAATTAGTAATAATTAGTAATAATTAGTAATAAGTACCAATAATTAGTAATAATTACCAATAATTAGTAATAATTAGTAATAATTAATAATAATTACCAATAATTAGTAATAATTACCAATAATTAGTAATTATTACCAATAATTACCAATAATTAGTAATTATTGCCAATAATTACCAATAATTACCAATAATTAGTAATAATTAGTAATAATTACCAATAATTAGTAATAATTAGTAATAATTAGTAATAATTAGTAATAATTAGTAATAATTACCAATAATTAGTAATAATTAGTAATAATTAGTAATAATTAGTAATAATTAGTAATAATTACCAATAATTAGTAATAATTACCATTAATTAGTAATAATTACCAATAATTAGTAATAATTACCAATAATTAGTAATAATTACCAATAATTAGTAATAATTACCGATAATTACCAATAACTTCTAATAATTACCAATAATTAGTATTAATTAGTAATAATTACCAATAATTGGTAATAATTAATAATAATTACCAATAATTAGTAATAATTAGTAATAATTAGTAATAATTATTAATAATTAATAATTTGCATCAGTTGTGTATGATCTAAACTCTATAATTATCCTAGCTTGAGTGTTTTTTCTAACAAATTATTCAAAACCAGTAATGATTTTATATTTTATAAAGAAATATGGAACAACGAGGTCGTCAACAATCATTATTAGGTGACCGCATATGGATAAATCAACGTAGAAATCCAAACGGTTCTGGTTTAAATCCAGTATATGTAGAGGGTGTGGAGACTTTTTCATCATTTGTGGCATCAAATCCAGAATTTGTTTCAGAAGGAAAAATAAAATGCCCTTGCAGAAAATGTGCATTGAGAACGTTTGACACGTTTGACAAAGTGGGAGAACATCTCTTGTGTTTTGGTTTTCAACCAGATTATGTTTTTTGGTATCAACACGGTGAACGCAGTTCCAGGGCAGGTGATACCAACTTAATTCCGGATCCATCCCGGTTTCAAGATTTAGTACATGATGTTGCAGGTTCATCTGTTCAACATACAGAAACTCCGGCTGATATAGCTTCAAATCCTAGTTGGCACCGTCTAAATTTTATGAGTTGTTGAAGTCTGCTGAGGATGCATTATATCCTGGCTGCAAGATGAGCAAATTAGAAGCAGTTGCAAAATTTATGGCTATCAAATTAGATAAAGGAATGTCAAACACCTATTTTGACCAGATATTTTCTTTGCTTAAAAAACTGTTACCCGAAGGAAATGTTTTACCTGCAAATTACTATGAGAGTAAGAGGCTGGTTCGAAATTTGGGACTTACTTGTCAAAAGATTCATGCATGTTCAAATGACTGCATTTTATATTCTGGGGAAAATGAGTTGTTGGATAGTTGTCCCACATGTGGGCAACTGAGATATAAAGAAGGACAACACGGGAAGTCTGGTTTGATTCCTGTAAAATAGTTGAGATATTTTCCGCTTACATCCAGACTTCAGCGTTTATTCATGTCTAAGAATACAACGACAATGATGTCATGGCATAAAGAGAATATTTCAACTGATAAAATCTTGAATCATCCAGCTGATGGTGATTCATGGAAACATTTTGATAGAGTGCATCCATCCTTTGCTTTAGAAGCTAGAAATGTTCGACTGGGTCTTTCCACTGATGGTTTCTATTATTTTTTATTTTTGAATTATAATTCTATTATTATTATATTAATTAAAATAATTTATTATTTTTATTTGTGAATTATAATTATATTATTATATTAATTAAAATCATTTATTAATAATTTATTATTTTTTATTTTTGAATTATAATTGGATTATTATTATATTAATTAAAATTATTTATTAATAATTTTTTTTATAGTATTTGCGACGGGATACTATTCCCGTCGCAAATAGTATTATTATTATTATTATTATTTTTTAAAATAGTTGTTGCGACGGGACCCGTCGCAAAAAATATTTGCGGCGGGCCCGTCGCAACAGGTATTTGCGATGGGGCCCGTCACAAATAGTTTTTTACAAATATACGAAGTACTAGTTGCGACAGGGATTATCCCCATCGCGGAAAAAGGCTTTAGCGACGAGCCCGTCGCAAAAGATTGTTGTTGCGACACCGTTTTCAGCAACGAGTCATTTGCGACGGTCCCCTGTCGTAAAAAGCCATTTGTGACGGGATCCCGTCGCAAATGACCCGTTACAAATACTTGTTTTTCTAGTAGTGCATTATCTAAAGATTCTTCTATAGTCTTGGGTTCTAATTGGGATAGAAAAGAAGAGAATTCTACAAGATTTCCTATATTTCTTCTAGTTTTTATTCTTATATCTAAGTCGCCTATTATAGTTTCTAAATGGTGATTCTTTAGGGTTCTAGTCTGTCTAGGCAACACACTTATAGGTTCTTCTGTATCATGTTCTTCTGAACTATATTGATTTTTATTTATATCTTTTTCAAAATCATTTTTCAAGTTCTCAAGTATCATGTTATCATTAGAGTCAGATTCATCTATTTGATCTGTCCTTTTCTCAAAGGGATCAGATTCATCAAATTTCACATGAACTGATTCTCAACAATCCTTGACTTCTTATTATAGATTATATAAGCTTTGGAGGTAGCTGAATATCCTAAGAAAATTCCTTCATCATATTTTGGGTCAAACTTATCAAGATTATCCTTGGTGTTTAAGATGTAAACCTTGCATCCAAAAACTCTAAAGTAGTTAACTTTAGGTTTTCTGTTATTCCAAAGTTCATAGGGTGTATTTTTCGAAATAGGTCTAATTAAAACTCTATTCATTATATAGTAGGTTGTGCTTATAACTTTTGCCCAAAAGTAGTTAGGAATCCTATATTCATTTAGCATGGTCCTAGCCATTTCCCGAATAGTCCTATTTCTTCTTTCAACAATTCCATTTTGTTGAGGTATTCTAGGTGAAGAGAAGGTGTGTTTAATACCCATATTTGAGCAGAAGGAATTAAATTCCTGATTCTAAAATTCTCCACCATGATCACTTCTTAATAAAATTATTTTAAAACCTTTTTCATTTTGAACAGATTTAAAAAAACTTTCAAATAAAGTAAAATATTCATTTTTAGATTTCAAAAATAAAATTCATGTAAATCTAGAATAGTCATCAACTAAAACATATACATATAATTTACCAACGAAGATTGCTACTCTTGAAGGTCCAAAAAAATCCATATGAATAAGTTCTAGAGGTTTAGATGTAGCAATTTAGTTAACAGATTTGAAGGATGATTTGTGTTGCTTTCCAAGTTGACATGTATCACAGAATCTGTCACTTTCAAATTTGAGACTTGGAAAATCAAAAACTAAATGTTTCTTAGATAACTTATTTAAAACATATACATTACAATGTCCAAGTCTCCTATGCCATATCCAAGATTCATTTATTTTAGCAGTTAAGAAATTTACTTATTGTTTACACAAGGAATTTAAATCCATGGTATACACATTATCAGTTCTTAGTGCTCTAAATTTAAGCAATTTATTTTTGAAAACAGAACAACAATTTCTAGAAAAATCAACAACATAACCATTATCACATAGTTGAAAAATACTTATCAGATTGTGTTTCAATCCTTGTACATAAAGTACTTTATTAATTGAGACAACTTCTGGATCTCCAACTGTTCCAATACCAATGATTTTTCCTTTGGCATTGTCACCAAAAGTGACAAGTCCACCATCTATTTGAGTGAGTGTAGAGAAATTAAATGATTTTCCACTCATATGTCTTGACAATCCACTTTCCATATACCATATGTCCTTTTTTCTCTTGTGACCTACACACTGAAAAGACATTTACACAGATTGCTTTGGTATCCATATTTTGTTGGGTCCAGTAATGTTAGCTAGCAAAGATCTGGGAATCCAGACTTTCTTTGTTTTTCTAATCTCAAATGAGTCAAATAGATCATTTGATACAAAACATTTCTTAATGCCACTTATTTGGGGTTGTCTTAAAAAACAGTTTTTAGAAATATGTCACCTTATTCCACAGTGATTACAATTTAATCTTTTTGCACTTGGAATAAAATAGTTTTTGTACTCCTTGGGTTTTTCGCCTTTACTGTCAATTCCAAATATCTCCTTTTTAATGACATTTTCCCCAAGGATTTTATTTAAAGTATTTTCTCATTTAGTAAAAACAAGGGCTGCAGTTTTATAAGTTTCTACTTCAGTTTTCAGTGATTTTATCTTTGATTCATAATCTGTATTTTTAGAATTAATTGAATCAAAATTTTTAGTTAACTCCTTATATTGTGTTAGCATTGTATCTCTTTCATCAGAAACGACGTTATGAATATTCTTTAAAGACTTATGATTCTTGAATAGAGAGTCATATTTTTCTTCAAGCATATTTCAGTAGGCTGCAAGTTTTTCATTAGAGTAATTAGATTCAGAACTAGAATTAGAAGAGTAGTAAGATTGTACCTCATCTGTTTCTGCCATAAAACACATGTTGGATTTAAGATTTTCTTCCTCCTTCTCTGAGTCTGATTGAAAAGTACTACTAGAGTCTTTAGATACAATCCATGTAGCTTTCATGACTTTCTTGTCCTTATGCTCATAGTCATTTCTTTTGAAAAATTTATTTCTTTTGTCTTATTTTAGCTGAGGACAGTCAGGTATGATATGACCCATTTTCTTGCATTCATAGCATATGATTTCCTTGTCATCCTTTTTGAAGGATTTTCTGAATACCTTCTTCTTTATATAGAATTTTGTGAATCTTCGGGCTAGCTAATACAATTCCATATCAGAATTAGATAAATCAGAACTCACTGAATTCTCTTTTACATTTTTCTTTATCTTTCTGTTTTTTCTCTGTGATGATACTTTCAAGGCAGTATCATCTCTTTTGATAAGAAATTTATGTTCATTAGCTTCATCTACCATCTTAGCTTCATAAATAATTAATTTTCCAATTAGTTCTCTCATGGTTAAATCTTTGACAGGTGTCGACTGTCTGATTTCTGTAGAGATTCCATTCCATTTTGTAGGCAGTACTCTCAATACTTTTACAGCCTGATCAACTTGCTTAATGGGATCTCCCAAGGAAGTTATGTTATTGAAAATATCTATCAATCTTCCATTCATTTGAGTAATACTCTCACCTTAAACCATTATGAATGTATCAAATTTAAGCTTAGCAGTTTCATATCTCATTTCCCTGGTATTGTTAGTTCCTTCATAAGCAACATCAATAGTTTACCACATTTCATATGCTGTTGGGCATTGAGATACTCTGTTAAACTCATCAAGTCCTAGACCAAATATAATTGCATTCATTGCCTTCGATTTCATGTCATAATCTACTTCAGTAGCTTCACTACATGTTTCAGGTTTTTCTGGTATTTCATATGGAGTCAGAATCTTAGAATAGACTCTGTATCCAAGATTTTTCAGATAGATAATCATTCGTGACTTCCAGAATCCATATTTTTTTCCATTGAAGTATGTTGCTCTGACCATAGACATTCCCTCTCTTTTATCAGTGATCTTGATCTGTGTATAATCACTTCCACCTCGTTAAAGCTTTATCAGAAAGCTAAACCTATGATACCAGTTGTTAAATCGGATTACACCAAATATACACAAGAGGGGGGGGGGGGTGAATTGTGTCTTTTCAAAAAATATTTAGAGATTGTGTTCTTCCTTTTAACTTTAATCAGATAAAATTATGCAGCGGAAATTTAAATAGCAGAAACACAAGATGTATAGTGGTTAGGGGAACAGAAGGCCCCTAGTCCACTCCACCAATGCTCTACTCCACGAGCTTGGTGATTTTCACTATCTGGTCCTCGTTTCAACAGACCGGTTCAAAACTGAGTACAGGCTGTTGACACCTTTACAATCCATGGCAAAAACAAAGACTTATAGTTCAAACACGAACCCAATCAACTTAGTACGAGAAGCTGGTCACTCAAGAATAGAAAAGAAAGATTTTCATATTCTGAAAATACTTTCCAGATGTTCTTCACAATTGCAATAACATGAAATTGACAGAAGATGGATTGTTTCCTTCAGAAATAATAATCTTCACATAAGAGACGTTATGAGTTGATCCCGTTGCAGTAGATATAGAAATATAATTCACAACTTTATCAGTATCAAATTCACAGTAGATCTTCGTTTTAGAACAAGTGAATCTTCTATCGTGTTCCTTACTCTTTAAAAAATAGAGCTTTGACACTCCTTTTGAACCAGCAGGTCAGTGTGTTTCAGTAGTCTCTGTTTTTCCCTTTTTTTAGAATAATCGAAATATCACACATGATCAATAATCATAGATGCAGTTTCAAAAATCCCATATAAATAAAATAACGATAAGAACTTTTCCTGCAAAATTAGATCCACAAAATTCGCCTTTTTTACTCGCGATATTCAAACAATTGAATTTACAGGGTAGTAGTAACTTACCTGAAGACTCGACATAAAAATATCCTTTTAATTCGATTATCAAATCATTGATGAAACGGTTTTGAATCAGTCAAAATCGTACTTTAAAATCAGCTTTAAATCTGGAATGAAATCTGCCTAATAATCAGCATATTGACCATTGCATAAAAATATCAACTTTAAATTCTCCGACGCCAAACGTAAGGTTAAGTTGAACTATATGCGTCCTCTGAACGTAAGGTTAATGACATAGCCTTCAAACTTAAGGTTCACAACGTAAGGTTGACAATGTAAGGTTCATTCCAAACGTAGGGTTGGTCATCCATACTTTTCTCTTTAACTTTCAAACATACGGTAAAATATCCATACTTTTACTTGATCCATACTTTTCCAAGAACGTATGGTTGTTTAAAAAAGTAAGGTTGATGAACCATACTTTTGAGAAACAAACGCAACGTTTAATATTTATGTATGGTTCTCCTTCCATACTTTTCTGATATCCCAAACGTAGGGTTCCTTCCTATCGTAGGGTTATTCTTCCATACTTTGCCGATAACGTATGGTTGTTTAACCATACTTTTTCCTTATCTCAAAAAGTATACACAGTTTTTATCCTTACACTACATTTATCCACGTAGGGTATGAACAGTGTTTCTAGAACACACTCAAGAAGATTCCGAATAAGTAGTGCATGAACAGTGTTTCTAGAACACGCTAAATACGAATACTTTAGTAATAAATTCCAGTAATTTCAAGAGTAAAATAAAATAATAAATTCCTACAAAATTCTTAATAAATAAAATCATTAGAAAATAATTAAGGGTATTTGTGAGCATCAAAATTATCATAAAGAGATAGAGTAATAATATAAACTCCCCCTTTAAATAACAATATTATGTTTGTTGAAAACAATACTTGCTCAACAAATATGCTATAAAAAAAATCCTCAATTATAAAGAACAAATGTATCAAATCGTGTACATAACCTATTGATTTATCAAACATTCCAAAAGAAGTGGAAATAAACCATAGAGATATAAGTGGAATCCCATAGTAATATAAACAAACCTAGTGAAGTATTCCTACTAAATAAATGATATACAATGAAATTATCTAATAATATATCATAATGCATAAATGAAATAGTAAATAGTATTTTCTATTAGGTGATACATATATAGTATAATTAGATAAATAAATAAAATTTCCTTTGTAGAAAATCACTTGCCAACTCTTATCAAACAATCACCCACTTTTGTAATGCTTATTATAAGTGTTAAGTAAACCTCCAAGTTAATAACACAACCTAAAATGTAACATGAATTTTAACTAACATATATTATAACCCTTGCTGTGTATATAGGCAGGTTTGAGTCCAAAGACCCAATAGGATTCCTATATTCATCTTGACGCACTAGGTATTAGTTATTATGTGGATTCATGACCAATTATGAGGTGATTATCCCTCAACACACCCAAAAAAATATATCCAATTCATGTTTATGAAATATTATTATACCTGTATGAAATCATGGATAAGAGGATATATACAACCTAATGATAGAATTTCTAATACTATATAACTCAAGTTGGGACCAACTTTCTTTTTATTGAAGAAACATATACCATAGTGTAAAAATGAGGTATATTGTAAGGCCACTATCATATCATAAGATATTATAATAATTTGTATTCTCTTGTCTAGATATTATTCATTCATTATATAATGTTCAAACCACCTATAGTGAGGGAATTTCTAACATGATTATACAGTCAACTGGAAAGAAGTTAGAGTATATGACCCCTCAAGAAATTATAATCCCAATCCTTGAACTCAAAAAAAACCCTATGGTTACACCAGACATCACCACACTCTAGAAGTTTCATATTATTATAATAAGTCCATCACAAAAGAATCACTACTTCATAGGCTATATGACTAGTCAACTTATATCAAATTGGAAAAAGATATACTGTATAATGGAGGGAAACCCACTCTCCTCCTATGCTATGTTCTTAGTCATTACCATGGATTAATTATAACACTACGAATGCATTCCATAATATAGGTCCCTTTTATGATATTTTATGAATATTTTAATATCTACTAAAATATTTCTATAACCATTAATCAAAATGATTATGTGACTATCTCCTATATTAGTCATTGAGGTAAAACCAACAGTCACTCTTTGAAAGGTTTAAGAAATATAATAATAATGGATGAATATATCAATATAATTTTATAAGTATAATATTTAATGATCTCACTCATTACTCAATTTGTTCATGGTCTCACAAACCATCTTAAAGTTCATCTAATACCCTTATTCCATCCCATGTTTGATCCATTAAAAAATTGTACAACACACCCATGAATTTACTCCTTACAGTCGAGGTTTAATACCTTGAATCAAGGAACTAAATTCTAAGAACCAAATTAGAGTAAAACATATAATTAATAACACTATAATTATTTACATAAAATAAAAAATAATGATGAGGTGAAAATTAAATCATTAGTGAATGATTTTAATAAAAAATACATAAGAATAATGGATCAAAAATGTATATAGATGAAACAAAGTTTTATTAAAACCATTAAATTTACAAGGGAAACAAACAAAATTCTATAAAACTAACCATAAGAGAAACATCCAACACTCTACATTGATGAAATATATAAATATTATAGAGGCCTATGCCAGCCTCTCCACTTTCCATATTTGTAGTGTAGATTTATGTCTCACTATTGATAAATTTGAAAACCCACCCTTACCTTGTATCATGACCAGTCATTCTACATATATATGGAAGTTAATATGAAGGTAATGAGTATAAAATCCATTGTAATTCATAGATTACTCATATAAATATTTATTCACGAGCAATACCAAAATAATGAAATTCAAATTAATGATGATAAATTAAATAATTTTTTTTATAAAAACATTGTTTTTTAAAATGTATTCAAAATCTAAAATTCCATGAAAATATATCTCTTTTAGATTAAATATTATTTATAAAGATAATATATGAAAATTAACATTATTTAAATTGATTTATAAACTGCACACCCCCCTTAAACATCCATTTAGAAAAGACCATTTACCTATGTTTTAATGGGAAATTATCCTCATTTTCATAAATTGTAATATAAAACCAACCCCATTTTCTTATGTTTAAATAAAAAAACCTTTATATCTTCTCAAATCATATCATAGAATCTATTTAACCAAATTTCCCAATAGAAACACCCATTTCTAGAAAATCAATTCGAGATAAAGAAAATATAGAGAATAATATAAAATGGGTTAATACTATTTAGTTAATTGGAATGAGCCATCACTCACTAAACCAAAATATAATAATTTTTATCCTATTCCTAGTTTGTACAACATATATTAACTCATTTTAAAACCCACAAAATTATCTACTTTTCCATGACAATGAGTGAGGTGTTTCCTTTTTTCCCAATCATCATAACCATTCCTCTCTATAATGAAAACTCTTTAAGAATATACTTTACAATATATGTTACTTATAGGTTTTAAATAGATGATAAAAATATTATTTTATATGTGCATGCACACACACACACACACACTCCATGAATGAATATCAAATAAACCACATTAAAATAATTTATCAAAATCTAATCCTTTATTATGGAATTTTTTAAAAAATAATTTCATATAATTTTCACAACTTAAAAAATATCATGTGTTCTATAAAAATAAATATAATCAAGTCATTTTAATATTAAAATATATCAAAAATTAATAAATGGATTATCCAATATTTTTATATGTATTTAATCCACCTATATAAATTATTTCTCTAGAATATACTAAAAAATCTCAAAATGACGATCCATTCAAAATAAAAATTTCAGCCCTATCCTCAAAATCCACTATATTAATAGGTCACAATACAAAGAACATAATTATCTATTTGTAAATATTTTTAATATCATCCGAATTTTAATAATGACATTATACAACCTTCTATATAAGAGTTTATGACCTCTAATGAGTGTCATTACTCTGATGAAACTTGGTTCTATAATCATGTGACTAATTGGTTTTGAGGTATAAGAGAAGAGGACAAAAATAGAAAAAATCCAAACGTGAAATAGTACCTGTGAAAGTTTTCATAACCCAATGTCAAATAGTTTAAAGCCTAATTTAAATTCTAGTAATGTTAGGTTATAGAAAATTAAAATTTTAAGGCATTTTAATATCATATGACATTTGGAATAATCCAAATAAAAAATATATAATTAAATATTATACATTAATTATAAACTAAACTAAACTCCATACTCTTATCAATACTGATATAACATTTAATGAAAATTCCACCATCCTGGAATCCATTAGAGAGGTCACTAAAGAATAAAATAAAATAAACAATTACTTTTATTCATAAAATATCATTTTTAATTCCATTTTTAATTAACCATGAGAAATCCATGTTCAATGAGTCAATATTATACCTTTAGATCCTATAATTTTAATTTGAATATAACAATTTTCCATTTAAACTTCCTTTTTTAAAATTACTCCATATTGATCTCTCTCTCTCCCCCACATCACTGTAATCCATGGCCACCATTATATTCCCTGTAATAAAATCCATTATGGTCCACCACCACTAAATATATCTTAATACCTAAAATCCAACCATAAATTATGAAAATAATATCTAAGTCAATCATACCAACCAAAAATCTATCAAATAATTTTAAAAAATAATTTTTAATGTCACATTAATATCTTAAATCATATTAACTAGATGATAATAAAATTAATTTCTAATAATTAAATAATAACATTTAATAACATTTTTTATATCAACACTCCAAATATTTTTTTTGAATTTTGAATATAACTATTTTTTGGGTTGATAGGGAACCCTTACAAGATCATACCAACTAAATACATCAACTAAAAACAACCATTTATTTAAAAACTAACTCACACATAAGATAAATTTAGAACACAAAAAATAAAAAGTAGATCCAGAATAGGCTATAAGGTTTTTGGAATCCTGAGCATGGAAGAAACCTATGTCAAGAATTACAACCCACATGAATTGAGGTTGTGACTTATGGGGTGATCTTCATTAAGCACCTCTCACCATCGACCACTTTATCACTTCCTGAACTAATAGTGCTACTACATGTATCCATAAGATGGTTTATTAACCAATTAAGCCTCACCAAAAGACACCATAACCAAAATTTAACTATAAAATTATATAAAATACATCACATTAATAAATAAAAATAGAAAATAATTTAAAATAGAAGAGTATCACTGTGAAAAATACTGAAAAAATCACTAAAATGATTCCATTCTGCACAAATGTATTTGGATGACTTACAAGGAATGTCTACATCACTAGAACCAAAGGGTAATTCCCAAATAAAAATCTATAACATCACTGGACCAAAAAAAATCAATAAGTTCCACTTGAGAATAATGATCATATGGATCCACCATCTATTTCTTTTTTCATTACCTTATAAAACCAACAAATGAAATATCATTCTTGACTATTATGGGATGCAACACAATGGGTCAGGTAGAAAGAGTAGGTCATAATGTAAACAAGGGATTCCCATACATCACCTTGTGGATCATGTTAAAACTACACACCTAGATGGGAAAAAATCACAAGAATCATTAATACCATCCTCGAGAAAATTGTAATATAGATAGAATAAAATATACTGACCAAGTGATAAAAGAAACCAAAAATACCTTTACTATAAAGACACACTACTGAATTAAAGAAACCTATAAGCGCTCTCACCCACTATACACTACTAGAGAAATTTAATTTTTGAATCACCTGGTCACCATTAGATCAAGGGAGATATACCAATTCCTCATTATGTTATAAGGACTACCAAAAATACATAAAGATACTACAAAGGGTTCCATATAAAAAGAGCCACAATAGAATTTTCCACTAATAATTTACTCTAAAACTGGAAACAATTGAAATAAGGAAGACAATTAACAGCCAATGAGACACAAAAATAAGAGTAAATAGGGAGAAACATGATTTGATAAATAATTAGCTGAAATATAAAAGGGGGAAAATATATCAGAGTGTAATGGAAATACATTGAAGAGGAATATAGTGTGAAATAAAAGAAATAGGGAATGTTAGAAGGCAAAAAAATCTTCACGATGATAAAGGAGAAATACAAGTGCAATGGAAGAAACCGTAGATGATAATCTCCTCAACTTATCCTTGAGATAATAATCACATTTATTCATTTTACATGGTATCCCTACTTCTTTAAATAAACTAAATTTATTCCCCATGTCATTAAATGAACTAAAAAACAAGGGTGGCACAATAATCTAACCCATAACACATTTCATATATGAAGAGAAAATATAAAAATTAATATCTAAAAATGTCCCACCACCCATTCAACAAATTATATATTCACAACAAGTTTTATTTTCAAATTAACACATTTTACCATAATAATTATTCCAATGTAACACTCCTTTTGATAATTTGGTCACTTTTATTTGTAATCTATATTTATATTTTTATATATGACACATCATGTAGTATAAAAAAGACACACATATCATGGAATTAATTATCCTTATATTCCCATTTTTATGACCCAAACTTTAACAAAAATTCAATATTATTAAATAACCATTATAAAATTACATGGTTTTTTATGATTGGTAAAATAAATCTACCAACTTTGGGCAAAAATCATGAATTTTTGAATAATTTTAACTCAATTTTTTATCTATTGTTCCAAACATGGTATCATAAGTATATTTTCACCAATATAAAAATTATATATTGTTGATTGATTAGTACAGCCATATAGAACTTAAAAGATATCAATTATTTAAAACTATTGTTAAAATAAAAGTCTACCAACAAAAAATAGTCTTCCCATGAATTCCAAAAGTCTTGAAAAAATTTATATCATGTAACTTCTGGAATTTTAATAACTCATTATATATATATATAATTGTGTTAATTTTTCATTATCTTTAGCCATGTTACCATTAAAATATAGACCCCCTTAATAAATATTAACAAAAATAAACGATTTATATCCAATAAAACTGAATTCCTAACCCCAGGATGTTTAAAAAATTCACTTACATATAAATTTAGTTGGTTATAAATTATACATGTTTTCAAATAAGAATGAAATCTATTAAACATAAGATATGATTTAAAATTTATTTGTTCTTTACTTATGAATATTAGCTTCGTGGGGGAGTGATCTACTAACTACTAGTTTACAAATTGGATCATCAATGTTCACTGATTTATTTTACAATTTCATTTTAATACTTATTAGTGTGGTTTTTTTCAATATAGTTTTGGTCATTTAATCTAGTTTTTATAACCTCATTTAATGGCCTCTACTTATTATTTATTTTGTTTTACCTTTCATAAGATGATTCACCACACCCCTCAATGTGGTGTATTTATTATTAGAAGGTGTTTCTCATAGTTCTTTAATGATGTTAGGAAGGGACTCTAGGAATTTTTGTTATGTTTAAATCATTATTTAGGGTTATTGCACCCTGTGTGCTCCTTATAGAGGACCACACTTGGTTGAGACTTCTCATAAAGGTGATTGGGGCTGTTAGTACTGAAATTTTAATCCTTTGTGATATAGGTGTATTAGTGGATGTGGTATTATATAGAAAAAGTGATCATCATTATATTGAATTTAAATCTATAATTTTGGTGTTATAGGATGATATGGTATGTTCTTTAGATAATTACACCTTATTGTTTCCAAATTGATGTTTGAACAATGGTTTAGAAATGAAATTATTATCAATAACATTCATATATGGGTTTTTAATCTTTCTTTTTCTTTGTTAATGGAGTTTAGATTCATATGAATTTAGTAAATGTTGAACAAAAATGTGTTTTATTACCTTGGATAGTTTCAATATTCAATTTTAGTTATTTTTTTAAGTTATCTTATAGATGGGTTTGGTTTTAGTTTTTAACTTCTTTCATCTATATAGTATAGATCACTAGTTATGATTAATATAAATCACCACCCTTATATTATATGGATGTAATTTTAGAGATGGTATTATTTATTTTGGGCTTACCATATGTCTGTAATTCAAGTAGTGATGCTCAAATTTAGGTTTAAAAAAATTACGAGTAGGGTGGGGAAATGGATATGAAAACAATGCTATTAATATTTTTATTTTATAATCTTGGGTTTTTTATGTTTTATATTTAGTTTTAAACATTGTTCTTATTTAATTAGTGTTGTTGTATCTTTCTATCAGATTCATTGGTAGATGGATATTTAAGGATGAAGAAAATTGAGGGTGATATTTGATTCCATTATAATTATGTTTTGATCTTTAACCCATGATCTATAATTGATTTTAACATGATGAAGGTTGGTGGATCCAGTTAGGAATCTTTGAGGGCATGGGATTTCATCCATGCAATCTCTTGACTACTATGGGTTATTATATTTAGTGGTGGGGGGAATATTCTTGGATGACTATATTTTGGTTTTATTAGGGAGTTGTTTTGGAATGTCTCATCTAGGTTCTCTATATTGTATTATTGTTATTTTTTTAGTTTCCCTTGTGTTGTGTTTGTGAAATTTTCCAATTATTTTTTCTGAGGCCATTATTTATATATTGTATCCAGATAGTGTAGTTCCATCCCCAAATATTTTTTTTAAATTACAAATATTGTAATTTTTTTCTTTTCTTTTCAATTATATTTTTGTCTATTGAGGTTCTTGTATATTTTTAATAAAATATAGATTAAAATATTTAAATGTTTTCCTAAAAAATATATTCACTAATTTCATCTATTAATCTATGACTACCTAAACACTATTATCCTTGAAAGGTGATTATGACAACCCAATAATTAAATTCATGGAAATATCTTGAAAGTTTTTTATCATAATGGGTAATGGTGGTTACAACTATATTGGTCATAGATACACTACCTTTACCTGTTAGGAAAATAATATTGGGAATAAAATTAAAAAAACATCTTCCTTCATTCTAAATAACTAAAAGGGGGATTACATGTGATGATATATTTTGGTATCTCTATGATAAAATGATCAAAATTAATGCTGAAATATTTTCAAAACATCTATTTTTAGTTCCAAAGGAACCAAAATCTATCCTTTAAAATAATTCATTAAATCTTTTGTAATATTGCAACTATAAATTTACTTTAAACCAAATTAATCACCACTTATCCTATTTCACTCATTATCAATTAAATGTTACTTTTTCACATGATATATCAAAATTATTTTCATACTATGATAGTAAAATAGTAAAACATACATCACATCCATTACCTCTAAATTAATGTACACAAATTATCTAATTATTTAACACTTTTCTCCATATTTATTCACTTCTTTAGTTGTATTATTTCTACTCAAATCATAAACTATATCATTTATCATTACTGGTGTAAATATAATCTCATAATAAAAAAAATTCATATATTCAGTCCACTTTAATAGTTTCAATTTGAAATTATTCTCCATGAATGTATACAAAAAACTATTATGATATATATAAATTAATTTTTTTATAAATATTTAATTACTTTGAAATTATAAATTATAAACCACAATAGTTAGAATTATATCATAAATAGTTTCCTGTTTCTCATGACCACTTTGAATCCTTTACCCATATGACATATCAATACTCCACTACAACATAATTAATCCTAATCCTAAACCAGAGGGATTAAATTACACCTCATATCCATATCCTAGATTATAAATAATTAAAAAAGGGTTTTGGTATATCTCTTTGTTAATTTTTCAAATACCTCCTAGTATTTCACACTATTGGAAAATATCTCACTTTTCTATGTCAAGGATATCCTGTAAAAAATTAATTTGAAAAAAATCTTGAATGAATCTTAAATTAAATCTATCAAAACCCCAAAAATATTATATTTTAAAATAAATTAATGAGTCTTTACCATGGAAATTCCACATTCATCTTCTCTGGGTCAATAAAAATTCCATTTTTAAAAATTTCATGGATAAAAAATTTTAGTTGATAAATAAAAAAAGTGATAATTAGTAAACATGAAATATAATTTATGATCCTATAAAATTCCAAAAATAATATCTATACACTTCACATGATCATCTTGCATTCTTGTTTATATCCTGATATCATCCATAAACACTACCACAAATGTTTCCAAATATTTTCTTGATATTTAGTTCATTACTGTTATAAACACTTCAAGTGTTTTAGTAACTCTAAAAAAAATTTAAAAAAATCATACTATCAAAATGAATAATGAAATTTAATTTTTAGATAATTCATTCACTTTTCTATTAATTGATGATATCCAATTAAATTTTGTATATTAGAAAGAAATGAGATCAATTTAGATGGTTTAATAAATAATAAATTCAGTGTAAATGGGATTTATTATTTATTATTTCCTACTTTCATTTCCCATAGTTAATGCATAAATACCTACAACCATTAGATTTTCTGGTAAAATGAATTAGTGATTCCTAAGGAGACATACTCAATTCATTGAATCCCTTTTTTTAAATATCATTTAGGTAAAAATTTTATATGCACAAATTTTCTAGTTCCATATAGTAATATGGTAGATAAATAGGAAACTTTCCAAGTACCGGGTTAATAGAAAATTCTATATCACCCCTTGGTGGGAATCTAAAAAATTAATCTTGTAATAAAACTCTATACTAATCCACCACTGTAGAAACTAGAGTTTTTTATTTCCATATATTGTTCATAGAACTAAGAAAACCAATTGATAAGATATTGACGAATCATTACATTTCATTTTATCCTCACTTCTAGGATTAAATCCCTAATCCCCACTAAAATTTTGTAAAATCCCATCTATTATGAGTGAGAAAAATATATTCCAATATCAATTGACTTGAACCTTGAATTTAATTAACCAATAAATCCTAATAATCATTTCATATGATTTAATTTCATGTACCATAAAGTACATTTAGATATCTTAAATTTCAATAATAACCAAGTAGTATAGATAAATATACCCTTACTCATTCCTTTCTCTCAATCAAGTATTAATCTTAATATTATATTGAATCAACTAAAATAGTAACCCTAATTGATATATTAATCAAATATAGATAAATTAATATGATTATAAAGTATAAAGAACTGTATAAATAATCATAGAAGTAATCATAGTGGTACTTATCACTAGGGAAGGTCTGACATCAATCTTCCCTCATTGATTCATGTTTAGTTTCAATGATCATTCAACAAACATTTCATATTATAGTATGCTCCTCCTTTTGATATACCTCCACTATTTATGAGTCTCTAATTAATTCTTCCATGGTTATCCAAACTATATCATCAATATTTTAACTTAATTTATTTCCCCACCTTTACTTACAAATAAAAATCCCATAAAATACTTCTTTGGATGACCAATATTCCCACATTGGATACAATATCATGTTATAATTGGGAACTCGTATTTTTGTTTCCCCACTCCTTGATACAAAAACAATCTAATGACTTTTTACCTTTTAGGTAATTAATAATTTTAACATCCCAACATTACTAAAAATTCAATCCACTTATTATTATAATAACTAAAAGGTATTCTTCCCCCATCCTTTCAAAGGAAGGAAGGTTACCAAACACCATATATACACTTTAATAACCTCCACTATAGAAACTATAATTTACACATCCTTGTAGTTAGGTAGTATTAAAAAAATATTCTCAAACATGATCATTGGACTTAATCATATCTCAAACCTTCTAGCCTTGAGGTTCTAATTCTTCACTAACTTTTGTGTATAACATAAAAGATCAAATATTTTAGTATATACATTACCACTAATATATTTACTTATCCAAAAACTATAAATTCTTAAGAAATTGAAAACATTAAATACTATGGAAAATAATAATATTTTAAGATCTCCAAAAAACATTCTAGACATGATTCTTATAAAGTATATATTTTATCACAATTTTACACAATTTTCAAGTAAATTATTCTAAAAAATATTACATGAAATTTATATTTAAGGTTAGTTATATTTATATAATAAATAATTCATGTTTCATATTTTCTAATTATTATAGTAACACATTTCTAATATTACCTCTAAATGATAGTGGAATAAACTTTAAAAAAATCGATACACAATCAAAATGCCTAGATATAAAATGGTCAGTTTCAATATCCAATTATTAGATAGCTTATATAATTATACTCAAAAACTAAGGATCCAATGGGGTAAATCCCACTAATACTTTTCTTCTTCCATAAGAATCACTTTTAAGAGGAATAATTGTATAATATATATACGTATTTAATTAAAGTAACATAATATTCTAATTAACCATCATCATAAAATTCCACTAATACTATGTCAAGGTGTATTCAAACCCATTTATTTTTGGCAACCATATTTCCCTTTATTTTAATATAATTATTCGTTAAATATTTTATAACAACAATTTATAAATCACTTATAAAAAAATAAAATCATCATGCCATTGAAAATATAATTTTATGTAAGAAAATATATCTCCATTAAAAATATGGATATTTGATATAATTATTTATAATATTTTTCATGATACATGAAATATTATTTTTCATTACCCAATATAGTTTATGTTTTTATAAATAAAAATATTCTTTTAGGTCAATATCTACTATTCATTTACCTGAAATTATTAGGGACCTTAGGGTTTCCATAAAAAAGTAATATACATATATTATTATGTATATTTTGACTTCTAAACATCCTATTACCCATTACTATTATAAATACTAAGTTGTAACAAAAAATACATGCTTATATAACATTTTATAACACCCATATATATGGTCTTAAATCTTGAGACCTATTTATGAGTGCCACATATTTTCAATAATGTTACCCTGATCACTCTAGGATAAAACAAAGGATAATGAAAAATCATTGGGGGATAAATTTAACTCAAAATAAATTACCCTAATAGATTTAAAATTCATATTGATATAAAATTTTTTTATTAAAAAACAAAAAATTAATAGTAAAAATGAATGAAATAATTTTACAAAACAAATAAATGAAGCATACAAGACTCTACAATAACCTAAATAAACAAATGTGACTCAAATTTAATCCACCATATCTACCTTCCATATTTACTATGAAGATCTCTTACTCACCACTGATAAAGTAAAAAAAATAATTCTTATCCTTTAATTTCAACAAATCATAATTTTATGCATATTAATGTACACATATTGTAAGTGAGTTTAAAATCAATACGTTTTTCCAAATAACACTAATAAATAATCATTCACGAGGAATACCAAAAAGTCAATTTTAATCATTAATGGTAAATACACATTTTCATAGAGATAAATAGATTTACCAAAAGTAAATGGCATGAATTATTCTATAATAAATATATTTATTTAAAAAAACTTATTTTTTAAATAAACATTATATAAGAATTACCTTTGTTAGAATTAATTTAAAAACCTTGTTTTATTATCTAGGGGCATAATTAAAAAAAATCCCTGTTTTATCATGTTCTAAATGAAAAATCACCTTAATTTACTAATTTATAATTGACAAATATTCCCGCTTTTCCATGTTATAGTGGAAAAATATTTTATTTCTTTCACCAATAAAACAAAATATTTTTCATCCCCAAATATCCCACAAAAAACTCTTATCCTAAAAATATATTTTTCATTGGAAAATATTACATATAATAAACAAACTGAGTGTCAGAAATCTACCCCTCATGATTTCCCACTCATCCAATAAGAGTAAAC
This sequence comes from Viscum album, assembly GCA_963277665.1. Taxonomy (NCBI): domain Eukaryota; kingdom Viridiplantae; phylum Streptophyta; class Magnoliopsida; order Santalales; family Viscaceae; genus Viscum; species Viscum album. The sequence continues at coordinate 1,149,649,921 of OY728121.1, read as the reverse complement.
TTCACCAAGTCTCATTTTGTAATACATGTCATCACCCACTCATAATAAATTTAAAACACATTATTTACCATAAAAGGGGTAAGTTTTCTCCTTCTATCCTTATTTATCCCAACCATTTCTTTCCTTATCTCCTACACTTTATGTCTATACTTTATCATGTTTAAAGAATAGAAGATTCAAAATATTCCTCACCAAAATCTAATTTTAATTCCTACACACAAAAATACAAGAATATTCAATAATAAAAATTAACATAATTTGTCAAAATACAACCTTTTTCTTGGGTATCTTCAAAAAATTCTATTTCCAAAATATTTTTAAATTTTAAACAAAATTAGGATTTCTCTCAAATCCACTATAATCAATTAATTTTAAGGTCACAATCATTTAAAAAAACATAAATGGATTTGATAATCTCATAGAAAATATCTATAATATTATTAGTTTGAAAATTATCTTTTAACCCTCTTTTATCTATATCTTATATGTTCTTCTATTGAAAATTTTAAAAAACAAATTTTTTTTACCCTTATGTATGGCTTAGGATTTTCATAAAGGTAAAAAGTATTATATCCTTACATAAGCTATTTTTTTTAGTTTTTTAAGGGTAACCTATACATTTAATAAGGGTAATATAGAGTTTTTAAAAATTGTGTAAGGGTAACATGCAATTATGTAAGGGTAACATTAGTGTTGAATAAGGGAGGATCCTATTTTCTAAATGGTGTGTAAGGGTAGGGATGAGTTGTTTAAGGGTAACTATTTATTTACATGGGTTGTTTAAGGGTGAACTAATACTATCATGTAACACTTAATAGTTTTTAAGGATAAAATTGAGTTACCCTTCTACATCACCATTTTTTGAAAAAATTCTTTTAAAACCTTGTTTTTGTGTTTTCTTCTTCCCAGCTTGATCCTAAAAAGAATTTGATGATTTTAAATACCTTAAATCATGGGAATTTATTCCTTTGATTTTTTAAAGGTTTTAATCCCTTTATTATGGATTTTAAACACTCAATATTCAATATCTGTTTTAAAGACAAATTAAATGGTGAATTTAATTTTGGGGTTTCCAAGATTGTAAAACTAAAATGTGGTATTATTATTTTAAAAACACCCAATATACCTCTATGATTTAGGATCATTACCAGATTTATGAAAGAAAATGTTAATGAATCAATTCCAGAATTCTTCTCCTTATACCAAAATAGTTCACAACTTAGCATTGTTCTATGCCATAGTGGTCGATTTTTCACCGTAGAGATAGACTTTCAATGCACTCCATGACACAAATATTTGTATTGAACCATGGTAGTCCACTATATACCAAGGTGTTTTTTCTATTACAAATCTACACTAAAATTCATTTTGTGTGATATGGTTCCTTCCAGGGTATTTTTTGGATCATTGTTCAGTTATCGATGTTTAAAGAGTTACATTATCCTTCTTCCAACTGAACTTGAAGACTCTCATTATTGGAAATTGAATTTGGGTAATAATTGGGTATAAGATTTCTTTTTTCATTTTTAATTGATCTAAATACCATGTCATGTTTTATTTAAACTATTTCTAGAAGTCCTTGTCATGTGAGGTGTTTCGGTTGGTGTCAGAAAGATTCGGGTGATGACACCTTGATGAACCTTCACGTTGACATAAAAAATCTTGAGATAGAAATTTCATTATCATTTGGGGATCTCGTATAAAAATGTTTTTATGGTATAATAATTGTGATAGATTTTCTTTCTTCCATGATTAAGTATGTTCTCATGTGGGTGTGTGTATCCTATTATCATGTTTGATGATTATCACATGTATTTTTTCTATTTCTATTATATTTCTCATGATATAATTATATTTTTTAGCATGCTTGTGTATTATCTTTCCTTTGGAGGTTTAAATTTTAGTACATGTGATAGGTTACTATAGTGGTATGATTACCCATTAGAGGGGGAATTCACGTGATGATCAACAATCGCAATGTAAGAGTATGATATCCTTGTGGCCCGATAGTTACTCGATGCACCTTGTGGATACCAAGTAACTTGTCATTACTTGATGTACTTTGTGGATAACAAGTGTCATGTTTCCATCCTTACCACTAGTTTGGATCATTTATAACATCTTTGATCATCATTCCAACATAGATCCAAAGGAGGTATGTCCAAGGGTTTTTGGATGCTTGGTTAGTGCACAACCATTTAGTATGTGATTGGGAGTTTGATATTCTTTCCTTAGAATTTATTATTATCATTACATACAACTGATATACATGTGAAGAAATTTTAATGAAATTTTTTGTTTTCCTATTGGATTTTATAGATCTAATGGAGGGAATATGATAGACTTCGATAGACACCATAGTTTACTCATTTTTTATTTACTGCATTTATACTATAGTTTAGCTTTCCACTTTGGGAGCCCATTTAATTATTGTGTGACCAATATACCATCTTGATAGTTACTAAATGTTTACTCTAGTTATTTATTTATTTATATTATGTTATATTATTATTTTATTATGAAATGATACTAAGGGTATAGTCTTCCCACTAATGGATTTGGACCCTCGCTACTGGCTGAAAACCTCTTACATAAGGGGAGGCAAACATGGGTTCAGGTGAAACTCTAGTTTGTACCAATTGGTTCAGGCTAGGGTCTTACAAAATGGTATAATAGGAAAAATTTATTCTTTTCTTTTTATACTAACCTGAGACATAGTATAAAGGATATAACACTGTGAGACTCAGGTAAGGGAGTTTCCATGCGCTAAGCTAGCACATTTTTAATAGACATTTGAGGTACCATGGATGAGATTGTTGTTACAATTTTTATGATATTTTGAGTGTTTCATGCATCCTGATTAGGAGAAAAATATCAAAATCAATATATATAATTTTTTATATATATCAGTACTATAATTTAATTCCTTAAAACATGTGTTTTCTATTCGTGATAGTTTCTCAATTGTGTGATATATTTATTTACAGTGCTATTGTGATGTATATTTGTTGTAATTAGTTAGTTTAACTAAGGTTTTTATTATTTTCTATTTTTATATATATGATAGTGATTAACGTGTGGGGATAGAGAACCTGGGTTAGTGCCAGGAGGGATATGCCTTGGGTTATGGGTAGACTCTTAGGTAAACCTTTGTTTGATCCCTTAAACTGGTTAGGATATAAAAATTTATGTCTTAATGTTTTCCTTTATTTTACATAAGATGATTCCACGTAGATAAATAGTGGGACCACCTATATTGTTAGAGGGCACTATAGAGCATTCTACCATTCCCACTCTAGTAGTTCAGGTAAAAGGAACACATCAACTATAATTTTTTCCTAGTTCCCATTCAAGGAGGGGGAGTCATCAGGAATATGGTCCACTAATATCGAAACTTTCACCTCCAGTATCCTCTATAATTTTATGGTACTGGAGGCCCTATGGATAATAAGGAATAAATTCATATTTTTGAGAGGATATCCAACCTATTATAGGCCCTTGAGGACCAGAAGGATAATCTTGTTATCTTTATACTATATGAAGCTCATGGTAATTAGTGAGATTTTATTATCTTTTCTCTAAGGAGATAGGGACTCATGGGGGTGATTTTCAAGGAACTCTTATTTTAGTTTTTCTTTTCTAGGAGTGATGAAGCTAGTATAAGAATAAGAGTTCTTGGAGCGTCATCAAGGAGAAATGATAGTGTCTTATTACTCAAAACCTTCAAAGTGACTCTTCACTTTACTCATCTCTTTGATGGAGATGAGGCACATAAATCTAGGATGATTGAGATTGGGATTAAACTAGAGTTGAGATTCCAAGTTAGTAACTTAGATCTAAATACTTATACTTTGGTGCTCTATAAGGACCTGTTGATAGAGAAGGGCCTCAAAGAGGATCGATTATCTAGTTTCATTTCATCCGTAGTTATAGAAATTGGTATACCTCCTATGTAACGACCCGAAATTTTTAAATAAATTTTGTTTCCTAATTTTATGTGTTATTGTTATACTCAACAAAAATGTTTTATTTGATAAACATGATTATAATTAAAATGAGATCAGTGGGTTTTGACTATTATATAACCATCGGTCAATATGACCGCTGTGAACAAAATGTTTTGATTATTGTCTCTAAATATAAGTAATCTTGGTTAATTATTATAGAAAGAAGATTCGATGGCCTCATCTAGTAGTCTTGGACCGATCGAAGCCCATCTAACAGAGCTTGGGAAGGAGGTAGTACCACTGGGCTTTGCTCTAGATCAAATCCAAGCCGAACTTCATCATGTGAAGCTGGAACGGAATCGCCTTCGTGAGAAGCTCAAACTGATAGAAATTACTACTCGGGCAATGTTGACTGAGCCACCCCAAGCTTCTATCACCCTAGCACACCTTACTCTTAGGTCCTATGCTGGTATTATAAGGGGTTATGTAACGAGACCGTAACTACCTTGTGTAATCCTTGTTTTAAATAAAAATTGGGATTTCTTCTTATGATGAAGTTTATGAATTTTGAAATGACCGGATAAATATAGTATGCATATTTTTGATGAATTTTAGAAAAAGGATATTTTAAATATGTTTATGTAAACCCTAAATAATTAAAAATGTGTAATGATTTTCAAAAAATGGTCTTCTGCAATTATGTTCAGTACTAAATTTAGAGTCTAATAAGATCAACTTGATTTTTGATGAATAGTAAATTATGAATAGTGATTTTATGATTAGGATAAGTAATATGACCAAATGGATTAGTAATCTCACTTAAAGAAAGTTTTAAAATAATCTAGGCACCTTGATTATGTAATGTGATTCAATAAAATAGTTAAATAATGGTTTCATTAATTATTATTCAAGTATTAGTTTTTAGGGTGAATAGTGTTTTTTAATTAAAAATTTAATTAAAAATAATTAGAAAATTATTTTTATAAAAATGACCTTATTTTTGAACTCAGTGCATCGATATTATGTTATGGTAATTTTTGGGGTTTTTTCTGAAAAAAATGAATTTTCGATGAATAGTGTTTTTATTTAAAAATTAAATTAAAAATATTTAGAAAATTATTTTTCTAAAATGGATTTCATTTTTGAAATCAGAGCATTGATATTTGGTTAATGTGAAATTTTGGGATTTTTCTGAGAAAGTTGAATTTTCAGTGAATAGTAAAAATACAGTTTTAGGGTTTCGGTATGTTTAATGACATCATCACGGTGTCATGATGATGTCATGAGATCTTTTGAGGGTTGGCCGGCCAAGGGTGATAAATTATTGTTTTGGGGGCCCCATGTGTCCTAACTTCATGATAAATGACAAGGGAGAGCACATGGGTTTGAGAAAAGCACATGTGAGGTGTCCCTTGGCCATTAATGCCTTGTCCCCTGACTTTCCCTATAAATACCAAGCCCTACTCTCATACATTCGACTCCCCACTCATTCCAAACGAATTTCTGGTCTCATTACATCCCAAGGAGTCCTCCCAATGTTCCCTCAAGCCCTCAAGGTCCCAACCTTTGAGGTTTAAGAGTTACATTTTAAGGTAAGGGATCCGACCTCTCTCTTTCTTTTCAAGTAATCTCTTTTATGTCTTTTGTTTTATACTCCATGTTCTTATGTTGGAGGATGTTATTTTATATTCATCCTACTGCCTATTTAATGTTCATATGATGAGAGACCCCCCCTTGCTCTCATCAATTCGTTTTAAGAATGTTTAAGTGGCGCCGTTAGGCTGCTGAATTTTTAAGGGATTCTTTCACCTTCCTCGTTTTCAAGTTCTATTTTCATTCAAGTCTTTCATGTTCCTTTTTATTATGTTGGGGTATGATCTCTAAATTATCATACTGATCTTTTATGATCATATGATGAGAGACCCCATTTGTTCACTTCAATTCAGTATTTTGAAGTTTTAAGTGGCGCCGTTAGGCTGCCGAATTTTTAAGTGGTTCTTCACCCTTCTCGTTTTGAAGTTCTACTCTCATGTCAATTATTTCAAGTTCCTTTTTGTTATATTGGGGTATGATATCTATATATATCATACTGTACTCTTATGTTCATATGATGACAGACCCCATTTGATCTCTTCAATTCAGTATTTTGATGTTTTAAGTGGCGCCGTTAGGCTGCCGAATTTTTAAGTGGTTCTTCACCCTTCTCGTTTTGAAGTTCTACTTTCATGTCAATTATTTCAAGTTCCTTTTTGTTATATTGGGGTATGATCTCTATATATATCATACTGGACTCTTATTTTCATATGATGAGATACCCCATTTGATCTCTTCAATTCAGTATTTTGATGTTTTAAGTGGCGCCGTTAGGCTGCCGAATTTTTAAGTGGTTCTTCACCCTTCTCGTTTTGAAGTTCTACTTTCATGTCAATTCTTTCAAGTTCCTTTTTTTTATGTTGGGGAATTATCTCTATATCTATCATACTGAACTCTTATGTTCACATGATGAGAGATCCTATTTGATCTTTTCAAATCATTTTTGTTGATGTTTAAGTAACGCCGTTAGGCTGCCGAACTTTCATAAAAGAAATCTAATTTTTTTTTTCATCCTTCCATGTTTTTCATTTCAAATGGTATGTCCTTGAAATTTCATTACCATGATCATGTATCCTTCTTATTCTGTCCATGTACTATTTTATGGGTAATTTATGAATGTTTGACCCATTTACCTCTCTTTTAATGTCTTCTAAAACCTCAGAACATTGCCGTTATGCTGCAGAATTTCTGTCTCAAAATGTCTATCTCTTTTTCTAAAGTCCTTTTATTTTATTAAGTGAATACTCAAAGATCTTTCTTCTAAAGGGGTATTTACATATATACCAAAATGTTCTATTTTAAATTCTGGGATTTACATACATGAGAACCACCTTCCTTTTCTGTGGGTTTTAAAGTGATATAAAGATCATGTCTTTAGAGCAGTTTTTAAAAAGTTATGATTATGAAATGAAACCCATTTCCTTTATGCTATATGGGTTATTTATGAAATGTTTGATGATGATATATGTGGATCACATGATAACAAAGGAAAATTTAAGGGTGCGCCCTGATAGCGCTCCAATGCATTGGGTAATGATGTAACCACTAGAGATTACAATTTTCACGATACCTTGGTGAATAACCTTGGTAATTTTAAAATGACACCTTGGGGATGGACCTTGGTGATATGTTCATGATTTTCTATGTTAAATGATGTAGCCACATCTTCAAGTTATGAAAAAGTTTTATTTTTATTATGATATGCCTCATGATTTCATTTTCATGCATTAAAGTTCTTTTCATGACTTTATTGATGTATCTCAAGTTCATATGTAAAATGTTTCACTTGTTTCCCTTGCTGGGCCATCTGCTCACCCTTCCTTTTGATGTATGTCCCCAGGTTATGAGATGTAGTAATGAGCCTAGGGTGAACATGAGGAGAAGCCTTTCAAGTGTTTAAGAAGAATGTTTTTTTTTCAGGTTTTATGTTCCTTGTTTCCAAGACACTAAACCTTAAAGATCCTCAGTTCCGTGTAATGGAATGAAAAGTTATGTTATAAAAAGACGGGATGCTATAGTTGGTATCAAAGGATGGTTTAGTTATTTATGGAAATTAGGATATGAAAACTCTAGGAGGAACCCTATAGAAAAGTTTAATATAGGAAATATTCCTGGTATTTTGGTGAGTATTGAGTAAGGGGTTGCCAAGCAAATACATCCCTGTCTGGATACGAGCAGGTAGAGGTGGCTCTGGAACAGATGTACATAGGGGTAAAACCCGAAAACACCGCTTTGAGCTAGACTCGAACGGGAACTGGTACACGACAACGGGCCTTGCTGCACTCTTGGTTACGACACTCCCAGGGGATATTCTTTGGTAAATTCATAAGCTTGGTATGAACCATTGTTAAAGGAACAAAGATAAAATAAAATAAAGGTTCACATAAGAATATATGATCATTCATAACCTAGATGGGAACCTAGGAGATCACAAGTTAGGGTATACCTTTCATATACAAGTTATCCTTATATGCTTTCAGTTCCTTTTCATGATTATTAGCTAAGTACTTAAGCCCCTAATTACGCTTTCTCTTCTTAGTTAATGGTGGGAAATGGAAGAACATGTTCCGACAACCAATGTGATAGGAAATGCGACGATTTTCGTATTAATATGACAGGGATGATTAGGGGATTAAAACATGATTATTATTTTGGAAGACGTTCATTATTTTGGGAACCATATTTGATCGAGGTAAATAGATTACTACGGTATTTTCATTGAGGAGTAAGGTTGACTTATATTTTAAAGAATCGATGAATTTAAGGCGAACTTATAGTAATTTAGGTTACTTATGGGAATGACTAACCTATCTTGGGAAAAATATGTTTAGGTTAGATACTTTTTTTATAAGATGTTAGGAGTGGTTGATGTTGTCTGGAGATGAACAATGAAGTTGTTTTGGAAGACTATGTTATCAAATCCTTATTGTATTTGGGTTTCAATCTTAGTTTGGTTTGTTTTGAGGAATTTTAAGGACCGTTATTTATGGAATGGTCTATGATGAACTTTGGGTAGTACCATGGAACTTTGATGATTTAAAAGTAGTTTCCATTCCTATGGGATTCTTTCTTTTTGAAGAGTTGTTTTACCTTAACCTTTCTGTTTTTGGGATAATGTTTAAAGATAGAAGAAATAGATAGTTAATCTTTTGTAGATTATGTGATTCTATAGAAGATGATTCTTGTGCTTTTATGAGACCAAGTGTTTTTGAATTCTCATCATTTGGAGAAAAGATTAGTGTTGGTAGGGACTTGTTAAAGGATGAAACTCTACTTGAAGGTAGGTATATTTTCTTATGTTTTTGTTCTATGTAGTAAATGAAATCCTCAAAATTATGAAAAGAAACGTAAAACAAAAATGTTGTTGGTTTACGTTTCCTACTAGGTAATCAAAGACCGTTTACACACATCATAAGTTTGGGATTTTCTCATGGTTAACTTTCTCCTAATCATGTTCTCTATCTCTCTCCCTCAGAACTTGACCCTTTGTTTTCTCCTCCATGTCCATGTTTTCCTACATGGAACCCTAGTGTGGGTTAACTCGGGTGACCTTTGTACTTCCCCTTCTTTATTTTAAAGTAATAGTTTTACTGACTCCTTTTCCGATGTGGGACTTTCAATGAAATTTCAAAACCCAATTTTAAAATTGCGAGGACGCAATTTCTTAAGGGGGGAAGATTGTAACGACCCGAAATTTTTAAATAAATTTTGTTTCCTAATTTTATGTGTTATTTTTATACTCAACAAAAAATGTTTTATTTGATAAACATGATTATAATTAAAATGAGATCAGTGGGTTTTGACTATTATATAACCATCAGTCAATATGACCGCTGTGAACAAAATATTTTTATTATTGTCTCTAAATATAAGTAATCTTGGTTAATTATTATAGAAAGAAGATTCGATGGCCTCACCTAGTAGTCTTGGACCGATCGAAGCCCATCTAACAGAGCTTGGGAAGGAGGTAGCACCACTGGGCTTTGCTCTGGATCAAATCCAAGCCGAACTTCATCATGTGAAGCTGGAACGGAATCGCCTTCGTGAGAAGTTCAAACTGATAGAAATTACTACTCGGGCAATGTTGACTGAGCCGCCCCAAGCTTCTATCACCCTAGCACACCTTACTCTTAGGTCCTATGTTGGTATTATAAGGGGTTATGTAACGAGACCGTAACTACCTTGTGTAATCCTTGTTTTAAATAAAAATTGGGATTTCTTCTTATGATGAAGTTTATGAATTTTGAAATGACCGGATAAATATAGTATGCATATTTTTGATGAATTTTAGAAAAAGGACATTTTAAATATGTTTATGTAAACCCTAAATAATTAAAAATGTGTAATGATTTTCAAAAAATGGTCTTCTGCAATTATGTTCAGTACTAAATTTAGAGTCTAATAAGATCAACTTGATTTTTGATGAATAGTAAATTATGAATAGTGATTTTATGATTAGGATTAGTAATATGACCAAATGGATTAGTAATCTCACTTAAAGAAAGTTTTAAAATAATCTAGGCACCTTGATTAAGTAATGTTATTCAATAAAATAGTTAAATAATGGTTTCATTAATTATTATTCAAGTATTAGTTTTTAGGGTGAATAGTGTTTTTTAATTAAAAATTTAATTAAAAATAATTAGAAAATTATTTTTATAAAAATGACCTTATTTTTGAACTCAGTGCATCGATATTATGTTATGGTAATTTTTGGGGTTTTTTCTGAAAAAAATGAATTTTCGATGAATAGTGTTTTTATTTAAAAATTAAATTAAAAATATTTAGAAAATTATTTTTCTAAAATGGATTTCATTTTTGAAATTATATCATTGATATTTGGTTAATGTGAAATTTTGGGATTTTTCTGAGAAAGTTGAATTTTCAGTGAATAGTAAAAATACAGTTTTAGGGTTTCGGTATGTTTAATGACATCATAACGGTGTCATGATGATGTCATGATATCGTTTGAGGGTTGGCCGGCCAAGGGTGATAAATTATTGTTTTGGGGGCCCCATGTGTCCTAAATCCATGATAAATGACAAGGGAGAGCACATGGGTTTGAGAAAAGCACATGTGAGGTGTCCCTTGGCCATTAATGCCTTGTCCCCTCACTTTCCCTATAAATACCAAGCCCTCCTCTCATAAATTCGACTCCCCACTCATTCCCAACGAATTTCTGGTCTCATTACATCCCAAGGAGTCCTCCCAAGGTGCCCTCAAGCCCTCAAGGTCCCAACCTTTGAGGTTTAAGAGTTACATTTTAAGGTAAGGGATCCGACCTCTCTCTTTCTTTTCAAGTAATCTCTTTTATGTCTTTTGTTTTATACTCCATGTTATTATGTTGGAGGATGTTCTTTTATATTCATCCTACTGCCTATTTAATGTTCATATGATGAGAGAACCCCCCCTTGCTCTCATCAATTCATTTTAAGAATGTTTAAGTGGCGCCGTTAGGCTGCTGAATTTTTAAGGGATTCTTTCACCTTCCTCGTTTTCAAGTTCTATTTTCATTCAAGTCTTTCATGTTCCTTTTTATTATGTTGGGGTATGATCTCTAAATTATCATACTGATCTTTTATGATCATATGATGAGAGAACCCATTTGATCACTTCAATTCAGTATTTTGAAGTTTTAAGTGGCGCCGTTAGGCTGCCGAATTTTTAAGTGGTTCTTCACCCTTCTCGTTTTGAAGTTCTACTCTCATGTCAATTATTTCAAGTTCCTTTTTGTTATATTGGGGTATGATCTCTATATATATCATACTGGACTCTTATGTTCATATGATGACAGACCCCACTTGATCTCTTCAATTCAGTATTTTGATGTTTTAAGTGGCGTCGTTAGGCTGCCGAATTTTTAAGTGGTTCTTCACCCTTCTCGTTTTGAAGTTCTACTTTCATGTCAATTATTTCAAGTTCCTTTTTGTTATATTGGGTTATGATCTCTATATATATCATACTGGACTTTTATTTTCATATGATGAGAGACCCCATTTGATCTCTTCAATTCAGTATTTTGATGTTTTAAGTGGCGCCGTTAGGCTGCCGAATTTTTAAGTGGTTCTTCACCCTTCTCGTTTTGAAGTTCTACTTTCATGTCAATTCTTTCAAGTTCCTTTTTTTATGTTGGGGAATTATCTCTATATCTATCATACTGAACTCTTATGTTCACATGATGAGAGATCCTATTTGATCTTTTCAAATCATTTTTGTTGATGTTTAAGTAACGCCGTTAGGCTGCCGAACTTTCATAAAAGAAATCTAATTTTTTTTTCTTCCTTCCATGTTTTTCATTTCAAATGGTATGTCCTTGAAATTTCATTACCATGATCATGTATCCTTCTTATTCTGTCCATGTACTATTTTATGGGTAATTTATGAATGTTTGACCCATTTACCTCTCTTTTAATGTCTTCTAAAACCTCAGAACATTGCCGTTATGCTGCAGAATTTCTGTCTCAAAATGTCTATCTCTTTTTCTAAAGTCCTTTTATTTTATTAAGTGAATACTCAAAGCTCTTTCTTCTAAAGGGGTATTCAAATATATACCAAAATTTTCTATTTTAAATTCTGGGATTTACATACATGAGACCCACCTTCCTTTTCTGTGGGTTTTAAAGTGATATAAAGATCATGTCTTTAAAGCAGTTTTTAAAAAGTTATGATTATGAAATGAAACCCATTTCCTTTATGCTATATGGGTTATCTATGAAATGTTTGATGATGATATATGTGGATCACATGATAACAAAGGCAAATTTAAGGGTGCGCCCTGATAGCGCTCCAATGCATTGGGTAATGATGTAACCACTAGAGATTACAATTTTTACGATACCTTGGTGAATAACCTTGGTAATTTTAAAATGACACCTTAGGGATGGACCTTGGTGATATGTTCATGATTGTCTATGTTAAATGATGTAGCCACATCTTGAAGTTATGAAAAAGTTTTATTTTTATTATGATATGCCTCATGATTTCATTTTCATGCATTAAAGTTCTTTTCATGACTTTATTGATGTATCTCAAGTTCATATGTAAAATGTTTCACTTGTTTCCCTTGCTGGGCCATCTGCTCACCCTTCCTTTTGATGTATGTCCCCAGGTTATGAGATGCAGTAATGAGCCTAGGGTGAACATGAGGATAATCCTTTCAAGTGTTTAATAAGAATGTTTTTTTTTCATGTTTTATGTTCCTTGTTTCCAAGACACTAAACCTTAAAGATCCTCAGTTCCGTGTAATGGAATGAAAAGTTATGTTATAAAAAGACGGGATACTATATCCTATCACTATGAGGATTTCCATAACTAGTAGTATAAATAGGAGGGATTAAGATGTGTAATAGGCTATTGTAATTTAGGTCAAGCATAGCATGTATTTTTTTTATCTCCCCTAGGAATATTTACACAATACTTCCATTGTGGAAAGGTTAGTCACTATCATAAGTTTTTTTGCAGCACCTAAGATGTAGCACCCCCAATTTTAGGTACATGAACTTTAATTCATGTATTTTGAGTGTATATAATTACAGGTTTAAGTTTTTGAGAAGTTACGAGGGGTTTTAGATTATTTTGGAGGAATTTATGGAGGTTTACAGTTTGTGCATGTTTAGTAGAAACTGTTTGTGCATGTTTAGTAGAAACCATGCAACACCTATAAGAAACCATGAAAGGGAAGACATTGGGCATTAGTCAGATGCATGTTCGGTGAATGGTTTTTTGAAATCATGTGAGTGACCAGGGGAAATTTTATTTTTGGAGTAGAGAGAACAAGATGAATGGAAAATGGTTTGTCTAACTATGTAATAAAACCATTCAAGGTGTGGCCTTAAGAAAGTATCACCACATGGTTAGCACATAGTTTTCTAAAATTTTCATCCTAACTATGTAGTATATAGTTGTTCCTCCATAAAATTTGGATGTAATCCCAATTAATCCCCCATACCCCTCCAATCCCTTATTTTCTCCATAAAATTACCTTCTTTTTCTTCCAATCCTTTAGCGACAATACCATTAGATATGAGAGTGATTATTAGGAAAATAAAATTATGGTAGAGGCTCAGATTCATTGGTAAATACCCATTATTATTCAATATTCTTAGATAAAAAGTTATTCTATCTATTTTAACCATATATCTAGTCCATTATGGATAAGTATATATGTTATGAATGGTTTTATGATGAAATCATGTTGTATCTAGTAAAGGAAATTTTGGTTGTGATTAGATCTAGAAGATCTATGTGTCATTCTTTATTCTCACCAGCGTTTGAGAGGTAGGTGGATTCTCTCTTATCTCCACTTGATTTAGAACTTGAAGGATTAGTTTTTATTAATTTTTTTCTTGGAATCATTGAGAAATACTTATGTGATTCTTGATGGAAACCTCATTGTGGTTATTCTATTGGAATTTAGGTAAAATGTATGGATTTCAAAAGTATAAATTTGTTTATAATTTTAAAATGATGATTTTAAAATGATAATTTTTAATGCATGTGAAGTTTTTGTTGAAATTATTTGAATAAAGGAAATGTTTTATGTCAAATTGTTTTGGAATGGGTTTTAGAAAACATGGTGGATGTGAGTTCATTCCATTTTATGTGATCCTGAATAATGGGCGTGTACCATTAGGGTACAATGACATGACCCTAGATAAGGGGTGTGTGCCATTAGGTTACTTGGACATTGATAACCTTGTGATGAATTAGTGGATCAATGAAAGACTGTTAACGAGTATGGAACTATCACCTAAGAATCCATGGTGTGTGTGTGGAGACATGATTTTGGGTATTCTAAATAAATGAGAATGTTTTTATGCTTGAAAATCTTTTCCTTGGATATTGTTTATAGTTTTGATCTAAATTTTTTAAACTTATTTTAAACTTTTTTTTATAAATTGTGATAAAAATGTTTTTCCTAGTGGAATGAGTTGGGAATTCATTGGGTAAATCCTACTTAGTTTATACATACCCCATCTGGGGTACTATTTTTCATTTAAATATGTCATCTATTGAGACACAGGTAAAGGAAATGTATCTCAGTTCTTTAGTGATTCTTTTTGATACTGTGGGTTTGGCATGTGGAGTTAGAGCTTGGAGTGGGTAGGGTGTTTCTAATTGATGTCACTTGGGATTTTTGAGTTATTTGGTCTTTTGGTCATCTTTTAATATGTCTTTGGTTTCTACTTGTAATCTTATATAGTTTATTGGGTTGGTTATGTCATGATTTGTATTTTTTTAATCATTCATCATATAGAGGTTTTCTTGGTTAATGTTTATAGAGTTTGTATGTATCATATTTCAAATGGAAAATCATCATCCAAATGTTGTTAAGAACCTTAGAATTTATTTCTAGCATTTTATGTCTTAGGGATGTCACCTAAGGCCTTGTATCACGCCTGTAACTTCTAAAGACAATTTGGAGAGTAGGATGTTACAAATTGTATCAGTCTTAGTTAGTATAAATTTCTTTTTAAGACAAATGGTATAATTTTTTTAGTTATTTAGTTTGGATGGCAGTAAGGATAAATGATTTTCAAAACTTCAAATGTAGAGAATAAAAAGGCATAAATATATTTTTTATGTTAAACTTCATGTTATTAGGGTGTTTGGGAACATGAGTGTTTTAAGACACATCTAGGTGCATAGTCAACTCATCATAATGGGTTAAATGATGAGAGTTTCATGACATGAATTGATAGTAAGACTTTACAATAGGATGACAATGTTCATTCTGAGTTTAATGGTTTATGAAATTGACAAAAAGTGTTGATTTTTGAAAATAGTTAAAATGGTTAAATTTTGAAAAGAATGATTGTAGTGTTTCCAAAAATGGTGAAAATGTTAATGATGGTTAAATTATGGAAATATTTGTTGTGATATTTTTTGATTTGGTAATGTAAAATATCTAATCCTTAAGTTTATAATGATTAAGACTAAATGGAGTTTGTTCTAGTTATGTTGAATGGCACTGGGTATGCATTTTCAAAATCAACCAAAGGAGGATGATGAGAATGTGGTTTCCCTTGAGCCACAGGTGAAAAAATAGCTGGTCCAAATCATTGTCTAGGATTTTTAGGATGTGGATAAGGGTAATAGGAATGATTAAACTCGAAAAGTGGTCCATTTAGTTTAGTTCCAAAAACCGAATCCACCAATATTTCAGGGGTATTTTGATCCAGAAAAAGTAGAAGTCAGGTTCAATCAGATGAATCAACTCTTTTAATTCTTTAGGACACCAGTAGATCTTAATGTAATGTTAGAAACATACAAACTAGATTATTTGACACAACAATGGTGGGAATTAGAATTTTAGGCTAATTTGGACCAAGGAATGACCTGGGAGGATTTTGAATAATTGTTTAACAAGCAATTCTATCTCACACATTTCATATTTATAGAAAATTTACTTTTTTAGATTGAAGTAATAGAAAATTATGGTGATAGAGTATGTGACTAAATTTATGAATTTATTCCACCTATTACCATAATTTTCTACAAGTGCATCCTCGAAGGAACAAATTTTTGAGTCAGGGTTGAAGTGGTATATTCACCCAAATACTTTTGTTCATTGTATAACAGATTATACAAAAATGGTTAATAAAATGATGGTGAAAGAAAGGTATATATTAATAAAAATGGTTGTGGGGATCATGAACATTCTTATGGTAATAGGTTGGAAATATTATGCTTAGAATAATTGTAAGAGGGACAAATAATTCTATAGTAGTGTTACACCTTTAAATAAGACAATGGGATCAGTAAACATTACTCATCAATCAAAATGTAATCTGAAATGTTTTCAATGCAGTTATTTAGACCATATGAAGTGATATTGTATGACACTTCCTAGAGCATGAAACATTTGGAACAATATAAGACACATTCAACTCTATCTTTACAGTTCTCCAAGGTCTAGTCCTAAAGACACATTTCATGTTTTTTAGTTATCTTACACTTCAATGGGATGCGTGCAAAAAAATTACTCTTTTTATCAGAATATACTGATCCAAGTTAATTTTAGGAAAACCAAAACTCCTCAACTAGTGTAATTTAAATAGGGTAAAAAATAGAAAAGTGCAAAAAGTAAGAAATTGTATATATCTAATAAAGTGATTGTGGATGATCAATTTGGTCCTTCGATGGTGAGAGGTATGATTATTTTGAATTCTACCATTATGAAAGATTTTTTTGATATAGATGTTTCCCACTCATTTATTTATTTATTATTATTTTTGATAATATGGGTTTTATTATTGAGATTATGCCTTATGTTTTGAAAATTCAATATCCTTTTGGCCAAAGAGAGTGTTGAGCCTTTATGTGTAAATCTTGTTCTATAATAATCGATGGTGCAGAATTGGTTTGGGATTTCTCTATTTTATAGTTGAATTTCAATGATTTGATTCTGGTTATAGATTGGTTGACATCATTCAAGGACCACATTAATTGTTATTCCAAAAAGATTAGCTCCACATATTTGGAGGGTTTTGAATGAATTTTTAGAGGATATTGGGATATAAATTCTTGTAGAGTTAGAAAATTGACACTAGTGGTTGAAACTATATCTTATAAATTAATAGTGATTACCATGGAATATATAGATGATATTTAGAATATATATTTTCTAACTATAGTTTAATTGTTTCATGACATTTTACCTCAAAATTTCTCAAGGCTTCCACCCAAAAGAGAAGTGGGGTTTATGAATGATCTCTTGCCGAGGAGAAGTCCAAATTGACTTCCTTATTATCAGACGGAACCAAAATAATTTAGGGAGATAAAAGATTAATTGGAAGAGTTTTAAAGAAAATGGTTCATTGGATTGAGTATATCTCCATGGGAAATATTGGGTTTGTTTTTGAAGAAGGCAAATATAACTCTTAGACTTTTTGTAAATTTTCATAAACTTAACCAAGTTACGATAAAGAATCAGTATCATCTTCCATGAATTGTGGATATATTTGATCAATTAAGAGGATCCCAATAGTTCTATATAATTAAATTATGTTTGGGGTATCACTAATTGAAAGATCAAAAGAAGGATATTCCGAAGGAAGATTTTAGCAGAAACTATAGTAATTATGAGTATGTGGTTATGTATTTTGGTATCATGAATGAACCAATAATATTTCTGTATTTGATGAATAATATATTTAAGAGGTATATTGATTGATTTTTGGTGGTGTTTTTAATGATATATTGGTGTATTCTTGTAAAAAATCCGGTCATGATAAACACTTGGATATAGTGTTGAGTATCTTATGGGATAATCATTTGTATTCCAAGTTAACAATGTGTAATTTTCAGATAGATAAGGTGTGTTTATATGGCTATTTCATTTTTGAAAAAGGAATTTATGAAGATCCTAAAAATATAGAAGTTGTTATCTCTTGGAAACCGTTAAAGCATATCTCTAAGATATGTAGTTTCCTTTGTTTAGTGGGATACTAAAAAAGTTTTTATGTTATTTTTCATTCTTAAAATCACCAATGATATATTTTATGAGGAAATTCATTCCTTTACAATATAATAATGAATTTTATAAATCCTTTCAAGAAATTAAGGTTACTCTTACATCAACACCCATCCCCACATTTTTAGAGTCTGAAGGGGATATGTAATCTATTATGATATGTCAAGATCTGGGTTGGGATGTGTTCCCATGTAGGGAGATCATGTTTTGTATTATGGTTAATAATAGTTATAGTTTCTTGTAAAGAACTACCCAATGTATGACTTGGAATTATCTACTATGGTCAATTCTTTAAATACGTGGTGTCATTATCTATTTGGTGATAAATTCATAGTTTTTAAAGATCATAAGATTTTGAAACACATATTCTCACAAAAAATATTTGAATTTAAGGCATAAAAGATGGATAGAGTATCTGTATATGTGTGACTTTGACTTAATGTATACACTAAGAAAAGGGAACACTATAGAGAATTAATTAAGAAGTAATTCATATGATTAGTTGACTAAAGAGACTTTAAAACAGTGGAAAATAATGACTGTTATAGAATATATACATCTGGATTACACAAAAAAAGGTGATGATGTAGTTTTCTTCCATTTTTTTTATTCTTGATTTGGTGGAGTAGGTTAAAGTTTCTCAGTCCTCTGTTCCTAATTATGTTACTATGAGGTCAAAAATAAGTATTGGGGAGACCATTCAGTGTTTAAATCTAGATGTGAGTTTAGTGTTTTGGTTTAGATATCAGATGGATGTACCTTTAGCTTATTAGGAACATCTTCATGGTGTCCAACACCATTAGAGATGGTTTATTCATTTAATAATACCTAAGATATAAAAATATTTCAAAGCACAGTTTTGGTGGGTTTTCCTGGAAAGAGTTATAATAGAGTATGTCTTGAGATGCATCACTTTTCAGAAGGTCAAGGAATAACATCAACAAACAGTGGGTATGTTTGAATATTTTCTAATTTTTATGTGGAAATGGGAGAATATAGACATGTATTTTTTACTAGGTCTACCAAGGATAGTTTGAAAACACAATTTCATATAAGTGATTATTGATTATCTCACAACGTCGACTCACTTCATCTAGATTTTTGAAACAAATTTGGTGAAAGAATTGTCAAAAATATACATTTGGAAAATTTTAAATATGTATGGTGTTCTATTCTTGATTTTATCTGACCAAGACACCAGTTTTAAATCCCTTTTTTGTAAATCCTTACAACAAGACCTTGGAAACAAGTTGGATATGAGTATGGCTTATCATCCTCAAACGGATGGACAGTCTAAATGGACAATCCAAATGTTGAAGGAAATTCTTAGGGAGGGTTTGAGGGATTTTTTTTGGATTATGGGAAAAATATATAACTTTATTGGATTTCTCATACAATAATAGTTATGAGGCCTTCATGCATATGGCTCCTTTTGAATCCTTTTATGGGTTTCCTTGAATTTATCCACTTTGTTGGGTGGAAACAGTTGAGACATAAATTATTGGACCTAGCCTTGTGCAAGAGATCCCTGGGAAGATTTAGTTTATTATAAATAGGATATAGAAATCTTAGATTCATTATAAATCATATGTTAATCATTATTGATGGTTGTTTTCATTTGTGGTGAGTGATCATGTGTTTTCAAAAATCTATCCAAGTCTTGGGAATCATCATTTTGGTAAGCAGGGCAAGTTGAAACCTTGATATATATGTCCTTTTGCGACACTTGAACAAGTAAATGATGTAGAATATCAGTTTTATTTTCTAACAAGGTCTAGTTTAGTACACAATGTGCTTCATGTATCTCAGTTAAAGATGTTCCAGCCTAATCATGGCCATGTGATTTTATAGGATCATATTGACATAGAGTTGGATGATATGTTGATACATGTATTGGTATAGACTATGGATAGAAAATATAAGATATTATGTGGTAAAACCATTATCCTAGTGAGAGTTTTATGGAAACATGGTTGATTGAGGAAGAAACATGGGAGAATGAAATGGAAATGATAGAGTAGTGTCCCGAACTCTTCCAAGGAAATGGGGGATATCCACTTTCCATGGAAATAAAGTCTAATGGTTCAGAGAATATAACACCTTTATTTTAGGTACATGACCCTTTATTCTTTTATTTTTAGTCTATATAATGCTCGGGTAATGTTTTAGGAAGTTCAAAGGGGGTCTAGAATGTTTTGATGGAATTTCTCAAGGTGAACATTTTTTGAACGATTATTAGAAACCATACACCACCTCTAGGAAACCATCCAAGGGATGGCAGTGGGAACTGAGTAGGAAAATGTTTGGAACATAGTTTGTCCAAACCATATGACTGCCTAAGGGAAACCATGATTCTTTAAATAGAGGGAAAACATAGTTGGCACACTATTTGTCTAACTATGCAAGCCAATCATGCAAGATGTGGCCTTAATACATTAATACTTCACGGTTGGTGCTTATAATTTCAAAATGTGTGGTCTAACCATACACTATACATTTTTCCACTATAAATTGTAGATATAATATGAATTAAGTCACTAAACCCTCTCTATTCCCCTATTCTCTCCATAAACTAATTTCTTTTTTCTCCTAAGGCTTGATAGGTGATCCCCTTTGATCCAAGAGTGATTATTAGGAAAATTAAAGTGTATTATATGACCTGATTCATTATAAACTACCCATTACTCCTCATTCTTCTTTGATTTAAGGTTTATCTCTCTCATATAACCATAGTTTTAGTCCATTATGGATAGATCTATGTGTTATGAATGGTTTTTTGATGAAATCATGTAGGATATTGTGGATGGAATGTGGGTTGTGATTGGATCTAGAATATATAAGTATCGTTCTCCATTTTCATAAATGTTTTATAGGTAGGTGGATTCTCTATTATCTCCACTTAATTTAGAACATGAATTATTAGTTTTTATAAAAATAATTCTTTAAATGGTTGTGAAATCCTTGTGTGGTTCTTGATAGAAACATCATTGTGGTGATGGATTTTGAATTGGGAAAAAATAGATTGATTTTGGTAGAACCCCTTTGTTTACAATTTTAAAATGATGATTTTAAAATGATGGTGTGGTTTTTATGAATGTGATTTTTTTAAAATTATTTAAATAAATCAAAGATTTTCTGTAAAATGGTTTTGGAATGGGTTTTTCTATACATAGTGGGAATGAGTTCATTTGATTTGACGTGACCATAAATAAGGGGAATGTACCTTTGTGGTATAAGGACATGACCCTAGATAAGGGGAATGTTCCATTGGGGGAACTTAGACATTGTTAACCTTTTGAAAACATAGAGGATTGATGAGATACCCCTCCTGAGTATGGAATTGTCACCTGGGAATTCCTAGTGTGTGTGTGCGTGTGTGTGTGTGTGGAGACATGGTTATGGTTCTTCTAAATAAATGTGAAAGGTTTTATTCTTGAAAATGTGTTCCTTGGAAATTGGTTATGGTTTTTATCTAAATTGTTTAAAATTATTTTAAACCGTTTTATATAAAGTATTCTTATAAATTTTTTCATAGTGACAAGATTTGGGAATTCATTAGGAAAATCCAAATGAGTTTAGAATCACCCACTTATTGGGCACCGTTGTGTGTTTGAAAACATCATCATTTGAGAATTAGTTAAATGTAAGTTATCTCATATCATTAGTGAGGATTCTTGATTCTATGGGTTTGGCATGTGAGGTTGGATCTTGGAGTGGGTTGGGTTTTTTCAATTGATGTCACTTTGGAGTTTTGAGTACTATGGTCTTTTGTAACTCTTTGAATATGTATATGTTTTCAACTTGTAATATGATATAGTTTATTAGTTTGGTTATATAATGAGTTTTATTTTGTACTCAGGCATCATATAGAGGTTTGGTTTGTTATTGTTTATTTAGTTTGTATGTTTCATCTTTCAAAAAGAAAATCATCCCCCAAATGTTATTGAAGATCTTGGAATTTCATTCTTTAATTTGGTGTCTTAGGGATTCCACCTAAGGCCTAGTAGCACACCCATCACTTCTCAAGCTAATAAGGAGGGGTGAGATATTACATAAGACCACCTATCAATAGTAAAAAATGATGATGAATCTCTATCAGTTTTTCTCTAGGGCTTAATGGATGAGGTTTTGTAGAGGTTCGGGATATACGTGATCTATGACTCAAGGGTATAGTTGGGGTCCTCTTCCGTTGAAACATGTGATGACTTAGACTGCTCATGGGTTATAAGGATAGGGTCGTGGAGCTGAAGAAGGATATATTTAAATAGTAGTCCATACTCTAGAAGATGGTGGTGAGGGACCATATACCATATGAGGTATGGTTTCTATCACATCTAATTTATTTATTACATTATTTAATACTGGTACTTCCCATTCCTTCATATATTCACAAGTAGTTGTTAGACTTGACACACTGGCCAAGTAATCATCTAAGTTACTTTCCCTTGATACACTTTTGGGAATGAAATTAGACTATATTCAGTGATTTCTATAGTTTCTTATAGTCATTTACAATTATGGATATCAATGGGACTTCATGATTCAAGAGATGATGAGATTTGATGTGATTCTCAGATGGAATGACTGACCATATTCTAATCTGACATTGATTTCTATAGGAGTCAGGTGTCCTTTAATTCACTAAAGTGAGTGAGGTTCTTGATGATCATATAGTAGGAATTGGGGGTAGGTGGAGTTGTTATAGACTTGATTTATCATGAGAGAGTCATGATAAATATAGAGGGTTTGGATCTTTCAACAAGACCAGTTGAAGCTCCCTTTACCTTTTCTTTGACCATGGATCTCTATTAGGGAGTCTTTTAGGATGATTTCATAGATTCTACCCCTTCATATTTGAGTTGGGTTTTATATAGAGCTCATTCCGTGTAAAAAATAAATTTATATACCTACTTATCATATGGTTCCATCTACACCGAAGGATCTCAGTGTGAATCTTGATGAATTGAAGCATAAGGGCTTTATCAGGCCGAGTACCTCATCATGGGGTGAACTTATATTGTTTTCTAAGAAGGTGGATAGTAGTATTCGAATCTATGTTGATTATCAAAAACCGAACCATGTGAAAATGAAGAATAGAAATCCATTTCCTAGTATTGATGATCCTTTCTATCAATTACAGGGATCCCAATGGTTCTCCATGATTGATATTCGATTGAGATATCACCAGGTGTGGGTTAGAGAGGAGGAAATCCTGAAGATAGAGTTTTCGAGTATGTATAGTCTATATGAGTAATCGGTGATTCCATTTGTATTTAAGAATGTTTTAATAGTGTTTATGAATATCATTAATAAGATCTTCCACCCCTACCTAGGCCCATTCGTCATGGTGTTTGTTTATGAAATCATTATCTATGTATTGATGCCATAGAAGCATATTATATGACTCTAGATAGTCCTTAGTATACTTCTAGAACATCAACTTTACACTAAGCTATCAATGTGTAAATTCTTGATTCAAGTGGCTATTTTCTTGAGGCATATGGTTTTTGAGATAGGTATATTCATGGACCTAGATAAAGTATAGGTAGTGATGTTCTAGAAATGTCCTCAAAACTTGTTAATTATTAGAAGATTCTTCCATTTATTCTAATATCAACTATGTTTTATCCAAGGATTCTCATTTCTATCAGCACCTATGACTGCATTGAAAAAAATGGAGTATAGTTCTAGTGGTCAGACCAGTGTGAAAAAGTGCTTCCTGAGATGAAGAGGAGGTTAAATACAGCTCCAGTAATGATACTAACTAATCCTAGGATTGGATATGTCATATAATATGACACATATTACACTTTTTTAGAGGAAATACTCATATAAAAATATAACGTAATAGCTTATTGTTCATGAAAGTTGTGACCCCATGAGCTAAACTACACCACTCATGACATATAGATGGCAGTGGTGGTCCATGATCTATTTTTTTAGAGAAATTAAGTCTTTAATGAGAGGTTTATTATCTAAACTTACCACAAGATACTCTATTAAATCTTCATACAATGGGAATTTAACTTTAGGTAGAGGTTTTGGGTAGAGTATCTTCAAAATTTTGACTTCTAGATGGACTATGAACCATGGAAATGTAATGTCATTATGTATGCTCTTATCTATAAGATGAAATTTTGGTAGGTTCTTGGTTAAAGACCATTAGAGGAGTAGTGGTTCTTGATGAGATTATTTACTGACTAGAGGATGAATTATTATTAGGATTAGGTATAAATGACTTGTACTCCCATGGTGGTCAAATTTTCTATTGTAGACATGGTAAAGGTTGGACATGACACTAACCTAGAGTGTTTTATGATGTAGGAATAACTAACTAGAGGTGAATCAATACCCAGGTGGTCATTAAGAGATGATGATGTGATCTTTATGCATGGGAGGGTAGTAGAACCTGATTCCATTAGAGATGAACTAATGAGGTACTTACATACCTATGGATGGGTGGTACATCTTGGTGTGAAAAACATATGAATTTAGATAACAATTCAGGTGTCCTGGGATATGGAGTAACATCACTAGTTTTGTTTCATAGTGCCTTACCTACTAGAGGGGAAAGTCTAAGCACCAACATCTTGGTGGTTTTCTCTAGCCACCTATAGTTACCATTTCTAAGTAGAAGAATATCATTATGGACTTTATTATAGGGATACCTAGGACCTCAAGGATCTGTGATGACTTCTAGGTGATTATTGGTTGGCTGATGAAAGTTTATAATTTCATATAGATTCATGAGAATAACTCAGTAGATGATCTAGGAAAGATATATTTCCATGAGATTATATGCTTACACAGAATTCCCTTAACCATTGTTTCTAGTAGGGATGAAAATTTCACATCATTATTTTGGTAGGGATTTCAGAAGGACCTAAGGATTCAGCTGATATTGATCATAGTGTACCACCGTTAGACAAATAAAAAATTAGAAAAAATGATTCACATAGTAATGTATATACTCTGAGCTTATGTTCTAGGATTTAGTGGAGCTTGGTATGATCACCTATCCATGGATGATCTCACATAAAACAATAGTTATTAGGATTTGATTAAGATGGAACCTTAAGAGGATCTTTATGGGATTCCATGTCATTCACCGCTCTGTTGGCATGAGACTATTGAGGAAATGGTTTTGGGTCCCAGTTCAGTTAAAGAGACCTTTGAGAGAGTTAAATGAGTTAAAATAGGTTGATCACCACTCAGAATAAATTTATATCATATTTTGATAGTAGGAAGATACCTTTGGAGTTCACATTGGGTGATTGGGTTTTCTTAAGAGTGGTTCCTTGTTTAGGCCACCAACATCCGAGGAAGAAGGTAAAGTTAGACCTAATATATATTAGACCCTTCAAGATCATCGAGTAGGTTAGTATAGTGGCATATCATCTAGATATTCCTTTTCACTATCAAGGTATTCACTACATATTTTATGTGTCTCAACTTTGGAGGTTTTCCTGATCCTTAAAATGTCATAAAATATGAAGTTATTGATATGAAACTTGATAAATCATACTAGGAGTGACTGATGTAGATTATATACCAGAGAAATAAATTCATTTGATGGAATATGCTACCACTCGTCCAAATCTTATGGAAGCATAGACAAATATAGGAGGAGACATGGGAGAAGGAGTAAGACATTTGATCTCAGTGGCTTGAGTTATTAGAGAAATAATTCTAGAGACAATTATCAAGGACAATAATTTGTTATATGGGGAGAGTTATAATATTCTCATTTTTTAAATAATATTTAAATGCATTTTTTCTATACCTTATAAGTTATTTTATGGAAAATGAAAAAAAATCAATTTTTTTAAACTTATGTATGAAATATGGACTATATAAAATTAAAAATTCATATACACTTATTCAAGCTAGTTTTTGGGTGTTGTTGAAGGATAACTCCTCAACTTATAAGTTTTTAAGGGTCTTCTTAGCTTCATGTAAGGGTAGACGGGGATTCATGTTGGGGTAATCCCATATTTATATAAATTGTGCAAGGGTAAAATATACACTACATAAGGGTAAGCTATAGTTTATAAAGGGTTTTTATGGGTAAACTTCCAATACATAAGGGTGATATGAATTTCTCATATGCTGTGTAAGGGAAACATTAGAGTTGTGTAAGGGTAGATCCTAGTTTTGAAAGGGTGTGTAAGGGTAGGTTTGAGTTGTGTAAGTGTAATTTGTTATTTATAAGGGTTACATAAGGGTAGCCTAGTACCCCCACATGATATATAAGAGCTACATAATGTTAAAATCATCTTATCCTTATGAAACACCATTTTTGGGAAAAAATCTTTAAAAACCTTGTTTTTGTGTTTTCATCTTACTAGATCATACCAAAAACACATATTATGATTTTAAATGACTTAGATCATGTGAATTTATTCCTTTGAATCATTTAAATTTTTTAATAATTTTATCAATGATTTTAAATACTCAACACTCAAGGTTCATTTTAAAGAAAAATTAAATGGTGAATTTAATTTGGGGGTTTCCAACACTCTAAAACAATGACACTGTATTATTATTTTAAAAACACCCAATCTATGTCTATAATTTTGGGTCATTACAAAAGTTACTAAGTGAGGTATAAATGACTACATTCCATATTAATTCTCCTTTCACCATATAAATTTGTGAATCATAATAGTTCTACACTATAATATACCCTTCTATGTTATGGATAACTTCTTCTGGTGATCTCCCTAACAAAGATATTATTCCTACACCATGGTAGTCCACTCTATGTAATGGTGATCATTTATAGTAAACTTCCATGTCATAATTCCCAACATACACCATGTTTCCATACAAGGCCTTATTGGGAGTTGTGTTATATTTTCACTTTTCTGAGACAGATGTTCTCCGTCTTACAACCAAACTTGGAGACTCTCATTATCAATGACTGAATTTCGGTAAGAATTAGTTCTACCCTTTGTATTATTTCTCATTTTTTTAATCTATAACCAGTGTCATGTAGGATTGGAACCAATTCTAGGAGTCCTTAGTTTGCGAGGAATTTCAGTTCGTGCGAGCAAGATTTGGGTGGCAACACATTGACAAACCTTGACATTACTGTCAACAACCATGAGGTAGGAATCTCCTTAAAATTTTGGGCTCCCATATAAACATGTTGATATGGTATAGTTATTTCGATAGAATTTATGTCATCCAAGCTTAATTATGATAACATGTGGGTGTGTGTGAAGATTGTTGGAATGTTTTGTGATTATCACATGTACTTATTCATATTACTACTATAATTCTCATGATTTCATGCTATAATTTTTTATCATGATTTATATTATTTCATATTATCTTTAATTTGGAGATTTTCATCTTAGTACACATGAAATGTGACTGTCATGGTATGATTTCCCCTTAGAGGGGGATTATTCATGATGAGTGATGTTAATGATGGTGGATAATGATAGCCTTGTGGCTAGTTTGTTACTTGATGCACCTTGTGGATACAGAGTTTCATGATATCCTTGTGTATTGGTTATTAGATGATGCAACTTTAGGATACTGAGTAATGTTTCATTACTTGATGTACCTTGGGGATATTGAGTAGCATGATTATCTCGATGAACCTTGTAGATACTGAATGATATGTCACTATCCTTGTGGCTAGTTATAATCATTTCAAACATATTTGATCATTATTATAGCATAAAGGTGAAGCAGGAACAATTGGGGGTTTATGTCATCTTGTTTAGTGCACAACCAATTAGTAAATTATTGTGTGTTTCTTATGCTTACCTTTTTATTTATTATTATAATGGAACACACTTGATATATATGATCACACTTATTAAAGATGAATTGGTGGCGTCCTATTAAAATTTATTACTTAAACCCTCTACGGGTATCCTGATGGGTGTATAAACTTCTTGTATAAGGATCCGAATAAGGAAAATGATCTCATGGCCAATGGATGAGTAGTGGAGCATGGAGATAATAGCTGGGCCAAGATAGAATTAATAAAACATCACAGTTTACAAATTATTTATTTGAATCATTTATATTACGGTTTTTCTTACCACATTAGGAGCCTATTTACTTTTTGTATGACTGGTATTCCATCTTGATAGTTACTGCACGTTTACTCTGACTATATATATATATATATATATATATTATTTTTCCCCATGATGTGATATTGATGGTATAGTCTCCCCACTGATGAACTTAGACCCTCATTTCTAGTCAGAAGCCTCTTGTGTGCGGTGAGGCACACATGAGGTCATGTGGAACTCTAGTTCAAACCTAGTGGCCCAGGTTAGGGCATCATAATATCAAAGCCACCTTGAAAAATTTGTTTTCCAAAATTCACTTAAAATTCTGAAATAGATGGTCCTTTCAAAATAAACCACCATGAGATATCATCAAAATCGATCATAATTCATATTTCACCACACCAGGAAAATAAATCATTTCTTGAGATAATACTCTTTTCCTATGCATTTTTTGGAATAGATTTTTTCTATTATGGCAGTATCCCATGAAACTTTCTAAATAAGGATACACAACCTCTAGTTTCAAACACAAATCCATGATAGTGATATGACTTGAACCCTCACACATATAATGTATGTGTGTTCTAACTTATTTTTAATATGGTCATATGGTATAGTAATACAAGCATGGATCAAATGAATATCATAAACCTACCCTGATGAAATATCATAAATAATTCCACTACCTTTTGTAAAAAAAGTGAAAAGTGATTTCACTTGGTTATTATGTCATACTTCAAATATCATTAATCATTTTTAATGTATGGGAGAAACTATGTTTCATTTATATCCCATGTTATTTCCTGATTTTTTATAGTCTTATGTTACAAAGTTTGTAACTACAAGTTATTTACTCATGCATTATAAACACATGAGTAAGTGAATGCATGTTTGAGGAGAATCCTTGATGGATATAAAATATTTTTAAGGAATTTTTGTGGGGTTTTATTCATTATTAAGATCCTATTAATCCTTTCTCTCAACAAAATCTCTCAACTTCTTCCTTATTTTCATTACAAGTATCTAGCATGCATTGGAGGACTCAAGTATCGAGTGATTTATCTAGACTACATATACAACATGAAGGGGGGTCTCCTTAAATTTCTTCCATATGTTATTCATTAATAATTTTTGATGAAGAAAACATTAGAAACAACTTTATGATGTATGGTATGTTGGTTTCTTAATTTTATAGTTTAGGTGATTTTAGGTATCTCACATGGTGGTATTGGGTTTATACTTTCTTAATTTTTTCTTCAATGATAAAAATTTTCCATTTCATCCTAAGAAATTTAATAGGAGTATCAGTTCCTTGACCAAGTTTTTATATTTCCAAAATCATGTTAAAAGTGAAGATTTATTTTTTACTGCTAACCATAGCATCATATAATCATTATGATATAGGTAATATCATAAAATTTTATGGTTTTAATGATACATGGGTTTCTACAATGATTTATCACTCTTACAAACCCCCGTGAGATTAATCATACACATGACATTGTATTTACATTTTTTCTCACATGGGCCAATGCAAGTAAATACAATGTAGGTTACCTAACATTCTCACACTCTCTATGAAGGTCCCTACACACACCATATGTAGGTCCACACATAATTGATTAATATTATAGATTACTCCAATTATAATTCACTTTTATTGGTTAATCACATGTAACATGTTGTGTAAATATGACACATGTGATTTTCATAATATGCTATACAGGTTTATCCCATACAAGGTTATGGTGTTTTGAGTTATTGTTATGTAGGCCAAATTGGGATAACATTACAAAAGTCTTAAATGTGTTGGGTTATTCGGATTTGGGCATCATATCATAAGAGGAGACTGACTATGTTTCTTGATTACTGCTACATAGGCCACCCTTTGGCACTTTAATCTCATACATGGTCCCTCTAGGGCTATTTAATATCACATAATCCCTAATATCAATCATATTATACGATTGATAGAATCTTTAATGATTTGGTTTATCTATCATAGCATACAACCTATGGAATATCATTAAATTTTATAATGAAGAGAAAATACTTTTTTCCATAAAATTCAATTTTGAATTGAGTTATGTATTTAATAAATTATTTATGTTTTACAGAAAAATGTAAATTGGGAAATTTATTTATTTATTCATAAATATGTTTACAAATTATTTAATTAGTTATTTTTTAATTAATTATTTAAATATTTTTTTGAAATATTTATTAAATATCCCACAATATTAATTTTTATTATTAAAAAACTTTTTTTTAAATTAAATGGCTTGAATAATTTAGAAATAATGTAATTTTTTTTAATTATAAGAGTGATTTATAAAATTATTATAAATTATAATATAATTCCAAATTATAAAATAGTTTATATATTTATATCAAGAATTATTTATAATATCTAATATTAATTGTTCAAAATTATGGCCTTATTTGAGAAATAATTTAAACCATATCAAAATGAGTTTTGATGAATGATTTGATCAAGGATGGAAAAAAATAATATGTGATATTTTGATTATGTAATTAGATTTGATAATGGAAATTGAAATTTAAAATATTCATATTTCCTTTAATATCATATATTTAAATTCCATATAATGTTTTTATATTAAAGGGCTCACATTAGATATAAATTCAAAGTGTTTATATTTATTTGAATTATAGAATTTAAATAATAATTTATACAATATAAAAATTGTATAATTTCTTAATTTACTAACTGTTTATAAGAATTTGTCTCTTTTTAAAATACTCGAATTTTTCATTTATTTATTATTACTTTGTTTATTATTAATAGTTATAAATTGGTTATATTATTAATATGTTTATTATTTAGTTTAACTTGTTAAACTTCTTATAAGTTATTATGCATATATTTATAGAGTTATATTCTTGGTATGATAATAGGTTTAGTTTTCATATACCTTGGATATGGATTGTACTAGGTTATGAGATTTAATTAAGTAGTTAATTAAGAATTATAAATATTAGGTGATAGAATTATGATATTTTTTATAACTCTCTTAGGTAATGTATCCCCAGGTAGAGGGATTTTGGGTTGAAGTACTCTCTATCCTAGAGGCTTATTCCTTTCCTTGAAAATTGATAGTTTAATACATTTGATCTAATATTACTCATGTAGAGATTATTCATTTAATATAATTTTTAACCTTTATAAAAAATGGTTTTATTTACATTATCCATAAGATTCATTTGGATATGTATAAATTTTATTGAAATTTAATTTAGGTTAGTGATGAAAGGTGTGAGTTTTGTAAAGATATACACGTCAATATGGTTTGAACATATTGATTGGGTAGATAAAATATGATTTCAAACTATATAATTAGAGGCATGTATATATTTATATGGAATAACATGAGATAATATGGTTGTTGTGTGGATCCTTTCCACTTTTTTTTCATTGATAATTACAATTCTTCAAATTATTTATTTATTTATGTTTTAATATTTATATGCCTCACTATAGTTATCTCATGCTAGAGGTAACAAAGGATTATATTATTGAAACTAAAATTTCTTATAGAAGAGACAAATGATGTTGAATTTTTTTATTAATTATCCATCATTATTTTTTTAATTATTAATTAATTAGTTATTATCTAATTAATTTAAATTTATTATTAATTATTATTACTGTTATATTCTGTTATTCTGTTTTAATTTTGTGTGGTATAATTTGACTATGTAAATTATAAAATGTATTTTGTTGGTTTGGGAAAAAAAACTTATGTTAGGATTTTTTGAAAATGATAGAATCTTATGTGTCTTTGAGAAGTTTTTAAATTATTTTATATAATAAATTATTTCTCTATGAGAACACTTATGTATTTTTAGTGTCGCACAATATTTTTTATATTCTTAAAAAATATATTATGGATGGATAAAAACCTTACAGTTTAAAAATTAGTTAAAAATATTATGTTACATATTCCCTAGGGGTGTTGCCTCGTGATCTAGTGAAATACCCTTCCAATATAAATTTACATATACCCTCAAAATTAACTAAATTCCTATCTTATCCTCAAATACCTTGGTGATCGATGGACCCATTTTAGATACATTTGATCCCCCATTTCTAGGATTTATCCCCCAACTTATAAGAATTATTTCTTATTGATCCATAAAGATTCCATCCCTCTATCTTCTTAGGTTTCCCTTTACTCATTAACCAAATATGGTTGTATATATTGGATATGGTAAGAATGCGTGAGGATGAAGCATGTGGTTGATGACATATATTGTTCTTTAGGATATTGTTGTTTCCCATAGTTTTATCTTGATCTTGGGATCATATATTTCTCATTTTATACAAAAAACCAACTTTGAAGCACTCATTTAGTTAAGGGACTCATGAACTATCACATGTTTTGTGTAAATTATGGGATTATAAAAATTATTAGTTCTTTATATGATTATATGGACTAACATAATGAATACAATAAAACACACTAAGGAAAATCTAAGTTAATGGGGGTGATTTTCATGTGTTAAATTACATATATGATATTTCATTAACACTTGAGGCTTATTTTATGATATTTATAAAAGTCATTTATTATGTTGAGACTTATGTATTGATTCCATGTTTTATATATTAGAATAAAATTTCATAAATGAAAAATTAATTAAATATGATAATGGACTAGTTATATGGAAGAAATAAATTAATATAAAAGAATGTTTGAATATAGAATAATGTGGTATTACATGATGGTGAAATTTTTGTTGTTTAATATAGTAAATATTTTAGTTTTGGATACGGTTGTATGATTTATGTTGGCTTGTTTATGGGGTTTTTGTAGTAATTTATATTATAAATTACATGTGTGTCATAGTGGGATAAGTTTGAAGATGTGGAATTTTTACTGGGTACAATTCTCCCTCACTGTGGTAGGTGGGGAGGGGATGAGTTGTTTTTGGTGTTTCATGACCTAGTTATTTGATGTGGGAATGATTTTTAGTATCCTGATGGTGCATAATACAGTTGGTAATGATTAAATTGAAATGGCGTCAGCTATAATTGAATAAAATTATGGATAAATATGAATAATTAATGGTTTAAATGGGTTGTTAATAGATGAAAATAATGTGGGCGATGAGTTTGGTGATTTTTCAATAAAAATTAAATTCAATGGATTAATGAATATAATTCTATTGGAAAAAGGTAAATTTAGAAATTGTATGATGGAATGATTAACTCATCTTTTTTAAATGGACATGGTATTTTTTTATAATATGTGGGGATAATAGCGGTTTCATAGTTGCAAAAAAGCATTAATGTGTGATATGGTAGTATAGTGACATTTATGGGATATAATATTGTTATTTTTTGTGAAATCTATTAAATTTTTCTTATGTGTGTAATATATATAAATATATATATGTTTGTGTGTGTGTGTGATGGATTTATTTTCATGGTGATTTCTATATAAATCCCATGTAAATTGGATAGCTATATCAATAGCTAAAATGATTTGGGTATGAGGTGTTTTCCACTAACTTCCATGTCGGTGAGGGAACAAATAGATAACCACCCCACTTCCTCAATTTCCCTTTTATGTGTACTATAATATGTGATAGATATAGGAAGTTAAAATCATATTAGTTTAGTATGTGGTGTTAAAGAATACTCTATGCGGTATTGCTGTGATGATAGGTACATTATATACCGACAAAACTGATAGTGTATTGAATAGGAGGTATATGTTCCCTGGAAGGTTCTACATGGCACTGATAGGATGTACTATGGTTATATTGATGTGGGGATATATGGTGGGGGTCATTCAAGGTGTGGTGAGGTGATGAGGTTGATTTCATTTATTTTTATGATTTCCTAATATGATGGATATTTGGTGGATGGATGAGACATGATATATGGTAGTGGATACGGGATGATGAGGATGATAATGTTGTGGTATGGGGTTAGGTTGTGATATAATATATGGCATGCTACAATAAGATTGTGGAAGGTATTAGGGGAATATGACATTTGAATTTGGGGACTAAGATTTAATAACTAGAGGGTATGTGGTTTCAATGTACCTTTTCATTTCATTCTTCAATACAATTTTGTTATGTTTGGATGAGATATTTGGTGAGCGATCCTTAGTGAGGATGAGATGTAGTTAATCTAATAATTGATTATAGATTATTCAATTTTTTCACTTATGAAAATGTTTGATTCTCCTACATTTTCATTATACATCATGAGTCTTATACTACTAATTATACATTCTATACATACACCTATACATACAATTAGTATTTAGGTTTTTGGGTGAGTTTGGTGACTGAGATGGATCATAAAAACTTAGACCAATAGATCAACTATAGAGGTTTATAACAAGGTAATTATTTGGAATTATTGTTATCTTGGTGTTTTTAATTTTTTACACATTCATAAATTAAATTTTTTTGTGGGTTTGGATATTTTTTTTGTGGATTAGTGGGTTACACCTTATGTTCCAAGGTTATATGAGGATGATGCCTCCCATTTTCATATTTTATACACTTAGGGATAGTCTCCAACCTGAGGCTTATAAAAGGAAACCCTTAAGGTTCAATATCATATTTATTATATTCTCAAGAGTGGTTCCCAGTGTGGGATAGTCATGAAATATTGTTCTAATATATTTTAGTTGAGAGTTTTGAATGACATTGGAGTTAGGTTAACTTAAGGATTACACTAGTTGATAGAGAAACACTACCATTGGAACCTATATCATTATATAATCCAAGTATACTAGCTATAATGATATATTTTTATCTATCATAGGATCCCACAAAAATATCCTATGATTATTGAATGGCCAAGAAAAATGGTGCTTTTTGAGAGAAAATACCTTTGAATTATACCTTCATCATTCGTGTTGGTGATTGAGTTCTAATTTGGGATGATTTTGGGGAATTAAATGAATCCAATTAAAGGAATTTTATAAAATGAACTCTATTATATTGGGATTAGTAGTTTGTTTCCTTTTTATAGAGATTCCATTCATATATGATATATGCATAGTTTAGGTTGGTGAGCTTAAATTGGATAACCTGGTTGAATATAAGAGGGTTGACCTGATTGAGTTGGATGAGTTTTTGAGGAAGATGATGTTTTAGTTTTAGTGTTATAGTGTGGATAATTATGAGGGTAGAATTTTTTTATCAAGAGATAGAGAACTAGTTAGATGATCTTGAGATTTATTTTAATTTGATCAGAGCTAGTATTGAGTATTATGTCCCTCTTTTTGTTAGTTATATTAAAAGTGTAATGGTTGTGGTGGATCATGTATCTCAGGGAGTGGAATACAAAAAATATTTAATGAGATTATTTATAACAATAGTTTCACACTGAGTCTCTATTATCAATGATGAGGCCGGTGAAGAGGAATGTGGTTATATATCCTTAGTATAAGATCCTAAGTGTGTTGGAGATTGATATCATGTTTAAATACCTCCTTTTCATCACCCATAATATATTACCAGATGAGGAATCTAGATCTTAGTGCTTGGATGAGGTGTTGTGTCTGATTATTTGATATGTAGTCACCTCATTTATTTTGTCTATATAATTAGAGTTATAGAATAAAGATTATTTGATTGATAGGATTCAAAATAATTCATGTTTATCTAAATATGAGAGTGATTGTGGTTCCTTGAATATAAGGGATATTGGTTTTGGATTTTAGGTGTTTGTTTTTGTGGTGGGGGGGGGGTCGAGGTTTTGTCTAGTTTGGAGTTATCCTAAGTAGTTTTATTACACTCATTTATTTGGGCCCAGAAGATAAAAAATTCCATACCAAAGTTCCATAATAGTATTACTTTCATGTGGGAGGTATGGTTATTATATATATCATTGTCAAACTATCCAGGACGATCATTGAGGCATGGGTGATCGTGTTCCTTATTATCCCTAGAAGTAGTAGCTACCTTAGAGGCCATATTAGTTGTAGAGGAAACAACTAAATTTTTTTCAAGATGATATGGATATAGTAATGTAAATCAATTAAACACCTTGAAATTTTATTAATTGTCTTCAAATCAACTAAATTTACTTGATATCATAAGTTACATGCAGTACCATGTTTTACCAAACCACAAAATACTACTATTATTGATATAATTATAGACCATTATATCCTATATATTAAATTTGGAACTAAGAATTGGAATTAATAAAATTTTAAAATTAAGTAAAATGGTTTATTTAAAGAAAATATATTTTTAAAAAATTACTTTATTTTCAGTAATGTTATTATATACACTAAAAATACCTTTTTCTCAAAAATGATTTGTTTTTATTTTTGTGAAAAAAAATAAAATTCACTTTTGAAATTTTTATAAAATTTATTTTGAAAAATTAAATTCATTTTTTTATTCATCATTTCATAATTATCATAGGGTTATTTTTTTTAGAATTTTTTGAAAAGATTTAATTTTCAGTGAATAGTGAAAAATAATGATTTCAATTAAAAACCACCTTCCCATTAAAATAATTTAAAAAGTTAAATATCGAGTAAATTTTTTTTAAATGTTAAATAAGTTTAATTATTTTTTTATTAAACTAATTTATCAAATTTTAATCAAATTCAGGTTGAATTTCGGTATTAAAATATTTTTACTTATGAAAGTTTTATCATTGAAAAATCGTTTTTTCATAGCATCTACATGTTTAATTTTATATTAAAATTTAAAAATTTGATGAATATAATTTAGAAAAAAATTATTAAATATTTATTAAAATAATAATTGACAATATTATATAATATTGTCAATATAATTTTTGGTCAAAATTAATAGTTAAAAATGGAAAATTTATTACTGTGGTTAACTTTAAAACAGTTTTACCAAGGGGTTAAACAAAAAAGATACGGGGTTACAATAAACTAAAAACTTATCCAAATACCATTTTATGGTCACATTTTTAAATTATATAATCTAATGTTTTATAATGATAAATTTTTGATCCTTTTTGAATTTTAAAAATGTGGGCACACTTTATTCTTTTCTAAATTCTTTGTGTGTTCTCTCCCCCACTTATAAAAGGGGGCCTCTTATGATATACTATTCACACCTATAAAAACTCTAGGTTTTGAAAATAATCACCAAAATAATATCCTTACATCCCTAATAACATATTGGATATTTTATTTGATTATAAATCCCACATAGGAAGGATTTTGGTGTATACCTAAGGAAGTTATTCGGAGAAGAGGTATCATTCTCAATAGAGTGTTTCTATTTTATTTACTCTTCCAAATCATTCAGATTTTATTGAGTTTTATGATATAATAATACCATTATATCCTATATGATAATGTGTTATTATTTTAATTCCATAACCTATGTTCACCTCCTCTTCCATCAAATAGGAATTGAAATACTTAATCGTGTGTATGGTGGGCTATCGCATCACGAACCCATGAAATTCATTTTCCTTCATAATATCTCACAGTTAGATAAAAAATATATTTAAAATATTTATATAATTTTAATGTCATAAATATTTTTTTTATTTATAATATCATATATACCTTCTTACATTTCATTCCGGGGGAATATGATAACGTCGCTCGTGTGTTTGATAGACTACTTCCTCATGAAGGGATGTGATTCCTTTTTCACTTATGATTTACATGGAAGGTAGTAAGGATAAATTTAATTAATATACGTTTAATATATGAAATAATAATTATTTTTTAAATTTTAATTATTATTTTTTTGTGCTATTTATAGTGAAAATGGAAACAACGTTCATTCTTATGTATGTCCTACTATCTCCATAAACGGTGTAACCCATTTTACTATCTATAACATTTATATATGATTATAAATATTCATATAATGAATATATATTATATTTTTTTCATTTTTTTCATTTAATAGATAATTTAACCATTATGAAATTACAAGTCTTAAAACTACCAAACAAAAACATATATAAAAGATGAAGTATTTATCACCTAGAATAGAAATTTTAACAATAAATTATAAATAAACATGTGAAAAAAGGTTATAAGAAAATAATATATGGTATGTTACAAATTAATATGGTTATATAATAAATTTATATTAAAAATATAATTATTATTAAGGCGTTCTAAATGTGTACAAAGGAAGTAAAAACATTATGTAAGGGAATTCTAGTCTCTCTTTTTATTTATGGAAGACATATGCCATATTCACCACTTTTTTCTTTTGTGTGATGTAAATACTACCCCTTGGATATGATATATCATTAATATACTTATTATAATTATATTTAAAGTTTTATTTGATGTTATTATTTAATCGGTCTTATGATTCAAAAGTTACCTAAGGTATAAATGGTTTTATGTTATGATCAAATTGTTTATCAAAAATGTTTATGAATAAGTTTCCGATTAAGAAATGTTATATTATATATATATAGAAACTCATGAATTTTTTTATACTATGGTAATTTCTTGAAAATAAAAGTTTAAATTTCATTTACCTCTATTTATGTAATCAATTTTCCAATATAATATTTTAAATAAAAACTGATTTTTTTTTATTCGGTCAAAAACCCAAATTTTACATGTCCATGAATTATAAAAATGTTTTAAATAAAGTTATAACAACATCAAATTATTTTAAATTAAATTTACACCTATATTTTACTCTTTAAAAATGTTTTAAAATGAATATTCGTGTCGTTTTCTGAAAGAGGCAGTTCTGAATTTTTACCTAAATGTGAAAGGAATATAATTTTAACATGTAAACATGAATATAATTTTATTTTGTATTTAAAACTTAATTATTTTAATATTTATTTAAAATAATTATGGTTTAATTAAAAAAAATTCCTTATTATTAGGCAATTTTTTATATTTATAACTTAATGATTTCAAATATAAAGGATATTCTCTTGAATAAATTTTTAATGATATTTTATAGAATTTATATTCTTTAAAAAAACCATCAGTGTTGCATATGATTTATTAGGTATATGATAAAAAGGAACTATCCTTATCCTTTAAATGTATGGTATATTATTATTATGAAAATATAGTCATGAAACCTATTACTTTTTCACAGGTTATGATATGATGAATTGATGAAATGTTTATGAAACCCATATCATTTCCTTGGGCTATGCTTTAAAGAAATGTCTATGAATCCTATTTAATTTTTATGGGTTATGATATGATTATTGTTTAATGATATTGTAAAAAACAAATGTGTATATTATGTGAGAATTGGGACTTAAATATCTCTCTAATATATTGGGTGAAGATTTATATCTCATGGGATAATGATAGAAAACAAGACGATGTGATTGATCTGCTATGGGAAACAGATGATGTGCCTAATCAAGTTTGGGGAAAAGGTGACGATACTTGATCCACTGTGATACTAGAAACATGTTATGATTCCTAATCCATTATTATGGGATGGTTTTAGTTTTTAACCTTGAAATATGAAATAGCTTCTATACATATGATGGTGCCACAACTATATTACATGAACTCCGGGTTCATGATTGACTTATGGGGATTGATCACTCCTATAGTTCATTTGTTTTGAAATGATGATGTTTTATTCGATGTATCCTTTTTACGATCCAAGATATATTTGGTATGAAAATTATAATTTATGTTCATAATGTCACACCCTTAACCATATATTATGCTTTAATATGACTATCGATTGATATCTTTGATTTTTACACTTACTGGAAATTTGAGGTCACCATTTATCATGCTTCCTTTCCCCATGTTATAAATAATGTTTTAAGTAGTATATTTCTATAAAGAGTAATCAGTGGGATGATGTTTTTAGTACAAGTTTAAGTTATTTCATGAAATAAGGATATTTGGTAACTAATCTCTAAATACACTAAAACATAAAAATATCGAAACATGTATTTGAGAAATATATTAAATATTCTACTATAAAGATGTTATATATATATATATATATATATATGAAAATCCTAGATCATTATAGTTGGTATCAGAGTAATGGTTTATTTAACCTTTGTTACTAGTACAAGAAAAACATAGTGAGAACCCTTAGGATAATCCTAAGAGAAGTTTCATTTGATATTCCAAACTACCCAGTTATTGTATATTTATGTGTTGATAGATTTGAACTGATGATGGAGATGAAATCCATTTGATGGGTCTTTATTCCAATTCAAAGGGGGTTTTATCTCAGATGATTAGGGAAAAACTCAAAATATTTTATATTCTAATGGTAGATGATTTTTTTTTGTTTTAGGGAATATTTTCCTAGTCTTCCAATGAATCATGAATTTGAGTTCTCAATATAACTCATATATAATGCCATATATATTTAAAATACTCCATAGAGAATGGTTTTGATTTATTTTTAGGATTTGATGAATAAAATTTTGTAGAACATTGACAATTGATTTATTTATCCATGTGTTGCACCTTGGAGTGCACTATTTCTATTTGTTAAGAATAAAGATGGGTCAATGTAGATCTTCATTGATTATTAAGAAATAATCAAGATCATGATCAAGATAAAGTATCCTCTAACCCCATATTGATTACATTTTTGATCAACTATAATGAGCTCAATACTTTTCCAATATTTGACAACATCCAAGATATCATTAATTGAGGGTCAAGAAGGAGGATATACCTAAGGCATCATTCCCTAAAATGTATAGACACTATGAATATATAGTTATTTAATTAATTATTAAAAATTCTACTACTATCATCATGTAATCAATGAATAAAGTCTTTATATATTAACTTGATCTTTTTTTTGGAAATATTATTAGATGATATTCATATATATTATAATAGAAAGGAATGTTATGAATATAACTTGAGAATTTTACTGAAGAACCTAAAGAAGGATAAAATATATTTAAAACATAAAATTTGTGAATATTAGATAAAAAGGGTTTATTTTTGGGTCAGATAATCTCAATCAAGGGTATATTAGTGGATCCATAAAATATGGATTCTATTGAAAATTTGACTATACCAATCATGATAACTAAGATTCAAATTATTCTTATTTTCGTTGGGTATTATAGATATTTTGTGGACAATTTATGAGGACTGTATAATACACTCACCAAGTTAATTCTAAAGG
The DNA here is from genome assembly GCA_963277665.1 of Viscum album. Lineage (NCBI taxonomy): Eukaryota > Viridiplantae > Streptophyta > Magnoliopsida > Santalales > Viscaceae > Viscum > Viscum album. The sequence continues at coordinate 1,149,608,744 of OY728121.1, read as the reverse complement.
GATCCAAGTTCATAATGATAGATGAATACATTGAAAATTTAAAGTAACTAAAGAGATGATTAGTCATTACACCTATGATTACATTACCCAACAATGAATAATGGTTTGTAATCTATCTTTATTCATCCAAGAAGGGTCACAAATGCATTCTCATACAGAATTAAATGGATAGATCTTGTACCTCATGATAATTTAATGTTCATGAGTAAAATTACCCAAATAATGATTTAGTTTTAGATATATTAATTTTTGTACTATATATTTGAAGGAATTATATTTATATAGAAAAGTGTGGTATATATACTGATCAAAAAATATTAATGTATATATTCACATATAAGGAGTTGAACATGTTCCATAGAATGTGTTTAGAGTTGATTAGAGATTATGACTATATAATACATTGTCACCCTAAGAAACAGAAAAAATTGTAGAATGATTTTAGTCAAAAAGATCATTCTAGACTATCTATGATGAGGATCAAAATAGATCCAATATATCTAAATTTTCAAATGATGGGTCTAGAAATCATGAAGTAATGGGATAAATATAATAATTCTTAATTGTGTGTTAAACCATCTATATTAGTGAAGATTATATAGGAATAGGGATGCTGTGGAGTTATAGAATAAGATAAGAAATGTTCTTGAGTTAAACCATGATTGTGATGGAATGATAAGATTAAAGAGCCATGTATATGTTCTTTCCATACTAGATTTGAAGAAGGATATATTAGAAGAGTATCATAGTTCTTCATTCTCTATTCATCATTGAATTAAAAAGATGCATATATATATTTGAAAGAGCATTTCTAGAGGGAGAACATGAAGATATATATCAACAAGTATATATATTGGTGCATTCCATGTTATCAAGTTATGTTTGAGATACAAACATTTAAGGGGATTTTATGACCATTTATTATACCATAATGGAAATGGGAAAACATTACTATAGATTTTGTTATGAATCTCCTAAAAAAACTTAAAGGGAATAATGAGATTTGGTTTATAATTGTTCGAATTGAAAGTTAATAACACGTAATCGTTATTAGATAAGATTTTTCTCAATATCAGATTTATAATATATACTTTATGTAAGTGTTAAGGTTTCATGGAGTACCACATTTTATTGTGTCTGATTGGGACTTGAGGTTTACCTCAAGGTTCTGGTAAAGTCATCAGTAGGATTTGGATACAGAGTTGAGTTTCAATACTGTATATCATCCTCAGATAGATATTCAGATATATAAAATATTTTAAACCCTATACTATATGTTTAGATCTTTTTCAACATATTTTAAATGTGTTTGGGATCAAAATCTTCCTCTAATTGAGTTTTCACATGACAATAGATTTCACTCAGGCACTCAGATAGATTCTTATGAATCCCTCTATGGAAATAAGTGTTGAACTACAATGTAATCAGATAGAGTTGGATAAATGAATCTATTGGGACCTTTCAAAAATTAAGTAATGTTAGATAAGGTTAGATATATTCAATAACACATAAGGATAACACAAATTCCGTAGAAACGTTATGCTAAAAATCAGTAGCATGATCCGAAATTTGAAATATATGATAAGGTGTTTCTAAGAATTTATCTATGGAATAAAGTAATGATATTTTTAAAGAGGGGAAAATAAGACCTAGATACATCATCTCCTTTGAAATTCTTGATCATATTTTTACTATAATTTATCTTATCACTTGGGACTTCCATAAAACCTCTCTCAAGTCCATGATGTGTTCCATATATCTCTCTTGACGAAGTGAAAACCTAATTTATCAAATTTACTAAACTTAGTAACTATATCAATAGATAATTATGTTTAGCATAAGTAACAACCAGTAGAGATTCTATGTCATAAAATTAAATTACTAGAAAACAAGACCACTCACTTGGTCAAAGTTTTTTGGTTAAAACACTAGGTGGAGGATGCTATATGGAAACATGAGGATGTAATGAGGTAGAAGTATCCTTAAATTTTTTTTCCAAAGTGATATAATTTGATGTTATAATATAATTTTATGTGGTTTATAATGTAAAACCATGATATTTTAGGATTATATTTCAAATAAACATAATATATTCAAGAGATTCTATTATATACAATTCCATGTTTTAACAAACCACAATATACTACAATTATTACCATTGAACAATATAACCTAGATGTTAAATTTTTTATTACAAAAATGGAAATAATTTTTTTAAAATTTATTATAATGGTTTTATGTAAATAAAATATATTAAAAATTAATTACTTAATTTTTAGTAATATCATTATATGCATTAAAAATACTTTTCTCAAAAAAATGATTGGTATTGTTTTTAGTCAAAAAGTAATAAAATTAATTTTTTATACTTTTAGAAAATTTATTTGAAAAAACTCCCCTCATTTTTATAATCAAAATTTGAAAAGAAATTTGGGTTAGTTTATTATTAATTTTTTTAAAAGAATAAATTTTTAGTAAATAGGGGAAAATACAGATTTATATTAAAAAATTCCTTTTCATTTAATGAATTTAAAAAGTTACATCTTGTTTAAAAATGTGTTAAAGTAACCTTATCTGAATTGTGTTATTATTTAACCAATTTATTTCATTTTAATCAAATTCATTCTGACTTTTGATAATCAAACATTCTATACTTCTGAAACCTTTCTCTTTCGAAAACTGCATTATCATGTGTCTACGAGTTTAATTTTAAAATAAAGACTTCCAATTTTTGAACATAATTTGAAAAAATGGAATAAATGTTTTTAATAATAATAATTAATATTTTATAATAATTTCAACATATTTTTTAGACTAAATTAATAGTAAAAACATAAAAAAAATTAATTACCACTGTTAATGTTAAAATGGGTTTATCGAGGGGTTAAAATAAAATGATAAGGTGTAAAATAACCCAAAATATTTTCAATGAAAAATTATATTCAATATTTATATCTCAAATAATATAATTATTTATAATTATTAAATTTGGATCCTTTTTTATTGTGGGAAGCTTTGGTACACTTTATTATTTAAAAAAAATCCATTTGTGTCCTCTCCCCCACTTATAAAAAAGAACCCCTCTCCTCTCCCATTCAAAATTCTAAAACCTATTGGTTTATTAAATAACTTCCCAGATAATTTTTTTATTTCCATATTAACATCCTATAGAGATTGGTTTGATCAGTAAGCATACATATGAAGTCTTTCAGTGTAAACCTAAGGAGGTTATCTGAAAAAGAGGTATCACTCTCAACCGAACATTTATATTTTATTTATCTTTTCCACCACTTTAAAATGTTCTTTAATTATGTAAATATAAAAAAATTTATATATTACATAATTATATGTTATTATATTAATTTAATGACCAATATTCACCCCATATTCCATCAAATGTGAAACGAAACCATCGATCGTGTGTACGACCGACTAATTCCTCGCAAATTGATGAAGGTGGGTTTCCATAATAACCTCTAATGGATGGGAATAATGATGTATTTAACATATTTATATAATATTTAGGAAATAAATATACTTATATAATTATAATATCACATATACCTTCTTATTTTCCATTCTATGGGAATATAATAACGTCATTTTTGTGTACGACATACTACCACCTCACGAAATGTTGCAATTCATTTTTCACTTACAATCTAGAAGGATGGTAACGATAAATTTGATTAATATTAATGTTATATGTGAAATAATAATTACTCTTTAAATGTTAATTATTATTTATAGTTTATTCATTTAATCTGTTGAGAAAATGAAAACATCTTTCATTTGTATGTATAGCCTACGATCTCCATGAATGGTGTAATCCATTTTTCTATATCTAACATTTTTGGATGAATATAAATTTTTATATAGTCAATATATATTATAATTTTATCTTTTATAATTTTTCTGAGATATTTAAATTATTTTCAATGTATAAAAACTACAACTATCGAAGAAAAACATACATAAAAGATGAAGTAATCCTCACTCGAAAGAATGATTTAAATAAAGAATTATTAATTAGAGGGTGATAAAAGGTTATATGAAAATAATATATGGTATGCTACATTGAATATCGTTCTATAATAGATTTATAAAAAACCTATATTTACTGTACTAGAGGTTCGAACATGTATGAAGTATGTCGAGACTTAAGGTGATGGATTTATAGTCTCTCTTTTAATTCTGGGAGACATAAGCCATATTCACCACCAATTTATTTTCTACAGTGTATATAATTTCCATTAGACATGTCATATGATTAATCTTCTATTGTAATTATATTTAATGTTTCATTTGATTTAATTATATAATGTTTCTTACGAATCAATTATTAACGAAGTGTTAAAATGTCGTGTTTTTCAATATCTTTGTTTATGATTATGTTTCCAATGATAAAATACATTTATCTATCTTTAAATTAACTCAATAAATTTAATATCCTATTTAAATTTCAGTAAAATACATGTTTTGCCTTTACTTTCTTATATTTATGTACTAAATATTCAAAAATAATATTTTTAAAGAAAAGCCGAATATATTTCCCTCTACTGTCGAAACCATGTTTTCCTTGATGTTCATGTTTTAAAAAAATTTGAAAAGAAAGTTTTACCATTATCAAATGACTTTTAAATAAATTTATATCCATGTTTGTAACATAAAAAATTATTTTAAAATTAATCTTCTTATCATTTTATGAACTATGTAGTCCTGAATTCATAAAAAAATGTGAAAGGAATCTTTGTTTTAATGTGTATAGGATGAATTTTTTCCATAATAATTAACACTCAATTATTTGAAGTTTCCCTTAATTGTTTCATGGTAATTTGCAAATAAAATATTTTCCTTAATATTTGGTAAATATTTAGGTTTTAAAGAAGTGATGTCAAATGAAATGGATATTCTGATCAAGAATTGTTTAATGATATTTTATGTAATTTATATTAATCAACAAAAACAACCTTTTGTGTTGATTATTTTTTTACAGAGGATATGATTTAATGGTACGATAATTTTCCTTTATTTATATGGTTTACAATTATGGTGAATTTATTTTTATGAAACTTCTTACTTTTCTATAGGTTGTGATAATGTGACTTGATTAATTGTTTATAAAACCCGTTTCTTTTCCTTATGTTATTCAATAAAGAAATATTAATGAAACCCATTTTATTTTTTCTTGGGTTATGATATGATGAATATTTTAGGATCTTTTGGAACATAAATTTATGGATCATGTGATATGTGGGACCAATATCTCCCTCCAATGCATTGGGAGAAGACATATATCTCATGATATAATGATGAGAAACAAGCTGATGTGCTTGATCCACTGTGGGAAATAATATGATGTGATTTATCCAAAATAGAAAATTGGTCATGATTACTAATCCATTATGAAATGGTAAATAAGTGTTTATACATGATCCTTTTTATGTTATGGTCTCAGTTTTTATACTTGATATATGAAATGGTTTCTATAGTTATGATGTTTCCACACTTATATAACTTTATCATATGGTCATAATTGATTTATGATGACTTTTCACTCATATGATTTATGTATTTTGAAAAGATTATTTTTTATTCCACGGATAATATTTATAATACCTGATAGATTGGGTCTAAACTTTGTAAGTTATATTCATAATATCATACCCTTATGATTATCTTTTGCAATCATATGACCATTGATTGATATCTTCAATGTTTTTCCTTATTGAGAATATGTGCTCAAAATTCCTTATGTTTCCTTTCCCGAGGTTATAAATAAAGGATTAGTAGGGTATTTCTTTGAAGAGTATTAAATAGAAATATTATTTTGGGAGATATTTAATATCCTTCATGAAATTAGAAGATTGTGTAACTATTCCTCAAAGACACTAAACCTTTATGATCATTGAACATGTATTTTTGAAATGTACAAAATATTTATCCAAGAAGATATAATTTTTATTTATGAAAATATTGGTTCATTATAAGCCTCATTAACTCTAGGGATATGAAGATGAGCGTAGCCATGAATGTGGTCGTCAATAACGAGGTATGGGAGTCAGACATGGGAGGATTCATGATATGAATATTCCAGTGCCAAAGGGGACCAAACTCATTAGTGGTAAAATTTCCTTTTCCTCTAACATGGGATATTACTTTTATTATTCTAGAGTATCACAATCCTTTATTTCGCCTACCATATACCATGTCTTGGGACTAAAGGTGGAGAGGATTCTATTTCCCTTGGTGTTCATTATTGTAGTTGGAGGTCATTCCATTATACATGATGTTTTCCTAGGTTGTGAGATGATTATTGTTAAACAATAGTTATATTAGGATTCATTTATTATTTAAATATAGCCATATGATGTCACTCTCAACATCTAATTATTTTATTTCATACACATGTATTTTCATTATTTCTAGAGAATTGTCGTGTTCTGCAATTAGGATAGAGAACATATGATGTTATTTGGTGTGAGGGAACATCGGATGGGTTATGTATATACACATTCATTATTGTATTAGCTGGTGGACATAATGGTCGATTCTATGGAGGAACCAGAGGTGGATTTTTCTAAATTCATGGCGAATTTCCCCAATTTTATTTCTAAGGAGGTTGTGGTTTTATCCCCTCAACATGATGACAATTGTTAGATCCAATTATTTCTTCTTTCCTATCTATTATTGATTCCTTATTATATGATTACACCTTCCATAATGTAGGGGTTAATGATCTAGTATGATGAAATGATTCATAAGAGCTATTTATAGCCAAAAGTTCAATCATGGGACACTCATATGTTTTTCAATAACCATATAAATAGTGGTACGAAGTTGGTTATTAACTAATAGGTATTATACCTATTGAAGAAAAAGATTCATTAGACTCATGAAAACATTTTTCTATGAGTTCACGGGATAATTTAGGGTTATTCTCAATTATGAAAAACTCATTTATTTAAGGATACAAAAGGATAATGCTATGCACCATAGGGACACTTTATAGGTCGTTAAACACTATATGTTTTATGAGAATTTTTTAAAGTGTATTTTATGGATATAATAGGCGCACTACCTTGGAAAAGTGTTGTTTAACATCAGAGTAGAAGTGGACTTGTCTAAAATAAAGGATTTTGTTTCTTGGGAAGTGAATTATAAACCTTGTATAGGTCCATAATTTCCTTAGTATCATCGGATATTATAAGAGGTTTTTTTTTAAATTATTTCAGGTCATATCCCTATTTAAAACCATGGTAAAAAAGGAATGATCCTTATAATAGACTAATTGGGGTGACAAATTTTTTAACTACCTTAAGGATTTATTGATTAATGCTCAAATTCTCTATCATTAGAGGTGGTAGTTATATTTGAGGTGTTATATGATATTTCCAATATCATTTTGGGTGTAATCTTGATATAGTATAGGAAAATGATTTCATACGGGTCTTGGTAGTTACATAAAAATAAGAGTAACTATGGAACTAGTTCTCTAGAGTTAGAAACAATAAGTTTTTCTGAAAATATTTGGAAACATTACCTCATTGGGGATGGATTTGTGGTCTTCACAGATCTAAAGATCCTGAGGAATATTCTCTCCTATCATGATCCCAATATGTTAGAATAGTGGTGGATTAAGTTTATATATAATTAAAATATTGAGATCTCCTACTCCATAGTGAAATATAATTTAGTTGTGGATTCATTGTGTGGGATTTCACAAGGTTAATTTTTTCCAAAATGTGATGATTATTAGAGGGCGGTGGATGACCATGTAGTGATGCTACTTGATGCATAAAATAATAGTGGTGAAGAATAAATTTTATAAATGAAATTATAGTCCTCTTTGATGTATCCTGTGGAGGATCCTTACTGGAGAGACTTTCAGAACATGTTGATACATGGTCTAGTCATCCATATTGATTCAATGGAGTGATGGTCTAAGGTTGAATAATATTAGAGGATGTTTTAGGGGATGATTTTTATTATATCTACAATGTCTGAGGATTCTCTCCAAGTGTTTCATATATTAGTGCGGACAGTGAATCCAACTGCGTATCAGATGTGTCATGCCTTGATGAGTCATCACTAGTGGCCTAAAATGAAGCAATGAGTGGCATAATTCATATCACAGTTTTTGGTCTATTAGTAGGTTAAAGAAAAAAATAATTTTCCATATAGTTCATTACAGTAGTTTGATATCCCCGAGTGGAAATAAGGTGACATATAAATGAATTTAATTATAGTTCTGCCAAAATTATAGGGACGATGTGATTATATTTGGGTAATCATGGATTTACTAATGATGTCAACTAACGTAATTGCGATCAGAGAGTCAAGTGTTTTGGAGGTTTTATAAATGTGGTATGTTGATGAGGTGATGCAGCTTCACATGGCATTTAGGACTATAATTTCTAAACTGGATCCTTTTTTACCTCATATTTATTTATAGGAATACAAGATGCCTTTGGATACCACTTGTTCCTTAACACTACTTTATATCCTAAGATAGATGAGAATAAAAATAGGGTTGTTTATAAGATGGATGGTATGTTGTAGGATTTCATTTTGTGTATTGGAGGATCTTGAGTAAGGCACTCTCCACTTGTTTAGTTATTTTATAACAACAAGTTTCTCTATTACATTTTAAATACCATGTTATAGGCATTGTATGGGAGGATATGTCATTCTTTGTTGTGTGGAACTAAGGTTTGTGAGTCAATATTCTTTGGCCTATATTTAATTAAAAGTATTATATATTTAATATAGGGGATCTAAGAATGGATGAAGGTCACACAAGACCATTATAAGTCTTATGTTGATCAGTGTTTGAGACCTATGTTTTTTGAGGTTAGTGTCTATGTATTCTTATGGTTTTATCATCATCATAGTAAATGGATGTTTAATTTTGGAGAGTAATATCTATCCTCAGTTTATCAGTACTTTGGACATGTTTTAGTGTATTGGTGAGGTAAAAATTCTATCAACCCATCCTTTGTAGTTTTCTAAGACCCATGCCGCATTCCATGGTTTACAAATTCGATGATGTCTTCCTAAATATTCTCATGTCATTTATTGGGGAGATTTAGATATAAATTATGATGAAATATTTGTAGAATAGTCATTTGGGATCTAGGACCACTGGGATAAAGTGATACAAGAACACGTTCTTCCCTTGTTTCATGTTTTGTGGAGGTATGATGGTACATAGGAATGTATGTTAGAACTAGAGTCACATATGCACTATCTGTATCTCAATTTTTTTGAATCTTGGTTTTTGATGATATAAGTCTTAAATTAATTTTGATTTATTGATTTTTTCCATTTTTATGCTGATGTGTCTTACTGATGGCATTTTCATGGCCAAGAGGTATATCTTTTGTACTACATGGTATATGTTGTAGGTGGTTTTCCTCCCGAGTTCAGTTTTGATTCACGTGGGTGTTAGTCATTTGAGAGGTATCTAATGTAATGTATTAGGGTTTATTGGCACGTTATTGTTTAATTCATAGATATTGGAGGATTTAGGGGATCTTTTAGATAATACTAGTGTGGTTTGAGATGAAATTGCAGCTGGAAACGGATGTTGTAGCATGGTTGATAAAGATGTAGAGTAGATTCCATTTAGATATATTCCTAGTGGTTCATCCATGGTCCTTTAAATGTGTAGGCTCTGGATAATGGTTTTGGTGTCCTTTTCAATTTTGATGTAGCTAGAATGTGGTATATAGGGTTATTCCATGGAGGTTGAGGGGTCATGTTTCTTGTTTCTACCTCTTAAAGTGTCCATACAGTGTAGGGTGTGGGCTGTGAAGTGGATTCTTGGTGGTCAAGAACTTTGTATCATCCATTTTGGTGACCTCTATGGTGATACGTATAGGTTTAACTGTAACCATACCTCAGTTTCATATCATATGGATGGGATTGCACCATGTATTCAAGAGAGAGTTTTTTCTAAGACTATCTTCTACTGTAGGATTCTATTCTATGTCATGATTTTTTTTGAAATCCCTAACCTCTATAGTATGGATATAGGAATTGAGGATTTATCCAATTATATAATCTACCTATATAAATTTAGGTGCACCTTAGTAATTATTTTATTTCCTCCCTTCGCCGTCAAACCATAGATTATTTGACGACCCCTTTTAGAGACTTCAAATCCCCCTTTGCTGAGTTTTATACACCAAATTATAGGGATTTATTTTTACTAATACAAGGTTTCCAATCCCTCCTTTTTTTTATTTATTTTGTACATGTTCATAATCTAGAGAAGGTTGTTGCTGTGCTATGTGGATGGAATGTGTGAGGATAAGAAAAGTATTTAATGATGGATTTTGTACTATAGGTTCCCGAAGTTTTCCTTAGTGTGATATCGATATTGGGATTATCTCGTTCTCAACTTATTAGCCTATAGATGAATTTGATGCTCCTTTTGAGGTTGAGGATTCGAAAACTCTCCCTTAATTTTTAGAAACTATATAATTAAAGTGAATTTTTCTTCTTTGGGTAATTGGTATTAATTCACATAAAAGAGATAATAAACTAAACTAAGGAAAATTTAAGGGAATGAGCTGATTCAAAAATGTTTAACTACTTCCATGATAATTTTGTTACACTTAGTGCTTGTTTCATTCTATTACTAAGAACTATTGATTTTTGGAGACTTGTGTGTCGATGAAATGGTTTATTTATTAGAATCACCCTTCATAAAATTATTATAAAAAATTACAGTAATGATATTGTTGCACTGAAAAAGTTGTTTTCATTTTGAATAATGTATTAGTACTAGATACAAATTTTTTTGTTTCATATTGGGTTAATTATTGTTAATATGGCTATCATTTTATGATTTTTTTCTTTATTATTATATTTATGAAGTGAGTGATACAAAACATTCCATAGGTTCTATAGATGGATAGATTGAGATTTTGGATTGTGTAACATTGATATAGATTCCTTTTATAGGTTGGTAATTTGGAACAATTGGGATGCTATGGGTGATGACTTGTTTAGTTGACATGGGAACATTTGGTAGCTACATAGTGGCATGCAATATTGTTGGGAATGATGTCCTTGAGATTTAATTGAATGTAATTGAATAATATCACACATAAAAATGAATCATTGATTCCTAAAATTAATGTCCAATAGATAAAAAAATGTATGTGATGGTCTGAGTCGATTGTCATTAAATATAGAATTGAATAAATTTTTAAATTTAAATTGTATTGAAAATTGTAAAACTAGAAATGGAATTAGGATATAATTAAATAGAACTGTATGAATAGTTTTGTTGGATATTTTTTAATGAAATTAAGTCTGATTGTGGAGTCACTACTGACAGTGGTGGCGGTTAACGACAATGGTATAATAACGAAATTTGTGGGATGTGGTAGTTATATTTGGTGTGAAAAATTTTAGTACGGGAATGTGTGTGGAATATATATATATATATATATATATTATGTATATTCATTTTTATTTATATATGCACCCCACCTGAGTAGGATACTATTACTGAATCCCATAATGTATTGGGTGGATGGTTTTTTACCAATAACAATCAGGTTGGAGGGGTAATATATGGATGACCACTCCATCTTCCCCACACTCCCTTAATTGTGTATCATAGGCTGTGATGGACTGGGATGGTATGATCATAATACTGTAGTGTATAATGTATTGGTAGACCATATAATATATTTCTGTAAAAATGGGTACATGATGTAGTAGAGGACCTTATAGGGTATGGATGAGGTGGTATATGTTCACTAGAAGACCCTAAATGGTATTTTGATGAATAAATGAGATAACTATACTAATATACCCCAGGGGGGTCTTGATGAGATATGATGTGGTGATTTTGGTGTGAGGACATATAATGGGTGTTGTGTATGGTAGGAGTAGGGCACAAGGTTGATATTCTTCATTTTCATGATACTTAATTATACTATAAACATTGTGGATAGATGAGCCATGATATATGGTAGTTTATATGGAATTATGGGGATTATATAGTTATGGTATGAAGTAGGAATATGATTTGATATTTTACATGTTTTGTCCTGGATACAGAAGGAATTGAAATCACATGATGTTTATCATTGGTGAATAAAAGTAAAAAACCAATGGATAAGTAGTTATAGGGTACTTTTTATTATATTCTTCATTAATATTTTCTATGTTTGGATTAAATATTTTGTGATTGATGCTTGGTTAGATACTTTATTTGCAATTTTTTACCTATAATTTAAATTTGTCACACATATTCAAATATTATAGAATTACTATAGGTTTGGATTATATTATATTACATTTTTTATTGGTGGGGTCTTTGTTATATTTTTGGGTCTTAGTTGGATACTGGACCCAATTTTAAGTTTTTTTAACCTTGGTGATAGTTTCTGACTATGGCTCTATTAAAGGCAATCCTTAGGGGTCACTCTCACCATCATTGTAGTCGTAATAGGGGTCCCTGGTGGGAGAGGGTTGTGAATATATTACATAATATTCATTTCTAAATTCTTATTATAAAACTTTTTTTAAAGAAGTTACATTAATTTAAGGATAAATTTTTCTTGTAGAAGATTAATAATTTTGGGGCAGATTTTGTGTCATGATTTCATATACGTTAGTCTATGAAGGGTATGCATCGAGTTTCAATGGGCCGGTAACATCACCTAAATTCCCTTCATTAGACTTGATAGGATATTTCAAAGGAATTTTATGGGGTTTCCAAGATATAATGGAGTTCATGACTATATATTAGTTATTTTGGATCAATTAATGAACTAATCTCATTTACTAGTCATTATGGAGTCTGTTGTGATTAATGTATTAACAAGCATATATTTAAAGGAAGGGATGAGGATTTACCAGTTTTTGATGATGATAATCTCTGATTAGTAATAATTTTTTTACTTCTAGAGTGCATAATAACATGAAATATAGATTAGAATTAAATTATGCCTTAACACAACTATTCATCCATAGATAGAAAGGTGGATGAAGAAAATAATCTAAATACTTGATGTCATTTTATGTGAGTGTGTTCTTAATTTTATCATTTCATGGGTGATTCAACTACAATTTATTGATTTATTTTATGATAGGTTTTATAATTTATATATTGGAATAACCCCATTAATGGACTTTAATATGTGGGATTTTAGTTTATTGATGTGTTTGTTCGATGTTAGATAGTAGGAGATCAATTCACTTGATTTCATACATAGTTTAAGGGATATTTTTTTTGGTGTTACTTGAGCTGATGAATTATTTCCAAGACTATCAAAAATATTATGTGTATTGAAGTAGGATACCTCTAGAGTATTTGGTTGGTTATAATTGGTTTCTAAAATATTACTCTCATCATGAGTGATGGAATTTTTTAAGGGAAGTAATCTTTGTCTTGAATTTAATGAATGTTTTGATTAAAAATTGTGGGTTGTCAAGGTGGTGTGTCAATTATATCTTCCACCATATATGTATCGTGTTCATGAAATCATTATTGTGTGATATTAATGTAAATATCATCATATTTAATTATATTTAATTTATTTTTTCATGTAATATTTTGAGACTGAAGTGGAGATCATGGAGTTAACACTGGATATTTTTTGTTTTTAAAGGAAAATGTAATGCGATGATTCATCATTTCTTTAGTGTAATTTATATAGAGTCATATTCATTTTTGGGGAATGTTAATGGGAGTGATATGGTAGATGGCATGTTCAAATTCTCTAGAGTTATTTTTAAAAAATTTCTTATACTAAAGAAGAGTTCATACAATGAAATAGTGTTGGTGATATTATTTATTTTGAAATACTATTTTTAGGATTTTAAAATAATTAGATTACTATATTAGAGGTATCTTAATGAGAATTTTGTTTTTCAGGACTATTTTTATTCTAGGAAATGGTTTTATTCTTGAGGAGGAGAATCATTTAAGATATATCTCATTTAAAGGCCTTAATTTTCCTAGTACTCTACATTGTGTTTTTTTCAAGAAGTTGTGGAGGTGAGATTATAATTTTAAAATGCGAAATGATATTATTTTTTATCCTTAATGAATAAAAATCATGTTCTAGTACATTCCACATCATGGCTTGTCCAGGTTCTTTATGGTAGTAACCCAGGTCATGGTGGAGTGATAATTTTTTTAGTGTATGGGGAATTTTAATAGTTTCTCACCATTTGGGGATAGGATTACATTGTTGTTGTAGTTTTTGAGGTATTTCAGTCCCCCCATTTCATTGTGCATGGTTTCTCAATGAGTTATTATGGTATCCATTTCTAAAATTCAGAGGATGGAATTAGCCACAGTTTTCTCATAATGTTGAAAATGTCAATATTTGGGAAGAACTATAACATGGAATACCAATGGGTTAAATGGAATAGTGAAAGACTATACAATGATTATATATATAAAATTATAGATCTATTAAAATATTCATTTGGTGAAATGTAAATGTCTAGAGAAATTAATGGGAGAAACCATTTTAACAAACCATGGTTTTTACATCATCGTTAATAGAAAAAAAAACATGTTATGGCTTAAGTTCACCAAGACATGGCTTTACCCAAAAATTTAAATATAAAACTTTCCTCCCTATTTTCTCTCCATTGGTTCAAACATTATCAATATTGAAAATCGAAGAGGTTTTGGGGGTCTTCCATGGAATTGTTTTTACACCGTTAGTGGTTCCTTGAGTCATTGGCATAATGTGATGAAGACATTATGATTTTTGTTTCTCTTCTCCTCCATTATTCTTATCTTTAAATTTTTTCTCATTCATAAGTATTTATGGAAGTGATGGATATTTGAATATGGTGGGGGATCGATGTATAGGTGATGTATTATAGGTTTATAGAATAATACCCATTAGATTACGTTTTTTCTCATTAGTTTTCATCATATCTATGTTTTGTGATAATTTGACTCCCTTTTTAGGTAAGGTACTCAAGTTATCTTTTATTATTCACTATTAATGATGTGGATTAAGTATAATTAATTTTTCATTGGTTAAATAGATTATTTTATCCATAATTAGAGAAGAATTAAATTTAATTAATGGGAAAGTGGGTAGTAATTACATTACATGACTCTCACCTATTTCATTTATGTTATTGAATGATTATTGTGAAAATAAATCATTTATGATTAAAATTTATTATTAAACATGTGGAATAATTTTTTTACTAGTTTTATTAATTAAACTAAGATAATTCAATAATTATGTTTAAAATCAATTTTTTTTCTATTTATTATTATGTTTATAATGAAAAATCAATTTTATAAAAAAGTATTGAATAATAATTTTTTGGATTGTTAATGTGGTAGGGATATGTTATTGGTTTGTTTATGGTGGTGGAAGAGGCTTGGTGTGTTCTGTTCATATGGAAATGGATGAGGTGTTAGTGTGATTCTATAATGAGATAATTTTATGTGGTTATTGTGGGTAGGTATTTGTAGTTTCCCTGGAATATGTAATCATATTAAAATAATATGAAAAATTGAATAACATGAACCAAAATTGATAATATTTAATCAATTTACTATTAAATATTAAGATATAACATTGTGGAAATATTATTTCGAAAAACAAAATATTATAGTTTTAAATCAATAATGTAGAATTGATATTGAAATATTTAATAGAAGTGATGTATGCTTTGATATAATGTTTTGGTGATGGATATTTTTTAGAAGTGAAAACAATTTTTTTTGTGTGGGATAATGTATTTATAATAAAACAAATGTAGTTTTGATGGTGTTTTATAAGAACTAAACCCTTTGATAGGATTTTGTGTTTTATTATATCATTATTTGTGTTTTAATTTATTATCCATCATCAACCATGTTAAATTAACTAACAGATACTATTATTAGGTTTTGTTTATCAGGTGAACTCATAACATCAGATATATAGGGGATATGGATGATTTATGAACATCACGTTAAAACATTCTCATATAGCCAATATGTGGTCCTGTGGTTTGTAGTTATGATATTTATATGTGATATATACCTATGTTTTGTGGATGGGGTATGAAGATATGGTATATAGTTATAGTATAAAAATGTAGTATCCAATTGTGATATTCAAATTTTGTAACCGGATATGGTATATTGAGATTTTGGATTGTGTAATATTGATATAGATTCCTTTTATAGGTAGGAAAGAGGGATCAATTAGGATGTTATGGGTGATGACTTGTTTTGTTGACATGGGAACATTTGGTAGCTACTTAGTGGCATGTAATATTGTTGGGAATGATGTCCTTGAGATTTAATTGGATGTAATTGAATAATATCACACATAATAATGAATCATTGATTCCTAAAATTAATGGACAATAGACAAAAAAAATGTATGTGATGGTATGAGTCGATTGTCATTAAATATATAATTTAATGAATTATTAAATTTAAATTCTTTTGAAAATTGTAAAACTGGAAATGGAATTATGCTATAATTAACTAGAATTGTATGAATAGTTGTGTTGGATATTTTTTAAAGAAATTAAGTCTGATTGTGGAGTCACTACTGACAGTGGTGGCGGCTAACGACAATGGTAGAATGAAGAAATTTCTGGGATGTGGTAGTTATATTTGCTGTGAACTCTTTTAGTATGGGAATGTGTGTGGAATATATATATATATATTATATTCATTTTTATTTATACATGCACCCCACCTGAGCAGGATACTATTACTGAAACCCATAATGCATTGGGTAGATGGTTTTTTCCCAATAAAATTCCAGTTGGAGGGGTAATAGATGGATGACCACTCCATCTTCCCCACACTCCCTTAATGGTGTATCATAGGCTGTGATGGATTGGGATGGTATGATCATAATACTATAGTGTATAATGTATCGGTATACCCTATAATGTATTTCTGTAAAAATGGGAACATGATGTAGTAGATGACCTTATAGGGTATGGATGAGGTGGTATATGTTCACTAGAAGACCCTAAATGGTATTTTGATGAAGAAATGAGATAACTATACTAATATACCCTAGAGGGGTATTGATGAGATATGATGTGGTGATTTTGGTGTGAGGACATATAATGGGTGTTGCGTATGGTAGGAGTAGGGCACATGGTTGATATTCTTCATTTTCATGATACCCTATTATACTATATACATTGTGGATAGATGAGGCATGATATGTGGTAGTTTATATGGAATTATGGGGATTATATAGTTATGGTATGAGGTAGGAATATGATTTGATATATTACATGTTTTGTCCTAGATACAGAAGGAATTGAAATCATATTATGTTTATCATTGCGGAATAAAAGTAAAAAACCAATGGAGAAGTAGTTATAGGGTACCATATATTATATTCTTCAATAATATTTTCTATGTTTAGATTCAATATTTAGTGATTGAGGCTTGGTTAGGTTGGGTGGTATTTGATATAACAAGTAGTTTTCGGTTATGTTTGTTTGTTCACTAATGCATTCATATTCTCCATCCATTTATTCAAGATAAATCTTTAGTATGATCCTTCATAGTATACATTTTATTCTCACCCCTACATATGTAAACTTTTTTTCAGTTTTCTAGGAAAGTTTTGGTTATCTAATAAAAAATACTATCTTGGAGATTGGGGTTAGCTATAGAGTTACTACAATGGACTTTATTTTCTATTTTTTACCTATGATTTAAATTTGTCACACATATTCAAACATAATAGAATTATTATAGGTTTGGATTATATTAAATTACAATTTTTATTGGTGGGGTCCTTGTTATATTTTTGGGTCATAATTGGAAAATGGAACCAATTTTAAGGTTTTTTTATCCTTGGTGATAGTTTCTGACCACGGTCCAATTAGAGGCAATCCTTAGGGTTCACTCTCATCATCATTTAATTCCTAATAGGGGTTCCTGGTGGGAGAGCGTTGTGAATATATTACATAATATTAATTTCTAAACTCATATTATACAACAAATTTTTATTAAAGAAGTGAAATTAATTGAAAGATAAATTTTTGTTGTTGGAGATTAAGAATTTTGGGGTAGAGTTTGTGTCATGATTTCATATATGTTAGTCTGTGAAGGGTATGCATTGAGTTTCAGTGGGCTAGTAACATCACTTATATCCCATTCATTAGAATTGATAGGATATTTCAAAGGATATTTAAGTGGTTTTGAAGATCTCATGGAGTTCATGACTATATATTAGTGATTTTGGATCAATTAATGAACTTATCTCATTTACTAGTCATTATGGAGTTTTGTGTGATTACTATATTGACAATCATATATTTAGTGGAAGGGATGAGGATTTTACAGTTTTTGAGGACGATCATCTTTGATCAGTATTAACCTTTTTACTTATAGAGTGCATAATAACATGAAATATAGATTAGAATTAAATTATTCCTTAACACAACTATTCATCCATATATAGAAAGGTGGTTGAAGAAAATACTCTAAATACTAGGGGTCATTTTATGTGAATGTTTTCATAATTTTATCATTTCATGGGTGATTAATCTACATTTTATTGATTTATTTTACAACAGGTTTCATAATTTATATGTTGGAATAACCCCATTCATGGACTTTCATATGTGGGATTGTAGTGTACTGATGGGTTGGTTCGATCTTAGATAGTAGGAGATCAATTCACTTTATTTCGTACATAGTTTGAGGGATATTTTTTTGGTGATTCTTGAGATGATGAATTATTACCAAGACTATCAAAAATATTATGTGTATTTAAGTAGGAGACCTCTAAAGTATTAGGTTGGTTATCATAGGTTTCTAAAATATTCCTCTAATCACGAATGATGGAAGTTTTTAGGGGAAGTAATATTTCTCCTGAATTTAATGAATGTTTTTAATAAACACAGTGGGTTGTCAAGGTGGTGTTTTAATTATATCTTCCACCATATATGTATCGTGTTTATGAAATCCTTATTTTGTGATAGTAATGTAAATATAATCATATTTAATTATATTTCATTTATTTTTTCATGTAATATTTTTAGACTAATGTGGAGATCATGGAGTTACAATTGGATATTTTTTAATTTTAAAGGAAAAGGAAATGCAATGATTCAACATTTCTTTAGTTTAATTTATATAGAGTCATATTCATTTTTGGGCAATGTTAATTGGAGTGATAGTAGATGGCATGTTCAAATTATATTGATTTATTTTAAAAAAATTACTTGTACTGAAGTCGTGTTCATACAATGAAATAGTGTTGGTGCTATTATTTATTTCAAAATACCGTTTTTAGGATTTTACAATAATGATATTTCTATATTAGAGGTATCTTAATGAGAATTTAGTTTTTTAAGACTGTTTTTTATTCAAGGAAATGGTTTTATTCTTGAGGTGGAGAATCATTAAAGATATATCTCATTTAAAGGCCTTAATTTTCCTAGTACTCTACATGGTGTTTTTTCAAGAGGTTGAGGACGTGAGATTGGAAGTTTAAATTGTGATATGATATTAGTTTTTATCCTTAAAGAATAAAAATCACGTTCTAGTACATTCCACATCCTGGCTTGTCCAGGTTCTTTATAGTAGAAACCTAGGTCATGGTGGAGTGATAATTTTTTTAGTGTATGGGGAATTTTAATAGTTTCTCACCATTTTGGGATAGGATTACATTGTTGTTGTAGTTGTTGAGGTATTTGTTTCCCCCCATTTCATTGTGCATAGTTTCTCATTGAGTTTTTATGGTATCCATTTCTAAAATGCAGAGGATTGAATTAGCCATATTTTTTTCTCATAATGTTGAAAATGTCAATATTTTGAGAAGAACTATAATATGGAATACCAATGGGTTAAATGGAATAGTGAAAGACTATACCATGATTTTATATATAAAATTATTGATCTAGTAAAAGATTTATTTTGTGAAATGTAAATGTCTAGAGAAATTAATGGGAGAAACCATTTTAATAAACCATAGTTTTTACATCATAGTTAATAGAAAAAAAACATGTTATGACATCAGTTCACCAAGACATGGCTTGACCCAAAAATTTAAATATAAAATTTTCCTCCATATTTTATCTCAATAGGTTCAACCGTTATCAATATAGAAAATATAAGAGGTTTTGGCTGTCTTCCATGGAATTGGTTTTACACCGTTAGTGGTTCCTTGAGTCATTTGCATAATGTGATGAAGACATTATGATTTTTGTAGCTCTTATCCTACATTATTCTTATCTTTACATTTTTTCTCATTCATAAGTATTTAAGGAAGTGATGGATATTTGAATATGGTGGGGGATCAATGTATAGGTGATGGATTAAAGGTTTATAGATTAATACCCATGAGATTTCGTATTTTTCTCATTTTTTTTCATCATATCTATGTCTTGTGAAAATTTGAGTCCATTTTTTAGGTATGGTACTCAAGTTATATTTTATTATTCACTATTAATGTTGTGGATTAAGTATAACTTATTTTTCATTGGTTAAATAGACGATGTTATACATAATTAGAGAAGAATTAAATTTAATTAAGTGGAAAGTGGGTCATAATTACATTACATGACTATCACCTATTTCATTTATGTTATTGAATGATTATTGTGAAAATAAATCATTTATGATTAAAATTTATTATTAAACATGTTGAATAATTTTGACTAGTTTTATAAATTCAACTAAGAAAATGCAATAATTATGTTTAAAATCAATTTTTTTCTATTTATTATTATATTTATAATGAAAAATCAATTATATAAAAAAGTATTGAATAATAATTTTTTGGAATGTTGTTGTGGTAGGGATATGTTATTGGTTTGTTTATGGTGGTGGAAGAGGCTTGGTGTGTTATATTCATATGTAAATGGATGAGGTGTTAGTGTGATTCTATAATGAGATGATTTTATGTGGTTATTGTGGGTAGGTAATTGTAGTTTCCCTGGAATATGTAATCATATTAAAATTATATGAAAAATTGAATAACATGAACCAAAATTGGTAATATTTAATCAATGTACTATTAAATATTATGAAATCATATTGTGGAAATATTATTTAGAAAAACAAAATATTATGTTTTTAAATTAATAATGTAGAATTGATGTTGAAATATTTAATAGAAGGAATGTTTTCTTTGATATGATGTTTTGGTGATGGATATTTTTTAGAAGTGAATTTTTTTTTTGGGTGGGATAATGGATTTATATTAAAAAAATGTAGTTTTGATGGTGTTTTATAAGAACTGAACCCTTTGATAGGATTTTGTGTTTTATTATATCATTATTTGTGTTTTAATTTATTATCCATCATCAACAATGTTAGATAAACTAACAGATACTATTATTAGGTTTTGTTTATCAGGTGAACTCATAACATCAGATATATAGGGGATATGGATTATTTACGAAGATCAATCTAATACATTCTTATATAGCCAATATTTGGTCTTGTGGTTTGTAGATATGATATTTATATGTGATATATACCTATGTTTTGTGGATGGGGAACACAGATATGGAATGTAGTTATAGTATAAAAATGTAGTATCCTATTGTGATATTAAAATTTTATAGTTGGATATGGTATATTGAAATGGGAAGGGATGAGAGCATCAAAATATATATTTTCAGGTTATAATGGTTACTATGTGAGGGTGTAAGTTAGTTTTTGGAACCTTAATTGCTATGTTTTCCAAATTTACTATGCCTATATTATATACTGATTTGCAGATCAAATAGTAACGTCGCGACATAGATCCACTAAATGGTGCTCTAAGTCAGCTGGTCACAAGGCTTCAATAATGCCTCATCATACACTAGAATATTATGACTATAAGTGAGGGTCTATTATGGTAATATGGGGATACTATACCCTCATGATTAGAGTTACACAACAGTATCATAAATGAATAAAATAGTATAAGCTTAATATAAACTAATAGCTGGAATAATACATCCATATCACAATAAATATAATCAAATCCAATGTAAGTGTGAAGTACAAAATGATGATGATGTCTTAGAGTTAAAAAATATATAGGAACTACATGGAAATAAACGTTTAATAAAATACATCTATCAAAATCACTAAAATTCTAAAAAGGCTATATCTAGATAGAATCATGAGATATGGATTGATCATGTGCTCCCCTGATCTTATTATGTAATCAATAAAACATCATCAAGTAGAATTTTTCCCCTATCTCTATCTACAACCATGAAGTATTTATCGGTATAAAAAGTCATCCTAGATAGGGTGTGAGATAACACATAGTGTTCCACCATCAATGATGTCCACAACAAGTCTAGTATGTGCATATATGAAGAATAAGTCTTCATGAATAACAGGAATAAAAGTGATAAAAGTATATGTGATATTATACATTATATTGTAAATCATTGTAATTAGAAAACCCTAAAATAAGGGCTAACTATAAATCAAGGTAAAGAATCATCAGTGGTCTATGTTAAGTAATAAAGAATCAGACCAACATGGGTCAGGACCCAAGGACAATGAACATGAAATCCTCTTTGACTCATTAGAGAACATCCATAAAAAGACCACTAAAGACTTGGGTGGATCCAATGAAGCTTGTCCGGGGAACTCCTAGAAAGCTGGATCCATGACAGGAAACGTAAGGCATACCAGTGGATAATCAGTTCCATATCACAAACCTCCCACATCGGTTCTATATCATGAGTCACCACCTCAGTTATATACTAGGTGTCTTACATTTGTTCCATACCATGCTATCCATTATAAAAAAGATTCATATAAGGGTTAAAGGGACCATATTAATGCCTATCACATTAATCATTTAACTCATCAGAACCATTTCATTACTCATTTAAAAATCATAATCAAGCTTTGTGATTCACCATTACATTCCTTTTATATATAAATGATAAGGTGTATTAAGGTTCTTACAACCTTTAACAATATACTATTTCCTATATTAATTTCCTAGTAATGAAAATCATGTTGAACTCACCACAAGGGTGTCATTTCCATGAAAAATTATAAAAACCCACCGCATGGGTGGTTTAAATTGAGGTCCCCAAAGTGAAAAATTTATAATTATGTCATGGAATGTCTTAAATAAGAATTTATCATTTTATTTATTGTTTTATTAATTTAATGAGAATCACCTAGAAGGTCTAGCATGAGTCATGTTGGAAACAAGGAATAAAAACCAAACTTTGAGGGAAAAGGTATAGACCACCTACCTTATGTCCTCAGTAGAAGCCTCATATAGTATCATCCCTTGGTTTGGAATGGATCAGAAGAAAATAAAAGAATATATGAACAACCTAAAAATAGGTAATAGGATCTTGCACCGAAACAACATCTTTGAGATGAATAAAAACATATAAAGTATCACAAGGAGTAGAGAGGTTACCAGTGTCTTTCTAATGTGATATATAGATCTTGAATCAATGTCTGGATGGAGAAAAGGATGAAAATCCTAGGAATAATATGGATGGACAATTCTTTGGGAATGTTACACTACATAAATAAGGGAGGAGGAAGGGTTAAATGCATTTTAAAACAAAGGAGGAATAAAATAGTAACAACACACCAAATTTACGAGGTACACAGTGGGCCAATCTGTGTTCCAACCATGTACCTACCACTGTCCACGAATAGTGTACCCACGCTATTGGGGATAATTTTTTTTCAAATAGTGATCTACCTATGTATCCCCCTCTTCAAAGGGTTCACACCCCATACGATATATAACACATAATTAAACAAACTTTTCATGTCCCATGCGCTCCCCTCCATGGAGCCCTACAAGACCAGACAAAGTTTTTACAAATCTTTCAGCCTACTGTGCATGACTTGGTCAAACTGTGTACCTACCACCATTCTCCAATAATTTAGAAATATGAGCTCCAAAAAAGACCCTAAAACTTTTGATTCCTTACTTTAGTGATTAGGAATGTTCATAATGATAAAACAAGGGATTCAAATAGAAATTTAGAAGATACAAAGCTCATATAAAAACTCGATAACAAAGAATATCCACTTTAAATAAAATTATCCACAAGTTTCTCTTCAAGGGTAGTGAAGCTTCATCCAAGAATAACTTCAGACATTGAGCATATACGTCGACCAATATATCTCAAGCCTCATCCTAAATAAAACAGTGCTTCAATATCACCGATACCAAAAAACGAACCTTCCTTATAGATCCTTTGTGCTCTGGTCCATAGTAAAGATACGATTCATTATAATGGGTTCATCAACCTTCGATTCAATCGTAGTAGGATAAAGAGTATGAGATGGGTATTAATTATAAATATCTAGTTGAGATACATAGATGATATTCTATATGGATTGATATATCAATAGTAACTAAAATTGGTAGTCCATAATCCTGAATCTTTATAAAATCACAAATCATTTGACATAAGAATGTGAAATATTAGCCTAACTCTGAGTCCATCTATGCACTACCATGGGAGAGATACAGAAAAACTCAATCATCGACCACGAAATCCAGAGGTCATGGATAAAAATCAGTATAGGATTTTGTCTCTATATTGAGCTATAGCCATCTATTTCATGATAAATTAAACCTACTCTATAGTCTCTTGAATAAGAATAGATATAAGAATAACTAGCTCCCCTACCTCTAAGATTCAAAGAGGTGATCCAGATGCTCTACCGTATAAGGTCTTATAGGGTTCTATCTATATAGTAACCTGATAAAAATTTTGTAGGAGAACTCTAATAGGGTTATATTCTTCTCACATGGACCAAAAACATCAAGGACAAATTATCTAAACATATCCTCTAAAACTGGTATCATGTGGTAGAATTCCTATCGATCTGAGGGTGGTATGCTATATTCAAAAGCACATGTGAAAACAATGCTCAATGCAAGCCCTTATGAAACCAAAATGTGTTTCAGACATCCCTATCTCATAAAATGGAACAAGTATCCCTATGAATTCACGTGATATCATGAATGTAAAGTCTCCTAGGATCATATACTAAGAATATATCCTTGATAGGAAAGAAATGGGTGACCTTCATCATCCTTCAAACATCACTACCTCGGGGTTACCTCGATAACCCATGCATGAAGTCCATGGAAATATCATCCCATTTACACTCAATAATGGGAAACTACTATAAGAGACACACTATCCTCTGGTGTTATTATTTAACCTACTAACAAGTGGAAAACCAGGTAAAAAACTAGCTAACTCCCACTTCATACTAGGCCACCAATACTGTTAGAATAAATCCTTATATATCATTGTATGTATGAGATGCACCACCCAAGAGGAGGCATGGAAGTCTCACATCATCTCATCATGTACATCAGCTAGAACCAAAAAAATATATGAAAAAATAGAATTTCACCCTCACCAAGAATCCAACTAGGTGGAGGGTCCTCACCAACCAAAATCTCCCATAGGACTAAGTCCTCGAAATATGATAATTATATCATCCTTACCTTATCCAAAAGTATATAAATCACTACTAAAGATGAGAGAAAAGGATTACCATGATAATCTTGTACCTCATAGTGCATCTCAATGAACACAAAAATCAAATCCCTTTCACTACTAGCCTTCTATACCGTCTGCGTCTATGTCCTCCGGCTCAGAGAATCCTCTATATAATTTTCTCTACGAGGCATATGGGATAGCTCAAAATAATAGGATTTTTGCTATTCAAACCCCCATCTCTACCTAAGGTTAAATTCACACTGTGTAGAAATATACTAGTCGATTTTGTGGTCTGTAAACACCACAATGAGCACTCCCAAAATGTAATGCCTCTAATAATGCAAGTTGTGATCCATAACTACCAACTTGAGATAGTGTGTTGGGTAATTTCACTCAAGAGGCCTCAATTGGAGATACCTATTATCCATGAATCAATCCCCCTACATCAGGAATCCCCCATCCTAATTCTATATGTATCATAATAAATTGTATAACTACTTCTAGGATTTAGAAAAATCAGGTTTGGTTCTGAAGTCAACCCTCCCTTTAGCTCAAAAAAATCATTTTTACATGCTTTAAACCAAATAAATTTCACACCCTTTTTATTTAAGCTAGTGAGAGACATAGATAGATGTTAAAAGTCTTTGATGAATCCCATGTAATAACAAACTAATCATAAAAAACATTATATATATATCAAACTACTAGGATTATCCTATGAAACCAAAACTATCACCTTCTCAGAGTCCACTGAAAATCTTGTCTCTAGGATGATGTATAATTGTAATTGAAATTTCTTGATCTAGAACTAGTATATTTTGATCTTGGAATATAACCTATGATCTCTCAGTGTATTAAAAATAATTTACTAGTGTTTTTAATTATCATTTCGAGTATGACAATAAGCTAAAATGTCATCCAAATGAACTACCATGAAGGAATCTAAATATAGATAGAGAACCTGATTCATGAAATCCCTAAAAATGATTAGTACATTTGTGGGACTGAACAACATAACCAGTTACACATAGAGACCATCTCTAATATAGAACACTATATGAGGTATATAACACCCGAGACTTTTATAAGAAATATTTTGTTTTTATTTGATAAAAATCATCAAAGTAATCTTTCACTACACAAAACATTAGAATGGCTTGATTTATACGCAATCACGACCTTCCTTGATAGTTTGCATCATACGCAATACCGAGTTTCACTAAACAACGATATACTATTAAAATATTATTAAAACCAGCTGTTATGAATAGTAATAACCACTTTTTCAAATTTTGTAAATTATATTTTTCAATATGGACTTCATTTTTGGATTCGGAATATCGAAATTATCCTAGGGTGAAATTTTGGTATTTTTCTGGAAATATTCAATTTTTGATGAATAGTGAAAACACTAGGTTACTATTTAAAAACCGACTTTTTATTTAAATAATTATTTATTTTATTTAAATATATTTTAGGTAAAAATTGATACATAATACCTATATAAGTTCAATTCAATTTATTGGAGTCATTTTTTAATAATTTAAGATATATAAAAATTTTATTGAACTTTTCACCATCTTTTACCCACCTCCTAGGAGAATTTCCAAATTAACATAAAACTTAATTTTACCGCTTATGTGAGTGGAATTTAGAAAATCTGAGAGACATGGTTAATATCAAGGACTAATATGTGGTTCAATGGGATGAAAATAATTTTTGGTGAATAGTAACTTTTTACTTTTTTTACCAGGGTTAAAAGTAAATAGGGTAATTAAGGGTAAAAATGTTATTATTATTACCCTAACACATGTCATAATTCTATTGGATAAGTGTAATTTGACCACAAAAAACCTTAGGAATAAAATATGACCATTTAGGCCCACATGGATTAGATTAGGACATTTATTATTAATTTATTTAAAGAAGGGTTAAAATAGTTAAAATCAGTGTTTAATAAGTAAATAATTTTTAATATAGGGTTATTTATAAGATAAATTCGACTATAAATATTCATTAGAAAGATAAAAATATTTCATATATAATGTTATTTTATCTGTAATTTTTATACATTAAATAATTTAATTTATATATGACACAAAGATGATGCTGTAATTATCTTATTAATGAAATATTGACATAATTGATGTTATAATACCCAAATAAATGTAATTTGAGACTTTTTATGAATTAAACTAATTTTCTAGGTTAATATGACATGTTATTATTGATTTAAGTAACTTATTTCGAATTAATATTTCTGTTATGATTTTCAAAAAAATCAATTACTAAATAGTGTCAAAATTGACATAAAATAGTTTTTAAAACAAATATTATATTATTAATTGTTATTTTATTTCTAAAAATCTAAGGTTCGACCAAATGACTTAGATAAGGTTATATATGTTAATAATAAACAACTTGGGGTTCGTTTGTCTTGTTATAGAAAGGTTATTAACCTTATAGTGTAAGAACACAAAAAGACACGGTAAAAGTAAAATTATTTAACTTAAAGTTAAATCAAAATGATAAGGTTAAAATAGTAACATAAACTTGTCCAAATTCTATTGGATGAGAGTATTTCGACCCATCCTCACCTTAGATTCGAAATAAATCAATTTGGAGCTATTTAAAACCGAATATGGCTTTATAATAAAATAATATTTTTAGTTTTTCCAAAGGTTCCCTTCTCCTCCCTTATAAAAGGGAACCTCCTCCCTCTCTTCCTCACACCATTTTGAGCCTTAAATCTCGGCCAAACCCTGCCAATTTCTCCTCTACACTTCCCTAGAATCATCCTATAGGTCCTGGTATTATTCAAAGACTAATTTTAGTGCCCTAAAAGGAGGTCTCAAACAAGCGCTTCAAAGAAGAGGTAATGTCCGTTACCGATTCTTTCAACTTTATTTCTTCTTCAACTTCTTATTATTTAGTTGTTTCATTATGAATTAATAACATAAGTATCACTCATATACTGATATGTTATTATAAGTATTAAACAACCCGATTTCACCAACTATCCATCCTACAGAAAACAAAATCACCGCACGTGCGTACGTACGTAATACCATCTCCACGCCGTGGTGTAATCTATTTTCCACCACCACATTACTTGGATGGGTATAATGGTGTAAAGAATGAATATATATGATTCTTTTAAAGTGATATTTATTCTGAAATAGTATACATACACTCCATTAAAATTCCACGATCATGGGAACGATATCATCGCTCGTGCCTACGTACGGAATACCGTCTCCACGATGTGATGTGACTCATTCTACATTATTTTAATTGCATAATGATTACATAAATGAATTGAGTGAATAAATATGATATATATTACACTAATACCATTCTGTAAATGAGGTATCTATAACTTAAAAAGAAGAATAAGAATTTATTCGACAAAACACGCATAAGAACAAAAAGTAATAAACACCCGAATAAGAAGTAGCAATGAAATATTACTAATAATAAGCTAATAATATGACCATATATGATATCATAACAACGAGTATGATTCTGGAATAAGTCAATTACATTATTTAAATCATTATACAGGAGGTTCAGACACTTACGAAGCAAATCAGACCTACGGTAAGGGAAATATCACAGTCTCATTTTTATCCGAGATTGTTTATACTTTTGAATTTACTGGGGTGTATTTTATCATCCACATCTATGTTTCCTCAATATGTAATATTATTTACATCCACATACAATATTTTAAATCCAATTTTACCCTTCGGTGAGTTTTTAGTAAAAGATATGAAAGGAATCTTTTGTTGTTTTTCGTATGAGGTACTTTTTGACTTTTCTGACAAAAGTACGAGAAGAATGTTATTTTAACTTATATAGTATGAATGTATTTTTAAAAAATTATTTCCAAGAAGCTTTCTTTTCAAGTTTTCAAGTTTATTTTTAATCAACTTGTTTTAGTTTAGAATTTTATGACATGTTAAGAAAGGAAAATCGTTTTTGAAGTAGAAAGGATATTTTCCTCAAGAATGGAGTTTAAGTGTTTTATCAAAATTATTCTACATCTAAGATAATAAAGGGTTCTGTTTCTATCCCTATTATTACATTGATTTGATTATGTTGTGGTGGAATTATTTTTATGAATTTCTTTATCTTATATGAATTGTTTTAAGATGTCACGATGTTCAAGAATCCCATTTTTATTACATGGGTTATGTTATGATGTATGGTTTATGATTTTGTGGCACACATAATAATGGTATCATTATGAGATGGGTGGGACCTATATCTCCATCCAATGCATTGGGTAAAGATTCTATATCTCATGAGATAGACATGTATGGAACGATAGGTTAAACTGGTTTAGTGAAACAGGACTAAAACGAGGAATGAACTCGGTTCAGAAATGGAATTTTTCCACTAAGATAGTCTTGGAAAAGAGTCTTGACTAATAAGAAATGATTATCTATGATTATGTATGTATTCCATAAAGCTTCAAGTTTTAAGCTATGATTATTGTGATTACATTTCACTACCATGATTTATCCCATGTTATGAAATTTTGATCTCTTTTGCAGGGTAAGATTTCCAAAATGTTATGTTCTTATGAATATGATGTGATTGATATTTTTTTACCCTTACTGAGCATTTTAGCTCACACCTTTTTATGTTTTCTTTCCCCAGGACAGGAAGAAGGTTATTAAGTGGGATATGCCAAAAGGGACTCTAGATATGATGAAATAAATGGGATACAGTGTAGATACATTATGAACTAGTTGTTTATGTTTCCCAGTTTCCAAAGACACTATACATATACGGTCCTTTCATGGTTTTGTTATATGTTGTATTAAGTATGCTTCAATTTTTATGTATTAACAATATATGTAAAGTATGGATCTTTATAGTTGGTATCAGAGGAAAGGTATAGTCTAACTTTGGAAACTAGGTTGTGAAAGCCTTAGTAAGAATCCTATGGATAAGTCTAAGCATAGAACACAATCTTAGTGTTTTAGAAATGACCATGAATAACCTAGGATAATACCTTAAGTGTGAAATTTTATTCTTGATTATGTGATTTTACTATTATAATTAGTGTTTCTCACACTATTCTTCTTGGTTTTAGTCAATGGATGGAACCCGAAGGAACCGTGTTAATGAGGAATGCGACGAGAAATGCAATTATTGTCCCCCTAAACAACCAAATGTTATGGGAGGTGGAATGCAAAATCTGGTAGCCATGATCACACAACTTTCTCAAGATATGAATCATGCTGGACTTCCAAATGAGCAAAGGAAGGAGAAACATTCTATTTAATCCTTCATGAGACAACGTCCACCTTTTTTCAGTGGGTCTACTGATCCATAAGTTTCTGAAAAATGGATCAGTACAACTGAAAAGATATTTTCAGTTCTTAAATGTTATGAACATGTTAAAGTCATCTTAGTAGTGTATTGTTATGAAGCCGATGCTGATCAATGGTGGAATATTATCAATAATATGAGGCCAAGAGATGAAATTGAATCCATGGAATAGGATGAGTTCAAGAACTTATTTTTCAATAAGTACTTCCCTCGTATTCTCCCAAAAAAGATGGAGAAAGAGTTTCTTGAACTAAATAAAAAGGATGATGAATCTGTTGGTACCTATGAAGCAAATTTTACAAGACCTACAAGGTATGATTTTGGTATTATTATCCAACCTGAGAGTAAGATCGATCGATTCTTTAGTCGCATAAAAGCAAGTCTTCAAAGGGCGTTAGCCATAAGGGGCATCAATAGCTACGAGGAAATCATTCGATGTGCTCTCAAACCTAAGATGGAGATTGGAGTAACCCATCTGTCATATGGGTTTGACAAGAAGAGGAAAATGGAATTCAAAGGAAAATCTAAATAGCACACTGAAAAGAAGCTGAGTTTTCCCTTATGCTCAATGTGTGGAATGAAACATTGAGGGAGTTGTCTTAAAGGGACAAGTAAATGTTTCAATTGTGGAAAGGAAGGTCATCGGGCATTTGAATGCCGCAATGATGGGAAGAAGATGTCTAGTGACACGAACAATGAAAAGGCTACACAGAGTGCACCTCCTACACTTCAATGTTACAAGTGAAAGGAGATGGGGCATTAGGCCAATCAATGCCCAAATTCAATGGTTTTTTATGATAATCGACGTCAAAAAAACTCTTAAGGCTAAAGATAAAGGAAAGTCACATGCAATTTCTATCATCGATGTGCAGTACGATAATTAAGTGGTGAAAGGTACACTTACCATCCACTCTAAAGTAGAAAATGTTTTATTTGATTCTGGATCCACCCACTCTTTTATATCTGAAGAATTTTCTTAGGGTATCACCATATTACCTCAACAATTAGATGTTGAGTTAGCTATGACAACCCCTAAGGGCACAACAGTCGCATCAAAAGTTTATAATTCTTCTTCGATTGATGTTTGTGGGAAAGTGCTTCCTGAAAATCTTGTGATCCTCCCTATAGTGTAATTTGATGTGATTCTTGGCATGGATTGGCTTTCTCTATATGGAGCTCATATCAATTTCCAAAGAAGGGAAGTCGCGTTTCATATTCCACATCAATCGTTGATCATATATCGATGCAAGGATGAACATAACCTTCTAGTGGAAATTTCTTCTATCTTATGGGTGTTGATTCCACTAAATGAAGGTTATTTATCTCAAATGGGTGGTGAAAAACTCATGATTAAGAATATTCCCATTGTACGGGAGTTTGATGATGTCTTTCTGGAGGAATTGCTGGGTCTTCCACCAAAACGTGAAGTTGAGTTTTCAATAGAACTCGTACCAGGTGATTTAATTATTTCAAAGACACCTTATAGAATGGCCCCAATTGAGTTGCAGTAACTGAAGAAGAAACTCCAAGAGAATCTTGATAAGGGGTTCATAAGCCCTAGTGTGTCACCTTGGGGAGCACCTGTTCTGTTTGTTAAGAAGAAAGATGGATCAATGAGACTCTGCATTGATTATCGAGAACTTAACAAGATCACAATCAAGAACAAATATCCTCTCCTGCAC
This sequence comes from Viscum album, assembly GCA_963277665.1. Lineage (NCBI taxonomy): Eukaryota > Viridiplantae > Streptophyta > Magnoliopsida > Santalales > Viscaceae > Viscum > Viscum album. The sequence continues at coordinate 1,149,576,270 of OY728121.1, read as the reverse complement.
ATTGATGACTTATTTGACCAACTACGTGGAGCTCAATAATTTTCCAAGACTGATCTTCGTTCAGGGTGAAGTGCCCAGATCAGTGTGAATCACTGAGAGGGGGAGGGGGTGAATCAGTGATCCCTTAAAACTTTTTTACTAATTGATTCTTAATCAATTAAACCTCTATGGCTGGTTAAAGCCTCGATCCACTCTTCTTGTATCTCTCAACCTTTCCCGGATAATGCAGTAATGAAAAGGCACAGGACACAAGGATTTACAAGGTTCGGCACCAAAGGCCTACATCCTTGCCATGCTCTACAAGCATGGATTCTCCCATTATAATCTGTTAGTATTACAATGGTCGATACAGCTTCCCACCGTATCTCTCCTGAGTCCCACAGGAGGGTATTTATACTGCGTCCCACAGTGTTACCAGAGTCCCACTGGCCTGCTCCAGAATCCCACTGAAGACTTCTTCTCCCTGAGTCCCACAGGGTCTTCTCCTGGCTCCTCGAGTCGCACGAGTAGCTCTTCTTCACTTTAAGCTTCTTCAAGTATCCTCAGCAGTCTGGGATAAAGACTGGTGGCCTTGCTCTGTACCTCTGATCACTTGAGTTGATCAGGTCTTCTCGTGTAGCTCAGGCTTTATCTCCTTCTTCAGGATGACCTGACTTCTCTCTCCAACTACTGAATGCTCAGACAGCTGATATCTTTATCTTCGGTCTGGTCCAGTCTCACTTCACTTCAACATCATGCACTGAGTGCATGGCCTTCTCAATTTTTCAAGAACCACTGGTCTTGGACTCCTCAGATGCACACCACTGATTTAGCACTGTTCACGTGTGCACGTGCATGCATGCATGCATGCACTCCCCTTCTTTTCTTCCTGGTGCAGTAAACCCACAAAGGGTGTAGTCACTTTAAGCACACACCTTCTCCACAATCTTCACACACTTTATTCAATTTTCTTACACACTTAGAGTGTGTTCTACTTTAGTGTGGGTCTTGTTCTTCTTCAAAGTGTGCACATCACTTTGTACACACTAAGGTTCGGCCTCTTCTTGTCTAGCACACACAACTTGTTTCTTCCTCTTGCACACACACACAATATGTGTTCTTCTTTGTTGTGGTCTTCACTTGGTGCACACAAGAAAATCTTGGTGTAGTTCTTCTTGTTTGCACAAGGCTACGGCCTTTCCCTTCTTTTTGCACACAAGGCACAAAGGCCTCGGCCTTCTATTCTTTCTTCTTGCACATACACTGCCCGTAGGGTCTCTTCTTCTTCACTTGGCACTCAAAGGGTGCAAGGGCTCGGCCTTCTTCCTTCTTTACTGTGCACACACAAGAGGCAAGGCCTCGGGTCTTCTTGTTCACACCTACTGCCCAAATGCGCAAAGGGGTGAGGCCCTCCTTCACTTCACAGCCGCGCTAATTCCACTGGCCGTGGGTCGCGCAAGCCACAAGGCGCGCAAGTGCAAGGCACAAGCCGCGGGTGTGCAAGCCTTCGAGCGCGCAAGGAGCACGGCACAAGGGCGTGCAAGACCTCGGGTGCAAAGCACCTCGGGCTTCAACCGTGGGCGCGCAGAGTGTCGCGGCCCCGGGTTCTTCCTGCCACGCAAGGATTAGCGCGCAGGGGTCTTCCCCTTTCTTCTTTCACGCAAGGAGTGCGCGAAAGGGACTCAGCCGCGCAAATGGTATTTGCGCGGGGCTTCGGCTTCGCGAGGCACAAGGTGCACACGGGACTCCTCAAGGTTTCAGCAACCTCAATGAGAGCCACGAGCTCTCCTTATATAGGCAGAGGAATGCCTTTAATCATCCGCGTTCAAAATCTTGAATCACCGAAGATTTCGGATCTTCAAAATCTTTCCAAAGTTTTGCGTTTTATTCTCGGTTTGACGCGGGCTCCCTTATTTATCGGCCTTCTTCACGTGCATGCGACTTAGAACGCATGCACGGCCTCTGTTTAGGCTCATGAATGCAAAGCATGCTCTCCACGTGGCCTCGGCAGCTTCGTTTGCCTCGGCCGATCACGAAATCTCCTCATTTGTTGCATGCATGTATAGTTTTATGCATGATCGTGTTCGGTAGGTCCAGACGAGCTCAATAGAGCCTTCGGCGTTGGAAATGTTGGCCGGGAACTCAAAAACCGGTGGTCGGATGGCCTCTGGTTCAGGTGATGTCGCGGGTGGCTTCGAGGTGTCCTCGGCCGAGCTCGAGGAAGGAGACGAGCTCTCGGCCGTCGGATCAGGCGTTTGAATATCCTCGGACGGCCGCGATCAGGAGATCTCGCGCGGGATGCGATGAGCGGCTGTGATCAGCCGCGCGATGAGTCGGACGGCCAGGATGCGCTCCGGGTGAAAAATGCGCGTCCCACATCGAATCCGCGGCCGGTTTTTCCGCGCTTTATAAGCCTGGCGCTCCCTCAACCCGCCAGTTGAATCTCCTCCCCTCTCGGTGCCGCCCCGCACCGAGTTCTTTAGCGGGCGCGCTCTTGCGCCCACCCTCTGCTCCTCGCGGGCGCGGTTCTAGCGCCCACTATGCTCCCTGCGGGCGCGCCACTGGCGCCCACTATGCACACTGCGCTCCTCCGGGCGTGCCCCTGGCGCCCTTGCGGTGTCCTTGGGTGCGCCCTGCCGCCCTGGCTCGCCCCACGGGGTTCCCCCAGGCGTGGTGCCCTAGTGCCCATGCCTTGGGGTTGAACCCCCCAAGGTGCCTTGGCTGGCCAATTTTTTGGCAAAGGGACAGAATAGGACTTTGTGAAATACAAAGTTCTTCTCCATATAAAACATGCCAAATGCCAAGTGCCACTTCAAGCCTTCTTCCTCATTTATCCTTCTTCCTTTCTTCTTCTTCATTTTGAAATTCCTCCATTATCTTCAACATGTATTCATCACTTATGAATGGAATTTCAAACGGTTTCTTCTTAATCTTCTTCATCTCCTCTTCCATATGTGTTCAATACTTAGGAGGGACTTCTTGAAGGTTTTTCATCTTCAACCGAACTCCTGAATCAAATAACTTCTTCAATTCTCTTTGTTGATTTAATCAGAGATCAAATTGGAACTTCTTCAAATTCTCATGCACTAAGTGATAGTGCATGGACTTTATTAATCCACTTCATCCACTTAGAAGTTATGGATGGATCTCTTCAACTCCTCATGCATTGTCAGTACAATGCATGGTCTTCTAATCATGTTCTGACTTTGTATCCAGTTGATACAAGTTCTATGAACTTAAAGAACAGCTCCACAATCGTCAGATGTACTTAGAGAATGTTTCAAACCATCATCTCCTATGTCACTTAGTGAATCTCCTAAGTGACATGCATCTTAGTACTATGGTCATTCTCCATTCCTCACCATCACTATCACATCCTTTGACATTCACATCTTGACTCCTTGACATCCATTCATTCCAAGACAACTTTATGCCTCATTGACAACAAATGCAACACAATGCACTTCAATCTCCCCCTTTGTATTTGTTGTCAATACACTCCTTCAGCACATATGAATGGGTCAATATGTGTGCAAATATTTCTCCCCCTTATTGGCAATCAAATGCAAAGGTGTGGTGTGGTTCTCTTTCAAAAATATCTTCCTCCCTTTGAATAGCATTTTCTTGAAAATCACTAAGAGAGGGATGATGTCACATGTTCACTTGAGCAATGAACCTTTAGTAAATCAACTCTAAGTCTACTTGGGCTAACCCGGTGTAGAAAACAAGAGTGATGTGACCAAGGAATTCAAAGCTGTCCATAATTCTCTACACATGTGAGATCATGCTTAGGGGTTTGAAATTTTTCAGATATAACAATGAATTTGCTAAATCCTGCACATACTTCACAAAACTCATTATAAAGTTCAGTGCAAAGATAAAGCTCCCCCTTTCATCTACTTTCCTTCAATCCATACTCCCCCTTAATTGACAAGATAAACTCAATTAAGAAACAAGGGATGAAAGTATGATTGGAATACCTTCAGCTTTTCTCAAGATAGTATTAAATCTTACAATACCATCTTCTCCAGATTGGCTCCCCCTCAAGGGGTGCACTCCATTCAATCAAAACCATCCTCCAGCTGAGAATGATCATCATCTTCAATTCCCTGCATTGTTAGCACATGTAAATACCAATGTATAAGGGAATAATATGGAACCTCCTTGGTTCATCAATGTGAACAACAAGGTTGAGAAGATTCTCTCAACCGAGATGTCCCATTTTCACCATTCTTCACACTTGCACATTTGATCTTCAGTGATGATTGTGCTGGTGTGGATCTCAACCCATCTTCATGTGAAATCTTTTTCTTCCCTTTTGCTTTAGCAAATGCCAGAGCTTCATCTTCAGCTCTTTGTAGTTCTCTGGCAAGTTGCAACTGATGTGGCCATATGACAAGTATATCATTTGGAAGAGTGGCCCCAGTTCTGGAAGTTTCACATGGTTCCTTAGATGCTGTCAAGCTACCTTTCTTAGGCAACTTGTTTTCAATCAATCCCTTCTGCTTCTTCTGGATTGATTGTCTGTTTGAGTTCAGTCTGCCTCTATTGAATTTCATGGCTTCTTTACAAAGATCCATGATATGACCATTCTTTCCACAGTAGAAGCATGTTTTCTTGGTGGTCCTTCTGGATGCATCACCCTTCTTGGATTCAAACTCCAAGGACTTCTCTTCATTTCTCAAAATCTTCTTGGGAGCATCTTCCACTTTCTTCTGCTTGCTTCCCAAGGAATCTTTCTGAGCCAGGTTCAGTGATCTTTTCTTCTTTTGAGCTCTGGATACAGTTGGAGATTGACATGTATCTTTTTGACCACTTTTGCAATCATCCCAGATGTTGTCAAGTAATCCAAATATATTTGCAGTAAACAGATGTTTCTGGACCTGTGGATGTTGCTTCTTTCCTTCTGGCTTGCTCCCCCTAGGCATGGGCTTCCTCTGTGCTTTGACATTCATTGGATTGTACCAACAATCCTTTGCACAATGCCCATACTTATTACAACACCAGCATTGACCCACAAATCTTGACCTCTTGTGTACTTCTGATTGCTGGGTACTTTTCTTGACAAGTTGTGTTGTTTTAGGAGAGCTCTCTTTCTTTACTGTCTTCATCCATACTTGTTTGGATTCATTCTTCCATCCTGCACTTTTAGTAGAAACACAATTAGAAGCATGAGTACAAGATGGTATGGATGGTACCTTCTTTTTAGAAGTTGTTGCACTTTCACAAGAGGATGTCTTTCTTTTAGAATCATCCTTCTCAAAGCTCACTTGGGTGGCAACATTTCTTCTTCCAGCTGTCTGGGAGGCTTGGGCTTTGGGTGATTGCTGATTTTTCAATATCACCTCCAGTTCTAAGCATTTCATATTGAGGGAGTTCTTCTCATCCTCAATTGTTCTTAGCCTTCCTTCCCATTTCTCTTCCAGCTGTTTTATCTGGTCTTCACGCACCTTCTTCAATTCTAGCAATGAATTGTCAAGCTCCTTCACTATCTTGACTTTGTCTTCGAGTTGAGCATCTCTGACATTCATTGTCACTTTGTGCCTCTTTTCCAGTGCATGGAAAACATCTTTGATTATTACTTTAAATAATTCTTTCTCAGAAAGGCTTCTCTGCAATTCTTCAGCAGTGTCTTCATATCTTTCATTGCAAAGAGATACTGTTTCATCTTTGGCATTTACCAGCTTTCTGAGAGTGTTGGTTATGCCAACCCTTTTAGCCAATTGGACTTCTAGAGAATTGGCTTCATCTTCTAGCTGTAATTTTTCTTCTTGAAGATCAAGGAGGCCTGTAGCTATACACATTGCAATTTCCTTGGGGACTCTCTTCTGAAGATATTTGATTGCATTTAGAAGATCATTGTTTCTTCCATCTTCATCACAGCTAGAGAAGGCTTCATCAGAAGAATGATAAAAGGAATTGTCATCTGATGTGACTTTCACATTTGTTTCCATAGAAGGAGTTTCTCTGATTGCACCAGCCTTCTTCTTCATCTTCTTTGCCTGTTTCTTCATTCTGTTTTTCAGAGTCTTGGCAGATATCTCCATTTGAGGCTGGTCACTCATTTCCTCAAATCTGCACTTCATAAAGACTCCCTTGGATCTTTTAGAGGTAACCTCGCTCTGATACCAATTGAAGTGCCCAGATCAGTGTGAATCACTGAGAGGGGGAGGGGGTGAATCAGTGATCCCTTAAAACTTTTTTACTAATTGATTCTTAATCAATTAAACCTCTATGGCTGGTTAAAGCCTCGATCCACTCTTCTTGTATCTCTCAACCTTTCCCGGATAATGCAGTAATGAAAAGGCACAGGACACAAGGATTTACAAGGTTCGGCACCAAAGGCCTACATCCTTGCCATGCTCTCCAAGCATGGATTCTCCCATTATAATCTGTTAGTATTACAATGGTCGATACAGCTTCCCACCGTATCTCTCCTGAGTCCCACAGGAGGGTCTTTATACTGCGTCCCACAGTGTTACCAGAGTCCCACTGGCCTGCTCCAGAATCCCACTGAAGACTTCTTCTCCCTGAGTCCCACAGGGTCTTCTCCTGGCTCCTCGAGTCGCACGAGTAGCTCTTCTTCACTTTAAGCTTCTTCAAGTATCCTCAGCAGTCTGGGATAAAGACTGCTGGCCTTGCTCTGTACCTCTGATCACTTGAGTTTATCAGGTCTTCTCGTGTAGCTCAGGCTTTATCTCCTTCTTCAGGATGACCTGGATTCTCTCTCCAACTACTGAATGCTCAGACAGCTGATATCTTTATCTTCGGTCTGGTCCAGTCTCACTTCACTTCAACATCATGCACTGAGTGCATGGCCTTCTCAATTCTTCAAGAACCACTGGTCTTGGACTCCTCAGATGCACACCACTGATTTAGCACTGTTCACGTGTGCACGTGCATGCATGCATGCATGCACTCCCCTTCTTTTCTTCCTGGTGCAGTAAACCCACAAAGGGTGTAGTCACTTTAAGCACACACCTTCTCCACAATCTTCACACACTTTATTCAATTTTCTTACACACTTAGAGTGTGTTCTACTTTAGTGTGGGTCTTGTTCTTCTTCAAAGTGTGCACATCACTTTGTACACACTAAGGTTCGGCCTCTTCTTGTCTAGCACACACAACTTGTTTCTTCCTCTTGCACACACACACAATATGTGTTCTTCTTTGTTGTGGTCTTCACTTGGTGCACACAAGCAAATCTTGGTGTAGTTCTTCTTGTTTTCACAAGGCTACGGCCTTTCCCTTCTTTTTGCACACAAGGCACAAAGGCCTCGGCCTTCTATTCTTTCTTCTTGCACATACACTGCCCGTAGGGTCTCTTCTTCTTCACTTGGCACTCAAAGGGTGCAAGGGCTCGGCCTTCTTCCTTCTTTACTGTGCACACACAAGAGGCAAGGCCTCGGGTCTTCTTGTTCACACCTACTGCCCAAATGCGCAAAGGGGTGCGGCCCTCCTTCACTTCACAGCCGCGCTAATTCCACTGGCCGTGGGTCGCGCAAGCCACAAGGCGCGCAAGTGCAAGGCACAAGCCGCGGGTGTGCAAGCCTTCGAGCGCGCAAGGAGCACGGCACAAGGGCGTGCAAGACCTCGGGTGCAAAGCACCTCGGGCTTCAACCGTGGGCGCGCAGAGTGTCGCGGCCCCGGGTTCTTCCTGCCACGCAAGGATTAGCGCGCAGGGGTCTTCCCCTTTCTTCTTTCACGCAAGGAGTGCGCGAAAGGGACTCAGCCGCGCAAATGGTATTTGCGCGGGGCTTCGGCTTCGCGAGGCACAAGGTGCACACGGGACTCCTCAAGGTTTCAGCAACCTCAATGAGAGCCACGAGCTCTCCTTATATAGGCAGAGGAATGCCTTTAATCATCCGCGTTCAAAATCTTGAATCACCGAAGATTTCGGATCTTCAAAATCTTTCCAAAGTTTTGTGTTTTATTCTCGGTTTGACGCGGGCTCCCTTATTTATCGGCCTTCTTCACATGCATGCGACTTAGAACGCATGCACGACCTCTGTTTAGGCTCATGAATGCAAAGCATGCTCTCCACGTGGCCTCGGCAGCTTCGTTTGCCTCGGCCGATCACGAAATCTCCTCATTTGTTGCATGCATGTATAGTTTTATGCATGATCGTGTTCGGTAGGTCCAGACGAGCTCAATAGAGCCTTCGGCGTTGGAAATGTTGGCCGGGAACTCAAAAACCGGTGGTCGGATGGCCTCTGGTTCAGGCGATGTCGCGGGTGGCTTCGAGGTGTCCTCGGCCGAGCTCGAGGAAGGAGACGAGCTCTCGGCCGTCGGATCAGGCGTTTGAATATCCTCGGACGGCCGCGATCAGGAGATCTCGCGCGGGATGCGATGAGCGGCTGTGATCAGCCGCGCGATGAGTCGGACGGCCAGGATGCGCTCCGGGTGAAAAATGCGCGTCCCACATCGAATCCGCGGCCGGTTTTTCCGCGCTTTATAAGCCTGGCGCTCCCTCAACCCGCCAGTTGAATCTCCTCCCCTCTCGGTGCCGCCCCACACCGAGTTATTTAGCGGGCGCGCTCTTGCGCCCACCCTCTGCTCCTCGCGGGCGCGGTTCTAGCGCCCACTATGCTCCCTGCGGGCGCGCCACTGGCGCCCACTATGCACACTGCGCTCCTCCGGGCGTGCCCCTGGCGCCCTTGCGGTGTCCTTGGGTGCGCCCTGCCGCCCTGGCTCGCCCCACGGGGTTCCCCCGGGCGTGGTGCCCTAGTGCCCATGCCTTGGGGTTGAACCCCCCAAGGTGCCTTGGCTGGCCAATTTTTTGGCAAAGGGACAGAATAGGACTTTGTGAAATACAAAGTTCTTCTCCATATAAAACATGCCAAATGCCAAGTGCCACTTCAAGCCTTCTTCCTCATTTATCCTTCTTCCTTTCTTCTTCTTCATTTTGAAATTCCTCCATTATCTTCAACATGTATTCATCACTTATGAATGGAATTTCAAACGGTTTCTTCTTAATCTTCTTCATCTCCTCTTCCATATGTGTTCAATACTTAGGAGGGACTTCTTGAAGGTTTTTCATCTTCAACCGAACTCCTGAATCAAATAACTTCTTCAATTCTCTTTGTTGATTTAATCAGAGATCAAATTGGAACTTCTTCAAATTCTCATGCACTAAGTGATAGTGCATGGACTTTATTAATCCACTTCATCCACTTAGAAGTTATGGATGGATCTCTTCAACTCCTCATGCATTGTCAGTACAATGCATGGTCTTCTAATCATGTTCTGACTTTGTATCCAGTTGATACAAGTTCTATGAACTTAAAGAACAGCTCCACAATCGTCAGATGTACTTAGAGAATGTTTCAAACCATCATCTCCTATGTCACTTAGTGAATCTCCTAAGTGACATGCATCTTAGTACTATGGTCATTCTCCATTCCTCACCATCACTATCACATCCTTTGACATTCACATCTTGACTCCTTGACATCCATTCATTCCAAGACAACTTTATGCCTCATTGACAACAAATGCAACACAATGCACTTCACAGGGTATCATAAATTAAGGGTCAAATGTGAGGATATACCAAAGACGACTTTCCGTACAAGGTATGGACACTATGAATTTATAGTTATGCCATTTGGTCTTACTAATTCCCTTGATATATTCATGGATCTAATGAATAGAGTCTTTAGAGACTATCTTGATCATTTTTTGGTAGTCTTTATAGACGATATTCTTGTGTATTCAAAGGGAAATGAAGAACATAAAGATCACTTGAGAATTATATTTAAGAACCTGAGAAAGGATAAGATTTATGCCAAATTTACCAAGTGTGAATTTTGGCTTCAAAAAGTTTCATTTTTGGGTCACATAATCTCAAAAGAGGGGATATCTGTGGATCCAGCAAAAACAGAGGTTATCGAAAGATGGTCGAGACCAACAATAGTAACTGAGATCCGAAGATTCTGTGGTTTGGCTGGATATTATCTACATTTTGTGAAATATTTTTCACGATTATCTAATCCACTCACTAGGTTGACTCGAAAAGGAGTTAAGTTTGTTTGGACGGAGGAATGTGAAGAGAATTTCAAGGAGTTGAAAATAAGGTTATCCAGTGCACCTGTGCTCACACTGCCTTGTAGTGGAGAAAGGTTTATGATCTACAGTGATGCATCCAAGAAGCTATTGGGGTGTGTTCTTATGAAAATTGATATGGTGATAGCTTATTCTTCACGAAAGTTGAAAATCCAGAAGCGAAATTACCCAACTCATGATTTGGAGTTAGCTGCAGTAATCTTTGCATTAATGATTTGGAGGCATTATCTTTATGGAGAAAGGTGTAACATTTATACTGATCATAAAAGTTTAATGTATATTTTCACACAAAAGGAGCTGAATATGCACCAAAGAAGAGGATTGGAGCTGATTAAGGATTACTACTACTCAATTCATTACCACCCTGGGAAAGAAAACAAGGTGGCAGATGCATTAAGTCGACAAGACCATGCCAGTTTATCCATGATGAGGATCCCAAAAGATCCAATATTTATGGATTTACAAAGGATGGATCATGGAATTATAATGAAAGGGGAAAAATAATATCTTTCTCAAATGAATGTTCAACCATATATACATGTTAAGATTAAAGAGGCACAGAAAGAAGATGTAGAGTTACAAAAGAAGGTGAGAAATGTTCCTGAATTCAACCTTGATTGTGATGGGATAATAAAGTTCAGGAATCGGTTTTGTGTTCCTCCCATCCCAGAACTAAAGAAGGAGCTGCTATATGAGGCTCATAGTTCTTCATTCTCTATTCATCCTAGAAGCACGAAGATGTATAGGGTCCTGAAAGAGTACTTCTGGTGGGATGGAATAAAAAGGGATGTTGCTGAATATGTCTCTCGATGCATGGTTTATCAACAAGTTAATTCTGAGTTACATAAGTCTAAGGGGATGTTACAACCATTACCCATACCTGAATGGAAAGGGGAAAACATAACTATGGACTTTGTCATAGGACTTCCTAAAATATCCAAAGGCAATAATGCTATATGATTCATAGTTGATCGTCTTACAAAGTCGACACACTTCATCGTTATTAGAGAGGATTTCTCTCTGGATCAGCTTGCCAGTATATATGTAAAGGAAGTAGTAAGATTGCATGGAGTACCACTTTCCATTATATCTGATCGGGATCTAAGGTTTACCTCGAAATTCTGGCGAAGTCTTCAGCATACTCTGGATACAGAGTTGAGTTTCAGCACTGCTTATCATCCTCAGACAGACGGTCAGTCTGAGAGGACAATTCAAACTCTAGAAGATATGTTGAGAGCTTGCTCTATGGATTTAAAAGGTGGTTGGGATCAACACATAACTTTGGTGAAATTTTCATATAATAATATCCTTCACTCCATTATTCAGATGGATCCTTATGAATCTCTCTATGGAAAGAAATGTAGGAATCTAACTTGCTGGGATGAAGTTGGGGAAAGAAAGCTATTAGGAACTAATCTTGTTGATGAGATGTCGGAAAAGGTCATATCTATTCAACAACACATAAGAGCTACTTATAGTCGACAAAAAAGTTATTCTGACATCCGAAGAAAAGACCTAGAGTTTTAAGTGGGTGATAAAGTGTTCTTACAAATATCTCTTTGGAAGAGAGTAATGAGATTTGGAAAGAAGGGAACGTTGAGCCCTAGATATATCGATCCTTTCGAAATAGTGGATCGTGTTGGGAATGTAGATTACCGATTGGCGCTTCCACCGAATCTCTCCCAAGTTCACGTTGTATTCCATATATCTCTCCTGAGGAAGTACACACCTGATCCTTCTCATGTACACAGCTCAGAAGTTGTACCACTCGAGCACGATCTTTCTTATGAAGAATAGCCGATAGAGATTCTGGATCGTTGTGAAAAATTCCTACGGAACAGGACCACTCTCTTGGTTAACGTTTTATGGAGGAAACACCAATTAGAAGAAGCTACATGGGAGCTTGAGGATATGATGAGGGAGTGGTATCCTCATCTGTTTGTTACAAGTGACGAATTTGGAGGGTGAAATTCATTTTAAGGGGGGTAGAATGTAACACCCGGGACTTTTATAAGAAATATTTTGTTTTTATTTTATATAAATCATCAAAGGAATCTTTCACTACACACAACACTAGCTTGGCTTTATTTACACGCAATCACGACCTTCCTTGATAGCTTTCATAGTACGCAATACCGAGTTTCACTAAACAACGATATGCTATTAAAATATTATTAAAACTAGCCATTATGAATAGTAATAATGATTTTTTGAAATTTTGTAAATTTTATTTTCCAAAATGGACTTCATTTTTGGATTCGGAATATCAAAATTATCCTAGGGTGAAATTTTGGTATTTTTCTGGAAACATTCAATTTTTGATGAAAAGTGAAAACACTGGGTTACTATTTAAAAACCAACTTTTTATTTAAATAATTATTTATTTTATTTAAATTTATTTTAAGTCAAAATTGATACATAATACCTATATAAGTTCAATCCAATTCATTGGAGTCATTTTATAATAATTTTAGATATATAAAAATTTTATTGAACTTTTCACCGTCTTTTACCCACCTCGTAGGAGAATTTCCAAATTCACATAAAACATAACTTTACTACTTCTGTGAGTGGAATTTCGAAAATCTGAGAGACACGGTTAATATCAAGGACTAAAATGTGGTTTAATGGGATGAAAATAAATTTTGGTGAATAGTAAATTTTTACTTTTTTTACCACGGTTAAAAGTAAATAGGGTAATTATGGGTAAAAATGTTATTATTATTACCCTAACACATGTACTAATTCTATTGGATAAGTTTAATTAGACCAAAAACAACCTTAGGAATAAAATATGTCCATTTAGGCCCACTTGGATTATATTAGGACATTTATTATTAATTTATTTAAAGAAGGGTTAAAATAGTTAAAATCAAAGTTTAATATGTAAATAATTTTTAATATAGAGTTATAAATAAGATAAATTCGACTATAAATATTCATTAGAAAGATAAAAATATTTTCTACATAATGGTATTTTATCTGTAATTTTGAGACATTATATAATTTAATTTATATATGACACAATGATGATGGTGTAATAATCTTATTAATGAAATATTGACATAATTGATGTTATAATACCCAAATAAATGTAATTTGAGACTTTTTATGAATTCCACTAATTTTATAGGTTAATATGACATGTTATTATTGATTTAAGTAACTTTTTTCTAACTAATATTTCTTTTATTATTTTCACAAAAAATCAATTACTAAATTGTGTCAAAATTGACATAAAATTGTTTTTAAAACAAATATTATATTATTAATTGTTTTTTTAATCCAAAAAATCTAATGTTCGGCAAAATGACTTAGATAAAGTTATATATTTTAATTATAAAAAACTCGGTGTTCGTTTGTCTTGTTAAAGTAAGATTATTAACCTTATAGTGTATGAACACAAAAAGGAACGGTAAAATTAAAATTATTTAACTTAAAGTTAAATCTAAATGATAAGGTTAAAATAGTAAACTGAACTTGTCCAAATTCTATTGGATGAGAGGATTTAGACCCATCCCCACCTTATCTTCTAAATAAATCAATTTGGAGCTATTTAAAACCGAATATGGCTTTATAATAAAATAATATTTTTAGTTTTTCCAAAGGTGCCCCTCTCCTCCCTTATAAAAGGGCACCACCTCCCTGTCTTCCTCATACCACCTTGAGCCTTCATGCTCGGACAAACCCTACCAAGTTCTCCTCTAAAAATCCCTAGAAACACCCTAGAGGTCCTGGTCTTCTTCAAAGACCAATTTTAGTGCCCTAAAAGGAGGTCTCAAAGAAGCGCTTCAAAAAATAGGTAATGTCCGTTACCGATTCTTTCAACTTTATTCTTCTTCCAGTTATTCTTATTAGTTTTTTATCTATGAATTTATAACATCAGTATCACTAATATACTGATATGTTATTATAAGTATGAAACAAACCTATTTCACCATCTATCCATCCTACGGAAAACGAAATCACCGCGCGTGCGTGCGTACAGAATATCGCCTCCACGCTGTGGTGTAATCTATTTTCCACCACCACCTTACTTGGATGGGTATAATGGTGTAAATAATGAATATATATGATTATTGTAAAGTGGTATTGATTCTTAAATAGTATAAATACACTCCAATACAATTCCACGATCATGGGAACGATATCATCGCTCGTGCGTACGTACGGAATACCGTCTCCACGATGTGATGCGACTCGTTCTACATGATTTTCATTGCATAATGATTACATAAATGAATTGAGTGAATAAATATGATATATATTACAATAATAACATTCTGAAAATGAGGTATCTATAACCTAAAATGATGAAAAAGAATTTATTTGACAAAACACGCATAAGAACAAAAAGTAATAGACACCCGAATAACAAGTAACAATGAAATATTAATAATAATAAGATTAGAATATGACCATATATGATATCATAACAATGATTATGATTCTGGAATAAGTCAATGACATTATTTAAATCATTATACAGGAGGTTCAGACACTTGGGAAGCAAATCAGACCTAAGGTAAGGGAAATATCACAATCTCATTTTTATTCGAGATTGTTTATAATTTGGAATTTACTGGGGTGTATTTTATCATCCACATACATGTTTCCTCAATATGTAATATTATTTCCATCCACATACTATTTTTTAAATCCAATTTTACCCTTCTGTGAGTTTTTAGTAAAAGATATGAAAGGACTCTTTTGTCGTTTTTCGTATGAGAAACTTTTTGTCTTTTTCGACAAAAGTACGAGAAGAATGCTATTTTAACTTATACGACATGAATTGATTTTTAATACATTATTTCCAAGAATCTTCCTGTACAACTTTTCAAGTGTATTTTTAATCAACTACTTTTAGTTTAGAATTGTATGACATGTTAAGAATGGAAAAGTGTTTTTGAAGTAGAAATGATATTTTCCTCAAGAATGGAGTTCAAGTGTTTTATCAAAATTAGTTTCCATCTAAGATAATAAAGGGTTATGTTTCTATACCTATTATTAAATTTATTTGATTATGTTGTGATGGAATTATTTTTATGAATTCCTTTATCTTAAATGAATTGTTTTATGATGTCACGATGTTTAAGAATCCCATTTTTATTACATGGGTTATGCTATGATGTATAGTTTATGATTTTGTGGCACACATAAGAATGGTATCATTATGATATGGGTGGGACCTATATCTCCGTCCAATTCATTGGGTAAAGATTTTATATCTCATGAGATAGAGATGGATGTAACGGTAGGTTAAACTGGTTCAGTGAAACAGGACTGAAACGAGGAATGAACTCGGTTCAGAAATGGACTTTGTGCACTAAGATAGTCTTGGAAAAGAGTCTTGACTAATAAGAAATGATTCTCTATGATTATGTGTGTATGCCAAAAAACTTCATGTTTTAAGTTATGATTATTGTTATTACATTTTACTACCATGATTTATCCCATGTTATGAAATTTTCATCTCTTTTGTAGGGTAAGATTTCCAAAATGTTATGTTCTTATGAATATGATGTGATTGATATTTCTTTTGTTTACCCTTACTGAGAATTTGAGCTCACCCCTTTGTATGTTTTCTTTCCCCTGGTCAGGAAGAAGGTAATTAAGTAGGATATTCCAAAAGGGACTCTAGTTATGATAAAATAAATGGGAGACAATGTAGATGCTATATGAACCAGTTGATTATGTTTCCCAGTTTCCAAAGACACTATACCTATACGGTCCTTTCATGGTTTTGTTATATATTGTAATAAGTCAGCTTCAATTTTGAAGTATTAACAATGTATGTAAATTATGGGTCGTTATAAGGTATATCTGTCAACATGGAATTCACTTAGTGACAACCCAATTTTGATGTCAATTTTCAAGGAAAACAGAGCTCCTCAAAGCTAATCATAGAGGTCATTTATATAGAGAAAAGGATACCAATACATAATTATCAACAGATTAAATTTCTGGTAATCCACTCATAAGTTAAGCTTTCCATACTTATTAATAGAAAAAAAGATCAAAGAACCCCAAAGTGAAGTATTGGGGCGTATGTACCCCTTTGGTTATAAGTAATATTGTTTTCTCTTAACCTCCTACAACTCAGTAGTGGTTTTCCTATAATGAGAAATGCACACTAGTGTAGCTCTTGAAACTATATCTATAATAAACTCTACCTATTTCTCTGCATATATCCATAAAAATTCATTAAGGAAAATCATATGAATTATCAATGGATTGAAATTAGACTAACACATTCCCTGATCACGCACATAAAGGATTGTAATCTATCCTATCACCCCACCCAGTCTCTGATGCTTAGGTCTACATCGACCCACCTTGACATCCCACTCACCATTGTGGATTTACCTACCACCCTATGGTGATGTAAAAGAGACCCTTCTATGATAGAAATCTACACAGGCATGGTAAGTAATAATACATTCCATTACAAGTATAAAATTGAATCCCATTATCTTTTGGATAATGGTATCCCATAGAAAAAAATTACCACCAATTTCCAGGGGAAATTCATTGTATTGGAACACACTTTCTGATTATACTCCCAATAGAGTATCCAAACCCATCATATCACTGACGAACTGAATCTCAAGACCAAGTATTCCAATGATAAACATATAAAAAAAATTAATTAGAGGAACATTTATAAAAAAGGAAGGACACTAGAAAAACATTCACCTGTGACTAAATGGAATATTTGACAGCTTTCTCAAAGCATCTCCCCCAAGATGGATCATTAGTGAGATAAGTTGGTTAAAATAATTGAAGCTCTATAAAGTGAGTCAAATATTCAATAACGAACAAATAACCCTATTCTAGATGAAAAAACGCAGTAGCACGTTCATCCTTCAAGGTATCGAGAAAATTTTAGTACTAAAAACTGTATTGGAAATCCCTCCAAAACATATCCTGAAGCCCGTATACCTAGTTCAGGACATCAGAAAAATTATTTTAGGCTCCTCAAAGAATATATTTATTGATATTCACATTCATCTTTAGAGGATTATTTAGATTCTTGAAAATACATAATACCATCTCAATACATAGCTCAACTACCATGGGGACACCATCCCTTGAGAAATATAGTGGATGCTATTGTTGGAACTCATGTGTCAACTCTTAAATAGATGAGGAAGACCATGAGGATCCCTAAATAGTTTTCGTAGTTCACAGTAAACCCCCTAAAACCATCCATCATCACACATATTTGGTATAATTGGTGGTACCCCAAGGGGAACTGTTGGAGGATTTAATAGTGGCCTAAGGCCCATCACACTAGAGAATTATTTTCACCACAATCCAAGGGGACAAATAGTGGATATCTTAGAGTAATATATCTATAAATTCCAAGAACACGACTTATAAAATATTTGGTAATGAAATGATCACAAATACATTAATATGACAGATCCAAGCCTTCTTATATAAAATTCACTCCCCTCTCCATACTTCAAAAGTCAGGACTGGGTGATATAAAGATCATAAAATCACAAGAGATATTGCCTACTATAAATTACTAAGGTTATTTTAGGTTCATGATCTTTTCTATAAGTAAGTGGTCTTAGTATAAATATTGTAAATTGAAAGGTATATAGGAAAAAACCCTTTAAAATGAAATTGAATTCTCTATTTAACATTAATCTATTCATTTAAAAAAATTTAATTCATTTAAGTTCATACTTATTTATATATATTAAAACTTCTTAAATGGTTAAATTATTTATATTAGTAGTTCCAATTTATAATTTTTTAGACTTTATAATTTTAATATGCATCCATTTAATCACAACTATAAACACGTTCCATCCCATGCAACCAATGATCCATGAATCAACATACCATAATTGACTCTTTAAGGTGTCTTCATTAATCTATGAAAGAAAAAAATATTAGAGCAATACATGAAATTGATGCAACCAATTACATTTCTCAACACCCTATAATAACCTTTAGTGTAATAAAAGTTATATCACTCAAGGAACATACAAAAAATATCACACAGTTAAGCTGTGAAACATACATGGAATAGAATAATGCATGACATATTAATTACCTACATGCCTAAAATAATGAATAATCAATGATTCCTTACCATAACAGGATATGGATAAAATTTATCCTCAATCATAATAATAATAAAATCACATATCATGTGAATCATCTAATAGTGGAATCAAATCCACTATAATAGGTATAGTACAAAAAAAACTACTATCCTTATAAATATGGATTTCTTACTTAATGTTGGTTAGATACTCCCAGGCATAGCTCAATACAAAATTTGACATATCCTAGCATCCTTTCTTCTAATCCTAAATAAAAATACATGAAGAAAATAAAAACTAATCTGATACTACATTATAACATCTTAACTTAAATCCACTAATCAATGCTATATGTTGGTGGGTCACACGACCTGAACAATTCCTCCCAATACACCAGAGGTAGCTGACTAGTAGTGATGTCTCTTATGGAACTATGGGGAGACTATACCCTTATTATTAGTGTAACACAACAGTATCATAATTGAATAAATGGTTGGAAACATAATATCAACTAATAAGATAAATAAAACATCCATATCACAATAAATATAATCAATGCTAAGGGTAGTGTCACGTAAAAATTATGATTATGTCACAGGGTTACAAAAAAGAGAAAAAATAAATGGATAAATACATCTAGTACAACACATGTATCAAAAGTAAAAAAATTAAGAAAATAATATATCCAAATAAGATCATTATCCATGGATCAGTCATGTGCTCCCATAATCATATACCATAATAAATCAACCATCATCAAGTTGTAATTTTCCCTAATTCCTATATTCTACCATGAAGTATTCCTAGATACCAAATAGTGGTCAGAATAGGGTGTGAGATAACAGTCAGTAGGACACCACCAATGGTGTCTGTAAAAATTCCAGTATGTTCATATAAGATGATGTATTGTGCATGCATAATAAGAATAAAACTAATAAAATTAGAAGTGATACTGTCCTATACACCTAAAATCTCTATGATGTAGAAACCATAAAATAGGGGCCAACTGTAAATTTTGGTAAATCATCACCAGTGACCTATGTTGAGTAATTAAGTATCATACCAACATTGGATATGTCCCAAGGACAATGAATAGGGTATCCTCTTTGAGTTCATAGAGTGAATCCATAGAAAACTTGGTAAAGACCTGGTCAGAGCCTAAGGAGCATGTCAAAGGTAGTCCAAGAAAGATGGATCGAAGGAGTGAAAATCAAGGCATCCCAATGGTTCTTCAGTGCTATAAAAGGAACTCCCTTTATCAGTCCCATACCGTGAGTCCCCACATTAGTTCCATACCATGTTTCCTACATCAGTGACATACCATTCCATACATCATCAATGTGATTATTATAAGGGATCAAGAGACTATTTCAATATCTATCCCTTTTATCATTTAACACATCACACCAATTTCATTACCCATTTTATAATCATAATCAAGCCAACCGAATATCCATTTCATTCAACTCATATTCAAATTAAAATGTATTTAAGGTGCATAAAACATTTATAAATCTACTTTGATCTCATATTCACTTCTTATAATATAAAATCATGATCAACTCACCCTAGAGTGATATTTCCATGAACAATGGTATATTACCACCCCATGGATGGTTCTGCTTGAGGTCACCAACCTCTAACCATCTTTATGTATTCCATGGAATTTCATAAATAAAAATTTAGAATTTTATTTAAGGGATTATTAATTTAAGAAGAAAAACTAAGAAGGTTCTATGTGTAACATGAATACAACAAGGTATAAAAATATACTTTGAGGTAAAAGGTATAAAATACCAACCTTATACCCAAATTAGATTTCTCATATATTATCATCCCTTGGTTTGACCTAGATAAAAAAAGGTATAATATAAGAATTACCTAAATATATGGAAAGTGATATCACACCAAAATAGTATTTTGAATAGGTAGAAAAATGATGAAGGGAACTTAAGGAGTAGAGAGATTACCAGTGGATATAAAATGTGATAGAAATATCTTGAATGAGACTCCATATAATGAAATAGATTCATTGCTAAGGAGGAAGGATGAGGGGTCTCTCTTTGAGCGTGGTCCACTAGAGAAATATAGATGGAGTATGGGTTAAGTTCCATTTAAAACATATGAGGGAAAAAAGTAAAAATTACCAAAATTTAATATAATAATAGTTTGGTTCACAGTTTTAGAAACCAAGGACTAATTGTGCACCTTATATTGTCTATGGATAGTGGACCCGCATGGTTGGGGGAACAATTTTTCAAATTGTGCCCTACCCATGTATACCCCACTTCGTAGGGTTCTCACACCACATGGAATTTTGTACACAGTTATACAAACCCTGAAAAACCCATGTGCTCCCCTTTATGTATCCCAAAAGAATCCCACATAGTTTGTCCAAATCTTGCGGCCACATGAGTAAGTCTTGGTAAAATCCTGTGCCTGCACTTTTTTTCCATAATTTGGAGCTTAAAGATTTAATTTTTTTTGGGCACTACTAATTATTTCCTTAAGTTACCATGAATGTTCATAAGGATAAAACAGAGGATTCAAAATAAAATTTAAAAGACACAGACCTCCTAGAATAATCTGAGATCTTATACAAGAATCAATGCCTTTTGTAGTTGTTGACCAAAAAATAGAATGTGTTTGATACCATTGATGCTTGTCACCATCCCATGGCCTACTGGTGGAAGACATCTGGGATCACACAAACTAATTTCCAAAAAGAGTTACATTATAGTGGAGATATGTTATGATAAATTGAACTTTAGGTTTTTTATTCATATTTGTGAGCTCCCATTAGTAATAAATAAATAAAAATTGATTCGTATATTATTAATCTTATTCATTATTTGTCTCATAAGATATTTTTAGGTTTATTTCATGAAAATTTAAGGATTTTTGATATATTTAAGAGATACCAAGGGTCATCTAAGAAGTAAATAGGTTTATATATCATGTATTTTTTATAATATAATCGGTATCAATATTTAAATATTGAGTTTAAAATATATATTGAAACCTATAGAATAATATGTTGATATGGATCCTTATTTTTAAAATAAAAATATAATAATCTAAAGAAATAATCAATGATACATTAACATAGTAAGGGTGATCATTTTAAAACATTACACATTAAAATTTAACTGATGAAAAAATACATTAATGGCATTACATGTTAATAATATAAGTTTTCCTTAGAAAAATAATAAAAAAATACATTTTGAGTTATTTTATAGAAAAAATTGTAATTTTATTTTATTTTATTTTCTGAAAAGTCCATGTTTAATAAAAATTAAAAGAATGCATTTGTGAAAATTTGAAGGAATTGTTGATGGTGGAATTTTTTTTAGTATACACCTAATGGAAGAAATTAGAGACTATATAAACATTATCTATAAAAAATTATGAAAAAATTAATGTTATTTTATTGTATGTTTACCCTACACCAATAATATGAATGTATTATATAAAATAAAATTATCATAATAAAGATTAAAGTTCAAAACAAAAAATTATAAAAACTATTGTGGTTACTAAAATTCAGTTTTAACATAAATATAAAAAGATTTCTACTAATAATGAGGTTATTGAACAAAATTATATGAGATATTCAATGATTTGACTATGATTTGAAAAAAATATCATTTAAAATATTCCAAATGGTTTGGAAACAAGATATACTTCAAGATCAATTTCTCATAAAATCGTTATCTTTCAAAAAAACATAATTTTTTTAATAAGATGTATAGTATGTAGAACATGTTTTCTTACATGAATGGAATGATTAATAAATTATAGAAAAACAAAACATGAGGTGAAACATCCCAAAATGTCAGTTTTGTTAAATAATTTCATGTATATTTATTTTATTTTTATTTTTTAGGTTTTGGTTTAAAATTTGATGTTTTTGTAATAAAATACATGGATTCATGGATGATTCATGTTTAAAAAACTATGTAGGTGGAACCCTATATGATTAGATTTCATTTTATGTAGAATGGGTACAATTTTTGAAAGCTTTTATAAACCATTCACCCTAACCATATGGTTAAAATATTTATCTCTAGTAGTTATTTCATTGTTAGTGGATAATTGGAGTAATAGACTATCTAAATTGTATAGTTTAACTATTGGGTTCTAGTTTGCCATTCATGGTTGGTGCATGGTTAGTATAACCATGTACCAAAACTGCCATCCTGTTTGAAAATATAATTTTAGTTTGTTTTCTAATTTTTTTTCAAAATAGGGGATATTCCATTTTTCATCACATTTGGCCACTCCCCTCAAAGGATTAAATGAATCCCTACCCTCATCTCTTTATTGATTCACTATGGGGATTAATCATGCTCTAGAGCCAATTTCTCAAGGAATTTATCTCATTCTCACTCCCTCTATTCATGTTCTCCCTTCTTATCCCCTTTTTATGACATAGAATGGTCGTGGTGACATCAAATTTATACTTTAAGGATTTTCATATGGGGTTTCTCAATATTAGGATTAGTGACCCATACTTTTCATTCATAAAAATTATATCTTAGGATATGAATATTCATTATATAAAATAATGATCCATGCCCGAATGGTATAGGTATAGTTTCTTTGGAAATATAGACAAATAAGAAACTTTTTCATAAGTGTTGCCAATTTTGTTTTTCAACTATCACCCTTCTTATACATATCATACATAGTAACTTTAATCATAACATGGGGAATAGAAACATAATAAAGGGTAAGATCATATGATTTATAAGGGTAAATAATGGAGATATAAAGATCTCTTAAACATAACCAGAGCATAATTTTATGGAAAAATTATATTAACATTTGAAAACCATACCCAAAAAATAAGAGATCATAATCATGATTCATGGAATAGACCTTCATAGTTCATAAGATATGGATCATAAGGAATCAAAGAACATGTTCCATGAGAAAATAACATTGGAATAAGACATAGAATTATAGAATAAGAATAGAAAATTGTTTAAATAGTAGTCAAGGATCAATTCTATGACTATCATAGTGGATTGGGTTCACTGTCCATTCCATTATGGTAGTTAAGGTTCACTGTCACGATGTAGCCTCGATACCCCAGTACCATGATACCTGAGCCGACTCTGACATGGTCAAATGTTTGTTCTCAATACTTATTGTCTGGAAACTGAAATCTGGAATCATAATTGAATAATAGAAAACCATTTTTTCTACAAATTAGTAGAATAAAAAAATATATAAGTTATAATATCAACACTCCTCAAGGATAAAAGACCATAATTCAAAATAGGTAAAATAGTACCCAAGAATATAGATTAAAACTCAAATAAAACCCCAATCCAAACCACCATTAATAACCTATCAAAAGTATCTAATCCCAATTTAACAAGTGTAACTAAGATCCATTAGTCACCATAATTACTCCAAATTCCAAAGATCAAAAACTTCCACCACCATCAAGTGGAACTTTCCCTTTGCTCACACTAGGCATAAAAAAATTTACAAATGCTCGACGGAAAAGGTTGGGTGTGAAAAATAAATCTCAGTAGGATCTCAAAAAGCATTCCATAATATATTACATTATAATAAACAAAAAATTAATTCAATCTAAATAAAACATGGCATGTAATAATGTATCATATTCATATTTAAAACAAAATATACATTCATTTCAATAGATGGAAAACATTCAAAAAATGTTTAAATAAACATTTTATATGAAATAATTTATATAAATCATTTATAATGAGTAACAAAGTTCTATAATAAATGAAATATATAATCAAAATAGATAGAATAAGAACCATGTCCATATTCCCTAAGATATGTTAGTTTATAACTATAGGATCCTAAAACTTCTCAAGTAAGTGATCACAACTAAATATTTGTTCAAACTTCCCTTAGGATCAGGACAAATATAACTCATCAACATATTATTCGGGACAATCACGATAAACTAAGACTTTTTAGTGGTTTCATAATCAATCCATCATTAGGGGATCAAGATCCAAGCATGCTTATCCCAAATAAACCATTAACAACTCAAGTTTTCTTGTTCTCAATCAATCAATACGCAATAAGAAATCATCTATTTTAAAATATAACATCATTTAAAATTAAATTTACCCATTTTCATATTCAATATGAAAATTCAATTTTAAAACAAAAAACGAGGTTTCATCATTTCATGCCTTTTCAATAAAAAACCATTTATTGATTTGATCTTCCCAATTTAATCCATTTTTCTCAAAAAATTATCAAATAATTTCATCCATTCCATTATTTTAGAAATTCACTACAAAATTCAAATTCCATTGGAATTAGGGTTTTTTCACAAAATCCATAACTTTTAAATATCAAATTTAAAATAATATCAAATAAGGGTTTTATAAATCAGTTGAAAATGATTTCAAACAAATAAAGAAAATTAGGGTTTTAATCACATGGAAAATCTCAAATGGAATGAACTACCTTTAATCATAGAATCAATCAATCAACACCCGTAATGGGAATAACGACGATGATCGAACAAGAATAATATATAAGAATCAAATATAGAATCAAGATATATCAAGAAAATGATTTGATCAATCAAAATAGAGTTTAAATCCAAAAAAACAAGATGATATAAAAATCTCTAGGGGGTATAGAAAATAAGATCAGAAGAGACACTTAATAGGATACCCACTTATTGAAGGGGGATCGAGTTTTTTACCTGCACATTGAGTCTAAAAAATAGAGGTTGTAGAAGTCAAAATCAAATCTAGAGAGTCTTCACAACCAATGAAATTTTATTAGGGTTTGAGTTCATATGTTAGGGATATGAAAAAGAGGTACAAGAAATTAAAATTAATTTTCATAATAATTAATTAATGCATGGTCGATTTCCTAGGTAGGGTTGCATTAGTAAAAAAATTGTGTTCCCTAACTGAAAATACCTACTATATGGGGTGAAATTTTTCTCATTAGTGGGTGAATGGTATGACTAACTATTCACTAACCATGCATATTAGCACTACCTGAGGCCACATGGTTGGGAGAGTCTGGTAACATGATCTAAGAAAACCATGTCCCCCCTCCAATGCAATATTAAATGGAACATGGTTTGATGTAAAAAATTACACAGTTTGACCTAAATATTAATCAACTGTGAACATCCCAAAGGGATTATAAAATTATCCAATTTTAACTTTAAACATCCATAAAATAGACCTAATTGGAAGAAAAACAAAAAATGGTCATGGAATACATGAAATAAGGGAACTTGATGTTTCAATGTCTCTGCCATAAACAATTATATCCCTAGAAAGATGGTCAAAAAGTTTACATATCAATGAAATGGGGCCAATTATCTCTCAACAGTTCCTCATGCTACCAAGACTCATGAGAATCGGAACTATGCTGCCATAAAAAAGAGACCAAAGGTATCATCCTTCCAAAAAGTGTGTTTGTCTCGAAATAAAAAATCTAAACTGGATACTTAGTCATTGATAAATCATACTCAACATAAATATCCTCCCTACTCAATAAATGAGATGTGTTGAAAGATAATTTCAATGTAATGATATATAGAAAAAATTATTTACCGATTTTAACTATTGTGGAAGTTGTAAATTGTAATATATTTTTCCCACCCACTCAAGAACCTTAAAAGGCCCAAAAATAGTGGTGTAAGATCCCCTTTATTCAAAAGTTTTAAATGACCCAAATAAGGTGAAACTCACAAGAACATCTGTCTACCAACCAAATGTTCAATGGTCACCAATAATGATCAACATAATATTTATATTGACTTTGTACCATCACCATTATCTGAGGAATCAACTGAATCTTATTCATTGTCTCTTGGACAAAACTTAGTCCAAAATGGATGCTTCAAAAATATACAACCAATACAATGATTATTTACATTGTAGGATATATAAATCTTAAAGGGATACCTAAAAATGGAATAATGGTAACCCGTGGTATATGAAAACTCAACCAGTCCTAACTGGATATCCCAAGATCTATAAAAATTGAGGACACAAACACTGAGCATGTCTTCCAAAATTTTTATAGACCATTCTATCTGGAAATACATATATGGATGATATTCCATTATTAAGTTCACCTTAAATCCCATTTCACCTAAATGCCTATAAAAAATAAGAAATGAACTTGGGATCCCAATCTGATACTATCACAGATAGAACACCACAAAACATGGTAACCTCCTGTACATACAAGCTTCCCAAATCCTAAACATTGGTGGTATAATATATGGGTATAAAGTGAGTTGATTTGGTAAAATGATAGATCACAACCCATATAACTTTATTTTTCTGAGTTTTATGAGGAAAACCCACCATGAAATCCATAATAATCTCATCCCACATCCATGCCAGCATTATAAGGGGACATAGTAAATCAGAAGGTGTTTGTTGTAGGGCCTTGACCTATTGGGAAGAATAATAATGTGAAATAAAGTAAGAGATGTTCCATATCATACCATACCACCATAATACTTTCCCCAATTCATAGATCAACTTTTTGATATCTGGGATTATATAACACTGAAAATAATTAAATTATCATATCACAACCATTCTCATGGAGGAAGGAACAATAAACCAGTTCTAGAAAAATATAATACCATCCATTGGTAAAGAACACTCAGTGATGGTATCAAACCTATAAAGAGATATTTTATTGCCACATAACTCTTTATAATTCTACTGATCACAAAAATTCATCTCAAGAAGTGAGGTGGTCAACTAAAAACAGGTCAAAATAGCCACATACTCATTATCTTTAACTCCCAAGTGAAGTAGGGAAGATAAAGAAATCAAATTCCACTCCTATAATTATTCTTTGATGGAATCGATTAGAAATTTACCAACTCAAAGAATCAGATATTACATTTCCATTTTTTGGGGTATTTGTAATATATAAATGGAACAACCATAAGTACTCCACCCAACATCATAGATATAGGTTTTAATATTTTTGAGAGATGATTAACCAAATATTTGTTGATAGGAATAATCAATTAACCAATCAAAGAAAATTTAACAATTATAACTCTTTAGAACATGATTCATGGATACAAGTTCAAGGTCATGGTTTATATAATTCCTCACATGTGGCCTAAGTTTTCAAGAAACATTATACAAAATGTGATCAACCTGTATGAGAACATAACCCAAACATGAACTTGATGCATCACAGAAGACCACATAGCCCTACTCGGCATATGGAAGTGTAAAAAAGGACACATAAATCAAAATAAATTTAATCAAAATGATATATCATTTAAACTTTTCATCCCAAACAAACATCACTCTTTTTTTGGGTGTGAGAGGTCATTATAGAAACCAAATGTGAGAAATCCTTTAAAAAGAAACGTTAATACCCCACTAAAACCATTAATATCCAAACCTCGATAGTGTTTCATGATATATCCCTTATCATAAAATATTTTACCTTATTATGATCAAATGAGATACAGTGTTCCAGGACCAAAAATCTAAATAAGTTAACTTTATGAATCCATAAAAATAATTTCTAAATCTTGGAATAAAGTCATTGATCTATCAATATTTATAGCACTATCCTCAACTAACACACATAATCCTCCTCAGTTTTTAGAGTAAACTACGATTTCATCCACAATGAATAAAACTAATTTTTCAAGGTACTTATGAGATCTCATGTTTATCAAATCCATAAGAATGGTAGGATCATTGGTTAGATTAAAAGGAATAAAACGCTACTCATATTGTATACACCTAATCCCAAAGGCTATTTTTAGGATGATAATTTCATTAATTCCCAACTAGAGGTATCAAGATCAAAGATCAGTAAAAAAACTAGTTCACCCCATTAAAATATATAAAAAGATCATACATATAAGGAAACATATACTTGTTCATTATCATAACTCGGTTGAGTTTCCAGTAATCAATACATTGGAGAATCACACCATAATATTTCTTAAAAAAGATAACCAGTACCAAGGAGACACACATGGGTGTATAAAAACATAATCAATAATATAATCTTAATAATTATTAAACTCTTTCACTTTACATGGTTCCATATAGTATTAAGTAATAGATACTGGTTAACCACTTGGTACAAAATCAATAGAAAAATTAACCCCTCTTACTAGTGTAAAATATAGGAAATCTTAAGGAAACATGCCTAGAAACTTGAGAAAAATTGGAAGGAGATCATAAAATATAAATTATATCTCCAAGTCAAAAGAAAAAAAGAATATTACCCTATCCAACTCTAGAAAAGAATTTTCACCTCTGCTCAATCTCAGGTCCCAATCTCCCAAAAATACATGGCCCATCCCATCGGGCATGGTAAATGATACCCATTGAAAATAAATATCAATACTAACCTAATAGAAGATTAGTAAAACCATCATAATAATAATATCCAAATATTTCTTATTGTGGACAAGAAAATACTAGGTAATCTCAGTCAATGATTAATAGAAAGCACAAGCAAGAAAATGGAGACCCACTTCTCTCTTCATTCTGATGGGAATAGTAATATCCATCACATAAGATCAAATATCCAAAGAAAGGGTTTATAAATAAACAACTTTTTTTGGATCTGAATGATTATAATGTACCAGTATTAAATAAAAAATCACTAATGATGAACTATTGTGATGGTACCTCTTACAGTTGTTAGACCCATGTCAACTTCCTCCAGAGACTCTTTGACTTTGTGGAGAAGCTTTTTCATGGATTCTTGTTGATAGAACCAATTTTATCATGGATAATTTTATTGAAACAGAATAATTTTATGTTTTGATAATCCCATTTCACTATATGAGCCATATAAGATATAATATAATTTATAAAAGTGACCTGAGCATCAGTAGGAAGTACAGATCTTGGGTGCCTCAACGAAAAACCATTTCAAATTCCCAACCATTACACACTGGAAGAAAGTGAAAAGGGCCTATAACTAGTACTATAAGAGTTTTCGAAGAAACCTACTATTGAGATCCACCATGATAATCATCACACTTTCTATTTCCTTTAAAGGAACTCATAGAACTGCCACTAGGAGAAAAAGGAAGTCTCATTAACCCTATCTTACCATCCTAGTCAAGATTATCCATCAATTCTCTATCGATTATTTCATCATAATAATTATTCTATTTCATGAAAAACTAGGATTTAATATCATCTTGAATTAGCATATAAAATATTTTTCCCTTGATCCTATCATTATCCATAATCACTAGAGAAAATTTTACCAGCTCAATAAAGCAGTTTCTATCTCGATCCATAGAATTATCACTTTTAAAGATAATAATAAACTATATTTATTTCTCTAAAAACATAGATATTGGATAGAAATAAAGGGGAGTGGAGAATATAACTCGGTAGATATTGATCGATATTAAACGATCAATGTTGTGCGAAGAAAATAAAGGATGGATTCCCTTTTATAATTGAGGGGAGGGGTACTCTTGGAATTTCTTAAAATACTAAAATATATTAATTTAATTACAAATAAAAATGCTTCCAAAAGTCCTATAAATGGGAAATTGGTGAAATTTTAGACAAAATAGTATTCTTCTTTCCATATTTTAATATTTTCTTTATGGTTTTCATGTAATTTAAAAAATATTATTTTCATAAAATTTTATTATTTCAAATTTATAGAGTCTTCATTTTACTTAAATTAAAATAAATAAACTAAAAGTTATAATTCGAATCTAATTTTGTAACATAATTATAATAAGTCATATAAATCTTCAAAATTCATTTAACACATTTAATTACAAATTTTATATTAATTTTATCATTTTTTAATTAATTAGTATATTTTTTATTAATTGGAGAAATAATACCTTAGTGTTGCATAAAAATTTTAGTCATTATATAATAAAAAATTTATAGATAAATTTTTATCATTAAAATAATTTTTTATTGTCAAAATTGACACTTATATTCATACATAACTTGCGCATTTTTTCCAATTTGGACACATAAGAGATATTTATAACTAAGGGAGTGACATTTTGTAACTTTCTCCAATTTAAATATTATATATGTAATTTTAATGGTAAAGTGTCACTTATAAAGTTAAATATTTACCATAATGTTACAAGGGTAGAAAAAAAAATCATCAAAAAAGAATTAAGATGAACAATTATTGCCTTATAACTAATTTTAACCATGATTTACTTGATTTACCTTTTATCGAGGTGATAAATTTTACTACGGTTACTATTCCTATTTAAAAAATTAAAAGGGTACCATTTAACAAATGTAGATAAAACTATTCTCAATATGAAAACCATTTTTTAGATTTAATACCTATAAGTGGTATAAATTAATTTTAAACTAAGCATGCTACACATGACACAAATTTTTCTTTTAGAAAAATAAATTTTTAAGTATTAAACTATACTTTATTATTTTTCCATTACTAGAAAAATATTAGTTTAATTTTAATTTTTTTATTAATTTTTTTAATATATATTTAAATAAAATAATTGACCAAATATAATTTATTTAATTTTTTAAAATTAAACTTGTTTGCATGCATAAAAAAAATTTCTAGAAAAATATCACTTTTTCCTGTCAAATAATTTTTTATTTCTAATATACAGAAAACCTACGAATTTTTTTCATAAATTTATAAGACATAAATCTTTCATAATTTATTTATTACTATCTGTACCTAATAATACAATAATAATGCATTAACTATCCCATAATATTTATACAATTGATTTCACTTCGTTAAAAATCAGTGTTGTGTGTATCAAAAGCTATCAAAAATAAATTATTTAAACTAAAATATATTATAAAAGTCTAGGTTATTATATTAGGTATTGTTTTGCAATTATAATTTAACACTCAATCATCAATTATAGTAAGTATGATTTTCATTTTAAGGAAACAATAACATAATGCACATATCATTATTCAAGAATGCTATTAAAAATAAATTACCAAATTTTATAAGTTGAATTTGAATAAATTGAATTTATTTTTAAATTACTCATGTAAAAATTCTATTATTATTATTTTTTTATATTTTTATAAATAGTTTATTTTTTGGATGAATGGTGAGAAATTCTGATTTTCTAAAAACTGTCACTTTTATGACATTATAATGATGTAAGAATAACATGGTAGTTAATAAAACCATTTTTATAGAAAAAATTTATATTAAATAATTATATAATTAAAAAAATATAATTTTTAATTTATAAATCCATGCTTATCATTTTGGAAATCAAAGTAATTCTTTCATTCAAATAAAAACTATTTTCAGTTTTTCTATTTCATAAAATTATTTGCAAGGTTACATTAATTTTGGGTTTGGTTTTAAATAAAAAATTCCAATTTTATTTAAAATAATTATATTAATTATTTTATAATGAAAATTATACATTATTTTTCAAAAAAATAATTTTTATTCTTAAAACATAAATTTTTTTAAATAGAGTTTTTTGTTGGGTTTTGTGTGAATATATAAAAGTAATTTTTTTCACTTCTATAAATTGATTATTTTAATATATACTCAATATATAGAATTTGAATAATTAATATTAATTAATAAGGTCAAATTATTTTTTATTCAAAATTAATAGTAACCATGAGATATATTTATCACTTAGGTTATGGGTAAAATGAGTTAGAAGGTATAAGGTAATCAGATAAGGATTTAATATAACACAAAACAATTTCTTAAATCACAATGATATTTTGTAGTTATAACATAAAATTAAAATCTTATAATGTATTAAAATTTGGGGTCAATTTACTTGAGAAATTTATATAATGTTTAATAATGTTTCATGTATTTAGAAATTTTCCACCCACCTCGTTTATAAAAGAGAACCTCATATCATCTATTCTCCACCCTACTTGAGCCACATAGAATAAATAATACTTGATAAAATACCTTCTTAATATCCCTAACCACTTCCTATAGATCATTTTCTCACCAAAATAATACATCGACATGGTTAAATGTGTAAGACAAAGGGGGTTAGGAGAATAATAGTTAAAAGGCATTTTTTTCAAGTTTCTTTCTTCAAAAACCTCGTACAAATGTTAATGAACTATCCTAAAAGAATTAAATCATTATATTAAAAATAAAAATATGTTTTTATGTTAATGGTATATCCTATTGCTTTTCCACCATATGGAAAATGAAAACATTGCTCATGCACACATATGCCCTACTTCATCCACATAGCAGTAGAATTTGTTTTTCATCTACACTTTTCATGGATGATTATAATAAAGGAATAAAATAATATATATTATATTTATAAAATAATTATTATTCTAGAAGAATAATATATCCACAACTTTATTACCCTTCCAACAATTGGAAAATGATAATGTCGCTCATGCGTATGTGTGGAAAAAATCCTCTACAAAGGGATGTGACATTTGTTTCTATTATATTGATGAATGGATTATTATTGAATTTTATTTATTTAATTAAAATTACATAAAAATTATTAAAATTATGGATATTATAGAACCATTTCATCACTCCTTTAACCATGGACAATATACCAATGTAATTTTTGAGAAATTGACCACACAACCTTAAGTGGGAAACATAAGTAAGAAATAATCAATGAATGGATTAAAAAATATTATAAAATAACCTTAATAAATGAAATATATATAGATTTTTTTTCATCCAGGTATTTAATAAATTTTATTTTATAATATAGGTGTATTAAACATGTTTGACTATGTAGATACCCAAGGAAATGGATTTTTATTAAAATCTCACTTTATTTCAGGATTGATTATGTTCTTATTTACATAGGGGAAATTAGATGATCATAATATATTCAAACCCAAAAATTTTATTATACTATATTTAATATTTATAATTATATTTTTATTTTCCATTTAATCTCATATTGGATTAAGAATCAACAAGTAAGTGACATGTAAGGACAACATCCCAATCCCTTCTCTTAGGTTGAGAATCATTATCTTCCAACTCCATATTTTTTATTTTTTTTTAAAAGTTATTATATTATACATGATATTTTTTTAAAATTTCATTTCTCTACATTTGACATTATTTATAACGGTATAAAAATAATCTTTGTAAAATTTTTCTGAACTACTCATTTTTTAACTGTTTACAAAAGTGTGAAATGAATGTTCCATTTTAAACAATATGAAATGAATTGATATTTACTCCATCATAACCATTATTTACTTTGAATATTCTTTTACATCATTCCATGGTTAATTTCTAGGAAAATATTTTTCCCAATATTATGGGTTTTTTTATTTGAGAGGTTTTCAAAAGATTTTTTTATTTTTGTAGTGGAATGAAAAGATTATTGAAGTGATTTATAATTTGATTCTTACAAAAAGTTACATGGATATTTTTTAAATAATTTTCTTATATTTTTTCTTAAATAATTGGATTCACTAAAAAGATTCATTTCTAATGAATTAATGTCATTCTTTCATCCTGTACTAATTTATGTTTTTTTGTTCGTTAATATTATCATGATCACATTATATATCCCTCTACATTATTTTATTGGACAACTTTTTCTGTTCCATGTTCGTATTTTAAGTATAATGGATTTATATGGAATCATTTCCACCAATTTAATTCTTTATCAACTATATGCAATTTCAATATATGGTTTAAGTTGAAGAAATATTATTAAGAAAGTTATTATATTGTTTATGGGAATATTTCATACTCCTAATTCAGTACAGACAAATATTGATTTATAAGGAATTTTTGAATGTGTTGAATTGATAATTATGTATACAAGGAATTCCTTGTATTTAAAATTAATGGTTGGGGTGAGTTATAGATAAACCCTAGATACATCGATAGACCTTGTGAGAAAAAATAGACATTCATTACACCAACCCATTTATTGAGATTGTCTTGGATGAGGCCTTCATGGTATGATTCATGATATCCGGATTGAGTTGTTGATGTCAGGATCATGAACTTATGAATTTATGCATTTCCTTTATTAATAATTCTATTTCCATTGTCCATGTAATTTATCATTTGATATTACTAATGGATGAAATTTGAAATCATGTTTTTTAATGAATTGAATGTTTTTTAATTATCCACTTTTGCATATTGATTTTTCCTTATTTCCTCAATATATATTCTTCTATACATAAAAATTAAAGATCATTTGAGCACAACCTTTATTTTTTTCATTTCCCTTGGACATGAAGAAAGATATTTTGAATTCTTTCAAGTAATAAAATAATTTTTGTATACTATATTTATATATTTCCTATTTTTTATGGGAACCAAGTATGTATCTAGTTTTCTAATAAAAATAAACTGATCAATCTTGTGTTGTACGATCCCTTTTATCTGTTATCAATGTAATACTGCATATACAATCTCAGGGTTACTAGAGTCAAGGTTTTTATAGTTGTAATTTGAGGAAGTTTAGTAGGAACCATCGGCAATATAGCTTAAATGAACATAAATAATATGATAATTATAATAGTACCTTCTATAATTTTACAAGCCTTAACATTATATATATTTTTTACTTTACAGATAAATATTCATTATTATTATGATATAACTCAGTGTTCTTTATTTTTTAAGGATTGCACCTAGCAGATCAAAGGGAATCAAAACCTATAGTAAATATATGTATTTTTGTAATGAGAAAGTTAATACAACTAGTGTTGGAGATTATATGATCATGGTCATATTAGGGAGGATAACTAAGGTTATAATGAATAACATTGATTATATGGAGAAACCTATTATACAAAATACTGATGTACAATTGTTGGATCACATTATTCACTAAATTCCTCCTTTTTTTAAAGACTACTAATCCATTTTTGTTGAAAAATTGAATATTTTCTTCGAAAATATATTTATAGATTTGGGATGTAGTGAACAGGGAAAGGTTATTACAACAATGTATTTTATTAAGGGAGATACAGATAAATGATTTTAAAGGATCTAGAACACTAAATAGATTGATGAATATCATGACCCATCCCAATGGGTCTTGTTCCATGACTACCCATAGCCCACCTTCAATAGGCTGTTGGTTGGAGACCAGTTCCGAGTAGGAATATCACACCCATTATAGACATTTTCCTAATTTACATGTACAAACCCAATCATATCCAATCCCACACAATTATGAAATGTAAATAACTGATAACCATGAATGGATGAATATAAAATCCCACCATCATAGTATAGAAAATCACTATAAATAAAAAGGTCCAAATAAAACCCCACCACAAAAAGCTAAAAACAACTCCAACCTGTAAAGTGGGTGGGGGATTATATCAATGCAACCATAGAAACACTCCATGGTCTATCTGACTCACTAAGAACTTCCTTGTCCCAGTCCATCTAGGATCTCATTAAATGTTCAATCACCGGTATAAGACACAACACCTTTTGGAAAATCCCATGAATGGGTGAGCATAATAATACCCAAAAGAAACCTCCATTATCACTATGAATATAACATAAGGATTAATAATTAGCTCACCATATGTTTATGTCAATGTCATATATTAATAATATCAAGATGTACTCAACATAGACTCAAAATATTAAGGTAAAATCACAACTATAATTCCAACCAATTATTCCTGCCCGATGGTTCCACATCGTACACATATGGGAGAACACATTCCACATTTCAGATAGCACTTACGACATCCTTATGAGATGTCATGATCATCTTTTCGTGCCATAAAAATTACATGTTATAAGTTTGAAGAGATCAAAACATAAAGAGACGATAACTCTTAGAGCCATGGGGTAAACCAATTACACAATTTGGATTAACTAACTATGTAGGGTATTGTATCTCATGTAGTGTTAGTCACAAGGATACCAAGAACCCCACCTAGGGAATGATGATGATATAGGATCTCAATTGGGGATTCATAAAGGGATTCCACATTTTTTCCTTGTATATAGTTCCTTATTTGGGATTACCATCCTTAAAAGTAGATGTGATTCTATAACAACATTAAGAGAAATGATCATGTTAATGCACCTTAATGACACTTTTAAAAGATAAAGTGGAAGAGTGTTACATTCCATCTTTAGAGAAGTACCTGATGTGTAATGTTAGTACATGGTGTGTCCCTTCAGTAATGGACCCTACCCATGTATCATGGCCATGAAAGTTTTTGTATCTAAGTACCCAACATGTCTGAGACCATGTACTCTGGTCTGTGTTGAAGTACAAAGATATATCCATGTACACCTGGCTTGGTCATTTTCGTATCTGAGTACAAGACATGTCCACCCCTTTGTACTACTATCCATGTTTTTTACCATCCTAGGTACACGTTGAGCCTCCTGGTAAGGGTCACATGCCACATGATAGTTATCAAAAGTTGTGTGATTCTTTTCTTCACATGGAACCCTAGCACTATAGCCAGAGTCCCTTACATAGTGTGTGATCTTCCATTACACGTCATGTAGTGTGGATTTTCATATAATCCACGTGTCATCACATAGATTCATCATCTACCACACCCACATCAATTTATCATATTATCATCCCCACAATTCATGGATCTAATTCAATAAATGTTGATCAATACCAGAAAATCGATCTATAACCATCCAAATCGACTAGGGAAACTTAAATGTTGAACAACACTGCTATCGCATCTCGAAACCACAACTGTTAACTCCAAATCCAAACTGATTCACTATTATTACCATACTCACACAATCCCTACAACATACTGAGCTTGGATCTGAAATATGAATCCATTTCACCATGAAATGGGTGATTAATATTTGATTTCTCTTTGATTTGGTTGAATCGCTATTCAAATGAAACACCAGTGAAGGATGCATAAAGAATGGTTAGATAAAACCAAAAAACACAAAAAAATAGAAAAAAAACACATCGATGTTTGGGTGTTCCCCAATTCACTTCCATTAGAATGGAGAATTACGATACAAATTAAAATAAAAAATTTCTCTACCTAATCACCAAAAAATAAACCTATTCCGAAAATACAATCGAATCGAGAATTAATCTATTAGTTGATTGATACAAGTTTTTACAAGGATACGAAAATAGAGACAAATCCAAATAATAAAAATTCTATACCTTTATATGGATAAATCACTAAAAATAACAATTCTATGTCATTGTGATGGGTGAGATCCTCAAATTCCACTACACACAAATAAATGATTCCTGATCTGGGGGTTGTTCATTCGAGAACGACCCTCCAATTGTCTCTCCAACAAATCCAAATTAATGTGGATAAACAAAATATTTCCTCATATCAATATATTTATATAAAAACAATATGGTGACACATCAGTTAATAAAAATAACAATAAATAAGGGTATTTTATTATTTATTCCCATAATGTCTTTTAACCAAAATCCCAATGTAGACAAATTTTATGTCACTCATAGGGTAAATAACATGTTATGAGCTCAATAGAAGACTCATATTTATGACATGATCTTCCCTTTAAGATTAATTTAATTTTTTTAGTAAAATTTCACATGTGTTATATTTAATATATTTAAAATATTAATTCCAAGCACACCAAGACTCAGAATCTCACGTTGCCGTAGTGTCTATATCCAAAAATAATAAATTTAATATTTAAGTGAAAAATTTAAAAAATAGAGTTATAATATTTTCCCCACCTTGGGGATTTATGTTTTGAAAAAAAAGGACTACACAAAGAGATGGGCATACTGAGGATGTATCTAAGTCTCCCTCTCCTAGGTTCTCTCTTAAATATTCCTGTTCCACCAAAAAACACAAACTAAGGGAATCACTTGTTCATGGAGGATACAATACTTCTAATCCTAAACAACTACAAGATAATATTAAAATTTATACCCATCCTTTATGCTAATCTCTCCCTAGGAATTAACATGTGATGATTCATGCACATGCCTCCTCAACTGCGACACGTGGAATACATCATGTACCTGATATCATTGCGGTGGTCGAGATAATAAGTACGCCTCCTCACCAACTCTTTGTAGAATCTATAAATTACCTATGAATATTTGAGATAGTTTTATTCCTTGAAAAAACATAAAAAACCAATTTCAAGGTGAGACCATCATTAACACATTAACTCCCTACTCGAACTAAAAATCCCACTATCATCATCCCACACATGACTTTTGACAGCTCCGTGCAGTCCTCATCCTTTACTAGCTGATCTACACCATATCTATAGTGCCTCACACAAACTATTGGACCAGAAGTGCTGAGTCTCTTATATCGGTCTAGAATTGTGGTGACCTGAAGGGTCACCCATAAAATGTATCAAATATTCCACACCTATGGTTTAATAATAGATTTTTTTACAAAAATCCACAAGGGGCGGGTTGTCCTCCCAACTATGGCCAATTTGAAACATTAATGTCCATAATATTTCCTCCAATATACAAAGGGTCCACTCAATTTACCCATCAGTCTACGGGTGAAACACTATGCTCCAACATAACTGATCCCCAAAGGACTCTTGTAATCCCTTCTATAACCAAGACATGAAGCAATCATTATAGTCAAAAATTACTACCATGGGGATTCAATGGAGTCATACTATATCTTTCACTTACAATCATACCAATATATCAATTGAACTCTACTCTTGAATTAATAAGAATCGGGAAGAATTGGGGTGTTAGTTTAAAATAACCTTGATGGAATTTTGACGTATGGATATATATGGTAACCCATTCATTATATCCTGGGATATCCCATTTCACTTCCACTCTAGAACCTGAAGGGGTTGAGCTAAACCCACTGAAACCTGGTAATTTTTTTTCACATTCTGAGAATTATGGCATTGAGAGAAAAATTTGAAGACTCTATTTTCCTACTTGGATACCTAAACATACAATGAATCCCTTTTTACATCTTTTCCACACTTGGATGTACTAATAAGGGTGAAGTATGAAACTCCCTTAACACCCCTCCCATAGAAATACTGGCACCATCATCTATCCTATGAAAATAATGACATGCTACCCTCCATTTAAAGATACAGTACAATAATTTCCAGTGGATATCTGAGCACATAGGGTCTCCCAGTTGGTGTTACCCACATGTACCTCCCATAATAATTGTAAAATAATAGGGTTAGAAACCAACAACTGGAGGTAGGATTCTATATAATTATACACAAAGGATAACTGCAAATATGTTACCTTCTCTGATTACTCTCTCAGAAACTATGAACAAGATCTCCCACTAAGTTTATATTCAACCACAATCCCCTTACTAGGAGTATAGAAAACCTTTATGTCATAGTCATGGAGTAAATATATCCATTTCAAGTATCTCGAGTTAAGATCCTTTAGAGAGAAGATATACTTGAGTTTCTTATGGTCATAATAGATGATAAATATCCCACCTATAAAATAGTGCTACCACATCTTCAATGAAAAGAATACCAATATTAACATAAGATAGGGGGTCATGTAGTTATACTCAAGTGGTCTCAACTGATGTAAACCATATATAATAACTACCTACCTTTTCATCCTAACATAACCAAGATCTATCCCTGATGAATCATAGAAAAATATGTACTTGACACCCTCCTCTGGAAATCTCAAGATGGGATAACTCGTCAATATCTACCAAAAATCTTGAAAAGACTAATGGTACCTCTATATCCACATGAAGTGATTCCAATTTCAGGTCAAAGATATCAAGGGAGTTTATATCTTAGACAAAATATGTATGAATATAAGATAGTAACCTAGAAACCCAAGGAATCCCCTCACCTACATCATGATCTTGGGTGATTCCTAACCCAACACTTCCTTGACCTTCACTGGGTCCACTAATACACCA
Organism: Viscum album; assembly: GCA_963277665.1. Taxonomy (NCBI): domain Eukaryota; kingdom Viridiplantae; phylum Streptophyta; class Magnoliopsida; order Santalales; family Viscaceae; genus Viscum; species Viscum album. The sequence continues at coordinate 1,149,536,303 of OY728121.1, read as the reverse complement.
TCTGGTAAGATAACATTTCCAACAAAGTGGAAGTCATGAATCTAGAACTAGAACTTCAAGAGCATCTTACAAAGATAGTTCTCTAGGAGTATGTTCCAGACCATCCTAATGTGTCTCATGTGCTCCATCTCGAATTTTGAGTACACTAAGATATCAAAAAATGAAGACCAAAATAAAATGGTATAATAAACGATGAGTGGTTAGGATCATGAGTCCCATGGACACTATTGAGGTTTCAATCATGTCGGTAAATATCTCTATGTAATCATAGTGACTATAGAGACATCATAATTTTTTATTGGGTATTTCCTCATCTCATACTCATAGTTGAAGATAACATGATTTAAGGTCAATATTCAAGAAACATCATCCCCTATCAACTAATAAAAATGTTCATAAATCAGTTTTTGTGGTTTCTTATTTTTTGTGGTCTCTTGGTATAAGAGATGGTAATTTAAACACAAAATAAATCTCCCATCTTCCTTTTTGGTGATCAAAATTGGGGCACCCTAGGGTGGAAAACTGGGCCTGATAAATCCCTTCCTCTATAAGTCCACAAACTATACCCTCAGCTTGGGAAGATCTATGGGATCCATTTGATATGATGGATTTGATACCAAGGATGTCTCGAGATATAGACCAATGAAAAAGTCCATTTCTTAGCAGGGAGGTAAGATTGAAACATCCTTAGGAAATTCATCCTCATAGTTTACCACCACTTTCGGAAACTGGATGCACATACAATCCAATACCCCAAGATTCCAGCCTACCAAATGATGAGTAATAGACTGCACTCTCTTATTCTTAAGCCCATCCTACTCTTCCAAGATTTCCTTCTCACCCAAAATAGAAATCCACATCCCTTTATGAGGGATACACCGCAACCTATACATGAAATAGTATATCATGGAATGAACTATGGATAACCATTGCATACCAAAGATGAAATTATAAGGCCTCATATCAACAATAAAGAGATAAAAAAAGAAAATATCACCTCCAATAGTTAGGTCTCACCATTTAAAGAAGTGTGTGAATTCTGAGTCAGCTCCAGTAGGAGTCTCTAAGATAAAGGGTCGTGCCAAAGGCACGACCAGAATCTCTATGTCTTGAAATAGATAGGTGTAAATAAAGGAATGAATCACCCCAGTGTCATCCCTATTTCCCCTGGGCCATAAGACTCATCTTCTAGTAGATATCCCCACCCCTATCCCCCAACTCCCTGAGCTCGGTGTGGAATACCTGGGGTTATAGTGGAAACAAATAATAAATTTTTCCACCTTCATTAGATATCCCATATCCTCTTCCACATATTTCACCCTAAAAAACCAACCTTATCCTACCAATTCCTATTCCTAGGTGGACCATCCACTGTATCCCTATAAGCCTCCTGTCAAGTCATACAATCTTGGGAAATATTTCCTTGACTATCTTAGCAGTATAATCTCTTATATAGTGGATTATTATATCCATCCTATGATCCTAGAACCATAGTACTTCTATCCTAGGATAACCTACTCAAATGTCTCAGACATCTAGGTCCTTTGTTTCTAATTTCATCTACCTACCACCAATGTCTTGGATCCTATGATTCCATTGCTAACACCAACTGTTTGTGCCTGCTCATCCAGGGAACTCACTACCACCAAATAACTCTCTTGAACCCCAATATACATAGGAATTCATATATGTATCATGTTGGGTTAGATGTATCTGTGTATTAATTTCTCAAAGGTATGAGTATTAATGAACTAGTCACACGAAATATCCATAATGTGCGGAGAGAAATTGGTGAAACATGATAAATACTCAGCCCTAGTCATACTACCCCATTAAAGAAATATAAGCTCCTAGAAATGTAAAAACCTTAACGTACCTTGAGAGAATTTATATATAAAATACCACTCACAATATCACCATGATAAAGTCAAATCATCGTATGACTGGGTCAATACGATCCACCATCGTCTTATAGAGAAATGATGAATGGTCACCTAAAGGACCAATATCTAGTCTTTTCATGTCCCGACAAGATAGAATAATCATGTAACTACCTTAAGATAGTCCTCATACACCTATGTTTTAGGATCACCTCGAAACCTGAGGGTTTGAAGTCACTAAAAATCATGAATTTTTATCAGCCTATGAAACCAATATTCTAGTACTAAATGCACCATATGTTGTTCAGTAGGTAGTGGTATGACTGGTGCACCACCTGAACGAAACACCTCATGAATAGGTATCTGTATCAAAGCCTCATCACTAAGTGGATCATCCCCATGATCATGATATAAAATAATATCTTTCAAACATCAGAGATGAGTCCTAAAATAAAAAAGTTTCACCACACCCAATGAGTATATATAAAGATATGGATCAATAAGCATATAGAAACCACAAACCAATCCAATATGATTCATGTACAATTGTGTTCCCCATAACCAGTTTCTATATGTGCTATGTTAAAAGAAGGTTGGGAGAGTCCCAGAGTATGGATATGTTGTCCTCTGCATTAACACAAGTTTCCCTAGCCTGGAATTCAAACCCAAAGTACTTAACATAGTTACCCCAAACCAAATATCATTTAATTCGATCCTAAGGTAAAAACTATTTCTGATACCACACTTTCAAAACCCATCACATCAGGGCCTATTCTATGACTACCCCAATCCTACCTAAAATATGACATGGTATGGAGACCAGTATTGAGTTGGTATATCACAAACATGGGAGGCCTCAACCTATTTCACATGTACACAAAAACACATCTACATTCCCAAGCAATGCTAAAATGTAAAAAAATAATAACCATTAATGTATACATAAAAAATCTAACTTTTAGATTATGAAAAAAATTAATGGAATGAAAATGGTCCAATCCCAGGACTAGAACAAAGAAACTAAAAACAATCAAACTTTTAAAGTGGGATATGACTGCTGTTAATGGAACTGTATGAACATTCCTTGGTCTATCCTACTCACTAATCTCCACATGGTCATGTTCTTACTAGGACTCCACAAAAAGGTTGATCATCTACATAATACATGACACGTTTGGGGTATGACCTTACATGGGTGATTATGAAAATATTAAATAGAACAACTCAAAATCACTAAGCATATATAATCAAGATGAATAAACGAGATCATTAAAAATATATGAAAAAGACAATGAATAAGAAAATATAGATATACTTTAAATAGACACACATTTTCAATGTAATGTCACAACGATAATTCCAACCAAGGATTCCTACTCAAATGTTTTATATCAAACTCATTCGGGAGAACATGTACCATGAGTCTGATAGGGCTGATGGAATCCATATGAGATTTCATGTTTATCAGGTCTCACCATAAGAATTACATATTGGAAGTATGAATAGATAAATACACATAAAGGGTATCACTACCAGATACCTAAGGTATACTAACAACCCAATATGGATTAACCGACTATATAGGTGATCAACGCCTATGTAGTGTTAGTCACATTGATACAAAGAACCCCCTAGGGCAATGAAGATGATAAAAGATCTTACATTGGGTCTCATGAAGGTATTCCAAAAATCTATCAAAGGATGATGTTCCTCATAGGGGATCACCATCTTATGAATTAGAGATAATTCCATAACAAACCTCTAAGAAATGATCAAGGAAAAACAACCTAACAAAAATTTTCTGAGCTGAAGAGGACAGGGGTTCCAATCCATATTTGATAAAGTACATGATTTTTAATGGTAGCACACATTGTGTTTCTTCGGAACCATGTACAACCTATGTATCAAATACCATGCCCATTTCTGAGTCCTAGTATATGGTTTGTCTGATACCATGTACTCTTGACAATTTCCAAGTACAAGGCTCTACCCATGTACACCTTGCTTGGCTATGTCTTTTTCTGAGTAAACGATATGTCTGAGTACATTTACTCCTTTATGTGTCTATTTACTATCTGAGGTAAAAACTAAGCTACTAGGTAAGGGTCACATTCCATTTGATAGCTATCACACACCATGCGAAAATTTTCTTCACATGTAACCCTTGTGCCATAGGCAGGGTCCCCTACACTATAACGACCTTTCTCTTTATTACACTTTAAATACTTGATTTAATACATAAAATAACATAGTTTACAACCTAAAAGATTAATAAGTATATTTTTTTTGGGAATTTGGTACAAAAAATAATATATTTAATGAAGGATACAAAAAAATTATTGAAAACATACTTTACATGATGATAATAATCCAACGAACTTAAATCTGCATGGGATATCCTAGGGACAAACATAAGAAAGGTGTGAGCTATAAATCCCCTGAAGGTAAATAAATAAGGAATAACATATATAAGATAATAAATATTATAAAATAGAAATATAATGGATAATTAAAGGAACATGAATAATAAGGCATTATATATCATGATAATTATAACATGGTAAATGTTGAAACAACATACAACATGACATACGCATGAGTCAAACCTCATTGAATATGGAGGAGCATGATTCAAGGATCATTAAACATGGAGGATCATGAGTCAATGATGGAATCCAATACCATTTAACATGAATTATAATAATACTAATCATTACCCAATGTATTGGATCACTATTAGGGAACAACCTTCACAATCATTTCTTTCTCATTCTTACGTGTGCCATATAGATCATACAAAATGGATTTATTCAAAATAATAAATTATTCCATTAATAAAAAATGTGTAAAATATAAATTTATTTCCAAAATTAATATGTATATGTTTATAAAGGTGAATAAACATTATATAAAAATGGGCATGGTATTCAATACACAATAAATTTTGTCATGAAAATCATGGTGAAATTTTAAGATTCTAACAACGTTACATAAAAATTAATAAAATGGGTTGATTAGAGTTAAAGGGGTATCTAATAATTTAGATATGAAATGTAAAGTAATGTGGGGAATGGAAATACATGTCCCAACCTAATGAATTGATAGATAAGGAATAACATAAAAAGGAAACTTGAAGAAAGAGGAGAAAGGAATGAACCCTTAAAAATTTCATCATGGTAACGAGTGTTCATAAAGGTTCATAGGAGGGGTAAATGATAGTGAAAGGTGTTATAAAAACATATAAATAAAATGGATAGAAATGGGGATATGGTAAAACATATCCCAATGAAATAAAATGTAAATTAAAAGATATAACTTTAAAGGAGTGCTTGATAAAAGTGGAGAGTGGAAGATCCTTTATGGAATTTCTACTGAGTAACTACTTAGATAAATGTAAAAATGAGAGTGGATAAATAATGTATCATTAAAATAACATCAAATTAATAGTAATAGAATAATATTAAATTAATTACAATATAACCAATTTAAATTATAAATACTTATTTCAAGGAAGATTTTTGAATTGAAAGAAGGAGAGGAAGGTGAGAACCCCTTAATTGAATGTGTCTCTCAAAAGGCTTGGGAGGGGATTATTGAGAGATTGGGGGTGCCTTGTAATGACTATATGGAGTAGGGGGGACAGTGTGGTCATGTTATAAAGAGTTTTAGTGAAGAGAAATGGGATATTGTGTGGGTTTATATAGGAAATGAGGGGAATTTATTTATTATTTAGGTATAGGACTCTACATAATAAAATATCCAAAACCACAAACCATCCCATATTTTTGCCCATATTTTATATAGAAGGGTATTGGTATACATTATTTTATAAGTCTAAGATTGGAAATTATTAAAATATTACCCTTTGGTGATGTGGAGGTGAGTCATACTCTTAAACAAATGATTTTAAAGTCATAAAATATATTATATGTCTTGGAGGACTCATAATGGATTTACAAAATAAATGAAATAAAATTTAATCCACATAAATTTAAAGGGAAAACATATATTCGGTCATTTATCCCATTTATATTACTTATTACATCACATTCAGGTCATTATGATTTCATAAAACACAATGTACATTTATACAATATTTAATTTTTACCTTAAAATTCAACTGTCTCAAACAATAATGAAAATTTTACCATGGGATAATTTATAAATATTTATTCCAAAAATAATATTAATTTTATCAAAATAATTTAATAAATATTTGAACTATTTGTTTTAAAATTAAAACTTACATTTATTGAAAATGTTGTGTTTTTGATAATAACATTTTTTGAACCATTATAAAAAATTACATTTGACTTCATAAAAATTATACGATAATTTAATAAAAGTTGTTTAATAATAATATATTATTAAAATATTATTTATTTCAGAAAACCATTAATTCATGAAAATAAATTTCCTAATTGAATTTACATATTAACCCAAATTACTATTTATTCTTTAAAAATCATTTACAATGTAAAAGTAATAGGATTAAAATATATTTGTTATTTTTTAAAAAATAAATTATATATTCATAATTCTAGGGTCTTAATATATATCCACTCAATACACCATCATATGCTCTAAGAGTAAGCTGCATGATGGTGGGGATTTCATGGGGCCATTTGGTGAATTCATTGAGCTTGAAATTTTTGTATAAATAGTTTCACTCAAGCATAAGTAATTAGATCACAACTCTAGATTGGTCTAGGTAAAATCCCAAAAATGATACCTCCCTCGGAAGCTCTGATAAATGGGATTCATAGGGCACAATACTACCAGTTGATGCCATTACATCATTTGTCTATGTCAACTAGATTTGTAAAAACCCTATATTTATACTAGTCATGTGATCACTATTCAAAAACTATGTTATCATCAGTAAATATACATATGATTCATTAAAATCCAATTGTTTATATAAAAATAAGTATAAGTATTTTCTATAATCATATTATATAATAATACATTTAATTGAATAAAAATGGGAATTTTGTTTATAATAGTTTGGGTCGTTACAATCTTCCACATTAAGAAATTTCTCCAACAACATTTTCTTTTCCCACACTAAAATAGATGAGGGTAACTTAGCTTCATCACCTACTATGGTTTCGATGTTTCTTCTACAAACTTGTTGTTTCTCTATAACACTCTGACGAAGGGCATTGTATTAGTTCATATAACGTTTTCTATGCAATCTATGATATTCACAGGCTGCTCTTCATAGGGAATGTCATTATCCAATGGTACCACCTCCAGATTTACTACATGTGAGGGGTACAGTATATACTTTCTTAAAAGGGATACATGAAATACATCATGTACTTATGACAGGTTCGCTGTGAGTACTAGTTGATAGACCACTACTCTGATGCGATCAAGGATCTCAAAAGAGCTATTTTACCTTGAGATTAGCTTTAACTTATTCCTAAATCTCATCACTATTTTCAATGGAGATATCAATAGGAATACCATGTCTCCAACCTCATACTCTACATCTCATCAATGATAGTTAGTACAAATATTTTGTCGACTCTGAGAAAATTTTATGTGATACTGAATGGTCTTAAACATCACCATTATTTATTTAACCATTTCAAGACCTATAAGTTTTTGTTACCCAACTTCATCCAAACATTCTAGTGGTCTAAACCCCTTTCCATAGAGGGAGTCATAGGTATCCATTTGGATGGTTGATTGGAAAGTGTTATTATAAGATAACTCAACCAAAGGAATATGTTGGTCCCATCCTCCTTTGAAGTCCATTAAGAAAGATCTCAACATTTCCTCAAGTGTTTGGATAGTAAAATCATATTTTTTATTTTTTTGAGGGTGATAAGATTTACTAGATATTATCTCTACATTAATATCATGATGTAGATTTTTACAAAACATAGATGTAAATATTGGATCTTGATTACAGACCCTCAATAGTTTCAATCCATGAAGCCTTACCACTTCTATGATGTATATCCATGCATGTTGACAAGTGAGAAATCCTCTTAAATTTCAATGATGTGTGAAGTCTTTTTAGGATGAACCATAATAATCTAGATATCAATGTTTCCTTGATATTTTTTTCGAAATTCCAGTGAAAAAGTACATGGTTATGTTTTCCCATTTCTATGTTGGTATGTGTAATGGTTGTATAATCCCCTTAGAATTCCTCCTTTCCTACTTCACTTTCTGAATTAACCGACACTTTGATGTATATTCAGTGATCTCCTTAATCATTTTGTCCCACCATTAGTTCTCAAAGAGATATTGATACATCTCTTTGTTTTATGGGTGAATAGAGAAAGTAGAACTATGTGCGTCATTCAATAGTTCCTTCTTTAACATCGTATTTGATGGATCATATATTCTTGATCCAAATATCACATTTCCTTCTTTATTAACATTGAAATCCAAGGATTTGACTTTCCTTATAGTTTTTACTTTCTTGTGAATTCCCAAATCATCCTTTAGAGAATGTCTTAACCTTTCTAAAAGATATGGTTGATAAATCCTTTGTGAAAGTAAGGATGATGATCCTTTGTTTTAGATTCCCATGTCCATCCTCTTAAAATATAATATTGATTCCCTCTCAATTATCATTCATGATATAATTGATGGATCCTTTCTACTTAGAGAATCAGCCACTTTGTTAGATTTCCTAGGATGGTAGTGGATTGAGCAGTCATAATCCTGGATTACCTCTAACCATGTTTTTTAGTGAATATTTAAATATTTATATGTGAATATATATTGAAGACTTTTTTGATCTGTATATATTTTATTCTTCTTCCCAAAGAGATAACCCTACCAAAATTTTAAAGTAAATATCACCACTTCCAACTCCACATCATGTGTGGGATGAGTTTTCTCATGAATTTTATAATTCCCTGAATTATAGGCTATGACTTTGTCATTTTTCATCAATATACAACCTAATACCTTCTTCGAGGCATCAGTAAAAATTACAAAAATTTCTCAACTTGTGAGTAGTGTGAGAACAGGGGTAGTGATAAGACTCCTTTTCAACTCTCTGAATATTTTTTTACATTCGTAATTTCAAGAAAACTTGACTCCATTTTGAGTTATCTTGGTAATATGGTTGGTAAATAATGAAACTTTTCTAACAAATCAACAATGATATCCAGATAACCCATGGAAACTACAAATATCTATAATGTATGTTAGCATTATCCATCCTTCAATTTCTTTTTTCATGGATGGATCCATATATATCCCATTTCTGGAGATGATACGCCCCATGAATGAGACTTCATTCAACCATAATTCACTCTTTCTATTCTTTGAATAGAGATTCTCCATTCATAGGGCCTTTAGCATAGTGCTTAGATGTTTGTCATGCACCCCCTTGGTTTTATATATATTATAATATCATCTATAAAGACTACCAAAAACTTGATGAGGTAATCTCTAAATACACTATTCATTAAATCCATAATGATTTATGGATCATTAATGAGTCTTAATGGATTCACTATGAACTTATAATGCCCATACCATGGATTAAAATAATTCTTGGGGATATCCTCCTTCACTATAACTAGGTAATATCTCAACTATAGATCCACCTTGTAGAATTATTGTGATCCACATAGCTTATCGAACAAGTCATCAATCTATGGAAAAGGATACTGGTTCTTTATCGGGATATTGTTGAGATCAGGATAATCAATGTGAAGGCGTATTGACCCATCATTATTCTTGATGAAGAGGACTCATGCACCCCATGGTGAATCACTTGGGCATATGAATACTTTAACTAAATTCAATTTTAGTTGTTTATTTAATTCCTCATGTTCTAAAACAGCCATCTATTATGGAATATTTGTTATTGGAAATTCCCCAGGTATATGTTCTACTAAAAATTCAACCTATTGTCTAGGAGGAAGACTAAAAAATTCCTCAAGAAACACATCAGCATATTCCCTCAAAATAAAAATGTATTCTAGGATGATCCATTCCTTAGACTCAATAATTTGAGCTAGAAATAATTTCTCATAGTGTAATAATATCCATATGTGAGATGATGGTGCTATAGAAGATTCACCCTCCTCCTTGAACATGTATATAATAGGGGGTCTATTTTCCATATGGAAAGTTATTTCTTTCTCTTGGAAATTTATTTTTTCTCTATATAGGGGAATCCAATCATTACCTAGAATTTCATCAAATTCCACCAAAGGTAGACTTATAATATTTTTAAGAATAACATTACCACATATGTTAAATTCCGATACGATAATAATAGAATTTCTCCCTAATAATAAAATATCATTTTCAGAGGGGCTCGATGTTCTTAAAAAACATACAAGGTATGCTAATAGGACATTAAATAAAATACAATATTACAGAAACTACTTTTAATTAGTGTTTACATGTAATTAATTCACCATTGTCCATCTCAAAATATGAATTTCTATTCTCCCTTGACCATGGATATTTTTGATGCATATCATTCTTCTCAACCCTTGCAATAGAGTATGGTCTTGGATAATGCCAAAAATCTCAACATTTATGTCATAAAACTATATATGAAGCCTTATATTGAACTTTGTTTCCATCCACTACATTATCCTTTTTTTCATGAGCTTGGAAACTATGTGCACTGTCTTTCCACAATTAAAACATCTCCTAGTCCCTTTGTGGCATTTCCCTTGTACCTCTTCCACAGTTGTTGCACAATTGAAGTAAGGTCCTAATTAATTTATCACTTTTATTAGATGGACATTCATGATATGTCGTCTACCTATTCCTTTAATTCCTTCAGAATTAAAAAAAGTTCCAAATTTTAGTCGTAATTTTTGGTAGCATGTTTTTCATAATCATGATATGTCCTACTTGAGCTTCCATATGATTGAGAATCTCATTAGGGTAGTCATCACATTGCACTTCACATTGGTTGTTAACAAAATTTCTCCTATTTCTATGAATTGTCTAGAATAAAAGGAAAATTAGCGATGAATATCTTAAATAAAAACAAAAAGATGAATTAGAAATAAAGGGTTAAATTTTAAATTACTTATATCCCTTATATTATATGTTATAGGCTTTAATATATGTTATTCGTGATATATTTTATTACATGTATTGTTATGGTCATTTTTTTGTTCCCATAATAGTGGTTCCTAATGATATTTTGAATATACAAAAGAATATTCTCTGGGAGTGTTAAACTAGGCATGCAGTAAAGCCCATTTTTTGTACTAGATTACCCAGATTTAGGGCTGAAATATCTTGTTAGAGTTTTTACCCTTCAGTACATCTGTTACAGAACCACGTCCACTTGTAGTATCCTAAAACATATTCATTTTCATGATAAACTGCTTACTATATACTTACCAAAATTTAGGGATGTTTTATCATACTTATTCATATCCCTAATGAATTCTATAGAGTTCTCTAATCCTAGAGATTTAGCTAGAGATTTATAATCATAATCCCAAAAATAACTAAACCTATCATATGATACAATCTATAATGACCCTGATATTTATTACACATTAAAAACTTCATTTATTTTATAAAACGTCACATTATACAACCTATAAGATTAATAAGTCTAGTATATTTGTGAATTAGGTAAAAAACCTAACTTCCTGAACATGGAATACAACAACATCCTTTAAAACATAATTAAAATCATCATAATATTACAAAGAACTAAAAAAGGTATGGGATATACTTGGAAAAAACATAAGAAATGAGTGAGCTATAAAGCCCAGTAAAGGAAATAAACGAGTAATTACATGTAGAATATAATATATGTTAGACAATAGAAAACTAAATGGATAATAAATGGAATATGAATAATAAGGAATGATATAACATGATAATTATAACATGGGAAATGCAGAAACAACAAACAACATGGCATAAATATGAGTGATGGATTATTACTCATGGGGGAGAATTAGTTAAGGATCATTTCACATGGATGATCATGAGTCAGGTCTAGATTTCAAGACCATTTCACATGACATATCGTTATACTAAACATTACCCAATGTATTGGAGTGATATCAGGGTAAACCCTATATATTCATTCCATTTTCATGCTTAAGTGTGCCACATAGATCATAAAACATGGATTGATTCAACATCATTATTTATAACACGATCAAGGAATGTGGAATATATACATGTAATTACCCAATAAATAATTATTTGTTCATAATTTTGAATACCCTTAATAGAAAAATGGGTATGGTATTCACTATAAAATAATTTATTTGGGAAAATCATGGGGAAATTTCGGAAACATAAGAACGTTCTTAAAAATTCATAAAATGGGTTAATGAGAGGGAAACATGACCCTAATAATTTATACATAAAATTTATAGTAAGGGGTAAATGTAAATACATGTCCTAACATATGGAATTGTGGATATAATGCATTACATAATAAAGAAACTTGAATAAAGAGGATAAAGGAAAGAACCCTTAAAAAGTTCAGCATGGTAACTAGTGTGTATAATGGTTCATAGGAGGGCTAAATGAGAGTTAATGGGGATCTCATAATTTATAAATAAAATTTATATTAAGTGGGATATGGAATGACATATCCAAATATAAGAAAATGGAAATTAAAAGACATAACCGTAAAGAAGTGCTTGATAAAAGAAAAGAGTAGAACACCCTTTACAAAATTTTAGTATAATAACTATATAGATAAATTTTAAAATGAGAGAGGATAAATAATATCTCATTAAAATAAAATCAATTTTGTAGATATTGAATCATATAAAATGAATTAAAATATAACCAATTGAAATTATAAAGAATAATTTCAAGGAAGATTCTTGAATTGAAAAAAGGATAGAAATGTAAGGATCCCTTACATGAATGTGTGAATGAAATGATTTTGGAGTGGATTCTTAAGAGATTGGGGGAACCTTGGGAGGACTCTAGGGATTAGTTTTATGAGTTTGGTCGTGATACAATGAGTTTTTGGGAATATTAATGGGATTTTGGGTGGGTTTATATAATAAAGGATGGAGGTTTATTTATTATTTAGGTTTTGGAATCTACATAATAAAATATCCAAAACATAAAACAGTCCCATGGTTCATTCACATGGTTTCTACCAAAATATAGTGTTATATATTATTTTATATGTCCAAGGTAGTAACTTATTAAAATATTACTCTTGGTGATGTGGAGGTGAGTCACACTCTGAATGAAATGATTTTAAAATCCTAAAATATATTATAAGTATTGGAGGATTCATAAAGGATTTAAAAAATAAATAAAATATACATGAAACTTCATTATTTTAAAGGGTAAAAATATATTTAGTCGTGGATATCATTTATATTACTCTTTACATTACATTTGGGTCATTATGATGTCATAAAACACACAATATATTTATACGGTATTTAATTTTTGTCCAAATATTCATCTATCTCGAAAAATTATAAAAAAATCCCCATTGTATAATTTTAATTTATGGATTCCAAATATAATATAAATTTTATATAAATAATTTTCTATATATACATGATCTTTTACATTGAAAATAAAAACTAATATTTATTGAAAATGGCCTGTTTTTGACAATAACAGTTTTTAAACCCTTATAAAAAATTAAATTTGACTTCATAAAAATTATATAATAAATTTTTAAAATTTATTGAATAATAATATTTTATGAAAATATTATTTATTTAAAAAATATATTAATTCATCAAAATAAATTTCTTAATTGAATTTGAATAATAACCAAAATACTATTTTCACATTAAAATCATTTACAAAGTAAAAATAATAGGATGAAAATATATTAATTATTTTATAAGAAACAAAGTACATATTTCTAATTCTATAGTCTTAATAAATATCCATTCAATACACCATCATACACCCTAATAGTAAGGTGAGTGATGGTGGGTATCTCATGTGGCCGTTCGGTGAACGTGGTTTTGGCCATGATCTAGATAACCTTAAACTTATCCTGTAAATGGTTCCACTCATGCATATGTTTTTAGATATATGCTTAGTATTGGCCTAGAGAAATACTTGAAAATATATATCCATTGGAAACTATAATAAATGGGATTCATTGGGTACTCCCCTACTAGTTGAGGTCATCAATTCCTTTTTATGTGTTAAATAGAACCGTTAAAACCCAATATTTATTCTAGTTATATAATCACTATTCAACTGGTGTATTATCAAGGGTTTAGATACTTAATGGTCATTCAAATCAAATTTGATATAATAAAAAAATTACATGTGTTTTCTATAACCATGTGATATAATAAAACATTTAATTTAATTAAAAGTGGAATTTTATTTATAACAGTTCGAGTCATTAAATACAAAATGTGTGTTCTTCTGTTATATGTCGTGTAGTGTAGAAATTTATAGAATCCATGGGTCATTAGGTGGATTCATCCTATTCCACAACCAAATTATTTTCTTCTAGTATTCTCACCCTAAACCATGGATATGAATCAACTAGACTTGACCGCTACCAAATAATTTATCTTTGTCCATCCAATTATATTGAAAAAAATCCTATGTCAAACAGATCCACTAATGCATTTTGAAACCACAATCAATGTCCCCAAATTCAAACCAATCCACTATAATTATCCTCATAGAATGATCCAATTGTCATACTGATCTTGGATCTAAAATATCAATTTATTACACCATGAAAAGGCTGCACCACAATTAAATTCTCTGTATTTTGGTCGAACCATCGATCAAACAAAACACAGACGATGAACTAATGATGAATGGTGGGAGGAAAATAAGAAACAAGAAAAATAATAACAATCCTCAGACATGATTGTATTAGCCTCGATGTATTGATGTTAGAATGATGAAATCATATCCAAATTAAAATATATAATATTTTTCAATAATCTTTTCAAAATAAACCCCGAACTGAAAAATGATCAAACCATGAATCAATCCATGGTCAATTGATTCATGTTCATAAAAGAATAATGTAACAAGGTTGAGTCCACATAATAAAAACATCACACCACAAGATTGATTTATCACTAATGAATAGAGATTCTGTGTCATTACTATTGGTGGAATTATTGAATTTTTCTACGCATTGATCGATGATCCATGATCTGGTGGTTGTTCATCTGAGAAAAATCATCCAATACACTCTCCAATAGCTCTAGGGTAATAATGATAACCCTAATATTTCCTCCTACCAATATATTTATATAAAAAATAACAGGTCACTACATTACTTAATAAAATAAATAAATAAAATTTATTTTATTATTTACAGCCATGATGACTTTTAAAAAATCACCCGATTCTGAAAAAGTTTATGTCGTGCCTAGGTTGATGACTATGATCTAAGCTCAACAAAAACCTCATATTTTCATGGTTTATATATATATCCCTCCTCATTTTGGTTCAGATTTTTTTTCTGAGGCATGATACTACACACCATTTATAAACAATAAGAAAAAACTTACCAACGATTCTCAGAACACAACTCAAGCGATGGTCAAAAGTTATAATCCCATCCAGTAAAATTAAAAATTATGTTATTTTTAGAACACTGTAATAAAACATCTACAATTATGTGAACATAATAAAATACTCATCAAGGAAACTTTTTCCCCACCACCAACGGCAACTTAAGGATCATTATGATAAAAGACAGCCAGACACTCACTCATTACTACATCCTAACTCCCATCAATCCAATACCCTATTTACCAAGTCAATAGAAACCAAATAAACAATTAAAGGAAATAACGTTAAACATTATCTGATACCACTTTTTCAGGAACCATCCCAGATACGACAGTACCTTGATAACCAAGCTTTCTCTGACATGTCATAAAGGGCATTACCAATCCTTATTGTTTGATTTCTTAGCACATGAAATCATACCAGAACAATAGGGGACCGTTTTTGGTAAAAAAAAACAAAATATAACAAGATACATGTGTTTATATCGATATTATTGAAATAAAAAATAATAGAATTAAAATAGGTAAAATAGTACTCAAGCAGATAGATTAAAAACTCAAAGGTAACCCAATCCCAAACATCCAACAACAACCTACAAAAAGTCTTAAAAACCTATTTATTAAATGGATCTCAGGTCTGCCATCCACTATCATCACTCCAAGTTCCCAACGATCAAGTACATCCACCACCTCAATGTGAAACTTTTCTTTTCTCAGACCCTTCATAAAGAAAACCTTCAAACATTTATAGGGCACAAACTATAAATTCTACTAGGGTTTCAACAAGGACGTCATAGTATATTCCATAATAATAAAAAAATAATTATTTCAGTTTTAATTAAATATGGAATGAAATAATTTATAATTTCCAATTG
Source organism: Viscum album (assembly GCA_963277665.1). Classification (NCBI taxonomy): domain Eukaryota; kingdom Viridiplantae; phylum Streptophyta; class Magnoliopsida; order Santalales; family Viscaceae; genus Viscum; species Viscum album. The sequence continues at coordinate 1,149,520,079 of OY728121.1, read as the reverse complement.
TTTAAAAAAATTCTTCATTTCAGTAGATTGAAAAATTTCAAACATGGATTAAACAATCATTTTATATAAAATAATTTATATAAATCATTTGGCATGAGTAAAATAGTTATATAATGACTGGAATATATAATCATAACATACACAATAAGAACAATACTCATCTTCCCTAGGTTATGTTAGTTTCTATATATATGATCCTCACACTTCTCAAATCAGAAAACATAGCTAAACAAGTGCACACACAACCCCAAGAAATCATGCTAAATACGATCCATCAACATCTCATTTGGTATAACATTTCTAAAGTATGTCTTTTAGATTTTTAATCATTAATACTTTGCTAGGGGATCATGATCCTAATTTAATTTTTCCAAAAAAACCCACTAACTACCCTAGATTTCCAATTTTCAATATACCGAAACACAATGGTAAAATCATCACTTTTAAAAAAAATTAAATTTAAATTACCAATTTTAAATGTCAACATTCCAATTCAATTTCAAAACCAATATAATGTGTTTTCATCATTTAATTATTTTAAATAAAAAAAAATCAAATATTTTTTATCATTTTAATTTAATCCAGTTTTCTCAAAAAATATTCTCAAATCGTTTCATCAATTCCAATATTTGCAAAATTCACCGCACATTTTCAATTCCATTGTAATTAGAAATATTTATAAAAATTCATTCAATTTCAATTTCCAATTTCATGCTATATAAAATTTGGTTTTTATAAATAAATTTTAATTTGATTTAGAAAAATAAATCAACTCAATATTTTTATTACATGGAAGACCAAAAATAAAACCACCTACTATTAATCACAATCTCATGTGATCAACTCCTTCAATGGGAACACCAATGATTATAGAAGTTGAATAATATCGAATAGTGAGAGATATAATAAATATCTAGAAATACAAGGATTATATCCATCAAAACAAAGTTTATATACATAAAAAACACCATGATCATACACTCTATAAGGAGGATATAAAGGAAGAAAAGAAGATAATACCTAAGAGGATATTTACTTACCATAGAGAGATAAGATGATTTAATAACACATTGATTTTACAAAAGATGATGTTGGAGAATCCAAAATAACCTATATAGAGCCTTGAAATCCAATAAATTATATTTGGGTTGAGTGGGTATGTTAGGATTCTAAAACTGGTGTTTTGGGAAATTAAAATTATTTTACGGAATGATAATTACTGTATGGATAGATTCTTGGGGTGGGTCAAATGGTTAAAAAAACCATGTACCCTACCCCAAAAACCCTAATATTTAGAGTGCATGGTTTATCCATGGTGGGTGAATAGTTTTATTAACCATGCACGAACTCTGTATATTACCACAACCTAAGGCCGAATGGTTTTTAGGTCCTGGTCACACGGTTTGGAAAAACTATACTTCCAATCCAGAGTACCATCAAAGGGTGCACCGTTTTTTTTAGAAAAAACCGAACAATATTTCTTAACTATATTAATACGTTTCATAGACAAATGGATTCCAAAATTATCCAAATTCCACCCAAAACACCCTGAAACAGAACCCAATGAAATTAGAAACAAATGGGGGTGAAGTAATACATTAAAGATGGTAACATGACTTTACATTCACTCCAAAGAATATCATAGTGGAGAATTAACTTATTGATGTAGGTTTACTCCCCATTATAGTCCAATTTATATCATGAGATATCTATCATTACCCAATTATTCAGAGGGATATAGAACAATAGGCCCATCTATCCTTGAAAATACGATAACCCCCATCCTTAATTATAATGTAACCACTATCCTTGGCAATAAAATAACAACCTTATTTATTTATAACATAACCATCAACATTGGTTTAAAATTTAACAACCCACCACATAACCAAAACAATATAATTGTGTGCCACAAGATCATAAAACATTCCTCATATCATCACATTATAACCCATGTACAGAAAAAAAGTCTCATGAACATCATATCATTACCCATGGAAAATAAATGTGTTTTTTTTAAAAGCACATAAAAATAAATATTAATCATTATATTAATAGTAAAAACGGCCTCATTGGATCATATCCCATGAAAATAATAATTAACACCAAATAATGTTATCATATGTGAAAATTTATTTAAACTATTATTGTAAGATTTCTTAAAGTAATTAACCATTCCAATTTAAAATTAACTTTTTAAATAGAAATATTTCAGAAATATTATAGAGAAAACTTTATTTGAAAATAATCCTAGAGACATAAAAACATTGACTGGTAATGGTAAAAGATTTTTTTTTTCATGTTGTATAAGTTAAAGGAAAACATTCCCTTCAAATTTTTGATAAAAATATAAAAAGTACATTGTTCAAAAAACAACCCGAAGAATCATTTTAAACCATATTTAAGAAAATAAGTAATGGGTAAAATGTGTTTAAATAGTCATAGGACAATATTTAAAACATTCTTGAAAACATTTCAGGGAAACATGTATATGAAATAAAAAGGTTTCTGATCGAGTGGTAAAACATAATTGGTTTTCCGGAATGATGTTCATTATGTATTTTTCCAAACAAAGATAGGTAAATGAATGGAAAAAATTAGTTCTTTACTAATATCTCAAGGAATTGAAAAAATAAATTTTTTTAATTAGATAAGGATCATATAATTTCCTCTAATGGAAATTTAACTAAAAAGAATCCCTATTAGAATATGATTTAAATATAAATCCTTTATCGCTTTGATAGCTCTTCAATCGCAATCCCCCTAAAAGATAGAAAATAATATTTATTTTTAAATACATATAAATTTAATAACATGAATCATTAAATATATTCATAGGATGTATATATTCCACAAGAAAGAAACAAGTGGTGAATGTGGCAGGTAACCCATGAAAATAAAATTGAGATGAAAATACCTTACCTTAGGTATGACTTCATACACATGTGTTAGAACCTCCTATTAAATAAATATATATTTTTAATATATCTATTTAAATAACCATAATCAAATATACAATACCATATATTATTTTTTTGTAACATTTATCACATTTTTATAAAAAAATTATTTATTAAAATCACTCCAACGAGTCCTAACTACATCATTTTTTAGTTATGTTTTAGTTCAATGGTTTTTTTCTTATAATTTTATAAGCGTAAAATAATATCCAGGATTCAATTCATGACATACATATTTTATTTATTTATTATATAAATTTTTATATTCATCCATAGAATTTAGATAGAGAAAAATGAATTGCGTTGTTCGTGGAGATGGTAGGCCATACCTACGCATGAACACTATTTCCATTTCGTGATGGATGGAATGAAATAATGATAAATAATATATCAAATTTTAAGAATAATTATTATATAAAATATGTCATATATAATTATTAAATCCATCCTTATTACCATCCATGTAAAATGGAAATGAAAAACATACCACATCGCTTTGTGGAGTTGGTAGTCCATAGTTACACACAAACGATGTTATTATTTTCCTACAGTTTATAAGGTAAGAATGTAGATATGATATTATAAAACCTGAATTATAAAAATTTCTCAAATATAATCTATAAATATTATACCCATCATAATAACCATATGTGAAAAAATGGTGATTGAAAATGAATTATATTGTTACTTGGAGACGGTAAGGTGTATGCACTCACAAGCGATACGTTAACTTAACATTTGATAGAAAGGTGGAAAATAAATGAGGTTTCAAAATCATAAATATATTTTAGTATATTTAGGATTCTGAAATTATTGTTTTATGATGAAAATAATATATTTAGCATAGGTAAAATAATTTTCGAAAAGAAAGTGATCAACTAAATTGATTACCTCTTCTTTGAAACAATGACCCTATATCTACTCTTATGGGCCTTAGGGTTGGAATTGTTGGAAGACCCGTTCCTTTAGAATGTTTTTAGAAGAGTGTAAAGTAAAAATTGGTAAAATTTGATTGATATCGAATGGTAAATGTGGTGAATAAGATAATTGAGGGGTTCCATTTTATAAGTGATGGGAGGGTCACTTTGGGAATTTTTTAAAAGATTAAAATATATTAAAGTTTTTATTAATAAAAAATGTTACAAATGGCCTATAAATAGGCAATATATGAAATATTATACTATTTATTATCCCCACCATCCTATTTTAATATTTTTAGGATATTTATATAATTTAATAAAATATAATTTTCATATAATAACATTATTTCCAAAATTAGACAATATTCATTAAATTAGACATAAAAGATATAAATATAAAGTTATAATTAGAATATAATAATATATAATAAAAATAATATGTAATATTCATCTATGAAAAACATTAAATTATTCCAATTAAATTAATTCTAAAATTTTTAAAATCATTTATTAATTTTTTTATTAATTGGATAAATTCAGCATCAATGGTTCATCAGAAATTAAGATTATTATATAATTACTATAATTTGGAAACAAATTTATGTCCAGAAAATAATTTTATTATTTTTAGAATAGATACTTAGATTCATTCATACCTTACTTTTTCCCCTATGTGGACAAAAAAGATGTATTTCAAACTAAGAGATTGGCATTCTGTAACATTATTCGATTTAATTATTATATAGATTACATTCATAGAAAAGCGTCACTTGAAAAAAAAAATTTAAAACTAAGGTGACAAGAGTCGAATTCCCTACATCCAATAATAATTAAGATGAAAATGTATGGCATTATGACAAATTTTTTATCCTTGATTAACCTGATTTATCCACTTATTAGGTGATACATTTAACCACAATTACTATTCAAAATGAAAAAAAACAAAATAGACCTATTTCAAAAATTTGACCTCCTAATTTCAAATATCAAATCCATTTTATGAAATTCAATTCCTATTGGTTATTGTAATTAATTTTAAAATATGATCATAATAAATAACAAATACCATCTTTTTAGTAAAATATATTTTTAAGTATTATATTGAATTTTATTCTTATTATATGGCTAGAAAAAATATTAAATGAAAGTTAAAATATTTCATTATATATATAATATAAATTTTTTATTTAAATAATTCAAAAAATTGATTTATTTAATTCATTAAGATAAAATGCGTTTGTGCTCATGAAAACAATTTCTTATAAAAATATCACTTTTACATTCAAGTGATTTATTTTTTATTTATAATCAATTGGTAACCAATTCATTTATTTTATATATTTATAAACTATAGCATTTTCAAAATCTAGTTATTACTTTTCATACCCACCAATCCAACATCTAGGAGATAATTTTCCCATAACATTATAATAGTATATCTTGGTTTGAAAAAAACCAGTGTTTCATGTTTCATAATATATCAAAAATTAAATAGTAAAATAGAAATAAATTATAATGTATTAGGGTGTTTATAAGAAAACAACCTGGTTTGACCTGATACATCTCCCAATGTAGATTTCTATTTGTCCTTGAGCATGCCTTCCCAAATTCCAAAGGCTTCTGACCATCGATGTAGGTCTAAAAAGTTTATTGGAGATACTATACCCTCTCGTCAGAGTGTAATAACAATAGAAATAACCAAAAAATCCATCCGGATAAACATCAGAGTAAACATAATAAGAAAAATAAAACAAGTAATTTTATAATAAATGAAATATAGAATAAATTCATATATAATAAATTCATAATAAATACAACTGATAGTATCCCACTGGTCCGACCACATATAAAAAATAAACAAATATAAATATATACAACGAGCATTAATACAAATTCCATCCAAAAAACATGCCTGGTCCCCCTGATGCTCGAGTTCCACAAGCCCAATATTAAGATTCATTATGATTGGTTCCACTTTATCTAGTAATATTGGGCCTTGTACCCATCCACTGCACAACCCATGATTCATCCTAAAATCATATATCAGATCCGAATGCACACCAAGGTGAACACATGGAGGGTATTAAGTAAATCATAGTTGGAAACCCCCCAACTATGAACCCATAATATTATGTCATGAAAAGTTAATGAACACTGATTATCAAAGAGTAGACAAAATATAATGGTAGCTAGCATAAAAGAAACAACTGTAGAAAATAAATGCGGTTGAAAAAATGGAAAAAACCAATCATTGGTTATATCTAGTCACTCATGGTAAATGTTCCCCACTCTATACCCAGCCAGAGGAATTTCGAAACATGGCTCACACTTCCATAACATCAAACAAGTCTGCCAGATCAAATAGGAGATTCAAATTCAACCATAAGGACATGCATGAGTGTCATACACTATGATCACATCCTAGGATTCTAAACTCGGAAGTAAATATATCTAGATATATGATTCTAATGGCTTGATCGAACTGGTGATAAATATATATTTCACATGTTTGAGAAACTATCCTATCCTAAAAGTCCTACAGAATAAATGGTAGTGTAAATGTGGTCCCAATGGTTCTAAATTTATTAGGGGAACACCACCAAATTTTGGGCTGAAATATGTACTATCCCATGGGATCCTATCTACCCAATAGACTAAAAAATTTACTATACCAAGGGTCTCTACCTCAAACCTATTTCCTAAGTAAAAAATGCCTCAAAAATCACATAAAATGACCAACTGAACATGGGATGACCCAAACACGCCCCACCCTTCTAAATAGCTAAACTAGAAGTGATGATCCACTCTCAGACATAAATCACGAGGCCTCTCCACGTAACCTTAGAGGCAAAAATCTAACAAGTAGCCACAATGAGCTCCAAAAAAGACAAATTAGGGCAATGAAAACTCAAGACTCATATAGTATCTGAGATCACAACATAATGAAAATTCCTACATGGGAATCTCTAATTGCACCCATGATCTTGGGACATGACCAAAAAAATATCCTCAAATGACATAAAGAAAAAAAAAACAGGATAAGGATACCCTACAAGGGGTTCCTCTATATAATCCAAAATGACGGTACATTCCAAGTGTAGAAGCATCCCAAAATACTGACCATGGCCACCAATGAATCTTTGATAAACAACATTCCCAAAGGGAAATTCAAGTGCATAATCCCTCCAAACATGGGAATTCAAAAAGTACTCATAACCACATCAAAAGAAACAAAATATAATGATTAATTAGGAAAATATTATCCTTGAGTAAAATCCCACACATGAAAAACTCAGGAAACCTTCCCATTAAACAAACTATTTTCATGTACCAACTAGTCCATAATGGAAACCCAAGCATCACCATGCCACTTGAGCCTCCTCGACTATTGAATTTGGAAACTATTGACCACTCGATTAGTAACTATCACACAAGGTAATCCTCAGGGACTCCTTAGAGTCTTCTCTATAGCTAAATGAAACCTAGGTGAAACCGCCACCCCACGATGTCAACCCAGCCCAATGGTTCCAACAACTATAATCCTTAAACATAGGAGAGAAAAATAATCTTATCAAAGAATGAGAAACCAATCCTCTCACGTATGGACAAAATAATAACTCCTCAGAGATACATATCGATTCCACCTTCCAAGATCATAATGAATGAACCTAAAAGAACAATGGCCATGAATCCAAAATCGAAGGCCAACTAATATTATCGCAAACCTTACTAAGGACTTGCATCTCAAAACCATTCCCATAGAAGGATTTTGAAAATAAACATTGATGAAATATTCCAAAAAAATCCCCTAAAAAACTCCATTAATAAACCACTAAACAATAAAAGGATTTCACCATCATGATCTATGTGAAAAAAATATCTGAATGGAATAATCACAAGTTTGATTCAGACTCAGGGTGTCAAAAATCCCAAAAACCCTATATGAAATGGACTTCTTAGAAAATGGTGTGTACTCTCAAAGGTGCACTTCGAAATGTACTTTTAAATAGATTGAGTAAACTTGGGGTCTACCCATGTAATAATACATGGAAATGGTGTACATGAGTTCTACATGAGTACTATTACACAACCATATACCAATCACATTAGCTGCCTTCTAGTGTACATGGACACATGACCATTTCCCCACTACACAATGTCTAGCCAAAGTACAAGACATGTACTTCCCAAAACTCCATCTACCCATATACTCTACGACATATCTAGGTACATAGATAAGTACTACAACACTGTGTGTACATAAAGTACATGATGTGTACTTCTAAAAACTAATCTTCCTTGAATGATAAGAACATATATCATGCATTCTCGAAACCATACCATGTGTACATGGGTTTCCCTAAATGGGTAGCCCCAAAATCTCCCTGAAACCCTTAATTTTTCCAAAAAATTCATAGATTAACCCACTAAGGGCCCCCAATAACCCATAAAAGGATTTAAAAACTAAAAAAACAATGCTTTCAGGATTTATAGTGAAAAAACACAAAAGGTCCTATATTTGGGCATAAAAAATGTTTCTTCTGTCCTAGATCCATGAGATTCATCCGTAAACACCGGATCTTGTTCTATAGTGGTTCCCTGAGCGACAAATCCTCATCCCTATCCTATTATCTCTCTCTAGTTCCCTTATAAAAAGACCCCAAAGGGGGAATCCCATGAGGGTATACAAAAGAATCCAAGTGAAAGGAGAGGAGATAAAAAGGGAAAAATGAAAAAGGAGAGAAATGAAAAAGTAAATAAAAAGAAGAGGGGTCCAGGACCTTGGTCGATTCCTATGATGGGATTATGATTCAACATAGAAAAAACCCCATTTTATAAACAACCATGGATAATGAATACCAATATGATTTTCCATTTAAAATATATCATTGAATTAACATGCATGATTAAATAAATATTTAGTTAATTAAATATTAAATATTTTAGGAAAATTTGAATGAATCATACATCCTATGAACTCATATCCTAAGGTAAAAACTCAATTTTGGGACCAATGGAGTGGTCAAAAAAATTATCTGAGACCATATTATAGAATAATTTAACATTTTATAGTAAACACTCTTAGGAACAAAATGGTTCAAATTTCCCATGATTTTCACAACCTGTGACGATGCAGGTCATAAAAAACTACCAACTAAAAATGCATACTACCCCCAAGAATCCTTAGCGGAAAACTAGATTCCCTGATATCCACTTAGAACATGAAAAAACAATGATATATTGACTATTCCATGATGAGTCTTACATCACCCAAAACTATCTCCTAATAGTAGAGACATTCAACATAAACCGATCTAATTCTCACCACCGTAGGAGTATCCTTATCATCACCCCACTACCCAAAATGAAACCCACATGTCCTACACAACATCCATCACTAAATATAATGGATAGATATGGAATAACTAAACACACCTAATTTCTAACATTAAAAACCCAACCACTGTCCTAAATAATCCACATAAAATGAGTTTCATAACCACCCAAAAGCCTACGGTGAACTCCACACCATAAGGATTTCCTTACTCCCCTCCCAAACAAGAAGTGTGACCTGAAATCACAGTGGAAAATCCATAATGAATCATGGTTAACATAACTAAAACTACTAACCATACTCCTCATATAGTTTAGCTCCAACAAACTAGAGAACCCTTGATACCCCCTTCAGAATAATGGAATCTCCCACATGCCTTTTCCTAAAAAAAATCTTGAGGTTTTTTTAAAAAATAGGCCTAGGTCCACTTGACACATCACACAATATGGCCCACTAAAAGGATTAAATCAACACTCCCTAAAATTCAGAGGCTTCTAACCAGTAGTGGGGGTCCAAAAAGTGAAGTGGGGGACAATACCCTCAGTTTAGAGTGAAATAATAGTAAAAATAACCAAAACATCCATCAAGAATAATCATTAGAGTGCGTATAATAAATAAAATAAAAAAGGCATTCAATAATAAATGGAATGAAACATACATTCATATAGACTCAAAGAATTAAAAACATCAAAAATATGGTCCCCCATTGGACCAATCACGTATAAAAAATATAAAAATGAAAACAAATATAATGGGATATTCTAAAACTATGAGTCGAACAACATACCTAGTCTCCAAGAAACTACAGCAACACCATCCATATCCTAAGATCCCACATGAGTGGATCTACTTTATTCAGTAATACTATGCCTCAACACCATTCATAAGAAACCTATGATCTAACTTGATATTATACATCGGGTTTGCATGAAAAAATGGGTGTACATACAGGGGGATAAATAAGTCTCAGTAGGCCACCCAAATGGTGAACCTATAATCTTATATCATAACAAGTGAATTCAAATGTGATATTCAAAACCTATCCAAAAAATACTAGTTTGTTTAAAATAAAAAACTATGAAAAAATGGGAGATAAACCAAGACAAGGAAAATAACTAACCTTAGGTTTTGGACTGACAGTCGAGGTAAATATACACCCTCCATGGTCATAGCTAGATGGCTTTCAAAACATGGCTTGCTCTACCACAACATCAAGAATGTCTTCCTGAACAAAGTGGATATCCAAAGGACACCAAAGGAAAATTCATGAATTTCAGACCCTAGGATGTCATCCAAGATGTCTAAACACTAAAGAAAATATACTTGGATCAAGGAATCCAGTGGCATGATTGAACTAGTGATAAATCTCCATTACAAACATATGGGAAACCGTCATGTCCTAAATGTACTAAAAAAATAATTAAGATCTAAATGAGGAAAAAATGGTATAAACCATCCAACATTAACACCTAACAATATGGTGATGTAATATGTATTATCCAATAGGATCACATCTACCAATGGTCTTAACAAAAACACTATCCAGGGGACTCATTTAGGAACTGGGATCCCTCTATATCCAAGATATATACCCTCAATCCTGGATGAATAATCAACTAGAGGGGTTCAGTCATCTGGATAATCCATTAGATTCGTAAAGACTTTTAAGAATGGTAAACTAACAGATGAGATAACCCAATCAAAATGTAGGGCCAATGCTCAAGCCAAGATATTCTAAGGGTATCCTCCTCAAACCAATGTCTTCAAAAAAACTACCTCAAACATGAAAGCTAATGGCCAACTGAAAATGCGATGATCCAACCTCAATCCACCTAATAATTAGTTTATGTAAAATCACTGATCCATCATTTTCTATAAATAAAATTCCCTTCCCATTGAACCCTAGATCTCAACATCCAATATGCAGACACCATGGGATATTAGTGACCCAACTCAGGGATGAGAAAAACACACGGATCCCAAATTCCCCATGTCCCAACATAAAGTGATATCCTAATAGGGACTCCCCTCCCACACCTAAGATCTCAGGCCACATCCTTCAAAATATCCTAAAATGGCGTAAATTCCACAATAAGAGAAGGAAACAATGTGAGGGTTTCTTTTAGCTAATCCAAAATCATGGGACATTCCCATCATAGAAAAATTGAAAACAATCCTCTTTTCTCTATAACTGATCCCTCATCAATGACATGCCCAATGGGGAATCCAAAAGAATATTCCTAAAAATAGTGGAATTCACAATAATCCTCATGAACACCTTAAAATAAATACCCTATGAGGGATCCTCTACACAAGAAAAACTATAGATAAAGTCTCATGTAGTAATACTATAGCTGGACTTCCGGATAATCAAACCATTCCTAGGTACAGCTATCACAAAAGGGTAACCCAATCATTACCATGACACGAATGCATTGTCAACCACCAACTTCAGATACTAATGATCACTCGATTAGTAACCAGTCAACAAGGTCATCCAAAAGTTTTCTTCAGAGCCACCTCAACTATGTAATTATAGCTGACCCTAGCTTCAACCCCCTGAGATCAACCCATCCCAAAGGCTCCAACATCTATAAACCTAAAATATGGGAGCTAAACCTCCACTATGATATCCTCAATAAAATGATCATGTCACATAGAGAAAAAATAAGATGTCCTATGAGAAAGACTATTGAATATCTCCCATCCAAAACACCATCAATATAGACTCTAAAAATTGAATGGATTCCACCTTTGTGATATAAAATGAAAAATGATCAAAATGGACTACTCATAAGTCCAATTCTGAATCTTGAGCTCAAAACACCCAAAACCCCCATGTTTGAAAAAGTACACGACATGTACTTCTGATTACATGGTGTGTACTCCCAAAGGTGCGCCTAGCCATGTAATCTTACACAACTAGTGAAAAAATAGAGTCTACCTATGTAACACTACACTACTAAGTCATACATAGGTATACTTGTGTACTACTACATGATCATATACCCCTCACATGGGATGTTTTTCCAAGTATATGGCCATGTCCCACTATAAGGTGTATAACCTAAGTACATGACATGTATTCTCCAAAAGCCTATCAGTCCATGGAATCTATCACATGGTTAGATAAATGGACAATTACTACTCTAAAACATGAACACAAAGTACAAAAAGCATAAAAAGTTATATTTTTTGAATAGGAATAACACACAACCTATGTTCACTGAACTACACACTGTATACATGGGTTTACTGAAATTGAAAGCACACACATCACCTTGAAACACCTGATTTCTAATGAAGGCCACAGGTGAACCCCATAGGGTTCCTCAACAACCAATATAAGACTTTAAAAACTAAAAAAACGATACAAGTATTTATGTTTAAAAACTATCCTACCTCTAGCCAAAAATGGTTGATGTTTTGGTCTATGATTCATGAGATCCATATGAAGATGAAAAATCTAGCTCCACTATGGATACTTGGGTGGCAACTCGTCTTACATATGTTTCTTTCTCTTTCTCTCTCTCTCTATATTTTATTCAAATATCCCGAAAGAGGAATCCCATCGGGGTTTATGCATGAATCGAAGGGAAAAGAGAGGAAAGAAAAAAGAAAAATGAAAATGGAGAAAAGTAGAAAGAGAAAAATAAAGGAAAAGGGTCCTAGGATAGGCCCTAAATCCCAATATTGGACTATGAATCAACTTGAAAATCCAAATACCCCATCATATACTCTTCCATGGAGACATAATCTCAATATGACACTTTTTTAAATGATATTACCAAAAAATACTTATGAATAAATATTTATTTAATTAAATAAATACTAAATGTTTCCTGAATATATGAATGACTCAAACTTCCACAGAACTCTTATTCAAGGGGAAAAAACTTTTCTAGGACCGGTGAGGTGGTCTTAAAATCAATCAAAGATCATATTACATGAGAATATAACACTTCACCCCTAAAACTTCTATGATTAAAAAGGTACTAATTTACCATAATTTTCACAATGTGTAATGATGAAGGTTGTCATAGTGTTACATTCTATCCCCCTTAAAATGGATATCTCCATAAAATCTATTCACTTCAATAAAGAAAATGAGGTTTTTTCTATTTAATTACATCATTTGGTTCCCTTGTTGCTTCCACAATTTTATGATTCCACCAAGAAACTATGACCAGGTGAGTGGTCTTGTTTCCTAGTAATTTATCCCAATGGTAAAAAATTTCTACTGGTTGTTATTCATAAAAAATATCATCCTCTAGTGTTAAAACCTATTAGTTCATTTCATATGAAGTATTAGGTATTTAATTTTTTATTATGGATACATGGAACACATCGTGAACTTGATAGAGATTTAGTAAAAAGCACTAAATGATAAGACAATGTTCTAATGAGATAAAAAAAATCAAAGAGACAAATATATCTAGGGATAAAAATTCATATCTTTCCAAACCTCATAATATTATTTGAAGGATACATCCATAGGAAAACCACATCCCTAACATCAAGCTCTAGATATCATCAAAAATTGTCATTATAATATTGTTTTCAACATTGTTCGAACATTACATGCTATTGAATAGACCCAAAATTATTTACCATTTCATCACCTAGATATAGCCCCAATAGATTTCTCTCTCCTACTTCATCCCATCATGGTGTATTTCAATATTTCCCTTAATATAGGGACTCAAAATGGGCCATATGAATGACTGAGTGAAAGAAATTGTAATAAGAAAAGTCAACTATAGGAAGGTGTTAGAGTTTTATTTTTTCTCTTAGACTGACCATCTTTATGATGATGATAAGTTATATCGGCGTAAAACACTATATCCAAATCTTGTTGATTAATTCTTTAGAACTTGGTTGTAAACCTTGAATACTGATCAGATATGATTGAGAGGTAATCCAAGAAATCTTACTAGTTCATTAATGTATACCTAAGTGATATGGTTAATATAAATATTCTCTTATGGTAATGAAGCATGATGACTTCATAAGGAAAATGACTAGAAACCATAACAAATTGTGCATATTAGATGTTTTTTGGAGTTATAAAACTAAATCCATTCTTATGTTTCCAATTTTCATTGTAGAATTGGTAATGGTTATAACATCCTCTTAGAATTTTGTATCTGATCCTTAACTTCTAGACATAACAAGCACTATGAATCATACTTCACAATATATTACTTCATGCCATCCCACCTGAAATACTCTTTTTTTAGTTTTATAACCATATCATTCTATCATAATCAATTATTATGACCATATCATTCCACTACAATCAAGGTCAAACTAGCGAACATTTCCAACATTATTTTACAGCTCCACATATTCCTTCGTCACCTCTTTAATATTTACTTAGATAGTTAGTAGAATATTCATTTGAGAGAGATAATATTTTACCCTACATTCAAGATTTCCATATCAATACATAAAAAATTTATAAATATTAGATATTTGTGGATCCTCATCATAAAGAACATAGCATGATCCTTTCAATGCAGAGCATCATCCGCGTTATAAGCTTTCCCAAAATGATATTATAATGAGAATATTTAATCATTAATCATCTTTGACCATCTTATATGGAACATATTTAACTCTTTTCATGTAGAAATATAATTTAAACTCTTATGATGAATATATAATATATAACACCTTTCTTCATAAAGATAATATCTCTATATCATTAGTGAAAAAATTACCATTGAAAACTCTAAATCAGGAGTTGGAAACATTTTTCATGACCCTTCAATTAGAATGATAGACAATATAACACCATATTATTATACATGATAATTCCCCCTATACCCTTATTGGATTCATTAATATAGATAAAAAACCCATATCAAATGAAGGGTAAAGTAATTATAGTTTCTCTGACTAACCATCAATTGAATTCCTTGATATTATCTTCACATTCATCTATCCAAATGAATATATCTCCCTTCCAAGTTAACATGGTTAATACATTAGAAATTCAAGATAAATTCTCCATTAAGAGTTGATAATAAACATGAAAACTAGTAAAACTGCTGATATCATTCATATTGGTTGGTCTTTGAAAATATTCAATAACCAATATATTTAAAGGATGTACTGATGTAGCCTCAATTGAGATTATATGACCCAAGAATGAAACTTTCTGAAGACAGAATTGAAATTTTTTACATTTTTCATAAATATTATCCTTAATCAGGGTTTTCATCACAATTAGCAGATCATCTTCATATTATTACTTAATAATTAAAAATATAAAAATATTATCTATAATGTCTACCAATACTACTCAATGTAATCTATAAAGTCTATATTCGTTAAATCCATGAAGATAAAATAAAAGTTGGTAAGTCTAATTGAAATCACTATAAATTCATAATGTAAAAACCTTTTATAGAAAGCTATCTTCATTTTGTATTCCTTATTAGACCTCAATTTGTGACATCTATAATGAAGGTTAATTTTAGAAAAGCATTAAGCTCCATGTTGTTGACCAAAAAAGTCATCGGTATGGGCTAAAGGATAATTCATATTGAAATTGATCTTGTTATGTTATTTATAATCAATGAAAAGTAACATTGATCCATATTACTTCTTAAACAAATTAACTGGTGCACTGCATGGTGACACATTTGGCCAAATGAATCCCTTTTCATGATTCTCTTGGATTTAATTATTCAATTTTTGCAAATCAATTGATAAAATTATATCCGGGTTCATTTAAATTGATGTTGAACCATGAATGAGTCATATTGAGAACTCAACTTTATGATTTAGTTTGATAATATGAAATTATTCCCTAAATACATAAATTAACTCCCATACAATAGGAATATCCTTGATGTTGAGTTTTCCACCAATAATTTGAGATAAAAAACAATCTTTGTAGTAATCATGACCCATATAAAGGATTTGATTTTTATAAGATGTTCATAATTATCATCACACCGATTGATAATCATAGTTTGGTTTATAATATCAAATGTGACTTCCCTTCCTCCACAATTTTTGTAGGAATTTTTTATTTAAATCCAATCCACGACCAAGATCACAATGAATTCAAATAGAGTAAGAATAAAAATATTCATAGGAAGCATACACCCACAAACTTCAACCAGATAAGTATTATAAATATGATATGTGATCACTATACCATTTGGTGTTTTCATTATTAATTAAGAATATAATCATTAGGGATATGTATTAAAATTCCTAAATACTTTTCGTAGTACTAGAAAATTAATATAACTAATATAAAATAATATACATTAACATTTGATCATAACTATCACTACCCCAACTTCATTGTTCAGTCATTAATACCTTAGTGAAAGAAAAATATCTAAGATGACCCCCATACATCATTGATCATAGTTATAAGTGATCCATAGGATTTTTGAATATTGAAAAAAAAATTCAATCTATGACACCTAAGTTTAACCAATTCTATCATTGATAATTACCAAATGTTTAGGATACCATCCTATAATTTTAATTACTTCTAGTCTTATCACTAAAGCGTTCTCATTCTAGTTTCCAATGGTTAACTAAAAAATTCAATTATACCAACTATAATGACCCATACTTTTCATACAAATAAATTAAGTCATATTAGAATAATATTAATTAAATAACAATACATACACACTAAAATCATATATGTAAAAAAATTGGAAACATAGACACATACAAATTATGTTCATAAGTGTCTCCAATTATATTTTTAATCATCATCACCCTTATTAGAAATATCACAATCTGGGGAATGAAAAAAAAGGTGATATTATATTTACAATAATTTCAAATAATGGATATATCAATGAAAACTTTAAAATAAAATCAACATAAGGGTACTATAATATGATAATTACTTTTTAAAACAAAACCATGTCTATAATAAATAATAATATTGATTCATGGAATACATATTAAAAGTTCATAAGACAAAAACAATAAAGGAATTAAAGAACACGAGCCATGAGACTATAATATTGGCATAAGACATGGAATTATGGAATAAAAATAGAAAATCATTTACTAATATTTAAGGATCCTTTAAAAGACTATAATTGTTGATTTTGTTATCTCCCTATTCCATCATAGTAGTCATGGTTCACTCCCAAGACTATCATAGTGGAAAAATTCAATTAATGAACTGGGTTCACTCCCAATTATAGTATAATTTATCACACAAGATACCAATCATTATCAATGCATTTGTGGGATATATAAATTATAGTCCCACCCTTCTTCTATTATAACATGATCATTTTCCTTTGTTATAACATAACCACTATCCTTGGTTATAATGGTACCTCCATCCTTGGTTATAATATAACCAACGTACTTAGTTTATCACATAACAAAGAATATGATATGGAGAAACATACATATGTGTTCCAAAAAATAATAAAACATTCATCAAATCATTACATCATAATCCATGAAATGAAAATTGGTTTCATAAACATGAAAACATAATCCATAAAAACTAAATGAGTTCCATAAAAATCATATCAACATAAACATTAACAATATAAATAAAGATTAATAATGGTATCATTAGATAATATCCCCAAAAAATCAAAATTAACATTAATTTTTGTGATCATATATGATTTTTTTAAATATCACCAAAATATGTTCTAAGGAAAATAACATTTCTAAATTGAAAACAACTTTTAAAATAAATATATTTACAATATAGTGTAGAATATATTTTATTTTTATGGAACCTAGAATCCAATAATGAATGATAAAAATCATTTAAGAAGTCCTTGAATCCTTAAATTACATTCAAACTATATAAGTTAATATAAAACATTCCATTTAAATTTTTGGTAAAAAGTCTAAAAAAGTACATCATTCATAAAATGATAAGAAGATTAACTTTAAAGCATTTTGAAATAATTAAATAATGGGTAAAAATGTATTTAAATATTAATATTATAATATTTAAATCATTAATTAAATTATTTTATAGAATCATGGATATGGAAGAAAAAGGATCCTGATTGAGTAGTAAAACAATGTCCAGTTTCCATGAAAATGTTCATTCAGACTATGAAGTGATTAAAGAGAGGAAAATGAAAGTAAAACTTGTTTATTCTTCATAAATAACTATAGTGTATGAAAAATTTGCAGTTAATAGTCAAATAAAAATCATATAATTTCCATTAATGGAAATTAAACCATAAATAAACCTGATTAAAATTTGATTGAAACAGAAATTCCTTACCGCTCTGGTAACTTTTAATCGTAATCCCCATAAAATAAAGAAACATATAAGGATATATAAATACACATACATTAATAAGATAGATCATGAATTCTTGAAACTCGGGTATAATAAATATTGATTTATTATATATATATAAATAAACATAATCATATATAATATAACATATATGATTCAATTATAAACATTTATCACCCATTCAATAAAACTTAATTATTAAAATCACTATTCTGTGTGATAACTGCTTCATTTTTCATGTCTAATTTGGTTCTATAGTTTTTATACTTGTACTTTTTTCATGGTTAAATTATATATAGAATTTTTATAATGAAATAAATATAATATATATTCATAATATAAATATTTATATCCATCCATAAAAGTATGATATAGAAAAATGAATTTCACTGTTCATGGAGATGGTAGGTCGTATGTACGTATGAACACTATTTCCATTTTTCCTTGGAATTAATGTAAGAAATGTAAATAATAAATTATCTTTAAAAAAATTATTATATCATATATATCATAAATATTCATTAAATCCATTTTTTTACCATCCAAGTAAAATGGAAATGAAAAACAAAACACATCACTTTAGGGAAGTGGTAGTCCACATGTACGCACGAATGTCACTGTCATTTTCAACATTTTGGAAGTTAAGAAGGTATATATAATATAATAATTATAAAATCAGAATTATTTCATAAATATCATATATAATTATTAAAACCATAATATTAACCAACTATTCAATAATGTGATGGAAAATGAAATGTAACTCTACGTGGAGACATTAAGCTGTACGTATGCACAAGAGATTCTTTCACTTCCCATGTGATGGAAAGAGGGATGATAAAGGGGGTTTAATAATATAAATGACATTTATGTATATTGAGGAAATTAAGGTTATTATTTTGTTATGAATATAACAGATTTAGAGGAGGTAAAATAAGAATTAAAAAATGTGATCAGATAAGGCGATTACCTCAACTATGAAACAAACCCTTTATATCTACACTTAAGGGTTATAGGGTAGGAATTTTGGGAAGACCTAAACCTATATAATCTAGATTGGGGAGTAGAGAATATAACTTGGAAGATATTGATTGATATTAAAGGATCAATGTTGTGTGAATAAGGGAAGGGAGGGGTATTCTTGGAATTTCTTGAAATATTAAAATATATTAATGTAATTATCAAGAAAAAAGTTTCCAAAAGTCATATAAATGAGAATTGGTTTAAATTTTAGAGAAAATATTATTCCACTTTTCATATTTTTATATTTTTTATTTTTTTAGTTTAATTTAATAAAATATTATTTTCATAAAATTTTATTATTTCAAAAGTATACAGTCTTCATTTTACTTCACTTGAAATAAATAAATAAATAAATTATAATTAGAGTCTAGTTTTTTAAAATAATAACATTAAGTCATATTAATCTTTAAAAATTCATTTACCACAACTACTTACAAAATTTATATTAATTTTATTATTTTTTAAATTAATTAGTATATTTTTTATTAATTGGAGAAATAATACCATAGTGTTGCATAAGAATTTAAGGGAATTATATAATATAAATATTATAGATAAATTTTTATCATTAAAATATTTTTATTATTATGAAAATATAAACTTTTATTCATTAATAACTTGATTTTTTTCGAATTTGGACACATAAGAGATATTTTTAACTAAAGAAGTGAGATTTTGTAACATTCTCAAATTTAAATATTTTATATATCATTTTCTTGGTAATGTGTCACTTATCCAATTAAATATTGATCCTAATGTTACAATGGTAGAAAAAACGTCATCCAACAAGAATTAAGATGAAAAATTGTTTCCTTATAACATATTTTTATCCAAGATTAACTTGATTTACCCTTTATCGAGGTGATAAATTTTACTACGGTTATTATTCATAAGGATGAAAATAAAAAGGAACTATTTACCAAATTTGGATAAAATAATTCCCTATATGGGAACTATTTTTTCAGATTTAATACCTATAAGTGGTATAAATTAATTTTAAACTAAGAATGCTACACGTGACATGAATTGTCCTTTTAGAAAAACACATTTTTAATTATTGAAATATATTTTATTATTATTTCATGACTAGAACAATTTTAGATGAATGAATTTTTTTTGTTAAGTTTTACAAATATATTTCATTATAATAATTCACCCAAAGTGATTTATTTAATTTTTAATATAAAACATGTTGCACGCATAGAAACTGTTTTCTAGAAAAATATCACTTTTATACTGTGAAATCATTATTTTTATTTATAATTAATTGGAAACCTAAGAATTTATTTCATAAATTTATAAAACCAAAATATTTTATAATTTAGTTATTACAATTCATACCTAATAATACAACAATAATGCAATAACTAACCCATAATATTTTAACAGTTGATCCCAATTCGTTAAAAATCATTATTGAGTGTATCAAAAGCTATCAAAAATAAATTATTTAAACAGAAATATATTATAAATGTGTGGGTTCTTATATTAGGTATTGTTTTGGAATTATAATGTAACACTAAAACTTCAATTACAGTAAGTAAGATTTTCCTTTTAAGGAAACTATAACATGATGCACAAATCTTTATTCCAGAATATGATTAAAATTGAATTACGATATTTTATAATTTGAATTTGAATAAATTTAATTTATTTTTTTATTCCTTATTTGAAAATTATCTTAGGATAATATTTTATATTACTTTGAAACAGTTTATTTTTTGGGTGAATGGTGAAAAATTTTAATATTCCAAAAAATATCAATTTTATGACATTATAATTATATAAAAATAACATAGAAGTCAATAAAACCATTTTTATAGAATTTTTTTATTAAATAATTAATATAATTAATAAAAAATATAATGGTCAACATATAAATATATTCTTATCATTTTGGAAATCTATGTAATGCATTCGTTCAAATAAAAACAATTTTCAGTTCTTCAAGTTTATTAATGTATTTGAAAGGTTACTTTCATTTTGGGATTAGTTTTGAATAAAAAATTCCAATTTTATTTAAAATAATTTAATTAATTCTTTTTGAGTGAAAATTATACATTATTTTTCAATAAAATAGTTTTTATCCTTAAAACAAATATTTTTCTAAAAACTGTATTTGTTGTGTTTTTTTGAATATATTAAAAGTAATTATTTATCACTTCTACAAATTGATTATTTTAAAATAAATTCCATATTTGGAATCCGAATAATTAATATTATTTAATAAGGTCAAGTTATTTTTTATTCATAGTGAATAGTAACCATGAGATATATTTTACACTTAGGTTATGGTTAAAATGACTTAAATGGTTTAAGATAAACAGATAAGAATTTAATAACCCACAAACAACTTTCTTAAATCTCGTTGATATTTTGTATTTATAACTTAAAATTAAAATATTATAATGTATTTAAATTTTTATTCAATTAACTTGAGAAATTTATATGATATTTAATAATGCTTCATGTATTTACAAGTTTTCCACCCACCTCAATATAATAGGGAACCCCATCTCATCTATTCTCCACACTACATGAGACACTTATAATAAATAATACTTGATAAAATACCATCCCAATATCCCTAAACACTTCCTATAGGTAATTTTCACACTAAAATAATACTTCAAGAAGGCTTATGGTGTAAGACAAAGGAGGTTACCAAAATAAGAGTTAGATATTCTTAAGGTAATTTTTCAAGTTTCCTTCTTCGAATACCTAATAAAAATATTAGAGAAATACCTTAAAAAATTTGATCATTATATTAAAAATAAATATATGTTTTTATGTTAATGGTATATTCAATTCCCTTTCTGTCATATGGAAAATGAAAACATCGTTCATGCACATATATTCCCTACTTCCTCCACATAGCTACAAAATTTGTTTTAATCACTGCTTTCCATGGATAGCTATAAGAATGGAATAAATGAATATATATTATATTTATAAAATAATTATTATTCTCGAAATATAATATATCATCTACCTTATTACCGTTACATCTGTTGGAAAATGATAATGTCCCTCATGCGTATGTGTGGACTACAATCGCTACAAAGGGATGTGTTTTTTGTCTCTTTTATCATGATGAATGGAAGATTCTTGAATTTTCTATAATAAATTAAAATTACAGTAATTGTTTTTTAAAATTATGGATATGATAGAACCATTTAATCACTAATTTAACCATGGACACTATACCAATGTAATTTTTGATAAATTGACCAAAGAACCATAAGTGGGAAACATAAGTAATAAATACTAAATGAATGAATTAAAATATTTATAATATAAAATTAATAAATGAAATATAAATGTAATTTTTTTTCATCCATGTATTTTATAAATTTTATTTTCTAATATAGGGGTATCAAACATATATGACTAAGTAGAGACCCAGGGAAAGGGATTTTTATTAAAACATCATTCTATTTCTGGATTGAATATGTTCATATTTACATAGGTAAATCATATGATCCTAATATCATAAAACCAATATATTATATTATACTCTATTTAATATTGATATTTAAATGTTTATTTTCCATTTCTTCTCCTATTAAATTAAGAATCAACAAGTAAGTGACATGTATGAATACCATCCTTATCCCTTATCTTAGGTTGAGAATAATTTTCTTCCATATCTATATTATTCAATTTTTTTTATCAAAGTTACTTTATTATACATGAAATTTTTGAAATGTTCATTTCACTACCTTTGACTTTTTTTAGAAAGCTATAAAAATAATATTTAAAAAAAATTCAGAACTACTCAATTTTTGACTGTTTAGAAAAGTGTGAAAAGAATATTATATTTTAAACTATATGAAATGAATTGATATTTCCTCCATCATGAAAATTATTTTCTTTGAATATTCCATTACATCATTATATGGTCAATTTTCCTGAAAATACCTTTCTCAATATGATGGGATTTTTTTATTTAAGAATATTTAAAAATAGTTTTTATGTTATTAATGGAGTGAAAATAATAATGAAGTGATTTATAATTTAATTCTTCTAAAAAGTTAAATGGATTTTTTTTTTAATTTTTCCTATATATTTTTCTAAATAATTGGATTCTCTTAAAATCTTAGTTTCAAATGAATTGATGTTATTATTTCATCCTTTACTGATTTATGTTTTTCTGTTTATTAAAATTCTCATGATCACATTATATATCACTCCACATTATTTCATTGGACAATTTTTTCCATTACATGGTCATAATTTATGTATAATGGATTTATATGGAATCACTTCCACAAATTTATTTTTTTATCAACCATATGCAATTTTAATATATGGTTTCAGTTGAAGAAATATTATTAAGAACTTTATTACATTGAATTTGGAAATATTCCATACTTCATATTCATTATAGAAAAATATTGATTTATAAAGAATTTTTTGAATTAATTGAATTGATCATTAAATATACGAGGAATTCATAG
This sequence comes from Viscum album, assembly GCA_963277665.1. Taxonomy (NCBI): domain Eukaryota; kingdom Viridiplantae; phylum Streptophyta; class Magnoliopsida; order Santalales; family Viscaceae; genus Viscum; species Viscum album. The sequence continues at coordinate 1,149,496,107 of OY728121.1, read as the reverse complement.
GATTTAAAATTGATTGGTGGGGTGAGTTATAGATAAACCCTAGATACGTTGATATATCTTGTGAGAAAAAATAGACATACCATATTAGTTTTTTATTTATTAATACACAAACCCATTTATTGAGATTGTCTTGGATGAGTCCTCCATGGTATGATTCATGATATCTTGACCATGTTATTAATGTTTGGATCATGAATGTATTAATTTATGCATTTTCTTTATTAAGAACTCACTTTCCATTATCCATGTGATTTCTATTTTGATATTACCCATGGATGAAATTTAAACTGAGGTTTTTTGAAAAATAGAATGTGTTTTGATTATCTAATTTTCCATATTGATTATGACTTATTTTTTCAAGATATATTATACTAAAAATAAACCTTAAAGAGAATCTGGGCACATCCTTTATTTTTTTCCTTTCCCCAGGGCATGAAAATTGACACTTTGAATGATTTTGATGAAGAAATAATGATACATATACTATATTTATATATTAACAGTGTTTTATGGGAACCATTTATGAATCTAGTTTTCTAATACGACTAAACTGATCAATATTGTGTTGTATGACCCCTTTTATCTATTACCAATGTAATAAAGTAATCAAAAACTCTAGGTTACTAGATTTAATGTTGTTATAGTTGGAATTAAATGATTTTTATTAGGAAAATTTGGAAATATACATTAAATGAACATAAATAACATGATAATTATAATAGTCCCTGCAAGTATGTTAAAATACTTACCATTATAAGTATTTTTTACTTAGAGATCAATATTCATGATTTTTATGATCTTCCTCAATGTGTTTTATTTTATAGAGTGGCGTCTAGCAGATGGAAGGGAATCAAAACCTGTAGTCAATATAGGTATTTTGTAATGAGAAAGATAATACAACTAGTGTTGGAGATGATATGACCAGGGCCATATTAAGAAGGATAACTAAATTTATAATGAATAACATTGCTTATATGGAGAAACCTATTATACTAAACTCTGATGTGAAAAATATCACATTATTCACTAAATTCCTCATTTTAATGAAACTACTAATCCATTTATAGTAGAAAATGGAATATGTCCTTCAAAAATATATATATGTATTTGGGATTTATTAAAAGGGAAAAGGTTATTACAACAATGTACTTTATTAAGGGAGATACAATTTAGTGATTTTTAAGGATCTAGATCACTAAATAGGTTTATGAATGTTATGACCCATCCCAATGGGTCCTGTTCCATGACTACCCAAAGCCCACCTCCAATAGGGTATGAGTTGTAGACCAGTTCCGAGTAGGAATATCACACACATTGGAGGTATTTTCCTAATTTACCTATACAAAAAAACATATCCAGGACCACACAATTATAAAATGTAAATAAATGATAATAATGCTTACCTAAATCTATAATCCCTCGATCATAGTATAATAAATCATTTTAAATAAAAAGGCCTAAATAAAATCCCACCACAAAAAAATCATCTAAACAACTCCAACATGTAATGTGGGTGAGGGATTCTATCAATGAGACCATATAAACAATCCTTGGTCTATCTGACTCACTATGCTCTACCTGGTCCTGGTCCATCTAGGATCCCATTAAATAGTCAATAATATTTATAAGACACAACACATATGGGAAAATCTCATGTAGGGGTGAGCATAATAATACCCAATAGGAATCCCTGATATCACTATGAATATAACATAAGGATTAATAATTAGCTCACCATATGTTTATGTCAATGTCATATAAATATAATATCCAGATATACTCAACATATACACACAATATCAAGGTAAAGTCACAACTATAATTCCAAACTATAATTCTTGCTCGATGGTTCCACATCGTAGTCATTTGGGAGAACACATTACACATATCAGATAGCACTAACGAAATCCTTCCGAGATGTCAGGATCACCATCCCTTACCATAAAGAGTTAAAACAAGAAGTCTGAAGATATCAATACATAGAGATATGATCACTCTTAGATCCATGGGGTGAACTAATAACCGAATATGGATTAACCAACTAAGTACGATATTGTCTCTTATATAGTTTTAGTCAAATGGATACCAAGAACTACACCCAAGGAAATGATGATGATAGATGATCTCACTTTGGGATTCATGAAGAGATTCCACATTTCTATCCCTAGATGTACATCCTTATAGGGGATTACCATCCTATATCTTAGAGGTGATTCTATAACCACATAAAGAGAAATGATCAAGGTAACACACCTTAATGAATCTTTTACAAGATAAAGAGGACAAGTGTTACATGCCATCATTAGAGAAGTACATGGTGTGTAATGGTAGTACACAGTGTGTCCCTTCAGTACTGGACCCTACCCAAGAATCATGGCCCATGTCGGGTTTTTTGTCCGAGTAAAAAACATGTTTGAGATTATGTACTCTTTTTTGTGTCGAAGTACAATGATATATTCATGTACACCTAGCTTGGCCATGTCCATGTCTGAGTACATGGCATGTCCACCCCTGTGTACTACTACCAATTTTTGTGTACCCTCCAAGATACACACTGCGCCTCCAGGTAAGGGTCACATGCCATATGATAGCTATCAAAATCTGTGTGATACTTTTCTTCACATAGAATCATACCGCTATAGCTTGCATCCCTCACATAGTGTGTGTTCTTCCATTACACGTCGTGTAGTGTGGAATTTTATATAATCTAGGTGTCTTGACAGAGATTCCCCATATATCACTCCAATGTCAATTTATTATGTTATCATCCCCACAAAGAAAGGATATGATTCAATCGATTTTGATCCCTATTAGAAACTTATTCTTTAACCATCTAAATGGATCATGGAAAATTCAACATAAAAAAACTCTGCCATCGCATCTTGAAACCACAAATGTTAACTAAAAATCCAAACTAATCCATTGTCATTACCATTATCACACAATTCCCACATCATACTAAGCCTGGATCGGAAATATTAATCTATTTAACCATGAAATGGGTAAGAAATAATTGATTTCCCTATATTTTGGTTGAATCACTGATCAATCGAAACACCACTAATGAATGCACGAAGAATGGTTGGAGAAAAAAAGGAACCTAAAAAAATGTAAAAAACCATATCCATGTTTGGGTGTTCCTCAATTCATTTCCATTAGAATAGATAATTATGATACAAATTAAAATAAAAAATTCCCCACATAATCGCCCAAAAATTATCCTATTCCAGAAATACAATCAAACCGCGAATGAATCTATGGGTTGATCAATTCATGTTATTCAAAGAATAGGAAAATAAGGATAAATATATATAAAAAAATCTTCTACCTTAATATGGATAAATCACAGAAAATAACAATTCTGTGTCATTGTGAGGGGTGAGATCCTTAGATTCCTCTGCACACAAATAAATGATCCTTGATCTGGTGGTTGTTCATCTGAGAATAAACGTCCATTGGTCTCTCCATCGAATCAAAAATTATGTGGCTAAACTAATTATTTCCTCATAGAAATATATTCATATAAAAACAATATTGTGATGCATCACATTATAAAATAGAATAAAAAATAAATGTATTTTATAATTTATGACAATTTTTTCTATTAACCAAATGCCCGACGCCGATAATGTTTATGTCACACATAGGTTAAATCACATGTTATGAGCCCAACAAAAGCCTTATAGTTATGAAAATAATGACATTCTCCCCTCCTAAAAATATACTAGAACCTCAAGGGGTTGGGCTAAACCCACTAGAACCTGATGCAATGTTTTCACATTTTGAGAATTATGTCATCGAGAGACACCTTTTTAGACTATATTTTCATACATGGACATCAGTACTTTCAGTAAAAATATTATTTCATCATGTCCACACATATATGTACTAATAAGGGCAAAGTATGAAACTACCTTAGCACACTCTCCCCAAGAAAAACTGGCACAATCATGTATCCTATGAAAATAATGATATGATTCCCTCCTTCTGAAAATAAACTACAATCATGTCCAGTGGATATCTGAACATATAGGGTATCCCGGTCGGTATTCCAAAACTATACCTCCCAGAATCTTTGTAAAATAATAGGGTAAACATCCATCGACTAGAGGTAGGATTCTTTATCATTATACAAAAAGGATAACTGCAAATAGCTTATCTTCTCAGATTACTCACTCAAAAACAATGAACAAGATCTCTCACTATGTTCATATTCTACCACATTTTCTTTCCTAGATGTATAGAAAACATGGATTTCATAGTCATGTATGAAATCTATCCATTGCATCTTTCTCAGGTTTTGATCCTTTAGAGAGAAGTTATACTTGAGAATCTTATGTTCATAATAGATGATAAATCTCTCACCTATAAAATAGTGTCACCACATCTTCAGTGAAAAGAATACAACTACAACCTAAATATTTGGGGTCATGTAGTTTTTCTCATGTGGTCTCAACTGATGTAAACCATAAATAATAGTTGTCTGCCTTTGCATCATAACATAAACAAGATTGGTACCTGATGCATTATTGAAAACTATATACTTGACACCCTCATTTTGAAATTTCAAGATGGGATAACTCATCAATATCTACCAAAACTCTTGAAAAGACTAATGGTATCTCTATATCCACATGAAAGGATTACAATTTCATGTCAAAGATGTCAAGGGAGTTGATATCTTATATAAATTGGGTATGAATCTATGATCATAACCTAGCAACCCAAGGAAGAACCTCACCTCTATCATGATCTTGGGTGATTCCAAACCTAACACTTTCATGACCATTAATGTGTCTACTGATACACTATTCGATGAGATAACATTTCCCAGAAAGTGGTACTCTGGAATCCATAACTAGAACTTCAAGAAAATCCTGTAAAGATGCTGCTCACGGAATATGTTCCAGACCATCCTAAAGTGTCTCATGTGATCCTTCTCGGATGCTGAGTACACTAGGATATCAAAAATGAAGACCACACCAAAATGGTATAATAAAGGATGGGTGATTAGGATCATGAGTCCCATGGAAACTTCTAGGGTGTTAATCATGTCAAGAAATATCTCAATGTTCTCATAGTGACTGTAGCGACATCATGATTTTTTCTTGGGTATTTCCTTATCTCATACTCAAAGCGGGTGATAAATTGATTTAAGATCAATATTCAAGAAATATCATGCCCCTCTAAACTAATAAAAGATATAATAAATCATTTTTAGTTGTTAATTATTCTTTATGGTCACTTGGTATAAGAGATGGAAATACAAACACAAAATCAAGATCCCATCTTCATTTTTGGTGATCAAAATCGGGGCTAATTGGGGTAAAAACTGGGCCTGATAAAGCCTTTCCTCTGCAAGTCCACTAACTATACCCTCGGCTTGCAAAGCTCTATGGGATCCATTTGATATGCTAGCATATATATCAGGGATGTATCGAGATGTAGACCAATAAAAAAGTCTATTTCTCGGTAGGGAGGTAAGCTTGAAACGTCGTAAGGAAATGTTTTCGCAAAATTTACCATAACTTATGAATACTAGATGTACATACAATCTTCAACACCAAGATTGATTCCTACGAGCTAATGTGTAATCTACTATACTCTCCTATTATTAAGCCCATCATGCTTTACCAAATTATCCTTCTCATCCAAAAAAGGAAATCTACATCCCATTATCATGGACACTCCGGATCCTATGCCTGAAATATTCTATCTAGGAATGAACTATGGATAACCATTCCATACCAAGGATGAAATTATAATTCCTCAATGAAATTATAAAATGATAAAAAAAGAAACTATAACCTCCAATAGCAAGGTCACACCATCAAAAGAATTGTGTGAACTCTGAGTCACCTCCAGTAGGAGTCTCTAAGAGAAAGGTTCATGCCAAAGGCTCGACCATAATCCCTATGTCTTGAAATAGATAAGTGGAAATAAAGCAATAACTCACACTAGTGTCATTCCTGTGGCCTCTAAATCATAATAATCAACTTCTAGTAGCTTCCCCTGCCACTATCATCCAATTCCCTGAGTCTGGTGTGAAAAACCTAGGGGTGATGCTGGAAACAAATAATAACTTTTTCCACCATCATTTGATCTCCCATCTCCTCTGCCACATCTTGCACCCTAAAAATCAACCTTCTATTACTACTTCCTCTTCCTAGGTGGACCATCCAATGTATCCCTTTAAGACTTATGTCAAGTCATACAATATTGGGGAAGATGTTCCTGACTATCACAGGAGTATAATCTCTTCTACATAGGATAATTTTATCCATCCTATGAGATTGGAACCATAGTACATATTTCCTAGGAGAAACTCCTAATATTTATCACATATCAAGGTCCCTTGTGTCTGATTTCATCTTCCTACCAACAAAGTATTTGATCCTATGTGTCAATTTTTGACACCAACAACCTGTTCTAGCTCATCTAGGAAACTCTGAGGCAGTAAATAACTCCCTAGAAACCCAATATAGGTAGGAGTAAATATGTGTATCATGTTAGGTCAGATGTATCTGTGTATTCCTTTCTCAGTGGTCTGAGTAGGAATGAACTAATCAAACATCATATCCCTCATGTATGTAGAGAAATTAGTGAAACTTGATGAATACTCATCCCTAATCATACTACCAATTGAAGAAATATATGCTCCTAGAAATGTAAAATTCTTAACATACCTAGATATAACACCTATCTAAAATATCACTCATAATCTCACCATGATAAAGTCACCTCATCATATGATTGGGTCAATAAGACCCACCATTTTCCTATAGAGAAATGATGAATAATAACTTATAAGGACACCATTTAGTATATTGGAGTCCTTACAAGTTAGAATAATCATGTAACTATATCAAGATTATCCTCATCCACCTATAGTTTAGGCTCACCTCAGAACCTTAGGGGTATCTATCAATAAATGCATAATGTTTTCTAAGCCTATGAACACAATATTCTAGTACTAAAGACACCATATGTTGTTCAATAGGTAGTCGTATGACTGGTTCACCACCTGAATGTTACACCTCCTGAATAGGTCCCTATTTCAATGCCTCATCACCGAGGGGATCATGCCCATGATCATGATACTAAATAATATCGTTCCAACATCATGAAGGAATCCTGAAATAGACATGTTGTAGCATATTCAATTAGTATATATGGAGATATGGATTAATAAGAACATAGAAACCACAACCCAATCCTATATCTTTCATGTACAAATGTATTCCCTACAACCAATGTTCACATGTACTGTGTTCACAAGAAGGTTGTGAGAGTCCCAAAGTATGGATATGTTGGCCTTTGCACTAACAGTAGAGTCCCTATCCTGGTAGTTAAACCCAAAGTACTTAACACCACTGCCCCAAACCAAATCTCACTTACTTTGGTCCTAAGGTAGAAAATACTTCTAATACCTCTCTTTCACAACCTGTCACATCAAGGCCTATGCTATGGCTACCGCAATCCCACCTCAAATATTCCGTGGCATGGGGACCAGTAGTGAGCAGGTATATCACACATATGAGAGGCCTTATCCTAATTAACATGTACAAAAAACACATCTACATTCCTAAACAATGCTTATATGTAAACTGCCAATAAAAATTAATGTATACATAAAAAATAACACTATTAGATTATGAAAACAAATACTTGAAATACAAAGGTCCAAACACAATACTATAAAAAAGAAACTAAAAACAGTCCAACTTTTAAAGTGGGTGTTGACACTGTCAATGAAACCGCATAAACACTCCTTGGTCTATCCTACTCACTAATCTCTACAAAGTCATGTTCCCTATACGACTCCGAAAAAAGGTTTATCCTCTTCCTAAGACATGAATTTGTAGGGAAAGGCATTACATGGGTGAGTACAAAAATATCCATAAGAACACCTCAAAACCACTAAGCATATAAAATCTAGAAAAATAATAATCTAGCCACAAGTATATGACAAAAACATTGAATAAGAAAATTTAGATATACATAAAATAGAAACATATTATCAAGGTAAATTCACAACTGTAATTCCTACCTAGGATTCCTACTCAAATGTTTCATATCAAACTCATTTATGAGAACACAGACCATGAGTCTGATATCCCTGATGGAATTTATCTGAGATGTAATGTTTATTGGGTTTCAACGTAAGAAGTACATATTGCATGTGTGAAGAGATAAATATACATAAAGGGGATCACTCCAAGATCCATGGTGTATACCCACAACCTAATATGGATTAACCCACTGGGTAGGGGATTGAGACCCATGTAGTATTATTCATGATGATACAAAGAATCCCACCTAGGTTAATGATGATGATAAAATATCTTCCTTTGTCTTTCATGAAGGTATCTGAAAAATCACTCCAAGGATGAAGTTCCTCATAAGGGATCACTATCTTATGAATTGGAGATGATTCCATAACAACAATATAGTAAATGATCAAGGAAACATACCCTAACTAAATTTTTCTGAGCTAAAGAGGATAGGGGTTCCAATATATCTTTGAAGAAGTAAATGATGTGTAATGGTAGCACATACTGTGTCTCTTCGGCCCCAAGTCCAACTTGTGTATCACCTTCCATTTCCATTTCTGAGTCCTTATACATGGTGTGTCTGATGCACTGTACCCTTGACTATTTCCAAGTACATGGATCTACCCATGTACACCTTTCTCAGTTATGTCTTTGTCTGAGAAAACAATATGTTTGAGTAAATGTACTTCGTTATGTGTCTATTTAATCTCAGAGGTACACACAAAGCTACTATTTAAGGGTCACATTAAATGTGATAGCTATCGCAAACCATGTAAAACTTTTCTTCACATGGAACCCCAGTTCCATGGGCAGGGTCCCTTACACAATAACTACCCCTCTCTTTATTATGAATTAAATACTTGATTTATTACATAAAACCAGAAAATTTACAACAAAAAAGATTGATAAGTATAATGTATTTGGGAAATAGGTACAAAACATAACATATAGAACATGGGATACAAAAAAATTATTTCAAACATACTTGACATGATGATAATATTCCAATGAACTTAAGAATGCAGGGGATATCCTGGGGAAAAACATAAGAAATTGGTGATCTATAAAGCCCAGTAAGGGAAATAAACAAGGAATAACATGAATAAAGTAATAAATGTAAGATAATAGACATATCAATGGACAATAAAAGGAACATGAATAATAAGGCATTACATATCATGATAATTATAACATGAGAAATGTGGAAACAACATACAACATGACATATGCATGAGTCAAGACTCATAGCACATGGAGGAGAATGAGTCAAGGCTCATTGAACATGGAGGATCATGATTCAAGGAAAGAATCCAAGACCATTTCTCATGAAGTATAATAATACTGATCATTATCCAATGTATTGAATCACTATCATGGAATAACATTCTCAATCATTTCATTCTGATGCTTAAGTGTGTCACATAGATCCTAAAAAAATTGATTCATTGAAAATAATAATTTATAAAAATATCAATAAATGTGTAATATATAAATTTAAGTACAAAATAAATATGTATAAGTTTATAAAGGTGAATACTCTAATATAAGAATTGGTATGGTATTCAATAAACAATAATTTTTGGCATGGAAAATCAGGGTGAAATTTCCGCACCATAATAGCATTACATAAAAATTCATAAAATCGTTTAATGAGGGTTAAAGGGGAATCTAATAAATTAGATATGAAATGGAATGTAAGGGTAACATGGAAATACATTTCCCAAAATAATGAATGGATACATAAGGAATAACAAAATAAATAAACTTGACGAAAAAGGAGAAAGGAAAGGACCCTTAAAAAATTTCAGCTTACTAAAAAGTTTGGATAAGGGTTCATTGGAAGGATAAATGAGAGTGAAATGGGATCTCATCATTTATAAAAATAATTTATATTATGGTGGATATGGAATAATAAATCCAAATATATGAAAAAGGTTATTAAAAGACATAACATTAAATGAGTGCTTGATAAAAGAGGAGAGTGGAAGATCCCTTATGTAATTTCAGCATAGTAATGACTTAGATAAATGTAAAAATGAGAGATTATAAATAATATCTAATTAAAATAAAATAAATTGGATTAAAATAGTATAATATTCCATTAATTACAATATAACCAATTAAAATTATAATGACTAATTTCAAGGAGGATTCTTGAATTAAAAGAAGGATAGGATGGTGAGAACCCCTTACTTGAATATGTCCCTATAAAGGCTTGGTAGGGGATAATTGAGAGATTGGGTGCACCTTATGATGACTATATCAGGTAGGGGGAAGAGTTTGGTCATGTTTCAAAGAGTTTTAGTGAAGTTAAATGGGATCTTGTGTGGGTTTATAAAGGAAATGAGGATAATTTCCTTATTATTTAGGTTTTGGACTCTATATAATAAAATATCCAAAACTACAAAACATCCCATATATTTTTACCACATTTTCTACAAAAATGTATTTTTATAAATTATTTCAAAATTCCAAGGATGGAAATTAATAAAATATTACCCTTAGTGATGTGGAGGTGAGTCATAATATTAAAGAAACGTGTTTAATATCATAAAATATATTATAAGTATTGGAAGATTTATAATGGCTTTAAAAAATAGATGATATAAAATTTAAACCAAATTATTTTAAAGTTAAAAAATATATTTGGTCATTTATCCCATTTACATTACTTATTACATCAAATTCTGGTCATTATGTTGTCATACAACACAATGTATATTTATATAATATTTCATTTTTACCCAAAAATCCAAATGTTTCAAAAATTTTTGAAAATTTCAGCATGGAATAATTTAGAAGTCTTGATTCCAAAAATAATATTAATTTTATCTAAAAAATTTACTAAATATTTGAATTATCAATTTTAAATTAAAAATTGACATTTATTGAAATTTCAGGGTTTTGATAATGACATTTTTTGAAACCTTATAAAAAATTACATTTGACTTTATAAAAATTCTATGATCATTTAATAAAATTGATTTAATAATTATATTTTATTAAAATAATATTTATTTCAAAAAACAATTAATTCATGAAAATAAATTTTTTAATTGAATTTACATATTAACTAAAAATAACATTCATGCTTTAAAAATCATCTACAAAGTTACAACTATATGATTAAAATATATTCATTATTTTATAATAAATAAATTATATATTCATAATTCTAGGGTATTGATGCATAAAAATTGAATACACCAGAATACACACTAAGAGTAAGGTGCATGATGGTGGGGATTTCATGGGGCCGTTTGGTGAATATGGTTTGGGATGTGATCTCATTGAGCTTGAAATTCTCCCATAAATAGTTACACTCAAGCATATGTTGTTGGATACCAGATTAGGATTGTTTTATGGAAAATCCAAAAAATTCTATCTTCCTCGGATTATATGATAAATGGGATTCATAGGGTACAATCTTACTAGTTGAGGTCATCACGTCCTTTGTCTGTGTCAAATGAATTTGTAAAACCCTATATTTATACTAGTCATGTGATCACTATTCAATGACTATATTATCATCGATAAAGATACTTAATAGTAATTAAAATTTAATTGGATGTAGAAAATATGTACATGTGTTTTCTATAATCATATTATACAATAAGACATTTAATTGAATAAAAGGGTAATTTTATTTATAAAATTTTAGGTCACTATAATATCCCCCCTTAAAAAATTTCACCCTCAAAATTTTATTTTCCAAAAAAAATAGATGAGGGTAACTTAGAATCATCAAATCCTTTGGATCCCATGTTTCTTCTTCAAACATGTGGTTTTCCCACAACACTTTGATGAGGTCCATTGTATTATTTCATATAACTTTTTCTATGCGATCAATGATATTCACAATCTTTTCTTAATAGGAAAGGTCATTATCCAATTGTACCACCTCTAGATTTAGTTTATGTGAGGGGTACAATATGCACATTCTTAAAATTGATATATGGAATACGTCATATACTTGAGATAGGTTCGGTGGTAGTTCTTGTTGATAGGAAACTACTCCAATGCGAACATGGATCTCAAAAGGGCTGGTGTACCTTGGACTAAGATTTATCTTCTTCCCAAATAACATCACTATCTTTGATGGAGATATTATTAGGAATACCATGTATCAAATATAAAACACTAGTTCACATCGATTATTTTCCACAGAGCTCTTTTGTCAATATTTAGTAGATATTATGTGATGTTGAATAGTCTTAAACTTCTCCATTATTTCTTCAACCATTTCAGGACCTAAATTTTATTGTTCCCCAACATCATACCAACATTCTAGTGGTCTAGACCTCTTCCCATTGAGGGCTACATAGGGATCCATTTGGATACTTGATTAGAAATTTTTGTTATAAGAGTACTCGACCAAAGGAATATGTTGTCCCCATCCTCGTTTGAATTCCATTGAGAGAGCTCTCAACATGTCCTCTTGTGTTTGGATAGACAAATCATATTGTTCATCGGTTTGAGGGTGATAAGCCGTACTAAATCTTATCTCTATATTGAGATCATGCAGGAGACTTTTCGAAAACATAGAGGTGAATCTTGGACATCGATTAGACACAATTAATAGTTATACTCAATGATTCCTTACAAAGTATCTGATAAATATCAGTGCATGTTGACCAGTGATAAATCCTTTTGAATTTCAATGATGTATGCCATTTTTTAAGATGAACAATAATAAACAATATAGCATTGTATCCTTAGGATTTATTTATAAGTCCTGTGACAAAGTACATGGTGATGTTTTCACGCTTCCATATTGGTATGGGTAATAGTTGTACAATCCCCTTAGAATTATTCCATTCATCCTTCACTTGCTGATATACTAGGCACTTTGATGTATTTTCAGTGATCCCCTTATTCATGTGGTCCCACTATTAGTACGTAGAGAGATCTCGATACAACATTTTATTTCCTGGGAAAATAAAGAAAGTAAAACTATGTTCATCATCCAATACTTCCATATTTAACTTCAGATTTGATGAAACACATATTCTAGATCTAAATATGAAATTTCTTTTGTTATTCACATTGAAATATGAGGATTTCACTTTCCTTATTGTTACGACTTTCTTCTGAATTCCCAAATCATTTTTAGGCATCCCTAAACCTTTCCAAAAAGAGATGGTTGAGAAATAATTTGTGAAAGGATTGATGACGATCCTTTCTATTATATTCCGATGTCCATCCTCTTCAAATATAATAACCGTTCCTTCTCAATTCTCATTCATGATATAATTGTTGGATCCTTTCTACATAGAGAATCCACCACTTTGTAAGATTTCCTAGGATGATAGTGGATTGAGCAGTCATAATCCTTGCGGAGATCTAACCATCTTTGTTGGTGCATATTCAACTATTTCAATGTGAATATATATTTAATACTTTTTTGATCTATATATATTTAACACTTCTTCCAAAAGAGATAATGTGGAAAAATTTTCATAGAAAAGATCATCTTTTCCAACTTTAGATCATGTGTGGGATGGTATTTCTCACTAATTTCAAAATTCCTTGAAGTACAGGCTATGAATTTGTCATTTTTTCATCAATAAACAACCTAATACCTTATTTAAGGCATTGTTGAAAAATACCAAAAGTTCTCCACTTGTGATTACTGTGATCATGGGGTAGTTCAATTCCTCCTTTTCAACTTAAAGAATATTTATTTACATTCATCATTTCAAAAAATCTTGACTCCATTTTGAGTTAGCTTGGTGCTAGGGTTTGACAATCATGAGAAATTTCTCATGAATCGGCGATAATATCTATCTAACCCAAGAAAACTATAGATATCTATCATGGATGTTGGGCTCATCCATCCTTAAATTTCTTTTTTCTTAATAGGATCCAAATATATCCCGTTTCATGTGATGATATGCCCCCTGAATGAGACTTCATTCAACCAGAACACTCTCTTCCTATACATTGAATAGATATTATCCTTTCATAGGGTCTTTAGAACAATGACTAGATATTCCTCATTCCCATCCTTTGTTTTGGATATATTATAATATCATCTATAAAGACAACCCAAAACATATTGAAGAAATATCTAAATACACTATTCATTAAATCAGTGAAGAATTATAGATCATTATTGAGTCCTAATGGAATCACTCTGAACTTGGAGTTCCCATACCATGTATGAAACAAATTATTGGGGAAATCCCCCTTCTTCAACCTAACATGGTAATATCTCGACTGTAGATCCACCTTAGAGAATTATTGTGCTCTACGTAGCTGATTGAGCAAGTCATCAATCCATGGAAAAGGATACTTGTTATTTATCATGATTTTTTCGAGCTAATGATAATAAATGTGGAGGATAATTGACCCATCATTTTTCTTGAATAATAGGAATAGTTAACCTCATGGTGAAACACTTGGGCATATGAATTGTTTATCTAAATTCTTCTATAGTTGTTTATTTAGTTCCTCATGGTCCACAACAACCACCCTATATGGAATATTGGTTATTGGAAATTCCCCAGGTATATGTTCTATTGAAAATTCAACCTCTTTCTAAGTAGGAAGACCATGAAATTACTCAGGAAACACATTAGCATATTCCCTCACAACAGGAATGTATTTAAGGACGATCCTTTCCTTAGAATCAATACTTTGAGCCAGATACAATTTCTCATAGTGAAATAATATACGTGATTGAGATCATGGTGATAAAGAAGATTCAACCTCTTCCTTGAACTTGTATATAATCGGGGGTCGATTCACCCTATAGAGAGTGATTTACTTCTTAAAAAAATTTATGTTGGCTCTATATAAAGAAATCCAATCCTTGCCTAGAATTACATAAAATTCCAACAAGGTTAAACTTATATTATTTTCAAGATTAACATTACAAAAAATGTCAACATGTGATAAAATAATCATAGAAGTATTCCCTAATAATTTAATATCATTTTAGGTGGGGATTGATGCTCAAAAAAAATTCAAGGTATGCTAATAGGACATGAATTGAAATACAATATTATATAAACTACTTTTAATTAGAGGTTACTTGCAATTCATTCATCATTATCCATCTCAGCATATGAATTTCCATTATCCATTGATCTTAGATATTGTTAATGCTCATCATGCTTCTCATCCCTTGAAATAGAGTATTTTTTGGATAATGCCTGACTTCTACACA
Organism: Viscum album; assembly: GCA_963277665.1. NCBI lineage: Eukaryota > Viridiplantae > Streptophyta > Magnoliopsida > Santalales > Viscaceae > Viscum > Viscum album. The sequence continues at coordinate 1,149,480,882 of OY728121.1, read as the reverse complement.
TTTATTCCATAGAACTATATATAAAGCTTATATTGAACTTTGTTTCCATTTATCACATTATATATTTTTTCATGGAAACTGGCCACATTGAGAACTTTCTTCCCACACATAAATACATCTCCCAATCCCTTTATGACATTTACCTTGGTGCCTATTTCCACACTTGTTGCACGAAGGAAATAAGGTCTTAATTAATTTATTACCTTCATCAGATGGAATTTCATGGGATGTCATCTTCCTCTTTCTTGATTTCCTTAGGAATTAAAAAAAGTGACAAATTTTAATCGTGATTTTTTATAGCTGGTTTGGCATAATCATGATATATCTTACTTGAGCTCACATCTGATTGGGAATCTCATTGGGGTAGTCATCACATTTCCCTTCACATCAGTTGTTAACACAATTCCTCTTATTTTTTTCCATTGACTTGAATAAAAGGAAAATTAGGGATGAGTATCTTAACTAATCCCTTAATGGGGAATAGAAAGAAATTAAAGGGATAAATTATAAATTACTTCGATCACTTAACTGATATGTTCTAGGATTTAATATATGATATTCATGAAATAATTTATAACATGTATTCTTATGGTCCTTGTCTTTTTCCCATAATAGTGGTTCGTAAGGAGATTATGAATTTACAAAAGCATATCCCCCGGGAGTGTTACAATAGGCATGAAGTAAGGACCATTTTTGTGTACCAGATTACCCCCAATTAGGCCCAAAATATCTTTTTTAGAGTTGTTTCCCTTATTTACATCTATTCCAAAACCACGTCCACTTATAATATCCTAGAAAATATACTTTTTCTTGATAAACAACTTACCTTATACTTTCCAAAATTTAGGTATGTTTTTTTATACTTAGTTATATCCCTAATTAATTCTGTATAGTTCTCTAATCCTAGGGATTTAGCTAGATTTTTTAATCCTAATCCCAAAATACAACTAAACCAATCCAACGATACCAACTATAATTACCCTGATATTTATTACACTTTAAATAATTCATTTATTAAATAAAAGGCTACAATATGAATACCTAATGAGTAATAAGTCTATTATATTTGGGAATTCGATAGAAAACATAACTTAATGAACATGGTTTACAAAAAAATTATTGAAAACTTATTGACATGGTCATAATATTAAAGTGAACTTAGATCTATATGGGATATCTTGGTGAAAACCTAAGAAAGGGGTGAGTTATAAAGCCGAGTAAGGGAAATAAACAAAGAATAACATGAAGCAGATAATAAATGTCAGACAATAGGTATATCAATGGATAATAAAATGAACTTAAATAATAAGGAATGATATAACATGATAATTATAACATGGGAAATGTGGAAACAACACACAACATGACATAATCATGAGTCATTTATTATAACACATGGAGGAGTATGAGTCAAAGATCATTTCACATGGGTTAAAAAGTATTTCATATGACATGTCATTAAACTAAAAATTACCCAATGTATTGGAGCATTATCAGGTTTTACCCATCATATTCATTTCATTCTCATGCTTAAGTGTACCACATAGATCATAAAACATGTATTTATTCAACATTATAATTTATCACATAATAATGGAATGTGTAATATGTATGTTTCATTCCCCAATCAATAAGTATATGTGAATAAAGGTGAATACCCTTAATATAAAAATGTGTATGGTATTCACTACACAATTATTTTGTTATGTAAAATCGTGGTGAAATTTTGGCAACATAACAACGTTACATAAAAATTCATAAAATGGGTTAATGAGAGGGAAATGATCCCATCAACATTTATACATGAAATTTTTAGTAAGGGGGACATCAAAATACATGTCCCAACATAAGGAATTGTATATAGAATGCATAAAATAATAATGAAACTTGAATTAATACGATTAAGGAAAGAACCATTATAATATTTCAGCATGTTAATTGGTGTGTATAATGGTTCATATGAAGGATAAATGATAGTTAAAGGGGATATCATAATTTATATGTAAAATTTATAGTAAGGGGGTAGGGAATAACATATCCCTACATAATAAAATGGAAATTAAAAGACCTAACATTGAAGGAGTGATTGATAAAAGAGGAGAGTGGAAGATCCCTTATGGAATTTCAATATAGTAAATACAATGATAAATGATAAAATGATAGAGGATAAATAATATCCCATTCAAATAACAACAATTTTAATGAAATAGAATCATATAAACTTAATTACAATATAACCTATTTAAATTATAAAGACTAATTTCAAGGAAGATTCTTGAATTGAAATTAGGAGAGGAAGGTAAGTATCCCTTACTTGAATGTGTTATTGAAATGGTTTGGGAGGGGATTCTTGATAGCTTCGGGGCACCTTGGGAGGATTTTAGGGACTAGTTTTATGAGTTTGGTGGAGATCTAAAGTGATTTTGGGGAGTGTAATGGGAGGTTGTGTGGTTTTATATAACAAATGACGAGGTTTCTTTATTATTTAGGTTTTGGGTTCTACATAATAAAATATCCCAAACATCAAACCATCCCATGGTTTTTTAAAATGGTTTCTACCTAAATAGAGTGTTATATATTATTTTATAAGTAAAAGGGAAGATGTTATTAAAATATTACCATTTTTGATGTATATGTGAGTCACACTCTTAAATAAATGATTTCAAAATAATAAAAAATATAATATGTATTGGAGGATTCATAATGGATTTACAAAATAAAAAAATACTTTAAAAACATTATTTTAAAGGGAAAAAATATATTTAGTTGTTGATTTCATTTATATTACTTATTTCATTACATTTTGGTCATTATGATGTCATAGATCACAATGTATATTTATTGGGTACTTATTTTTTATCTAAAAATTAATCTATCTAAAGAAATTATGAAAAATTCACCAATGGATAATTTCAATATCCTGATTCCAAAAAATAATATTAATTTTGTATAAATAATTTTATATATTTATTAATTTTCACATTGAAAATAAAAACTAACATTTATAAAAAATGTTGTGTTTTTGGCAATAACAATTTTTAACCCTTACAGAAAACTAAATTTGACTTCATAAAAATTATATTGGAAATTTATGATAGTTATTTAATAATAATATTGTATTAAAATATTATTTATTTCAAAAATATATTAATTCATCAAAATAAATATCTTAATATAATTTTAATATTAACCAAAAATAAATTTTTTTCTTTAAAATCATTTAAAATGTAATAATAATAGGATAAAAATATATTTATTATATTATTAAAAAAGAACATATTTCTAATTCTAGGGTCTTAATAAATATACCATCAATACACCATTATCCACCCTAAGAGTATGGTAAGAGATGGTGGGGATTTTGTGTAGTGTGTAAATTCACAGAACCCATGGGTCTTTAGGAGGATTCATCCTATGCCACTCCCATATCAGTTTCTTCTAGGATTCCCAACATAAACCATGTATATGATTCAACTAGACTTTATCTCTACTGAATAATTTATCTTTTTCCATCCAATTATATCCAAAAAATCTGATGTCAAACTTATCCACTACTTCTTGTTGAAACCACAATGAATGTCCCAAAATTAAAACCATCCACTGTCATTATCATCATATAATGATCCCATTTTCATTATAAGCCGATATCTAAAATATCAATTCGTTACACCCAGAAAAGTTTGCAAAAAAAATTAATTCTTGGTATTTTGTCAAACCCCTGGTCAAATGAAACCCCAATGATGAACTCATGATGAAATGTGGTAGGAAAAGAAGAAACATGAAAAATAATTACATTAGTTAGGAATTATTTTATTGTCATAGATCTATTGACCATATAATGTTGAACACATATCAAAATTAAAATAAAAAATATTTTTCAATAATCCTTACAAAATAAACCCCCACCTGAAATACGATCAAACCATAAATCAATCCACTGTTTGAATGATTCATGTTCATCAATGAATAAAAAAATATGGTTGAGTTGAAATAATAAAAAAAATTTACCACAAGATGGATTGATCACTGATGAATAGATATTCGGTGTCATTTTCATTGTTGGAATCCTCAAATTCTGCTACTAATCGATCAACGATCCATGATCCTCTAGCTATTCATCTGAGAAAAATCCTCCCACACACTCTCCAATATCTCCAAGGTTATATGGATAACCCTAATATTCCTCTTACCTGTATATTTATTGAAAAAATAGTAGGTCACTATTTTACATAATAAAATAAATAAATAAATAAATAAATAAATGAATAAATTTATTTTATTATTTACGGCCATGATGAATTTTAAAAAAGCACCTGATGCCAATAAAGTTTATGTTGTGCCTAGGGGGATGACCATGCTCTGAGATGAACAAAAACCTCATATTTATAATATGAGATTCTATTTAATATTTATTCAAAAATTTTAGGGAAACTATGTTGATATGATATTTAATATATCTAATAAATTTATAAAATTAATTTCGGGAACACCAGGCCCTCGAATATCACGCAGTCATAGTTCCTAGCTCCATAAGTAATCCATTTAACAATCTAAGTAAACAAATTGAAAAATATTTTTTATTACAATGGAATATAATTTATGTAGTTTATAACATTTATGGTGGTATAATTTGAGAAACATCTTCTCTGAGGGAAACAAACTGAAATGGGAAGAAGATACTCACATTAAAGGAGGAGGAAACTGAAAGTGTTGTAGAGTATGATGATAACAATAACATATTAAGAACACATTATGAGGAATACATATATAATCTTGAATACAATATTTTCTATTTAATTGACATTATTAAACCGATTCTCCAAAGGGAATTAATTTCCCAAATGTTTTCATCATATGATAATATAGTATCAATTTCCATCATAATAGAGAAAGAATCCTCTATATATTATTTCTTCATGTTAAATATAGAAAAAGTAGGTTTTATGAGAACCATAAAATAATAAATGTGTCAAAGAATTAAAATTGTAGTTGATATTTCCAATATGTTATAATTATTGAAAGAGACAACCAATTACTTGCTTAATGTGAACATGATTCTATTTCTAGTGAAGATAAAAGGGCCATAAGGCTCATGAATATAAGGGAAACCATGAAAATACTATTATCCAATTAATAAACGATATGGATATGAGAAATTATTCAATCCAACATTATAATGGTCCTGGAAATTTTTCATATAAGATTTTAACGGGAAAAGGTCAATATTATGTGATTACAATATCTTAGTTCAATATTTCTAAATATGTGGTGGCTAGAACGTTGATCATAAACTAATATTTAACTAATTATTTAGTTGAATATATATATTCACACAGTTTTCTATATTCCATGTTTTTTATGAAAATTAGATATTTCCCTAGCTACTTAAGAAGGGAGTATTTAATCCAAAATCCTCATGGAAATATTTTTGTAAAAAGGATAAGTCAATAAGTTCCCATTATGAAACAAAGATGAAAAGTATTTAAAAAATGTATTACTGTATATATGGATGAATTTGGTCCATGAAGACCACCGCGATAGAGTCTATGTATGGATGGAACACTAGGTTCATTAGTGCCATAAAAACTGCTGGCCTGTTCGTGAGTCCGAATGGCATAACTATGTACTTTTACAGACCATACCAGCTCCGGAAAGCTGTAAGAGGTATATCAAATGGTCTATCGCGCAACCGATGATAACTGGATCTCAAGTAAATCTTCGAGAACACACAGGATCCTTGATGCTGATCAAAGAGATCATCGATCCTCATAAAGGGATATATGTTCTTGACTGTCAACTAGTTTAGATTCCAATAATCCACACAAAACCTGAGGGTTTCATCTTCCTTCTTCACAAATAGGACATGAGATCCCCATGGTGAAGTACTGGGTCAGATGAAACCCTTTTCCTGCAACTCCTGCAACTGCTTCTTAAGCACCTGCAACTCAGGTGTAGCCATCTTATAAGGGGAATGGACACCAGTGCCTCTCTTGGCAGAAGCTCAATCGAGAAGTCTACCTCAAGCTATGGAGTAAAACCTGAAAATTAAACTGGAAATACATCTCTAAACCAATCCACTACTAAAGGAAAGTCTAACTGTGAAGTCCCCTGGTCATGCAGATAAAGACTACCAATCTGGGATGTAATTCCTCCTATACCATGATGATCAGGTCCTACTCTACTTCCTTGGACATCCCGCTCGCCTCTATGAAGAAAAGATTCAACCTCAGGTGATATAAAGCTCACCCTCTGACGATAACTGTCAATTACTGCCTGGAAGGGAACTAGCCAGTCCATTACAAGAATGACATCATAGACTGTCATCTCTAATACATTTAAGTCCCATATAAAGTGACACCCAACAACCTCTAGGGGAACTCCTTAGATCAATGTTATCAAGGACTGAAAACAAGGAGTGTAAGAAGGGAATAAGAGGAATAAATCATTCATGTTTTTCATAACACGACTACACGGTGTGTACAGTACCTACACAACATGTTCCCTGAAGTCATTCACTTGGGCATGTACCTTTTCCAAAACTGGTTGTTTAACACCCCAAACACAAGACGTGTTCGTAAAACACATGTTGTGTACTTGAATCATCTTCCCATTCCCAAGTCTCCTTACAGGGATAACCTACACGGTCCTCATAATCCAAGACTACACAACATGTTCATGAAGGACACAGTGTGTAATAGACAATGTTTCAAAGACCTGTGTTGTTAGTCACACGGTCTGATACACAGTTCACTCTACACAACGTGCTCCCTGAGAACACGACGTGTACTTGAAGGTTTCCCCCAACCCGTGTTGTTTGTGACACAGGCGGGTACTTAGTTTGCATGGAACGAAATGTGATAACAGGACATGATGTGTATAGTTGATTTTTCATCCATCTGTGTTCTTAGTCACATGGGTAGACAGACGGTCACTACAACATGGCGTGTACTTACCGTACACGATGTGCTCCTGAAGATTTTTCACATCCATATGTTTCTCCCCACAAAGTTAGTGACATGGTTTAAAAACTACATGGCGTGTATTAATAATGTACATACTGTGTATTCTGGGTTTTTCTGGGATGTAGCTTAGAAACAGCTCCAATGCCCATAAAACATTGAAAACAAGAGTAATGGTGCCAAATTCCAATCCGTGAGGGCCCATACTCCCCGCGAATCAAATCTTGGTAACATATACAAGCCATAACAAGGAAACACAGAAATGGTCCATGAAATTCCGATCCTTGAGGGACCATAAAACCTCAGGAACCAATGATTGCCGTCCATTTAAGAAATTTACTATACAAACAATTTTTCTATCAAACAGCAGAGATTCAATCAAATCATCTATCACAATAGCATACAATTGCTAATTCATCCTAGATGGCATGGAAAGAATGAATGGTATGTGATTTCTAATAAGTTCCTATATGATTCTTGAGATCGAATACCTTCAAATCATTGGGTTGTGACAGAAATAGAACCATAATAACAACAACGGTAACAACACAAAGCATTTAAATAACCCAATGGTGAAATCAAATCAACATTAAAAGTGAAAACCCGTAAAACTGCAATAAACGAGGTAGTAAGGCTATTCCCTATACATGGGTTAGTGACTCCCATGAAAAGATTTTTACCAAGTACCTATTACATCATATACTTGGTAATAGGATCCAAATAGTAAGTCAAGAGAAAATAATTCCTCTAATACCACTTTGTAACCTCCTGGTTCAAGGATCCACCAAGAGGCGCCCCATCCTCGGTTTGTAACATGGCCTCATGGGAATTTCCCCGAATTCCAGAGGCTGTCGACTACTAGCGAGGGCCTTGGGTGTGTCAGTGGGGAAACTATGACCTCATTGGAAGAGTACATAGAGAAAGTAAACAACACATAAAATAGCGGAAGAATTAAATATCCAACAATAGTAAACAGCTGAAGACTAAAACTATGGCAACCCTGCTTTTATTACAAACATAAACATGATTCATTACATAAAAATTCACTTGATACAACAAATAATATTGAGAGGTTTAGTGTCTTTGGGGATTATGATAATTACATAAAAAACATAAAACATGAAATACAACATCTTTATTGAAAACATCCTTTACATGACCGCTGCATGCCCTCATACTTAGAATTACATGGGATAACCTGAGGACATGCATAGGAAAAGGGTGAGCTATAAAGACCAGTAAGGGAGTACACATGGAATATCATGAGGAGTTCAATACATGTAAGGAAATAGGAATATCAATAGAGAATAAGAGAAACATGAACATAAAGTCATGATAAAGCACGATAATCATAACATGGAAATGTGGCAACAACACTTAACATGGAATTAGCATGAGCCAAGACACATTGCACATGGAGCATGAGTAAATCCTCATTGCACATGAAGAACGAGTAAACCCTAGTTGCACATGAATTAGCATGAGTCAACACTCATTTCACATTATGTATCATGATACTATACTTTTCCCAATGCATTGGAGCGCTATAAGGGCACACCCTTCCTAAACAATTAAATTCATGCATAAGTGTGCCACATGGTTCATAAAACATGGATTCATAAAACATAATCATTTATTCCACGATAAAGGAATGTGGAATTCATACATGGAATTTTATAATTAATAAGTAAATGTGCATAAAGGTGAATACCCTTGATGGAGAAATGGTCATGGTATTCACTACACAATGGCATTGTCTTAGGAAATCAGTGTGATTTCGGCAGCGTAAAGGCGTGATGTAAGAATTCATAAAAAAGGTTGATGAGAGAGAAAGGGGTTCCTCATAATATTTACATGTAATGGACAGTAAAGAGGTCATATATATACATGTCCGAATAATTGTAATGAGATTTAGGATCATGACACAAAAGAATAGCTTGAATGTAAATGGGGAGGGAGAAGTTCCTTTCAGAATTTCGGCATAGTAATAGGTGTACGTGGGAGGCATTTAATGAGAGAGAAATAGGTCTCACATCATTAAAACATAAATAGGGCAGTATGAGGGAGGTGCAAAACCATAACCCAACATTCATAATTGAAATTAAAAGGGAAAAACAACATAATGAAAATTGGACAAATATGAGAAAGGAAGAAAAAACCCTTACTTGGAAGTGTGCTTCCATAGGCTAGAGAGAGGCTTGTGAGAGGATTCTTGGGAGCTTTGGGCACCCTGGGAGGATTCTTGAGAGATTAGGGAAGAGGTTTTATGAACTCCAAAGGCTTTGAGTGTGGAGGAAGTGGGAGCTTGAGTGGGTTTATATAGGAAAGGTGAGGGAATTCTTTATTATTTAGGTTTGGGTCCCCTTACATTAAATTAATCCAAAACACAAACCATCCCATGGTTTTTGCAGATTCATTTTTGTAAAGGGAAGAGGGAAACAATATTTTTTAAGGCCAAAGTCAGAAATTCTTAAAATAATAGGGTTTCTTATGTGGAAGTGAGTCACACTCCCAGGGAAATTAATTTAAAAAGACAAGGTGTTTAATAAGTCTTGAGGGGTCCATTAATGCTTTTAAAAGTAATCCAACAAACCCAAAATCACATTATTTTAATGTTAAAACATATATTGGTCGTACATAAATATTATAGTATTTTATTACATCACTATTGAGTCATTATGATGTCATAAAACACATTATATATTTAAACGGTATTTAAATTTTACTCAAACATTTTACTGTCTCAAAAAATTATGAAAAATTCCCCATTGGATAATTACGACGTCCTGATTCCAAAAATAAAATTTATTTTATCTATATAATTTTCTAAATATGTTAATTTTCACTTTTAAAATAAAAACCGACATTTATAAAAAATTCACAGGTTTTTGACAAAAATGGATTTCAAACATTAATAAAAATTATAATTGCATTCATACAATTATATGATCATTTATATATAATAAAATTTATCTAATAATAATAATAATAATAATAATTTTTTATTAAAAAATTATTTAATTCAAAAATCCCTTACTTTAATAAAATATATTTCCTAATTAAATAATAACTAAAAAACAACATTTGTACTTTAAAAACTATTTACAATGTATCAATAATGACAAGAAATTATATTCATTATTATATAAAAAATAATGTACATGAACATAGCACTATCGATTAGTTACATAATCCCTTAAAACAGCCTCATTAGACCTATGGGTAAGGTGTGTGATGGTGACATACTGTTGGGGTGGCTCGGATAACAACGTTTGAGTGGTAATTTCTATCAACTTCCACCTTTCCCGTAGACGGTCTTGTTCGAGCTTGACATGGTGCAGCTCAGCTTGGGCTTGGTCAGGATCAAAGCCCAAGGATGGCACCTCTTTTCCGGGCTCTGATAAATGGGCTTCATATGGGGAAATTCTACTGGATGAGGCCATCGCTTTCTTTGTATGAGTATACTTGGATTTGTTAAGGCCCTATATTTATACTAATCATGTGATCACTATTCAATGACTATATTAGCAACGATCAAAATTATTAAGATAAAACCGAAGAAATTGAAATTTTAAATGAACATACAAGGACATTTAATTAGATCAAGAGGGATTTCCATTAATGAAACTTTGGTTCGTTACAATATTCCCCCCTTAAAAAATTTCAACCTCAAAATTTTTCCTTTTCCCACACTAAAACAGATGTGGGTAACTCAGCTTGATCATTTCCTCAATTCCGAAGTCGCTTCTTCAAACATGTGGTTTTTCCACAACACCTTGACGAGGGGTATTGTCTTATTTCGTAGAACTTTTTCTCTATGATCTAAGATCTTCATTGGTTGCTCCTCATAAGAAAGATCATCTTCCAATTGTACCACCTTAGAAGAGAGTACATGTGAAGGGTCCAGTATGTACTTCCTTAAGAGGTATACATGAAATACATCATGTACTTTGGACATGGTAGGTGGAAGTTCTAGTCGATAGGCCAAAACCCCAACACGATCAAGAATCTTGAAGGGGCCGATGTACCTTGGACATAACTTCCCTTTCAATCCAAACCTCATGAAATTATTCCACGTAGATATGCATAGAAAAACCATGTCTCCAACTTTAAACTCAAGGTCTCGTCGAAGATTATCTGCATAACACTTCTGTTGACTCTGGGTAGCCTTGATATGATGATGAATGGTCTTCATCTTCTCCACTATTTCTTCGACAATTTCTGGTCCAAGAAGCTTACATTCACTGACCTCATCCCAATGTGTCAGTGTTCTGCACCTTTTCACATATAGGGCTTCATATGGTGCCATTTGGATGCTCGAGTGGAAACTTTTATAATAAGAGAACTCAAACAGAAGAACATGTTGATCCCATCCTCTTTTAAAGTCCATTGAGAATGCTATAAACATATCCTCAAGTGTTTGGATAGTCCACTCGGATTGGCCATCCGTTTGAGGATGATAGGTCGTACTGAAGTTCAGTTTAGTATTTAGAGCATGTTAAAGAATCTTCCAAAACATATAGGTGAATCTTGTATCTCGATCAAACACAATAGATAGTGGTACTCCACGAAACCTGACCACTTCCCTAATATATATCAGTTCCAGTTGATCCAATGAGAAATACTCCCTAATAACAATGAAATGTGCATTCTTTGTAAGATGATCCACAACTACCCAGATTTCATTTTTGCCTTTGGATGTCCTCAGAAGTCCGGTGACAAAGTCCATGGTGATGTTCACCCATTTCGATTCTGGTATGGGCAATGGTTGCATCATCCCCTTAGACTTCTACCTCTCTGACTTCACTTGCTGACACACCAGACACTTTGATGTATATTTAACGATATCTTTTTTCATATTATCCCACCAAAGGTTTTCTCGGAGATCTCGATACATCTTTGTGCTCCCTGGGTGAATAGAGAAATTTGAACTATGTGAATCATCCAAAAGATTCTTCTTCAGCTCCGGACTCGATGTAACACATATTATTTTCCCAAATCACACAATTCCTTCTTCATTAACATTAAACTCCAAGGATTTCCCTTTTTTGATAGATTCCACTTTTTCCTGAATTCCCACATCATCCTTTTGAGCATCCTTTAACCTTTACAAAAGTGACGGTTGAGCAATATTTTGTGATAGGATTGATGATGTTCCCTTATTTATGATTCCCATCTCCATATTCCTCAAGTCAAAGAAGATTGTATCCTTCTCAATTCCCATCATTGTTAGAATCACTGGATCCTTTCTACTTAGGGCATCCGCCACCTTGATCACTTTCCCAGGTTGGCAATGTATTGAATGGTCATAATCCTTGATGATCTCTATCCATCTTCTCTGGCGCATATTAAGCTCTTTCTATGTGAATATATATTTAAGACTCTCGTTGTCATTATATATCTCACATTTCACCCCATAGAGATAATGCCGCCAGATTTTCAAGGCAAATATCACATCCGCTAAAGCCAGATTATGCATTGGATAGTTTCTGTCATTGATTTTCAACTGCCTTGATGCATAGGATATCACTTTATCATTATACATCAACACATAGCCTAGGACCTTCTTTGAAGCGTCACTGAATACCACAAAAAGTTCTCCACTTGTGGGTAAAGTGAGCACGGGCGCAGTGATAAGCCTCCTTTTAGACTCCACGAAGCTTTCTTCGAATTCATCACTCCAAGAAAACTTTACTCCCTTTCGAGTTAGCATGGTAATAGGGTTGTAAAATCATGAAAAATTTCTCACAAAACTTCAATAATATCCATATAACCCCAAGAAGCTACGGATATCTATTACCGATGTTGGCCTCGACCAACTCTCAATTGCATATATTTTTGAGGGATCCAAAGATATCCCATTTCTTGTGATGATATGGCCCATGAATGCGACTTCCTTCAACCAGAACTCACAGTTGATGTACTATGCATAGAGCTTCTCGTTACGCAAAGTCTCCAGTATAGTTCTTAAATGCTCCTCATGATCCTCCATGGTTTTGGAGTATATTAAAATATCATCTATAAAGACTACCAAAAATTTGTCGAGGTAATCTCTAAAGACCCTATTCATTAAGTACATGAAGATTATGGGAGCATTAGAGAGTCCTAAAGGCATTACTATGAATTAGTAGTGCCCGTATCTTGTGCGAAAAGCAGTCTTGGGGATATCTTCCTTCTTCACCCTTACTTGATAAAATCCCGACCGCAAGTCCACCTTGGAGAAGTATTGTGCTCCAAGCATCTGATTGAACAAGTCATTAATTCTTGGGAGAGGATACTTGTTCCTTATCGTGCTTTTGTTATGTTCAGGATAATCGATGCAACACTGCATTGACCCATCCTTCTTCTTGATGAAGAGGACTGGTACACCCCATGGTGAAGCACTTGGGCATATAAACCCTTTATCCAGATTCTCCTATAGTTGTTTCTCCAGCTCTTCATGCTCTACAACATCCATTCTATATGGAGTATTGGATATTGGTAAAGCCTCGGGTATAAGTTCAATTGATAATTCAACATCTCTTCTAGGTGGAAGACTAGGCAGTTCCTCGGGAAACACTTCCATGAATTCCCTAACAATAGGCATTTCTTCAAGGATGGTTTCATCCTTGGACTCAATCATCTGAGCCATATATGTGTGCACATTGGGCAGTAATATCCATGCTTAATATGGTGGAGCTATAGGAGATTCATCTTCCTCCTTACACTTTTAAATAATCAGGGGTTGATTATCCATATAGAGTGTTATTTCCCTCTCCCGACAATTTATGTTTACTCTATATAAGGAAATCCAATCCATTACAATAATTCAATCAAATTCCACTAGAGGGAGTATGATGAGGTTTGCCAGGAAATTCAATCCACAGATTATAACAGGGGAGGACTTATATTCATGGGATGCAATGATTCCCCATTTTCTGTACTCACCAACATCTTCACTTCCATGATTTGTGGTGGTGCTGGGATTGTTCTACTAATCTTTCGAGATATAAAAGAATGTGTAGAACCTGAATCAAAAAGTACATTCACTATTCATGAATTAATAACTAGCATACTTATCACCACATCATTTTCGGGGTTCACTTCGGCAGAAGTGATGGAAAAATCTCTTCCTTGCTGCCTTGGAGGTTGTTGGTTGCCTCCGAAAACCCTTAGATTAGGGCACTAATTTACAAAATGACCCGGTTCTTTTTATTTGTAGTATTGAACAATGCCTTGAGGTTCGAACGGAGAATTACTCTCCTCTGTCGCAGTCGCAGGTCTTTCTTGCAGACAGTTAACAACTAGGTGTCCTTCTCTTCCACACCTAAAGCATTTCCTCATCCCCTTAAGGCAATTTTCAGGGTGCTTCTTTCCACACTTTTGGAAAGTGGGGTTCTGGATCTTCTTAGCACCATTGGATTTATCCATCGGACCACCATCATGAAATTCCACCTTACACTTTTTATCCCCATGATACCCCTGTGATTCTCTGATCTCCATTTCGACCTTTAGGGCACATCGGACAATCTCCTCATAGCTGTCGAATTCACAGATCGCCAATTCTTTCCGCAGGCTAAGCTTCACCCCACCAAAGAAGCGGTCAACTTTGCATTTGGGGGTAATGACAAAGCCTTAAGCGCATCGTTCAAGGATTGTGATGTTTTCCTCGTACGCTCCAACATATTCTCCATCATTTTGCATGAGGGAAAGGATGTCTCTTTCTATCTTACGCCGGAGGGTGCATGGAAAAAATTTATCGAAAAACATCTTTTGGAAATCCTTCCATTCCAACACCTCGATATCCTCCTCAGGATTCGTATTTTTGATCAATTTCCACCATTTATCATCTTCACCCTCCATATGATAAGCTGCCATGAGATACTTCTCTTGTTCAGAACATTTAAGAATGGATAAGATCTTTTCAATGGAGTTGATCCATTGTTCATCAATCGTGGGATCAGATGATCCACTAAAAGTATGAGGACATTGTCTCATGAAGATCTTGATACCAACTTGTTCTTTCTTAGGGGGGGTGAACATTCCTCTTGACCCATTTTTCTATTCAAAACATGAGTTAGCTGAGATAGAAACATGACAAAGTTCGCGATTCCCACTCCCATTGGATTGGGCATCTCATTAGTAGAGTCATCACACTGATCTTCACAACGGTTGTTAGCCCGAGTCCTCCTATTACATGCCATTGGCTGGAATAAAAGGAAATTTAGGGGTAACACATAAAGGTTCATCCAAATAAAAAAGTTTATGACTTATAAATAAATGTTTATTTCCTTAACTCATGATTCTATAGGCTTCAATCTAGTCTTTTCAATATCTTCTTTCTAACATATATTCTTAGGGGAATTTTTTTTAATTCCCTTAATAAGGGTTCATACTAAGAATTTGAATTTATCAAAACATATCCCATGGGAGTGTCATAACCAGAAGTGAATCAAGGCCCACTTTCTTGCACCAATTCCCATTCGAGTTTAGCTGAAAGCGGTGTTTTCGGGTTTTACCCCTAGGATACATCTATGCCAGAGCCGCCTCTACCTACTCGTATCCAGACAGGGATGTATTAGATTGAGAAACCACTTACTCAGTACTTAACAAAACATAGGTATGTTTTTATTATACATTGTATTGTCTCTAAGGCTTTATGAGGGTTTTCTAATCCTAATCCCAAAACTAACTAAACCTCCCTCTGATACCATCTATGACAACCCTGCTTTTATTACAAACATAAACATGATTAATTACATAAAACATCACTTGATACAACAAATTATATTGAGAGGTTTAGTGTCTTTGAGGCTTAGGATCATTACATAAAAACTTAAAACATGAAATACAACATCATTATTGAAAACTTCCTTTACATGACAACTACATTCCCTCGTACTTAGCATTACATGGGATAACCTGAGGACATGCATAAGAAAAGGGCGGGCTATAAATCCCAGTAAGGGAGTACCCATGGAATATCATGAGGAGTAAAATATATGTTAGGAAATATTAATATCAATAGAGAATAAGAGATACAAGAACATAAAGGCATGATAAAGATTGATAATCATAACATGGAAATGTGGCAACAACACTTATCATGGAATTAACATGAGCCAAGACTCATTGCACATGGAGAATGAGTAAATCCTCATTGCACATGAAGTACGAGTAAACCCTAGTTGCACTTGAATTATCATGAGTCAACACTCATCGCACATGAAGTATCATGATACTATACCTTACCAAATTCATTGGAGCGCTAAACGAGCACACCCTTCTTAAACAATTCATTTCATGCATAAGTGTGCCACATGGATCATAAAACATGGATTCATAAAACCTAATAATTTATTACATGATAAAGGAATGTGGAATTAGTACATGAATCTTCATAAACAATAATTAAATTTTCATAAATGTGAATACCCTTAATGGAGAAATGGGCATCGTATTCACAACACAATGGCATTGGCTTAGAAAATCGTTGCGATTTCAGCAGCGTAACGACGTGACGTAAGAATTCATAAAAAAAATACTGATCAGAGAGAAAGGGGTTCCTCATCATATTATCATATAATGGAAAGTAATTAGGTCATATAGATACATGTCCCAACAATTGTAATGGGATTTTGGTTCATGATACAAAAGTATGGCTTGAATGTAAATGAGGAGGGAGAAGTTCCTTTCAGAATTTCGGCATAGTAACGCGTGTACATTGGATGCATTTAATGAGAGAGAAAGGGGTCTCCCGTCATTAATAAATAAATAGGGTAGTATGAGGGAGGTGTGAAACCATACCCCAACATTCATAATTGAAATTAAAAGGGAAAAACAACTTAAAGAAAATTGGACAAAAATGAGAAAGGAAGAAAAAAACCCTTACATGGAATTGTGATTCCAAAGGATAGAGAGAGGCTTGTGAGAGGCTTCTTGGGAGCTTGGGGCACCTTGGGAAGAATATAGAGAGAGTAGGGCAGAGGTTGGATGAACTCCAAAGGCTTTGAGTGTGAAGGAAGTGGGAGCTTGGGTGGGTTTATATAGGAAAGGCGAGGGAATTCTTTATTATTTAGGTTTGGGTCCCCTTACATTAACTTAATCCAAACCACAAACCAACCCATGTTTATTGCCCATGGTTTTTTAAAAAGGTAAGAGAAAAATAATATTTTATAAGGCCAAAGGGCGAACTTCTTAAAATAATATGGTTGCTTATGTGGTGGTGAGTCACACTCTCATGGAAATTAATTTAAAAAGACACGGAGTTTAATGAGTCATGAGGGGTCCATTAATGCTTTGAAAAGTAATCCAAACAAACCCAAAATCACATTATTTTAAGGTTAAAATATATATTGGACGAACATAAAGATTATAGTATTTTATTACATCAGTATTGGGTCATTATAATGTCATAAAACAGATTATATATTTAAACGGTATTTAATTTTTACTCAAAAATTTGACTCTCTCAGAAAATTATGAAAAATTCACCATTTGATAATTCCTACATTCAGATTCCAAAAATAACATTTATTTTATCTAAATAATTTTCTAAATATTTTATTTTTCAATTTTAAAATAAAAACCGGCATTTATCGAAAATTCACGGGTTTTGACAAAAATGGCTTCCAAACCTTAATAAAAATTATAATTGCATTCATACAATTATATGATCATTTATATATAATAAAATTAATTTAATAATTATTATAATAATATTATATTAAAAAATTATTCAATTCAAAAATCCCTTAATTTAATAAAATAGATTTCTTAATTAAATAATAATTAAAAAACAATATTTTTACTTTAAAAACTATTTACAATGCATCAATAATGACATGAAATTATATTCATTATTATATAAAAAATAATGTACATGAACATAGTACTATTTATTAGTTACATAACCCCTTAAAACAGCCGCATATGACCTAAGGGTAAGGTGTGCGATAGTGACAGACTCTTGGGGTGGCTTAGATAGCATCACTCGAGTGGTAATTTCTTTCAACTTCCACTTCTCCCATAGATGGTCCCGTTCGAGCCTGACATGGTGAAACTCAGCTTGGGCTTGGTCAAGAGCAAAGCCCACAGATTCCACCTCTTTTCTGAGCTCTATTAAATGGTCTTCGTATGGGGAAATTCTACTGGATGAGGCCATCGCTTCCGTTGTCTGGGTAAATTTGGATTTATTAAGGACCTATATTTATAATAATCATGTGATCACTGTTCAACGACTATATTAGCAACGGTCAAAATTCTTATCATAAAACCAAAGAAGTTGGAATTTTATATAAACATACATAGACATTTAATTAGATCAAGAGGGATTTCCATTAATGAAACTTTGGGTCGTTATGAAAACAATAAACATCTAGAGCACACACATTTATATGAAATGATGCAAGGTACATATATCTAGGAAAGCATCCAAACAAGTCACAATGCTGAATACAATACTAAAAAAATGTAAAAGAAAAATAGATAAGCAAATCCTCAGCATAGCATGACTTATCTTGGTCCCATGCTCTCCAACTCCAATGCAATCAAGTACCTGAAGCTAAATGGCCCTTGACCTTGTCTATACCTACAGAAATATAATCTGTTTGGGTCCAAAAGCATTACCCAAATAAGGTGTGGGACTAAATCCAAGTAGGAAACAACCCGAATATCTATGACTAACAGTCAGTGAGAATATGGCAGGTAATAGTACAGTAAGAAGTAAACAGTAACCAGTAAACATGATGATACAAAACAGTATACAATCCATAGATCAACAAGCAGTAGTGAAGCGAACAGCTAACCACAAATAGGAATCCCTCTGGGAAGTACTCACAGCCATCCCCTCTGGTCCTATCCACGAAGTACCAACAACCCTCTGGGTAGTACACTCAGCCTAACCCCTCTAGTTTGGTCATATGAAATATAAGACTGTCTGAGGAAGCACACTCAGTCACATCCCCTTATAGTCTAAGGTAGTCAGGGACTCTCTATGGATGATCACGCAGTCAATTCCCCTTATATCCCCAAGTTCTAGAGACTCTCAGAGGAAGCTCACTCGGTAAATTCCTCTTATAGCCTTAGGTCGATCACAGACTCTTAAGGAAGCTCACTCGATCAATTCCATCTATAGCCTAGAATGGTTTATGGAAATTCAACAAAACACAGACTCTATGAGGAAGATCACTCGGTCTACCCCCGTGTAGTCTATAAAACTCAAGAATCTCTAAGGAAGCTCACATGGTCTTTCCTTCTGTAGTATATAACATCCATGACTCTCTAGGATGCTCACTCAGTCTATCCCCCAGGGTCTGTAAATCTGAAGACTCTCTTAGGAAGCTCACTCAGTCTATCCTCATGTAGTCTATAATGTCCAAGACTCTCTGAGGAAGCTCACTCAGTGTATCCCCATATAGTCTATAGCACTAGGTTCTCACGGCCCCATGCTAGTCAGTGAAAAATAATGAAATAATGCCAATGTATACCAACAGATCTACTTGGCTAACCAGTCTACAATGTAACAAGCATGTCAGGGAACAACACTCAATCCAATGGTCACAAGGCACAGAAAAAGGGTATAACGAAGAAATGCTGAACAAGACCAAAAGGTCGTAAACAGAACAAGGCATGGGAAAAACATTCAAGAATAGAAATTATCCTCATACATGGCCAAATTACCACAACACAAGGATATAATCAAGGCTGAAAAAACAACAGGGGTTAAACAGTAATCACACAATACCCCATTCAATGGTATTGGTGCAAGTTTCAGATAATACTCAAGGACATTGAATGTAAAGGCAGATAACACCTAACATGGTTCTATGAGATCAATATACATGAACCATGAGGCTTGAATCTCTTGAAAACTTCGTAGATCTATGAAAACGTACAAACTTGTCAACCCAAGATAACATAAAAAATTGGAGGAATTGGAAAACAAAGCTCTAGGAGAAGGAAGAGCATACCACAATGATTACAACATAATCGACAGAGGTCAATTTCAAGAACAGACAGAGGCTCGAGGGCTCAGAGAAGATTCACAGTTGAAGAATGCCTAGAAGAAGACAGTTTTGGGGTTAGGACGCGACCCTGGTGCGTTTAATGAAAAAAAGTACACGGCGTGTACTTTTGAAGTATATAGTGTGTACTCACCTTTTCTGTACTCCGCTTTAGGCATATTCCACATCACCCCTACAAGGCTGTGTGCATGGTTATAACACAGCCATCACGCGGCCTCGAGTGGCAACAAAGTACATGTTGTGTACTTCAAAACATTTCCTAAAACTCCTCTTTTCTCAAAAACTTCAGAAAAGGGAAGAACATACCTGAAAATATGTTCCGAGTTCTTACCCTAATTGTATTTTATATACTTTTTTCACACTATTTGGAAAAGGATGGAATGATAAAAATAATATTTGAGCCTTTGACATGATTTTAGTCATGGGAGAAGCTAACCCATCCATGAGAGAAGACCCATGTTTCTAGGGTGGGATTGTAGTTATTGGTGGTTACAATTATAATTGAACATTAATTCACCTTGGGTGATGCTCTTTTTCTGTGATGTGATTATTATTTCAATTATTTTCTGAGATTTGGATTGAGTCCCTATATAGAATGAGAGTTGAGTATGAATTCATCATTCTAGGAACCTAGGATTATCATGTGACAAGAAAAATTATAGGCATGCATTGAAAAGTATGTCTTGGTTAAACTGGTGAACTTGAATTTTTTTCATTCTGAAATACAACTAAAAATGGATCCCTATATGGAATTGATATTTTTTAAATGATGAAAAGTGTGAAAAATATATGTCTAATGAGAATCCTGAAAATGATAATGATTTTACCCATTGTTAGCAATGACCTATATGTAGTATGTTTAAGGGTACTGATGGTTCCTCTGTTTGATCATATGGAAAGGAAAAAAGGGGATGAATGGGGAATACCTTTTGTTAATACCTCTTCCCTTCATATGATACTGTTGTGTCATGTGTCCAGAGATTTTTTTCCTTATAGAGACATTCTACCAGGATGAAACATGTTGAGATGAAAACATGAGGAAACTTTTGAAGATGATCCTCTTACAGTGGAACCTAAGATACCAATAGTACCGAGTGACGGAGTTAGAGTACCGTTCTTAGAAAATATTTCTCACATCATGGAGTTTAGGGAGAGAGAGCTAGAGTAGGTTGTGAAGAGTATGTCTAACCTGAGTATAGAGTTTCAGTTATAACACTATCTAACCTTCATCAGATAGGGTAGACCAAAGTCAATTGACTTATAGATTTAGTTCATCCATTATATTCTTGACCATTTAGAGACTCCTAAAAAGGATAGGATCAAGTTGGATAGTTATATGAAATGAGTATCAGAGAAGCTATGGCGTGGTATACAATCTCAGATTCAACTAGATTATGTTATGGTGTGTAAGGACTTCTTAGATAATTATTGGATAACTTTTATCCATAAACTCTATTAAAGTATAGAGAAGCTAAGTTTATGAGATTTACACTAGAGATTATGTATGTGATTGAATATTCTATTAACATTGCTGACTTTTAGAAATCTTTTATAGTGATTGATGTATATGAGATAGATATGGAAAAATGTTTTTAGAATGATCATAAATATGGTACTTATTCCCATGTAAAAACATTGAAGGTAATTTTTTTTACTAAAGTGGTGGAGGAATATCTCATATTTGAGGAGAACATAAAGGATGTTTCTATTAGATAAATGGTGGTTTCTTCTCATTGAGTAGGAGGTACAACTTTCGGGGGTTGGAAGTATCATTATGAGAATGTTGACCAATGCATTGGAAATAAGAGTAGAGTGGGGGAAGGATTAGTTACAAATGATTTTAATTGAGTGATTTTTTTACCTGATTAGTAAGTCAATCAACTTTTATAGGAACGGTCCATAACAATTGATAAAATTTAGAGATTGAAGTAATTTGGAATATCTATAATAGTTTTTCAGGACCCCAAGAATGATAAGTAGTGACGGAGAAGCTAGAAAAAACTAGAGTGCGGGAAGATGATCTTCTATAATGTATTAGTCTCATAGTTTGAGATAAACTGGACATGGTGGAAGATTCAGTAGATTTGGTGGTTTTGGGAAAGAGTGAATGTATCAGTAGTGTGGGGAAAATTTGGGGACTCACACTATGTAAAATGTAAGAGTTCCCATATAGTTTCCTACAGTTCAACCTACACTTGTGGATTTCAAGTCTTGACCATAGAAAGTATAAGGTACTATTATTTTATGTTCTATTAATTTTATTGCCTTATTTAATATGGGTGCCTCTAATTATTTTATATTTACCCATCTTGTGAATGGTTTGAGAACGGAATTGGAATTTTTGAGTAGGGTTATGAAGATAGATACACCACCAGGAGAACATTCAAGAGCCTTCTATTTGTGCAATGGATTTTTTTTCGAGGTTGGCGAGTATCATTTAATTTGTCATCTTTATAATATGGATATGTTAGAACTTGACCTAATTATGTGTATGGACAGGATGGTGGAATTCTAACCCCACATAGATTGTTACTATAGGATACTGATGTTTAAATCTCATAAGGGTGACAAATATATTCACTAAATAGAGTGGGATATCATAGTGGGCCGTGTAGGGCCATTCCATAAATAAATGTGGGAGGTAACCACCCCTAAAAATAGTATTTTTCTTGATTATCAGTGTGTATAGAATGATGTATCTATACCCATAGTGGATAGGTTTTCTTATGTGTTTCTTGAAGACATCTCTAGGCTTACAACTGAGAGACATGTAAAGTTTATGATTGAGCTGAGGTCAAGGGCTAAGAAAATTTCTATTCCATCATATAGAATGTAACCAAAAGAGTTTCAAGAGATAAAGGCTCTACTAGAAGAGTTGATAGATATGAGATTTATCTGTCAATGTACCTCACCTTTGGGTTCCCCAATTTTTTTTAGAAGCATTATAAGACAGTATGATTAGGTGTTGATTACTGTATTTTGAACTGGATGATAGTGATAAAAAATATAATCTTTTTCATATTGATGATATCTTTGAAAAATTGAAGTGATCATTCATTTTATGATATATCAAATTGAGATAAGGGTATCATCAGTTGAGAGATATTCCTTCTTATAAACTAAGGAATACATTTAGATGTATTTTTCGAATTTATGAGTTAGTTGTGAAGCCCATTGGGTTGACTAATGAACCAACAATGCTCATGGACTTAATGAAAAAAATCTTCTATCCATACATGGATCGTTTTGTGGTAGTATCTATGGATGATATACTAGAGTATTATTGGACTCTTAAAGATATTTTCCAACGACATGATATCATCGTGAGTGGACTAATAGAGCATCGACTATACACCAAGCCATTTAAGTGTCATTTTTGGATTTATCAGGTAAACTTATTGTGTTGAATCATCTTTAAGGAAATGTGTTATTAGACCTAGAAAATGTACATGTAGTGGTTTCATATGAGTATCCAAATTATTTTTAGATATCTATAGTTTTTTAGGGAAATAAAGCTATTATTGGTGGTTCGTCCAATACATTTACTATTTAGCAACACTACTTTTGGGCTTTAACAATAAGGGGGTAAAAGTTTTAATGTTATGTAGAATGTTATAATGCTTTACTTGACTTGAAGAAGTGGATATCTAGGTCACCAATTTTGATCGTACCTGAGCTAGTTGAGGATTATATAATGTGTTGAGATGTTTCTTAGATCAGTCATGGAGTTGTGTTGATGTAGGGAGATAGAGTTGTGGAATATGGGTCTCAGATATTGAGCTAACATGAGAATAACCACCCATATGAATGACCTTATGTTGAAGCAGTTGTTTATTCCGGGAAGTGTTTGTAAGAATTATCTATTGGGTGAAAAGTATATGTGTATAAAAATCCTAAGATCCTAATGTATATCTTTTCATAGTGAATTTTCAATCATTGGAAATTGTGGTAGGATTAGTATATGAAGTCATTAAACAATGATCTTTGATATACTCTTAGGAAGGAAGGTAATTTAGCTGGAATTTCACGTAGGAAAACATAGACCTGGAATGGTCATGAGTCCAGTGTTGAGTGGAATATGAGGAATTTAATGGTTGAGATACATGTCGTGGTTCGTGAGGGTGTGGGGAAAATTTCTCATGTATCAGTTTTAGTGGAGTCTACAATTTTGAGCTAGATTAGGGACATGTAATATGAGGATCTATGATGTTTATCCATGAGTAATATCCATGATGGTGGGGAGAATCCTTTTGAATAGACTATATATGAGGATGAGATCATCTACGTCAGAAATTGGGTTGTTCTTCCCACGATTATTCAGTAGGAATTGATGCGTGAATTTCATTTCGTAAATTTTGTGAAGTATTTTCGTGCGACCATAATCAAAAATGTAATTCGTTTTTGTTTTTGGGGGAAGATTATGAAAAAGGATATTGTAGGGTTCGTAACAATATTCTACACCTATCAACAGGCGACAGCTGAGCATCAAAGGCCTGATGGTTTACTAAAGTTGTTCCCCATTCTAGAATGGAAGTGGGACATTGTTATTATACAATTTGAGGTGGTTCTCCCAAGGATACATCCTACAAATTAGTCTATTTTTTTTGATTATGGATGAGATTATTAATATTGAACACTTATTTCCAACAAGAGAAAACATAACAGTGTGTAATTTGGAAAAAAATTCTTTTTTGGTAGATAGTCCATCTGCATGGGTTTCCACATAGTATTGTTGGAGGTTGTGACTCATGATTTTCATCACGCTTATTGACAGTCTTATAGAAGGAACATGGTACATAGGTTTGACTGAGTATAGATTTCCACCCATAGAAAGATGAACAGTTAGAGTGTACTATTAATGTTATTATGGATATGCTATTATCCTTTGTTATTGACTTTGATGGATCATGGTATAGTCACTTATCACTCATTAAGTTCTCATATAACGAAAATTATCATGAAACCATATATTTGGAAACATTTTAGGCTCTCTATGGTATTCAATGCTTATCACCTCTATATTAAATGGAGGTAGGTGAGTTAGAGTTATTTTTAACTAGTATTGGGAAGAAGACATTAGAGTAGGTGCAGTTCATTTGGATGTGTATGAATATGTATTAGAGTACACAGAAGTCATATGATGAAAAATAGTGATGACCCATAGAGTTTACTGAGGGTGATTATTTGTTTATATGGGTTTTTCAAAGGATGGTTCACCATAGGATTACAAGACATGTAAAATTGACGATAAAGTTTTTTTGACCATTTGAGGTTGCGGTTAGAATTTGGATGATGGAAAATTGATTGGATTTTAAATAAAGGTACACTACTATAAATTATGTCTTTTATGTATCATAGCTTTGGAAGTATCACCTTGACCATCCTCAAGTGATTAAGGTTGATGATTTTTTTTCTTGGAACTTGTGCATCCATTGAGGATCATTTCATACGTGTGTCAAATCATAGTGAAAAGGTGTTTTATGGGACTATCGTATCGATAGTTCATGTAATGTGGAAACATGGTTGTGTTTAGGAGGAGACATGGGAAAGAGATATAGATATGTGGGATGAATGGCCAGATCTTTTTGACCTGAAATATTAGGTATGCTTGGCAGCATACCTCATGGATGAGTTGTTATAATATAGGGAGCTTATAAGATCTTTATGTTTTATGGATATGACATGATCTCATTTATATGTACTATATTTCCTTATTTTCAATTTAATTTTTTTTAATTTTATCTTGGTAATATTTTTGTGAAATTTAAAAAAATTTCATGGGTTTTTGGGAACTGTATATTTTCCTCATAATTTTCCCAAAAAGTGCTCCCTACCTCAGCAAAACATTCGACCCCTAGTGAAGAGGGATTTCATGGATGGTTAAAATTATGTAAAAACATGAATGATCTTCGTATAATATTTTCATCCCCCAAGGGTGAGGAACACTCTTAGGTGAACTATTAGGAAAAAAATGTTCCCCATGTAGGAAACATTGCATGATGAATTTTGAACCCACCAAAATTAGATTAAAAATTTCCAAACCCCTCAGATATCATCATATCGCACACCAATTTAACCTTAAAATTTTTATCTCATTTTTTGAGGTTCCTAGATATATTCTAATTCATTCCATCTTTTGTTCACAATTATTTGAATCACAGATTGACAATCAACACCTATTTTGGTAGGTGTTTTATTCTAGATTATATTTCTCTTTCCAGAAAAAAGGCTATCATTTTCCACTATTAGTGATGGGTTCAGATCTATTTTTATCGGATCTTGATTTGTTTAATTTTTGATCTAGATATATTTCTTCATTGTGATCTTAGTTGATCCTCCTCAAACATGGATTTATTTTTTGGAGTGTTTGTCATCAATCATGAAGTGTGTGTTCTAAATTTAATTCACATATTTTTGAATTCTAATTTCATGAATTTGTTGTTAAATTTCAATCGAAAGGATCAGAAATTCAATATAGAAATAAATAAACTAATTGTTGAAATAATTTTTTTGAATTATGGAAATTATTTGATTTAATTTCCATATAATGATGAATTGAGTCTAATTTGTGAAAATTGGAAATTGGTGAAATTGGATTAATTATTTAATTTAATATTATGACTGTGGAATTGAAGGGATATTGGGATTGAGTAATTGTTCAATTAATGTGATTATTAATTAATTAATAATGGGAATTATGAGAGGTTTTATTTTATCATTAATGTGTTAATGGGTAATATGAATTGAATATTTAAAATGTTATAAGGGTGTATTGATTAAAATATCATATGTGAATAAACTATTGAACCATGTTTTTGACAGTTTAAATGGTATTTGAAAATGTCAAATGTGAGAAGAGGGTTAATGTTGATTAACCATGATATATGTGATATCTGTGATATATGTGTGGTCGATTGATATATGAGTGTGAGACATGGAATGGGGATCCTAATTCCCTTATCGGATAAATGAATATGTTTCAAGGACTGAGGCTCCATATACCCATGTGAAATTGTTGTGTAAGACATGAACTAAGGCTCCAAACACCCATTTTATATAGAATTTATGAGACATGAAAGGATGATAAGAATTACCATGTGAGTTTGAGGTGCGGGACAAGGACTGATGCTCTATATACCCAACGGGTTTTAGTCACAATAATATATGCTCATGAGTTCTCAATTGTACTATGGTTAAAATTGGACGTGATTTGTTTTGAAATGAAATTATAAATGATAAACATGGTATTAGGATATGGTTCAGACTCCAGAATGGGGCAAAGTAGGAATCGATGGTTAGGGTGTCCACGAGAACCTAGGGGATTATGTTTTTAATTAAGGAATAATGAAATGTGATAACTGTTTACTTTATTCATTTAACATTATTCCTTTTACAAGGAAATAAAATTTTAATGATTGAATAATGTTTTAGAAATCTTTGGTGGTGGCCTACTGAGTTAAACTCATACCCTTCTTGAGATGCATTATCGGTACAAAAATAGACTTTATGTTAGTAGGAAAGGATAAAAAAGCCATATGTTAGACATGTGACTTGGGATAGGGAATGGATGAGGGAACTGTACACAGTTTTAGGACATTCTTGGTGTTTTTAATGTCTTTATTTTTGGTTATTTCGTTTCACACTAGACATATACTTGGAAATACATTTCAACTATTTTGGGTTGGGTATTGTATTCTTGTTTTAGTCATCATGTGATACTACTGAGTCTGGTTTATGGTTATTATCTCTGGAATGTTTATTTATTTATTTAATCTAATTGCAATACTCTAAAAAAGAGGGTATAGTCTAACCCTGATAAATATTAAACCCTCGATGCTAGTTGGAAAACTCTATCATATGGGTAGGTATGCATGTGGGCATGTAAACAACCAACTCATGGAACTGGTGCGTGGAACCATGGTCAGGACATTATATAGTTAATATTGTTAGCTTTATTTTTGGGACATATACCAATGGAATTAGAAATAATGATGGTATAAGGGGTCTATAAGTCTCTCATATTAACCGTTTTAGAAAAACTATGGTTATAGGGTCTCTACAATGGACCTATATGAATGCTTTTGTCCAAGAACATTTTTATAAAGTCTCTTCATGACATCTATGCCAAAGGGTTTTCCATAACCACTGGTAAATAGTCTCCCTAAGGTGTCAATCCAATAGTTTTATAGAACGTTGGTGTTGGTACATTGGAATAAATCCTATTTAAAGTAGTGATATAGTGCTTCCAAGTCACATATGAGTGGAATTACCCTCCTAAATCCTGGAAAAATTTAAAATCTTGTTAATCAAATCCATTAACATACAATGAGAGGATAATATTTCTCAATCCTAATCTCATTATATTGAACATAATAAAATGAAAAAGATGTAGTGATGAACTTCTACAATCAACTACAGATTCATGACCAGTTAAATCAAAAAATCTCAGTTGAACTATCCTATAAAAACCTATGGAATACTATATAGGCTTGAAAAAATTATATTACACATTAGGATCATATTTATAAATTTTTTTACATCCATGTGAAATAAATATGTCATGATATATATGTTTGAGTTCAAGTAAGAAGAATCAATTTTTATTCATGAATATTGTTTAAGTTAGTATAAAAGATATGATGAAATAATTAATGAGTAACAAAGCTATATATTCAAATAACATTACCTAATATAATGGAATCGTATTGGTGTCATTATATTAGAATATTTATAATATATTTAGTTCATATTTCTAGAGTGATCAAATATTAATGTTTAATACCACAATCATATAACCATATGATTGAATATAACTATCACATAGATTAATGTCAATTTAGTATAAATAATTGAGGATAATGTCATGATTCTAAATTAACATCAGAATGATAGATAAGGCCCATAAAGAAATAACCACTATTTCTGAATCCAAAATCAATTTATCATATGAATAATAATTTCCGAAATAATTATCACATTTGATCATGAGTAATAAAACATGCCACCATCATAATAACATAACATACACTAACATGTCTCAATGACCACCACATCATCACCATAATAAAACATAACCATATCCATTTATAAATAAAAACCATGAAATCACATAATCATTACCTCATTGACTCATTCTGTAAACAAGAATTGAATTAATGAGGAAAATAACACAACCATAATCCCTTAGTGTATAAGGATATATATAAAATTTATAACCATAATCCATTAAAATCAATAAAAAGGTTCACATGTCAAATCATTAAACCATTACAACCCAAACATGATTATATATACAATAAATTTATGTTAATACATTACAAACCATGTAATTATATAAAAAAATTCACAACCATAACATAATTTATCCTATATGATATATAGACGCATTAATATTGATCTATTATTTTCTATGTATAGATATAACATGAGTTAATCCATTATAGCTCATGTAGGTATACAGCAAACTAAAATCCATTAAAGACACCATACATAGTAACATAGATTAATAAAAACCAATAAATTAATTAAAAATAATTGAAGTATTTAATAAATAAAACAATAGCTTACAATAATAATAAATTATACGTCACAATATATAATAAGTAAATATAATAATTTAATAACTGGATAATCAACCAAAGAAATATATAGTAAAAAAATCACTACAGAATAATCAGCCATTAACTGCGCTTGAAAAATCCATTATTGGTGCTAAAAAATGATGATAATTGAAGTGTAGTTAAAATACTAAAACTTTTAGCAGTGCTAAAATAACACTATTAAATAGTTCATTTAATAGTGCATTTTTATCATTGTTAAAGGCCCCCATTATGAGAAATTTTTTAGCAATGGTAAAGGTGGCCTTCAATAGTGATAAAAAAAGTATTGATAAAGGCTATGCTGATAAAGGTTATATAAATATTTCCCCCACGCCCCACCTAACTACCTCTTTAACAGTTCTTCCTAGCCTCCCACCCCTTTAATTGTGCTTTAGATAATTCGAGCCTCACACGCATGCCCCTCCCTCTGTTGAGTATCGAACCCTCAACCTCCATTATATATATCAAATCATATTCCACTACCCTATAGTTTATTTTTCATATTTTATGACATATATTCATATATATATATATATATTTAAATTTTTTTACCAATATATTTATATATAGGTTTATAAATTAATAAATTTATTTTATATGTATATTATTTTAGTTTATTTATTTATAAAATTTAATTTTATATGTTTGTATATATGAAAAATATATATATGTTGTTATATATTTTGATTATTAATAAACTTATACTAAGAAAAATGAAAATATTTAAAATCCATAATATCAATATGAATTTAAGCCGTGAGAATAATTTCAGTACCTACTGGAAAAGTTAAAAAAGACCCCCGTTAACAGGTCTTAAATTCCATAAAATGTTTAAAAATTGGGATACCCTGACTAAAAAATAAGTTTTGTTGTCTTTTTGGGACTTTTTTGGCCATTAGAAAATAGTGACTGGTGTCTTAACATTCATAATAGTGTAGAGATAATTGTAGGTTTCTATTTGATATGTGGTAGAGCCCAAATAGACACCTAGTTCAAATGACACAGTGTTCAAACATTGAGTTATGTTTTCAACTTATTTTAGAAATCTTATTATTGTTTTGATTTTTTATCTGCAAATTGACATTAAATGACTATTACTCTGATATAGTAAGAAAATTTTTAGTTAAAAATATTTTTTTACTTATTATATAAGGCATATTCAATAAATATATTATATTTTATGTGTAAATTTCAATTTACATTATCTATTTTTTTCAAAAATTATATATTATATCTATATCAATGAAAATATATTAATATATTAGTCTAATATTTTTAATGAAATATTTTATTTTTGAAGTATACTATTATCAGTGCTTGAAAAAAAGTACAGATAATGTGGGTCTTTATTATCACTTCTAAAAAAGCATTGATAAAAACTGACCTTTTATCAGTGCAATTTTACGACAACTAATAAAACAACACATTTATCAACACTAGTAAAAAAGTGCTGATAAAGGTCCCCCTGTAACAATGCCAAATAATTTATGTTAAAAAACCCCTTTAGGAGCACTATTTTTCCCTATCAAAGGGGGTATTCAACCACATTTTAATCTAGTGATGTTAAATCCCTAGAACTGGAAAATCCCAGTTACGTTGTATTGAATCACTAAAAATACAATACAATGCGACTAAATACTTTTATAAACACCATATTAAATTTTCAACTTACTAATAAATCCTTTCATAAATCCTTTTTAATACATAAATCGTTCATTACATGGTAAAATACTTAATAAAATCAAGGGTATCTTATTGTTTATTTTTGGTGAAATTCGAAGCATAATACTTGAAAAACATAAAAAATATTTTTATCCACATGGAAGAATTCTTCATTGGTTCATGATGAGTTACATTTATTATATCTCAATTTCATGGGAAATTTTTTAAAATAAATACCTGATAATAATGTATTTTATTTTGTTAAATAAAGGGGTAATTTATCATGTGTCCACAAGGAATATCAATATGGTGGGATATAACATAATGAAGAATATCATAAATCATGAGTATAAAAACATGCAGCATATCATAAGGAATGAGAATTGGAATGTGAGGGATGTCACAATTAAAATATAACGAATACATCAAAGTAAATGTGGCAATAATATAAAAATTAGACATTCATAAACATACCACCATGTTTTATCAACATGGGGTCATAAATAAAAATATCCACAGTTATTTAGAATGCAATATAAAAATGTACTCTTTAGAGATTAATTATTTAAATAATTCATTGGACCACTATCCGGATAGACACTTCATATACCTTAATCCATGTGTTCCACAGAAATGTTAATAAAACATTTTATCAATAACCTATGTAAAAAATGGGTTTCATATAAAATAATTGAATATATATTCTCTTAATTACATTTATGTTACATCATTTTTTACCAAAGAAATTGGAAATTAATTTTTTACATGTAAATCCATAAATAAATAAATTATATTTATATCTTGGTAAATACGCATGGAGAGTGAAATGGTTTCAGCGTTCACAATATAATAATATTTCATGTAATGGGAAAAATTGCGGAAATGATTTTAGCAACATGACTATATAGAACATGGATTAATGAAATTGAATAATGGTAGGGAAAGCAGAATCTGACTGATAAAACATTATATTTGAGGAAATATGACAAATAAAAATGTATTGAAAAAAATTATTTCATCATTTAGAAGGTATAATATTAAGAGGTACTTGAATAGAAAATATATAGGGGTTAATTCCCTTACCTTAAATCCCACTTTATTTGTTATCTTTTATGCCTCCTAAATAATAGCATTTGGATATTAAAATCATGGAACAAGTTATCAATTATGTTCATTTTTTATGCATATTTATGATAACAATTACTGTATATTTATTATTTATATAATTAAAGGTGAAACTATTTTATATGATAATTTCTAAAAAAATCCATCCATTCTTATATTTAATGATCTTACATAATTTATATTTACAAATTATTATTATTAATCTCGAAGATTATAAATATAAATATTCATATATAATAAATAATTAATTATAATCATCTATTTTGGAGGTAATAATAAAATAATTTATAACATCCTCACAGGTTGTTAACAAACCATTAATGGGGCACTTTCGAATGATGAAGAAACATAGGTCTGAAATATAATTTCATCATTAATATAATTCTCTTAAAAGGATAACATCATTAATTTAATGCTATCAATTTTTTAAATTAATCATAGATTTTTTTTTCTAAATGGATTTGAAAAAAGAACAATAGAAGAGGAAAAGGATATAAGACATGACAATAACATTGAATTTTCTTGGTGTTACTTTTCTTATACGGCACTAAAGTTTCCTGATGGTAGGAGTTGGTTTTTTCTAAAATGAACCAAGAAATTTTATGGGGAATTATAGATGGTATTTTTAGAGAATTGGGTTTGGTAAGTGGGATAAGGGTGGATTTCCAAGGGGTTGTTAATTGGGAATTTATTCTTGAGGATTAGGGGTACACATTGATGAAAATATTAAATACAACACTATATCTATGGTAAAACATATAATAGTAATTTTTACTCTCTGAATCATATAACAATAATATAAAATTCTTTTAGGACTTTATACAACTTCATAATTTTCATTCCTAGTTTTATTAAAAAGTAAGGTGGAAAAAGGGAAAAATTTATTTTAAGGAAACCCTTCTGACTTTAGACTTTAGAAACTTTTTTAGGTCTATAATTTATGATTATTATTTGTAATTAAACCCTTTATATTAATGATTTTTTTGGGATGAAATATCCTTTTTAGTATTTATTATGTCATTATTTAATCATTATTACATCATAAAACATGCGGTATTTGAAAAAAAATAATTTTACTATTCATGTCAAAATTGAAGCATTTCAGAAAATTATAAAAAACATAATCACCAATGGATAATTTCAGTGTGTTGATTCAAAATATTTTATCCATTTTATCAAAATAACATGCTAACATAGCTAATTTTAAATTTATATATCAAATTTATTATTAGTATAAATTACCCTAAAATTGAGTTATAAAAAATGTGCTTATATTTTATTTGAGTTTTTCATCATGAACAATGATTTTTTTTGAATTACAATATTTTAATGTAATTTAATTACTCATGTGAAAAACTATTTATTTTATTTACTACACATTACTATACTAAATGTAAGGATATTATTCCAAATAGCTTGGTTACTATTCCCAAGAGTCATGTTACTATTCCAACATTCGCAAAAATATTCCAATAGTCATGTTACCTCAAATAAATACCACTCCATTCCTTCATCCATTATTAACATCGATTACTATAAGGGTTCAATATTTTCATTTTCTGGATATTATACATGTTAAGTAATATTTTATTTCCTTCTCGTAGAGGTTTTCATAGGGGCTATGAATCTAGCATATTGGTGTGATCCATACCTTCCCAATACAATATTATATTTTATATTTTATACCTTATAAAATATTGAATTTTTATTGGTTTTCTTATGAACTATTGTAATGATTTTCACTAATTAATTAATTTGTTGTCAATTTCACTATATCTTGTATGGTTATATTAATATATGATATAATATAACATTCATTTATTAAATATTTTTTTGAAAACTATGGGTTGTTACATTCTCTCCCCATTTGGAAATATCATTCTTGGAATTTCAACTTAGATTTTTCATTGTGAATATATGAGGGTATATCATTTTTATACTTTCCTGTGGTTCCCACATCACCTTTTCATTCTTATAGTTTCTCCGTAGAACCTTCATAAGGTGAGTTGTGTTATTGAATATAAAACTATATCTATGGTCCATGATCTTCACTAACTACTCCTTATATGATATGTAATTTTCTAGTTATACCAACTATAGATTTAGTACATGTTAGGTATCATGTTTTTACTTTCTTAAGGGTGATATGTGGAACACATCATTTAATTGAGCCATGCTGGTGGATGTACTAAGTGACCTGACACTACTCTTATGTTATCTATGATTTATAACATGCCAATATACCAAGGGTATGATTACCTTTCCTTTAAACAACACAATTATTTTCTAGGGAGATATTATAAAGAAAATTCCTCTCTAACATCAATATTTATGTCAATTCAAGGGTTTTTAGTATATCTCATTGATAATCTATTCGATGATTATATATGTTGTTTGATGGATTGAACCTTTTCTATCTTATCTTACAGAAGATCAAGTCCAAGAATCTTCCACTAAACAACTTTATCACAACAACTAGTAGTTATAAATCTCTTCACATAAAGTGATTCATATGGACCCATTTTAAAACATGAGTGGAAGTTATAAATTTATGAGAAATCAACTAATGTGATATTTTTATCCCATACACCCTTCAATTACATTGATAGAGATATTACCTCGCATTCAAGTGTGTAAATGTCCATTTCATATTGTCCATGTGTTTATTGGTGATAGATCATACTAAAATTCAATTTACCATTCTGAATATGTTGAAGGCATATCTAGAATTTAGAACTGAACATTAGATCATGATCAGAAATTATTAAATGTGGTACCCCATACTTCCTCAGTAATTCTTTTAGTCAATCATGGTAAAATTTTCCAGAGGGAAATATTCCAAAAATATTTATGAAGTGGGAAGTATTTCTGAGTCCATCTACCACAACCATTTCACATTGTTTCCATTTGATGTCTTTAAGAGATCAATGAAAAATTCCATGGTGATGTTATCACATTTCTATGTGGGTATATGAAATGGTTACATCATTCTCTTGGAATTTCATAACATTTATTTAATATACTGGATTACCAATCCCATTGATGTATAATCAATGATAACCTTATTGATGTTTCCATAATTTATGTAATTGCATAGATCTCAATATATCACTGAATTTCATAAATAGATACATAACAATGAGATATGTGAATTATAAAATAAAAAATTCATTATCTTAGGCGATTAAGGAATAAAATGACTCATTCTATACAAAATGACACCATATTAAGAATTGTATAATTTAGATAGCATCCCATCCTTTACTACATTCACCTTATATTTAAGCTTACGACAATCTCTTTTTGTGACATTAATCAAATCCTGGATATATGGTTGAGAAATTATATTGTAGAGGTAGGATACATTCCTTTTCATTATTATTTTTAGGCATGGACTTTGAATATCTACGAATATATTGTCATTTTCAATCAATAAAATGTATAGAGTAATAGTTTATTTTCTACTAAGAGAATCAGCTACCTTAGTCACCCTTCTGATATGGTAGTGAATAGATAAGTCACTATCTTTTAATAGCCTCAACCTTCTTCTTTGGTTCATTTTGACCTCACATAAAGCGATTATATGATTCAGAATTTGGTGGTCTGTGTATATATCACATTTTTCCTATTAAGTGAGTGTACCCTAATCTTCATAGAAATAATTACAATAGTTAAGTCCATGTTAAGAGTAGGATAGTTCTGATCACAAGGCCTAAAATATCACGATAAATAAAAAATCACTTTTTTATTATGCATAAGTACACATACAATTAAATTTATGTAAGGATCACTGTAAATAAAAACCCTTTCAAATTAGTGGGTAATGTTTTCCCTAGTGCACTAACCAACAACTTTTTTTGGTTCATGGAACCATTTTCCACACTTTTTTTAAAGATAAACTAAACACCATTTCAATTTAACATTATTAGTATATTAGAATGTCATGAAATGTTTTTCAAAAATCTATTATAGTATCATGGTAGACCAAGGAAAATATGAATTTGAGTTACATGAAGGAGATGATTCCACTTATCCATGACCTTTTTCTTGGAAGAATGAACTAGATTCCTTCACTTGTCTTGTTTTTCCCCAACAATAATACAAGTTGTAACAAAAATTTATATGTATTGAATTTACCAAATAGAATGTCGTTCAACTATGTTTGTAATATGGCATATATATGATCCTCTTGGTCTCTGTAACTTTTATAATATATAATAATTTCATTAATAATGATAATAATATATTTATAAATAAAATATTTAGAAATCCTGTTTAGAAAATACATAAATATTGGAGATTAATAATTCATGATAAAGGGAATAATAACAAACTCACAATTATTATATCTTATTGAAAGGGATTACTTAGGATACCATCATTATTTACTACTAACTAATTATACCAAGATCACAGGTCAATCTTGAAAATGAATTTACTCCCAAAAATATACATGAATAGATCATTAATCCTTGGAAAATGATATATTTTATTCACATTTATCCCAATAGTCTCTCTATAAATAATGAATAGGTACATTTATCCATCCTTATTCTTTACAAAGAGAATAGGTGAACCCAATGAAGAAACACATGGTTGAACAAAAACTTTACCCACAAGATCATTCAGTTTCTTCTTTTACTATTATATATCCATATAATCCATTCTATAATGGATCAAAGATATTTTCCTGGATCTAGATATGAGTTCAATTGAGAACTCGATCTGTCTTTCTAGGGTCTCTATAGGTAACACTCAAATAAATACGTCACTATATTTAATAAAAATGGGGTAGTTTATATATCATGGGAAACTCTCTTGTTTTGTTTTTAATCACCAATAATTTATATAATGAGTAATTGAAGAGGGTTTTCTAGAGATATTTTAAGAAGGGATATTTCTCCTACTAAAATGACTCTCATTTTTACATTCAAGAGAACTAAATTTTCAATAATATAATAGTCGATCTTAACATTATACATTGAGATCTAGTCCATCCCCAGTATAGTGTTTATTTCCACTATGGGATTTATTAAATGATTATAGATGATATTTTACACCTAAAAGTAGATGCTAGAGTTTTTATACACCTTTGATGCTCAGATAATTCCAAATGAGTTTTAACTAATAACTCTACTTCAAGAAATTCTAGGTTTGATTCTGTATTCATGGAAAAATAAGATAAAATAATGTCATACAACCAAATTCACAAAAATTACATCCTAGTTTTGAGATCATAATGAGTATACCTATGACCACATTTTTTATCCTCTATGTCATCCATTATTATTTAAAATGAATTAATATGCTCCCTTAGCCAATGGTAAGGGTGATGGCGGTTTCCCTCCATTATATTTTGATTTTGACATTGGTTTCCAATGATCCCATGATATCCGTACATGATTAATTGAACTTCATGCTAAGTTGAAACTATCTTCCCACTGTCATTTAATTTGGAATTTTCAAGATTCACCTCACTATGATATTTCTGAGACATATGCTCATTTTTCCACACTTGTTTCCCCTTACCCTCCTAAGAATGAAGTTCATAATATTATTATTCCTACATTTTTTTTACAAATGGTATGTTTTAGTTTATTTCCTATACTTCCATGTTAAATATTATTCCCTGATTTTGGATCCATTTCCCTGTTCTTTTCATTTATCCTATGCAATAACTTAATCCCTATAAACATCATTTCAACCTTCAATGACGAGTAAATTATCTCTTAATAGCATAAAAAATAATAAATTTTCTATATTCCTCTAAAAATGGGGTCTCATCCAACGAAATAAACTATAAAACACTCCTTTAATATCCATAAAAATACTATAGGTGTAATGATAATTTACAGTATAGTTTACCTCAAATAATCCAAACAATCTTGTTTCCTTATAATTTAGCTTTAAGAATTCCATATCATTTTTTGTTCTTAATGATTGGGAATAAAATTTATTGAAAAATATTTTCTTGAAATCTTACTATTTCATAGAATCAATATCCTTACTTGGAATCATGTACTTAATTAATTTCCTCCCCTGATCAAATTCTCCTTTAATTAGGTATACTATTAAGGATACATTTTCCAAATATAAATAATGTAGAAAAAAATATATTTTTAATAGTGGTATTCCATTGTTTTAAAAATAATGTATCAAAAAATAAACGGAATTAATGTTTTTATATATGCATGATTGACCCAATTATTAGTTGTTCCCTTTGAAGTGAATCTAGCAGCACAACAAGATTCAAGTTATCATTCCTAACATGATATTGTTGATCCTTTATCCTCATGAATATTTCCATTCCATATTATATCTCATTAAGAAGTCTATCTATGCATTTTCCATTTCACTAATCATTTATGTTATTCTATTATTTCAAGTCATTTTTTAATATGAGGGAAAATTTAGTGAGATACAAGTTACTATTATGAATTTTGAAATTCAAAAGAATGTTTAAGTCTTAATTTATATTATTAAATATTTTAGTCCTTAAGATTATCTAATTACAATTAAATTTTCAATATATCCATTATAATGGTCCATAAATAGAAATTAATTAACCAAACATATCCCATGGTAATGTCAAACTCAGTGTACAGTAAAGCCCATTACTATGAACTAAGTGATGATCGAGTCAAATACCAATGTACCCTTTTCAGTACAATTTTCCATAAGAAATTATCATCAATATCAATATATTCATTTAATAAATTTATTGAGATTTAATTTATTTTAGACCAATTTTTTAATACTTCAAAAGAACTCTAGGATTTAGTCCTCAATTTAGACTTATCCCATGGGTTTTTACTAATGTTTCTCAATAATAATTTCAAAAAATAACTAAACCATGCTTGTATACCAATTTTTAAATCTCACCTTTTCAATAAATAAAATATTTATTACATGTTAGAAAACTTAATAACACACTAATTATTTTAAGGTTTTATTTCTTGGAAATTCAAAGCATAGTAATTGAATAAAATAAACTATCTTCTAATCCACATGAAATACTTCTTCATAGGATCATCCAAAGTTACATTTATTGTGTCTCATATATTAGGGACATGCATTAATATAACATGGTATTCAAAAATCTTAATAAATAATAAATGAATGATATATTTAGCATGTGATCACAAGTCATATCAATATGGAATGATCATAACAACATGATTCATGTCATAATACATGAGAATAAGAACATGAGTTATATCGTAAGGTATGAGAATAGAAACACCAGTCATATCATAATATAATTTCATTGAATCATAACATGTAAATGTGGATGCAACATTATCACGAGTCATTCATAAGCACAAGACATGTTTTTATCCACAAGGGGTGATAAATTATAATTACCAAATTTATTCACCATGGTATAGTAGAATATGTCATTTATAGAAATTAAATGTTTATAAATATAATTGGATAATTATTAGGGAGAGACCTTCATATTTTATAATTCATGTGTTCCATAATGTTCAAAACAAAACACCTCATCAAAATCCTAGGGAATAATGATTGGGTTTCAAATAAAATCACTGAATATATAAATTCATAAATACTTGGACATCACATCATCTTATCCCAAAAAAATTGAATATGGGATTCATAAATGTTAATCCATGAAAAAATAAATTATATTTACATCTTGGCGAATAACCATGGTAAAAGAAATGTTTTGGGTACTTATAGTATAATATTTTTTATGTAAAAGTGAAAAATTAATGTAATTATTTTAGAAATATGACAATATAAAACATGGATTCAGGAAATGGAATAATGAGAGGGAATAAAAACATCCCATTGTTGAAAAACTATTCTTCCCATAATGTAATAAATAAATATATATGGAATGAATGTATTTGGACATATAGAAGGCTTAATACAAATAGGTACTTGAATTGAAAAGGAGAAGAGGTTAATTCCCTTACATTAAGTCCCGATTTATTTTGTATATTTTATGACTTTGGAATAATAGACATAGGATTAATAAAACATTGAACAAAATGTGATTTTATTATATTTAACTATTTATTAATTATAAATTTTTATTGTATTTATTTTTTTCAATTGTTGACGTTGAAACGTTTTGATATGATACTTTCCTTAAATTTGCTGTTAGTCTTCGATTAAATTTCCCACCAGAATTGGTATTTAAAATTATTATGATTAACAAAAAAATACTATAAAGCATTATTTTTTACATTTAAATATTATAAATATTATATTATAATAATTTTTAGGGTGTTTATAGAAAGAAAAATTTTAACGTCCTTATGGGTGATTTACTGAAAGTTAACGGTACATTTTCGAATAAAGAAGAAAGAGAAGTATGTAATATAAATACTCCACAAATAATATTTTATAGTAGTTTGTGATCATTAATATAGTGTTGATATATTTATTAATTAATAAAATATTATTTTTTTAATGGAATTGTGAGAAATGATATGAAAAGTGTAGAATGATAAAAGAGTTGATAAAAACATTCTACGTTCTTGTTTTTCCTTATCATGTATATCACTTATGAACCATTATAATTGGAGTTGGTTTTCCCAAAAATGTCTAGGATTATTATAAGGGTCACGATAGAGGGAATCTTAGATGAGGTTTGGAATTGGTGTGTGGGGGATGATTGATTTTCCAAGGGGGATAGGGGTTATTTATACTTGAAGAGGTGAGTATTTTTAAAATAAAATAATTAATAAAATACCTTATCCAAGGTAAAAAATATATTAGTGATTTTCTTGACTCATTGAATAATATATAAATAAAATAATATGGTATTTGGAATTTAAAACCATTTATTATTTGAGGAAAATAATTTATTAAAAGGGGACATGAAAAAGAGGAATGTTTTATTTTAATGCAAAAATTTTGACTTTAGAATTTGGGAAAATTTCTTTATTTTTAGAAATTATGTATGTTATTTTTAAATTCCCCATTTATCATACTAATGTATTGGACTATATAACCAATTTGTTACTTATTAATTCATTACTGCATCATCATCTCCTCCTTAAACATGTCGTATTAAAAAAATTTCATTTTTTACTATATATATAAATACAGAATATTTCATAAAACTACTAAGAAAAATCCAGTGAAAAATTTTTATATGATGATTAAAAAAATTACATTTATTTTTTCAAAATAATTATATACCATAGGTAATATTAATTTTTAGTATAAAAGAATTTATATTTATGAAAGAATATAATATAATGTTTATAAAAAATGTGCATATATTTATTTTGAGTTTTTAATATTGATATTTATTTTATGGGATTATAATATTTTTATTTAATTAAATAAATCACGATAAATCTTTTTGTTATTATTTTTAATTCAAATTACTATTCCAATGGGTAGGATACTATTCCAAACAATCAGGTTTCTATTCCCAATGGTTAGGTTACCATTCCAATAGTCACAATTCTATTCCAATGGTCATATTACCTCCTAAAAAACCACATCATCCATTAATTAATTTTTCACCTCAACTACCCTAACAGTTCTAAATTTCCATTTTCGATAATGTAAATTGGTTATCCAATATTATTTTTCTTTTCCATAGTTTATTGGTGGGGGGCATTGATTCTACCATATTGGCTCGATCCATAATTTCCCATTATAGTTTCTATATTGTAAATTTTTTCTCTATGTAATGTTTATAATTTTCAGGGTTTATTTGTGGACTAATTTGATAATTTTCATTAATGAAATAAAGGGTTTTTGATTTTACTATTTGTTGTATGTGTATGATACTATATAATATAATATAAAACACATTTTTTAGCAAAAAAATATCATTTAAAGACTATGGGATGTTAAATTAATTTTCTAGTCACACTATTATAATGAATCATTTATACAAAACCACATAAGTACTATTAACTATGACACATCATGGGAATTATATCACACCTAACAATCCTTATAATAAAGAAATCAATTAAAAAAAATACTTCGTAACACCTCATGCACAACCCCTATATACAACCATAATTTCTTATGACTACCACAAATAACACATACCCAACTCTATCATCAATAAGACATTATAACCTCCTAATATCCTCACTTTTTAAACATAAATCCCAACTAAAGAAAATGATCAATAGAGGAACACCTATACCATCCCTCACCATTAACATCACAACATCAAACCCCAAACCTGAACAAACCTAGGGATGGGAAAATAATAGGTGGTAAATGAACAATCGTAAAAATTTAATAGAAAAAAAAATTTGAACTAAATTTAAAATTTAAAACAAGGAAAAAAGAACATTAAAAAATATTTATGAAGGAAAAAAACTATTTTTTAAACTATAACTCAAATGTATTCATATAAAACAAACCCATGTAAGGTAATGAACCCACACCAATTAAATACATATATATTAATTATCCTTTTAATCATAGAGTTCCATTTTTTATAAACTTATTACTATTTTATTATAAATTAATATTTTGAAATTTTATTATTATATAACATTATCAACATATCATATAAAAATATACACACAAAAAAATATGTTTCAATGTAATATCGGTAATAAATGTATTGTTTATACAATATAAATAAATGTATAATATTATGTAATAAAATATATTTTTCTATGTTTTCACTACAAGTCCATATTTCTCATTTTTAATTTTTTGAAAAATAATTAACAATTACTCTAGGAAGTCACATAATAATAATATCACACATATATACCCAAATCATCATAGAAACATGATAAGAATATAATGTTATTAAATGAATTGAATGAATAAAATAAGAAAAGAGAAATATTAATCAAGATATGAGAAAAATAAGTAAGAAGATTTTAAATGATGATTGAATATAAATTAACCCCATAGGTAGGTCTATAAAATCATATCAAGATATGATAATACTACGGTATAATAAATTAATAATTAAATATTAACCACCCCATTGGACCAACCACCATTATTGTGATCGAGGACATTTTATTGTAACATCACACACCAACACATTGGATAAAGAAGGGATAGAGGGCCTGTAACCATTGGTGAAACACCCAAGACACCAAAGGGTAGAAATAAATTCCAAGGGACAATCAGAAAGATGGGGATGAATTTCCTTAACGAAACAATACACCTAATGATGAAAATGTAAAAAAAACCATACCCACAGTATGATGGATGAGTAATTATAACAATACAAATAAATGAGTATCCAATGAAAAACTAATTAGGTTAGAAGTTATAATGTAATAGATGATGATCCAAGAAACCAAAATACATCAAAATTCAACAAAAAAAAGTTGGAATTTCTAAATAGAAACCAAGAGGAATCTCCAATCTCTAAAAACTAACACAGATGGATACATCAGGGTACACTACTTGGGGAATGCAATAAAATTACTTTACCAATATATAGGAACAAAATATCTAAAAATAAAAAAAAAGTGTCTAAACATGGGGTGAGTATAAATTCAGTATAAATTCTCTAATGAATTTCTTACACATGTGACTAGGATAATAAAAAATTAGCAGAATTTATATAAAATTTAAATGAAACATTTAAAATTTTGAGATCAAAACTATAAATAAGATCCACTTATGAAAAAAATTATAAAAATATTTTCATTAATTTCATACCATAAGGAATAATAATTACCTCCTTCTACACACAAATACAGACTAATACAACCATAGACCACAATCTAATCGTTGATGTGAGTCATCATTTATCTAAATTATTCATATGGTGAACCATTTTGATGGTGGGACTTTAGATAATTATCCATTCCAAGATTTCATTATTGTAAGTTTCACATATGACCATGATACATCCCCAAAATTCCCATGAACACACTCCAATAGTATCATATAATTTCATATAAATCATTTTTTGTAAAACATATAATATTGAAAACC
This sequence comes from Viscum album, assembly GCA_963277665.1. Lineage (NCBI taxonomy): Eukaryota > Viridiplantae > Streptophyta > Magnoliopsida > Santalales > Viscaceae > Viscum > Viscum album. The sequence continues at coordinate 1,149,436,611 of OY728121.1, read as the reverse complement.
ATTTTTTTCAATCATTTTTTCAAAAACTCTATGAGAATCATTCTAAAACAAGGATCACGTTACTAAAAATTAGAGGTATTTCCAAAAACATCAATGGGAAATGGATTTAAATTCCAAGACTTCATGTTCTAAAATGATTAAAATGGAAGATAATCCACCTATATATATAAAAGATAAAACCATAGAATGACAGTAATTACTTCTATATTGGGATTCAAAATAACTTCCCTTAAATAGGTCCAATAATATCACATCAATATTCATATCATAGAACATTTATCTACCTATAAAATATTTGAAAATGGCTTTGAGAGTGATTTTTGTGGTATATATAAGAAGAATAAGGAATAACATGGACATGCCATTGATTTAGGATCTCAAATACACTATGATTCATCAAATGGTTCCTCTAGACCAAAATGAATAAACATGGGAGTCCAATATAAGATATGAGTCTGAGACTAAGGATTAATAGATGAAAAATTATGTTTATGAATCTTTAACCAAAATTTAATAAAATTTTTACAAGAATTAACTAGATGCCACATGGTTCTGTCAAATTATGTTTTCAACTGTGCACCAACCATGTGCTTTATACTAGGAAATTACTAGAAAGATATATATTTTGTGGTAAAAAATTTGAAAAAAATTACAACATCCATGTAGTGATACTATCCCAAGTCAATAACCTCACATGGTTTGATTACACAGTCAAAAAATCCAAACACTAATCATGTGTTTCCATTTATATCCAAATGAGTGATTTCTCTAGAAATATTATTTTGTTGGAAAATCTGTTATCCAACCTTTAGCTTACCAAATGATTCACAACCTAACATTGAATAGTTTATATGATATATTTCATGGTTTCCCCTAAACATAATCACAATATGCACTATCTAAAACACTTTTAGAACACTTTAAAATGATCCCAAACTTCCAAAAATCTTACCAAGTATTATATAATCACAAAGTAAATATTAAATTATTAATGAACATAAAATTGGGGATGTAAAATTCACCCCACCATTGGAATTTATATAAAAAATGGGGGACCAGTGTTTGTTTGGATGATTTCCAGCAACAACTTAATAAGTTTCTTTCATATACTCATATATCTTCCTAAATAAGACTTTTTAAAAATAAAATAGGAACTAAACCAATTATTTTCCAAAGAAAAATCATCCCCTTACTATTAAAAATATGTATTGTTACATGAATCAATGAATAATATCAATCAATGTTATCATGGTCCGATCAAATAACATTTTTTGTATTAGGATGGTACTTCTTCAATTAATATTAACGCAAAACATAATGAAAAAATAAACTAGACTGGTACAGATAATTGAAAAGAAACATCACCAACACATTCACACATCTCAAGAGGTTTTATTTATCAATGATACAACCCATAATTCATACCAAAAATGAAAATTACTTACCCTTAGAGATTTTATCAAGAAAACATGACGAATGGATTCAAATGATAATAGCCATAAAAAATGATACTCATATGAATTCTAATGACTCCATGTGGTAAATATCCTCTTTCTGGTCATATGAATTTTCTTTTTTACCTCCTAGTTAAGGCTAGATCTAAATGTTGAATTCTCACTCATTTATACAAAAAAAGTGTATCATGATATGGATGAACATATTATACTTTGAATGGAAGCATAAGTATAGAGTCCAAATAATTGTTTTTGTATGAGAATTTCACTAATGGTTTATACTCCACCCACGAGCCTCCAAAATAAATAATTCATTTTCTATGCATGTATTTCATAATGTATATCATCCTTTTTGATTGTACATATATTTTAGGATGATAGGATATGATCATGGTTAATTGGGTTTTGATGTATTTATATAACAAATTCCAAAACCGTGATGTAAAATTCTGGTCCACATCAAAATTAGTTTAAATTGAAAAACATGCATTTCAAAAACTTCCCAAATATAGATTTTCAACCAATCTTCTACAATATTTTATTTTAAAATATTTATGAAGTGAGACTACTTTGTTAACCAACCGCCAATCACCAATATGGAATTGTGTTTCTAAACCATATTTTATATTCCTACGAAAAAATACATTCCTACATTCTCTCATTCCCACATGGTAATCTATAAGTAATATAACAAACTAGATTAGTGTTTTTTATCCACTTTGACATGATGATAGGTTTTGTATCTCAAGATAACCATTTCCACATATCTCTTCATGAAGATCAAAAAAATTATCTTAGTAACCTATATACCTACAATGGCCTGAAGGCCTTCATTTTTATTGATTTTTGATAATCCACCATTAAAGGGGTGAGGTGGAACCCATACAAGGACCGTATGTGTAATTATTATATATACCATAGTCCTTTGAGGAATTCATTTCCCGTAGGCTTCAAAAATTACATATAACCTAGACTAACTACTTGGAACTTCTCATACCCAACATCTTCATCGTGAAATCAGCTCTCCACCTTCGCATGGTTGTTCGGATAGGCATTCCCATGAATGCACAGGCTTGTCCCGATGGCAGGTGTCAAACCATCTCATTCTTGCAATCATTTTAGCTTCTATTGTGATGAAATCTCCTTTCTCATCCTCCTTGTAGAGCATGTACCTTGTAGGTTGTCTTGTTTTTCATCTGCACTTAAAGGTGGCCCGAGGCCTTGAGGTGGCCCTAAGGCCTTACAGACCAGAAGGCCTGGGTGGTCCGAAGGCCTTAAAGGACATAGGGACCAAATCGGTGGCTCGAAGGCCCAAACAGGGGCATATTCCCAGCTGCTACAGTGACAAATAGTGACTATAACAGTTCCCTCTACAATGGTGCTACAGTACCTGCTACAGTACCCGAAAATTCTACCTCTGCCTAGATTTGATCCATGATCACTTGGATGCACTTATGGAGTCCTTACCAACCAGTCTAAGGCTCATGTTCTTAGTAACTTATATATGAGTTTAATACTATGAAAGAAAAATATATCATAAATGGTGACTAGAATTAATAATTTTTTTTCAATGTATTTTGTAGAAACCACAATCCGAGATTTAAATCAAATCATAGATATCCCATTTAGTGTCCATAAATATTGGTCTTCCTAACATTGTGGTTTCAACTTGTGGTGAGAGATTCAAGGTGATATGTTTGATCATCTTTATCATACTAAAATAAATCAATAATAAATGAATCTCGAAAGAAAATCGCATTATAAACGTAGTTATAAAAATTTAGATGCATATTTTCGGTGTCTGACATTGCCTACTATTGAATTGATTCGTCCTTAACAAACTAATTATATGAAATCCTTTTTAATGAACTGGATAAAAAATTTTCTTCAACAAGTGTATACAGTAATTCAATGTAAAAAATTTAAAGATACTCCACTCGCCCATGTTTTCATAGATTCAAGTTCTTTTTTGGGAAAATGCCTTTCAAGATCTTATGATATATAAATGCTATAACTTATCTAATAAAATTATAAAGAAATAAATTTTTAATTTAATGTAATAAATCTGATAATACCAAATAAAATTTCAGGTAATTATTCCAATGTAGTGAATTTTTTTAAGATATATTATACGACATTACCTCTTGTATGATAACACATCCATTCTCAGATATAGATGAATCATAATAGGGCAGACACCCATGTACTATATTTAGAAACCTAATGATTTTTGATGATGTAAATAGAGCCTTATTATATTGAAAATATTTCTATATCTCAATAATCAATTTAAATGTAACACATTTCCTCATCAAATCTTTCATCATGGAGGAAAATCATGAAAAATCATGATCAATGTTTTGGTAATATCCTTCTAAGAAAATGAAATGTGTGTCTTAAAAATAATATTTATTAGTGTACTATAGATAAAATATTTTATACATTAAGGAATTATAGATAATTTACTTTTAGAGATTCCATGTACATGGAAATATACCTTTTGCATCCAAATATAAAAATTTGAAAACTCAGCCAAAATGTGTAGTGATCAAAATATATGAAACACTATAGCCAACTATAGTTTAAGATCAACCATAGTCCTAGAATACACATGGTTGTCATTGATATACACCGACACATAATTTTCAAAATATCATTGTATAGGCATATTCATCAAGTCCATAAGCACCCGTACATAATTTTTAATTCCAAAGGGTATAACTTTCTATTCATAGTGATCATAATGACACCTAAAGGTTATAATTTGAATGTACACCATTCAAACTCAATTTTGGTGACAACATGATCGAATAAAAAATTCATAGAACCATTGCGATCTATTTAATTGAAAAAATTGGTCATAAATTCAAAGACATGGATACTCAAACTTTATCACAAACTAATTAATCTCTAAATAATTGAGTAAAATCAGACGACCTTTTTCTACCATCATTACAAAATGAACTGTTGCTTACCACAAAGACGTATTATATCATAAGAACCATTTGTTTTGAGACCCTTCTAGTAGGAAATTCAATTCCATTAATTCCATTGGACCTATCCTCTAATATACAATGAAATAGGACTATTACCTGGTAGGATATCAATACAAACTTCCAATTCTATCTTATGTGGTTATTATGATAAATTATATGGGGAAATATTTGGAAAATGATCAATAATATTTATAATGTATCTAGGTCAGATTTTCTTAATATATGAAAGAGTAAACACATAAAACTAGTATGATATAGTTCTAAGCACTGATACTAAATGTTATTATCTTCTTGAATTCATATCCTAATTTTATTTAAAGATATGGTTAACTCCATTAGAAAATGTCTAAAAAAACCGCTCGGTGTAAACGTTGATATAGGGAATGAAGGATGCCAACCAATACATTACCAATATCAAGTCATATACATCCATATCAAGAATTGATTAATCCTAAACCAATTTATCTACATCGATTATTTTAGAACATGATACACACTTTAATGCTCTGTAGCCTCATTAGCTGATGGGTGTTTGGAGATTCAAGAAAGAATGCATCATATGAACATATAACCACATAAAATCAATAATACATGACCAAATTAAATAATGGTATGCACCAGTATCAAACAAGTCATGCATGATATAATAATTCAAAATAATAGTATCTCACACTTTTGAATAAGAAGACTAATCCGATGTGATCATATCCCCTACTATATACAATTTTATACTAGTTCCCCTTTGATCTACGCTTTGTTAATTTGATTATTTTACTTGATGGGTCATAATGTTAATAGAATTACCAAATCTCACTAATTTCTAAGGATGAAAATTTCTATTGAGAATTCATCCAGTCGATTAATAAGATGTCTAAGGTACATCCGATGAATCACTAGGACAAGATTTTATGGAGAAATGATCATAACTCTAGATATGTACCATATTATTATAGTTATTAAATATTCTAGGTGGTTCCAAATAGTCTCAAAACATATAATAAATTGAACCACACTAAAAAAATATACATGGTGTTTGGTTTTTAAGTAAATCATCTTGATTCCATGGTTTGATTCTCAGGTTCACCGTCACCTTGGGAATATGTGTCCCTCTTATTCTGATTCGTAAAATTAGAGTTCGAACATGTTCTTATAGGGACAACATATTGCATCCAATATGATTTATAATAAGAACCCTCTACACAATATTCACCCTATTAGTTATCTCTTCATAGACTATAATACATAGGATAAATATTTAAGAGTGAATATCTATCTTCCAGCCAATTTAATAGTTTTGTGCCTTCAGGGATGATCTATAATAGAAATTCCATAATATTTTAGAAGTACCCTCAACAAATAAGTTCTTACATTTACCATTATCTCAACTAGGTCACCAAGTATTACAACCATAATATTTATTACACATTAACACATGATTTATTAAATAAAATTACACTTAAAATAACACAAAAGATCAATATGTATAGTTCTATTGGGAATTAGGTACATGACGTTGAAATATAAGACATTGAAGACAACATATTTGTTTAAAACATCTTTAACATGCTCAAAATACTATTTGAACACAATACAACATTGGATAACGTGGGGAAATACATAAAAAATGGGAGATATATAAATCCCAGTAAGGGAATAAACATGGAATAACATGAAGAAGATGATACATGTTAAAAAATAGAACTACTGATGGGGAATAAAAATATTATAAACCATAAACATGAACCATGAAACATGATATAACATGGTAATCATAATGAAAACATGGGAAATGTGGAAAAAACATAAAACATGACATTATAAAATTACATTAGGGCTATATATACCGGTACCTCACTGTATTAGAAATTCTACAAAAGAATCAGTCTCACTTTCTATCCCAACATGATGTATCATGATACTAAACATTACCCGATGTATTAAAGTGAAATCTGGGCACACCCATCATAATCATTTCATTATCATTCATAGGTTTGCCACATAGGTCATAAAATATGGACTGAATAATAATAATAATTTATTCTAGGATTAGGAAATATGGATTAAATAAATTTATGTGTCCAAAAAATAATTATATGTGTACATTGGTGAGTACCGTTTATAGAAAAATGGGTACGGTATTCACTGTACATTTGTTTGGCCTGGAATATCATAGTAAAATTTCGATAGCATAACAACGTAACATAATAATTAATAATAATGGTTGATGAGAGATAAATGGATATCCCATCAATAGAAAACAAAATGGTTATTAATATGGACATGGGAAGACATGTATGAAGTTTAGGAAATTTATATATATTACATATGTACATAAAGAAACTTGAATCAAGAAGAGAAAGTGAGGATCCCTTATCTAATTTTAGTATATCAAAGGCTTAGCTAAGGGTCCAAATGAGGGAATATATGTGTTCCATAATTAATATAACATAAAGTGGATATTATGGTAATTATTGTAAATGAATGAGCATATAACCAATTGAAATTAAATGAACTAATTTAAAAGAAGGTTCTTGAATTGGATAAGAGGAGTAGAACATCCCTTACTTGAGTGTGTGACTTCAAAATCATGGGAGGGGATTCTTGAGAGATTGGGGGAACCATTTTAGTTCTTTATAGATATGAGGGAAGAGTAAGAATGTGTCCCATGGAGTTTTAGTGAAGAAAAATTGGAGCATGGGTGGGTTTATACAAGAAAATAGGGGGCTTTATTTATAATTTTGGTTTTGGACTCTATATAATAAAATATCATTAAATTCAGTCCATCCCATGGGTTTTTCTCATGGTTTGTTCAATATAGGAGTATTTTTAGTTATTATAGATGTAAAAGGGCCGATCTAATTAATATATTACCCCTAGTGACATGGAGGTGAGTCACACTCTTAATGAAATGACTTTGAAATTAAAAAATATATTATATGTATTGGAGGATTCAAAATGGCCTTCAAAAATAAATAAATTAAATTTAAAATCACACTATTTTAGATGTAAAACATATATATGGTCTTCGATACCATTTATAATACTTATTAAATCACTTTTTGGTTAGTTTTACGTCAAACAATAGAAAGTATATTTATACTGTATATAATTTTTACCAAACAATTCTATTATCTAAGAAAATTATGAAAAATTTACTATTGGATAATTTTGATGCCCTGATTTTTGGAATAAGTTTCCTTTTATCATAATGTATTTCTAAATATTTCATTTTTCATTTTTGAAATAATAACTGACATTTATCAATTATGATGGGATTTTTGACAAAAACATGTTTTTGAATCCTTATAGAAAGCACACATGACTTCATAAAAATTATATGATCATTTAAAATTATTAAAAGATATTTAATAATAATATTTTACTAAAAAATTATTTACTTTAAAAATTCATTAATACATGAAAAGAGATTTCTTTATTGAATATGAATATTAACCAAAAATAATATTTCCATTTTATTGAATGAAAATAAAAAAACATTTATAATGGATCATTAATAGGATAGATATATATATTTATTATTTTATAAAAAATAACATAAATACTCATTTTAATTATTACTTGGTACATATACTTTTAGTACACCAATGAACTCTCATAGGGTAAGGCATGTATTGGTGAGACTCTCAGGGGGTGGTTGAGCAAACATGGTTTGGGTCGTGATCTTGATGGGCCTAAACAACTCCCGTAGAAGGTTCCTCTATTGATTATGTTGTTTGATATCATATGGGGAATGTAGAATTAAAAATCCTATAAATTATATCTCCCTTATAATCTCTAATAAATGGGGTTTATATGGTACTATTCTACTAGTTCTGGCTATCACCTCCTTTTTCTTTGACAATTGGATTTGTTAAAACCATTTAATTATTCTTGTCTTGTGATCACTATTCCATAAAAATATTATCAATGGTAATTATTCTGAATGTTAAATTAAATATGATGGGATATAATAAAACCAAATAACTTTATGTGATTTATATATCCATACTACATAATAAGACCTTTAAATAAATTCAAATGATAATTTTATTTAAAAATTTTTAGGTCATTACTATCTTCCCCCTTAATAAATTTCACCCTAAATTTTTTATTTTCCACAATATAACATATGAGAGTAACTCTGCTTCATCACTTCCTCGAGTTCCCATGTTGCTTCTTCAAACATATTATTTCTCTACAAATCTTTTAGAAGGGACATTGTCTTACTTTGTAGAACTTCTTCACTATTAACTAATATCTTCCTCAGATGGCCCTTATAAGAAAGGCCATTCTACAATGGAAACACCTTTGGATTGGGTACATGTGATGAGTCTAGTATATACATCCTCATGAGGGATACATGGAAAACATTATATACTTGATACAAGTTCGGTGTGAGTGCTAGTTTATATGCCACCATTCTGATGCGATCAATGATTTAAAAAGGGCCGATGTACCTTAGAATAATAATTTCATTCTTCCCAAATCCTATAACATTATTCCATACATATATACATAGGAATATATTTTCTCTGGCATCAAACTCTAGGTATCATTGATGATTGTCAGCATAGTGATTTTGAAGACTCAGAGAATCCTTGATGTGTTACTGAATGGTCTTAATATTTTTCACCATTTCCTCAAGCATTTCAAGATCTAGTGGTTTTTGTTCCCTAAAAACATCCCATAATTCATGGGTTCTTTACCTCTTCCCATAAAAAGGATTTATAAGGATCAATTTGTATGCTCAAATGAAAACTTTATTTTTCAAGAACTCGGCCAAATAAAGATAATGGTATCATACTCTTTTGAAGTCCATATGACATTACCACAACATGAATTATAGTGTTTGTATAGTCTAATAATATTGGAAATCAGTTTTCGGAGAATAGGTCATACTGAAGTTCATCTTAGTGTTTAGATAATGTTGGAGACTTTTTTATAACATAGAGTTGAATCTCGGATCATGATCAGATATTATCCATAGTGGTACCCCATTCATCCTTAAGACATCTATGATGTATATATGTGTATGTTTATCCAATCGTAAGTCCAATTGAATTGATATAAAGTGTGATATATTTATAAGACAATTCAAAAAAAATCCATACAACATTGTTTCCCTAAGATGTCTTCATAATTCTAGTGAAAAAGTCCATGGTGATGCTCTGCCATTTCTAGGTTGGTATAGGTAAATGTTTCATCATCCCCTTATTCATATTACATTCATCCATCACATTATTGTATACCATACACATTGATGCATATTTAGTGATATCATTCTTCCTATTGTCCCACCAATAGGGCTCACGAAGATCTTGATACATCTCTATGCTTCCTGGGTGAATGGAGGATGTTTATACTATGTACATCATCCAACTGTTCCATATTTAATTCAAATGTTGATGGAACACATAGTCATGACCCAAATGTTACAACTCCTTATTCATAAATTTTAAATTCAATTGATTTAACTTTTCCCTTGTATTACACCTTATTCTAAATTTTTTCATCATTACTTTGATAATCCTTCATTTTCTCTTAGAGGGATGGTTGAGGAATAATTTTTGAAAATATTAATGTTGTTACATCGTTTATGATTCCGATGTCCATCATTTTCAAATATAAGATGATCAGATCCTTGTCAATTCTCATTAATGATAGAATTGTTGGATCCTTTCAAATTAGTACATCCTCCATCCTATTTTCATTATCTGGATAGTAGTGGATTGAGGAATTGTAATCCTTTGGGATTTCTATACATTTCATTGAATCATATTAAGATCGTACTATGTGAATATATATTTGAGGCTCCTGTGATTAATATATATCTCATAACTCTCCCCATAGAGATAATGAAACAAAATTCTATACCTAATGATCACAACTTGTAACTCCAAATAATGTGTGGGATAGTTTTTCTCATGAATTTTCCACTTCCTTCAGTCATAATCTATCAATTTTGGATAATTCATCATTATATATCAAGATATATTCTTTAAATAATCAATATATATAACAAATTGTTACACACTTATCATTATTGTGAACATTTTTGTAGTGAAAAGTCTCTTTTTTTATCACCTTAAATCATTACCTACAATATTTTATCCCGGAAAACTTCACTCCCTTTTGAGTCATCATAGTAAGATGGTTTGATAATTTTGAGAAATTTATCAAAAATCATCAATAATACCTAGAAAACTCAAGGAATCTACAAATATTTTTCACATATGTTGTCCCTATCCATCCTTTAATTGATTTCAACTTTTAAGGGTCCACATATATCCCACTACATATGATGATGTTCCAAAAGAAAGATACATACTTTAACTAGAACTCTAATTTCTTTTACATTGCATAATGATCCTTCATTCTCAATGTCGTTAGCACAGTTCTTAGATTCTCCACATATTCCTCATTGGGTTTTTAGTATATTAGAATATCATCTATAAAGTCTAGAAAAAAAATTTATGTGGTAATATTTAAATACAATATTCATCAAGTCCATAAATATTTACATATAATTATTTAGTCCGAATGGAATCACAATGAAATCATAATTCCCATTCTTTGTATAAAAATCAGTCTTGGGGATATATTTTTTATTTACCCTTACAAGATGATATCCAAAAAAAATTCCTAACATTGAGAAGTATTATGTGGAATGTATCTAATCAAATAATTCATGAATCCATGTTAGAGTATATTTTTTCTTCATCATGATATTCTTGAGCTCCAGAAAATCAATTCAAAGGTGCAATGACCCATCCTTGTTCTTGAAGAAGAGAACTAGTTCACCTCTTCACAAATCACTTTGGAGAATATACCCTTTATTCAGATTATCATTTATTTTCATCTCCACATGTTCCATAATAGCCATTCTATATGGATTATTTGATGTTATAAATACCCCACAAATATGGTTGAGTAAAAATTCAAACTCTTGGCCAGAAGGAAGATAAGGAAATTACTCGGGATACACATTAGCGTATTCCCCCAATAATAGGAATGTCTTCAAGGATGTTCATTTCCTTATAATTGATCAGTTATACAAGATATGATTTCTTATAGTGAAATAATATCCATGTTTGAGTTGATGGTGTTAAATAAGAATCATCCTCTTCTATTCACTTTTACAGAATGGGGGGATACTTTTCAATATGGACAATGATTTGCTTCTTACTGGAATTTATGTATGAGATATATAGGGAAATCCATTCCATTCCCTGAATTATATTAAATTCCAGAAAACAGAGTATTACAAGATTTACTAGGAGTTAAAATCACAAATTGATACATGGGAGGAGATATATATATGGGATAAAATAATTTCTACATTTCCCATTTTCACAAACATATGTACATTGATAATTTTTGTTGGTGTTCAAATAGTTCTACTAAAATTTTGTGATAAGAATGAATTTGTAGAACCCTGATCAAATTGTACAATATCTATTCTTGAATGAATAACTAGTGTACCTTTCAACAATTCATTTTCTGAATCCACTTTAGTAGTAGTGATGGAAAATACACTTCCATGATACCTTGGAGGTCGTTGGTTGCCTATGAAAACCCATTCCTTAGGCCATTGGTTTTAACAGTGTCCTAGTTCCTTGTAGTTGATGAAATGAAGAATAAACTATTGATTGAATGGATAATTCCGTTAATTTTACACATTATTATGTTTCTCAGGACATCAATAATTAGCTATTTGTCCTTCCTTACCATACCTAAATCATATCTTTATCTCCATTAGGCCATTTTTGGGGTGCTTATTTCTGCACCCATGACAAGTGGGATGAAAAATTGTTTTTGAATTATTATATTTCTCCATCAGAATGACAAAATTAACTCCACTTTCAACTAATTATCCCCATGATACCATTGGGATTCCCTAATATCCAGTTCCTCTTTGAGGGCACATAATTATATTACCTCATAGCAATCAATGTTATGTATTTATGTATATTTTTATAGACAATGTTTTAACACACTAATGGAGTGGTAAACCTTCTATTCTGGGGTAATGATAATTTAGGAGGCATATAATGAATGTCTTGTAAAGTGTCTATTCTATGCACCAATAGATTTGTCATATTTTTCCTTGAGTTCAAGGAAATCACTTTCCATTACAAGAAAAATAGAGTGAAGAAAATAATTATAATTTTTTTTGGAATTCCTTCCACTTCATTGCTTCAAAATGTTAATCCAGATTCTTGTTTTTGATCAATTCCCACCTCTGATAATCTTCTACCTGAATAAAATAAACTTCCAATTGAACCTTATCTTTCTATGAACTGTAAGGGATAAATAATATCATCTAAATGGAGTTGATCCATGATTTTCTGAATAAGGTATTAGATCATCCATTGAAATTATGAGGACATTGTCACATGATGCTATGGAAAGCGACTTGTTCTCTCTCGGGGGGGGGGGGGGTGTTTGGAACTCCTCCTAATCTAGGATTCTTTTCTGAACCGGAGCCAGCTTGGAGTGTATCATGATAATTTTTTTGATTCATACTCCCATTAGATTGGATTTTTCCTTAGGGTAGTCATCAAATTTCCCATCACATTGATTATTTACAAAATGTCTCTAATTTTCAGACATTGCCTCAAATAAAATGAAAGATAGTGGTGAGAATTTTTAACAATTAAACATTGAATGGGGAATCCAATGAAATTAAATGGATAAAAAAAAAATATTTTCTGCATATCAAATGTATTCATAGGAATCAATCTATGTTCTCTATGATCTATTTCCTAACATATATTCTAGTGGCCAGTTTTTGTTCCATTAAAAACGGATTATAATGAGATTATGAATTTACTAAAGAATAGCCTTTGGGAGTTTCAAACTAGATGAGAAGTGGGTCTCATTGTCATGTACCAGGTTATTAGGAGTTAGGCTCAGGACACCTTTCCAAAGTTGTTACTCCTAGGTACATCATTCCCTGAACCATGTCCACTTGTAGTATCTAGAAACGGATGTATATGAATAATAAAACCCATCTTATATATTTTAAAAAAATAATGGATGTTTTATTATAATTATACTTATCCCTAAGACATTTTAAAGTGTTTTATTATTTCAATCCTTAATATAGATAAACTTTCACTCTGATACAAGCTATGAAAACCAAAACATTTATTACACATTTATACATGATTTATTACATAACAGTAAACAAAAAACGACCAAAAAAATTAAATAAGTCTAGTTCATTTAGGAAATAAGTATAGTAAATAAATACATAAGACATGGAAGACAACATCTTTGTTGAAAAATTATTTAACATGCTAAAAATAATCATTCGAACATATAATTGCATGGTATAAATGACAGACATGCATAAGAAATAGTTGATATATAAATCCAATTAAGAGAATAAACATCGAATAAGAATAAGAATATGATTCATCTTATATAATATCCAAATCAACAAGAAATAAAAATAGTAAAAATCCTAATCATGGATAATGATACATGATATTGCTTTGTAATCACAAAGGAAACATGGGAAATGTGGAAAACACATTAAAAATTACATCATAAACTTAGCTCAAGGATAAATCCCCCATCAAAACATTGTGGAAAGTACCATAATATAATAATTCTTACTCCTTATCCTAACATGATGTATTATTATACTAAACATTACCCAATTCACTGGAGTGCTATCTGGGTTCACCCATCATAATCATTTCATTTCATGATCATGTGTGCCACAAAGATCATACACAATAGATCCATTCATCATCATAATTTATTACATGACCAAATTATGTATAATATATACATGAAATTACCTTATTAATAAGTATTTGTGCATAATAGTGAATACCATTGATAAATAAATTGGTACGGTATTCTCTACAATTTTATTGGCTTGGAAAATCGTGTTGAAATTTCAGCAGCATAAAAGAGTTACATAAATGTTCATAATAGTGGTTAGTGATATAGAAATGGGTATCTTATAATTATTAAATAAAATTTCATGTAATAGAAACTTGTAAATACATTTACCAACTGAATGAAATTGACATACATTTCATAAGATTGTAAATAAACACGAATCAAGAAGTGAAGATGGGGATCCCTTATAGAATTTCAGAAAATTTCATAGGAAAGTGCCCAAATAAGGAATAATAAATGATCCCTAATTAAAATAACATAAAATGGATAGTAAGAGATTTATTAGAAGTGAATCACCATATAAACAACTGAAATTAGAAGGACTAATTTCAAAGATGTTTCTAGACTTTCAAAGGAGGAGAGGAAGGTCCCATAATTGAGTGTGTGACATAAATAGTTTGGGAGGGGTTTCTTGAGATATTTGGGGAACCATTGGTGGGATATTGGGAGTGGAGTGAAGATTATGTATGTGATCCATGGAGTTTAGTGAAGATAAATGGGATATTGGGTGGGGTTTATCAGAAAAGAAGGGAATTTCATTATTATTTTGGTTGTGGACTCTACATATTAAAATACCAAATACCAAAAACCATTACATGAATATTGAGCATGGTTTCTTCCAAAGATGATTTGATTTTAATATTTTATAAGACCATGGGTATATCTTAGAAAAGTATTACACTTGGGGATGTGGATGTGAGTCAAACTCTTAAATAAATGATTTTAAAATCATAAAATATATTAAAAGTATAGTAGGATTAAAATTAGATTTAGAAAATAAATAAATAAAATTAAAATCACATATTTTTAAATGGAATAAATATATTTGGTCATGGATCCCATTTATATTATGTATTATATCACCTTTGGGACATTGTGATGTTATAAGACATAGATTATATTTTTATGTATTTAATTTTTACTTGAAAATTATACTATCTCAGAAAATATTAAAAATGATCTACTAGAAATGTTTGACATTATGATTCCAAAAAATTTATTAATTTTCTTTAAATATTATTTAAAATATATGAATTTTCACTTTTAAAATTAAAATTGAAATTTATTGAAAGTAATGCTTTTCTTGAAAATAACATTATTTTGAACACTTATAAAAATTATATTTGAATCAATAAAAAATATATGTTCATTTTTATTTAATAAAATTTATTTATTAAGAATAATTTATTAATAATTAATTTTTTTTAAAACCCATTAATTCATCGAAATTTATTTCTTAATTTAATTTTAATATTCACCAAAAATACTATTTGTGTCTTAATGAATCAAAATAAAAAAATTTATAAAGTAAAAATAAACAGATTGAAATATAATAATTATTCTATAAAACATAATTTTAATACTCATATTTCTATGTACTTAATTTATATCCCTTTAAAACACAATAAAATTTCCTAAGGTTAAGGTGTTCGATTGTGGGGATTTCTTGGGTTTTTTCGACAAATGTTCTTTGGGATATAATATTTATGAGCATTAATATCTTCCATAAATAGTTTTTCACATGATTAAGATGTTGGATGTAATGTTCGGAATAGTTAAGGGAAATCCTAGAAATTCTATCTCCCTTGAAGGCTCTGATAACTGGCCTTCATAGGGTATGATCCTACTGGTAGACACTACCACTTATTTTGTTTCTAACAATTAGATTTGATAAAACCTTATATTTATACTAATCCCATGATCATTTTTTAATAGATATATTATCAACTATAATTATTTTTAATGGTCAATTAAATCTGATAGGATATAATAAAACCAAATAAGTTCATGTGTTTTCTTTAACCTTATTACATAAAATACATTCAAAAAAATTTCAAGGGGAATATTATTTATAAAAGAATAGATCATTAAAAAAAGGAAATATAATATTTTATTTATTATATTATTCTACTCTTCCTTATTTTCAATCCTGGAATCCTCTCAAAATATGGGTATATTAGGATACAAAAACTGTATAGAATTATCCACTTACCAGGTTTCATCATTTTTATTTCCTCTCCCAATGGATTAACAATATTGAATGATGCATTGGAAATTTTTTTGTTCAACTTAGGTTCAGGTGAAACAACACTTTTCATGGACTCCTCATTCTAATTTCAATGAAATACAAATGTTGAATTTTCTATATAAACTAAAAAAGCATTTGGTAAAAAATATCTAGCAACTAAAGATATAAAAAATTCCAAATCACCATAATTATCAAGAATTGAAACCATTTTTTCAAAATTAATTCATTTTAACCATTATAACCCTTTATATAATTAAAAAAATAGAAACTGAGAAATTCAGTCCAAGTGGGAGCACTAGCATAAAATATATTAAACGGATTGAAGATTTCATGTTGGTTATTTATAACTGATGTATAATGCTATGTATATTGATTTATTAGATCTGTTATATTATAAATGACATGAAAAAAAAATTATCTCACTTTATAATGTATGTTATATAATAACTAACATGATAAATAATGCATCTCTATTTATCACGTCGGTTATAGAATAACAGACGTCATATAGATAATAACATTGTTTTATCAGATCATATTTTCTATAGTCAACGTGAAAAATAATTTTATCATATTGGTTAGTAAATAACTTATGTGATAAATCATTTAAAAATTTTATAAAGCCCCATTTTGAGTCATTGAGGTGTTTTTTATTGGGTGATAGTGACTCGGTTGTCTCTTGAATGGAAACCCTAAAATGATTTCCTCAATCATGTGGCCTGCAACAACATTTTTTCATCTTCATTCATCATCATTATCATTTTTGAATCTATATGATCAACCCACAAATCTCATGTAATCCTCACACACCTCAATTTTGGTCATTCTATTTCATGGATTCTCTATCTCTATTTTTTTTAAATATCATTTACTAAAATATTTTATAAAAATATTGATTAATTTCGTCATGTCATTTGATTGCATCCATAGCTAGAAAGTAAGTTAGAGTCCAATCCATGTATTATTTTTTTGGGACATGGTTTTTATTCCAATGAAACACTATGTATTCACAATAAGTCCTTGTTACATGAATTTAATTAATTTTATAGTTTTTATTATATTCATTCCTCATTCTTGGAATGAATAGATTTATTGTTCCCCGCAATGTGAGTCCTTGTGTGGTTGAAAATAATGTACACTACTTACACATCATGAAACACCTTAAAACTTCTGGCATATGGCTAGTAAATAAAGAGTATTTTGTGAAACTACCTAAAATTCCCCCAAATGACAAGAAATTATATTTTTTTTCTCATCAAGGGGATTCAAATCACTACAAAAGGACGGCACTTCATAGTTAGAAGTCATGTATCAATGTTATATTTACAAAAGAAAATACCACATAGATGGTTTCATCCAAAATTATTCAATTACTAATGGTCTATTTATGGTCACATGATGGTGAAAAAACCTAACATTTCAACTACTAGTTAAAATAAAAAATTAAAAAATTTCATCAAATTCAAAATTTTATCCAAAGATAAAAATTATTATAAATTAATATATGAATCATAAAATACCACTTGTATGCTATGGTTTGTAGATAAATAATATTATCCTTATTCTAATAATGGATGTCTATTAGTTTCATTCAGTCATAATATTATACAACAAATTAATAGCTCAAAATCATTGAGATATTATATTTACCATATGATTTAAATTTAATTTATATATATAATATTTCCAAATAAATATATTTTTCTTTGTTTTGGATTTATAAAATGATTTTGGTCTTACTATTTTTTAGATAAAGGATCAATCTGTTGAATCTATGTTTTAGTATTAAAAAATAAACTCTATGGACATCCAATTATCATTATACAATAATATAGTGCTAGATTGAGTTTTTCTAATATATTATGTCATTCAAAAAATAAAGAAATGAATTCCATTATAATGATTGTGTAACTCAATAGAGTTATCTCATTTTTTGGAATGGTCCTTGGAGTAATGATGATATTTTTTTCTCCAAGAATTTATAGATAAAATTTTATTTCTATGGTTGGGAGAATTTTCAAAAGATGGTTTTTTACAATAGTATTCATACCATAAAATTATTTAACACTTGGAAATTATTCATATACCACATCCTATAGAAATATGTTAAACTATTGTGTGACCTAAAATGTATGTGAATTATAATACGACTTCAAGGGTATTATTCTTATGTGTTAATGTTAACATGAGTTACATTGATGCAAAAAATTGTGACGGGTTAATACTACATCACACTAGTGTATTTTGATTTATTATTACAAAGTTATTTTCTTTAATATTTCTAAAAAACCATATCATTATTAATTTTAAATATGAATATATTTTTTAATATTTCAAAATTGTGTTACTCTCAAATTATAGAAATATTTAAATAAATTTAAAATTGGCTTATCTAACTATATTTTCTTTTTTAAGATATTCCCAGGCTTATATTTTTATAACTTATCATTTATATTTAATCTAATATTTAATTAATGTATAGATTTCGTAATAATATTTTTCAAATATGATTTTTTTTATATTTTAAAATTTTATTAGTTTAAAATTATTACATATTTCATATAAATAGAAAATTGTATTTTCTTAAAAAATATATGATTTTGATATATATTATATATAATAATGATTTGACGTTCTATTGTAGCACATTGAATGAGTGATGAATATGAGGAAGGTGTTGATGATTTTACTGGAATTTTCTAAACACAATGTTCTAAACAATGGAATTTTTTTCTATCCATGAATTAAATGTGTAAATATCAATAAGATGAAAAGTAGTCATATCGAAGATCATTTAATTTGTCATGATTTTAATCAGAGTTACTACCATTGGATTTGGCATGGTGAAGCTGGGCTGACATTCAGATATACTAATGATTATTATTTTAATGATGGTAACTCTGATAAAATTGAATAAAGGATTGATGACATTAATCAGAGGGTATTTAGAAACAACAAAAAATTGAACATCTATATGTTGATAATAAAAATCCATTGAATCTAGGTCGATGGATTTTATCGTATTATCATCGGTGTTACGATTGATTAACATGCAGGACAAACATGGTTGGAAGGACAAAAGATTAACTAATTTTCTTAAAGTGTTGAATGATATTATTTATGAAGACAATTATCTTCTTGATTCACTTTATAAAGAGAACAAAATACTTTTCCAAAATGGAATTATTGTATAAATTAATACATGACCTCCCAAATGACTATGTGATATGTATGAAAGAATATATATTTCTGTTGGGGTGTCCAAATTTTGGGACATCACATTATAAGTTGAAAGAAAAATAAATGGCCAGTTTATATGTTACAGAGACACCGTAAAAGGTCTTTTCGTATCTTCCAATAATTACCCATTTGAAACATTAATTTTTTAATTCATATTATCAAAAAGGTTATGATGGAAAGCTGTAGAATGGATATGTGATGAAAAAATACATCATCCTGCAGATTTTCCAAAGTGAAGAAAAAATGATCACCAGTTTCCTATATTTGGAAAAGAATATAGAAATATAATACTTGGATTTTGTATAGATAAAATGGATCCACATTGATTCCATAGTAGTACACATATTTCATGCCCTTTTTTCTTCGTATTTTAAAACCTAAAGCCTAAATCTTTAATGAAGTGATAATATGTCATGTTGAGTTTAATGATATCTGGACCAAAACAACCCAGAAATGATATTAATTTTTATTGTCACCATTTATTTATTATTTGAATCTCTTATGGTAGGATACTATTAGGGTGTATGATTATTATAAAATGGACTATTTTGAACTTCTTTAAATGATTATGTTCACTATAAATGACATCCTAGTATATTGAATTTTTTCTTGATACAATGTTAAGGGTCCTAAAGTGTTTCCAATTTGTGACCTAAAGAAATCATTTTATCAATTTAATCTTGGGAGAAAAATAATATATATTGGTAATCAAATGTTTTTTTTATATGGATAACTCTTATAGAAGAGTAGAAAAGGCATTCAATAGCTCACACGAAATTGATATTGTCCCAAAACCATTTTCCACGTATGATTATTTTGATAGGGTTGAAAAACATGATGTGAAATTTGGAAAGACACAAAAATATGGCCATGATATACATAAATAAAATAAAAGACCAATATTTTTTGACCTACCATATTAGAGAAATCATGAAGTAAAAAATAATATTGATGTCATGCGCATGGAAAATAAAAGATGTGATAGATTGATTAGAACATTTATAGATATTAATGTATAGACTAAAGATGATTTGACTGTAAAATTATCCTTACAATCAATGGAATCAAATTTAGAGTTAGCCCCCACTGTATTTGGAAGGCAGGAATTTCTTACCCCAGCATGTTGAAATTTTTTGAAGAGGAATAAAATTAGCTTTTTTCAGTGTCTTCACGATATCAAAGTGTCACAGGTTTATTCTTAAAATCTAAAAAATAATATTTCTCTTCAAATGATTTGATGTTCAAAGGTATGAAATATCATGACTGTCACATCATGATGAAAAAACTGCTACCAGTTTCATTGCATTGAATATTTCCCATCAGTGTCAAAAATAATATTATGAAGGTGTGTTATATTTTAAATTTATTTATTAAAAATGATATTGATCCGTCTGCGTTGAATTTTTTTGGAAACAATGAAATTTATATACTTTGATGATGGGAAAAGTATTTTCCTCCAATTTTTTTTTAAATAATGGTGCATTTAATGGTTTATTTGCTTCTATAAATAATGCTTGGTAGATAAGAATATAATTGATAGATGTATCATTTTTAAAGGAATCTGATGACATTAAAGGGGTATGATAATATTCTATATCGAACTAAAGAAACTATTGTTGACAATTATATTTCTAAGGAGTTTGGAGGGTTTTTTATGAGCTACATGTCTACGGTAGAGCACATTGGTTTTCCTCCATCCTTCCATGAATGAGTTATTTATGGTAGAAAGGGGATTCATTGATTGAAAGTAAAAGATTTCTTAGGTTAATAGATAAATAAGGTACATTTATAATCCTGAATAACATTGATTATTACCAACCATATATAAAATTGAATATTAATTTGTTGAAACAATGTCATCCAAAGAAGAATGATATGTGGATTTTGAATGAGCATAACAAAACTATTTTCTGTGTTTTAAAAAGACCATGCTTCATAGATCAGATGCATTAGAAAGAAAAATATGGTTAGTGGAATATCTAAGATTAAATATGATTACGTGGTCCGATTATTAAATTAATGTCCACACATTTAATACAAAATATCAAGATAATAGATGTTTAGTTTAGACTATTTGTGTATTAGTATTCATAGAAACAATGCATTTTTTATTTCTAAAGAAAAAACCGAATTTTTGTATCAAGTTCATATTATGGAGTAACTGAAGAATTATGTGATGATGATTACAATAAATTTAATGATCAAGAGTTTAACTGTAAATTAATTATCAATAAAAATAGTATAAAAAACAATGAATTTGGAATGTAACTTATTATTATGAATAGATTGGAAGACACATAAGAATATTTAATAAGGAAAACACATGGAAAATAAATTTTCTAGGTTCTTGGTCAAGACAATATCCATTTTTATATTTTTTAATATCGAAAAAAACAATATGTTGGTGATGATCGAATTAATGAACATGCTGATTTATGTGAGATCCCTAATGTCATGGAAATATTAATAGATAATGATGATGAGCCTGTCGTAAACATGGTTTGTTCTATAAGGAACAATAATGATTAAGGAATTTGGGAAAACAATACTTTAGTACATTCCTAATATTATAGGTAATATATGTTTATTTTTTTCCACTTTTATTAATTCTAGAAAATGGTAGATATGATAATTTGTTATCATTATTAAAATGAATATTAAAACTAAAATGTAAAAATATTTTTTATATTAGTTTACTTTTTTATAGTTTATAATGTTTTCCATTATAAAAAAAATATATATTTATTTATTAAATGTAAAATTATATTAAATATAACAAGTTTAATACAAAAAATAATATTTTATATTAGTATATTTGAAATATATTCTTTTTTTTTTGTAAAAATGATTTATTTGGTATGACCTTTTTTCATATTCCTACAATGATTTTTGATTTGTTTCCATTCATTTATATGAAATTTCATATAACATTAATGTTTTTGGTATATTAGTTAAATATAAAAAATATGTATTATATTGTGTTATGTTTTATATTACTTTTTTGTCTCATAATAATTCAATTTTTATTCACATTTTTATTGTAATTGTTGAATTTGTAGATTTTTGTATTAGGTGTAGTTACTTTGATTTAAAGTATAATGACAGATCAATCAATTGATCAAACAAATTCTTCTAGAGATGAGAATCTTGATTGTACCTATGGGGTGGAACATGAACACGGTCCTCTTAATGATACCCTACCATCATTATAAGAGTCAAATACTCCCATAGAGGTAAAGAAGATTTTGAGGGTTGGTTAAGGTGGATGTATATGATTACAAAAATTATATGTTTCTCATAGCTAGGACTAGAGGATAGTGGTAGAATTTTATGATAATGATATTTCAAGAGGTCCTACTAAAAAAATTAATGATGTTTGTATCAATTCAGGGTAAAAGAAAATTCAATATTTTGTTTATTGATTGGAGAAGTGATGATAAAGAAACAATGCCTCAGTTTTGGGAGACCATTTTGGTAAGATCTGTTGTTATTTTTTTACTAATCTTGAATTGTTTCAAGTAATATTTTTTACCCCTTCTTGTTAGATGGATTTTGATATAACTGACACTAGAGTAGTTATACGGAATTTTTTATCAATGGCTTCAAAGAGATGGGGGGACGTAAAGTCAACCATCACATATGATTTCATTTTTGTGCATTGGAATGTTCAATATCCATGTGATATATATATATATATATATCCCTTTATAGTTAAAGACTCATGGAAATAAATTTTTGTAACTATAAGTCAAGAATCATTTTGGTTAAGTAAAATGTAAACATTCAGAAGTTTTCTTATATTATAATGAACTTATTAATGAATTTTAATGATTTTTTATTTCTAATTTAGAAGAATTGAGGAGATAACATCAGGAGATCCAATCAAGAAACGTATACACTCATACATTATCTCAGAAGGGTATACATTATTGTAAGATCAAACAATGTCTAAAAAATTAAAAAAAGTGAGATGAGTCTTCAAGATCTGAAGAGGTTTCCACTCTACACCCCTAGTAAGACCTTAAAACTGGATGAGGGCTCAGATGAGAAAAAAGGAGAAATATCTTATGGAAGAATTGAGGGTTGTTGTTGAGTGGATTGTAATATGTTTATTTTATTTATTTATTTATGTTTATTCCATTCATTATATATTTTTTATCAATATAAATTTTCTATAAAATTCATACATGATTCTATTTAGGAGAAGAGAACACATGGGGTATTTGTAGAAAATGTGGTAAAGACATTTTATCTAAAGCATTGGGTAAGCCCGAACCCCCGGGTTGTGTATGAGGATACCAGGCAGGTGTATGAATGAGAAATGTGTTACAATGTTCCTTAGATTCAATAATGGATTTTATTTTTTAAAAAATATAATATTTTTTGGTTGATGTTTAGAATATTAATGTGATAATAGATGGAATGATCAACGCATTATTACAATACATGATTGCATACATGAAAAGGAAATTTCATACTGCAAATCCAACACTTCCACCTACTCTAATTACTCACCCTCCTCCACCTCCACCAACAGACCCCATTTTAATCCTACTTCTATGCACACTCCTCCACCTCCTCTTACAGAGACTATTTTTTATCATACTCCCACACCACTCCTCAACATCATCCTAGTTACTGTGAGTTATATGTTGATGATCAGTAACATATAGTTCCATATGGTATTATATAATATATTGGACATACCATTCCTCAACAATTATTACAGATGGAGTATCATATGGTCATTTTATAAAATATTATCGATATATCTGCTAGAGTACCATTACCTAGATATGAGATGATGGTAGTTGGACAAAGTATTGATCACTTTTTAGTTGGTCAATATTTAATTCTAAAATGTTTTATCATATAGGTGTGTGTATATTTTATCTTTTATTTAATTTTTGTATTAAACATGTTTTATCATTTGAATAATAATAATAAATATATATATATATATATATATTTAAATGAGTAATTTAATGGTAATAAAATATTTTATAACCAAAAAAAAAATCTACTGTTACATTAGATGTAGAATCTAGTATTCTTGACAAATTTTCATTATATTAAATTTTTTCAGTGGGTGTTTATATGATTCTAATGGAATCCAATGTATTTGGCTGTGTAATAATTATGGGGACTTTGAAAAATGATATCATGGTTTTTATAATAGGAGATATATTGGGCATTAATGTGATACATGTTTTTGTGTGTTAGTCATAAAATAAATCCTTCCATGTATATGGATTGATGGACCTATAGAAATTTTGTCGTGAAGTGTGAATAATGATTGAAAAGGAAATAATTGTTTATATTACTATATTTTTGAACAAAACATATTTATGAAATGATTGATGTTTCCATATGTTAAGAGGTATAAAACCTATGTCTCAAAAATTCTTATTTATCTTTTAACATAATAACCACTAACATTAAAATTTATTTTATATCCATAACCATTGGATGTTAGGAGTTTTTTGTGTAAGGGAGAAGACACTTTTTTTTTGATATTCTCTATCCCTAGCGACGTGCAATGAAATTTTAAAAACGTTTTGGAACTGCGTGTTTTAATTTCATAATAGTTTCTTATTATAATGACCTTTTAATTTATTTCATTAGTACTATTTTCTGATAGGGGATGGGATTTAATTCAGTAAATAATAATTAAAATGAACACTGAGGTCAAATATGTAAAAGTAAAGGTGAATTTCCATTTGTAATTAGTATATTTTAAATATATTATAGAAAAAAGATATTTTGAATTGAAAAACTCATTTAAAACGAATTTTGATAAACAAAATGACATTAAAGAATGCATATATTATGTGTAATGATTTATGTATGAAACAATTAAAACTGGAATAGTCACAATGTTCACCATGGTTATATTTCCTTATAAGCTATTCTTTAATAATTTATGTGTTGTATTCATTATACCTGTTAAATCATTTCCTTGTAATCTGTATATTTTTAATGACTCTTACCATTATAGTGCAAAAGATCTCACAAACATACTAGTAGAATGGGAAAATCATTTTATTGGTTCGGTTGGATATTATTTTTTTAGTGAATATTGTAATTTTTAATTTCAAAATTGTAAATGTGTATTTTATAGTTGTTTTGGTTGGATTTAGGTTTTTTTAGTTAATGTTGTAATTTTGAATGTTGTAATTGTGCATTTGTATTTACTGGTTGTTTTTTTATTGTTTTATTTCTGCCTATTTTTATATTTTGTGGTATTGGTTGGAAACATATAAGATGGGAAAAATGTAATATTTGTTATAATTTTTTTACATATGTTATTTTATAATCTATGTAAAAATGCTCGTGTTTTTGTTTTCCATATCTGTAACATCCCAGGTAAATAAAAAATATGACATTTTAATATTTATTAATATTGGTGAATTAAATATTAATTTTACATTAATGGGGATGATACGTTTGATGGAATACCCGATACAAAACAATGGGTTTCTTTGAAATCTTACACTGCACCCAACGTTGAGTTATACCAAAAAATAATATAATGTTATTATTATATTAAATGGTAGTTAATGCCTAGACATTGTATTAGCATGACTGAACCGAACTAACTACAATATGATTATATATGTTTGTTAAATGTTTTTATATTTTTCAAATAAATTTTAGCGGCATAAAATAAAAAAGTATCCATTTTTAAGCATAAATATTCTAATAATTTTAAAGGGTCGATTTTCCTCCATTTGATAGAAACCCATTTTTAAATCTCAGTTTTGTCACTTTTATATGATCTATTTGAAAAAATAATATTATTATTTAGAATCAAGACATCAAAATTATCTTTTCATGAAATTTTTGTATTTTTCTAATAATTCTAATTTTTTAATGAAAAGTGAAAAATACTGTATTTTGATTCAAAAAAGCCTTTTAATATAATTAATTTATTTGGATATATTATGTTCCTAATTGGTTTTAAAGTGTAATTACATTATATTTTTACAATTTAATATAATTTTTGTCATTCTATGTAATTTTACTTTGAAATTTTACATAAACAAGTATCAATCTTTTGATGGTTATTATTTCAAAAAAACCTGCTTTTTGTTTTGACAACAGGAAATAATTTTATATTAATTTCTGCCAATTATGTGTTTTGAATTTAGAAAAATTTATTCCATATTTGGAATCAGGAGGTACAAATTGTGTAAATATGTAACATTTGTTTTATACATTATAAATATTATTTGAGTAAATATTTTATTTACCATGGTTAAAGGGTAAATCTGGTAAATAAGGGTAATAAATAATATTATAATAATTTTAAATTACCATAAAATATATCCTAACAAATAGGATGATACATGTCCTACCATTGGCATCATTGGGGTGACTTTGGGACCCCATGGAGTCACATGAGAGTAATAATGACACTTTATATTAATAAATTTAAAGTAAAAACAAAGATGACTTAAACATATATCTTTTAGTAAATAAATTTTTAATGGGGTTATATATTTTATCTCTTAGAATATGAATATTAATTTGAAATCTAAAATTATTTCCTACATCATGTTGGGTTTTTTTTAATTTTTAGACCTCAAATAAATAAATGTATTTACGACACAAAAATGATGTAGCGTTTACCTCATTAATGAATGATTTAAATAAACATGATTTTAAAAATTAATACAACATCCCAAACCTATAAAATTATTATTGGATTATTTTATTCATAACAATAGTCATCTTATATTTCACATTAATTAGTTTTGGACCATTAGAAACCTAATATAATTATATAACAAAATAATATTTTCAAACGTTCCTAAAGAGCCCATCCTACCGCTTATAAAAAGCCATCACTTCTAACCTATTTGTGACACCATTAAATCTCCTTGTCCCATCAAATATCTTCCCAATTAATCTCCCTACACTAATCTATTCCTCCTAGAATCATTACCTTATTCCTAAGGCACTTCATGTAAATATTTTGGTCCAACCAAAGGGAGATACATGATTTAACGGTAACATCTTCTCTTAAGTTCTTTTCATTTATTTTAATTCTCCAATCCCATAAAATCTATTTATTTCTTTATTTTATAAAAACAACAGTATGTTTAATAAACTATGATGTTTTTATGATATGTATTATAACTACACATCCACAGAGCTCGATCGAATGGATACGAACATACTGTTTCTGTGGATGGTGAACTATTGCCTCATGAAATGATGACTGTTAAAATATCTCCAATCGCATCTCATGGTGGCCATTATAATGTAAATATATTTATTTGGGATATATATTATATATATTTTCTCTTTACTTCTTTATTTTTTATTTATATCTTACCTTCATGGTTTCCAAAATGGGTAAAAGTGATAATTTCATTTGAGAAAATGCAGACAACTGCCCCCTCAATGTTATATGACTCATTCATGCAATGGGTGTGATGTATAAAAGATTGAGTTAATAAAATTATATATAATATTATACTAGAATTATAATATAAATATTTATAATTATTTTTTCATTCCATAAAAATGTGAAATAGAAATGAAAGTAGCGTTCATGTGTACGTACGACTAAACATCTCCATGAACGGTGCATTTTATTTCTTATCGTTAAATGTTATGTACTATTATAAATATAAATATATATATATATACTGGATATATATGATATATAAATCCAGAATATAATTATTCATTTAATGTAATTTTTACCACATGGACAATATAAAATTATAACAAGGTCAATGTTAAGTCAAGTTCCGAACATCGATAAAATGGCTGATATGAACTCAAATAATCAACTAATTGTTTTAGAATGGTAAATGGTGATATAAAAGGAATAATAAACATGAATAAGGTTCATAATCATGTATAAATTAACTTATTTTTATTATTTAGGAAATTAAATAATGAATGGTTCAATTCACACATGAGGTAAGGGAACTTTTTAACCCAATTTCCATTCTTTGGGTTGATATTCTCTTTATATTTTATGTTGTTATTTGATTATGTGAGAAATGAAATTTTATATCTTATCATGTATTTATACTTTCTTTATGTGTACTTATATTGAATACCCATAACCAATCTTATATATTTAAAAATTATCTTTGTAAGAGACTTTGTCTCAATCTCCTTTCATTGAGGCATGTTTTGATAATATACACCTCCTTATTTTATACATTATATAATAAATCCATTTTACTTTTAATACAATTCAAAGGTAATATTTTTTCTATTGAGTGTTTTACTAAACGGAAATCTTTTTAATGTTTGTGGCGACAATGACCTTTCTGCCACCATAATCATTATATGGCTTCCTCTATAAGCCATAATGTTTTTAAAAGGAAATGAAATCCCTTATTCTTTTTTTTGGTGTTTTGTTATTGAAAATGGTTTTTGAAAATGATTGATTATTTCAATATCATGAAATTATTTATTGTGTTTTCAAATGAAATGTTATTAGTGAAATTTTTATATTTGAAATATTTTATGTGGTATGATTATATAATGAAACTTTGACATTTGATGGGTGGTTACATGATAAAACAATGATGTGTATTTCCATGACAAAATAGGACGGGTTGTTATGTTATTGACTCCAATACATTGGGTTTGGAAGTCTTCCGTATGGCGATTCCATTTAGTGATATGTGTGGAAGTTGAGTGTATGGTCATTCCATTTAATCATGTTTATGTCCCATTTTACCTTTTTATTTTATGTGTGCATTCTATGGGTTTATGGTAATATTTTGGGTACAAAAGTGTAAGCAATGATATTTTATTCAGTGAAGAGTATTTACTACTTCATAAAGGTTAGATGTATTACTTATGGTAATGTATTCATGTTTTACTTGTTGTTTAGAAAAACTACTAGTTTTCTATCATTTTGTATCCCTTAATTAGCTTTTTATTCTCGTCTTACGTTTTTTTAAATGTTTTTCACATGACATAAAGATGGATAGGAATACTAATGGGATCATGTAAATATCATTATTTCTAAAATATGGAACTATACATGACTATTTTTTAATAGTTTTTATTTAATGAAAAAAATGGATACTGTGTATAAGTGTCTACGTGCAATATTCAAGCTGTTATGTATATGTTATGACCTAATTCTCTAAAGCTATAAAATTGAAAAGTTCATCAATGTTAATAATTAACTTAATTGTAGATTAAAAAATGTATAAGTCCGAGTCTTTATAGTTGGTATCATAGGTCAGTTTATACTACTTTAGGAGTTATGATATTGTTAAATTAATATCTATAAATTAATTTATGGAAATATTGAAATGATATTGAATTTATAGAGAACCATGTGCATTGGCTATGATATTTCTATGTTCAGAATGGTTTTCCATAGAGGAAACATGGAAACTATTTTGGGAAGGCATACAGAGGAGAATAAACTTCCTAATAAGCAACCAAAGAAAGTCAGAATCGGTACTAAACTATTTTTTGTAGTGATGAACTAGTGGAATCTGGCTATAAATGGTGGTGATATACATATATGTGATCATCTAGATCAACTAAAGAGAAACATATCAGTAGTAGAGCATTTCATGAGGCAACATCCCCCATTATTCAAAGAATAATCTGACACCATTCTAGCTTAAAGGTGGTTTAAAGAACTATAGATTATTTTTGATGTCATGGGGTGTTCATAACATCAATTGGTTCGTATCAATGTTTACCATTTTTGAAGGTGAAACAGATCAGTGGTGGTCGATGGTGAAAAATACCAGGGATAGTGAAGAGATTGGTACTCTTCATTGGTATGAATTCAAATGTATGTTACTTTATAAATATTTTCCAAAGTTGGTTCAAATTAGGATGAAAAAACAATACTTGTAATTGAAGAAAGAGGATGACACATTGGCTGTGTATGAAGAAAAGTTCGCTCGACTGGCAAGGTATGCTCCGAATTTCATCTAATATCTTGATAGAAAGATACGTCAATTTTACTCAGGACTGAAGCCGTTGTATCAATGATTATTAGCCTCTAATAAATTAAAAGGCTGTGAGAAACATTCCAGATATGCCGAGAAGGTAGAAATGGAGTTTTATGATGATCAGTTGTTCCAAGTGAGCAATAAAAGAAGAGGTCCAGTTGGATGTAAAAGGTAAAAAGTTCATAAAAAATCATTTAGGTAAGAAAATTAAACATCCCTCATGTGAGATGTGTGGAAAAAATCATCCTAGAGAATTATTATCAAGATCAATAATGTGCTTCCGGTGTGGTAAGTCTGGTTATATTACTCTTAACTGTATGTAAGATGGTCAATAAGGAAATGAAAAGCCAACGGTTAGATGTTTTAAGTGTAATTAAATGGGTCATTATAAAAATGAGTGTCCAGAAAAGAACATAACTGAGGGAAATCAGCTTGATTATAAGAAGAAAGAGGTGGTGAAATCATTTGCAACTACGTCAATAGATGTTGAGCCATCAAATGATGTAGTATCAGGTTAACTATTTGTTTATTCAGATTATTCCAATGTGTTGTCTAATTCAAGGTATACATGTTCTTTTATTTATAATAAGTTTTTTAGTAAATTAAGAATTCCATCTTAATTTTTGAATACTGAACTTATGGTAAAAACAAACGAAGGAAATGTTCAGACAAAAAAAAGTTATAAGAACTTTCCTATCCTTGTGTGCGGAAAGAATATACCTATAAACCTTATATTTTTTCCTCTAGTAGAGTTTGTTGTTATTTCAGTCCTGGATTGGCTATCTGTTTACCAGGCTACGATTGATTGTAGAGCTAAAGTTGTTTCTTTTCACAACGAATTTTAGATTGAGTACCAGAATGAACCCTTAATTTTGATAACATATCTGGAAGTTGAGACACTTATAAAACATTGAAATGAAAGTTACCTTTCACATATTATTGATAAGAATTGAACTATACAGATTAATGAAGTTCCAGTATTAAATGAGTACCTTTATGTTTTTCCTGATGAGTTTCCTGCTATAATACCTGTAACGCCCCGACCCTAGATACCCAGAGTCGGTGCATTATTTTAATATATTAGCATGATTACAAGGAATCATGTCCGGAAAGACAGATCAGTTTATCAGTCGTGGAAGATAGATTACATACATGAATGTTACATTACACATTCTAACATACAATACAAAAAATATTCCTTTGAGAATGCCATTGTTCCCTTATCTTAACCCTGCATCTCAAACATAAAACACTTCTTAGGATTTTGGGAAAATAAAACATATGAAAGGGGTGATATTAGATGCTCAGTAAGGGTAAATAATTTAGTTGAAGCAATAATATTTTATGGCAAGATGTATAAAAAAACAATATCCTTTTTAACATAAAATTGAACAAAATATGGAAAAAATAAATCAAACATTACCATATAAACATGGAAATGGATATTCTACTAGTCGAATAATCACATGTAATAACTAATTTCATAATGAATGAATGTACCATAAAACACTTTAATTTCTATGTTAAGGCCTTGTGCCAGGACCTATAGGCTAATTGTAACCGAACCCCAACCCGGAGAGCCTGTGTAACCGGACTCCAACCCGGAGAGCCTCTATAACCAGACTACATCTTTGAGGGTCTACTATAACTGGACCCCAACCCGGAGGGATTACTTTTACCGGTCCCCAACCCGGAACATACTAATCCAATACATTATTCTTAAGAAAAGGTTGAAATATAACATGAACATTCATATTAAAACTGGCATCCTAAATGATAAAACCATAACCATAAACCATGAATGGAATAAAAATAACTCATAAATATTCAAACATATCACAAATACTTAAATACAATATGGAATATTTGTATCCTAATCAATCAACTTCAAACAAGTGTAAAATTTATCAAAGGATGTTGACATAGATGAAATGAAAACTATTTGAGAGAAATATCTATTTAGGTTTTGAAATCATTTAAGAGTCACATAATTATAAAAGAAAACATTTATTTTTAAAATATTATTATAATCTTGTAAGGGAAGCTTCAACAATGTTTTAACGGTAGAAAATAGCCGCACCCACCGTATAAGTTAAAAAAAATTCTTACCTTAAATTTTTCAAAATGGTCATAAAGTACCTAGTTTTTAAAACAACATAATGTTTCCTTTATAAAAATATTATAAAAAGTCAAACAAGGGTGTAAATTAATTTATCCCACGGTCTAGTAAATAGTAATTTTTTAAATACACTTTTATGAAAACATGGATGTTGATGATAAAGAGGTCCCAGAAGATACCTACGTAAAAACAACCTCGAATAATAAAAAGATTATGAAATTAAACCTCACCTTGTACTTTTCCTTGTTTGAGGATACGTTAAAATATTGTATAATAGTTAAATAATTGTTATCAAATTATACAAGAACCATATACCTAATTATGATATCATATATAATCGTTTAATAATGCTTTGTCAATAATATTTTAGTATTATCGTCATTTCCGGTGTTAACTGATTTGGTTTTCTATATATTCATTGTTATGTGAGTCATGTTTTTTATGTGTGGGATGATTCTTATTCATATCCAAGATTATATCAAGTCTTTCAACATTATTTTTAATCATCAAATGAAAATTATTCTTGAATGGTTTCGATGGGCAATGAATCTCATCGCGTTGGTGGAGACGGTAATCTGTACGTACGTACGATCGACAATATGATTATTTTGATATTAAAATCATATATAATTGGATGTTATATCATATATAAAGAATAATAAACATGTTATATTTATTATTTACATCAATTATACACAATTATTATAATTATCCAAATAATAACGTATTGAATAACAACTACACCACGACGTGGAGACGGTAAGTCGTACGTACGCACGTATGGTGACATGTCATTCATAGGATGGATAGAATAATGAATATGGTTGTAAAATATTTATAATAAAATAATATTATATATAAGATACTGGATTTATTGTTTTACAATGTAAAAAACAAGGAAAGAAGGAGTGTAAGAAGAAAATACCTTGGAAAAGGTGATGAAGTATTTACATCTTCTTTAGGTTCTTCCAATTTATTTGATCAAAAGGGATCCTTAGGTTCAATTTTGGACTAAAGTAAGGCCTATAGGATTAAGGGAGGATAGTTGAAAGGATATTTGGGCAGGGATTGGCTGAGTAAAATGGCTTTTAAGGTGTGAATTTGAGATAAGGGGGAGTGCCCTTTTATAAGAGGGGTGAGGGGAACCTTAAGAAAATATTGAAATATTATTTTATAACAAAATCATATTCGGGTTAGAATGGCTCCAAATAAATTTATTTAGAATCTAAACTAGGGATCAGTCTAAATCCTATCAACAAAAATGTTTTAGACAAGTATAGTTTACCATTTTAACCTTATAAATTCGATTAACTCTAAGTTAAATAATTTAACTTTTATCGTGTCTTCTTGTATTCTTACACTATATGGTCAATAAACATACTATAAACATCCTAGAAAAACTCAAGTGGTTCATTAATGACATATTTGATATTATTTAAGCCCTTTGGACAAACCTTAGATCTTTAGGAATAATATGTCAACCAATAAAATAGTATTTGTTTTAAAAATTAATATATGTGAATTTTGACACCATTTGGTATTTTGTATTTTGTGAAAGTCATAAATTCCATATCACTTTGAAAAAAAATTATCCAATCAACCATAACAGGTAATATTAACCTAGAAAATTAGTGCAATTAATCAAAATTATCAAATTACATTTATATGGATATTTATAATATCAATTACTTTAATCATTCATTAATAATGTAATTATTGCATCATCATTGTCTCATAAATAAAATAAATTACATTGCGTATAAAAATTACAAATAAAAAACAATTATGTAGAAAGTTTATTTATCTTTATAATAAATATTTATAGTCTAATTTATATTATGTATAACACTATATAAAAATGTGTTAGTTATGAAAAGTTGAATTTAACACTTTTAACTCTTTTTTAAATTAAATAATAATAAATGTCCTAATCCAATCCAAGTGGACCTAAAGTGACATATTTTATTCTTGAGGATATTTTTGGTTGAAATAAACTTATGAAATATAATTATTACATTTTTTAGGGTAACAATATTATTATTTTTACTTTTAATTACCATATTTACTTTTAACCGTGGTAAATAAAAGTCAAAAGTTACTATTCACCAAAAAATATTTTATCATATTGAACAAAATTTTACTAACTGATACGAACTGGGACTCTCAGTTTTTTTTGAAATTTAATTCATAGAAGCGGTAACATTATGTTTTATGCAAATTTTCAAATGCTCATATGAGGTGGATAAAAGACGGTAAAAAGTTCAATACAATATTTTTATATATATACTTATTATAAAATGACTCCAATGAATTAAATTGAACTTATATAGGTATTATGTTTCTATTTTGACCGAAATTAAATTTAAATAAAATAAATAATTATTTAAATAAAAATTTTGTTTTAACCAATAACGCAATGTTTTTCACTATTCGTCAAAAATTGAATGTTCTCAGAAAAATTCCAAAATTTCACCCTAAGATCATTTTGATATTCTGAAATAAAAAATGAAGTATATTTTACAAAATTCAAAAAATAAGAGTTTCATTTATTAAATTAAAATTAATTCACATTGTCAAAACCAAAAAGTGTTTTTAATAAATAAAAACTATCAGAAGATTGACACTTGTTTATGTTCAATTTCAAGTTGAATTTTTTTTCAAATGACCAAAATTGGATTAAATGGTAAAAATATAATCTAACTATACTTTAAAACCACAAAAATGTATAATTTAACACTATAAAATATTTCTATTAAAAAATTTGTTTTCAATTAAAATTTAGTATTTTTCATTATTCATAAAAAATTGAATGTTATAGAAAAAGTACCAAAAAGGTTATCCAAACTAAATTTTTATGTCACACTTCTAATGAAGAACTTAATTTCATTAAATTCAATATATATAATTGTCAAATATTTATTTTAAAATGGGTTCCCCATTAAAAGGAGATAAAATTGAAAAATAATGCTTTTATATTATGAAGTGAATTTGTTCTTAGAATATGTCTAAGAAACATATAATATGGATTCTAAAATTATAAGGAGTATATTAAATTCAAAATTCAATTAACACTATTAATAACTGCTTTTGAACGTCTAGTTTGGTATGTAGGGGAACACTTGAAATCGGTGTTGCGTATAGTGAAAGTTATTGAATAACATTGAAGATATAATGTACTATGAAATCTTGGGGTGTTAAAATACCTGATCGGGATGTTTAATTTACTGTTGACTTTGTTCCTGATGCTAATCCAATTTCTAAACCCCCTTATCAAATGGCTCAAATTGAACATGTAGTGTTAAAGAAGAAATTCCACGAGTTAATAGATAAATGTTTCATTCGACCTAGCACATCACCATGGGGTACTCCTATATTGTTTGTTAAAAGAAAGATTGTTCAACAAAAATTTTCAATGATTATAGAGAACTGAATAACATCACTGTTATGAACATGTATCATTTTCCAAATATCGATGATTTGTTTGATAAACTCTAAGGATCTCAGTAGTTTTAGAAGATAGATTTGAGGTCGGGGTACCATCAGGTGAAATTAAAGGATATAGAAATTCTGAAGACCGCATTTCGTACTGATAAGGAAATTATGAATTTATAGTTACGCATTTTGGTTTGACCAATACATATTCTGTATTCATTTGTCTTATGAATATAATTTTCCATGATTTCTTGGAAAATTTTGTAATTGTGATCATTGAGGATATTTTGGTTTATTCTAAATGTAAATAGGAGCATGAATGTCATTTTAGGGTTGTCTTAAAAACATTAAAAGAGAATAAATTTTATGTTAAATTAATAAAGTGTCAGTTTTAGTTTCAACAAATTTTATTCCTTGGTCACATTGTTTCAAAATATAGAATAACTATTGATCCTGCAAATGTTTTTTTGAATAATGGTTATGACCCACCAATATAACAGAGATCCATAATATCCTTGGTTTGGAAGGTTATTACAGGAGGTTTGATGAAATGTTTTCATGGTTATCTATCCAAATGACTATGTTTACTCAAAAATGTTCTAAATTAATTTAGAAAAAAGAATGTAATGAATGTTTTCAGGAATTGAAAAGATGATTGGTGAATGCTTCAGTTTTGGAACTACCATCTTAAGATTGTGAGTTTTTATCTATAGTGATGATTCATTGAAAGGACTTGGGCGTGTCCTTATGAAAAATGATCATGTAATATCTTATGCATTACATTAATTGAAACCTCATGTGTTAAATTAACCTACACATGATATGGAATTATCTATTGTTGTTTTGTCTCTAAAAAATTGGAGCCATCATCTTTATGGATTGAAATGTGAAATAAATAGCAACCACAAAAGTTTTAAGTATATATTAACTTAGAAATAATTCAACATGAGACAGAGGATATGACTAGAATTAGTAAAGGATTATGATTTCATGATTCATTATCATCCAAGAAAGGAAAATAAAGTGGCTGATGCTTTCAGTCGAAAGAGTAATGATACATTAACTATGTATGTTTGGAACATGATCCTTTGATTAATGATTTGATGAACATTAAAATTGATGTAATTGGTGTAGGAAATTCCTCTGTATTGTTTCTGGTGTCAGTTAAATCATCTTTATCAGACAAAATTAAGAAAACGTAGAAATAAGACAGTGAGTTGTGGAAAAAGGTTGAGTAGGATCAAAATGGTATGTTTCCTGACATTAACATTGATAATTATTTTGTTTTGAGGTTTGGGAAGAGATTGTGGGTGCCTTGTGATTCATAGTTGAAAAATGAGTTTTTATGTGATCCTTATAGTTATTCGCTTTCAGTTAATCCTGGAAGTACTATGATGTACATAGATCGTTGGGAGTATTAGTGGTGGAATGGAATGAAAAGAGATATTTATGATTTTACTATGATGTGTTTGACTTTTCAACAGGTTATAATAGAGTGGAGGTTGGTGAAATGGATGATTCAGTCTTTACCAGTGCTAGATTCAAAATGCGAAAATATATCCATGGACATCATTGTGGGATTACCAAAGACATATCGATGTAACAATTCAATCTGGGATGTTGTTGATCTATTGGCCGAATCTTCTCATTTCCTTCCTATTTGAGATACTTTGTCTTTAGATCAACTATATCAGTTGTATGTTAATGAGATAGTTTGGTTTCATGAAGTTACCCTCTCCATTGTATCTGATCATGATCCCTGGGTCACATCTATCTTTTGGAATGTCCTTCAGAAGACATTGGGTACTGAATTATATTTTAGTATTTCTTTTTATCCACAATCAGATGGGAAATCAGAATGAACAATTCAGGCATTGGAAGATATGTTACATTTTTGTTAAGTGAATTGCTAGGGAAGTTGGGACTATTAGTTTTCTTTGGTTGAATTTTTTTATAATAATAGTTTTTATTCCAGTATACAGATGGCTCTGTTTGAGGTATTATAAGGGAAGTAGTATCGAACTCCAACATTTTTGGACGAAGTTGGTGAAAGGAATCTGATGGGACTAGAATTGGTAGAAGAGATGGAAGACAAGTATTAGTTGACTCAAAAGCACATCATAACAGCTCATAGCAGGAAGAAAAGTTATACAGATAACAGAAGGAAGGATCGTTCTTTTGAGGTAGGTGATCATGTCTTTCTCAAAGTTTCTATATGGAAAAGTGTGATGTGTTTTGGCAAGATGGGAAAGCTGATTCTGAGGATCGAGGGACCCTATGAAATCCTAGAGAAATTTAGACAGTTTCTTTTAGAGTGGTTTTACCTACATGTTTATCTTATGTACACAATGTATTTCATAATTCAATGTTGAAAAAGTAAATTCCAGATACATCTCAATTTTTGAGCAAAGAGGTAGTTCCTTTGGAAGAGAATCTCTCTTATGTGGAACAACCAGTCTAGATTCAAGACGGAAGAGAGAATGTGTTGTGGAATACAATTATTAATCAATAAATGTTTTTTGGAAAAACCATATGGTTGAAGAGGCAATGTGGGAATCTAAAAATTCTATGAGAGATAAATACCCCCACTAATTTATAAGTGAATAAAAATAGTGAGGACGTAATTTCCAAAAGGGGGGAAGGATGTGACATTATAGGTAAATAATTAATATTTCATTTTCTTATTTATTAATATTTTTTAATTAAATATTAATTTTACTATAAAGGGGATGCTACGTCTGATGGTGCACCCGATAAAAAAACATGTTTCTTTGAAATCTTATGTTTCACAAAATGTTGAGTTATATGGGAAAATAATATATCAATAGAATTAGTTTAAATGGAAGTTAACCCATAACTGTTTTATTGGAGGTAATAAAGAGAAAAAACTACAAAATTATTATATATGTTTTTTAAATTATTTTACATTTATCCAAAAAAATTAGAGCTTTAAAATAATAAATAATACAATTTTAAACATAAATACTCCAATATTCTTTATAAGGTCTACTTGTCTCCTTTTGATGGAGAAAAATTTTTAAATATATTTTTTTTCCTATTATATGTTCTATATAAAAAAATAATATTCTTATTTAGAATAGGGACATCAGAATTTTCATTGGATGAAATTTTATTATTTTTCTGATAATGATCATTTTTAATGAATAGTTAGAAGTACTATATTTTAATTCATATATTCCTTTTTAATATAATTTATTTATATGATTGAAGTATCATTTAATTGGTTTTAATGATTAATTAGATTATGTTTTACCATTTAATCCAATAGTGGTCGTTGTATGTACTTTTAATTTGAGAATGGACACAAACAAGTATGAATCTTTTGATAGTTATTATTTTTTTAAAAACACTTTTTATTTTGACAATGGGAATTAATTATAAATTAATTTATCCCACTTATTTGTATTGAATTTTGAAAAATGGATTCCATATTTGGAATCATGAGGTCCAAATTGTGTAAATATGTAACTTTTATTTTTAGACATTATGAATATTTACTTATGTAAATATTTTATTTACCGTGATTAAAGGGTAAATATGGTAAATGAGGGTAAAAAATATAATTATAAAAATGTTAAATTACCCTAACATTAGTCATAATCCAATTGGTTGATACGTGTCCAACCATGGGCATCCATAAGTCTATTTTGGGACCCCATGGAGCCACTTGGGAGTGATAATAACACTTTATATTAATTAATTTAAAGTAAAGAAAATGATTACTTAAACATATATCTTTTAGTAAATAAATTTTTACAAAGGGTTATATAAGTTATATTGTCACGAATCGAATCTGGTCACCACCAATATAGGCACTAAAACTAGCATGTGATATGTCCTAAAGGGAGTTCTCTATCCCCATGAGATTGCACAACTTCCTTGGTATCATAAAAATGTATGTGGGAATGATTTACCCGAGTTTGGATTCATAATATAACAAAAAACAAACAATATACCAAATCTAAATAATTATGCCAAAAAAGCCTTAATAAAATCTATAACTGAGTATATGGATTTAAACAAGACACAAGGGCTCCATTGGTACATAAAAGTAGCACCAAACAACCCATGAGACTCCTCAGGACAAGGGGTCATCACCCACGAGCCGTCTCTACAACACCGCACCATGGACAGAAACTAGCAACCCAAATTGCCATCACCCAAGGCCTTGCCTTTGCCTGTGTCAAACATGATCAATTCTACTTACT
The DNA here is from genome assembly GCA_963277665.1 of Viscum album. Taxonomy (NCBI): domain Eukaryota; kingdom Viridiplantae; phylum Streptophyta; class Magnoliopsida; order Santalales; family Viscaceae; genus Viscum; species Viscum album. The sequence goes on along the minus strand of OY728121.1, from coordinate 1,149,396,236 downwards.
CCAAAATTTGTATGTAGGGTTAGATACTAAGACAAATAGGATATCACCCAAGGATTCCAAGTGATAGGAATTATAAAATAAAAATCTTGCAAGATTTATAAACTGAAAATGGTAGCATTTATTTCTAAAAGTGAAACGTTGAAATGAAAATAAATTTCAGTGGGGATAAAATTAAATAATTAGTTAAATTCAATAAAACATGTAAGATACTTATTTTCACATCCCAAAATACCATAAGGAATGGGTAAATTCCAAAAAGGCCACGAGCACCGTGAATAGGAACACACATAGGTACAAGTATGTTGTGAGCCTTAAGTACCTCATACCTCGGTGAAAGAAACCATAATAAATTTTTTTCCCATGCATGCGACACTAGTATAGAGCATACCCATAACCTAGTGGTATCCAATCATCTTCATTATTGTTTTGATAGTGTTATCCATGTCAAACATTCTATGTGAACCATGGTCGAAACCCCTCCATTAACAAGCGAACTAGTACAAATTATCCCACCTAGTTACCCAGGTTTCCTGTCCTGTTCATAAATAGTTTCCACATGTTATTAAAATCCATTTTCACATATAAACATTAATTCTGGTCACACATATTTAAAATAGTAGCTACACATGCTTTGTACCTTTTATATAACTCAATAAACCACTTATAATATCCATAAAACAATTTCAAGAAAAGTAACCAAATTTTGCACATAAAATTCATCTAAAATACCTCTTTTAAAACCCAATGGAGACCAATATTATAACAAACAAAAATTTTAATCATAAATTTTTTTTATAAATCCATTCAATGAATTATAAAACAACACCAAGAGGCTCAACATGGGTTTTATATGTAAAATACCCATTTTCACACAAAATTGGCACTAAAAATAAACCACTTTTCAACTGCTACCCAAATCAACTTTCACAGTCAAAATAATAAATAAGGGACATAAAGGAAATTTAAATATATCATGACAACTTATTCTAGAATACCTACATATGGAATCACCTACCAAAAGAGTCAAGAATGACAAATCTTAGTGCGGAACTTCAACCGCACCACCACCACACCACAAGGGAGTGAGATCGAACCAAAAATAAAAATATTGGACCAAGATACTCAAAATGAAACCCTAGGTACGAAGCCCTATCTTCAGGACTTTTTGGGATTCAAGAATAAATCGAGGAAGCTTAAGGATAAGGAAGGAACATATAAGGATAATCACTTACTTGAGAAATCTGGATGATTTTAGAAACCTGAGAAGTTCGACCCTCATTCTCGACTGATACGATCTACAAATATGGGAAAATGAATATTGGGGTGCATATATATTCAGTGGGATCAGGTTAGAGGTGGAATCACCGAAAAATAATAAAAAATGAAAATGTTATGAAATAATAAAAAAACAATTTTAAAACAGAAAATGGGATTACGGGTTGGCCCAATACTTAATTAGATCACCCAAATCAAAGATTATAAGAAATTTTTAAGGTGTCCCAATTTCAATTGTGGTTTGACTAGTTCAATGGAGGTCATTTTGGAAGAGTAATGGGTGAAAATGGTTTAAAAATGAAGAGGTTATTAAAGAAACAAAATTAATTTTTAAAACTATAAATAAACTCACGATTTGGCCCAAATCTTGAAAACCCACCATTTACACCAAAAATGCTTGGAAAACCCTCAGTACAAAGCAATAAAGGAAAATAAATTAATCTAACATTAATATAAGTCATCTATGTGACAATTATCTCCACCATGAATGACTTTCCAGCCCAGAAAGTCAACCCAATCCTTGATCGGAGTACAGGTTCTGGTATTCTTCCTCAACCCATGACATTCGCTCCCATGTCTCATGTGTATCGCTCCCATGCTGCCAAATAACTCAGACTAGTGGAATGGAATTTCCCCAAAGAACCTTTTCTTGGAAGTCCAGTAATTTCACCGGCCGCTCAAAAATATATAGATTAGGCTCTATATTTAACTCTTCTTAATTCAGCATAGGGGACGAATCCAGGTTGTATTTTTTTAACTGGGAGATGTGAAATACATCATCGATGGATGTCAACTGAGAAGGAAAATCCTACCTTTATTCCACATTTCCAATACACTCTATGATATCAAAATGTCTGACATACCTCATCATCAACTTTCCTTGTTTCCCCAAGCGGCAGTGACCCAGACGAGAGGCCACTTTCAAGAATACATGATCACCCACTAAAAAAACTAGCTCTCGATGCCACTTATCAGAATATTATTTATGGCTAATCTGAGCTATCAATAAATGCTACCTAAACATATTAACCATCTCAGATGTCTATTTCACCAAGCTCGGTCCCAACAGTGATGTCTAACCTACCTTTGTACAACACATGGGGGATCGGGAATGCCGACCATAGAACGCCTCAAAGGGAGCCATTCAAATCGAGGATTGGTAGCTGTTATTATAAGAAAAATCGACCAACCCCAAATGGCTATCCCATGTACCACCGAAGTCCATGAAACATGCAAAAAATCATGACTTCCAGGATATTATTTTCCCACTCTATCTAACCATCTGTATGAGGATGGTTCACAGTGCTCATCTTAATTTGTGACACCAAAGCCTTCTGAAGGCCTCCACAAAACTAAGATGTGAAGCATGAGTCACTATTTGAGACAACTGCCGATGGAACACCATGAAGACCTACCACCTCTTGAATATACAACCGGACCATGTCATCAAATTTAGATGTATCTCTGATAGGAATGAAGTGGGATGATTTGGTCAGCCGATCAATCACCACCCAAATAGAATTATTACCTCAAGGTGTATGAGGTAATCCAAAAATGAAATCCATGAAAACCTCATCCCACTTTTAGGTAGTAATGGGTAGTGGAATATGGATTATGATGTTTTTCATTCACCTACTGACAAGTATATCATCTCGATATAATGTTAGCAATGTCTCGCCTCATACTTTGCCACCAGAACTGTCGATGAACATCATAGTAAATCTTGGTGGCACCGGGCTGTGACCGGTGGCTATCCTGCATTACCGCCTTCTTCAGAGATAGAGGCACCACTGAATAACCCTTGAAACACAAGATACCCTCGGGGGAAGGAGACCTATCACGAAACAATCAAGGTTTCCATGAATCCTGGAAACAGACTCGATCTGTGACACGACCCGAAGGGTGTTCCCGATCCCCACGGGCTGGCCACAAGTGTCGGTCGTCAAAATAAAACAAGAATGAACGATTTAGCCCTATAATAATAGGATCACAGAAAAAACCACATTGACAATGAAACAGATCTAATAACAACTGAATCTCAATAAAATTACAATCTGGTCCAATAAAAATACAACTAAATAAAAATAACATTGAGAGAACCAGGAGATAAAATAAAATAATACAACCAACTACTAACACGATCTTCATGTGACCTCTTGGTCACCACCAACCACATGACCACCCTGATCCAGGAGATAACTCAAACCAGAAAAACCTGATCAAAACCTGAACCTGCAAAACAGCTCGGGTCTACCGACACCGATTGGTATAGTTATGGTGTGAGCTAACAACTCAATAGGGAATCACCATAGATTCCATGTTTTTCCTTTCCCAAAACAACACATTAAAACTAGTTTGAAATAAAATTATAAAAAGAGATTTTTCACATTTTATTAAACAACCAAAACATTACCATTTTAAAGGCCAACACACGCCACGATCAATTTTTCAAGAAAACATTCATTTTATAACAAAAACCCAATCCAATCTATACTAGTAACAATTTTCAATGGAAAAAATTTAAATGGAAAACAATTTAAAATAACTCTATGATAAAGATAAAGCAATGACTTTAAAAATGACCAACCCAACCTATTGTATGCCGACGGGAGGTGCAATATAATCATTGAGCACTAGTCACAGGAACGCCCCTAGGCACTAGATGGCTATGATCCCCATGTTCCTCGTATCTCGGAGAAAATTAATCGAAACAATATCCTTTCTCGTGCATGATCCACTAGTAGGGAACATACCCATAACCTAGTGGTCGCCAACATCATCCTCATAGTTAAGTTAGTGTTGTCACTGTCAAAATTTCTATGTGAAACAGGGGCCAAACCCCACAGTATCACTAGCATACAAGTATAAGTCCTCCCACCTAGATACCCAGGCTTCCCATTTTGTGCTCAATCAAATTTCACACGTCGCATGTTACCACATACACCATTTGTCAACCACACCAAGCATCTCATTTCATAAGCCACATCTTTCACATCACAAACCCACTCTTGAGAAATTAAGCAAACCGAAACATTTACAAATCACTTCAATAACCATGACGAACACCACCTCATCAAAATTTTTCTAAACAATCCTTTCCACATTTTAGGAAAAACATGAAACACAAAAAACAAGCCAAACGGTCCATCACATCACTTAAGCATTCAAACCTTCTTTTAAAACACCTTAAGTTGCAAACAGGGCATTCACATTTTCTGAATAACATTCTTTTCAAAAATCATCACGAAACATCACCTTTAAAGGTACAATTCCAAATGGGCCTTTATGTTTACAAAACCAAATTCATTTACAAAAACATTTCCAAATCAATTCCAAAACCATTATCAAGTGTGAAATGCCAAACAACCCATTAAGCCATACATTTTCCAAAACCCACACACTAAAAGCCAAACAGGCATATCCCCACATGGGATTCCATTTTAAACAACATTTAGGAAACTAATATTTCAAGTAACACCCAAAAACCACTTGCAAAAAAACCAATAATTTTCTTTAAAACCCCATCCAACCATCCACATTATTCAAAGAACATAAAACAATCCCATTGTAACCATAAAACCCTTTTTAAAACATTCTAACACTATTAAAAAGATAAATAATTACCAAACCATACACACGAAATCAAGATCACAAATAATAAAAATCCATCCCACCATTATCAAGGCTAAACACTTCATGAATACCCCTAATTTAACTTTAATGAAGAATGAGGTTTTAAACAATAACCCTAGGTGCAACAAACCTAGGTATTTCACACAAATCCATTTAAAAACCTATTTTTAGTAAATTATACCAATACGAAGGCATCATTCACATCAATCTATAGATATATTAGAGGTGTGAAAGACATTTAAAAATTAAATTAAAACACACAAGTGGTCGTGGAGTGTTCCAAAAAGGAAAAAGATGGAAACACATACCTCAACCTTGTGTGAATGGAATAAAACTTCAAGGGAGGAGAGATCTAAGACCCACTGACCATTCTCACACCCTAGATCCAAATAAAAACTAACCAAACATACACCCTAGAGATTAGGGATTTTCGATGGATGAAAACCCCCAAAGGAAACCCAAGAACAGAGAGGGAAAGAGAAGGAGAAAATATTAGATAAAGAAAACATGAGGAACCACCAACCATTATTGACAAACCTCCCCAAAATATCCCCAAATAAAAGTAGCAAGGAGTGGGAGGCTCTTCTGGTCTATTTCCAACAAATAGGGATTCATTTTGGAGGTAGAATCACCCCAATCGGAGCTCCACGTCAAAAGTTATAAAGCCCTCAAGTGGCAGCACGGTTTGGATGCATGGTTTGTCAAACCGTGCGCAAACCGTGCGAGGGATACTGGAAACTCCTGAAACATCACATGGTTAGGTTTCATGGTTTGTCTAGGCCGTTCTCAAACTGTGAAACCCCAAAAATTTTCCAAAAACCCCAAAATTAAATCCCAAACACTAGGGAAGTCCACCTATTGATCTATGAATATTTTAAACACAATATAGAGACACCGATGACAACACAAACTCTCCAACATGAAACACTATCTCAATACCAACAAGAATAAATAATAATAGGTACAAAAGCAAACCCAAAACTACAAAAACAGAAGGACATTTGTTGGGCACTCAACCTGAACCTCAACCAAAAGATCCAACATCGAGAAAAGAATAAAATAAAGTAGTATCTGTGTCGGGGTGTGACAATTCTCCCCACCACAGACACTTTCTTCTCCTGAAAGTCACGTAGCCAAAATTAATCCAAATATCAAGTCCATACCCGACAAAAACCAAGGTGAATCCATGAACTCCGGGATTACTATTCACTCCAAAAGTCACACCCGACCGATCAAGAAGAAACCACAGCTCATGGATGAGGATGAGGGGGGAACATGAGAGGGTTCTACCCACCAGTAGAACCCAACAAATTCGAAAGACCTTTAAACAAAAAAAACAAACTCACTGCAACAAAGAACAAGGGATTTAAATATTTAAAACATTCGTACATCTCTCATGGTTTGGCCACATGGTTTACCAAACCGTGCATCAACCATGCGTGAAATAATGGATGGAAGGGGCACCCCTCACGGCTTGGCCGCACAGGTTCAAAACCGTATGCCAATCATTCCAATGCCTCCCCCCAAAAAAATGACACAAAGATGCATAGTTATGAGACCTAAATCATGGTCATGAAATGGTAATAAATTTTGTTCTGTCAGCCTGGCTGGGGCTGCATGGTTTCGACTAGCCATGTGGTAACCATGCTTCACTTGGAAAAATCTCCTGAAAACTCCCAAATCCCAGAAACCTCGACTGGGGTCAAACCTAAACTACCATAAACAAGATGAACACTACCACCACTAAAACAAGGACCCTACCAAACAAACCGAACACACAATAAACCAATTTTACAAAACTAAGGCATCTCCAAATGAGTACTGACAAAAGTTAAAATAGCGACCGACCTACACGAAGGCAAGACACGCTCAAAGGAGAATGAAAATTTTCAAAGTCCAAATTTAGATAGACACAAAATTTTGGGTTACAGGAGATATAGTTCACCTCACCATTACCACACAATGTTTACTTACAACATTCATGGAACAATAACAAGGATATGTTAATCATTTCCATCCCAACACAGAAAACAAATCTATGTTGGGTTTCACACCCCCTTCCTGTCACTCATGAGTGTGCGCAAGCTTCACCCCAAGACTTGTGGTTGGGGATATAATGGCTGAAGCATCTTCTGCCTCATAGTCAGGAAACACATCCTCCGATGAAGACTTCTTTTTCAGAAACCCCCCTACATAACTTCTTCAAATGACCCAAATGGCCACAACGACGGTAAGTATTCGAAGGAATACGACAAGAAAACTCTGAGTGACCAAATCGTCCGCACTGGAAACATACAAGTGAATGGTCAAATGAACTGATATTCAGAGCCGACAGAGGAAGTTTTTCAGAAAATGAATTCCCTGGCACACCCTACACGCCAGATGGGGGACCTTCATGAGAACCAACAACCACTGGTTGACCCAAAAAACTTTCTCATCAAATAATTCCTCATCCATCAACCTCTTGAAACTGGTTTCACAGGTTGAGATCACCTGCTCCGTAATTTCATGATGAAGAACCCAAAAAAAAGATAGGGTCCTTCATATGATCCTCTGATGCTACTTCCAAATAGAATGGAACTCGCTCTTTTAAATTTTCAACATAAGACTTTACGGATTGTTGTCCCTGCCAAACATCCTACAGCTCTACCACATACCTCTACTTCACCTCCTCTAGTATGAACTGTTGGATGAAAGTGGCCTTAATCACCTCCCACGATGTCTCATCTTTCATCGATGACGGGGAGACCGACCGCCACTAGAACAAGGTGGGACCCTCAAACAAACTTTGAACTTCACGGACTCTAAAAACATCTGTAGTTCCCAATGACTTAAAGACACACTTGACTTCCCCAAGATACTCCATCTCCTCAAGCAAACCTTGATCACCACAGAGAAATAGAAAAAACATGCGAAGGAAAAAAGGAACTGGGCATGACTCATTAAGATCTTTGGGGACCTTTCTGTGCGGCATTTTTTGAACAACAGGAAAAGCACAGACCAAGTCCAACATCAAACTGAGGCACAATCAAAGAGGAACACCTCAAAACAAAACCAACTAGCTCAAAAGCCATGTAAAAACAAACACCACAATAATATATTTTTTTCAAAAACAAAAATTTTCCTTTTAAAATTCAAAACAGCCTTCTACCATGGCTAATTCTGAATTACCCATAACCCATTTTCGAAGAGAAAAAAAATTCTAGAAATCATTTTCTCATTCAAATCCAAATTAGGAAAACCATGCTAAGCCTTTAATTTCATAACCCAAACCATGGTATCCCATGAACTGTTACATGTGTGTCCATCCATTCCCATCCTCACGTGCCAACACACACTTCTCTTACATACCCACAAACATGTCAACATCCGTAAGTAATACCAAGGGACACATTCCATTAACCTTATCAAACCCAAATCACCATCAATGTTTGAAAACACACTTTCCCAATTTAATCCCATTTCATGGAAATCACATCAATTTTTAAATCCACTTTTGTTTTATAATACACATTAATTTTACACATACAAATACACCAACTGAAACCAAAATGAAACCCAACCAACAATGGACCACCAAAATGAGTGAATAGTGACTATGCATAGCCCGAGAACATGGTGGTGAGGAATGCCCCACGTAAGGCATAACACTTGGAGGTCCTTGAATCAGGAACTTGGACTTCACATGGGTCACCACCCCACGTAAGGCCACAACATAACCCGACTCACCTCCATTTCATCCTTCAATTCCAAAACACTATAAGACACAAGACTCAACCCCAGAATACCCCTTGTGACTTGAGGTTTAGAATGAGCAAGGGTGGATGATTCCCTTCCCGCACCTAGCTCTTGAGGCCCGACAAACCAAGTCTCCTTCTACCCAACACCCCAAATAACAAGAACATCCCTATGATACAATTTTTTCACGAACCAAGCTAGGTTTCTATGAATCCTGGCCCCCGACTCGATCCGCGACATGACCCGAAGGGCGTTCCCGATCCCCACGGGCTGACATCAAGTTTCGGGCATCAAAATAAAACAAGAGGGAAAGATTTAGCCCAATAAAAAAAGATCACAAAAAACAACATTGAAAATGCAACAGATCTCATCAAAACTAAATCTCAATAAAATAAAAATCTGGTCCTATACAAATACCACTAAATAAAAATGACACTGAGAGAACCAGGAGCTAAAATAAAATAATACAACCAACTACTAAAACGATCTCCATGTGACCTCTTGGTCACCTCCAACCACAAGACCACCCTGCTCCAGGAGACAACTCGATCCAGAAAAACCTGATCAAAACATGAACCTGTAAAACAGCTTGGGTCTACCGACACCGAGTGGTATATGTAGGGTGTGAACTAACAGCTCAGTAGGCAATCACCACAGATTCCATGTGTTTCCTTTCCCAAAACAGTCCATTAATGATATTTTTAAAAAAGATTATAAAAATAGATTTTTCACATTTTATTAAACAACCACAACATTACGATTTTAAAGGCCAACACACGCCACCATAACTTTTTCAAGAAAACTATCATTTTATAACAAAAACCCAATCCAAACAATACTAGTAACAATATTTAATGGAATAAATTTAAATGGAAAACAATTTCAAAGAACTCCACATTATATACAATGCACTAAATTTTAAAATTACCAACCCAACCTGTCGTAAGCCGACGAGAGGTGCCATATAATCATTGAGCACTAGTCACAGGAATGCCCCTAGGCAATAGCTAGCTTTGAGCCTCATGTACCTCGTATCTCAATGAATAGAAACCATAACAATATCCTTTCTCTTGCACGGGACACTAGTAGGGAACATACCCATAAACTAGTGGTCCCCAACAACATCATCATAGTTTAGTTAGTGTTTTCATCGTCAAACTTTCTACGTGAAACAGGGGCCAAACACCACATGATCACTAGAATACTAGTACTAGTCCTCCCACCTATATTCCCAGGTTTCCCATTTTGTGCTCAATCAAATTTCACATGTCACATGTTACCACATACACCATTTATCGACCACACCGAGATTCTCATTTCATAAGCCACCACTTTCACATCAAAAACACACTCTTGATAAATTAAGAAAACCGACACATTTACAAATCACTCCAAAAACCATGAGGAACACCACCTCTTCAAAATTTTTCTAAACAAGCCTTTCAAAATTTTAGGAAAAACATGAAACACTAAATACATGCCAAATGGGACATCAAATCACTTAAGCATTCAAACTAGATTTTAAAACAACTTAAGTTGCCAACCGTGCATTCACATTTACTGAATCACATTATTTTCTAAAATCAACACGAAACATCACCTTTAAAGGAACAATTAAAAATAGGACTTTATGTTTACACAACCAAATTCATTTAGCAAAACATTTCCAAAACATTTCCAAAACCATTATCAAGTGTAAAATGCTAAAAAACCCCTCAAGACAAACATTTTCCAAAACCCACACACCAAAAGCCAAACAAGAATATCCCCCCATGAGATTACATTTTAAACAACATTTAGGGAAATAATATTTCAAGGAACACCCAAAAACCAATTGCACAGAACCAATTATTTTCATTAAAACCACAACCAACCATCCACATTATTCAATGAACATAAAACAATACGATTGTAACCATAAAACCCTTTTTAAAACATTCTAACCCTTTTAAAATGATAAATCATTACCAAACCATACACACCAAATCAAGATCACAAATAATAAAAAACCATCCCACCATAATCAAGGCTAAACACTTCAAAAACCCCCCAATTTAACTTTAAAGAAAAAAGAGGTTTTAAACAATAACCCTTGGTGCAATAAACCTAGGTATTTCACACAAATCCCTTTGAAAACCTATTTTTAGTAAATTATACCAATATGAAGATGTCATTTTCATCAAGCTATAGATATATTATAGGTGTGAAAGTCATTTAAAAATTAAATGAAAAGACACAAGTTCTCGTAGAGTGTTCCATGAAGGAAAAAGTTGGAAACGCCTACCTCAACCTCGTGTGAATGGAATGAAACTTCAAGGGAGGAGAGATCTAAGTCCCAAAGACTATTCACATAGCCTATATCCAAATAAAAACTAACCAAACATTAACCTTAGACATTAGGGATTGTCAATGGAAGAAAACCCCAAAAGAAAACCCACGAACAAAGAGGGAAATAGAAGGAGATAAGATTTTCTAAAGGAAACATGGAGAACCACCAACCTTTCTTGATAAATCTCCCCCAAAATCACCCCAAATAGATGTAGAAAGGGGGGGAAGCTCCTCTAGTCGATGCCCAATAGATTAGGATTCATTTTGGAGGTGTAATAACCGCAATCAGAGCTCCACATAAAAATTTATAAGGACCGCAAGTGGCTGCCCGGTTTGGCTTCATGGTTTGTCAAACCGTGCTCAAACCGTGCGGGGGCTACTGGAAACTCCTAAAACATCATACGGTTAGGTTTCATGGTTTTTCTAGGCCGTGCTCATACCTAGAAACCCCAAAAATTGTCCAATAACCCCCAAATTACATCCCAAACACTAGGGAAGTCCACCCATTGATCCTTGAATGTTTTAAAAACAATTAGAGACACCGACGACAACACAAACTCTCCAAAATAAAATTTTATCTCAATTCCAACAAGAATAAATAATCATAGATATAAAAGAAAACCCAAAACCACAAAAACATAAGGACTTTTGTTGGGAAATCAACCCAAACCTCAACCAAAAGATCCATCATCGAGAAATGAATATAATAAAGTAGTATATGTGGTCGGGGTTTGTCAAGACCAATAAGAACACGTCTCCCCACCATGAAGAATCTGTTTTGAATTCTGAAAAAACTCACCATTGAGCTGATTCTGCTGAATCAATTCTATAAAATATGGGGTCAACTAAATTCTTTCCAAGAATGCACCTCCACTGTGATCCTTAGTCTCCACATGCATCTGAGCAAAGAGTCCCATAAGAGTCCACTCATCACTGGACTTTCTCAAAGCTCGAACCAATAATCTTCTGCTCAGGGCATCTATTACAACATTACCCTTCCACGGGGTATAGATAATATCACAGTCAAACCCCTGTAGGTAGTCGATCTAACAATGCTGCCTCAAATTGATATCTTTCTGTGAGAAGATGTATTCCAAACTTTTATGATCAGAGTATACCAAAAAATTCACCCCAAAGAGATAGTGGTGCCAAGTCATTAAATCATGTATTGCTACCGCTAGATCGAAGTCATTGGTTAGATAATTCTTTTCAAGTGGTCGGAGCTAGAGAGAGCCCTACACCACCACATGATCATCATACATGAGAACGCACCCAAGACCCATACCTGAAGCATCACAATACACCTCATAGCCATTCCCAGACACTGATAGGATCAAGATTGGGGCGGTTTTCAAACTAATATTCAACTCATCGAAGGATGCCTGACATTTTGTGATACACAAAAACATCACCCCCTTTCAGGTGAGTGTGGTCATGGCCTAAGGAAACCAATAGAAATATCGATCAAACCACCTATGGTAACCTTCCAAGGCAAGGAAACTCTTGATCTCAAACACGTTCTACGGTTTCTCTCGTTACACAACTGCACTGATCTTCTCAGGATCCACCAGAACTCCCTGCTCTGAAATCAGAAGCACCAAAAACATCACCTCCCTGATCCAGAAGGTACACTTGGATAACTTTTCATAATGGTGGTGATCCCGCAGTGTTCCCAACATGATCCGAAAATGGTGCTCATGCTCCTCCTCAGATCCAGAGTAAACCAGGATATCATCCATGAACACTATGATAAATAAGGCGAGATACTAGTGGAACACCCTATTCATGGGTTCCATAAAGAATGAAAGAGGATTGGTCAATCCAAATGGCTTGAACAAATACTCATTGCGGTTGTACCGACATCAGAAGGTTTTCTTCAGGATATCTGCCTCTTTCACCCTGAGTTGGTAATAACCCAAATGCAAGTCTACTATTGAAAACCACTTTTCCCCCTTTAACTGATCAAATAAGTCATCTATTTGGGGAAAATGATATTTATTATCGACGGTTACCTTATTCAGCTTCTGGTAATCAATACAAAACCGAAGGGAGCCATTGGACTTCTTTGAAAAAAGAATAGGAGCGGCCTATAGAGAGATGATCGGGTGATTGAATCCTTTGGATTCTAAATCATCCATATGTATATTTAAATCCCTCAACTTGGTGGGGGCCATACGGTATGTGGGAATATATATCTTCTATGTTCCTAGTGCCAAATCAATCTAGAATGCTACGCCCCACTCTAGGGGCTAGCATGAAAAATCATCTGGAAATACCTATGGGAACTCATCCACAACATGTGTTAATCCACCCTCATGAGCTTGACGATCATACTCTAGAACGATCAATTATAACTGGAAGATAATATTCCCTAACTCTAGGAGTGGAGATCCCGCACGACCAGACCAAGGGACCCATTCCACAAGAAAAACCTGTGGACTGCCATCATGTTCCACGAAACTCACCTGACGCCTATAGAAATCAATGTTCACCTGAACATATATCAACCAGTACTTGGGAAGTATTACAACAAAAAGGTCTATATCCAAGACCAGGAGGTCCCACTCCATCTCCACCCCTGACATAGAGAGTGAACAATATGGGCTTTTGAGACCTTTCACCTTCTTCTTTCCCAGCGGCGTCACTAACTGCATCGTGAAAGATAAAAGCTCAATTGGAAAGTTCAGTGTGCTCACAATACATGCAGATATAAATGAAACAGAAGTACCAGTATCAAAAAGGGCAGTAGATAAATAATATGAAATCAAAACGGTACCTCAGACAGTTGAGGTCCCTAAAATAGATCTTGCTGGTGCATGATACAAAGCATGAAGATGCCTCATCTCTGCCTGAGAATGGCCACCCGCCTAAGGCTCTGACCCAAATTGGATCTACCAAAAAGATGATCCAGCCATTCCTTCATGACCACTGAACTGAGATCCCCTTGTCCCTGATAGCTTGGACTGCGCTGGCACTCCCCTGGGTGCCACTGATCCTACCCCACTTTGAAGTGGACGTGCTATCCCGCAAAAATGATCCACTGTCCCATAACTCCACACTAAAAACAGGTCTTTAGAATATGAGGGCATGCTGTATAGATGTGCCATGTTTTCCAAAACTAGTGGCACATGAATGACATAACATCTAAAACCACTGATGAAATCTGCCTGGAAGAGTGGCCTGAACTGCCGCCTCCCTTATTTCCTTTCTATTCATGCTTCCACTTATTTTCAGAAGAGATACCAATGACCATAGAAGATACCACTCCATAGAACCCAGACATACCATTTTTTTCAATCTCTACCATGAATGAATGATCGACCACCTCAGCATAAGTTCCCAACATGAATAGGAAGACATGTGAGTAAATTTATGTACATATCCCTTTCTCAAATTTTCGGCCATTAAAGATCTCATTAGAAACAATGTCAGGTGCACACTGCACTAGTTCAGAAAAATGGTTAGCATAATCCATTACTGAACAATATCTCTGGGAAATATCCATGAATTCTTGAGATCTGTCATAGGATAGAGCTTTGGACGATACTGCACGTTGAAGCTGGCCTTAAAATATCTCTAACTCATGTTTTCATGCTTCCCAGATTGAAGTACAGATTCCCACCACCTACAGCTGGCACCCTCTAACTGAAAAGAAGCACATTTCACTAGGAAATCCTTAGGTGTGTCCTGGAACTCGAACATGTGCTCTATCTTCTCGAGCCATTCCTCTACCTCTTGAGGTTCCGATTTACCTCAAAAACAAGGAGCTTTATTTTTGATGAACTCCAGGTCCTTATCCATCCTGGGCCAAGACTCAACTTCTCTTGATAGAGTAGGATCCGGAATCACTCCCTGTCCTAGAGCCTGAACATCTCGGACAATGGATTCTATCATCCTTTGATCGAGTGGTGAAGGAGAACTCTATCTGGCTTCCTCCTATGGGTGCACGAGAGCTTTCTCGGAAGGCATGTTGTTACAAAAGGAAACAGTCAAAAGAATTAAAATCATTACAATAGCTCAGAAAATTTCAGGAATAAAATCAAATATAAATAAGCCAAACACATTACAATAGTAAAATAAAAAACTACTACACCACACTCAATGTCCACGTGCAGTCTGCAGCCCACACGTCTCACCGAAAACTGAAGATAAACAACCAATTCAGACATCCCATGGTGAGTCGCAGTCTGTCATGGGGGTTACATGCCAAGAACCCTACTCATAAAAAAAACTATGAGACCCGACCATCCTATCTCCTGTCCAGCCAGACTCATCCCAAAATACTAATATAACTCAAAAACGTTAACGTCCTCTGATAACATTTTGTCATGAATCGTATTTAGTCACCACTAATATGGGCACCAAACCAAGCCCGTGACAAGTCTCGAAGGCTGTTCCTTATCCCCACAAGCTGGCACAAGTGCCTGGGTATCATAAAAATGTATGCGGTAATAATTTACCCAAGTTTGGATTCATAAAATAACAAAAAACGAACAATATACCAAATCTGACAAACTATGCCAAACAAGCATTAATAAAAACCTAAATCGAGTATATGGGTTAAAAAAGACACAAGTGGTCCAATGGTACATTAACGTAGCATCAAACATCTCACAAGACTCCACAAAACAAGGGGTCATCACCCATGAGCCGTATCCACAACAACACCGTGTAAAGAAACAAGCAACCTGAACTGCCATCACCCATGACCTTTCCTTTGCCTATGTCAAACATGATCAAGTATACTTACACCTAAATGTGTATGTATGGTGTGAGACTAATCCAAATTGGATATCACACATGTATTCCAAGTCATAGGCATTATAAAATAAAAATCTAGAAAGAGTTATAAACAGAAATGGTAGCTTTTATTTGTAAAAGTGAAACATTGAAATGAAATACCTTTCAATGGGGATAACTTTAAATAATGAGTTCATTTGAATAAAACATGTAAGATAATTATTTTCACATCCAAAAATACCATACAGAGAGGATAAATTCAAAAAATTCCATGAGCTCCAAGCATAAGAACACCCCTAGGTACTAGTTATCTGTGATCCTTAAGTACCTCGTGCCTCGATGAAAGTAACCATAATAAAATTTGTTCCAATTCATGAGCCACTAGTAGGGAGAATAACCATAACCTAGTGGTATCCAATAATTTCCATTATTGTTTTTTTAGGTTTATCCATGTCAAACTTTCTATGTGATCCATGGTCAAAACCCCTCCGTTCTCTAGTATACTAGTACCAATTAGCCAACCTAGTTACCCTGGCTTCCTGTCTTGTTCTTAAATAGTTACCACATGTTACCAAAATCCATTTTCACATATTAGCATCAGTTATGATCCCACACATTAAAAACAGTAGCTACACATGCTTTTCATCTTTTGTATAACTCAATAAACAACTTATAATTTCCATAAAACAATTTCAATAAAAGTAACCAAATTTTTCACATTAAATTCATCTTAAATACCTCTTTTAAAACCCAATGGAGAACAATATTATAAAAAACCAGAAATTTTTGTATAAAAATATTTTTATAAATCCATTCCATGAATTATAAAACAAAACTAAGAGGCACAACATGGGTTGCATATGTAAAACACCCATTTTTATGCAAAATTGGAACTTAAAAATAAAGCACTTTTCAAATGCTACCCAAATCAGTTTTTGTAGTCAAAATAATGGAGAAGGAACATAAAGGAATCATAAATTCATCAAGCCAAATTATTTTAGAATTCCTACAAATGGAATTACCTACCAAATGAATCAAGAACCACAAATCCTAGTGCGAAACATCAACCGCACCACCACCGCACCACAACGTAGTGAGATCGAACCGGTACGAATCCCTAGCTTCTATACATTTTTGGATTCAAGAAAAAAGGGAGAAAGCTTAAGGAAAGGTAAGTAACTTAGAAAGATAATCACTTACTTGAGAAATCTGGATGATTTTAGAATCCTCAGATGTTTGGCCCTAATTCTCGACTGATACAATATCCAAAGAGGGGGAAACAAATCTAGGGGTGCATCTGGGTTCTGTGGGATTAGGTGGGAGGTGGAATCACTGAAAAATAATAAAAAATTAAAACGTTATTAAATAATAAAAAAACTATTTTAAACAAAAAATGGGCTCACGGGTTGGCCCAATACTTAATTAGATCACCCAAATACAAGATGATAATGAATTTTAAGGGTTACAAATTGCTATGGAGGTTTTAATAGGCCAATAGAGGTAATTTTTAAAGGATAATGGGTGAAAAAGGTTGAAAAACTGAGTAGTTATTAATGAAACAAAATTAATTTTTAAAACTGGAAATAAACTCACAGTTTGGCCCAAATCATGAAAACCCACCATTTACTCAAAAAATGCATGGGAAACCCACAATACAAAGAATGAAAGGAAAATAAATGAAAATAACATTAAAATAAATCATGTATGTAAAAATTCTCTCCACCATGAATGACTTTCCACCCCAGAAAGTCAACCCAATGCTTGATCAGAAAACAGGTTTGGGTATTCTTCCCCAACCCATGACTTTTGCTCCCAATTCTTGTGTGTATCACTTCCACTATACCAAAAAACTAGGACCAGTGGAATATAATTTCCCTGAAGAACCTTTTATCTGAATTCCACTATTTTCACCATCCACTCAAAAACATATATATTTGGCTCTATATCCAACTCCTCCAAATTCAGCACATGGGACAGATCCTGGTTGTATTTCATTAACCGGGAGACATGGAAAACATCTTTGATGGATGTCAACTAAGAAGGAAAATACAACTTATATTCCAGCTTTCCAATAAGCTTAGTGATCTCAAAAAGTTTGACATACCTTGGCATGAGCATTCCTTGTTTCCCCATGCGGCGGTGACCCAGACAATGGGCCACCTTCAAGAATACCTGATCACCCACTGAAAACTCTAGGTCTCGACACCTCTTATATGCATATGATTTCTGAAAACTCTGAGTTGTCAATAAATTCTGCCTGATCATCTGGACCTTCTCAGATGTCTCTTTCAAATGGTTCGGTCCCAATAGTGATGTCTCACCTACCTCAGCCCAACACAGGGGGGGACCAGAAAGGCTGACCATAGAGCGCCTCAAAAGGAGCCATTTGAATCGAGGATTGGTAGCTATTATTATAAAAAAAACTCGACCATCCCCAAATGGCTATCCGATGATCCACTAAAGTCCAAGACACATGCACGAAAAATGTAATCTTGGATTTGATTTTCCCGATTTGATTGACCATCAGTATGAGAATGGTACACTATGCTCATTTAATTTGTGACCACAAAGACTTCTAAAGGCCTACCCAAAACCGAGAGGTGAAGTGGTGGGTCTCTATCTGAGACAGCTGCTGATGGCGCACCATGAAGCCTTACCACCTCCAGAATATTCAACAAGCCCAACTCATCCAATTTAGATGTATCTCTAATAGGAATGAAGTGGGATGATTTTTTCAGCCGATCAATCTCCACCCAAATAGCATTATTACCTCAATGTGTACGAGGTAATCCAATAATGAAATCCATGGAAACCTCATCCCACTTCCAGGTAGGAATGTGTAGTAGCTGAAGAAAACCAGATGGATTCTGATTTTTTGCTTTCACCTGCTGAAAAGTATAGCATCTCAATACAAAGTAAGTAATGTCCCACCTCATACCTAGAAACTAAAACTATCGATGAACATCATAGTACATCTTGGTGGCACTGGGCTAAACAACCCACTGTGACTGGTGGCTATCATGCACTCCCACCTTCCTCATAGATAGCGGCACCACTAAACGGCCCTTGAAACACAAGATACCCTCGGGGGAAGGAGACCAATCAGAACATGTCTCCCCACCATGAAGAATCTGTTTCGACCGCTGGAAAAACTCATCACTGGACTGCTTCTGCTAAATAAATTCTATAAAATATGGGGTCAACTGAATGATTACCAAGAATGCTCCTCCACTATGCTCCTTGGTCTCCACATGCATCTGAGCAAAGAGTCTCACCAGAGTCCACTCATCACTGGACTTCCTCAAAGCCTACACTAGTACTCTTCTGCTCAAGGAATCTACTACAACATTACCCTTCCCCGAGGTATAGATATTATCAATGTCAAACCCCTGCAAGTATTCGATCTAGAAACACTGCCTCAAATTGAGATCTTTTGGTGAAAAGATTTATGTTAAACTTTTATGATCCGAGTAGACCACAAACTTATCCCAACAGAGATAGTTGCGCCAAGTCTTTAAAGCATGTATTACTACCGCTAGCTCAAAGTCATGGTTTGGATAATTCTTTTCATATGTTCGGAGATGGTGAGATCCATATGCCACCCCGTGAACATCCTTCATAAGCACACACTCGATACCCATACCTGAAGCATCACAATACGCCACATAGCCTTTCTCAGACTCTGGTAGGGTCAACACTAGGGTGGTAGTCAACCTCTGATTCAACTCTTTGAAGGACGTGTGACATTCTATGCTCCACACAAACATCACCCCCTTACTGGTGACTGTGGTCATGGGTGAAGCAAGCCAAGAGAAATTTTGACCAAACCGCCTGTAGTAACCTGCCAGGCCAAGGAAACTCCAGATCTCAAACACATTCTTTAGTTTCTCCCATGACATAACATCACTGATCTTCTCAGGATCCACCAAAACTCCCTGATCCGAGATCACATGCCCCAAAAACATCACTTCCCTGATCCAGAAGGTACAATTGGATAGATTTTCATAAATGTGGTGATCTCATAGAGTTCCCAACACTATCCTCAAATGGTGCTCCTGATCCTCCTCAGATCCAGAGTAAACCCGGATGCCATCCATGAACACTATAACGAATAAGTCAAGACACTTGTGGAACACCCAATTCATGAGTTCTATAAGGACTGCTGGAGCATTGGTCCATTTGAAGGGCATGACCAAATAATCATAGTGGTCGAACCGACTTCGGAAGGCTGTCTTTAGGATATCTTCCTCTTTCACCCGGAGTTGGTGATAATCCGAACATAAGTCTAATTTATAAAACCACTTTTCCCACTTTAACTAATCAAATACATCATATATTTTGGGAAAAGGATATTTATTCTTGATGGTTACATTATTCATCTTCCCGTAATCAATACACAACCGAAGGGAGCCATCGACATTCTTTGCAAAAAGAACAGAAGCGGCCCATGGAGAGATTCTCGGGTGAATGAATCCTTTGGATTTTAAATCCTCCAACTATGTCTTTAATTCCCTCAGCTTGGTGGGGGACATACGGTGTGGGGGAAGAGATATCAGAAATTTTCTCGGCACCAAATCAATCAAGAACTCCACGTACCGCTCTGGGGGAAAGCCTGAAAAATCATATGGAAATACATCTGGGAACTCATCCAACACATGAGGTAATACACCCTCATGAGGTTGACCATCATCCTCTATCATGAGAAATGATAACTGGAAGATAATATTACCTATCTCAGGGAGTGGAGGTCTCGCACGACCCGACCGAGGGTCCCATTCCCTATGAAAACCCGTTGATTGCCATCAGGTTCCATGAAACTCACCTGACGCCTATAGCAATTGTTGTGTGCCTGAAAATGTACCAAACAGTTCATTCCAAGGATTACATAAAAAAGGTCCATATACAAGACCAGGAGGTCCCCCTCCATCTCAACCCCCGACATAGATAGAGCACAAGATGGGAAGCTGAGACACTACTCCTTCTTTTCTAGCGACGTCACCAAATCCATCGCAAAAGATAAAAGCTTAGTGAGAAAGTTCAATGTGATCACAATATTTGTAGATATAAATGAAACTAAAGCACCAGTATCAAAAAGAGAATTAGATAAAGAAGAGGCAATAAAAATGGTACCTCAGACGGTAGATGGCCCTACATCTGATCTTGCTGGTTCATGCTCCACAACATAAAGATGCATCCTCTCTTTCGGAGAACAGCCACTCGCATGTGGCACTACACTAAATTGGATCTACCCAAAAGATGATGCATCCCAACCACCACGACCACCAAACCGAGATCCCCCTGTCCTCGATGGCTCGAACTGCTCTTGCACTCCCCTGGGAGCCACAGATCCTACCCCACATTAGAGTGGATGCACTATTGCGCAAAAGCGCTACACATTCCCCATACCTCAACACTGAAAACAAGCCTTCAGATAATGAGGGAGTACTGGACGGATGTGCCCTATCTTCCCACACTGATGGCACACAATACTCCTCGCATCTGAAGCCACTGGTGAAAACATCCTAGAAGTGTGTCCTGGACTGCCACCTCCCTTCATTCCTTGCTCTTTCCGCTTCCTCTTCTTTTTAGAAGATCTACTAGTTCTCATAGAAGATACCACTCCAAAGATCCCAGACGTCCCCTTTTGTTCAATCTCTTCCATGCAAGCATGATCGACCACTTCAACGTAGGTTCCAAACATGAATAGGAAGACCTGTGACTAAATTTTTGGTCACATCCCTTTCTCAAAATTATGAGTAATAATTCTATCATTAGAAACAATGTCAGGTGCGTACCACACTAGTTCAGAAAAATGTTACTCTAATCTATTACTGATTGATATCCCTGGGAAATATCCCTGAAATCTTGAGATCTGGCGTAGGATAGAACCTCTGGACAATACTACACATTGAAGATGGCCTTAAAATCTCTCCAACTCATGTTTTCAGGCTTCCTAGATTGAAGCACTGATGCCCACCACCTACAGCTGGGACCCTCTAGCAGAAAAGTGTAACATTTCACCCATACCTCCTCAGGTGTGTCTAGGAACTCGAACATACACTCTATCTTCTCGATTCATTCATACGCCTCTTGAGGATCCGAGCTGCCTTGAAAACAAGGTGGTTTATTTTTCATGAACTCTAGTGCATTATCCTTCATAGGATCAGACTCATCTTCTCTGGTTGTAGTAGGAGCCAGAACCAATCACTATCCTAAAGCCTGGACAGCTCAGACCACGTCTTCTATCATCGTTTGATCGAGTGGTTCTTGAGAACTCTCTTCGGCTTCCTCTCGTGGGTGCATGGGAGCTTTACGGGGAGGCATGTTGCTACAAAAGGCAACAGTCACAAGGAAAAAATCAATAAAAAAGTTCTGAAAATTTTAGGAATAAAATTAGATATAAACAAGCCAAACACATTACAACAGTGATATAAACTACTAATTCACCACACTCGATGTCCACGTGCAGTCTGTAGCCCACACATCTCACCTAAAAGTGAAGATAAACAAAAAATTTGGACATACCATAGGGACTCGCAGTCAGTCATGAGGGGTACGGGCCAAACACCCTACTCTTGACCAAAAATATGATCCCCGATAGTCTTATATCATGTCTCGCCTAACTCATCCCTAAATAAAAATAAAACTCAAAAACATTAACCTCCTCTGATACCATATTGTCACGAACCGAATCTTGTCACCACTAATACCGGCACCAAACACAGCCCGTGACAATGCCCGTAGGTTGTTTCATATCCCCATGGGTTGGGAAAAGTGTTTGGGTATCACAAAAATGTATATGGGAATGATTAATCCAAGTTTAGATTCATAAAATAACCAGAAACAAACAATATACCAAATATGAAAAATAATGCCAAAAAATCATTAATAAAATCCAAAACTGTTTATATGGGTTAAAAAATACAGAAGTGGTCCAAAGGTACATAAAATTAGCAGAAAACAACCCACGAGACTCCATAGGACAAGGGGTCATCACCCACGAGTTGTCTCCATAAAACCACACCATGGAAAGAAACTAGCAACCCAAACTGCCATCACCCAAGGCCTTGCCTTTGCCTATGTAAATCATGATCAAGTCTACTTACACCCAAAGGTGTAATTATTGTGTGAGACTAATCCCAAGAAGCTATCACCCAATTATTCCAAGTGATAGGCATTTTATAATAAAAAGGTTGCTAGAGTTATAAACAGAAATGGTTTCATTTATTTCTAAAAGTGAAACTTTGGAATGAAAATTTCATTCAATTAGGATAACTTTAAATAATGAGTGAATTTGAATAAAACATTTAAGATACTTATTTTAATATCCAAAAAATACCATAAGGAGAGGTTAAATTCCAAAAAGGCGACGAGCACCAAGCATAGGAACACCCCTAGGTACTAGATAATTGTGATCCTTAAGTACCTCGTACCTCGGTGAAAGTAACCATAATAAAATTCATTCCCATGCACAAGACAATAGTATGGAGCATACCCATAACTTAGTGGTCTATGATTATCTCAATTATAGTTTTTTTAGTGTTATCCATGCAAAACATTCTATGTGACCCATGGTCAAAACCCCACCATTCACTAGCGTAATAGTACAAATAGCCCACCTAGTTACCTGGGTTTTCTGTCTTGTGCTCAAATTGTTACCACATGCTACCAAAATACATTTTCACATATAAACATTAGTTATGGTCACACACATTGTAAACATTATCTACAAATTCTTTTCACCTTTTATATAACTCAATAAACCACTTATAATTTTTATAAATAAATTTCAAGAATAGTAACCAAATTTTGTACATGAAATTCATCTAAAATTCCTCTTTCAAAACCCAATGGAGACAATTATTATAAAAAACCATAAATTACCACATAATTTTTTTTATAAATCCATTCCATGAATTATAAAACAACACGAAGAGTCACAACATGGGTTACAGATGTAAAACACCCATTTTCACACCAAATTGGCACACAAAAATAAACAGCTTTGAAAATGCTACCCAAATAAATTTTCGCAGTCATATTAATGAAGATGGAAGATAATGGAAACAGAAATATAGAAATACAACATAATCTATAAAAACTACATATATAATCACCTACCAAAAGAGTCAAGAACCACAAATCCTAGTGCGGAACTTGAACCGCACCACCACCGTACCACAATAAAGTGAGGTCTAGTCTAAAAACAGAGTATTGGACAACGGAAATCAAAATGAAACTCTAGGTACGAAGCCACAGATTCTGGAAATTTGTGGATTCATGAAAAAAAGTTAGAAAGCTTTAGGAAAAGGAAGGAACATAGACGGATAATCACTTACCTGAGAAATCTGGATGATTTTAGCAACCTGAGAAGTTCGACACTAATTCTAGACTAATAAGATCTCCAAATAGGGGGAAACAAATATGGGGGTGCAGCTACGTTCAGTGGAAACATGTGAGAGTTAGAATCAACAGAAAATAATAAAAAATAAAAATGTTATGAATGAATAAAAAATGATTTCAAAACAGAAAATGGGCTTACATGTTGGGCCAATACTTAATTAGATCACCCAATTCCAAGATAATAATGAATTTTTAAGGGGTCCAAATTGCTATGGTGGTTTGAATAGTTTAATAGATGTCCTTTTTGAAGTGTAATGGGTGAAAAATCTTGAAAGAAGAAGAAGTTATTAATGAAAAAAAATAATTTTTAAAATTGGAAATAAACTCACGGTTTGGCCCATATCTTGAAAACCGACAATTTACTCCAAAAATGCATGGGAAACCCCACATAAATAGTAAGAAAGGAAAATAAATGAAAATAACATTAAAATAAATCATGTATGTAAAATATAACTTCTACTATAAATATTCAGTTGAAACCGAAAAATATTTCTTACATCATGGTATTTGTTTTATAATTTTTAGACATCAAATAAATTAAATTATTTAGGACATAATAATGATGTAGTGTTTACCTCATTAATGAATGATTTAAATAAATAACATCATAAAAATTAAAAAAATAATAAAAACCTTTCCAATTATTACTATATGATTTTATTTAGAACAGGAGTAATATTATCTTCACCTTTAATGTGTTTTGGATCTTTAGAAACCAAATATAATTATATAACAAAGTAATATTTTCATACAATCCTAAAGAGCCCCTCTTCCCCCATATAAAAAGCTATCAACTATAACCCATTACTCACACATTTCAAACCCTTTATCTAATAAAAAATCTTTCCTATTAAGCTCCCTAGATCCCCATATCCCCCATATAATCCTTACCTTAGGAATAAGGAACTTCAGTAAACCATTTGGGTTAAACCAAAGTGAGATACCTAATTTAAATGTAACGTCTTCTCTTAAGTTATTTTATTTTATTTTATTTCTACAGCCTCCTAAACTCTTTTAATTTTATTATTTTATAAAAAAACCAGTATCTAAAAAATAATAAGATGTTTTTATGAGATTTATTAAAACTACACTTCCACACATGTCCATCTAATGGATACGAACATACTATTTCTGTGGAAGACGAACTACTGCATCATGAAATGTTGATTGTTCAAATATCTCCAACCGCCTATCATAGTGGCCGTTATGATGGCACTAAATTTATATGTGATATATATTATTTTTATATTGTCTATTTACTTTTATATTTTTCATTTATAGCATACCTTTTGGTTTCCATAATTGGTAAAAGCGATAGTTTCATTTGAGGAAGTGCAGACAACCACCCAAGAAAAGTGATATGACTCATAATGTCGCATGTGTGATGTATAAAGGATGGATTTAATGAAAATATATATGGTATTATACTGTAATTATAATATATCTATGAATAATTTCGTTTTTATTCTATTAAAATACAAATTTGAAATGAAATTAGCATTAATGCGTACATACGACTTAACCTCTCCATGAATTGTGCATTTCGTTTTTTATCTTCAAATGTTATGTACTATTTTAAATACACAAAATACTAGATATATATGATATATAAAATATCTAATTCATTAATATAATTCTTGATATAATGTAATTTTAGTCACGTTGACACTTTATAATTATAACAAGTTCATATTTAACTCATGTTCCAAACATCTACAAAATGTACAATATGAACTCAAATAATGAACTAATTGTTATTGAAAGGTAATAATTCATATAAAATGAAAAGTATACTTGAAAAGGTTCTTATGAAAGTAGAAATTAACTTGAGTTTATTATTTAGGAAATTAATTAATGAACGTGTAAATTCGGACAGGAGTTATGGGAACTTTTAAACCCATTTTCCGTTCTATGGTTTGATCTTTTCTTTCTTGTTTATGTAATTATTTGATTATGTGAGAAGTGAAATTTTATATATTATCATGTATTTATACATGATTTATGTGTTATTATATTTAATACACATAATCAATCTATTTTATTTACAAAATGATCTTTGTAAGGGACTTTGTCTCAATCTCCATTCATTGATGCATGTTCTGATAATATACACATCCTTAATTTTTACGATATATAATAAAACCCTTTGAATTTTAATTTCATTAAAAGGGAATCTTTTTTCTAAAAATCATTTTACTAAACAATAAAAGGAATGTTTTTAACATTTGTGATTACAATGACATCTCCACCACCATAATCATTAGTTGGCATCCTAAATAAGACTTAATGTTTAAAAAGGATAAGAAATACCTTATTCTGATTTTGTTTGTTTGGGTATTGAAAATGGTTTTTTAAATGGATTGATTATTTAAATATAATGAAATGATTTATTGTGATTGAAAATTAAATTTTATTAATGAAATGTTTATATTTTTTATATTTTATGTGTTATGATTTAATAAATTTTCTTGGACATTTGATGAGCGGTTATGTGATAAACAAAAATATGGGTGGTGTCGTGATAAACCGGGATGGGTGGTTAGGTTATAACCTATAATTCATTGGGTATGGAAGTCATCCATATGGCTATTCCATTTACGGATATGTGTGGAATTCAACTGTATTGTTATTCCATATAGGTATGTTTATGTCCCAAGTTACTTTTATATGTTATGTGTGCTTTCTATGGGTTTTATGGTATTGTTTTGACTGCAAAAGGGTATGAAATTATCCTTTATTCCGTTAAGAGTATTTACTACTTCATAAAAGTGAAAATTATTACTTATGATAATTTATTCATGGGTTATTTTTTGTTTTGAAAAACAAATAGTTGTCCTTCTTTGTGTATACCTTACTTAGATTTTTATCCTCTTCCCAAGATTTATTGAAATGTTTTTCATAGGAATCAAAGATGAATAGGGTCAATGATGGGATCATGGAGAATTCATGATGTCTAATATATAGAACTAGACATGTCACTTATTTTAAGAGTTTTTATTTTATGAAAGAAGTTGAAACTGTGTAGAAGTGTCAACATGTAATATTCAATTTGTTATGTATATTTTAGGATCTAATTTTCTAAACCTCTAAACTTGAAAAGATACTCAATTTGAATTATTAACATAATTCAATTTTATGAAATGTTTAAGGCCATGTCCATAAAATATCAGTTTTTATATAACCGATGTGGTATATGTATTTTCTATTCAAAATTGTAGAGCCAACATAAAAACTCGTATTACCAAATCCTTATCATGTCGGTTATATAAAAACCGACATGGTATATGGGTTTTTTTGTAGATTATTGTATAACTAATATAGGTAACTCTTAATCCCAAAGCCTTGTCCCTTTGGTTATATTAAACCCGACATGGTATATGTTTTTTACATTAGTTATAAAATAAAAAAGGTAAAAAACCATTCATCCTAAATCCTTTCATGTCATTTTTATATAACTTATGTGGAAATGTGTTTGTTACATCGATTATTAAATAACTAACGTAAAAAAGTCTTCAGGATGAATGGTTTCCTTGTTGGTTCCTATTTTACTGACAGTGTATATCATTTTTAACATTCATTATATAATAATAGATGTAAAAATATAGTTCCATTATCCATTTAGAATATCCATTTATTTCACCAACAGTAAAAAATATATTTACTACACTACCTTCAACAACGGAGGATAATCGTCAATGTAAAACAGAAAAAAATTATGTTAAAAATATTTTAGGCACTAATGAAGGCCTTAAAAACACCTCATGATATATAACACTCATCTTCTAACACCAAGATGATGAGATGATGACCCAGGTAGATGTTTCATCCAACAATTTTGTACCCAACCCCCCTGTAAACGTTTTTTGCATAAAAAATTAATATATGTGTTTTTAATATATAAATTTTATGTTCTTAAACTCATAACTTCGTTTTAGCATCCCGTGATATAAAAAGAAAAACAATGAATTATACATTTTATGACATCATTCCCAACTCATTATTATTAAAGGGGTGGAGTTCCACTAACATTATATGACATTAACAAGACTCTAATGGCTGATACAAAATACTATTATCTTAGTAGAATTATAGGGAATGATTTTATTTGTTAAAAAACACAACTAAATGAGACAATGTACAAATTAAAAATCCAACCATACGATGCGCGAGTAATAATAAAAACAAATACCAAATAGAAATTAATTACCAAAAAATTAGAGTAGTTGTGAAAAACTAATAGGGGATGATACAAGAAAAAAAAGTCATCTAAAAACAACAACATGAAATTGTAATTAATACAATGAAATTAAAAGAGATTTCCAATATATGAATCCAAAATAAGAATGAAATTTAAGGAAACACAATAAAATAAATGGGAAACATGTAATTTACCCACATCCTAGTAAATAGTATCTGTATTCATACTAATGAATATGGCCAAGGGGATAGAATAAAATCAAGAAGCACTCCCAAAAGGCTTCCTAACAGAAGCGACTTGGATAATAATATGGTTGAAATTCTTAAGAAAAATATTTCAGAATCATTTAAACTATTCATATAAAAAACATAAATATGTTCCACCTATGAAAAAATAAAAAATATTTTGTTATATTTATTACGACTTTGAATAATAAATCAATTTCGTACCTACACACAAACACATACATGGAAACATGAACCTCCCTATACTCATGAGTGATGAGTAATCGATTCATCAAATCATTAATTTGTGATCCCTTTTGATTGTGGAACATCGAATTATCATACATACCTATTTTTCTATATTGACAGTGATAATTAAAACCATGAAACATCACCTAAATTCACATAAAAATACACCACTATGTATTCCAAATTCATATTTTAAATTATTAAAAAAATATATTTCATTTTGAAATACATTTTTTTTCAATATTTAACCGAAAATATTATGAGCATCAATCCAAAAAATATCATTTTACTAAAACCAAGAATTTATTCCAAAAAACATATATATAATGGAATTTAACAAATAATGATGACTGTTTTAGAATTATTAACATGTAAGTGAAACCACATTTCTCTCAATGGATGATGAAATCAATGAAAGACACTATGAACTTTAGATCCTTGTTCACAACACATTCCCTTCAATAGATCTAATAATTTGTAATTAGGATTAACATAATAACACATAGATCTACCTATAACAATTTAGACATATTCTTATAATATAGAGGATATGAGTATATCTATGAAGGACAACGAATAATAATGGTTTAACGATGATTTTTATAAATAAATAATTCTGATTCCTTAAAAATGACCCTATATCAAAAGGATTATATAGGGGATCATAAGAGAGGAGATTATTTTAATACCCTATAAAAATGAGAGAAAAATTAGGGTTCTAAATAATTCATATGAATTAAAAAATAACTATTATATTATTAAATAGACATCATATGGTTTGGTTATAAGATGTTCCAAACCTTGTGCCCACCATGCAAATGAAACCTGAGATGATGCAGAATTTTACATGGTTTATACCATATAATTTGTTAATTTGTGCAATAACCTAGTGTTTTTATGCTCCGATGTCTATATAATTTCATGTTCGACAAGAAAAATATGACAACCCAAGTATTAAGAGTATTTTCTCTCTATATCTCTCTCCATGTGCATGGTTTCACCTAGAATATGCATGATTTGAAGAAACTGTGCAATAACCTTACTCCATTACAATGACTATCAAAATAACATTTTAAATATTCATATATTTATATATATATTACAAGGTTTAACATAACCATTCTCAAACAATTTTCTCCTTAAACACTTCCAAAATACATCAATACTATCTTTAAAATCATAGAAAACAACCCATGGATTATATTAGTTCAAGGTACATAATAAGTAGGCTATGCACCCAAATCCAATGGATATTTCATGTTTAAACATACTTTGATCTTTAAATTTTTTCCATAAAAAAAATTTATCAAAATTTTGGGTGGTACAATAATTCACCATTTTTTGGTTTTAATGGGATGGTTTTAGATAAGGGGAATAATGATTATTTAAATAAATCTCTTGATTGGATGTGAAAATTGAAGAGATTCATCATATTTTAGATTAAATTGATTAAAAATCAATGAATATTAAACTTAATAAAAATATATCATAGATGATTCTTGAAACAAATCAAGTATCATATAATTCTGATGATAAAACAGAATCTATGAAATCACCTACCTCAATAGAGCTTAGCTATCCGATGACAAAGGACCTTCAACTATGCATCGGTATATTTGGGGGAATCTAGCACTTAGTTATTCCATATCAACATAGATAAAATAAAGCATCAAAATTTAATTAAATTATATAACAATACTTTTCTACAAGAACACAACAAATAACAAGGAATAGGGAGCACCTAAGAAAGGTAGAGGTAGATAGAGGGAGATTAAGATACCTTTATTTTAGAGGAATTTGACAAAATAAATTCTTATTACAATGTAATTCCTTGAACTCTAGAGCATATAAAAAATGAAATCCAATAATATCATTGATTATTTGGAATAAAACATTGAACTAAACTACAATCATTGAAATTTTAAAATAATTTTAGATATAGAGATTCATGATGAAGTTATCATAGGTATTTCTTGTTTTTAATAAAATTTCCACTATTTCATAAGTTTGATATAAATGAGCATGGTACAGTTTCTTTGAATATCACAAAAAAATGAAATTACTAATTAAAAATTTCATATTATATATGATGGTTATATTAATTACCTAACAAAATTCATGATTTATGGGTTATTTTATAGATATTTCAAATATTTATAAAAAATTATGATTCGCTAATATTGGAAACAAATCCAAGTATTTGAATCCTGCATATTTTAAAATTACTTTTATATATTGAAAAATCAAAAATGGTGGTTACTCTTATTAATCACTAATTTACACATATGTATGAAATATCATACTTTTATGTAAGAACTATTAACTATTCCGTATCGAAATATGCATTTACATATTAAATAACATCATTTTAAACTAGAAGTAATTACATTTAAATATCAATAATTCATCTTTAGATATGGGTAAATAACAATTACATATCAAAAAATTACTTTTATGTTTCATAACATTAATTTTACCTATCATAATAAGGAGTGGTAAATATTGAAAATATAAAAAAGTGTGGGATAACTCTATGATAAATAATGGCTATTCCGTTTAAAAGGTTGATACATAAGTATATTTTCCCAGATAAATGAAAATATTAAGGGTTATGGAATGATATGTAAGCGTTATTAATAAATTAATTGGAAATTTTAAAGGTAACATCAAATAAAAAAATCTAAAAAATGTCACCCAATAATTTAAAATAAAATACTATAAAAACAAAACAAAATTGGAATTACCAATAATATAAACTAAAAAAATAATGATACCATTCAATGACCCAATAATCAACTGAAAACATCACATTTCTCCCCCAACACATGGGAAAAGAATTATGATGGATTCATGAAAATTTGGGCCTTAACATAAAATTCTCAAGATACTAAAAAAATTATATTGTTAAAATCTCAACATGATAATTTGAGAGTAGATATTTCATTTCAAATATTCATTGGATTTGAATATCAAGGATATATAAATTGATCCAACAATAAAGTAAATCAATAAATATTGAATGACCAAGATATAAAATACAATTTCATAAAATATGAATTGGATACTTGAAAGGAAAACTTTTAGTGTACTTTTCAAATAGTGTATGTTCTGAATATCCAAAATAACACTACATAATGGAAGAATTACTCCATTTATTACTTATATTTGGAGATTCCATTGAGTAATTTACTATGAGAATGTATTTTATAAATTCCCTATAACAATACTTACACATTTATCAAATTGAATGGAATGAGAGAATAAATTATCATTCTTACCAAATCGCATGGATTCATCCATCTTTGTCACAAAAACTCCTTCTTTAGGTTGTCTCAGTATTGGATCTTCAATTTTAGATTATTCCACTGTGAAACGATAGAGAAAATATCATTCATTCATAACCCCGTGAGTAATGAAGAAAAAACAAAAAAAAAATGGCATGATAATTTCACATGAAAAAAATGAGAGACAAACCTCGACCATTGTTCGTTCTGGACTCAATCCATTCCTACATAAATGATCAAAAATCATATAATTATTTTAATAAACCCATTAAATACCAAAATTAATACTAATCCCGCAATAATGAACAAACTGTGGGTCAACGTATTCATTTGATGGTCTATGTTCATATTTGAATCTAAAATAGGGAAAGGAATATCAAAACAACCCACCCAAACTCATAATTGGATTATTAAAAAATGGAGACTTATTTCTCTTAGAATGTGTAGTCAAGAATGATCTTTGATCTAAGTATCACTTATCACCACTGACATAAATCTACAGGGTTTCTCTCCAAATCCCTGAGGGAATTTTCAGGGTTATAAACATTTCTATGGATCACTTCCTAAATGGATTATTTAACGAAGAAGTTTCATTGAATCACATCATCGAAAGAGTGGTAAAATAAAATATATTTATTATTTGTTACATTCATTAAAAATGAATGAAACTACTTTTCGTAGCCAATCTGCACCGTCTGAGGTCAAGACATTCATAGGATATATCCTCTTCTCTAAATGAAACAATGCCCTCATATTTATGATCTAGGTTCCCATTAAAATTTTGTTTCACTATTTTAAGAAAACATTTGGTGTGTGTTATTTAATATATTAATATTATTAAAACATTTATTATGGGAACACCAGGCCTCAGAGTTTCATGTCGTCTCAGTTAAGGGTGTTGAAATTAATCCTTGTAATATTTTAATATAATACAGGGATAATTCAAGACATTTAATATTTCCCACCTTGGGGATTTACATCTGTAAAAATCCAAAACAAAGGATAATAAGAAGTATAAGGGTTTTGAGAATATATCTACGCCTACCACTATAGAGTGCTCTTATATAGCTTCTATTTCTACCACCATACAGACAATAAATGAATTGATCTCCAAAAAAGGATCATCACTTGACGATCCTCAATCACTATTTGGTACTCCACAAAGGTTTATCCATTGTTGATGTCCAACACTCCCTAAAAATGACATGTGATGGGTTATGGACGTTCCTCCTCACCTGTGAAACATAGTAGAAACTATGTACCTGGTCCATCTATGGTGGCTGAGATAAGCAATAAGACACCTCTTTAACTCTATGTAGAATTTAAAAATGGATGATAAACCTTGGATATAACTTTCCACCCGAAGAAAATATCTGTAATCCACATCGAAGTGCAACCCCTAGGAACATACGGTCTCCTTCATCAAACACCAAAGACCTCCTTCTTCTTTTAGCATAAGATTTCTGATGGCTCTATATAGTATTAATATACTCAAGGATGATCAACACCATCACTATAGTATCTATCACCAACTCTGATCCCATGAGTGATGACTCTCATAGGTTAGTCCAATAGAGTTGTGGAAAACAGAGTCACACTTGAAAATCCTCAATTTCTTGAATTGTAGCTGTTTTTGTTCGGAAACCC
Source organism: Viscum album (assembly GCA_963277665.1). Taxonomy (NCBI): domain Eukaryota; kingdom Viridiplantae; phylum Streptophyta; class Magnoliopsida; order Santalales; family Viscaceae; genus Viscum; species Viscum album. The sequence goes on along the minus strand of OY728121.1, from coordinate 1,149,362,517 downwards.
CACAAGTGGTAGGTGATCCTACCAACAATAACGGAATCCCAACATGCATGATCACAACTTTTCCTCTAGGACCAGAATGATCCTCTCTGTCTGGCAGTCCATTTTGTGGGTGAAATGTTGTGCTTAGGTTTAACTGTGTTCCAAAGGCATCCTGTAATCCCTATTATAATTGGTATGTAAAAATAGAATCATAATTTGAAATGATCATTGATGGAACATCATTGATTAAAACAATCTCTTGAACATAGATTTGTCTTTTTCTCTCTTCTGAACTCTACTATCAGATAGCTAGGAAGTGGGCTGGCTTAGTGAGTTGGTTAAAGATCACCCCGATAGAATCATGTCCCCTGGATGTACATGGTAGACTCAACCTGAATTCCATCAATATCCTATCGCAATTTCTTTTTGGAACCTCAAGGGGTTGAGCTAAACCTAATAGAACATGGTGATTGACCTTCATTTGCTAACAAGTAAGGCACTGGGAAATGAACTATGAAACTCCCTTCTTCATTGCTGGCCACAAAAATTAACATCGGAGGTCCTGGTACATTTTCTCCACTGATGGATGTACCAGAAAATGGGATGTATGAAACTCCATCATAACCTACTCCTACAATTCCATTAGTACATCTATACATCCTCTAAAAAGGAAAATGTGTTCCCCACCATTCGAATATCCATCGAGTTCATTACCTGTGGATATCTATGGATGTACAGCCTCACAGTTATTATCCCCAAGTTGTGCCTACCCAAATTGTTGTAAGAGTGGATGGGTAATAACCATAAACTGAAGGTAAGTTGTTCCATCTACATCCACAAAGGATAAATATAAAGAGGTCATCTACTTTGATTCCTCACTGAGTTACTATGAACTATATCTCCCACTGAGAGTATCTTCCACCACTTTCCACTTACAAGATGTATATAAAATCTAAAAGGTGTAGTCATGGATGAACCATTTCCCTCACCTCTACCTCAACATGAGATCCTTATGAGAGAATATATACTTGAGACTCTTGTGATCGAGTAGAAGATAAATTGCTTGCCCATCTGGTAGTGTCACCACATCTTCAATGTGAGTAATACTTCAAATAACTCATTATCATGGGTTACATAGTATTACTCATGTGGAAACAACTAGCATGATCTATAGGCCATCACCATTTTCCTCTATATCAGAACATAGAAAATATTGTTTCCTAATGAAGTGCAGAACAATACATACTCAACAACTTCATATGAAAATATCATGATCAGAGTTCTCATCAAACATTTCTTCAACCACTAAAATCCCAGTAGAACATATGTATCCACACAAAAGGCTTCTACTTTCAAGTCAAAGATATCATAGGTGCTGATATCCTAGAGGAACTTGGTGTGAATATATGATAATAGCCTACTAGCCTGAGGAAGCTCTGGTACCTATGTCATGCTCTTAGGTGGTCCCATGTTAACACTGCCTCAACCGTGGCCTTATCCATATCCACTCCACCTATTGAGATAACATGTTCCAAAAATTTCACTTCCTAAATCAAAAACTAGAACTTAGAGAGTCTCTCATATATTTGGTGATCCCGAAATACTTCATGAACCATCCTTATGTGTCTCAAATTCTCCTCCTCAAACATGGAGTACACAAGTATATTGTCGACGAAGACTGCCACTGACTAGTATAAATAAGGCAGAAATATCTGGTTAATAAGTCCCATTAAGACTAATAGGGAGTTCCTCATGTCAAATGTAATCACCAATTACTCATAGTGACACTAACGGCATCTGAAATCCTTCTTCAGTACATCCCCATCTTATTATAACAGCTGCTGATAGCCTGATCAGAGGACAAACTTCACGAACCATTGTGACCCTCTCTAATGATCAATGAGGTCATAAATTCCCAGTAGTAGATACCTTTTCTTCATGGTCAGTTAGTTCAAATTTTGGTAGTCCACAAAAAACATCAGTCTCTCATAATCCTTTTTGGAAATCAAAAACGGGGTCACCTTGAGTGAAACACTATGTCTCATGAATCCATTATTTTTCATGTCCTCTAACTACACCCTCAAATCTTGATGTTCTATGAGAACCATATGATATGTTTATGTAGATATTGGTTATGTAATAGGGTGTAAATCAATGAATAATTCTATCACCCGATGGGGAGCTAATCTTGGAACATCTTCAAGGAAGGATTACTCATATTGATCCACCACTTTAAAAAACTGTAATCTCATAAAATCTATTGTACCGAGGGTTAGGCTAGCCTGGTGATGAGTAATCTTCTTTATCCTCATATTCATGAGTCCATCCTATGCTGCCTAGGTTTCTTTTTCACAAACAAAGGAAAACCTTGTACCATATCTTTGGACACACTATACAATTTACCTAAAATAGTCAATCTGCACACGGACTTTGGATAGCCAATCCATACAAATAGTTCCATCGTAAGGCCTCAACACTGCCACCAAGACATTACCACTAAAAATCTCACCACCAAGGTCCATGTCACACTATCGTCTCAAATATGTGATCACTAAGTCTTCTCCAATAAGCGTCACTATGCGTAAAGGTCTATTCAACAGTTTGAACAGAATCTATAGGTCTCAGTCATGATATATTATGAGAATGTAATTAAAATAAACTATGTATATTAGTATTATAAATAATGTTGAAAAGATATAGATCGTACCTCAAAACATTCAATGTTCCCCTAGGCCATATCCCTCGACAAAATGCTGCTCTCCTTACCCCAGTCCTCCAGCTCCGTGAGCCTGGTGTGGACCTCCTTGGGGTGGTGGTGGTAACATGTCTAAATTTTGTCCACCTCTTGATTCTCTCCCATATAATCATCCACATCATCCTCCTAGTGTATATAAATTATCTTGTTGTTGTATCTACCTCTGTAGTCCATCCACTGTCTCTCGGATAGTAATATGGTGGGTTGGAAAATCTCGAGCAAGAAGTCTCCGGTTGTTAGATGAATAATACCACCTCTACCTAGTTTTAATAGAGCAACCCATTGAGACATAAATTATAGATCCTATGTCTTAGTAAATCATCAAAAAACATCTTAAATGTTTGGATCGCAATGACTGATGTCGGCTCCCTACTATAATGATCTCTGCACCTGCTCCTCTACTGCTGACAATCACTGTTTGTATCTACTCAAAAAAGATTTTTTGGACCACAAAATCCCAATCAATCACCCAAGAATACATTATAATTCATAGATGGATAATGTTGGATCGATTGTATCAATGTATACCTCACTCGAATGTTTGATCCCTAAATTAAAAATCTCTAACCATATCCACAAAGTACTTAGAACGGTTGGTGAACCTCAATCAATAATCAACCACAATCATGCTACAATACTAGAGATGAAGAAGCTCCTGTATATGCATATATCTAAGGTTAAATGGTTATAACTCTTCTATAAATAGGTGATCAAACACTCTCCAAGAAAGAGTCTCCTCATCATGAGTCTGGACAACAAAACTCCACCATAATCCTACTGAATAATGAATAAGGCCCGCTGCTAGGACCACTATCTGGTATGCTCATGTCATGAATAGATGAAAAACATGGGTCGCCACCTCAAGAAAATACTCAACCATTAATGGGTAAGGCTTACCATGGAACCTAAGGGGTCTCTATCTTTGAAACATGTGATGCGCATTCATCATGTGCTCCTAATCTACTGGTACTGTAGGTACTACATGTAACTCGTGCTGCTCCATAGGTGGTGGTAGAGCAGGTGCACCACCTAGAGGTAACATCTGGGGAACATGTACTTATATCGAAGCCTCTTTACTAATGGGTTAATCCTTATGAACAAGCTACTGAATACTAGATGGTATATGTCTCAGGGGAATCCTGTAAGAAATCATGATGTAAAATAGTGAATTAGTATATCAGGAGAGCTGACTCCAAAATGTCATGGAACCACAACCCATTCCTATATGATTCATGTGCCATTATTTCCACTACAACCAAGGTTCTCATGTACCGTGTTGAAAATAAATTTATTAGAGTCAGGGTTTATTGATACATCAGCCTCTGTACCAATACTAGATTCCATGGTATGAATGCTAAACTCAAAACATTTAACATTGTTGCCTCAAACCATTCTCATAGACTCCCTGTCTTAAAGTAGAACTAACCTCTGTAATACCACCTTTTCATGACCCATACCAATGGGTCCATGTCGTGACTCCGCAAGCACACCTCAAATATTCCAGGAGATATTGAAAAGCACTAAGTAGATATATCACAAACATGGGAGGCATTTCCTATATACCTTTACACCCAAACAATCATCTTTGTTCCCACAAAATGTGTGAATGACAAAACCAACTATGAACCAAATGCATGCATACCACTATATCCCCAAAAGAGTATGATAGGAATGTGAAGTGAAATAATGTAAATTGAGCCAGAATAAAAGACCAACAAAAGAGTATATAAACCAAAAAGTCCAACTTATATGAAAAAGTTACTGGGACTGCTACTTGTAACTGTAAGAACACCTCAGTCACTTAGTCTCACAATGCCCCATCTGATCCTGGTCGGCTTAGGACTCCATCAAAAGGCCAATTATTTTCACAAGACTGGACACATGTGGGAATATCCCAAGTAGGGATGTGTATAATAATACTCAGTAGGGATCCCTGAAACCACAATGAATACAAAAGTGAATGTATAATCAGTTTTACACAGTATATGTCTACAACACATATAACAAGAATTTCATGATATACCAAATCCAAGAAAATTAGTTTAGAGGTAATTCATAACCACTGTATACTAGAAATATGAATTCAGTATAAAGATTCCCTGAAGCCCTCATCCATGAGAACACACTCCTGATCCAGGTAGAACTAATGACATCTGTTAGTGAAGTAATGTTCATCAGGAACCATCATGATAGAGATAAACTAATATGTATGAATAAAATATGATTCCATTGAAGAGGATCACATATAGGGCCATTTGATGATACCAAAAACATCCTCTGGATTAACCTTATAAGTAGAGGATCGATGCTCTGTAATTTGGGTCACATAAATAAAAAAGGATCTACCTAGGACACAAATAATGAATAGAGGATCCTATTATAGACCTCTTATGGGATTTCTAAAACTATATCCAAGAAGTCTTGTTGAAGGGATTATAATCTTTTAAGTAGGAATTGATTTGTACCAACCTTTAGGGAAGAGGTAAGGGAATGAACACTAATGTAACTTTCCCAATATATGGATGATAAGAGTATCAAGATATATCGAAAGGGATACACAACTTGTAGTAGGCACACAATCTGTGTTTCTTGAAATAGGGTATTCCCATGTACAATGACCCGTGTCATTCCATACATTTTCATGTTGAAGTTTGGTAATTGGTGTGTAGAGGAAGTCACATGTCATGTCATTTCATTCGGGGTCCACCCGTTTACTGTGGCCATGTGCTAGTACACAATGTCAACCCATGTCTCACTGTTTGTGTACTAGTACTTGGGGTAGTCCATGCACTTGGACCATGCCATGTCATGTGGTGGGGTACACAATGTGTAGGAAACACTAGTAATCTAACTCGTGTCTGTGGATCTTCAGAGATACATGTCGGGTCTCTAAGAAGGGGCTACACACCATGTGATATTTTCAAACACTATTTCCCATTTCACAATATCCCAAAACACTAGTTGCCGCTAATTGTGGGCCACATACCATGTAACCCCAAGTGACACATCGTGTTTATTGGGATTTTACAGAATTTCACGCTCTTCCTCCACATGTCAGTCGATCTTCTAGATTCCTATCCAATGGACCATTCTCCTCGAACCACATGATCGATGGTCTTCCTATAACCCAAAAACCAAATCAAGGTGTTTCACGCCATCAATCTGCTCAGAAAACCACATTAAATCTACCCGAAGAAAACACATGAAGACTGATATCTACCCAATAACTCCAATTCATCCATCATCGTCACCACCAAACCTCCATTAGGTTGTCCTATTTTTGGGTCACCAATTTCATATCATTGTTCTAGGAAAAAAGGAACATCGAAAATTTGTTAAAAACCCCACAAGCAATGATGAACATGCATAGAAAATAAGGGAGCGTATTTCACATGAAATAAATAGGAGGAATGAACCTCAACTATTTTTCATTATGGCCTAGATCTATACTCGTAATAATGATCAATAATAAAATCAATAAAATAATCAACACTGTATATCCCAAAATTAAAACCCACACTGCCAGAATGACTGAACCATGGATCAACCTTTTCATAGGTTAGTCTGCGGTCATCGTTGAATATAATAATGGGGAAAATAATATCATTACAACAAGACCTAATTAGGCATTGTATTGTTCCCATTGAAGACTAATTTCTGTTGAAGAGTCCCATCAAGAATGACATTCTATCAAAATATATGTTGTCTCCCTAAATAGAAATCTCCATAGTTTCTATTGAAAGTCTCCAATTAATTTCATGGGTTAATAGACTAACACTAGATCTCTGGCTAAAGAATTTTAAAAAATGGGATGCATCACTACATCACTACATCAACGAAATAGTAAAATAAATTAAATTCACAATCTATTTTATCAATTAAAAAATGCATGAATCTACTTTTCATAGATGACTCATGCTGTCTGATGTTAAGTTGATTCTAGGGTAAAATCACTAATCATAATTCAACAGTTCCTTCAAATTTCTTATACAATTAGTTATTTAGAATTTATTACACTATTTCATGAACAATATGTGTGCATGCTATGAAATATTTTAATATAATAAAAAAATTTATTTTAGGCATATCAGGCATTAGAATTACATGTCGGATCAAGTCATGGACTTCTAATTAATCCATATAATATTTAAAAATAATACAGGGAAAATATGGGACATTTCATGAAAAATAGGCACAAATAAATGGTTTCCAATTTAACATATATTTTATTTATTATGAATGCTTCGTGAACTAATTATATAAAAATTTAAACTTTAAAATATATTCAAAATCAATTAATGTAAATTCTTGTCTAAAAACTCATGATTATGTAATGTTTTATTCTAGTTCCTTATATTTTTTATCATTGGACATGTATAAGTAATTTTAATTGTTTCAATAATGTATGAAATTAAGAAAAGATATCCTAATTTTTTTCCATGATATTACATTGGCGTATTACAATGTCTCCATGTCAAAAATATGTCTATTAAAATTAATTTTTCAAAAAAAATTTGGGATTTTGTAGTAGAAGGGCACCGAGAGGACGATATTAAAAAAATCATCTGACTAGGATGGTTTTAATTGGAACTAAAAAGTTTTTATGGTGGAATATAAGTTAAAGTAGAAAATAAATGGTAGTGGATTCCAAACAATTGACCAGAATGATCTAATATATAGTAACATGATGATAGTGGATGATTTTATATGAAAACATCCTCCATCATTTAGTGGGTCATCCGACCCATTGGTAGTGGGGGATGGATTAATTAATTTTAAATAATATATAGATTAATTGTACATTAAGATCAAAAAATGGTAGCCCTTTCTATAATCCTTCATGATCGTGAAGTTGTCTAGTGGTTCTTAGTTGTTAATAATATTTTGGAAAGAAAAGAGATTGATGCCTTGGAGTGGGATAAATTTAGTTATATATTCCATGAGAAATGTTCCCTGAATTTTTCTACAATATTATTGAGATAAAATTCCTATAATTAAGGAATATAATTTAATTATTCATTGGCCACAAATGAAGATAATTTAACAATGTTTTCAGGAATGTGAAATTTTTTATCTGGGATTATGATATTAAAATTAAACAGTTTAATTCATGAGTGAAGCTATGTTATCAAAGGGAATTTTCATCCTCAAATTTAAAATGTTGTGATAAACTTTTTCAATATTACATGAATGTAGATATATAGTTTAAATATTATGAGTTATTCTATAATTATAATAATAATTAGTTGTTTAAGTGGTAGACAGTGGGAAATAATCCATGAAATAGATGTAAATGTAATACAATCTAAACCCCCTTCTGTGATTAGTGTGTTAAATAAAATGCTATGAATGGTACTAAAAAATTTATAGTGTTTTTATAATTTTTAATATTCGTCTTATGTACCATGAATTCAAATAAATTACTCCTAAAAATACTAGAATGAAAAAATAGATATCTAGCCAAATGTGGGATTTTTTAATTACACTGTGTAGGGGCATTATGAAAAGTTTTATGTAAATATTGTTACTTGATGTTGAAATTAAAAATATTAAATAGAAAATGTGGTTGAATATAATTTTATACTACTACTATATATTTTCCCATCTAATGATGTGGTGAATGGTAAATTAAATGTTTATGTAAAATATTAGAATACCTAGTTTTTCTTTGGATCACACATTCCATCGTTTAAAAAAAGTGCTCTAGTAAAATAGAAATATTAGGTCATAAATAAAAGATTAAATATTTGGTGAAACCGCCATTTGAAATAATTATGAAACAACTATTTACATGAATCGTCCTATTGTTATTAGTGGGATGTTATTTTCATTAAATCTAGTTGAAATTCCCAATATAGAGTTCAATGATACTGTTGTTATGGATTGGATTTCAGTTTATCATAATAAGATAGATTAAAAAGATAAGAATGTTATATTAAAATTATCACACCATTAATAAAATACCAAGAAGCTGAGAAATTGATTACAGATTGTAGTGAAAGGTACCTAGTTCCTGTTGTTTAGAACATAGAAATAGATAAAATTAGTGATATTAATATAGTGAATGAATATATTGATTTATTTCTAAAAAATTTATGGAGTGTCAATCTTGACTCAGATATTGAATTTATTGTTGAAATAATTTAGGATGATAATTATATCTATAAACACCCTTATTAAATGGGTAAGGTGGAGCTTCTGGAATTGAAATACCTTTTGCATGAATTGATAGATAATGTTTTAATTCATCCATCAACTTAACTATGGGGTTCTTATATTTTATTTGTTTAAATGAATGATGGATCATTGTGAATTTTCAATGACTATTGTGCCCTGAATAACTTCATTGTAAGGAATAAGTATCATTTTCGTCATATCAATGATTCGTTTCATCGTCTCTAGGGAGTATAATATTCTTCAAAGTTTGATATCAGGTAAGTGTATAATTTGTTTAATGTATAGGGTAATGTTATAACAGATATGTTGTTACAATCTATATATTGGAATTATTAGTTTTTAGTTACTCCCATTTGGTTTTCCAATGAACCGATTATATTTTTGGGAAATATGGATTGAGATTTCAATAAGTACTATTTAAGACTTTAATTGTTTTTATTGATGATATAATATGATATTATAAAATTCATTTGTGTCATAATCATAACTTAATTTTTTTTTCTGAAAACCATGATGTTAAATAAAATATGGAATATTTGTTAAGTGTGAATTTCAGTTGTAAAAATGTCTTTCCATGGTAATTTTATTTAAAAATATATAAAGTTTTTTGACCATACAATAAAATATTTTATAGATTTTTAATGACCGTAAAATGTAGTAATGATTAATATTTTTCATATATCTTTTTGTGACTGGAAAAGATTTTTTTAAATCCATTCTTGAGAATCAAGACCACTGATTATGTTAACTTTAAATGGTGTTAAATTCATTCGGAAAAAACATTGTGATGGAAATTTCAATGAGCTAAAAAAAGATTGGGGGATGTTATAATTTTTTCCAAAACCTATTGAAATGGATAATTTTTCATTTAAAATTATTCCAAATTTAAGGGGCATGGTTTTGTTATGATATTTAATGATTAGGTAATTTTGTAGACATTATATCTATAATTACATATTTAGTTAAATTATCTTAACCATAATCAAGAAATTGTTTCTATATTTTCATTAAAAACAATGAGGGATCATTTTTATAGAGTATATTTAGAATTAAATAATGTTCATAAAACTGTGGATAATATATTTACTAATAAATAATTGTATATTACTAAGTGAAAATTGCATGAATTGATTAAGTATTATGTATTCAAGATTGATAACGATGTTAGAAACAAAAAAAAATTAGTTAATGCATTGATTTATATATATAATTATATAATAACCATGGTTTTTTTAATAATGTTTCTATTTTTAATGATTCGATGAATTATTTTCCTATATGCAAGGGATATGGAATCTTTTTCTATTTTATTTCTAGTAAATGTCAAATCATCATTGTTAGAAACAATTAAGAAGGATCATAAAGAGGATCATGTTTTATAGGAATAAGTAAATATTGTTAATAACCACTAATAATGAAATATATAAATTAGATATATAGATTATATATATATTAATATGAATATAAATTCTTATAATGATTATTTCAGGACATATATTTAATATAAGATCATATACTACTTGAAAAAATCATTTTTATGAAAACTCACTTTTCATCATGTGTTGAAGGATACTTATAAACTGAATTTCTTCAAATTATGGGGGGTGAATTTAGTAAAACATATTCTATAATTATAATCTTAAAAATTTATATTATTGAATATGTCAAATTTTATTTTTGGTTATAATGAATAGTAAAAATATTAAAAATTTGTCCCCACCATAAAATGGGTAAATTGGGGTAACATAAGTTAAAGCTAAGTGGTAATGTAACATCCCATGATTTTATTAAATTTATTATTTCAAATTTATTTAAATTTGTTAATATATTTTTTTACATGAATTAATTATTTTATCATGCATCACACACAACACCATGTTTTTCTTGTGTTTCACGTATCATCATGTTCCTTTGATGACTTTTGTTATATATGAGCCCGTGTCTTAACGAAAAAATATACTAAAAATATTATTTATTTGAAAGAAAAGTTATCACCAAGACATCAGAATAATGAGAATGAATGATATTAAATAAATTATGAAAAAATAGTTTATTTATTTTTATAAAAATAAATCAATGGTTTGTAATTAATTGGAAATGAATTTCACAACCAATTGAATAGAAAGGATATGTTTTTATGAAAAATAATTTTATTACCATAAAATAATTTTATATTAATTAATAATAATTAGTGAAAGTTGTCAAATAAATTTATATTCTAAATAATTACACAAATTCTACTAAATTCATTTAATATTTTTGGTAGTCTTAAGATAACAATAAATCAAATATTAAGCATACAAAGATATATATTTTTGGATTGGTATTTTTTAAACTATTTAATAGAGAACCTACATTAAATCTTATTTGGATATTTAATATTTTTTTTTGAAAAATTGAAATTCATTTTTGAGCACATAATATAACAATATACTTTGGGTGATGTCTTTTGTATTTTTACGAGAACTATCATATTTCGATAAATAATGAATGATATTGAATTTAAATTGAAAACATCTTATTATTATAAATTATTTACAATGTAAAATAGTATTTTTAATTAACTTTAAACTATAATTTTATAAATATTATATCCATTAATACAATTCAGGTACTTTTAATCATTTTTATAGTTATTTTAGATAAAAACACAGTAATCTATTAAACATTTTCACTTTAAAAATCCAATTTTCATAATATGTTCGAGATTATTTTTAAATTAATTTCTACCTATTCTATGATTTTAATTTGGGAATATTTATTACATCATTGGAATTATAATAATTTACATTTTCTAATAATTTTTAATTACTTTTTAGCAATATGTTTAGTGAATGTAATTAAAATCAATTAGAGTGATTAAGGTAAAAATGTATATACTTAGGTGTTAAAAATTAATTTTAAGATTTTAAACGATATATAGAAAAGTCCAAAACCAATATGGTGGAAATTATTAGTACATATATCTTATTTAATGGAATTTGTTTAGTTACTTGACACAAATTATCTTAGGGATACCTCTCAGAAGTGTTTACCATTTTTTATTTACTAGAATGTCACTCTGCCTCCACTATAAAAAGGAACTACCCCCCCTCACATATTCACTGATATAGAGCCCATTTGGATTTTAAAAACCCTACCAAAATAATATCTTAACATAACCACCCTCACCAAAGAGGCCTATTTTTTTTAGGAAATCAATCCTAGGGTGTCATTTTGTATAAATTGAAAAGTGTTACCTGAAAAAGAGGTACCATTCTTCAATGATCATTTCTATTTTAATTCTTTTTATAATCCTTAAATTATTTTTATTAAATTATCATATAAAATAATACTATAATACTATAAAAATATGTTGTTATGTTAATATTTCTACCTAAACATACACACACTTCCATCAAATGGGTAACGAATTACCATCCATGTGTACTGAGAGCTACCGTCTCACGAAACAACATCGTTTGTTTTCCTTTTCCACCTCATATGGACTGTAATTATGATTTATTGTGTATTTTTATATGATTTATATTTATATATAAAATTTATGATTTCCATAATTATTTAAATTTTATATAACACATAACTTCATGCTTTCAACATTGTGTAAATAGTATTACATCGTTTGTGGATGTGTGTACTACCACCTCCTCAATGTTATGTGAAACATTCATAGATTAAATGAAATGTATTAAATATTATTTAAATTAAAATTATGTGATAGAAATTAAAACTATTTGTAATTCAGGAAATAATTACCTTTCTATAAAAATAATATATCATTTTCAGTATTACCCTATCACACACTGTATATGTTATAACATCATTTGTGGATGTGTGGTATGCCACCTCCTCGACACCAAGTGATTCCATTTACATAAAAATAATTATATATATAAGTATATATGATTAAATAATAGCATTTTTTTGAATTAAAAATCATTCTATAAATATCAATTTTACTTTCATTCTTTCCATAATGATCATTAATAAAATGGGAACATTACTCATGCATACGTACAACCTACCGAGTTTTTGATTGAAATGATGTTTAATTTTTAATAACCATAATTAATTATAGGGTTTAAATGTATAATTTATGTATAAATATGACTAATTTTTCATCATTATTACTATTATTTTGTTTTAAATAATGATCAGATTGACCATAATCGACCGATCAATTTCATTTTTGACACATAAGCTGATTATGGTCATAAATCAGACATATATATTTTTGATTATATAACTGTTTGTGTATTGTATATAAGTGAAATAAAATTAATAAAATAATATAAAGGGTTATAAAGAATACAAATGTGTAACATACTTTTATAATTTAAGAAGATAGTGGATAAACATGTAAAATCAGACACAAAGTAATGGGTTCATCTCAATTTACATTTCATTGAGACTTATTTGATATTATGAACCTAGATACATTTATATGGTGTATCTAAATACTTATAAATTGTTATATAATGAGTAAAATTTCTTTAAACATATTTAATGTTTTAATTTATATTCTTTTATCGGTCTTATGATTCAAATGTTTCTTATGTAGTAATAGATTTTTACTCAATTTACATTCATTTGGTTTAGATTCTATGTCATTGGATATGTTTTATAATGAATATATGGTAAATGACCACTATTTGTATTATTATTTATTTCGAATGTTATTAATTTTATTTATGTTTTCATGTAAAATTATTTCACAGATTTATTCTCACCTCAATAGTACAAACTTTTTCTCATCTAAATTTTATTTTTGTGATATTTATCCCATATTCACTAAATATCTTTGATGTGTGTTGAATATGATACCCATGGATGTATTTTAATATTACTATACTTAATTTTAAGGGGTTTTACCTATCCTTTTTATGATATTCCTTTCTCGTGGTGTACATATTCGTTGATACCAAAGTTGTATTGGATTTTTTCCACCATTTATATTCTCTGTGATGATTGTTATGTAATGATCCTATCTTATTTTTGGAGGTGTAAATAATTAAAATATCACATGTTATATCATAAAAATCACAACTATCATCATATTATATGTTTAATTTCTTGTAATTCCATTCATGTGGTCAATGATTTGGATTTTCCAACGTGGTGTGGGATGCATTGGAATGTTTAATGATTATTTTCCTCAAGAATGTTTTTAACAATTATTATTTGAATTTTTACTCATGAATATCAACAAAAATATGTTGGTACTTATCCTCTACTGGGGAAATTTTTTACTTATACAATCCTCATTCTTTTATTGAAGGATTATGATTATTTCGTAGAGTTTTTTATAGAACATATTTCTCATCCATGAGTTAATATTTTTTTCCAAGAGATTATTATGGAAACCATTTCTTTTTCATGGGATTGTCAGGTTTTTAAAGAGATTGTTTTGAAATTAATTTCTTTTCTATCTGTTAATAATGTTACAAAGATATTAATTTGGAACCCATTTATTTTACATGGTTTAATCATGTTTTCAATGATATTTTTTTGAAACCAATTTCTCTTTCATCGATTACTCATTTTTTATAGATATTGTAATTTAACCCTTTTGTATTCCATGGGATACTAATGTTTCAATTATATATATTTGAAAAAACATTACTTTTCTATGGGTAAACCATGATTCAAAGTGATATTTGGGGAACCCATTTCCTTTCCATGGTTATATCATGTTCTAAAAAGAACAAAGGTTGTTTCACTGAACTTTGATGAATTTTATATATATTGGGTTCTAGGAAATTATAAGTGATGCATACACCCAAGTAGTTCTATATGATACCATTAAAGATTATATTATGTGTGTTCCATGATAGATATCCAATGCATTAAGTAATTATTATTTTCTCTAGAGAATTAATTGGAAGTCATCTGTATAGATATTATTAATTTTAAGGGGCCTGTAATGGTTCTGTAAGGGTTCAATGAGATGATGATCCATGATTCCAATATGTTTTATAAAATCTTGATAAGGGTTTTTAATTTTTCTAATGACCTATATTGATATCACAAGGATCATGATTATGAATTTTAATGACTGTTTCTTTTTCCATGATTCCATATTTGATGATCTAGATTTTGATGGTATGATTTCCATTATTATTTTCTCATTCAATTTTATTTTTTAATCATACCGTTATGCACTCTAATTCCCATTTATTATATTTAATTGTTAATTATTACATTTATCCATACATATAATCCGAGCCCACACTTATTATGTTTTCTTTTCCCAAGGTTTTAATGAATGATTTTTAACAATTTATGTCCATAAATTATTTCACAAGGAATTTTTTTGACCAAAAATGAAATAAGAAATGATCAGTTTAATGAGATATGATGTTAACCATTATGAACTATTTATTTGTGAGTCTATGTTGATGGGAATTTTTTATGTATAAGTTTTTCTTAATTTTGTAAAAATCTAATCCAAAATGGTCCTCCATATTATAAGTGATCGAAGTTTTCCTTTTAATGTTGTATGGTTTGACGGAAAAATTTGGTCATAGTTATTATTATCATAGTTGGAACTATAATTTTGTAGATTTTAACATAACATTTGAGAGTGTGGGTCCTGAGATATGATAGTTAGTATCAAATTTCAATTTAGATAACTTTGTATATTAGGAAATTTTCATATGATGTTATCTTATTATTTTTGGATACCATTATTGGATTATAAACTCAAGGATGATAAAAATTTCAAAGTCACAAAAACCTTATTTACGGTGTTTAAGTATTGAAAATATTATGTTCATAAATAATAAGATTACATCAGCTGGTGCTCCGAACTCAGTTGGCCACATGGCCTCATGCGCATCTCCCCAAACACCCTAGGCTACCAACTAGCACTGAGGGCCTAGAGTGTGATAGTGGAGAATATATGCTCTCATTGGAAGATTTTAACACATTGTAATAATAATATAAAATATAGGAAGTATTAAAAAATATATAACTAAAATAAATAGTAGAAGACTAATAAAATACATAACCAAGCATTATTCAATAAAAAAGATGACTTAGTATGTCACATGTTTTAGGAAAACTGCCAAAAAAGGTACACGGTAGGAATCCACAATATAATCTCCAAAATAAAAGAAAAGAAAGGAATCTAAGAAGCATCACAAGACTTGGCTCAGTCCAATGATCTCCTTCTCCTAAGCAGTTTCTCAATTCCCTTTAGAAGGGTGCTTGGCCTTGTCGACACCTCTAACAATATAATCTATTTGGGTCAAAAGATTGACCCAAACAGGGTGTGAGAAATTAAACCCAGTAGGAAACCACCAAAGATCAATTCCAGTTTGTTAGTGATTATATTAAATAGGTAGTGTACAAAAAGAAAAGAAGTAAACCTAGAAGTACTGAAAAGTAAAAAATCATACAAGTCCTATTTTGCATTTTCATTCATTATGTTCAGTTCAACCATTCAAATAAATTGAATATAATAAGTCTCCATATCCAGACTAAGACCATCAATACCTCACATAAGGAATACTCAATAGATGACTCATAAGGTTATCTAAACAATTAAAATGTTGACCGAATCAAAGCTTGTACATTGGATTGGTAGACACGTCATAAGTCATTCAATGTCAATATTCTATTCAACATTTTTACCATAGGCATATAAAAACCCTCCCCATAGGGATAACCAAATCCTTTCCATTATGCCTAAAAAATATTCTCCCACAAGCATAATAACTCCTTTTCCACAGGCGTAACAAATCATTTCCACCATTCATAACAAATCATCATCCACGTGCATAACAATTCCACGCCCACAAGAATAAAAAATCCCCACCCATAGGCATAACATATCCATCATGGGGAAGCCTGGTATATTAGCATTTCAGTATATTATAAAACACAAGTAAATTACACAATTACATTGTTAACATATAAAATGTAATGTGGGCGTCACACATATCAAGTAATAAGTGAATTAAATTATCACAAGGAATAAATGATAATTGTCTTATTATGGGGAAAAGGGTAAATCACTAATCTCATCCCCATTAATCAAATCAATCACAATTTACCACAACTGAGATTCAATTATAATTTAATTCGTACTTAATAACCCAATAATTGAAAACAAGTCATGCTTCATAGGAAACCTCGGCCAAATGACCATAAACATTCATTACAAGGGAACAAACCATTTGGGATGCCCATAATCAAACCAAAAATCCCAGTCCTGATTAAATTAATTAAAATAATGATTTATTCATCATTATTTAAAAAAACTGTCAATATCCATTCAAGGTTACACCCTAAAGATGGGAGAATGATAATACGAAACATATAAACAAATCAACATTAAGCGAAAGGCACAAGACTACCTACCTCGACGTAGTTCAACTCTCCTCTCCAGCATTAGGAATGGATTTGACCATCAATATATTAGATATACAATGGGTATAAATTCATGACCTTAAATAACTATATAATGAGAAGAAATTAAGAAGAAATGCTTAAGAGTAATTGAGATCTCACTGATTGGGTTTGAACGCAACCGAATGAGGAGGAATCTGGGTTCGAATAATCAATTAGGAAGGAAAATGCATATCAACAATACTATTTGGGACCTCGGACGAGCCTTCCGTCAATATGATGAAAAAATTCTACTGCCTAATTAAATCACTAAAAATGGTAAATGGAATGTACATGATATTACACACCATGTTGGTAAAGTTTTCTAGCCCGACCATTACTTGGATGTATATGGGGATTACATAGAATGTAGAATTACATACACAATGTGTACCTAATAATATACGACCTGTAGTTCCTGGTAAAGTTGTGTAACAGGACTATATCCATCCCTTTCACCTCTTTTCCCCAAATTTATTATGTATCAACTGAAAAGGAATGATCTAGACCTCAAAGAAGAAACGAGTTCTTCCAAAACTCCCCCTTAAAACAAATTTTTCCAGAATTATCCTTCCAAGGATGGTGAGAAACAAATATTAGAACAATAGTGGAAACAATGATTGTACATCAACCTCCCTCTCCTAAGTCTCATCTTAAATTCGTTCATGATTCAATATCTCCCTTACCAAAGGAATAGACCAGCCATGGAGAAACTTTGTGGTACGTTCCATAATACGAATGGGATTCTCCACAAAGGACGCATCTTTCAACAACTCTGATTCCTTTGGATGAATGTTATGAGATAGGTATGAAAAGTAACATCAAAACTGGCGTCCATAGAAGATATCTTGAATAGACACATACCTTTGAGGTAACTACAATTGATAGGTAACCTGAGTGACCCACTCCAGATTGCCAATCAGATAGACATATGTCAGTGAAAGCATACCATTTATCCTAATTCTCTTATGTCCCAACCTCAGTGTAACACAAAAGAAAACTCAATTCCAACCTTATACTCTAGAAGTCATCAACGGCGATCAACATAAGAATTTTGACAAGAATACATAGTACCCATCTAATTTTGAATTAATTGGAACTAAAAAGAAGTCTCATGCATTAGGCATGGTCCCGGTAAATCTGCCTCACCTGCCTCAAGCTAGAACAACGGTGATTGGCATGGTCTACCATACAAATAGTCAGAAGGATCCGTATCTATAGTCTCTTAGAAACCGTTGTTATAGTAAAATTCAAATAGGGGAATATACTTCTACCAAGATCCCCCAATGTATTGGACACATGCTCTTTGCATGTCCTGCAACACATGTATTGTACGCTATGACTCGCCATCAGTCATTGGGTGATATGTTGTGCTCACAAGCACTTGTGTATCAAGAAAAATCTACAAACTCTTCTAGAAATCAGAATTAAAGTGGGCATCCATATTTAAAATTATTTAACTAGGGACCCCATGATTTCGTACCACCTCATGAATTTACAACATCCCATACTCATCAACACCTAAGGTTTCCTTGACCAAGAAGAAGTGAGAAACCTTAAAAAGTCTGTCAACCACCACCAAAACTACATCATTTCCTCACGGTGACCTTGATAAACACATAATGAAATCCATCGTGATATCATCTCATTTCCACTCTGAAATATGTAACTTGTGTAAAATCTCAGTTGGATGTTGAGGATCCCCCTTTAGCAACTGTTAAGTGGAACACCTCGTAACAAAACCAAACAACTCCCTATTCATTCTTGGACACCAGTACTGACAATGAAAGTCACGGTATATATTGGTTACTTTGTGATTCACTACCCAAGATGAATCATGAAACTCCCACATCAAATACTTACATATGTCCATTGGAACCCAAACACCTCCATGGATCCACCAGAATTCATCATCATTTATTGTCCAACCAGGTGGTGGATCCTCAACTGCTACAATCTCCCATAGGACTAGGCACTCAGAAACATATATCTATCTCTTCTTCACTATGTCTTATAGGGTATAATTCACAGATAAAGATTTATGGAATGTCTGTCTCTAACTATAATGCACCTCCATGTGCATCTAAGAAAAAAACCCCATAAGCTACCTCTCTCTACTGGCCTCCTGCACTACCTATAGCTGAGTCCTCTTACTCAATGCGTCAGCCACTAAATTGCCTTTTTCAATCATGTAGGCAAGCTCTATGTTAATAGACTAGAGGTATTCAACCCAACTTCACTACCTTAGAGTTATATCTCACTGAATAAATATGTTCTTGAGAATATTTTGGTCCTTGTACAACACAAAATGCTCCCACAATAAATAATTTCTCCAATAGTGCATAGCATGAACAACCACAGATAACTCCAGATTATGCGTCAGATAGTTCCTCTTATGTGGATTCAACAGACAAGACCTTTATGAAACTAATAATTCCCCATGCATAAGAACTACTCCAAGACTGATACCTGATGCTTCATAGAACATAGTATAACTCAAGCCAGGCTTTGGAAAAATCAGTATCAGTGCTAATGATAATCTCCCTTTCCGCTCCTGAAAGGATGTCTCTCAAGAATCTGACCATACGTACTTCACACCATTCATTTTTATTCCCATTATCGGCATTGATAAATGTGAGAAGTCCTATATGAAATACTTGTAATAACCATCCAACACTAGAAAAAACTACACCTCAATGGAATTAATGGGCATCCCCCAGGTAACAACTGTTCTGAACTTTGTTTATGTCCACAGAAACTCTTTTCTCTGAGATGATGTGACCCAAGATGTGAACTTGATCAATCTAGATGTGTCACTTTGAGATCTTATCATATAACTAATTCTCTCCTAGTATCGTCAAAATGATCTCAAGAAGTTTGGCATGATCATGTAGATTATGATAATATTCCATGATATCATCAATGAAAACCACCAAAAAATAATCAAGATAGGTATGGAACACTCAATTCATTAGTTCTATGAAAACTACTAAGGAATTCATGAGACCAAACGACATAACCAAATACTCATATAGGTCGTACTTGCTATGAAATGTGGTATGAGGTATGTATGAATATCGAACATGTACCTGGTGATATCCTAACCTTAAGTCAATTTTGTGAAAAACCAGTTTCCTAAAAGCTCATCAAATAGGGCATTTAACCATGGCAAGGGATATCGGTTTTTAACTATCAGCTGGTTTAGTTTTCAATAGTCCACGCATAGCCTGACGATACTATTCACCTTCTTTACAAAAAGGACCATTGAACCTCATGGAGAAATACTGGGTCGGACAAAACCCATCTCCTCCAAATCCTCTAACTGTCTCTTGATCTCTTGCAACTCCATCGTATCCATCCTACAAGAGGAATGGATACTGGTGTTGCTCCTAGAACTAGCATGATCATGAAATCCACCTCTCTCACCATAGGTAACCCTGTAATTTCATCTGGGATAACATCCATGAAATGATCAACCATTGGAGGTAAATCTATCAAATGTGTTCCCTGGTAATCCAGATATAAACTGCCAATACACTCTTTCATCCCACTCAACCCCCATTGCTCGGGCACATCTCATCTTGCCTAGACATCCCAATCTTCCTTGTTTAGAAATGATCCACCTCCTCGTGACATAAAACTGACCCTATAGTGATAGAAATCGAAAAATGATTAAATGGATACTATCTAGTCCTTTCCATTAATGATATCAAATCTTGTCCACATTAAGACATAGAGATACAAAAAAAGCGACACCCACCAACCTCAAGGGGTAACTTATTACATTGATGCACAATTACCTTCCTTATCCCTAACGTAATTTCTTGTATCATAAAAAATCATAAGAGAATACCTTGAGCCCAAGGATCTCTACAACATGAACAAATATAAAACTATGTGAAGATCATGTATCAAAGAGTGAAAAAGAAAAAACCGAGGTGACCAAAATAGTACAATTGATTGAAGAAGGTCTGGGAACCAACTCGTGCTGGGTCTACTGCACTATAGCGGTCTGGTCTATACTATGGATATGTGACTCTACCTCGCTACCCTAAGCTGATACATGATGTTTTATATAAAAACATGGATCTTGGTTACCTAGGCTATGACCACTACCTCAGCCTAAGAAGCCTGATGTATTCCAGTTCACTAACTGGTGAGAAGCCATTGAACCTACTCCTTAAAATTAAGTCAGGGCACAACCTCTCTCACTAGATGATGGTGTAAATTCCCTACAATAGCATTATATATGGCACATAATATTGTAATTTCAAAACTCGACTAGGTACATCGATCACTGCTATCTCATATTCCCAACTCTGCCAGCTTGATATCACCTTGCCTGGCTACTAGAAGAAAAATTATGACTGCTTGTATCACCATGAGAACTATTCATACAATTTCTCTTGCTCCTGACCGATACAGTACAAGATATTCGTGTAAAACCACCCTTTTTTTCCCATTGTTTCATGAATATTATACTCGATAATTGATGTCTAATTCATGATTACATATATAAAGAAAACCTAAAAACATTCACCTGCAATCAGATGTCATACCAGTGATGATCTTATAATTGTACACAACTATATATATCATCACCCATCAGAATAGGTGTAAATCATTGATGCTCAGTGAAATGGGAAATGTAGAACATCACTAACATAACACCATACTCCAGATTCCTGAACTCCTATGGTCTATCGGCCCTTAGTGCTACAGGAAAATAGTAGACATAGAAGACCATATGAAAATATCCCAATATAATTTATCGATGATTCTATATATGTGTGATAACATCCCACCTCCTCTTGTCTGAATCATGCAACATATAAGTTGAGAGCTTCACCCTCCTCTTAGGAGGTGTCTATGAATGATCTATGATCGTATGAATGGATATATCCATGACTTTGAAGCCTGTGGTCTACCATCCCCTGAAAATATAGTCGGATACTCCTGCAAGAATACTCACATTAGTTCTTCCATAGACGTGGGAGGTTGAGGTGTTCTCTCGAAGGTTTTTATTATACTCATTAAGCCTTCACGGAATGGTGAATCTGCACCCATGTCTAGTATAACAGTTGGTGTCACAACTAGAACATGTTGATGATCCAATATTACTCCATGGCCTACCACCTCTGGGGTATGCTCATATCCACTATCATGGCGTATAACTGGAGGTCATCGTGGTGTCATTTCTATGTAATATCCATCAAACACACCATAGCATAAGTTTATTCATCAATTTACACTGTTTATGCGAGGAATATCTAAATAAGAGAAGAAAAGCCTCAAAATTTCACGAAGGATGAGTATATAGTGTATTGAATCCATAAAAAACTTGTATACATATGCCCTAACATGGTCGTGTACTCCTACCGACCTAGGCGTGTAAACACCATAGGTACATGATGTGTCCTCCCGACACACGGTGTGTCCCATTAAACACACACATGGGTATATAAATTTACATCTTTTGGTTGTATAGAATTCATAAGAACATGGAGTGTCAGGATAACAAATGGCGTGTACCCTGGTCTTCCCTCCAGGACAGGTACTTTTACATGTCCAGAGCCTTATAGGTCTACCTATGTAAAATTACACGGGGTGTATATATGTTACATAATGTGTATAGATAAAAACTTGATACCCTATGTTTTATCTCACACGGATGGTGAAATGGTCATCTACCACACAATGTGTCCTCATAGTACATGATGTGTACTAAGAAAATTTATTTTCTTTCGGAAGAGAAGAACTCATGGTGTGTGCTTGTAGGAACAGAAACAAGGTTCTCTATGATTCCAAAGAGTAATCCATAAAAACTTCCTTGCAACCCCTATTTTCTAAAAATTTATAAATGAAATGGAATATTAAAATTTATGGGGGGCCATACTCTACACAAATATAATCTTTGCATCCGCATATAGCACATAAAAACCCAATATATATCCCATGGCCGGAATGTGATTCACCAAATTTAGATCCAAGAGGGCCCATACTCCTCCTGGATAAAATTTTGGCATCTATAAAATTAAAACATAACCCATATGAAAAACTTTATCACAAAAACATTCATTTTTATTGCAGTATCTATCACAACAAAACTAATATATAGGAGGGAATCTATCAAAACAACTTAAAATATGTAATTATCTCTAAATGTCATGGTAAGAATTCATTACATGTGATTTCTAACAAGTTCCAACATGATTCGAGAGATGGAATTCCATCATCTCATCTAGTTGCAAAAAATGGAACTACAATGATATCAATAATAACAACACAAAATAGGTGTGTCACCCAACTGTGAAATTGAATCAACTGTAATATCTCAAAATCAAAAAATCTGAATTAAATTCTATGTAATTTAAATTTTTCCTATACATGAGGTTGCTACTCGTAGGCATAGCTAAATACCAAATCCCATTTTCTTTTCGATCACTTTATAGTGTTTCCAAACAGTATGAAAAATAAGAAAATAAAACTCATTTGATACCACTTTATAATGTCTCAACTTTGTATTCCACTCAATTGGTACTCCATACCTTGTTGGCCACATGGCCTCAATAAAATATCCATAAATTCCAGGGGCTGTCAGCTAGGAGAGAGGTCCTAGGGTGTGATAGTGTGGAAACCATTCCATCATTTTTAGTGTGTAACACAATGAAATAATAATAGAAAATAGATGAAGCAAGAACCAACATAAAACTGAAATAAACTAGGGATGAATAATAAGATAAATAACCAAGAATCATTCAATAAAATACATGACATATCATGTTGTAGTTTCTATGAAAATATCTAAACAGGTTACACTATAGGAAATCAAAATATAAGTTTGAAAATTAAAATAAAAAATTGAAACTAAGAAGCATCATTAGCCTCGTCTCGGTTCCATTATATCCTACTCCTAAAAAGTATCTCAAGTACTTGTAGAAGGTCACATTCCCATACCGACACCTGCAAAAATATAATAAATTTGGGTATAAAGCATGACCCGAACATGGTTGGAGATATAAATCCATGCATGATACCACCAAAGATCTGTTCCTATCTTTTAGTGAGTATATGCAACATGTATTGTAGAAAAAGAAAATTAGTAAACTTGGAATTAATGAAAAGTAAATAATCCTAAAAGTCATATTTTCAATTTTAATTTATTATATTTAGTGTAACCATTAAATTTCATTGATTATAATAAGTATTGAGACCAGGAATAAGCCCTTCAATACCCCGTATAAAGAATACTCAACAAATACCTCATAAATCTATATAAACAAATAATGTGAAGATCAAACTCAAGTTTCTGCTTTGTCTTGGTAGATTCTTCATAATTCATTTAATTTCAATAGTCAATGAAACATAATTCCCAAAATCATAACAAAACCCCTCCTAGAGGCATAACCAAACCCTTTACCTTTGGCATAACTAATCTTTACCCATAGGCATGAAAACCCTTCACCCATAAGCATACCAAATCCTCACCCATAGGCACAATAATTCCTTTCCCACAAGTATAAAAAATCATCTCTGGTAGGCATAAAAGATCAATCAGGGGAAAGAATGGTATATCATCCTTTCATCATATTAAACAACACATGTAAATTAAACTATTACATGGTAAATATATAACAACTTAGGTGGGAATTGGTCGTATCAAGGGACAAGTGAATTAAATTATCACAAGGTTTAATCTATAATTTGGATATCATGGGGACAAGTGGAAATCACTTATCCCAAATAAATTAATAAAATAAATCACAATTTACCAAAATTACAATTCTATTATAATGTAATTTGTACTTAAGATCCTGATAAGGAAAAACAAGTCATGCCTCATAGACAACCTTGACCAAACAGCCATAAACAATCATTCCAAGGGAATGCACCCACATGGTGGACCTTAATCAAACCAACAAGGTAAATCATGTTTAAATTAATTAAAATCATGAAATAATCATCATTAGAAAACAAAAAGGGTCAATATCCAATCAAGGTTACACCCTAAATATTGGATAACAACAATATGGTTCATATAAACAACATGAAATTGAGAGAAATGCACAAGACCACCTTCCATGTTGTAGTATGACTCTCCTCATCCATCGTTGGGCTCTGATTCACCCTATAATGGTGTAGATCTACAAAATGAGTATAGATTTTCAACCACAAATAACTAGATCTAGTGAAGAAATTAGGATGAAAGGCTCAAAAAAAAATTAAGAGCTCACCGATCGGGTTAGAACACAACCGAAACCAAAGGAATTAGGGCTCATATAATCAATCTGGTAGGAAAATGGCTCTTAGAACTACTGATTGTTACCCTAGACAATCCTTTTCTCCCTATGATGAATAACAACGCTGCAACCCAATTTAATAATTAAAAAACGGTACATGTCTTGTACCTGAGATTGCACTCCATTTACATATAGTTTTCTGGACCAACCATAACATGGATGTGTACTGGGATTACATGGTGTGTATCCATCCATACCCGACAAGTACACAATAGTACACGATGTGTAGTTCCTAGTCAACTCATGCAATAAGCTTGCAGCCAGCCCATTGACCTCATTTCCCCCAACTAATTAAGTATCAATTGAAAAGGAAAGATCCATTACTCAATGAATAATATCGTTATTAGATATGGATACCATAAATGGACCAAAACATGAGGTTGATCAAAAGTTTAAATTCTAAGATACCGTATTTCTGGGTTTTATGTAGTAAAAATATTATGTTCATCAAAAAAACATGGTGATGTATTTTAGGTTATTTGTAATCCATAGGATCAACATGAACTGTATTTAGGGAGGATTTATTTTTCAGTATTAATGTAACAAATTGGACAACTCCAATAATGGTTGAAACCCTACCACATCATTCTAGGAAGTGGGGCTGGAACCCATAATTGAAGGATGAAAATAGTTTCATGGAGTACTATTATCCAACAAAATTTCATAATTAGCATGACATGTTTTTTCAGATTAGGTTTATTATAGATACATAAGAGATGTCACTTAAGGAGTAATTTTTGATTTATCTTGGATGAATATTTGATCAAATCCTTATAATCTTTGGGTTTCAATCTAAGTTAGATATTTTTTGAAGAATATTAAAGAATGAAATTTAGGGAATAATTTTGTAAAAACATGGGGTATTACTGTGAATGATTAGTATTATTCCATCATTTAATGTTTTACACATTTTGGGAATTATCAAACCGTGTGATAACTATTTTAGTTTGGTTTACTGACTAAGGATAGGTAAAATAAACTGAATATCCCATTTTGGCTTACGTAGTCTTTAAAAGGTTTATTTTTTGTTCTTTAGGAATTCAATGTTCTTATTGAAAAATTATAGTTTGGATAAAAGAAATTATATTTCGGTGGAAATTGAGTAATGGATGGAATTAAACTCATCTAGTAAACATATTTTTTCCACATTGTCTAGATGGTATGATAATACATTAACATTAGGAAAAAGGATCTTGAAACAAAAATCTTATACCTTTATTATATTTTTTGATGATATCAATGTCCCTTTTCACACCTATTTGTCATCTATTTTTTTCATTGACTTAATCTTGTCAAATATTATTTATCACACTCTATTAGTCCTTGGGAATAAGGTTTACCATCCAAATAAATATTTTAATTTCCCACCAATGTTATCTCTAGGTGGAATCCTAATAATTTTTAAAATCAGGTGAGATTTATGTCTCATACTTTCAATTTTTTAGGGTAAGTTTTATTAACCATTTATAAGATGTAGGTTCTAGTAATGGGACTGTATAAATGTTTATCATTTTATAACCATAGAAATTTTCAAGGGAGAAAATCATTTATGGGGGGTGGGATGTATCATCCAAATATTTTATGATATATATTATTTCAGATTTATTTAAATTATTTAATAGATTTTTTTATATGAAATAAATATCTTATCTTACATCAAATGCAACACAATGTTTGTATTTGATATCATACGACATTGAGTTCCTTTAATGACTTATGTTACACACCTACTGGGGACTTACCATAAAACAATATACTATTAACATTATTTATTCAACATAACATTTATCACTTATATATTGGAATGAAAGGAATGAATATGGTGAAATAAATTATGTGATCATATTTTTCCCCTTTTTATAAAATGAATTCATCGGTCGCTAATTAATTATAAATAAAGATTTTGAATAATTGAATATAAAGGATGTGTTTTCATGAAAAATATTTTTAGGACTAGAATGGAAATTTACATTAATTAATCTCTATTAATAATTATATTAATGAAATATATATGAAATATATTAAATATGTATTTTTAAATTCATCCAATATGTTTGACAGGCTTAAGATAATAACAAATCAAACATTATATATAAAAATCCATATATCTTTTAATGTGAAGTTTTTACTCCTTTCAATGGAGACATATTTGAAATATAATTTTGAAACATTTGTAATTTTTATTTTAAAAAATAATTTTTTTTGAAATTGGAATATCATTATTTACATTATGTTAATTTTTGTCAGTTTTTAGACAACTTTCATATTATGATTGATAGTGAATAAGCCTGAATTTTAATTGAAACCATCATTTATCATCTAAATAATTAAGATTGTTAAAATATTTTTTAATTTCATTTATATTGTAATTTGACCAATTTTATTTCATTTAACTAAATTTAGGTACCTTGAATCATTTTAATAGAAATTTTAGTTATTAAAATAGATAAAATTTTAGATAATTTCAATTTAAAAACCCACATTGTTGCCTCATCTATGTGATTAATTTGAAATTAATTTATATCACCTATATTACTCAAATTCTCAAAAATGGATTTTGTAATTTGAATTAGAATAATATTTAATTTATAATAAAGAACACTTAGTTTTTAACAAAAATATTGTTTGAAGTAATTAAAATTAATTACAATGATGAAGATAAAAAAGGTTTTACTTATTGGTTAATGATTTATATTAAGAGCCAAAATGACAAAGAAAAATGTCAAAAACAAATTTTATTGAAATTATTAGACCATATAAAATCTTTTAAAGAATTTGGAGCTTTATAAGTGCAAAATTATGTAATGGTGACCTCTCAATAGTGTTCATATTTATATATTTAAAATAATTTTGCTCCCCCTCCACTATAAAAAGGCACTCACCCCCTAACTTATTAAAACCTATGAAGCCCCATTAAAACATAAATTCCGTACCAAAATAATCCCCCAAATTCTATAACCTCACCGAAGGTGCCTCATGTTTTTCATAAAGCAATCCAAGGAGATAATTGTTGTAAACCAAAAAGAGTTACCTTAAAAAGGTAATATTCTCCCGTAGTCACTTTTTTATTTATTTATTTCTAAACCCTTTAAATTATTTTTATTAAATTATTATATTGTAACAAATTATAATAAATATAATAAAATATTTTTATGTTATAATTTAATCCTACATATATACACACTCCATCAAATGGGTAATGATGTTACCGTTTATGTGTTCAGTGAGTAATTGCCTTGTGAAACAGTGTCATTTATTTTTCCAATGCCACCTACAATGGTTGGGAGTTATGATGAATGGAATATTTTTTATTTATATATTATATATATTTTGTATTAATTTCATGACCCGTCCTCGGGGCCCGTTTCGTGACTACCCCAATCCCACCTTCCATAGGCCAGGGGTTGGCAACTAGCACCAAGGCGTAAATCCCGGAAAAAGGGAAGGCATTTCCTTTGTAAAGTAAACAACAAACACTACAGAGTAAGTAGGAAGAAGTAAACACTAAGTGAAAACTGGTACAACAACAAGTGCGGAAAAGTAAAGGGGGCCGGAAATACAAGCCCAACTATAAAGTACAACTGAAAGGGGAAAAACAGCAACTGAAAAGTAAAGCCGCAGCGTCGAGCCATCCTCTGGAGTCCCACCTGAAGGGTGAGTACAGATAGCCTCCATAGCTCCTCGGTCTAGCCGTCCGCTCCGAGTACACCCCACCCAGTGGTCCACCTCCAGGTACCGTCCTGCTCTGCAAGCCTCCACCGCGATAAGCGATGTCCGTCGTCTGCAACCAACATAATGTAGTGCGGGCATAGCCCATGCAGGGGTGAGTTTAAGCAACTTAGTAGGGACCCCGAGACCCCTGAAGGTCTTCCGGAATCCTCAAAGGATAAACTACAAAGGAAAGATACAATCACGAAGTAACATCCGACACGACTTAGGTATATGCCCATACATTTACCTAAGTCATCAATTCTCACTCGGCTCCAACATCCGAGCTCAAGTGCAACCCAGTCCACAGAGGAAAGAAAAACATAAATCCACACAGGATAGCACAACACAATCCACATAGGAAAGAAAAACGTAAATCCACACAAGATAGTACAACATAATCCACATAGGATGGAAAACAGGATTCAGCTCACACATGATATACTTCTTCGTAAGACAATAGAGATGATCAGATGTAGCCACTGATTCATCTAGCCATCGGACCCACAACGGATTGGTAGGTACTAACCCGCGTAATGACCCACATAGGATCGATCATGAAGTTGAAACCATAGCTATTTGGAAACTCCTTCTCCATCAAGTACAGTGGTTATGCCGCTACAACCAAGCAATTCATTCTAACCTTGAACTGCTGTAGTACTCCACCTATCGAGTACTGTGGGCCTGCTGCTACAACCAAGCGCTTCCCACCATGGGTCTGCTGCTACAACCTAGCCCTACCCCTCATAGCCTCTATAGGTACTCCTTCTGTTGAGTACCGCGGGTCTGCCGCTACAACCAAGCGCTCCTCCACCGTGGGTCTGCCGCTACAACCAAACGCTCCCCCATGCTGCTACAACCAAGCACTCCTCCGTCGTGGGTCTGCCGCTACAACCAAGCGCTCCCCCATGCTGCTATAACCAAGCGCTCCTCCATCGTGGGTCTACCGCTACAACCAAGAGCTCCCACTCATAGCCTCCAGAGGTACTCCTTCTATTGAGTACCGTGGGTCTGCCGCTACAACCAAGCGCTCATCCGCCGTGGGTCTGCTGCTACAACCAAGCGCTTCCCACTGGGCTATCCGTAACACACCGAGTCGTTCAATCAGCAGTCGTCAAGTCTCAACCGGCTCAAGGGTTTCTGCACACAGCATGATCGTTCGGGAGGGTCCGCTCCACGAGCGGAGAGGCTGATACATAAAATGACACATAGTCCAGATTTGATGTATCCAAAAGTTCCGTATCATCAACAGGAACTCAACGTCGCAGACGGCGCGTCAATTGGACGCCCGGTTTGAGAGTTATTTGCCTTTTCGTCCCAGGGGCCCGGTTGGTTTTTAAGGAAAAACCAACCCGACCGTACTCCACCTGCATCCAAACCTCGGGCGGAGTAAGCCAAAAGATCCGTCTCACTTAGAGGAATTCAACAAAGTCGACGACACGTCAATCGGACGTCCGGAGCTCAAGCTATGAGCGTTTTCGCTCCGAGGGCCCGGATGGTTTCGTGGACGAACTAACCCGGCCGAACGCAAACTATTACAAAACCTTGAGTGTGATATACCAAAACAACCGTCGCAATCCAAGGATCGCATCGCCGCTGACGGCGTGTCGTTCGGAGGCCCGTAGCTCACGTTATTAGCGAATGACCGAAAAGGTTAGGAAACTGGGGGTCTGGGCCCGGACCGACCCGGCCCGACCCCCCCTGGGTTGGCCCAAACTGGGTCGAACCAAACTGGGTCGACCTGACCCCAGTCCGCCCGGCCCTGTGGGTCGGCACGGCTCAGCTCGGCAGAACAACCGAGCGAGGGGAAACCGCGGGGGGCTTGCTACCCCCACATGAAGAAACACCGCGACCCCGGGTGGGGCCGCCTCGCCAGCGGACGCAGCGGCCGGGCCGTGTCCCTCCTCCCGGTTCCGCACGGCTTCAGCCGCGGCGGGTTTTTCTAGCGGCGCACCGGGCGCCGCCGCCGTTCCGGCGCGGCGCGCCGGCGGGAGCTTCCGCGGGACACCAGACGCACTCTGGTGGTCCGTTTTGCATGCGGTCCTCGTCAGTGGTCCTCCCGGGACTCGATCTTCACTGTCAGGCCCTCGAATCGCCCTTGCGGCCCCGTTTTTCATCGTTCTCCATTTCACGCACCAAGAACGAAAAGGTGTGGTGGGTTCGGACTTGTTCGTTAGTCTGCACCCACCGCCTTAGCGATCTTAAAGATATTAACCCAACAATATTTAAACGATCGGGGATTTAATCACAAGGATTTAAAGAATCAAACCCCTACCTCTCCGTAGTCGTCGAGTGTGCGTTCTTTGCGGAATTGATCATCGCAGAAGGAGGTGATCGTCGCGGAAGGAGGTGATCATCGCGTCGTGGAAGGGCGTCGCGTCGTCGTAGAAGGGCGCCGCATCGTCGTGGAATACGGTGTCATGTCGACGAACTCCGAGGTTCAAGAACATGAAGATTTAATTATATTAATTAAATCCATGATGTTTTTATAACCCACAATGAGATTTAAAATGAGCACAACCCCTACCTTGTCGTTGTCGGTCGAAGGTTGTCGTGGGGTTGGAACGTCTCAGAAGAACGTCACGGGAAAAGAATCGTCGGCATCATGGTGCTTGGCGTCGCGTCGTCAATCTCTGAGGTCTCGGCGTTCTTCGTCGCCTTTCGTCGAAGGTCGGAGTTCTTCACGTTCTTCGCGTTCTTCACGTTTTTCGCGAAGGAGGATGAAGAACTTGAGGTTTCTATCAAATCCTCTCAATGAACAACAATTAAGAAGAAAATTGTTGGTCTTATTTTATTATATGCCAACAAACGAAAAACACACTACGTAACGACTCATTAATTCATAGAATTAATTTCAATGAATAAAACCGCACAATTAATTGGTGCGTTAAGTATTTAAGAAAACGCGTCAGTTGACTTTCATAATGACGGGTTTTCGCTGGGGCATTACTTAGCGGAAAAGAAATGTTGGGGATCGTGTGGGCCCCACCTCACAAATATCCTACCCACTTGGTAGGAAATTTTTGGATAGGACCCAATCCGCATCGGCTCAGCTTAAACAGATTTAAGTGGCTTTCAATTGGCTTTAAGTGAAATAAAAATAAAGTTGTCGCACAATTTATTTTATTTCTTAACTTAACCCCAAAAATTTAAAAGCCACACCTGGGCAAACACAACTCCAGAAGAGGCGTTTCTATGAAAATACCAGCACTGCGATTCCATCGGTGCCCTCAGAATTCGATTCTGAGCACCGGTTTAAACGTTAGAAAAACTCGCTCATCCGTTCACTGAACGTACCCGAGACAAACTTTAGAAAATGATTCTGGGCACACCGGGCCTCAGAATCAGGTGCCGTCAGAAACTGAGTTCTTCTAAAATTACAAAGAAAATTAAGAAAAAAATTTCCTTGAAATTTACGGGACTTTAAATTACTCCCACCACAGGGCTTTACGTCCCCGTAAAGCTTCACCACAAACTTAGTGATACAAAGGCGGTGACTGAGCACGCATCTGAGCCTCCCGCTCCCAGGTGATCTCCTGGAGGTTCCCATGATGCCATCTGATGTGCACTACAGGAATCGATCTTCCATGTAGGACCCGCTCCTGTCAATCCTCGATCTCCAAAGGGACCTCCTCAAAAGTTGCCCCATCATCAACATCCAGCTCCCTATGGTCAATGACGTGTGTTGGTTCGTGCACGTATCCCCTCAGCTGAGATACATGGAAGAAGTCATGCACCCGGTGCAACTGAGGTGGTAGAGCCAGGCGATAAGCCACCTTTCCAATCCTGCTGAGGACCTGGAATGGTCCGATGAAGCGTGGAGACAACTTTCCGCCTCAGCCAAATATCCGTAATCCACATCAAGGTTAGATACGCCAGAAGACGTGGTCATCATCCTCGAACTCTTGTGGCCTCTGCCTTCTGTCAGCACAAGACTTTTTCCAGCTCTGAGCTGTCCTCATCCGCTCATGGATGACTTGGAACCTTCTGGTCCTACAAGAGCTGCTGATATTTCTTCTTTTCCGATAAGAGAAATCTCGTCTCATCCCCTGGATGAACCATGTTCTTCGCATAATACAGTCAATCCCGACATGGATGATAGTAATCCATACCAAGGATGACGTCGTAAGGCCTCAACGCTACTACCAAAAGATCCAACCATTACTCTCACCTCTAAGGGTTGAGTCACACTGTCGGCATCAGTGTGTGGTAACTAGGTCTCCTCTAGTAGATGTCTCAAAAGTGAGGGTCAAGTCAACAGTCTAAACTGAAACCTCTTAGTAGCAACACAATGAGGACATGAATGAAAACATCACAAGGGTATGTGTCTTTTATTATTGCAGCTCATAATACAAAGACACTACACAACAACAATAAGGAACTAGAAGTACATAAGACGTATCCACTAGTTCCGCTCCTGTCCATCTGCTCCTAGAGCTCCATGATCGAAGGCCTCAACTGCCTGAAGCTGAGCTCTCCCATGTCCACCAACTCCCTGCGGTCGGGGTGGACCTCCAGGTGGTGGTGATTGCAACACCTCGAAGATTCGTCCACTACCTGCTGCTCGGCCAGCTCCTCTGCTACAGTCTCCTGCTCAATGCGATCCACCTCGATCGAACCTCTGCCTCTGCCTGGGAGGTCCTTCGTTCATCTGCTGGTTATCCGTATGGCGGGTCGGATAGTTACGAACCATGTGACCAACCCCGCTGCAGGAGTAACGATGTCCGCTCATGGTAAGTCGTTGTCCACCCTGGGTGCCTCGCACAATTGACCCTGTGTCACGCGGTCGACCACCAGTAGGACTAGTCCTCTTGGACCCTGGCGTCATCTGTCTACTGCCCGCTACAGAAGACTCTGCCGCATGCCGGCTAGTGGTGGGTCCTGCTGCTGGAGACTGCTCAGCAAGGAAACTCTCCACTAAGAGGGCTCGTGCCAACATTCCTGTCTGTGTTAGAATGCTGTGAGAAACAACTGAATCTCTAATCTCTCAATTGAGCCCCTGCTCAAAGGTTTGGGCCCTAAAGAATGGGTCTCGTACAATGTCCGTGGAATAGCGCGAGAGATTGGTAAACCTCGCCGCGTACTGGGCTACTGTCATGATGCCCTACCATAGCTGTAGTAGCTCCTGGATGCGCACCACTCAGAGGGTGGCTGGGACGAACTCTGAGCGAAAAGGGCTCTCAATGTCCATCCAAAGGAGTGATGCCTCGTCGTGCACCTGAAGCATCAAGCTCCACCATCTTCCTACTGCCACATGCCGGAGTCTCGCTGCAAGGACCACCATAAGGTCTGCTGGTGTCCTCACTAATAGGAAAACTTGTACAACCGCCTCCAGCCAGTCCTCAACTGCCTGGGGGTCCTTCTCCCCGCAGAACCTGGGCGGTCGCTGGCGCTGGAACTCATGCAGTGCACTAAGGCGACGTGCATCGTCAGTGGCCGGGGCTGGAAGCATCAGTGGCTCAGCGGGTAGAGGTACCGCTGGTGCCGCTGCTATCAAAGGGACCTGTACCGAGGCCTTGTCGCTCGGCGGGCTATCGTCATGTACAACACTCATAACCCTAGCTGGCTACCGTTGTGGGGCCATCCTGAAAGGAAAAAGGTGCGCCATGGTCAGAACATTATACCTGGTGAGCTGATACAAGTAATCACAAAGAAAACTTGAAACAGACTTGCAATCAATGTTTTCGTGAATTAAGTCGGAAATCAGAAGTCAACGTCCTGGTGTACGGATACGTCGGCCGTCGCACCAACACTGGGATCCCTGGTCAGATAACCACACTCAATACTCTTAACACTATTGCTTCACATAGAAAAGATCAAAGTCCGCGGTAGAACCGAACTCCTTTGATACCAATTTGTCACGACCCGTCCTCGGGGCCCGTGCCGTGACTACCCCAAGCCCGCCTTCCATTGGCCAGGGGCTAGCGACTAACACCAAGGCGTAAATCCCGGAAAAAGGGAAGGCATTGCCATTGTAAAGTAAACAACAAACACCACAGAGTAAGCAGGAAGAAGTAAACACTAAGTGATAAATGGTACAACAGCAAGTGTAGAAAAGTAAAGGGGGCCGAAAATACAATCCCAACTATAAAGTACATCTGAAAGGAGAAAAACAGCAACTGAAAAGTAAAGCCGCAGCGTCGAGCCGTCCTCTAGAAGTCCCACCTGAAGGGTGAGTACAGATAGCCTCCATAGCTCCTCGGTCCAGCCGTCCGCTCCAAGTACACCCCTCCCAGTGGTCCACCTCCAGGTACCGCCGTACCCCGCAATCCTCCACCGCGATCATCGATGTCCGTCGTCTGAAACCAACACAACGTAGTGCGGGAATAGCCCGTGTAGGGGTGAGTATAGGCTACTCTGTAGGGAGCCTGAGACCCCCAAAGGTCTCCCAAAATCCACAAAGGATAAACTACAAAGGAAAGATACAATCACGAAGTAACATCCGACATGGCTTAGGTATATGCCCATACAAATACCTAAGTCATCAATTCCCGCTCGACTCCAACATCCGAGCTCAAGTACAACCCTATAACGACCCATACTTTACATACATTGTTAATACTTCAAAATTGAAGCATACGTATTACAACATATAACAAAAGCACGAATGGACCGTATAGGTATAGTGTCTTTAGAAACTGGGAAACATAAACAACTGGTTCATAAAGCGTCTACACTGTCTCCCATTTATTTCATCATATCTATAGTCCCTTTTGAAATATCTTACTTAATAACCTTCTTCCTGACCTAGGGAAAGAAAACATACAAAAGGGTGAGCTCAAATGCTCAGTAAGGGTAAAAAAATAAATATCAATCACATCATATACATAAGCGCATAACTTTTGGAAATCTTAACCTGCAAAAGAGATCATAATTTCATAACATGGAATAAATCATGGTAGTGAAATTTTATCACAATAATCATAACTTAAAACATGAAACTCTGTGGCATACACACATAATCATAGAGTGTAACACCCAATACTTTTATGTTATCAAAGGAATCTTTTTCTACACAACACTTGCTTGCCTTGCTTTACACGCAATCACGACCTTCCTCGATAGCTTGCGTCGTACGCAATACCGAGTTTCACTAAACAGCAATATGCTATTAAAACTAGCCGTTATGAATAGTAATAACCACTTTTTGAAATTTTATAAATTTTATTTTTCAAAATGGACTTCATTTTTGGACTCAGAATATCGAAATTAGCCTAGGGTGAAATTTTGGAATTTTTCTGAAAACTTTCAATTTTTGATGAATAGTGAAACCACTAAGTGGTAGGTTAAAAACTGAATTTTGCATAAAACTTAATTTTACCACTTCTGTGAATGGAATTTCGAAAATCCGACAGACACTGTTGATATCAGTAAGTAAAATGTGGTTCAATGAGATAAAAATAATTTTTTGGTGAATAGTAACTTTTTACTTTTTTTACCGCAGTTAATAGTAAATAGGGTAACTAAGGGTAAATATGATATTACTATTACCCTAACACATGTCCTAATTCTATTGGATAAGTGTAATTCGACCAAAAACAACCTTATGAATAAAATATGACCATTTAGGACCACTTGGATTAGATTAGGACATTTATGATTAATTTATTTAAAGAAGGGTTAAAATAGTTAAAATCAATGTTTAATAAGTAAATCATTTTTAATATGGGGTTATACATAAGATAAATTCGACTATAAATATTAATTAGAAAGCTAAAAAGATTTCCTACATAATGGTATTTTATTTGTAATTTTTAGACATTAAATAATTTAATTTATTTATGACACAATGATGATGCAGTAATTATCTTATTAATGAAATATTGACATAATTGATGTTATAAACACCAAAATAAATGTAATTTGAGACTTTTTATGAATTCCACTAATTTTCTAGGTTACTATGATATATTAATGTTGATTTAATCAACTTGGTTCGAACATATAATTCTGTTATGACTTTCACAAAAATCATATATCAAATAGTTTCAAAATTGACACAAAATAGATTTTAAATCAAATATTATATTATTAATTGTTATTTTATTCCAAAAAATCTAAGGTTCGTCCAAATGACTTAGATAAGGATATATATATTAATAATAAACAATTTGGGGTTCGTTTGGCATGTTATAGTAAGTGTATTAACCATATAGTGAAAGAAAACAAAAAGACACGGTAAAAGATAAATTATTTAACTTAGAGTTAAATCTAATTGATAAGGTTAAAATAATTCCCTAAACTTGTCTAAATCCTATTTTTTGATAGGATTTCGACCCATCCCCACTTTAGCTTCGAAATAAGACCCTTTGGAACCATTATAAACCGATTTTGACTTTAATATAAAATAATATTTTGAGATATTCCTAAGGTGCCCCTCTCCTCCCTTATAAAAGGGCACCTCCTCCCCCTCCTCCTCACACCAAATTGAGCACTCAAGCTCGGCCAACCCCTGCCATTTTCTCCTCTCCACTTCCCTAGAATAATCCTAGAGGTCCTGGTCTTCTTCAAAGACCAATCTTAGTTCCCTAAGTGGAGGATTCAAAGAGGCATTCCAAAGAAGAGGAGCTTCGAACACGTACAAAGCAAATCGGACCTAAGGTAAGGGAAATATCACAATCTCATTTTTATCCGAGATTGTTTATTCTCAAGTATTTACTGGGGTGTATTTTATCATCCACATCCATGTTTCATCAATATGTAATATTATTTCCATCCACCTACAATTGTTTAAATCCATTTTTACCCTTCAGTGAGTTTTTAGAAATATGTATGAAAGAAATCTTTTGTCGTTTTTCGTACGAGGTACTTTTTGACTTTTCCGAAAAATGTACGAAGAATGTTTTTTTTAACTTATACGACATGAATGGATTTTTAAAACATTATTTCCAAGAAACTTCCTTTACAAGTTTTCAAGTTTATTTTTAATCAACTTCTTTTATTTTAAAGTCGTATGACATGTTATGAAAGGAAAAATGTTTTTGAAGTAGAAAGGATATTTTCCTCAAGAATGGAGTTCATGTATTTTATCAAAATTATTTTCCATCTAAGATAATAAAAGGGTTCTGTTTTTATCCCTATTGTTACATTGGTTTGATTATGCTGTGATGGAAATATTTTTATGAATTCCTTTATCTTATATGAATTGTTTTATGATGTCATGTTGTTTAAGAATTCCATTTTTATTACATGGGTTATGCTATGATGTATGGTTTATGATTATGTGGCACACATAAGAAAGGATTCATTATAAGATGGGTGGGACCTATATCTCCCTCCAATGCATTGGGTAAAGATTTTATATCTCATGAGATAGACAGGGCTGGAACGGTAGGTTATACTGGTTCAGTGAAACAGGACTGGAACGAGGGTGACTCGGTTCAGAAAGGGACTATGTCCACTAAGATAGTCTTGGCAATGAGTCATGACTAACAAGAAATGATTTTCCATGATTATGTGTGTATTCCACAAAGTTTCAAGTTTCATTTTTATGATTATGAGGATCTCATTTCCACTTCTATGATTTATTCCATGTTAAGATATTATGATCTCTTTTGCAGGTTATGATTTTCAAAAAGATATGATATGATTTTTATTTCCTTTATTTTCCCTTGCTGAGCATTTGAGCTCACCCTTTTATGTTTTCTTTTCCCCAGGTCAGGAAGATGGATATTAAGTAGAATATGCTAAAAGGGACCCTAGATATGATGAAATAAATGGGAGACACTGTAGAAGATTTATGAACCAGTTGTTTATGTTTCCCAGTTTCTAAAGACACTATACCTATGCGGTCCTTTGTGGTTTTGTCATATGTTGTAATAAGTGTGCTTCAATTTTTAAGTATTAACAATGTATGTAAAGTATGGGTCATTATAGTTGGTATCAGAGGAAAGGTATAGTCAACCTTTGGAAACTAGGATGTGAAAGCCTTAGTAAGAAACCTAAGGATAAGTCTAAGCATAGAACACAATCTTAGTGTTTTAGAAATGGCCATGAATACCCTAGGATAAAACCTTAAGTGTGAAATTTTATCCTTTATTATGTGGTTTTCCTATTATAATTAGTGTTGCTCACACTATTCTTCTTGGTTTTAGTCAATGGCTGGAACCCGAAGGAACCGTGTAAATGCGGAATGCGATGGGAAATGCAATGATTGTCCCCCTGAGAAACCAAACGATATGGGAGCTGGAATGCAAAATCTTGTAGCCATGCTCACACAACTTTCTCAAGCTATGAATCATGCAGGACTTCCAAACGAGCAAAGGAAGGAGCAACATTCTGTTGAATCCTTCATGAGGAAGCGTCCACCTTCTTTCAGCGGGTCTACTGATCCATTAGTTGCTGAACAATGGATTAGTACTACTGAAAAGATATTTTCAGTTCTTCAATGTTCTGAGCATGATAAAGTCATCCTAGCAGTGTATCGTTTGGAAGGAGATGCTGATCAATGGTGGAATCGTATTAAGAATATGAGGCAAAGGGATGAAATTGAGTCTATGGAATGGGACGACTTCAAGAACTTATTTTTCAATAAGTATTTCCCCCATATTCTCCGAAAAAAGATGGAGAAAGAGTTTCTTGAACTGAAGAAAAGGGATGATGAATTTGTTGGTACCTATGAAGCAAATTTTACAAGACTTGCAAGGTACGCTTCTGGTATTATTATCCAACCTGAGAGTAAGATCGATCGATTCTTTAGTGGCTTAAAACCAAGTCTTCGAAGGGCGTTAGCCATAAGGGACTTCAATAGCTACGAGGAAATCGTTCGATGTGCTCTCAAAGTCGAGATTGAGATTGGAGTAACCCATCAGTCACATGGGTTTGATAAGAAGAGGAAGATGGAATTCAAAGGAAAATCTAAAGAGCACACTGAAAAGAAGATGAACTTTCCCTTATGCTCAAAGTGTGGAAATAAACATGGAGGGAGTAGTATTAAAGGGACAAGTAAATGTTTTAAATGTGGAAAGGAAGGTCATCGGGCATTTGAATGCCGCGATAATGGGAAGAAGATGTCTAATGATGCAAACAAAGGAAGGGATACACAGAATGAACCTACTAAACTTCAATGATTCAAGTGCAAGGAGATGGGGCATTATGCCAATCAATGCCCAAATCCAAGGGTTGATGATGATGGTCGACGTCAACAAAATCTTAAGGCTAAAGACAATGGAATGTCACATGCAATTTCTATCAGGGATGTGGAGTACGATAACGAAGTGGTGAAAGGTACACTTTCCATCCACTCTAAAGTAGCAAATGTTTTATTTGATTCTGGATCCATCCACTCTTTTATTTCTAAAGAATTTTCTAAGGGTATCACCGTATTACCTCAACAATTATATGTTGAGTTAGCTGTGACAACACCTAATGGCACACCAGTCGCATCAAAAGTTTATAATTCTTCTCCGATCGAAGTTTGGGGGAAAGTGCTTCCTGCAAATCTTGTGATCCTTCCTTTAGTGGAATTTTATGTGATTCTTGGCATGGATTGGCTTTCTCTACATGGAGCTCATATCAATTTCCAAAGAAGGGAAGTCACATTTCATATTCCAGATCAATCTATGATCGTCTATCAATGCAAGGATGAACATAACCTTCCAGTGGAAATTCCTTCCATCTTATGGGTCTTGATTCCACTAAATGAAGGTTATTTATCTCAAATGGTTGGTGAGAAACTCACGATTAAGAATATGCCCATTGTACGGGAGTTTGATGATGTCTTTCTGGAGGAATTACCGGGTCTTCCACCAAATCGTGAAGTTGATTTTTTAATATAACTCGTACCGGGCGCTTTGCCAATTTCAAAGACACCTTATAGAATTGCCCCAATTGAGTTTCAGGAATTGAAGAAGAAACTCCAAGAGAATCTTGATAAGGGATTCATATGCCCTAGTGCGTCACCTTGGGGAGCACCTGTTCTATTTGTTAAGAAGAAAGATGGATCAATGAGACTCTGCATTGATTATCGAGAACTTAACAAGATCACTATCAAGAACAAATATCCTCTCCCACGCATTGATGACTTATTTGACCAACTACGCGGAGCTCAATACTTTTCCAAGATTGATCTTTGTTCAGGGTATCATCAATTAAGGGTCAAAAGGGAGGATATACCAAAGACGGCTTTCCGTACAAGGTATGGACACTATGTATTTATAGTGATGCCATTTGGTCTTACTAATGCCCCTGCTATCTTCATGGGTCTAATGAATAGAGTCTTTAGAGACTATCTTGATCAATTTGTGGTAGTTTTTATAGACGATATTCTTGTCTATTCAAAGAGAAAGGAAGAGCATTAAGATCACTTGAGAATTATATTGAAGACCCTGAGAAAGGAGAATCTTTATGCCAAATTTACCAAGTGTGAATTTTGGCTTCAAAAAGTTGCATTTTGGGGTCACATAA
The DNA here is from genome assembly GCA_963277665.1 of Viscum album. Taxonomy (NCBI): domain Eukaryota; kingdom Viridiplantae; phylum Streptophyta; class Magnoliopsida; order Santalales; family Viscaceae; genus Viscum; species Viscum album. Next base: position 1,149,320,802 of record OY728121.1, on the reverse strand, counting down.
TCTCAAAAGTGGGGATATCTGTGGATCCAGCAAAAACAGAGGTTATCGAAAGATGGTCAAGACCAACAACAGTAACTGAGATCCGAAGTTTTCTTGGTTTGGCTGGATATTATTGACGTTTTGTAAAAGATTGTTCACGATTATCTAATCCACTCACCAAGTTGACTCGGAAAGGAGTCAAGTTTGTCTGGACAGAGGAATGTGAAGAGAATTTCAAGGAGTTGAAAAGAAGGTTATCCAGTGCACATGTGCTCACACTGCCTTGTAGTGGAGAAAGGTTTGTGATCTACAGTGATGCATCCAAGAAGGGATTGGGGTGTGTTCTTATGCAAAATGATATGGTGATAGCTTATGCCTCACGACAGTTGAAAATCCATGAGCAAAATTACCCAACACATGATTTGGAGTTGGCTGCGGTAATCTTTGCATTAAAGATTTGGAGGCATTACCTTTATGGTGAAAGGTGTGATATTTATACTGATCATAAAAGTTTAAAGTACATTTTCACACAAAAGGAGCTGAATATGCGTCAAAGAAGATGGTTGGATCTGATTAAGGATTATGACTGCTCAATCCATTACCACCCTGGGAAAGCAAACATGGTGGCAGATGCATTAAGTCGACAAGACCATGCTAGTTTATCCATGATGAGGATCACAAAAGATCCAATATTTATGGATTTACAAAGGATGGGTCTTGGAATTATAATGGAAGGGGAAAAATCTTATCTTTCTCAAATGAATGTTCAACAATCTATACATGTGAAGATTAAGGAGGCACATAAAGAAGATGTCGAGTTACAAAAGAAGGTGAGAAATGTTCCTGAATTCAACCTTGATTGTGATGGGATAATAATGTTCAGGAATCGGGTTTGTGTTCCTCCCATCCCCGAATTAAAGAAGGAGCTGCTGGATGAGGCTCATAGTTCTTCATTCTCTATTCATCCTGGAAGCACGAAGATGTATAGGGACCTGAAAGAGTACTTTTGGTGGGATGGAATGAAAAGCGATGTTGCTGAATATGTCTCTCGATGCTTGGTTTGTCAACAAGTTAAAGCTGAGAGACAGAAGTCTAAGGGGATGTTACAACCATTACCCATACTCGAATGGAAATGGGAAAACATCACTATGGACTTTGTCACAGGACTTCCTAAAACATCCAAAGGCAATAATGCTATTTGGGTCATAGTTGACCGTCTTACAAAGTCTGCACACTTCATTGCTATTAGAGATGATTTCTCTCTAGATCAGCTTGCCAGGATATATGTAAAGGAAGTGGTAAGATTGCATGGAGTACCACTTTCTATTATATCTGATTGGGATCCGAGATTTACCTCGAAGTTCTGGCGAAGTCTTCAGCATACTCTGGATACAGAGTTGAGTTTCAGCATTGCTTTTCATCCCCAGACAGACGGTCAGTCTAAGAGAACAATTCAAACCCTAGAAGATATGTTGAGATCTTTCTCTATGGATTTCAAGGGAGGTTGGGATCAACACCGACCTTTGGTGGAATTTTCCTATAATAATAGCTTTCACTCTAGTATTCAGATGGCTTCTTATGAAGCTCTGTATGGAAAGAAATGCAGGACTCCAACTTTCTGGGATGAAGTTGGGGAAAGAAAGCTATTAGGACCTGATCTCGTTGATGAAATGGCAGAAAAGGTTAGATCTATTCAACAACACATAAGAGCAGCTCAGAGTCGACAGAAAAGTTATGCCGACAACCGAAGAAAAGACCTAGAGTTTGAAGTGGGTGATAAAGTGTTCTTACGAATATCTCCCTGGAAGAGGGTTATGAGATTTGGAAAGAAGGGGAAGTTGAGCCCTAGATATATCGGTCCTTTCGAAATACTGGATCGTGTTGGGAAGGTAGCTTACCGACTGGCGCATCCACCGAATCTCTCTCAAGTTCACGATGTGTTCCATGTATCTCTCATGAGAAAGTACATACCAGATCCTTCACATGTACTCAGCTCAGAAGTTGTACCGCTGGAGCAAGATTTTTCTTATGAAGAACAGCCGATAGAGATTCTGGATCGTAGCGAAAAAGTCCTACGAAACAAGACCAATCTATTGGTGAAAGTTTTATGGAGGAACCACCAACTTGAAGAAGCTACATGGGAGCTTGAGGATATGATGAGGGAGAAGTATCCTCATCTGTTTGTTACAAAGTGATGAATTTCGAGGGAGAAATTCTTTTTAAGGGGGGTAGAATGTAACACCCGAGACTTTTATGTTATCAAAGGAATATTTTTCTACACAACACTTGCTTGGCTTGCTTTACACGCAATCGCGACCTTCCTCGATAGCTTGCGTCGTATGCAATACCGAGTTTCACTAAACAACAATATGCTATTAAAACTAGCCGTTATGAATCGTAATAACCACTTTTTGAAATTTTATAAATTTTATTTTTCAAAATGGACTTCATTTTTGGACTCAGAATATCGAAATTAGCCTAGGGTGAAATTTTGTTATTTTTCTGAAAACTTTCAATTTTTGATGAATAGTGAAACCACTAAGTGGTAGGTTAAAAACTGAATTTTGCATAAAACTTAATTTTACCGCTTCTGTGAATGGAATTTCGAAAATCCGACAGACACGGTTGATATCCGTAAGTAAAAAGTGGTTCAATGAGATAAAAATAATTTTTTGGTGAATAGTAACTTTTTACATTTTTTACCGCGGTTAATAGTAAATAGGGTAACTAAGGGTAAATATGATATTACTATTACCCTAACACATGTCATAATTCTATTGGATAAGTTTAATTCGACCAAAAACAACCTTATGAATAAAATATGACCATTTAGGCCGACTTGGATTAGATTAGGACATTTATTATTAATTTATTTAAAGAAGGGTTAAAATAGTTAAAATCAATGTTTAATAAGTAAATCATTTTTAATATGGGGTTATACATAAGATAAATTCGGCTATAAATATTTATTAGAAAGCTAAAACGATTTCCTACATAATGGTATTTTATTTGTAATTTTTAGACATTAAATAATTTAATTTATTTATGACACAATGATGATGCAGTAATTAACTTATTAATGAAATATTGACATAATTGATGTTATAAACACCAAAATAAATGTAATTTGAGACTTTTTATGAATTACACTAATTTTCTAGGTTACTATGATATATTAATGTTTATTTAATCAACTTGGTTCGAACATATAATTCTGTTATGACTTTCACAAAAATCATATATCAAATAGTTTTAAAATTGACACAAAATAGTTTTTAAATCAAATATTATATTATTAATTGTTATTTTATTCCTAAAAATCTACGGTTCGGCCAAATGACTTAGATAAGGATATATATATTAATAATAAACAATTTGGGGTTCGTTTGGCATGTTATAGTAAGTGTATTAACCATATAGTGAAAGAAAAAAAAAGACACGGTAAAAGTTAAATTATTTAACTTAGAGTTAAATCTAATTGATAAGGTTAAAATAATTCCCTAAACTTGTCTAAATCCTATTGGTTGATAGGATTTCGACCCATCCCCACTTTAGCTTCGAAATAAACCCTTTGGAACCATTATAAACCGATTTTGACTTTAATATAAAATAATATTTTGAGATATTCCTAAGGTGCCCCTCTCCTCCCTTATAAAAGGGCACCTCCTCCCCCTCCTCCTCACACCAAATTGCGCACTCAAGCTCGGCCAACCCCTTCCATTTTCTCCTCTCCACTTCCCTAGAATAATCCTAGAGGTCCTGGTCTTCTTCAAAGACCAATCTTAGTTCCCTAAGTGGAGGATTCAAAGAGGCGTTCCAAAGAAGAGGAGCTTCGGACACGTACAAAGAAAATCGGACCTATGGTAAGGGAAATATCACAATCTCATTTTTATCCGAGATTTTTTATTCGCAAGTATTTACTGGGGTGTATTTTATCATCCACATACATGTTTCATCAATATGTAATATTATTTCCATCCACCTACAATTGTTTAAATCCATTTTTACCCTTCGCTGAGTTTTTAGTAATATGTATGAAAGGAATCTTTTGTCGTTTTTCGTACGAGGTAATTTTTGACTTTTCCGACAAAAGTACGAAGAATGTTTTTTTAACTTATACGGCATGAATGGATTTTTAAAACATTATTTCCTAGAAACTTCCTTTACAAGTTTTCAAGTTTATTTTTAATCAACTTCTTTTATTTTAAAGTCGTATGACATGTTATGAAAGGAAAAATGTTTTTGAAGTAGAAAGGATATTTTCCTCAAGAATGGAGTTCAAGTATTTTATCAAAATTATTTTCCATCTAAGATAATAAAAGGGTTCTGTTTTTATCCCTATTATTACATTGGTTTGATTATGTTGTGATGGAAATATTTTTATGAATTCCTTTATCTTATATGAATTTTTTTATGATGTCATGTTGTTTAAGAATTCCATTTTTATTACATGGGTTACGCTATGATGTATGGTTTATGATTATGTGGAACACATAAGAAATGATTCATTATAAGATGGGTGGGACCTATATCTCCCTCCAATGCATTGGGTAAAGATTTTATATCTCATGAGATAGACAGGGCTGGAACGGTAGGTTATACCGGTTCAGTGAAACAGGACTGGAACGGGGGTGACTCGGTTCAGAAAGGGACTCTGTCCAATAAGATAGTCTTGGAAATGAGTCATGACTAACAAGAAATTATTTTCCATGATTATGTGTGTATGCCACAATGTTTCAAGTTTCATTTTTATGATTATGAGGATCTCATTTTCACTTCTATGATTTATTCCATGTTAAGATATTATGATCTCTTTTGCAGGTTATGATTTTCAAAAAGATATGATATGATTTTTATTTCCTTTATTTTCCCTTGCTGAGCATTTGAGATCACCCTTTTATGTTTTCTTTTCCCCAGGTCAGGAAGATGGATATTAAGTAGAATATTCTAAAAGGGACCCTAGATATGATGAAATAAATGGGAGACACTGTAGAAGATTTATGAACCAGTTGTTTATGTTTCCCAGTTTTTGAAGACACTATACCTATGCGGTCCTTTGTGGTTTTGTCATATGTTGTAATAAGTGTGCTTCAATTTTTAAGTATTAACAATGTATGTAAAGTATGGGTCGTTATATAGAGAATCATTTCTTGTTAGTCAAGACTCATTGCTAAGACTATCTTAGTGGACAAAGTCCATTTCTGAATCGAGTCACCCTCGTTTCAGTCATGTTTCACTGAACCGGTATAACCTACCATTCCAGCCATGTCTATCTCATGAGATATAAAATATTTACACAATGCATTGGAGGGAGATATAGGTCCCACCCATCTCTTAATTATACCATTCTTATGTGTTCCACAAAATCATAAACCATACATCATAACATAATCCATGTAATAAAAATGGGAGTCTTAAACATCATGACATCATAAAACAATTCATATAAGATAAAGGAATTAATAAATATAATTCCATTACAACATAATCAAATAAATGTAAGAATAGGGATAGAAAAAAACCCTTTATTATCTTAGATGGAAAATAATTTTGATAAAACACTTGAACACTATTCTTGGGGAAAATGTCCTTTCTTCTTCAAAAAAACTTTTCCTTTCTTAACATGTCGTACAATTCTAAACTAAAATAAGTTGATTAAAAATAAATTTGAAAACTTGTAAAGGAAGCTTCTTTGAAATAATGTTTTAAAAATCCATTCATGCCGTATATGTTAAAAAAACATTCTTCTCATACTTTTGTCGGAAAAGTCAAAAAAGTAACTCATACGAAAAACGACAGAAGATTCCTTTCATATCTTTTACTAAAAACTCACCGAAGGGTAAAATAGGATTTAAACAATTGTAGGTGAATGGAAATAATATTACATATTGATGAAACATGGATGTGGATGATAAAATACACCCCAGTAAATACTAAAGCATAAACAATCTCGGATAAAAATGTGATTGTGATATTTCCCTTACCTTAGGTCCGTTTTTCTTTATAAGTGTCCGAAACTCCTGTATAATGATTTAAATAATGTTATTGACTTATTCCAGAATCATACTTATTTTTATTATATCATATATGGTCATATTCTTAGCTTCTTAGTAGTAATATTTAATTGCTACTTGTTAATCGGGTGTTTATAACTTTTTATTCTTATGCGTGTCTTGTCGAATAAATTCTTATTCTTCTCTTTAGGTTATAGATACATCATTTACAGAATGGTATTAGTGTAATATATATCATAATCATTCATTCAATTCATTTATATAATCATTATGAAATTATTATCATGTAGAATGAGTCGCATCACATCATGGAGACGGTATTCCGTACGTACGCACGAGTGATGATATCGTTCCTATGATCGTGGAATTGTATTGGAGTGTATGTATACTATTTCATAATCATTATTACATTATAATCATCATATATAGTCATTATTTACACCATTATACCCATCCAAGTAAGGTGGTGGTGGAAAATAGATTACACCACGGTGTGGAGACGGTATTCCGTACGTACGCACGCGCGGTGATTTCTTTTTCCATAGGATGGATAGATGGTGAAATAGGGTTGTTTCATACTTATAATAACATATCAGTATATTAGTGATACTGATGTTATTAATTCATAATGAAACAACTAAATAAGAAAAGGTGGAAGAAGAAATAAAGATGAAAGAATCGGTAACGGACATAACCACTTCTTTGAAGTGCTTCTTTGAGACCTTCTTTTAGGGAACTAAAATTGGTCTTTGAAGAAGACAGGGACCTATAGGATGTCTCTATCGAAGTGGAGAGGAGTAATTGGAAGGGGTTTGACGAGATTGAAGGCTCAATGTGGTGTGAGGAAGAGGGGTAGGAGGTGCCCTTTTATAAGGGAGGAGAGGGGCACCTTTGGGAAAACTAAAAATATTATTTTATTATAAAGTCATGTTTGGTTTTAAATAGCTCCAAGTTGATATATTTCGAAGCTAAGGTGGGGATGGGTCGAAATACTCTCATCCAATAGAATTTAAACAAGTTTAGGTTCCTATTTTAACATTATTATTTAGATTTAACATTAAGTTAAATAAGTTTACTTTTACCGTGTCTTCTTGTGTTCTTATACTATAAGGTTAATAAACTTACTATAAGCAGCCAAACTAACCCCACGTTGTTTATTATTATTATATATAACATTATATAAATCTTTTGGCTGAACCTTAGATTTCTAGGAATAAAATAACAATTACTAATATAATATTTTTTTAAAAAACTATTTTATGTCAATTTTGACACTATTTAGTAATTGATTTTTGTGAAAATAATAACAGAATTATTAGTTCTAACCAAGTTCATTAAATCACTACTAATATGTCATACTAACCTAGAAAAGTAGTGTAATTCATAAAAAGTCTCAAATTTCATTTATTTTGGTGTTTATAACAATAATTATGTCAATATTTCATTAATAAGATAATTACTGCATCATCTTTGCATCATAAATAAATTAAATTATTTAATGTCTAAAAATTACAAATAAAATACCATTATGTAGGAAATCGCTTTAGCTTTCTAATGAATATTTATAGTAGAATTTATCTTATGTATAACCCCATATTAAAAATTATTTACTTATTAAACTTTGATTTTAACTATTTTAACCCTTCTTTAAATAAATTAATAATAAATGTCCTAATCTAATCCAGGTGGGCCTAAATGGTCATATTTTATTCCTAGGTTTGTTTTTGGTCAAATTACATTTATCCAATAGAATTAGGGCATGTGTTAGGGTAATAATAATATCATCTTTACCCTTAATTACCATATTTACTTTTAACCGTGGTAAAAAAAGTAAAAAGTTACTATTCACCAAAAAATTATTTTCATCTCATTGAACCACATTTTACTTACTGACATCAACTGTGTCTCTCGGATTTTTGAAATTCCACTCACAGAAGTGGTAAAATTAAGTTTTATGAAAAATTTAGTTTTTTAACTACCACTTAATGGTTTCACTATTCATCAAAAATTGAAAGTTTTCAGAAAAATACCAAATTTTACCCTAGGCTAATTTCAATATTCCGAATCCAAAAATGAAGTCCATTTGGAATAATAAAATTTATAAAATTTCAAAAAGTGGTTATTACTATTCATAACGGCTAGTTTTAGTAATATTTTAATAGCATATCGTTGTTTAGTGAAACTCGGTATTGCGTACGATGCAAGAAATCGAGGAAGGTCGTGATTTCATGTAAAGAAAGCCAAGCAAGTGTTGTGTAGAAAAATATTTCTTTGATGATTTCTATAACATAAAAGTCTCGGGTGTTACATTCTACCCCCCTTAAAAAGAATTTTGCCCTCGAAATTCGTCACTTTGTAACAAACAGATGGGGATACCTCTCCCTCATCATATCCTCAAGCTCCCTTGTAGCTTCTTCTAATTGGTGGTTCCTCCATAAAACTTTCACCAATCGAGTGGTCTTTTTCGTAGGACTTTTTCACTACGATCCAGAATCTCTATCGGCTGTTCTTCATAAGAAAGATCTTGCTACAGCGGTACAACTTCTGAGCTGAGTACATGTGAAGGATCAGGTATGTACTTTCTCAGGAGAGATACATGGAACACATCGTGAACTTGAGAGAGATTCGGTGGAAGCGCCAATCGGTAAGCTACCTTCCCGACACGATCCAGTATTTCGAAAGGACCGATATATCTAGGGCTCAACTTCCCCTTCTTTCCAAATCTCATGACTCTCTTCTCGGGAGATATTCGTAAGAACACTTTATCACCCACTTCAAACTGTAGGTCTTTTCTTTGGTTGTCGGCATAACTTTTCTGTCGACTCTGAGCTGCTCTTATGTGTTGTTGAATAGATCTGAACTTTTATGCCATTTAATCAATGAGATCAGGTCCTAATATCTTTCTTTTCCCAACTTCATCCCAGCAAGTTGGAGTCCTGCATTTCTTTCCATATAAAGCTTCATAAGGAGCCATCTGAATACTGGAGTGAAAGCTATTATTATAAGATAATTCCACCAAAGGTAGGTGTTGATCCCAACCAACTTTGAAATCCACAGAGCAAGCTCTCAACATATCCTCTAGAGTTTGAATTGTTCTCTCAGACTGACCGTCTGTCTGAGGATTATAAGGAGTGCTGAAACTCAACTCTATATCCAGAGTATGCTGAAGACTTCGCCAGAACTTCGAGGTAAATCTCGGATCCCGATCATATATAATAGAATGTGGTACTCCATGCAATCTTACCACTTCCTTTACGTATATCATGGAAAGATGATCCAGAGAGAAATCCTCTCTAATAGCAATAATATGTGCAGACATTGTAAGACGATCCACTATGACCCAGATAGCATTATTTCCTTTGGATGTTTTAGGAAGTCCTGTGACAAAGTCCATAGTGATGTTCTCCCATTTACATTAGGGTATGGGTAATGGTTGTAACATCCCTTTAGACTTCTGTCTCTCAGCTTTAACTTGTTGACAAACCAAGCATCGAGAGATATATTCAGCAACATCTCTTTTCATGCCATCCCACCAGAAGTACTCTTTAAGGTCCCTATACATCTTTGTGCTTCCAGGATGAACAGAGAATGAAGAACTATGATCCTCATCCAGCAACTCCTTCTTTAATTCGGGGATGGGAGGAACACAAACCCAATTCCGGAACTTTACTATCCCATCACAATCAAGGTTGAATTCAGGAACATTTCTCACGTTCTTTTGTAACTCGACATCTTCTTTCTGTGCCTCTTTAATATTCACATGTATAGATGGTTGAACATTCATTTGAGAAAGATAATATTTTCCCCTTCCATTATAATTCCAAGATCCATCCTTTGTAAATCCATAAATATTGGATCTTTTGTGATCCTCATCATGGATAAACTAGCATGGTCTTGTCGACTTAATGCATCTGCCACCTTGTTTGCTTTCCTAGGGTGGTAATGGATTGAGCAGTCATAATCCTTAATCAGCTCCAACCATCTTCTTTGGCGCATATTCAGATCCTTTTGTGTGAAAATATACTTTAAACTTTTGTGATCAGTATAAATATCACACCTTTCACCATAGAGGTAATGCCTCAAAATCTTTAATGAAAATATTACCGCAGCTATCTCCAAATCATGTGTTGGGTAATTTTGCTCATGGATTTTCAACTGTCGTGAGGCATAAGCTATCACCATATCATTTTGCATAATAACACACCCCAATCCCTTCTTGGAATCATCACTATAGATCACAAACCATTCTCCACTACAAGGCAGTGTGAGCACAGGTGCACTGGATAACCTTCTTTTCAACTCCTTGAAATTCTCTTCACATTCTTCCATCCAGACAAACATAACTCCTTTCCGAGTCAACTAGGTGAGTGGATTAGATAATCGTGAAAAATCATTCACAAAACGTCGATAATATCCAGCCAAACCAAGAAAACTTCGGATCTTAGTTACTGTTGTTGGTCTCGACCATCTTTCGATAACCTCTGTTTTTGCTGGATCCACAGATATCCCTTCTTTTGAGATTATGTCACCAAAAAATGCAACTTTTTGAAGCCAAAATTCACACTTGGTAAATTTGGCATAAAGATTCTCCTTTCTCATGGTCTTCAATATAATTCTCAAGTGATCTTCAAGTTCTTCCTTTCTCTTTGAATAGACAATAATATCATCTATAAATACTACCACAAATTGATCAAGATAGTCTCTAAAGACTCTATTCATCAGATCCATGAAGATAGCAGGGGCATTAGTAAGACCAAATGGCATCACTATAAATTCATAGTGTCCATACCTTGTACGGAAATCCGTCTTTGGTATATCCTCCCTTTTGACCCTTAATTGATGATACCCTGAACGAAGATCAATCTTGGAAAAGTATTGAGCTCCGCATAGTTGGTCAAAAAAGTCATCAATGCGTGGGAGATGATATTTGTTCTTGATAGTGATCTTGTTAAGTTCTCAATAATCAATGCAGAGTCTCATTGATCCATCTTTCTTCTTAACAAATAGAACAGGTGCTCCCCAAGGTGACACACTAGGGCATATGAATCCCTTATCAAGATTCTCTTGGAGTTTCTTCTTCAATTCCTGCAACTCAATTGGGGCCATTCTATAAGGTGTCTTTGAAATAGGCAAAGAACCCGGTACGAGTTCTATTGAAAACTCAACTTCACGATTGGGTGGAAGACCCGGTAATTCCTCCGAAAAGACATCATCAAACTCCCGTACAATGGGAATATTCTTAATCATGAGTTTCTCACCAACCATTTGAGATAAATAACCTTCATTTAGTGGAATCAATACCCATAAAATAGAAGAAATTTCCACTGGAAGGTTATGTTCATCCTTGCATTGATAGACGATCATAGATTGATCTGGAATATAAAATGTGACTTTCCTTCTTTGGCAATTGATATGAGCTCCATATAAAGAAAGCAAATCCATTCCAAGAATCACATCAAATTCCACTATTGGAAGGATCACAAGATTTGCAGGAAGCACTTTCCCACAAACTTTAATCGGAGAAGAATTATAATATTTTGATGCAACTGTTGTTCCATTAGGTGTTGTCACAGGTAACTCAAAATCTAATTGTTGAGGTAATACGGTGATACCCTTAGAAAATTCTCCAGAAATAAAAGAGTGTGTGGATCCAGAATCAAATAAAACATTTTCTACTTTAGAGTGGATGGTAAGTGTACCTTTCACCACATCGTTATCTTACTCCACATTGCTGATAGAAAATGAATGTGACTTTCCTTTGTCTTTAGCCTTAAGAGTTTGTTGACGTTGACCATCATCATCAACCCTTGGATTAGGGAATTTATTGACCTAATGTCCCATCTCCAAGCACTTGAAACATTGAAGTGTAGTAGGTTTATTCTGTGTATCACTTCATTTGTTTTCATCATTAGACATCTTCTTCCCATCATCGCGGCATTCAAATGCCTGATGACCTTCCTTTCCACATTTGAAACATTTACTTGTCCCTTTAAGACAACTCCCTCCATGTTTCTTTCCACAATTTGAGCATAAGGGAAAGATCATCTTCTTTTCAGTGTGCTCTTTAGATTTTCCTTTGAATTCCATTTTCCTCTTCTTATCAAACCCATATGACTGATGGGTTACTCCAATCTCCATCTCGACTTTGAGAGCACATCGAACGATTTCCTCGTAGCTGTTGAAGTCCCTTATGGATAACTCCCTTTGAAGACTTGGTTTTAAGCCACTAAAGAATCTATCGATCTTACTCTCCGGTTGGATAACAATACCAGAAGGGTACCTTGCAAGTCTTGTAAAATTTTCTTCATAGGTACCAACAGATTCATCATCCTTTTGCTTCAGTTCAAGAAACTCTTTCTCCATCTTTGTTCGGAGAATACGATGGAAGTACTTATTGAAAAAGAAGTTCTTGAACTCGTCCCATTCCATGGACTAAATTTCATCCCTTTTCCTCGTATTCTAAATAAGATTCCAGAATTGATCAGCATCTCCTTCCAAACGATACACTGCTAGGATGACTTTATCATGTTCAGAACATTGAAGAACTGAAAATATCTTTTCAGTAGTACTAATCCATTGTTCAGCAACTAATGGATCAGTAGACCCACTGAAAGAAGGTGGACGCTGCCTCATGAAGGATTCAACAGAATGTTGCTCTTTCCTTTGCTCGTTTGGAAGTCATGCATGATTCATAGATTGAGAAAGTTGTGTGAGCATGGCTACAAGATTTTTCATTCCAGCTCCCATAACGTTTGGGTGCTCAGGGGGACAATCATTTCATTGCCCGTCGTATTCTGCATTAACACAGTTCCTTCGGGTTCAAGTCATTGACTAAAACCAAGAAGAATAGTGTGAGAAACACTAATTATAATAGGAAAACCACATAATCAAGAATAAAATTTCACACTTAAGGTCTTATCCTATGTTATTCATGGCCATTTCTAAAACACTAATATTGTGTTCTATACATAGACTTATCCTTAGGGTTCTTACTAAGGCTTTCACATTATACTTTCCAAAGGTTGACTATACCATTCCTCTCATACCAACTATAACGACCCATACTTTACATACATTGTTAATACTTCAAAATTGATGCATACTTATTACAACATATAACAAAACCATGAAATGACCGTATAGGTATAGTGTCTTTAGAAACTGGGAAACATAAACAACTGGTTCATAAAGTGTCTACACTGTCTCCCATTTATTTCATCATATCTATAGTCCCTTTTGGAATATCATACTTAATAAACTTCTTCTTGGCCTGGGGAAAGAAAACATACAAAAGGGTGAGCTCAAATGCTCAGTAAGGGTAAACAAAATAAATATCAATCACATCATATACATAAGCGCATAACTTTTGGAAATCTTAACCTGCAAAAGAGATCATAATTTCATAACATGGAATAAATCATGGTAGTGAAATGTAATCACAATAATCATAACATAAAACATGAAACTTTTTGGCATACACACATAGTCAAAGAGAATCATTTCTTGTTAGTCAAGACTCATTTCCAAGACTATCTTAGTGGACAAAGTCCATTTCGGAACCGAGTCACCCTCGTTTCAGTCCTGTTTCACTGAACCAGTATAACCTACCATTCCAGCCATGTATATCTCATGAGATATAAAATCATTACCCAATGCATTGGAGGGAGATATAGGTACCACCCATCTCTTAATGATACCATTCTTATGTGTGCCACAAAATCATAAACCACACATCATAGCATAACCCATGTAATAAAAATGGGAATCTGAAACATTGTGACATCATAAAACAATTCATATAAGATAAAGGAATTAATAAATATAATTCCATCACAACGTAATCAAATCAATGTAATAATAGGGATAGAAACAAAACACTTTATTATCTTAGATGGAAAATAATTTTGATAAAACACATGAACTCTATTCTTGAGGAAAATATCCTTTCATCTTCAAAAACACTTCTCCTTTTATAACATGTCGTAAAATTCTAAACTAAAAGAAGTTGATTAAAAATAAACTTGAAAACTTGTAAAGGTAGATTCTTGGAAATAATGTTTTAAAAATCCATTCATGCTGTATAAGTTAAAAAAACATTCTTCTCGTACTTTTGTCGGAAAAGTCAAAAAAGTACCTCGTACGAAAAACGACAGAAGATTCCTTTCATATATTTTACTAAAAACTCACCGAAGGGTAAAATAGGATTTAAAAAATTGTAGGTTAATGGAAATAATATTACATATTGAGGAAACATTTATGTGGATGATAAAATACACCCTAGTAAATACTAAAGTATAAACAATCTCGGATAAAAATGAGATTGTGATATTTCCCTTACCTTAGGTCCGTTTTTCTTCGTAAGTGTCTAAAACTCCTATATAATGATTTAAATAATGTTATTGACTTATTCCAGAATCATAATTATTTTTATGATATCATATATGGTCATATTCTTAGCTTCTTAGTAGTAATATTTCATTGCTACTTGTTATTCGGGTGTTTATAACTTTTTGTTCCTATGCGTGTCTTGTCGAATAAATTCTTATTCTTCTCTTTAGGTTATAGAGACATTATTTACAGAATGGTATTAGTGTAATATATATCATATTAATTCATTCAATTCATTTATATAATCATTATTAAATTAAGATTATGTAAAATGAGTCGCATCACATCGTGGAGACGGTATTCCGAACGTACGCACGAGTGATGATATCGTTCCTATGATCGTGGAATTGTATTGGAGTGTATGTATACTATTTCATAATCAGTATTAATTTATAATTGTCATATATAGTCATTATTTAGACAATTATACCCATCCAAGTAAGGTGGTGGTGGAAAATAGATTACACCACGGCGTGGAGACGGTATTCCGTACGTACGCACGCGCGGTGATTTATTTTTCCGTAGGATGGATAGATGGTGAAATAGGGTTGTTTCATACTTATAATAACATATCAGTATATGAGTGATACTGATGTTATTACTTCATAATGAAACAACTAAATTAGAGGAAGTGGAAGAAGAAATAAAGATGAAAGAATCGGTAACGTACATTACCTCTTCTTTGAAGTGCTTCTTTGAGACATTCTTTTAGGGAGCTAAAAATGGTCTTTGAAGAAGACCGGGACCTCTAGGATGTCTCTAGGGAAGTGGAGAGGAGTAATTGGCAGGGGTTGGACGAGATTGAAGGCTCAATGTGGTGTGAGGAAGAGGGGGAGGAGGTTCCCTTTTATAAGGGAGGAGAGGGGCACCTTTGGGAAAACTAAAAATATTATTTTATTATAAAGTCAATTTCGATTTTAAATAGCTCCAAATTGAAATATTTCAAAGATAAGGTGGATATGGGTCACAATTCTCTCATCCAATAGAATTTAGACAAGTTTAGGTTCCTATTTTAACCTTATCATTTAGATTTAACATTAAGTTAAATAAGTTTACTTTTACCGTGTCTTCTTGTGTTCTTATACTATAAGGTTAATAAACATACTATAAGCAGCCAAACGAACCCCAAGTTGTTTATTATTAATATATATAACCTTATATAAGTCTTTTGGCCGAACCTTATATTTTAGCAATAAAATAACAATTAATAATATAATATTTGTTTTAAAAACTATTTTATGCCAATTTTGACAGTATTTAGTAATTGATTTTTGTGAAAATTATAACAGAATTATTAGTTCGAACAAAGTTAATTAAATCAATAATAATATGGCATAGTTACCTAGAAAATTAGTGGAATTCATAAAAAGTCTCAAATTACATTTATTTTGGTGTTTATAACATTAATTATGTCAATATTTCATTAATAAGATAATTACTGCATCATCTTTGTGTCATAAATAAATTAAATTATTTAAGGTCTAAAAATTACAAATAAAATACGATTATGTAGGAAAGCTTTTTAGATTTCTAATGAATATTTATAGTATAATTTATCCTATGTATAACCCCAAATTAAAAATTATTTACTTATTAAACATTGATTTTAACTTTTTTAACCCTTCTTTAAATAAATTAATAATAAATGTCCTAATCTAATCGAAGTGGGCATAAATGGTCATATTTTATTCCTAGGTATGATTTTGGTTGAATTAAGCTTATCCAATAGAATTAGGACATGTGTTAGGGTAATAATAATATCATATTTACCCTTAATTACCCTATTTACTTTTAACCGTGGTAAAAAAAGTAAAAAGTTACTATTCACTAAAAAATTATTTTCATCTCATTGAACCACGTTTTACTTACTGACATCAACCGGGTCTCTCGGATTTTTGAAATTCCACTCACAGAAGCGGTAAAATTAGGTTTTATGAAAAATTCAGTTTTTTAACTACCACTTAGTGGTTTCACTATCCATCAAAAATTGAAAGTTTTCAGAAAAATACCAAAATTTCACCTTAGGCTAATTTCGATATTCTGAATCCAAAGATGAAGTCCATTTTGAAAAATAAAATTTATAAAATTTCAAAAAGTGGTTATTACTATTCATAACGGCTAGTTTTAGTAATATTTTAATAGCATATCATTGTTTAGTGAAACTCGGTATTGCGTACGACGCAAGCTATCGAGGAAGGTCGCGATTTCGTGTAAAGCAAGCCAAGAAAGTGTTGTGTAGAAAAAGATTTCTTTGATGATTTATATAACATAAAAGTCTCGGGTGTTACAAACCCAGTCCACACAGGAAAGCAAAACGTAAATCCACACAGGATAGCACAACACAATCTACATAGGAAAGAAAAACGTAAATTCACACAGGATAGTACAACACAATCCACATAGGATAGCAAACAGGATTCGTCTCACACATGATATACTTCTTCATAAGACAATAGAGATGATCAGATGTAGCCACTGATTCATCTAGCCGTCGGACCCACAAAGGATCCGTAGGTACTAACCCCCGCAATGACCCATATAGGATCGATCATGTAGTTGAAACCATAGCTATTTGGAAACTCCTTCTCCATCAAGTACAGTGGTTATGCCGCTACAACCAAGCACATCCTTCTAACCTTGAACTGTTGTAGTACTCCACCTATCGAGTACTGTGGGCCTGCTGCTACAAACAAGGGATTCCCACCATGGGTCTGCTGCTACAACCAAGCGCTCCCCCTCATAGCCTCTAGAGTTACCTCTTCTATTGAGTACCGCGGGTCTGCCACAACAACCAAGCGCTCCTCTGCCGTGGGTCTGCCGCTACAACCAAGCGCTCCCCCATGCTGCTACAACCAAGCACTCCTCCGTCGTGGGTCTGCCGCTACAACCAAACGCTCCCCCATGCTGCTACAACCAAGCACTCCTCCGTCGCGGGTCTGCCGGTACAACCAAGCGCTCATCCACTGTGGGTCTGCTGCTACAACCAAGCGCTTCCCACTGGGCTATCCGTAACACACCGCTTCGTTCGATCAGCAGTCGTCAAGTCTCAACCGGCTCTAGGGTTTCCGCACACAGCATGCTCGTTCGGGAGGGTCCGCTCCACGAGCCGAGAGGCTGATACATCAACTAACACATAGTCCAGAGTTGATGTATCCAGAAGTTCTGTATCGTCAATAGGAACTCAACGTCGCAAACGGCGCGTCAATCGGACGCCCGGTCTGAGAGTTATTGGCTTTTTCGTCCCAGGGGCCCGGTTGGTTTTTAAGGCGAAACCAACCCGACCGTACTCCACCTGCATCCAAACCTTGGGTGGAGTAAGCCAAAATATCCTTCTCACTTAGAGTAATTCAACAAAGTCTACGGCACGTCAATTAGACGTCCGAAGATCAAGCTATGAGCGTTTCCACTTCGAGGGCCCTGTTGGTTTCATGGACGAACCAACCCGGCCAAACCCAAACTATTCCAAAACCTTAAGTGCAATATACCGAAACGACCGTCCCGATCCAAGGATCGCATTGCCGCTGACGGCGCGTCGTTCGGAGGCCGGTAGCTCAAGTTATGAGCTTAATACCGAAAAGGTTAGGAAACTGGGGGTCTGGGCCCGGACCGACCCCCCCCCCCCCCCCCCCCCATGGGTCGGCCCAACCGGGTCGACCCGAGACAGGTCGACCTGACCCGTGTCCACCCGGCCCGGCCGGCCTGGGCGTGACCTGGCCCTGCGGGTTGGCCTAGCTTAGCATGGTCGTACGGCCGAACGAGTGGAAGCCGCGGGGGGCTTGCTGCCCCCCCCCCCCCCCCCCGCGTGAAGAAATGCCGCAACCCCGGGTGGGGCCGGCTCGCCAGCGGACGCGGCGGCCAGGCCGCGTCCCTCCTCCCGGTTCTGCGCGGCCGTGGAACCGGCTCGCCTCTATGGCTTCATTCGCGACTGGTTTTTCCGGCGGCGCGCCGGGCGACGCCGCCGCGCC
Organism: Viscum album; assembly: GCA_963277665.1. Classification (NCBI taxonomy): domain Eukaryota; kingdom Viridiplantae; phylum Streptophyta; class Magnoliopsida; order Santalales; family Viscaceae; genus Viscum; species Viscum album. The sequence continues at coordinate 1,149,302,456 of OY728121.1, read as the reverse complement.
GCGGGCGCTTCTGCAGGCCACCGGACGCGCTCCGGTGGTCCGTTTTGCGTGCGGTCTTCGTCAGTGGTCCTCCCGAGACTCGATCTTCACCGCCAGGCCCTCAAATCTCCCTTTCGGCCCCATTTTTCATTGTCCGCCGTTTCACGCACCAAGAATGAAAAGGTGCGGTGGGTTCAGACTTGTTCGTTAGTCCGCACCCACCGCGTTAGCGGTCTTAAAGAGATTCACCCAACAATATTTAAACGATCGGGGATTTAATCACAAGGATTTAAATAATCAAACCCCTACCTCTCCGTAGTCGTCGAGCGTGCGTTCTTCATGGAATTGATCATCGCGGAAGGAGGTGATCGTCACGGAAGGAGGTTAACGTCGCGTCGCGGAAGGGCGTCGCGTCGTCGCGGAAGGGCGCCGCGTCGTCGTGGAATATGGTGTCGCGTCGAAGAACTCCTATGTTCAAGAACATGTAGATTTAATTATATTAATTAAATCCATGATGTTGTTATAAACCACAAAGATATTTAAAAGGAGCGGAACCCCCTACCTTGTCTTTGTCGATCGAAGGTTGTCGCGGGGTTAGAACGTCACAGAAGAACGTCGCGGGAGAAGAATCGTCGGCGTCGTGGTGCTTGGCGTCGCGTTGTCGATCTCTGTGGTCTCAGAGTTCTTTGTTACCTTTCATCGAAGGCTGGAATTTTTCGCGTTCTTCGTGTTCTTTGCATTTTTCGAGAAGGAGGATGAAGAACTTGAGGTTTCTGTCAAATCCTCTCAACGAACAACACTTAAGAAGAAAAGTGTTGGTCTTATTTTATTATATGCCAACAAATGAAAAACACACTAAGTAACGACCCATTAATTCATATAATTAATTTCAACGAATAAACCCGCCCAATTAATTGGTGTGTTAAGAATTTAAGAAAACGCGTCACTTGACTTTCATAATGACGGGTTTTCGCGGGGGCGTTACTTAGCGGAAAAGAAACGGTGGGGCTCATGCCGGCCCCACCTCAGAAATATCCTACCCACATGGTAGGATATTTTGGATAGCACCCTATCTGCATCAACTCAACTTAAGAAGCATTAAGTGGCTTTCAAGTGACTTTAAGTGAAATAAAAATAAATTTGTCGGACACTTTATTTTATTTCTTAATTTAACCCCAAAAATTTAAAAGCCACACCCAAGCAAACGCAACTCCGGAAGAGGCATTCCTAAGAAAATACTGGCGCTACGATTCCATCGGTGCTCTCAGAATTCGATTCCGAGCACCGTTTTAAAAGTTAGAAAAACCCACTCGTCCGTTCACTGAATGTACCCAAGCCAAACTTCGGAAAATGATTACGGCCAAACCGGGCCTCAGAATCAGGTGCCGTGAGAAACTGCGTTCTTGTAAAATTCCAAAAAAATTAAGAAACAAATTTCCTCAAAATTTACAGGTCTTTACAATTAATACTAATGGAATTTTTATGTAACACATGTATTCGTCCTATCTATTTTGTGTAAATATGAATAAATTATTTTATGATGTGTCGACTACCACCTCCTCAATGTGAATTGATACATTTTCAAATTACATAGAATGTAACAATTATATGTTAAATTAATCATAAATTACACAAATTACATTTATATTATATTACTGAAATAATTATCTATATGGAAATTTTATAGGTCATTTTTTGTATTTCCCGTTTACACACTTAAGATGTGATAACATAATTCACAAAAATGTGGAATACGGCCTCCTCGATGAGATATAATTCCTTTTAAGACAGAAAAATTATAAATATAAGTATAAATAACTAAATAATATTTTTGAATGATAAATTTATAATTAAGGAATGAAAATTGTAACATTCCTTCTTTCAATAATTCTCATTTATAAAATGGGAATGTTACTCTTGCGTACCTACAACCTACTGTATCCATGAATATAACATTGATTCATTTTTCACAACCATAATATATTATTGGTTATAAAACTATAATTGATTAATGAATATTATAATTGTTTAATTATTATTATTCTATGTTTTTTAATTAATGACCTCATTGACCATAGTCGGCCTACAATAGTCAATTTTAACACAAAAGATGAATATTGTCAAAACATACAAGTTCTACATTATTGATTATGTGATTTTATGTACCTTATTTTTATGTAAGAATACTAATAATAAACTATTAAAAGTTCATTAATCAAGTAAATAATTAACATAATTTTAGGTTCAGGAAGATAGAGGAGTAGCATTACAATTCAGACCCTAGATTAAGAGTTTCATCTCAATTTACATTCCATTGAGACTAATTTGTTATTATGCATCTAGTTAATTTTATATGGTGTATCTACTTCCCTATAAAATTTAATATCAATATTATTATGTATTTGATTAAAATAAATTCATAAATTTATTTTATTCTTTCACAGTTACCACTAATCATTAGTTTCTCATGTAGCAAGGGATTTTATAACTCAATTTCTATTAAGTTAGTTAAACTTATATGTAATTGGTTATGTTATTCCAAGAATATGATTGAAATGGACCCTGATTTTGTTATTTTTTTCAAATTTTATTTTATTGATTTAAAATTTTCAAACATAATTACTTCATTTATTTATTATCACTCCATTGATTTGAACTTTTTCTTGTCTCAATTATATTTTTGTGAGATATATCACATATTCACCACTTGTTTTTTATGTGTCCGGAATATACTACCGATGAATGTATTTGATTATTAATATTATTATATTTATGTAGTATTACATATCCTTTTTATGAAATCTTTGTCATGGGGTTTATGTTTTGAATGTTACCAATGTGGTGTTTTATTTTTGTGAAAACATTCCTTATTTATGTTGTTCGTTACGTTATACACCTATATTATATTATGAGGTGTATATACTTCACTGTTGATATCTTATATCTGGAATATAATTATTCTCATGATATTATATGATTCATTTATTGTTTTTTATTCACGAAATTAATGATTCAAGTGGTTAAAAGTTGTATGGGACACTTGGGAATGTTTAAAAATTATATACATCATGAATTTTTTTCATGATTCATTAATGGTATTTCCATTATTCAATATCAACAAGCCTTGTTGTTACTTATACTACACTTAGAATATTTTTTATTGATACCATTTTGATTCATTATTTGGATTAATTATGATTATTTAAAATATATTTTTTATGGAAACCATTTAATTTCCTTAGTTAGTCTTGTTTCAAATAGATTTTTATGGAAACCATTTCTTTTCCATGGGTTAATCGTATTTTCAAAGAGATTGTTTGGAAAAACATTTCTTTTCCATTGGTTATACATGTTTCAATGATATTATTTTGGAAACCAATTACTTTAAATGTGTTAATTATGTACTCAAATAGATTTTTTTGAAACCCATTACTTTTCCATGGTCAACTCATATTTTTGAGGGATTTTTATTCCACCTAAATATTTTCCATGGGTTACTCCTAATTCAAAGAGATAGTTATTGAACCCATTTATTTTCCAAGTGTTAACCATGTTTCAAGGAGTTTTTTTTGAAACCAATTCCATTACATGGGTTATTCATGTTATGAAATGAATAATGTTTGTTTCAACATGTTTTGATGAATTATATATATATATTCAGCTCTTGGACATTCTATATTATTAGTAAACCCAATTTGTTCTGTGTGGGCCTATTACATCTTATAAATTTTTTCCTATAGATAGAGCTCCAATTTATTTTGTAGTGGTTATTTTCTCTTGATAATTATATTGGAATATGGCCATGTGGTTATTATGATCTGTAATGGTTTGGTAAGGCTTTAGTAAGGGTTCAATGAAACGATGTTCCATGATACCGATATGTATTCCTTATGCTTTCTATGTATTTATAATGTGTCTAATGATCAATATTGATAAGACATGGCATGCGATTATTGACTCAGAGGTTGTCATATTTGACGATCTAGGTTTTTATGGGGATGAGATAATTTATTATATTCTCATACAATTTGATTATGGAATCTTAGAATTATAAAATATTATTCTCATTGATGACACTTAATCTTTAATGAATATGTTTACCCATACTAAGCATATGAACTCACCATTCTTTTGAATAATTTTTAACAAATATTAAATTAAGATGTTAGATTATTTATATCTTTAAATTATTTCTAAAGAATGTTGATTATAACCTAATTTGGAAAATAAAATTGTAGATATAAGGAGAGATAATGTTAAACTTTATGAACCCGTTTTTTATGAGTCCAAGTTAATGAGAATTGATTATATAATACGGTTTTACTTATTCTATAATGCTCTAAACCATAATGGTCTTATAGTTATCTTGTTATCCATTTTTTACTTTTGATTTTTTATGGTTTGATGAAATAAATTTGGTCACAACTATCAGAATCCAAGCGGTAAATGTAATGTTATGGATTTTGGCATTGGATACATGAGTGAAGGTACTCTTCTTTTATAGTTAAGTTCATTATTTCTTATAATATTGAATTTTATTAGGTGAATTGATTTATATAATTAATACATTAGTTTTAAAATTTTATTCTTTTTTGTGAGACTTTTCCATGAGAGTGACATATATAATATTTCAAAAAATTAAAAATAAAAAATGTTAAAATATTCATTTAAAATATATTTGATATGTTCAAAATGGAATGAAAATTATGTTTTTCATTAATCTAAATGGTTAATTTGAGGTTATTTAAATTATTTTCATGATGATAATATTTTAATACTTATACAAAAGATAATTACCTTAAATTCAAAAAAAAATTAATATATCATATTTATTTAATTAAAATAAAAATAAAAAAATGATTTTTAAATTTTTAGAATTAAAATATTTTGGGAGATTTGTTTTTTTAAATTCTTTTTACCATCATATAACTTATATTTTGGGTTTTAATGTTTTATATCTTAAATCAATTATTTCCTTGATGTTTAAAAATTATAATTAAATCAATTATGTAAAAATTTACATTAATGATATTTCATAACAAATAATATTTTTCCAAATGATTTAAAACTCCAAAAAATATTATATTTTTCCCTATTTAAGAGAATATTGTTTATTATATCATTATTGGTCTACTTACAGGCTGTTTTTTCTTTTAAAGGATGATTTTTAGCCTCAACATATTATATATGTATATATCGATGTAAATATCAAAAAAGGGTTAACAAGGATATAAAAAATCAATTTTCATGATAAATCCACATAAATAAGTCCACTTTTTCTTTTATATGAGTTTATGACCCAAAATAATTTTATCTTTGGATCTTCTCAATTATGATCCATTTAAATCTAAAAATTCATTTATATCAATTTTAAACTTCATGGATTTCAAGTATAAATCTCTCCTAACATATAAAATGGAACCACATACCACATTTTATTCACAATTAAAAAGTATTTTAGTTTTGGAAACCCCTACCCGAGTACCTTCCTTATAGGTGTCACTAAATATTATAGGACTTGGTTTGATAAAAATCCTTGGACATATTATTATTTAAATAATAAGATGTTTTTTTGAAGAAGTGGTATAATATTTAACCAAGTATTTTTAATTTTCATTATTTTAATAAAATCATAAAAGTTTATTAAACCATGCTAAAATAACTGCACTATAATATAACTTATATTTATATTTTGAGAGATTTTCCAAACCTATATACATCTACTCTACCATCAAATGGGGAAAAACCATTATTCGTGTGTAAAATGGACTACAACCTAATGAATTGGCGTAATTAATTATAAATAACCTCATCTCACATATTATTATAATACTGAATTTAATATATAGATATATTATATTCATGAAATATTTATTTTTTTAGAAAGATAATTTATTTATATATTTAGGCGATGTGATTTTTTTATCATCCCACCATCTCATAGATGATATATATGAGTTTATTGAAAATTTTTTATGGAATATATGATATGATGATCATTATAGAAATATAAAATAACACATACCATCTTTCCATATGGATAATTGAATAATATAAGTACTACTCATGTGTATGTATTTCTTTCTATTTCAATGAGTGTAATATAGTTCACTTTTCATAATCATATCTCATTTTTTGTTTTAAAATTATAAGTGATGTACTTTTTAATTATTTAATGATTATTATTTCGGTGAAAATGAAATTTCGTTACCCCATAACACTAATTTGATATATATATCCCCTTATAAGATTCGACTTTTTCATCAACAAAACTTATCTATACCTATATTCTTATCATTAAAAAATCCTATTTCAAATTTAAATGGATATTTGAAAATTTGGAAATTTTTTCTTTTCACTCTAATAAACACCTTTATGATATTAGTGTTTGAAATTTTAGGACTTTATGTGTTATAATTATGTTGTGGTTCATGGGGATTATTTTTCATAATAGGTTCATCCATTATAAACTAATGATGGGAGTTTTTGTTATAAACTAATGATGGATTGTCTCGTTATAAACCAAGGATGGGTGGTTCCATTATAAAAAAAGGATAAGCAGCTCTGTGATATCCCTCCAATGCATTTTTTATTTAAGTTAATGTTATTGGTTAGTCCATATATTTGAGTGATATAGAAAATAATTTTTTAATATACCTTCATAATTTATCCATTATTATTATGGTTATTTATATATAACGTATGATTTTTTAAGGTATCCTAATGATATTATCATTGAAGTAAAATATATGTAACTTCCATTGGGTGTAATAAATACTCTGTAAAATAGTTTTCGTGTGTTTATTATGAACTCATACAAACTTTTTTTTGTTTTTATCCCTCAAATATTCATTATGAAATATATAATGAAAAGATATTTTTAGGAATGTTTATTTGCAAATTAAGAAAATGTGTATTCTGAGCCTTGAGATTTTATTAAAACAGTAAATTTTTTATATGTATTACTGAACTAAAAAATTTCCTTCTGATTTCTTTTAATTACCGTATTTATTTTTTATGCTCATACCATAGTTTAAATGATTTTGACAGATTTTAATAATGGGGGAAGTCTTGATTAATATATATATATGATTTTTTCAAGAAAGGAAAATGTATGTTTTTAGAAGTTCCATATTATAGGGAAAATATTTACTAGTTATATTTGACCACATTGGGATATATTGTATTTGGATTAATGAGTTAATCCTTAATTTTTTGAAACTGTAATAATGAAATCATCCCTGAAATCAAATAATGTGAAATCTTGAAAAAAATAAAAATTATTTAATTTTTAAGGATGGGTTCTTATATATGTTAATGTCGCGTTATATATAGTTATATTTGAAAAGATTTATTGATCATACAACTAGTATAATAGGTCATTTAATGGTAAATAATGTATAAATAATAAAAATAATGTCGGATGCATGCTATTTTAAAATAATATATCCTAATATAGTATGAAAAGAAAAGAAATAACAAACCCACTCACCATATGGGTATTATGGTCAAGAATGTCAGGGGAGATATCATAAAGAGTTCTCTTAATAATGGATATAATAATGAATAATTTTATCAGTGGAGTAATAAATATCACCCAAAGGGATATCACTAATAATTAATGAAGAAACCATCTTTTTCATGCTTATGATGTTTTTTTTCAATACTTGTAATAAAAGGTGATTTATTTTGGGAGAAATGAGTAATTTTTAGTGTTTTTATATTTTATATAAGGAAATAAAACATTAGATTTCTCCAAAATGATAAACCTATAGAAAATCAATTTCAAACACTTAAAAATAATCAATGTTAATAAATATATACATTTCATTAAAATGAATTTGATTATTTTAAATTTTTAATTTCCTATTATTTCCCATGATCTAATATAAAATAGTGTCCATGAGTGTGGATTTATTTTACTGAACTCTTAATTAATTTCTTTACATCATATTTCTATTAAAATTGAAAAACTATATAACTTCATCAATATTAATAAAATAAGTAATTTAAACATTAAAAGTATTTTTCAAAGAAATTAATTATTATATATAAATTTAACTAATATCTTAATCACTGTAATCATCCAATAACTTATCATCTCATTGTACTATGATGTTTGGTAATTAGTATTTGATGGATTACCATAATTCTTTTTACTAACTCTATTTTTCTAAAAGAAAATAAAAGTCATACTTTTATGCTCACCACCATTTAACTAAATCCATTAATCAAAAATCAAGAGAATATTTTCCATCATGAAAATTATATTGTAGTGTCATTAAAAAATTTGTGATTATCATAATATTAATAATTAATATATATATATATATATATTTATATATATATCTGACTAATATTGCTTACCTAAATATCTTCCCATGATTTTTTTATGATATTTAAGATCCTTCTATGTAATATCTCAAAAAATAATGATATTTATTTTATTAGATTGTGTTTCCATAAAAAATTTAAAATTCATAACATTTTTTCCAAATATAATACCATCGTTATTGTACTAAAATATAATATGTTTACATTGTGTCTAAACCATACACATTTTTTTGTGACCTCATCTTCTTTTAGCTGATGCAACTAATTAGTTAAAATAGGTTGTGATGGAATATAATAATAATATATATATCTATAATAAATACATGTAATGATTAAACACATACTATTTGTTGGGTAATCCTGTGTCCCCAAGATTGTTACTTCTAAAGGGGGTATCATTTGATTGAATTAGGATATCTATATGTGGAGTACTATGTGTAGTCGATGAATATAAATGTGCTGGTGGAGGGAAGTACCCTTGTAGATATCCCTTTATAGATGAATGTGGATATGTATATGGATATGATGGTGGGATATATATAGGATAAGTTCCCTTTAAAATTGATGGTGGTAATGTTTAATAAAAAGTTATGAGATTCTATGCATTACCATCTTATATGGTTGTAATAAGAAAGGGATATGGAATTGCTTTCTATTGAAAATAAGGAGGTGGAATAATAGGAAGTTGAACTCTTGGCGAGTGAAGTCGAATGGAGGATGAAATAATTAATGGATGACTTACTAGTGAATGAAGAAACATAATTGTAGGATAAACCATATAATCATTCATACAAGTAATCCCCCAACATAAAGTGGTCTATGTAGTATAATCCAATTTTCACCTAGATTTTGTGGTCTAAAATAACACGAATGATAATATAAATCAAATTATAAATAGATAAATAATATAAAATAAAAGAATATTAAAACAATAAATATATTTACAATGATGATCATAAGAGAAATGCATAAATCCCTAATTCATTTTTCTTTTCACTATATTTTTTTTCTTCTAACATCTTCTTAATCAGAAATTCTAAAACCTAAATTTAAAACATTTTACACTGTTAAATATAACTAATTCAAAAGTTAAATAATATAACTTGTTGAAATTTCAAAAAAAATCAAAATATAGAAAAATTTATTTAATGAATGGATTTATCAAAATTAAAATACTAATTCATTTAAAATTTCATATTTTATTACTAAAATGACAAATCATTTGAATTTTCAGACAAATAACTGAAAAAATTCATTTCATATCATGAATTAATGTTTAAATAAACATGTTCAATATGATAATATTAATAGGTAAATACATGAAAATATGAAATTGTAATGTGTGATATATAAAAAATTCTAATTCACTATCCATTAAAAAATATAATCTTCTATTTAATGAAATTTTACATTTGAATAAATTATCAAAGGCTCATCCAAAACTTCACTAACAAAAATGTCTTCATATAAAATAATTCTTAAAATTACATAAAAAATAAATCCAAATTGAATTTTATATGGTTTAGTTACATAAAACACATTTCTAAATTGTGATACAATAATATATGGATTATTGGTATGAAGGTAGAGATTCATATCAATCGCTCAAAATCTATTGTTTTATATATGTATATAATTCCATGTCATATAATATAACCATTTTCATTTCATAATTGTGATATGACCACGTTTGAAGTAGTCTAATAAAGAAATCGTTTTATAAACACATAATATGATATATTTTCTGTTGCAGGTTACATTTATGAAGAACTCACATAAAAATATATTATAGAACTTTTTAACATAATGACATGTTTGGTTTAAATTATTGATGAATAAATATTTATAAATAATATAAATCTATTGAAAAAAATTTCTTTATAATCATGTACTATATTGTTTGGATCAAATGACAATACTGATATTTCTTCTCATACAGAATTCACTAGAAACTATAGATCTTGAAAGATTCCGACATCAAATATTAGTGTGATACCTATGATTATGTTCTGTTAAAAAGAAATCTATTTTCCTGGAAATTAACATATAAGTAAATTCATTGTTGTGAAATTGTTATATCCTTTTAGTAGAAAAAAAATATTATCTTCATTTATAGATTTAAAAATATTATTTATTAATATGAATTCTATAAAAAGTTTAAATAATTGAAAAATATAAGTAAAGAAAAAAATTATTAATTATTAGCTTACTTACATGATGTAATCATCAAGTAAAGTTTAGTTGAATAATATTTTATGATGAACCCTTTCCCACTCATCCCTTCATAATGTACTCAAGGAGTACCATCCATAAATCCCCTCCTATTTGGGGAGGCCATGAAAATGTATTCTATAAAAGATTATATTATTTATCTTTAGTATCATTAGTCTATTTTATCTCATTGTGATGTTATTCATGTAAAATGAAATGAATCCCAAGAATTTTTAATCTAAACAGCCTTTCAGAATAGTATCTTTAGGATGATTTCAATTTATCACATTAAATTTCAAATTATATTTCATTATTACAGTATGAACCTGGATCTTCGTTTTAGGTATGTCTTTCATTTTCAGGTGTTTTTAAGAAAAAAAGAGTTTCTGGAAATTTTTGAAGTACACGCCGTGTACTTTCTGAGTACACACCGTCTACTCTTTTCTGGATCGAATCCGAGTGATGGCCGTGCTCGGGCCACACACACGGGGTGTAGGGGTGACGTGGAGGCTACTTAAAGTGGAGTACAAAAAAACCTAGTACACACTATGTACTATAAAAGTACATGATGTGTACTTTTTTTTTTCATTAAACGGACCGAGTTCGCGCCTAATTGAGGAAAACGTCTTCTTCCCCACCTTCTTCGTCCGAGAGTGCCGGGAATCTACGGATCATTGATGAGATTTCTTTCCTCCTTCCATTCTCCGAATCGATCGACATTGATTGCATTGGAATTGCGGTAGTGAGTTCTCTCTTCTGCTTTAGTCTGGTTCTATGTTTCCTCCTTGTTTCCAAGATATCGTGGGTTGAGTGTTTTTGGTGGTTTTTCTAATCTTCATCGTTCTAAGGATAATCAATCGTTGTGGTTCACGTATATCGATCTCTTAGCACCAAGGTAGGTGGTTTGTGCCTATCTGTAGGATGTCTGTTAATATTTTGTGTAAATTCCACCAATTCCCTTGAACGGGGAATTGTGGGATTCCTATTTTTCCCCTGTTGTTTGTCTGCATTTCCTTATTTCTTGATTAGAGATCATTGCTTGAAAAATTGGATAATCATTACTGTATTCTTATGCTTCTCCTTGCATGTTTTTCTTATTAGGCGCTTTTCCAGTTTCCATGCTTAGTTGTAGGAAAGTAGCACTGTTTTACTGTTATGCTGTTGTGCCTTAGATTGATAGCCATATAGTTCTTGAGGTTTACATGGGTCGATACACACGCTATGCATGTTTATTTCACACTAGACTATGAGAACCTAGTGTAGTAGACCATAGGAAGAATGAACGTAAGGGATTTTCCAGAGTGTCTTTTAATACGACGTGACACCACAGGGGGAATTGAAGATGATTTCTTCCTCAATGAGTCTGTAGTTCCTCAACGCGGGCCATAGGGTGATTTAGAAGTTGTGTGCTTCCCCAGAGAGCCTTTAGTACGATAAGAGACTATATGAGGAATTGATGGTGAGTGCTTCCTCATAAATTCTACTCTTAGCTGAACCAGAGGGGTAAGACTGTGTGTGCCTCCTAGAGGGTTGCTAGTAATTGTAGGTTGAACCATAGGGGTTAGGCTGTGAGAGCTACCCATAGGATTACCAGTTTTCTACATGTTGTTGGTTGTTTAATTGTGTAATTTATATGCTAGAACTATGGATTGTAGCTATTGTGTTCTTCTCTATTTTCTGCTTCCCGCACTTTTACTTGTCTTGTATTTATTGACTGTTTGGGAAAGATCTTTGGGTGATTACCTACTAGGATTATATCTAAAACCCTGTTTAGGGCATGATTTTGGGCCCAAGTAGACATTGTTGTTGCAGGTATAGATAAGGGAAAGCGCCCTTCGACTTCCGGTACTTGATTTCTTGGAGCTGGAGAGCAACGGACCAAGCATAGGCTTTCGATGCTGCATAAGTATCTATTATTTTTAGTACTTTGTTTTTACTTTTATTTCAGCATGTTGTTGTGTTTGTTGCATTCCATAGATACTTTTACATGCTACATCATTATCATCATTACAATATATTTATTTCTTCCACTGTTTGGTTTCAGTTGTTGCGTATTGTTTACTATTCCCACTATTTAATGTTAATTTTTTTTCATTCTATACCTTACCAAATAAGGTCATTGTTTCCCCAATAACTTACCAAGGCCCTCACAGCTAGTTGGCAGCCTCTGGCATTTGGGGAAATGCTCTTGAAGTCATGTGGCGAACCATGCACGGGGCACCTCTAGGTGTATTTTGGAACTGGGATGTTAAAATTACTATTAGGTACATCTTGTGACTCAAAAAATAAACACTAAAAATAAATTTTTATGGAGGATTCATTGTTTTATGATACATAAATATTGAAAATGATACTGGAAGAAAATTCCCATAGTGAAAAACAATAATTCGTTCATCTCTTTTTAATTTCTATACAACACTTTAGTTTAGTATTTTAGAAAAAAGGTCTCAATAAAAATGGAATAAGTTAATAACATAATCTCTAACATTATTTGAATGTAATAGTATATGGGAAATAAAAATAAACTTATTTAATAAGACAATATATAGATAGGTTTTAAGATATTTTATTTAAACATATTTTGTATTCACCCTTTTAAAATTCTTACTTGAATTGCCTTTTGGATCCATCAAACATTCCATGAACTAAAGTAATAGATGTTTCTTATCATTTTTAATAAAAAATATGATAATGGAAAATTTTAATTAATCTATAAAATTATATTTGGATTATGTTTTGGTCTTATAACCCAATCCATAACATTAAAGAATGAAAAAAATCTTCTTTTTGTCATCCTATAATATTTGAATGAGAATCAAGTAATATTTCACATATATTTTTCAGGATGTACTTACATATATGAAACAATATGATAAATTCACTGAAGAATATGATAACTAAAATAATATATTTCATTTATACAATTTATTTTGGAATGTGAATTAATATTCCTTCACTTTCTATAATTTGATTCACTCTTTCCAAGAATAAAATTAAAACCATTATGTTGATTAAAAATAAAATTCCCTAACATTTTAAACATGTTTCTTCTATTTATAAAACATTCTTAATATATCTATGATTTTCCCTATATGGATGATCCATCTGTTGAAATCTTATATCCATATGAACTTGAATGTTAATTGAAACATTAATATTCTGGAATGTGTACATTTCATATAAATATGGTAGAGTAATTGATCTTCTTTTCATAAACTATAAATCATTTTGAACGAATGAAAATAATTTATCATTCATAATAAGTTTTTAGAAAACATAAATCACCCCTTATTAAATGCATAACACACATACACAACAATGACCAAATATCCTTTAACTCAACTATTAGTTGTTTAATGTATACATCTATACCATTTTTTGGATAACTAGGTTCTAATATAAATATATTCATGATAATAAATGGTTTTTTCATACACATACATGATGGAATTTTGTGAATGTGGATGAGAACATGTCAGTTAATGTAAGCTGTATGAATGTCGAAATATCGGTTGAAAATTATCACATGATGATCCCATAAAAAATTTTATGGGTCATCTACCTAATAATGATAAAACATATGACATTTATTCTAGGATTTAGATCATGTGGGATGAGGTATTTTAAAATTATTCGATCACATATTTCAACCCATTTGATATTATATATTACTATTTTGATGCCTAGTAAATAAATAAAAGTGCCACATCATTTTCACTAGTATATTGGATTTAGTTTTTTTATTATGAACCTTCAACCATGATGTATCAATATATTTTAATTAATACAACTATGAATTTCCCTTAAAAAAAATAAAAAAAATTTGGGTCAAGTATAGATTTTAATAAATAAAAATCAAAAATTTTCAACCAAAAATGATTCCACGTAACCATTTTTTGGAATACATGAATCAATATTTATTAAATCTGTAATAAATTCTAGGGCACATTCATCTGTAATAATAAAAAACCCACGGATCAATATCTCATGATATAACTAGATTAAGAAATCATTTTTTCTCATTTTTTAACATTCATAATATACTTGGGTATTCACATAGTCCATAAACTTTTTTATATTTTCATCATAACCATTATGAAAAGAAGAAGAAAACAACGGTCGAATATTCATTTATTCTTTTAATAGTCTATATGAGGATTTACCAGGAATAACTAATGGAAAATAGTTAGAAAATAATATTTTCGTACCACTACTTTTAGATAAATCAATGTCATAATATCCTTATGATTTTTCTCCATTGTGATACCACTTGTGATATTATTTTGAATCAATTTTTATTGATGTGATAACCCACTTCCTAATGAGTTAAACATGTTTTAATAGTAAATCCTGACATGGGCATCAAATAAGTCTCCAATATGAATAATTGTTGAAGTCAATTTCAAAAATATATAATAAATCCTTCTAAAACTCATTATTGATCTGATCATTTTTTTACAGCAAAATTTTATCCATTTTTATGTACATAAATTTACATTAAATTAGTAATCCAGAAAACAACTTAATGTGATATGTATTGTTTCATGAGATAAAGTCTATAAATCAATTAAATTTTAATTAAAAAACCATAACAAATATAATAATTTAAATGTAAAATATGATATTCCATGAAGTTAAATTTTAATTTATAATAAAATTTCTATTCATAAAATGAAACACTTATTTATTCATTTTTTTCAATTATGTTATAGTTAAAATTCATCAAATATAATTTAGTGAAATTATTTACAAATAAATATTTTTATTTACATGTATTCACTATATGTACATATAGTTTTAATATCCTATTATGTTATTAAACTCATACTTATATGCACACACTCCCATTAGATATCATATGGTGTTATGCTTAATATATCTTTCGCATTCATTATATAATTTCTATATTTCTCTATTGAAATTGTAACGGTTCTTGAACAATGCAATCCATATTGCTGTTGTTTTATTTCTCATTAGAATATTTTCATGGACATTATATTCATAAGTTAAATGTAATTTTTTTAATGATATATATTAAATTTTACTACAAGAAGTTAAAATTTATTTATGTAATTATCACATATGATAACAAATTAAAAAAACCAATATGGTTTTTATGATACTTAATGAATTATTAAATAAGTGGATGAAAATTATTTTTCCTTAAGTGATAATCTTCTATAAAATAATTTATCATATTCGATATGTTCTATCGATATTTTTCCATGTGAAATATCAAATATTCCATGGTGAGACAAAAATATTACTATATTTACCATCATTTTTAGAATACTTGTAATCTCAACGTAATATCAGAAATATCACAAGGAGTGTATGATCATAATGTAAAATAGAATTAAAAAAATAACTGGTAGCCACCACTATAGAGTTACATAAATATAATAATGTAATATTAATAAATATGATAATTTCACAGGTAATAAATTCCCTTAATAATATGAAAATATCATTTTTTTCAATGAATAGAAAAAAGAACAAAAAAAGAATTTAATTTTTTGACTTTCATGTTAAGGGAGAATATAAAATGAATCCAACCCCATAATAACATGAAGATAAAAATATATGAATTACTAAAGCACCTTTAGGTATTAAAATATCATTAAATTATTATATAATAAAAATAATTTCATAAGAAAAGACCATATAAAATTAATAATCAATTAAAATAATTTTAAATCTAAAAAATTTATCTTCTGAAAGTATCCACTATTAATATAGGTTAATAAATAATTAAACTATTCTGAAAATTCTAAAAAATAAAATAGAATACAAATAATTCATTTATGCAAGGTTAAATTCATAAAATTTTATGTTTCAAATTAAATATGGGTTACTATATAAGTAAAAAAAATAATATAATAGAATAAAAAATTATTTTATATTGAAGATTAAGGGAAAAATAATTCATAAATTGAAAAACATTAATAGTGGTAGATTGTGGGGAACTACAAAAATAAACACTATGAAATGAATAATCCAGGAAAAAATAATTTGAATGGAACCCTAATCAGTTATACAGGTGAAATTAAATATAATATATGGAGGAAGGCATTTCTTTTTATAAATAATGAAAGGGGGTATTTATAATGTTTGACCCGATGGAGTTAGTGAGAATACTCTGGAGGATGTGGATGATGGGGGTAGGGCTGGGTTAGAGTGAGAAATAATAATGTTGGGTTTTATACATTAGACGAGAAGGGTATCAGGGAGGTGGGTGGCCATATCATAGGATGAGGAACCCATGAGGTGTGGTGGAAGAGTTATATCCAATTGAATTATTTTTTTATGTGTACGATCTTTGGGACTTACAGTGGTTGAATCAGAGTCATGTTGAAAGATAGATTTGAAGGATACACTGGAGCCACATTATTGGAAAGGTGGGTCAGTTACATTTGAGAAACATAGATAATGAAATGGTCTGAATATGACGGAGCCACATCAAAAGAGAAGGGGCACTATGAGGTTGGATGGCCACATTAGAGGAGAAAGATCACCGTGGGGCTGGGTGGCCACATTGGAATTGGTGGATTACTGGGAGGTTTTTTGGATATCTCCAAGGAGGAGGGCTATATGGAGGTGGAATTACATGGTTAGGGGAGGTAGAGTTTAATAGAGCGGGGGATTCTAAAAGGTATGAGTTTTTGAGTGAAATTCGATCAATACAACCAGATGCATTTTATGACATGTATGTATATGTTTTCTATAACCACAGTTTTTATAAACCATGGTTATAACCCCAATTTATATTAGTGAGAGTATAAATGAAGCATAATATATTATAATGTTTAAACTTTGTAATTAAATTGGAATAACAAATAAATATATCCACCAATTTTAAATTAAGTCTAAAATTTTTAGATAATTCAAATATTTTGATAGATAAGTACATAATTTTATGTAATGATATTCTATGTTGAAAAATACATTTTTTTTCTCAAAATTGATATTTATTGCTTCGTGTAACCAAATAATAAAATTAATTAATTACCTTTTTGATATTTATTTGAACATTTTTAATGAAATTTGAAATGTTCATTACAAATTTATTTGAGAGGGACCTTATGAATATTTTCCATAATGATTGATTTTTTGACGAATTGGGAAAAATATTGATCATTATTCAAAACATAATTTTATTTGAATAAATTGGATAATAAATTTTGTTTTAAAATGGTTTAAAAAGTATAATTATTTCAAATATATTATTAATAATAATCCAATTAGGTCATCTAAATGAATTTTATGTTGAATTGTTCATATAAAAATTTTATGCTAATTTTTTTTGAAAACCGCATTTTCCCATGTTTTATGTTTTTAAAATTAAATTAATTTCATTAAATTTTGTGCAATTAATTTTTTAAAACTAATTTTATATTTTTAATTGGAATAATAAATATAATTTAATATGGAAAAATGAATTTCTTTTCATAAATATTTTTCAAAATAGTAAATTTTTTTTTCTAGTTAAGGAGGAAAATGGTTACCAGGTGGTCAAACCATGAGATATGGGTATTTTTTCAAATAAATGTTTAATAAAAAATAATATATTTTAATATTTCATTATAAAAACATCCAAAAATTGGATATATGGATAGTTGGAATCATTCTCCTTGTGAACAACTTTATAATATTTTTGTCTTTTTGGAAAATCCAAGTGCATCATCTCCCAAACTTTTAAAATAACATCCCTACATTATATTATATAAAACAAATTAATCTTTATAGTTCTACCAAAACATGATATTTTATATATTAAACTTATTTATCAATAATTTATAGGTTTCAATATTTTAAAAACACCATTCCAAGGGTCCTTAAGAAAGGATCTAAAGGAGGTCAAATGAAAAAAGGTAATACTTTTACCTGATCTATTTCAATTTATAATTCATTCACATACCAGAAATATATGGTATTAATTGTAAAATAATCAGTTCATAATCTTATAAATACATAAATTTTATAATGAGTATGTAATAAGAAATTTCCATCCTCTATCCCATAAAATGGGAATTGAATGCATCAATCGTATGTATATGTGGACTATCACATCCAAAGAGTGATACAATTATTTTTCCCTCACCAAATATGAGGTATGGTTATTATAATTATTTAGTGGTTATATATATAATATTTAGGATATAATTATAATACGTAATTATAATATTTCATCTACCTTCTTATATTATAATATGTTTTTAAAATGATAATGTCACTCATGCGTACATGTGAACTACCACCTTCACAAAGAGATGCAATTTTTTTTTGATTTTATATGAATGGGTGATAATAAAGACATATTAAATAAAAATATTTTGTTTATATTATATAATAATGATTCTTTAATGTTTAATTTTAATTTATATTTCATTATTTTAGTGTATGTAAATGTGATAACATCGATCATGCGTACATACAACCTACCGTCTCCATGAATAGTATAAATCAATATTCTAGATCTATATTTTTATCAGGATCAATAAAATATATAATTTATATACAATATATCAAAGTCCTGATTAAAATTTTGTAAATTATTTAACAATGATCAATGTATGAGGACTAAAACTGCTGAACCAAAATTCTCATGAGAAACAATACCACTCACAATATGAAACAATGATTTTAATAATGCTTATCTAATAAATTGGTGTTAAAATATTACTAGTCAATAATACATGATATGATAAATAGAGAAATAAATATAATATAGAATTATAATCTCTTTAATTTTATTATAAATGATATTATAATTCATTTCAATCTATCTAAACATTATTTAAGGAATTTAGGTGACAAACTAATTATTTATCAGGAAATTTTTGATAATGTTTCTAATGATTATATTTTATGACACATCTATAAAGAATCAATGTAATTTAATTATATTCTGTTTATTTATAAATATTACATGTCTTCCATTAATCATACTACCATTAAGAACTCAATATAGGAAACGAATGTCTTTAATGAAAACATAAATTTATTTTATCTTTAGTAGAAAATACAATTTCATAAATATCAATCATTTATATAGAAAATTAAAAATCTTTTGAATAATCTAAAATACTTTTTAATCTCAATTTTCCAAGGATTTTGTTTTTACAAAATTATTTCAATGGAATGTTTTGTTCATTTTCTGAAAGTGGTACTTTTTATTTTTAACCAATATTGTGAGAGAAATTATTTTTTTATATACAGTATGTGAATGTAGTTTCCATTATGCATGACCTATCAGTTCTTTGAGAATTAATTTGTTATATTTCATGGTTATTTTTAAATAAAATAAATATCATAATGTTAAGGGTAATTTTATATTATTTATAAGTTAATTCAATGTGAATAGGGTATTATCTTCAAAAAATGTTTCGATTATATTTTAAAGTAATATTTAAACTATCATTATATATTTTGATATTACTTATGATTTACTGGGGTTATGATCCAAGGATAACATCCTTATTTTTATCTTTGGATGGATTATGATTTTTATGATGATATTTTTATGAAATGGGTTTAATTATCATGATATATAATATATATCTATTGAATTTTGACCATTTAGAACACATATAAATTGATAATAACTATGTGAAAGGTGGTTCTGGAAGTATATATCCCAAAAATTCATTGAGTAATAATAGATATATCATGAGATAATAACAACTTGGAAATGGAGTGAGAAAAGTTCATTAAGAGTCTTTTTCCTCTATGATAGTTTTTGGAGTGATCCTTGACTACTGATAGGATTAATGGGGAGTGAAACTAATTCAAAATAATAGTATTTTTAGTGAACCTTGAATAATTAAATGATTTCATATGATTATGTGTATTCAAAAACCTTATTTCTTATGCTAATTATATTTTGTCATCACTCATATTATCTAATTCAATTATGATTCAAGTCATATTAATTACAATGATTTACTACATGATTCATGATGATGATCCATGATATAAAGGTTATTGGTTTGAAATGTTGAGATCATGTTCTCTAACTCACATGCTTATGAAATTATTTAATAATCACTGATATATCTATTATTTGCCATTATTGAGAATTTGAGCTCATATTTTATTATATTTAATTTCCTAATGTTATGATGTAATAATTTAAGTATTATATATTAATGAACTGAGATAAATGTGATTAACTTAGTGGGAAATAATTTAGATATATTATGAAATTGTATTTTTTATATTCTGATGTTTCCTATGTCACTAGACCTATACAATTTTTGTGAGGATCACATTACTGTATAGAATATTATTCAAATAATATGTGATATTAATATATGAAATTTCTGGGTCACTAGATTTGGTATTAGAGAATACATTAGTTACCTTGGGAGAATTATGTGCTAAATTTAGTGAGAATCATTAGAATAATCTAATTTATAAGAATGAAATCCTTTTTTATGGTAATAAATGAGCTATCATTTTTATGAAAACACAACATTATATAATCTATAAGTGGTTGTGGTTTTAGTAATGATAGATCATGGGGTAATAACATCAAAATGTGTAATTGAAGCGTATTATGGACATAATTCTGGTAGATGGTTAGTGAGCCCTTACTATTCACATGCTTTCAGGGTATATTCATTGTCCAATTCTATTTTTTCTTTCAAACCATTATGAATGATTATAATAGATGATGATAATAAATGACCTAGTTAAATACTCAGGATTCATATATTTAAAATAATGTTTCATTATTTAGACGTCTTATAAATGGGTTATCATTATCATGCGGTCTACCACTAGGATTAATTTTATCACAGTCTCCTTATTGATTTTTTTGAATGGATGGATCCCGAAGGAAACTTGCCAGTACTGAATGTAAATGATAATGAAATGATTTTAAAACTTCTTAAACAAATTTTATGTAAGATAGAATGAAAAATATTTTTTATTTTTTTACATATAATTCTATATATATGATTCATAATAATCATCCAAATTAGTACATGAGTAAACTAGGTTCAGTTTAGTTCATTATAAGTAAGTATCCACCATCATTTAGGGGATCTCTAATCCACTAGTTTTTGAAAAATGGATCAACACCAATTAAATGATATTATCTATTATCCAGTGTTTGGAACATGAAAAAACTATTTTCCTTTTTATCATCAAGATGGTGAAGTTGATGAAGGGATTAATAATTCCCAGAATGCAACAGAATAAGAAGAAATTGATTGAATGGTGTGGAATGAGTTTATGATCATATTTTTGAATAATTATTGTCATCATATTCTCCATAAAATATTTATAATGAAATACATTTTCTGAAGCATAAGGATGATGGATCTGTTAGTACCTATGTGTAATATTTTACAAAATATGAGTGGTATACATATGGTATAATAATCTATCATAAATTTAATAATGATCAATTTTTGAGTGGATTAAAATGATTTTTTAAGGAAATATAGATAATAGACTTAAATAGATATGACAAAATCCTTCATTTTCTTATGATGGTGGATATAGATATATGAGTTACCCAGAAATCTCATGGTTTTGTTATGAAATGAAGATGCAATTAAAAGAAAATTATAACATCTATAGAGGGAAGAAGGTGATCTTTCATTTTTGTATGAAGAGTGGAAAGAAACATAGAGGAAAATTTCTTAAGGGGATTTGTGTATGTTTTATGTGGGGATTAGAAGATCATCATGCAATGTAATGTAAATGTGATGATAATATAAATTTATTTAATGATAGAGGAAATTCACCACATATTTCATCACCCACAATCAAGAGTTTCAATTGAAAGGCGTATGGGTATTATGGTAACTAAGGCCCAAATTCAATGGTTACTGATGATGATCAAAATCAATAACCTATTAATTCAGGACATTAATGTAAATAACATGAGATCAATATTTCTAACCAGGAATATGATAATGAATTGGTGAAAGGTACACTCACCAATCTCATTAGAACAACTTATATATTATTTGATTATTTATCTTCCAACTCAATTATATATAATGAATTTTAAAATTTTATCATAATAAAACATTAATGAATAGTTATTGAATTAGGTTTAAAAATGGATAATGTTATGATGATCGTATCTCATGTATATGATTCATCTCTGATTGATGTTTTTGGGAATGTTCTTCATGAAAACATAATTATTCACCCTCAAGTGGAATTTTATGTTTTCTTAGGAATGTATTGAATTTCATTACACTAATACCTCATAAATTTATGAGTAATATAAGACATATTTTATATTCCAAAATATAATATTTTTCTATATATGCAATGATAAATATGAACTTACAATGGAAATTTCATCCATTATTTTGGACATGATTCCTATTAAAAATAAGGGTTCATATTAGATGGTTGGGGAGAGACTCATTATCTATGATGTAGTTATTGAGAAATACTTTTGATGATGTATTTAAAAAATAGTTTCAAACTATTCTTTTGATTCTTGATTTTAAGTTTTTTAATATAATTCATACCTGGTTCTATACATATTTTAAATACACTATAAAAATGGCACAAATAATCTATAGTAATATATGAAGCAACGCTTGGAAAATCACGAAATGGTATTCATTCATCAAATTGTGTCACCACAGGATGAAATTGATCAATTTTTTGAGAATTAATATAGATCAATGAAACTCTAACCTGTTTATAGAGAACATATAATGATTTCAATCAAGAATAAATATACTCTTCCCTATATTGATTTGTTTGATTAATTAGGAGGATCTCTATATTTTTCCAAAATATATATTGGAACTAGATACTCTCACATGATGGTCAAAAGTAAATAAAGTTCCAGAATACACATCTTTACATTTTATGGAAATTAAAAAAAATTTAATTAACATTTGGTCTAAATCATTCCCCCAATATCATCATAATTTTTTTCAATTGAACATTTAGAGATTACCATGATCATTTTGTGTTAATATTTATAGATGATATTATTTTTTATTCAATGTTTATGTATGATCCTGAATACCACATTACGATTACAATAAAGACCCTAGATATAGTTAAACTAAATGAAAAATATTTTATGATTGACGTTTTTTCTTTAGAATGTTTTTTAGAGCATGTAATATCAAGATGTGGTATATTTATATTCCATAAAAGACAATTATTTTTTATCATTGGCCTAGAATAACCAATACAACTGTGATTTATACATTTTTGGGTTTGGATGGATTTTATTTATTCATTAATAAAATTTTCTCATTAATATCTAATCCAATCACCATGTTTACTTTAAAGTGAGACTTGTTCTTTTAGATTGATTAGTGTGATAAAAATTTCATGAAACCGAAGAGAATGTAATTAATGAAATATCATCATAAAATACTCTATAGTGGATAATTGTTTTTGATACTTAGAGATGCATCAAATAAGGGGCTTGGATGAATTCTTATGAATAATTATATAGTTATTTCTTATGAATCACGAAAATTGAAGGTTTATGAGAAAAACTAACAAAACCATGATTTGGAGTTAGATATGGTATTTTTTTCAATTAGTATTTGGAGAAATTAAGTTTATTGAGAAATGTGTCCTATATTGAAAAACAATAAGTGTTTAATGTATTTATTCTATCAGGAAGATCTGAATATGATCCAGATAATACCGTTAGATTAAATTGATGATTATAAATTCCAAATAAATTACCACAATTTGAATGAAAACATTGTGTTAGAAGATTTAAGTCACAATGTTTTTTTATTTTCTATAATTAGGATAAAAAAGATCCAATATTTCAGTATTGGGAAAGTACTGTTCTTTAAATGTTTAAGGTATGGGTTAAATTCCATCATTCTCATATGTATTCTTCCATCTATCCAAGTTGAATGTAATGGGGCAAAGAAGGGATATGTAGAGCCGAAAAAGAAGGTGAATTTTTTTATTCAATTTAAACTTGATTATGATGGTAAAATAATGTTCATGAATTTTTTCAGTGAACTCTATATACTACATTTAAATAATGTTGTATTAGAAAAATCTCATAGATTATAATTTTCTATTCATCTTGTAAGTATGATGATATATACATAACTGAAGGAGTATTTTTGGGGGGATGAAAAAAATAGAGATATTTCATAGAATATATCTCAATGATTTTCTTGAAATAAATCTAACTATGAGTGTGAAAGGTCTAATTGGATATTTAATCCATTAACCATATAAGAATAGAAATTAGAAAACATTACAATAGATTTTTTCTTAGGAGACTCCAAAATGTCTAAATGATATATTACTGTTTTTTATTATATTATATCACCATAAAAAGTACGAAAAATTTATTTATATTATATAATGACACTCCCCTAATAATATTTCTAAAATATAAATTATGGAATGGTATGTTTTCATGGAGGGCCAAATTTTATTAAATCAAATCATGATCTAGGTCTTACCTCAATGTTTTGGAGATTTCATTAGAATTATATGGATTAAAAGAGTTTTCTTAGTAATATAAGTCTTCCAAGATATATGGTTAGACTAAGGAAATATTAAAACCATATAAATTTCTATAAAGTGCTATTATATGGATTTTAAATGATGTTAGGATCAACACCTTCTTCTAGCCATATTTTATTACATTAATAGATTTCAATTAAAAATTTATATACCTCATTTTAAGTACCTCTATGTAATGAAGTGTGGAAATCCAATGTGTGAGTATAATGTTTTAGAAATAAATAAATGTGTAAATGATCTAGTCGAAAAGATAGTATAAAATGTTATATCTATTTACTATCCTATAAAAAATCTCAATTTTGAAAAAACATCATGTAGAAAATTGTCAGAAAAATATTGAATTTATATTTTGAGAGAGGGTATTACAATGAATATATCTATAGAATATGGTTATAATATTCATATGGATGGGAAATATATGACCTAGGTATATTAAACTATTATAGATTCCTAATAAATAAGGGGTGTGTGATTTTATCTTTGTGCTTCCACAAAAAAATATCAAGATCATGATGTGTCCCATGAATCTCTTCTATGGATGTACATACATGATACATTACGTGTACTAGGATCATAGGATATACCATTAGATAATGAAATTTCCTATAAATAAAAAATAATATAAATCGTGGATCGTAGGGATAATGTGCTATAGAATAAGACTACTCACCTGATTATTGTTGTCTAGAAGAATAAAAATTTTGATGTTGCAACAAGTGAAAATGAGGGTGCCATGAATCATATATACTCTCGATTTTTATATTCGGTTGAAAACATATTGAGGGTGAAATTAA
Source organism: Viscum album (assembly GCA_963277665.1). Classification (NCBI taxonomy): domain Eukaryota; kingdom Viridiplantae; phylum Streptophyta; class Magnoliopsida; order Santalales; family Viscaceae; genus Viscum; species Viscum album. The sequence goes on along the minus strand of OY728121.1, from coordinate 1,149,276,636 downwards.
TTTGGTGTTGGGGATAGAGGAAGAATGTAACACCCGGAAAATTTAGGATATATTATAATTTGAATAAAAATATTTTCTTCAATAGATTACGAAACATGCTCACATGAATCTAAAATAACCATAATAAAATATAATATTAGAGAATTTATATTAAATTTGAAAAAGTAATATGGATATTAAAATTCTTTAAACAATTTAAATATTTTTTGGATAAATAAAATATATTGGCAATTAATAACTAAATTTCTAGTAAAGTCATAACATGTTTCAAAAATAAATTTTCCCACAAAAATAATTTCTTTTTCTTATGCGGAAAATATAAGAAAATAAATTTTTAAAAATATATGAAAATTAATTTAAAAAAATTATAATCATTTTTTAAATAATAATCTCAAAACTATTTTCACGTGGCATTTTAGGAATTTCTTGAAGACGATTTATTTTTAGACGAATCATGAAAATGATGATTTATTTCCAAAAATGTTTTTTTATATATTGAATTTAAAAACATATATTTGGAATTAAAGTTATTGTAAAATTATAATTAGGTAAATTATATTATTAACAACCCAATTTATTTTTATGGAATCAATTTTTTATTTAATCTTAATATTAAATATTAATATACATAAGAATTTGAGTCACTTTTTATGGGTCTATTTAAATTAAATCATTAGAATTATATGAATTGAATTTGATAAAATGGGTTATTTATTTTGAATCTGTATAATTAATATAATTTAATATGTATATTTTTTTTGATAATAATGAATAGTAAAAATTGTAAGAAAATATTCTCGCGGTTAAGGGTAAGATAGGTTCATTAAGGGGTTAAACCAAGAGATAAGTATAATTTTTAAAATTAGACTTTCATAAATCCCATTTTATTTAAATTTATAGAACTAAAAATATACAAAAAAATTAAATATGTCCATTTGGAATCATTTGACATCAGAATGAGTTTATTATATTTTATTATTTTATGAAATTCAATTATTTCCTCTCCTCTACATATTAAATGATACCCTACTTTCCCTTCTATATAAAACATTGATGCATATATTTTTGAAAAAATAAAAAACTATAAAAGCGTCACTATATAAGAAGTATAGGATATAGAATTATTAATATTATACTCCTAGTGTCCTTAATAATGAACTCAATGGAGCCTTATTGAAGAAGAGTTTATCATCGTAACTGACCAATTTGAATTCAGTTCTTATTAGAAATACTCTAAATCTATGTTGTTCATAAAAATAATTATAAATTCATTATTCTAAATTTATTTAAATGTTAATATTATATGGTAACCATAAACATCGACCCTTTACTTCATAAAATGGGAAGCGAATGTATTATTCATTCATACGTTGAGACTACCACCTCCACTCAATGATACAATCCATTTTACATAACAATCATTCACAGATGATTAATATGATTAGTTTATTGATTATATATAATATTTAAGATATATTTATTATTATGGAATTATAATATAATATCGTCCTTTTAATCATCCAATCTGTTTGGTAATGATAACTTCACTCGTGTGTATGTGTGGACCACCACCTCCACAAAGTGACATTAATCATTTTTCCACCCCTCATTACATGAATGATAATAAGAATAGGTTTACTTAATTAATATATATGATATAATAATGGTTCTATATATGTGGACTATAATTTATCTTTATTTCATTACATCCATTAAAAATAGTAAACAATAGTCATGCATATGTATGACCTAGCATCACCGAGAACAATGTAATTCAATTTTACACCTCCACAAATTATGGATGAACTGATTAAATATATAATTAATATATATATGATATTTAAATAATTATTAATGACATTGAAATAATTTAACTATGGGTAATGTTTAATGACTGATTCCACCATACCGAAGATTTCATGAAAAATAAAATAATTAACTATAAAAAAAGAAAATTTAATAAGGAGTTATTAATAAATGTGTGGTGAAATGTTATAAGTGGGTTAGATATAATATTATAAATATATAAATGAATATGGTATAAATTTATAATAAATGTAATTTTTTAATAAATTATTTTATAGTACATTCGATAAAAATTAAACAAGAGTAATGTGATTTATGTTACAATCACATTATTTATCAAAATTACTAAAGAAAAAAATTCCGATAATTATTTTATGACCTATCTGTCAAAGATTCCTGGAATTTTACTCACATATATTTATTTTTGGAGTTTCTTGTTGTCCATTAATATTATTCTCTTTTAGAAAACAATAAATTAAAATAATTTCTTGAAGGATAACATACATTATTTTTTTCTTCCATCAATTTTTTTCATCAATACATTTGTTTTCTGAAATGTGTCCACGATTTTTTTAATAATATCAAACGACTCTTAATGTAATTTTAAAAATTGTTTTCATTTTTATAATTTTTAAATTGAATTTTATTATTGTTTTATGAGGGTGAAACCTTTGGATATTTAACAAAAATGATAAAATAATATATGTTTTTTCTTAAAGAAGACGAATGGAATTTCCAACCATCATAACCACTCAATCCATTAAAGATCCATTTATAATTATACAATGTTCTTTTTAAATAATAATTTTTCCTTAATATTTGGGGAAATATTATATTTTTTATAAGTTATTTCAATGGTAAGATATTGTTTCCCCCAAAAATGTTCCAGTGATATTTTAAAGGCCATATAAATCTACGATATAATATTTTGAAATTAATTATAACTTATTGTGTTTATTAACCCAGGATACCATCATTATTCATTTCTCTCATTTTTCAGATTTATATTATTTTATTTCTATGATTCCCTTTTTAATCCATGTATTATTATATGATATACTATTGATATTTTTATGAAACTAGTTTCCTTTCCCCATGATGTGATATGTGATGATGTATTTATAATCTTCTGGAACACATGTAAATTGATTATAATAATGTGATGTTTTTTCATAGATTATTATATCCCTATAAAGAATTGGTTAAATATAGATATATAATTATATAATATGTACTGTAATGGGTAGGGAACTGAGTTAAGTGTGGGACTTTGCACTCTATGAATGTTTCCAGAGTGAAAATTGACAAAATATATGATAGAATATGGAGTGAAAAATATACAAAGTTATAGTCAAGGAAGTGTGTATTGACTAAAGAAATTATTTTTAATTATTATTTATATTCACAAAACATATATCATAGCAAAATGAAAAAATTTCATGGCTCTTATTCTTGGATACATTTATTATTCATATGTTATTAAAAACATTGATTTATTATTTGATTCTTGATTATGAACTATGATTTGTTGGGTAATATTTTAAAATGTTAATAACATGTTCTAATTCCTTAATGTTTATTTCATGCTTTAGTAATCATTAATATCTCTCTTTTATGTCCTTACATAGTATATAATATCACTGTATATTATGTTTCCTTTCCCTAGGCTTTGAAGAAAGGTATTTAGTATGATATATGTAAGTGGTGATCTAGTTATAGAGAAAAAAACAAGAGACGGTGTAGATATCATAGGAAAATATATTTTCTATCTCCATATTTCCAAACACACTAATACTATATGATTTTCCATTAGTTGTAATGATATTTATTGAATATTTATCTAATAAAACGTGATATCTATATATGAATAGTTTATATTATTACAATTGGGATGACCAAGCCATGAAAATTTTCCTAAAATAGATTCAAACATATAACTATATTTAGTCAAGGATCATCATAAAACCAAGAACATTATATTACATATGCATGGAGTTCACAATATTACACATGTGAAATTATTATGTGGCATAGAATACCCCTTCTAATGTAAATCATGCCTTCTTACCTCTCATTTATTATCCACCATAATATGTATATCATCCCAACATATCTAGGGATGTGTCTACACCCACAATACTAATCTCATTACCCTACTATACTGAGTCCTTCATTTTTATATAAACATTACAAATCCATATTTTCTACATTGTCTCTGTACATTAGAAAAATGAATTTCATAATCAATATTTTTCTTATCCCCTCTCAGAAATTATTTTGAAGGACTAAGATTCCCTTGAATACTTAGGATATCTTCATTTTAGTCTATATTCCCTAGATATTCATTTATTATTTTGTTTCATTTAGATGCAAAAAATTTCAGAGAATTTACATCGACTTATGATTATTGTTAATCTTCTTCTTCTTATTTACTACATCATACAAAAACATCTTCTAATTCCTAATTATTTTTAATTTTAATGGAATAACTCACTGATCAAGCATCAATATAAAAATAATTATTTATGTTTTGTCTTTTATTATTCCCCTTTATCAAATCAACTTATACTATGCATGAGATGTTACATTAAATCTATCGTATAATTTTCAATATCATAAAATGGAACTACTTAAAACTATATTAGTACAAGATAAATGTACTATTATCCAATAATGACATTTTTATCATGATATTTCATGCAACAATTTTCAAAACTAATATGAAATTGAATAAATGAACTTATTTATAGAATATAACTTCGGAACTATAAATGAAAATATCTGTAGTTAATATTTATAGCACACTTATATTCTTGTTCCTAAAAAATTCTATATTATACTCACATAAAATATTTTCTTCAACACAAAAAATCTCTCACCATATATTATTTCACTACTGTGGAGACACCCAATCACTACTTGAATCATTCTATCAGTAATGTACATCCATGAATTTTATTTTAATACACATAAACTGAATCTCATTGTAATGACCCAATTCCAACTCAGAGCTGGTGCCTTAATTTATGAAATTGGAATAAGAGATAAAGAATCACACCCTTAATGATAGGAGATATTATTATTCATGGTAAACTAGATAAAAATAATCCCTATATGAAATTTGAAAAAAAAATAAAAAAATATTTTTTTAATAAGAATAACGTTATTCTCTATTACATATCCACAAATATCTATCCTAGTATAATTGATGGAATCTTGGGAAATGAAAAAAATAAAGGTGAAATCAAATGTACAGTTAGGGTTATATAAAATAGAAGTTATAATGAATAAATAATAATAATGAACATGGAAATATAAATAATTGAACACACATTCCATTAAAATAGATTTAACTTATTCACAAGTTATGGACTAATAAACATAAAAAGGTAAATAATTGAAAACATATTCCATTTAATAAATAAGGGATAATGAAAAGGATCCAGAAATAAAATCATAGTTCAAATATAATTGATATTAATAATAATTGGATTCTCAATGATATAAATTCTTAATTATTTGATATAATGAACACATTCCTCATGATACCACTACTATTGATACCTTTTACAAGATTTTTTGGAACTACTGGAAGAAACCTATTTAATTTGGAAAACTAATTTTTCTGATGATAATTGTTAATAAATTTTGGGGATATATAGTTTTGGGACTAATCTTGATAGTTTGTGTAAATAATTCCTCACATATTGAAAAATCGATTAAATTCATGAACATTGTTCCTTGTCATAAATATATAAATTTCATGAAGAATATAGATTTCTATAAAACTGTAATGATATAAAAATAATATTCAATGTAGAAAATAGTATGTATAAATGATTTATGTTTTAAAAAATAATCATTTATATGGTAAAAACAATGACTACAAAAATGAAGTAAGGAAGTGAATGTAAATAATATGCTGGGTCCAAATAAAAAACCATATACATGAAAAATAAGGATGGTATCAAAAAAAAATCCCCAAATTATTTTATATAACATAATGATTTTTATTTTAGTTGAAAATAAATATGATAAAAACACATATAAAATTTTATTTGATACAAAAATCATTTTCATTTTAAAAATAAAATTTTATACCAAAATTCAAATATTTTTTTTTTCTGAAAATGGTTTTTTTGAAAATCTAATTTTAATTTTATAATTTATTTTATAAAACATATAGTTTTCCTGATTGAAAAAAACTTTGGTACATGCAGTGTACATTAAAACATGTCTTCCATTACATTTTCTGTGTAAAAGCCAATCATTCCTTGTACGAAAAATGACATGAAGGTTCTTTTAACATATTTTTTTTAAAATTAAAAATGGGAAATAATTTAATTACTAATTCCATTTTTAAATTCATTATAAAAATTATAAACATTTTTTTAAAATATTGTTTTGTAAGAAAAAGGATTTCTGTCTGAATAGGGAAATGAAGTATGATTTTGTTAGAAAAGTATTGACAATTATATATTCAAAATATATGGAATTATTTTACTATTTCATAAAGAAATTCATGAATAACCTATTTAGGTTAAAATGAATGGTATTGTTAAAAAATTATCATATAACTTCTTCTTATGGAAATTCAAGAATAAAAATTAGGATAAAATTATATTGAAATATAAAACCTTTAAAAGAGAATAATGTTGATGTTATAATTAATCAATGAAAAAATTTTGTGAATTAAATACAAATTAATCAAGTGTAAATAAACTAAAATATGAAATAAATTCATTATACACATTACTTTATAATTTCAAGAACAACAAATAGGTAATATAACTTAATGAAACGAAATTGAGATGTGGAATTATTTACCACTAGGAAACATTTAATTAAAATCCTATTATATGAAATAATTCAATTTGAATCAGAAAATATCATGAATCAATTATTAATAATGAAATTACATGTCACATGGTTAATATATACAACTTGTAAATGAAATTATGTGACTAACATTACAATATTCCACAATGAAGGGAAATTGAGATGATATCCCTTTCCCAAAGTCTAACTCTTCATGTAAAATATTTTCCTTCCTAAAAATTTATTTTTTGATAATTAAATAATTTATTAATAATAATATTTTCATTTTTACTAGTCCTTTTATTAAAATTTTAACCATGTTATATAATATTACTCAATAAATTCAGTTTATGTCAGGTGTTTCGATGATATTTGACTTCTATGTTAAAAATTTCTTTGGATCGTGAATATTGGTCATAATGGTCATTAAACATATCTTGAAGAATAATCATGAAATATTTCTCATAATTAAACAAAAATAATAATTTTATGATCGTAACTTTTTTTTTGAGAAATGATATATGTTGTGATCATGGAAATGGTAAGTTGTATGAACGCATGAGTAACATTTCCATTATCCAACGATCATTATGGAATTTAGGTATGTAATATTTTATATATCTATAATGATAATATTATTATATTATTTAATTAAATAAACTTATTTATATAATGATTTTTTTTGTTAAAATGGAGGGCCATATCACTTCGTGAATGCGGTAGTCTACGCATATATAAATGGTGTTATCATTTTTTAGTGATTAAAAAGGAAAGAAATAAAATGATATATCCACTTTTTAGAATTATAAATTTGTTAAAAATATCATATTTATTTCGTTTTTTTCCCATTTATTAATTAAAATTATCCTTATTAACTTCCATGCAACACATTAGTGAAAAACGAATGACATCGCTTCGTGATCCCGTAACTTATTATATATAGAAGTGATAATATCATGTTCCCCAAAGAATGAAAAGTAATATATATATATATATATATATGATATAATGAATAAAAAGGTATAATTATGTTATGAATATACAATATATATATATATATTATACCCATCATCATTCCCAACCATGAAAGGGGTAATTGAAAAATGAATGATATTGGTTCGTGATGTGGTAATCTACTATACACACTAATACTGATTTCCTAACCTATTAGATGTAAGTGGGGATGGTTTTAGTTTATTTCCATAACGTAAAAAAATCATAAAAAATTTAAAATAATATTTTTATTATGCAATCATAAATAAATAATATTTGAAGGTGGTGGAGGATGAAATAAAAAAATTCATAGTTAGAATCATTACCCTTTCTCATACCAAATATATATGATTATAAATAATGTTAATGGTTGAATTTTTTATTTAAAAAAGTCTTCAAAGATGAGGTAATGGAGTTTTATATTTGATTTGGGTAGATATTGAGTGAACCAAATGGAGATTATGATGTTAAAAGAAAAGAGAGTGGGTAGCCATTTATAAGTGACGTGGGTGGCAAGCCTATAATTTTTTAAAAGTTAAATGTGTACCCCCATTTTTCACATGATAGAAGTGTCCAAAATAGATTTATGTTAGGAATTAGATATTATACTTCTGATATATGTACATAAAATATATTTTAGACAAGTTTTTTGGAATATTTACGCATTATCTTATTAGTTTTACCCTTAATAATTCAATATTTACCTTCAAAGTGAAAATTTATTTTTTTACTTACATCACCTTTTATTGTGGCGAAATATTATATTGAAAATATTAGAAAATAAAAATTATTATAATTCCAAATATTGAATCCTTTTTCTATATTCCATTCATATTTGTTTAATATTTTAATTTAAAAATATTCACACTCACGTTATAAGAAAGTGAGTTTTCAATGAGAAAATGATAAAAATTTAATAATTTGATTCTCTAAAATTTCGATATTAAAATGATTAAAATAGAATAAATTGTAATAATTTCAATATAATTGAAATTATTTAACATTTAAAGAATTTAAAATGTAAATTATCATAATAAATTATATATATGAAAAGGTAGTTTTCAATTAAAATTCAATATTTTCACTATTCATCAAAGAGTGAATCATTTAATGAAAATATGAAATATGATCCCTAACATAATTTTTAGATTAGTTTTTTCATTAATTAGGTTCATTTTTCAAATAAAACTTGTAAATGTTTCACAAATTACTGTTAAAATACATTCACATAGAATAGCTAAAAGTGTTTTTAGAAAAATAGAAATTTTCAAAAAACACATTTCACTATATTTTAAATAAATATTATTTTATTTTGAATCAAAATATGACCAATTAATATGTTTTTACATGTTTAAACCATATATTTATCTTAATTATCCTTACAAAATACATAACATTTAATTTAATAGCTATATTATAATGGTATACTACAATACAGTTCATTTAGACTAGGGTTTGTATGTTCTGCAAGCTAACGAAGAAATTATATTTAAAAAAAATATTTTTTGGGTTGGTTAAACTCAATGTTATGTGTTTCAAATGATACTATAAACAATGTAATTTTTTTTATAATTATGGAGTTCTATATTCCCCCCTATAAATAAACTACGTCATTGGAATTTCAACTTGATCTAGGTAATCAAGTGATAGAAATTTGAAATACCATTATAAAAACACCCATAAAGTATACCATGTAAATAAAATAACCTCTTAATAACAGAGAATGGTATGTACAATAATCATATGTATTAACATATTATAATGTTTTAAAATAGGAAAATATTGGATAGAAATGAAAATATGAAAATGGAAGAGAATACTAATGACTAAGGATTTATAGAAACTTATAGAGATCATCAATAATATGAAAGTTAGTGATCAAGATAAGGATAATAAACACAAAACCATAAATATATAGTTAGTCAATGGACTATTTAATCATTATATATGAATTTAATAGGAAATCATTTTAGTTTCAGGAATTTTGTCATAAATTTGAGGAAATATTTTACAAACTTGGAAAATACAAAAATATATATACTTCATATGTTTCTATATCATATGCATAATTTTATCATTTGGGTTCTCTCTAAATAATTTTTCATACATTTCTTGCAGTAAGAAATTAATAATGAAAAGATATTTTTTAATTATTTAACCATTAAAATTCACATTTAATGGATTGTATGATCTATATGATGATGATGTTAATTCTATTGGTCTCTAGTTATTATATTAAACATGGTTACCACATGTCATCCAATATGCATAAATTGTTATATTGTGAAGTAAAACATTAATCTCTAAAACCTCACCCAAATTTCAACGTTATCATTTTAATCAGTGGATTGCTAGATGAATCTTAAAAACATAAATATCCAAAACTTTATAAATAAGGTCAATAAATTTCAAAAATGATCTGATCATTAATCTCCAAAACAACAAGAAGTAGTTATTAATCGTTACATACCAAACATGTGAATACATTAATCATGTATTCTCTTAAAATAATGTCATAATCTAATTTACAATAAAAACATATTATAAACCTGTATTATTATTTATTACTTAAATAAAATACCGTTTAATGGATATATTCCTTAAATAAAAAAATATTGACAACTCAATCAAAGTTACCATAAACCATATTTTCAATAAATCATTAATTAGTTACTTGATATTCATTACTATCAAATCTTATTTATCTATATCATCTATCTATTTATCCCAAAATAATTATATCAATATCACGAATATATTAATGGCTATATTAACCTTAATCTTGTGTATTTGATGATGGTAAAATTACCACTGAAACATTTTTATGGGTCATCGGTAGCATTCAACAAACACTTGCAATTAATTTATCATTAAGTATTAAAATAAAATGGGCATACATTTAATAATTATTATAATAATTATTTAACTGATAAAATACATAAATGAAATAATTCTTTTATCCAAATTGAATTAAATTAAACATTCCACGTCATTTTTCAATTTCTAATGCTTAACCATGATCTATTTTCTACTTTTGAGGTATATTCTTTTGACTCAAGGGAAATTCAGTTTCATACTGCACTATCTCCATTAACTGATAAATAGATAATTGGAAAAACATTTCACTCACATTACATGATGATCATGGTGGAATTAATCTTTAAACTTGTGAAAAAATACCATTCCCTTTATGAAAGTTCTAGGATGTTTTTTTCCAAAAGTAACACATGCTGGAAAATCAGTCTTTCCCTTGTTCCCTTTATCCAATGTTTTCTCTTCCATCCTCTTATAATATTTCATCCCTTATAATCCATAATAATTTTATAATTCATTCATTTTCTTGTTAGAACAATATATTATATACTCATATGATGATAATTTTTGAGAGGAACGTTCCTATCAAAATAATTAAATAATCCCATCAATGAAATGATCATTATTACTCTTTGGAAAATTTGAATTGAGGTGGTTCCCAACACCACTGCTAGGACCCATTTCTAAAAGATAACATACACTAGAATAGATCATGTTATTTTGAAACATAATGTTAAATCCAAAAAATAGTGAAATAAAATACATAATTTTAAATACATTTCCATAAATAATCTCACAATCATAAACATGGATTAATGTGGGAAATGTTTATTTTCAAATCCTTCATATTGGTTTGAAATTAAAATATGATCTATACTAAGAATATCCCCCATGGTTGTCAAATATAGTGTGAAGTATGGCCCATTGGTGTGCCCTTATTGAATATTGTGTCATGCTTATGTGCCCTTATTAGAGTTATTACCCATAGGTACATATGTTCCAGAACAAAATCCACCTTTTTTATCCATATAGGTGATGCATTTTTTTAGGGAAACTGCTCTATTTGACATTATTCTATACTTATCCGTATTATCTATTATTGGATTTTATTCCCAAATCTATGTTTTCTTATTTTAGGTCTCATGGTTTATATAATTAACCGACCTAATGATTCATGGGTTGTAACTCTCTAATCCCGGACCCAATATTCCTGGAGCTAGTGACTCGATCTGACTAAAAATATCACAAAAATAATAGGTATTTTGTATAAAACACATGTATGAATTCCCCCAAAAACTCCTCCATGAACTAACACATAGATATGAATATATGGAATCTAAAATTAATGTGCACATCTATCCTTAACTAGAGTATAACAAAAGTATTTAATGTTTTAAAAAGGAAACAAATGCCCACCAAAAATTTTTAAATCATCCAACATCCTCAATAGGATGGGATTACTATCAAAAGTAACTTCAGGAAAGGTACATAAGCTTAGGTTTGGTGAACACCTTAGTCAATCTACATAACTAATATCCCCCTAAATGGGGTCTTAATATTGAATCTATCGAAAGATATATGTTCTTTAGAATATATATCACATGTAAGAAAATCCAGTTTAAGAGTTTTTAATACAATACTCAATTGGAAACCCAAATCAAAAAAGGAAATGGAACAAATGAGAGGAAATAGTCGTCTTGAACTTTCTAGTGGGAACACAATCGAGAGAGAAACTCCATCTCGAATCATCCTCAACTATATATGACTACTCATTTTAGTCTAAAAGGGGATGTAATTCCAAAAACATGACGATAACACCAGGTCACCCAGAATCACCTAGATATAGTCATCTCAATCTCAAAGTCTCAAAATTTCGTGACCTCATAACTAGTGACATTATTCTTATGGAGACTCTAAAGGTAACACACAACTAGGAGAACATACTCCTTGAGCTTAGCCATCCTAGATGGATACTGTATAATAGATAAACTACATCAGGAACAACTCTACCATTTTGGATGGTATGCCTAAGAGAACACTCTTCATCAAGGACATCTATCTAGATATCAATATTTTTACCAACACTAGAGGTCATATCACTGAAAACCTATACCCTTTACAATGTATTAAGAACCCAAGTGGTGAGGCCCACCCCTCACCACTATATATAGTTGAGGTAAATTTTATTAGGACTATGAACCTTGTGTATTCTCACTATCGAGAGAGAAAAGAGGGATGGACACCTCACCACATCACTATAGTTAATTGATTACTATCTTTTAGTGATCCCATGAAACCTCTATAACTCATGTATGGTGTGGGTACACCTCAATATATTGAGGGGGAAAAATCTCTTAACCATGTATCACAATTAACTTGTGGAGGGTCCCTTTCTTAGTAACTGTACAAAATAACCGAGGGAGGGAAATTGTAATGGAGGACCCAATACCCACTACAACATGATGAAGGTGGAGTTCTACTCTATATATAAGGAGTTTTACCCTATTATTATCGGAGATTTCCACTCATTGGATACAGAACACAGATCTTGATATAATATGGGGTACCAAATTGTGGGTAGTGTACCCAAACCCTAATACAATATGGGAGTACCACTCTACTAGATCGATCAAAATGGGGACCTGTACCATGACACGATAAGGGAGTACCAACCCCAACCTATATGATCCACTCCTTGGTACGATAGGGGTGAACCAACTCTATCAGAATTACATGAATAGAGTAGTCACACACTGAAATGGTAAGGGACTTCCATCTTCAAGGATATAGGAACCCACCCAAACATGACAGGGGTGTACCCACTCCATCTATATGTCACTTATGAAGGATCCCATCCCTAACATATTTTTGGTTTAACGACTCTATAGTTTGAGTAACCACACCCTGGTCCAATAGTGGATTACCTACATTATATAGACAATTACTATATAGGTCCCTCACCCTTGTACAATAGGGGCGTTATAGTGACCAAGATTAACATACATGGATAAAGGAAACATAATAAAGGGGTGATCTCATATTCTCAATAAGGGTAAATAAGGGAGATATGTATGAATAATCATGAGAATAATGGTATGAGAAAATGATCATGAAAAGATAATATCAAAACCTTAATATCAAAGATCACAAACATGAATAATGGAATATATATTGGTAGTTCACAAGACATGAATAATAAGGAAATATAGAACATAATCTATGAATCAATGATATAGGAATAAAACATAGAATTTTGATAGACACATAATCATATAATATGATTTCCATAGTTGTCAAGGCATCACTGCCAAGACCATCTTGGTTGTATGGGTTCACTCCGCATACCATATTGGTAGTCATGGTTCACTCCCATGTCCATCATAGAAGTATGAGTTTACTCCTCATACCATCTTAGTATTCATGGTACTCTCCCATTGCTCTCTTAGTAGCATGAGTAACTCCTCATACCATCCGGGCAGTTATGGTTCACTCCCATGGCCATCCTTGTAGTCAAGGTTCATTCCAGAGACCATCTTAGGCTATCTCATGATATCTAAATCATTACCCAATGCATTATAGGGAGATATATGTCTAACCTGTCTCATTTTGAAATCAAATAGACATATGCCACAAAATCATAACCAATAATATTAGAACCCATGTAATTAAATGGGTATAAAAAACATGTAAACATATCATAACTCGTGGATGATATATATTTTTCATAATCATTTAATCAAAAGAATTACTTTTTAAAGAGAAATATATTTCATAAACATATAGCTAGTGAAATAGAAAATGATTTCACAAACCTAAAACCCCAAAAAGAGAAATGTATTTCAAAACATAAATCCTGTGAAATAGAAAATAGTTTCATAAATACCTTGACATTAAGCATAACCCATTCATAGAAAAGATGTAAATAGACCGTTTAGATCATTTCCTTGATGGGAATGAGTAACATCGACTGATATCATCTTAGATGGAAAACTATCGTTCAAAAACATTTCTTGAGGAAAATATACTTTATTCATGGAAAAATTATTTTTAGTACATTATACCATTTGATAATCATTTTCATAGAAAATACCATTAAAAATATAATGAATATATGAATATGTTTTGAAATAATTTTTCCTTGAAAACATATAAATGAATATTGAAAACTTTTAGGAAATTTTATTTAAACAAATCAATTTTTTTTTAAAATTTACCCTTTAAACATGAAAATCGATCCTCAAAGAAATTATGGATGGTAAATTCATACATTTCGTATGAGGTAAAATGAATATTTTTTTCCATGGTATAAAGTATAGAAAAATGGATTGATCAAAAACCAACTAGAGGATTCCTATGAAACTAGGAAAATCAAAAAATGGTTAAAATTTTCTTTTAATGATAATAGAATATTGGATGAATATTCTCTGAAACCCTTTTTAGAGAACATGGTTTTCAAAGAACACATATTTTTAACCAAAGAGAGGGTAATGTCGGTATTTCCTATAAAAATTTTCTTAACTATCTTATGTACCAAAGAGTAGATAAACAGTACCAATAAATGATTATATTATTAATATCAAGAGGTAAATAAAAGTATTGAATTTACTCGGAGATTTATCATAATATTTTATCAAAGAAGTAATAAACATAATCTGTCTCAGAAAGTGATGAGATTGTTTCAATATACTTTTATAACAAGGTAACATGGTATCATACACTCCATGTATTAAAATCGAAATTAATTGAACTATAAAATGTCCTTAAAAGTATGATATTCATGATATTACATGTAAAACATAAGTATATAATCCTCAAAAAAGCATTTTGTTGCAAAACATAACATGAATCTCAAAGATGGTAAATTATGACAAAACTATATTACTGATTTTGTATCTCTTGAAACATAAACACCATGAAATAAGGATCATGGAATGGATATATGAATACGAATAAATTTATGTATATGATACATATAATATTATCATGGTCAATACATACATCACACAAAAGGAAAGAGTGGAAAACATAGCATGTATCTCATAAAAATAAGAAGTGAGATGAAATCCCCTAACCATATGTATTAACTCTCTTCATACTAAAAAAGGAATCATTTATAATAAATATAATTTTATTTTGAATATTTTATAGATTCATATTATTATATATAATACAACATGTGGTTTTATTATGACTTTATTTTACCCTCTTATTAACAATCCTATGTTAAGGTCTCACTTTCGGTAATATTCACTTTATTAATTGCTTATGTCTTACCATGTGATATCATTGGTGCTTATAAATATATCATGATTCTAGAATAAAATTCATGGTATAAATATCATATATTTCCATTATATTTATATAATAATAATCTATATAATAAATAAGTATGAAATGTAATACACCGTTCGTGGATATAGTAAGTTATACTCAGGCATGGATGATGTTTCCGTTTTAATTATAACATTGAAATAATGTAAGTAAATTAAAAAAATATATATACCCTTATTAAATTATCTTTATTATATTAAATATATGATATAATTTCACTAAACCCATCATTAAATCATTTCATGTGGTGTGTGAACGAATCACACTAGTTTGTGGGGGGGGGGGAGTAAGCCTCACATCTTCAAACAAGATTATCGTATTAACACCAAATGGAAAGAAAAAATACATGTGTTGTAGAATGTAATACAGAAGATAAATGAACTAATTAAAATTTTATATAACTTATATAGATATAGTGTTCACTATAATAGAAACAATTATTGGTGATTTAGAGAAAATGAACAATCATTGTTTCGTGAGGCAGTGGTTTCAGTGCACAAAAATAGTACGTTTGATATCTATTGGAAGAAGGTTTGTGTGATTTGTGTTTGAAACCTTAGCATAAAAAAATATTAGTATAATTAGGAAACTATATTATCATTAAATAATTTAATAAAGAGAGTTTAGGGGTGGAGAGGGAAAATAAAGGAATGAATATTGAGAGAAGACGTTACCTATAAATCGTGTAACTCCTTTTGGTTTATGGAAAAATAATTCCTTGAGTTTAAATCTTCCCAATTTAAGGTAATGACAATAATTTTTTGAATTTTTATTTTTATAACTTAATTGGTAATATTTTAGGACCAAGCACTTGGATGACGTGTGATTCTGAGCCTCTGTGTGCGTGTAACAATTCACTGAATAATGTTTTTTATAAATCACAGATGATGTTTTTATTTAAAATGGGAATAACATATAAAAATATATCTAGATCTCATTTCTGAAGAAACCACTGTGTTTTGAAAAGTGTTTTACATTAGGCTGGTTCAAACATCAACAAGCCTTGTCTAGAGGTGAAATATAGTTTTTGGGAGTATCATTAATTAAATATTTAATTAAAATTTTTTATTTCGACACAGTGACCCACTTTTTTATATTAGGGGTTTTCAGGGATCTATAGTTATCAAAATAACCATATATTTCCCTTGAGACAAAGAAAATTAGTTTCTCCCCAAGGAGACAATGGATCAGAGATCAAAACATGAGAAAAAGATCAATAGATCGACGAACAAGGACGACGTAGCCTCACCCTTCATCGACAACCAATCCAAACATGATGTAAGGTGTTGTTATTCATCATGTTATTTTCCCTTTTTTTAATTAAGTGAAAAACTTATACCAACCCACACATATTTTGATACATAGTTTTATCATTCTTGTAGGATAAACAATTTATGCATGTTGATTTATCGGGGACGATTATTTTTAGAGATTTGTTTTATTTCATTTCCATTATTCATTATATCATAAACTGATCGAGGACAACATGGAAGAGGAAAATATCTATTATTTAGTTTATCTGATGAATTTATCTCTTAGCCCCAATCATTATTCATTCATCTTTATTCATGAAATATTAACATAGGACCATTTCCCCTTAAATTCATTGTGAAACAATCTGAGACCGAGGATATGACACTGTAATGAAACAGCTGAGGTGCGACGAAGAAGGAAAAATGAGAATCACTCGAGGAAGTGGTTTACAGATATTTAAGGTGGCACCCTGAGTAGTGGCTCCAATCGAGTTCGGGTGGAAAATAAGGCAGAAAGTCGGACACCAACAAGGCAGCCAACAATGGAGCCAGCAAGTGGCCTGACGGGGGATTGGGAAAGGAGGAATGTGTGGTGGATGTTATGTTGATAGGGTGGATGGCTGGAGAGTGTCAGTTTGTAGGCAGATACAGGTGATGCGATAGGGAGGGGAAGTGTATGTGACTAGGTCTGGGTGGAGCCCATGATGGCATAGGCTACAGGGATCCCTGTATATGATGAATGTTTGTGTTGACTGTGACGGTGCTGCGTTGAATTGGTGAACACGATTGGTTTGGCCTTGTATGGGAGAAGGGGTCTAGCCCGCATGCTGTGGGATGGTATGGATATACCAAGCTTCTCTAGCTTCCCATAGGGATTAGTCCAGTTGTACAATGTGCTTGGTTGGGCCCGAGTGAGACCTGGGTTATAATTTTGCACTAAAATAGAAATAAAATTCAAACAGAAGGTCAGTTTGATGAGAAAACTATAGAATTGCAACCCTCATGAAATGGAGATCTTTTTCAGATGCATTTTTTTGTATTTAGTATGGACCATTATAGACAGAGATATTACCATGGTTCTTTTATCAAGGTTCCAGTATGAAATTTCATCCACATCACTAGATTGTTGTCCCCTCCAGTGGCTGAGTCCTAGATAGAGTTGTAGTGTCCCTCCTTGGGACTTCATAGATCCACTCTCACCCCGGGTGAGTTTTATGGGAATTAGAAATACCTCTAATAGTGCGGAATTAGTCCTTCTTAAAATGGGACATATTAGTAGGGTTTTTAGTATTCTCTGAGAATAATCCCCTACAGTAAGAGCCACATCAGAATGGTTATCATTATTCCCGATGAAGGATCCCCAACATTGTGGGATAATACAGACTATGTTGTCAATATTCTTTGATAAGGTTCCCCTCTTTGTATACAATTATCTTTTTCTGGTGTATTATCTTCAAACATCTCCAAAATTAGAGGGATCTCATTGCAATAGTCTCCAATGACATCATGTCTAAAGGAGTGATTTCTTCAGGAACAAGCATTCCATGAACATAATCTTGTGGCTAGTGGATTGTTTTGACTTACCTCTTTACTTTTTGGATGGTTATGTGTATACCTGGACGTCCTCGATATATGTGATACAAAAATATTCATGTGTATAGATAACTATGCATTGTGTATTTTCCATCGTGATATAATTCATGTATTTTTAATGGTATCACATTGTGGTTACATGTTTTCCTGCTCTGTATTGTTTCACACACCACTGCATGGGCTTTTCCTACATGGGTCGCGTCTTGTGTAGGTGTCCGATTATTGGATGGGTCCCTAGGTACTAAAGGACCTAGTGGTGATTAGAAATTTAAAATAGATGTCATATGTTACAAAATATTTATACAACTAAACTACAACTAACCTTAAAGTATGGTTTTAAATTGATGAGTTTTCAGGACTTGTGCTTTCACTTTTATTGACTCTTTCCTTTGGTGGGATTGTATTTTGTCCCTATTTACTTTCCAATTTCCTATTTTTGTACTCTGCATTTGGTATCATAATGATTCAATTAATTTTTTATATAGTTATTTTACATTTTAGCACTTTGGTATTAGGGATGTGTGCATGTGTACATGTACAATAGAAAATGACTCCCATTTGTGTGATATGCCTTCTCGGTGCTAGTCACGAGCCACTGGCCTAGTGGAGGTGGGCTTGGGGTAGTCGGGGCACGAGCCTCTCTTGGATGGTTCGTGATAGAGTGGTATCATAGGGGGTCGATTATACATAAGGACCAGGAGTCTGTGAAGATGGTTTGGGTAAATAGTGTTAAGTGTTTCAAGTTCGTCTTTTATTCTAGGAACTCTAGTGTTTGTGTGGCATCCGACGTTTCCATACACTAGGACTCTGGACATCATCTTTTCGACTTAGTACATGAAAAAACTTGTTACAAGGGATAAATTGTGAAAGAATCATATAGTATTTCAACCGTGTGCTCATTTATTTGTTGAGTCTTCTCACTAGGTATACCCTACTGATGGTGTTACATGTTGTTTAATTTTTGGATGCCTCAACGCATCTAGCCAACCAGGGGTCCATTGCATGATTAAGAGGATGATCTTCCTAGAGACATGTCGTTAGTATATGGACCTATATCTAAGACACTACATGTACATAAGATAGAACCTCAAGGTGGTTTAATAGTGATCCAACCATCCTACGAGAAATAATTACTCCCAGTACTACTAGTTGAGGAGTCACGTAGGCTGAGTGCATTTCAAGAGTTCTATAAGAAGAAACCTCTGAGGTTTAAAGGTGAGATATACCAAAACGTAGATGATGATTTGTTAGAGGCAGTTACACTTGTCATACACCTTATGAGGGATCCTTACAACTAGATAGAGGTCATAGCCATCTAACTTCTTCATGGCATAGTGGGGAGATGGTGGAGTTTAGTTACCAAGACACATGATGATGGGGTGCCTTCTTGGGATCCACCCAATGGAGATACTGAGATTCATAGTTTCCTAGGATTGAAAGGAAACTATCTTGGGATTTTACATAACTTTATAAGAGTGGAAACACCTTTGATGTCATTGACATTGGAAGGGAATCCATTTTTATGGATAGAGAAGTGCTGAAAGGCCATTTAGGAGCTGGGGAAATGACTGAAGAGGGATCTTTTCTAGAGAATACTAGAGGAGGGAGCTAGGTATGTATTGTTATGTGATGAATTAAGTACCGGGCTTGGATATGTCCTAATATAGGGTCATGATGTGATTTCCTATGGTTCAATCCAGTTGATACAACATGAGGAGAACTTCAATATCCTTGATATTGAGCTAGAAGTAGTAGTCATTGCATTGAAGATACCATGACACTACATGATAGGCGAGCAGTTAATCATATTAAATGACCACAAGAGTCTCAAGTATATCTTCCCTCAAATGGATTTGAACTTGAGATAGAGTTGACGGATAGATTTCCTATAGGAATATGAAATTGATATTATCGATACTCTTGGGAAGGGGAACATGGTGGTGGACACTCTCAGTAGGATATCCAGCATGCAGTGGATAAGTGAGGGGTCTAATCAGTTTTGCATGTTATAGATATCCATTGTGGATGGATATGTTGCACCATAATATGGTTGTCACCCCTCCACTCTTAGAGTGAGTCAGGGAGGTGATGCAAGGGGATATTGACTGCAAGACCTAATTTTCTTCATTGTCCACAGTTTATGCCCCCGATGGATATTCAATAGGTGGTGAGCAGGTCATTCTTTTCATTGGGCACATAGTTGTACCATAAAAATTATTCGATGAGGTTCTAAGGGAGTTCCACATATCCCCTCTGGTTGTACATTCTGTTGTGGTGAAGATGTTTCAGGACCTCCAACGTCAATTTTGGATTTAGTGGACAAATAAGGTAGTGGTAGGGTCCATTTCTTAATGCCTCACTTGTAAACAAGTGAAGGCCGAGAACTAGGTTATATGGGGCTTGAACTAACCCATACAGGTTCTAAATTGTAAGTGGGTTGGGATATCGATGGAAATCGTGATGGATTGTGCATGAAAATATAAAGGACACAATACCATCTATGTGATCAATGACCGACTCATCATGTCATCCCACTTCATACCTATCATGGAGCGGAGTTCTATGGAGAGATTGGTACACCACCATATGGAGGATATTGATTAACTGTGGGGCAATTTTTCGATGATTCTTTCAGATGATGTTGATCGTATAACATATTTTATGTTTAAGGGATTGTACGATGAATTTTAAACTCGGTTACACTCTTTCTTGTACTTTCATCCCAAGAAGGTTAGAAAGAGGGAGAGGGCCAATACGGTTCTAGAGGATATGTTGTGGGCCTGCTTCTTGGACTCTGGTCATATCTGGGAGGATCAAATACCATTGGTGTAGTTTTCATATAAAAACATCTACAACTCCGCCATTGGAATTGAACCATTTGAGGCCTTCTATGGATGATCATGCAGGTCACCACTCAGCTGAACTATCCTAGGAGAGTCAACACTATGTGTTTAGAGATAGTGAGGTCTATCACTGATAAGGTACAGATCATCCAAGAGCAGATGACGAATACACGGATCTTGTAGAAGTCATATGCTGAAATGTTATGGAAAACCTTGGTGTTCGGGGAGGGATACCATGTGTTCCTTTTTGTGTCACCTCTATTGGGATTGTGGTGATTTGGACGGGGTGGAAAGTTATTTTTGACATACATCGGTCCTTATCACATTTTTCACAGAGTTGTTGAGGTTTCATACCTCCTAGCTATACCCACAAAGTTGTACCGGGTGAACGTCATTTTCCCTATGTTGTAGTTGAAGAGGTACATTCGTGATCCATCACAAGTCATTGATTAGGAAAGATTGAAATTGAAGATGGGGTGACTTTTGCGGAGTACCAAGTACAGATAAAGGATCGACAAGTTAGGGTCCTTTTTGGTGGTCAATAAATCTAGTTTATGTTTTGTAGTAGCACGAGAATCTATAATAGGGAACATGGGAGAAGGAAGCTCAGAATATTGATCAGTACCTGCAACACCCCGATATTTTATGAAAAATATTCTTTTTAATTTCATTAATGTCTTGTGTTGTATGCTACACCAAATGGAGCTTACACAACACGCATCCTTGACTTGGCTTGCATTACACGCAATCAGGACCTTCCACGATAGCGTGTATTGTACGCAATACAGAGTTTCGCTAAACAACGATATGTTATATAAACTAGCCGTTATGAATAGTAATACCCACTTTTTGAAATATTATAAATTTTATCATTAAAAATGTACTTCATTTTTGGATTCAGAATATTTAATTTAGCCTAAGGTTAATTTTTTTTATTTTTCTGAAAACGTTCAATTTTTGATGAATAGTGAAAACACTGGTTACTATTTAAAAACCAAATTTTTATTTAAATAATTATTTATTTTATTTAGATTTACTTAAGGTCAAAAATGATACATAATACCTATATAATTTCAATTTAAGTCATTGGATTCATTTTATAATAAGTTTATATTTATATAATGTTTATTGAACATTTCACCGTCTTTCACCCACCTCCTTGGAGAATTTGAAAATTCACATAAAACATAATTTTACCGCTTCTGTGAGTGGAATTTTGAAAATCCGAGAGACACGGTTAATATCAAGGACTAAAATGTGGTTCAATGAGATGAAAATAATTTTTGGTGAATAGTATCTTTTTACTTTTTTTTACCACGATTAAAAGTAAATATGGTAATTAAGGGTAAAAATGATATTATTATTACCCTAACACATGCCCTAATTCAATTAGATAAGTGTAATTAGACCAAAATCTACCTTAGGAATAAAATATTACCATTTAGGCCCACTTGGATTAGATTAGGACATTTATTATTAACTTATTTAAAGAGGGGTGAAAATAGTTAAAATCCATGTTTAATAAATAAATCATTTTTAATATAGGATTATACATAAGATAAATTCGACTATAATTATTCATAAGAAAGATAAATAGATTTAATACATAATCGTATTTTATTTATAATTTTTAGAAATTAAATAATTTAATTTATTTATGACACAATGATGATGAAGTAATTATCTTATTAATGAAATATTGACATAATTGATGTTATAAATACCCAAATAAATGTAATTTCAGACTTTTTAGGAATTACACTAATTTTATATATTAATATGACATGTTTTTATTGATGTAGGTAACTGTTTTCGAACTAATCATTCTGTTATGATTTTCACAAAAATCAATTACCAAATAGTCTCAAAATTGACATAAAATTGTTTTTCAAACAAATTTAATATTATTAATTGTTATTTTATTCCTAAAAATCTATGGTTTGGACAAATAACATAGATAAGGATATATATATTAATAATAAACATCTTGGGGTTCGTTTGGATTATTATAGTATGTTTATTAACCTTATAGTGTAAGAAAACAAGAAAACACGATAAAAGAAAAATTATTTAATATAATGTTAAATCTAAATCATAAGGTTAAAATGGAAACCTAAACTTGTCTAAATTCTATTGGATGAGAGGATTTCGACCCATCCCCACCTTAGCCTCTAAATAACTCAATTTTGAGCTATTAAAACCGAATATGACTTTATAATAAAATAATATTTTTAGTTATTTCAAAGGTGCCCCTCTCCTCCCTTATAAAAGGGCACCTCCTCCCTCTCTTCCTCACACCACCATGAGCCGTCAAGCTCTTCCAAACCCTTAAAAATTCTCTTCTACACTTCCATAGAAACATCCTAGAGATTTTGGTTTTCTTCAAAGACCAATCATAGTGCCCTAAGAGGAGGTTTCAAAAAGGCGTGTCGAAAGAAGATGTAATATCTGTTACCGATTCTTTCAACATTATTTATTCTTCTACTTCATCATATTTAGTTCTATCATTTTGAAGTAATAATATAAGTATCACTAATATAATGATATGTTATTATAAGTAATAAACAACCCTATTTCACCATCTATCCATCCTAGGGAAAATGAAATCACCGTGCGTGCGTTCGTACGGAATACCGTCTCCACGCCATGGTGTAATCTATTTTCGACCACCACCTTACTTGGATGAGTATATTGGTGTAAATAAATAACTATATATGATTATTTAAAAGTGATATAGATTCTGAAATATTATACATACACTTCAATTCAATTACACGATCATGGGAATGATATCATCGCTTGTGTGTATGTACGGACTACCGCCTCCAAGACGTGATGAGATTCATTCACCATGTTAACCATTCATGAATGATTATAAAGTATATATATAATAAGTAATAATGAAATATATGACATAATAATGATACTGTATTTATGTGTATATATATATATATATGTCGTCAACTTAATTTCATTCAATTCAATAAGGAAACGAAAACATCGTTCATGCGTACGTACGACCTACCGTCTCCATGAACGGTGTATTTCATTCCATTTAATCGATATATCACATATATATGTATATAATAAATATATATTATAGATAAATCATGTTTTACATTATGAAATTATGTAAATCAGGATATAAGTAATAATATCAAGAACAACCAGTCCAAACACGTACGATATATAAAAAGATTTAACCCAAAACGCTGCTTTAACATGGAACTTACAAAAGAACGGGTAATATAATGTCATAAATGAACCATATGTTATATCATAACAATGAATATTATTCTGAAATAAGTCAATGACATTATTTAAATCATTATACAGGAGTTTCAGATACGTATGAAGCATATCAGACCTAAGGTAAGGGATAACTATTCCAATCTCGTTCTTATCCAAGATTGTTATCTGTAAGTATTAACTGGGGTTATTTCTATCATCAATGTCCATGTTTTATAAAAGTGTTTTCATGTATGTTTAAAGTCCCTTTTAACCATTTTTTACCTTCACTATATGGTATGTAAGGAATCTTTTTTTACCATACGAGGTACTTTTTGACTTTTCCGACAAAAGTATGGGGAGAATGTTATTTTTCACTTATACGGCGTGAATGGATTTTTACAGTTTCATAACGCCTCATTTTCATGATGCTTACTCTACATGATTTTATGACTATTTTCAAAAAAATACTTTTATTTTAAAAGTTCATGGCATTTTTTTGAAAAGAAAATGATTTTGATGAAGACATGATATTTTCCTCAAGAATTCATTTCAAATGTTTTATCAAAACCCTTTTTTCATCTAAGATGGAATTATTTCATATGTGTATGTTTCAAGTATAATTTCTATATGATTTACATGGTTTCACTTTTCTTATATTGAAATGATATCCATTTATTGTATATGGATTATGTGATGATGGGATGATGTTTATGAAACCCATTTTATTCGTTGGGTTATTATGAATGATGTATGTTTATTTTGCGGCACACGTAAGAATGATTTCATTATGAGATGGGTGGGACCTATATCTCCCTACAATGCATTGGGTAAATATTTATATCTCATGAGATAGACATGGATGAAATGGTAAGTTAATCCGGTTTAGTGTTACAAGACTGAAACGAGGAGTGAACTCGATTCAAAAAGGGACTTTGTCCACTAAGATGGTCTTGGAAGCAATGCCTTGGCTACCATCGAATCATAACATGTGCTTAATGGTTACCACAATTACATGTTTTATTCCCATGCTATTTTATCATGATTGATGTTCCCTTATGATATATGCCTTACGTACTTCAAAGTTTCATGTCTTTGCTCAATATTTTGATGTTTAGATTTTATGTTCATGTTTTTTGCATTCAAATGTTTTTGGATTGTTTTATGTTCTCTATGATTACCCTTAATGGCCATTTGATCTCACCCCTTTTATTTTTTATTTTCCCTAGGATATAATGAAAGGTTTTAGGTCAGAAAAAAATTGATGTTCTTTATGGGAGATGTTGAAGATCTTTCACCACGATTAGAAGATTATATTTTGAGTTTCCAAAGACACTAAACTATTACGCTCCTTTTGTGTCTGTTATTGTTATATAATAAGTATTCCAAAAAAGTAATGTAATTTCCATGTACGTCAGGCTTTGGGTATCTACAGTTGGTATCAGAGGAACGATTTAGTCATCCTTTGGAAACTAGGATGCGAGAACTTTAGTGAGATCCCTAGAGATATTTCTAAGTAAGGTCTAGGGATGTCCCTAAGGTTAGGTATAAGTATGGTTTATAGTCCTAGAATTGCGCTAAGGATATTAGAATTAAACCTAAGATTTTAGATATTGAAGGTACTACCCCTTTATTATGTTGTTTTCCCTAGCATGATTTTTTCCTCCCACACTATTCATTTTGGGTTTTAGAAAATGTATGGAAATAGTATGATTCAGGAGAATGGAGGATATGAGGGACAATGGGATGATATTCTTCATGAGGAACCAAATGAAATGGGATTTGGAAGTCCAAACATATTTATTATTCCGAATCATCAATATTTTAATATGATAAATAAACTCAAATTTGGTAAGTTTCCTGACTCGGCTAATAAGATAAAGATGTAGTTTCACGATGATCATAGAGGAAATAAAGTTCAATTTCCCCTATGTAAATCATGTGGGAAGAGGCATCAAGGAGAATGTTTCAAAGGAACTGGAAGATGCTTTGGGTGTGGAAAAGAAGGACATAAAGCCAGTAAGTTCAAAGGATAAGGTTCAGTTAACACCATGGATGAGGATAATGGAATTGCTACGACATCAATAATGGTTAAATGTTTTAAATGTGGAATGTACGGGCATTATGCAAACCAATTCCCTAAGGGAATGTCTCATGAATATAATCAGTATGGTTGTATGGATAATATTTATGTTGATGATGATTAAGAGACTACAAATGATATGTGACATGAAAGAATTCTTGAAGCTCGGTCAATGGTTTAATAAGGTAGTTGAATGATTACATGTTTATCAAGTGTAATGTTGTATAAGTAATCTCATGGTACTATGGAATAAAGAGACATCTAAGGATTGTTACGATGTTGTCTTTCCTTAAGTTTTGAAAGTGTGTGATGAATGGTACCAATATTTTTGGAAAGTAGATGATATGCACATAATGAAGGGATAAAGATAAAATTAAATGTTTGATAGTATTCATGAGCTCATGACTGATATGAGGAGAAGGTTATATCATGGTTTGAGTATATTGAATTTTTTGATTTTGTTATGTGGAAGGAGTTAACTTTTGACAGCATTCATGTTTTCACTAATGTTTAATAGTTATTCATTTTTCAAGAGAATACATGATTAAGGCATTCACATGATTGGAACGTGACCAACAAGATAATGGGGGATAAATGATGGTTGGTTGATGACATTTCAAGTAATCGTTTTCTTTATACTATGATCTTGGAACGAAGTATTTTAGATAAATATTGGAACAGATTATGTTGGACATAAGATAGTATTGTTTAAGGATAGAACTTTTTTCGATATTATTTATGGGATGTTATAGTAATATAGTTTTAGAAAAAAGTACAACCTACAGAATGAGCGACAACCCGTCACGTCGGACAAGGTTGTGGGAATCAAACCCACAACCGAAGTGCGACATGCTTTATTTCCTACCACTGGCCTACAAGAAGTCCCTGGTCAGTAGAAACTAGTTTTATCTTGTTATACATGATGATATATTAAGTATAAGTCCATTTTGGAACCATATATGATTAATCTCACTATAGATGGAATTATGTATACAACATTTTATAACTTATGTTTGAGACAGATGTAATGACCGATCATTCTATCACATGATCTGCTAAAACTTCGCGAAATAAAAATTCAACTTCATTTCTTAAAGAGATGACGTGAAATTTGTTTAAGGCATGAACAATGGTGAGATTATACCAAAATAATGTAACTATTTATTTGAATTTAAATTCTTCAAATTTAGGGAAATGATCTTAAAAACCAAAATTGTTTTCCAAGAGCCCTTATATCCGATAAATAAGATGGAACCCTAGATCATCACAAATAGATGGCTTTATGATTGTTGTATTTTTCATAGCCATGTTCTCTACCACTCTCCATCAGAACATGATTGTTAGATTTCTCTTCCAAATTCATATTTTCACCTATGTTCTCCTATGCGGAAACCCAGTGATTAGTTAATTTGGGTAACCATGAAATTTAATACTTTAGTTTTTAAATCCATGTTTTGGTATTCCTTTTTACGATGTGGGTTTCTATTAATGAAAATTTCAAGTAGTAAACCATTTATAACTCCGACGAATTTCGAGGGAGAAATTCATTTTAGGGGGGGGGGTAGAATGTAACACCCCGAGATTTTATGAAAAATATTCCTTTTAATTTCATTAATGTCTTGTGTTGTATGCTACACCAAAAGGAGCTTGCAAAACAAGCATCCCTGACTTGGATTTCATTACACGCAATCGTGACCTTCCATGATAGCGTGTGTTGTACGTAATACTGAGTTTCACTAAACAACGATATGTTATATAAACTAGCTGTTATGAATAGTAATACCCACTTTTTTAAATTTTAAAATTTTATAATTAAAAATTGACTTCATTTTTGGATTCAGAATATCGATGATATCCTAGGGTGAATTTTTGGTATTTTTCTGAAAACATTCATTTTTTGATGAATAGTGAAAACACTGGGTTACTATTTAAAAACCGAATTTTTATTTAAATAATTATTTATTTTATTTAAATTTATTTTAGGTCAAAATTGAAAAATAATACCTATATAAGTTCAATTTAAGTCATTGGAGTCATTTTATAATATTTTCATATATATAAAAAGTTTATTGAACTTTTCACCGTCTTTTACCCACATCCTAGGAGAATTTGCAAATTCACATAAAACATAATTTTACCGCTTTTGTGAGTGTAATTTCGAAAATATGAGAGACACGGTCAATATCCAGGACTAAAATGTGGTTCAATGAGATGAAAATAATTTTTGGTGAATAGTAACTTTTTGCTTTTTTTACCACGGTTTAACGCAAATAGGGTAATTAAGGGTAAAAATGATATTATTATTACTCTAAAACATGTCCTAATTCTATTGGATAAGTGTAATTCAACCAAAAACAACCTTCGTAATAAAATATGACCATTCAGGCCCACTTGGATTAGATTTGGACATTTATTATTAATAAATTTAAAGAAGGGTTAAAATAGTTAAAATCAAAGTTTAATAACTAAATAATTTTTAATATAATGTTATACATAAGATAAATTCGACTATAAATATTCATAAGAAAGATAAAAATATTTCCTAAATAATGGTATTTTATTTATAATTTTTAAACATTATATAATTTAATTTATTTATGACACAATGATTATGGAGTAATTATCATATTAATGAAATATTTACATAATTGATGTTATAAATACCAAAATAAATATAATTTGAGACTTTTTATGAATTCCACTAATTTTATAGGTTAATAGGACATGTTAGTATTGATATAGGTAACTATTTTCTAACTAATAATTCTTTCATGATTTTAGAAAAAATCAATTACCAAATACTGTCAACATTGACATAAAATAGTTTTTAAAACAAATTTTATATTATTAATTGTTATTTTATTCCTAAAAATATAAGGTTCGTCCAAATAACTTATATAAGGTTATAAATATTAATTATAAAAAACTTGGGGTTCGTTTGGATTTTTATAGTATGTTTATTAACCTTATAGTGTAAGAAAACAAGAAGACACGGTAAAAGAAAAATTATTTAACTTAAAGTTAAATCTAAATGATAAGGTTAAAATAGAAACCTAAACTTGTATAAATTCTATAGGATGAGAGGATTTAGACCCATCCCCACCTTAGCTTCAAAATAACACTATTTGGATCAATTAAAACCGAATATGACTTTATAATAAAATAATATTTTTAGTTATTCCAAAGGTGCCCCTCTCCTCCCTTATAAAAGGGCCCCTCCTACCTCTCTTCCTCACACCACTTTGAGCCTTCCATCTCGGTAAACCCCTGCCAAATTCTCTTCTCCACATCCATATAAACATCCTATAGGTTTTTTAATTCTTAAAATACCAATCATAGTGCCCTAAGAGGAGGTTTCAAAAAGGCGTGTCGAAAGAAGAGGTAATAT
This sequence comes from Viscum album, assembly GCA_963277665.1. Lineage (NCBI taxonomy): Eukaryota > Viridiplantae > Streptophyta > Magnoliopsida > Santalales > Viscaceae > Viscum > Viscum album. Next base: position 1,149,246,486 of record OY728121.1, on the reverse strand, counting down.
CTCTTACCGATTCTTTAAACTTTATTTCTTCTTCTACTTCTTATTCTTTAGTTGTTTCATTGTGAATTAATAAAATCAGTATCACTCATATACTGATATGTTATTATAATTATTAAAAAACCCTATTTCACCATCTATCCATCCGACGGAAAACGAAATCACTGCGCGTGCGTACGTACGGAATACCGTCTCCACGCCGTGGTGCAATCTATTTTGGACCACCACCTTACTTGGATGGGTATAATGGTGTAAATAAATAACTATATATGATTATTGAAAAGTGATATTTATTCTGAAATATTATACATACACTTCAATGCAATTCCATAGTCATGGGAATGATATCATCGCTCGTGCGTACGTACGGACTACTGTCTCCATGACGCGATGAGATTCATTCTCCATGTTAACCATTCATGAATGATTATAAAGTGTATATATAATAAGTAATCATGAAATATATGACATAATAATGATACTGGATTTATGTGTATATATATTTATTTCATCTAATTAATTACATTCAATTCAATAAGGAAAGGAAAACAGCGTTCATGCGTACGTACGGCCTACCGTCTCCATGAACGGTGTATTTAATTCCATTTAATCGATCTATCATATATATATATGTATATACTAAATATATATTATATATAAATAATTTTTTACATTCTGGAATTAAGTAAATCATGATATAAGTAAAAATATCAAGAACAACAAGTCCAAACATGTACGATAAATAAAACGATTTAACCCAAAACGTTACATTAACATGGAACTTACAAAAGAACAGGTAATATAAAGTCACAAGTGACCCATATATGATATCATAACAGTGAATATTATTCTATAATAAGTCAATGACATTATTTAAATCATTATACAGGAGGTTCGGATATGTACGAATCATATCGGACCTAAGGTAAGAGATAACTATTCCAATCTCTTTCTTATCCGAGATTATTATTCGTAAGTATTTACTGGGGTTATTTCTATCAGCCATTTCCATGTTTTATAAAAGTGTTCTCATTATGTTTAAAGTCATTTTTAACCATTTTTTACTTTTACTACATGGTATGTTAGGAATCTTTTTTTTACCATACGAGGTACTTTTTGAATTTTCGACAAAAGTACGTGCAGAATGTTATTTTTCACTTATACGGCGTGAATGGATTTTTACAGTTTCATAACACCTCATTTTCATGAAGATTAGTCTACATTATTTTATGACTATTTTCAACAAAATAAATTTATTTTAAAATTTCATGGCATTATTTTGAAAAGAAAATTATTTTGATGAAGAAAGGATATTTTCTTCAAGAATTCATTTCAAATAATTTATCAAAACCCTTTTTTCATCTAAGATGGCATTATTTCTTATGTGTATGTTTCAAGTATAATGTCTCTTTGATTTATATGGTTTCACTTTTCTTATTTTGAAATGATAACCATTTCTTTTATATGTATTATATGATGATGGGATGATGTTTATGAAACCCATTTTATTCGTTGGGTTATTATGAATGATGTATGTTTATTTTGTGGTACAAGTAAGAATGATTTCATTATGAGATGGGTGGGACCTATATCTCCCACCAATGCATTGGGTAAAGATTTATATCTCATGAGATAAACATGGCTAGAACGGTATGTTAATCCGGTTCAGTGTTACAGGACTGAAACGAGGAGTGAACTCAATTGACAAATGGACTTTTTTACACTAAGATGGTCTTGGAAGCAATGCCTTGGCTACTATCGAAATCATAACATGTGCTTAATGGTTTCCACAATTACATGTTTTATTCCCATGCTATTTTATCATGATTGATGTTCCCTTATGATATATGCCTTACGTACTTCCAAGATTCATGTCTTTTCTCAAGATTTTGATGTTTAGATTTTATGTTCATGTTTTTTGCATTCATATGTTTTTGGATTGTTTTATGTTCTCTATGTTTAACCTTACTAGGCATTTGAGCTCTCCCTTTTTATGTTTTATTTTCCCCAGGATATAAATAAAGGTTTTAGGTAAGAAAAAAAGGGGGAGATCTTTATTGGAGATGTTGAAGATCTTTCACCATGATTAGAAGATTATATTCCGAGTTTCCAAAGACACTAAACTTTTACGGTCCTTTTGTGTCTATTTTTGTTATGTACTAAGTATTTGGAAAAAGTAATGTAATTTCCATGTACATTAAGCTATGGGTCTCTAAAGTACCCTTATCATTTTTTGATTATCTCTTGTTTTGGATTTTGGGGACCATAATATGTACGGTGGTGATAATGTAATGACTTGGATTTTACTTGATTATATTTTTATAAATTAACTGGTAAAATTATGAGACTAGGTGCTGAGATTGAATGTGATTCTGAAGTACGGTATTCCAAAAACATTTCAATGAATAATTTTAAGTTTATAATAAAGTACAAAAGATGTTTTTCTTTAAAATGGGAATAAATTCTAAATGGGTGCTTGGATCAGAAATCCAAGGGCACTATTGCATTATGAATAAGGAAATTAACTTAGGTGGGGCCTCACATAAACTAGTGTGGGTTGAACATGAATGTTAGTTTTCAGTGTATCAGTGATAAAATATTTAATAAAATATTTTTTTTGACGTAGCGACGCCCTGTTTTTATATTAGGGTTAAATAGGGATCTAGGGTTATCACCATAACCCTGGATTTTCTTGGAGACATTGAAAATCAGTTTCTCTTGACTTTAGTGATGAATTTGTTATTGGAACATTGATCAATGATTGATGAATTGAAGAACGATGATGACTTAGTGTCACCCTTCATCGATAATCGATCCAAACTCTATGTAGGGTGTTGTTTTTCATCCTGATCTTTCCACGTTTTTTTTAATTCAATTAAGAACACAGACTAACCCATGAACATGTCGACCCATGGTTCAATAATTATTACTGTATGGATAATTATTATAGGTTGATTATTGGGGATGATTCTGTTTTGATATTCATTTTATTTTATCTCTGTTCTTAATTATAACATGAATTGATCGGGTATGATTTGAACAAGGCCATGATCTATTCTATCACAACATTTTCTTTATTACACACTTAAACAAGATTTATTATATAAAAAATCACTTAAGAAATCTCTAATTATCAAGTGGTGAAGTGTCTTGGGAAATTAATATCATTAAATAATAATATAGAACATAAAACACATCATCATTATTGGAAACTTCCTTTACATTACAAGAAAATTCTTTCATATTTATCAGTGTATGGGATTAAAAGAGGACATGCATAAGAAACGAGTGAGTTATAAAGCCCATTAATGGACTAAAAATGGAATAAAATGAAGATTAATTTACTTTTTAGGAAACAAACATATTATTAGATAATAATAGAAACATGAATATAATGTCCTGATATATCATGATAAACATAGCATGGAAAAGTTGAAAAAACATTTAAAAAGATATTATCATGAGAGAAGGATCATTTCAGATGGATCATGAGTAAACCCTCATTGAAAATTAATTACAATGAGTAAGCCCTCATTTTACATGACTTAGAAAGAGTAAACCCTCATTGCACATGATGTATCAGGATACAAATCATTACCCAATGCATTGGAGCACGATCAGGGTGCACCCTTCTTAATCATTTAACATCACACATAAGTGTGCCTCATAGATAATAAAACATGGAATCATTAAACATCAAAATTTATTCAACATATAAAATATATGGATATCATAAATGTAATTCCTCAATAAAAAATTATATGTGCAGAAAGTAGAATACTCTCGATTGAGAAATGGGTACGGTATTCACTTACACAATGATTTTGGCATGGAATTTTTTTTTCTAACTTCAGTAGTATAACAACGTCAAATAGAAATCATAAAATGGGTTTACGTGAGATAAATGGGTCTATAATAATTTATATATGAAAGGAATAGTAAGGGGTCATGGAACAAAATATCCCAATATATGTAATGGAATTTAGATGCATAATATAAAAAAATTTATTTAATGTAAATGAGGAGAGAGAAATACATTATAGAATTTCCGCATCGTAATGGCTATTCATGGGAGGAATTAATGATATAGATAGTGTTTTATCATCATTAAAAAAGAGGGAAGTATAGGGGAGGTATGAAATAATACCCAAACATTTTTAATTGAAAATAAAGGGATACAAATATAATGAATCCTGGAAATAAATAAGGAAGGAAAGAAAGTGAAGATCCCTTACATGGATGTGGGTTCCCAAAGGCTTGGGAGAGGCTTGAGAGAAGATTATTGAGATATTAGGGTATCTTGGGATGATTTTAGGTAGAGGAGGCTAGAGGCCGGTCTAGCTCCAATTGATTTGAGTGAAAAGAAATGTGATATTGATTGGGATTATATTGCAATATAGAGGGAAATCAATATTATTTAGGTTTTGGAAACCACGCATTAAACTAATCCATACCACAATCCAACCCATTGTTTTTTCCCATGGGTTTATCCAAAAGGGAGTTTAAAAAATTAGTTTATATGACCAATTGAAGAACATAATAAAATATTGTCCTTGCTTATGGGGAGGTGAGTCATAGTCTAAAGGAAATCATTTAAAAAAGATAAAATGTTTCATATGTCTCGGAGGGTCCATTAAGGCACCATAAAATTAATCAAAGAAGTATGAAATCAAATTATTTTAAAGGTAAAACATATATTTTCAGAATAACCCTTTTTATATTATTTTATTCCATCACTATTGGGTCAATATAATGTCATAAAACACACTATATATTTAAACAATATTTAATTTTTAACCAAAAATATGACACTCAAAAAAATATTGAAATTAAACCTTGGATGATATCAATATCCTGATTCCAAAAATAAAATTCATTTTATCTAATTAATTTTCTAAATATGTGAATTTTCACTTTTAAAATAAAAACTGATATTTATTGAAAATTAATTGGGTTTTCCAAAATGTATTTGGAATCCTTAATAAAATTTTATTTGTTTTCACAAAAATTATACAATCATTTATATATAATAAAAATTAATTTAGTAATAATATTTTATTAAAATACTATTTAATAAAAAATTTAATCAATTCGTCAAAATAGATATCTTTATTAAATATAAATATTAACTACAAAAATACTATTTTTTCTAAAAGTAATAATAATAATGTGAATGTATATTATTTATTCTATACAAAAAATAATGCATGTAATAATAGTTATAGGGTCATGTTACATAACTACTTATAACACCTGCATAATAACTATGGCTATGGTGTGAGATGGCAAGAGGCTCTTTGGGTGGCTCAGATAACATTGCTCAGGTTGTAGTCTATATTAACTTTCACTTCCCCCATTAGAAGTTCCATTCGTGCATAACATGGTGAAGCTCATCATGGGCTTGTTCAAGAGCGATGCTCAATTACAGTACCTCCTTTACTATCTCCAACAAATGGGATTCATATAGAGAAATTCTACCAGGGGACGCCACCATTTCCTTCGTCTGAGTAAACAGGATTTGTTAAAACCCTATATTTATAATAATCAAGTGATCACTGTTCAGTTGCTATATTATTAGTGGTGAAAATTCTTAATGGTATATAAAAATAAAAAACATAAAACCATTAATGTTAATATGTTTTATATATACATTTTACAAAATAAGACATTTGATTAGATCAAGAGGAATTTTCATTAATAAAAGATTGAGTCATTACAATCATCCCCCATTAAAAAACTTCTCCCCCAAAATTTCCTTTTCCAACACTAATGTAGATGATGTTAGCTCTACTCTATCACTTCCTCTTATTCCCATGATTCATCTTAAAAATTGTGGTCTCACCACAACACCTTGACGAGGGTATTGTCTTATTTCATAGTCCATTTTCACCACGATATAAGATCTTCACAAGCTTCTCATTATTGAAGAGTTCATTCTCTAATGATACCGCCACCTTATTGAGTACATGCGATGTGTCTGCTATGTACTTCATCAATAGAGATACATGGAATACATCATGTACAAGAGATAGGTTTGGTGGGAGGTCTAGTCAATTGGCCACTGCTCTAATGCAATCAAGGATATCAAAAGGTAAGATTTGCCTTAGGCTATGATTTACCTGCTTACCAAATCTAATAACTATATTCCATGTTGATATGAGGAGAAAGAAAATTTCTATAAAATTAATCTATTGGTATCATCTACGATTATCATCATTTCTTTTTTGAAAACACTGAGTAGATTTAATGTGGTTCTAGATTTTCTTAACCTTCTACACTAGTTATTTGACCATTTCTATACCTAGGAGTTTTGACTCCCAAACATCATCCCAACATTCTGGTTTCTACACATCTTACCATAAAGGGAATCATAAGGATGCATTTGGATGCATGATTGAAAACTATTATTGTAAGGGAACACAACTAGAGGAAGATGCATATCCAATACACCTTTGAAGTCCATTGATAACTCCCTTAATATGTCCTACCGTGATTAGACAGTCCACTCAGATTGGGAATTAGTTTGAGGATGATGATATGTAATAAAGATCACTTCATTATTCAGAGAGTGTTGGAGACTCTTCTAGAAATTAAATGGGAACCATGGATCACAATTAGATACAATCTATAGAGGTACTCCATGTAGCATTTCAACTTTTCATATATATATATCATTTCCAGTTGATCCAATGAAAAATCCTCCCAAATTTCAATGAAGTTTCATGTATTTGTAAGATGATCCACATTAAAACAAATATAATTGTTTCATTTTGATTTCATTGTAAGCCCAGTGACAATGGCCATGATGATTTTTTTCAATTTTCAATGTTGGAATGGGTAATGGCTGTGTCATCCTTTTAGACATATGCCTCATTTCCTTCACTTTCATTCATACGAAGAAATTTGCTGTATACCCAGAAATATCCATATTCGTTATATCCCACTAGTAATTATCTTAGAGATCTCGATACATCATTGTGTTTCCTTGGTGAATGTAGAAATTCAAACTATGTGCATCATCCAAAAGTTATTTCTTCAACTCCAGATTTTATGGAACACATAATGTTGTAGCAAATCTCACAATTCCATCTTCATTAACACTAAACTATGAGGATTTCCCTTTTATTATAGTTTCCAATTTCATATAAATTCTCACATTATCATTTTGAGAATCTTTTAACCTTCCCAAAAGACATGGTTGAGAAATAATTTGCGAAAGTTTTGATGATGCTCCCTTATTTATGATTCCCATGTCCATCATCATCAAATATAAGATGATTGGATCCTTTTAAATTCACATTAATGAAGGAGTTTCTGGATCCTTTCTACTTAGAGTGTCTACCACTTTATTCACATTCCCTGAATGGTAGTGAATCAAGCTGTCATAGTATTCGGTTAGCTCAAATGATATTTGTTGGTTCATGTTCAACTCTTTCTGTGTGAATATATACTTGAGGCTTTGTGATCTATGTATATTTAATATTTCTCCCCAAAGAGGTGATACTGCAAAATTCTCAATGCGAATAATACTATAGCCAACTCCATATCATGTATTGGATAGTTTTTCTCATGAACAATCAATTTTTGTGGTGCATAGGCAATGAAATTTTTATTTTTTATCAACAAACATCCCAAAACATTATTTGAAGTATCACTGAAAAAACAATATGTTCTACAATTGTGGGTAGTGTGAGCATAGGTGCAGTGATAAGCCTCCTTTTCAACTCTTTGAAGCCATCACCACATTCATCACTCCAAGAAAGGTTGACTCCCTTCTGGGTTAGCTTGGTAAGATAGTTGGATAATCATGTGAAATTTCTCATAGATTAGTAATAACATCAAGCTAACCCTAGGAAGATTTGGATATCTGTCACAGATTTTGGCCTTATCCATTCGTCAATTTTAGCTATCATATATGGATCCATAGATATTTCATTTCTAGTGATGATATGACCCCTGAATTAGACTTCCTTAAACAAGAACTCACACTTGTTTTACTTTTCATAGAGCTTCTCCCTAGGCAAGGTTTCTAGAATAGTTCTTAGATACATATCATGCTCCTCCATGGTTTTGCAGTATATTAGACTATCATATATAAATACTACCAAAAATTATTCAACTAAATATCTAAAGACTATATTCATCAATTCTATGAAGATTGATGGAGCAATAGTGAGTCTGAAAGGCATTACAATGAATTCATAGTGCCCGAATCTTGTACAAAAAGTAGTCTAGGGGATATACACCTCCTTCAACATTACTTGGTAATATACAAACCAAAAATACACCTTATAGAAGTATTGTTCTTCACATACCTGATCAAAAATGGAATAATTCCATGGTAGATGATAATTTCTTCATTATTGTGATTTTGATGAGCTCACAATAATCAATGAAAAGACGTATTGACCCATCCTTCTTCTTGACGAGGATCAATGGTGCACCCCATGGCGTAGCACATGGGAATATAAACACTTTTTCCATATTCTACGATAGTTGTTTATTCATCTCCCTAATATCCATATTAGCAATTCTAAAAAGAGACTTTTGTATTTTCAATGCTCCAGGTATAATATCAATAGAGAATTTGACTACTCTTCTAGAAGGAAGTCCAAACAATTCCTCAGGAAACAGTTCAGTGAATTCCCTCACGATAGTCATGTCTTCAAAGATGTTTTGTTCCATAGACTAAATCATTTTAGAAAGATGTTCATGTTTATATGGTAGTAATATCCACGCTTGATATGATGGTGCTGAAGAAGATTTATCCTCCTCCTTGCACATGTAATGAATCAGGGGTTGATTCACCATATAGAGAGTGATTTCCCTCTCATGTAATCAAATGTTGGATCTATTTAAGGAAAGGAAATCCTTTCCAATAATTTCATTAAATTCAAAAAAAGGGAGTTTGACAAAGTTTACTAGGATGTTCAATCCCCAAATTATGAAAAGCAGGGAGTTATATTCCCGTGATGCAATGATTTCCCCATTTCCCATTATCACCAACATATTTACTTCCCCGATTTTTGGTGGTTTTAGGATTGTTCAACTAATCATTTAGGAAATAAAATAATTTATATAGCTAGATTAAAAAAGTATGTTTTTTATTCTGGAATGAATAACTATTGTACATGTCACCACATCATTGTCTGGGTTTGCTTCAGAGATAATGATGTGAAATGCTCGCCCTTTCTACATTATAGGCTGTCAGTTGCCTCAAAATAAACTTGGATTTGGGAACTAGTTTGAAAAGATCCCTTGTTCTTTGTAGTTGAAGCAATGAACAACATGTTGAGGGTCGAATGGAGAATTCATTTCCTCTTTCACAGCATCATGTTTTTCTTGTGGTAAATTATTGTCCTGGTTCCCTTATCTTCCACACCTAAAGAATATCCTCATCCCCTTAAGTAAATTTCTTGGGTTATACTTTCCACACCTTTGGCAAGCGAGGTGTTGAAATTTCATAGCACCGTTGGATTTGGTCATCAAGAGACCAAAAATAATGTCCATATTTTGATTCATATCCCCATGATAACACTGAGATTTTGGAATCTCCATTTTGAATTTAAGGTCAGAACTGACAATTAACTCATATATATCTAAGTCATGGATCGCTAGGTCCTTCCATAGGCTAGGTTTTATCCCACCAAAGAAGCATTTAACCTTGAATTCGGGGGTAACAACAATGTCAGAGGCATATTGTGCAATCCTTGTGATGTTTTAATTGTAAGCTCAAATGGATTAGTCATCTTTTAGCTAGAGATAATGTAAATCCCTTTCAATATTTTGTCTGAGGGTATGAAGAAAATACTTTTCGAAAAACATTTTCAAGAAATACTTCCATTCTAACACCTCGATCTCTTCCTATGGATTTATATTTTTGATCAATGTCCACCATTGATCAGCCTCACCCTCTATACGACAAACATCCAGAAGAATCATCTCTTGTTTGTAACATTTAATAATTTAGAAGGTATTTTCAATGGTGTTGATCCATTATTCTGAAATTGAGTTATTGGTTGATCATTTAAAAATATGAGGCATTTTTCTCCTGAATGTCTTGATTGCGGCTTCTTCTTTATTGGGTGAGGGAGGGGGGGTGGAAGTTTCTCTTGACCCATGTTTCTATTCAAAACATGTGTTAACTAAGAGATTATCATGAAAAAGTTTGAGATTATCACTCACATCAGAATGTGCATCTCATTGAACAGTCCTTACATTTATCTTCACATTAGTTATTATCTTGATTCCTCCTAATACAGGCAAATGGTTGGAATAAAATTAATGTTAGGGGTCACAAATAAAGGGGATTCCAATGACAAAAAGTGAAAAAATATAAATTACATTTATTCCCGTAACTTATGAATTTATTAGCTTTAGTCTATTTTATCCATGATCTACATCCAAACATATATTCTTAGAGGAAATTTTTTATTCCTTTATTAACAGTTCATACTAAGCTTATGAATTTACTAAAGAATATCTCATTGAGTTTCATAACCAAGAGTGTAGCAAGGCTTGTTGTTGTGTACTAGTTTCCATTAGATTCTATCTTAAAGAGGTGTTTTTGGGTTTTACCTCTATATATATCTATGCTAGTTCCATATCTACTTGTTTGTATCCAGACATGGATGCATTTTATTTAAAAAAAACATACTCTATAGTGACCATAATTTAGGGATATTTCTATTATACTTATTCTTCTCCCTAAGGCTTTCACTAGGGTTTTCTAATCATAATCCCAAAAATAAATAAACCAAAGCTCTTATACCAACTATAACAACAATGATCATTATTAAACACTAAAAAAATTATTACATAAACATGAACATAAAAAAACTCCAAGGATTGATAGGTCTATTGTCTTGGTAAATTAGTAAAATTACATAACAACATAGACAATAAAACACAACATCTGTATTGGAACCTTCTTTTTCATTACCACAACATTCCTTTTTATTTATCATTGCGTGGGTTACCTGGGAACTTGCATAAGAAAAGGGTGAGGTATAAAGATGAGTAAGGGAGTAAACAAGGTACAATATGTAGAATATAGTACATGTTAGGAAATAGACATATCAGTTGAGAATAAGAGAAACATGAATATAAAGGCAAGATATAGAATTATTATAATAACATGGAAATGTGGCAACAACATTTTACATGATATTATCATTAACCAAGGCTCATTGCACATGACGGATGAGTAGAACCTCATTGCACATGATTTTTCTTGAGTAAACCCTCATTAAATTTTAGTTATAATGATTAAAACCTCATTTGACATTACATATCATGTTACTAATCTTTATCCAAAGCATTAAATAACTATCAGGGCACACCCCTCTTAATCATATCATTTCATGCATAAGTGTGCCACATAGATCATACAACATTGATTCATTAAACATAATAATTTATTAAAGAAGTAAGATGTGTGGAACACATAAGTTTATTTCTGAAATCGACATTTATATGTGCATAATGGTGAATACCATTGATATAGAAATGGGTACGGTAATCACTTAAATGATTATTTTGGCATGGGAAATTTTGGTGAAACATCAGTAGCAAAATGACATCAAATAGAAATCATAAAATGGTTTGATGAGAGAGAAAAGGGTCTCTCATCATTTATACATTAAATGGACTGTAATGGAGTCATGGAATACAATATCCCAATATATGTAATGAAATTTAGATGCATAATATAAGGGAACTGCTCAAATGTTAATGAGGTGGGACAAATCCCTTATAGAATTTCAGCATGGTATGGGAGTGCATGGGTGGTATTAATGAGATACAAATGGATCTTTCATCAATCAAAAACAAGGAGTGAAATATAAGAGAGTTGAATTATCTTACCCAAACATTTTTAATTTAAAATAAAAGTTCCTAGGAGTATAAGGATACTTGGACATAAATAACGAAGGAAGGAGAGTAAGGATCCCTTATATAGAAGTGTGATGCCAATGGCTTGGGATATGATTGAGAGAGGATTCAAGGGGTCTTGGGGTGCCATAGGAGGAATATATTTAGAGGAGGGATGATGTTTTTGGAGATTCAAATGGTTTGAGTGATTAGGAATGGGAGATTGAGTGGGTTTATATATGAAAAGAAGTGGGAATTTTTTATTATTTAGATTTTGGACACCACACATTAAACATATAAAAACCAAAAACCAGGTAAGAAACCTGTTTTTGGCTAAAAAGGACTTTGGAATATTCTTGATGTTATTGCAGAGCAGCGCCTTCAGACGGCATGCGATTCCAAGCCCCGGAGTGGCCGGAATTAAATTTTCATTGCGTTCACACTGGAAATGTCAAATAAATGGGATAACTCCTAAATGGTGCTTCAGATCAAAGATCTGAGTGTACGGATGGGCCCAGAATGGGGTTTTTACCTTAGGAACGACATAAAACATGTCTGCGCGGGATGTTTGGACCCCGCGCTCGCTTTCGGATCATTAAACAGATAAATTAATTAATTAATTAATCCGTTTAAGGTTGAAATGAATGTATCTCTTAAACGATGGCTCGTATTGGAAAACTGAGGGCACCGTTGAGTTCGGAGCATGTCGTTTACCCTAGGAGAGGTGTATGTTTTGCGGGCGCGGACCGTCAATGAAATATGGCCCCAGGGGCGTTTTCATAATTTGGAGGCCTCAGGAGTTGAGCTTTATAACTTTTGAATGAGGCCTCAGAATAAAATTCGGATACCTCCGTTGTGCTCGGGAGGTGGTTTTTACCCTAGGGGAGGCTTAACATCGACCCCGTCGAGAGTGTCAGGCGCGTGATAAATTGGGGGTTAAATTCATTTAATTTCGTATTTATTTAATCCCTAACCCCACCCCTCTCCTTCCCCATTTACCTTCCCCCCTGGCGGACGAGCTCAACAAAGGAGGATCCGTTCTCCTCTCCTCTCCTATCCAAGGTGTGGTGGTCGGCGGATCACCGAGAAGCTTCGGGCTGCGCCCTGCAAGGTAGGATCTTGTTTCCATTTTAGTTTCCCACACCATGTGCATCCTAAATTTACGTTATTGAATTAATTTCCAATCTAAAAATTAATCCCATGATCGCGTAGAAAATTTTATGATATTTCCATCACTCTTTTCAGTAGGTAAACTGGAGTTCGGGGGAGGCCAGGGTCGTCCGGCAAAAGTTGCGGAATTTGGGTTTTTTCGTCCTGTTTGGAGGGCTTCTGGCAGTTTGAGGGCGGTGGAAGGTGATGGGGCGCGGGAAACATCAGAAGGGTGTCGCAGAGCGTGGGTGGCCTTAGGCGGGTGTCGCGAAAATAATCGGCGGTGGGCCAGGGCGAGTGGGAGGCTTGAGGAGGAGGTCGGGGCTCAGGCAGAGCGCCTCTGTGCGGCGGCGGGTCGCCAGGGAGCGGCTACCGCGGGGTCACGGCCCACGACCCCCATGCGGCAACAAAGTCCCGCGCCACGCAGGTCATCACACGGCTGCCACAACTAGCCCTCGTGGCTGGTTTGCGCGCGGACTGCGAATCCACAGCCGGCCCGCGCGGCTAAGCCGCGGGTCGTCCCTGGCCGGTCCAGCCGAAGGGGCCTTGCCCCCGTCGGTTTTCGGATGCCCGTATTTTCCGCTACGTTTGTCCGTTTTGAGTGCCGTGTGCGGCAATGGAACCCTATAGACGAGACGAACCTCTTGAGATAGTTTCAGGAATTTTTAATTCCCGAAAAGAGGGGCCTTGGAGGCGTGAAGCGTCTTTAAGTGTATTGACATTTTTTCGGGGGATATTGTTTTTGACGGGGCAGACGCATCTGACGTCTATTTTGAATGCCGTCAGTGGCATTGGAACCCTGAAACCAACGCAGAGCTTTACATTTTGGTTTCAGACATTGAGGCTAAAGTTGAGGCATGGGCCCCACGTCCCGACTTTCGAGCTGCATGCAGCATTTCACGACATTTTCATCGAACGTCCGTTCGGGGCGTACGAGCAGTCATTTCTGGATGTTTTTCCGAGGGGATTGCAATGGTGCAATCAGCCAGCTCTAAAGCCGAATGCTGGTGCAGGCCCCACGAGGGTCGTCTCATAAGTTGACTGTGGTTTTCAGCATTATCACCGGGTGTCCATTTTGCAGAAAAGATTAGTCCATCCTCTGTTCTTTTTTGAAAGGATCACAACGGTGTGATCCGTTCATTGTGTTTTGGGACCGGGATGTGGGTCCCACATAGCATCGCTCGTTTGAATTGCGCCGAAATGCATCTTTTTCTCCAGATATCTATTGCGCTCATGTGAGCAGTCTTTTTGACGTGTTTTCCCGAGGGGATCACAATGGTGCGATGCACCTGACTGTTTTCGGGGCCGAGGCTCGGGATCACGGGATGTTGTTCATGCGTGAGGTTGTGTTGCTGACTTTTCCATCGGATAACCGTTGGAGGCGAGTAAGTAGTCTATCTTGCGTGTTTTTTCTCGAGGATTACAATGATGTAATTTGTTCAGGCAGGTGGAGCCTCTTACGCGATCTTATTAAATGTAGATGCATGAAAGGTGTGCCAGTGGAGGTTCTTCCTGCATTGTTTGTAGAGAACCATTGGCGTGTAATTGCGCACTCTTGGGAGAGTGATATAAATGATTCACAAGATGTGGATGGCCGTTCCTGGGCCTTTGAGGTGGAATTGATACGTTCATGCCTTCGTGTTGATGTTGGGTGCCGGGTGAACCTTAGCCTTTGGGAAAGAGACATGGCATACTCTAGGAGTATGTGAGAATGATGGGATTTACATGTGGATGGTTGTACCTGATAACGTTTGTGCGCTCAGTTGGGTTTGACAAGCGGCCACACGTCGTGTGGGCCCCACGTGCGTGTCGTGATCTGCTTTGCGTACTTTTGACCTCTCAGGACATAGATTTTCCCTTTTGTTCTCGTTTGTTGACCAGAAGGGTAGAGTTTTCCCCTCGTCCTGTTCTCGTTTGGCCGACAGTGATGGTTTGTTCCTCTTCTTCTTCATCTGTGAGGGGTTTCAGTACCGTTCCCATTCACCGGACTGTGGCAACGTTTACGACTACAGGTGTTCGTACAATGTGGGTGTTTTCCCCACTTTTTGAGATGAGTTGTCTCAGTCCGCTTCGACAGTGACTCAGATGATTGGATCATGATCTCCTAGAGAGTAATGTGTATTTTTTCTCGTTCTTTCGTGTCCCCTGGTAGAGTTCATGTGGATTCAGTGTGACCAGCACTTTATGCGAGAACTGATCCTCTACCAAGGAGGTTGTTTCCAACAGGGTTGAGGTGGTTTCCTGCAAGGCTGAGGTTGTTTCCAGCAGGGCTGAGGATGTTACCAACAGGGCTGAGGTTCTTTCAAGCAGAGCTCGCCAGTGGGATACCATCCAGAAAGGATGGCCAGTACAACAGTGTTCACCGAGCAGTACCATCCATTAGGGATGGAAAGATATGTTCTGGGCTTATCTCTAGCTGGACTAGGCAGTGGTCCCCGATGCTGTTCTTACCTCCAGCGGGGTTGGGCAGTGGTCCCCGATTCCTCTCTTATCTCCAGCTGGGCTGGTCTGTGGTCCTCGATGCCGGGCTTACCTCCAGCTGGGCTGGGCAGTGGTCCCCGATGCCGGGTTACATCCAGCTGGGCTGGGCAGTGGTCTCATCACTGACTTTAGCCGGGTCACCCTCCAGTGGATTACCCTATTACGGGATAGGGCATTGTGGCACCGCTCGACTTTTCGGGTCTCCTTGTAGTGGGAACCCGTCAACTTCCAGGGACCCTCCAGCGGGGCTGGGCAGGGGGTCGCCTATCGACTTTGAGCAGACCTCTCAACTGCGGGGCAATGACGTGGTGTGGTTTGATGTTCCCAAAAAACTCTAAAGTACGAGGATCACTTTCCCCACCGATACTCATCCTTGTGAAGCGACCTAAAACCGTGCGGGTGAGTCAGTGCCGCCTAAAGTAGATAGTGTCAAGGTGCGGTGATTGAGCACTTGACTTGTAGTTCGGGGTAGACGTGCGGGATGGTGGGCATCAATGGTGTTACTTCTGGGACTGTTGGCTACTCTTTTCTTGGGCTGAGCTACAGGATGGAGATCCCCTTACGACCTTGTCTGGGCTTCTTTTTGAGCATATGGGATTGTATATACCTAGTTATAGTACCCACTTCTTAGGTTTGGTTACTCTCCTTCCAGGAGAGGCGAAGATGGGCGGGGTATGCCACGTGATTTCCGTGTCTAGCCTCTCATGGTTGGATGAGTCTACTCTCCTGCTATAGGTAGCGAAGAGTTGACGGGAAGTTCATCTTTTCACCGTTTTCAGCTCCTTGTGTCTGGACTAGTCTACCTTCATTCCTCTTGTTGGGTTGAGCTGAACTCTTTACTACACTCTCAGGTGTACTCCTTTACTTTTCCCTATTCTCTCTACTAATCACCCTTCGGTACCTCCTTTGTTGGTCCCTCGAGCCTTCGGGGTATCCTACTGAGTATTTTTATACTCACCTCTGCTTGGGCTTTGGCCGCACTTGGTGAGCCCTTGAAGATGACAGACAGGTTGGACGTGACATCAGAGGAGATTAAGAGTCAGGAACGTGGACAGCGTGCGGTGGTCGGAGTCGGGTTCCAGGAGGGGGACCTTTCCAACTGTTTTCCTTTTTGTTTAACTGTTGCCGGGTTGTGGAACTTTTCTGGTTGTGTGCATGTTTTTCCACTTTTCTTTTCAGTTTACCTTCAGCACTTTCTTTGTACTTTTAGAGGTCGATGAACATTGTGGATTATTTATAACAGTTTCCATTTTCTTTTCTTTTTTACACTCCACATTTACATTGAGTGTGTTTCTTGTGTGTGTGTAGAAGTACTTAGGAAAAGGACTCCTCGAGTTATTGTGCCTTCGGCGCTGGTCTCCAGCCCCTGGACTATGGAGGCAGGCTTGGGTTAGTTGCGGCTTGAGCCCGGGTAGGGTCGGGTCATGAAAAAGTGGTATCAGATGTGGTTGGTTCCTTGGGACGCTGTTAGGACGTACCTAAAATAAAAGAAATTGGTTGGGATATAGGGAAACATTGTAAATGTGTCTTGAGTGTGGCTCCCAAGCCAGGGAGTCCAGTGATGGTGCTGGAGCCAACATATCCATTCACCAGGACTTTGATAACCCGCTTGTTGGCTCGGCATGTAGAGACACTCGTTGTAGGGAAATTTTTTTGTGCATCAAATAGGATTGAGTCTTTGAATTTCCTTCTTGATTCAGATCCCCATCGTTGTTGTTATTGGTATGTACATATATTCTCATCTTCCCATGGCACTCCTTGATTATATTCAGGATGTGTACGCGAAGACAGCCAGCCAGGATACCAGCTTTGGTTTGTGACGACGACCCTGTGAGCTATGAGGACACAGTCCTGGACCCATCATGCGATCCCCTTTCTACAGGTGGGCCAGTAGCAGCACCCCACCTGTTGAGCAGTAGACAGTTTCAGCAGAGCAGGCTGAGCTTGAGCGCAGGTTGAGCGCGCTCCGTGAGTTCCAGTAACAGAGACTGCTGATGTTCAGTGGTGAGCCAGACCCTCAGGAAGTAGAGGTTTGGCTAGAGAAAGTGGTCCATCTTTTCATGCTTCTACAGACGCCGGAAGATCAGAGAGTGGCTTTGACAGCCTGCCTTTTTCATGGAGCAGCTTGGTTTTGGTGGAGTCTAGTGACTCAGTGTCTTGACGATTCATCACTTTCATGGGGAGACTTCCAGTTTTTTTCCATGAAGAGTTTTTCCCCTCCTACTTGTGCTCTATTAAGATTGATGATCTCCTGCAGTTTCAGCAGGGAGGGAAGACGGTGGCCGAGCACGCGGCTAGATTCACAGACAGTGCAGACTTTTACACGAACTTGGTCCATGACGACAACCTCCGAGAGCGGAAGTTTGAGCAGGGTCTCCGTTGAGAGATTCGTGTTGTCATAGTACCCTTGGAAATTTCCACATATTCCGGGGTGCTAGAGCAGGCGCTGGTGACAGAGGGATTCCTGTCACATTCTGGAGTTGGTGGTGGCAGCAGATACGTTGGAGCCGAGACGTCTGCTGCAGCTAGAGGGCGCCAGCAAGAAGAACCTCGACGGAGGTGGATTTATGACAACCGGACTTAGGGGTGTGGTCATACACCACAGTGGCACCAGAGGCCACCTATTCAGCCCGAAAAGAGTCGGTTCAATGCTTGCGATGGGCGAGGTAACCTAGAACGGGACTTCCTGACCAAGCATGCAGAGAGATTCGGGTAGGTAGCATGAGTTCCACCACGACAGAGGTAGCACCATGATCGGAGTAGTACCCAAGGAGGTGGTGCAAGTTGAGGAGCGGGAGGAGCTGGTAGTGGGGGACGACTTTACGAGGTCATCCCATCACCACTAGGCGGTCCATGTCAGGCTCCGGGAGCTGACATTTGGGACCACAGACAGCCGCGAGCTTTGGATATCTACGATCCTGTAGAGCATGGGGTGATAAGATGTACGATCTACAGCTCTTCTACTTCTTGCAGTAAATTTTTTAGACTTTGTGTGTAGAATTCTTTCCTCCCTGCTCCTTATTTGAGTTGTTACCATGGTGATGCATGGCATCGGGTGTAACCCTGTGTTAGTAAAGTAGATGGTGTGAGACCTTTCCCTTTCATCGATGGTGGCAACTCCTTTTCCTTTCGAGAGTGTAAGAGAGTCTTGGTCGTGGGAGATCGACTGTAAATCTTGCATGACTAGATATCCTTGGGTGCTTTACCATATAGATATTCTGATGGAGGGAATCACCAGGACTTGACCCATGTCCATGTGGTGATTCCTGTCATGACGTGCGACATAGAGGTTTGATTGTGGAGGTGATCTACCCGTGAGGTCCATCGGACCGTTTGAGACCGTAGAGAGGGATGGCGAGGTTCCCTACTACCTTTCCCTGACCCCAATGTCTGGATTGGGTGTGTGATGTCTCCCACGTGAATCACCTGAGAAGAGGTGTGTGTGCTCTTACGAACGACATCGGTGTGGGTAGACCTCGCGTGAACAGATCAAATCCTTTGGTCTGTGAGCAGTGGCGCAAAGCTGTGCGATATTTTTTCTGGGTATGAGGGAGGCAAGAGTGGACTTAGTACACTGAGTGTTCCCTGGTTTTGCTTTTTAGGGATGAAAATCTTCAAGGATGGAATTATTTAATAACACTATTTTTGGATACAAAGGACTTTGGAATATTCTTGATGTTATTCCAGAGTAGCGCCTTCAGACGACGTGCGATTCCGAGCCCCGGAGTGGCCAGAATTAAATTTTCAGTGCGTTCACATTAGAAACGCCAAATAAATGGGATAAATCATAAACAGTGATTCAGATAAAAAATCTTAGTGTACGGATGTGTCCGGAATGGGGTCTTTACCCTAGGAACGACATAAAACATGTCGACGCAGGACGTTTGGACCCCTCGCTCACTTTCGGAACGTTAAACAGATAAATTAATTAATTTATTTATTCATTTAATGTTGAAGCGCATGTATCTCTTAAACGGTGGCTTGGATTGGAAAACTAAGGGCGTCGTTGAGTTCGGAGCATGTCGTTTACCCTAGGAGGGGTGTATGTATTGCGGGCGCGGGGCCGTCAGTGAAAAATGGACCCATGGGCGTTTTCGTAATTTGGAGGCCTCGACCATTGAGCTTCATAACTTTTGAACGGGACCTCAGATTAAAATTCCAAGGCCTATTTTTTTTCTCAGGAGGTGTTTTTTACCCTAGGGGAGGCTTAACCACAACCCCGTCAAGAGTTTCGGGCGGGGGATAAATTGGGGGTTAAATTAATTCAATTTCTTCTTTATTTAATCCTTATCCACACCCGTCTCCTTCCTAATTTCCCTTCCCCCAAGAAAATGAGCTCAACCAAGGAGGATCCCTTCTCCTCTCCTCTCCTCTCCAAGGCTTGGCGGCCGGTGGATCACCGAGAAGCTTCGGGCTGCGCCTTGCAAGTTAGGATCTTGTTTCCATTTTAGTTTCTCGCACCATGTTCGTAATAAATTTACGTTTTTGAATTGATGTCGAATCTTAACATGAATCCCATGATCGTGTATTAAATTTTATGATCATTCCATCACTATTTTCGGTTTTTAAATCGGAGTTCAGGGGAGGCCAGGGTCGTTCGGCGAATGTTGCGGGTTTTTGGGTTTCTCCAGCCGGTTTTGAGGGCTTCTGGCGGTCCGAGGGTAGTGGCAGGTGGTGGTGCGCAGGCAGCTTCAGGAGGGTGTCGCGGTGCGCAGGCGGCCTCAGGCGGGTGTCATGGTGTGGGGCGGTGGCTGGCCAGGGCGAGGGAGCGGCTTCAGGAGGAGGTCGGGGCTCAGGCGGAGCACCTCGGCGCAGCGGCGGGTCGCCAGAGAGCGGCGACAGCGGGGTCACGGCGCGCGACCCCCGTGCGGCGACAAAGACCCGCACTGCGTGGGTCATCACGCGGCTGCCGCGACCAGCCCTCGTGGCCAGTCTACACAAGGACCGCGAGTCCACGGCCGGCCTGCACGGCTATGTCGCGGGCCGGCCCAAGTCGGTCCAGCACAAGGGGCCTTGCCCCCCTCGGTTTTCGGACGCCCGTATTCTCCGCTACGGGTGTCCATTTTGATTGCCTTCTGCGGCAGTGGAACCATATAGATGAGACGGACCTTTTGAGATGGTTTCGATAATTTTTAATTCCTGAAACCAGGGGCCTCGGAGGCCCGACGCGTCTTTAAGTGTTTTGACATTTTTCCGGGGGATCTTGTTTTGGATGGTGCAGACGTGTCTGACGTCCGTTTTGAACGCCGTCAGTAGCGTTGGAACCCTGGCACGTATAAGGATCTTTCTAGGGTGGTTTTAGGAATTGAGGCTGATGTTGAGGCGCGGGCCCCAAGACCCGTCTTTCGAGCTGCGTGCAGCATTTCACGACTTTTTCATTGGACGTCTGTTCGGGGTGTACGAGCAGTCATTTCTAGATGTTTTTCCGAGGGGATTTCCATGGTCCAATCCGCCCGATCTAATTCTGCACGCTGGTGCGGGCCTCGCGAGGGCTGTTTCGGGAGTTGACGGTGGATTTTAGCATTATCACCAAGTGTCCGTTTTGGACAAGTGATTAGTCCATCCTCTGTGCTTTTTCGAGAGGATCACAACAGTGTGATCCGTTTGTTGTGTTTCAGGACTAGGATGCGGGTCCCACGTAGCACCGCTCGTGTGTGGTGCGACGAAATGCATCTTTTTCTTCGGATATCCATTGCACTCAAGTGTGAATTCTTTTTGACGTGTTTTCCTGAGGGGATCACAATGGTGCAATGCGCGCTACTCTTTTCAGGGTCGTGGCCCGGGATCATGAGACGTCGTTTAGGCGTGAGGCGGTGTTGGTGACTTTTCCGTCGGATATCCATTGGAGGCGAGTAAGTAGTCGATCTCGCGTGTTTTTCCGCGAGGATTACAACGGTGTAATCAGTTCAGGTGGACAGAGCCTCTTACACGGTCTTATTAAATGTAGAAGCATGAAAGTTGTGCCAGTGGAGGTTCTCCCTACGGTGTTTGCAGTGAAACCATGGCATGTGGTTGCGCACTTTTGGGAGAGTGATATAAATGATTCCCAAGATTTGGTTGGACGTGGCTGGGCCTTTGAGGTGGAATTGTTACGTTCAGGCCTTCGCATTGACGTTGGGTGCCGGGTGCACGTTAGCCTTTGGGCTGGAGATGTGGCATACTCTGGGAGTATGCGAGAATGCTGGGAGGTACATGTGGATGGTGGTACCTGAGAACGTTTGTGTGCTTAGTTGGGGTTGACTTGGGGCCACACGTCATGTGGGCCCCATGTGCGTGTCGTGATCTACATTGGGTAATTTTTACCTCTCATGATGTAGAGGGTCCCTTTTGTTCTCGTTTGTTGACGAGCAGGGTAGAGTTTTCCCCTAGTCCTGTTCCCGTTTGGCCAAAAGAGATGGTCTATTCCTCTTTTTCTTAAACTATGAGGGGTTTTAGTACCGTGCCCTTTCACCAGACTGCGACACCGTTTACGACTACAGTTGTTCATGCTGTGTGGGTGTTTTTCCCCACTTTCTGGTATGAGATGTCTCGGTCCACTTCGAGAGTGACTCAGTGGATTGGGGAGTGATCTCTTTGAGAGGACTGGGGAGTTTATCCAATTATTTTGTGACCCCTAGTATAGTTCTTTTGGATACAGTGTGACCAACACATTAAACGGGCACCGATCCTCTACCCAGGAGGTTGTTTCCACCAGGGCTGAGGTTGTCTCCCGCATGGCTGAGGTTGTTACCAGCAGGGCTGAGGTTGTTTCGAGCAGAGATTGCTAGTGGGTTACCATCCAGAAAGGATGGCCAGTACATCGGTGTTCACCGAGAAGTACCATCCAGTAGGGATGGAAAAAGTAGTTACAGACATACCTCCAGCTGGGCGGGGCAGTGGTCCCCGATGCCGGGCTTACCTACAGTGGGGCTGGGCAGTGGACCCAGATGTCGGGCATACCTCCAGATGGGCTACGCAGTGGTCCCTAATGCCGAGCTTACCTCCAGCTGTGCTGGTCAGTGGTCCTCGATGTCGGGTTACCTCCAGCTGGGCTGGGAAATGGTCCCATCGCCGACTTTAGCCGGGTCGCCCTCCAGTGGATTACCCTGTTACGAGACTGCGCAGTGTGGAACCCGTCGACTTTCCATGTCTCCCTGTAGTGGGAACTCGTTGACTTCCAGGGACCCTCTAGTGGGGCTGGGCAGGGGGTCGCCTATTGACTTTGAGTAGACCTCTCGACTGCGGGGCAGTGACGTGGTATGGTTTGACGTTCCCCCATAACTCTCATGTACGAGGAGCGCTTTCCCCACCGAGACGCGACCTTGTGAAGTGACCTAAAACCATGCGGGTGAGTCAGTGCTACCCAAAGCAGATAGCGTCACGGTGCGGTGATTAAGCCCTTGAATTGTAGTTAAGGGTAGACGTGCGGGATGCTGGGCATCGATGGTGTTACTTTTGGGACTATTGGATACTCTTTTCATGGGCTGAGCTATGGGATGGAGATCCCCTTACGACCTTGTTCGGGATTCATGTTGAGCATATAGACTTGTATATACCTTGTTCTAGTACCCACTTCTTGGGTTTGGTTACTCTCCTTACAGGAGAGGCAAAGACGTGCGGAGTATGCCATGTGATTTTTGTGTCTAGCCTCTCATGGTTGGACGAGTCTACTCTCCCGCTATAGGTAGCGAATACTCGACTGTAAGTTCATCTTGTCACCGTTTCAAGCTCCTTCTGTCTGGAAGAGTCTACCTTCTTTCCTCTTGTTGTGTTGAAATTGACTCTTCACTTCACTATCAGTTCTACTCCTTTAATTTTCCCTGTTCGATCTTCTACTCTCCCATCGGTACCTCCTTTGTTGCTCCCTCGATCCTTCGGGGTATCCTACTGAGTATTTTTAAACTCACACCTACTCGGGCTTTGCCTGTACTTGGTGTGCCCTTGCAGACGACGGACAGGTTGGGCGTGACGTCAGAGGAGATTAGGAGTCGGGGGCATGGACCACATGCGGTGGTCAGAGTCAGGTTCTAGGTGGGGGACCCTTCCAGATGTTTTCCGTTTTGTTTACCTATTGGAGGGTTTTGGAACTTTTCTGGTTGGGCGCGTGTTTTGCCCATTTTCTTTTTAGTTTATCTTCAGCACTTTCTTTGTAATTTTAGAGGTCGATGCACATTGTGGTTTATTTATAGCAGTTTCCCTTTGATTTTCTTTTTTACTCTACACTTTTGTATTGAGTGTGTTGTGTGTGTGTGTACAGGTACTTAGGCAATGGCCTCCCCATGTTATTATGCCTTTGGCGCTGGTCTCCATCCCCTGGCCTATGGAGGCGGTCTTGGGGTAGTCGCGGCTCGAGCCCGGGTAGGGTCGGGTCATGACAAACCAACCCATCGGTTTTTCCAATGGTTGTTCCAATGTGGAATGAATAAAATTATTTTATAATCCCAATGTCCAATTTTTTTAAAATATTATGCTTTCTTATGTGTATGTGGGTCACACTTTCAATGAAATTATTTTAGAAAGTTTAAATGTTTTGTAAGCCTTGGAGGGTCCACTAAGGCACACTAAAATTATTTAAAAAAAATAATATAAAGTCACATTATTCTAATGGTAAAACGTATATTTTCCAAATTTACCTTTTATATGATTTTATTAGATCACTATTGGGTCATTATGATGTCATAAAAAACATTATATATTTAAATGGTATTTAATTTTTACCCAAAAATTCGACTGTCTCAAAAAATTATGAAATAATCACCATTGGATAATTTAAAAGTCAGAATTCCAAAAATAAGATTCATATTATCTAAATAAATTTATATATATCTGAATTTTAATTTTTAAAATAAAACCTACATTTATTGAAAATTCATTGGTTTTGACAGAAATAGTTTTCAAAACCTTAATAAAAATTACAATTTCATTCATAAAACATATACACTAATTTATATTTAATAAAAAATAATTTAGTGACTATATTTTATTAATATATTATTTAATTAAAAAATACATTAATTCATCAAAATAGAATTTTTAATTGAATTTAATTATTAACTAAAAAATATGATTTTTTTCTCAAAGTAACAATAATAAAATGAATGTATATTATTTAGTCTTTAACAAAATAATAGAAATATCATATTGATTGGGTCTTGTTACATAATATTTTATAACACCCACTTAATACCTAAGGGTAAGTTATGAGATTGTTACAAATTATTGTGGTGGCTCGAATAATATTGCTCAGGTGGTCATCTCTATTAACTTCCACTTCCCCAATAGGTCATTCTTTTGAAGCTTAACATTTTGATGCTCAGCTTGGGCATGGTCAAGAGTAAAGCCCAATGACGATCCCTCCTTTATGAGCTCCAAAAAAATGGGCTTTGTGTGCAGAATTCTACTAGATGAGACCATCACTTCCGTTGTTTGAGTAAATTTGATTTGTTAAAGCTGGATATATATAATAATCATTTTATCACCCTTTAACGACTATATTAGCTATGGTAACAATTCTTAACGGTATTTCTAAATCCAAAACATAATACTAATGATGTGCATATGTTTTATATAACCATTTGACATAATAACACGTTTAATTATATCAAGCTGAATTTTAAATAATAAACGTTTATGTCATTACATATTATTTAGGTGTTCCTGTGATTTATCTATTTCTTCCATTATTTATGTGTTCTTAATTCTTCGAAAAATATTAATATAGGATATTTCCACCATCGATCCATGGAAAAATTATCTGAGACCAGAGATCCAACATCAGAACAACATATTGAAGCTGTGACGATGAAGGACAGACATGAATCACCCAAGGCAGCAGTTTATGGTGGAACACAGAGTAGTGGATTCGACTAGGTTCTAGTGGAATGCATGGTGGGAAGCGGGTCACTAGAAGAGAAGCTGATGGGGAAGGTGGCATATGGCCTAGCAGGGGGCTAGCCATAGTGGAGCGTACGACTAATGGCCCTCCAGTTGGGTGGACAGCAGCGGAGCATAGGGCAGCCATTCAGGTTGGACAACATGAGAGCCCGCAGTGGCTGATGGTAAAGGTGGAAGCCGGGGATGTGACTGTGAGGGGCCGCGTACTCGGAATGGTATACATGGAGCCTACATAATTGAAACTTGCGAGGGAGGTCAAGGATGTGGTGGCCATCCTCATTGACCAATGTTTCTCAACATTGATCAGGTGAATGAGGCTGGGTCAGCCTTATGCAAGAGAAGTGGGTCAGCCTTTGTGTAATGGGTCATGCGAGATGGACTGAGCCACTCTAGTGGCCCATCGAGCTGGGTCCATCCTGATGAGGTGGTCCTTTTGATATGGACTGGTGGAATTTCAGTATGGATTGGTAAAATTATAGATTTTCCCATGGTTTTTTCCTTGATGGTTTTGTATGGAATTACATCTACATCACTGGATGGTAGTCCACTTTTGAGGTTGAGTCCCTGATAGAGTTTTAGTATCCATACATCGGACTGCAGAAATCCTATATCACCCCTGATGGATTTTTATAGGAATTTACATGACCTCAATGCATAGGGAGATATTCCTCCAGCTACTAGGATGTATCTATAGGGTTTTCAATATTCACTAAGAAGGATCCCCTGCATTACGAGCCACATCGATAGGGTTTTCAGAATTCTATAAGAAGGATCACATATGTTGTGGGAAAATATATACTAGGTTTTTAGTATTCTATAGAAAGGGTTCCCTCTCTATATTATATAATCTTTGACCATTATATTATCTTTGGGTTGGGACAGTATTAGTGGGACCTCTTTGAAAGAGTATCTGATGATATCAGGGATCGAGGAGTGAGTTCACCTGGATTGACCATGCCTCGAGCAGAATCATGTGGATGATGATAAGTTGTGACTTACCTCTTTACCTTGTGGCTGGTTATGAGTATACCAAGACATAATGGATGTGTATTCTATAAAAATATCCATGTGTATAGATGAATGTACATATTTTATTTTCCATTTTTATAAAATTTTTGTATTTCATAGTGGAATTAATTATTAGTTTTGGGGTGACCTGCATAGTATTGTTTTAATCACCCCTACATGGTCTTTACCCTCACCTGTTGTGTCTTCCATTGATGATCAATGCTTTCACAGAGCCCTAGGTAAACCAGGGCTAGGTGGTGGTTAGAGAGGCCAGACAGATGTGTGGTACTCATACAACTTCATAAAGGTGACCTACATCTACCCATCTGGTAGGTTTTTCTATGTATGAGTTTGAGGAACTTGTGCTTTATCTTTTTTATACTATTTCATTTGGTGGGTTAGTATTCTAGCCCTGTTTAATTTCCAGTTTTACATTGTGGTACTCTGTGGTTGGTTTCTTAGTTTATGCATTCATTTTTTACTTAGTGTATTAAAATTTCACCACTTTGGGCATGGATATGTGTGTGTGTAGGTATATAGGATAATTTCTCCCATTTATGGGATATGCCTACTCGATGCTAGTCATCAACCCCTAGCCTATTAGAGGTGTTCTTGGGATTTTCAAAGCATAGGCCCCTCTGGGATGGGTCATGAAACTGAAGGCTTATTGGAGGAAGGGAGGGATGTTGGGTGAATAAATGGGTAGGTATTGGCTGATCCAATATTCTTTAGAGGTTTGAATAAAAGTTAAATAGAGGTTCCAATTTATTAAATGGAGGAGGGGCAGTTTAGGAAACTACAAAACGATATTTTTTTTTATAAATTTATTTTTAATTTAAAATATAGTCAACCAGAGTTATTTATAATTTGAGATGATTATTTGATGTTATCCCCTTATCCAATGAATTTGGGACATTTTTAGGTCATATAATTAACCATATCTTCTATTATTTAACACATAGTTAAACAATTAATCTCTTACAATTAAAACTTATCTTTTTTCACTATAGGGTTGATATAGTTACTATAAAATGAAAAACTAACCCAAATGGAACATTTATGTTATATTTGACATTATAATAGTTATTTAGAAGTATTATGTATTTTTATTAATTTTATAACACTTAAAAAAATATTATTTATTTTAACGTTTCATTTTGGTCACTTTTGATAGTATTTTTTGTATTCCTTTTCAAAAATATCAAACGAACATGATAACATAAAACTGATACTTCTGCTATATCAATAACATCTCTAAGTTATCAAAAAAAATTCGTGGATGCCATTAATTAAGAAAAATATAGTTATTTTAATAACTCAAATATCATATATTTGATATCTCAATTAATTAAAAAAATAATGCATCATTATTTTACAGGCCTTTGATTAAATTATCTTTACTCTAAAAAATAAAAAAAATTATCCCGATGGATATATATATCTTATCTTTCTAATTAATATTTATATTCTAATTTTTGTTATTTATAAACCTATATTAAAAATTATTTTGTCATTAAAATTTGATTATGATTATTTTAACTCTTCTTTAAATAAAATATAATAAATTTCTGAATCTAAAAAAAGTGGTATAGAAGGAACCATATTATTTATATAAACTTTATTTGGGTTATAAAACCCTTATCAAATGGAATTTGGACATTTTTAGGATAATTTTATAGTATTATAACAGAATGTTTACCATTAAATATTGTACTTAACTTTAGCCGCGGTAAATAAAAATTAAAAGTTAAAAGTCACCAAAAATCATTTTGTGCCTATTAGATGACATTTTTCATACTAATTATAACCATTTATTTCTTTTCTCAAATTCAATTTAGAGAAGTGGTAAAAATATATTTAATGATAATCCCACATATGTGACCAGAAGGCGGGTAAAAGAGATGATCAAAAGTTCAAAAAAATTTATATCTAATTCTATTATAAAAATGAGTCAAATGACCTGAATTAGAATAATATATGTATTATTTTTCTAATGCGACTTTAAAATAAATTTAATGTTAAATAAATATTTAAATGAAAAAATTTGGTTTCAACTACAATGTAGTATATTTTAATATTCATCAAAAAATGAAAATTTCCAATAAGATACCAATTATATACAATAAGTAAATTTTTATTTTATTATTTGAAAAGTATGTATTATTTTAACAATATCAATTTATATGAGTGAATAAAATTAATTTTATCGAATTTTATGAAAATTTGATCATTTGATAAAAAAGTTGTTTAAAACATATCGACTTTACCAAAGATTATATTTTTCATTATAAAAAGACATTATAAATAAAATTTAAAAAGTTCTTATTACAATTTATATTACCATTTTAATATCCAGGTTATAACTATCTTATTTAAAAAATAATAATAGTAATCTGTTGTTTCATAGAAACTCGGAGGTGAATATAGCGCTAGAAAAGTCAGTGTTACATGTAGTGCCAGCTTCCATTGGTTTTTTGTAATACTTAGTGATTATATATAATAATATAAATCTATATTATGTATTACATGATGTAAAAATATATATAAAATATTAAATTAATTCTAAAATGTAAATTCATAATATCTTCAGGAGTTACATTATACCACCCTTAAAATGAATTCCGCCCTCGAAATTCATCTGCGTTATCAAAATTTTATTACATGATAGTTTCGTTCATTGAAACCCACATCGTAATAACGAATTCTAAAAATTGATTTTAAAAATTAATGGTTTGACAATAATAGTTACACAGTGTAACTCATAGTTTGTATTCCACATAGTAGAACATAAGAGAAGATTTGGGAATGGTGGAAAATTTTAATAATATTAATGATTGATAAAGATAGCTGATCAAAAGAAGCATTGCGATCTAGAGAAATATATCATCCTGAAATACATAATCTAATGAATATTGAATGTGGATAGTTATATCATCAAAAATGATTATAATATGAAAACCTTTTACATCATTATTATTTTCCTAATGTTGAATAAATTTCAAGAGAATATTTACATACCTAATTTCAGCCAAACTTCCCAATTTTTTTCATTTCTATATTTACAATTAATCTCTTATATCAAGAAAAGAAGTTGAATTATTCGTTTATGAAGCATTAGAAAATACTGAGAAGAACGATAGGTCATTCGATCTATCTTCAAAAAATGGTTATCAAATGTTATTAAATATGTATAAATCTACCTTTTCTAAGATAATAATATATTTTTAAAAAATTTATACTGAGTATAACTTATACTATCCATAAATGGACAAGCATAAAATCCTTATAAAAGAAAAAAAAATCCCAAACTTTTGAAAAATCTTAACTAACTCATATTATCATTTATCCCCCATATATCTTAAGGTATATCATGTTGGTCAGATTTCAAATATGTTAACATATTTATCATGTACTCTCTTGATTCATGGTAATATCCTAAAATAACATGAATCCGTATTAAAAAAATGCATGTTTCTTTATTGTAATTATTATTGGATATATTCCTTAAGTCCCAAATATTTTTATACTTTATCAATGATAGCACAACCCACATGTCAATAAATCATTAATTAGTTCCAAAGAAATCAGTACCATCCAATTTATATATTCATATCAATCATATCTTTATCCAAACATCATTATCTTAACATAAGGAACACGTTACGTGTTACCTTTACCTTAATCATAATTTCAGCATCACATATCTAGTCTATTAGAGCCATTTAATATATTCCTGTTAATCCCCAGTGAAAAAAACATAAATTGATAAATCTTTATACATTTAATAATTCATGAATCTAATTTAATAAACACATCAATCGGTCCTCATAAATTGTTGTCTTGGAATAAGTCCTTCTTTGATTTAGATGTAAATTATTAGGTCAAATCAATAAGTTGGGTAATTACGGTGTTCTCCATGGATAATACATCGAACTCCATGATATTTTGTCAATATATTACACTTTTTCCCACACATTTAACATATTACCCTCCATTTGATGAAATCATCAAGTTTCTTCTACCCTTATTCTTGAAATTTAGGAAGATAAATCTACTTTATTTTATGTTCCTCACCATGTGAACATGCATAATAGTCTTTCTTCCTCTTATTTGATGACTTAGTAATAGCACTAATTCTCACCTTTTAATAATATATCATGATAACTAATTTGGAATAATATCAATATATTTTTCTCAAGTCCTTAACAAATTTCATTTCTCAATGTCACCAATTTTTCAATAAGATTCAATGTTAACCCAGTTCCTTCCAGTTCCTTCCTGTTATATCCATTATCTAATACCAAGAAGAATTAAGTAGGAAATGATTATCATAGGGAGGTATCAAAAAACCATAAAAACAACCAAAATGACATCTATATTATGAATCATTTCATAAAATATGACTTCCAATGTTTATCCTTGTTTATTCGTAACCATCTCCTATTTAAATCATTCATGATAGTTTGTGAAGAGTTTGTGAATTCCTGACGAACATCCCTGCGGAGTGCCTAGCCAGATGTGTAGAAATGGAAATTTTTTTTATACTAGATTACCCCGAGTTAGGCTCACAATATGTTCTCAGAGTTTTTACTCTTATGTAAATGTAGTCCAAAACCACATCAACTCGTTGTATCAAGACATGGATATATTTATTTGAAACCACACAATATACCCTTTTCCAAAATTTGAGGAATTTTTTCAAAATATAGATTCATCCTTATACTTATCCATAAGGATATCCAAAGATATATCCTTTAAAATATACCTAAAAAACTAACTAAGGTTTTCTCATCCTAGTTTCCAAAGGCTGACTAAACTTCCCTCTGATACCAACTATAGAGACCCAGGATTAACATAAATGTATAGTACATCATTTTATAGGAATATTCAGTACATTACAATAATAAAATCATGAGGACCATAATTGTTTAGTGTCATTGTAATCCTTGAAACAAAATCTTCTATCATGGTGAGAGATCATAAATATCTCCCATAAATATATCAACCTTTAGTACTTATTATCTAATACCTTTTTAATATGCTTCGAAAAGGAAACATAAAATATGGGGGAGCTCAAATGATCAATATGGGTAAACAAGGGAGTCATGTATGCATAATCATGAGCTTAAGGATACTAGAACGTGATCATTAAATGAGAATATCATACCCTATATATCAAATATTATATACATGAATCATATAATAAATCATGGTAGTTCATAAGATATGAATAATAATGAAATATAGAATATAATCCATGAAAACATAACATTGAAATAAAACATGGAATTGTGGAAGACACATAAGTATATAATATGATTTCCATAGTCACCAATGCATCACTTCCAAGACTGTATGGTTAGTATAGGTTCACTACCCATACTATATTGGTACTAAGGGATCACTACCATGGCCATCTTAGTAGCGTCTGTTTACTACCCATACCATCTTGGTAGTCATGGTTCACACCCATGGCCATTTTAGTAGAATGCGTTTACTCCTCATACTATCTTGGTAGTCAAGATTCAATCCCATGGCCAACATAGTAGTCATGGTTCATTCCCATGACCATATTAGTCTATCTCATGAGATAAAAATCTTAACCCAATGCATTCTTTAACACTGAAATCATATATACATATTCCACACAATCATAAACAATCATATCTTATCTCATGGAGTTAAATGGGAGTTATAAACTTGTAAACATATCATAACCTATGGAAAAGATAGAGATTTAATAATAATTTAATCAAAATCATAACATGGAAAAGAGAAATGGATTCCACAAACATATAAACTGTGAAAGGGAAATGAATTTCATAAATAAAAAACATTAAATAGAAATTGTTCTCATAAACATAAAAACTAGGAAAAATAAACGAGTTTCATAAAGACCATGACATTAATCATAACCCATTAGTTGAATGTATATGAATGGATCCTTTAGATAATATTCTTAAAAAGCATGTTTAACATCAAAATATGTCATTTTAGATGGAAAATAATTTTTAAATACCTTTCAAAGACATTTCTTGAGGAAAATATCTTCTATTATTTGAAAAATACTTTTTAATACAGAAAACAATTTTATAATCACTTTCATAGAAAATAAAATTAAAACAAATAAATAAGACATGAAAATCAATTGAAACTATTTTTCTGTGAATCAATATAATAAAAATTGAAAAATATTGGAAACTATTTTTGTTGTAATTTTTTTGAAAAAGCAATATTAATAATTGACCCTTTTAACATGAAAATGAAGTGTCACAAAAATGATGGTTAGTAAATCCACACTTGTTGTATGAGGTAAAATGAATATTCCTTTTTCAAGGTGAAAAGGTTCGAAATATTCCTTGATTAAAAGAGAAAAGAAGATTCCTTTTAAAATCTGTAAAAGAAAAAAAATTAAAAATTTATTTTACTAACTATATGAAATTAGAATTATATTCTTGGAAATTATTTTTAGAAAACATGGTTTTGAAAGTTCACAGATTTCGAACTGAAGAGAGGGTAAAGTCAGGATTTACTAAAAAAACATTATTTACTATGTTAACTACCAAATACTAGAAAAATGGTACCAATAAATTATTATATTTTGAATATCACAAGTATATGAAAATTAATTAATTTTCCGTGAGATTTATCATAATATTTATTAAAAAGAAAGCATAAACATGGATAACCACGAAATGCAATGATATTGTTTCAATAAACTCTCATAACTTTTTTATGTTGGGATCATAATCTCCATTTAAGTAAAATTAAATTAAATGAGTCTTAAAATAAAAATAAAAGTAGATAAATCATGATATATCATGTAAAACAGAAGTATATACACCTCAAAAATGAATTGAGGTTCATAACAAAACATGAGTCCCAAAGAAGGAAAATTGAGAAAAAACTATTTTACCAATTTGGTAACTCTCAGAACATAAACCCCTTGAAAAATGGATCATAGAATGGTTGTTTGAATAACCCTAAATTTATGTATAATATAGATATAATACAATAATGGGTAGTATATACACCACACAGAAGGAAAGAGTGGAAAACAGAGAATGTATCTCACAAAAATAAAATGTGAGATGAAATCCCCTTACCATGTGCATTGACTATCTTTATACTCGAACAATATTCCTATATAATAATTTTATGGTAATTATAAATATTTTACAGAATTATATCATTATATATAATACCACACATGTTTTGATTATATCCTTATATTATCAGCTTTATAGTGATCCTATGTTGTGGTTTCATTTTGGGAAATACTCCCTTTGTTCTTCACTTGTGTCTTAACTTGTTTTATATTTTTTCCTTATACATATATCATGATTCCTAAATGTAAATCATGATATAAATATAATTTATATCCATTATATTTATATTATAATAATCTATATAATAAATAATTAGGAAATGGATTACACCATTCATGGAGTTTGTTAGTCCTATGTATGCATGAACATGGATTTTGTTTTAATTATCATATTGAAAGAAAGTAGGTAAATGAAATATATATATATATATACATTTATGTACATATATATATATATATATATTATAGTAACATTATTTTATCATATATATCATATAATCTCCCTAAAATCATCCTTAATACACTTCATGTTGTGTGTGAACGAATCACATCGCTTTGTTGGGATGATTGTCCACACATTCTCAAAAAATATTATCATATTAAGACCAAATTGTATGTAAAAAGGATTTTTTTCTAAAAATGGATAAATAATCATAAATAAATAATAATTATTACATATAAAAAATATATATAATTATAGTTTTCATCATAATGGTCACATGATTGGTGGTAAAGGAAAGATGAACAATTATCGTTTCGTGTGGAGTATTTTTCCATACATAGAAATAGTATGTTATATATCCATTAAATAGAGGTGTGTGTATGTGTAGGAATAAAAATAAGTATAAAAATATATGAGAATATTGAGGATACTAGTGTTTTCATTCAATAATTGGGTAAATATAGTGTAGGTGGTGGAGAAGAAAAATAAATGAAATGATCTGAGAGATGATGTTATCTCTTAATCAGTTAACTCCTTTTGGATTGTTCCAAAAGACATCATTGAGTTACATTAATACATATTGATGAATTATATGATTAATTAAGGGTATTAAAAAGAATAAATATTCAGGGTTGGATGATCTAAAATTCTTTGGTGGTGTTAATAATTAGGTAAAGAGAGGTGCACTTTTATAAGAGGGTGGTGGGCCACTTTTGGAAACTTAAAAACTATTAATTTATTATAAATTATTTTTTGATTTAAAATTGATAAAAAGTGTGTTATCTTTAATTTTAGATGATTATGGTTCGAAATTCCTTCAAAATTTTAATTTGGGACATGTTTAGGACAGAAAACCGACCTTATCTTTTTTGTTTTAACCCTTATTTAAACAATTTAACTCTTACCATGATAAATTGTATTTTTACTCTATTGGGTTAATATAATTAATATAAAATTTCAAAATGTCCTCAATAAGATAATATCTATGATATATAACCTTTTCCTAGTTATTTTTCATAATTATATATTTTAATTAGTTTTATACCAATTAATAAAATATTATTTATTTTAAAGTATCAATCATGTCAATCATGATAATGTTCAATATTTTCTTTTTTAAAAATATCAAACGAACATGTAAACATTGAACCAAAACTTCAAATATGTCACTAATATGTCTAAGTTATATAGGAAATTCTTGGATTTCATTAATCTAAATAAATTTTATTTATTATAATATTTTTGATATAATTAATTTGATATATCAAATATTTAAACAATTAGTACATCATTATTATAAAAGACAATAGTTAAATTATCTATTCACCATAATATCAAAATAAATTAAAATAATGAATATATATTTCTTATATTTCTAATGAATATATATAGTGTAATTTTTATTAAGTATATCCCTATATTAAAAATTATTTATTTATTAAAATTTTAATATGGCATTTTAACTCTTCTTTAAATATAATATTAAAAGACTCCGAATCTGACACAAGTGAATTAAAAATGATAATATTTGGGATCTATTTTCTTTGGGGTGTAGAAACACTTATTCAATGAAACAATTACAAATTTTAGGGTAATTTTATATTATTATAATATTAATTTTACCTTTAGTTACTCTATTTCACATTAATTGTGAAAAATAAAATTCAAAAGATTCAATTCACCAAGAAATATTTTTATTGTATTAAACAAAAAATTTCATACTGATTACAACCATGTGTTTTAATTTTATAAAATTCAATTCACAGAAGCAGTAAAATTACATTTAATGCTAATCCCACAAATGTGGCATAAAGGCAGGTAAAAGAGACGGTCAAAAGATCAATAATTTCTTATATCTATTTCTATTATAAAATTGATTTATTTGAAATAAATTGGATCAATATATTTAT
Source organism: Viscum album (assembly GCA_963277665.1). Lineage (NCBI taxonomy): Eukaryota > Viridiplantae > Streptophyta > Magnoliopsida > Santalales > Viscaceae > Viscum > Viscum album. The sequence continues at coordinate 1,149,210,647 of OY728121.1, read as the reverse complement.
TATTTATCTATTGTGACATTAAAATAAATTTAAAATAAAATAATTATTTAAATGAAGAAGATAGTTTTTAAGTACAATGCAGAATAATTTACAATTCATCCAAAAGATAAATATTTCTGCAAAATACCCAAAATGAACCCAAAGTTAATATTGATATTATGAATTCAAAAATGATATTTATTTTAACAAAGTCAATTTCTATGATTTTATAATATTAATTTTGTCATTTTTAGTGGAAAGAAGTTCATTTGAAAAAATTAGTTTTAGAATATAAAGACTTTACAAAAAATTATACATTTCATTATAAAAACCACTATAACTAACATTTTAAAAAAAGTAATTACTATTAATATTATGTGTATAACATCAAGGTTATAACTATCTTATTTAAATAATTATAATTTTAAAGTGTTTTTCACATAAACTTGATGTTATGTGTATTGCAAGCCAAGTTGGTGATGCATGCAGTAAAGCTTCCTTTAGTGCTACGTAATACATAGTACTAATATATATTAATATAAATCAATATTTAGTATTACATGAAGTAAAAACTATCAATGTGAATAAAGTTTTTTGAAAAAAAATATTTATAATATCCTAGGGTGTTACAGAATGTTGTCTCACACTACACAATATGTACAGGGAACCTCTGCACTGGTATGAGAGTGGAGTACCTTCCCCAAGTGTAGTACCACAAGGATTGAAAACCTGAACCCATGATTTGGGTAGTCCCATATATAGAAAAGAAGTGATGTAATGGGAATTCATTTTTAGATGATACATGGGTCTACCGATCCCATAGTCTATATCCAAGAACCACACAAATCTATATCATCATTTATTCACCCCTGGATGGAGTTCCATCTTTAACACACCACACATCATAACACTACAACTATTAGGGGATCCTCTCCCTGATAAAATAGGGGAGCACTACTATAACAAAATATAGAGAATAGGGGACCTATATCTTAAGATAATTGGGAAAGATACTAAAACTGATGTCAGCCCAGTGAGCCACCCTAACCACCAACCTAGGATATGTATGGATAAAACAATGTTGGGCTCGAAATAGAAGAAAACATATTTTCTAGGACCATAAGGAGGACCCCATCATGTTCTATAGAAAAATAAACACTTCACATAGGCTACTCACATGACTAAATCTAGAACTCATATAATGAGATATGGATGGTGTAATATCTCTAGATTTTTTTAATTAATGTATATGTCATGAAATAGGGTCCACACAATGTTAAAACCCAGCACGAGCACCTGTTCATGTCCTCTATTTTCATGGATATTCTATTCATGTATGTGTACATGGGGTGCATAGGTTTCACATGGCATGTCCTACCTTATCTTTCACCAGTCTATGATCATCCTCTACACAGATTGACCACCCATTCCTCTCTCAAGGCATGTACCACTAGGTACAGGGTGTTTGCATATAAAATTACCAAATTTAATTTCGGGTTTAACATTTCCATTTTTGACACCCCATGTTTGTGTAAATTATATTATTATTTTACATTTTCGTGTTTTTTCACACAAATAAACATTCCATGTCCTCTAGCCATACGACATTAGGTCACTACACATCATGTAACCCTAATACAAGTTGAATAGTACCCAAAAGGCATCTTACCAAAATTAAAAAATGCATGGAATGTCTCACTAGTTTACCTGTCATGTAAACATGAATTTCGATTGTAATTTCCATATTATAATAATAAAGTCACCAGGTGTAGAATGATGCTCAGATCATGTTGCTACTCGATCTAATGATGATAGCAACAAATAACACAGATTGGAAACAACTCATAACTTCAATCATCATTCAAATGGTGATAGGTGGGGCACAATTCCTCTTTGTTTCATGAACTCTAAATGATGGAGGGAGAGTGTAGGTTAATTTATTAAATTATGTTCATTTAATTAATAATCTAACCATTTGTTTCCCCTTTAGATCTCCTTCAACCATACTCCCAATACTAATAAATATTTTGTCAATACTAGTGTAAATATGATGTTATTAACCCAAAATAGATATTAGATATCTAATCGAAGACTCTTCCCCGGAGTTATATCACATTTCAAGAAAAAATACACATTTCTGGACAAATATATGTAATATTTTTAATATAACTATGCATTGACTCTCCATGCCTCATAATGATTCACTAACATAGAACCTCGATTAAAAAATATTCTTATAAATATTAAAAAGTGTTACAGGTCAAACTCGTGTAATTAAATTATTTCCACCTTATGTTTTTTGTCCTAGAAAAGAAAAATCCTCTGAACTTGGGAAAACATTATTTTATCCACTAGAAATCCCGCACCATTGACATCGCTAAGAGTTCCCATGCTGCTTACAAGAACACACTAAAGGGAAACCCCAAGACCAAACCACACTCACATCTAGATCCTACATAGTTTATATTGAGCAACAAGTGGAACACATATCATTAGCTATGATATGTGAAAAAACACCATTCACCGCCATCCATCTATGGTCATATGTTGTAGAATTACACCACCTTTCTAACCTGAAAAAGATATAAACTGAACCTAGCATTTCACATCTTCAACTTGATGAAATTCACCATAACCTTGTCAAGATTCTTATGTTCAAGGTTGATTCCGAGCATGCGAGGGTACTAATAAAAAAAATAGGGCTTCCAAATAGTAAAAACGTGGTATAAGGGGGCCCTTCATCCATAAACCTATAGTTGTCACATAACTCTACCAATAGGAAACACTTCCATACCCACTACTTGAATACCAGGTGAGTATGGAAGGTAGAAAACCAATCGACACTATGAAAAAAATGTAGGGACTAACTCTACTACAATGGAACTGTTCTATGCAAGTCTCTCCCTAAACCAGGGATACCATGTATAATGGTTAGGTAGAAAAGCTCCATTGGAAATTCTAGGACCTACTCTAACACTCTTCTATAAAACAATACCTCAAGCAATCATGTCTATGTAACTAGTCCTCCACACCTCAACACTATCCACTTTGAGAATAACTAACTCAATTGAATGGTTTTAATCATGTCACAATAATGAGTTTTTATGGGGAATCTTTCCCTCTTTCTCATGTTTCCAAACATAAATCAACAACACAAACAAAATATTTTCTCAAAGCCCCATATAAAATTGGTTAAACTTCATGAAATAAGAGGAAATAAAAGAGTACCTCCAAATTATCTAATAATTACTACAAAAAAAATTATTAAGGAAACAAATAATACCTCCATTCTTCCTCATAGGATCTTTGTTAAAGGCCTATATGGCCTATAATTTTCCTCACCACCATCTTTCATCTCCCTAAGCATGGAGTGTACCTCCTAGGGGTGGAGTTGAATAACCTCAATCCATATTACGCTCATGCTTCTCTACCATATCCTCTACCATATCCACCATCATTAAGGACTCTGTGATTGAAATGTAGCCTCTACCAAGGTGGTCAATATATCAGCTGCCATTTAACAACATCGTGCCTTAGAAAAACTACATATATAAGTCCTCATCCATTTACAGAACCTTTCATACTTTTGAACTAATTCATGAAGCTGTTCCTATGCTATAGGCCCACGTGACTTAGTCTAGGCATGGGTATTCCTACTATGTCATGATCCTATCATAAGTCATCTATCAACTACAATAGACGTCATATCCACGTGACTACCTCTACAGTACATATCTTCCCATCCCTCCATTAGGAATCAATCAAATACCAGATCTCTCTCCAGGTTATCCACTTTAGTGGGAATGCACAAGGATATATAACATTATGAGACGTCTATATGAAGACCCTACTCAAAGTTATGATTTCTGAAGAACGAGTCTCAAACCATATAATGGGAGAATCATGACAGGTCTATGAACCTCAGTGTGTACTCTTCTTTGTTATTGATACCATACTAATGTTATAGAATCCCTTGGAATCACAATAATCTCAATGTGGAAAGGTAAAACTATTCCCTAAAGTTCCACTCAAACTCCAACATAGTGAGCATCACCACATAATGAATCTACATCACTAGAGTCCTCCATCACCTGGATGAACCCTCCACAATGCTACTTCTGGGACCTCAATCTGATATAGAGGTGTCTTTAGAAGGCGATAAACACGTGTGAATACCTCTAGCTATTCACCATATTTTTAGTAGTATAAATCACCATAATAGATTAGAGGTAGCTACCTCTGGAACTTATTTAGTGCACTCCAAATATGTGCATCCTCTATTTGAACATCCGGCCTATCCACCTACTCGATGGGTGGTGGATCAACATGCAGACCACATGAAGGTACCACCTAGGAACTAATTCCCTACATTAAAGCCTCATCATAAGGAAAATAATCATCACAATTGCACTGTGGAACCCTATTTGTAATTCGTCATGGTGGAATCCAGAAATAGAATCAAGATGTGCCTTTGTCAAAGAGTATATCTAGGGAGATGACTGAAGACAGACACAGAAAACACCAACCAATAATATGTGATGCATGTATCATTATTTCCCGCTGACGAGTTTCCTAATGTACGAAGTCAATAATTAGGTAATCAGATTCTTGGAGAATGGACACGTCTTCCATGAAAGCAACTCTAGAACCTCTATCATGAGAGCTGATATAAAAAAAACAAATACTAACACTATGAAACCCAACCAATATCACAACACAATGGTCCAAATGTAAAACTATCTCTCTTACTACACTAGTATGACTTGACCCACTGAGGCCATGGCCGTAACTGCCTAAGAACACCTCCAATAGGCCAGTGGCTGGATACTAGTGCTAATTAGGCATATCACACATATGGGAGGAATTTTCCAAAAATACAAAAACACATGAACCAAAAAACACCTCCAGGAAATAGTTCATAGATATGAAAGGATGGAAATAAAAATGTAGGCATACATCAAGCCCAAACCAATGTACAATAAAATTACAAAAATAATAAAAATGGAAAAGATATGCCCAAAAAAATGTAGAAGTTTCCAACCTACTCACATGAAGAAGATCAATATCAATAGAAAATGCTAAAAAGATCCTCATCCAATATTTGATAAAAACCTTGGATGGTCTATCTCAGTTAATATTGCTAGCGTCAAATCCTCGGAGGACGCTTTTGATTGGATTGTGTTCTAAAGAAGATAGAACACATGCGGGAAATTACTATGTCTGGGTGAGTAAAAAATAACTAATATGTTCTCAAAAAACCCAAACATAAATGTCTTCAGCTAATAGTAAATCACACACTATACCAAGTTAGAAAGAACCCATCAAGAGAGAATCTCCATCTCAAAACAGCCTTTTCTAATCATGATTATTACTCATCTTCTTTAAAGTGGTGTCAACCCATACACATGAAAACACTGTAACGACTCTCGAAATATCATAGATATACTCATCTTGGAATCCAAGTCTCAAGAGGTATTGAATTCATAAACAGCTATATGATTCTACATGGGGATATAATGTTAACAAACAACTAAAAGAACACACACTATGAGAACATCCATCCTAGATAGAACTATTCTGAGAGATACACTATATCAAAAAACTCCACCATTCCTGATGGTACATCCAAGAGATCATGATCCATTAGGAACATATATCCATGTAAAAATATATTTCAAAGCACCAGATATCCCATAAACACTAACCTGCTTTCTATATAAGGTCGTAATAACCCATGTGGTGAGGCTCAACCCTCACAACTGGTCATAGTTTAAGGATAAATTCTGAAGACTATGCATCATGTGCATCCCACTTAATGAAAGAGAACATAGGGAATTCACCTCACCATTACCCAATTGTCGAGGGAGTATTATATATTAACCATCATGTGAAACCTATTTCAATACTTTAGGGAGTGTCCCTCACCATATCCCATCACATGACCACTAACTCCTAACAAGGTAACACACGTAACAAGAATATGGGCCCACTTTTGTTATTATACTCAACAACAGAGGGATTTCCACTTTAATAGATAACCTACTCAATGATGGTACTTGAAGAAGGGTTAGTACTACTCCTTTGTTCAGGACCCACATCATGGTATGACATGGTAGTTAAATAAAAGGATATAGGACCCATAACATGATACGACATGAGAGTAACACTCTAGTGTTAGAGGACCGACACCCTGTTACAATAGGGGAGTACCCCTATTCCATATTGATCACTATAGGGAAGCCACACCATGAAACTATAGGGGAGAACAATCCATATGCTAGATGAACCTCTCCATGGTACGATAAGTAAGTACCAAATATTTTATAAAAACACATAGAGAGGACTTTCACCACGACATGATAAGGGAGTACTGATCCCAGGCTAGAGGAATCACTCCCTGGTATGATAGGTGAGAAATAACACTACTAGAATACCATGTAAAGAGGACCTACAACTTCAAATGACATGGGAGTTTTGAAATAGAGTATAGAGGAACTGTACCCTATCAAGATGGGGATGTACCCACTCTTTATATATGTCACATGAGGTGGAACAGTTCCATAACACTGTAGGAGAGTAGTAAATCCACCAATAGAGGACCTATGATCTAATATAGTAGGGGAGTACCTAATATATATAGCCATTGATTATGGAGAGCTAATTCCCTAGAACCACAGGGGAGAACTATCTCAAACTACATCATCAATAAAAAGTACTCGAGACTTGGACTAAAAGAGGAGTACCTTCCCCAAGAGAAATACCTCTTGGGTAGAGAGACCTCACTCATGATGTGGGGAGTACCATCTCTACCAGAGAGGGAAAGAGAAGCTCACAACTAGTTTCTATGGTGGATTACCATTCCTAGTATATTTATCTAAGAAACAGAATAATATATAACATAGTGCATGAACTATAGAATGAAGACTTTTGGTAATCATAACTCACATCACAACACTACCATGGGTAGGGGACTCATGCCATTATTCAATAGGGTACCACCACACCAGCATCCTATTGATTTTAGGGGACCCACATCCAAAGAGGATAGTGAAATAAACTAACCTAACATAATCCTACAGATCCAAAAAGATCACTACCAAATGTTAAAAACCAATACTACATTGTTTTGATAAAAAAATAACATGATATATCATACACCACTATAGAGGGAACCAACACATTTTATAAAAAAACATAGGAAAGGATTCTGATAGGCCTTTATCTGAGTCCCAAAGAAGGAGATAAACCTGGAGGATGACCACAATAAGACCAAAACAAAGGAACACTACATGAAAATGGATCCACATTGTGTGTAAACCTACCTGATCTCCAGGTTGTGCATTCCATTTTCATTTATTTTCAATCCACATAGGTGTAAATGGAGTTTACTGGATGTACATGACTTGTCCTACCTCATCCGGCCCAATTAAGTGTTCTTTATCCACATGGATTGACCACATTTTCCACTCAAATGATGTGTACCGCTAGGTAAATAATGGTTTCATGTTAATTGAACACTCTGTTGTTTTTTGACGTGCTTATGTTTGGAAGCCTATTTCCATGTACTTTGTCCTTGTAAATTTAAATGGGAATGTAAAATCATAGGGTTTCCTTGGACATGTCCTCTGGCCACATGAAAAGTGGTCCCTACAGAAGGTGTTTCCTCGATACATGGTGTGTAGTCCCCAATAGTCATATTTCAAGAATAGAGATAACACCTGAAATTTCATACTTATCTTAACTCCCTATAAGCATGAATTCTGATGGGAGTTTCCCTAGGAGTTTCTTGATTCACCCTGGATTCCGCTAAATCTTCATATCAACCAAGAAGGGATCTCTATAAATCTTAACAGGGCACTTTAATCTCAACAAATGAATAATAATGGTATTCCAGACTAAAATTAAAATATGTCTTCCTTGATGGATAAATTAAAAAACATTGGTTATATAACGAATCCCGAATCATGCTTCCCCCAATATGAAGAAGATCAAGGCTATGAATTTTGATCTGTAGAACCTTAATACTTTAATTTATCCTCATCCAATTTGTTGGCTCAAAATTGAGAAGAGGGTCATGCTTTATCCTTATGTTGTGCACACCAATGGTTAGAGTGGGGATATATTTTATGGTTATTTATTAATTAAATTTCATTTTTATTAATAATATCACCACTTGAAGCCCTGTCAACACACCTATTATTGATCTCCCAAAACATACCAATATTATTTCATGCTTAGGGTAAAAATGACATTCTGAAATCAAATACAATATAATAATTTATGTTACTGACTCTTCATAATATTTATTCCACTATTCAAGATAAAAGATGTTTGTGTGATAAAATATTTTAAATATTTTAAATATAACCATTCCAAGGTTATCTAGGTTTTAGAATCCCACATCAACAAAATTCATGGGTTCATATATATTCTTAGAAATATTCCAATGTCTTACATGTCATTAACTAAGTTATTACTATTTATAAAAAATGTATTTGATTCCAAATCTATCCTCCCCAACCCCAATGACCTAGATAAACAGTCTTAATTTATTAAATTGTCACAAGATTTAAGGAATCACACCACAATGGAAATTTTTTTGGTAGTCTTGGTAAAATAGATATAAAAATGATTCTAATATTGCATTTGAAAACAAAAAATACAACATTATTTTTTTGAGAATAACATTATTCCCTCATGTATATCCTCATATATCCATAATAGGACACTATATATATTCCATGGAAAGGAAAAAAAATAATGGATATCACGAATTCATAGTATGGTATAAATATAAGGAATTTATTCATGAATTAATAAGAATAATCAAAATGTAAATGTAAATAAAAAACATTATTTTCATTTAAATATCATGAATATCAAGATAGGATAAGGAATAGTAAATAATGAATGGTAAATAATTTAAAATAAATTCCATTTATTCAATAACTGAGAATAAAATGTATTTTGAGACAATATAATTATTAAGATATCATGGATTTTAAAAATAAAGGTATTCTCAATGAAGGAAATTATTAATTATTGGACATCATGATCTTGAGAATTATGATTCTTTTGCCATTAAAATCCATTACAAGATACATTATATGTTATTCTAGAAACATGTTTAATTTTTTCAGATGATTTGTCTCATGAGACATGTAGATGTATTGCGGGGCTATATAATTTTGGTCCCCAAAAAACACTGCATATACAAATAATTCCTCATATACCTAGTAATAAATTTTGTTCCTGAACAATGTGAATTATCATCAAATTTTATAATTGAATACAGAATACTGATTTATAAATATTTCCCCTAAAAACCGATAACTTCTGTTTTAGAAATTTGTATGTAAAAATGATATATACTTTATGTAATAAACCAATCCATTTTAAATAATAAAGATATTTAGGGGAAGTATAATTTATAATTATAATAATAAAGTTAGTAATTCATGATAAAGTTATTGACTATAAAAATGAATCAAGGAAGATAATGAAAATAATATCCCAAGTCAAAAGATTTATGAACCATCCATAGGAAGAATAAGGGTGGTATCAATAAAACATATACCCATATAAGAATGTAGAAAATAAATAGATTTTCCTTTTATGTATTTAAATATCATAAAAGTTTATTCCAAAACATGCTAGAGAAAAAGATCCTTTTAAAATTGAAAATCAATTTTTATGAATAAATGTTCAAAAACATTTTTAATAAAATGGTATTTGAAGATGACATTGGAAAATTATAAGGACATTTAAATATATGGAGTGTTCGTGATGAAATAAAATTTCATACATGATGAGTATTTTAAAAAACTATTCCAATTCATTTTGTGGTAAAATCTAAATGGTTATTATTTTGAAAAAGATATAAGGCTTCCATTCAATTATTTTTTGTAAAATGTCAAAATGGGTAGAAATTTATTTAATGAGTAAATTTTATAATGGGTGATAACATTTTGGAAATATTTTTACAAAACATGGTTTTAGAAGAGAAATTATTTCCGATAGAAGAGAGAAATGAAGTAGGATTTTTTTAAAACATTTTCTCAGTAATCTTCAGTACCAATAATTCGAAAAATTGTACTATTACCAAAAAATGATCATGAATAACCATATCATAATTAATTTATAATGATTTATTAATTAATGACCAAATTATTTCCAATAATTTAAATTCATGTATAAATATTACATATTAAAATGATTTGGGAAATAAACCATTGTAAATATAATAATGTTGAAGTGAGAAATAATTAGTGAAATAATTATCCATATGAAATGTACAAACATATGAATTTTTTTTAAAATAAAATATAACATAACTAGAAGTTGGTAAACACATAACATTATAATATAGAAGACAATAAAGAAGTTATATAACCCAATGAAAATAAATTGATTTATAAAATTCTTTACTAATTCGTAACATGAAAGTAAAACCCCTTGGATGAAATAATTGATATTGAAACCTAAAATAACATTAAATATTATAGAACAATGAAAACAGATATAAAAGAGGAATTATATAAACTATATCATATAAATTAGATTCATAACATTAAAATATGCATCAATAAAAGTAAATTGAGTAGAAGTCCCTTACAAGAATTCTGTCTTGTCATGCAAAATTCTTTATCATACTTAATAATTGATACATATTAATTATTTACATGATTAAGAAAATATTTTTATTTTAATTATTCCTTTTGTTTATATTATTATAATTTTATATAAAATTACTTAATCATATTATTTTAATTTTGGTACTTCGATGATATTTGACTTATTCGTCAAAATGACATTAGAAGGTGAGTATTGGTCTAAGAGGTCGTTTTTTCAACATAACAATAATAATAATAATGAGGTAAAAATCAGATTTAATCATAAATTATAATTTTAATCACAATAAATAATTATAGTATGTTGATATTAAATACATTAAGATTATTGATATGGTTGGGCGTACATACACATGAAAAATGTTTCCATTTATCAACAATCGATATGGAATGATGTTATGTAATATTTATCTTCCCATAATGATCATAATATAATATTATTTATTTATATATACATATTAATATTATCAATTTTTTTGGAGATGAAAAGGGAGGGTTATATTACTTTGTAAAGTTAGCGGTCTAGAAGTATACGAACAACATTATCATTTTTGAGTGAGTGAAAAAGAATGAATGAAAATGAAATATTATTGTTACAGAATGATAAATATGTCAATAATATAATAATTTTTTATATCACATATATTAATTATATCTTTCCATATTATCATTTATACAATGTGCTAGTGAAAAATTAATCACATCACTACACGAGGTAGTAGATTATCATTCATATGAGCGAAATTATCGAATCCCCTATGGAATGAAAATTAAAAAAGGTATATATGATGTAATGACTCCATAGGTATAATTATGTTATGAAAATAATATATATACTTAATATCCATCATCATAACCAATAGTAATATTTGGTAGTTCAGAAATGAATGGCATCTGTTTGTGAGGCGATAGTTTTTGATACACTCAAATGATGACTTCATTAGACACTTGATCAAACTAGTTTTGGCTATAGATAAAGAACATAGAATAATAATACAAAAGTATATGGGTGATAGTGATTTTATCATATAATAATAAATTAATAATATTATAAGAAGGATGAATATTAAATAGAAGAGAAATACGTTTTGGGGAATTTTACCTCTTTTCAGACTACGTCTTTAGGATTCTACCTGATCTATTTAAAGAATGGGTTTTTAACAAAAGAAGGATCAAATATGAGCATATGGAAGTAGGAATGACATTGGAAATGGTAATTTCCAATTAAAATGGTTTTAATATTTTAATAAGAGAGGAGTTGGGTGACATTTTATATGTGAGTTGAGTGACATACTTCTAATTTTAATAAATAAAAAGATGTACCCATTTTTTTCAAGTGAATCAATGGTCCAATATGGAATATTATATAGATTTAGAATCTATATGGTTAAAATATAGAAATAATACATATTTTAGATAGTTTTTAGATCATTTTAACCATTTTTTTAGTTTATGCCACATAAAATAAATTTTTCTCTTAACTATAAAAATAATTTTTTCATCTTTATCTCTATTAACATTGGTCAAATATTAATTTGAAATTATTAGATAACATAAATTATTATGATTTAAAATAAGAAAATAATTTTTCCATATTACATCTTCATAAGTGATTAAAATTAATTTAAAATTAAGCCCATAGATATGATGGGAATCACGATTTCAAAGAGGAAATATTCAAAATTTTACAATACTCTCATTTCAAAATTAAATATGAAAATAATTAATATGGCCTAAATATTATTAAATGATATATAATTGAACTAATTATAAATAAAAAACAATTTAAAATATAATCTATTTTTATAATTAATTTAAACATAAAGGAGTCATTTAATTAAAATCCAATGTTTTCACTATTCATTAAAAATGAATCATTTTAGAAAATTTTAAAAAATTTACCCTATGATAATGTTTATATTATGATTTATTATAATAAATTTTATTTTTCTCAATTAATTTTATAAATATATTAAAAATTAATTTATATTATATGCATAATGTGAGACGAAATGGTATTTCAGAATAAATAATGTTTATCAATAGACATTTCTATTTTTTTCAATTTATTATTAAGTTTTTTTTAGTCAATATATAACCAATAAACATGTTTTCAGTTATGTCAGACAAAAAAATTCCCTTATTCATAATGTAACACCCTGAGTCTTTATATGATTTTTTTAATAATTTTAATTTCTTTAATAGATTGGGTTTCACGCTACACAATGTTATTCTTGTGTTATAATCTACAACTAGTTAATCTTTCACTACATGCATCACCAACATAGCTTCCATTACAAAGAACATAGAGTTTATATGAAAAAAGTATTATTATAATTACTTAAATGAGGTATTTATTACCTATACATTTAATTTCATAATTTGAATAATAATTATTATTTTTTTAATATTATTTATAATTTTTTGACATAAATAAAAAATATTGATAATGAAATATATAATTTTTAATAATATAGATATGTTTTGAAAAATACTATTTTCTATAAAGAAATGATTTTAAGTTATTTTGTGAACAATAATCAAATAAATTTTAGATAGTTTTAGAAAATGGATGTAATAAATTAAAAATCAATTGTAAATCCATAATAGTAAAATTATATTATGGTGAATTATTATAATTTTTTCTAATGTATTTTTTTGTTAATATTGAAATATATTGAATTTTAAATGGAAATTGCATTTTTATCTAGTCTATTTATAAAAATGAAATATATTTTATATTGATTTCAAAGTATTTTTTATTCAATTATACATATAATAATATATTTTTTAATTGTACATCTATATAAGTTATTTTACCCATATTCACATTGAAATTGGATTTTAAAACTGTACAATATTTTAATGTTTTTTTGCTTTAAGAAAACACATCATCTCATCTTGTCTATGAGATCATATTTAAAATAATATCAACCAATTCTAATATTAGAATTTGGAAAAATGGATTGCACATTTTGAATCATCATAATTCTTAATTTATAATATGGAAATTTATTTACCAAAAATGTTAGTATGATTAATTAAAATTAATTACATAGATTAATGTAAAAAAATATGATTACGTAAGATTTAATCAGTTTAGATAAGGTGTAAAAATTCCACTAAAATATTCCAAAATATATACATCATATGTGAATATTTAGACCGTATCCTCCCTTGGATAATAAATAGACCTCTATTGGAGAAACATGATGCAAGGGAGACAACTCAATAGTGTAGACCATTTTATATTTACTATAATTCCACTCCTCATCCACTATAAAAAAGGTACTCACCACATAACTTATTTACAGCTCTCAAGAACTTCTTTGTGGCAAAAGATATCCAGTTATCCTATCTAATTCCATCCCTTCATCATAGAGGCATCACATTAGGATGAAATCCATCAAAAGAATCCAATTGATGAAACACGAAATGAGTGACCCAAATAAGAGGTAACACCCTTCAAAAATCATGTTTGTTTCATTTCTTTGTACACACATTTAATTATTATTATTCCATGATTATATATTAAATTCAATATCATAAAAACATTTATATGTTTTTATGTTAATGGAAGATAAGAAAATCTCAAAAAACATTCATCAAGTGCGATACTTGATCATCATTTGTGTGTGTGACATAATACCATTCACAAACCGATGTCACTCATTCTCCCATTACCACATTTCACAGTTGGGAATAATGATGGAGTTATAAATATCATGAACTATTTAGGCGTATGTAATTATTATATAACACATATCTTTATTTTTCCCATTTTTTAATTCAATTACTTCATTTGTTGAAGTTTGGACTACCACCTCTTCAAAGCGACGTGATTCATTCACAATTTACATGGAGTTTATTAAGTTTTTGTTTTCTAAACAGATGTGTTAAATATTAAATAATAATTATACTATAATGATAACATATGAATATATATTGATATATTTTATAAACTCATTCATTCCAAATTATTAGAAAATGGAAACCACATTCATGCATACATATAGCCTACTATCTCATTGAACAATGCTTTTTATTTTGTATTTCATTATTTTATTTAATTTTATAAATACATATATATTGAATATATATGATATTTTTATCATTATTTACATTTTTTATATCATGACATAAGTATTAAGACAAAAATATAATAAATCCAAACACTTATGGAAAATAAAGAGATAATAAACCAAAACATAACATTAAAATACTATTTTTAATAAATGGGTATTAAAAATTCATATGTAAATCAAATAGTTTAGGAAATACTTTAACATGGTTCTATAAAATTTGAATAATTAACTTATATTTATTATTAAGGAGGTTTTAACATGTATTGTGAGAGTCAAGACATAATGTAAGTTAATTTCTAGTCCCACTAATATTCCTGTTAGATGTATTCCCTGTTAACCACTCATTTGATTTGTGTGGTGTATATAATTTAAATGAATGTTTTAGTTGAATATAATCCTTAATTTTAGAAGTATTAAAATATTCATTTTATGATATAACTTTCATGAGGATTATGGTTAAAAATCAACCAAATTGGTAAGGTAATTTTTTCCCATTTTTCCTTCTTTATGATACATGTTATGTTATGAACCTATACTATTTTACAAGGTGAATGTAATGACCTTTGACATGTTGTATCATGAATTATCTTCTTTTCATTAATTTTTTCAGATTCATTAAATGTTATTATTTCAGGGTTATCATTATCCATTCATACTAAAGTTGTAATAATTTTTCACTATAATCTCATCATTTATCGTGATTGTTTATGATTAGACTTGCATTGATGAAATATTATGACTGATATCTTAATAAATCTAATGAATTTTCTTATAATCTATTTTTTCATGATATCTTATAGTAATGGTAACACATTTCCACTATTTATTTCTTTATATAATTAAGAAATCATTTTCAACAAATCCTAAACATATTTCTCTCTTTGGTCATAATTCATTTTTATTCAAAAAAATGTCTTTAAAAATGTTTTCAAAAATGTTTATTTTTCAAGGAAAATGAATATAATTTTTTTTTAGGTTTTAAAATGTTTTTAAAATTGTTTTAAAATCTTCCTTTATAAGTTGTAAATGTTATTATAATATAAAATGGGTTTCAAATATGTTTTATGTTTTAAGATTTGTATTTCAAAGATGAAAGTATATTTTACTTATGAAATATTTTAAATGTAATTTAAAAATTATATTTAATATAAGGTGATATCCATTTATGATACCTATAACATTATAGGCTTATGAGACAAGGATACCATTCTCGTTCTTTATCTAAATGATTTATGCTTTTGATGATATTTTGATCATGAAACCCATTTATATTCCATATATTATATTCTTATGAAACCTACTTCTTTTCATAGGTTATTTACTGAGGAAATGATTATGAATCTTTTCACATTTACATAGGTTAATATTTGATGTCATATTTATGATACCCATTTCATATCATGGGTTATGATATGACATATTTCTTTTGTCTAGTGGTACCCATATATATGATATAATTATTACATGGGTGGGTTATATATCTCCCACCAATGTAATGGGTAATGATTTTTATCCCATGAGATAGATAAGGATGGATCATGTAGTGAACTCGGTACCCTAAGGAAAATGTATGCTAATATAGTCATGGGAGAGAACCATGAATCCTAATATTGTTTAGATATTGAACCCATTCCACTAAGATGTTATTGGTAGTGAAGAATTGACTAATATGGAAATCAGTTTATATGATTATATTCCTTCCACAATTCTATGTATTATTTCCTTGTTTTTATTTCATGGATTATGATCTGGACACTCTTATTATTCATGTCATAGGAACTACCAATATTATTCACATGAATATTGATTTTGATATTTTATATGCATGCTATGATCTTATAATGTTGTGGTCATATTCTCATACCCATATTTTCATGATTATGCTTACATATTTCCCTTGTATATCCTAAACGAGTATCTATGTTCACCCATTATTTGGGTTCCTTTCCCCATGTTATGAAGATATGTATAATTTATGATGTGTCTAAGAGAGGTTCTACTAATTTTATAACATAGTGTGATATAATGTATCTCAAATATGTTCTAATTTTCTTGTCTCCATGTATCCAAATGCACTAGAATAATATGGTATTTGGGAATCTATTTGTGTAATATAATAATTAATCATAAAAATATATTTAACGCATATGCATGAGAGGAATGTTTTTTTGTAGCTGGTATCAGAGAAAAAGTTAATTTAACCACTGGAAACAAGGATGAGAATAACCAAAGTGAGATCCCAAAAGATATGTCTCTAAGGATTAGTCTATGTATAAGAAAATGAATATGAAGATGTCAGGATAGATTGTTAAAGGATATATTGAGTGCATTTTTAATATTAAATCTCTGTAATGATACTACAACTGGATGTAGATCTGGAACAGATTTACATGGGTATCTTGGATTAATAAGGAACTAGTGAATGACAATGACCCAAATTCACACGTTGTTTGACACTCTTGATGGATATGCATTATAAATTCACAAACTTTTCAGGAACCATATTGTAGGATTTAAATGGAATTTGGATATGAATAGAAAAGGATAAACCTAATTTTTCATATATTAAATATTCTTTAATAATTTAGACATCATATAAGTGAATTGCAATAATTATGTGCTTCTAAACTATGATAATATTTTTTTAATCTTCTATTTTTGGTTCTAGTCAATGGTTGGAACCCAAAAAACCATGTAAATACTGACTTTTAATGGTGATGAAAGTAGTTTTCTATTATGAATATGAATGATATGGGAGATATAATGAAAAAACAAATTTATATGCTCACACAATGTTCTTAATATAACAATCATATTGGACTTCCACATAGTAAAAGTAGGGGAAACATTTTTACCGTATTATTCAAGAAGAAACATCCAAATTCTTTTAGTAGGTATTCTAATCCACATTCCTATGAACAATGGATCTCTACCACTAAAAATATATTTCCTATACTTTAGTGTCTGGAACAAGATAAAGTCAATCAGTTAGTTTATCATTTAGAAGGTGAAATGTACCAATGGTGTAATCAAATCAAGAATACGAGGAAGCAAGTTGAAATTTAATCCATGGATTTGGAAAATTTGAAGAACCCATTATTAAATATGTACATTCCCCATATTCTACATATCAAAATGGAGAATGAATTTTATGATATATAGAAAAAATATGTTGAATATATTGGTACATATAAATCCAATTTTACTAGAATTATGAGGTATTCTTATAGAATAAACAACCAATAGAAATATAATGTTGAATAATTTTTCAGTGTCACAAATAAATGTACCATAAGAGAATTATAAATATGAGACTCTGTTAGATATGAAGATATTTTTTTTGATAAATAAATTATTAAATAGAGTTTGGGGATATATATCAATATCATGGATTTATAATGAAAATGAATATGGAGTTCGAAGGAATATCTAAAGATGACAGAGAGATGAAGACGATCTTTCCTTTATTCTTTATGTGTGGGATGAAAAATGGGGGAAATTTTACTAAGGGGTATAATAAACGATTCATGTGTATAAGGGAAGTTCATTGGGATTTTTATTAACAAATAAACTGGGTGATGATTTCTAAAAATGATAATAAAAAGGTATATTTAAATAATGAACCTAACCCACTTTAGTTTATTCAGTGTAAGGGGAATGTGAATTATGCTAACCATTGTTGAATCCAGATGATTAATGATGATGACAAACATAAAAAATCTATTATCCCAAATAACATGAGTAATTCTAATGTGATCACTATTTCTAATGAGGGTTTTGATAATGATGCGGTGAAAGGTATATTTATCTATTACTCTAGAACTACTGATGTATTATTTATTTCTGGATCTACCCACACATTAATATCAAATAAAGTTTTTGTATGAATTAATTTTCCACCCAAAATATTATATGTGGAATTATCAGTGATAACCAGTAATGTTATGATGATTATATCTTAAGTATTTGATTCATTTATGGTTGAGTTTTGTGGGAATGTGCTTCCTAAAAATTGTTCCATTCTTCCTTTGGTTGAATTTGAGTTCATATTAGGAAAGTATTTGATTCATCTTCACAAATAAAACATCTATTTTCATAGATGAGATGTTAAGATTGATATTTCAAACCAGAAAATTATTTTATATGAATGTGATGACAAGTATGAACTTTTTATGGATATTACATCAATGGTATGAGTATTAATTCTAATTCAGAAGTGATGATAATATAAAATTCTTGGGGATAAATGGTACATCAATTATATGGATATTTTTCAGTAATTTTTTGGATGTATTTATGGAATATTTTCCAAGCCTTCAACCAAGACATGAAGTTGAGTTCCCAAAAGAACTCATACCTAGTTCCACACCAATTTCAATAGCCCCTATAATAATGGACCTAATTATGTTTCATGAATTAAATAAGTGACAACGAGAAAAACATGATAAGGGATTCATTTGGACAAGTGTGTCACCATGGGATTCACCTATAGTTTTTTTGAAAAAAATATGGATCAATTAGACTATTTATTATTGGAAATTGAAAAAATCTTGATCAAGAACAAGTATACTAATCACCTTATTGATGAATTGTTTGATCAACTGCATGGAGCTCAATATTGTTACATGACTTACAATTGATCTCGATAATATAAATTTTGGGTCATGATGGAGGATATACCCCATATGACATTTCATACAAGGTATATAAATTATGAATATATATTTATTCTTTATTGATTAATAAATAACCTGCTACCATCAAGGATTTGATGAACAAAGTGTTTAAATATTGCTTCAAAAATTTTATGGTTTTCATTATAGATTTTATTATTATATACTCAAAGATAAAGGAAGAGAATGAATGCCACTTGTATTTGTAATAAATACATTAATGAGTGATAAAAAATATTCATAATTTGAAAATGTGAATTTTAGCAGTAAAAGGTTTCATTTTTTGGGACATATAATATCAAGAGAGGGTATAATAGTAGATCCATAAATAATGGATGCTGTTGAATATTGGCTCAAATAAACCATGGTAAATGAGAGAAGTATTTTTTTTGGAATATCTAGAAATTTCTTGTGTTTTATAGAGAATTCATTGTGATTATGTAACACTATGACCTAGTTAACATGGATGGGTATGAATTTCCTATTGACAGATGAATCTGAGGAAAATTTCAAAGAACGAAATAAAAGGTTAGATAGTGCACATGTTCTTACATTACCGTATAGTGGAGAAGATATTTTAATATTTGTTTGTGATTACATGAAGGGAATGGTATGTTTAATTTTTTATAATAACATGGTTATCACCAATTTCACTCAACAATTTAATATTCATTAGAAAAATTACTCAAATCAATATTTGGAGTTTGCTTCGATTATTTTTTACATTAATTATAGGGAAGAAATTTCTTTTTTGAGAAAAGTTTGGTACATATAACGATAATAAATTTTTCAAGTATGTATTCACACAAAAGGATTTGAACATTTTTCATTCAAGATTTTTATAATTGATAATGGATTATGAATGCTCAATACATTAACACCCTAGGAAAGAGAAAAATGTGTCCATTTCATTGAGATGAAAGGATAATGATTATTTATCCATGATGAGGATAAAAAAAGTTCCAATATTTACGGATTTGAAAAGGATGGATCTAGAATCCTTGATGGAAGGGGGAAAATATTATCTTGATCAATTAAATTGTTAACACCTTATATAAGTGTATACTAATGACGTGCATCAAGAAGATGTAGAACTATCGAAAACAGATTGAAATATTCCTGATTTTAACCTTGATCAAGAAGGAATGATATTGTTCTGGAACTGTGTATGAGTTTCGTCCATAGAATATTTCAAGGGGGATCTATTAGAAGAAGCTGGTAGTTCTTTATTAACTATTCACATTGGAAGAAATTAGATGTATTGATTATTTAAAGAATACGTCTGGGGTGATAGCATAATGTGGGATATCGTATAGTATTTATCTCAATGCATTGTATTCTAGAATGTTAATTGTATAAGTCTAAACTCTAGTGCGATGTTACATCCATTACACATACCAAAATGGAAATGGGAGATCGTCACTATGGATTTAGTCATTAGACTACCCAAACCCTAAATTGGGTTTACTAATTTTTGGATGGTATTTTATCACCTGAAAATGACATAAAAATTCATCCCTATCAAAGAATACTTCTCTCTAGATCATCTTTCTAGGATATACATTAAGGAAGTGGTAATATTGCATAAAGTATCATATTGTGTTGTATCTAATCAGTCTTTGAGGATTACCTAAATGTTTTAGAGAATTATCTATCATATACATGAAACATAAATGAGTTTCGAAATTTCTTATCATTATTAAATAGATGTTAAGTATAAAATTAATAGTTCAAATGATAGAGAATATTTTGAGATCATGATCTCTGGATTTCAAGGGTGGTTGGGATAAAAACCTTTCTATATATTTTTTACAATAACATCATTAACTCATGAATACATATGGATCCTTATGAATCCATTTATAGAATGAAATTTTGAAATATAGGGTTCTGGAATGATGTTGGAGAACATAATCCATTAGGACCAGAGATAAATGATGAAATGGACAAGAAGGATAGAACCATTCAACTACACATCATGGTAGCTCAAATTTGGTTGAAAGATTTTGTCTATAAACACCAGCAAGATATATAATTTTATGTTGGTGTTAGGTTATTTCTAGTAACAACTCCCTTGAAGAAGTTTATGATATTTTGGTTCAAATGGAAACTAAGACCTAGGTATATTGGGACCTTTGAGAGTCTTGATTATATCATGACAATTGCCTATAAATTCAAACTTAAAAATAATATATCTAAAGTCAATGATGTGTTCCATGTATCACTAATGAGGAATTAAATACCTAACCATTCAAAAGTACTGATCATAAAGGTCACAATACTGGAGAAAGATATTTCATTTGAGGAACAATAAGTTGAAATTCTAGACCATACAGAGAATATTTGATGAAGATTGGCCACTCAATGGGTGAAATTGTTTTTGAGAACCCTCCAGTTAGAGAAAAGAAACATGGGGACATGAGGATATTTTGAGGATAATTTATCCTCATTGTTTTTTTATAATAACGATGAACAGAAATAGAAAATTTATTTTATGGGGGTAGAATGTAACACCCCGAGTTTCTATGCACATTATTTTGAAAAAATAAAATTTATTTGATGTATTGTGTTTCAGGGTACACCATGTTAAACATGAATTATATTATACAAAACATTAATATTGGGTTATAAAAAACACTGTCTTATTTTGTGTTACACAGAACCCAGAGTTTCTATGAAATAAAAATATTTCATTATGATTATTTAATCGAAGTAGGTAAAACCAAGTTGTTAAAAATAGTAATATAAATAGTAACATATAATTTTTATTTTTTTAATGGATTCAAAAAAATAAAACAAATTTATAATGAAATATATAAATTTTGGTAATGTCTATATGTTATAAAAAATAAAATTGTCTCTAAAGAATTTCATTTTTTAACATTTTTGAATGTTAAAAGAATAATTGTATACACATTTAGACATCGAAATTTATAAAATAAAATTAATTTTTGAATTAATAATTTCAAATAATTGTAGTGTAATTTTTTAGTTTTTTAAATATTTATTTCTTTGATGAATTGTGAATAATATTGAATTATAAATGATAAATTCATTTTCATCTAGTTTTTTTAGTTAAAATATATTTAAAATTTGTTTCCAAGTAGAATTTTTTAATTATACATCTATTTATAAAATTTATTTCCCTAAAACCAATTTCACATTGAAATTTGATTTTAAAAAATATCAATATTTTAAACTTTTCATAATAAAAGACTCATATTATCATATAATTTGTGGAATTATTTTTAAATTAATTTCTACCACATATGTCATTAGAATTTAGAAAAATAAATTCCATATTTTTAATCATAATAATTTCTAATTTCTAATAAATTAATGTTAGTTTTTGATCTAAAAAATTTGGGAAATTAATTAAATATAATTATAGTGACTATGGTAAAAACCAGATTACTTTGTGGTTCAAATTTAACCTTAATGTTTAAAAATATAACCACACTTTTTAAAAATCCATTTTATAGCATTGTTTGGACCATAAACACCTTTTTATCAAATTTGGACTATTATTAGAGGAACACAATTTAAGGGAGACGTCTCAATATTGTTTACCTTGTTATATTAAAAATAAATTTAACTTCTCAACAATAAAATGGGTCCTTAACCCCTCACTAATTCATACATCTTAGGCCCTCTGCATAAGACAATAACAAGCCAAATATCCAACCAACATACCTAACATAATCCCAGAGGCCTTACATTGGAAAAAATCCTTCCAATTAATCCCTTGGGTGATAATCAAAAGGAGTTACCCAATGAAGTGGAAACAACCCTCAATATGATGTTTTTTTAATTTCGTTATCAAACCCTTAAATTATTATTATTCGATTGTTTATATAATAACCTCAGAAATCTAAATATTCATATATGTGGTTATGTTAATGGTATGACCTACACTCATAGAAAATTTCATCAAATTGGATACTTATTCATCGTTCATGTGTATGGTAGACTACTACCTCAATATGAAAATGAAATATAAATAAAATAGAATCAATGTTCATGCATACATGTAACGCCCCGACCCCAGCTACCCAGAGTCGGTGCATTACTTCATAACATTGGCATGATCACAAGAAGATCAAATCCCGAAAGACCGATTAGTTTAGTAGCCTTGGAAACACTAGATATATTCATAAGTTTTACATTACATCATAAAATGAAAAACTACTACAACAACATAATGTTTCCAACGTCCACACTATAAACCCCTCATAATATCCATGCAAGTCAATCATAATTTACTTCTTCACTACCTGGGAAAAATAAAACATAGAAAAGGGGTGAGCTCAAATGCCCAGTAAGGATAACAATATAGCGGAAAATTCAAAATAAGCATAAACATTTAAGGCAATGAATTACTAAAACAAAAGCCTTTTAAAATTGAACTTCAACATAGTATGGCAAAAGTAAAATGAAATAATGCCATTTACTTGTTCACATGGATATTCTACTAATCGAATAATCACATGCAATATCAATAACCACTTTCATAATGTTGGAATGCATAATGCTAAACGTTAATTTCTTTGTCTAGGCCTCATCCCAAGACCTAGGGGTTACTTCTAACCGGAACCCAACCCGGAGTGCCTCTAATAACCGGACACCAACCCGGAGTGCCTCTAATAACCGGACACCAACCCGGAGTGCCTCTAATAACCGGACACCAACCCGGAGGGCATACTTTTACCAGTCCCTAACCTGGAGGGCTTACTTTAACCAGTCCCCAACCTGGAGGGCTTACTTTTACCGGTCCCCAACCCGGAAGGCTTACTTTTACCGGTCCCCAACCCGGAACATACTTGTTTAGCACATTCATCTGAAGAAAAGTTTGAAATATAACATAAACATTCGGATTAAAACTAGCATACGAAATGTCAATAGTTTCACCATAAACTATGAATGGTATAAAATAGCACATCCACAGTCAAAAATATCACAAAACCTTCAATACAATATAGAAGTTTTGTATTATAATAAATCATCTTCAAATAAGCGTAAAATCCATTAAAGGATGTTGACATAGATGAAATCAAAACACTTTTTAGAGAAATATCTCTTTCTATTTTTGAAATCATTTAAGAGCCATATAAAATAAAAAATTTTCTTGAAAATATTCTTGTAAGCTTGTAAGTAAAGCTTTGACGATTTTATAACGGCGTAAAATAACCGCACCCGCCGTATAAGTTAAAAAAAACATTCTTACCTCAATTCTGTCGAAAAGGTTAAAAAGGACCTTGTTTTGAAAACGACGGAAAGATTCCTTTATAAACCTCTTATAAAAAGTCAAAAAGGGTATAAATGAATTTAACTCATATTCTAGTAAATAGTAAAAATGTTTTGAAATGCATTTTTAAGAAACATGGATGTGGATGATAAAGAGATCCCAGTAGATTATTACGTATAAACAACCTCGGATAATGAAGAGATTGTGAAATAACCCTTACCATTTTGGTAACTTATGAAACATACAACCCATGAAAGAGGTATCATACAATGAATATGTAAGTACACATAAATTAGAGTGTATTACACAAAGGATATAATTATGGGCAGTACATACACCACACAAAAGGTAATGGTGGCAATATGGCATGAATCTCACGGGAATAAGGAGTGAGATGAAAACCCCTTACCACGATAATCAACTGAGTCGTATGGACAAAAGTTAATAACCACCAAATTATTTACATAATAACATGAATATGATAATATATATCAAATTCCAGTACACAATACACCACTTTCAATAATTTAGTGGCGAATAATGGAAATCTCACGGAATTGAATGTGAGATAAGAAAAATCCCTTACCTTGTACTTTTCCTTGGTTGGGGTAGGTTAACCTCCTGTATAATGGTGAAATAATTGTTATTAAATTATAAAAGAATCATATACATTAATATGATATCATATATGATCTTTTAATATTGATTTGATAATAATATCTTAGTATTATCGCCGTTTCGGGTGTTAACTTACTCATTTTCTTTTATATGTTTTGTTACATAAGTCATGTTTGTTGTATATTATTCATATCCAGAATGATATCAAGTCCTTAAACATCATTTTTAAATCATTAAATGATAATTATACTTGAATGGATACGATGGAGAATGAATCTCATCGCATTCGTGGAGACGGTAGTCCGTACGTACGCACGAACGCTACTTCCATTTAATTTTTATTTTAAAAGAATCGAATCCAAATGATACATAGGTATATTACTATTCCAGTATAATATAATATTTTATATATGTTACTTAAGTTCATTAACACCATCCTTTATACGTTCCATGTGTGGTATGAACGAGTCATATCATTTTAAGGGGGCGGTAGTCCGCACTTCCTCAAATGAAATTATCGTATGTATATACAACATGAAATGAATAATGGTATGAAATAAAATGGAATTACAGAAGCTTATATATAAAATATATATCATTAATATCATATTTAATTACCGTTCCATCATAATGGCCACCATGAGAGGTGGTAAGATGTATTTGAACAATCATCGTTTCGTGAGGCGTTAGTTTGTCATTCACAGAAACATTATGTTCATCATCCATTAGATGGAGTTGTGTGTATGTGTAGTTTTAATCCTTCTTATAACAACATCCTAGTATATTGAGGATACTGGTGTTGTTACAAAAGAAAGTAAATAAAAAGAGTTTGGGGGTTGGAGAAGCAAAATAAAGGAAAATAATTTAATAGAAATCGTTACCTTTAATTTAGGTAACTCACTTTGGTTGGAACCAAAAGACTTGTTGAAATGCTTTCTGCCTAAGGGGAAGCTTAAAGGAGGAGTAGAGGGATGTGGGGAGCTTAGTTGAGCAGAGTTTTGACGAGCCAAGTGGCTTGAGAGGTTTGAAGAATGAGTAGAATTGGTCTCCTTTTATAAGGGAGAGGAGGGGCTCTTTAGGAAATAGTGAAAGTATTACTTTATAATATAATTATATTCGGTTTATAATGGTCCAAAAATCATTGAGGTCGAAGATAAGATGACTCATATTCTAAATAACATCAACCAATAAGAATTGGACAGGTTTTAGATAATATTTTAATCATTATAATCTTATTTATTTAAATGATTTATTAATGAGGTAAATATTGCATCATTATTGTGTCATTAATAATTTAACTTATTTGATGTCTAAAAATTATACATAAAATATCATCATGTAGGAAATCTTTTTAGCTTTCTAATGAATATTTATAATCTAAAATCCAACATGTATAACCCTATGTAAAAATTGTTCTTCTAAAAGATGTAAGCTTATGCCATTTTTATTTTTATTTTAACTTTATTAATATAATGTGTCCCTACCACATACAAGTGGCTCCAAGGGGTCCCCAAATTGACCCAAGGATGCCCATGGTCGGGTATGTGTGAACCAATAGGGTTAAGACACGTTTTAGGGTAATTTAGTATTATTATAATATTATTTTTTAACCCTTATTTACCGGATTTACCCTTAACCATGGTAAATAAAATATTTACCGCAGTAATTATTCAAAATGTCTAAAAATAAAAGTTACCTATTTACACAATTTGAACATCCTGATTCCAAATATGGAATCCATTTTCCTAAGTTCAAAACAAAGAAGTGGCAGAAATTAATTTAAAATTAATTCCCGCTGTCAAAACAAAAAGCGTGTTTTTAAGAGATAATAACTATCAAAAGATTGACACTCGTTTATGTTCGGTTTAATTGTAAAATTATGTCCAATGACCAACATTATATTAAATGGTAAAAATATATTCTAAATATACTTTAAAACCACTCAAATTCATAATTTATCACTATTAATTATTTTGATTAAAAAAGTTGTTTTTAATTAATACTTAGTAATTTTCACTATTCATCAAAATATGAAAGTTATCCGAAATGTACCAAAATTTCACCTTAGGCTAAATTCGATATTCCGAATCCAAAAATGAAGTCCATTTTTAAATATAAAATATATATAATTTCGAAATTTAGGTATTACTATTCATAACGGATAGTTTGATCGGTTGTGGTGTGTGTTAAAACTCGACGTTGCGTACAACACACGCTACTGTTTTATTCAAAGGAAAGCGTACCGTGGAAGCTTGGGATGTTTCATTCTAAATTTTTTGATGTCTCCATTTAGTCAAAAAGCTTAAAATATTGTATTTAAAAAGGTTTCACTATCAAAAGTTGATAAAAGTGCAATACTGAAAATGAATCTGTTCTTGCATTATGACTAAGAAACTCATAATATGGATTCTAAAATTATAAGGATTATATAAAGTTAAAAATGTAGTTAATGCTATTCATGACCTCTTTTAATGGCTTTTTTTTTTGGTAAGTCATGGTGCAATTGAACTCGGTGTTGCGTGTAGTGCAAGTTATTGAATTATTTTGATGAAATAACACACTATGAAATCTTGGGGTGTTACATTCTCCCCTCCTTCAATAAATTGCGTCCTCGCAATTTGAAATTGTTCTTCGAAAATAAAAGGTTGAAAATAGATAATATATTTGTGGGAAAACCCACATCGGAAATTGGGTTACTAAAATTTAGTCTTAATATGAGGAAAAGAGAAATGAAAGGGTCACCGCCAAATTATGATCTTGATTAGGAGAACATTGGTGGAAATTAGAGACATATAATCGGAGGAAAAACGTAAATATTTATAGGTAGTGATTGAGGTCATCAATCACAAACAAGTATAAAATTGAGGTCCTTAAATTCATCAATCTATGATGAATTGAAATACCATCGGTTCAACAAAACATAGGGTATTAGGATAACACATTTTTGACGTTTCAAAATATCTTAGTTGAAATCCCACATCGAAAAATGAATTAATGAGGCCTCTATTTAAAATAAAGAGTGTAAAGTATGAAGATTACCGAAAATAACACATACTAGGGTTCCATGTAGGAAAATATGGATATGGAAGAGAAATCTAACCATCAATTATCTGATGGAGAGTGGTAGAGAACATGGCTATGAAAAGGCCAACAATCCCAAAGCCATAAATTAGTGATGATTTAAGGTACCATCTAGGGAAACATTTTTGTTCTAAGTTCCTTTTATTAATGTTGAGGAATTTATTTATGAGATTGGCTAAGATCATAAGGAGATATACTTACTTTATAATCAGAGTTTTATCCATTAATAAGTTTCTACCAAAAACTCATCTTTCACTCTAAAAGATAATAGAATGTAATTTTTTATTTATTTATACTATTCGTACAGGGTTCCAAAATAAATGAATTTATAATTCATCTACCAGATCTTAAAAAAAACAACATTATTTAATCCAGGACATCTCATGGGCCAGTGGTAGGTGATACACCCTTGTCGCCCTTCAGTTGCGGGTTCAAGTCTCGCAGCCTTGCCGGACGTGACGGGTTGCCGCCCAACCTCCGGGTTTTCCTTTTATGGTAATCCAAAATAATCCAAACTAGAACTATCCAAAATACTTCTGTCCAAACTCACAGTCCAACATTTATAAGGAAGGTAAACATAATATAGATCCTTTTTAACCCGCAATAGCATATGAATACCTTCATCATGTATTACCATATTCCTTATTGATTACATTCATGTTCCCTTATTCCATATAGAATGCTGGATATACTTCATTAATCCAAAAATGTTTTAAACCCCAAAAATGATGGAATATACAAATCATTAATCAGCTTCAAGGTAGTCAATAATATCCAATATAATTTATCCAAATCAATCATGTATTATTCTAAAATCACCACCTCGGTATCTGAACCATATTATGGTTTATCCTTCTCTCAACCATATATTTTCCAAACATTTAACCTGCTACTGAGTCACTTTTCTTTGTTCCACGCCATCTCAAGTCCTTAATGAAATAGTACTGCAGTACAATCCTTATATACTCCATAATTATTATAACAAGTACATTGTTGATACAACACTCAATTGACATAATCAACATAAGAACTCTAATCATTCCTCTTCATCTGTGGTAGTATCATAACTTGATTATTATCCAATAACATCATTTGCGTCATAGTCTGATGACTGGGACATAGGTTCGCGTAGTGTCCAAACTCCTTGCAAATGAAGCATTGTACATTTGAAACCATTTTCTTACCCTTGCAGTCACGTACTTTGTGCCCTTTTCCTCCACACTTATAACAAACTCCCATTCCTTTCAGGCAAGTTCCAGGGTGTTTCTTTCCACAGTTACCACATATGGGAAAATTCTTCTTTTCCCTCTTCCCTTTATCCATCTTTCTCTCTTCCATCCTTTTCTTCTCTTGCTTCCCTTCAAAGCCATAGGACTCAGTAAACTCTTTACTTATCTTATCAACACATGATATTATTTCTTCATATGATGATAATACATGGGAGACTATTTCTCTTATAAATTCTAGCTTAAGACCATGAGAGATATGATCCTTCCTTCTCTTTGAATCATGTGCATTTCTGGAGTTATCATTCCTTCTACTGGGCGCCATTTCTAAACAATGGCATAAACTAGATTAGTTTATGAGTCAAAATACATAATCCCATACTTATAAAAGACTTAACATAAATTGAACTATTTATGGATATAATCCATAATCATAAAAATGTTTTCTTTGAGGAAGTATATACTCATAAACCCTTCATAATGGTTTGTAAAGAAAATGAGAATTATCCTAAGCATATCCCCCGGGAGTGTCGTAACCAAGAGTGCAGCAAGGCCCGTTGTCGTGCACCAGTTCCCGTTCGAGTCTAGCTCAAAGCGGTGTTTTCGGGTTTTACCCCTAGGTACATCTGTGCCAGAGCCGCCTCTACCTGCTCGTATCCAGACAGGGATGTATTGCTCGGAAAACTCACAAAATCTCTACAATACCAAAATTCTAGGAAGTTCTTCTACACTAATCCTCAAAGTTCATCTTAGGTCTACGTGCTCTAATCAGAGTTTATCTAAATCTAGCTTCCAAGGTTTGTACTAAACTTCCTCTGATACCAACTGTAACGCCCCGACCCCAGCTACCCAGAGTCGGTGCATTACTTCATAACATTGGCATGATCACAAGAAGATGAAATCCCGAAAGACCGATTAGTTTAGTAGCCTTGGAAACACTAGATATATTCATAAGTTTTACATTACATCATAAAATGAAAAACTACTACAACAACATAATGTTTCCAACGTCCACACTATAAACCCCTCATAATATCCATGCAAGTCAATCATAATTTACTTCTTCACTACCTGGGAAAAATAAAACATAGAAAATGGGTGAGCTCAAATGCCCAGTAAGGATAACAATATAGCGGAACATTCAAAATAAGCATAAACATTTAAGGCAATGAATTACTAAAACAAAAGCCTTTTAAAATTGAACTTCAACATAGTATGGCAAAAGTAAAATGAAATAATGACATTTACTTGTTCACATGGATATTCTACTAATCGAATAATCACATGCAATATCAATAACCACTTTCATAATGTTGGAATGCATAATGCTAAACGTTAATTTCTTTGTCTAGGCCTCATCCCAAGACCTAGGGGTTACTTCTAACCGGAACCCAACCCGGAGTGCCTCTAATAACCGGACACCAACCCGGAGTGCCTCTAATAACCGGACACCAACCCGGAGTGCCTCTAATAACCGGACACCAACCCGGAGGGCATACTTTTACCAGTCCCTAACCTGGAGGGCTTACTTTAACCAGTCCCCAACCTGGAGGGCTTACTTTTACCGGTCCCCAACCCGGAAGGCTTACTTTTACCGGTCCCCAACCCGGAACATACTTGTTTAGCACATTCATCTGAAGAAAAGTTTGAAATATAACATAAACATTCGGATTAAAACTAGCATACGAAATGTCAATAGTTTCACCATAAACTATGAATGGTATAAAATAGCACATCCACAGTCAAAAATATCACAAAACCTTCAATACAATATAGAAGTTTTGTATTATAATAAATCATCTTCAAATAAGCGTAAAATCCATTAAAGGATGTTGACATAGATGAAATCAAAACACTTTTTAGAGAAATATCTCTTTCTATTTTTGAAATCATTTAAGAGCCACATAAAATAAAACATTTTCTTGAAAATATTCTTGTAAGCTTGTAAGTAAAGCTTTGACGATTTTATAACGGCGTAAAATAACCGCACCCGCCGTATAAGTTAAAAAAAAACATTCTTACCTCAATTCTGTCGAAAAGGTTAAAAAGGACCTTGTTTTGAAAACGACGGAAAGATTCCTTTATAAACCTCTTATAAAAAGTCAAAAAGGGTATAAATGAATTTAACTCATATTCTAGTAAATAGTAAAAATGTTTTGAAATGCATTTTTAAGAAACATGGATGTGGATGATAAAGAGATCCCAGTAGATTATTACGTATAAACAACCTCGGATAATGAAGAGATTGTGAAATAACCCTTACCAGTTTGGTAACTTATGAAACATACAACCCATGAAAGAGGTATCATACAATGAATATGTAAGTACACATAAATTAGAGTGTATTACACAAAGGATATAATTATGGGCAGTACATACACCACACAAAAGGTAATGGTGGCAATATGGCATGAATCTCAGGGGAATAAGGAGTGA
The DNA here is from genome assembly GCA_963277665.1 of Viscum album. Classification (NCBI taxonomy): domain Eukaryota; kingdom Viridiplantae; phylum Streptophyta; class Magnoliopsida; order Santalales; family Viscaceae; genus Viscum; species Viscum album. The sequence goes on along the minus strand of OY728121.1, from coordinate 1,149,178,673 downwards.
GATGAAAACCCCTTACCACGTTAATCAACTGAGTCGTATGGACAAAAGTTAATAACCACCAAATTATTTACATAATAACATGAATATGATAATATATATCAAATTCCAGTACACAATACACCACTTTCAATAATTTAGTGGCGAATAATGGAAATCTCACGGAATTGAATGTGAGATAAGAAAAATCCCTTACCTTGTACTTTTCCTTGGTTGGGGTAGGTTAACCTCCTGTATAATGGTGAAATAATTGTTATTAAATTATAAAAGAATCATATACATTAATATGATATCATATATGATCTTTTAATATTGATTTGATAATAATATCTTAGTATTATCGCCGTTTCGGGTGTTAACTTACTCATTTTCTTTTATATGTTTTGTTACATAAGTCATGTTTGTTGTATATTATTCATATCCAGAATGATATCAAGTCCTTAAACATCATTTTTAAATCATTAAATGATAATTATACTTGAATGGATACGATGGAGAATGAATCTCATCGCATTCGTGGAGACGGTAGTCCGTACGTACGCACGAACGCTACTTCCATTTAATTTTTATTTTAAAAGAATCGAATCCAAATGATACATAGGTATATTACTATTCCTGTATAATATAATATTTTATATATGTTACTTAAGTTCATTAACACCATCCTTTATACGTTCCATGTGTGGTATGAACGAGTCATATCATTTTAAGGGGGCGGTAGTCCGCACTTCCTCAAATGAAATTATCGTATGTATATACAACATGAAATGAATAATGGTATGAAATAAAATGGAATTACAGAAGCTTATATATAAAATATATATCATTAATATCATATTTAATTACAGTGCCATCATAATGGCCACCATGAGAGGTGGTAAGATGTATTTGAACAATCATCGTTTCGTGAGGCGTTAGTTTGTCATTCACAGAAACATTATGTTCATCATCCATTAGATGGAGTTGTGTGTATGTGTAGTTTTAATCCTTCTTATAACAACATCCTAGTATATTGAGGATACTGGTGTTGTTACAAAAGAAAGTAAATAAAAAGAGTTTGGGGGTTGGAGAAGCAAAATAAAGGAAAATAATTTAATAGAAATCGTTACCTTTAATTTAGGTAACTCACTTTGGTTGGAACCAAAAGACTTGTTGAAATGCTTTCTGCCTAAGGGGAAGCTTAAAGGAGGAGTAGAGGGATGTGGGGAGCTTAGTTGAGCAGAGTTTGGACGAGCCAAGTGGCTTGCGAGGTTTGAAGAATGAGTAGAATTGGTCTCCTTTTATAAGGGAGAGGAGGGGCTCTTTAGGAAAGAGTGAAAGTATTACTTTATAATATAATTATATTCGGTTTATAATGGTCCAAAAATCATTGAGGTCGAAGATAAGATGACTCATATTCTAAATAACATCAACCAATAAGAATTGGACAGGTTTTAGATAATATTTTAATCATTATATTCTTATTTATTTAAATGATTTATTAATGAGGTAAATATTGCATCATTATTGGGTCATTAATAATTTAACTTATTTGATGTCTAAAAATTATAAATAAAATATCATCATGTAGGAAATCTTTTTAGCTTTCTAATGAATATTTATAATCGAAAATCCAACATGTATAACCCTATGTAAAAATTGTTCTTCTAAAAGATGTAAGCTTATGCCATTTTTATTTTTATTTTAACTTTATTAATATAATGTGTCCCTACCACATACAAGTGGCTCCAAGGGGTCCCCAAATTGACCCAAGGATGCCCATGGTCGGGTATGTGTGAACCAATAGGGTTAAGACACGTTTTAGGGTAATTTAGTATTATTATAATATTATTTTTTAACCCTTATTTACCGGATTTACCCTTAACCATGGTAAATAAAATATTTACCGCAGTAATTATTCAAAATGTCTAAAAATAAAAGTTACCTATTTACACAATTTGAACATCCTGATTCCAAATATGGAATCCATTTTCCTAAATTCAAAACACAGAAGTGGCAGAAATTAATTTAAAATTAATTCCCGCTGTCAAAACAAAAAGCGTGTTTTTAAGAGATAATAACTATCAAAAGATTGACACTCGTTTATGTTCGGTTTAATTGTAAAATTATGTCCAATGACCAACATTATACTAAATGGTAAAAATATATTCTAAATATACTTTAAAACCACTCAAATTCATAATTTATCACTATTAATTATTTTGATTAAAAAAGTTGTTTTTAATTAATACTTAGTAATTTTCACTATTCATCAAAATATGAAAGTTATCCGAAATGTACCAAAATTTCACCTTAGGCTAAATTCGATATTCCGAATCCAAAAATGAAGTCCATTTTTAAATATAAAATATATATAATTTCGAAATTTAGGTATTACTATTCATAACGGCTAGTTTGATCGGTTGTGGTGTGTGTTAAAACTCGACGTTGCGTACAACACACGCTACTGTTTTATTCAAAGGAAAGCGTACCGTGGAAGCTTGGGATGTTTCATTCTAAATTTTTTGATGTCTCCATTTAGTCAAAAAGCTTAAAATATTGTATTTAAAAAGGTTTCACTATCAAAAGTTGATAAAAGTGCAATACTGAAAATGAATCTGTTCTTGCATTATGACTAAGAAACTCATAATATGGATTCTAAAATTATAAGGATTATATAAAGTTAAAAATGTAGTTAATGCTATTCATGACATCTTTTAATGGCTTTTTTTTTGGTAAGTCATGGTGCAATTGAACTCGGTGTTGCGTGTAGTGCAAGTTATTGAATTATTTTGAAGAAATAACACACTATGAAATCTTGGGGTGTTACAATACATACGATGTATCTTCTTAATGGACAGATAAATTTATTTTATATTTAATATTTAATAGATTTTATAAATATATATAAATATATATATTGTGAATATATATTATATTAATATCATGTTTTACATTATTGAGATCACGATATATGTATGAGGAATAATATATTACAAATCAAAACACATGTGTTCATGCATAGGTACGTATGACATACCAAGTCAATGAAAAATTAATTTCATTATATATATATATATATAATATATTATTATAAGTACATATGTTCTGAATATATATAATATTTATATCATGGTATAAATTTTTTATATCATTATATAAGTATGAGGTCAATAGATATAACAAATCAAAACACATGTGAAACACCAAGCAGTTAATACCTGAAAGGTATCTTGAACACGAAATGGTTAAAAAACGGGTAATAAAAGGTTATAAGTGAATCATATATGGTAATATATATTTGAATATTGTTATTTAACAGATGTCTGAGTAAATTATATTTATTATACTATAGGATTCAATGTGTATAAAAATATTCAAGACATAAGGCAAGGGGATTCATAGTCTATATTTTTTTTCTGCATGAATTACACCATATTCACCAATATTTTCATTAAATTGGTTTATATAATTCCAATTAATGTAATATATGAATATGATAAATAATTTTGTGGGTATTGAAATATACATTTTAGGATCTCTATTTCAAAGGGTTTTCTACTCAAATGTTTCCATATTGGTACGGTATGTTTTTATCTATTTGTCTTTTTTGAGACACAAGTTATGTTATTCACCCACAATCATTTATAAGGTGTATGTTTTATCATTTCAAACGTTTTATCATGGAAATCCTTATTTTCATGAAATTTTACTTTCATGTAATATTATTATTTCTTGGGGATTATAATTTAATGTTACCGAAGTGGTAAAAGGTTATTGATACCATCTCATCATTTATCAGGATTGTTTCTAATTATGCATCCATTAATTAAATTTTATGATATATATCTGAATAAACCAATGGAGTTTTATTATTCTATTTTTATTCATGATATCTCTTGGTAATGTTACCATTTTTCACGCATTGGTGCTTAAGATAATTAATGATATGATTTCAAGAAATCTCGATCTTATTTCTCTCCTTGGTTGGAAATCTAGTTTTTCAAAAATAATGTTTTATAAAAATGTTTTAAAAATGTTTTTTTAAAAGGAAAATAATTTAAAATTATTTTATGTTTTAAATTTTGTTTGAAATGGTTTTTAAACATTCTTTATATGTTTTCAAGGTTATTTTAAAAAAAAAGTTCATTGAAAATGGTTTATGCTTTATAATGATTTTTTCCAAAAAATAATGAATACTTTCCTCATGAAATGTTTTAAATGATGTTTAAAAATTATTTTTGACATAATATTACTTATATTTATATTTCCTTTTCTTTCTTTGGGGTTATGATCTAAGGTACAATTATTATTATTTCCATGAATGGTTTATTCATTTGATAACATGTCTTTAATGAAAACCATTTCTCATCTATTGGTCATATGATTTTGAAACTTGATTATATTAATGGGTTATGACTTGATGAAATGATTATAATACCTACCATTTTCCTATAGGTTATGATATAATGAAATTTATGTGATACCTATTCCATTTCATGGTTTATGATATGATGAATTTTTTGGATCTAAGAGAACACATAGGTATGATTTCATTATGAGATGGGTGAGACATATATCTCCATATAATGCATTGTTAAAGTATTTATATATCATGATAAAGACAGGGAACTAATTAGTACCCAAATTGGTTCAGTAAAGAACTATGTTCATTTATATGGTGTTGGGAGTGAACCATGAATACTAATATGGTTTGGGTAGTGAACCAATTCCACTAATATGGACTAGGAAGTGATGAATTCTCTACTATGAAAATAATTTTATATGTTTTTATGTTTTCCATAATTTAATATATTATTACAATGTTATTATTTATGTAAATATGATCTTCATTACCTTTTGATTCAAGTATTTTGAATTTAAAATATTTATTCCATGAGTCTTTATTGTGATCTTTCGTATGAAGGTTATGATTTTCTAATGTAATCATCATGTTATCAATCCCAGATTCTCATGATTATGATAATATATCTCCCTTGTTTGTCTTTACCCAGTATCTACGATTGGTCTTAATTAAGATTCATTTCCCTAGGTTTTGAAGATATGTACTATGTGTGATATTTCCAAAATGGGTGATTATAATGGAGAACCTAGGGGTAGATAATGTATCTAACTAATGTAAGAATTTTTATATTTCCATTTTTCAAAAGGCACTATACTATACGGTCTTTTGGTGTATGTTTGTTTAATGTATTATGTATAACAAAAAATATGTAATGTATATGTATGATAAGTTAGGGTTTATATATAATTTGTATTATTAATTAATACCAATTTAATGGTTATATTAAAATGGTATAATATATTACAATTTAGCATTACTTGTGGTTCTGTCTTCCACAAGCCACTGAATATATTAATTTTAGTGGTGCTTATTTCAGGGGTTGTTTATGTTCATTATTTCATGTTTCATAATATATTTAATTCAATGTTATTATTTTATAATTTTGGGGTGTTACACATTGAAAAATAGATCAGGATTGTCTAATTAATTAATATGATGAAAATAATTCTAGTGGAATTTATTTTTTTGATGTTAAATTTGATATTTGGATTGTTCTTCGATACGAAATTATTTGAATTATTTTTTAAATATTGTTAAAATAGTTTTAAACAATTAATAATAATTCCACTAATCCTCATTAAATTTTTATTTATTAATATAGTCATATACCATTGACATCCTTAGCTTCATCAGGTTCATTAAACATACTAGAAACATACACATTATCCTAATTAATTATAGCTACATCATATTTATATTTTGAAACATGATTTTTCATCTATAAATACGTCAAAAAATATTCCAACTATTTGTTCTTAATATGGGGACATTAATGAATCACATTATCAATTAATTATGACTAATTATTATATCCCCCTGTAGGTATGTTATTTTCATTCAACAACATTTTAAAAATTACATTTATTGTTGAAAATTTATGTTTAAAGAATTCATTACATTAGGGACCTTGAATACCGATTCTTAGAAGAAGACGATTTCCTATAATACTTCTTTTGTAAGTATTTATAAGAGTCCAATGTCATACATTGTTCATGGAATCCATATAACCATGTATTATATTAGCAAGATAAATATGATTTGGTAGTTTCATATGATGAAACTCAAAGACATATGATCACAGTAAGGATTTAAACTAAACACATTAAGACTTATATTCTAGTAGTTAATTGACGATATCCAGGGACTAATTAATTTTTAGTGAATTTAAAAATTAAAAATTAATTAAATCAATTAGAGACTTCTCTAAATTAACTATATAATTTAGAAACCGCCATCATATAAATATTATAAAAAAATATAGGGATCATTTATGAACAATAACAGAGGATTGATTTTCTAAATTTAAAAATATCCTTGACCAAATTTGAACATCTTATCCATGACATCCATTTACTTACTGGTTATACAATAATAGGTTCATCCCTACCAGATTCTATCAAATATGGAGTGTCTTTTATTGACGATGAATGTAACATCCTGTGTTTTTAAAAAAACACTTTGTTTGATAGTGTATATGATACACAAAATCGATCTAAAAAACAACTAAATATAATTATTTACTTATTGACATTATAGCCAATACATTATAATGTTGGAAATAAAGTTATTTACTAACTTAATAAAATATGGTTTACATGTGTATATATGAATAATTAATTCCTGAACAAATTTAAAAAAATAAACCCTTTTCAATATTAATGGAAATGTTTTTCTAGAAAACAATTTAAATGTGAACAAATCAGTTTTATAGTATTAAATAATAAAATTACAGTTTCAGGATTATATTAATGATATATATATATATATATATATTATTCAATTTTATATTTAAAACTCACCTTATATGTTTTTCAGACATGATATAAGAAAAAATATTAATTTACTCATAAAAGATGAATTTTTCATAAAACGAATTTTCACCACCATTTGAAGGAGTGGATGTTTTAAATATACGTTGTCACATTTAAAAATTATTTATGATGAAATAAACATACAATTTGAATTAGGAATATCAAAATTTACTTTTTTTGTTAAAATTATTGTATTTTTTTGATAAGATTCATGACTAAGTGACCAGTGAAAAATATTTCATTTTTTATTGATGAAAAAAATTTCATCCTAATATTTTATAGTGATAAGTCATAAATTTAATTGGATTAAAATTAAAATTGTATTTTTTTCATTTCATACAATGTAGGTCATTAGAATAGATTTCTCATTGAATTTATTTATTAAAATATTTCAATATTGAAGAATTTTTTATATAAATTTTTTTTCTAGATCTATCAATGTGGTTAATTTGTTATTAATTTATACAAGTTATGTGTTTTTATTTTTGAAAAATTTATTCCCTATTTGAATTTATTGGATAAAATTTTTGTAAATTTGTTCCTTTTATTTTTGGAAATAATGAATACTAACTTTCGTATATTTTTTCACAGTTGAATATAAATCTGAAATTTCAGGGTAAAAATAATTTTATAAATATTATAAAACAACATTGAAAATTTTGAAATTTTGTTTTGTCATTTTTTCGACCAAAATCATCATTTGGATAATTAGATGACCTCTTAGAGCCACTTGGATGACTTTAATTTCTTTATAGTATTTTATTTTAATGAGTAGTCAATGATGTCATTCATATATTTTAATAAGTATAAAATTATTACCATATGGATATTTAGAATATATATTTGGCTATAAATAGTATTTGTAAAGATAAAATTATACTCCTCATCATGGATTTTATTTTAATTTTTCGGGAAGTAATAATTACTTTAAAGTCTTAAACAATAATGATGTTGTAATTGTTTAATTAATAAGAATAAAAAATAAAAAATATAAAAAATATTAAAATAAATAATATTTGAGATGTTTAATTTCATACATGAATCTTTTAGACTTATGATACATTCTATTAATGTTTTATATATCTTGGTTATAATTTATCGTTTTTTTATCATTGTAAAAGAAAAAAAATGTATTGTGTCAATATCGACATTCATGATATTTTTAAATAATTAATTCTTTATAAAATGATATATAATATATAAAAATATAAATTTAAAACAAATTATCAGGATATGTCTTAAAATATATAAAGTGATTTTTTTAATTTTTTGGCATTTTTTCGTGCCGTGTCTTTTGTTTGATGTGTTTTTTTCAGCCCCAAATTAATTTCCATAACATGTAACTCACATAGTGTGTAAGTACAGGGTCGGCCCACAAGGAAACCATGTAGGTGTTTATGGCACATGATTTGGAATTTCTCAAGTGAAATATGATTTGTTAGTTCATAATGATGTATCTCGAAAGAGAACTAATTGCTTGGCATTCTCGAACTCACTACGAATTGACTTCAAAATGGAAGATTAGTTAAAAGTGGATTTTAATGGATAATGATAAAAATGTGTCAGGGAGAGACATTTATGTGGGTAGTTAAACCTTATTATCTATTATTTTCTATTCATTATTAGAGCCCTCATTTCTGGGTTTCATTTTTGTCAGAACATTCTTGGTCTAGTGAGTTATGATTATGTTGTTAGAAATCTATACCTTGGTCTGGAAATTGATTTCAATGACTGTTAATTTAGGAACGGCCCCCTAGAAACACCAATTATATCCAAAAGTGAAGGATATACTTGTTTTAATTCCCCTAAAGATCACTATAAACTCCATTCTTGGAATTATATGGGGTTTAAGTGAAATTAGACACGGAAGTTGGGAGAATTAGTTGAGAGATGACGAACGAACACAAGAATTGAGAAAATGGTTCTAAAAAAACCAAATTTTTTCCAACCCCAACACAAGGGGTAGGGGTTTCTACTCATGATGAAAAGGATAAGAAACAAACTAATATTCATAATAGATTTCATTACAATAGAAAAATGTAATAATCAGAAGTACAACAACAATACAAAGAACAAGTTCTCTAAAACCTTCTACTCCAAAAAACCTCATTCCCTGTCCGCTTATTATCTTCTCCAAAATCCTCCCTTATACAGGCTCACCCCCAGGGTCTTCTTAGTTATAAATTTCCTTTTTCTAGATGTAAAAAATTAGGTAGAAAGATGAACCTCGATAAAAGGATTAGGTTAGAAGTGATAAATCTAAAAGGAGAAGGTTGTAGTGGTCCACATGGTTTTGGGCACACAGTTTGGTAGGTCATGCCCCAATCGTGCAGAAGTCGCTGTCTCAAATCCTTAAGGCAGCACCATTTTCCTATATGGGTCACATGGTTTGGTTAAGTCGTGCGCCAACTGGGCGGCTGTATCTGTCCACATGTGCATTTCTCACATGATTTCTCTGAAGGGTCGTACAATTTTGGTTAGTCGTGCACCTACTGTGCAGAACGCTCTATCAATGGAATCATATCCCGCATAGTTTTAACATGGTTTAGATAACAGTGTGGCGGTCATGTGGGTTTCCAATCTCTTTAAAATTCTAGAAATAGTCTACCCTTCATGTCTCGGTGCTTGATCTAGGTGACTCCAATCTGGCATAGTCATGGGAAAAGTGTCTAGAAGCCTTCAATTCCCTTCAAAAGCTCCAAAATTCATAGACTTCCTGCTTCATCATTTGGTGACTGGGAAACCTATTTAGGAACATAAAACATGTGAAATCCATGAAAAAGCCATCAACAAAAACCATTTTTATAAATATTAATCCAAGTGGAAATTCCTTATACACAACAGTGCATCAAACTCCCCAACAGATGATTGGTTGTTTGTCCTCAGACAAAGGCATAGAAATTAATTTCCAAATATATAACAAAGAGGAAGGTAGAAACATTACTGATTATACCAATTATATGAATATAATCTCTAAACTAATTACCATTAAAAATTATAGCATTCATACTTCATGGTTCTGCATGTCTTTGAGGTTAGCTAACTAAGTATGCTTATTCAAAACAGTCGACCATTCATTTATAAATCAATTTTTCTTAAAACTGAGTTTTCCCTTCTTCATTCAAATAATGTGTCTACCTCTAGTTTCATCTCGTTATTCACTCAGATAGTTAATCCTAGGCTTTTTCATCTCCAATTGGAGGGATATCACTTTTATAGGTCACACGCCCTCATTGGATTGCATTATTTGGAACATATTGAATGTTCATCCTAATTATTGAACAAGTGTTTGTATATCTCGATTTATTTTGTAGTGGGGTGAGATACTAGCAACAAAATATTTCAAATTTTCTCATTTAAACACATGGTGGAATGTTTTAGCAAGTCAACAGTTCATGGAATTAAGACCATTTAATAGCCACTAATGCATGAAATAATTTCTCAAAACCACACATCTCTTTATACACAATTTGAATTCCATTTTAAGGGGTTCCTCAATTTGATTTACCCCATCACTAAAATAATTAAAAAACAATTTTTCTAAATGAATGGATAAATGTTTCTGTTCTTTTATTACAAGGATTCCTCAAATCAGACACTATATTCGAAAATATGGACATATGAATCCTTTTCAGATATAATTTCCAAAATTTATTTTTATATATTTGACATAAACCCATGTCATTTATAATGGCCCTTTAGACCAACCTTTGAAAACATGGTACCCTATGTACTTGGACAAGCAATTAATGATAATGGGGTGCCAATTAAGGGCGCCCTCCCCCACACATAAAATAGTGCCTGATCCCCCATGAAGGTAATAATTTAGAGATGGGTGGGAAGGAAGCATGATAAGGGTGGGGGAAAAGTAAAGAAAAAAATAATGAAAATGTGAAAAGATCCCATAAATGTCGGTCAAGTGTGGAAACTAGGTGGTGTGTGAGAGCCCGATGAGCAGAAAGGTAGCTGGAGTGGAACAGATGAATGCCCTTGCTGGCGAGACACAAGAACCAGCCAAGTGAAACAAAAAAAGAAAAAAATCAGCAGGGAATGAAAAGCGTACCACACAATCACAATAATGTTGTCAAAACATCACACCACAAAAGAGGGTACATTATAGGATAATAAAAATGGAACATAAAAATAAAGAAGTAATAACGCACTCAACCCCATCCCGCGGAGGGATTAGAAAGAAAAAAAATGAATGTCTGAGTGGCTAAATCTCACTATAAGGCACAAGAAAATAAAATCACACTACCATGATGTCCTAGGCACACTCAAACAGAAAATTCATTTGAAATGAAAATTTTTCATAATGCCGAGTAACCTCCCGATCAGTTCTACATTTAATGTCTCAAGATCAACTTAACTGGGCCTTGATCTACCCCAATTTAATGGTGGAAACCGTTCCCTCCATGTCTTTTATGATAATGTATGTATTTATGCACTTCCCATTGACCATGAATGATCGATCATCCATGCGAGCCACTTCCACCATGCCATGGAGGAAAACCAAAATCACCGTAATGTGTCCCAACCACCAAAACACTAGCTTACTTAGAAAAATCCTCAGACGAGAATTAGAAAGTATGACTTTATCACCTGACTAGAAGGATTTTTGGGAGATCATGCAGTCATGGACCACCTTCGTCTTCTCCTTATAATGTTTCACATTCTCATGGGAATCCCACCTTATCTCATCACGCTCGGTTAACTAGAATTTCCCCTTTTCTTCTACAGCCTTGAGATTATAATTCAGGGCCTTGACAGCCCAATAAGCCTTATGATCCCTCTCCACCAGCAAGTGGTAGGTTTCCCATAGATCAACCATAATGATGACATACCCAATGGTGTTTTGAAGGCTCTCTGGTAGGCCCATAACACATCATCTAATTTCATGGACCAATCCTTTCTTGATGCACCTACCGTTTTCTCTAGTATTTTCTTTAACTCATAGTTTGACACCTTCACCTGACCACTAGATTAAGGGTGGTATGTTATCCCTTTGGTGTACTTGACCCCATAATTTAAGAGCCCATTTTTCATGAGAGTGTTGTAAAAATGTGTACGGTGGTCACTAATCAACACCCACGGGGTCCCTAACTGACTAAAAATATTTTTCATTAGAAAAGTGAAGACGACCTTAGCCGTATTATGAGTCATTGTTGCTACCTCTACCTACATGGAAATGTAATCGACACATACCAGAATATACATGTGCCCAATGTTTGGGGAAACATACCCATGATATCTATTCCCCATACATAAAAAACATTAATCACAACTATTGGGTGTTGTGGAATCTCGACATGATGACCCACATTTCCCATCTTCTAGCACTAATCACAACATGAGAGAAAATGAAGACTGCCTCTATGCATGGATAGACAAAAAAATCCAGATTGAAAACCTTTTCTACTGTTTGATCTGGCCCATGATTTCCCCCATCCAAATAAGGGGGAAATAATTCCAAAATACATTGAATCTCTTCATCCAGGACACAATGACATATTACACAATTACTACATGTGTGGAAGAGCTGGGGGTCATGCCAGAAATACCTCTTTACCTCTGACAAAAAAGCTTCCATTGGTGAAATGATAAGTCCAGGTGGACAACTCATGCCGCTAAGTAATTTTCAAAGTTCGTGAACCCTAGCTGAGGTGGTACTCCAATAGAAAATAGATGCTCATCAGGGAAGTCTTCCTTGATCTCCCAGTCTTCTTCTCTCTCTAAATGGGGTAGTTCTATCTGGGAGAGATGATCAGCCACCACATTCTCACTTCCCTTCATATCCTTAATCTCCATGTCAAACTCTTAGATGAGGAACAACCAATGGATGAGCTAGGGTTTTGCCTCATTCTTTTTCATCAAATACATAAGTGTGGCCTGAACCGTGTTGACTAATAATTTAGAAAGCACTATGTAGTACTGAAATAATTCAAACGCAAGAAACCAAGACTAGAATTTTTTTCCCTACAGTTGTTTAATTATGATGTGCTTCATTTAATGCTGGGATGACATAATAGATCGGTCTGAAAATATGGTATAGCAACTGTCCAAGAACAACCCACATGACATAATTGTTTGTATCACACATAAGTTCAAATTTCTTTATCTAAGTTGGAGCAATCATTACAGGTGTGGTGACCAGTTTTTCCTTTAGAATCGGTAGGCTTTGATACATTTATCATTAAACTCAAAAAATTAATCTTTGGATAGTAGATTGGTTAAGGGATGAGATATCATGGAGAGGCCATGGACGAATCTTCAATAAACAACTCCAAGCCCCAAAAAGCTCTGAATTTCTCAGACGGATGTGGGAATCGGCAGATGCAAGGTAACTTCAATTTTGGCTAGATCCACCACAATTCCTTTCATAGAGATCCTATAGACTAATATGATTCTGTGTTTCACAAAAAAATGGAACATATCCCAATTGAGAACCAGATTTTTATGCTCACATCATTCAAGAATCTGCTCCAGATACATCAAACAAGTATTAAATGACTTCCCGTATACCAAGAAGTCCTCCATGAAATCCTTTAGAATCTTCTTCTCCATATCATGGAATATGGATAGCATTCACCTCTGAAAGGTGGATGGACCGTTGGACATCACGAATGTCAATCGGCGGTAGGTGAATGTTCTATAAGGACAAGTAAAGGTACTCTTTTCTTGATCCTCCGGGGTGATAGGGATTTGGTTATATCCCAAATAACCGTCAAAGGAATAGTAAAATTAATGCCCTTCCAACCTTTTCCTCCATTTGATCCATGAATGGAAGATGGAAATGATATTTCCCGGTTCCATCATTCAAATTCCTATAATCCACACAAACCCTCCATCCTGTAACTATGGGGGTCAGGATGAGCTTATTATTTTCATTGGTCACCACTGTGATGCCTCCCTTTTTAGGCACCACCTAGACATAACTCATCCATGGGATGTCAGAGATGGGGTACATAATATTAGCATCGACTAATTTGACTACCACCTTTCTGACCACTTCTTTCATGGGGGGGGGGGGGGGGGTTCAGTCATTGTTTTGGTTAGAGAGATTATTTTTTCCCTTACTTCATAAGTACCATGTGGGTGCCGACCGTGGGGCTTATAACCTTATGAAGAGAAACCGTCCAGCCAATGGCTAATTTCCACCTTTGGTGGACTTGAATAAGAGACTCTTATTGATCTTTTGAGTGGGAGACATTTAGGATCACCGATACTATATATTTGTCTCCCAAATATAAATAATTAATTGATAAGGGAGAGGTTTCAACTCGAGTTGGGAAGCCTTGAAAATGGATGGTGTGACCGTCTTGACCTCGTATTTAATTAATAAATCTAGAACAACTTCCTTCTTCCTGTAATTCCTTCCTGGGCCTACAATAATTCTTAATTACTCCTGGTTTTCTTCAAGTAGTTTATCCTCCAGAACAGGTTCATTTCGGAATGGATAATATTTTATATCAACATTCGCTAGGCCTAAGCAGTCCTCCATTGTTGTCAAGGCACAAAAATCTTCTTTCTCTATTAGTGTAACCTGTTTCACTTACTTGAGGATGTTGTAGGAAACCTTCTCATCACCCACACAGAAGATCAGCTCTCCTTGGGGAATATCAATTAAAACCTTCCCAGCAGCCAAAAAGGGTCTTCCATGAATCAAAGAATCCTCTTGGCCTTATTCCATGTCCAAGATAATGAAATCCTCTGGCAGAATTAATTTCCACACTTTTACCAACACACCTTCCAACATCCCCCTAGGGTATTTAATAGAACGATCAGGCAGTTAGAGTGCCACTCAGGTTAGCGTGAGATCTTTCAGTCCTATCTTCTTGAATACTCCGAAGGGAATTAAATTATCACTTTCCACCAAATCAGAAAGGGAATTTTTATACATGTAAGGTCCTATAGTGTATGGGATATTAATGCTTCCCGGATCATGGAGCTTAGGACGGAGAGTGTGTTGGACTACCACCAAGAATTACATGATAAGAGGAATATTTCTCAAGTCTTCTAACATTTTTTTTTATTTTAAAGGATCTCTTTCATGAACTTTGAATATTAGGGAATTTTAATCAATGACTATTCAAAAGGAATATTGATGCGAATCTTCTGGAAGAATTCCATGCACTTGGAAAATTTCTTGTCCTACTTCAATTATTTCATCCTTGCTGGAAATGGAATGAGTGGTTCATACACTTTAACAACTTCCTTTCCCTTATCCTATGGGACATCAAGTTCTTTAACTTGAAAATGTTTTGGAGAAGATTACTAAGTTGTGACTTCTCCTCCTAAATAGAATTTGGGATGCTTTGATGGTGAAGCACCCTGACTCATAGTTACCTTTTGTGTCAGCTCCTTCCTGCTGCGTAAAATAACAACATTAGCCTCCTCCCTTTTTTTCTCAGTATAGTCCTGTAGTGTACCATGATATCTAGGAGAGGGATGATTGGAAAGCTTCCCAATATGGTTCTCGAGGTTTCAAATTGACGCCTCCTAGTTTTGAAAAAAAATATCAACAGTATATATAAATTTATACATCATTTTATTCTACTTTAAGGGAGGTTCCTTCTGAGGTTGTTATGATACTTTTGGGGAGGTGGTTGTCGCAATGCTTGAGAAGGATGGGGGTTTTGATACCATTTATAATGATATGCCCCTTGCGGAAATTGGTTTCCCTGTTGCAGCCTCGGATATAGATTTTGAAACTATTTTTGATCATAACCAGATTGTCTTTGTGGTCGGGGAAAATGATTTTGATGTTGCTTCCCCCAGCCTGTATTGTGTGTCGCTTGAAACTCCTGGTTTCGGGGCTGAGGGTAGTTGTTGGTTCCACTGTTCTGTGAAACATAATTTACCTCACTGGTAGAGGCTCCAACAATTTCCCCTGGGCACTCTCCGATAGCATGGTTCTCACCACAATCACTACATGCAGGTTAAGTGACAACATGATCCTGAGGTGAATGTTTTAGATTCATAGCATTGATATTTTCTTAGATGAAATCAAGATAACCATCTATCATGGTGGAGGCATATATATTATGCATGCCCCTTTTTGAGTTACCTATTCAGAATGACACTGAAAACTGTTTGCATACATGCCTTCCAATAATTCAAAAAGATATTCAGGGGACTTCCTCATGACTATCCCTCTACCAGCTACATCAAGCACATACTTTTTATTAGTTGTTAGACCTTCGTAGAATTTCTGGACTGAATCCCCAATGGCAGTATGTGGTGTGTGCATTTCCTCTGCATCTCCTTAAATAATTCACATGACTCATATAAATATTCTATGTCAGGATGTAGGAAGTTATGGATTTCTTTTATTAAGGAGACCATCTTCGAGGGAGGGAAGTATTTTGATGAAAATTCTTGGGCCAATGCCTCCCAGGTATGAATATATCTCTATGGTAATTCCATTATCATGTCCTTAACCTTATACCTTAATGAAAAGGGAAACAATCTAAGGTTGATTGAATCATATGACACTCACTTGTACCAAAAAGTGTCACATATCTCCAAAAAGATGGACATGTGAGCATCTAATACTTCACATGGAAAGCCACCAAACTGAACTATATTTTGAATTAACTGTATTATCGATGATTTGATCTCAAAATGTTGGGCCTGCACTGGTGGTATTACTATTTCAGTATCTGCTCCCTAAATTGAGGGTAATACATATTCTATAAGAGTATTGCATGGTAGTACTAGTTCCTGAGGTGGTTGGGGAATACAATTTTTTTGCTCCGGAGGATAATAAGCCTACTGATTCTGAGGAAAATAGGGTGGCTTCTCCCACGGAATATATTTCCTCAGCGATGGCTTCCTGAACCGTGGCACCAATTGAGATGGTGGCCTCTGTTGGTTCCTCGACATGTATTTGATGTAAGACCCAGGAGAATTCTGATGCTTCTCATCCTCGACACATAGTGGTGGATTTCGTTCAATAAACAATGGCTTCCCAACTCATTGGAAAACCCCCTCTTCTTCCTCCTAATGTACCATGGGATCATTTTCATTGTGATCACTCGTAAGTGCAGGACATCACCAGGACAACTTTATTTTGATTTATAGATCTATCGTGTTTAACTCTGATGACTTAGCCATCTTGGAAGGTGTGACCCGATGACACATATACCTACGGGCCTGCACAACAAAAAATACACACCAAGAGTAAAAGGGAAAAAATATTGAAAAATAGAAAAGAGATGAAGAAAAGAATTTTTTATAAATTTTTAATTTTTGTTATCACTCAATGACACCAAATCAATTACCAAAAACAACTACTTCCCAAAAAAATGGCGCCAAAATTTGTCGTGTTGTTTGTCCAAAGTGTTGTTTTTAGCACTAAATCCATTTCCCTAACATGTAACTAGCATAGTGTGCAAGTACGAGGTCTCTCCACAGGGAAACCATGTTGGAATTTCTGTCTCTCAATTTGAAATTTCAAAAGTGATTATTCTGAATTTAAATTCGATTCCTTGTTTGATAATGATGGATATCGAAAGATAACTAATTTATTTTCCTTCTATAACCCACTACCAATTAACATCAAAATTGAAGATTATTTAAAACTGGATTTTAATGGATAATGATAAAAATGTGTTGGGTCTAGACATTTATGTGGGACGTTAATCCTTATTATCTATTGTGTTGTGTTTTATAAAATAACCCACATTTATAGGTATCATTTGTGTCTGAACTCTCTTTTTCCAGTGAGTTCTAATTATGTCAGTTGAAATAAATCCCTTGGTCTGGAAATTAAATTCTATAGACTCTTAATTTTAGAACCACCATCTAGAAATGACAAGTATTTATAATGGTCATGTATATACTTGTTTTAATTCTCTCTAAGCTCCTAGGAAACTGCATTCTTGGTCCGATATGGGGTTTCTACTGAAATAAGACATTGATGTGGGGAGAATTAGGTGGGATGTGATGAACAAACAGAAGAATTGGGAAACCAGTTCTAACGAACCCACATTTTTTTCAGCCGCAACACAAGGGGGGGGGGGTTAGCTACTCATGATGAAAAGGATAATAAAATTAAAAAAATTCACAAGATATTTCAATACAACAGAAAAATAGAAGAATCAGAAGCACAAAAAATACAGAGAACAAGTCCTCCAAAACCAATATCTCCATAAACATCATTCCTAGCCCTCTTTGTATCCTTTACAGAATCCTCCCTTATCCAGGCTCACCCCCAGGGTCTTCACATTCACAAATGTGCTTTTTCTAGTTGTATAAAAGTTGCTAGAAAGGGAATCCTGGGGTCAAGGATTATGTGAAAACTGAAAAGGCTAAAAGGAGAAGGATGCGGTGGTCCGCACGGTTTTGGGTGCACAGTTTGGTAGGCCGTGCACCAACCGTTTGGAAGTCTCTGTATCAAATTATTTTGGCCACACGGTTTTTTATGGATGGGCCGCATAGTTTGGGTAAGCCATGCACCAACCATGTGGATGTCTCTATCCATATGTTCATGTCTCACACAGATTTTTGAAGGGATGCACGGTTTTGGTAAGTTGTGAGCCAATCGTGCAGACCTATCTATCAATGGAATCTTCTCCCGCATGGTTTGAAAAAGGTTTTGATAACTGTGCGACAGTCATGTGGGTTTCCTTTATCACTGAAATTCCTGAAATAGAAGATTCTTCATGTTTTTTTTCTAGATCCGAGTGATTCCAATCTGGCATAGTTACGGGAAAAGGGTCCAAAATCCTCTAATTCCCTTATGAATCTCAAAAATTCCTAGACTTTCTACTTCATCCTATGGTGATTGAAAAACTGATTATGTAACATGAATCATATTAAATAAATGAAAAACCATCCACATAAACTATTTTATAGAAATTAAACCAAGTGGAAATTCATTATGCACAACAGTGCATCATATTGTAATTATATTAACCCATAAAGTGAAAAATAAATGGTATCATAACAATAATTAAAAGGGTAAATTTGGGATAAACAAAATTAAGATGATAAAAAAATACTAAAAACTTATAAAATTTTAAATGGATTATTTTATTTATACCTAAAATAATAATTTTTTTAAAATTAATAAGTCCGGGGGAATCATAATATAAAAATAATATATAATAATTCAATATTTTGTAGAATTCATGAGTGCCACTCTCCTATCTTAAAAAAGGGAACCTCTTCTTCTATTTTTTTCAAAATTCAAAACCTATTTGGATCAACGACAATATATCTAGATCCCATCATAGAATCTATCCTCACGTTCTTTAGGAATTATTTTAGTTACACCACCTTTTTTATTGGTCTTAAGGTGTTAATCATAAGTGATTTTCTCGGGATGATGTATTATTTTTAATTAAGTGATTCTATTTTATTTCTTCTTATAATTCCATCAAATATTACATGATGAAATAATAAATACAATATAATAAATATGATTATTTTTTATTATGTTTATATATTAAACAAAATACATCTCCACTTACATCAAATTGGAAAATAATTTATCTTTCTTACATACGATGAACTACCACCCTGCGAACCAATATAATTCATTTTCCAAAAAAATCTCTACAGACTGGTTATAACGTTGGAATTAATGTCTATATATTATATTGATGAAATTATTATTATTATTATTAATTAATAATATATGATTTACATATTTACATTTCCTTGAACATAATAATTATTACGTCGTTTAGGCGTATGTGTGAACAATGACCACCACACAGCAATGTGATTATTTTTTCATCACAACATCACATGGATGATATATATAAATATATTTATCATATTAATAATTTTCTAATTATATAAGGAACATTTTTGAGGGAATATGATATTTACATTCTTTTAATATTGGTCATTAAGGAATGAAAATGTTATCCATGCACACATATGACCATCATCTCCATGATAATAATGTATTTAATTATTAAAAAACATAAATAATATTTTTATTTAAAAGTTCAATTTATTTTTAAAAATGAATATTATTGTATGAATATTACTCTGGAGATTATATAAATGACCACATAGACTATTGACATCATAAAAATGTAATTTGGGACTTATGTACCGAATATCTTCAAAACAATGAACATGAAGATAAATAATTGAGTAATTGCTAACATGATAATAAGTTATATAATAGGAATAATAAGATTTGAATGTTTTTTAGAAAGTAAATAATTAATCAAGGTTTATTAATCTGTAATATAAAGACATTATTTGATGTTTTTGACTCAAGGTAAGTGACATTATTTTTAATAACATCTTTTAAATTTAATCTTTCAACTGTTTTTACAAATGAAAAATGGAATGGTTTAAAAAATATATTGGATAAAACAAATTTTCTACATTATGTTTTGGTTATTGTTATGAATTTTCCTTTATAATTATACCATTTTATTTTCAAATAATGTGTTTTAATTTATGAGTGCTTGACATTATAAAAATGAAAATGATTGCATTGTGGAAAAGTAATTTTCCTTTTATGCATGATTTAATAATTGTGGTTATGTTTTCACTAATAGGAATTATATATTAATACATGTGGTTATGAAATAAAACAATGGTGAGTGAGCCTATTATATCTCTCCAATTCGTTGAAAAATGATATGGCGATAACAGGTAGGGTTTCTCCTAGTATATTAAGAGAATATAACCTGGTGGGTATTCTAAATGGAACAATGGAGGATACTCTATATATAATCGTGATATCATCTAAAAATGTTAGAGTGGTATCTAATTTATTCCATATTTTAACATTACGATTTATTTTCTCAATGTAATTTTATAAGAACATTATGAATTCATGAGGATAACTAAAAATATTATGTTTAATGAGTGAAAAATATACATTTGTGAAATTGTTTTTCATGATTTAAATTATTCATGGACAAACAATTTCATTCTTTAATTTTCTGTCCCATCTCGAGCTTTTTTTGTGATCATCCCATGTTTTAAAAAGTTTCTTTCCTAGGGTATAAATATGTGTAATATAAATAAGAAATATAAGATTAATTTTATGATGTTTTTCCATGAAAAAGAATCCATGTTTTATTTTAAAATTCTTTTCTTGATAAACTTGATATTGGGTAGGAGTGATAACATTTTTATACGTGAGATATTATATATGAGATAAGGTATAATTCTATAAAATTTGAGTCCAAAAATGTTCCTTAGTAAGAAATAAAATAATATTATTAAATAAAAATAATATGTTGTAATGTTTATGGTCGAGTCCTTATAGTTGGTACCAAAGGAATGGTTTAGACAACATTAGGGATTAATACATTTTGTTATTAAATATAGGCGAGTGATTTATTTATATTATCTTAATTAAGTAATTTATCTATTTGTTTCTCACATATAGGGAATCTACTTATAAATTGATGTATGAGGATCCAAAACAACATTCCTATCTCTTCTAGGTGACTTTATTACAATAATTATTGGAAAGTCATGTCCTTACGAATATGAATTTTTATAACATAATGATATCTTAAAGAATGTTTTTATAAATATCAGACACCTATTCTATACTTCATAACCATCATGGTTCATCGGTTGATATTAATCAACTCATATTATATCTGTATTCTCATATTTGGTAAAAAAATGCTAAATACTATCAGGGTATTTTTTAGATATTTTTGTTTATCTAGTGATTTTTTGGAATGTTATAAATTTAATACTATTCTGAGAGTAGGAGAACCTTGAAAAACCTAAATATAAATTATATTAACTTATAATATTTCATCACATAGTTATGGTATTTTAAGATGACTCATTTATTGAATGTTTCAAAACATACTTGGTCCTAATGTTCTATAAAAATAATGTCATATTAGATGTTTTGAAATTATATGTTATAAAAATTTATTTTCCAAAACTATATCTCTTTCAACACCCATTCAAACTATGTTATATATGGTGTACTTGGAAAAAGGAAGAAATAGACTATTAATAGCCCATAAATCACTATTTTAATGTCTGGAACACCAATATACTTAAAGAAAACAATAATTAAATAAGGTGGAAACCATGATAACGATATAAAAATATTTCTTCATGGAATTTGTAACTCCATGACCCTGAAATTCTCAATTTGGTGCATTAATTTATTACGTAGGAATGATTATAAGGAATAAAATCTCATGGGACCATTATGTTAATCATTCTTAGAATGAAATATTATATACATGATACTCCTAATAAATTTGTAAATAAAAAATTCAATCATGATACATAATAAATAAAAATAAACTGATCCCTTGAACACTTATTAAAATATTTCTTCTTCATAACATGGGGAATGAAATCATAATTAGGGTGATCTAAAATGCTCAGTAAGGGTAGGTAAAGTGGAATAAATAACTAATCAATATAAATAAATTAACATGGAATGGTGAATAAAGAAAAACACAATACATTCAAAATCTAGATAAGGAAGAATCAATATGTCAAGGTAAAAATTTGTAACTCAAACCATGTAAATAATTAAACTACGAATTAAATGTATACATAGATACATTGATAAAAAATATCATGGATGAATAATAAATGAAACAAAGGAAATAAGTATCCATATATTTGTCGATAAATAATAATATGGATGAATAATAACTAAATATAAATGAGGTAAATGATTAAATATGGGATTCCATTTTCATTGGTACATGGTACCTTTACAATCAAGACCATTTATAAGATAGTTTATAACATATAAGGATAAAACTCATCTTACAGGACAAATGTTTAATCTCTTGAGACTACCGATGCATTGAGGGACTACATATAACTGGGACCCACCCATGTCTTCCTCTTCCAAAACATTTATCATATTCATGAACAATATTTCTCATCAAAATATATTTATATTAAATAAAATATTCATATTTTATCAATAATTATCTAGTTAGTGTTATAATTTTCCAAGTGAATGTTGTATCTAAAAAGACATAAAATATAGGAAATAATAATATCCATTGTGTATGAATATGGATATTAAAGTCAATTTCCACTGAAAAATGATTACAATAACGTTAATTTTTACAAGGGAATGGTAACAATCACAAAAGGAATTGATATTTCAATGATAATCATCCATAATATGATTTGGGAAATTAATAATTAAACATCCCAAAGTGTCCCACACCACATAAAAAATTTATTTCACAATAACCATGATGTAATTTTTTTCATACCATTAATAAAAATGATTCATGATATAATGTATAAAATGGTCTTTATATGTACTATACAAAAGAATTATGTGGTGTATATGGTGTATGCCTTATGAAAATAAATGTATGATACAAACCCATTACCTTATCCTTTTTTGTGTGTGTGTTCTATATCCTCCCGTATAGTGGACTAATATATTTTTCAAAATTATACAATATCATTAATCATGCTTAAAATATCAGATATTAATTCCTTATAATAATTTATCACATTTTAGTAAACAATATTCATAAATTTTACAATTTCTGT
The DNA here is from genome assembly GCA_963277665.1 of Viscum album. NCBI lineage: Eukaryota > Viridiplantae > Streptophyta > Magnoliopsida > Santalales > Viscaceae > Viscum > Viscum album. Next base: position 1,149,155,306 of record OY728121.1, on the reverse strand, counting down.
TGTTAATTGCATAGTTTTCTAGAGTAAGTTTTAACTTGTTATTTGTTGTTAATATTTCTTAGATAATGAAATAATTATCTCTAGAATTTGAACCATGACAAAATTATATTATATATTCATTAAATATGGATTTATATTAGTAAATAATATATGGATATTATAAATGAATTGCACTATTCATGGAGACGGTAGGCTGTATATACACATGAATGCAACATTTATTTCATTGTTGTTTTAAAACAATGAAAAATAAATACATACATCTATATATTTTAATTAATTTATTATATATATGTTCTATATGTTCTATATTTTTATTATAAACTTCACATATAATTACATGTATTGAATGAACGAGTCATATCGCATTGAGGGGGCGGGAGTCCACAATTCATCAAATGCAATTATCGTATTTACACAAGATGGAAAGAAAAATGATATGTTCTAAAAAAACATTACAGATTAATAAATACATTATATATAACATATATAACATATGTTAACTGATTTTCCATCATAATTTATAACTTTATATGTAGTAAGGGAAAAATGAAAAATCAGCACTTCGTGAGTTAAAATTTTTCCGTACAAAAAAATTGTCTATTCATTACCTATTAGAAGGAGGTGTGTGTATGATTAGGTTAAAATATTTACATAAAAACATCATAGTATTTTAATGATACTATAGTTTCTATGTATTAATATAAAAAAGAGTATAGGGAGTGGATAATATAAATGAACTAAAAATATTGAGAGAAGATGTTACATCTTAATCAGATAACTTCTTTTGGTTTATAGAAAAATAATTCATTGGAAGGATTTATACCAAAAAGTAGGATTCTAGTATGGGTTGAGGTGTGTTGGGAATATATTTTGGTACATATTGTATGAAAATAAGAGGGTTGAGATGTGTGAATATGTGGGAGACGTGGTGGCCTTGTATTGGCAAGGGAAATGAATCTCTTGAAATTTTTGATAAAATTTATATATACACATTTTCATATATAATAAAATAATAATAAAAAATATATAAAATCAATAATATATGGTTTATCGAAGAACAATTTCTAGAAAATTGGTCTTGGATAAATTTTATAGGTCATTTGGGCCCTCAATATAATGTTTTAGTCATCTATTAAGATTAATTATTCTTTAATCACTATAATTAACATTAATCACTTTTACTAATCATTTTTCCCAAAATTAAGTTTATATTATCATGATATATATGTATATATTAATTATTAAAAAAATTTATTTCTATATTCCTATATTCAATTCCAATAAGCAGGAAAATTAAAATTAAGGTTAATCTCACTGACAGACGAATTAATTGGCTTTAGTGAACAAATATTTTAAAAGAGTTTTATGTTTTTATGTTAAATTTCAAAGTGAAATTGACACTAATTAACTAATTATTATTAATATATATATATATATAAGTTATCTAATTTTACCTAAATAAATTTTATATATAATTCATCCTTAATAATTATTTAAATGAAATGACAACTTTTAACAAAAATGTGGTATTTTTTCACACTTTATCAAAATAATTACTTTTATCATAAAAATATAAAAAAGATAATCCTAGGTTATTATTTAAATTATGAAATAAGTAATGAAATTTATTTTATAAAAATATATTTTTTATAGTGTCAGCATTAGAATTTTAAACTGGTTATCTGTTAAAAGCTGATTAAATTTTCTTTATAAAAATATAGATTTTTATATGTGGAATAGGGTTTGATTTTTCAACATGTATTTAAATACAAATGGATGAGTATAAAAATAATTTCATTAAACTATAACATATATGATTCAAAAAAATAATTGATTAATTGTAATTAGTTATGTTTATTCACCTTTGGATGATTAAAAATATTAACATTTATATTTTATATCCAATTGGTTCTTACTTTCATTTCTCTTTAATTGGTATCTCGTGAATTAATTTTATATTTATATAAAAAAATATTCATATGTTAGTTAATATTATTCATAACCACTAACATAACGACTATGTTAAATTATATGATATTAAAAAATAATATTTTAATTTTAAACAGTTATTTGGTGAAACTGAGTCTTACATGTAACCAATGATATTGGGGAAGGTCACTCTTGTGTGTAACACAAGCTATTGATAATGGTATCTCAAACTTGTAACAACAGATAATTCGATATTTTACCCATATAAAGAATATATTGTAAATATTAAATATATTATAAAGTATCCAGATATTATATTCCTTATCTCCATTGGTGTTTCATGTCGTACATACTTTCAAATAAAAGGTTCTTACTTTAGAATTTTACGGTTATAAATTTTCTCCAACTTAATTAAACTTAATCCTTGAAATAGAGAAATGATCTTAGTAATTAAGGTATTGAAAATAAACTATTGATGAAAACATAGATCATAAATTTGATTAATAACACATATTCTTAGTAAGAGAGAAAGGAAAGTACAATGATAACGTATCTAGGTTCCCTAGTAAGAGAACATAGGTGGGAATTAGAAACATGGATATATAAGAAAAATACAACAATCATGTTCTTATAGATAGTGATAGAGAACATGTTTATATGAATGATTCAGGACACAAAAAAATAATTGAGTTGTCTGAATAATGGATGTCGATATCATACAAAATGATGATAATAGGGCAATTTTTTTTTCAAAACCCCCTTATCAATTTTTAAGGAATTGTTTTACACAACATGAATTTATGTAAATATATTTTCCTAAAAAATATTTTCCTTTTATTACACCTTAAAATTTTTCTACATTATCTCATTGAAGATTATGAATCATATGGTGAGGCAATACATTAATAATTAAAATATTATCCAATAATTAACCATTTCTTTAAGGATTAACTTTTTAAATAGATTATGATCAAATAACATTTGATGGAGACCCACTAAATTTTCAAAATGAACGTATCATAAGCCATTAATAAACTTGAAGTAACTCTAAATTTTCACATTCCAAACAGGTGAAGGAAATGTTCATGTATCCTCTTTAAATATGGTAAAAACTCAAACCACCATAAAACCTCATTGGAAACATGCATTATTTATTATATATTAATTAAGAAAGATGTTATTGGATAGAATCCTTTAATACATAAGTGTTGTAAACTCTATTAATGATATCATTGACCACTTGTTAGAAAGTCATTAATCGGTTCTATGGTAGTCCAAACATATCCAAATAAATCATTTCTTCACCATTATCATAACATCAAGTACATATTATGGGTTTTATTTCCTTCAATTAGGTATTTTCAGAAATTTTTATATATCAAATAATCTATTTTATTGGAATAATTAAACATCTGATGTCAAATCCATAACAAAAAATTCTACAGAACAATTCCCATATACTCTATTATTGTTATAACTAGTATGTTGTTGATAAAATATTCAAATGAAAAAATTATTTAATAGGCACAGTAGTCATTCCAAATCATTTTCCATAGTATAAAAACATAATCATTATTAAATAGCATCATTTGGGCTATATTCTTTTGGAATTTTTGACAGTCATTTGAAAAGTTTCCCATTTCCTTATAGTAGAAGCATTGTAGGTTGGAAACCTTTTTCATACCCTAGAAATCAAAAGCATGGTTGAATTTCCTTCCACACTTGTAGAACAATACCTATACTTTTAGGAAAGTACCTAGGTGTTTCTATCAAAAATTTTCACATGTAATAAAATACTCCATTCCCTCCTTACCATTATCCATATTTTTTCTCTAATATCCCCTTATTATGTTTCCTCTTTTAAGAGCCACATGACATGGAGAATTCCATACTGACGTTTTTTACTCATGAAACTATTTCTTTATAATATGAGAATAATGTGGAGACTAACCCTAAGAAATGTTTTCTTAAGACCGTGAATGATATGATCCTTTTTAGATCACATGAATTAGTGGAGTTATCAATACTTCTATTATGAACCATTTCTAAACAATGGAATATGCTCGATTTACTCCTAAAATTATGAAATTTATATAACTATAAACATGGTATAGCATATAACATAAATTTATGCATCATGAATCCAAGAATATTAAATATTGTCTACATCAGAAGAAAACATTACTTTTATGTCCTTCAAAATGGTAGGTAATGAAAATGTGAATTATCAAAATAATATACCCCAAGACATTCAAACCAAGTGCAATGTAAGGACCATTTTTATGTACCAAGTTACCCCATGTATGGCCTAAAAGACCTTGATGGAGTCATTACTCCTGGGTATATTTTTTCAATTACCATGTCCACTTTTAGTATCCAGACATGGATGTATTGCTAGGAATAACCACACAATCACTGCCTTACGAAAAATCTAGGATATTCATGTATACTTATCATCAATGTATAAAATATGATTTTTCTCCCTAATAAATATTTTCTAAATCTAGTATCCATGTATGATGTCAAACTTAATCTGCTATCAACTGTAACACACTAACCCATGAAGTCCAGAGCATGTGCCTAAATTTAAATCATTTTCATTATTATAAGGAATCAAATCCCGAAGGATGATTCAATTTTTTAGTAATGGTAATTTTGATTACATAAGTGATAATTATAATACATTGGGAAATAAAAAATTAAATCATGATACATAATTAAATGGAATAAACTACATCCTTGAATTTTTATTCAAATATTTATTCTCCATAACCTAGGAAAATAAATATAAGAAGGGATTGCTCAAATGCTCTATAATGATAAGTAAAGAGGAATAAATAATTAATATATAGGAATAAATTAAAATAGAAAGATTATAAACTGAAAAAACATTCCACTCTATAAATTGATAAGGAAAAATCAATATGGAAAGTTAAAAAACTATAAATTTTTTCATCTAAATCAGTAATAATATAATAAAATGTATACATAGATATGTCGATGTAAAATCTCATTGATGAATAGTAACTAAAACAATGGTAAAATGTATATATGAAAATATTGGCCCAATATCTCAATGATGAATCATAAATGAGTCTAAATGATGGAAATTATTAATTATTGGATTCAATGTTTTTTAGGAACATGGTACCTTTACGATCAAGACCTTTTATAAGATTATTGACAACATGTTTCGTAATAAAACATCTGTTTGGCCTAATGAATCCTCTCAATAGACTACCAATGAATCAAGGGGATATCTCTATCTCAGACCCGCCCATGTCATACTAGTCAGAAAGAATTCTCATATTCATAACAATGTTACTTATCAAAATGTATCAGTATTGAATAGAAGATTCAAATTTTAATAAATTAGTCCATAGTTAATCAGATAACTATCAAATTGAACACTATATGTTAAATGATATAAATATTAGGATAAACTAATTTCTATTGAGTAGGAATATGTATATTTATGTTAATTTACAATAAAAATTATTACAATAAAGTAATTTTTTACAGATAAAGTTATAAATAAAAAAAGGAATTGATATTTCTATTGTAATAATTACGAATAGGTTTATGGAAATTATTCATTTAATATACCAACGTGTCCCATTACACTTCAAAAATTTAATTCATAATACTCATAAAAGGATTTATTCTCATTCCATTAAAAACGATTAATCATGATATAATGTATAAAAGGGGATGTCGATATATTATAAAAAATAAGTGTGTGTTGAATTTGGTGTATACCTTAGGAAAAGAAAAGAAAGACAAGAATCCATGGCCCTAACCATTATTTTGGTGTGTGGTCATTATACATATATATAGTGGTTTAAAAAATGTTAATAACTTCTACTAGAACCATAATAATCTATATAATATAATATATTAATTCCATATAATATTTTATTACTCCTTTTTTAACAACCTTCATTAATTTTTCTATTTCATGGGATAATTTCCCAATATTCTCAATTTAGGATTTACTTGTTATTTGTTGTTAGTATTTAATAAATAGAGATTTAATCATATAAATAATGTGAACCATGAATAAATTATCATATATAATCATTTCATATATATTTATAGTATTCAATAATATTTTTAGATTTGAAATGAACTGATTTTTTCCTGGAGACGGTAGGTTGTACGTACACATGAATGCTACTTTCAATCATTTGTTGTACTAAATGAATGAATGATAAATTATATATATATGTAAATTTTACTTTCAGTATCATATATATTTAATATATTTTTCATATGTTTATTATAACCATCATTTATATGTTCAATGTATTTCATGGTAGATTCATTTCACTTTGAGGGGGAAGTAGTCCACAATTCCCCAAAAGAGATTATCATATTTACACAAGATTGAATGAAAAAATAATGTTATAAATAAAAATTAAATAAGAATAAATATAATATAAATATAATATATAATATATATAAATATATTTTCCACCATATTGGCCACCATGATATGTGGTAATGGAATAATGAATAATCACGGTTTTTTGAGTAAATAGTTTACTATATAGAGAAACAATATGTTTGTTACCAATTCGATGAAGGTTTGAGTAATTTAAGGTGAAACTACTAACATAAGAAAATCATAGTATATTGAATATATTGGTTTTTTATGTAATAATATAAAAATAAGAGTATTGAGATTGAATAATGGAATGGAAACTAAAAAGCCTGAGAGAAGACAATACTTCTTATTCGGGTAACTTATTTTGGATTATAACAAAAGAAATCCATTGAAATATATATGCCTAGATGGAGGATTATTTTTTTAGGGGAGGGGTTTTGGGACTCTATATTGGATGTTATGGTCCTAAAATAAGAGTTTTTTGAGGTGTGAAGAAGTGGGATAGGTGGTGGATTTTATAGGGAAGGAAAAGGACTCACTTGATATTTTTGAAAATATTTTTTGTATAATCATGTTATTACCTAATAAAAATTAATACCAAACCAAAAAAAAAACATAATAATGTAATTTTTATTCCACAGATATGTCCATAAAATGGGTTTTTAAAAGTTTCTAGGGTATTCTAGCCCTTATGTTAAAGGTTTAGTAATATATTATGCTTAGTTCATCCTTAATCACTATAATTAATATTAATCGATTTAACTAATAATTTTGGGAAAAAATTAATTTAATATTATTAGAATATAAATAATATATTTATTATAATTATTTATTACCATTTTATAAAGTCAAATAATATAATCAGTAAAATTAAGATTATTGATAATCTCCTAGATAGATGAATTTACTGGTTTTAGTACAATGTTCAAATGTTTATTATAATTTTATATTAAATTTCAAAGTGAAATAGATTATAAAGAATTAATTATAAATATATTTAAAATTTATCTAAAGACAAAATAAATAAAATTTAATATATAATTTAACTTTAATAATTATTTAATAAAAAAGTCTCTTTAAAACTAAAATGCAGTATTGTTTCAGAGTTCATTAAAAAATAATGTATCTTAGAAAAATAATAAAGCCACCAGAGGATAATTTTTTCATTATGAATTAACTTATTTGGTTTATTTTATCAAAACAAATATATTAGAGTTTAGGAATTAATATTTAATATAGTTTATACATTAAAAGATGATAAAATTAACATGATAAAAATATTGTTTTTTGTGTGGAATAACGGTTTTTCTTTTCTTATGAATGTCAAACCCAAGCGACAAATATCAAAAATGTTTTATTAAATATATTAAATATACGTTACATTTAAATAATTCATTAATTGTAATATTTTATGTTAATTAAGGTAAAACTACTTTCGAAACATAAAAAATATTTTCTTTTTATATCTAATTAGTTCTCATTATCTTATCTCATTAATTGATAAACCATGAATTTATTTTATATATATAAACCATAAATCTTCATATTTTAGTTAATAATATTAATGACTTCTAAAATATTGATAATTGTATATCAAATTATATTATATAATACTATTTTAACAATATATTATTATTCTAAAAACTCATTCTTGCATGTAACACACGCTTTCGGGGAAGGTCTCTCTTGTGTGTAATGAAAGCTATTGAGGAAGGTATATATTACATGTAATGAAATCTATATTTGTGTTTCATGAATATATAGAATCTATTTATAGTAACAAACATGTTATAACATATTCAGATATTATATTCCCTTTCACATTTGGTGTCGCATGTAATACACACTATCAAATACAAGGTTCTTACTTTACAATTCTTTGGTGTAACAGAATAGTTTTATTATATCCTAGAGAGTTGAAATGTAAAATTTCATCAAATAAAAGAATTTATGAAATAATAATTTTCGGTAATTTATATATGGGAAGAAAAATGATAGGTATAAGATAACCTTTTATGTTATAGATTTCTATTAAAGTATAAAAATTTACATATCAAGTATTTATGTTTTTATATGTTGTAATTCGAGGTACTAATAGATTATAGAACTCTATGAAAATAATATAAAAAAAACATTATTCAATTACTTTTCATACTAATAAATAAATGATTTCACAGCCTAAATTCTATATTATAAACCGTGTAATTGATAGATTGTATGACACACGACACCTAGTATGCAATGGAATATAATATCTAGTTACATTAGAATATATTCAATATTTAAAATATATTCTATATGTTAATGAAAAACATAGTTATATTTCTTTACACAGAAGAGTTTCATTCCTCGATAGTTCGCAATATATGCAAGAGAGACCTTCCTCAATACATTGTGTTACATGCAAGACCAAACATCACCAAATAACTATGTTTTAATAAAATATTATTATTTAATATAATATAATATAACCTAGCAGTTAAGCTAGTGTTTATAAATAGTAACAACTAACTTATTATTATATATGATTTATATAAATAAAAAATAAATTCATTGGTAACCGATTAATGAGAAACTAAAATAAGAACCAATTAGATATAAAACAAATTATTATTTTTATTCTTCTAAAGGATTTTTTCTTCACAAAACTAATTTAAAACAATTAGTTAATGATTTTAATGAAATATGTATGTTATATTATCAATCATATATTTTTTTATATTTATCAAATTAATATTATAAGCATAATATAAGAACAAATCCAGTATTACACATAAAAAACTATATTTTCATAAAATTTATTTTACCGCCTTTTATTTGAAAACCTATTTTAAAGATGAATTATTAAACATTTATCAATTTATTTAGATAAAATAAAAATATTTTTTTTTAATTTAGAATGTCAAAATTTTATTAAGGTATCATTTTTGAATTTTTTTTAAAAACATTTTTTTCCATGAATGATGATAATAATACAATTTATTTGAAAATTTTATTTTCATTTAAAAAATTAATAATGTTAAATTATATATTATTATTTGATGTTTAATTAGATTAATTTAACATATATGAGTAAAAATTAATTCAATATAATCATTTTCACATTGAAATTGAATATAAAATCATAACAATAATTTGAACATTTTTCTACTAAAACCAGTTAATTCATCTGTCTATGAGATTAACATTAATATTATTATTCCCACTTTTGTGAATTTAAATTCCAAAAATGGATATATGCAATTATAATTAATATTATATTTGGAGTCTAATAATATAAAATTGATTTTTTTTACCATAAAAATATGTGAAAGTAATTACAATTAATTACAATAATTATGAAAAAAATATGCTTAATGAGGGACAAAACGTTTAACTTGGGGTCCCAAATGACCTATACACTTTTCCAAAACCCATTTTATGGAGATATCTTTTCCATAATCCTTTTATTACAATGTTTGTTTTTATGACTTCTTTAGGTTTGAAAATGTGTACACCAAACTTGTTTCCAAATATTCCATGTGAGTCCCCTTCCGTCCCTATAAATGGATACCACCTCTCCATCTTCTTCAAAACAGTAAACCTCTTATGATCAGAAAATATCAGAACAAATAGCTTCCCAACTACCCTCCCCTCAACTTAGAAGTTTCCATTTGGTAAGAAAAATTTCCAAGTAGGTAAATCTGTGTAAACCAAAAGAAGTTACCCGATTAAGAGATAATATCTTCTCTTATGTTTTTTATTTTCATTTCCATTTTCCATCCCTATACTATTATGATTCTATTCATACATAAAACACCATTATAATAAATATTTTAGGATAAATTATGTTAATATTTTCATCTAAACGTATACACACCTCTATATAATGGGTTACAAACATATTTTTTCTCTTTATGATAAACTAATACCTCACAGATTGATGATTATTCATTTTCTCCTTCCACTTACCATGGTGGCCATTATGGTGGAAACTATTTTTAGATATGTTATATATGATATTTATAATTTTATTTTTTCTTATGTAATGTTTACTTAGAATGTACTTTTTTCCTTTCCATCTTGTGTCAATATGATACTATCTTTTCTGAAAGTGTGGACTACAGCCCCCATAAAGAGATATGACTCATTCATGACATACATGGAACGTATATATGATGGTTAAAATAAAAATATTTAACATATATAATATAGATATGATACTGGAATTAAAATGTACATATTTATCATTTATCTTTTATTTTTTTAATACAACAATGATGCTAAAGCAGCATCATTGCATACGTACAACCTACTATCTACAGGAATGGTGCACTTAATTTATAATCTCCAAATATTATACGTTATTATAAATACATACTTACTAAATACATAATATAGTTTAACCATGTTTAACATTCCTTATATTATGAAATCATGATATATTAAATAGGCACAACAAATAACCAGTAACAACTTACTCGATAAAACTAGGCAATTAACACCAAAAATAGTAAAATTAATGAATGTCGTTAACAATAATGTAAAAAAATATTATAAAGAATTAATATATGGTATTATAAATTTTATTATGGTCATATTATAAGTTATTAACATATTTTAATCCACTGTTCTGGATTATAAGGACCACACACTAAAATTAACGTTATGGTAAAGGATTTTTGTCTTAATATTATTTTCGTAATGTATACACCATATACACAATAGACTTATTTTGTATAGTATATGTACTGAAAAATTTTATACATTAAATCCTGAATACTTTTTCATCATGTTATAAAAACATTCATTCATGTGTATTATGAATGGAATGTTTAATGTTTTATGGGACACTTTGTGATGTTTATTGATTAATTTTCGAAAACACATTCTAAATGATTGTCTTTTCAGTCTTGCTTCATTTGGTAATTTTTGACTATATATGTGAAAATATAACATTATTTTAATCATTTTTCAATTTAAAATATCTTTAATATCCATATTCTCATACAATAGATACGAATATTTGATAAACCCTATATCATTTTACATATGGTGTTCACATTGATAGTTATTAGATTAACTGAGGAATTATTGATAAATCCATTTCATCTATTCAATATTTAAAACATTTTTATGAAAATTTGTTCATTAAAATTCTAAATTATTCTTACTAATATGAAATGGGTTGGGATCTATTATGTATAGAACTTTGAAGCATTATTAGTTTCACAAGATGAATCATTTCGTTAATTAGATGGGTTTTTACAATACTTGTTGTAAAACGTCTTGTGAAAGGTCTTGATGGTAATAGTATTGTGTAACAAGGAAAAATGAAATACAATAATTAATAATTTTCATCATTTAGATTATATTATTATTCTTCCATGATATTTTTTGTCGACCTATCAATGGATACATTTTACCTCTTTTTAAGTTATTATTCATCCATGAGATTTTACATTGATATATCTATGGATATATTTCAATCTCAATTTATTTAAACAAATGGAATGTGTTATAAGTTATTATCCATTATATGTTAATGTATTCCTATTTAATAATAATTTATTCCTATTTAAATACCCTTACTATGCATATAAGCTCACCCATATCATGTTTCCATTCCCTTGGTTATGAAGAAGAATGAAAAAGGTGTAAGGTGGATGATCCTATAAGTGGAATAATGAGTTAGGGGTTTCCCCATCTCTGACATAATCCTCCATATTTGATTTGGCTATGTCTCCTCCATGTATTTCACCTGGAGATTTTGCGGTGGGTTGGCTTCTGTTAGGTTCTTCCTTGAGGAGTCAGTTCTAGTGGAACATGGAGGTTTATCTTTCATGGCTCGATGATCAATAATCCAAAGAAAAGGATGACTCCTCGATCTGGAAGAACCAGTTGGACAATGATAAATGTCGTGGGTGGTTGGTACTTCTATGGCGTCAAGGTGAATATACAGTTCTTCTACGGTGAAGGGGCTGATATTTTCTCTTCCATATCGTTGGGGTCGAGATCTAGTTCTTTTGCAGTGAAGGGGTCGAGATCTGGTCTCTTGTTTCATGCTCTACTTGGGAGAGTGTTTTAGGTGGATTTTTGTGGACTATGTGAAGGGTTTTCAGTTTGGGGATGGTATTTGAGGATCTTTGAGTCATTTGATGATGTTAGGTTTTCCCTGTTCACATCCCTCGTGGGTTCCTCTCACATCCTGCGTGCTTTCTCATTTTGGCCTCCAATGCTGGTTCCTCCTCTACTCAAATATGATCAGATTCACACCCAGAGTGGTGATTCTGGTACATATCGAAGTGGTTACACTCTTCGGTGACACTAATTTTGTGTGTTTGTTGGTTATTCTAGCCATTGGATTTATTATCTTGGCTTGTCACATAATGAAGCATCTAGATTCGTTAGGTTGCTTGTATGCAGCGACGATTTCATAGGGTTCCTCGTAGGTTCATTGAAACAAGGATTTTTCCAACAACCATTCAATAATTTGTGATGAATAATTTCATTGATTATTTTCTTAATATTTTTTTTATATTTGTGAATTATTATCATGGAGGTTCTCTGATGTGTGATATGTGATGCTATCAACTATGGCCAGTGTTCAAGGGTCTATAAATCCAAAATTTCTTCAAGGGGCTCCTCTAGACGAGGTTAAGATTAAGAAGTTTTCACCAAACCATTTCTATTTGGATTTGGACATTTGTGAGGGTATGAATTTTTTCATCAGTATTTGGCTCATACATATCTTCATTGGAAAACTAGTCGAGCAATGATGAGAAGGTGGAAGTTGGAAAGAACATTTTTTTGCTGGGGATGACGTTTTCTTTTTTGTTGTGATTTGGTTTTTGATGGATCTTTGAATGGTTGGAAATGGTTTATGTATTTATGTAATTAATTTAATTTTGGGTTCCCCTCCCCGTTAAAATGTTTTTTTTTCTAATTTATACTAAAAATTTTCATTCAATGAAGATAAATTCTTTGAATAAGACTTCATGGAAGTAATTTATTATCATTTTAGTATCATGCTTGAAATTCATGTTTCCCAATAAATTATGGGTATTATGTATATAATATGGATTTCTAAGACTACTACACTAAATGGTATTGTATGATTTGATTCTTTATAATAATTCCAATTTTAAAAAATAATTCACCGACTTTGGGCTTCTGGGGTTAGGGAATTGTAAATGACATATTAATCCTTCACAGATTTATCTTTTTATGATCAGTAACATTCAAAATATAATGTTATATATCACTCTCCATGAGAATAGGATTTTTATTTTTCTCTGCAATGTCCAGGTTTTCCTATAGGGAACCCTATTACGTATTATGTCCAGTGTCCTTCATACCTATCTTTGTTTAATTTAATGTGGACATTTTATTGCCCCTTGTTCTGATAGTAGATTTCGATAATGTTATTGTGAAAAGTCAAACCTCAATTTCTAATCATGAATTGATAATTTAGATGATGAATGTTCCAAAATGGGTCGGGGTAATGTAACATCCTGAGTTTTTTAAAAAATAAATACAACCTTCGATAGTGTACATAATACACCCCATCAAGCTTAAATGAACAACTAAATATTATTTTTTACAAGATACCATTATTACAAATCCTTTTTAATGGTGGGTATAAATGGTATTCTCAAAATTATTAATATATTATTTACACATGTATATATAATAAAATCATTTGTCACCAATTAATTAAAATAATACAATTTTAATATAAATTGAAATGTTTTATGACAAAAAAATTTAAATGTGAATAAGAGGGTTTTATACTAGTAAATAAAAAATTCATTATTGTTGGATTATATAAATGATATATATATATATATATAATTTAATTTATTTTTTACAAGTTATCGGATTTGTTTGGTGTAATATATATACGAACGAATCCCATTTTAATCCTAAAAGAAGTATTTTTCTAAAAAGGATGTTTTATCTTCTATTGTTGTTGTAGTTGTTTTAAATCCAGTTTTTATCAATATTATAAAATATATTTAAAAATATAAACTTCTTTTTTAAATCTAGATTGTGAAAAATAATATATTTTTTTGATAAAATTCATATATTAATGAAAATTGAAAAATATTACATTTTTAATTGAAAATCGATGTATCATATAAATAAGTTATTATATTAAATTATATTTTTCCTTTGATTAGAAGTATAATTATAAGAAATTTTTATCAATTAATCTTTTTTAGGTCATTGGGGTCAACTTCACATTCAAATTAGATAAAAAAATCAAATTTTCAAAGGTTTTCTTACTTTTAAAACACTATTTCTCATTCCATCAATGAGGTTAATTTTTAATTAAATTTTGACACTTATGTGTACAAAATTTTTATAATCAGGCTAAAAAATTATAATTAGTGGGTAAAAAATATGTAAAAAAGATCATATTAATTTTTTGACATTGTGAAAAATAGTTTTAGTAATTTTTTAGTTACATGTTTAATAGTAAATCATGGAATTAATGTTAAAATAATATTATAAATATCATAAAATTACCCTAAATCATGAATTAATATTATTGTATAATACTTTTTCAACCAAATACGTATTTTTTATGATTTTATGACCTCTTGGATCCACATGGATGAATTTAATCCCATTATATTATCTCATTCTAAAGTGAAGTAAAATATGTCATATTTATGTTTTATTAACTATAAAAAATTATATATATGGTTATTTAGAAGATATACTCAATTATAAATATTATTTGGATACAATATTTTTTATAAAATTCATTTAATTTTAGTGGTAATTTTTAGGAAATAAATAATTACCATAAAGACATACAAAATGATGATTTAGTAATTGTTTAATTAATAGAAATATTAAATAAATGATATTAGAAATACTAAAATAAATATAATAAGAAATTATTAATTCGATAAAATAATTTTTTAAGATTAGTTATAAATTTTAGTGATTTTTAATATGTCTTTTTTTCTCTTTTTCATTTTTTTTATTTTTTAAGCGCTAAAATTTTGAATAGTTTCAAAATTTCAATTAATGATAATTTATTAAAAAATTATTAAATGATATAAAATTCTTAAAAATATATATTCATGAGAAATTAATTTATTAAATATTTAAATTTAATAATTGGATCATTTATTTTTCATTATAAATTATATAGTAATTATATTAAACCACAAAGTATAAATTACATGATATCACGACAACAATTAAAAAAGATTAAATAAGGGTTAAAAAATGAATTTGATTAAGAATATTCAAATAATACATAATTATAAATTCCTGATTTTATTTTTACCATAATTTAGACTATATTATAAACAAATTTGTTTAATAATTAACATTAATATAATATTTTGAAGCATTCCAAGAGTTCCCCTCTACTCTCTTATAAAAGGGAACATCTTCTTCACTTTTCATCACAGTTAGAAAATGATTTTGGTCATCTTATATATGTAAAAATACCATTGCAGAATCCATTCCAACATTATAGAGGCTTTGGATTCATAAAAACAACCTCCATAGAAGTGTTCAGGTTTCGGTCAAAGGACATCATCTGAAGAACACATATTGTTTTTAATTTATTGTTTCTGTTTTATTTATTTTTACAATTCATTAAATTATTCTTATAAATTGATTGTGTAATAAAACATGTTTAATAAATTTAATTATATTTTATTTTTTAAATACCATCACCAAAATGTATCCCCACTTTCCTCAAATGGGAAAAAATTTATCGTTCTTACATACAACGAAATACCATCTCACAAACCGATATAATTCATTTTTCATCAACATCTATCAATATTGGTTAAAATGATGTAATTAATGTTTATATATTGTATATTTAGGACATATTTATCATTATTAAATAATAATATAAAATTAATTTTCTTACCCTTTGATGTACATAAAAATGATAACGTCGTTTGGGCATACGTGTAAACTATCACCTCCATGAAGCGATGAGATTCATTTTTCATCACCACATCAAATGGATGACATATATAAGTATACTAAAATAATTAATATAATATTAAGGATATTATTATATTTATATAACTATAAAATTGTACTTCAATTATTTCCATAATGATCACTAAAAATTGAAAATGTTACCCATGCATACGTACGACCTAGCATCTCCCTCACTATATGATAGTTAGTTTTTCATTTACATACAGTGTGGATTAATTTAAAATTAAAATTTATGCATGAAAATTGTAATAATATCATTAATATTATAATAGATATGATGTAATAATGTCCACTTTGGCTATTTACATAATTCCAATGTCATGTTGGACTCATGTACTGAATATCGTCAAAACATCCCAAATGAGAATAACTAATTATGAAATTGTTATAACATGATAATAAGTGATATTAAGGAAATAATTAACTTTAAAAAGTATGTCAATAAATTAAAAAATTATACTATATTTATTATTCTAGTTCATTATGATTATACAAGATGAGTTGGACTCATGGTTCGAGACTTTCATTTAAAAATAACCTTTTTAGTTACTCTTTAAACTATTTTATCAAAATCCAAAAGGATTGTTTTTTGAAAAAATATAATAAATAAATGGAATTATATAATTTCATTTTGATTTAATGTATTTATGTTTCCATTAAAATTTAATATTTTATTATAAAATAATGTATTTTGATTTACGAGTGTGAAACATTGTAAAAATGAAAAATGATTTCAAAGTGGAAAGTATATTTTTTATTTACCCATAATTTATTTGTGGGACTTATGTTTTAGTTATTGAGAATTTTATATGAATACATCTGGTTCCATGATAAATATATGGAGTTTAGCCATTTATAGCTCGGAAATTAAACAGGTAATGAGGAGGTAACCAGCATGTATTCTCCTAAGAGATTAAGGGAATACACTACAATGGGTATTCAGGCTGTAAATATGAAGGTTACTCTGTATATATCATAGATAAGTAAAATAATTATAAGGGTAACTTGGAAATGATCCCCTAATTTACCGTTATGATTTATTATTACTGTATAGTTTTATTGTAATCTTATGATTTCATAAGGTAATCCAAATTGCTAATTATTTTTCAGTGAAAAATAAATATTTGTGAATATATTCATCTGGTTTTAAATTATTCATGGCCTTATATTTTTTTCATTAATTTTATGTCCCTTACTATGCTTTTTCTTCACATTACATTTTTTAAATTTTTTTCTTTGGGTATAAGGGTAGGTAAGACGTATAAAGACTTATAGTTTAATGTTATGAATTTTTTTCATGAAAAAAAACTCTTGTTTTATTTTAAAAAGAATATTTTTTCGAAATAAATTATATTTTTTAGGTCTGTCTCATTTTTAATACTTGAGTTGATATATAAGAGTTATGACCTAATTTTCAAAAAATAAAATCTTGAAAAGATCCTCAATTTTAGAGAAAGTAATTTTATTAAATAATAATAATGAATATGTAATTCTTAAGTCCGAGTCCAGGTAATGAATGTCAAATATTCAATACTTATCATTAAAATGAATACAATCTCATTAAATCCATAAATAAAAGGTTCTATGGAATTTTTACAGTCATATATGTGAATGACCTATGTTATTTTGCAATTCAATAAATTTTTTTAAATAGAAAATAATTTACTTTATACATATAAATACATCACCCAATCCATCACCTTTTTATTAACTAAAATTTTGACCTTTACCCAAGGTTGATAAAAATACGACCAAATAATTTTAGAAACAATAATCTCCAACATTGTACATTTTTTTAATTCTGCAAGAACTAAATTAGTTAATGCATTGAATCTCCCCCTAATGGATGATAAATCAAAAGGAAATGGAATTTTTATTCCATGTTGTTGATATGACAGGGAAGGGTCAGAATATTCTTCTCCCATTTCATGATATCATACCCTTTCAAATGAAGGTTGGTTCCACACTTTCTAACAAAGTGTTGTACAATTATCAAATAAAATCATTGTATAATTGGTCATAAATAATTTGGAAAAAGGTTTGGTGAGTTTGATAAATTTTTTCTCAATTTTATCAATTCGATGTGTTATTAATTTTTGACCGTAAAATAATTGGGGCTACTTAGAACAATATTAAAGAGGTTTCAAGAATCTATACTCACTTGATGGAATTGATAAATTATTTTCATGTTTTAGTTCTACAATTTTTTTATTTAAAAACTCTACATGATTTATAATAATATGTTTTAAAAAATAAAAATACATGAGAATGAAATAATATCTGATAATTTAGATTTTGAAGGGGTTATCCTGATTTCAATATTTATACAGAATGTTGCTATACTCTTCCAGTTATCTCTATTTACAATGATCCCCCCTTAAGGGATACTCTTTAGTATTATTAACCAATGATTCCAATCAATAGGAAATAAATGTAGTTTTAATGAGAGTACGGTGGATCATAATTTTGTTTTTATTTATTGAAATGGGTCTATGAGAAGTTTCTTAACCCATCCATATTTTTATCTTTAGCTCCAAAAGTTTGAAAATTCTCTATGATATCTCTTTAGTGGAAATTATTGGTCTCCTCATCTTTGAGTAGCGTGGATTTCAATCCATTGTCAAATCTATTCTAAATTAGAATGGATTTATTATTCTCTATAATAATTATAGTTTTATTTTGTTCTATTTTCCTTTATATCAAATCCTACACAAAATATTATGGTTATATTAACAATTTATTATTAGGATAAGGCATTTCCAACTATGTTGTGTCACACCATGATCTCATATGACTATTTATTTTGTTTTTATTCTTTTCCTGGTCCTACACCATTTGGACGAGGATTAGTTGGGACCTGGTTTGATATTTTCGATGTTTGATATTTTGGTGGGCCTCGGGCCGGGCACGGTCACCGCACCAGAAGCGGTGATCGTGCGCTTGGTTGTAGTGAATGATTTGTTGCTCGAACATTCGAATAAATAATAAAATTAGATGAATGGATTAAATTGACTGAAAAAAAACCAAGCTAAGTAGAATTTCATAATGAAAAAAAGCGTTAATATTTAAGTTATAAAAAAATGATGACAAGATGTTTGTGGAAGTGGTAATGTTATTTTTATTAAATTTGGTAATAGTGTCATTTTTATAAAATTGTTGTAAGTGTAAATATTACCTAAAATAAATTTGATAAGAAATAATTATTATTATTGGTTTTATTAATATTTATTAGTTTTATTATTATTATTATTATTATTATTATTATGTTTTATGATGATTATGCTTATTTTATTTTTTAACCCTCAACCTACCCTTTTCCCGCATCCCCCTTTCTTCCCCCGCCCCATTTTTTTCTGCTACGCGCCGCCTCCCTGTTCGGCTCCCCTCCATGCATGGATCCAATCCCTCTGCCTACCGGCTCTCCCTCCCCCTCTCGGTTCGACCCCGCCTCCATACTCACTCTCCATGTCGGCCCGGAGATCCGACCTCCTGCCTCCTGCAGGTAGAACGCCAACCGGCCCCCTCCTCCACGGTCCAGCGAAACTGTGTACCCCATGGATTCATGTGCACAGTGCCCGACCTCCAGCCACCGGCCTTCCCCAGGTCCTCCCCGCACTCCACTTAGTATGCTTGTCCTCTTCCTGGCACTACTCCTTATCCCAGCCTCCTCCCTGCACAGAGCCACCACTGGCCTGATCCTCCGGACACCACTGCCCATCCCGGACTCCTCCCTGCACCGTCCAGCCGCTGCTCTCCACCTTCGAATCGTCGACTGTCCGACAGCGCCCCTCCCTCCTTGCGCTATGCCCTCCACATTTCCCTCCTCTTCTGTTCAGTAGACCCCCCTTGATTTCCTCCTTTTTTCAGCGCCGCACCACCATGCCTGGTGCGATTCTGGAGAACTTGACCCCCTTCTCGGCATGTTTTTGGCAAACCCGACCCCGCCTGTTCGACGACCAACAACGACGAACTCAATACCATTTTTACAGTGCCTCCTCTTTGCTCCGACGTGGCCGCGAATCCCCTTTTCGGGTTCACGAAGGGTGTTTCAGGTCATATCGGATCACGTCCAGCCCTCTTCCGCCGAAGGTGATGCATTTCAAATCGCTTTGGATCATCCGCTATTGTTCACGGGGCACGTTTGGTCTCACCGCATGTTTTGGTTCACCGCCACCATCCTAAGTAAGAGTTTTGTTATCACACACATGTTTATTTTATTATCTTTATTGTGTTTTGAAATCCCTTCTATTTTTATTAGCAGTGCGAGTGATGTTATTTTTGGATGAAATCTCAGCTTTCCGCGTGTTTTCAGAGTTTCCACCACCATCTGAGGTGATGTTCTTCGTCCGTTGTCTTGTTACACATTTTATTTAATTATTGATTTAATTATTTTTTGGGTCATGTTTATGTATCTGACTCCCTATCATTTTATTAGATGTGCGAGGGTCTTAGTCGTACTCATTCTAGGTGTCGGAAGTTATCGCAGGGAGTCAAGATCTTTTCCAAGAGCGTATGCTTTTGTCGAAGTGCGAGCACATGGGCAGGGTGTGGTTTGAGTTAAAAATCTTAGTGTGAATATTGTTCGAGGTAGGCGTTTCCATCTTTTCTCTCTTTCAGATTGTTTCCAAATTAACTTACATGGGTTCATTTAATTCATAAATTTTATTTTCACCCTTATAAACCAAATAACTTATTTATTGCAGTGTTTCTTTAGTAGTTAAAAGTGTTAAAAACAGCTTTGAAATAGTCCCTTAGTTATGTGTAGGTGTTTCCATGTCCTTGCTCCCAGTTTTAATCCATTTAATGTTGTGTTCTCTTAATTAAATCTTATATTATGTTTATCACCTCTACATTATTTATCATTAACTTATGACTGCGTTTTCATGTTGAAAGGTTTGATCAAAAATGGATTTTTGGATGCTTCTTTATTTATGCACTTTTTTACCTTTCCACCTTAGTTGGAACTAACTGCCTTTGACTGCAAATGGTACTGTTGGACTTCTTGAGTGGTTCTTTCTAGTAGAAACGTTTTATGGAACTTGTTTTTCCTGTATTGGTTTGTCTTATGGAACATAGTGTTTTTGTAGAAATGATTTTTTGTCTCATTAAATTTGTATTTTTCTCGAATCCTTGGTTTTATAAGAGGTTCTTGTTTTCAAAATTATGTGGGCCTCTTTGTACACTTCTATAAATTGTTTTGAAAAGAAATCGATGAGTGTAGGCTCATTGTGATTTTTTTAAATACGAAAGCTGTGTTTAGAGTCATTTTAGAAGAGCTTGTACAATGTTTTCATAACAGAATTTGATTATGTAAAACGAGAGGCCCGATTCACAACTCCAAGTGTTTGATAAAGTGGATTTTGATAACTTAATGATGTGACGCCCCGGTTGGCACTTTGAATATTTGACATAAATGCATATATATAAGTATAAGGGGTGCTCCTATCTAGGGTAACCCTCCATGGGTGAACGTATAGGAAGCGTCCGTGTTTCAGGTAGGCAAATGCGGTGAGATGAGTCACGCATGCGAGGGACTTCTTACTTACACAGTATTATTATAACCATAATGGGTTCCTAGGCGTCTTTTAGATGATCGAGTGACGGTTGCTGATCAACACCGATTGGACGGGTTGGTAACCCCTGGATTTGTTGTTTGGCCAGGTGGGCTTTGCCACTAGACCAGTCATTTAGGGTGGCCAGTTGGTTATAGACTTAGGAGCCTCACCATATGCCGGAAGGTGGTTCCAAAACCGAGTACATCCAGGGGCCTTCTAGAGATGTTTAGGATCACCCATGGATACTGAGTATTTACATTGCTTGTTTTCTTTTTGGTGCATTGGTTTATTTTCAGTTGCACTTTTAGTTATTTCACTCTAGCCCAGCTTTGATATTTTTCTATTTTGGATTTCATTTATAAAATGGAAAATGATTTGTGAAATGGTGTGTAGCGTGTGTTGGGTTTTTAAATGAGAATAAAATGTTTCATATTTTAAAATGTGAAAACCCTACTTTCATATCTGTATTCCAAACTTGTGTCAGTGGACTGTTTTGGAAAAGAGAATTGTTGGATTCAGTGGTTTATTCTTGGCATCCCTACTGAGAATCTCGGTGCTTATGCCGATTATATCTTTCCAGTTGAAGGTTCAGATTCTCGTACAGGTTTCTGGTTCAGTTTCTCAATGCTAGAGCAGCATGGTTTTGAGTTGGGTGGTGACCTAGGGGTCACAAGTAGGTATGTACAGTTTATGTTCTTTCCACCGCTAGTTTCGTTTGGTTATCTTCAATTTGTTTTATCTGGTTATTTTTTTCTCTTGGGACAAATCATTCCCAACAGTTAAATTTTGATTCTCGACACTAGTTTCCAGCCCGTGGGGATCGGGAACGCCCTTCGGGACATGTCGTGGGCCGGCTCGGGTGACTGGTTCAGGGTCGACCCGGGCTGGTTCGTGACGTGTTGGCATGGATTTTTCAAGATGAATCCCAAATATAATTTTATAATATTTTTATTTCGAAATTTTATCAATTTTCTAGTAAGGATATCATATGGAAAAGAATCTATTGTCCAACATGGATTCACATTTCAAAAAAAATTCTCATTATCCTTTAGGATACAATTCTGGAGTAGCCTCTAAACCTAGTCATCTGCTTAATTAGACACTAGTCCAATCTAGTTATATATGTGCGAGATAGACTCTATTTTATAGTTCATATTTCACCGTTTTTATTTTCATTCTTGGCCACCTAACAGTAGTCTATGAGATTAATTATGTTTCCATAAGATAATCACTTTTTTAATTTGGTTTTTTCATCTTGATTAAGATTCCCCATTGTATTCTTGGGAGAATGTTTCTTGAATTTTTTTAATACTTATCAAGGAGGAATAATATACTTTTTATATTTTGTACATAGGTTGTCATAAAACATTTTCATCAAATTGTAAATATATGGGATCTAATAGTGTATTACCCAAATCCTTCATAACCATGAACATTTATTTTTCCCATTTCAAGGAATTTTTTCAGTAATTAAAATCTATTTATTTTTAAAATATTCTTCTTTTTTATCAAGTATATTTATATTCACATGGATTATTACTATATATATAAATTCTCCCCATATATTCTATCCTACTATAGTTTTTTAATTCTACAAAATTATTACAGAAATCATTTAATCTATTTATTAATATACTACATCAAAAAAAATCTACCAATCAAAAATTTTATTTTTTATGGGTTCAACCAATCGATATTTTAAGGAATTAAAACCATGATTCTTTTAAAATTTTATAAATATTTTATGGGAGTAGTTTTGGGGTCAATCTATTTCGAGGAGATAATTATAAACATTAAATAATCCATTTAATTTAAACAATAATATATTTTTTCCCATTCACATTGATCTTTTAGGAATAGTGTTGTAGAGATTTATGGGATAAGTCTTAAAAAAGATACATATTTTTATAAATCTTATAGTTTTAATCGGTATGAATTATTCTCATAATTGAAAAGCTTCAAAATTAAACAAATTTTCTTTTCATGAAAAATATTAGTGACATTTAAAATGAAATCATAATTTTCCTTACTAATCATTTGTACCAATGATAAAAATCATAAAATCTAGGATAATCCCAAAAAAGCTAATTATAATAAATAAAATTAATGAAAGAAAAAATAATTCCATGAATAATTATTAAAAGTTTACTTTTGAAAAGTTATTTTTGGGATCAAAATATACTTTTTATTTTTCAATAAATCATAATATATGCCTATATATTTTCATATATAATTTGATAATAAATATTAAAAAAATTATAAAAATCATAATGGTTCATTGAAATCATGGAATTATCATATCCACACACCGAAAAATTTATAATTTTCCCCATATGACATATCATATACATTCCATTACCTTGTGAAATAATAGGTTATCCAAACAAATCCATAGATATCATTGTCAAATCACAAAGTTAACTTAAGGTGTCATCTTAGGCACACATGGAATAACCATTATGGTTATAATAGGAAAAATAATCATAAATACTCATGGATGACCCTCTTCGATAAGTAAAAAAATTACCATATTTTAGAAATTATAGCTACTCAAGTATTATCCCCAACTATTAATATTTCAATTATTATCACATCACATTCCCATTATCTCTTGGGAGAAACAAAACTCGTTAACTCTATACATTTAACCAATTAATTGAAGAAATATAACAATATCACATGCCATTATTTTTAATGTAACCACCAATCGTTATAAAGAATCTCCATGACCCAGAAATATATACATATATATATATATATGAATGCATTATAAATACATTTATTGATGGGAATAAATTATATATTTTTAAATAACTTATTTAAAAACACATGAACTTATAAAGGAAAATAATTCATTGAAAAGATAATTTTAAAATTTTAAATCAATATTCAAATAATTCATTAGGCATGGTTTTAAGAAAATCCACTCATGTCACAAAAGATAAATAAATATACTTGCATACATTTATCAAAAAACTCACAAAATACAAAATTTGGAAAATGAAAAATTGATTCCATTCAAACTGATTTGTAAAATGTAAATCATTGGATAAATTTACATTTAATAATCATAATATAACAGTCAAAATCCTATTAAAAATATTTTTCTTGAAAATGAGGATATGGTAGAAGAAGAGTGTTTTATTGGAATCATTAAATTATAATTTTTGAAAGAAAGTCCCTTAACATGACTACAAATTATTATGTACATTCATTATATGTATAAATAATAAACATAAGTTATTTAGTTACATGTTTTTGATGAGTTTTCATATTTAGAATATATTTTATATTATATCATATGATGATATATATATTTATTTACGTCAATAAATTCTTATAAGATGTTTCGACTAAATTCATTTCAAAAGTTCAAAATTGATTCTCTATGACTTATAATGAAATAATGTTCAGTATTAAATCATATAAGAAATAATAATAATGAAATAAATATTTTTTATTTATCCATTATAAATTTAAATCCAACCATTAAAAATGGATTTAAAAAATATAATATGATACCATCATTGTGATAGTATGTTGTACGTACACATGAGTTTCATTTTTGATTTACAATAATTATTATAAAAAGATGGTATGTATTTTTTTTATAATTGAAAATTGATCATAATATAATATATAAAATATTAGTCTCTTGAATTGGCATACATATATATCATACATGTGATGAGGTTTTGGAAAAATAATCACATCACTTCGTGGATGTGGTAGTCCACACATACACACAAACAATATAATCATTCCACATTGAGTAGAAAGGTAATAAGGTAAATGATATATTATATTTTAATAATGATAAATATTCCATAAATACAATATATACTTTTTTTTCTATAATTATAATCCATCCATGAGAGATGGAGATGGAAAGAAATTACATCGGTTAGAATGGCGATAGTGTATTGTACACATGAATGGCTAATTCATTTTCCATTTGATGGGAGATGAGATTAATATAGGTTATGATATTTAAATAATAAAATATTATTATACTTATTATGTTTTTTAAATTATTATATCATTATTCAAAATGATTTGAAGGTGGAAGAAGAAATAGAAAATAAATGCTTGAATAAAGTGATGCATATTCTTCTGAGGACCTCATTTTCTCAACATATTAAGACAAATTGTGTTAGTGTAACACATAAACCAAAGCCTCTAGAATTATAGGGGGGATTAATATAAAATATTTATGTGGGTTATGGAAAATATAAATGGGTTCTAAGGTGTAATGTATTGAGAATAAGAGTTTTCCTTTTACAATAGAAAATAGAGGTACTCTTGAAATTAATTAAAATATTAAATTAATATAAAATAATATTTAATTAATAACGTATTCAAACAGATTTATTTGTAATATTGGATAATATTAGGTATAAATTATCTAATGATATAAATTTTTTAAAATTTTAGGATACATTTTTTGTTTATCATTTTCATTTAATGCCTTATTAACCCGTTTTGATGTAACATTTACAACAAGTCTTTTTACAGTTTATGGGTATTTATAGTTACTATTAATGAAAAATGTATAAGAAATTTACCATGATTGTAATTAAGAAAATATAATAATAAATTTCAGGAATTTATGATTTTAATGATTTTTTTATTATTTTATAAAATATTATTAATGTCATTTTTGGAAACCATTAGTTACATTAATTATAATAAATTCAAGAAACCAGGTAAAATTAGGAAAAAAAATTATTATATCTATAAAATATTTTTATAATATATATATTTCTCAGATAACATAATTTATCTCCAACTATTTTAAATTTAATCTTTTTAATATCATATATATGATTATTTCTATTGATTGAATAATTACGCTGTCAAAATTTTGTATGAATTTATGTTTATTATTTATCAACTAATAATTTAAAATAAAATTCCCTAACGAGGATAAGTAATATTAATTTATAAATATAATTTTTACTATAACATGTTCCCTTTTAATCTCAAGGTTAAAAATATTATATTTAATAAAAACAAGTATGGTACATTTTGAACTATCCTTTATATAAAATATTTTAAAGTTCATAATCTCAGCCAAAAGGAAAAAATGCCACATAACCAAATCATGAATGAGTATGTATTAGATATTTCCATCTAATTAAATTTATGGAATATTTTTGGTCTAATAGTTGTCCTTATCATTATTTATAACATTAATTACCTGATTTACCCTTTTCCGTGTTAAGATAATTACTAAGGTTACTATTCATATTAAAAGATAATAATAGCACCCCAAAAACTAAATTTTAACATAGTAATTCCAAATATGGAATAATTATTTTTAAACAAAAACAAACAATAAATATAAATTAATTTATAATTAAAAAAAAAGTGCAACAAAGTGAGTTTTTTTAAAAGTGACCTTTATGAAAAAAATATTTTAATAGTAAATATAAAAATCAAATTCATTTTTTAAAAATTATTTGATTAATATAAATAAATATAAAACAATATATATTTTAAAACTAAACCATAATACAATTATTCTTTATAAAATATTTAATTGAAATGAATGTTTTCAATAAGAAACAATATTTTCAATATTCATTGACAAATAATTCTTTGGAGAACGTTCTTCAAAATTCATTGAAATGTAATTTTGATATCATGAATTCAGAAATGAATTTATTCTTCCAAATAAAAATTCAATTACCTTAAAAGTAATTTTTTATATAATAATATATAATGTATGAGTGTAATAAAAAAAAATTCCCTTTTGATTTAATAATTATGTTGTATTATTAAAATGGATATAAATCTATAATATCTAAATAATGAATATATGAAAACATTTTATCTAAAAGTGATCTATGATGTTAAATCCTTTATAACTTTGGAAAAATGCATCCTCACAATTTTATTAACCTAGTAAACATGTAGAGATACCTCTCCTACATAGAACATACAAAATCCATTATTAATTCTTCGACCATATTGGTTTTCCCCAATACCTTATCTTGGTGAATTATATTATTTTACAATAATTTTTATTAAAAATAATAAGTTTGAACATGTCCTTCCTCATAACGAAACATATCTTTCAACGGAAATACCTTATGTCTCAATGCATTAGATGAATATAACATATACTTTCATAACATTGAAATTTGAAAAATATTGTGTACCTCAGATAAACTTGGAGGCAATTCCACTTAGAATGAAAATGATCCAACATTATCTATTATTTAATATGATCCAAGAAACATTTGACTTATATTTACCTTTTTATTCATACATATCAAATTTTCTATGGATACATTTTAACAAAAACTTGATCTCCAACATTGGAAGAATGATATTTCCTTGGTAATTCAGATAAATTATATATCTAATTTGAGATATCCACATATGTTGCTAAATTACATTGAACATATAAACCATTTCCACTACCAATTCTTGTACAATAAAATTACTTTCACCTACTTCAACCCTAATTCTAGATTTTGACATCACATTCCATATAATGAATCAAATTATGCCATGTTTTTTCTCAGTCTGAAAAAATTTATTATAAGTCTATTAATCTAAAGAAAGATGTTCATCCCAAAATTCATGTTAATCCATCAAAAGAAGCGTGTCTTAAAAGGTAAAAATTATTCACTGATATTTTCCATTACATTCATAATGAAATTACATATAGAAATTAAATTTTAGACCAATTGAATTATCTAATATTTTCAATGAATTTTTAGTGAATCAAAGAACATGGTAGGATACAATGGAGAGAGGATTTCCAAGTAAAAAACAATATATTTATGGTATATTGATGAAATAAGATCAAAACTTTTAGTATCTATAATTGGAAAGAAATGGTTCGATTTATTTAATCGATTAATAATTACCCAATTCACAATATTACCTTGATATGTCTTTTGATATCCTACTATGAAATTAAATTATATATTATCTTATTTCAAATCCATAATAGGAAAATGATGAAGAATTATCTTTATAAATTACTATTCCACTTTACCCAATTATGAAGACAATAATTTCGCTGTAATATCTGAAATATCCCATCCCATTCCATGCCACTAGTAATACATATGATGTTCTCCATATATCATAGTTAAACGAGGATGAATGGAAAATTGGGAACTATGAGCTTCACTCAATAATTCAACCATCAAACAGGAATCATAATTCACACCCAATATCATTCCAAATAAAAAGAGATGATCTTTAACCATGAAAAATTCAAGATACCAACCCTTTTAAAATAAATATACAAATTCCTATAACTCTCTGTCTTTTGTATGTGGTTACATATCTATTTCTAATTGAGATGATTTTACTTACTCTTTGAATAGACTAGATAATGTTCTTGTATCCACAACTTTAATGAAATAATTCATCAAATTAATATCCAATGGCTTATGTTCCAAACATAACATAGTCAAGGAATCATTATTTCTTAGAATCATAGCACGATATACATTGTTTTCTTTTATTTAATGTTAATAAAATCTGATACCATAATCTATTATCAATTCCATAAATATAATTTGTCTCACATTAAACTCATTTATAGGGAAAATATACTTCAAAAAATTGTGCTTATTATATATTTACACTTGGTTATATTTATATTATCACTCAATATTTTTAAATAATAAAACATAGTCTCTAATTCTAGATAATTCCACATATAATTTTATTCATTATGTTTCAGTTTCTATGATGAATAAGCGATTACCTAATATTTCTACTTTAGGATACGATGACGTCCAATCAATGATGTATCAATGTAGGTGAATAAATAAATATATTTTTTGGGAGAGGCCATAACTATATAATTCAGAAATATTATTTTTAGTTCCTAAAAAAATTATTATCAATCATTAATCTAAATTTATTTGACTCATTTTCATGCTAACATGGTCAATGAGATAGAAAATTCTTGATAAGTTTTGACAATGTGCTTAAAGTATCTTTTTAACCTATGAAAACTATTAATCTTAGTATCATTTATAGGTGTTGTCATTTAATCATCAATGTTATTCTTGGTTGGATCATCTATTATTCAATGGTTATTTGTGATGTGTCTAATGAATGAAATCTATTGTAACAAAAATATCCAAATTTTCTAAATTCTTCAAATAACGTAATTTTATTTTTTGATTGTAAGAAAACATTAAGATTGTTTCCATGATCGTCAATTTTTTTTTCATAAATCAATATATCATCAACAAAATGAATAAAAACTTTTCCAATAACACGTGGAAATATCTATTCATAAGATCAAAAAATATTTATGTGAAATTGTTTACCCAAAATGAATAACAAAAAACCGAAAATGCTCTTATCTAGTCTGAAAAACTATTTTCAGAATGTCATTATACACCTTCAGTAGAAGAACATAGATATTAAGTCAACCTTCAAGAACTAATGAGACCCCTAGATCTAGTTAATAAAATAATTAATAAGAGGAATTGAATAATTTTTCATAAGTTTTTTTTACCCAAAGATCTACATTCGATGAATAGCCTCACAGAAACATAATTATTTCTAATAATTAAATATGATCAACCTATAGTATGTAATAGGATGAATGAAATATTTATCCATTAACTTTCGAGAATGATTTTTTAATAGTAGACAATGTAAATGATCAATTCGATAAGGGGGTTTTGAAATTGTATTATAATGTCTAACAAACTCAACTGTAAATTAAACTATTCGTACATGTATAATACCAAGAGACTCATATATTGAAACATCAATAATTTTTTACTATAGACACATAATTAATATGAAAAATTAATTTATTCTTTAGAATATGTGAAACATAACATTTGTTTCCATATTTTAACATATTTTTAAAATCATGATATGTTTTTAATAAAAGTGGTTAATTATTATATTCAGTGGAAGTTATTCATGAAAAAAAAATTCTTTAGCATTATAATAAATCTTACTATGGTAAAAAGAAATCCTATATATATGAAGAATAATTTATAATTGTACTCATGGAAAGGAAAATGTATTTTTGGTAATTTATTTGGAAATTAAATTAAAGAAATATTTATATAATTATTTTTTCTGTTAATAATTATCCTATTTGTTTTCCTATTTGTTTTATATTGATTTATTGAGATGGAGTTTTCAAATTTTGATAAAATTTATCATAAATTAATGAATGTGTAAACGTTTAATCAAAGAAGAACATATTTTAATATAAATAAAAAAATTTCACCTGATACAATTTCATTTGATTCTATAATATCTTAAAAAGTGGTTTCAAATTATATCACCTAACCGTTCAACATATATTTTTTATTTTTTCCATAATTCAGTTTATTCTTTGTAAAATCATATGCATAATGACCCATATCATTACTTTGGAAAAAATATCTAACATTTTATTATAATTGGCTGTACCAGTACCATGATATTTTTATCTTAATTACATGTCATATTACCTATCTAACAACAATATAATCACAGATCATACATCATAAGTTATTCCTTAATGTTATTAATACACAAATATCACAAAATAAAAACATCAATTTCTTACCATCAAATTTTATTGATATATTCTTCCATTTTTTCTACCCCAAAGAACTATTTTTCAGTTGGTTGTTGAAGTACACGTCAACATCGATCGACTCAATTTCCACCATATTGACCAAATAAAAATGTTTCCCATAACTATTAAAATAAATGGAATTAAATTTCTATCAAAAAATTAGATTTAATCCCATGTAAAACTGATGAATCTTACTATCAATATATTACATAGAAGTTGGCTTTTACCTTTCCAATCTGGTGATGTTATCTTTGTACAAGGTCACTAAATCCCTATAATTTGTTTTTCAAATAATGAAATTTATCTTCCATCGTAAGTCAAATAGTTGTAGAAATTTTTTTATCATGTCATATATTCATAAATAATTTTATTCAAATATATAAATATCCTCAAGTTATTTTTAATTAGTAAAAAAATTCTATTATTTTTAGCATCACCATAAAAAATAGTAAATATAAATACAAACCTATTGATAATCCAATCATCCCAAGACATCAAATATATTTTCTTGGACTGTAATCCATCCTTCTGCTACTCTATGGTAAGATGATCCACAAAATGTAGGTGGTTTTTTCCTCATAAAATGAAGCACTATTGACTTACCTATTATGGTATATCATGATGATCTAAATCATGTATAGAACTAATATTTATAGAATTAATCAGATGATCCATCATGAAAAACTATTCTCTATTCCAATTCCCACAATTAGACGTTTTGGATTAAGATATATATCTTCCCATTAGTGCATCCATCATCTATTTTCAAATTCCCTATGAAGAAAACAATTTTGAATAGATGTAGTTTTGATAACATGACATAATAATCATAATTTTTTTAAAAAATTTGAGTGGTAAAACTCCATTAATTAAATGAGAAATAAATATCTTTTTGATGACTTGGAAAAAAAGGAACCTATTACAATGACCAAATAAGAACATGAAAAACCCCTCTAGGATGAAAATCCTTACATGGACCCAAATCCCAAAAATGTGGCAAACATAAAAAAAGAACTAGCCAAGGGTCTTTTCCCCCCTTGTCAGAACCAAAAACTGTGAAATCATGCAAGGATGATGTGCTTAACCACATTCCAAGTGATGTGTCAAAATGGTAACACACTAAAAGAAATGAACTCCTCACTCCAACACCGAAATGCAATAGGGGACTGGACGACAGATGCTAGCACACCGATCTTTCATGCAAGCCACCCACCCGATGATGAAAGCAAGGAAATCTCTGTATTTTCAAACAGTTGCAGCTCTAACCAGAATGAAAAAACGTACATTAAAAAAGTACCCATCAGTCCATTGAGGACTAAAATTATAATGGTGGATGTCGGAACATCCATCTCTCTTTCTAGGCCACCCACCCGACACCATCTGTATAAAAAAGACACGTATGCCAAATGAAAAGAGACATTGGACAATTCAAATAAAATCTCCATCTCATCCAGCATTCAAAATCAACGAAAATTGAAGAAACAAAATAGTGGGGAATCAAAAAAAATGTAGCAAACACCAAAAAACTAATGGACAAAATTGATGCAAAGAATACCAATGTAGCACGCAATGCACACACAATGGTTACCCCCCAAACACTGAAAACCAAAATCCACCACAGGAAGATCATCATAATAAAGAACAATGGGAAATATCTCAAATAATTCATGTAATGTGATTCCAAGATCATTGCAAATTTTCCCTCCAAATCCAATTGAAAATCCTTGAATTCATTCATATTCAAGATGCATTATCTGGATGTGGAAATGAAAACCTTATGCTTCCATGTTAACAATCAAAATTGAATCGTAGGGGAATGGATCTAATGTCACACTAGAGGGACAGTGAAAACCGTAGGAAATTGAAGCACCAAAGGAATAAAATTCCTAGCTTAACCGATGATACAAAACATCATGTGAAACAGAAATGAGGAATTGAGGGCTGAATCCAAAAGGAAATACTGAAGCAAAAATCAAGGAGGTAACAACCAATTCATCATCACAGGCATGAAGAAACCAACAACTGAATAACTCTATTGATCAAAAGTTAACACCGCTCAAAGGATCCTTAGAAAATCGCGGACCTTCACCTTCATGTAGTGGGAATTGAGGACAACCACTGAGTGCATGGAACCAAAAATATAGATAGTTTACATAGCTCATAAGTAGATCCAAAAATATAGAAGCACCATAACCACTAAAAAAGTGATCCGCAACTCTCATTTCCTCATAGGAGGAAAAAACTCTTCGGAACTCGTAGGACCCATATTTATCTTGGAGACGCGAGGCACGACCGCGTCGGTCGAATGATGATAAAAATTTGATTCATGAGGGATATTGAAGAGAAAATATGATGAATAAAATAAACATAGAGACGAGATGAAAAATAATATCATCGAAGTGAGAAACCGAGGCTAGATTGATTATTACGCCCGGATAGGGGACTACGAAATTGCGAAACCCTAAAATGCTAGTCTACTGTGGAGTTTGGTTACATCTTACTCATTATGATAATAATTCTATATAGTTTCAAAAGAACCATATTGTAAAATATTTTATGGTTATTTAATTACACTTATCAAATAATTTAAATCTATCTAATAAAATCTTTGACACAATCTATAAGGAAACTTAATTAATCAGTACATATTATAGTGACTTCAAACTGGAATTAATTTTATCACATTCCCAATTACATTTTAAGATTATTGTCTTTAGTTAGGTCCTAAAAAATACATAAAAACCATATTTATACTAAGTGTAAACTTCTAATCAGTATCAATTTTAACCATAATATAGATCCCTTAAAATTAAACAAATTTTGGTTTCATGAAAAATCATCATGACATTTTATTTGACTTTTTCCATTCCTATAATAATACTTAAACTCTAATTAAAAACATTTGAAAATATGTTATGTGCAAAAAAACATCATTAAGGTACGTAATATAAAGGAAGATACAACTTTTCATTTAATACTAATAGAATTTTGTTTGGAATAGAAATTTTGGGCTCAAAATAAAAATTTTATTATTTATGAAATAATAAATTGTTCCTAAATATTCTATTATAATAATTAATAAGAAATATTAATGGCATAATAAATCATATATTTTCTCAAATCATGAATTACTCATAATCTATTATTAAATATTTAAACTTATCATTAGAAAATTAGAATATGCATTCCTTTACCTAGTGAAATAATATGATTTCTATAAAACTAATAAGAAGAATAGATAAATCATGTAGAAAAAATGATGAATCATCTAACATAAAAAATAATAATAATAATTATGAAACACGTAGTAACTATCACAAAATTTAATGGAATTCCTTCATATTTATCGTCCAAATATTTCTATAGAATAGCTATATCAACAACTCTAGCATAAACCCGAATTGTTAATACATTAATAACCATCATTGTATATTCCCATTTTCTCTAAAGGGAAACATTATAAATTAATTGTATAGATTTAACCAATATATTTTTGATCTATAATGGGATCACCCACCACTAGTTTATAGTAGAAACTTCTTTCCTCACAAAAAATATGTAAGAACCATAACATAATTCAAAACATCATTCATCATAAAAACATTTCATTAGGAATATTACTTTATCATTTTGAAATAGATTTTTGAAGAAAAAGTTCACTTGTAAATGAAATAAATATAATATAAAAGAAGATTTTAAAATAATATAATAATATTAAAAGAAATTTTAGTTATTTCTATTGTAAAAATTGACCTTTCCGTATAATGTAAAAAGTGATTCCTTCAATACATTTGTCAGAAAAGTCCCAAAATACCTCATTTGGAAATGACAAAAGGATTACATTGAATGTTTCTTCTAAAAATTTTAAAATGGGTAAAAATGAATTTAAAAATTAATATGGAAATAGTAAAAAAAAAATTTAACTAATATTTTTGAAAATATGGATATAGATGAAGAAGCCATTTTTAAGGGAAATATTAAAAGATGATTTTTAAAAGAATGTCCCTTAACATGTGTTTGAGTCTACACATACATTCATTATATTCATAAATAGTTAATCAAATTTAATTGTATAATGTGATAGGATTATTTTTGAGATTTATTATTCCTTTTATTTCGTATCTTATCATTTTATAATTAATTATTTAATTACATTAATTCACCATGGATATTTTTATGATATTATTTTCATAATTAAAAAAATGTATTCGGTAAGTCTAATATGATCATAGTAGTTTTTTATTCAATCATATACATATTAATAATAATGTAATAATCTTCATTTTTATAAATAAATTATAATTCCCAATCCAACCACTTAATATGGATTTGAAAAATGTACTACTTTACAATCATAGAGATGGTACGCCATACTTACAAATGAGTAAAGTATCTATTATTTAATTACCATTATGGAACGAAGGTAAGTATTATTTTATCATTATTGAATGATAATATTATCATAAATAACTTATTTCGCCTATGAATATTATTACATATATCATTCATGTGATTTGGTGATAAATGAAAATTCATTGATTCGTGGAGATGGTAGTCAACAAGTACCCACAAATGATGTCATCATTTTTCAATGAATGAAACTGTAAAAAGGTAAATGGAATATTAGTTATTAATAATTATAAATAATTCATGAGTATCATATATACACAATAATTCTCTCATTATAATTCATCCATGAGATATGGTAATGGAAACTGAATCACATCGGTTCGTGATGTTGTAGTACACTGCATAGACGAATGATGGTTTCTTTTCACATTGTTTGGAAGAGGAGAATGATATTCGTTATGATATTATCATAATAACATCATAATTTATTTATTATAATATATATATATATATATCATTTTATAAAGAATTATAATGATTCTGTGGTGGTGGAAGATAAATTAAAACCGAAACACTTAATTAACGTGATACCTCTTTTGTATAAAATTTCCATTTCCTAACACCAAAAGACCACTATTGTTTGTGTTTCACCTCAAAAATATCCTATAATTAGTGTAGTGGTTATAATTTGAGATTTAGTTCTAGATTTCATAAAATAATTTTTTAGTTGAAAAATGACCGAGAAGAAGTGGTGCCCTTTTATAAAAGAATGGTGGGGCACTCTTGAAATTCCAAATATATTATATTATTCTCCACTAATATTTAATTAAAAATGTATAAAAGTTTATTTAATTCAAATAATTTTATGATTATAGGTCTAAATAATGTCAAAGAATAATTTTTGAATTTTTATTGTTATATGTTTACAACGACCATTTGGTTATAACCCTCATTAAAACCTTTTAATCATACTAGGACAATAAGGATTTTTACACATTATGGGTCAATATAGTTACAATAAATGGAAAAATGCCCATAAAAAGGACATAGATTATATTTTAATATATATCCTAGTCTCTTGAAAAATTTTTAATTTAGGAAATTTTATATGATTTAATAAATTATTATTTACATTAAATGTTTTCAATATCAATTTTCGAAAATATTCATTACATTGATTTTAATAAAATTGTAAAATTAAGTAAAATTAAAACCCAATATATTATAATATCTATATCATGTAATTTTCATCTAGAAAATTTTAGGATCAAATTATTTAGCTCATGTTATGTTACTTTTAATATTTGAAATATCATTTATTTTATTTTTTGATTTTTTGAATAATTACTGCATCAACATTGTGTATGTATTATATATAATTATCACTTCACAAAAATTTTAAAACTAATTACCAAAAAGAAGATAAATATTTTATATTTCAAAATAATATTTATAACTGAACATATCACTTAATCATACTAATGATAAAAATGTAATAGTTAATAAAAACAAGAGTGTGAAATATTTTACTTTTCATTATATAAAATATCATTAATGTCAAAATCTCATCCGAATTTCCAAAAAACCATATAACCAAATATGAGATGTCAATGTATGAAAAAGAATAAAGAAAAAAATAATGGAATATTTTATGTAAAATTTATTGTCACCATAATTTCATTTTTTACATTATTTTCACTCCTTACCCTTTTGCATGTTGAAAAACATTACTAAGGTTACTATTGATATTTATCGAAAATAAAAGGGACATATTTACAAATTTTTACCCACTAATTCAATATATTGAATTATATTTTGAAATTATAAATAAAAAGAATAAGAAGTTAATTTAATATAGAACTTGAGAATATCAATGATTGTTTTTAGAAAAATGACCTTTTAAAATATAAAATTATTTTCATACTAAATTAAATTAGAAAATTAATTTCAATAAGAAAATTTGATCCTTATAAATAAAAACTAAAAAAATTAATTTTAATAGTAATACATAACAGAATTAATCTTTTTATAAAAATTAAAAGAAATTACAAATTTTATTAAAAATAAATATTTGTCACTATTAAATGAAAATGCAATATTTTCAAAAAAAATTAAATTATTAATTGTAAGATTATTTTGATATTATGAATTTAAAAATGAATTTAAATTCTCCAAATATTAAATTCTATATTTTTGGAATTAAATTTTTTATAAAAACATATATGAAATGTATTTACGAAAACTATTTATCTTTTTATTTAAAAAGTACTTATTATTTTTATAATGAATGTGACAAATATTATACAAATAATAAATTGTATAAATTATTTATTTTAAAATAACATAAATAGGTAAATATATTTTTAAGTATACCCACAACCACCCTTGACTTAATTTTGTGTTTTTCATAATTTATATTCTTCCAATTTTGTGTATAATTTATATTTCATCATGAACATCTATAGAATATAAAAAAAATTAAAAACTGAAATCTTAGTTCTATAGGACACAATCATATGTAATATATATGTGGATTATTCTGAATATGATCTCAATATCCCTATACAAATAAATTCAGTCTTTTTTTTGGAAAAAATATCTTTAAAACATGAATGGAATTTTTTCCAATTATTGTGAAGTAGTTTCTTGGATTGACTTCAATATTTTTTCCTTATTTACATTCCTAAAAAACTCACGTTGAGTATTTATTTTGAGTAGCAACATACATTCATTTATCTACCCAGTTACCCTTCACCTTCTTAATATTATCCACATGATATGTTCTTTTTTTATACTAATAAAATTAAAATATATTTTACTTTAATGGATTATCTATCCTTTTTGGGTTCTTTAAGATTCAGAGAAATTATATATATTATTTCAACAGATAATATCCCCTCTTTAATAAATAGTTTATGAAAACAAGATAATTCAAATAAAAATATATCAAAAAAACAATTCGCTAAAAAGTGTAATAATTATTTTCATTTATTATGTAGTAATGTGATAGTGTTATATATTTTAACATATTAAACCAATGTATCCACAATCTCCTTAAGCTCATTCTCTAGTTTCAAATTCTCATGTTTTAGTCCCTCAACATGCATCATTATGTTTGTA
This sequence comes from Viscum album, assembly GCA_963277665.1. Taxonomy (NCBI): domain Eukaryota; kingdom Viridiplantae; phylum Streptophyta; class Magnoliopsida; order Santalales; family Viscaceae; genus Viscum; species Viscum album. The sequence continues at coordinate 1,149,116,425 of OY728121.1, read as the reverse complement.
ATGAATTCTACAGGGACAACATCAATATAAAACATAATATATATAAAAATTTATATATGATTTATCATTTTAAATATATTCAAAATCTACATATCCTGAACAAAATTAATTTAATGAATCAGTATCATTAGGTTCTATAGAATACATTCCTCTCTATGAACATTTAGTTAGAGGTTGTTCATGATTATTCTTGGTATCTTTTAGAAATTATTATTACTCATAATTTATAACATTTTCATACATATTGTCTCTCAATTCCAAATCATTTTTGACATACATAAAATATGAATTTTTCATATTAAATGATTCGCCTAACATATGAAATTTAAAATTAATTTTCATCAGATAAAATTGATTAAAAATTTCTTTATATCAGAAAATAGGAACTATATTCTTCTAATTAAAGTATTTTCTATTTAGAAATATCAAATGAATATGAACCTTGGATATTATACAACATTATTATACCAAGGGGATCATATTGAAACACCAAGGTGGAGATGAACCGGTCTTGTATATTTTTAAAAAATAAATTTTATTTTTTTAATTTGTTAAAACAATTTTTAATTTGAACCTCTCATTCTGGATACAGAATTTATTCCTTTTGTAGTTTATCCTTGAAAATACCTAATAATGTTGAAATACTATATATAATGTGGAACTATTAATTATAAATATCTTATCACTCCATGGGAAATCTACTCTAGGATATGCTCTGGATGTCCATCCCATGAATTATACATTAAAATCAAATCACCCATATTAGTGGAGTTATCCAGTGATTATCTTAAAATGAAGAAAACCATCTTACACAGATTTGGAGTACAAATTTATACACATTTTTAACTTTTAATATAATAAAAAACCTTTCATTTAACAATAATTCAACCATTTCATGTTTCTTTTGTTACCCTCTTTCTAATATAGTATAAATGAATATGTATAGGGGTATCTCCACCCCAAAGATGTTTAGTTTCTTCATCATTATTTTATTGTTTTTTTGGTTCCATGAAATCGTCAACAAATAATTGCATAATACTCATTATCTATTCCTTCTGATATTATAGTTACTATTTAGTGCCTATATCTCACCCCATCTACCACAATATAAAAAATAACATGGATAAAAGTAAATAGTTGGAATATATTCCTATTTCCAAGTCTATCTCATGTATTTTATTACTTATTTCATTTTATTTGATATCCCAATTATTGAAATGTATTAAAACTCACTTCTTATTATTCATCATCTTCACTATAACATACCTTGAATTCTTCCACTTCTTCATCACGAGATATAGTTCTATTGGAAATTCTCACTTGTGAGACACCTTTACAAGAATTTATCTAGTAACTATAGCCTTTTCATATCTTCTTCAAAATGAAAATAAATTATAAGGTTCATGATGGGATACATTAGACGAATTCATTCAGTTTTAATATCATTAAATTTAATACCTTTATATTTTTTCAATGTCTACCAAAATGGGTCTATTATCCAGTTCCCACTTTCTTTTCATGATATTTCATTCACTACAATTTTCATCTCACATAATATTACATAAATGAACTCTTTTACCAAAATAAAATTTTAATATCTTATAGAATAGATCATTAGAAAATTCCAACATTAGGATTTACTTTATCTTCTTCAAAATATATCTTAATATCATTTTCACATCTAATCATTATAGATATTTGAAAATATCACATAACATATTATTTCTATAAATTGGAAACATCTTAATGTATCTTAAAATGATCCATTAAAATCGAAAATCTGGAATCTTAGATCTGTACATAACAACTACTAGTTATATTTATATATAGCTTTTATATTAGTCCTGAAGATCTACAATATCACTAATTCAAATCAAATTTCACTAATGTAGACTATTCATTTCAAATTGATCACTGATTTAAAAAATTCTACATTTTCTTGAAATCATGAGAATATAATTATCCTCCATCGAGAGAAATTAACTCCATCTACATCTATCATGATATATATAGAGAAATTCATGAATTGTGGTCAACATTGACTTCATAACTTCCAGGAAACTTATGAAAAACATTATCAATATATCAATAAAATTCATCTTCACTATATTTATATCAGGATAATAATGTTTTTCTTTGAGTAGTAAGTCTATAAAAATTCAACATATTGTACTATTATGATGTGGATTTCAAACACTTAAATTAATAAATATTTATAAGGAAAAAATACATTATAATTTAGGTACTTCATTTTCATCCAACAACATTCTGAAAATTTCACAATGTCTTAAAGCTTTATACCTAGGCAAAGAATTATTTTTGGGGCCTTGATGACTTACATATTGAATATGATATCTTAAGATAGTTTATTTTTTATTTCTAGTTGACTTCTATGTTATATTTTTCTTAGGAAATCCATATGACGATGTCTTATTTTAGGTAGATACATGTGATCTTGTAGAGTTATATAATGGAACTCAATGTTTTATGACCAGTTTCATGATTTAGAACCATCACCTAATGTTTTAATTCAAAATGAATTAATTTTTTATTGTAGAAATTTATTTCTATTAAGGTCATAGCCAATTTTTAGTGAACACAAAAATTACAGTCATCATGAAATGAATTCAAGGGTTCTCCATCTCAACTCAATAATTGAAAAGAATTATCCAGATGATATTAAACAATAATATTATAAGACTTTAAACACACTAACAAAAGGATGGATTCTGTATGATTATATACATCCATTCCAAGGCCTTCGGGCAACATGAATGCATGCCCCAGACACACTAAAAAAATGGAGCATCCTCAGAAGAGGATTCAGAGCAGGTGCACTCACCAGAGCAGAGCCCAATAGATTTTTAGTTTGAAAGGGTATGGATATTCTATCGGTACTAGCATGTGCTTTCACGAGAAGCCTATCCATCCGGTCATGCAAAGGTGGAGAGCTACTATCAGGATGCATATGCTGGGGAGGGGCAGTTCCATGTAGATCGTCTGGTTGAATTCCCTAAGACCATCGGGTCATATAATCTCCTAAGCCTACAGGCCATGTATCTCTGAGCCTATGATCCTTGTAAGGGCTCCCCCTCATCACTTGAAAGGAGGGTTATCAAAAATCAATAAAAAATTATGTCCTTCGGGCCATTCAGGCAAGCTCTTTTAATTTTCATGTAATCACAATTACAATATCTTTACTTGTTGTGGACACTTACATACCCATCACACAATTCATCACCATTATACTAATAATATAGAAAATATATTACTCATTTTGATGAAATAATACAAAAAAGTATTATATAAAACAAAGTGGCATTTTTATATTAATATTTCATGTATGGAAAATAGATAAATATTTTCTTAAATTTTTTACCCCTTTTGAATATTCATATTTATTTTCTGTTGAATTTGGAATATTATATTTTAATTTATTTATGTAATTAATTGATAATTATAAATCTACGTACTATGTATTGAAATATTGATATAAAACTATATAATTGAGTTTCCATCAACCATGAACTTAGTTTTTAATTAATGTTTTTAATTGAAATTTTAAAATTTAATATTGTTCATATATATGAGGTGTTAGGATTTGATTAAATATTATTCCATCATGAAGCATTAGGTCATATTTTTACAAATCATTTTCCTTGGTCATGAATGGTTTTTTTCTATATGTTTCTCAATACATGCTATGCATGGATTACTAACTAGAAGTAATTCTATACCATTATATGAAAAGTATATATACATTAGGAATAAAATAAAATTTTATATTAATGAATATATTTGGATTTTATTTTTGGGTGATTAGTAAAAATGGTGGGATGTGTAGAGTGTTACACATTAATATAGTGTGAACATATTAATTTCGTAGATGAAATAGTGAGTTCATAACTAAATTGAAACAATTACGAATACATAACGAAACAATACAATAAGAAATAATGATTTCATGTGATGAAATGGTTTAGAGTTTAATATGCATATGATGTATTTTTAATTTGAGTGAATTTAAAATTAAACCCCAAAAATACAATGTGCATGACTCGATTAAATGAAAAAACATATAATGACATCAATAATCTTACAAGGTTGTTTCATTGTAAATATATGTTTATATGGAATATTATAAATATTGAATATTTGATATATATAACACAATTAAATATTTAATTTCATCTAACTATGAGGTTTTCATGATGATTAACTATAAATACATACATGTTATGAATCCCAAGGAATATAGTTGAGTTTATATCCACAAGAATGATTCACGAAAAATATATTTCTACTCTTTTATCCATGAGTCCTATATGAAATGATTTGTATGATGGTTTTGTTAAACAATTTTATTTTTTGGATAACACTAAAGTAGTACCAAATAATTGTGATATATTAATCCTGACCAATTAAAAATAATGATATATGTGGGAATCCTTTTTGTGGGATCGCATTCATTAAAATACATTGATGAAAAGACATAGGACATGAAATTCACATAATTATATATTGTTATTATAGATTATGATATATTTGACTTTAATGATTTGGTGATATCATATAGATATTTATTATTATTTTTTAGATTTGTTTCTAAGGATGATAAGTGATTATAATGAAATTTATTCGGACCATATTATTGTCAATGTTATAGAACAGAAGCATTTTGTGGGTTTATATAATTTTTAAAATATACCAACTGATTTGGATTGTGTGGTTATCTTTTTCTAATGAGACAAAAATATGACTATTTTAAAAAATTCAAAATATTTCAAAAAATAGTATATAATAATCATAGGGAATGTAAAAATATTATTCGATACGAACAATTTCAAGATTACATGAGCCAATAATTGACTAATCATCCGAGATATTGTGGAGTTATTCCACAATAGGAATCCCCTTGAACATTATAGTGGTATTTTTGTCTAAGAGGTGTAATTGTACCCATTTTGAACATGTTTCAATTTATAATGAGTCATTTTGACCATGATTTTTAATTTTGTGGATTTGAAAAAATACCTTTTCATTCATATTTAATCATATTATATTTATATAATTATAAAGAAAAAAATATGATATAAAGATTGTAAAATATCATAAATTTTATTTTTTGAGGATTTCGGTTTATGAATAACTTGTTGTATATTTGGATATAGATAATATAATCCCCTTGTTGAACAAATGATTTTTTTTGGTTTTCAAAAGGAAACTATGTTATAGTATATCTATAATCCTATTGAAATCAATATGTTTTAATCTATAATGGTGTTTCTATAGAATGGAAACAAACCAGTCATATGTTTTATGGGAGGAAACTTGATCATGAATAGGATAAATAAAAATATCTAGGTTGTGTTTTAGATAACTAATACGGCCTAATTTAGTTAATAGTTGTGGAAGAATAACTTACTCATGTTACATAAGAACCTGAAAGGACTGGTAGTATTCATTAAGATATTGAGATATACTATTTTTTATAAAAAAGTTAAATGAAAAAGGTTTATAGGTTATAAATATAATACATATTAAGAGGATATTAATATTTATATTTCCATGAAATGGATAAAATCCACTAAATCAAAAATGGACTCCATGTACAATAACAATTTTTTAACATGTCAGATATAGCAGAAGGTGTGCGACCCATAATATAGTGACCTATAATATTAATTAATATATATAACTTCCTAATAGATTAATAATCATTACATAGTGTTATGTTCTATTATAGAACCATATAGGTATAGTTTATTTGAAAAAATTGACACATAAAATATATTTTTCAGGATTTATACATCATATCTCACTATGTCCATCATATAAAAAACCATACTTAGACATATCATACCTCATAAAACTCTTCAAAACCTAATGAAAATAATAATAAGTAATAGTGATATTTTATGATTAGTAATCGTAATCATGTGAGATATAACCGAACACATAAATATAATATGAGCACAAGGGTATGAGAACATGATGAAAAATCTTATATCCTATACTCATTATATCATATATCATAGTATTGAGTCATGTCATGGAGATTGATTGTTAATATGAATTGAATTTTATAGTAATCAATGAACATTATCAATTAATTCATAAAATTGTCACAATAAATATGTATCTAGAATAAACCAATCAAAAAATCACTTATTGAGAGAAAATTCTCACTATCATGATTATCATAGTGGATTAGGTTCACTCTCCAAAAAAATATTTCACTAATAAAGGATAAATCTAATGAATTTCTTTGTGGAGATATTTATTTACTAAACTATTTCCCCCCTGTATTCCATTCCTTATTATCATTAGAGGTATCCATATTTATCCAATGCATTATAGGCATATAAAATTTTATGCCCACTTATCACATGTTGAAAATGATACATATGGATTCCAAAAAAGAGCATAAAATATTCATCATATCCCAACCCATAGAAATGAAAAATGTTTCATAAAAATTTAATCATTACAACATAGCATAACCCATGGAAAATAAATGGGTTTAATAAATGTTCCATCATAAAATAATTATCCCATGGAAATGAAACATGTTTTATAGAATCATCCTTATATTATTATCATCAGAATCCATAAAATGAATTAAATGGGATGGTATCACAATATAATATCCCAATAAAATCATAATTAACAAAAAGGACATCAACTTAGATGAAAATACCTTTAAATTATATCTCCAATATCTATTGAGGGAAAAAACTATTTAATTTAGAAATGACTTCATTAATATCTATTTATTTAAAATTATTAATGAAAAAACAATCTTTAAAAATAACTAATGAAACATGCTAAAGAGTATACAAATAATTGAGTAATAATGATGGTGGTAGGTGACTTGTATATTAAAAAAAATTCCATTAAAATTTTCTATAAAAGTAATAAATTACCATATTAAATGATATGATGATTCATTATCATTTTTGTTTATTAAAAAATATAAATGGTTAAAAATGAATTTGAAAATTCATTGGAGAATAATGACATTTTGGAATGGAATTTTTGGGAACATGGACATAGAATAAGAAGGATATTCATTTGAAAAGATAAATAAATTTGGGTTTTCAATAAGAAAAATATTTTAGTCTCTTGAGTTCAAGAAGAGTGGAAAATGAAAGGAAAACATCAAATAACTATAATCAAAAAAGTATATGAAAATTCATTATATTTTAGAAATTTTTATCAATGAATTTCACTATAGGAATCAAAATCACAAAATTACAGTTAAATAATTAGATTGTAGCATAAGCCCCTTACATCACGTTCAACTTGGATAGAAACAAATATAATCTCCTTTATAATAAATTAAAATTTATTATAAATATTTAATTTCATCAATTTTATAATTAAAATATAATTTAAAGTAACCATATATCATTTTAACATCACTTTATTAATAATCACTAATTTCAGTTGTTGTTTCTAAGTGTTAACTGTTTCATTATTCATGATAATTTTGGTACTATAATTCCAATCCTTGTACATTGATCATGGTTACATTTTATATATAATATTATTATTGATATAAATATCATATATATTAGTTTTATGTATAATTAATTTCAATCATAAAAGGTGGAAGTAGAGAAATCAATTGCATTGTTCATGGAGATGGTAAGTTGTATGTAAAGATAAACATCATTTTCAATGTACAACAGATGGAAAAAAATTTAAGGTAAATAAATATTCATCATTATAGAATCATTATTATATCACATATATAATATATATTTATTAAATAAATCCTTACTTCATTGAATGTAAATATGATATAAAAATTTAATCTCATCACTTCATGGAAGTGGTAGTTCACACTTACTTTTGAGAAACATTATCGTGTAACAAAATACTTGGAGGAAAAAAGGTAGAAATGATATTATATTTACTGAATCATAATTGTTTTTTAAATATCACAGATATACTTTAAATTAACTATAATATCCATCAAAGAAGTTATTTTTATGGAAATGAATTGTATCTCTACACGGAGACGATGGTCCACACATATGCAGTAATGATAGATACACTTCCAATTCAATGTAATAGAAGGGAATATTGGTGGTTCCAAAATCATATTAAAATTCAATTATATTTATAATACATAATTAATTATTTTTTATACATAATATATATAAATCAGGTAGAATAAGAATGATGTTTAATGAGGTTGGTTATTAGGATAACCTATCCATCCATTATACTATGTTAAATACTTTCTTAAAGAACCTTGTAATGGTATTTTAAGAAGTTTATAGCATAATATTCATGGATATGGATGTTTAGAAGACTATTGAGTTTGTTTGGATGAGCTAGCAGGCTCTACCTAGTATAAATATGATAAATGATGCGTGTTCTTTATTAAGTGGGTAAGATGACACACTTGGAATTTATTGAAAGAATAAAATATAATGAATCCATTATCCTCAATTTTTTACCGAATGTTCTTATATTTTAATATAGGATTGGATGAAGTTGAAATATCCCCATAAAATAAGATTTAGAAAATTTTAATTTTTAACCATACCCTTATTCTTTGGTTTAACTAACCTTGAAAACCAGTTTTAACAATAATCACCATGACATATTTTTTCTTTTTTTAATAAAAATTATTACTATAAGTCAAAGTTTCCTTATTACAAAATTCATAAAAAATAATTAAAAATATGGAATAAATTTTTATATATTTGGTCAGTGAAATTTTAATAAATTTATATTAAAATAATCTTGAATTATGCAACGAAATACAGTCGTTAAGGACAAAATTTATTTCATAAGTATATAACATTTTTAAACAAAAATTGACATAAAATTAATTACAAAGAAAATAATTGTAATATTGTTAATATATAAGAACTAATTTTAATTTTAAAACCATTTTAAAATTTAATTAAATATTTTAAATCCACTCAATTAATTGATTATTTCCAATAAATATCAGTATTTTTTGTTATTCATTATAAAATTATTCATTGCTAAATTTGGTAAAACAAATCACATTATGATTATTTGGAGATGTTAAATTCAAAAATTAATTTAATTTTGACCTATAAAAATTCTAAAAATTTAAAGAATTAATTAAATTTTTTTATAAAGAAAATAAAATAGAAACCATTTTGGAGGAAAACTATATTTTTAGAATATCTGATGAATAGTAAAAAGTAAGTACATATGTATTTCTTTTATCATTATCCATTATACATATTTTTAATTTTTTTTAATATTAATAGATAATATTTCAAAATATTTTATAATGGTATACTGTATTATGGTTTATTTACGGTGTGTCGATATATATTATAAACTATATAAAAAGTTTAATTTATCTAGAGAGAAATATCCAAAAATATTAGGGTATCAAATTATACCCCCAATAAAATGAACTTACAAATATAAATTCCATCGCTCTGATAAAAAATGTCAACATATCTATTTCATCACATCCTTGGGCTCTCAAGTAACTTTATCAAATTTATGACTCCTCCAAATAACATTAACATAGTTATTAGTCTTTTCCTAAGACACTTTAAGTATTTGAACCATAATATATATGAGTTTTTCTTTATACAAATAATCCCAATTCAATGACACAAAATCTATGTTCATTATATTTTATGTATCAGATATTTTCTTCCTTATAAACAAATAGATGGAAGAAATCATAAACTTGAGATATGTTTTATAGAAGGGATAATTGATAAGCTATCATCCATACCAAAAAATGAATATTGAATGTACAAATATACCATGGTATTAGATTACCTTTATTTTTTACCTCAACAAATTCTTCAATGGGGAAATTCCTATGAATAATTTTACATCATTTTTGAATTCTATATTTCATTATCGATTGACTGTATAACATTTCTAGAGTCTTTTCGCTTATTTAATGTGATGTTTAATTGAACAATATTTCTTTTACATTTCTTAATCTACCATATGTACCAATTGTTTCATATCTCTAATTTTTTCTCCTAAAATTTTAATTCTACCATTAATTATATATAAGAATTTAGAAATAGCCATCTTAGTGCATGAATGAAAACTATATTTTTAATAAAACTAGATTAGAGGATGGTGTTGATCCCAACAACATTTTAAATTTAAAAACTGATATTACAAAATATATTATAGGGTTTAAATTGATCTCTTATAATTACTATTTTTTAGGAGTAGAATTATTGAAACATAACTATGTATCTGGATCATACTAAATACATTTCTATAAGTTTTTAGAAAACCTTAGATCCCAATCAGATACATTATAATGTGGTACACTATGAATCTTTACAAATCCTTAATGAATATTCTCGAATTCTAATCCAGAATTATGTATTCTCTGATAACAATGATATGTGATTAATTTGTAAGGAGATAGACTACAACTAAAACTGAATTATGTCCCCTAAAAAAATTTATGATGTCCAATGAGAAAATCCAGTGATTTTTTTTCCTATCACAATTTTATAGGTAATACATCTAATATCACATTATACTTCTCTCTCTTAGCCTTAAAAGTATTACATAAAAATCATTGAGATGGATTTAATAAAAAATATTCCTTCAATTTTTCACAATATACATAATTTTTAGAACATTATTTTTATTGTTATTTATATGATGAATAGAGAATTATGAACAATTATCTTCATGTAATAACTTGTTTTTCATATATGGTATTAATGGGATACAAACAAATATGAATACCTTATTAATACATCACAATCAATGCTGAATTCAGGAACATTTCTCATCATATTTTTCAATTCAATATCTTCATTTTCTTCTTCTTTATACATTAACCAGAAATATGGTTGATCACCCATTTTAGAATGATAATATTTTCCCCTTCCTCGAATAATTCTAGATCAATCATTTAAAAATATCAAAATATTGGATATATTGTGATCATTATTAGTGACAAGCTAGCATGACCCTTCCAACTCAAGGAATTTTCCAATGCCTTTTCATTCCTAGTTTGGTAATGAATTGAGATGTCATAATATATACTGAACTCCAACCATCTTATCTAGTGCATATTCATCTCTTTGTGAGTGAATGTAAATATTAAAATTTTATGCCCAATATATATGTCATACCATTCTATATAATGATAAAACCTCAACATATTTTATTAAAAAAATACAAAATATAACCCAAAATAATGATTTTAGTCCTTTTTCTTGTGAACCTCCAATTTCCATGAGGCATGAGCTACCGCAATTCCATTTTACATGAGGATAAATTCCAATACCTTTGTGATAAATCAGTATAGATCTTTAACACATTTCCATTGTTGTGTAATTGAAATGCCCCAAATGTACAAAATAATATTTCTGTGTTTAATATCATATTATTCATGAAAAATAGATCATACAAAACCTATATTTTTTTAAAAAATTATTCATTTTGATACCATGTGGAAAATGAACTCCCGAGGCTAAATGAAACATAATATAGTATACCGTTAAAAATTAGATATTAAATTGTTTTTTATGAATCATATATAATGAATTAAAAAATGAATATGGATAAGACATGTAAAATAATATTCATTAGTTATCAATAGAATAGAAATAACATATGAATCATTTAAATTATTTTTTTATTGAAAAATATAATTTTTTCTAAATTAAGGTTTAGTCATACCTTGTACACATAATAGGTAATTATTTTTTAAAAATAGTAGAATATTTATTTTATAAAATTAACAATATTTTTTATGTCAAAATATTTAAATTATCTTAGGGTGAATTTTTATTTTTATTTTTTAATGTATCAATATTCAATGTATAGTTAAAAACAAATATCTTTTCTAAAAACTATTTTTCCATAAAAGTATTTAAAAATTTAAATTTTTATTCAGGTTGTTTTGAAAGTTAAAATAGTTCAATTATTCTCATAATTAACTAATATTGGTTATAAAAATATATATAATTTTAAATTTTTGTGTCAAATTCATATATAATTCTAAAATTGTTTTCATTAGAAAACTAATTTTGCATAGCATTTGTGAGTATAATATTATATTTGACTCATCCAATTATATGAAAGGAATTTAAAAGAAAACATTTCATAATTTGAATCACAATAATTTATATTATTCAATATTTTCAAGTTAATTTTTTACCAAAATAAATTATTAATATAGAAAAAATTAATAACCACAGTTATGTAAAAAAGGTTTTACCGAGGCTGTTAAACTAGGAGGAAATTTTTTAAAATAAACTATCATCTTGTATAAATATTATTATATGGACATACATCCATATTAAACATCTAATTATTGAAAATATGACCAATTATATGAATTTATATAGTGGATTACATTTTCATTTTGGATTCATTTAGAGAATTCAGATATAATTTACAAGAGGGTCCCCGTTCCACATCAATTTTAAGGGAACTACATCCCATCACTTATCCACCCATAAAAACTATTTTTCACAAAAAAACACCCAATGTAACATTGAAATAAATTAAAAACATTTTATATGTTCTTTTCTTCCCTAAATCCAACAATATGATCTTCAATAAGAGACCCAACGATGGTTTCTCTTAGATATGTTAATTGTCTCAACATATCTTTTTCATTTTCTTGCTTAAATATTATAATGATATTATTTCATTAAACTTATAATATATTAGAAAAATTATATCAAATATATATGTATATATATTTATATTGATGGAATAATATTTATCCAACTTTTCATCCATTAAATGTGAAATGAAATCATTGATCTTGCACACTAAAAACAACTGCATCACGAACCGATATTATTAATTATCCATAAACACCATTAAAGCATAGATATAATAATGGAGTGAAATCAATGTTATGATATTTATGATATTATTATACATCATTAATTAAAATATCACAACCAATTCTTTTAATTCCTATAATGTATAAATTATGGTAGTATTTCTCGTTTGAATGGTGGAAACTACCTCCCAAAGAGAAGTGATTCGTTTTTCAAATAATATTTACACTCAAATTAATAATGATAAATTTAATAAATAAATTTTATATGTTTGAGAATATATATATTCCCTAAAATAAAAATATCACCTTATTTCATACTATTTCACCCATTAATATAATTATATCATCGCTCAAGTTTATATATGACTGAATGCCTCCACCAAGTAATATAATTCGTTTTCAATGTCCAACCTTCTAGAATTATTTTAGAAATATATATAAATAAATAAAAATGATATTTATCACATTAATATCATTTTGGAGATACTGGATATATACCCAATAATAATGAAGTGTAAATTTCATGAAAAAACATGCATGATAGAACATTGAAACTAACACCCAAAGTAATGAAAATAATTAAATTTTCGTAGAAAAAGGGTTGAAAATGTTATTATAGGATAATATATTTTAGTATAAATATGAATATGGTTATGGAATTAATTAATAAAATACTTAAAACCATTATACAAGATGATAAATATAACATCAGAGTTTTTAGGAATTATTGAAAATAAATTAAATTTCCTTGATATATTGTGTTACACATAACACCAGATTTTAGATTTCACGACCCATAGAACTTGGTTAATTTTCTTTACACACAACACTATGTTTTAACAAAACCACATTACATTATTAATATTGTTATTTCCAAATGACCGCTATAACATCGCATTTAAAATTATAGGTATGAATTGTAATAGATAATTTTTAAATTTTAATGAAAATATTATTTATATAAATGAAACATATTGGTTAAAAAGTACATAAAATTTGAAAATTTATTTATGCGTCGAAAAACTTATTTTCCCAAAAATTATTTTTTATTTGTTTATGTGAACATTAATAAAATTAAAATTTCAAAATTTTCGAATATTAACATTGGAAATGAATATTTATTTTTTAAACTGTAATTTCATAATTATCTTAGGATAAATTGTTGGTTTTTTTTGTAGTTCAATTTTTTTATGAATGGTGAGAAATTATAGATTTTAAATGGAAAATAACTTTTTAATTTTTAATTATAATTTATATTTATATTTAATATGGTGTTTATATTAATTTTAGAATAATTATACATCCACTTATTCAATAGAGGTCATTAGACTAAATTTAATGATGGCTTTTGATAATAAAACTTTGTAAACATTTGAAAATTTTCCCTTTGAATTTCTTCTTTTTCCTAAAGTCTGTAATATTATTTTTAAATTAAATATTTCATCTTTTGTGAATATAATTAAAAATTATGGATTCTATATGATTAATATAAAAATTTAAATTTTCTAATAGGTTCAGTTAATTTTTTAGAAAAATTTATACTAAACAATTGTGAAAATTATTTACCACAATTAAATAAAAATTGTGTTTATCGGGGGGGGGTGTGGGTGAAACTGAAATAATAAGGTTTCAAAATTAACTAAAACCTATAAAAAAATCCATTGTATAGGCATATTTTCTCTATATTTCATGTATAATTAATAATGTTCCATTATTGGATCATTTTGATGTGGAAATATCATTGGTGAATATCATTCTCGAAAAAATTACAAGTGTTATACTCACTTCACACATAAAAGGCCACACATTATCCATTAAACATTACACCAATAAATAATTTAGGATCTTAACATAACTAAACAAATCCCTAACAAAAATTCCTCCCATCATCCTACAATCCATTGTTTTAATAGATTTCCATCCTAGGATTGTTTTTGGTTCAAACATAAGTAGGATACCCGAAGAATTGGTAACATTCATCAAAGTACAATTTCATTTTATATATTCATAAACCTAAAAAAAGTCTTATTAACATTTTATATTATAAAACCATGACATATTATATATAAATATATTTTTATGTTAATTTAATGACCAATATCCATCTATACTTCCATCAAATTGTTTACTACATCATCATTCGTGTGTACGATGAACTACCACCTCGAGAACTAATATAAATAGTTTTTACATTACCACCTTTAACGGTAGGTAATAATGATGGATTTATTATTTTTAAATAATTTTTATGATATTATTATACATATATAATAATTATATAACACATACCTTTATACTCTCCATTTTTTGTAATATGATATTGTCGCTCTTGTGTATGGTGAAGTACACCTCTGAACATGATGAGATTTGTTCAAACAATACATGGAACTTAATAATGATATTTGAAATGAAAATATGTGATATATATGACATAAATTTTTTTTAATGATAGTATATGATTTTTATTTATTTTATTTATTCCAACAAGAAACTTAAATAATCTTTTATGTATACATATAACCAACCATTTCTATGAACAATGTATTTCATTTTCTATCACTAAATTGAATGGATTACATTAAATAAATATTTTTTAAAATATATTATATTTATAAAATATATAACATTATATATATGATTAAATCATGATTAGTTTAAGAGAAAAAAAATTAGTAAACTAAAACATAAATGAAGAACAAAGTAGTGATTACCCAAAACGTAACATTAACAAGGAATTATAATTAAAAAATTAATAAAAGTTAATAAGAAAATAATATATGGTATGATATATATAAATATGGTTATTTAATAGATTAATAATAATATTATAATTTTAATATAGGAGGTTTTAATGTGTATTATAAATTTCAAGACATAAAGTAAGGGTTGTTTTCTCAATTTACCTTCTATGACATATATATTATACAATGCACCTATATTCATTTGTGAGGGGTATATATATTACCTTTTTGTGTGATGTCATGAATTTATTTACTCTTATGATATTTTATGATACATATTATTTCATTACTTCACAAGTCATCTAATTAAAAATTTCCAACATCGTAAAGATTTTATGTTACAATCTAAAACATTATAAGAATTGTTTATAGTTTTGTTTCCGCTGATAAAATATGATGATCCTTGTAAAACTATACTCAATAATTTTCTTCTAATTTTGTTTTTCATGTAATTTTTAAATCATTTTAAAAAATTTCCACTCCTTTAAATTTAAAATAATTATCAAATTTGTTTAATAAGATCCATCCTTATTTTTCTCCCCAATAGAAAATTCCTTTCTTTCCAAAAACCAATTTTTTCCAAAAATATCATTAAAAATATTTTTATTTTCCCTGATGATTATTAAAATAAATTCATACCATTGTTTTTTATAAAATTTTATTCTAAAGGAATATTCAAGTTATTTTCCAAAAAAAACCTTTGTAATTTACCAAAATTCTGAAAGGAAACCATTTTTTAAATTTGTACATCATGAAGAAAATACAAATCATAAAAAAATATTTAGTATTAAGATTCCATTATATTTATTCAGGTTTAGTTCAAAAAATAATATTTGTAAAAGTTTTTATTTTTAAAAAATATGTTTTCAATGTGAGAATTAGATTTTACAACAGAATTATTTTAAATAATTATTCAAAATCATTTTCTATATGAAATGAAATCCAATGATTTACCTATTCTTTACTAGGGATATTATCCAAGTAGACCATTTTTATTAATTTCCTTTATTTTTTCTATTTTTTATTGTATGATGTTTATGAAACTCATTTATATTCCTTAGTTTATACAGAGATGAAAATATTTTCAAGCCACTTCTTTTTTCCATGTGATAAACTATTATTAAATGATGAAATAATTAAGAAATCCATTTCATTTCATGGAATATGTAATTATGATTTATTTATTTTTTTACACCTATTTATGACTTTCATTATTTGAATAATGTGATATATATCTCCTCCCAGTGCAATGGGTAACAATTTACATATCATGATATAGAATGGGATCTAACATGTGGTGAACCTAGTTCAACAAGTTTGTTTTTCTACTATTATAGGATTTGGATTGAACCTTGACTACTATAATTGTTTGAGAATGTGAAATAATTCCACTATGATAACCTTGGAAGATATCGATTATTACTATTGAAGTGATATTCTATGCTTACATGTATGCTATAAATCTATGCTTTATGACAATATTTTGATCACATGGATCATGTTCTTTAGTCCCTATATGATTCATGTCTTATGAGATATCGATATAAATTCCATGATTCAAGATTATGATATTTGATATGAAGGGTATGGTTTTCCTTTGTTACTCTAATATTCTCATACACTTATGTTGGTGTTATTATTATTAATATTTCATTTTTAACCATACTAATAATCTATTTTCACACTTTATTATGTTTCAATTCACTTTATTATGATGAATTGTATTTCATTTGATATGGTTGATAAGGTTTCTAGTTATAATGATCATAGTGTAAGATGATGTATTTTACCATGGGTTAATTTTCCTATGATGTGTTTCGAAAGACACAATCCTATTACGGTCATCAAGAATGTGTATTTGTATTTTAATGAATATTAAAAAAATTTAATATTTATGTATGATATTCATTGGTCTCTATAGTTTTTATTGGAGGATAATATTTGTTATCCGTTTGAAACTAGGATTGGAAAACCATTATTATATCTCTAAGGAGATGTATATGGATTGGTTTATGGATGAGTCAATATATAGAAAAATGTCAATGAATTTTGGTAAAGGATAGAGACAGTGGGTTTCAATCAATAATATATGTGTATGTATAATACATGTGGATTTGGATCAAGAATAGATGTACCTAGTATTAATAACTCAGAAAAAGGAACATTGACATAGAATCTATTTTCACAGGGCTCACAACAATGGGCCATGTTGCACACCTCATTCGACAATCCCAAGGGATATTCATTAGAAATTCAAAAACTATTTATGAACCATCATGAATGATTTATATATATGGTGACATTAATTGACCTGGGATAAATCAAATGTTTCATAAATTAAATAAGGTTCCATGATTTAAATGTAATATAAGTGATTTATGTTGTTCCCTAATATAATTATTGTTTATAAAACCAGATTTCTCATTTTCAGTCAATTAAAAGAATGTGAAGGAATTGTGATAATGATGGTTTCGAAGGATAATGAAATTATATTCTTTCTATTAATGTAAAAAATATGGAAATTAGAAAACATAACATTTCAGTACTCACAAAACATCCTCAAGTAATGAATCATATTAGACTTCCAAACGACCAGAGAGGGAATAACATTCGTTTGATTCTATTATGCGGAAACATGCTCCTTCTTCAAGTGGGTCTTCTAATACACTAGTTTCTAAATACAAGATCAGAAAAAAAGAAATTAATCATTCCATTATATACCATTCACACCATCAAATTACATTTATTTCTATTTAGCATTTGGATGTTGATGCAGATCAATGGTAAAACTATGTATAGAATACAAGGGAAAAGTATGATATTGAATCCCTATATTTTTATGAGTTTAATAGTTTAATTTTCATTAATTAAATTCTCTATATAATTCATTTGAATATAGAGAAAAAATTTCATGAGCTAAATCAAAAGAACAACGAATACATTGGAACCATCGAGAAAAATTTTATAAGGCATGTGATGAATGATTTTGGTATTATCATCCAACCAAAATATAATGTTGATCAATTCTTCAGTTTCTTAAAAATAAGATTCTAAAGGGTATTAAACATAAGAAGATTTTGTAGCATTGAATTTTTTGAAGTTCTATTAAGATGGAAATGGAGGTTCGAGTTATGTATCTATCTAATTGTTTTTATAAGAAGTGAAAACATTAAAATAAATTAAACTATAAGAACTATGGAGAGAATAATATGATATTTCATTTATTCTCACATTGTGGGAAGAACCATGGAAGATATTATCTTACATGGAGTAGCAATTGTTTTATGTGTTTAAGGTAAGGTCATCAGTCAATTGATTGCTGACATGATGTCAAGAAGTTAGCTAATGATGTGAATAGATTGAATTCTATATACACGGTACCAAAAACACACAAGTGTTTATAATGTAAGGAGTAAAGGAACTAGAAAAACCAGTCCCTGAATCTGAAGGTTAATGAAGATGATTGACACCAGAATCCTTCAATCCAATTGATAAAGGTAAATATCATGAGATAATAGTTTCTGGTGAGGGGTGTGACAATGATGTGGTGAATGGTACACATACCATCAACATTAGAACTACTAAGGTCTTATATCATTGTAGATAAACCCATTAACTAATATATGATGAATTTTTGAAGGGTATCAAGAGGCCACCCAAATGATTATATGATGAATTATTAGTAAAGACCCCAAATTGTATGATGATCAAAAATTAAGTATATTAATCATCTGTAATTAACATTTTTGGGATTGTAATTCCTAAATATCATTTCATTATTCTTTGTTCTAATTTAATGTCATCATGAGAGAGGGGTATATTTATCTTCATAAATATTAAATCAAATATTTATGTATGGATTTTACATTAAAAAATCCTTAAAAACATACGATTTTCTATTAATTTGATGATAATTGTGAAATTATTTTAGGGTTCAACCCGATTTTATTGAAATTAATTCCCATTCATAAGGGGTCATTTTTTAAAATAGTTGAGGATGAATTAATCATAATTATATGCCTACATTTATGGAATTTATTGACATCCTTTCAGAAGAGTATCTTAGATTTCCACAAAAATGTAAATTTCAGTTCTCTATATTACTCATACTAAGTGTCATACCACATTCAAAGACTTTGTATAGAGTGTATGATAATGAGTTGAATGAATTGAAGAAGAAACTCCAGGAAAACCCTGATAAAGGATTCATATGGACAAGTGTGTCAGCGTGGGTCACACCGAATCATTTTCATAAAAATAAAATATGAATTAATGTTACTCATCCCTGATAAGTTTGAGATGAAAAAGATCACATTTAAAAATAAGTATCATCTTCCTACATTGATGACTTGTTTGATGAACTATATGTAGATCAATAATTTTCAAATATTTCTATCCATTTCTGATATATTTATTTTAAGTTAGAGAAGTCGGATACACCAAATAAAACATCATGTACAAGTTATAGACACTATGAATATATACGGACTCTATTTAGACTAACTTATTCCCCCACTACCTTCTCAGATTTAAGGAATAAAAACATTATATAACAAGTGAATCAGTTTTTGGTAGTCTTGATTGAAAATAATTTTTTTTATTCAAAGATAATGGATGAGAAAGGAGGACATATAAGAATTTTAATAAAGACCATAAATAATGAAAACTATATATATTTTTTTAAATGTGAATTATATATGAATGTGGTTTTTTATCATTTAATCACAATAGATGGTATATTAATAGATTCTTAAAAATCTACGTATTGAATGTTGGCCCACGCCATCTATGGTTAATTATATTTGTAGTTTTTTTATTTAATTGGATATTATAAAAACGTTGTGGAAATATTTTCAATAATATATAAACATATGACAATGTTATATCTGATGGGAGCTAATTTTCTCTTGGTAGATGACTGTGTAGAAAATACCACAGAACTTAAGAGATAATAATTCATTTCACTTATCATAATATTACCATATAGTGAATAAGTTATTGTAACATATAGTGAAGCATCCAAGAATTGGTAGTGATTTTTCACTACTCCATATGACATGGATATATTTTATTCCTTAATAAAATTAAATATTCAAGAAAAAAATTGACCCACTCGTTATTTCATGTTAGTTGATATAATTTACAGATTAAATATATACAGGAAATATTATTAGAGTGAAGATTTTGATATATATATTGATCAAAAAATGTTTATAATACAAATACACATATTAGAAGTCGAATATTTTATAGATAAGACTACTAGATCTGATTAATGATTAATATTGCTCAATACATTACCACACTAGAAAATTGAACACATTGGGTGACACATTGAGTTGAAAGGATAATGCTAGATTATCGATTATGAGTATTAAAAATGAACCAATATTATTTTTATTTTCAATGTACGGATATAAAAATAAATAAGTAATTTGAAAAATAGTATCTAACTCAACATAATTTTCTACCATATATCCATGTAATGATAAAAGAGGTATAGAAGAAAGATGTAGATCCGAAAAATAATGTTAAAATGTTCTTGAGATTATCCTTGATCATGATATAATTATATGTTTTAGAAACCATTTTTGTGTTATATTCATACAAGATTTGAATAAGGGGTAGTTATAAGAAGATCATACTTCTCAAAGAACTATTCATCAGGGAAGTGGAAATTGATTTATAAATTTTAATGAGTACTTATGGTGGTATGATATAAATATAAATATCCATGTTTTTATATATTGATGATTGGAATGTCATTAAGTTATGTATGACAGAGAATTGTCTTAGGGGATGTTACATCTATTACACATAACGTAACGGAAATAAGGAAACATCACCATTGATTTTTTCATTATACTTCCCAAATCAGTTAAAGGGGAAAATACAATATATTATTTATTTTATCTCCTAACAATGTAAACACACCACATCGCTACTAGAGAAAAAAATTTTGTGGATCATATTTTTATGATATAAAAATAGAATGTGTTATGTTTTCATGGAGTAACAAATTTAAATTTGTCTAATTTGGATCTGAGGATTGACTCAATGTTCTATGAAGTATTCATAAATATTTACTACATAGTATAGTTTGTTAAATGTGTATCATCCCTAGAGATATGTTCAAGTTTATAGAAAAAAATAAAACCATATAGGATATGTTGATAACATTATATTTTTTTTCAATTTTTTTTGGATCAATGGTTCCTCTAGTTGAGTTTTCGTACAACAAAATCTTTCAATTGGGAATACAGATGGATCCTTATAAATCCATATGTAGAATGAAGTATAAATCTCTAACAAGCTAGAATGATGTTGGAGAATGAATTGTATGAGGACCTAATATATCTAATGAAATGGAAAATAAGTCTATATCCATTATATAACACTTCAAGGTAATTCATATTTATAAAAAATGTTTTGATGATAATTTCTATTGTGATATTGAATTTGATGTTGGTGAAAACACATTTATAATAATTTCAAAATGGAATAAGGTTTTGTGATTTAGGAAGAAAGGGAAAATAATTCCTTGGTTTATCCATCCATTTGAAATTCATGATCATGTTGATATCTTATCTTATTACTTGCATCCTCCACTAAATATATCTCAATTATATGATGTGATCCATGCATCCTTCTTGAGTATGAACACACTTTACTATCCACATGTACTGTACTCATAGGTCATACCACTAGAAATATATCATTCTTATGAGGAATAAGTGTTGAATATTCTAGATCAATCATTGAATATTTGGTGAAATAGGAACAGTCACAAGTTCACTATTTATTTTTTTTAAAAATCATCATTTTATGGAATCCATGTCGAAACATGTGGCCAAAATGTGGTAGAAGTATCATGAATTGTTCTTACTAATATGATGAATTTTGATAGAGGAATTCATTTTAATAATGGTAAAATGTTTCAACCTATTGTTACGAATAATTTTGAGTAAATAAAATTTCATTGATTTGTTGAGTTACACGAAAAACCTTGTTGATATAATTCTACACACAACAATGGGTTATCTAACATTAGACAATGCACTATGTTTTGACAAAACCACATTATATTATTTTCATAGGTATTTAATCATTATTTTTATAACAAAGCCATTAAAATTATTGATATTAATAGTAACGACTAATTTTATAAAATTGATTATATGTTTTTATAAAAATAAAACATAAACAATTTTTTTTAATAATTCTTCAATAAAGTCCTTATATTCCCTGAAAATACTACTTTCTTAAAACATCTATTTTATTTATTTTTTTAAAAGTTAATAAAATTATTTAATCACATATTTAGAAAATTAATATCATGAAATAAAATTAATTTTTTAAAACATGATTTCAAATTTATCTTGAGAGTGATTTTTGGGAATTTTCTGAAATGTTTAAAATTTAAATGAATAGTTAAAATCCTGAATTTTAACTGAGAATGAAAATTTCATTTAACTTCTATATAATGATATGTTATATATTAATTTTTTTTAAAGTATCATTAGTTCAATTATCTATAAATTAATCCAATTTGTGCCACTTTAATAAATTTCATTTTTAATTTTTTATAAAAACATTGTAATCTTATTAATCATTTTATATCTAAAACTCCACATTCCAATCAAGTTAGTGGGATTAGTTATAATTTAAATTACATAACTTATGTTAATGTAGTTTGGAAAAATTTAATCGATATTTTTAATCGTGACAATATTTTATTAATATGGTCATCATAATTGTTTATTACAATGAATTATAAAAAAGAGAAAATTAGTAACCAGATTTTATGTAAATATTTGTTTACCATGTGGTTGAAGTATAAATATAAATGATTAAAAAAATTTAAAAAAATTTACACCATTTTTATAACAATATTTTGACATTATTTCTTATTGGAACTATAATCATTCATTATTGGAGTTTTGTGACTTCAAAAAAACTTGGGAG
Organism: Viscum album; assembly: GCA_963277665.1. Classification (NCBI taxonomy): domain Eukaryota; kingdom Viridiplantae; phylum Streptophyta; class Magnoliopsida; order Santalales; family Viscaceae; genus Viscum; species Viscum album. Next base: position 1,149,092,917 of record OY728121.1, on the reverse strand, counting down.
GAAATCTATCATTAAAAATATTACATGTGTTCCACTCACCTCACTTATAATGGCCATTCCTTCTGTACTCTATTTCACACCATAAAAAAATTGTATTGGAAAATAACTAAACAAATAAATTAAAAATTCATTTAATCTCGCCCTATAATCCTTATTTTTATATGAATTCATCATAGGAAGGCTTTTGGGGGAATCCAATGGAGGATACCTGAAGAGGAGGTAACAATCATTAACAAGAGTTTTTTCATTACGTTATTATCAACATTCTTAAATTATTACTATAAAATATGATATTATAAAATAATTATCTTCAATATAATGTACCTTTGTATTTTCATTATGACCTATAACCATCTTTAATTCAATCAAATGAGTTATGAAATCATTATTCGTGTGTAGGAAAGGCTTCTGCATTGAGAATTGATGCCATTCCATTTTCCATTACCACATATCAAGGTATAAAATAATGATGAATATATTAATTATAAATTAATTTTTAGATATTATTATACATATATATTTATTTCTATCACACATATGTTAATATTCTTTTTTTTGGAATATGATAATGTCCCTCATGTGTATAATGAACAACTGCCTCAAAAAACAATGTGATTCATTCAAAGATTTACATTGAAGTTAATAAGTATAGGTTTAATAAAAAAATTATTTTTAAATAATAAATATTATTCATTAATTATATTATATTATTTACCTTTCATTATTGCAATCCGACGTGAATATGGAAAAAACATTCATGTGTACGTATGACTTACCATCTGTATATATGGTGTATTTCATTATCTAGCAGTAAATATTATTAATTAATACAAATAAAAATATAATGAATAAATATATGATATTAACACCATTGTGAAAATTAAAAATACGATGAAATATTTGTCAATGTATGAGGATCAAAAATAAAAAATCAAAACATTTTTAAAAAGAAATCGGTTAATTTCTGAAACATTCCTTTAACATGTAATTGTTATCAAACGGTTAATAAAAGGTAATAATAAAACGATATTTTCTATGATATATATAAATAATTTTAATTAATGCATTTATAAAAAAGTTAGATTTATTCTTCAATATGATTAAATTTGTATTACGAAAGTCATATCTTTAGGTAATAGATTATTCCCTCAACTTTTCTTCATTCATATGTAGGTTTTTATGAACCTATATTTTTACATGAAGTGTATGTACCAACCAATGATATATAATATAATAAAATTATTTATCCTAATGAAATTTCGTTTTTAATTCAAAGTTATCCCTTTATTTTTATAACAATTGGTTTTACCATTGTGGTTTGTATTTAATGTTACAATCTCATTGTTTATCAGGTCTACATATAATTTTGTATCTATAGAAAAATATTACAATACATATATAAAAAACTCATTAATTTTATTCTCCTTTTTTACTTAGTGATATTTTCAATTAATAATACATGTTTGCCAATCTTTGGTTATTAAAATAATTCTTAATTTTTTAAATTAAAATACTATTATATTTCTCACATTAGTCGATAAACCATTTTATTCAAAAATGAAGTTAACTAAAAATATATTGAGAAATGATTTATTATTAACCTATTATTCTTAAATATTATTTTTAACCATGATTTACTTGTCATACTTATTTTCTGGTAGAAAAAATCAGGTCTTTTCCAAACAATTCATGTATTCCTTTTACAAAATATATGAATGAATTCTTTTTTAACCTGTATGACCTGAAAACAACATCTAGTCATCATGACCATTATATTCATCAAACATTAATTTATAAATATTTCATGTTATTTTAGAATAAATATATTTTTTATTTGATTAATGTTTCAAAAAGTAATTTTTAATGAATAAAAGAAATTTTCATACTAATTTTTTTGAAATAATCGATCAAAATCATTTTCCATCAAGGATGAAATCCAACGATGTCACCTATGGAATAAAAGTGATATGATCCAATAATACCATTATTATTATCTTCATGAATGGATTATGTTTTGATGGTATTATGTTTTTGAATCCCATTTCACATCAATGGGTTATACCATGAAATTATTCGTATAAAACTTGATTATTTATCCTCAGGTTCTATTAAGATGAATGATTACGAAATATATCTCTTTTATAAAGGTTATGGTATGTTTAAATTCTTATGAAACACATTTCAATTCATTTGTTAGGATATTATGAATTTCATATGATATTTTTGAACCCATATATATGTTTCTCATTTTGTTAGGGGTGGGGCCTAAAGATCCCTCCAATGAATTTGGTAAATATTTATATCTACTGAGATAGTAAGGAATGTAATGGGGTCTATATCAAGTTTATTAAAGGAGGTTTTTTTACAATTATGGTATTGGGAGTGAACCTTTACAACTTTTATGGTTTGGGGAGTGAACCCATTCGATTATAATAGCCTTGCAGTAAACCCTATAATGTTTTTAAATGAGTTTATATGTGTATATGTATTCCAAAAATATATGTCTTATTCCAATGTTATAATCTCAGGGGTCATATTATTTTATTCTCTTATAATTGATGTCTTATTATATTCAAATTATTATTTAATGAATCACAATAATGGTCTATGATAGGCAAGGTATGGTTTTAAAATGTTTTGGTCATGTTATCTTACACGTCGGTTCATGTTATACATACATATCTCCATTTTGTACCCTCACATAGTATATTATGTTACAATTTAATATATATATTTTCCAAATATAAAGAGTAAATTAATTACATATGATATATTTGATAAGGTTGTTAGTTATCAATATCGTAGTGAGATATGATGTAGTTTACCTACAGACCCGTTCTTTGTGATTCTATGTTTCCAAAGACTCTAAAGTATAACATTTCTATGGTGTGTGTTTGTTTAAAGAAATTAATATTCAAAAACATTTATGTAATATCTGTTTTTGATAATATTGGGTCACTATATTAAATATATTTTAACCAAAATGATGTGTGAGGTGACATATTCCATCTTAATTTCTCTTCATTAAGGAATATTATAATTTTATGCACCTAACTTATTTAATATTGTGTATATACTACGAAATTGATATGTAATATCATTATTCCTTAGTAATTTATAGTATTTTATGTTTCATGTTGAATTATTTCACAGAAGGGGAATAGACATTTAACATACCAAGAGGTAAAAAATTTCATAACTCAATTACTTTTCATTGGGTCATATGATGATTATTTATCTAATTCATTTTTATTAAAAAAATGTTTTATATAAACTTTTTCTATATGTAATTAATTTTTATACTCATAATCTTGTAATTTATTAAAAATCCCTTTAATATTATGATTATTTAATGCAGTTTTGTCCCAATTTTCATTTTTCAAGAAATATTTCTTGACAAAAATCTATTAACTTTTATATGGTTTGTATACTACCAATTGACATTTCTAACATGAATACATATTTAATAATGATGGTTAATGTCAAAATTTAAGTTAACATATATTTATTGTATCATAGATATTGATATTTCTTAAATAGTTTACCATTCTTACATACATTTTTTACTTTAATGTTTTTGATTAACTGGGGAAATAATGATAAATTCATGTTCATTACTCAATGCATATATTTGATAATAAGAAATATTTCATAATGAATTAAATAAATCATTTAATATATAAGGGATGCATTGGACATGAACTGATGGGAGGTCCCTTGATGTATATATCATGATGATTCATCTATATTCTCATATTGTGAATTATAAATCTATTGTTAAACGAGTATCTACCTATAGTTTTTGACTATCTTAGGAATGGTCATGAAAGTAGAGATAACATGTTCCATTGAACATGATGTTCAATATGTAATCATTTAAATATTCAATAATTAAATTATTATTTTCCATGATATTTTCACAATGATATTATCTCAGGATGCATTTCATACTTGGTTTTTTATTGAATGGAATGGTTTGTCAGATATTTACCTTATCATACTGATTTTCCTTATCTGGTTATGAGAGTCTTAATATTGATTTAATTGAGTTATTTTATAATATTTACCTTCGAAATTTTATTATTCCATGTCCATTTTCGATCATCATATTATTGATTAAATTTCATGGGTTTTCGGATATTTACCATTCCATATTGATTATTCTAGTCAAATTATTTAAATGTATTCTATGTGTAACACTCTGAGTTTTTATGACCTTTTTAAAAAAAATTAAATTATTTAATTGTTTTTATCCTGAGAAAAGGTGTAAATATTTCATTATACACTACACCAATTTAATTGTTTCATGGATACAACACCGACTCAGCTTGTGTTGTACACAACACTGTGTTTCAACTAAACAATATTTTCTGAATAAAATTTTTTAAATTAGGAAGTTATAACCTAGACATTAAAAATAGTAATAGAAATATTATTAAATAATTTATAAATATTATTTACAATTTTTTCACATGAACAAATAAAATATATAATGAAATATATAATTTTTATTAAAGTCCATATGTTTTGAAAAATACTATTTTCTTTGGAGAACAGCTTTTTTATCCTTATTTAGAGAAAAATATAACTAATTTTAGACACATTAAGAAATTTAATTTTATAAAATAACAATAATTTTTGAATTCATAATATAAACATTATCATAGGCTGATTTTATTGTATTTTTCTGAAAAATATCATTTTTTGATAAATAGTGAAAATAATAATTTTTAATTAAAAATGACTTTTCATCAAGTTTAATTACCTTTTTAAATAATTTTATAATTTTTAATGTATAATTAGTTAAATTGTAAATCAATAAATAAAATTTATTCAATTTTAAAAAATATAAAATTGAAATTAGATATAAAAAATTTTAATATCTTCTATACATTTTCACTTTAAAAACTCATCGTCTAATATCATCTGCCAGATTATTTGAAAAATAATTTCTACCAATTATGTGATAATAATTTGCAAATGTGTATTCCGTTTTGGGAATTAGTAAAATTTATAATTTATAATAATTTCAAATTAGTTTTTTATCACAACTATTTGTGAATTTATTTAAAATTAATTAAAACGATTAAGGTAAAAACAAGATTACATGTTTTTAAACATTAATATTAAGTTGTAAAATGGCTACAAACAAGCCCAAAATCCATGGGATGAAATATTTAGAGCATATAAACCCTTGTATAAAATATTTATTATTATTTTGGGAAGAAGATATATGTTATGACTCTCAATATTTTTTACATTTTAATATTTATTAGAATGAAATTCCTCTTACACTAAAAATGGGTAGTCACCCCTCACTTATACAGACCTCTTATTCCATTTGTATTGGACCACCGATATAAAAATATCCTAGAAAAACCCCTAACATAATTCTAGACTCATAACATTGTTTGTAAAACTATCCAAGGAGTCTATAACACCCGAGACATTTATATGAAATATTTACTTTTTATTTTATATTAATCATAAAAGGAATATTTCACTACACACAACACTAGCTTGGATTGCTTTACATGCAATCACGACCTTCCTTGATAGCTTGCGTCGTACACAATACTGAGTTTCACTAAACAACGATATGCTATTAAATTATTATTATAAATAGCCGTTATGAATAGTAATAACCACTTTTCAAAATTTTGTAGATATTATTTTTCAAAATGGACTTCATTTTTAGATTCAGAATATCGAAATTAGCCTATGGTGAACTTTTGGTATTTTTCTGGAAACTTTCAATTTTTGATGAATACTGAAAACACTGGGTGACTATTTAAAAACATACTTGTTATTTAAATAATTATTTATTTTATTTAAATTTATATTAGGTCAAAATTGATACATAATACCTATATAAGTTCAATGAAATTCATTGGAGTAATTTTATAATAATTTTAGATATATAAAAATTTTGTTGAAATTTTCACCCTCTTTTACACACCTCCTAGGAGAATTTCCAAATTCACATAAAAGATAGTTTTATCGCTTCTGTGAGTGTAATTTCGAAAGTCCTAGAGAAACTATTAATATCAAGGACTAAAATGTGGTTCAATGGGATGAAAATAATTTTTGGTGAATAGTAACTTTTTACTTTTTTTACCATAGTTAAAAGTAAATAGGGTAATTAAGGGTAAAAATGTTATTATTATTACCCAAACACATGTTCTAATTCTATTGGATAAGTTTAATTTGACCAAAAACAACTTTAGGAATAAAATATGACCATTTAGGACCACTTGGATTAGATTAGGACATTTATTATTAATTTATTTAAAGAAGGGTAAAAATAGTTAAAATCAAAGTTTAATAAGTAAATAATTTTTAATATTGGGATATACATAAGATAAATTCGACTATAAATATTTATTATAAAGATAAAAATATTTCCTACATAATTTTAGTTTATCCATAATTTTTATACATTAAATAATTTAATTTATATATGACAAAATGATTATGGAGTAATTATCTTATTAATGTAATATTGACATAATTGATGTTATAATACCCAAATAAATGTAATTTGAGAGTTTTTACGAATTACAATAATTTTATAGGTTAATATAATATGTTATTATTGATTTAAGTAACCTTTTTCGAACTAATATTTTTTTTATGATTTTCACAAAAATCAATTACTAAATACTGTCAAAATTGACATAAAAAAGTTTTAAAAAAAATATTATATTATTAATTGTTATTTTATTCCTAAAATTCTAATGTTCGGAAAATTGACTTATATATGGTTATATATATTAATAATAAACAACTTGGGGTTCGTTTGTCTTGTTATAGTATGTTTATTAACCTTATAGTGTAAGAACAAAAAAAAAAGACACGGTAAAAGTAAAATTATTTAACTTAAAGTTAAATCTAAATGATAAGGTTACAATAGTAAACTAAACTTGTCCAAATTCTATTGTATGAGAGTATGTCGACCCATACCCACCTTATCTTATAAATAAATCAATTTGGAGCTATTTAAAACCGAATATGTCTTTATTATAAAATAATAATTTTTGTTTTTCCAAAGGTGCCCCTCTCCCCTCTTATAAAAGGGCACCTCCTCCCTCTCTTCCTATCACCACATTGAGCCTTAAATCTTGGAAAAACCCTACAAATATCTCTTCTCCACTTCCCTAGAAACATCCTAGAGGTCCTGGTCTTCTTAAAAGACCAATTTTAGTTCCCTAAAAGGAGGTCTCAATGAAGCGCTTTAAAGAAGAGGTAAGGTCCGTTACCGATTCTTTCAACTTTATTTCATCTTCCACTTCTTATTATTTTGTTTTTTCATTATGAATTAATAAAATTAGTATAACTAATATAATTATATGTTATTATAAGTATGAAACAACCCTATTTCACCATCTATCCATCCTACGGAAAATGAAATCACTGCGTGTGCGTACGTACGAAATACCATCTCCACACGGTGGTGTAATCTATTTTCCACCACCACCTTACCTGTATGGGTATAATGGTGTAAATAATCAATATATATGATTATTTTAATGTTATATTTATTCTGAAATAGTATACATACAGTCCAATACAATTCCATGATCATGGGAACGATATCATCGCTCGTGCGTACGTACGGAATACCGTCTCCACGATGTGATGCAACTCGTTCTACATGATTCTCATTGCATAATGATTACATAAGTTAATTGAGTGAATAAATATGATATATATTACACTAATACCATTCTGTAAATGAGGTATCTATAACCTAAAAAGAAGAATAAGAATTTATTCGACAAAACCCGCATAAGAACAAAAAGTAATAAACACCTGAATAACAAGTAACAATGAAATATTACTAATAATAAGCTATGAATATGACTATATATTATATCATAACAATGATTATTATTCGTAAATAAGTCAATGACATTATTTAAATTATTATAAAGGAGTTTTAGACACTTACAATGAAAATTGGACCTAAGGTAAGGGAAATATTACAATCTCATTTTTATCCGAGATTGTTTATACATTGGAATTTACTGGGGTGTATTTTATCATCCACATACATGTTTACTACATATGTAATATTATTTCCATCCACCTACAATTGTTTAAATCCAATTTTACCATTCGGTGAGTTTTTAGTAAATGATTTGAAAGGAATATTTTGTCGTTCTTCGTACGAGGTACTTTTTGACTTTTCTGACAAAAGTACGAGAATAATGTTTTTTAACTTTTACGGCATGAATGTATTTTTAAAAGATTATTTCCAAGAAGCTTCCTTTACATGTTTTCAATTTTATTTTTAATCAAATTCAATTATTTTAGAATTGTATGACATGTTAAGAATGGAAAAGTGTTTTTGATGTAGGAAGGATATTTTCCTCAAGAATTGAGTTCAAGTGTTTTATCAAAATTATTTTCCATCTAAGATAATAAAGGGTTCTATTTATATCCCTATTATTACATTGATTTGATTATGTTGTGATGGAATTATTCTTCTGAATTCATTTATCTTATATGAATTTTTTTATGATGTCATGATGTTTAAGAATCCCATTTTTATTACATTGGTTATGCTATGATGTATGGTTTATGATTTTGTGGCATACATAAGAATGGTATCATTATGAGATGGGTGGGACCTATATCTTCCTCCAATTCATTGGGTAAATATTTTATATATCATGAGATAGACATGGCTGGAATGATAGGTTAAACCGGTTCAGTGAAACAGGACTGAAACGAGGAATGAACTCGGTTCAGAAATGGACTTTGTCCACTATGATACTCTTGGAAATGAGTCTTGACTAATAAGAAATGATTCTATATGATTATGTGTGTATTCCACAAAGCTTCATGATTTATGTTATGATTATTGTGATTACATTTCACTACCATGATTTATCCCATGTTATGAAATTTTGATCTCTTTTTCAGGGTAAGGTTTCCTAAATGTTATGTTGTTATGAATATGATGTGATTGATATTTCTTTTGTTTACCCTTACTGAGAATTTGAGCTCATCCCTTTGTATATTTTCTTTCCCAAGGTCAGGAAGAAGGTTATTAAGTAGGATATGCCAAAAGGGACTCTAGATATGATGAAATAAATGGGAGATAGTGTAGATGCTTTATGAACCAGTTGTTTATGATTCCCAGTTTCCAAAGACACTATATGTATATGGTCCTTTCATGGTTTTTTAATATTTTGTAATAAGTATGCTTCAATTTTTAAGTATTAACAATGTATGTAAAGAATGGGTCGTTATAGTTGGTATCAGAGGAAAGGTATATCAACCTTTGGACAATATGATGTGAAAGCCTTAGTAAGAATCCAGAGGATAAGTCTTAGCATTGAACACAATCATGGTGTTTTAGAAATGGCCATGAATAACCTAGGATAAGACCTTAAGTGTGAAATTTTATTCTTGATTATGTGGTTTTCATATTACAATTAGTGTTTCTCACACTATTCTTCTTGGTTTTAGTCAACGGTTGGAACCCGAAGGAACCGTGTTATTGAGGAATGTGACGGGCAATGCAATGATTGTCCCCCTGAGCAACCGAACATTATGGGAGATGGAATGAAAAATCTTGTAGCCATGCTCACACTACTTTCTCAAGATATGAATCATGTAGGAATTCCAAACGAGCAAAGGAAGGAGAAAAATTCCGTTGAATACTTAATGAGACAGCGTCCAACTTCATTCAGAGGGTCTACTTATCCATTAGTTGTTGAACAATGGATCAGTACTACTAAAATGATATTTTTAGTACTTCAATTTTCTGAACATGATAATGTCATCCTAGCAGTGTATTGTTTGAAAGGCGATGCAGTTCAATGGTATAATTTTATCAAGAATACGAGGCCAAGAGATGAAATTGAGTCCATGGAATGGGACGAGTTCAAGAACTTATTTTTCAATTAGTACTTCCCTCATATTCTCCAAACAAAGATGGATATGGAGTTTCATGAACTAAAGAAAAATGATGATGAATCTGTTGGTACCTATGAAGCAAATTTTACAAGACTTGCAAGGTACGCTTCTGGTATTATTATCCATCCTGAGATTAAGATCGATTGATTCTTTAGTGGCTTAAAACCAAGTCTTTGAAGGGCGTTAGCCATAAGGGACTTCAATAGCTATGAGGAAATCATTCGATGTGCTCTCACAGTTGAGATGTAGATTGGAGTAACCCATCAGTCATATGGGTATGATAAGAAGTGGAAAATGGAATTCAAAGGAAAATCTAAAGATCACACTAATAAGAAGATGAGTTTTCCCTTATTCTCAAAGTGTGGAATGAAACATGGAGGGAGTTGTCTTAAAGGGACAAGTAAATGTTTCAAATTTGGAGAGGAATGTCATTGGGCATTTGAATTCAGCAATGATGGGAAGAATATGTCTACTAATGTGAACAATGAAAAGGCTACACAGAGTGCACCTCCTACACTTCAATTTTACAAGTGAAAGGATATGGTGCATTATCCCAATCAATACCCAAATCGAAGGGTTTTTTATGATGATTGACGTCAATAAACTCTTAAGGATAAAGATAAAGTAAAGTCACATGAAATTTCTCTCAGCAGTGTGTAGTACGATAATGAAGTTGTGAAAGGTACACATTCCATCCACTCTAAAGTAGAAAATGTTTTATTTGATTCTAGATCAACCCACTATTTTATTTCTAAAGAATTATCTAAGGGTATCACCGTATTACATCAACAATTAGATGTTGAGTTAGCTGTGACAACTGCTAATGGCACAACAGTCGCATAAAAAGTTTATAATTCTTCTTCAATTGATGTTTGTGGGAAAGTGCTTCCTTCAAATCTTGTGATCCTCCATATAGTAGAATTTGATGTGATTTTTGGCATGGATTTGCTTTCTCTATATAGAGCTTGTATCAATTTCCAATGAAGGGAAGTTACATTTCATATTCCAGATAAATCATTGATTGTCTATTGATGCAAAGATGAACATAACCTTCAAGTGGAAATTTTTTCCATCTTATGGGTTTTGATTCCACTAAATGAAGTTTATTTATCTCAAATGGTTGGTGAGAAACTCACGATTAAGAATATGCCCATTGCACGAGAGTTTGATGATGTCTTTTTGGAGGAATTTCCGGGTCTTCCACCAAAACGTTAAGTTGAGTTTTCAATAGAACCTGTACCGAGTGATTTACCTACTTCAAAGACACCTTATAGAATGTCCCCAATTGAGTTGCAGGAATTGAAGAAGAAACTCCAAGAGAATCTTGATAAGGGGTTCATATGCGGTAGTGCGTCACCTTGGGGAGCACCTGTTCTGTTTTTTAAGAAGAAATATGGATCAATGAGACTCTGCATTGATTATCGAGAACTTAAAAAATCACTATCAAGAACAAATATCCTCTCACGCGCATTGATGAAATATTTGACCAACTACGTGGAGCTCAATACTTTTCCAAGATTGATCTTCATTCAGGGCATCATAAATTAAGGGTCAAAAGGTAGGATATACCAAAGACGGCTTTCTGTACAAGGTATAGACACTATGAATTTATATTGATGCCATTTGGTCATACTAATTCCCCAGCTATATTCATGGATCTGATGAATAGAGTCTTTAGAGACTATCTTGATTAGTTTGTGGTAGTCTTTATAGACGATATTCTTCTGTATTAAAAGAGCAAGGAAGAACATGAAGATCAATTTAGAATTATATAGAAGACCCTATGAAAGGAGAAGCTTTATGCCAAATTTACCAAGTGTGAATATTGGCTTCAAAAAGTTTCATTTTTGGGTCACATAATCACAAAATAGGGGATATCTGTGGATCTAGCAAAAACAGAGGTTATCAAAAGATGGTCGAGACCAAAAACAATAACTAAGATCCGATGTTTTCTTGGTTTGGCTAGATATTATCAACGTTTTTTGAATTATTTGTCATGATTATCTAATCCACTCACCAGGTTGACTAGGAAAGGAGTTATGTTTGTTTGGACGGAGGAATGTGAAGATAATTTCAAGGAGTTGAAAATAAGGTTATCTAGTGCACATCTGCTCACATTTCCTTGTAGTGTAAAAGGTTTGTGATCTATAGTGATGCATCCAAGAAGAGATAGGGGTGTGTTCTTATGCAAAATGATATGGTGATAGCTTATGCCTCACGACAGTTGAAAATCCATGAGCAAAATTACCCAACTCATGATTTGGAGTTAGCTGCGGTAATCTTTGCATTAAAGATTTGGAGGAATTATCTTTATGGAGAATAGTGTGACATTTATACAGATCATATAATTTTAAAGAATATTTTCACAAAAAATGAGCTGAATATGCGCCAAAGAAGATTGTTGGAGATGATTAAGGATTACGACTGCTCAATTAATTACCACCCTGGGAAAGAAAACAAAGTGGCAGATGCATTAAGTCAACAAGACCATTCCAGTTTATCCATGATGAGAATCACAAAAGATCCAATATTTATGGACTTACAAAGGATGGATCATGGAATTATAATGAAAGGGGAAAATCGTATCTTTCTCAAATGAATGTTAAACCATCTATACATGTTAAGATTAAAGAGGCACAGAAAGAAGATGTAGAGTTACAAAAGAAGGTGAGAAATCTTCCTGAATTCAACCATGATTGGGATGGGATAATAATGTTCAGGACTCATTTTTGTGTACCTCCCATCCCCGAATTAAAGAAGGAGCTACTGGATGAGGCTCATAGGTCTTCATTATCTATTCAATCTGGAATCACGAAGATGCATAGGGACCTGAAAGAGTACTTCTAGTGGGGTGGCATGAAAATAGATGTTGCTGAATATGTCTCTCGATGCTTGGTTTGTCAGCAAGTTAATGCTGAGAGACAGAAGTCTAAGGGGGTGTTACAACCATTACCCATACCCAAATGTAAATGGGAAAAAACATCACTATGGACTATGTCACATGACTTCCTAAAACATCCAAAGCCAATAATGCTATATGGGTCATAATTGATCATCTTAAAATGTTGGCACACTTTATCACTATTAGAGAGGATTTCTCTCTGGATCAGCTTTCCATGATATATGTAAAGGAAGTTGTATGATTTCATGGAGTACCACTTTCAATTATATCTGATCAGGATGCGTGGTTTACCTTGAAATTATGGCAAAGTCTTCATTATACTCTGGATACAGAGTTGAGTTTCAGCACTGTTAATCATCCTCAGACAGACGGTCAGTCTGAGAGGACAATTCAAACTCTAGAAGATATGTTGAGAGATTTCTATATGGATTTCAAAGGTGTTTGTGATCAACACCTACCTTTGGTGGAAGTTTTTTATAATAACAACATTCACTCCAGTATTCATATGGCTCCTTATGATGCTCTCTATTGAAAAAAATGCAGGACTCCAACTTTCTGGGATGAAGTTGGGGAAAGAAAGCTATTAGGACAAGATCTTGTTGATGAGATGGAAGAAAAGGTCAGATCTATTCAACAACACATTAGGCTGCTCAGATTCGACAAAAAAGTTATGCCAACAATTGAAGAAAAGTCATGGAGTTTGAAGTGGGTGATAAAGCGTTCTTGCGAATATCTCCTTGGAAGAGAGTAATGAGATTTGGAAAGAAGGGAAAGTAGAGGCCCAGATATAACGGTCCTTTCGAAATACTAGATCGTGTTGGAAAGGTAGCTTACCGATTGGGGCTTCCACTGAATCTATACCATGTTCATGATGTGTTCCATGTATCTCTCCTGTGGAAGTACATACCTGATCCTTCACATGTACTCAACTCAGAAGTTGTACTGATGGAGCAAGATCTTTCTTATGAAGAACAGTCGACAGAGATTCTGGATTGTAGCGAAAAAGTCCTACGGAACAAGACCACTCGCTTGGTTAAAGTTTAATGGAGGAAACACCAATTAGAAGAAGTTACATTAGAGCATGAGGATATGATGAGGGAGAGGTTTCCTCATCTGTCTGTTATAAGTGATGAATTTCGAGGGCGAAATTCATTTTAAGGGGGGTAGAATGTAACACCCGAGACTTTTATAAGAAATATTTTGTTTTTATTTTATATAAATCATCAAAGAAATCTTTCACTACACACAACACAATCTTGGATTTCTTTTCACGCAATCTCAACCTTCCTTGATAGCTTGTGTCGTACGCAATACCGAGTTTCACTAAACAACGATATGTTATTAAAATATTATTAAAACTAGCTGTTATGAATAGTGATAACCAATTTTTGAAATTTTGTAAATTGTATTTTTCAAAATGAACTTCATTTTTGGATTCAGAATGTCAAAATTAGCCTAGGGTAAACTTTTGGTATTTTTCTGGAAACTTTCAATTTTTGATGAATAGTGAAAACACTGTGTTACTATTTAAAAACCGACTTTTTATTTAAATAATTATTTATTTTATTTAAATTTATTTTAGGTAAAAATTGATACATAATACCTATATAAGTTCAATGAAATTCATTGTAGTCATTTTATAATAATTTTATATATATAAATATTTTATTGATCTTTTCATAGTCTTTTACCCACCTCCTATGAGAATTTCCAAATTCACATAAAAGATAAATTTACCCCTTATGTGAGTGGAATTTCAAAAATAAGAGAGACACAGTTGATATAAAGGACTAAAATGTGGTACAATGGGATGAAAATAATTTTTGGTGAATAGTATCTTTTTACTTTTTTTAAACCACGGTTAAAAGTAAATAGGGTAATTAAGGGTAAAAATGATATTAATATTACCATAAAACATGTCCTAATTCTATTAGATAAGTGTAATTCGACCAAAAACAACCATAGGAATAAAATATGACCATTTAGGGCCACTTGGATTAGATTAGGACATTTATTATTAATTTATTTAAAGAAGGGTTAAAATAGTTAAAATCAATGTTTAATAAGTAAATAATTTCTAATATAGGGTTATATATAAGATAAATTAGACTATATATATTAATTAGAAAGATAAAAATATTTCCTATATAATTGTATTTTATCTGTAATCTTTAGACATTAAATAATTTAATTTATATATGACACAAAGATGATGCAGTAATTATCTTATTAATGAAATATTGACATAATTGATGTTATAATAACCAAATAAATGTAATTTGAGAGTTTTTATGAATTAAACTAATTTTCTAGGTTAATATGACATGTAATTATTGATTTAAGAAACTTTTTACGAACTAATATTTCTGTTATGATTTTCACAAAAACCAATTACTAAATAGTGTCAAAATTGACATAAAATTGTTTTTAAAACAATATTATATTATTAATTGTTATTTTATTCCAAAAAATCTAAGGATAAGCCAAATGACTTATATATAGTTATATATATTAATATTAAGCAACTTTGGGTTCGTTTTGCTTGTTATAGTAAGTTTATTAACCTTATAGTGTAAGAACACAAAAAGACACAGTGAAAGTAAAATTATTTAACTTAAAGTTAAATATAAATGATAAGGTTACAATATTAAAATAAACTTGTCCAAATTCTATTTGATGAGAGGATTTCGACCCATCCCCACCATAGCTTCGAAATAAATTAATTTTTAGCTATTTAAAACCGAATATGGATTTATAATAGAATAATATTTTTTGTTTTTCCAAAGGTGCCCCTCTCCTCCGTTATAAAAGGGCACCTCCTCCCTCTCTTCCTCTCACCACATTGAGCCTCCATTCTCGGGCAACACCTGAAAATTTCTCCTCTACACTTTCCTAGAAATATCCTAGAGGTCCCAGTATTCTTCAAAGACCAATTTTAGGGCCCTAAACGGACGTCTCAAAGAAGCACTTCAAAGAAGAGGTAATGTATGTTACCGATTCTTTCAACTTTATTTCTTCATCCACATTTTATTATTTAGTTTTTTTATTATGAATTAATAACATAAATATCCATCATATACTTATATGTTATTATAAGTATGAAACAACCCTATTTCACCATCTATCCATCCTACGAAAAATGAAATCACCGTGCGTGCATACGTACGGAATACCGTCTCCACGCCGTGGTGTAATCTGTTTTCCACAACCACCATACTTGGATCGGTATAATGGTGTAAATAATTAATATATATGATTATATTAAAGTGATATTGATTCTGAAATAGTATACACACACTCCAATACAATTCCACGATCATGGGAACGATATCATCGCTCGTGCGTACGTACGGAATACAGTCTCCACGATGTGATGCGACTCATTCTACATGATTTTCATTGCATAATAATTTAAAAACTGAATTTACTGAATAAATATGATATATATTACACAAATACCATTCTTTAAATGAGGTATCTATAACCTAAAAAGAAGAATAAGAATTTATTCGACAAAACACGCATAAGGACAAAAAGTAATAAACACCCGAATAACAAGTAGCAATGAAATATTACTACTAATAAGATAAAAATATGACCATATATGATATCATAAAAATGAGTATGATTCAGGAATAAGTCAATGACATTATTTATATCATTATACAGGAGTTTCAGACACTTACGATGCAAATTGGACCTAAGGTAAGGTAAATATCAGAATCTCATTTTTATCCGAGATTGTTTATACTTTGGAATTTACTAGGGTGACTTTTATCATCAACCTCCATGTTTCCTCAATATGTAATATTATTTCCATCCACCTAAAATTTTTAAATCCAATTTTACCCTTTTTTGAGTTTTTAGTAAGTGATATTAAAGGAATCTTTTGTAATTTTTCTTACGAGGTATTTTTTGACT
Organism: Viscum album; assembly: GCA_963277665.1. NCBI lineage: Eukaryota > Viridiplantae > Streptophyta > Magnoliopsida > Santalales > Viscaceae > Viscum > Viscum album. The sequence continues at coordinate 1,149,076,167 of OY728121.1, read as the reverse complement.
TTTCTGTCAAAAGTACGAGAAGAATGTTTTTCTAACTTATACAGCATGAATGTATTTTTAAAACATTATTTATAAGAATATTACACTACATGTTTTCATGTTTATTTTTAATCAAATTATTTTAGTTTATAATTGTATGACATGTTAAAAAGGATAAGTGTTTTTAAAGTAGGAAGGATATTTTCCTCAAGAATGGAGTTCAAGTGTTTTATCAAAATTATTTTCCATCTAAAATAATAAAGGGTTCTGTTTCTCTCCATATTATTAAATTTATTTTATTATTTTGTGATGGAATTATTTTTATGAATTCCTTTATCTTATAGGAATTGTTTTATGATGTCATGATGTTTAAGAATCCCATTTTTATTACATTGGTTATGCTATGATTTATGGTTTATGGTTTTGTGGCACACATAAGAATAGTATCATTATGAGATTGGTGGGACCTATATCTCCCTCCAATGCATTGGGTAATGATTTTATATCTCATGAGATAGACATGGCTGGAACGACAGGTTAAACCAGTTCAGTGAAACAGGACTGAAACGAGGAATGAAATCGGTTTAGAAATGGACATTATCCACTAAGATAGTCTTGGAAATGAGTCTTGACTAATAAGAAATGATTCTCTATGATTATGTGTGTATTCCAAAAAGCTTCATGTTTTATGTTATGATTATTTTGATTACATTTCACTACCATGATTTATCCCATGTTATGAAATTTTGATCTATTTTTCAGGGTAAGAATTCCAAAATGGTATGTTCTTATGAATATGATGTGATTGATATTTCTTTTGTTTACCCTTACTGAGCATTTGATCTCACCCCTTTGTATGTTTTCATTCCCCAGGTCAGGAAGAAGGTTATTAAGTAGGATATTCCAAAAGGGACTCTAGATACGATGAAATAAATGGGTGACAGTGTAGATGCTTTATGAAATAGTTGTTTATGTTTCCCAGTTTCAAAAGACACTATACATATATGGTCCTTTCATGGTTTTGTTATATGTTGTAATAAGTATGATTAAATTTTGAATTATTAACAATATATGTAAAGTAGGAGTCATTATAGTTGGTATCAGAGGAATGGTATAGTCAACCTTTGGAAACTAGGATGTGAAAGCTTTAGTAAGAATCCTAAGGATAAGTCTAAGAATAGAACACAATCATAGTGTTTTAGAAATGTCCATGAATAACCTAGGATAATACCTTAAGTGTGAAATTTTATTCTTGATTATGTGGTTTTCCTATTATAATTAGTGTTTCTCAAACTATTCTTCTGGGTTTTAGTCAATGGCTGGAACCTAAAGGAACCGTATTAATGAGGAATGCGACAGGCAATGCAATGATTGTCCCCTTGAGTAACCAAACGTTATGGGAGATGGAATGAAAAATCTTGTAGCCATGCTCACACAACTTTCTCAAGCTATGAATCATGCAGGACTTCCAAACTAGCAAAGTAAGGAGCGACATTCTGTTGAATCCTTTATGAGACAGCGTCCACCTTCATTCAGCGGGTCTACTGATCCATTAGTTGCGGAAAAATGGATCAGTACTACTGAAAAGATATTTTCAGTACTTCATTGTTCTGAACATGATAAAGTCATCTTAGTAGTGTATCGTTTGGATGGCGATGCAGATCAACGGTGGGATATTATCAAGAATACAATGCCAAGATATTAAATTGAGTCCATGGAATGGGATGAGTTCAAGAACTTATTTTTCAATAAGTACTTCCCTCTTATTCTCCGAACAAACATGGATAAGGAGTTTCTTGAACTAAAGCCAAAAGGATGATGAATCTATTGGTACCTATGAAGAAAATTTTAAAAGACTTTCAAGGTACGCTTCTGGTATTATTATCCAACCTGAGAGTAAGATCTATCGATTCTTTAGTGGCTTAAAACCAAGTCTTCTAAGGGTGTTAGCCATAAGGGACTTCAATAGCTACGAGGAAATCATTCAATGTGCTCTCAAAGTTGAGATGGATATTGGAGTAACTCATCAGTCATATGGGTTTGATAAGATATGGAAAATAGAATAAAAAGGAAAATCTAAAGAGAACACTGAAAAAAGATGAGTTATCCCTTATGGTCAAAGTGTGGAATGAAACATGGAGGGAGTTGTCTTAAAGGGACAAGTAAATGTTTCAAATGTGGAAAGGAAGTTCATCGGGAATTTGAATGACGTAATGATGGGAAGAAGATGTCTAGTGATGCGAACAACGAAAAGGCTACACAGAGTGGACCTCCTACACATCAATGATACAAGTTCAAGGAGATGGGGAATTATTCCAATCAATGCCCAAATCCAAGGGTTTTTTATGATGATCGACGTCAACAAACTCTTAAGGCTAATGATAAAGGAAAGTCACATGCAATTTCTATCAGCAATGTGGAGTACGATAACGAAGTGGTGAAAGGTACACTTACTATCCACTCTAAAGTAGAAATTTTTTTATTTGATTCTGGATCCACCCACTCTTTTATTTCTAAAGAATTTTCTAAGGGTGCCACCATATTACCTCAACAATTAGATGTTGAGTTAGCTGTGACAACCCCTAATGGCACAAAAGTCGCATCAAAAGTTTATAATTATTCTTCGATTGAAGTTTGTGGGAAAGTGCGTCCTAAAAATCGTCTGATCCTCCATATAGTGGAATTTTATGTGATTCTTGGCATGGATTGGATTTCTCTATATGGATCTCATATCAATTTCCATAGAAGGGAAGTCACATTTCATATTTCAGATCAATATTTGATCGTCTATCGATGCAAGGATGAACATAACCTTCCAGAGGAAATTTCATCCATCTTATGGGTCTTGATTCCACTAAATGAAGGTTATTTATCTCAAATGGTTGGTGAGAAACTCAAGATTAAGAATATTCCCATTGTACGGGTGTTTGATGATGTCTTTATGGAGGAATTTTCGGGTCTTCCACCCAAACGTTAAGTTGAGTTTTCAATAGAAATCGTACCGGGTGCTTTACCTATTTCAAAGACACCTTATATAATGGCCCCAATTTAGTTGTAGGAATTGAAGAAGAAACTCCAAAAGAATCTTGATAAGGGGTTCATATGCCCTAGTGCGTCATGTTGGGGAGCACCTATTCTGTTTGTTAAGAAGAAAGATGGATCAATGAGACTCTGCATTGATAATCGAGAACTTAACAAGAACACTATAGAGAAAAAATATCCTCTCGCATGCATTGATGACTTATTTGACCAACTATGCAGAGCTCAATACTTTTCCAAGATTGATCTTCATTCAGGGTATCATCAATTAAGGGTCAAAAGGGAGGATATACCAAAGATGACATTCCGTACAAAGTATGGACACTATGAATTTATAGTGATGCCATTTGGTCTTACTAATGCCCCTGCCATCTTCATGGATCTGATGAATAGAGTCTTTAGAGACAATCTTGATCAGTTTTTGGTAGTCTTTATAGAGGATATTCTTCTTTATTTAAATAGTAATGAATAACATGAAGATCACTTGATAATTATATCGAAGACCCAGAGAAAGGAGATGTTTTATGCCAAATTTACCAAGTGTGAATTTTGGCTTCAAAAAGTTTCATTTTTGGGTCACATAATCTCAAAAGAGGGGATATCTGTGGATCCAACAAAAACAGAGGTTATCGAAAGATGATCGAGAACAACAACAGTAACTAAGATCCAAAGTTTTCTTGGTTTGGATTGATATTATCGACGTTTTGTGAATGATTCTTCACGATTATATAATCCACTCACGAGGTTTACTCGGAAAGGAGTTAAGTTTGTTTGGACGGAGGAATGTGAAGAGAATTTCAAGGCGTTGAAAAGAATGTTATCTAGTGCACCTTTCCTCACACTGCCTTGTAGTGGAGAAAGGTTTTTGATCTACAGTGATGCATCCAAGAAGGGATTGGGGGTGTGTTCTTATGCAAAATGATATGGTGATAGCTTATACCTCACGACAGTTGAAAATCCATGAGCAAAATTACACAACTCATGATTTGGAGTTAGCTGCGGTAATATTAGCATTAAAGATTTGGAGGAATTATCTTTATGGAGAAAGGTGTGACATTTATACTGATCATAAAAGTTTAAACAATATTTTCACACAAAAGTATCTGAATATGCGCCAAAGAAGATGGTTGGAGCTGATTAAGGATTACGACTGCTCAATTCATTACCACCCTGGGAAAGAAAACCAGGTGGCAGATGCATTACGTCAAAAAGACCATGCTAGTTTATCCATGATGAGGATCACAAAAGATCAAATATTTATAGATTTAAAAAGGATGGATCTTGGAATTATATTTAAAGGGGAAAATTATATCTTTCTCAAATGAATGTTCAACCATCTATACATGTTAATATTAAAGAGGCACATAAAGAAGATGGAGAGTTACAAAAGAAGGTCCGAAATGTTCCTGAATTCAACCATGATTGTGATGGGATAATAAATTTCAGGAATCAGTTTTGTGTTCCTCCCATCCCAGAATTAAAGGAGCTGCTGGGTGATTCTCATAGTTCTTCATTCTCTATTCATCCTGGAAGCACGAAGATCTATAGGGACTTGAAAGAGTACTTCTGGTGGGATGTCATGAAAAAAGATGTTGTTGAATATGTCACTCGATTCTTGGGTTTTCAGCAATTTAAATCTTAGAGATAGAAGTCTAAGGGGGTGTTTGAACCATTACCCATACCCGAATGGAAATGGGAAAAAATCACTATGGACTTTGTCACAGGACTTCCTAAAACATCCAAAGGAAATAATGCTATCTGGGTCATAGTTGATCGTCTTACAAAGTCAGCACACTTCATCGCTATTAGAAAGGATTTCTATCTGGATCAGCTTTCCTGGATATATGTAAAGGAAGTGGTAAGATTGCATGGAGTACCACTTTCCATTATATCGGACCGGGATATGAGGTTTACCTCAAAATTCTGGCGAAGTCTTCAGCATACTCTGGATACAGAGTTGAGTTTCAGCACTGCTTATCATCCTCAGACAGATGATCAGTCTAAGAGGACACTTCAAACTCGATATGATATGTTAAGAGATTGATCTATGGAATTCAAAGGTGGTTGGGATCAACACCTACCTTTGGTGGAATTTTCTTATAATAATAGCTTTCACTCCAGTATTCATATGGCTCCTTATAAAGCTCTATATGGAAAGAAATGAAAGAATCCAACTTGCTGGGATGAAGTTGGGGAAAGAAAGCTATTATGACCTGATCTTGTTGATGAGATGGCAGAAAAGGTCAGATATATTCAACAACACATAAGAGCTGCTCAGAGTCGACAAAAAAGTTATGCCGACAACTGAAGAAAAGACCTAGAGTTTGAAGTGGGTGATAAAGTGTTCTTAAAAATATCTCCATAGAAGAGTGTAATGAGATTTGGAAAGAAGGGAAAGTTGAGCCCTAGATATATCGGTCCTTTCGAAATATTGGATCGTGTTGGGAATGTAGCTTACCAATTGGCACTTCCACCGAATCTCTCCCTATTTCACGATGTGTTCCATGTATCTCTCATGAGGAAGTACATGCCTGATCCTTCACATGTACTCAGCTCAGAAGTTGTACCGCTGGAGCAAGATATTTCTTATGAAGAACAGCCGATAGAGATTCTGGATCGTAGCGAAAAAGTCATACAGAACAAGACCACTTGCTTGGTTAAAGTTTTATGGAGGAACCACCAATTAGATGAAGCTACATGGGAGCTTGAGGATATGATGAGGGAAAGGTATCCTCATCTGTTTTTTACAAGTGATGAATTTCGAGGGCGAAATTCATTTTAAGGGGGGGGGGGTAGAATGTAACTCCCAAGACTTTTATAAGAATTTTTTTTTTATATAAATAATCAAAAGAATATTTCACTACACACAACACTAGCTTGCCTTGCTTTACACGCAATCGCGACCTTCCTTGATAGCTTGTGTCGTACGCAATACCAAGTTTCACTAAACAACGATATGCTATTAAAATATTATTAAAACAATCCATTATGATTAGTAATAACCACTTTTTGAAATTCTGTAAATTTTATTTTTGAAAATGGACTTCATTTTTTGATTCGGAATATCTAAATTAGCCTAGGGTGATATTTAGGTATTTTTCTGGAAACTTTCAATTTTTGATGAATAGTGAAAACACTGGGTTACTATATAAAAACCAACATTTTATTTAAATAGTAATTTTTTTATTTAAATTTATTTTTGGTCAAAATTGATACATAATTCCTATATAAGTTCAATGCAATTCATTGGAGTCTTATTATTATTATTCTAGATATATAAAAATTTTATTGAACTTTTCATTGTCTTTTACCCACCTCCTAGGAGAATTTCCAAATTCACATAAAACATAATTTTACCACTTCTGTGACTGGAATTTCGAAAATCCAAGAGACACGGTTAATATCAAGTACTTAAATGTTGTTCAATGGGGTGAAAATAATTTTTTGTGAATAGTAATTTTTTACTTTTTTTTACCACGGTTAAAAGTAAATAAGGTAATTAAGGGTAAAAATGTTATTATCATTACCCTAAAAAATGTCCTAATTCTATTGGATAAGTTTAATTCGACCAAAAACAACCATAGGAATAAAATATGACCATTTACACCCACTTGGATTAGATTAGTACATTTATTATTAATTTATTTAAAGTAGGGTTAAAATAGGTAAAATAAAAGTTTAATAAGTAAATTATTTTTAAAATAGGGTTTTACATAAGATAAATTAGACTATAAATATTCATTATAAAGATATAAATATTTCATACATAATGGAATTTTATCTGTAATTATTAGAAATTATATAATTTAATTTATATATGACACAAAGATGATTCAGTAATTATCTTATTAATGAAATATTGACATAATTGATGTTATAATACAAAGATAAATGTAATTTGAGACTTTTTATGAATTCCAGTAATATTCTAGGTTAATATGACATGTTATTATTGATTTATGTAATTTTTTGGAACTAATATTTCTGGTATGATTTCCAAAAAAATCAATTACTAAATAGTCTCAAAATTGACATAAAATTGTTTTTAAAACAAATATTATATTATTAATTGTTATTTTATTCCTAAAAATCTATGGATAGGACAAATGACTTATATAAGGTAATATATATTAATAATAAACAACTTGGGGTTCGTTTGGCTTGCTATTGTATGTTTATTAACCTTATATTGTAAGAACATAAAAAGACACGGTAAAAGTAAAATTATTTAACTTAAAGATAAATCTAAATGATAATGTTAAAATAGTAAAATAAACGTGTCAAAATTATATTGGATGAGAGGATTTCGTCCCATCTCCACATTAGCTTCGAAATAAATCAATTTAGAGCTGTTTAAAACCGAATATGGATTTATAATTAAATAATATGTTTAGTTTTTCAAAAGGTGCCCCTCTCCTCCCTTATAAAAGGGCACCTCCTCCCTCTCTTCCTCACACCACTTTGAGCCATCAAGCTCCAGAAACCCCTTCCAATTTATCCTCTCCAATTCCCTAGAAACATCCTATATGTCCTGGTATTCTTCAAAGACCAATTTTAGTGCCCTAAAAGGAGGTCTCAAAGAAGCGCTTCAAAGAAGAGGTAATGTCTATTACCGATTCTTTCAACTTTATTTCTTTTCCCACTTCTTCTTCTTTAGTTGTTTCATTATGAACTAATAACATAAGTATCACTAATATACTGATATTTTATTATAAGTATGAAACAACCATATTTAACCATCTATCCATCCTACAGAAAACGAAATCACCGCACGTGCGTACGTACGGAATACCGTCTCCACGCCGTGGTGTAATCTATTTTCCACCACCACCTTACTTGGATGGGTATAATGGTGTAATGAATTAATATATATTATTATTGTAATTTGATATTGATTCTGATATAGTACACATACACTCCAATACCATTCCACGATCATGGGAACGATATCATCGCTCGTGCGTACGTACAGAATACCGTCTCCACAATGTGATGAGACTCGTTCTACATGATTTTCATTTCATAATGATTACATAAATGAATTTAGTGAAAAAATATGATATATGTTACAGTAATAACATTCTGGAAATGAGGTATCGATAACCTAAGAAGAAGAATATGAATTTATTCGACAAAACACGCATAAGAACAAAAAGTAATAAACACCCGAATAACAACTACTAATGAAATATTACTAATAATAAGCTAAGAATATGACCATATATGATATCATAACAATGATTATGATTCTGGAATAAGTCAATTACATTATATAAATCATTATATAGGAGGTTTAGACACTTACGAAGCAAATTGGACCTAAGGTAATGGAAATATCACAATCTCATTTTTATCCGAGATTGTTTATACTTTGGAATTTACTGGGGTGTATTTTATCATCCACATTCATGTTTCGTCAATATGTAATATTATTTCCATGCACCTACAATTGTTTAAATCCAATTTTAACCATCGGTTAGTTTTTAGTAAATTATATGAAATTAATCTTTTGTCGTTTTTCGTACGATGTACTTTTTTACTTTTCCGAAAAAGTACGAGAAGAATGTTTTTTTAACTTATACGGCATGAATGGATTTTTAAACCATTATTTCCAATAAGATTACATTAATAGTTTTCAAGATTATCTTTAATCAACTTTTTTTAGTTTATAATTGTATGACATGTTAAGAAAGGAAAAGTGTTTTTAAAGTAGAAAGGATATTTTCTTCAAGAATGGAGTTCAAGTGTTTTATAATAATTATTTTTCATCTAAGATAATAAAGGGTTCTGTTTATATTCTTATTCTTGAATTGATTTGATTATGTTGTGATGGAATTATTTTTATGAATTTCTTATCTTTTATGAATTGTTTTATGATTTCACTATGTTTAAGAATCCCCTTTTTATTACATGGGTTATGCTATGATGTATGGTTTATGATTTTGTGGAACACATAAGAATGGTATCATTATGAGATGGGTGGGACCTATATCTCCCTCCAATTAATTGGGTAAATATTTTATATCTCATGAGATAGACATGGCTGGAATGACAAGTTAAACTGGTTCAGTGAAACAGGACTGAAACGAGGAAAGAACTCAGTTCAGAAATGGACTTTGTCCATTAAGATAGTCTTGGAAATGATTCTTGACTAATAATAAATGATTCTCTATAATTATGTGTTTATTCAACAAAGAATCATGTTTAATGTTATTATTATTGTGATTACCTTTCACTACCATGATTTATCCCATTTTATAAAATTTTGATCTCTTTTGGAGGGTAAGATTTCCAAAATGTTATGTTCTTTTGAATATGATGTGATTGATATTTCTTTTGTTTACCCTTACTGGGAATTTGAGATCACCCATTTGTATGATTTCTTTCCCCAGGTCAGGAAGAAGGTTATTAAGTAGGATATTCCTAATGGGAATCTAGATATGATGAAATAAATGGGAGATAGTGTAGATGCTTTATGAACCAGTTGTTTATGTTTCCCAGTTTCGAAAGACACTATACCTATAAGGTCCTTTCATGGTTTTTTTATATGTTGTAATAAGTATGATTAAATTTTGAATTATTAACAATATATGTAATGTATGGGTCTTTATAGAGTCCCTTTTGTGAAAACCAAAACAAGTTACCCAAAGATGAGTTAACACCATTCAATAAGCACTTTTGATTTATTTTGTTCACGACCAATTCAATTAATAATATTACATGATACAAAAATATAATATACACAATAAATAAAATAATATTTCATTTTATTATGTTTAATACCTACACTCACTCACACATTCATCAAATGTTATGCATAGTCATCATTCATGTGTATGATGGACAACCGCCTAGCAAACCAGTGACAATTGTTCTTCCCTTAAAACCTTCTATGGATTTTAATAATTAAGGAATTGATATTATAATATGATAAATATGAAATTAATAATGTATTTATGATTCTACAATTATTATATAAAATATACCTATTTCATTTCCATTTTTGGGGAGTATGATAACATCTTTTGTGGATGTGTAGACAACCACCTCCACAAAATGATGTGATTCTTTCATGATTTTCATGTGACGTATTATTGACGGGTTTACTAAATTTATTTTTATATATGAATTAATAATTCTCCTAGAATAATATATATATCATATACATTTTTTCTTTCAGTACAACATGAAAATGAAAACAACGTTCATGTGTACATATGATATACCATGTCTAGAAAAGTAGTATTTCATTTTATATTTCAATTATATATAGACTATTATAAATAAATTTAGATTTAATATATATGAAATTTATTTTATGATTTTCATTTTTATTTCATGATATAATAATCATGAAATATATATATATATATAATCAAATAACATGTGGAGAATGAAGCAGTTATTACCCAAAACATAGAATTAACATTTAATTGTTGATAAACTGTTAATGTAAATTTATAAGTAAATAAAAATTATCATATATAATTTAATATGGTGATATATAATATTTATAAAAAATTATATTTATTTTATCGTATTTGTTAATGAGTACACAAAGAGTTAAGACATACGGTAGGGGTTTTCTCATCACATTTTTATTTTAGAGAGATATATGATATATTCAACTCTTATTCTTATTGTGTGGTGATAATAATTCCTTATGAAATTTTTTATCATTAATATATTTTTATTCATTATATTAATATCTTTAATTTATTTCATTCTTTCATGGATCTCAATATTCTGATTTCACTCATGTAGTAAGGGGATTTCTAGTATATCTTTTATTTACACAAGACTTATTCCAGTCCAACACACATTTATTTTGAGTTGCTTATATAATTACCATGAATTTATTATATATTTATTATCCTTAAATTTATAGGTATTTACATTTCTATATTACGGTATCATTAAATTGTGGTTTATGGCTCCAAAGTTACCAAATTAGTAAAGTAATTTTATCTCAATTTTCCACCTCCGAGACACAGACCATGTTATACACCTATATTATTATATGATGTGTATTTAATCCCATTGAAAATTATATATCATTAATATATATTTTTTATTATATTTCCATGTTAATTTAATTTTTTTCTATCATGGAAAATATAATTAAGTGTTTCCAAAGTGGTAAAAATTTAATGCTATATTGTTTTCATTTGCCGGGGTTGTTTTTGATTATACTACCTATGTTGAAATATTAAGATTTTTATCACAATAAATATCATGAATTTTATTCCCCTATGATTATTCATGATATATCTAAGTAATTTAACTATTTCGCCACTCTTTGGTACATAAAATAATTATGAATTTTTTTTCAAGAGTGACATGTATTTCACTCTTCTGTCATAAATTTGTTTTATTCAAAATCCATGTTTTTTAAAAAAATTATTAGGAAAATGTTATTAATAATGTTTAATTTATTGAAATGTGTTTAAAATTGTTTTTAGATATCCATTTATAAGTTTTCATGGTTATTTTTAGTGAAAAATGTTTCCAAAAATGTTTTATGTTTCAAAAATGTTTTCCATAGAATAAAGGTCGTTTTGGCTACGACACATTTTAGGTGACATTTTAAAATTATTTTCTATCTAATATAACATATGTTGATATTATATATTTCATAATGGGATTATTAAATACGGGTACCATTTTTTTTGTCTCTATGAATTGTTTATAATTTTGTTTAAATGTTTTTCATGAGACATGTATCTCTACCATTAGTCATATGATTATCGAACCCAGTTTTTTTCATGAGTGAGGATTTGATGAAATGATTATAAAACCGTTCTCTTCTCGATAGGTAATAAAATGATGGAATTTTTATGATACCGATTCCATTTTATGTGTTATGATATGATGATTTTTTATGATCTAGTGGAACACATATGTATGATTTTGTTATGATATTTGTGGGACCTATAACTCCCTCCAATGTATTGGGTATTGATTTTATACCATGAGAAGGAAAATGAAAAAATTGGGAGTGAAGAATGTTTAGTAATGGACTATGTCTACTATGATTGTATTAATAATGGACCATAACAAATAATAAGGTTTGGGGAGTAAACAAATTCCAATAATATGGCCTTGACCATGATTCCTTTATTACTATAGAAATAATTTCTTATTTTTATGCATCTACAAAAATTACATGTCTTATTACTAGGGTTATATATAAGATAAAGTAGACTATAAATATTCATTAGAAATCTAAAAATATTTCCTACAAAATTGTATTTTATTGGTAATCTTTATACATTAAATAAGTTAATTTATATATGACACAATGATGATGCAGTAATTATCATAGGAATGAAATATTGACATAATTGATGTTATAATACCCAAATAAATGTAATTTTAGAGTTTTTAGGAATTACACTAATTTTCTAGGTTAATATGACACGTTATTATTTATTTAAGTAACTTTTTTATAACTAATAGTTCTGTTATTATTTTCACAAAAATCAATTACTAAATAGTGTCAAAATTGACATAAATAGTTTTTTAAAAAATATTATATTATTAATTGTTATTTTATTCCTAAAAATCTAAGGTTCGGCCAACTAATTTATATAAGGTTATATATATTAATAATAAACAACTTGGGGTTCGTTTGGCTTGTTATAGTATGTTTATTAACCTTATAGTGTAAGAAAACAAAAAGACACGGTAAAAGTAAAATTATTTAACGTAAAGTTAATTCTAAATGATAAGGTTACAATAGTAAACTAAACATGTCCAAATTATATTTTATGAGAGTATTTCGACCCATATCCACCTTAGAATCGAAAAAAATCAATTTGGAGCTATTTAAAACCGAATATGGCTTTATAATAAAATAATATTTTTTGTTTTTCCAAAGGTGCCCCTCTCCTCCCTTATAAAAGGGAACCTCCTCCCTCTCTTCCTCTCACCACTTTGAGCCTTAAAGCTCGTCCAAACCCTTCAAATTTATCCTCTCCACTTACCTAGAATCATCCTATAGGTCCTAGTCTTCTTCAAAGACCAATTTTAGTGCCCTAAAAGGACGTCTCAAAGAAGCACTTCAAAGAAGAGGTAATGTCCTTTACCGATTCATTCAACTTTATTTCTTTTTCCACCTTTTCTTATTTAGTTGTTCCATTATGAATTAATAACATCAGTATCAGTCATATACTGATATTTTATTATAATTATGAAACAACCCTATTTCACCATCTATCCATCCTACGGAAATTGAAATCACCGCGCGTGCATACGTACGGAATACCGTCTCCATGCCGTGGTGTAATCAATTTTCCACCACCACCATACTTGGATGGGTATAATGGTGTAAATAATGAATATCTATGATTATTTTAAAGTTATATTGATTCTGAAATAGTCGACATACACTCCAATACAATTCCACGATCATGGGAATGATATCATCGCTCGTGCATACGTACGGAATCTCGTCTCCACGATGTGATGTGACTCATTCTACATGATTTTCATTGCATAATGAATACAAAAATGAATTTAGTGAATAAATATGATATATATTACACTAATACCATTATGTAAATGAGGTATCTATAACCTAAAAAGAAGAATAAGAATTTATTCGACAAACACGCATAAGAACAAAAAGTAATAAACACCCGAATAAAAAGTAGAAATGAAATATTACTAATAATAAGATAATAATATGACCATATATGATATCATAACAATGATTATGATTCTGGAATAATTCAATGACATTATTTAAATCATTATACAGGAGGTTCAGACACTTACGAAGTAAATCAGACCTAAGGTAAGGGAAATATCACAATCTCATTTTTATCCGTGATTGTTTATACATTGGAATTTACTAGGGTGTATTTTACCATCCACATACATGTTTCCTCAATATGTAATATTATTTCCATCCGCCTAAAATTTTTTAAATCCAATTTTACCCTTCGTTGAGTTTTTAGTAAAAGATATGAAAGGAATCTTTTGTCGTTTTTCGTACGAGATACTTTTTGACTTTTCTGACAAAAGTACGAGAAGAATGTTTTTTTTAACTTATACGGCATGAATGTATTTTTAAAACATTATTTCCAAGAAGATTACTTTACATGTTTTCATTTTTATTTTTAATCAAATTCTTTTAGTTTAGAATTTTATGACATGTTATGAAAGGAAAAGTGTTTTTCAAGTAGGAAGGATATTTTCCTCAAGAATGGAGTTCAAGTGTTTTATCATAATTATTTTACATCTAAGATAATAAAGGGTTTTGTTTCTATCCCTATTATTACATTGATTTGATTATGTTGTCATGAAATTATATTAATTAATTCCTTTATCTTAAATAAATTTTTTTATGATGTCACCATCTTTAAGAATACCATTTTTATTACATTGGTTATGCTATGATGTATGGTTTATGATTTTTTGGCACACGTAAGAATGGTATCATTATGAGATGGGTGGGACCTATGTCTCCCTCCAATGTATTGGGTAATGATTTTATATCTCATGAGATAGACATGGATGGAACGACATGTTAAACTGGTTCAATGAAACAGGACTGAAACGAGGAATAAAATCGATTCAAAAATGGACTATTTCCACTAAGATAGTCTTGGAAATGAGTCTTGATTAATAAGAAATGATTCTCTATGATTATGTGTGTATGCCAAAAATCTTCATGTTTTATGTTATGATTATTGTGATTACATTTCACTACCATGATTTATCCCATGTTATGAAATTTTGATATCTTTTGTAGGGTATGATTTCCAAAATGGTATGTTCTTATGAATATGATGTGATTGATATTTCTTTTGTTTACCTTTACTGAGCATTTGAGCTCACCCCTTTGTACGTTTTCTTTCCCCAGGCCAGGAAGAAGGTTATTAAGTAGGATAGTCCAAAAGGGACTCTAGATATGATGAAATAAATGGAAGACAATGTAGATGCTTTATAAACCAGTTGTTTATGTTTCCCAGTTTCTAAAGACACTATACCTATACGTTCCTTTCATGGTTTTGTTATATTTTGTAATAAGTATGATTCAATTTTGAATTATTAACAATGTATGTAATGTAGGGGTCGTTATAGTTGGTATTAGAGGAAAGGTATAGTCAACCTTTGGAAACTAGGATGTGAAAGCTTTAGTAAGAATCCTAAAGATAAGTCTAAGCATAGAACACAATCATAGGGTTTTAGAAATGGCCATGAATAAAATAGGATAAGACCTTAAGTATGAAATTTTATTCTTGATTATTTGGTTTCCCTATTATAATTAGTGTTTCTCAAACTATTCTTCTGGGTTTTTGTCAGTGGCCGGAACCCGAAGGAACTGTGTTAATGAGGAATGTGACGGGAAATGCAATGATTGTCCCCCTGAGCAACCAAACATTATGGGAGCTGGAATGAAAAATTTTATAGCCATGCTCACACAACATTCTCAAGCTAGGAATCATGCAGGACTTCCAAACAAGAAAAGGAAAGATCAACATTCTGTTGAATCCTTTATGAGATAGCATCCACCTTCATTCAGCGGGTCTACTGATCCATTAGTTTCTGAACAATGGATCAGTACTACTGAAAATATATTTTCAGTTCTTCAATGTTCTGAACATGATAAAGTCATCTTAGCTGTGTATTGTTTGGAAGGCGATGCAAATCAATGGTGGGATCTTATCAAGAATACAAGGCCAAGAGATGAAATTGAGTCCATGGAATGGGACGAGTTCATGAAAATATTTTTTAATAAGTACTTCCCTCGTATTCTCCGAACAAAGATGGAGATGGAGTTTCTTGAACTAAAGAAAAATGATGATGAATCTGTTGGTACCTATGAAGAAATTTTTACAAGACTTGCATGGTATGCTTCTGGTATTATTATCCAACCAGAGAGTAAGATCGATCGATTCTTTAGTGGCTTTAAACCAAGTCTTCTAAGGGTGTTATCCGTAAGGGACTTCAATAGCTATGAGGAAATCGTTCGATGTGCTCTCAAAGATGAGATGGAGATTGGAGTAACCCATCAGTCATATGGGTTTGATAAGAAGTGGATAATGGAAATAAAAGGAAAATCTAAAGAGGACACTGAAAAGAAGATGAGTTTTCCCTTATGCTCAAAGTGTGTAAAGAAACATGGAGGGAGTTGTCTTAAATGGACAAGTAAATGTTTCAAATGTGGAAAGGAAGGTCATCAGGCATTTGAATGCAGTAATGTTGGGAAGAAGATGTATAGTGATGTGAACAATGAAAAGGCTACACAGAGTGAACCTCCTACACTTCAATGTTACAAGTGCAAGGAGATGGGGAATTGTGCCAATAAATGCCCAAATCCAAGGGTTTTTTATGATGATCAAAGTCAACAAACTCTTAAGGATAAAGATAAAGGAATGTCACATGCTATTTCTATCAGCGATGTGGAGTATGATAACAAAGTGGTGAAAGGTACACTTACCATCCAATCTAAAGTAGCAAATGTTTTATTTGATTCTGGATCCACCCACTATTTTATTTCTGAAGAATTTTCTAAGGGTATCACCATATTACCTCAACAATTACATGTTGCGTTAGCTGTGACAACCCCTAATGGCACAACAGTCGCATCAAAAGTATATAATTCTTCTTCGATTGAAGTTTGTGGGAATGTTCTTACTACAAATCTTGTGATCCTCCCTATAGTGGAATTTTATGTGATTCTTGGCATGGATTGTCTTTCTCTATATGGAGATCATATCAATTTCCAAAGAAGGGAAGTCACATTTCATATTCCAGCTCAATATTTGATCGTCTATCGATGCAAGGATGAACATAACCTTCCAATGGAAATTTATTCTATCTTATGGGTCTTGATTCCACTAAATGAAGGTTATTTATCTAAACTGGTTGGTGAGAAACTCAAGATTAAGAATATGCCCATTGTTCGTGAGTTTGATGATGTCATTCCAGAGGAATTTTCGGGTCTTCCACCAAGACGTTAAGTTGAGTTTTCAATAGAACTTGTACCGGGTGCTTTACCTATTTCAACGACACCTTATATAATGGCCCCAATTGAGTAGCACGAATTGAAGAATAAAATCCAAGAGAATCTTGGTAAGGGGTTCATATTCCCTAGTGCGTCACCTTGGGGAGCACCTGTTCTCTTTGTTAAGAAGAAATATTGATCAATGAGACTCTGAATTGATTATCGAGAACTTAACAAGATCACTATCGAGAACAAATATCCACTCCCGTGCTTGGATGACTTATTTGACCAACTATGTGGAGCTCAATAATTTTCCAAGATTGATCTTCATTCAGGGTATCATCAATTAAGGGTCAAAAGGGAGGATATACCAAAGACGACATTCCGTACACGGTATGGATAGTATGAATTTATAGTGATTCCATTTGTTCTTTCTAATGCCCCTGCTATCTTCATGGATCTGATGAATAGAGTCTTTAGAGACTATCTTGATCAGTTTTGTGTAGTCTTTATAGAGGATATTCGTCTGTATTCAAAGAGCAAGGAAGAACATGAAGATCACTTGAGAATTATATCGAAGAACCTGAGAAAGGAGAATCTTTATGTCAAATTTAACAAGTTTGAATTTTGGCTTCAAAAAGTTTCATTTTTGGGTCACCTAATCTCAAAATAGGGGATATCTGTGGATCCAGGAAGAACAGAGGTTATCGAAAGATGGTTGAGACGAACAACCGTAACTGAGATCCGAAGTTTTCTTGGTTTGACTGGATATTATCAACGTTTTGTGAAATATTTTTGATTATTATATAATCCAATCACTAGGTTTACTCGGAATGGAGTTAAGTTTGTTTGGACGGAGGAATGTGAAGAGAATTTCAAGGAGCTGAAAAGAAGGTTATCCAGTGAACTTGTGCTCACACTGCCTTGTAGTGGAGAAAGGATTGTGATCTACAGTGATGTATCCAAGAAGGGATTGGGGTGTGTTCTTATGCAAAATGATATAGAGATAGCTTATACCTCACGATAGTTGAAAATCCATGAGCAAAATTACCCAACTCATGATTTGGAGTTAGCTACGGTAATCTTTGCATTAAAGATTTGGAGGCATTATCTTTATGAAGAAAGGTGTGACATTTATACTGATCATAAAAGTTTAATGTATTTTTTCACACAAAAGGAGATGAATATGCGCCAAAGAAGATGGTTGGAGCTGATTAAGGATTACGACTACTCAATTCATTACCACCATGGGAATGAAAACAAGGTAGTAGAAGCATTAAGTCAACAAGACCATGCCAGTTTATCCATGATGAGGATCACAAAAGATCAAATATTTAGGGATTTACAAAGGATGGATCTTGAAATTATAATGAATGGGGAAAATTGTATCTTTCTCAAATGAATGTTCAACCATCTATACATGTTAAGATTAAAGAGGTACAGAAAGAAAATGTAGAGTTACAAAAGAAGGTGAGAAATGTTCATGAATTCAACCCTGATTGTGATGGGATAATAAAATTCAGGAATCAGTTTTGTTTTCCTCCCATCCTAGAATTAAAGAAGGAGCTGTGGGATGATGCTCATAGTTCTTCATTCCCTATTCATCCTGGAAGCACGAAGATATATAGGGACCTGAAAGAGCACTTCTGGTGGGATTGAATGAAAAGAGATGTTGTTGAATATGTCTCTCGATGCTTGGTTTGTCAGCAAGTTAAAGCTGAGAGACATAAGTCTAAGGGGATGTTAAAACCATTACCCATACCCAAATGGAAATGGGAAAACATCACTATGGACTTTGTCATAGGACTTCCTAAAACATCCAAAGGCGATAATGCTATCTGGGTCATAGTTGATCGTCTTACAAAGTCAACACACTTCATCGCTATTATAGAGGATTTCTCTCTGGGTCAGCTTGCCATGATATATGTAAAGGATGTTTTAAGATTGCATGGAGTACCACTTTACATTATATTTGATCGAGATCTAAGATTCACCTCGAAATTCTGGCGAAGTCTTCAGTATACTCTGGATACAGAGTTGAGTTTCAGCACTGCTTATCATCCTCAGATAGACGGTCATTCTGAGAGGACACTTCAAACTCTAGAAGATATGTTGAGAACTTGATCTATGGATTTCAAAGGTTGTTGGGATCAACACCTACCTTTGGTGGAATTTTATTATAATAATAGCTTTCACTCCAGTATTCAGATGGATCCTTATGAAGCTCTCTATGGAAAGAAATGCAGGACTCCAACTTGCTGGGATGAAGTTGGGGAAAGAAAGCTATTAGGACCTGATCTTGTTGAGGAGATGGAAAAAAAGGTCAGATCTATTCAACAACACATAATAGATGCTCAGAGCCGACAAAAAAGTTATTCCGACAACTGAAAAAAAGACCTAGAGTTTGAAGTGGGTGATAAAGTTTTCTTACAAATATCTCCTTGGAAGAGAGTAATGAGATTTGGAAAGAAGGGAATGTTGAGGCCTAAATATATTGGTCCTTTCAAAATATTGGATCATGTTGGGAAGGTAGCTTACCAATTGGCGCTTCCACCGAATCTCTCCCAATTTCACGATGTGTTCCATGTATCTCTCTTGAGAAAGTACATAGCTGATCCTTCACATGTACTCATCTCAAAAGTTGTACCGCTGGAGCCAGATCATTCTTATGAAGAACAGCTGATAGAGATTCTGGATCGTAGTGAAAAAGTCCAACGGAAAAAGACCACTCGCTTGGTTAAAGTTTTACGGAGGAACCACCAATTAGAATAAGCTACATGGGAGCTTGAGGATATGATGAGGGAGATGTATCCTCATCTATTTGTCACAAGTGATAAATTTCAAGGGAGAAATTCATTTTAAGGGGGGTAGAATGTAACACCCAAGACTTTTATAAGAAATATTTTATTTTTATTTTCTATAAATCATAATTGGAATCTTTCACTACACAAAACAATACCTTGGCTTGCTTTACATGCAATCACGACCTTCCTGGATAGCTTGCGTCGTACGCAATACCGAGTTTCACTAAACAACGATATGCTATTAAAATATTATTAAAACTAGCCGTTATGAATAGTAATAAACAATTTTTGAAATTCTGTAAATTTTATTTTTCAAAATGGACTTCATTTTTTGATTCATAATAACAAAATTATCCTAGGGTGAAATTTTGGTATTTTTCTAGAAACTTTCAATTTTTGATGAATAGTGAAAACACTGGGTAACTATTTAAAACCCTACTTTTTATTTAAATAATTATTTATTTTATTTAAATTTATTTTAGGTCAAAATTGATACATAATACCTATATAAGTTCAATGAAATTCATTGGAGTCATTTTGTAATAATTTTAGATATATAAAAATTTTATTGAACTTTTCACCGTCTTTTACCCACCTCCTAGGAGAAATTCAAAATTCACAAAAAACTTAATTTTACCGCTTCTGTGAGTGGAATTTTGAAAATCCGAGAGACACGGTTAATATCAAGGACTAAAATGTGGTTCAATGGGGTGAAAATAATTTTTGGTGAATAGTAACTTTTTACTTTTTTTACCACGGTTAAAAGTAAATATGGTAATTAAGGGTACAAATGTTATTATCATTACCCTAACACATTTAATAATTTTATTGGATAAGTGTAATTCGACCAAAAACAACCTTAGGAATAAAATATGACCATTTAGGCCCACTTGGATTAGATTAGGACGTTTATTATAAATTTATTTAAAGAAGGGTTAAAATAGGTAAAATCAAAGTTTAATAAGTAAATAATTTTTAATATAGGGTTATACATAAGACAAATTCGACTATAAATATTCATTAGAAAGCTAAAAATATTTCATACATAATGGTATTTTATCTGTAATTTTTAGAAATTAAAGTATTTAATTTATATATGACACAAAGATGATGCAGTAATTATCTTATTAATGAAATATTGACATAATTGATGTTATAATAAAAAATAAATTGTAATTTGAGACTTTTTATGAATTATAGTAATTTTATAGGTTAATATGACATGTTATTATTGATTTAAGTAACTTTTTTGGAACTAATATTTCTGTTATGATTTCCACAAAAATCAATTACTAAATAGTGTCAAAATTGACATAAAATAGTTTTTAAAACAAATATTATATTATTAATTTTTATTTTATTCCTAAATATCTAAGGATAGGAAAAATGACTTATATAAGGTCATATATAATAATAATAAACAACTTGGGGTTCGTTTGGCTTTTTATTGTATTTTTATTAACCTTATTGTGTAAGAACACAAAAAGACAAGCTAAAAGTAAAATTATTTTATTTAAAGTTAAATCTAAATGATAAGGTTAAAATAGTATTCTAAACATGTCAAAATTATATTGGATGAGAGTATTTCTTCCCATCCCCACCTTAGCTTCGTAATAAATCAATTTGGAGCTATTTAAAACCGAATATGGCTTTATAATTTAATAATATGTTTAGTTTTTCCAAAGGTGCCCCTATCCTCCCTTATAAAAGGGAACCTCCTCCCTCTCTTACTCACACCACTTTGATCCTTCAGGCTCGGCCAACCCATACCAATTTATCCTCTCCACTTCCCTAGAAACATCCTATAGGACCTAGTCTTCTTCAAAGGCCAATTTTAGTGCCCGAAAAGGAGGTCTCAAAGAAGTGCTACAAAGAAGAGGTAATGTTCGTTACTGATTCGTTCAACTGTATTTATTCTTCCACTTCTTCTTATTTAGTTGTTTCATTATGAATTAATAACATCAGTATCACTAATATAGTGATATGTTATTATAAGTATGAAACAACCCTATTTCACCATCTATCCATCCTACAGAAAATGAAATCACTGCGCGTGCGTACGTACGGAATACTGTCTCCACGCCGTGGTGTAATCTATTTTCCACCACCACCTTACTTGGATAGGTATAATGGTGTAAATAATTAATATATATTATAATTGTAAAGTGATATTGATTCTAATATAGTACACATACACTCCAATACAATTCCACGATCATGGGAACAATATCATCGCTCGTGCGTACGTACAGATTACCGTCTCCACGATGTGATGCGACTTCTTCTACATGATTTTCATTGCATAATGATTACAGAAATTAATTGAGTGAATAAATATGGTATATTTTACACTAATACCATTCTGAAAATGAGGTATCAATAACCTAAAAATAAGAATAAGAATTTATTCGACAAAACACGCATAAGAACAAAAAGTAATAAACACCCGAATAACAAGTAGTAATGAAATATTACTAATAATAAGCTAAGAATATGACCATATATGATATCATAACAATTTGTATGATTATGGAATAATTCAATGACATTATTTAAATCATTATACAGGAGGTTCAGACACTTACGAAGCAAATCAGACCTAAGGTAAGGGAAATATGACAATCTCATTTTTATCCCAGATTTTTTAAACTTTTGAATTTACTTTGTTTTATTTTATCATCCACATTCATGTTTCGTCAATATGTAATATTATTTCCATCCACCTACAATTGTCTAAATCCAATTTTACCCTTTGGTGAGTTTTTAGTAAATGATATGAAATGAATATTTTGTCGTTTTTCGTACGAGGTACTTTTTGACTTTTCCGACAAAAGTACGAGAAGGATGTTTTTTAAATTATACGGCATGAATGGATTTTTAAAACATTATTTCCAAGAAGCATAACTTACAAGTTTTCAAGATTATTTTTAGTCAGCTTTTTTTAGTTTAGAATTGTATGACATGTTAAGAAAGGAAAAGTGTTTTTGAAGTAGAAAGGATATTTACCTCAAGAATGGAGTTAAAGTGTTTTATCAAAATTATTTTTCATCTAAGATAATAAAGGGTTATGTTTCTATCCCTATTATTACATTGATTTGAATATGTTGTGATGGAATTATTTTTATGAATTTCTTATCTTATATGAATTGTTTTATGATGTCACGATGTTTAAGAAACCCATTTTTATTACATGGGTTATGCTATGATGTATGGTTTATGATTTTGTGGCACACATAAGAATGGTATCATTAGGAGATGGGTGGGACCTATATCTCCCTCCAATGCATTGGGTAATGATTTTATATATCATGAGATAGACATGGCTGGAACGGCAGGTTAAACCGGTTCAGTGAAACATGACTAAAACGAGGAATGAACTCGGTTCAGAAATGGACTTTGTCCACTAAGATAGTCTTGGAAATGATTCTTGACTAATATTAAATGATTCTATATGATTATGTGCATAGGAAAAAAATATTCATGTTTAATGTTATTATTATTGTGATTACATTTCACTACCATGATTTTTCCCATGTTATGAAATTTTGATCTCTTTTGCATGGTAATATTTCCAAAATGTTATGTTCTTATGAATATGATGTGACTGTTATTTCTTTTGTTTACCCTTACTAGGGATTTGACCTCACCCCTTTTTATGTTTTCTTTCCCCAGGTCAGGAAGAAGGTTATTAAGTAGTATATTCCAAAAGGGACTCTAGATATGATGAAATAAATGAGAGATAGTGTAGATGCTTTATGGACCAGTTGTTTATGTTTTCCAGTTTCCAAATACACTATACCTATACAGTTATTTCATGGTTTTGTTATATATTGTAATAAGTATGATTCAATTTTGAAGTATTAACAATGTATTTAATGTATGGGTCGTTATAGAGTCCCTTTTGTGAAAACCAAAACAAGTTACCCAAAGATGAGGTAACACCATTCAATAAGAACTTTTTATTTATTTTGTTCACCACCAATTCAATTAATAATATTACATGATAATATAATATACTATACAAAATAAATAAAATAATATTTCCTTTTATTATGTTTAATACCTACACTCACAGACACATTCATCAAATGTTATGAACAGTCATCGTTCATGTGTATGATGGACCACCGCTTAGCGAACCAGTGACATTTTTTCTTCCCTTAACACCTTCTATGGATGTTAATAATCAAGGAATTGATATTTTTATCTGATAAATATGAAATTTATAATTTATTTATGATTATATAATTATTATATAAAATAAACCTATTTAATTTCCATTTTTGGGGAGTATGATAACATCTTTTGTGGATGTATAGACAACCACCTCCAAAAAATGATGTGATTCTTTCAAGATTTTCATGTGACGTATTATTGATGGGTATAATAAATTTATTTTTATATAAGAATTAATAATTCTCCTAGAATAATATATATATCATATACATTTATTCGTTCAGTACAACATGAAAATGAAAACAACGTTCATGTGTACATATGATATACCATCTCTAGGAAAGTAGTATTTCATTTTATATTTCAATTATATATAGACTATTATAAAAAAATAGATTTATTATATATGAAATTTATTTTATGATTTACATTTTTTATTTCATGATATAATAATCATGAAAATATATATATAAAAAATCAAATAACATGTGTAGAATGAAGCAGTTATTGCCCATAACATAGAAATAACATTTAACTCTTGATAAAATTGTAATATAAATTTATATGTAAATAAAAATGATATTATATATTTTATTACGGTGATATATAATATTTATTAAAAATTATATTTACTTTATCGTATTTTTTAATGACTACACTAAGAGTTAAGACATAAGGTAGGGGTTTTCTCATCACTCTTTTATTTCAGTGAGATATATGATATATTCAACTCATATTCTTAATGTGTGGTGTTAATAATTCGTTATGAAATTTTTTATCATGAATATATTTTTATTTATTATATTAATATCTTTAATTTATTTCATTCTTTCATCGATCTCAATATTCCGATGTCACTCATGTAGTAAGGGGATTTCTAGTATCCCTTTTATTTACACAAGACTTATTCTAGTCCAACCCACATTTATTTTGAGTTGATTATATAACTACCATGAATATATTATATATTTATAATCCTAAAATTTATAGGTATTTACATTTCTATTTTATGGTATCTTTAAATTGTGGTTTATGGCTCCAAAGTAACCAAATTAGTAAAGTAATTTTATCTCAAATTTCCTCCTCCGAGACACAGACCATGGTATACACCTATATTATTATATGATGTGTATTTAATTCCATTGGAAATTATATATAATTAATATATATTTTTACTTATATTTTCATGTTAATTTAATTATTTCTATCATGGGGACTATAATTAAGTGTTTCCGAAGTGCTAAAAATTTAATGCTATAGTGTCTTCATTTGCTGGGGTTGTTCGTGATTATACTTCCAATGTTGAAATATTAAGATTTGTATCACAATAAATATCATGAATTTTATTCCCCTATGGTTATTCATGATATATCTAAGTAATTTAACCATTTCCCCACTCTTTGGTACTTAAAATAATTATGAATGTGTTTTCAAGAATGACATGTATTTCACTCTTCTGTCATAAATTTATTTTATTCAAAATCCATGTTTTCTAGAAAAATTCTTAGGAAAATGTTATTAAAAATGTTTAATGTATTGAAATGTGTTTAAAATTTTTTTTAGATATCCACTTATATGTTTTCATGGTTATTTTTAGTGAAAAAATGTTTCCAAAAATGTTTTATGTTTAAAAAATGTTTTCAATAGAATAAACGTCGTTTTGGCTACGACACATTTTAGGTGACATTTTAAAATTATTTTCTATCTAATGTAACATATGTTGATATTATATATTCCATACTGGGATTATTACATAAGGATACCATTTTTGTTGTCTCTCTGTATTGTTTATACTTTTGTTTAAATGTTTTTCATGAAACATGTATCTCTACCATTAGTCATATGATTATCAAACCCAGTTTTTTTTCATGAGTGAGGATTTGATGAAATGATTATAAAACCGTTATCTTCTCGATAGGTAATAAAATGATGGAATGTTTATGATACAGATTCCATTTCATGTGTTATGATATGATGATTTTTTATGATCCAGTGGAACACATATGTATGATTTCATTATGAGATTTGTGGGACCTATAACTCCCTCCAATGCATTGGGTATTGATTTTATACCATGAGAAGGAAAATGAAAAAATAATGAGTGAAGAATGTTTAGTATGGGAATATGTCCACTATGATTGTATTAATAATGTACCATAACAAATAATAAGTTTTGGGGAGTAAACCAATTCCAATAATATGGCCTTGACCTTGATTCCTTTATTACTATAGAAATAATTTCTTATTTTTATGCATCTACTAAAATTACATGTCTTATTCCTAGGTTATGATTTCAAAGTTTTTTATATTGATTCACTTATAATTCATATATTATGAACTATGAATGTTTATTCCATGACTCTTTATTTTGATATTTGATATGTAGTGTATTATCTTCTAATAATATGATCACATTATTATACCCTTATAATCATGATTATTCAAAGATATATCATCTATTTAGACTTAATGTGATACTGATATCAGCCTTTATTATATTTCTGATCCCCATTTTAGGATGAAATGTATAATGTTTAATGTGACTAAGACGTTTTATTTTCATGTTGAGTCTTTTGGGATATAATGTATCTCAAATAATTACCAGTGTTTATGATTCCATGCTTCTAAAGGAACTAGAAAAATACGGTATTTGGGAATATATTTTGGTATTAAAATATGTATCCTGCAAAAATTATATAACTGATATGAATGTTAAGAATCATTCTATATAGTTGGGATCAGAGAAAATTTTTAGTTAAAATTTAGAAATTTGTATTAGAAAATCCATAGTGAGATCCCTAAGGAAATGACTCTATGGATAAGTCTAAGGATGAGTAAAAATTATAGGATATTTTCTAGTTATTTAGTTAAAGGATATAGAAAGTAGTTTTCAAAAAATATATTCATGTATGGAAGTTTCAGTTCTTGACCCGGGGGCTACTAAACGGAGCCCTGAGCTGATAGGTAACATTCCCTCAGGCCCACCTCCCCATATACTAGAGGGTGTCGACTAGTAATGAGTGTTTGGTATGTCCGTAATGGGGAGACTATACCATATTTTATCAGAATAATACACTAATAGAAGCAAGAAAAATAAAATAGCGTGGAAACATATAAAAAACCAGAATAAAAATATGTCACATGATAGTCAAAACAAAAAATACAATACTCAATTGAAAGGAAAAAACATGCTATGACAATGCAAGTTCCAAGTGTTTACAGTGAAACTATATGTAAAGAAACAACAACACCTAATAGGGTCCTAAATTACATTAGGTTCCCTCACCCATGCTCTATTATAAAATAGAAACCTAGCCTAAGGCCATAAATTATATATTCCTACAAAAAAATTTACTCAGGTGCCGATTAGATGGCCCAAATAGGGTGTTAGTATGACTCAGTAGGCTACCACCAAAACTCTCTATAGAAAGTCATGTAAAATGAAAGTGTATTCAATTCTATGAATCAAAAAATATAATGAATAATTAAATAGTAATAACATTGTGATTTAATCCTTAATGATCACATTAGACCCAGTCTTATTTCATGTCTCACATTTAAATCATAATTCATTATTTTCATTTATTTGGTGTTGAACTACAAGTCAAGAACCCTAAATCTAATATGGTTTTGAACAAAATTTAGAGAACCCCAAATATCTTTTAGTGTAGAAGTCCATGTCAAATATCCCACATCTCAAGATTAAATAACAATTGGGGAGGAACATTATGTCCAAGTCCCAAATTTAAACTATGTCTAGAATTCCATATCTAACACCCACATTCTAAATAATTTAATCGTTCAATAATAAAAAATAATTAAACACATCATTCCCGTAGTGATCCAATGTTTAGTTAAACATTTCATATCCCATTAGTTAACCAAATAATTAACTAATCACATAAGAAATTAATTAGTTTATCAATAAATAAATCAATCAACAAAAATTTTATTCCATAATTAATTATTTTCAATTAATTATCCATATCAATTATGAAATTATGATAATTAATTATCACAATTGATTGTCTTTATAACAACATAGAACATAATTAATTCACCCATACATATCTTATACATCCAACATCATCTCATAATTAATTTCCCTCAATTAATTATCTAAACAAAACAAATTCCATAACTCGATTACAAAATCCTAATTCATAAAAAAATTCCCTAAATCAATTATCTATTTGGGAAGACCCTTTGTTCCAAGATTAAATCATCAATCAATCATCAAGGAAAACCACAAGTCCATTCCATATTCATAACTAATCCTATTTATGAAATCAATTATCAAGGGAAGATATCAAATAAACAATCTCATATATACTTATAAAATCCACAACTACGAGAGTTCTATTTACACCACATTCCTCAGTTTTTTTATGGATGATAGACCAACGGAAATTCCCAAAATTGAAGCGGCACAATTACATCGATCATGATCGGGATCTAAATCCCTAAACCCAAAATTAAGATCAAAAGCATCAAGATCATCCAAATATAGATATAGATCCAAATTCTTGGTTCTAGATCACAACTAATAGGTTTAGATCCATGGAAATGGTGGAATCTTCCAAAAAAATATAAAAGAAACATAGAGGAATGAACATGAGAAGCATTGGGATGAAATCCACTTATTGGGGAGAGATAAGATTTCAACCTAGGTTTAGATCTTGATGAAAGACATTTTAATCACCTTGTAATCCCTTTAGAAGGCTCTCAGATCATATAGAATTTCTCAAGCTTGATCCTAGGTGGAAATAGAGAGGTTTTAAGAGTATGGGTGATTTAAAAAAAATGGATAATTAAAACCCATGAACATGGTTACCTAGGTAGGGGTGCATGGTTAGGTTAAACTGTGCACCATCTGTGTCGACGTATCTGCCCAGGTTTGCATGGTTTTCCCTGGAATGGGCACACTATTTTCAAACGGTGCACAAACATTATCCAACCCTATTTCCATTAATTTTTATAAAATATCACACAAAATCACCCCAAAGAAACCAATCCAATAAAATGAATTTAATATCATCCTAATTACTTTCAAAACGCTCCCATGATTAATCTCGAAAAGGCTAGGATATTACAATATTTCCACCTTATAGAAACCAATCCTCGATCTGCACACCTAAATATCGAAAATCATTGAATCCAAAAAGATTGGTCCATTGAGTCCTCATGTCTGCTTCTCATTCCCTTGTTTCCTCTTGAACACTTCCATATTTCCATAAAACATAATTTTCGTCAGAGTCATTCACTGAAACACTTTCTCACTACAATCCTATACATGTATCAAATGCTCCTTGAAGAACGCATCTATCCCAAGGTCAACCCCATACACATCGATCAGATGAGATGGGTTAGGGTGATACCTACATAGCTATGACACTGGGAAAAAATAATGCACAGTTCTGAATTTCTGTGGAAGGGAAAATCAGTATGCCACCGGCCCAATTTCCTAAAATACCTCAAATGTTCGTACTAATTCGGGAACTAACTTTCCTTGCCCCCATATTCTGTGGTGACCCAACCTAGGTGACACCAGAATAAAAACACCATCACCCTTTGTAAACTCTAAGGGTAATATCTATCTATCAGCATAAAACTTAATCCTACTATTAACTACTTCCACAATTTTTTGAATCAACTACATTATATTTGATGTCACCTTAACGAGACTTGGTTGTAATAGCTCTGAATCACCTGCCTCTATCCAGCAGAGCTGTGATTTACATGGTCTACCATAAAGTGCCTCATATTGTTCCATCATAAATGCTTCCTAATATCTTTTGATATAGGAGAGCTCCATAAAATCTATGTTCTTCTACCAAGATCCACCAACGCCAAGTACACATGCCCATAGCATATTCTCTATCTCAAGAATGGTATGCTTCGATTGACCACCAATCTATGGGTGTAAAGACATACATAATAAAAATTGTGTTCCAAGATCCTTCATAAATCCCTACCAAAAATGTGATGTAAAAAAATACTATTATGAGACTATAGTACATGGAATCCCATGAAAACAAACTATCTTCTGATCATATAGTTCTCCCAACTGTAATATTGTAATGGTTTCACTTATAGGTAAGAAATGTGTTTCCTTCATCATTCAATCCAAAATGAACCAAATAGAATCATTCTTTATAACAGTCTTAGAATACCTACCAAAAAATCCTATAGATACATCATCAAACATCCATTATGGAATAGGAAATGGATGCAAAAGACCTCCAGGTCGATGCTACTCTTCCTTCACTTTCACAGAGGTGAAACATCTTGTTATGAACACTTATATTTCTTATTTCATTCCAAGCAACCAAAACAGTCACCACAAGTCACAATACATTTTTTTCCCCACAGGATGAAGTTACCACTTTGAGGAATGTAATTATCTCATGAGTGCCTCTTATATACAAATATGATCTAAAACTCAATACATCACATAGATGACCTAATCATCATCTATAATTTAGTTTGAATGTGTCTCCACACCTACATGACTTTACCTTAATTCTAAAAAATGGGGGTCCTTATATTTTATATCCATGATCTGTCTCAAGTGTGTTTACTCCACTACTACAAAAACTATAGTAATCATCTCTTCACTCTCCCAAACCGCCACAAGCATTTCTGCCAGTATATTAATCCTCTATAACATAGTTCTAGTCTCAGGTCTCAACTGAGTTTGAGTTTTCTAGATCAAGGAAGTAACCACACTATTCTCTTTTATAGGTGTATTTGATAGTTCAAAATAAATGGAATGTGTATACTCTATCCATATTCATTGATGAATATTCAAGTCGAACAATGAAAAGATATACTTCAAGCTTTTATGATTCGTAAAAACTACATGCTTTTCTCACAAAATATAGTGTCACCAGTACTCAAGATCATAAACCGCAATTGTCAACATGAGGTCATTTGTGCGGTATTTCTGTTCTTGTTTCCTAAACAACTGAGAACATTAAGAAATGAATCAATCCACATTCATTAACACATCTCTTAGTCTGATCCAAGAAGAATCACAATACACCATGCACTCCTCACCTAACTCACGTAAGATAAAAATTAGTGTCGATTTCAAGTGCTTCTTCAACTCCTGGAAAATATTATCTCATGCTTCTGTCCACTCAAATATTATCCCTTTCTTTTTAAAACCGAAAAGCAGTGTTTCTAATCGGGAAAAGCCATGGATGATCCTCATCTATTATCCATCAAATCCCGAAAATCTTCAGATATCAAAAAAATTATTTTAATGCTCCCAATAAACCATTGAATGATCATTCTTTAGGTCCACAACCACACCATCTTCTGAGATGATGTGCACAAAAAAGTGTACCATGTCAAACCTAAACTGACCTCTAGATAGTTTGGTTTATAAATGATTCTCTCTTAGTATACAATGGGAAATATCAAAAATTTGGTCATGGTAATCATGATTCTTGTAGTAAAACATCATGTCATCCACAAACACCACCAAAAACTGATCTCTATACAGATGAAAGCTCTTGTACATCAAGGCCTTAAACACTAATGGAGCATTTATCAACCCAAATGGTATTAAGAAAAAATAGTAAAGGCTATAAATACTTCTGAATGCAGTTAATTTTATATCAGAAGTTTGAACACTCACTAGATGACACCGTGATCTCATATAGATATATGAGAACACACAATCCCCCATCACCTAGTCAAATGGATGATCGATATGAGGAAGAGTATATCAGTTCATCAAGGTCATTTTAATCATCTTCTAGTAATCTACACACAAGCATAATCCCTCTCCGTACTTATTTATAAAAAAATAGGTGGTCCCCATGGAAACATACATGGACAAATAAATACTTTATACTCCAACTCCTCCAACTACATTTTGAGCCATTGATGCTCAGTTAGTGCCATTCTATAAGGTGGAATATACATTAGATCATCCCCCAACATGAGTTAAATAGTGAAGTCCACATTTCACTTCGGTGGAATCCTTGAAAAGTATTCAAGAATGAAATTATAGAAATGTTCCACAACTAGTAGAATGATGTCTTTACTACTGCCCCCATCTTCTAAAAACATAATTGAAACATGGGTTGTGAGCTCTGCCAGTTTCTCAGTAAAATGACCTACTCTACATTAATGTATATCCCATTCTCCACGATGATAATACTGGTGACCCTTAAAAGATACAAAG
This sequence comes from Viscum album, assembly GCA_963277665.1. Taxonomy (NCBI): domain Eukaryota; kingdom Viridiplantae; phylum Streptophyta; class Magnoliopsida; order Santalales; family Viscaceae; genus Viscum; species Viscum album. The sequence goes on along the minus strand of OY728121.1, from coordinate 1,149,044,015 downwards.
GACACTCTCCTGTGGTAACAATCAATGTGTGATTGATATTCAACAAGACAGTCCACACCCATAATCAGGTCGAAGCGATTTATATCAAAGACAAAGAGATCCCAAATAAACGAAACCATCATGTCTCTAAAGAACAACCCATGTACAAAATGATATCTCTAGACCACATTCCAAGTAGAGTATCAATAATCATCTCTCTGGTTATGGACTCTACATCCTGGTTCCAACCATCAACAATATTTTCCCAATGGAGTATCAATATTCTGACTCTCAACAAGTGTAAACTGCACTGCATATAATTTTTCATCCCCTCTTCCCATGTGTTGTTGTCTGACTCCCCATGTAAACACCACGCTACTAGTATTAGTACTCATACCCTAATGCACCACATATAATACCTCTACCACCTATTCCAGAAGAACTCCATCATCTATAACTATATTGTTTATAAGACCACCTTTTCACACTCTAAAAGGCAGCAACTTCTCCCTCAGTAGTAGCATGTCGCTACTTCCTGCAGAACATCTAAAGGTTCCCCATCTTACGACAAAACTGGAAACCCAAAGTTGTCAATGGAAATGTGTATTATTGTGTCTTGGAATACAGAATTGGTGGAAAAGTACATGAGTATGATCAGGTGAAATTGTTCCTCCTAAATGTCCACCTTGATTTATACTATCCTGACTAAGGTTCATGTAACATCACTTCCTTATCTCCTAAATCACACTCCCTGATCATCCAGTGATAGATACCTGTCCAATACTGGAATCCTCTTTCAGGATTCTCTCCAAAATGAGAAAATAATTAACAACTTATGAGAACTTCTTCTTCCAAATTATATCACCTAGGACTTAATTTCACACCTATGTCGGTACTAAAATCATTTTTCTGATGAAGCCTCATTTACATCCAATGTTGGTGCAAATAATTGCAATTCTATGAGGTTTTTAGAATAATTCATTATAGACATACTTCACTGGGTCATATACATAAACTCTAAACCCTTCTATTGCCATATCATCTCTGGATATAAGTGTTTCATGAACATCTCAAGAATTTCATTCCATAACATATCATCAGTCTGTCCAGATCATGCCTGAATGTCCCACCAGTGCTTCGCTGACCCCCATAGAGGATAAGAATCCCACATCACCCTTGTCTCTTCTAGAGTCTCCAAATGGTCATGTATCATCCCTATAGATTCAATCCAGAATTCAACTCCCATAGGTAAACCCTCTCCAGTAAATTTCAGGGAGGGTACTATAGTAGAAACTCACTTGTCAACTCAAACATGCTCTTTAGAACCCACCCTCCGTGTCTCTCCATGAATTTTATGAAACACGTATTTTCATCATGTATCTTCTCCCCTAACTCCTTAGATTTCACCAATGGTGCCTCAAATTCTTGGTCTGGAAGATCGTTCTGAGCCATACCCCTCGGTCTACCTCTCTTTAAGCATCATGAGGACAAAGATTCACAATAAGTTACAACATGACTATTTTTTCCATTTCTAGCCACATGGTCAACTTTGAGGCCTTATCACTCCCGTTAACCATCATACTCATAGGTCTTGGATAACAAGGGTATACACAGTCTCATTAATTAAATCCCACAATTAACTAATAAATTTATTTCAAATTAATTAAATAAACATTTTTTAATAAAACACATCTCATTTTCAGGTTTCTCATTAGTGACCCATTTTTTTCATCAATATTTAAATCTCACAACAAGGAAAAAAGTTTAAGTTAAACAACATTCCCATAACACGTTTTCTCCTGAGACCCTAGAATTTTGCACGTCACAAAAACCATGAGTTCCGAGAATTATTCTTGATGACTCAACTCTCATGCCTCTTTAAGCAACAAATCAATGTTCAAGAATTTAAAAAAAAAATGTCACATCACAAGTGTGTAACCCAAGGTAAAATAATATCTAACCGTAACATCAAACAACCATCACAACAATCCCACCCTGAGTTGCCAAATTTTAACCCATACAATGGTTTTCATCTCCAATGGAAAAGCTCATTACCAGGCCCCGACTCTTCCTAGTCTCAATACTACCATTCCCAAAATAGTAATAAAAAAATAAGAAAGATAATAAAAATTCATTGATACCACTTTTTCATGTCCCAACACGGGTTCTACTAAATAGATCCCTGAGTCGGTCAATAACAAGCCACTAAGCACAACTCCCCAAATGTTATAGGGTTATGAAAATAAGCGAGGTTATGGTAAGATAGTAATGGGGAGACTATACACTCTTTTATCAGAATAGAACATCAATGGAAGCGACAAAAATAAACAAATGCATAAGAATATAATCAACCAGTACAACACCTTATCACATGATAGTCAAAACAAAAAATAAGATACTCAACTAAAAAGGAAAAATTACTATGAAAATGCATGTGTCATGTTTTTTCAATGAAACTAATATTGAAGACATAATGACACCCATGCGGGACCCAAACCATGTCTGGTTCCCACACCCATGCTCCATTCCCAAACAGAAACCTATCCCAGGTCCTTGCCCTTATCATGTACCACAACAACAAAGTCTACTCAAGTACCGATCAGGCGGCCCGAATAGGGTGCCTATACGACTCAATAGGGTAGCACCCGTAGTGTCTAAAATAAGTCCAGTTAAAATATAGTGTATGAAATTATATCAAGAAATATCTACAACTCATAATTAAACATTTATCACATTTTAATTTAATCCTTAATCATCACATTTTTCCTAGTTTCAATTCATGTCTCACATTTAAATCAGAATTAATAATTTTCAATCATTTGGTGATGAACGCCATGCCAATCACCCCAAATTCATTTGGTGTGAAATGCCTTGTCAAGAACCCCAAATATCATTCAGTGTACAACCCCATATCTAACCCCCCATATCACATTCCTGGATAATTAATGGGGAGGAACACCATGCCACAGTCCAAACTTCTAAATTGGTCAAGAATTCCATGTTTAGAACCCTCACTCTCAATAATTAAAACATTCATTAATCTACAATAATTTATCCTATCATTCCCTTACTAATATAATAATTAGTAGAACATTTCATAGACCATTAGGTAACCCAAAAATTTACTATGAACATAACACATTAGTTAATTCAACGATTAATTAATCAACCAACAAAAATTTTATTCCATATAATAAATATTCAAAATTAATTATCCAAATAAAATATCAACTTATCAGAATTAATTCACAAAATTAATTATATTTAAAACATCATGTAACATAATTAATTCACAATTAATTATCATAGATAATCAAACATCATCTCATAATCAATTTACCCCAATTTATTATCTTAACAAAACCAATTCAATATCTCAATTAAAAAATAAAAATTCATAAAAAATTCCCCAAATCAATCATCAATTTGGGTATCCCCTTATTTCTGAGATTAAATCCTTAATTAATCATCATGGAAAACCACAAGTCAATTCCATATTCCTAATTTCTCAAATTTATGAAATCAATTGTTAAGGGAAGATTTCAAATAAATAATCCCATATACAAAAATTACATCCACATCTATGGGAGATTGATTAAGGAAAAAATCCTCGATTTGTTATAGATGTTCGCTCAATGGAAATCCCCAAAATCTGAGCAGCAATATGACGTCAATCACTATCTTGATCTAAATTTATATACCCAATATTAAGATCAAAATAATTAATATCATACAACTCTAGATCTGGATCCACAATCCTAGATGTATATATTAACTCATAGGTATAAATCCATTGAAATGGTGGAGATATTCCCCGAAAATATCAAAGAATGATTGAGGAAAGAATGAGAGAAGCATCGAGATGAAATCTACATACAAGGGAGAGAGAAATTATTTAATCTGGGATTTAGAACTCGAAGAACATCATTCAAATAGCCTTGGAATCCCCCAAGAAGGCTCTAGTAAAGCCTTGAATTTTCAACCAAAAACTAGGTCGAAATTTAGGGGTTTTAGAGGATCATCTTATATAAAAACTAATATTAAAATAATTAAAACTCATTCACATGTTTTCCATGATAGGTGAGTATGTTTAATGATAACAATGCACCAACTGTGGAGACCACACTTTCCAGGTTTACGTTTTTTTCCCTGGAAGAGGTGCACAGTTTGTCAAACTCTTCACAAACTGTGCAAATCCAACTTTCTGTTAATTTTTTTGAATATCTCACCTAATCAAATCCTAATCTACAACTCCAATGAAAATGTACTTAAAACTTCAAAAGTACCTACAAAACACAGCTAAGATGATTCCAAAAATGGAAAGGATATTATAAGAAGATACATGTGGATGTGACTCTTGAATATATTTTCATAGTTGTAATTCCCATGTAGAATCCAATTTTAGATGGAATTGATCCATATCTAGTGCATGAAAAATAGGCCATGTTGTACACATGGTTTGAAAGTATTTAGGGATATTCTTCAGATATTTATAAATTGTAGAGACCCGAAGCTTAACGTACATGGACATTTCATTACTTTTGAGGAATACTTAGTACATAACAAAAACACACACACAAGGACCATAATAGTTTAGTGTCTTTGGAAACTAGGAATATAATCTTCTAATCGTTGTGAAAGATCTTCAGCATCTCCCATAAAGATCTACCTTTTTTTTCTTACCTAAAACCTTGATTTATATCCTGGGGAAAAGAAATCATAAAAATGGTGAGCTCAAATGCTCAATAAGGGTAAGCATGGATAAAATAAAACATACCATATACATTTGAACTTATAAACATGAACATAATGTTTAAACATCAAAAGCATAAAAAATGACATAAAACATGGAAGTACGTAAGGCATAGATCATAAAGAAACATTAAGAATTAAAAAATAGCATTGGAATAAAACATGTAATTGTGGCATCCATTAAGCACATGTAATGATTTCCATAGTAGCCAAGGCATTGCTGCCAAGACCATATTAGTGAACAAAGTCCCTTTCGGAATCGAGTTCACTCCTCGTTTCAGTCCTGTTTTACTGAACCGGTTTAACCTGCCATTCCATCCATGTCAATCTCATGAGATATAAATCATTACCCAATGCATTAGAGGGAGATATAGGTCCCACCCATCTCATAATGAAATCATTCTTACTTGTTCCACAAAATCATAAATCATACATCATAGCATAACCCATGAAATAAAATGGGATTCTTAAACATCATTCCATCATAACATAATCCATAAACAATTGATATCATTTCATCATAAGAAAATTGAAACCATTTAAATGATAGAGACATTTTAATTGAAACATACACATATGAAATAATGTCATCCTAGATGGAAAATAGTTTTGACAAAACACTTGAAAGGAATTCATGAGGAAAATATCCTTTCTTCTTTAAAATCATTTTCTTTTCACAAAATTCCATGAAATTTTAAAAGATAAGGGTTTTGTTGAAAATAATCATGCAATCTTGTAGAGGAAGATTCTTGAAAATGAGGCGTTATGAAACCGTAAAAATCCGTTCATGCCGTATATGTAAAAAATAACATTCTCCACGTACTTTTGTCAGAAAAGTCAAAAAGTACATTATATGGTAACCAAAGGAAAGATTCCATTCATACAATGTGGTAAAAATTAAATAAAGGGTAAAAATGACTTTAAACATACATGGAAGAATGATAAGCATTTTAAGAAAGTATTTTTTAGAATACAAGGTCATGGATGATAAACGTAACCCCAGTAAATACTTACGTATAAGCAATCTCAGATAAAAATGAGATTGAAAATTTATCCCTTACCTTATGGCCGATATGCATCCTATGTATCTGAAACTCCTGTATAATGATTTAAATAATGTCATTGACTTATTAAAGAATCATATTAATTGTTATGATATCATATGTGGTTCAAATAGGACTTTATAATACCCGTTCTTTTGTAAATTCCATGTTAAAGTGTGTTTTGGGTAAAATCATTTCATTTGTCGTCCGTGTTTTGACTTGTAATTATTCATATGATTACTTAGATCACAATTACATAATTCCAGAATATAAAACATGATTTATATATAATATATATTCAGAATATACATATATATAATAGATTGATAAATGGAAATAAATACACCGTTCATGGAGACGGTAGGTCGTACGTACGCATGAACGTTGTTTTCGTTTCCTCATTGAATTTAATGGAATTAATTGGATGACATAAATATATATATATATAAATCCAGTATCATTATTATGTCATATATTTCATGATTACTTATTATATATACTTTATAATCATTTATGAATGGTTAATCATTGAGAATGAATATCGTCGCGTCATGGAGACGGTATGTCGTACGTACGCACGAGCGATGATATCGTTCCCATGATCGTGGAATTTTATTGGAGTGTATGTATACTATTAAAGAATCAATATCACATTACAATAATCATATATAGTAATTATTTACACCATTATACCCATCCATGTAAGGTGGTGGTGGAAAATATATTACACCACGTCGTGGAGACGGTATTCAGTACGTACGCACGCACGGTGATTTCATATACCATAGGATGGATAGATGGTAAAATATGGTCGTTTAATACTTATAATAACATATCAGTATATATTAGTGATAATGATTTTATTACTTCATAATGAAACAACTAAATAAGAAGAAGTGGAAGAAGAAATAAAGTTGAAAGAATCAGTAACAGACATTACCTCTTCTTTGAAGCGCCTCTTTGAGTCCTCCACTTAGGGCACTAAAATTGGTCTTTTAAGAATACCAGGACCTCTAGGATGTTTCTAGGGAAGTGGATAATAGAATTTGTCAGGGGTTGGACGAGATTGAAGGCTCAAAGTGGTGTGAGGAAGAGAGGGAGGAGGTGCCCTTTTATAAGGGAGGAGAGGGGCTCCTATGGAAAAACTAAAAATATTATTTTATTATAAAGACAAATTCGGTTTTAAATAGTTCCAAATTGATTTATTTATAATCTAAGGCGGGGATGGGTAGAAAGCCTCTCATCCAATAGAATTTAGACAAGTTTAGGTTCCTATTGTAACCTAATCATTTAGATTTAACATTAAGTAAAATAATTTTACTTTTACCGTGTCTTCTTGTGTTCTTATACTATAAGGTTAATAACCTTTCTACGAGCAGCCAAACGAACCCAAAGATGTTTATTATTAATATATATTACCTTATCTAAGTCATTTGGCCGAAACTTAGATTTTTAGGAATAAAATAACAATTACTAATATAATATTTGTTTTAAAAACTATTTTATGTCAATTTTGACACTATTTAGTAATTGATTTTGGTGAAAATCATAACAAAATGATTATTTCGAAAAAAAGTAAATTAAATAAATACTAACATGTCATATTAACCTAGAATATTAGTTTAATTCATAAAAAGTCTCAAATTATATTTATTTGGGTATTTACAATATCAAATATTCTAATTTTTCACTATTATGGTAATTACTGTATCATCATTGTGTCATAAATAAATTAATTTATTTAATGTATAAAAATTATAAATAAAATAAAATTATTTAGGAAATCTTATTATATTTCTATGTAATATTTACAATCCAATTTATCTTATGTATAACACTATATTAAAAATTTGTTAGTTAATAAACTTTGATTTTAACTCTTTTAACTCTTCTTTGAATTAAATAATAATAAATGTCCTAGTCTAATCCAAGTGGGCCTAAATGGTCATATTTTATTCCTAAGGTTGTTTTTGGTCGAATTAAACTTATCCAATAGAATTAGGACATGTGTTAGGGAAATAATAATATCATTTTTACCCTTAATTACCTTATTTACTTTTAACCGTGGTAAAAAAAAGTAAAAAGTTACTATTCACCAAAAATTTCTTTCATCTCATTGAACCACATTTTACTTACTGACATCAACCGTGTCTCTCGGATTTTTGAAATTCCACTAACAGAAGTGGTAAAAATAAGTTTTATGAAAAATTCATTTTTTTAACCACCGCTTAGTGGTTTCACTATTCATCAAAAAATGAAAGTTTCCAGAAAAATACCAAAAATTAGCCCTAATCTATATTTGATATTACGAATTCAAAAATGATGTCTATTTTATCAAATTCAAAAAATATCAGTTGCATTAATTAATTTAAAAATTAATTCATGTCGTCAAAACAAATAGCGTGTTCTTAAGAGATAATAACTATCAAAAGATTGACATTTGTTTATGTCTGGTTTAAATGTGAAATTACATCCAATGACCAACATTGTATTAAATTGTGAAAATATATTCTAAATATACTTTAAAACCACTCAAATTAATAATTTATCACTATTAATTATTTTTATTAAAAAGGTTGTTTTTAATTAAAATTTAGTAATTTTCACTATTCATCAGAAAATGAAAGTTATCCGAAAAGTACCAAAATTTCACCCTAATCTAATTTCGATATTCAGAATCCAAAAATGAAGTCCATTTTGAACAATAAAATTTACAAAATTTCAAAAAGTGGTTATTACTATTCATAACGGCTAGTTTTAATAATATTTTAATAGCATATCATTGTTTGGAGAAACTCGGTATTGCGTACAACACACGCTATCACGGAAGGTCGCGCTTGTGTGTAATGAAAGGAAATTCAAGGATGCATGTTGTTCTAGCTTCTTTTGGTGTAGAGTACAACACAAGACATTAATGAAATTAAACAGAAATTTTTTCATAAAATATCGGGGTGTTACATTCTACCCCCTTAAAATGAATTTCGCCCTCGAAATTCATCGGGGTTATAAATGGTTTACTAATCGAAAGTTTCTTTAATAGAAACCCACATTGTAAAAAGGAATACCAAAACCAATCTTAAAAAAAATAATGAAATGTAATGGTTACCCACATAAACTAATCACTGGGTTTCCACATAGGAGAACATAGGTGAAAATATGGATATGGAAGAAAAATCTAACCATCAAGTTCTGATGGAGAGTGGTAGAGAACATGGCTATGAAATAGCCAATAATCAAAAAGCCATAGATTTTCGATGATCTAAGGTACCATCAAATTCATCAGATATAAGGGCACTAGGACAACATTTTTGGGTTTCAATATCATTTCCCTAAAGTTGGTGAATTAAAAGAAATACTTACATGATTTTGGTACAATTTCACTGTTTTTCGTTCTTTGAACAATTTCCACTTCATCTCTTAATGAAATGAATTTGAATTTGTTATTCATGAAGTGTTAATAGATCATGTGATAGAATGATGGGTCCTTCCATCTGTTTCAAACAAAAGGTTATCAAAAGTTATCAAATATACGTAAGTCCATATATGGTGAGTTTAATCATATACGATTCCAAAAATTTACTTATAATTCATATATCATAACGCATAATAAAATAAAAATAGTTTCTACTAACCAGGGACTTCCTGTAGGCCAGTGGTAGGCGATAAAGGACACTTTCACTTCAGTTGTGGGTTCGATTCCCATAGCCTTGTCGGACGCGATGGGCTGTCGCACGTCCTACAGGTTTTCCTTTTTTAAAGCTATATTACTATAACATCACATCAATAATAATGAAAAATGTTCTATCCTAAATTTTTTCCAACATAATCCATTCCAATCTTTTGGATTATCTAAAATACTTCGGTCCAAGATCATAGTATAAAGAAAATGATTACTTCAAATGTCACATAACAATCACGTGAATGCCATCATTTATCCCCCATATATCATAATATATATCTTGTTGGTTAAATTACAAACATGTGAATACCTTAATCATGTATTCTCTTGAAGAATGAATACCCATTAATTGAACCATAGTTAAAACATGAATGCAGTCAAAAGTTAACTCTTTCCACATACCAAAATCCAAAAATTCTATATACTCAAACCATGATATAACCTTCTACTTATATTAGTCATGAGCTCATGAATACGGTCAAACATTTCATTTTCTCATTTTCCTTTCATTATGCGCATATCATCTACATTCCAAAAATATCTGAATAACCTTTCATGGATACTGGTACCATTAATCACACACTTTCAAAACTCAAGGAAAGACAACAATGTAACAATCCTTAGATGTCTCTTTATTCCATATTACCATGAGATTACTTATACAACATTACACATGATAAACATTTAATCATTCCACTACATTCTTAAACCATTGACCGAGCTTCAAAAATTCTTTCATCTCACATATCATTTGTAGTCTCTTCATCATCATCAACATAAATACTACCCATACGACCATACTGATTCTCTTCATGAGACTTTTCCTTAGGGAATTGGTTTACATAATGCCCGTACATTCCACATTTAAAACATTTAACCATTGTTGATGTAGTAGCAATACCATTATCCTCATCCCTGGTGTTAACTGATCCTTTTCCTTTTCACTTACTAGCTTTGTGTCCTTCTTTTCCACACCCAAATCATCTTCCAGTTCCTTTGAAACAATCTCCCTGATGCCTCTTCCCGCATGATTTACATGAGGGAAATTGAACATTCTTTCCTCTATGATCATCATGAAAATCCATCTTTCTCTTATTATATGAGTTGGGAAACTTACCAAAGTTGAGATTATTGATCAAATTATGAGATTTATGATTAGGCATAATAACGATGTTTGGACATCCAGATCTTGATTCATTTGGTTTCTCCTAATGAATATCATTCCATTGTCCGTCATATCCTCCATTATCATGAATCTTCCTGTTTCCAGCTATTTTCTAAAACCCAAAAAGAATAGTGTGAGAGGAAAAAATCATGCTACAGAAAACAACATAGTAAAGGGGGAGTATCCTCAATATCTAACAACTTAGGTTAAATTTTAAGATTGTTACCATAGTTTCAGGACTATATCCTATAAGTATACTTATCCTTAGGGACATCCCTAGACATGCCTTAGAAATATCTTTAGGGATCTCACTAACGTTTTCGCATCCTAGTTTCCAAAGTTTGACTAAACCCTTGCTCTGATACCAACTGTAGAGACCTGAAGCTTAACATACATGGACATTTCAATACTTTTGCAGAATACTTAGTACATAACAAAAACACACACACAAGGATCGTAATAGTTTAGTGTCTTTGGAAACTCGGAATATAATCTTCTAATCGTGGTGGAAGATCTTCAACATCTCCCATAAAGATCTCCCTTTTTTTTCTTACATAAAACCTTTCTTTATATCCTGGGGAAAATAAAACATAAAAAGGGTGAGCTCAAATGCTCAGTAAGGGTAAGCATGGAAAAAATAAAACATACCATATACATTTGAACTTAAAAACATGAACATAATGTTTAAACATCAAAAGCTTGAAAAATGACATAAAACATGTAAGTACGTAAGGAATAAATCATAAATAATAATTAAGAATGACAAAATAGCATGGGAATAAAACCTGTAATTGTGGAATCCATTAAGCACATGTAATGATTTCCATAGTAGCCAAGGCATTGCTGCCAATACCATCTTAGTGGACAAAGTCCCTTTCGGAATCGAGTTCACTCCTCATTTCATTCCTGTTTTACTGAACTGGTTTAACCTGCTATTCCAGTCATGTCTATCTCATGAGATATAAATCATTACCCAATGCATTGGAAGGAGATATAGGTCCCACCCATATCATAATGAAATCATTCTTACTTGTGCCACAAAATCATAAATCAAACATCATAGCATAACCCATGAAATAAAATGGGATTCTTAAACATCATGCCATCATAACATAATAGATAAACAATTGATATCATTTCATCACAAGAAAATTGAAACCATTTAAATCATAGAGACATTTTACTTAAAATATACACATATGAAATAATGGCATCTTAGATGGAAAATAGTTTTGACAAAACACTTGAAATGAATTCTTGAGGAAAATATCCTTTCTTCTTTAAAATCATTTTCTTTTCACGAAATTCCATGCAATTATAAAAGATAATGGTTTTGTTGAAAATAATCATACAATCTTGTAGAGGAAGCTTCTTGAAAATGAGGCGTTATGAAACCGTAAAAATCCCTTCACGTCGTATAAGATAAATTTAACATTCTCCTCATACTTTTGTCAGAAAAGTCAAAAAGTACCTTATATGGTAACCAAAGGAACGATTCCATTCATACAATGTGGTAAAAAGTAAATTATGGGTAAAAATGACTTTAAAAATCCCTGGAATAATGGTAAACATTTTTTGAACGTATTTTTATAAAACAAGGTCATGGATGATAAATGTAACCCCAGTAAATACTTATGTATAAGCAATCTCGGATAAAAATGAGATTGAAAATTTATCCCTTACCTTATATCCGATATGATTCGTATGTATCCGAACCTCCTGTATAATGATTTAAATAATGTCATTGAGTTATTACAGAATCATATTCATTGTTTTGATATTATATATGGTTCACTTAGGAATTTATAATACCCGTTCTTTTGTAAATTCCAGGTTAAAGAGTGTTTTGGGTAAAATCGTTTCATTTGTCGTCCGTGTTTTGACTTTTAATTTTTCATATGATTACCTAGATCACGATTACATAATTCTAGAATATAAAAGATGATTTATATATAATATATATTCATAAGATACATATATATAATATATCGATAACTGGAAAAAATACACCGTTCATGGAGACGGTAGGTCGTACGTACGCATGAACGTTGTTTTCGTTTCCTCATTGAATTGAATGGAATTAAATGGATGAAATAAATATATATACATAAATCCAGTATCATTATTATGTCATATATTTCATGATTACTTGAAATATATACTTTATAATTATTCATGAATGGTTAATCCTTGATAATGAATCTCATCGCGTCATGGAGACTGTATTCCGTACGTACGCACGAGCGATGATATTGTTCCCATAATCGTGGAATTTTATTGGAGTGTATGTATACTCTTAAATAATCAATATCACTTTACAATAATCATGTATAGTTATTATTTACACCATTATACCCATCCAAGTAAGGTGGTGGTGGAAAATAGATTACACCACGGCATGGAGATGGTATTCCGTACGTACGTACGCGCGGTGATTTCATATTCCATAGGATGGATATATGGTGAAATATGGTTGTTTCATACTTATAATAACATGTCAGTATATTATTTATACTGATTTTATTACTTCATAATGAAACAACTAAAGAAGAAGATGTGGAAGAAGAAATAAAGTTGAATGAATCGGTAACAGACATTACCTCTTCTTTGAAGCGCCTCTTTGAGTCCTCCTCTTAGTGAAATAAAATTGGTCTTTGAAGAGGACCACGACCTCTAGGATGTTTCTAGTGAAGGGGAAAATAGAATTTAGTAGGGTTTGGCAGAGCTTGAATGCTCAAAGTGGTGTGAGGAAGAGAGGGAGGAGGTTCCCTTTTATAAGGGAGGAGAGGGGCTCCTTTGGAAAAACTAAAAATATTATTTTATTATAAAGACCAATTCGGTTTTAAATAACTCCAAATTGATTTATTTCTAATCTAAGGTGGGTATGGGTCTAAATAATCTCATAAAATAGAATTTAGACAAGTTTAGTTTCATATTTTAACCTTATCATTTAGATTTAACATTAAGTAAAATAATTTTACTTTTACCGTGTCCTCTTGTGTTCTTATACTATAAGGTTAATAAACTTACTATAAGCATCCAAACGAACCCCAAGTTGTTTATTATTAATATATATAACCTTATATAAGTCATTTTTCCAAACCTTAGATTTTGAGGAATAAAATAACAATTACTAATATAATATTTGTTTTAAAAACTATTTTATGTCAATTTTGATACTATTTAGTAATTGATTTTTGTGAAAATCATAACAGAATGATTAGTTCGAAAAAAGTTAATTAAATCAATACTAACATGTCATATTAACCTATAAAATTAGTGTAATTCATAAAAAGTCTCAAATTATATTTATTTGTGTATTTATAATATCAATTATTCTAATTTTTCACTATTATGGTAATTACTTCATCATCACTGTGTTATAAATAAATTAATTTACATAATGTCTAAAAATTATAAATAAAATATCATTATGTAGGAAATATTATTATATTTCTAATGAATATTTAAAATAGAATTTATCTTATGTATAACCCTATATTAAAAATGTTTTAGTAAATATACTTTGATTTTAACTGTTTTAACTCTTCTTTGAATTAAATAATAATAAATGTCCTAGTCTAATCCTAGTGGGCCTAAATGGTCATATTTTTTTCCTAAGGTTGGTTTTGGTCGAATTACACTTATCAAATAGAATTAGGACATGTGTTAGGGTAATAATAATATCATTTTTACCCTTAATTACCTTATTTAATTTTAACCGTGGTAAAAAAAAGTAAAAAGTTACTATTCACCAAAAAATATTTTCATCTCATTGAATCACATTGTACTTACTGACATCAACAGTGTCTATCGGATTTTTGAAATTCCACTCACAGAAGCGGTAAAATTAAGTTTTATGAAAAATTCATTTTTTTTAACTACCACTTAGTGGTTTCACTATTCAGCAAAAAATGAAAGTTTACAGAAAAATAACAAAAATTAGGCCTAAGCTATATTTGATATTATGAATTCAAAAATGATTTCTATTTTATCAAATTCAAAACATATCAGTTGAATTAAATAATTTAAAAATTAATTACCGTCGTCAAAACAAATATCGTGTTCTTAAGAGATAATAACTATCAAAAGACTGACATTTGTTTATGTCTGGTTTAAATGTGAAATTACATCCAATGACCAACATTGTATTAAATTGTAAAAATATATTCTAAATATACTTTAAAACCACTAAAATTAATAATTTATCACTATTAATTATTTCTATTAAAAAGGTTGTTTTTAGTTAAAATTTAGTAATTTTCATTATTCATCAGAAAATGAAAGTTATCCGAAAAGTACCAAAATTTCACACTAAGCTAATTTCGATATTCCGAATCCAAAAATGAAGTCCATTTTGATCAATAAAATTTACAAAATTTCAAAAAGTGGTTATTACTATTCAAAATGACTAGTTTTAATAATACTTTAATAGCATATCAATGTTTAGAAAAACTCGGTATTGTGTACAACACACGCTATCACGGAAGGTCATGCTTGCATGTAATGAATAGAAAATCAAGGATGTGTGTTGTGCAAGATTATTTTGGTTTAGCGTAAAACACAAGACATTAATGAAATTAAAAAGAATATTTTTCATAAAATCTCGGGGTTTTACATAAACTATTGACTAACCATCATGATTGATTTAAATATAAATTGGATATGAATATCTTATGATAAATCTATGGTAATAATGATTAATTAATGTGTCATTATTAAAAAAATCCTACATGTGATTCCATAAACATGTTGTTCACTACTATAATAATTTTATCTTACTCGAGGTTTTTTTTCTGTTTTAGTCAATGGATTGAAACTGAATTAACCATGTCAATTATGAGTGTGACATGAAATTTAATGATTGTTTTTTATCATACAAATCCTATTGGAGTTGTAATGTGATTTCTTTTTTTCTCTTCTCAGCTAATACTATCAAGATATTAATCATGCCCAACATAGAAACAATAAAATGTGAGAACAATATTATATTGAGTCCTAAGTGAAGCCACGATCACCTTCTTCAGGGGGGTCTTCTGATATACATGTTGTTAAAAAATTAATTTGTTACAATTATTAGGTATTATATGTCTCCTAGTGTTTACAACATGTGAAATTTAATCAGATTGTTTTTTGTTTTGAAGGAGAAGGTGACATGTGGTGTACTCTAATAAAGAATAAAAGGTCGAGTGATGAAATTGACTACATGGATTCATATGAGTTCATGAACATATTATTCAACAATAACATTACTAATTTAATATTTATGAAAATCAGTTAGGAGTTTCTTTCGTTAAATAAAAGGGATATTAGATCCATTGGTACATTTAAACCAATTTTTACATGATTTTTGACGTACACTACTTGAATTATCATAGAAACTAAAATTATGGATAAAGGATTCTTCATTTTACTAAATCCAAGTATCATATGGTTTTTTTCCATAACATAGTTCTATAGTTATGAATAATATTATCACTTTTCTATCATGTATAACATATATCTTGTTGTTATGTATCAATCATAGGGGTTTGAAAAAAAGGAGATGAAGGTCAATAGAAAGTCTAAAACACATAGAATGAAGAAGATGATATTTCCATTATACTCTATTTATGGGGAAAAACATGTAAGAAACTATCATATGGATTACTATAAATTCTTTGAGTTCATAAGGAAGTTTTATTGGGAATTTTATTAGCGAAGTGATGGAATGAAGTCAGAATACAATGTGAATGTAAAGAAATAAGCAATAGATACATCTCACCCTCATCAGTGATACAAGTGTATAAAGATTGGGAATTATGATAACCAAAGACCAAATAAAAAGGATAATATCAACGATAAATTTAATAAAACAATTATGTCAGTGAAAATTAGGTAAATCCTATGAAATAACTATTTCTTATGAGGGGTGTGAGGAAATGATGGTGAAAGGCACAATAATCATCTGCTCTAGAAAATATAATTTATTTAATGATTCTAAATCAACATAAAAATAAATATCATAAGAATTTTGTAAGTATATTATGATTTAAACCAAATGATTATATGTATAATGTTCTATGTAAACCCCCATTATTATTAATATGTCCTCTAAATTCTATGAGTCCCTCTAATTGATGTTGGTTGGAATGGTCTACCTAGAAATCATGTCCTTAACACATTGGTTGAATCTAATGTATTCTTAGGAATGTATTTTCCACTACTTCATAAAAACCAAACCAATTTCCTATGAAGGGATTTTATGTTCGATATTTCCAACCAACCTATGATCTTATATAAATGCGACAAAAATTATGTAGATCCTATGGTGACTACATCTAGGGACTGGGTCTAAATTCCCATTTAGAATGTGTGTTTATCTCAAATGGGTGTGGAGAAAATCATCATTTATGATATGTCAATTATTCAAGAATTATTGATATATCTCTAGAATAGTTACACAGTCTTTCACAAAAACGTTATGTGGATTTCTCAAATGAACTCATACCTATATCCACACAAATTTCAAAAACACTCTATAAAAGGACCCCAATTGTTTTTCAGAAATTGAATAAGAAACTCAAACAAAATATTTTTAAGGGATTCATTAGCTTGATCTGTGTCACCATGGGGTGCAATTTTATTTAAAAAAATTATGATGGATCAATGAAACTCAACATTGAATATCGAGATTTGAACAAGATCAATACGAAGAAAAAGTATCATCATTACCATATTGATGATTTGTCCAATTATCTATGAAGATTTTAATACATTACAATTATTGACTATAATTCTATATATCATCAATTAAGGATCAATAAAGAGGATATATGCAATAAGTAATTAAATACAAGTTATGGAAACTATGAATATATTTTAATACCTTATGTATCACAAATTCCTCTTCTATCACCAAGTATTTGATGAATAATGTCTTTATATATTACCTTAATGAGTTCGTGGATGTCTTTATAGATAACAGTACTATATATTCCAAGTGAAAGGAAGATCATGGAGACAAAATGGGAATTCTATTATATACACTATGGAGGAGAAAAAATGTCAATGATTTACAAATATTAAATTTTGACTGAAAGAGTTTTCATTTTGGGTCATATAAAATCGAGATATGGTACAAAAGAATATCCATCAACGACCAATGGTATTGAATGACGGACCAGTCGAACCATGATGATAGATATCTGTAGTTTTCATGTTTTAGGAAGATATTATTTAAGTTTTACTGAGAATTTATGATGTCTATTTAATCCTCTAAAAAGGTTAACTCGGATGGGTGCTAAGATCTTCAGGGAAGATGAATATGAGGAAAATTTCAAGGAACTGAAGAGAAGGGTAGTCATCACAATTTTTCATACATAACTCTATAGTGGAGAAAGGTTTTGTATATATAGTTATTAATTCAAGAAATGATTCATATGTTTTATTATGCATAATCGAATTCCTAAATACTATTCCCCGTGACAATTGAAAATTCATGAGATAAATTATCCAACTCATGATTTAGAGTTATCTAATGTAAGTTTTTCATGAATGATACAAATTTAATTATCATTATAGATAAAAGTGTTATATATAAATTTTTTAAAAATTATTGTAATATATTAACATAGGATTATTTGAACATGCTCTAGATAATATGATAGAGTGGACAAAGGATTATTACTGCTTAACAAATTACCACCATAGTAAAGCGAACAAGGTGGAAAATGCATATAGTCGAAAGAATCATGTTATCTTATCCATGAATAATATTAGAAAATATCCAATATTTTATAATTTTCAAAATAAGTATATTTATATTATGAATGCTAAATTTATTATCTTGAAAATTTTTGTGTCCAACCATCTATCCAAATTAACACTTGAGTGGTGTAGAATGAATATGTAGAGATTTAAAAAATGGGTAGAAATGTTGATTATTTTAAGCACAATTGGGATGGAATGATAAGGTTCATTAACTATGTATTGGTTCTATCCATATCATATTTAATGTGGGATATGTAATTGTAACACCCCAGGTAAATAAAGAATATGAAAATTTCATATTTATCCGTGTTTGTGAATAAAATATTAATATGACTTTAAATGGGACGCTATGATCGATGGCGTACCCAACACGCAACAATGAGTTTCATGGGAAACTTACGTTGCACTCTAATAATAAAATAACATTATTTTAAATTTAAGTTAACATGTAGCCGTTGTATTGGAAAGAAAGGATATAAATAACTAAAATATGATTATATATGTTTTTAAATGTTTTTACATTTATCCAAATAAAAGATAATGGCTTAAAATACGGAAAGAATTCAATTTTAGGCGTATATGCCCTAGTTTTCACTAAAGGTTCACTTAACACCTTTTGATGGAGAACCCTCTTTAAATATCGTTTTGGTCACTCTTATACATTCTTTTGGACCAAATAAAATCCTTTTTTATAATGGGACATCAAAATTTACTTTGTGTATGTTTTTGTTATTCTTCCGATAAAGTTCATTTTTTATGAATAAGTGAAAAATGTTGTATTTTAATTCAAAACCTATTTTAATCTAATTTATTTATATGATTAGATTATCTTTTGAATTGGTTTTAAAGTGAAACCATAAAATATTTTTACCATTTTATTCAATGGTGGACTTTGGAATTAATTTCACTTTGAAATTCGACATAAACAAATATCAATCTTTTGATATATATTGTTTCTTAAAAACACGCTATTTGTTTTGACAGCGGGAGTTAATTATTAAATTAATTAATTATACTTATATTCTTTGAATTAGTTAATGTAAACATCATTTTTTAATTCGGAATATCGAATATATCTTAGAGTGAATTTTTGGTAATTTTCTGAAAAACTCCAATTTTGGATCAATAGTGAAACCACTAAGTGGTAATCAAGCAAACTGAATTTTCAGTTAAATGAAAGTTTACCACTAATGTGTATTTAATTTTCAAAATCCTACATACATGGTTGTAATTATTATGTAAAATGTGGTTTAATGGGATGAAAATAATTTTTTGTTGAATAGTAACTTTTTTTCATTAATCGCGATTAGAGGTAATTAGTGTAACTTAAGGTAAAAATGATATTATAAAAATATGAAAAAACCATGAAACTTTTCCTACCCCTATTGGATGAGTCATGGACGACAAAGACAACCCATGGATCGATTCAGGGGACCCTATGGAGCCTCTTGGGTGAGATAATGACATCAATGCCTTTTTTTAAATAAAGGTGAAAATGACACTAACATAAATTGTTTTACTAAAACAATTTTTAGAAGGGGTTATACTAATTATATTTTTGTATATAAATACTCTTTGTAAAGATAAAAATATTTCCTACATCAGGATATTTTTGTTATAATTTTTAGACATAAAATAAATTAATTTAATTATTACATCATGATGATGCAACGATGACCTCATTAATGAACAGTTTAAATAAAAAGAAACGATAATATAAAATATAAGACCTACAATTGTCCAAAAACTATTGGATGGGAATATTTCGAAGCCTTATCATCTTAGCTTCGAAATATATCAATGTGGGACCTTAGAAATTCGAAACACTTTGGAAAATAAAATAATAGTTTCATGATTTCAAAAAGTGCCCCTCCTCTCCTCTTATAAAAGGCCCCCAACTCTACCTCATTTCACACACTCCTCAAGCCATTGGATTAGCCATCCCCTTACCATTTACTCTCTCCACATCCCTCTACTAATCCTAGTGGATTCCCTTTGGGCATAATCCTTTCAAAGGGAGCGTTTAGGCTCAAATCAAAGGAGTTACACTTTTAAAGGTAATTCATTCTCTCATGTTCAATTGTTTTATTTTGCTTCTCCAACACCCTAAACTCTTTTTATTTACTTATTTTGTAACAAAACCAGTATCTTCAATATAATAGGATTTTTTTTATAAGATTTATTGGATCTACACTCTCAAACAAGTATATCAAATGGTTAAAGAACATACGGTTTCCGTGGATGGCGAAATTCTGCCTCCCGAAACGATGATTGTTCAATACTCATTTAACACCTTAAAAGGTGGCCATTATGATGTAACTATTTTTATATATGATATATAATATGTTTATTATTTCCTTAAGCTTCTGTAGTTTTCATTTATGGCATACCATTATTGTTTTCATTATGGGTATACACGATATCTTCATTTTAGGAAGTGCGGACTACCGCCCCCTCAAAGTGATATGATTCGTTAATGCCATACGTGGGACGTATAAAGGATGGATTTAATGTTATTATATATGATTTTATACTGGAATTATAATACCCCTATATATAATTATTATTTCTTTCCATTAAAGTATGAGATGGAAATGAAAGTAGCGTTCATGCGTACGTACGGCTTACCGTCTCCATGAACGGTGCATTTCATTTCTTATCCCCAAATGTAATGTACTATTATAAGTACATGTATATAATGGATATAAATGAAGAATTATACATCTAAAGATGAATATAATTATGGAATTTAAATATACATACCTCTCATTTAGTTTTAATTCCACTAATATGACAAAGAAATGAAAGTAGCGTTCATGCGTACGTACGACTTACCGTCTCCATGAACGGTGCATTTCATTTCATACCTATAAATGATTATGTAATATTATAAATACATGTATATTCTGGATATATATGATATATATGCTATCCAAATCAGGAATTTCATTCTGGATATAAAGAACCTTTGACCACACGAACAACATGTAATTGTAAGAAGTCCACTTTCGACTTAAGAACCAAATATCGAGAAAACAAACATTATTAACTTAAATTATTACATAATGTTTATAAAATTACAATAAGTGATCTAAAAGGAATAATGAAATAGAAAAAGGTTCTCAATAAAGTGTAAATTAACTCAAGTTTATTATTCAGGACATTAAAGAATGATCGAGTCAAGTCGGACCCGAGGTAAGGGATCCTACTCCTCTCTTTCTTTTTAAGTATGCTCTTTTATGTCATTCCTTTTAAAGCTCATATTTATTGTGATTGGGATGTTATTTTATATTAATATTACTGTAATTTTTATGTTCATATGATGATAGACCCTATTATCTCTCATCAATCCATTTTGGATGTTTTGAGTGGCACCGTTAGGCTGCCGAATTTTCGTAAGAGATCTAACCTCTCTCTTTCTTTTTAAGTAATCTCATTTATGTCACTTATTTTAAGCTCCTCTTTGTTATGTTGGGGGATGTTATTTTTTATTCCTATTTCTGTAAAGTTTATGTTGACATGATGAGATACCCTATTTGATCTCATTAATTTATTTTTGTATGTTTTCTGTGGCGCCGTTAGGCTGCCGAGTTTTCGCAAGTGATTTTTCATCTAATTTTTATTCCAATTAGATTTATGCTACATTTTCCACAATTTCCTTTGAGTGGTGAATGTACTACCCAGTATTATACTCATTGTGTAATATTCTTTCATTTATGAGTATTTACATCAATGTTGAATTTTCCTTCCTTCACGGGGCGTATGTTTTGAAAGATACCCATGTCGGTAAGGGAACCATTCACCCTCCTCTTTTTAAAAGACTTCTGTTGTTGGGTCTTTTAATTTACAAATTTTTATGTTGGGATATGTTCACATATATCCTTATTGATGTAACTTTTATGTCCAAGTGATGAGATACACTTTTTATCTCTCATCAACTCATTTTGATGTGACGACGTTAGGCTGTTAAGGAAACTTCTTATCCCAATTTCGATTTCTATGGGATCAACATGTAGTTATTGAATATGTCATCCTTTGAATATGTGTGAATTACCTTTGATTATTTTACACATAATATCCACTTATATTTGGTGTATTCATTTGTCACACATAATTATGTAATTGATTTATCCTTAAACCAAGGATATCGTCTTTGTATGGGACTTCGTCTCAATCTCCTCTCATTGAGGCATATTTTGTTTTATACAAAACTTTATTTTATACGGTGTATAAACCCCTTTTACTTTTAATTTTTTCCAAAAGAAATCTTATTTTTATACGAAGAGTTTAACAAAACGAAAAAATGGAATGTTTTTGTCGCACGTATGCGGCGAAAACGACTTCTCCGCCGCCGTGACCATTATTTGAGTTTCGGCTTCCTCTACAAGCCATACCTTCTTTTTAAAAGAAAAATAAATACCATGTTCTACATTTCTTTTATTTTGGTATCGAAAATGGTTTTCATAATGGTTTTATTATATCAATGTGTTGTATCGATATCTTGTGATTGAAATGTGGAAATGTTATGTTTCCTTTATGCATGTTTTATGTGATATGATTATGTTATGGTTCTTGGGCATTATTATGAAGACGGGTGGTTTCATGATAAACTATGGGCGGGTGAGCCCGTTTTAGATCTCCAATGCATTGGGTAACGCGAATGAGTGAAACGTTAAGGTTTCTCCAAAGAGATTTAGGGAATATACTGTGATGGGTATTCCAAAACGTAACCAAGAGGGTTACTCTGTACATAAGAATGTTATGAATGCCTCAAGTTACCATTATATCTTATGATTTCATTGATTTATTCATGGTTTGATGAGGTATGTTAATGTGCCTATGTTTTATGGGTAAAGTATGATTTCATTCTTATGTATATATGAACTCATGTTTCCTTTCCATATTTTTATAACCCTTACTGAGCTTTTTATGCTCATCCCAGGTTTTTGAAATGTTTTTCACAGGTCAAGGGAAAGGTACATGATGTGATGATAGTGTCAAGGATGTGTCCCGAATGAATCCGTGTTTTATTTTAAATATGTTTCCGTTGATGGGAAGAATGAATATTGTCTTTTATGTTACCACTTTGTTTAAATGTGGAATGTAATGCAAGTTTCATGATCTAATTCTCTAAAACTCTAAATCTGAAAAGATCCTCAATGTGTAATCTTGTAATAACTCAAGATTAAGTAAGGTTTAAGGCTGGGGCCTTATAGTTGGTATCAAAGGTCAGTTTAGATAACTTTAGAGGTTAGGGTATTCTCTAAGCATAAGTGACATTACCATAATGGTTATGATTTCAGAAAGAGTCCTAGTTTTAGATAAAGTGAATGAGTAAGTATATCGTAGTGTTTACCTTCCTCATTAGTACATGATGGTTTTGTTGATATACTCACACTGACATTTTTGTTTTTAGTGAATGGATGGATCTCGCAGGCACCAATGTGACAATTGGTTTGAAGGAAACTGTGGTGGTTCTCTGATTAAGAGACTCGATGAAATGGGGTATTCAATGAAGAAACTCGTGGTTGTTCTAAACCAACTATCAAGGAGTCATGATCAACCATGTGAACCTTGGTATGGTCTATAATGCATCATGTACGAGATGACCAATCGATGTGGAAGTTCAGGTAATAATTGAAAAGGTATCCATTAGGGTTTATATGATCCTTACTTTTGAGGTAATTATGGGTTATTATTTGTTATGATGGAAAATGAAAGGAATGAGATAAACTTGAGGTTAAAATATGTTATGTTTATTTTTGAATATTTTGTCTCGTTTTGGGAAATGTTTTGAGAATTATTTAGTTTTGGAAAAAAGACAACACGAAGACCATGTGACAACCCGTCGCGTCGGACAATGCTGCGGGAATCGAACCCACAACCAAAGTGGGACAGGTATTTATCGCCTACCACTGGACTACGTGAATTCCCTGGTTAGTTTGACTGATTATTTCTAGTTATATGATTTTATGAATTAAGAGTAAGTTTATTTTGGGTTATTTATGAAAATGATTAACCTATCATGGAGGATATGTGATTAGGTTAATTACTTTTCAATACGAGACTTTAGGAGTAACAGATGTTGTTTGGAGATAAATGTTACGATTTAACATGGAAGACTATGTGACTAAATCTTTCAAATATTTGGGTTTCAATCGTAGATTGGTTTACATTGAATAATTTCATGGACAAATTGTTTATCGGATGGTCCTCGTTGAACTTTGGGTTTTGTTGGACAAATTTTGGAGGTTAAGAATAGATTTTCTTTTTATAAAGGGTTATCCTTTTCTGGATTATCTGGTCTTGTACTATCCTTTTTGGTTTTGGATTTGGTTAAAGTATAAAGACATGGGAAGTATATAGTTCTCTTTTGTGGATTAGGTGATTCTCTAAAAGTTGATTATAGCACTCTTAATTTGAACAAGTCTTCCTAAATACTCACCTTTTGGAGAAAATATGAGTTTGTGTAAGGAATCTAATAATAGTTGAAATTCAAAATGATAAGTGATTATGTTTCCTCATGAATAAAATCCTCAATAAAAAGTAACTTAAAACAGAAATGTTGTCTATTGACTTTTTCTACTGGGGAATCGAATGCCATTTAACCCATCACAAGTTTGTGATTTTCTTATGGTTAACTTTCTCCTAGATATGTTTACTATCACTCTCCCTCAAGAACATGACCCTTTGTTTTTTCTTCCATGTCCATGTTTTCTACATGGAATCCTAGTATGGGTTAACTCGAGTGACCTCTGTACTTATCTTCCTTTATTTTAAAGATATTGTTTTACCGACTCTTGTTCCGATGTGGGACTTTCAAGGATGTTTTCAAGCTCAATTTTAAAAATTACGAGGACGCAATTCCCAAAATGAGGGAAGGATGTAATTCCCCAGGTAAATAAAGAATATGAAAATATCATATTTATCCATATTTGTGAATAAAATATTAATATGACTTTAAAGGGGACGCTATGCTCGATGGCGTACCCAACACGCAACAACGAGTTTCTTGGGAATCTTACGTTGCACTCTAATAATAAAATAATATTATTTTAAATGGCAGTTAACATGTAGCCGTTGTATTGGCGAGAATGGATAGAAATAACTAATATATGATTATATATGTTTTTAAATGTTTTTACATTTATCCAATAAAAGATAAAGGCTTAAAATATGGAAAGAATTCAGTTTTAGGCGTATATGCCCTAGTTTTCACTAAAGGTTCACATATCACCTTTTGATGGAGAACCCTCTTTAAATATATTTTTGGTCACTCTTATACATTATTTTGGACCAAATGAAATCCTTCTTTATAATTGGGACATCAAAATTTAATTTGTGTATGTTTTTGTTATTCTTCCGATAATGTTCATTTTTTATGAATAAGTGAAAAATGTTGTATTTTAATTCAAAACCTATTTTAATCTAATTTTTTATATGATTATATTATCTTTTGAATTGGTCTTAAAGTGAAACCATAATTTTTTTTACCATTTTATTCAATGGTGGACTTTGGAATTAATTTCACTTTGAAATTTGACTTAAACAAATATCAATCTTTTGATATAAATTGTTTCTTAAAAACACGCTATTTGTTTTGACAGCGGGAGTTAATTATTAAATTAATTAATTATACTTATATTCTTTTAATTAGGTAATATAAACATCATTTTTGAATTTGGAATATCGAATATATCTTAGATTGAATTTTTGGTAATTTTTTGAAAAACTCCAATTTTTGATTAATAGTGAAACCACTAAGTGGTAATCAAGAAAACTGATTTTTTAGTTAAATGAAAGTTTACCAGTAATGTGTATTGAATTTTGAAAATAAGACATACATGGTTGTCATTAGTATGTAAAATGTGGTTCAATGGGATGAAAATAATTTTTTGGTGAATCGTTACTTTTTTTCATTAATCGCGATTAGAGGTAATTAGTGTAATTTAAGGTAAAAATGATATTATAAATATATGAAAACACCATGAAACTTGTCCTACCCCTATTGTATGAGACATGACCGACCAAGAAAACCCATGGGTCGATTTATGGGACCCTATAGAGCCTCTTGGGTGAGATAATGAAATTAATGACTTTTTTTAAATAAAGGTGAAAATGACCCTAACATAAATTGTTTTACTAAAAAAAATTTAGAAGGGGTTATACTAATTATATTTTTGTATATAAATACTATTTGGAAAGATAAAAAGATTTCCAACATCAGGATATTTTTGTTATAATTTTTATACATTATATAAATTAATTTAATTATGAAATCATGATGATGCAACGATGACCTCATTAATGAACAGTTTAAATAAAATGAAACGATAATATAAAATCTAAGACCTACACTTGTCCAAAAACTATTGGATGGAAATATTTCGTAGCCTTATCATCTTATCTTAGAAATATATCAATGTGGGACCTTTGAAATTTGAAACACTTTTGAAAATAAAATAATAGTTTCATGTTTTCCAAAAGTGCCCCTCCTCTCCTCTTATAAAAGGCCCCCACCTCTACCTCATTTCACAAACTCCTCAAGCCTTTGGATCAGCCATCCACTTCCCATTTAATCTCTCCACACCACTCTCCTAATCCTAGAGGATTCCCTTTGGACAGAATCCTTTCAAAGAAGCCTTTAGGCTTAAATCAAAAGGAGTTACACTTTTAAAGGTAATTCATTCTCTCATGATCATTTGTTTTATTTTGCTTCTCCAACCCGCTAAACTCTTTTTATTTACTTCTTTTGTAACAACAACAGTATCTTCAATATACTAGGATGTTGTTATTAGATTTATTCGAGATCAACTCTCACAAAACTACATCAAATGGTTAAAGAACATACGGTTTCCGTGCATGGCGAAATTCTGCCTCCCGAAATAATGATTGTTCAATACTCATTTAACACCTTCAATGGTGGCCATTATGATGTCACTATTTTTATATATGATATATAATATGTTTATTCTTTCCTTAAGCTTCTGTATTTTTCATTTATGGCATACCATTATTGTTTTCATTGTGGGTATACACGATATCTTCATTTTAGGAAGTGCGGACTACCGCCCCCTCAATGTGATGTGATTCGTTAATGCCATACGTGGGACGTATAAAGGATGGATTTAATGTTATTATATATTATGTTATACTGGAATTATAATATAAATATATATCATTATTATTTCTTTCCATTAAAGTATGAGATATAAATGAAAGTAGTGTTCATGCGTACGTACGGCTTACCGTCTCCATGAACGGTGCATTTCATTTCTTATCCCCAAATGTAATGTAATATTATAAGTACATGTATATAATGGATATATATGATTAATGATACATCTAAATGATGAATATAATACTGGAATTAAAATATACATACCTCTCTTTTAGTTTTAATTCCATTAATATGACAAAGAAATGAAAGTAGCGTTCATGCGTACGTACGGCTTGCCGTCTCCATGAAAGGTGCATTTCATTTCTTACCTCTAAATGATTATGTAATATTATAAATACATGTATATCCTGGATATATATGATATATATTCTATCCAAATCAGGAATGTCATTCTGGATATAAAGAACCTTTGACCACACGAACAACATGTAATTGTACGAAATCCACTTTCGACTTAAGAACCAAATATCGACAAAACAAACATTATTAACTTAAATGATTACATAATGTTTATAACATTACAATAAGTGATATAAAAGTAATAAAGAACTAGAAAAAGGTTCTCAATAAATTTGAAATTAACTCAAGTTTATTATTCAGGACGTTAACGAATGATCGAGTCAAGTCGGACCTGAGGTAAGGGATCCTACTCCTCTCATTCTTTTTAAGTATGCTCTTTTATGTCATTCCTTTTAAAGATCATCTTTATTGTGATTGGGATGTTATTTTATATTAATCTTACTGTAATTTTTATGTTCATAGGATGAGAGACCCTATTATCTCTCATCAATCCATTTTGTAATTTTTGAGTGGCACCATTAGGCTGTCGAATTTTCGTAAGAGATATAACCTCTCTCTTTCTTTTTAAGTAATCTCCTTTATGTCACTTCATTTAAGATCCTATTTGTTATGTTGGGGGATGTTCTTTTTTTATTCCTATTTTTGTAAACTTTATGTTGATATGATGAGATACCCGATTTGATCTCATCAATCGATTTCTGTAAGTTTTCTGTGGCGCCGTTAGGCTGCCGAGTTTTCACAAGTGATTTTTCATCTCACTTTTATTCCCATGAGATTTATGCTACAGTTGCCACAATTTCCTTTGAGTGGTGAATGTACTTCCCATTATTATACTCATTGTGTAATATTCTTTCATTTATGAGTATTTACATCAATGTTTTATTGTCCTTCCTTCACGGGGCGTATGTTTGGAAAGATACCCAAGTCGGTAAGGGAACCTTTCACCCTTCTCTTTTTAAAAGACTTCTGTTGTTGGGTATTTTAATTTACATATTCTTATGTTGGGAAATGTTATCATATATCCTTATTGATGTAACTTTTATGTCCAAGTGATGAGATAAACTTTTTATCTCTCATCAACTCATTTTAATGTGACGCTGTTAGGCTGTCAAGGGAACTTCTTAACCCAATTTCAATTTCTTTGGGATCAACATGTAGTTATTGAATATGTCATCCTTTGAATATATGTGAATGACCTTTGATTATTTTACACTTAATATCCACTTATATTTGGTTTATTCATTTGTCACACATAATTATGTAATTGATTTATCCTTAAACCAAGGATACAGTCTTTGTATGGGACTTAGTCTCAATCTCCTTTCATTGAGGCATATTTTGTTTTATACACAACTATATTTTATACAGTGTATAAACCCCTTTGACTTTTACTTTTATCCAAAAGAAATATTTTTTTATACGAAGCATTTAACAAAACGAAAAAATGGAATGTTTTTGTTGTACGTATGCGGTGACAACGACTTCTCCGCCGCTGTGACAATTATTTGAGTTTCGGCTTCCTCTACAAGCCATAACTTCTTTTTAAAAGAAAAATAAATACCATGTTTTACTTTTCTTTTATTTTGGTATCGAAAATGGTTTTCATAATGTTTTTATTATATCAATGTGTTGTATTGATATCTTGTGATTGAAATGTGAAAATGTTATGTTTCCTTTATGCATGTTTTATGTGATATGATTATGTTATGGTTCTTGGGCATTATTATGAAGACGGGTGGTTCCGTGATAAACTAAGGGCGGGTGAGCCCGTTATAGCTCTCCAATGCATTGGGTAACGCGAAGGAGTGAAACGTTAAGGTTTCTCCAAAGAGATTTAGGGAATATACTGTGATGGGTATTCCAAAATGTAACCAAGAGGGTTACTCCCTACGTAAGAATGTTATGAATGCCTCAAGTTACCTTTATGTCTTATGATTTCTTTGATTTATTCCTAGTTTGATGAGGTATGTTAAAGTGCCTATGTTTTATGGGTAATGTATGATGTCATTATTATGTATATATGAACTCATGTTTCCTTTCCATATTTTTGTAACCCTTACTGAGCTTTTTATGCTCATCCCAAGTTTTTGAAATGTTTTTCACAGGTCAAGGGAAAGGTACATGATGTGATGATAGTGTCAAGGATGTGTCAAGAAAGAATCCGTGTTTTATTTTAAATATGTTTCTGTTGATGGGAAGAATGAATATTGTCTTTTATGTAACCACTTTGTTTAAATGTGGAATGTAATGCAAGTTTCATGATCTAATTTTCTAAAACTGTAAACCTGAAAAGATCCTCAATGTGTAATCTTGTAATAACTCAAGATTAAGTAAGGTTTAAGGCTGGGGCCTTATAGTAATAGTATGCTCATAGTTCATCCATATATATTCATCTTGGATGTAAGAATATGTATATAGAATTGAAATAAAAATTTTAGTGGGATGCCTAAAAGAGGGACCTCAAAGAGTTTGTTTCTTATTTCTTGGTATCAAATTATGTTAAGGATAAATGAAAAATAACGTATAATACCCATATATCTTGTGAATTACTTTTTTTTTCTAATTACTGTTTTCTTTGGATATTTTTTCCATCCACGCAACTTTGAAAATAGTTATTATATATATATTAAAGAAAAAACTTTGTCTTGGGTTATATGGGATCCCATGTTAATTATGTAATGAAAAATATATAATTTTTATATTTCTCTATAAAGAAAAATGAGGATAGATTAATTTTCACATGATATTGAATTTCCTCGATGGCCTGCATAACATAGAAGGATATGTGTTACTGAACAATAATATATTATTAAAAATATATAATAATATATAACATAGAATATAAATTAAATTTTATTAGTATTATTAACTAAATTATGTAAATATTTTGTTTGAAAAAAATATAAAATGAATTAAATAGTTACACATTATTTATAAATGAATATAAAAACCAATTGAATATGAATGGAGTATTTTCAAAAAACAATTATTATCTTCATAAAGTTGTTTTAATCATAATAAATTAAATAAATTAAAATTAGTATGTGGAAATAAATTAATAATATATATTTATATATATATATATATGAAATTTTTTTTTTTAAAATAAAATATATTTTATAAGCTTAAGATAAGAGAAAAACCAATTTGACACATAAAACCAAATGCTTTTATTAAGGTAGTTTTATTATCTTTTAACTGTGAACCAATATTAAATCCAATTTTTTGAACTAGTATATATTTTATATTTCCAAATTAACATATAATTTTCAATGTAAAAATAAATAATTATGTTATGATAAATTTTTTTATTTTTCTATATGGTTTTATTTTTTTAATGAATAGTTAAAAATACTGGACTTTAATTCAAAACTACTATTTCTTCTAATTCATATATAAGGTAAAATAATATTTTATATTTTTTTAAAAGTATAATTAGACAATATTTCAACTTATTAATAAAATTAACATAATTATAATCAATTTAAAATTTACATTGAGTATAAAAAAAATTGAAAACATTTAAATGATTTTACTTTAAAACTCTACATTTTCGACCTGACTAAGAGATTAAATTTTAATTAATTTCTTCAACTTATGAATTTTAAATTTAATAAACCGGATTTGATATTTGGAATAATAATAATTTTTAATTTATAATATGTTAATATGTATTTTTGAGAGACATTATCAGTGAAATTTATTAACATTAATTTCCAAGACTATGGTTAAATTGAACTTAATAAGTGACGAAACTGTAACCCTAAGTCCCAAAACGACCTAAAAACTTGTCAAATATCCATTAGGTTTCTGTATTTTGAACATATAACACATTTTATTGAAAATTGATCATTATTTAACCACTTTTAAAAAAATAATGTTTGGTGGGGTTCCTTTGATTTAAAGCATTATAAGAGCGTCACCCCTCCTCCATTATAAAAGGCCTCCTCTCTTACCACTTCATCACACCTCTAAGAAACACATGTTTGGAAAAATATACCCAAAAAGATTCCCAATATTGATAAATTTTTCCTTGAATCCAATATTTCGTTGAAATACTTCCGAGTAATTTTTTTGGTGCAAAACAAAGGGAGATACCCAATTAAGAGGTAACACCCTCCCTCCAACATCATTCTTTAATTATCATTATCGACTCCATGAAATATTATTTTTCCCATAGTATTATAATAAAACATATATAATAAATATAATATTTTTTTATGAAAATTATTATACATAACTTAAAATTCATTCCATCTAATGGGTTATGAACAGATAGTATACGTCTACAGTGAACTATTGTGTCACTAACAGATGATTTTTATTTTTTCCTTTACCACCTCTCATAGTGTAAATTATAATGGAACATATATTTATATATTTTATATATAATATTTATTATGTATTTAATCTTCTTCAATTCCTATAAAACATATATTTTTATACCTTTCATTTTGTGTTAATACGATAATTTAATTTAAGGAAGTGTGGACTAACACCCCTTCAAAGCTATACGATTCATTAATACACTACATGGAATTTATTAAAGATGGGTTTAGAAAAATTATATGATATATATAATTTTATAATAATAATTTAATGATATTATATACATATATGAATATATTTCATTTCCTACCATTCTTTCAATTTGACAATTAAAATGGAAATATCGTTCATGCGTATGTACGACTTACCGTATCCATGAAAAGTGTTTTCCATTTCATAATTGAATATTATATAGATTATTATAATACAAATATAATTCATATACATTATATTTGTATAATTTGTTAAATTATGGAATCTTGAAATATATATAAAGATAAATGATATAAAAATGAATACAAATGTGAAGAAGAAAGCAAATATTATCTGACGTGATACCTTAATAAAGGATTGTTAACAATGAATTAATATAAGGTCATAATAATACCATATATGGTATTAGATATAATAATATTTTTTCATTAAATTATTTCTAATAAATTTATATTTATTACATGGGTATTTTTAATGAGCACGACAAGAGTCAATACACAAGGTAAGAGAATTTCATCTAAATCCTAATTTTGATGAGATACATTATTTATTAACCACTCAATTAATTTGTGTGGTGTATATACAAAATATTAATGTATATTATGCCTATTGTATTAAAATATATGGTTATTTAGATAAAAATTTTATGGTTAATCAATCAAGGGTTTTATGTTTCATATGTTACCAATTTAGTAATGTATTTTTTGTCTAAATTTCCATTATTTGAGACAAAAGCCATTTTATGAAACTATATTTTCATAGTAGGTATATATTATATATATTAAATGTTATATGACAAATATCATTGATTTAATTATATTTTTGGTTTCATTTGATTTCATTTTTTACATGGGTAGTATTGTTAATCTTTTTCAATTTATAAGAGTTTATTGAAATAATCTCACCACTCTTCGAGATTGATTATTATTATGCTTCATTTGATGAAATATTATGATAAATATCTTAAGATAAATCATAAAATTCATTATTATATTTTTATTCCATATATTTTCATGTATTGGTATCTTTTATCCATTCATTAGTACATAAGATAGTTAATAAAGTGTTTTTAATTATGTTTGACTTTACCACCCTCTCCAATCAGAAATTTTGGTTCATTGATAACCATGTCTTCAAAAAGGTTTCTAAAATTATTATATAATCCTCCTATTAACATTAAAATAAATTCATACCCATGATATACCTTTTTAAATATTTTTTTAAAAAATATTCTTCTTTTCATTTTCTGGTCGAGGCATCATTCTGATCTTCTAATGGTGTTAAAGGAATGTTCAGCGTGTTTGGGTTTATCTACCATCATGACCAAAGTTCCCTTGGAAATTAATTTAAAATATTATATTATTTTTTTATTTTAAATTGAAAAATATTTTCAATTATTCTGGAATTCCATTGATTCAAATTATATTCAATGAAAATTTTTATCAAAAAATTTTCACACTATATTATATATATTCAAAGACAATGCTTGTAATTTTTTTTCAAGATTACATTATAATTTTTCTTGTTAAATGTTTTAAAATAATCTGTTCAAGTCTTCTTTATATATTTCAATCCCATGAAAAATTTCTTGAAAAGGTTTTATGTCTTATAGTATCATTTTCAATGAAAAAGGGATATTTTCCTTAAGACGTATTTTTGAATGATATTTAAAAATTAATTTCCACCTCATCCGACATCCTTTTATGTTAATTATCCATTTCCTGGAAATTTTCTATATAATATATTCATATTATTTATCTAAATAGATTATGTTTGATGTCACATTCTTTATGAAACACATTTCTCTATGTAAAGTTATATGTTAATGAAATCCGTTTTTCATTCACAGGTTTTGTTTTTGACGAAATGGTTATGAAGCATGTATATTTTTTAATGGTTATGATATGATTACATGTTTATGATACCAATTTCATTTCATGGGTTATTTTGTGATTTTTTATTATTTTGTTTTCACATTTATGTATGAATTCATTATGATATTAATGGAACTAATATCTTCAACCAATATATTTGGTAATGCTAAATGTTTTATTTGATCAAAGGCTACACAAACTGACATCCTTGGCCTAAAATAATATTGTAAATTGGAGGAAATACAATGACATAAATGATAGGTTAAATGGCAGTACATCTCAATCCTCAAATGAGAGGGTAAATGGGAGGACATACCATGCCCAAAACAAGAGGGTAAATATGAGGATATCCTAAGATATAATAAAGGGTATATGGGTGGAAATAAAAATTATTAAACAATAGGGTACACTATAGAGAATTCAAATCCTAATGTAGTTACATTGGTGATCATTTAAATCCATGATTGTTATAAAGGTCATGGCATGCCTCATTGACCTTAGTTGTTTAAAAGTGTTTTCCAAAATTCCTTGTTTTTCTTATTATGATATGATATCATAGATTATGTTCATTATTTTAATATTATTAATGTATTATGAACTACCAATTTATATGATGGTCTCTAATATTCAGGATATAATATACATATTTTCTTCTCATGTTCCATACTCATTGTTTCATGTTATTCTTATGCATTTCCTTTTTTACCCTTATTGAGAATCTGACCTCACCCATTTCATATGTTTCCATTCCCATGGTTATGAAGAATGGTTTTAGGTATAAGTACTAAATGATGATATATTTATTGGAAATATTTATTATCTTTCACTTATATAGAATATTTTTTCGTGTTTCCAAAGACATTAAACTATTACTATCCTCAAGAATTTATTTTTTTAATGTACTGAATATTCATAAAAAATTATGTAATATCCATATATGATAATCACGTGTCTCTATAGCTTGTATAAAAGTAAATATTTAGTAAAAATTTCTAAAATATAATGAGATATCATTAGTGATATCACCAGGTTTATTTATAAGGATATGTCTATGGATATGTTGAAAGAAATGTTTAAGGATAAGTTAACGTTTAGAAAAATGGTCCTTGAATTTTGGTGCAGGATAGAGTGAGTGGTTTATTAGAAATATATCTCGATATGGATACTACATTTAGATGTGTCCCTAGAACATATATAATTAGGAGTAATAACACTGATAAGTTGTTTTAGTCTAGACTCATGGTAATATGGTATATAATAATGGTTGTTTCTGTACACCCAGTTTGACACTCTCAGAGGACATGTTTTAAAAAAACAAAATCTACATGAACCATTATAAATATCTAAATATATGATTATAATTAATATCCTAGGATAAACCTATGGCCTCTTATATTAGAAGGTTTGTGTCATGATTTAGATATCCTATATGTAATGTTTCATGATTAAATGGTTTTCATCTATGACATGTATTTTTCACCCCATGCATCATATTTTATGTAAATGAAGAGTACTAGAAGGAAAATCTATGACATTTATTTTTTAAGATGTGTAATGTAGGGAAACTATTGAAATTTATTTACCACGTGGAAATATCCTATTGGAAATTAGTAAGGTGGTATGAGAATTAGTTATACTAATGAAGATCAAGAGATCGTAAATAACATGTGAAAGTTATATGATTATCTACTATTATTATTTATATTAATTATAAGAAGCATGATTTGATTAAGGTTTAGGAACCCTATGAAATGATTCATATTTCATATTATAGTAAATAGGTATTATGGAATAATTTTATAAAGCACCAGTAATGGTTTAAGAATGTAGTTGGGTGAATGAAG
Source organism: Viscum album (assembly GCA_963277665.1). NCBI lineage: Eukaryota > Viridiplantae > Streptophyta > Magnoliopsida > Santalales > Viscaceae > Viscum > Viscum album. The sequence goes on along the minus strand of OY728121.1, from coordinate 1,149,007,904 downwards.
TACTTATGTTATTGAATAAAAATATTAGTTTCTATAAATCATAAAATATATAAGTATTTTCAATATAAATATTATTAAAGATGCAAAATAATATTTTTAATATTGGTTAATACATAGAAAGGTGATATTTTGATTAAGGTAATGTAACCATTAATGTGATAATGATGTTGGGAAAATTGTATTTCACTGGGATAAGGAGATGATTGATTTAGATAAAGTAAATTTGATATCACTCAATACCTTAGATCTGATTTTTCTTGAAAATTGTAACATTTCATCATAGATGATGTTTATAACTTCTAGGAATTAAGCAATATATCCAATAACCTTTCGAATAAATAAACAAAAATGTTTTCAAAAAGTATTTATTATATTTATTATTATTTCCATGATTCAAAAGAATATATGATGAGTGAATTGCAATGTTTGGAATGCGATAACCAAGATATAAATTGTGATATATATTAGATTAATGTTAATATGATTTCTTGATTTCATTTCTAATGAATTGGATTTTCATCTATTTTAATGGTTATAAGTTTAACCATTTATGGTATGATTATGTAAAATTTTGAATGATGTCACAAACAATCCACTAGGTCCTCTATCATGACTACCCCAAGCCCGCCTTCCATATGATATGGGCTGGCGACTAGCACCAATGGCGTAAATCCATAAACTAGGAAGGCATTTACTTTATAACTGTAAATGAACACATCAGAGTATACAACTAGAAGCAAATCACTATGTGAAACAGTATACAAAAGAAGTGATGGAATAAAATGGGCCCAAAATACATGCCCTGCAAGAAAGAATAAGTACAACTGAAAGCAAGTACCTCTGATGAAATGTAAAAAAGTTACTAGGTCGTCTTCTGGGGTTCCTAGTTGAAGGGTAGGTACAGATGGCCTCCTCATCACTCTCTTCTATCCGTCTCATCCGTGTTTCGTCATATCAAGTTGTCAAACTCCGAGTACCATCTAGTCCCGCTACTCTGCCTCAGTCACTACTGTCCATTGTCTATATCCTACACAATGAGGTGTGGGAAAAGCTAATGAAGTGTTGAGTATAACGATACTAAGTAGGGATCCCAAGACCCTCAAGGTCTCACAAAAACCAACAAGGAAAAGACAAAAAGTATGAAATCAACAGATAATCCCACTCAGGAATATAACCATAAATATACATATTTATCACGTAATCCAACACAATAATGAGGAAATCCAAAAGCTTCTGACCCAACTCAACTAAGATATTATTCTAGGGGTAGTATAAATTTGAACCCCCCGCTGCAGGAGAAATCCTTCTGTATCGAGTATAGTGGGCATGCTGTGTCACATAGAGGCACAGCCCACTAACTAGGACTGATGTGGTACTCATCCTATCGAGTTTCGTGGATCTTCCACGCTCACACAGAGGAACTCTCCACTGTGGTTCTGCTGTGATCACAAAGAGGATCTCCCCCTCATAGCCTGATGAGGTACTCCAAGTGTCGAGTATCGTGGGTCTTCCACACTCACACAGTGGAGCTCCCCACCATAGGTCTGACGCGCTCACACAGATGTGCTCCCCAATGGGCTAGTCTAATCAGTCTGTGTCCAATTGATCAGTAGTCATAATGTCTCATCCGCTACTAGGTACCCTCACAAATTCTTTCTCGTCTCTAAAAGGTCCGCGCCAAAATCTACTAGTTGATAATCCAACTATCACAAAGACACATGTAGAGGTATCTAAAATGTCTGCCACATCATAGAGGTCTCGACACAACAGACGGTGCATCAAACAGATTCCCAATCTGTGAGTTATTAGTCTTTTTGTCCCGGGGCCAGGTTTGATTCATGTACGATCCAACCTGACCGTAACAAAAATGTACCCTGAACTTCAGTAGGGTATTCTCAAAGGGACTGTCACATTCCAAGAATACCAGCGCCCTGAAAGTTCATCAAACAGACGTCTGGTGCCAAAGATACGGCCAATGTATGTAATGGGTCAGTTGTGGGCATGTGTCCAGTACGACCCCGTCAGGCCGACTCGGCCCAACCCAGTCTCAGCCCACCTGGTCTGGGTCAACTTAGTCAGACTTTCTGGGTTTGACTCGGCCCATTGGGTGTGTCACCCAGCCATGTTTTTCCCAGTTCACTAGGCCCGACCTAGTGAATTGTGGGGGCGGTTTGGCCCGAGCTCAAGGCCAGTTCGGCCCGAAGCGTTGTGAGGGAGTGGCCCGGTGTGACTCGGCCCGAAAAGCACATGGGATCCAGGACGTCGGCTCGGTCGGGAGCGCGCGGGTCATGCAGAGGTTGGCTCAGGGGTGGCCCATTCGGGGTGGCACGCATGGAGGTCAGGTCAGGGGCAGTGGGGTAGGCTGTGGCAGAGCACTGGGCAGGATGCCAGTTAAGGCATGGTAATGCGCCGGGAGGCTTCGGGGGCACGGGCAGGGCACGACATCGGTCGGGTAGGCCGCGGGGGTCTGGGAAGGGCACCAGAGGGCCGCAGGTAGGCGGCCTTGGTGTCGGCCTAAGCACCGAGCAGCACACCGGAAGGTCGCGGGCTGGTGGCATGGGCATTGGGAAGCATGCCGAAAGGCCGTGGGCAGGCCAGCTCGGTAGAGCATGGGCCAGTGTGGGCCTATGACGCGATTTTTGGAGACCACATGTAGCACGAAAATTGTCGTTGATGACTCTGTTGCCCCGTCGTTGATACATCACCATGCCGTAGAATGTCAAAATAAGAGTGTGATTGACGGATGATGTCAGGACATGTTAGGGTGGCCCGAACCCTCAATGTTTAGGGGGATATCATTTGTTTCATCATGAGGAAAAGATGATAAAAAATATGTTTTCATCAATCCCTTATAAACTTTTGAAGAAGGTAAGAAAAATGTACGACACCAACAAGTAATAATCCCCCTACCATTGATTTGCCAATCGTTGTTCATTGAATTCACAGAAAGATGGTCGTCGATCTGTGGTAGGCGAACACATCCCACGTCGAAGGAATCCGAGGAATATGGTTGGAGGGTGTCGTTATTCGTAGTCGAAGGCATCCCTCAGCGGCGTTCTTCATCGAGAGAGCATTCTTCATTCATCGGTGGTCGTTCTTCATTGGAGAGTTCCTCTCCACCCCAAGATCTACCAAAATTCCAAGGGAAAAATAATAGAAGAATATTTTTTCTATTATTTGTTGGCACAGAAATTCGAATTTCGGTGTTTTATTAAATGAGACAACTCATTTAATTAATGGAGTGTAGTTGGCTCAATTAAGTGAATTGGGTTGGCATAAATTAAATAAGGGAGTTCAAAAGGTTCCAAGGGGTTACAAGACTGGGTGGTCCCCACCCAAATTATATCCTGCCAAGGGAGGTTATGTTTGGGTGGACCCCACCACCATAACCTCTCATGGTAGGTTAATGGGTGGTGGAACCCACCTCCAACCACCACTTAGAGGTTTTAACCACCAAGAATAATAATAAAGTCACTACTTTATTTTTATTTAATTTAAATCTAAAAAACCCAAAAAATAGCTTTTATTCTTGACCATATGTTGTCAAGGTGAAAGTCTTCTTAATTGAATACTGGCTCTAGGAGTTCAACGATGCCCTCAAATTTCAATTCCAAGCAGCGGTTCAAATGTTATAAAATCATGATTGTATGTTTACTAAACATACCCGTACAAAACTTTAGAAATTGATTCTGGGCACACCGGGCCCCTGAATCATGTGCTGTATAATTTTAACAGACTCATAAAAATCCCATGTATTTATGAAAAACAATTTCCACCAAATTTATGGGTCTTTACAATATCCCCACCTTAGTTATTTAGGTACATGTTAGCTAAAACTCGAATTATGGTAACAAATGGGTGTACTGAGCACGCATTTGAGCATCCCGCTCCCATTTTCTCGCCTGGAGGTTCCTGTGCTTCCAACGTATGCGCACAAGAGGTATCGACAGTCTACATAGGACCCGCACCTGTCAATCCTCAATCTGCACTAGAACCTTCATAAAAGCCTCTTGATCGTCAACTTCCAGCTCTCCATGTTTGATGATGTGGGAATGGTCATGCATGTATTTCCTTAGCTAAGATACGTGGAAGACATCATGCACCCGGTGCAACTTTGGAGGAAGAGATAAGTGGTTACCCACCTTGCCTACTCTACTGAGGACCTGGAACGATTTGATGAACCTCAGATATAACATTCCACCTCAGCCAAATATCCACAGACCTTGTCTAGGTGAGGCCCATATAAAGATGTGGTCACTATCCTCGAACTCTAGAGGTCTCTACCTCCTTTAATCATATACTTTTGTCCTACTCTGTGCAGTCTTCTTTTGCTCTTGGTTGATCTGCACCTTCTTGTACACAGCTCGCACCATCTCTTGTCTCACTAGTGCTGAACCCCTAGGTGAGTCTAGAAGAATGTTGATCTGTATTGTTTCCCGTACGACACCTCGAAAGGTTCCATACCGATGGTTGAGTGATAACTATTGTTATACACAAACCCCTAAAATGGAAAGTGATCCTCCCATTTGTGACTGAAGTCGAGGACACAGGCATGTTGAATGCCTGCAAGGGTTTGAATGGCCCACTCAGTCAGGCCATCTGTCTAAGGATGGAAGGTGATGCTCAGGTGAAGCTGTGTCCCGAAAGCCTCTTGTAACCCCTTCTATAGCCGGGAAGTAAAGTGTGTGTCACAATCTAATATAATCAAAAAAGTTACTTCATTTAAACACAAAATATCCTGTACATAGTGGCGTACCAATCTCTCTAATGAACCATTGCATCTAATCGGTAGGAAGTGGTCCGACTTCGTGAGTCGGTCAACGATCACCCAAATCGAGTCATGACCCCTAGATGTACACGAAAGACCCATCACAATGTCCATGAATATCCCATCCCACTTCCATTCTAGGAACACTAAGGGTTGAACCAAGCATGCTGGTACTTAGTGCTCCGCCTTCACTTACTAACAAGTGAGGCATCTTGAGAAAAACTCTGTTGCTGCCTTTTTCATACCTAGCCAATAGCGCTGTAGTCTGAGGTCCTGGTACATATTCACCACTTTTGGATGTACCGCTAGCGGGGAAGTGTGTAACTCCCTCAACTCCTCCTCCTGAAGTGAAAATGGTACCAAGGTACGTCCTCTGAAGAGGATGACATGCTCCCCACCTTCAAAAAATCAAGCAGGTGCCTACCTTGTGGATATTTGAGAATGTCATGTCTCTCATTGCGGATCCCCATGCTTCACCTTCCTAACTCGTTGAAGAAGTGTGGGAGTGACCATAAAATAATATAAGAATGCTGCTCCATCTCTATCCACAAAGGATATATATAAAGAAGCCAGCTGCTTTATCACCTCTTCTAGTAGCTGTATACCAGAAATCCTATTGAGTGCATCTGCAACAATGTTCCCCTTCCCAGGACTATAGACTATCATGAAATCATAGTTCTGGAGGAACTCAAACCAGAGTCTCTAGCTCAGGTTCCGATCACTCTGAGAGATGATATACCTAAGACTCTTGTGATTAGAGTACATGGTAAAACATTCACCCATCAAATAGTGTTGACAAATCGTCAAGGTGAATACCTCTACAGCTAACTCCAGGTCATTGGTAGCATAGTTCTAATCTTGATATATCAGCTTCTGAGAACCATATGCGATCAATTTAATCTCTTAAATCAGGACACACCCATATCCAGTCCTTGATGTGTCGCAATAAACTCTGTACTGTACGCCTTCCTCTGGATGCCTCGTGATGGGGGCACTAGTCAGCCTCTACCTCAGCTCCTGAGAGCTCAACTAAAATCTATCCGACCACACAAAGGGTTTCCCATTATTTTTCAAGGATTATTGTGGTGATTTAACCCTGGAGAACTCCGGAACAAACCTCCAGTAGTATCTAGCAAAACCCTGAAAACTTCGTACCTCTTTCACACTCCTGGGTGGCTCCAAAGCAAGTACCGCCTCAATATTCACTGGATCCACTGCAACTCTAGCCTCTGAGATTACATGTCTCTATAAGTGAACCTCTAGAGTCAAAAAATAGAACATCAAGATCTTACCATAATGCTAGTGCTCTCGGAGTGTGTCACGTACTACATGAAAATGGTAGGCATGACCCTCCTCAGTAGTTGAGTAGATTAGAAGGTCATCGATGAAGACTAAGACAAAGTGATTGAGGTAAGGCTGGAAGATCCTGTTCATGAGACTAATGAACACTACTGGTGTGTTGGTTACGCTGGAGGGAATAACCAAGAACACATAGTGGCCATATCGACACCTGAAGGCTATCTTATGCACATCCTCGTCTTGAACTCTAAGCTGGTGATAGCCAGATCTGAGGTCTATCTGTGAGAACCATTGTGCTCCCTTCAACTTTTCAAAGAGGTCGTCAATCCACAAAAGTGTGTACTTGTTCATTATGGTCACCTGGTTCAGGAGACGGTAGTCAAAACAGAGCCTCAAGAATCCAGCCGCCTTCTTGGCGAACAGAATCGGGGCTACCTGAGGAGAAACACTGGGCTGGATGAATCCCTTACCCTGCAAGTCCACCATCTGTACCCACAGCTCACGAAGCTCAAAGGGAGCCATCCTATATTCTAGACTAGATATCGGTTTTGTCCCAGGGTACATGTCAATGTAGAAGTCCACCTCTCTATAAGGAGGTAGTCCTGGAATATCATCTTGGAAAACATCCGTGTACTGGTCCACCACTATAAGATAAGTTGGACTCTCCACATCAACTGATCTGAGGGTAAGTCATGCCAGCTTGTGAGTGTTCGGATGCACCCTCCTCCGAGTATGTCTGTCATGTGGGGAAATGGTTCCCGTCTTGCTGGTGAATGTAAACCCGGCCCCATCTATGCATACACACTTCACTTTTCACCTAATTCAGTCAATCTGAACATGGTCTGTAGATAACCAGTCCATACCCAAGATGACATCATAAGGCCTCGATGCTGCTACTAGTAGATCCTAGCTGAAGCTCTATCCTACTACAGTAAGATCACATAGCTGGAACTAGTGCATAATCATCAAATCAGCTCTTGTAGGAGTCTCTATCTATAAGGATCAAGCCAATGACATTGTCGTAATCTCTAAGCTCTGAATGGGGGCAGTTGCAAAGAATGTTTGATTGGAACCTATGTCGATAAGAGCTATAGCTGAGGTGTATTAGACACAGATCATACCTCAAATAATCTATGGAGAACTGTGATGATATGACTCATCAACCTAAAGCTGATCTCTCCCCTATCTACTTGATCCTTACAGTGGGGGGGAGGGGACCTCCGGGTGGTGGTGGTGGCAACACCTCGTAATGTCCTCCACCGGTAGCTTCACCTCAAGATCCTGTACCATGTCCGCATCCTCGTTGTGGAACGCCTTTTTCGAACCTCTAACTCTACATTGGAGGTCCCTAAACTGTATTATGATCATCTAAATGTTGGGTCAGACAGTCACGAGCCATGTGACCCCGCCCGCCGCATGAGTAACACTACCTGCTACTGGCATGTGTCTCTCTGTTCCATCTTCCCCGCACAACCGATCCTGAGTCATGCGGTCGACCACACATGGGTCTGGTCCTCTTGGACCTTTGCGTCATCTATCTACTGCCATCTTTAGAAGACTCTCCACATTTCGACTAGTGGTGGGTCTTGCTGCTGGAGACTTCTCATCAAGGAAACTCTCCACAAGGAGGGATCTCTCTAACACCCCCGCCTACGTCGGAATGCTGAGTGAGACCCTTGATGCTCTGATCTACCATCTGAACCCCTGCTCGAAGGTCCAGGCCCTGAAGAATAGGTCCCACACCATATCTGTGGAGTAGCGCTAGTGGTCGGTGAACCTTGCTGAGTACTGAGATACCATCATGGTACCCTTTTATAGATGTAGTATCTCCTGTATCATCACCACTCTTAGGGTCTCTATAACAAAATACACCCATAATAGGCTCTCAATGTCTTCCCAGAGAAGTGTCACGTCGTCATGCACTTTGAGCATCAAGCTCCACCATCTGCCTGCTGCTGCATTAAGGAGACTCGAAAACAGGATCACCATGAAGTTTTCAAGTGTCCATAAAAGCCTGAAGACTCTCACCACAACCTCTAGCAAATCCTCATCCGCCTGCAGGTCCGTCTCTCCCCTGAACATGGGTGGCCTCTGGCGCTGGAACTCATTCAATGCGCTCAAGTAGAGTGCATTGTCTTCTACTAGGACTAGTGGTATTAATGCCACAACAGGATGTAGTACCACTGGTGCCTCCACTAGTAAAGGGCCATGCACCGAGGCCTCATAGCTCAGTGAGCTATTAGAGCATACGACTCTCGTGGCTCTAAGTGGTCATCTAAGGGGAGGAATCCTGAAGGGAAAAGATGCGACACAGTAAAATGATTACACCTAGTGAGATGAACTGGTAGAGCAAACATAATGAAAACTTTTGGAACACACATTCAATCAGTGTTTTCATGCGCTGAGTTTAAAATCAGTAGTCAGTGTCCTGGTGTATGGATACGTCGGCTGACTGCACCAACACTTGACTCCGTGAACTGAAAACCACACATAGTACACTTAACACTATTTCTTCACTAAAAATAAAAATAAGATTTCTTTGTTCTGTGGTATAACTGACTCCTTTGATACGAAAATGTCATGGCCCATCCCCTGGGGCCCATATTGTGACAACCCCAAGCCCGCCTTCCATAGGCCAAGGTCTAGCGACTAGTACCAAAGGCATAAATCCCTAAACTGGGAAGGAATTTCTTTTATAACTGTAAACTAACACATCAGAGTATATAAATGGAAGCAAACCACTAAGTGAAACTGTATACAAAAGATGTGATGGAATGTAAAAGGGGATGGAAATAAAAGCTCAATAGGAAATTACAAGTACAAATGTAGGCATGTTCCCCTAAAGAAATGTAAATCAGCAACTGGTTCATCCTCTGAGGTTCCTACATGAAGGGTAGGTACAGATGGCCTCCTTAGCAATCCCATATGTCCATATCCTTTTTGTACCATCACACTGAGTGGGGCACCTGCGGGTACAGTCCAGTCATTCTACTCTCTTCCTCAGTCAGAGTTGTCCGCCATCTACAACCAACACATCGAGGATCGGGCAAAGCCAGTGTAGTGGTTAGTTTAATGATACTCAGTAGAGAACCCCGAGACCCTCAAGGTCTCACGAAAACCATCAAGGAAAAGCACAATGTATGAAATCAACAGATAACCCCACCTAGGAATATTCCCATACATATACCTATGTTATCATGTAATCCATCTTAATCATAAAGAAAGAACAATGTTACAGACACAGCTCAACCAAGATTTCATTCTAGGTGTAGTATCAATCTAAAACCTCGAGTGCTGGAGAACACCTTCTCTATCGAGTACAGTGGGTCTGCCGCGTCACATAGAGGCACTTCCCACAAACATGGACTAATAAGGTACCCCTCTTGTCGAGTACCGTGAATCTTCCATGCTCACACAGAGGAGCTCCCCACAGTGGGTCTGATACGCTCACACCGAGGTTCTCCCTCTTATTGTTTTCTGATGTACTGCACTTGTCGTGTACCATGGGTCTTCCGTGCTCTCACAGAGGCGCTCCCCACCATGCGTCTTCCACACCCACACAGATTTACTCCCCACTAGGCTAGTTGAATCACTCTGAGTGGAATTGATCAGCAGTCTTCAACTCTCAGTTAACTACTAGGTTCCCACAAAAATATATGTTCTTCTCAAGAAGGTCTGCTCCACAAGCGACTGGTCGATACTCCTACTATCACGAAGTCCAACGTAGAAGTATTTCAAAGTTCCACCACGTCATAGAGTTCTCAACTCATTAGACAATGCGTCAAACAGACCCTCGGTATGTGAGTTATTAGCCTTTTAGTCCCAGGGGCCTGGTTGGATTCATTTACGATCCAACCTGACCATAACTCAAATGTACCCCAAAATCCAGCAGTGTATTCTCAAAATGAACATCATGTTCCATGAATACCAGTTCCGCTGATGGTTTTTCAAATGGATGTTTGATGCCAAAGATATGGCCAAAGTAAGTATTGAGTCAGTAGTGGGCCCGGGTTCGGTCTGACCCTATCAGACCGACTCGGCCCTACCCAGTCTAGCCCAACCTAGTCTGGGATGACCTAGTCAGACTCAATGGGTCTGAACCGACCCATTTCGTGGATTATCCTGCTATGCATGTCCTGGTTCGCTGGGCCCGTCCCAACAAACTGCGGGGGAGGTTTGGCCCGGGCTCTGGGCCTGTTCGGCCCAGTGCGAAGTGAGGGCACGACCTGGTGCAGCTCGGCCAGGAGGGAGTGAGGGAGGTGGGATGCTAGATCAGCTGGAAGCTCACGAGTAGTGAGAAGTCCGGCTCGGGGGTGGCTGGGCAGGCCGCGGGAGGGCGTCGGGCATGGCGTTGGGAGGTCGTGTGTGAGCGAGTAGGGCATGGACGGGGTTGGCCAGGCCGTGGGCAGGCGGCCTGGGTGCCGAGCAGCACACCGGGTGGCTGTGGGCAGGTGACCTGGGCACCGGGCAGCGCGCCGAAAGACTGAAGGAAGGCCGGTTCGGTGGTTCTTGGTCCGACACATGCTGGCGACACGATTTGCAGAGGCTGCGTGTAGCGCAACCTTGGTCGTTTCCACCTCTGTCGCCTCATCATTGATACGTCGCCATGCCGTAAAACATCACAAGAATAGAGAGATCAAGGGAGGATTTCAGGCCATGTTAGGTTTGGCCTGCACCCATTGTGTTTAGGGAGATATAATTTGGATCATCATGAGAAGAAGATGATCAAAAATATGTCTACATCAATTCCTTATCATCCTTTAAAGAAGGTAAGAAAAAGGTACAACTTCAACAAGTAATAAACCCCCTACCATTGATTCACCATTCTTTGATCATGGACGTTGCGGAATGATGGTCATTGAACTATGGTATAAGAACACTTCCCACGTCGAAGGAGTCTAAGGAAGAAGGTCGGAGGGGTTTGTTTTTCTTAGTCGAAGGTGTCCCACATCGGTGTTTTTCGTCAGGAGAGCGTTCTTAGTTCTTTGGTGGCCTACCTTAATTGGAGAGTTCTTCTTGTCCTCCTGCTCCACAAAAATGACATGGGAAAAATAATAGAAGAAAGTTTTTCTACTATTTTTTGGCACAACAATTCAAATTGTGGTGTTTAATTTAATTAGACAACTCATGTAATTAATGGAGTGGAGTTAGATCAATTATGTGAAGAGGGTTGGTATAAATTAAATAAGGCAGTTCAAAAGGTTCCAAGGGGTTACATGCCCTGGTGGACCCCACCAATATTATATCCTCCCAAGGGAGGTTATGTTTGTGTGGGACCTGCGACCAAAACCTCTCATGGGAGGTTAAGGTGTGGTGTCCCCCAACTCCAACCTCCACTTGGAGGTTTTAACCACCATGAATAAAAATAATGTCACTTATTCATTTTTACATAATTTTAATCATAAAAGCCCCAAAACTAACTTTTACTCCCTACCATCTGACATCGAGGTGAAATTCTTCTTATGAATATATTGGTGCTGCGAGTTCAACAGTGCCCTCAGATTTCAATTCCGAGAACCTCTTCAAAAGATATTAAATTCTTCTCATACATTTACTAAACGTACTGAAACAAAACTTCATAAATTGATTCCTGGAAAATCGGGCCTTGGAATCAAGGACTATAAATTTTTACAGAATCATAAAAATCCCATGTATTTAATAAAAAATTTCCACAGAATTTCTAGGTCTTCACAAATGATGCCTTTAATAATAATGTATTATATCACCACATGATGATTTATGAATATTGGATAAACTATTATAAATATATGGTGTTATGATAATTTAAGATATATAGGATGAAATATCATTGATATAATGATTTGTTAGTTCTTCAAGAATGAATAAATTTATCTTCCTTTGTAGAAAAATAGGTGATGTGGATTACAGAACAAGATATTCTGAGGTTATCATGAAACCATTCAAGTATATCTTATCATGATAATTATTTAACACTATGAAAAAGGATCTAGAAATGAGTAATGGTATCCTTGTACCTCCATTTCCAATCAATCAGATTGTCTGTTAGTTCGTTGAATATTTAAAACTTTGTGATTGTAAAATTTCTCCTAACCTTGTTCTCTATCACTCTCCATCAGAACATGAAGGTTATATTTCCCTTCCATATCTATGTATTCACTATCCATCGATGTTATCCCATGTGTAAAACCAGTAATATGTTACTTTGGATAACATATATGTTTCCAACATTACTTTTTAAAAATGATGTTATAAAATTCTTTTTTATGATGTATGTTTCAACAAACAAATATTTCAAGTATTAAACAACTAATAAAATAGAAGAATTTTTATGCTGAAATCCCTTTTACATAGGGGGGTAGAATATAAAACCTTGACTTATTTTTAATAGTTTCTTTAAATTAAAATTTTCATTTAGATTTTTTCCTTTCATGTAAAACTGAAAATATTTTTTTATTTTTTATATTGTGATAATGATTCAATTTTGTGATATGTTATTCCAAGTTAATCATTGATTAATCTAAATTCTAAGGATATATTTCTCTATATAGAACAATGGTATTATCTTATGTTACATTCAATATTGAATTTCATCAACATCTTACGTAATAAGCACGACCGAGTGTTACCAAACAATAATATATTATTAATAATGTATAATAAAATATTTCATACCCATTAAAATAGAATTTATGAATATATTTTACTATATTATGTAAAAATATTGTTTTCAAAAAATATAAGGTGAACTAATTAGTTACATATTATTTATAAATTATTATATGATCTAATTGAAAATAAACATATTATTTTTAATGAAAACTTTTATGATGGTCCAATATTTGTTTTAGCCCTTATAAAATAAATTAATTAAAATTAGAAAGTAATTTTAATGTAATAAATATTTTATATATCCAAATATATTTTTCATGTAATTATCTAATAGGTTTTATAAGAATAAGATTAGAATAAAACTTATAAAACACATAAAACCCAATATTTATAATAAGGTAATTTGATAATATTTTATTGGAGAACCAATTTCAAATCCAATTTTTGGAAATCATACAGATTTAATATTTCAAAATAAACATTTTATTTTGTACTGAAAAAAAATTTATGCTAGGATAAATTTTGGGAATTTTCTTATATGGATTCATTTTTTAATGAATAGGTAAAAATACAAGATTTTAATTCAAAACAGATTTTTTATCTAATTGATTTATAAGGTTAAATTAAATTTTAAATTGGTTTAAAATTTATAATAGTTAATATTTTTTAAAAATATTCCAATTTAGATCATTCGAATCAATTTCACTTTTAAATAAATTATAAAAACATAGAAAACATGTGAAGGTTTTTACTTTAAAAACCTATATTGGTGAGTTGACTCTGGGATTGAATTTGTAATAGTTTTTACCACATCTGGGGTTAGAATTTTTAAAAATTGATTCAATTTTTTTAATAAATATAATTTATAATCTATAATATGGTAATTTTTTTTACCAAATATAATAGTGAACATTAATAAAATTAGTTACAACGCTTAGAGTTAAAATATGTTTAATAAGGGACTAAAACAACACCTTAAGGCCAAAAAGGACCTATACAGTTGGCCTAAAGTCATTTTACAGAAGTATTTTTTTCTCTATCCTCCCTTTTATCAAAATTGGACTATTATGTAAAAATGTTAAATATAAAAATAGGAATTTTTTTCCTTGACATTAATATATTATAAGAGTTACAACCTTCCACCAATATAAAATGCCTCCTCTCCACCAACATCCTCACAAATAAAAATCCACAATAGTTCAAAAAAATGCGAAAATTTATCCCCAAATATCTCAATTTCACCCTGATTCCTCCCTTGTGTAGAAATCCTTCCACAGAATCCCTTTGGTTGAAACCAAAAGGAGATACCCAATTAAGAGGTAACACACTCTATCAAACCTCATTTTTTTGTTTATTTCTAAAAAACATAAAATATTCTTATTTGATTATCATATAACAAAAAAGTACCCAAAATATAGTATTATTAATTTTTTCAAGGTATTCAACCTACACATACACACAATTCCATCTAATGATTAACAAACATAATCATTATGTGTACTGCAGACTATCTCCTCACTTAATACTATTTGTTAATTTTTTTTACCACATATAATGATGGATATTATGATGAAAAAAATATTTATATATATTATATTTAATATATATTATATTTATTTTTCATTAATTATTTTACAACACATATCATTATACCTTTTATTTTCTTTTTAGAACAATAATTTCGTTTGGGGATGTATGGATTACCACCCCTCAAATTAATTTTATTTGTTCATACACTACATTGAATGTATTGAGGATGGTTTTAGTGAAATTATATAATATATATAACATTATATTTATAATTTAATGATATTATATATATACATACAGATGATTTTCATTTATTCTTTCAATACAAAAATAATAATGGAAACATCGTTCATGTATACATACGACTTTCCATCTTCCTTAATGTTGAATTACATTTCATACATCTATGTTATATATATAATTATAACAAACATATTATGGATATAGATAAAATTTTATCATGTTTTAAATTATAGAATCATGATATTATTATAAGTACCAGTGATAAAAAAAATTAGGACACATGCGAAGAAAAAAGTGAATATTATCCAAAGTGAGACCATAACTTATGATGGTTAACAAGAGGGAATTATAAGTTCATAATAAAAACATATATGTTAATATATATAATAATATGTTCCATTAAATTATTTAACGAAAATTTATATTTATTTTATAGTTTTTTTGGATGAGTATGATGAGAGTCAAGACATAAGGTAAGGGAATTTCTTCTCACTCAAAATTTCGGATAGATACATGCCATATTCAACAATCACATATTTTGTGTGGTGTATATACATCCCATTAATGAATTATATTAGTCTTATAATTAAATATATGACTATTTTCATAACCATTTATTGATATCTATATCATTCGTTTTATGTTTCAAAAGTTATCAAATCGTAAGGTAATTTGTGTCTCAATTTTCATTCTTTGAGACACATTCCATGTTATTCACCTTTATTTTTATATGAGGTGTATATAATGACTTTGAAATTTTATATCATGAATACATTTCCTTCATGATATATTATATTTCATTTAATTTTATTTTTTTACATCGGGATTATGGTTTGAAGTTATCCAGTAATAATTGTTTATTGAAATAATTCATCACCTTTGGAGATTATTTATGAATATTCTTTATTGGATGAAATATTATAAACCGTATCCCAAGAAAACTCATTGATATTTTTATCCAACGTTTATTCTTGGTATATTAGTGATTTTTTACTATTTATCCAGTATTTAGTACATAATATAGATAATAATTTTTTTAATAATGTCTGAATTTACCTCCCTCTTTAGTTAGAAATATTTGTTCATTCAAAACTATGTCCTTTGAATGGTTTCCAAAAATTTTATATGATTTTTCTATGATCTTTAAAAAACATTTTTACCCTAGATTTACTTTTTAAATCAAAATGGTTTTAATAAAGAATAATCTTGTCATTTTCTAATCAAAGAATGATTGTAGGATTTTTACAGTGTAAAAGGTATGTCAGGTATGTTTCGGTTTATTTTCTATCATGACCACCATTACCTTATAGGTTCTATTATATGATTAAAATTTATTTTATTAAAAAAATGAAAAACTTGCCTATTATTTTAAAAATTCATTTTTGTTGAATTATCTTTGAAGAAAATGTTTTTAAAAAGGTTTTCAAGCTATTTTATATGTTTTCAAGTAAAATGTTTGATTTTTTCAATATTTATTCATTATTTTTATTTGTGATAAAATGGGTTTTATAAGGTTTGATGTTTTTAAAAATAAATTTCCCTAAAAAAGATATGTTTTCTTCATGAAATATTTTTGAACGATATTTCAAAACTATTTTCCATCTAAGATGACATCCATTGATGTTACTAATGGATTTATTGGAAATTTTCTAATGGATCCATTCATATTCTATATCTGAACGATTTACGGTTGATGTTATGGTCTCTATGAGACCCATTTCACATTAATGGGTTATTTGTTTGTAAAATCTAAATTTCTTTCACTGGTTAGGTTTATGATGATATGATTATGAAACAAGTATATTTCCTACAGGTTATGATATGATTAGATGTTTACGATACCAATTTAATTTCATGTCTGAAGATATGATTGATTATTATTATATGGAAAATCTATGTATTATGTCATTTTGTGATGGGTGGGACCGATATATCAATCCAATGTGTTGAATAATGGTAAATATTTATTGATCTCGAAGGGTATGTTGAAGGAAACCCCATGCATGAAATAAGAGAGTAAATGGGAGGAAATACCAAGCCTGAAACAAGAGGGTAAATGTGAGGACATCCTAAGACTAAGACTATAGGGTGAATAGGTGGACATCCTATTCGTGAGACAAAAAAGGAATATAGGGGGACATACAAAGCCTGAAACAAGAGGGTATATAAGAGGACATCTAAGTCTCGAAACAAGAGGGTACACAAGAGGAAATGTCAATCCTGATGCGGTGACACAATTGATTAACCCAATAAATACATGTTACAAAGGGCTTGGAAGACAACCTTGAGATTGGATTTTTATATGGGTTTTCCATAATTCCATGTTTTATTCTTATGTCAGTATTTCAAGGATTTTTATCTTTATTTCCATATGATTAATGTCTTATGAACATCTAATCTTTATTATGGTCCCTAATATATAGGGTATAATATTAAAATTTTACTCTCATGTTCCAAACTCTTTTATTCTTGTTACGGATTCACGTTTTCTTTATTTACTCTTATTGAGAATCTAAGATCACCCCTTTTTTATTTTTCGTTTCCCCAGGTTTTGAAGAAATGTTTTTGGTAGAAATAAAAAAATTTGGATATCTTTATGGAAGATGATGAAGATCTCTCACCCAGATAGAATATGATTATCCATGTTTACAAAGAAACTAAACTATTACAATCATCATGAATTTATTTTATTAATTTATTGAATATTCATCTAAAATGATGTGATATCCATGTATGTTAAGACTGGATCTCTATTGTCTAAGGGAGTTTTATATCCATTACAAATACCATAATGAAAATCATAAAACATCACTATGAATGTTTTCATTGGAATCCTAAAAAACATAAAGGTTATAATGTTATATGGGTGGTAGTAGATAACTTTATGATGTCAGAACACTTCATTGAAATCAGAGAACACTTCCATCTGGATCTTATTTTTATGATATAAATTAATGAATTGGCGAGGTTATGTGATGTACCACATTACATGGTACCTATTCAGGATCAAAGGATTACCTAAATGTTTTGGATAAGTCTATAGTAATAAGTTGATATATAACTGATTTTCATTAATGATTACCATCCTTATAAGGATGGTGAGTTTGATATAAAAATTCAAACACTATAGGATATGTTTAGATCATGTTCTATGGATGTAAATAGTGTTTCAAGTCAATAAATTCCTCTATTTTATTTTTCATATAATAATTTCATTCAATCAGGAATTATAATTTCTCCATATGCATATATCATTGAAATTAACTATAGAGATCCAACTTTATAGAATAATGTTAGATAAAGGAAGATATTGGGATTTGAGATATCTAAATAATATTCCAATATGGTTAGAATAATTTATTTTAATGAGAAGAAATTAGAAATCAAATGAAAATTTATACTGATAACCGTTATCGTGATCTTGAATTTGAAATATGTCTGAAGGTGTATCTACAAACCTCTCCCTAGATGAATGTTATATGATTTGAGAAAATAAGAAACTGATCTATACATATATCTATCCATTTTACAATATTCATTGTATAAATATAGTATATAATCACTTGGAACTTCCAAAAAACCTCTCTCAAGGCCTCAATGTGTTCTATAAATCTCTCTTGAGGAAGTTTATATCTAACCGATCACATGAACATACCTCATAGATCATACCGCTGGAGCATGATCTTTCTTATTGAGAAAATCTGTTGAAATTCTAGATCATACAACCAATTTAATAAAACAAGACCACTCAGCAGGTAATTGTTTTTTAGAGAAATAACCAGTTATAATATGTTATATTGGAACCTGATCAAATGATGAGGCATATGTATCGTCCATTGTTTTTATTAGAATGAGGAATTTCTATTGTCAATCTCATTTGGGGGGGGGGTATAATAAAGAACATAGATTTTATATAATTTTTCCTAAATAATTAAAATTTCATTATTATATTACATTGCACACTACCCCAATTTAGTCATTCATTATACACATTACTAAGTAAATATTGATTTATATGCATCAATAACTTCACTTAAGTTACCCACAAAACATATTTTATCAAAAAAATTATTTTATCATTATAATAATTTTAAAAAGGACGTTATAACATGGCCATTATACATAGTAATTTGAATAGTATTAATGAATTTTTATTTTTAATATATTATACGTTCATATAAATAAAACATATTTATAATGAAATTTTTAATTCTTTCCAAAGTTTACATATTTTGAAAAATTTAATTTCCAAAAAAGATTTTAGTTTTATTTTAATTTATAAAAATATTAGAAATAAATTTAATAAATTTTAGAAATATAATATTATAAAATGAAGTAACTTTTTTTCATAATTTCCAAAATATGTTAGGATTTTTTTTTTATTTTTATGAAAACATTATTTTTGGATGAATAGACAGAACTACTGAATTTTAATTGAAGACTACATTTTGATCTAATTTAAATTTTGTTAAATAATATTATAATTTTTTTAAAGTATAATTACTTCATTTTTACATAATTTAATCCAATTATCATCATTTGAAGAAATTTCAAATTGAAATTTGATATAAAAACATTGCAATCTTAGAAACTTTTTCACTATAAAAAACTCATCATCTAATCAAGTTTTCAAGATTTTTTTTAAATTACTTTATTCCACTAGTTTGATTAAAATTATATAAAATATAATTAATATACATAATCATCATAACATTTATTGTCTAATATGACCACTGTTTTTGAACCAATAATATAAGTGAAATTACATAAAATTGATTAATCTGATTAAGGTAAAAATAAGATTACAAAGTGGTTAATCAATGAAATTAATTTTTAAAAATGTTATTACACTTTTAAAAAATCCATTAGATGTAAATATTGAAAAAATATAACCCATTGGATCTTAAATGGTATATTTTTTGAAGGAAAAATATGTAAGGTAGACCTTTAAATAAAATTTTACCTTTTTATATTTACAAGAATGCCATTCAACCTACACTATAAAAGGACACTAACCCTCTCACTTATTCAAACATCTCAAAGACATTGGCTATAAAAAAATATAAAAATACCCTTAAAACCGCCCATAAAACATATTAAATGCCTCAATTAGGTTTGAACCCATCCAAGGGATCCCTTTGGTGAAATCCAAAAGGAGTTACCCAACGAAGCGGGCACACCCTTCAACAAGAACATTTTATTTAATTCCTTCCACAAAAATTAATTTGGTATTACGCCATTATATTATATAGAAATATAGTAATACAAAATAAAATGATTTTTTTGTTAATTTTTTTACCTAGATTCTAAAACACTTCCATCAAATGGGTTACACAATCATCATTTGTCTATAAAGCGGTCCACCGCCCCACGAACCGATGATGTTTTTTCATCTATTGAAACATTTAATGTTTGGGAATAATGATGTAATTACATATTTTATTTGATATATATGATATTTATTATTTATTTAATCTTCTTTAATATTTATAGAACATGTACCTTCTTTCATTCCAATATTTTGGAATACGATAACATCATTTTTCGATGTCTGGACTTCCTCCACCTCAAAAAATTGTGATTCATTCAAAAAGTACATGTAATGTATTAAAGATGAGTTTATTAAAAATATATGAAATATATGAAATAATAATAATTATTAAATTATTATATATAAATATATATTAATATATTATTATTTCATCCATTCAATACGACAGGAATATGGAATCAATATTAATGTGCTCATATGATGTATAATCTCCATGTGTGGTGTATTTCAATTTTAACTTCCATATTTTATTGACTATTATAAATAAATATATGTAAAATATATTTGATATATATATATATATAATGTTTTACATTATGGAAATAATTAAATATGTATGAGGAAAAAAAATATTACAAGTCAGAACACATGCGAAAAAACAAAGCAGATATTACTAAAAACATAACATTAACTTGGAAATATTAATAAAAGTGTAATAGAAGGTAATAAGAAAATAATATGTGGTGTGATATAACTGAATAGGGTTTTGTAATATATTCAGCATAAGATTATATATTTTATAATAGAATTTTGAATGAGTATGATGAGAGACATGACACAGTGTAAGGGTTTTCTCATTTCACTTTTATTTCAGTTAGATGTGTGCTTTATTCACAAATTATTCGTTTATGTTGTTGTTTATATATTAAAATATGATATTTTAAAATATTTATATACATTAATTCATGATATTAAAAGTTTTAATTTATTTTATTCCATCACATATCTCATGATTCAAAAGTTATTAATGTATTAATATGATTTTTAGTGTCACTTTTATTTCTGTGAGACATATTCTATATTCACCACTAATTTAATTTGTGTGGTGTATATACTTAACATGAATGAAATAAATTATTATTATTATAAATACATTTATGTTTATTTAAATATTCATTTATTATCTCTCTTTCTTGGGTTTTATTTTTCAAAATTTACCAAAATTGGTAATGTGATTTGTCTCAATATACATCCTCTGAGAAAGAAGCCATGTTATGTGTCTATATTGTTCTATAAGGTGAATATAATTACCATTAACAGGTTATAACTTGAGTAAATGTATTTTCAATAATTTTTTTGACATATTTAATTTTATTATTTAATGAGTATCATTATTCAAGGTTACTGATGAGTTACCAATTTATTTCTTCAATCTCAGCGTTTACTGGTACCATTTATGATTTTGTTTCAATTGATGAAATATTATGATACATATTTATGAAATTCACATAAATTTAGTTTTCTTATTTTTATTTGAGATATATCTACATATTGATGGAATTTTTACACCCAATTTTTGTAAAAATAATTATGAATGTGTTTTCATGAAAGCCATAAAAAATTCTCTAGTCAAAAATCTATTTTATATAAAACCTGTGTGTTCGTTTAGTTTTTTGAAAAATTATTTTCACAAGGGAAATGAATTCAAAACCATTTTATGATTTAAAAGGATTATAAAATGGTGTTAAAATATTCCTTTATCATTATTCAATGTTACTTTCAAATAAAAAGGTTTTCAAAAGGATTTTATGTTTTTGAAAAAGGTATTTAAAGAAGAATGTATATTTTCTTTGAGATATATTTGAAGTGATATTTCAAACTTATTTCTATATAATATGAAATATATTCATATTACATATTACCTATAGTGGTTATAAAACTATGATACCATTATTATTATTTACGGGAATGGTTTATTCTATCGATTACATAACATTCATGAAACGAGTTTCTCCAGTATGTGTTATATTCTAATGACATACGCTTATTTTCATGGGTTATTCCTTGATGAAATGATTCAGAATCCCATAAAATATTCAATGGTTATGATATGTTTATATATTTTTTATACCCATTAAATTTAATGGGTTATTATATAATGATTATTTATGATCTAGTGGCATATATACATATGATATCTTAATGAGATGGA
Source organism: Viscum album (assembly GCA_963277665.1). Lineage (NCBI taxonomy): Eukaryota > Viridiplantae > Streptophyta > Magnoliopsida > Santalales > Viscaceae > Viscum > Viscum album. The sequence goes on along the minus strand of OY728121.1, from coordinate 1,148,985,989 downwards.
AGGGACCTATATCTTCCTCCAATGCATTGAATAACGATTTGTATCTCATAAGATAAAAATTGGTGGATCGAGGATTGAAATGGTTTTATTAAGGTACTATCTATAATATGTTGGCATTAGTAGTGACCTTTGACTACGAATATTGTTTGGGTCGTGAACCCATTCTATTAATATATCAATAAAAGTAAATCCTAAACTACTATATAAATCATATTATATGTTTATGTGTCCACTAAAACAAAATTCCTTATTCCTATATTATGATTTCATGGATTATGATCTTGATTACCTTATTATTCATGTATAATCATGTTCAAATGTTTATTCTGTAACTCTTGTATATGATGTTTGATATGTAGGGTATGATAATATAATTTTATGATCGAATTATCATACCCTTATACTCATGATTATGCTTACATGTATCGATTTTTTACACTGATTCAGTATCTCATATCACCCTTCACTATGATTCCATTGTTTATGTTATGATGAAATATATTATGAATGATGTGTCTGAGAAGGGTTCTTTTCGTGGAGGTCCTAGTGGGATATAATGTATCTTACATATGTACTAATGTTTATGTTTCCCTTTTTGTAAAGGAACTAAACTAATATGGTCATTGGGAATATGTTTTCCTAATGTATTAAGTATTTGAAAAAAATGACATAATTTATGTGCATGTTATACATGGGTAACTATAGTGTGTTCATTTTTTTAATTTTACATAACTATAATTATTTATTCATGTAGCTTCCACATTACCTTACCCTTATATAACATTTAATCTCATCCTTATTTTTTTAACTTTCACATGAATTTGTGAAGTTCACTATGATTGATATAAAGGGATATCCTACATGGAATAATGTTATTATTGAAAAATGTTATTATATAATATGTGTATTAAAATATATTATCATAATTATATATATTTTGAGTTTTTCAAGACTACTAAAAGTTTTGGTCCTTAGCGATGGGATTTCTTGTATCATATGACATTGTAGTAATGGAAGGAACCTACTCTAGGTTAATGGGTTAGGGGTCTCTATAGTTGGTATCTGAGGATGTTTAATATAAAATTTAGGATCTAGATTCCAGGAAAAAAATATTATCGAATATAACCCTATGAAATATTTTTAGGATAATCATAGTTTAACATGATAAAGATTTATTAAGGAAGTCATTTTGTGGTTATTAAAAGAAATACATCCTTGTATGGAGACTAAATGTTAATTCATTTTTCTGGTCCCTATCATCTCTTACTTCGTGGAAACAGGCCTTATTACCCATGTTGTTTAACATTCGTGGGGGGTACGCTTACGATAATCCACATTTTCATTATAAACCATTATTATGTACATTAATAGACGATGATAATATATCACACAGGATAAACCTAAGGAGTCATATATTGAAAATATGGTGTCATGATTTTGACATATTATAAATGATTATATGGTTTTACCACTCTGATTATTGTTTCTCACACTATAGTTTTTTGTTCTAGTTAATGTTTGGAACCTGACGGAATCATGTTAACAATGGGTACAAAGGATAGTTTTGTGACTTTTAAAATTCAAATGAGTTGATGATATGAGTGAAATATATAGTTATTATTCTTAACTAGTTATCCTAAAATAGGATAAACAAATTATACATAATCCTACTCTCGGGCACTCCAAAGAAGAGAATGAGGGAGTTTTATTGGAGCTCGAGTCTTAGAGACTATGGAGGAAATGTTGATTTACTTCTATCATTTTATAAATGTGAAAAGGTACACCAAGGAAAGTGTATAAATGGAACCAGAAAATAGTTTTAGTGGAAAATAAGGACATAATACAATTTATTTCTAATGAAAAATGATGTCAATGATGAACATAATTAAATATCATTATCATGATCCATTTATTATTAATTTTTATAAATGTGGGGGACGTAGGAATTAATCATGTTTATTAACACTTATAAGGTATATCCCCATTATTAATAAATTATACATAACAAAATAAAATTAACTATTTATTTATTTTTGTAGATATTTTTTCAAGTTGTATATTGGTTATATGAATTAGGAACCATATAAGGATGATGTTATATTTTATAAGAATAAGTGTCTTATTTGACATAAGAGATATTGATAATATCCTGGGTTATGATTTTAAGTTTAATCATATGTTCAAAGTAATAAAGAAGCATTTTTGGATTTAAGTGAAGGGAATTTAAAGAGAATAATTATATTTTTGGAAAACATTTATTGGAATACAAACTATTATTTTAGTATATGTATGAGTTAATTGGGGAAGACTGTATATACATTTTTTTGTACATGTAACGTAATGTAACATTTTTTGAGGATTCCATGAATCTGTATTTTTATCTTTAGATTAGATATTTTTAGAGGAGATTCATGTATAATTTGTAAATTTTTAGAGGTTATTTGGGCTGTACAAGGTTGGTGCACAATTTTCCAAAATTTTATATCATATCAGTGAAAACCGTGAATCCCTGGAAAGTGGGGTTTTCATGTCTGGTGAATGGGTTGGAAAACCATGAATCCAACTTGTCGAAAATGTACCCACATTGTAGGGGAAAACTATTAGGGAACACCATTTTTCAAACCATGTAGCACTTCCCAGCTAACCATGTGCATAAGACATTCATTTCAATAAAATTATTTAAAATTTCTTGAACCCACGTTTAATATCCCGAAACCCCCACTCAACCATAAAATGATTCCAAGGGTATAAAATTCTCTTAGGGAGTGGGTTTTTTTTTCACCTAAAACACCATTCCTTGATGGAATGAATCATGAATTATCATGTTCCATATGATCTAGTTATATAAATTTCACCTCTCTGGTTTAGTTGGTTCTCTCCTTGTTTCCCCCTTCATGTTTTATAGATCATCATGTAATATATGTATATAAACTATATTTAAATATATATTTATTCAACATTGTATTTATTGATCCCTATCACCATCATTATTCATTGGAATACATGATTGAAAATGTTGATATTTGATTTAGTGATTAAATGTAGGAGGTTCTATTTGAGATTTCTATGTAATTAAATCCTTTTTCATCATAATTTTTTTTTAAAAAATTTATTTCATTTTTTTAAAACTAATTTCTATTTGAATTCGAATCTGAGATTGTAATGAAATGATTTTGGGAGAACCCCCCAATTCCTATGGAATTGGAATTTTGGACATATTTTAAAAATGATGGAAATTATGATATGAATTACGAATTGATTTTTGAGAAAATATTAAATTGAATTGATAAAAAAATTATTCTTTTTGTTGAAAAGGCATTAATTGATGAAAACCCCATGTATTGGATTTTCGAATTGAATTGGCATATTGAAATTAAAAATTGGGAAATTGATTTTTAAATGATGTTTTATTGGTAATGAGATGACTTGACATTTCTCTACTAATTTTTTATCACATTAATGCATTAGTTGTTAGTGGGTTATTTTGTACACGAAAACTTGGATGATAATTTGCTATCAATGACATTTATGACTTTAATAATAACCTAGTTAGTTAGATCATAACCCTGATGGCATGTTCAGGAGTAATATTCATCTGGGGTCTGAAGGATTTTACTACACATATTTCCAAGATCACTAATATGAGATGTGTGATGATCCTACAACTAGAAATGGTCTTATCACATGACATATTTCCAAGGTACATATTGTGATTGTTTTGAATATATGTTTAGTTAATTATAGCACTATTTTATTCACGTTAGTTGATTCATATATATAATTATATATAAAATGTGTAATGTTCCATATTTTTTGTGTATTATTTTTAAATATTATAATGATTAAATTGAAGTCCATGCACTAAGACTACGTGTGATTTGGAGTCCTGATGTTCCTAGAAATTGTTTTTGAAAAATATTAAATTATTAAATAACACACATATGTTGTTTTCAAAAAAAGTTAAATATCTTATTAATGGTTTCTTGGATTATAAATCCAAGGGAACCATTACATTTAGAACAATATATTTACCTTAGGTGTGACCAAACATTGGTCGGTGTAGGTTAGTTTTGGAATTTTGTCCCAAGTGTTTTAAATATACAAAATAAATTGATAAAAAAATATTTTATTATTATTTATTCAATGTAGTGACACAACAAAGGGTTTATTTTAATAATTCCATTTCCAGTGATCCAGGTTTAGGCTCATAACCTCACAATCCTCTAGAGCCATAAAGAGATATCTATATAATCCTCTTGGAAGGCGACGATAGAACTTCGGATCAAAGATTGACGAATTCCTTTCTTTTTATATCACACCAACGGTGATTATTCAGTGATCAGTATTAGTTAGTGATCATTATAAATCATGTTAGGGTGAATTATTTCTTCTATATTTTCCTATTCATGATTCCTACGATGAACATGGACTAATCCAAGAAAATATTAGCCCTTGGATCGATCATTTGTTTGGGATGGGATTATTTTGTGTGGTTTATCGTTTTTTGGTTCTACAGGTTTGTTATGATCATTTTATCATTATAATGGGAATATATTGAGTTCCGAACAATAAAACATGCATATTTAATTCCTTGGTATAGTTCCTTATTGTTTTTCTCCACCGATTTCTTTCCTTCTTGATATGCGGTCTTCATTCTTCCCCCAACATTGAATAATATATCATTTCACAATCATCATTGGAACACTCAGGTTGTACCCATATAGGTACATGGAAATTGGGTGGAGTATATGGGTTCCCTTCACGGTGTCTACTCCCCACATAGAATGGTCTAAATCGGTTATATGGACTTCCCCATGTACTGGTACATGGGCAAGCACAGAGGAGATGACACCATGTACTGCCACACAACTAGAGTATATGCGTAGACCCAAAATGGAAAAACACAACATGTGACTCTTTATAAACTACATGTACCCCTATTATACACAATATTTTTGGAAGACACATTCTGTTGTACACGGGATGTATCCTGGGTCAATTGACATGACATTTGACCTTACTACACGCCATATACCCCATTTATTTGGCTTGATTCTCTTTTCCTCCATATCATGGACTAGATTAAAATGGTTTAATTCCCATTAGAATTTCCCAAAAGATAAGTATGAATCCTTTCCAACACATATTACTATGATCCATTTTGCAGGACTTCCTGTATATAATTTTTGGAATCCCCCAAGAGGCCCAAAGAAGTATCATCTATTCACTCTTCGTGACCTAGGTAGATTTCTTGGTATAGATGTGACCAATCCTACTGGAGACCAATCCTATACTTATTAGGTTAATCTAGATGGATTTATTGTTATCATCTTATGGCCCTGGCATTGAACTTCATTTTATAGATCATATCTCTCTTCAGATATATGAACTTATCTCTCTCATGAATGTACCTGATTAATAGTACATCTCAAATTAACATCATAGGTGATAATAGACTCAAGGGTTTCTTCTACAAAATGAGTGTCTCTTGGAATATTTCATATGAATTCCAAGTATTGGATTGTTGATTTTGTGACTTAAATCTATAAAATGTGTCTTAGTTGATTATATAGGGATATTCTTGTTATATGTTCGGTAGACATCTACCAGGGTAGAGTTAATTGTATTTAATTTTTATATTTTGTTGTTGCTTCTAGTTGTCCTACTGACTATTATCATACTCACTCTTGTACGAGATTTTCTAGCACCAGTCATGTCTTTTGAAGATCATCGACCTTTTGACGAAGTCCTAGGAGGACGAGGACCATATAGTGCATTGTGATACGATAAAGACTAAAGTGTGCTCCGTAAGCTTTTAGATAGAAATCACAATACCTTTTTATTACAGTTTAGTCTCATGTTACATAATTCTTGTGGTGGTATTATATTTGGAATTGTTTACATTTATTGGATTGTCATCATTCCTTGTTTTTTAGATATGGTTTTCTTCATGAATTGTTTATATAGTGTTTTTCATACTTCATCATTTTTTGAGATTGGTGATGTGTGTATGTCTAAATTTACAAATGAAATGCCTTCAATGTTTGTGATATTCCTATTCGATGTGAGTCAGCAGCACTTATCCTATTGGAGCCAGGCATGGCATGTTATGTCAAGGGCCCATTGGGGTAGGTTTGTGAAGAGCGGTGTCAGAGATGGTTGGTTCTACTTTAAGATTGTGATTCTATGATTTTGGTTTTGGGAAATAGTGTTATGTGTTTCTATTTTGTCTTTTAGGAAAAGGAATGCATTGTTTTGTGGATACTAATGTATCCATAAACTAGGTCCCTGATAACAAACATTTCGACTTGGAAAATGATAAAACTTGTTACAGGGAACATAATGGTTCATGTATCATATAGGACTAGGTTATGGTTTCCCTATCATTATTGAGTCAACTCTCTAGATATACTCATTAACTTGGAAAATCTTGTTTTTGTACAGTACTCCTCTATGACGCTTAATATGTATCATTCAATAGATTTATCAAGAGGATGATCCCCTAAGGGATGAGGATTCGATATAGGGACAAGTTCCATAGATGTCACCTATAGGTGGTGCACCATCTATACCACCATATGTAGAGCATCATGTAGTACCTATAGTTCCAAAAGATGAGGATCACATGCTGAGCATGGTTAATGAGATTCAGTGATAGACAACCCTAATGTTTCGAGGTGATCCCAGCCCATATTTGGATGTGGGATACCTTGAGTTAGTGGACGATGTTTTCTAACTTGTTAGGACACCAACAGATCAAATGGATGACCTAGCGGAAAGCCTTATATATGGCTCAGGGGGACAATGGTGGAGTTTGGCTATCAAGACTCGTGATGAGGTGACTGTTTCATTGATAGAGTTCGAATGCCTAATTATGAAGGAATTATCACCAGTTACCTTGAGATATGTTCGTATTCAGGATATTTTATTACTCTGTTATGGTAACATGAAAATAACATATTATTCATTGAGGTTTACAAAATATTCCTGGAAGTCAATGGATACGATTAAAAATTAATACTTAATGGATCAAAACATCAAGTGCGGGATGTGTAGATAATATGGATATAGTGTTATCCCTCCGTGAATTCAGACATATACTGTTGTGCTTGAGCGGGCTATGATGGTAAAATATTCCTGGCCAAGAAAATACCACCAATGGTAGCCATCAATATAAAAGTAAGAGCATATACCTCATTAAAAAGGATTCGACATTAGTTTTAGGGACCAAGACATGGGAGATGTTTCAATATTAGGTCCTAAGAAAGAGGATTTTTAGTTCAAGGCTCACAAGATGACTATATTCATCCTAAAGAGAGGAAATGTTATTCATGTGATCATAGAGGACATGTCTCTCGAGGTTATCCATCCAACCACACTATAGATAGGGTGAATGTTGATGGAGCACTGAGGTAGAGAAAATTATAAGAGCATGATGATCCATTGGGTGGTGGAAATAGTATAGGATTTGGGGTAGCATTATGATGTGGTCGATATTTTATCTTGTTACCACCACCACCCCAAGGATATCCAAGCCAGAATCAGAGAGTAGGAGGTTAGGGGAGGGGATATCTGCATGTTGCCAAGGAATATGACTCTGGGGCTCCATGAATTATTCAAGGTATGATCTGTTTATTTTCTACATTATCTTCTATACAGATAGATACATGTGCTATTAATTTTATTTTCACCAAATACCTTGTATGGGACCTAGTGATTCCAGTTGAACTGTTGATTCAACCCTTATGCTGGGACATGCCTATTAGAGAAGACTCAATGATTACAATCCTATTAAAGTGTTTTGAACTAATCCTTGGTGTTGAGAGTTTCAGTTATAACATCTTGGTATCATCATTGAGGCATTATAGTATCATTCTTCGTATTGATTGGTTTTCTATAGTCCATGTCCATATATACTATTTTAGGAAAATGGTACTGTGTGTCCCTAGTGATGGAATGAATTTTACATTTTTAGGTGAAAAGGAACCCCATGCATAATTTTATGGACTCATTTGTAGGTAGGGGAAGCCAATTACTAAATAGTTGTCTAGCCAGACCCTCGGTGTAATAGATGTTATGAGCTTCCAATTTCTAGTAGTGGTGATAGAGTATGAGGATGGGTTTCTAGAAAATGTTATTGGATTAAATCCATTTTTATTGATATAGTTCTGTATTAATTAACCCAATAGGAATACAATGGATTCATTAAAATCACATCAAATAGCTCCAGTAGGGCTTCAGAGAATAATGGTTTAGTTGGAGGACTTACAAAAGAAGGAATTCATGAGACCTAGTTGTTCACCCTATATAGCCCTAGAATTGTTTACCAGAAAGGAATATGGGAGAATGAGGAATTTTGTGGACTACCGACACTTGATCTAGGTAACTGTGAAGAAAAATAATCCACTATCGATAATTGATGACTTGTTTGATCAGTTCAAAGGGGCACATTTTTTTCTCAATGTTTGACCACATGTCAAGCTATCACCATCCATGAGTATTGGAGGAGTATATAAAAAGGTTAATTTTTTATGTCTTTATAGTCAATATGGGTACTTGGTAATGTCCTCTAGATTTAACAATACCCATGTAGTCTTCATGGGACTAATGAACAGAATATTATATCCTTACATAAATCATGTCATCAGAGTATTCATCTATTATATCCTTGTCTACTTGGAATACCAGTAGGAGAACATGAAAAACTAAAGGATGGATATATAATTACTCCAAAGGAACCAAATTTATTAGAAAATATCTATATTGTAGTTTTGGATGTAGTCGGTCCGCTTTCGGGGACATTTTATCTTAGGAGATGGAGTGGTAGTTGACCCGACCAAGGTCAATAATCTGTTTTCCTATGAGCCACCTAAGAACATTATGGAGGTGTAGAGCTTCGTTAGTGTATAAGGATATTATATTAGAATCATACCTAATATCTCTAGGATATCATCACCCATGATAGCTTTTACTTTAATGGGGGTATCCTTTCGCATGGATAGAGAATTGTTAGTAGGCTTTTCTGTATCTAAGGCAGAGTTTTAACAAGCTCTCTGATCATGAGATTGAAAGTGGAGGGTCTCATGTACAAAGTTCACTGTGATGGATCATAAACAGGGTTTGGTTGTGTTATGATGTAGAGGAATGCTGTGATAACCTATTTTTCACACCAGTTTAGACCACACAAGTAGAACAATGTGACCCATGATCTTGAGTTTGTAGTGGTTGTCTTCACATTGATGATATAGAAACACTACCTGATGGTCAATTGGTTTATCATATACTCTGATCATCAGTGTCTCAATTATACCTTCTCTCATAAGGATCTAAAATTGAGAAAGAGATGATGGATAGAGTTCAATGATAACTATAAGTTCGAAATCCTCTATACACCTATGAAGGGGAACATGGTGGAAAATCCTTTTAGTGGGGGATCTTGTTCACAATTGTTGAATGGGGTGTCAGAGTAGTTGGCCTTATAGAAGTTATCCCCTATGGACGGAGATGTATTTTCTTTCCTCTAGTCAATGGTTTTATTGCCTCCACTCTTATAGCGATTTTTGGAGGAATAAACATGGAATACTATGTGTGACACATTACATGCTCAGATGACCATAGGGTATGTTTCTGGTGGACTTTCAAAAGGATGGGGGAACATATTTCCTTTCAGATAAGGTAATGTATTTCCAATAACGTTAGAGGAGGAGGTTCTTCGGGAGTTTCACACATCCCTATTAGTTGTACATTATGGTGTGGTGAAGATATTCTATGACCTCCGATGTCTATTTTTGTTACCAGGGATGAAGATGAGAGTTTCAGAGTTTGATTCTTGAATCCATAATTAATATTAGGTGAAAAATGAGCACCACATTTTAGTGGGTTTGGCCCAACCCATTGAGGATCCCGAATGGAAGTGGGATGGGGTATCAATGGAATTCGTGGCAGGTTTACCACATATGTTCATGGGACACAACACCATTGGGTTGACCATTTACTGGATCACCATGTCGGCCCACATCCAATATATTCACAAACATTGTAGAGAAAAGATATTATGACACATCCATGTGAAAGATATAGTTATACTCCATGGATTTCCATTTATGATTGTTTTATATCATGATTATAATTTAAAATCCCATTTGTGGAAGGGATTACATGAGGTTTTTGGGACCCAGTTGTGATTGAGCATAATGTTTCACCCAAAAACGGAATGATAGAAGGAGCAGACCATTCAGGTTTCAAAGGAAATGTATTGGAATTGCATGTTACACATTGTATGTAGTTAGGAAGATCACCAAAAACTAGTGGAGTTTGTATACAATAACAACTACCATTCCACCATTGGTATGGAACAATTTCAGGCATTGTACATGTGACCATATATGTCACCAAATTTCTAGACTAACCTAGGAGAGTCAGAAATCATGGGTCCATAGCTAGTGTAAGATAATACCGAGAAGGTTAATATAATCCATGAGAAAATGAGGACTCCATAGAGAAATCATATGTCTTATATTGAAAGGCAGAAGAGACATTTGGAGTAAGTGGAAGGAGACCATTGATTCCAATGGGTTTCACCTCGACGTGGATTATGGGGATTTGGTCAGTGTTGTAAGTTATCTATGAAGATTATCATCACTTTAGAAACTACATAGAGTTGGTGCGGTGGCATACATCATAGCTATACCTCCACTATTAGACAGGGTATACAACATCTTCTACATGTCGGAGCTGAGAAGATGGGTGTAAGACCCATCACATGTCATCTAATCGGGTGATCTGGACATCATGGATAGAGTTAATTTTTCTGAGTACCCAATGGAGATATATGATCAGTTAGAGAGGATCCTTTTTGGTTAATAAATTCCTTTTAGGTTGTTTCTAGTAGCAGAATAGTATTCTCCAGGAGATCACCTTGGAGATGGAGTCTCAAATTCATGCTTCGTACCCTCAACATTTTGGGTAGCGTTTGCTTTTAATTTTTATGGTTGAAAACTTCCTTGGTCGGGAAAATTTAATGTCCCAGATTTCTTTTCTATTGTTTATAAATGTATGATGTTTAAACTCAAGACTATGACATAAGATAACGTTCTATTCTAATGCACGGTGTTTCAGGGACAATTGTTTTAAAAATATAAAAATATTTAATAGAAAGCCTGTGTATTTTTCCTGAAAAAAAGAATAACTAATAAATGGGATCCCATATAAGATATGTGAGGATATTTTTTCCTTAAAAATAGTGGATTTACCCTTGGTATGACCTAAAATTTGATGGTTCAGGTCTATTTTGAAAATTTGAATCATCATTTTAAATGAATATAATAAATTTCTAAAAAAATATTTTATTTTAATTTCCTCAACGCAATGATACAGTGACATTTTAATTTTAATAACCCATGTTGAAGAGATCTATGGTTAGGCTCATTACAACAGAATCCTTTGTTGTCCACGGAGAGAGAGATCTGGAGAATACACTCTATAGGTTATGATATCACTTGAGATCAAAGATTGACAAATTTCATTCTTGGTATATCTCTCCAATGGTGATGAGATGGCGACCGATATTCATTAGCGAGTGATCTAAATACACGTTGGATGTGTTATTCAAATTTTATTCCCATTCTTGATTCCTACAATGAATGTGTACTAATCCATGAACATATTAACCCAATGATGGATCTTTCATGCAGGATGGGATTATTTTTTGGGTTTAATAGGTTCTGATCCAAGATATTGTTTTTAATTTTATAATTATTCATACTAGAATGGATTAAGACTACAATGAATGACATCCAAGGTTCATTCCTCATGATTGTTCTTTTTATATTCCCCAATTTCAAGAGTTCATGATGCATGTTGTTATTTCTTCTACCAAAATTGAACAATCAATCATTGTAACTTCGATTCAGAGAAAAATTCTAGGAAATTAGAGATCCGATATCGGGATGGATTGACGTAGGTGCGACAATGATTGCATAAAAAATAAATGTGATTTGGAAGATTACATTCATTAGGAGAGTTGTATTAAAATGGATGAAGTAGGATTTATGAGGCCATTTAAGGGAAAAACCCATCAATTTGGTGTTAGGGTAGTGAAAATACATTCGATCTAGAGTTTTTAGGTGAACCCAGCACTATAGAATTATTTGTAGGATTAGAAAAGGCGTACTGAGGGAGAATATGGGATTCTGTAAAACCTAATACTAATGAAATGTAGTATCAACTACACAACATGTGTTCATCAATGGACCACTCAAAATACACCCCAGGGGGTTCACATACATGAGGTGGAGTACTCGGGTTGCCTACAATGTGTGTACTCCCCCATAGCGCATGACCTAGACCGGTTAGATGGACAACCCCCTAAACCATTACATGGGATGGGATGCAATTAAAATCAATGTATACTTGCACACGACCATAGTACACAGGCGGACCCCCTAAGTATCGACATGGCATGTGACTCCTTCTACATTCCATGTACCCTAGTTTTACATGACCTGTTCCAAAGACACTTGTCATTTTACATGGGAAATACTTGGGGTCAAGGGACATACGGTGTGACCCTACTAAACACACTGTATCCCTTTCTACAAGGATTAATTATCTTGTACTCTGTATCTAAGAAAAAATTATTTCGGGTTTGTTCCCTTTATCATTTCCCATAAGGTGGGTAGAAATCATTTCATACTCATAGGACTATGATACCATCAGCAAGAAATACTAGATAGATTATTTGAATCCCCTATGAGGCTCGGTGTAGGATCCTTTATTCATTCATGGTTCCCTAGTTACAGTTATTAGTATTGGTGTGACCAATCATACCAAACATTGATCCTATACATAGAGGGTTCATACATATTGAGTTATAGATATCAACCAGTGGACCTAGATATCATCCTCATCTATTGTAATGTATATTTATTTAGATTTATTAGTATATCTCTTTCATAACAGAAGTTGATCAGAAATACCTAACAGATGGATTCCATAAGAGCTATCATTCATAAGTGTTTGTTCTCTAGGATGAGTGCTTTGTGGAATCTAGGACCCGTATTCCAAGGGTTTGTATGAAGTGAATTTGAAATACCTCTATTCTAGGTTTCATTATTAGATATACAAGGATATTCCTATTATATTTGTTTTAGACATATACATATTTTGAGCTAAGTATTATTACATTTTTAATATTTATAGTGGTTTTAGGGTGTCTTACAATGTATTATTATTCTCACCCCTACACAGGCATTGCCTACACTTTTCATTTCTTGTGTAGTCGATCTACCTTTTTTTAGAGTCCCAAGTAGCTCAAAAAGAGATGGGGTTTTGTGAGACTAAACATAATGATGTGTGTTCCTACGATATTTACATTGTAGTCCCAATAATTTTTTTAATGGATGGAATCATGTTACAAAATTCTTGTCGTGGGATTGTATTTTTCCTTTCTGAATTTTCTTTACATTCTATCTCACTCTGAATAAGGGATATAGTAGTTTGGATGATTTTTTTACTTAGTGATATTTAAATATCATCATTTTGTGGGTTTGGAGATGTGTGTATGTGTACAGGTATGTAGGAAATGCCTACCATGTTTGTGATATGACTACTTAGTGCTAGTCACCAGACCCTACCCTCTTAGAGGCGGGTTTGTCGAGTCATGGAATTATCCCCACTGGGAATGGTCATGATAAAATGTATATTTCACCCATGCTTAAAATTTTTTCCATTATATTTAAATGAAATAATGTTTTTGTTTTAAATATGAAATTGCATCGAGATGACCTATTTCAATTAAAAATGAATGATTGATTTGGTTTATAATTATGGAATATATTATAGAACACTTGTTGAGATCCTAATGGGATTTATATTTCACAACCTACCATTCCTTTAGGTGCTTTTAGACATTATTTTTCAAAGTATAAGAAAATATAATGAGCCACATAGAGATGGTGGATGTTCTTGATCTATTAACATTGTAATGATATTTCCCATAGTTTTTTTTTCACTCTGATGATATGTTTAATGATTTATTATATGATTTTTATTATTATACCTATTTTATTTCTTCTTATTTATCCCATTAGAAAATGAGAATAATTACATGTATCTTTTATATTCTTTTTTTTGTAATTAATATGTTCACTATTTTATGTAGTATGCTACGAATTTCTCGTATCCATCCCATGAGGATCTGGATTTCCATTTGGGCTTTGCTGGATCTAGCTCAAGTATAAAGTTACTAGAGTGTCACGATTGGTCATAACAAAGTTGTGTCAATGTTTCATGTTATAAATTCTTCTTTAATGTCATTATATTGTTTTGAGTATCATTTGAGGACTCAGGATGTTGTAATGAGTGAGTATCTAGCCATCTCTCATCCCAAGGATCCTTCAGTTACTATGGTTGGTCTAGGAAGTTGTATTGAAGAATAATTTCGTCTAATTATAGTATTTCCCCTATTTCTTGTTTGGATAGGTTGAAATAAAAAAACTTATCTTATAAGCTGAGGTTAATTTTCCCCCATTTATCTTGATAGTGTTTATTATCTAAGTAATATAATAATGTCATTAATGTTTTTTCGGATATTGTGTATCATGAACCTCTATGAATATGTAGGATTAGGCCCTATGAGGATGATATTGGTGAACCATAGTGATCGGATCATCCCACGTACAAGATACTCAATGATATTTTTGTGTGTGTTTTCCCGAATTTGGGACATGCACCAACATCCAATACCATTTGAGATCATTTTAGGGAACTTCAAATAGATAAATCATGTATTTTTCTATTGATTTTTTCCAGAATAAACCATCATTCCATGGATTGAATAATCCACAAGACGTAGATTATTAGATGATATACTTATGGATGTTGTTAGATTTTATTGAATCTTATAATTCAATTAAGGTAATATGTTCCACAATTAAGATAGATGCACATAACAGGAATCAGTAGGACACAATGGTGTATGTGAAGACAAATGAGGTTTTTGAGTAGAAGGATATTAATTTTATTTTGACTGATCAATTCTATCCACAGACTAGGGAGCTAGAAAAGGCTATAGATTTTTTTCAAACTCAAACATGATAATAGAACAATGATGGCATATGAGAACTGATTTTCCGAGTTCGTGAAATTTTCACCTAATATTTTATTGAATGATATAAATGAGAATTTATTGTTTAAGAATTGATTTAAACATTTTATTAATTATCATTATTTTTTGTTGAATATAGCTACTTATAAATATGTGTTGGATATGGATTAAATGGTTGGGAAAGAACTGGATTGTATGTCCGGGTTGATGGGAGTTCATATTCCTCCTAGTGGAAGTTATGTGAGTTCATTTATAGGAGAGATGTTTCATGATGAGTCTCCTGGTATTTCTTAATAGTAGGGTTGTTCCAAAACTCTTGATGTTTTTGGTACAGTACCTTTTATATTTTTTTAGTGTGGAAATATATGGTATTAAAAATGGGTTTTCACTAAGGTATCAATGTTATGTAGTTTTAGCATATTCCCAGGTCACTAGTAGATCTTATTTTTTATTTTCCTTATCCATGTAGTGTTATATGATCATCATCAAATAACAATACTATTATGAAATCATATTCTAATCAAATCGTTGGTATCTATACAGATGAATCTAGAATGAGTCCTCTTCATGTGGTGGAAGAGTATATATAGTAAGCATATAATGATATAGTTATTGTGAGATTCTACATCACTATAGATTTATCTTTAGTGACTTCTTTATTTGATACTAATTAATATCACTATCTTATATAAAATCATTTTGTGAACCTACAAAATATTCCTATGGTGTGTTTATCTAATGTGATATACTATACTCTGCCCTATATGATGAAGAGAGTTAAAGGTTTTTATTTTAATGCTCATGTCTTCATCTGAGGATATATTGAGAAATCATGGATATTCTAGTTGTTGAATTGAAACAAATTTAATTCATTATCATGATGGATTTGATTATATATAATAAGGTATAAATTTCATAATATCATTGATTGATCTCCCTTACTATGATATATTGTTTGTGTTGTATCTTTCAAGGATAATAGGACCCGAGGTTGAGTTGGCCAAGAACAACTTATCTACAGTTAGGCAAGTAATATCATTCTATTAGTTTGATATGGAGAAGGAATCATTAGAATATGTCTTCTCTCTAATAATCTACAAGTTTCCTAACAAGATTCATTCTAATTTCTCTTGTTTTTCATTAGTAATAGAGGTATATTTTTATATTGATTTATTGTCATGAATTTAGTATATATTTATTTTTCATAAGATATATCACTACATGAAAAAAAAGAGTCCATGTTACATTTCGATGATATCATTGGGAAAGGATTTATTCACATGAGTGTGTCAACTTTGGTGGAGCCTGTTTTCATTTATATGATATATAATGGAACAATCCTCTTATGTGTTTGTTAATAGAAACTGAATTGAGTTACTTTGATGAAAAAATGTATCTTTTATACCCAATAGAGGATCATTTTCACCATTTTAAAGGGGTGAAGTGGTTCTCAATAATTTATCTTTGATTTGATTATGAAAAGTTGAAATAACATAATACCACATTTGTAAACAATGTTTTGAAACATGTATGGACATTATGAGTATATTACTTTGCGACTTGGTCTAAACAATTCTCACATAGACATTATGGATTTGATGACATGGATATTGCATGAGTATTTTCATATATTTATGGTGGTATTTATGGTTAAATCCTAATATACTCTACTTTAGAGGAGGATCATGTGCATCACCTGAGTGAGGATGTATAAGTGTTGTGAAAAAACAAACATTATGCTAAGCCATTGAAATGTTATTTTTGGATTTTGAAGATGATGTTCAGGGAAATGTGGTATTATAACAAGGAATATGATTTTACCCTGATATGGTAAAAGATTAAATGAAAATCATAATAAGGTATTGAAATTGAAAAATCTATCATAACTCGAGATAGGTAGATCTTATCCCCTATGTGAGAATGATCAGTCCTATTTGGCCTAATCCATATGGATCTGTGTACACTTTTTTTAATGATCAATGATATGATATATGTGATCATCTTATAAATAGAAACTACCAGACCACCTGGTAGATGCCTATGGTTCTTTATCTGATTATTTTGAATACATGGTCCATTTATTATATAACTCTTTTATTCATTCAAGTTGATTTCAATAATCATTTTTTAATATTTATTTAATCCATGTTTGACATTTTTTCCATCATTTTAAAATGAAATCTTATATATGTTTTAGAAATTAAATTTTATCCCCAATCCTATTTTATCTAAAATTGAATGAATGATTGGGTTTATTAATATGGAATCCGTTTTGGAAGTCATGGTGAGACAATATTGGGATTTATTTCTAACACACTACCTTTTCTTTTGGGATATTGTAGTGTTTCTTCTGGAATGTTCAAGATAAGGGATTGTGCCACAAGTATGTGGGGGATTTTATTTTTATTTTGGGAATGTAGTTATGTTTCCCTTTATTCAGATTACTTTGAAGATATAATATTTTGGGTTTTTTTGTTTTACCTGTTTGGTTTCTGGTAATTTCTCTTATTGGATGTTGAGAATACTAAAGTATACATTTCATTTTTTTCATAATTTTTGAAAAATGAGTTCTCAATTATTTATAGAATGATTCCTTGATATAGTATGTAACATCTAGGTTTTGAAAACTCCCATTAGAATATGTTATATTATGATCAGGTATCAGCGTACTAGGGTATCTGTGATGGTTTGTGACATGACATTACATTAAAGTTATTGGAAACCATTAATGTTTATAAAATATTATATGTTGAAGTATTTATGGTTCCTATAATTAGTGGGATTGATATAGTAATTATATACTTATTATTTTATAAAAATTATAATCATCTAGTTGGGTGAAAACCCATCATTTCTGGTAAGGTTGTATGTCTAAAACCCAAAACTGAAGAATCAAGAGGGATTGATGCCTACCACTGGACTATGTGATGTCATGGTTAATATTTCATTTTTATATAAATAATTCAATGAATAAATATAATTAATGATCCATTGGTGTTACCATTGATGGATAGTGATTAATAAGATAATCTAACCATATTGGTTTTTTTTATTTGTTAGGGACATATAGAAGGACATGTAACTCTTTTATAGATCTTAAGATCCATTAAAAGTGAATTTTATTATTATAGGCATAAATTTTTTTATGATACTAATTTCATGCACTATGTGTTGAATTATAAATTTGATTAAAGAAAAACTAAAGGATGAAATTGTTTTTTTGAATTATATATATATCGTGTAAGTATATTTCTTTATATACATATATAATAAAATATTTATTCAACATTTGGTTGTGGTTCATGAATTCTTTTTATCCAATTAACTTCATATATGATGAATAAAATTATCTTTAAATCATCATATATTTATCATATTTAGTTCCTTGGATTTTAATTGACCAATATCTATCTTTTGAACTATTTCCTTCATCAATGTCTATAATTATTTACACTTTTCATTCATGTTAATATAATAAATTCAACCAATTTTACACTAAAAATAAACCTTGTTATGTATTATTCCCTATGAATTATGTACATTCATTTATCACTTATTAACAAAATTTTTTTATTAACACATTTTACCATGTTTGTTTTCAAGAATGGAAATTTTAAATATCAAACCCTTGATTTATGAGAACAAAATGAAATTATGAGGATGCAATTTATTTTAGGTATTGAGAATGTGACAATAATAAATAATAAATGAATAAATTTGTATTTTATAGTGTATTTTATGTGAAATAACGATCTTAATAAAACCATTAAATATATTTTATTAAATTTAATCTCTTTAAATGTTGGTAAAACATGCATTCCTATGTCTAAATGAATCATAATATAGTCTATTGTTATATCTTATCCATTAAATTAGTGGGTATGAATTGGAAAATATAAATTATGAAATATATATGTATTAATTTTTTTATTAAAATCATTTGATTTCTATTTAATATAAATAACAATCATTTTATTGAAATATAACTGTTTTATGTAAAACTATATTTTTTCTAAAAGAATGTTTTGTTTCCCTTTGCACAAATAATTTATATTACATTTTTACGTCTTTTTGAGAATTTATGTTTGAAAATAAAATTAATTTTTTAAACCATCTTATCAAAATCATTTTTAGTTTAATTTTTTGTTTCATTCAAAAAAATTTTTATTTTCAATGAATACTGATGAATTTAATTATTTATAAAATCTTCCATTTCATTTAAAATATTTTCAATTTCATAATATATTTTCAATTGAATTTAAAGTAAAATTTGTTCAAGAAATTTTCAATTTAACAAATTCATTCCATTAAAATAAATTTCATATTGAATTTTTATATTAAAACTTTCTATTCATTTGAAAATATTCCTTTTGAAACCCATCTTTTTTATTGTCCATGGGGGAAAAATTTTAAACAGGATTGTTTCACATCTATGAATTTAATTATAAAAAAATGGATTCCATACATGGAGTAACCATAATATTTATTTTCTAATATGTTTAAATTATCTTTGTAACAAAATATATATTTTAAATATTATAAAATATTTACCACAATTAAGGAAACAATAGGTTTTTTGGTTGTTAAATTATGATGATGATGGATAAAATAAAATATAAACTTGTTAAAATATTATTTTATGGATTTATTTATATATTATAGTTAGAAAAATTGAATATATTCCCAATTTTCAGAATATTCCATGTTAATTAATCTATAACATTAGATTCTTTTGGGAAAATTCCAAGTGATTTCCATTAATGATTACCTTCCCCACTAATACAATAAAACTCTATCACTTTACTTATCCACTCCTCTCGAGACCATTGGTTAAACAAACTTGATAAAATCACTTGCCTACACAATTAAACAGATTATAATCTATTTTTTCCCAAATGACCGACCTTTGTTTCCTTAAGAGGTGATTCAAAGTAGGTTCCTCTTAGAGAAGGTAATTGCCTTAGCAAATATCTTCCATTTTGTTTATAATTTTCAAACAATTAATAGTATATTAAAATATACTATATAATAAAATAATAATCTCATATATATTTATATGTTATTCTATTTATGAAATAATTTTAATCCATCTCCTCCTCCTTCAAATGATAAACAAAATCATCAATCGTGTGTATGGTGGAGTACTATCTCACAAAATAGTTTAATTCATTTTACATCACCATATTTAATGGAATATATAATTATTAATTTAACATATTTATATGATATTTAAGATATTATTTTACTTTTTTATTTATAATATCACATATAAATTCTTATATTAAAATCTTTTTAAATCGTGATAATGTCGCTTGTGTGTACTACTGGTTGTCTCCTTGTTATGTAATGTGATTCATTTATTGACATATACATTAAATGAAAATTAATAATGGAGAATTTAGTAAATATATGTCATATTTATATTATGATATTTATCTATAAAATTAAATTATCACATAATTCCTCACTCGTACACTCATTAATGGAATTTTATCATCCCTCAGTCGTACGTATGATGAACTATCTCCACCATGGGTTGTGATTCAATTTCCCTATACAAAATTAAATAATGATTAGAAAAATATAATTTATGAGTTTATATGATATTTATAAAATTAATATCATTCATTATATGATAAATATATATCTAATTGAGAAGATCCATAACTCTCAAGAAAAATTACAAAAGATAATACACGGAAATTAACACTCAAACAAGTGAAAATAATGATATATTATTAGAAAAGCAGGGAAAATGGTTTATAATGATAAAATTTGATATTATAAAAAGGAATATGATTCTATAGTGTATTAATAACATGATTAAATTTTTTTTACATTTTTATAATTCATGTTAAAACAAATGTATATGTGGGGTAAGGTACTTTTTTTAATTTATCTTCATTGAGGAATCTTGTATTGTTATGCATTAAATCTATTTTATATCATGTATCTACATCACCTTGGACATGTCACATCATGATTCATTACTAATTCATGGTATTTTTAGTTTCAATTTCATTTAATTCATCAAAATCTATATGACATTAATGTTACAAAGTGGTAAATAATTTTAAAACCCAGATTATTATTATTGATTTATATTATATCTTTGTTTTCCATTGATATTTTATGAATATATATATAA
This sequence comes from Viscum album, assembly GCA_963277665.1. NCBI lineage: Eukaryota > Viridiplantae > Streptophyta > Magnoliopsida > Santalales > Viscaceae > Viscum > Viscum album. Next base: position 1,148,964,735 of record OY728121.1, on the reverse strand, counting down.
TATGTATCCATTACCTTATATTTTATATCATCCTATGATATTTCTATTTACATTTGATACATATAATATATTCATTTATTAATTCTCACTTAGACATTATGATCCTTTTAAGGGAAATTTTCTCAATTTTACTTTCATTGAGAAAGATGTGTTAATTGGATCCAATTAATTTTAATATGGTGTATAAAATACCCCAGGAATATATTGGAAAATAATAATAGACTATTCATAATTGTTAAGGTTTATTTCAAATTTACCCATATTCTTTTTAAAATCGATATAAATATTTTCTAACCGTATTCCATTCTTATATAGTGTGTTTAATATGAATCTTATTTAATTTATTTGGGAAATATTGAAAAATGATTTTTCATTACTCAATATAGATATTTGATGATTTGAATTATTTTTTCATTAATTAAATGTTTAATTTAATATATGAGTAATTATTTGGACTTAAAAAGACCATGGGGATGAAAATTATATTTACATTCCATATTTATTTTTCCTTATCAAATTAAAATAGTTCTAATATTGACCATGTGACATCTATATTCAATTAAACACATTTCCAAAGCCATTATTCTAGGAAGATTATTTAAATCTAATGGGAATTCATTAATTTACCCTTCCATTATTATGATTATTTATTCATGATAGCTTCCAATGTATAGAAACCTCAATGATCATTTGAGATCACCATTATTTTTTTTTATGTTCCTAGGAGTCCATTAATTCTACAATGCTATATATTCCTGGATATTCTAGAGGGAATAATTTTATTATAGATAAAATGTATTTTTTAAATTTTTTTAATTGCATTATGTGCATCATTTATATATTTAGTTAACCAAATATATTAAAATGTACGGTTCATTGGGATATAATTCCTTGTATGAAATTAAAATGTTGTAATATAAGACACTAACTTTAGGATACTATGCTAGGGTTCACAAAAATAATATAAGAATAAGAGAAATGAATAAACTTTCTTTTAGTTCCTTGAATCTTTTTTCACATATATATTATTAATGATACATGGATTACTTCCTAGTTAAAATGATGAGTGGATTTGATAGCTACAATAAATTCTCCAAAAAATAATTATATTATATTTATAAACCCTTATAAATGGGCTATTAGTCATCACATTCGGTCTAGACCAACATTAAATAATTTTTCTCTTTAATGGATCCACTAATATACCCCCAAATGAGTTATATGACATAGAAATGAATCATTTTGTATCAAAAATTTATTATTTTTAATTTTTTAATACATATTATCCTTCCCTAGGATCTTCACGATGTGTCCAATTTGATATTAGTTATCTCAATTTCACTTTTAAAATATTATAATGTCATCCTGAAAAACTACCAAAAATATTTTAAGGTAATATCAAAGAACTATATTAATTATATCTATGAATATTATAGGGGAATTCCTAAGATGAAATAACATCAATATAGCTTCATAGTCTCTATACCTCATACATGTTGATTTAATTGGTATATCCCCCTTCATGAACATAAATTAATTATATCCCAAACATAGGTAAAACATGAAAATGCATGGACCTCTAATTATTTGATTAAAAATTCACAATTAGATGGAGAAAACACTTATTCATGATATTTATTTTCTAGTGTTCTAGATAAACATTGAATATTTTCATTGATAAATCAACTTTAGTTAAAAATTGAACTGGTGAACCTCATAGTTAAACACATGTCAAATGAATATTTTGTCTTGATTATATTCAAGATTCATATTCATTTTTTTACAACTCAATTAGGGCCACTCTATTTAGAGACTCTAAAATGTGTGTAGCACAATGTTTTAGTTCTATTGAAAATTGAACTTCAATATTATGTGAAAGACAAGGAAACTCATTAAAAATGATGTCATCAAGAATCCTCATGGTATTCATATCAACAATGATGTTTTTTCTGCAACCATTTGGGATAAAAGAACCTTTTGAAAAGGAATCATGTTTAATATAATGGATGTGTTTTAAAACAAAAATTTATATTCATCTGTACACAAATATAGGATCATAGGATCATTTGTAATAAAAAATTTGACATTAAATACTTGTAAAACAATATCTGGTATATGTAATAAAATCTTTTATAGACCAAATATAACATAAAATTCATCTACTTGGAGAATAACTAGATTTATAAGAAGAAAATTCCAAAAAAACATCCATTTGAGAAGAATCAGAAACATTTGATGAAATCATCATACAATTTGTTGTTTTACCTACTAATTCAACATCTACTCATTGATTAGATTTTATGATACCATTATAATTTTTTTATGAAAAAAAATATTATGTAGATATTGAATCAAATAAAATATTAGACGTTCAAAACTGGATGGTAGGTGTAACATCCAGCACATCTCATTAATACCGCTCATTAGCAATAATGATATAATGATATTTCCATTTTTCATTGTCATTATGTTGTTACGGAAATTTATCATCCTCATTAACAATCTGATTTTGAGCACATGTTTACATTATTACCATTCTCCATTCATTTGAAACACAAAAGTTTTGTGGAAAATTATGGTGAGATTTATATCAGTTCAAATAATTAGGTAAATTATTCCCATTAACTCATCATTATATTTCTAAAGGACTATTAATTTAACATATAAAACATTTAATAGTCCCCTTAAGAAAATTTCCACCATGATTCATTCCATAATTCATGAATAGTATAAAAATAATCATTCTCTCAATATGGGGTTTATATTTTAATTTTAATAAAATCATTATTTTCTTATCAAAACCATGAGATTAATGGGAAACTCAATATCCATTTCCCTGTTGATAACACATTGAACAATTTTCTCATAGCTACTGAAGTCTAAAAAAGATAGTAACCATTGTAGACTTGATTTTTAACCTCTGAATATTTGATCAACCTAAATCAATGGTTGGATAATAATACAAAAATAATACCTTGGACGTCTGAAAAATATACTCTATAGGTAGTAATATACTCATAATACTCCTATTGTAGTTCATGTTATTCCAAATTCATTTTCTTATAAACAGAATAAGGAAAATATTTAGTAAAAAATATGATCCTAGAATCATCTCACTATGTGAAGTAAATTTCATCATGTTTCCTCATGTTATTGATAATATATGACCATTGATTTCTTTCACATTCAAAATAATAAAAATCAAATGTATATTTCCCTTGTTTTAATCACTAGGGATCATAGAATATATTTTTGTTGTATTGATCCATTAATAAAAAATTAGTTGGTCAATTGACCCACTAATATAAGGTGTATGATTCCATAAAAAGGTAATAACAGAACATTGTTCCCTCCTTTTAATATTTACAATCTCAACATGATTTACGGTTTTTAAAAGGTTAACTTCCATAGAATATTTTTTTTCATTCCATCTCCCATAAAATTTAGTTTCTCACGAGGACAATTATCAATTTATCATTCATATTTTTCATTAACATGGTTACTCATGGTACCATAATTTTAATTAAAAAAAAATAATAGTGTGAGTATCTAATAATCTGTTTGAAAAACCACATAATCATGAAAAATAACAAATAAGTTGTCTAAATGATGAAACTTCCATTTTAATTTATAACACACAAGGCTTAACCATGTTTATCCTTGATTATTATCTATTCAAATACGTCACAATGGTGCTTAATGTAAATTTTAATTAACCCTAGAAGACCCCCTATGGTTTTCAAACCTAGTTTTCAACAAGGGAACACTCATCGTGTAATATAATGATGACTGATATATACTCATCATACTCTTCCCAGTGTTGTTACCCATAAATACTTATATAAAAAACCATGTCCTCTTATATTATCTATATAGGGATGTTTTACTATGGATACCATAGTCCTTTAATTACCATATCTTCATGTTTTCTCCAGTCAATTGGATTAAGCCGTGTTTTATTACTAATTTTTCGTTATCCATGTTTCGTAATATATCTAAATCTTTCTCAGATTCCAATGGCAGTGACCAACAATTTTTATACATAGATACTTCATCTTAATTGATGAATATTCATTACCTCAAATTATGATTCATTATTGAGTCGTATATATATACTATAATTGGATACATAAATGTATAAAGATATTTTTCATATGATATAAACGTCAACTCTAACAAATTTATTTATAAAATAATCCCTTAATTGTCAAGTAAAACGTTAGACATTTCTCTATAACCTGGGAAAATGAAACATAAGAACAGGTGATCTTCGATGCTCAAAAATGGTAAAAGGGAGTGATAAATAAACATTTAAACATAACCGTAGAATAAGGCTATGAGAAAAGAAACAGAACATTTGAAAACCATAACATATATATCCTAGAAATAAATATTGAGTAGTGAAATGAATCTAACATTTTCATAATACATTTTTTATAAATAAAATAGGAAATATTAGGCACAAAATAATAATACTCTTATAATATATATGTTTATTTTATACACATAAGAATATAAAATAACTACCTTAGTTACCAAGGAAATCTAAAATCACTATCATAGTGGATTGTATACAGATCTCAAACAATCATTTCCATTTTCAAGATTCAAAACCATGACTATAATAGTGGATAAAGTCTCTTACTTAATTGGGTTCACTCCCCATTCCATGAGTTATTTTCTCACGATGTATCCAAATTTACCAAATTCATTGGATGTCCATATAATTATGATCCCACATGTGACATAATTAACATTAGTCATATTTGTGACAAAAGGCCCGATAATATTCATCATAGCATAACCCATGGAAAAAAAGTGTTTCATAAACATTTTTTATCTTCATAATATATTTAATACTGGAAAAGAAATGATTTTTGTAAAGATTTAATCATAACATAATTAAACCATAGGAATGAAAATGGGTTACATTGAATCCTTCTAAATACATCATCATCATAATCCTTACTAATAATTGTTTTGTGTGCTTTCATTGGATCATATCCTTGATAAATTATCATTAAATTAAAATAATTTCAGCAAATATTAAAATACCTTCAGAAGATATCAAAAATATTTCATTTGTAAAATGTCCTTTTCATTTGGAAATACCATTATTAAAATATAAAATTTACAAAAACATTAATGAAAAATTATTACTTGAAAATAATTTTATAAACATGTAAAGTGACCATCAATGCATTGAGTGGTAATTGTGTCTTAAAATACCATATGTGTAAAACTAGTGACTACATTCACATTTTTTATAAAAACTCAAAACTACCACATTCAAAAATGAATAGATGATTAACTTTTTCTAAAAAAAAATAAAAATTAAATCATCGGTAAAAATGAATTTAAACAAAAAATATTGAATAAAACAATTTTTCAGTAATGTCGACAATTGAGTAAATTATTTTTGACACAAAAGTGAAAAAAATATTATTTTTTTGTTAAAATAATTATTTCTATATATTACATAATGAATGAGTAAGAAATGGATGTAAAACATATAGTCTCCGTAAATAATTATAGGAGAATAAAATTCATGGGATATTTTATTGGTTGATCATGAAATATCTTCATTGAAATGTAAATATAAAAAATCTCGACAAACAATGATATTTTAACTTAAATCACTTACCTAAAGTTTTACATGTTTAAACATATCTATGAGATTACTTATAATAAATATAGAATTATTATATTTATATAATATATTGCTTAAATTCATAAAATATCCAATATTATCCACAATTATTATTTTAACACCCATTTAACAATAATTTCTTATTCAAATCATCATTTTCATGTGTTAAGTATTTAAATTTCCTTTAGAATTTTGGATTTTTAATTATGATAATTTTACATTGATCGTTGTTGAATTATCTCCATAATTACCATAATGATATATATCATTAAAATTCAATATATATATATATATATATAATTATTTTCATCTACAAAGTTCTGGGATAGAAAAATAAATTACATCGGTAATGGTGACAGTAAGTCATACGTACTTATGAACATTGTTTCCACATTCTGGTGGATGGAATAAATGTAAGATAAATAATAATCCACCTTAATATTGTCATTATTATATCATACATATCTTATATAGGTATTAAATATATTCTTGTTACCATTTATTCAATGTCAAAATAAAAAATTTATCAGAAGGCTTTTTGGAGGTGGTAGTCCACACAAACACACACATCTGCGATGTTATCATTTTCAAATGGATTCGAAGGTAAGAATGTATATATGAAATAATAATTATAAAAACACAACGATTTAGTATAATTAATAACCACACTTTAAACCCATCGTTAAAACCTTCCATGGATGAAAGTGATGAAAATTTAATTTTATATCTACATGGATGTGGTAGATCACACATACACAAGAATGATTTAATTATTTTATATTTGAAAGAATGGAGGTGAATAATTATGGTTACAAAATCAGAATAAAATTTATATATATTTAGGAAACATACAATATTATGTTTTGATAAATATAATATTATTAGGGGATGTAGAAGAAGAAATAAATTGAATGAGGTTTATTAATATCATTTCCTCTCCGTCAGTGGGCCTCCATTAGATACTTCCATAAGGATCCCTAGAATTTTATTTCAAGAGTAATAAAACAATGAACCCATATATATGGATGGTTATAAGAATTTTGGTAACAAATTGATCTAGATTAAAGGATAAATGTTATAGTAAACTAGAGAAAGGATGTCTGCCATTTTACAATTAGGGGAGAGGGAAGACAAAGAATTTCATGAAATAATAAAAACTATAAAGTCATTATAATGAATAATTAATTTTAAATGGATATATATTATGATTTGGGATATTATGAGGTATAAATATCGCTTAAAACTACTATAATTACAAAAAATTTAAAATGTCCCCATTAATTTTGGTTTAAACATTAATAAATCAAATTTAACCTTAATTGTAGTAACTAATTTTTTATTATTTTTCAAATTTATAATGAGAAAATGAAAAATTAAAAAATCAAAGAATATAAATTTATAATAATAATATCAAATTCATTTTATCAAATTAAATCAGTAATATTGGGAGAAATTACATTCTATATTATGTCATAAAACATGAAGAAAAACAATTTTCAAGAACGAAATTACTTTCTAATGTATAAAATGTTTTTATTAAAACATTCTGATAAAATATTTCCAATATACATTATTGGATTATAAAGAATTTAAATTATGTAATCTTACTTTTCAAACCATTATAAAAAAATTATCTTATTAAATTCTATAAACAAAATGAATGTTTTAAATAATTGTCATTAATTTTCACAATTTATTAAAAAATTAATACTTTCTAAAAAATTATGAAAACTTTAATCTACGACAATTTTAATATGCTAATTTCAAAAATAAAATTAATTTTTTAAAATTAATTTTCTTAATATTTAATGATTTTATTATTTTAATTTATCCCAAAATGAAATATAAAACAATTTTTAGGAAAGAAAATTGTTTTTAAATCATATAATGTCTTCATTAAAATTTTATTGCCTGCATATTAAATTTACCTTAAACCATTATATATTTTTTGAAATTATAATTATACCGATTCATACCATCAATTTGATGGTTATTTTATAACGATATAAAGCATTATTCTTTTTTAGACTCTGTATTTTGTGTATCAGAAGATACTTAATAAACTAAATCTATTTAAAGGTGAGAAAAATCCTAAAAAATTTGGGTATTACACATGGGGTTCATGTTTTCATTCAATAAAAAATGTTCATTTATCATAATGTTCCTCTCCATAATATAGACTTGATGGAAAATATTAATTATATGATTCATATTATTGATTTAAATGTGACCACTTTGGAACATATGGTGATAATGTCCATTAAAATACTTATTTATATAGTAGCACATCATTATTATAATTTATATTAAATGTAAATGTGAAACCCATTATTTAGTGATAATTTAGTTAAGGTAATTTATATAAAAAAGTTCCATGATTTTATATGCCAAATTAGTTTATTGTGGTTTAAAAATATCAATATCCCACTTATGGATTAAATAATTATTTATAGAATTTGAATAATTAATTATATGATGTGATTGAAAATTTTGGTTTCACCAAATAATGGATGATTCATATGTATAAAACGAGACTATTGGGATTTTTTTTGCTTTTAATATTGTTTGTGTATGACATACTTCTTATCAGAAAAGTTGTTATGAATGTACCCTTTTTTTAAGAAGTTATTCCCTTTGTCAAATACCAATGAACATTTTATTGAATAAAAAAGAATACAATGTTACAGAAGTCGAAATGAAGGGTGATTTTTTCAATCTAATTCATAAAGTTGAAATAAATCAGGCGACATGGTATTCAACCAAGTCAAATCTTGTTGAACACCTTTTTAGCAAGATCATCAGCAACAGTGTTCACTTATCGAAATAATTGAGTGGAAATGTAATTGATTCCCAAGAGCAAATCAAGAGACTTCATCAAAGGAGTTGTAAGAGGTCATTCCAGATAATACAAACTACTCTAAATTTCCTAGAATATGGTAGTAGAATCTCTTTTGATCTAGAGCAACCTCCAGCCTTTTTGAAGGAAAAAATTAACTGCATGAATAACACCCATCATTTCAGTTTCCAATGACAATGCCTTACCACATCCACTATATAAGCAACCATGTCATTTTCCATGAGAGTCACTAATAATTGAACTACATCCTGCAGGTCCTGGGTTACCCTATGAGGTACCATCAAAATTCACCATGATCCATCCTGGAAACAGAGTTTTCTATAACACTTCAATGTTGTAATTTGATTTTTGATAGATTCCTTCAATCCGTACTTTACGCTGAATCATAAAATCACCAACAGAGTTGTTGTAGTGAACCTTTGGAATCGAAGTAGCCTCTCGCACCTTAATGAGAATCCAAGATTTACCTACATTAATATTTAATCCTAATTTACTGTGAATAATATCATTTCTGTCATACCAGATCATGTGTAGGAGCTGAGCAATAGCAGAGAGAAAAAAACACTTAATTTGTTGAGATGCCTCATATTCAACACATTTATTTATATGAGAGACGTTCGAGTCGGGGATAATCCATATACAGTCAACGATGTAAAAAATTTAATTCCAAATAGAAGAGGTAGTAGAACATGAAAAAAAGATTTGGTTAGTATCTTCTCTATGTTGGTTGCATAGGTGACATTTTTAACAACATTGAAAACCAATGGTTTGAAGGAAATCCTCAATGGGTAATATGTTGTGTGCAATATTCTATATAAAAGTAACTCTTGGAGGATTAATCCATTCCTTGTTAAAAGAATTCAGCCAGTGAAAGTTAGATTCAACTCTAATAAAATTGTGAGTGTATAAATTTTTTGACTCTAGAATGCCACTAGAGGGCGACTCCCAGACAAGAAAGTCATAAGAACTATAATAATAGTAGTTATCAATGATCTAAGAAATTTTATTAGGTAGATCATTCCTATGAGAATGTAAAACATCATTAATAGTATGGTTAGTATTATCAGGATGATAAATAGGAGGTAACGTGGATATTAAAGGACTACTAGTCCAATTATAAAGCAAAAAATTCATGTTTGAGTCAGCAGTAACCATCTATCTAGAATATTATATAATGTTATAGAATGTATCCCTAATGTAGGGCTAGATTGATGAGGTAAAAAAATTTATTTTCCCTTTCTTAAGCATAATTAGAAATATGAATTTCAGGAAGTCAATAACATTAGAGTTTTTATTAATTAATCTCAAAATAAGTATATCCTTGAGAGCATCATTAAATAGCTATATGTTTTTAATGAAAATACCCCCCATAACCGAAGGTTTACAACAAATCTTCCATGGGATGGTGACAAGATTCTTTTCTAGGATACTTCTCTTCCATATTATGTTTTTAATATTGGAGTAAATTTTTTTAACGGTACCAACACGGAACTTATATATCATAATAAAATAGACCATTTACGAGCCAATGGTTGATTTAAAAATATAGATTCTACTAGCCATGGAGATGGATTTACCTTTCCATGTAGAAAGTTGATTGATAATTTGGTCAACATTGTTGTAAAAATAGCTGGATTTGGGTCTTCCCTAAAAATTAGTAACCCCCAGATAAGTGAATGGGAAGATACCTTCTCTAATTCCAAGATTGCTGGTAGTAAATTCTTTTCTTTGTGGGGATAAGTTTGTCCCGAAGAAAATATGAGACTTTATCCACGAAATAACATGACCAGATACATCCTCATATTGAGGTAGTGAATTTTTAAGCACTTGAATATTCTTCTGATCAACATGTATAAATAAGATGATGTAAGGAACATATATGTGATGAGTAAGAACACTGTGATTCCTAGTATCTTGAATGGGTTTAAGTTTATTTTTATTGAAAAGTTTAGTAAGAAGTCTACTGAGGTTATCTTTTGCAATGACAAAGAGGATGGATGAGAGGGGATATCCATGTCTAACTACTTTGGTGCATTTGATGTAGCCCTTTGGAAAGCCATTAATCAAAATGAAAATATAGGAATATTTAAACAAGGTTTTTATCCTCCTAACAAATATATCTTTAAATCCAAATATTTTCAAAACATTAAGATAAATCTCAAATCTATAGTATCAAAGGATTTTCTAATATCAGTCTTAATAGCTTCATTTCCTTCTCTAGAATTTTTTTAAGTTGTTAGTTCATTCAAGGGCATGGAAAATGATGTCTTGAATGTCTCTTCTTTTAATAATGCTAAATTGGTTCCATGAAACAATTTTATTTCATATTGGGGTAAAGTCTATTGGCATGAATCATTGATATTATTTTGTATATAGTATTTATCAGGTAAATTTTTTGAAATTGATGGATCTTAGAAGCATTATCCACTTTGCGGATTAACGTAAAAAATTGGAGATTTAACCCATGAGGAAGAAAACCATTGGAAATGAAATATGTAACAAATGTTAAGACATCCAAATTAATTATTTCCATGTGATGTTGAAAAACTCATTATTAAAGCTATCAAGAACTATGGAAATATCTAGCTTAAGACTATAAATAGTATCTTTTATTTCATGATCAAGGGGGGTGCATAAAATAAAATAATTCTCAACCTTATCTACTATCATTGGGATGATAATAGGTCTAAGGTACTTATTAACATCTGGACCATTAAAAATGTTATAGAAGTAAGAGACAACATGATTTGAGATGGACCCCACTGAGCCAATTAGTATATCATCATTCCAGAGGTTAGTAAGAAGTCGGCTGACTTTACTAAATCTCTAAATAGAATTATAAAATGTAGTGTTTCTTTTGATATCATAGAGCCATTTTATTTTGAAAATGTGTTTTTTCATGTTGTTTTTAAATGAAAAAAGAGAATTGAGGTTCAATGGAATGTTTATTTCAGGATGAGGATCAAGTTTAATATTAGATGTGGTATTATGAATTTGCAATTGACCAAGCTCATTTTCTAGAGAAGATGTTGTCTTTATAATGATGTGGTTTTGAAAATGATTCTCAATTGAATACATAGTTGATGTTTTCCACATTCAATGTAATAATATCTATACATAACAATTTAATAGATTTATTAGATTAAATATCATCTCATAAATTAGTAATTTGAAAAACTATAGTATAGAGAACTATAAAAAATGTTTTCAAACTACTGTTGTGTGGAATGTATAATGGGTTTATTGTGAATATTTTTAAAGAGTTATAATTTGTGGATATATTTATATATTCATATGATATAGTATCTATAATATATCTCATGTTATGTACCTCAACCAATTTCAGATATGATTTGAGAATTACCAGTCAATACCAATATAATTCTAGTGAGAGTCACTGGATTGTAGAAATTAACATCTATATATATTGAATAAGTATGAATACTTTTTTAGTCTTTGGATGTGAGTAAGATTTAATTTCAAATGGTTATAATAATGAATCTTTACAATCTAAAATAGATTATAATAAATCATAGTAATGATATTTTTAATTTTTTTTGATATATCGATTAGAAGAGTGAAGACATTCCATTATAGAAGAATCTATAAGAAAGGTATACTACATCACAACATCATATTTTATGAATACAAATTTTTGGATTATTATCAAAATCACTAAAAATTTTGTGTATCCAATCCTCAAAGGAGTAATCGGGATTTACTATGGATATTATTGATTAACATTTATGGATAAGAAATCTTGATTCCAAAAAAAAAGACTCATTACAGCCTTTGAATATTCCTTATCATTCAACATATCATTTAGAGCAGTGATGTATGGATCAGTTTAGTCGAAACATATGATGATCTAGCATATTAATAAAAATAATTTATAGAATAAAATATTAGGGGAAATGTTACATCTTGTTATAAGATACATCAAATATTATATCGGATATTTGTGAAATGATTGTTGATTTTATAATAATAAAAATAACTTTTTTTACATTTCATTCATGATTAAAATAATTTATATCACATGAATAGTGTAATGATAACTTCCCCTAAATGATTTAATTTTAGTTTCCCCTAGTTGATGATCAACATAGAGTAATATGGATTTAGATTATAGGTCATGATTAAACTCAATATAATCTTTTACCTGATAAAAAATAATTATATAATGTTTGATTGTGAAACTTTATACTATTTGACATCTTCTGTAGAAATGATATTTTATTATAGAACACTCATTTTTTACATCAATGAATCAAGATATCATGTTTAATTTCAACGCATTGAAGGTATGTGGGGTAATAAAGTTCATAATTTTGCAATGAAATAATTTTTTAATCAATTCATTATTCCAAATTGAATAGTGTTGGTAATCCAATATAGATTTGATTGGATTGATTTATAAAAATATTGTGATCTTTTTTAATAAATTACTTATTAGATTTTAATACTAGTGGGTGATTATTTTTTATAAATAAAATAGATATATCAAATAGTATGATATACCCTACATGTTATCACACAATACAAATGTGATTTATCTTGTAAATTATGATATGATAATTTCGAATAATGAATGTGATCCCTATATTTTATTGTATATTAGGATTATAAGATAGAGTATATGACCACATATATGTCTTCCATATGGTTTCCCCTCAGTTATGAATCAATCTATTGTTTAATGTTTTTTTAAAAACACTTTTAATAATCTATTAAAAAACTCAAATGATATTGATGAGCCAATGGATTATTCATTTCAGGAAGAATTGAACTGTAGATTATCCTCATCTCCATTCATAGAATGAATGAAGCCTATATTAAGGGACATTCCCCACCAATCAATAAATTAGTATAATATATATCAATATTTGAATCTCCCTCTTCCTCTCTACTCACCAATAATACTTGTATGTGATTTTTCAAGAACATATTTTGTGTTTGAGTGTCCCCCATTTATGAATGAGGATCCATGTGGCCTATGTAAGACACGTGGATTCGAGATTCATTTAGTTTATTCTAGATAATCTAAATAAAGAATTATTTATTTATGAGTAGTTAATATATTTCACTGTATTTTATGTATGCATGTTTATATTTATATAGTTCCTATAAAACAAATAAAAATGGATATAAATGCATTATATAATGCTCATAATATATATTTAGAAAAATCAAATGCAAAACTCTCTAAAAAAAATTAATTTATAATTTAATAAACATATATTTAATTAAGACATCCCATTTCTCAATAATTAGTGTTCATATATAATATTTATTTAAATAACATATACCATCTACTAAAAATAAATAAAATATAATTAAATTTGTTCATTTTTTTAATATAATAAAATATCAGTCATTTATCAAATATAAAAAAATATTTTATTGGGATATAAAAACATGATGAGAGTGAATCGTAAATTAATGCTTGTGTTATTAAAGATGACGATTCATTAATATCAATCATTACGTACTATTAAAACCAAAATAATGGATATTAATAAAAAAATGTTAGAAAATTAATGCACCTCGGAATTTATGAATCAAAATTAAAGAATATATTATGAAAGGGAATGATTATTTGTAAAATAACATGGATGTAATATTGTATAGAGAATAAAAGTTAAATTAGTTATGACTGGAGAGATTCTTGAAGGAAATATTACCAAATGAGTTCAATATTGTGAACTTTTCCAAGATTAAAGAGACCTTCCCATGGAGAATGAAAAATTATTATATTCTTTCAAAACAATTTAAAATCAAAATATGGGTTTTATATTGAAGGAGAAAGGGATGGTGGTGGTATGTAGTGAAATTCCATCTTCCTTAACATGGGTAATTTAGAGGTCCATCTATATCTATGAATTTAAATTATATAATAATTATAAAAAACAACCTTCATTTTTAGGATGTGTGTCGAATGGGGATATAACATAAAAAAATTAAATTGGTATCATAGCATGGTCCAAAATTTTAATCGTTGAAGGATTTTGGAAAATATTTCCCTGTAAAAAAATTTATGTAAATGTAATATTGTGTGAAAATAGAGTCATCAGATTATAAAAAATTTGTATCAATGTCTATTCATTTTTTTGGTCTATACAGAACATATTAAGAAAACTGTATTGGATCTTGTAGATAGACGATCACACACTATTCGAGTTGTTAAAAAACAAAATTCATTTTTTTATCTTTATATATAATGATATATGGATTTATTATTTTTATGATATTATATTATCCTATGAATGGTTTTGTCAGATAAAAAATTTTAATTCCATATTTTGTGATAGATTTGTGACATTTTGTTGGAGTATTTATCTAATGAGGCAAAAAAGTATTATCCTAATAATCCACAAAAAAAATAAAAAAAAAGGAAATAAGAAATGAATCCTATTAATATTTTTCTAAAAATGATCCTTGAAAAAGAAATATTTTATGACTCTTATAATCCATGAGTCTCGGATAATTCCCCATTTGATTTAGGGAAACATGATTGAGTTTGTAGAGAAATTCTTAATTTTTTTATTTTTAATTTCTATTAAATTTATTTAAGTAAGTGAGTATAATATACAAAATTGTTATTATTAATTCCAGAAATTGTATAATACACTATATTTTAATTATTTTGTATAGGTGGTTGTTTTTATAAATCTTTTATAAGTTTAAATTTCTCTCATTGAATATGTTTTTATATACAGATACATCGGGAATATTTTTTTAGTATAATATTAAAATAAGGGATAATTGTGAACAATGGAAGATAAATATGAAAAATTATGTAGCACAAATATGTATTAAAATTGATGATTTTAGTCACTCTATTTCTATTTTAAGGGTTATTTTTAAAAAATATATAATATCTACTGATGATTCCACTATTATCATTCATAATAAATGAGGGTAATTCGATGAAAACGTTGATATAAGAAATATTTGAACTCTGAATAAATAATATTAATTTTACTGAAAGATAAACATAAAAATTCCTTAAAATATTGTATATTCTATTATGTGAAATTGAGAACACTTAATATAATTATATAAAATCTAAATGAATATCCATTTAAACCCTCACTACTAAATGTTAATATATTTTTGGAATAAATTAAACTAATGGTGGGTTTTCCTTGGATTTGATTTCAATGGGGGAGAAGAAGAATCATAATGAATCTAATAATTAGGTCTCCTTTCCCATTGGTATTTCAATAGAATCAAATATATTTATATCATTTATGTTGAATATATCCAAAATTTTCAACGGGAAATATTATTACCATCAATTTTTTACTTGATTTGTTTTTGATTTTTTTTCCAACTATAGTGATGAATATAAGTATTAAAGGGGTTTCTAATCATACTAAAGAAAAACGGAACTAATTTTTATGATTTCTTATTTGTTGGAAAATATTTGTGGAATTCTTGGATTTTTAATATACAATCAGTAACAACCTTGGTGATTTAAATATATATTTTGGAGTACTAATTTAAACCTTTCAATAACTTTTATTAGAATCAATTACTGTATTAGAAAAATAATATTACACAATTGAATTTATATTAAAAATATTTCATTATTAAAATGAATAATTATATATATATTGATTATTAATTTATTATAATTGAATATAACAAATTTTATGGGAGAAATGAATTTTTTTTAAAAACATTTTGTTTGGTAATTTATTTCTTTTTGTATAGATTTATTAAAATTTTAAATTTTTCATGTTATATTAATTTATAATATTCTTTAAAAATCATTTACATTAATTTTTGCTGGTTAATAATCATCAAATTAAAATAATTTCATTTTATTATCCAAAAATAATGTTGATTCAAATTCCGTTTTTATTACATTCTATCCATGAATATGGAAAAATTTCTATTACTTTTATAAATAGTCATTGAAATGTTATCATAATTTTTAAATTCATCATGTAAAAAATATATCAGGGTAATATTGAATTTTCTAAAAGGGTTGTTTATTTAGGGAATGGTGAAAATAATGATATTTGGATAACTACAATTTTTCTACTTTTAACCAAGAAATATTGAAGTACCATTATATTTCTAGTTATTATTAAACTAAAATAAGTAATATTTATTTTGTAAAAAAATATGATTAATTATATTATAATAAACATTTTATTTTATTTTGATATAAATTAATTTTTTTTCATAATAAAATTTTATTTTCTAAAATAATATATCTCATTAAAGTTTGCACAATTATTTTAAAATTAGTTTATTACTCTTATAAGTACTTAATCAGGTAAAAATTTTATAGTATTTTGAATTTTTATATTCTTATATATTATTGAAATTATTATTTTTGGTCAATATGAAAATAAATATTGGTTAAAATGTTTTCAAAATTGTACAATGGTAAAATATGTTAATTAATGTTAAATTTTATTATGAGGTCATAAAATACCATATAAAATTATATTGTATGGGGGTATTAAAACCGTATCACCTTATAATTTAGTTTTAGTTTTTATTGACTCTTACCTTTGGTAAGACAATTATTACGTGTAAACTTTAATAATATTTAAATTTTTCCACTCCCCTCACTTATATATGGTCACCTCCTCTTCTCAATTTTTCACAGACAATGAGACATTTATCTCTTACAAGATATACCTAAATACACTCCCAAAAATCCTCCCCATAATCTAGTGTCATTGGAATCAAAAAAAATCTATCCTAGAAGGATTAATGTCTGTGCCAAAGGAGGTTTTCCAAAATAATAGGTAAAACTCTTAATCAAATTTTTTATTGATTATTTCTTAAAATACCGCATCAACACCTTTTATAAATGTGACACTATGATAATTATGAATTTAAAATATACCTAATTATTAATATGTTTATGTTGATCCACATTTACATCTTCTTTTTGATAATATAGGATATTAAAACATCGCATGCGCATAGACAAGGACTACCACCTCCTTGAAGTGATGTGTTTGGTTTCTCATCAACAATCCTCTTGGATGATAATATTGATAAATTTAATGAATATATTTTTTAATGAAATAAAAATTATTATATAAAAGGGATATATTATTTATCTTTTTACCTTCAAATCTATTGGAAAATGAATATGTCGCTTATGAGTATGTGTGTAGTGCCACCTCTCTAAAGTGATGCAATACACTAATTCATTTCCTCTAAAAATAGATTTTAATAATGAGATTATTAAAGAGTTTATATTTATATGAAAATAGTGATATAATCATGATTCTATAATGGTTAATTATGATTTACATTCCATTAAATACGACAAATTAAAAATAGTAACATTAATCATGTTTGTGTACTGATTATCATCTCCAAGAAGTGTTGTAATTTATTTCTCATGCCCACCCTATATGGATGTATATGAAATTTTATATAATGATTAAATAAGGTATTTATAAAATTGTTGTGATTATTTAGGTGATTAATCCTCAACCAATGTGGAAGGATATGAACCATTGATCCAAAACAAGAAATGGAAATAGACAAGTTTTCAACCGAATTATGATATTAAGGAAGAATTGTTAATAAAATTATATTTAGAAATTATAATGGATATATATATATATATTAAATTTTATCAGTTATATATTTAAAATTAATCTATATTATGTTTTCAAGAGGTTATGAGAACGTTCAATTAATGTTTGGAAATGAGGTAAGGGTGGTTTATTTGAATCTGTTTTGGGAAATCATTCATGTTATTAATAATTTTTATATGGTTTATATACAAAACAATTAATATATTATATAATTATTATATTTATACTCATTATGTTCAATTACTTAAAAGAAATTTTTTCATTCAATTGATTTATTATTCAATAGTTTCCAAAGTGCTAATTGACAATGTTACAATTTATTTTCAATTTTTTTATTATCAACGTTAAATTCAAATTAAGGGGAATTATATGATAATTATTATTTAAACCCTTCCTATTTTCATTTGATATTTAATTTTTTTTGGGGTTTCATGGTCTTATTTCATTTTTAATTATTATTATTATGAAATTATTTCTATGTATGTGTGACCTTAATTATCACTTTTTTTGAAATATTTTACAACCAAGTCCCGGTTTTCAAATTTTTTAACAAAATATTTTTTTAAGTTAATTTATTTCCAAATA
Organism: Viscum album; assembly: GCA_963277665.1. NCBI lineage: Eukaryota > Viridiplantae > Streptophyta > Magnoliopsida > Santalales > Viscaceae > Viscum > Viscum album. Next base: position 1,148,946,062 of record OY728121.1, on the reverse strand, counting down.
ATTTCTATAAGATCTCTTAAATTTATTACAATGGTTTTATTATGACTTATTTAATTTTATTGTATGATTTATTTAATTTTTTTTACCAAATTGATTAAACAATCGTTTTTTGAGATGATTAGAAATGTGATAATAATATTTATTTTAATTTTTTTCAAATAAAATAAATATCTATCTATAATGAATTGTATTAAATTATAATATTCATTTTCTTATTTTTGTTGTTATTTTTAATGAAATTTTTTTTCTCAATATTGTGTGTATTTGTATTTTTAATGATACACATACCCAATAAATGTAGGAAACCAATGAGGGTGAATTTGTGGATCCACTCTTTAAAAAATGATTCTTATGGAATTAAACCCTATTGAGAGGTAAATTTCATTATTTAATATCTTAATTAATTTCCTAACTAGTGTATAAAAAATAAGTAATAGTATCAATATAAATGTTCATTTTCAAGATTTGACCATGATGTGAGAGCCTACTCATTTACGTGATCATCCTTTGGTCAGGCCACAAATTATTTTTTCCTTATAATATACAGTTATTTGAATACCTATAATCAACAAAAAATACTCATGTTTATTTCTTCCACTTCTCTCTATGAGTAGACTTCATCTACTTCCCATTAAAATTTTCATGGGTGTATTTGGACAGGAACCACTTATATATCTGAATTTTTTTCAAAACCATTGTGTTGAAAAATTATGTTCAAATAATTAATATATTTTTCACCAGACATTAATTGTTTTTTTCTAGAAAAAAATGAATAAAAATTGTTAAAAAAACACCATAACTATCTTCTATTTCTTTTTAGAATAATCATGACATTAATAAAGGAATCCATGCATAAGAAAACATTATTCCTTATCTTGAACATGTGAAAAATTATTTTATAGTAATTTTATAATTTCATCAACCAGCTCAAGAACATGAATGTATCACAAATCAATCTTAATCATCCTATCTCAGTTTGATATAAAATTTCCTCTCAATCTCTCAAAACATTATTGGATTACTAAATTTAAAATATTTATTGAATTGATAGAAAAAAATAATGTGTCATTATAACCATGGTAATCTCATAAAAATTAATCCATAAAACACATTTAAAAAATATTTTATTAAATCATCATTTGGATACTTGAGATTCGAGAATTCAATCAAAAAAAAAAATAAATACATTGAATTTATATTAATATTCCCATATTGTTAAACATATACATGACTTTTTTATATAAAAGTTTGGTTGTATTCATCATTATTAAATACATCAGATTTCACATATGATGATAAAATCATGGGATTCCACATCCAGTAATAAAAAAACTAGTGAACACTTATCCCCTCCGATTAATTATTATAACTTGGTTTTATTCAATAATATTTTTATGTGAAATGAATCCCCATTTGTTCATTATTTATAGTTATCAGGAATGTGTCTTCTATTATCTAAATTGTAATTATATATAAATCATTCTATATTTTGTTCATGTATTTATATATGAAATGACATTCCATATGACCTCCATTATTCCATGAATAAATATTTTGAGTCATCAACTACCCAAAATATTCAATTCACATATTTTTCTAATGATTAATAAATAGGTTGAAGAAAACATATATTTTCTTCCCAACATCAATTTTCCAATGTTTTCATGATCATAATACCCCTAAAATGACCAAAATATTGTTCAAATCCATTGTAAAGTTGGTAATATTAAATTATTCAATCACTTACAATCTACTCAAAGTCTATCAATCAATCATGTGGTCACACATTTTTCTTGTGATAGCACTAATAATATTTATATTCTAATTCAAATTCTCATCATTTGATTGGTTATATTAATCATGTATCCCCTTAAATAAAATTTTGAAAATCATTATATGTCTAAATTCATTGTGTTATACCATTTTCTTCTATTATAATTGCATCGTATATTCATGGTTTTATTTCTATTCAGTCCATCTACAGTAGAAAAATTACATCATGAGATAGATTTAGTTCACACTATATCTTGAGACAATACTAGTGGTCCATAAACCAATTATTTGTTCTGATGAAAAGTTAGACCGAAAGTTACAAGATCCATATGATAAAGACAACATGTTCGTGATCGAACAAATTTTATAACATTCATTAGATGCTTTTCAATCTGTTAGTAACACTTAAATTGAACAATTTAGGCACTAAATATCCAACCCCACATCACACTTCTATTTTATGAGGATCCTATGAATAATTTTAAATGGGATGCCAACCACAAATCCTATAACACCCCAAGATTTCATAGTAAGTTCTTTTCTTTAAATTCTATAGCATGCACTACACAGAACACCATGTTAAAGCACACCACGACTTACCAAAGTAGCTGTTCAAAAGTGGATATGAATAGTATTAACTAGATTTTGAATTTTATATACTTAATATAATTTTAAATTATGTATTATGTAATTATTAGACATATAATAAGAATAAAATTCAATTTATTAGATAAAAAAATTATTTTTCAAAAAAAAATCAATTTTATAAAATATTAATGGGGAAAATTTTTTAAATCCAATATTTGACACTTTTACATATTCAAGTTGAAAAAATAAAATTCTTATTTTGAATCAGGACATAAAAGTATACTTTGGATGCAATTTTGGTATATTTCTAATAATATTCATTTTTTATGAATAGTGATAAATACTATATTTTAATTCAGAACTACCTTTTAATATAATTTATTTTTAAAGTTATATTATATATTAAATCGGTTTTGAAGTGTAATTTGATTATATTTTTACCCTTTAATACAATTTAGTTCATTGGAATTAGTTTCACAATGAAATTATACATAAACAAGTGTCAATCTTTTGATAGTTATTGTTTCTTAAAAACATGTTATTTGTTTTGACAACTGGAATTAATTTCAAATTAATTAATACATATTCTATGTATTGTATTTGTTAAAATAGACCAAATTTTTGAATTCTGAATATCAAATATATATTAGGCTGAATGTTTGGTATTTTCCTATAAAAATATCATTTTTTATGAATAGTGAATCCACTATGTTGTAGTTAAAAATTTGAAGTTTTCATTTAAATGATTTTTACCACTTCTGTGAAATGAATTTTACAAAATATTAAATACACGTTTTTTTTAGTATGTAAAATGTTGTTCAATAGAATGAAAATAATTTTTGGTGAATAATAATTTTTGACTTTTAATTGCCACTATTAAAGGTAAATAAGGTTATTCATGATAAAAAATAATATTATAATAATAAAAAATTACCTTAACACTTGTCCTAACATTATTATATGAGTCATGGCTGCCCATGGGAATCCTAGGGTCGATTCTGGGACACCATGGAGCCATATATGATTTATAATGAAACTATATTTTAATTAACATAAATTAAAGGCAGAAATGACGTAAACAAATATCTTTTAGAAAATCAATTTTTACATGGGGTTATATAACTCATATTTTCAACTATAAATATTCATTGAAATTATAAAATGAAGCCTACATTATGGTATTTTTTTATATTTTTATAATTCCTATAAATTAAATTATTTATGACACAATAATGATGTTGTATTTACCTTGTTAATAAAGGATTTTAATTAATAACATTATTAATATTAAAACAAAATAAAAAACCTATCCAATTATTATTGGATGATTTTATTTATACCATGAGTCATATTATTTTATAATTTAATTGTGTTTTTAATTTTATAAATCAAATATCACTATATAATAAAATTATATTTTCCCACTTTCCTAAAGAGCCCCTCCTCCCCCTTATAAAAGGACTCCACTTTTAACCCATTCCACACACCACTGAAACCCCTTGGATCATCAAAACCCTACCAAAATAAGCTCTAAAGATCTATATATTACCCCTAGAATCCTTAAATTAGGCATAATTCAATTCAAGAAGTCATTTTGGACAAACCAAATAAAGTTTCCCAAATTAATGGTAATAGTTTCTCTTAAATTCTTTTGTTTTATTTTTTTCTATTTTACTTCTCCAACCCCCATAAACAATTTTTATTCCATTTATTAATAAAAATACCTTTATATGAAATATAATATGATGTATTTATGAGAATTATTCGAACTACACTTACACACACCCTCATCTAATGGGTAAAGAACACAATGTTTCTATGGTTGGAAAACTAACACCTCACGAAATGACGATTGTTCAATTATCTCCCGCTGCCTCTCAAGGTGGCCATTAATATGGAATTGTATTTATATATGATATATATTTGGTTTATTTTTTCTTTGTTATTCTGTATTTTCCATTTATATGATACCTTTATGGTTACCATTATTGGTAAAACACGTTAATTTCATTTGAGGAAGTGCGGACTACCGCCCCCTCAAAGTTATATGACTCGTTAATGACTTGTGTGGGATATATAAAGTATGGAGTTAATGATATTATATATTATATTATACTATAATTATAATATACCTTTTTATAATTATGTTTTAATTCTATTAAAATACAAAATAGAAATTAAAGCAACGTTCATTCGTATGTGCGGCATTCCGTCTCCATGAACAGTGCATTTCATTTCTTATCTCCAAATGTTATGTACTATTATAAATACATATATATACTGGATAATATATATATATATATATGATATCCAAATCACGTATATCATTCTGGAGATAATGGACTTTTGACCACATGGAAAAACATTAATTATAAAAAGTTCATTTTTTACTCAAGTTTCGAACATAGATAAAATATAAAATATGAACTCAAATAATTAAATAATTTTTATTGAAAGGTAAAAAGTGATAAAAAAGAAATGATAATATTTAAAAATTTTCTTAATCAAGTAAAAATTAACTTAATTATGTTATTCCGAAAGAATAAGGAACATACAAGACAATTCAAACTTGAGGTAAGGGATTTTTTATCTCACTTTTATTTCTGCAAGATTTCCATTGTTTTCCATTTATTTATTGCATGTGGTGTATTTTATACAACCATTTATATATTAATATGATTCTATTTACATTCATGGTATTATGTGATTCATTTTTTGGTTATTAAATTTTGTTTATTCGACTCAATTGATTGCAATATGTTAAGGAATTTCTTATCTCCCTTTTAATTCCGTGAGATGTCCATTGTTCACCACTTATTTACTGCATGTGGTGTATTATATACTGCCATTTATATATTACCATGATTCTCATTAAATTAATGGTATTCTGTGATTTTTTTGTAGTTATTAACTTTCATTCATATGACTCGATTGATTACTACGTGGTAAGGGGTTTCTTATCTCACTCTTAATTCCGTGGGATTTCCATTGTTCACCACTTATTTATTGCATGTGGTGCATTGAGTACTACCATTTGGTATATATTATCATGATTCGCTTTATATTCATGGTATTTAGTGATTATTTTTTGTGATTATTATTTTTTGGTCATAAAACACGATTGATTATAGTGAAGTAAGGGTTTTTCATCTCAATTTTTATTCCCATGAGATTCACTGTATATTGGAAACTATTTCCTTTTCTGTGGAGTATGTACTATCCATGATTTTATTCTTTGGGTAATATAAATTAATTTATGGGTATTTACATCATCATTTTATGATCCTTATTTAATGGTTTTATGATTTTGTATGTTACCAAATCGGTAATGGAATTTCAAATTTCAATTTCCACTCATTCAGATTTACGCATAATTCATTAATTATTTTAATCCAAAATAATGTGTGGAACAACTATTGATTATTTATGTAATAATTTGCACTCCCCGTTTTTTGGATATACTACTGATACACATAATCACTCCATTGATAATTTCTCCTGTCATTGATATGAACATGAAAAGAGTAATCTTAACTCAATTTCCATTCATTGAGTTAAGCATCCATGTCATTGCTATTGTTTTTAAAATAATATGTATGAATGTCCTATTATTGATTTACAATGAATATCCAATAATATTGAGTGTATTTATATTTCTCACACATAATAATTTCATTGATATTTCCTTAACATAATGATACAGTCTTTATATGGTACTTTATCACAATTTACATTCCATTGAGACTTTGTTGTTATTATGCACCAATTCACATTTTTATGGTGTATATACTATCATTTGACATAATATATCATGAAATAAATTATTCTAATGATATTATAAATCTTTTATTACCTCAAATATTTGTATTCAAGCATATCTCATATGGTTAGAAACTCTAAATAAAATATCATTTTTAAATGTTTTAAAGATTTTTTCTTCTAAAGATTTATCATCAATGTCCACCTCTTAAAAATGGATTTAAGGATTTATTTATATGGAAATTAATTATTTCAAATTAATTTCCCTTTTAAAAGTATCAATGTGGTATTGGAAACATTGATTCAAAAATCTATTTTAAATAACTTCTTGATAAATAGTGATACTTTTAAATGTTTTCATGAAAAAGGGGGATATTTATCTCATATAGTTTGATGATTATTTTCATCTATATCAATATCCTTCGTTATTCTCAATTGAGTTTAATCTATTATAATACAATGATTCATATTGTATTGAATGAGTTATGTTTGATTGTGGATGTTCCATTTTTATTTCATTCATGGATTGAGGTTAAAGTATTAACATTTATTATGATATGTTTAATACGAATGATCTAATTATGTTTCAATATTTTCATATTTGAAAGGAATTTAACATATTATGTGATGGGTAGATCCTGTTATAGCTCCTCGATGAATCGGTAGGTCTCATGAGACAACTAGATGTGGAATTGGCCGAGGGCTTTCCCAATTTTTGATATTTTGTTTTGGCCGAGGCCTTAATAATTTTTAGAGGTCCTGGTCAAGGCCTTGACAACATTTTTTAGAAAGTATGGCATTATGAATTCCGTCATTATTATATTATCTATTGATATTTCATGTGTTTATTCAACTAGAAGAACACCCATGCCAATGTTTTATTATGGAATTATTTACTCAGCTCATATTCCTACAATAAAGTGCTCATGTTTAATATTCATTTAGGAATTTGTTTTCAATAATTCACCATGCCTAAGGTTTATATTATCTTTTAGTGTATTTATTACTCTTACTAAGAATCTGAGACCATCCCTTTCTCTTGATTCATTTTCTGAGGATATGAAGATGATAGTTATGAGTGACTTGTAAGAATAATCTAGGAAGCTTCTATGTTTTTTATGGAATAAATTAGTGTTGTTTTTCGTTTCATGTTGTAATGTTGAACCTAAGTATGTATCTTTTTTCCATGACTACTAAACCAATAGATTCATCAGGACTTCATTCTTTGTAATCATTCTAATGTATTAAAATAATTCCATGGATCTTGGATTCTAGGGTTGGGGTGTTATAGTTTGTATAAGAGGATGTTTATTACAATCCATGAAAACTAGATTTAGATAAACTCTGATTAGAGAACATTACCCTAAGATAGACTTTGAGGATTAGTATAGAATAACATCCTAGAATTTTGGTAATGTAGATTTTTTTTTTATTTTCCGAACAATATATCCTTGTCTGGATATGAGCTGGTAGAGGTGGCTCTGACACTGATGTACCTTGGAGTGAAAAATATGACATGGAGTTTCAGGATTGACTTGGCGTATCCTGGTACATGACAACGGGCCTTGCTTCACTTTTTTTACGACACTTTCGGGGGATATTCTTAGGATAATTCACATTTTCAGTACAAAAAAATTTGAATGATTTTAATATATGATAAGAATAAATAATCATGGTTAATATTAGGATTTTTTAGATTAAATATATAGTCTTATGATATTATATAAATGAATTTATGACTCACAATATTCATTCTTGTGTTAGTCAATGGATGGATTCCAAGAATGTCATATTAACATCGAATATGATGTACAAGGTGGGAAAAGTTATGGAATTGATAAAAGAAATAGAATGTTGATATCTTTAAAATATATCGTGTTCATGCTGAATTAGATTTCCAAAAATATGATCAATAAAAAAATATTGACCAAATCCCAAACTCAACAAATAATAGAAAAGAGGTGAATGATAAGAGCTCCAGCAGTGAACACCATAGAGAAAGGAAATCTAATTTCTTATGATGCAGGAAATGTGGATGGAGACAGCAAGGAAGGTTTCTAAATCAAATAAATAAATTCATTATGTGTGGGAAAGAAAGACATAAATTAAATAATTGAGTGGAAAAACGAAGAGTACTATGGAATAATATAAAAAAGGTCCAAAGAATCCATTTATATTCATTTTATGTAAATGTAGGGGACCTGACCATTACCTGAGTGAATTATATATTCCAATGGATATCCTCTTGGTCAAGGAAGAATCTATGTGGAAATAAATGGATGTCGTAATATTTAAAATGTATTAGTTCTCTTTGTTGATGGGATTGTTTTGGATGAATTTTCTCTTGTATTTGTAACCCTGTAGTTTTACATGTGAAAATAATATTTGTGGAATAATTATCATTTTTCTTGTGAATATAGTTATAAATAACCTTTTCATTTTATATGATCATTGAGTTTGAGGAAATTACAAGTTATTAAATTTTGGGATTAAAATGTGAAGTATGAGGCAACATTTGAGATGAATTTATGTTCTAGTTACATTGAGGAATCTATCTCATTTTTGGTAACATTATACAATTATATAGTTTTTCAAAAAGGAAAACACGCAGACCGTGTGACAACCCATCCTATCTAACAAAGCTATGGGAATAGAACCCCCAAATATAGTGTGATTGGGATTTATCACCTACCACTAGACTAAGTGTTGTCCCTGATTAGTGTGACTGGTTCTTTTAGTGAAATGATTTTTTTGATCAATAATAAGTTGATTTGGGATTTTATCTCTTATGAAATGGATATCCTTAGTATAGGAAAATTATTTGGTGATTAAGTGATAAATGTTATTTGGGAAGACGTTCGTTCTATTAGAAATAATATATTCTTAAGGAAAATAGAATACTATGGGATTTCGTTTGAAGAGTAATGGTGTTTTTTATATATGTTTCTATTGTGTATTTATAAAGATTTGGGTTCTTTATGGAAATGATTAACCTAATAGAGGAAATGTGATTAGGTTAATTACTTTTGTGTTTGGGACTTTAAGAGTCATCAATATTATTTGGAGATAAAATATAACATGGAAGACTATGTAACAAAATTCTTCTGAGTTTTGGGTTTCAATATTAGTTAGGATTATATTGAACGATTTTATGGACAATTTTTTATTGAATGGTATTTAATGATCTTTGGGTATTCTTGGTTTAATTTAAGAAATTATGATTTGTATTTGTTTTTCTAATGTTTTATTCTTTTGGGATCATCTGATCTCTTACTAACCATTTTTTTGGATATTCTATAAAGAAAAGGGAAATATATAGTTCATCCATTGTGGATTATGTGATTCTATATAAATTGATTCTATCACTTCAGGTGCGACCAAGTCATCTTTAATACTCATCATTTGTTTTGAAAGGAGATTCTGTGGTATGGATTTGATGAAGGACAAAACCCTACTTGTCAAGTTTATATTTTTTCTTATTCTATAAATAAATTAATTATTAAACTTTAGGGAAGGGATATTAAAACCAAAAATGTGTTATACTAATGCTTTATGATTTTTGAACTGATGATATTTTAAATCGTCATAGATTGATGGCTTTGAGGCCCTAAAATATACCCAAGTTTGTGATTGATGACCTCAATCACTCCTTATAAATATTTACATATTTCTTCCAATTATGTGTATCTAATTTCCACCAATTTTCTCCTAATCAAGATCATAATTTGGTGGAGACTTTTTCATCTCCCTTTCCCTCTTATTAAGACAAAATTTTATTAACCCAACTACCGATATGTGTTTTCCACAACTATATTTTCATATTTTTAATCTTTTATTTTCAATGAACAATTTTGAATTGAGAGATCATAATTTATTGAAGGAGGGGATAATGTAACACACCAATATTTGATAGTATGTTATTTTCGTTGAATTCAATAGCTTGCGCTACACGCAACACTAAGATTGAGTGTACCATGACTTACCAAAATAGTCGTTCAAAAGCAGTTATGAATAGTATTAATTTTATTTTGAATTTTATATACTCCATATAATTTTAACTTATGTATTATGTTTCTCATAGACATATTATAAGAACAAAATTCAACTTTTTAGATAAAAAATGTATTTTTCAGAAAAAATCAATTTTAACACATTTTAATGGAAAACCCTTTTTATATCCAATATTTGAGAATTTAACATATTTAATTTGACAAAATAAAAATATTATTTATAATTGTGGAATCAAAATTTACTTTGGATTAAATTTTGGTATTTTTCGAATAAAATTCATTTTTTTATAAATATTGAGATATACTGTATTTTAATTCAAAACTATCTTTTAAAATAATTTTTTTATAATGTTATATTATATTTTAAATTGGTTATGAAGTGTAATTAGATTATATTTTTACCTTTTAATCCAATTATTGACTTTTGAATTAATTTCACTTTGAAATTATACAAAACAAATGTCAAACTTTTGATAGTTATTACATCTTAAAAACATGCTATTCATTTTGACAAAGGGAATTAATTTCAAATTAATTAATACATATAATATGTTTTTAATTTGTTAAAATAGACATAATTTTTGAATTATTAATTTCAAATATAGCATAGGCTGAATTTTTGTTATTTTTTTGAAAAACATAAATTTATGACGAATAGTGAAACCACTAAGTAGTAGTTAAGAATCTGAAATTTTCATTTAAATGAAATTATACCACTTCTGTGAATTTAATTTCAAAAATCCATGATACACGGTTGTAATTAGTAAGTAATATTTGGTTCTATAAGTTTAAAATAATTATTTGTGAATAGTAACATCTCACTTTTATTTACCTCTGTTAAAGGTTAATAGGGTAATTCAAGGTAAAAAGAATATTATTATAATAAAATATTACATTCATACAAGTCCTAACATTATTGGATGAGTCATGTCCGACCATGGGCATCGTTGGGTCGATTTTGGGACCCCATTGAGCCACTTATGGATGATAATGAAACTTTATTTTAATTAACATAATGTAAAGGCAAAAATTACATAAAACAATATCTTTTAGTAAATCAATTTTCACATGGGGTTATATAAGTCATATTTTCGACTATAAATATTCATTAAAAAGATAAAATTCTTTCCTGTATTATGGTAATTTCTTTATAATTTTTATACATCAAATAAATTAAATTATTTATGACACAATAATGATGTATTATTTAACTCATTAGTAAATGATTTAAATAAATATGATTATTAATATAAAAAAATATCCAAAACCTATAAAATTCTTATGAGATGATTTTATTTCGATCATGAGTCATCTTATCTTCAACATTAATTAGTATTGGTCTTTTATAAACTTAATTTCACTATATAATAAAATAATATTTTCACACCTTTCCTAAAGAGCCCCTTCTCCCCTTATAAAAGGATACCACTTGTAACTCATTCCACACACCTCTCTAGCCCCTTGGATCATCCAATCCCTACCCAAATAATCCCTCACGATCCCTATATTACACCAAAAATCCTTATTTTAGGATGAAGTCACTTCAAGAAGTCCTTTTTGTTCAAACCAATTGAATTTACCCAAATTAAAGGTAACATTTTCCCTTAAATTCTTTTGTTTTCTTTTGTTTTATTTCACCTATCCAACCCCCAAACGTTTTTTATTACATTCATTTATAACAAAACTGGTATCCTCTATATAATATAATGTTTTTATGAGAAGGATTTGACCTACACTTAAACACACCTCCATCTAATGGGTGAAAAACATACTGTTTTTGTGGTTGGATAACTAATGCCTCACGAAACAATGATTGTTCAATTATCTCCTACTGCATCTCATGGGGGACATTAAGATTTAACTATATATATATATATATTATGTTATGTTTATGTTTTCTTTGTGATTCTATATTTTCTATTTATATCATACATTTATTATTTCCATTATTTGTAAAACACGATAATTTCATTTGAGGAAGTGCGGACTACCGCCCCCTCAAAGTTATATGACTCGTTAATGACATTGTGGTATGTATAATGTATTTATTTATTGATATTATATATGATATAATACTATAATAATAATATACCTATGCTTTAATATGTTTTAATTCCTTTAAAATACAAAATTGAAATGAAATTAGTGTTCATGCGTACGTACGACTTGCTGTCTCCATGAACAGTGCATTTCATTTCTTATATCAAATTGTTATGTACTATTATAAATACTTATATATAATAGATATATAATATATATATGTTATTTAAATCATTTATATAATTCTAGAGATAATGTACTTTTGACCACGTGGAAAAATTGTAATTATAACAAGTTCATTTTTGACTCAATTTCCGAACATCGATAAAATATAAAATATAAACTCAAATAATTAACTAATTAATATAGCATGGTAATAAGTTATATAAAAGGAACAATAATCATTAAAAAATTCTTAATAAAGTAGAAATTAACTTAATTTTATTATTCAAGAGTATAAGGATCAAATAAGATAAGTCAGACTTGAGGTAAGGGATTTCTTATCTCACTGTTAATTCCATGAGATTTCCATTGTTCACAACTTATTTATTGAATGTTGTGTTCTGTATACTACCATTTATATATTAACATGATATTATTTACATTCATGATATTATGTGATTCATTTGGTGGTTTTTAACTTTTGTTCATATGGCTTGATTGATTACAACCTGGTAAGAGATTTCTTATCACACTTTTAATTCTGTGAGATTTCCATTGTCCGCCACTTATTTATTGCATGTGGTGTATTTTATACTTCCATTTATATAATACCATGATTATATTTACATTAATGGAATTATGTTATTCATTTGGTGATTTTTAACTCTTTTTCATATGACTCTAGTGATTATAATGTGGTCTGGCTTTTCTTATCTCACTCTTAATTCCGTGAGATTTACATTGTTCACCACATATTTATTGCATGTGGTGTATTGAGTACTGAAAATTGATATATGTTATCGATACTCTATTTATATTCATTGTATTCTATGATTAATTTAGTGATTATTAACTTTTTTTCATATGACTCGATTGATTACTATGAAGTAAGGGTGTTTCATCTCACTTTTTATTCCTGTGAGATTCATAATATATTGGCCACTATTTTCTTTTGTGTGGTGTATGTAATTTACATGATTGTATTTATTTTTTAATATAATTTAATTTATGGGAATTTACATAATAATTTTATAACCCTTCTTTCATGGGTTGTATGTTTCGTATGTTACCAAATCGGTAAGGGAATCTCAAATTTTAATTTCCACACATTCAGATTTATGCATACTTCATTGATTATTTTACTCCCAAATAATGTGTGGAATCACTATTTGTTATTTATATTGTAATTTACACTATCCTTTGTGTGGATATACTTTTGATACACATAATCACACAATTTATAATTTCTCAAGTCATTGATATGAACATGATAAGAGTAATCTTAACTCAATTTCCATTCATTGAGTTAAGCATCCAAGTCATTTCTATTGTTTTTACAAGAATATGTGTAAATGTCCTCTGATTTATTTACTCTGAATATCAAATCATATTGAGTGAATTTATATTTATCACACATAATAATGACATTTATTTATCCTTAACCTAATGATAAAGTCATTATAAGGGACTTTATCTCAATTTACATACCATTGGGACATCTTTGTTATTATACACAAATTCACTTTTATATGGTGTATATAGTGTCCTTTGACAAAGTATATTACGAAAACCATTATTCTCATGATATTATAAAGATTTCATTTCCTCAAATATTTGTATTCATGCGTCTCTCATTTGGTTAGAAACACTAACTAAAATATCATTTTTAAATGTTTTAATGATATAATCATCTAAATATTTCTCATCAATGTCAATGTTTTAAAAATGGTTATAAGGATATATTTATATGGAAATTAATTTCATCAAATTAAATTCCCTTTTAAATGTTTCAAAGTGGTATGGGACACTTTTATTAAAAAAATCTATTTTATACAACTTCATGATAAATAGTGATACATTAAAATGTATTCAAGAAAAAGGGGGATATTTCTATCATATAGTTTTGATTATTATATTCATCTATGTCAACATTCATCATCATTGTTGATTTAGGTTAATCTATTATAATAAAATCTTTTTTATTGTATTAAATGATATATGTTTGACTGTTGATGTGCTATTTTTTTCTATTCATGGTTTGAGGTTACATTATTGACATTTTGTATGATAGTTTTAATACAAATGTCTATATTATGTTTCAATCTATACATATGAGGAATGAATTCCACTTATTATGTTACGGGTGGAGCCTGATATAGTTCCTCGATGCATCAGTAGGTCTCATGAGACAACTAGACGTGGAATTGGCCAAGGCCTTTCCCAATTTTTGTTATATGCTTTTGGTCGAGGCCTTAATCATATTTAGATGTCTTGGTCGAGGCCTTGACAAAATGATTCAGAACTTTTGGAATTATTCATTCCATCATTATGAGATTATCTATTAATATTTCATTGGTTATTCAACTAGTATAACACCCATGACTATGTTTTATTATGGAATTATTTACTCAGCTTATATTCCTGCTATAAATTTCTCATGTTTATTATTTGTTAAGGCATGTGTTTTCAATTATATACCAGGCATAATGTTTATGTTATCATCCACCACATTTCTTACTCTTACTGAGCATCTGAGCTCTCCCTTTCTAATGTTTCATTTTCCCAGGATATGAGGAAGTTAGTTATAAGTGACTTGCACGAATAATCTGGGAATCTTGGATGTTTCTACTTGAATAAATTAGTGTTGTTTTTTATTTTAAAATTGTTATGATAAACATAAGTTTGTATCTTGTTTCCAAGAGTACTAAACTAATAGGTCCTTCAGGAATTAATTTCTTGTAATAATTCTAATGTATTAAAATAATGCCCCGGATCCAGGATTCTTGGGTATGGGCGTTACACATCCATGCCACAAGGGTCAACATGAAGTCACACATAACATAGATGTCTCACTGGTCATATCTTCCTTTTATATCATACCACCACATGTGCATTCCTAAGTGAACACCCTAATTGTCCTCTAATAATCCTATACATAAACAAATTCACATGAAAAATAGTACCAGGATTTATCTCATTATACTTATTCTTTTTTAATAAAAATTTTACTATTGGGATGACTTTGGTTAATTGATTTCCCACCCAAGTAGTGTATTTTCCTATTCCTATGTCTAGATTGTGTAGGCCCATTTTAATAAAAATCTATAAAACATAAAATAATTATTTTTTTGAATTACATAGTTATTCTCCAAAATAATATATTCCCCAAATAATATATATATATATATATTCCGAAATTAATTATTTCATTCTTTCAATTATTCATCTAAATAATTATATCTTACAATTTTATTACACTAGGATTAAGTCATTATGTTTTAAACATAATATTTGTCTAGGATTTATTATCACAAATATTAAACATTAAAATATATCCATGAATAAATACAAATACATATAACATATGGTTGAAAAGAAATATAACTACTTCAAAAAAGAAGTGATTCAATATCTATATTAAAATTAGTTTCTAACCCATATAACACTTTATAAACATTTATTATTATTCAAGAGATATAAAATTGTATCATTTTTCACAATAATAAAACATATATAACAAAATATAATAGTGTACTTATTTTTAGAGAAATTCATATCTTGAAAAAAAAATATTTTTTCCTCGTGAAAACAATGATCTCACCCTCAATCAAAGAATTAAAATCATTATAATACTCTAAATTTTTAAAATAAACATAACCACTACATTTTTATAGATATGGATAAAAGTGAAATTATTTTGGAAAATTCTCTCATACCTAAAAAACATAATCCATGGTTTTGTGTGGGTATCCCCTAAATACACTTAACTATATGGAAGCAGCTAAACAATTATTATCATCCTCAATGTCGCTAATGTATTATAGGGAATAACCTTAGTGATTGTATCTTCAAATTGAACATGGTTGGGTAATAAATTACAAATTTATATCCCATTTTCAAATTTAACCATGATGAAGTGAAATTTGATATCAATATGATATTTCCAATAATATTACACATGATTTTTAGGATGTAAAAATGAACTATGAATATGTAAGTTCATTTTCAAACGTTTCTCAAAATACACCATTAAATAATACAATATAGACTTTTTAAAAATCATTTGAGTTCATTCACTTGTTATAGAATAATATTCAATATTTTTAGTGTTGATCGTTCTTGAGTTATTTTTTTTATGATAACTCACAGAACTATCCCCCATTGATGAAAATTTTACTTGAGTTATGCCTTCTTTCATCATCATTAACTAAACAATCAATATTTTTTAATCTTGAATAAAAAATGTTTTGCTCCATAATGTAATTCCTTCCAGATATCATGGTCTATATTTAATATCTTACAACCCTTTTGGAATCCATAATATGTAACCCATTTGGGAAACAGGGATATATACAATAACGAATCTCAATAAAAAAAAATAATTTTTCTTGATACTATGAGATAAATGAGGTTACCAATGATTCTACAGAACTATAATTGATTTCAAGTCTTTCCATAAATATTATTTGATAATTTACATCCAAATTTAATGGGTTTAGTCAATGGCTTGGAGACATATGTTTTAATCATATTTAAAAACTGGTTTGTGTACTTATCATTTGATAAGAAAATAATATTTTCCTTTTTTTCCTCACATATAATCTCAAGAATCAAATTATCTCAAAAATAAGAAACAATAGAAAAAATTTCTTAATTTTGTTTTTAAATTCCTCATTATATATATCATACTCACATTAATAAATTATATCATCATTTTAGAGAATTTTAATAAGTATATCTATAATTATTTCATTGATATAAAGGGTTCCATAACCAATAAATTAAATGATTTTTCTCTATTAAATAGTATTCCAATCATGAATAATATGAAATTAGAGCCTCTTTTAATCCAGATATTTAAATATCTCTTCAATTTTAACCCTCATCCACATCAATATGATTAAAATTTCCATTTATCTACTCAATGTAGGACTCATTGCAACAATGTCTATTCTGAATGTCATATTTCACAACAATTTGTAAAATTGTATAATGACTCTAAGCATCCATAATAAAGATCATATATAAAGTTTCAATCCATGATTTTGGTGAGATGGATTCTTTGATATCAACTCCTTGTACTAGAGAGTTTTAGTTTCATAAATTTATGGATTTTTTCAGAAAATTTATACATGGAAATTAAAAATGTTGCTAAAAAATCATGCAGTCCCAATGAAGCTTTTATCATTAGGTCTTGGAACACGGTCCAAAATGGAACTCAATTCAATATAACATATCACCTTGTTCATATATATAATAAATTATAAATTTAAAAATTATTATATCATAAATATGTATCAAAAAATGATATGAGTGAAGTATAAATTTAAAACCATGGTCTTATTCTAGTTAATTATACTATAGGATATTGATATAATATATTTCTTTTTGTCATTATAGGTGTAGTCAATTCTCCTATTCTATCTACTATTCAAAAATGATTATTTAGAATTGAAAATATGAGTTTTTTATTTAAACCAATATCATATTCATCAATGGTTTGTTATTATTCATCATCTAATAATCATGGTACATCATTATCCTATTTTCCCTATTATGTATTTGAAACCACACATTAGATCAATCAGATTCATAAAAACATGACACATTTATAACCCAAATTATTATTTAGGATTCAAAAATCCTAAAATTATGACAATAAATTATAATGTGACATTTATTATTAAAGACTCTATAACCAGCCACATAAGATAGGTACCATAGAATGATAAAATTCCTTATATTTCTGATTGAATATCCCCAGAAATGAGTAATGAATTTCAATTTTGAAAGAAATAATAAGGACTCTAAAGGAACTTATGATTGTATTTTTTTCACACCACTCCTCACATTATGTTTTATTTAAGATTCTTTATTGAAATCATTGATTTTAACTTGAAAAATGTGCATGTTCCTACATTAGAAATGAATTTTGATCATTCAATTTCTACAAGAATTATTCTCCCAATTTCCATTATGTTTCTATTCATTATCTTAGTAAAACCATTTTTTATAGTGTCTGAGAAGCTTTCAATTGATGATATATCACATAATTAACAATAAAATATGAAAATAATCTACTAGTACACTCCTTCACATAATTATTTCTCACCTTATAGATTTCAATACAATGTTCCCTTTCAGCGACCCTTGTAAAAATATTTAACATACCCAATACCTATAAATTGAGACTCATAAAATTGAACGTTAATAATTATTATATTTCCATAAATGAATATAAAAAAGTTAAATTAGTCTTTTGATTATTTGTTTCCCATGAGTCTATAATAATTAGAGTGTACTAATTCAATTAGTCTTTTTTGATTGGGGGTTTACACTTTTCTAGAAATCATTAATCGTTTTTTCTTCTTGAAGGTTTGTGAGAACCTCATATCTACCTGAAATCGATTAATCCAAATACATAACAAAAGTATCTTTATAGTTTTTATGTAGAAAAATTATACCAATGTATAAATTGTTTTTATACAAAAGATTAATTTCCCCACCAAAACCATGAAAGAAGGAATTTCTAGGATCTCTAATCTAAATCATATTTACATGAGCATATTATCTCTTCATGGTGATTCTTTTATATTTAACATTTTTTATAAAATTTTCTTATTAATGATAACCCATTATCATCCTCAAATAACTGAATCGCACTCAAAAGGAAGTTTTTAAAAACATAAAAAAAGAGAACCTAATAAGAATTCAGTTTGTTAGATTCAATGAAAACCCTAATGACGCCCTTGATTTTGAAATAATATTCAATACCAAAATTACTTTCAAAAACATTATTTTACTCAAATGATTTTAGGAGAATGGAATATATTGAAATGTTTGGGGACCAACCACTATAACGAATCTAGGGATTTCCTAAATTTCAACCTTTTACCTAAACCCTAATAATCAATGGTCCTTCAATTTCATTCTCTAGTTACTTTTGAAATCTATAAATGTTTCACATGATTAGTTATCATACACTCTTTAGTATAATGACTTTATTCGAAAAACCATATATAATTTTAATTAGTGCGCTCAAATATATTTTGAGAAGGAACTCCAGACGTTCCTCCAAATTCATTTTTCTTTAATCCATAAATGTTACTCATAATTGTAGAACAAATTCCACAAAATCTAGGAACTCAATAATTCCAACGGAGTGACATATTACATACTCAACCATTTGATTTATCTTTATTGGATCCAAAACAACATTTTTAACCCCAAATGTAATATCTTCTAGAAAAATATTAAAATGGTCTTTGATAATAGTTTATCTATTTTGATAATATATCAATACAATATTTCAAGGATTATTATGAGTTGCTTTTCCTAATTACTCTTCATAACGTTTATTGAAGAGTAACTCTTCTGCAGACTTCTCTCGATTATATTTTTTCATAAAATTATTATATGAAATAAAATATTATATTGTAGAAAATTTAAAATTATACATGAATAGATGAATATGAAGTATCAATGTTTTGTGATAACCCAACCCTAACTATAATAATTTTCTCAAAGATTAAAATCATTCAACCAAGATTATTCTTATATATAAGACACATTTATTTGGACAGACTATGTATTTTTAAATGAGTTGAATTATAATTATATGATTATTTTATAATTATATACATCTCAAAATTTTTTGTCTAAGACATTTAATCCACTAAATATACACACAGTCCATATTGTGAAACTAAAGTACAACATAATTTTAGTTATAAAATTCCATCATGAAATTTTTACAATCCAAATTCAGTCAAGATTTCATTTCAAGACACTGATTATGTTACAATTTTAGCATATCAATCATATAAGACTAAAATCTTTCAACATATTCACCACATCAATTATCATATTTTAATTTAATCATATCTGATAAAATTTATTCCTTTTCTAGAACATTTATCTTATAGCTCATGTAAGAAACCAATTTTCAGTCAGGTACAGATCCTTTAATTTTTGGTCAAAATCATTAGTTTAGACCTATTATGAATTCCAAATGAGTAATTAAATGTTATGAATGTTTGTGAATCTTTTTAAAAGCCAAGAAGCCATCATTTTGGTAATATTATCTTGGTGCATATTTTAGAGTAAACGGTGTGGAATTCAGTATGGTTTTCCAAACCATGCAGATGTAGTTTTCTCAGAACGACTCAGCTCGCACGGTTGGTGCACGACTGTGTGGACTAACCGTGAAAACATCCTATTTTTTCAGGTACCCATGCATATATTTCACAATGTTTGATCAAACCATGAGGAAAAACTATTTAGACAGAGCGGTCTCATATAGTTTTTGAATTGGTTGACAAACCACGTGTAGGATAATTTTTTGCGTATTTTTCTAATTTTCAATTTAATGATCAATTGTGAAACCCCATACTCCTTAATATGAGAACCAGTGTGATTTTCCTCCATTTTCCCATATTTTGAGCTTTATTAAAGCCAAATCTTGGGATTAAGGGATCTCATTTCTTCGACCTCCAATCGAGATTCCATTCGTCACATTAGATGTGTAATTGTAAGTACTGGAGTCCTATTTATTCATTCTTCTTCTCAATTGATATCAACCATCTTATCATCATGTGAGAATTTTTCACCTTTTCAAAGAACTACTATGATCCAAGGAAAATCAAGGGCCATTACCAAAGGATAGTGATCATGAAACCCTAAGGTGGGTGTTCTATAACATTTCGCTAAAGTACAATGATTTTAGAATATTCTTGTGGGGCCCCTCAGATTTGTTGGAACCTGTTTCTTAAATTTACATTCCATGATTTTACTTGATAGAATCATATTGTTAAACTCATTACTAAATGTGATTAGTTGTTTGTGGTTATACCCACAACTCAATCTGCCTCATGTCGATAGTTGTTCCATTATTGGGTTTTAGTGTTTTGGGACATTTGAGCAGTCATTCAGGTGTGACCATTCATGAACATTATAAAGGTGAGCCTTCATATAATAAATGTTTTTCTACTAATGATAATTAAATAATGGCATATACCATGTATGCTCTCCACTTGACCCACCTAAGGTAAGTTCTTCTAAATGATTATTAAATATGAAATGTGAAATGGATTGTATACTAAGTATATAACTTGTACTTAAAAATGATATTGAATAAAGGTTACCTATATATAGCACCCCTTTCTGTGTTAATGTAGGGGACAAGAGTGAACCAATCTAATTTAATATTTCATAATGGTTAATTAAGAATCTATTAAATGGTTTCAATGCTACTTGGGCTATCAAAACTAATGGAAGACCATGCTCAGACCAATAAATAATGGGTGCAACTCCACTTGAACTATCCACAATAATGGAAGGAAAGACATAACCCAATTAATTACAAAATTATTACAATATCAAATAAGAATGGAATAACTTGAGCTCGCCTTGGATTCTGAGAGGAGAATACCTTGGGACTCAGGAACCCCATTCCGATTCAAGGATGTGGTTTTCTTAGGTTGATACCCACCTAGAATCTGGTTATTGTATATTTCGTGGATTCCTATTATACTATTTTAGGGTCCTTTGAATTATTAATGGATACCTTATATACACTCCTTGGATCTATCATTGGCTAGTAGGCGCCTCAGTGAAAGCCCATATGTCCGTGTATTTTCTTAGAATTGTTTTACCTTGATCGAACGCCTTGGACTTAGTAGGTGCCTTATTATTGAATGTGTTGAACTATGATCCTTAGATTACACTCTTACCCCGTAGTTAGACATAGATACTTCCGAGTCAGCATTTTTTACGATCTATTTTTTCTTTGTAATTACCCTGGAACTCCCTCAGTAGATAACTTTTTCAAGTTGTCGTATCAGGTCATAGGACCTTCAATACTTATACTATCATGAGGTTATGTCAGTTCTGGCTATACCTCATGTGACTTATTAACATTAATTGGTAATTAATTAATTAATTAATTGGTATCATGTTCAGACACCAGTAGAGGGCTGAAGCATGTACATGTGTATTCAAAAATATTGTACTACTTGATTTACTTATATATGCATGTCTGCACACTATTATATTCCACTACATGGGCTGGAGGTTATAAACATTATTGTTGGTGGCCCACTAATATTTATCTCCAACCTATATATGCATTGTTTTGTACTAAGATCAGATTATATGGTTGAAGGTATTGAAAAAGGGAAACACACAACTACCAACACTTGATTTTGTATTGATAGAATATAGCTAGATAGCAGATTACCGAGTAGAATATTATGATTATTGGAGACACTTCTGTTTACTTTTACATATTGAAGATGTTATTCTTACTATCCTGTATCCATGAGTTCCATTTTTCTAACAACACAAAATTACATCATAAATTTTCCAGTTAATATGGTTACTTTTATTCATGTTTATCTATTGCATCAGATTTCTGTTGCTGTTTATTTATATTATTTATATGGTTGTGGCTGTTTACTATTTATTTATATGCCTTACACTATGATAAAATTTTATAATGGGGGCATAGACTACCCACAGACACAGCCTAGGCCCTCACTACTAGTCGAAAACCTATAGAGTTTGGTTGTATGCACATGAGTCCCTATGGCCCACTGGGCTTTGGGAACCCGTTAAATGGCATCCAAGTCCAGGTCATCACAAAGCAGTATATGAGGTGGTTTAATTACTATCTTCACTATATGAAGACAATAGATTAGAGAATAATAACACCTATGACTTGGTTAAAAGCAGTTCATGGTCATCACAAATCAATGTTCGGTGTAAAATCCATGTTACCCTTTTTGGAATTTTTGTAATATTTTTCCTATTACAATTGATACTATTTAACTATTGGGTGATGCACATGCTATTTGGTGTTGTTTATTATTAAACTATTGAGAATTTATTTCATCCTTACACTGATGATATGAGGGAAATGTGGATTTTTACATGCATCATTTTATGCACCTATAGTTCACATATCATGCATATTGCCATACTATATAGGTGCATTTCACTACTTCACATTGCTTGATATGCCTGTAATTGATGAGTGATGTTGTGATAGTTGATTGTATAGATATTAATATTGTTTATAAATGAGTGATTTTAGGTCCCAATTCAGGAGGTTTATGGGACCTTGTGGTTTGGGATGAGTAATTTACAAGGTCGATCCATTATGCTATAAATAAATGGGTACCATTTCTGGTGATAGGAATATGGGAACTAATTTGATAGAAATGGCTAACCATAATAATGTGATTAATTTAATCTAAAATTAATTGGTTTTACATCCACATCTATCATTTTTAGTACTATGAAAGGTAGAGGAGTGAACATAGAAACCTAACTATGAAATGACATGAAATGTAAACTTGAGCACTTTCCAATACTTGGCTGAATAAGAAGGTAGATTGGGTAGTATGCCTTGGGTAGTGAGTTTCCTTATGTTCACATTCTATTATAGATGTTATCATTATCTTCTACATCTGTTCTGAGGCATTTTATTGGAATTTTGATACCAATGACACCACAAAAATCTCATGTCATTTTCCAAGAATATAGGGACGATCATGCTCTAGGCATGGTGGGCCCTGAGCTGCTTGTCATACCTTCAGAAGTGCGAAATGAGGCACCGCCTACTGTACCGGATTCGAGCACTAATTACCATGTCTATGATATTTTGTTAAATTTTATGTAGTCCATGAATGGTGCTCTATGGTTTGAACCTACAATAGGTAATCTGACCCTTGAGTTCTAGAAGCAGCATCCTCCTACGTTTTTCGGTGATGACGGTTCTCAGGCTGCTTAGTCTTTACTTTTGGTAATCCTTTCTATATTTGAGCATTTGGAATCACCTATAAAGTGGTGATTCACGATTTCTACGTACATGATTTTCGATTCATCCATGTTTTAGTGGGATTTTGTGACCCAGGTCAGTTGTTATCATGGCATGTTATGGGTTGATTTCATGACTACCTTGTATGATCAGTTCTTTCCTCAAGCACTAAGGGACAACATAGATAGAGTGTTCATGAATCTCAAGTAGGGTATTATGTTATTTATGTAATATTAAGCATGTTTCACTAATTTATAGTGTTTTTCACCACTTTTATCTAGTGATGAGATTTCATGTGGTTGAAGTTTTGAGGATGGGTTCCAGTACGCCATCTGAACCGAGGTGAATGTATTTCTCCTTCTTACAATTTTTGGAATAGTTTATTAGGAACTTAATAATGAGCTTAATTAAAGGTATGACACAAGAACCGGACATTTAGGATTTGTGTTGCGTCAGGACATAAGTTCTTCCGGTGGTTGGAAACGTTCCATTGAGGTTTCTCATCTGGGATACTATAGCCAGAGTATCCTGTTTGACAAATATGTGGTGTGTCGTCTATGTGGATGGCCGAGGCAAAATAATACCCAAAGTGACAGAGACCCTATCAAGTGCTATGCTTGCAGACTTATGGGTTGTATTCATCATTTATGCAATACATTTCCACCAGCTTCACATGGAAAAGGATCAGCATCCACTCTGCATATAAGATAGAGTTCTTTTGTGCTACGTTGGGCAGTGAGTTAGAGTAGAACTGAAAGTTCTAGCCAAGGCGAAGGTTGTGTCCATGGTATTCTGATCCCTAATCACCAACAACACTAAAAGAGTAGTCATTATTTTGGGAACCTGTCTATTCCACATGGCCGTGGTACATGTTAGTTTCATGCATTACAACCGATATCTGAGGATCAGGATGTGAGACTATCTAACATATAGCTTACTATTCTACTAGTCTATACTATTGTCTCTTATTTGTTTGATACAGGTTCATCAAACACTATTATTTGTCTATCTATCATGGAATTCCTTGGACTATAGATACAGTATCACTATGTTGTAATTCCAGTTGATAAATCATTCGGAATACATATAGAGGTCATATACCAGTGTAAGGACTTTCCCCCTGATATAGCAAGATACCCCTTCATGTGAAATTTCATTCATCTCGAGATGAAGGGATTCAATGTAATTTTTGGGATATACTGGTTTGTCCACAATCACGACTTTGTAAACTTCTATCACCGTAGGGTTTTGTTTACATCACCAGAATGAAATAGTTATCTTTTTTCAATGGTGAGTGTGATGTCTAGGTTGGCAGATATTGACTAAAGATTCATAGCCTGGGTGGAGTAACAGCCCATATTGAAAATAATTTTGTGGACGATCAAGGATTGCTTCGATCTAATTTCCCTCTGGTATTTGATCATTTTGTGGAAGTCTTTCCTAATAACTTATTTATATTACCTCCTTTGAGAGAGATAAAGTATAAAACTGTACTTGTTCTAGGAGTAGCTCTAGTGTCCATTCCTCTATAAATGATGGAACGTACTGAGATTTAGGAGCTCAAGTGTTAGATAAAGGACCTTGATGCCAAAGTATTTATATGGCCTTATACATCCTCTTGGGGTTTGCCGATACCTTTTGCTAAGAATGCACATGGAAAAGATCATTCCATTATGTATTATAGATGTTCGATCTTAATTTTGGTCAAGAATTGTTATCCACATACTAAAATAGATGACCTCTATGACTAGATATGGGGAGTAAAGGTGTTCTCTAAGATTGACCTAAGATCGGGTAATCATCAAGTGGAAGTCAAAACATCATACATACCACATAAAACATTCTATAGCTGGTATGGTTTGTTTGAGTTACATGCTATGCCATTCATTCTTATGAATGATCCTTCATTTTTATAGCATTTATGAATAATGGTTACGACCCATATTTGGACACTTTTTTCATGGTATTTTTTGGAAAAAATAATGGTGTATTATTGGACTCGTAACGACTAATCCAAACATCTTTAGATCATTATATGTACAGTGATAGAGCATTATTGTTTTTACAAGATATCTATATGTGACTTATTGATCGACACAATCTACTTCATGGGTCATATTATTTCAGAATCAGGAGAATCTGTTGACACTAAAAAATTTTGTGTTGTAGTTTCCTAGGAGAAACCCAAAAAACTATTTGACATATTGATTTTCTTAGGGATCTCTAGATATTACAGGAATTTCATTCATGACATATCACATCATTATTCACCTCTTAATAGACTTATAATGAAGTTTGTAATGTTTCTATGGTCAGAAGAATGCAAGAAAAACATTCATGGCCTGATAGGGAGGCTTTTCATGGTACCGATTCAGACTCTTCCAGAACCTGAAAAAGTTTATATCATCAATTAGGATACATCATGAATTCTCCCAGGAGCAGTCTTGATGCCAGAAGAAAAAATCATTGAGTATGGAACTTGGTAGTTGAGGCATCACAAAGAAAATTACCCGACACATGACCTTGAGCTACCAACAATTATCCATGCCTTAAATTGTTGGAGACAATATCTATAGAGTGAGCACTTTGTGGTGTATACAGATCATAAGCTCCTCAAGTATATATTTTCTCAACATGACATGATCATCAGATAGTGGAGATGGGTCGAATATGTAAAATACTTTGAATTTGAACTTGCCTCTTTATCTGGAAAGGGAAATGTGGTCACTAATGAACTGTGTCAGAAAACTCAAACGTAGGCCGTACCTGAATCTAGTGATGAATGGATGTTAATGGCACTTTTTGAAAACATTATATGGAGATTCATGATCGTCATGAGCAGTCTTACCTCTCAGCCTTAATTATTACCTCTTCTATCCTTGATATGTTAATGAGTATGAAATTTTCAAATCCTGAAGGTTTGGTTCTCCATGAGAGTATATTAAGAGATACCCCACCACCAGATTGGTCTATGTAAAGAGTCAATGTCCTATTTCTACAAGGACATATCTAGCTTCCTATTGATATGAGAGAGGAGTTTATGAAATATCCCCTTGCTTCTCAGTGGGATGTTCATCCATCCATTAATCTTAAAGATCTATAGAGATATGTGACGCCAGTATTGGTGGCCTGGAATGAAATGTCAGATTACAAGCTTTATTACTCGGTGTTCCACTAGTCAGCAGGTAAAGGTACAGCGCTAGAGACTTGTAATATTGTTACAACCACTTCCAGTCCTAGAATGGAAATTGGAAGATGTTTCTATTAATTTCATTGTCATCTTATGTAGGTTATTGAGGGGTAGTGATGCTATCTTGGTATTCATTGAACGACTAATGAAATCATCCCACTTCATTCATATTCAAGAGACTTTTTATGTGGATGAACATTGAAGACTTTATTTCGGTGATATCTTACGACTACATGGGGTTCCATGTATTATTATTTATGATAAGAACTCCATTATATTTTTTTGGCTCTTGTAGGGTTTATAGAAAGAAATGGGGACTCAGGTGATTATAAGAACCTATTTTTACCCTCAGTCCGATAGAAAATTAGAACAGACAATTTAGGTTCTAAAGGATATGCTCTGAGCATGTGTCCATTATTTTGGTGGTTCTTGGGGGATGAATAACCCTTTCATCAAGTTTGATTTAAATAATATTTTTCAGTTGATGATTTAGATAGCTACTTTTGAAGCCTTATATGGTGGGACATGTCGTTCACCCTTGTGATGGCTAGAGGCAGGTGAGGAAGCCTTACTAGGTATTCATCTTTTTCAAGACTCTTCAAAATATGTTCAGTTGATCAGGAATTTTATGACTAATGCTCAGTCTATTAATAAATCTTATGTTGATCACTATAACACCAAGAGAATTTATAAGAAATATTCTTTTTTAATTTCCTTGATGTCTTATGTTTTACACTACACCAATATTAGCTTCCACTATACACAACACCGTATTACCTTTTATTATACACAAACACTATTATTGGCTTGGGTAGAAAGCAAGAGAAAACTTCCTCGATGGCATGTGTTGTACGCAATGCCGAGTTTCACTAAACAATGATATATTATTATGAACAAGCCATTATGAATATTATTAACTACATTTTTATTTTTATTACATAATAATAAATCTTACACATATTCTAGACCATGGTTTGAGAAAAAAATAATTTTTTGGGTAAAATATGTATTTTTAAAAAAAAATGCAGTTTTGCTGCCTTTTGATGGTGCACCCACATTAAATCTAGTTTTTGACATATTTATAAGTTAAATTATCCAAAATAAACTTATTCATTTAAATAAGGATATAAAAACTTACTTTTGGTAAATTTTATATATTTTTCTGCTAACTTTCATATTATGAAGAATAATACAAATAAAGTAAATTTTTCATAAAAACAAATTTTTTTAGCAGGATAATTTATATGGTTGAAATATAAAATTTAATGGTTTTAATGTATTAAAAGAATATATTTTTACACTTTAATATTATTTTAGTCATTATCGTTAATTTTACATTGAATTCATAGGTAAAAACATTTAAATCTTTGGCAATGTTTTAACTTTTAAAACTCGTTTTCTTAAAAATGGAATTAATTGGAAAATAATTACTGCAACTTCTGTGTTTTGAATTTTGAAAAATGGATTTCAAATATTAATTAAATGGGTCCAAATTATTTTAATATGTTACTGTTATTATTTTTGATATTATGAATATAAAATATGGTAATTTTGTTTACTACAGTCAAAGAAAAATCGGGTAATTAAGGGTAAAAATGAGATAATAAAATTAACATAACACCTGGAAAAATTCTATTGGATGAATGAAAGTCGACCCATATCACCGAAGGGTCGGAATAGATTCATTTTTTGGACTTTTGACCATGTAAATGCTGTAATTATTATTAAAACGAAAGAAAGTGACAACATGTCAGTCTCTTAAATCTTATAAGTGTAATAATTTTAATTTGATGATAAACTTCATAAACATTCGAAAAAAAATAGTCACCAGAATTACAATAAAAATATATAAATCATTTGAATTTATTTATAATCTTTAGGGATTAAATTATTATCATTAATGATGACACAATAGTGATCTAGAATTTATTTTATTGATTGAAATATAAAATAAATGGTTTTAAAAATATTAAAATAAATATTATATGAACTATTTAATGTGATCCAAGAATTTTTTAGAATAATATTACATGTGAGGGATCTATAAAATATTGTGGATCGAATATATCTTATGTGTGTATTTTATTTATATTCAAATAATTGAATAGTGTCAAAATTTACACTATTGATATTTTAAAAAAACAACAGATTATTAAGTTGTTTAAAAATCACAAAAATATTTAAAAATTATAAATTGAAATTTATATGGTCTAAAATGTCATAAATTATCCAATTATGGAAAATTCACAACACATATGTAAGTATTTATAACAACTTAGAATTTATAATCTTATTACCACAAATAAAATTAAATAGATTAAATTAGGATAAATCCAAAGGATAGGGTTTAAAATAAAATTACAAAAAGTATAAATTTTACTAGCTGATGAGATTACAACCATATATCATCTCATCTTATAATTTAGTCATTTTTTGAGGTTTTAAGTGGGGAATTAATTTACTATAAATTAATATTTTTGAGGATTCAAAATGTACCCCTCTCCTCTCTTTTAATAGGGCACCTCCTCCCTCTCCTCTTCACAATATTTTGAGCCTTCAAGCTCGGAAAACCATATCCATTTCATTTCTATACTTCCCTAAAAAATACTAGAGGTCGTGATATTCTTCAAAGACCAAATTTTGTTCCCTAAGCCGAGGTTTAGAAGAGGCGCATTAAAGAAGAAGTAATATCCTTTACCGATTCATTCAAATTCATTTCTCCTTCTACTTCCTATTTTTTATTTCAATCATTATATAGAAATAACATATATATAACCCATATATTGATATATTATTATAAATATGAAACGACCCTATTTCCCCTTCTATGCATCCTACGGAAAATGAAATCACCATGTGTGCGTACGTACAGAATATAGTCTCCATGTCGTGGTGTAATATATTTTCCACCACCACCTTACTTGGATGGGTATAATGGTATAAAGAATAAATATATATGATCATTATAACATGATACTAATTCTGAGATATTCTATCATCCACTCCAGTACCATTCAATAATTATTGGAATGATATAATCGCTCTTGCGTACATACGAATTGTCGTGTACACGACACTATGAGAGTCTTTGTTCATGTTAAACATTCATGAATGATTATAAAGTATATATATTGAATAATAATGAAATATATGACATAATAATGCTACTTGATATATTTGTGTATATATATTTCATCTACTTACTTCCATTCAGGTTGATAAGGAAAGGAAAACAACGTTCATACGTATGTACGACCAACCGTCTCCATGAACGATGTATTTCATTCCATTTATAGATCTAATATATTATGAATATATAAATCATGTTTTTTCATTCTTGAATAAATTAATCATGATCTAAGTAAGTATATTAATAATTAAATGTCAAAACAAGGACTCTAAATGAAACATTTTTACCCAAATCGGTTCTTTAACATGGAATTGACAAATGAACGGGTAATATAAAGTTGTAAGTGAATCATATATGATATCCTAAATATTATTATGGTTCTATTAAAAGTTAATAATATGTTTAAACCCACTATATGGGAGTCTCAAAAACATATGGAAGAAATTGGACATAATGTAAGGGATGATTATTCAAATTTTGTTCTTATCTGAGATTGTATATTCGTAAGTATTTACTGGGGATATATTTAGCATCCATGTCCATGTTTTATAAAAAATGTTTTCATAAAGTTTCTAATATTTAACCATGTATGTTTTCTGTCTTGTTTACCTCTTTTTAACTTTTACTATGTGGTGGGGAAGGAATCTTTATTTTTTTTACCATAGTAGATACTTTTAGTCTTTTCTGGAAAAAGTACGTGAAGAGTCATTTTTTAACTTATACGACATGAACTGATTTTTACAGTTTCATAATACTTCTATCCATGAAGATAACTCTACAATATTACATGGTTATTTTCTACAAAATTATTTTTTTAAAAAATTGATTTATATTTTGAGAATAGAAAATGATTTTGAAGAAGAAATGATATTTTCCTCAAGAATCCATTTCAAGTGTTTTATCAAAACTATTTCCCATATATGATGAAATTATATAGTATGATTATGATTCAAGTATAATGTATATATTATTTATATGGTTTTATTTTTCATATGGTGAAATGATATCCATTTGTTTTATATGGATTATTTTATCATGGTTTGATGTTTATGAAACCCATTTTATTCATGGGGTTATGATGAATGATTTATGTTTATTTTGTGGCACATGTAAGAATTGGTTTTTATGAGTTGGGTGGGACCTATATATCCCTCCAATGCATTGTGTAATGATTTATATCTCATGAGATACACATGGATGGAACGATAAGTTAAATTTGGTTGAGTAATACAGGGCTGGAATGGCAAGTAAACCAGGTTCACTAATGGGCATTCTCTACTATGATGGTCTTGGAAGCAATGCCTTGGCTAGTATGGAAATAATAACATGTGATTAATGGTTTAACAAAATTATATTTTTTATTCCCATGTTATTTTATCAAGATGAATGTTCCATTATGATATATGCATTATGTACTTCTATGATTTATGTCATTACTCATGATTTCAATGCTTTATGTTCATGTTTTTATGTTCAAATGTTTATAGGTTGTTTTATGTTCTCCATGTTTGCCCTTACTGAGCATTTGATCTCACCATTTTTTGGTTTTCTTTTCCCTAGGATACAATGAATGGTTTTAGGTAAGAAAACAAATGGGGAATACCTTAATGAGAGATGTTGAAGATCATTCACCATGATTAGAAGATTATGTTCCATGTTTCCAATGACACTAAACTATTACAATCATTGGGTGTCTATTTTTGTTATTTATTTAGTATTCCACGAAAGTAATGTAATGTCCATGTGTGTCATGCTTTGGTCTCTACAGTTGGTATCAGAGAAAAGGATTAGATAACCTTGGGAAACAAGGATGCGAAAAGATTATTGAGATCCCTAGATATATTTCTAAGGTATGTCAAGGGAAGTCCCTAAGGTTAAGAATAATTATAGGATATAGTCCTAGAATTATTATAACGATCATGAATAACCTAGGATGAAACCTAAGATGTTAGATATTGAAATTACTCCCCTTGATTATATTGTTTTTGTAGTATGATTTTTCTTATAGCACTATAGTTTATGGGTTTTAGATAATGGATGAAACCTGATGGAACCATGTTAATGATCATTGAACTGGAAAATGCAATGATTTTACACCTGAACAAACCAATGTTATGGGATATGGGGTGAAAAATTATTTTGGTACATTGATACAAGATATGGATCATTCTAGACTTCTAAATGAGGAGAGAAGGGAACAATATTCTATTGAGTACATCATGAGGAAACATCCGCCTTATTTCAATGGGTCTTCTAATCCACTTGTTGTTGAAAAAAGTATTAGTACCATTGGAAATATATTTTCCATACTTCACTGTTCGGATCATGAAAAAGTCATTCTGGCTTTTTACCATTTAGAAGGTCAAGAAGATCAGTGGTGGACTCTAGTTAAGAAGTAAGACCCCAAGATGAAATTGAATCCATGGAATGAGATGAGTTAAAGAACATATTTTTCAATAAGTACTTTCATCGTATTATTCCAATGAATATGGGAAAGGAGTTCCTTGAGCTTAAGAAAATGTATGAAAAATCTGTTGGTATATACGAGGTGAATTTGACATGTTTTCCAAGGTATGCATCTGGCTTTATCATCCAACCTGAAAGTAATGTTAATCGATTCTTCAATGGCATTAAACCATATCTTCAAAGGGAATTATCTATAAGAGACTTTAGTAGCTATAAGAAATTTTGAATTGTGCTATCAAGGTAGAACTGGAAGTTGGTGTTACATATCCATTTCATGGTTTTTAAAAGAATATAAAGATAAAGTTGATGGAAAATACTCAAAACAATGCTGATAAGAAGATGAATGTTTTTTATTCTCAATGTATGGAAAGAAGCATGGTTGAGATTTTATTAAAGTGACTAGAAAATATTTTAAGTGTGGAAAAGAAGATCATTGAGCAGTTGAGTGCCGGAGTAATTGGAAAAAGTAGTTAATGATGTGAATAGAGAAAAGACTATAGAGAACTCAACACCAACAATTCAATTCTACAAATGAAAGGAAATGGGGAATTATGATAACCAATTCCATAATCCAAGGGTTAATGATGATTTATATCAACAAACTCTTAAAGAAAATGACAAAGGCAAGTCACATGCGATCACTATTGGTGATGTTGAATATGACAATGATGTGGTGGAATGATTAAGTATCTATGTAATGGGATTCCAAAATAATATTGTGTAATATCATTTATAGTATCGTGAAATATTGGAATATCTATGTATTGGTTTATTGTGGTTTTCAACAATTTTATGGTACTCGTAACCATGAAAAGTGATTGAAATATTTTTTAAAAGAAGAGGATATGCGTATAATGATGGTATAATGAGAATATAATATGTTTGAAAGTATTAACAATATCATGAATGATATAAGTGACATTATGGTTTGAGTATATAGAAATTTTGGGATTTGGGTATGTGGAAATAATTAAATTTTGACAGCATTCATGTTTTCAGTAAGGTTCTACGGTAATTAATGTTTCAATAGAATACATGATTAAGGTATTCACATGTTTGGAATGTGACCAACATGAAATATCTTATGAAATATGGGGGATATATCATGATAATCGCATTCTTTGTATATGACCTCTCTAGTAATCATTTTCATTATACTGTGAGTTTGGACAAAAGTACATTCGATAAGGCTATAGGTTAGAATGGATTATGTTAGACATCAGATAGTATTTTTTAAGGATATAACTTTTGGATATTATTTATGAAATGTTATAATAGTATATTTTTAGAAAAATGACAACTCGTAGGACATGCGACAACCCGTTGCGTCAGACAAGGATACGAGAATCAAACCCACAACCAAAGTGTGACATGCCATTATCACCTACCACAACCTATATGAAGTAACTAGTTTGTAGAAATTAGTTTTATTTTATTAAGTGGTATGATATATGAATTATATGCCCATTTATTGATCCATATATGATTAATATCACCATATATGGACTTATTAATATTTAACAACTTTTGCAAACCTTTTGTTTGAGATAGATCAAAAGACCAATCATTCTATCACATGATCTTTTAAAACATCACAAATGACAAATTAAACTTCATTTATTTACCATATAAAGTGGAAATTGTTCATGGAACAACCAATGTAATGATTGTACAAAAATCATGTAAGTATTTCATCAAATTCAAATTCGTCAACTTTAGGGAAATGATATTGAAAACCAAAAATGTTGTCCTAGTACCCTCATATTCAATGAATCATATGGTACCTTAGTTCATCACAAATTTATGTATTTTTTATTGTGGGTTATTTCATAACCATGTTCTCTACCACTCTACATCAGAACATGATGGCTAGACTTCTCTTCCATATCCATATTTTCACCTATGTTCTCTTATATGGAATCCTAGTGATGAGTTAATTTGGGTAACCATTACGTTTCAAACATAAATTTTCAAAATTAAGTTATAGTATTCCTTTTTATGATGTAGGATTCTATGAATGAAACATTCAAGTAGTAAACTATTTATAACCCCAAAGAATTTCAAGGGATAAATTCATTTTAAGGGGGATAGAATGTAACACCCCATGATTTTATGAGAAATATTCTTTTAAATTTTTTTATGGCATGTGTTGTATGATACACTAGGATTATAATGTGCTATATGAAAAATCGTATTATCTTGTAGTATACGCAAACACTATTCTTTGCTCGTGTTGCACTCAAGAGCAACATTCGTTGATAGCGTGTGTTTTACACAATACCGAGTTTTTTTAAACAACGATATATTGTTATGAACTAGCCATTTTGAATAGTATTAACTAAATTTTGAATTTTATTACATAATAATTCATATTAAACCTATTATAGAACATGTTATGAGAACAAAATAAATTTTTCGTGTAAAATAACTATTTTTCCAAAAAATGCATTTTGGCCGTCTTTTGATGGAGCAACAAAATTAAATCTAATTTTTGACATATTTATATGTTAAATTTGACAAAATAAACATATTCATTCCAATATGGATATTAAAATTTACTTTGGATATTTTTTTATTTTTTTATGTTAACTTTAATATTTTGATGAATAGTAAATTTAAGGTAAATTTTTCTTAAAAACATCTATTTTCTTCATGACAATTTATATTGTTAAACTATAAAATTAAATGGGTTTAAAGTATAAATATAATATATTTTTACCATTTAATATAATTTATGTTGTTATCATTAATTTTAAATTTTATTCATAGGTAAAAACATTTCAATCTTTGGAAATGTTTTAATATTTCAAACTTGTTTTCGTAACAACGATATTAATTTAAAATTAATTAATGGAACTTATATGTTTTTAATGTTGAAAAATTTATTTAATATTTGAATTTAGTGTGTCCAAATTATTTTAATAGGTTAATTTTACATTAATTGGATATTATGAATAGTAACTACGGTAATTTTTATTTAATAAATTTAAAGGTAAATCGGGTAATTAAGGGTAAGAATAAGATTATAAGATTACCATAACACCTGAAAAATTCTATTGGATGAATAAAAGTGGACCCATATCACCCAAGGTTAGGAATAGATTCATTTCATCGACGTTTGACCATTAAAATGATTTAATTATTATTTAAACCCAAGAAAGTGACAACATGTCACTCTCTTATATCTTATAAGTGTAATAATTTTAATTTAGTGATAAATTTCATAAAGCTTTGAACATAAATATTCCCCAGAAATCAAATAAAATTATCTATATCATGTGTTTTTTTATAATTTTTATGGATTAATAATTATCATTAATGATGACACAATAGTGATGTAGAAATTATTTTGTTGATTGAAATATCATATAAATATTTTTAAAAATATAAAAATAAATATTAAATGAGCTATTTAATGTGCTCCATTAATTTTTAAGATGAAACTTTCATATTAGCGATCTTTAAAATATTTTTGTTCAAATATATATTCTTTGTGGATTTTATTTAAATTCAAATAATTGAATAGTGTCAAAATTGAAAATATTGATATTTTAATAAAATAACATATTATTAAATAGTTTAAAAATCACAAAAATATTTAAAAATTATAAATAGAGATTTATATGGACAGAAATTTCATAAATTATCAAATTATGGAAAATTCTCAACACCTATGTATGTATTTATAACATTTTATATTTTAGAATCTTATTACAACAAATAAAATTATATAGATTAAATATGGAAAAATCAGAATGATAGGGTTTAAGATAAAATAATAACCACTCTAAATTTTATTCGTTGATTATATTACCACCCTATCACATCTAATCTATGAATTAAATAATTTTTGGTGGTTTTTAAGTGGGTTCTGAATTTATTATAAATTAATATTTTATAGGTTTCCAAAGGTGCCCCTCTGTTCTCTTTTAAAAGGGCATCTCCTCCCTCTCATCTTCACAACATTTTGTTCCTTCATGCTTGGCCTAACCCTATCCATTTCAGTTATCCACTTCCCTAGAAACATACTGGATGTCTTGATATTCTTCAACGACCTGCTTTAGTGCCCTAAGAGGAGGTTTAGAAGGGGAGCGTCTAACAAGAGGTAATATACTTTACCGATTTTTTCAAATTCATTTCTCCTTATACGTCCACTTTTTTATTTTTTTAAATTATAAATTAATAACATCAGTATCACTAATATACTGATATGTTATTATAAATATGAAAAAATCCTATTTCACCTGCTATCTATCCTACTGAAAAAGAAATCACCGCGTGTGTGTACGTACGAAATACCATCTCCACGTCGTGGTGTAATATTTTTTCCACCACCACCTTACATGGATGGGTATAATGGTGTAAAGAAAAACAATATATTTTTATAAAAACACGATAAATTTTATTTTTATATTCTATCATCCACTCCAAAAACCATTCAATAAATTTTGGAACGATATCATCGCTCCTGCGTACATACGAATTACCGTCTCAATGACACGATGAGATTAATTCTTCATGTTAACCATTAATGAATGATTATAAAGTATATATATTGAATAATAATGAAATATAATACATAATAATGACACTGGATTAATGTATATATATATATATGTCATCTACTTACATCCATTCATGTCAATAAGGAAATAACAATAGCGTTCATGCGTACGTATGGCCAACCATTTCCATGAACGATGTATTTCATTCCCTTTATCTATCTATTATATTATGAATATATAAATCATATTTTATATTTTATAAGTAATTAATCATGATATAAGTAATCATAATAATAATTACAAGTCAAAACAAAGATGATAAATGTTAGGATTTTACCCGCAATGCTGCTTTAACATGGAATTGACAAATGAACGGGTAATATAAAGTCGTAAGTGAATCATATATGATATCATAAATATTATTATGGTTCTGTTACAACTTAATAATATATTTAAACCCACTATACGAGATACTCATACACATACAGAAGAAATTAGACATAAGGTAAGTGATAATTATTCCGATCTCGTTCTTATTTGACATTGTTTATTCATAAGTATTTATTGGGGTTATATATGTCATCCATGTCCATGTTTTATAAAAAATATGTTCATAAAGTTGTTACTAGTCTTCCTTATATGTTTAATGTCGTTTTTACCTTTTTTTAATTTTACTATGTGTGTATAGAAGAAATCATTCTTTGGTTTACCAAGTGAGATACTTTTTGACTGATATATCATAAAAGGATTTTTACGGATTCATTATGCCGTCTTTGCATAAATCTTACTATACGAGATTTCATGGTTATTTTCAACAATGATTTTTTCTTTTAAAATTGAATGAAATTTTGATAATATAAAATGATTTTCAAGAAGAAAGGATATTTACCTCAAGAATTCATTTCAAGTGTTTTATCAAAACTGTTTCCCATCTAAGATGACATTATTTTTCTATGATTGTGTTTCAAGTATAATTTCTCTATTATTTACATGTTTTTATTTTTATTATGATGAAATGATATTCATTTGTTTTATATGGATTATGTTTTGATGGGATGATGTTTATGAACAAATTTTATTCTTTCGGTTATGATAAATGATTTATGTGTATTTTGTGGCACACGTAAGATTGATTTCATTATGAGATGGGTGGGACTTATATCTACCTCCTATACATTGGGTAATGATTTATATCTCATTAGATAGACATGGATGGAATGATAACTAAATTATGGATCAGTAATACAGGCATGGAACTAAAAGTAAACTCAGTTCAATAATGGATGTTTTCCACTATGATGTTCTTGGATGCAATGTCTTGGCTACTATAGAAATCCTAACAAGTTCATAATGGTTTTCCAAAATTACATGTTTTATTCCCATGATATTTTATCATCATTAATGTTCCATTGTGATCTTTTCCTTATGTACTACAAATATTTATGTCATTACTCATGAT
The DNA here is from genome assembly GCA_963277665.1 of Viscum album. Taxonomy (NCBI): domain Eukaryota; kingdom Viridiplantae; phylum Streptophyta; class Magnoliopsida; order Santalales; family Viscaceae; genus Viscum; species Viscum album. The sequence goes on along the minus strand of OY728121.1, from coordinate 1,148,907,162 downwards.
TTTGATGTTTTATTTTCATGTTTTTACGTTCAATTGTATATAGGTTGTTTTATGTTCTCCATGTTTTCCCTTAATGAGAATTTAAGCTCACCCTTTTTATGTTTTCTTTTCACTAGGATATAAAGAAATGTTTTAGGTGTGAAAACAAAAAGGGAATATCATTATGGGTGAATTTGGATATCTTTCCCCATGATTAGAAGATTATGTTCTGAGATTCCAAAGAAGCTAAACTATTACGGTGATTGGGTGTCTATTTTTGTTTTGTATTTAGTATTCCGCGAAAGTAATGTAATGTCCATATATGTGAAGGTTGGGTCTCTAAAATCGTCGTCAACAACCTCTTGAGATTGAGGTTAGAGATTCTGTTTTTTTTGTATCTCTTATGTTGGGGAACATATGGTTATAGAGGTAAGTAATGTTTTCCCCTCATTATGTTGGGCTATTTGAAATTCAAAAGGGAGTCGGGCTAGTGGAATATCAGTTGGTACTATATCATAGGTATCATTCCTTGCGTGACTACATTCATGTTCGACAGATTCTCCAATGTCATGTCGATCCATATCATACCTTTGATCATGAGGACGTTGAGTTAGATGCCAATTCTATCTTTGAGGAGTATCTCATACACATCGTTGACAGAACCATTAAGGCCTTATGAGGCAATTCATTCCCTCTCATACTAGTGAATTGGAAACAAAACTAAGTACAAGAAAAGGCGTGGGATAAGGAATACTTGTTAAATGATCACTTTCTAGAGTTGTTCTGAGATAATGTTCCATTACATTTAGAAGAAACACTCGAGGGGGTGGAGTTCTTTTAAGGGGGGAAGACTGTATGAACCTGGTTTTTAGTTAGGTACATATACTTTAATGTTTGTTTTAAATATTTACATTGGACCTAATATGGAAGAATAATGTGTTGGTAAATGTTCTGAGGGTGTTTGAAGTTTTTTAGAACATGGAACCCATCTTTTTCATAAATATATCTTCGTATACATTTTAGAGTAAACCCTGCAAGAATTATGCATGGTTTGGAAGACTGTGTAGATGATGTTTTTTCAGATAGAGCCACGTCTCATGGTTGGTGAAAAGTCATGTGGTCTAACCATACAACACTCATATTTTCTAGGAACTCATGTATGGATTGAACATGGATTGATCAGACCGTGAGGCCGAACCACTCAGGTTGAGTTATCTTACAATGTTTGCACACAGTTTGAAAAACCACGCAGACAAACCAAGACCAGTATAAATCTATGGGTAATTTTGATGTTTTTCTTTTAATGATCTATTAATATAACCCTTCCTCTGGAATATTAAAACCAATGGGATTTTCTTCTTTTTCCAACCATTTAGAGGTTTTTAAGGCCAAATCATGGGATCAAGTGATCACCTTCATCCAATATCCAATGGAGCTTCTTTTCATTATGTTGGATGTACAATGATAAGTACTCAAATCCTCTTTAGTCATTACTTTTATCTCTGTCAAATGACCTAGTTATCTTCATGTGATATTTTTTCACCTTTTCTAAGATATAATACTATTTGAGGCCAATCAGGGGCCCATACAAAAGGATAAGGATCATAAAACCCTATGTTAGGAGGTATATAAGTCATCCCTAATGCTTTTTTATTTTTAAATATTCGTGTCGGTCACACCGATTTCGTTGAAAGTTGTTTCTAAAATTTGATTTCCATGATTATACATGATAGTATCATATTGTTATGACCTTTCCAAATATGTGATTTGTTGTTAGTGGTTACACCAAAAACTCAATCCGCCTCATTTTGAAGGTTGTTCCATTATTGGGTTTTAGCGTCTCCATATGTTTGAGCCACCACTCATGTGCCCAATCTTGAACTTTTCTAAGTGAGCCATATTATAATAAATATCTTATTACTAATTTGAATTGAATAATGGAATGTACTATATAGGTTTACCAGTTGACCCGCCTAAGGAATGTACTTCCAAATGATTATTAAATGTTAAATGTGAAATGGAATGCATACTAAGTATATAAAATGGAATTACCAAATGAGATTGAATAAAGGTTACATGTCTGTAGCACCCCTTTGAATGTTAATTTAATGTAGAAGATTTAAACATTCTAACTTAATATACCATTATTGTTAATTAAGACTCTATAAAATGATTTCAACGCTACATGGCCAATCCGCGATAATGTAAGAAAAGGCTTGGACCAATAAAAAATGGTTGCAACTCTACCCGACCAATCCACACTAATGGAAGGAAATACATGAAACAATTTAATTAAAAATTTATTAAAATATCAAATTATAATGGACTAAATTGATGTCCCTTAGGATTCTATGATGATAATACCTTGGGACATATGAACCCCATTCATATTCAAGGATGTTGTTTGGTTTGGTTGATACCCACCTAGAATCTGGTTCTTATATATTCCTCAGATGCCTAGTATACTACCGTAGGGTCCTTTACATTATTATAGGATACCTCAGATACACTCCATGGATAGATCATAGGATATTTGGTTCCATGGTGAAACCCCATAGGGACCTATCATTGCTTAACACCTTTTTACATTGTTCAATCACCTTGGACACCGTAGGCATGTTATTTTGGAATTCCTTGTATTACACTGCTTGGATTAAACACTTAACGCAGAGCAAGACTCAAATACTTCTGAGTTATATTTTTCTGAGATATACGTTACCTTGGTTAATATAATGGAACTCCCTCACTAGATATCATTTTCAGGTTTTGTTATTATGTCTTGGGAACGTCACTACATATTCTATCATGAGGTGATAATAGTGTTGGCTATGCCACACGTGACCTATTAACATTAAATGGTAATTTCTTAATTAATGAGCTGGTTTCATGTTCAGACACTATAAGAGGGATGAAGAAGGTACATGGGTATTTAGTTATATTTTACATCTTTGTATTCTTATATATTCATGCATGAACACTGCTATATTACATTATATGTTCTAGAGGTTATAGACACCGTTGGTGGTGGCCTATTGATAATTATCCCACACCCTCTCCGGTCATCGTTTTGTACCTGATGTAGATTACATAGTTGCAGGTATTGAAAAAGGGAATAAAACATCTTCCAATACATTATTGTGTATAGATATGAAAGAGATTGATAGTAGATGTGTGTGTAGAATATGATGATTCTTGGAGTCTTTTTTTCATTTACTTTTGGAACATGTTATTATTGTTATATTATATCCATTTCCCCCAATTTTCTAATGAAATGAAATTATATCCTCATTGTTCCAGTTTATTCACATTTTATTATTCTTGTTTATTTATTCCATTTGTTTATTTCTGCTATTTTTTATATTATTTTTTTTACAGTTTTCTATTAATTTATATTATTTCTGTTATGGTACACTCTTAAAATTAGCGAATAGTCTTCCCACTGACACACCCTAGGCCCTCGCTGCTAGTCGACAGCCTCTGGCATTTTGAAATATGCCCTTGAGGCCATGTGGCCCACTAGGCATGAGAAACCCATTAAGTGGCATCTAGGTCTAGGTCGTAACAACTCATCTCATAAGGATGTGTTTTCTTATTCTTCTTTACATAATGCGTTTCTATTAATCATTCATAATTTATTCCATTTTCATTCACCATATTTCATTTATCATTAACTAGATTAAAATTTTGATTCTCACTGTGATTTGTCTTCTTTTTCATCATCACATTACTCTACATTATTTTCATTTATAGGAAAATTTATTGAAAAACGTTCAATTCCTCCGCAACAAAATAATAATAATTGAAATCAGTATATTATATTTTCGTCTTCACTTAATGTTATTTATATATATATGAACCCAGATTATCTTTTTATTCTCATCACTATCATTTTCTTTATCGAACCACTCAGCGGATGTAACACTTTTTATTTCATGATATTTATTTTTTGAAGTATTTGTTATACATTTATTCTTTTTTCTTTTTGCATGATAATTTTCACTTTTCTCATATCATAAAGTAGGAGGGTATTTTGAATATCACAAATAAAAATTTTAGAAATTTAATCTAAATCTAGAATCATTATAGAAAAATATATCTATAAATTTCTTCATTAATTTCGTGTCTATATCTGATTAATCAATATTATATCTTATTCTTATGGTATGACTATAAATATAATTGAACCTAGTAAAATATTTATTGTCATTCAAATAATTAATCATTAATTTTTATACTAATTTATCCCACAATATTTGTAAGATAGCTTCTTTTATAATTATTTTTCTATCAAATTCATTGATAATTTCATCCCATATTTCTTTGGCTATATATAGCCCCATCCCCATGTTTCTCACAAAATTAGACAAGGATGGTAAATTTTCATTTCATTATTTCCAAATAATCTCAAGACTAATATTTTCTAAAAATTTAATAGTACTATCTCCTTTAATTGGCGAATTAATCGTAATGACAATATCACTAACCTCAAGTCCCGATGATAATATAAATTATAATATTCCATTCATCCACTAATGAAATTTATTTTCATATAATAAGGGAACACAAATAGTAATAATAGAATCATGAAACTCTTTTATGAACCTTAAATAAGTTGAATCTCATGGGAACATGGCTTTCATTGACACGTAATGATGATACCAAGTGAAATAGGAAACCCCTAAGATGTGGGGGATCATTATTTTTTCTAGTCATTTATAAATAATTCAAATGGATTTTTCAAATTATTATTAGATAATTCTTTTAATATCCATTTTGATTCAATCGCCCCTCATCTTTTCATTAAATAATATAGTACCCATGAATTAAAACTTGTAAAAGGATTGGTATTGATGTAATAGCCTTCTTATTTCCCGGGAATTACTTTCGTTGGTCCACTAATTATTATATACCTATTCTTTACAATTATCACAAATTCATATAATCAACTCATAAGGTTCATTATTTTTTTCCCTAACTATTTGGGTAGGATTTATCCACTTCTGACTGTAATATACATAAAATTAATTATAACTGAACAACCAATACATTAGATATTATTTTTAACCCCAATGTTAGAGTCCAAGTTTCATAAAATCACTATATGGTTCAGCATCGAAGGATGAACTTCATGAAGAAATACTTCCAATTCTGAAAGATAATAATGCCAAAAATAATAGATCAACCCTCAACTATTTTTTATAATAATGACCTAGTTTATGGGGGGATGAATTCATTGGATACGATTATTCCTTCTCATTAGAAACAATAAAACAAATTATAATTAAATTGTACATTTCTTTTCCACTTTAACAACAAGAATGCATCACATAAAGATCTTGTTCATCCTATATGATATTAATGAAATATATTAGCAGAGCCTCTCAAAAAATTATCATATATCATTTTTTTCCTTATTTATAAATATACAAAAATATAATATAATTGTACTCCCATTAGACTCACATAATAATTAGTCATTAAAAATCAATTAAAAAACAAAATTTAAATAACTATTTAAATCTATGAGATTCATGTATTCAATTAGTCCACATTTATAAATACCGTGACACCAATATAAATTTTTTATTGGTATTAAACTTATATAATTTTTTTTTATATTCCTACATTCAAAAATGAAATATTAATGAATCCAATTTTTTTTAAAAAAGATAGTAAATTCATCTAATAACTAATATATTTATTGAAATATATGTAAATGATTTTTCAACACATTAATTTTTCTCATGTGGTTTTTTTCAATATATGTACATGAAACACCTCCCCATTTCTTATGCATGAAATTTACAATGCCTTAATTATTTATTTTCTATTATAAAATTATATAAACACATTTCACTCAACATTTTAATGAATTTGTGTATGTAGGACACGTCATATGGCCAATATTGTTCTATACACCAACATTATGATGCTCAAGAACATTGAATACTCGATTTTTCATCTAATTTTAATGATTAGAAATAATTTTATATCCATAATAGATTTTTTCCATAGTGGATCAATGAAGTTACCATTGAATATTTGGCATCAAATGGATCTCATTTTATATATATGATTTTAATTTAGTAATAGTGACAATAACTCTTTAATACTGCAAAAAATGTTAACTTTTTTTGAAAAATCATAATAACTCTCAACTTGTTGTAAGATACTCAGTCGTGTGTGTAACACCCCGACCCTAGTTACATAGAGCCGATGCATTATTTTAATACATTGGAAGGATTACAAGTATTCAAGTCCCGAACGACTGATCAATTTAACAGTCTTGGAAAATAGATTACATACATGATTGTTACATTACACATTAAGAAATAAAAACAACATAAATAATCATTTGTGAGCACCATTATTCCATAGTCTAAACCCTGCATATCAATCACAATACACTACTTGGAATCCTGGGTAAAATAAAAAATACAAAGGGGTGAGATCAAACGCTCGGTAAGGGTAAGAAATACAACAGAAACATTCATAAATAAGCATAAACATTTAAGGAAATGTATAACTAAAACTAAAGCCTTTTAAACATGAACTTAAGAATAATATGTAAAAAATAAAATGAAGTAATTCCATTTACTTATTTACATGGATATTCTACTAGTGTAATAACCACAAGCAATATCACTAAACACATTCATAATGATGGAATGCATAATGCCTGACTATCATAACCACATAGTCTAGGCCTTCTGCCATGATTAAAAATAATATTTTTTCAAGGCCTTGTGAAAAGACACTAGTTTGTCTCATGAGACCTACCGATGCATCGAGGAGCTATAGCGGGCTCCACCCATCACTTATTATGTCCAATGCATTCCTCATATGAAAAGGTTTGAACATAACATAAACATTCGTATTAAAACTGGAATACAAAATATAAATACTTTACCCATAAACCATGAATGGTATAAAAATAACACATCCATAGTCAAACATATCACAAAACCTACAATACAATATAGAAGATCTGTATCATAAAATAATCAACCTCAATCAAAAATAATATCCTGTAAAGGATGCTGACATAGTTTAAAATGATGAGTAAAATTTTTTGAGATAAATATCCTTTTTGTAAAATCATTTAAATGTGACAAATTTATAAAGGAATTAATTTAAAAGATATTTTTGAATCACAGTGTCCCATACCACTTTGAATCTTTTGAAAATAATTATCATTTCAAAAAATTAATCACCATATAAATAAATCCTTAAAATAATATTGAAAACATGGGCATTACTTGAAAATATTTAGAAATATAAATCTTTAAAACATTTAAAATCCTCATATTAATAAAGATTACCATTCCAAAATCATTAAAATATTCAATTTGAAATCCTTTTTATGAATAATGGAAATGGATGATAAAATTGTCCCAGTAAATACTTACACATAAACAATCTCGTATAATAATGAGATTGAGGAATTAACCCTTACCAATTTGGTAACTTACGAAACATACACCCCATAAAAGAGGTATCGTACAATGAATATGTAAATAAACATAAATTAAAGTGTATTAAACAATTAATAAAATTATTGGCAGAACATACACCACACAAAAGGTAATAGTGGCAATATATAATTAATCTCACGGGAATTAGGAGTGAGATGAAACCCCCTTACCTTTCACTATCCTTTAGTCGAGGATACGTTTAACCTCCTGTATAAAGACAATAGTATGTTATTAAATTATACCAACACCATATTAATCTTTATAATATCATACATTATTAATTTATGACTTTATATGACCCATTTAATAATAATTTCTATGTGATATTAATATTTCGGGTAATAATATCTTTCATTATCGTACATGTGTTAACTGATTACTGGTGATTGTATCACTTAGATAATGATTTAAATACATCCAGAATATAAAAAATGATTTATATATTAGATATATTAAGAATATTAATATGTAAAATATACATATATATGAAATGGAAAACACCATTTATGGAGACGGTAGTCCATACATACGAATAAACGTTGTTTCCGTTTTCATACAGTATTGAATGGAAGTAAGTGAATAAGATATATGTATGTACATAAATACTTATATATATAAATATATATATATCCAGTAGAATTATTATTTCATATATTACGTACTTATTAGCAATATATATTTTTATAATCATCTATAAGTGGTGAACTTGGAAATGAATCTCTTCGCGTCGTGGAGATGGTAATCCTCACGTACGCACGAGCGAAAATATCATTTATTTGATATTAAAATAATATATAATTGGATGGTATATTATATATAAAGAATAATTATAATGTTTTTTTTATTTACTAAAATACACATCAATATCATACCCATCCAAATAATAATGTTTTGAATAGCAAGTAAACCACGACGTGGAGACGGTAAGCCGTACGTAAACACGTATGGTGACATGTCATTAAAAAGATGGATAGAATTATGAATATGGTTGTACAATTTTTATAATAACATCACATTATATAGAAGATACTGTAGTTATTTTTTTAGAATAGAAATAACAATAAAAGAAGATGTCATATAAAAAGGAACTCGAAAGAGGGTGATGAAAACATTACCTCTTCTTCGGGTTATTCCTTTTGATTTGATCAAAAAGGCTCCATAGGATGAATTTATGTTCTATATAAGTCCTCTAGGTTGAAGTGAGGTAAGTTTAGAGGATATTTGGGCAGAGTTTGGACGAGCCAAATGGCTTTGGAAGTGTAAATTAGAGTGAATGAAGAGTGCCCTTTTACAAGAGTGGTGAGGGGCACCTTAGGAAAAACATAAAATATTATTTTATAATAAAATCATTTTCGGTTTATAATGTCTCAAAAATGTATTATTTAAAGTTTAATGTGGGTATGGGTCTAAAAATACGCAATCAATAGGTTTTAGACAAGTTTAGGATTACATTTTAACCTTATATATTAGATTTATCACTTAGTTAAATAATTTAACATTTAACATGTCTTATTGTTTTCTTACTATATATGGTTAATAAACATACATTAAACATCTAAGAGGACCTCAAGTGGCTCATTAATGACATATATAATATTATTTAAGTCCTTTGGATGATCCTTACATTTTTTGGAATATTATATCAACCAATAATATTGTATTTGTTTTAAATATTAATTTATGACAATTTTTACACTATTTGGTATTTTGTTTTATTGAAAATCATTCCAAGTTAATTACATCGAAAAAGATATATTAAATCATCACTAAAATTTAATATTCACCTATAAAATATTTTTATTTCATAAAAAGTCTCAAATTTCATTTATTTTGATATTTATAATATCAATTATTTTAATATTTCATTAATTATGTAATTACTGCCTCCCCATTGTGTCATAAATAAATTAGATTATTTAATGTATAAAATTTATAAATAAAATACCATAATGTATAAAATATTTTTATCTTTCAAATGAAGATTTATAATCGAATTTTTCTGACGTATAACGCTATATTAAAAAAAATTAGTTATTAAACTTTGATTTCATCTATTTTAACTCTTCGTTGAATTAAATAATAATAAATGTCCTAATCAAATGTAAGTGGACCTAAATAATAATATTTTATTCCAAAGGTTGTTTTTGGTCGAGATACACTTGTCCAATATAATTATTACATGTGTTAGGGTAATATTAATATCATTTTTACACTTAATTACCCTATTTACTTTTAACCGTGTTAAATAAAAGAAAAAAGTTACTATTCACAAAAAATTTATGTTTATCTCAGTGAATCACATTTTACTCCTTGATATTAACTATGTCTATCAGATTTTTGAAATTCCTTTCACAGATGCAGTAAAATTATATTTTATATGAATTTCCAAATTCTCCTAGGAGGTGGGTTAAAGACGGTGAAAAGTTCAATAAAACATTTATATATCTAAAATTATTCTAAACTGACTCTAATGAATTACATTGAATATATATAGGTTTTATGTATACATTTATAAATTAATTAAATTTAAATAAAATAATGAATTATTTTAAAAAAATTGGTTTTAAACTATAACATAGAGTTTTTTCACTATTCATCAAAAATTGAATGTTTTCAGAAAAATACCAAAAATTCACCCTAAGATAATTTTGATATTCCGAATCCAAAAATGATGTCTATTTTAAAAATTAAAAACAAAGATGTTTCATTTATTAATTTAAAATTAATTCCTGCTATCAAAAGTAAAATGCTTATTTTTAAGAAATAATAACTATCGAAAGTTTGACACTTTTTTATGTCCAATTCCAAATTGAAATTACATACAATGACCAGAATTGGATTAAATGTTAAAAAAATAATCTATTAGTACTTCGAAACAAATAAAATGTATAATTTTATAGTATAAATTATTTTGATTAAAAAATATGTTTTCAGTTAAAATATAGTATTTTTCAGTATTCACCCAAATATGAAAGTTAGTAGAAAAACACCAAAAATTTATTGAAACGAAATTCATATGTCCCAATTCTAAAAAATATGTTTATTTTGTAAAATTGAATATATAAATGTTTCAAATATTGGATTTTAAAAGGGTTCACCATTAAAAGGCGGTAATCGTATAGTTTTTGAAAAATACTTTTTTTATCTGAAAACATGAATTAGTTCTTACATTATATCTAAGAAACTCATAATATGTATTATAAAATTATAAGTATTATATATAGTTCAAAATCCAGTTAATACTATTCATAACCTCTTTTGAAAGTATAGTTTGGTAAGTCATGGTGCGCTTGAACTCGATGTTGCGTGCATTGTAATTTATTAAATTACATTGAAGAAATACCGTACTATGAAATCATTGAGTGTTACATACTTACCTCCTTCAATAAATTGATTCCTATAATTTGAAATTATTTTTTAAAATAAAAGATTGAAAATAGAGAATACCTTTTTGAAAACCCACATCGAAAATTGGGTTAATAATATTTAGTCTTAATAAAAGGAAAAGGGGAATGAGAAAGTCACCACCAAATTATTATCACGATTAAGAGAACATTGGTGGAAATTAGAGACACATAATTGGAGGAAAAATGTAAAAATTTATAGTGAGTGATTGAGGTCATAAATCACACAAAATTGTAGAATTTTGGGCCTCATAGACACCAATCTATGATGATTTAAAATACAATCGGTTCAACAAAATGTAAGGTATTAGGATAATAGATTTTTGGTTTTAAGATTCCTTAACTAAAGTTTAAGAATTTAGTTCTTCATAGAATAAGAGAAGAAAAAATGTATACTTGTCAAGTAGATTTCTGTCTTTAACTAATTTCTACCATGAACTCATCTTTCACTCTAAAAGATAATATAACTTAAAAAAATATTCTATTTATGCTATTCTTATCGGGTTACAAAAAAATGAATTTATAATTTCTCTACTAGAACCCTTTAAAAAAATACATTATTCAATCCAGGACATCACATGGGCCAGTGGTTGGTGATACACCTTTCTTGCCCTTCGGTTGTGGGCTTAAGTCTTGCGGCCTTTCCAGGCACGACGGGTTACCGCCTGATCTCCGAGTTGTTCTTTTTATGGAAATCAAAAAATAACCTTAACAACAATATCCAATTTCAAACATAATCAATTCCATCTTTTAGAATTATCTAAAGTACTTATATCCAAATTCTCAGTCCAATGATTATAAAGAAGTTAAAAAAATGAGGATCCATTTTTCCAAGTAATAACATGAGAATGCCTTCATCGTGTATTCTTTTACAACACCAAAACATCCTAAATTACCAAAATCAACCATATCTTATTCCAAAATCACTAACTCATTATCATGACCATATTAAGAATTGGCTTTCCTTCAACCATTTATTTTCTAAAAAAGTGTAGCTTACTATGAATTCACTTTTCTTAGATCCACATAATCTCAAATCCTCAATAAAATAGTACGGAATTACAATCCTTATTTATTTCCATAATTCATGTAACCATTATACTATTGATACAACACTCAAATGAAATAATTCTATAATAACAACATAATAACACTAGGCATTCTTATTCATCTGAGGTAGTATCATAACTTGATTATTATCCAACAACATCATTTTTGGTACACTCTTCTGAATGGGACATTGATTCACGTAGTGTCTCAATGCCTTATAGATGAAGTATTTTACATTTGAAAACATTTTCTTATCCTTGAAATCGCATAAATGGTGTCCCTTTTCTCCACACTCATAACAAACTCCCATTCCCTTCAAGAATTTACCAAGGTGATTCATTCCACATTTATCACATATCGGAAAATCATTATTTCCCTTATTCCCTTTATCCATCTTTCCTTGTACCGTCCTTTTCTTCTCTGGCTTGCCTTCAAATCCAGATGATTCATAGAATTCTTTAGTGAAATTATTAATGCATGATACTATTTATTCATATGATGATAATATGTGGCAGACGATTTCCTTTCTAAATACTTGATTAATACCATGAATGATATGACCCTGCTTACTCATTGGATCATACATATTTCTGGAGTTCTCATTCCTTCTACTGGGTGCGATTTCTAAACAGCGGCATACACTTGGTCCGTTTATGAATGGAAAATTCACAATTCCAAACATGTAAAATACCTAACGTAAATTGAATAGTTTATGGATATAATCCATAACCACAAAAATGTTGTCATTGAGGAGGTATATACTCATAAACACTTCATAGTGGTTTGTAATGAAAATGAGAATTATCCTAAGCATATCCCCCAGGAGTGTCGTAACCAGGACTGTAGTAAGGCCCGTTGTCGTGCACCAGTTCTCGTTCGAGTCTAGCTCAAAGCAGTGTTTTCGGGTTTTACCCCTAGGTACATCTATGCTAGATCCGTCTCTACATGCTCGTATGCAGACAGGGATATATTGCTCGGAAAACTCATAAAATCTCTACAATACCAAAATTCTAGGAAGTTCTTCTATACTAATCCTCAATGTCTACCTTAGGACTATGTTCTCTAATCAGAGTTTATCTAAATCTATCTTCTGAGGTTATTTATAATCTTCCTCTAATACCAACTATAACACCCCGACCCTAATTACACAGAGCCGATGAATTATTATAATACATTGGCATGATTATAAGGATTCAAGTCCTGAAGGACTGATCAGTTTAGCAGTCTTGGAAAATATATTACATACATGATTGTTACATTACACATTAAGAAATACAAAACAACATAAATAATCATTTATGAACACCATTTTCCATTGTCTTAACCCTGCATATCAATCACAATACACTTTTTGGAATCCTGGGAAAAATAAAACATAGAAACGGATGAGCTCAAACCATCAGTAAGGGTAAGAAATACAGCGGAAACTTTCATAAATACGTATAAAAATTTGAGGAAATGTATAACTAAAACAAAAGCCTTTTAAACTTGAACTTAAGAATAACATGGAAAAAATAATATTAATTAATTCCATTTACTTATTCACATTGAAATTCTACTAGTCAAATAATAACAAGCAATATCACTAACCACTTTCATAACAATGGAATGCGTAATACCAGACTATCATAACAACATAGTATTGGACTTGTTCCAAGACTACAAATAAGATTTTTTCAACGCCTTGTTCCAAGAAACGAGTTTGTCTCCTGAGACCTACCGATGCATCGAGAATCTGTAGTGGGCTCCACCCGTCACTTACTAAGTCCAATGAAATCCTCATATGAAAAGGTTTAAACATAACATAAACATTCGTATTAAAACTGGAATACAAAATGTCAATACCTTACCCATAAACCATGAATGGTATAAGAATAACAATTCCATAGTCAAACATACCACAAAACCTTCAATAAAATATGGATGATATGTATCATAATAAATCAACATCAATGATAAATAATATCTAGTAAAGGATGCTTATATAGTTGAAAATGATGAGTAAAACTTTTGGAGAGAAATATAATTTTTTAAAATCATTTAAAAGTCACACATTTATAAAGGAGGTAATTTAAAAGACATTTTTGAATCAAAGTGTCAAATACCATTTTGAATCTTTTGAAAATAATTATCATTTCAAAAAATTCATGTTCATATAAATAAATCCTTAAAATAATTTTGAAAATATGGCTATAATTAAAAAGATTTAGAAAGATAAATCTTTAAAACGTTTAAAATAATGACCTTGATAAAGATTAGCTTTCAAAAATCATTAAAATATTCATTTTGAAATCATATTTATGAAAAATGGACATGGTTGATAAAAATGTCCCAGTAAATACTTACACAAAAACAATCTCGGATAATAATGAGATTGAGGAATAAACCCTTACCAATTTGGTAACTTACGAAACAGATACCCCATGAAAGAGGTATCATACAATGAATATGTAAATACACATAAATTAATGTTTATTACATAAAGAATACAATTATGGGTAGTATATACACCACACACAAGGTAATGGTGGCAATATGGCATGAATCTCACGGGAATAAGGATTGAGATGAAAACCCCTTACCTTGAACTTTCCATTAGTCGAGGATATATTTAACCATATTTATGAAGACTATACTATGTTATTAAATTATACCAGAACCATATTAATATTTATAATATCATAGATTATTCATTTATGACTTTATACTACCCATTTAATAATAATTTCTATGTTATATTATTATTTCAGGTAATAATCTCTTTCTTTATCGTATGTGTTTTAACATGTTACTCTTGATTGTATCACTTAGATCATGATTTAAATATTTCCATAATATAAATAATTATTTATATATAATACATATTTAGAATATAAATATGTATAATAGACATATATATGAAAAGGAAAACACTGTTTATGGAGATGGTAGTCCGTACGTATGCATAAACGCTGCATCCGTTTTCATACAGTATTGAATGGAAGTAAGTGAATAATATATATGTAAGTACATAAATACTTATATATTTAAATATATATTACTCCAGTAGCATTATTATTTCATATATTACATACTTGATAGTAATATATATTTTTATAATCGTCGATGAGTGGTGAACTAGGAAATGAATCTCATCACGTCGTGGAGACTGTAATCTATACGTACGCACGAGCAAAAATATCATTCATTTGATATTAAAATAATATATAATTGGATGATATATTTTATATAAAGAATCATTATAATGTTATATTTATTATTTACTTCAACTACACATCAATATAATACCCATCCAAATAATAATTTTTTGAATAACAATTACTCCATGACGTGGAGACGGTAAGCCGTACGTACACAGTTATGGTGACATTTCATTCAATGCATCGATAGAATACTGAATATGGTTTTACCATATTTATAATAAAATTTAAGTATATAGAAGATATTGGAGTTATTGTTTTATAATGGAAATAACAATGAAAGAAGAAGTTGATGAAAAAAAGGAACTTGAAAGAGGGTCGTGAAAACATTACCTCTTCTTCGGGTTCTTCCTTTTGATTTGATCAAAAGGGATCCTTAGAATGACATTCTGATCAAAATAAGGCCTCTAGGTTAAATTGAGGGATGGTGAAAGGATATTTGGGTAGGGTTTGGCCGAGCCAAATGGCTTTGGAAGTGTGAATTAGAGTGAAGGAATAGTGCCCTTTTATAAGAGGGGCGAGGGGCACCGTAGGAAATACTTAATATATTGTTTTTTAATAAAATCATTTTAGATTTTCTAATTTCTAAAAAATTTATTATTTAAAGGTTAATGTGGGTATTGGTCGAAACATACTCAACCAATAGGTTTTAGACAAGTTTAGTTTAACATTTTAACCTTATGTTTAAGATTTAACTCTTAGTTAAATAGTGTATCTTTTAACATGTCTTCTTGTATTATTACTCTATATGGTTAATAAACATACAATAAACATCCAAGAGGACCTCAAGTGGCTCATTAATGACATATATACTATTATTTAAGACCTTTTACCGAACCTTACATTTTTCAGAATATAATATCATCCATTAAAATTGTATTTGTTTTAAATATTAATTTATGTAAATTTTGAAACTATTTGGTATTTTGTTTTTGTGAAAGTCATACTAAGTTAATTACTTCTATAAAGATACATTAAATCATCCCAAACATGTCATATTAACCTATAAAATTCGTTTATTTCATAAAATGTCTCAATGTACATTTATTTTGATATTTATAATATCAATTATTTTTATATTTCATTAATTAGGTAATTACTGCCTCACCATTGTGTCAGAAATAAATTAAATTATTAAATGTTTAAAAATTATAGATAAAATACCATTATGTTGGAAATCTTTTTATCTTTATAATGAATATTTATAATCGAATTTATCTTATGTATAACCCTATATTAAAAATGATTTAGTTATTAATATTTTATTTTATCTCTTTTAACTCTTCTTTGAATTAAATAATAATAAATGTCCTAATCTAATCCATGTGGACCTAAATGATAATATTTTATTCCTAAGGTTGTTTTTGGTCAATATACAGTTGTCCAATATAATTAGTGTATGTGTTAGGGTAATATTAATATCATTTTTACCCTTAATTACCGTATTTACTTTTCACCGTGGTAAATAAAATTAAAAAGGTACTATTCACCAAAAAAAAAAATATTTTCATCTCATTAAACTACATTTTAATCCTTTATAATAACTTTGTATCTCGGATATTCGAATATCAATCACAGAAGTGGTAAAATTATGTTTTATGTGAATTTCCAAATTCTCTTAGATGGTGGGTAATAGACGGTGAAAAGATCAATAAAATTTTTATATATCTAAAATTATTCTAAAGTAACTCGAATGAATTAAATTGAACTTATATAGGTATTATGTATATATTTTGACCTTAATTAAATTTAAAATAAATAAATAAATATTTAAAAAAAATTGGTTTATATCTATAACTCAGTGTTTTTTCACTATTCATTAGAAATTGAATGTTTTCAGCAAAATATAAAAAACTCACCCTAAGATAATTTAGATATTCTGAATCTCAAAATGAAGTCCATTTTACCAAATAAAAAACATAGAAGTTTCATTTATTAATTTAAAATTAATTTCGGCTGTCAAAACCAAAAGGCTTATTTTTAATAAATAGTAACTATCAAAACTTTGACACTTGTTTTTGTCCAATTCCAAATTGAAATTACTTACAAAGATAAGAAATGTATTAAATGGTAAAAATAAAATCTATTTGTACTTGAAACCCCTTAAAATGTACAATTAAACAATATATATTATTTTGATTAAAAAAATGTTTTCAGTTAAAATATAGTATTTTTCACTATTCACCCAAATATGAATGTTATCAGAAAAACACCAAAAATTTATTGAGACTAAATTCTTATGTCCCGATTCTAAATAAGAAGTTTATTTTGTAAAATTGAATATATAAAAGTTTAAAATGTTGGATTTAAAAAGGGTTCACTGTTAAAAGGCTATAAAATTATATTTTTTGAAAAATATCTCTATTATCTGAAAACTTGAATTAGTTCTTACATTATGTCTAAGAAACTCATAATATGGAATAAAAAATTCTAAGGATTATATATAGTTCCAAATCCAGTAATTACTATTCAAAACAACTTTTGAACGGCTAGTTTGGTATGTCGTGGTGCGCTTAAAATCAACGCTGCATGCAGTGTATGTTATTGAATTACTTTGAAGAAATAATGTACTATGAAATCTTTGGGTGTTACAATGTGTCTAGGATAAACTCCAAGAAACCCTATTGATACACACCACATGGGCCGCATCACCCTATGATGACCGATTAACACCCTATAGTCCTAATCACACACCCTAATCAGGATATGTTTATGCTATTCATAAAAACTATATACTATGATTTATATTAACATCTAAACACTTTTTGTGCTTGATTTCTATTATTACATTCCCACTATTAGGATGAATATTTTTTATTTGGAACCCACCTAAGTAGTATAAATTAATGGTGTTATGGTTGTCCCAAAAAGGTATTTCATTTACAAAATGATATCATTCTTCACATAACAAATTTCTATGTTTATTTCATATGCATCCTCTATAAGAATAAATATATATATATGTGTTAAAAAAATTATATATTTCATTAAACTCATCATCCAAATAAATAACATCCTAAATTTAATGTCTATAGCATGGATTTTTATTGTAGTAAAAACATTGATATCTCCACGAATAAATGGGTCATGTTTTTATCATTATGATTAGTTGAAGAATCATCAAAAATATATTTCATAATTGGTTTACAACATCGAAAAATTCATTAGTAATGAAATATTAAATTATACTAAACAAAATAGATATTTTATCCTATTTTCAACGAAATGTTTGTAATGTTCACTTTGAGTTTTTTTTGTCAACATCCTTTAAGGGTTATTATCCTTTACTTGAGATATGAAATTATGAATATATCATGTACCTTTATGAATACAGATGATGATGATGTTGATGTTTTGTTGATGTTTTATGATTTTTATCATTCAATATGTCAATTTAGATATGACGAAATAATGATTGTTTTTTGATAACATCATCCTTTTTTATTTGGATTGATTATGATTATGTGATGATTGAATAATTTAAAAAATAGTTTTATTTTAATGTTTTAAGATATGAAAAAATGAAAATTATTATATGATATTACAACACACTTATATAGGGTTTTCATCATGTATCATGCAGGATCATAATCATTGATATATATAGTGAATTAGGAAACAAATGAAATCTCTAGAGATAATATGAATAAGAATTTTCAGATAACCTAATTCTGTAAGAGACTGTGCCACTATGATAGTCTTAGACCTGACTAATTAAATGATTGGATGAGGAGTAAACTAAATCAACTATGGGATTTTTTCCATTACTATATTATCAGCATTGAGCCTTTTATATGGAACCAATATTATATGATGCTTATTACATATACTTATGTCTTATTATTATTCTATATTCTCATGCTTCATGATTTATTATTGATTATTTCACTCTCTTATGAATTATTTATTTTTTAATGATAAATATATATTACACGACTGATGATTAATGATATTATATCCATTATGTATTACCTTTATTATTCCTGATAATTTGAGCATACCGTTATGTTATTATCATACAAAATTATGATCATTGACAATTTTTCATATGATTAAATTTTCTATATATCTATGTTCAACCATTATTATATTTTTATTTTTCAAATTTATTAATATTGATATTATGTAGGGTATATCAAAGAAGGGTATTAAAAAAATTCGTAGATGTGGATTTTATCTTCCAAAATAAGTTGATTTTATATAGTTTCTCCAAATACACTAAATGGTATTGTTTTTATGAATTTATTATTGATAGATATTTAATATTCTTTTAAAAATATTTAGTACTTATTTAAATAAATCATGGATCACATTAGTAGGTAATATTATAGGTTTTAGTTATTTTTAGACTTTATTATTAGAAAAATTATTGCTAAACTCTATAGATAAATCATTGTATAAGATAAAGACTTGATGTTTTGTAAAAATAAATATTTTTATAGTTTAATGGTAAGAAAGTCACATTATTTAAATAAATATGTAGATTCAATCTAAGATAAAAATTAAACATGTGGTAATTTTCCAAAAAAAGATGGTTGGGTTTTAACTAAATCTTCACTGAGTTTAAAAATACATTCACAATGATAAACATAATTTGACACTCTTATGGGATTCTATTTGTTTAATTGAAATTCTATTTATGATCCATTATGAATTTCTAGATGTTAAAATTTAAGGAAAACAATGATGAACTGAATGTGATATATGATAACCCATAAGTTTCATTTGATGATGGAAGTTAATAATTTAGGAAATCATAGATATAATTTTTATTAACATATAGTTTATTAATATTTTTAATGTTGATTATTACTCACACATGAAATTTATTATTAAATGAATGGAACTAAGAGGAGTAATGTAAATGATAAATAAGAAAACCAATGAAACAAACATCCATATGAGAAAAAATAAAATAACATGGTAGTTAGACTTAATATTATTATGTTTTATTCTAATAAAATATCTCAAAGAATGAATGAAATCAATAACATAGTCGAAAATCCAAACAATAGAGAAATGGAGTTTTTAGAATGTTTGATTGAAGAAAATGGTACAACCATGTTTCTATTTCCTATGTATTAAAAATTCTAGGTGAAATATGTAGTTAATTGTCAAAAATTATTTGGATTACATTTTTAGGTGGGAAATATGTGAATATAAATAATAAATCCTTTGATGAGATATAAATAGTCCATTTGATACAATAATGAATAATAGAGTTCATCCAAATATACAATTAATAGTTCAATATAAAACCATACTAAAATGGATATTGCATAATTATTTTATGAATATTCATTACATTACATTAACCAACTCTTTATCACCGTTATAGATTACTGTCTTTGGAAATAGGGAACAAAATATTGTAATCTAGTGAAAAATCATCAATGTTTCCTAAAAAAACATACTAATTAGTACTCCAACTTAAAATTTTCTTCCCTGCTCTGGGGAAAGGTAACATAAGAAATGGTGTGCATTTATTCTCAGCAAGCCTACATAAAGGAGATATTTACTCCTAACATTAACATAGGGGTATGAGAATAAGAAAATAAATGTAATGATAATATCATGTATCTCAAAGATAATATTAATGAGTCATATCATAAATATTGGTAGTTCATTAGACATGATTCATAAGTGAATCAATTTTTATTAGATATGAGGTAATAAGACAAGAATATTTGGTATACACATAAACAATGAAAATATCTCCATATTAATCATGGATTACTAAGAAATTTTACTCCCCATTCTTGACCTATATTACTAAAAATAGTTCACTCCCAATTCCATTCATGTATTACTAAACTTATTTCTCTTTCTGTTCTATTCACATTTTTCTCATGAGATATAAATCATTTCCTAGTACACTGGAGGTATATATAGGCCCAACACATCTCGTAAGTAAATCATACATATGTGTTCTACAAGATCATAAAACATTAATCATGATATAACTTAAGAAATTATTTGGTGTTGATAAATATCTTGTAATATCATAACATGTTGAAAATATATTTTTTTATAATCATTACAACATATAATTACAAATAAAATGATTGGGTTTGGTATGTATCATTTCATGGTATAAGCTGTAGAAGATAATGTGATTCATAAATATTATTCCATCAAAATGAGAAAGAATAAGAATTGAATCATTGGATGGTATCCCCATTAAATTAGGGTTAATATCAATAGATAACATATTATATGTAAAATAATAATGAAATATATTTTAAAACATTTCGTGAAGAAGATATCCTACCATCCTTGAATAATACACTTTATAAACCAAATGAACATTTTGAAAAAAAATTATTTGAAATTATAATTAATAAATGATATATTAAGATTTTAAAATCATTGAAATACTTTTTTTTAAATATTCTGAAATATAATTTAAAAAAAATTCAAAACAATTTTTTGGAAACATGGTTTTAGAAAAACAATAGATTTCCAATCGAAGTTTGAAATAAAGTATCATTTTCATAAAAATAAGTTCTTAATAATTTAAGTAAAAAAAGAGTGGAAAAGTGGTACATTACCGGAGTATATCATTAATAAACATATGAAAAGAAAATTCATTACCATTAATGAACCAAAGAATATAATATATTATCAATGCAAGTGTAGTCATAATCAATCCCGATAAATGATGGGATTGTAGCAATAAAATATTATCACATTGATAAATATGAATCATAATCCCCAGGAATGATACAAAATTAATTTAATCATAAAATATAATGAAAACAATTTGATTCATGATATAAAATTTCAAAGGGTGTTTATATAGAAATCATAATTGAATATAGGTTCGAAACATCACATGTGTCTCAAAGAAACAAAATTAAGACCTAATACCATTACTGTATTTACATCATTGAAAATATAACCAAATTCAAGAGATATACTCATTAAATGTGTAATAAAGAAATATTAATAATCATGTAAATTCATGGGTATTATATACACCACAATTTATAAAAAGGTGGTGAATATAGCTTGTGTCGTAAAAAAGTGTGAGACATGAATCCATTAAATTATGTCTTGACATATGGTGTACTCAATAAAAACTCATATATAATAAATATTATTTTATTTTACATATATAAAAAAACAGTTTTCATATATATCATGCATATATTATTTAATTATGACATTATAATACTCATTTTTTAACAATTCAATGTTGAAATTATGTTTTGGGTAATAACTGTTTTCTTTTTCATATATGTTTCAACTTCTTATTATTGGTCATATTATATGGATCATTAATTTATAATGGAATTAATTATAAAAGTTATATACATATCATATATAATCAATAAATATGTATTTATAGTAATTTATAAAATTTATTTATATGAAATGGAATACATAGTTCATTAAGATGATATGTCGTATATATGTGTGAATGTTTTCTCCATTTTATTATCATATTAAAAGAATAAAAGTATATTATAAATATAAATAATCATTGAAATTAATTTTTTCTCCATTTATATATGATACTTTTATTAATCTCATCCTTAATACATTCCATGTTTTGGGTGAATGAATCACAATACTTTGTGTGGCGGTAGTCTACTGCACATTAATACGAAATTTACGTATCCCCACAAAATGGGTATGTGTTATATAAAAATTAACTAGGCATAAATATATCATATATTTCATAAATATCATATAAAAATAGTATTTATATCATTATTCCAAACTTAAATATTTGGTAATGGAAAAATAAATGGCTTTGGTTTTCAATACAACAATCCACTATACAAAGAAATGATGATTTTATAGGAAATTTGATGAAATTTTGTGGAGATTAAGTCATGAAATTAAATAAACCTATAAATATATTTACGATAGTTATTTTAAGATATAATTTTATATAAAAATAATTTAAGGGGGTTTAGGAATAAAAAAATCAAAAATGATCGTCGATAAACGTTACCTCTTCTTCGGGTATACGCTATTGGTTTTACAATTGGCATTTCGTCTATTGAATTGTACCCAAAATAAGGCTATTGGTTGAGAGTTGGGAAATTTCGATTTTATTTGGTTAGTTATTGGTTTAACCAATTGGTTATGAAGGTCTGATGAGAGGGGGGAGTATGTATCATTTTATATTTGGGGTAGAAGGCACAAATGGCATTTTTGAAATGAAGTTATGTGTACCAATGTTCTTAAAAAATTCATAAATAATGCACCCAATTCCATAAAATTAGGTTCAAGGTTGAAATAGTCCCAGAAATTTTTTTTGAAAACTTTATAGGTAATTTTACACTTAATGATTAACTTTTACTCTCTTGGTAAACTCTTTCTTCTATTAATCACCTTGATAAATTTTAATAGATTCCCTAATAATTTTTCTGAAACTCTATGTTTTACATATTTTAAATTATAAATTATTCTACATCAAAATATATAAATCAATTTTAAAAAGTAGTTTCATTATGTTTTTAGAAATTAATTTAAATGTAATATCATATACATGTGGAGAAAATAGATTTTTAATGAAGGAATGTTTAAATGATTACAAATGTTTCTTTTCAAATTAAAACAAAAAATTGATTCTAATGAACTTAATTGGATTAATATATGTATTATTCATATCAATATAATTTAAAATAAGTTTTAAATAAGGATTTTCTATATAAATAATTCCAGCAAAAATATATTTTTCCATTAAAATTGAATATGTTTAACTACACATCATAAAATGAATCAATTCTGAAAAATCTAAAAAAATCACCATAATATAATTTTGACACTCCAATTTAAAAAATGAATTTTAATTTTTCAAATATACTTTAATAAATATTCATATGTTAGTTTTAAAATAACTTTGACATTAAGTGGCAGTAAAACTACCTTTTAGAAAAATATATCTTTTTTGAGTTATTTCATTTTTTTATGTCTTATATTGAATAAAAATATGATTAATTTTAAATAGTTTATTGAAAATATAATATGTAAATTACATTAAGATAATTCATTAAATGTTTTTTTTTCAATTTATTGAGATAAAACATGTTTTTTTCCTAAAAAATAAATTTTTAGAAGAATATTTTCTTTATTTTCAAATAGTTATTACATTCAATAAAAATTAATTTGTTAAAAAAAGTTAATTTTTCATAAAATATGACCCATATTTTTATAATTTTGTTAATAAATTTTGTAATTACTATTCAATCAGCTTGGTGAAGAATATAATAATATTTTAATAATAATTCTTGTTCCATTTAAACTCGGTGTTTTTTGTAATGCTGTAAAAGCTTCGTGTTGTCTGAATTGCAATTAGAAAATTATATTTTATGAAGCATAAGAAAGAATTAGTGTTTCTTGTATCACAAGATAGATGAAATGGTGTGTTTAGTGAAAAATATCAAAAATATTAAATTTTTTTAAAATAATATCAATAAAATTTCATGGTCTTACACTTTATCCAATTTAAAATATAATTCAACCATAGAATTCATCTCAATCATCAATGGCCTAGAGCATGTATGTTATATTCAATGAAATCCACATCGTAAAATGGATAATAATATATACTATTGAAATAGAGAGGTTGATGTGTGAAGGTCATCTATAATAACACATACTATGTTTCTAAATATGAGAGCATTGGTGGGATATGGGAACATGTACCTAGAAGAGAATACTAACTCCCATATACTAATGGATAATGATTGAGAAATAGGATATGAGAATTTTAATGATCTAAAATCTAAAAAAAGTGTTTTGATATTGGTCATTGATTTCCTAAAAATATTATGATAACATAGAAAAATTTCATTTGAAATCCCATTTCCTATAGTTGAGTAATTTTAGTGGGAAGATAAACATACATAATTTCATTCTGATTTATATAAATAATTTTAACCTATACTTCATACTTGTTAAATTTATACAACATCTATTAAATTTATAATTGAAGGATAATTTCTTATCTTTAAAGCTCTAATAAATCCATAATCCATTGATATAATCATAATTCATTCCATCTATCTACTATTGAAATATAAAAATGATCAAAAATGTAATCGAATATGGATAAATATTCATATTGGGAAATATTAATATATAAACCTATATTAAAAGTTAAAAATAAACATTTTCATAAGGGTTTAACACTTAATTCCCCTTTGTATGTTGATAATACAAAAGATTAGAAAAATGCATTTAAAATTTTCAAAATATCCAAACATTGTTCCCTTATGAATCATAAAGTAACTCTTGATTTCTATGTATGAAATATGTTTGTTCCTTCATCATATATTTTTTTATAATAGGGTAATAACATTAAATACCATAAAAACATATTTAAATTAGAAAGGAATCCCCATTACATAAATAAAACATAAATTAATAGATATATCCATAAATTAAAAAAATCTATGAAATTCTTCAATGACAACATAAACCATTTTGTTGAATAACCATTTCATAGTTTTTAGGAGTTTGATAATAGCCAATTTACATTATCCATATCAATGAATTCTTTATCTAATATGAACACAATTTTACCAACATCAAGAACCCATTAATGGCAAGATTCTATAATGAAACTATCACCATTCTATTTTATCACATTATTATTTGTCAATACCTTTTGATATATTATTATATATAAATAATGAAAAATATATAATTCATTATTCATATAACATAATTTTTGACTTCTAATAAATGTGCACATCAATCATTATACTTGTTATTCAACCCATTAACTAGGATTCACAATCTTATTCTTTAATACCCCTTTCCTGACATATGATATGTCAATAATGTCTATAAATTTTAAAAAAAAATTAATTGTTATTAAAAATTATATTACAACATAATAATTTCGTATATAGATTACTGTATCTCCATCGACAGTAGAAAATAAATACTCATGAAACCATAATGATTATATACTTGAAATTTCCCATAGAGACATTAATTTTGATAACTACCTTACTTTACAAACTTATGACATCCAAATTTTGAAAAAAACAAAGGGAGACAAATATTCCAAACAATTTCATTAATTATGCTCTTAATTTTATATTATAGTTACTTATATTTTTTCCTTCTATTAAATAGTAAAAACCTATTCATATTTCTATAAGACATATAATTGGGTGTTTCATTCCAAATTATTTACTTTTAGGAAACTGAATCATCATTCCTCTATGGTCTTGACTATATTTGTTCTCAATTAAAACTATCCTTATCTTCTTTGGTGAGTCCCAAATATGTCTATGGTACCTTTTGTTAATTATGCTTTTTGATGAATGATTAGGCATAATCAATTTATCATTTACTCCAGACATCATCCCATTTTTTAATTATTAATAATTTTACAATCATGTTTAATGTTATCCCATTTCCTTATGGATCCCACAATTGAAAAAAATCATTAAACATTGTGTGAGTTAAACTAATCATTATAGGAAGTCAAATTAAAATGAAAATCACATATAAGAAATCAAAATCAATATTCATTCTTAATTTTATGAAACTATAGGTTTCTCTAAGGTCTTTCATAGTCATTATATATTTAAATCATATATGATTTATTATAATGTGTTTTTGAATTTATAAATAACACCACAAGGGAGTGTCAACCCAGGTGGTATAATTACATGTTTTTATTCCCTATTTTTCAATCAATTCCATCTCAATATGATGTTTTGGGTGTTGTTACCCCTATGTATATTTCATCCATATCCAAATCCACTTGTAGTTTACATATAAGTATGTGTTTGTAGAAGACCACACACTCTCTTTCACTTATACAATTATAGTACGTTTACCTATACAATGAATCATTCTTATAATTTTCCATAGAAACATTCCATGAAGGGTCCTCATAAATATTTCCAGGGAACTCACGATTTTTTCACATCGAAGATTCAAAAGGAGAACTAAAACATTATTATAATAACAACTATCATGACATAAGATTAACATGTATCCATATTAAATCATTTTTAATGATTATTTATTACATTATTTAAACCCATGATTGAGGAACAAAAATGTTGAGTGTATTTGAAATAATGGAACAAAATATTCTGATATGGTTAACAATCAAAATTGTTTTCCATAATGATCTACCCATTTATCAATCCAAATTAAATCCCTTCTACATTATACAGGGAATGGAAATATAATAATGGTTTAACATAGAATCATGGTAAAGGTAAATAAATAATATACATAATAATAACAAGAACACAAGGTTATGAGAACATGAGAATAACATTTTATGATCATATCCTCTATCTCAAAATTCATATTCACATGTCATGGAATAAATATTGGTAGATTGTAAGACATGGGTTATAAATGTATCAAGAGTATTATCCTAGAGATAATATGATATAGAATTTGGAGAATATACAAATTCCTATAAAATCAAATCCCTATTAGTCAATTCTCACTGCCTAGATTATCATAGTGTACAATGTCCTTTACTGGACTATGTTCACTCTTAGTTCCACCCCTATATTACTGAACTGGGTTCACTCCACATTCCATCCTTATTTTACTAAACCGTGATCACTCCATGTTCCAATTATGTACTAATAAACTAACGTCACTCCCCATTATAGTCATATAAATATCATTAAAAATAAATATCTATCCAATTCATTGGATGGAGATACACGTCCCAATAGATACATAATGAAATCATTATAATGTGTGCACAAATATTACAAAAGAGTCATCATAAAATAACCCATAGAAGGAAATGGGTTTCTTAAAAATCCCATCATCTCATAACCAGTGTAATATAGATATCATTCATAGTCATTAAATTATATAGTAACTCTGTAATGACATGGGTTTTATACGTATCATAGCATTGTAATACCCATGGAAAATAAACATGTTTCATAAATATAATTCATTGAAAATAAAAACTATTAAAATAAACAGTAATAATGGTATATTTGTATAATTCCTTATAAGGGAATGTGGAACATCAATTAATGTCAAATTATATGTAAAATTATTTTTCAATATTATTGAAAACATTTATTGAAGAAAATATCCTTTCTACTATGATAAAAAACACTTTAAAAACATTATACGTTCTGAAAACCATTTTATTTGAAAATATATTTTAAAAAAATATATAAATGAATCATTGAGAATAATTTAAATAAATTTATTAGAAAATAAAATAAAAATATAATTTAATTAAAATTTTTAAAACATTTCTTGAAATAATTATTTTGGATGAAAACAATTTTTCAAATGAAGAGTGAAATAAAGTCATATTTTTATAAAAAAATTATTCATATTTACTTCTTGTACCAAGAAATGTAAAAGTTGTACCCTTACATGCTGAAATGTTTAATAACTATAGTAGAATATAAATCATGACAATTATTGAGATATTTATTATTATGTTTCCTCAATGTATGTATAATCACTAACAATCCCGATAAATTATTATACTATGGCATTTAGTTCTTACCATATTTTGAAACATTGAATCACAATAATAATGAAATAATAATATTAACTGATGCATAAAAAATATTAAAAGGATTATATTCATTATATAAAATTAAAAGGGGGAATTATATACCGCTTGTAAAATAATATAGGTGCACCACACAACATTTCTCTCATAGAATATTATTTAGTCAAATCTCTCTTACCTCTTTAGTAACTTTTTACATTAACAACATGAAATATACATTATAAATTAATTTTGAAATACCAAAAAAATTAAAAATAAGAATGATAAAGTACATTCATTTTTTTATATGAACCACATAGTATAATGTGGGGGTGAATATAGCATGTGTCTCAATGAAGATAAAAAGTGATACGTAAACCCCTTTCCTTATGTAATGAATTCTAAAGAAAATTTTCAAACCACCGGTATAATAAATATATTTTAAATTATACATTTAATATAGATACATATTAATATATATAATACCATATATAATATTTATATGACTATATATTACCCATTTTTAACAATTCCATGTTAAATTATGTTTCTGGTAATAACTGCTTTGTATTTCGTACATGTTATGATGTATTATTCATTATACTCATTCATAGATCATGATTGTACCATATAAATAATGATAACCAGGATATTAAAATAATATAAATTTATTATAAATTTATTTATTATAATCCATAAAATTTAGTGATTGTATCTGTAAATAAATCATTCATGGAGACAATGGGTTGTACATACAAATGAATGTTTTTTTCTTTTTCTTAACATATTTCCCGAAAGAAAATTAAATGATATAAATATTATATGATTATATTAGTATTTATATTAATTTATATAATGTCTTTCTATAAAATCTATCATTAATATGTTCCATGTATAGAATTAATGAATCACGTCTCTTCCGATGAAGTAGTATTCCATACACACGAACGAAGTTATCGTATTCCCGTAATATAGAAAACATGAATTTTTTAATGATATGATAATTAAAATATATTAAATACATAAAAGTTATTTTATTTATAAATTATAAATAATATTTAAATCATTAGGCCCAACCTTGAGAGATGGTAATTGAAAAATAAACAACATTGGTTCTTGAGGTGGTAGTCCACCACACATATGCATGTCAATTTCATAGATTATTTGATGCACGAGTGTATTTTTGTAGTTCATAACCTTAAAATAATAAAATATCAGTATATGTAAGATACTAGGGATATTATATAATAATTTTATTATAATAATTTTATGTTTTTGAATAAAAAATAAAAAAAATCTGTGATGAACGTTATATATTCTTCGAGTAACTGCTTTTTGTTATCATCAAAGGCCTTAAATGGTAGTATTTATATTAAATAAATTTTATATAGGTTGGGGGTGGTAATTGGAGAATATATTTTCTATTTATTGTTTTATATATTTGTTTTTAAGGTTTTAAGAGAGTGATAGTGTTGGTGGCCTTTTAAAATTGGGTGTGAGGACACAAGTGACATTTTTAAAAAGTTGTTAGGTGAACACATGATATTACATTGAAATTTATTCAATAATTAAAAAGAGTCAATTCATGAAGCTTTATTGTATAAATAATTACATCCACTGGGATTTGGGTAAATTTTGAGGTCATTTCACCCTTATGTTTATAGTTTAGTGACTTGGTAAACTTGTTTTGTTTCTTGATCCCTTTGAATGATTTTAAATGCTTCCACTAATCATTTTAGCCTAAATTTAATATGAAAATTTTAAGAAATATAAATTTTGATTAACCGAAATATATATTACAATTTTCAATATAGTAATTGTAAAATTGGATGAAATTAAATTATAATTAATCCCATATACGTGTCAATAAAGAGAGATTTTATTGAGAACATTTTCCAAAGTTTACAATTAATTTAATTACAATATGAATAAAATATTGACTATTATTAAATAAATTGTAATAATAGATGTATAATTTCTCTATTTATAATTTAAAACCAATATAAAATATGATTTATCTATATAAATAAATCAAACAAAATTCAGTTTTCAATGAAAATTCAATATTTTTCATTGTTAGTCAAAAATTAAATATTTCAAGGAAAAAAATTCATCCTAAGATAATTTTGACACCAATATATCAAAACTAATGATTAATTTATAAAATATATTTTATAAATGTGTCAAAAATTAGTTCTATTATAATTTTATAAATGAAAGGCTATAAAACTGTCTTTTTAAAGAATACATCTTTTTATGTGTAAAATTAGATATATTAAAATCTATTGCCTATATTGCACATAAGAGGAATGTAAGATTTTTTATTTAATATATAATATATAAATTTGATAATAATAATTTATTAAATGTTGGTTTTAAAATTTATTGAGATAAAACATGTTTCTGCATAGTAAAATAGTTGTCCAGAAAAGGGATGAGTTTATTTTCAAATAATAAATACTTTCATTTTTAATTAATTTATTAAAAAATAATTATTTTTATAAACATTAATAAATTATACTTCAGTAGTTTAGTTATACTTTTCATACCCACTATTCCAGTTGCAATATTATAAATATAGTAATATTTTAATAATATGTCATTTTTTGTTTACACTCAGTGTTGTGTGTAATGAAGGCTATGACATGTATTGCGTGTAATGAAATTTAATATTGGTATTTTATGTAAGAAATACAAACATATTAATTCATGTAATGAAATCCAATATCATAAATTCATTTAATGAAAAATCTCAAAAATATTAAATTCATTTAAAAATATTTTACAAAATCTCAACGTGTTATGTTCAATGTCAAAAATGTGGGAAACTTGGGAAATACCTATGTATATTTTATAATATAATTGATAATAAGGATGATATGAATGAAATAACTAGAAACTGGTATAATACAAGTCCAATGCAGTTATAATAACTGAATTGGGTCTAGATAACATTGTGGATTAAGGATCCATTTATCATCCACTCAAGACTGCAAGTGTTTTATTTAGTTTATGTTTATCCTACACATTCATACAGTGATTGTCTTATAACAACTATACATCGAAGTCTATATGTTTATTTACTAATAAAAATGTTCATGTGTTATGATGATTTCCTGTAATGATTATTTCATATAACTAATTATTGTTTTTGGGAATGTGCATATGGCATGTTTCATTATTCTCCCTACAGTCAAATTTAATACAATATTTAGAATGAAAAATTAATCTTTTTCAACATCTTATATCTTTTTTTGTGGATGGATTTCATAATTTGTATTAAAAAAATCAATTATGTTCTATAATTGAATGGATGAACATGAGAATCCCATATAAGTTACATCCATTATAATTTTTTTACGACATATAAGAGATCTTTATCATACATGGTTGGGGAAGATACTCAAAAATAAAAATATGGTGGCATAATATTTATATTGAAGTCTATGATATATATAATGATAAAAAATACATGATTTTTATATTCTCAACAAAATTGTTCAATACATGCCAAGGATATTGTTGGAGTGGATTAGTGATTATGAATAAACAATTTTCTACCACCTCAGGAATGGGAATAAGGTGGATAATGATAAGATCCATTTGGGGAATGATTTTTTTTCTATTATAATTATTTAAAGTTATCCAATGTATATGTATTAAGGTAAGATGTAACATTAAATTCCTATTAAAGTAGATAGATCCAACCATTCTCATTCGAGTTTTCGAACATCTATCCATGTAATGATTAAAGAGGAACAAGTGGTCAATGTGGAAATTTAGAAATAGGTGATAAATATTATTATGTTAACTAATGATATTGATATAAGGATCATGTTCAGGAACCATGAATGTGTCTATAATATATTCGACATAAAGAAGAATTTGTTGGATGATGATTATAGTACAGTATTCTACATTCATCACATGACTATAAAAATGTATATAGATCCCAAAGGCCTTTCAGATGATACAATATGAAAAGTTATATTGAATATTTTATATCCTAATTCCTTTTGTTTAATCATGTTAAGAATGAGAGAAATAATTCAAATTGGATATTATAAAAATTACCTATACCATAATGGAATTGGGAATTCATAACCCTGGTTTTCATCATCGAAACTCGAAAAATTTCTAAAGTACCAAATGATTTTTGGATGTTGTAAATTATGCTATTAAAGAACAATTTAATTAATATTTGATTATATTTTTATATTGATCAATTTTTAAAATAAATTCCAAGGTTTTTTTTCATTGATTGTTTCACCATATATAGATATACCCAATCATGGTATGAGGTTTAACGTGATGTTTAAGAGAAGAATTTATAAAAATTTAAATAAGGATTTTAAATTTAGCACTAAATTCCACCCATAGTAATATGGTCTATACTAGAGGTAAATTAAAAAACTATCACATATTTTTAGATCTGTTTCGATTTATTTCAATGTTGTTTTTGGATCAATAAATTACCCTATGAAATTTTTCCAACAATATTGGGATTTACTAGGAATGAATATTCCCCCTTATAAATCCCTTTATGTTAGGAATTTCATACCTATAACATGATGGGAAAATTTTGGAGAACAAAATATATTGGGATGTATGATACATATTGAAATGATAGAAAAGGTAAGATCATGATCTAGAGTTACAACATCATTTTTTAATATGTATCACATTTAAGGAAGTACAAACCTTATACATCAAATGTAATAAAATCAGATTATGTAAAACTAGATCAATATAACTCTTATAATGAACAACTAGTGGATATTTTGTTTTAAATAGAGAAATTGTTGTTAAAAAATACCCCTCACCTCATAATTCATTTTTTTTCAAAAAAACCATATATCTGTGTATGATACATGGGAAATTTATGATGTGATAAGGAAAAAGTATCATATTTGTTTAAGTAAATACATATAGATAAATTCAGATATATGGTATAATATAAAACCTCTATAATTTAATAAAAAAAATTATTAAATTTTAAGTGTTTTATATGTTTCAATACATGAAACACCTTTCTTAGATGAACCATGTTATTATTTAAAAAATTTATATTGATTTTTTACATTAATAAAATTCACTTTCAAGTATAGATTGTATATAAATTTGTTAAAAATGAATATAGGATCATTTAATGGTAATGAAATTACAAACACAATTTTTACACAAATAACAAAGAGATGGTATTGAATCCACTACCTCGAGAATCTTTATATACTGCAACACCAAAGGATATAAGCAATATGTGGTTTTCAAGTCTCAAACTACATAAAAGATGGTTCAAATAAAATTGTATAATGATTAAAAGGATTGGATAGTGATGGTTTTATTTCCTTGGGTAAACATAATTGGAAAGGTAATCCAAAATCTTGAATGGAGGTTGAAACCATTTTTTAAAAACAACAGTTAATATTTTACCCATATTTATCCCTAAATATCTTAAAAACACCCATTATAATTCACAATAAATTAGTTTCTATTTATTTACCTTGCATGATAATGTTTAAACTCGTATTATTTATTTTTGTTTTTTTTCATCATAATCCTTACTAACATAAAAAACATATTTTATATTTATTATTTCCCAAAATTTAATTTTAAAAATTGTAAATTTAATATATAGGTAAAGAAACATATTTAGTTTGAATGTAGCCACCAAAAAAAGAAAAGGAGAATATATATATATATATTTCCAACTAAAATTAAACACCTCATATTTCCCTCTGCATTGATCACCCTCATGGATATTTAGAAACATACACATGACCTCCAATATAGCCTCTACCTCAACTTTTAAAAGGACCATGTTGTTTTGACCTACAATCATGAATACCATGTGTAAGTACCCCGTTCTATCAATTTTGGACTCAAAAATTTAGTACAATCTGTATCGTTGTCTTTCTTCTTGGATCACCATCACATGTATGAAAATAACATTCCCATGATATTTTGTTGGTCCATTTTTTATATACGTGGATCCCTCATAGAAAACCACATCTAAAATCGATGTTAATACATTTTACTAATTTGGGGGCTGTCTAGAATCATAAAGTTCCTCATGTAATGGTAATTAATTATAAATATTTATATTTTAATTTCACATTATTGTATGCAAGATATTATAACTTTTTATTACATAATCATTTCATTACATGGTACAAACATAGGTTCTTTTAAGGTTTAGTTTCATGAATAAATGTACATAAAACATTAATACAAAAAAATTATTCTAATCAGCATTAATGGTTTCATAATAGGATCATCCTATGTATATTTAATTCATCTCATTACATGGGTACATACAACAAAGGAAAGGGTGAGCATATATCACATTAAGGGAAAGTAAGGGAAACAATTTACGTATTATCTTGAGAAATATCATTAATAACATGGTTCATTATGTTATGTAATGTGAAATAGGAATATAATTAAAATAATAACATGAAACATAACATGTAAATGTGTCTAGAAAATTTAAATGTCGCATCCATAAGCATACCACTGAGGTTTTCCACCATGGTGTCATTAAAATTACAAACGTTATCCACCAATGTATTGTAAAACATGTCATCTCTAGAGATTACTTTATTTACCAAATTTATTGAAGAAATATCATGTAACAACCTTAAATTGTATTAATTTTCTTATGAGACACATATATAATAAAAAATAATTTTTTAAATAACCCATGTGGAATAAAATGAAATTGATTCACATCAAAATCATTATGTTTCAAATGTTCTTAAAAATATGATCATTATATCATATTCAGTCCCCAAAAAAGGAATGTGGGATTAATGTATGATAATACCTAAATGAAATAAATATTTTTTGTATCTATTTTAATTCCCCTTGATATAAAATTGGTCTGGGTATTTATGAAATGAAAAGAAAATATTATTTATTAATCAAAAGATATAAATTTTTGAAAGTAAATTTGATAGCATAACAAGTATAAAAAATGGGTCTAAAATTGGTTAAAAAGATATAAGAATGGGTATTACATTAATAAATAATATTCTTGATGTAATATATTGAATATAATAAAAATAAATGGAGTTATAATAACATTTAGAAGGCATATATAAAAGGGGGGTTCTTGAAACAAAGTGAAAAGGAAGACATTTCCCTTACCCTGAAGACTAACTCCTAAAACATGAGTATTAGAATTTTAGGGGCCTGAGGAAACAATTTGATGGATCTTTGGGATGTAAAAATATCAGTTATTCATGGAGTATAAATTTAAAGTGAAAATAAAATGATAAATGAGTTGGTATTTATATGAATAATTGGATAATTTGTATTATTAATTTTCAAATATAGTTCTTGGAAACCTAGGTAGTGGTAAATGAAAAAACCAAGGGCAATACCATGTTATTTTCCAATGGTATTAGAATATTATAAAAAAACTATGTTAATTTGATCGACAAGGACCTATAATCATTTTATATTACTAAATTCTTCATGTAATGTTACTGTTTTCACAAAATATAAATATTAATGTCAATGTATACATTTTAGAACATTGAAGGTAAATTATATAATTAGAAATAGATTAAAATATATTAAAATAATTTATATTAATAATATAAATTATTTTAAGTTGTGTATTTTGGTTAAATAGTTATCAGAACATTATAAAATAAATATGACGTCATTATCATACTGAAAAACTCCATCAATATTTTTTCTATTCACAAAAAAATATCTTAGAAATTCTTCATAAATTATACACAACCTAATTTTGGAATTCTAAATTTAAAAATGATATTTTTTTTATCATATTAATTCACTAAATATGATAATTTTACCTTCTAAATTAAAATTTCATTATTTTTAAAAAATTATAGTAGATTGATAATGTATAGTAAAATTTAGGACACATGAAAAAACTATATTATAATTTATTTTTAAATATGAATGTTCTAACCAAAATATTTCATTAAAATAAAAATTATTCATAATACCATATTTTATTATAATAATTATACATTTTCTGAAATTTATAAACATAATCTAAAAAATCAATTTATCAAATTCCATATAAATTTTATTAATAAAAACAATTCTTAAAATGGAAATGATGTAATAAAAATGTTATTTATACAATTTCATTACAATTTATATAATTAGGCCGTCAAAAAATAACAGCTTATTGTACCCTTATACACCCTATTAATAAAGTGGAAAATGGTGGTATCATCATGGGGTTCCTCAGCTAATATCAAGGTGTGGTAATATCCAATAACTTGAACATTTACAATAATATATTTTTTTAAATGTTCACTTATTGAAGTTCTGATTGGGCTTGGAAAATGGTGAAATTTAGTGGTGAAAAACCCCTCCCATGCTCTGAAAAAATGTGCTTCAAAATTCATTCCTCTACTAGGTAGGGCCATCAACTCTTATTTCGATGACAATTATTCTTTCTCAAAATTTTAATTACAAATACTAATTATAAAATTAAAAATATTATCAAGAGTATAGTTCCAAATTATCATATTGACCAACAATCATATAATGGTTCAATCCATATGTTTAAATTTATAGTTATATTAACTTCATTATTAAATAGATAGAGTTTTGTAGTTCATAATATTATATAAAACAAATTTTCAGGAAATAAATTTTATTCAAAATTTTTGTGTTGTTACATTCATCCGCCCTTAAGAAATTTCATCCCTAAAATTTAAACTCATTTTCTCTATTAAGAAATGGTGTGGTTACTTCTATCTCATTTTTTCCTCTAGTTCCCACATCACTTCAATTTAATTTTTGTTCCTCTACAACACATTGACACGGTGGGTAGTCATGTTGTATAGAACCTTGTATTTATGGTCTAAGATCTCAACTAGATGATCCTCATAAGAGAGGTAATGTTCCTTTTATACCACCATTGGATATATTACATGTGAATTGTTAGGCATGTACATCATAAGGATATATATATATAATACATCATGAAAATTATCTATATTTGGTGGAATTTTATGTTGATAGGCCAATTGAACAATTTGATTACGAATTTCAATGTATCAAATGCACATGGGGATAAGACTCCCTTCTATCCCAAACAACATAACTCTCTTATATAGTAAAAATATATGAAATACATTTTCACCAACATTAAAACCTAAGTCTCTTTGATGGTTATCAGTATAGCTCTTCTGTTGACTCTATGTATCCATTAGGTGTTATTGGATGGTATGATCCATTTTGGTATTCTCTTACAGAATATCAGACCCATAATTTTTTCTCTCACTAAAATCATCCCAACATGTAGGAGTTCTGCCTCGATTCCCATATATTGCTTTATAGGGAGCCATTTGATTACTCGAATGGACGTTATTATTGTGTGATAACTCAACTAATGGGGGTGTTGATCCCATCCACCTTTAAATTTCATTTATCATGTTCAACCTATTCCCTTGAGTGCATGATCTATTATTTCAGACTGGCCATCAGTTTGGTGTTGATAGGACATTCTGAAATTCAATTGGCTACTCAGATAATGTTGATGACTTCTCTATAATCTTGATGTGAACATTGGATCATTTTCAAATACGATATAGAGTGGTACCCCATGCATCCTTACATCTTATTTTATGTATATCTTGAAAATATGGTCCATAGTGAGATCTTCATGAAGAGTGATGAAATGTGTAGTCTTCCTAAGACAATCCACTAAAACCCAAATAACATTGTTTTATATAGATGTTCATGGGTGACAAGTGACAATGTCCATTGGGGTATTTTACAAATTTCATGTTCGTATGGGTAGTGGTTGTAATACCAAATTAATAAATTTTCTCTATACCTTCAATCCTTGACACACTAACCACCTGTAGGATATTTAGAAATACCATTTTCAAGTTATCCCGATAACAATGATCAACATGTTACCCGTAAATTTTTTTGGATGTATAGAGAATATAGAGCTATGAGCTTTATCCATAAAATCCCCTTTTATTTCTGGAATAGATGGAACACAAAACCTATTAGGAAATTTTTGTACAACTATTGATAAATATTGAACTCAGGAAACATCTCATTCTTCAAATCCTCTGTATCATTTTATAATAAAGGATATTCTCTTTTATATTTCTTGATCTTATATTGTAATTATTGTTGAGAGAATACTTGGGATATGGTTGATGATATACCATACCATAAAATTCCTATGTGACCTTTTACTAGGACTTTGATCAAAGAATCCCCTCGGACACTCATAATTTTCATCTCAATAGGGTCATTACTACATAAATCATCATTGACATAGATTTCATATTAAGGAGGAAAATTATTTGAAAAATTATAGTCTTTATGATTTTCTAGACATCTCATTTTTCTCATGTTCCTTTACTTTTTCATAAGAAGATACCTCAATATTTTGTGGTCTTTTTATATATCACATTTATCCTTATAAAGATAGCATCTCCATATATTCTATGAAAAAAACAATATTAGACATCTCCATTTTAGGTATATGATAATTTTTCAAATGGGGCTTCAACTGACTATATGCATAAGAATTCAAATTTTCATTTTTTATGAGGACACACACAATCACTTTTTGATATGCATATCTAAAAATAACAAATCCTTCTTTGATAGAGGTTATATTTAACATAGGGGGTGTAATAGATATCTGTTTCTACTCTTGAAAACCATCCTCACACTACAATATACAGATGAATATTTCACTTTTTCTAGTTAACATGTTTCTTAGATAAGAAATTCAGGAAATGTTTTTCAACAACCTTATATAATATCCTGATAATCAAAAGATACTATGAATCTCAGTTAGTATTGTAGGACAATTCCACTCCTCCACAACCATTTTCATGGATGGTTAAACTATTATTCATTAATTGGATGCATTATTCCTAATAAAAGAATTTTGTTTACAAAAAATTCACATTTTATAACACCCAAATATCCTCTCCATCCTCAAATTTTTCGAAGTAACCCTTAAATAATCTCCATGCTCCTCACAGATTTTAGAATATATCATAATACCTTAAGTAAAAAACATCCACAATGTTATCATGTAAGTCTTTATAGACTCTATTCATCAAGTACATAAATATTTAAGGCTTATTAGTCTGGCATTAGGTCATAACAACAAACTCATAATGACCATATATTGATTGGAATGATGTATTTGGAATATCCTCTTTCATCACCCTCAATTGATGACAACCAGATCGAAGAAAAATCATAAAGAAGAATTGACTCTGGAAAATATGGTGAAAAAATTATCAATCCTTGGAAAAGAGAAAATTTTCATCACTATGATCCCATTAATTTCTTAATAATCAATGCATAGACATATTGTTCCATAATTCTTCTTCAAAAAGAGAACATGTTCTCCCAAACGATACACACTTGGTTTGATAAACCCATTCTAAAAAAACATATTAAATATGTTTCTTTAATTCCTCCATCTCCACATTTTCTATTATATAAGGGGTCTTTGATATCATCTTGGATCTAGGCATGAGTTCAATGGAGAACTCTATATCTCATTCTGAGGGAGGTCTAAGTAACTCCTTTAGAAGTACTTCAATGTTTTCTAAAACAATGGGGAATGTTTTTATATGTATACGTTCAATTCTGTATCCACCATAAATGATCATTTCTATAAAGACGGCTAGGGGAGGTGCTACTTGAAAAATATCAATTCAGCATATATATCCCTTGAAAACAACTATAGGTTATCCATTAATGACTACATATATTTCCAAACATCTATTGTTATTCAAAGTATTATAAATTAAGAGTCTGTCGATCCATAGTATAGTGTTTAATTCCATAATTGGAATGATTATTATATATTAAATAATATTGTGCTCAGCAATGAGAATAGTATAGTTTTTTATACCCTTTGGATTATTGGATAAAACCTCTAAGTGTTATAG
Source organism: Viscum album (assembly GCA_963277665.1). Lineage (NCBI taxonomy): Eukaryota > Viridiplantae > Streptophyta > Magnoliopsida > Santalales > Viscaceae > Viscum > Viscum album. The sequence continues at coordinate 1,148,866,641 of OY728121.1, read as the reverse complement.
AATATAACTCGACTTCTAGTAATACATGTATTTATTCTATATTAATTAATATCATGAATGGAATAAATTATTTCATAGATCCATAGTCAAACAATTTACATTATATCATTTTGAGAGTAATGAGAGTACTATACAACACTTCATTTGGAGCTTGAACATTAGTCGTCATGATAAAAAATACATGATCAATCTCCCATGGAGAAATCCGATTTTGATTGTGATTGTCATCCACTAACTTCTGATTTGAAAAAATATTGGAAAAATTATAAGCATTCCAGACAAACATAATTGGAATTCAAGATGTAATTTCACCATATTCCATTTTTTATTCATGTGAATATGTTCAGTCTTCACCTATCAATTAATTTTTTAGCTCCATGGACTTCTCTTTTATACTTGTAACATTTCCCACTACAGAGAAAGAAATTCCCTACATTCTTATTTAATAATTTTCTACCTGAAGTAAGTCTCAATTTGATTCATTATATTCCATTATCAGTGTTCCTCCAAATTTTTGACTCCAATGATATCTTATTTTCATTCGATCTATGGTGCCTCTTCATCTCTATGATCTATTATTCAAGGTTCATTGCATTTATCACTATCTCCTCATATTTTTAATAGTTTCAATTGGATAGATTATATTGTTGATGGGGACATAGTCCACTAAATAATATATCAACCATCCCCTTATGATCCATGAAAAATCTAGAGGTGTTATGATAATGCTTTTAATGTAAATCTCATAGATTCCCATAGATTAATTTTCCTTCAACTTTAGCACTATGAATTCCATCTCTATTTTTTTCACATCAAACGAAGGAAATACTTTTTGTAAAAGGTTCCCCTAAACTATTCCCAATACATATCATGAATTTAATTTCATAGAATCATGTATTTTACCAGTTTCGACCATAGATCATTTTATCCCTATAATCAGAACACAACCATAGTGACGTTCTCTTATTCCAAACAACTGAGTACAAAAAATATATTTTCTATAGAGCTTAATATTTTTTTCATCATTAAATTGGTCTATAGATCCTATTAATTTATGTTTTTATTTATGAAAAAATGACTAAATATAATTTCTTTCAATTTTAGGGTGAATCCATTCTCTCATCTTGATTCAATCTATTTCACATAGCCTATGCCAGCAGACTCTACATTCTCATAATGTTTTCAAATTTGGAAACCATCGGGGTGTTTTTGGGGAATTTTCCATTATGGTAATAATTTAAGTTTTTCCTCAATCATCCCTCCTTTTTATAGAAAAAGAAAACATAGTGATAAAAATGTTTATTTTTAGAATATTATTATTAAAAAGAAATTTTTTGTCTTAAAACATCATGCTTAAATATGATTTTCCTTTACAACAATTATAATATCTATTAACCCCTTATAATGGTTAATAAAAAGATGATGATTAACCAATCTATCTCCAAGGTGTGTCAAAATAATTGTACATACAATCCCATTTTCATGCCCTAGTTTACATTCAACACTGTCTCAATGTAGGGTTTTAGGGTTTACCCTTATATTCTTTTGTGCCAGAGCCAACCAACATGTTCATTTCCAGATAGAGATTTCCTATCTCGGAGACCACTTACATAATACATTACCAAATTTCTAGGTTGTTATTCCAATATTTTATATTTCCCCTAATGTTCTTAATAATATTTTCAAATCATAATTTCCCCAAACAAATAAACCATCCTTTGAAACCTAATATGTCATCTGTCGATTTATAACTTAACAATTTCATTACATTGTTAAAACAAATGATATTTTAAGTTTTCTTTTCAAATAAAAAATGTACATAATAGATGAATACGTAAAAAATAATTATTATACACTTGAAGGGATTCAATATATGGTCATCATTGGTACATTTACATCATCTCATAAATTGGGGACATAGATCAAAGGAATGGTTGACCATGAGGCCTAGTAACGGAAAACACAAGAGACTCTTTACTTGTGATCTTGAGGAATATCAATAATACCATGATTCATAATGATATGGAATGCGAATAAGGAATATCAATAACAAAATAATATTTAAAGGAACATTGAAATGTGGAACACCTATTTTAATGATACATTCATAATAAAATCACCAGGATTTTTCATCTAGGTGTCTTAAAATTTACCTCAGTTATTCACCATTGTTTCATAAAACATGTCATATATAGAGATTAAATTCATTACCAAATGTGATGGAGTGAAATCATGGAAAACCATTTATATGTTTTTATTTTAATTAAATCCAAATATATTATAACAAATAATTTTGTTAATAACATGTGGTGAATTAAATTAAATGGGTTTATTTAAAAATCACAACGTTTCAAATGTTCTTAAAAAATAATAATTATGTCATTTTCATCCCCTAGAAAAAAGAATGTGGATTTCATGAATATTAATTACATAGTGAAATAAATCATGTTTACATATTTTTGAATACCCTTGAAATAAAAAGTGGTTTTGGTATTCACAAAAAAAATAAATGATGATTTATTGAGGAGAAGATATAAATGATGATAAGTAAATTTGATATCACAACATTTATGAAATGTTGTCTCTGAAATGGGTAAGAAGAGATGGGACAGAGGTATAACATTGATAAAAAATTATTTTGAAGTAGGGTATAGAATAATAATTAAATAGGACAATGTTACCATAATATTAAAAAAATATATATGGAAATAGGTTTTTGAAATAATGATAAAAGAAGTATATTTCCTTTACTGTGAAGAGTAACTACTAAAACATGAGGATTGGGACATTGGGGGTTAAAGGCACTTTAAGAGGACAATTTTTTAGGAAAATATAATATATTTGTATATCATAAATTGTGAGTTAAAATAAATAGGAAAATATGTGGTTATTTTTAGCAAATAATTGAGGATTTGTTTATTAATTTTGAAAAAAAGGCATTCGAAACCTAGGTAGTGGTAAATGAAGAACCATGGACTTCCCAACATATTTTACCACGGTATTATACCCATGGGACACTAATAATGTAATTTAAATCCACAAGAGCATACTATCATGTTATATTACTTATTTTCCATGGATAATTATTTTTTTCACAAAATAATATTTTAAAGTTAAAATTTCAACTATAGATTTAAAAAAGTGAACTATATATTTTTAAATTAAAAAAATAATCCTTCAATATTGATATAAATAACCACATTTATCAATTTAATTCCACTAAAAATTAATCATCCATGTATCTATAAGTGTTTTACCTCCCATTATTTCCTTCTAATGTTTCATCAACCGCCCAAGGTAACAATTTTCTTCTTTTAGGAGTTACTCATCAAAGTAAGGGAAATAGCCTTGTTTTCTATTTATTTGGAGAACCACTTTTTTATGTCTTTTGAATGTTATGATAACTATATATTAATTTATTTTCATTAAATCTATTACTTCCAAATTATATTTTATAAATGGAATACCTTTATCCCATATCTTTTTTCTCTTTTCTAAAACCACAGCTTATGAAATTATGTTATAAAATATACTTCTCAAAATATGTATCTTCTCCTCATGAAATCTTCTATCATCTTACATTTGTGAATACTAAAACCTCTATATTTTATTATTTTATTCAATAATAATTAAAAATGATTTATTTGACTCCAGTATTAACATAAATGAAACCAACATTCCTTTTTGTTATGGATTTAAAATCACATAATAATAATGTTTTCAAGAACTTTTGAAATTATATGATTTTGATATGAAACCATTTCATTCTAATATAAACTGTTTTTGATGAAATTATTTATTATAATATATTTTCCTCACCTGAAAATAAAGAAATATGAAGGGTGTTCCCAAATAGCACTCAAATGCAATGGGAAATAATTTAGCCTCTAAAGATGACATGTTTTATGATACCTTCGTAAGTATCATTTTTAAATTTTAGGACACCTAGAGGAAAAAACACGGTGGTATGATTATAAATATCTCATATATAATTATAATCCATATTTTAATTTCATTATTCATTTTATTATATCAATTATATGACTCTTTCTCATGCCTTATTGGTACGAATATTGTTCTTATTGGTATTCCTCATGATCAAAAATAAATTATTTCCATGACTTTCCCTTAATAGAACCTATGATCACCCATTTATTTAATTTATGTCCTTAGTTTATTGGATATAATAAATTTACATTGAATTAACCTATTAATAATACTTTTAATTGGATTTGAATTATTATTTATTTTTTCAAACATTACGTACCTTTTTTTCTATGAAATTATACCTTAAAAGTTCCTCAGTTTTTACAATTTAATGAAATGTTTATCTAATAAATATGTGGGATGATATAGTAATTAATATTACCATTTTAGGGTGAATAATTATAAGATAACATTAATCGATATGAAATATACCATGAATTTATTGACCATGATCATTTCACTAACTATGGTGCGCCTAACACCACATGAGCATCTCTAAAATTCTCACCCCCTTAAAAACACTACAAAATGGATTTTTTCCACACTAATAGCTATAAATAATTCCAATGTGTTATACCACCCCCATAAAATATGGTTTGGGAGTCATTTTGATGGAAAAAATCTGTTATATCTATTGAAACATGTCCATACTCCATGAAACGTGAAAGAACTGTCATAGAGGATCCAATTCAATACCCGAGATGAACTTTTCACAATTCTTATCATCATGAATGAAAATAAAAAAATAAAATAGAAATAAAGATTTGATCTAAATCCCCATGGGACACTTTTCAATGATATATCCAAAACATAACACAATCATTAATTAAAAATTCTAGGTTGAAAATAGTCTATGAAATCAACATTCACCCAACTCTCCTCAACATAAAACATACAATAATGGTAATTACATTTAAAAGAAATAAAATCTAAACATGGAAGGTGATCCTAAATATTAATTATATAGGAAACAACATAAATTTTAATATCAATGAAATATAAATAGACAACTCTTAATTAAAAAAATAAAAATCACGATTTCTCATTAAAAATGACATCTTCATAACTACTAATGGAAATATTGGCCATCCCTTTGACCAACCCGACAATTTTATGATACCCAATAACAATATATAAAAAATGGAGCATGGATAAATTGTTACCCATCACATTAAATTTTATTCACCTCACAACACAATATAATAAATTCCAAACACTAGGAAAAACCCATACCTAGTGTTGTGCTCATTTCACTATAGTCAATTTGGCTACCTAAAATTTCTTCCATCAGCAGATATAGTTCAAAGCACCAAACGCAACCATATCATATTAATTCACTACTAATGTAAATTATATTTTACATGAGTAGGAAAATTTATTCATCCTTGTAGACAACATATATCTAACTATATCCAATCTACCACCACTTCTAGGATACACCCTGAATTGCACCAACCATAAAATAAACCACAATATAGACTGAGGCCCTTGTCAAATTGAGGGACAAATCAAAATTTGTTGTTTATTCCACAAATTTTTGTCATAGAACTACAAACATTATCTTTTTCCCCATCTACTACCAAATAAATAACAACACCGCAACCAATGACTCCATATATATATTTTCTAATTTAATTTTCTAGTGATGTCTCATTGACATATCTTATACTCAATCATCGATGAAATAAGGTAATTTCATATAAGAAATACCTCGAAAATTTTAAAAATCAAAATAAAAAATTATTTAAGAAAATATTTTCCAAAAAAATTATTAAAATTATAGGGATTCAGGATTCCACAACCAAAAATCACTAGGTAAGAAAAATATATTCTAAATATCAACATACATGAATTTTAATTTATCCCCCGAAAGTTATACATTTCCATTTGAGTACAAATAAATTTCATAACATTCAATAAAATTACTATTTCAATTTAAAATATGTATTTAATGTTTTATGAAGTACCATAATGAATAATTAATATTATATCCCTTAAGATAACTGAAAACCATATGATAGTTATAAGGAATACTAAACGGGGTGATAATAACATTTGGTTAAACATTCCCCCGTATGTTTTTAAACCATATATTTTTTTTGGAAACTAAGAATATCATCATTTCATAACATGGGATAAATAATGTTTTAGCTATTATGAACCAATTTTTATTGAATAAAATATAATTATAATCATGACATTGTATGGATAAATCGAATCACTAGTAAACACTCTAAACATATCCATCAATAAAAATAAAACATCTTCAAAAAAAATTTTCAGGAACACTATAGAATTATAATAACCAAAAGATGTATTGGAAAGACCATAAAAATTTCTTTTTTGAGAATAATTTTTATTATATAAATTCTTTTCATGAAATTCAATATAGATAACTAGAAAAAAAAATTAATGGGAAAATATTTAGATTTCAATTCATAAAAATATTATATAAAATTATATTATTTATTCTAAAAGTATTTTATTTAGATTCTTCCTATTATATTGAAATAAAGATCATTGTAATATTTGGAGAAGGTATCTCCCCATTTAAACCCATTTTAAATACTCATTAAATCGGTATTTGGATCTATATAAAAATCATTATAACCCATATCAATATAAAAATTTACACAAATTCAAAAAGTGATAACATAATTGTTTAAATAAATTTTAGAAGTCATTTATACATATTTTTACGAAGAACATAATCATATTAAATATTTTCAATCAAATTTGAAATCATCATTATGAAATTAAATTTATAATAATACCAATAAAGAAATAACATTAATCAATAAAAATGATGCTGAAAATACATTACATTATTTGGTCTGATTACTCTCTAGCTATCTTAATGAATTATTAATTAAAATAAATAATAACATTTTAAAAGTATAAAAAATTTCAAATTTAATTTTCTAATTTACCACTGTTTAATGTTATTACACCCCTAAATTTTTTATTATCAATAACATATTATACTCCATAAACAATATAAGAACAATTATCAATATAAACTAATATCCTATATATATAAAATTCTAGGGAATTAATCCAAAACATAATGAAATTTTCCAATTTGGGAATCCCTAACCTGAACACATATCTATAGAAATGGATCATTAAAGTAATGTGTCATGTGGGTTTACGTGTTTCCCCTTTTCAAGCACTTGAATCCATAACACACACCACTAGCAGAGGAGGAAACCCTTTATCTTGACAACATTGGATTCATTCAAATCATTTACATTGGTTCATTTATTTCCAATATCACCCCATTTAAACAAAAGAACAAATAGATATGACATATATAATTTTCAATGGTATCAACAAAAAAACATTACCACTTCAATAAATCAATCGATATACTCAGATTCATTAAAACAGACCATGGGTGGATTTGAAATTCTATAACCCAGCCGGTCTCTCGTTCCTATGTCATGTACTTAGTTCAACTGATAGGATTTCCCAATCAGTTCATGAAAACATTTCCTAACTCCAATCTTCATAATTTCTCTAATACATAACCTTTGAGACGAGTCTATCATAAACCACAACCCATTCCCAAGTACCCCTTATAGGATTGAAGTGAATATGAGTGACCCCTAAATCCTGCCTCTAATTTACCTCAAATTGGTTATAAATACTATGATTATAAAAAACAATGGTATGGACTACCATAATTATGTAAATATAGGAAAATATATTAAAGGTGTACATCAATATATAACACTTCTTATATTATATGCAAAGACTAATAGAAAAAATAAATCCATTCATGTAATTTTCAACATGAAGAAATATATAGTATTAAAATAAAAATAAAAAACCCAAAAATAACCCTAAATAGAAACACCTACTTCATGCTAGACTAGTATAGCTCAAATTCCTAAAAAATAGGAATATATATATATATATATATTTATATATATATACGAGAGCTCATAATATGTATACTAAATAGGATACTTTATTGGACCTCTTTTGAAAATATAAATAAAGAACAGCAATGATTAAGTAAAAAAGAGTGGATCCAACATTCTCCTAAATGGATAACTACGCACTTCCACAATCGGAATCTATAGTCACTAGAGATTATAAAAGAATACAATGTTCAATTTGATCCACTAATTTTAATACTGAGTTGTATGAAAAGTGAGATATACTATAAGAATATTATTATTTAGATGTAATAATTTTAACCTAGATTTAACATTAATAAGCATGAATATTGATAACAACATAATGAAATATATATATAATTTATAAATATAATGAAAATTTATTTATTAAAAAACTATAAATATTTACACAATTTACAGAAAAAACTTTTTATTTTTGAAATTAATTTTTCTTTAAATTAATTTTTACAAAATTTATGAGAAAAGTTTATATTTTTTTTGAATTTAAATAAAATAATCCTAAAAAATTTAAAATAATTAACTTCTGATTATTAAATTAATTTTAAATTCTAAAAAATTTCTACAAAAGAGTGTATTTTTGTTAATAGTGAAAATATATCGATTTTATAAAGTAATGCATTTTCAATTCAAGTATTTACAATGTTTAATTTTTTTAATTTATTTAAAATATCATTAGTTTCTTTTAATTAAACATAATGAAATTAATTTCATTGGAATAAATATTATTCATAATTGGAAAAGCATTTTCAAATTACAAAATTATTTTTTATGGAAAACCATTTTTCATCACATTGGTTGGTCTATTTTAGAATTAATTTCAATAATTTTTTGGAATGGAATTTTATAAATTTTATTCGATATATTGGAATCATTATGTTCATATTTGGTAAATTATATATTTCAGTATTTTCGTCATTATGAATAGTAACCTTAAAATAATTTTTTCCTCGTCGTAAGGAAAAAATGTGGAAAACAAGATTAAAACTATGTGACACTACATTAACATCATTCATAAAACTTACCATATTTCAATGAATTAATTTAATTAAACTTACTAATTAATATTCTCAATAATATTACATTTTGGTTCAATTTATTGACATATAAATTTATATAATTTTAATTTAATAAAAATAACAAAATACCACTTTATTACTCATAAATATCAAAAATATTATGTATAAAAGATAAAAACTAGTCATTAAATATTATAAAATCTTAATTTGATTATTAATAAGAAAAATTATGGTGTAAAATTATTGAATATTGTTATTTATGATGTTATTACCTTAAATGATTACAAAATTTCAATGGAGTGGCTTTGCTGGATTTAGAAAAATCATATAAATAAATTTAAAAGCATTACAATTAATAAAATTCTGATGATTATTTATGTTACCAGAATTTTGGATATAATTATACATTATTTATGATGTTTCTAATATTTATTTCTTAATTCTAATAATATATTGATTTCTTTAAAATCCATCAATCTTAATAGTCCCTAAAATGACATTAATAGTATCTTATAATAAATGACATTTTACTAAGTGATTTAAATTCCCAAAAAATCATTAATTAAGCCAGGTTAATGTAATTTGGTCTATAATAGCAACATTTTTTCACATGTGAGATATTTTTATTTAATATTAAACTTCTATTCCAGTAAAGGGAAAATTAATATTGATGATTTGGTACTTGTCACATGGGTTAACGAGGAGTTAAAACTAGTAGATACTGGTTAAAATATGGGATGAAATTTTTTAGAAATTTATAAATCCTATATTCTAAATATATAATTTTGTAAGAACATTTAGATAAAAATTAAATTTTGTTAATTTAATACTTTATTTAATTCATAGAGTTCCCCTCTCCTCTCTTATATAAAAACGGCACACATGCTCCCTTCTTCAAAAATATTGAACCATTTATCTCAACCACGATATACCAAAAATACATAAAATAAGATTTTACTCATATTCTAGATGTCTTGGAATCACCAAAATTCTATTCACTATTACTTAATTAGTATGTTCAAGGTGGTATTTATAAGAAGATTAATTACTTTAAATTTGGTTCCTCAATTTCATTTCTTCTTCTACATCCATAGATTATAGACCATGAATTAAAATATAAGATAATATCTATAAGAAATAAAATAAAATTATTATGTTTATTTCATAACCTATACATATATATGTATATATTTATATATAATTTCCATCAAATGGGAAATCACAACATAGTTTTGGTCTACATGTAGAGTTCCTCCGGGTGAACCGATGTATTTCATTTCTCTTCATTGCATTTCATGGATGGTTGTTATGATTAATTTAATCAATATTTATATATATATATATATTTATATGATATCATAGAAATAATTATGAATCTATGAATTTAATATATCATCTATCCTCATAACATTCCATTCATTAAAAATGAAATCCTCAAATATATGTGTTTATATACTTCCATTTCAACGTAGTGGTGTACATCATTTTTCAAAAAGTACCTGTCATGGATGGTTATAGGGATGGAATTAAAAAAGGTATTTTCTGTTTAATCATTAAAATGCTGTTTTTAAATATAATATAATATTTCATATCATTATTTTCCAACCAATGAAAACAAAAAAAACATTGTTGATGTGTACATGGAGGGTAACACCTAATGAGCCCATGAAATTTATTTTTCAAAACCATTTTTCATTGATAAAACTAAAATTTTATTTTATATATAAAAATTTTAATTATTTAATCATTATTATTATATAGGTGATTTAAAAATAACCACTTTTCAAAATTCCGCCTAAAATGATAGTATTCAGTTATAAACCAAATGTACTTTAAACTCATTATATGGAACTAAGATATTATATAATTAAATATGAAATTGAAATAAATTACATTAACTATTTCATGATAAATTCTGTTAAAAATGGTTCAGAAAAAATGAAAAATAAAAAATTATTTTTGAATACATTAGTTAAAGGATATACATATCAAATTTGGAACTAAGGTAAGGAGTTTCTTTAATCAAATACTTTTAAATTGGTTATAACACTTCAATATTTACATTATTATTCCATCATTATATATGAAACAACGTAAAAATATATTATAATTTATTTAAACTAGTTTGATGTGTTTTTATAACCGTTAAACATAATAAGGTCAATTATTAATTCTTAGTGACATTAAATTTTTAATTATTATTTGTATTATATTTTTTATAGAGATCTTTTATTGTGCATTTATATCCATTTATAAGGAGTATATGTTTTATTTTAAGATATAATATCATGAATGGTTTTTTATAAATGAATATATTTTTACATTGAATGGATATATTTCATGACATATTGAATAATTTTTTAAAATATATTCATGGGTTTTTATAGTATCTTGTTTTATTTTTTGAGACACAATTCATGTTACACACCTTGGTAAATTTTATATTGTCTACATACTACACCATGAATAAACATTGAAATATTATGAACTAAATTCAGGAGATATAAATTCATTTTCACATTTTTATGGACTTTAATTAGAATGTTAACGAATAGTTAAAGGATTTATGATATAATCTCATTTATTTTTAGGAATTTTTATGTTCAAGGTGTCTTTGGGTGAAATTATATTACCATAATTTTTTGACACAAATATATATTATAATAATATTTTTATTTTGGGGATTTACATGATATAATTTCATTTCCCAATAATTGGTACATAATTAATAAAAAATGTTTTAATTGAAAATTAGATATTATTTATATTTTCTGTTGGGAATATTTTCACATATGTGTCATAGATAATAAAACACATTAGAATTTTTTTTTTGTGAATAATATATTTCATAAATTAATTTATCCTAATATTTTATTTTTTATAGAGTCTTTTAAATGTAATCATTAGTTATTTAATAGAAATTGTAATTTTAGATTTTTTTGGATGTGTGAATGTGATCATTGTTTAAAATTTTTATAAAGGGATGGATTTTACCACTATTATAACTATTATTTTATTTTATTTATCTTATACATGTTTCGATGGTTTTTTACCTTAAAATTAAATGTTAATAATCATTTAATTTTTATTTAAAGCACCATCAAAAGAAAATAAAATTTTCCAATATTTAAAAAAAAAATCTATAAATATTCCATTAATTTAATTTACTATTTATGAAAATTTCTTTTTCTGTTTCACTATGAACCAATAGGGATATTTTCCAAATATATCATACAAATTATATCTATAGACCAATTTTTATTATTTTTATGATATCTTTAAAGTACTAATTACATTAATATTTGTTTATAAAGTTAAAATAGAACTGTAGTTGATTTATATCATGATATTCTGTAAAGTTCTAACATCAATATTTTTTTGTTCACTATATTATAGTTGAATATATGTATGGATGTTTTATAGGTTGTTTCATTTTAATCCAATGTAGGGTGGTACTATTATATACCTCTAATTATTTTGTCAAGTTGATAAAGTTAACTATTATCAGTTAATCATAAGAGATGATAGGTATAATATATTATAATTTACTCCTATGGGAATATTGGAACTATAATGTTTCAATTATTCCCTGATGAATGTTTTATTTTACAAGTTTCCATTATAGTTTCTTTAGTATTGAAATATGTTATAATGTTTTCTTGATCAATGATTACTTTCACATGGATAATGAATGTGGACTAATATATCTTTCATATTTTACTATAAAATTATGTCTTAACTCATTATATTTATTTATAGGTTTTGATGATAGTGAATAATGAAATGTTATTATCAAGAGCATTGAACAAGTTCTTATACCCTTATTTTCATATCTTCCACAATAATGTTATTCAATTTTTATATTTAAGGATAATGGAATGTTTCAATGTATAGGTACCCCTTTATAGGATTTATTTAATGGAATTTTAATGAGATTTATGTTATTTTGGGATATTTTTTGTTAGATTGTGGTACAAGTAACCCTTAGGTGTGTCATGTTATTTATCATGAATGGTTTTTAGAAATGATTTGTTTACATTTTGGGGGTATAAGATAAATTGTATGAGAGAACCTATGGTGTTAAAACATTTTTTAATGTTGAGGTTATTGATTTTAATTGAAGTATAATGATAATTATTTATGGAATAATATTAATTAAACCATGGGGGTTTTCCTTGAAATTTTAGAGTTAAATGTATAAATTATTCATATGATGATTTATTCATTTTGGTTATTTTCTCACATTGTCCTAAAATTTTTAGATTTATTAAATACTTAAGGATTACTGTTTTATCATTTTCTTAAACATATAGTCTAATAAAATTTTATTATATATAAATAAAAATGATTCATAATTGATACTCATCACTTGGAATATAGGATGAGATATAGGTTGAAATTGGTTTAAAACTGCAAGAGAATGTTGATATTGAATTTATGGATTTAAAAAAAATAATTTAATTATATTATCCCTTATGCTCTTTACTAATGTTTAATCAATGCCATGCCAGTTGATAAATGACCATGAAAATAGAAGAATTATCATTTCTTGAAATCATTTTGGACGAAATAATGTCATTTTTCATATATCATTTGTTAAATGTTTTTTGGTAAATAAATTTTCTTAGATCATCTATTTTATTGTGTAATTTTTTTACTCACCATCATTATTTAGACAATAAATTTTTCTTCAAAACAATATATTCACATTCCACTAATGTTCTGCTGTTTGGGATCCAAATTATGTGTTTTTACAAATGACCATTATATTTATGTTTTCCATATTTGAAAATAATGTTCTATTTTACATTTTAATATACTTGATTAAAAATAGATATTTTCAAAAAAAATAAACACCTAAATTATAAATAGAAATAGAAAATTACAATGATATAATTTAAATAGAGGCGGAAAAATAAATAACATTTTATTTTGAAATGAATAACTAATACAATTAAAATCAGCACACACAACACTAATTTATATAAGAATTAAAATATATAATAAAAATATTATTATTTAAAAATTACTATTATAACATAGTATTAAAATTTGAGGGCATTGAAATTACATTGGAACTTGCGAACCATTGAAATGGTAGGGGTTCTAAATCATAGAAAAAAAATTAAAATATAAGACTTATTTTTAAATAACTACTATAACTATTTAGTGTTATCTAAAATTTTCAACAAAATAAAACTCATACACTCCTTGGATTCTATGATAGAAAAATAAAGAAGTTAAATTAATTATAATTTTCCACAGTGTGGGTGAGAACATCCATTCATTGGATAAACCCATTGGTGTATGGAAATCCACTATGATTGAATGTGAATAAAATAATGTTTATCGATTTTAAGATACTTTTATCTTCTGATAGGAAATTATAATAACCGAGTGAGTTATAATGTTTTTTGATTGTATATTAGAAAAATCAGTAATAAGAAACATCGTAAATATTCTCACAATAATTTTTTCCAAAAATCATATGTCTAATTTTTTTCTTACTAAGTGATAGTTCAATTCACTCTAACTTCTTATAGTAATTTTATATCTAGTGTAACTTATGAACCATTTTGAAGATAAATTTGTTATAAAATCTATTTGGAATCTCTGAACAATGTGTCTAGATGGTTTCTCTATTAATTTCTTTTGTTTGATACCACTTCTCATTACACCACATTACGATGTAATCATTATTAAATGATGTATTTACATGGTTATAAACTCAAAATTCATAGAATTATTATAAACTACACCTTATTCATATATAAATATTGTTCATATGAGTTTTATGGAAACTATTTATATAGATGCTCACTTAAGAAAAATGGTGGTAACTAAAAATTGTTTTCCCACTTAACAAAGGCTGAAATATCAAATTTCCTCAGACCATTATATTGTTGGGTGATTATACATTACTCTAGAGAAATCATGATTCTTCTTGAAATAATATAACATGTATAATCTAATATAAAATCATTAAAATCAAGGTTGGGGAACTTATTAAATCATGCTTAACTGTGTAATGATAACAAAATTGAATGATTACCTTCAACATCACCATTGTAATTAAAATTTTGATCTTATGTAAATAATCTCAAAATAATTTCCTTTAAAGGATTGTCTGATAACTCCATTAATAAATTTTTCATCCATATGTACTTTTTATAACACCCTTTTTGTGATATATAATGATTTATTGACTCGATCAGAAGGATTTAATACTTTGAGAATCACTCTTCTTATTCTTCCACTAACCAATGAACTCAAATTTTCATCCATTTTTTCAATATGTCATCATATCTCCATTGATTTAATCCTAAAATATTTTGAGACAACATATATAACAAAAAAAAGACTATCTAATAATACTTCAACGAATCATATTTCTGATGATATCGTTTTGGTCTATATGATGTTCATCCTTCTAATGAATCTTTATAAAATTTCTGAAAAATCAACTGGTTCCACTAATTGATCACTAACCAACGGAATAAATATTACTGAATATATATATTGAAACTTCATTTATGGATATATTATAATCAAATACATATAAAATATACACCAACATATGTCCATACACTATGTTTTTTCTATCTGACAAGTCTCATTCTTTTTGTCTTCATATATATAAATCTGAAGCAACTGAAAGTATATAGGTCTTATTTTAATCAAAAAGATTAGGATAATATATTATACACATTCAACAAAAAATATTGTAAACAAACATAATCTAATGTATTTTTTGACTAATTTACAAGATATTATCTCCTTAATTCAACTTATTACTCTATTGTTTCATACAATGATAACCTTCAACTATATAACGATTTCACCTTTAACTTTTCCCCAATCAATATAGAAGTTTGATAGGACATCAAATATGTATAATATGTAATGAAATAATTCACGGTTTATAAATATTAAATCTATTTACTTCTCTCTAACCATTAATCCATAAAATATATTTAAAATATTCTATTTTCAAAAAATATTATACTTATTCTATTCTCAATTTGAAAAAACATTCTTTCTATATAATGCATGTTCTCAAAATAGTTTCCCAAGATGAAACATCCTCATGATAATTATTTTATATCTCTATAACGTCTATCCAAATCCAAATCAGTGAACAAATAAACTATCATCTAATTACATATTTTTTTACATCGACCCATATTTTGATGTTTCATTTACATGAAAAACAATCTTTTTTACTATAAACAGGTTTGTTACCTTTGGAGCACTCTAATATCAGTCCCAAAATTTATCAATATATTCACTGCTTTTTCATGATGATGTCTGATAGAATTATATTCCTATTAATTTTAGAAATTCAATCTAATTCACATATTTGATAGCTTCACCTATACACAGCATCATGGTAACAATGATATGAATAGAAACATTCTTGGAATCTTCAATGTGATATATTTATAATAATTTTTTTTTGTTATTTTAATTAAATATAGATATGTATCTCTCATATTGGTGAACTTAAAAACATATAATGATATATAAATATACTATAATATCTACTTCAAGGTGTATATTTGTTTCTAAAATTTCATCACATGTATTTTTGTGACCCGTCCTCAGGACCCGTGCCGTGACTACCCCAAACCCACCTTCCATTGGCCAGGGTTTGGTGACTCACACCCAAGGCGTAAATCCCTAAGTTGGGAAGGAATTTCCTTTATAAAAAGTAAACATACACAACAGAGTAAACAACTGGAAGGAAAACACTAAGCAATATTGTATACAGAAGAAGTGAGAGAAAGTATAAATGGGCCGGAAATAGAAGCCCATTAGTAAAGTATAGGTATAATAGAAAGAAAGTACAACTGAAAATAGAAAAAACGGAAAAAAAGTAATGAGAAGCTTCTGGATCATCCTTCAAGGTTCCAACCTAAAGGGTAGGTACAGATGGAAACCTCAGAACTCCATGTCCATCAAACTCCTCTATGTACCGACTCATCGTAAGGTCCACCTCTAGGTATCGTCCAGTCCTGGCACTCTTGGCCTCCATCAGCGTTGTCTTCCATCTACATCCAACCCAATGAGGTGAAGGCATAGCCTGTGCAGGGGTGAGTATTACGATACATAGTAGGGACATGGAGACCCTCAAGGTCTCACAATATCCAACAAGGATAACCATAAGGTAAATATTCAATGGATTACTATTACATAGTTATATGACCATACATATACCTAAGTTATCTAGCTACCCATCTCAATCATGAGGTAAACAAAAAATTCATTAACCCAGTTCAAACCTGGATTTTATTCTAGGGGGTAGGATCAAGTGAAAAGCCCATTCACACTGTCGAAATCTTGGATGATGGTGTAATCCTCCTCTAATGAGTACAATGGGCCTTCCACGTCACACAAAGGTGATTCCCACCTTCCTGGACTGTTGTGGTACTCCTCCTGTCGAGTATCGTGGGTCTGCTACATCACAAAGAGGCGCTCCCCACTATGGGTCTGCCGCGCTCACATAGACACGCTCCCCCTCGTAGCCTACTGAGGTACTCCTCTTGTCAAGTATCGTGGGTATGCCACGTCACATAGAGGCACTCCCCAATGTGGGCTTGTCACGTCACAAAGAGGTGTTTCCAACTGGGATATTTGAAACACTATGATTCGAGAGGTCAGGAGTCATCGGGTCTCAGCCAGCTACTAGGTCTCCGGACTCTGCTCGCCCTTCTCCAAAAGGATCTACTCCACGAACTACTATTCGATAATCCAACTATCATGAAGTCCCAAGTATAATTATCTCAATGATATGATCATTATAGGGATCTCAACTCAACAGACGGTGCGTCGATCGGATACCCGGTCTGTGAGTTATTGGCCTTTCCGTTCTAGGGGCCCGATTGGTTTTTATGTTCAAACCAACCCGAACGTACCCCAACGGTATCCAACCCTCATGTGGGGTATTCCAAAAGAAATATCACGTTATCTGATTTCTGTCGCCATAGAAGGTTCATCGATCAGACAACCGTAGCCCAAGATAGGGGTGAAGAGGTGTGTTTGGATCAAACGATATCAGAATGGGGTCCGACCCTGTCTGCAGGTCCAACCCGGCACGAGGGTCCAGCCCAGCCTGAGGGTCCAACTCGACCTGAGGGTCTGTCCTGACCCAATGGGAGTATCCTGATCCGAGGGGGTTTCCCTCCCCAAGACGGTGGCCCAACCAGATGGGGTGGCCCGGCCCGAAGGCGGACCAGACTGAGGGCGTGGCTCGGCCCGAAGGCGGCCCGACCCGACAGGTTGGCATGACCCGAAGGTGGACCAGTGGCCCGGTTGGCCAGTTGGCCTGGTCGTGCTTGCAGCCCAGTCGGCCTTGTGGCCCGGTCGGCCTGACGACCCGGCAGCCCAGTGGGTGTCCGCCTTATCCGTGGCCAAGGGGAAACACGCGCCCCCTTACTCTTGAACAGAAATTCCGTTCGGGTAGGTTCCCAAACCGCGGCTAGGTGGAGTTGTACCAGGTCATCGCGGGACCCTTCGGGCCTGGCATGTAGTTCACACCAGCGGCTGGCTCAGCTGGCCTCCCTCCACTGCCCGCTGAGGCCTATAGTCGTGGTTCTTCTCCGTCGAAGCTTGATGGCACCACGACCATCATGTCTGACCTCTGCGGCCCACGTGGCTACGACTCCTTCTTCTGGCGTGGTCCGACGACATCGCACCCATCCGGAACCACCTACCCACGGCTCAGTTCTCTACGCGGCATGACGACGTCGCGCCCATCCTGCAACCCAACTTCCCTAGTGCCGCCAGCTTCTTCCACAACTGACTCATTATCGGTCGCTGCATGTACCACTGTAGCCCGTCAGCTGCATCCCATTCCTCTTGTGTGATCCTCTCTTCCGATGGTGCCATTGCGCCACCACCTTCGTAAAAAATGAGAACAATCAAAGGGGGAGGTTTCGGCCATGTTCGTGCAGTCTGAGCCCTCCATGTTATGGTGTTATCTTTCAGTCCACAATACATAAATTGAATGACATAGATCGGGAATAAATTCAACTCAAATCCCCCGACCTTGTTCGTCGATGATCATTGATGAAAGAAGGAAAGCGAACACCATTCTGTTGACATTGGAAAGAAGGTGAAGAAGTCGAGGATGGCGTCATTATTGTTCTTCATGGATGGTGCTCCCTACTTTTTCCCAGTTGAAGAAGTAAGAATGTGGAGGATGGATGCCATTCTTCATTGGAGATAAAATGGCTCCTCCAAGTTCTTTCCTCTCCTTAATTCTCCCAAAAAAAGAAATAAGCATGACAACCTAAAAATAGATGGAATCTTCATCTATTATTTGTTATCACAACAATTCAAATTATTTTAATTATTTAAATTAGACATCCCATCTAATTAATGATTGTGGTGATGGATCAATTAATTAGTGGAGAAGTTCAAGAGTTTTCTCCACATTAAGGGGGTGTTAAAGGGGTTAGAAACTTGTGTGGCCCCATAGAAATTTATCCTCCTAATGGAGGTTATGAGCGGTTGGGCCCCACCACTATAACATCTCATGAGAGGTTATGGTGTTGTGGACCCCACCACTAACATCCTATTAAAGTTTTTAACCACCTGGAATGAAAAATAACTTAACTCTTATTTTTATATAACTTATCTTAAAACCCCCAAAATCTAACTTCAATTCTCATTAGAACGCAGCTGTGGTGAAGGTATCACTAAGAAATCATGGACACTGTGAGTTTAACAGTGCCCTCAGATTTCAGTTCTGATCACCGGTTCAAAAGTTATAAAATACCGCTCATACTCTTACTGAATGTACTTGAAAAAATCTTCATAAATAGATTCCAGGAATATCGGGCCTCAGAATCAAGCACCTTAAATTTTCGTGGAGTCTTAAAACTCCTACGTATTTAAGGAAAAAATTTCCATGGAAAGTCTAGGTCTTTACATTCTCCCCACCTTAGGGATTTACGTCCTCATAAGAAATAACTCGAACTAAGGGAACAAATTGGGGTACTAAGCATGCATCTAAGCCTCTCGATCCCAAGTGCTCTCCTTGAGATTCCCATGCTTCCAGCGAATGCGCACCAGAGGTAACAACCATCCACGTAGGACCTGCTTCTGTCAATCCTAAATCTCCAGTGGAACCTCCATGAATGTCAACCCATCATTGATGTCCTGCTCCCCATGTTTGATGATGTGGGATGGGTCTTGCATGTATCTCCTCAGCTAAGATACATGGAAGACATCGTGCACCCATTGCAACTGAGGTGGAAGAGTTAAGAGGTAATCCACCTCGCCTACTCTGCTGAGAACCTTGAAAGGTCTGAGGATTAGCGGAGGTAAATTTACACCTCATCCAAATCTCTATATTCCTTGTTGAGGTGAGAACCGTAGAATGATGTGGTCACCATCCTCGAACACCATAGGTCTCCGTCTCCTATAAGAATATGACTACTACTTGCTCTGTGCAGTATTCATCTTCTCCTAGATGATCTGCATCTTCTCTGTGGTAGCTCATACCATCTCTAGTCCCACTAGTGTTGACTCCCTTGGGTTTATCCAGCAAAGTGGCGATCTGCAAGGTTGACCATACAAGGCCTCAAAAGGTTCCATACCGATGGTGGAGGGATAACTTTTGTTGTAGTCAAACTCCATAAACGGTAAGTCATCCTCCAAGATGTGATCGATGATGAGGACACATTCATGGAACATGTCCTCGAGATTCTGAATGGTTCTCTCAGTCTAGCCATCCATCTGAGGATGTAAGGCGGTGCTCAGATGCAGCTGCATCCTGAAAGCCTCATGCAACCACTTCCATAGCCGGGAAGTAAACTGTTCATCATGGTCGGAGACAATAGAAGTAGGTACTCCATGTAAGCACATTATCTCCTACCCATAGAGGTGTACAGTTCTATCTACTGATCCTTGCTCTCTGGTAAGTAGGAATTAGGCCGACTTTGTGAGTGTGCCGACGATCACCCAAATCGAATCGTAACTCCTGGATGTATGTGGTAGACCAGTCACGATGTCCATCGATATCCCATCCCACCTCCACTCTTGAACCTCTATGGTTTGTACCAAGTGTACTGGTACCTAGTTGTACACCTTCACTTACTAACAAGTTAGTCATCATGAGACAAACTCCACTATTTCCTTCTTTATACCTGGCCACCAGTGCTGTCGTCGAAGGTCCTGGTACATCGTCTCCACTCAATGATGTATTGCAAGAGGGGAAGTGTGGAGCTCACTCAACACTTCCTCCTGATGTTCTACTGGTACCATGGTACTCCCTCTAAAGAGGATGGCGTTCTCCCCACCTTCAGAAAATCCCTCAAGTGCTTGCCTTGTGGGTATCTGGGCACGTCGTGTCTCACAGCCAGTCTCCCCATTCTGCGTCTCCCTGACTTGCTGATGTAGTGGGGCAGTGACTGTAAGAGACTATAGATAGGCCCCTCCATCACTATCCACTATGGTTATCTGCAAGGTAGTTAGCTACTCTATCTCCTCTCCTAGAAGCTGAATACAAGTCCTCCGACTGAGCACATTCACAACAATGTTCCCCTTCCCAAGAGTATAGACTATCTTGAAGTCATAGTCCTAGATGAACTCAAGCCAACACCGATGTCTCATGTACATTTCCTTCTAAGAGAAGATATACATGAGTCTGTTTTGATCATAGAAGAATGTCAAATGTTCTCTAATCATATCGTGCCACCACATCTTCAAGGCGACGACCACTACTGGTAACTCCAGGTCATGGGTATCATAGTTATTCTTTTGTTGTCTCAACTGTCGAGAACCATATGCGATCACTACTTTCTCATACATCATCACACATCCATGTCTGGTACCTGATGAATTGCAGTAAACTACATAACCTACACCCTCCTCTGGAAGCCTCAATATGGGGGCACTAGTCAACATATTCCTCACCTCCTAAAAGCTCTACTGGAATCTCTCCGACCACACGAAGGGTTTCCACTTATTTGTCAAGGCAGATAGTTGTGCTGCTACTCTGTAGAATTCAGGAACGAATCTCCGATTGTACTCAGCCAAGCCAAGGAAACATCATACCTCTGTCACACTCTTCGGTGGATCCCAAGCAAGTACTGCATCAATTTTCACTGGATCTACTGTAACTCCACCCTATGAGATGATATTTCCCAAGAAGTGAACCTCTCGAATACAAAAATATAATTTCAAGAGCTTACCATAAATCTGGTTCTCTCTTAATGTGTCATGGACCACATGCAAATGGAAGGCATGCTCCTCCGTAGTATTCAATTAGATCAGAATGTCTTCGATGAAGACTACGATAAAGTGATTGAGGTATGGATGGAAGATCTTGTTCATGAGACACATGAACACTAATGGAGCATTGGCTGTGCTGAATGGAATAACTAAGAACCTATAGTTTCCGTACCGACACCTAAAAGTTGTCTTATGTACATCCTTGTATCAAAATCTGAGATGGTGATAGCCAAATCGGAGTTCTATCTTCGAGAACCATCGTTCACCCTTTATCTGATCAAAGAGGTCGTCAATCCTCAGGAGTGGGTACTTGTTCTTCACGGTCACCAGATTTAGGCGACGATAGTCAACATAGAGCCTCAAGTTCTCATCTGCCTTCTTGTTGAACAGAAATGGGGGCGGCCCAGGGAGAAACACTGGGCTAGATGAATTCCCTATACTGCTAGTCCTCCAGTTGTACCCACAACTCACAAGGCTCAGTGGGAGCCATCCGATCTGCTGGTGTAGATATCATTTCCATCCTAGGGTATAGGTCAATGTAGATGTCCACCTCTCTACGAGGAGGTAGTCCAGGAACATCGTCATGGAAAACTTCTGCATACTGGTCCACCACTATAGGGTAAATCGGACTGTCCACATCAACTGCTCCGCGGATAAGGAAATCCAACTGGTGAGTGATCAGCTGCACCCTCCTCTGAGTAAGACTTCCCTGTGATGAAATGGATCTCTTCTCACCAGTGAAGGTGAACCTGGCCCCATATGTGCGGACACACCGCACATTGCGCCTAATACAGTCGATCTGGGCATGGTCTTTAGATAACCATTTCATTACCAAGATGACGTCTTAAGGCCTCGACACTGCTTCTAGGAGATCCCAGCTGATGCTCTTGCCTCTTAGAGTAAGCTCGCACTACCGAAACCAGTGCGTAATCATCAGATCAGTTCCCGAATGAGTCCCTATCGTTAAGGATCGAACTAAATGATCATTCAGAATCTCTGAGGTCTGAATGAGGGAAGTGGAAAATAAAGAGTGAATGGAACCTGTGTCTATAATAACTACAGATAAGGTGGAATAGTCATAGATCATACCTCAAATCATCTCTAGAGCACCATGGTAGTTTGCTTCAACTGCCTAAAGTTGAGCTCTACCCTATCCACCTGCTCCCTATGGTCGGGGTGCTCCTTTTAGTTGTGGTGGCGGTAGCACCTCGTAACGTCGTCCACCGCCAGCTACTCGACCAGCTCCTCTTCCACGTCCTCCTAATCCCTATGGACCACCTCAATAAAATCTTTTCCCTTGACTGGGAGGTCCCTCAACTATCTACTGATCATCAGAGTTGTGGGTTGGACAGTCACAATCCATGTGAACCAAGCCCGCCGCATGAGTAACACTGCCTACTTGTGGTAGGTAATTCATTCCCCAGGTTCCCCCACACAACTTATCCTGAGTCATGCGATCGTCCTCCCATGGGTCTGGTCCTCTTGTACCTCTGCTCCATCTATCTACTTCCATCTTTATAAGACTCTGCTGCACGTCGACTAGAAGTGGGTCTCACTGCTGGTGTCTACTCAGCAAAAAAACTCTCTACTAGGAGGGCTCTCTCTAACACTCCCGCCTATGTCGAGATGCTAATAGACATTATCGAATCCCAGATCTCTCACCTGAACCTCTACTCAAAAGTTCGGGCCCTAAATAATTGGTCTCGTACCATATCTGCGGAGTAGAGAAAGAGGTCAGTGAACCTCACTGAGTATTGTGCTACTTTCATGCTACCCTGTTGTAGAGGTAATAGCTCCAATATCTGCACCACTCGAAGAGTGGATGGGAAAAAATATTCCTAGAACAGGATCTCAATGTCTGGAAAATGAAGTGTCCCCTTATCATGAACCTGGAGCATAACTCTCCACTATCTGCCTATTGCTGCATGTAGGAGGCTAGCTACACTGATCACCATAATGTCTGCTGGTGTCCCTACTAGCCTCAAGAATCTCACCACAACCTCCAGCCAATCCTTAGCCTCCTATGGGACTGTCTCTCCCCAGAACATGGGTGGCCTCTGGCACTGGAACTCATAGAAAGCACTCAAATGGTGTGCATCGTCTGCTGCTAGGGCTGGTGGCATCGGTGGCCCAACGGGAAGTGGTACCACTAGTGCCTCTACTAGTAAAGGACCATGTACCGAATCCCCGTCACATGGTGGGTTGTTAGAGTATACGACTCTCGGGGCTCTCTAGGGAGGCATCTAAAAAAATATATATGCGACACGGTCAAAATACTATACCTGGTGAGCTTAAATGGTTGAGATGACTTAAAGAAAACTCTTCAAAACACACACGAAATTAGTGTTTTTGTGCACTGAGTCTGAAATCAGAAGTCAGGGTCCTGGTGTATGGACACATTGATCGCTGCACAAACAGTGGACTCCCTAAATTGAAAACCACACATATTACCCAGAACACTATTTCTTCATAGAAAAGAATTAACAGAGTCTTATGTTCTGCGGTAAAACCGACTCCTCTGATACAAATTTGTAACGACATGTCGCTAGGACCCATGCCGTGACCACCCCAAGCCCACCTTCCAGAGTACAGGAGCTAGCAACTGGCACCAAAGGCGTAAATACCTATACTGGGAAGGCATTTACATTATAAAATGTAAACACACACAATATAGTAAAAACTGGAAGCAAAACAATAAACAATATTGTATTCAGAAGAAGTGATAGAAAGTAAAAAAGGTTCCAGATATACAAGCCCAACAGTAAAGTACAGGTACAACTGAAAAAGGGAAAAAATATCTGAAAAGTTAAGAGAAGCTCTTGGATCATCTTCTGGGGTTACTACCTGAAGGGTCGGTACAGATGGTCACCTCAGCTCTCCACATCCATCAGACTTCTCTATTTACCGACCCGTTGTATGTTCCATCTCTGGGTACGGTCTAGTCCCGGCGCTCTCGGCCTCCATCAGCGATAACCATCATCTGTGTCCAACACAACGAGGTGTGGGCATAGCTCGTGCAGGGGTGAGTATAACGACATTGAGTAGGGACCCCGAGACCCACACGGTTTCACAATATCGAACATGAAAAAACATAAGGTAATGATTCAACAGATAACTCTTACATAGGTATATGCCCATATATATACTTATGTTATCTAGTAATCCATCTCAATAATTAGGTAAACACACAATTTATTAACTCAGCTCAAACCTAGATTTTATTCTAGGGGGTAAGATCATGTAACAACCCCAGTCACATTGCCAGAACCTTGGTAGATGGAGTAATATTCCTCTAACAAGTACATGGGCATGCCGATTTACACAGAGAAGCTTCCCACTATCCTGGACAGTTGTGGTACTCCTCCGGTTGAGTACTATGGGACTGCTATATCACACAAAGGCACTCCCCACTGTGGTTCTACCACACTCACACAGAGGCTCTCCCCCTCATAGCCTGCTGAGGTACTCCTACTGTCAAGTACTATGGGTCTACCACATCATACAGAGGCTCTCCCAACTATGGTCTTGCCGCGTCACACAGAGGTGCTTCCCAATGGGCTAGTCGAAACACACCGAGTCGAAATGTCTGGAGTCGTCGGGTCTCAGCCGGCTACTAGGTCTATGCACTCTGCTCGCTCGTGTCTGGAAGGATTCATTCCATGAGCTACTATTCGATACACAAACTATCATGATATCCCAAGTAGATGTATCTCAAAAGCCCGCCTCATCATAGATATATCAACACAATAGATGACACATTGATCGGACGCCCGGTCTGTGAGTTTTTTTGCGTTTCCATTCCAGGGGCCGGGTTGGTTTTTAGGTTCAAACCGATTGAACATACCCCAAATGTATCCAAACCTAAAGTGGGGTTTTCCAAAAGAACATTCTCATTCTAATATTTCTGTAGCCGCTGACGGTTCGTCAATTAGAAACATGTAGGCTATGATAGGGGAAAAGAGGTGTGTTCTGATCAAACACTATCAGACTACGGTCTGAACCCATCCGCATGTCAGACCCGGCCTAAGGTTCTGACCCGAATCGAGGGGAGCGGCCCGACATGAGGGGGTGGCCCAGCCTGAGGTGGTGGCTTGACTTGAGGGGGTGGACCTTCCCGAAGGCGGACTGACCCGACGGGGTGGTTCGGCCCAAAGGCGGCCCAAACCAAAGTGGTGGCCCGGCCAGAAGGTGGCACGTACCGAAGAGGTGGCATGGCCTGATGGCGGCTCAACCCGAAGGGGTGGCTCGACCTGAAGGTGGCCCGATGGCTCGAAGTCCCGATTTTCCCGTCGACGCGGTCAGCCTGGTGGCCAAGTCGGCCTGGCGACCCAGCGGTCTAGAGGGGGTCGGCCTTAGCCGCGTCCAGCGGGAAACATGCGCCCTTAGCTTCTAAAAGGAATAGTCGTTCAGGTAGGTTCCAAAACCGGTGCCAGGTGGCACCGGTTTAGTTCACCGAAAAACCCATTGGGCCCCGCCTGTAGTACACACCGGTGGCCGGCTCAGCCGGCCTCCCTCCTCACTCCGCAGCAACTTATGGTCGCGGTTCTTCTCCAGCATGGAATGACGGTGTCGTGCCTAGCCCATCCGACCATCGCAGACCTCGTGGATGCGACTCCTTCTTCTGGCACGACGTGACGACAACGCGCCCCTCTGGCATAGCCACAGACCACCTAGCTTTGGTTTAGTTCTATGCACGGCGTGACGGCACCGCGGCCCTCAGGCAACCCAAAGACCCCTGCTTCGTCCGCTTCTTCCAGGATCGACTTGTTTTCCGGTCGCCGCATGTTCTGCTCCGGCCCATCGACCACTACTCGTTCCACTACTGCGATCCTCTCTTACGGGGGCACCGTGGCACCTCCACCATCATCAAAAAATGAGAACAATCCAAGGTGGTGGGTTGGGACGTGTTCGTACTGTTCGAGCCCTCTACATTATGGTGTAATCATTCAGTTCTCAAACCATAAATTGAACGATGAATATTCGGAACAAATTCAACTGAAATCCCCATATCTCATTCGTCAATGATCATTGATGAATGAAGGAAAGAGAACATCATTCGGTTGATGTTGGAAATATAATGAAGAAGTTGAGTGTGGCATCGTCGACGTTCTTCAAGGAAGGCACTCCCTTCTTTGTCCCGGTTGAAGAAGTAAAAACGTGGATGATGTCCGTCGTTCTTCATTGGAGAAAAAATTGCTCCACCAAGTTCTTTCCTCTAATTAATTATCCCAACCAAAAGGAAGAAGTATTCCAACCAAATAATAGATCGAAACGTCCTATATTATTTGTTGGCACAAGAATTCAAAATGTTTTAATTAATTAAATTAGAAAACCCATCTAATTATTGAGGGTTTTGAAGGCTCAATTTATTGGTGCAGAAGGTCAAGAGTCTTCTCCACATTAATGGGGTGTTAAAGGGGTTTGAAACTTGGGTGGTCCCTACTACAATTTATCCTCCTAAGGGAGGTTATGCATAGGTGGGCCCCACCAATATAAATTCTCATGGGAGGTTATGGTGTGGTGGACCCCACCAATAACATCTTCATGGAGGTTTTAATAACTACAAAATAAAAATACGTTAACTCTTATTTTTATTTAACTTAACTAAAAACCCCCAAAATCTAACTTCCATTCCCGTTTGAATGAAACTACGGTGAAGGTCTCACTAAGCAATCACTGACGTTATGAGTTCAACTGTGCCCTCAGATTTCAGTTACGGGCACTGGTTAATAAGTTATAATATCCTACTCATACGTTTACTGAACGTACCCGAAAAAAACTTCAGAAATTGATTCTGGGCACCCTGGGACTTGGAATCAAGCACGGTAAATTTTGGTGGACTCGTAAAATTCCCATGTATTTAAGAATAAATTTTCCACGAAAATTCATGGTCATTGCATGTTTTGTCTCTTTCACCTGCAAAAAATATATCATCAATGCAAAAAAAGAAAAAAATATACATGATCTCATTTATATAACATACTAGTTTATATAAACATTTACATTAGAAAATTTCTAATTCTAGAAACTATAATGTTTATATTAAAAATTTTGAGGATCCTATTTCAACCCATACTAATATTTATTCAACAAACACACTGTGGTTCAATCATTATCATTTAGTAAATCACTAGGTCGCTCAATATAAAAATATTCTTTAATTTCCTTATTTAAATAATCTGAGCTAACATACCTCTGATATACATTGGGACAACTATGTGTAGTATCTAGTAATAAAGAAACAATATTTTCATGCATTGAAATATGTGACAAACATTCATCAATTATTACAACTTCTACATTTGATTAACAACTACCAAAAATTTGATCTAGGTTTCAAAAAAATTCTTCTTCATTGATCTTATTTATGAACATTTACATTGTCTTTATATAATTATTTAATCCTCATCATGGAACAAGTTCTCTTGTTTTTTTTGTCTCAAATTTATCTTTATCCTCAGTCTTAAAATTTATCTATATATTATGTTCATCTTGGAAACTAATTATGGTTCATCCTGTGAAATAAGTGTTATAAAAAATATAAAATTTCATATTTCTTATCATCAAAACATGTGGTTTCTAATTTATAATAATTTTTACACCTTCCATATATTTTATTATAGATTTAAATTAATTTAATATTCTCATGGACCTACTTTTTCCTTCATAATATTTATCTGAATAATCTTGTATGCTTTTTATGTCACATTCATCTTCCCTTTATATATATTTATTGGATTCCGTCAATCTATGTTCTGTAAAATTTTCTACAGAAAATTTTATGGATATTAATTCATAAAAAAAATTAATATTGAATGACTCAAATGAATAATGTTTTTTCTATTTCAATCATTTCCAATATTTTTCTTTTTGTTTAATATCCTTTTAAAATTCCTCCTTCTGTTCATTCATTAAACATTCCATGATTTGGAATTTATAAAATTATGAAATGCCTTAGAAAAACATTGAAGTGTTTCACCATTGTGTTATTCTTAAATAACATCTCCAATGATTTAATTTTATAATTATGGTAAAAAAATATAAATTGTCACTAGAAAATATATACTTATATATCCTCTCTATAAAATTCAATAATGATTTTATCCAATAATAATTATTCAACCCATTTAAAATAAACATTTTTCCTTTCCCCTACTCAATATCATTTGGTACTGTATGGAGAAAAATAATTTTGTTTAATTCAATGATAATTTTGGTAGGACTGGAAATAATTTATTTTTTACTCCATTACATTTTCATTTCGTATATTTAGTTGTTGGAAAACCATTTCTTTCTAAATATCCCTTATAAAAATTCTGATAATCTCTATAGACTAGGATTTATGTTTTCTTAAAATTATTTTATATAGTAATATAAATCATCAATTAATATAATAATGTAAAAAATATACATTTTATATTTATGTCTCATTAGTAAAAAATTATTACAAATAAAGATATCAAAATTTATTGTGTATTTTATTGTATATTTTATATATATGTTACAAACCATCATTCATTTTAGGAAATTTATTCCCACAACATCACATTTCCTTTTATGTTATGATAATTTTCTTATATAATCTTTTATAGATTTTATTATCAAACTTATCTATTAAATATTATTGGGCCATCGATTCCACAACAAATTTTCATCATCAGAACTTATGTTAAATGAGTTAAAATGATCTGTAAAATATAATAGTTTGTTGCTGGTTATTTCTCCCTTACTAAAAAGTTTTCACATTGCAAATTTTTGATGATTCACTATTCTCTGATAGAGATATTATATATTCAATATTCACAATGTTGGAAAACTGTAATCAATTTTTTATAAAGTCCATTAATTAATTTAACTTCTTTCAATTTTATTTTTTGAGCTGCAATATTCTTTTTTACTAATATTATCATGTTTAAGGATCATTAATTTGAAAAAGTTACTACTCCTCTGTCATTATATTCATCATATTTTTTGAGATTTATATCACCATTAATTTTTTAGGAATAAACACAATCAAGAATCCATGGTATGTTCCTTTTGATAGATTATAGAGAAGTCTCAACAACAAAATATATGTCCTCAATTTTCTTTTTTCCATCATCCTTCTCTTTTTCAGTTTCGGAATATAATCCCAAATGTATTTTAATACCTTCGTAAACATAGTGAGAAGTTTATTCACAATGTTGAAAAAATTATTATAGGTAATCAAATCACATTTTCATTGAATATAATTTTGCGTCTGATGAGGTTTCTTTTTATTCTTCATGAGACCTAAGAATGATAGTCTCATGTCTAAATCGACTACTCCCCCATAGTTAATGACTATTCATAAAGAGAGACATATTGTCCCAAGAACTATATTCATTATAAAAATATATAGTATAATATCAATAATATCTAATGAACCATGATCTTATCAATAAAATAGATATATCCTAGTTGTGAGATGTTTGAGGTACAATAAAATTTTTAGTATATGTTTTCCCCAGCAATGTGGAAACCTTTTCCTAGAGGCTATTTACAAAATCAATAGATTTTATCAATTTGTATCATATCTTTTTAATGTAATTATTCCAGTCAGTGTTTTTAACTATATCTTAGTTAACATAATAATATAATATTTTATATTTAGGTGGTTTAGTTTTCACACAATTATTGTAATGAGTTTTCTTTTGTAGATTGATTTATTTTTTCATTTACCTCTTAATCCTAGTTGAAATATTCACTCATATTTTTTCAGGTTCTTTCAAAATCATAAAATATCATTTGTGTTTCAAAAACCACATCTTCTATATAAGTGTGTTCATTAGTGGTATCTCCCACCATAAATCCTTATTCTATAAATTTTGGTTTGAAGTTCCAACTCTCCTCAATATAGACATCCTAATTTTAATTTAAATATTCCATTAAAAAATTCATGTCACATTATTCATTATTATATGAATTAATTTATTCTTGAGTTTTTTATTTCTTATGAAATTCCACAAGTTCTAAACTTTAATTATATTTTTTATACATTTCATTACCATAGTATAATTTACTATTTAATTAATATTTATTTAACATATATTAGAAATGTAGGTTAGGATCATTGCTAAATTTTAATATTCCAATGAACTATTAGAAGTAGTGGATGCTCAAAATTTATTACCCCGAATAAATATGATTTTCATTGATGTACTCTTTTTCTTACACCTTTAAATTTTATATCTTACATTGATATATTTTCCCACTTCTTACTCTTTGTATCTTCTTCATCATCAACTTCTTATTCTCCAATTTTTAACTTATCAAAATTCCCTGAAAATTTTCCACTTCCCTCACACCCAAAGCATTTAATTAGGATTTTTCTTATGCTCATTCCTATTACCTTTTTTTTATTTTTAGATATAAGAGGCATGATTCTATAAATTTATTTAGCACCAATTTTCATAATTCATTGAATTTAATAAACTCATGAACTAGTTTTCAAAAAAAAACAACTTCATCATTGCTTGAGAATCCATATATTCATTAATCGTATTTTGTAATGATATAGATATATGATTCTCATAAGAAAAAATAATGTAATATAATTAATCAAGATATAAATCAACTATATGATAAAAGGCATAAATTTTCCGATCAAACTAGTGTTTAATATTTCTCTTATGATTATTAATAAGGCTATGATCAACCAATACATCACTAAGTAATTTGAAATTTCTAAAAAATTAATTAACCCTGATGAATTACTCATCAAGTGTTTCAACATCTTCAATTTTGTTATCTTTAAACATATTCACCAAATTTTTACCTATCCTTTATTTCCATTGATATTTCAATTAATGATACATTCAATTTTAATCCATTTTTTCATAGTTCTCCTGATACCCATCACATCAAAATAAGTACTTAATAAAAATACATTATAATAACATTTCTATCATTCCTATATACCTCAAGATTTATTTTACTTGTGAATATCAGGAGATCATATTACCTATTAGGTGGAAACCAAGTGTTTTATCATTAATTAAATCTATGACATGAGACATAAAATATAGTATCATTCTGTACATCCATAAATTATAATTTTTTCCATTTAAGGTATGTATATCATTGATTTAGAATGAGTAGATATTGACCTTATTAAGTACCAAAAATGAGAAAGACCTTTTGATATCACTTGATGTTTATTAGGAACATGAGAATCGCTAAGGAGGTGGGGTCGGGGTTGAATAAGTGTTAATATTTTATAACTTCCTCCCATATTGAAATTAACCACAAAAAATGGTTAATATTTTTTATCCTCTTATACTTTTTAAAATAAGAAAACAAATTGTATGCTCAAATATGCATGAAAATAAGAGAAAACTCAATTAACAAGGTTCATCTCCCAGTGTGAGTGGATACATCCAAAATATCACACCTCCTATTGGTCCATGGGAATACACTATGATATAATGTGAATAAAATTGAGCATACTATTATTATGCCCTACATATCTCTTAATAAAAAATTATAATGAATCACAATAGTTTCAATGGTTAATTGTGTTTGTGCACCACCAAAAGAATGATAATAATTAGAAATTAGAGAACAATAATTTTATCTTGAAATCATAAGTTATATTATATCTATCTGATAAAATTACACATTCTACTCTTTTACTTAATCCAGTAAAACTACATTCAATATTCCACATCAACTATTTATAATATCTATATGAGAAACCTATTTCTAGAATCTTTAACTAATGTTCTTGAATGGATTCTCTGATTAACACCTATTTCTAGTATCAATCCTTTTTATTCCTTTGTCTATTGTACCACATATTCAAACATGTATTTACTTGGTTAGAAACTCATCATACTCAAAATACTACATAACTTCACTATTAACGTGTATGAAAAGTATTTATATGATTGGTATGTACACCCCTTTATATAGGATCTCACCCTAATGAATAGGATGGAACTCATATGGGTTCTTCTTCCAATCCGAAATTCAATTTTTCAATATCCCACTCCACATGAATTCACAATGAACTTCTAAAATATTGATTAACATTCATCAATCCTCTTATAAAATATGAAACATATTAATCTTTTAAAAATACACTAAATGTGATGTTAATAACATCTTCATTCCCTACTAAATATTGAACAACAAACAAAAAGTGAATCTCTAACTTCAATATCCCTATTGTAATAATATTTAAAATGTTATATAAGAATTCAAAAAACATTGTCATGTAAATGAATAAATTTTTATATTATTAAAAATAGATCCATTCAGATAATCTATGTTTCAGTCACTTCTATCCAATGTGAATAAAATAATTCACATGGTCTGATGGATTCAATACTTATTTGACCATAGATTATTATTTTCTTCTGTGAACTGACACATTCATATTTTTTCATATGAAATTCTTATCCCAAAGAGATAACCTATCTCCATCTATCCCATCTTGACAGTAATCAATATTATATAAAGACATTAAATATAGACTCAGTGTGATACAACTTCACAAAATCATTCATTCGAGGACAAAATTTGGATATGTATGATGTTTTTAAATATCATGAATCTTTCTAAAGTGTCTAACTAGTCATCCTATTTGACCAATGCAAATCCAAAAAAATATATTTCATATAATAGTATTCATTATGAAACACCCATAATGAAATTATGATATTAATCCAATTAAATATTTTAAAAAACATGAATCCATTCACTAAATATTATTTTGTCCAGTGAGACTCCTTTTATTGGTCTTAATACATGATATTTTGTTGCAAAAAAGAGTCTGTATATCAATTGATTTTCAAAAAGATATGTTTGATCGCATCATCACGTGGTGTTGAAGAGACTATAAAAATGAAAACATATTCTGATGGATTATTATCTAATTTAATTTTCTCATATCCACCATTCATTATTATCCTCCATTGATTAATAAATTATACGTAGATGCAACAGGAATATTATTATTCTTAACACTATAATTGTCATTGTTTTTAAACCTTTATGTCTACAAGATCAGGTAGAATTAAAAAAATTAAAACTTGTGGAAAAATATTTACCTACATGGAAATATATTATATACTTTCTTTTTAGTAGAATCATGTCATGAACCAGCCCGTTCGGTGGTTATTTATGACTACCCCAAGATCGCCTCCAAAATGCATGGGGATATAGTCTAGAACTGTGTAGACAGATCACACATATGTGAGGCCATAACGTAATTTACATGTATACACAAACCCACACACATCTCCATTTAACAGAGTATATATAATAATATTTTAATAGAAATTCATACATACATTTATCCTACAAATAGAGTATAGAAGACATAGATAAAGAATAAAAGAGAGAAATTAAAGCCCGCAAAATAACAAGAAAACTGTATATCCTTTTTATAAGGAGTAGACTATCATAAAATGAAACCCCTGAAACACACCTCATTCGAGCACTGGTAAGAACCACAGATAGTTTGGTTCTCTATGCCTCGCCTTCTCCACGCAACCTTTGACTCTTTAAAAAGGAATTTCATCTATAAAAGATGCAACATTTATGGGAAAATGATATATTGGGGTGATTATATATACAATAGTTATACACCACAAAAATAAAAATAAAATAGGGAAAACTATAGGAGATAGTCCTCCCTACCCATCCTGAGGGAACAAAAGTGATAGAGAAAAAGAAACTCAATCTTGACCACTCATCAACTATAAATGTCTAGTCAGCTCTATCCACATGGAGTGTCAATAGTTTTTTTTGAAAACACTAAATGTTTTCCTAGAATAAACTAAGATATAATCATCTAATACATCATGTATCACGTAGCCCCAAACATGCATCCTGAAACATGATTATACTCATGGCTCAAATGTTATGCTCATCTTGGAGCATACAATCTTCAATCCCTAAAATTTTATAGGGAACTCATCCATGAGATATGATCAATCAAGAAGAAATCTATAGGTCCAACTCTAGTGACCAACAACATATGTACTTCCACCGATATGTTGTTCCCCATACAATACCATTGGAACATGAGTAGAGGGTCTCTGCCTTCACCACTACACACCATATGGGGAACACTACTCCCTATGATTAAACATGTACATAATGTTTAATAATAGGGAATGGGGGGACATAAACCATGTCACATCCCCTTATAAAAAAGATTAATAGCTCTTTATTATAATGAAAACCCCCTTTACTACCTATATGGATATGCCCACAACTCCCCATGTCGTGGGAGAACTACCTTTTTAAAAGGTATCCCACATAATATGGGTAGGGGTCTTCTCCCCACAACTGGAGACCATAGAAAATAGAGCTATAACTCCTGTGGAGGAAATACTCCTTGATGCTATCTGAAGATAGGGAGCGTCACACCCTAGATAGAGGACTCACATATCATGTATTAAGAAGTTTGATATCTTCCTATAAGATCAAAATGGGGCACCCTCACCCTGACATGATAGGGGTGAAATGTTATTAAATATATTTTCTAGACAATAATAAATCAAGGGAGTACTAAATCTATCTGAAAATAATATATGGACAATCTATTCCTTAGTGTGACAAGTGAGTACCAACATCATGGAGAGATGACCCACACCATGGTACAAGAGGGGGGTACCGACTATACCTACACAATGAGTATGTTCAGACAACACCCTAATATGATAGGGGAGCTCAACTCCAACAATCTGAATGATAGTGGGGGCTTTTGCCTAAGTCTAATAGTGGATTATTGTAACATCCCAAAATATTATGTGAATGATTCATTTTAATTTCCTTGATGTCATGTGTTGTATGCTACACCATGATTATCTTGCACTATACGCAACACTTAATTAGCTTGTAGTATAAGCAAACCTATTCTTGGCATGTGTTGCACGCAAGAGCGACCTTCCTCAAAAGAGTGTTATGTATGCAATACTGAGTTTCACTAAACAATGACATATTGTTAAAATAATATTATTAACTAGCACTTATGAAGAGTATTATCAAAATTTTTAGTTTTATAAAATTATCATTCATCTTACAAATTATTTATAACATGGTATGAGAACAAAATAATTTTTTTGGGTAAAATAAGTATTTTCCAAAAAATGAAATTTTATCGCCTTTTGATGGCGCACCCAATATAAATCTAGTTTTTACATGTCTATAAGTAAAATTTTACAAGTTAAACTCCTTATTTTGAATCAAGATATAAAAATTTACATTGGATAAATTTTTGACATTATTCTGAAAACATTCAAATTTTGATGAATAACAAAAATACGCTAAATTTTAATTAAAAAACAACTTTATTAAGAAAGATAATTTAAGTGGTTGAATTATAATATTAAATTGTTTCAAATTTTAAATACAATATATTTTTACAATTTAATATAATTTAAGTCATTATAATTAATTTTATAGTGAATTCATATTTTAAAAAAATTAAATCTTTTGCAATGTTTTAATTTTTAAAACCCATTTTATCAATTGAGGGATTAATTTTGAATTAAATACTGCAGATTATGTGTTTTGAATTTGGAAAAATTGATTCCTTGTTTGGAATCTGTAGGTCCAAATTATGTTAATAGGCTGCTTTTTATTTATAGGCATTATGAATAGTAACTACGGTAAATTTTATTTACTATAGTTCAAGGTAAATCTGTTAATTAAGGGAAACAATAAGATTATAAAATTACCCTAACACCTGAAAAAAATCTATTGGATGAATAAAAGTTGACCCATATCACCTAAGGGTCGTAATAGATTCATTTCATGGGCTTTTGACCATGAAAAGGATGTAATTATTATTTAATCCAAGGAAAGTGACAACATGTCACTCTCTTATATCCTATAAGTGTAATATTTTTAATTTAGTGATGAAATTCAAAAAAAATCAGTCATAAATAGTAAAAATAAATATAATACAATTATATACATAATGTAAACTTATTTGGATTTTTAGGGATTATATAAATTTAATTAAAGGTGACAAAATAGTGATGTAGATATTATTTTATTTGATTGAAATATATAATAAATGGTTTAAAAAAATTAAAATAAATATTATATGAACTATTTAATGTTATAAAATAATTTTATAGATAAATATGACATGTTATGAATCTATTAAATATTTTTGTTCGAATATATCCTCTCTGTGGATTTTATTTAAATTCAAATACATGAACAGTTTTAAAACAGACACTATTGTGATTTTATAAAAATAACATATTATTAAATTGTTTACAAATCAAAAAATAATTAAAAATTATAAATCAAAATTTATATCTTTTAAAATATCATAAATTATCCAATTATGTACAATTAACACAACATATGTAATTATTTATAATAATTTAAAATTTAGAATATTATTACCACAAATAAAATTAAATAGATTAAATGAGGATAAATCTTGTTGATAAGGTTTAAAATAAATTCCCAACATGTCTAAATTTTATTGGTTGATGAGATTACAACTCTATATCATCTCATCTTCTATGTTTTGTCTTTCATGAGGTTTTTAGGTGGGGATTGTGTTTATTGTAAATTAATATTTTTGAGGTTTCCAAAAGCACGCCTCTTTTTTCTTATAAAAGGGAACCTCCTCTCTATTTTATTGAAAACATTTTTATCCTTCAATATCGGAATAAACATGTCCACTTCCCTTCTAAAATTCCCTAAAAACATAATTTAGGTCTTTTCTTTCTTCAACGACCCAATTTAGTGCCCTGAGAGGAGGTTTAGAAGAGGCGCGTCAAAGAAAAGGTAATATCCTTTACAGATTTTTTCAAATTTATTTCTTTTTATAATTCCTCTTATTTATTTGTTTAATTATAAAGTAATATCATAAGTATCAATAATATAATGATAAGTTATTATAAATATGAAACAACCCCATTTCACCTTCTATCCATCCCACGGAAAATGAAATCACCGCGCGTGCGTACATACGGAATACCGTCTCTATGTCGTGGTGTCAAATGTTTTCCCCCACCTCTTTAATTGGATGAGTATAATGGTATAAATAATAAATATATATGATTATTATAACATAATACTAATTCTGAGATATTATATCATCCACTCCAATTTCATTCAATAATAATGGGAACGATATCATCGCTCGTGCGTACGTACAGATTACCATCTCCACGATGCGATGAGATTAATGCTCCACGATAACCACTCATGAATGATTATAATGTATATGTAATAAGTTTTCCTGAAATATATGACATAATAATGCTAATGTATTTATGTATATATATATATATATGTCAATTACTTCCATTCAATTTAATAAGGGAATGAAAACAACGTTCATACGTACGTACGACTACAGTCTCCATGAACGGTGTATTTCATTCCATTTATCGATCTATTATAAGCATATTCTGAATATATATTATATATAAATCGTGGTTTACATTCCTGAAGTAATTAATCATGATCTAAGTGATAATATGAATAATTACAAGTTAAAACACGTACGATAAATGAAACGATTTTACCCAAAACGCTGCTTTAACATGGAATTGTCAAACGAAAAGGTAATATAAAGAGGTAAGTGAATCATATATGATATCATAAATATCATTATGGTTTTTATATGTTAATAATATTTTTAAACGAGCGATATAGGATTCTCAAACACATACAGTATAAATTTGACATAAGGTTAGGGGTAACATTTCCATTCATGTTTCTATCCAAGATTGTTTATTCGTATGTATTTAATGGGGTTATATTTATCATCCATGTAATTTTTTTATAAAAATGTTTTTATAAAGTGTTTAATATTCTTCCTTGTATGTTTAAATTCATTTTTTCCATTTTTTGACTTTTACCACCCTGTATGGAAGGAATCTTTCTTTTGTATACCATATAAGGTACTTTTTGACTTTTGTAGAAAAAGTATGAGGAGAATGTTTTTTAAAACGTATGCTGTGTGAACGAATTTTTACAGTTTCATAATTCCTTATTTACATGAATCTTATTCTAAAAGATGTCATGATTATTTTCATCAAAATTCATTTCTTTTAAATTGCATGAAATTAGGAGAAAATAAAATTATTTTTAAGAAGAATCGATATTTTCCTCAAGACTTAATTTCATGGGTTTTATCAAAACTATTTTCCATCAAAGATGACATTATTTAGTATGATTATGTTTCAAGTACAACGTCTCTATTATTTACATGGTTTGATTTTTCTTATAATTAAATGATATCCATTTGATTTATATGTATTATGTTATGAAGGGATGATCATTTGATGAAATGATATACATTTTTTATATGGATTATTTTATTGAGGGATGATGCTCATGAAACCCATTTAATTATTTGGGTTATGATGAATGATTTATTATTGTTTTTTTGCACATGTAATAATGATTTCAATATGAGATGGGTGGGTCCTCTATCTCCCTCCAATGCATTGGGTAATGATTTATATCTCATGAGATAGACACGGCTGGAACATCATGTAAATCTGGTTTAGTAAGACAGGGCTAGAATGGAAAGTAAACCCGGTTCAATAATGGACTTTTTCAACTATGATAGTCTTGGAAGCAATTCGTTGGATACTATGGAAATCATATCCTGTCACTACTGAAAACTACACCTTTCCCAATGCTTTTTTACCAACAGTTTAACCAAACCGTTGGTAATGAAGCCATTTCCCAACGGTTTTAAAATACCGTAGGGAAAGGGGTGTCCAAGGCACCCTTTCCCAACAGTTCTCTTGAACCGTTGGGAAAGGGGTCCCCTTTACCAACTGTTCAAGAGAACCATTGGGAAAGGGTTCTCCAAGACACCATTTCCCAATGGTTCTTATAGAACCGTTTGTAAATGGTCACCCTTTACAAATGGTTTGTTGAAACTGTTGGTAAAGGGTCTCTTGGACACCCCTTTCCCAACGATTTTTAAAAACCGTTGGGAAAGAATTTCCCCAAATATAGATTCGGCCACTCTAACCCCCCTTCATGACAAGAACCCTAATCTGTCCACGGCTCGACTGCTCTTGCGACATCCCCCATCCGAACCTGTCAAACTACATCCAAATCGTCTCAAATCAGGTATTCTATTCTTCGTACACATAAAATATTTAATTATTACCTTGATTTTATTGTTATTCATCTCATATTTTAGTTTTATGTTTTGATTTTGATGTGAATATAATTTTTTTGTGTTTTGATTTAATCTAGACATTGTCCATTCCAATCCATTTAATTAATTAAATCCTTAACCCTCCATCGAAGAAGCATCTCAAATTCATTGTCATTGGATTATATATTTTCTAAGTATGTGATTTTATGCTTTTTTCCATCTTGTAATTAATTGTTACATGGAAATTTATTTACATTTTTTTAATAATTTTTATCAATATTTTTATGAATTTTTTCCTTAAAATTCATTGAGGAAAGTGTTTTATTAAAATGATTTTTTTAATAAGGCTTGTGTAATGTAATTTGTTATAGTACACTATGTGAATATGTTTTGTATTTAGTAACACATGAGATAACTTGTGTGTGAGAATGTGTTGTGAAAGAGATTCCATGGTTGGTTCAAGATTATATTTACATTTAGAACCTATTAATGAGTTGTTTTAAAGATATTTTGAGATATTTACCTAATGATTATTGTTTTAAAGATATTTTGTGATGTTTCTTATTGTTACCTATGATGTGAATTTATTTTAGTTTCTAAATCGGCTGAGACTCCTCCACCATGC
Organism: Viscum album; assembly: GCA_963277665.1. Lineage (NCBI taxonomy): Eukaryota > Viridiplantae > Streptophyta > Magnoliopsida > Santalales > Viscaceae > Viscum > Viscum album. The sequence goes on along the minus strand of OY728121.1, from coordinate 1,148,825,721 downwards.
ACAATGTATGCAACCTCTACCCTTATTTAATCATTCTGTTTACACAGCATATGCAACCTCTACACTCATTTAATCAGTGAACTCAAGTCATTAATTTAAGCCTTCATTCTCGCTATCATGTAAGAAATCGAATGATGTAAACACATCCTCACATGATTTATTACCTTAGATAGTGTCCAACATATGGAATACGAGATTTTGAATTCATTAGTTAACCAAGATCATATATTATATTTCCCCAAATAGGACTGTAATAATATAACTTTATTGTCAACTAAATATGGTTCTCATTGTACGTTGTATATTATGTGTCCTTCTTGGCCAATACTCAGTTTTATGAGGGTGCAATTCTTTTCAATACCCATTCTAGCATGTGTAGACAACTATAAAAATGTTAGATAAGTCACGAGTTTAATTCAGTAATGTTGTTATCATTGACATACTTTATTAAGAATTTCAAATAAAAAAATAATTTTTTTTCTATATTAATGAAATTTAATGTTTTTACAATCCATGAAAAACCTATTAGTGTAGAAGCCTAAAATTTATTCACCCATGGGGTGTGCTTGACTTGGGGAAGTAATTGGGTAATGAAAGGTATGGCCATAGAGGTGTCAATAATGTGTTATTGAACATGAGTGAATGATTTGAGCTGCCTATAACACATGATGGGACTTGAGGAATGTGACTCTTATAGAAATAATGAAAATGAATATAAATAAATTTTAATTTAATTTATGAGTACACGTTCTTTACATTATTTTATTAGTTCACTACATCGACTAGAAAAACTTCTTCCTTTATCGTTAACATAAATGTATTTTCTATTAAATTTCAATCCTATTGAATTGTTTATGAATAAATGACTTATATGAATTCTTTTTACAGAATGGACAGAAGTTGGATGTATGAAACCGATCGGATCTCAAGCGATTTTCAAAACAATTTGGAGAGCTTTATAGATTTTCTATTTCACAATGCTTCAGATAGTGGTTGCATACACTGTCCATGTTCCAATTCTGTTGGTAGACCTTGGTTGAGCTGTGAAGAAGTCAGCTACGACATAACCAAAAATGGTTTTTAAGAAAACTACATTGTGTGGGATCACAATGGGGAGAAAATGAAATCTCAAATTGGTGATGATCAAAATGAAAGGACTGGAATTGAGGATTTGTATGATGATCGGTTTCCATTTATTCGTCATCATGAAATAGAATGGATTTTGATTCAACAAGACTTCGATATGATCACAGATGATGCATATATTAAAAATTATGATATTGATAGGGTGAAAAATTGAATGATGCTTCCACGACTCCAATATATCAACAATGCGATAAAATGAAAAAGCTGGAATTTTTAATCCGATTGTTTCATGGGAAAACTATATATGGGATTTCTAATCCATTAATTGATTACCTTCTTACCCTCTTGAAGGATTTACTTCCATATGATGTAGATATTCCCACAAACCACTATATGGAATGGATGTTAGTTGAGGAACTTGGATTTTCAAGAAACAAAATGTATGATTGTCTGAAATATTTCAGTTTATTATGGGAGGAAACCACTGAACGAAATGATTGTAAAAAATGTGGCACATCACACTGGAAGCCAAAATCTGATAGAACACCATCCCACGTTCCACAGAAAGTAATGTGGCACTTTCCATTGATCCCCATACTCCAGAATCTTTTTATGTCTGATGAGATATCAATAAAAATGAGATGGCATGATACCGAGAGATAGAAGACTAATGATGAGTTGGTTCATCCTGCAGATGGATTTTCATGGAAAAGATTTGATTCTCGACAACTTGATTTTGCAGCTGAGGTGCGTAATGGAGGCTAGGTCTTTCATGCGATGGTTTTAATCTTTTTGGGCAGATGCTTACTTCGCACAACACAAGGCCTTTTTATACACATTTATAATCTTCCCCCATGGTTGTGAATGAAAAAACCTTTCTCTTTCATGAGTATACTCATATCTGGTCCTTCTGATCCCAACATTGATATTGATGTATACATGCAGCCTTTAATAAAAGAGTTGAAACTTCTTTGGGATGTGGGTGTGCGCACATAAGATGCATGTTCAAAAGACATATTTCATATGCGTGTTGCGCTTATGTGGACGATCAATGACTTTCTGGCTTATGCAAGGATGTATGGATGAAGCACGAAGGGAAAACTATCATGTGTAGTTTGTATGAAGAATCCACGATCCAGAAGACTGAAACATTTTTGTAGTTTCAGTTTTATGGGACATCGACGATTATTTCCAAAGGATCATCCATATAGATGAATCGTTGATGATTTGATAATACCATAGAGACCGATGATCCACCTCAGCATATGTCTGGAACTGATGTGCATGTTTAATTGAAAGATTTCTGTTTTTCGTTCGGGAAGGGTCAAATGAAATATGGAAAGAGAAATAATGTGTCCACTGAAACCTGTTACAATTGGAGGAAGAGGAGTATCTTTATTGATTTGCCTTATTGGTCAACCAATTTGTTACGCCATTGCTTAGACGTAATTCATATTGAATTGAATATATGTGAAATGTTGCTTTCAGTTCTTCTAAATGTCAAGGGGAAGATAAAATATGATTTACGATCTCAGCGTGACTTGGTGGAGTGGGGCATCATACCAGAATTGCATCCTGTGCGTATCATTGAAAATAAATGGAAACTTCCATGTTCTTATTATATAACGACACCTAAGAAAAAAACAATTTCTGGAAGTATTGGAGACTATTAGAGTTCCTGATGGCTATTCAAGAAACACATCTAAATGGGTCAATAGAAGATAGTTGAAGCTAAAATCATTGAAGACTCATGATTATCACGTTCTACTACATGAGTTGAATCCAATAGCAATCTGTCATCTTCTATCCAATAATGTATGGGTGGTTGTTATTCAGTTGTGCCATTTGTTTAGAGATCATTGTGTTAAGAATATGTCCAAGTCTTTCTTGCACAAAATGTTGACAGATGCACCATTAATTTTGTGTGAGTTGGAGAAAATATTTCCACCATCATTTTTCACATGCATGTTGCATCTGGCTTTCCATATTCCCACTGAAATACTTCTTGGAGGACATGTTTCTTTTCGTTGGATGTATCCAACTGAAAGATATATGTTCAAATTAAAGTCTTATGTCCGAAACAGAAATCATCCCGAAGGTTCTATCGTGAACAGTTACCTGGATCAAGAATGTATGGATTTCTACTCGATGTATTTTTCTAATCTTAGTACAAGATTGAACAAACCAATGAGAAATGAAGAAGAAATGTGTGAGAAAATTGAACCCAGTTATCCATCACTTCCTCAAAAAGGAGGAATTCCTAGATCATATACATTGAATACATTAATCCATGAGAGCGTGAGATGGAACATCGCACAGTTTTGTTCAACTGTGATTTGTTCGATGACTATATTCGGTAACTAAATTGATTATGTATATCTTACATATATATCTATTAAACTATTCATATTTTTTATCTATAGGGAACATAAAACTATGATAAATAGAAAGCATCGTTCTTTATCTTTGAGAAGAAGAGAGACTTTTCATAACAAAGAGTTTTCTGCTTCGTTAAAATTGAAGGTAAAAATATTAATGATTAAAATAGTTATATCAATATTTAATTAAGATTAATAGTCATATATATTGTAGGTATTGATTTTTTTTGCTGACTCTATCTCTGAGGAAATAAGAGCTTTGGCTTTTGGTCCTAATACCGTGTTTCGTGAATGTAAATCAATTGTTATCAATGGGTACAAATTTATTGTCACTAAATGAGTAAAGAACATGAGAACACAACATTATGGTGTTATGGTTACTTCCACAACAGATTGTTATGCCAGTGCATCAGATAGTAGACCACGATTTGAAAATGTGGGTTATTTTGGAGTAGTTGAGAAAATAATAATATTGGATTATTACTCTCATGGACGAGTCACAATGATGAAATTTCATTGGTTTGACTCGATGTCGAGATATGGCGCATTTATTGATGATTGTGTATTTCAAGTAATTAATATGACTCACACTCTTGCTACTGAAGAACCACATATGTTGGCATCAATGGATAAACATGTTTTTTATGTCAGAGACCAACTTCGACCTGAATTTGGTGTCACAGTTGAAGTAATTCCAAGACATATTTTTGATGATGGTGATGATGGAATTGACACAGTCCCTAGTTCCATTGGAACCAATCCATTTATTTGTTTTGATGACTCCAATAGCTCAATTGTCAGAGTTGATTGTGAACCAGAAGTTGTGGTTGAAAATATATAGAATCATTCATCCATGTTATCAATTCTTGTGGATTACCTCGAGTTGGGTGGTTAAGGTTGGTAATATTCAAATTTATTTAGTATTGATCACAAATATGTTTTAGCTGACTTGACCGTAATGTGAATTTTCAATGTTTTTTTGTTGTAGTTTTATTTGAATTTCATTTTCCAATTTGGAATTGAACTGTATTCAAACCTAGTCAAACAATATTTCTAACTTGGTGAACATTACAACTTGTATGATTTTTTAAATCCATTCAAGCTATTATAAAACAATTGATATCAGAATTGACCGTTATGTGAATTTTTAGTGTTTATTGGTTGATGTTTTATTTTAACTACATTTTCTAATTTGGAATTGAACTGTATTCAAACATAGTCAAACAATATTTCTAACTTGGTGAACATTACAACTTGTATGATTTATTAAATCCATTCAAGCTCATCTAAACCAATTATTAGCTGACATGGCCATTATGTGAATTTTCAATGTTTATTGGTTGCGGTTTTATTTGAATTGAATTTTCTAATTTGGAATTGAACTGTATTCAAACACAGTCAAACAATATTTCTAACTTGGTGAACATTAAAACATGTATGATTTATTAAATCCATTCAAGCTCTTCTAAAACAATTTATGGATAAATTACCAATGAATCCCCTTATTCCCTCATATATTTAGTTTTTTGGGTTACACATTAGTTTCCTTTTTCTAATTAATTACATATTTGTTTTCAAAAGTAGGAAATGAAGTTAATTGAAGAGAGACGAAGGAAAAAATGATGGAGAACAATCATCGAATGACGGAGTTGGGAATTCCATCATTAGTGCCTGTAGTGAGTACTTTATTTAAAATTGAAATATTTAAATAATATATAATGTCATGTGATTAATTTTTTTGTAAATTATTTTGTAGGATCCACCTATACATCGGCAATTATACGACGAGGAGCCTAGTACTAGTCCTAGTACTCAGGCCGGTGGTACGAGGAGGGTTCGTACCAGAGGTGGACGAGCAGCTGCACGTATCGGACTAGACACTGCCCCTCCCACTAACATGTCATCCTTCCCACATTCTGATCCCAGTGTGTCGTTAGGGAAACACGGGATATTTAGGCCTCCCATGATTTTTCTACCTTATTCATATTCTAGCCTATCATTTTCAAATCCCATGATGATTCCCACTCCTAAGTAAGCATCCGGTCAGACAGCTATCCCATCTTCTTTTCCTTCTACTTCTGTCTCTATGAGCTTCTATATTCCATCCTCTTTGACTCCTGTTCCACCACAGGGTGTTCCATCATTTTCTGTGGATCCAGTGGTGCTCAGCGATCAGACCGGCATAGGTAGATTTATTGATCCCTAACAAATTGTTATAGCAATATTTATATTCATTATAACATGTTTTGATAAAATATTTGTTTTTCTTTAATGAAAGATAAATCTACTAACATGAGGCGTTGGTGGGGGCATACACGCATGCGTTTGGTGTGGAACCGGCACACACAGGTTATGGTGGGTTATAATGAAGACAACCAAATGGTTGAGAAAATAGGACAGGAATGTCGGAGTTTTATTGGCAATGCTTTCCAAATACTCTGACATCATTCCCACCATCCTGCTATCATGGAGAAATTTTCCATATGAGGTCAAGGATAGAGCTTGGGCAGAGATATGGGTAAAAAAATATGTTCCATTTAATGCCATGAATTATTTTTGTATTTATATGAATCAATATTTTTATTTCATCATCAATTTAATTTTCCCGATGGTGAGGGTGCACGACCGGATTGTCTAATTCATTTAGGCGAGCTTTGGAGAGCCTACAAGCATGAGTCGTATATTGGCTGGGTTTCTAGAGTTGGAACTGAGTTAGAGGCAGTACCAGTGGTGGATGATTGTCCTATAGAGCAGTATCATCAGATGATTACTCATTGGACGAGTACACAATTTATGGTATTAATGACATTTGAGGTATTTAAATAATAACTTTCATGTATTGAATTAATAAAATTTGTTGCATTTTAGAATTTTATTTAGGAATCATCTGGAAAAAATAAAAAGAACATTGATGCAAAAAATACTTCCACACACTAGGACGCACTACGATGCCTAATCAAAAGGGGAAGCAGGTTTGACAATTGTTTATAAGTTTTCATTACAACTGACACTTTCTTTTGTTTCCTCAATTATTTAATATTTTGATAAAGTTTTCATATAACTTTAGTTTTCAATGTCATTTTAGAGGAAACTATAGAATATTGAAGGACGTGTGCCTCGAGAAAAACTGTTTTTCTCGAGTAAACAGAAAAAAGATGGAAGTGCCATCAACGAAGCGACTCAGCAACAGATTGTAAGTTCTAATCTGTTGAATTTATATTTTAATATATATTTTGTAACTTATTGATATATTTATATTTGTAACAGGCTGCTTTAGAGGCCCTCGATGCCCATGAACCAGTCAATTTTGGGCCAACAGATCACTTACATCAGGTGTTGGGAGAGGAGCGTTCTGGCAGAGTATGCTGCCGACCTAGGATAGCCTCGAAGAGGTATTGGCCCTCCTCAGGTATGAGCTGTAGTGCCACCGAGCTGCAGTAAGTTAGGGCACAGGCAGAACAAGCTGATAAAAGGGCCACAGAGACGGAATAACATTCTGTTAGGGAAAACAGTGTGTTTATGAAATTTATTGAAGTTCTACATCCAACACTTCCAGCAAAGGCCAGCCTATCTTTTGATGAATAAATTCCGTCAATATGTTCTATATATGGTGTACCGGGTGGCAGTTCTAGTGGTCGTCAAGATGATGTTCAGCTTGAATATGATGATGGTGAGGAGTCTAATGCGAAAGAGGAGGGAGAGGAGGTGTGTGTGACGGGTGGCGAGGGCGAGGAGGAGGGCGCTGAGGAGGGTGAGTATGATGATGGGGACAAGGACGAGGGTTATGATGATGTTGACGATGGTGATACTGATGTTGTAAAAATTGATCCATTACATTTTTTACTAATATTACTGAGATTTGATATTTAATCTATTCTAGTTGTTGGTTTTATCTTGACTCGTAGTATAGTATTGGAGTTGAATTATTTTTATATATTATCGGTTTTTATGGATGTTGTTGTCTTTTAGTGGTTGTGTGTTTGGGAACCCCCCTCCTTCCTGGACCTTGGAAAACCCCCCACCATCCTCCTTGGACCCCAGACACCCCCCAGACAGCCCCTGGAGAGCCCCACTGACATCCCCCCATCCTCCTCCCTGGACCCTGGATAGCCCCCCGGATAGCACCCCAGACAGCCCCCCCCCCCCCCCCCCACCCTCTTCCTTGGACCCCAGACAACCCCCCGAACACCCCCGGACAGCCCCCCCCCCTCGAACAGCCCCACGGACAGCCCCCACACCCTCCTCCCTAGACCCCGAACATCCCCACCGGATAGCCCCCCCATTCAGCCCCCCGAATAGCCCCCCCCCCCCCTCTTCCATGGACCCTTGACAACCCCCCAAACACCCCCTGGACAGCCCCCAGACAGCCCCCCAAACAGCCATCCGGAAAGCCCCCTAGACAGCCCCCTAGACAGCCCCCACCCACCTCCTTGGACCCCAGACAACCTCCCGAACACCCCCCCAGACAGCCCCCCACCCTCCTCCTTTTTCCCCGGACATCCCCCCGGACACCCACCGGACAGCCCCCCGGACAGCCCCGCTGGACAGCCCCGCCTCCCTCCTTGGTTTCATTTAATAGTAGAAAATCTATAATATATATTTTATTTATTTTCATCATGATAATCAATGTAAATCACGTTTACATATCTAATCAATATCAAAGATTATTGGTTTGTTATAAAAGAGATGTATTCAATGGGCATGACATTGTTAGCTCCGAAATGTTTCATAGCATGATAAACTAAAATCTAATCTATACTAATAATGATATAAAAATATTTTATATAAATGTCCACAAGATTTTAAGTAATTACCATTCCAATAATAAACAGATGAGGATTCTCATAAAATTGACAACATTTTAAATATATACGAAAAACCGATCAAACGAAATCAGTTTCCATTGAAAATTTTGGAGAACAATCCATGGGTCATATGTGATGTGTACGAATCAACGCCGCCTCAATCTGAGATGCGGTGTGGCCGGAACCACTCAAAGTGTCTGTCTTCTGTTTGAAAAGGACATCATTTTAATTGAAACACATCAACTGGTATACGGAAAACCGACCAAACGCATTCAGTTTCCATTGAAACATTAGGAGAAAGATTCATGGGTCATATGTGATGTGTACAAGTCAACCCCGTCTCAATCTGAGATGCGGTGTTGCTGGCACCACGCAAAGTGTCTTTCTTTTATTTCAAAAGGACGTCATTTTGAGTGAAAAAACATCAACTGGCATACAGAAAACCAACCAAACACATTTGGATTGTGTCAATACTTTATCATAACATTTCATGGGTCATATGTGTTGTGTACGAGTCAACCCCTCTTTAATATAAGGCGCGGTGTGGCCGCCACCACTCAAAGTGTATGTCTTTTGTTTAAAATGGACAACATTTTAAGTACATAAGGAAAACTGACCAAACACATTCGGTTTTCATTGAAACTTTAGCAGAACGATTCATGTGTAATATTTGACATGTACGAATCAACCTCGCCTCAATCTGAGATGTGGTGTGTCCGGCACCACTCAAAGTGGCTGTCTTCTGTTTCAAAAGGATGCCATTTTAATTGAAAAACATCTACTAGCATACCAAAAACTGACCAAACACATTCTTATTGTGTCGATACATTAGAAAAACGATACATGGGTCATATGTGACATGTACGTGTCATCCCCTCCTCAATCTGAGGCGCGGTGTGGCCGCCACCACTCAAAGTGTCTGTCTTTTGTTTAAAATGGACAACATTTTAAGTACATATGGAAAACTGGCCAAACACATTCGGATTGTGTTGATACTTTAGAACAAAGATCTGTGGGTCATATGTGACGTGTAAGAGTCAACCCCGCGTCAATCATAAGCATGGTGTGGCCGCCACCACTCAATGTATCTGCCTTTTTTTAAAAGGACTTCATTTTAATTGAAAAACATCGACTGGCATATGGAAAACCAAACAAATTCATTCCTATTGTGTCGATACTTTAGAAAAATGATCCATGGGTCATATGTGATTTGTAAAATTAAACTACACCTCAATATGAGGCACGGTGTGGCCGCCACCACTCAACGTGTCTATCTTTTGTTTCAAAAGGACATCATTTTAAGTGAATAAAATCAACAGGAATACGGAAAACCGACCAAACACATTCAGATTGTGTTGATACATTAGCACAAAGATCCATGGGTTATATGTGACATGTAAGAGTCAACCCCGCCTCAATCCGAGGCATGGTGTGGCCGCCACCACTCAAAATGTTTGTCATTTGTTTCAAAAGGACACCATTTTAAGTGAAAAACATCAACTGGCATACAAGAAATCTGACCAAACGCATTCTGATTGTGTCGATACTTTAGAACAACAATCCATTTACATATATGATGTGTAAGAGTCAACCCCACCTTAATATGAGGCACAGTGTGGCCGGAATCACTCTATGTGGCTCTCTTTTGTTTAAAATGGACAACATTTTATGTACATATGGAAAACCGACTAAACACATTCGGTTTCCTTTGAAACATTAGGAGAATGATTAATGGGTCATATGTGATGTTCAAAAATCAACCCCACCTCATTCTGATACGCGGTGTGGCCAGCACCACTCAAAGTGTCTTCCTTTTGTTTCAAAAGGACGTCATTTTAATTGAAAAACATCAACTGGCATATGGAAAACCGACCAAACGCATTCCCATTGTGTAGATAATTTAGAAAAATGATCCATGGAACATATATGATGTGTAAGTGTCAACCCCACCTCAATACGACATGCGGTGTGGCCGCCACCACTCAATGTGTCAGTCTTTTGTTTCAAAAAGACGTCTATTTAAGTGAAAAACATCAACTGGCATACAGAAAACCGACTAAATGCATTCATATTGTGTCGATACATTAGAACAATGATCCATGGGTAATCTATGACATGTACGAGTCAACCCTGCCTTAATCTGAGGAACGGTGTGGCCGAAATCACTCTATGTGTCTCTCTTTTGTTTAAAATGGATATCATTTTAAGTACACATGGAAAACCGACCAAACGAATTCAGTTTCCATTGAAACTTTCGGAGAATTATTCACGGGTCATATGGGACATGTACGAATCAACCCCGCCTCAATCTACGACACAGTGTGGCCGGAACCAAACAAAGGTTCTGCCTTTTGCTTCAAAAGGACGTCATTTTAATTAAAAACATCAACTTCCGTACGGAAACTGACCAAATGCATTCAGATTGTGTCGATAATTTAGCACAATGATCCATGAGTCATATGTGACGTGTACGAGTCAACACCTCCTCAATCCGAGGCGTGGTGTGGCCTCCAACACTCAATGTGTCTGCCTTTTTTTCAAAAGGACGTCATTTTAATTGAATAACATCGACTGGAAAACGGAAAACTGACCAAACGCATTCGTATTGTGTCGATACATTAGAAAAACGATCCATGGGTCATATGTGACTTGTACGAGTCAACCCCGTCTCAATCTGAGGCGCGGTGTGGCCGCCACCACTCAAAGTGTCTATCTTTTGTTTCAAAAGGACGTCATTTTAAGTGAAAAACATCAACGGGCATACGAAAAACTGACCAAACGCATTTAGATTGTGTCGATACATTAGCAAAATGATCCATGGGTCATATGTGATGTTTATGATTCAACCCCGCCTTAATATGAGCCATGGTGTGGCTGGAATCACTCTAAGTGGCTCTCTTTTGTTTAAAATGGACAACATATTAAGTACATATGGAAAACCGACCAAACACATTAGTTTTTCATTGAAACATTAGGATAACGATTCATGGGTCATATTTGACGTGTAAAAATCAACCCCACCTCAATATGAGACATGGTGTGGCCGGAACCACTCAAAGTGTCTGCCTTTGGTTTTAAAAGGACGTCAATTTATTTGAAAAACATCAACTAGCATATGGAAAACTGACCAAATGCATTCGGATTGTGTCGATACATTATAAAAATGATCCATGGGTCATAAGTGACATGTAATAGTCAACCCCAACTCAATCTGAGGCGCGTTGTGGCCGCCAAAACTCAAAGTGTCTGTCTTTTGTTTCAAAAGGACGTCATTTAAGTGAAAAACATCAACTGTCATACGGAAAACCAACCAAACACATTTGTATTGTGTCAATACTACAGAACAATGATCCATTGGTCATATGTGATGTGTAAGAGTCAACCCCGCCCTAATATGAGGCACGTTGTGGCTGGAATCACTTTATGTGGCTCTCTTTTGTTTAAAATGGACAACATTTTAAGTACATATGGAAAACCAATCAAACGCATTCGGATTGTGTCGATACTTTATAACTAAAATCCATGTGTCATATGTGATGTGTATGAGTCAACCCCACCTCAATATGAGGTGCGGTGTGGCCACCACCAATCAAAGTATCTGCCGTTTGATTTAAAAGGACGTCATTTTAACTGAAAAACATCAACTGGCATACGGAAAACCAACCAAACACATTCGGATTGTGTCGATAACTTAGAAAAATGATCCATGGGTAATATGTGACGTGTATGAGTCAACCCCGCCTCAATCCAAGTTGTGGTGTGGACTCCACCACTCAATATATCTGTCTTTTTTTCAATAGGACGTCATTTTAAGTGAAAAACATCAACAGGCATACGAAAAACCGACCGAACGCATTCGGATTGTGGCGATACTTTAGCACAATAATCCATGGGTCATATGTGATGTGTACAAGTCAACCCTGCCTTAATCTGAGGCATGGTGTGGCCATAATCACTCTAAGTGGCTCTCTTTTGTTTTAAATGGACAACATTTTAAGTACATATGGAAAACCGACCAAACGCATTCGGTTTCTGTTGAAACTTCAGGAGAAAGATCCATGGGTCATATGTGACGTGTACGAATCATCACACCCCAATATGAGACGCTATGTGGCCGGCACCACTCAAAGTGTCTGCCTATTGTTTCAAAAAGACGCCATTTTAATTGAAAAACATCAACTGGCATACAGAAAACTGACCAAACAAATTCAGATTGCGTAGATACTTTAGCACAACGATCCATGGGTCATATGTGAAATGTACGAGTCAACCTGCCTCAATCCGAGGTGCGGTGTGGACGGTATCACTCCAGGTGTATGTATTTTGTTTAAAATGGACATCATTTCAGGTAAAAATATATGGTATATAAAAAACCGATCAAATTATGAATTGACATCCGGATTCCACATATAATTGTCATCTAAATTTTAAATAGAATTAGAAATGAATTATGTATGTTTATAATTATGTTATAAATTCTAATTTAATTATGGATGTGTATAGTTCAAGGACACATTATATGTTAAATGTGTATGAATTTGTTTTCTATATGCATGTGTTAGTTGGTTATTGCAGGTACAATAATTGTATATGTATGTGTTAGTTTATTGCAAGTACAATAATTGGATTGAAAATGGGAGGGAACAAAATGAGGCCTGCTGTGAAATTTGCAGACCTCCTGTGCAAATTGCAGGCTGCTGTGCAATTTGCACAGCACATGCCATCTCAATGGTTCAAAACCATTGGCATAGCATCTTGGTTCCTTTTTTTACCAGTGGTTTAGTGAACCGTTGGTAAAAATCATTTCCCAATGATTTAATGAATTGTTGGGAAAGAGGGGAATCCTTGGGATTTCCCAACGGTTCAAGCCAAACCATTGGGAAAAACTATCCCAACGGTTTGGCACAACTGTTGGGATAGGTTAGGCTTTCCCCACCCTATCCCAACGGTTCAGAGTAAACCTTTGGGAAAACCTTTCCCAATGGCTTTCTTCCCTACGGTTTTCAGAACCGTTAGTATAACATATACCAATGGTTCTGAACCGCTGGGAAAGGTTTTATTTCCAGTAGTGTGTGCTTAATCATTTTCCACAATTACATGTTTTATTCCCATGATATTTTATCATGATTAATGTTCTTATCTAGTCTATGCCTTATGTACTGCCATGATTTATTTCATTACTTATGTTTTATATTCATGTTTTTATGTTCAAATGCTAATGGATTGCTTGATGTTCTCCATTTTTAACCTTACTGAGCATTTTATCTCACCCTTATTTTGTTTTCTTTTCCCCATGTTATAAATAATGGATTTAGGTAAGAAAAAAAGGGAATAACGTTGTGGGAGATGTTGAAGATCATTCACGATGATTAGTTGATTTTGTTCCGAGTTTCCAAATACACTAAACTATTATGGTCCTTGGGTGTATTTTTTTGTTATGTATTAAGTTTTCCGCGAACGTAATGTAATGTCAATGTACGTCAATCTTGGGTCTCTATAGTTGGTATCAAAGGAAAGGTTTAGTTAACCTTTGGAAACTGGGATTCCATAACTTCAGTGAGATCCCGTTAGATATTTATAAGGTATGTAAATGGATATCCATATGTTTAAGTATAAGTATAGGCTATAGTCCTCGAATTATTTTAGCAATCATGAATAACCTAGGGTGAACCTAAGATGTCCTAGATTAAAGAAGGTGTCCTAAGTTATACATCCTATATGATAATTTTTATGATTATGTGGTTCCTTATTATTTTAACTGTTTCTACACAATGTTTTATTGTTTTAGTTAATGGAGGTAACCAGAAGGAATTAGGGTAAAATTGAATCTGATAGAAAAATTGGTGACTAGGAGTAGCGAAATTTCATAATTCCTAGAGAGAATGAAATTGTGATTATGCCAAATCAGTCATCACGATATATGATTAACAAGGTGAGCTTTAGTGACATTCTAAATTAATAAAATAAGAGGATGATGGACTTTTTTGCATGTTATCATGGAGAGGAACATTGATGAAGGAAGTTGAAGCTTTCTATATATCAAGAAGAAGGAAAGAAGAAACTTGAAGAATACCTCAATTGCAGGGGAACATGTTATCTGTGTGGGGAAAAGGTTCTTAGAGTGATATACTATCATGGAGTTCAATGTCTTATATGTGGAGAACAATGGCATTACCTAACTCAATTCCCCTACCTAATAGGTTACTTCTAAATCAAAGAAGTACCTATTCCATGGTAATCATTAATGATGATGGATCGATGTGTTTATGTATAGGTATTCAAGAATAATTTTGTAGTAGAACTTTTATGGTATAATGGAATATTGGAATATTTATGGTCCATTGTGGTTTTCAAAAATTTTATTGTAGTGGTAACCCTGATTTTTTTGGAAAGGATATGATATGCGCATAATGAAGGGATATTGAGAAAATAATATGTTTGATAGTATTAATGATCTCATGACTGATATAAGGACAACAAGACATCATGTTTTGAGTATATAGAAATTTAGGGATTTTGGTATGTGGAAAGAGTTAACAAATGACAGTATTCATGTTTTCTCTAAGGTTCTATGGTAAATTAGGTTTCATGAGAATACGTGATTAAGGTATTCACATGTTTGGAATATAACCAACAAGATATATCTTATGATATATTGGGGATATATAATGGTAATAAAATTCATTTTATATGAACTCCATAGTAATCTTTTTATTTATACAATGAGATTGGAAAAAAGTATTTTGGAAAATCCAAATGATTGTAATGGATTAATTTAGACATCAGATAGTATTGTTTGAGGTTATAAACTTTTGATATTATTTCTTAAATGTTATAATATTATAGTTTTAGAAAAAGGACAACTCGTAGGACAGCGACAACCAGTCACGTCAGACAAGGATGCGGGAATTGAACCCACAACAAAATTGTGATAGGCCTTTATCACCTACCATTGGCCTATATGAAATCCATGGTTAGTAGAAATTGGTTTTATTTTATTAATAGGTATTATATTTGAAGTATAAGTCCACTTATAGAATCATTTACGGTTAATCTTATCATAGATGGACTTTTTTATATTTAATAACATTTCCTAAAATTTTGTTTTCCACAGATGGGAAAACCAATCATTCTATCGCATGATATTCTAAAATTTCAAGATGGATAAATTCAACTTCATTTCATTAAATTAGACATGATGTTGAAATTTTTCATGGAATAACCAACGATGATATGACACTGAAATAAAGTAATAAATTATCCTTATGAAAAAATTCATCATCTTTAGAGAAATGATCTTGAAAACCAAAAATGTTGTCCTAGTACCCTCATATCTGATGAATCAGATGGTAACTTAGATCATCACAAAATTATGTATTTTTTATTGTTGACTTTTTCATAGCCTTGTTCTATACCACTCTCCATCAGTACATGATGGTTAGATTTCTCTTCTAGATCCATATTTTCACCTATGTTCTCCTATGTGAAAACCCAGTGATGAGTTAATTTGGGTAACCATTATGTTTCTTACTTTAGTTTTTAAAACATTGTTTTAGTATTCCTTTTAAAATTTTCGCTTCTATGAATGAATCATTCATGTAGTAAACCATTTATAACCTCGAAGAATTTCGTGGGCGAAATTAATTTTAACGGGGGTAGAATGTAACACCCTAAAATTTTATGAGAAAGATTCTTTTTAATATATTTTATTTCTTGTTTTGTACGCTACACCAAGATTTTCATGAACTATACAGAACACCGTATTATCTTGTATTATACATAAACACTATTCTTGGCATGTGTTGCATGCAAGAGAGACCTTCTTTAATAGCTTGTGTTGTATGCAATACTGAGTTTCACTAAACAACGATATATTAATATAATATTATTATAAACTAGCCTAATTAATAACATTATCCAAATTTTTTATTTTATAAAATTTTAATTCATATAACACATTATCTAGAACAATGTATGAGAACAAAATAATTTTTTTAGGTAAAATAAGTATTTGTCAAAAAAATAGTTTTGCCACCTTTTGATGGAGAACCCATTATAAATCCAGTTTTTGACATTTTTATAAGTTAATTTTGACAAATTAAACTTCTTATTTTGTTTCCGGATATAAAAATTTACATTGGATAAATTTTCGAAATTATTCTGATAACCTTCTTATTTTTACGAATAGTAATAATATGCAAAATGTTAATTTAAAACAACTTTTTTAATAAAGATAATTTATATGGTTAAACTATAATATTAAAAGGTTTTAAATTATAAATAGAATATATTTTTACCACTTAATATAATTTATGTCGTTGTCATTAATTTTAAATTGAATTCATATATAGAACATTTCAATCTTTTGCAATGTTTTAACATATAAAACCCATTTTCTCAAAAGCGGGATTAATTTTAAATTAAATATTGAAACTTCTATGTTTTGAATTTGGAAAAATATATTCCATATTTGGAATTAGTAGGTCCAATTTATGTTAATATGATACTTTTAATTTTTAGACATTATGAATAGTAAATACGGTAAATTTAATTTACTACATATAAAGGAAAATCAGAAAATTAAGGTAAAAATAAGATTATAAAATTACCCTAATACATACCAAAATTCTATTGGATGAATAATATTCGAACCATATCAGCTAAGTCTCAGAACAGATTCATTTAATGAACTTTTGATCATGAAAACGATGTAATTATTATTAAAACCAAAGAAATCGAAAACATGTCACTCTCTGATATCTTATATGGGTAATAATTTAAATTTAGTGATAAACATCATTAAACATCGAACATAAATAGTCACCATAAAGATAATATAATTATATACATCATGTAAATTTATTTATAATTTTTAGGGATAAAATAATTATCATTAATTGTGACCCAATAGTGATGTTGGAATTATTTTACTTTTTGAAATATCAAATAAATAATTTTAAATATATTAAAATAAATATTATATAAACTATATAATATGATCCAATAATTTTATAGATAATTATGACATGTTATTAAGTTGTTAAATATTTTTTTTCTAATATATCCTATGTGTGGATTTTATTTAAATTCTAATAAATTAATAGTGTCAAAATTGACACTAATGTTATTTTATAAAAATAACATATTATAATTTTTTTTAAAATCACAATAATATTAAAAAATTATAAATTAAAATTTATATTGTCGAAAATGTAATAAATTATCTAATTATGGATAATTCACAACAATAAGTAATTATTTATAATAATTTAAAATTTATAATCTAATTACCACAAATAAAATTTAATATATTAAATAAGGATAAATCTAGTTTATAATTTTTAAAATAAATTCCCTACATGTCCAAATTTTATTTTTTGATGAGATTACAACCAAATATCATCTAATTTTTTATTTTCAATCATTTTTGAGGTTTTTACATGGGTTTTGAGTTTATTATAAATTAACATTTTGGAAGTTTCCAAAAGTGCCCCTCTTTTCTCTTTTAAAGGGGAACATCCTACCTCTCATCTTCAAAACATTTTGAGCAATAATTATCGACCAAACCATGTCCATTTCTCTTATAAACTTACCTATAAACATAATAGAAGTCCTGTTCATTTTCAAAGACCATCTTTAATGCCCTAAGATGAGTTTTAGAAGAGGCACATCAAAGAAGATGTAATATCCTTTACCGATTATTTCAAATTTATTTCTTCTTCTAATTCAACTTATTTATTTTATTCATTATAAAGTAACAGAATTAGTATCCCTCATATAATTATATGTTATTATAATTTAGAAAAAACACCATTTCACCTTCTATCCATCCTATGGAAAACAAAATTATCGCGCATTCGTACGTACGGAATACCGTCTCCACGCCGTGGTGTAATCTATTCTCCCACCACCACCTTTCATGGATGTATATAATGGTAGAAATAATAAATATATATTATTATTATTATAAAATAATACTAATTCTGAGATTTTATATCATCCACACCGATTCCATTCAATAATTATGGGAACGATATCATCGCTCGTGCTTACCTGTGGATTACCATCTCCACGAAGCGATGCGATTCATTCTCAATGTTAACCATTCAATAATGATTATAAATTATATATAATATTTAATAATGAAATATATGATATAATAATTCTATTGGATTTATGTATATATATATTTCATTTACTTCCATTAAATTTAATAAGGTAACGACAACAACGTTTGTTTGTACGTACGACCTACAGTCTCCATGAGCGTTGTATTTCATTCCATTTATCGATCTATTATATATATATTATGAATATATATTATATATAAATCATGTTTTACATTCTTTATGTATGTAATCATGATCTATGTAATCATATTAATAATTATAAGTCAAAACAAAGACGATAAATGAAACGATTTTACCCACGACACTCTTTTAACATGGAATTAACAAATGAACGGGTAATATAATGTCGTAAGTGGATCATATATGATCTAGTAAATATTATTATCATTGTATTAAATGTTAATAATATGTTTAAACCCACTATACATGATTCTCAGACACATTCAAATGAAATTGGACGTAAGTTAAGAGATAATTATTACAATCTTGTACTTATCTGATATTGTTTATCCGTAAGTAATTACCTGGGATATATTTATCATCCATGTCCATGTTTTATAAAAAATGTTTTCATAAAGTCTTTACTATTCTTCCATGTATTTTTAAATTCATTTTTATTCACTATTTAATTTTACCACAATTTATGGAAGGGATATTTTTTTTACCATACAAGGTACTTTTGGAATTTTTTTGGAAAAAGTATGTGGATTATATATTTTTTAACTTATACGGCATGAACGGATATTTACGGTTTCATAATACCTTATTTACATGAATATTATTCCATAATATTTCATTATTATTTGTGAGAAATTTCTTTTCTTTTAAATTGCACAACATTTGGAGAAAAGAAAATGATTTTAAAGAATAAAGTATATTTTCCTCAAAATTCATTTCAAGTGTTTTATCAAAACTATTTTCTATCTAATATGACACTATATAGTATGTTTATGTTTCAATTATAATTTATATATTATTTACATGTTTTTATTTTTCTTGTGATGAAATTATATACATTTTTTATATGGATTATGTTATGAAGAGATGATCTTATAATGAAATGATATCCATTTGTTTTATATGGATTATTTTATGAAGGGAAGATTTTTATGAAACCCATTTTATTATTTGGGTTATTTTGAATGATTTATGATTGTTTTATGGAACTAATAATAATTATTTCAATATGAAATTGGTGGGACATATATCTCCCTCCAATGAATTGGGTAAACATTTATATCTTTTGAGATATTCAAGGCTCGAATGGAAAGTAAATATAGTTTAGTAACACAGGGCTGGAATGAAAAGTAAACCTGGTTCAGTAATGGAATTTGTACACTATGACAGTCTTATAAGAAATGCCTTCACTACTATGGAAATAATATCATGTGCTTAATGTTTTTCCATAATTTCATCTTTTATTCGCATGATATTTTATCATGATTAATGTTCCTTTCTCATCTATTCCTTAGGTTCAGCCAGGATTTATGCCATTACTCGTGTTTTATGTTAATGTTTTTACATTCAAATGTTTATGTATTGTTTGATGTTCTCCATGGTTAACTATACTGAGCATTTGAGCTTACCCTTTATATGTATTATTTTCCCCAGGATATAAATAAAGGTTTTAGGTAAGGAAAAAAAGGGGAAGAAATTTCTGTTAGATGTTGAAAAACATTCACCATGGTTAGAAGATATTTTTCCGAGATTCAAAAGACACTAAACTATTATGGTCCATGGGTGTCTGATTTTGTTATTTATTATGTTTTCTGTGAAATTAATTTAATGTCCATCTATTTTAATCTTGGGTATCTACAATTACTATCCCTAGGAGAGCTACTATGTGGGAACAGGAACTCTGACCATTTTGTGGGAATCCCATCACTACAGAACCAAGATGTAAGGGAAACCTACATCCCTGTATGACATGGGAGTGCAAGGCTCAGTTTCTATATCATTAACCAATATAAACTCTAGAATCAGTCATATTTTTCTAGAAGGATAATAATTCTTGACATGCATCATGTCATATGATTGAAACCGGTTGGGGAAAGAGATCTTGATAGGATGGGGGAACCACTCTTCCATCCATAAGTGTCTAGGGTTACCCACTAGATGAGATGGTAGGTAAGGGTACCAATCCCGACATATACGTAGTGACCCACCCTAATCACTATCCATGATTGATAACCACTTATTTAGAGTTATTACTTAATCATGCTACATCATATACAATAAACCACCATGAATGCTACCACTATTTTCAATGAGGAAAAACTCAGAAGATAAGATAATTGCTAGCTAGAATCTGAGCTGCAAAGAAGGAGAAACACTACATGGATATTACCAATAATAGTGTAAAACATGTACTACTGTTTACATGTCATGTGACCTCAAATTAACACCCAATATTTTCTTATATAACACATATTTCATGGAAATTTAAAATTTCACAATATTTAAATGGTGTACATAGTGTTTAATGCATCACATACCCCCGGGTTGTTTCCATCACCACCCAACCCATCCAAGAGTGTCTTCCACATGTTTTGTACCCCTAGTAAATGACATTTTCTAGACAACCATCCTCTTGGTCATGTAATAATCCTATTCCATTCAATAGAATTTAGTGTTTGTGTCTATATCCATGTTTTCTCTTAGAACCATTTCACTAAAAATGGAAAGCATTTCCATGCCCCTCAGTCACACAACCTAGGATCATAGGACAACATGTTCCCATGGTATATCGTTTTTTGTCCGAAAAGGATCAATTAAAAAAATTGGATGAACACACGATTTTGGATCATGTATTATACGTCGTTTGATCAGTAATTGAAAATGGTAATTCTATTTGAGAAGCATGAAACACCTCGTTTTGCATTAAACTCATAGACCAACAACCATAGGGCCCTTTTCAGTCATCAAATGGATCTTCAACCATAAAAAATGAATGATATTGAGTCCATAGTTAATAATAAAATATGCATAGTTTTTATTAAATAAAAAGTCCATGGATGTTTATCCATGCTCCTAATCTGCTACACCATAATCTGAGAGTGATCATCAACCAACAAAAAGATCTGTTGAACCACCTCACATTGGTTTTTTCCTGGTTCGTACATCATTTATGGGGGGATCCTATCCTCCTATACAATGAACCTCACAATTGTGGAAGAATTTATTAATTTTTTTTAATTAATAAAACATCATTTTAATCCCCCTCCAACTCATAGTCAAATTAGAACATGATCCCAAAAATGTTTATATTGTGCCTATAGAAAATACTACCTTCTGAACTCATCCATGACCTAAGATTTATTATATGATACTTTTATCAACTGTTATTTTGTATTTAAAAATAAATTACAAGTGAGTGATAAATATATTTAATATTTTTAATTTAACCACACTCAACCTCTTAGGGAACCAAAACCCTACACTGAATTAGTGCATGGCTTCTGAAATATTTTAGAAATATTCCATTCTGTTTGATGGAAGACCCAAGTTACTATATCATCCCATACTAATGTATTCTCCTCAAAAAAATTTAAAACTCAATAAAAGGGAAAAAATAATCCCTCGAATGAGACTCCCATGCCAGCGAGCTCGCTATAGGGATCTCGTACTGCCTACAATCATGCCCTGAGGGGAGACACACAGGCCTAAACACACCCAACGTCCAACCCAAACTAGGTAAGAATCGTGAATGAATGTGGTAATATGTCTCCTTGGCTACTATTGGTTGTAAAACCCAAAAACATTATCCATATGATATAATAGGGTCTTCTAGTAGTCATCCTTGATAACCTACTGCTGATATTGACATAATGTTGTAGTTCTCATTCTATCCTAGATCATCTACACCATGTAAACTATAATATTATAATGAAAAAAATATATTACAATGATATTGAAATTTTATGAATTAAAATCATTGGGATATCCAACTTGACACACTAGGTCTGACCAGGCCCTCTATCTACAAACCTCCAACTACACGACTATAATAAGAAACAAGAAGAGCATTTCATTATTTCTCAAACTGATATACTAGCTAAGTAATAAAAATTAGACAAGTAATCTCAAACATAATCAAATATTTTTCATCCTAGGAGTACTCCTAAATATAGGGTAACTCTATTTCAGAAGATTGTACAACCCCTCACCCACCTGGGGAAAGAATCATACCACCGATGGTAGGAAACCAAACCACATTTCTAAATCATTGTAGGGCCTCATTCTGTCACTATAGAAAGTTCATATGGAAGAAACTACCCCCAAGGGTAAGGAAAAATTATAAATATAAATTTGTGGTCAATTATTATAATGTCCCAATTTTATGATACGTTAAAATTAAATAACCTGTTTGGATACAAAAACCATTACAAAACCAAACTCCCAAATATTGTATTAGTTTAGTGCCTCCGGAAACATTGAAACCTGAAAACTATTGTATACGTGAGATATATTATCTCCCATTGGGTTCTTAAAGAATAGAAACATACTTAAAAAATCATGACTAATTGAAATGTTCATATCATGGGGAAAGAAACATAAAAGGTGGTGTGATTAGATAATTAGTATTGGTAGAAAAGGGAGACACATAAGAATAAAAATGATCAATGTGGAATGATAATTTAATAATGAAAATAAAAGCTCATACCCTTCATATAGAAGAACATAAACATGAATCATAATATAAATATTGGTAGTTCAAAATTCAGTAATCATATGTAAATAAGGAACATTTTCCACGATACCCTAACATATGAATAAAATATTGAATTATGGAAAACACATAAGAATGTATTATGATTTACATTGTATTCAAGGAATCACTTCCATTAAAGTCATTGTGGTTCGAGTCCTTTAATAAACCAGGTTCACTACCCATTCCTAGCATGTATTACTAAATTGATTTCACTCATAATTCCATAACTATATTACTAAACATAGTTCACGTAGAGACCCAAAACTTGACATACATGGACATTACATAACTTTTGTGGAATACTTAATACATAACAAAAAATAGACACAAAAGGACCATAATAGTTTAGTGTCTTTGGAAACTCAGAACATAATCTTCTAATCATGGTGAATGATCTTAAACATCTCCCATAAAGATCTTCCCCTTTTTGTTTTCTTACCCAAAAACATTTCTTTATATCCTGGGGAAAAGAAAACAAATAAAGGGTGAGCTCAAATGCTCATTAAGGGTATGCATGGATAAAATAAAACAAACCATATACATTTTAACTTAAAACATGAACAAAATGTTTAAACATCATGATTTTGAGCAATGACATAAAACATGGAAATACGTAAGGCATAGATCATAAATAAACATTAATCTGGATGAAATAGCATGGGAATAAAACATGTTATTGTGGAAACCATTATGAACATGGTATAATTTCCATAGTATCCAAGGCATTGCTGCCAAGACCATCTTAGTGGAAAAAGTCTCTTTCGGAACTGAGTTCACTCCTCGTTCTAGTCTTGTAACATTGAACCTGATTAACTTACCATTCCAGCCATGTCTATCTCATGAGATATACATCATTAAACAATGCATTGGAGGGAGATATAGGTCCCACCCATCTCATAATGAAATCATTCTTACTTGTGCCACAAAATAAACTTAAAACATTCATCATAACCCAAAAAATAAAATGGGTTTCATAAACATCATCCCATCATAAGATAATCCATATAAAAAATGGATATTTTGTCATAAGAAAATTTAAACCATTTAAATCATAGATATATTATACTTGAAACATACACATATTAAATAATTTCATCTTAGATGGAAAACGGTTTTGATAAAACACTTTAAAAGAATTCTTGAGGAAAATATCCTTTCTTCTTAAAAATCATTTTCTTTTCACAAAATGCCATGAAATTTCAAAAGAAGATGATTCTATTGAAAATATTAATTAAATATTTTAGAGTAATATTCATTAAAATAATGCATTATAAAACCTTAAAAATCAATTCTTGCCGAAGAAATTAAAAATAACATTATCCTCGTACTTTTAATGGAAAAGTCAAAAAGTACCACATATGGTAAACAAAAGAACGATTCCTTCCATAACACAAAGTAAAAGAAAATATGGGTAAAATGACTTTAAACATACATGGAAGAATATTGAACACTTTACTAAAACATTTTTATGGATGTGGATGAAAAATATAACCCCAATAAATACATACAAATAATAAATCTCAGATAAAAATGAGATTGAAAAATTTTCCCTTACCTTACGTCCGATATGCTTCATATGTATCTGAACCTCCTGTATAATGATTTAAATAATTTCATTGACTTATTACAGAATCATATTCATTTTTATGTTATCATATATGGTTCACATATGACTTTGTATTACCCTTTCTTTTGTAAATTCCATGTTAAAGTAGCATTTTGGGTAAAATCGTTTCATTTGTCGTACGTGTTTCGACTTGTTGTTCATGAAATTATTACTTATATACTGAGTTAAAAACATTCAGAATGTAAAACATGATTTATATATAATATAAATTCATCATATACATATATATATGATATATCGTTAAATGGAATGAAATACACCGTTCAAGGAGACGGTAGGCCGTACGTACGCATGAACGTTGTTTTAGTTTCCTTATGGAATTGAATGGAATTAAGTAGATGACATAAATATATATATATATATAATTAAAGTATCATTATTATGTAATATATTTCATTATTGTTCATTATTTATACTTTATAATCATTCATGAATGGTTAACATTGACAATGAATCTCTTCGCGTTGTGGAGACGGTAGTCCGTACGAACGCACGAGAAATGATATCATTCCCATGGTCATGGAATTGTATTGAAGTGTATGTATAATATTTCAGAATAAATATCACTTTACAATAATCATATATATTTATTTATTTACACCATTATAACCATCTAGGTAAGGTGGTGGTCGAAAATAGATTACACCACGGCGTGGAGACGGTATTTCGTACGTACGCACGCACGGTGATTTGGATTTCCCTAGGATGGATAGAAGGTGAAATAAGGTTGTTCCATATATATAATAACATATCATAATATTAGTAATCCTGATGTTATTACTTCATAATGAGACAACTAAAGAATAAGATGTAGTAGAAGAAAAAAACTTGGGAGAATCGGAAGAAGATATTACCTCTTCTTCGACACACCTTCTTTAATCTTCCTCTTAAGGAAGTAGAGTTGGTCTTTTGAGAACACAAGAACCTCAAGAATGTTTCTAGGGTAGTGGAGAAGAGAAATGTGCAGGGTTTGACCGAGCTTCAAGGCTCAAAATGGTGTGAGGATGAGAGGGAGTAGGTTCCCTTTTATAAGGGAGGAGAGGGGCACCTTTGGAATTATAAGAAATATTAATTTATAATAATTTCCAACCCAACTTAAAAACGTCAATAAATGACTCATATTATAAGCTTAGATGTGATAGGGTTGTAATATCATCAACAAATAAATTATGGACATGTAGGGAATTTATTTTAAACATTATCAACTAGATTTATCCTTATTTAATCTATTAAATTTTATTTGTGGTAATAAGATTCTAAATTTTAAATTGTTATAAATAATTACTTATTACTGTAAATTATCCATAATTAGATATTTTATGACACTTTATACGATATAAATTTTAACTTATAATTTTTAAATATTTTTGTGATTTTTAAACAATTTATTAATATGTTATTTTTCTAAAATAACAATATTGCTAATTTTGACACTATTCATTTATTTGAATTTAAATAAACTCCACACTGAAGATATATTCAAAATAAAATATTTAATATGTTCCTAACATGTCATATTAATCAATAAAATTAGTGGAGCACATTAAATAGTTCATATAATATTTATTTTACTATTTGTAAAACCAATTATTTGATATTTCTCTTAATAAAAGAATTACTACAACATTTTTTTATAATTATTAAATATACTTATTTGTTTGATAAAAATAAAAAATAAAATACTAGGATGAAGGTAAATATTATAGAATTCATAAAAATACATTTAGTCGGATTAATCTTCTAAAAAATCCAAATTTTAAAATGTTATATGTATTAAATTATTAAGGTGACAACTTTGACATCATATAAAATAAAATAAAATAAGTGTAATAACCAATTTTATAAGACTTTAAAAGGTCATTTTTTCGGTCATTGGATTCTTATGGTGTATATATACACTACCAATAACTTTTGGTCAGGTTTTAGTGACCTTTAATATGTATTTCTATTTAAATAAAAAAATATTATTTATTTTTTTTACTAAATAAATAATTTCTACATCATTAATGTATAAGATAATAAGGTAATTAAATAAATCTTAAAAATTACAAATAAATTAAAATGATAAAGAAAAACATTTTAGATTTCAAATGAATATTTATAACAACATTTATATTCTGTATAACCTTAAATTAAAAATACTTCAATTATTAAATATTGAGTGAGACATATTTCACATTCCTTTCAATAAAATAAACTAAAGGTATTAATCACCTCCAAGTGGGTTCTAATGGAGTCCATTTCGACCCAAATATGACTTAGGACGAAATATAATCATCCATTTGTATTAATACAAGTGTGAGGATAATTTTATAATATTATATGTACCCATAATTACCCGATTTACCTTTTACTATGGTAAATAAAATTTACTGTAGTTACTATTGATAATGCCCAAAAATAAAAAGTATCCTATTAATATAAAATAGACACACTGATTCCAAATATGGAATAAATTTTTCCAAATTAAATATAGAGAAGATGAAGAAATTAAATTAAAATTAATCCAGTTGTCGAAAGAAAACGTGTTTTTGGTTAAAACATTGCAAAAGATTGAATTGATTTAACCTACGAATTCAATGTAAAACCAATGATAATGACATAAATTATATTAAATGGTAAAAATATATTCAATTTATACTTTAAAAACATTCAATATTATAATTTAACCACATAAATTATTACGATGAAAAAAGTTGTTTTTAATTAAAATATAGCATGTTTTTACTATTCATTAAAATATAGAAGTTATCAGAATACTAGGAAAATGTTATCCAAGGTAAAATTTTATATCCTGATTCCAAAGAATAATTTTATTTTGTAAAATTAAACTTATAAAAATAACAAAATCTATATTTAATGTGGGTGCGCCAACAAAAAGCGGCAAAACTGCATTTTCTGAAAAATACTTATTTGACCAGAAAAATTTATTTTATTCTCATACCATGTTCTATAAAATGAGTAAGATGAATAATAATGTTATAAAATTCAAATTTTAGTTAATAATATTCATAACGTCTAGTTCATGATAACCATATATCGTTGTTTAGTGAAACCCGGTTTTGCATACAACACACGCTATCGAGGAAGGTCGCGATTGCGTGTATCGCAATCCAAGTCAGGGTTGCTTGTAGTGAAAAACTCATTTTTTTGCGTATAACAAATTCCAACCATATTTCATTTATACATTTAATATATATGTATATATACACTCAATGTTGTGTTGAATAATTACTATCAAACACACTTGAAATTTTTTTAACACGATCCAAGATTAGTGTTGCGTATACTGCAGGCTAATACGATGTTGCGTATAGTGCAATATAATCATGCTGTAGCGTATATTAGATGATATGAATGAAATTAAAATTAATATATCTTATAAAATCTCAGGGTGTTAAATTCTACCCCCCATAAAATGAAATTCGACCTTGAAATTCATCGGAGTTATAAATGGTTTACTATTCAAAAGTTTTAATAGAAACCCACATCATGAAAAGGAATAATAAAACATAATTTTAAAAAGGGATGTTAGAATCATAACGGTCACCCAAAGTAACTCAGCACTAGGTTTCCACATAAGACAAATCGGAGAAAATATAGATATGGAAGAGAAATCTAACCATCAAGATCTGAAGGAGAGTTGAAGAGAACATGGCTATGAAAAATCCAACAATCACAAAGCCATAAATTTGTGATGTTCTATGGTACCATCTGATTCATCATATATGAGGGCACTAGGATAACATTTTTGGTTTTCACGATCATTTCCCTAATGTTGAATAATTTTTTAATCAAAAGAAATACTTACTTGATTTTGGTACAATCTCACCATTGTTCGTGCCTTGAACAATTTCAACTTCATCTCATAAAGAAAAGAAGTTGAATTTGTCATTCGTGAAGTGTTAGTAGATCATGTGATAGAATGATGAGTCATTCCATCTGTTCCAAACAAAAGTTTAGAAAAAGATATCAAATATACATAAGTCCATCTATGGTGTCGTTAATCATATATGATTCCAAATATGAACTTATACTTCATCTATCATACTACTTAATAAAAATAAAACTTGTTTATACTAACTAGGGACTTCTTATAGGTCAGTGGTTGGAGCTAAAGGCTTGTCGCACTTTGGTTGTGGGTTCGATTCCCACAATCTTGTCTGATGCGACAGGTGGTCTCCCATCCTACAGGTTGTCCCTTTTTCTAAAAATACATTATAATAACAATCCTACAATAAAATAGAAAAAAAATACTATCTTATTTCTAACTTAATTAATTTCAATATTTAGGCTTATCCAAAATATTTCTGTCCAAGCTCATAGTATAAAGAAAACAATTACTAGAAATTTCATCTACCGAGCATGTGAATAACATCATTTATCCCCCATATATCATAAGATATATCTTGTTGGTCAAATCCCAAACATGTGAATACATTAATCATGTATTCTCTTAAACCATAGTGAAAACATGAATGCTATCACAAGGTAACTCTTTCCATATACCAAAATCCCAAATATTATATATACTCAAATCATGATATCACTTTTTCCTTATATTAGTTATGAGCTCATTTATACTATCAAACATTTCATTATCCACTTATCCCTTCTTTATGTACATATCATCTGCTTTCCAAAATATTCGAATCACTTTTCATGGTTACCGGTACTATATAATAATCGAAAACCAAAATAAACCATTACATTGATATTCCAATGTTCTATAATACTATAAATGAGATTCCACAACATTATTTTGGAATCCCTTTACATAAACACTTAATCATTCCACCACATCGTTTTCATACTCAACATTGCTAATAGTGATCGCATGTGACATCCCTTGGTCCTTTTCTTTAAGTGGTTGCTCAAGTTGATCATCAATAACCCTTGTATTAGGGCATTGATTAGCATAATGCCCCATTTCCTTGCACTTGAATCATTGAAGTGTTGGTGGAGCGTTCTCTGTAGTATTTTCTCTATTCACATCATTAACAAACATTTTCCCATTACTTCTACAATCAACAGCTCGATGACCTTATCTTCCACACTTAAAACATTTTCTATTCCCTTTAAGACAATCTCCACCATGCTTCTTTCAACACTTTGAGCATAAAGAAACATTTATCTTATTTTCACCATTATTCTAAGATTTATCATTTAACTCCATCTTTAATTTCTTGTCAAAACTATGAGATAGATATATAACACCAACTTCAATTTCTACCTTGATAGCACAACACACAATTTCTCCATAGCTACTAAAATTTCTTATAGATAATTCCCTTAGAAGACTTGGTTTTAAGCCACTGAAGAATCGATAAAATTTACTTTCAGGTTGGATGATAAAGCCAGATGCATACCTTTCAAGTCTTGTAAAATTCGCTTCGTATATACCAATTGATTCATCATACTTCTGCTTAAGCTCAAGAAACTCATTTTCCACATTTGTTCGAATAATATGAGGGAAGTACTTACTGAAAAACAATTTCTTGAACTCGTCCCATTCCATGTATTCAATTTCATCATGGGGAGTTGTATTCGTAATTAGAGTCCACCACAGGTTTGCTTCACCTTTTAAACGGTGAATAGCTAGAATGACTTTATCGTGCTCCAATGAGAGAAGTATAGAAACTATCTTTTCAATGGTACTGATCCATTTTTCAGCAACCATTGGATCAAAAGACCCATTGAAAGAAGGTGAATGTTGCCTCATGGTGTACTCAATAGAATATTGTTCCCTTCTCTGCTCATTCGGATGTCCATAATGATTCATAGCTTGCTTAAGTATAGCGACAAGATTTTTCACTCCATCTCCCAAAACATTGGTTTGTTTAGGAGGAAAATCATTGAATTGTCCATTACACTGATCAACATGGTTCCTTAGGGTTCTAGCCATCGTCTGAAACCCAAAAAATTAATAGTGTGAGAGACAAAAATCATGCTAGAGAAAATAACATAATAAAGTGGGAGTACATTCAATATCTAAAATCTTAGTTTTAATTCTAATATCATTACTATAATTCTAGGACTATAACATATAATTATACTTAACCTTAGGGACATCCCTAGAAATACATAGAAATATTTCTAGAGGTCTCACTAAAGTTTTGGCATCCTAGTTTCCAGAGGTTAACTAAACCTTTCCTCTCATACGAACTGTAGAGACCCAAAGCATGACGTAATGGAAATTACATTACTTTTGCAGAATACTTAATACATAAAAAAACAGACACACATAGACCGTAATAGTTTAGTGTCTTTATAAACTTGGAACATAATCTTCTAATCATGGTGAAAGATCTTCAACATCTCCCATAAAGATCTTCCCCTTTTATTCTTAACTAAAAACCATTATTTATATCCTAGGGAAAAGAAAACATATAAAGGGTGAGCTCAAATGCTCATTAAGGGTAAGCATGGATAAAATAAAACAAACTATATATCTTTGAACCTAAAAACATGAACGCAATGTTGAAACATCACGATCTTGAGAAAATGACATAAAACATGGAAATACGTAATGAATAGATCATAAAGAAACATTAATCCTGATAAAATAGAATGGGAATCAAACATGTGATTTTATAAACCATTAAGCACATGATATGATTAACATAGTTGCCAAGGCATTGCTACCAAGACCATCTTAGTGGACAATGTCTCTTTCTTAATCGAGTTCACTCCTTGTTCCAGTCCTGTAACATTGAACTAGATTAACTTATCATTCCATCCATGTCTATCTCATGAGATATAAATATTTACCCAATGCATTGGAGGGAGATATAGGTCTCACCCATCTCATAATTAAATCATTCTTACATGTGCCACATAATAAACTTAAAACATTCATCATAACCCCAAAAAATGGGTTTCATAAACATTGTCCCATCGTCACATAATCCATATAAAACGAATGGATATTTTTTCATAAGAAAAGTGAAACGATATAAATCATAGAGATATTATACTTGAAACATACACATATGAAATAATTTCATCTTAGATGGAAAATGGTTTATATAAAACAATTGAAAAGAATTCTTGAGGAAAATATCCTTTCTTCTTAAAAATCATTTTCATTTCACAAAATACCATTCAATTTTAAAATGAGAGGATTTTGTTGAAAATATTCATGAAATCTTGTAGAGTAAGCTTCATGAAAATAATGTGTTATAAAAATTTGATATCAGTTCATTCCATAGAAGTTAAAAAAAACATTCTCCTCATACTTTTAACGGAAAAGTCATGTACCACATATGGTAAACAAAAGAAAGATTCCTTCCATAACACAAAGTAAAAGTAAATATGGGTAAAAATGAATTTAAAAATAAATGGAATAATATGAAACACTTTATGATAACATTTTTGTGGAAATGTTTGAAAAATATAACCCCAGTAAATACTTACTAATAAGAAATCTCAGATAAAAATAAGATTGAAAAATTATCCCTTACCTTACGTCCGATATGCTTCGTATGTATCCTAACCTCCTGTATAATGATTTCAATAATGTCATTGACTTATTACAGAATAATTTTCATTTTTATGATATCATATATGGTTCACTTATGACTTTATATTACCCGTTATTTTGTAAATACCATGTTAAAGTAACATTTTGGGTAAAATCGTTTCTTTTGTCGTACGTGTTTCGACTTGTTGTTGTTGATATTATTGATTATATAGTGATTTATATAATTCTAGAATGTAATACATGATTTATATATAATATATATTCATATTATACATATATATATGATAGATCGATAAATGGAATGAAATACAACGTTAATGGAGACGGTAGGCCGTACGTACGCATGAACGTTGTTTTCGTTTCCTTATGGAATTGAATGGAATTATGAAGTTGAAATACATATATATATATACATAAATCCAGTATCTTTATTATTTCATATCATTAATTATTATTCATTATGTATACTTTATAATCATTCATGAATGGTTAGCATGGAGAATGAATCTCATTGCGTCATGGAGACGGTAGTCTGTACGTACGCACGAGCGATGATATCATTCCCATGATCGTGGAATTATATTGAAGTGTATGTATAATATTTCAGAATCAATATCACTTTACAATATTCATATATAATTATTTATATACACCATTATACCCATCCAAGTAAGGTGGTGGTCAAAAACAGATTACACCACGGCGTGGAGACGGTATTACGCACCTACGCACGTGCGGTGATTTCATTTTTCGTAGGATGGATAAAAGGTGAAATAAGGTTGTTTAATATTTATAATAACATATCAGTATATAATTAATACTGATTTTATTACTTCATAATGAGACAACTAAAGAAGAAGAAGTAGATGAAGAACGAAACTTGACAGAATCGGATGAAGAGATTACCTCTTCTTTGACGCAACTCCTTTAAGCATCCTCTTAAGGAAATAGAGTTTGTCTTTTGAGTTGACCAGATCCTCAAAAAAATTTCTATGGATGTGGAGAAGAATAATGGGCAGGGGTTGGCCGAGCTTCAGTTCTCAATATTGTGTGAGGAGGAGAGGGAGGAGGTGCCCTTTTACAAGGGAGGAGAGGGGAACCTTTGGAATAATAAGAAATATTAATTTATAATAAATTCGAACCCAAATTAAAAACCTCCAAAAATGACTCATATTTAACTATTATATGATATAGGTTTGTACTCTCATCAAAAAATAAAATTTGGACATGTAGGGAATTTATTTTATACATTATCAACTAGATTTATCCTTATTTAATCTATTAAATTTTATTTGTGGTAATAAGATTATAAATTTTAAATTATTATAAATAATTACTTATTTCTTTGAATTATACAAAATTAGATAATTTATAATAATTTAGACTATATAAATTTTAATTTATTATTTTTAAATATTTTTGTGATTTTTAAACAATTTAATAATATGTTATTTTTACAAAATAACAATAGTGTCAATTTTGAAACTATTCATTTATTTTAATTTAAATAAAATCCACACAGAGGATATATTCAAAATAAAATATGTAATAGGTTACTAACATGTCATAGTAATCTTGAAAATTAGTGGAGAAAATTAAATAGTTCATATAATATTTATTTTACTATTTTTAAAACAACTTATTTGATATTTATCTTAATAAAATTATTACTACAACACTTTTGTATAATCATTAAATATACTTATTTTTTGCATAAAAATTAAAAATTAAATACTAGGATGAATATAAATCTTATATATTTCATTAGAATACATTTAGACAGATTTATCTTCTAATACTACCAAATTTTAAAATGTTATATTTATTAAATTATGAAGGTGACAACTTTGACATCATTTAAAATAAAATAATATAAGGGTCATAACCAAATTTATAAGACTCCAAACGGTAATATATTCTATACATGGATGATTATGTTGTATATATACACTACCAATAAGTTTTGGTCTGGTTTGTGAGCCCTTTAATATGTATTACTATTTGAGTAAAAACAATATTATTGATTTTTTTACTAAATAAATAATTTCCGCATCATTAATGTATAAGTTAATAAAGTAATTAAATAACTCATAAAAATTAAAAATAAATTACCAAGATAAATAAAAGAATTTTATCTTTAAAATGATTATTTATAACCGAATTTATATTCTGTATAACCTTATATTAAAAATACTTTAATTATTAAAGTTTGAGTGAGACATATTTCACTTTTCTTTTAAAAAAATAAACTCAAGGTCTTAATCACCTCCAAGTGGGTTCTAATGGAGTCAATTTCGACCCAAATATGACTTAAGACAAAATATAATCATTCAATTGTATTAATAAAAGTGTTAGGATAATTTTATAATTTTATATTTAACCTTAATTACCTGATTTACCTTTTACTATGGTAAATAAAATTTAACGTAGTTACTATTCATGATGCCCAAAAATAAAACATATTCTATTAATATAATTTTTACAAAATTATTCCAAATATGAAATCCATTTTTCATAATTCAATACACATAAGTTGAAAAAATTAAAATAAAATTAATCCCATTGTCGAAAGAAAACATGTTTTAGTTTAAAACATTGCAAAAGATTGAATTGATTTAACCTACGAATTCAATGTAAAATCAAGGATAAAGACATACATTATATTAAATTGTAAAAATATATTCTATTTATACATTAAAACCATTCAATATTATAATTTAACAACATAAATTACTACGATGAAAAAAGTTGTTTTTAATTAAAATATACCATGTTTTTACTATTCATTAAAATATGAATGTTATCAGAATAATATGAAAATTGTATCCAATGTAAAATTTTATATTCTGATTCCAAAGAATAATTTTATTTTATAAAATTAATCTTATAAACATGTCAAAATCTAGAATTAATGTGGGAGCTCCATCAAAAGGTGGCAAAACTGCATTTTTTGAAAAATACTTTTTTTACCCAAACAATTTATTTTATTGTCATTCCATGTTCTAAAAAATGAGAAAGATGAATAATAATGTTATAAAATTCAAAATTTATTTAATAATATTCATAACGGCTAGCTCGTGATAACCATATATCGTTGTTTAGTGAATCCTGGTATTGCGTACAACACACTCTATCGAGGAAGGTCGTGATTGTGTGTAACGCAAGCCAAGTCAGGGTTGCGTGTAGTGAAAGACTCTTTTATTGTTGACTATAACAAAATCTAACCATATTTAATTTATAAATTGAATATATATGTATATATACACTCAATGTTTCATTGAATAATTACTATCAATCAAACTTGAAATTGTTTTTAACACGATCCATGATTAGTGTTGCGTATAATGTAAGCTTATACAGTGTTGCGTATAGAGCAAGATAATCTTGGTGTAGCGTACAATAGAAGATATCAAAGAAATTAAAAAGAATTTATCTTATAAAATCTTAGGGTGTTACAGTTCACTTTTTGTGTTATCCTGGTATTACAAAACATATTTCATTTCTCATTCCATCCTTGTAATACTGAACCACGAATGTTTCTAATTCCAAATATGTTTATCTCATTAGAGATAAATATTTACTCAATGAATTGGGGGGAGTTATTGGTCCCAACCATCTCATAATGAAATCATAAATACATGTCCAAAAATTTTGAAATAATCATATCATAACCGATAAAATGAAATCTGTATTGTAAACTTGTAATAATATCATAACATATAGAAAAAATAGGTTCCGTAATCACTTAATTAATGAATAACGTGTGAAAATAAGTTGGTTTCATTGAAATATTTATTTTTATAGAGAAATGGATGTAACAAACATCAGACCATAAAAAACAAACTGTTTAGAGAAAGAATATGAATGAAAAAATTGAATCATTTCTCTAGAAGGACTTTATTTACTCCAACATAAGTCATCATAGATGTGAAATAATTTCAAAATATCTTTAAAAAATATTTCTTGAAGAAAATATCCTTCTTCATTAATAAATGATTTTTAAAACACCAAACCTTTTGAAAAATATTTTCCTTGTAAATAGACATCATAACTTATAAATAAATCTTAAAAATATTTTGAAATCCCTTTTCATTTTAAAGCATGTATATGATATTAAAAACCCAATGATTTTTTTTTCATAAAACATAAAAAAGAATCCTGAAAAATGTTTTCAAATTTTTCATTTGAAAATACCTTTTAAAAAAATTCTTAAATATTTTCCATTTATAGAGATATTGAAATCTACATCGAAATTACTTCGTGTAAATTTGTGCATGTCATGCGAGTTAAAAACAATATTCCTCTTTCATGGTAAAATGTTTAGAGAAGTACATTTATCAAGAAACGATAAATAGATTTCATTTTTAAAAAATTTAATGAAAAAAGTGGAAAAATATCTTTTAAATATTGTTGGAGAATATTACAATATTCATGGAATACTTTTAGAATAAAAATTAGGGTACATATATTTCTTAACGAATATAGAGGTAAGATAATATTTTATTAAAAAAAATTCTTAACTGTATTATTTAACAAAGAGTGGAAGAAATGGAAAAAATACATGAATCCATTAAGACTAACTATAAGAGAAGAAAATTCATGACCATTCTTGAATAGAGCATCATAATATTTCACTAATTAAATTGTGATCGTAAACAGTCTCGTTAAACAATGGGATTGTTTCAATTAACTCTTACAAAATGGTAACATTTAATCAAAATCCCCATGTGGAAAAATGAAACTACATAAAGCATTAAAATATCATTATAATAATTAGATTCATTTTATAAAATGTCAAAGGTATTTTATACACCTCATATAAATAATAGGTGCATAACATGACATGTGTCTCAAAGAAGGAAAATTGAGACAAAAATTGCATTACTGGTTTAGTATATTTTGAAACATAATATAAATTCTATAAAAATCATTAAATATTTATATAAATACAAATATATTTAATTATATTAGGCATAATTTACATTCATGGATTGTATATACACCAAAAAATGGAAGTGTGTGGTTAATAGGGCATGAATCTCAAGGAAATAAAGAGTGAGATGAAATTCCATTACCTTATGTATTGAATCTATTTATACTAAAAAAACTCCTATAAAATAAATTTAAATTTTTTATAAATATATAAAATAACCATATTGTTACTTAAAATAACATATATGGTATAATTATGGCTTTATATTACCAACATGTAAACAATTCTATGTTAAGGTTTTACATCGGGCAATATCTGCAATGTTTTTCTGATGTGTCTCGATTTTTTATATCTTTGGTTATTATATTAATATGATGATTTCAATAATATATATCGTGATTTATATATAAATTATGTTCATTATAATTTTCTTATAATAATCTGTATAATATAAGCAGTATCATTCAGAATACACAGTTCAGGGAGATGACAATTCGTACGTATGCATAAACGATATTTCCGTTTAAATGTCGTGTTTTATGAAATAAATTAATATATATATATATATTAATTATAGTAGATTTAATATATAATATATACCATTTATATTAACTAATACAATCCTTAATACATTCATGTAGTGTTTGTACAAATCAAATTGCTTTGAGGAGGAAATAGTCCACATTTCCTCAAATATAATAATTGTAAAAACAAAAAATGTAAATATAAATATATTTTTTGTAAAGGAATTAATTAATATAAAATACCTAATCTATATAATATATAACATACATAAATTTATTTTACATCATAATATCCAATATGATAGGTAGTAATGGAAAAATGAACAATTATCTTTTAGTGAAGTTGTATTATGCCATATACATAAAAAGTATGTTCGTTACCCATTAGATGGATGTGTGTATAATTTTATGTCGAATAAAAATAATTCAAACATTGTAGTAATTTTTATATAATTTTATTTATACATTAATGGAATAATATTATTTTATAGAGTTGATAAATAAAATAAAACAACATATTTTGAGGGAGTGTGATACGTCAAAAATTGGGTAACTCATTTTGGTTTTCACCAAAGGGAATCCATGGAAGTATTTATGGAAAAATCAGGATTCAAGGGGAATGTTCCAGATTTTTGGGAACTATTGGGGTAGATTTTGGATTATATTTAGTGGATTTAGAGGTGTGAGGACGTTGGAGGAGAGAAGACATTTTATAATAGGGTAGGCGTGGAACTCTTGTAATATTTTAAAAGAAAGAAACCCCATCCATATTTATTTTTGAATTTATATACAATAATGGACCAAAGTAGAGAAAATGTATTATAGTGTTGAAATATTGTCTTAATGTGGATTTTGGACAAATTTATAGATCATTTTGGGCCTTAATGTTATTTATCAGTCCCTTGTTAATATTAATTTATCCTCAATCGTTGTAATAAATAATAACCACTTCAAAAATATTTTTTGTCCAAAAAAATTTTAACATATAATAATTTATAAATTAGTATGATTTAAAATATGGAATACATTTTTAAAAATTAAAAACACATAAGAGGAATATATTAATTTAAACTTAATCAAGCCGTCCGATCGAGAATACGGGTTTTTAATGAAAACATGATCAATAGTTTACTATGTTTTTATATCCAATTTCTTTGTGGAATTGGTTCTAATGACCTACATGAGATTATGTAATGATGGGATGATGTTTATTAAACCCATTTTATTTATTGGGTTGTTATGAATGATGTATGTTTATTTTTTTTAACAAGTAAGAATGATTTCATAATGAGATGGGTGGGACCTATATGTCCCTCCAATGCATTGGGTAAGGATTTATATCTCATGAGATAGACATGGCTGGAACGGAAGGTTAAACCGGTTTAGAAATATAGGACTGAAACGAGTAGTGAACTCGATTCAGAAAGAGACTTTGTCCACGAAGATGGTAATGGCAGCAATGCCTTGGCTACTATGGAAATCATATCATGTGCTTAATGGTTTCCACAATTACATGTTTTATTCCCATGATATTTTATCATTATAAATGTTTCTTTATGATCTATGCCTTACGTACTTCCATGTTTTATGTCATTACTCAAGCATTTGATGTTTAAACATTATGTTCATGTTTTTCAGTTCAAATGTATATGGTATGTTTTATTTTATCCATGCTTACGCTTACTGAGCATTTGAGCTCACCCTTTTTATGTTTTCTTTTCCCTAGGATATAAAGAAAGGTTTTAGGTAAGAAAAAAAAGAGGGGAAGATCTTTATGGGAGATGTTGAAGATCTTTCACCACGATTAGAAGATTATGTTCCAAGTTTCCAAAGACACTAAACTATTACGGTCCTTGTGTGTCTGTTTTTGTTATGTATTAAGTATTCCACTAAATTAATGTAATGTCCATGTACGTCAAGCTTCGGGTCTCTACAATTGGTATTAGAGGAAATGTTTAGTCAACCTTTGGAAACTAGGATGCGAAAACGTCAGTGAGATCCCTAGAGATATTTCTAAGGTATGTCTAGGGATGTCCCTAAGGATAAGTATACGTATAGGATACAGTCCTAGAACTACGGTAACGATCATATAATTTATCCTAAGATGTTAGATATTGAGGATAATCCCCCTTTACAATTTTGTTTTCCCTAACATGATTTTTGCCTCTCACACTATTCTCTTTGGGTTTTAGAAAATGGCTGGAAACAGGAAGATTCATGATAATGGAAGATATAGTAGACAATGGAATGATTTTCTTCATAAAAAACCAAATGAAATAGGATCTGGAAGTCCAAACATCATTATTATGCCTAATCAGAAATCTCATAATATGATTAATAATATCAACTTTGGTAAGTTTCCTGACTCATATAATAAGAGAATGATGGAGTTTCATGATGATCATAGAGGGAAGAAAGTTCAATTTCCCTCATGTAAATCATGTGGGAAGAGGCATCAGGGATATTGTTTAAAATGTACTGGAAGATGCTTTGGGTGTGGAAAATAAGGACACAAAGCCAGTAAGTGCAAAGGAAAAGGTTCATTTAACACCATGGACAAGGATAATGGTATTGCTATGACCTCAAAAATGATTATATGTTTTAAATGTGGAATGTATAGGTATTATGCAAACCAAAGCCCAAATGGAAAATCTCATGAAGAGAATCAGCATGTTCATATGGGTAGTATTTATGTGGATGATGATGAGGAGACTACAAATGATATATGAGCTGAAAGAAGTGTTGAAGCTCAGTCGGTTGTTTTAGAAGGTAGTGGAATGATTGTATGTTTATCGAGAGTTATGTTGTATATTTAATGGTACTATGGAATAAAGAATCATCTAAGGATTGTTACACTATTGTTTTTCCTAAAATAATTTGAATGTATATGTTGAATGGTACCAGTAATCATGGAAGGTTATTCAGATATTTTTGTAAAGTAGATGATATGCGCATAATGAAGGAATAAGAAGATAATGAGATGTTTGATTGTATTCATGAGCTCATGATTGATATAAGGACTAAGTGATATCATGGTTTGAGTATATAGAATTTTGAGGATTTTGGTATGTGGAAATTGTTAACTTTTACCTGCATTCATGTTTTCACTAAGGCTCAATGGGTATTCATTTTTCAAGAGAATACATGATTAAGGCCTTCGAATGTTTGGAATGTGACCAACAAGACATATCTTATGATATATGGGGATCAATGATGGTGTTAAATATCTGGTAATCGTTTTCACTATATTATGAGAGTGGACAACAGTATTATGGATAAGCCTAAAGATTGGAATGGATTATGTTTAAGGATATATTTTTTTCGATATTATTGATGGGATGTTATAGTAATATAGTTTTAGAAAAAAAGGACAACCTGCAGGACGGGCGACAACCCATTGCGTCGGACAAGGATGTGGGAATCGAACCCACAACCGAAGTGCGACTGGCCTTTATCGCCTACCACTGGCCTACAGGAAGTCCCTGGTTAGTAGAAACTAGTTTAATTTTATTATGTGTTATGATATATGAAGTATAAGTTCATTTTTGGAACCATATACGATTAATCTATCCATAATATGGACTTATAACTTTTGATAACCTTTTGTTTGAATGAGATGGTATGACCCATAATTCTATCACATGATCTGCTAACACATCACGAAAAACAAATTCAACTTCATTTATTTAAGGGATGAAGTGGAAATTGTACAATTCACAAACAACAGTGAGATTGTACCAAAATCATGCAATTATTTCGTTTAATTCAACAACTTTAGGGAAATGATTTTGAAAACCAAAAATTTTGTCCTAGTTACCTTATATCCGATGAATCAGATGGTACCTTAGATCATCACAATTAAATTGCTTTGTGATTGTTCGATT
The DNA here is from genome assembly GCA_963277665.1 of Viscum album. Lineage (NCBI taxonomy): Eukaryota > Viridiplantae > Streptophyta > Magnoliopsida > Santalales > Viscaceae > Viscum > Viscum album. The sequence continues at coordinate 1,148,784,160 of OY728121.1, read as the reverse complement.
TTTCATAGCCATGTTCTCTACCACTCTCCATCAGAACTTGATGGTTATATTTTTCTTCCATATCCATATTTTCACCTATGTTCTCCTACGTGGAAACCCAGTGATGAGTTAATATGGGTAACCGTTACATTTCACACATTAGTTTTTAATTCCATGTTTTGGTATTCATTTTTACGATGCGGGTTTCTATTAAAGAATCATTCGAGTAGTAAACCATTTATAACCCCGATGAATTTTGAGGGAGAAATTCATTTTAAGGGGGGTAGAATGTAACACCCTTAGATTTTATGAAAAATATTATTTTTAATTTCATTAATGTCTTGTGTTGTACGCTACACCAAAATAAGCTTGAACAACATGCATCCTTGACTTTCCTTGCATTACACGCAATCACGACCTTCCTCGATAGCGTGTGTAGTACGCAATACTGAGTTTCACTAAACAACGATATGCTATTAAAATATTATTAATACTAGCCGTTTTGAATAGTAATAACTAGCTTTTAAAATTTTAGAAATTTTATCTCTCAAAATGGACTTCATTTTTGGATTCGGAGTATCGAATTTAGCCTACGGTGAAATTTTGGTACTTTTCAGATAACTTTCATATTCTGATGAATAGTGAAAATTACTAAATTTTAATTAAAAACAACTTTTTTAATCGAAATAATTAATAGTGATAAATTATTAATTTGAGTGGTTTTAAAGTATATTTAGAATATATTTTTACAATTTAATACAATGTTGGTCATTGGATGTAATTCTACATTTTAACTAGACATAAACAATTGTCAATCTTTTGATAGTTATTATCTCTTAAGAACACGCTATTTGTTTTGACGACAGGAATTAATTTTTAAATTAATTAATGAAACTGATATGTTTTGAATTTGGTAAAATAGACATCATTTTTTAGTTCATAATATCAAATATAGATTAGGCCTAATTTTTGGTATTTTCCTGGAAACTTTCATTTTTTGATTAATAGTGAAACCACTAAGTGGTAGCTAAAAAAATGAATTTTTCATAAAACATTATTTTACCGTTTCTGTGAGTGAAATTTCAAAAATCCGGGAGACACGGTTGATGTTAGTAAGTAAAATGTGGTTCAATGAGATTAAATAATTTTTGGTGAATAGTAACTTTTTACTTTTTTTTACCACGGTTAAAAGTAAATAGGGTAATTAAGGGTAAAAATGTTATTATTATTAACATAACACATATCCTAATTCTATTGGATAAGTGTAATTAGACCAAAAACAACCTTAGGAATAAAATATAATCATTTAGCCCCACATGGATTAGATTAGGACATTTATTATTAATTTATTTAAATAAGGGTTAAAATAGTTAAAATCGACATTTAATAAGTAAATCAATTTTAATATAGGGATATACATAAGATAAATTCGACTATAAATTCTCATTATAAAGTTAAAAATATTTCCTACATAATGGTATTTTATTTGTAATTTTTAGACATTAAATAATTTAATTTATTTATGACACAATGATGATGCAATAATTATCTTATTAATGATATATTGACATAATTGATGTTATAAATACCCAAATAAATGTAATTTGAGACTTTTTATGAATTCCACTAATTTTCTAGGTTAATATTACATGTTAGTATTGATTTAATTATCTTTTTTCGAACTAATCATTTTGTTATGAGTTTCAAAAAAAATCAATTACTAAATAGTGTCAAAATTGACATAAAATAGTTTTTAAAACAAATATTATTTTATTAACTGTTATTTTATTCTTAAAAATCTACGGTTCGGCCAAATGACTTCGATAAGGTTATATATATTAATTATAAACAACTTGTGGTTCGTTTGGCTTGTTATAGTATGTTTATTAGCCTTATAGTTTAAGAACACAAGAAGACACGGTAAAAGTAAAATTATTTAACTTAATGTTAAATATAAATGATAAGGTTAAAATAGGAACCTAAACTTGTCTAAATTCTATTGTATGAGAGGATTTCGACCCATCCCAACCTTATCTTCTAAATAAATCAATTTGGAGCTATTTAAAACCGAATCTGACTTTATAATAAGATAATAGTTTTAGTTATTCCAAAGGTACCCCTCTCCTCCCTTTTAAAGGGGCACCTCCTCCACCTCTTCCTCACACCACATTGAGCCTTCAAGATCGGGCAACCCCTGAAAAATTCCCATATACACTTCCATAGAAACATCCTAGAGGCTCTGGTCTTCCTCAATGACCAATTTTAGTGCCCTAAAAGGAGATCTCAAAGAGGTGCTTCAAAGAAGAGGTAATGTCCGTTACCGATTCATTCATCTTTATTTCTTCTTCCACTTCTTCTTATTTAGTTGTTTCAATATGAAGTAATAACATCAGTATCACTCATATAATTATATGTTAATATAAGTATGAAACAACCCTATTTCACCATCTATCCATCCTACGGAAAAAGAAATCACCGCGAGTGTGTACGTACGGAACACCGTCTCCACGCTGTGGTGTAATCTATTTTCCACCACCACCTTACTTGGATGGGTATAATGGTGTAAATAATGACTATATATGACTATTATAAAGTGATATTAATTATTAAATAGTATACATACACTCCAATAAAATTTCACGATCATGGGAACGATATCATCGCTCGTGCATACGTACGGAATACCGTCTCCACGACGTGATGAGATTCATTCTCAATGATTAACCATTCATAAATGATTATAAAGTACATATAATAAGTAATCATGAAATATATTACATAATAATGATACTGGATTTATGTATATATATATATGTATGTCATCCAATTAATTCCATTCAATTCAATGAGGAAACGAAAACAACGTTCATGCGTACATACGGCCTACCGTCTCCATGAACGTTGTATTTCTTTCCATTTATCGATCTATTATATGTATATTCTAAATATATATTATATATAAATATTGTTTTACATTCTGGATGTAAGTAATCAGGATCTAAGTAATCATATGAATAATTACAAGTCAAAACACAGACGACAAATGAAATGATTTTACCCAAAACGCTCTTCAACATGGAATTTACAAAAGAACGGGTAATATAAAGTCATAAGTGAACCATATATGATATCATAACAATTATTATGATTCTGGAATAAGTGAATGACATTATTTAAATCATTATACAGGAGGTTCGGACACTTACGAAGCAAATCAGACCTAACGTAATGGAAAATATCACAATCTCATTTTTATCCGAGATTGTATATACTTTGGTATTTACTAGGGTGTATTTTATCATCCACATCCATGTTTCCTCAATATGTAATGTTGTTTCCATCCACCTACAATTTTTTAAATCCAATTTTACCCTTCGGTGAGTTTTTAGTAAATAATATGAATGGAATATTTTGTCATTTTTCATACGAGGTACTTTTTTGACTTTTCTGACAAAAGTACGAGAGGAATTTTTTTTAACGTATACGGCATGAAAGGATTTTTATGGTTTTATAAATCCTTATTTTCATGAAGCTTCCTCAAAAATATTTCATGAATATTTTCAACAAAATCCTTTTCTTTTATAATTTCATGACATTTTGTGAAAAGAAAATGATTTTGAAGAAGAAAGGATATTTTCCTCAAGAATTCATTTCAAGTGTTTTATCAAAACCATTTTTCATCTAAGATGAAATTATTTCATATGTGTATGTTTCAAGTATACTGTCTCTATTATTTACATCGTTTCACTTTCTTTATTATGAAATGATATCCATTTCTTTTATATGGATTATGTAATGATGGGATGCTGTTTATGAAACCCATTTTATTTATTGTGTTGTTATGAATGATGTATGTTTATTTTGTGTAACAAGTAAGAATGATTTAATTAAGAGATGATTGGGACCTATATCCCCATCCAATTCATTGGGTAAAGATTTATATCTCATGAGATAGACATGGCTGGAACTGCAGGTTAAACCGGTTCAGAAAAACAGGACTGAAACGAGGAGTGAACTCGATTCAGAAAGGGACTTTGTCCACTAAGATGTTCATGGCAGCAATGCCTTGGCTAATATGAAAATCATATCATGTGCTTAATGTTTGCCACAATTACATGTTTTATTCCCATGCTATTTTATCATTCTTAATGTTTCTAAATGATCTATGCCTTACATACTTCCATGTTTTATGTCATTGCTCAAGGTTTTGATGTTTAAAAATTATGTTCATGTTTTTAAGTTCAAATGTATATGGTATGTTTTAGTTTATCCATGATTATCCTTACTAAGCATTTCAGCTCACCCTTTTTATGTTTTCCTTTCCCTAGGATATAAATAAAGGTTTTAGGTAAGAAAAAAATAGGAGAAGATCTTTATGGGAGATGTTGAAGATCTTTCACCACGATTAGAAGATTACGTTCAAAGTTTCTTTTTCATCCGAGTTGTCTTTACTTCAACTCTATTTTTTATGTATCATGTGGGTTGGTTGTATGAATTTATCCTACATGAAGATAGAAGAATACCAATTTAATAAATATAATTAATTCATATTATGATCAATATGCAGAACTTGGAAAAAAGACATGTGTAAATTGTTTTTTGTTGATATTGGTATTGTATAGGCTTTTTTCCTACTAAAAACATTGTATTTGGGGGTCCTTTGTTGTGTAATGAATTTATATGAATGTGTGTTTTCCTGCTTCTGGTTAGACATATGCAAGGAATCTGTTAACCATAAATATTATTCTAAAATAAATGGATGCCACGGGATTATATGGTTTCTAGGATAACACCCAAAAATATTTGGAATTGAATACATGATTCCATGATCAATCTAGAAGTATGTTTTTTTCTATTATGTGTTGAAGCATGTTTACAGACAAGATTGTGTGTCGTGGGTTGGTTCAGATGATATTGGTAAGGGAATATGACTGTGTTGTGATATGTGGGGGTAGTGGATGAGATGTTTTATGTAGTGGGGTTGTGATTTTTGTAATGGTACATATGATTATTCAATGGTTATGTATGATGGTTATGGTGTGTATATGTAGCAAGGTAGAAAAATATAGATGTGTCTATAAATTTGTGGTGATGTTGGATTGCAAAAAATAATGTAATGGGTTGTTGTATGGTGATACTTCTTATCTGTTCGTTATTATTATAGGTGAATTAATTATTTTTATTTGAATGTATGGATGAAAAATGGTATATCTATTTTCGAGTGGAATCTAAAAAATCATTTATAAGAAATTGAATGTGGGATGTGAACAGATAAAGAATGAATGATAATATGATGGAATTTAATGAACATTTGTGTTGTTAATATGGGATTATTCAATATTTTTGAAATCTGTTAAGAATATAAACATCGATTAAATGTGTAATGCGACTTTATTCTTCTGTTATTCTAGTTTGGTTTGGTGCTTATGAAATGTGGTTGGTTCTATTATATCTTTCCAAGTATTATTGTAATTAACAATTTATGTTAAAAAATTTGAATTGATATGTTTAATTCATATTTTGATTATGGATTTTATTATTTCACTTATTGAAGTTATAAATAAAAAAAACATGATGGTGGTGTAAATTGTGTTTGTGGACTTTTGTGTGGTTGGTAACATAGAGGTAGTAGCAAAGGTAGTTTTTTTAGTAGAATGAAATCACATGATTTGGGCTTGAGGGATTGGTATCTTATTTGTGTCAATTGTATTTTTATTTTTCATTTCAATACACACCCCAAACTTGTTGAGAACTATGTGTCTAACACCCCCATCTTCAAGGAGGAGGTTTTAATTTCCCGTCATTATGGTGGGAGGATGGATGGCTGGTTACTTTACCATCCATACTCCCTCTTCTAAACATTGGTATCCCATGTTTCTTTAGGAAAGATGTGGTGTGTTTTTTGAGGACCATCTATCTATGGGTGAGTGGTTATTTCCTAGTTTCATCTTGATGCGAGGTGATGTTTTGTACTTTAACTTGTGTCATTGGGATGATATGTTGTGTGTTTTTTGGTCCATGTGTCTGTAGGTAGGTTTTTATCCCATGTTGTGTGAGGGACGAATGTAGTCAGCTTCATTTTACAGAGTGAAGTATCTAGCTATGATACCCAGGTGTGTGTGGGAGGGATTTTGTATCTTCTTTTTTCTTATGATTCATAACTAGATTAATAGTCCATGTTTGTGTGGGTAGGTTGTGACATGGGTCTTGTGGAAGTGGTAGATGAATCAGGATGTTCTCTATTAGGATATGAGCTGTTAACTAGTGGGAAATGGTGTGGGGTACCCAAACATCGATGTGATTGCTATAATTCTTCACATGGATGTGTTATTTGATGAGTGATTCTTGGTGAGGTTAGGTTTTTGATTAGTATGCAAGTGTATGTGTTGTTTCATTATACTAATTTCACACTAGTGCATTAGTATGCTCATTTTTCATGTTTAGAAGATACTTTGGTTATCCTACATAGTATACATTTATGCCCACCCTTTGTATATGAAAACAGTTTTTAGGTTTCTAGGATTACATTGTGGGCTATGAAGGGAATTTATTTGTTGGAATTTTGGAGTTGTTTCTACGTCACTACCTTATCATTTATTTATATTGTTTTTTCATTTGGATACATTTATATTTACCAGTTTTTATATTAATTGAATTATGGGATGGTTTCGATTTATTCCATATATATGTCATGGAGTTGTTTGTAGTTGATTAATCATATATTCTGATCTAGTTTTCTTACAAAGGGTAATGGATCCTATATAGTGTGATATTTTTAATAATGGTCCATGTCACCAACCTGGGGCCTACTAATGGTGGGACTCAGGGGGTCATTACCTCCCTTTGTTCATTTACATCAATGAGGGGTGTCTTTGGAGTGTGGGGGTTGGGACAGAATTGTATCAGAGATAATAGTTTCAAGATAGGATATAGATTGGAGTTTGGCACAGTGTGTTGTTCATTGGTTTGTAGGGAAACTATGTCCGGTGAACTTGTTGGGTGACATAGGCTAGAGAATATAGGATAGGATATAGAATTTTAGGGTGCCCTATGATCCGATACAAGGAATTTGAGCCAACCAAACGACCATGTGAGTCTACACTATTTATAGGGTAGAGACCCTATGAAAGGTACATGCTTCATAATTACTTGTTTTATTGTTTGATTTGGGTTTCTATGAAATCCTTAAACATATAAAATCGAATTAAAGTAAATGTGATATTTTTCGCATATTTCTATGACATTTCAGATGATTTTTTTCTAATAAAATTCATTAATTGTTTGGTTAATCATTATTCAAACCTAGAAGAATGAGTAATATGATGGTTAACTACCTTGAATTTCTTTTCTGAACCCCTGTTTAAGATGGAATGTGTTGTTTCCTCTTCTCTTATATAATAAATCTTGATAAATTGGATTTTTTATTCCTTTGTTAGAAACGTGTAACATGCCATCAACTTTCCAAATGTTTGAAATTTGTTAGAGAATCATGATTAGTATATTTTCTTATGATCAATAGTTTCAATTTTTCAAACACATATGAATCATGTAACATTGATGATGATTTTTCCCTAGAATGATAAAATATCTCATTATTTTGAAATCATTCTCCCATGAGAGTTAATATAAAAATTAATTTACATTACATTTTTAAAATTTATTATAATAACATGTTGATGATTTGTGGTGAAATATGGCTATAGAAAATTAAATTCTTTAATTCCTAATAATGTCCTTACTAGTTGTTGAAAATTCCAGTGAATTTGGAAACCAAATCTAGAATAACATTGTATTTATTTTGAATCGTTTCAGTTCTAATGTTTTGATATAACTATATGTTATGGGCATATTTTTGGCTAGATATTATTTTTACATTTACTTATAAATTTTTAAAGTGATAATCATTAATCCTTGTATCTTATTAAGGATAAAAAATATTAAAATTCAGAAAAATATTATTTTAGAACTGATAATAAGTTTTTTCTATTTAAATAACATTAGGTCACATGTTAATTCCTAAGTTGTTTGTTATGGGAAGCATGTCTAAAGTTTAAATGAATTTTTTGGAAACTATGAATGTTCTATAATGAAATATTTGATCATGATAAATTATGAAATGTAGTAGTACAATGTGAGTAGTTTTAATTTTATTATCAAAAATCCTGTTCTACTTTGAAAATTATTTAGAATTTTGTGTATAAAATATTGTATTTGAATTGATCACATGATCATATCCTATTTAATTTTTTATGAAGTTGGATTTTATGTCCAATGATAATAATATAAACCTAGAAGGTATTTTTTAACCATATTAAACATGGAGTGTTATATAACATGTGTGCTCTTTTTTCATTAACTTAGTTGCATTCAGGTTTTATTTATATCTAAGACATGATGATTCCCCAGAAATAACCTAGAAATATTTAGTGTTTTCTTTTGCATTGTTACTATTGCATTGTTATGTTGATATGCCTTTCAAAAATTATTAGTTGTTGGTAACATTGTTGTTCAATGATTGTTGTAGATAATGATAGCATCTATATGACTAGTTTCATAAAATCAACATGTATTTAAATAATAATCACTCACATATGGATAATGAACAGATTCCCCATATGAAATATATATTTTTTAATTTACCCGTGTCAAATAATGAAATGAAGTAATATAAATTACTGGATAATTATGTAAGATTCTATGTGTTTCAACTATGTGTGATTATTCTTGGAGTGATTTTTCTATGTTACATGTGATTTAAAAAATCCATCAATTATATAAAAAAATGGACACATAATCCCTATATAGGACATGTTATACCTTGTCATGATTAAAACCATGAGGGCATTTCAATGTTTCACAAAGTGGATAATATCTCAATGTGGGAAATGGGATTCCTAGTTTTGTGTTCATGGTATGTTGTGTCTCGTGATAATTGGGATAGTTGGTTGGGGAAACTATTATTGGTGAGATGGAGAAGGTTGTTATGTGAAAATGATCTTTTCTTAGGTTTGGATAAATGGTGCAATGATGTGGTTCTGTTAAATGAATTGTAATTTTTTTAAGTTGAAATGTTTGGCCGATGGTTGTGTTGTGCAGTAATGGTGATGTGCAGTGGAAGAGATTTTTGATTTTTGTAAGAAGGATACATTTTTTTTGTTTTTTTGTGTTATTATAATATAGATGCAATCCCACACCTCTTGTAAAAAGGTTAATTTCATAGAGGTAGAAATAAAATAAATTGATCATCATGAAATTAATGAAGATGGGATTTCCTCCCAGCAAATATCATTTCACGATGGAAGTGATAGGGATTTTTTACTAATATATTGTTGTATTTGATTATTGTGATTGATTTTATGTTGATGACATCTATTACGACCTCAAATCTATAAATAAAGGGAAATTATTTTCTATATCAGGACACATTATATTATGACACATTTCAAAACCGTATGGGTGAGTTAGTGCTGCCCAAGGAATACATTAACATGTTGTGGTGGATGGGATCCCTTGATTTTTATGCTTGTTTCGCCTCTACCAATATAAATATAAGTTTTCATGTGGTTGGAGGGATTATATTTGAATCACATACAAGTAATTTCCTGAACCTATGAAAAATATTAATTTTAAATGGAGAAGACTTTATTGTTTCTGCATAAGTATATTCCAGGTAATTAATGTTTTGATGAAAAACTAGGAAAAATTTTAAACATGGATAATATTGTACATTTATATCTCATTTCGCAATTATTAAAAATGAAATATTTTAATTCATGTTTTCTAAATAAATTATTAATATTAACTAAGTAAAATATAATGATTGAATTCTATTCATAGAATAAAAATAATTGGTGAATACATGAACCCTTTCAATATATGGTTTGTGGCCTTGGGGAATATGTTAAATTAAATTTATTTTATAAAATTTTATAATAGTATTTTCACAATGAATATTTTGATAAATTCCATTTAATAAAAGGGATTCAAAAATGGGTTTTGAGTTAATGTTTTTTTTCTTATCCTACATAATTTGATTTACATTTTCATGGAAATGATTTTACAGTCATGTTTTCAAACATACCATGCTTCAAAATTAAATTTTATGATACATGTCTAGAAATTAATAAAATTGTTACTCGATCATGGTAATGTATTAATTGTTGAATTTTTAATCATGAAATGTTGTAAATGGTTTGAATTTAAATTTTATTGATTAAAGAATGCTGAAAACGAATGTATAAATTTCTATTCAATTCCTTGTAGAAGTGAAGTCGATGATTTAAAATGTATAGCAATGTTTTCTATGATCTGAAACAATCCCATCCTTTTGAAATGATTTGGAAAACTTTTGTGAATGTGATCCCTTCTTTTGGGTTATTATGATATGTTAATTTTTTTTCACTTTATATTTGACATGTTATGCCTATCTATGTGATTGTGTCATTGTTTAAGAGTTAACTCCCTAGATGGATAGTTTTAGAGTAACTATTGTGTTCTATATATATCTATAACCTTTAGAGGTATCTTATAGGGTGGTTATTTTCACCAATTTTTTCTTTTGGGGTTTGGTTACAAATTTTAGAGGGCGACAATAGTTTGAGAGGTATCTGATGTAATTCCTTAGTCCTCTCTGGCATATTAATTTGTGAAAGTCTACTGTTTGAAGTGTTCTGGGAGAACAGGGGAATCTAATATCAAGAGTTTTCCAAAAATCTAGTATTACTATAGTAGATAACACTAATAGTGAGTTGTGAAACTCGTTATTGATAGCGGTTCACAATATCTGGTCGCAACAGAAGGTCATAATAGCAGGTCGCGACAAATGGTCGCAAGATCAGGTGATAATACTGAGTCGCAACAGTAGGTCCTAGTACTGAGTCCCAATGGTAGGTAATAATTTATACTCACACTACTCAGTCACTAATAGTGTGTTTGAATGGTGAATCACACTGGTGAGTCATGATGGTAGTTCTCTAGTGGTGACTCTGTACGATGACTCATTAAACTGTGGGTCATCCAATGATGAGTCGCCAAATGTTGACTCATCCATCAGTAACTCGTGATAGTGAGTTATCCACTAGTGACTCATGATAGTGAGTCATCCACAGGTAGCTCTTTGAACAGTGAGTCACCTAATAGTGAATCATCTAGAAGTATCATGTCTAATGGTGAGTTATCCATGGGTGACTAATCCACCGGAGACTCACGGCGGTGACTCACCCCACAGCGAGTGATTTCCAACAATTTTCAAAAATTTCAGGTTTTCCCAAATTTTTCCTATTTTACCCCTTTGAAATATTATTTTATGTGAATTCCGTTAAATTCAATTTGAATGGATTTTGGACCCATTTCTATGAGTATTTATCTTCTAAAAATATTAAACATCCTCTAACTCCAAAACTGTGTGTTCTTAGTGTAGATCTTGCTTTAATGTATTTTCAAAATAGTTAGTCATGTTTTTATATGAATTTTCCTTTCTAAAGCTATGATCCTTTAATCCTAGTGTGTTTTCCTTTTTCCATCATGATATAAGGCATCTAGAACGATTTATTCCCAAGGAGTCATGTGTGGTGACACACCATTGGATCATGTTTCCGTAGAGGTTTTTTTGATTAATGTACACCCATAATTTTGTGAAACTAGGAAGTGATGAGTGATTCTTCTTCCATATAGGTTTTACCTTAATCTCTTTTATTTGTGTATTATGTATTGTGGATGTATAAATATCCTCATTGTGAAGATAACATAATACAATGTTAACAATTATAATTGAATCAATTTGGGATCAACATAAGTTACTAAGAAAAGTGGCATGTTTGCTGCTTTGTTATTTTTTGATGTTGGGATTGTATTAACTATAAGTCTACTAAAATTTGTTGTCACTAGGGGTCCTTAATAGTGCATTTAATGTTTATTAATACAATTATTTTTTCTTCTGGTTAAAAAATTCAATGAATAAGTAAACCACTTATATTAGGAAAAAATAAATTTATGCACAAGGATTATATGGTTTTCATGATAACACCCTAAAATAAGTGTAATTGAGTAAGGGTTTATATGCTCAATCTCAAACCATGTAATTCCCTATAATGTGATGTAACATGTTTTTGGTCAAGATTGGGTGTTGTTGGTGGGCTCTGATGATATGGTGAAGGTAATATGACTATGTTGTGATATGTAGGGGTAGTGGATGAGATGTTTTATGCAGTTGGGTTGTCATTTTTTAATGTTAAATATGGTTATAGAGTGGGGATGTTTGATGGTTATAGCATGGATTTTAATTAAGGATACAAAAAGGGAATGTGTTTGTATATTGATGGTGATATGGAATTTTAGGAAATAATATATTGGTTTTTTATGTAGTGATATTATCTATTTTTAGTTATTGTACTTAGTGAATTAATTCTAGTTTCTTGGGATATATGATCTAAAATGATAAATCTATTCATGGGATGAATCATGACAAATTGTTTAATTGAAATTTAATGTGGGATGTGAATAGTTAATGAATTACTAATAACATGTTGTAATTTTTTGAAAAAAATCTGTTCTTAATATAGGAATATTCTGTATTTTGGAAATTTGTGAAGTAGTGAAATGTGGAAAAAAAATTATTGTGACTAGTGGCTTGTGTTCTAATTGTATAGTGTTTTACTTAAGCTATGTGTTTGGTTCAATTATATCTACCGATGTATTAATATAGTTAATATTGTATATTAATGAATTCAAATGGAAATGTTGAATGAGGAAATTTATTATGGGTTGTATTGATTCTATTTCTGCTGTTATATATAAACAAACTGGATGCGGGTATGAATTGAGTATGAGGATTGTTGAGTGGTTGTGAATTTATAGGTAGCATCAATGGTAGTTTTTATTATTTTGTTGAGACAACATATGTTTGGATAGAGTGATAAGTATCATGTATCCATTAATTGTATTTTCCCTTGTGATTTCTATATGCACCCACCCCATGTTGAGAACTATTTTCCGAACACCCCCATCATCTAGGGGGAGGGTGTCCTTTACCAACATCTTGAAGGGAGGATGAATAGCTGGTTAATTTATCTTCCATGCTCCCTCTAGTATTAATTAGTTTCCCATGTTTCTTATTGCAGGATGTGGTGTGGGTTGTGAGTCCTACGTGTCTATGAGAGAGTGGTTCTTTTACTAGTGTATTTTGGACGATATGTGATGATTTGTGATTTCTCTCATATCATTGGGATGGGAAGTGGTGTGGTTTGTGTCTCATGTGTTTGAAGGTGAGTATTGAGTTACATGTGTGTGAGGGAAGGATAGGTTTAACTTCATTTTCATAGATGATTGGACTAGTTATGAGACCTAGTTTTGTGTAGGCAGGTTTTGATGTGAGGATTTTGGAAGAGGAAGAAGAGTTCAAACATTCCCCAAAAGGGTATGAGTAGTTAACCATTAGGATGTAGTGTGGGGTACTAAAAATTTTATGTTTTTACTATATTACATTACGTACATGTGTTATTGGGTGATTGAGCCTTTGTGATTTTGGGATTTTGGTTTTAGTACCTATTTATGTATTGTTGGGATCAACTACATTCACACTAGTTCATTTGTATTGTATTTTAATATGTGCAAGAGATACATTGGTTTTCAAAATTAGTATTCTAGTATGCTCACCCAAGGTATATGAAATAATTTTTTAGGTTCCAAGGGAACATTTTGGACTGTGCTAGACATTTATAGTTCATTCTTTTGGAGCTATTTCCTTTTCAACCCATTAGTATTTATTTATTGTGGTATTTTAGTTGTAAACTTTTATAAGTATGTGTTTTTATTTTACCTGAATTGTGGGATTGTATGGATTGATTATATATATATATTTCATGGATTTTTTATGGTTTATTTAACCTTTCTATTGATATTATTTTATATAAATATTGGAACCTCCCATATTGTGTGATCTTTTCACCCATTGTGCTAGTCAATTACCTGGGGACTACTGAAGGTGCGACTTGGGGGTCATTATCTCCCATTATTCATTGCCATCCAAGGAGGGGTGTTTATGGAGGTAGGGGTCATGACATAATAAGTTAGAAATATAAATTTATAATCATACCATATTTGGTATTAGATATAATAATATGGTTGCTCAATATATTTATAATAAATATTTATTAATTATATATGAGGTTCATATGAGTATGAATATAGTCAATACTTTAGGTAAGGGGAAATCATCTCACTTTTTATTTTCATAAAATTCATGCCATATTCAAAACACGAATAAATTTTTTGGTATTTATAAATAGATTTATTATATGATTATTATTATATTTTTTTGGTTTTACATGTCCATTTGATAATCTTAATTTAATATTGTTTATGTGTCAAAATTTTCAAAGTTGGTAAAGATATTTTCTCTCAATTTTCCATCATTGACACACATGCCATGTTGTGCACAAATATTTTTGTCATGACGTGTATATACTAATTTTGAAATGTAATATCTTGAATCTTATTATTTACATTATATTTTAATCTTCATATAATTTTATTCTTCCTATTGTGTTATGATTAAATGTTTCCAAATTGGTAATAGTTTATAGCAAAAATATCACTTCTTATCAAGATGTTTTTTAATTATGATCTCATTGGTGAAATATTGTGATACATCCCTCAATACCTATTATAAATTTTCCTAACCTATATTTAGTCATGTTATATCCATTTAATTATACCATTTTCCCACACTTTAGAACATAATAGGATCAATAAAGTGTTTTTATATATGTTCTACATACCTATCCCTTCTATGAGAAATGTGTTTGGATTTAAAACCATGTTTTCAAAAAGGTTTCTAAAAATACTCTATTATTATCCTATTATATTTAAAATAGATATTAACCATGTTTCTCTAAAAAACATATTTTCAAAAAGGAATCTTCTTATCAATTTCAAATTAAGTAACTTTTATAAACATTATATAATGAAAACGATATGTTTTGAATTCAATTATTTACCCTTTAATTTCCCTCATTCCTATTAGTATTATTCTTCCAAATTGTAATGTTATTTTTTAAGGAATCATTTTTCCTAATATTTTGGAAATTCATTGTGTATGTGGTTTTTTATTAAATGGAATTCAAAAATGTTTTATGTTTTAAAATTGCTTAAACTTATTATCAATACATCCTTTATAATTTTTCAAAATGTAATATTGAAATAATAGTGTTTAAATTATTTGGAAACATTCTTTATAAGTTCTCAATTTATTTTAAAAGGAACTTATTGTTAATAATTTTTTCAATATTATTTTATATGTTTTCAATCAAAAATATTTTAAAAATTATTTCAATCCTTAATTATATGTTTTCAAATGTATTTTCAAATAAAAAGTTTTTCAAAATTCTCTTAATCATTAATTCTATTTTTTTTAAGGGAGATTGTTTAAAAAATTATTTTATTCATTATTTCAATGTTTAAAAAGTATTTTCAAAGAAAATGGATCTTAAAAAGGTTTTATAATATAAAATCATTTTCTAAATAAGAAAGGATATTTTCTACGAGGAATTTATATAAAAGAATATCATCAAATTAATTTCCATATATGATAATATACATTGGCACTAGTCAGGCATTTCTAGGATATTTTCTAATGGTTCCATACATATTATTACTCAGAGTGGTTTATGTTTCCATTGAATGTTTCTTATGAAATGTGTTTCACTATCATGAGTTATTTACCTGGAAAGTCTGCCAGAGGAAGAAATCCCCTGACCATTTATTAAATAATAAAAAAAGTACATAAGCGCACAACGAAGGACGTAGGCGAACATCTTTCCCACGTCCAGAATTTAGCACCAACAAAGAAAGACACTTACATATCATAATACTCATAACCTTCCCCCCCCGCCATAGTCAAGTATTTTTTCAGTAGTAGCTAATTACCATTCTGAGTTTGTTTCATATTTCTTCAAGAGGTTTTCATACTACTCTCTGAGCTTCATCTATTCTATTGACTAGCTCTCTTTGCTGGAATGTGCATGACCTTTCTTAGACACAAGTACTGCTCTTCTATCCTTCTTGAATGAAGACCTAGTGTTTACCAGTTTTGGAAGGTAAGAGTAATACTTACTTGCTTTCCTCCTTGGTGGAACAGACTTATTTCTGTCACATTTAGACGCCCTGCTTCGCCCAACTTGAACAATGTCACTATAAGAATGTCTGAGCACTCTGTTGTTTTCTTTGTCACTACGCGAGAAACTTCCCCTATTTTCTATTCTCTTCACAGAGGCAGAATTGTTGAATCTATTATCCTTCCTTACTGTGACATTTTCAACATCATCCAGTATCCCTCTCACCGCAGAGTTACTTTTATACTCAGTTACTGCAGGAGATTTCCCGGACTCAACATCACAACCATCATGCAGCTCTAGCACATGTTCTGTCATGCCAAAATCCACCTGATTCTTAGGAGTGATCTACACAATTTCAGACAGCCTAGAGTCATCCATCACAGCAGCAACATTCTCATTTTATATGCAATAAAACCTATTTCCTATTGTCCAACAGCCTTCCACCGCATTCCTATTATCCAACCACAATAGGGAGCAATGAGAACCATAGGCCATCACAGACAGCTTACCAAACCCAAGATCACTCGCCAACCTCTCAAATACACTCTTGACTGATGGTTTACCATGTATTTGCATCTCTTTCAGACCACTTCCATTCATAGGTTCTTCAATTGGGTTTCCATTCCTCATTTCCTGTGCCTCCACCTCATCCAACACATCCTCCTCCACCACTACAACCAGAGAAGCATCCGCCACTGTAGCCACTGCTTCATCAGCCACAACAACTCCAGTTTGATCACCTCCTGTACAAGTACCCTCATTGAAGACCTCCACCGCCAGTTGCACCAGCTGAGGTTCCTCAATTCCAGATTTTGGATCTGCAATACCAAATCGAACCTCACCAGTACCAACTCCCTCACTGCTACCTACAACCCCCAGATGCAACGACCTCGGATCATCCATCCTAGAAATTTCCCTCCCTTCCATCACTGAGTGGATTCACCTTGTCTTACCCTTACAGAAAACTACATCTTTGTGGCCAAACCACAAACAGGAAGAGCAGTAACATATCTAGGATTCAAACACGACTTCTTTCTTCCACCGAAACTCCTCTACATCAGTTATCCAAATGAAGGTCACCGGATCCCTCACATCATCTACCTCAACACAGATCCTCGGACAAACTAGATGACACACCTCCTGATTACAGAGATCTGAGCACATGTAATGACCCACCATATTCTTAATGACACAAAGAATAGACAAATTTTGAAAAGAAAGGGGTAATCCATGGAGACATACCCACATCGCAATTGTTGAAGGGTCTCACCTCATGTAGAAGTCTAAGATCCAACGTAACAGGTAAAAGGAAGAGTCCTTGCATCACTGAGGATCACTTGACCAAGCCCCAATCAGATCCTCCTCCGATCGAAACCGGATCATGAAGTGTTTTCGGTCAAGCAAGTCAATGACTGCGCATTGCAGCAGATTCCATGCTTCAGCAATGAAATTATCGAACACATACACAGAGGGCCAATTCTGTCTGAATCGTGCAATTATGGTGAGCCGACACAAATCTAATGCATCGTTTAGCTCCGACGGAAGCAGAGTCAGAATGGGTGTCTCACTAAAAAACCAGGAACCTTCGGAGACAGTCGGATTCACAGGAAAGGAGAAAGGGTATCAGAAGGATCCGGGAGAGCCCTAGCTTTCCCAGGCTAAGAAGGTCGTGAAACTCCCCCCTCCACCGTGGAGGGGGTAGCGATCCCCCACAACATGCAGCTAGGTCATCCGTCGCAGAGAAGCAAGAGAAGCGATCGACTGATTCCAAACGTGTTGGTATGTTTAGAGGGTATTCATGTGGCCTTACCCCACCCCTATCACATGTCCCCATATAAGCCCAAGGTGGATACCCATTGGGATTGGTCTAGTTCCTCGTGGAGTCGAGGGGATGAGAGGATCGCTGGCATATACTGCACATTTCCTTTGCGAGGACTCGAACCCGGAACCTCGACGACAGGACGCCACCACCTTAAACCAACTCACCCAGCCCCCACGGGAAAAATAAAACGTGTTGGTCAGTTTTAGTGGTATTGAGGCAGCCTTACACCATCCCCTGTCAGATGTTCCCAGCTAGGCCCAAGGTGGCCAACCCGTGGGTTTGGTCCAGTTCTACACAGAGTGGAGGGGACGAGAGGATCACTGGCATATAATGGATGTTGAATTTTTGAGGACTCGAACCTGGAACCACGATGATAGGACACCACTGCCTTGAACCAACTCACCCAGCCCATGTAGGAATCACTATCATGAGTTATTTGTTTTTGAAAACTATTATTATTTTAGGAGTTTTATAATAATGAAACTCAATTATTTTAATGTGTTATTTTATGATAGAATGATTATGAAACCAATTTTTTTCAAATGATTGGAAATGATTATACTTTTATGACCCCCATTAAATTTTGTGGGTTTTGATAGGATGTTTATGAAACCCATATCTTTTATGGTTAATGATATAATGACTGTTTTATTATCATATAAAATATTAATGAATGATTTTGTTATGAGATTTTTTGTACCTATATAACCCTCCAATGAATTGGGTAATGATTTATATCTCATGAGACAATTATGGTATTAATGTTGATGGGATTAATCCACTATGGGAAGAAATGGAAACCTAATCCATTACATGGAAATGATTGTGAATAGGGGTGGTGGTGTATCTTTCCCCATAGTTGGAGTCACTATTAAGATGGAATATGTGGAAACCTGGTCAACTATTGGAAGATAGGGAAATCCAATCTGTAATTGCCAAACCTTTTATCAATAGAATCTACCTTCTTCTATTTATGATATATGTTATAAAATACATACATGGAATATAAATTCCAATAAAAACATTACACTCATAAATAACGAATGAAATATTTAATATTTTATCAAATTAAGGAACCTATACCAGTGGAGCAGTATCTTGACCTATAAAATCATAATTTCAACCTTATAAATAGTAAACTGATCAATAGAATCATAAGAACATTTATGACAGTGTAAATTAAATTTTTGAATCATATAAACAAAAATTTAATAGATATATATTCAATAATTTTTTTAAAAGGTTGTGACTTAGTCAAAGACAAAGACACAATTTATTAAAAAAATAACGTGATTCTGAAATAAGGGATTTTATTACAATCTCTTTCATAAAAAGTGTTGGGATTAACGGGATGATCCTCCTTCGAAGTAATTATCTTATTAATACCCATGTTATCAAGAATATATAAAACCTTGTTCGCTTCATGAAATATGTGCGTGACAATTTAGTTGATCTCCAGAAGTGAAGTCAGTCATCTCATCTAGAGGGTAGTGAAAGGCCAAGTGAGATGGATTACTCTGTTCCAATTCTTCTGGACAATGGTGTTTGAGTCACACTCCATCCAGATGTTGTTCCATCCATTTTTCTTGATGAAATTTACAGCATGAATCACACCCATCATTTCTGCCAGCAAGGACGAGGTCGTACTATAGCTACAAAAGAAGCATCCATGGTAGTGCCCAATAAAATCTCTGAAGATATAACCACAACCAGCAGGTCTGAAATTTCCTTTGGAATCTTTATCAAAACTTACAGTAATCCATCCTGGAAGTGTGGTTATCCAGAAAACTTCAACGCTGCATCTCAGTTGCCTGTAGATACCATCAACATTAATATGACTTAGGGTCTCAAAATCACCAATGAAGTTGTCATAATAAGCTTTCTGTATCGAATCGGAATCATTAATGGCCATTTGAATTCGCAGCTGACCTTCATTATGATTGAATGAGACCTTTATTAATTTTCTATTATGTTAGAAAAATTGTTTAAACTTGAAAATATGGATTCTTCTAGTAAATGATGATTTTAATTAAAAAATTAAAATTTCTCATATTTTTATAAGTATTTCCAATAAATATAGATATGTTTTGAATTATACTCATTAAAAAATGGTTAGGGTAAATTTCTAGAATTTTTCTTAAAATGTTGAATCATTGGTGATTAGTGAATTTTAAGTATTTAAAAAATAAATTAAGTTATGCATAATGGATGAGTAATTAATGATTCATGGAATATTTAAACCCATAATCTCGAAATCTAATTCTATATTAACTTTATTTAGTCATGGAATCATCACAAATACTATTCTTGAGGAAAAATAATAAAATAATGAAGAAAATAATGAGAAAACACCCCTCTTCTTTACTATAAATACCACCCCTCACAACCTTTTTTATCACACCTATGATGCTCTGATGCTTTTAAAGATTCTACCCAACCCCCATAATAATACCATTCCCCATGTTAAGGAGGTTCTAGTCTCAGAAAGAGTTCAAACATGGGTTCTTTAATAAGCTTCCCAGAGATAAGATTTTAGAAGATAAAATCCACTTTATTTTTATTTTAATTTATTGTAATTTCTTTTTTTTTCTTATTCTCTCATAACAGAATTTAACTAAATACTAATGAAAAATAATATATTTTTTATCAACTATAATTTTATATATTAAATATATTATCCATCATCATACTTCGTTCTCCATCTCTTTTATTCTAAAAATAAAATCAATTCCTATGATGTGTCAATTTATCAACGTCATGGAAAATACCATTTTTATATTCAATTAAATCCTTCAAGGATGTTCACAAAACCACTAAAATTATTTTTAAATAATCTAATATTTATTTTTATGCAATTTCTATGTTCTGGAAATAATATATTTAAATAATACTAAATGGTAAAATAAATCTAGTTTTTGTTCTCTAAAACCGCCAAAATTAACCCAAACTATTATCATTAACTATTTATTTAATGATTCATCCTCATTACATATAATAAAATTATATATAATAGATATTTAACCACTATAATTTCATTAATATAATATAAATTTAATTCTAGAAAATGACCTCCACTTTACACGATATTCTATTAATGTATACAAGTAATCCGATCATGAAACCCATGAAAATAAAAACCATAAAATGAATAAATTAAACTATATAAATCATTGGAAATATAATAAATGAACCTAATAAAACAATAATGAGTCAAATTATTTTTAAATGGGTACCAATAATATTTTTAAATGTGTGTCAGACGTTATAAAGAGTGATGGGTAACTGATATAATCAGACAATTATATATGGATGAATACAATTATAAAACTACTGTTAAAAATCATGTTGAATTTTCATAAATTCTTATTATAACTTATCATAGATACGACCATTACAAATTGGAAATTAAATATTCCAATAATTGAAAATGTTATATATATAAATTCTTAATTGAACATATGATGGGAAATTTTATCCTTCATGAAGAATTATGTTTTAATACGTTTCATGGATAACCTCATGACTAAATCCATAAATTCCCAACATGAATCAAAGACGTCAGTTGGGGAATATTTCAGATTTAATATTATCTCTATGAGTTTAATTAATTTTCGTACAATAATAGCAACTTGGTTACACATAAGTGGCCCTAGGATGGAATGATGATTCCTTTATTGGTTTCCATTATACATTATGCTATAGTTTATGACCCCATGGGGTTGTATTATATTTTCTTAAAGAATAAGTAACTAAAAACTCAATTGGCGGGGAATAAATTTAATGAAAATATCTTTACTAAAAAACTTCCCTCTTCATGGTATATATGATTTATCATTTTCTTCAAAAAAATCAAGATAAAAAAATAAAATATTCAATTGAAAAATATTTGGACAGAAAATTTTGTAGTTTATCATGGAATATAAATTCCCATTTACACTCCACCAACACTAATATACTCATGGTCTATGATTTTTACCAATATAACAACTTTTTGAGGGATTTTAGATTAGTGCAAGATGATTTCAGCTTTTAAATGTTATAAAATAATATTACTAGTGTATCCCTTCACCAGACCTCTCAACATTATTAATATACTCAATCAAAATGAGTGAAGAAATAATAATATTTATTTCAGTATGAAACTCAATGCAATAAAAAACTGATAGTAGCTTAATATACAAGTAGAGAACCTGAAAATATTCTAAGTTCATCTATATATGTTCTATGATTGTGACACATGATCTTGTAATCACATCCATTAAGAAAATAGTGTATAATATATGATAATCATTATATGTACATGAATTTGATCATCATGTTATCATTGTGCACATACAAACATGTGTATATCCCCCATGAATATGAAATCATTCCTTTTATATATCTCCTCATTGATTGTGAAATACATAATAACTTATAATAATAAAATTTGAGTGAATAAATCTTTGATATAGAAATAAGAGAGGTTCTTAATGGAATGTATTGTTTTCCAAATATAGAACAATCTTATGTGATTGAAATGTCAAAAATCATATTACACACACAAATTTTTATAACATGATCTTTATTTATTTAGAAATAATATTTTCAAATGCACTTAAGTACATTAATTACACAAATGATAAAAGTATAATAATGATGATCTGTAGGATGGATTAATATTCATTTGATTAGATCATAAAACATTATTTTCATAAAAATATTTATAAACAAGCATAATAAGCTAAAATTGGTCCATGAAATTTGTGTAATATAATTATTCTTATATAATAATATTATAATAGAACACGATAATCAACATCCATGGATTCTATTAAATCTCATTAAAATCCTTTTACAAATATCCCTTCCCATATGATATAATACTTCACTAAATTTCCTAATATATGTTCTTTATAACATGGAGTATAAAAAATGAAATTCCCTTTCATTGAAAAAATATTATCTTATACTTTATGGTAATATTTTTAAACTAAACATCCATTAGAAAAAATTATCAGGACCAGACTAAATCATCATATTAGATTCTGATATTAATATATCCAATAATTATCTTACATATAACATAATCACTAAATGTATATAATAAAATTCAAAAATATATAAGAATACATATATTTGGGATTATGTATGATAAATTCTATTAAAATTTATATATATTTATATATATATCAATCATATTATATAAATTAATAATAGAAATATTTATGCTTATGAATCACATTAGGGAAATATTTTTGTTGGTAATAATATGTTTTTTGAATAACAAAAACTCATAAACAATTGATATTTGTGGAAAAACCTAATACAGGCTAATAATCTCACCCATTATAATGATCCCAATACTCATTGAATGATAAAAACATAAATAAAAAATTCTTAGATATAGTTTTAATTTTTGATTCCCCTTTTTTATACCTCAATGTTGTCATATAAAAAAATGTAGTATAAGGGGAATAATATAATTAATGTTTCATAGGAACAAATATAAATATATTGAATCATATATAATTAATATGAATAGTATTTGGAATATAATTTTAATAAAAAAATTCCTTATTTACATAAAAATACTGAAAATTTAAATAATCAATTAAAATGAATCATTTAATAACGATAAATATAAATTTGACCAAGTAATAAGAATAATGCAATTCATGGAACACTTTTTTAATTATCAATGAAAATAATATAGAGTAATAAAGGATATAAAAATAGTAATATATGAAAATGTATAAGGATAAAATTTGAAAACATTCAAAAATAAGATAAAAATTCATTTAATATAAATAAATTGCAAATAAGAAATAATTTATATTGATTCAAGTGATTAAAATATATATAAACAAGCATTTATATCCTTTTTAGTTGTTATATAGTTGAAAAACTCAACCCCAAAAATATTTTTTGATGATTATCGGTCTATGTTTTAGTGGAAGAATATTAAATGATTGAGTATGGGTAATCAATAAGGAGGTCGTAGGTATTGGGACATAACAACTTTATACAATAACAAATCCCAATGTAATAAGAGCTGATACATGTTTGAATTTGTCTCCTCAAGTGATCCTTATAGAACTATATTAAGTATCAATAGAATCTTCTTTAGATCGGGTGAAACCCATGTGATTTGAATGTATGAAATATATATTATATATAGAGGACGTTAAACATAGATAAACATTACCACCAAACAATACATTATCAATAGAATATATCATATAATATTTAATTAATTATTTATTTCTCATAGAGTTTTCGACATGGTGATTTGGTGTGGAAGGTCTAAGAGTGTTTCTAAATTGAATATGATATAATGAAGCAATTCACAATACAACTCCCATCATCCTATCATTCATTAAGTAATCTATAAGTGTAGTAAAAAATTTTCCCATATTTTGAAGGTAAATTCTAAATTATGATTTCACATCTAAAATTTTGTAACAGATCAGAACTAACCACTCAGACACTTCAAGCTAATTATCTAATAAACCAATCAAACCAACAATAAGACCAAAAAATGAATTTTCATCCTTTATGTGTGATTTTTTATCCTTTAAAAGAGCCGGATGCTAATTTGGATAACAAAATCAGTACTATTAATTAGATGAGGAAAGCAATTCCATGTTTCTCAACAATTATTGTTGTACATGAAATAAAAATATCAGGTAAATTAATATTTTTTGTCCATTTATACTGCTTTTTTCCCAAACCAGTTATTATAAAATTGGTATCCTTATGTTCTAGAATAGAAACATCAAGAATTACTGTAAAAATTTCCTTTCAAAAAGGAAATAATTTCCTTTTGGGGTTGTTAAATAATAAAAACATAACATTATAGGATTATATAAATGATCATAAAATCAACAACGACATTACATTGATGATTTTAAAAAATTTATTTTTAGATGACAGAACGTAACATATAAGATAGGGATGCTGTAAATATTTATATATAAAGAGAAAATTCATCAAACATTGATTATGTAACAACCTGATGCTCAAATGTTTATCATGAGTCTTATCTAGAAGAATATTTTGAATTATTCCTCAATAAAAATTGAAACAGAATATACAACACGTCAATATCATCCTTTGAAATGGATTATTCTTATAGGGTCCTTATATCATATTTGGGATCAATTAACCAATTATTCATTCAATCCAATTCATTCATTATCTTGAAATAAAAATTTCAAAACTTTATTCTCCATCATCTAATTTAGTAATAAGAACTTTAAACCTAATATGATAAGAGTAAATTGGGGAAAATAAACAGTAGTTCACTATGTCACTATGATCTTTATCAACTTGTTTATTTTCATCAACATGGGTTACTTTTAGGATATTCAATTATTATTTAGATTTTGATTTCAATATTTTCATTCAAATAAGTAGAGTTTGTTCATATACTATCTTTAAATTAACCTTACCAACACCAATAACATTCGAACTGATATAAATCAAGTTTCCAATCTAAATTTTCACTGGGTCTCTGTTGAAGTATATATTTTGATGAAAGGGTTACACTCAATGTAGTAGAAAGTTTCATCTCCTAACTATTAAGGAATAACTATGTAATGTGTAAACTAAAATTTTCCTTATAATTGAAATAATAAAAATAGATAGTTGGGATGTGGTAAGAATAGGAATGTTATCCACCTGAAATATTTATAATAGAATATATGGGATAACCTCATCCTCGACTAGAATTTTAGTTGAAATGAAAACTTAAATTCTTGTTAACCTTTCCGAAATATTTTCATTGTTCAAAATTTCTCTTGTATTCAAATTCTCTACACATACATCAATATTATTATGCAAATTGGTTGGACTATGAGTATTATTCTCACTTGAAAACACCATGTTATATAACTCCCCTGAGTATTAGAAAAATATATCTCACCTATGTCACCAATTACAACCAAAATCAACTTATTCGATGGAAAAATATATTAAAACTCAATTCGCCTAAACACATTAGAAAATATTATTATTATATTAGGGAAATGATTGGTAATGGATTCATCCCAAAAACAAAATCATTATAAAAATACAAGGATGGAAACCATTCAAATGGTTAAAAATTGAATTATTTATATAAAATATATAGCATGTGCTTCATAAAATATCATTCCAAATTCCAAATTTTGTAATTCATTAAGTGATAAAGCAACATATCCAATAATTCGTCACACATATCTCATTAACCATCACACATATCTAGAACATCATCACAATCCATCCCTAAATGATCAACGTATTCCCCATTCATAGATTCTTTGTGAATTTGAGGGTTCAATCACGTTAGAACATTCCGAGAATAGTCAAATTGTAACCATGTAGGTCAACAATGAATAATGTGAAGAATTTTGTGGAAAATAACTAAATAAAATGGGAAACAATCATAATATATGACATATGGGATGATGAATATATATTTTGGATATTTTGGGAGGGAAAAATTGAATAATGGTGATAAATTGAATAAACAATTAAAATTAGATACACAATCTCATATAAGGGATTTATATAGGTACATGTCAAGAAATAATGTTTTGAGAGTGGTCAATATATATTAATAATGAAAAAATACACAAAAATTGAGTCCATAATGAATTCAAATCACTCATTTTGTAATAACACATTCACTAATGATGAGGGTGATCTACTGTGTTTTTCCCACCTTAATTCACTATGATCAAACTGTCATTCATCTGACCATATTTCTTCACCCAAGAATGTTGGCAGATACTTCTCTCAAAGGGTTATGATTATAACCCTAGAAATTATCCATTAAATCATATGTAGAGACGAAAACAATTTTTTCTCATTTAAATCCAAATAGTTAAATAGATGTTTTATTTTAATTAAACACACATACTAATGGAATCCTCTGTTAGACATTTCTCAAAAACCAACTTTCGGACATGTCTAGGGTAATCCTTCAATACAGATATAGTAGTGTCTTCAAATTATCGATCCAGGACTCCATTTAACTAAAATTCTATTATTTATAAAAAACTATGAATGGGTGACATAAAAAATATTCAATACATTTATAAAATTATTTTCAGGATCAATGTGCCACATAATCATGCATCTTCTCAGCGATTAGAACAAAAAATATTCCATCTTATATTTACTTGATTTTTAAGGAGAAAATAGGGTCTCTAAATTATTCCCACATAAAATATTTTTTTACGTGAATAGTAAAAACAATACAATGAGGTGGGTATACTGAACTCTCCTCTAGTTCTCTAGATCCCAGGAGAACTCCTTCATGCACCCGTGCTTCCACATCATAGTAGTTGAGGAAATGATCTGTACTCATAGGATCCTCTCATCCGGATCCGAAATATCCCCCATGGGATTATAAAAAGTGACTCCATCCTCAAAGTCTAGATCTCCCTGGTCATAGTGTGTGTGGTATCATGCACATATCTCATTATATGTGACACATAGAAGATTTCATTTCCCCACACTAACTATGGGGGAAATGTGAGGTGATTTGAATCTTTGAAAACAATATTAATAATCTATAATACAACAATGAACTGTAGGGATAACGTTACTCCCTAGTTGGATATTCTCAATAATAATCATAAAGATACTTTCAAGAAAACTATGGTCTCCCTTATTGAACTCTATGGGCCTGTGATGTTGATCTTCATAAGAATCATGACTGCTCAGAGCGATCATCATCTACTCGTAGACCACCTAGACATTCTTATTCCTCACCTACACCATCAATGTTCCAACAGAAGATGCCTTATTAATAATAGTAAATCAAAAGGGTGATATCCTTTGTATACCATAATGGACCTAAAGAGGATCCATGTAGATAGTAGTGTGATACCTATTATTATAAGTGAACTCCACCAAGAGTATGTGATCCTCTTAGATCTAGATGAAGGCTAACATAAAAAACATTAGTATATCCTCCAGCTAATATATTTTCAATCTTTATCTCTATATTTATTTGGGTGAAAAGCTGTACTAACCCTCATATAGGTTCCTAATTCATCCCAAAACCCTTTAAACAACAATAATATAAAACTTGATTCATGTTTGGAGACAATAATTTAGGGAACCCCACCAATGGATAAGATCTATTATATGTAAAAATTTACCAAACTACCATAAAAAAATATACTACTATTTATAAAGGAAGTGTTTCGACTTTGTAATTAAGTAAACTATTTCCTAGATATAATCATGTAAATGCAAAATCCATGTAATTCCAATCATGAAGTCCATGGATATTCCATCCTATTTTAATTTTGGGTTCACAAGGTGATATAAAAAACCAATAAAAACATAATGATCTTTCTTAAATTGCAGACATTTGAGTTACTGGGAGTAACACAAGACCACGTTAATCCTCATTCTATCCCACAAAAACTTCCACTAAAGTCCTTTTTATATCTTCCCTTTATCAATACATACTGGATAATGATATGTATGCATCTCCCCCATCAAATCCTCTTGCATTGCGACCATGTCATCCATCCATCGCAGAAAAATGATGACATGATTAACTTATTTAAAAAATATATCTTCTGAATCATTTGTGATGATCTAGTCACATAGGACACGTAGTACATCTCTCTCAGCTAATCCTCCAACAAATTCCTGAGAATAATATGTTCCAACATTATCGAAGAAATAGAAATTTTTCTCTCTCCCTCAACCAGGTTTATTTGAAAGATAGATAATTTTATAGAAACCACCTCTACCATGTAAGAAAGGGACTTCTTGCTAAGGAAATATTCTTCCACATTTCACTTCCAAGTAGTATACACTATTTAAATGTCATAATCTTGCTAGAAATAAAACAAGCACATACTTCTTAGGTTTAGGTCTCCTTGTGTCAAGAAATACCTACGACTATGATTGTTTAGTTAAAGAATAATGTTCTCAATAAGGAGATAGTTGATCCACAACATCATAGTGAAGTCAATGTGAATAAATTCTACGTCATGGTCCGTGTATTATTTCCCAGGGGGTTTTAACATTCTTGATCAAAATGTGATCACTACCTAATGTCAGAAATCCATATCAAAAGGTGTCATGAAACATATGGGGAACCTTGGTAACATAATAACCCATCCACACCTAATATAGATGGATGGAAATTCATGATCCCCATTGGTCAAAAACTATCACTTTACATCATTAAAATTGGATGTGGTAATTATTTTTCAAAAATAATTCCAGAAGTAAAAGAAACAGTACTATATTCATACAAAATAAACTCTCATTGGAGTAGTGTAACTGATGTAAAATAGGAATAACAACCCAAAGTACAACAACTATGTAGTAGAAAATAAGAACCACTACCCAAGTCCCAACTAATACAAAACTCACCATGTGCACATGTCAATAGAATGAACCACATATATGAGATGATTTCCCCCTAATCGAACATGGAATGAGCTAATCTAAAAACACATGATGGCACTAATAATGTGTTATCTATATATTAGAAGGATTTCACACAACAATTAAATAATAAATTCCAATACCAAAATAACCAATAAATTTCTTTCAATATTCAACTAAATAGTATTTTAATTTAAAAATATTATTTAAAAAATTATGATTTAAATTTGAAAAGATGAAAATTCATTAGAAATTCATTCCCCACATTTCAGATGATAGAAATAATTTTCAAATGATGAAATTACCTTTAAACAAAGGTTGATTAACAGAAATGGAACATTCTATTAATGGATTAAATAAAAACATTTACATAAAACCATTTATTTTAATTAAAAGTGATGTAAAATTTATTACAATAATTGAATATATTTTTTTAAAATACAAAAAACCGTGACACATTTTCCTATGTGTAATATGGTATGATAGTTCAAAGATATTGGGACCCCAAACTCAAGGATATCAAAAAAAGTACATAATTTCATTGAAAATAGGTCAAAGGGGACTCATCACCATTTCCTAAGGGATGTTATATTAAACTATTAGGTTTTAGAACATTATTAACTGTAATACAAATAACCCAAAAAACTGGGTAAGACTTTAATGTTCTTTAAAAAATAGTATTGGTAAATTTATTTCAGGTAACCTTAAAATAAAATTTCATCCAATCTCCATCACAAATATGACAATATTACCTTAAAAACGAAAATATATTTTTAATCAAAATAGTTCATTTTTTGCATGATAAAACCCAATGGTATATATCAAAGACACATTAATTTCATTTTCTCATATATATATTTGAAATCAATTCTCTACTCAATTTCACAATCCAATTTTACAATTTAATTCAACAATTTAATTCCTAAAAAAATACATCATTTTAATAACAGTCCCAAAACTCAATAGAATTGGTTTTCTTACAAATTTTCTATCAAAATAATTATAATGAGTAAATTGGAAATTTTAATTGAAACAATTTCCATCAAATCGACAGTTAAAATTAAAAAAATTCAATTTCACAAATTTCCATAAACAAACCATAATTCAATGGAATTATGATTTTTTCAATTTAATGAAAAAAATACAATATTAAAATCTTTAATTCAATAGAATTTGTGTTTTCTAAAAAGAAAATTAAAATATATTTATGAAAAGATAATCAATTTAAATTATTAAATATAAATGACATTAAATAATGAAATTTATAGTTAACATAAATTCAAAATTATTATGGAACCACATACCTTGCGATCAATGGATATCAAATCAGAAATCTGTAAATGGAAAAATAGAATATAGAATGAAGAACACATGGATCTATGAATAAAACATTGTTTTTAATCCAAAGTAGTGGGTATAAAATTTAAAAAACAATATGGAGATCCATGAAACCCTATGGTGGAGAATAGAGATCTTGAGAGTATGAAAATGGGATGATGAAACTAACTGGAAGAAGATTGAAGGGTGATCCTAAAACATAAAATAATCTTTGGGAGGTATCTGAGGGAAAACACTTATTTAGAGCTCCAAGGATGGGAGAAATCAATATTAGGACACAGTAGTCCTTAATAGACCGAAAAGAGGGGTTTATGAATTTTTTACATCAAAAAAGGATCACTTAAAATCTAGTCTACACAATTTACTAGGTAGGGGTGAATAGTTTATACAAATCGTGTGTAATCCATCCACTGATATTAAATGTCCCACATAGTTTCTCTAATCTTGAACAAAACATGAACAACTATATGCCAACCATGGAAAATATATCTTCTTTGGGTTGCATGATTTTTTCTGATAGGGTGCACAGTTTGGGCAAACTGTGTGACAACCGTGCACTAGCCCTGAATTATCAAAAATCGTAAAAATTTTACCTGAAGTAACGGAAGACAAGAAATAAATGAATCTTAATAAAATAATGGGCTTAGGAATAACTGAAAACAGAAATAATATGTTACTACCTCTTAACGATAGAAACATTATGTCCCTAAAAATCCTACTCAAAAGCATCCATTCCAAAATGGTGATGCCATTTCTCTCTCATCCTTTCATCCCTATCCAATTTATCATTATATTTAAAATAGTACTTCCATTGTACAAAAAACAATGGTATCTTCCTTCCAAAATGTAACTTGTTTCAGAATCAACTATCCCGAATGGCTATTCAGTCACAGATAAATCAGTTTTAACTTCAATATCAAGCTATCTCAAAACATGAGATGGATAAGATAGATACATTTTTTGCTGAGATACATGAAACAAGTTATGTATCAATAACATATATGGAAGAATTTATAAATTGTAATAATCTTTCCCCACCTACTCAATTACCTCAAAAGGTACAAAAAAATTAGGAGAACATTTCCCTTACCACCCAAGCCGTTGATGGCCCAATTGGGGTGATAGCTTCCAAAACAGATGGTCACCATCTAAAAACTCAAATAGTATGTGAAAATAAACAACATGGGTCTTACACTAGCTTTTTTACATTAACATTAATTGACTAATAAACTAAGTCATTGATTTCATATCTTGAACCCATCATCTTCCAACTAGGGAACATTCACCAACCTCCGACCAACCCATAAGTGATTTAAAATGATTTATATAAAAGTCCTCAAAAGGAAACATTCTAATCATTTAATTATATCTATTGTTATAAAAAAAATCAATAAACCCCAATTCATCATCCTATTCTCCAACGAAGCTAAGAATACTAGTGTGAAGAATATACTCATTAATTTTTATTTCCCTTTTTCATTGGACATCTGATTGTAGATGTTAGGTCATACTCAAATAGATCTGAGATCTGAGTGCATCCTAAAGGCCTCTCAAAAAATTATATGTGAACCAAAGATCCCTATCATAAACTATTATATATGTAACATCATGAAAAAGAACAATCTATTTATCATTGATTTTTTCCAACTCTTACATTGGGTGTTTAGTGAATGTGTATAGAGTGGGATGATTTAGGCAATTATCTATCATGACCCATAACACAATATTCTTTATTTAGGTGTATGTAAACCAACCAATAAGATCATAGATATATATTCATTCTTCCATGTAGGGTGTAGAAGTGGTTAATGAAAACTCAAAGGAATCTGGTGATTTTTTATCACCAGTAGGCATGTATAGTTATGAGTGACATACTCAGAATTTCCCCATTTCATCCCTGGAAACCAAAACATTCTCCACATTTCATATAACATCTTTTTGGTTCCTAGGTGTACATACCACATGGAACTATGGAACTTCCCCTTTAAAATTTCCTTTTGACTAATGGAAAATCAAACTATTTTTGAATGTATAGAATTCCTACTTCTGAGAAAATCCATTAAGGAAATATCTCCACACAATAATGAGAGTCTCTATTTCTATAGAACACATCATTAAGATGTTGTTCTTGAATAATCATCTCGATAATAGAATATTTCAATTTGAATGATGCTAAAAAAAGTTTACATCTGATTCCTGAACTCCAATATGAAACAATTCCATGAGTGCCATCAGATTACACTCTTATGAGGATTCTTTCACTTGTTGGTTTTGAAGGTTCATGACCAATGAATCTACGAATATATTCCATTTACTTTTGGGGACAACATTGTAAATGTCAAATGATTTCATGTGTTTCTCTCAATTCCAAAGGAAGATCTTGAATAATTTTTTAGAGGAGATATAACTCAAACTATTAATGTTTGATTTTATAGAAATACTTTCTCCGTAAAGGTAATGGTGCCAAATCTCAATCATGTGCATCACAAATTTAAGAACAAGGTCACCAGTCAGATAAATTTTCTCTTGTGGACTAATATATAGAGATCCATTAAAAACAACATGATCACATTTCATAAGAATGAATCCCAAACCTGATCATGATACGTCACAAATGACCATATATTCATATTGACCCCTAGAAAACAAAGGAAATGTGGTCAAAATTCATTTCATCTCAACCAATTTACACTAACACTTAAAATCCCAATAAAACTTTAAACTATCTAGAGTTAGAGGTGTCATAAAATAATTAAAAATTGAGAATTCATTAACAAAGAGGGATAATAAATAGCTAGACCAAAGAAGCTCCATATCCCGAATACATTAGGTGATCTTTCCATGTCATAACAGCTTTTAACTTCATTAGATCAAATTATATACCATGTTTTGAAACTATGTACCCTATGAAATTTTCATCCAAAATCCATAGGTCACACATTGTATGATTTATATAATGTTAGTGATTTCGTAGAAAAATCAAAACTATTCTACGATGACACAGATTATCCTACATGAACATATAATAAAATATATAGTCATCAAAAAAGTCCACCAAAAATGTATCGAGGAACATGTGGAAAATTATTTTCATTGAATCCATCATAATTTCATGATAATTGGTAAGACCAAATGGAAATAACAAGGTACTCATAGGGGATGTACCTTCTCCGAAAGGCGGTTTTATGAATTCCAAATTCTTCTATCCACAAATGACGGAAACTAGAGAAATGATAAATCTTTGAGAACCAAATACCCATTTAAAATGAACAAATAGAACATTAATCATTGTAGACATATAGTTTTTATTACTGTCACTTGATTTATCTTTCGATAATCAACACATAGGCATAGTCAATAATCGTATTTGTTAGCAAGGAAAATTGGCACCGCCCAAGGTGGAACATTTACGCATACAAATCCATTATCTAAAATATTATCCAATTGGTCATCGAATCAATAATTTTATCTTGTTCTATATTGTAATAGGGAATATAAACATATTTAGTAATAGTTATTAAGTTAATAAAGAAATCAACCTCCCCCACTAGTGAAAAACCATAAAATTCATAATTAAACATGTTGGAAAAAACAACAAAAAATGGAGAGAGATCACCACTCAAATATTACACTCAAGAACAAAAGAAAACAATGATATTACATTACCCAAATATAGATAAGATGTTATGGCCCATATCAACCTTGGGTACCATTCCCCTTGAAAGTCCCAAGACATTCCATTGGGTGTAGTAAGGGAATTCCATTGAAGATAAAAATTTAACTAGTATGTATATTCAATGAGCAATTCCATCATTCACATGACATCAAGATGTTTCATGTAGAAATCCCCAAAACACTAAGAAATCTTCACTTCCAATAGAGAAAAACAGAAGTGGGACTATGGGAACCCATTCTATATTAATAATAAGTGGTGATTTAATATTCCTAACATAATATAAAATACTAGCATACGATTTTATCATATTAAAAATATGGGATGAAATAAATTAAATAGATGAAAAAGAATCAAATAGTGAAGTCACTAAAGATGAATCAGTAGTAATGATACCCCTGACGGTCACTAGACCAACATATTCTTCCTTAGGGTACTCCTCCAAATAATTAAATAGATTAATTACAGAGTCCTATCCCTGGAACCCTTTCATACATGAAGCACCTAACTTTCTAGTAGTTTTAGGAGGAAATAATGATTCCACTACACTAAATAGAGTATAATACTCATGGAGGAATCTCTCTAAGTTTCTTGACCATCAGCATGATCCATAATTCTTGGGTACAATAGTGTAAAACCTATTTGAATGTTCCACACTGGTTTAAAATCATCGAATAACTTCCTCACACTGCAAGAGGTCTAGAATGACACTATTTTCGAGAACAACATTTTTAATCATCTCACTTTTGATTTCCCTTGAAGTAACTAAGACTTACATTAGGAGAGAAAGGATCACCTGATAACCCTGACTTTCCAGTCATGTCTATTTCAATCCTTAGAGCTCTATCCAGCACCTCAGCATAGGAAGGTAGATTCAGTAAGAAAAAATGATAAAAATATATATATGAAGTCCAAAATCAAAACATTGTTCCTTATTCTTCTCATTCGATACAATGTCATGTGGTAAATGTATGAGAAAAAAATGGTTTGCATACTCTGTCATGGCACTGTAAGCATACTCATGATTGAAAAACGGGTAATCCTTGCCGAATAGAATTGACTCTAGAGTAAACTAGTCAGTGAAAAAAACCTTGAAGTCCTTACACTCAATTTTATCATTCTTATTTGTCATCACTATAGTGTCCCACCATCACTTTCTTAGTCCTTACAGTATGAAGGGGGAACTCATAACTTTTATTTCATTGGATGTCTCCAAGAACCCAAACAAAATGCTCCATAATTCTCCACCATTCCTCAGCCTTTTAAGGGTCATTTGAGGCTTTGAATGGTTCATATATTAATATGAAGAAACTCTTAAGAAAAATTAATTATAATATCCCTATGAGGTTCTATAGTATGAGACTTAATGGGGACTGGAAGTGGTGAATGTATGATATATTGGACTATTCTCATGATCATCTCAACTAGATTCAATTCTATGAGAGGATTCGATCACTGGAATTCAACTGCAACTTCTTACGATATTCATTTCACATTTCTTCTCGAAGGCATGATGCTACACAACATCAACAGAAAACAAATAAGACATCATTGCAACAATAAACAAAAAAAGGGGAATTAATCCCCAAAATAGAATATATTACATGATTTGGATTTCACTCTATCATAATCAAAAATTGAGAAAATAATAGAACAAATACTCAATTATAATTTCAAAAAACACACCGGTGGATTATGGTTCATTACGATGAGAGATTTCTTGTAATTCAATCACAATTACATCCTAGGTCCTAATAAGGATTCAGTAATGCATATTATATTGAACAGAAAAGGTCATCATAGATCTCTGATACCACTATTTCATAAACCATCCCAAGTACCCCAATAACATGATAACTAAGCCAACGATGTCATATTGCAAAGGGAGTTCCAATCCCCTTAGTTCATTGACTCGCACCTCTAATTATCCAAAATGGATGTGGGGATGGTTTTACCACAAACATTTGTGGATGTAAATTAAACAAGACAGTAGGAATACGAAATAAAATCCACTAGTAGTAGTGTACCTGGTCCAAAAAAGCATAACAAACCAAAGTAATATAACCATGTACCGTAAAATAGGATAGAATTCCCAAGTCGCAACTCAGATTCAAATGATAAACATTGATAAATAGTTAGAACCAAATCGAAGAGATGCATTACCCCTACATGTACCTGAAAGGAAATAATATTCATACATTTGAAGGCACAAGTAGGATGTGATTCAATTCTAGTAAGATTTCATTAATATATTTTATAACATATTGTAATATCAAAATATCAAAAAACGTTCTTTCATTTTTTTAAAATATATATTTTTGGATTTTTAGAATCACATTGTACCAAATCATTCTTAACATTTAAAAATATGTAAATACTTTATAAATTCATGAATTAAATTTCAAATGATAGAAATAATTTACAAATTATGGAAATACCATTAAAAAAGGGAAACATACAAAATCGTACTTTTCATATGTTCCTCAAATAATAAATTTTAAATATTATAGTTTATATAATTTCTAGGGAATATAAAATAGTATAAAATAATGGAATATATTTATTAGAAATTAAAACATGCATGAAACATGGTTATATACCTAAAAAGGTATGATAGTTCCATGCTATTGGGACCCCACACTAATGATTATAATATTATGTTTATAAGCTCCTTAAATTCAGGTTAAAGAGGAATCATAACCATTTCATAAGGTATGTGAAGTACTAATATTAGGTTTTATATTGACATAAATTGCAGTGTTTCATCCAAATAACTCACTAACTACATAAGGCATCATTTTCTATAATACTGATCAATGAAGGGAAATTGTTTTCCATAATACATAAAATGAAATTTATTCTATTATCCATTTCAAATATTCCAATTTTCCATTGAAAAATCAATATGCATTTTAAATAAAAAATATGCATTATTCACCAAGATAAAAAACTTATGTTTCTACAAAAATAATATTCAATTTATCTTGAATAATCGATATTTGAAATCAGTTCACCATTCAATTTTAAAATCCAATTCGCAAAATAAATTCAAAAATTTAATTTTCAAAAAAATATATCAATTTTAGAATAAAACCCAAATTAAATGGAATTGGGTTATTTAACATATTAACATCAAAAACTTTTCCACAAATTAAGTCAATATTTTAATTTAAAAAATATCAATCAAATCCAAAATTTAAATTAAATAATTCATATTTCATATATTTCTGTTAAACACCCCAATCCAATAGAATTTTGGGTTTTCCAATTTCATTCCAAAAAACACATTTTTCTTAAAATCACATATTCGATGGAATTATAGTTTTTTATAAAAATAATGGAAATATATTTAATCAAAACCAATATATTTCATTTATTATAAATAGTTGAAATAAAAAAAACAAATTTGGGATAATATAAATTTTTTGTTATGATGGAACCACCTACCTCGGGATCAAAAGATCTTGATTCACAATGTTGTAAATAGAAAACTCCAATGGAGAAGAAATAAACAAGGATATATAAATTGAAACTACGTTTATATCCCAAATTGTTTGTATTATATCCAAAAATTAGTATAGTAATCCATAAAACCCCAGTGAGGAGAAGTGAGATCACATGATAATCATAACGAGAAGAGGAACCAAAATAGAAGAAGATTTAAGGAAATTCTTCAAGCCTCAATTCCCTCTTAGGAATTATATTAGAGTCTAAAAAGACATAATGTAAGATCCAAGGATAGGGCGAACCAATATTAGTTCATACTGATCTGTCGAGGACCCAAAATATGGGTTCATGAATTTTTTAATCAAAATCGGATCACATTAAATCTCATACACATGGTTCTATGGGAAGAGGCTCACAATTTCGAGAATTCATGGGAAACACATGCACATATATTATATGGGTTACATAGTTTCATGAAGATGGAGAATTTTTTGGATAATAGCGTTCCAACTATGTAATATACAACCACCTTTAGTTGCAGAGTTTTCTTTGATAGGGAATATGGTTTGAGAAAACCATGCGCCAAATATGTAGTAGCCCAAAATATTCAATAATTTTATATATTTTACATGAATTAGTCCAAAAGAATACTCAAAAAATGATAATAACTAAGTGTTTATGATTAAATAAAAATAACAGCATGATTTTACCAAGGGAATCACATTATACTACATACTCCCTTCACAGCTCTGATGGTCTCATAACAGGAAAGATCATCATCCTCAGGATAAAATACTCATCGACTATTCAGAATTACTCAGTCAAAGTAAATGGATTCCTTTTCCATGAAATGGATTTCAAATGGGATTCAATCCTATATATCTCTACCATGAATCTGATGTATTACCCCACCAATCATTGAAAACTTTTCACCTCGGAACCACTATTGGTTGGCTCCCGGGGAAGCACATCCTTAGTCATTATCATGTCCTTAAATAATCCCTAAATGGAAAAAAAATCCCTAGAGATTGAAAATAATGGATATAAAACTACAACATAATGATATTTCCATATTCACAGTGCTCCTAAAGAAGGTGTAGTACCATCCTAATGTTCTCTACACGCACGTTATGTGATGTAATGTATATGCATATTTCTTCTATGATGAAAAAATATCGGACCATTTATGGATAGATGATATATTTTATCATGTCCATAAAAATAGTGGGATAATTTTTCACTTCATAAGGAATCACTAGGAACTCATAGTGTTCATAGAGACATCATAATTCCAATATAAAAATAAGAGCCTCACAAACTCTCAACTAGTAGAATCTGGACCTGAGATCGATCTTTGAGAACCATCTCACATCTATAAACTAAAAAATATGTCATAAATTTTTATCAATGATTACATATTATTTAACATTTACTAGTTAAGGTGAAAATAATCAACACAAAGCCACTTTTAACTATCCACCTTTTTCACAACAACACTATAGATGATCAAGGGGACATACTGGGTTTGATGAAACCCTTCTATATAAGGACCACCAAAAATAACTATCGCTCAAGGAGTTCATTATGGGACATCCAATATGAAAAAAATTTATCAGTGGGGTACTTGGATGCATGCTTTTGGAAAAGATCATCTACTTTCTTGGATTTATTCCTATAACATCCTCTAGGAAGACAAACTTATAATCCTCCTGGACTGAAGTAGCCTATTTGTTTGAGGTTCACTCTAAATCTAGGGTTAAAATCAACAATTTATTACTTATAGGTTTATCCTTCATACTCAAAAGTCCCACCAGAACTACCCTGGTATCTCTCTCTCCCTTAATGTAAAATTGTGTCCCATCAGTCTGAGGACATCCAACCCATCTGTATTGATAATAAAACATCTCCCAAACCATATACAATTATTCTATAAACAAGATGACTTCAAAAGGAATCAACATGAATACCATGATGACACATGATAAATTATATCAATGGAAATATTACTTTCACAACCAATTTATAAACAATATCCAATAAACACACCATATTGGAACCCCATTACAACGATGTTAGGTTAACACCTCTTTTGGGTGCTCTAACTAATTCAACAAGAGTAAGGATACAAAATAATTAATTAAGATGTGTATAATAGTTTGAAAAAAGATTATAATAAACCCATATCATACCTTTAATTTTATCATGAGATACCATTTCATATTCCTCCCTATCCTATAGCTTTTCCCTACCCCGAATGCTAGTTCCTTGAGCCATGAATGTGATGCCTTGTGGTGATGCTGGTGGATGGAGCATATAACATCAACCACATACTACATATCTTCTTATGGGATCCCAACTTATGCCTCCTCCCTCTATACCTACGGTGGTTCTATGTTGGCCATTCTTGAGAGGAAAATGATCATGGTGTTGCGTCTACTCTGACAGTCAATCCAAAATCTTACTTCCCTCCTCTCCATGTTGGTTCAAGGAATCACACTCGATGTGTCCTCACTTGAGAAATAAATGAGATTTCCCACTACATTTACCCTAGTGATCTATGTAGTCCTTATACTACGTGACCACATGTATATGTCTGATCTTGATAAAATCTCCTACGCTTAAATAGTGTTGATTCAATCCTACTAGATATAGTTGATGACTCATCATAATGATTACCAATTCGATCACCAGCAGCATGTATTTCATCAAAATGGAATATATAAATTACAAATTCCATCTCAAACACTGCATTATATGTGGGAATTATTAGGGCGACCACACTAACAAAAATATCTTTATGCATTCTATAATCAAATTTTTCTTCCTATAATAATCCATCCCAAATCATATTTACGAAGTACCATGTATGTTATGTGAACCTTGTGGCACACCCATCAAAAATCATCGTTTACTATTTCAGACCTAGAGGCTCTTTAAATAAGATTGTTTTAAATTATTAGTGGTAATACTCCTTACTAAATATCATCTAGAATTTGGAACATGAGGGTTCTGAATAATCATGTGTCTATGTGATTAAACAACACCAATCCCCAATCACTCCATGGAGAAGTATGTCGACCAACAGAACTGTCAGATCATATAGGGTGAACACATGTAAAAAAATATCGATCATTGAATCAAAAAAATCATATACTACATGGGGATCTGCTTTGATATGGATCCTAATCATCCTATAGTGCTGGAACTCATGGAGTGTTTTTAGATATTTCCCATCCTTGGCCTACTATACTATTATAATATGATTCTAGATAGGTGGCAGAGCTACTACATACCATTCTGGAGGAAATATTTCACATGATGTCCCATGAAATAAGGCCTCATCACTCATTATATCATTTTCACAATCTTGAATTTGTAACCCAGTTGGCTCTCTTAAGAGAGTTATTATGAAAATTAAATCATGATTCACCATAGTAATATAAGAAAATATCTGTATATATGGAGAGATAAGAATGACAGTGAAAAATATCATTCTTATAAGATGATTGTACCAATTTTCCCTCAAACCGATGTCTTATTATGTCATGTAAAATGAAATCCACACTCAAGAATGATAGGCACTATTTCCCTCTGTTCCAACCAAAACACATTAAAGGAAAAAACCACATACATTACCCAAATGTAAAATAAACTTTGATACTAATTTGTGATTGGGAAAACCACTGAGGCCCACCTTGCCAGTGGAATTTTGAGCTACAACTTCACCATGTCTGCATCTATAGGATAGGGTTGAGAAACTATTTTTTTGGGAAAAATTAAAAAGAGATTACATTTAAAAAGTATCTCAAGTAAAACAACCCACCATATCCACGCATGTGTAAAGGTGAATAATAAAAAATATATAAAAATATCTATTATATCTACAATGTATGTGAAAACATAAATGTAATAATATAGAGTGAGACATAGTAAACCAAAAACGTAATGCTAGAAAATATTCTTGACCAAAAATAATCTCCTAACATAAAAAACATGAAATTTAAATTCTAAGAGAGGAAGTCTCCAGATCTTCAAGTCCCGACCAACGTACTTTATCAAATCTACTCTATTATCACATATGATCCTCTTTATTCATCTTCGAACAGTTAATAATCTGTATAAGACAAATCACATGCTATAATTTCCTATGTGGGAGTGACTATAAACATATCCAACAAGACTCCCTGAAAGCTGAAGGGGTATAAATAAAAGAAATTATAGAAGAAGTCTTATCAAAAAATTGTAAGGGGTAATTTAATTCTATCAATATATATATTGGTCTAAAAGAAACGCTGATGAGATAAGATGGGGATCTCAATATAATAGCTCATAAATAGAAAAATACTCTTTGATTAGTTCCATAGGTCCATCATTGATTCCTATCATCCCACAGTTTTGACCAATGAGTAACTACTTAATGCCTCACCATGCCATTGTATTACACAGTAAGGGTGGAAAAATATCTAGATTGAGGACTAATTTCTAGTTATTATAGTATGTTTCCACTCAATATATTTATAGTGGACCCCCACCCATTTTCATTAGGGGTTTGACTCTTTATTTAGAGTACCCTTTCCCTCGCACCACATTGGGGTTTCACTAAAGGGATATGCAGAGGACCCATGGGATGGTCTGTTATGGCATATAAACAATATAGGTAGATGACCCATTACCTAACAAAAAAATAGTGGTCTACATAGTGTATAGTTATAGGAACCACTCCCTTGTCCATTATGGTGTTATACTATATAGGTATAGGAACCATTCCCTAACATAACATGAGGGTTCCACTTAGTATATGGGTAGAGGAACACTACCCTAATCATGAAGGGGGGATCCACTCTATGGATAGGGGACCCATTCTTTATCTCAATACGGGGGGTTTTCACTTCAAATAAATTGCAAACCCAAGCCCTAGTAAGACATCGAGGTTTTGATTTCCTACTAAGGGACCCATACAATATCCTGGTAGGAGGCTTCCCCTATGTGATGATCCGTCCTATCCCATACCATTGTCGAATTCCACCTAAAGAAGCATCATGATTGGAAAATCATTCATCGTATCACAAAATACAATATTAAAACTACCATCATGTTTTATGTGAAAAAAATAGAGGATGTGTTACTTAGTGGCCAAATTCATGTCCAACTGAAAGAGATACCAGAGGTAGATATTTCACAATGGGGTACGTAGTGTGTAGGGGAATAACACAGTATGCCGTCCCAATCTACAACATGGTGTTGTCCATTCTATCACATGACATGAATAACAAGTATAAATACATAGTATACAAGGTTAATACATGCCATGTATCAACCTCTCGAGTCTGAAATGTGTTCTCCTAGACATAATTGTGTACACTATCCATGTTCTGGTACATGGAAAGTGCCACAACCTATATGGGAGGTTGGGGATGGACAAGCACTTTGTATGCACCTCTTACGCAAGGTCATGCACTCTATAATATATATGAAACATCTTCCAGCATACAGGGAATATTGGTACACATGGGATCCTTGAAAAGTACCCTCTATACATGTCAAACTATTCATCTAGGATCCGAAGGTGTGTGGTCCTTCCACAACGTGTTTTGAATTTAACTCCAATGTGAAAACCTAGATTCCAAAGAAACATGAATATAGGGAATGTGTACAATATAGTACATAATGTTCTTATCAAAATTTTCTAGAATACAATGTTTTTTTCATGCGTATTTTAGAGCCATTATTTCTAACTGAAATCGTGTATAGAGTCCACCAATAACATAACTTATTAACCACTAGAAATTTATTCTTTCCCTCATTTGGATGGAAAATTTGTATCTATTTATCCAGGATAATCCGTACCATTCCCTACATGCCACCTGTCACTGCTGATTTTTTTGGATCCAAATTCATGGGAATCATCAACCATATCCCACAATGCATCAAGATCTATCCCCAAATAATATATCCATTCATCGGACACAAATCTATCATGAATATTAGGACTCGATCATGTTCAAACCATCAAGAAAAGTTTAATTGTGGGACATACTCAAACTATAATGAGAAAAATGAAAAATATCAGAAATATAGAAATAGTGAAATAATCACTATCCAAGTGTTCTTGGATAATTAATTTATGTTGGGTAAAACTACGGTAAAAATCCTTGAATAATGGGGATGAGTTGAATAAAAAATCAAAATATGATACATAATATCATGAGAAGAATTTTTTTATGCATATATCAATAAAAATTATTTTGATCATCCTCAATCATTTAGTCATAATGGAAAAATCCATAAATTATGAGTCAAATTTAAATTCATATTTATATTTGGCAAGGAACATCTTCACCAATGATGAGGAAGATATATTTCATTCTACATCCCACCATTCACCATGACCATGTTTTCATTTGTCACCTAATCCCAATTTTATTAGAATGGGAGGCATAACCTCCTCTATATGGTCCCAATGAAATGTAACTATCATTGTAAATTCACCATTACATCATATTTATATAGTAAAATATATTTAATTATTTAATATTATATAAAGAAATAAATTATTAATTTTAATTAAAATCACAAACCAATAGAGGCTCAACTGGATGTTCCGAATCGACCAACATTATGTTGCACCAATTATAAAACTCATGCTTCATATTGGACAGTGGCCTCAAATTTTTCAAACAATACTCTTTTTTGGATATATACAATTATTTATGAAAAACAACTAAACATGATATAAAAAATAATAAATATTTTTATAATAGAAATTCTGGTCACACCAGGCCTTAGAAACATATACCATCTCAGAGCATGGATCCAAAAATAATACATGATATATTA
The DNA here is from genome assembly GCA_963277665.1 of Viscum album. NCBI lineage: Eukaryota > Viridiplantae > Streptophyta > Magnoliopsida > Santalales > Viscaceae > Viscum > Viscum album. The sequence continues at coordinate 1,148,739,567 of OY728121.1, read as the reverse complement.
TACTTTCTTAAAATGAAAAATGACATCCCCATTTTCTATATAATTTATTTTGGTTGGTTTTGAAAAATTGGGAGGTATTTTTTTAATTTTTATTCCTAAAAAAGTGATTCAATTTTTAATTGTAGAATATTGTTTATAACAAAATAATATTGGAATTTATATAGTTTTGTCATGAAGCTATGGATTTCTATTGGTGTTTTCAATTTTAATCATTGTTTTAAGTGAATAAAACATTTTTCTAAATTAAAAATAGTACATCTAAGGAATTAATAAGTGTTCATGCTATTTTGGAATTTTAACAACCATTATAATAATGCGTTTGTGAGATGATATGTCATTTATAATGTGAGAAACAGTGAAATAAATTCACGGTAAATTTTACTGGTTTTTTTTATTCAATAGGATCAAGAATAATTATATATTAAAATTAGATGAAATTATTTTATTGTATGATTATGTTTTTGGAGAATGATTTAAACCATTATTGGTGGCCTTTAAAGGGAAAAGGGGGATTTTGTCAAAGTTTTTTAATATAGTGAATTTTGAAACATGGAATGCCTTTTAGTTTTATTCATATAATTTGGATTTCACTTAAGAAATTTGGATTTTATTATCCATTGACTTATTTTGTTTTGATTTTCCCACCTATGAGGTTATAGATAAAGGCGTGATAGTCTTACTATAAGATATATCATTCAATAATATAGGTGAAGTATTTTTGTATTAGTTATGATAATTAATTTTAGAGACATTACCTTTAAAAAATATGTGTACATGAAATTTTTGGGTGGTTGTTGAAAAATTATTCTACTAAAATATCCCCCTTGTTGAACCATATGTAATGTGGATTAATTGGGAAATGGATTTGGATAATTTTTTTATTGATTGACTCTTTACATCAAAGATAATAAATTCCATTGATGAGGTTCCACATTTAATGGTATGTAAATGGGGAAATTTGGGAGATAAAATTTGTAAATGGGATAATATATTTATTATATTTATTCAATATGGTTTACTAAGAGTTGGTGTTTTATATGTAAGGTCCCGAATTAGTCTCTCACTATCTCTATACCAATTTCTAAGCCAATTTTCGGTGAGGAAGGTATTGGATGACGTAATTATGACAAAGAATTTTATAATAAAACGCTAAAGGTAATGGTTTTATAGGTTTAATGTAAAAATTTCCTTAGCTTTCATAGATGGTACCTTATTATAGTATTCTGTAATTTTAATGTACTACCTGAAAACCATCCATCCCTTAGGGTAACCAACAATCAATATGTTAATGGATACATGTAATCATTTTTAGAGTTTGTGTTTTAATGAAATTATAATATTACGGGGAGACCAAAATTCTTGATCCTTTTTAAGGAAATTATCTTTTTATGTGATTTATAATTGTTTAATTATTCACGTGACTTTTATATTATTAAGAAATTTTGGTGATTTAATGGGAAAGCATTTTGTGATTCATTCCCAACCACACCCACCAAATATAACAATGTTGGTATTTAGTCCTCATTGAAGGTTTGGGGATATTTATTTTTGAACACTAATCCCACGTGACTCAGTTTTTTAATCATCCACATTTTAGTCACTATGGTAAATGTATTTTAATGTTATGCCTTATGGTATCAATCATCCACTTTATTGGAGGTTCCATTTCAGTTTTAAGGGATTTTATGGTTTTATATGATGATGTATTTTGATGTTTCTGGTGTGTCATATTTCCAAATTTTGGATAATGTCATCAATAGGTGGTAGTAATTTCTTTCAATCTTTATTTTTAGAGGCCATGTCCATAAATTAATGGTAGACCCATTTTCTCTTTGGATATAAAATATATTAAATGTATTTCTGGAGGTATAAGGTGTAATTGTGGGGATAATTATCATACCTTGATAATGGATTATTATTTTTTATTTCACTTATTTTATTCATTTGTGAGTTCCCTTGGTTTCTATATATATCTGGGCTAAATTACATTGAATTATATGTGTTTTGAGGGATCCAATTAATGTCACATGGTTAATACATACCATGCGGAAACCATAAAACAATTATGCAGTTTTTAGAAGAGACAAATTCTATGTTGGTGCCTATTTATTGTACTCATGGGGCCTTTGAATATTCCATTATCCATTATCTCCAATTAGGCTTTCATGGTTGTTGTATAGTTTGGTAAACAGTGCTATCATAAAATGAGATTCTTTCGAAAACATAAAATTATCAAATGTATATTCAATAACTACTTTTTATTTAAAAAATCGAGCACAAATTCTTTCTTACCACCCTCTCAGGTGACATATAATAGTGGTTAATTCATCCATGAATCCATTTTTATTTTACCTTCATAGTTGCTTGTTTTTGTGTGTTTTCATTAAGAAGTTCATTTGAATACTCATGGAAAACACCATCTACAACTTCTCTACTATTTTGGATTTCTCTTCAGAAATTACTATTAATCCCCATATCCAAAAAATAAATATTTTGTTGTATAATTTTTCAATATTATTCTCAATTTCTATGTTTTTTTCCATTCTTCAGGATTCAAAATTTTTTCATCATGAGACTGAAACATTCATTCTCAATTTAATTTTTGTTTTCCTGCACAATTCACTTTAAATTTGACATCCTAAATTTCATCTATTTTAAATAAAAGATTTGGTTATATAAAAAATGTATTTTTTATATATGATAATTATTTTTGAGGTAAAATATATTTCATTTCATTTCATTTTAATGAATTGACTTTATATTGGAATCATAGTAAAAATATGCTTTAATTGATAATGGAAACCATTTTTTGTTAAATGGTTTAGATGGATTGTTTAAAAATATTTTGTTAATTAAAATAGTTTATTTTATTTGAAAATATTTATTGTGGGTTTTATAGGTTATTGAAATGGAGTTTTGAGACCTCTTACATGATTATGTTATATTAAAGCTCATTGGGATTCATTTTTAATTCATTACATAATTCTTAATTATAAAATTTTACGATATAGATATTTTGATACCTTTAAAATATTTCATTGAAAATTAAAAACATTGAATGAATTACCATTACTGTAATGAAATAGTTGGATGATTTAATTTTATGTCATTAATTCCTAATTTATGAGGAGTTCAAAAATTTTAATATGTTTTGTTGAATTCTGTCTATTTCAATGAGGGGGTATTGAGGTGAGTAATAATTACAGTTTTCCTTCTACTATAATTATTTTTTGTGTATTTAAAAATATTTAACGTTCATTCATAATTTAATATGTCATGGGACACATGAGGGTGTACCACACCGGTTTTAATAAAAAAATTTTAAAATTTTTTTAAGAATCATTGATGGATATTATTTCACAATACACCAAGTTATGATTTTCGTAATTGTAACTATGATTTTAGGTTACGGAATATGAAATAAATAGTTCCATTGATAGATTGTGATACATAGAAGGCCTAGTTTTAGAGAACTACACTATATTATAAATAATATCTTTAAAATATTATAATACATATCTCTTAGCCCTAAGAATAAATGTTTATCAAAATTTAATTTACACATGTATATAAAATGAATTTATTGGTTACAAATTCAATTGAAAGGTGTGTAAAAATAATTTGGAAATAAATAAATCCTATATATGAAAAACTGTTTTTTATGCACAAAACAAATTTCATCAAAATAAATTAACAAAAAAAATTGATGAATTTTTTTTATTAAAAAATATATTTTATATTCATCCAAATATTAAATCATCATCTTATGTTTTTATAGAAAATATATAATATGAAATACAATTATATGAATACAAATATTTTTTTTATAAAAGGATGCTTCATTGAATTTTAATGGGGACCTTATTTTAAAACAAAAATTTGAAACAAATGTAATTTTTTGTGAATAAATAATGATTATTTTTTAAATTATATCTTAAAAAATATATTTTGTTAAATTCTTTATTATTCATCATAGGATTCAATTTTCTATGAATAATGACAAGTAACGAGTTTCATTTGAATGTATACTTTTTATCCAAATATTATATAATGCAAAATTACATTTCTTTTAATTTGATTTAATGTATTATTATTTTATTTTTTAATAAAATAATCAAATTTTGGTCATTGTAGTATTTGTTATATTATATTAAAATTTTATAACATAGAAAATTGTTGAACATTTTCACATTCGAAAACCAACATTCTCATCTCTTCTGTAGGATTACTATTAAATTAAATTATGAAACATCTATGAAAAGAATAGGAAAAAATTTATTCCATATTTTAATTAACTATTTATTATATTATCTAATAATTTCAACACAAATGTTTTCCATAATTATTAGTGAAAACATTTAAAATTAATTAAATTGATTATGGTTAAAAGGGGGTTCTATGGATTTTATGTATTTGAATTAAATTTAATTTTATTGAAAAATATGACTTTTATTTAATTAATTAGAGTTTTTTATGTAGAACAATTTGGTCTATATTTTATAATAAATTTATTATTATTTATATTCTTAAATAAAAAATACCTTGCTAAATAAAATGTTATAAGTTAACTTGGTAAAAACTATAAATATAAAACAGAGTAATGATAATGTCTAAGGAATATCATGACAAGAACATATATCATTTTAGTTGTGTATGCCGTTATAGAAAAATTAATCAATACCAACCATTTTTTAAAATTTTGGAGGCACAATATGTATGGGAGACCACCAAATTTTGAATCCATTTGAGTTTTGAGAAGAATTCCACTTCGCCTATATAAAAGTGAAATCAACATCTCGTATTCTTCACACCTATAAAATATTTTGGGTCAACAAAAACCTACCAAAATCTATTCAAAAAATTACCTAATTTCATCTTAAATGGTTTAATTTGGGTATAAAGAAATCAAATTATACAATTTTATGCAACCCAAAAATATATACCTCAACAATAGGTAACATTTATCAATGAACAATTTTTTGTTTCTTCATGAAACCCCATAAATTATTTTTTTATCATGAATATATAAGAAAATATGTATAAAACATAAAATTAAATGTTTTTATAATATGTTTAATAACTACAAGTGCATATACTTCCATCAAATGGGTTTTGAAATCATCATTCATTTTTACAATAGACTACTGGCACACGAACTGACATCGTTCGAGATTCTATTACCACCTTTAAATGGTGGGACTATTGATTTGAACAATATTTATATATTATGTTTTTATTATTTATTTTTGATTTTTTAATAAATATATACCACATACATTCATGATTTATATTTATTTTGGAATACCATAATGTCATTATTGTTTACAGGAAAACGAGCACCTCACGAAGATATGTTATTCATTAATGATTTACATGTAATGTATTAAAGATGCCTTTAACAATATAATATGATAAATCTGAAATAAAAATTCTTCTATAACTATAATATATATTTATATATCATTTTTTTTCTTTATTTCTACAATACAAGAAAAATGAATCAACACTAATGCATGCATACAACTTAACGTCCCCATGAACAGTGTCCTCCATTTCCTATAACCAAATTTTATGTATTAATATATATATATATATATATACTAAATATATATGATATTTAAATAATGGTTTAAATTCTATATAGTATTATACCTTGATAAATTAAATAGGAAAAAAATGATAATTCAAAATATATAAGGAAAAAAGAGGTTATTACCAAAAAAGGGACTTTAATAAGAAATTGTTAATAAAATAGTTATAAAATGTCCTAAAGAAATAATATATGGAATTATATATGTGAATATGGTTCTATAATAGGATTATAATTATGTAATATATATAATATAGTAGTTTTTAATATGTATGCTAGAATCTATGACTTAATGTATGAGATTCTCCCTCACTATTTTCTTTTGCGAGACTCATCACATGCTCACAAACTATTTATTTTATTTGTTATTTAAATAGTTAATTAATATTATTTTTATTATACTAAATAATAAGGGTATTTACATATCCATTTTTATATCTCTTTTACGGGGTATATGGTAAAAAATTTAACAAATTAGTATGTGAATTTTGTGTCATTTTTTCTTCTTTGAAACACATGTAATGATATAATCCTATATTATTTTACACGGTCTAAATACCACCCCTTGGAGTTTTTATTTCACGAACATAATTATTTTTATAATTTATCAATCCTTATGTAATTTTATTCATTCTTGGAAATCATTATTCAATTTTATCAATGTTGGATGATTTTATTTCTACAATATGATCATTTATCAGGATTATTTTGGATTGTCTATCTATTGATGAAATTGTATGGTCCACCTCCCAATAACTCTCATGAGTTTATTATCATGTAGGTATTCATAATTTCTTTAGTAATGTTACAATTTATGAACTCTTTGGCACTCATAATAATTAATGAAATGTTTTTCAATAAAATACTTCAATATCTCTCTTTTGGTCTAGAAATCAATCTTCTTTAAAAACCATGTATTTTAAATTATTTTAAATAATATTTCATTACTATATAGTGACATTTAAATGATATATTTACCCATGCATGATTTTTTAAAAATGTTTTTAATTGAAACTTCTTTCCATTTTCGAAATTAAAAACAAATTTTGTTTCAAATAAAATATGAAAAGAATCTTCATTTTAACATATATGACATGAATTGTTTTTTCAAAAATCATGATTGATAATTGATTTGAATATATATTCATATGTTATCAATTTTCTTTGAAAATAAAAAATGGTTTTTGAGAAGGATTCATTCAATACAAAGTATTTTCAATGAGTATTCATTTTTTTTAAAAAAATTTTACTTGAGCTTTTATTTTCTTCAAAAAATGATTTAAATTATCAATCACAATTATTTTTCATATAGGATGACAAGCATGATGTAACTTATGCTTCACTGGGGATATGATCGAAGGATAACATTCTTAATTTTTATCAGAATTGGTTTTATTTATAATGAAATGTTCATTAGGAATCTTATTTCTCTACCAAGGTTATTTCATGAATAAATTCTTATTAATATTTTTTTCTATGGTTGTGTTATGAAGAACTGATTATGAAGACAATATCATTTTAATAGGTTATTATATGATTAGTTTTTTATGATACCAATTTCATTTCATTGGTTAAGATATGATGAATGATTATGATCTTGTTGAACACATATTTTTATCATTATGTGATGGGTGGGACCTATATATCACTCAAATTCATTTGGTAAATATACATTATTTATGAGTTCAGAGGATAAAAAAGTCGTTAGTCTAATTCTATAAACGAGGGTAAATAGGAGGTCACATGAACCCCATAATGGATTGTACATGGGTGGTCATACCACTCCCATATATGATGGTATAAAAGTTTTCATGCAATTCCCAAATCAGGTACACAAGTGTTCATCCCAGAGCTAACATGTTATAAATGTATTGGTGGATATCCATGACATAATATTTTCTTTACTATTGTATATACCAATAATATAATTCTTATGCCTATATTATGCTCTTAGGGAACATGTTCTTTGATTATTATGTGTTTCATTTATTATTAAATTCTAATATATTTCCAATAATTGTTGTTTATTATATTTGATATGAAGGTTATGGTTTTCAAATGTTATGATATTTCTCCCATACCATTATTATAATGTTATTATTATGTATCATCATTTATTTTCCTTACTTGGATTTTATCTCACCCTATATTATGTTTCCTTCCCCTAGTATAATAAGGCTAGTTTTAATAATGGAATTGTTGTGAATAGTACTAAAGAGTAACATCTTTATGGGGGATATTGAATATCATTCTAAAAGATAAAGAATTTGTACCCTGTCACCAACAACACAAAAATATTATCATCCTTAGTAATTTACTCTTTTAATGTATTGAACAATCATCTAGAATGATTTAATACACATTTATGTGAATCCTATGTTGTTATAGTTGGTATCAATGAAAATTCTTAGTCATCATTTGGAAACTATCATAGGGAATATGTAGTGAGATACCAAGGATATTTCTATAGATATGAAAAGGTATGTCTATAAGGATTAGTTAAAATATAATTCAATATATATTGAAATATATTGAAATTTTAGTAAAGGATTGAGAGAGTTATTTACAAATAATTTCATCCCTGTAATGATAATATTTGTGGGTGTGTATCTAACCTAGAGGCACTTACGAGTAAAAACTTTTAAAACACCATAATGAGATAGACTCAATTAAGAACTTGTTCATGGTAATGGGCATTCATTCACACTTGGATTGAAACTCCCATGAGATATGATTTTAATATAAAAAAACTATTTACGAACCATCATTAGTTATTTAAATAAAATATGAAAATTAATGACACAACAATAAAGATAAGGATTCACTAATTAAAGATTATTTCAAATTTAATTCACCAAATATGTGATTTTTCCTGATTATGTGGTTCCCCACTATGATTATTATTTCATAAAGTTTTTTTATTGTTTTTTGCCAATGGTTGGAACCTGAAGGAACCACGTTAATGATGAATGAGATGAAAATTAAAATGATCTTACTACTAAGAATGCAAATGTTATTAAATTATGAATGAAAAACCTAGTTTCTATTATCATAAGATTTCTCACGCAATTAATCATATCTATTTTCAAAATGAGTAATGGATATGAAAATGTTATGTTCAGTCCTTCAAGTGGAAATTTCGACATTATTTTAGTGGGTCTTCTGATCTAATAGTATCTGGATAATAGATCAGTACTACTGAAAATGTACTGTCTATTATACAGTGTTAGAAACTTGAAAAGGCATTGTTTATTTTTATCATTTAAAAGTTGATGTAGATGGGTGGGGGAATACTATTCATAAATAATGGTTAAAAAGAATTTGAATCTACGCATTGTGATGATATTGAGGAGATATTTTTCAATAATTGGTTATATAATTTTTTACGAAAAATGATAGAGAAATAATTCCTTGAGATTATGAAAAATGATGATGTATCAATTGTTACCTAAGATGATAATTTTACAAGACTATCAATGTTTGATTCGGGGTTAAACATCATCCATGAATAAGAAATTGATCGATTCATTGGTGGCCGGAAACCAGGTCCTCGAAGGGCCTTGGTTATAAGTGAATTTATTTTTTATGAATGAGTTGTTGGATACATGATAATGATTGTAATTTAGGTTGTAATTGCATATCAATCTCAGGGTTTTGACATGAAGAGGAAGATAGATCTCAATGGAAAATACAAGAACCATAGAAAATAGTAGATGAGTATTCCTATATACAAAATGATTGGGAAGAAATATGGGTGGAATTTTCATAAAGGGACTACAAAATTTATTATATGTGTAAGGTAAGGTCATCAAATGAATGAATGATGATGTGATATGAAAAATTTATCATAAGAAAAAAATAATGATATACCACGAACGAATGAACCTACAACACTTTAGATATTAAATTGAAAGGAGTTTGTAGATTATGCTATCATGTTCACCAATCCATGGACACTTTTAGTGGATAAGACAAAAAACAATAAATAATAATGGAAAAAGTGAATTATTATGTTATAATTATATATTATGTGAAACATAATAATTACAAAATAATTAACCTCTTATAAGTAGATAATAATATCATGTTTTTTTTGTATGAATGAGCCCTATGAAAATATTATTTTTCACCCTATCATCAATTTTCATGTGAGTATCTATATAGAATTTGGGGGAATGAAATCTTATATTCAATTGGAATAAGGATGAACCCAATATTACAACAAAAATGTATTATTTAGAAAAGCGATTATATAATGAATGAAGAAGAATAAATGTTTTCAATATGTTTTTTTGATAATTATTGTTATCACCACATTTTAAGAGAATAAATGATGAATATGTTGACAATATTGGTATGTGATAATAAAAAAAATAATTGATGATATATGTGGGATCAATGTTAAATTAAAATTTTAAATTAAGTGAAATTCATTGAAATAATTAGGATTCCCCTCATTTGGATGGGATATAAGGCTACCCATTTATAAAATGATTTATTTAGAACATTGAATGAGTTTTTAGGGAAAATAATTTCATTGTGTGAATATTTATTCATATTTGAAAACCTGAACTAATCATTTTGTTTTAGTGATATGTAATGATAAATAGAATTAATTAGCTTCATATCCTTTGATCGTATAATATATTACTTCTTCCCACATTCCAATTTCACCATAATTTCATGGTTTTTGATATGAAGTATAAATTTAAAAAGGCATAAACACAAATTCATATTGTGTTTATGAAATGCAATTAAATAAGATAATTATATCATCTTTTGAAAATTATTAAATGTTAAGAATATGGTATAAGAATAAATTATTTCCTGTTATAATCATTTTTTATATTATAAATGACCTTTTTAATGAGTCATTTTCCTATGTGGTTATGACCAATAAACTTATCTAGATCACACAAATTTTTTTCCATCTATCATAATTTTCACTCCCTACAATTATTATTAACTTTTCTTCTATATCCATATTTTCACTTCCTACATATGTTCTCTAATGTGGAAACAAAATAATGTGTAACATTGTGAAACTATTATGTTTTCAACATTTCCTTATTAAATGATGTTTTACTATTCAATTTAATTATATCAGTTTAAATGAAAGGATCATTAAATTTTTATAACACTGATGACCTAGATGAATTTTGAGGGTGAAATTTATTTTAAAGGGGGTAAAATCTAACACCCTACGTTTTAGTAAAATATTTTTTCAGAATAAATTGAAATTATTTTATGTAATGATTTGTATGGTACATAAAGTTATGATTTTTTGGTACATGGGGAAATTATTTTAGATTATGGTAAATGAAATACAAAATTCATTTTATTGCATTTGTTAAAGGTAAAACCATGGTTTACCAAACTATTATTAAATATAAAAATTATTATTTAATTATTTTTAAATTTATTGCATAGATATTTTAATGGATTTTGAGATTAATATTAACTAAAATATGAAAATTTGGTTTACACATATTTTTAAAATAAATTATTTGGTAACCAATATATTACAAATGAGTGTAAGAACTATTTAAAATAATGAAATTCATTTTGTGAAAAATTTTATCTAAGCTGAATCATGTTTTTTCATAATAAATTTAAAAACCCACTTTTCATGAATGTTCAAAATTATATATATATATATATATTATCCAATAAAATATTTAAAAATAATCTCACGAATTTTCTATATAAGAGATAAAAAATACATGTTTACACATAAATCGATATATTATTCTAAACGGTATATTTACTGCCTTTTAATGATGAAATTGTTTTTAAACTAATTTTTTCATAGTTTAAAATAAATTATTTGTCAAAATAAACATTATTTATTAAATTTTCATACCAAAATCGTATTATTTTAGTTTTTTTCTTCTTTATGAGAAGTTTCAATTTTTAGGAATACTGAGTCTAATCAATTTAAATGTAAATTTAGATTTTACTCTAAATAATTTATAATTGTTTATTATATTTTTAATTGGTTTTAAGGTATCCTTTGTAACATCCCATGTAAAAAAATGAACATGAAATTTTCATTTTTATTAATATTTGTGAATTAAATATTAATTTTACGTTAAAGAGGATTTCTATGTTTGATTGTGTACCCTATACACAACAATGGGTTTCTTAGAAATCTTAAATTGCACAGTAATAATACAATTTTTTTTAAAATTGTAGTAAACGCCTAGCCGTTTTTTTGGAAGTAATGAATAGAACTAACTAAAATATGATTATATATGTTTTTTAAATGTTTTTACATTTATCCAATAAATATTAGATGCTTAAAAAAAGAAATAATCAGATTTTAAGCATAAATACTCAAATATTCATTAAAATGTCGATTTATCGCCTTTTGAGGGAGAACCCACATTAAATCTAGTATTGGTAACCTTTATATGTTCTATTGGAAAAAATTATATTAATCTTTAGAATTAGGAAATCAAAATTTACTTGGGAATAAATTATGGTATTAATCTGATAAAATTCATTTTAAATGAATAGTGAAAAATACTATATTTTAATTCAAAATTTCCATTTAATATAATTTATTTATATTTTTCTATTATATTTTTAATTGGTTTTAAATTTTAATTAGATATTGATTTTACAATTTAATAAAATTTTTATTATTTGAATTAATTTCACTTTGAAATTGGACATAAACAAGTGTCAATCTTTTGATAGTTATTATTTCTTAAAAACAAACCTTTTTTGACATTGGGAATTAATTTTATATTAATTTCATCCAATTATGTGTTTTGAATATGGAAAAATGAATTCCATATTTGGAATCTAGATGTAACATCCCATGTAATTAATGAATAATAGATATTTTTATCTATGTCTATTAATGATTAAGATAGTGTTATAGAGGCTTAAAATGAAAATAAATACAATCTTATGCACGGAATACACTAATATTCTAAAAAGATTGTTTTACTGCCTTTTGATGGAAAACCATTTTTGAATCTATATTTTGACAATTTTATAAACTATTTTTGTCAAAATAAACTTATCCTTTATGATTGGGACATCAAAATTTACCCTGTGTGAATTTTTGGTATTTTTCTGACAATGTTCATTTTTTAATGAATAGTGAAAAATACTCCATTTTACATCAAAACTGCTTTTTAATCTAATTTATATATATGATTAGATTATGTTTTGAATTGTTATTGAAGTGAAATTAGAATATATTTTTACCATTTTATCCAATGGTGGTCATTGGAATCAATTTCACTTTGAAATTAGACTTAAACTGGTGTCAATCTTTTGATACTTATTGTTTTGTAAAAACACGCTATTTGCTCTGACAGCGGGAATTAATTATTAAATTAATTAATGTGACTTATATGACTTTAATTTTGTAAAATATACTTCATTTTTGAATTCGGAATATCAAATATAGCTTAGAGTGAATTTTTGGTAATTTTCTAAGAAACTTCAATTTTTGATGAATAGTGAAACCACTAAGTCGTAATCAAGCAAACTGATTTTTCAGCTAAATGAAAGATTACCACTAATGTGTATTGAATTTTGAAAATCTGACATACATGGTTGTCATTAAGAAGTAAAATGTGGTTTAATGGGATTAAAATATTTTTTTTGGTGAATAGCAACTTATTAAGTTTTTAATCGTGATTAGTGGTAATTAGGGTAGTTTAAGGTATAAATAATGCTTTAATAATATGAAATGACCTAGAAACATGTCCCAACCTTATTGGTTGTGTCATGGCCGACCAATAAAATCCATGGGTCAACTTGGGGACCCCATGGAGACATTTTGGTTGGGAAATGACATAAATAACTTTTTATTTAATGTAAAAGTAAAAATGACACAAACATAATACGTTTTACGAAAACACTTTTTACCTGGGGTTATAACGATCAGATATTTGATTATAAATAGTCACTGGAAAGATAAAAATATTTCCTACATCATAGTATTTTTTATATGATTTTTAGACATTAAATAAATTAAATCATTTATGACATAATAATGATGCATCAATGACATCATTATTTGACGATTTAAATAAACTGGAAAGATAATGTAAAATTATGAACTACACATGTCCAAAACCATTTGGATGAGTGTATTTCGAACCCATATCACCTTATCCACGAATTATATCAATGTGGGACCTTTTAAAACCGAAACAGATTTTCAAATAAAGTAATATTTCTTTACTTTCCAAAAGTGCCCCTCCTCTCCTCTTATAAAAGGCCCCCACCTCTACCTCATTTCACACACTCCTCAAGCCTTTGGCTCGGCCAACCCCTGCCCATTTACTCTCTCCACATCCCTCTCCTCATCCTAGAGGATTACCTTTGGGCAGAATCCTTTCAAAGGAAGCCTTTAGGCTCAAATCAAAAGGAGTTACACTTTTAAAGGTAATTCATTCTCTCATGTTCATTTGTTTTATTTTGCTTCTCCAACCCCTAAACTCTTTTTATTTACTTATTTTGTAACAAAACCAGTATATTAAATATACAAGGATGTTGTTATAATATTTATTTGAGCTACACTCTCACACAACTACATCAAATGGTTAAAGAACATACGGTTTCGGTGGATGGCGAAATTCTGCCTCCCGAAACGATGATTGTTCAACACTAATTTAACACCTTCAAAGGTGGCCATTATGATGTCACTATTTTTATTTATGATATATAATATGTTTATGTTTTCCTTAAGCTTCTGTTTTTTTCATTTTGGGCATACCTTTATGGTTTCCTTTATGGGTAAACACGATATCTTCATTTTAGGAAGTGCGGACTACCGCCCCCTGAAAGTGATTTGAGTCGTTAATACCATATGTGGGATGTGTAAAGGATAAAGTTAATGATATTATATATGTTATTATACTGGAATTATAATATACTCTTATATCATTATGATTCCATTCCAGAAAATATGAAATAGAAATGGAAGTAGCGTTCATGCGTATGTACGGCTTACCGTCTCCATGAACGGTGCATTTCATTTCTTACCTCTAAATGTGATGTAATATTATAAATACATGTATATGATGAATATATATGATATATATGTTATCCAAATAATTAATATCATTCTGGATATAATGAACCTATGTCCAAATTAACAACATGTAAGTGTAATAAGTCTATTTTTGACTTAAGAACCAAATACCGACAAAATGAACATTATTAACTTAACTGATTACATGATGTTCATAACATGTCATAAAAGGAATAATGAACTCGAAAAGATTAATAAGCAAGTAGAGATTAACTCAAGTTTATTATTCAGGAGATTAAAGAACGGTCGTGTCAAGTCGGATACGAGGTATGGGACTTCGTCTCAATCTCCTTTCATTGAGGCATATTTTATTTTATACAAAATTTCTTTTATACGGTGTATAAACCCCTTTGACTTTTACGTTTATTCAAAAGGAATCTTTTTATACGAAGCGTTTACTAAACGACAAAAGGGAATGATTTTGTCGTACGTATGCGGCGACAACGACTTCTCCGCCGTCGTGACCGTTATTTGAGTTTCGGCTTCCTCTACAAGCCATACCTTTTTTTTAAACGAAAAATAGATACCATGTTTTACTTTGGTATTGAAAATGGTTTTCATAATGTTTTTATTATATCAATGTGTTGTATTGATATCTCGTGATTGAAATGTGGAAATGTTATGTTTCCTTCATGCATGTTTTATGTGATATGATTGTGTTATGGTTCTTGGGCATTATTATGAAGACGTGTGGTTCCGTGATAAACTAAGGGCGGGTGAGCCCGTTATAGCTCTCCACTACATTGGGTAACGCAAAAGAGTGAAACGTTAAGGTTTCTCCGAAGAGATTTAGGGGATATACTGTGATGGGTATTCCAAACGTAACCAAAAGGGTTACTCCCTATGTAAGAATGTTATGAATGCCTCAAGTTACCTTTATGTCCTATGATTTCTATGATTTATTCATGATTTTATGATGTATGATAAAGTGCCTATGTTTTATGGGTAATGTATGATTTCATTCTTATGTATATATGTACCCATGTTTCCTTTCCATGTTTTTTTTATAACCCATACTGAGTTTTTATGATCATCCCATGTTTTTTAAATGTTTTTCACAGGTCAAGGGAAAGGTACATGATAAGATGATAGAGTCAAGGATGTGTCAAGAAAAAATCCATGTTTTATTTTAAATGTGTTTCCATTGATGGGAATGAAGAATAATATCTTTATGTAAACACTTTGTTTATATGAGGAATGTAATGCAAGTTTTATGATCTAATTCTCTAAAACTCTAAACCCAAAAAGATCCTCAGTGTGTAATCTTGTAATAAATCAAGATTAAGTAAGGTTTAAGGCTGGGGCCTTATAGTTGGTATTAGAGGTCGGTTTAGATAACTTTAGGAGTTAGAATTCTATTAAATCATTATCCAAAAATATTTTTTTCGAAATGATATAGCATTTAAAGATTACCATGTTGCTTCATCTAAGACATGTTTGTTCAGAATGGTTTTCCGCAGAGGAAACAGGGAAGCAATGCTAGGAAGGCATACAGAAGGAAATAACCTTCCGAATCAGCATCCAGAAATGGTCGGAATTGGAACTGAACAGTTTGTTGTATTAATGGCGCAGTTGACTCAAGCGATAAATGGCGGTGGTATCCATACATGAGATCAGCCAGACCAACCGCAGAGGAACATGTCAGTGGTGGAACATTTCATGAGGAAACATCCACCATCATTCAGAGGATCATCTAACCCTGTGCTAGCTGAAGGGTGTATTAAAGCACTGGAGAAGATTTTTGATGTCATGGGGTGTTCAGACAATCAAAAGGTTAGTCTTGCTATTTACCGTTTGGAGGGTGAAGCAGATCAATGGTGGTCTATGGTTAAAAATATCAGGGATGCCGATGAGATTGATGCTCTTGACTGGTATGAATTCAAAGGTATGTTTATTGAGAAGTATTTTCCTAAGGCTGTTCGACATAGGATGGAAAAGCAATTCTTGGAATTGAGGCAAGAGGAAGACTCAGTAGCTACCTATGAAGAAAGGTTCACTCGATTGGAAAGGTATGCTCCAAATATTATTCGAGACCTTGATAGTAAAATTAATCGTTTTTACTCAGGATTAAAGCCAAAATATCGAAGGTCATTAGCTTCTCGTGAGTTTAAAAGTTATGAAAAGCTTGTTCGATGTGATGAGAAGGTGGAAATGGAGTTTGCCGATGACCAAGTGTTCTATAACAACCAGCAGAATAAGAGAACGAGGTGGCAGGAGAAAGGTAAGAATTCTTCAAAAAAGTCTGATGGTAAGAGAACTAAGTTTCCAGTTTGTGATAAATGTGGTAAAAGGCATGCTGGGGAATGTCTTTTGAATTATGGAAAGTGCTACCGATGTGGTAAGATGGGACATAAGGCTCGTGATTGCACTGAAAAGGATCAAGGTGAAGGTAAGAACAAATTTGAATTATAGTTAGTGAAATGTTATAAGTGCAATGAGATGGGTCACTATGAAAACGAGTGTCCAACAAAGATCTTGAGTGATGGGAAGCAGTTAGACTACAAGAAGAAAGGGGTGGGGAAATCCTTTTCAACTACTTCAGCAGATGTCGGGCCATCAAATGAAGTTTTATCAGGTACTTTGTTTGTTTTTTCAGATTATGCCAGTGTGTTGTTTGATTCGGGGTCTACACATTCTTTCATCTCTGAAATCTTTTCTAGTAAAATGGGAATACCATCTCAAGAAATGACACCTGAACTTTTGGTAAAAAAACCTGGGGGAAATGTTGAGGCAAAAAGAATATATAAGAATCTTCCTATCCTTATCTATGGAAAGAACCAACTTGCAAACCTTATTGTTCTACCTCTAGTAGAGTTTGATGTTATCCTGGGTATGGATTGGATCTCTATTTACCATGTTAAGATTGACTGTAGAGCTAAAGAAGTTTCTTTTCAGAAAGACTTTCAGTTTGTTTACAGGAATGAACCCTTACTTTTGATAACATATCAAGAGGCTGAGAAACTTGTAAAAGATGGAAATGAATTTTACCTTGCACACGTCGTTGAAAATAATGGATCTTTTCAGATTAATGATGTGCCTGTGGTAAATGAGTATCCTGATGTTTTTTCTGATGAGTTTCCTGGAATAATACCAGATCGGGAAGTTGAGTTTACTGTTGACTTAGTTCCTGATGCTAAGCCAATTTCAAAACCCACTCATCCAATGGCACAAATTGAACTTTTAGAGTTGAAGGAGCAATTGCAAGATTTATTAGAGAAAGGTTTCATTAGACCTAGCACATCACCATTGGGTGCTCCTGTTTTATTTATTAAAAATAAAGATGGTTCTATGAGACTTTCCATTGATTATAGAGCCTTGAATAATATCACTGTTACGAACAAATATCCTTTGCCTCATATCAATGATTTGTTTGATCAGATCCAGGGAGCTCAGTTTTTTTCAAAGATTGACCTGAGATCGGGGTACCATCAGTTGAAGGTAATGGAGGAAGATATTCCGAAGACCGCGTTACGTACAAGATATGGCCATTATGAATTTGTAGTAATGCCTTTTGGGCTAACCGATGCACCTGTTGTATTCATGGACTTAATGAATAGAATTTTCCATGAGTTCATGGATAAGTTTTTGGTGGTTTTCATTGATGATATTTTGGTGTTTTCTAAAAGTAAATAGGAGGATGAAAAACATTTAAGGGTTATCTTGCAAACCTGAAAAGAAAAGAAATTTTATGGGAAATTCAGCAAGTGTGAGTTTTGGTTGCAACAAATTTCATTCCTTGGTCACATTGTCTCTAAAGATGGAATAACTGTTGATCCTGCAAAAAAAAAAGTTGTGGAAGAATGGCCAAGACCCACAAATGTAACCGAGATTCGTTGCTTCCTTGGTTTGGCGGGCTATTACCGAAGGTTTGTTAGAAATTTTTCACGGTTATCTAGTCCAATGACTAAGCTAACTCGAAATGGTGTTAAGTTTATCTGGACAAAAGAATGTGATGATTGTTTTCAGGAATTGAAAAGAAGATTGGTGAATGCTCCAGTTTTGGCACTACCTTCCAGGAATGGTGAGTTTGTTATATACAGTGATGCTTCATTGAAAGGACTTGGTTGCGTCCTAATGCAGAATGATCAGGTAATTACTTATGCTTCACGACAGTTGAAAACTGATGAGGTAAATTACCCTACAAATGATTTGGAATTAGCTGCTGTTGTTTTTGCTTTAAAAGTTTGGAGGCATCATTTGTATGGAGTAAAGTGTGAAATATATACCGATCACAAAAGGTTAAAGTATATATTCACTCAGAAAGAGTTAAACATGAGACAAAGGAGATGGCTAGAATTAATCAAGGATTACGATTGTACAATTCATTACCATCCAGGAAAAGCAAATAAAGTGGCTGATGCTTTGAGTCGAAAAAGTAATGCTTCATTAACAATGTTGCGTTTGGAATGTGATCCTTTGGTTAAGGATTTAATGAACTTTGGCATAGAATTTGTTGGTGCAGGATGTCCTTCTGTTTTGTTTCAGGTATCAGTGAGATCTTCTCTATCAGATAGAATCAAGCAAGCATAGAAGCAAGACAGTGAGTTGCAGAAAAAGGTAGAGCTGGTTCAGAAAGGTAAGTTGCCTTAATTCAACATTGATAATGATTGCGTTTTGAGATTTGGGAAGAGATTGTGTGTGCCTTGTGATTCACAGTTGAAGAGAGATTTGTTATGTGAAGCTCATAGTTCTCCGTTTTCAGTTCATCCGGGCAGTACTAAGATGTATAGAGATCGGCGGGAGTATTACTGGTGGGATGGAATGAAAAGCGACATTGCTGATTTTACTATAAAGTGTTTGACATGTCAATAGGTTAAAGCAGAGCAGAAGTTACCGAAAGGAATGCTTCAGCCTTTACCAGTGCTAGAGTGGAAATGGGAGAATATATCCATGGACTTTGTTGTTGGATTACCAAAGACATCTCAAGGTAATAATGCAATCTGGGTTATTGTTGATCGCATGACCAAATCTGCTCATTTCATTGCTATACGAGATACTTTCTCTCTTGATCAACTTTCCCGTTTGTATCTTAAAGAAATAGTCAGGTTACATGGAGTTCCTCTCTCCATTGTATCGGATCGTGATCCCAGGTTTACTTCTAACTTTTGGAAAGGCCTTCAGAAGTCATTGGGTACTGAATTAAATTTTAGTACAGCTTTTCATCCTCAATAAGATGGGCTGTCAGAAAGAACAATTCAGACATTGGAGGATATGCTACGAGCTTGTTCTATGGATTATCAGGGAAGTTGGGACCAACTTCTTTCTTTGGTTGAGTTTTCTTATAATAACAGCTTTCATTCCAGTATACAGATGACACCATTTCAGGCATTATATGGGAAGCGGTGTTGAACTACAACTTTCTGGGATGAAGTGGGTGAAAGGATGTTGATGGGACCAGAATTGGTAGAAGAGATGGCAGAAAAAGTTCAGCTGATTCAGAAACACATGAGAACAGCTCAGAGCAGGCAGAAGAGTTATGCGGATAACCAGAGGAAGGTTCTATCTTTCGAGGTAGGTGATCATGTTTTTCTCAAGGTTTCTCCTTGGAAAAGTGTGATGAGATTTGGTAATAAAGGAAAGTTGAGTCCAAGGTTCATTGAACCATACGGAATTCTGGAGAGAGTTGGATCAGTTGCATACCGAGTGGCTTTACCACCGAGTTTATCTCAGGTACACAATGTTTTTCACATTTCGATATTGAGAAAGTATATGCCAGATCATTCTCATGTTTTGAGTCCAGAGGTAGTTCAGCTGGAAGAGAACCTATCTTATGAGGAACAACCGGTCGAGATTCTTGACCATAGGGAGCAAGTGTTATGGAATAAGGCGATTCACTAGGTAAATGTTTTGTGGAAAACCCACATGATTGAAGAGGCAACATGGGAATCTGAAAATGCAATGAGGGATAAGTACCCCCATTTATTCGATAAGTAAATAAATCGCGGGGACGCAATTTTCTAAAGGGGGGAAGGATGTAACATCCCATGTAAGTAATGAATAATAGATATTTTTATCTATGTCTATTAATGATTAAGATAGTGTTATAGAGGCTTAAAATGAAAATAAATACAATCTTATGCATGGAATACACTAATATTCTTAAAAGATTGTTTTACTGCCTTTTGATGGAAAACCATTTTTGAATCTATATTTTGACAATTTTATAAACTATGTTTGTCAAAATAAACTTATCCTTTATTATTGGGACATCAAAATTTACCTTGTGTGAATTTTTGGTATTTTTCTGACAATGTTCATTTTTTAATGAATAGTGAAAAATACTGCATTATACATCAAAACTGCTTTTTAATCTAATTTATTTATATGATTAGATTATGTTTTGAATTGGTTTTGAAGTGAAATTAGAATATATTTTTACCATTTTATCCAATGGTGGTCATTGGAATCAATTTCACTTTGAAATTAGACTTAAACTGGTGTCAATCTTTTGATACTTATTGTTTTGTAAAAACACTCTATTTGCTCTGGCAGCGGGAATTAATTATTAAATTAATTAATGTGACTTATATGATTTGAAATTTGTAAAATACACTTCATTTTTGAATTAGGAATATCAAATATAGATTAGGGTGAATTTTTGGTAATTTTCTGAAAAACTTTAATTTTTGATGAATAGTGAAACCACTAAGTGGTAATCAAGCAAACTGATTTTTCAGCTAAATGAACGATTACCACTAATGTGTATTGAATTTTGAAAATCTGACATACATGGTTGTCATTAAGAAGTAAAATGTGGTTCAATGGGATTAAAATATTTTTTTTGGTGAATAGTAACTTATTAAGTTTTTAATCGTGATTAGTGGTAATTAGGGTAGTTTAAGGTATAAATAATGCATTAATAATATGAAATGACCTAGACACATGTCCCAACCATATTGGTTGTGTCATGGCCGACCAAGAAAAGCCATGGGTCAACTTGTGGACCCCATGGAGACATTTTGGTTGGGAAATGACATAAATAACGTTTTATTTAATGTAAAAGTAAAAATGACACAAACATAATACGTTATACGAAAACACTTTTTACATGGGGTTATAAAGATCAGATATTTGATTATAAATAGTCATTGGAAAGCTAAAAATATTTCCTACATCATATTTTTTTTATATGATTTTTAGACATTAAATAAATTAAATTATTTATGACATAATAATGATGCAGCGATGACATCATTATTTGACGATTTAAATAAAATGGAAAGATAATGTAAAATCTATGATCTACACATGTCCAAAACCAATTGGATGAGTGGATTTAGAACCCTTATCACCTTATCCACGAATTATATCAATGTGGGACCTTTTAAAACCGAAACACATTTTCAAATAAAGTAATATTTCTTTACTTTCCAAAAGTACCCCTCCACTCCTCTTATAAAAGGCCCCCACCTCTACCTCATTTGACACACTCCTGAAGCCTTTGGCTCGGCCAACCCCTTCCCATTTACTCTCTCCACATTCCTCTACTCATCCTAGAGGATTCACTTTGGGCAGAATCCTTTCAAAGGAATCCTTTAGGCTCAAATCAAAAGGAGATACACTTTTAAAGGTAATTCATTCTCTCATGTTCATTTGTTTTATTTTGCTTCTCCAACCCCCTAACCTCTTTTTATTTACTTATTTTGTAACAAAACCAGTATTTTCAATATACAAGGATGTTTTTATCATATTAATTTGAGCTACACTCTCACACAACTACATCAAATGGTTAAAGAACATACGGTTTCCGTGGTTGGCGAAATTCTGCCTCCCGAAACGATGATTGTTCAATACTAATTTAACACCTTAAAAGGTGGCCATTATGATGTCACTATTTTTATTTATGATATATAATATTTTTCTGTTTTCCTTAAGCTTCTTTTTTTTTCATTTTGGGCATACCTTTATGGTTTCTGTTATGGGTAAACACGATATCTTCATTTTAGGAAGTGCGGACTACCACCCCCTGAAAGTTATTTGAGTCGTTAATACAATATATGGGATGTGTAAAGGATAAAGTTAATGATATTATATATGTTATTATACTGGAATTATAATATACTCTTATATCATTATGATTTCATTCCAGAAAATATGAAATAGATATGAAAGTAGCGTTCATGCGTACGTACGGCTTACCGTCTTCATGAACGGTGCATTTCATTTCTTACCTCTAAATGTGATGTAATATTATAAATACATGTATATGATGAATATATATGATATATATGTTATCCAAATCATTAATATCATTATGGATATAACGAACCTATGTCCAAATTAAAAACATGTAAGTGTAATAAGTCTATTTTTGACATAAGAACCAAATACCGACAAAATGAACATTATTAACTTAACTGATTACATGATGTTAATAACATGGTATAAAAGGAATAATGAACTCGAAAAGATTCATAAGCAAGTAGAGATTAACTCAAGTTTATTATTCAGGAGATTAAAGAATGGTCATGTCAAGTCGGATACGAGGTATGTGACTTCGTCTCAATCTCCTTTCATTGATGCATATTTTTTTTATACACAACTTTCTTTTATACGGTGTATAAACCCATTTGAATTTTACGTTTATTCAAAAGGAATCTTTTTATACGAAGCATTTACTAAACGACAGAAGGGAATTTTTTTGTCGTAAATATGCGGAGACAACGACTTCTCCGCCGTCGTGACCGTTATTTGAGTTTCGGCTTCCTCTACAAGCCAAACCTTTTTTTAAACGAAAAATAGATACCATGTTTTACATTGGTATTGAAAATGGTTTTCATAATGTTTTTATTATATCAATGTGTTGTATTGATATCTCGTGATTGAAATGTGGAAATGTTAAGTTTCCTTTATGCATGTTTTATGTGATATGATTATGTTATGGTTGTTGGGCATTATTATGAAGACGGGTGGTTCCGTGATAAACTAAGGGCGGGTGAGCCTGTTATAGCTCTCCACTGCATTGGGTAACGCGATGGAGTGAAACGTTAAGGTTTCTCCAAAGAGATTTAGGGGATATACTGTGATGGGTATTCCAAACGTAACCAAAAGGGTTACTCCCTACGTAAGAATGTTATGAATGCCTCAAGTTACCTTTATGTCCTATGATTTCTATGATTTATTCATTATTTTATGAGGTATGATAAAGTTCATATGTTTTATGGGTAATGTATGATTTCATTATTATGTATATATGTACCCATGTTTCCTTTCCATGTTTTTTTATAACCCATACTGTGTTTTTATGCTCATCCCAAGTTTTTTAAATGTTTTTCACAGGTCAAGGGAAAGGTACATGATAAGATGATAGAGTCAAGGATGTGTGAATAAAAAATCCATGTTTTATTTTAAATGTGTTTCCATTGATGGGAATGAGGAATACTATCTTTATGTAACCACTTTGTTTATATGTGGAATATAATGCAAGTTTTATGATCTAATTCTCTAAAACTCTAAACCCGAAAAGATCCTCAATGTGTAATCTTGTAATAACTCAAGATTAAGTAAGGTTTAAGCCTGGGGCCTTATAGTTGGTATCAGAGGTCGGTTTAGATAACTTTAGGAGTTAGAATTCTATTAAATGATTATCCAAAAATATTTTTTTCAAAATGATATAGCATTTAAAGATTACCATGTTGCTTCATCTAAGACATGTTTGTTCAGAATGGTTTTCCGCAGAGGAAACAGGGAAGCAGTGCTAGGAAGGCATACAGAAGGAAATAACCTTCCGAATCAGCATCCAGAAATGGTCTGAATTGGAACTGAACAGTTTGTTGTAGTAATGGCGCAGTTGACTCAAGCGATAAATGGCGGTGGTATCCATACACGAGATCAGCCAGACCAACCGCAGATGAACATGTCAGTGGTGGAACATTTCATGAGCCAACATCCACCATCATTCAGAGGATCATCTGACCCTGTGCTAGCTGAAGGGTGGATTAAAGCACTGGAGAAGATTTTTTATGTCATGGGGTGTTCAGACAATCAAAAGGTTAGTCTTGCTATTTTCCGTTTGGAGGGTGAAGTAGATCAATGGTGGTCTATGGTTAAAAATATCAGGGATGCCGATGAGATTGATGCTCTTGACTGGGATGAATTCAAAGGTATGTTTCTTGAGAAGTATTTTCCTAAGGCTGTTCGACTTAGGATGGAAAAGCAATTCTTGGAATTGAGGCAAGAGGAAGACTCAGTAGCTGCCTATGAAGAAAGGTTCACTCGATTGGCAAGGTATGCTCCAAATTTTATTCGAGACCTTGATAGTAAAATCAATCATTTTTACTCAGGATTAAAGCCAAAATATCGAAGGGAATTAGCTTTTCGTGAGTTTAAAAGTTATGAAAAGCTTGTTTGATGTTCTGAGAAGGTGGAAATGGAGTTTTCCGATGACCAAGTGTTCTATAACAACCAGCAGAATAAGAGACCGAGGTGGTAGGAGAAAGGTAATAATTATTCAAAAAAGTATGATGGTAAGAGAACTAAGTTTCCAGTTTGTGATAAATGTGGAAAAAGGCATGCTGGGGAATGTCTTCTGAATTATGGAAAGTTCTACTAATGTGGTAAGATGGTACATAAGGCTCGTGATTGCACTGAAAAGGATCAAGGTGAAGGTAAAAACAAATTTGAATTATAGTTAGTAAAATGTTATAAGTGCAATGAGATGGGTCACTATGCAAACAAGTGTCCAACAAAGAGCTTGAGTGATGGGAAGCAGTTAGACTACAAGCAGAAAGGGGTGGTGAAATCCTTTACAACTACTTCAGCAGATGTCGGGCCATCAAATGAATTTGTATCAGGTACTTTGTTTGTTTTTTCAAATTATTCCAGTGTGTTGTTTGATTCGGGGTCTACAGATTCTTTCATCTCTGAAACATTTTCTAGTAAAATGGGAATACCATCTCAAGAAATGACTCCTGAACTTTTGGTAAAAACCCCTGGGGGAAATGTTGTGGCAAAAAGAATATATAAGAATCTTCCTATCCTTATATGTGGAAAGAACCTACTTGCAAACCTTATTGTTCTTCCTCTAGTAGAGTTTGCTGTTATCCTGGGTATGGATTGGCTCTCTATTTACCATGCTAAGATTGACTGTAGAGCTAAAGAAGTTTCTTTTCAGAAAGACTTTCAGTTTGTTTACAGGAATGAACCCTTACTTTTGATAACATATCAAGAGGCTGAGAAACTTGTAAAAGATGGAAATGAATGTTACCTTGCACACGTCGTTGAAAATAAAGGAACTGTTCAGATTAATGATGTGCCAGTGGTAAATGAGTATCCTGATGTTTTTCCTGATGAGTTGCCTGGAATAATACCAGATCGGGAAGTTGAGTTGACAGTTGACTTAGTTCCTGATGGTAAGCCAATTTCAAAAACCCCTTATCGAATGGCACAAATTGAACTTTTAGAGTTGAAGGAGAAATTGCAAGATTTATTAGAGAAAGGTTTCATTAGACCTAGCACATCACCATGGGGTGCTCCTGTATTATTTGTTAAAAAGAAAGATGGTTCTATGTGACTTTTCATTGATTATAGAGCCTTGAATAATATCACTGTTAAGAACAAATATCCTTTGCCTCATATCGATGATTTGTTTGATCAGCTCCAGGTTGATCAGTTTTTTTCAAAGATTGACCTGAGATCGGGGTACCATCATCTGAAGGTAAAGGAGGCAGATATTCCGAAGACCGCGTTCCGTACAAGATATGGCCATTATGAATTTGTAGTAAATCCTTTTGGGCTAACCAATGCACCTGCTGTATTCATGGACTTAATGAATAGAATTTTCCATGAGTTCTTGGATAAGTTTTTGGTGGTTTTCATTGATGATATTTTGGTGTTTTCTAAAAGTAAAGAGGAGCATGAAAAACATTTAAGGGTTATCTTGCAAACCTTAAAAGAAAAGAAATTGTATGGGAAATTCATCAAGTGTGAGTTTTGGTTGCAAAAAAATTCTTTCCTTGGTCACATTGTCTCTAAAGATGGAATAACTGTTGATCTTGCAAAAACAAAAGTTGTGTAAGAATGGCCAAGACCCACAAATGTAACCGAGATTCGTAGCTTCCTTGGTTTGGCGGGCTATTACCGAAGGATTGTTAGAAATTTTTCACGGTTATCTATTCCAATGACTAAGCTAACTCGGAAGGGTGTTAAGTTTATCTGGACAAAAGAATGTGATGATTGTTTTCAGGAATTGAAAAGAAGATTGGTGAATGCTCCAATTTTGGAACTACCTTCCTGGAATGGTGAGTTTGTTATATACAGTGATGCTTCATTGAAAGGACTTGGTTGCGTCCTAATGCAAGATGATCAGGTAATTGCTTATGCTTCACGACAGTTGAAAACTCATGAGGTAAATTACCCTACACATGATTTGGAATTGGCTGCTGTTGTTTTTGCTTTAAAAATTTGGAGGCATCATTTTTATGAAGTAAAGTGTGAAATATATACTGATCACAAAAGTTTAAAGTATATATTCACTCAGAAAGAGTTAAACATGAGACAAAGGAGATGGCTAGAATTAATCAAGGATTACGATTGTACAATTCATTACCATCCAGGAAAAGCAAATAAAGTGGATGATGCTTTGAGTCGAAAAAGTAATGCTTCATTAGCAATGTTGCGTTTGGAACGTGATCCTTTGGTTAAGGATTTAATGAACTTTGGTATAGAAGTTGTTGGTGTAGGAAGTCCTTCTGTTTTGTTTCAGGTATCAGTGAGATCTTCTCTTTCAGATAGAATCAAGCAAGCACAAAAGCAAGACAGTGAGTTGCAGAAAAAGGTAGAGCTGGTTCAGAAAGGTAAGTTGCCTGAATTCAACATTGATAATGATTGTGTTTTGAGATTTTGGAAGAGATTGTGTGTGCCTTGTGATTCACAGTTGAAGAGAGATTTGTTATGTGAAGCTCATAGTTCTCCGTTTTCAGTTCATCCGGGCAGTACTAAGATGTATAGAGATCTGCGGGAGTATTACTGGTGGGATGGAATGAAAAGAGACATTGCTGATTTTTTCTGTAAAGTGTTTGACATGTCAACAGGTTAAAGCAGAGCGGCAGTTACCGAAAGGGATGCTTCAGCCTTTACCAGTGCTAGAGTGGAAATGGGAGAATATATCCATGGACTTTGTTGTTGGATTACCGAAGACATCTCGAGGTAATAATGAAATCTGGGTTATTGTTGATCGCATGACCAAATCTGCTCATTTCCTTGCTATACGAGATACTTTCTCTCTTGATCAACTTTCCCGTTTGTATCTTAAAGAAATATTCAGGTTACATGGAGTTCCTCTCTCCATTGTATCGGATCGTGATCTCAGGTTTACTTCTAACTTTTGGAAAGGCCTTCAGAAGTCGTTGGGTACTGAATTAAATTTTAGTACAGCTTTTCATCCTCAATCAGATGGAAAGTCAAAACAAACAATTCATACATTGGAGGATATGCTACGAGCTTGTTCTATGGATTATTAGGGAAGTTGGGACCAACATCTTTCTTTGGTTGAGTTTTCTTATAATAACAGCTTTCATTCCAGTATACAGATGGCACCATTTCAGGAATTATATGGGAAGCGGTGTTGAACTCCAGCTTTCTGGGATGAAGTGGGTGAAAGGAAGTTGATGGGGCCAGAATTGGTAGAAGAGATGACAGAAAAAGTTCAGCTGATTCAGAAACATATGAGAACAGCTCAGAGCAGGCAGAAGAGTTATGCGGATAACCGGAGGAAGGATCTATCTTTCGAGGTATGTGATCATGTTTTTCTCAAGGTTTCTCCTTGGAAAAGTGTGATGAGATCTGGTAATAAAGGAAAGTTGAGTCCAAGGTTCATTGGACCATACTATATTCTGGAGAGAGTTGGATCAGTTGCATACCGAGTGGCTTTACCTCCGAGTTTATCTCAGGTACACAATGTTTTTCACATTTCGATGTTGAGAAAGTATATGCCAGATCCATCTCATGTTTTGAGTCCAGAGGTTGTTCAGCTGGAAGAGAACCTATCTTATGAGAAACAACCGGTCCAGATTCTTGACCACAGGGAGCAAGTGTTACGGAATAAGGTGATTCACCAGGTAAAGGTTTTGTGGAAAACATACATGATTGAAGAGGCAACATGTGAATCTGAAAATGCAATGAGGGATAAGTACCCCCATTTATTCGATAAGTAAATAAATTGCGGGGACGTAATTTTCTAAAGGGGGGAAGGATGTAACATCCCATGTATGTAATGAATAATAGATATTTTTATCTATGTCTATTAATGATTAAGATAGTGTTATAGAGGCTTAAAAGGAAAATAAATACAATCTTATGCATGGAATACACTAATATTCTTAAAAGATTGTTTTACTGCCTTTTGATGGCAAACCATTTTTGAATCTATATTTTGACAATTTTATAAACTATGTTTGTCAAAATAATCTTATCCTTTATGATTGGGACATCAAAATTTACCTTGTGTGAATTTTTTGTATTTTTCTGACAATGTTCATTTTTTAATGAATAGTGAAAAATACTGTATTTTACATCAAAACTGCTTTTTAATCTAAATTATTTATATGATTAGATTATGTTTTTAATTGGTTTTGAAGTGAAATTAGAATATATTTTTACCATTTTATCCAATGGTGGTCATTGGAATCAATTTCACTTTGAAATTAGACTTAAACTGGTGTCAATCTTTTGATACTTATTGTTTTGTAAAAACACGCTATTTGCTCTGGCAGCGGGAATTAATTATTAAATTAATTAATGTGACTTATATGATTTGAATTTTGTAATATAGACTTCATTTTTGAATTCGGAATATCAAATATAGATTAGGGTGAATTTTTGGTAATTTTCTGAAAAACTTCAATTTTTGATGAATAGTGAAACCACTAAGTGGTAATCAAGCAAACTGATTTTTCAGCTAAATTAAATATTACCACTAATGTGTATTGAATTTCAAAATTCTTACATACATGGTTGTCATTAAGAATTAAAATGTGGTTCAATGGGATTAAAATATTTTTTTGGTGAATAGTATCTTATTAAGTTTTTAATCGTGATTAGTGGTAATTAGGGTAGTTTAAGGTATAAATAATGCTTTAATAATATGAAATGACCTAGACACATGTCCCAAACTTATTGGTTGTGTCATGGCCGACCAAGACAAGCCATGGGTCAACTTGGGGACCCCATGGAGACATTTTCGTTGGGAAATGACATAAATAACTTTTTATTTAATGTAAAAGTAAAAATGACACAAACATAATATGTTTTACGAAAACACTTTTTACATGGGGTTATAAAGATCATATATTTGATTATAAATAGTCATTGGAAAGATAAAAAGATTTACTACATCATAGTATTTTTTATATTATTTTTAGACATTAAATATATTAAATTATTTATGACATAATAATGATGCAGTGATGACATCATTATTTGACGATTTAAATAAAATGGAAAGATAATGTAAAATCTATGAACTAAACATGTCCAAAACCAATTGGATGAGTGTATTTAGAACCCTTATCACCTTATACACGAATTATATCAATGTGGGACCTTTTAAAACCGAAACACATTTTCAAATAAAGTAATATTTCTTTACTTTCCAAAAGTGCCCCTCCTCTCCTCTTATAAAAGGCCCCCACCTCTACCTCATTTCACACACTCCTCAAGCCTTTGGCTCGGCCAACCCCTACCCATTTACTCTCTCCACATCCCTCTCCTCATCCGAGAGGATTCCCTTTGGGAAGAATCCTTTCAAAGGAAGCCTTTAGGCTCAAATCAAAAGGAGTTACACTTTTAAAGGTAATTCATTCTCTCATGTTCATTTGTTTTATTTTGCTTCTCCAACCCCCTAAACTCTTTTTATTTACTTATTTTGTAACAAAACCAGTATCTTCAATATACAAGGATGTTGTTATAATATTTATTTGAGCTACACTCTCACACAACTACATCAAATGGTTAAAGAACATACGGTTTCCATGGATGGCGAAATTCTGCCTCCCGAAACGATGATTGTTCAATACTAATTTAACACCTTCAAAGGTGGCCATTATGATGTCACTATTTTTATTTATGATATATAATATGTTTATGTTTTCCTTAAGCTTCTGTTTTTTTTCATTTTGGGCATACCGTTATGGTTTCCATTATGGGTAAACACGATATCTTCATTTTAGGAAGTGCGGACTACCGCCCCCTGAAAGTGATTTGAGTCGTTAATACCATATGTGGGATGTGTAAAGGATAAAGTTAATGATATTATATATGTTATTATACTGGAATTATAATATACTCTTATATAATTATGATTCCATTCCAGAAAATATGAAACAGAAATGGAAGTAGCGTTCATGCGTACGTACGGCTTACCGTCTCCATGAACGGTGCATTTCATTTCTTACCTCTAAATGTGATGTAATATTATAAATACATGTATATGATGAATATATATGATATATATGTTATCCAAATCATTAATATCATTCTGTATATAACGAACCTATGTCCAAATTAACAACATGTAAGTGTAATAAGTCTATTTTTGACTTAAGAACCAAATACCGACAAAATGAACATTATTAACTTAACTGATTACATGATGTTCATAACATGGTATAAAAGGAATAATGAACTCGAAAAGATTCATAAGCAAGTAGAGATTAACTCAAGTTTATTATTCATGAGATTAAAGAATGGTCGGGTCAAGTCGGATACGAGGTATGGGACTTCGTCTCAATCTCCTTTCATTGAGGCATATTTTATTTTATACACAACTTTCTTTTATACGGTGTATAAACTCCTTTGACTTTTACGTTTATTAAAAAGGAATATTTTTATACTAATCATTTACTAAACGACAAAAGGGAATGTTATTGTCATACATATGCGGCGACAACGACTTCTCCGCCGTCGTGACCGTTATTTGAGTTTCGACTTCCTCTACAAGCCATACCTTTTTTTTAAAACGAAAAATAGATACCATGTTTTACTTTGGTATTGAAAATGGTTTTCATAATGTTTTTATTATATCAATGTGTTGTATTGATATCTCGTGATTGAAATGTGGAAATGTTATGTTTCCTTTATGCATGTTTTATGTGATATGATTATGTTATGGTTCATGGGCATTATTATGAAGACGGGTGGTTCCGTGATAAAATAAGGGCGGGTGAGCCCGTTATAGCTCTACAATGCATTGGGTAACGCAAAGGAGTGAAACGTTAAGGTTTCTCCGAAGAGATTTAGGGGATATACTGTGATGGGTATTCCAAACGTAACCAAGAGGGTTACTCCCTACGTAAGAATGTTAGGAATGCCTCAAGTTACCTTTATGTCCTATTATTTCTATGATTTATTTATGATTTTATGAGGTATGTTAAAGTGCCTATGTTTTATGGGTAAAGTATGATTTCATTCTTATGTATATATGTACCAATGTTTCCTTTCCATGTTTTTTTATAACCCATACTGAGTTTTTATGCTCATCCCATGTTTTTCAAATGGTTTTCACAGGTCAAGGGAAAGGTACATGATAAGATGATAGAGTCAAGGATGTGTCAAGAAATTATCCATGTTTTATTTTAAATGTGTTTCCATTGATGGGAATGAAGAATACTATCTTTATGTAACCACTTTGTATATATGTGGAATGTAATGCAAGTTTTATGATCTAATTCTCTAAAACTCTAAACCCGAAAAGATCCTCAATGTGTAATCTTGTAATAACTCAAGATTAAGTAAGGTTTAAGGTTGGGTCCTTATACTAGAGGCCCAAATAGTTTAAACAGGTCACTTTTATTTTTAGAAATTATGAATATTTACTTCAGTAAATATTTTATTTACCATGGTTAATGGGAAGATCTAGTAAATAAGGGTAAACCAATATTAATATAATAACATTGAATTACCCTAAAATGTATTATAATCCTATTTTTTGATACAAATCTGACCAGGGTCATCTTTGGGTCGATTTTTATATCTCATGGGACCACATGGGAGTGATAATGATAAATTATTTTCATTAACATAAAGTAAATGCGAAAAGGGAAAAACTAATATCTTTTAGTAAATTAATTTTTACATGGTGTTATGTATGTTATATCTTAGAATATAAATATTATTTATAAATCTAACAAGATTTATTAAATTATGGTTCTCTTATATTTTTTAGACATCAAATAAATTGAATTATTTACGACACAAAAATGATTGAGTGTTTACCTCATTAATAAATGACTTAAATAAATAAGATTATAACGATTAAAATAATATCCATAAACTGTCCAATTTTTATTAGATGATTTTATTTATAACATGGGTCTTCTTATATTATACTTTAATTATTTTTGGTCCTTTTAAACCCGAATATATGTTTATAATAAAATAATTGTCTCAAATATTCCTAAAGATCTCCTCAGCCCCTTATAAATGGACACCAGTTATAACCCATTACTCGCACCTCTCAAGCACATTGGATAATATATCCCTAGAAAAAATAATCTCTCAAGAACCCCTCTTCCTCCTAGAATCCTTACATTAGGCAGAAGGCACTCCAACAAGCCCTTTTGGTTCAAACCAAAGGGAGTTACCCGAATTAAAGTGATCGTCTTCTCTTATGTTCTATTGTTTTATTTTACTTATCCAACCCCTAAATTATTTTTATTGCATTATTTTATAATAACACAAGTATAATCAATATACTAAGATGTTTTTATGAGAATAATTCTAACTACACTTACACAAACCTTCTTCTAATTGATAAAGAACATTTTGTTTCTTTGGGAGGTGAACTACTGCCTCACGAAATGATGATTGCTCAAATATCTCCAACCGCCTCTCATGGGGGCCAGTATGATGGAAATTTATTTATATATGACACATATTATATTTATATTGTTTTAATGTTTCTGAATTTTTCATTTACAGAATACATTTATGGTTTCTATTGTGGGTAATTATGATAATCTCATTTGAGGAAGTGCAGACTACCGCCCCCTCAAACTGATATGACTCGTTCATTCCTTATGTTGAAAATATAAAGGATTGAGTTAATGATATTATATATGATATCATATTGGAATTATAATATACTTTTGTATCATTAGTTTTTCATTCCATTACAATATGAATTAGAAATTGAAGTATCGTCCATGCGTACATACGACTTACCTTCTCCATGAACAGTGCATTTCATTTCATATCTTCAAACGTAATGTAGTACTATAAATACATGTAAATAATATATATCTATTATATATATGATAAAAAATTTCAGGAATATCATTATGTATATAATTAACTTTTGACCACATGAAAAACTTGTAATTATAAGAAGTCCATTTTTTACTCAAGTACCAAATATTGACAAAATAAATATTATTAACATAAATTATTATAAAATGTTTATAAAATGGTAATAATTGATATAAAAGAAACTATAATCTTGAAAAAGGTTATTTATCAAGTATAAATTATCTTTAGTTTATTATTCAATAGATTAAAGAAAAAACAGGTCTAGTCAGACACGAGGTAAGGGACTTTGTCTCAATATCCATTAAATGAGGCATATTTTGTATTATTACACATCATTATTTTATATGTTGTTAAAAAAATTTGACTTTTTATTCCATTCAAATGGATTATTTTTTTAAAAAGTGTTTCACTGAATGGAAAAAGTGATGTTTCTTTTAACATAAGCGCTGAAAATGTCCATTCAGCCACCATGAGTATTATTTGATCTACAGATTCCTTATCATGCTGTAATGTTTTTAAAATGAAAATAAATACCATATACTAATTTATGTAAAAGGGTATTTAAAATAGTTTTTATAATGAATTTATTAATTCAATATATTTAATTTATATATTGTCATTGAAATGGTGAAATGTTTTATTTTTTTTATTTTTTGTATGTGTTATGATTTTAATATGGTACTTGGACATCTGATGGGTGGTTACATGATAAAAAAATGAAGGGTGGTGAAATTATAAACTAGAATGGGTGGTTACGTAAAAACCTCTAATGCATTGCGTATGGAAGTCGGCCATATGGCTATTCCATTTAGTGATATGTGTGGATGACAACTGTATGGTTATTTCATTTATGTGTGTTTATGTCCCACGTTACCTTTATATGTAATGTGTTCTTTATATGCATTTTATGGTAATATTTTGGTTATAAAATGGTATGCAATGAAATTTTATTCAGTGAAGAGTATTTTATACTTCATAAAGGTGAAAAGTATTACTTATGATAAAGTATTCGTGGTTTACATGTTTTTTTTAAAAACTAATCATTTTACTACTTTGTGTATCCCTTACTGCGCTTTTTATGATCATCCCATGTTTTGAAAATGTTTTTTACATGACATAAAGAGGAATAGGGTTAAGGATGAGATCAATAAAATGCCATGTTATCTAAAACATGGAACTGGACATGACGCTTTTTTCAAGAAAATTTATTTTGTAAAAAATAATGGGAATTGATTAGAATATTATACTTTGAAACTTTTAGGATGTTATATAACAATTATGATCTAATTCAATAAAAGTATAAACCTGAAAATATCGTTAATGTGAATTGTTAACTTGATTCAAGAATAGGTTTTGTTTTAATTCTGGGTCCTTATAGTTTGTTTAATATATTGGTTTATACAACTTTAGGAGTTAGCGTATTGTTAAATTAATGTCCATAAATAACATTATGTTAATATTGAAATTAGAGAATTTAATGATTACCATGTTGGTTCACCTAGGATAGCTCTGTGTTTAGATTGGTTTTCCGAAGAGGAAACATGGTAGCTCTGTTTGGACAACATTAGGAGGAAGAAATCCTTCCAAATCAAGAAACCTGAGATGCTCATAATCGGAACTGGATTGTTTTTTTAGTGATGGCACAATTGACTCAGGCTATAAATAGTGGTCGTATCCAAGCATGAGATCAGTTAGATCAACTACCGAGGAATATTCTAGTAGTGGAGCATTTCATGAGGAAACATCCCCTATCATTCAGAGGATCATCTGACTTTGTGCTAGCTGAAGGGTGCAATAAAGCACTGGAGAAAATTTTTGATGTTAGGGGGTGTTCAGAACATTAAAAAGATAGACTCGATGTTTACTGTTTTGAAGGTGATGTTGATCAGTGTTGTTCGATGGTGAAAAATATCAGGGATAGTGAGGAAATTTATTCTCTTGATTGGGATAAATTCAAAGGTATTTTTTGCGAGAAATATATTCCTAAGGTGGTTCGTCTTAGGATGGGAAAACGAATTCCTGGAATTGAGGCAGGAGGATGACTCAGGGGAAACTTATGAAGAAAAATTCACTCAATATGCAAGGTATACCCCACATTTAATACTAGATCATGATAGTAAAATCAACCATTTTTACTCAGGATTTATGCCAAAGTATCTAAGGGATTTATCCTCTTGTGAGTTCAAAAGTTATGAAAAACTTGCTCGATGTGCGGAGAAGGTGGAAATGGAGTTTTCCATTGATCAGGTATTCATTGAAAAATATCTGAATAAGAGGTCTGGTTGGTAGGAAAAGGGAAATAATTCATCAAATAAGCCTATAGGAAAGAAAAATAAATAACCATATTTTGAGAAGTATGGTAAAAAGAATCCTGGAGAATGTTTATCAAGGTCTGGAAAGTGCTTTTGGTTTATTATTTCTAGTCATATTTTTTGAAAATATAAGGAAGATGATCAAGTAGGCAATGAAAGGCTAGTGGAATGATGTAATAATTGAAATGAAATGGGTCATTATGAAAATCAGGGTCTAGAAATTAACTCAATTTAGGGAAAGAAACCAAACTACAAGAAGAAATGGGTGGTAATGTCATTTTCAAATACTTCTGCTAATGTTGGGCTATCAAATGATGTAGTATCATGTACACTATTTGTTTGTTTTTATTATTCCAATGTGTTGTTTGATTCATGTTCAAAAATTTCTTTTATTTATAAGAAGTTTTCTAATAAATTGTGAATTCTATCTCAAGATATGAATCATGAACTTATGTTAAGAATAACTGGAGGAAATGTTGAAACAAAAAGAAATTATATGAACCTTCTTTTCCTTGTGTGTGGAATTAATATACCTGTAATGCTATTTGATTTTCCACTAGTAGAGTTTGATGTTATTTTGGGCATGGATTGGATATCTATTTATTAAGATATGATTGACTGCAGAGCTAAAAAGTTTTCATTTTAGAAATACATTCAGTTTGAGTACAAAAATAAACAATTACTATTGATAATATATCAGGAAGCTGAGAAACAAGAAAAATATGGAAATGAATGTTACATTTCATATATTATTAAAAACAAAGGAACTTTTCATATTAATGATGTTGAAGTGGTAAATGAGTATCTTGTTGTTTTTCTTGAAGAATTTCTTGTTATTATATGTGATTAGGAAGTTGAATTTACTGTTGACATTGTTCTTGAGGCAAAGCCAATTTCTAAACCCCCTTATTGAATGGATCAAATTGAACATTTAGAGTAAAAGAGGAAATTACTGGAGTAATTAGATAATGTTTTTATTCAACCTAGCACATCACTATGGGATGTCCCAGTCTATTTTGTAAAAAATAATGATGGTTCAATGAGACTTTTCATTGATAATAGTGCATTGAATAACATCGTTGTTAAAAACTAGTATATATTGACTCATATCAATGATTTTTTTGATAATCTACATGGAGATTTGTATTTTTTGAAGATTTAATTGAGGTTGGGGTTCCATCAGTTGAATGTAAAGTAAGAAGATATTCCAAATACCAAACTTCATACATGATATGGCCATTATGAATTAGTAGTTATTCCTTTTGGGTTAACCAATGCACCTATTGTATTCCAGGATTTTATGAATAGAATTTTCCATGAGTTCATGGATATGTTTGTGGTTGTGTTCATTATTGATATGATGAAATTTTATAAAATCAAAGAGGATCATGAAAGTCATTTAAGGGCCGTCTGGAAAACCTTAAAAGAAAAGAAACTGTATGTGAAATTCAGCAAGTGTGAATTTTGGTTACAAAAAATTTCTTTCCCTGGTCAAATTTTTTCAAATAATTTCATAGTTATTGATCCTTCTAAAACAAAAGTTGTTGAAGAATGGCCAAGTCCCAAAAATATAATCGAGATCCATATTTTTCAGGGTTTGGTATGTTATTACTGGAGTTTTGTTGAAATTTCTTCAAAGTTATCCATCCCATTAACTAAGTTAACATGAAAAGGTTTTAAGTTGACTGTGACTAGAGAATGTTAGTATTATTTTCATGAATTGAAAAGAATATTGTTGAATGATCTTGTTTTGGAACTAACTTTTAGAAATGGTAATTTTGTTTTTTGAAGTGATGCTTCATTGAAAGGACTTGGATGTGTCCTTATGCAGAATGGTCAGGTAATTCCTTATGCTTCAGGTCAACAGAAACATCATGAGTAAAATTAACCTACACAATATTTGGAATTTGCTGCTATTGTATTTTTCTTTAAAAATTGGGCGGAATCATTTCTATGGAGTAAAATCTGAAATATATACTGACCAAAAAATTTTAATGTTTATATTAAAAAACATTGAACATGAGATAGAGGAGATGGTTGGAATTAATCATGGATTATGAATGGATGATCCTTTACCATCTAGGAAAAGAAAATAATGTGGATGTTACTTTGAGTCGAAAAATTAATGCTTCATTAACCATGATACATTTAGAACGAGATCCCTTGGTTTTTTATTTGATGATCTTTTGAATAAAAGATGTTGGTGCATGAAATTCATCTGTTCTGCTTCATGTGTTAGGTAGATCATCTCTATCATACAGAATTAAGCAAGCGGAGAATGAAGAGATTGAGTTACAGATAAAGGTAGAGTTGGTTCAGATATTTAAGTTTCCAAATTTTAAACTTAGATAATGATTCTGTTTTGAGGTTTGAGAAGTTACTATGTGCGAGTTGTGATTCACAATTGAAGAATGAGTTGTTATGTGAAGCTCATTGTTCTCTGTTTTCAGTTCATCCTGGAAGTACTAAGAGATAGATAGATCGTTGGGAGTATTACTAGTGGGACGGAATGAAATATGATATTGCTAATTTTACTGTAAAGTGTTTGACGTGTCAATAGGTTAAAGAAGAGAGGCAGTTACCAAATGGGATGCTTCAATATTTACCGGTGCCAGAGTGAAAATGGGAAAATATATCCATGGACTTCATTGTGGGATTACCAAAGGCATCATGAGGTAACAATGCAATTTGTGTTATTGTTGATCAATTGACTAAAACTACTGATTTATTTCCTATTTGAGATACTTTGCCTCTAGATCAGCTTTCTCGGTTCTATGTTAAGGAGATAGCCATGTTTTTTGGTGTTACCCTCTCCATTTTATCTGACTGTGATCCCTATTTACTTCCACCTTTTGGAAAGTCATGAAGATGTCATTGGGTAATGAATTAAATTTTAGAAAAGATTTCCATCAGCAATTATATGGGTAGTCATAATGAATAATTCAGACCTTAGAGGATATGCTACAAGCTTTTTCACTGTATTACTAGGGATATAGATTCCAATATTATACTTTTGATGAATTTTAATATAATAATTTTTTTCATTCTAGTATACAGATGGCTCCATTTGATGCATTATATGTAAAGTGTTGTCGAACTCCAGCTTTTTAGGATGAAGTACGTGAAAAGAAGCTGATGGGACCAGAATTGGTAGAAGAGATGGCATAAAATGTTATGTTGATTTAGAAGAAAATTAGAACAGATCATAGTAGGCTGAATAGTTAAACGGATAACTGGATGAAGGATCTCTCTTTCGAGGTAAGTGATCCTGTATTTCTTAATGTTTCTCCATGGAAAAGTTTGATGCATTTTGGTATTAAAGGAAAGTTGAGTATGAGATTCATTAGTCCATATGAAATCCAAGATAATGTGGGATCCATTTCCTACAGAGTGGATTTACCTCCAATGTAAATCCCCATAAATTTCAAAGAAATGTTTTTCTTTATTCTTTGGAATTTTATGTATCCGTAGATTCTAATGACACTTGATTCTGAGTCCCGGTGTTCCCAGAATCAATTTCAGAAGTTCAGTTTGAATACGTCTAGTAAACGTACGTGTAGTTTTTTCTATCTTTTGAACTGCTGCTCAGAATTGAAATCTGAAGACACCGATGAACTCGCAGTGCTGATATTCACTTAAGAGAACCTTTACCGCAGTTGTGTTTTATGCGAGTTGAGAGTTAATATTTGGGGTTCAATTAAAAAGTTAAATAAAATTGTTTAGAATAATTTTATTCACCTTGGTGGTTAAATCCTTCATGGGGAAGTTAATGGTGTGTCCCACCCCCACATAACTTCCCATGTGTGGATATTTGTTAGGTGGGACCCACATGAGCCCCAACCTTTCATACCCCTTTAACCTCCCAAAAACTCCCCAATTTACCCCCCTTGTTTTATTCTTGACAACTCGCCTGTTTATTTGGGTGGAGCCTCTCTACATTCCACCTCCCTCTCTCCATTTAATTCATTGCCAACGCATTTCAATTAATTAAACAACTCTTCATTTAATTAATTAAAGAGTTTAATTTAATTTGAAAATACATGGTATGTTATATTATGGGAGGGCCATTTTATTATTTCGGTTGGAAATATTGGTGGGAGGGCTCTTGAGAGGGTTTAGAAGGAAGTTTTCTTCTCAGATGAAGAACACCAACCTTCAACGAAGAACTAATTTCTCCCCCGATGAATAACACTCTACGATTCGAGGAATGTGATGCCGCCAATGATTCTTATTCTTTTGGTGAACTCCAACAAAAACAGAATCGACACCGATCTTCCACGATACCCGACCACCATGACATTCATCTTCCATGGTTTGACGATGTGCGACGTCTTTTCGAGGTAGGGGGTTTTGTATGATTTTAAATATAAGATTTTATACCCTCGAACCTGGGCGATCATTTGTTGGGTATTTAATTAAGCCTATAACATGTTGTGTATGGGAAAACGAACAAGTCTAGTCCCACTGAAATATAATTCTTGATGCGCGGATTGCTTGGAAATAGATTAAAGGAAGGGAAATGGTGTTTTGAAGCTATTGCAGTGAAGAGTGGGTCCCGAGAGAGCCACATACACAGATGGAAGCTAAAACGGACCACTAGAACGACCCTGGTGGCCCGTGGAAGACCACGACGGTGTGGGTCGCCGGTCGGCTACTTGGAGGTGGCAGTTCCCTAGCGTGCCACCAGTTGAGGACTGTCACGGTGGTGGTGGAGGAATGGATCCCGTGCCGCATGGGATTCGGGAGGTCAGGGCGGCGCCAGCCTATCGCCGACGTTCCGATGAACCACCACCCCCCCCCCGCTCACCCAGCATGGCTGATACGCACCCCGACTGGATGGGATGCGCCAGCCGTTGGCCGGTCCGCACTTTCCGGGCTGGGCCGGACCCGGACCCTGGTCGGGTGGACCCGGTTCGGGCTGACCCAAGGTGGGTTGGGTCACGTCGTACCGGGCCCAGACCCCCCCCCCCCCCTTTTCAGACTGTTTTCTGTTAATTTCCCATGAATTGAGCTACGGACCTTCGATCAATGCCCCGTTAGTTGCATAGGATTACAAAGATCAATACATTCATTTATGTATATTACAATCTAGGTTTCTTCAAATTTTATGTATGGCCGGGTTGGTTCGAACCCAAAACCAACCAGGCCCACCGAGCGGAAACACTTATAACATAAGAAACGGACGTCCAATTGACGGGAAGTCAACTACGTTGGATTAAATTTGATGAGAGGATTATTTTGGCATACTATACCTGATGTTTGGACACATTTATAGTTTGGTTGGGTTGGTTTTAGTTTAAAACCCAGTTGGTCCCCTGGAACAGAAATGCCCACAACTCACAGATCGGGCGTCATATTGACAAGCCATCTATTGCGTTGAGACCCCTATGACATGGTTATCCTTAGGACACTTGTACGTGAGACTTTGTGATGCTTGGATTGTCGACTAGTAGCTTGTAGAGAGGATCCTCCCAAAGACGAGCAGACAAAGTGTGGAGACCTAGTAGCTGTAGACCTGACGACTCCTTGGCCGATTCGACTTGGAGTGATTCGACTACACTAGTGGATGGAGCGCCCAGTTTGGCGGCATAACCACGGTAGACGGAGCACCTGGTTTGGTAGGAGACCCACAATACTCGACAGAAGAAGTACCTATGATGACTATTTGGTGGAGCGCCCGATTTGGCAGCAGACCCACAACGGAGGAGCGCCCGGTTTGGCAGCAGACCCGCGGTACTTGACAACAGAAGTACCTCAACAGTCTATGGTTAGTGTTAGCCCCTTAGAGTCGTGACATGGCCACTATACTCGAAAAAGGATAAGTTCTCAATCAGTTGAGGTTTTGATAATTAAAATCCTGGTTCGAGCTGAGTTTATGACCTTTGTGTTTTCGTCATGATTGTGATGGGTTACTTGATAACATAGGTATAGGTATGGGAATATTCCTAAGTAAAGGTTATCTGTTGAGATCTTTCTCTTTGGTTTATCCTTGTTGGATTTAGTGAGACCTTTATTGTCTCGGGGACCCTACTGAGTATCGTTATACTCACCCCTGCACGAGATATGCCCGCACCTTGTTGTGTTGGATGCAGATGACGGATAACGCTGACCGAGGAGGAGTGTATGAGGACTGGTTGATACACGGTGGTGGAAACTCGGTGTGAAGGCACATGGAGCGGACTGATAGATGCGAAGTGCTAGGGAGGACATCTGCACCTACCCTTCAGGTAGGAACCCGGAGGATGATCCAAGTGCTCCTTCACTATTCAGTTGTTTGTCTTTTCAGTTGTACCTTCTTCCAGTTGAAGCATTACCTTCCTATTTGGCTTGTATTTCGAGCCCCTTTCTACTTTCAGTAGACTTGTTATACTTCTTTACTTTGTGTCTACTTCCACATTTTCTTTGGTTGTGTGTGTGTTTAATTTTTATTCAGGTAATGCCTTCCCAGTTCTAGGGAATTAAGCCTTTGGTGCCAGTCGTCAACCCCTGGCCTATGGAAGACGGACTTGGGGTAGTCACGATGTGGGACCCGGGGGACGGGTCATGAAAAATTGGTATCAAAGGAGTCGGTTCTACTACAGAACTTAGGAAACTAATATTTCTTTTCTGTGATGCAATAGTTTTAAGGGTACTGAGTGTGGTTCTCAAATCAGGGAGTGCAGTGTTGGTGCGGTGGCCGACGTATCCATACACCAGGACCCTGACTTCTGATTTCCGAATAGGTGCACAAAATCACTTATTACATGTCTGTGTTCAAAATTTTTCTTTAAGTCAGCTCATCCAGGTCAGCTCACCGGGTTTTAATCATTTGACCATGTCGCATCTATTCCGGATGCCTCCATGCAGCTAGTCAGTTGGAGTTCTGGGAGAGTGCACGATGACGGCCCACCAAGTGACGAGGCTCTGGTGTAGGGCGCTCTTACTATGTTGGCTTAATCCGGAGCTGTACCAGCACCGCCACCACCCGTTAGGCAGCAGATGCCACCGGCCGTACTAGAAGACGGTGCACGCTGACAGAGCGCGTTGCAAGAGTTCCTGCAGTAGAGGCCTCCGAGTTTATGAGGAGAGGTAGATTCCCAGGCAGTAGTTGACTGGATGGAGGCTATTTCTAGTGTTCTACACATAGTTTAGACACTAGTAGAGATGACGGTGATCATAACTACTGGTGTTTCCCAGTGAGTGACCATGAGGTTGGTCCGCATAGGGATGTGGCTTCAGGACGTGGACTGATGCCTGAGATAGTACCATCGAGTAGTGTGCTAGCTATATCACTACCTTTTGGTCAGCAGTTTCCACTGGAGGTACTGGTATATGACACTTGTAGGTTTAGTTCCGTAAATGTGTTTTAGCATCCGATACCCCTCGGGTTCTGAGGTGAGTCTGACTCACATGCTGTTTAGGACTGTCTTGAGGAGGTGGCTGAGAGTTTTCTAGAGCATATATGGCTTCGTCAGGGTGACATGTCGGTAGCTGAGTACTCATCAAGGCATACTGATCATTCCAGGTACTCGATGAATATGATACGATCAGTGCTTTGGGACTCGTACAACCGAATGTGGTATTTTTAAAGGATATCTGAGCCAACGCTTTTTCCTCTCTATATTCCTACTTATACTAGGGTGCAATAGAGAACCTTTTTGGTTGAATGTTCATTGTATGAACGGATACAACTAGTGAATGTTTGCAGTGGG
The DNA here is from genome assembly GCA_963277665.1 of Viscum album. Classification (NCBI taxonomy): domain Eukaryota; kingdom Viridiplantae; phylum Streptophyta; class Magnoliopsida; order Santalales; family Viscaceae; genus Viscum; species Viscum album. Next base: position 1,148,695,671 of record OY728121.1, on the reverse strand, counting down.
AATGCAGGGAACTGACAGCTGTCTCAAAGTCTTGGGTGTGTGAAATGTTTTAATAAGAGGAAGTGTTAAGGGTAGATGAATCTGCAGAGCAACATACGTGGAAGTAGAACTATGAGGGAATCATGTGGTGATGTACATTTCGACATGATACCACCAGCCTCTTTTGTAGTCCCCTCCAGGCTCATGGAGTAGGTGGGAACGGGAAGAGAGTAGCTGCATGCTGTCAAGGAGTGTGGCCTAAGGGATATATGAATGATTAGTGGTATGGTCTCTATCTACTACTAGCTGTCATAAAAACAGACATTGATACGAATCATTACTTCCTTCCACGAATATTGTGCTAGACATAGAGTTTCAGGTTAAGTTGTTGACCTGACCCTCACGTCTGGAGATACCTTTGGGAGGAGAATATATAATAATTCTTATGTTGATGTTGTGATCTGACCGTTGAGGCGATAGTTTTGGTTGGATCCTCTTTGTGGTAGCGTCGAGTCCTAACAATGTTAGATTGGGTATGGACTGTGCAACCACATTTCATACATAGATTTACTATTTTAGGAAAAAAATGTGTGATTTACCTACAATTTTAGGATGGGTTTTCCTTGGTTGGAAAAAATGAAACACCATGCAGCACAGGATGGAAGCATGCATAAGTGGGTGCAGTCGATGACTCATGAGTCTGCCAGACTTAGATTTGTGCCAGACTTCTCCAGAGTTACTGCACTGATTTTCGCATTAACGAAGAAGGGGAAACTCTTCGTGCGGTCAGAGAGATGCCAGCAGAGATTTTCAGGAGCTGAGGCAGAGGTTGACTAGTGTGCCCCTATTGTGGCTACCGAAAAAGGTGCAGATCATCCAGGAGCAGATGATGACTGCACAGAGCAGACATAATTCCTATAATGATAGGAGACGGAGACCACATGAGTTTGAGGATGGAGACTGTGTCTTCATACTGGTCTCACCTAGATAGGGTATATGGATATTTGGCTGGGGCGGTAAGTTATCTCTGTGTTTCATCGGACCATTCCATGTACTCAGCAGAGTCGATGAGGTGGCTTACCGCCTGGCCCTTCCACCTCAGCTACACCGGGTGCATGATGTCTTTCACGAATCTCAGCTGCGAAGATATGTGCACGACCCAACCCACATCATCAATCACAGGAAGATTTATATCAATGATAGGGTGACGTTTGAGGAGGTCTTGGTGGAGATTGAGGATCAACAGGAGCAGGTCCTACATGGACAGTCCATTCCTCTGGTTCACATTCGCTGGCAGCACATGATCATCCAAGGGAGCACATGGGAGAAAAATGCTCAAATGCGTGCTTAGTACCCCTTTAGTTTCCCTAGTGTTTGCTGTAGCATTATGAGGATGTAAATCCCTGAGGTGTGAGTAATGTAAAGACCCAAAAATTTCAATGAATTTTTTTTTCTTATTTATTTGGAATTTTACGAGTCTGTAGATTCTGACGACACCTGATTCTGAGGCTAGGTGTGCCCAGAATCAATTTCCCAATATTTATTCAGGTATGTTCAGTAAACTTACATGCAGGTTTTTCTATCATTTGAACTGGTGCTCGGAATTAATATCTGAAGAAACCGATTAACTTGCAGCACCGATATTCGCTTAAGGGGACCTTTACCGCAGATGCATTATATGCTGGTAGAGAGTTAATATTTGGGGTTTAATTAAAATGTTAAATAAAATTGTTTAAAACAATGTTATTCACCTTGGTTGTTAAATCCTACATTGGGAAGTTAATGGTGGGTCCCACCATCACATAACATCCCATGTGTGGAAATTTCTTAGTTGGGGCCCACACGAGCCCCAACCTTTCATCTCCCTTAAACCTCCCTTAAACTCCCCAATATAACCTCCTTGTTTAATTCTTGACAACTCCCCCATTTAATTGGGTTGACCCTCTCCACATTCCACCTCCATCTCTCCTTTTAATTCTTTGCCAACCAATATCAATTAATTAACCAAATCTTCAATCAATTAATTATAGAGTTTGATTTAATTTGAAAATACATGGCATGTAATATTATTGGAGGTCCATTTTATTATTTTGGTTGTTAAAATTGGTGGAAGATCTCTCGAGAGGATTTAGAAGGAAGTGTTCTTCTCCGGTGAAGAACACCAACCTTCAATGAAGAATTAATTTATCCCCGAATGAATAATGATCTACGATTCGTGGAACGCGAAGTCGCAAATGACACTACTTCATCGGGTGCACTCCGACGACAACGGAATCAACACCGATCTTCCACGATGCCCGACCACCGCGATGTTCTTCTTCCGTGGTTCGACGACGTGCGACATTTTTCCGAGGTAGGGTTTTTTTTATGATTATATATATATATATATGATTTTATACCCATGAACATTGGCGTTCATTGGTTGGGTGTTTAATTGAGCCTCTAACTTGGTGTGTACAAGCTAACGAACAAATCTGGTCCCACAACCATATCATTCTTGATGCAAGGATTTCTTGGAGATGGATGAACAGAAGGGAAAAGTTGGTTTAAAGATATTGTAGTGAAGTGAGGGTCCCATAAAAAAGCCACTGGTTTAAACGGAAGATAAAACGGACCATTAGAACGACTCTGGTAGTGCGCGGAAGACCGCGGCGGCGTGGGTCACCGGTACCAGCTACCGGAGGCTGCGGCCGGTGCCAGCCGGCCTCTTGGAGGTGGCGGCAACCTAGTGTGCTGCCTGTGGAGGACCGCTGCCCCATGGGCCACGACAGTGGGGGAGAAATAGATCCCACGCCAGGCGGGATCCGGGAGGTCAGGGCGGCGCCAGCCTGGCGCCGCTGTTTCGGTGAACTGGCCCCCCGGTCGGCCATCCGGGCCGAGGCGCACCCGGCCCAGAAACACCCTACAAGGAAGGACATAGACCCCGGTCAGGTCGACCCTTTTCGGGTGGACCCAGGGTGGCTTTGGCTGGGTAGGACTGTCCCTGGGCCCACCCTTTTCGGGCAGTTTTCAGATAATTGCCCATATCATGAGGTACATACTTCTGATCGATGAACTGTCTGTTGCGTTGGATTAATTAGATATATATTGTCGTTTTGGTATATTACACACAATGTTTTGGAATAGATTGTGTATGGATGGGTTGGTTCGATCCCACAACCAACCGGGCCCTCGGAGCCGAAACACTAACAACTTATGGACCGAACGTCCGATTGATGTGCCGTCAACTACTATGGATTCCTTTTGATGAGACGGTTCTTTTGTAAAAAATCCATATGTGTTTTGGACGCATTTGGGGTATGGTTGGTTAAGTTTTATCTAAAAAACCAACAGGGACCCTGGAACAGAGATGCCAATAACTCACAGACCAGGCTTCTGATTGACGCATCGTCTGTTACATTGAGACCTCTACGTTTAGGAGGTACTTGTGATAATTATACGTGAGATTTTTTGGCACTTGGAATATCAAACAATAGCTCGTGGAGAAGATCCTCCCAGAGAAAAGAAGACAGAGTACGGAGACCTAGCAGCTGTAGACCTGACGACTGCTTAACCGATTCAACTCGGAGTGATTCAACTAGCCCAGTTGATGGACCACCAATTTTCGTGGTAGAACCATGGTGGTTGGAGCACCTGGTTTGGAAACAGAACCATCGTACTCGACAGGAGAAGTACCTCAGACGGATATTTGGGGGAGTGCCCGGTTTGGCGGCAGACCCACAGTTAAGGAGCGCCCGGTTTGGAAGCAGACCCACGGTAATCGACAGGAGGAGTACCTTAGTAGTATAAGGTTAGTGAGTACTACCTCAGAGTCACGACAGGGACACTGTACTTGATAGAGGATGAGCTCTCCAGCAGTTGTGGTTTTGGTAATGAAAATCCTGGTTTGAACTGAGTCTTTTATAATTCACCCACCCACCAAGATCATATTTCGAAATAGTAAATCATTACCTAGCTCCTTAGTCTTTTATAATTCACCCACCCACCAAGACATAAATTGTTCAAGAACAATGGAATGAAACATGAATTAGAGAATTAACAAAACTTTAATACTCATAAAACTACACAATAAATAATCAAAAAATCATGACTTAAATCATAAAAAGAAAATTATTTAGAAAATGGGTTAGGAAATTACTTTTTATAGGGGAATGATAGGGAGAAATAAATTACTATAAGAGCACTAGATAGTTTATTGGTAAAATTAGATGAAGTTTCATATTCTATTTATAATATTTAGACTAAAAAATACTAAAGAAATACATAGAGATTATTTTTAAAATAGAATAAAAGATAAATATAAATCATTATTATGTGAAGATATCTTAAAATCATGAAAAGGATTTCCTATTAAAAATGTTTGAAAACCTTATTCTTTTCTAACATGGGTATATAATTATATAAATGATATTTTTATAAATTGTGAAAAATAATCCACATAAAAACATTTAATAAATAGTATGATAGAAAAAATTAAATAAATTAGATATTAAAGTGTAGTTTAGAGCATTAATGAATAACATAGAGGAAAACAGCCTTGATGGAAATCATTTGTAATATAACAATTATATATTCAAAATAAGACACCATATGTCAAGACTCGACTCTCCTAATTCCACCATTAATATTGAAAATAAATAAATCATTAATTTATTAGGAATATTTATAATATTCCTTCCCTAATTATTATTTATTTTATATTATTTATTATCATGTTTCACACACTTATAAAATTATTATTCCCCACACCATTGGTCATGAGAGCATTAAACTAACATTATCCAGTACATAATTGGTATATTTATAATAGTTATAGTTAAATTTAGAATGGTTCCATATTTAAATGAGTATGAGGCAATTACTTCTATATCATTCTATAAAAAATTGTGTTCAATAGGTTATGAATTACTTTCCACTATGAGAAAATTATCCATTAAGCACATTTTTATTATTTTAAAAAACCACAATTAAATTGGTTTAATATAAATATTATAATGAATATTTTAAAATAAAAAATATTAATGGGTAATTTAAATAAATATTATTATTATTTTCCGTTATACAATTTATCTTTACGATTATACATGATTTGCATCAGTTTATGAAAATGTCATCATTCACATAGGCATTGTAAACACCAATGGTTGGAGTTGTTTTTTCAAGAGAGAATAAAAGATGGAAAACATAGTAATATTTTATAAAAAATATATTATATAAAATATAATAAATTAAGGATACATTGAATTATAACTGATTATTTTTAATAGTTTAAGAGAACATTTGATGTAGAAAAGGTTTAGTTTTGGAAGGAAACACATTTTCACATTGTAATGACATATAAAAAGATTTCATTGAGGGGTAGTGGTCAATATTTCATCAATGGTGGTACGAAAACATTAAAATATTATAGCAATTTAACAATTTTTTGATAATATGTCCCTTTTGAAATCAATTTTTCAATATATAATCATAAATATAAATTATAAATAATCTTAAAAATTCTTATCTTACTCTTGAAAGCGTCTCCTATATATCTTTTTTAAAGCCTTTGAATTTTTTTTGGGAATGAAACATGACTATAAACATGAAAATGGATGTTTATATATTGAATTTTTTAGATTATGGGGACGAAACTACTATTTAGATGTGTTTTGGAAGGGTTAGAATGTGTCGCCTTTTATATGAAAAAAATCAAATGAATGTTTTCAAATATTATGTTTTTAAGGGTCAAGAGTTTCATTTTAAAATGGAATGTGGTTCCTAAATGGATAATATATCATATGATATACCATGTAATACTCCATTTGAGTCATGAAATCATTTTTATTATTATAATATTAATTTATAAATTTATGTTATTAATAATACCCTTTATTGTCCACTTCCATGTTATTGTAAGTATTTTAACATTTACCTAATTCATTAATTCTCATATTAATTCTTTAAATAATTGTAAGACTATATCCATTATCAAATTTGGAAACTTTAATAATTTTAAAAACCATTTCTTTGACTTCTCCCCAAATTATATAATTACTTCCACAACATTTTGTATGATTCTAGGAAATTATCATGTTGTCTAAAATTTTATATATTTAATTAAATAAATTTAATTTATTCCCCATTATTATTTTTATGTATAATTTTTCAAATTTTATATTTATCTCATATTTACCACGATAATATTTTTAAGGAAATACATTACATTTTCTTACCTTCTGCAAGCATTGAATAAAAATTTGGATAATTGTCTTTTTATATATCTCTAAAATTCTAAATATCCAAAAAAATTATTATTAATCTATTTTACATTAATTTATTTCATATATGTATCACACTATTAAATTATCTTAATTTCACCTATTTAGACCGGTCCATTTTTTGCACGCACAACCTCAACAGTAAAAAAACAAATATATTTATCAAGTCATTAATTTTTTTTATTATAGTTCATTGAATTATTATAATAATACCATTGCATTTATAATTTAATTAATTTATTTTAATTTCATAGTTCAATTATAATGATTCAATAAAGGTTATAATTTTTTAAAAACATCATTTTCAACTACTCAATTTAAATCCTTATTTATCGTTAAAAAAATACCACTAATTTACATAATGATAATATAAACATTTTTAAAAAACTAAATATAATCTTAAAAAAACTCTTTTTATACATTATAAATTTAACTTTAAATAAATCCACATGTCACATATGAACACAATTTAATTAAAATAAATACTATTTTTTCAAATTAATAATAACATTATTAAATAATATCAGGTTAGATATAAATATAATTATTATAACAATAATATCAAAATGAATTTATAAAACATAAAATAATAGTAAATTATAAATAACCAATTATTATTTAATTAAATATAAATGAAAACATAATAATAAAATATATTTAATATTTTAATAATATGAATTTCTTATAACATTGCAATCATCATATTTTCAAAAGTACAATTGATATATAATTTATTATATAATTTAATTTTATATATGATATAAACATATATATTTGTATAAATTTTTAATATAATTTTAGAATAATTAATATTAATAATCAATAAGTGTGATACCGTATTTGAAATACCTAGTTTTTACATTCATCTCCATAATAATGAAATTGAATCCTCACTGTTTTATCTCGTGATTTATAATTAAATGTTTTTGATGTTCACAGATAAATTAACAGAAAATACATTTTGATGCGTGAAAAGGGATTTCAAAAACATAATTTTCACAAAAAAATCCCAAATAAAAGAGACTTCAGTGGAAATGTTTAGGTAAAGTAAACAAATATATATATAGAAACTACTAGTGGATAAATAAGATGGTGCCACATATAATTCCCATAAATATATCCCAAGGCAATGGCTGGCCCAATGTGTTACTTGGTCCACAAAAATGACCTATAATAATGTGGAATGTGACCATATTTATGAGGTTTAACTAGGTATTGCTATTAGAATAGACACTTGACTATGGAAATAGAATTGTTTCCAAAATAAAAGGTTGGTGTAGGTCTTGAAATTGGGTTTCATGATAGCTAGAACAAATCTATCCAAATCAGAGGCTAGAAATATTTTTAATATATATGTATATATATGTGTGTGTGTGATAGAGAGGTTATGATAAATAAATTAATCAAGTGAATCGAACCCAAGATCCAACACCTTTATCATGAAACTTCATCCACTATCTTATGGATAATATATTTTATTTTTAATTTCGATTCCTTATAATATATTTGGAAGGATATGATAAATATTAACAAGTTCATGATTTAAACCTTAGACTCTCCACTATTTTCATCTAACTCATTCCACTATGTTAGGAAACACAAATTCTTCATGGTGTACAAAAAAATATTATATTTTCAAATATAATATATTTTTATTATATGTGTATAGAAAAAATAATTTAGTTATATAATCTATAGGGTGTGGATTTTAGGGATATTTCCACATGACTTTAATGCCAATAGAAATAATCTCTTGGTTCGAACACTATATACATGTTCATTTAGTGTGTGTGAATATTGGTTCTTGGTTCTCATGGTAAACCTATATGAATTTTAATAATGTTCTTATAGTGTCATTAATATTATTTTATACCCTCCTAAACAAATTTCAACTCTTATTTCACTTTCCGTATTAATCCTATATTCATGGAAATGGTAGATCATTCTTATAAGTTGAATACATCCACAATTAATTGTTTCCAATGGCTATGGTCGACATTTACCCATGTGTCGCCCTACCAAATGATATAGGTCAAAGAAAATATATTTATTTTATAGATGTTAGTGGTAAAAAAACTATTTAATATTTTTGAATGGTTCTTATAAAACACACCTTTAAAAATTAATATAGCATTAACATATAAATACGTATATTGCAAAACAATAATTACTCAAAATAGAATGAATATTTATCTACCAAATTTATAAAAGCATATTTAGTAAAAACTTACATGGGCGTAGAGTTTAAAAAAATAAACATAGAGGAGGAATATAATTTATGAAAAAATCATGGTAATTCATTAATGAAGAATGAAATGTCCTGAAAAAGATACTTTCCTAGTGAACAAGAGGATACACATTTTGAGAAGGTGAATGACCAATTAAATTTCTTATCAAAGTGCATGGTCGAAGAAGAATGATTTTTACTATAGAAAAATATATTGATCTAAGAATAACCATTCATATTTATAAATTTATAATGCATTAATCAATTGATAATAGGATTATGGGCTTGAAATAAAAAACTAGATAAAAATATTTGGGTGTATAATATAACCATAAGGATGAATCTATACGACCTAAAAGGATATAGTTAATGAAGTATGATTTTAACTCAAATCACGGAAATTGAGATAATAAAATCCCATAAAAATAATTCAGTTTATTTATAATAGATTTACAATATAAGAAATGAGACAATAAATTAATTATAAATAAATATAATATAATGATATACTATTTATGAGATCTTTTATTAGTGAACATGAAAAGATATATCAATTCCCAAGAATAATGGGGTTCTAAAAATTCGATCATATTTATTAGTAAAAATGATTTATATGTTATGGTAATGTAATTTAAATATAAAAATTTATTTTGGTAAAACATGTTCCTACAGTTATAAAAATCATAATTGTGAAAGATATTATAAGGTGATCCTTGATTTCTGGGTGATGTTTTAAATAAATTTTATGATTGATCCATCTTTAATTTTAAAAATTTTATAGAATTATTTTTCCACAAATATACATTATATGATAAATCAGATGCTATTTCATTCCTTTCCATGATCTCAATTTTATTTTTTTTCTTGTTAGTTTATGTTAGTTTTCACTCTTATTTAATCTGAAATTGCAAATTATTAATTTTCCTTTTTTATTTTACATTCCTGAAATAGAAAATTAAAATAATAATGGATTATGAGATCCACTAATGTATATTTATCCTCATTTTATGAAGTATTCTTACAACATTATATTCCTCATGTTTCTAACTAATTATAAACAAGTGGAATGATTATATTGAGTAAAGTAAATAATGAATTATATATAAATGAACTTTCAGAGAAATACTCAGTTATTTTATCTCACATACCACAATATAAACTATAATAACTAAATATTAACACAAATATCATAACAAATAACTTAACTATAAAACACTTCAACTCATAAATGAAAAAATTAGATACCCAGAAATAAAAAATCCCAATAACAATTTTTTTTTTGGAAAAATATGCCTATCATTCATACCCAAATAACATAACGTCATTAATAATGTCACATACCAAAATAATAATATATCATAATCATATATTTTCCAAAAATATATTTATTTTATATAAAATAACATGAACAATAATGGAATATATCCATAAAAAATATATACATTTATAAATTATCATAATCACTACTCCTTATTTAATATCACGATCATTAACAGAATTAGATACTAAAAAATATATATAATAATCAATAAGTATTTTAAAAAACATTAAAATATATATGAAAAAATGTTTTAAGTCTTGACAAGAGATATGTTCTCAATACTCAATGAAATCTACACTGCCCACCCATAATCAAATGACCATTTATCTCATATATGTTATCTATAATTTTCATAATAATTCAACCAAAATATAATAACATTCATCATAAATAACCTCGACAATAAATCACATGTTAAACCTATGGTTTATTTTTGCATCAACCATGTTTTATTCTTAAACCCAATTAATTTGTCCAAAAATAAAACAAACATACTAAATTTTTAAAGAACATGATGTCATCAAAAGAAAATATTTACCTTTGTATTATGAATACCCTTAAGCTTATTTATCTATATTTTCAAATAAAACTATTAAATTGTACTCAATTTATAATATCATTATCTCTAAAGATATATAATCCTTAATATGAAACAAAAAATAAAGGATTATACAAACTATACTATAATTATAGTAATTATATACAATTTTACATTACATATATTACCATAACTTTTTAGGTTTAGATTTGTAGAGAACTAATAATAAATTAACATGAAAAACATATAATTTTTCTATATAGGTACATTTAATCAACAAAAAAATCACTTTAAATGCTACGATGTTTTTTTCAAACCAAAATCTGGTATAAAAATAAGTTGATCATAATCATTCCCACTCATTCATAATCCCACTGAAGAAAATTTTAAATCATTTTAATGGATATAACATTGAAGGTATGAACTGAGGCAGAGTGGGGCTGTATATATGTTTATATTTTAGTTTTCAACTTATATTTGATTATTTTTTAGTAGTTATATATAATAATAATAATTCAGAAATTGAAAAAGAAGATAACGCATTTCTTAATGAGGTTTACATAATAATGTACGCCTATATACATAGTGTATGGTTTTTTTCTCACATGAATATGCTATTATTTTATCATTAAGGATAGTTAGAGTCAAGAGTATGACCCTGTACCTACAAAATGATACTGAAACTAAACAATGAAGTAAAATTTTCTAATTTATAAATAGAAACAATATTGAAACTCTGATGATATATCAACTATATTTTTTATAATCATCAATTGAAGATGAAATTCCATGATATTCTTCATCATCCCAAATGTTTTCTAAAACAACTTCCCCCAACTATTTAAAATATTTGTCCAAAATTTATAAAAAACTTCATAACATAGTATTTCTTTTTTTGCATCATAAATTACACACATTATGTGTGAATTAATTTTCATCACTTGTTGGAATGTTTAATCATAGTACACTTTATTTGAACACCATCATTCATTTTATGGTCCAAAATACATTGAAATCCATTTCTATATTGCACATAATTTAAATATCATGTAATATCAGGATTCAATTTTATATAAACTCTTATATAAATTTTCTTTTATATAATAATTTTTTTCTTTTTCATGGTATTTAAAAAATCGAGGCTATATTTTGGATTAGAATATTTCTATAACAGACGTTTTAATGTGAATTTCATAACTACAATTGAAAGTGCCGTTAAAAAAGTTGTTTGATATTAAATTAATCATAAATAGAAATGATATGTATCATTGATTAATTATATTATCCTTAATCATGATTCATCTATAAATGTGAAAATATATGAATACATTGATACTTAGAACTCACTCGATGCATGTATATTGAATTCCACCACCATTCAATGGATATACATTATTTTATGTGTTTTTAATGATTGGTTTCATCAATCCACATATGAAATATTTAAAAAAGAATCTTTCTTATCATTAGCCATGAAGCCCATGAATTTACTTTATTTTATTAAGGAATCACATTTTGATGCTCTCTTTTATCTTTTATATATAACTAAAATGGATTGTATTATCTTGTAATGGTTAGTAAACTCTAAACGCACATAGTATATTTTTGTATGATTGATATGAGTATTTTCTTTATTCACCTACCATGTGAGTCTCATAGTAGGACATGGTGTAAATAGTCCATCATCTTGCAGATGATCAAATCATATATTCTTAGATATTACTTTCCCCATCAGGTAGGTCATTTTATTCATGGAAGGAAATATATCATTTTAGGTCATTGTTATTCTTGTGGACCATTTTATTTTTGCAATCACATTATTTCACACATATAAAATATAAATATTCTTAGTAGTCCCATCATGGAAGCCCTTTCATGGAGTCAAACATGCCTCACCATATACAATCACTTTCTATTCATGTTGTTAACATCATTCATTATATGGTTTGATAATGTCTCATGAAGTTGATCCACATAAGGTCACATAGATATATATATCTAGCATCACTGAAACACTCTATCGATGAAGAAGGAATCCCTCATAGTTTGAAAATTGTGTATTCCATCAGTGCATTTTAACTCACACACTCATTATCTAAAATATTTTTTTTAATCTTAGTTCATGTGGATCAAGTTTATGTGAATACATTAGTAAAGATATCAATGTGTTAGGAAATCCTGTCACAGTCATGGGAAAAGGTATCCAGACAGTATGTTTAATTTTTTTCTGAGTATTACTAAGTATATTAATACTACACATGGACATAGAGTCTAATATCAAATTCAAAATTGTATGTTCTGATGGATTTTTACTCACCATTTACTTCTATATGGACCATACAATAAAATCCCAGAGTTGGATCCCCATAACACCTCCCATTCCATCCCACATCATTGAGTTTAACCACCACAACATAATGTGTATTCCCACCCCCCTAATGCAAAAGTTTTCCCATGATCAAATTTTTATGAATTCCATACAGTATTCGTGATCCTCTAGTGTTGACATCACTGGATGGGGTTGAGATGGATCCTTAATAGACAGTTCATACTCCTCCCTTGATCAGATATTCATATTCTTTTTTTGATAGATAAAACAATAAAATCACTTCGATAAATATTACATCGGGTAAGCCTCTTCAATGTATTGAAATATAAATTTAACAACATATTTATTCTATATTATTATCATCTAAAAATTACAACATCAAACATACTACTCTTCCTAAACTAAATATGGTATAAATATTGTGAATTAGTTTACCATCATAAGATCATGTTTTTATACTTCAAGACAAGTTCTCAAATCTCTAAAATGAATATATATATATTTAAATAAATAAAATATTATCCACTAGGGTTCAAAAATCACCCCCCTTATATTTATTCTCAATATTTTAAAAAATATCAACCTTGTTGAATATAATTTCATGTAAACAAAACATAGTGATCAAATAAATGCATAGATTCATGTAATTATAAAATATAAATCTAAGTGGAAATCAAATAGTTGTAATAAAGAGTTATTAAATCAATCATTAATGATGTACTAAAATAAAATTGTATCAAATACATAACATCATTCTCAAATAGAATGAATAAATTGAAACTGATTAACTAAATATTATTCTTATTCAGGTAAATATACACATTAAACTAATTCAAAATAATGAGAAATAATTTCTCACATTATGGGTTACATATTTATAAATATATATATATAGATATAATACCAATGATGGAACTCAAATAATTCTATACCATAGTGTTACAATGGGGGATTTATATGCATTTAAAACCTTAGTCATTCGACATACTAAATTGTGTCGGGCATAATAAAAATATTAATGACATTTTCCTTGGATGGAATAATATCCAAATTCAATATACCAGTAGTCAACATGAACTTTAAAAAATGATATTTTATATCAATATTTTTAGACATGGAAGGATGTATGGGATTTTTTAATTGATTAATAATACATTTATGAGAATCTTCATACACGACATTAGAGTATGACACAATAATGTAGAAACATATTCTACATCACTAGAACTCATATCGACTGATGTTTTATTGATTTAATTTTATACCAAACATTTGTCATAAATAAAAATACTACATGAATTATCCATTCAATCATTGATATCTTCATTCCAATAAGAAACCAAAAAAAATTATGTTCACCTTACTTAATTTCTTATTGTGAAATAAAAAGTTTGATGCATCATAAATATACCAAGGAATTATTTCATATATAAATATATGAGATTCTATTAGAGAAGAATGAAACCTAGTACAATTTGAGATAGTGAATATAATATCTAGTCTATAATTTGTTAAATATGTGTGACTAACAATTAGTTATTTGAAATCATTTTCATTCACTAATTTCTCACCCTAATCATTGTTCATCCTAGTTCTACCATGTATAGGTATAGATACCACTTATTTTTTGACCAATTCAATCATCCTCGAAATATCATTTGAAATATCTTATTTTCAATTAAAAATAATTATAGTAGACTAGATAATTTTTTACCCCATTAGGACCTTAATTTTACCAAGAAGAAACATCTAAAATATCTTCATTGTTTTTGTGGATAAATATTCACATGCCTATTAATCATCACAATCGCGTATTTTTTAATCAGCATATACAATCTTAACAAGGGATATGATATCGATCTTTAGAATGTATTTATTGTTTTCCATAAGGCCCTCCATTGACTAAGAACATCTTAGGTACTCATCTAATCTGATGTACCAAGCCCTTAATTCATATTTTAAACCACATAAGTCTATTCATAATTTTAACTCCTTTATAACACCATAATAAAACGAAATTAAATCTCCTCATTATATATATAATTATTCAGTAATTTCACCATTATTAAAAAATGATTTCTCATCCATCTATTTTATTTATATTTTTATAGAAATGAAATGGAATGAAAAATACTTATAGTATCATTCTTGGAAAGTCGGGTTAATGTATCATCAAATTTAATTCCATCAACTTATGGTTATCCTTTAGGAATATATGTAGATTTATTAATTATATGAATTACATGTTCAATAAACATATTCTTTATGATTCATTTTATGACAATGATATTTTTCCATTAATAATGGATCATGATCCCTTGATTCATTTCAAAAAATTTATCCAGTTACTCATACATTACTTTGACTTATTAAATATGCTCAATTTATTTTCAATCAATGTTTGGTTAAATAATTGAGATATGGTATGTGTGATTAGTTCCTATGATCTATATTCGATTCATAATATCTAGGAATGAATCACACGTTATATATTATTTTTTGAAGAGATTCCTTTTTTCTAGAATTATAATAATTATTCCCTAATTATATATCTTGTATCAATATGATTCATTTTCCATGAACGTGAACCTATATGTTTCTATCTACCTTTTTATCACATTTTCAATAATGATATATATTATATTATTGATGTTATTCATTATCTTATTCTCCCTCATCGAATTCAGTATGTGTAACATGTTTATAACATTCCATAATAATATAATTTTTTAAATATATTAATATTTATATATTAGAAAATTACCATAGTCAATATTTTTCTATTTTATATAATAATATTTGTATTTACATTTATATGGTTGTTAAAAAAATTAATACGCTGTTATCTAACTTTTCTCATTAAACATTCTAATTTCTCTAACCATTCTCATCATCCAGAACAAAATATAATAAATGTATTACATATGGATTATTCCAAAAATTCATTTCATCATGAGAAATTTCAAAACACAACCTCATGGATAATCAGATTTCAATAATCATGATTTTGGTCTCATTATCGAACCAATAAAATTATAAAATATTTTTCTTTGTCATCATTGTTCTTGAACTATCAACCAGACTTATTTCTTCCTTTCAACTTACCCATTTTATTAAGGATTGTACGGAGCACTGAAATCATGTACCATACCATTTTTTTTGAAAACACTAAAACATGTATCCATTGGCATGTTCAAAACAATTATATTATGTTTATATCCCTAATTAAAACCCTTATTTTTTATCCATCCTCATGAATCCTTTGAATCTATTAATATTTTCGTTTATTTATTAAATGGATATGATGAAATACATATATCGTTTACCTGAAATATTTTTCATTTCACCATAAACATTATTGTGGATTATTTATAATAGATTTATTATCTGAATATCAATTCCATTGGGGATTCTCTTCATGATTTATTATTTTTAGATGTATAGATACATTTTATTTTATATATTATCAAGATATTAATATTTATTAGTTCATCATATTGGATAAAAATACTTATTATCTTTTCTCTAATATGACCCTAATTTCACTTCCAATAACTATTTTTTCAAAAAAACTAAAATATAATAAGCATTAACTACTCTAATATGAAACATTTTTCCATATGTTCTTACTCTATTTTATAGAAAAGAATGTATATTAGCCTTTTTATAAGTCATCTATTCTTCCTACGTATTACATAATTTACATCATCATCACGTTTTTATATGCTCAAAGGTTATTATTTAGGATATACATAAATATCACATTACATAGACTAATGTTGTTATTCCCAAGTATTGAAGTTCCACCACCTTTAACCTTCAATGATCTATCATTACCAAATATAATGTATCAAACTTATTAATTATCTACATTCATTAGGTAATTTTATAATCAAATCATATGTTATGAGAAACCAATATCTGTTAACCATGGATTCTATGTTCATAATGCATAATGTAAAATTCAACAATATTTCTATTTTTTTTATGAATATACCTTTTTAATATTCAAGTAAAACATAAAATATTCTATTATCATGGTGAAACAATCCTTTTATATGGGAACATCATAACGAAATCGTTTAAATTACACATTTAAATAGAAAATTTGTGTTCTCATATCAAAATATTACTCCAAATATTGATTCCTCAACAACCTACTAAGTATAAACCCACCCTGAAACATTTTTACTCTATATACAACGATGAGAAATATTTTAAATGGTTATTTAGTATTTTAAGATTATCACACAACAAAACTAATAATATCCTTGCATTATTTATATTTTTTTATATTCTTTTTTCATAAATGATTATATTTTTCCACATATTCGGATCTATATTGAGTGGTTGTGACAAAACCTCCTTCCCAAATTATTCAATGTATATTTTTGGTAATAATATAAATATTTTCTATATTTATATCCATATATATATATATCTATTTTTGAATAATATTTTTTCATTTTTGGTTACATGGTTGAAATATATTTTTCATTAACTATGAAAAATTGAGGTACTAAGGCATATTTTTATATTTAGATTCCAAATAGAATTATAAATCAAATCCACAAGAATTAATATAAAAATTAATATCTTACTATTTATTTTCTTCATCCATATTTAACATAGGTATCCATTTATGATTTATATCCTTGTTTTTATAAAATAATTTAAAATTCAACAAATTTTTTTGTTAATATGTCAACCTTGTTATTCCTTGGAATAAAAAAGAAGTCATATCATAAAAAAATAAACTTCATATAAATATTCTTGAAATTAGATATTTTAACATATTTAATAAAATCCATTCCTAGTGTAAAAACTTTTTTGTTTATCATTGATATTTATGAGATGTTAATTATCATATTCCAACATCCAATTTTATTTCGAAAATATCAAAATTTTGATCATGAATATTTATCATTTTGATGATCCACCATAATCATCATCATATTCAATATGGATATTAGTATAATCATATAAGGATTCAATCTTATCTATTTCATGATCCAAAAGAAATATATGAAATTATTTCATATATGTATTGTAATCATTATTATAGTCATAACATTATGAATCCCCTTATTTAATACATTAGATGAAGATTATACAAGTGTTTGGTGTAATTTTCATCTTCACATTAAATTTTGGTTGACTTATTTCTTATCATTATCCATTTTAAAGAGTATAATTATCAAATTCCTCAATTCCGTTATAAATTGTAAGCATTTTTAAATTTTTTTCATTGAAATGACCAAATTTATCATAATTCATTCATTCAAAAGGTATCTTCACTCTAAATATACCTCTTACACATCCTATATTGTTTCTTGACATATGTGAATTTGAATTTCATTATATAATGATAAAATATTATATAAATGAATTTACAATATCATTGATTAAAATAATAATAATTATATAAAACACATTGAATTATTTGGTTATAATAGACCATTATAAAATATACCATGTTAGAATCAAAATACCATTATGAAAAATAACAATTTATAATACAGCCTTTTTATAATGAACATTAAGATTAATGTAAACTAATGGTTCTGATAATGTCCAACTGAAATATGCAGATGAATTGATGTCCACGACCTGCTGGATCATACCCTATAAAGCCTATAAATTAGATCTCCCATGAATTATAGAATCACATGGATTTTACCATTACAAATTTTAATCAAATTTTTTTCAATTAATGAAATAACATTTATTATAGATGTTCATGATTTTTGATATCACGACAAAAAAAAATTTCACCGAACCACTACATAAAAGTACCACTATTTCACACTGGACCTATAATGCATACACTGGTGTTATGATAGGTAGTGTATCTAAACCCCAACGTTATTAATTTTTTTATTCAACTAAATAATGATAATATTAATCTTTTTCTATTATTACATTATAAATCAATATATATTGATTTTGATTAATATATTGTTTTTAATATGTAAAAACCAATATTATATTCCATGAAAATATATGGTTCTAATTAAAAATAAATATACTATGAATTCATGAACTTTTAAATAAATTATATTCTCAATTAGTAATGTTATTAAATTAAATTTTTTGAAATATAAATTATAATACAATTTAATAAAGTCCTATGTAATTTTTAATGGGAAAACATGGTAGTATAATAAAAACATGTATTTTCACAATAAATTTGTATTTTTATTTAAATGTATAAAATTTAAATTTCATTAGTTATTTTAATAAAGTAAATACTTTTGGAAATAATAACATCTAAATTATTTGGTAGTTAATTTTTCCAAATCTTCATTGGTAGAAATTTTTTTTGGGTAAAAAAAATATATATAATTTTATATGATACTATAATTGATGAAACATAATTTCATGAATACTTTAAATAGTCTCCATGGACTAAAACATGTTTCCACTTTTAATATAATGTTTTTTTAGAGTTATTTGATTAATTTCATAAACCATTGATGAATCTATGAAACCCTATATTATATTTCAATGTTTTAAAATAAATTTATTATGAACATGACTCACTTAAATATCACTAATGAAATTAGTTATTATCATTTCTTCATAGAATTATAAAATATTAAAAACCACCCTTATTTAGAAAAAAATGGGAAAACACGTGGAATATTTTTTGATTTTTAAAATTTTTTCATATAGTTTCCAAAAACCGTGGTTAAAAAATAATAATGAAATCCCCTCAATTTTTATATAAATAGACACCCATCCTGTCAATCCTCTTCACTAATAACCCATTGTTGATGAATTTTCTCCCCTTATCAATATCTAAATCCCTACAACATTTTTCCTTGGATCATAAGATGCTCTATCAAATCTTTTAGAGGAACTGTCTCATGGTAACCAATCTCTCTCCCTCTTCATTTCCATTCAATAATATTCATTCAATTTTTCTGTTTTAACTTAATTTTTTTTTTAATATCATTATAAATATCCCTTTACTATCTAATTAATTTTGTTTTAATTCATGATCATTTATCCCCTCTCATTATAACTTTTACCAAATACATTACTATTCTTAGTGAAGGGATTCTATCCTCCTCCGCATTATTCAATCAATTAATTTGTATTATGATATTTTATTTCCAATTTTTCATGTAGAAATATTATTTTACACTTCCCTTTTATAATACTGTAGATTTTAGTGTATTGTGAGACCACCATTCACTCTCATTTAACCCTTCTATGATTTGTTCTGTACTCCAATTATGCTACTAAAAATATCATGGGATTTTTTCATGCCAATAATTTGTGTAGTGAATACCCATCCCCATTTAAATTCAATTTTATTCAAATAGATTTACATATCCTTTAAGGATTAGGAAACCTGTGTGTGTAAACCATATTTCATAATCATGATATTAAAAGTGATTAATTTTTTTCTTATTCTTTATGATATATGTGAACCATTATTTCACATACATGATATGAATGTGATGTGAAGGCCTGATATTATATTAAACTCTATTGAACTAGATAATGTTTATATCTCTTGAAATTATATTTATAGTTCCTGGGTGGTTACCCTAAGAGCACTATGTTATGGTGTCATGGTAGTTAGTCTTTACATATTCTTAGGATGTCAGGTTCAATGATGCAGTCAAATTTATAGGTTTACCTCATGTTATAACCTTATATCATGATTCATTATTCATGTTTATGTTTCTTAACCATTTTATGTGACCATGATATGCATATTGAATAAGATTCATTAGTTTTATCACTTCTTTATATGATTATTTCCTTACAGTTCTTTATAGCATTCCCATTTCTCATATATATCCCATGATAATCCCGATACGATTTAGAAGAGGAATTTAATTATTAGATCATGTTATGGAGTTTTATATAATATTATTATGTCCCCATATCAGGTTATTTTTTATGTATATAATTCCACACATACACAATGAATTACAATAATTTCATATTGTATTATGTGTGTTATTTGTAACAAATAAAATATTAATTTTATAAAAATTCAAGGGTTATCATATTTTTTATGAGGGAAAGGTGTAGTTATTTTTAGCAATTATGACTATAAAATACTTGTGAAATAATTATGAATTTGTCTAAAAAAGTTAAAAATCACTATATTACATTAAATTATAATTTAATTGGTTTATAATCAATATAATAATTTTAAGGATATTATAAGTATATGTGTCTCCATAGACATTATACCTAGGGGAAATAACCTCAAAAGGATTCATTGTGAATTGACTCAACCAACACTTGGTTAATGATAAAGTGCATTTCTACCCACCTGGTTTGACACTCCATCGTGGATGGATTCGGTAAATTCAAAACTCCTTTCAAACCATTATGGAGGGAAAAAAATTTACCATAGATTTTTATGTCAAGAAATAAACCATGTATAACTTACATTGAATCCAAAAAATTCCTATATTATGGAATTTATATAATTTATGGGTTATCACATTAATATTCTTATTTTAAATTTTATATGAATAATAATTTGAACATTCTCATGCCAAAGTCCACTTTGGTTGAAAAAGATGTTTTAAATGATATTCAAATAATAAACAATAGGGTTTTCAACTATTCATGTACGTAAAATACCTTATGTGATAATGGTTCTATGAATTAATTCTTTTCACAAGATTTTTAGTAAAAATATTTAAGCACCTATAAAATTTATAGAAGTATATATATTATTCAAAACCGAAATTACCAAAATTATCTCATCAAATGTATATGAATTATACAAAATATATATTTAAGGGATAACAAAACAAATAAACCATGTGATACAACATTTAGCAGAATTCAATGTAATTAGAGATATTGATTGGATTTGAATATATAGATATTACATAAATTACTGAAAGAATTCATCACCCTTTGAATCTATAATTTCACTCATATAGTATAAATGTTAAAAGAGGAGGTTGAATATATGATGAAGTCATTATCTCATGAATGGATATTATTATATTATGTGAAACATATTCCAGCTCAAAATATTGGTACTAAGGATATGATCATCGAGGACGAAATTCCATTTTTAAGGGAATATTATTATGTTCTTTAAAAATAATTTCCTCTCAATCCTCAATGTTGTGAGTTTGATTTGTAAATAAAACTTCTTCCAAAATATTTTCAAATATCTAGGCCTGCATAGAAAATGGCCACTATTGAACTAAAATATATGAATAATAATAATTAGGAGAATATGGATAATAGAATTATATTATCATGTTATTAACTATGGGGTGAAACTCTCCCCTTCCTCATGATGATGGATGAGTGGATTTTCATCTATATTGATAAACATAAGGTCAATAGGATCACAATAAAGGATACGTATCTTATTCGTATATTTATGATTGTTTTATTTTTTATACTTATCATACTAATTTGTATCATTGGTTGGGATATTATCAAGGGAAGGTAAAGAATATGGATATCCCGATGACATATTTTCATTTAAGCAAATGAACTATGAGGTATTAGTGATTCCATTTGGAATACAAAATTATACTAATCTAATCATTCCATTAATGAATAGAGTGTTTATGGATTACCTCAATATAATTTTTTATCTACGTATATGATATTCAAATCTACTCCCACAAAAAATTGGAAGATGAGTAGAATTTTGATATCGTAATAAATTCATTTCCAATGGAAACGTTATATGAAATGTACATAAAATGAATTTTTTGGAAGGATACTGTGACATTATTAGATCATGTTATCAACAAAAATGAAATATTTGTAGATACATAAAAAATATAGGAAACTGAAGTAATGACCATGCCATCATCTATTGTGGATATCAATAGATTACATGGATTATTTAGGTACAACTGTTGATTTGGGAGAGACATCTCATGATTTACAAGCATTCCAAATGTGATTACTATTAAAGGATTAAATATTGATTGCATTCATGAATTTTTAGATAAATTAAAATATTTAATGAAAATACAATAAACTACACCTATAATAACATAAACCACTATATATAAATGATATTTGATCTATAATGATGTGTCCAGAATGGGATTGGGTTGTGAAATCATGAAAGATGTCAAATTGATTGCATATTCCACTGCCAATTAAATATACACAATTTGGACTACCCAAAATATTACCCATAATTCGATGAATTGATCTGTGAATACAATATTTTATGAAATATTCTTTGTTGGGATATATTTGTCCTATATAGGTATCATAAAATATTCAACTATATATTCACAAAAAATGATCTCAATATGTTCCAATAAAGGTTATTTGTTCAATTCAGGGATTTTTATTATTTTATCCAATACCATCCAGATATTGAAAACAAGTTGTTGGATGCTATATGTTGAAAGGATTGTGTAACAATATCCCTTATTTGGATTTAAAGGGAGACAATTTTTTTAGATATTCAATGGATGTACATAGGAATCATAGTAACGTCATCCTTTATTACACAACTAAAATATAAAGCATGAATTATTGATAGGAAAATGACAGACTGAAGTCCTTATGGGGATAAAGAGTTAAATATGTTGAATATTCTAGAGTTAAAAATTTTAAATAATTGATGTATATGGTTTTGTACGTTTTTATGCAACCCATAAAAATAAAAACGAAAGAGGGGTATTTTGGATGATTCCCATAGATCATCCTTCACTATTCATATTGGTTGTACAATGATATATACAAGTTCTAAAAAACAACTTATGGGATAATATGATTAGGTATATTGTATAATTTGTATATTTATTATTGGTAGGACAACATGAGATGGTTGAATTGTAGAAGTTTAACGGTATGATGAACCCATATCAAATACCATTATGGAAATAGAAAAAAATATACTTGGATTTCAACATGGGACTCCCCATGAAATGTTATAGCGACATTGGATTATCATAAAAATATATTACATAAATATTTATCAATATTCATTACATTACACAAATACACCTATGAGAATTGTACTAGTTTAGTGCCATTGGATACATGGAAACATAAAAAATGATCCATAAGTGAGGTACTTGGTCACCCACTATGTTGATAATAACATCTAGTCTTATTATAAATATCTTAAAAATAATTTTATTTATAACATGAGGAAATGAAACATAATAAATTGTGAGATTGGATGGCCATTAAGGGTGAAAAGATAAATATTTTATCATTACATTATAAATAGGTTTTGAAAAACTGAGCTTAACTATTGAAAACCAAAGCCAGCATATCACATACCATTATCAAAAATTATGGAATAATTATTGGATGTTTATAAGATATGAATCATTAAATATCAAATAACAAGATCCATGTGTGAATAAAATTGGCAAAAGACATATATTTGTGTCATATATATAAGCATAGAAAATAATTTCCATATTTGTTAAGGATCACTAACATTGATTCCCTATTTAAATTGGTTCACAACCAATCCATAATAACAGTCAAGGTTAACTCCCAAGACCATCAAATTGTAAAATTTTCCTTACTAAAACTAGTTCAATCTTTATCCAAATCCTATACGTCTTCTTAGATAAAAATCATTACCCAATTCAGTGGAGGGAGATATAGGTATCACACATTACATAATAGAATTCATACATCTATGTGCCAACAAATCAATAAAATTCACCATATAAAAAATGAAATAAATTGAGTATTTTAAACTTTTCTTCATATTATAACCCTTGGAAAAAAGGCAGGTTTCTTAATCATCAAATCATATAATAACACAGAAAAACATGTTCGTTTCATTAGTATATCCCTATAATATAACCCATGAAATAAAATGGGTTTCATAAATATAATTACATCATAATAATATAAAATTAATATAAAGGATTATTCAAATAAAAATATTTTCATGATGATGGGATGATTTATTCATGTCATAAATATAAAAAAGAAATATTCGTTTCACATTTTAAGAAAAAGGAAAATTGTCATTTTTTTAAATGACATAAAGAACCATTTAATTTTTTTAAATATTAACACATGGAAAATCATATCATTAATAAACCGTATTAGGATAATAATAAAATTTTCTGATCATTTTTAGAAAACATATTTTTGGAGGAAAATGGATTCCTAAATGAAGAGAAAAATGGACTTGGATAAAAATATTTTCTCAATTACATTAACTTCAAATGAGTGAAAAAAATGAACTAATTATTGAATATATGATTAATAAAAATTTTATAATAAAATTATTTAGTTTTTTGAGAGTTGGATCATAATATTTTATCGTCATAAATATCATAATAAACAATCCCAATAAACAATGAGATTGTAACAGAAAATGTTTATCTCTTTTGTAACATCAAAACATTATCTGTGTGAAGAAATGACATAAAATGATAACTTAAATATCATTAGGACAAATAAATTCATGATATTTGTTGATGCTACTTTCGTCACAGAATCTAAAGTTCAGAAAAGGGGAATAACTGAGCTCAAAGTGATTCAACCATTGAAGAAAATATCAGAAATTGACAAAGGCATGAACAAAGGATCCAAAGAACCTGTACCGTGCAAGTTCTATCACTGTAGCGCAAGTCCACTTGCGCGACGCCCTTATGGTCGCACAAGTGACTTGCGCGACCTATGTGATAACCACCCTGTAACCGCCAAGGGTCTTTTCCTGCCTATAAATAGACCCGGTGGGCCCCCCATTCGAGAGGGTCTTTTTTCAGAAACTCGGATTGAAGCTCCTGACGCCCAAGTCTCTTCTCAATGCTTCTGGAACACTTCTAAGGTAATTTCTTACCTAGAACGGAAGATCTAAAGAGAGGGAGGAATGACTAAGTGTTGAAATTCATCAACACTTGCATGTCTGAGTGGCCAGCCCTTAAGGGAAGTGGCCACACTTGCGTGCCGCCTTACTTCTTCGATAGAACTTGCGCGTCCCTTTGCTGGAAGAACCTCAAGAAGATTCTAAAGGCTTTAATAATGAGTTGCTCAAGTATTTCAATGATGGTTGAATATCGTGCAAGCACCCACCATGTCGCGCAGGTACACCTGCGAGACCAATACTTGTGCACCCCCGCAATACTTGCGCGCCTTCCAAGACTTGCCCGCCCCTTCCTTTTTGGGTGCCTTTCTTGCCCATTTCACCCCTCCTAAGCCATTATGCCTTTCCTTTTCAATATTCAGTCTTCAAGACACTATTCAAATCCATTTATGGCATGATTTCTTGATTTGACTTCTTTATCTGAAAGGAATTCTATGGAATATCTCTCAAAACCTAGTGATTTAAATATCTTTATGTCACTAAATATGGAGAGTTCATTCATTAAACCTCATCCTTTAAGAAGAGATAATCCTTAACCTGGGTCTCCTTTTCAGGAATAATCCCCAGTCATAAGTCCTCTAAATTTTTGGGCATCCTCTTTAGGATTAATCCCCAAGTCCCTTAATTTTTTTTGGTAATCCTTCTTAGGAGTAAGCCCCAGTCTCTAATCTGGGCTTACTTTTCAGGAGTAAGTCCCAGTCATAAATCCCTTAATCTGGGCCTCCTTTTCAAGAGTAAGTCCCGGTCATAATCTTGGGCTTCCTTTTCAGGAGTGTGCCCCAAGTCCCTTAAATTCTCTTTAACCAGTCCTAATTTACATTTAATCAGGGATTCCTTCTCAGGAGTAAACCCCAATTATTAATCCTCTCCTGATTTTGGTTTCCTTTTCAAGAATAAGTCCCAAGTTAGAGTATTCAAATCTCCATAAAGCACATATACCTTTATGGACCTTGTTCCTGGATTTTCTCCCTTAAAGTAAATCCTAAAATTTATCTGGGCAGTCATACATACATAAGCCCCACATTATTTCTTATGATTGCATCTTTCATGGAACAATTGTCTAATTTTTACCAATACCTCTTGTTTCTCACACCGAGAATGACTCACGTGAGCTTAGAGTGTAAAAGTAATTATGACATCCTTCTTTGAGCCATCAATCATAAATATCATACTCCCTTAATCAAACTACATGGGTTCTGATTCCTTTTCCAAAAAAAAGGATACGTAGGTAGCCCATCCAGAGGTTCGATCCCAACTCTGAAAAAATTCATGTCCTTCTGAATGACAATAAACTTCAAGTGCCCCACTTAGTGGCTTTAAAACCTGCCTGGTCATCATAATGACCAAGATACTTTTATATAAGTGTTTTGAAGGATACCATTGACCAAGAATATCTAAATAGATATAGATGATTCTCTATTGATGAAGAACCTCGAATACATATAAAAGATTCTATAAATTTCGTACATATTTAATCATTGATTGTAAAACTGAAGGAAAGCACATTTTATACTTGGTAATGTAATAAGGATTCACGAACATAACATAAATCTATATATAGAGTCCCAGAATAGACAATAATTCCCCTCAAAAAGGTGTGATGAGTTCGACCTCCCATTCTCTCGACCAATGCACATTCCTAAGCCTCATCAGTTCACAAACTAATGAAGCACCTACCTTTGGAAAGTAGGTCCATGTGGATGTGGAATAATTGGATGTTTTCGGTTCTACGAACAAACCCATTAGAAACTGATCGGAACGTTTGAATATCCCACCCAGGAGGTCATCCCTGAATTCCAAGGGAAACAAAAAATGGTGAACCCGACGTGAATCCTTAACCAAGTTAAAATGATGTTTTACCTATTTGTTAAGCCCCTATTTAAAACTAAATAAGAGGGCTAACAAAAACAATCATTGACTTGTGTGCTCATCCAAAGGATTAAGTGGCTGAATTTTATCTTGATTACGTTTGTTATATCAAACAGGCACACTTTTCCAAGATCTTCTGTATTTCCATAATGATTGCTCTCAAATTCACATCTGTGAATACTGCTACTACAAATACCACTGCTGTTATTCCTACTGGATCGTCATCCACTCTGAGGATGACATAACCTACTTAGCATCTTCAATGCTGGGTATCAAATGCGCTGGTTAAGGAGTACCGTCAACATGGTACCATCCCAACTCTGGAGGCTACCCGATAGGCCCTCCAAGTGAACAACTCACATAGGTCATCCGGACAATGACGACAAGTGATCAAGAGGCAGGCGGTGCTGACTACCGTCTCCAATGGTTTCGGTTCGTTATCCCCGGAATGCAATTTCCATTCGCTCCCTTACTCTAAGGAAGTGAATGATCAGGTCCCTCAGGGCCTTAATTCAAAAAGACGAGAGTCCTTCCCGAGGTCTCCCATCAACAATCGCCGCTAGACTCGTGCGATAGTGTTCCCTCAACATGATGAGGGTACCGACTCCAGGCATTCAGCTTAGGTTCCTCGAACCCAAGTAGGCAAGACAAACCGCCAGAGACGGAATCCAGTTAACAATGGGAAAGTTTTCATTCCTGCCATCTTTGGAGAAGTCCACCAACCTAACTTGGTGGCGAACAACGAACAGGCACACACACCTGTCCGTTTTAATTCCGCTATCTAGCAGACTCATCTGGCAACATCAATCCAAACCCTCCAGGCAATTCTGGCGGAGTACTATAGGCAATAACATACAGCTGCTTATACATCATCAGTTAGTCAGCAGGCTCACCTGACTACATATGATGGATCTCGTCAACTGCATTTGGTGAAGTGTAATCAGCAGGCACATACACCTTCTAGTACTAATCAAGCCTACCAACAGTCTCGCTTGGTAGCGCACGGAGAAGTCAGTCGGAAAGCTCTCACGACAAACAGGAGGCAGACTCAACTCTCTGCCTCCACACATGAGTACTGTCAGGATTCACTGACAAGAAAAGGAGGACAAGAGGAGGCACATGCACCTAATCCAAGCCCATAATGGACATATATCCCCGTTCCGGCAGCTGATGTCACCAAACATATTTTGACAATGGTGAAAGAGCAGAAGAAAATTCCTGCTCATATTATGGATGCTTGCCAGGATATCATAACAGCTTCAGCATCATCTCAGGGAAAGTCACATAAATCTATCCCTAGTAGTGGCGTGACACATCAACGATTCACTCCAGAACAGACACACACATCTGTTGCAGTCCAAGAGGGTTATGGGGAATTCTCCCCTATATCATACGGACAACCAAGTCAGGCTTATACACCTGATTTGAGTAGAGATCGTCAGCCTAACCTGACCATCTTTCCTGATCAGGAACATACACCTACTCAGAGTAACCACTTTCATCAACAAGTGGTTTCCAAAGAGAGTAAGAAGGCATCTAAGAATGAGATCCACCCAGCACAGTCAGGATATCAAAGGCCAATCTGTAACCAGGACTTCCTCGATGATAGAGTTCTTGAAGCCCTCAGTAATTTATCTGTTGGAATTCAAGATTCTACTCCCTCAGTTCCCAATAACAGGAACATTAATTCTGACGTTCTTCAACAGAAACTTCCTCATGAAGGCTTGCTTCGTGACAATTCGTTCAATCTTGAAGTTTCATCTTTAGATGACAGACATTGGAACCCTCTGTGTGGTCAGAAGACTGAGGATCAAGAGATCTCATCTTTTTCTGTAACCCATTATGGTGGTCATCCCCATGATGAAAAATTTCGCTGTGAAATTCTTCTCCGTAGTAGTGATTCACATTTCCTGGAAAATAATCCAGTAGACAATGTAGTGATGAGAAATCCCTCTTATCTTGAGGCACTTGAAAATGCGAAACCAGTCATGTCTGATGCTTTATCGCTAGAAAGTGAAATACTTTCTCAATCAGAAGATAGTCCAGGGTGTAGGTCATTCTCCGAAGCACCCCTAAGTCATGCATCTTCTATTTTAATCAATGATCTCTCTACCAATCTTGTTGAATCTGATGAAGCAACAAGGAAAACCCAACTCTGGTCAAAACAGGTAGAAGAATCTTCATTTAATGATGAAGATGAAATGCAGAACATGAGAAAAAAACTGGCAAAAAGTGAGGTACCAGTTATGTTTTGGCCTTTGGCTGACTCCCAGTATGAAATTCCAAAGATGTTGACGGAAGATGGAATCCATGATATTCGTCTCAACATATGGAAAAATCTTTGTCAATTGAAGAAGAAGGTATTATCTTATGATGAATATGAAAATAATCTTAAGATAATAGAAGAGCTACAACGTCAGATTGATTTGGCATCTCTATCAGTCTCTCAGTATCTGAAGGCTGAAAAGCAACAAAGAACCCCTCAACGTTCATGCCTTGGCGTACTAAGAAAATTTCTTCAGTTAATTTCCAATGCTCCATCTGGTGTTCATATCATAGGGTGGGGTGTTCACGGAGCACTACATTTCACAGTTCTTTCCAGTCAGCAAAGCCCGTCGAAAACGGTCTCATGCAATGTTATTGCCCATGGCCGGCCACAGTCAATGGGCTTTGTTCATAATCAAAAGCTTGCTCAAGAACATGCTTCAACTAGTTCCTCTGAAAATCAAGCATATAGAGAACAAGTTTTTGAATTGATCCTACATCAAGCAGGCGAGAATATTGCACAAGCCTCTCGTATGGAGCAAACACATCATCAAATGACAGAAGTTCTGGAAATCATCCAACGGTCTGTTAAACCAGGTGATAAAAGTGGATACAGGCTAATGCATCCAGCTAATTTATGAACTACGATTCTCAAGATCAAGAGAGCTTTTTAGAAGCTATCAGATATAGCATGTCAAGAGCCACCCCAGCTTGTCAGACTGGGGACTCCTTTAACCCAACCCTCAGAGTCAAAAAATGGGATTCGAGGAGTTGAGCGGAAGCAGCAGGAACATCCCCAGTTCACGAGACTAGGGACTCTCTCAAATCATCAATCCCCTTCTCAGAGAATGTCGGTATTTTCTCGATTGGGGAAGAAGACCCAAGAGGAATGAAGAGCCAAATTATCAGGAGATTCCCTCCAAGTTAGATCTCATCAAGAAGTTCCTAAAAGATTAAATCAACAAAAGGCAATGTCTCATCAAAGACATGAAAGAAGACAATACCACAGAAATGTTGATAGAAGGGATGCAATGCATTATACATCAATCAATGTCATCAATTCCGT
This sequence comes from Viscum album, assembly GCA_963277665.1. NCBI lineage: Eukaryota > Viridiplantae > Streptophyta > Magnoliopsida > Santalales > Viscaceae > Viscum > Viscum album. The sequence goes on along the minus strand of OY728121.1, from coordinate 1,148,665,000 downwards.
TGTTGCTAATCCACCAAAGGAGACTCACTCAGGGGACTCAGATGAAGAGCGTCCTGCTCAAGAAAATGTACACGCCAATAGAAATGAAGAAGGTGTGCGTACACGAAGTAAAAGGATTACTCAGAACCTAGGTAATCCACTTCCTTCACTCAAAAAAGTATCCAACAAAGGGAGGGAAAAGAATCAGGTTACATATCCTTCCTCTGGAGAAGGTCAGTCTCTCTCATTAGAGCAAAGGTTTGCACAACAGGAGGAAGAAATTAAAGAATTAAGAAGGTTGAATGCTGAACTACTTCAGAGTAGTCTTCTTCTTAAGAATGCTGAAGTCCAACAGCCGAAGGAATTTGTTGCAGTTGCTGAGATGGATCAAGAATATCCTCCTTTATTAGTACACCCTCAGAGGTCTAATCCTACGGGTCAAGAGCAACAACGGTTGGCAGTGCTACCATCAGTTGCAGCACCAACCACCACATCTGTCCAAGCTCCATTCATTGCACTTACTCAAGACCAAATTCAACCGGATGTTTCTCAAAAGTTATCAACTACTATTGAGTCATTAACAGCTCGGTTAGAAAATATCGAAGGGAAACGGGCGCAAGTTCAAACAGAAAAGACTGTTTACCCTAAATGGGTAGATTCAATTTCTCCTCCATCCAGTTTTGGAAACCCTGTTTTTCCTACATTCAATGGATCGGGCGACCCTGAACAACATTTGACACATTACGTGTCTTGTTGTGATCCTATGATGGGAACTCCAGAGCAGCAAGAAGAAGTGAAACTCAGATTCTTCGTGTGAACCCTGCAAGGACCAGCTTTTTTCTGGTATACAAGCTTGCAATCTCGATCAATCATCGGATGGGAGGATCTTCTCCAAAAATTCCTTCTTCAGTTTAGCTCAACTTTGCCAAAAACGACAGTTTTCGATCTTACAAACTGCAAGAAAAGGGAGAATGAAAGAGTCTCTGATTTCATTGCTCGCTGGAAGGGATTAAAATATTCCCTAAGTTTAGCACTCCCTCAGGAAGAGTCGTTGCCAATCTGTGTGGAAAATTTGTGTGACAAATTACGCACGCCATTGATCTCTGTGAAATACACAGGAGGGTTTCAAGACCTTACTTCAATCTCTCAGTAGATTGAAGATTCCCTTATACAGGATAAGGTTAAATCTTGTGTAATTCCATCAGCTTCAGGAAGGAGAATGGGTAAAGCAGAAACTGCTACAGTTATGCTTAAACAAGCGCTTGTATCTATTTCTACTTCAAAACCTTCATCTTCTCGAAGGGCTCCACCTCCTGAACGCCAACAACAATGGCCGTTTCGTCCAATTGATCAAAAAGATCAACAACAAAAACAATTTGAGGATTTGAAGAGTAAAACATACTCTTTTCGAAATGAGCAAGTTCCTGGTTACTTCATTTCAGCTCTGGAAAATAATTTGCTTCAATTACCAGTGCCCAGGAGGCCAAACAAGGAAGGAGATGAAGACCGTCCCAATTATTGTCCCTTTCATCAAATGTTAGGGCATCCCATCCAGGAATGTTTTGTCTTCGAAGACCTCCTGAAAAAGATGGTCGACTTGGGACAAGTCAAGTTGAAAGGTTCTTCGACTCAGGTAGCATGTGTTACTACTACAGTTCCAGAGGAGGAAGGTGAATGGAAAGAAGTCAAAAGCAGAAATGCACAGAAGTATGATGATTGGATGGTCAGAAAGACAATCAATTGGACTCATGCCATTTTGCGAACACAATTAAAGAAACCAATTGTGTCTTCTGCCATGAATATTACGGTAAAACCCTCTTCGTCAGAGGGAAAGTCCTCAAAGAAACGGTTTGATTCAAAGAAGGAAAAAGAATTAGAAGAATATGAGTATGTGTCAAAGCCTAAATTATCTTTGACTCTGGCAGACTTTATGCCATCTACATCAAAACCACGGGCACCGCCCCATCAAACGGCACAACCTAAATAGGCTAGTCAGGCAGAGTCTTTATTAGACGAAGAGTTAATCTTCGGTTCTATTAATATGATTCAATTAACAGATCCGTATTCTAGTCATAATTTCAATTTTGATGAGCCTGAATTCCCTGTATCAAATAAGGGAATCTGAGGATGTTCCCGAGCTTCAAGATACAGGAGAAGACATGGATCTTTCCGAAGCCACTACTCCAATTCTACCCCTTCTAGCACTGTGTATGCAGCAGAAACTCGTTGTAGAGCCCTTTAGTGAGCTCAAAAAGAACAAGCAGTTTTTTCTGCTAATAGCCAACTCAGTCTTGGCACAGTTATTTTAGAAGACCGATTGAAGGTTCCATCTTCTTTATATTAGCAAGTAAATGGATCTAATTGGTCTAATCTTCCAAAACCAAGGATGTTGCCAACTTCTATCCCAATACAAGATGCATCAGCTTCCAAAGCATCTGCTTCCAAGGTACCTTCTAAACCGCATATTCCTGTTGGGAAACGCAGACCTTTAGATCAAAAGTATGATATATTGAAACACTTGGCCCAAGTACCAGCCAAGTTATCAATTTTGGATGCTTTGAATCTGTCAAAAGATCTTCAGGAATCATTCATCGAAGCTTTGTCAAGTCCTCAGGGGTTTGAAGCTGAAATTGCTGCAGCTGAAGTCTATCACATAGAGAATAATCCTGCAGAATGCCATGCAGTAATATCTTTTACTGATAAAGATGAAGATGATGTTGTTCATGGGCACATAAAACCTCTGTACTTATCTGGAAAAGTCAATGGTGTAGATATCCGAAGATCTTTCATTGGCAATGGTTCAGGAGTCAACCTCATGCCCATTCGTACACTTCGTCGATTGGGCCCCACGGAATCTGATTTATCTCCTTCTACCATGATGTTACAAGGATATGATAAAAATGAACAAGAAACAATGGGAGAAGTTACACTCAGAACTAAGTTTGGAGATCTTGTATCCAATTCGGATTTCATGATTGTTGATCAAGACTCAGCTTTCAACGTCTTGCTTGGAAGACCCTGGCTACATCAGCATGCAGCTATCCCTTCATCATACCATCAATGTCTCAAATACTGTTTCAATGGTAAAGTTGGAACATTGTATGGTGATAAGACCCTGTTCAGGACATGTGAATCTCAGTACATTGAGGCGGAAGTTTATCACATGAAGGGAAGAGAGAAATCTACAATGAAAGAAATTACCAAAGTTAATGCTCCATATGGTTTGGAGAAAATTCCAATAAATCCATTTACACATGTGATTACAGATTATGTGTTACCTATCAGTCTAATTGAAAAAATAGGCCCAAATAAAAATACTCTTATGGAAATATCCATAATGTCAATTACGGAAATTGAGCTAGACAACATGGGAGAAATTGGTAACCTACCAAACAGTGATGAAAGCACAAGTGGTGACATCTTCATTTCATCTGCTGAGATCCAACAGGTCTATACTTCGCCAATCATGCCAGAAGAAGTTATAGCAACATCGGAGGTGAATAATTATGTCAATTCTCAATCCATCATCTCCTCCTTATTTCCAAATGAATGCCCTTTATCATCAATAGGGTCGGAAATGGAAGATTCTTCTTCAAAATGTGCAAATCTTGACATCTTTTCTAATCATGAAAATTTCGTTTTGTCATCTACTATGCAAGTAGAAATGGAAGAAATAGCACATGATGAAGAGGAAGAGGAAGATATTAGAGATGCTCCTCCAGCATTTGAAGAGGGTATCTCTACCACTGTGGATGAACTTAGAGAAATAAATCTTGGTATAGAGAAATATCCACTCCCAAATTTAATTAGTGCAGCCATGACCCTTTAAGAGCAAGAAATGTATACTTCTTTTCTAAAGAAAAATAAAGATACTTTTTCTTGGAACTATACAAAAATGCCTGGGCTTGATCCTGATATTGCTACTCATCATTTGGGTTTACCAAAAGATCATCGAGGATTTAAGCAAGCCGCGAGAATAACACACCCAACTTATGCTTCCAAAATTGAAGCTGAAGTGGATAAGCTGATCAAAGCTAACTTCGTCAGAGAAGTTCAGTATCCCAAGTGGTTGGCTAATATTGTCCCTGTAAAGAAGAAGAACGGACAAATTAGGGTTTACATCGATTTCAGATATCTTAATCGGTATTTTCCTAATGATGATTTCCCAGTTCTGATTACAGAACTGTTAATTGATGCGATGGCTGGCTATGAAGTACTTTCCATCATGGATGGATATTCCGGATATAATCAGATCCGAATGGACCTAGAAGATGAGGAATCTACAGCCTTCAGAGCCCCTCAAGGTGTGTTTTGTTACCGGGTGATTCCCTTTGGTTTAAAGAATGCAGCTGCAACATATCAATGTGCCATGCATCGTATCTTCAAACCTTTCTTAGGGAAGTTTGTTGAATGCTATGGAAAATATTTGGTGGTTAAATCCAAACAACGTTCTAATCACTTGGCTGATTTGAAAGTCATATTCCACAAGCTTCAACAACATAATTTGAAGAAGAACCCCTTAAAATGTGCTTTTGGGGTAACCTCAGGAAAATTCCTCGGCTTTGTTGTACGCCATCGTGGTATTGAAGTCGATCCTGAGAAGACCAAGTCAATCCTTGGTATGTCACCTCCTTACAATTTGAAATAATTAAGAGGACTTCAAGGACACTTAGCCTATATTCGGCGTTTCATTGCCAATTTGGCAGGCAAAAGTTTACCCTTTACCAAATTGTTGAAAAAGGAGTCACCTACCAGTGGACTAAAGAATGTCAAGAAGCATTTGATATTATCAAGAAATACCTCTTGAGTCCACCAATACTCAGGCCACCTATTGAAGGAAGACCACTTATCCTCTATGTGACAGCTCTAGAGAGATCATTGGGGTCCTTTCTTGCTCAAAAGAATGATGCTGGGAATGAAAATAGCCTCTACTATATCAGTAGAACAATGCTTAAAGCAGAAACTCGGTATTCAAGTATTGAGAAGTGATGCCTGGCATTAATCTTTGCAGTTAAGAAACTGAGACACTACTTGCAACATCATGAGGTCAAATTGGTATCTCGAAATAATCCGCTCAAATTCATCCTTAGTCGTCCAATGCTTACAGGACGCCTAGCAAGGTGGGCAGTTATTTTGCAGCAGTTCGACATTCAGTATATATCTCAAAAGGCAATAAAGGTCCAAGCTCTGGCTGATTTCCTAGCTGAACATCCTTCAGTGGAAGACACATCTTCATATATTAAACTCCCTGATGAGGACGTTTTTTCTATTCAAGAGTGTCCTCAAACATGGGAAATGTATTTTGATGGTGCTTCCAGAAGTCCAACAGGGAAGAAAATGGAAAATCCTAAATTCAACAATGTTGGTTTAGGAATTGTACTCATTTCTCTAGATAAGGCATTGTTACCTTATTCCTTTTTATTGTGGGAAGGTGGTAGCAATAATGAAGCCGAATACCAAGCTCTTATCACATGCTTGGAGTTAGCGCTTCAAGAACACGTGAATCACTTAAAGGTGAAAGGTGATTCAGACCTGGTAATCAAACAAGTCAATGGGGATTATGCCAACAGAAAAGAAGAGTTAATCCCTTTTTATGATTATGTCAGAATGTTAATGGCGGAATTCCCTTCAGAACCGAAATTTTCTTATTTCCCAAGATCACAAAATGCTCAAGCTGATGCATTGGCTAATATAGCCACAACTCTAGCAGATCCAAATCGGGACGAGACAACCATCAGTATTGCCCACCGTCATGAAATTTCACCTTATGTTCAAGCCAGAACAGAGGAAATTAATTAAATTAGTCCCATTCCTGAACTGTATGGTCATACTACAGGATGGATGTCACCTATCAGGTAATACCTTCAAAATGGAACACTTCCACCTGATAGAGCTGAGAAAGAACAAATCTGGCGACGTGTGGTCAATTTTACTCTTTATGATAGCCCAAACCACCTAGAGAAAATTCTCTACAAACGTGGTTTTGATGGAGTTCTCTTCAGATGCATTGATGGTGAAGAGACAATGGCTGTCATGAAAGATGTGCATGCATGAGTCTGTGGTGCCCACCAGTCTAGACATAGATTGTCTGATCAAATTCGAAGGCTTGGATACTTTTGGCCTTCAATGATACAAGATTGTGTAAATTTCACAAAGAAGTGTCATTCATGTCAATTACATGACAACTTCATTCATCAACCTCCAGAGTTTCTTCATACAGCTAAATACTCATGGCCATTTTCCACATGGGGAATGGATGTGGTGGGACCTTACCCTTCAGCTACGGCCAAGCAGTTTAAGTACATTCTTACTGCTACTGATTTCATTTCCAAATGGGCATAGGTAGTACCTCTCAAAGAAGTTAGTTCTAAATTCATTGTTAGCTTCATCAAGTCTAACATCATTACTAGATTTGGTGTCCCTCATACCATATTGAAGGACAATGGCACCATATTCTGTTCTTCTGAGGTGAAGAAATTGTATCAAGAATACCACATTAAATCCAACCATTCATCTCGGTATCATGCGGCGGCCAATGGCCAAATAGAATCCTTTAACAAGAATCTTTCAAATATACTGCAAATGATGGTGGATAAAGATAATAGGTCATGGCCTGATAAACTCTTTCATGCTTTATGGGCTTATCGGACTACCACCCGCAATGCAACGTGGTCAACTCCATATTCGTTGGTATATGGAATAGAAGCAGTCTTGCCAATTGAAGTCCAATTTCCCTCACTCAGAGTAGCAATTTGTGATCAGTTATCTACAGATGAGCAATCCCAAAAGTGATTGAATGAATTGGAATGGTTAGATGAGAAAAGATTGTGCACTTTGCACCACTTGGAAATCTATCAAAATCGAATAGCACGAGCTTTTAACAAAAAAGTTTGTCTTCATTCATTCATTCAGGGAGAATTGGTATTAGTTCTCAGAACTCCAATGATACCAGGAAAGAAACCTCCCAAGCTTGAGACAAAATGGGAAGGACCTTATTCAATACATAGGGTCTACTCCAATGGAGCTTATTCATTAATCTCGATGGATGGAGAACTCATTCTACTCCAACTAATGCCAGATTTTTGAAGAAATATTTTGTATAAAATTCAAAGTATTCACAAGATGTCCCCGCAACATGACACTAAACTGTGCGGCACCAGTTCATCCTTGCTATATGATGTTAAACTATACAGAAATGGTCCAGTATGACCTTAAACCACAACTTCGTCCCACACGACGTTAAAAATGTGAAAAAGATCCCTAAAAAGTCCCGTATGACCTTAAACTACACCATGGTCTTGTATGACATTAAACTCCACCAGCCATTGTCCATGAATATGACCCTAAACTATTTAAAAGTCCCTTACGTCCGGAAAGATGTTAGACTACAAAATCATCAAAGGTCATGTATGTCCTTAAAACAACACCACCGTCCAGCAAGACATTAAACTGCACCATCCACAGTCCATTTATATGACTTTAAACTATTCACCCTTTTGTCCAAAATGACACTAAACTGTACAAAAAATCCCCAATGCGTCCAACATGATGTAAATAGTGTGTTATTTTGTCCTTACTGCATGACATTAAACTTCACAGTCCCCCTTTTTTGTCCAACATGACGTTAAACTGTATGGTCCCCACCGTCCTAACTACATGACGCTAAACTGTACAGAAAGTCCTTGATATGTCCTATATGACATTAAACGGTATTTTTTCCCTGCTACATGACACTAAACTGTGCAGCACAAATAGTCCTAACTGCAAGACTTTAAACAGCATAGTCCCTTTATATGTCCTACATGACATTAAACTATGAATCGTTAAGGTTTTTGTTACCTCCTGTTTCTCACACCGAGTATGACTCACGTGAGTTTAGAGAAAACCTCAACCGTAACACTCTCTTTGGGCCGCTAACCATGTATAAGTCCCAAAAACATTTTTTTAAGGTCGTTGTCCCCATGAACAACTTGATCATTAATTCATTATTTAATTGAACTACATGGACTTCGATCCTTGCCTTCCAGGATGGGTACGTAGGAAACCTCCCAAGGTTCAATCCCAAAAACAATCTCTTCACTTCGGTTCACCTTCATCTCATATGATGTTGATTTGTGAAACCACATTTAGAATCAATATCTTTACATTTGATTCACTTTCATCCTTGTTATATGACGTTAAACTACACAACACTTTTGTCCGGTATGACAATAAACTACAATACTCTTTGATTTCCTCATTTGAGAGGGAACCATTATTTACATTTATTTTTCAATCATGTTTAATTTCAAAAGACTACGTGCATACATGGTAATTCCTAAACATTTTATCTCGGGTTAAACCATCATTGTACTAAAGTCCCTTTTCACCCTTCACATGTATGGACCAAATTTGTACAAAGGGTAGTTCTAGAACTACGTAGGCTTGATTCCCACCCTTATGGGATATGTAGGAACGTTCGAGTATCCCTCAAATCCATCCCCAAGTCTTTTGGGCCTAACCCCAAATTTCACTTTCAGTCCCTTGGCTGAATAGTCCTCATGAAAACACATACTGTGTATTCAGTATTATGGTCCGAACTCTATGACCCTAAACTAAGATCTCTCATACTTTCGTCCGGCATGACGTTAAACTGCATTTCAAGATATACTTATGGCTTGATTCTCATTCTTATGAGATACGTAGTGAAGTCCAAAATTTGAATTCAGGACCCAGCCACAACATGATTATGGTTATCATTGACCTATGTATCTCTATATACATTGGAAAATACCCATATTTATGTGTTATAATCCTAACCTTAAATATTTTCAGATCTTCATAACCCTTTTCATGACTTTTAGTCACAAAAATGTCAAACTTCTGAGAATTCTTTTGCCTGACTATGCAGTACGTGCCCATAGGTGGCCTTGCATAAACAGTCCACATAACAAACTTGTTAGCCAAAAGATACTATTTTTTTTACTATGCAGCCAATGCCCTTAGGTGGCCCTGCATAATTCAACCCCCTAACGGGTTTGTCAGATAGTGGTAACTTCATTCTTGGGAAGAATGCCTCTTTTTTCCTTATTTGTCTTAAATGGTGGTATGTAGGGATTTTAAAAAAAATATCCATCCTTTACATATTTTTCACATGTCCTTTTTCATGATTTGAAAGTATTCAAGTCTATGGTTTATACTCTCCATATTCTCTTTCCCTACGTTTGGGTCAGACCTTCGTAGGAGTGATATTTATTCAATTCTTCGATATTCTGGTTCGGAAATATCTTCTCCATATTCAAGTACCTCTTTCCATACAACAAACTCTATACTTTAGAAAAATTTGAATCTCCATAAACATATACTGGGTTTTAGCACTAGGAAAGTAAATTTATGAGAGTTATTTTGCCTGACTATGCAGCACGTGCCCATAGGTGGCCTTGCATAAACAGTCCACATAAAAGACTTGTCAGCCGAAAGATGCTATTTATTTGACCACGCAGCCAATGCCCTTAGGTGGCCATGCATAATTCTACCCCCTAACAGGTTTTGTTAAATAATAGTAACTTCATTCTTGGAAACTACTTTTTCTAATGCCTTTTAGCTCTTTTTCATATCATTCCTCAGATTCAAATATTCTTAAGCCATAGTTTACATATTTTCTCTCATACTTCAGTATGGTAATATGTTTTCAGATAAATTGTCAAGGAATTGAATCAATTTTTATCCATTTTTGTCAAAGCTATTTCGACCTTAAACATTAGTCCCTTTATGTCTGGCATGCATGACATTAAACTTCCCACAAAAGACAAGGGAACTCTGAATAAAAGTCAAGTTACAGCTCACTAAATATACATTTTTGTATGATTTAGGTAATATTGGCAATTAAAAGGTTCAAAATTTGTAGGGTTATTTGTAATAATCCTAGTAAAAATAAAACTATGCTTACAAAGACCATTGGATTAAGTAAATTTGAAGCAGGTATTGAAATAATGCAGGTAAAAATGATTGAAGATGAAAGTGTTTTTCATTGATACACAAGAGTTAGAAGGACAACCACAGACTAGAGTCTCTTCTCTTTTTAAAGAATTACAAGAGACTTTCAACATAACTCTTCATTTGATTTACAACATCCTGAGATTTATCAGCAGTTACTTGAATCACATGCACTTGACTAGCTTCACTCTTTTCAGATTGATGAAGTGCCTCCTTAGCATCTGAGATGGCTTTCATGCCATTCATATGAGTTTCATCCAATGATTTATTAAGCTGATCAAGTTCCCCAATAACAGCATCTAACTGTTGCTGGAGTTGCACCTGCTGGACGACTTTTTGTTTGATTTTATGCTTCAGCTCCTTCATCTTGGCAGCATAATCAGCTTCAGCTTGGGATACTGCAGCCTCAAATTCGCCTATGTTGACTGACAGTTTCACTCTGATCAAATCTTCGCGACTTTTTTGCGCCTGCTCCCTCCTGAAAATGATCTGTTTCACCGTGGCGTGGATCTTTTCATATCCAAAACCACCAAGTCCTAGTATAACAAATTGGGATGAAAATAGAGGAATTTCCGATGGTATCTCTTATAAAGGCACCCCAGATATGATGTTCCATATGTTGTTCCATGCCTTACATCGTGAAAAGCTGAACGCTTTAAGCATCTCTGGGTCTGATTCAACATCATCGTCGCAGGGGGGCATGCAATCTGGAATTAATGCACTTAAAAAAGTGCCCTGTCCTACATTCCCCCCCTGATTTGTGCTTCTTCACTTTCAATTCCTGTTGGGGAAGAGGCTGAGGCCACACCTCTAGATCTATTCATTGCATTTGATGGCCCTGCATGATTAATTTAAATATTTAGTTATCTTCAAAGGATAACAAAAGAATATATCATCTTGCGAATAATGTACAATCACAGATATTGTTATCCCTTACCCAAGGATGGTTCAGAAACCTGAGAAGACTTCTCCCCATCTTTCCCAGTCTCAAAAGGATTTTCAAGATGGGACTCAAGAGGGTTTATTGGGTTTGGATCTACATGAGCTAATGTTTCTGAAATGGTAGGGTTGACATCAATGTTCACACCCTCTTCAGGCATTGGCAGTTCAGCAGCTTCTACGGATGAAACTGCATATTACTTTCAGTCATGGTTAGAAGTGTAAATTTTAAAAAAAAATTGGGTGAAGGGTAAAAATCACGCCCAAGGTCATCTAAATAACATTACAACTTATCATGATCATAAAATTATTCGAAATTCATCCCTTGATTCATCATTTCATCCAATGATATTTCAGAAACCTGGTTAGTCTCACCAGTGGGATCATTTGCTACATCTTCTTGCTGACTTACGTCCTGCAACCCCTGATCCTGGACAGCATCTTCAGTAGCAGGAGGGATACTGGGAATGGATGCTAGCTCTTCTCCAGGAACAGCCAAGTCATCTTGGGTCTGTGATTGTTCTAAAACACCCTCCACGGCCTTTGAAGGAGGATCAGTCCCTTCCCTCAAAGGGGAAATTGAAGAATCCCCTGCAATCCTTAGAAATATGAGTAACCATGTGATTATGGGTATAAACTCATGATTGTTCGAACGACTTACCACTACTAATGAAGCGTTTAGATATGGATTTACTCCTTAGTTGCCTTTTCTTCTTTTGTTTTTTTTGGAGTATCAGTAGTCTCCCTTATAGGCACTTGGATTGGCGAATGGAAGGCTATGTCCAGCGCCTCATTCATGGCCTGCTGGCCTGGAGATATCTCGCCTGGTGCACGAGGAGAATCAGCAACAGCCCTGATAGCAGTACTACCAGGGCAATACTGTGGTGAAGGAACCCCAGTTCCTTTCGTTGCAAGCTGCGAGATGAAGAAAATAACTTCCTTAAGTAAAAAATCTTCAACTGATATGAATTTGCAAAGGAAATAAGGAAATAAAACTTACATCTTCAGGAGCCACGTACTCTTGCCATTCCTCATCTCCAAAACCACTAGCCCCCTCAGTGGCGCCACGATCAATCATTTCCATCACCTGCCCGGTGATAGGAACATAGTCATCAGTGGCATATATGATCATTTCCAGCTCTCTGATGTATGCTCTCACTTCATTGGGGTTATCTTCGTATTGAAGATTTTTAGAAGCCATAAGATTTCCTATTCCAGGAAGTTGTAGGCTGTCACACAAATCTAGCCAGGCAGTCTCAGTACCACAGTATAAGCCCTGCCATTGTTGAATAGCCTCTAGTCTTAGATATGATGGCTGTGAGGAAGGTCCTACAATTTTTGACTTTAATTTCTTCCCATCTCCTGCAGCTACAGAGAGAGAATAAGAAAGTAAGACTTATTGCTTTATGAAGTAGAAGTGATTAAAATTACTACAATAAAACAACTCACCAGGAGTTGATGGAGTGGGTATTTTAATTTTGGCTGGAGGATTATATCGGGCACGAAACCTCTTTGCTGCCGGTTGTGCCTCATCATCCCCATCATGATAATCCGGTGAATCAGTTCTAGAAGAGGAGTCTGTTGAACCAATTTCAGGTGAGGAAGCATCACCTTCATGAGGAAGGGTTTCTTTCTCTACAGTCCTCTTCCTCTTTCCCACTTGATATACTGGGTGATTCAATATCCCTTTGGGGTATGATGCTATCCAGTGTTCGGTATAATATGTAGTCAAATTATTTGCCACTTTTTCAACTGGGAGATCAAATATTTCCCCAGTCTTCTCTCTTGATGTCAGCATCCATAGTTTTTGAGAAACCATCAGATGTTGCTCTAACCTGACATATACCAGAGGGGATACAACAATCTGTTGCATAAATTTGAATTGGCATGCAAATCTATATGGAGCATAGGCCTCACATATGATCTCTCCATCAATCCTGGATACTAGAACACCATCCCTGCAAGCTACCATGTATGCCCTCAAATCCAAATGGGTTTTCCCATCATCAACAAACCACCCGGATGGCGGACATCCATAGGGAAAGAAGTTTAATTCCTTAAACATGCTCCGCCTCACTTTCATGTCATAACCATTAACATCTAATGGAGAAATTCCAGAAAATTCTTGCACCGTCGGTCTAATGGAGCTTCCTGGAATTTGTAATCCATTCTGTATATTGTAAGTCCTGATGTGAGTGGCAATCCATCCCCAAAAAACCTAGAATGGTCCCACTATTCTTAAAGGAGATTTACCCATGAATACATGAAGTAAACTCATGTGAATCTTTTCTAAAATGGGGGTAGCTAACCCATCCATTTTTCCCTCAACCAACATTTCCACAATGACGAAGGTCCCTGGCATAAGGCCTCCCTTCGAATCCCTGACCGACAAGAGATAAACACTGAGCCACATTGCCATGAAACCCGCCAGACGAGTTTACTTTTGAATTCTATGATTTACTTCATATCCCTACTTTTCAAACTCTCCTGCTTCTAGAGTTGGCCAGAATGTGCCAGGAGCTCCTCTCTTCTCAGGTTTTGGACAGGTGGTAGGACGTTTGGGCCTGGTATCCTTGGATTTCTTTTTCTTGGATCCTTTTTCTTTTTGATCCATCTCTTTCTTCTCAATAAGAAACACATTCATCCATTCTTCCAGATGAATATCTTTTCAAAAATGAGTTAATGAGGTCTCTGAACTCTTGAGCCTGTGGAAGATCTTAAACAATTCTCGAGCTAAAGAAGGAGTATTCTCTGAATCATTCCAAGTCACCTTGGGAGGAATGAATTCATCGTACATATCGCCCAAAATTGGAGCCCCTGAGATCTTGTGGACATCCCACAAACTGATACCTACTTATCCATGAGTCAGATGGAAAGAATTAGTTGCTGGGCTCCAGTGGCTGAGTATCTCTGGAACGAAGCTATCATGTCTGTAAACATATGTTTTCCCAACCCAGACAGCTTCGTATATTGCAGCTCTCTTCAGATCCTCGATAAACTCTGCGCAGGTCTGTCGCACCCAGTATGCCCACATCCAAGTTGGCTTCACACCTCCACCAGGACGGAAGTCCCAACTTTTCTTCCAGCCTTTGGATTGGTCCATCTGAGCATTTCGGAAGATCGAAGGATGACAATGTGGTTGAAGCTCAGGTGTATGTTTTTTCAGATCTGCTGTGCAAGGGCTATGATGCATCACATAGGCCTTCTCCACTGTTCCAGCATTTATAAATACTCCTCCAACTGAGATATTTGCTGAAGCAAAGTTGATATATTTCTAAAACCATGAAAATGGAAGATAATTCTTTACTTCTGGAATAGTTACTTCTTGTAGATGACAATATCTATACAAAGGTAGATATGTGCTTAGAGGAAAGATGAGATGATATTTCTTCAGATACTTATCCAAATTCGGAAGAGTTCTATCTTTGATAGTATAATAATCATGGCCAATGATGCTCATCATATCATCTATCCGTTTGTTAGCCAGTTCATCAATTAATCCGGGTCTAAGAGACATTAATTCTGCACAATAGTTGAATAAATTAATTCATAAATGGATTAATTTTCCAAAAAATTTGTGAAAGAAATAAAAAAATGTCTAAAGGCATTAAGGCGCGGAAGTATGATGATGTCGCGCAAGTGTTACATGTGTCGCGCATGTTTTTGTCGCGCATGTATCACCGCGCAAGTCCTATTACCTTGAGAGTAGCGCAACAACGATGAAACAGTGGAAAACGAGACTTGTGCGGCAAAGATAGCATGTGTGGTGAGAGCTCTAGAAATTCGGGATCAGATTCTATATGCAGCCAAGCTATGTATTTATAGGCCAGGAAGCCTATCTACGCGCTGTACAGAGTGCGCTCAAAGCCTGCGCGACGCAAACTTACGCGCCGCCCACTGTGCCCTGAAGACTTGCGCGCCCCTTTTCCTTTGGATGTATTCGATTTTCTCAGAGTAAAATCCTTTTTTTTCTCTTCGGATCCAAATCTGAGGGGGGACTTTTGTCGACACTCCTTTCGTCACAGAATCTAAATATCGGAAAAGGGGAATATCTGAGCTCAAAGTGATTCAACCTTTGAAGAAAATATCAAAAATCGACAAAGGCATGGACAAAGGATCAAAAGAACATGTACCGCGCAAGTTTTATCACTGTCGCGCAAGTCCACATGCACGACGCCCTTATGGTCGTGCAATTGACTTGCGCGACCTAAGTGATAACCGCCCGGTAACCGCCCAGGGTCTTCTTCTGCCTATAAATAGTCCCTGTGGGCCCCCCATTCAAGAGGATCATTTTTCAGAAACTCGGATTGAAGATCCTGATGCCCAAGTCTCTTCTCAAAGCTTCTGGAAAACTTCTAAGGTAATTTCTTACATAGAACAGAAGATCTAAAGAGAGGGAGGAAGGACTAAGTGTTGAAATTCATCAACACCTGCGCGACTGAGTAGCCAGTCCTTAAGGGAAGTGGCCACACTTGCGCGCCGCCTTACTTCTTCGATAGAACATGCGCGTCCCATTGCTGGAAGAACCTCAAGAATATTCTAAAGGATTTAATGAAGAGTTTCTCAAGTATTTCAATGCTGGTTGAATATCGCGCATGTACCCACCATGTCGCGCAGGTACACCTGCGCGACCAATACTTGCGCGCCCCCTCAATACTTTCACGCCTTCCAAGACATGCGCGTCCCTTCCTTCTTGGGTGCCTTTCTTGCCCATTTCACCCCTCTTAAGCCATTATACCTTTCCTTTTCAAGATTCAGTCTTCAAGACACTCTTAAAATCCATTTATGGAATGATTTCTTGATTTGAATTCCTTATCTGAAAGGAATTATGTGGAATATCTCTCAAAACCTAGTGATTTAAATATCTTTTTGTCACTAAATATGAAGAGTTCATTCATTCAACCTCATCCTTTAAGATGAGAGAATCCTTAACCTGGGTCTCCTTTTCATGAATAATCCCCAGTCATAATCCTCTAAATTTTTGGGCATCCTCTTTAGGGGTAAGCCCCAGTCCCTTAATTTTTTTGGGCATCCTTATTAGGAGTAAGTCCCAGTCTCTAATCTAGGATTCCTTTTCAGGAGTATGTCCCAGTCAGAAATCACTTAATCTGGGCCTCCTTTTCAAGAGTATGTCCTGGTCATAATCTTGGGCTTCCTTTTCAGGAGTAATCCCCAAGTCCCTTAAATTCTATTTAACCTGTCCTAATTTACATTTAATCTGGGACTCCTTCTCAGGAGTAAAACCCAATTATTAATCCTCTCCTGATTTGGGTTTCCTTTTTAGGAATAAGTCCCAAGTTAGAGTATTCAAATCTCCATAAAGCACATATACCTTTATGGACCCTGTTCCTGGATTTTCTCCCTTAAAGTAAATCCTAAAATTTATCTGGGCAGTCATACATACATAAGCCCCACATTATTTCTTATGATTGCATCTTTCATGGCACAATTGTCGAATTTTTACCAATACCTCTTGTTTCTCACACCGAGTATTACTCACATGATCTTAGAGTGTAAAAGTAATTATGACATCTTTCATTGAGCCATTAATCATAAATATCATACTCCCTTACTCAAACTACGCGGGTTCTGATTCCTTTTCCAAAACAAAAGATACGTAGGTAGCCCATCCACGGGTTCGATCCCAACTCTAAAAAAATTCATGTCCTTCTGAATGAGAATAAACTTCAAGTGCCCCACTTAGTGGCTTTAAAACCAGCCTGGTCATCATAATGACCAAGATACTTTTATATAAATTTTTTGAAGGATACCATTGACCAAGAATCTCTAAATAGATATAGATGATTCTCTATTGATGAAGAACCTCGAATACATATAAAATATTCTCTAAATTTCGTACATATATAATCATTGATTGTCAAAACTGAAGGAAAGATCATTTTATACTTGGTAATGTAATAAGGATTCACGAACATAACCTAAATCTATAAAGAGAGTCCTGGAATAGACAATAATTCCCCTCAAAAAGGTGTGATTAGTCCGACCTCCCATCCTCACGACCAATGCAAATTCCTAAGCCTCATCATTTCACAAACTAATGAAGCACCTTCTTTGGAAAGTAGGTCCATGTTGATGTGGAATCATTGGATGTTTCCAGTTCTACGAACAAACCCGTTAGAAACCGATTGGAACGTTTGAATCTCCCATCTAGGAGGTCATCCCCGAATTCCAAGGGAATCAATATTACATGTCAAAAGGTCTATATATACACCTCATTATATAATATAAGTTCATAACATAACGTACGTCTTAGAGAAATAAAATTGAGACAAAATGACTACATAAATTCTTGAATTTATTCAAACTTGTTAAAACATAATGTATATTAAAAATAAGTTTATAATACATTTATAATAAAACCATATTCATATAGCATACCATATATTACTTGGTTATGTCCATTGATTACCTGGTCTTGAATAATTCAATTTTAAGTTTATGTTTTTGGGATAAACTCCTTTGTTTTTCTTATATGTTTTGACCTGTCATTTTGTGTCATGTTACATAGATCACGGTTTAACCATATACTTAATGGTATCCATGATATAAATATAATATATTCTAATTTTATATGTATTTATAATATGTCATAAAATTTAGTGATGGAAAATGAAATTGATCATTCATGGCGGAGATAGGTCATATGTATGCATACACTATTTCCATTTTCTATTCAGATTGGAAAAAATGAAATGTATATGATATATAATATCATTAAATAATATTGTTTATTCCACTAAAATAAAATATATTTTGTAAAAAAATCATTGATACAGTCATTTTAAACCATGAACAAATCACATCGCCTCGCGAGCCAGTAGTCTGCCAAACACATGAGCGACATTATCATTTAAACAAAATATGAGGAATTCATGTGTAACATAATAACTCTATAATAATAATAAAACTATAAATATAACATATTTATAATAAAGACATCATTATAAAAATACTTGATCATTTTTCATGGGAAAATAAAAGCCATCAGTTTGTATTGTGGTTGTCAGCCATACACATGAACCACTATTTCGTAACCCATTTAATGGAAGTGATTAAAGATGTAGGACATTCCCCTAACATAAAAAAATTAATTACAATCATCAAAAATAGGATAATATATATTAATAAAAAATAATAATTAACGTGTTTCGAGGGAAATAATAAAACAATAATTCTCATTGAAGGATGTTTCATCTTGGTCAGGTATCGTCTTCTAATTTGAAATAAAATACATCGTACTAAAGATTAATATCAAACATAATGAATCTAGGATTAAATTACGGAATTATGATGTGATTTGGGTAGGTTTTTCCTAATAAAAAATTTCTGGTTTTTGTAAATATGAGAGGAGGGTGGGTGGGCTTTTATAAGATAGGGAGAAACATACATGGTATTTTTGAAAATAATGTAGTTTTCCCTCATTGTTCACCTGTGAAAAGGGTAAAAAATGGATATAATTCAAAAATTAATCAATAAAATTTATAATTATTTTCATAAAATACATTTTTTAAAGAATATAGGTAATTATAGACATGATTTTCTTTTAAGCCCCTAGTAAACCCATTTTTTACTTTAACCTCAGTTATTATTTTTTCATTCAATATTAATTTATTAAAAAAAATTAATTTTTCTTTATTATAAAATATATAAAATCATAATAAAAAATATGGAATCCATTTTTCCAAAATTAATTGACTTAATTATAGAAATTGTATTTAAAAATAACCCAAGAAATGTGTTGAGAATGTGGGGTTTAAAAGAGAAAACATTAAAATGATTATAACCATTATATATATATAATCAATTTTAACATTATTTTATTAAAAAAAGTCGATTATGTGATGCATTATTGAACTATTTTGAATTTATATTAATTTTGAAATATAACTCACCTTTATAAATCAATTAATTGAAAATGATGTTTTCATTTCAAATTCAGTATTTTCCACAATTCATGAAAAAATGTAACCTCTCAGAAAAAACCCAAAAAAATTCACCCTAAAATAAATTTGACATGTGGATTTCAAATATTATGTTTGACTTATTTGATTAATTTTCTAAAAGTTTCATACATTAATTTTATTATTGTTCATAATAATAAATAATAACATTTTTTTAGAATGTTATATTTTTCAATCATATATTGACTATAACTAAATTTAATTTTATTATAATATGTTTTAGTTTTATAAATCCCATTGAAATAATATTTAAAAATTATTTATAACTATTTATCAAAATATATTGAATTATTAGTTCATTACAACCTCATATAATGAATTATATAAAAAATGTATATTGTTTTTTCAAAAACTCAGTGTTCTGTTCAACGTAAGCAGGCCCAATGTTGTGTGTAGCAAAGGATTATAATGATATTTCATGTATAAAAAATTTAAAATCATTCTTCTATTTAGAACATGATATCAAAATAATTTAAATTATTCAAAAATTAATTTAAAAAACATAGGGTGTTAAATTTTTACCCCATTGAAATGAATTCCACCATCGAGATTCATCACTATGATATAAATAAAAGAGGATATGTCATCCTCAATATAACATCTAAGTTCCCATGTAGATTCATTAAACTATTGGTTTCTCTTCAAAATATTACCCAGGGGAATTTTTATATTTCATAGAACATTCTCTATATGATCTATAATCTATATAGATTGTTCCTATTAACATATACATTTCTCCAGTTGTATGATTATTTCGTTCAATTCATGTGAAGGCCTGGTATATACATCCTCATGATAGATACATGGAACCCATTTTGGACTTGAGATATGTTTGGTGGAAGTTTGAACTAATTTGATACCATCAGGATATGATGAATAATTTAGAACAGACCAATATACACATGGCTCAGTTTCACTTTCTTCATGAATCTAATAACATTCATCTATAGTGAAAGTCATAGAAACCCCTTGGTAGTAGCCTGAAATTATATATCATGGCGATGAATACCAGTATAACTTTTTTATTGACTATGATATCTGATGATGGGTTTTGCAACGACTCAAGCCTTATAATCAATTTGTTAGGCTATCTTAGGTCCTAATAGCCTTATTTATCCTGGTCCATTCAATCACATTAGAGATAGACACTTCAATCCATAGATGGATTCATAATGAGACAATTTAATAATTCATTGAAATATAATATTGTAAGAAAACTAATATAGAGTAAGGTTTTGATCCCTACCACCATTTAAAATCCAAATTTAAAAATCTCAAAACATCCTATAATGTTTGATTTTTTTATATTGACCGTAATTTATTGGGTGATACACATTGATGAAAATCTACTCTGTATCAAGATCTTATAAAAATATTCTACAGAACATTGAGGCAAACATCATATATCTATTAGATAAAATGTAATTTCATGATGTATTAAAACATTCACATTCTAAAATATATATATCATGTAATGATTATCAAAACAGTATACATCTATGATAGTGATGATGTGTGCTAACATAGTAAGGATATCTACTCCAACAAATAGACAATTATTCACTTAAAAAGTTTTTTGGAGTAAAATGAAAAATTTCATGTTAATTTTTTCCAATTCTATTCTATTATGGGAAATGAATTCAACATCCCCTTATAGTTATGACTTTTAAAATTAGATTCTTTGATACCACATGTAGAGATAAAAAATCTATGATATCATGATTCATGCTTTCCCACCAGAAGAATTCATTCAAATCATTATATATCGTTGTACTTCCCTGATTAATAGACAATGAAGAACTATGAGATTACTTTAACATCTCCCCCAAATATAGTTTAAAGGGAATCAATACATGGTTTATAAACCTTATCATTAAATCATGACTAATATTAAGCTCAAAAAGTTATATTCATATTTTCAGCTCAACATCTTTCATTTTCACTTATTTAATCATTACATAGATAGATATTTGACCATTCAATTGAGAAATATAAGATTTTACATGTTGTTAATGATTTTCAGTTACATTATATAAAAATATAGAAATAATAATTTTTTTATCTTCATAATGGGTATGGTATCATGATCCTTTTGACTGAAATCATCCTTCACCAAGATCACTTTCCCAAGATGGTATTGTACTGGGCACCCATTACCTTTAATCAGATCTAAAAATCTTATACGGAACATGTTGAATTTTTTTTTCTAAATATATAATTTGATCTTTTCTTATTTATACCACATATTTCTCCATAATTATAATTTATGAATATCTATAATGCAATAATTTCCATGGTAAACTCCAAATCATATGTTGAGTAATATTTCTAAATAATCGTCAATATTCATGTGTAATAAGATATAACATTTTCATTTTTCATAAGAGATCATACCAATGCCTTATTATATGCAACACTATAGATAAAAAATCCTTCTATAATACAAGGAAATATAAATATATGTTCACTCAATATCCCTCTCATTAGTTCCTTGAAATTTCCATCACATTCATATGTTAATTGGATGTTGTCTCCCTTCCAAGTTGACTAGGTCTAGGTATTAGATATGCAGGATATATTTTCACAAAAACATTGATATTATCCATCTAAACCAAGAAAAATATGAATATCAATCAACATAGTCTTTCTATGATAATATTCATTTTCCTCCATTTTTGATGGATCTACTAATATACCCACTCATGGGACTATAAAACCCAATAATGAATCCATTTGAATCCCACATTTATAATTAATTAATTTTATTTATAGTTTCTCCATATTTAGGGTCTTTAGAACAATTTTCATTTGATATTAATTCTCTTTTTATTTTATTGAAAAGAGTATAATACGAACTATTAATACTACAAAAAACTGATCATTGTAATCATCAAATACTTTATTCATTAAATTGATGATGATATTTGGTTCATTAGTAAAATAGAAATGAATACTATATATTCATAATTTATATAACATGTATGGAACTTTATCAGGAGTATATCCTTCTTATATACACTCAATTGATAATATCTCAATTGATGGTCAATATGTGAAATTTTTTGAGCTCCACATAGTTGAACAAAATAGTTATCAATAATGGGAAGAGATTAATTATTAATTAAGGTGTTTTTCAGCTCCATATAATAAAATAAGAGTCACATTGTTCTATTCCACTTTTTTTAAAAAAATAATATGTGTACCTAATGGTGTCACACTTCGATTAATGAATCCCTTCTCGTGTTTTTTCGGTGTTTTATTTTCATTTCTAGTAACCCAATCAGGGACATTCTATATGGATTCATCGTAATTGGAGTGGAACATGTTATGAATTATATTGGTAAACCAACTTCATGTATTGGTGAAAATCATCAAAAATATTCCTGAAAGACATCAAATAATTCATTCAATTAAGGACAATCATCGATGTCAAATTTATCTCCAGTTATCTTAGATAAGCACCCATTATGAATGGGAAATAAGACAAAAAAATGGATGTGATGACTATCAGATATATTTACATATAAGTGAATTGATAGATGATAATAGATTGGTTTTAAATATATAATATGACTTCCCTTCCATAAAAATTTGTTTGGATTTTATATAGCTAAATCAAATTGATACCCATGATATTATTAATTCCCACCAAATAAATAATGAAAATATTTTTAGGAAGAACATTCCCAATAATGTCAACATGTAAGGAATCATATAATTTATATGGTATCATTTTACTATTTTTGGGTTTCACAACTTTGTCTATAGGAAATACTTTTGGTGGAATATTTATACACATAGTAAATTCATCATATATGAGTTAATGGGTAGATCCATAGTCTAATAAGACATTAGACTTCTTACCATCACTTTGTTATTATAGTTACCATAATAAATTAATTTTAATCAATTTATAGTGGGCGGTGCATTTTCTGAAACATTATATAATTTCACATCATTATCAGACTTCTTACCATCACATTGTAAATCAACATCCTAATAAACATCTCCTCAACATATAAAAAATTTATTATTCCTCATAAGATATTTTACTCCCAAATTCATCCCAAAAATGATTATAAGAAAAATTTCATCTTATTATCTCCATAGGATTTAGATTCTCTTTTATAAACCATATTCATATTTTTTAGAAACATTATATTGAAATGAAAATTAAACAACTGTTTAAAGGTTGATAAAACATTAAACAAACCCTTCACACCTACTAAAGTATATATGTATCAACCCAAATTTTTATTAATATAAATTATCTTATTATAATTATTAATTATATTTTAAACAACGTAAATCCTCTTTTGGAACTTAATAAGAACTATTTGAATAAAGAGTTAATGAAATAAGTGGTATTTTAAGAAATTTAGCAACATATCCTGATGGAATAGTAAGATAACCCTCATGAATGTAACACAACCAATGGGAATAGTAATCCCTCCAATAAAATAATAACCCCATATATGAAATAATAAATAAATTTCTGGTACCTTATAAGTGATTATAGGATATAATTATATCACAGTATAAAAATTTTAAAAATTATTAACTAAGTGTCATTAATTTTATAAAACAGAAATTAATATTTATAATTTTATAAATAATAAAATTAAATAAATGAAAATTTATATTAATTACATAGATTCTTACATTTTCATTTTTTTCTTATGGTTCTAATGTATTTTTATGGAATATTAATTAACTTTTCAAAGTGTTATAAAATCATTTATAACTTTTAGATAAATATTTTCCAATTAAAATATGATTATAATTAAAAATTTAGTTTAACAAATTTATAAATTTAATTTTATAAAATGGAAATATTTTTGAATTCAACATGTCAAAAAATGATTAGGGATATTTTTTGGGTTTCTCTAAAATAGTGTAATTTATTGTGAATTTTGAAATTTTATAATATACAATATTTGACAAATACATGAGTTATTGACTCGTCAATGAAGTATGTATAATGTAAGACCATAAACTTTGAAATTCCTTCTCCATTTAATTAATATATTCATGGTATTTAAAATTAATCGCATTCTTGAGCCATAATAAAAAACTGATGAATAAAATAATAAAGAATACCCCTCGCATCCCTAATAAATACCACCCCTTAGCAAATTTCCCCCTAACACCTCCAAAGCCTTGATTCTTGTAAAATTTCTCGCCAATAATATTCCTAATCCCCATTTCCTCTTCAAAGATACTTTTTTATAAATAAAATCTCAAATCCAATTTCCCTTAAGAGGTTCTTAATGAGAATAATTTCAAGAGGAAAAATCCTCACCAATTTTTATTTAGATTCATTTAGATTTATTTTCATTCATTATTTTCTCTACACATCCCATCATCCAAGTTAAATGATACCTCTATTATATTATATATAATATAATTTTATTTTTTAATGGAATAATCCATCATAAAAACTATTTTCCTCTTCCTTTTACTATAAAAATGTGAATGTCGTCCTTAAGGTGTTGATTTTATCACCTTTGAGGAGGAAATGTTTTCGTTTTCCTTTAACCCATTAAAAGTGGTCCATTAAACCATTATAATTTCTGAAACATACTATAATATTTTTTTTCTATCCATTTTTAATATTTTTAATTGTCATATATTTGAAATAATAAATAATAAAACAAAATGAGTTTGTTGTCATTGAAAACTGCCAAAATTAATCTCAATCCTAGTAATAAATTTTTTTCTATTGAATCATAATCATATCTATAAAGATATATATAATATGAATTTGAAATATTTAAACTTATTAATTAAATACAATTTAAATTATGAATAATTATCATAAAAGTTAACTGATCATGAAAATCTAGAAAAAAACACTCTTGAATGATGATATTTAACTCCATAACTCACCATAGTTTCTAAAAAACAACATAATAAAATTTCCATAAATGAAATAAATTTATAAAATTATATTTATTTATTAATTATTAAATATTATTTGTTATCTAGGATATTAAAATGAATAAAATATTCATATATAAGGTAAGGGTATTCTCAAACCTGACATTCTTTCATTGGTTTATTCCTATTTCATGTCATGTTAATGTGTGGATGATTTGTAAATTATCCTGAAAAATATTTTCATTATTCTTTTCTATAATTTTTTGGGATATAAATGTTTCTAATCTAATTTTTTTTCAAATTTAAACATTTTCCCAAAATAACTATTCTTTATAAAAACATATCATTTAATTTTCATGATATTTTTTTTCTTCACTTAGGATTTATGATTATTATACAAAGTATGTTATTCCCTCTTTATACTGGGATCCCCTAATATTATTAATGAATTAATTCAAATGTATCTTATGTAATTTAGTTGTTTTATTTTATGAAAATCATTGATATACATTTTAATCTGCATGTATTATTATGTAAATGTTATGCCATGACATGTGTAATCGAAATTATATAACATAATAATAAATGTTAATGTGATCTATCCGATGAGATAATTTTAAACACGTGTGATGATTTTTCTATATTTGTTAACAATGATTTTTTTTATGATGAACACATTTAATGTGTGAACATGATAGTTTATTTATTTACAACTAAGTGTGTTATTTTTCCACTAAGAGATGATGATTTATTTTTATGCAGTTCCACCTTAAATTCCTTTATTTGATTCTTTTTATCATGGTACGTTATAGGATCCCATGCATGTGTTATGATGAAGGAAATTATTCTAATCCATGTTATATTGATTCATGTTCCTATCTATCCTCTTCCTGGGTTTTTAACTCACCATTTCCATTTTTTTACATCCTCAACTGATTAATTGTACACTGGGGAGTTCAAGGTCCATAGAGAAGCTTGAGAAGAATTAATTAAAAAAGGTTTATGTTTTTTAATTTAACGACAATTTATGGTCACAATTTTACCAAGAAACTAAACCTATTATTCAATTATTTCTACCAATATTATATTTCTTATATTTAAAATGATGTAATCGTAATGTAAGAAAATGTATGATCGATATAGTTGGAATCAATGAATAATTAAGATAATTTGAAAATTTGGATTATATATCAGTAGTGAAAACCCTTAGTATGAGACTATGTATGTGTAACCACCCAATAAGGGTTGTCATAGAATAACACTAAACATCTAAACTCTACAAAATATTCCTTTAGAGTTAAATTCATAAATTAATAAAGTATTTATTTATAATTTATGTTTTGTTAAACCCCTTTATATTTTAGAAAATTTTCGTATCTATGGGAAACCAAGAAAACAACCCGTGTGAGGAATAATACAATGATTTCCCGAATGACATACCCAATTCCACCTGTGGTGGGGTTCAAAATTTAATGAAAATTCTAAAACAACTGTCTCATTTTAGGAACAATAACATGAATAATTTGGAATTTTCTCCTTTACATAAGAAATAAAAACTGGCTATTGAGTCTATTGTGCCACAAGTACCCCTGAAGATTAGTTTCTCTTTCAATCCACTATTCAAAGAATGTTGGGTGAAAGGAATGAAGAAGTTATTTTATAGACATTGTTTATCTAAAATGAAGAAGGTGAGTATGGATTTTTCTCAATTAGAAGTAGAGGTCAACCAATGGTGGGTGATTATTAAGAACACCATGACTAAGGATTTAATTAAACTGAATGAGTGGTGAGACATAGTGAAAATTTTTCTGAACAAGTATTTCCCTCAAACTTCTCATAAAAATATGATGATAGAATACATAGAGATGATGTAAAATTAAGTTGAATCAATCATAACTTACGAATAAAATTTTACAACTATTTTATGTTATGCATCAGGATTCGTAATAAAAAATGGTATATAAGTTTATATAATATTTTGTGGATTAAATCCACACCATCAAAATTTTCTTGAAATTTCAGAAAAGGGGAGTCATGAATAAGTTTTTTAATGTGCTCTCAATGTGGTGATTGATTTTTAACAACCATCGTATGGATATGAAGTAATATATGATATATAGTGTTTCATGATGGGGGGTCTAACGAAATCTTTGTAATGAAATCACAACCCCTCACATGAAAAAAGATGGGATTAATCATCATGGGAATTGTGTCAAATGGATGGGGAAATTCATCATTTTTGGGAGAGAAATATATCAAGATCATGAATTTCAACGAGGCATTAGGATGATGGAAAATGTGGTAGAGGGAATGAGAGAACCACCCATAGTGAAATTCTATAACTGTATTGAGAAATGGCACTATATAATCCAGTGCAATAAAGAGCGAATCAATGAGGGTAATTAGATTCAAGATATACCAAATCCAAAAAGTGAAAGGAATATTTTATTCCATCTATAATGACCCATAATTTACATACATTGTTA
Organism: Viscum album; assembly: GCA_963277665.1. Lineage (NCBI taxonomy): Eukaryota > Viridiplantae > Streptophyta > Magnoliopsida > Santalales > Viscaceae > Viscum > Viscum album. Next base: position 1,148,637,759 of record OY728121.1, on the reverse strand, counting down.
ATACATCATAATTGAAGTACACTTATTACAACATATAACAAAACCATGAAAGGACCATATAGTTATAGTGTATTTAGAAAGTGTGAAACAGAAACAACTAGTTCTTAAAGCAACTACATTGTCTCCCATTTATTTCATCATATCTAGAGTCCCTTTTGGCATATCCTACTTAATAACCTTCTTACTGACCTGGGGAAAGAAAACATACAAAAGGTTGAGCTCAAATTCTCATTAAGGGTATACAAAAGAAATATCAATGACATCATATTCATAGGACAGAACATTTTGGAAATCGTAACCGGCAAAAGAGATCATAATTTCATAACATTGGATAAATCATAGTAGTGAAATGTAATTCCAATAATAATAACATAAAACATGAAACTTTGTTGCATACAAACATAATCCTATAGAATCATTTCATAGTAGTCACAACTCCTAGCCAAGACTATGTTAGCGGACAAAGTCCATTTCTGAACCGAGTTCACTCCTTGTTTCAGTCCTGTTTCACTGAACCGGTTTAACCTGTCATTCCAGCTGTGTCTATCTCATGAGAGATAAATATTTACCCAATGCATTGGAGGGAGATATAGGTCCCACACATCTCTTAATGATACCATTCTTATGTGTTCCACAAAATCATAAATCATACATCATGGCATAACGCATGTAATAAAAATGGGATTCGTAAACATCATGACATCATAAAACAATTCATATAAGATAAATAAATTCATAAAAATAATTCCATCACAACATAATCAAATCAATGTAATAATACGGATAGAAACATAACCCTTTATTATATTATATGGAAAATTATTTTGATAAATCACATGAATTCCATTCTGGAGGAAAATATCCTTTCTTTTTCAAAAACATTTTCCTTTATTAACATGTCATAAAATTTTAAACTAAAAGAAGTTGATTAAAAATTAACCTGAAAACATGTAAAGGATTCTTATTGGAAATAATTTTTTAAAAATCCATTCATGCAGTATAAGTTAAAAAAAAATTCTTCTCTTACTTCTTTCAGAAAAGTCAAAAAGTACCTCGTACGAAAAACGACAAAAGATTCCTTTCATATCTTTTACTAAAAACTCACGGAAGGGTAAAATAGGATTTAAACAATTATAGGTGGATGTAAATAATATTAAATATTGAGGAAACATGGATGTGGATGATTAAATACACCCCAGTAAATATCAAAGTATAAACAATCTCGGATAAAAATGAGATTGTGATATTTTCCCTTACCTTATGTATGATTTTCTTCGTATGTGTCCAAACCTCCTGTATAATGATTTAAATAATGTCATTGAATTATTATAGAATCATAAACATTGTTATGATATCATATATGGTAATATTATTAGCTTATTATTAGTAATATTTCATTGCTACATGTTATTTGGGTGTTTATTACTTTTTGTTCTTATTCATGTTTTGTCGAATAAATTATTCTTATTCTTTTTAGGTTATAGATACCTCATTTAAAGAATATTATTAGTGTAATATATATCATATTTATTCACTCAATTCATTTATTTAATAATTATTCAATAAAAATCATGTAGAACGAGTCGCATCACATCGTGGAGACGGTATTCCGTACGTACGCACGAGCGATAATATGGTTCCCATGATCGTGGAATTGGATTAGAGTGTATGTATACTATTTCAGAATCAATATCACTTTAAAATAATCATATATATTCATTATTTACACCATTATACCCATCCAAGTAAGGTGGTGGTGGAAAATAGATTACACCACGACGTGGAGACGGTATTCCGTACGTACGCACGCGCGATGATTTCATTTTCCGTAGGATGGATAGATGGTGAAATAGGGTTGATTCATACTAATAATAACATATTATTATATTAGTGATACTTATTTTATTAATTCATAATGAAAAAACTAATGAAGAAGAAGTGGAATTAGAAATAAAGTTGAAAAAATTGGTAATGTACATTACCTCTTCTTTGAAGCGCTTCTTTGAGACCTCCTTTTATGGAACTAAAAGTGGTCTTTGAAGAAGACCAGGACCTATAGGATGTTTCTAGGGTAGTGGAGAGGAGAGGTTTTTAGGGGTTTTACGAGCATGAAGGCTCAAAGTGGTGTGAGGAAGAGAGGGAGGAGGTTCCCTTTTATAAGGGAGGAGAGGGGAACCTTTGGAAAAACTAAAAAAATTATTTTATAATATCGCCCTATTCGGTTTTAAATAGCTCCAAAATGATTTATTTTGAAGCTAAGGTGGGTATGGGTAGATAACATTTCATCCAATATAATTTAGACAAGTTTAGGTATCTATTGTAACCTTATCATTTTGATTTAACATTAAGTTAGATAATTTAACTTTTACCGTGTCTTCTGGTTTTTTTACACTATAAGGTTAATAAACATACTATAACAAGACCAAAGAACCCCAAGTTGTTTATTATTAAAATATATAACCTTATCTGGGTCATTTGGCCTAACCTTAGATTTTTAGTAATAAAATAAAAATTAATAATATAATATTTGTTTTAAAAACATTTTTATGTCAATATTGGCACTATTTGGTAATTGATTTTTGTGAAAATAATAATAGAAAAAATAATTCGAAAAAAGTTAATTAAATAAATAATAACATGTAATATTAACATATAAAATTAGTTTAATTCATAAAAAGTCAAAAATTACATTTATTTTGGTATTTATAACATCAATTATGTTAATATTTAATTAATATAATAATTACAGCATCATCATTGTGTCATAAATAAATTAAATTATTTAATGTCTAAAAATTATAAATAAAATACCATTATGTAGGAAATAGTTTTATATTTCTAATGAATATTTATAGTCGAATTTATCTTATGTATAACCCTATATTAAAAATGCATTAGTTATTTAACTATGATTTTAACTATTTTAACCCTTCTTTAAATAAATTAATAATAACTGTCCTATTCTAATCCAAGTGGGCCTAAATGGTCATATTTTATTCCTATGGTTTATTTTGGTCGAATTACACTTATCCAATAGAATTAGGACCTTTGTTAGGGTAATAATAATAACATTTTTACCCTTAATTACACTATTTACATTTAATCGTGTTAAAAAATTAAAAAGTTACTATTCACCAAAAATTATTTTCATCCCATTGAACCAAATTTTAGTCCTTGATATTAACATTATCTCTCTAATTTTCTAAATTCCTCTCATAGAAGCGGAAAAATTATGTTTTATGTGAATTTGAAAATTCTCCTTGAAGTTGGGTAAAAGACGGTGACAAGTTCAATAAACTTTTTATATATCTAAAATTATTATAAAATGACTCCAATTAATTGCATTGAATTTATATAGGTATTATGTATCAATTTTGACTTAAAATATATTTAAATAATATAAATAATTATTTAAATGAAAAGTCGGTTTTTAAATAGTAACCTAGTGTTTTCACTATTCATCAAAAATTGAAAGTTTCCAGAAAAATACCAAAATTTCACCCTAGGCTTATTTAGATATTCTGAATCCAAAAATGAAGTCCATTTTGAAAAATAAAATTTACAAAATTTCAAAAAGTGGTTATTACTATTCATAATGGCTAGTTTTAATAATGTTTTAATAGAATAACGTTGTTTAATGAAACATGGTATTGCGTACGGCGCAAGCTATCAAGGAAGGTCGTGATTGCGTGTAAAGAAAGAAAAAATTGTGTTGTGTGTAGTGAATGATTCCTTTGATGATTTATAAAAAATAAAAACAAAATATTTCTTATAAAAGTCTCGAGTGTTGCATTCTACCCCCCTTAAAATGAATTTCGCCCTCGAAATTCGTCACTTGTAACAAACAGATGAGGATACCACTCCCTCATTATATCCTCAAGCTCCAATGTATATTCTTATAATTGGTTGTTCCTCCATAAAACTTTAACCAAGAGAGTGGTCTTGTTTCATAGTACTTTTTCGCTACGATCCAGAATCTCTATTGGCTATTCTTCATAAGAAAGATCTTGCTCCAGCGGTACAACTTCTGAGCTGAGTAAATGTGAAGGATCAGGTAAGTACTTCCTCAAGAGAGATACATGGAACACATCGTGAACTTGGGAGAGATTCGGTGGAAGCTCCAACCGGTAAGCTACCTTCCCAACACGATCCAGTATTTCGAAAGGACCGATATATCTAGGGCTCAACTTTCCCTTCTTTCCAAATCTCATTACACTCTTCCAAGGAGATATTTGTAAGAACACTTTATCACCCACTTCAAACTCTAGGTCTTTTCTTCGGTTGTCGGCATAACTTTTTTGTCGACTCTGAGCAGCTCTTATGTGTTCTTGAATAGATCTGACCTTTTCTGCCATCTCATTAACAAGATCAGGTCCTAATAGCTTTCTTTCCCAAACTTCATACCAGAAAGTTGGAGTCCTGCAGTTCATTCCATAAAGAGGTGCATAAGGTGTCATCTGAATACTGGAGTAAAATCTATTGTTATATGAAAATTCCACCAAAGGTAGGTGTTGATCCCAACCACCTTTTAAATCCATAGAGCACGCCCTCAACATATCTTCTAGAGTTTTAATTGTTCTCTCAGACTGACTGTCTGTCTAAGGATGATAAGGAGTGCTGAAACTCAACTCTGGATCCAGAGTATGCTGAAGACTTCGCTAGAATTTCGAGGTAAACCTCGGATCCCGATCAGATATAATGGAAAGTGGCACTCCATGTAATCTTACCACTTCCTTTAGATATATCCTGGCAAGCTGATCCAGAGAGAAATCATCTCTAATAGCGATGAAGTGTGCCGACTTTGAAAGAAGATCAACTGTGAAACCTATAGAATTATTGCCTTTGGTTGTCTTAGGATGTCCTATGACAAAGTCCATATTGATGTTTTCCCATTTCCATTCAGGTATGGGTAATGGTAGTAACATCCCCTTAGACATCTGTCTCTCAGCTTTAACTTGCTAACAAACCACGCATCGAGTGACATATTGAGAAACATCTCTTTTTATGCCATCCCACCAGAAGTACTCTTTCAGGTCCCTATACATCTTCGTGATTCTAGGATGAATAGATAATGAAGAACTATGAGCCTCATCCTGTATCTCCTTCTTTAATTCTGGGATGGGAGGAACACAAAACCGATTCTGGAACATTGTTATCACATCACAATCAGGGTTGAATTCAAGAACATTTCTCACCTTCTTTTGTAACTCTACATCTTCTTTCTGTGCCTCTTTAATATTAACATGTATATATGGTTGAACATTCATTTAATAAAGATATTATTTACCCCCATTCATTATAATTCAAAGAACCATAATTTGTAAATCCATAAATATTGGATCTTTTGTGATCCTCATCATGGATAAACTGGCATGGTCTTGTCGACTTAATGCATCTTCCACCTTGTTTGCGTTCCCAGGGTGGTAATGAATTGAGCAGTCGTAATCCTTAATCTTCTCCAACCGTCTTTTTTGGCACATATTCAGCTCCTTTTGTGTGAAAATATTCTTTAAACATTTATGATCAGTATAAATGTCACACATTTCTCCATAAAGATAATGCCTCCAAATCGTTAATGCAAAGATTATCGCAGCTAACTCCAAATCATGAGTTGGGTAATTTTGCTCATGGATTTTCAACAGTCGTGACGCATAAGCTATCACTATATCATTTTTCATATGAACACATCCCAATCCCTTCTTGGATTCATCACTATAGATCACAAACCTTTCTCCACTACAAGGAAGTGTGAGCACATTTTCACTGGATAACCTTATTTTCAACTGCTTGAAATTCTCTTCACATTCCTCCATCCAAACAAACTTAACTCCTTTATGAGTCAACCTAGTGAGTGGATTAGATAATCATGAAAAATCTTTCAGATAACGTCGATAATATCCAGACAAACCAAGAAAACATCGGATCTCAGTTACTGTTGTTGGTCTCGACCATCGTTCAATAACCTCTGTTTTTGCTGGATCAACAGATATCCCCTCTTTTGAGATTATGTGACCCAAAAATGTAACTTTTTGAAGCCAAAATTCACACTTGGTAAATTTGGCATAAATATTCTCCTTTATCAGGGACTTCAATATAATTCTCAAGTGATCTTCAAGTTATTTCTTTCTCTTTGAATACACAAGAATATCGTCTATAAAGACTACCACAAACTGATCAAGATAGTATCTAAAGACTCTATTCATCAGATCCATGAAGATAGCAGGGGAATTATTAAGACCAAATGGCATCACAATAAATTCATAGTGTCCATACCTTGTACGGAAAGCTGTCTTTGGTATATCCTCCCTTTTGACACTTAATTGATGATACCCTGAATGAAGATAAATCTTGGAAATGTATTGAGCTCTGCGTATTTGGTCAAATAAGTCATCAATGCATGGGAGATGTTATTTGTTCATGATAGTGATCCTGTTAAGTTCTCAATAATCAATGCAGAGTCTCATTGATCCATCTTTGTTCTCAAAAAACAGAACAGGTGCTCCCTAAGGTGACACACTAGGGCGTATGAACCCCTTATCAAGATTCTCTTAGAGTTGCTTCTTTAATTCCTCCAACTCAATTGGGGCCATTCTATAAGGTGTATTTGAAATATGTAAAGCACCTGGTACGAGTTTTATTGAAAACTGAACTTCACGTTTTGGTGGAAGACCCGGAAATTCCTCCGGAAAGAAATCATCAAACTCTCATACAATTGGAAAATTCTTAATCATGAGTTTCTCACCAACCATTTGAGATAAATAACCTTCATTTAGTAGAATCAAGACCCGTAAGATGGATGAAATTTCCACTGTAAGGTTATGTTCATCCTTGCATCGATAGACGATAAAATATTGATCTGGAATAAGAAATGTGACTTCCCTTCTTTTGGAAATTGATATGAGCTCCATATAGAGAAATCCAATCCATGACAAGAATCACATCAAATTCCACTATAGGGAGGATCACAAGACTTGCAGGAAGCACTTTCCCAAAAACTTAAATCGGAGAAGAATTATAAACTTTTAATGCGACTGTTGTGCCCTTAGTGGTTGTCACAGCTAACTCAACATCTAATCGTTGAGGTAATACGGTGATACCCTTAGAAAATTCTTCATAAATAAAAGATTGGGTGGATCCAGAATCAAATAAAACATTTTCTACTTTAGAGTGGATGGTAAGTGTACCTTTCACCACTTCGTAATCGTACTCCACATCACTGATAGAAATTGCATGTAACTTTCCTTTATCATTAGCCTTAAGGGTTTGTTGACGTCGATCATCATAAATAACCCTTGGATTTGGGAATTGATTGGCATAATTCCCCATCTCCTTGAACTTGTAACATTGATTTGTAGGAGGTGCACTCTATGTAGCCTTTTCACTTTTTGCATCACTAGAAATCTTCTTCCCATCATTGTGGAATTCAAATGCATGATGACCTTCTGTTCCACATTTGAAACATTTACTTGTCCCTTTAAGAAAACTCCCTCCATGTTTCTTTCCACACTTTGAGCATAAGGGAAAACTCATCTTCTTTTCAGTGTGTTCTTTAGATTTTCCTTTTAATTCCATTTTCCACTTCTTATCAAACCCATATGACTGATGGGTTACACCAATATCCATCTCAACTTTGAGAGCACATCGAACGATTTCCTCGTAGCAATTGAAGTCCCTTATGGCTAACACCCTTAGAAGACTTGGTTTTAAGCCACTAAAGAATCGATCGATCTTACTCTCAGGTTGGATAATAATACCAGAAGCTTACCTTGCAAGTCTTGTAAAATTTTCTTCATAGGTAGCAACAGATTCATCATCCTTTTGCTTTAGTTCAAGAAACACCTTCTCCATCTTTGTTAGGAGAATACGAGGGATGTACTTATTAAAAAATAAGTTCTTGACCTCGTCCCATTCCATGGACTCAATTTCATCACTTGGCCTTATATTCTTGATAATATCCCACCATTGATCTGCATCACCTTCCAAACGATACACTACTAAGATGAATTTATCATGCTCAAAACATTGAATAACTGAAAATATCTTTTCAGTAGTACAAATCCATTGTTCAGCAACTAATGGATCAGTAGACCTGCTGAATGAGGTGGACGTTGTCCCATGAAGGATTCAACAAAATGTTTCTCCTTCCATTGATCGTTTGGAATTCCTGCATGATTCATTGATTGAGAATGTTGTGTGAGCATGGCTACAAGATTCTTCATTCCATCTCCCATAACATTAGGTTTCTTAGGGGGACAATCATTGCATTGCCCGTCACATTCCTCATTAACACGGTTCCTTCGGGTTCCAGCCATTGACTAAACCCAAGAATAATAGTGTGAGAAACACTACTTATAATAAGAAAACCACACAATCAAGAATAAAATTTCACATGTAAGGTCATATCCTAAGTTATTCATGGCCATTTCTAAAACACTAAGATTGTGTTCTATGCTTCGACTTATCATTAGGATCCTTACTAAGTCTTTCACATACTAGTTTCCAAAGGATGACTATACCATTCCTCTGATACCAACTATAACGACAAATACATTACATAAATTGTTAATACATCAAAATTGAAGTACACTTATTAAAACATATAACAAAACTATGAAAGGACCGTATATTTATAGTGTCTCTGGAAACTAGGAAACATAAACAACTGGTTCATAAAGCATCTACATTGTCTCCCATTTATTTCATCATGTCTAGAGTCCCTTTTGGAATATCCTACTTAATAACCTTCTTCCTGACCAGGTGAAAGAAAACATACAAAAGGGTGAGCTCAAATTCTCATTAATGGTATACAAAATAAATATCAATCACATCATATTCATAAGAACATAACATTTTGGAAATCATAACCTGCAAAAGAGATCATAAATTCATAATATGGGACAAATCATAGTAGTCAAATTTAATCCCAATAATAATTACATAAAACATGAAACTTTGTGTCATACACAAATAATCATAGAGAATCATTTCATAGTAGTCAAGACTCATATCCAAGACTATCTTAAGGGACAAAGTCCATTTCTGAACCGAGTTCACTCCTCGTTTCAGTCCTGCTTCACTGAACCGGTTTAACCTACCGTTCCAGCCATGTCTATCTCATGAGATATAAATCTTTATCCAATGAATTGGAGGGATATATAGGTCCCACCCATCTCAAAATGATACCATTCTTATGTGTGCCACAAAATCATAAATCATACATCATTGCATAACGCATGTAATAAAAATGGGATTCTTAAACATCATGACATCATAAAACAATTCATATAAGATAAAGGAACTCATAAAAATAATTCCATCACACCATAATCAAATAAATTTAATAATAGGTATAGAAACAGAAACCTTTATTATCTTAGAAGGAAAATAATTTTGATAAAACACTTGAATTCCATTCTTGAGGAAAATATCCTTTCTACTTCAAAAACATGTTTCTTTCTTAACATGTCATAAAATTTTAAACTAAAATAAGTTGATTAATTATAAACTTGAAAACATGTAAATTAATCTTCTTGGAAATAATGTTTTAAAAATCCATTCATGCCGTATATGTTAAAAAAACATTCGTCTTGTAATTTTTTTTGGAAAAGTCAAAAAGTTCCTCGTACGAAAAACGACAAAAGATTCCTTTCATATCTTTTACTAAAAACTCACAGAAGGGTAAAATTGGATTTAAAAAATTATAGGTGGATGGAAATAATATTAAATATTGAGGAAACATGGATGTTTATGATAAAATACACCCCAGTAAATAGCCAAGTATACACAATCTCAGATAAAAATGAGATTGTGATATTTTCCCTTATTTTAGGTCTGATTTGCTTCGTAAGTGTCCGAACCTCCTGTATAATGATTTAAATAATGTCATTGAATTATTCCAGAATCATACTCATTGTTATGATATCATATATGGTCATATTCTTATCTTATTATTAGTTATATTTCATTTCTACTTGTTATTTGGGTGTTTATTACTTAGTGTTCTTATGCGTGTTTTGTCGAATAAATTCCTATTCTTATTTTTATGATATAGATACCTAATTTCAATATTTTTATTAGTGTAATATATATCATATTTATTAACTAAATTAATTTATGTAATCATTATTCAATGAAAATCATGTAGAACGAGTCACATCACATTGTGGAGACGGTATTCCGTACATATGCACGAGCGATGATATCATTCCATGATCATGGAATTGTATTAGATTGTATGTATACTATTTAAGAATAAATATAAATTTACAATAATCATATATATTCATTCTTTACACCATTATACCCATCCAAGTAAGGTGGTGGTGGAAAATAGATTACACCACGGCGTGGAGACGGTATTCTGTACGTACGCACGTGCGGTGATTTTGTTTTCCGTAGGATGGATAGATAGTTAAATAGGGTTGTTTCATACTTATAATAACATATCAGTATATGAGTGATACAAATGTTATTAATTCATAATTAAACAACTAAAGAATAAGAAGTGGAAGAAGAAATAAATTTGAAAGAATTGGTAACATGCATACCTCTTCTTTGAAGCGCTTCTTTGAGACCTACTTTTAGGGCACCAAAAATGGTCTTTGAATAAGACCAGGACCTCTAGGATGTTTCTAGGGAAGTGGATAGGAGAAATTGGAAGGGTTTGGCCGAGATTTAAGGCTCAATGTGGTGTGAGGAAGAGAGGGAGGATGTACCCTTTTATAAGGGAGGAGAGGGTAATCTTTGGAAAAACTAAAAATATTATTTTATTATAAAGCATTATTCTACTTTAAATAGCTGCAAATTGATTTATTTAGAAGATAAGGTGGGGATGGGTCGATATCCTCTTATCCAATAGAACTTAGACTAGTATAGGTGTCTATTTTAACCTTATCATTTAGATTTAACTTTTATTTAGATAATTTAACTTTTATCGTGTCTTCTTATTTTCCTACACAATAAGGTAAATAATCTTACAATAAAAGCCAAAAGAACCCCAAGTTGTTTATTATTAAAATATATAACCATATTTGAGTCATTTGGACGAACCTTAGATTTTTAGGAATAAAATAGCAGTTAATAATATAATATTTGTTTAAAAAACAATTTTATGTCAATTTTGACACTATTTGGTAATTGATTTTTTTGAAAATCATAACAGAAATATTAATTCTAAAACAGTTAATTAATTAAATAATAACATATCATATTAACATATAAAATTAGTGTAATTCAAAAAAAATCTCATATTTCATTTATTTGGGTATTTATAAAATCAATTATGTTAATATTTCATTAATAAGATAATTACTGCATCATCATTGTGTCCTAAATAAATTAAACTATTTAATGTCTGAAACGAATAAATAGAATACCATTATGTACTTAATATTTTTAGTTTTGTAATTAATATTTATAGTCTAATTTATCTTATGTATAACCCTATATTAAAAAAAATTAGTTATTAATCATTGATTTTAAATATTTTAACCCTTCTTTAAATAAATTAAAAATAAATGTCCAAATCTAATCCATGTGGCCCTAAATGGTCATATTTTATTCCTAAGGTTGTTTTCGGTCGAATTACACTTATCCAATAGAATTAGGACAAGTGTTAGGGTAATAATAATAACATTTGTACCCTTAATTACCCTATTTACTTTTAACTGTGGTAAAAAAACTAAAAAGTTACTATTCACCAAAAATTATTTTCATCCCATTGAACCAAATTCTAGTCCTTGATATTAACTGTGTCTCTCGGATTTTCAAAATTCCACTCACAAAAGCGGTAAAATTAAGCTTTATGGGAATTTAGAAATTCTCTTAGGAGGTGGGTAAAAGGTGGTGAAAAGTTCAATAAAATTTTTATATATCTAAAATTATTATAAAATGACTCCAATGAGTTTCATTGAACTTATATAGGAATTATATATCAATTTTTACATAAAATAAATTTAAATAAAATAAATAATTATTTAAATAAAAAGTCAGTTTTTAAATAGTAACCCAGTGTTTTCACTATTCATCAAAATTTCAAAGTTTCCAGAAAAATAACAAAATTTCACCCTAGGCTAATTTCGATATTCCGAATCCAAAAATGAAGTCCATTTTGTAAAATAAAATTAACAAAACCTCAAAAAGTTGTTACTACTATTCATAACAACTATTTTTAATAATATATTAATAGCATATCATTGTTTAGTGAAACTCGGTATTGCGTATGATGCAAGCTATCAAGGAAGGTCGCGATTGCGTGTAAATAAAGCCAAGCTAGTGTTGTGTGTAGTGAAAGATACCTTTGATGATTTATATAAAATAAAAACAAATTATTTCTTATGAAAGTCTTGGGTGTTACACCATCACTACTACTATGGGGGATCCTGATAATGATGTGGGTACAAGTACACTTTTTATTCATTCGATAATAGATAATTCACAATTTTATTCTAGTTCAATAAACACTTTCATATCTTTCTTGTGTTGTAGAACTATTCAATCACCACCCAAAAATATGGAGGTTGTTTACATATGAGAATATAAAATGAAGAAATAATTTCATCCAACGTTTATTACAACTCCCTAGTTAATTTTTCTGACTAAACCTCCCATGAAATATTTTCTTACATCCTTTCGTGTTGTTTGATACTTTTTTGGGCATGGGTTAATAATCTTTATACAAATCCCACATCAACTCTAGAGAAAATGTGGTCATGCCTCACATCCTGAGGAATATTCTGATTATATACATGTATAAAGAGGTGGATTAATCTACGTTAGGATCATAATCTCATTTGTAGATATTATTTCCTTATGATAAAGAATATCTATATCAAATTATTGAGATAATGGGATGCATAAATATCAACGACATGCCCATTACAAGGGACTACACTGACATGCTCCCTGAACAATTTCCTAGTATCCATATGGATTGATAGGTTGAGTAATCAATTTATATTATTCATGTATCTCTATATATATATAATACACCTTAAAAATGGCCACCATTGAGTTGGAGGAAATAAAAAAATCAATTACAATGTAATTCAGTAAAAGGTTTTATATACACATGTATTTCACCATGGGGTGAACTAGTCCGATTCATCATGAAGAATGATATATCAATGCAAATATTTATTAATTATATTGGGATTAATAAAACCATGATAAATAAAATGTATCTCATTCAATAGATCGATAAATTTTTTAATCAAAAACGTGTGGTAATTTTTATCTCTAATGTTGATGTTCGGTTTGGATATTACCACTTAATAGTGAGGAAGGATGATATTTCTGAAAATTTCTTTCAAATGAGTTATGGATACAATGAGTTTGTAGTGATTCCTTTCAGGATCAAAAATTTTATATAAATTTTATTAGTCTTAATGAATATATTCTTTATGTATTTCCATGGAAAATTTGTGGAAGTCTTTTTTGATGATATTCTAATGTACTCCATGTGCTTGGAGGAACAAAAGGATAATTTGAATACTATTCTCAAGACAATGATAAGGGATATCATTTCTTCATAGTAATTTAAATTTGAGTTATATATTGAATAATAATCAATCATGGGGTATGTTATCAACAAGAAATGAATATCTGTTGAGCCTTCCAAGACAAAGGCATCTAAAGGGCGGCGTAGACAAAAATCTGTAATAGAGATCCATTATATCCTTAGTCTAGTGGGGTATTAACAAAAAAAATTATGAAAATATCCTGAAGTTAAAACTTACTAATCGATATGAATATTACTGGATAGAATTTTTATGGTCCAGTGAATGTGAGTATTGCATCATTGAGTTTAAAAATAGTCTCATTACCACACCAATAATCAATCTTACAAAATGTGGGAAACTCTTTTTGGTATATAGAGATTCTTCCATGAAGTGTATAGGATATTTACTAATGAAAAATAAAAAATTGATAGTCTTAACCTATTGGAAATAGATAATTCATGATAAAAACAATCCCATGTATGATCTAGAGTTGACGGTTGTGATCATTGCTTTGAAAATCTAGAGGCATTTTCTCTAGGGGAGAATTTTGTAATATATACTGATCAGAATAGTCACAAATATATATTAACATAGATGGAGCGTAATATTCACTATTAAATATTTCTATATCCAATCAAGGATTAGTAATTATAAATCCACTACCATCCTAGAAAGGAAAATAATGTGGTGGATGCTCGATGTAGAAAGGAACCATCAACATTTTCAATGATGAGAATTGAAAAGTGTCTTATCAACTAATATTTTAAAAGGATTAACATGGAAATAAATAATTAAGTAACATCACCATTACCTTCACAAATAATTTTCTATCCATCCATAATGTATAAAATAATGGTTTCTCAACGAAATGATGTGGAAATTTAGATGAAGGTGTTAGTCTTGAGAAAGGGTAAATCCTCTGAGATCAATCATTTTTAGAAAGGAGTTATATGATTTGGGTCATACCATCTATACAATACAATACTGAGAAAAAAAAATTTAGTGATGCACATATAACAACATTGTCTATTCACCAAGGAAACATAAATATTTTTCAGATATTCAAAAGAACTATTTTTGGAAGAATACAAAGAAACAGATCATTGAATTTACATCAAAGTTCTTGGTGTGTCTTGAAGTGAGGGATAAAAGGTAAAAATATTAGGAGATGATGTAAAAATTAACCATACCTACATGGAAATGAAAAAACATCACCATAGACTTCAACATAGGAATTTCAAATTCATCCATATGAGACAGTGATAAATGAGTAGATATGGATTGTCTTAAAAATATAAGTCATTTTATCACAATTATAGAGGAATTATAACTCAATCAACATTCAGGGATAAACATCATAGATGTGCTAAGGATTTATGGAGGTCCATTATCAATTGTATATAATCGAGATCTGAGATTAACCACCGTGTTCTAGAAAACTCTCCAACATGCCCTAAAAAGTGAGAAATAATTTATTATATCTTATAATATTCCAAATGATGGAAAAGAAGAAATTTTTTCACACACTAGAAGACAAGCTGAGACCATTTTATATGGACATCAAAGGACGATGGGACCATCATGTACCAATGGAAGAGTTCTGTTACAATAAATGATCCCACTCAAGCATCCAAACGACACTATACGAAGCCTTTCATGAGAAATGATGCAGAACACTGACATGATGTGACGAATATGTTGAAAGTATGTTGTTATGACCTGGAATGATCAAAGGAATAGTTGAGAAGGTGAAAAGAAATATCAAAAAATAAAATCATCCTAATTTCTAAAAATGATCTATGAAGATAATCATCAATGAGACCTATATTTTGAGGTTAGATACGTGGTATTCCTCCTCAAATATCCATGGTATAGTATCATGATATTTGGGTAGATTGGAATGATGAATACCCGAATCTTCAGCCCAATCCAGATTATTGATCATGTAGATGTTGTGGTTGATCGACTAGATCATCCACCAACCATGTCTCATGTAAATGATGTAGTCATTGTATCTCTTTTAAGGATGTAAATACCATATCCATAACTTGTTCTGAATCTAATGGTGTTACAGTTAGAAAATTTTCTCTCTTATGAGGAAAACTAATGTCGATCATGGGCCATAGTGATGAAGTTATACAAAACAATACTACTCACCTCTTCATGGTACTATTGCAGAATAATATGTATGTGGAGGCCACATGGGAACCATAGGAAGTGATGAAGGAGAGTAAACTAACATATATTTGACATAAAATGTAAAATGCAAATTTAAAGGTGCAATTTAGTAATTTGGAAGAATGTAAGAAGAATTTTTTTATCAATGTCAATTTCTTTATTATAATTATTCATTACAGTATGACCATCATAAAATCACTTTTAGAAGAAAAAAAACATTACAAATTCATATTTAATAAAATAATAGGTATTTCTGTTAATTATCGAACTTAACCAAATGGAATACGAATGTGGCCCTTATAATTGTAAGATGACCATTAAGAATAGTAATTTGGAAAACATAATTGAATCCTTATCTATAAATGTATATATAAAATTTATGAATCTTATTAAATATAATATTATATAATTATATCATAATATATGTAAATAAATGTATTGAATCACTTTTAATTATTTATTTGTATTTTTATACAATAAAAATTATTATTTATAATTTTATAATCAATATAATTATTTCAAATAGAATTTTTTTCATAGAATGTTTTCCTAAATTTAAAATTTATTTTATTATGATTATAAAATAATTTTATGAGACCATAATTAATTTATGAAAGTGTTATAAAATCAGTTATAATTTAAAATCCATATTATCTATGTAAAATATTATTTTAATTAAAAAATAAAATTCTAATATATATATATATTTATTTTCATAAGATGGATTTAATTTTCTAATTAAACATTTCAAAAAATATTTATGGTGTATTTTTTGGATTTTTATAAAATACTGGATTTTTTCGTGAATAGTAAAGCACAAGAATTTATCATATATAATATATAGCACAATTTTTATTAATAAATGATATATGGATGATATAATACCATAGTATAAATTTTATTTATCTTTTTTGGTTTATTTATTTATATGAATAAAAAAAATTCATATTATTGAGATAAAATAATAAACTAATGAATGAAAGAATAAAAAATCTCCCCTGTCATCACCTATAAATACCACCCTTCTCGACCTCTCACCTCACAACTCCAATGCCCAAAAGCATGAAATTTTTTTATAAAATATTCTTCCCAATCCCCTTCCTTGTGTCCAATATGTTACAATCTCAACAAAAGATGAAATCCAATTTCCCAAAACATGTTCTCAATGATAATTTCATGAGGTAAAATCCTATTCCGTTATCTTTTAATTTCATTTCATGTTCATTTATTTTATTTTTCTCTTACCGCTTTCCCTCTTCAAAGTGGAATTATAACTCAATTATATTACAATTATATGATTTTTTATATCATCGGAATAATTCATCATCATGACACATCTCCTCTACCTTTTAATCTAAAAATAAAAATATTTTCTATGAGGTGTTGATTTATCTCCATTGATGACAAAAAATTTTAGTTTTACTCTAACACCTTGAATGATTCTCATTAATCCATTATAATATTGGAAATGTATTTTAAAATTTATCTTATTACTATTTTTATGTTCTGGAACTAACATATATATTTAATATTAAATAATAAAACAAAACGAGTTTGTTGTGATCGAAATCCTCCCAAATTAATCTAAGCAATTATCAGTAACTTTTTTTTTATAATGAATCATCATCATATCATGAAAAAATAATTTATATTTCCAATTAGACATTTCTATGTTCATTGATAAATTATAATTTTAATTATAGAAAATTATGCCCCTTATAAATGATTTTCCATACATATTGAAAAACAAACCAATCATGGAAATAAAGAAAACAAACACTCCGGAATGATGAAATTGAACGCCATATCACATCATGATGTCAAAAAATTTAATGAATAAAGTTATAATAAGTAAAATAAAATTATAAGAGGTTCCAAATGTATTAATTATTTAATATAAATCGATTACACAAGATATTAATGTGAATAAATAATTTCTACATAATGTAAGGGAATTCTAAAACACAATTTCCTTCTTTAGGTTATTCCTATTTTGTGCAAAATTTCTCTGTTGATGTTCTTTTAATACTCCTAAAAATTGGTTTCATTGTTCCTGAATTTTTATTTATAGTATATACATGTTTTTAATCTGATTTTATTTCAAATTCAATTATTTTTTAAATATTAACCTTCTTTCTAAAAACACATATATTAATTCTATTGAGATTGTTTCTTCTTCACTCAAGATTTATGATTCATATACTAAGTATACTATTAAATTTTTATTTTGGGAACACCAATGTTTATTCATGAATTTTGTCTTATGAGACTCATTTCATTTCCATGTGTTATATCAAGAAAATGATTGATTTATATTCTAAATGACATGTGTGATCACTTAAATGGTATGATGTGAAATGTGTTATTGGAATTATATTTCACTCCAACACATTGGTTAATTTGATAATTCTGATGATATAATATTTAATATGCTTGATCATGATTCTATAATTATTAAAAATTTTGATTTTATGATTATTAAAATATATAAGTCCTGAACATTTGGATATCATTTTTCACAAATATGTGTGTTATTTTACCATTGAGACAAGATGTTTCAATTTAATGCATTTCCACATTCCATGACATTACCTAATGATTCCTCTCATGCTTAAGATAATTATCCAATGCATATGTTATGATGATTATGATAGTATCTCTTATGTTATATTGTTTCATGATCTTATTTCTCCTCTTTCTGGGATTTTATCTCACCCCTTTACTTGTTGTATATTCTCATGTGACTACTTGTACTATGGAGAACATAAGTGCCACTAAAAATATAAATAAGAACAAATTAAATAATGTTATTTTATTATTTAAATTTTATGTTTTGTCTTCTTTTCCCAAGATAACAATCCTTTGGATCCTAGTTTTTTAACACTATTATATATTTAATCTCAAAATGATGTAATAGTAATGTAAGAAAAATTAGGGTCTCTATACTTTAATGAATGATTCCTTTAATGGACATTTATTTATTTCATTGTGGAATATAAAAAATACTACATTCAAATTTTATTATAATATCATAACTGATCCTTACATGTCCTATAATATTTTACTCATGTATACCATCATATTCATCTTTTTTTTTTTGATTTATCTCAAGGAAATCACTCTCCATAATTATATAATGACCACGAGGAATGTAATTATCAAAAAATAATTTCTTGAACTCATCCCAATACATGGAATAAATTTATCATTATTTCTACGTGTTCTTAATAATATCCCACAATTGATATGTATTGACTTTGAAATGGAAGACATCTGAAATGACATTTATATGTTTTGAACACTGGAGAATGGAAAATATAATTTCAGGAGTAATGTTAAATTGCTTTGCTACTATTGGAAATGTGGTTCCCTTGATAGATGGTGTAATTTTTCCCATGATGGAATCAACAATATTTTGTTCTATTATTTTAACATTTGAATGTCCAACATGATTCATATCATGAAAATGTTTTGTGATTATAATAATGTGATTTTTAATTCTAGTTCCCATAAAGATTAGATTATAAGGATTAAAATCATTATATTTTCTGTTGGTATCATTATTTATGTTTCTAATCTTGGTTCCATCCATGGAATAAAACTAAAAATGACTAGTGTGAGAAATATTAATCCTGACAGGGATATGAAAAATCATGGAAAATAACATATAAGGGGTATAAATAATTAAAAAATAATTATTTAATCTAGGAAACAATAGGTTATCATTGGTCATTCATAGTAATCATATATTTAAATACATTAAAATGTTTCATAATGTGATTTTAATCCACAATGAATATCCCATGGGAGTGTCTAACCAGGGGTGCATTAAGGACAATTATCATGCATCACTTCTCAATTCAGTGTAGCTAATAAATTAATTTTTTATTGCTACACCAAGGTAAATAAATCCTAGAGAAACACCAACTTGTAATATCTAGACAAAAATGTCCTTTATGGAAACCACTACCTATACCCTTTATAAAAATTATATGAAATTGACCTATACACTGACTCATACCTACAAATTTCCTTAGACATGTCCCTATGGATCTCACTATGGTTTTCTCTTCCTGGTATACAATGGAAAAATAAACCTTTTATATGATACAAACTATTTCTACACAGGATAATCGTAAAAATATATTTCATTAATTTTTATTAATATTCATTATATTACACACATACACACATGAGGACTATAATACTTTAGTCCGTTTGGAAACATAGAAACATAAGCACTACTGTATAAGTGTGGTACATCATATCCCACTAAATTCTTCAGAACTTTTACCCTTTTTAGATATATCATACATAATAAATTTATACATGACCCAAGGAAAATAAATGTATGAATGAGAGATCTTAGATTCTCAGTAAGGGTAAATAAGAGTGAAAAATAAGAATATCTTGATCATAAGAGTATGATTACTTGATCAAAACATTTGAAAAGAATAAACTACATATAAATGATAATAATATTTTATCATTGAATAAATTTTGGAATTTTATAACATAATAATCATTACATAACAAAACTACATGAGAAATGAGAATCTAACATTGTGATAAGACATGGATTTGTGGAATACATATATTTATTGAAAATAATTTCCATATTAGTCAAGCTCAATTATAAATCTATTTTATTAGAATGGTGTCACAACCCAAAATATCAAAGATGTAATTGTTCACTCCCAAGACCATCAATGTTGAAAAATTCCCTTAATTTACCTGGTTTACTCCTAGTCCAAGTCTCAACTATCATATTAGATATAAATCTTTACTCAATCCATTGTATGGAGATATAGATCCCACCAATCATTTATTTAAATTCAAATATTTGTGTGACAAAATATCACGAAAATTCATCATATAATATCCAATGATATGAAATGTATATAGTAAGCATTTATCTATATAATTACCTATTGAAGAGTTATAGGGTTAATAATGGTTTTGATGTATCATAAATAGGGAAAATAAGAAGGTTTAATAATAATTTTATCATTGTATAAACCATGGATGTGAACCAAGATTCATAAACCCCATTCCCTTATAAACATATAAATTTTAGAGAAATAGTAACAATAGTATTTTGGATCATATGCATAGTAAAGAATAGTTATAATCAACATATTTAATATTATATGGATAATTGTTTTGATCGATCATTTAATACAAGTATTGATGGAAATATACATTACTCATTAAAAAAATTTAAAATGTAAAAAAATTGAAAATAAATTATTTTGGAAATAAAATTCAAAATTTTTAAAGATATATTGAATGAAAATAATGTTAATAATTGAAGTATTTTTCATTCATGTTGTTCAAAATAAAAAAACATTCCATTCACAATTTTGGTAAATGCTAAATGGTATTGCTTTCGAAAAAGTAATTACGATTCCATTTAAAATTTTTTTTAAAAAAATTAATGGTTGTCTAAAAATATCTTTCATTAATAATTTTAGTATAACAAATAATTTTTTAAAACCTTTCTAGGAAATATGATTTTTAATGATGATTGATTTCCAACTGATGAGAAAAATAAAGTCATTTTTTATTAAAAAAATCAAAACTATTTAAATTTACAAAGAGTATAAAATACTACTAATAATTGGAAATGTAATTAATATATAGTAGAGAATAAAAGTCATAATTTTATTGAGATATGTATCATAATATTTTATCATCATAAATAATATCATAAACAACACAGATAAACATCATGATTTTACATATAATCTAAACCTCCTTGGTAATTGGGAATCATAATACCTACAAAGGAATTACATTTAATTGATCTTAAAATATCATGAATATAAATAAAATCAATATATTCAATGTCAATTACTCTGAATATAATCCTCAAGAATGAAAATAGGAGCATAAAATATTGTACAACTTAGAGAAGTAAATTTGAGACAAGAATCCTTCACCATAAGTCTTTCCTTCTGTCAAACTCATTTAATACATTTATATAATAAGAATAATTATATTATATATATATTATAGAACCATATTTATATCATACAATATAATATTTTATTATAACATTATATTACCCATTTATTATTAATTCCATGTAAGAGATACATTTTGGGAAATAATTGCTTTATTTTTATTATAGGTATTGAATTTTCTATTTTGATCATGTTACATTGATAGTGGTTTAATCATATTCATATTGTTATGATTATAAAAAATATCATATATATTCATGATATATTTATTTAGTGTAATACATAAAATTTAGTAATGGAAAATGAAATGCATTATTCATGTAGACGGTAGGTCATAAGTAGGAATGAAAATTCATTATATTTCTTTTTAATATTGATAAAACATAGTAAATGATATATATTATCACATTATAATAATTATTTATTTCAAATATACATCATATTTATACTAAACCCATATTTAATATATTTCATCTAAATCATGAATGAATCACATCACTTTATGAGGTGTTAGTCCGTCATACAGAGATGTGACATTATCATATTCCCTCAAAATAGTGAGTATGAATGTATGTGGGAAGAAAAATTAAAAAATCATAATAAAATCATCAATATATTACATAATTAATATATCCATCATTTAAACTGGAATTGTGACTGTGTAAATTGAAAAATGATTGATATCTATTTCTGAGGAAGTAGTTTTTCGTACACATGAACGATGATTCTATAACCCATTTAATGGATGTTTAAATGGTTCTAGTAAATTATATTTACATAAAATTATATCTATATATATAATAAACCATTTTTTACATTATAATGATATAAAAATAATTTATGGGGTTTGAGGAAGAAATAAGAGAAACAATTCTCATTGATTATCATTACCTATTCTTATAGTATCTCCCATAAGTTTTCATTAAAACCCTTTCTATGAAAGAATTATTCCCAAACTAAGGATTGTAGTATTAGGATAGGGATTTTGGGAAATTATTTGGGAAGGTATTGGATGTGAAAAAGGTATTTAAGGTGCGATGAATAGAGGGGATGGGGTGTCCTTTTATATGTGGGGGATAAAACACATATCGTATTTATTATAAAAATTGAGTTATATCACGTTTTGCAGTTGTAAAAATGCCCAAAAATGGATAAAATAAAAACCATAAATATTATAAGATCAATATATGGTCAAAAAAATATATTTTATATACGTTTATATGTAATAAATTCCCTTATCTATTTAGATTAACCCCCATGTAAATACATTTTTACGATAACCACTATAATTAATTTTTAATATATTCACTATTTAAATTTGTCTAAATTTAAGTTTCCATTGATATAAAAAATAATGTATACTAATTACAATTGTTTAATAAATTTTACAAAATAAATTAATTTCATTGGAAATTTTGAATTTAAAATTAACTCTATAGAAGTGATGGGGAAGTTGTTTTTTAGAGAGAAAATGATAAAAAATTAAAAAGTGTTTATATAACAAATAGGTATTTAATTTATTCAAATTACCTAAATTATATTACTACATATATAATTAAACCAATTTAATTGAAAAAATAAATAAATTTAATTTTTCATTATAAATATGTTAAAAAATATTTTAGATTTGTTTTGAAATTCAGTATATTTCACTTTTCATCAAAAAAGATACTTTTCAGATGAAACTGATAAATAAAAAAATATGAAAATTATGAAATTATGATTTCAAAAATGATGTATTTTATTAAAATACATTTCTGAATGTTTAAAAAAATATTTTTACAGTAGCTCAAAAAAATAAATAAAATAATTTTTTTATGAAAATCTAATTTATGAATCTTATAATGAATTTAATGAAAATTAAGTATTTTTTATCAATATTATTTTTTAATATAAAACCATTAATCATATTATTGAAAAATATTTTATTACAATTCAACTCAATAAGTTTAACATTTTGGTTATAATGGTCATGTTTGAATAAATATATTAATAGTATATCATGGTTTTGTTAAAACTCTGTGTCGTGTGAAAAAAACCCAATGATGTGTGTATTTTAAGATTAACTTATTCTTTCATATAGTTAAAAATAAACATGTATTTTCCTGGAGATTATGATTCACAAAATAATAAATTTATTTGAAAGAATAAAAATACACAAAAATAATGGCTGTTACACATCAAATGAAAATATTTCCATAAGGTTGGTATTTAATATCCATTCAAAGCTAACACATTTCATTTATATTAAGGAATAGTTATCTCTTGATAAAAATTCATAATTATATATAAAAGGTAAGGCCTAAGATGACATGTGGTACCATGCTTTATTATATGTGATTGAGATCTAAGGATTACCTCGAGGATATACCAATGCCTTCCAAAAGGTCGGGATATGGAGTTATGATTTAGTACTGATAATGTATAACAACAAAACATTTTATAGAAAAAAATTGTAAAAATTGTAAATATATCTTATATCTTTTAATACACGCATCTCTGAGTTTTAACCAACAATGATATACTAATATAATGATTATTAATGATAATTATAACCTAATTATTAAATTTTTACAAATAAATAAGAATAATTTTGTAAAAGTAATTATATTATTTTTATTTAAATAAAAATAATATATAAATTATTACATAATATTTAGTAACATGTTTTTAATCTTAAAAACAAAATTTCTCAGTAAAAAATGAATTTTATTAATTTATGTGAATAAAGAAAAAATTAACTATTTTTCATATAGAATTACTCATTTGAAAAAAAATAAATTCATTTTGGGAATCAATCTATCAAAACTATCATAGGATAATTTTATTATAACTTTTTTTAAGGTTTAATCATTCTATGAATAGATAAAAACAATGATTTCTTTTATAAACAATATTTTAATTTAATAAATTTCCAAGGTTAAATATTTTTTTTAAAATTTTTAACTACTACATTTATTTAATAGTGATATTATTAAATTAATTTTTGTTATGGAAATAAAATTAATGATTAATATTGATATTAAATCATTCTATACTTGTAAAACATTTGTCCTTCAAAAACTACTTTTTCATCATATATGTTGGTATAAATTTAAAATAAAATTTTCATATTCTGTGAATTTAGCTTATAAAAATGGATTTCATATTTTAATCGTTATAAATAATATTAAATTAGAATTTCATCATAATTTGTTGTTAAATTAAAATGTAAAAATAGTAAAAATTAATTAACACGATTCAGGTTAAAATGGGTATACCAAATTTTAAAACTAAAAATATAAGGTGTAAAATGACCTATAAACTTATCCAAATACAATTGGATTCCGATATTTTTACCTTATACCATATAAGGTTCTATAATGATCCATTATAGATTATTTTTTCATGTCAAAGTCTTTAGATCATTTTATTCTTCTATAAAATTCAGTATATGCCCTCCCCAAAACACATAAAAGGGTACCCCATACCTAATCCCCATAAAACATAAAAAAAAATTTGTTATAGAAATAGATAACAAAATTGTCACATCTATAAATACATATTAGATTCTATGGGATGATCATGAAGCCAACATACGTTGGATTTCGGTTTAAACCTAAGGAGGTTATCTGAAGATGTCTATGGTTCCCAATCGAGTGTTTCTATTTTATTTATTATTGCATATCCTACATATATTAAACAATAATATTGATATAAAAATATCATTATCAATAAATTGTAGTGATTTTTTAAACCTATTTTATAACCTATAATAGCTTTTTTCTATCAAAAATAAAATAAAACCATCCATCATTTGTACGGTGGGATACACCTCATGAAGTGATGAAATATGAATTCTATAATCACCTATCAAAATGGATATAATGATAAATTTAAAATAATTATTTTATATTTATGAAATTAATATACTAATGTAATTATATAATCACATATACCTTCTTAATTTCTATTTTGGGTGCATTTGACAACATCTTCTGTGTGTTCGAAGGACTACCGCCTTGTGAATCTATGAAAATAGTTATTCACTTACACATTAATAGAATGAATTATGGAAAAGTTAAATGAATATATGTGTAATGTGTGGAAAAAGTTTAGTCATTGATTATTTATTAATATTTACCTTTCCTCTAAACAATATTATATGAATATGGAACAACATGCTTGCCTATATACGACCTACCATCTTCAGGAATAGTGTAATACATTTTTCATCCTATACATATTTGGATGAATATAATTTTCTATATAATTAATATATATGATAATTATATAATTACTAAAATTCTAGAATTAATGGAATGGTGATTAATGTATCTGACCAAAAGTACCTAAGAAAAACGTGCATTAAAAAATGAAGCATATATTTCACAAATCATGTTATTAACAAATATGTTTTGATAAACATGTAACAAAAGATTATATGTAACTAATATATGGTATTATATATATTATAATATTGTAATAATATATTTATAATAATTTATAATTATTATACTTAGGGTTCTAGTGTGTTGGAACGAAGTCGATAATTATTATAAGGGATTTTCATTACAAATTGTCTTCGGAGGGACATATGTTATGTTATACATATATCATATTTTATGTGGTGTTCATACTTCCTCTGATAAATTTTATATCATTAATTTCTAGTTTTGATGATATTTAATGTTTCATTTAGTGATATTATTTCATGGGGATTATAATACCAAGGATTCAAACATAGGTAACTGATTTTCATTTTACCTTTATTCTATTGAGACACATGCCTAATAAACCACTTAATTGTTTTTTTATGGTATATATAATTCCCATGACTTCATTTTACTATTATTTTAATGATATTATGGAAAATAAATATCCATATAATATTATATACTTCATTGGAATAATTATTCAATAGATACCAATGTGGTAAATGGTTATATGATACAATTGGTTTGTTTTTATAGTTTTTTTATGATAACGTTCTAGATTATAAAATAATATGATATACCTCCCAAGAAAATAAGAAATTTTATTTTCAACTTTTTTTGGGAAAAAATTTCTTTAATATTACCCTCATTACGAAATCGATATTCTAAAATAAATTTTAACTGAAAAATTTTGAATTTCATTATATATTTAGCTGAAAAACCTATTTTCTATGTCCATGTTTTCTAAAAACATAATGAAATTTTTTAACATTCTCTAATGATTTATTCAAGAAATTTATACCTATTTTTTATTTTCACAATATATTTTAAAATGAATCATCTTTTTGTTTTCCAAATAATGTAGTGTTGACATTTTATTTAAAATGAGAACGAAAACTCAATTTTAATGCTTACCCCAAGAATGGAATATTAATTGTCATTACAACAATTTTATTTGAAGGCTTATTTTCAGTATTTCGGGGTTCTTTTAAAATAAAATGTTTGTTATAATATTTGGTATTTTGGTTATATCATAAGTATGTTATTTCAAATCAAAAGGATGATTTATTCAATAATCATTTAATGATATTTTAGAACATTCTATTCATAAATGAAAATAACTATCATTGATTCATATGTTTTACTAGGGATGTGATCCAATGGTACGTTATCTATTATTTTATTTGTGATGGTTTATGGAGTTTTATATTATGAAAATATATTTGTAAAAAAAATTCTTTTTCCATGGGATTTGATATGATGAAATGATAAAATGTTTATAAAACCTATTTCTTTACCTAGGGTAGTGATATGATGAAAATATTATGTAGCATATTTTTAATTTAACTTTTTATGATATGATTAATGTTGTATGATCTTATGGAGCCTAGATGTATGGATTATATGATGGATGGGTCTTATATTTCATTCAATTCATTGGGTAAAGATTCATATCTTTTGAGATAATAAAGGTAATCAAGCTGATGTTCGTGATCCCCAAAGGTAAAATGTTTGTTTTCCTTGATCCATTATAAAAAACAACTGATTATTTATAATCTATTATGAAATGAAAAAAAATTGTTTCGTGGTCTTTTAGGGTTTTCTGGTCTATGTTTTTATCCATGACTTATGAGCTAGTTTATATAAATATGATGGTTCAACCCATATATGACATGAACTTATGGTATATGATTTATTTATGATAATGTATCACTGTTATAGTTTATTTATTTTTAAATTATGATGTTTTACTCCATGGATCATGTTTATGATCAATAATATATTGGGTATCAAAATTTTATGTTATTTTCATAATCACATAACCTTATATTTATCTTATGATTTATCATGATGTTCAATTGATATCCTATATGATTACCCTTACTGGGCATCTAAGCTAACCATTTCATAGGTTTCATTTTCCCAGGTTTGAATAATGTTTTATATGTGGTATGTATATGAGGATTACTAAATGCGAAGATAATTATGGGGGATCTTGAATATATACCATGAAATGAGATGATTGTATAACTAGTCATTAAATACAGTAAACCATTTTAATCCTTGGATGTATATATGAGAAATGTATTTAATAATCATCTAAAATTATTTTATTTTTATATAGGAAAATCATGGGTAATTAATATTTGTATGAGATAAAATTTTTAGTTATCTTCGTAGCCAAAAAATAATAAGACATTAGTGATAACATTAAGTATCTATCAAGTAGATGAAAATGTCCCGGAATTATGGTGAATATTATACAGAGTGGTTTCCATGAAATTAGATCCCTATCAAGAAAATAAAAGATTATTATTCTCTATAACATATGTAGTTGGGATAATAACTCCAAAAATGATGCATCGAGATTTGACACGATCATAGTATATTTCTTAACAATGGACCTAGTTACACACTAGGTTTGACACTCCTAGAGAATATAGTTTGTAATGTAAAAAATAATTATAAATTTTTTAAAGGATTTGAATATGGACTGAACAAAAAATAATTAGCTCAAGACCATGTTTTCATTCATTAAAATTATGGAGTCATAATTTAGATGTCATATATATAATGTTTCATGATTACGTGTTTTCCCACTATGATTATTATTTCATGCAATATTATTTTTAGTATTATTAAATGGTTTTAAGACTATGGAAATATTTAAATGATGAATTAAAATGAGGATAAAATTACTTTCCCATGATCAGATAAGTATTAACAGAGGGGGAATACACAATCTAATTTCTATACTCACACAAATATCTATAAATCATTTTGAACATACATGCATGTAAAGGAGGGAATAAAATTATGTTGATTCATTCATGAGGAAATTGTTTCCATAATTTAGGGTTTTCACTAATCATAAATTTTTGAGAAGTGGATGAATACGAATGAATATATATTATCTATTCTCAGTCTTCATGTCGTTAAAAATTAATTTTTTCTACTAATAATATTGAAGTTAATGGGGATGAATTTTGTAAACCCATCAAGAATATGATTAAACATGAAGAAATATAATCCATTGGTTGTGATGATTTTATGATATTATTATACATTAAATTATTTCATAGCAAGTGTGATTCATATGGAAATGAATAAGGAATTAATTGTGTTAAAATAAATGGATTATGATTCAATTGGAACCTACTGGGAATGTGTGACATGACATGTGAAATATTCATCAAGTGTAATCACCCAAACTAATGATAAGATTGAAACATTCTTCAAATCCATAAAACTATGATTTTAATGCGAATTAACCATAAGATACATCATTGTCTATGAAGAAACTGGTAAATTATTAATTAATTTTAAATAGATATTGGATTTTCCCATTAATATAATTGTTTCTATAAGAAAAGAAATATTGAATTTCATGGATTATCTAAAAAAGATGAGATATGAATATTTTCATTCCTTAAATCCATTTCTATTGAAGTTGTAATGTGGGAAATTTCATTAAGGGAATAAAAAATGATTTTTTTTTGTGGAAGTTAAGGTCATCAAGAAGAAAAATTCCCAGATTGATGGAAAGAAGATAACAAATGATACGAATAAATAAAAAACTCTGTAGAATTCACCACCCACACATAAGTGTTATAGATTAATGGAGATTATGATTTATATAAATAAATTCCCTAATGTAATGGATAGTGATGATATTAATCAAACAAATATTCTGAATACAAATAAAAAATGGGAACCTTATGAAATCACACATGTTCAAGTTAATAATGATAAATTTAGCACACTTATCGTTTAATCTAGAATATTGAATTTCATGTTGTATTTTTTATGAATGAGCCCTATAGAAATATTCTTATTTAAACATTGGTGAAATTTAATTTCATTATGATCAATGATTATCTCACTCCACCTGGATTATAGAATAATGAAGTTAGATTAGATATTCAATTATTGAATGGATTTACCAAAGCATCTCATGAATTTTTTTTCTTATATAGGGTCATATTTATGGAGTAATGGGTGAATTATATTTTTGAAGAATATATGTCTCCATGTATGATTAACATAGGAGTTGTGGAAATGTTCTTAGTATTATGAGCATATGGATGATCTTATGATCAATTTTTTAGACTCCCCTTATGTGGTTTTATGGTATAATTGTTTATCAAGATTGTTTTTATTTTGGATACAATTTATAGAAATAAAACACTTTGGTTTTGTATTTTTTATTGAAAATTGTATTTGAGGAGAAATGAATTTATATTTTTTAGACATTAGATTAATATTTTTGGTAACAATTTAGGCGCATCAAAATTTAATGTTCAGATAATTATGGGTTATAAAAAATAATGAACATTTTAGGAATTATATTAATATAGGGTCAGAAAAAGAGAAACCAAATTCTAATTGATATACTATCACATTCCGTAAGGCCCCAAGGTGTGAACCTGTAACAGATGGAAGAAATTGATAAATGCCAACCACCGTCCTATGTGAAGGAGTGTCTCAAGTCGAAAAGAATGAAAATATATATTATACAATTTTTATCTTGATGGGTGCTATTTTAGATAGTTCTGATTGAGAGACATAAGAATATTGGGATGTGACAACCATTACACATAACAAAATGGAAATGGGAAAACATTACGCCATATTTTGTCGGTGAACAACCCAAAACATCATAAGGGAACAATACAATATAATTTTTTTATTACCTTGAAAATTCATCCAACTTCACTGATATATGTTAATATTTCCTCTATATATAATTACCCTAATATATGTTACGTTTTTGGTATGTTGTTATGGGTTACCATGTTCTATTATATCTCATTGGGTATTGAGGTTTACCTCAATGTTGAGGATATGTCTCCAATAGGACCTCGATACTTAGCTATACTTCAATACTATGTATTATCCATAAAAACATGCTTCATATTATAAAAAATTTAAAACTATATTTGATATGTTTATATCATTAATTATGCATTTCATTGATTATTGGGATCAAAAACATCATCTAGTTGAGTTTTTATACAACAACAGTATTCGCGTGACCATTCTGGTAGATCCTTATGATTCACATTTGGAATGAAGTCTACACCTCCACCACACAATGATGAATTTTCAGAATGAAATTTATAGGGGCCTTATCAAGTAAATTAAATGGTATAAAATGTTAGATCCATTCATCAATAATGGCGGGCATCATAAATTTGTGAGAAAATGTATTCTAACAATCGCAAGCATGATCTATAATTTGAATATGGGGACATGGTGTTTCTATGAATATCACCAAGAGATAATATAAATTATTATTATTACATATATTTAATCTATTTTTCGAAATTTCATTAATAAAATTTCTGATTTTAAATTGAAATGGTGATTATATTTAGAAGTACTAGAAAAATAATCCTCATAAATATCCTACCAAATTTTTTTTATCATATCAAAATGATATATTAACGACTATTGCTTCCAACGAACCACTCTCAAATCCACAATTTCTACCATGTTTATCTCTTATGGAAGAACATACCATCTCATTAAAATATATTGAACTAAAAGTACATACCACTATAGTAACATATTACATGAATGAAAAAACCAATGGATATTATGGATCACACAGAGAAACCCCTATGAAAAAACATTACTCATATGTTCATTTTTCATTGTGAAACCTTAAATTTGAAGAAGCTACTAGAGAACCCGAGAATATGATAGGTAGAATTATATAAATTTTTTCATTATGGTGATTAATTTCTCACAGAAATTCATTTCAATGTGTTTATAATTAATAATTAATAATTGTTATTAATGATTTTTATATAACTGTAATTTCTTTGATATCATCTATTACACACAATGCTTAGTTTTAAAAAAGAAAGATATATTATTAGAAATACAATTAAATATTATAACATATACATTAAATCCTAGGTATGAATATGAATAAATTTCTTAAAAATAATTATAATGTCTTTAGATAAGTATAATTAATTTATAAATAATTATTATTTTATAATAAGTATTTATATTCTTCGAAAATAATTGATTAGAAAAAAATGATTTGTATTAATATTTTTGAACATATAATAAATTTATTTATTTAAAACTCAATAAAATGAAATTTTTTAAATATAATTTTCATTATTGGAGTCAAATTGTACATATTTACATTGTATAGATATTTTTATAATTTAATGAAAATTATAATTTCTTGTGAATTGTGAAAAAGACAGTCTTATATTAAAAACCTGATTTTCATTTAAAATTGTTTTAAAATTAATTTTTTTTTAAAATTGTTTTAAATTTAAAGTAAGTTTAAATATTTTATTATTAATAATATTTAGTCCATTTAAATCAAATTAAGATGGATCTCTAATTTTATAGCTCTCCATACTTCTAAAAATATTCTCTTAAAAAGCCCACTTTTTTTTCATGTCAGTGATTTTTAATTTAGACTAAAAATGTCCAATTTGAGGAGTTGAATTTGGAAATATATATTAAATTTTATAAATAAAAATAATTTATATTATATATTAATTTTGAATTAATTTTTTTAAAATTATTAGTAAAATAGTATTTATTCATTATCATGGCTATAGTACAAACATGTTTAATAGTGGTTACAAAACAGAAGGTCTAATATAACATAGAAACATGTCCAAATTCCCTTTTATAGAACTATATAATCCTTATTTTTTATAAAGTTTAAAAATATTCCATTTTGGTATTTTTTTTAATGTAAAATATGTGGGAATAATTTATTGTTTTGAGAATTCAATATGTGTCATCTCCCCCACATATAAATAGGGAACCACTCTTTTCTCCAATTAACAAATCCAAAACCATTCGGTTTCATAATTCCATAAATACATCCATTAATTAACCCCTTATCATATCATAAAGGGTTTTTATCATTAATAAATCCTAGTATGTATTTTGGTGTAAACATAATGGGCTAATCAATGGAGTACCATTCTTAGCTGGGAGTTACAATTTTATTTCATTTTCCACATCATAAAAATATTATTGCATTATTATGATATAAAAAATAGTATTTTCCCTATATTGATATTTTATCATGTTAATTTCATAACTTATATTCACCCATTGTTGCATCAAATTGAAATATATCCATTGATCAAGTGTATGGTGGACAACTTCCTCATGAATCGATGAAATTTTTTTTCCATTGTCACCTCATTCAACTGGGTATAATGATTTATTTAGAATATTTATTTAATCTTTATGACATAAATATACTAGTTGATTTATCATATCATATATACCTTCATACATTCCTTTTCATTTCAATAAGAAAATATTGATTGAGTGTATGGTTGAGTACCACCACATGAAATGGTGTCCTTCATTTTTTACATACAGTATTCATAGAAGGTAGAACGGGTAAATTTATGGAAAATATGTGATATATATGATATAATAATAATTCTGGAAAGGTTAATTATTATTTATCTATCTTATATTCCATCAATCGATAATATTTAAACAAGTTCTCACGCATACGTATGACATATCATCTATATGAATGAGTTAATTCATTTTTATATATATAACTTAATGGGTTAACCTAATTATGTGAAAAATGAATATATCTGATATATATTATTATTAAAATTTTGGATAACAAATATGCATAAAAATATAAACAATATAAAACTATGGAACGAAAACATACATGAAAAATGAAATAGTTATTACCCGAATAAGATTTTGGTAGGGAATTGTTTATAAATGGGAAATAAAATTATATAAGTAAATCATACATGGTATGATATTTTTTGAAGTTGTTTTTAATACATTTATAATAAATATATATTTTTCATATATTAATATTATATTTGTATGATGGAATTCAATACATGAGTTATGGTATTTTCATCCCTAATTGTCTTATATAGGGCATATGTTATGTTATTAACCTAATGTTTTTTGAGGTGTATTTACAGCCACTTTAAATGAATATATTAGAGTTTTTTCATTGTAATTATATATAATGTTACATTTAATTTTATAAAATCATTGGGATTAGGATTCAAAATATACCAATTTATTTAAGGTATTTTTTTGTCAATTTTATTAGTATGGGACACATGCCAAATACACCACCAGTTTCTTTTATGTGGAAAATATACTATCAATGAATAGATTTTACAATTGTTGTAAATTAATTATTTTATAAAACTAGATATATAACTTTCTTTTTTAAGGGGGATTCTAATTCAAAAGATACCAATTTGGTAAAATGTTTTCCGATATAATATCATTGTTTATTGGTATTGTTTTGGATTAAGTATCCAATGTTAAAATATTATGATCAATATATCAGACAAATAATGGATTTTATTCTCCAATAATTAATTAATGATAATACATGTTTCCAATTCATTTTCACCAATATATATTTTTATATTGTGGAATAATTTTTTAATTAAAAACCAAAATTATATCTCACTTTGGTAAAACATACACTTATCTATCCCAATAAAAAATATTATAAAATATTCAAATGAAATTATTAACATCTTATAACTAAATTTTAAAGACATTTGTACACACATTTTAGTTTTCAGAAAAAAATTCAATGAATTGTTATTTTCATTTTCTGAATGAGGTAGATTTGACATTTTTAGGAAAATTTGAAAGGGTTAATTGATTTAACATTTATGAAATTATCATAATTTTATGCCATCATGAACACTCAATTATTTGAATAATCCATTATAATTCTATGTATTTTTTTGAATGATAATAGTTTCCTTATTATCTAAATAAAATTTGGTTTTAAATAACTTATTTCAAATTAAATGTACATTTTCCTTAAGAATAATTTAATGGTATTTAATAAAATATATATTCATAAATGATATCAAATTTTTGTGTTGATTATGTTTTAATGGGGATATGATATAATAGAACCTTCTGTATTATTTATTTGGATGGTTTATTTTTATTATTTTGAGGAAAACATATTTATAAATTTTTTTCAATTTCCACACATTATGACATGATTAATTGGGTAAAATTTTATGAGATTAGTTTCATTTCCTTGGGGTATTATATAATTAAATATAGATGAAAACAATTTACTTTTTAATTTTTTTTTGATATAATGAATTTTTTATGATCGTGGCGTAGGGAAATATAAAGAATATGTAATGGGAGGGACCTATATAACCCTCCATATCGCTGCTTACAGATTTAAATGTATTGACACACTAATTTGAACAAACATGATTTTTTTTATATGAAATGAGAAATAGATCGAAATTCTTTAACCACTACTGGGAACAAGTGTTGATTCTTGATCCATAAGAAATTTTGAAACATGATTTTGTTCCTGACCAATTATGATATGATTGTCTTAGTTATTTTCCTTAACATATTAAATTATTTCTATAAATTTTATTATACCACACATATATGACATGAAACAGTGTTTTATGGTTAATTTATGCTGATTTACATATCTTGTGGTTTATCTCTTCTGAAAAATGATTTCTTACACCTTGTATCATGTTTAAAATCCATGGAATATTGGGTTTGTTGTTTTTTATGTAATATTAATAATCTAATACCCATATGATTATATTATTCTTTTATATTAATATTGATTGATGTCATACATGTTTAACCATACTAAGAATCATCACTCACCCTTTCTTATGTATATATTCTATAGGTTATAAACTAATGTTTATATAGGATTTTCCATGAAGGGTAGTAAATAAAATGATATTTATGGGATATGATGAAGTAGATTCAAGAAATAAAAAGAATGTGTGACTAGTATCTAATGACACAAATCCTTTACAATACTATAATGTGTATTAATAAAATATTATTAATATTCATCTAAGACAATATAATAATTTTGTATCAAAATACATTGTCATTATACTATCAACTTAATATAGATTGTTAGTTAAAGTGAACCATTCAAACTATATAGAAAATGTTCAGCACGTGTCTAATGGATTTACAATGTTTGTTGTGAATAATAGAGTACCCAAATGGTGTTTTAATGTAACAATATTTCCAATATAGTATTTAAAATGAACCTTATGAGGATTTTTATGGGAAGAAGTTTTAGACATCCTCATCTTGGGATGAATTTTCAAGGAGGAATCTTATGGGACTCTATGTAATCTAGGTGATTATAGAGATAGTTGAAACCATTAATCATTGTATGAAATATTTATAAAGATGAAAGAAAATCTATGTAGAATGTTATAAATGATACATGTAGTTTGTGGTCATAGATAAGGTATTCCCTCATATATCATCATGAAAGAAATTAATGAGCTTTGGGAAGAAGTGAAATAAATTTCCTAGACATATCAGACACTTTTAGATCATTGATTACATTTAAGATGTATCTTATCAACTGGAACTCCCATTTAATATAACCCATTTAAATTATATGCTATATGTATCAATCATGAGTAAGTACATACTAGAATATCACATAGACCAAATCCATAACTAGTACACTTTTATAATGGTGCATTATATTGGTAGTATCTAGTGAAGTTCATAGATTATAGATAAAATGTTTAGTGAAATAAGGAAAATAACCTGGAAAATGTTTTGTGATGGAACCATATGTTTAGTAATGAAATATTTTATAAATAATAAGTTATGAATGAAAGGTACCCTCATCTATTTTACTATATAAAATGAATTATTTTTTGTGAAATTTCTAAATTAGGGAAAAATATAATGAAGAAAAAAATTATAAATGTAATTCATTTTTGATTGAGTATATTTTTTATAATTAAAGAAAATAGATTTACTATTATGGTAATTTTGGGACATTTTAATATATAGTATATCAGATTTAAAATACAACTAATCATTTTAACCATTTTATATATATATATTGTACGGTGACAATTAATTACTAAATATTAGGGGTTATTATATATTTCTAATTGACCTATATGCAACAATCAATGGCCTCAACAATTTGGATTGTACCATATGGGGACCATTTATCATACATTCCAATGGTGATGGAATTACTTAGATTTTACCTTTACCAAGACAAATTTAATATTCAAAAATTGAATCTTTAGTGAAATAACATACATGATATGATCATTATTATTAAATAATGGCCCAAACCATTTTCAACGAACCACCCCAATAATGTAAAACCATAGAACACCTTACCCTTAAGGAAAATATGGTTGTAACAAGGGATTATGTATCAGGACCCTAGTAGTTTTAATGTCTATATTTTCATTGCAATGATCTAATTATCATATCAATAACTTTCTATTATTAATTTATAAATGACTATGTAATGATATTGATGAAAATTATAATTTCTATAATAATAAAATAAAATAGTTTTTTAAAATTATCTGGATTTAATGAAAAATTATTTTTTGATAAAACCAATAAATTTGAAATAAATTACATTTTCATGAAATATTAGAACTAAATAAAAACTATTGAAATATAAATAAAAATATCATTTAATGAATTCCAATGAGATTTTTATAATGGTTGGTAGGATTTAGTGTCAAAATTTCATTATAAAATAATTATTTATATTACAAATAATTAATATATAATATTTAATGACTTATTTTTTAAAAAAATTATTAATTTTAAAATAATTACATAAATATTATATATTTATTATAATGGAATAATAAAGACCCCTCACTTTTGTTATAAATTCCCACCAAACCTCCCTCATCATATCAATGGAAACCCATATAATATGATTTTACTTTACCTCTACACCTATAAATACCCCAAATTGTGTCACCAATATCTTAATAAGGTCCTTCTAATGTTTTAGATGCACCCTTTAATGGTAAGGAATATCATCGACTTTTTTCCATTGATGAACCTTCATTGTTTGTATCCTTTTTAATGTTAATTTATAATACTTTAATGTATTAAAAAATATCCCCATACTCTCTAATAGATTTCATTTTATATATATATCATTTATCCCTTATCAATAAAACATTTACCCAAGTTGTGAAAATAATGAAGTAAGGGAATATTTCGTATTCCACATTATTCAAGCATAATATTTTCATTACCCCATTTAATTCTCAATTAAACATTTTTGGATTTTATTTTACACACCTATTTCAATGTACATAATATTTATAAGTATTTATATACATTAACTTTTAGTCTTATTAAAACTTATTTAAAAAATTTATGTACACCAATTATGATGTCGAAATTATCTATGTTAATTTTCCAGGATAAATATTTTTGTTTTGAATACCCATACTGATTTCCATGAATGGGTTTTAAAATTGATATATCCATCCTTTATTGATTTCATACTTACATATTTATGAAACAAAATATTTTATTTTGGGATTAATGGTGTTGAATGGTGTTATTTTGTTTTATAATCTTTTGGGTCACTATTTCATGTATAAGATATGAATTTTATTGGAGGAGATAGAATTATATAGACCACAAAAGAATTGGGTAATATTTTTATCTCATGGGATACCATGTATGGTTCATGAGAGCTAAATGTAATAATACTTTGTATTTACTTCTCTATAGTTATACTTGAAAAATTCTTATGATGTCATGTTGTTTGTTTTTTATACAATCCTATTAAGCCCTGGTGTTATCATCTTATATAACGCTTCATTGTTTATTTTCATGATTCTAAACGTTTTTATGTCACATTGGTTTTATTCATGATTGAAATTTACAAATATTATCATTTTATTACTGAATTAATCCATTAGTAGTCTTTATATATCACAAATTACATTCATATGTCCTTTGGTTATCCGCTGTTTTTTTACAAGTGTGGTGGAAATTTAGGAACATGTTAAGACATTTTAACTAATATTGTTACATCATGGCATCATGTTGTAATTAAATGTAACTAATTACAAAAATACACTATTTTATTCATTATTTTAGGATTTTATTAATCCTTTATTTATTTAATAAATCATAAATTGAGGCCTGAACTATTTCGGGCCACCGTGAACCGATTCGGGCCTCCCCGAGGAGGTTTGGGCTGCCCCTACCCTGTTTGGGCCACCCCGACCCGGTTCGGGCCGCCCGACCCTACTCGGGCCACCCCGACCCTACTCAGGCAACCCCGAACCGGATTGGGCTGCCCCGACCCGGTCTGGGTCTAGCCAATCCCAGCCTGAACCAGCCACAGCCGGCCTATTTGGGCTGGGCTGCAGCAAACTAGGCCCTTTGGGCCACTGTCCAGCCTACTGGGATGCATGACCCTCACAGGTCCCATGGTCTGTTTCACCCAAACGGCACAAAGGATACATTCTTCTTCATTAGTTGGGGGTGCCACATGGCACTTCCTTATCACCCACAAGACCTACAAGAGGTAGGTCTCGGCCTTCACCACTGTCGTGGCTTCAAAGCCGCAACCCTCCCACGTGGCGGACTATGGAAAGCTGCCTCTGACTCCGTGGACAACCATTTTCGGCCACCAGTCAGACCACCACGATGTTGAGCGGCAACACTATTCCACTGTGTTCAGCAGTTGTCCATTTCCTCCCTCAATCTCCGGCATCAGTGATGTGCTGCTGTCACTTCTGTGGGCCACCGAGTGAGCCCTGGTGGACCATTCTTCCTTCTAGACATGCTTACATTCCTCTTGAGATGCCACCATTGCTTTACGGCCCTCAAATAAATCTTGTCTCAATATTCGTTATTCCCCCATGAATAACACACCAAGGAATGTTTCGTGGAGGGTCTGAGCCTTGTTGGTTTCTCCCCATACCATCAGCATTAGATTTTTACACATGATTAAAAATAATTATAATAAAAAGGAAGAATAATCCCCTAAATTAAGACCCCAAAAAACCACCCACTTTATTTGATGAGACACATATCATCACATTAGTAGGTTTTTCCATGTTTATTATATTTTCTCAATAATGAGAATAAAGGGAACATCAAAGCATGTAAACCCCCTACCTCCTGATCTGTTGGAGGTGTCTTGGTTGTGGCAGAAGAAGCATCCACATTGGATAGATCCTTTGGCATTCATCGATCCCAGATCGTTTCCGCTCGAGCCTTCGTCCTCCATCGGTGGATGTTGACGCAGGACTTTTCAAGAGTTTTTTTTCTTTAAAAGGTTGTGCTGAAACCCCACCCCGATCTCCAATTAAATAAGAGGTGGAATGATTTGTAACACATGAGGAAATTAAAGAGTTATTTAATGAGTAATTTAATGTGGAATTTAATAAGGAATTTAATGAGGAATTTATTAAGATTATTTAAATGAATTATTTAACCTTTTTTAACTCTCAACGATTAAGATACACAGTTGATGAGTTAATACATTA
Organism: Viscum album; assembly: GCA_963277665.1. NCBI lineage: Eukaryota > Viridiplantae > Streptophyta > Magnoliopsida > Santalales > Viscaceae > Viscum > Viscum album. The sequence continues at coordinate 1,148,597,365 of OY728121.1, read as the reverse complement.
AATTTCTTGACATGTCACCGAACCTTCCACTTCCTCTCATCTATTAGAAAAAATAAAATAAAATAACAACTAAATGTTACTTTATATCTCTTTAAAAGACCAAAATCTATCTTTTTATATTGACAAACAATGGTCAAATTGAAGCTTCTATTTAGAAAATTTAACACTACAGATTCAATGGTGCCCTCAAATTTTTAATCTGATCTCTGGTTCAAAAGATAGAAAATTCCACCCACACATTTACTAAACGTACCCAAAAAAGTTCAGAAATTCATTTCAGGCACACTGGGACTCATCATTATGTGCCTTCAATTTTTCTGGACTCGTAATAACCCAAAATAATTAAAAAAAATTACATCTAATTTTCCAGTTCTTTCCATTCTCCCTACCTTTTGGATTTATGTCCTCAAAATCCAATCAAGGATACACAAACAAAGAGGGTTATTTGACATGGATATGACCCTCTTGGTTCTATGTGCTATTCTGGAGATTCTCGTGCGGCATAGAGTGTGCACTACAAGTATCGACTTCCCATGAAATATCTACTCCTTTCAATCCTCTATCTCTATAGGTACTCCGTAAAAGTCTCCTCATCATAAATATCTAGCCTTCCATGGTTGGTCGCGTGAAATGGGTAGTGAATGAATATCCTCAACTGGGATATGGGGAAGACATCGTACAGCCTCTCGAACTGTGTTGGCACAGCCAAGCGGTACTCCACCATTCAAATACTATAAAGTACCAGGAATGGTCCGTTAAACCATAGTGAGAGTTTTCTTCCTCGTCCAAATCTCTATGAACCCCATCAAGAGAAGAAACACAAGAATAAATGGTCCCCCTCCTAGAAATCCAGTGGTCTATGTCTCTTATCAGCATAGGACTTCAGTCGGATATGTACAGTCTTTATCCTCTCTCATATGAATTGCACCTTCTCAGTGGTAGCATGTACCATCTCTAAGCCCATGAGTACTGGCTTTCCTATATCCCTCTAGCATAAAGGAGCTATTCATGGTTGTCTGTAAAATGACTCAAAAGGGGCCATACCGACGGTGGAGTGATTGATGTTGTTGTACATGAACTCCACCATGGGTAGGTGATCCTCCCAACTACGACTAATGCCTAGGACAGATGCACGAAGCATGTCCACCATGGTATGAATGTTTTGCTCAGTCTCACCATCATTTTTTTTGGTGAAAATTTGTTCTTATGAGAAGTTGAGTCCCAATAGTCTCCTATAATATTTTCCACAAACTGGATGAAGATCACGTGTCACTCTCTGAGACTATCATCAAAGTCACCCCATGAAGTGGCATGATCTCCTGAACGTTGGGATGTCTCAAGCACTCTACTGAACCCTTCTCTCGAATAGAAAGGAAGTGGCCGGACATGGTGAGTATGTCAAAGATCACCCAGATGGTATCATGCCCTCTGGACATATGTGGTAACCCCGTCACGATGTCTATCGATATCCCTTCCCACTTTCACTCTTGTATATCTGGGGGTAGGGTAAAGCCTGCTGGTACCTGGTGTGCAGCCTTCACATGATGGAAATTGAGGCATCTACAAACAAACTCCATCATACCTTTATACATCCTTGGGAACCAGTACTAACATTTTATGTCCTAGTACATCTTCATCAGGTCTGGATGTACTACCAAGGGTGTTTATGGAACTCCCTCAAAACCTCCACTCAGGGATCCAATGGTACAATTGTACACCCTCTAAAAAGGATAGTGTGCTCCACACCATCAGAATATCTGTCAGGTGTATGGAATGAGGATATCTATGCACGTGTAGTCTCAGATATACCATCTATGAGTTGTGCCTCCCTAACTCTCTAAAGGAGTTGAGTATAAAAAACCATTGAATATGGGTATACTTTCTCATATCTATCCACATAGAATAAATGAAGCGAGAATAATAGCTCTAAAGAATTATTTAGTTCCTGTGAACTTGATCTCCGACTAGGTGCATCTTCCACTACCTTCCCCTTCCCAGGAGTATAGACTATTTCAAATTCATATCCCTGGAGTAATTATATCCATCATCATTGTCTCATATTCAGATATTTCTGTGTGTAGATATATATGATACTATTGTGGTTTGAGTAAACAATGAACTTCTTCCCCACCAATTAGTGTTGTCACATCATCAGTGCGAAGAATATTGTTGCCAACATCAAATCGTGAGTCACATAGTTCAACTCATGAGGCCTCTGCTGTCGTGAGCCGTAAAAAATTACGACATCACCCATCATCAGGACGCTACTATGTCTAATCCCTGATGCATCAAAGTAAACCACGTAGTCAGTTCCCTCCTCTGGCTACCTCAGCATGGGAGTTCTAGTCATGATCTGCCTTAGCTTTTGAAAGCTCTTATAGAATTTCTCTGACCACAGGAATGGTTTCCACTTCTTATCCATGGATGTCATAGGTGATGCTACACTAGATAAATATGGTACGAACCTATGATTGTAGCCTACTAATCCATGTAATCTTCACACTACCATAACACTCATGGGTGGCTCTCAAGGAAGTATTTCCTCGATCATCGCTAGATCCACTACAACTCTATCCTCTAAGAGGATGAGTCCCCAAAAGTGGACCTTCTGTATCAGGAACTCACACTTCAATAGTATCCCAAAATACTTGTTATCCTTGATTTTTTCTAGAACTATCCACAATTGTACGACATTATCTTCCTCGGATGCTGAGTACACCAGGATTTCATCGATGAAGACCACTACAATATATTCAAAGCAGGTCTGAAAGATCTTGTTCATAAGACCCATGAACACTGCTGGTGACTTCGGCAGGCCGAACGACATCACTAGGTATTTGTAATTCCTGTACCGAAACCTGAATTTCGTCTTTAGGATGTCCTCATCCCGAACATGAAGCTGTTGATAGCCTGATCTAAGTTCTATCTTCAAGAACCACTTCTCTATTTTAAACTGATCAAAAAGATCATAATTCCTTTGTAGAGGATACTTATTCTAAACCTTCACCAGGTTTAGGTGCAAGAAGTCCATTAATAGCCTCAAACATCTGTCCTCCTTCATAGAAAACAACACTAGGGATTCCCATGTTGAAAAAATGGGCCTTACGAATCCATTCCTCTATAATTACACAAACAGTATCCTTAGCACTCGGAGCTCCGTAGGGGAAATCCGATATTATGGTTTAGATATCGGTGTTTTTCTCGGGTACAAGTCAATGCAGAAGTATACCACTCTGCATGTTTTTGGTCCTAGTATATCTTCTGTAAAGGCGTCCTCCTACTCATCCACTGCCACTGAGAACATTCTAATCACCTCATCCACCATGTCAAATGTCATGAAAGCCAACTGATATGTAATCAGTTGCACCCTCATGAGCACAAGTCCATCTCGTGCTTCTCTGTTTTCCTTCTCACTAACAACAGAAAACTGGCCTCCATCTCTACATGTACATCACACTGTATGTCTCAAGTAGTCAATCTATGCGTGGGCTGCGGATTTCTAGTCCAATCCTATAATGATGTCATAGAGATTCAATGATTCTACTAGAAGATCCCATATTAAAATCTATTCTCTGATAGTATGACAACAATATCAGAACTAGTGTGTGACATCTGAATTTCCTCTAGTAAGAGTATCCAAATGCAAAGGCCAAGATAAAATCTCAGTCAGAATCTTAGAGTCCCGAACTAAGTATATAGGAAAGAAAAAAATACCTACCACATATATCAATAAGAACTACTGATAAAGTAGATAAGATATAGATCATACCTCATATCATCTCGAGGATTTTAGTATATTGAGACTCTACTACCTGTAGTTGGGCCTGTCCCTATCGACCTGCTCCCTAGGCATGTGGAGTGATGCCTAAGGATGGTGGTCATAGTTCCCGGTGACCCTGACCACCTCCCACTACATGTCATGCCCCCTACCTCGTTTGCTGCCTGGATGATGCTCACGATCCTGTTGCTGTCACTATCTTGGTGTCCCCTCCATCTTCAGCCGATCATCCGTACGACGAGTCTGATTGTCACGAGCTTTGTGACCCTGTCCCACTCATGAAAAAAAGTTCATTCCTCACTGGTGTCTCCCTTGTCCTGTTGAGCCTCGCACCTCTGACCCAGCTTCCATAGGTCGTACTCCAGATGGTCTATCCCACTTGTGCTTCTGCGTCGTCTGTCTACTGCCAACTATATATGACTATGCTACTTGTCATCTGGTAGGTGATATCACTATAGGTTTCTACTTAGCATGGATTCTCTCCATTACCAAAGCTCTCTCTACACCCAATCATGTGTCGGGATGTATAGAGAAATTGTCGCAACTCTGATCTCTTGTCGGAGCCCATGATCGATGGTCTGGGTGCTGAAGTAAGGTTCTTGTACCATGTCGGTGGAGTATCATTAGAGGATAGTAAATCTCATTGAGTAATGAGCAACAATCTAGTTTCCCAACTGCAGCTGCTGTAGCTCAAAAATACACATAGAGCATAGTGTCACTAGAACGAACTCTTCCCTGAAAAGGCTCTAAAAGTATGACCATTTGAGGGTCATCTCCCAATTCACCTAGAGTATCGAGCTCCACCATCATCTTACCGAGCCCTAAAGAAGGCTAGCGTCTAGGATCTCCATCTACACAGTCGGTGTCTCTAATATGAGATAGACCCGTGAAACCACCTCAACCTAGTCCCTTAAATTCTATGGGTCGGTCTCATGTCGAAACCTCATAGGACTCTATCCCTAGAACTCATGAAATGTTCTCTACCATCCTGCATGATCCACTGGTAGTATATGCTGCACTACGGGTGGCAGTGTTGTTGGTTCATCTCCTAATGGTGCCATCACAATGAGTGGCCCCTATTCCAACACCTCATTGATCAGTGGGCAACTATCATGATCTGTAACTGAAATCCAGGATGGTAGTATTCATTGAGTAATCCTATATGAAATAGATTTTCTATGGTCAATAAGTTATACCAAGTGATCTGACTCCATAATGATCAAAAAAACATTCCAAAACACTAGAAACATGTGTTTTCAAGTATTGAGTCAGAAAAAAGAATTAAGGGTCTTTTTGTTCGGATACATCGACCGCCGCACCAGCATTAGTCTCTCTATACTAAAAAGTGAACTGAAGACACATTACACCATTTCCTCATTAAAAGTAGATAGATATTTATTCTTGTAGCACTGACCTCCCATTGATACCTGTTTTTCACAACATATCACATAGGGCTCGGAAGTGACTATCCCCAAGACTGCCTTCCATAGGCTAGGGGTTGGTGACCCACACCTGAAGGTTTTTCTCGAACAGGGAAGGAACTTCCTTATTGATCTGTACACACTACAAAAGGGAAAATGCTGTCAAAAACACAACTAATGTAAGGTATAACCATGAGAGTAATGTAAAACCACTTGTATAACTGAAAACTAAAAAAAGTGGGCTCGAATACAATCCCTAGAATCTGAAAAGAATGTAAATAGCTATCACATCAACCATGGAGCTCTACCTAGTGGGTAGTAGCTGTAAGTCTGAGGTCAAAGAAGATGATATAGACTACTCCCTTAACACCAGACACCACCATGTCCCAAACCTCCAAAGTCTACCTCAGAGCATCAGTAGTCTGCACGAGACACACACATGCTGGTGGAGCCCATGCATGGGTGTGTTTAAAAAATTAGTAGGGGACCCTAAAACCCCTGATTGTGCCTCAATAATCCATAATGGAAAATATCACCTGAAATACCACAAATGTAATCTCTCAAGAATGATCTAAATCATGAATCACAAAGAAAATGAGGCATATCATTCTAACGGTATAACTTCAAGGATACTAGGATATGGATGAATAGTCATAAATCTAGATCATCTTATCCATAGTAAATAAATTTTTGACCCCTATAGGTCAATGTTTGTTGACCCGTATTGGTCGCTAGATGTTGTCCCATATTGGTCGCTGGTGGTGACCCATATTGGTCACTAGTGGTGACCCGTATAGGTCCATGTTTGCTCACCTGTACTGGTCGCTAGATGTTGACCTATATTGTTGATGGTGTGGACCCGTATTGGACAGTGGTACAACGCTACAAATGATTATTCATACAAATATATCATTTCTCTCATGAGTTTCTAATGTTGTCTTGTATTGGTCGGTCTTTTTCTTCATGTCACTGCTAGCCACTGGATTCCCACTCATAGTACGCTTGATTATGGGAGAACCGCCCTTCAAGACGTTAGTCATATTTCAACAGAACCGAAGTCCCATGAAGATGTAACTCGATTAAAATTATTGTCATGAGAGTTCCAACACAATAGACGATGCGTCATCCTGATGCCCGATCTATATGTTATTGACATTTTAGTGCAGAGGGCCTGGTTGGATTCGAAGTAGATCCAACCCAGGCATACTCCTACTTTCTCCAAAACTATATTGAAGTATATAAAAAAACCGACTCTACCCAAGTATCCCAGCATCATTGTAACACCCGAGACTTTTATGTTATATAAATCATCAAAGAAATATTTTTCTACACAACACTTTCTTTGCTTGCTTTACACGAAATCACGACCTTCCTCGATAGCTTGCGTCGTACGCAATACAGAGTTTCACTAAACAACGATATGCTATTAAAATATTACTAAAACTAGCCGTTATGAATAGTAATAACCACTTTTTGAAATTTTATAAATTTTATTTTTCAAAATGGACTTCATTTTTTGATTCGGAATATCGAAATTAGCCTAGGGTGAAATTTTGGTATTTTTCTGAAAACATTCAATTTTTGATGAATAGTGAAACCACTAAGTGGTAGTTAAAAAACTGAATTTTTCATAAAACTTAATTTTACCGCTTCTATGAATGGAATTTCAAAAATCTGAGAGACACGGTTGATGTCATTATGTAAAATGTGGTTCAATGAGATGAAAATAATTTTTTGGTGAATAATAATTTTTAACTTTTTTTTACCACGGTTAAAAGTAAATAGAGTAATTAAGGGTAAAGATGATATTATTATTAACCAAACACATGTCCTAATTCTATTGGATAAGTGTAATTCGACCAAAAACAATCCTAGGAATAAAATATGACCATTTAGGCCCACTTGGATTAGATTAGGACTTTTATTATTAATTTATTTAAAGGAGGGTTAAAATAGTTAAAATCAAAGTTTAATAAGTAAATAATTTTTAATATGGAGTTATACATAAGATAAATTATACTATAAATAATCATTAGAAATATAAAAAGATTTCCTACATAATGGTATTTTATTTGTAATTTTTAGACATTAAAGAATTTAATTTATTTATGACACAAAGATGATACAGTAATTATCTTATTAATGAAATATTGACATAATTAATGTTATAAACACCATAATAAATGAAATTTGAGACTTTTTATGAATTATAATAATTTTTTGGGTTAATATGACATATTATTATTGATTTAACTAACTTGGTTCGAACTAATAATTCTTTTATTATTTTCACAAAAATCAATTACTAAATAGTTTCAAAATTGACATAAATTAGTTTTTAAAAAATATATTATATTAGTAATTGTTATTTTATTCCTAAAAATCTAAGTTTAGGGAAAAAGACTTATATAAGGTTATATATATTAATAATAAACAACTTGGGGTTCGTTTTGCTGCTTATAGTATGTTTATTAACCTTATAGTATAAGAACACAAGAAGCCACGGTAAAAGTAAACTTATTTAACTTAATGTTAAATCTAAATGATAAGGTTAATATAGGAACCTAAACTTGTCTAAATTATATTGGATTAGAGGATTGCGACCCATACCCACCTTATCTTCGAAATATATCAATTTGGAGCTATTTAGAACCGAACATGACTTTATAATAAAATAATATTTTTAGTTTTCCCAAAGGTGCTCCTCTCCTCCCTTAAAAAGGGCATATCCTCCCCCTCTTCCTCACACCACTTTGAGCCTTCAATCTCGGCCAACCCATGCCAATTCCTCCTCTCTACTTCCCTAGAGTCATCCTAGAGGTCTCGGTCTTCTTCAAAGACCAATTGTAGTTCCCTAAAAGAAGGTCTCAAAGAAGCACTTCAAAGAATAGGTAATGTCTGTTACCGATTCTTTCATCTTTATTTCTTCTTCCACTTCTTCTTATTTAGTTTTTTCATTATTAAGTAATAACATCAGTATCACTCATATACTGATATGTTATTATATGTATTAAACAACCCTATTTCACCATCTATCCATCCTACGGAAAAAGAAATCATCGCACGTGCGTACATACAGAATACCGTCTCCACGCCGTGGTGTAATCTATTTTCCACCACCACCTTACTTGGATGGGTATAATGGTGTAAATAATGACTATGTATGACAATTATAAAGTAATACTGATTATGAAATAGTATACATACACTCAAATACAATTCCACGATCATAGGAACGATATCATCACTCGTGCGTACGTACGGAATACCGTCTCCAAGATGTGATGCGACTCGTTCTACATGATATTCATTTCATAATGATTATATAAATGAATTTAATGAATGAATACGATATATATTACACTAATACCATTCTGGAAATGATTTATCTATAACCTAAAGAGAATAATAAGAATTTATTCGACAAGACACGCATAAGAACATAAAGTTATAAACACCCAAATAACAAGTAGCAATGAAATATTACTACTAAGAATCTAAGAATATGAAAATATATGATATCATAAAAAAAGTATGATTCTGGAATAATTCAATAAAATTATTTAAATCATTATGCAGGAGGTTCGGACACTTACGAAGAAAAATGGACCTAAGGTAAGGGAAATATCACAATCTCATTTTTATCCGAAATTGTTTATACTTTAGTATTTACTGGGTTGTATTTTGTCATCCACATCCATGTTTCCTAAATATGTAATATTACTTCCATTCACCTACAATTGTTTAAATCCTATTTTACCCTTCGGTGAGTTTTTTGTAAAAGATATGAAAGGAATCTTCTGTCGTTTTTCGTACGTGGTACTTTTTTGACTTTTCTGACAAAAGTACGAGAAGAATGTTTTTTTAACTTATACGGCATGAATGGATTTTTAAAACATTATTTCCAAGTAGCTTCCTTTATAAGTTTTCAAGTTTTTTTAATCAACATATTTTAGAATAGAATTGTACGACATGTTATGAAAGGAAAAGTGTTTTTGAAGAAGAAAGGATATTTTCCTCAAGAATAGAGTTCAAGTGTTTTATCAAAATTATTTTCCATCTAATATAATAAAGGGTTTTGTTTCTATCCCTATTATTACATTGATTTGATTATGTTGTGATGGAATTATATTTATTAATTCCTTTATCTTATATTAATTGTTTTATAATCTCACGATGTTTAAGATTCCCATTTTTATTACATGGGTTATGATATGATGTATGGTTTATGATTTTGTGGCACACATAAGAATGGTATCATTAAGAGATGGTTGGGACCTATATCTCCCTCCAATGCATTGGGTATAGATTTTATATCTCATGAGATAGACATGGATGGAATGGTAGGTTATACCGGTTCAGTGAAACAGGACTGAAACGAGGGTGACTCGGTTCAGAAATGGACTTTGTCCACTAAGATAGTCTTGTCAATGAGTCTTGACTAACAAGAAATGTTTCTCTATGATTATGTGTGTATGCCACAAAGTTTCATGTTTTATGTTATGATTATTGTGATTAAATTTCACTTCCATGATTTATTCCATGTTATGAAATTATGACCTCTTTTGCAGGTTATGATTTCCAAAAGTTATGCGGTTATGTATATGATGTGATTGATATTTCTTTTTCTTACCCTTACTGAGCATTTGAGCTCACCCTTTTGTATGTTTTCTTTCCCTAGGCCAGGAAGAAGGTTATTAAGTAAGATATGCCAAAAGGGACTATAGATATGATGAAATAAATGAGAGACATTGTAGACGCATTATAAACCAGTTGTTTATGTTTCCCAGTTTCTAAAGACACTATACCTATACGGTCCTTTCATGGTTTTGTTATATGTTGTAATAATTATGCTTAAATTTTGAAATATTAACAGTGTATGTAAAGTATGGGTCGTTATAATCATTTACAGTTCACAAAACAGATGTCTGGTTCACAGGATATGGTCATTTATGCATTTATGGGCTCGATAGGTGTTTGGGTCAGGTCCGGGTCAGGCCCCACCTGGCTCGAACAGGCCTGGGCCTACTCTGCCTACCAGCTGGTTGAGGTCTATAGTGCGGTCCGACCGACTGGCTTGTGCGAACCATGGGTGTCGGGCAGTCTGTTTCACTCCAATGGATCAACAGATCCATTCAGCTCCTTAAATTGTGGCACCACATGGCACCACGTCATCAACTATGGGACCCGCAAGAGGTGTTTCTCAGCCTTCACTATCGCCACGACTTCAAAGCCACAACCCTTCAATGTGGCACATGATGTCGTGTCGCCTTCTCCTCTGCGGTCGGCCTCTACTGACCGTCTGTTTGACCACCAAGGCACCAATAATCGTCACTCTTCCACCGCGGCTAGCGGTTTCTTTCCGATTTCCTCGTATACTGTCGTCGGTCACCATGACCGCCGCACTGGTGTCATGTGTGTGTTTCTTCCGAGGGTCCCCATGTGAGCCCCAATGGTCTGTTCTTCGTTCCTGATGTTCCTACAGTCCTCTCGAAAGGCCACTATCATTTCACAACCCTCAAATACGCCTTGTCCCCATGCTTTTTATTCTTCGAAGAAGAACACACCAATGACCAGTTTTGGGGAGGATCCAGGCCTTGTTGTTTTCGTCCAGTGCCCTCCACATTATCAATTTAAACATTAGTAAAATTATTAATAATCAAAAGGAAGAATAATCCCTTAATTTAAGACCTCGAAACATCCACAAGGATGATTTGATGAGACATGAATCATTCTGTTAGTCAGTTGGTCCACGTTCATTATATTTTTGAAGAACGGGAAGAGAGGGAACATCGAAGCACGTAAACCCCCAACCTTGAGATCCATTTCATGTGTCACAGTTGAGGCTGGAGGAGTGTCTTAATTGGACGGAGTCATCAGCATTGATCGATCCTGGATTATTACCGCCTGAGCTTATATCCTCCATCGGTGGATGTTACCGCATAACTTCACCGGAGTTTCCTCATTTGAAGATGTTGTGCCAAAACCCCACCCTAAGCTCTATTTAAATAGGTGTGGGAATGGTGAGTAAAACATTAGAAAATTAATAAGGAATTTAGTGAGGTTATTAAATGAATTAATGAACCTATTTTAATTCTAAATGGTGGAGTTACGTAGTTGTTGAGTCAATCCTTTAAATGGTCTAACAAGTCACAGACCCACCACCGCCATTAATCCGTTGGAAAAAAGAGAACAAATTTACAATTACATGTTATTTTACTTTTCATTAAAAAGTCCATAAACTAAATTTTTCTCCTGATATGTTGTGGTGGAACTGTATCATTCTTTAAGAGAATCCTGACACTGCAGATTCAATGGTTCCCTCATATATTTAATCTGGGCTCTTGTTTAATTGATAGAAAACACCACCCATGGATTTACTGAATGTACCTAAAAAAAGTTTAGAAATTCATTTTGAGCACATCGGGCCTCAAAATTATGCGTTATGATTTTTCAAAAACTCATAATAATCTCAAATAATTAAAAAAATACAAGTAATTTTATTGTTCTTTACACATTAACCCACAAGGATACAACCTGTCATATGCTACAAAACCTTCCCCACCAATCCCATATTTCGGGCTAATTCACAACCCAACCCACAAGCCCATATGGAATATGGAACGTATTTTTATATATTCAAATTAAAATAAAATTTTTTTTTTCTATTAATAATATTAATAAATTAAAATGACAACACAAATAAAAATTATAATGGAATAAAATAAGAAATTATCATTAATTTTATTAATTAAATAATAATTAGTTCCATTAACATTATGTATATAATTATGAATAATAATAAATATTATATGTTAAACATATTTATATTAAATTATTAGATTGAAATAATTAATCAAATAAAAATTAAATAAGAGTATATTAAAAAAATACATTAAATTTTATTTGTTAAATAATTAATAATAAAAATTTAAATATTTAATATAAATATAAATACAAATAATATATATTAATAAATAGTAAATATTAAATATTTATAGGTCAAATGAATACATTGAAACAATTAACAAAATAAATAAAAAATGATAAATGTAAAAAGATCATTAAATGTTGTTTAATGAAAGAATATTTAATAAAATATAAATTTATTATATTTTTGTATCATATATAAATATTCAGAAAACAAATATATTAAATATAAATATGAAACTAAATAATATTTAATAATTAAAATCATATTAGGGTCTTACTTATTTTTAGCTATTTTTATACAAAATTATACATTACATTATTTAATATTCTTATTATAGAAATATATATATATATATATATATATTAATTTTTATATATAATATTTCTTAAAATCTTATTGATATAATATATTAAATTTAATCATACATTAAATAATTCAAATATTTTGAAATAAATGGTTTATAATTAAAATTTAATGTTATTTAAAAATACTAACTTCATGTATCATGTAATATAAATTCAATTCAATTTTATTTTATTCTTCAATTTAAAATATTTTAAACATATTTTACACTCATTTTACACAGAATGATATATATATATATATATATATAAACATAACTAATGCATTTTTATACACAAAACACACACATAATATTTTTGTAATTTATTAAATTTGTAATATTCATTTTAGAAATATATTTATTGAAATAATATAATTAATATATATTGTGTTTCTAATGGTGAAATTTTATTAGTTTTTATATTCTTCTTCCATATATATAATTTATTAATTTTTAATACTTTTTTATAATTTAATCATTTTTAATATTAATTATTTATTAAGAATCTTAGTTTTTTTAGTTTTTTAATTTATTCATTTTCAATTATTTATTATTCAATATGTTTGTAAATTTATCCATTTTCAATTCTTTAATACATGTATAGTCATTGACATTTTATGTTTTTAATATGGCTATAATTTTTGAAATTAATACGTATTATTTTCTATTTTAAAATATATAAATATTCTGTTTATTATTTTTTTAATATTATTTATATAATTTATAATAGTTATTATGTTTTTATATTTATTAATCCTTATTAATATTTACTTCATCTACTATTGTGACCAATGATTAACAGACACACATATTAAATCATTTTAGTATAATAATCAATACATTAAAAAAGTACATATCGAAGGATTGTAATGGTTTAGTATATTTAGAAACATGGAAACGAACTCTCATATCATGGTGGATGTTATTCAAAATCTCCTATAAATATCTCCAACTTTATTAATTCTATGTAAAACCAATCTTCATAACCTAGGGAGAAGAAACATAATAAAGTGGTGAGCTAAAATTATCAATAAGGGTAAATAAAGGGCATGCATAAGAATAACATGAACAAAAGGGTATGGAACTTGAGATTAACATTTTAATATCACAGCCTTCATATTAGAGATCATAATAAATGTTGGATGTTTAGAAGATAGGGATTATAATATAATTTAGAGAATATGTCTGGAAATCATAAGATAAGAAATGTGTGGAATGAACATTAGTTTATATTATTTTGAACATGTGTAGGTTGAAATATGTTCACTCACTAAGATAAGGAAATTAAATCGCGTACCTGCATCAACTTATTGACATGAAACCAGATCCATGCATAACATTGTAAATGTGTAATCGGGTTCACACAAAACCTTATGGACAAGAAATGAGGTCCATGCATAACATTGTGAACATGTATGCATGCTCTTTCATACCAATGTGGATATGTAATCAGGTTCACACATAATCTTATGGACATGAAACCAGGTCCATGCATAACATTGTGAACATGTAATAAGGTTCACTCATAACATTGTGAATATGTAATCAGGTTCGTGTATATTCTTTTAGATATGAAACCAAGTCCATGTATAACTTTTGGAACATGTAAATAGGATCATGTAAAACAATGTTAACATAAAATCAGGTTCACACATAACATATAATCTCATGAGACATCCAGATTTAACCAGTGCATTGATTGGGGATATAGATCAAACCAAAGACAAAAAAAATCATAAATACGAGTTCCACGAAACGATAAAAAATAAATATATTTTAACCCATGAAATGACATAGGATTAAGGAAAATTAAATAATATCATTACTTATGGAAAATAGGTTGGTATCAGAATCACCAACTAGGAAAAAATGCATGTATCAAATCCATATAACCCATGAATATGAAACAGGTTTCATAAAAATCATTCCATAAAAACATTAACCATTCATAGAAAGAATATGAATCGAAGCATTGAATTATTTCCTTAAAAAGGCATGATTAACACTAATGTATTTCATCTTATTTGGGAAATAGTTTGTAAGGATATTTTAAAAACACTTCTTAGGGAAAATACCCTCTCTTCCTTGGAAAATATATTTTCAAAAATATAAAAATATTTGAAACTCATATCCTTGAAAATAAGCATGAACACATATAAAAATATATTTGGAATAATTATGGAAATCCTTATATTCGAAAACATGTAATGTATTATTGGAAATGTTTTAAACATATCTTAAACATAAAACATTGTTGGAAAAAGTTTTATTTAAATACAGCTTTGTAATATTTTAAAGGAAACATTAAAAACCGATAAAACGTTTTTAAAACCATTTTCATTAAAAAAATATTTTAAAACAAAAATTATATATAATATTGAGTAAAATATTTTCCATTTAATTAAACATATATATATTCAATGGATGCATCATGTAAAATAATATCTCAACGATAGTTAATTTGAATTTGCCGAAATTGTTTTTTACATTAAGCTTTCTGAAATTTTCCGTGATAATAAAATGGAAAGAAGAATCGTTCTATGACCATATATGGTAAAAAAGGGTAAAAATTTCCTTTAACAACATATAATAAAATTAAAACATTTTTGAAACATTTTTTGAAATCATGGATTTGAAAGAACATAGATTTCTGATGGAAAAGAGACATAATGATGGATTTTAATTTAAACATTTTCTTAGTAATCCTATATACCGAATAATGGAATAATAGTACTAATATAGGAATATATCATGTAAAACCATTGGAAATGTTATTTCCTAGTTTTTCTTGAGATATCAATCTTTATATGTCCTTAATTGAAGCATAATCTTAAAAACTCATAATAAACAATGAGATTGTTTCAATAGACTGTTACCACAAGGAAACATGGGACCATACTCCACATGTAAGGAAATGAAATATCAGTAAGCTTATAATATCTTTTAAAAAATAAAATTCATGATAAAATAAATCAAAGGGTACTTTCTTCACCACACAATAGAAGTGAGAGGTGAATAAGGCATGTATCTCATAGTAAAAAAGGTGTGATGTAATTCCCATACCCTATGTACTAACCATCATTATACTCATTAAAACCTCATGTATGATAAGTATATTTTGATTATAAATATATCAAGTAACCATATTCAAATATATAAAACCATACACGATTTATTTTATTCTTTTTTACATGTTTATCATTAACTCCATGTTTCGGGTGACAAACAACTTGATAATCATACAATATTTAATATTTTATTATTAATATTATTACATAGATCATGATATATTTATTTTCATAATTTAATACATGATATTAATATATTATATATTTAGTATATAATTGTTTATAATAATTTTTAATGATAAAAAAACTATTCATGAAGACGGTAGTTCGTACTTACGGATGAACGTTATTTTCGTTTTATTGTCAAAATGAATGAATGAAATTAAATGAATATTATGTAAATAAATAATTATATAATTATATAATTAATATTTAATAATTCTTTTATTTATATCTTATATTTTTACTAAAAAATACGTAATACTTTCCATGTCTATTGTGAACCAATCATAATATTTTGTGGATGTTGTACAACACATGTCCACAAATGAAGATATCATATATACACAATATAGAATTAATTAACCTATAAATTATTTAGTAATAAGAGAAGAATAATTTCATCATAAATAACATATTTATTTTGTAAAAATATATTTTACATAATGATGACCACACATTATAGGTGGTAAATGAAGAACGCAAACATCGTTTCGTGAGGCAGTATTTCACCTTATAAAAGAAGGTAGGTTTTTCACCCACTTGATGGAAGTGTCTGTAATTATAGGTACAATCATTTATAAAAACATGCCATATTATATTGAATATATTTGTGTAATTATGTGACCATGTAATATATATATTTTAGGTTCAATAAATGTAAATTAAAGATATGTGATCATTGGGAAGTGTTACCATTTGAATCAGGTAACCCTTATGGTTTTCACGAAAGGGTTTACATGGAAGGTTTTCATACAAATGGGAGGATTCTAAGTATAATATAATAATTTCTAGGATTTATTTGGGAAGATATTTACTGATTCCAAGGGCTTGAGAGGTGGGAATAAGAGGGAGATGTGGGGACCTTTAATTGGGATTGGAATGGACAAACATGGAATTCTTTCAAACAAGTTAAGTGTACCCACATTTTTACCTAAAAGAAGTCATAAACACATTCCAAACTCAATAATGGAGGTTTTATTGATTAATTATTTCCAGAAATGGGCCTTGTAAATGTTTATACATCATTTGGGACCTTATTATTATTGTTTATTCCCTTCTTATGATTAACTTTACCTTAATCGACGTCATTAATTTTATGTACATAGACTTATATTTTTCGTCGAAATAATGTCGAAGTTAGGGTAAATTTTGAATAATTCCGATTAAAAATATTTAATCCATATTTATATATACCAATAATAGAAGACACATAAATTAACATAAATTTAACCAATAGTTGTGCTAACAATGTTGGTTTTTTTAAATGTAAAAAATTGAAATATTATATGTTTTTATATTCAATTTCAATGTGAAACTGATTCCAATGACATAATTTATCTTAAATGATAAAAATATTTTCTAATTAATCATTGAAACCAATTTAAAATACAATTTAACTGTATAAATAAATTATATGAAAAAATACTTTTGAATTAAAATTATCTATTTTTAATTATTCATAAAAAATTTAAACCGTACAGAAAAATAACAAAACATTATCCTAACCTAATTTTCATGTTTCAATTTCAAATATAAGGTTAAATTGGACATAATAAATGTCTAATGTTCGAATATTTGGATTTAAATTGGGGTCTCTATTAAATGATTGTAAAACTACAATTATAAAAATATAGGATTTTACGAAATAAATTTTGTTTGTTATCATCTTATGTATATGAAATATATTTTACTAAAATATGAAATAGTTAATTTATTATATTACATATATATTAATTTAATTTCAATCAATATTTATAATTAAAATAATTTATTATGGTAAAACAGCATCATTACAATAAAAATATTAATATTTTCCATTAAATTCAATCAGTTTTCTAATTCACGTATAATGAATTATTTACCTATGAATTGATAGTATATTTTTCCAAACCATAAATGTTTATAAATTTTCTAATACTGTTCATAATTTCCAATTTAAAGCTAGGCCATATCATATTATGTTAAATAATTATATTTTAATAATATATCATTATTTGGTAAAATATTTTCTCTCATGTTACGAAATAAATAGTGGAAAGTCATTTTTTCATGTAACTCAAGATAACCATGGTGTTCCATGTACATAAATATAACAATTAATTTTTTTATTGCATGATTAACTTGGTGTTGTGTATAACTCTATCCAAACATAAGGCATTAGTAAAAATAACAAAAAAATTTGGGTTGTGGGAAATAAAAAATATCCATAAGATTAAATTAATTTAAAATAATAATATTTATAAAGATCTCAGGGTGTTACATTCTACCCACCATAAAATGAAATTCGCCCTAAAAATTCTTCTAGGTTATCAAAGGATTAATTCCTGAAGGTATTATCCATAGAAACACACATCAAAAAAATTAATACTCCAACAAACCTTTAAAATGGAAGGTTAGAAACATAGATGTTATCCAATGTAACTCATAACGAGATTCCCAAATAGGAAACAATATGTGGGAAGTGAAAACATGGACATAAAAGTGAAATATAACCATCATGTTATGAAGGATAATGATAGAGAATAAGTTCCAGAGAAACTTGACAATCAAAAAACCATAAATCTGTGATGACATATTGGACCATCAGATCCATCATAAAAAAAGGTACTAGGATACTGATTATAATTTCAATATTTTTTTCCTTAAGTTGGTAAATATTCATGAAAATATATACTTTCATGATTTCAAGAAAATGTCAACCATTTTTTAATTGATCAAATTAACAAATTTCTTTAAAAAGGAAGGTGTCTTTTTCATTCTTGATGTACTAAAAAACATGATATCGGTGATATGGTATCCCATTTTTCATCGTTTATCATAAAATGCATTTTGAATAGCCTATCAAATATGCAAAAATCCTCAAATTGATAGATAAAATTTTTATGAAACTAACGTCATCTAATGGTTAGAATAGACACTCATTAAATGTTTAACCTTATAAAAATTCTGAAAGATGAAAATTCAATGATTTAGAAATAATGACATGAAATCATAATTAAATTGATCCCATATATATCACAAGGTACCACATGGTTTTCACATTCCCAATAAGTGTATACCCTTATCTTAAAATATGGTAACAACCTTAAATACCCAATATCTTTTTGGAAAACATGTGTTCTACCTTATTCCAATGATTAATAGATATATTCTTCGAAACCATGAAGTTGTAAACATCATCCTTGATGACATATAAAGAATTTCATTAATCAACTCTAGGATAACATGTATTGTTCAATTGACTTATTCATTTCCATTACATTGTTATCCAAGCATCATTATCTCAATGTCCGTTTTTAATTAAGGGTTACTTTCCCTTAATCGAAATATCTACTTTAAATGAAATTGATTTTCTATGTCTTCATCACCATTCAAAGTGTTCTTTTCAATCTATATTGAAAACATAAACTAAAATTAAATAAATATTTCATGATTAATAAAGCATTATATCTTAATTCTGAAACATAAATACATCATTCAATAATTATTATTCTTAAACCATTTTTCGTGATTCATCTACTTCTTCCATAATACATATTTAATATAATCTTAAATATGAATAATTTCATTAGTATATTCAACATAAATATTACTGTATCATCCCATATTTTCCCCATGTATTTTTTTCAATAATATGTGGATTGATTTTGAGACCAATCGCTAAGATGAAGTGAGATTATGAGTCCCGGTCTGCATGGAGAAAAAGTTTGAAAAATATTAAAATAGTTAATATCACATGAATTTAATTTTCATAAGAATATGGAATAAGTATTAAATAGATTCACAAATCAAAAATCTATGGGTACCATTGACTTTAGAATTGTGGATTTACCCAAATAGTGACGTAACACTAGTCGGTGTGGGAAGATTGTGGAAGGTCGACTTCAGTGTTTTAAAATAATTAAATAAATTTCGAAAAAATTATTTATATTTTATCAATGAAACTACATGATTATTTTTATAAATAACCATTTTATCAGAGACTCAAGGTTAGTCTTGTAACACTCAAATATATGGAGATGATGGGATGAAATTGATGGAGAATCCTTTAGATCAGGTGAAAATAGAGCTTTGAATCTGTTGTAAAAACCAAAGTTCCATGGTATGCTTCAATTTGAACAATGTAATAGCATTCATTGTATGCAACTTTGATATTCCAACATACCGTGACCAATCAAACTAGCCTTCAGGAATAGTAATATGCACATTTTAAAATTTTATAAATTTTATCATTCAAAATCGAATTCATTTGTTGATTCGTAATATCGAAATTAGCTTAGGGTGAATTTTGGGTATTTTTATGAAAACATTCAATTTTTGATGAATAATGAAAAACACTGAGTTATAGTTTAAAACTGATTTTTTCTTAAATAATTAATTAATTTATTAAATTTTTTTATGTCAAAATAGATTCATAATACCTATATATGTTCAATTTAATTCATTGGAGTCATTTTTTATAATATTATATATATATACTTTTATTGAACTTGTCACCGCCTTTTACCGAACTCCCAGGAGTATTTTCAAATTTACATAAGACAGATTTTTTCTTATTCTGTGAGTTGAATTTTTAAAATCCAAGGGACACAGATAATACGAGGGATTAAAATTTTGTTAAATAAGATAAAAATAATTTTTGGTGAATAGTAAATTTTAACTATTATTTACCACGGTTAAAAGTAAATAGAGTAAATAAAGGTAAAAATGATATTATTATTACCCTAACACATGTCTTAATTCTATTGGATAAGTATAATTTAACCAAAAACAACCTTATTAATTAAATTTGAACCTCATTGGTCCACTTGGATTAGATTAGGACATTTATTATTATGTAATTCAAAGAAGAGTGAAAAGAGTTAAAATCATTGTTTAATAAATAAAACATTTTTAATATAGGGTTACACATAAGAAAAATTAGACTATAAATTTTCATTATAAAGACAAAAAGATTTACTGCATAATTATATTTTATTTATATTTTTTTGACTCTAAATAATTTAATTTATTTATGAAACAATGATGATTATATAATTTCCTAATTATTGAAATATTAAAATAATTGATATTATAAATATAAAAATAAATGTAATTTGAGACATTTAATGAATTACAAAAATTTTATAGGTAAATATTACATATTAGGGTTGGTAAGATGAATTTGATTCGATGTAATAATGCTGTTATGAATTTAGGAAAAAACAAAATACCAAATAGTTTCAAAATTAATATATCAAGGTTTTTAAAACAAATGTTATATTATTAATTTATATTATATTCCTAAAAATATATGGTTTGGCAAAAAGACTTCTATAATTATAGGTGTATCATTAATTAACCACTTCGGATTCTCTTGGACATATATAATAAGTTTATAAAACATATAATATAAAAATACAAAGAGATACGGTAAATGTCAAACAATTTAACTAAGAGTTAAATCTAAATGATAAGGTTTATATAGTGAACCAAACATGTATGAAACCTATTTTTTGAGTGGTTTTAGACCCATACCAACCTCTTCCTTTAAATAATTAACTTTGGAGCCACTGGAAACCGAAAATGATTTTATTAAATTATAATATTTCTAAGTTTTCATAAAGTGCCCCTCGCCCCACTTATAAAATGGAACTCCCCATTTCCTCAAATTCACACCTTCAATGCTTTTTGTCTCGGAAAAAATCTACCCAAATACCCTCTCAACTATCCTCCCTTCATCCTGGAGTCCTTTCATTATTCATAAATCCAACCTAAAGAGCCACTTTGATCAAACTAAAAGAATGAACCCGAAGAAGGGGTAAATATTACATCACCATTTTCAAATTCCTTTCTTCTTCCACTTCATCATTCATTGTTTTTTCCATTATAAAATAACTAATACATTATATTATATACATTTTTACGTTGTTATAATTATGGTACAACAATATTCATTATTCTATCCATCATTTGAAGGACATGTCACCATACGTGCGTACGTATGGATTACCGTCTCCACATCGTGGTGTAATTGTTATTCAATACTTTATTATTTGGATGGGTATAATAAAGATGTGTAATTGATATAATAATAATAAATATAACATGATAATTATTCTATATATATGATATACCATCCAATTATATAATATTTTAATATCAAAAGAATGATATTGTCGCTCGGCCGTACATACGGATTACCGTCTCCACCAACGCGATAAGATTCATTACCCATCCTAATAAATTCATGAATAATTGTCATTATATGATTAAATAAAATTTAAAGACTTCATATCATTCTGAATATTAGTAAGATACATCCTATTCATTACAAACAATACTTATTAAACAAAACATATAAAGGAAAACGAATCAGTTAACACACGAAACGACAATAATAATAAATATTGTTAACAAAGAAATATTAAAAGATTATATATGATATGATTCTTGTATAATTTAATAACAATAATTTCACTATTATGTGGGAGGTTAACCTAACATCGACGAAGGAAATATACAAATTAAGGGGTTTCTTATCTCACTTTTAATTCCTTGTGATTTCCATTGTTAGCCACTTATTTATTAAATGTAGTGTATTTTGTACTGACATTTTATATATATTATCATAATTCTATTTATATTCATGTTATTAAGTGATACATTTGGTGGTTATTATGTTTTGTTCATATGACTCGATTAATTACAACGTAGTAATGAGTTTTCATCTCACTTCTTATTCTCTTGAGATTCATGCTATATTGCCATTATTTTTGTGTGTGGTGTATGTACTATCCCATGATTGAATTAATTGTGTAATATAAATTAATTTATGGGTATTTAAATCTCAGTTTTATTACACTTATTTCATGGTATGTATTTTTCATAAGTTACCAAATCGGTAATGGAACTTCAAATTTCAATTTCTACTCATTTGACTTTACGTATACTTCATTGATTGTTTTACTCCATGATTATGTGAGGAAGAAATATTTATTATTTGTGTAGTAATTTCAACTCCCCTATATGTCGATATAAATTTGAGAGACATAATCACCCAATGGATAAATTCTGAAGTCATCAATATGAACTTGATAACTGTAATTTTAACTCAATATCCATTCATTGAGTTAACATCCAATTAATTGGTGTTGTTTTTTCAAGAATATGTTTGAATTTCCTCTGATTGATTTAAAGTAAATATCAAATCATATTGAGTGTATTTATATTAGTCACACATATTTATTTCATTGATTTATCCTTAACCTAAGGATACAATCTTTATAAGGGATCTCATCTCATCTTATATTCCATTGAGTCTTTATTGTTGTTATGCGCCAACTCACTTTAAATTGGTGTATATACTATACTTTGACATAATATATCATGAAATTCTTTTATTCTCATGTTATTATAATTTTTTTATTACCTCATTTATTTTTATTCAATCATATCTCAATTGGTTAGAAACTCTAACTAAAATATCATTTGTAAATGTTTTAAAGATTTATTCTTCGAAATATTTCTCATTAATGTCCATGTTTTAAAATTGGTTTTAAGGATTAATTTATATGAACCATAAAATATTAAAATTTATATTCCTACTAAAAAATTCTATATAGTATGGGAAACTTTGATTCCAAAATCTATTTTAAATGGCTTCTTGATAAATAGTGAGACTTCTAAATGTTTTCCAGAAAAGCGGGAAATATATATTCGATATTCCTGATGATTATTTTCAACTATGTCAATATATTTTATTATTCTCAATTGAGGTTGATTTAGTTTAAAAAATATTCGATATTGTTTTTAATGAGTGTTTTTTTACTGTGGATTTGTAATTTTTATACTTTTCATGATTTATGGATAAAGTATTGGCATTTCATATCATAGTTTTAATACGAGTGATTATATTATTATTAATCTTTTTCATATGAGGAATGCATTGGACTAAATAAGTGGCGGGTGGAGCCCGTGATAGCTACTAGATGCATTGGTAGGTCTCATGAGACAAACTACTGTCTTTCCACAAGACTTTGACAAAATCTTATTTGTAGTCTTGGCACAAGGCCTTGACTATGTGGTTATAAAGGTCTGGAATTATGTATTCCATCATTATGAAAGTGGCAATTGATATTTCATGAGATTATTTGACTAGTAGAATATCCATGTGATTAAGTAAATAACATTATTTTGGTTTATATATTCCATATTATGAGGATGTTTATATTGAGAAGGCTTTTGTTTTAGTTCTATAAATTTCCTCAAATGTTTATGCTTATTTATAAAATTTTACGCTATATTTTTATCCTAAATTAGAATCTTAGATCACCCCTTTTTAGGTTTTATATTTCCCAATATGCGAAGATGTATATTATGACTGACCTGCAGGGATAGACTATGGGACCTCAGTGTTGTCTATGGAAACAATGTTGTTGTAATTTTCCATTATATGATGTAATGTAATCCTTATGAATGTATCTAGTACTTCCAATGATACCAAACTAATCGGTCTTTCAAGACTTCATATTTTGTGATCATGTCAATGAAATGTAACACTACACCGACTCAGGGACTCTGGGTCGGGGTGTCACAATTGGTATCAGAGGAAGTTTAGTATAAACCTAGGTAACTATATTTAGATAAACATTGATTAGAGCACATATACCTAAGGTAATCATTAAAGATTAGTATTTACTAAATTAGTAAATTATTGGCATTATAGAGATTTTTTTGAGTTTTCCAAGATATACATGCATGTCTGGATACGAGTAGGTAGAGGAGGCTCTAGCACAAATGTACGTAGGGGTAAAACCTGAAAACAACGATCTGAGAAAGTCTCGAATGGGAACTAGTACACGACAACGTGCCTTGTTCAACTGTTTGTTACAACACTCTCGGGGGATATTCTCAGGATAATTTACATTTTATTTACAAACCGATTTGAAGGATTTTAATATATGATTAGAATAAATGACCTTGGTTAATCCTAAGTTGTTTCAAATTGAAAATATTAAGTCATGATATTCACTAAATGAATATATGACTACTGTTACACACACAATGCTTTCTGGTTTTAGTCAATGGTTGGATTCTAAGGAAGTCATGGTAACTTCGAGAATAATTTATAAGGTGGGAAAGGTTGTGGGAATGAGAAAAAAATGGAATGTTGATAGGCGTAAAAGATATTGTGTTCAGGATAAACCATTTTTCCAAAAATATGATCAACAACATATATATTAACCAACTACCGAACTCAAAAAAGATTAGAAAGGTGATGAATGAAAAGGGATCCAAAAGTGGAGACCATGGAGAAAAGAATCCTCAATTTCCATCATGTAGGAAATGTGGAAAAGACACCCGTGAAAGTGTCTCAATGGAACCAATAAATTCATTGCATGTAATAATGAAGGGAAAAAAGTAATGAATTGCCGAGGAAAAATGAAGAGTACTATAGAAGAAAATAAAAATTGTCCCAATAATCCATTTATTGTCACTTTCTATAAATTTAGGGGACATGTCCCTTACTCGAGTGAATTCCCTATTCTATAGAATATTTTCATTGTCAATGAAGAAGCAATGTGGAAATAAATGGTTGGATAAATTTTTAAAAGTATTAGTGATCCATGTTGATGTGATTACATTGGAATAATATTATCTTCTATTTGTACCCCTTCAGTTTTTCATTTGAAAATAATATTTGAGTATGAATTATTTTTTCTCTTGTGGATATATTTATAAATAACCATTTGATTTTATATGATCATTGGGTTTGAGGAAATTAAAAGTTATTATATTTTGGGATGAAAATTCAAGTTATAAGATAAAATCTGTGGTTAAATTATGTTGTGGTTATTTTGAGGAATTTATATAATTATTATAATTTTAAAAAATATAGTTTTTGACAATGGAAAACATGAAGACCGTGTGAAAACCCATCATGTCAGACAAAGCTGTTGGAATCGAACCCGCTACCAGAGTGCGATTGGGATTTATTGCCTACCACTAGACTATGTGAAGTCCCTGGTTAGTGTTACTAATTATTTTTATTTAAATGATATTATTATTCAATAATATGTTGATTTGGGATCTTATGTCTTATCAAATGTATACCCTTAGAACAGGAAAATGATTTGGAGATTAAGTGATAAATTTTATTTTAGAAGACATTCACTCTGTTGGGAACAGTATATGTCTATAGAAAATAGAATACTATGGGATATCATTTGAGGAGTAATGGTGGATTTGTATATATGTTTTTATAGTGTATTTATAGTGATTTTGGTTATTTATGGAACTGATTAACCTATAATAGATAATATTTGATTGTGATAATTACTTTTAAGTATGTGACTTTAAGACTAGTCGATGTAATTTGGAGATACAATTTAACATGGAAGACTACATAACCAAATTATTCTATTCTTTGGGTTTCAATATTACTTTGGACTATATTTAAGGATTTTGAGGAAAATTGTTTATTGAATGGTATTTTGTTAACTTTGTGGTATTGTTGGTTTAATTTTATAAAATAAGATTAATGTTTCTTTCTCTAAAAGAATATCCTTTTTGGGATAATCTAATCTTGTAATAACCATTTTGGTTTTGATTAAACTCTAAATAAAAGGTAAATATATAGTTTATCATTTGTAGATAATGTGATTCTCTAGAATTTGATTCTAGCTCTGCTGGTGTGACCAAGTCATCTTGAACACTCCTCATTTGAAAGCAAATTAGTTATTGGTATAAATTTATTCATGAATGAAACTCTACATAAAAAGAAAGTATATCTCTTTATGTTATTAGTAAATCTCATAAATAAATTCCCCATCTTTATGAAATGTACCTTAAAACAAAAAAAAGTTGTTCTTTTAATTTTCATAGTGGGAATCTAATGACCATTTGTACCATCATAAGTTTGTGGTTTTCTTATTGTTAACATTTCCTGATCATGTTTTCTATCCCTCTTCATCAGAACATGACACTAAGTTTATCTTTCATATCCATGAATTCTTACATAGATTCCCAGTATGGGTTATCTTGGGTGACCTTTGTACTTATCTGTCATTCTTTTAAAGTGATAGTTTTATTGACTCTTTTTATAATGTGGGACATTCAATTATGATCTCAAGACAAATTTTAAAAATTGATAAGATGTAATTTCCAAAAGGGGGAAGAATGTAACACTCCAAGCTTCCACGATACATTTCCCTTTAAATAATGTTTTAGCATTTATTGTACGCAAATTCGAGATTCTAACACACCGCCACCAATCAAAATAGACATTATGAATAATAATACCAACTTTTTGATTTTTTTATAAATTTTACATTTCAAAATGGACATCCATTTTTGGATTCAAAATATCGAAATTAGCTTAGGGTGAACTTTTTTTATTTCTTCTGAAAACATTCAATTTTGGATGAATATTGAAAAACACTGATTTATAGTTTTAAAAAAGAATTTTTATTTAAATAAATAATTATTTTATTTAAATTTATTTTAGGTAAAAATAGCTACATAATTCATATATATGTTCAATTTAATTCATTGGAGTAATTTTGTAATAATATTAGATATATGAAATTTTATTAAACATTACACCGTCTTTTACCAACCTCATAAGAGCATTTTCAAATAAACATAAAACTTGATTTTACCATTTTTGTGAGTTTATTTTCGAAAATACAAGAGAAACGGTTAATATAAAGGAGTGAAATGTGGTTCAATAAGATAAAAATAATTTTTGGTGAATAGTAATTTTTAACTTTTATTTACCACGGTTAAAAGTAAATAGGGAAATTAAAGATAAAAATGATATTATTATTACCCCAACACAGGTCTAAATTCTATTGGATAAATATAATTTTACCAAAAAACATTAGGAATAAAATTAGAACCTCTTTGGTCCACATGGATTAGATTATGACATTTACAATTATTTAATTCAAAGAAGAGTTAAAAGAGTGAAAATCAATGTTTAATGACTAAAACATTTTTAATATATGGTTACACATATTATAAATTAGACTATAAATATTCATTATAAGGATAAAAATATTTCCTACATAATGGTATTTTATTTGTATTTTTAAGACTAAATATTTAGTTTATTTATGACACAATGATGATGCAGTAATTACCTAATTGATGAAATATTAAAATAATTGATATTTGTAATAGCCAAATAAATGTAATTTCAGACTTTTTATGAATTAAACTACTTTTATAGGTGTATATGACATATTAGGGTTGGTTGGATGAATTTTATTTGAAGTAATTATTTTGTTATAAATTTAGCAAAAAAATTACAAAATAGTGTCAAAATTGACATATCAGTCTTTTAGAAATAAATTTTATATTATTAATTGATATTCTATTCATAAAAATCTATGTATTGGAAAAAATACTTATATAATGATAAGTGTATAATTAATTAACCACTTGGGGTTCTCTTGAAGTATATAGTACTTTTATTAACCATAATATATAAAAATACAAAGAGACATGGTAAATGTCAAACTATTTAACTAAGAGTTAAATGTAAAATATAAGGTTAATATAGTGACAGAAACCTGTATAAAACCTATTGTTTCTATTTTTTTCGACCCATACACACCTTATACTTTAAATAATTCACTTTGGAGCAACTAGAAATTGAAAATGAATTTATTATAAAATAATATTTCTAGTTTTTCCTAAGGTGCCCCTCACCCCTCTTATAAAAGGGAACTCCCAATTCCCACATATTCACACCATCAAAGCCATTTATATTGTCCAACTCTCCCCAAATACCCTCTAAAGTATCCTACCTTCATCCTGGATTCATTATTTTAGTCATAATTCCAACCTATGGATCCCTTTTGATCAAATCAAAACGAGGATCCTGAAGAAGAGCGAAATATTCCATCACCTCTATCAAGTTCTGTTATTCTTCCACATCCCCTTTAATTTTGTTTCCATTCTAAAATAACAACTACATAATCTTCTATACAATTGTATGTTATTATAATTATGGTACAACCATATTCCTTATTATATCTATCCTTTTAATGACATGTGACCATACATGTGTACGAAAGGCTTACCGTCTCAACGTCATGGTGTAATTGTTATTTAGTGATTTATTATTTGGATGGGCATAATAATGATGTATAATAGATTTTAATAATAAATATAACTTTATAATTATGCTGTATATATGATATACCATCCAATTATATATTATTTTAATATCAAATGAATGATATTGTCGCTTGTGCGTACGTAAGAATTATCGTCATCACGAATGAGATGAGATGCATTCCCCATCGTAATCCATTCAAGACTAATTTTCATTTGATGATTAAAAATAATGTTTAATGACTTCATATCTTTCATAATATGAATAGAATAAATCATATTAATTAAAAACACTACTTATGAGACTAATCATATAAAGGAAAATGATTCAGTTAACACCCAAAACGACGATAATACTAAAAAATTATTAACAAAGCAATATTAAAATATAATATATGATTTTGTTCTTGTATAATTTGATAACAATTACTTCAAAATTATACATGATATTAACCTACCATCGATTAAGGAAAATTACAAAGTAAGGGGATTCTTATATCACTTTTAATTCTGTGTGATTTCAATTGTTCGCCACTTATTTATTAAATGTATTGTATTGTGTTCTTCCATCGGATATATATTATCATGATTCTCTATATATTCATGGTACTATGTGATTCATTTGGTAGTTATTAACTTTTCGTCATACGACACGATTAATTACAATGTATTAAAGTTTTTTCACCTCACTTCTTATTCCTGTGAGATTCGTACTATATTGGCACTATTTCATTTTGTGTGGAATTTACACTGTCCCTTGATTGAATTCATGGTGTAATATAATTTAATTTATGGGTATTTAAATCTTCATTTTATGATCCTTCATTCATGGGATTTATGTTTCATAAGTTACCAAATCGGTAAGGGAATTTCAATTTTCAATTTCCATTAATTCAACACTACACATTCTTCATTGATTTTTTTACTCCATGAATATTTGTGGAATAACTATTTATTATTTCTGTAGTAATTTCCACTCTCCTTTCTATGGATATACTTTTGAGACACATAATCACTCTATTGATTAATTTTCAAGTCATCAACATGAACTTGATAAGACTAATTTTTACTCAATCTCCATTGTTTGAATTAAACATCCAATTCATTGGTGTTGTTTTTACAAGAATATATCTGAATTTCACATGATTTATTTACACTGAGTATCCAATCATATTGAGTGTATTTATATTAGCCACACATTATTATGTCATTGATTTATCCTTAACCTAAGGATACAGTCTTTATAAGGTATTTCATCTCAACTTACATTCCATTGAGTCTTATTTGTTGTTATTCACCAACTCACTTAAAATTGGTGTACATACTGTACTTCGACATAGAATATCATGAAATCCATTATTCTCATGATATTGTAATATTTTTATTACCTCAATTATTTGTATTCAAGCATCTCTCGTTTTGTTAGTAACTCAAACTATAATATAATATTTAAATGTTTTAATGATTTATTCTTCTAAATATTTCCCATTATTGAACTTGTTTTAAAAATTATATTAAGGATTTATTAATATAGACATTATTGTTTTAAAATTAAAATTCATTTTAAAATATTCAAAGAGGTATGAGACACTTTGATTCAAAATTCTACTTTGAACGACTTATTGATAAATAGTGATACTTTTAAATGTTTTCCAGAAAAAGGGGGATATTTCTCTCAAATAGTCCTGATGATTATTTTTATATATGTCAATATCCTTCATTATTATCAATTGAGGTTGATTTAGTAATAAAAAATATTCTATATTGTATTGAATGAGTTATGTTTGACTATGGATGTGATATTTTAATACCATTCATGGTTTATGGATTAAGTATTAACCTTTAGCATGGTAGTTTTAACACTAATGATTATATTATGTTTAAGTCATTTCATATGTGGAAGGCATCGGACATAGTAAGTGATGGGTAGATCTCATTATAGCTCTTAGAAACATCGGTAGGTCCCATTAGACAAACTTGTGTCTTGGCACAAGGCCTTGACAAAATCTTATTTGTATTCTTAGCACAAGTCCATGACTATGTGGTTATGAATGTCTTACAGTATGCCTTCCATCATTATAAAAGTGGCTATTCATGTTGCTTGTGATTATTCGACTAGTATAATATCCATGAAACTAAGTAAATGGAATTATATTGATTTATATTTTCCTTATTATGATGAAGTTTATGTGGAAAGTCTTTGGTTTTGTTTCTACAAATTTCCTCAAAAGTTTATGATTATTTATGAATGATTCCACTATATCATTATCCTTACTGAGCATCTTACATCACCCCTTTCTATGTTTTATTTTACCCAGGATACATAGGAGTATATTTTGACTGACCTGCAGGGATAGACTATAGGATCTCAATGTTGTCTCTGGAAATAACATTGTTGTAGATTTTAATTTTATGATGTATTTTAATTCTTATAAATATATGTAGTACTTCCAGGGATACTATCCAAATCGTTCTTTTGAGACTTGATCTTTTGTGATCATGACAATGATACGTATTAATGCACCGAATCTGGGATTCTAGGGTCGGGGTGTTACATCAGCGATTGAGGAAAGCAAATCTTGATGGATCCCACCAACAATGACGAGACAACATCATTATTTATAAGTGATTTATCCCAATCTAGATTGAATTTTTATTTAATTGGTTTATTACCCATCTTTTATTCCTATGACCAATGTGGGTCAATTGACGAATATAATGATCCATGGATCAGGTGTATTGTTAGTTGGAATTGATTTAATCTGGTTTTCTGACCCAAATCCCCCCATTTTGAATGTTTTCCAAGAACACCTGAACAAAAATCCTAAAACTTTTTGTTATGAGTCCTAGCCCTCAATAATTCATGTTCGTCAACATTGGAACCCCATCATTCTCATATTGATGTTACTAAGTGTATCTGAACATGATCAGACACCCATATTTGATGAAAATTGACTAATGAGGATAGATTTGTGTTGATCGGGACCCAAGGACCTTATATATTTGATTTCTTTATTTTTCTGGCATCAATGGAGGAACGATGGATCATGGAAGGGACAATCGATGTGAGGAGGTGACTGCCGATGTAGGTGGTGTCACACAATGGAGTGAAGCGGTGGGAGAAGGTGCACCGTAGCGGTGAGCAGCCAAGGCCACAAGCGGTGCTGGATGCAGGATGGTGGTACCAGACAAGCAGTGGGGGCATTTCAGGTGGTTCATACTAGCCCACTGGGCCTGACAGGCTGAGGTGGATCTAAATCAAATCTGTTTTGGACCTAGGTCGGATCTAAGGAATCTAGAGTGGATATAGTGGGTATCAACCATGGCGGTTGACCATGCGATTTAGTCAACCAAGTGGTGAGTTCGACCACGAGGTGATGCGTCAAGTGGATTTGCTGCAGGTGTAGTGACCATGTAGCCAGTACGAATGCGGTTGACCACAGAAGTCCACTACATCGGCCATCTAGCCATGGAAGGTGGACTGACCATGAAAACCAATTCACAAGAGTCCAGACCATGCAGTAGGTGTAATGCCCATATTGGCCGACTTCTATAATAAGTATGTAGGCCTCCGTAGGGTCAATAGGTAGTTTCTTTCAAAGTTCCATAACTCCAGAAAAAAGTGACTGATCCATGAGTCTTCAGCAACGTTAATACACTGATGTTGATATGATAATTTTGAGACCGATTTTGGCATTTTAGTTCAGAATATTATAGATTGAGTTCATTCCATTGGTCCTTTCATCAGGGGTGAAGTGCATAATTACATCCACATCATTGTATTATAATCCCTTATAGAGGCCACGTCTCAGATTGAGTATGGTATCCCTCTACGATATATGATTGAGATCTTCTATTATCCCTATTGGATTCTGTGGAATCAATGTGACCTCCATGGGTAGTTTATTGATCTCGTATCATGAAGTCTGTAGTGATAGGGTCTATGGAATCATTGGTATATGTTCCCCTACGTAGAAGGTTAATATATATTTGGGTAATTGTGTCCCCCAATTATTCTAGGTGTAATCCCCTATTTGTGTATAATAGTCTTCCATCACTAATGAATTCTCTTTGGGTGCGAACAAAATGAGATAAACCTATTCGTCGAGTGTCTCCGATGATATCATGGCTCGAGGAGTGACTTCTCCCGAAAGAATAATTCATTGATCAGAATCATGTGGATGATAGTTGGTTTCGGACGATTGAAGTCACAGTGCCTCTCAACAGCATATCTAGGTTTTCCTTATATATTATTTTAGTTATAAAGGGTTACATCTCATATTGAGATGACTACTCGGTGCCTCATGTTTGGTGTTTTCTGGGTGTCGAGTAACTGTTGTTATAATCACCCCTACACGGGATTTTCCCACATGTTTCATGTCTTGTGTAGATGAGCGACCAATAGATGGAGTCCCAAGTGTTTTTGGAATGGGTGGATTATTGTTGGAGGTGGCCAGACTGAGGTGTTTTCAGGATTTAACCTTTCACTTAGTCCTCTCCCTTGGAGAAGGATGGCCTCTTTTCAGTTTTAATTAGACTTGTGTACATACTATTTTTAGTGGTCTTGTATTTGGTCCTGTTTAATTTTCTTTTAAATCCTATTTAACAATGGTTATTGGATCATAGTTGAATTCATGAATCCTTTCATTTGTTTTAAATTTCATTATTTTGTGTCATTGAGAATTGTGTTGGTGTATAGTTACGTTATTCTAATTCCTCCAACTTGTGGGATATTTTTACTATGTTCTAGTCACCAACCCCTAGCCTATTGGAGGCGGGATTTGGGTATTCATGGCATGAGCCACAGAGGAGTGGTTCATGACAAAAAATATTAGAGCAGGTCGGTTCTACATTATGAATGGAAGTTTGAGAAATTGATTAGGGGAAATATTGTTAATTATTTTGAGTTCGTATTTTAGGAATGGGACCCTTATATTGTTGTGGTGGATGAAATATCCATACATGAGGACTCTGATTACCTACTTTTAGAATCGGTACATGAAATAAATAGTTGTATGGGAACATATTGGTAAATTCATCATATAGGAATGGTCATTTATTCAATATCCTTATTGATTTAGATCCGCATATGAAATGTATTGATTGTGGAACATCTTTTTTATTTCAGGATGTCTACATCCAGAATGTTGGCTAGGATTCCACCACGTGATATTAAGGATGATTCTATGAATGATAAGGCATTGATATAAGACATGTACCGGAGATAGAACATATGGGTGGTCTACCATCAGTTCTTCCACCCATTGAGTAGAATCTACTACCATCACAAATTGTATATGATGTAAGTAGGATGACTGTGTTACATGAGTTTTAGAGGACGTGACCTCCATGGTTTCAGGGTGACCCAGACCCCTAGGTGGCTGATGATTGGAAAGAGGCAGTAACCCGTGTTTTTCATGATGTGAGGATGCCTAACAATTTGATGGAATTCCTTTATGTGATTCATCATCAGGGAGATGTGGGGTGATGGTGGAGCTTGGTGACTCAGTCACATGATGAGATATCTCTCTCCTAGATAGACATTGAGTGAATCTAAAAATTATTTTTCTATCGGGAGACGTTGTGATCGGTACGTATATTGGAGATCGTGCATCTGTAGGAGGGTTGTATGACTATGGAGGAGTATTGATCTAAAATTAAAGATATTTCACTGTACTCCTTGGATATATTATGAGACAAGTTCTTTAAGGATTGGACCATCAATAAGGTCTTATGTTGGGGCATTAGGATATCAGTGGTCTCCATTACCATTTCTTCCTACGAATGACTACTTGAGTGAGCCCTTATAGTGGAGAGTTTTCTGGAAAAAAAGTCAATAGTAGTGGGAGCTAGAAGTGGGAACTTGATAGTTGACACCTCATCAGAAGGTGTTCAATGAAATTCATAGCGATATGAATGGTTTAGGCACTTTTAGACGGGATCCCATGACATAGGGTCAGTGGTACATGGCTACCTTCATGGCTCGAATCTTCCAAGGGATAGACACTGTTACTCATTCAACAATTGGGGATATCTAGTACAAGGTTACCTGAACCGTTATATAGCTTATCCTAAGATATTACAGGGACCAACTAGATGGTGATATAGATAGAGGTAGGTGGTCCATACGGTGGTGTACCTATAGGAGGATCTGGGAGAGCACCATGAGGTGGTCAACGATTTGATATGTTACAACCACCACCCATATGTGGTCCGTCCTTGGCTCAGGGAGTTAGTGGGCATGGACAAGGCCAATAATTGGTTATGGGGTACTATGACCTTGGATCTCTAATGATGATACAATTTATGATATGTTTCTTTCAACATTAGCTACTATTTTCATAGACCCAGTTGATAGTCATTATTTTTTTCCCATAAATATTGTTTGAGACTCAACGATTTCGGTTGAATTGTTGACTCAACCCTTATGCTTCGAACTCCTACTGGAGAATAATCGATGATCAAACAATGGTTCCAATAGAGTTGACTAAAACTTTTATGTGAGATTTTTGGTTGGGATCTCTTGGTAGGGTTGTCAAGGCCTTACAAATTCATTATTAGTATTTACTGGTTTTCCACAGTTTATGCACATATTGTCTATTATAGGGGAAGAGTGCAGTGTTTCTATAGTGAGTGAACCAGTTTTTCAATTTTATTGCATAAATGAAAACACATGCAACGTAGGATAGGATCATACATAAGAGGGTGTTGTTTATTACTCATCAGTTTTATAGCCTCACCCACGGTGTATAGGATGATATGAGTCCTTAGTTTCCTACAGTGGTGGTAGAGTATGAAGATGCCTTTCCAAAATATGTTCTTGGGTTACATACACATAGGAACATGGTATTAATAATTTATCTACACCCCAGTATATCATAGATATCTACACCATCATATTGGATCTCTCTCATAGAGCTTCGTGAGATGAGGTTACGGTTGGAGGTCTTATAGAGGAAGGGATTCGTGATACCAAGTGTTTCATCCTAGGAAGACCATTTTTTCTTTTCCAAGAAGTCAGACTATAGCTGGAGGTTATTTGGGGATTGTTGATGATTCAAATAGAATAATATTATGTACATTTATCCACTACTGAGTATCAAAAACCTATTTTATCAATATAAATGAGAACAATGGTTCTCGAAAATAGACACAAGATCAGGCTATCAACAGCTATGATTATAGGATTAGGATATACAAAGAAGTATTTTGGATGCCATTATAGTCACTATGAGTACTTGGTAATTCTATTTGGCATGAATAACTTACCAGATATGTTCATGGAACTCATGAACTGAATATTTTAGCCTTACATAGACCGGTTCCTAATGGTCTTTATATATGAAATCCTAGTTTATTCGGGGTCCAAATAGGAGAGCGTGAAATAGATGAGGATGGTCTTGGATTCACTAAGAGAGAACCATCTCTATGGAATTCTCTCGAAGGTTATATTATGGATTTGAGTGGTCTTTTTTCTAGGACATGTGATCCTAGATGCTGGAGTTGTAGGGGATCCACTGAAGGTTGAGGCAGTGCTTCCTTGGGAGCCACGCAAGAGCATTACTGAGGTGCGGATTTTTCTAATACATGAAGTGTAATACTGTTGGTGAGTACTGAAATTATATAGAGTGGAGTAATTATTGAAATAATTCATTTGAAATGGTCCTCATTTTGTGTGGAAAAAAAATTTCCATCAGTTCATTCTAAAGCTACGGAAAAGGTTTAGGAGCGCACCCATCCTGATGTTATCTAAAGAGGGCATCGACTATGTGGTGTTCTTCCATGAATCATGGACTCAACATTTTTTTTCCTAATGTAGAGTTAATTAGTTATTTATTATCATTCATTTAATCTTATAACATTGAGTAGAACTACATGACCCATGATCTTGAGTTTGCAGAAGTATTATTGGTATTGAATATGTGGAGAATGTACCTGATGGGTGAGTAGTTTATCATCTACTCTGATCACAAGAGTCTCATATATAAATTATCTCAGAAAGATATAATATATATATTTATAATTTATATATATATAATTTATAGATTTCATATAGGAACTTGAATTTTAGATTCTCGATACTCCTGGGAAGGGTTGTGTGTTGGTAGATTCTCATATAAGGACATCCAGTTCAGAGTTTCTGAATGAGGCATTATAGTAGTCAGCTTCATTGAAGATATATTTCAATGATGGGGATATAGTAGCCTAACTATAGAAGATGTTTTTTCACCCCTAAACTCTTGCTATAATATTGGGAGGAACAAATTGGAGATACCAAGTGCGAGACACTACGTTCATAGAAATCTAAAGGGAATGCTCCTAATGGATATTAAAATGGTGGGGGAGTACGTTGTTCTTTTTAGTGGTCTCGTAGTAGTACCAATGTTATTATAGGATGAGGTTACGCGGGAGTTTCATGTAGACCCTTTGGAGGTACATCCATTTTTGGTGAGGATGTACCAGTACCACTGACATGTGTTTTGGTGGCTATGAATTAATTAGAGAGTTTCACAGTTTGTTTCTCGATTCCTTAGTAATCAGTATATGACGGTTGATCACTAGGTTCCATTGGGTTTATCTCAACCCATTGAGTTTCCAAAATAGATGTTGGATGAGGTATCGATGTACTATGTGACGATTTTACTACGTACATCCAGGGGACACAATTCTATTTGGGTGATTTTTGATCGACTGACTATGTCAGCCCACTTCCTATCAATTTGAGAGCATTTTTTGGTAGGGAGATTGGGACACCAATACGTACAAGGGATAATTATACTCCATGGAGTTCTATCTATTACTGTTTTAAATCATTAGGATAACATTACATTCAGGTTTTGGAATGGATTTTGGATGGATTTTGCAACCTAACTACATCCGAGCACGGAGATTCACACACAAACGGAGGACCAAACTGAGTGGACCATTCAGGTTCTCAATAACACGCTACAAGCATGCATGTTAGTTTTTGGCCATATCTAGGAAGATATCCTACCACTATTATAGTTTTCATAAAAAAATAATTTCAATGCACCATTGGTATTGAAAAATTCGAGGATCTGTATGGGAAACCCAGCAGGTCACCACTTTGCTGGACTGACCCATGAGAGCCAGCACTCATGGGTCTGGAGATGGTGAAAGCTACTACATAGAATGTTCAAATCATCCATAGGTGGATGAAGAATACATATATATTCATAATTATTATGTTGACAGGAAATGAAGGTCTTTGGTGTCAGAGGATGGAGAAAAAATGCTCCTTCAAGTTTCACATCAACAGGGATTACAGAGATTTGGATAAGGCAGGACAATATATTCATAGTTCATCAGCCATTTTTAGATTGTGTGTAGAGTTGTAAAGGTGGAATAAAACATGTCTCTAACACCATTTTTAGATCATGTACAAGAAAAATTCTACATGTCGTAGATGAGGAGGTACGTGGATGACATATTGAAAATCATCGACTGGGGAAAGCTGGAAAATGATGATGGAGCGACCTTTGCTGAGCACCAAGTATAGATCATTAATAAAAAAGAGAGGACCCTTTGTGGGAAATCAATTACTTTGGTGAGTTTCTACTGGAAGTAATAGAATCTAAAGGAGGGAACATGATATAGGGAGGCCCAAATATGTGCTCAGTAACCTCATCTATTTGAGTATCCCTTGTTTTTTATTTTCAAGGACATAATGACCAAAGTTGGGGAGAATGGAATTTCATGAATTTTCTCTGTTTATTTTTTTATATTGTATTGATTTATTTTGTGACCTAGCACAAAGACAGTGTGTGCTTTCAAGGCCATGTCTTCCCAGATAAAATGTCATTAAAACATCGATATAATTAATAGCACATTTGCATGATTTTATAATGAAAGTGGAAAAAATGATTAAATGGGATCCTTGTTCATAAATATAAGGTCACCATTGAGTTTAGAATAAAAATTTTACCCCTATAATTATCTCACATTTTCTGGTGTGGATTGATTGTGGCTAGTCATCACAGGCATTTAAAAAGAGTAAAATAAATTAAGAAAAAATATTTTTATTTCATTGATGAAGGAACATGTTTTTTAAAAAATAAACCATTTATCAGATATTTAGTGTTAGACTCATAACAATGTAATTCATTGTAAATATAGGGAAGGAAAATATAGAGAATCCTATCGAGATGGATATAAGGGGGCTTTGAATCTGTTATTGATGAATTCTGATCTTAAAGGATCTAAACAATGACAATGATGAATCTTCATTCCTCATTAGTAATCAATCCAAATGAAGGTATGTGTTTTAATTTAATTATTTTAAATCCAATCCTTTATTTCTATGTCAAACATGGGTCAATCGACTAACTGATCGATTCACGAATCGTCTGTATTATGAGTGTCGATTTATTTAACCTAGTTTTCTAACAAAAATCCCCTGATATTGATCGCTAGACAAAAATACATGGAAAAAGATGGTAAAGAATTATTCTTATGCATTCCCCCTTTTTTCTTCGCATTATTCACCATTGGAACACTATGGTTCCAAACCTGATGTTACCAGGTGGTTCCAAACACGTTCAGACTCTTGAATTGAGGTGAATTGAGAACCGATGATAGATTTGTGTAGATCAAAACCCAATGATCTTTAATTTGTGGTAATTTTATTTTTTTGAGCATCGAAGGAGGCATGATGGTCCAGGGAAGGGACCACGATCGCGAGGTGATAGACATATCTGGTGGTGGCAGTGGCGGACGGGGGATGTGGAGATGGGCGTGGGATGTTGACAGTAGATACAGAGTGTATTGGTCCATGTGTGCTAGTCTGGGCAAGGTTGAACCAGGTCGGATATGAGGAAATCAGGGAGGATCCCAGTTTTGGGTGATCACCGTAGTCCACCATTTAGTGTGGTCAACCATGAGGAGAAGTCAGAGGTGGAGCAATAATAGGTACTAAAACCATCAAGGTGCGATAGGTGGACTAAAGGTGATGATCATTCCCTTGGTGACCAGTCTTCATGGATTGTAGACTGAACAAGGAGGTTGGTTGTTGAATTATTTCGGCAGGACCAGGGCTGTCTTGAAGGCATTTTCATTAAAATGGCCATAACTCCTAAACGGTTTGTATAATCGATTATTCTTCTATGGAGTTGAGACCCAAACATTGAGACTATCATTTTGAGACAAATGGTGGGTTTTTAGTCTGATATAATATTGGTTGGGTGAGTTACCTTGGTCCTTTCCTTGATGGTGCAATGCAACATTACATCCACTTCACTATATTATAATCCCATATAGTGGTCATGTCTTAGATAGAGTATGGTATCCCTCCATAATATTGGGGTGATATCCTCTATAAATCTAATGGGAGGTTTTGGAATAGGCATTACCACCTTGAGAATGTCATTAATCCCCCATATAGTGGGCCACATTGGTAGGGTTTGTCGATTCATTGGCAATTGATCCCTCTTGTTGTGGGTTCATCCAGATTGGGATCATGGTATACCCTGGTGGTTTTAGGCATGATGCTCTCTATTTGTATCATATTCTTCATTAACAAATGAATTCTCATTGTGATGGGGGAAATGAGTTGGTCCATACCATCGAGTGTCTTCAATTATTTCATGTATCGAGGAGTGAGTTCTATTGAAATGAGCATGCATCAAGTGGAATCTTGTGGCTAGTAGTTGGTTATCACCGCCTATAGGCATGGAATCTCTCCTAAGTTTATCCGGGTTTTATTTACATATTTAATCTATTATATTGTGATACATCATGTATTGAGATAACTACATGGAGATTCCTGTTTCTGGTTTTCAGGGTGTCCTACTACGTATTGTTGTACTCACCCCTACATAGTCATTTCCCTCACGTGTCATGTATTGTGTAGACGTGAAACCTTTGAATATAGTCCTATGTGAACTCTGAGTAGACGGGGCATAGTTAGAGCTAAAAATAATGAGGTTTTATTTCGGGATCATACCTTTGGCATAGTCCTCAACCATGGAGTAGGATAGACTATTTTCAATTTCCGTCAGACTTTAGTATAAACACTTTTTGCTGGTGTTGTCTTATTCCCTATTTAATTAATCTTAACATCATGTTGCACTCTACTTGTTAGATATTAATTTTATTAATCCATACTTTTCATTTGTTTTATGTTTCAATGAATTTTATCTTAGAGATGTGTGCCTGGGTACATTTACTTTAGGCTAATGCCTCCCATTTTTTGTATATTCCTACTTGATGCTAGTCACCAACCATTGGCCTATTAAAGGCGGGTTAGTGTAGGAACGGAAAAGGTCCCTCTGGGACCATTCATGATACTAATAATTTTTATTATTTTTAATGTAATAAATAATAGAATTACATCCTATACCATTCACAAGTCATTTGTGGTCTCTTTATCTTCATAATTATAACCAATACTCATACCACCTTCCTAATTTTATTTATGATATTTCAACTTCAGATATTGATTCCCATAATTATTGGATATTATAAATATGAAATATTAAATGTGTACTATGTTCCTTCTAGTTTTATCCATTTACTAATAATAGAAATCATATTGTGAGAAACATGTATCATATTGGGATACCATATAATCATGAAAATATACTTATGGGGTGGGAAAATCATCGCACCTATATCATTAATCAATGAAACCATAGGTTTACTCTCGGTTATTCAAAGTCATCCTCTATTTAATTTCACCATGATTGTTTATAAATTGTATTTGATTTCCCAAATCATATCCCCCAATATTTTCAAACTTGGTGTGAAACAAGGCCCACTGTCGGGTACCAGATTACACCGAGTTAGGCTTAGAAAATCTTATTGGTGTTCTTTCTCCAAGGTAGATCTATTACAAATCCACATCCACTTGTAGTTTTTAGACAATGATATATTTTTAGGAAACTTGTCACTCTATCCTTTAAAAAAATTCTTCTAAATTTTTTTAAACGTTAACTCATCCTTATACATACCCTTAGATACATCCCCAGACATATACAAAGAAATATACTAAGGGATCTAACTGATTTTTTCACATACTAGTTTCTAATGGTTTACTAAAAAATTGTTCTGATACCAAAAATAGAAAAATAGGAATAACATATATGGATATTATGTCTTTTTTGATGAATTTTCAGTACATTACATAAATACATGCTTTAGGTACAAAATACTTTAGTATTTTA
Organism: Viscum album; assembly: GCA_963277665.1. Lineage (NCBI taxonomy): Eukaryota > Viridiplantae > Streptophyta > Magnoliopsida > Santalales > Viscaceae > Viscum > Viscum album. The sequence continues at coordinate 1,148,555,314 of OY728121.1, read as the reverse complement.
GGTAACATGAAAAATAAATATTCTTTCTTGGTGAAATATCTTAAACATCTCCAATTAATATATCCATCATTAGTACCTCTACCTTATAATTTTCATCATATCCTTGGGAAAGGAAACATAAGAAAGGGGTGAGCTTAGATGCTTTTTAAGGGAAAATAAAGAAACTGCAAAAGAAAAACATGAACAAAAGGGTATGGAACATGAGCATTAAATCTGAAGACCATACCCTTCATATAAGAGATCATAACATATATTTTAACCTCATAAAATAAGGAACATAATAGAATTAATATCATAATTAATTAAATAATAACATTGGAATAGGGCATGGAATTTCTAACATTCACATTGGTCTATTACATTCTCCTCATTTATAAGTAGAAAAAGGTTCACTCATTATATTTAGTACATTTAAGATAGACCATGATCAACTTATGGACATTCAACTAGGTCCAAGTACACTATTTTTAATGTGTAATCATGTGCATAGATAACCATATAGACATGAAACCATGTCAATGAAAAAAATTATGATCATTTAATCCGGTTCATTCCTAACATTGTGAAAATGAAATCAGGTGTAACATCTCTATTCTGGAAGCCACACAGTGGCGCCACATACCGATTGGTCTAATGGCCTCAAGAACATTTCTCCAAACTCCAGAGGCTGCTGACTAGCAGTGAGGGCCATGGGTGTGATAGTGGGGAAATTATGCCCTCATTGGATGAGTACATAGCGTAAGTAAACACATACATAAAAGAGAAGAAACGGTAATAATATCATAAAAAATAGCGGAAGACTGATAGAAAAATCTGGATCCCATGTATAAAATGATGCATGATACATATGTCTAGGAATGCAGGGAAACAAAACACAATACTGAAATATAGTACTAATCCATGTAAAAAATAAAATTTGTAATCCTATCCATAGAATCGCAAGCCTATGCTTGGTCTCGTGCTCTCTATAAGCACATCATGTCATATACCTGATGTAGATGGGCGCTTTCCCCTACCTATACCCGCAACAATATAATCTGTTTGGGCCCAAAAGCATGGCCCAAACAGGGTGTGAGACTAAATCCCAGTAATCAACCACCACGAGATATGTGCCTAATAGTTAAAGAGTATATGGCAGGTAAAACTATAGTAAGTAGTAAAAAAGAAAGAAATCAACAGTAAACAATCAACAGTTTCAATATCAAGCAACAACTAAACAAGAAAATAAACAGAAACATGTAACCCTCTGAGAAGCACAATCAACCCATCCCCTCTAGTCCTAAAAAGATATGAAAGCCAGCAGGTAACACAAACATAACCCTTTGGGATGTACCCACAACCTAACCCCTCTTTTCTAACCTATCAAGTACAAGAAACCCTCTGGGAAGTACATTTAGTCTAACCCCTCTGGTTCAGCTTAAGAATAGACTGTATGAGGAAGAAATCATGTTCAATTCCCCATATAGTCTCATAACGTAACTAAAGGCTCTCTAGGGAAGAACATACATTGCATTATCTCTGTGTCCTGTGTTGAGGAACTAAAAACACTCTGATGAATCACTCAACGACAATTCCCCATGGGGTCTTGCATTATATATAAAACAGACACTCTGGAAAATCCCTCAACATCATTTATCCCTATGGTCTATACACCAGGTTCCCACATCCCTGTGTAAGTCAAGAAAGTGTATCAACACATATCGGACAAGGTAATCCTCCAGAACTACTTGGCTAGATTTCTACAACATAACCACATAACAAAACAACTGTCACATCATCATACAATACTTGACATGGAAAGGTAAACAGCTACCAAACAGGAAAACTAGAACTAATGATCAAAACATGAAAAATATGCATTGGAAACACATCCAATAAACAAAAATTTACCCTATTGACAATCAATTATAATCTACTCTAGAATACAACCATAGAAGAAAAACTATAGGGCTATAACGGTAAACACACAATACCCCATTCATGGGTATTGGGAAAATTTTCACATAAAAGTCAAAGGAATTCAACAGAAAGACACAAACCACCTACCTTAACATTAGGATATTTGAATATGTGAACCCTGAGGCTCAAATCAACATATATCACTGAAAATATAAAAAACGTCTAAAAAATTCAATGGTGGATAATTTGGGGAAGAAGAGGAATCACAAAATGAAGCTCAAGAAGAAGATAGGGCTTACCGAGGCGATCCGAACTGAATCGACGATGGAAAAATTGTAGATAGGATGGAGGATCGGCGGTTCGGATAAATATCATGGCCGTTATGGTTCTCTTGGATAAATACAACCTACAACAAGACGATTATGGCGATTAGACGCGACCCCAGTGTGTTTAATGAAAAAAAGAACATACATGGTGTGTACTTTTGATGTACACTGTGTGTACTCACCTTACACGTACTCCACTTTAGGCGGCCTCAAAGTGACCCCCTCATGACCGAGTGCATGTACGCGATACGGACATCGCCAAGCATCCTGCGTTAACCGAGTACAGGGCATGTACTCATAAAGTAAACGGCGTGTTCTTAAAAAATTTCCAAAAAACCTTTTTTCCTAAAAAATGACCAGAAAATAAGATACATACCTGAAAAGAAGATCCGGGTTCTTACAAACATCCCCCCTTAATGAAATTTTCCCCAGAATATCCATTACAAGGTGGAATAGATGAAGAAACCCCGAAAATCTCCAGCCACTGTTATCGTATGTCTTCCTCCCTTTCCTAAGCCTCATCATGTACCCTCTTGTGCTTCCATAGAACTCGTACCAGAGGAACAGACCGGCCTCAGAGAATCTTCAAACTTTGATCCATAATCTGGATAAGATGCAACTCAAAGGACACATCCACTTCCAAATCAACCTCCTAGGGTTGAAATATGTGAGATGGGTCTGAGAAGTAACGTCGAAGCTGAGAAACGAGGAAGATTTCATGCATAGCCCGATACCATTGAGGAAAATGCAACAGATAGGAAACCTTCCCCACTCTCTCCAAAACATCAATCATTCCGACATACCAATGTGAAAGCTTAACCCATCTCCTATTACTCTTGTTTCCCAACCTCAGTGTGACATGAATGAAAACCTGATACTCGACCTCAAACTCCAGAGGTCATCTTCTCTGATTATCATAAGACTTATTTTGGGACTACACAGTTCCCATCCTCTTCTGAATCAATTCTATAAGTTATATGGCCTCTTGATCAAGATGAGGTCCTAGTAAACTACCTCTCATTCCTCCAACCAATATAAGGGTGATTGTCATGGCCTAACGTATAAAGCCTCATAAGGTTCCATTTTAATAGTTTCTTGAAAAAACAAAATTAGGTAAAACCCACAAGTGGTATATGCTTCTCACAATAACCTCCAAAATCCAGGATCCATGCTCGTAGCATGTCCTCGAGAACCTGAATCGTATTATCAGACTGGCCATTAGTCGGGGGATGGTAAGTTGTACTCAAAAGCACATGTGTACCCAAATATTTCTATAGCACCAACCAGACCTAATAAGTAAAACAAGAATCCATTCCTGAAACAATGTAGTGTGGAACTCAATGCAGACATACAATATCACAGATGTACTACCATCCCAACTCATCAAAATTGAAGTTCACCTTAATTGACATTATGTGAGCGACTGTCGTGAGTCTGTCAATCACAACCCATACTGCATCATTCCCTCGAGCCAACCTTGGAAACCCTGTTACAAAATCCATCATGACATTATTCTGCTTCCACTCAGGAATGGGTAACTACTGCAAAGACCCTTCTAGTCGATGATGCTCCACCATCACCTACAGATAGGTGGAACACCACATGACAAAACCTGAAAGATCTCATATCATACCTGGCCACCAATACTAACGGTATGAATCATTATACATCATGGTGACACTAGGATGAACTGCCCAAATTGAGGAATTAGAGATCAGCATGAAATCCCCACATTTGTTTGTTGGAACCCGTACGTGCCCCTGGAAACGCAAGATCTCATCATCTCCTATGGTCAACCTAGGAATATGGTCCCCTCCTAACACATTTTCCCACAGGTATATGCCATCATAATTTGATTGTTACCTCATTCGTACTCGACTAGGAAGGGTATAGGTAACAACTACAAAATAAAGAAATGCTTGCCCCTTTCTGTCTTGCACCTCAAAATGCATATCATAGAACAATAAAATAAGCTCCCACTCACTTATGGCCTTCTAAAATGCATGTTTCTGAGTCCTCCTACATAATCCATTAGCCACTACATTCCCCTTCTTAGGCATGTAGGCATGCTCAGAGTCAAAGGACTGTATGTACTCAACCCCCATCATTGTCTCAAATTGAGATCATGCTGAGTGGAAATATATGTCAGATTTTAGTGGTCAGTGAAAAACACGAAATGATCCCCCCACAGATAATGTCTCCAACAACGTAAGTCATGAACAACTGTTGCTAACTCATGAATGTGTGTCGGGTAGTTCTTCTAATGTGGTATCAACTGTTGATACCCATACGAAATGACTCCATCTCCCTGTATAAGAAAATCTCCTAGCCCGATATCTGAAACATCACAATAAGCATTATATATCTTTCCCGGCTCTGGAAATACTTGTATTGGTGCTGAAGTCAACCACCTTTTCTGCTCTTGAAAGGATGACTCGTAAGAATCTGACCACAAGAACATAACACCCTTCATATTCAAACCCGTTAGCGATGTTGATAAGCATGAAAAGTCCTAAATGAAACTTCAGTAGTATCCATCTAGCCCTAGAAAACTCCACACCTCAAAGATGTTCTTCGGAAGCTCCCAGGAAACTACTTCTCTCACATTCTCTAGGTCTACTGATACTCTTGTCTCTGAGTTTAAAAGACCCAAGAAGTGAATCTGATCCATCGAAATGTTGAATTTTGAGTGCCTAGAATATAAATGATTCTCCCTCAGTGTACTCAGAACGATCTCAATATGGGTAGCATGGTCATTTTGAGTGTGACAGTACACCAGGATGTCATCCATGAAGACAACCTTGAATGAATCCAAGTACGGACGGAACAATCGGTTCATTGGGGCCATGAAAATTGTGGGTCTGTTCGTGAGACCGAATGGCATAACCATATAATCATATAGACCATACCTTCTCCGAAAAGCTGTGAGAGGAATACCAGATAGTCTAACACGAAAAGGATGATAACTGGACCACAAGTCAATCATTGAGAACTCCCGGGCTCCTCGAAGATGATAAAAATGATTATTAATCCTTGGCAATGGATATCAGTTCTTGACCCTCAACTGGTTCAACTTCTAAAAATCCACAGAAAGCCTGAGGCTGTCATCTACCTTCTTCGAAAATAAGACATGCGAACCCCAAGGGAATTAATGGGTCGAATGAAACCCATTTCCTGCAACTTCTCCAAATTCTTGTTGATCTCCTGCAACTCTAGTGTATCCATCTTATAAGTATGAATTGATACCGGTGCAACTCCTGGTATGAGCTCAATAAAAATATTCTACCTCACGCTCCAAAGGAAAACTTCAAATTTCTTCTAGAAAGGCATCATTAAAATGATATAGCATGTGAGCAAAGTATAACAATGAAGTCCCCTATTTATCCATTATAGACTAGAAATTTGGGTTGTAACCCCAATCAACCCATGATGTTTAGGTCCTTCTCTGCATGCCTGGACATCCCGTTCACCTTTATAATGAAAGGATCCACCCTTTGGTGATATGAAACTCACTCTATGGCTATAGAAATCGATGACTACCTGGAATGGGAACTAACCATTCCATTTTATGAATGACATCACAGCTTGTCATCTCTATGTCATAGAGGTCCCATAAAAAGTGACACCCTCCAACCCTAAAAGTCCACTCCTTACACTGATGTACACTTGCGGTTCTAGTCCCTAACAGTGTGTATTGTTTACAGATATTCTCTAATGAAAAGATTCATATCCCAAGTCTCTTCACAACCGCAACATATATAAATCTTTGGGAATCCCCTGTATCGAAATGATATGAAGATAAAACTGCGGAAACAAGGATCATACCTCGAACTGTAGAAGGTATGGGGTCATGCTCTTACTAGTTCTGCTCCACTGCCAAGGTCTGGACTACTCCATGACCCTGTGACCCTACCTGACCACTCTGAGTTGGTCCACTCTTCTATTGTTGAATGAACGGTGACTAACCACCATGGCCATGAAATCCACCTCAGCCAGAACAGCCAGAAGAACTCTTCTTCCATGTCTAGCGAGAAAATGGAGGTGCTGCTCCCGATCATGGAGTCATAGAAAAACCCCTGTCACCAGCTGCTAGTGAGATGATCTTATATAATCCGTGAAGGTGATCCATCATTCCTCAAGGTCGGCACTCCGCTCAGTCTTTTGGGAAATGTGTCCTCGTATTCCCTCTCTTTCTGCACTGGTAGCACACCACCTGGCTACCAGAAGACGTGTCTTACCTCCTTGGATCACTGTGCGAAGACTCCTTGCGGCACTTCCTACTGTCAGTAGGAGAGATTCTAACTCTAGTTGCTATGCCACGCTAGCTCACAACTTCGTAATCCAATAGATTGAGCTCTGTGATCTGCACCTGGTTGATGATAGATGTGATGGAAGTCAACCTGAAGATGTTCACCTGGGAATGAATGTCGTGCCTCAGACCATCCTCAAACATCCTTGCTAGGAACAACCCATCTCCCACTACGAAGGGTGTGAAGCACTGAAACTCGGTGAAGTGAGAGGAATACTACATAATGGAAAGAGTACCATGCTCCATACTCAAAAAAAATCCTAGGCTAGATCATCCATCAGGGTCTCCTCATATAATTAGTCATATATGATGCACTGGAACTCATCCCACAACATAACCTGCTAGCGTTCGACTAGTGAGGTCATGTCCCACCACCTCTTGTTGGGGTTCCGAAGCATATATGTAGCGAGAATGACCCTCCTCTTGGGAGGCATCTCCAGATGCTCAAAGATAGTCCACATGGATTCTATCCAGGACTATATAGCCTGAGGTCCTCCTTCCCCTAAGAAAGTTGGAGGGTGATGTTGCTGGGAAACCCGCATCAAATCTGCCATCGACGGGGCAGGTGGCGAAGCTCCCTGAAAAGTCTGCAGCATCTCCATGAAGCCTTCCTAGAACTGTGCATCAGCACCAGTATCAGGTAAATCTGATGGTGCCAAGACTGGCACAACATGAGGATCTGCAGGAAGTCCCTGATCAGCCGTATCTGGCATTTGATCACTACCCTGCAACTGGAAGACAACCAGAGGATGTCTAGATTCCATGGATCTACAAGGTATAATGCACACCTTATATTAGGATTAACAGGGACTAAAAACTGAATGTGTAATCAGGGAGTATGAGAAAGAAAGAGTTCTTGTTTTCCTAAACAAGGTTACACGGCGTGTATAACCCCTACATGATGTATTCCCTTAATTCATTCACATGGGCGTGTACTTCTTCCAATACTTGCCGTGTATCTCCCCACACACACGGCGTGTTGTCTTAACAGATGACGTGTTCCTAAATCCTCTTCCCCTTCCCTTATTCCTTCTACCCAGCTAAGCCACATGGTTATCCAATGACAAGACTACATGGTGTGTTCAAGGGATACACATTGTGTTCTAGAGAAGCATCACCAACCCGTGTCGTTAGGGACACAGCTGGGTACACAGCTCACACTACATGACATTTTCAATATGGACACGACATGTACATGAATGGATAACATCAACCTATGTTGTTAGAAATACATTCAGGTACCTGGGTCAGCCGACACGGCCTGTTCAATCTTGAAACCGTGTGTGTATCTTAAGGTTTATCTACCCGTGTTGTTAGTTACATGGGTGTACACAGGGTCAACACTACATGGCTTGTTCAACTGGTACACGATGTGTTTCCACCAGACCTTCCCCACTCCATGTCTCTGTCCACGTGACATATGACATAGTTTGGGATTACGTGGCGTGTACATAAATTACATGGCATGTACTTTAGTAAAACATTTTCATCCCGAACAGAAGAATGCAAGCCGTGTAGTCAAAACTACCTGGCATGTATTCTGGGTTTTTTCGAATAGTAAGCCTCAGAAACTACTCCAGAACCCTGAAAAACATTAGAATAAACATTAAAGGTTCTTAATTCCGATCTGTGAGGGCCCATACTCCCCGCGAATAAATTCATGGCATATTATACATGTTATAACAAGGTAAAAAATTCAATGATCCACTGTGTTTTGGTCCATGAGGGCCCATAACACCTCAAGAACCAATGTTTGGCTTTCATTTAGTCCAAACAATACACAAAAATACCCTATAAAATAGTAGGTATTTTTATCAACACATCTATCACAACTTCATGCATATTCTATAAAACATTTATCACAACAACATGAAATTCCTAATGCACCCTATATGGAATCTAAAGAATGCATGACATGTGGTTTCTTGCAAGTGACTATATGATGCATGGGATTTAATAACCATATCTCTTTGGGTTGCAATAGAAATAGAACCTCAATAACATAAATAATAACCAAAAAAAACATGTGATTCAACTAATGTTGAAAATCATGGAAACCACAAACCTTCAAAACCATCAAATTGCATTAGACGTGGTTGATTTTCTTTTCTATGTACACGGGTTTTCTACTCTCGGGCACAACTTATTACCATGTACCTATTTCTTCCTATCCCTGGATAAAGGATCCAAATAGTAAGTTAAGAGAAATGAATTCCCTCTAATACCACTTTGTAATGTACCGGTTCCGGAAGCCACCTAGAGGTGCCCCGTACCCAGTTGGTCACATGACCTCAAGCACATTTCCATGAATGCCAGAGGTTGCAGACTAGTAACGAGGTCCTTGGGTGAGATAGTGGGGAAACTATGCCCTCATTGGAAGAGTACACAGTGGAAGTAAACCAATACAATGAAGAGTGGATGAAGTAACTATATCATTAAAATATATATTGGAATACTGATGGAATAAACTGGACCACACGTATAAAATTACGGATGATACATTTGTCCAAAAAGCAGCGAAACAAAAAACAATGCCGAAATACTGTACTATACCAAGTACAAAATAAGAAAAGTAATTAGCTTCACATAATCACATGAATAAGCATCGTGCCATGCTCTCTAGCTCCACAGCATGTCAAATACCTGATGTATAAGCACACTTTCCCTTATCTATACTAGCAACAATATATTCTGTTTGGGCCCAAAAAGAAGGACCAAACATGGTGTGAGACTAAATCGCAAAAGGAAACCACCATGATATTTGTTCCTAATAGTCCATGAGTATATGGTAGGTAAAATTATCGGAAATAGTAAACAAGAAAGTACTCAAAAAAAAATCCCTTGTTTCAATATCATGCAACAACTAAACAAGTAGATAAAAACAAACAGGTATCCCTCTAGGAAGCACCCATAGATAATCCCCTCTAGTCCAAACTAGCAACACAAGAAAGTAGTTAACACAATGGTATTTATCTGGGATGTACCCATAGCCTATCCCCTATAGTTCTACCTGACAAGTACATTCAACCCTTTATGAAGTACAATCAGTCTAGCCCCTCTAGTTCACCTTAAGAATAGACTGTCCGAGGAAGCACTTGCCATCAATTCCTCCTATAGTGTCATAATTAAAAAAAGGTTCTCTATGGAAGAAATTATGTCACATTCCCTCTATGGCCCACATCAAGGAACTACAGACACTCTGTTGTAGCACTCAACGTCAATTCCTCCTTGTGGTCTCACAACGTATGTAAAACAGACACTCTGGAGAAGACCTCAATGTATATTCTTCTTATGGTCTATACACTCAGTTCTCATAGCCCTGTATATAACGACCCATACAATACATACATTGTTAATACATCAAAATTGCATTACACTTATTACAACATATAACAAAACCATTAAAGGACCGTATAGGTATAGTGTTTTTAGAAACAGGGAAACATAAACAACTGGTTCATAAAGCATCTACACTATCTCCCATTTATTTCATCTTATCTAGAGTCCCTTTTGGCATATCCTACTAAATAACCTTCTTCCTGACCTAGGGAATGAAAAAATACAAAGGGGTGAGCTCAAATGCTCAGTAAGGGTAAACAAAATAAATATCAATCTCATTATATTCATAAGAACATAACATTTTGGAAATCTTACCCTGAAAAAGAGATCAAAATTTCATAACATGGGATAAATCATGGTAGTGAAATGTAATCACAATATTCATAACATAAAACATGAAGCTTTGTGTCATAAACACATAATCATATAGAATCATTTCTTATTACTCAAGACTCATTTCCAAGACTATCTTAGTGGACAAAGTCCATTTTTGAACTGGGTTCATTCCTCGTTTCAGTCCTGTTTCACTGAACCAGTTTAACCTGCCGGTCCGTCCATGTCTATCTCATGAGATATAAAATCATTACCCAATTCATTGAAGGGAGATATAGGTCCCACCCATCTCATAATGACACCATTATTATGTGCTCCACAAAATCATAAACCATACATCATACCATAACCCATGTAATAAAAATTGGATTCTGATACATTGTGACATCATAAAACAATTCATATAAGATAAAGAAATTAATAAAAATAATTACATAACAACATAATAAAATCAATGTAATAATGGGGATATAAACAGAACCCTTTATTTTCTTAGATGGAAAATAATTTTGATAAAACACTTGAACTCCATTCTTGAGGAAAATATCCCTTCTACATCAAAAACAATTTTCCTTTATTAACATGTCATACAATTATAAACTAACAGATGTTGATTAAGAATAATATTGAAAACATGTAAAGGAAGCTTCTTGGAAATAATTTTTTAAAAATACATTCATTCTGTATAAGTTAAAAAAACATTCTTCTCATACTTTTGTCGGAAAAGTCAAAAAGTACCTCGTACGAAAAATGACAACATATTCCTTTCATATCTTTTACTAAAAAACTCCTCGAAGGGTAAAATTGGATTTAAAAAATTTTAGGTGGATGTTAATAATATTAAATATTGTGGAAACATGGATGTGGATGATAAAATACACCCCAATAAATTCTAATGTTTAAACAATCTCAGATAAAAAGTGAGATTGTGATATTTCCCTTACCTTAGGTGTGATTTGCTTCGTAAGTGTCCGAACCTCCAGTATAATGATTTAAATAATGTCATTGACTTATTCCAGAATCATAATTGTTTTTATGATATCATATATGGTCATATTCTTAGCTTCTTATTATTAATATATCATTGTTACTTGTTATTTGGGTGTTTATTGCTTTTTGTTCTTATGCGTGTTTTGTCGAATAAATTTTTATTATTCTTTTTAGGTTATAGATACATAATTTACAAAATGGTATTAGTGTAATATATATCATATTTATTCACTCAATTCATTTATTTAATCATTATGCAATTAAAATCATGTCGAACGAGCCGCATCACATCATGGAGACAGTATTCCGTACGTACGCACGAGTGATGATATCGTTCCCATGATCGTGGAATTGTATTAGAGTATATGTATACTATTTCAGAATCAATATCACATTAAAATAATCATATATATTCATTAATTACACCATTATAACAATCCACATAAGGTGGTGGTGTAAAATAGATTACACCACGGCGTAGAGATGGTATTCTGTACGTACGCACGCGCGGTGATTTCGTTTTCTGTAGGATGGATAGATGGTGAAATAGGGTTGTTTAATACATATAATAACATATCATTATAATAGTTATACTTATATTATTAATTCATAATGATACACCTAACTATGAAGAAGTGGAAGAAGAAATAATGTTTAAAGAATTGGTAACGAACATTACCTCTTCTTTGAAGCGCTTCTTCGAGACCTCATTTTAGGGCACTAAAATTGGTCTTTGAAGAAGACCAGGACCTCTAGGATGTTTCTAGGGAAGTGGAGAGGAGACATTTTCCAGGGTTGGCCGAGCTTGAAGGCTCAAAGTGGTGTGAGGAATAGAGGGAGGAGGTTCCCTTTTATAAGGGAGGAGAGGGGCACCTTTGGAAAAAAAATATTATTTTATTATAAAGTCATATTCGGTTTTAAATATCTCCAATTAGATTTATTGCGAAGATAAGGTGGGTATGGGTCGAAAAAATATCATCCAATAGAACTTGGAAAAGTTTAGTTTACTATTTCAACCTTATCATTTAGATTTAACTTTAAGATAAATAATTTTAATTTTATCGTGTCTTTTTGCGTTCTTATACTATAAGGTTAATAAACTTAAAATAACAAGCCAAACGAACCCCAAGTTGTTTATTAAAAATATATATAACCTTATCTAAGTTATTTGGCCGACCTTATATTTTTAGGAATAATATTACAATTAATAATATAGTATTTTTTTTAAAAACAATTTTATGTCAATTTTGACACTATTTAGTAATTGATTTTTGTGAAAATCATAACAGAAATATTAGATCACAAAAAGTTTCTTAAATCAATAATAAAATGTCAAATTAACCTAAAACATTATTTTAATTCATAAAAAGTCTCAAATTACATTTATTTGGATATTATAACATCAATTATGTCAATATTTCATTAATAAGATAATTGCTGCATCATCTTTGTGTAATATATAAATTAAATTATTTAATGTCTAAAAATTACAGATAAAATACCATTATGTAGGAAATATTTTTAGCTTTCTAATGAATATTTATAGTCTAATTTATCATATGTATAACCCTATATTAAGAATTATTTACTTATTAAACTTTGATTTTAACTATTTTAAACCTTCTTTAAATAAATTAATAATAAATGTCCTAATCTAATCCAAGTGGGACTAAATGGTCATATTGTATTACTAATGTTGTTTTTGGACGAATTACACTTATCCAATAGAATTAGGAAATGTGTTAGGGTAATAATAATTACATTTTTACCCTTAATTACCATATTTACTTTTAACAGTGGTAAAAAAAGTAAAAAGTTACTATTCACCAAAAATTATTTTCATATCATTGAACCACATTTTAGTCCATGATATTAAACGTGTCTCTTGGATTTTCAAAATTCCACTCACAGAAGCGGTAAAATTAGGTTTTATGTGAATTTGGAAATTCTCCTAGGAGGTGGGTAACAAACGGTGAAAAGTTCAATAAAATTTATATATATATAAAATTATTATAAAATGACTCCAATGAATTGCATTGTACTTATATAGGTATTATGTATCAATTTTGACCTAAAATAAATTTAAATAAAATAAATAATTATTTAAATAAAAAGTCGGTTTTTAAATAGTAACCTAGCGTTTTCACTATTCATCAAAAATTGAAAGTTTCCAGAAAAATACCAAAATTTCACCCTTGTATAATTTCAATATTCCAAATCCAAAAATGAAGTCCATTTTGAAAAATAAAATTTACAAAATTTCAAAAAAGTGGTTATTACTATTCATAACAGCTAGTTTTTATAATATTTTAATAGCATATCATTGTTTAGTGAAACTCGGTATTACGTACGACGCAAGATATCAAGGAAGGTCGCGATTGCGTCTAAAGAAAGACAAGATAGTGTTGTGTGTTGTGAAAGATTCTATTGATGATTTATATAAAATAAAAACAAAGTATTTCTTATAAAAGTCTCGGGTGTTACATTCTACCCCCCTTAAAATGAATTTTTCCCTCGAAATTCATCACTTGTAACAAACAGATGAGGATACCTCTCCCTTATCATATCCTCAAGATCCCTTGTAGCATATTCTAATTGGTGGTTCCTCCATAAAACTTTAACCAAGTGTGTGGTCTTGTTCCGTGGGACTTTTTCGCTACGATCCAGAATCTCTATCGGCTGTTCTACATAAGAAAGATTTTTCTCCAGCCGTACAACTTCTGAGCAGAGTACATGTGAGGATTAGGTATGTACTTCCTCAGGAGAGATACATGGAACACATCGTGAACTTGGGAGAGATTCGGTGGATGTTCCAATCGGTAATCTACCTTCCCAACACAATCCATTATTTTGAAAGGACCGATATATCTAGGGCTCAACTTTCCCTTCTTTCCAAATCTCATTACTCTCTTCCAAGGAGATATTCATAAGAACACTTAATCACCCACTTCAAACTCTAGGTCTTTTATTTGGTTGTCGGCATAACATTTTTGTCGACATTGAGCAGATCTTATGTGTTGTTGAATAGATCTGACGTTTTATGCCATCTCATCAACAAGATGACATCCTAATAGCTTTCTTTCTCCAACTTAATCCCAGCAAGTTCGAGTCATGCATTTCTTTCCATAGAGAGCATCATAAAGAGCCATCTAAATACTGGAGTGAAAGCTATTATTATAAGAAAATTCCACCAAAGGTAGGTGTTGATCCCAACCACCTTTCAAATCCGTAGAGCAAGCTCTCAACATATCTTCTAGAGTTTGAATTGTCCTCTTAGATTGACCGTCTGTCTAAGGATGATAAGCAGTGAGGAAACTCAACTCTGTATCCAGAGTATGATGAAGACTTCACCAGAAATTCGAGGTAAACCTCAGATCCCGATCAGATATAATGGAAATTGGTACTCCATGCAATATTACCACTTCCTTTACATATATCCTGGCAAGCTGATCCAGAGAGAAATCCTCTCTAATAGTGATGAAGTGTGCCGAATTTGTAAGATGATCAACTATGACCCAGATAGAATTATTGCCTTTGGATGTTTTAGGAAGTCCTGTGACAACGTCCATAGTGACATTTTCCCATTTCCATTCGGGTATGGGTAATGGTTGTAACATCCCCATAGATTTCTGTCTCTCATCATTAACTTTCTGACAAACCAAGCATCGAGAGACCTATTCAACAACATCTCTTTTCATACCATCCCACCAGAAGTACTCTTTTAGGTCCCTATACATCTTCGTGCTTCCAAGATGAATAGATAATGAAGAACTATGAGCCTCATCCTGCAGCTCCTTCTTTAATTCTGGGATGGGAGGAACACAAAACCGATTCCTGAACATTATTATCCCATCACAATCAAGGTTGAATTCAGGAACAATTCCCACCTTATTTTGTAACTCTACATCTTCTTTCTATGCCTCTTTAATCTTAACATGTCTAGATGGTTGAACATTCATTTGAGAAAGATATGATTTTTCCCCTTTCATTATAATTCCAAGATCCATCCTGTGTAAATCCATAAATATTGGAACTTTTTTTATCCTCATCATGGATAAACTAGCATGGTCTTCTCGACTCAATGCATCTGCCACATTGTTTGCTTTCCGAGGGTGGTAATGAATTGAGCAGTCGTAATCTTTAATCAGCTCCAACCATCTTCTTTGGCACATATTCAGCTCCTTTTGTGTGAAAATATACTTTAAACTTTTATGATCAGTATAAATGTCACACAATTCTCCATAAAGATAATGCCTACAAATATTTAATGCAATTATTACCGCAGCTAACTCCAAATCATGAGTTGGGTAATTTTTCTCAATGATTTTCCACTGTCGTGAGTCATAAGCTATCACCATATCATTTTGCATAAGAACACACCCCAATCCCTTCTTGGATGCATCACTGTAGATCACAAACCTTTCTCTACTACAAGGCAGTGTGAGAACAGGTTCACTGGATAACCTTCATTTCAACTACTTGAAATTCTCTTCACATTATTCCGTCCAAAAAAACATAACTCTTTTCCGAGTAAACCTGGTGAGTGGATTAGATAATCATGAAAACTCTTTCACAAAACATCGATAATATCCAGCCAAACCATGAATACTTCGGATCTCAGTTATTGTTGTTGGTCTCGACCTTCTTTAGATAACCTCTGTTTTTGCTGGATGCATAGATATCCCCTCTTTTGTGATTATGTGACCCTAAAATGAAACTTCTTGAAGCCAAAATTCACACTTGGTAAATTTGGCATAAAGATTCTCCTTTATCAGGGTCTTCAATATAATTCTCAAGTCATCTTCATGTTCTTCCTTGCCCTTTGAATAAACAAGAATATCGTCTATAAATACTACCACAAACTGATCAAGATAGTCTCTAAAGACTCTATTAATCAGATCCATGAAGATAGAAGGGGAATTAGTAAGACCAAATGGCATCACTATAAATTCATAGTGTCCATACCTTGTACGGAAAGCTGTCTTTGGTATATCCTCCCTTTTGACCCTTAATTGATGATACCATGAACGAAGATCAATCATGGAAAAGTATTGAGCTCCGCATAGTTGGTCAAATCAGTCATCAATGCACGGGAGAGGATATTTGTTCTTGATAGTGATCTTGTTAAGTTCTCGATAATCGATGTAGAGTATCATTGATCAATGTTTTCCTTAACAAACAGAACAGGTGCTCCCCAAGGTGATGCACTAGGGAATATGAACCCCTAATCAATATTCTCTTGGAGTTGCTTCTTCAATTCCTACAACTCAGTTGGGGTCATTCTATAAGGTGTCTTTGAAATAGGTAAAGCACCCGGTATGAGTTCTATTGAAATCTCAACTTCACGTTTTGGTGGAAGACCCGTCAATTCCTCTAGAAATACATCACCATACTCCAGTGCATATTCTTAATCGTGAGTTTCTCACCAAACATTTGAGATAAATAACCTTTATTTAGTGGATTCAAGACCCATAAGATGGAAGAAATTTCCACTGGAAGGTTATGTTCATCCTTGCATCGATAGAAGATCAAATATTGATCCGGAATATGAAATGTGACTTCCCTTCATTGGCAATTGATATGAGCTAAATATAGAGAAAGCCAATCCATGCCATGAATCACATCAAATTACACTATAGGGAGGATCACAAGATTTGCAGGAAGCACTTTCCCACAAACATCAATCGGAGAAGAATTATAAAATTTTGATGCGACTGTTGTGCCATTAGGGGTTGTCACAGCTAACTCAACATCTAATTGTTGAGGTAATACAGTGATACCTGTAGAAAATTCTTCAGAAAGAAAAGAGTGGGTGGATCCAGAATCAAATAAAACATTTTCTACTTTATAGTGGATGGTAAGTGTACCTTTCACCACTTCGTTATCGTACTCCACATCGCTGATAGAAATATTAGGTGTCTTTCCTTGATCATTAGCCTTAAGAGTTTGTTGATGTCAATCATCATAAAAAACCCTTGGATTTGGGCATTGATTGGCATAATTCCCCATCTCCTTCCACTTGTAACATTGAAGTTTAGGAGGTGCACTCTGTGTAGCTTTTTCATTGTTCGCATCACTAGACATCTTCTTCCCATCATTGCGGCATTAAAATTCCTGATGAACTTCCTATCAATATTTGAAACATTTACTTGTCCCTTTAAGACAACTCCCTCCATGTTTCTTTCCACACTTTGAGCATAAGGGAAAACTCATCTTCTTTTCAGTGTGCTCATTAGATTTTCCTTTGAATTCCATTTTCATATTCTTATCAAACCCATATGACTGATGGGTTACTCCAATCTCCATCACAACTTTGAGAGCACATCGAACGATTTCCTCATAGCTATTGAAGTCCCTTATGGATAACGCCCTTCGAGGACTTGGTTTTAAGCCAATAAAGAATCGATCGATCTTACTCTCAAGTTGGATAATAATACTAGAAGCGTACCTTGAAAGTCTTGTAAAACTTTCTTCATAGGTACCAACAGATTCATCATCCATTCGATTTAGTTCAAGAAACTCATTCTCCATCTTGGTTCGGAGAATACGAGGGAAGTACTTATTGAAAAATAAGATCTTAAACTCTTCCCATTCCATGGACTCAATTTCTTCTCTTGGCCTCGTATTCTTTATAATATTCCACCATTGATCAGCATCGCCTTCCAAATGATACATTGCTAAGATGAATTTATCATGTTCAAAACATTTAAGAATTGAAAATATCTTTTTAGTAGTACTGATCCATTGTTCATCAACTAATGGATCAGTAGACCCGCTGAATGAAAGGAGATGTTGTCTCATGAAGGATTAAACAGAATGTTGCTCCTTCCTTTTCTCGTTTGGAAGTCCTTCATGATTCATAGCTTGAGAACATTTTGTGAGCATGGCTAAAAGATATTGCATTCCAGCTCCCATAACGTTTGGTTTCTTAGGGGGACAATCATTGCATTGCTCATCGCATTCCTCATTAACACGGTTCCTTCAGGTTCCAGCCATTGACTAAAACCAAGAACAATAGTGTGAGAAACACTAATTATAATAGGAAAACAAAATAATCAAGAATAAAATTTCACACTTAAGGTCTTATCCTAGGTTATACATGGCCATTTCTAAAACACTAAGATTGGGTTCTATGTTTATACTTATCCTTAGGATTCTTAATAAGGCTTTCACATCGTAGTTTCGAAAGGTTGACTATACCTTTCCTCTGATACCAACTATAACGACCCATAATTTACATACATTGTTAATACATAAAAATTAAAGTACACTTATTACAAAATATAACAAAACCATGAAAGGATCGTATAGGTATAGTGTCTTTGGAAACTGGGAAACATAAACAACTGGTTGATAAATCATCTACACTGTCTCCCATTTATTTTATCATATCTAGAGTTCTTTTTGGAATATCCTACTTAATAAACTTCTTCCTGACCTGGGGAAAGAAAATATACAAAGGGGTGAGCTCAAATGCTCAGTAAGGGTAAACAAAATAAATATCAATCACATCATTTTCATAAGAACATAACATTTTAGAAATCTTACCCTTCAAAAGACATCAAAATTTCATAACATGGGATAAATTATGATAGTGAAATGTATTCACAATAATCATAACTTAAAACATGAAGCTTTGTGGCATACACACATAATCATATAGAATCATTTCTTATTAGTCAATACTCATTTCCAAGACTATTTTAGTGGACAAAGTCCATTTCTGAACCGAGTTCATTCCTCATTTCTGTCCTGTTTCACTGAACCGGTTTAACCTGCCGTTCCAGCCATGTCTATCCCATTAGATATATAATCTTTACCCAATGAACTGGAGGGAGATATACGTCCCACCCATCTCATAATGATACCATTCTTATGTGTGCCACAAAATCATAAACCATACATCATAGCATAACCCATGTAATAAAAATGGGATTCTTAATCATCATGACATCATAAAATAATTCATATAAGATAAAGGAATTCATAAAAATAATTCCTTTACAACATAATCAAATCAATGCAATAATAGGGATAGAAACAGAAACCATTATTATCATAGATGGAAAATAATTCTGATAAAACACTTGAACTCCATTCATGAGGAAAATATCCTTTCTACTTCAAAAACACTTTTCCTTTCTTAACATGTCATACAATTATAAACTAAAAGAATTTGATTAAAAATAGACATGAAAACTTGTAAAGTATGCTTCTTGGAAATAATGTATTAAAAATCCATTCATGCCGTATATGTTAAAAAACATTCTTCTCGTACTTTTGTCAGAAAATCCAAAAAGTACCTCGTACGAAAAACGACAAAATATTCCTTTCATATCATTTACTAAAAACTCACCGAAGGTAAAATTGGATATAAAAAATTGTAGGTGGATGGAAATAATATTAAATATTGGGGAGACATGGATTTGGATGATAAAATACTTCCCAGTAAATTCCAAAGTATAAACAATATCAGATAAAAATGAGATTGTGATATTTCCCTTACCTTACGTCTGATTTGCTTCGTAAGTGTCCGAAACTCCTGTATAATGATTTAAATAATGTCATTGACATATTCCAGAATCATACTTATTTTTATGATACATATATGTTCATATTCGTAACTTCTTGTTAGTAATATTTCATTGTTACTTGTTATTCGTGTGTATATTTCTTTTTGTTCTTATGCCTATTTTGTCGAATAAATTCTTATTCTACTTTTTAGGTTATAGATACATCATTTCCAGAATGGTATTATTGTAATATATATCATATCTATTCACTCAATTCATTTATGAAATCATTATTCAATGAAAATCATGTAGAACGAGTCGCATCACATCGTGGAGACGGTATTCCGTACGTACGCATGAGTGATGATATCCTTCTCATGATCAAGGAATTGTATTGGAGTGTATGTATACTATTTCAGAATCAATATCACTTTACAATAATCATATATATTCATTTTTTACACCATTATACCCATCCAAGTATGGTGGTGGTGGAAAATAGATTACACCACGGCGTGGAGACAGTATTCTCTATGTACGCAGGCGCGGTGATTTCATTTTCCGTAGGATGGATAGATGGTGAAATAGGGTTGTTTCATACTTATAATAACATATCAGCATATGAGTGATACTTATGCTATTAATTAATAATGAAAAAACTAAAGATGAATAAGTGGAAGAAGAGATAAAGTTGAATGAATCGGTAACAGACATTACCTCTTCTTTGAAGCGCTTCTTTGAGACCTCCTTTTAGGGAACTAAAATTGGTCTTTGAAGAATACAAGAACCTCTAGAATGTTTCTAGGGAAGTTGAGAGGATAAATTGGCAGGGGTAGGCCGATTTTGAATGCTCAACGTGGTGTGAGGAAGAGAGGGAGGAGGTGCCCTTTTATAAGGGAGGAGAGGGGAACCTTTGGAAAAACAAAAAATATTATTTTATTATAAAGACATATTCAGTTTTAAATAGATAAAAATTGATTTATTTAGAAGATAAGGTGGTGATGGGTCGAAATCATCTCATCCAATAGAATTTGGACATGTTTAGTTTACTATTTTAACCTTATCATTTAGATTTATCTTTAAGTTAAATAATTTTACTTTTACCGCGTCTTTTTGTGTTCTTACACTATAAGGTTAATAAACATACTATAACAAGCCAAAAGAACCCCAAGATGTTTATTATGATTATATATAATCTTATCTAAGTCATTTGGCCGAACCTTAGATTTTTAGGATTAAAATAACAATTCGTAATATAATATTTGTTTTAAAAACTATTTTATGTCAATTTTGACTCTATTTAGTAATTGATGTTTGTGAAACTCATAGCAGACAAATTATTTCGAAAAATGTTACTTAAATCAATAATAACATGTCATATTAACCTAGATAATTAGTGAAATTCATAAAAAGCCTCAAATTACATTTATTTGGGTATTATAACATCAATTCTGTAAATATTTTATTAATAAGATAATTACTCCATCATCTTTGTGTCATATATAAATTAAATTATTTAATGACTAAAAATTACAGTTAAAACACCATTATGTAGGAAATATTTTTAGATTTCTAATGAATATTTATAGTCGAATTTATCTTATGTATAACCCTATATTAAAAATTATTTACTTATTAAACATTGATTTTAACTATTTGAACCCTTCTTTAAATAAATTAATAATAAATGTCCTAATCTAATCCAAGTGGGCCTAAATGGTCATATTTTATTCCTAAGATTGATTTTGGTCGAATTACACTTATCCAATAGAATTAGGACATGTTTTAGGGTAATAATAATAACATTTTTACCCTTAATTACCCTATTTATTTTTAACCATGGAAGAAAAAGTAACAAGTTACTATTCACCAAAAATTATTTCCATCTCATTGAACCACATTTTAGTCCTTGATATTAACCGTGTCTCTCGGATTTTTGAAATTCCACTCACAGAAGCGGTAAAATTAGGTTTTATGTGAATTTGGAAATTCTCCTAGGAGGTGAGTAAAAGACGGTGAAAAGTTCAATAAAATTTTTATATATCTAAAATTATTATAAAATGACTCCAATTAATTGCATTGAACTTATATAGGTATTATGTATCAATTTTGACCTAATATAAATTTAAATAAAATAAATAATTATTTAAATAAAAAGTCGGTTTTTAAATAGTAACCTAGTGTTTTCACTATTCATCAAAAATTGAAAGTTTCAAGAAAAATACCAAAATTTCACCCTAGGATAAATTCGATATTCCGAATCCAAAAATGAAGTCCATTTTGAAAAATAAAATTTCCAAAATTTCCAAAATTAGTTATTACTATTCATAACTGTTATTTTTAATAATATTTTAATAGCATATCGTTGTTTAGTGAAACTCGGTATTGAGTACGACGCAAGCTATCAAGGAAGGTGGTGATTGCGTGTAAAGCAAGCCAAGCTAGTGTTTTGTGTAGTGAAAGATTCCTTTGATGATTTATATAAAATAAAAACAAAATATTTCTTATAAAAGTCTTGAGCGTTACACTGTGTAAGTAAAGAAAGTGTAGCAGCGCGGATCTGCAAAGGTAAACCTCAAGAACTACTTGGCTAGAATTCTACAGAGTAAAATCACAATAGAACAACCGTCACATCATCCTAAATTACTAGGAATGAAAAATTAAACAACAGCCTTACAAAAAAATTAGACCCGAAAGTCAAAACAGGCAAAACATGCAAGGGAAACACATCCAAAGAACATAAATTCACCCTATTCTCAATAAATAATCAACTAATCAAGAATACAACCATATAAGACAAACAATCGGTTAAAATGATAAACTTGAAATACCAGATTCATCGGTATTGGGAATATTTGCACATAAAACTCAAAGTCATTCAACAGAAAGGCACAAACCACCTATATTGATGTTAGAAGATCGATATATGTGAACCCCAAGGCTTTAATCCACTTAAAACATTGAAGATCTACCAAAAAAAATTAAACCTTTAATGGATGATAACTTGAGGAAGATGATGAATAATGAAACGATGAACAAGCAGAAGAGAGAGCTTAATGAGGCGATCCCAATGCAATTGATGAAGGCCAAATCTACGATCAGATGGAGGCTCTTGGGCATGGAGAAGGATCATGGCTATATGAGTTTTCTTAGATTATGAAAACTTATATGAAGTCGGTTGTGGTGATTTGATGCGTCCCATGTGCATTTAATGAAGAAAACGAATGTACATGGCATGTACTTTTGAAGTACATGGCATGTACTCACCATTTCTATACTACACATTAGGCGGCCTCCAAGTCACCCCCACACGACCATGTGCATGGCCACGACACGACCAACACCCAACTTCCTTTGGTAATTGAGTACACGGTGTGTAATAATAAAGTACACGACATGTACATTGAAAATTTAAAAAAACATATTTTTCACAAAAACAACTAGAAAATGCAAACATACATGAAAATAAGATCTGGATTATGACATTAGGATCACACATAAACTTGTGGAATTGCATTCAGGTCCATGAAAAACTCTATGAACAATTAATAAGGTTAACTCAAAAAAATTTGAACATGAAATCAAGTTCACGCATAAACATAAGGATATGAAACCAGGTCCATGACTAACATTGAGAAAATATAATAAGGTTCTTTTATAATATTATGAACATGACATTCGGTTCGCAGTTGATATACTTACTCATTATTCATCCATCATGACCTACTTCATTAGAGGGAGATATATATCCAACTGAAGACATAAAAACCATACATATGAGTGACTCCAAATTATAAAATATAATCACATCATAACCAATGAAATGATATGGGCATCATGAACATTTAATAATATAATTCACTATGGAAAAGAGATAGGTCTCATAATCACCTCCCGTGACAAAAAACAGGTGTCAAAATCTTATAACTCATGGTAGAGAAAAAAGTGTAATAAATATTATTCCCTGATAACATTAAATATTCATAGGAAGGAAATGATAGGATGTGTTGAATAATTTCGCTTGAAAAGAATGAGTAACACCAACAGATATAGTCATAGATGGGAAATAATTTGGAAATTTATTTTAAATATACATCTTGAGGAAAATATCCTTTATCATTTGAAAAAATACATTTCAAATCATTAAACCATTTAAAACACATTTCCTTGAATATAAACATGAATACTTATAAATAAATCATTGGAATCATTATGGAAACATTTTTCATTAACAAATTATAAATAATTCTTGATAATGGACAAAATATTTCATAATCATAAAACATCCATGAAAACATTTTTCATTGAAAGTAGCTTTGAAATATTTTAAAGGATGATTTGAAAAACCCTAAAACATTTTTTAAAATGAAAATTAATTAAAAAACACTTCAAATAAATTAATTTATAGAATATTGATAGAAAAAATTCCATTAAATTTTTCTTGTAACCATACCATGGAACCTTTATAGAAATGATAGTAACAACAGTGGTATGTCTGTATGCATTGAACATTCAATTTTTTACGATAAATGTTCTCAAAATTGACATTATAAGAAATTGAAAGAATACCCAATATATCATTATAGAATTTAAAAAATGTGTAATGTTTTCATTTAATATCATCTGATTATAGTAAAAAAATTAAATTCATTTTTTGAAATCATGGTTTTTAAAGAATACCAATTCTTTATAGAAATGATAAATAAAGTCATATATTCATTAATGAATTTTATTAGTTAACCTAAATTCCAAAAGGTGGAACAAGTGGTACTAGTACATGAATTTATCATGAGAAATCATAGTTTAATATAATATATGGGACATAATGAGAGATATATCCTGAGTTGTCATCAATTGAATCATAATCATAAAAAATATCGCTAAATGTTGAGACTATTTCATTAGACTTATTCTAATTGGTCACATGGAATCATACTACCCATGTAAAAAATGAAATTTTAAGAAGATTATAATATCATTAAAATAAGAATATGCATGATATAATATTTCAATTGGCGGTTTATACACATCTCAAGAAATATTTGTGGTGAAGAAGCCCTGTATCACATGGTAAAAAAGGTATGATTAAATTCCCTTACGATATGTCTTGAATATCAACATACTCATTCAATCCTCATGTATGTCAATTTTATGTTTATTATAAATATATAAAATTACAATATTCATATATATATTATCATTTATGATTTACATTAGCTTTTATATTACCCATTTATCATTAACTCCGTGTTTCAGGTGATAAATAACCTGTTAATCATACTTGATTTGACATATTATTCTTAATATTATAATATGGATCATGATTTATTTATTTATAGAATGTGATATATGAAATAAATTTCATATATATTTAGTATATAATTATTTATAATAATATTTAATGATAAATAAAATATACCATTCTTGTAGATGGTTGTTCGTACGTATGATTGAACACAATTTTTGTTTTCAAGTCATCTTAAATGAATGAAGGTAAATGAAATATAAGTAAATAAATAAATATAATATAATATGATTATATTAGAATTAATATGTAATCTTTAACTTATATTTTTTTAAAAAAATCTTCAATACTTTCCATGTATGGTGTGAACGAATCACAATGTTTTGAAGAGGTGGTAATTAGAACATCCACAAATGAAGTTATCGTTTATACACAACATTGACCAAAAAAAGGTATGTTCTATTAAAAAATAAAATAAGGATAATGAAATCATAGAAATAATATATATTATTTCAAAAATAGAGGTTCCATCATAATGACCACATATACGGTTTAGTAAAAAGATAATGACCAACTTTGTTTTGTGAGGTAGTATTTCACCGTAAAAAAGAACGATAAGTTTGTCACCCATTAAATGGAAATGTGTGTAAGTGAATGTAAGAAATTTAATAAAAAACATTTCAATATATATAGTGTACTTTATTTAACTTATTTAAATGTAATATGACTATTTTAGGTATATTATATGTAATTTAATGATATGTGATCATTATAATGTGTTACCTTTTCAATCAAGAAACTTATTTTGGTTTTCACCAAAGGGATTCCTTAGAAGGATTACTGCACAAATGGGAGATTATATGTCAATGAGAGGTATTTTTAGGAGATATTTTTTCTAAAAATTGTTAATCCAATACTCTTGGGAGGTGTGATGATGATGGAGTGGTGGTGGCCTTTTTTAAGGAAGGGAAAAGACACACTTGGCATTTTTTGAGAACAAGTTAGGTGTACCCACGTTTTAACTGTACTTTCATAAAAACAAACCAAAATACGTAATGTCCTGATTATGGATGAAATATTTCTAGCCAATAAGTTTTGGAAAGATGTAAAGGTCATTTTGGGCATTATGTTTTTCATCTATTTCATAGTTAAGCTTACTTTTAACTTAATCGATGTAATTAATTTTAATTAAATTCACCAATATTTTTTGTCAAAAATAACTTGATCATAATAGAAATTATAAATTATGATGATTAAATATCTGGAATACATATTACCAAAGTAAAATCACATAAGTGACATATATTAATTTAAATTTAATCCCATAGTCGGGTTGGCAATGCATGTTTTTATAATTTAAATTTTTTCAAAATTATGATTTCTTTCTATATTAAATATCATAGTAAAATTGGGTCCAACGACCTATATTGGTTTAATTGATTAAAATATTATATAAATAAACTTTTTAAAAAAATTAGATTATAATTAAACCTTATATATAATCTATATGAAATCATTTTTTAGTATTAAAATACATTATTTTTAACTATTAATTAAAAAATAAAACCATAGAGGAAAATATCCAAATTTTGACCTAACCTAATTTTTATGTTTATATTTAAAATATGAAGTTTAATTTAACATATTAAATATAAAAAAGTTAAAAAATTGGATTTAAAATTGCTTATCCATTTAAAGGGGGTAAAACTACAACTAAAAAAATATAGGTTTTTAATCACACAAATGGGTTTATTGTTATCTTATAGCTATCAAATCTAATTAATGTATATAAAAAATATTTGATTCAGAATATAACATATGTATTAAAATAATATAACCCACTGATTATAATTAATATAATTTATTAGTGTAAAATAGCTGTGTTACCATAAAAAATATAATATTTTCAATTATAATTTTCTGGAATTCAAATTTTTTAATCATTAATTGGTAACCTATGAATTCAAATTATATTTGTGTAAAAATTATATTTTAAAGAATTATATAATATTATTCATAAATTCTAATTTAACGGAAAGGTTATGCCATATTATATTATATGATAATATTTTCATAAAATATTATTGTTTTGTAAAACATGGTCTTGCGTGTTGTGCAATCCATCATGAAATGTAATTGTTTCATGTAATAAATCAAACCATGGTGTTCTATGAAGAGAAAGTTTAAATATATGTTTTTTAGTGCATGAATAACTTGGTTTTGCAGATAACTCAACCTAATCATATTAATTTATAACAAAACAAACTTTTTATAGAGTTATTTGAATGGAAAAATAGAAGAAATATTAAATTAATTAAAAAGACAATTTCAAAAAAAAAATTGGGGTGTTTCAATAACAAACCCTACATACTATATAATTTCAATATTCAAATAAACATATATGAGACCTGTATATATATATACACAATAATTTTACAAACACAAATATGTACGTAACAAATGAAATATTATATATAAACAAATACACATAATATATTTGTAATATATTTTCATTTTAATATTCTTTTGATAATTTTATTTAGTAACATAATATATTTAATATATTATGATTTTAATTAGAAAAAAATTATTTAAATATTTTGAATATTATTACAGCTAGTATTTTTTTTATTTTTAATATTTCATAATTTTTTAGGATTTAATAATTTTCATATATTTATTTTAATATATTTATATATAGTTCTATAATATTCCGAATATGTATTTATAGGAAATTTTTTATATATCATCATATTAAAATGAAATTTCTAAAAATTTTATAACCTATCTACGTTATCAATATTTTTATGGTCTACCCATTTTTAATAATTCAATTTCACCCATTTTTTACATTTATTAAATGTAGATTATATAATAATTAATAAAGCTAAAAATATATTTGAAAAAAAATTTATAATTAAAAATATTTATAAATTCCTATTTACAATATTTATAAAATAACATATTTAGAATAAAAAATATATAAAAAATTTCTTTTAAAAAGTATATTTAGATTTTTAATTAATTAATCATATTTTGAAATAATTATAAAATTATTTTTAATGTTTTGAAATAGTGAATATATATACTATATATAAATTTTATATTTTTTTAGTAAATTTATATATAATTCAATGAATATATAAAATGATACAAATATATTTATAATATTAAATATATAATTTTAAATATATTTGAAAATATATTTATCTATAAATGAATATTTATTAGTTTGTTATAAATTTATAAATTTATAATTATAATAAAATATTTACAATTTTTTTAACATAAGTTTTTATCTAATTAAATAATAATAATTATATATTAAAATAATTATAAAATTATTTTAAATATATTTAAATAACGAATACATTTAATATATTTATTTTTATATTATATTTATTATATATGTAATTATATTAATATCTATTTATATAATTTTAATATTAATTTTAATTATAAATCATTATCATTGCAAAAAGTGCTAATAAAATCTATATTAATCATTCCTAAATCATTATCACTAATAAAGAGGGATTTTTTATGCATTAAAAAATATTGATAAAGAAGTATTTTATTGGTGCATATTATTTTAGTAATGATAAAACCCCACTTTATTAGTGATTTTTAGAAGCACTAATAAAACCCTCCCTAGCCTTTTCAAAAAAAACTCTTACTGAACTGATTTTATCATTCTATAAAAGCTCTCACATAAGTTCATCTTTGTCATTCGTCCCCAATGATACTCTCTTGGAATGATCAACTTTCAAATATAATATATGTAATATTTTTTAGCTTCCCCTGTCATTTCATGATTTAATAATATGGAATCTCATCATATCACTGTTTCCAATTTTGTTAATTTTATGACTTCTTTCAATTAATTGTTCATAGCATCCATGGGAGGAATATATTTCATCTTCTAAAAACGTTTTCTTGTTCTGATTATCTCTATGAAAAGTATTATCTTAAAAACTAACCATATAATCAAGTTGGTTGTTTTTCTTTAATGTACACGCACCCACTATACCCATTCCTATACATGAATAGAGCTAATGTTGGGGGTATCCATGACAAAAGGGTTTAATGGGAGGCCCAACAATATTTATTAAGGGATTCTATGTTTTTATTTTGTTTTCATCAATGATATCCACCCACCTCAATGACCCATTTTATAAGATATTTTATAACAAAGTGTAGAAGTGGGGAAAACTCATGCACCTTTCATCCCTCCCATAATTTATTATTATTTATTTACATATTTAACAATAGTTTTTATCTATACATGTTAATTTAAATATAAACTAATTCCCATATTCCACATGGAGGAAGACATTATTGCACAATGCCTTCTCAAAACCTCAACATTATTATTATATAGTGGAAATATGGTTTCATTTTCTAGTCCATGACATAATGGATTATTTTTATTCCATCTCACTTGTTGAATATCAAACATCCACATCATCTACCACTCTCTACAAAATATTTAGAAATTATACCATCATTCACATATATTTTGTTTCTAGACAACATTGTTCTCTGAAAATTAACCCCTACACCGCCATGGACAACATACATAAAGGATCGTTATTAATGAGTCATGCCACACCTATGTATCCTAATATTGTATCAACAATTTTTTTATAATGTTAGTTTTTTATTTTTTTTCTTTCAATACTTTTCATTGTAAAATATTATTGTATAATGGATTAGTACATGACATAAGAGCTCATTATAAATATATAAGATATTCACATGTGTAATCCATATGGCTTGAAGGTTATCATTCCAAAATGGTTTCATCCTTTTTAATTATATGATACTCAAACTGAACTCCATCATGTCATGATATATATTTCTGAAATATTGTTTATACAACATTTTTTGGAGCTTCTCTATGGTTAATTATAAAGACTCATTATATAATAAATTAAATAATCCAATTTATTATTATTGAGGTGTTTAGGGTTATCTATGTTGGCTATTTTGTGTGTTCCATGTTGTTTATTTCAAGTGAGATACAATTATTTGTTTGAGCGAGGACACTGGAATATAAATTGTTGTGGATACCCCATCACTAGAAATTTACATATCCACATTCTCTAATCTTTAACTCTTTTGAGGTTTTATTCCTCATTATTTTAACTCATTTGATAATAATTTTTTTACTATTATTTTTAATGGTTATAATTTATAATCTAATTAATTGAAATTTTATTTATGTATTAGGATTTGTTTTATTTATTTATTCGATGTTATATATGGTGATTGACTGACTAATCAATTAATCTATAGATTGATTTTCTGAGATGTATAAATTTATGGTTTTATGTTATAATAATATGTTTCTATTTTCCAATTTATTATTCTAGATGAATGTGTTTTTCAAAAAGATATAATCAATAGGATAATAAATATTTAAAATAAAATGGGGAATTTTAATTATTCCTCAGTTATTTTGGGATGTAAAAGATTATAATTTCTATATTATTATAAATTATTGATGATTGAATGAATTTTTAAAAATTTTATTTTGAATTTTTTTTTATGTTTTAGTGTTTTATTATTTTTAAATATGACAATCATGTGTTTATCTGTAATCCATAAAAGTGATTTTGGGAAACTATTTCTTATTAGTATAAAAGTTACTCAAAATATTTCTAAAATTATAATTTTTAGAAATTGAATGTTTTAAATAAATAGTTAATGTTGACATTTTTTGGAGTTAGATTATAAATTTGATTTGTGAGGTGATTCAATGTAATTATTATTGAATAAATTCTTATTTTATTATATTTAAGTGATTATTAAATTGATAAATACACATGATTATAGTTAATTTGATATTTTAATGAGTTTTGAAGTGGTTATAAATTATTTTTATTGAATCATTTGTCATGTGGGATATTTAATATGGATGAAATAGTTATTATGGATTATGAAGATGAAAATTTATTTTCTTCTTTGGATTAAAATGTTTTTCTATAAATAAATTAGTTTCTGTATATTTTTATTAGTCTAATGATTATCTAATATTGTTGTATTGAAACTATAATTATATATTAAGATCCAGTTATCTTAACACTTGTGATTTGTTTCTCCCCCTCAATCATATTTTTTTGTTTTTAATTTTTTGGAATTGTTTTAACAGCGTGTGAACGAGGGATATTTTTTGTACTTTATCTACCACATTGATTCTCCACAAAATCTATCCTTCAAAATTTATCGTTATTTTACCCTCTCCCTCTCTCTTAAATTCATTCTCACTTACTCTTCATTATATCCCACACAGATTTCATAGACCTCCAATCTCTACACTGCAATACACTACGAACATATCTTATATGGTGGTGACCTTAAATGATATATATGCAGTGATTTTGTTATAAAAAATGTAATTATCTCAATGTTTTTTATTTCCCACCATCTCAATTTGTTTAAAATAAAATAATTCTACCCAAATTTATCCAATTTTCCCTCATACATCAACGGATTGAAACCCAAATGTATTTTTAAAACATTTCATTACCTTGTTTATTTTATTTTTAGTGACCATTAAAGTATCATATTTCAATATTGATGTTATTTCAAAAAAAATCATGAAATATGATTACATTACATAATCAATTTCAATTTCTTATATGTGGGAAGTTTATTTGATGATATATTAATAAAGGGGGTATTCTTATTTATTATTAGTGATTTTTTATTATTTAAATATAATTATAAATATTCTATGAATTTATTTTATATTATTATGTAATGAATATTTTAGGATTGTATATTTTTAATTCACATTCCTTTGATTTAAACTGTAATATAATATGTATGTTTTGTATTAAAAATATAATTATTTAATAAATAATCCATGTACACAATATTATTGTTAATATTTATATCTATTTTGTATTATTAGGAATGGTTTCGGTCTCACCCATAAAAATATTTAATTTAGAAACATTATCTCAGACACATATAGGATTAGAACACGGTTGATGAATTTAATAACAATTATAATAATCTCCCATATACCCGTTATATGAATATTATTGACAATGATTATACTCATCGGGATATACCTAGGATGGTTTTGAAAAACATTTGAGGTGGATAGATTATAGTGATATGTTTCACTTTTATAGGTGTAATTAGAATTTTTTGGTTTTCAATGATGTGAAATCAATGCCAACTAAATTTTTAGGATTGATTATTAGTGGAATTTTTTAGGGTATTCTAAAGGAAATTGAATATAGGTTTTCAATTTTTTAGGATATGAGAAATATAACTATGTTTGAAAACTATTATATTTTTAAAATATGCGTTTTAAGTGGAATATAGTAAAAATATATGTGTTATATTTCTTATAATCCATTCTACTAAAAAGTATTCTAAAAAATATAGTAATAGGGAATCCATCTTCAATTATGTAGTCGATAACAGTTTCATCCATTCGTTTTATTAAATTCCAATATCTGTGACCCCGTGTAAAATTATGGAAATTACCATATATTGTATGTTCATAAGAAATATATTTTTCAAACAATTTAAAAAGCCTGTTCATAGTTAAATGATATGAAAGAACAAGAATTACAAAGGGGCGTCTACTATACAATAATAATTAAATTATTTTTATTGATATATTTTTAGCACCCTTTTTCCTTAAAATAATTTAATCAAGATCCTAGACCAACAACCACTATTTAAGACCCATTTGTTATTTTTATTGTTACCCTTATTTATATTTATAACTTTCTCGGTATCAAAAATGATAACATTTATATGTTGGGTTCCCCTTTTTATAATTATCGATAATATTATCATTTTATAATTAATGATTTATGTGCATTTATTTATTTATTTTTATAAAAAATGAATATTTTATGTATCAAATAGAATCAAGATGAATCCAAAATTGATTCACACTAATCAAATGATAATAGTATGAATATGGAGTTAAATAATTCATCGAGTTTGCTATAGAGTATGCATTAAACAATTCCCAAATACCTATGTTTAATTTTTAGTTATTCAAGAATTATTTGTCTCAATGAATTGGAATAAAATATGTTATTTCCTGTAATAGCTCCAAACTATAAATTATGGACTAGAAATAGAAAAAATAATTTTCACAGCAATTGAAATTTTAGTATAGTTTATGAATCGTTTGATATGAATGCACGTGGAGATAATGATGGGAATCTAATGATTGAAATGAAAACATAATTTGAAGACGTCTTTCATTATTTTCCAATGTTTTTTGGGAATTTAATTAACAATGATTGTAGACCATTTTATATCATTTTTTTAAAATATACAACATTTTCAGTTGTATTGAGGTTATATAATTTGAATGTTGGTAGCGGACAGAGCATTACGAACATTACAAATCTACTTGAACTCCTGAATGATATTCCATCAGAAAAAATGAACTTCATTATCTAATATATGACACTAAAATAATGATAATTTCAATAATAATGATTTATAAAAAATATGGACATATTCAAATGATTGAATATTGTTTAGTAAGGACCCTAAATAACTCATTAAATTCCCTATGTAGTCTGAATATCAACACCCCAATGTTGTAATTGGTCCTCCGAACGTTGTATGGTACATTCCTATAATAACCTAGTTTATAAGATGATATGGTCTCTATGATACCATGATATCATCTATCAAACATGAAGATACAATAGTTAAATATGGGAAACTATGTAATCCAGTAGTCCTTCCTATGTGGATACAAATTGTTTATGAGTTTTGTAAAATTGAAAATATGATATGAAATATACATATTATGTTATCTATAAATGGAATAAATATGTCTGGTGTATTGATTAGTGCTCATAGTACATGGCTAGTTATGTTGGTAAATTATTAAATTCCACCAAGGTTATGCTTGAATCCCAAAAATATTATGTTTTTCTACTAATATCTAGAAAAAACAATTGTGTAATGATACTCATATCAATTTGGATCTATTGATCCGGGATCTTGTTTTGGGGGGGGGGGGTAATGTTGTCAAAATGTATGATTCTCATTAATGAATAGAATTCACAATGTGGGTCACGTTATATTATATGATACATTACTTCAGGGATTATGACTAAAATTTTGAATATTAAATTAAATGATTATTGGGGTGACCCATTTGTGAAGCATTCACACACATATTTTGGTTAAAAAATCCTTGAACAATATGTTTTTAGTATATTAGATATTATTTACACAATGATAAAAATACCAAACCTAGATTATGACAATTGATATGAATACTGAACAATAGATGACACTATCTCCACTAATGGGTCATCATCTAGTCGATAACGTAACATATATTTACAATATTTTTGATAAACCATTTTAAAAAAAACATGAAAAATCCTATAGAAAAAATAGACCAGATTTCATTGAATTATCATAATTGAATTTTTATTATGTCAAACATTTTCATGATTTCATGCTTTTATTAAAACAATTGTATAGGATTTTTTAATTGGAACATTAAAAAATGTTCCTAGAAATAAATATTGAATCAAGGATAGGTTGTACATGACTGACATGTGGATAATGGAAGAGTTGGAACCAATCAAGGTTAAAATATTACATTTTCATCCTCTAATACAGAAATTCCATCAGGGGAAGAAAATTAAAAATTTCCATTTTCTTTAATGGTGTAATAGTTTTAGAGGGATATTCATCAAATTTCCAAAATGTCTTGTTAATGAATAATATCATGATTTAGGGAATACAATTACATGGATTCTATGTATTGTTGAATGATTTGATTCTCGTAAATTAAAATTGTATTCCCCCTTAAAATTATTGACATACATTAACAAGAATATGATTTTTTTTTCAAATCCATATGCTCTAATGTTATAGACACAATGATTTTAAAACATGAATTAAGAAGTTGGAGTCATGGTTTTTCAATTATTGATGTTCCACCCACC
Source organism: Viscum album (assembly GCA_963277665.1). Classification (NCBI taxonomy): domain Eukaryota; kingdom Viridiplantae; phylum Streptophyta; class Magnoliopsida; order Santalales; family Viscaceae; genus Viscum; species Viscum album. Next base: position 1,148,520,398 of record OY728121.1, on the reverse strand, counting down.
ATAATTCTTTGATATGATTGGCCACATGATGAATTGCATGGTTATATTGGTTATACTATCTTTTCTTTTCCCTAACATATGGATTTACCCCCATTCAATGGTATGTGATTATTTTAAAGGGTATGTCTTAAATCGTTATCATCCAAAAGGTTGTGTTGAAGAAAAATATATTGTTGTGGAAGATATATAATTATGAACCATATAACTATCATATGTTGATATCATCATTCTCCCAATGTCTCATTATAGGAAATTCCTAATTTTTTAAGGGATTGTCAGAATATATGTTGTTATGACCACCATCACAGAGTATGAGTTGTCTCACCTTTGTATTTTACAAAATAGTAAAGATATTGATATATATATTTAATCCCAAAAAAATCACAGACATTTTAATTGACCATGTTCTGAAGGATTGATAAAAATACATATAAACAATTGTTTGTATGATAGTTTTAATATCATATTTATAATGAGTAATCTGAATAGATGAATTTAATTGTATAATAACATCACTAGATATCCAAGGGAACCAATATAAATATTATACCATACACAAATTTTTTTAATTAAGTGTTACACATTCTATAAAAAATACGATGATTGTAGTACAATGTGAAATAGTGGAGTTATTATTGTTGAATAGGAATGCACATATCTGGTTCCAAGAATAAAAATTAATCATATACATTTATTTCACATTTTTGTATCATTGAATATATATACAAGTTGGATTATAATGAATTTCATGTGGATATGTTTCATCTAAATGGGCTGAATACATGATTTCAGCCAGTGTTGTTGAAATATACATCATGAAGGTAAATTTCATGGAGAATGGGAAAGGGTAAGATCCATTAATAATGTAATAACAAGCAATGTATGTATTTTATGTCACATATTTAGAAAACAATAAATGATCAATTATCATTTTGGATACTATAAAACTATACATTCAGATGAAAATTTAAGTGATGATGACCGTCTCATTTGTAGATATTAATCGTTTCATATAATTATAAATTTATAAAATGGATTTTATGTTAGAGAGGACCAAAAAATTTGGATTGTTTTTAATAGAGGAATCAAATTTCTTAAACCATTAATGAAAAGAATAAGAATTTAATGAGAATGTTAAACTATTTTTTAATATACTATGATTTTACACATAATATTATGTGTTATATATTATAATTACATATTATATTTTAAATTTTTGAATCTTATGTTGGCATTGACTTCTCTACCAAAGGATATTTCCAATATTTAGTTTGAACAAGTATTTGTTGGTGAAACTGTATAATTATTATTGGGTTAAAACCATGTTGATGAAAAAATGAATTATGTAACATCATGGTGTATGAAAAAAATTATCCTTATAAGAATGAAGGGATTAAAATTATAGACGTTTTAGACTCAATGTGATCAACATATTGACCTCAAAAACTCAATGTTTACTATTTGTTTTGAGTAACAATGAAGATTAATGTGTATATTTATAGAGATTGATGATTCCATGACCAAACTACAATGAAGGAGACCCTTTGAGGAAATTTATATATATAATATTATGATATAATTTATATAATTTACTGAAAAAAATATATAATGAAATATTGATTTAGTTTTCAATATTCATTGAAATATTTATTTATCTTATATTATTTCTATAGTAAAGGTGTCTTAATGGACAATAGAAAATCCTATAGACTCATTCATACTTTACATAATAATTTTAATATTATGTATGGTGATGTGAATTTAAATCCTCACCCACTAACACATTAGTGCAGATAATAAAGCATGAAACATGGAATTATTTAATTAGACATCATCATGAAAAATAATTTCAAGTTCATTTTATTTGATAATATATTACATTTCATTATATATATAATCTATTTTGATTCAAAGAATTTATTTTATGAACCTTTAATGGAGTGATGTAAATAAACAATGTGCATCAAAACCAATGTACCCCTATCACAAAGAAAGGATAGGGTATGATTCACTAGAGAATGAAATAGATGTTTTTTAAATAAAAAAATAAATTATAATGTGTTATAAACAATATATGTTTCTATGTTTTTATAATGATTGATGAATCGAATTTTGAATCCACTTCCATACCAGGACATGTAATATTGAATTTGGAATGCATAAATAAGGATGAAAAAATAGATGATGAAAACAGAAAATTAGAATGGGGAGTATGTGTTTGAATATACTAATAGTAATTCATTATGATTTATAATTTTATTATATAAAAATATATTTTTATGTTTATATTTTCTTGACACATTTTTGACATAAGAATCAGTACTGACTATACCGGATGAAAATACACATTCTATAACATTGAATTAGAAAGAATAATATTGTTGTGTTTGAGGTGTGGATTTTGGAGTGTCTCCTCCACATTATTTAGAGAATACAAAACTACAACAAGATATGTTATAGATTATAAAAATATTTTATTTCGAAATAGAATATTTTTAATATATTATTTTCTATACTTCTTTGGAAGAACATTTTATATGAAAATATCAATGTGAACTAGTTTTGAAAAAATGACCAACAGATAAACAACCAAATGACCCCAGTAGCATTGAGGTGAGCAGTTCCCCTAAACCACATACCTTAACCAAGGTAATCAAATTTTTTATTAAATATTATCTAAAATTTTAAACAAACAACATATAATAACTTTATATGAATAAAATTACATAGGGTAATGTTGTATTCAATTTATATTTATCAACAACCATGCACTACCGTGATGTGAGGGGTACGTCGTATAATATCTCTGAATACATGATAAATGGTATATAACTCTCAAAATATCACATGATTGTGTGGAATTACGTTTCTCAAATGTTTATCACTAAGTTTCTTATCCCACTTGATGGTTTGGACAATAAAATGGTCAATGATGTTATTAGAACATTCATAGAATTTATAAAAAATATTATAATGATACATTAGGTAGGACAATAAAAAGTTATTTAAGAAAATATAATGGTTTAATAAAACATGTCTGAGGGGTGGTATGGTATTCCTTATGGATAAAATGAGGTTGAAATAGAAGTTATTGTCAACAAAATTAGGTGAATAAACCATGAAAATAAAAAAAACCTCCAGGAGTCCCTTCCCTCACTAAATCTATCGTGACATCTTTAGTCATTATAACTTCATGTAGATACCAATTTCAAAGAAGGATATGTTTCACACATTCTATATTTTTAAGAAATATTTCAAAAATTATTTAGAGATATGGTTTTTCATGGGAGTATAAATGATATTCTCATTTCTGAATGGATGTGAGCATTAGTTGTTAAAACATACATAAGGTACATTTTCATAATACATATATCCAAAAAATTATATCATATATTAATAATGTTAAAAACTACTATTATATTATACAAAATATTATATTAATATTGTATAAAGGGAGAACCCTAAAAATCCTAGTCTGGATTAACTATTCCCTACATCATTTATACAGATGAAATTTCAATGGAGTTGAATTTAATTGATAACAAAAAAAGATGAGCTAAATGAGGCATTTGAGTCTAATATAATTGGAGCCATAATATTTTGATTCCCACAATAGAGGAGTAAAACTCTACAAAATTATAATATAAATTATAAAATTATTTTTTCATTAATTATTAATTTAGTAAGAACTAAATTTTGATCAAATTGTTTAGGGAAACCCTAAATATATATTTTTTATATACAATGCATTGATTTAAAACAAGCTGACAACACAAGATGTGTTTTGTGATTTCTTAATGCACTGAAATCAAATATTTATTGATAATATTTGAAATATCTCCTTTGGGTTTCTTCTGATTATAATTTTTTATGTTATTGTGACCTATAAATATATGTTAAATCATGGTGTCAGTTCTGTGATTTGAAATAAAAATCATGTGGATTACATCAATTAGAAAATCATTAAGGTATATATTGAATTGTATCAACACAATAATTTATGATACATTTATTTAAAATTAAATTCAATGCATTCAATAAGTTTTATTCTAAAAAACAATGAGTTTTTATTTAATTACATGTTTCAATAATGTTATATTTATCTGCATGCTAAAACTAGCTTCATTGATAACATCTGTTTCATTGAGGACTACGTTTTAACAAACAACTATACAATAAATTTTGTTAATATAATGGTTACAATATAGGAATAAAATTGGATAGTATTATTATAAAAAACTAATTCATGATAATATATATTTTATACATGTTTATCAGTTATTTATTAAATTATAGTAAAATAACAATAATTCAGAATATGTACCGATATTTTTTTAAAAATTATATTTTCTCCATAATACATAATAGTCTGTCATTGTGAAGATTATTTAACATTAACATTTCCTACTTTTATAAAATTTATGTGAAATAATAAAATAAAATTTTGAAATATTAACATATTAATTATCATTGGGTGATTTTATTATTTTTCTATGGGTTTTCATTTTTTATGAATTGTTAAAAATACTAAATTACAAATGAAAAATGACTTTTTGTTTAAATTTTTTATAATGATAATAAATATATTGAATTTTTTTTACTGTGAATTTATTTATTAATTTATATTCACTAATATAATCTATGTCTTTGGTATTATTTTAATTTTTAATTCATATATGAAAACATTGTAATCTTTTGTACATTTTTAATTTAAAAACCTATTTTCTCATAACATTTATGAGATTAATTTTAAATTATAATTTTACAATTATATGAGTAGAATTTGAAAAAATAGACTACATATTTGGAATAAAAATAATTTTTAATGTCTAATAAATTGATAAATATTTTTGAGATAAATTAATACCGATTGTAGTAAAAAATTAATCATCACGAATAATGTAAAAATAAGTTCATTAGGGTTTAAACTAAAAAGATAAGTGTTAAAATGGACAATAAACTTCTATAAAATCATTCATTCTATATTTCAATGATTCCACCTATAATTTTAATGAATGGTCCATTTTCTACCCTTGTGACATTTAAAAAATGTGGGATTACTCAATTAATTTCAAAATTAAAATGTCTGACCTCTCTCTCACATATAAACTACCACCCCCAATCCAATCTATGTCAAAACTTCATCCCAGTTTAGTTTAGTCAATTCATTTCAAAAAAGAAATAACAAAATCCGTCCAAGGATCCTAGAATCCTTATTTATGGAATAAATCCATCCTTGTAGGGATATAGTGAAAATATATAGAGGATAACTAGAGAAGAGGAAATTTTCTTCAACATGTGTCATTATTTTATATCATTCTCCACATACATAAATTATTATTAAACCATTATTATATACTAACCTATATTTATTATAACAGTACTATATTTTTATAGTAATTTAATAATATAATACCATCACCACTTCTGTCTAATTAGTTATGAATTCATCATTCATGTATACTATAGAATACATCCTCATGAACTGATGTTGTTAGTTTTTCTATTTTCACCTCTCAAAGGTAGGTATGATGATGGATATATAGTATAAATATTATTTTAGAAACAAATTTATACACATTTAATCATTATATAATAGATATATATACATATATATTTTCCTACCACTGTGTTTGTGATATGATAACGCCACTTTCAGGTATGGTGAAACATAGCCTCATGAAGCGATGTGGTTCTTCTATCACTAAAACATCACATGGAAGGTGATAAAGATAATTCAAATAATTATATGTTATATAAATGAAATAATAATGATGTTAAATAAATATTTATCATTCTTAAAATATAATATATTTTAGTTTCAATCATTCCATTTAAATCATGTAATGTTGGTAACATTGTTCGTGCAAGTGTGGAATACCACCTTCTAGAATAGATGTGACTCAATTTTCATCATAACACCACATGGATTATATATATAGGTAAATAATATGATATTTCTTGTATTATAAGTAGTTTATAATGATAAAATAGTGATTTTATCCTTTCTATAATGATCATTAAAATTGAAACAATACTCATTCAGACATACCACCAATAATCTCCATGATCATTACATACTTCATTTCACCAAATCAACATTAATGATTGGTCAAAAAATTATAATTTATATTTAAATATGATAATTATTTCATGGTAATTCTTTTATAGACGATAAAATATAAAATACTTTCAATAACCAGATCTTTCAGGATGAATGATGAATGAGAAAACAAGGCAATTAATAATCAAACCAATGAAAAATTGAAGTATTATTAAAGAAATTGTGATATGATTATATAAAATGATCATATAAAATATTATGAAAATTAATATGGTAATATTTAATGTTATTAACTTGTTTAGAACCAATATAAATGAGTTTAATGGACTTTCAATCCCAATGATGTCTGAGGTAGGAGATTTCATCTCAATTTCATTTTACTGTGGAATATTATAATTTTTTTCACAATGTTTATTTTATATGGTGTATATACTACCAAGTTGACATGGAATATCAATAATTATTAATTGTTCATGTTATTTTAAGTTTCAATTTGAATATATCATCAATGGTTATTTGATTTAATCAATATGGAGTGGTAAAGGATTTCATAACTCAATTATTTTCATTGCATTATATTACATATTCCTTGTCATTGATAATATATGATTGTGTGGAATTACATTTTATTATTTTACTTTGAATTTCTATTTTTTTTCAATTTCTATTCGATGAAAATATTTTATTCATTTATTAATTCTCCCTTTGATGTTATGGTCATTTTAAGGGTTTATTTACAATATCATTCTAATTGAGATTGTATATTATTTAATTTACATTAAATTAAAATATTTTAAAATTGTTCAACAAAGAATTTATTTTTATTATAAAATATTTATACCTAATGTTTTGAAAATAATAGATCAAGTTTTTGACTCTTTGGTACGTATGAATATTGAGAAATATTTTTTAAGAAAATCCGACCACATTTTTCTCTTCAGTCATAAATCAGTGTTCTATAAAAATCATATTTTTTTAAAAATGTTTTCAATTATTTTTTACATTTAAAAACTAATTATTAAATGAATTTATCCATTTTTTTAATAAAAAATTCTATGTAATATTATTTTCATTTTATGAACAAGGAAATTCTTTAAATATTTTACAGTGTAAAATTTATATTCTTTTAATGTCTTATGACATGAATAAAATTACACACTATCACTTATTATAAGATTCCATTATAAGCTTACAAATATATTTTTGATTTATTTTTTTCTTATTATTCTATAACTTCTTGTATTTTGGAAATAATATTCAAATAAATGATTTATCATATTTTTTAATAGTTATTTTCAATTTGAAGAAGATATTTAATTAAAAATTGTATTAACGATATTTTTAATGTATTTTTATTCATTAACATTAAAAGAATCGTAATTAGGAACCCACTAGGTATATGTTGAATTGATACCATCATTATACTTTATCTGTATGGTTTATGGTCATTTTGACTAAGGAATGAATTTCCATTCACTTCCTTGATTCATTTATATTGTCAATAATTTTTCTTTGAAATGTAAATTTTCTTATGATCATTAGACATTAAATTTTTCAGAAATATCCATATTATTTATCATGGATATATTTATTTCATAAATATTATATAATTTTACATATGGTGTACTTCATTGAATGTTTTTTTATTGGAGGAAATAATGTCAAATCCATATCCTTTACCCAATACAGATAATTTATGATAGGGAAAATTTTTTATAAATTAAATCGATTATTTGATATTAGAGGAATGATTTGGGAATAAAATACACAGGTTAGGGGATAACTAATAAATGATATTTGACGTATCAGTAGTCTAATGAGATGAAATCAGTTATAAAAACCTATTGTTTTTTAAAAGATTTGGGCCGAAGCCTCAATTTATTATTTTTAATGAAAAGACCACTTTAGACTGGGTAGAGGGTGTACCATTACATATCCCGAAGGACCAAGGACAACTGGCCTTCATAGAGGGCTGGAATGCAAATATTTTGGCACAAACGACCCCTCAGTGAACAATACTACTACAGTACCCGCGCAGCTACAGTACCTGCTACAGTGCCAACACCGCTACAGTGCCCTGCTACAGTCCCTCCACTCTTTTTTTATGCATTTCTTTCCCTGATAAAGGATTATATATCATATTATTTATATTATTTACCTTTCCATATTTATTTTTCTATACCATGATTGTCGTGTTATTTAAATTGAATTTGTTTTGAGTTACTAACCTTTTCATATTGATTATCCATATCAATTCATGATAGATTCCACTATAAATAACCTTTGTTGATCATTTGAGACCACCCATATTTTTCTATTTTTAGGAATCCATCAATGGTACTAAAAAATATATGAATGAATATTTAAAAAGAATAATGGTATTCTCAAAAAATAATTTCGTAACTTTTGTATTGAAACATAATGTAATAATAAATTATGAATATTGATTATAATTAATACTAAATTATTTTGTACTTTAGGATGAAATGACTTTAAACTTTTTAAAATGAAATAATAAATGCATCATCATGTTTCTACCGGTTTGTGTTTCACCAGAGATGTTATGGGAATAATTTTAATAGAATAGATGGGAACTAGATTTAGGAAAATATATATTTGGTAACATAACTCTATTATAAAATATGAGGATATGTATAATAGAAAATACTAATGATTTTTAAATTTAGAAATTATGTTGTTCTTCCCAGAAATACCTCCCATTTTGGATACATCATGTGGATATGGTTCTATAATATGGGTACATAGGGTTAATAAGTTTAAAAATGTTACATCATTGTTAACTAAATATTTACATTGAACAAAAAAGTGGTCCTTACAATACTCTTGGTTTGATACACTTGGGTTATATTCTTTGAATAATTCACATTATTATCAAAAACAATCATGAATTATTTTAGTATCTGATGACAATAAATGGCATCGGATAATCTAGAGGAGTATTATAATGAAATAAGTTACATGATTTAATAATCCAATAATTAATTATATTGTTTCCCACTATGATTATTTATTCCCATGCTATGAATATTTGTTATTGGAAATGTCCTATTATAAAGGTGAACTCCTATACCGAGGAAGAACATATGTTAAAAAATGGATGAAGTACTTGTGTATATTTATTTTACTAAAATATATTTTTATAATAATTATGAACGATCAATGGGTGTTAACTTATATATGAATATATGTCTTCATTGAATTGATTGATAATAACACTATAATGGTTAAGAGTTTAAGTTTGGTTGTATTTTCAATCAATTAAACACACCTTTTAATGATTTATATCATTGTAATTTCACAAGATTTAGGAATTTTTGATAGATATTTATTGAAATTATATGTTTTTATCATATATTTAATTTTTAATTATTTAATTTTTAAATTTTTCTTGGTATCACATATTCTGGGAAGAAGCACGACTTAAAAATTTGGAGTTCTTATTTAGAAACGCATGTTGTCCCTTGGCTGCATTTAGTGCCCCACAGTCGAAGTCGTGCGACCATTCCTATGTCACTCCACAACTTTTCCCAGTTCAAATAAATAAATAAAATTGATTAATAATAAATAAATAAAATGAAATAATAATTTTAATAATCTTTATGAAATTGTTTTAAAAGTAACAATATGAATATTGTTTAGGAATAATAATAATATTATTACTAATTTTGTTGAGGATATAAAATGTATTAAATTGTTAATAATATTGTGATAATATATATTATTGTTAATGTTATATATTTTTATTACCATTTTAATTATTATTATTTTACATTATTTATTTATATATTTTATTACTTTCCCCACATTTTAATAGGATTTGGACCCCACCCCATATGTACCCCTCCTACCATTTTTCCCCAACATCCCCATGAGTGCCTCACATCACATGACCCTACTACAAAGCTATCCCTACCACGACTTCCTTCAAGCACTCCCTTCCCATGGAATCTCTTCAAGGTCATCGTGCCTTTACCCTGTCCCACAGCTTCTTTCAGTGCGTGACTCTTCCCTAGAAACACCTCATCGCACCACAACCATGGCTAGCCATAGGACCATCCCCAGCCGGCGCAACCCTTTCCAGCCTCCTCACTAGTCGGCGCTGCCGCTGTCAGCCCCCCTCCAACCACTATCATGACCCTTTCTGGTATTTCCTCCTTGTTGGGTATTTCCTCTCACTAGTGGTCTGATTTTAGGGTCATAATTTGAAGTTTCTGTCTCAAATTCAAAATTTATGGACAATATTTGGTATCTTGTGGTGCGGTTGAAGTGAAATGATGATTTCACATCATTATTCAGATGATTCTTGGTTTAAGTAGGTGGTTCTGTGCGTTATCATCAATTTTTAAACTTATTATGTGAATACAGATTTATAAATGTGTTCTTCAGTTTCATTTTTGTGGTGCGAATGGTATTTTTAGAATGATTGGTGTGTTTTTTGGTTGAAAATGAATTTTTTTATTTAAGGATATGTCATTGTTTTTTGTTATATTGGTGCTATGTTTCAAAATGCTTTTTAGGGGTTGTGTGGTTGGTTCGAACATTAATTTTAGCTGTAATTGAGTTTTGTATTCTTACATGTAAATTTTAAATGGTTTGAAATGATCAAAATATTTCTTTATAAATAATTTAAAGTTTGAGTGGTTTTATGAAGGTCGTTGTCCGTTGTTTTGGTCGGTCTTAATTTAGTGTTTTCTAGTGCTATTAAAAGGGAATTTGAGAACTTGTACAAGTGGTTGTAAATGTATTTGGGGAGAGGTTTCTCTTGTTGTTTTGTACAATTTGGTTTTATTTGGAGACTTTCGTTGTTATTAGACTCCCTTGCATTGTTGTAGGGTGTTTTATTCATCATGGTGTGGGTTTCAGTCGTTAGAGACAAATACAGATATGTATATACAAGGGTATGAATATCCTCACTATGCATATTCCCTCATGGCACGAGGAATATATTCTTGTGTCAAAGGGTATATATATGTATATATATATAAATTAATACACATATAGGTTACTTAGTCCCTGGATTCCATCATCATGAGCTCCATGCCAGGAGATAGGTCCCCCAATTCACATAACATTATATTTGGAATTTATTAATTTCCATTCATTTAATTGATTTTAAATAAATATTAAATATTATTAGGTAATTTTTTTTAGAAATAACATTTTTTTTGAAATATAGTGGTTCACTCTTGTGATTGAATTAACTGATAGATGTTTCTTACAAATGTGCATATTCAATGTTGATAAAATGTCAGGTTGGACTTCATAAGTAAATTATGTTTCTTTTAAAGTGTTTATTAGGTTGTAAATGTTTTAGGGTTTTTAAAATGGATTTCTAAAATATTTTTTCAAATGGTTTTGAGATTTAAAGTGGTGTTTCTCTGATTCCATCAATGTGATTTGGCATGTGTTTGTTCTTATGAATATAGGTTGGAGTTGAGTGGTTGGTTAAGTCTTGTTGGGAACATTAATAATTTAAATGATTTTGAAAACTATATTTGAGGAGACCAAGGGGAGACCCTTCATTGTACGTTGGTTGTTTGGGTTTTTTTGTGTGATGGTTGTCTATTCTGATTGGTTACTTGATTGATGTTGATGACTCACCCATATATTCTTATAGTACTCAGCATAAGAACCTGACATAGTAAGTTCATTTTTTATAAATGATTACTACACTAGGTTGTATTATGCACTGGATAGTGGACCTGAGTATGAATTTTTCTCTGTTAGGGGATTGGGCTTTTCCGTTAGGCCAGGTAGGGAAACATCGAGCATTGGTTACTATAATGTCATCAAGATTAGGCATATCTTCTGGATAAGTGACATGTATAGTGTGTTATGGATTGTTTATGAGATCCTAGGTTTGACACATGTATTCTTTAGTGATTATTTTGGTGTGGTGGACTATTGAGGGGCCTAGTTCAGTTTTTTTCACCCATTTGAAACTTTATCATTTCCCTTATTGTGTGTTATCTGTTGTGGGTGGTTTTCCTCTTGACTAACAACAAAATTTTTATATTTTAAAATTTTCACAAAAATGTATTAAAATGTAATGCACATTTTCCATTAAAACATTATACTTTTTTTAAATTAAAATGGTAAATGGACTTTTACATGTTTTAGAAATGAATGTGTGTGTGGATCCCATATTTTATATATTTTAGTTCAGACCTAGAATATTTAAACTCTTTATTTAAAGGTACTAATTTGGAAGTAGTTTTTTTGGGAATGCCTACTGGGTTATAAAACTAATGCCTATAATGTTTCCTTGTTTTTATCTTTACTTGATGGTTCCATCTCTGGTTTAGATTGCCTTTAGCAACATTGGGTTTGGTTGTTGGATAGTCCCTCTTAGGGTGATGTTGATTTTTAGTCACGGTCAAGATAGTATGTGTTGTTGGTCATTCTTTCTCCTTCACGTCATTTATTTATTTGGTGTTGTTTTTAATTTATGACTCATAGTTCATTTTTATTTGGAAAATCATTCCACTATTATTGTTTTTTGATTACATGCCACATATGGATAGGTCAAGAGGATCTGGAACGACTCTTAGGTCCGACGATGGATTAGCCCGAGTGATCGGGCGAGGGTTGACCACAGTTGGTAGGTGGAAAAATGATATCAGAGCCAGTATTTCTCTCATGGATCATGTTTTATGAGTTATTGGTCTTTTTGGTTAATATTGTTTAGGGGGAAATGAAAACGGAGTAGGGTCAGTTTTCCCAGTGAGAGGGAAGGGTCTGGAAAACCATGTGGGGCCTTTGAAACTATCCTAAAATACTATATATAGTTGTGGCTTGACTAGAATATGGACACCAACCATATGTCCCAGTCACCCACTGAAACTAGCTTCCTCTTGCATCCTTCATCGTCTCTTTGTTTCGGAATCGTGTAATCTTGTTTATATATTAAAATCATTTGGTCTGGGAAAATGTTTTAAATGAATCACATTAAATAGAAAATGATGTGTATGGTTTTAAAAGTGCGGGTTGAATGTTTTGGTTTTGAAAAATGGAAAATGTCGGGTTTTCATCCTTTGTGTTCTCATGGGGAACCACATTCTTTTGTATATGCGGAATGAGAGTTGGTTAATGGGATGAGTGGATTATTTCCTAGATGTACATGAAGTGGGTGCCGGTGTGGCACTAGAACATGCATGTGTGCGACCAATGAGACACCATTGCTGTTTGGGCACCGCACCAGCTACGTCTATTTTCAAAAAAAAATGTTAAAGTAAATTTTGATTGTTTTAAAATCAATGATTGTGTAGTGTGACCATAAATTTTAGAAAATATTGATGTGGGGAATCTCAAGTCCAGAAAACTTTTTGGTTTATTTGTGTCTTGAGTTTGAATTATTATTTGTGAGTTGGTGTGAAAGCATGTCGTTAGTGGTTTCTTTTGAAAAGTGCTTCATGATTCTCTTGTAGTGGTTCCCCTGCACATTTAGTGTTCTATTGCAGTCTATCTTGGATATTGTACCTTTTTCATTGTGTCCATGGTTTTCTTTCTTGACTAATATACACCCCCATAATCCATTAACACACAATTGATGTGTGGCTACGTGTAATTTTCCATTGGTTGGCCCTCCGATTGATTAAATAAAGGACTCTCACTTTTGAGTTATAGTGATAAGTCATCCACTTATCCTTTTTATTCAATAAGATCCTCTTGGAGTGGGATGGTATATGCGAGTGGAGTTGAAGGGAGATGTGGTATATCTGAGTTTTCTGAATCATCATGTATAATTTTTTACACCGTTGTGTCTAAAGGTACCCCCTAAAAATGGTGATTGGAATTTTAGTGGGGAAGGGTGAAGGGAGTTCAGAATTATCAGTTTTGACCATTGTCCCGAAAGGAAAGTAGTTCATTCATTGGATATAAGGGTCATGTTTGGTGACGTCATACATCTTGAGTCCTCTTTGAAGAGAAATGGCGGATTTTGTAGAATCCTTCAAGAATCCCTATATTCATAAAATTGTGTTCTCCTCTTATGGAGTTCTAATTTTTATGTTCAATGTGTAGTGTCTTCCATGAATCATTCCCTTGTTAATTTTCTTGTTTATGTTGAAAATGTGATTTATATGCATCATATAAACCCATGTTTTGGTGGATTTTCTATGAGGGGGTATTAGGATGTCGTGGTGTTTTTTGTTATTTGGTGTTATCTCGGTTGTGGGGTGGTTGTATGTGACACAAAAGGGAGAAGCTCTATTTAGGAGATTTTAATACTTAACTATGAGGCAAGATATGTTTTAAACATCAGGGCACTATCCATAGGCCTCAGAGTGAAGCTGGCGCATTGTCGGGATCGTTGGAGTGTATGGGACCCTGACTTTATTTCTGTCATTGGTATTGGAAATGATGGTGGTTTAAATTGTTTTATGCGGTTTTTCTGTTCTGAACATTCTATTTGGGTGCGTGAGGTTTCATGTGTCTATGAGAAGGTGTGGCCGTCTCATATCATTAATGTTATCAGGGTTGCATCCCACTGGATGTAATCTCTTTTAGTGGTCCTTATGTAGACTGTTTGGTAAATTGCTCTCAAATTTGAATAGTTCTCGTCAAGGGATGTGGAGATGTTGGTTTGTCACATGTAATGGTTTGGATGGCTCGATAGTTGGGCCCCGCACTCCCTAACCCATTTGGTGGTGTGTTTGGTCACTATCGGGAAATTTTCAATGTTTTCGGTCTTTTATCAGTAAAAATGGTGGGGAAAACCATGATGGGTCTCACAAAAAGTTTCTCTGGAAGGAATTAGCATTGTTCATTCTTTAGAATGGTCAGGAGTCTTCCATGCCTCCTCGTGTTGGTTTTCTATTCTTGTCTTAGGCATTACTATGTTTATAATGGTGGGGATCCCCCTTGGTTATCCCCTATTGGCCTTTTAGTAATGTTCTTATAGATGACTTGGTGGTAGGTCATAAGATCATTCCTTGAATGTGGTTGATCGTGTTTGATTGTTCTAGTCAAACAGTGTGGTTCTCGTTCAATGGTGCTCGTGATATTTTGGTTTTTGAAGTTTGTTTCCATTGGTGCGAGAGTTTCTTTCCATGATTAATCAACTGGAGGTGTTATATCTCTTTAGTGCAGGTGGAACATAGTGGAAATCCGTTTATAGATTTCTTAAGGTGGAAATATATGTCACCTTCTCTAAGCATGATGTGTTTTCTTTTTTTCCCATGTCATTTGGGGAGATCCTATTTGAAATTTAAGGGGTTTCATTTTTTACTTAGTGGTTTAATATTAGTTGTGTCCATCGGGGCTATAAAGGGATATGGTGGGGAGAATTGTCACTCCAATGTTTTTAATTAGTTATTTTAATAATTTTTCTTGGCATAGATTAGTTAGGGAACAATCCTGACTAAAAAATTTTGATTTGTTATTATAAAATACATGTTTTTCCCTTAAGAGTGTCCAGCACCCTATGGTCAGTGTCACACGACCACGCATTGGTCACCGCGAAACCTCACCCGGTTTAATAAATTA
Source organism: Viscum album (assembly GCA_963277665.1). NCBI lineage: Eukaryota > Viridiplantae > Streptophyta > Magnoliopsida > Santalales > Viscaceae > Viscum > Viscum album. Next base: position 1,148,504,827 of record OY728121.1, on the reverse strand, counting down.
AATTAAATGGATTAATAATAAAGATATAAAATGAAAATAAGAAGTTAATAAACTTTAAGAAACCGTATTAATGGTAATAATAAGAATATTTATTGATAATAATAATAATATTATTACTAATACTTTTCAAGAAATAAAATTTATTAATTTTTTACAAATATTGTGATAAAATATATAATTATTAATATTATGTATTATTATTACCATTTTCATTGTTATTATTTTAATTATATTATTTATTTATCTGATTACTTATCCCCCCCCATTGTTTTGTTATGGTTCAGACCCCTCCCACTGGTAGGTGCGCCACTACGTCCCCCTTGATCCACTTTAGTTGAGCTACCTTGACTGGTATCTAGTACTACCGCGCCCTCCTACTCACACCACTTTCCTCTAGCCTCTCATCCGGCCCATCGTCCCTTCACCATAGTCAGTGGAATCTTCTAACACGTATCTCTTCCACTAACACACCCTGTCCCACTGCACATAGGTCTGTCCTATGGACCACCACAACCCCCTCTCTTGGCCAACCACCCTCGCTAGCCTCCTCACCAGTAGGAGCCACCCTCGCCTGCCTCCTCACCAGCCAGCACCGCCACCGTCGGCCCTCCTCTGGAACCTCACACGACCCTTTCTAGTACACCCTCCTTTTAAAGTTATCCCTCCCATTAGTGATTGGATTTAAGGGTCATAATTTGATTTTTTTTTCAAATGGTTGATTTAGTGTCAATTTGTGGTTTCTTGTGGTGTGGTAGAGATGCAATGGTGATTTCACATCTTTCTTCAGAATATTCATTGTTCAAGTAGGTGTTTCTATGCCTTATCAACATTTGATAAATTTATTATGCATATATGAATCTATAAATGTTTTTATAGTTTAATTTTTGTGGTGATAATGTTATTTTTAAGAATTATCATTGTGTTTTTTTGTTATAAATTAAATATTGATTTAGGGATACTTCAATGTTTTGGGTTGTTTTTTGTGGAATGAGTTCAAAATGGGTTTTAACGGTTGTTTGGTTGGTGTGATCATTGTTTTCATGGGTAATTGACTTTTTTATGATTAAATGTGAATTATAAATTGATTTAAAAAAACGTAAATCATTCTTTAGAAATTGTTTAATGTATGAGTAGTTTAATGAAGAGTTTTTTGCCCATTGTTTTGGTCAATCATAATTTAGTGTTTTCATGCACAATAATACGGGAATTTGAGAAAATATAGAAGTGGTCATACATGTATTTGGGGTGAGTTTTCTCTTTTTTATTTTTTCAATTTGGTTTTATTTGGAGCTTTTGGTAGTTATTAGACTTGCTTGCATCATTATAGAGTGTTTTGTTCATCATGGCGTGGGTTTCGGTCATCAGCGACAAAGTCCAATATGTATATACATGTGTAAGCATGTATATATGTATATCCTCCTTGTGTATAGACCCTCATGGTTTAGTGAATATGTACTTGGGTCAACGGGTATATATATATATATATGAAAATTTATAAACATACACGTGAAGTGGTCATAAGATTCCATCATCCTGAGCTTCATGACTTGAGCTACATCCCCCACTACAATTACTATTATAAATAGAATTTTATAATATTATTAGAATTTAATTTATTATAAAAAATGATAAATAATATTAAGTAATTATTTTTAGAAATAACATTTATTGTAAAAGATAACACCTCTATAGTGTACTTGAATTACCTAAAATTGTTTTAACTCAATTGTGAAAAATTATAGATGATAAAAATCTTATTTATCCTTCATAAGTAAACTGTGTTTCTTTTGAAGAGTGTCCTGAGATGAAAATGTGTTTGGGTTTTTACAATGGATTTATGAAATATAGTTTCAAAATTTTTTGAAATTGAAATTTGTGTATATTTGATTCATTGGAATTGAGTTGGCATGTGTTGGTTCTTCTAAAAAAAAGTTAGTGTTTAGTGGTTGGTTAAGGCACATTTGGCACATTAATAGAGTAAATGATTTTTAAAAACTCTCTTTGAGGCATCTTAGGGGGGACCATTTTATGTACATTGGTTTTGTGATTTAATATGCGTGACGTTTTTGTATTATTATGAGTTATATGATTGTGGTTTTTGACTCACCCCTATTGTCATGTAGTACTCGACAATGGATCTTGGCATTGTAATGGAGTTTTCTATGATCAATTGGTGCACTAGTTTAGATTATGAACATGCTAGTGGCCCTTTGTATGTATTTTTCTATTATAGGGGATTGGTCCCCACGTTTATGCCAGGTAGGGAAACACCGATCGTTTGGGCATTATGAAGTCATCAAGAGTAGGCATGCCTTTATGATGGGTCACATGTATAGTATGTTCGGGATTGTTCATGAGCTCCAAGGTTCATCCCATGTTTTCATTAGTTCTTATCTGTATGTGGAATATGATTGAGGGGGCTAGTTCAGTTGTGTGTCCCAGTTTACTACTTTCCAATTTCCTTGATTGTGTGTTGTGTGGTTGTGTGTGGTTTTTCTCTTGACTAACATTAATTTTATTTGATTTTAAATTTTTCATGAAAATATTTTAAAATTTAATGCACATTTTCCATTCAATCATTAAACATAATGTTAATTAAAAATAAAAATGGTTTGTTACATGTTTTTAAATGAAAGTATGTGTGAACCCCATATATTATATAATTTACGTCAAAATTAGAATTAGTAAATTCTTTATTTAAAGTTATTGCTCTTGGAATAGATGTCGGGTATGCATATAAAGTTTTAATAATAATTCTTATAATGTTTTCTTATTTTTAATTTTCCCTCCATGTTCAGTCTCTTGTCTGGATCTTGTTGGTCGATGTTTGGTTTGGGGTTTAGGGAGTGAATCATAGGGTCATGTGGAGTTTTGGTCTTCCTATGGTTATTATTTGTTATTGGTTGTTCTTTCTCTTTCGTGTCATTTATTTATTTTGTGTTTTTTTATTCTTTGTTCATTTATAATTTGTGAAATAGTAACCCTATTATTTTCTGTTGATTTCCTAGTGCTTTTAATTAGCTCGGGAGGATCGGGAACTCCTCTAGGGCCTTGCTGCAAATCGGCCCGGGTGACTGGTTCAAGGTCGACGCGGGTTGGTTCATGACATTTTTCATGAAAAAGATAATTTAGTACAAATTACCTTATATTATGTATATATATAATTCTAACGGTATTGATATCCCTTAGGTTTAATATGATCATTAATTAAATTGTAATAGTCATAAAATAAAATTAGTATACCATGTAAAAAATGATAAGTTGTATTTAAAACCATTGTATAACAATATTTTTTGATTGATTTTAATTTAATGATAACTATGATTTTTGGGTTAATTAATTGAATTATATTAATATAGTTTATGTAATGGGAAACCACCCCCCAATATTATTGAAATACCATCACATTCAGAATGTATATATATCTTGACCACATAACAAATGAATAATATGGATTTAGTGTTACCATTATCCTATGTGAAGTCTTGGATAATGTTTCCTTGTTTTTAACTAAACTAATGGAACAAAAATATAAAAGATTAACCGATAGTGTTAATTATATGTCATATATGTTAATTTAAAATAATTTATATCTTATCCTAACCATATTAGTTATATAAAAAATTTAGAAAATAATGGAAATTCTTTTCAAAATTTTATAGATATTACAGTCTAATAAATTTAACTTTTTTGTTTTAGGAATAATAAATTAATTTTAAGATATTCATTTCATAGAGTAAAAAATGAATTGTAAAATCATTGAATAATAACTAAAGGATGAAATTATGCATTCAAATTATAAACATTTGAAACAACTATATTTTCATATTTTCATAAACAATAAAATAATTAATAAATGTTAGTAAAGGATATTGAGACCAAAATGTTATCCAATTACCATAATTCTTAATGTATCATATGGAATTATATGTCATCATAGATTTATTACTTTTTGTCCCAAAAAATTCCATTTATGAATCAATTTTTTTTGATTAATGACCTTAATCACTCTATATAATTATTTATTATTTTATTTCATTGGAATGTTTTAATTTCCCACCTATGTTATCCATGTAGGAAACCTAGTAAAATGTTTCTGCACATGACCATCATACTTCATTTTGTATCTTTTTATGATGTTTTTTATTAATCATTTTAAATGTTGTGTTTTAAAACAATATAATTTCCAAATTTAAAACCATTGATTTATAAAATCTTGTATAAATTACATGGACACAATTAATATATTATGTGTAGTATGTAAGACCATGAGACATGACATTATAATTATTTTGAAATAAAATAAATAAAATAAATATATTTCATTATACACAACACTGAGTTTATATTGCATTACACGAAACTCTTATTATTTATAGTGTTTTATAAGACAATTATTTTCATTGAAAACATATCATACATTGAAGTCATAGTTTTTAGGTGAAAAAAATGTAATATAAATTTTATTATTTAATTTAAGGGTTATACCACAGCCATATTTAATTACCCAACCATAGTATCTCAGAGATGGTGTTGTACAATATTAGGCTATAATGGATATTATGAGTCGAATCCCAATGTACCGATCAATTTAGTTGTTTTGGAGAATCAAATAAAAACATGATACTCATTTTACATTCTTAATATAAAATATTACCTTGTACCTAAGAAAATAAATTTCTTAATATCCTTTAAAGCTAATTCAATGGATTTGTATTCATAATATGGGGAATGGAAAAAATAAGTGTGAGATCATATTCTTTGTAAATGAAAATTATAATGGAATAAATCATGAATCAATAATACTAATTATCATGTTAAATCAAATAACTGAATGAAAATTATAGGCAAATATCTATATGTGGAGTAAAAAATATGGTAAGAAAAATAATTTTAAAAACATTCCATTTATTAATTAAACTAAAAATGAAATGAATACATAGATAATTCCCTAGAAAAAACCCTAGATAATAATTATAATTAAATTATTAATGAAGTAAATTATTAATTTTTGGATTTCATGTTTCCAAGTCCCATGAAACCTTTACTATCAAGACCATTAAAAAATTGTTTAAAATATACTATGTTGATACCCATCTGATTTGGACTTCTGATTCCAATCATGAGAGTATCGATGCATTGAGGGGATTACATTAACAGAAACCAAACCAATATTATACCTATAAATATTATATTTCATATATCATATAATAAATTTAATTCATACACAATATTCCTTATCATGAAATATTTTTATTCAATAAATAATATATATTTAGAAATTTTTTCTCAATTAATCAATTTTTTTCAATGACTCAAGCATTTATAGAAATGGTTTAAGGTTATAGAAATAATCATATAAATTTAAATAAACTATAGATATTCATGAGAAACTTATTTTTCAATGAAAAATAAATACAATAATTTTATTATTTTAGGAGAAAGATAATTGTCACAAAATAAAGAGAGAATGTATATTAGCTTATAGCACTGGGTGATTTTGAATTCAAATACCCCTAGATAGAATAACTAATATTGGGTCATTAAATACAGGGAATTTTGAATGAAAATATTACATGTAAAAGGGGAATTATACAAACCACATATTTGTGAATTAAGGAATAAAAATTAATAAATATCAATGAAATATAAATTGAGGTGAAATATCTTACCTCGTGCTTCCATTTCAATGAATGTGTGTTAAAATAGTATATTGTTATTTTTAAGATGTAATTATCTTATAATATATCAATATAAATATTATTATTACCACATATTATCCTTTTACATCATATTGTCTCCTTTCAGTTTATAATATCATCATTTCCATTATTTTTTGTGTTAATTGCATTATTTTCTCAGGAATGATTCATTTTGAAAGACCGGGTTCATACCAATTGAATATCATAATACCATCTAAAAATAATAATCATTACATAATATTAATATTTATGAATAAATTATAATTTTATGATCAATCATGAATGATAGTTATGGAAAATATAATATGTTATGACCATTGATATTATATGTCGTACGTACACATGAGTAACATTTTCAATTTTTCAAGTATCATTTTGGAAATAATGTATATATATTTTACCTTTATATGATTATAATAATAATATTAATATAATATTATATACTTATATATTTAATCAATATGGTTTGGTCATGAAAGTAGAGTGGTGTCACATTGTAAGGTGTTAGTCCACACATACCGGAACGATGTTATCATAATTACGTGAGAAAAAACTAATGAAATAAAATGATATATATTTTCAAAAATTGATAAATATTACGTGAATATCATAAATATGTCACATATATCGTATATAAATAATAATATTTTATTTATCACCATCCATGTGAAGAATCAGAGAATGATGAATCATGTCACTTTATGAGGCTGTAGTCCACCGTACACAAAATCGATGTCATTATGGCTCCTATGGTATAGAAAGTAAACTTATATATATGATATAATTAATACATAAGTATTATAATTTAAGATTTAATATATATATATACTATATACCCATAAGAATACCTATCATTGAAAGGGGGTAATGGAAAAATTAACATCATCAATTCATGAGGTGCAAGTTCATTGTACAAACATTTGATGATTATGTAACCCATTTGATGGAATCATTTTATTTCTCTTAGAAAAACACAAAAAATCACAATATTTGGTGAATATTTTGTTTTTTATGACATAATTTTTTGAAATTAATTGAAGTAGGGGTAGGATGAAATTAATTGAAGACTCTCATTGAATAACATTACCTATCCATCGGGTATCTTCAAATAGATTGCACTAAACCATGAAAAATGTCGTATTTTTGATCAATATAAGGCTTATTACTTTATAGGAGGGAATTTTTAAGTAATATTGGTAGGTTATGCTTGATTGAAATGGATTGAGTGGTGTGAATGGTGAGACAAGTGAGTTCCCTTTGAAAGATGAGGAGGAGTGCCATTCCTGCAAATACTCAAAAGTATTTACTATTTATAGGTCTCCCATAGCTCATGTGGCTGAAATATTATATAATAATGGTTATGGAGGTTACTTTGGTCAATAAAAACCTTCAAATAAAAAATATTCGAGCATTGTTATAATATTTTACTTAAAAAATAAGTTAACTCAAATTTATCATTTTTTTCAATCGTGATAACTAATTTCCTAAGGAAGATTATTTATCCATAAAGACTAAAATAAAATGATAATAATAAGGCAATATTTACCCACTAACTATGGTATGATAAATAATTTATAAAATGAATTTATCATGTGTTTGGAAAATTAATTTTAATATAATAACATGTAGCAATTAAAAACTCCTTTTTAAACGTAATCAAACAAACAATTTTTTTTACAATATATGGATCAATATGTGCACTTTAAAAGTTCATTTGATCAATTAATATACCATATTATAATTTTTTTAAAATATAAAAATAACATTACAAATTTAAGGATTTTTGGTAATTTAAAATAATTTTATAAAATTTAATATATTTTCAAATAACATGAACATCAATATTGACATTATTAATTTAAATTTAATTTACATATATCAAGAATTGTTTTTGAATTTGAATAAGAATACATTATAATACATATGAAAAATTATTTAATTATCTAATAAAATAATTGAACATGATTATTCATTCATTTTACTTCTCTTTATATATTTTGTGTGACATTTATTTAGTAAATTTTTTAACAGGATAATCCATACGTTAGTGTTTCATATGAATTTGAAGTATTTTTTAGTGAAATAAAAATTAAAATAAATTCTGAAAATAAATAAATTATAAATATTTTAAAATAGTATTTATAACAGAACAAATGTTTTTTCTCCCATATCCTAATTATTTATATATATTAAATTCTGATAAGTATCGTTCTTTCTTTTCCACCCACATAACCTATTATGTGGGTCATATTCAAAATAAAGTGGAATTTAATCACCATATTTCAAATATTATTATTTAAAAGTTCAAAAAAAACTCATTAAATAAAATTAATATGATATTTTAGGCTATTCAAAATCTCGCCATTATAGTTTTATGCAATGGTAAATCAGTTTTTACCTTTATCGTAGTAAATAATATTAATTGTTTTCTCTAATCACATTGAAAAAATATTAATTTTTCCTTATTGTATATTATTAATATTTATTATTTAAAATTTGTAAACCAATTTTCTAAATTAAATTCCCTTAAGTAGAGATTGTATTTTTATTTTAACCCTGCAGAACTGATTAGAATGAATGTTTTTTAATTCAAAAAGTTAAAAATCTTATAGTGTTTATATATAATAAATCAATATGAAAGTGATTCCAATGACCTATCCTCAATTAATATGTGTAAAATATAACTATTTTTTACTTTATATGAAATTGAAAAATTAATTTTGAGTTATAATTTAATTATATGAAAATGATTTCATTCAATTGAAATCTATTATTTTTTATAGTTGATCAAAAAATAAACATCTCATTAAAATAAAAAAAATCCTTCAAAATATAATTTTTAAATTAAAAATATTTTTTCATATAAATATTTTTTACTATTGTACATATTAATTCGAAATTTTTTGCACTAAAATGATTCATCCACATTTTTGAAAAATATTTTTTCATAGAAAATATGTTAATTTATTCTAAAATATTATCATTTTATTACTGATAAATAGATTACTAATAAAAATTTTAATATATATTTTCATATGTTAGACAACCAAATTAATTCCCACCATTTCAATAATTAGCAAAAAAAAAAAAATAATAAAATTTCTATTACATTATTGTTTGGTAAACCATGGTCTTTCCTGTAATGAAGGTTTTCAAAAAACTCAATTTCATATGTCACAAAAGATTAACATAAGACTCAATTTCACAAATCACAAAATATTAACATAGTTTTGTGTGAGGCATATGATATTGAATAAAATTTCATTCTTTTATAATTTGGGGGATTTACATTATCCCCAAATTAAATGAATTATATCCTCATAATTTAAACATTATAATGGTAATCAAGGTATTTATATTAGAAAATAAATTTATTGGAAAACCCACATAATAAAATTGTTGAAGACCATATCCTCTTAATAAGATAGTAAAGAGATTATAATTTTCATCTAGAATAAAAATATAACTTGGATTCCGAGTATGATAACATCGCTGGGAAATTAAAAAATGGACATTTAATAGAGGACTATCACCAAGATAATAATGGAGAGTGACTGAGGTAATTTATCACATGAAATTGAATGGTCAATATAAAATTAAGGGGCACAAAAACAGAAATATGAATTTTTTTAAAAGACTATAATTATTCTGTTATTAATATAATACAAAAACATTTTTTTCAAGATATTTTTCATAATGCTAAAGGTTTCCCTTAATATATAAATATATATTAAAATATACTCATATTATATGATTCAAAATTAAAAAAAATTCATATTTTCGAAGTCATTAGATCAATTTTGAACTCATCCCTTACTATCTAAAATTAATATCAAAAAATGAAAATCTTTTTTTCCTGAATCAGAAATGATTACTTTTCAAGGATCATAATATCCATTTAACAAGTATTTATGACTATTTCTAAGTATATTCCAAAACCAATAAGGTTTTTAATATTTATCCAATATGAACATATAGTTATATGGTAAAATAGTTAAAAAAATCTCAACAACATCTTCCAATGATAAACATAATTTATTTCATAAATTTTCTACCTTATGACACTCCCAAAATATTTTTATCCAAAATAATTAGAAATACTGTCTCTAAATGCCCAAAATTATCTTATCAATAATCAGTTCAAAGGTTTTTAGTATTATCCAATTGAATTTATCCACAATAATCATCTATTTATCCTAATATCCTTATCCCACATCAGGAATATAATAGTTGTTATCTTTCACATCACTATTTGTTTCCTACAAATTTGAACATTCTACTGAATAACACTTTCTTTGTACTATTCAATATATACTCTCCAATCCTTAATGAAATAATACTATTGTAAAATCCTTACATATTTTAAAATATTTTTACCATTTCATCATTGATGAAGAACATAAATGAAATAATTATTTAATCTAAACAACATACAATTAATCATTTCTCTTATTTTGTAATAATATAATATTATTGGCATTGGTCCATTCGGTTCTATTGATGTTCACTCCTTTGACTCTAAGTGATTTTGCTTTGTGTAGTGACCCATTTCTTTATATTTAAAGAACTAAACATTGGAAACTATTTTCATTCCCCTAAAATTAAATTATTGGTGGCCTTTCTATCCCTAATAAGTGAAATATCACATTCCATTTAATCAAGAACCTTGGTATTTCATTCCACAATTACCTCACATAGGAAAATACTTATTTATCTTCATCCCTTTATGAATATTTTTTTATCATCATATGCGTTTCTTTAATTCCATCAAAATAATTATATATATTGAATTGTTTTTCATTCAATTTTTCTCATGATACCATTTCCTCATATGATAGTAATTTATCAGATTTTTTTCCTTCAATATATTTTCTAAATCTTATCGAACCAATGATAATTATAAATCATTGGATTATAGGATTTTATTTAGTTTCCATTTAATTTTCTAGGATCTATTTATAATTGATTCCATACAATGGATTAGATCATATAATTATGAAACATAATCTATAATTACCAAATTAGTGAAATATATAAAATAAATTGAAAATTTTATGCATAGATAAAATCATGATAATATACATGGTCTCTTTAGGTATTTCATTATTTTAAAATATGTCATAATGGTTTTGAATTAATATAATAATTATCTAAATCATACCCTATGGATTTCCAAACTCAGTGCACAATAAGGCCCATTTTTTCGGTACCACATAACTCTCGAGTGATTCACTGTGCAAATTTTTTAGTGTTATTACTAATAGGAACCTTTATTCTAGAACCACATCCATATGTACTAAAAACATATTTATTTATTTACAAGACACAATATATATAATCTATATATTTCGAAAACATTAGGATATTTTTCTATCCATATGAAAAAATTATATCACATGGTTATGTTCCCTAATCTACTTTTCCAAAATTTATTTCTCATAATTTCTACTAATCATTCTCTGATAATAACTGTAAAGACCTCAACCATAGTATCCTAAGACGGTACCATTATTTATTACATTCTAAAAGATACAATGGATAGAATAATAATGGACAGATCAGTTTATTCATTATAGAGAACCATATATATTCATGATACATTTTTTATAATGGGAATATAAAATAAAAAAGTACATAACTAAAAACCTACTCATCATCCTTATAAAAATATTCAATGTATTCATATTCATTGTCTGGTGAAAAGAATATAGAATAAGGTTGATCTAAAACAATCAGTAATGTTTAAGTATAGATGAATATGTCATGAATAAATAATAATAATAAACATGTAAAAATTATATAACTAATCACACATTTTATAAAAATATCTAAAAAAGGAATAATAAATATTTCAAGGTAAATAACCGAAAATAGATTCCATTTAATGAATAAAAAGAGAATGAAATGAATCCACTATTAATTTCAAAGAAATGATATCATGGATAATAATTATAATTTAATTCTAAATGAATTTATTCTTAATTTTTATATGTCATGTTTTCCATGTACATGATACTACTAATGTAAGGACCTTTCACAAGAAGATTTAAAACATACTCCGAAAATACTCCTTGGATTTGGATGTATGATTTGTCTCAGGAGTCTATTGATACATTGAGGGGATTCAGTTAAACATTTCCCAAACCATGTAATAACATTCCAAATAATTATCCAAATCACTAATAATTGATAAATTGGGACACAATGTTCTTTATCATATAATATCATTATTGAATTATTAGTACAAATTTATCAATATATCCACAATTAATCAATATCCTTCCAAGTAAAAAAACATATTTAAATATGGTATATGGATTAGGGTGTAATAATTTAAATTATATAACAATATGAATATTCAACAAATATATAGTTTCCAATTAAAAATAATTCAAATAAATTGTTTGTTTTTAGGGAAAGTTAAAAATCACTAATTAAAGTGACATTACATAATAACATTTAGAATATAGTAATTTTAAGGTCAAATACCCATAGATTAAATAGTTGAAATTAGGTATTAAAATTATACAATGTATGAATCATCATATTAAATTTTAGAAAATAATTATTCACACCATAGAAATGTGACTTGGTGTATAATAACAAATAAGTCTCAATGGAATGTAAATTGAGCTGAAATCCCATAACTCATGCTCCCTTCTGGTTGAATATGCATAAAGACAATGTATATTAGTTTTAAACATGTTATTTACTTACCAAAGAAATATATTAAAATTTATAATACCCTATAAGATCCTATTATGACATCCTGTCACTCGTTCATTTATTATATTTTATTTTTTTCATTGATTCTCCTGTTAAATTTTTTTTCCTCCATGATTCATTATGATTGATTGGGTTCATTCATGGATTATATAGGTGTGTCTTATTAAAAATAATAATCATGAATTAATTATAATTTTTTTAAAAGTTATACTTTTATGATCAATCATGATTGATGTATATTAAAAATGAAATTTGTAATGATGATGGATATGGTAGGTTGTACAAAAGCATGAGTAACATTTTTCTTTTTAAATATTCATTATGGAATGGAGGTATGTAATAAATTTCCATTTAATAAATCTTATAATATAATTAATTCCATTCTATTTATATATATGTATTTCATCCATATGGTTTGGTGACTAAAAAAGAGTAACATCGCTTTGTAGAGCCGGTAGTCCCCACGTACACAGATGATGATATCATATTTATAGGAGTTAAATGGAATGCCAAAAAATGATATATAATTTATTTAAAAATTATAAATATTTAATTAATTTAACAATTAATTCATTTATAACATTTATAATCCTCAAAATTACCTTTATTACCTTCCATGTTAACAATTAGTGAAAGACAAATCACATCGCTTCATGAGGCGATAGTCCATCATGAACATGAGCGATGTTGTCATGATTCCTCGAGAAATGAAATTATTATGTTATAATTTTTATGATGACCCAATAGGTATTATAATGTTAAATATATTATATATATTTTCTGTTCACTACAATATCCAACATTGATATTTGGTATATGAAAAAATAAACAACCATAGTTTGTAAGGCTGGAGTTCGTCATAGACACGAATAATGATTTCATTACCGATTTGATGGAATTGTTTGTGGTTTTAGGATGTTACCTTAAAATAAAAAAATATAGTAATATTTAATATATTATGTTTATTATATCTTCATCATTTGAGAATAATTGAAGGAGGTAGATAAGGAAACAAATTGAATATTCTTCTGAAAGGATATTGCATATCATTCACGAATCTTTCTTAGATTGAACTAAACCCTTCCTAGATTATACTTTTCAAAAAATATGTTTTCTATCATGAGAGTTTGATTATTGGATAATGATTTGGATATAATTTAAATGAAATACTTTTTTTATAAGTGTGAATACCTAAATGGAGTGATTTCCATTTTATTGGTGAGGAGGAGAGGTATTCTTGTAAATCCACAAAGTATTCACTATGTGGGGTCTACATTATTTCAACTAAATCTGATATTGATTAATAATTAGTTAGGGTTAATTTGTTCTTCAAAAACATAGGGTTAATTTGTTCTACAAAAACCTCCACCACCAAAAAAAAATAACTTCTATAATTCTGATCTGTATTTATTCAGTTTACTCAATTTCACCCTTTTTCTTTGTACCATGATTTATAGTTTTCTAACCTAGGTAATATCTCCAATAAGACTGGATTAAAATTTATTTTATTTGGAAATTTAGAACCCTAACATAAAAATATTATAAACAATTTATAAAAAAATATCATATGTGTTGGAAATTAATTCTAATAGTAGAGAATGTAACACGCAAAAACTATATTTTAACACTAATTATAGTAACAATGTTTTTACTAATTATGGGTGAATGTGTTCATTGTTATAGTTCAATATATTTATTTATGGACCATATTTTATTTTTATTAATATTTAAAAATAATATTATATACAATATGATTATTAGTAATTTTAAATTAGTTAATAAAATATAACTAATCATAAATTAACATTAATTTATAATTTAAAAATATTCCTTAAAATTGATTTAAAAAATATCAAGACTATGATGGGGTTCCAAAATATATTTTTTCACACCCATTAAATATTTTATATTCATCTAAATATTATATTTTTAGAAAATAATTCCTTTAATTTACTTCACCATTAATATATTTAGTAATAATTATTTATTAAAATTAATTACTATATAATCCCTTCATTTGCCTTTATTAATAATTTAAATTCATTACATGATCTCTAGAAAATTAAAATTATTTATAAATTAAAAATAATTCATATTTCAAAATAGTATTTATAACGGATCATATTATTTTTCCCCAATCACAATCATATATATATATATTAAATGTGAGAAAATAATTTTTTTTCCTATTTCATTAACGATGTTATTATATATGCCATATTCAACAGAAAATGACATTTTATTATAATATTGGATTTATTTTCTTGTAAATGTTCAAAATTAAATCGTTAAATAACATTAAGATAACATTTTAGATCATTTCCAATCTTATAATTCTGGTCTAACTATCAGTTATCAATTTTGATCTTAATCATTGTAATTGATTTTAAATTTTACCTCATATAACATTGGTAAAAAATAATATCTGATTTATTAGAAATTACAAATAATTTTTATTATATACATGGAATATATTTTTCTAAATTCAATTCAAATAATTAGGAAAAATTAATTTAATATTATTCTCCAATATTTGACAAGAAAGTGGATTTTTTAAAAAAGATTGTTCAAAATTTAAGAATTTTTTATATAAAAATTTAACATGAAAAAGATTAAAATTACCTCCATTGGATTAATATATGTATAATTAAACTATTTTGATGTTAACACAAATTAAAAATATAATTTAAAGTTATATATTTTTTATACTAAAAGATATTTTTAAATTAAAATCCTATATTTTCAATATTCTTAAAAAAATGAAAATCCTCAATAAAATACCACAAATAGTACTAAAATAAATTTGGTATTATTTTAAAAAAAATTGGTTTTATTTTTCATATAAATTTCTTAATACAGCTGACATTTCATTTTAAATTATGTGTTCTATGAATGATTGAATCGCCTATTAGAAAATATGTTTTTTATAAAAAATTTCATTTTTTATTTTAAATGATTCAGATAAAATTTCTAGAAAATATATAACTAATAAACTTGGCTAATATATATTTTCATATGTTATTTAAACCTATTAATTCCTTCCATTTCAACATCATGGTAATAAATATTATATTATATATTAATATTAAAAGTATATTGTTGTTTGGTAAAACACGGTGTCAGGTGTAATGCAATATTTCCATGAAACTCATTGCTTTGCGTAACATTATGTATACATAGGGTTTCGTGCCACATACAATATTAAAGGAAATTTTATTTATTTAAAATTTCATGGTGTGACGTGTTATATTAGAGTGTTTGAATGGTATTAAATAAATAATCAAATTATATAGTTTAGACACACTTATTAGTTGTCTATTAATTAGTAATAAAATAATAATCTTGTAAAAGATAAGAATTTTTTTAAAAAATGAATTTTTTAGAAAGATGGATTAGTTTCAATTTTAAGAAATAATTTAAAATTAATTTTTACCAAATTTAGAAAATTATTTGACAAATAAACTAAATTTTTCAATTTATAATATATAATCTATCATAGGTTTAGAATTTGGTATTTTTCTTAAGTTGTTTCACATTGTAAAGAATACTGAAGAGTACTGAATTTTAGTTGAAATTTTTATTTTAATTCCAATAAATTATAATGTAAACCAACTTTTTAAATGGAATTTAGTGAAATACTAATTCAATTTTATATCAATTAATCCAATTTATGTACATGGAATAATTTTCCAATTGAATTTAGATATATTAACTTTTTAATCATTTAAAAATTTCCACAATAAAAACTCGCATTCTAATCATATTTGTGAGATTAATTAAAATTAAACTCTTAAAATTCCTTGAATTTATTATTAAAAAATGGATTTTATAATTGGAATCAAAATAATTTTTAATTTATAATAATTTGTATTTATTTTTTGAAACAAATTAATATTTACTATTGGAAATATTAATTTTCACAGTTATGGTAAAAAGTTGATTTATTAGGGTTTAAACAAATACAATAATAGTAATAAAGTTCCATAAAAAGTTTTAGAAAATATTGTATAGAATATTTAAAATATTCTTCTTCTATGAATTTAGAATGATCTTTTTGGGCCGTTTTCATATGAAAAATGCGGGAGCTCTAAATCGTTTGAAAACATCCATGAGTGTCCACACACACAATCATAAAAGGCCACCATTATCCTATCAACTTCACACCTTAAGTATACTATTTTCATCCGATGAATACCAAAATCACTTCCCAAATTCCCTCCCCTATCCTGATAATTATTTTTTTGGGTATAAATATCTCAAATTAAGGTGTCAATTCAATCATAAGGGGGAAACCATAAGAAGATGCATTGTTATTCGATGAGTAACATTAATTTATTTCTTTTCTCCACCTCATTCAATTATTATTAATCCAATTCGATTTATTATACAAAATATAATCTATAAACAATAATTTATTAATAATAATTCATGACCTAAATCTATCTGCACATCCATCAAATCAGTTATGAAGTCTTCATTTGTGTGTATGACAGACTACTGCCTCGTAAACATATGCATTTTGTTTCATCCATTTACACATATCAAGGTTGGGTATATTGTGGATATAAATTATATATATGATATTAATAAATTTTATTTACCTATTGATTCACACTATCATATATATCTTTATGACTTTAATTTATATGATATATAACAATATAACATGTGTGGATGGCATATTACCACCTTGTGAAGCGATGTGATTCATCTTACACTAAGGCTTCCCATGGAATTTAATAAATGTAAATTTGCTGATTTTATATGTTATAAATAGAATAATTATAACATTCTTAAAATATTTAAAAAAATTAAATAAAATATATATCATTTTCATTACTTACTTTTAACTCATGTAATGATAATAACATCTTTCGAGTGTGAGTAGACAACCACCTTCATGAAGTGATGTGACTCTCATTTCATAATCACACAACTTGGGTAGTACATATATTAGTATATAGTATGATATTTAAATTTTTTTTCATTCTAAAGAGATAGAATATGTCTTAACTTGTTTTCCTAAAAATCATTGAAAAATGGAAACGTTAATCATATTATCATATGACCTATTATCTCCATGATCTTAATGAACCTCATTTCTCAAAACCACAATTCATGATAGGTCATAAAATTACAATTTATGTGTCAATATTTTAATTATTTCGGGATTACTATTATTGATATGATTAAACAATAAAATAAATGCAATATTTATATCTTTCATTACGAAACATGATTTAGAAAATAATGAATATAACACCCAGAATTGAAAACAACAAAATATTATTAACCAAAGGGTGATAAGATGCTATATAAGGATCATATATTATATTAAAAAAACTATATGGTTCTGGTGTAAGTTAATTACATGTTTAAAACCACTATATAGGATTTTAAATGACTTCCATTTTGAACGAAGCATGAGGTAAGGGATTTCATCATAAGTTATTTTCATTGAGGCATATTTTAATGTTACGAAACCAGTTTCTTTTATATGGTGTATATACATCCACTTTGATGGGTATTATAAGAAAACATTCTACCATTATAGTATTTTATCTTTTAATTTATGCTATTTCGTATAATATTATTTAAATTAAACGTTTCCATGTGGTAATAGGTTTTATAAATCAATTTATCTTCATTTGGTTATATTAATTCTGCATTATAATTGATATTCAATAATTGTATGTGATGAATTTTTAAAATATTAGGTTTCATTTAAACTTTATTATTATTATTTACATTTAATACATATAATTGAATCATTTGTTAATTTTCACATCTACATTATGAATATTTTAATTGTTTAAATCATGGTGTCATTCTAATCAACATTGTTTATGATTGAATTTCCATTAAAAGAAATTATTTATAAATTATTTAATAAATGATTACATTTTATTGTGAACTAGTTATTAATGATCATTTTCATATAAAAGTACCATTTTACCACTCTTTTATACATATAATTTATTAAAAACGATTTTTAATAAAATCCAAATTCATTACCCCCATCGGTCAAGAAATTTTCTTCTTTCCGAAAAATATAGTCTAAAAAATTCCTTTTTAAACCCTGTAAAAATTATTTATTAAATATATTTTTTCCAATTTATTTCTTATTATGAAATTATATCAAATTAGTACACTTCTCACATTCAAAACAATTAAATTTTATAAACATTTATAATGAAAAATAAATGTTCTTTTTTTATCGTACAACATGTATCATATTACTCACCTTTATTTCATAGAATATTTCTTTGAATGTATTTGAATATATTGTTAATGGAACTTTTTTCTTAATATTTTCTAAAATAATTGTTTTTTAAAATTATTTTCAAATAATATTATTTTGAAAATTATTTATTTTCATAATTTTTTTTTCAAAAATAAAATGAAATTTTCCTCAAGAATGTTCTCAAATAAATTATTATGCTAATTTCATTCATCAATGATTGAAAGCCTTTATTATTATCCCAATGTTTATATACTAGAATATTATCATGATAATTAACTCTTTGTATTTTTTATAATCATTTTTACTATAGAAATTATATACATTCAATTCCTTGATTTATTTAATAATTTGATTTCCTTTCCTTGAAATGTTCAATTACTTTTGAGAATTAGAAATTTAATTTCCCACAAATATCAATATTATTTATCATTGGTATTCATAATTATTAATATGTAAAAAGTTTCTAAATGTGGTCTAATTAATTGAATTTTATTTGATATCTATGGAAATATTGACATAACATTATCCTTTACTCACTACAGAGAATATAATAGGGCACATCATTTTTGAATTAAATTGATAATTAGATATATAAGGGATTATTCGTTCATGAAATAAACATTATGGTGACCAGTTAATGAATGGACCTCTATACATTAATAGTCTCGTGGGATTAAATCATATTGAAAAACCATATGCATTTGTAAATTGCATGTTTTAAACTATCTACATGATAGATATTGATAATAATTACACTGTGAAAGGTATTGATACAATTGAGTTGTACAAATAATATCAGTTTGTACATAGTATGTTTTAATTTTTATTGAGGATAGATCTTGATGGTAAATTTATCAAGTTCATGGGAATCATGACATCTAAAAATTAATAATTTGCATCATTTCAATTATTTTTATTATCCACGATATTTTGATAATGATATTATCTATGGAATAATTTCATTCTCAGATTATTTCTAATATAAAATGTGTGCCCAATAATTAACATGATATTATTATTCTTCATAATCTTACCATGGTGGTCAACTTAATTAAATGAAATGTGTGTATTTATTTAATAGTCTATATTGATAATTCTTATTGATTCCTAGTAGCTTCTTTTTTAAATAACCCTTATTGAGGATTTAATCTACCCCTAATTGGTTTCCATTCTCTAAAAAACTATTAAGTGTAATAAGAAATATATGAACGAATATTATATAGGGAATAATTAGATTCTCAAAAACATTTATTTTGTAATTTGTGTATTCAAATGTAATGTAATGTAATACTCAAGTATTTTATGGTTTTCTAAGACTAATAAACTATTTGGTCTATATGGATGTGATTCGAATTATCATATTCCAATTTAATGAATAATGATGAAATTCCTTGATATAAGGCTCGGGGTCACTACAAGAATGATTTAACTATAAAAATATATTTCAAAAAAAATATTTATTTTGGTCAGTGTTTTTTCATTTCCCTATGAAATACAATGACAATAATTATGGATATTATGTTTTCAAATTTATGAAACATATCATACAACATCAAAATACTAGCATCCCAGAACATGTATGTTTTTGGAGGTAATTATAATTTCATTAACAAAAACTCATAAAAATTATATTTTTTATATTTTCAACGAACTATTAATATTTTTGATAGTCTAGATACTCAAAAGAATAGTAAATTTATTAACAAAAGATTTGGAATTGTAAATTATGATGGAATTTTTTTTGATATCAAATTTCTGTGATTTCCTGCTATTTTTTATATATTTATTTCATTGACTATATAAATACACTTTTGTATGGAATTATTAGTATTAAAATTCTTTTATATAATTTGTGATCTCATTCATAGGGATATATACAAAGGAGGAAATTTATTTTGATATAAACTAATGGATTGAATAAATAGTGTCCCAATGAATATAGACATAATGAACATGCTACTTCCTCATACTTTTTTTGATAAGTTTCTCATGTTTTTTTTCAAAAAAATTTAGATAATTTCATCATCATTTTTAATACATATCTTAATAAATTTATAGATTAGTTACAAACACACATCATATTATTAGAACAACGAAAATAATTTCAGCTGTCTTCGTACATTATGATAATTGTTCACAATTCATTTTTTACATTTTGTAATTGAGCACACATCAACCAAACACTTGATGTGGCTAGTATGAATAAAAGTGTGTGTTATCAGAAAAAAATATCTTTAAATTAATATATGCATCCCTTATACAAAAATAAAAAAAATTACTTTTGTTGTTTTCAAATATTAAGAATACGGTTCATAAAAAAAATTATGTGTAGTAATGAATTACAAGTCAATATGACATGGGATGAGGATGATATGACTGTTAGTATGTGTTTCCAATAAAATAGATGAATTTTATTAAAAAAATGGGTCACCTGCTAAAAATAAGAAAATGAGCTCATATTGTATTGAAACATTATAAATTTGATCAATAAATCTCTGGTCATGTGTATAAATTATCTAAATTCCAATATGAAACATGATGTAGTCGATATAACTCGTATTATGTGTTTTTAAAATGAAAAATTGATTTTATGTTAAAAAAATTTACATAGAGAAAATAATGAATATGTGTTCAGAATTTTAATAAAAAAATTAATAATATAGTTCATACTTCATTATTGAGCTTTAAAAATCATCCATATGTCATCAGACACTCAATGTGGTGGGCATTCCATTTTTTAACAAAAGTTTTATGTTAGTTTTAAACACAATTGAAATATTCGAAATTAAGAAAACAAGTTAATATTTTTTTTCAAATGTTAGGAAAATATTATGTAATTGTTTTTTATTTGTACAAACCAACCTCAAATCATTACGATTTATGAGACGTAGATATGACTTTTAGTTTATTTTTTTCATTAAAAAAGTATAATTTTAATTTAAAACACACATAAAATAGTGAAAATAATGAAAATGAGCACTTATTATTTTCAAATAATTTTAAATCGATCAATTCATTTTTCTTATGTCCGAATTGACTGCACATAAACCCAAAACATGATGCAGCTGAAGTGACCTTAATTGTGTGTTTTCAAAACAAAATTACCATTTAAATTTAAAACACAAATAAAAAATCTAATACCATGAAATCGAGCTAATATTTTTCTTGAACATTAGGAAAATGATCCATAATTAATTTTTTTCATGGAGGAATTAACTAAACATAAATATGTCATATTATTTGGTACATATGGCCTAATGAAAATATTTTCAAGGAAAAGTTTCATTTTAGTTTAAAACACACAAAAAATCCAAAACATCAATAAAATAATTGATTGATTTCACAATTTATGAATATGGTCTTTAATTCTATTATAACCTATAGGATTTAATCCCACTTCAATCTAACAACAAATGTTTCTAGAATGGCACAAGCTTTTTGTTTTCTAACCAGAAGTGAAATTTTTTTGTTTAAAATGAACATCACATTGAAAAAAATAAAGTATGTCATACTGTTTTAATACGTTAGCGAAATAATCTATAAAATATATTTGATGTGTTAGAATTGACCACATTTCAATATGACATCCCATGTGGACAATGTGATTCTAAATATGAGTTTTCAATATAGAAGTGTCATTTGAGTTTAAAATGTGTCCCACATGCCAAAAAACTAGTAAAAGAACAATAATTTTTTTTATGAATTATTGAGAAGATATATAATAAATGTTTCTGATTTAAGATATGAATGCATATCTGTATGAAAAACGATGTGGTCAATGTGACTCAAAGTGTATGTTTTTGATAATAAATTTCAATTTTAGTTTTAAAAAATCAAATAGCCATAACAAAGTAATCAATAGTATATTTTTTTAAAACATTATTAAAATTTCCCATAATAAAAATTTAAACAATAGTTATTGGCCCTACATTAATCATACACCTTATATGGTCGGTATGACACAAGGTGAATGATTTCTATACAAAAGTGTAATTTTAGTTTCAAAAGCGCATCACATATTGAAAATGATAATGGGTTCTTGGATTATTTTTAGTAATTTGGGAAATGATTTATTATATATTTTTTATGTGTTAGAATCCATTATGAATCAATATAACTCTTGATGTAGTTGTTATGACTCTAATTACAAGTTTTCATTATAAGTATTCTATTTTAGTTTAAACCACATGTTATGCGATCAAAACCAATAAAAATATATTTGAATATTTTTAAACATTGGTAAAATGATCCATAAATAATATTTGGTGGGTATTATTTACCAGACTCTAATTCAATAGACAATTTGGTCAATATGACTCAAAGTTATTATTTTTAATATAAAACAGTAATTTTAGATAAAGAAAAATCAAGTATCCACGACTAATAAAACTATTCCATATTAGTTTGAAACTATATGAAAATTGTCTATAATTCATTTCATTCATGTATTAATTGACCATATATCAATCTGAAAAATGATGCATTCATTATGACTCAAAGTACATCTTTTCTATAGAAAATTGTCATTTTAGATTAAAATACGGATATAATAACAGAAAAAAATATAAAAAAAGAATTGATTGTTTTCAAACATTAAGAAAATCATTCATAATTTATTAACCATGTGTAGGAATGGACATCACATCAATTTGACATATGATGTGGTAGATATGACATGAAGTTCGGGTTTTCAACAAACAATTCCTGTTTTTTTCATAAAATGCACATTAAATCACAAAACCTATGAAAATGGTCTCGAATTTTTTTCAATCTTCTAGAAAATGATGTGTAATTATTTGTTCAAATTTTTGAAATGACTTCAAATAAATCTGACCCCTGATGTGACTGATATGAATGAATATTTGTGTTTTAAATATAAAGGATTCATTTTAGTTTAAAACACACATCACAATCAAAAACATATAAAAATTTATCATATTCAATTCCAAAAAAATAAAATCAATCCATAATTATTTTGAGACATTTAGAAATTTACCACACATAAATTTGATGCATGATGTGGTCGGTATGACTCAAGTTTCATTTTTTAATAATATAAGTGTAAACTTAGATTAAAACATGCATCACATCACAAAAAATTTAGAAAACTAGTTGATATTGTTTATTATCATTTAATATAATAATATTTAATTTTTTTTCATTTTTATCATATATATAGTTAATTGTAATATAGATAATGGTTTATGATTAATATGAAACAGTGTGACATTTTAAGGCTTATTCCCAAAAAGCTTGTACCGTTGACTTAGTTTATATCTGTAATTAGTTTTCTAACACCACTTATGGAGGATAATTAAAGATCACATAATTTTAAGAAAAAAATAGATGGTGTCATTTTTATGAATCAACTACAACTCAATCTGATAAACTATTTGTCTTGTATGACTTAAAATATATATTTGTAGTATAAAATTTAATTCTTTTGTAATTTATTTCATTATACTATTTTTCACCAATGTGTTTTAAATTGAATATTATTAAAGAGGTTTGGTATATTAGTCAATAACATGATAGGGTGTCCGACCTATAGACAATGAAACATTGATGTTTATGAGTGTTTGTGATAATTTGTACATTATCATGTAATTGTAAGAACAAATGTTTGAAAACTGTAAAATACAGTGTTTTTTCTTGTATTTGTTGGGTAAATTTTATTTTAATTAAATTTTATATTTTAAACCTAATTTTATGTTTTTAATCTACTATATTGTACTATAATTTTATAAAAAAGGAAGTCATGTGACCCATTATGAGATATTGAAAAAGAACTGATAAAAGGATCCTTTTTTTCAGGGATTGTAAAAGCAATGATACATGTACTATTTATGAATTATTTTTTAGCATTGATAATGTTTCTATTATTAAGTGTTTTTCAAGTGATGATAAAGGCTGTGTTATTTTAATTTCACTATGATTGTCAGCACTTTTTACGGAAAAGGCCAATTTTAGAACAATTATATTTCTTTATTTATAGTAGTGAGTAATGTCAATTTATATTATTGATTTCTCAGAACAATATTAATATGGTTAATCATATCAAATGGGGCTGATTGGCTCCATGTCTTGGCAAAAAATATATATCTTGATTGATGAACACTCACAGAATACCCAACCACTCTTAAGGGACTTTTGATAGATTAAACATAATGTGGTCTTATAGTTTCACTAAAATCAACCACTAATTATCTAATGTATCCAAATTTATCTCATCTTACATGGATCCATATCAAGTGAATTATTATATAATGATAAAAATCAAATTGGTAAACCTCTCGAGCCAATCCAAGAAGAATGACATGTTGCACATTGTTGTTTTTCCTAACTTTTATTGATTGGATGAATAAATTCCACAACCTTGGAGTTTCACATCAAATTTACAAATGCTTTTTACAATGGTAAATAAATATAATCTGCTTCCATCATGCTGAAAAATCATATCTTGGTGTTTATGGCCTACTTCCACATCTATTTAACATCACCTTTGGTAGGATTCAAATCATTTTCTGAAGAATCTCATCCTCTATTAACCCATCCACCAATTAACACCTATAAAAAAGTAATACACGATAAATTATCCATGAATATTATCTTGGATGGCTTGGGTTGATGATAATTCCAGTTTGTTAGTTTATCCTCCACCCATGAAATGATTTTCCTAAACAAATTTAGCTAGTTAGAATAATCGAATCACATATTAAATAAATTATCTGTTTGAGCCTCCACAAAAAAATCCAACATAAATTTCACATTACAATTCTCATAAATTATTATCATTATATTATTTTATCTTGAAATCCGTAACTATTATTCAACTATATATAATGTAATAATTTTAATATAATCTAACATTATAATAACATGTTTTTATACTTTAATAATTTTTCACCAATCATCAAAATGTATATATATTTTAGAAAAAGTATTATTATATATAGGCCAACACATGTGAAGATAATAAAAAATAAGTGGTATAAATAAAATATAAACCCATTTAGACCCTAAAAATACTTAGAAAACCATGGAAAATATTTCTTTAAAATAATTAATTTTATTGAATAATGGAAAATAAATCTTTTTTAAAAAATCAAATCATGTTATATTAACAATAAATTTTAAAAAAAGTCTCTTCTTTAATAAAAATTCAATATAAAAACAATACATTATTTACGGAACATCATATTTAAAGAACCCCTTTGATGTAATAAAAATATAGCTAATTACATCATCAATCATAACGGAATAACATAACCTAATAAATCCAACATCATAAACCCATAATGGTATTACAGAACCAATTAATCGTAATTTAACATCTCTAAAGAATTAATAATTACCATATTCTATAGAGGTCTATGTCAAACCTACAAAAATATAAAATATAGTTACCTAAAACACTACAAAAAATATATCACATAAAGTATTCATTTCCTCATTAAAAAAATTAACATAATTTGTTACCCATTATAATAAAATCTTATCTTAATCCATAAAAATATATTTATATTTAAAACATGTGATCCAATTAAAACTGAGTGGAAATCAAAAGTTTAAAACTACAATAATATAATATAATCATAAAATTTATTTATAAAAAAATAAATAACAAATTGAAACAGTAATAGATCTGTAGTGATGAATATAATAATAATAACATGGATGGAAAAGACATGACTTAATCTGTTAAAAAATGCAAAGTAACTATTAATAAATGTGTACCCTAGGTCTCTCCTCGTCTTGTATAACCATTAAAATTCAGAATATCAAAATTAAATAAAATATTTACTAGGTTATGAATAAATTTTACAGTTATTCCAATGTTATTATTAAATATATTATATATAATATTATCTTATATCATTCATTTATTAAAATATTATTATTTAAATTACTCACATTGATGTCTTTTGGATCACATTATCCAAAAAACATTAGTATATTTCATATGGTAAATGGTCCTCTTCCAAATATTCCTAAAGTTTTAGAAGTGTAATTATTTTATTTCTATAGCATTCCAAATAGAAGGATTCTAATTGGTCATCAAGTAATTATTTTCAAAGAATCATTCTCAATAAACATGTTTTTACCTATTTAAAATTACATAACTATATTATTATTAATAGCATAATTATATGAAATATTTTACCATTATAAATAAAAAAATTAAATAAATATTAATGTTACATTAGATCATAAAAATAATTTTTGATAATATACTTGAATGAGATTGAATTATGAAAAAATATTATTTTAAGAATGTTGGTAAATAAAAAATTAGAGATGTTTTTTGAAAAGTTTATGACAAGGAAATATAAATTATATTTTAGATTTAGAAAAAAATTATATAATACCCACTATAATACGATAGTAATAATTTTATATATTTATTATACATTTAAAACTTGTAATATAATATTTTAAATAAATATTCAAATTTTTTGAAGAAATAAATCATCATTAATGTACAAATAGAAAATTAAAATAATTCAATGAGGGGACTTGGATATTCCTTCCAAATTGATGGATAAATAGATTCATGTAGGATTTAAATTTAAAAAGTATCTAAAAATTTGATATTTTTCAAGGCTTTTCAGATAAAGAAACATAAATAAGAATAACGAAACAATGTTAAAAGCTATATGCAGACCATTTTAATTATTACCTTAATATTGAAATTAAATCCATCAGAGAAAGAATTTTGGAAAGGACAGAGGATTATAAATATGTGAAGGTCCCATTACAGGTATATTTAAAACGAATATTGGGATAAATCCCACAACATATTTTCCTTGAGGAGGATATAATGAGTCCAATTTTATTGGAAAAGGCTATAGGGTTTTCGCAAATATAAACTTTTTATGGGTCATGATTGAAATTTAAAAATTAAAAATTGATAAAAATGGATAATGTATCGTATTATAGAACATCTCCCATCACAATAGAGTTATTATATTAATCTTGTGATTTTTTATTTTTATTAAACAATTTTTCACACTAAATTATATATGAATACATAAATATTATTATCTTAAAAAATTGAATATTAAAAATCTTTAGATAACCTAGGAATTTTAATTTAAATATTTATATACTTAAATAAAAATCATATCCATAAATAAAAATTGTGAATTTCCATAAAAAAATAAAAAACATATCACTTTTAATATTTTTAAAAATGTTATATTTAATTTTATCACTTTTAAAGGAGATTTCTGTCATTTTTGAATAAGCATTGAAATAATTATACTATTATTTAAAATTTAAAAATTAAATTAGTGAAAAAATATAGTTTAATAATCATATTTATTTTTATCTATAATTTTTAAAATTGTATATTTTCTTTCATCCGTATCCTGAAACTTTTTTATGATATTACATTAAATATTCATACATTTTATATGATTTGTATAATAATTTGTTTAAATATATTTTTTAAACCTCTAAAAGTATTTAATATTCTTAAAAATAATTTATTATTGTTAGAACCCTAATTTTAATGATTTATTTTTCGAATAAATTAATTATCATTGATAGATTTTGTAAAGACCCCAACCCTAGTAACCTAGAGTCTGTGCTGACTTGATTACACTAGCAGTAATTACAAGTGATCAAATAGCAAATGAAAAAACAATTTAGCATGATTAACAAACTAAATACAAAAAAAATATTACATTACATTTAGAAATGAAATAGAACTTAGTAACTCAATTATAAACACCTATATTTTCATAGATTATCCATGCATGTCAATGATAATATATGTCTTCACATCCGTTGGATAAATAATTCAATAGAAAGGGGTGGCCTAACACTCCCCTAAAGTTAATGAATACATAGGAATATATAATTAATAAATATTAAAAATAAGGCATTGTGAGTTAATAAAATCACATTCCATTAAAATATAATCTTTTGCATAATATTGTAGGAATAAAAGATGATGAAAAAAAATTATATAAAAAAACAATAGAATAAAACTTAAGGATGTAAATTATAACAGTAAAATAATCACATGGATTATCAATAACAAATCCTATAACGTGTTAGTGAACAATGTAGGATATCATAAACATGTAGTCAAGTATTCGTCCAAGACCACATGCATAATTTTTTAAGGCATTAGCTAATAACTAGAATAGTTTATCTCAAGAGTCCAACCGGTGCATTGAGGGGAAATAGTGGAACCATCCCATCACATAATATGTCCAATGTATTCATCATATAAAATATTTGAATCATTGTCATCATATATATTTATTTTGGAAATATCATATGAAATGTCAGTACCATTCCCCAAAGAATAAACATAATTATAAATCATCATATGTAATATGAAAAATGGTATCTACTTTGCACATACATATTAAAAATAATTATAAGAAATCAATAAATAAGTGTAGATGCTGTCATAAGATATAAAAATTAATTATGATTAATATCCAACAAATACTTTTGATCTAAATGAAAGCAATCTAATAAAATAATTGTAAAATTCTTGAGAAAAATACAACTTTTACATTGAAATCTTTTATATAAAAAGATTAAAAATTAAAAGGAAAACATTTTCATTGAAAATATCATTTTAAACATGTAAAATATTCATCAATTAATTATTTATTCAATAATTTTGGAAAATATACATTGGCTATATTAAAATCATTTATTTTAAAAATTGAGAATGAAACATTTAAAAGGCGTATTAAAAAACGCATAACAATAAACCAAATAAATATATTATGTGTATCAGCTATAAAATAAAATAAAACAATTTTAAAAAAATTATAATAAAAATGTATTTCACACATAATTTAATCCTAACATTATGAATATAGTACAATTTTATCATAAATAATGGAAATTGGGTTAATAATTGCCTTATTTTTTAATCATTCAAACTGTATGCCCTCTAAAATTGATGATCATAAAAGAAATGTGGGTTAAAAATGAATACATATCAGATAAGTGAAAGTGGTACACGAAACCCTTACATTAAGTATAAAATCATTCTCCACTCCTACTTAATGTCCTAGATCATAAAATTTGATTCATTAATTACTTTATTAATGACCTATTAATCATATATTTTATTAATAAATTTAAGGAAATCATGATATATTTTAATGTTTACTTTTATTGTTCTGAGAGCATTCATTTGATTGTTTTATGGTCGGTTCATTTGAGTATAAATATGGAATTCCATGTAAAATGGGTATAACTTCTCCAGAATTTAAATTATTTATTATTATTGAACCTAATTTAGTTTAAATTGTCTCATATATTATTTATTTATATGTTATGATAATGATTCATTGGAAATAATGTTGATGAAAATGCCTTATTTTAATTTAGAAGGTTTTATGACCATCTTGAACTTATGTAATATTATTTGAAATCATATTTTTATATTAGTACCAAAATATCATGTAACAGATAATATGTAAATTAAATTCTTATTTAACCAAAAAAATACTTATAACCATCCTTGGAGGTGATAATGGAAAATGAAAACTTGTCATTAATAAAGATGGTGGATCGACACATCAAAGACGATGTTTTCATTTTTAAAATAAAATGAGAGGATAATGGATTTAAATTTGGATAATACAATATAAAAATAAATATCCATTATATGTATATATATATTACTACATATACCTAGTCAATTTGGATAGTGTATATGAAGAGAGGAAAGGAAACATAATAAAATTACAAGAGAAAGGAGGATTTTACCTCTTGAATATCGTCTCCTTTAGACCTCCATAATACAATTGGATTTTTACATTATGTAAGATGAGTAGTTCTTGGACATTATGAAGAGTATTGGGAAGGATAATATGTGTTATTTAGACTATATTAATTTCTTATAAGGTTTGATGAGACGAGATAGTGAAGGATGGTAATTATCAGGGAGGAGAGGTATGTTTTTTATTATTTTAATCATTTAATTGTTATATTGGATCAATACAACCAATATCAAGGAATCCTGGGACTAAGTACAATATCTCGTGCATGTGACATAAAAATAATTTACTATTATCTCATAAATGACTCAAAAATTCATTTATTTAACTAATAATGCTAAATACTGTAAATTATTATATTTCACAATTTATAAAAAATTCAACAATTTTAGAAAACTCCCAAAAAATATACCCTAACATTTAATAAAAATGTAGATTTCGAAAATGGGCTCCATTTTTTGAAAATAAGTTTCAAAATATTATATATTTAATTTTTTAAAAAATTCTTCATTTATTCAAAAACAACTAAATTTTTTATTATAACTGATTATACTAAAAATTCAAAAAATAATTATTGCCCCATTATATTATCTTATAATTGTAATGAAACAAAATTTTAATTTATAAATATATTTTATGACATTTATTTTTCATTTGAAACATTATATTATTTTTAAAATTTTAAATAGAATTTTACATTTCACTAAAATACCAACACTGAATTTATCATTTTTAAATATTAATTTACATATTCCAAACATATATCATATCATCGTTTATGAGATACCTAAATTCATTTTATAAATTTTTTAGTTAGGTTGTTATTATAATGTCTAGATAAAAATTCATATGTGTAACATTACTATTCCAGTGATCATGTAATTATTTATTAGTATATCACGGTTCATTTGTACCTATTGTTTTGAGATTGGTTATGTTGGACACTCCTGTTTTGATAATCCCAAATCATATTTTAGTAATCCAAAATCATATTTTGATAATCTTAAACCATATTTCGATAATCCAAAATATTGATTTCATTTAAGTGAGAAACATGTCTTCATTCTATTCTAATTATGTTTCATTAATGTTCCATATTCCTGTAGAGTAATATTCCAATACTCTCAATCTCACTGCTTGATTGGATAAGCTTACAGTGTAGAATTTATCTAAGTATAGAGGTCACCATTACAAGGTTACAGCTATATGATTACCATTACAAGGTAACCACTACATGTTCATAGTTTAGAGGATATCGTTACATGATCTCCATTATATGGTTATCACTACATGGCCATAGCTACAAGGTTACCTTTACAAGGCTATCGATACAATGTTACAGTAGGAAATTGCCGATGTGAACCTAATGTTGAATCCTACCTATATGAAGGAAACCATTACTGGTCTACCGATTCTTATTCTTCCATTATTTTTCAATTTATCAATATTATTCTAACGTTCATATTTGATAAATTAAATGCCTCTGACATTAATTATTGCAGATTGTAATCGTTGTAGGAGATAATACATGGGAGAATACGAGGTATGACAATGACTACACGTGATCTACTCATTCCTATTGTAAGACATCAAATAAAAAAGGAAAAGACCCCAAAATAGTGAATAATGTCACATATATGCGGACAAAAAGAAAGGGTTTCATGATAAGAGTGATAGAGCTTACTCTCCAGATCAAAAAGCTGATCTATCCCGCATTAACACAAAAGACCTAAATTCTTCATAAAGATCATTCTAGGATAAACTCATTCATTCCTTTTGTGCTTCAACAACTCTTGGTCAACATTAGAAGCAGAACACTGAAAGCTTGAACCTGGAGTGGCAACACTCTCTTTTGGAAACAACTTCTAGGGACTTACCCGAACTCAACATTTCTCATTCCAAGGAGTCCAGAGGTGAACTGTAAACACATAGATCCTTCTAAACTCTTTCTCATCATAACTGTTCTATCGTGTTTCTTTCTTTTTCATATTTGAGAATTGTGTGTGTCTTTTGGTATCACACACTATCTCGTGTGCTTGAACTGAAAGATACTAACTATCCTCACATCAAACATTACCTTATCTGTGTTTCCCACGTATAATTATTGAAGAGAACATGTGTGGTCTGTATTGTTTTTCATTCCCACGAAGAACAGTAGTAGAGGGTTGGTTCCCTAGACATTTTTCAAAACTATTGTAAATACCAATACAGGCTGTGTATCATATTTTAATATAACCTCATTGGTGGCAGGTGATCACCAAGTGGAGAAGACTATGTCTCAACTTTAGAATGTATCTCTTGTTTACATTGTTGTGCAAATCCTCATATAATCTATTTTGATTTTATTTGTTTCTTATATTTGATAAAACATATAACTATTTTCACATACAATTTGATAGTTAGTTATGGTTAGTGTGTGTATTTTTTTAATTCAGTAAACATGTTTTAATCATTTAATTGGTGTTCTACACTTATTCATCTGGGGATTAATCACCTTTTTGAGAAACCTATTGACAATTGAACAATTACATTTCATCTGCGTTAATTAACTGGGCCATTATTAAATTGGGTGGGGGGGGTTTATAACCATATGTTTTTTAACATAAATTTTAATTGGGACTAAATTCAACCCCCTCTTGAGTTTCCACTCCAGCCAATATTTGGAATCAATGGATTTTTTATCCAATGTGCAAATTCATTTCAACGGTGATTTTAGTTGTACCTTAATGATCTTAAAATTTCGGTCATATCTAAATTTTCAGTTCTCTAAAATTATATGTAACTATTGAAAATAGAGTTGTGGGTGCTTCTACTAACATGCCACCTTTCTTTAATGGTAATAAATATTCTCAGTGGAAATTAAAATTGAAAAAGTATTTAGAATGCTTGGGACCTGAAATCTGGGACACAATTGAGGAACAACATACATTACCTTCTACTGCTAGGGACACATGGTCTCAGTTGACTAAATCATCATATAACAATAACTATTATGCAATGAATGCTTTGTACTATTCTCTAGGTGATGAGTAATTTAGTAGAATATCATCTTGTAAAACTGCTTATGAAATTTGGGGTACTTTAGCTATTTCTCATGAATGAACAACCAATGTTAGAGATATGAGATTAAATTCATACACTATTAAAGACTATAACATTAAAATGAATCCTGAAAAACTCATTTATGACATTTATCTCTGGTTCAATGAGATAGTGAATACTATGAGTCTTCTTGGGAAACCATTGGAGGGAAAGGACCGGATTATGAGACTACTTCGATGTCTACCTAAAAGATAGATAGGGACTTCTGTTTGTATCCGAGAATTTTGTAACATAGGAAAACTACTGGTGGAGGAACTAATTGGAAATCTTATGATGTATAAAGAAGAACATAAGGAGAATCAAGAAGTAGTTGAATAACCAAGGAAGAAATCTGAAGCATTTAAGACTACTACCTCAAAGAACAACGATAATAAAAATGTTCATGCTCCTATATAAAATTCAATAAGTGAAGACTCAGACAATGATGAGGAGATGGCTCATCCTGCTAGAAGATTCAAAAAATTCTACTGAAAGAATAAATTCTCTATAAAGTCAAACTACAAGTGAATGTATGATAGTAATGGACAATGGAAGAAAGATAGAAAATTGAATGACAATTAAAATGAAATAATATTCTATGAGTGCAAAAGAAAATGTCATGTGAAGGCAGACTGACCCAAGATGAAATTTAGGAGGAAATATGATGATAAGTGAAAAGGGTATAAAAAGGTTATGAAAGATACTTGAACTATGGAAAAAGATATCTCCAGTAGATCTGATGCTTCTAATAATGAACAGAACAATCATGCCAAATTATGTTTCATGACAGAATCATCTAAGGTAACACCCAATTCCCATATGCCTAATGATTATTATTTTTGGAATGATGGTGAATTAAACAATGATGAAAATATGACTAAGGATAAACTATTTTAATATTGTGGAATTCTTGAGGATACCTCTAATGAACTATAGGATAAATAAAAAACTACTGAGAAGACAACATGCTCTAAATGTACATTATAAATCTGATAGGAATGTTGAGAAAGAAAAATGTTATCAACTCTTAAAAGAAAATAATGAACTCAAATTATCCAATTAACAATTAAAGAGAGAACATGAGATGTTTACTGCCAATAAAGATACCTTGACTTAGTTACCAGGACAACAGATTGCCCCAAAATATACAATTGTTCTATGATATCTACCAGGACAGAGAAGGCTTATTAAAATTGCATTTGTACCAAAATCTGTACAATTCACAACTAGTTCATGTTCTGGACCATTTCTTGAAAAAAAATTCTCTGAAGGACCAAATAATATGTTTATTTCTAAATGTATATAAACAATTTATAGAAAATCTGTGAAGAAAATATGGGTTCCCAAAGTTTTACTTGCTAACCTCTCTGAACCCAAGAAAATCTCGGTACCTATGTTACCCCATTCTTAATCTGTTTTGTAGGGATGTTGCCTAAAGAATTCCTATAAAGATCTATGGTACTAGGACAGTGGATGTTCAAGAAATATGATAGGAGACTACTCATGTTTCAGGAGCCTAATCAATGTTGATGGAGGACATGCAACTTTTGGTGATAATGCTTAAGGGAAAATCATTGGCCTAGGCCAGATTGGTAACCCAAATACTATATTAATTTCAAAATAAATTTTTGTTGTTGGGTTAAAATAAAATATTCTATGTATTTATCAATTGGGTGATGGTGGTTTTAAAATTAAATTTGAATATGATTCATGAAATGTTTTAAATATTAAAAATAATTTAATATTTACTTCTTTGAGAAATAAAAATATATATGCTATTGATATGGATTCTTTAGTTAAGAAAAATGTTTCTTGTTTAAATGTGTTTCATAAGGAATCTTGGTTGTGGAACAGAAGACTGGGACAATATAATGTGAACTCACATAGAAAACTTTCAAGGAAAGGCTTAGTAAGAGACTTAACTAAATTGTAATTCCCTCTTAACAAAGTGTGTAATCCTTGTCAAAATGAAAAAAAACTCAATGTTTCTTGCAAACCAAAGAAGGAAGTTTATACTCCTCGACCACTTGAGATGGATCACATGGATTTGTTTGCACAGTCATGAATTTCATGTCTAAATTTGAAGCAGTATGTTTATGTTATTTGTGGTGATTTTTCTAGGTAGACTTGGTTATACTTTATTTCTCACAAACATGAAGCTTGTTCTTACTTTATCAAATACACCAAGTCTGTAGAAAATTTTAATGGACTTAGAATCAAGACCATGAGAATTTATCATGGTCGTGTGTTTGAAAATCAACAGTTTGAATATTATTTATCAAACAATAGATATAGTCACAAATTCTCTACCCCTAGAACACCTCAATAGAATGGTGTCATAGAATGAAGAAATATGACACTTCAAGAGATTCCTAAGACAATTATCAATTACAATGATTTTCCAATTTACTTTCGGGTTGAATCTATTAATACAGCTTGTTACATTGTCAATAGAGTCTTGATTAGACCAATTATAAAGAATACTCCTTGTGATCATTGGAATAATAGGAAGCCTAAGGTTAACTTCTTTAGTGTTTTTTCTTGCAATGTCTTTATACTTAACATTGGAGACAATGTTGACAAATTTGCATAAAAAAGTGATGAAGGAATCAGTCTTGGTTAAACAATCTCAAGTATATCCTATAGATTATTCAATATGAAAACTAAATGTGTGGAAGATTCAGTTGATGTAAAATTTTATGAGACTGATCCTCATGAACCCAAGAACTATCCTAGATATTTTGAGGATGATATGTCAATTCTGGACCTTTATGATAATGATTGTGAATCCCCTGTTAAAGTAACCAGTTCTAGGAATCTTCCAAAATCTGCACCAGGTGAGTCTGAAACAATAGACAACTATGAGGATTCTATATTAACTCTTTCTTTAGGTATTAAAACACTCATGAATCGTCCTTTAGATGCTGTAATAGGGGATTTGAATCGAGGTACACAAACAAGAGCTTCTCTGAGAAACCAAGTTGAACATCAACATATTCCTTCACATCTTGAACCCAAATATATTAATGATGATATCATTGATGAATTTTGGGTGATGGTTATGCAAGAAATAATTAAATCAATTTGAATGAAAAAAAGTTTGGGAATTAGTATACAGACCTAAGGACACTTTGAAAATAGGCACTAAATGGGTTTTTAGGACCAAAGATGATAAGTCTGGAAATATAGTTAGAAACAAGGATAGACTAGTTTCACAAGGATATAGTCAATAATAATTGATAGACTATGAGGAATTCTTTGCTTCTATAGCTAGACTAGAATCCATTAGGATTCTACTTTCTTATGCAGCTCATCTGAATTTCAAACTTTATCAAATGGTTGTCAAAAGTGAATTTAAAAATTGATACATAATTGAAGATGTATTTGTCAAACAACCCCGTATGTTAATAAACCCCCATTTTCCAAATAATTTTTTTAAACATTATAAAGTATTATATGGTCTAAAATAGGCTCCAAGATCTTGGTATGATAGACCTAGTTCATTTATAATTTTAAAAGGTTTTACAAAAGGGATAGCAGATCCCATTCTATTTATTAAAAGTATTTACAAAGAAGTTTTCATATTAATAATTTATGTTGTTGATATAATTTTTGGATCTTATAAACAATCCTTATGTACCAATTTTTCAACAATGATGCAAGATGAATTTGAAATGAGTTTAATGGGGGAACTAAAAAGCTTCCATGGATGAATTTTTTTTAAAACAAATATGTTATTATTTTAAATTAAAATAAATATAGTACAATACATTTAAACATTTTTGTTTGGATAGTTGTAATGGTAGTGACACACCTATGAGTACCACTCGGAAATTGGATGCTGATGAAACAGGGGAACCAGTGGATCAAACCAACTACAGAGGTATGATTGGGAGTCTACATTATCTAAATTCAAGTAGACAGGATATTATGTTCAGTGTATTCATGTGTGCTCGATTTAAATCCAATACCAAATAGTCTAACATAAATTTTCATAAAAGTATTTTTAAATATCTCACATATACAATAAACTTAGGACTATTTTATTCAAGAGGACAACCATTTGATTTAATAAGTTATTCAGATGCTATATTTGTTGGTTTCTAGTTAGACTGAAAGGGAACCTCTGGAAAATGTCACATTTATCGAAAGTCGCTAGTATCATGGTGTAGTAGGAAATTGAATTCTGTTACATTAGCTACTGTAGAGGCTAAATATATAGCTGCTGGTAGTTTTTTTTCTCAAATTCTGCGGATGAAACACACTTTACTAGACTATGGATATCAATTCAAATATGTCTCTATAAACTATGAAAACACATGTTCTATTAACATCTCTAAGAATCTAGTATCTCATGTAAGGACAAAGAATATTGATGTAAGACATCACTTCATGAGAGATCATTTTCAATAAGGTGATATCACTCTATAATTCATTGGTACTGAACACCAATTGGCTGATATATTCACAGAATTTGAATTCTGAATGGTTAAATTACATCAGACATGAGTTTGGTATGATAAAAAATTACTAATAGAACCACACCATTAAACCACACTGTTAGAACCTCACTATATACCTCAGTATTAAGACCTCACCATTAATCCTCACTATTAGAACCTCATTAATAGATCCTCATAGTTAAACCTCACTATTATGACCTCACTATTAAACATCAATGTTTAAACCTCACTGTTGAACCTCACTATTAGAACTTTATTGATAGGTCCTTACCATTAGACCTTACATATACCTCCTTACCGATAGACATTAGAAGTCTGGGACTTTGCGTTTTGTGTGCTCTCAACCGGAATTTGAAACGTTTTTCAACTATTATTTATTTATTTTATATGTTTTGTTTTTTGATCACTAAATGATAAAATTAAAACACAAATTAGATTTTGATCCACATCAAACCCTCTCCCGAACCTCTTGCACTCAAATCTCAGAATATAAACCTCTATTGAAACCTCGAACTGCTCAAGATCTATAGAGATAGTCAAAAGGTCATTGGTTGCTAATAAAGGAGATGCACCTGATCATAAGAGACATAGAGCCGAGTCAAGTAGTGGAAGCCGGACATTGGAAAAGGTGCTGAAACCGCATTTAACAAAGAGGGAGATTTTACCTGAGATGGAATTAAGTTCAAAGTGGTTTCGTTCAAGCTGGTCGTTAGCGCTTACGGCACTGGAAGCTCTGGTCTAGGTTGAATGTACTTCAAACAAAAATGGACTCTATTACCCGAAGATGGTGAATGAGTTTTATGAGAATCTACTGTTCGGAAAGTATGAGAATGAGCAGTAGATGACTTTCAGAGTAAATGGAGTAAATGTAAGTTTCTCCTTTTTAGGGTGGGATGATTGTTTAAGGATTCCTCAGAAAGGAATTTATGACTATTACTCAAAAGTGGTGCCTCCCACTAGTGAGTTTATATGATATGAAGAATATTTAACTGAATTGACAGGGAATTGAATTCCTAGGAATTTCATTGCTGCTGAATTAGAAGGAAATGTTAATCTTATTTTCATCATTTTTATCTTGTGATACGTCCCAAGAGAGGGGAAATCACTTTTTTGTAGTATCA
The DNA here is from genome assembly GCA_963277665.1 of Viscum album. NCBI lineage: Eukaryota > Viridiplantae > Streptophyta > Magnoliopsida > Santalales > Viscaceae > Viscum > Viscum album. The sequence goes on along the minus strand of OY728121.1, from coordinate 1,148,465,731 downwards.
TGACATATTCATTCTGTATTTTCTAAAGTAAGGACAGAAGATTAATCTATGTATGATTTTGATGATTCTACTTGAATACATAACCAAGCCTAGTTCCAAATTCAATTCCCTATTCATTTTCAATATGGTATCTCTTATGTTAATATTGAAAGTAGTAGCTGGATATAAGGGGGGAATTTTTGTTTTACAAGATAACCATTTCATCACCAGAGTGATTTGCAAGATGATGAAGATTAATTGGAATCCATCACTTAGGCGATGGGTGAATGATGAGGATAATGTGTATGAATATTTTAATCTTGTGACTCATCCTACAAGGCTTAAGAATAAGAGAGACCCTAGTCTAAAGTCTTATGTAGTAGAGCCTGGTAATTCAGATGGAGATGAAGTGGAATATGTTGGTGTGCATGGAAGAGAGGACCCTCCTATAGATTACAGAAGTGACCCTGACCTTACCTCTAATCCTCATGGGACTACCATATCCTTTGTTGAGTCTAGCTCACCAAAGAGATTTCATAGAAGGTAAATTGTCCTAAGGGACAGCGATAAATAAACTATTGAAGAAGAAGGGGCTCAAATTGTTTTATGAGAAGTTATCGATACCTCAGATGAGGATGAGGACACAGAATCAAGAAATGCTGACATTGAAATAGGTGCTACTGAAAATGAAGAGGAATGCCTATGTTTTAGTCCTCTAATAGGACATACAGAAAGGGTAGAATGTGGAGAAGAAAAATTTGATGATTCAGAAGAAGCTGGTCCTATTTTGGAGGTAGTTGAGGATTCTGAGGTTGAAGTGGAAGCGAACCTTCCTAATGTTGCAGTTGATGAAGGAGGTCTAGATGAAATGAATATAGTCGATCATGATATTGCTCCCATTTAGGGGGAGGAAACTTTTTCTATAGGCTCATAAGCTATTTCTCATGATCTTGAAGACTATTCTGAGGACACCGGATTTATGGTGTTGGGTCTAGACTATGATGACTCAGAAGATGAGAGGCCCAACAGAATACCCTTAGTTCGAAACCTTACTTTTGTCCCTCCATAAAACACTTTCCCAGAAGACTATGTCAGAAAGGAAGATCTTGAATCCTTGAAATCCGACCTGCAAAAAGGGTCTAGGGATAGGTCCTCAGAGGTGGAAAAGGCTATTGCTCTAGCTCATGAGCACTTAGCATCTGAGTTAGCCAAAATGCACTTTAGTATTCAATCTACTCTTCTCCAAGAAGTAAGGCAATGCCAAAGTCAAATCTGTAACACCCCAAGCTTCTACGGTACGCTTCTCTTTAAATAATGCGATAGCGTGTGTTGTACACAACATCGAGTTCTAACACACCACAACCAATCAAACTAGCCATTATGAATAGTAATAATTACTTTTTGAAATTATATATATATTATATTTTAATATGAACTTCATTTTTGGATTCAGAATATCAAAATTATCCAATGTTGAATTTTTCTGAGAATGTCCAATTTTTATGAATAGTGAAAAATACTTAAAAACAGCTTTTTTAATCAAAATAATTTATAGTGATAAATTATATTATTTAGTGGTTTTATAGTATAATTAGAATATATTTTTACCATTTTATCCAATGGTGTTCAATATAATTAATTTCACTTTGAAATTGGACCTAAACAATTGTCAATCTTTTGATATATATTGTTTCTTAAAAACACGCTATTTGTTGTAACAGCGAGAATTAATTATAAAATTAGTTAATGCAACTTACAGGTTTGAAATTTTTAAAAAATAGACATCATTTTTGAATTCAGAATATCAATTATAGCTTAGGGTGAATGTTTGGCATTGTTCTGAAAAACTTCTATTTTTGATGAATAGTGAAACTACTAAGTGGTAGTTAAAAAACTGAATTTTTCATAAAACATAATTTTACCGCTTCTGTGAATGGAATTTCGAAAATCCGAGAGACACGGTTAATATCAAAAAGTAAAATGTGGTTCAATGAGATGAAAATAATTTTTGGTGAATAGTAACTTTTTACTTTTATTTACCACGGTTAAAAGTAAATAGAGTAATTAAGGGTAAAAATGATATTAATATTACTCTAACACAAGTACTAATTCTATTGGACAAGTGTATCTCGACCAAAAACAACCTTAGGAATAAAATATTATCATTTAGGTCTACTTGCATTAGATTAGGACATTTATTATTATTTAATTCATAGAAGAGTTAAAAGAGTTAAAATCAATGTTTATATACTAAAACATTTTTAATATAGGGTTATACAAAAGATAAGTTCGATTGTAATTATTCATTAGAAAGATAAAACGATTTCCTACATAATTATATTTTATTTATAATTTTTAGACATTAAATAATTTAATTTATGTATGACACATTGATGATGCAGTAATTACCATAATAGTGAAAAATTAAAATAATTGATATTATAAATACATAAATAAATATAATTTTAGCCTTTTTATGAATTACACTAATTTTATAAGTTAATATGACATGTTAGGAATGATTTAATTAAATTTTTTCGAAGTAATCATTCTGTTATGAGTTTCAAAAAAATCAACTATTGAATAGTGTCAAAAATGACATAAAAGAGTTTTTAAAACAAATATTATATTATTAATTGATATTAAATTCCTAAAAATATAAGGATCGGCCAAGTGACTTATATAATGATAGGTGTATCATTAATGGACCACTTGGAGGTCTCTTGGATGTATATAGTATGTTTATTAACAATATAATATAAAAATACAAAGTGACATGGTAAATGTCAAACTAATTAACTAAGAGTTAATATTTAAAGATAAGTTTAATATAGTAACCCAAACATGTTTAAATTCTATTGGTTGATTGGTTTTCGACCTATACCCACCATAAAATTTATATAATCAACTTTGTAGCCATTAGAAACCAAATATTCATTTATTATAAATTAATATTTCTAGATTTACCAAAGGTGCCCCTCACCTCTCTTATAAAAAGGCACTCCTCCTTCTCATTTATTCACAACTTCAAAGCCTTTTGGTTAGGCGAAACACTGCCCAAATACTCTCCCAAACTTCCCTCACTACAACCTAGAGGCCTTAGTTTGATCATAAATCCATCCTATGGAGCCCTTTTGATCAAATCAAAAGGAAGAACCCGAAGAAGAGGTAATGATTTCCCCACCCTTTTCCAAGTTCCTTTGTTCATCCACTTATTATTCCTTTGTTATTACCATTCTAAAATAATAACTCCAGTATCATATATATACTGTGATGTTATTATTATTATGGTACAACCATATTCAGTATTCTATCCACCCTTTTGATAACATGTCACCATATGTGTGTACGTACAACTTCCCGTCTCCACGTCGTGGTGTAATTGTTATTCAATATATTATTATTTGGATGGGTATAATAATGATGTGTAAATCATGTAAATAATAAATATAACATGTTAATTATTCTTTATATATTATATACCATCCATTTATATATTATTTTAATATCAAAAAAATGATATTGTTGCTTGTGCGTACGTACGAACCACCGTCTCCACGAACGCGATGAGATTCATTCTCCATCGTATCCATTCAAGTATAATTAACATTTTATGATTTAAAAATGATGTTTAAGGACTAGATATCATTCTGGATATGAATAATATACAACCTATCCATTATAAACATGGCTTACGTAACAAAACATATAAAATAAAACGAGTAAGTTAACACCCGAAACAACAATAATACTAAGATATTATTAACAAATCAATGTTAAAAGATCATATATGATATCATATTAATTTATATGATTCTTGTATAATTTAATAACAATTATTTGACCAATATAAAATAGGTTATCCTACCCTAACCAAAGAAAAGTACAAGTTAAGGGTTATTTCACAATCTCATCATTATCTGAGGTTGTTTATACGTAATAATCTACTGGGATCTCTTTATCATCCACATCCATGTTTCATAAAAATGAATTTCAAAAAAAATTTACTATTTACTAGAATATGGTTTAAAGTCATTTATACCCTTGTTTGAATTTTTATAAGGTGTTTAAAAAGGAATCTTTCCGTCGTTTTCCAAACAAGGTTTTTTTTAACCTTTTCGACAAAATTAAGGTAATAATGTTTTTTTAACTTATACGGCGGGTGCGGCTATTTTCTGCTGTTATAAAAATGTCGAAGCCTCCCTTACATGCATATAAGAATATTTTAAAAGAAAATATTTTATTTTATAAATATATGACTCTTAAATGATTTCAAAATAGAAAGTGATATTTCTCTAAAAAGAGTTTTGATTTCATCTATGTCAACATCCTTTGATGGATTTTATGCTTATTTAAAGTTTAATTATTATGATATAAAACTTCTAGATTGTATTGAAGGTTTTGTGATATGTTTGACTGTGGATGTGCTATTTTTATACCATTCATGGTTAATGGTGAAAGTATTGACATTTCGTATGCTAGTTTTAATACGAATGTTTATGTTATGTTTAAACCTTTTCATATGGGAATGCATTGGACTTAATATGTGATGGGTGGAGCCCGCTATAGCTCCTCAATGCATCAGTAGGTCTCATCAGACAAACTAGTGTCTTGGCACAAGTCCTTGGAAAAATATTATTTTTAGTCTTGGAACGAGGCATTGGCTATGTTGTTATGATAGTCTGGAATTATGCATTCCATCATTATGAAAGTGGTTATCGATATTGCATGTGATTATTCGATTAGTAGAATATCCATGTGAATAAGTAAATGGCATTATTTCATTTAAATTTTCCATACAATGTTTATATTCAAGTTTAAAAGGCTTTTGTTTTAGTTATACATTGCCTTAAATGTTTATTCTTATTTATGAATGTTTCCACTATATATTTATCCTTATTGGGTATTTGAGCTCACCCCTTTTCTATGTTTTATTTTTCTCAGGATGTGAAGAAGTAAATTATGAATGACCTCAGGGATATTATGAGGGGATAATAGTGTGGATTATGGAGACAATATGTTGTTGTAGTAGTTTTTCAATTCATGATGTAATGTAAAACTTTATTAATATATCTAGTGTTTCCAAGGCTACTAAACTAATCGGTCTTTAGAGATTTGATCTTTCTTGTGATCATGCCAATGTTATTTAATAATGCACTGACTCTGGGTAACTGGGGTCTGGGCGTTACAGTTGGTACCAGAGGAAGTTTAGTAGAAACCTTGGAAGCTAGATTTAGATAAACTCTGATTAGATCATGTAGACCTAAGATGAACTTTGAGGATTAGTATAGAAGAAATTCCTAGAATTTTGGTATTGTAGAGATTTTGTGAGTTTTCTGAGCAATACATCCCTGTCTGGATACGATCAGGTAGAGGCGGCTCTAGCACAGATGTACCTAGGGGTAAAACCCGAAAACACCGCTTTGAGCTAGACTCGAACGGGAACTGGTGCACGACAACGGGACTTGTTGCACTCTTGGTTACGAAACTCCCAGGGGATATGCCCAGGATAACTCTCATTTTCTTTACAAATAATTATGAAGGGTTTATGAGTATATACTTCCTCAATGAAAAAATTCTTATGATTATCGATTATATACATAAATAGTTCATTTTATTTTATGTGTTTTGTAAGTATGGGATTATGTATTTTGATTCATAAATTGATCTAGTTTATACCATTGTTTAGAAATGGGGCCTAGTGGATGAAATGGAAACCGTATCAATGCACGCACTCCATGTAGGGATTTCCCTCCTACTCAAGATAATTATAGTGGAGCTAGTGATGCAATTGGTGCCAATCAACTAATCACCATACTGGGACAACTTACTCAGGTTATGAATAATAACCATACCCTTATGGAGCACCCTAATCCACAGCGTGGAGGATCAATGTTAGATCGATTCATGAGGCAACAACCACCAACGTTAAATGGGAGTACAAATCCCTTAGTAGCTGAGCAATGGATAAATTCCCTAGAGAAAATATTTCAGGATTTGGGGAGTAATGAAAGGGAAAAAGTTATCATGGGAGTTTACCGACTCACTGGAGATTCTGATTAATGGTGGTCGCTGATTCAAAACATGAAGGAAGAAGATGAAGTATCAAATATTGAATGGAGGGAGTTCAAAGATCTGTTTTTTTGAAAAATACTTTCCTCACGACCATCGAGCAGATATGGAAAGGCAATTTCTGAGTCTGAGACAAAATAAGGATGAGAATGTCACAAAGTATGAGGCTAACTATACAATGTTAGAAAGGTATGCTGGAGATTATATACGTAACAAAAGAAGTAAGATTTAACGTTTCTTTGATGGGCTAAAACCATTTCTCCGTCAAGCAGTATTCTCACAATCCTTTTCATCGTACGAAGACATTGTCTCATGTGCTATCAAGACCGAAAAGGAATTCTCTAAGTCTTATGACTTTAAAGAAAAGAAAGATAAGAAGAGACCTTCTGATCAATCTAGGAATGGAAATAAGGGGAATAAGGGAAAGGTTGAATATCCATCCTGTGGTAAATGTGGGAAAAAACACCCCAGTACTTGCTTGAAGGGAATGTGAGTCTGTTACAAGTGTGGTGAAAAAGGCCACCAAGCTCGTGATTGTAAGGGGAAGAAGGAAGCTACCAATTTTCAGTGCTACAATTGCAGGGAGATGGGACATTATGCAAATGAATGTCCTAAGCATTAGGAGAACTTACATCAGAAAAGGCCAAGGTATCAAGGCCAAGCTTATGTTATCACTACTGCTGAGGTAGAAGCTCCGAAAGATGTGGTGGCAGGCAATTTAATGGTTTCCTCAAGTTTAGAAAATGCATTATTTGATTCTAGATCATCGCATTGTTTCATATCTTCCCAGATTGCTAAGAAAATTAGATATTTCAAATTTGATTTAACAAGGGAGTTGTCAGTTAAAAATCCTAAGGGAAGTATCATTGCAACAAAGTTTTGTGAATCGGTCCCCATTAGAGCACATAAATGTTCTTTATCTGCTGATCTCATCGTCATACCTATGATCGAGATTGATATAATCCTCGGTATGGACTGGCTTTCGGACTATGATGCGAAGATTTATTGTAATAAGAAAGAGGTTACGATTCTTGTTGATGATGATAAGGAACACCTTATCTTTAGAGCAGAATTGTCACCACCTAATTCTTATCTAGATCCACCCCCAGTAGCTCAAATAAATTCAATTATTGGGGAGGAGGAGAATGAAATAACTGTGGGTGAGGAAAGGAATGTTCAAATAGAGGATGTACCTATTGTGAAAGAATATGTAGATGTATTTCCGGAAGATTTACCTAGACATCCTCTAGAACGAGAAGTTGAGTTTTCCATTGATTTAATTCCTGGATCAAGGCCGATATCGAAGACCCCTTATAAAATGGCCACTATATAATTAGTTGAACTAAAGAAACAACTAGAGGAATTGAGTAATAAGGGATTTATTCTCCCTAGTGTTTCTCCATGGGGAGCCCCTGTTCTTTTTGTTAAAACGAAAGATGGATCTATAAGGTTATGTATCAAATACAGGGAGATCAATGCTATAACAATAAAGAAAAAGTATCCCCTACCTCGAATTGATGATTTATTTGACCATCTGCATGGATCTCAATACTTTTCAAAGATTGAACTTCGATCTAGATACCATCAGTTGTGTGTGAAGAAGGAAGACATTCCAAAGACATCATTTCGAACCAGGTACGAAAATTACAAGTTTACTATAATGCCTTTTGGATTGACTAATGCACCCTCTCTATTCATGGATATGATGAATAGAGTTTTCAAGGAGTATCTCGATGAATTTGTGGTGGTATTTATGGATGATATCTTGGTATACTCAAAAAGCTACGAAGATCGTGAAAATCACTTGAGCATTATCTTGAAGACTCTGAGAAGACATGAATTATACGGGAAGTTTAGCAAGTGTGAATTCTGGCTTCAGGAGATTTCTTTTCTTGGCCATATTTTCTCTAAAGATGGAATCTCTGTTGATCCTTCTAAGACTAAGGCAATCCTATAATGGCCAGCACTACCGAGTATAACTGAGGTATGTAGTTTTATTGGTTTAGCAGGTTATTATCGACGTTTCGACCAGAATTTTTCCCGATTGGCTAACCCATTAACGAAGATCACACGTAAAGGGGATAAATTTGTTTGGAAAAAAGAGTGTGAAGAATGTTTCGAAGAACTGAAGAGAAGATTAGTGAATGCTCTTATATTTACTCTACCATCGGGGAATGATGGGTTCGTTATTTATAGTGATGCATCGAAGAAAGGACTTGGTTGTGTCCTTATGCAGAATGATAGGGTTATTGCCTATTCATCACGACAGTTGAAAATTCATGAACAAAACTATCCTACTCATGATCTAGAGTTAGCAGCTGTGATATTTGATTTGAAGATATGGAGGCACTACCTCTATGGTGAAAAATGTGAGATTTATATTGATCACAAGAGTTTGAAGTATATTTTCACAAAAATATCTCAACATGAGGAAAAGGAGATGGCTTGAATTACTCAAGGATTATGATTGCACGATACACTACCACCCGAGGAAGGCAAACAAGGTGGTAGATGCTTTGAGAAGAAAAGATCATGGAGTTTTGAACAATATGAGAATTAAAAGGGATCCAATTTTCATGGATCTAGTGATGAAGGACAAGGGAATAACCAGGGAATGTGAAACATCAATTCTTTTTCAAATGGTTTCCAAACCATCTTACTAGAAAGGATTACGTGTTCTCAGACCGATGATGAAGAATTTCAAAAGAAGATTAAATCTATGAATGATGTGAGATTGTGAGACTTTGTGTATGAAGATGGAATTTTGAAATTTGGGAAGAGACTTTGTGTTCCTGATATACCTGATCTAAAAAGGGAGTTGCTGGATGATGCTCATAGTTCCAATTTCTCTATACATCCTGGGAGCACCAAAATGTATCGAGATTTGAAGGAATATTTTTGGTTGGACAACATGAAGAGGGATATTGCTGATTTTGTGTCAAGATTTATGGTTTGTCAACAAATGAAAGCTGGAAGGCAACAGCCTGGAGGAGTCATGGAACCTCTTCTCATACCAGAGTGGAAATGGGACAATATTACGATGGACTTTGTCATGGGACTACCAAAGACTCTTAGAAGGCACGATGCAATATGGGTTATTGTTGATCGTCTTACCAAGTCAGCACATTTTCTTGCTATAAGAGAAGATCTACCCCTGGAACGTCTAGAAAGACTATATATTAATGAAGTTGTGAGACTTCATGGATTACCCCTATCGATTGTTTCTAATCATGATCCCCGTTTTACTTCAAGATTCTGGAAAAATCTTCAGAAATCCCTGGAAACTGAACATCATTTGATCACTTTTTACCACCCTCAGACAGACGGACAATCAGAACAGACTATTCAAACCTTAGAAGACATGTTGATATCTTTCTCACTTGACTTTCAGGGTATGTGGGATCAGTATTTACCTCTAGTATAATTTTCCTATAACAATAGCTTCCATTCGAGTATTCAGATGGAAGCATATAAAGAGTTATACGGAAAGAGATGTTGCGGACCAACCTGTTGGGATAACGTTGGTGAAATAAAACTTGTAGGTCTAGAACTAGTGTAGGAAACAATGGAAAATGTGAAGGTAATCCAAAATCACATCAAAGCAGCTCAATATAGGCAGAAGAGCTATGCCGATAATCGAAGGAAAGATTTTGAATTTCAAGTCAGTGAACATGTTTTCCTGAAGGTATCTCCATGGATGGGAGTCATACATTTTGGTAAGAAAGGTAAATTGAATCCCAGGTACATCAGACCTTTCAATATTCTAGAACAAATTGGGGCTGTAGCTTACCGATTGGCAATGCCGCCAAGTCTATCCAAAGTTCACGATGTGTTCCACGTATCTCTGTTGAGGAAATACATTCCTGAACCAACACATGAACTCACTTACGAGGAATTAGAACTGGAACCCAATCTGTCTTATTGCGAAGAGCCCATCAGGATTCTTGATATGAGAGAACAAGTACTGGGAAACCAGATGACGCGTCTGGTAAAAGTTTTTTGGAGAAACCATAAGATAAAAGAGACAATGTGGGAACTCGAGGAACATATGATGAAGAACCACCCGAGTATTTTCATGCGATAATATTCTAGAAATTTCGAGGACGAAAATATTTGAAGGAGGGGAGAATGTAACACCCCAAACTTCTACGGTACGCTTCTCTTTGAATAATGCGATAACGTGTGTTGTACACAACATCGAGTTCTAACACACCACAACCAATCAAACTACCCATTATGAATAGTAATAACTAATTTTTGAAATTATATATATATTATATTTCAAAATGAACTTCATTTTTTGATTCAGAATATCAAAATTATCCTATGTTGATTTTTTTTGAGAACGTCCAATTTTTATGAATAGTGAAAAATACTTAAAAACAAATTTTTTAATAAAAATAATTTATATTGATAAATTATATTATATAGTTCTTTTATAGTATAATTATAATATATTTTTACCATTTTATCCAATGGTATTCATTATAATTAATTTCACTTTGAAATTGGTCCTAAACAATTGTCAATATTTTGATATATATTGTTTCTTAAAAACACGCTATTTGTTGTAACAGCAGGAATTAATTATAAAATTAATTAATGAAACTTATATGTTTGGAATTTTGTAAAATAGACCTCATTTTTGAATTCAGAATATCAATTGTAGCTTAGGGTGAAAGTTAGGCATTGTTCTGAAAAACATCATTTTTTTTATGAATAGTGAAACTACTATGTGGTAGTTAAAAAACTGAATTTTTCATAAAACATAATTTTACCACTTCTCTTATTGGAATTTCAAAAATCCGAGAGACACGGTTAATATCAATAAGTAAAATGTGGTTCAATGAGATGAAAATAATTTTTGGTGAATAGTAACTTTTTACTTTTATTACCACAGTTAAAAGTAAATAGAGTAATTAAGGGTAAAAATGATATTAATATTACCCTAACACATGTCCTAATTCTATTGGACAAGTGTATCTCGACCAAAAAAAACATTAGGAAAAAATATTATCCTCTAGGTCCACATGGATTAGATTAGGACATTTATTATTATTTAATTCAAAGAAGAGATAAAAGAGTTAATATCAAAGTTTATTTACTAAAAAAACTTTAATATAGGGTTATACATAAGATAAGTTCGATTGTGAATATTAATTATAAAGATAAAAATATTTCATACATAACGATATTTTATTTATAATTTTTAGACATTAAATAATTTAATTTATTTATGACACAATGATGATGCAGTAATTACCAAAACAGTGAAAAATTAAAATAATTGATATTATAAATACACAAATATATATAATTTGAGACTTTTTATGAATTAAACTAATTTTATAAGTTAATATGATATTTTAGGAATGATGTAATTAATTTTTTTAAGTAATCATTCTGTTATGAGTTTCACAAAAATCAACTATTGAATCGTGTCAAAATTGACATAAAAGCGTTTTTAAAACAAATATTATATTATTAATTTATGTTAAATTCCTAAAAAACTATAGTTTGGCTAAAAGACTTATATAATGATAGGTGTATCATTAATGGACCCCTTTGGGGTCTCTTGGATGTATATAGTATGTTTATTAACTATATAATATAAAAATACAAAGTGACATGGTAAATGTCAAAATAATTATCTAAGAGTTAATACTTAAAGATAAGGTTAATATAGTAACCCAAACTTGTCTAAATTCTATTGGTTGAATGGTTTTAGACCTATCCCCACCTTAAAATTTAAATAATCAAATTTGGATCCATTAGAAACCGAATATGAATTTATTATAAATTAATATTTCTAGCTTTTCCAAAGGTGCCCCTGACCCTCTTATAAAAAGGCACTCCTCCTCATTTCTTCACACCTTCAAAGCCTTTTGGTTCGGCCAAACTCGGCACAAATACTCTCCCAACTTCTCTAACTACATCCTAGAGGCCTTAGTTTGATCATAAAGCCAACCTAAGGAGCCCTTTTGATTAAATCAAAATGAAGAACCGGGAGAAGAGGTAGTGATTTCACCACCATTTTCCAAGTTCCTTTCTTCTTCCACTTATTCATCCTTTGTTATTACCATTCTAAAATAATAACTCCAGTATAATATATATACTGTGATGTTATTATAAATATTGTATAACCATATTCGGTATTCTATCCACCCTTTGAATAACATGTCACCATACGTGCGTACGTACGGCTTAACGTCTCCACGTCGTGGTTTAATTGTTATTCAATATATTATTTTTTGGATGGGTATAATAATGATGATTAACTCATGTAAATAATAAATATAACATGTTAATGATTCTTTATATATGATATAACATCCATTTATATATTCTTTTAATATCAAAATAATGATATTGTCGCTCATGCGTACGTACGGACTACCGTCTCCACGAACGTGATGAGATTCATTATCCCTCGTATCCAATCAAGTATAATTATCATTTTATGATTTAAAAATGATTTTTAAGGACTTTATATAATTCTGGATATGAATAATATACAACCTATCCATTAAAAACATGTCTTACGTAACAAAACAAATAAAAGAAAACGAGTAAGTTAACACCTGAAACAACGATAATACTAAGATATTATTAACAAATCAATGTTAAAAGATCATATATGATATAATATTAATCTATATGATTCTTGTATAATTTAATAACAATTATTTCACCATTATACATGAGGTTAACTTACCCTAACCAAGGAAAAGTACAAGGAAAGGGTTCTTTCACAATCTCTTCATTATCCGAGGTTGTTTATACGTAATAATCTACTGGGATCTCTTTGTCATCCACATCCATGTTTCTTAAAAATGATTTTCGAAAAATTTTTACTATTTACTAGAATATGGGTTAAAATCATTTATACCCTTGTTTTACTTTTTATAAGATGTTTATAAAGGAATCTTTCCGTCGTTTTTCAATGAAGGTGCTTTTTAACCTTTTCGACAAAATTAAGGTAAGAATGTTTTTTTAACTTATACGGAGGGTGTGGCTATTTTCGCCGTTATAAAACGTCGAAGCTTCCCTTACAAGCTTATAAGAACATTTTCAAAGAAAATGTTTTATTTTATAAATATATGACTCTTAAATGATTTCAAAATATAAAGAGATATTTCTCTAAAAAGAGTTTTGATTTCATGTATGTCAACATCCTTTGATGGATTTTATGCTTATTTAAAGTTGAATTATTATGATACAAAACTTCTATATTGTATTGAAGGTTTTGTGATATGTTTGACCGTGGATGTGCTATTTTTATACCATTCTTGGTTTATGGTGAAAGTATTGACATTTCGTATGCTAGTTTTAATAAGAATGTTTATGTTATTTTAATCCTTTTCATATGGGAATGCATTGGACTTAATATGTGATGGGTGGAGCCCGCTATAGCTCCTCGATGCATCAGTAGGTCTCATGAGACAAACTAGTGTCTTGGCACAAGGCCTTGGAAAAATCTTATTTGTAGTCTTGGCACAAGGCCTTGGATATGTGGTTATGATAGTCTGGCATTATGCATTCCATCATTGTGAAAGTGGTTGTCGATATTGCATGTGATTATTCGATTAGTAGAATATCCATGTGAATAAGTAAATGGAATTATTTCATTTTATTTCTTCCATACAATTTTTAAATTCAAGTTTAAAAGGCTTTTGTTTTAGTTATACATTCCCTAAAATGTTTATTCTTATTTATGAAAGCTTCCGCTATATTGTTATCCTTACTGGGCATTTGAGCTCACCCCTTTTCTATGTTTTATTTTTCCCAGGATGTGAAGAAGCAAATTATGAATGACCTGCATGGATATTATGAGGGGATAATAGTGTGGATTATGGAGACAATATGTTGTTGTTGTAGTTTTTCACTTCATGATGTAATGTAAAACTTTATGAATATATCTACTGTTTCCAAGGATACTAAACCAATTGGTCTTTCGGGATTTGATCTTTCTTGTGATCATGCAAATGTTATGTAATAATTCACTGACTATGGGTAACTGGGTTCGGGGCGTTACAAAATCAATGAGTTGGAAGAGTCTATGGATTCATTGAAATGGTCTATTCCAAATTAGATGCTTATATGGCCTCAAGGACTCATCTGGATAGATACCATGAATATATCAAAAGTATAGTTCAAAAAATGGTCAAATTTTATGAGGAATTTAAGAAATCAATGGAAACACTTGTGAAAGGGAAAGATGATGATGTCAAAAGACTAATCAGTGGCTTGACCAAATCTATCAAGGAGACGATGGCTTTCTCTCTTCCTCCTCTAGCTACATCTGTTTCCACTTCAGCTTCTCCACCAGTTGACATTGAATCTTTCAGGACCATTGTCAGAGAAGAAGTGGCAATGTTCTCTTGTGGCAGTTCCTTATACTCTCAGGCCATTTCCATTACAATGGAAATTTATAAGCTTGTGGAGACTATCTAATGTAAGCTGAGCAAGATCATAAGTAAATCAAGGATCACGATGACTTCTACTACAAACGGTATTACACTAAGCATTATATGGATGGCCACTTCCAGTTGCTCTTGGAAAATTTAAGGATCCCACCTGTCACTCAGGCCTTTAAGGATCAAGTTAGCAGCCTAAGATAATTTACTCCTACATTGAAAAAATTCATAGAGAATAAGGATGATTTTATTTCTACTATGGAGAGAGGTTTTAGTATCATTATGGAATTCATGAATCTTCTCTAGCCTTTCCTCCATGTGGACTGAACTATCATCATAGTTCCTCCTACACTGCCTACTTCTTCAGCTTCTTCAGTTTCCAATAGTGCGGCTTCTTTGATGACTCATGCCGAGGACACCCGAAGCTTTACCCCGTAGATTCCTTAGAGATCTACTAATTATTAGTCAAGTGATTCCATGGTGGCTGCTCCTCCTACACTGTTAACTTCCATCCCATGGCCTATCCCTCAACCTTTAGAACACACATCCTCATTTTCCAAGGAAACAGCTACCATGGGAATATCTGATGTGGATTGAGTGTGGACTATTTTACTTGATAGGGATTGATATATAATTTTTTCCTTTTTTACAAATGTTTCATCAATAAAAACACCATCTTCTCTCTATTTTTGTTATTTATTCATTTTGTTAATCAAAAAGGGAGAGAAAATATTAAAGGGGAGAATTCATTCATAGGGGAGAAAATATTGAACACGTACACCTACAAATCCTTATGTAATTAGATGATGTGCTTAACATTGATTCCAAACTCATAAATCTAATGCTTCAATGACATAATTTGTGATTATCAAAATGGGGGATTATGTTGGACTCACATGTTTTGATAATTCCAAATCATATTTTAGTAATACCAAATCATATTTTGATAATCCCAAATCATGTTTTCATGTATGTGAGAACCATTTCCTCATTATAGGCTAATTATGTTTCATTAATGTTTCCTATTCATATAGAGTAATAATCATATTCTCATAATCTCACTACTAGATTGGTTAAGCTTACAGTACATAATTTATATAATTATAGAGGTCAATGTTACAAGGTTATAACTACATTATTAACCTTACAATGTTACTGATATAGGGTCACAGTTAAAAGGTTATTGTGACATGATCAACATTATATGGTCACCGCTACAAGGTCACATCTACAAGGTTACTGTTAAAAAGCTACAGATACAATGTTACATTTGGAAATTGCCAACGTGTACCTACTGTTGAAGCCTACCAATGTGAAGGCTACCATTACCAATATACCGACTCTTGTTCTTCCACACGTGGTCAATTTCCCAATATTATTTTAACGATCATATTTGATAAATTAAATGCCTCTGACATTAATTAATGCTAATTGTAAAAGTTTTAGGGGAAAATACATGGGACAGTATGAGGTAGGAGAACGATTGCACATGATCTTCTCATTCATATTTTTGGACCTCATATATAAAAGGAAAAGACCACAAAGGAGATAATATTGAAACATATATACGGACACAAAGAAAGGATTTCATGAGAAGAGTGAAAGAGATTACTTGACCGATCCAAAAGCTGAAACATCCAACATTAACAAAAAAACACCAACATGCACCACATAGATCATTCTAGGATAAAATCATTCCTGCCTTCTGTGCATTGTCATCTCTTGATCATCATCAGAAGGAGAACAGTAAAAGCTAGAAACTGGAGTTCTGACAATCTGTTTTGGAAATAACATCCCGATACTGAGTCAAACTTCAACATTTCTTATTACGAGGAGTCGGGAGTAGAACTACAAACACATAGAGCCTTTTAAACTCTTTCTCATCATAACTGGTCTATTGTGTTTCTTTATTTTTCATCTCTGAGAAGTGTTTGTGTCTGTTTGTATCACACACTATCTTATTTTCATGAACTGGAGGATACTAACTATCCTCACATCATACTTAACCTTATATGTGTTTCCCATGTATAACTGTGGAAGAGACCATTTGAGGTCTTTATTGTTTGTCTTTCCCATGAAGAATATTTGTAGAGGGATTGTTCCCTGGACAGTTTGTGAAAACCGTTATAAGACCGATAAAGGTTGTGTATTACGTATTAATATAAACTGGATGGTTGTAGGTGAACACCAAGTGGAGAGGATTAGGTCTCATCTTGAGACTAAACAACTTGTTTACATTATTGTAAAAATCTTCATATACTCTATTTTGATTTTATCCACTGCTTATATTTTCTAAAACATAAAACTATTTTTTCTTACAATTTGATAATTAGTTTTAGTTGGTGTGTGAATTTGTTTAATTCCGTAAACATGTTTCAAAGGTTGAATTGGTGTTCAACACTGATTCAAATGAGGATTAATCACCATTTGATAAACCTATTGACCAATTAAACAATTATATTTCTACTTCCTTATTTAACTGGGCAATTTTTTAATTGGGGGTTTCTATTAACCATAATTTTTTTAACAGAAATTTTAATTGGAACACAATTCACCCCACTCTTGAGTATCCAATCTGACCAGCACATAGTTTATCTAAAAAAATTGGGTTTATTTAAAAATTTAAATACCATAAAATATTGTGGTGTAATATTATTCCCTCATTCAAAAAACATCATCCAAGAATGTTTCATGAGAATTACAATCTAAAATGATGAGTGAGATTCTTCTTCATATAATCCTATGGTTCCCACATTGCTTCATCCATTTTATGGGTTCTTATAAGAACATTAACCATTAAAGTCTTCATATTTCTCAATACATTCCCAATAGTGTAAAGAATATCAATAGAATATTTAGAGAAATATAAATCATGTTTCAGTTATATTATCTCAAAGGTGAGTACATGCGATGGGTATAGAATTTGATTCCATAACAATGACAGGTGGAAAAAATCATATACCAATGAATGGCTAGGTTGGGACTCCAAGTGATACTATAAATCTCCAATTAAGTCCACAATTTCAAATGGCCTGATGTATTTGTGGATCAACATCCCTTTCTTACCGAACCGTATTACACCCTTCCATGGAAATACATTCAGAAAGACATGATCTCCTACATGAAACTCCATAATCATTCTTCATCTATCATCAATAGTCTACGTCCAACATTAAGGTTCATTAATATGATACTAAACAGTTTTTACCAATTTTGATGTCTATTTAATATTTTTTGGCCCTATATGTTTCCTCTCATCAACCACATCTCAACATGTTACGGTATGATATATATTTCCATAGAGTGCTTCATATGGCCCCCATTGAATACTATAATGGAAACTATAATTTTTTGAATACACATCCAACTATAAATTCTAATCCCAAATATATTGAAATTCTAGTCTGCATGATATCACCATGTGTTCAATTGTTTCAGTAGTCCCATCAAACTGTCCATCAATATGAGGGTGATAGGAAGTACATAAATAAATCACAATAACCAATGAATTTTGAATAATACTTATGAATTATCTTGTAAAATATGGATATTAGTAAAAAAATCAATATATGTTCATCATAATGTCATAAAACGTAATTAATATATTATCATTCAAGGTTCTCCAGTGGAAAATCATCCCTTATAGTGTGGAAATGTATAGAATTGGTATGTTGATGAGTAATTACACATGTGAAATCATTATTTCTTAGATTATTTGGTAATACCATTACATGGTCCATATTAATGTAATCCCATTTAATTTATGAATATGTAATTTGTTCATGAATATTAAATGATGTGGTATTTCAACCTTCTCATATTAGAAAAACTATTGATCTTGATAGAAAAGTGGTCATTTCACTCTTAATATTAACAAACCACAAAAACTCTTCAAATATCTATACATCTCATTGGGAGCATGTTATAAAGAGAATTAGAGATATGTGGATCATTCAATAATTCTTGTTTTAGATCGAGTATAGAGAGAACAAAAAGTATCATCCAAAATTTAGAAATGCCAAAATCATATACAAAGTCTACCAATTTCCCATAATTCACTGCTTTAATTTACATTGGGAAATTAGCATCAACAGACTAAGATAATTTAATCATTTCCATTAAATATGGTTGAAAAATATTTTATTTTTTTATGTTTTACATTCCTTAATAATTTTCATATGCATCATTACTATATCTATGTATACAATATCCCTATCATCACATTGTTTAGAAATCTGTGATACTTCAAGATCAATTCATCTGCTAACATATTTTCCCTCTTTGGTGGTAGGGTAGTGAACAACCACAATCATTGGGTACGTTGATCCATTACTTTTTCCTAGTATTGAGTTATTTCTATGAAAAAATATATTTAAAACCCTTTTGATTTATATTTATCTCAAATCATTCAGCATGCAGATATAGTCTTCATATCATCGAAGAAAATATTATTGTTTCTAGCTCATGATCATATGTTGGATAGTTTTTTTAGGAGTTTTTAACTGAATTGATTCATAAGAAATAACTCAATTTTCTTCTTAAATACACAATAAATACCTTTCATAAACGAATCACTATAAATCATAAATAAACTACTCCATGATGTTAGAGTTACATTAGGATAATTCATTAATCTCCTGTAAAGTTCTTCAAAGCATTCTTCACATTCCATTGTCCAAATAAACATAATCCCTTTTTAAATAATCATTGTTAATGGTATATCTAATCAGAAGAAATTATTAATGAAATGCTAATAGTAACCTAGTTATGAAATTAAAATATATAACATTATTATTATTTTGGTGTTTTACATTTTGGGTTTCCATTTTCTTCACAGGATCAAATATGATTCCATACATAGAGAAATATGTTTATGAAAATAATATTTTTGAAGCCAAAACTCAATGTTTAAAAAATATCATATAACTATTATCTTATAAGATTCACTAGAATAATCCATATGTGGTTTCCATGTTCATCACAACTTTTGGAGTGCAAAAATATATCATTAATAAATACCACAAAAAATTTTGAATGATATTTCTCGAATAATCTATTCGGTAGTTCAATATAAATAAAGGGTTCATTAAACATTCTGAAAAGAATTATTATAAACTCATAATGACCATACCTTGTTTGATGCACTATTTTTGGAATATGTACCTTCTTTACATGCAATTGTTTATATCCATTATGAATATGAATGTTTAAAAAATATTTAGATCCATGATATTGGTCACATAAATCATCAATTCAAGGTATATGATTCCTGTTATTTATCATAATCGAATTGATCTCCCTATAGTTAATTCACAACATAATAGATCAAAATTTCTTCTTAATAACATGAACAAGAACTACCCAAGGTGAACACTATAATATATAAATCACATACCACTCAATTAATCTTATTTTTTATTTATCTTTATTAACTCATCCATGATCATTCTATATGGAGTATTTAATATAGGCCTTGCATCAGTGATTAAATTGATAGAAAATTATACATCCCAATATTTTGGATGTCCCTATCGTGCATCTATAAATACATAAATGTATTCCTATACAGTATTTAAATTATAAATTATAATATCGCCTTTTTAATCAATAGGTTTGGTCTCCAATTCTTCTCCAAGAATATCATTTACAAGAGGTATTAGAGGATTATGGTGATATGGTTCAGATGATGAATTATTCCCACTAAATATGAGAAGTTATAAATATTCTTCATGAATAATTTTTTTTTCTCAATTAAATTGTGATGTCCTAGACCAAGATTCCATTTAGTAAGTGCTCTGAGCCCGGTCCGCCACACGGCCTCAAGCACATCTCCCCGAATGCTAGAGGCTACTGACTAGCTGTGAGGGCCTAGGATGTGTCCATGGGGAGACTATGACCTCATTACCAAAGTATACTACTACGGATACCAATAAAAAGGTATTTAGTTAGTGCATTATAAGTAAATAGAAGGCATAGCGTAAAATATAGACAATAGTAACATTAAAGAAAAAAACTCAAATAACATCCAAGTATAAAAGAATTGTTGACTATATTTCATGTCACTAGAAAACTAGAAAACATGGATACAAGATAGCATGAATAACATGTTCTATAAAAGTATAAATGTGTCAAAATACTATATCATTCATCCCGAGCTCCATCTCGGCCATTTTCTATCATGATCCATCCTAAAAAACCAATCAAGTGTTCAATGCTGAGTGATTCCATTTATTATCATATGTAGTCATGTAATATACTCTAGGTCCAAATGAAACTCTAAAATGGTGTGATTGATTTCCTAGTGGGCCATCACCAACGGTGTCTATATCATTCATTCCATGTAATAGAATTTAACAGTGTGAAAGAAAGTATATATAAAGCAGTACAATGTCACTAAACACCCAAGTACCTACATCGGCCCTCGGATGGTGTCTGATTATGTGAAAAATTCATTATTTAATTATTACCAGTTTATAATATGATACATGTTAATAATATAAATGTTTCAATAAGTAACAAGAAAACCAGCAATGATATTTAGTAATGACTTCCCAGTTCAATAACCAAGTCGATGTAGACCTCAAGGGTCACCAACTTAGAAATAATTGTTTCCTCAAATTGGAAGAGTGTAATCAAAGGATAATTGTACATGGAATTCAACAATGATGTGTCTATCGAGTACAAGGTTATCATCCAGTTTAAAATAGGTCTATGAAATGAAATATCTATATGGGATTTAACTATAGAACCAACTTGACAATGGTAGATCCAAGGAGTATATCCAAGGCATCCTATAGTACTTCATGAGGGATCCTTGGGTGTCATACTAGGCACCAGGAATAGATAATGATCAAGAATTTAGGTGGATCCCAACCTATGAAAATTGTATCCATGAATCAGAATGGGGTTCCTGAGTGCTTATGGAATTCAACGATTGAAATCAAAGGGGATATTGAGTCAAGACATTCCTATTTGATTATAAATTCATGTGATATTCTATTTGGATCGAGGATTCCCTTTCAATAGTGTGATAATGTCTTGTAGCATGCAACATTTGGTTCATGATTTACTTTAATTAGTGTGATATGGTCATGTGGTGTGTAACCTTTTATGAAAGTCATATTAAATCAATAATTCCATTTGGTTCAAGAATTGCCTTTCTATAGTTGGATATGTCCATATAGTGTGCAACCTTTTTAAAATATATTTATGGAAAATTCAGAAATTTACTTTCACTCCTAAACCTTCAATAAACATATAAAGGGGTGCTACGGGCAAGCCACCACTATTCATTTATTGTTAAAAAGGTCAAGGCATATACTAGTATACTTGACAATCCACATTTCACATTTAATTGTCAAACTAAATCACATACCTTATGCGGGTGATGTGGTAAGGATACATGATACCTTCCATTATGAAAATCACTATATAAACATTCCATTTAATATTGAAAGTTACACATGGAGAGTTAAAGCGAAGGCACACCTTAACAGTGGCTGAAATGTGTCAAAACACAAAAAAACCTAATATGGTATAACCTTCAACATGGGGTGGAATGATTTGTGGGTGTAATAACTAACAAAAAATATCATATTTGGAAAGAGAATAACTATATTGATCGGATGATTATAATAATGGAATATAAATTTACGAAATGTCACCTAACGAAATCGATGGTCCTGAAACATATATTCCAAAATTTCCAAATATTAGGGATAACTTATATACAACCCACGCTAGGCTTGTATGACTCTCCTAATTTTGTATGAGCCCTTGATTTTCCATGATTCAGATTAGATATAACAAAAATTGAAAACCCCTCATACCTTAATAACTTGGTTGAGAGAAAATAAGTTGGAGACCAGCTGAAGAGGACTCAAGTACTTAAATTTGTGCATCTGACATGACGAACGGATTCTCAATCGGATCATTGAAAAAGGATATCTTTGAATCACTAACTTTGGCATTTAAATGCTCTAAAATGAGATATATTGAGGTAAACTCTCATAATGTCAGATTAGTAAAGGAGAGAGGTTAATATATCATTATGTAGAATTTTTTTAAATTACCTGGAAAATTATACTATGCAGGGTCTTTCTACAAGGTTTGACAGACCATGATCAAACCGTTAAATGTTTTCCTGGTATATGGGGCATATTGCATGGTTAAGCTACATGTCCATGAAAAAACTAGATGAAGTGGTTCTATCCAACAATTTAAATCTGCATGGTTATCCAAACCATTTTCCAACCATGCGATATCCATGCAACCTATTTAGTTTGCCCAAAAAGATGTGTTTCAGGCACTAAACTATCCCCAGAAACCCCTGAGTCCTTTACAAACACAAAAGGATTTCATATTATGTCCAAATTAATGATTTAGACTGAAATGTAACAGATCCATACCTTAATAGAAAATTGGGTTCTTATAATCTTCCCCACTTAAAATAACTCATCCCTGAGTTTACCTTACAATGGTGGAGAAACATAGTCTAAGAAAAACATTGGCCATCTGGCATGTGTGTCAACTTCACTCTCCCAACTCTCTTCCGATTGGCCAAATGGAATCATGCACATATCCCCGAATTCTTGAGGTTACCCACTAGCAACGAGCGACTAGGGTGTGTCTATGGGGATAATATTCTCCATTACCACATTTTAGAACAGTGGATACAAATAACAGAAGTAAATAGAGGAATAATTATAAGTAAATAAGAGGAAAAAACGAAAATAGAGACAATAGTAAGAAAAATTAAAATAACTATAATAACATCCAAGAGTTCAACAACTGGTGATGATATGTCACTAGAAAACAAGAAACCATGTATACAAGTCAGCAGGCATAACATGTTCCACAATAGTATAAAGTAATAAAAAGAATATTCCTAGCATCCCGAGCCCCAGCTCCATCATCCTCTATTGAGCTCCATCCTAAACTCCAACAAATCAGTTGTTCATAGTGAAGTTCTTCCCTTTATCAAAACCTGCAGTCATGTAATCCACTATGGTTACCAAACTCCACCCAGAAAGGGTGTGAGATAAATGTCAGTGGGAAGCCACCAACAGTGTCTAAAAAATTCAACTCATGTAATAGAATATAGCAGTGTTCAAGAAAGAAAAATATAAATTAAATAAGTAAAATGTTACTAAATACCCAAGTACCTAATTCATCCCTCGACTAGTGTCTAATCATGAATCCAATTTATTATTTGATTGTTACCAGTTTATAAAATTCCAGATATAAATAATAGTAAAAGTTCCAAGATGATTCAAAGAAACCTGAAATGATATTTAGTAATGAAATCCCATGGTATTATCCCGGGAGATGTGAACCTTAAGGTTTTCCATCTCAGTAATAACTATAGTCTTGAATGGGGTAAGAGTGTATTTCATGGAGCATTGTCTAATGCATTCCACGAAGAGATACATATCGAGTACGAGGTGATCATCCATGGTAAAACTGGGATATGAAATGATAAGGTCCTATGTGATTTAACCATGGAAAAAATTATCAATGTGGGATCCAAGGAGGGTATTCAAGGGATCCTATAATGATATTTATGGGGTCAAAGAAGTGTATCCAAGGTATCCTATAGTACTACATGTTGGATACTGATGTATCATACTAGGCGCCCATATAATAAAAATGGATTGGGAATCAAGGTGGGTCTCATCCAAAGAAAAATGTTTCCTTGAATCATAAAAGGGTAACCATGTCTTCATGAATTCCCCCAATCATAATCCAAGGCAAGATTGAGTCAGGTCATTCCTATATGATTATGAAGTCATTTAATATTCTATTGGGATTAAGAATTTCCATTCATTAGTGTGGTAAGTTATAGTAGCATTAAATCGTTGATTGAAGCCTTACCTTTCAGTAGTGTGATAATCCCATGTAGAATGAAACCTTTTAATCATGTTATAATTTATAAATAAGTCCATTCGGTTCAAGCCTTGTCTTTGTTTAGTGTCACAAGGCCATGTAGCATGCAAATTTTTAAAATTCATTTAAGGTATATTCAAAAATTAACATTCACTCAACTACATTCCCTCAACATTGAATAGAGTTTTATAGACATGAATCCTCTTTAAATTTCATTTAATAAGGCCAAGTCATATACTAGTATACTTGCCAATCCACATTTCACAATTAATTTTCAAACTGAAGCACTAACCTTAGGTAGATCTAGTGTTAAACATACATGGTACTTTACATTATGAAATTCCCAATATAAACATGCAATTTAATATAGAAGGCATACCTTTAGTGAGGGTAAGTGAAAGAACACCTAAATTGTTGGTCAAATGTGTCAAAACGCTAAAAACCCAAAATGTAATAACCTTCAACATGGGGAGGATTGAGTTGCGGGTGTAACCGCTAAAAACTAGTCACATATTTTGAAGGTGCATAACAGTGTAGTTCTAATGAGCGTAATCATGGAATAAAAATTTATGAAATAGCACCTGACGAAATTGGTGGGGGCCACACGTATATTCCAAAATTAATGAACTTTTGGGATAAATTATAGACCACCCACCTTAGGATTGTATGAGTCTCATCCACCAGTATCATCACTTGATTATATTTAGTTTGGATTCATTCATAGAAAAAGAGAAAAACACCCATACCCAGATAACATGGTTGGGGGAAAGTAGAAGGAGAACTGTTCAAGTTGAATAAAGTAAGTAACATTTGGAATACAATGTGACAAACGAAATCTCTATCAGGTCAGGGATGAAGGATCTCTTTGAATTCCTATAATTGGCCCCCAAAAACATCCAAAATTAGAGCCATGAAAGTAAATCTAGTATATTATCAGATTAGGGATTAAGGAGGAATGTTAATAGGTCATTATGTGAAATTTTGTAAAATTAACAAGAAAATTAGTATGTTCACGATTTTTCTGCATAGTTTGAAAAACCATGAAAAAAATAGTTCATCCCTTTCTAGTTAAAAAGGGCACATATAATAGTTAGACAGCACAGATGTGTACAACCCCTGCGAAGTGGTTTTTTCCCGAATTATTAATCTACAATGTTATCGAAACCATGCACCAAACATGCACTAACTCTGTGAACTATCCAATTTTCCAAAAATGATGTGTTTCAGGCAATGAACATTCCCCGAAAACGCCTGAGACCATTGAAAACTCTAAAGGAATCTTGATGTGGACCAATGTAATGATTTGAACAAAAATTTAATGGATCCACAACTGATTAAAATAACTGATTTCTTACAATATTCCGACCTTAAAATAACTCTTCCCTGAGGTCACCTTACAAAGGAAGAAAAACGTTGTCTAAAACAAATCTGGCCATTGGGCACATACATTGAAGTCCCTCTTCTGAGTCACATCTTGAAGATGGTGGTGCTACCATATCACCTATACTATTGGGAAAAAATAGCCTCATGGAGCCTTCATGGGCTAGTCAACGATGCCTACTGGATAATCCCAAAAGGTAGAATCATCATCTGACACAACTTTATCAGGATCAATGTTAGGATTGAGTTTAGGAAGATATTAGAAAAGCGTTGAGATAGGGGATATTTCATGCATGGAATGATAACTCTGATGTAGTAACAACTGATTGACTACTGACACGACTCTATCTAGGATCTCAAAAGGACCTACCTAATGTGGAGACAACATATCTTGATTATGAAACCATATTTTACCTAGGAAGGGAAATACATGAAGGAAAACATTATCCATGATGTTTAAATGAAGAGGACATAGATGGAAATCGATATAATATTATTGTCTAGTATGAGTAGTAGTCACACATTTTTTGATCAGCTAAACTTTCTACAATGTCTCCTAAACGAGACAAGGGCCTAGTAGGGCGACCTCACCTAACTCAATATAGCATGGGGGTGAATGTAATGAGATATCATATAATACCTCAAAAGGATCCATCTATATTGTCACATGAAATATGTTATTATTGGTAAAATCGATGAGAGTGATTTTGTTATCCCATGATCCTCAAAAATCATGGACACATGATCTAAGAATAAACTCTAAAACATTTATTATCTGTTCTGATTTATCATTAGCTTGAGGGTGAAAAGTTGGGCTGAGAAGCACCTATTTTTTCCATAGCATTCTTTAATCCCTTCTAGAATAGTGATGTAAAATGAGAATCCCTATATGAAATGATAGTATGAGGGACCTCATGTGGTTGTAGGATCTCACAGACAAATAATATTCCTTTCTCATCAATAAAGAATATCTCTTGTATCAGAATTAAGTGGGATGATTTTGTTAGTCATTCAATGACTACACAGATACCATTGTTGGCCCTCAGTGACCTATGTAAGCTGACCATGAAATCTATAGAAACATCATCCCAGTTTAATTCTAGGATTGGAAATGGTTGTAGCAATCCCTCAGGCTTCTGGTACACTGCCTTCACCTACGGATAGGTGGAACACCTATTGATAAAGTCTACTAACTAATGCATCATACCAAATGACTAATACTGGGATCACATATCTCAATATATCATTGAGATACCTAGATGAACTACACACTTATATGTGTATGACTATTTCATCAACTCCTCCCTCATGTATATCTGAACCCAAATATGTCCACCTTGACATAAGATATCGTCTTTTTCCACAGACCCATCTATAGGTGTGTGATATCTAGATATACTCTTACAGAGATCCAAGCCATCAGGATATGAAAAATTCTTACTCTTCACCATTTCATGGATGAATGAAGTAATTGTCATGGTTGAGTGGTAAGAATGCTCATGTATATCATGAAACATCTAATGTAACTTATAAAAGATGTTCATTAACTTCCATTCATCCCTGTATTCCCATAAGGCATGTTTCTGATTTTTATATCACAACACATCAGCAACTATGTTTCCCTTTATAGTCATATTGGAATTCTCAAAATCAAAGGTCTAATTATTTTCAACCCATAATCATTTTATAAAGTTCAATAAATGCTTCAAAAAATATATTTCATACTTTTGTGGTCCTTGTACACCACAAAGATCTCACCCATCAGATAATTTCTTCAAAAACAGAAGTCTTGGAAAACATATACTAGATCAAGGTCATGCTTCTAATATTTTCTCTCATGAGGGTTCAAATACGGAGATCCATACACAAATAAACTATCCTCCTACATAAGCTTTACTCCTAAGATGATTCTAGATGCATCACAGAAGATTGAAAACCTATATCTAACTTGGGAAGAATAATAATTTATGTAACGCCCTGACTCTAGTTTCCTAGAGTCAGTGCATTATTACATAACATTGGCATGATCAAAAATGATCAAGTCTCGAAAAGACCTATTAGTTATGTAGCCTTGTAATAACTAGATACATTCCTAAAGTTTACATTACATCATAAAGTGAAAACTACAAAAACATCTTGTCTCCACACTCATATCCCCTTATACTATCCCTGCAGGTCATTCATAAAATACATCTTCACATCCAGGGAAAAATAAAACATAGAAATGGGTGAGCCCAAGTGCCCAGTAAGGATTACAATATACCAGAAACTTTCATAAATAAGAATAAACATTTGAGGCAATGTATAACTAAAACAAAATACTTTTAAACATGAACTTCAACATAATATGGTAGAATTAAAATGAAATAATTCCATTTACTTATTCACATGGATATTCTACTAGTCTAATAATCACATGAAATATCAACAACCTCTTTCTTAATGATGGAATTCATAATGTCAGACTATCATAACCACATATCCAGGGCCTCGTGCCAAGACTACAAATAAGATTTTTTCAAGGCCTCGTTCCAAGACACTAGTTTGTCTCATTAGACCTACCGATGCATCGAGGAGCAATAGAGGGCTCCACCTCTCACTTAAAAAGTCCAATGCATTTCTCATATGAATAGATTTAAACATAAAATAATCATTCGTATTAAAACAAGTATATGAAATGTAAATACTTTCTCCATAAACCATGAATGGTATAAAAATAACACATCGATAGTAAAACATATCACAAAACTTTCAACACAATATGGATGTTTTGTATCAAAATAAATCAACTTCAAATAATCTTAAAATCCATCAAAGGATGTTTACATGGATGAAATAAAAACTATTTGAGAGAAATATATCTTTTTTTGAAATCATTTAAAAGTCACATAATTATAAAATAAAACATTTAATTTGAAAATATTCTTATAATCTTGTAATGGAATCTTCGAAGGTTTTACAACTGTGGAAAATAGATGCACCCACTGTAGAAGTTAAAAAAAGACATTCTTACCTTAATTCTGTCGAAAAGGTTAAAAAAACCTTGTTTGGAAAACCAAAGAAAGATTCCTTTATAAACATCTTACAAAAAGTCAAAAAAAGGTATAAATTAATTTAACCCATACTCTATAAAATATTTCGAATGATTTTAAATACATTTTTAAGAAACATGGTTGTGGATGATAAAGAGGTCCCACTAGATAATTATGTATAAACAATCTCAGATAATGAAGAGATTGTGAAATAAGCCCTTACCTTGTACTTTTCCTTGGTTGAGGGTAGTTTAACCTCTTGTATAATGGTTAAATAATTGTTATTAAATTATACAAAAATCATTTAAATTAATATGATATCACATATGATCTTGTAACATTGAACTGTTAATAATATCATAGTATTATCGTTGTTTCGGGTGTTAACATACTCATTTTATTTTATATATTTTGTTACATAAGTCTTGTTTTTTATGGATAGGATGTATCTTATTCATATCCAGAATTATATCAAGTACTTAACCAATATTTTTAATCATTAAATGGCAATTAGTCTGGAATGGATACGATGGGGAATGAATCTCATCACATTCGTGGAGACCGTAGTCCTTATTTACGCACGAGCGAAAATATCATTCTTTTGATATATAATTGGATGTTATATCATATATACTTAATCATTATCATGCTATATTTATTATTTAAATTAATTATAAATCATTATTATACCCATCCAAATAATAATTTATTTATTAACAATTACACCACAACGTGGAGACGGTAAGTCGTATGTACTCACGTACAGTGACATGTCATTCAAAGGATGGATAGAATACTGAATATGGTTGTACCATTTTTATAATAACATCACAGTATATAAAAGATACTGGAGTTATTATTTTAGAATTGTAATAAAAATGAATGAAGAAGTTGAAGAAGAATGGAACTTGAAAGAGGGTGGTGAAAACATTTCCTCCTATTCGGGTTCTTCCTATTGATTTGATCAAAAGGGCTCATTAAGTTGGCATTATGATCAAAATAAAACCTCTAGTTTGAATTGAGGTATGTTGAGATAATATTTGGGTAGGGCTTGGCAGAGCCAAAGTCTTTGACGGTTTGAATTATAGAGAAGGGGGGGGGGTTCCCTTTTAAAAGAGGGGTGAGGGGCACCTTAGGAAAAGCTAGAAATATTACATTATATTAAATTAATATTCCATTTATAATGGATAAAATATGGATTATTTAAATGTTAAAGTGGGGATATGTCGAAAACCATTCAACTAATATGTTTTAGAGAGTTTTGGTTCACTATATTAACCTTATCAATTAGTTTTAACTCTCAGTTAATTAGTTTGACATTAACCATGTCTCTTTGTATTTTTATATTATATAGTTAATAAACATACTATATACTTCCAAGTGACCCCCAAGTGGTCCATTAATGATACACCTATCATAATAAAAGTCCTTTGTCCAATCCTTAGATTTTTAGGAACATAAGATCAATTAATAATATATTATTTTTTTTAAAAACTCTTTTATGTCAATTTTGACACTATTGGGTATTTTGCTTTTGATAATTTCATAACAGCATTATTTCTTCGAAATGAATTTATATAACCAATCCTAATATTTCATATTAACCTATAAAATTATTTTAATTACAAAAACGTCTCAAATTGAATTTACTTTGATATTTATAATATCAATTATTTTAATATTTCATTAATTAGGCAATTACTACATCACCATTGTGTGAAAAATAAATTAAATTATTTAATGTCTAAAAATTATAGATAAAATACCATGATGTAGTAAATATGTTTATATATCTAATGAATATTTATAGTCTAATTTATCATATGTGTAACCGTATATTAAAAATGGTTTAATTAATAATCTTTGAAGTTAACACTTTTAACTCTTTTTTAATTAAACAATAATAAATGTCCAAATCTAATCCAAGTGGACCTAAATGATAATATTTTATTCATAAGGATTTTTTTTGTCGAGATACACTTTTCCAATAGAGTTAGGACATGTTTTCAGGTAATATTAATATCATTTTTACCCTTAATTTCCCAATTTACTTTTAAACATGTTAAATAAAAGTAAAAAGTTAGTATTCACCAAAAATTATTTTTATCTTATTGAACAAAATTTTACTCCTTATTATTAAAAGTTTCACTCGGATTTTCGAATTTCCACTCACAGAAGCATTAAAATTAAGTTTTATATGGATTTCAAAATTCTCCTATGAGGTGGGTAAAAGACGGCGAAAAGTTCAATAAAATTTTTATATATCTAAAATTATTCTAAACTAGTTAAAAAGAATTAAATTTAACTTTTATAGGTATTATGTATCTATTTTGACCTTAATTATATTAAAATAAAATAAATAATTATTTAAATAAAAATTCGGTTTTAAACTATTATTCAGGGTTTTTTCACTATTCATCAAAAATGGAATGTTTTCATATAAATACCAAAAATTCACCCTAAGCTAATTTTGATATTCCAAATTCAAAAATGAATTCCATTTATAAAGATAAAATTTATAAAATTTTAGAAAGTGGGTATTACTATTCATTAAATCTAGTTTGATTGGTGGTGTTGTGTGTTAGAACTTGAAGTTGCGTACAACACACGGTATTGTATTATTCAATGAGAAGTGTACCGTGGAAGCTTGGGGTGTTACATTCTCCCCTCCTTTAAATAATTTCGTCCTCAAAATTTCTAGAATTCTACCACATGAAAATACTTGGGTGGTTCTTCATCATAAGATCCTCAGTTTCCATCGTTGTCTCTTCCATGTTATGGTTTTTTCATAGAGCTTTTACCAAATGATTCGTTTGGTTTCTTAGCTCTTGTACTCTTGAATCAAGAATCCTGACGGGCTCTTCGCAATAAGAAAAATTAGGTTCCAATTCTAATTCTCATATGTGAGTACATGCGTTGGGTAAGGCATGCATTTTCTCAACAGTGATATGTGGAACACATCGAGAACTTTGGATAGACATGGCGGCATTGCCCAATGGTAAGGTACAGCCCCAATTCGTCCTAGAATTTCGAAAGGTCTGATGTACCTGGGACTCCATTTACCCTTCTTACCAAAACATATAACTCTCTTCCATGGAGATACCTTTAAGAAAACATGATCTCCTACATGAAATTCCAAATCCTTCCTTCGGTTATCGGCATAACTCTTCTGCATTCTTTGAGCTGCTTAGATGTGGTTTTGGATTACCTTTACCTTATCCATTGTTTCCTCCACCAATTTTGGGACAACGAGTTTTCATTCACCAATTTCATCCCAATAGGTTGGTGTGCGACATCTCTTTCCGTATAACGCTTCATATGGATCCATCTGAATACTTGATTAGAAGATACTGTTATAGGAAAATTCCACCAGAGGTAAATATTGATCCCACATACCCTGAAAGACATGTGATCATGATCTCAACATGTCTTCTAAAGTTTGAATAGTTCGTTTGGAATTTCGTTCAGTTTGGGGGTGGTGGGCATGTCACAAACGAAGTTCAGTATCCATGGATTTCTGAAGACTTTTCCAGATTGTTGAAGTAAAATTGGGATCACTGTCTGAAACAATTGATAGGGGTACTCCATTAAGTCTCACAACTTCATTAATATATAGTCTTCATAGAAGTTTAGGTGGTAAATCATCCCTTATAGAAAGAATATGTGTGGACTTGGTAAAATGATCAACAATGAACCATATTGCATAGTTTCTTCTAGGAGTATTTGTTAGTCTCCTGACAAAGTCCATTGTGATATTATCTCATTTCCACTCAGGTATGGGAAGAGGGTGCATGCATCCTTAATGATGTTGCCTTCCAGCTTTCACTTCTTATCAAAACATACATCTTGAAACAAAATAGTAATCTCCCTCTTTATGTTGTCCCACCAAAAATGTTCCTTCAAATACCTATACATTTTGGTGCTCCAAGGGTGTATAGAGAAATTGTAACTATGAGAATAATCCAACAACTCTCTTTTTAGATCAGGTATTTTGGGAACACAATGTCTCTTCCCAAATTTCTAAATTCCATCTTCATACAAAAAAGTCACTCAATCTCCCATCATTCACAGCTTTAATCTTATTTTGAAACTCTCCATCATCGGTCTGAGAACTCTTTATCTTTTCTAGTAATGATTGATTGGAAACCATTTGAAAAAGGATTGGTGTTTCAACTTCCATGGTTATTCCCATGTCCATCTTCACTAGATCCATGGAAATTTAATCCCTTTCAATTCTCATATTGTACAAAAATCCATGATCTTTTAAGCTCAAAGCATCTACCGCCTTATTTTCATTCCCCAGGTGGTATTGTATCCTACAATCAAAATCCATAAGTAATCCAAACCATCTCCTTTTCCTCCTGTTGAGTTCTTTTTGTGAGAAAATATACCTCAAACTCTTGTTATCAGTATAAGTCTCACATTTTTCACCATAGAGGTATTGTCTCCATATGTTCAAAGAAAAGATCAAAACTGCTAACTCGAGATCATGAGTTGGATAGTTTTGCCCGTTAATTTTCAAATGTCGTGATGAATAGGCAATAACATTATCATTCTATATAAGGACACAACCAAGCCCTTTTTTGATGCATCACTATAAATAATAAACCCATCATTCCCCAATGGTAGAGTCGATATAGGATCATTGACTAATATTCTCTTCAGTTCCTTGAAACATTATTCACACTCTTTTGTCCAAAAAATTTTTAACACCTTTACGTGTGAGCTTTATTAATGGGTTAACCAACCTGGAAAAATTCTTGAAAAAATGTCTATAATAACCTGCTAAACCAGCAAAACTACATACCACAGTTACACTCGTCAGTGCAGGACATTATTTGATTGAATTGGACTTTGAAAGATCAACAGAGATTCCATCTTTAGAGACAATATGGCCATGAAATGAAATCTCTTGAACCCAGAATTCAAAATTGCTAAACATACCATATAATTCATGTGTTCTTAGAGTCTTCAGGATGATGGACATGTGATTTTGATGATCTTCGTAGATTTTATAGTATACCAATATATCATCAATAAATACCACCGCAAAATCGTCAAGATATTCCTTGAAAACTCTATTAATTAGATCCATGAATACATAGGGTGAATTAGTCAGCCCAAAAGGCATTACAGTATACTCGTAATGCCCTACCTTATTCAAAATGCTTTCTTCGGAATGTCTTCTTTCATAACACACAACTTATGGTATCCATATTTATGTTCAATCTTTGAAAAGTATTGAGATCCATATAGTTGGTCAAATAATTCATCAATGCGAGGTAGGGGATAATTATTCATTATTGTTATAGAATTTATCTCACTGTAGTCGATACCTAACCTCATAGATCCATATTTCTTTTTAACAAAAAGGACAGGGGCTCTCCATGGAGAAACACTAGGGAGAATAAATCACTTATTACTCAATTCCTCTATTTGTTTCTGTAGTTCCACTAATTCCTCAGTGTCCATTCTATAAGGGTTCTTTGATATGTGCCTTGATCCAATAATTAAATCAATGGAATATTCAATTTCTCATTCTGGAGGATGTCCATGTAAATATTTTAGAAACACATATACATATTCTTTCACGATAGGAAAATCCTCTATTTGAATAGTTGTTTCCTTACCCATAGTTATTTCATTCACTTCATCCCCAATAATTGAATTTAGTTGAGCTAATGGGGGGGATCTAGGTAAGAATTAGGTGATGATGATTCCACTCTAAAG
The DNA here is from genome assembly GCA_963277665.1 of Viscum album. Taxonomy (NCBI): domain Eukaryota; kingdom Viridiplantae; phylum Streptophyta; class Magnoliopsida; order Santalales; family Viscaceae; genus Viscum; species Viscum album. The sequence continues at coordinate 1,148,431,236 of OY728121.1, read as the reverse complement.
ATAAGGTTTTCCTTATCATCATGATCAAAAATATTAACTTCCTTATTCTTAAAAAAAATATTCATCATGGTCTAAAAGCCAATCCATACCAAGGATTATATCAAATTCAATCATAGGAATGACGATGAGATCTGAAGATAAAGATCATTTATTAACTCTAATGGGGAAAGATTCAAAAAACAATGTTGCAATGATACTTTACTTAAGAGTTTTAACAAAAAACTCCCTTATTAAATAAAATTGGATATATCTAATTTTCTATTCAAACTGGGAAGATATTAAACAATGTGATGATCTAGAATCAAATAATTCATTTTCTAATCTTGAGAAAACTATTAAATTGCATGCCACCACGACTATTGGATCTTCTACCTCTGCAGTAGTGATAGCATAAGCTTGGCCTTGATCCCTTGCCATTTTCTAAGGTATGATCCTCTGATCCTTAGGAAATTCATTTACATAATGTCCCATATCCCTGCAATTGAAGCATTGGACATCAGTAGCTTCCTTCTTCCCCTTGCAATCACGATCTTGGTGGCCTTTTTCACCACACTTGTAATAGACTCCCATTCCTTTTAATCAAGTACCGAGGTGTTTCTTCCCACATTTACTACAGGATGGATATTCAACCATTTCCTTCTTCCCCTTATTTCCATTCCAAGAGTGATCATAAGATCTCTTCTTCTAAGTCTTTTCTTTAAAGTCATAAGCCTTAGAGAATTCCTTTTCTGTCTTAATAGCACATGAGACAATATCTTCGTACAACGAGAAGGTTTGTGAGACTAATGCTCAATGGAGAAACAGTTCTAACCCACTAAATAAAGGATCGATCTTACTTCTTGGGTTACATATATATTCCACAACATACCTCGCTATCCTTGTAATGTTAGCCTCATACATTGGGATATTCTAATCATCCTTTTTCCTCAGACTAAGAAATTGATTTTCCATATCTGCTCGATGGTCACGAGGAAACTATTTTTCTAAGAAAGGATCTTTGAACTCCCTCCATTCCATATTTGATAATTTATCATCTTCCTTTGTGTATTGTATAAATGACCACCATTGATTAGAATCTCCATTGAGGTGATAAATAGCCATGATAACTTTTTCTCTTTCACTACTCCCCAAATCCTGAAATATTTTTTCTAGGGAATTTATCCATTACTCAGCTACTAAGGGACTTGTACTCCCATTTAACATTGGTGTTTGTTGCCTCCTAAAGCGATCTAACATTGATCCTCCACATTGCGAATCAATGTTCTCTATATGGGTAATGTTATTATTCATAACCTGAGTGAATTGTCCCAGTATGGAGATTAGCTGATCAGCACTAGTTGCATCACCCACTCCACTATAATTATCTTCAGCAGGAGGGAAATCCCTACATAGAGTGTGTGCATTGATACATTTTCCTTTCTTCCACTAGTCTCCTTTTCTAAAAAATGGCATAAACAAGATCATTTTATGAATCAAAATATACAATTGCATACTTGTAAAACACTTAACATAAATTGAACTATTTATGGATATAATCCATAATCATAAAATTGGCTTCTTTGAGTACGTATATACTCATAAACCCTTCATAATTGTTTGTAATGAAAATGAGAATTATCCTAAGCATATCCCCTGGGAGTGTCGTAACCAAGAGTGTAGCAAGGCCCGTTGTCGTGCACCAGTACACGTTCAAGTCTAGCTCAAAGCGGTGTTTTAAGGTTTTACCCCTAGGTACCTCTATGCCACATCCGCCTCTACCTTCTTGTATCCAGACAGGGATTTATTGCTCGGATAACTCACAAAATCTCTACAATACCAAAATTCTAGGAAGTTCTTCTATACTAATCCTCAAAATATATCTTAGGGCTTCGTTCTCTAATCAATGTTTATCTAAATCTAGCTTCAATGGTTATGGCTAAACTGCCTCTTATAACAACTGTAACACTCCAACCCCAGTTACCCAGATTCGTTGAATTATTACATAACATTGGCATGATCACAAAAGATCATGTCTCGAAAAGGATGATTAGTTTAGTAGCCTTGTAATAACTAGATACATTCATAAATATTACATTACATCATAAAGTGAAAACTACAACAACATCTTGTCTCCACACTCATATCCCCTTATCTATCCCTACAGGTCATTCATAAAATACTTCTTCAGATCCTGGAAAAAATAAAACATTGAAAGGGGTGAGCTCAAATGCCCTGTAAGGATAACAATATTGCAGAAACTTTCATATATAAGCATAAACATTTCAGGCAATGTATAAGTCAAACAAGAGACATTTAAAAATCAAATTAATCATAATATTGTAGAAATAAAATGAAATAATTCCATTTACCTACTCACATGTACATTCTAATAGTCTAAAAAACGCATGCAATATCAAAAACCACTTTCATAATGATGGAATGCATAATGCCAGACTATCACAACCACATAGTCAAGGCCTCTTTCCAGTACTACAAATATGATTTTGTCAAGGCCTCGTGCCAAGAAACTAGTTTGTCTCATGAGACCTAACGATGAATCTAGAAGCTATAGTGGGCTCCAACCGTCACATACTAAGTCCAATGCATTCTTCATATGAATAGGTTTAAACATAACATAAATATTCGTATTAAAACTAGCAGATGAAATTTAAATACTTTATCAATAAACCATGAATGGTATAAAAATAACACATCCATATTCAAACATATCACAAAATAATCAATACAATATGGTACTTTTGTATCATAATATATCAACATCCAATAATCTTATAATCCATCAATGGATGTTGACATAGATGAAATCAAAACTATTTGCGAAAGATATCTCTTTTTTTGAAATCATTTAAAAGTCACATAATTATATAATATAACATTTACTTTGAAAATATTTTTATAAGCTTGTATGAGAAGCTTCAAAGATTTTACAGTGGTGGAAAGTAGCTGCACCCGCTGTATAACTTAAAAAAATACATTCTTACATTAATTCTGTCGAAAATGTTAAAAAGGACCTTGTTTGGAAAAGGAAAGAAAGATTCTTTTATAAACTTATTATAAAAAGTAAAACAAGGGTATAAATGAAATTAACCCACATTCTGTAAAATATTAAGAATTATTTGAAATACATTTTTAAGAAACATGGATGTGGATGATAACGAGGTCCCCGAAGATAATTACGTATAAACAACCTCAGATAATGAAGAGATTGTGAAATAAACCCTTACCTTGTAATTTTCATAGGATGAGGGTAGGTTATCCTACTGTATAATAGTGAAATAATTGTTATTAAATAATAAATGAATAATCTAAATTAATATGATATCATATATGATCTTTTAACATTTCTTTGTTAATAATATCGTTGTATTATCGTTGTTTCGGGTGTTGAGTTACTCGTTTTCATTTATATGTTTTGTTACATAAGTATTGTTTATTATAGATAGGTTGTATTTTATTCATATCCAGAATGATATCAAGTCCTTAAACATTATTTTTAATCATTAAATTAGAATTAGTCTTGAATGGATACAATGTAGAATGAATCTCATAGCATTCGTGGAGACGGTAGTCCGTACATACACATGAGTGACAATATCTTTCTTTTGATATATAATTGGATGGTATATCATATATACAGAGTCATTATAATTTTAAATTTATTATTTACCTGAATTACACATCATTATTATACACATCCAAATAATAATTTATTGAATAACAATTACACCACGACGTGGAGATTGTAAGACGTACGTATGCACGTATGGTGACATGTCATTCAAAGGATAGATAGAATACTGAATATGTTTGTACCATATTTAAAATAACATCACAATATATAAAATATACTGGCGTTATTCGTTTATAATGGGAATAACAATGAAAGAAGAAGTTGAGGAAGAAAGGAACAAGAAATAGTGTGGTGAAAACATTACCTCTTCTTCGGATTCTTCATTTTTATTTTATCAAAACAGCTCCTTCTGATGGAATTATGATCAAAATAAGGCCACTAGGTTGAATTGAGAGATGTCGAGAGATTATTTTAGCAGGTTTTGGCCGAGCCAAAAGTCTTTGAAGGTGTTAATTAGAGAGAAGGGGGAGTTCCCTTTTATAAGAGGGGTGAAGGTCCCCTTAGTAAAAGATAGAAATATTATTTTATAATAAATTCATATTCGGTTTTTAATGGATCAAAGTGGATTATTTAAATGTTAAGGTGGGGATAGGCCTAAAACCATTCAACAAAAATGTTTTAGACAGGTTTGGGTCACTATATTAACCTTATTTAGTTTGTTTTAACTCTAGGTTAATTTGTTTGACATTTACCATGTCTCTTTGTATTTTTATATTATATAGTTAATAAACGTACAATATACTTCCAAGAGACCCCCAAGTGGTCCATTAATGTTACAACAATCACTATATAAGTTATTTGGAAGATCCTTATATTTTTAGGAATATAATATCAATTAATAATATAATATTTTTTTTAAAAACTCTTTTATGTCAATTTTGACACTGTTGGGTATTTTGTTTATGATAATCTAATAACAGCTTTATTACATAGAAAACAATTTATATAACCAATAGTATTATGTCATATTAATGTATAAATTTTTTTAATTCATAAAAAGTCTCAAATTACATTTATTTTGATATTTATAATATCAATTATTTTAATATTTCATTAATTAGGTAATTACTGCATCACCATTGTTTCATAAAAAAATTAAATTATATAATATCTAAAAATTATAAATAAAATAACATGATGTAGGAAATATTTTTATAATTCTAATTAATATTTATAGTCGAATATATATTTTGTATAACGATATACGAAAAATGGTTTAGTTAATAAACATTGAATTTAACACTTTTTACTCTTCTTTGAATTAAACAATAATAAATGTCCAAATCTAATCCAAGTAGACTTAAATGATAATAATGTATTCTTACGGTTGTTTTTGGTTGATACAAACTTTTACAATAGAATTAGGACATGTTTTAGTGTAATATTAATATTATTTTTACCCTAAATTACCCTATTTGCATTGAACCGTGGTAAATAAAAGTAAAAAGTTACTATTCACCAAAAATTAATTTTATCATATTGAAGCACTTTTTACTCCTTGATATTAACTGTGTCTCTTGGATTTTCAAAATTCCTCTCACATAAGTGGTAAAATTATGTTTTATGTGAGTTTCCAAATTCTCCTAGGAATAAGACGGTGAAAATTTCAATTACATTTTTAAATATCTAAAATTATTATAAACTAACTCCATTGAATTACATTGAACTTCTTTAGGTATTATATATCTATTAATACCTTAATTAAATTAAAAAAATAATTAATTAAAAAAAATCGGTTTTAATCTATAACTCAATTTTTTCACTATTCATCAAAAAATTGAATGTTTTCAGAAAAATACCAAAAATTCACCCTAATCTAATTTCGATGATCTGAATCCAAAAATGAAGTCTATTTTGAGAGATAAAATTTAACAAATTTCAAAAATTGGGTATTATTATTCATAATGGATATTTTTATTGGTTGTGGTGTGTGTTAGAACTCGAAGTTGCATAAAACACACGCTACTATATTATTCAAAGAGAAGCGTACCGTGGGAGCTTGGGGTGTTACAATTTCTCCCATGATAAGCCTCCCGTTCAGCTCCTGAAAGGATTTCTATCAATCTTCTGTCCAAATGAACACGAAAACCTTCATTGTAAGACTAGTTAGAGGTGATGAAAGACATGGGAATTATTATATGAAATTCATGTAATATCAATCCATCCACAAGAAACACTTTATGTAAAACATGTTATTGGGATACTCCTATAAAACTATTACACTAACCTTTTCTGGGACAATATATACTCTTGATTATGAGATGATATAACCCACTAAGTGAACTTTTTGGATCAAAAAATGGTACATAGAAATATTGATGTAAAGATGAATCTCTCACAGTGTACTTAGAACAATATCATGATTTTTGGCACGGTTGATACGAGTGTGAGAATACAGCAAGATGTCATCCACAAAGACCAAAAAAAGAATCCAAATAGGGGTGGAAGTCCCTTTCCATATAATCCCTAAAAATGGAGGGTGTGTTCGTAAGACCAAACAACATTGCAAGGTACTCAAACAGACTGCAGCTTCTATGAAAAGGAGTAAGAGGTGTGTCTAATGGCCTGAAACACACATGATGATAACCCAATGTTAGGTCAATCCATGAGAATACCTTTGATCCTTATATCTAGTATAAGAGGTCATTTATTCGAGGAAGTGGATACGTGTTCTTGGATCTAAGCTGGTTCAACTTTCTGTAATCCACACATATGCATATGGTTCGATCTTCTTTCATAGAAAAATACAAAGGCGAACCCCTTGTGGATTTATTTAGTTGTATAAAATATTTGGCCTCTATATACTCTAACTACCTCTTTTGGTCCTTAATCTCTATATGTTCCATCTTTTATATAGGAATAGACACAAGAGAATCTCTCAGAACAAGCTCGATTGTAAACTATGCCTCTGTCTATTGAGGTAAGCTAGAAAAATCATCTGGAAAGACCTCCCTAAAATGATCCACAATTGGAGGGAAATTAGTTTGTCCTAAATTTAGATCATTTATGATGATATTTTTAATCTGGGAGCTCACTCCACAATTCCCATGATTCTCTGGTCTAGCTCTACCATCCTAGACATCTAAATCACTCGTATGAGGAAAACAACTACCCAGACGAGAAACCATGAGGGAACGATTCCTGTCACATGAAGAACTATTGGCTTGGAACGATATTGATCCATTTAAAAATATTACAATTTTCATCACCCGTGATATACCTAGTAACTAGATCTTGATTGAATATCTCTGAAAAATTAGTTTGGGGAAAGTCATTCACCTGCATACATATGTCACAATTGAGTCTATCCTTAAAATGTCTAGTACGTGAATGATCATCATCAGCTTGAAGTTGTTCAAAGTGTTGTACCTCAAGGAACTATGAGGAATACTCCATAACTGACATTGGACCCTAATTAATATGCATGAAAACCCTATCTCTATCTTCTCTTAGGATCTATGGAATGAACTAATCCTAGATGGCTATCTAAGAATCTACCTACAACATGCCCTGATGACGACCAGCATGGGTGTCCCAATGAACGTATATAGAAATATTGACTCTCCACTTTGGAAAAATATCTAGATGCTAACTGATATATATAGTGGATTCTATCCATGAATTAGATGATTTTGGACCTCCATTCCATATAAAATTAGGAGGATGCGACTATTGGAACTCATGAGTCAGATCATCCATCATAGGTGGAGCTGATGGAGCACCATGCAAGGACTGCATTATATGTACAAAACTATCATGAATTTGGTAATTTGTTCATAGATTAGGTATAATAGGTGGTTTCTCAAGTGGAACCAATGGAGGTAAGACTATAGGCTCAGGGCCCATCACCTCTTTAGCATGATAGTCACCACATTCCAAGAAAATGACACGAGGATGTCATAGAGGCATTGGTCTAAACATTTCTAGAACACACCTCATAACTATATTATAAGCATAAGATAACATCACATGCAGATGTTGAACATCGAAAAACACACTACCCAAGTAACACTACACCAACTACCAACATAGACTTTCAAGTATCATTAAGATCTCAAGTACAAGTTTCATTTAATTTTTCATTTGATTACCAGGTTCACTCCATTATCGTTCATAAATAGGAAAAGGTGAGATAATGATATGAAACCAGTTAATATTATATTTCATGATTCACTTAATAATGGATATTTATAATAAACCTATCATTAGAAATGAAACCCATTTATTTATAGCATAATGGCTTGACTTGGTAAATTACCTATAACCAACTATGGGGGCACATACACCCCAGTAATTATTATTAGAAATCACAAAATCCCAACCAAAAGTAACATAAGAAAAATCCAACTTTCACAGAATCACTCCGCAATCATACGCATGTCATGTAATGAAATGTAGTGAAATTCACCTATATGGAATGATGATAAGCATTATATTCTAATTCAATGTTCATATATTGGCGTATGTAATAAATACACATTCCCTCATATCACTGAGCCTAGAATGAAGGATATAAAAAATTTGAGTAAAAATAAACAACCGCACACCACATGTGCATTACCCAATTTGGAAATGATATCAAAATTAATAAGAAAAATAAGAATAATGATTATAATTTAGGGAACATATATTTTACCCCAAACATGGTTTCGAGATGCCAAATAAGGACGTATGACCACGTCCTAATAATTACTAATCTCTTTACCAATGTCCCCAAGTAGTAACAAATGAATGGAACCCCTATAACACAACATTGTGACATCCCAGACCCAAATTCCACTAGGTTGTGCTATGATCATGGTTTTCCATATGGCTTCAAGTTCATCTCCCCAAATTGCAGAGGATGCCAACTAGAATTAAGGGCCTTAGGTGTGTCCATGAGGAAACTATTCCCTCATTACTAGAGTATAGCACATTGAATAAAAATACTAGAGGTAAATTAAATTATCATTATATTTATATAAAAAGAACCATAGAAAATAGTGAAAATAGATATAATAACAAAAATAACTGGAATAACATACAAGCGTACAACAAATGATGATGATATTTCATGTCACTAGAAAACTGGAAAACATAGATACAAGATAGAAAGAATAACATGTTCCACAAAAGTATAAAGGATTCAAAATACTATCACAAGCATCCTAAGCTCTGGCTCAACCATTTTCTATCAAGCTCCATCATAAATAGAAAGCAATTAAGTGTTCAAAGATGAGTTTCTTCCATTATCAACACCTTTAGTCATGTATTGTACTCTAGGTACCAAACAGAACCTGGAGAGGGTGTGAGATAAATCTAAATGGACCACCATCAATGGTATCTATAACATATTACTTAATTAATGGAATATAATTGTGTCTACAAAAGAAAATATAAATTAAATTAGTTAATTGAAACTAAATACCCATGAAACTACATCATCCCTCAATTGGTGTCTGAACATCTAGACAATTCATTATTTTATTGGTACTAGCTTATAATATAACATATGTTAATAATAGTAATGTTACTGATTTGTAACAAGTAAACCATCTATGTTATTTAGTAATGACGTCCCAAGGTAACAACCAATGTAAGGTTTCCCTCGAGGTTCGCCAACTCAGTAAAATCTATATATAGGCCTGGGGTAAGTGTGTAATAAAAAGACCATTGTCCAAGGCATTCGATAATGAGGTGCCTACCAAGTCCAAGGTAATCATACCTGTTAAAACCGAGCTATGTAAAGACAGGGACCTATGGGATTTAACAATGGAAGCTATTTGTCAATAATGTATCCAAGGGGTGTATCCAAGGAATCCTATAATGATATTTATGGGATTCACTGAGTGTATCCATGGTACCCTATAGTAATAGATTAGGGATCCTACGGTATCATATGAGGTATCTATGAATTTTCAAGGATATGGAATATATGTGGGTCTCAACCTATGAAAACTATATCCTTGAATCGGAATGGGGTTCCCATGTTACCATGGAATTTCTTGATTGGAATCCTCTGAAATCTCGAGTTAGGCCATTCCTAATTGATTATGATGTCATGTTATTTTCCATTGGGTTCAATAATTCCCTTTAATTAGTGTGATAAGGTCATGTATAGTGAAACCGTTGGTGAAATCCTTTCCATTAATTATTGTGATAATGTTATGTAGCATGAATAATTTCAATCAAGTCATAATTAATCAATAAGTCCATTTGGTTCAATCCATATCTTTCATTATTGTGAGAAGTCCAAGTATCCAGCAAAATTTGATAAATCTATTTAAGGCATGTTCATAAATTAACGTTCTCTCCACAACCTTCCATAAACATGGAATGGGGTGCTATGGCCATGAACCCTCTATTCAATTTCATTTTATAAGTCCTGTTCATATAATAGTATACATCCAAAAATTAATTTCACATTTAATTGTCAAACTGAAGGGATTACCTTAGGTGGGTCATGTGGTAAGCATATATGGAAATTTTCATTATCAATTCACAATATAAACATGTAACATTATATATAATTACTAGCCTTATAGAGTTCAAATGAAGTCACACCAAAACAGTGGCTCAAATGTGTCATAACACTAATAATCCAAATATGGCATAAACTTCTACATAGGGAGGATTGAGTTGTTGGCGTAACCAATAACAAGTACTCACATGGATATAGAATATACTCATAGTAATAATGAGTATAATCATGGAATATGAATATAAGAAATCGAAAACAACGAAATCGGTGGGCCCCATATGTATATTCCAAATTTGACGAACTATGGGGATAAATTACTGACCACCCATCATAGGATTCTACAAATATCATAATCCATTATTAACCATTGTTTTTACTCAGTTTAGAGTTTATCTATGAAAAAGAAAACAAAAATAATTCATTGATAACTCGATCGAGAGAAAAATAGAAGGAGAACAAATCAAGAGGACTCAAGTACTTTCCTTTGTGAATCTAACGTGATGAACATAAGTTCAATCATATCACTGGAAAAGAAGAAATGTGAATCCCTAGATTTGTCCTTAAAAAGATCGATAAGGAGGTTCATATATGTAAATCCCACAAAATCATAAATTTTGGATGAATAATAGAGTTTTATAGTTCATTAATTGAAATTTTATAAAATTACCTAGAAAATTATCATGTGAATGGTTTTTCAGCACGATTCAAAAAATCATCTACAATCCATGAGAGTTTTTCAAGGTAGAATAGGAAAATTGAATCTTTAGGCCACAAGGAAATTATAAAACCATGAGAAGTGGTTTTGTCTATAAATTTCAATTTTCACAGTAAGCTGAACTATGCACCAACCATTCTCTAATCGTGTGACCTATACAGGTATCCCAAAAAGATGGGTTCTGGGAACTGAACTTGCCTCAAACACCCCAGACACCTTTACTAACACAAAATTTATCCATATTAGTTCTAATGTAAATATTGAGACCAATATTTAAATGATCCATAACTGAGTAAAATACAAGGTTCTTTCATATGAAATTTTTTTAATTATATTATGAAATCCAACCCATACCAATGACTATATCAAAATTTACCATAGTTATGATAATAAATTCATAAATTAGAGAATATGTTGTGTCATAATAAGAAAAATAACGACACATAATTATTTAATTATGGTTTACACTATGATTTTTTACTAACAACTCCCTTGTTAAAATGAATTGGAAATAACTATTTTTTTAGAAAAATGGGGAGATATAAAAGAGTTATATGATCCAATAAAAAATAAATAATTCTATAAATATTAAGAGATTATTAAATTATCTACCAATGAATTATTATTAGAGAAATTCTATGATTTTTTACTACATAAACATGGCCTTATTCCTTTTTATTTTTCTAGAGCATGTTTTCATAAATTCTAGGACAATCATGTTCATAGTGTCCGATGTAATTATTGTTGAAGAATTGCACACTATTGTATTATTTTTGGAACTTGAAATAATGTTATTGGTGGACCTTTTCACGAAAAATTTAATAAACTCTCATTCCCAATATTCATTTACCTGAATTTTAAATTCCACATTTATTTCATGCTAGAAAGTATATTCTTCAAATTTCCCCTTTTTCCCTTATTTATTTTTACAGATTACTCTACTACCAGGTTCTTATAATACATTCATTATAAGCCATATGGATTGGAAAATTCATTTTATTCATAGATGGAACATGATACAATATCCAAGTATGATGAAAATGTTTTGGATATTAGTTCCCTTAATCGAATTGGATTAATACTATCAAATAAAAAATAAAAAATTCTCTTTGGATTAAATATGTAGACAGTGTAACCCCTTAATATAATTTTAACATTTTATTCAAAATTATCGACACATTAATTCACAATATGTCTCAGACTCAAAAAAATCCTCTCCATATCCACTTGTTGTTCGTGAGTGAAATATTTTTCGATGTAAATTTCAATAAAATCCATCAAATGCTTATTTTAAATTTATTCTTCCTCTAAAATATTATTAATTAATGTCTACCAATGATCTTCACCTCCTTAAGGATGATAAACTACCATCATGAACTTCCCCCTTTTGTTACATCCAAAAGTGAGGAAATTATTCCCTAAGAAACATATATATTTCTCAACAACAAATGTTTTTTATTCCAATTAAATTATGGAGGTTGTATTCACATAAATAGGTAAAACATTTTTTATATTTTTTTATGATAATGCTTCTCTATGAGAGTAAGGTAATTTCTTATAACATGACTAATTTTTCAAAAATTAGTTTTATGATTATAATCTCCAGTTAAAGATCAGGTTCCAACATCATTATCCATCACATGAGGGAGATCAATACATGGAATATATGTGTTTCTATAGTATATATTACATACACTATGTTCCTTTTAAAATTAATGTAATACATTAAATTAAATTATGATTTTTAAAAAATAGTAAAACACATTAAATATTTATGTCTAACTAATCTCGAAATCCAATGTATGCATAACGTGGGAATATTCCCAAAGTGTGATATGGGGTTATATTTCCATAATCTATGTTTTCCGAAATATAGTTTCCAATTTTTATACTAAACATTATTTGATGGCATCTATAAATACCCCAACCCTAGTAGACTAGAGTAATTGGTTGCTTTATTATATTGGTAATATGTACAACAGATCACATCCCAGTGGGATTAATAGATTAATATCTTTCAAAACATAGATAAAAACATAACTATTAAATTAAATATTATGATGAAATACAATGTTGTAACTCCTTTGTAAACTCCCCTAGTATCATAAATTATCCTTGCATTTCAATCATAATATACATCTTGGATTCCTAGGGAAATATAAAAAATTAAAAAGATATGAGCATTGATGCTCAATAAGGGTATGAATATAGAGTAATCATTGATAAATATGAATAAACTATCAGTAATGGGGAATAACTAAAAACACATGACACTAAATCCTAATCATGATCATAGTTTGGAATGAAAAAAGATGATCATATATTTCTATATAAATTGTCACATGAGAATGAAACATAAAAAAAACACTACTAGTAAAATAATAACATTGATTGTCAATTACGAATATCATAATGAGGGAACGACTAAATTGGGACTTCATAAACATACCATAAATGATTCAACCAAGACACCATACAAAATCTTGTTAAACATCATCCAATAATGTAACTAATTTTTCTTATTTGACCTACTGATGCAATGAAGTGATATAATGGGCCTCTCACATCACTTACTATGTCTAAGAAATTCCCCACAAGAATGTTTTGAAATAAAATAATCATATACATTAATATTAAAACTTCAATATGAAAAGTTAAATACATTCCCCGAACATTAAACATAATCATAATCCATCCCGTGTAATATGATCAATGTTATCAAATTACCACATCCATAGTCAATGTAATCATTTAAAGAAATATATATTATTGTATATGGGATCAAAATTGAACAACCATAATTATGAAAAATATCTAATAAATAGTGTTCAGATAGATCAAAGCACTCTAAAAAAATAATTTAAATTTCCAAGATAGAAATTCTACTTTTACATTGAAATAATTTTTTTAATAAATAATTGAATTAATGAAATATATTATTTGAAAATAAAATTATAATATTTTAAAGGGTAATAAAAGTCAGTAATTATTCATTAATTATTAAAAATCCACTCATTCCATATAAATAATATCTTTTATATTTTGATAAAGAGTCACTTGAAATTGTACTATTAAAATAAAATTTTTGGATTTAAAAAATGTATAGATTTTGTGTAACATATATGAATCCACATAAAATAATTTAAATGTCTACTTAATATAATAAAAATTGATTTCAAACATAATACTTTCGTGACATTATCAGTGTAGTAGAGGTTTAACCCAAATAATGGGAAAGGGTTAGGAATTTCCTTTAAACTTTTCAATTAGTCATACCATATGCCACATAAAATTAATGATAATAAAATGAATCATTTACGGACACTATTATAATGTTATTAATGATATGATATATTAAATGGTAGTATGTACACCACACACAACAAATATGGGACGAATAAGGAATATATATCACATGAGTAAAAGCGAGATGAGAAACCCTTACCATATGTCCGAAACTGTTCTTCAGATACACTTATTATACTAGATAATCAAATTATATTCATTAAATACTTATTTAATAACCTGTTAAATATATATATGACTAATTATAACTTTAATATGTTCATTTATCAACATTTCAATGAGTTATATTTTTTAATTTCGTTGTTCTGGGATAATGATTTTAAGAGGTTTATGGTCGGTTCCCCCATGTATAAATGTTGGAGTTATTGTAAAATGGGAATAAATTATCTAAAATTGAAGTTATTTAGTGTCACTGAGCTTATATAATATTAAATGGTGTCATATATCATTTGGGTATATGATTTGAGGAAAATATTTTAGATAAAATATTGATGGAAATGTTTAAATATATTTTGGTTGGTTTTAGGACCATCACAAAAATATGTAATTTTATTCAAAATTTGGATTATATATTGGTTATAGAATGTTATAAAAAATGTAATTTTTATACTATAAAATTATTTTTAATTAATATTGTTATTATGATCATCCTTGAAAGTGGTAATGAAAAATGAAGTTATTTCATCCAAGAAGGCTGTGAGTCAACACATCATGGATGATATTTTCAAATACTAAATAAAAGGGAATGAGTAGGGATTTAATTATGTATAATACATTATAAAAAAATCATATTTCATATAATATAATCATTCACCATGACACTTTATATTTGGGATTTGAGGAGAGGATAAGATTTGAAAATAAATTGAAAAGGCAAAATGGTTTATTTATACTCTTGAATATCGTCTCCTAGGGAACCTCACTAAGGCACAGGGATTTATTATTTTGGGAAGACCATAAGGTCTTGGATTTGAGGGATACTCTTCGTATTGGAAGTTATTATAATTTATATAATCTTATAGGTTTATTATGTGTGAGGAAAATGGGTGGTGGGGAGTGGTATTTATAGAGGAGGAGAGGGTGCTTTTAGATTATTTCTTTCATTTATTTATTATTCTTGATCCAGACTATCAATAGTGTTGATTATTGTGACTATGTAAATTAAATAGTTCATGTTATTTCACAGTAACGGGTGTTTAAATTATATATGGCTAAAAAATTCATGTAATTAACTTGTAATGTTACATAAGAAAATTTACATTATTTAACAATTCCTAAAAAATTCAACTATTTTAGAAAAATCCCAAAAATTCACACTATATTTTTTTAAATTTATTCTTTAAAAATAGACTATATATTATGGAAACAATTTTTAAAATATGATCAATTTAATTTTTAATCTAAATAAACATTTATTCGAAAAATAATGTTTATAATGTTATAAGAGATTTTTTGAGACATTGAAAAATTAATCATGGTATAATAATATTATCATATTATTATAATTCCAAATAAATATTACTTATGAATCTATTTTTTGATAATAAATTTGCTTTTAATCGATTATAGATGTTATTGAATTTAAAAAACATTTAATTTTCACAAAAATACAAATACATAATTTACAATTTTAAAACATTTATTTAATTATTCCACAATAAAATAATATTTTCATATATGGGATTCATAAACATTATTTATAATCTCATAGGTGAGGTTATTATTATAACTGTAGAATTTCTCTTCCAAACAGTAACATTATTATTCCAAGGGACGCGTTAATATGAAATAGTATACCATAGTTCGTTTAATCTTAGTATTACATGCAACGTAAGGTATCAAATAAATTTAATTTATTTAATAAGACGAAGGCCATAAAATATTGTTGTCTTATAGATTATATTACCGAAACACAAGTTTAAGAATTTCATATATTCAATAGTGGGTAATCGTGGGTTACACATGTTAATGATTTTTAACAAAACCACAATATATGTTTAATTTAACTATTTTAAGATGGTCAATATTGACTAGTATTTAAAATTTCAAATATTAATATTATTAAATACTATATAATTATTAATTATAAACAATTTATATGATGTAAACATAATTTTATTAAATCTACTTTATTTTTTGAAAATTCTTTATATGTTTTAAAAATACTATATTCTCAAAAAAATGATTTAATTTATTATTTTAATCATGACTAAAATTAATTTAAAACCATTCTAGAAAAATAATATTATAAAATAAAAATTATTTCCAAAATATACCTATTAAAATTTTGTTATTATTTCATGGGATTTTTAGTATAGTTTCATTTTTTTTTCTGAATAATGAAAAATAATGATTTATAATTTTTAATTTCATTTTCAATTAATTTATATTTAATGTTAAATTTTATTTTAAAATTATAATAATGTAAAATTAGTTAAATTATACATTCATTATTACAATTTAGGTCAGTAGAAATAATTTAATATTTAATATTTTTTTAATAACATTGTAAGCTTTTGAACATTTTGTCTTTAAAATCACTCTCTCTCATCATGTCTACGAGCTTAATTTTTAATTATATTTTCTAATATATGTGGACAGGATTTTGAAATATGGACAATATATTTGGAATCATAATACTTTTTATTCTTTAAAAATCTAATCTTTGTTTTTTTCCAAAATGAATAATAAAATTTGAAATAATTATTTACTGTAGTTAAGTTAAAAAAACATTTACCTGGGGTTCTAGTAAATAGATAGGTTTTACAAAAAATCCAAACTTTTTTAATAAATTTTTTAAAAATATTTTAAAATAAAATCTTATAGGCTCTATAATGGCCCATTTTGGAACCATTGGCTTGAAAAAAATTTGGGTAAACCTTCTTCTTATCAAAAAATTACAAGTGTCTCCCTCGCCTCACTTATAAAATGAAACTCCCTATCTACTATTATTAGCAAAATATAACCTATTTTATTAGGCCAAACACTACCCTAATAGGTTTCAATGTCATCTACACACACCAATAATCCTTGGTTTTGAAATAATTCCATCATAGGAAAATTATAGGTGAATTTATAAGAAGAATCCAAGCAGAATAGGTAATGTTCATCAACATGATTTTTTTAATTTATATATCTACCTTTTACAATTATAATTATTGATTAGTTAGATTATAAATTTCATTTATTTCATAAAATATGATTTTTTTAATTTCAATGACCTAATACCAAATTCAATTTCATCAAAGGTGTTATAAAATCATTGTTCGTCTATACGGTATACTACCTCCCGGTGAACCGATCTAAATTTATTTCGAATACCACCTCTAAAGGCTAAAAATAATGATTCATTTATTTTTTACAAATTATATTTATGATATTATTATACTTATGGAATTATAAAATTGTGCATACTATCATACAATTTTTTGTGGGATTAAAATAAAATGACTTTTTTTATAGAGGACTACCACCTCATGAAGCGATCTTATACATTCACACATGACATGGAATGTAAAAAAGAATGAGTTTGTAGAAAATTGTTATATATTTTAAATTTAAACAATTTTTTGATGGTAATATATCTTGAATCCATCTTTCTTTTGATTTTAATGGAAATGGGAAAAACAATAGTCCTCTGTATGTAGGACCTATCGTCTCCCTAAACGATGTATTTCATTTTCGATCACTATATTTTATAGATAATATGAATACATAAATTCCTATTATTTATGATATTTATATCATTAATAAAATTATAATGACGATGAAATAATTTTCAATATAAGGAGATCAAATATAAAAAATCTAATCATATATGAAAAACAAAGTAGTTATTACCCGAAACATAACATTAACCTAAAATTGTTAATAGGATGGAAATAAAATATCCTATGAAAATAATATATGGAATGTTATATAGATGAAAATTATTATGTAAACGGTTTATAAAATAACTTTGTTTATTATATCAAATATTTGACCATGTACGATGGATATGTGGAAATATGTAAGGGATCTATATTCTCTCTTTTATTTCAGGGAGACATATAAAAAATCACCACTCGATTATATTATGAGATTTATGTGATTCCAAGAAATTAATTTTATTATTTTAAAACTTAATGTTTAATATATTTATATATCAATTTAAGGATCCCACTTTCATGGAATTTATAGATCATAATCTAATAATTTGGTAAAACATATTGTCTCGATTTTTCATTATTTGAGATGTATGTAATGTTAAGAACCTATATAATTTAAAAAGGTTTATATATGGCCTATCTTAGTTGTTAAAACATCCACATTTTTATTTTCATGATAATTTATGTTTGATTTTATGTTATTACTTCATTGGTATTATGAACCAATATTACGGAGGTGGAAATGATTTTATTTCACAATCTCAACGTTTAGAGGGTTAGTTTATGTTTATATTTTTGATAAAAAATTTATAATATACCACGCAATAAATTAATTAATTTTCTTTTCCACTAGTTATTCTTGACATTTCAAATTAATATTATCATTTTTTCAACCCATTGGTATTAGTCCATGGCCTTAAACCTTACTTAACATTGAATTAAATGAATAATTCACATTGAGTATCTTTTTAGGTTTAGAATTTTAGATAATTAGAACATAACTATTACATCTCAAAAGATTACATAGTAGACACTTCTACTATGTTTCCAATGAATAAAAAAACTCTTAAAAAGAAACATGTCTAGTTCCATGTTTTATATAGCATGACATTCCCTTGATCCCATCCTTGACCCTATTCCACATTATGTCCTGTGAAAAACATTTCAATGAAACATGGGGTGAGCATAAAAAGCTCAGTAATGGATACACGAAGAATAAAAATTGTTGGTCTACCAAAACAAAAAGTAAACCATGTATACTTTATAAAAGTAATAATTTTCACCTTTATGAAGTAGTAAAAATTCTTCACTGAATAAAAGTTCATTACTTACCCTTTTGTAACCAAAATATTACCATAAAACCCATATAAAGAACACATAACATATAAAGGTAGCTTTGGACATAAACATACTTATGTGGAATTACCATACGGTCGACTTCCACACATATCACTTAATGGAATAGCCATTCGGCCAACTTCCATACATGCTTAATGAAATAGCCATACAGATGACTTTCATACTCAATGCATTGGAGGTTATAACGTAACCACCCATCCTGGTATTCACAGCACCACCCGTCATATGGTTCATCACATAACAACCCGTCAAATGTCCAAGTACCATTATAAAATCATAATACATAAAACAAATATAATGGAAGGAAAACATTTCCACACTTTGATCACAATATATCACATAAATATATTGACATAAAAAATCCATAATAAAAACCATTTTCAATACCAAAATACATAAAGGATTATATGGTATTTATTTCATTAAAAAAACATTACGGCTTTTTCAAGATGCCAATGACCAAATAATACTTGTGGCGGCGGAAAAGGTCGTTGTCACCGCGTACGTTAAAAGAAACATTCCTTTTTGTTGTTTTGTAAAACAATTTGTAGAAAAAGATTCCTTTTGTATAAAAGTAAAAGTCAAAGGGGATTATACACCGTATAAAAGAAAGTTGTGTATAAAACGAAATATGCCTAAATGAAAGGAGATTGAGACGAAGTCCCATACCTCGTGTCTGACGTGACTCGATTGCTCTTTAATCTCCTGAATAATAAACTAGTGTTAATTTCGACTTTCTTAAGAACCTTTTTAAAGTTTATTATTACTTTTATATCACTGATTACCATATTATAAACATTATTTAATCATTTAAGTTAATAATGTTTGTTTTGTCGATATTTGGTTCTTAAGTCGAAAGTGGACTTCTTACAATTACACGTTGTTCGTGTGGTCAAAGGTTCATTATATCCAGAATGATATTTATGATTTGGATATCATATATTTCATATATATCCAGCATATACATGTATTTATAAAATTTAATAATCATTTAGATGTAAGAAATGAAATGCACCGTTCATGAAGACGGTAAGCCGTACGTACGAATGAACGCTACTTTCATTTCTTTGTCATATTAGTGGAATTAAAACTAAATGAGAGGTATGTATATTTTAATTATAGAATTATATTAATCATTTATATGTATCATTCATCATATATATCTATTATATGCATGTACTTATAGTAGTACATTACATTTGGGGATAAGAAATGAAATGCACCGTTCATGGAGACGGTAAGCCATACGTACGCATGAACGCTACTTTCATTTCTATTTCATATTTTTATGGAATGGAATAATAATTATATAGAGTTATATTATAATTCCAGTATAACATAATATATAATAACTGTAAATCCATCCTTTACACATCCCACATATGGCATTAACGAATCACATCACTTTGAGGGGGCAGTAGTCCGCACTTCCTTAAATGAAGATATCACATTTAACCATAATGGAAGACATAAAGTTATGACCAAAATGAAAAATACATAAGCTTAAGGAAATCATAAAAATAATATATATCATATATAAATATAGGGACATCTTAATGGCCACCTTTGAAGGTGTTAGAAGAATATCGAACAATCATCGTTTCGTGAGGCAGAAATTCGCCATCCACGAAAACAGTATGTTCTTTAACCATTAGACGTAGGTGTGTGTAATTGTAGCTCGAATCCTTCTTATACAAACATAATAGTATATGTAATATACTGTATTTGTTACAAAAGAAATGAATAAAAAGAGTTTAGGGGTTTGGAGAAGCAAAATAAAACAAAAGGACTCAGGTGAAGACATTACCTTATAATCGGGTAACTCCCTTTGGTTTGAGCTCAAAGGCTTACTTGGGAAGACTTCTGCCCAATGTGAGGCTTCAAGGAGTAAGACAGGGATGTGGAGAGAAAAAAGTATCAGATATTGGCCGAACCAAACGCCTGAGAGGCATGGGTAAGGTGGTAGAGGTGGGGGCCTTTTATAAGAAGAGAGGAGGGGCACTCTTGGAAGGTAAGGAAATGTTACTTTATTTTCAAATGGTTTTCGGATTTTAATTGTCCCAAATTGATGTTTTTCGATGATAAGGTGATAAGGGTTCGAAATCCTCCCAAACAATAGGTTTTGGACATGTGTAGGTCTTAGATGTTACATTATCTTTCCATTTTATTTAAATCGTTAAATAATGAGGTAATCACTGCATCATCATGGTCTCATAAATAATTTAATTTATTTAATGTCTAAAAATTATAAAAAAATATCATGATGTAGGAAATCCTTTTAGATTTATAATTAATATTTATAGTAAAAAATATGACTTGTATAACCCCATGTAAAAATTGGTTTAGTAAAACATCTCATGTTTGTGTCTTTTTTACTTTAACATTAAATAAAAGGCATAAATGTCATTATCATACCCAAGTGGCTCCATGGGGTACCAAAAATCGACCCATGGGTTTTATTGGTCGTCCATAACACAACCAATAGGGTTAGGAAAAGTGTCAATATATTTTCATTTTATTATAATATCATTTTTACCTTAAATTACACTAATTATCTTAAATCGTGATTAATAAATCATAAAAGTTACTATTCACCAAAAATTATTTTAATCCCATTGAACCAAATTTTACTTAATAATTAAAATCATTTAAATTGTATTTTTGAGATTCAAAACACAGAAGTGGTAAAGTCCCATTTAAACGGAAAATCAAATTTTGTAACCACCACTTTGCGGTTTCACTATTCATCAAAAATTGAAGTTTTTCAGAAAAAAACCAAAACATCACCCTAAGCTATATTTGATATTCCGAATTCAAAAATGATGTCTATTTACAAAATTAAAATCATATAATTCACATTAATTAATTTAATAATTAATTCCCACTGTCACGACAAATAGCGTGTTTTTATGAAACAATAAGTATCAAAAGATTGACACTAGTTTAAGTCCAATTTCAAAGTTAAATTGATTCCAATGTCAACCATTGGATTAAATGGTAAAAATATATCCTAATTGATCTTAAAAACCAATTCAATAGATTATCTAATCTTCTTAATAAATTAGATTAAAAAGATGTTTTGAATTAAAATACAACATTTTACACTATTCATTAAAAAATGTACTGTATCGGAAAAATACCAAAAAATTACACAAAGTAATATTTGATGTCCCTATTCTAAAGAAGAGTTTTATTTGGTAAAATAGAATGTATAAGAGTTACCTGAACTATATTTAATTATGGTTCTCCATCAAATGTTAATAAGTGGACCTTTCGTGAAAATTAGAGTATATAAACCTAAAATTGAATTCTTTTTGTATTTTAAGCCTTTATCCTTTATTACATAAATGTAAAAACATTTAACAAACATATATAATCATATTTAAGTTATTTCTATCCATTCCCGCTAGTACAAGGGCTACGTGTTAACTAACATTGAAAATAAAATTATTTTATTTCTAGAGTGCAACGTACGATTTCAAAGAAACTCTTTGTTGCGTATTGGGTACACATATCGAACATAGAAACCCCTTTAAAGTAAAATTAATATTTAATTCGCAAATATTAATAAATATGAAAATGTATTATTTTTATTTACCTGGGATGTTACAATTGGAACCTAAAACAATTGATAAAAAGTTTTAGAGAAAATCCCTCATTATTCACTATTTGGTCTGAAACTCATTTCATCCCAAAACCATGTTTCATAAAAATGATTTCCCTTTCATTTAAAATATTGGATTTATTTATAAAATAAATTTTTACACATTTTTATTTTTAAGATAAAATGATGTCTATTGAACCAGTATTTATTACATTGGGATATACCATGATATAATTATTATGAAACAGTCTTCTTTTTCAATGGGTTATTCTATGATGAAATAATGAAATGATTATGAAACCTATCTCTCCTCCATAGGTTATGATATGATGAAATATATATGTAACCCATTTAATATCAAGGGTTATGATATGATAAATGTGTTATGGAATTTGGAAACATGTAAATATCGTTACTAATATGAGACGGGTAAGACCTATATTTCAATCCAAATGCAGTGGTTAAATATTTATATCTCATTAGACAGATAAGATTTTAACGGTGAATTAACAGGGTTATATATGGTAGATTTTCCACTAAGATTGTATTGGGAGTGAACCATGACTAATATTATGGGTTTGGTAGTGAGCTCATTCTATAATGTTTTCCATTGCAGTGATCCTTCGCTACTTTGGAAATGAGTTTCTATCCTTATGTGTATGCCACAAATATATGTCTTATGCCATTGTAATGATCTGATGGATCATTTTCATTGATTCCCTTATGAATCATTTCTTATGAAATAACAATATTGGTACCATGAATCTATATCATGATATTTTAAAAGAATGTTATTGTTTGAAGATTTTATACTCATGTTCTCGAGCCATTAGGTTAATTTTATGCTTTCATATCATCCTATTTTACTCTTACTGATTATATGATAATAAAAATACTTATGTTTCCATTCCCTATGTTATGATGAAATTTATTATGTATTATATCTCCAGCGAGGTTCTTATTTAAGATGAAAATATTGGGATATGTTTTATTTTAGATAAGTTTTTATTTGTTATGGTTCCGTGTTTTTAAAGACACAAAACTATTATAGTCATAAGGAATGTGTATGTTTAATGTAATTTGGGTTGGTAAACAAATTTTTAATATATTTCTACAATAAGTATGGGTAGATAAATCTTGTGTCCTAGTATATTATTAGTTATCCATTAGAATCTAGGATGAGAAAACAATAGTGATATTCATAAAAACATTTCTACGCACCAGTCTAAGGAGGGTAAATGCATAGGAAAAATTATAGAAATTTTGGTAAGGGATAGAGAGAGTGTTTTACAAGAAATTAAATCCATGTTTAGATTATACAAGTATATGTGGCTCTAGTAAGGTGGTATCTAGGAGTAATAATGCTAAAAATTGTGAATTGATCTACACTCGATCATCACCTAGTTCATGAAAATGGTCCTTGCTACGCAACTTCTTTGAAACCCACATGGGTTACACTTTGTTAATTCATAAAACATTTATGATCTATGAAGAATGATTTAATTAAATTATGACTATGAATGAACTTAGATAACCCTAATGTGTCTTATATTAAATAGTTATTTTTTATTTAGAAATAAAATAAGATATTTTCATAATTATTTGGTTCCATATCATTATTATTGGGTTTGAAACTATAAATTTTCATTTAAGCCAATAGGTGTAATTTCAAGTACCAATGTTGGTTTGTCATCAAAAATGTTGCTTGAACTAATCTATAACATGACAGGAAGGGAATTCCCACTCTCCACAAGATGGAAACAAGTTTGTTAGTATCGATAATACATCATGGGAATGATGACCAAAATTTTAAAACATATTACAACTGACCAAATAAATAAACTAAAACTGAAAATCTATAACTAAACAAGGAATTCAAAATTCCATACATCAGTTAGAAGGATAATAAAACACCGTAAAAGATACTACCAAAATAGAAACCAAGAACTAAAGGAAAAAATTTATCATGTAAGGTGGACCATCACCATCAAGCCTCCTCCACAACAACACACAAATGAGAACCTCTACCAACCCAAACCACCATCATTTTTTTTCTTTTACCTGAATAAAACATAAACAAGTCCACTTACACCCAAAGGTGTATTTTGGGTATGATCTAACTCCTAATAGTAATCCACCAAACAAAATATTTCATGATATAAACATTATAAGATAAATAAACATGATATTTATATAAATAAAGGCATGAATAATTTTAAAAGAAACATTTTTAAAGAGAATATTCTTTCTTTCTAATAAACCAAAATCGTGTACCATAATCCAACGGTATGTTTAACATAATAAAAGATAACTTGAACTATAAAACCCTCCAATAATAAGCTAGAAATGTGACATTATGTACATCGAATCTTGGGGATATGCCTCATAGGAACCATGAACCAGAACGTTCTCATGAATCATCCACTAGGAGGGGCACCCCATGGGCCTAGTTAGGTCCAATCGTCATCAATATTAAGTTAGTGTTGTCATCATCAACCATTAAAATTTAAACCAGGTCGTTTCAACATCTGTATCAATATAATACTAGTCATAGTCTTCACACCTACTTACTCAGTCTTCCATTTTGTGCTCAATAACGTCGAATGTCCACATAACCCAATACTTTCACATTGAACCAAAGAAAAAAAAATACACACCCAAAATGCCACATCATGCACACCCAAATCACTTTTTATCATCACAAACACTCCAAAACCATTTCTAAACAGGGTTTACATAACATTAATAATTTAGTAAACATATTTGAAAATTTATTAAACACTTTCAAGTAAAAAAACTGGGGTTTTCAGAAAGAATACACCCAATTTTATATGGAAATTAATTTTAAAACAAATTGAATATGAAATATTAATCATTCATTAATAATTTTTCACAAAACATAATATTCATAGAATACCCTACAATAATCAATAAATCATAATAAATTAATCAAATAATGGTTAAGCATATAATTACCTTCCTCGGGTGTTAAAATTGCCAAAATATTGTGAAACAATCCAACCTCAACATGAGGTAGCATTATTAAAAACTAAAAATTATGATTGAAACAAAAAATTCAATATCAGACCCAAAATTATAACCCTTGCTGTTGGAGAAGAGTAACCCAATGGAAATGGAAATCAAACCCTATAATCATGTAAGAAACAAAGGAATGAGGATAATTACATGATGAATCGAGGAATAACAACCCTAATATAACCCAAATTAGAATTCCCAAAGGAGGATGATTGAGAGGGGGAATGCCTAGGGAGGCGAATCATGTGTAGGATGAGAAAATGTGTGTTTGGGGGTTAATGTTAAGAGGAGAGTGAAAATAAAACCAAATTTTTAATGAGCTGGCAGGGAACACAATTAGTCTGCATGGTTCCATAAATCGTATGATGACTGTATTATGATCTCTTTACAAGAAGGTCATACTGCATGACTATCTTTCATGGTTTGGCTGACCATGTACTGACCTTGTGGTAGCTACTTAATCTAAATTCATGTGTCTTCACTAACACCTGGACCAAGGAAAATAGTGGTGTGATGGTCGTGTGATAGGTTTTGTCTCACCTAGTCACCTACTACACGGTTACCTGGGATGGGTGTATGGTTACTACGAACCATTAACTAACCATGCACCACACATTTTCCTCTGATTTTTTTCCATTTTTCCTTAAAAATATATAGAAAAGAAAATGGAAAAAGGAAGATTGAAAATGAATGGAAAATATCTAAAAAGACATACATAGATGTGACAATTCTCCCCACCAAGAAAATATTCCATCCCAAGAAATTCAATATGAAGTTTGATCAAATAATATGAACAAGTATTCATGATAAACCCAAAAAATTACACTTCTATGTCTCCTAAACAAAATTACCATGCGGCCAAATAACATAGATCAATGATGTAGACTTCCCACGAAGAACATTTTTTTCGGAATCTACTATATGTAGTAGTCGTTCATATATAGAAAAATCATTCTCTATCTCCAACTCATCCCAATTCAACACATGATATAGATCCATATTATACTTCTTTAATTAAGAGACATGAAATACATCATGAATAGATGTCAACTAAGAAAGAAAATCTATCTTTCATGTCACCATGATAATCTTATTAGTGATTTCAAAAGGCCAGATATAGTGTGGAATTATCTTTCCATTAGTTCCTAAATGATGATGAACCAAACACAGTTCCACATTCAAGAACACCCATTCACCCATAGAATACTAAATTTCATAGCACCTATGATCGGTATATAGTTTTTAGAGACTCTGAGTTTCCAATAATGACTTCTTAATCATCCTACCCTTCTATGACATCTCTTCCACATGGATCTGTCCCAACATTGAGGTCTCACCCACCTCATCCCAACACAATGTATACTGACATGGCCATCCATAGAGTTCCTCGAAGGGATCCATTCATATAATGTATTTGTAGTATTTATTATAAGAAAACTCAAACAATCCCATAAGGTTATCCCATGATCCTTTGAAATTCAAAACACATGAACAATGCTTGCCCTCTAGAATTTGTTTCGACTGCTCTATTGTAAAATCAGTTCAAGGATGTTATTACTTACTCATCTTTATCTACATCATGTATGCATTTTGAAGGCCATCCGAAAATAGAGAGGTGAACCAAGGGTCTCTATGATAAAAAATTTCTTATGGAACACCATGAATCCTTACCACTTCCTCAGTATACAATCGGCCCATCTCATCCACATTTTCTAAAACTCTAATTAGAATGAAATGGGACTATTTACTCAAATGGTCATTAACCACCCAAATTGTATTCCTTCTTCAAGTTGTATTAGAAAAAACAATAATAAAATCCATGTTTACCTCATCCCACTTCTAGGTATGTATGTGTTACGGTTGAAGAAAACAATAGAGTCGTTGATGCTCTACATTCAGCTACTGACATGTATAGAATCTCTATAATAATCCAGAAATATCCCGCCACATACCAATCAATAAAACATCCAAAGGACATCATAATACATCTTGGTAGCTCTAGGATGTATGAACCAATGACATTGGTGGATATCATACATTACCACCTTCCAGAGAGACAACAACACCAAAAAAATAGCCCCTAAAACAGAAGCTTCTCTCGGGTGACAATGAAAAACCAAAAGATGTCTCACCACCATAATGGAAATTCATATATGTATGGCACATATCCTCACCATGTTTTTTTCTAAAATATATCAAAATGTTAAGGATTTAATTGTACAAATTTCTAGAATGCACCTCCTCTATGACCCTTGGTCTCCAAGATCATATGGGAAAATAGGATCACCAAGGTCCATTCATCACTAGATTTTCTCAATTCCTGCATCGACACATTTCAACTGACTGAATATACCACAGAATTACCCTTTCCTCGGGTAATAATTATCTCAATGTCAAACCCTTGTAGATACTCGGTCCAACGTTGCTCCCTGAAATATTGTTCCTCTGGGGAGAAGATGTAGGCTATGTTTTATGATCATTATAGACCCCCTAATCTCTCACCAAATAGATACTGACACCATGTCATCAAGGTATAAATCACCAGTAGTAAATCAAATTCATGTGTTAGGTAGTTCTTTTCATTTGGTCTGGGTTGGAGAGATCCATATGCCACAACATGATCATCTTCCATAAGAAAACACTTGAGACCCATAACTCAAGCATCACAGTAATCAAAATAACACATTACCGACATTGGAAAGACCGACACATGTGTAATAGTAAATTTCTACATTATATCCTCAATGAAGACCTAAAAATATATTATCCAAAAAAATCAGCAACATTCGAGTGATCATTATCATGGAAGAAGAATGTTTAGAGAAATCCTGGATGAACTGTCTGTAATAACCTATTATACCAAGAAGAATTCTGATCTCAAACAAATTCTTCAGTTGATCTGATGATATAACCTAACTAAAATTATTAGTGTCCACCAAGACCCTTTTCTTCAAGATGACGTGGCCCAAAGAAATTTCTACCCAAATCCAGAATGTGCACATTGAAAACATCTCATAGAGACAATGATCCCATAGTGTTACCAAAATGACTCTTAGATGATGCTCATGATCATACATGGATCTATAATATAATAATATGTCATCCAAAAATAAAAAAATGAAGGAGATAAAGTATTGGTGGAAGACCATATTCAAGATCACAATGAAAACTATTGGAGAATTCGTCAAATTAGAAGGCATGAACAAGTACTTAAAGATGTTGTACCTTCTTTATAATGTTGTTCTTAGGATATCTGCCACTTTCACCATGACTTCATGTAACCCAAACACATGTTTATCCTGGAGAACTACTTTCACCCATTAATTTTATTGAAAAAATCATCATTTTGAGGGAAAAGATACTTTTTATTAATGGTTACATTATTCATCTTACAATAATTGATACATAACTGGAGATATGCATCAGCCTTCATCCCGAAAAAAACTAGGTCATACCAAGGAGAGATTCTTAGGTGAATGAAACCTTTGGATTTCAAATTTTCTATTTGTATAATTAATTACCGTATGTCATTGGGGGCCATATGATACGAGGGATAGTTTGTGTTCCCTGTTCAATGTCAATTAAGAAATCCACATGCCTCTTTCTTTTTAAACATAAAACATTAACTCGAAATACCTCTGGGAACACATTCACTAAAGGAGGTAATCAGCCCTCAAGATCACAAACATAATATTTCAGAATGTGTAATTATAATTGAAAAACAAGTTTACCCAATACTAGGAGTGGAGTTCCAGCACGACCTGACCGAGGATCCCATTCCCCAACGAAAACCATGGAACTTCCATCAGGTTCCATAATATATACCTACCATCTATAAAAAGGATTATGAAACTGAAATCACACCATAAAATATATGGAATTGATTACATCAAAAATGACCATATCCAAGAACCGAAAATCTCATTCCTTCTCAACCCCTAACACGGAGATCCCACAAGACAGGCTCTTGAGACCCTTTATCTTCTTCTTACCCAACGACATCCCCAACTCCATTACAAAAGTCATATGCTCGGTTGCAAAGTTCAATAGATTCAAAAGACAGGAAAAGGTAAAAGATGTAGAATCAATAGTATAATATAAAATAAATTCTATAAAATATAAAATCAAAAGGGTACATCAAACTATAAAGGGACCTATATCTGATCCTTTTGGTGCTTGATCAAAATCATGGAGATGGCAAGACATTCCCTAAATATTAACATGAACACTGAAATGTGGCTCTACCTTGAACTTACTCTGATTGGAACAATATTTTTTCCTACTTCCACAGCCACCAAACCACGATCCCATCATTCTGGATGGCTCTAACTGGGTTGACATTCCCCTAGAGGATACAGATCTCTCCCAACTATGATATCGGTGCATTGTCATGAAAAACTCTAAACATTCCCCGAATACCACATCGATGACAAGGAATATGAGGGGATAAACATATAGGTTTTATACGTCCCACCTTCCAACACTAGTGGCACAAAATTTAACATGCATCATATGACACATATGATGATTGTCAGGATGGATGTATTGAACTACTACACACCTTTCCCCTACACATATCACATCATCTTCTTCTAGGACGAACTTCAACTACCAATCGATGACATAGCCCTATAGGAACCCTACCTTCCTCTGCTGTCAATCTCTACCATACATTCACAGTCAACAACATTAGCATAGGTTTTCATCTTGGACAGAACAACCAGAGAATAGATCATTTTCTACAAGCCCCATTCAAACCTATAACCCTTCATCTTCTCATTGGAATCGATTTCCAATGCATATCAGACTATCTCAATAGATATTTTCGAATTATTCATTATGTATTTCACCCATTGAAAATATATATAAACTCGAAGGATGTAGCATAGTAAAATACCTCAAGGAAATATTTTTCATTGAATATGAACTTTATGTCCTTCCAACTCATCTTCTCATGCTTCCCCATCTGTACCACGAAGATCCACCACCCCTGATTAGGACATTTGAGCAAGAAAGATGTGAATTTCACCTTAACCTCTTCAAGAGTGTCTAGTAATTCGAACATTCACTCTATGTTCTCTAATAACTCCTCCGCTTCTTGAGGATCTATGGTAACTCAGAAATAGCAAGTTTTATTCTTGAAAAAAACACTTGGACTTTGTCTGTCTTATGACCAGATTCATCTTCCCTAACTCATGCCGGGGGAGGACCTGCTCCCTCTATCAGAGCCTGAACAACCCAAACCACATCTTCCATTGTCCTATGATCAAGCGGTGAGTGATATCACTCATTATAATTTGTTTTTGGTTCCAATGGATTTCATTGTGGAGGTATGTTGTTGGAAAAAGAAACAAACACATGGAAGATCATTAATACAACCACTCTGAAAATTTTCAACAATCAAAAAAAATACCATTAAATAAAACATGTCACAATAACATAATGACTGAACTACTTCACCCCCAACCAATGTCTACATACAGTCCGCAACCTGCATGTCTCAGCAAGAGGATAATTAAAACCAATATCCAAACATCCCAGGGAAAATTGAGGTCTATCACGAGGTGTTCTATCCAAGAACCCTACTTTAAACCAGAACTCATATCCCCCATATTCTTATCTCCATTCAATATATACTCATCCTGAAAAAACATGACCTACTGATCTTTAACATGGATCTGATACCATTTTTTCACGAACAAGTGTTAGGTATTCATCCAAAATGGTTCCCAACCTAGTCTGTGGCATGGACCAATGGATATTCATGATACCCACATGTTGGAAACAAGTTCCTAGGTATCTATAGTACATTATTGGAATGATTTACCAAAATTTATAAACATATGAAACCATCCAAATAAATAAATTGAAACATAAAATCTACAACCATATATTGAATACACAATTCTAGATATGAGTTTCAAGGTTAATAAAAAATCCAAAAGGATCCTTCCAAAAGTGAAACCAAACACAACATAAAAAACCACTACATGTAAAGAGGATTATCTTCCACAAGCCACCTCAATAGCACCGCACCATGGAGAACCTCTAGAAACCTGATCGTCCTCCACTAAATACCTTTCCTTTACCTGAATCAAACATAACTGAGTTTACTTACACACAAATGTGTTTTATGGTGTGATTCGATGACCAATAAAATTCCACCCAAAAAATATCACATGATATTAACATTATATGATAAATAAACAGGGTTGTTTTATTAAAAAATTCAAGAAGCATTTAATAGAAATAAAATTTTAAAGAGAAAATATGTTATTTGGAATCAACCTATAAATTGTAACATATATCGATGGTAAGTTCAATATAATCAAAGAGAACAAGTCATAAGAAAACCCCCTAGAAACTAGCTAGAAATGGTACACTATGTACATCATATCATGGTGAAACATTGCATTCAAACCACAACCGACACCTTTCTCTTGCACAAGCCACATGGAGGGGACACCTTATGGGCCATTTGGTCACAATAAACATCAATATTTAGTTAGTTTTTTCATCACCAATACCAAAAAGTGAAACCAGGTGATAACCACATCTGTACCACTAACATACTTGTCATATTCACCCATCTAGTTACTTGGGCTTCCCTTTTGAGCTCAATCATGTCCCATGTTCATATAACACACCACATTCATATAGAAAAAATCTAAACAATGTATTAAACACAAAAAATTCCACCACTTACACACCCAAATCCCTTTTAAAATTATACACAAACCAAAACCTTTTCCCAACATGTTTCGCATCACATATATAAAGTAATAAACCCATTTCACAATGTATAAAACACTATCAAGTCACGCAAGAAGGGTTTACACCAAAAATACACCCAATTCCATATGGAAATCCATTTTTAATCTATTTTCATGTCAACTAATTTTTTAACTACTTTCAAACCTAACATAATATTCATATTACACCCCCAAAATATTCAAGAATGCATAGTAAATTAGTCAAAAAATTGTTTAGCACAATGTCACCTACCTCAGGTGTAGAAATTCCCATATTCGCATGTGAAACTGCAAAGGAACCTCAATTTCACCACAAGGAAGAATGTCAAACCCTAAACATGAAGATCAAACCCAAGTACTCAATACTAAACCCAAGCATTGATGTTTAATGAATAAAACATTGAATTTGAATCATTCAAAATTTCTAATTTTCTTAAAATATATATTTATAGTAAAATTATTAATTTAGTCATGTGGTCAAATTAAATAGAGCTTATAGATTTCATTATATTAGACCATACATCATTTTCACTAAGACAAATCATCAATGTTTTTTTACTTCCCTTAATTCTTATTTGAGGTGGATATGTGATCCCACATTTATAAAAACTAATATTATAAAGAGTACAATGATTCTAGGGGTTGGCGGATAAATTTGGATATAATAACCCATTAATTTTTTATAAGTAAATTAAAATAATTTATGTTTTATATTTTTTTGCATAAATATTGAGGTACACATATTGTAATATTGTGATTTCATCTCATTGATTCATTTTCTGGTATATATTTTTTCTTGGATGTGTGTATTATCCCACTACATATGGGATAAAATATTCAAATTTACCCTTAAAAATTATACACTTATAGTTTATAATATTAGGTTTATTTCCTCAGATGAGGATACAGATTATTATTAATCTCACATAGATGAATAGATTCATATTCTCTACAACTATGTTCATGTGGATATTGAGACATGGTAGGAGAATAGTAAATAATTAATGAAATTGATTGTCATCTAGTAGATGATGAATTTATTAGGGTATCCAACCAAGTTTTATCCACACTATGTTTTGAGGCACATTACAAAAGATCGAATAATTTTTTAATGAATAAAATTATTTATTTATAAAAATTATTTAAATTTTATTATTGTGATATTTGTTATATATTAAATATATACAAGTGAATATTGATTAATCATTTATAATATAGATTTTTTTATAGTTGGAGTGGTTAACTGACTAGGATACAGTCATAACCCAATACCTGACTAGACCGGTTGCATACTCGAAGTGAATTATAGATCCCTATTGGAAAAAACTAGAATTTGAGCCTAGAAAACTAGAGGAAATGATTTATTCTATCCTACAGAAAAATATATATATATCAATAAATATATTTATGACTAAAATTAATAATACATGAGTAAAACAATAAATATATGTCATAGAAAATGATAAACAACCAAAAAATAACTCAAAATCAGAAAAATAGTCCTCAAGGTGAATTTTAAAATTAAAGGACAACTACAAGTAAAAAATCCATGTTATATCAAGGGAAACATCCCACCATCTCATCACCAGAAATCCAAATATAGCATATAGAAACCTCACCACCTTAATACAATTCCTTTCCTTTTCTGTTATAGAAGTATATAACAAGGTGTATGAATTGCTAAAGGGTTGAGTAGGTTGTGAGATAAATAGGTTTTTTAGTATCACAACCAGATGTTTCATACCAACTAATTGTACAACCACTAGAATAATTAAAAATTTATTGAATATTTGGAATGAAAATTTGTTAAAAAAATTTATATCAATGGCATGGTAAATAAATTATCTTTTTACTCATTTATAAAAAATCTAGGTATCCCATATTAAAATAACATCATATACACACAATCAATTAAATATTGTGTCACATATCATATCATATCAAATGTAGTATAGTCTAAAGAACATGTAAATCATGTGAAGGGTCGTTATAGGTCAGGATAGCTAGAACACTCATACCGAAATATTTCAGATCACATGGATCATGTCTCCAAAAATATGCATAGAATAATAAGAATAATGATACATCATTGTAATTGAACCTCCCAATATGACTACAAAATACCTATACCAATATTAATAGGGATCATAGGAACACCCCATTAGTGGATCTCCCATCATTATCAATTGATGAAGTCTATTACTAAACCTTCCACTTAAATAACATGGATTTCCATGTGATAAATTTTTTAACCATTTCATCAAAACCATTAATTAAAACCCATTTCATAAATAAATTTAATATTTTTTGAAAATAACAATTCCCATTATCCTAAACAATTGGAAACCCATACTTTCTAAAATCCCCCATTTAGACATGCAAAGAAATCAATCAATCAATCATTCCATTTTGTTTTTAAATTTGACATCCCAACATGGGTTTCACCTACATGTTCCCCAATATAGTTTATGAAATGACCTCAAGAATGCCTCCTTGTATGTTAGAGGTTGAAGACTCAGAGAAAGGGTCTATATGTAACATGGGGATACAATAACCACTTTATCAAACCATGATACAAATTGATTTAAATAAAAAATATCAAAATGTCAATAAACAACAACAAATAAAATTTCATATTCAATAATCATCGAACATCACATGATCAATCTAGAATAAGAAATTCTGACCATATAAAAAAAATTTGGTAAGGGATGCCATATAAGTGTCATGTGTCAAATGAAATCCAATTATACAGACACATTGATAACTAGATAATGGGTCCCAACATCATGTATGGTTCTCACATACATGCTCCATCCCAAATCTTAATACCCCCGTCTGATATATTGATCTTTCACTTATCATATGCAACAAACGTGAAGTCTATTCAGGTACTGATCAGGTAGCCATAGTAGAGTGTGAGTACAACTAAATAGACCCCCATCAATGGTTGTCTAAATTAATAAAAAACTATAATAGTGTATGATGTATTGTACAAAAAAGAAAAATGATAAGGTAAATATATTTAATATTTAATATTCATTAATTATACATATTGGTTTTTGGTTTCCCAGGGGGACCCAAACTAGTCACTCATAATTCTGAACATTCCAGAGTTTAAACCATACATCATAAGAATATCAAAATCCATTCAATCATAGTATTTCATTATTTCTTTAATTTCGATTTCACAATCATACATTGGGGGAATTTGTAACTATTTTACAACCTTGTAGGTATTTATTGTATCAATACATAAAAAAAATCAATGATCACATAAAAAAATATAAATAACAAAGTGTCCAAGTGAAATAGTCTGTCACCCTATAAGTGTTTCTAGTATTAGTCATAGACTAAAAACCTAGAGATTAGATGAAAAAAAATATTTAACTTAGGGGCATAGTGAATTTTGCTAAAACCGTGTGGTTATTTAGAGAGGTATTCTCTAAGACACATCTCATAGATCACATCATCCACAAATATCAATTATCACAATTCCACATTCAAAACAATTTTTTTAAAATTTTTACATAAACCATTATTCAACCAAATTCATAATTCCATTACATTTCTGATTTCATAATCCCATTTATAAATCGTGCATCATGGATTTAATTAAATTCCATTGACCCAATATTTCCCTTTTCACATTTACTAATAATCATTCAATGATATTATTCCCACCCATGGGTTGTCGTCAAGCTGGTCCCATCATCTCTAATGGGTCCAACATGATCTGTGAAGGGTCTCATTATCACAAGGGAAAATCAATACGTTAATTTTATTTAAACATTAATTTCCTAATGTGGAAAATTAACTATTCCATTACAACACATGAACGATAATAAAAACTATGGGAAAAATCAATTAGACCACCTACCACAAGATTGTTGGAAAATGATCGCCAAGACATAACCCCCAATTCTCCATAGAATGTCTCGATTTACATTGATGAAGGAGATCTATGATCAAACACCGGGGTCAATATCCAATGAAACAAGTCGTAGAAACCTATATCTAGAATATCCAAAACCTAGATAAAATTTTCTATTCCATATGGAATGAAATATTAGAGATGGAGGAATTGAATTGGAAAAGAGATCACATACCCGATAAGTACTAATTACTTCCAAATGATCATTTATTCACCAGGAAATGGACTTGGGGAATAGTGAAATAAAATTAGGAGCCTATAAATTTGAATGAAACCATTTTGGGTCGTGTAGGGATGATTAGGGGTAATAAATTGGGGGGAGGGTTTAGAAAATTTTTATAGAGTTTTTTGTGTTATATTTTCCATGATAAAGTTTCATTAGGAGTGGAGAACAATTTTAAAAACCTTATTAATTAATACTATGCACCTACTCATTGGGTGTAAGGTTTCTCCTAAGTGGAATGTGACTTAAAAAACCATTTCCCAACCATAAAATATGCCACTAACATGGGGTCCATAGTTTGGGGAGCGATAAATCATGGTTATATAAGACTATGTGCCACCTCATGTGGCTCTAAAAAGGGGCGTATAGTTTTCAAGAGAAAACTGCTCTATTGGACCAAATCATGCACCACACATGAACAACACCATGGGATTAAAAAGTTGTCAAAATTCAACAGAAACAACACCAGGAAAATAAGCAACACACCTATAAAAAAATGGTAAATCATTTCATGAAATGAGTATGAAACAACTCTAGAATGGTTGGGATCTTATAATCTCCCCATCTTATAATAGGTCAACCATGAGATAAACTCCCAAACATCACAAAGCATACAAATTTGAAATTTCAAGCCAGTGAGCCCATGAATCTTCATCCCTATCCCATGTTTCCTCCTAAAAAATAGCCATGTTTTTATTGCACTCGGACTATTGGCATGGTATTTCCCTCAAAAAATTTAACACTGTGATCTGTAATAATAATTTTATACTTATAGGATGAATCATCCTCAAGGTCAATATCAACAACATAGATCACATGATAAGGGTTAGGGTTATACTTTTGAAGTTGTGACACATTAAATGCATCATTAATAACAGTATACCTATATGGAAGAGAAACATGTTACACCACCTTCCCGATTATCTCCACAATCTCAAATGGTCTAACACACACGGGCATCAACTAAATATGTCATCATTTGATGGGTTACATTCACGAAAGCTGATATAGAGAACTTTTTGACATTCATTTTATTTTTTTGGGAAAAATATAGACAACCAGATCTATGTTTGGCGTTCGGCTTGTGATCATGTATAAGATGTGGTGGATAAAATCCTGCTTGAGAGTAGTGGCAACAACAGTCTTAATGTGGGGAGTGATAATGCTGTACTGGATGAGGATAAGTGAACATCGAGTCATTTTAGTGGCCCCTGGGTGCCAAAGAGTGACATGCGAGGAGAATGTCAGGTTCATTGGAGAGGCATGTGGGCCTTGGATGTGGTGTCTGATGAGGCAAGTGTCGTCTTGAGCTTAGGTCGGTTCAAAGTGAATCTTGTGATGTCTTTTCAGAGGTGTAGAAGAATGTTGATGGATGTGACAACAGGTTGTGGAAAAAGATGTCAGGTTCCTATAAATTCAATGAAAATCAGGGTTAGACTTAGGAGATTTTCCCTTCATTGGTCTTGAAATGTCTCGATGTTGGGTGAACCATGGCCATGTGATGTGGTGTCATGCCAAGGGAGAATCCCAATGATGGTATGGAGGGAAGTAATGTTGTGATTATGGAATTCTACCAAAATTCATGAAATGATCTCAGTGGGAGTGTGGGATGATAATGAAGGGCTTCAAGTCAATATGCACCTAGTGAAGGCGAGATAAGGGATTAGTGTACCATTAGTGGAAGGTGGGTGTTCTAGGACAAGCCAGTCAGTTGTGGTATATCCTATGATGGTAAAATTGAACGGATGTGGTGAGAGTGACCGACCAACGATTTGATGTTGTAGAAGAAACCGCCTTTGAAATGATTTTATATCTGAGTGAGTTCAACATGATCTTAGTCTTTGTATGGATAGAGTAGGAATGTCCTCCCGAATTGTATCGACAGTGTAGCTAGGTGCCAATGTAGGGTAATTCACTATTGTGCACCGTGAGTTGGGACATGTTAGGAGTTTGAAATTTTGTGTTGAGTTCTTGAATTATTTCATCGATGGAGGAGGTTTTAGGTAAATTGGAATAGTGGAGAGAACCATACCAGATAAATGGTTGGCTGATGATGTGATCAGATTTTCTGGTTGGAAAAACCTGAGTGGTCACCGTTCGGGTGAGTTGGAAATGGTAGAGAGCCTTTACATGGTTTAACTTTTCATGTTTCAGAGATTTTTGAGTTGCGTTCAAATGTAGAGTTTTGGAAATGGAATCTTTACAAAATGTGGTTGGAAGGACCATGTGTTTTCATTCTGGTTATATTGGACTTCATCCCTGTATGATTTTGGAAAATGGAGGAAAAGTGATGCAAAGAAATTTGGATAATGATTTTTATAGAGCATTGGGAAGATGAGATGTTGATTGGTTCTTCCATGATGATGTGATGTTGTGTTATAATTTTTCATGTGTTTTGTAACACCCCGAGCTTCCACGATACGCTTCTCTTTCAATAATGTAATAGCTTACATTGTACGCAAGTTTGAGATTCTAACACATCTCGACTAATCAAAATAGCCAGTATAAATATTAATACCCACTTTTTTAAATTATATATATTTTATATTTCAAAATGGACTTCATTTTTGGATTCGGAATATCGAAATTAGCCTATGTTGAATTTTTGGTATTTTTCTGAGAAATTCCAATTTTTTATGAATAGTGAAAAATACTTAAAAACAACTTTTTTAATCAAAATAATTTATAGTGATAAATTATACTATTGAGTGGTTTTCTACTATAATAAGAATATATTTTTACCATTTTATCTAATGGTGGTCATTAGAATTAATTTCACTTTGAAATTGGACAAAAACAATTGTCAATCTTTTGATTGATATTCTTTCTTAAAAACACGCTATAGTTGTGACAACGGAAATTAATTATTAAATTAATTAATTCAACATATATTTTTTTAATTTTTTAAAATAGACATCATTTTTGAATTAGGAATATCAAATATAGCATAGGGTTAATTTTTTGTGTTGTTCTGAAAAACATCGATTTTTGATGAATAGTGAAACCACTAAGTGGTAGTTTAAAAAATAATTTTTCATGTAAATGAAACATTACCACTTCTGTGTATTGAATTTAAAAAATCCTACATACATGGTTGTCATTAGGAAGTAAAATTTGGTTCAATGGGATTAAAATAATTTTTGGTGGATAGTAACTTTTATGTTTTATTAATCACGATTAAAGGTAATTAGTGAAATCTATGGTATAAATGATATTATAAAAATATAAAAATATATTGAAACTTGTCCTACCATTAATGGATGAGTCATGGACGACCATTACAATCCATGGGTAAACTTGGGGACCCCATGGAGCCACTTTGGTAAGAAAATGACATTAATAACTTTTTATTTAAAGTAAAAATAAAATTGTCACAAACAAGTGTTATTTTACTAAAACCATTATTAAATGGGGTTATATAGGGTACAATTTAGACTATAAATATTCATTGGAAAGATAAAAAGATTTAATACATCATTTTTGTTTTTTTGAAAATTTTAGACATTAAATAAATTAAATTTTTTATGACACAATGATGATGCAGTGATTACCTCATTAATTAAGGATTTAAATAAAATGAAAAGATAATGTAAAATCTAAGACTTACACTTGTAAAAAAACCTATTGGATGAGTATATTTCGAACCCTTATCACCTTATCCTATAATCAAATCATTTTGGGACCTTTGATATCCTAAACTCATTTCATAATAATGTAACCTTTCATGACTTTCCAAGAGTGCCCCTCCTCTCCTCTTATAAAAGGCCCCCACCTCAACAACCTTACTCACACCATCAAAGCCATTTATCTCTGCCAAACACTTCCCAAAATACTCTCTAAACTTCCCTATATTACTCATAGAAACCTCACTTTGGTCATAAGTATTCCCAAGGAAGCCTTTGGCTCAAATCAAAAAGTGTTTCCCAATTTTAAGCGAATGTCTTCTCTTATGTTCTTTTGTTTTATTTTGCTTCTCCAACCCCTTAAAATATTTTTATTACTTTCTTTTGTAACAACACCAGTATATAAAATATACTAGTATGTTGTTATGATAATTATTTTATTTACACTTACACCAACCTTCGTCTAATGGTTAACGAACATACTGTTTCTGTGGGTGGTGAAATACTGCCTCAAGAAACGACGATTGTTTAATATTCTTTTAACACCTCTAATGGTGGCCATTTTGATGACACTATATTCATATATGATATATATATTATTATTTTGTTTTCCTTATGATTATTTATTTCTCATTTACGACATACATTTATGACATCCATTATGGGTAAACGCGGTAATTTCATTTTAGGAAGTGCAGACCACCGCACCCTCAAAGTGATTTGAATCGTTAATTCCATATGTGGGACGTATAAAGGGTGGAGTGAATGATATTATATATGATATTATACTTGAATTATAATACACCTTTATATCATTATGATTTCATTCCATTAAATACGAAACAAAAATGAAAGTATCTTTCATGCGTACGTACGACTTACCGTCTCCATGAACGGTGCGTTTCATTTTTTACCTCTAATTGTTACGTAATATTTTGAATGAATGTATATTATGGATATATATGATATATATGATATATAAGAAATGAATATAATTCTCTATATAATTGATATTTTACCACCTGAACAACTTGTAATTATAAGAAGTTTATTTTTGAATCAAGTACCAAAGATTGACAAAACGACCATTATTAACTTAAATGACTACATTATTTTCATAACATTGTAATAAGTGATATAAAAAGGATAATGAACTTGAAAAATGTTCTTAAGAATGTAGAGATTAACACTATTTTACTATTCAGGAGATTAAAGAACTGTCGAGTGATGTCGGACACGAGGTAAGGGAACTTCTTTACCCAATTTCAGTTCTTTGGGTTAATCGAATACATTCAAATTATGTCATTATTATCTTGTATTTGTACTTTATTTATGTGTAATTATAGTGACTACACATAATAGATCTATTTTATTTAAAAAAATGATCTTTGTAAAGACTTCGTCCCAATCTCCTTTCATTGAGGCATATTTTGTTTTATACACAACTTACATTTATATCGTGTATAAACCACTTTCACTTTTACATTTATTCAAAGGGAATCTTTTTATATGAATCGTTTTACTAAATGACAAAAAGGAATGTTTTTTTCGTACTTATGTGGCAACAACGACTTCTCCACCGTCATGACCATTATTTGTGTTTCGTCTTCCTCTACAAGCCATAAAATTTTTAAAATAAAAAATAAATAGAAAGTTTTAATTTTCTTTTATTTTGGTATTGAAATTGGTTTTGAAAGTGTTTTTTATTATATCATTGTGTTGTATTGATATCTTGTGATTGAAATGTGGAAATTTTATGTTTCCTTTATGCATTTTTTATGTGATACGATTATGATATGGTTTATAATATGATAAAACCTGTTCATATGAGGAATGCATTGGACTTAATAAGTGACGGGTGGAGCCCACTATAGCTCCTCGATGCATCGGCAGGTCTCATGAGACAAACTAGTGTCTTGGCATGAGGCCTTGACAAAATATTATTTTTTGTTTTGGCACAAGGCCTTGGCTACATGTTTATGATAGTCTGGCATTATGCATTCCATCATTATGAAAGTGGTTATTTATATTTCATGTGATTATTCGACCAGTAGAATATCCATGTGAATAAGTAAATGGAATTATCTCATTTTACATTTTCCATATTATGTTCAATTTCAAGTTTAAATGGCTTTTGTTTAAGTTATACATTTCCATAAATGTTTATGTTTATTTATGAAAGCTTCCGCTATATTTTTATCCTTACTGAGCATTTGAGCTCACGCATGTCAATATTTTATTTTTCCCAGGATGTGAAGAAATATTTTATGACTGACCTATAGGGATAGTCTGAAGGGGGAAGAAGTGTGGAATATGGAGACTATGTTATTGTGATTTTTCACTTTAAGATGTAATGTAACATTTATGAATGCATCTAGTGTTTCCAAGGCTACTAAACTAATCAGTCTGTATAGACTTGATCATTTGTGATCATGCCAATGTTACGCAATAATGCATTGACTCTGGGTAACTGGGGTCGGGGAATTATAGTTGGTATCAAAGGCGGTTTAGTACTATCCTTGGAAGCTGAATTTAGATAAACTCTGATTAGATAACATATCCCAAAGATATACTTTGAGGATTAGTATAGAAGAACTTCCTATAATTTTGGTATTATAGAGATTTTGTGAGTTTTTTGAACAATACTTCCCTATCTGGATACGTGCAGGTAGAGGAGGCTCTGGCACAGATGTACCTAGGGGTAAAACCTGAAAACACCGCTTTGAGCTATACTCAAACGGGAACTGGTGCATGCCAACGGGCCTTGCTGTACTCATGGTTACGACACTCCTCGAGGATATTCTTAGGATAATTCTCATTTTTTTACAAACCATTATGAAGGGTTTAAGAGTATATAATTTCTAAAAGAAAACATTTTTTATTATTATGGATTATATCCATAAACCATTCAATTTACATTAAGTATTTTACATGTTTG
Organism: Viscum album; assembly: GCA_963277665.1. NCBI lineage: Eukaryota > Viridiplantae > Streptophyta > Magnoliopsida > Santalales > Viscaceae > Viscum > Viscum album. The sequence goes on along the minus strand of OY728121.1, from coordinate 1,148,388,008 downwards.
GAATTATTCATTTCAATTCATAATCTATCCTAGTTTATGCCATTGTATAGAAATGGAGCCCAGTAGAATGAATGTGAACTCCATCAATTTGTATGATCCAAATAGTAAGAAGGATCATATCTGTCAGGGTATTAATCCAACATTTAGATGGGAAATAGTCTCCCATGTGTTCTCAACATATGAAGAAATAATATCATGTGTTAATAAGATAAGTAATTAATTCTCCGAGTCTTATGGCTTTGAAGGGACAAAAGAGAAGAAAAGGATGGAAGGAAGATTGATGGATAAAGGGACGAGGGAAAAGAATAATTTTCAAATATGTGATAACTGTGGGAAGAAACACCTTGGAACTTGCCTGAAGGGAATGTGATTTTGTTATAATTGTGGAGAAAAAGGACACCAAATGCGTGACTGCAAGGGTAAGAAAAAGGTTTCAAATGTACAATGCTTCATCTGCAAGCAGTGCAGACACTATGAAAACCAATGTCCAAATCATCATAGTATGCCCCAAATGATGTTATTGGATAATAATCATGTTATGATACTACCACAGATGAGGAGGAATGATTAGAGTTCTTATGTTGTTATTAAATAATTTTGTCATTTGAGTGTTGTATCAATGATGTACTGGTTATAATAATTATGCAGTATATAAGGATTGTACTGTAGTACTATTTCATCAAGAACATGAGATTGTGTGGAACCAATAAAAGTGACTCCATAGCAGGTTAATTTTTTGGAAAATATATGGTTGAGAGAAAGATAAACCATAATATGGTTCTGATACCGAGATATTGATATTGGAATAAGACATGATTGATTGGGATAAATTATATTGGATATTCTTAACTTCCTTGAAACTGATTAATGATTTGTATACATTTTTGGATTGAAGGAGTATATCTAGTATTCTATAAGGAATAAGGGATCATGGTAATTCAGGATGTTGCAGTGTTTTGAAAGAATACATGATGATGGTGTTCACATGTTGTTACACGAAAAAAATGATCTTCATTATGTTTACCTTCCTTATATAATTTGGACTGTGAGTTGGACAGAAGTATTTTGGATAACTATAATGGTTGGAATGGATTAAGTTGAACCTTGGATAGTATTGATTAAGGTTAAAACATTTCTGAATATTATTTTTTGAATATTATAACACTATAGTTTTAGGAAAAGGACAACCTGTAGGTCGGGGGATAACCCGTCACGTAAGACAAAGCTGTAGGAATCGAACCCACAACCATAGTGCGACAGGCCTTTATTACCTTCCAATATCCTACAGGAAGTCCTAGGTTATTACAAAATAGTTTTCTAATCTAAATGGTATGTGTTAATATTTTGAACCCTGTGTGATTTGGATAAATATAATATTTTTGAGTTCTATTATATTTTTGAGTGAAAGATGTGTTTGTGGTAGAAATTAGTTGAAGGTTGAAACTCTACTTGTCAAGCATAAATATATATATACCTATCTCTTATTCTATGAATAAATTAATTCTCAAACTTTATTAAAGGGATATTAAAACAAAAAATTTGTTATCCTAATTCCTTATGTCTTGTTGAACTGATAATATTTTAAATCCACATAGATTGAAGGCTTTGAGGCCCTCAATTTTACACTTGTTTGTGATTGATGACCTCAATAACTCCCTATAAATATTTACGTTTTTCCTCCAATTATATGTCTCTAATTTCCACCAATGTTCTCCTTATCGAAATCATAATTTGGTGGTGACTTTTTCATTTACCTTTCCCTCTTATTAAGGCTAAATTTTATTAACCTTATTTCGGATGTGGGTCTTCCAAAAAGGTATTTTCTATTTGCATCCTTTTATTTCAAAGGAAAATTTCAAATTTTGAGGACGCAATTAATTGAAGGAGGGGAGAATGTAACACCCCGAGCTTCCACGATACGCTTCTCTTTCAATATTTCAATAGCTTACATTATACACATGTTTGAGATTCTAACACACCGAGACTAATCAACATAGCCATTATGAATAGTAAAACCCACTTTTTGAAATTATATATATTTTATATTTCAAAATTGAATTCATTTTTGGATTTGAAATATCGAAATTATCCAATGTTGAATTTTTGGTATTTTTCTGAGAACTTCAAATTTTTTATGAATAGTGAAAAATACTTAAAAACAACTTTTTTAATAAAAATAATTATAGTGATAAATTATCATATTGAGTGGTTTTAATTTATAATTAGAATATATTTTAACCATTTTATCCAATGCTGGTAATTAGAATTAATTTCACTTTGAAATTGGACATAAGTAATTGTCCATCTTTTGATTGATATTCTTTCTTAAAAACATACTTTTTGTTGTTACAACGGGAATTTATTATTAAATTAATTAATTAAACATACATGTTTTTAATTTTTTAAAATAGATATCATTTTTTAATTAGTAATATCAAATTTAGCTTAGGGTTAATTTTTGGTGATGTTCTGAAAAACTTCGATTTTTGATGAATAGTGAAACCACTAAGTGGTAGTTTAAAAACTAATTTTTCGTGTAAATGAAACATTACCACTTATGTGTATTGAATTTAAAAAATCCTACATACATGGTTGTCATTAGGAAGTAAAATTTGGTTTAATGTGATTAAAATATTTTCTTGGTGAATAGTAACTTTTACGTTTTATTAATCGTGATTCAAGGTAATTAGTGAAATTTAAGGTAAAAATGATATTATAAAAATATAAAAATATCTTGACACTTGTCCTAACCTTATTGTATGAGTCATGGCCGACCAGGAAAATCCATGGGTCAACTTGGGGACCCCATGGAGCCACTTGGGTAAGAAAATGACATTAATAACTTTTTATTTAAAGTAAAAATAAAATTGTCACAAACATGTGTTGTTTCACTAAAACAATTATTGCATGGGGTTATATAAGGTAACTTTTAGACTCTAAATATTAATTGGAAATATAAAAAAATTTCCTAAATCATGGTAGTTTTTTTAAAATTTTTATACATTAAATAAATTAAAATTTTTATGACACAAGGATGATGCAGCGATTACCTCATTAATTAACGATTTAAATAAAATTGAAAAATAATGTAATATCTAACACTTAAACTGGTCAAAAACCTATTGGATGAGGAGATTTCGAACCCTTATCACCTTATCCTCGAAATATATCATTTTGGGACCTTTGAAATCTGAAAAGCATTTCATAATAATGTAACATTTCTTGTCTTTATAAGAGTGCCCCTCCTCTCCTCTTATAAAAAGGCCACCACCTCTACCACCTTCCTCACTCAATCAAAGACATTTGGAACAGCCAAACTCTGCCCAAATACTCTCTCAACATTCTTCTCTTACTCCTAGAATCCTCACTTTTGGTAGAAGTCTTCCCAAGGAATCCTTTGGCTCAAATCAAAAATTGTTACCTGATTTTATGGTAATGTTTTCTCTTATGTTCTTTTGTTTTATTTTTCTTCTTCAACCCCTTAAAATCTTTTTATTTATTTCTTTTGTAACAAAACTAGTATCTAAAATATACTAGGATGTTGTTATGATAAGGATTTTATTTACACTTACACACACCTTAGTCTAATGGTTAAAGAACATACTGTTTCTGTGGGTGGCGAAATATTGCCTCATGAAACGATGAATGTTCAATATTATTTTAACACATCTAATAGTGGCCATTTTGATGACACTATTTTCATATAATATATATATATTATGTTTTTGTTTTCCTTATGCTTATGTATTTCTCATTTATGACATACCATTATGATTTCCATTATAGGTAAACGCGATAATTTCATTTTAGGAAGTGTAGACTACCGCCCCTCAAAGTGATTTGAATCGTTAATGCCATATGTGGGACGTATAAAGGATGGAGTAAATGATATTATATATTATATTACACTATAATTATAATAAACATTTATATCATTATTATTTCATTCAATTAAATATGAAATAGAAATGAAAGTAGCATTCATGCGTACGTACGACTTACCGTCTCCATGAACGGTGCATTTCATTTCTTAACTCTAAATGTTACGTAATATTATGAATGAATGTATATACTGGATATATATGATATATCTGATATCTAAAACATGAATATAATTCTGTATATAATAGATATTTTACCACCTGAACAACTTGTAATTATAAGAAGTTTATTTTTGACTCAAGTACCAAAGATTGACAAAACGACCATTATTTACATAAATGACTTCAGAATTTTCGTAACATTGAAATAAGTGATATCAAAGGGATAATTAAATTGAAAAAGGTTCTCAAGAAATTAGAGATTAACTCTATTTTATTATTCATGAGATTAAATAATGGTCGAGTGAAGTTGGACACGAGGTAAGGGAACTTTTTAACCCAATTTCCGTTCTTTGGGATATTCTCCTACTTTCAAATTATGTCATTATTATCTTGTATTTGTACTTTATTTATTTGTAATTATATTGACTAAACATAATAGATCTATTTTATTTAAAAAATGATCTTTTTAAGGAATTCGTCTCAATCTCCTTTCATTGAGGCATATTTTGTTTTATACACAACATTCTTTTATACTGTTTATAAACCCCTTTGACTTTTATGTTTATTTAAAAGGAATATTTTTATATGAAGCATTTTACTAAATGAAAAAAAGGAATGTTTTTTTGTCGTACGTATGCGGAGACAATGACTTCTCTGCCACTGTGACCATTATTTGAGTTTCGGCTTCCTCTACAAGCCATAACTTTTTTTAAAAAAAATAAAAAATAAATAAAATGTTTTAATTTTCTTTTATTTTGGTAATGAAAATGGTTTTGAAAGTGTTTTTTATTATATAAATGTGTTGTATTGATGTCTTGTGATTGAAATTTGGAAATTTTATGTTTTATTATGCATGTTTTATGTGATACGATTATGTTATGGTTTATGATATGTTCTAACCTGTTCATTTGAGGAATGCATTGGACATAATAATTGACGAGTGGATCCCATTATAGCTCCTCGATCCATCGGCTGGTCTCATGAGAAAAACTAGTGTCTTGGCACGAGGCCTTTACCAAATCTTATTTTTAGTTTTGGCCTGAGGCTTTGGCTATGTGGTTATGCTAGTCTGGCATTACGCATTCCATTATTATGAACGTGGTTATTGATATTGCATGGGATTATTCGACCAGTAGAATATCCATGTGAATAAGTAAATGGAATTGTCTCATTTTACTTTTTCCATATTATGTTTAATTTCAAGTTTTAATATCTTTTGTTTAATTTATACATTGCCTTAAATGTTTATGTTTATTTATGAATGCTTCCGCTATATTGTGATCCTTACTGAGCATCTGAGCTCACCCCTATCAATGTTTTATTTTTCCCAGGATGTGAAGAAATATTTTATGAATGACCTACAGGGATAGTCTAAAGGGGATAGAAGTGTGGACTATGGAGACTATGTTGTTGTGATTTTTCACTTTATGATGTAATGTAACATTTATGAATGTATCTAGTGTTTCCAAGGCTATTAAACTAATAGGTCTTTCGAGACATCATCTTTTTTTATCATTCCAATGTTATGAAATAATGCACTGACACTGGGTAACTGGGGTCGGGGCATTACATGTTGTATGTTGGGTGTTTTCCCCTGTGTTTTCCCCATGAAGTTCTCATTGTGGAAATGGTTGAAGTGGATGCATCCTTAAGAAGTTTTCAGCTCGTTTTGAGTTTGTAGTGATGAAGGATTGTAGGGAAAGTCCATTCCATTATTTAATGTTAGATTGGCCTTTTTATCTGAATTTATAAATATGGAAAGAAAAATTGGATAGGAAGGCCTAGTGAAATGATCATTTGTTAATGAATCTTAGTGATACCTGGAAGAGCGGCTCAGGGACGAGCCTTTATAAGGTGGGGAGGTTGTATGGTCCAAGATTTTCATGAAGTAAGTATTTGTTAAATTTTTTTCATGGGCCTCTACTATAGGGATAAATAATATTTTTCCAATGTCCATGAGAAGGATCATGGGTTTTCTGGGGGTTCGGGAGATGAAAATGTTCGGAAAAGGTGTTCATTGGGAAATTCACACTGTTTTTTCATAGTATGGAAAATCGTGCGAGGGGAGACCAGGAAGGCTGTAGAAATCTAGATCGTTTGCACACAGTATGGATAACTGTATGAAATTTCTAGGATTCAATACGAATTAGTGATTTTTGGGTATTATAATCTGTATTATTTGATCATGATTTGGAAAACCGTGCTGGTAAACCCTGCTGTCTAGAAACATCTAAAAAATTAGAAAAATTCCACCCAAGGATTTTTATTATCACTCATTATTCCCCCCATTTCCTCCTTGGAACCCTTGGAACAAACCAAACCTTCCATGAGTTACTAAGGGTGGTCCTCCATTGATTCTTGGTTTTTTGGTGCGCCGTTGGTTGTGGATCGAGGTCTCGGGTAAGTCTAATCTCATCATTTCTTCATCTTTTTTATTTGGGTTTTCATCATTCTCCCATTATCATACAATGCTCTAGAACCCTCATTTTTTTTTGTGTTTTTGTTTAGGAAATCAATAAGTCTTAGAATATGCATCAATGTCTATTATTAAGAGTTCTTTCATCAATGGAATTGAGGTAGGTGGTCTATAAGTTATATCATATAGATTTGTTATGGTTTTGTTCATGTGTATTGGTATTTGGATTATATTGTGGTGTATTGGTTACCATGAGTGTGTTTGGAAAATTTAAGGGTCTAAATGATTTTTTTGAAACTATCACGATCCCTGAAGGGATGTGTAGAGGATGGATTTACCATTTAACGGCCACCTGTGGGGTGCACCAGCCTTACCAAACATAGATAATTGTAGGGTTAAATGAAGTGTTTTCGTGTTATAATGTGAAAAACATGTAGAACATATATTAATGGTTAATTAAGTTTAAATGTAATGATTATAGAGATTACTTGGTTGAAAAGGTATAAGGGGTTGTTTGTCTGGGCATGAAAATGGAAAAAATGGGTCGAATGGTATTATGTATGTTATTTGAAAAAAATTGTCTAGAAATGCCTAATAGGATTAATGAATATTAAATGCTGAACTTTTAATTGGTTAATGTATTGGGAAATGGGTAATATGTTATATGGATGTAATAAAGTAAGGGATGGATTTTTGGAATGGGTTAATGTATGAGAATTTTGTGGTACAATCAAATGATATAATGTATTAAAGGAACTATGTTATGTGATATTATAATTGTACTTGTAGTGCATAAGTTGTTAAATTCTTGTGAAATGATAAATGGCCTAACTGGGTTAATGAATGGTCAATGATGAATTTGGATAAGGAATAGGTGTTTTTGAATACACATAGTGGGTTATGGAGTGAGAATGGGAATTTGGCTGGAAGGATATGATGTGTAAATTGTAAATATATTAAGGTTTATAGAATCATTGTAATTAAGATGTTGTTGTTATGAATTATGATATCCAATGGAATTGAAATTCTTGGTTGAGTTATGGAATGATTGTGATGAGTTGATAAATAATCAAGTGCACAAGACTTGGAAGAGTGGGGTATTGACTAGAGTTTCTACTCCCATAGGTCTTGTTTGACGGAGGCTCTAAACTCCACCCCAAAATACACAGTTTAGGGAAGATGATGGAGGCTCTATTCCCCGAACTCTTGCATTCCACCTAGACTGAAACTTCAATGTGAGGATAATGGAATGATGTGATATTTGTATCCCTATTGAGATATGTACTTTATTTGTATCCCCTTATCACTGTGACTGGTTTCATTATACCCCTGTATAGATAGTAATTATCCCTAACCAATTTAATATTTGATCAAAATGGATTAAAGGATGATGATAGTATAAGAAATGAAATTCGGATAGATGCTAGGAGTTAATTTTGTGATCAATGGATATCTAATGGCACCAGATTTTTCCATTTTTTATTACCAATTATTTTTAACATTCATGCACTATATATTAGACTTGGTATTTTTTAGACATTGTTGGTGGTGGCCTACTTACTTTTGTACTCACACCAAGCTCGGGCCAAGGTTAGGGTACCTGAGAAGATCTCTTTCTTGTAGGTCAGGACAATGGTAGAGGCCATACAAGAAGATGTTATGTTGGGATTGGGATGTACATGGAGAAAGATACAGACATATAGTTAAGACCGTTTGGGGTTTTCAAAGTTGTTTAATTTTCGGATTCTTGTCATTTTTACTACTAGTATGGCATGAAATTGTTGTATTTGATTTATTTTTGTGCCCTATTTGGGAAAAATTTGGTTTTGAATGTTCATTGGTTTTTCACATTGTTTCCACTATTCATATTTTATTTTATTGGGGATTTATTATATAATGATGGTATAGACTCCCCAAGTGACTTATTAGACCCTGACCACAAATTGAAAACCTCTGGCACATGGGGAGGTGCACTTGATGTAATGTGATGACCCATCTCAGGGGACCGGTTTAGGGGATTCTTTTTTGCGGACATTGAAACTTCTCGGAACACTTGGGGTCACATGGCCTCAAGTGTATCTTCCAAAATTCCAAAGGCTTCCAGCAAGAAGTGAGGGAATAGGCATGTGTGTGGGGTTACTATTCCCTCACCAATAGAGTATAACACAACTGAAAACAATAATATAAAAGTAGTAGAAGTAGTATGTACCAAAACATGACAAGTATATAGTGGTTGACTGGTTTAAATAAACAATTCCTAAAGTAATATCATATAAAAAATGATGTTACAAGTCATTTTTCACTAAAAATGTAGAAAAACATGTACGAAACATTCATATATAATATAGGTAATAAAAACTCAAAAAGTCCAAATATATCTAAATAGCATCACGAACCTCAATTTGTTCCCATGATAACCTACTCCTTTACAATAAATCATTTACCTATATGATGGAACTTTTCTTTATCGACACCTATGATCATATAGTTTACGTTGTTCCCAAAAGGTGAGTGATATCGGGTGTGACATATAATCCCAGTATGAAACAACTCACGGTCCATGCCAACCAGTTAGAGAATATATATAACAAGTATCAAGGTAATAAATCAATAAAAAAATTACTCAAAAGTAAATATCCTATATAACCATGTTCTCATTTATTAACCATTTCATATAAATAATTTCATTCAAATGGTAATTCTAAGATTTAACAATTAGGATTGTTTCTATTAATTAAATTTATTTAATTATTCAACATCACTAAATTAATAAGTCTCAATATTTGGATCAAGCCTGACATCCCCTTTTAATCAACAACACAATTGATTCCTATTCAGTCCATCTAAAAGGAATATGTCAAGACTAAATCAAATGTTGTTCTCTGGCTTTGGAGATGCATCGTAATTAATTTCATTCTTAATTAAATTTATAACTTCAGTTTGTCCTTGACATTCTTATGTTGTTATTCATGAATCACTCCTATTGTATTAAAAACCAATACCTATCATTCCCATCCTTCGAGAACCTTACAATAACCATGTATCACTCTATGTGAGGTATAATGTCACATGAAATTGAGTTCTTCATTACTGTTCCACTAAAGAAGTCCAAGTATCACACATGTAATATATTGTCAAATTCCATTGGAGATCATCCATGAAATTCATAAAATACTACATTTATCAATTGTCATATAAGTATAGCCTCAATGAGTCTATCTAAGGAATCCCTTATTTGGATCCATGTATCACCCTAGGCATTACCATGGTTAAACGAAGTTGAATTTTCGCTGGAGTTCTAATTTTAATCCATGTAACACCCAAGGTTCATAATAATTTTATCAATTTCAAAATCATTTAATAATTTTCAATTAACATTATAAGGTGAAAAACAATGACATATTAGTATAACTTGTTGTAGTTGGTGCCCCAGAAAAATATTCTTGTTTGATTTATGATAACTTCTATTCATATTTTTGAATATTAATAAATACCTTGTCACATCATGATTGATTTTCTATTTAACAATGTATGTGATAATTTCTAAAGAGTAACTATCACACTAAAAGGTCAAAAATGATTCTTACTTTTATAACAACCTGAATGTCCTAAGGCACTATTCTTGAATATCTGTTATATAGTAGGATAATATCGTTTGAGGGAGAAAAAATATACATGCTATTAGGGGGAGACTGATAAGACTTTGAGAACCATCTCACCATGCACACCTTTGGTAATGTCTAGGAGGATATTATGAGAATAAGACCAACCAGTTAGAAATAAACATTTCAATTTTTCATTCGATGTTCTTATCTGTGGACGTGTGGACTGGTCCTTAGACAAAAGGATTATTATTAATGAGTGTTATGAATTTTCACTTAGAAATACCGATGAAAATCACGATGAAAAATATTCATGGTATGGTAGGATATGTTGGGTGTATCATGAGTTATATTGCATTAATTAATAATAAAAGAAATGTTTTATCCCTTTTCTCATTAATGGAATATAATATCTCAGAACAATTAAATAAAATGATATTCCATAACAAAATAAACATCCATGGTAATCAATAGGCAAGTTCTATTTCATGAATTTCAAAGTATGAGATATCGAGAATATAGGTTGATGAAACATGCATTAAACTAGCTCTATTAGAGATATTTTTATAAAGGTATTGTAATACATGGTGAAAATCGTATGAGGTGGCCTTTATTTGCATACATAACTAAATTATTTATGGGTTCATTGGTGTGTTTCTAGAAATTAAACATTGAATTTAGGTTGCTCCTCCTAATTCCATTGAGAAGGATTCCTATAAGAAAACACACTATTTGTATCCAATATCTGAGGGAAATAATTTATTATTTAACAAGTTGAATAAATATTATTTCCGATCAAGGTTCAATTATTATTATTGTACATATGATCGAATTTAATGTGTCAGTGGTTTTTTGAGAGAATACACTGGACGAGGAAAAATTAATAAATATTTATTTTCTATATTGGTGAATAAAATATTTATTCATTTATAAGACAATAATGGAGTTATATTTATTTAATAAATAAATACTCATAATTCAAGGCACCATAAATATTGAGGAGGTAATGTGGACCATCATTAGGGGTTCTCTGAGAAATAATATTATTGAATAATATTTTATTAAATAAAATTTAATTTTAACAAGAAATTTAATCTCATGTCATGAAAATATTAATTTTGTTGTTATTATTTGACACGGGATTTTACTAGGATTAATGAAAAAAATTGACGGAGATTATTGAAAAAAATTATTATTACCCTAGGGAAATAAATTCATGGTTATATTATTCTCCCATTAAACTATGTAAATCCAAGAAAATGTTTGTGCATAATAAATTGGAGAATAGCCATCAAGACAAGACAATTCATCCCTCTCTAAGAACTCTCTCATGAACGAGAGAGATCCTCCTCCACTAGATCAAGGAGAGCCCTTTGGATGTAGTTCTAAAAATTATCAAAGGTGTACATCATAATGGAAAGGATCATCCACATTAGCACACATATACACCTTCAATTTCATTCAATGATAGTTGGATCATGTGTGGATATTTGCTAGGTGAATCCTACACTTTGATTTTACAATTCAATGATGGCATACAATTTATTTTTGGTCAGATGCATCAACAAAGAAATAATAACTTATGATGTAATTCTTATTTAATTAAATTAATAATATACAAAATGGGTTGATTTAATCTCTCTTGGTTCTGGTTTTTCAATCCCTTTCTTCTTCTTTAATCAAATTTTTTTTCACATCATTCTTCTTCCGAATAGACCTCATATTGATAATCCATAACAAAAAAAATTAACATTGAGAACCATTTCTCCCACTTGTTTATTGTGCCCAAAAACAACTAGTGGTATCCTAGCTTTGACATCATTATTATTATTATTTAGTCTTGTTGATGATATACTCATTAGTAATTTATTTTTTCAATGAAATTAAATAGTTCATTAAATATGAATTGAGATGTCAAATTTTTTCTCCATCGTTTCATACAAAACTAATTGAAAAAATTAAAAATTTTAAAACAACTCAATCTAGTAACTCGTGATAAGGTTCCTATAATTCTAACTAGATAACACTGGATTACATGTCTTGTAATTGGAATTACATGATGTGTACTCGTGTTAAATTCTCTAAAAGTAAATTCATAAATTACTCAACATGTGTGAAATAATGAAATGTGGTGTAATTATTTCCTACACCACATGTTGAATCTGATTGACTAGTGCACTATTATCCAGACTACATGCCATATGGCCCAAATGAAATGGAGTGAAGTCCATTTGGGTATGATTTGTGATGTGTATTCCATACATGGCCTAATTGACTGATGACTATGTATCAGGAAGTAAACAGGGCATGGGTCCCAATGGACACTTTGTGTATTCGAAGATTTATAAAGTACACCTCACAAGCCAAGTCCCTAGGAGTGTACTTTGGATACATGCTAAAGAATATACATGGAATTTAATTTTACCAATTATTCAGATTCAATATTTATTTTATTATGTAGACCTTGAGACATGAACTTGTGTGTGGGTGTAAATCTGGGATGCGCCATGTGATAGGATTTGATATATATATATATTTTTTTTATTAACATCTTTGTAATATTAAATATCAACACATGTTGTATGAGTGGAATTATAGTTATCATTCTCTATTCAGGCTAGATTCCACAAAGAATAATGTGTATACAAGTATAATACATGTTTTGTAGTTTTGTATGGGTACTCACTGAATTACTTCCATGGTACAAGATATGTAAACAATTAAATTTAATTAAATTTATTTATTTGATTAAAATTATAATTGAATAGAGTGTCAAGGAAATTCAGAAAAGGATTAACATAAATGGATTGATGAATTAACGATAAAAATTAATCGATTCTAGGGCAATTTATCCTAATAAATAATGATTATATAATTGAATAATAGTTCTATTAAATGTGTAATTTTTTACATGCATGTGGATGATTATGAGAAAGACCAAACCTTTGTATGAGATTGGATTCATTTTAATTTGTTATTAAATTAAATTGTCAAACGTTGTCCTCGCTCTTCTTATTAATATGATGGGCTTTCATTCCCATTGTTTATTTTATGTAAAACTCTTTTTACCCCTCACTTAGGTGTGAGTAAAATCATATTTAAAGGATGAACCTCCCATTATAGTGGATGTAATTCAAGATAGGAACTGTGGAGAATTCAATCCAAGGTGATAAAATAGTGGACATGTTAAAATCTATAAACAAAATCCATAAATGGGTCATGGTGATTCTCTATGAGGTCTGCGGTTAGTTATAAACCACTATATAAACAAACCATTAGAACAAGACCACGATTATACCATTTATTTTATTTCTATAATATTTTGTAGTTATTCATTATGGATGTTCTTTCATGATCACATAATTAATGAATTAACCAACATGAAAGATGGATCTAAAATAAACTATCTTATGTGTAGGTATTATCTAAGATGTGGATCATCACTTAAACACATACCACATAATATTAAAAAAACATGTGAAATGAAAATAATATGTAATTTTTGCAAAAAGGATAAATCCCTTAATAATCTATTAGGTCAGTATAGTCTACCATTACTTAGGTTATAATCAAACCATAGTTCAATGTTCTCAACCATTCCAAGTCAGAGTGATTTCAATTATCGTGGAATTATAATTTTATGTTTTGGATTGACATAACTTGGTTGACATCACGGATCAACTTCCAATGCATGAAATGGACTAACTAAAACGAAATGATTGTGGAAATCTAAATAATGGATTTCAAGAATGGGGAGTCCACTCAACCAATCATGTAACTATGAGTAATCAATGTCTTAAATTGGAATGACTACCTAAAACATTTCACGTTGCTTCCCAAACCAATGTCGGGGTAATGAGAAGGGGAATATGGATCCATGCCACTTGACTATCCAAAAAATAGGATATTATGAATCCAATGGTGAGGGATATTGAGTTTTGATAAAACAGTGGTAGACTAATAAGTAAATATCTAATTTTTTGTCTAATTTTATTAGGATAAAGTACTAAAATTATGCTGTTATTTTATTTAGAAATATAATAAAAATGGAAATCTAGAATATCATTGTTATACACACACACACGAGAAGGAAGATCTTCTCACGGGAACTAATTTCTAGGAGTGGAAAAGGAACATATGGGTAATCCTTCACCATGAAAGGAAACTATGTGTGAAGGAAGAAACTCTACTAGTTGTGCCTAGAAATGATGTATGTGATGAAGAGATATCTCTGAATAAGCAACATTTTAATGATTCTATAGATGTTCAGTGCTTCATGTTATCATCAATGTCTAATGAGCTCTTGAAAAAAAATGTGGGAATTGATTCTTATAGCATGATGTATCACCGTTGGGATCTCTATATAGGGAAGGTGAGAAAAGAGAGGTATGATATCACAAATGTTTTGTTCATGACTAATCATGGAGAGTCTACACTAGCAAGGCCTTATGTATTCATGCTTTTTAGCTACATTGATCATCTGGATATATTACCGATTAAATTACCAGATGCGTTACGTATAGATATCATACATCCATCAATGCCCAGGGCCTTCTCTATTTTTATTGTGAATTATAGTATGATTAATAATGAAAAGTGACTTTTATAAATTCCCACATTTATTCACCACATGGATAAGGACATGGGGAATGACAAACAAGTAGTCCTTATAGTGAATAGGAAGTGGAAGGATTAGTAAAAACGACATAATATGTATAAATAATCTCAATCCCTCAATCACAATCCAACGAATAATAAGAAGATCCAAAATCATGGAATGTAAAATAAGGTAGTATTATTTTCATGTGTTAAGTCAGGACACTCAAAGAGGAGTTGCACCCAGATTCAAGGGGAATCCAAAGGTTTGTTCATTTCGAGTGTACTCCTTCCATTTCTACACATTGGTTATTATATATTGCTATGAGGGGTAAAATATGTATCCAATTATGTGGAATGAGAATATTTCAGAAAATAACTATAGGAGATGAGCATCTACATGATGCCAATGGAGTGAGGATGACTACTCTTGACAATGGATAATAACACTTTTCATTTCTTTAGGTAATGATTTTGGATTTACATTGTTGTTCTTATGTACCTACTATTACAAAAAAAATCTATATCACATTTAGATATAAATGGGTTTATTTTCTTGTTTTTAAATAAAAATATTTCTTTTATAAGGACTAAATATGTTATGGTATGTCACATTTAAATAATGGTAAGAATGTAATAAATTAAAAAAACCAATAATTGAAAATCAATAATATAGTTGGATCACACAACTCATATAACACCAAGTTGTGGCATCACCAACTTGTTCATGAAAATGAGATGAATTTGACAATGCTCTGTCATGATGGATATTTAGACTCTTCTAATATAAAAACACATTATCGATGTCATACTTCTTTACAAGGGAAAATGACCAAACCACTGGTCTTTGGAAAGGGTTAAAGTTCCATTAATCTTCAAGGATTGGTAGAAAAAGATATATGTGGACTATTTCCAATAGAGGTTATAGGTGAATATTTATACTTCATAACATTTTCTAATGAATTGAGTAGATATGGATATATTTACTTGATGGGGTATATGTTTGAGTCCTTTGAGAAATTAAATGAATTCCAGAATTAAGTAGAGAATAGGCTTGGCAAGAAGATAAAGATGTTTTGATCATATTGAGGTAGAAAATATATTAACATTTGTAAACTTTAAAATGGATTTTGGGATTCTATCTCAAATCACTCCACCATATACACCACAATGGAAAGATATTATTGAAAGGAGGGGTTGTTCCTTGATGTACATGGTAAGGTAGATGATGAGTCATGAAGTTATTTTGTTACCCATTTGGGGATATGAATTACAAACTGTGGCATACATATTAAACTGAGTACCAAATAAACCGAAAAATGTAATTCTCTTAGAGGTATGGAGTGTAAAGAAAACAATTGTATCACATACCTATGTATGGGGATGTGAGTAATTTTTTATGGCTTTCTCAGGAAAAAAATTAGATCCCTAGGGCATGAGGGATATCTTTATATGGTATCCCATGGAAACTAGTGGATAGTACATATACATCCCCTCAGACTTGAAAATGATTATCTGCAGAAAAGATTTCTTTCTTAAAAGGTATCACATCCTGAAAAAGGAAAGTGTGAGAGTCATTGACTTCAATGAAGTAGATACTCATGATACACATGATTTAGTATAGAAACAAGATTCATAGGTCCACGTGGGAAAATCATCTCCTAAAACACAAGTACATCATATGAGATTAAGATAGTAAAAGGAACTATAGAGATATAGTTCTCTTGTCATAGAGGATGGTGACTCATTATTGTTGGACAATGATGACCCTCTCATCAACAAGAATGTAGTATAGATCATAGAAGCCACAAATGGATAGAAGAAATGAATTCTAACATTGATTCGAGGTATTAGAACCATGTTTGGGTTCAGATCAATGTGTCAGTTGATGTAAATCATGTTTGGTGTAAAAGCGTATTCAAGTAGAAAATGGAAATGAAAATTAAATTCAGTACCTATAAAGCAAGGATACTTTCTAAAGGGTTTAAACAACATCAAGGAATTAATAGTGATGAATTTTTTTTTCAAGATTCCATTTTTAACTCTATAACACCCCAAGCCTCTATGGTATGTTTTCCTTTGAATAATGCAATAACATGCATTGTATGCAACATTGAGTTCTAGCACACCATGAATAATAAAACTAGTCATTTTAAAAGCAGTTATGAATAGTAATACCCACATTTTAAAATTTTATATATTTTATTTTTCAAAATGGACTTCATTTTTGGATTCGGAATATCAAAATTATCTTAGGGTGATTTTTTTGTATTTTTCAAAAAACATTACATTTTTTGATGAATATTGAAAAACACTGCGTTATTTTTTAAAAACAATTTTTTTAAGTAATTATTTATTTTATATAAATTTATTTTACGTCAAAATAGATACATAATATTTATATTAGTTCAATATTATTCATTTAAGTAATTTCGATAGTAAAATTTCATTTATAAAATTTTGTTGAACTTTTCCTGTCTTTTACCCACCTTTTAGGCACATTAGAAAATTTCCACAAAACATGATTTTACCACTTCTATGAAGTGAATTTCTAAAATAAAAGAAATATGGTTGACATCAGTAAGTAAAATTTTATTCATTAATATGAAAATAATTTTTTAGTGACTTGTAACTTTTTTTCCTTTAATTACCACAAATAAAAGTAAATAGAGTAATTAAAGGTAAAAACATATTATTATTACGTAAACACATGTTTTAATTCTATTTGATAAGAATATTTTGGACAAAATCAATCTTAGGAATAAAATATAATCATTATGGTGCACATTGATTAGATTTTTAAATTTATTATTATTTTATGTATATATGAGTTAAAAGTGTTAAATTCAATGTTTAATAAAGAAACCATTTTTAATATAGTGTTTTACATAAGATAAATTCGACTATAAATATTCATTAGGCATATAAAAATATAACCTACATAATGGTATTTTAATTACAATTTTTATATTCTAAATAATTATATTTATTTTTGACTCAATAATGATGTTTTAATTACATTATTAAAAAAAGATTAAAATAATTGAAATTATAAATATCCAAATAAATTAAAATTTATCCTTTTGATTATTCAAATAATTTTTTTAGGTTTATATTAATTTTTTTGGTTGATTAGATAAATTTATTTCTAGGTGATAATGTTTTTATGACTTTTACAAAAACAGAATACCAAATAGTGTCAAAATTGACATAAATTTGTTTTTAAAACAAATACTATATTATTAATTCATATAATATTCATAAAAATCTAGGTTTTGGAAAAATGAAATATATAAGGTTAAATTTTTCAATAATGAACCACTTTTGGTTGTTTTGGATTTTCATAGTATGTTTATTAACCATTTATTATAATAATACAAGAATAAATTATAAAAGTCAAACTATTTAACTACGAGTTAAATTTAAAAGATAAGGTTAATATGATGACCTAAACCTATCTAAAAATTACTTTTTGAGAGTTTTTTGACCCATACCTACCATATTCTCAAAATAAATCATTTTGTGTCCATTTTTATCTGAATAATATTCTATAATAAAATAACATTTTCAGATTTTCCTAAAGTGACCCTCTCATCTCTTATAATAGTGTACATATCGTACCCTAAAAATATCAAATCCAATGTAATATTTCACATCCAAACCATTCTGAAATATCCTCCCAACTACAATAACTTCAACCTAGATTCTATAATTTTTTCATAAATCCTACCTATGCAACCCTTTATATCATATCAAAAATAAACACTCGAAGAAGAGGTAATTACTTCATCACCTTTTTTAATGTTGTTTTATTCTTCCACTTATTCTTTATTTGTTGTTTACATACAAAAATAATATATCAATTATCTTTTAAAAATATAGATTTTATTATAAATATGGTACAACTATATTCATTATTGTATCCATCCTATGAATGACCAAGTCACCATATGTGGTACGTACGGCTTATCGTCTCCATGTCATGGTGTAGTTTTTAATTCAATCACTTCATTATTTGGATGGGTATAACAATGACTATAATTTATGTAAATAATATATGTAAAATTTTAATGATTCTATATATATGATATAAATACAATTACATATTATTTAACCATTAATAGAACGGTATTGTCGCTTGTGCGTACGTACGGATTACCATCTCCTCGAACGTGATGATATTCATTCCCCATCGTAACCATTCATGAATAATTTTCATTTTTGGGTTACAAATAATTTTTAAGAACATAATATGATTATTTATATTAATAAAATACATCATCTTCATATCAAACATGAATTACATATCAAAACATATAAAGGAAAACAAACCAGTTAACACCCGAAACAATGATACTACTAAAATATTATTAACAAATAAATATTAGAAGATCATATATGATATCATATTTATGAATGTGGTTCCTGTAAAATTTAATAACTATGATTTCACCATTATATAGGAGGTTAACAGACCCTCAACCAAGGAAACATACAAGGTAAGGGTTATTTTTACAATCTCTTTACTTGTTCAAGGTTGATTATATGTAAGCATCTTCTGGGACTTCATTATCCTAAATATACATTTTTCATTAAAATTTATTTCAAAACATTTTTATAATTTCCTTGAACATTGATTAAATTCATTTATACCCTTTTTTGGCCTTATATGTTTTGAATGGAATCTTTCCGTCATTTTCCAAACAAGTTACTTTATTCTCTTTTTAACAAATATATGGTATGATTCATTTTTTATCTTATATAGAGGGTCTGGCTATTTTCTAATATTATAGCATTGTAAAAGATTCCCTTAAATGAATATAATAATATTTTCAAAATAAAAGTTTTCTTTAATGATTATGTGACTTTTAAATGATTTAAAAAAATAAACAGATATTTCATTCAAATAGTTTTGATTACATCTGTGCCAATAAATTTGAGGGATTTTACACTTGTTTGAAGTTGGTTCATTATGATACAAACATTACATATTTTAATAAATGTATTGTGATATGTTTGACTGTGGATGTGTTATTTGTATACCATTAATGGTTTATGGATAATGTATTAACATTTCTTATGCTAGTTTTAATACGAATGGTTCAGTTTTGTTTTAAACTTTTCATATGAGTGATGCAGTGGACAAATTAAGTGATAGGTGGAGCCCGCTATTTCTCCTCAATTCATATGTATGTCTCATGAGACAAACTAGTGTCTTCGAACAAGTCCTTGACAAAATCTAATTTGTAGTCTTGGCATGAGGTCTTGACTATGTGGTTTGGATGTTCGACGTTATGCATTCAATCATTACGAAATTGGCTATTGATATTGCATGTGATTATTCAACTAGTATAATATCCATGTGAATATTTAAATGGAATTATTTGATTTATATTTCCCATATTATGATGATGTTAATGTTTAAAATTATTATGTTTTAGTCTTATGCAGTTCCTCAAATGATTATGATTATTTATGAATGATTCCTCTATATTGTTACCCTTACTGAAATTCTGAGATCACCCATTTATATGTTTTATTTTTCCTAGGATGTGAAGAATTATTTTATTATTAACCATCAAGGACATGCTATTGGATATTTGTGTGTTCAAAGGGGACATAATGTTTTTTTATTTATTTCATGATGTAATGTAAAACTTATGTATATATCTAGTACTTCCAAGGCTACTAAACAAGTAGGTATTTTCAAACATGATCTCTGGTGACCATTCCAATGTTATGTAATAATGCACCGACTATTGGTATCAAGGGTTGGGGATTTAATGTTAGTATTAGATTACGTTTAGTAAAAACCTTGGAAGCTATATTTAGAAAAAATCTAATTATATAACATTACCCTAAGATAGACATTGAGGAATAGTATAGAAGAACATCTCAGAATTTTGGAAATGTTGATATTTTTTGTATTATACCTAAAATACATATCAGTCTAGATAAGAGCGGTAGAGGCGGCTCTAGAACAGATGTGCCTAGGAGTGAAAACTATGACAATAAGTTTCGTGCATGAGCTGGGGTATCTGGGAACACGTCAACGGGCCTTGTTGAACTATTGGTTACGACACTCCTGGGGGATATGCTTAGGATAATTAATATATTCTTTAAAAACAATTATGAAGGATTTATGAGTATATAACTCCTCAAGGATTATTTTTTCTGATTATGGATTATATCTATAAACAGTACAATTTATGTAAACTATTTTCCAAGATTGGAATTCTGTATTGCGATTCATAAATTAATCTAGTGTATGACATTTATTGGAAGTGGAATCTAGTGGAAAGAATGGAAACTATATCAATTCACGTAATCCATTTAGAGATTTCCATCATACTCAAGGAAATTATAGTGGGGTTAGTGATGAAACTGGTGTTGATCAGCTTATCACCATACGGGGAACACTACCTTTGGTTATGAATAATAACCTTACCCATTTGGAGCACCCTGATCCACAACATAGATGATCAATGTTATACTACATCATGGGAAAAAGCCAATAAAATTCAATGGGATTACAACTCCATTGGTAGATCTACAATAGATAAGTTCTATAGAGAAAATATTTCATGCATTTGGGTGTAACGAAAGGGAAAAAGTTATCAGGGTAGTTTATCGCCTCATGGGAGATGAAGATCAATAGTTGTCATTAATTAAAAATACAACGGAATATTATAAAGTATAAAATATTTAATGTACATTGTTTAAAGATATTTTAATAGAAAAATAAATTCCTTGTGACCATCTAGTAGTTATTGAAAGGCTATTTATTAGTATAAGGAAAATAGAGGATGATATTATCACAATGTTTGAGGCTAATATTATAAGGATAGAAAGGCATGAAGCAGATTATATACATTACCCAATGAGTAAGGTTGATCGATTCTATGATCGGTTAAAACCATTTCTTCTTTAAGCATTAGTCTAAAAGTCCGTCTCATCATACAAATATATTCTCACATAATCTATCAAGATAGAAAAGGAATTCTCTGTGTTTTATGAAATTAATGAGATGCAAGAGAAGAAGAGATCTATTGAACACTCTATAAATGGAAGTAAGTGAAAGAATGGAAAACATGAATAACTATCCTACGTTAAATGTGGGAAGAAACACCCCTGTAATAGCCTGAAGGGAATGGGATTCTTATACAAGTGTGGTGAAAAAGTCCACAAAGCTCATGATTGCAAGGGAATGAATTAGGTTATTAATTTTCAATGCAACAATTGTAGAGAAATGGGACATTATGTAAATGAAAGCCCTATGTGACAAGGAAACATACCTCATAAAAGTCCAAGGGAGAAAGGTCAGTCATATGCGATCTATATTGCTGAGGTGAAAGCACCAAATGATGTGGTAGAATGTAATTTAATGGTTTCTTGAAATTTAGACAATGCTTTATTTGATTCTAGATCATCTAATTGTTTCATATATTCTGTGTTTTCAAAGAAAATTAGGTATTTCAAATTTTATTTCATAATAGATTTTTCAGTCAAAACACACAAGAGAAGTATCAGCACTACAATGTTTTGTGAATCTGTCCTCATTGGGGAATATTAATTTTATTTATCTACTGATCTCATCATCATACCCATGATTAAATTTTAGATAATCCACTGTATAGATTGGCTTTCGGACCATGATGGAAATATTTATTGTATGAAGAATGAGGTTACAATTTTTGATGATAATAATGAGTACCTTATCTTTAGAGTAGTAATGTCACCACCTGATTCGTATCTTGATCCACCACCAATAGCTCGACTATATTTAATTATTGGGGAGTAAGAGAATGAAATAACATTTGGTGAGGAAAAGAATGTTCAAATAGAGTATGTAATTATTGTGCAAGATTATTATTATGTGTTACTGAAGGATTTACCTAGACATCCTCTAGAAAGGAAACATGAATTTTCTTTTGATTTAATTCATGGTTCATGGCCCATATCAAAAACACCTTATATAATGGACACTATTGATTTAGTGGATCTATATAAACTACGAGAGTAATTGAGTAATAAAGGATTTATTTTCCCTACTATTTCTCCATGGGGAGCCCCTATTCTTTTTGTTATAAAGAAAGATGAATATATAAGGTTATGCATTAAATACAGAGAGATCAATGCTATAACAATAAAGAACATGTAACCCCTACCTTGCATTGATCATTTATTTGACCATCTTCATGGAGATCAATATTTTTCGAGGATTTTCCATCGATCTCGATATCATCAGTTGTTTGTGAAGAAAGAAGACATTCTGAAAACAACATTTTGATCAATGTGCAGGCATTACAAGTTTACCATAATTCCTTTTGGAATAACTAATTCACCCTATTTTTTCATGGATCTAATGAATAGAGTATTCAAAGAATATCTTAATGAAATTGTATTAGTATAAATTAATTACATCTTGGTATACTTAAAAAGATACGTAGATGTCAAAAATCACTTTCCCTTGATTCTGAAAACCCTCAGAAGAAATGAATTACATGGGATGTATAGCAAGTGCAAATTATGGCTTTAGGATATTTCTTTTCATGGCCATATTAGCTCTATGTATGGAATCTATGTTAATCCTTCTAAGACAAGATAAATACAAGAATTTCCAGAACTGATGAGTACAACTGAGGTACGCAGTTTTATTAGTTTAGCAGGTTATTATCTACTTTTTGTTCTAGAATTTTACTAGACGGGAAAACTCATTAACCATGATCACATATAAAGGGGTTAAATTAGTTTGGACAAGATATTGTGACGATTTGTTCTAAAAATTTAAGAGAATATTAGTCAATGATCTTATCTTGAATCTACCCTCGGGTAATGATGGGTTTTTTATAGTAATGAATCAAAGGAAGGACATGGTTGTGTCCTTATGTAGAATGACATAGTTTTTTCCAATGCATCACATCAGCTAAAAATTCATGAAATAAACTAACCCACTCATGGTCATGAGTTAGTAGTTGTAATATTTTCTTTGAAGATATGGAGAAAGTATCTCTATGGTGATTAATGTGAGATATATACCGACCATTAGTGTTTTAAGTATATTTTCTCACAGAATGAACTCAACATGAGGAAAAGGAGATGGATTGAACTGCTCAAGGATTATGACTGCACAAATACACTATCAACATGGGAAGGAAAATAAGGTAGGAGATGCTATGAGAGTAACGGATCATGGATTTATGAACAAGATAAGATTTGAAAGGGATACTATGTTCATGGATATAGTAATTATGGATTTTGGAATTATAAAGGAAGGTGAAACATCAATACTTTTTCTAATGGTTGCCAACCCATATTTACTAGAAAGGATAAAATGTTATCAGGATAATGATGGGGAGTTTCAAAATAAGATTAATGCTATGAATGATGGGAAATTGATTGTCTTCGTATATGAATATGGAATTTTGATATTTGGTAAGAGAGTTTTTGTTCCTGATATACAAGATCTAAAAAGGGATTTGTTGGTTGATGCACATAGTTCTTATTTTATACTACACCCTTGTAGCACTACAATTTAGAGTAATTTAACGGAAAATTTTATTATGGGACAACATGAAGAGAATGATTGTTGATTATGTGTCAAGATATATGGTTTGTCAATAGGATAAGTCTGGAAGACCAAATCCTGGAGGAGTCATGAAACATATTCCCATACCTAAGTGGAAATGGAATGATATTACAATGGACTTTTTCATGGGACTACCAACGACTCTTATAAGGAATGATGCAATAAAGGTCATTGTTGATCATCTTACTATGTCTGCACATTTTCATTCAATAAGATAAGATTTACCACTTGAACATTTAGAAAGACTAAATGTAAACAAATTTGTAATACATCATGTAGTACTGATATCAGTTGATTCTGATCGAGATCCCCGTTTTTCATCATGATTCTGGAAAATTCATCAAATGCCCTTGGATACTAAACTTCTTTTGAGCAATGCCTAAAACCCTCAAAATGATGAAAAATTAAAACTAACTCTTGAAACATTAGAATACATGTTTATAACTTTATCACAATACATTCAAGGTATATGGGATCAATATTTACCTCTGGTAGAATTTTCCTATAACAATTGATTCCATTCAAGTAATCAGATAGAACCATATTAAGCGTTATATGGAATGAGATATCACACACCTACTTTTTGGGATGATGTTGGTGAAATAAAACTTGTAAGCCCAGAAACTTTTGAGGAAATATTGGAAATGGTGATGATTATCCAAACCCACATCAAATAAGATTAAAGTAGGAAAAATGTCTCTGTCGATAACCAATGGAAGGATTTAGAATTTCTCCTAGAAGATCATGTTTTCTGGAAGTTATCTCTTTTGAAGGTATTATACGATTTGGTAAGGAGGGTAAATTATATCTGCGGTACATTGGGTATTTCAAAATTCTAGAAAAAAATTGAATTGTAGCCTATTGTTTGGAAAATTCTACAATTATCTACAATATTGATGATCGGTTCTACGTATCACTATTGAGAAAACACATTCCTGGCCTAACACATTTAATCACCTATGAAGAGTTAGAACTGGAACCCGATCTATCTTATTGTGAAGAGACTATTTGGATTCCTGATACTACTGTACGTGTGCTGAAAATCCGGACGACTCGTCTAGTAAAAGTTCTATGAAGAAACCATCAGGTGGAAGAGTCTATGTGGGAACACAAGGAACTTATAATGAAGAACCACCGATGTCTTTTCATGCTGTAGTATTGGAATAATGTTGAGGATGAAATTATATGATGAAAGGGGGAATATAACACCCCCATATTCCATGTTATGTTTCTCTTTGAATAATGCAATAACTTGCGCTATAAGCAACATCGAGTTCGAGCACACCATAACAGATAAAACAATCAATTTTAAAAGAAGTTATCAATAGTAATACCCACTTTTTGAAATTTTAGAAATTTTATATTTCAAAATGTTATTCTTTTTTAGGTTTGGAATATGAAAATTATCATGGGGTGAATTTTTGGTATTTTTTTAAAACATTCAATTTTTAATGAATAGTGTAAAACTCTACGTTATTATTTAAAATAGAATATTTATTTAAATAATTATTTATTTTATTTAAATTAATTTTAAATCCAAAATAGATACATAATACCTATATTAGTTCAATACATTTAATTAGAATTATTTTTATAATAAAATTAGATGTATAAAAAAAATTTGAACATTTTTCTACCATTTACCCCACTTCTTGGAACGTTAGCAAATTTTCATAAAACATAATTTTTCAACATCTATGAATTGAATTTAAAAATCAAATAGACACAGTTGAAATCTGTATATAAAATGTGGTTCAATATGATGAAAATAGTTTTTGTTGAATAGTAACTTTTAACATTTATTTACCACTGTTAAAATTAAATATAGTAATTAAATGTAAAAATGATATTATTATTACCATGATACGTGTCCTAATTATATTGGAAAAGTGTATTTCGACCAAAATAAACCTTATGAATAAAATATGATCATCTTGGTTCTCATGGATTGGATTAGTACATTTATTATTAATTTATTTAAAGAAGACTAAAAAGTGTTAAATTCAATGTTTCATAACTAATCCATTTTTAATATAGCGTTATAGATAATATAAGATCAACTATAAATATTCATTATAAATCTAAAATTATTTCCTATATAATGGTTTTCTATTTGTTATTTTTTGACATTATATAATTAAATTTATTTATGAAATAATGATGATGTAGTAATTACCTTATTAATGAATGATTAAAATAATTGATATTATAAATATTATAATAAATGTAAATTGAGACATCTAATGACTTAAACAAATTTTCAAGGTTAATATGACATGTAAGGGTTTATAAGATAAATTTTTTTCGAAGTGATAATTTTTTTATGACTTTCACAGAAACAAAATATAAAATAGTGTCAAATTTGACATAATTTTTTAAAAAACAAATACTATATTATTAATTGAAATATTATTCCTAAAAAATAATGATCCAAAAAAGGACATAGATAAGGTTATATATATCAATAATGAAACACTTGGGGTTATATTTTCTTTTTATTGTATGATTATTTACGATTTATTATAATAATACAAGAATACATGGTAAAAGTTAAACTATTTAAATAAGAGTTAAATCTAAACGATAAGGTTAATATGGTGACCTAAACCTATCTAAAACATATTTTTTTAGAGTTTTCCGACCCATTCCCATCTTCTCCTTGAAATAAATCATTTTGGGACCATTATTAATTGACTATTTTTTATTAATAAAATAATATTTCAATATTTTCATAAACTGACCCTCGCATCTCTTATAAAAGGGTACTTCCCCTTCACTAAAAATCATACCTCCATAACCATTTGTATGGTACAATACCAAATCAAATATCCTCCCAACTACCCTCAAATAAACCTATATTCTTTGATTTGATTATAAATCCATCCTAATGATATATTTTGATCAAATCAAAAGGAAACACTCGAAGAAGAGGTAATTACATCATCATGCCTTTCAAAGTTGTTTTTTTCTTCCACGTCATATTTCATTGTTTTTTCAATACTAAATTAATAAATCAAGTAAATTCTACATACTATTATTTTATTATAAATATGGTACAACCATATTCCTTAATCTATCCAACCTATGAATGATAAAGTCACCATACGTGCATACATTCGGCTTACCGTCTCCACGGCGCGATGTAGTTTGTTATTCAACAATTAATTGTTTGGATAGGTATAATAATGATTATAATTGATGATAAAAATAAATAAAAAGTGTTAATGATTGTATATATGATATTCCATCCAATTAAATTCTATTTAACCATCAATGGAATGGTATTTTCCCTCGTGCGTAAGTACAAATTACGGTCTCCACAAACATGATGAGATTAATTCCCCATCGCAACCATTCAAGAATAAAACTAAATTTCTTGCTAAAAATATTTTATATGAACTTAAAATCATTATTTATATGAATAAAATATATCCTATCCATATAAACAATGACTTACATAATAAAAAATAAAATGGAAAATGAATCTGTTAACACCCGAAACAACGATACTACTAAAATATTATTAACAATGCAATATTAGAAGATCAAATATGATATCATATTTATGTATGTGGTTCATGTATAATTTAATAGCAAAAATTTCACCATTATTCCAAAGTTTAATGTACCCTCAACCATTGAAAGGTTCAAGGTATGGTTTAATTTTAAAAACTATTGACTTATTCAAGGTTGTATATATGTAAGTATCTACTGGGAATTCTTTGTCATCCACATATGTGTTTCATAAAAAAGTATTACAATTTTTTATTCCCTATAATATGGATTAAATTAATTTATACCATTGTTTGAACTCATATGTTTTGAAGGTAATTTTTTCTTCGTTTTCCAAACAAGGTACTTTATGACTTTTTTACGAAACTACGATAAGAATGTTTTTTAACATATACGGTGAGTGTGGATATTTTCTACCATTACAAAATCATTGATGTTTCCCATAGATGATTATAATAATATTTTCAAAAATAAATGTTTCCTTTTATAATTATGTGAATTTTAATTTATTTCAAAAAAAGTTTTATTTTTATCAAATTGTTTTGATGTAATCTATTTCAACATTTTTTGATGGATTTTACAGTTGTTTGAAGTTTATTCATTATGATAAAAACTGAACCATTTTGTATTGACGGTTTTTTGATATGTTTGACTGTGGATGTGTTATTTTTTTTATCATTCATGGTTGATGGTTAATGTATTTACATTTCGTATTCTAGTTTTAATATGAATGTTTATGTTATGTTTTAACCTTTTAATATAAGGAATGCATTGGACTTCGTAAATGATGGGGGGATCACACTATACCACCTCAATGCATCGGTAGGTCTCATGAGACAGAATTGGTTCGCGGCACAAGGCCTTGACAAAATCAAATTTTTAGTCTTGGCATGAGGCCCTGACTATGTTGTTATACTGTCTGACATTATGAATTCCATCATTATAAAATTGGCTATCGATATAGCATGATATTTTCTACTATTAGAATAACGATTTGAATAAGTAAATGGAAATATTTGATTTATATTTTCCATATTACAAAAAATTATCTTTTTAAAGGGATTGTTTTTTAATGTTATAAATTTCCTTAAATGTTTCTGCTTATTTATTAATGTTTCCACTATATTGTTGCCTTTACTGAGCATCTAAGCTCACAACATTGTTTTATTTTTCCCAGGATGTGAAGAAGTATTTTAGGATTTATCTACAAAGATAGGATATGGGATATGTTTTTGATCAAAGAGGACACAATGTTGTTTTTTTATTCCATGATGTCATGTAAAACAAATGTATGAATATAGTACTTTTAGGGACACTAAACTACTCAGTCTTTCAAGACTTGATCTCTTGTGATCCTTCCAATGTTATGTAATAATGCACCGACTCTGGGTAACTAGGGTTATGGTGCTACAAACTCCATCAAAATCATATTTTCCATTGCATCATATATGGACTATGAGATTTGGTAGATGGATGTAAAAATTGTATTCCCTAATGGGAACCTTCGGGAAGATGTGTATATGACACAACCATAAGGGTTTTTTACAACAGGTGATTCGAAAAAGAATTTTCAATTTACAGATTTCCATATATTGATTGAATCAATAATCTAGGTCATGGAATATTCGATTTGATTAATCCAAAGAAGTATTTGGTTTAATTTAAAATGAGTGTGATATGTGTGTTTGCAAAATCATTAGTGGAAATGTGGTCATTATCCCTGTAGTATATGTTGATAACATATTACTGATTGGAAATGATATTCCATTATTACAATCTGTTAAGAATTTGTTCAACAAGAGCTTCTCCATTTATGACTTCGGCTAAATAGACAACATTCGAGGGAACAAGATCATTAATGATAGATCCAATAAGATACCTGGACTATGAAAAGGTAAATAAATTAACCAGATACTAAAAATACTTTGTATGTGAATCCAGAAGTACAATGACACAATTCATGAATATATGCTATATATCTAGATGATATCATTTGAGAGACATAAATGATATAAGCTATAATGGGTGGGGACTCATAGGAATTTGAGGCACCTTCTAATGATGTATGCCCTTCGAAATGTCTAGAATGATATTATGTGAACAAGAGTTCCTAGTAGGAAATCCACATTTCAATGTGACATTGGATGTTCCTATCTACGATAATGTTTATTGGTACATAGACATTATGATAATTATTAATGATTATTATGAGTCAGTCACTTACATGTAATAATGAAAATTACTAAAACATATGTTTGCAGTGAGGTAGGATATGTTCCGTGTGTCCCGAGTAATATTGCATTAATGGATAATGCAAGAATGGATTTATCCCTTATGTCTTTGAATGTAAGATAATATCTCACGAAGATTGATGAAAATGATATAGCCTAAATAAATCAATGTCCATGGTGATGAATAAGAATGTAAAATTTCTATAAAGTCAAAGAAAAAGATATTTAGCATATTGGCTGATGAAACTGGCATGAAACCTTCTTGATTAAAGATATTGTGGTCATGGGGTTATTTTACATGGCAGGTTTTTGTATGAGGTTTCATGTGATTACAACATAAATATCGTTCTCTGTGGATTCCATGGAATCTTTCTTGATGTTGACATTTCAATTTAGGCTTCTCCATATAATTCCATTGAGAAGGAGGCCTAGTGGGTCACACACAATGTGTATACAATAACTTAGTTAAATAATTTATTATTTAACAAGTTGAAAAAAATATTATTCTCAGTCATAGTTTAACAAATATTCATGTCTGTCTGATCATATTTATTCTATTACTAGAAATTTGGTGGAATATATTGTGGGTGGAATAATTATTAAATATTTATTTTCTGTATTAGTGAATATAATATTTATGTATTAATCAGTGAATAATTTAATGGTATTTTTTTTAATAAATAAATAGTCATTATTCAAGTGATGATAAATATTGGGTAGGTTTTGCATACTGAGTTTAAGGGTATAGTGAGATGTAATAATATTGTATATTTTTTTATTAAATAATATTTAATTATAACATTCAAGTTATTTTCAAGTCAAGAAATAATAATATTGATGTTATTACATGACGTTGTGTTTTCTATATGATTAATAAAATAATTAATGGAAATTGTGAAAATTATTTTATTATTACCCCAGTGATGTAAATGTTGTAATATAATATTCTCTCATTACCCATGGAAAATACAAGAAATATGTTGTGAACAATGAATTAGAGAAAAGATCTCAAGCCTAGAGAGTACATCCCTCTATAGGAACACTCTAAAGAATGAGAGAGATCCTCCTCCTGCATATCTAGGAAAATGCTTTGGATGATGCTCTCAAGGTGATCGAAGTTGGGCATCACGAGAGAAATGATCTTCCATTACAACACCCAATGAATCTTTAGCAATTTCTAGAGAAATGTGAAACACATGTGGAACACTTCAATAAGAATTATACACCAATATTCTTCAATGCAGCGGTTCCACACTACAGATCTATAGCCAGATGCCTAAATGAAGAAATAATAACCTTGTTTGTAATTTTTATTTAATTATATTAATTAAAAGTCACATTTGTTGATCTACTCTCTCTTGATTCTGGTGTTTTTATTATTTTCCTTTTTATTAATTCACATTCATTGGTGACGACATTCTTCATTAGAATAGTCCTTAGATTGATTAGAAATAATGTAAAAAATCAATGTTGGGAACCATCCCTCCTGTGCTTCTAATCCACAAGGAACCTACATAACTCACCTCAATGATAATACATGTGTTGACCATCCTCATAAGGCTTGGACTTTTAATTACCCTCTGGGGAATTGTAATTAAACAATAGACACATACAAACAAATAGGTACATGGATTATATATCAATTAAATCATCTGGGAAATTTAATTTAACAACAAATTAATCTTAACAAAAAAATATATTTAATAGGAATTATTTAACTCATAAGGGAAATTAAATTTAAATAAGAAATTCGTACTGAATCAACCATTTCCATAAAATGTTCATGGGTCATTTAATATGTCTGTTACCAATATACTATTTCCATTACAATGGAATTAATAAATAACGTTCTGATTTTGATTTACAATAAAATTTATCTATTTAACCCATAATTAGGTAAAAGTCACACCTCAAATGTACTAATGTGTCAAAACCATCAAATTTTAAATTTGATATCCAACACACATGGGTGTTTCAAATTCAATGTATTTAACTTCTAACAATCCTCAAAAAAAATTTATTCAGCTAGAAACATTAAAAGAAATTCAAGTGTTCAATTTTATATTACGAAGAGGCTCATAAATTGGGTGTGCGGCACGATGACACATATACATGGCCCTCCTTCAAGAAAAAGGAATGATAAAACCTAACATAGTTATGTGCATGAATAATCATCCAGAATCAACCCTTGGGTTGTCTCGGATTGAGAGAAATATGAAGAATGGATGAAGAAGCCAATAATATGGAAAATAATATTTATCATAAATATAGAAATTTATATCCAAAAGAAAGGAGAACAACTCAAATAGAGATAGGGCCTTACCTATATGGATATGATGAGATAAAAGATGCATGTATCAGAACTCAGACAAAAGTTCTATCTCAAATTCTACCTTATAACCCAAGGAGGATCACACATTGGCGGGAACTACTCTACGGGAGGAGAATACCTTAATTATATTTATAATAATATTTTTAATTTAATTAAAATTGTTAAATTATTTAGAAAAATTAGGGTTACATGGTTTTTTCAAATTTTCTACAAATAATTGAGCAAACCATGAACATTTTCTTATAGAATTGGTGTGTAGTCCACCATTTATGCACAATGTTTACAAACAATGAACAAACTAGGTGAAATAGAACTATTAAGTTCTGCTAAAATTGTTGACCTAGATGCATGGATGTGTGCCTCCACTCGAATAGTTTACCAAAACAGTGTAGCTTGTAGACCCCCAATGTCCATACTCACATGGTTTATACAAACCCCAGAGCCTTACCTGCATAGTTTTTACTAACCCTACACCAAGCCATTTTCACCCAAAGACTTGGGTTCAAGGTTCCAAACTGGCCTCAGACACCCCTGTGTCCTTTATATCCTCAACGGGAATCCACATTAGGCAATTCTCAAACATTTAAACTATAACTTAATATAGAAGAATGATTTTTTAAATTAAATAAGAACTGAGTGTATAATGAATTCCCCCTTTAAAAAATTCATCTTCAAATTTTCCATCCATGGGTGGTGAAGCATGATCTGAGAATAACTTCAACCACTACAATCAAACATTTTCCACCTGCTATAAGGTCTAACATTGTACTCAACCATGATTCCATTAAACTTGTTCTAGAGTAATGGACTGGCCTCAGATATTTTTCATATCACAAACCACAATACATATAGTGTGATCCTCAAAGGAG
Organism: Viscum album; assembly: GCA_963277665.1. Lineage (NCBI taxonomy): Eukaryota > Viridiplantae > Streptophyta > Magnoliopsida > Santalales > Viscaceae > Viscum > Viscum album. The sequence goes on along the minus strand of OY728121.1, from coordinate 1,148,354,817 downwards.
GAATCTATCAGTAACTCATCCTTCTCATGATGAAACAAATAAGTTGGTTCAGAATAGCATCGTAGCCGAGAATCATGGAATACATCATGCAAGGATTGATTCCTCAAAGGTAACTACAAGTGACAGGCTTCCAGTATGACTCTCTAAAAAATATAAATGGTCCAATGTTCCTTCATCAAATCATACCCTTTTTCTTGATACTATTTCAACACAATCTCTGTGAAACACATAGAAAGACATGATCATGAACCTCAGACTCTATAATTTTTCTACAATGAACGACATAAAAATTGTTATGAGACTGAAGAGTAGCCATCTGCATATAAATCATCTACAACTAATTTTTGGTATCCAAAATGATATGAGGCCCCATCATAGAATCTTCTCCAACATCTATCCAGCATAGGGTTGATCGGCATGGTGTATCAAAAAAGCCTTATATGACTCTCTATGAATAGTCTCTAGAATGAAATTGTTGTATGAGAATTCATCTATGGGTACATGATATAACCAAGAGCCCTCAAAATCTAGGACACATTCTCACAACACGTTCTAAGAAAATGAATCATGAACTCTAGCTGGACATCTATATAGGGGTGGTATTTATTTTCTCAAAAGCACATGTGTAGCCATTAAACTCAACATCCCTTAATAAAACTGATAAGTAAACCATGATTCCCTATCATAAAGGACAGTATGTAGGACCCTATGATGTCATACTATCTCTTATAATGTATAATATCCCATGCTCATCAACATTGAAGTTACCCTTTATAGGTAATAAGTGATACAACTTTATGAGACTATAATAAACCCATAATACATCATTACTGTGAGGTGACCTCAGTAAATCCATCACAAAATCCCTTGTGACATCATTACATTTCAACTTTAGAATGGGTTTCTACTTTAAAATTTCAACTGGTAGCTGGTGCTCTACCTTCACACAACTGAAAAGTGGAAAATATTATGGAAAAACATGATACATCACTCTCCATACCAATCCAACAGTACTAACGATGAAAATCACAGTACATCTTGGTGGCACCCAGGTTCAATACCCAAATTGAAATATGACATGAGCTCCTCATGTAGGCCTTTTTAAACCCACATGCCTCCATGTACATTCATGATATCATCCTTGTATATTTCCAATCTACGAGGAGTTTCGTCATCGGACGCACTTTCCTGTAGGACTAGGCCTTCTGAATCCATTGTCTTCCTTATAAGAACTGGATCCCGAATGGTAGATATAACAACTAATGATAACAGAAAACAATTCCATTTATTTTCATGCACCTCCAAGTGCATCTCAGAGAAATGTCCATATGATTCCACTCTCTTCTTTCACATTTCCCTTATTGTACCTGTGTCCTCCTACTTAGGGCATCATCCAATGCATTTCCTTTACTAGCAATGTAGGGTTGCTCAAAATCAATTAAATGAGGTTACTCCACCCATCTCAACATCCTCATATTTAGATAATGAATTGTAAAAAATATAATTGAGGAATTTTTGGTTTTTGTGCACCATGAAATTCTCTCATAGTAATTAATGTCACATACAATAAAATGCGCAAACAACTGCAAATAACTCAAGATCATGCATCACGTAATTAATATCGTGTGGCCCCAACATCCGAGACCCACATTCCATGACTCTATCTCCTATGATAATAATATATTCTAGCCCAATATATGATGAATCACATAATATAAGGTAAAACTAGCTGAGATCTATAAAAATTAGTATTGACATTGCAGTTAATCTCCCATTGAGGTCCTAAAAGGTTGTCTCACTAGAATTTGTCCACACATACTCCATAAAATTCTTAGTCATTCCTTTCATATAAGCTAGTAAGAGTGGTATTACTTATATGAAATTATTATAGTTACTATATATCCCTAAGAAAATTAATATCTAAAATATATTCTTGGAATGATCTAAATAAAAGACACCACTCACTGTCCTTGTGTATACTGACACTTCTATCTCTAAGATGATGTCAATGAAGAAGTGAATCTGATCCATCCAAAAGTGGCACATTTTGAGATAATAATATAACTAAATCTCCCTAAATGTATTGAAGAGTTTCTCAAATTCGTTGACATGGTCAAGTCAATTGTGTTAATTAGCAAAAATATCATCCATGAAAACCAGAAAAAAAATGAATCATGATAAGGATCGGAACACTCAGGTCAATAGTGAAATAATATTGTTGGCACATTCATGAGTCCAAATGAAATAACCAAATACTCATATAAAACATAACTTCTATAGAAGGTTGTATGATTTATGTATGACAGTCTAACATGCACATAAAGAAAATAGGATCTTGAAATATTATTTGAGAAAACATTAGCTCCTAAAAGCTGATCGATGGGGGAATAAATTAGTGGTAGAGTATACCAGTTTTTAAATGTTTGTTGTTTCAACTTCTGATAATCCACACATAGCCTAAGAAATCAATCGACCTTTTCAAAAAAAGTACTAGAGATCCGGATGGGGATGTACGGGGTAGGATTAACCCGTTTTACCATAAAACTTATGTCTACCTTTTCAGGTCATGAAACTGTATCATATCCCTCTTGTAAGGAGGAATGGATATCAGTGCGGACATCCCATTCACCTTTGAGGCTAAACTATATTCCATTTGGTGATGTGGATGTCACCCTTCATTAATTTAAATCAATGAAATCAAAAAATGGAACCCACCAATCCATCCTATTAATTATATAAAAACCCATCATCTCAAGGGCCGAGAGGTACTATATGAAGTGACACCCACCATCCTCTAGTGGTCACTCCCTAAAATAACTCACATCTTCCATTTTGATCCCCAACGAAGTTTCTAAAGACATCAAACCCTCAAAATTGAAAACTTATATCCTATGTCTCTCCAAAATGGGAACAAATATAAATCTATGAAAATATGATATATCCAAAAGTGAAGAAACTAAAGTAGATGATACTATAATAGTTCCTTTGAATGTAGAAGGTTTTACATCCTTCTCATGCTGGTTCTGTTGCATTAAACATTACTAACATATACCATAGAACTATGAAACTTCCAGGAAACCCTACGTTGATCACCCTATTATCACTACATAACTAGGTTTTAACTACTACAAACTGGACCACCACGTCGGCCAGATTGGCCAGATGTACTCCAGCTCCCTACCTGGTGAGAAGATGCAGGACTAGATCCTAAACATGGTGTTGGTGAATATCATCTGTCATCATATTTTGGGGGTAAATATCTACACAATCACTATATATGGCCCATCTTGATGCAATATTGGAACTCCATTAGGTTTCCCATGAACTATGTCCTTATATTTCACAGCCTACCACACTGGTATCACATCACCTAGCTACCTGACGATGTATAATCAAAGGAAATATCACCTCATGGAAGATCCATACAACTATTCCTAATGTTATTCATTGTAGTACCACATTGAGATGTTGACTCCCCTAGGCTCGCAACTATAGATTCCCTCAACATACACTCTATGATCATCACCTTATTCACAGTCCTAGATACATTATTTAGACAGAAGACATTTCCTTGTGTTTAGATGTATTGCATGAGACAATCATCAAATCACCTAGATATTGATATCTAATAACCAATCATAATATTTTGGAAGCACTGGATATCTATAAAATGAGATGATTAATACATTACTAATAATATTCTTTTCTCTATATGTATAAAATTATTGACTTAATCAGCCCTCAATGTCATGGGAGTGAAATAATCATACAAATCCATATGAAACTCCCTCTAGGTTGTCTCCTCATGTTCTGCTAAAATATCAGACCTATCTTCATGGTCGTTTTCATCCACTTGTATGGTTTAACTAACTTATGTGGCCTATAGAAACCCATTGTATAGCCTTAAATGGACTATGAAAACTATGCATCCTTCCCTTCACAGTTTGTATTAAATGTGCAACAAGCCATTTTCACACAAAGACATCAGTTCTTGGATCTATACCAGCCCTAGAAATCCCTGATTCTTCTACGACCTCAATATGCATAAACATTAGTCCATTATCAAACAATTAGTCTAAGAGTTTATAGAAAACAAGGACTCTATTCCACAAATAAAAACAATGTTCTTTCATCAACTAACAAGTAATTTCATTGAAAAATTAAGGAACAAACCATGAAAACTAACTAGAGATCATGCTTATGGTAATTCCATTCATGATTAAAAAAATTCATTACACATATTACACAACTAATCTCCCTTAATTAACAATTCTAATTGTGAGATCCCAAATGCATCACAAAATAAGGTATACCGTCACTGGACTGAAGTTGGATCAATATTTTTGCTTCACATAAATGCCTTTTTAATGCATGAAATAAATTCTTAAATGCTCAAGACCATTCAAACATGTCCCCTTATCATTGAAGACGATAAATTGGGATGAAAAAAGGGAAAATTCATGGATAAACCTATGATAATAACCCAAAAATCTCAGAAAACTCATAATATGAAAACTATTCTCGGGCTACTCTCAAGAAACTACTTCTCACCCCTTTTCTATTTCCATAGACACACCGTCTTCGATGAATATCTGGACCACTAAATGTAACATATTGATCAAGAATTGACTCAATGATAGCACAACATGCATACAATGCTCTGTTATTATACTCAGAAAGATGTAAAGTTGTTGGGAATTATTTTCAGGATTCTTGGAGTACACAGTGATTTCATCCACAAAATAACCACAAACTGATCTAGGTATGGGTGTAATTTTTTAATCATCTTGGCCATAAACTGACCATGAGCTTTGGTCTACCTAAATGGAATCATGTTGAACTTGTATATTCCTAACATAATTCTGAATGTACTCTATGGAATATCAGAAGGTTTAAATCATTCCAAATGACACCCTAATCTAAATCATATCTTTTGGAAAACACAATGAAACACAATAGAGAACCCTTAAAAGAAACGTCATTGGGATAAACTAAAATAGGTGAAAATAAACTCTTGTGCACTAGGTTTTAGGGACCTGAACGACCTACCCCTGATTCTCACTCTCAATGAAACACAATAGAAAATTCATAAAAAACTAGGAATGAAATATGATGACGTTAATAATAAACCATAAATTGATTATTTATAATCTAATATATGATAATGATTAATTCAAACATATATAAATTTTGAATAACGAATTATTAGATTATCTTTGTCTCAGCTATTGACAATGAACAAGAAGGATACGAGAACCCCGACTCCTTCCTCCTTCAAATAGGATTCTCTAACTCTATAATAATGTAAATGAGTTCCATCAGATAGTCAATAATATCCTCAAAATGGTTGGATATAAATGGGTTGGAGAAACATGTACCAAATAAATCCGTTTCTACTGAAGATGTAATAATGATGGTACCTTTCATTGTCACTGGACCCATATCCACCCCTACTAAAAACTCATTTAATGCATGGAGTTTCTTCACTTCTATGGCATTTGGATGGATCCCTATAATAATTTATGTAACTAAATTATCCACGATATCCATTGGAAATGAAAACCCTTTATCATAACTAGGTGTAAACATAAATTGAAAAACAACACTATTGGTGACCATAACTTCCTCATATGTGATACATATTTTCGGGTTTCAAACAAGAACACATGGTGTGCCAGGCCATTTCAAACTAAAATAAAGTTAGGGGAACACTATTGAATTATTATAAACTTATATAGGTGGAATGTTACTTAGAACCCCCACCACCACTCCTTTGATGATCATGCACTATTTTATTCCTCAATCACCCACTACTAAACAACTACTAGGTGGAAGAAAAGGAGGGATAATGAAAAAAAATTCCTATAAAATTCTATCTACCATAATTTCCCTTTATATGATTCCTTGTAGTTATAATTCATTAGTATAAATACATATAATCAGAAATCCAGTCACAAAACTTTTGGTTACTTATGTCCCATGAGAGGGTCATTATTTACATCTTTTGAAGAAAAATGAACCAACTCAAAAATCTGATTGGTGTACCCCACCAATGAAATCTATCCCTAATACAAGTACAATAGCAATAGATACATCACCATCATTATAGACTATATAAAAATACTTCTAAATGATATGTGTCTTGAAAAACATTCAGTCTGAAAGAAAATATCTATCTACATGTACCATGGAATCCCAGAATCACTTATTGGGAACCTAAATTCTAAATTCTATATAGTGTACTGTGACATCCTCATGTGAATCCAGGAATAGCATGATATATTGAAACATTTTCACATTATCATTCTCATATTGGGGCTCACTTATACCCATAGATGATGGTTCCTTCTCACCTAAGAACTGTAACGCCCCGACCCCAGCTACCCAGAGTCGGTGCATTAATTACATAACATTGGCATGATCACAAGAAAGATCAAATCTCGAAAGACCGATTGGTTTAGTAGCCTTGGAAACACTAGATATATTCATAAGTTTTACATTACATCATAAAATGAAAAACTAATACAACAACAAAATATTTCCACAATCCACACTATTAACCCCTCATAAAATCCCTGCAGGACATTCATAACTTACTTCTTCACATCCTGGGAAAAATAAAACATAAAAAAAATGGGTGAGCTCAAATGCCCAGTAAGGATAACAATAAAGTGGAAACTTTCATAAATAAGAATAAACATTTAAGGCAATGTATAACTAAAACAAAAGCCTTTTAAATACGAACATTCAACATGGTATGGCATAAATAAAATGAAATAATGCCATTTACTTATTCACATGGATATTCTACTAAATGAATAATCACATGCAAAAATCAATAACCACTTTCATAATGTTGGAATGCATAATGCCAGACTATCATAACCACATAGCCAAGGCCTCGTGCCAAGACTACAAATAAGATTTTGTCAAGGCCTTGTGCCAAGACACTAGTTTGTCTCATGAGACCTACCGATGCATCGAGGAGCTATAGCGGGCTCCACCCGTCACTTATTATGTCCAATGCATTCCCATATGAAAAGGTTTAAACATAACATAAACATTCGTATTAAAACTAGCATACGAAATGTGAATACTTTCACAATAAACTATGAATGGTATAAAAATAGCACATCCACAGTCAAACATATCACAAAACCTTCAATACAATATAGAAGTTTTGTATCATAATAAATCAACTTCAAATAATCTTAAAATCCATCAAAGGATGTTGACATAGATGAAATCAAAATTCTTTTTAAAGAAATATCTCCTTTTCTTTTGAAATCATTTAAGATCCATATAAAATAAAACATTTTCTTTGAAAATATTCTTATAACCTTGTAAGGAAAGCTTTGAAGATTTTATAACGGCGTAAAATAACCGCACCCGCCGTATAAGTTAAAAAAAACATTCTTACCTCAATTCTGTCGAAAAGGTTAAAAAGGACCTTGTTTTGAAAACGACGGAAAGATTCCTTTATAAACCTCTTATAAAAAGTCAAAAAAGGGTATAAATGACTTTAACCCATATTCTTGTAAATAGTAAAAATGTTTTGAAATACATTTTTAAGAAACATGGATGTGGATGATAAAGAGACCCCAGTAGATTATTACATATAAACAACCTCGGATAATGAAGAGATTGTGAAATAACCCTTACCTTGTACTTTTCCTTGGTTGGGGTAGGTTAAACTCCTGTATAATGGTGAAATAATTGTTATTAAATTATACAAGAATCATATATATTAATATGATATCATATATGATCTTTTAACATTGATTTGTTAATAATATCTTAGAATTATCGTCGTTTCCGGTGTTAACTTACTCATTTTCTTTATATGTTTTGTTACATAAGCCATGGTTGTTGTATCTTATTCATATCCAGAATGATATCTAGTCCTTAAACATAATTTTTAAATCATCAAATGATAATTATACTTGAATGGTTACGATGGAGAATGAATCTCATCGCGTTCGTGGAGACGGTAGTCCGTACGTACGCACGAGCGACAATATCATTCTTTTGATATTAAAATAATATATAAATGGATAGTATATCATATATACAGAATAATTAACATGTTATATTTATTATTTACATGAGTTACACATCATTATTATACCCATCCAAATAATATTATATTGAATAACAATTACACCACGACGTGGAGACGGTAAGCCGTACGTACGCACGTATGGTGACATGTTATTCAAAGGGTGGATAGAATACTGAATATGATTGTACCATATTTATAATAACATCACAGTATATGTGAGATACTGGAGTTATTATTTTAGAATGGTAAGAACAAAGGAAGAAGAAGTGGAAGAAGAAATGAACTTAGAAAAGGGTGGTGAAATCATTACCTCTTCTTCGGGTTCTTCCTTTTGATTTGATCAAAAGGGCTCCTTAGGTTGGCTTTCTGATCAAACTAAGGCCTCTAGGTTGTAGTGAGGGATGTTGGGAGAGTATTTGGGCAGAGTTTTGCCGAACCAAAAGGCTTTGAAGGTGTGAAGAAATGAGAAGGAGGAGTGCCCTTTTATAAGAGGGGTGAGGGGCACCTTTGGAAAAGTTAGAAATATTAATTTATAATAAATTCATATTCGGTTTCTAATGGCTCCAAAATTGACTATTCAAAGGTTAATGTGGGGATAGGTCGAAAACCACTCAACCAATAGAATTTAGACAGGTTTGGGTACTTATATTAACCTTATCTTTAAGTATTAACTCTAAGTTAATTAGTTTCACTTTTACAATGTCTCTTTGTATTTTTATATAATATGGTTAATAAACTTACTATATACATCCAAGCGACCCCCAAGTGGTCCATTAATGATTAACCTATCATAATATAAGTCTCTTGTCCGAACCTTAGATTTTTAGGAATTTATTATCAATTAATAATATAATATTTGTTTTAAGAACTCTTTTATGTCAATTTTGACACTATTCAATAGATGATTTTTGTGAAACTCATAACAGATTGATTACTTCGAACACAGTCAATTAAATCAATCCTAATATATCATATTATCCTAGAAAATTAGTTTAATTCATTAAAAGTTTCATATTATATTTGTTTGGGTATTTATAATATCAATTATTTTAATTTTTCACTATTATAGTAATTACTGCATCATCATTGTGTCATAAATAAAATAACTTATTTAATGTCTAAAAATTATAAAGAAAATATCATTATGTAGGAAATCGTTTTAGCTTTCTAATGAATATTTATAATAGAAAATCCAACATGTATAACCCTATGTAAAAATTGTTCTTCTAAACGATGTAAGCTTATGCCATTTTTATTTTTATTTAAGCTTTATTAATATAATGTGTCATTATCACTTACAAGTGGATCCATGGGGTCCCAAAATTGACACAAAGATGCCCATGGTCGACCATATATCAACCAATAGGGTTAAGACACGTTTTTAGGGTAATTTAGTATTATTATAATATTATTTTTTTAACCCTTATTTACCGGATTTACCCTTAACCATGGTAAATAAAATATTTACCGCAGTAATTATTCAAAATGTCTAAAAATAAAAGTTACCTATTTACACAATTTGAACATCCTGATTCCAAATATGGAATCCATTTTCCTAAATTCAAAACACAGAAGTGGCAGAAATTAATTTAAAATTAATTCCCGCTGTCAAAACAAAAAGCGTGTTTTTAAGAGATAATAACTATCAAAAGATTGACACTTGTTTATGTTCGGTTTAATTGTAAAATTATGTCCAATGACCAACATTATATTAAATGGTAAAAATATATTCTAAATATGCTTTAAAACTACTAAAATTCATAATTTATCACTATTAATTATTTTGATTAAAAAAGTTGTTTTTAATTAAAATTTAGTAATTTTCACTATTCATCAAAATATGAAAGTTATCCGAAAAGTACCAAAATTTCACCTTAGGCTAAATTCGATATTCCGAGTCCAAAAATGAAGTCCATTTTCAAATATAAAATATATATAATTTCAAAAATTAGGTATAACTATTCACAACGGCTAGTTTAATTAGTTGTGGTGTGTGTTAGAACTCGAGGTTGCGTACAACACACGCTATCGCATTATTCGAAGGGAAACGTACCATAGAAGCTTGGGGTGTTACATTCTCCCCTCCTTCAAATAATTGCGTCCTCGCAATTTCTAGGGTATTACTGCATAAAAAGACTCGGGTGGTTCTTTATCATAAGTTCCTCGGGTTCCCACGTTGCCTCTTCCATCTTATGGTTTCTCCACAAAACTTTTACCAGACGCATCGTCCGGTTTCTCAGTACTTGTTCTCTTGTATCAAGAATCCTGACGGGCTCTTCGCAATAAGACAGATCGGGTTCCAGTTCTAATTCCTCATAGGTGAGTACATGCGTTGGGTCGGGCATGTATTTTCTCAACAGAGATACGTGGAATACATCGTGAACTTTGGAGAGACTTGGCGGCATTGCCAATCGGTAAGCTACAGCCCCAATTCGTTCTAGAATTTCGAAAGGTCCGATGTACCTGGGACTCAATTTACCTTTCTTAACAAAACGTATGACTCCCTTCCACGGAGATACCTTCAGGAAAACATGATCACCGACTTGAAATTCCAAATCCTTCCTTCGATTATCGGCATAGCTCTTCTGCCTACTTTGAGCTGCTTTAATGTGATTTTGGATTACCTTCACCTTTTCCACCGTTTCCTCCACCAGTTCTGGGCCTACAAGTTTTCTTTCACCAACGTCATCCCAACAGGTTGGTGTACGACATCTCTTTCCATATAACGCTTCATATGGTGCCATCTGAATACTCGAATCGAAGCTATTGTTATAGGAAAATTCTACTAGTGGTAAATATTGATCACACATACCCCGAAAATCAAGTGAGCAAGATCTCAACATGTCTTCTAAGGTCTGAATAGTCCGTTCTGATTGTCCATCTGTCTGAGGGTGGTAAGCAGTGCTCAAATGAAGTTCAGTATCCAGGGATTTCTGAAGACTTTTCCAAAATCTTGAAGTAAAATGGGGATCACGATCAGAAACAATCGATAGGGGAACTCCATGAAGTCTCACAACTTCATTAATGTATAGTCTTGCTAGACGTTCCAGGGGTAGATCTTCTCTTATAGCAAGAAAATGTGCTGACTTGGTAAGACGATCAACAATAACCCATATTTCATCGTTCCTTCTAGGAGTCTTTGGTAGCCCCATGACAAAGTCCATCGTAATATTGTCCCATTTCCACTTTGGTATGGGAAGAGGTTGCATGACTCCTCCAGGCTGTTGCCTTCCAGCTTTCACTTGTTGACAAACCATACATCTTGACACAAAATCAGAAATCTCCCTCTTCATGTTGTCCCACCAAAAATGTTCCTTCAAATCTCTATACATTTTGGTGCTCCCAGGGTGAATAGAGAAATTGGAACTATGAGCGTCATCCAGCAATTCCCTTTTTAGATCAGGTATATTGGGAACACAAAGTCTCTTCCCGAATTTCAAAATTCCATCTTCATACACAAAGTCTCTCAATCTCCCATCATTCACAGCTTTAATCTTCTTCTGAAATTCTTCATCATCGGTCTGGGAACTCTTAATCCTTTCTAGTAAAGATGGTTTGGCAACCATTTGAAAAAGCATTGATGTTTCACCTTCCCTGGTTATTCCCATGTCCATCTTCTCTAGATCCATGAAAATTGGATCCCTTTCAATTCTCATCATGTTCAGAACTCCATGGTCTTTTCTGCTCAAAGCATCTGCTACTTTGTTTGCTTTCCCCGGGTGGTAGTGTATTGTGCAATCATAATCCTTGAGTAATTCAAGCCATCTCCTTTGCCTCATGTTGAGTTCTTTTTGTGAGAAAATATACTTCAAACTCTTGTGATCAGTATAAATCTCACATTTTTCACCATATAGGTAGTGCCTCCATATCTTCAAAGCAAAGATCACTGCTGCTAACTCGAGATCATGAGTAGGATAGTTTTGTTCATGAATTTTCAACTGTCGTGATGCATAGGCAATAACTCTATCATTCTGCATAAGGACACAACCAAGTCCTTTCTTCGATGCATCACTATAAATAACGAACCCATCATTCCCCGATGGTAGAGTCAATATAGGAGCATTGACTAATCTTCTCTTCAGTTCTTCGAAACATTCTTCACACTCTTTTGTCCAAACAAATTTAACCCCTTTACGTGTGAGCTTCGTTAATGGGTTAGCCAATCGGGCAAAATTCTGGACGAAACGCAGATAATAACCTGCCAAACCAATAAAACTACGTACCTCAGTTATACTCGTAGGTGCTGGCCATTCATGGATTGCCTTGGTCTTAGAAGGATAAACAGAGATTCCATCTTTAGAGACAATATGGCCAAGAAAAGAAATCTCCTGAAGACAGAATTCACACTTGCTAAACTTCCCATATAATTCATGCCTCCTCAGAGACTTCAAGATAATGCGCAAGTGATTTTCATGATCTTCGTAGGTTTTGGAGTATACCAAGATATCATCAATAAATACCACCACAAATTCATCGAGATACTCCTTGAAGACTCTATTCATCAGATCCATGAATACAGTGGGTGCATTAGTCAATCCAAACGGCATTACAGTAAACTCGTAATGCCCGTACCTGGTTCGAAATGCTGTCTTCGGAATGTCTTCCTTCTTTACACACAACTGATGGTATCCATATCGAAGGTCAATCTTTGAAAAGTATTGAGCTCCATGCAGTTGGTCAAATAAATCATCAATACGAGGTAGGGGATACTTGTTCTTTATCGTTATAGCATTGATCTCCATGTAGTCGATACATAACCTCATAGATCCATCTTTCGTTTTAACAAAAAGAACAGGGGCTCCCCATAGAGAAACACTAGGGCGAATAAATCCCTTATTACTCAATTCCTCTAGTTGTTTCTTTAGTTTGACTAACTCTATAGTGGCCATTCTATAAGGGGTCTTCGATATAGGCCTTGATCCAGGAATCAAATCAATAGAAAACTCAACTTCTCGTTCTGGAGGATGTCCAGGTAAATCTTCTGGAAATACATCTACAAATTCTTTCACAACAGGTACATCCTCTATTTGAACATTCCTTTCCTCACCCGCAGTTATTTCATTCTCTTCCTCCCCAATAATTGAATTAAGTTGAGCTACTGGGGGTGGATCTAAATAAGAATTAGGTGGTGACGATTCTGATCTAAAAATAAGGTGCTCCTTATCATTATCATCAAGAATCGTAACCTCTTTCTTCTTACAATAAATCTTCGCATCCTAGTCCGAAAGCCAGTCCATACCGAGGATTATATCAAACTCAATCATAGGTATGACGATGAAATCAACAGATAAAGAAAATTTATGTGCTCTAATGGGGACTGATTCACAAAACTTTGTTGCAACGATACTTCCCTTAGGAGTTTTAACTGACAACTCCCTTATTAAATCAAATTGGAAATATCTAATTTTCTTAGCAAACTGGGAAGATATGAAACAATGCGATGATCCAGAATCAAATAATGCATTTTCTAAACTTGAGGAAACCATTAAATTACCTGCCACCACGTCTTTCGGAGCTTCTACCTCAGCAGTAGTGATAGCATAAGCCTGGCCTTGATCCCTTGGCCTTTTCTGAGGTAAGTTCTCCTGACGCTTAGGACATGCATTTGCATAATGCCCCATCTCCCTGCAATTGTAGCACTGAACGTTGGTAGCTTCCTTCTTCCCCTTGCAATCATGAGCTTGGTGGCCTTTTTCACCACACTTGTAACAGACTCCCATTCCCTTCAGGCAAGCACCGGGGTGTTTCTTCCCGCACTTACCACAAGATGGATATTCAACCTTTCACTTCTTCCCCTTATTTCCATTCCCAGATTGATCAGCAGGTCTCTTCTTCTCTTGCTTTGCTTTAAAGTCATAAGACTTAGAGAATTCCTTTTCGGTCTTGATAGCACATGAGACAATGTCTTCGTACGATGAAAAGGATTGTGAGACTAATGCTCGACGGAGAAATGGTTTTAACCCATCAAAGAAACGATCAATCTTACTTCTTGGGTTGCGAATATAATCACCAGCGTACCTCGCTAACCTTGTAAAGTTAGCCTCATACTTTGTGACATTCTCATCCTCCTTTTGTCTCAGACTCAGAAATTGTCTTTCCATATCTGCTCGATGGTCGCGAGGAAAGTATTTTTCTAAAAACAGATCTTTGAACTCCCTCCATTCCATGTTTGATACTTCATCATCTTCCTTCATGTTTTGAATCAATGACCACCATTGATCAGCATCTCCAGTGAGGCGGTAAACTGCCATGATAACTTTTTCCCTTTCACTGCTCCCCAAAGCCTGAAATATTTTCTCTAGGGAAAATATCCATTGCTCAGCTACTAAGGGATTTGTACTCCCATTGAACGTTGGTGGTTGTTGCCTCATGAATCGATCTAACATTGATCCTCCATGCTGCGGATCAGGGTGCTCCATACGGGTAAGGTTATTATTCATAACCTGAGTAAGTTGTCCCAGTATGGTGATTAGCTGATCGGCACCAGTTGCATCACCAGCCCCACTATAATTATCTTGAGCAGGAGGGCAATCCCTACATGGAGTGCGTGCATTGATACGGTTTCCATTTCTTCCACTAGGCGCCATTTCTAAAAAAATGGCATAAACTAGATCAGTTTATGCATCAAAATACATAATCCCATACTTATAAAACACTTAACATAAATTGAACTATTTATGGATATAATCCATAATCATAAAAATGTTTTCTTTGAGGAAGTATATACTCATAAACCCTTCATAATGATTTGTAAAGAAAATGAGAGTTATCCTAAGCATATCCCCCGGGAGTGTCGTAACCAAGAGTGCAGCAAGGCCCGTTGTCATGCACCAGTTCCCGTTCGAGTCTAGCTCAAAGCGGTGTTTTCAGGTTTTACCCCTAGGTACATCTGTGCCAGAGCCGCCTCTACCTGCTCGTATCCAGACAGGGATGTATTGCTTGAAAAACTCACAAAATCTCTACAATACCAAAATTCTAGGAAGTTCTTCTATACTAATCCTCAAAGTTCATCTTAGGTCTACGTGCTCTAATCAGAGTTTATCTAAATCTAGGTTCCAAGGTTTGTACTAAACTTCCTCTGATACCAACTGTAACGCCCCGACCCCAGCTACCCAGAGTCGGTGCATTAATTACATAACATTGTCATGATCACAAGAAAGATCAAATCTCTAAAGACCGATTGGTTTAGTAGCCTTGGAAACACTAGATATATTCATAAGTTTTACATTACATCATAAAATGAAAAACTAATACAACAACATAATATTTCCACAATCCACACTATTAACCCCTCATAAAATCCCTGCAGGACATTCATAACTTACTTCTTCACATCCTGGGAAAAATAAAACATAAAAAAAAGGGGTGAGCTCAAATGCCCAGTAAGGATAACAATAAAGTGGAAACTTTCATAAATAAGAATAAACATTTAAGGCAATGTATAACTAAAACAAAAGCCTTTTAAATACGAACTTTCAACATGGTATGGCATAAATAAAATGAAATAATGCCATTTACTTATTCACATGGATATTCTACTAAATGAATAATCACATGCAAAAATCAATAACCACTTTCATAATGTTGGAATGCATAATGCCAGACTATCATAACCACATATCCAAGGCCTCGTGCCAAGACTACAAATAAGATTTTGTCAAGGCCTTGTGCCAAGACACTAGTTTGTCTCATGAGACCTACCGATGCATCGAGGAGCTATAACGGGCTCCACCCGTCACTTATTAAGTCCAATGCATTCCCATATTAAAAGGTTTATACATAACATAAACATTCGTATTAAAACTAGCATACGAAATGTGAATACTTTCACAATAAACTATGAATGGTATAAAAATAGCACATCCACAGTCAAACATATCACAAAACCTTCAATACAATATAGAAGTTTTGTATCATAATAAATCAACTTCAAATAATCTTAAAATCCATCAAAGGATGTTGACATAGATGAAATCAAAATTCTTTTTAAAGAAATATCTCCTTTTATTTTGAAATCATTTAAGATCGATATAAAATAAAACATTTTCTTTGAAAATATTCTTATAATCTTGTAAGGAAAGCTTTGATGATTTTATAACGGCGTAAAATAACCGCACCCGTCGTATAAGTTAAAAAAAACATTCTTACCTCAATTCTGTCGAAAAGGTTAAAAAGGACCTTGTTTTGAAAACGACGGAAAGATTCCTTTATAAACCTCTTATAAAAAGTCAAAAAAGGGTATAAATGACTTTAACCCATATTCTTTTAAATAGTAAAAATGTTTTGAAATACATTTTTAAGAAACATGGATGTGGATGATAAAGAGATCCCAGTAGATTATTACATATAAACAACCTCGGATAATGAAGAGATTGTGAAATAACCCTTACCTTGTACTTTTCCTTGGTTGGGGTAGGTTAACCTCCTGTATAATGGTGAAATAATTGTTATTAAATTATACAAGAATCATATATATTAATATGATATCATATATGATCTTTTAACATTGATTTGTTAATAATATCTTAGAATTATCGTCGTTTCGGGTGTTAACTTACTCATTTTCTTTATATGTTTTGTTAAATAAGCCATGGTTGTTGTATCTTATTCATATCCAGAATGATATCTAGTCATTAAACATAATTTTTAAATCATCAAATGATAATTATACTTTAATGGTTACGATGGAGAATGAATCTCATCGCGTTCGTGGAGACGGTAGTCCGTACGTACGCACGAGCGACAATATCATTCTTTTGATATTAAAATAATATATAAATGGATAGTATATCATATATACAGAATAATTAACATGTTATATTTATTATTTACATGAGTTTCACATCATTATTATACCCATCCAAATAATATTATATTGAATAACAATTACACCACGACGTGGAGACGGTAAGCCGTACGTACGCACGTATGGTGACATGTTATTCAAAGGGTGGATAGAATACTGAATATGATTGTACCATATTTATAATAACATCACAGTATATGTGAGATACTGGAGTTATTATTTTAGAATGGTAAGAACAAAGGAAGAAGAAGTGGAAGAAGAAATGAACTTAGAAAAGGGTGGTGAAATCATTACCTCTTCTTCGGGTTCTTCCTTTTGATTTGATCAAAAGGGCTCTTTGGTTGGCTTTCTGATCAAACTAAGGCCTCTAGGTTGTATTGAGGGATGTTGGGAGAGTATTTGGGCAGAGTTTGGCCGAACCAAAAGGCTTTGAAGGTGTGAAGAAATGAGAAGGAGGAGTGCCCTTTTATAAGAGGGGTGAGGGGCACCTTTGGAAAAGTTAGAAATATTAATTTATAATAAATTCATATTCGGTTTCTAATGGCGCCAAAATTTACTATTCAAAGGTTATGGTGGGGATAGGTCGAAAACCACTCAACCAATAGAATTTAGACAGGTTTGGGTACTTATATTAACCTTATCTTTAAGTATTAACTCTAAGTTAATTAGTTTCACTTTTACAATGTCTCTTTGTATTTTTATATAATATGGTTAATAAACTTACTATATACATCCAAGCGACCCCAAAGTGGTCCATTAATGATTAAACTATCATAATATAAGTCTCTTGGCCGAACCTTAGATTTTTAGGAATTTAATATCAATTAATAATATAATATTTGTTTTAAGAACTCTTTTATGTCAATTTTGACACTATTCAATAGTTGATTTTTGTGAAACTCATAACAGATTGATTAATTCGAACACAGTCAATTAAATCAATCCTAATATATCATATTATCCTAGAAAATTAGGTTAATTCATTAAAAGTTTCATATTATATTTGTTTGGGTATTTATAATATCAATTATTTTAATTTTTCACTATTATAGTAATTACTGCATCATCATTGTGTCATAAATAAAATAACTTATTTAATGTCTAAAAATTATAAAGAAAATATCATTATGTAGGAAATCTTTTTATCTTTCTAATTAATATTTATAATCGAAAATCCAACATGTATAACCCTATGTAAAAATTGTTCTTCTAAACGATGTAAGCTTATGCCATTTTTATTTTTATTTAAGCTTTATTAATATAATGTGTCATTATCACTTACAAGTGGATCCATGGGGTCCCAAAATTGACACAAAGATGCCCATGGTCGACCATCTATCAACCAATAGGGTTAAGACACGTTTTTAGGGTATTTTAGTATTATTATAATATTATTGTTTTAACCCTTATTTACCGGATTTACCCTTAACCATGGTAAATAAAATATTTACCGCAGTAATTATTCAAAATGTCTAAAAATAAAAGTTACCTATTTACACAATTTGAACATCCTGATTCCAAATATGGAATCCATTTTCCTAAATTCAAAACATATAAGTGGCAGAAATTAATTTAAAATTAATTCCCGCTGTCAAAACAAAAAGCGTGTTTTTAAGAGATAATAACTATCAAAAGATTGACACTTGTTTATGTTCGGTTTAATTGTAAAATTATGTCCAATGACCAACATTATATTAAATGGTAAAAATATATTCGAAATATACTTTAAAACTACTAAAATTCATAATTTATCACTATTAATTATTTTGATTAAAAAAGTTGTTTTTAATTAAAATTTAGTAATTTTCACTATTCATCAAAATATGAAAGTTATCCGAAAAGTACCAAAATTTCACCTTAGGCTAAATTCGATATTCCGAGTCCAAAAATGAAGTCCATTTTCAAATATAAAATATATATAATTTCAAAAATTAGGTATAACTATTCACAACGGCTAGTTTAATTAGTTGTGGTGTGTGTTAGAACTCGAGGTTGCGTACAACACACGCTATCGCATTATTCGAAGGGAAACGTACCATAGAAGCTTGGGGTGTTACAAGAACTCCTTTTATCTATCCCTTTCTCCTCTATCTCCTTAATGAACCTCAATAACTATAATATGGACATGCAGTACATCTTTTATTAATAAATTCATGCATGAAATCCTTTATAATATTATTATCTAGAGCTAGAATCCATTTTAGAAAATACATTGTACCCTCGTGGGGAACCCATGAGAGATTCCTTTGCAGCATACCACTGCACATATAACCAAAATAAATGAAAAAATAGGATATTATCAGTTAAAAATTGATAACCATAAGTAAAAAGTGAGTCTATGATAAATAACTCAAAATATTATATATACAACCCATCATCTCATGGTAATTTAAGTCGCTTTATACAAATAGCTAGTCAGAAACTCACTACAACCTACTTATCATGTTCTAGTGATCCTATCTCTAGTCCAAGAATATCCCAAAACTAAGCATACCCTCCCCCTAATACTTAAATGTAGATAACCCACCCAAATACCCTCAAAAACCGGTACCTGACCTAACCTATCCGATAACAAAATGGAATTTCTGATCCCTATAAGATTGAAAACAATACCTAGGCCACACCAAGAACTACAAGGAATGATGTCTCCCAATCAAAGGAAAACAACATGATATATATATATATATATATGATTGGAAGAAACTATGTTAGAGTGAAACATGAAATATATTTCATAAATTCATTGGAAAAAGATGAAGAGATAGTACTCAAATATAGATAAACAATATCCAAGGTATATGTCAAAAAGGAATAATCAATTTAAATGGAAAAATATAATCATTATGATCCTGTGGGAATACTCCCATTATATCACTACAAACATCATAGAAACAACTGATATAAACATAATTTCTTTCACTATAGTGCCTTTTATTTTCCTACATAAAAAATCATAGCATGGACTATGCAACAATGAAGGGGTGAATAGGTTTTGAGATAAATTGGCTCAGTATGATCCCACCCTTGTTCCCCACAACATTCCTCTATTAAAAAACCAAATAATTTTAAATATTAAAGAACATATGGCAAGTTATTAAAAAAATTATATCAAAATCATGGTATATATTTTACTTTCCACATTTCATATAATCTAGTATAAAACATTTTAATGATTGTGCAATACATTAATGAATTCAAACCATTAATCACATATCATATCAAATCCAAAAAAGTATATACCGAAGAATCCATAAATCATTCCATGGATTGATACATGTTAGGATATATAGAACACTATAAACCAAAAATAGTCAATTGCACACATCAAGTCTCTAGAAATTTTCCTCAAATATTGAGAGCATAGTTACACACCAATAAGTGAACCTCCTATTTAACCAAACATGTCCATAGAACAATGGTCCTAGGTTGTTGAGAAACAGCCCATGAGTGAAACCCTCAATGTTTTCATCAGACGATTCATTTTACTAAACATTCAACCAAAGTACCCAGGTAGTTTCTTATGCATCATTTTCCAAACCACTTCATTAAAACCTTGATTTGAAAATAATTTCATAAATAAGTTTCATAGTGCATTGTAAATACCTTCAAATCTTACCATATAAAGGGAAAAATAATCTTTTCTGAAAAACCCCATTTATACATGCACATAAATTAATCAATCTATTAATGTCATTTTATTTATAATACTATTTTTCAAAACCAGGAAAATCCAGGTTCTCCAACACAATCTTGAGATGGAAAAAACTACCTCATACTTGGGTTGCACAATATCAATGACAGTTTCATCAACACAGAATGAAGCAAATAAAAAAACCAAGTCCCGAGAATCTGTATTAACAACTAAAGAATAAAGTAAATAAAAAAATAGTCGTCAAAAATGATAAAACAACACATACCTGAATCCCGGGTTCACATTGTGAAGTCAATGAAATGCAAATGCACTGGAAAAAGAGTCCCCACAATTAAAAAACAGCAATCAACCTTTTTGTGATGTGAAATATTTTCATGATGTGTAAAAATTTCATGCCCTACACAAATTCGAAACATCAACCCTACAATGGTTTTATTCCATGTTACTATTAAAAATTTGAAAATTACCACCACGATATTTCTGTAAAAACATTTAGGAAACAACATCCCATGTCTAACTTAAACCGAAGGAAATAAGCTTATACATAATTCCAATTTATACCTAGACTCTATTAATTCTAATAAATATAAATCCATCATATTTAGTTTATCATCACAAAAAAATGAACTTCGTCCTCGAATGACCCCAAAATCATGCAAAAAATGTTGGAAATGAAATTTGAGATAATAAATAACTAAAATAATTTAATTTGATGTAATAGGTGACTTGGTGTATATTGAGTTAATTATTCGTTTATTTAGTATTGATACCTCTATACAAGTTTCTAGAACATGGTTTCATATAGAAATAACTAAGGAGTCAACAAGACAATAAGGAAGGATATTAATTTATATTAAATTTTGAAATATAAAATATTAAATAAAAATTTACACCTTATTAATATAGTCATTAATCCTTGAATAGAATTCAATAATGTGAGATCATACCCAAAAAGGCCATTTTTTTGAAAAATAAAATCATCAATCAAAATATTATAAGACTACATAATTCAAGGATACTCATATAAATATATAAAATATAATAATAATTCATGAAATTAAATATATCATATTTCATTAAAAATGCATAGTCATAATCACATAGGGAACAGATTCACCGTAATAAATGAAAATCCATCAAATTGAATGGTTAATCAAATTATCTAATTAGGGTAAAATAAAATAGAAATAATGGGAATGCATATGGACCATAAAATTTGTGTTAAGATATTTTTGTATAATATAACAATGCAAATAAATAAGTAAATAATTAAAAATAATAGTTAACCATAGAGATAAAAGTTGTTAAAACAATAAAGAAAATGATTACTGAAATTCAAATCATCAATTCAAGAATCTAGCATGACACGATTCTTGTATAAAATTATATTATGGAATATTAATATTTATATTACCTTTAAATATTTTCATTAATAATAAAAATAACTTATATATGTATAAACTGGGATCATTTTTTCAAATATGATTACTTTTTTCTAGTGTTATTGAGGAAAGGAAGAGTTTTTTGGAAAATTTTAAAGTAAACGTTGTGTACATTATGAGTATATGAAGTGTACTCAATCACTATGGGTAGCCGTGTGCTGGTTGTGTAGCGACTATGCAGAGAGCTGTGTGTGGTGACCTAGAAGCCACCTAAAGCGGTGCTCGGTAAGGGCATGTACACCCAGTGTACTTCAAATGTACACGTTGTGTACATTATTTTTTTCATTAAATGTATTGGGGTCCCATCTTATGGAGAGAACACACCCATTCTTGACCTATTTTGTTTTAGAGTGTCTATACAGCCACAATCATTCTCTGAGCCCCTGATCGAGCATCTGTTCTCCGATCTGTCCTCCGTAAATTATGTTTGGATCTCCATGGTATTATCTTCAATCTTTTAGAGCTTCATTTCTTGATTCATTCTCTTTATCATATTATCCTTAATTGAACATTTTAGATGTGTTTGTAGATCTAGGGTGTTAAAAGTCAATTCAAGCCCAGTGATTCATGTATATCAATCTCAGAACGTTGAAGAAGGTGGTTTTTTCCTTTATGTTGATAGTCTTTGAGTTATATGTGCAAAAGTTCATAATACCCTTGAACGAGGTATTGCATGTTTACTATTGTAGACTTGAAAACTGTCTACTGGGATTTTATGCTTGAATAAAGGTTAATTTAATGTGAATTGTGTAAATTGGTATGGCTTGGAAGTGTTTTCCCATGCATGTTCTGTTTATAACTGTTTGGTCCTACTTAGCTAGTCCGACTTCCTTGTTTTTTTCCCAATAATTGAAATGTAGGATGCAGTGTGATTATTATCTGGTATGTTTTGATATACACTATTTATCCAAGTAGTTCTTGAGGTTTACTTTTGTCGAATTGCATTTTGGAGCTCAATTGACGTAAACAGGGCTGTGAGAACCTAGTTTAGTAGACCAGAGGGAGAATGGATGTATGGGCTTATCCAGAGTGTTTGTGTTGAATTACAGTGCGAGACCATATAGGGAATTGTTATTTAGAGTTTATATAGTTACTTGATGCCAGCCACAGGGGGAATGAGTCATAAGTACTTCCCAAGAGTTACTTTAGTTACAGATACAAGACTGCATGAGGAATTGACAGTGAGTGCTTCCTCAGAGAGTCTATGCTTCAGCTGAACCATAGGTGATAGATTGTGGGTACTTCTCAAAGGGTTTCTTGAGTCATTTGGTTGAAATAGAGGGGTTAGGATGAGAGTAGTTCCAAGAAGGTTACCATCTTGGATTAGATTCTTACATGATATATGGAATTTAATGAAATTGAACTGTGGAATTGTTTACTGTTGAGTACTTCCTCGTTTAGTGTATTGCTTTAATTATTTCCTATGATATATTAACTAATTTTCCGGAACAAATCATTGGGTGTTTTCTTATTGGGATTTAGTCTCATACCCTATTTTTGTCATGCATTTTGGCCCAAAATGATAATATTGTTTTAGGTATAGATAAGGGAATGGACCCTTCTACTTATGGTTTTTGACTACTTTGGAGATGGAGGGCATGGGACCAAGCTGAGGCTTCCATTCCTAAGGAGTTGTTTATTTTTATTCCTTGTTACATTAATTTAGTATTGTTTGTATTCTATCATTGTTGTTTGTTTGGATACTTTCCTAGAGATATGTGTCATGTATCATTAATATATGTGCTCCAGTTTTTTCGTACATTCAGTATTCAGTAGTTTACTATTGTATGATATTATTATTGTATCCTCTATTGTTATATGTTTTACTTTTGTTGTGCTACTCTTCCAAGGAAGTTTCCACACTATCACACCCAAGGCCCTCACTGCTAGTCGAAAGCCTTTTGCATTTGGGAAAATGGGCATGACGCCATGTGACAAACCGGGTATGGGGCACCTATGGGAGGGTTCTTGAACCGAGACATTACCAAGTGGTATCAGGGGGATTATTTTCTCCTAGATTTACTGTTTAGAGCCTATAGCCAGGGATAGGAAGGAATAGGTGCTTGGAAATAATCTTTGACAAGGTGTAGCTAACCTATGTATAGGGAAAAGACAATTTACCTCGTATATTGTATTTTTTCTGGTTTTGAAATTTTACTATTGATTTGATTTCACCATTGGGTGATTCACATGTTTTGTGCTATTATTGAAGATATTATTGATGTTCTATTTCTATTTCATCCCGATGAGATGAGGGTACACCATTTCATACATCATATAAAAACATTCTAAAAATCACATGTCATTCATTCTTTCCATTCCATTTAGGGTGAATTGGTGATTTAATGTTGTTATGATAGATGCTCTGATAGAGACATATGTTGTTGTGTTAGATTCTTTGATAGAATACCTACTGTTTGATAGGGTATTGTTTGTTTAAGGTCTTTTTCGAATTAACGCCAGACTTTTGTTTTTGTTGAGTTATGGGCCCTCGTTGACTGTAATTTGGTGGATCATTGACCTTTTTACCCTATATATGACTTCTATAAGATGCCATGTTTTTATTCCCAGGGATCATGGTCCCTCACAAATTAGAATTTGGCACTTTAATGTTCGTTTAAATATTTTCTGGGTTCTGGAGTACTTTATGGGGATTTCTATTGGAAAATACCATAATACCCTACGTGTAATGTTAAATACACACTATCAGTTCTTCTATTCGAGACAAAAAAAATTGTTTTTATGTACATTCCTTGTACTACATGTACATTCTGTGTAGTCTATAACCATGTCTTAGATTGTGTGGGTGAGGATACGTGGTTTTGAATCATTGGTAGAACACACCATGTATCGTATGTACACACCGTTTTGTAGAACCATGTAAGAAGTCATGTCGCTTATAACATGGGTCAATTGAGTCACTTCTAGTACATGTCGTGGCCATCTATAACATGTCTTTTAGTGTAACCCGAGTACCCAGTTGTTTAACGAACAACACAGGTCAGAATGAACATCCTAGTGTCGTGTCTATCTAGAACATGAATTGTAGTGTGAGTCTTGTATCCAGCCATGTCACTAACAACACGGGTCATTGATCCTTGAATAGTACACTCCATGTCTATCCTGAACATGTCTTCTAGTCTTGTTTAGGAGAACTGTGTGGGATAGCCATGTAAGGGAACTCGGGTAGTGGAAGAGAATTAAGGTACAATCTGTGTGTTAGGACAACACACTGTGTGTTTGGGGTATTACACGACCAGTTGTGGTAAGAGTACACACCCATGTGAAAGTCTTAAGGGAACATGTCCTATAGTCATTATACAGGTCATGTATCCATGTTTTGGAAAACATGAATTCTTTCTTCCTACTATTTTCATCATGAACTTCTAGTTTTTTATCCTTGGTAATATTTACTTATGGTGTGCACTTGACCTTGCAATGTCATGTCACAGAGAAATCCTCTATTTTTACACCAGTTTCAGGGTGGTGATTAGACACTGAACATGGATGATCAGTGTCTACCACTAGATCCTTTAGTTGTGCCAGTCTTGGAGCAAACAGTTATTCTGGACGCAGGTGTTGATGCATAGTTTCGAAAGGGATTCATGAGGGTCATATAGACCTTCCAAGGAGTACTGCATCATGCCCTTTCTATGCCAGTGTTGACGTAGGTTTTTCCAGTAGCAGCATCCTCCCACCTTCACAGGTGAAGGAGGAACTCAGGTTGTATAATAATGGTTAGAATACACGATATCTATCTTCGACCATCTGGAGACACCTCTATAGAGGAGGGTGAATCATTCTATGTATATGATTCTAGATTCTTATAAGATAGGGTGGAATGTGATCTCAAAAGTGGAACGACAGAAGGTCATGGCTTGGTATGAGATTCAATTCACCTTCTATAACTACTTCTATCTAGATACTTTGAAGGTTGATCGAGCCGATGAGTTCATGAGTTTGGGGAAAGGAACTCTTTTGGTTATGGATTATTCATCTCACATTACAGAGCTCCAGTGCTTCACTCCTATTCCAGGAGGTGATGAGTTATTCTCAGAGAGGAATGTTGAATATGGTTTCAGGAATTACATCTGATATCAGGTGAACATTTTTTTGTTTGACTTATATCATTTCTATATTAAACCAAGAATTGATCATGGATTGCAATATGAGGGATTCTGGAGTTGGGATCTAGGGTGGTCCAATATCTGCATTTAGTATCTCTCAAACTGACAGAAGGACACAAAAAAGGGAGTTATGTGTGGAGAACCGAGAAGGAGAGAGACTTATTATGGTAGTCAGGTGGTGTTCTACCAATGCAGGAAGAGTGGGCGTACGATACCACATTTACAAAAGGACTAAGTGGAGTGCTGATCTTGGGACAATATGGGGCATATTTAGCAAATCTGTCAGATCTTCTCATCATCAGTTGGTGATTGTGGATCATCTATGACTCCTCATTCAGAAGAAACACTACCAGTTTCTCACCATTTAGAGAACTGGATTAATTCTATCCATTTATGTTGAGGTGGAGGTCATGGTCAGGGTAGTTAGTCAACAGGCTTTTAGTGACAGTAGGGTGGATCTGTTTAGAATGGTCGGGTAGGGGTCACAGGTCCATGGTACTGGTCAGACTATTTTAGTAGAGCAGACGCAGCATGAGCAGGATCCCAGAACCTCTACAGTTCGATGTACAATTATAGTTGCCTCATTTTATGATTTTTCTATTTTCAATATAGGGGCTTCCCATAACTTTATATTGGATGCCATTGTGAAGAGACTTTGGCTCTGTATCATATCATCCACTGATATCTTGACCCTAGACCCTCTGTTGGGGACTAGAATGATTATTTTACGTCAGTGTATGGAATTAACTCTTGGGTTTGGTCGGTGTCACTTCTTAAGGGACCCCTATTTCATAGAGAGGACATGCTACAATGTCATTCTCGGAATGGACTAGTAATTTCCCTTCCAGGATGTTGTCTATTTCTATCATCATAGGGTGAGTTTCACATCACTAGAAGGCATATCATGTTTTTATAGGGGTCAAAGGGATGTTCAGGTGAGTAGAGAATGACCCGAGTATCATGGGTTGGGAGGAGATACAACCCAGATTTCCAGTCTATATCTAGATGACCAAGGTACTTCATAGATAGAATTTACTTCAATGGTGGATCATTTTATGGATGTATTTCTAGGGGACTTTTTATCTTTTAATCTAGATAGAGTGGTGGACTTTTCTATTGATCATGTTCCATGAGAAGCACTGATGACCATTCCTCCTTATAGGATGGCTACAACATTGTTGTAGGAGCTCAAGAAGCAATTGGAGGAGTTGCAGGAAAAGGATTTCATCAGACCCAATACATCTCCACGGGGTTCACCTGTCCTCTTTGCAAAGAAGGCGGACAGTACCCTCAGACATTGTGTGGATTACCAGAAGTTGAACCAGTTTACAGTCAAGAACTGATATCCCTTTCCAAAGATTGACGTTCTCTTTGATCAACTTAGAGGAGCCAAGGTGATCTCAACGATTGACTTGAGATTTGGTTACAATCATTTGCGCATTAGACCATCTGATAAACCTCTTACAATATTCCAACGAATTTATAGTCTAAACGAGTATGTGGTTATGCCATTCGGTCTAACAAATGTTCCTAAAATCATCATGTCACTGATGAACTTGGTGTTTCATCCATACATGGATTCTTTCATGGTAGTCTTCAGGGATGATATCCTAGTGTACTCTCACACTCGACATGAACATGACACACATCTTGAGATCCTTTTTAGTACACTGAGAGAACATCATTTATATGCAAATATCTCCAAATTCAACTTATGGATAGACTAAATTCACTTCATGGGTCATGTTATCTCAGAGACATGAGTATCAATAGACCCAGAGAAAGTGATAGTAGTAGTTTCTTGGGAGCAGCTGAAGAACGTCTTTGAGGTACATTGTTTTCTAGGGATGGCTGGATACTATAGACGTTTCATAGAAGACTTTCCATTCATAGAAGCACCGCTGATGGGCCTGACTAAGAAGGTTGTGACGTTCTTATGGTTGGATTTTTGTGAGTCATCATTTCAAGTGCAGAAATAGAGGTTGACTTTAGCACTGACACTAGTATTTACAGAGCCAGATAATACTATACTGTTAACTATGATCCTTTAGATATCGGGCTTGGAGTTCTGCTTATGCAGGAGGAATGTGACATTGCATACAGGTCTCGGCAGTTGCGGCCACATGAGAGGAATTACCCAACACATGATCTCTAGTTGGATGTGGTTGTTCATGATTTATGCTGTTGGAGAATTTATCTTCTGGGATAGTATTTTGGGGTTTTCACTAGCCAAAAATGTATCAAGTACATCTTCACTCACTGTGATCTGAATTTGAGACATTGAAGGTTGGTAGAGTACCTTCAGTCCTTTGACATTGAGCTTGCCTATACGTCTGGGAAGTGCAACCCACTGGCTGATGCGTTGAGAAAGATGACTTAGATACATGAAGATCGGGAGGCCAGAAATGAGTGGCAGCTTATGGCCCTGTTCTCTGAGATACATTTGGAGGTCCACTACAAACATGGGAAGATGTTTCATTCTTCTGTAGTTGTTACCTCTACACTTCTTGATCGAGTGTGAATGAGGTAGCTATCAGATTCTAAAGGCCTACTCCTACATGAGAGTGTTTCATGAGATAAACCAACTAATAGATGGACCATATTCGAGGATGAGATCATGTGTTTTCATGGGCATGTATGGGTGTCAGTAGACGTACGTGAGGAGCTGATTCAGGAATTTCATTCATTAGTTTGGGCTGTTCATCCTGGTGTCAACAAGATGTATCGTGACCTCCACCATTAGTATTGGTTGCCAAGTATGAAAAGAGATGTTTCTAGTTTTGTCATGAGGTATTCCACATGTCATGAGGTGAAGGCGAAGCATCAAAAACTAGCAGTGCTTCTGAAGTAGCTACCCATTCTTGAATGGATGTGAAAAGATGTCATGACGGATTTTATGATAGGTTTGACGAGGTCACCTCATGAGAGTGATGCAGTATGGTTTGTCATTGAAAAACTCATGAAGGTTGCTCACTTCCTGCCAATCAAGGATACCTTTAGTGTTGATGATTTGGGAAGTTTTTACATCCGAGAGATTGTGCATCTACATGCGGTTACACACTTCATTATTTCTGAAATGGACTCTAGTTTTAATCTCAGGTCTACCAGGGTCTAAATAAGGCTTTTGGAACACAAGTACATTGGAGTACAACTTACCATCCCCAGATAGATGGCCAATCCGAGCGTACGATTCAGGTTCTTGAGGACATGTTGCGTGCATGCATCCTAGATTTTGGGGGTTCATGGGAGAAACAATTACCTCTTATGGAGTTTTCCTAAAACAATAGTTTTCAAACTACTATTCAGATGTCACCATACGTGGCTTTGTAAGGTAGGTCATGTTGATCAACCTTATGTTGGCTAGAGGTAAGAGAGGAAACTATGATGGGACCTCGTCTTGTCCCGGAAACTACAGAGCAGATAGAGTTGATTCGGAAGAGGATGGTTGTTACACAGCCACGATAGACGTCTTATTATATTCGATTTAGATGACCTATAGAGTTTGTCATTGGGGATCATGTTTTTCTACGTGTATCACCGAGGTTGGGACACAGGAGGATTAGCAGACATGTTAAGCTTTCACTGAAGTACGTCAGGCCGTTGGAGGTGTTGGAGAGAGTATGTCTGGTTTCCTACCAATTGAAGATACCTCAGAGTTATAAGGCTAGGCATGAGTTCTTACATGTTTATCAGCTTCGACATTACTTATCATACCCATCTCATGCCTTCCAATATGAGGAAGTCGAGTTGTAGGTGGATGCATCGTTTGAGGAGAATCCTATACAGATTATTGATCGAAGTACGAAGGTTCTCTATGGCGTGCCTATTCCTATAGTATGAGTGCAATGGAAGCATGGGCGGTTGTAGGACGAGACATGGGAGGGGGAGGCCGATGTACGATCACAGTGGCCAGAGATGTTCATGGGTTTACCTTCAATGCCGCAATGCTCAGAAAATTTGGGGACAAATTTCATTATGGGGGGGTGTTTGTAAGAAACCAGATCTTCTAATGAGGTAGGTTTTCTTTTTATTTTTCTGGTGTTCTTGAGGAAAAAATATAATTTTTGGAAATTTCTGAATTACATGCTATATACATTATGATAACATGTCATGTACTCGGTTACCGCGGGTAGCCGTGTTTTGCCTGTGTAGCGGCCAAGCATAGGGCCGTGTGTGGTGACCTAGAGGTTGCCTAAAGCGGGTCTCAGTAAGGTTTCATACACACCCTGTACTTCAAAAGTACACGTCATGTACTTTATTTTATTTCATTAAACAGACCAGGGTCGCGTCTGATGGATAGAACACTCCCCTTCTCGACCTAGTTCGTCTGAGAGTGTCTGTATGGCTGCAATACTTATCCAAGAACCCGATAGAGCATCTGTTCTCCAATTCTACCACTGTTGATTATGTTGGGAATGTCATAGTAATCTCTTCCTTCTTCTAGAGCTTCATTTCATGATTCCTCCTCTTTCTCAACTTATACTCAATTGATAGTTTTATATTTTTTTGTAGATCTAAGGAACTCAAAAGTGACTCACGACCTATGATTCAAGTATTTTAATCTCACAATTCCGAGTTTGGTGGTTTGTGCATTTCTATAGATAGTCATTGAGATATATGTGAAAATTTTCCAATACCTTGAATGGGGTATTGCATGTTTACTGTTTTTTCCCTGATAATTGTCTATTATGCTTGAATTCTTGAATAGAGGTTAATTGAATGTGTATAGGGTTAATTGATATTCCATGGTAGTATTTTCTCATGCATGTTTTGTTTATGACCTTTTGGTCCTACTTATCATGTTAGGATGCCTTGTTTGTTTCCCATTCCTAGTATTGTATGGTGAAGTGTGATTGTCATCTGAACTTCTATTAGGCTATAAACGTTTTAGAGAAGTAGTTCTTGAGGTTTAATTATTTTGTAATACATTTCTATACTTGATTTTCTTACACAGGGCTGTGAGAACCTGGTGTAGTGGATCACAGGAATAATGGACATAAAGGCTTCTCTAGAGTGTCTGTGTTACTTTATGATTCGAGAACATAGGGGGAATTGACGTAAGTGCTACCTCAGAGTGTCTACAGTTCCATGATGCATGCCACACAGGGAATGAGACATAAGGTCTTCCCCAGTGTGCCTTTAGTTACCGATACGAGACTATAAGTGGAATTGACGGTGACTTATTTCTCTGAGAGTCTATGATTTAGATAATACAGAGGGGTTAGACAATGAGTACATCCAAGAGGGATGCCAGTGTCGTTTGGTTAAACCAGAGGGGTTAAGATGAGAGTAATTTCTAGAGGGTTACCTACATTGATTAGATAATTACTTGAAATGTGGAATTGAATGAAATTGAACTCTGGAATTGTTTACTGCCATGTACTTTCATGTTTATTGTATTCCTTTTACTTCTTTCAAATAATATATTCATTGACTATTATGAACAAATCATTGGGTGGTTGCATACTGTGATTTAGTCTCACACCGAGTTTGGATCATGAATTTGGTCCCAAATAGATTATATTGATGTAGCTATAGATAAGGGAAAGAACCTATCTACTTCAGGTTCTTGACTTTATTACAAATGGAGAGCATGGGACCATGTAGAGGCTTGAAATGCTGAGGAGTGGATTATATGTTTACCTGTGTACTTTGGTTTAGTTATATTTTTATTCCAGATTTGATGTTTTTTTGGATGCTTTCCTAGACATATGTATCATGCATCATTTGTATATGTGATCCAATTGTTTTTTACTTTTAGTTTTCAGAAATTTACTATTGTATGATATTATTAATACTTCTGCAATTGTAATCTGTTATACTTTTGCTGTGTTACTCAGTGAATGAGGGCCCAGTTTCCCCAATATCACACACAAGTACCTCGCTGCTAGTCTGCTATGACAACCCTACTTTTATTACAAACATAAACATGATTTTTTACAAAAAACTTCACTTGATACAAAAAAGATGATCTAGATGTTTAGTGTCTTAGGGGATTAGGATCAATACATAAAAACTTGAAACATGAAATACAACATCTTTATTGAAATCTTCCTTTACATGACCACTACATTACCTCGTACTTAGCATTGTCTGGGATAACCTGAGGGCATGCATAAGGAAATGGTGAGCTATAAATCCCAATATGGGAGTACACATGGAATAACATGTTGAGTAAAATACATGTTATAAAATAGGCATATCAATGGAGTATAAAAGAAACATGAACATAAAGGCATGATAAATCATGATAATAATAACATGGAAATGTGGCAAAACACATAACATGTAATTAGCATGAGCCAAGTCTCATTGCACATAGATCATGAGTAAATCCTCATTACAGATGAAGCACGAGTAAAACATCATTGTAATTGAATTATCATGAGTCAACACTCATTTCACATGTCGTATCATGATAGTATACTTTACCCAATGCATTGGAGTGCTATAAGGGCGCACCCTTCTTAATCATTTCATTTCATGCATAAGTGTGCCACATGGATCACAAAACATGGATTCATAAAACATAATAATTTATTCCACGATAAAGGAATGTGGAATTCATATATAAAACATTGTAATAAATATTTAAAGGTGCATAAAGGTGGATACCCTTGATGGAGAAATGGGCATGGTATCCACTACACAATGGCATTGTCTTAGAAAATCGGTGAGATTTCAGCTGCGTAACGGCATGACATAAGAATTCATAAAAATGGTTGATCAGAGATAAAGGTGTTACTAATCATATTTACATGTAATGGAAAGTAAGGTATTAATATAGATACATGTCCCAACAATTGTTATAGAATTTAGATTCATGATACAAAATTATTGCGTGAATGTAAAAGAAGAGGGAGAAGTTCCTTTCTGAATTTCGGCATAGTAACAAGTGTACATGGGAGGCATTTATTGAGAGAGAAAGGGGTATCCCATCATTAAAACAATAAGAAGTAAGTATAGTGGAGGTTATAAACCATACTCCATCATTCATAATTGAAAATAAAAGGGTAATACAACTTAAACAAAATTGGCAAAAATAAGAAAGGAAGAAAAAAACCATTACTTGGAAGTGTGATTCCAAAGACTAGAGAGAGGCTTGTGAGATACTTCTTGGGAGCTTGGGGAACCTTGGAAGAATTATAGAGAGAGTAGGGAAGAGGTTGGAAGAACTCCATGGGCTTTGAGTGAGGAGGAAGTGGGAGCTTGGGTGGGTTAATAGAGGAAAGGTGAGGGAATTATTTATTATTTAGGTTTGGGTCCTCTTACATTAAATTAATCAAAAACACAAACCATCCCTTGGTTTTTGCCCATGGTTATTGGAAAAGGGAAGAGGAAAAAGATATTTTATAAGGCCAAATTCCGAAATTCTTAAAATATAATGGTTTCTTATGTGGAGGTGAGTCACACTCCCATGGAAATTAATTTAAAAAGGCAAGCTGTTGAATAAGTCTTGAGGGGTCCATTAATGCTTTGAAAAGTAAGTCAAACAACCTGAAAATCACATTAATTTAATGGAAAAACATATATTGGCCGAAAATGAAGATTATATTATTTTATTACATCACTATTGGGTCATTATGATGTCATAAAGCACATTATAAATCTAAACGATATTTAATTTTTACCCAAAAATTTGACTGTCTCAAAAAATTATGAAAAATTCACCATTAGATAATTTCAACGTCCTGATTCCAAAAATGACTTTTATTTTATAATTTTCTAAATATGTTAATTTTAAATTTTAAAATAAAAACCGACATTTATCGAATATTCACGGGTTTTGACAGAAATGGATTTCAAACCTTAGTAAAAATTTTAATTGCATTCATAAAATTATAAGATCATTTATATTTAATAAAAATTAATTTAATAATAATATTATTTTATTAAAATATTTTTTAATTAAAAAATCCCTTAATTTAATAAAATAGATTTCTTAATTAAATAAACACTAAAAACACCATTTGTACTTTAAAAATAATATCCAATGTATAAAAAATGACTACAAATTATATTCATTATTATATACAAAAATAATTTACATGAATGTAGTACTACTTATTTTTTACATAAACCCTTAAAAAATATGTATAAGGCCTAAGGGTAAGGTGTGCGATGGTGAAAGACTCTTGGGGTGGATCGGATAAAATTGCTCGAGTGGTAATTTCAATCAACTTCCACTTTTCCTGTAGACGGTCATGTTCGAGATTGACATGATGAACCTCAGCTTGGGGTTGGTCATGGGCGATGCCAAATGACGCCACCTCTTTTCCGAGCTCCGACAAATGGGATTCATATGGGGAAATTCTACTGGATGAGGTCATCGCTTCCTTTGTATGAGTAAATTGGATTTGTTAAAGTCCTATATTAATACTAATCATGTGATCACTGTTCAACGGCTATATTAGACACAGAAAAAAACTTTTAACATAAAACCAAAGAAGTTGACATTTTATATAAACATAAAGAGACATTTATTTAGATCAAGATGTATTTCCATTAATAAAATTGTGGGTCGTTACATCGGAAGCCTCTAGCATTCGGGGGACATGCTTGAGGCCATTTGACCAACTGCGTATGGGGAACCTCTGGGCGACTTCTGAAACTAGGACGTTACAATATCTATATCTATATATATATATTATAATATTTTTCCAATTTGACGATCTATTTTTATGGTAATGTATCAGAATTTTGAATTTCACTATTCCATAATCTATGATATTTTTAGTTTTAAAATATTAAAGTCAATATTTTTTTAGTACTGATTTAATTATTTCGGATATTTTATATCTGTATAATTTATTGATAAATGTATGAATATGATTAATCATGGTTTTTTTTGTGATAATATATATTTATATTGGGATTGTTTCCATGCTAATGACAATTAACCTTACTATAAGAAAAAAGAATAAAAAATTTACTGATTTATTAATATCATAATGTTTTTCTTCAGTAGATCAACAATTTCAAGTAATTATATTAATTTATTTTTTCTATTTCGATTACTTATTATAAAAATGAAAATTTAACCAATAAAATAAACCAATCTATATATTTTATAAATGTCTTAGAAGAGTATAATAGATAATAAAATCAAATAAAAAATGGAAAATGGGTGGAAAATGATTAAAAAAATGGGTCAGAAACATCTTATTTTTCATTTTTATATATTATTAATGAAATTGTGTGGAGTAAATATAATTATTAAATATAAGAGGCATAAATTTATTTTAAAACTGTTATGAAATTAAAATAATTCAGGTAATTTAATTAAAATAAAAAATATATTTATTTATTCATAATTCTGGGAAATCAATATGTTAATTAATCAATTATAGTGCGAATTGGTTTTGGAATACTCATCCAAATTAGGTGAGAATAAATTTATGATTATTAAATGATAAATTATTATATTATGTTCTAAATATAGAATATCAGTTCAAAAAAGAGAGAAACCCTCTATTTATATTTATTTCAAGGCTTATTCATGTAATTTTTATTTAAAAATACCTAAATAATTTCAAATATAAATGTAATGTTCATATCGTTTTGGTTCATCCTCAATATCCTCTTAAACAATTCAATAAAGGTTTTCCCATTACCAATAATACATTATAGAACACTACAATTTTCCCACCATGATTTTCTTTTCTTTTGTAAAATATTTGTAAGGTTTACATTGTTTGAATGTAAAGGTATTCATTGTTCCATATAATTTAAATTTATATAAATTGAATTTTCTACTTTCACAAGTATAAAATAATTAAATATCATTTATTGGAAACTCATAAATATTTATATTCGATCTATAATACATTATAATGAAATTATTCATAACATGGGTGGATTTTACTAATTATCATCATCATACTCTTTTAAATAAAATTATAGTATTCCAAAAATAAAGCTTAATATGATCAATATATACTATATTAATATAATATATAGAATTATTAAAACAAAAATAATATTATTTGGAAATATATAATAAATTGTAAAGAATTTTTAAAATATATCACAATATATCAGTTTTTATTTAATTCAAACAAAATGTATAGTTGCACCATTACATAATATCGATTTCGATTGTTATGATTTTAAATTATTTTTATATAAAATTATGTTGTTAAAATGAAACTAATAAGTAAATAAATTCTTTAAAATCAATAAAATTCAACATAAGATATATATTAAAATTTATATA
Source organism: Viscum album (assembly GCA_963277665.1). NCBI lineage: Eukaryota > Viridiplantae > Streptophyta > Magnoliopsida > Santalales > Viscaceae > Viscum > Viscum album. Next base: position 1,148,318,512 of record OY728121.1, on the reverse strand, counting down.
AAGCATTTATTATATCACGAGAAAAGACAAGATTTCATTTTATTAATGAAATGTTTATTATTTATTACATTAATGATAATATAATTTGTCACATCAAGGATACATCACTGGTCAACTAATTGATGAAATATAAATGACACTCTCCAAAATTATTGTCTATACATCTTCACTGGAGACCACACCCAAAGGCATCTGTACTGACCATATCGGTCCATAAGAATCACAGACTCTGCATGCCCCAAGTGCTCGAGTGGATCAGGGTCATCCCCAAGCTGCATCACCTAGATCGACATTCACCTCCGAGATCCCACACCTTCTATGATGTCTCTATCACTGGCCAAAATTCCTTCCCTATATCTTTCATAATAATTGAAACCCCACCATCTAGCGGGCTCCATGCACCCATGGTCGACACCGCCTCCAAATCTACAAACATCCAATCTTATAGATCACACATTTTCTGGGTAACTGGATTGAGAACCACCCTTATTAGGCCCCATGTATTTCTTTAAATTCATATCATTTGATTTATTTTCTATTGAACCTTTGACTACCAAATATTCAACGGGAAACATCAGGAGAGGCATCAGCCCCCACAATAGGTAATCATAACCCGACCTCTATAACTACCAATGACTGTGGAATATCTGTTTTTCAGGGGGTTTTTTATTGGTTTATTATTATTATTTTTTAAAAAGGGATTTATTTCCACTATTTTTAAAATTGTGACCTGAGCTATGTGAATTACATTCACCCATCTTCCCTCGACAGAAATTGAGAACAAATTTTACACTTCTTACATGAATTGTATGAAGGAAGCGTGAAACTCTATAACAATTCTTCCAAATTTTTTTATTAAAAAATCTCAATATAAATTAATATTAATTAATATTAATTAAAAAATCAATATGTATAAAATATCAATAAATATCAATAAATAATAATACATATTAATTGAAAATTCATCAATGTGTATTAAATTTCAATAAATAATAATACAAATTAATTAAAAATCATCAATTTGTATAAGATATAAATAAATATAAATAAATAATAATATATATTATATAAATAATATAAATTATTAATAATTGTGTTCATGGACATTTTAATTATTTTGTCTGATTCCTGATGCACCGCTGGATTGCAAGTAGTGATTATGCATTAATTTTTGTAGCGGTGTCATACATCCAAATTTCTTTCTAACTGAATATGTTAATATGTTAATATATCCACGTTAAATTAATAAAAATTCAATTTTATTCCCCTCCAATATATTAACAAGAAGTCAAAACATCATGGGAAAAGAGTATCATTCTAAACGTGAGAAATTTTTCATTCGTTATTTCACTCTAAATCAATGTGAGCCATAATCAGTAATGAAAAAATAGGATTTTATTTGGAAAACAATGTTGTCATATACCAAGTAATCAAGATACCACATGAAATGAAACTCATGTACTTATCATCAATGTTAATCTAATTTTAATTCAGAATGAAGTTGTTAAATGAGATATCACACATTTATTAGAACAATCAGCCTAACACTCATGCACTCACTTTAACAAATTGATCAAAACGGTCAATGAATATAATAAGCATAAGAGATATTTTAGCACATTCATACATAATCTTTAATTATATAATGGATTAATTCCATTACTACCTCATTATATTGAGCATTTTTTATTAACAAAGGAATATATATTTATAAAAACATACATCATTCAATAACACGATCATAAAGAACATTCTATAGTAATTAGATTTTATTTTATTTGATATACTAATTCTGGATGTAATTATATATTTCTTCATTTACCTCCACCTCAATGGAAGCACTTAAAAACATATTTATAATGGTGGATCACTTAAATAACAGTTTTCAATAATACCCAATATAGATAATACACTAGAATTAATCTTCAAATTATGACTATCTAGATTTGAAAACATATATATCTTCACCAATGATGATCTTATTTTTAATTCTGTTTCTTCAAGATACTAATAATATGATCAAATAATGATGATATCATCATTACTATTTATTTTCCGTCATATCCAAACACATTCAAAAAAATCATCCATGATGACCCTCTTTTGTTATTTATATTTTAAAACCAACTAAGGATTCATTCAAGGATGATAATTTCTTCATATTTGTGATAAAAAATTGATAGCAGTTATTAATTCTCATGTTCTACCCTTAAGAACATGGTTCTCTATAACTTACTTTTATTATAATAATAGTTAATGATTTTTTCTTATTAGGGAAGAATATCAAATCAATATTTTTCATATTCTCCATAATTTTATCACCTGATTGTGGTATTTTAACCCTAAAATCCTCTAGTGAAGATTGTGAACTTGTGGATACTGTGTCCTTTTATAAAATCTTAATATGAATTTTCTCAATGTAGGTTTCGAGTGTAGAGGAGGAACGGTTGGGCCGATGCCTAACATTAAATTTTACCATGATCAATGATTATTTCAAGATCAATACAACGATGAATGCTCAGATCCACTGAATAAAATAAAAGATTTAGATAAAAAAGAATGTTTCCTGAAACCCAGAGAGAGGATCAATATATTTTGTTTATAATTAATTTAAATATATTAAATAAATACATACAAGGATTTCATTCTTCGTGGATGTGTCTGACCACATATATGTGGTGAGCCATTCATTTCTTTGTAGTGATCAAGAGTAGACCTACTCTAGTGGTAAACCAAACATTCTCCACGGATCTCTTGATTTCTCCATTGGAGTCTTCGGGTGTTAGCAAGGAAGGTCATTCTGCTTGCATCATCCTCCCTTGATTACCTTGAGAAGCTGCTTCCAAAACGTTCTCTAATTTGGCAGAGGATAGATGCTCTTGTTCTAAACATCATTATTGGAGGAAAATATCACGCGAAGCTTGAGAGATATTTGTCCCAAAATTTGTGCAGAAGAAAATTTTTCTATCTAGATTATGGGTTTCCCCCTCAGAAAATAAGAGAATAATATGTCACCTGAAATTTAATTCACTAGGTAATAATAAATAATTCTCACAACTGTCATTACTTATTTTATTATTCTGTGTGAAAACTTCATATCAAATAATCACTACAATTCCATTATTTATATGACATGGATTTATCAGGAATGATACAATTAATTATTAGTTTAATCATATAATATTTAATATTATTTTATCACATGACCCTTTAACTTAGTCAATCCAACCATCAAAATATTTATCAGACCGTGAATAACTACTATTTATTTATAAGATCAATAAATAAATTTAAATGCATTATTCTCCAACATATAAATAAAATACAATCAGGAATACCTGAGTAATTATTAAACCATAACCGGGAATAATATTTTTTTAAATTATTAACTAATAAATTATTTAACTAAGATTATCGATACATTTGTTGTGTGACCCTCTAGGCCTCTTTCCCAGTGGAATTAAGAGATACCACCTAAATTCCATGGTTATCATCTAGCAACATGCTAAGACACCCATAGAGAAATATGTTAATTCCATGACGACTTGTCACCTCATGCGAACACATGTCCTATAATATAATCCCTTTATCACAATATCTTCAATCGAAAAGGTTTCATGCTAGTGTCATCTAACTATTCGCCTAATAACTCGTTATTTGACATTCTAGAAATAGAACATGCCTAGTGAACACCATGGGCATTGATTTATTTAGGCTATATCATTTCTATTAAAGGGCCTATGAAATTTACTTATGTTAATGAATGTAAGGGATAAATAATTTCTAGCATTATTCATTAATGAAATATTACTCGTTATAAACCAAACGTATCCTACCACGTCACATGAATATTTCATCAATATTTTTTCTAACACATCAATGTGAGTGACTAATAGTATCCATTAATGATAATATTAAATTCTAAGGACCATTACAGACGTCCAAAGATAGGAAAATCCAATGACAATTATAATGTTGATTTCCTTCTATCGGGTCTCGTTCTCCTTATATGCTTCTAGATATCACTAGGGGTTTACACCATTGGAAGGTTCCTTAATATAATATTGGTCTCCTTAAATGATAGCCTCTATCATTTGTGTTCCTTAAAATAATATCATCTGGCCAAAGAACATTTATTTAAGAATAGTGTCATGGATCATCCAAGATCTCATCATATTTGGGAACTGCTATGAACTTTTAGTGCGATAGCTACTCTTGGGAAATTATCACATTCCTTGTTACACAGAAGAAAAATCATGATTTGATATTGAATTTAATAATATTAAAAACCATGTATATAAGTTTATCATAACTAATATTGAAGTTGGTTCTACGGCACCAACTCCAATAGACTCCCACAAGAACTAGAGGAAACTGCTAACAACCTTCAGTCAACTAGCCCTCATATGATATTCATGCTTCTACTGAGATAGGAATTTAGTCACGTGGTCCTCCATGTTCCCCTTCATGAACATTCTACTCTCTAAAAGATCACCCCTCTGATGAAAATACCTCAGGAGGTGATACTTTCAGAGTATGTTCTTTATCTATTGATGTGACCTTGGCTCCCTTATATGATCCAACACTGTAGTATTATCATAATACAATGTGACATTGTCTCTACTACTAGGAATTACATCAAGCTACTATATAATGACTTCAATCCAGATAGCTTCTTTGAGTACATAAAAAGAATCTATATATACAAACTCCGACATAGAGTCAGTGACAACTAGCTTCTTTGAACTCTTACATCTCACAGCTCCTCTATTAAGACAAAAACAATATCCTGATTGCATCATTAGATCATTAGGGTCTATCTAAAAAGTAACATCAGCATACCCTAGGATGAAAAGCTTCTCAAAACCTCCATACACTAGGAACATATACTCAGTTCTTCACAAATACTTAAGGATAGCCTTAATAGTAGTCCAATGATGTTCTCCTAGATCTGCTTGATATCTTCCTAACATTATCAGTGCATAGGTGACATCATGTCTAATATTTAACAAGGAATACATTGTTGATATAGTTTCAGAAGAGTATGCGATCTTACTCATTCCTTCTTTCTCCAATTGTAATTGGGGACACATTTTCATAGATTTATGAATACCATGTGAAACTAGTACCGATAACTTCTAGGAATGTTCCCTATTAAATATCTTTTGGGTAAAGTAAATATATTTAATTTGACTTTGTCCATGGAGCCTCTTGAATCTAACACTAATGATATTGATCCCTAGAATATAGGCCATGTCACTTATGTCCTTCATGGATAATTTCTTGTTCAACCACTCCTTAATAGATTGAAAAAATGGTATGTCATTTCCAATAAATAATATGTCATAAACATATACTACTAGGATAAAAATGACATTCCCTTTAAAACATTTGTAAACACATGGATCACATTCATTATTAAAGAAACCATGTTCTCTTATGGCTTCATAGAATCATATATTCCTTGACCTAGATACATGCTTCAATCCATAAATAGACCTTTTCAACCTACAAACCCTTTTTGCATCACTTGGTGTAAAAACATATTAAAGTTGTGTCATGAAGACATCTTCATGAAGGTTCACGTTAAGGAATATTGTTTTTGAATCCATCTTCTAAATCTCATAGTCATGGTAATCTACTTTGGAAAATATTATTATGAAGGATTTAAACATGGAAACTGGTGAAAAATTTTAATCATAGTAAATTACATGATGCTTCTTAAAAACATTAGGTACTAGCCTTGTTTTATAGTTACATACATTACCATATATGTCTAGTTTCTTTTTGGAATCCCATTTACATCCAACATGATTTACATCAATTATCACATTGACAAGAACCAAAACATGGTTCTAATACATGAATCCATATTGGAATTCATAGATTCAAGACATCTTACAGCTTCTAAGGACTCTACTTCCTCCTTATAGGTGAGAGGTTCATCATTTTCAAACAATAATGAGTCACCATCCTCGCTGAAAATAAACCCATATGTATCTGGTTCTCTTACCTCTCTCACATTCCTATGAAATACTTTCTTTTCACGGGCAAATTCATCCACAGGGTCCTATGGAAATTGTTCCTATACCAACTCCTATGTATCGTGAGTATAAAATTCATCAATGATAATATTACTCCCACTATCCTTTATAAGGATATTATCCCCCTCAGGAAAGATATGCTATCTACAAACAGTCACGTTCTTGTCTGAGGTGTTGTATAGGTAGTATAAAATTTTTATCATGGATTTCCCTATAAAGATACACCTCGTGCCTTGGGGTTCTAGTTTGTTGCGTGAGAAATCCTTAACAAACATCTCACATCCCCATAAACATGTATGTGACAAAAAAGGTTACATTCAACTTCATAACTAGAAGGGAATTATGTTTTCTTCCTTAGTTGGAACTTTGTTTAATGTGTATCCCATAGTTTGTAATTCATATACCCAAAAGGACAATAGAATATTTTAATGACTCATCATCGACCTTACCATGTAAAACCATGTATCGTTACTCCTTTCACTAACTGTAATGCTTCGACCCTAGATTCCCAGAGTCGGTGCATTATTTTAAAACATTGGCATGATTACAATGAATCATGCCCTGAATGACCGATAAGTTTAGTAGTCTTGGAAAATATATTACATACATGATCGTTACATTACTCTTTCTATCATACAACACAACCAAATAATACTTTGAGAATTCCATTTTTCCCTTATCTCAACCCAATATCTCAAACATAAAAGACTTCTTGGGATCCTAGGAAAATAAAACATAAGAATAGTGTGAGCTTAGATTATAGGTAAGGATAAATAATTTAAAGGAAGATATATACATTTAAGGAAAGATGTGTAATAAAAAATATGCTTTTAAACATAATCTTGAATATAATATGGAAAAAATAAATCAAACATTTCCATATAAACAAGCACATGGATATTATACTAGTCGAATAATCACATGTAATAAATAATTTCCTAATGAGGGAATGCACAACACCAGTCATTAATTTATATGTCATGGAATCATACCAGGACCTTGGGGATAACTGTAACTGGACCCCATCCTAGAGATCCTCTTTAACCGGACTCCATCCTGGAGAGCCTCTGTAACCGGACACCAACCTGGAGAGCCACTGTAACCGTGCTCCAACCTGAAGAGACTCTGTAACCAGACTCTAACCCGGTGGGTCTTGTGTAACTGGACCCCAAACGAAAGGGCATACTTTTACTGGTCCCCAACCCAGAATATACCAGTCCAATACATTCATCTTAAGAAAATGTTGAAATATAACATAAACATTCATATTAAAACTCGCATATGAAATGTCAATACATTAACTATAAACCATGAATGGAATAAACATAACTCATCCATAGTCAATCATTTCAGAAATACATAAATACAATATGTAATATTTGTGTCATAATAAATCAACATCAATCAAGTGTAAAATTTTCCAAATGATATTGAAATAGTTGAAATCAAAACAATTTGACAGAAGTATTTCTTTCTATTTTCAAATCAATTAATTGTTACATAATTATGAAGAAAAAATTTATTTTGAAAATATTTTTATAAGCTTTTATGGGAGGTTTATACGATGTTATAATGTTGGAAAATATCCACACCCACCGTATAAGTTAATAAAACATTCTTACCTTAATTTTTTCAAAATGTTCCTAAAGTACCTTGTTTGGAAAAGAACAGATAGATACATTTAAAAAAATCTAATAAAAATTAATATAATGGTATAAATTACTTAATCCCAAAGTATAGTAAATAGTACAAATGTTTTGAAATACATTTTTAAGAAAACATGGACGTGGACGATAAATAGGTCCTAGTAGATACTTACGTAAAAACAACTTCGGATAATAAAGAGATTGTGAAATTAACCCTTACCTTGTACATTTCCTTGGTTGAGGGTACATTAACGTCCTGTATAATAGTTAAATCATTTTTAGTGAATTATAAAGTAACCATATACCTAATTATAATATCATATATGATCTTCTAATAATGATTTGTTAATAATATTTTAGTATTATCGTCATTTCGGGTGTTAATTGATTCGGTGTCCTTTATATTATTTGATAATTGATTCATTTTTGTTAAGGATGGGATGTTTATTATTCATATTAATAATGATATCAAGTCTTTAAGCATTAATTTTAATCATCAAATGAAAATATTTCTCGAATTGTTACGATGGGGAACGAATCACATCGTGTTCATGAAGATGGCAATCCGTATGTACGCACGAGCGACAATATCATTCTTTTAATATTAAAATTGTATATAATTAGATAATATTTAATATATGAAGAATCATTAACATGTTATATTTATTATTTACATAAATTATAAATCATTATTATATCCATCCAAATAATAATGTATTGAATAACAATTGCACCACGACGTGGAGACGGTAAACCGTATGTACACACGTATGGTGACATGTCATTCATTGGATGGATAGAATAATGAATAAATTTGTACCATATTTATAATAACATAAATTTATATAGAAGATATAGGAGTTAGTGTTTTATAATGGAAACAACAAGGAAATAATAAGCGGAAGAAGAAAAGAACTTGAAAGAGGTGATGAAATATTTACCTCTTATTCGTGTTCTTCCTTTTGATTTGATCAAAAGGGATCCTTAGGTTGGTTTTATTTATAATGGAAGGAATCTAGGATAAACGGAGGACAATTGAGAGTATATTTGTCCAAGGGTTGGCCGAGAAAAATTTCTTTGAAGGTTTGAATTTGAGAGAAGGTGAAGTTTCCTTTTATAAGAGGGGTGAGGGGCATCTTAGGAAAAGATTGATATATTACTTTATAATAAAATCATATTCAGTTTATAATTGCTCAAAAATTATTTATTTATCATCTAAAGTGGGTTGTGTTTAAATCCTCTCAACCAATTGGTTTTAGACAAGTTTATGTTGCCATTTTATCCTTATCATTTATATTTAACTCTAAGATAAATAATTTAACTTTTACTGTGTCTTCTTGTATTCTAAAACTATATGGTTAATTAATTTACAATAAACAACCAATATCACCTAAATTTATTCATTAAGGACATATAAAAAATTATCTATGCCCTTTTCCTGAACCCTAAATTTTTAGAATATATTATCAACCAATAATAATGTATTTGTTTTAAAAATTAAATTATGTCAATTTTGACACTATTTGGTATTTTGTTTTTTTTTTGAAAATCATAACAACATTATAACTTATAAAAAAATTTATAAAATCAACCCTAAAATTTAATATTAACATATTAAATTAGTGAAATTCTTTAAAAGGCAAAAATTAATTTTTTTTTGGATATTTATAATATCAATTTTTTTAATCGTTCATTGATTAGGTAATTACTCCATCATCATTGTGTCATCATTAAATTAAATTATTTAATGTATAAAAATTATAAATAAAATACCATTATGTTGGAAATATTATTATGTTTTTAATGAATATTTATAGGCGAATTTTTCTTATGTATTACGTTATATTAAAATGTTTTAGTTATGAAAACATGAATTTAACACTTTTAACACATCTATAAAATTAAATAATAATAAATGTACTAATCTAATCCAGGTGGACCAGAAGGGTCATATTTAATTCCTTAGGTTGTTTTTTTCTTATAACACTAATCCAATAGAATTAATACATGTGTTAGTGTAATAGTAATAACATTTTTACCAATAATTACCCTATTTTCTTTTAACAGTGGTAAATAAAAGTCCAAAGTAACTATTCATAAAAAATTACTTTTATCTTATTGAACCAAATTTTACTTACTTATATCAATAGTTTCACTCATATTTTTGAAATTCAATTCCCAGAAGCTGTAAAATTATGTTTTATGCAAATTTGCAAATGCTTCTGGCAGTTGGGTAAATGATAGTACAAAGTTAAATAAAATATTTATATATATAAACCTATTATAAAAAGACTGCATTGAATTACATTGAACTTAAATAAGTATTATGTATATATTTTGACATGACATAAATTTAAATAATATAAATAATTATTTAAATTAAAAGGCAGTTTTAACAAATAACGCAGTGTTTTTCACTATTCGTAAAAACTCTAATGTTCTCAGAGAAATACCATAATTTCACATCCAGATAATTTCAATATTATGAATTGAAAAATGACGTCTATTTTAAAAAACTCAGAACATAAAAGTTTCATTTATTAAATTAAAATTAATTCTCGTTATCAAAACCAAAAAGCATGTTTTTAAGAAATAATAACTTTCAAATGATTGACATTTGTTTTTATTCACTTTAAAAGTGAAATTATTTCCAATGACCAACATTAGATGAAATGGTAAAAATATAATATAATTATACTTTCAAACCACTAAAATGTATAAATTAATAGTATAAATTATTTCTATTAAAAAAGTGGTTTTCATTTAAAATTTAGTATTTTCACTATTCATCAAAAATTGAAAGTTATCAGAAAAGTACCAAAATGTTATCCAAACTAAATTTTTATTTCCCACTTCTACAGAAGAATTTAATTTCATTAAATTAAACTTATAGAAGTGTCAAATATTATTTTTAAAATGCCTTCCCCATTAAAAGGCTATATAATTATTATTTTTTTAAATAATTCTTTTATCTGAAGATGTGAATTTGTTCATATATTATGTCTATGTAACATATAATATGGAATCTAAAATAGTAATGAGTATATAAAATTCATTATATAGTTAACGTTATTCATAACTACTTTTGAACTGCTAGTTTGGTAAGTCGTGGTGCGCTTTAACTCGGTATTGCGTGTAGCGCAAGTTATTGAATTGCATTAAATAAATAACGTACTATAAAATTTTGGGGTGTCACATTATCCTCTTCTTCAATAGATTGTGTCCTCACAATTTGAAATTTTTATTTGAAAATAAATGGTTAAAAATAGAAAAATAGCTTGGTGGAAAACCCACATCAGAAATTCGGTTAATACAATTTAGTCTTAATAATAGAGAAAGGGAAATGAAACAGTTACCTCCAAATTATGATCTTGATTAGGAGAACATTGTTGGAAATTAGGGACACATAATTTGAGTGAAAATTTAAATATTTATAGTGAGTGATTGAAGTCATCAATCATAATATATCATTTAAATATATTGACATTACAAATGCATTATCAAAACTATTTTCAATACCAAAATATGTAAAAAGAGTATATGGTATTTATTTTCATTTAAAAAAACATTTTTGCTTGTTAAGGAAGCCAATGAAAAAAAAACTTTCGGTGGCTAAAAGGCCGTTTTCACTACTAATGTTAAATAAACATTACTTTTGTTTCGTTTAGTAAAATGATTCGTAGAAAATGATTCCCCATGAAATGAAAAGTCAAGGGTTTTATAAACCGTATAAAAGAAAGTCATTTAGGAATAAATGGATGCCTCAATGAAAGTATATTGAGACTAAATCCCTTAATTAATGTTTATGAGATAATTTAGTCATACAATAAGAAGGAATATATATATATACTTGACAAGTAGAGTTACATCCTTTAACTAATTCCTACAACAAACTCATCTTTCACTCCCAAATATTTCCAAAAAATATTCTATTTATCCTAACCATATATGTTTCCAAAAATAATGAGTTTATAATTAACCAATAAGACCTTTTAAAAATGAAATTAAATTATAAAATCTATGACATCACATATGCTAGTGGAAGGGGATGCACCCTTGTTTCCCTTCAATTGTGTGTTTAAGTCTCACGGCCTTGACGGACGAGACTAGTTATCATCAGACCTCTAGGTTGTCATTTTTATATCAATCCAAAAATAACATTAACAATAGTATACAATTTCAAACATAATCCATTCCACCCTTTAGACTTATCCAAAATACAGATATCCTAACTCACAGTTCAAAATTTATAATGAAGTTAAACACAATAAAAATCCTTTTTTCAATGTAATTACATGTGAACACCTTCACCATGTATTATATTAAAACATGGTAACACCCTAAATTACCATAAAACCTTATTGATTACATTCATGATCCTCTATTCTTTATATATTATTGGATATATTCCTTATATCCCAAAATATTGAATATTCCAACAATAATGAAATAAAAAAACTATTAATCAGTTCCATGGAAGTCAAGAATATCCAATATAATTATTCTGAATCAACCATATCTTATTCCAAAATCACTACATCATTATCAGGAACATATTAAAAACTACCTTTTTGTAAACCATATATTTTCCATAAAATTGTATCTTACTATTCAGTCATTTTTCATAGAATCCTATAATTTCAAATCCTCAATAAAATAGTATTGCAGTAAAATCCTTATTTATCTCTACAATTCATATAACCATTATATTGTTGATACAACACTCAAATGAAATAATTATATAATAACAACATAATAATAATAGTCATTCTTCTTCATCTGAGGTAGTATCACAACTTGATTATTATCTAATAGAATTATTTTGGGTATACACTGATGACTGGGACATAGATTTTCGTAGTGTCCCAACTCCTTGTAGATGAATCATTTTACAATTGAATCCATTTTCTTACCCTTGAAATCATGTACTAGGTGTCCTTTTTCTCCACACTTATAAAAAACTCACATTCCCTTCAAGCATTTACCATGGTGATTCTTTCCACATTTATCGCATACGGGAAAATCCTTCTTTCCCCTCTTCTCATTATCCATCATTCTCTCTACCATCCTTTTCGTCTCTTGCTTCCCTTCAAAGCCATAATAATCAAGAAATTTTTTACTTATCTTATTAACAATTGAAATTATTTCTTCATATGTTGAGAATACATGGGAGAATATTTCTCTTCTAAATGGTTGCTTATTACCACGAATGATTTGATCCTTATTACTCTTTGGATCATACTTATTACTGGAGTTCTCATTCCTTCTACATGGGTCCATTTCTATACAATGGATTACACTAGTTCAGTTTATAAATCACAATGAATAATTCCAAACTTATAAAATACCTAATGTAAATTGAACAGTTTATGGATAAAATCCAAAATCATAAAAACATTTTCATTAAGGATGTATATACTAATAAATCCTTCATAATGATTTTTATAGAAAATGAGAATTATCATAAGAATATCCCCGGGAGTGTCGTAACCAAGAGTGAATCAAGGATTTTTGTCGTGCACCAGTTCCCGTTCGAGTCTCTCTTAATGCGGTGTTTTTGGGTTGTACCCCTAGGTACATTTGTGCCAGAGCTTCCATTAACTGCTCGTTTATAGATAGGGATTTATTTTCTTTGAAAACTCCCAAAATCCCTACATTACCTAAATTCAAGGAAGTTCTTCTATAATAATGCTCAAAGTCTCTCTTAGGGTAATGTGATCTAATAAAAGTTTATCTAAATCTAGTTTCCAAGGTTATTCCTAAACATTCTCTGATACCAACTGTAATGCCCCAACCCTAGATTCTCAGAGTCTGTGCATTATTTTTATACACTGTCATGATTATAAGGAGTCAAATTCCGAATGACCGATCCGTTTAAAAGCCTTGGAAAATAGATTACATACATGAACGTTACATTACAAATTCTAAAATAAAAAAAAATCCTTTGAGAATGTCATTGCTCCCCTATCTTAACCCTGCATCTCAACCATAAAACACTTCTTGGGATCCTGGGAAAAAAACATAAGAAAGGGGTGAGATCAGATGCTCAGTAAGGGTAAATAATATAGTGGAATATATAACCTTTTTGGGAAATATGTGTAATAATATCAATAGCCTTTAAAATTTAAAAATAAGAATATTATGCAAAAAAAAAAATCAAACATTACCATATAAACATGCACATGCATATTCTTCTAGTAGAATAATCATATGTAATAATTAATTTCATAATGAGGGAATGTACAATACCAGACATTTATTTTTGTGTCAAGCCCTCATGCCAATACCTAGGGGCTAACTCTAACTGTACCCCAATCAGGAGATCCTCTGTAATCAGACTCCAACCCGGAGAGCCTCTGTAACCGGAATCCAACCTAGAGAGCCTATGTAACCAATCTCCAACCCGAAGAGCCTCTGTAATCGGACTCCATCCTTGAGGGAATGTTGTAACCAGACCCCAACCCGGAGGGCTTACATTAACTGGTCCCCAACTCAAAAAATACTAGTCCAATACATTCATCCTAAGATAAGGTTGAAATATAACAAAAACATTCATTTAAAAAATAGCATACGAAATATCAATACATTAACCATAAACCATAAATGGAATAAAAATAACTCATCCATAGTCAAACATATCACAAGACCTAAAATACACTATGGAAGATTTGTATCATAATAAATCATCTTCGAACAAGTGTAAAATTTATCAAAGGATGTTGAAAAAGATGAAATCAAAACTATTAGAGAGAAATATATATTTATATTTTGAAATCATTTAAGAGTAACATAATTATAAAAGAAAAAATTTACTTTGAAAATATTATGATAATCTTTTAAGGGAATATTCAACGATGTTATAGTGGCGGAAAATATCTGCACCCACTGTAAAAGATAAAAAAACATTCTTACATTAATTTTGTTGAAAATGAAATAAAGTACATTGTTTGGAAAACAACAGAAAGATTCCATTATATGCATCATATAAAAAATAAAACAATGGTATAAATGAATTTGTACCAAAGTCTATTAAATAGTAAAAATGTGTTGAAATACATTTTTAAGAAAACATGGATGTGGATGATAAAGAGGTCCCAATAGATACTTATATAAAAACAATCTCAGATAATAAAGAGATTTTGAAAATTTCCCTTAACTGGTACATTTCTTTGGATGATGGTACGTTAACCTCCTGTATAATAGTTATATAATTGTTACTAAATTATAAAAGAACCATATACATAATTAATATCATATATGATCTTCTAATAATTATTTGTTAATAATATTTTAGTATTATCATCGTGTCTGGTGTTAACTGATTTGCTTTCCTTTATATTATATGTTTTGTGAATAATTTTTATTATGTATGGGATGTTTCTTATTCATATACATAATGATTTCAAGACTTTAAAAATTATTTTTAATCATCAAATATGAATTAGTCTTGAATGGTTGCGATGTGGAAGGAATATCATCACGTTCATGGAGACTGTAATCCGTACGTACACACGAGCGGAAATATCATTTTTTGATATTGAAATCATATATAATTAGATGGTATATCATAAATAAAGAATCATTAACATGTTATATTTACTATTTACATCAATTATACATCGTTATTATACACGTCCAAATGATAATGTATTGAACAACAACTACACCACGATGTGGAGACGGTAAGCCGTGCGTACGGAGGTATGGTGACATGTCATTCATAGGATGGATAGAATAGTGAATATGGTAGTACCATATTTATAAAAAAATAAATATATATAGATTATACTGGAGTTATTTTTTTATAATGGAAACAATAAGGAATGAAGAAGTGGAAGAAGAAAAGAACTTGAAAGAGGTGATGAAATATTTACCTCTTCTTCAGGTTATCCCATTTGATTTGATCAATAGGGCTCCATAGGTTCGATTTATGACAAATTAAATTCCATTAGGATGAAGGGAGGATAGTTTATATTATATTTTTACAGGTTTTTTCCGAGCCAAATGGAATTGAAGGTTTGAATTTGAGAGAAGGGGGAGTGCCCTTATATAAGAGGGGTGAGGGGTACCTTAGGAAAAGAATGAAAAATTATTTTATAATAAAATAATATTCGGTTTGTAATGGCTCAAAATTAATTTTTTTCAATGATAGAATGGGGATGGGTCTAAATAGTCTCAACAAATAGGTTTTATACATGTTAATGTTACCATTTTAACCTTATATTTTAGATTTAACTCTAAGATAAATAATTTAACTTTTACCGTGTCTTCTTGTATTCTTACAAAATATGGTTAAAAAACATACTATATACATCCAAGAGAACCTCAAATTGTTCATTAATGACATATATAATATTATTTAAGCCCTTTTTCCTAACCATATATTTTGAGGAATATTATATCAAACAATAATATAGTATTTGTTTTAAAAATTAATTTATGACATTTTTGACACTATTTGGTATTTTGTTGTTTTTTGAAGGTCATAAAAACCATAAAACATCGAAAAAAACTATCTAATAAATAATAAATTTTCATATTAACCTATAAAATTAATCTAATTCATATAAAGTCTCAAATTACATTTATTTGGATATTTATAATATCGATTATTTTAATCATTCATTAATAAGGTAATTACTGCATCATCATTGTGTCATAAATAAATTAAATTATTCAATGTCTAAAAATAATAAATAAAATACCATAATTTATTAAATCTTTTTATCTTTCTAATGAATATTTGTAGTTGAATTTATCTTATGTATAACCCTATATTAAAATGTTTTAGTTATGAAAGCTTGAATTTAACACTTTTAATTGTTCTTCAAATTATATAATAATAAATGTCCTAATACAATACAAGTGGACCTAAAGGGTCATATTTTATACCTAAGGTTGTTTTTTGTTGATTTAAACTTTTCCAGTAGAATTAGTACATTTTTTAGGGTAATAATAATATTGTTTTTACCTTTAATTACACTATTTACTTTTAACTGTGGTAAATAAAAGTCAAAAGATACTATTCAACAAACAATTTATCTTATAGAATCACATTTTACATACTGATATCAACCACATCACTCGAAGTTTTTAAATTCAATTCATATAAGTGGTAAAATTATTTTTTATGCAAATTTACAAAATCTCCTAGGAGGTGGGTAAAAGACGATAAAAAGTTCAATAAAATTTTCAGATATCTAAACATATTTTAAAATGAATTATATTTAACATATATGGGTAATATATATCTATTATTACCTAAAATAAATTTAAATAAAATAAATAATTATTTAAATAAAAACTCTGTTTTAACCAATAGTGTTGTGTTTTTCAATATTCGTAGAAAACTGAAAGTTCCAAGAAAAATAAAAAAATTTCCCCATAAGATAATTTTAATATTATGAATTCAAAAATGAAGACTATTCTACAAAATTAAAATCATATATGTTTCATTTATTAAATTAATATTAATCCCCTTTGTCAAAACGAAAAAGCGTGTTTTTATGAAATAATAACTATCAAAAGAATGACACATTTTTATGATCAATTTCAAAGTGAAATTAATTATAATGAACAAAATTAGATTAAATGGTAAAATAATAATCTAATTATTCTTTAAAACCACTGAAATGTATAATTTAACACTAAAAATTATTACTATTAAAAAAGTTGTTTTCAATTAAAATTTAGTATTTTTCACTATTCATAAAAAATTGAAAGTTATCTAAAATGTACCAAAAACTTATCCAAACTAAATATTTATGTCCCAATTCTAAATAAGAATTTAATTTAATTAAATTTAATATATATAAGTGTAAAATATTAGTTTTAAAATGGGTTCCCCATTAAAAGGGATAAAATTCCCCTTTTTGAAAAATTCTTCTTTTATTTGAAAATGTGAATTTGTTCTTAAATTATGTATAAGAAACATATAATATGGATTCTAAATATATAATGAGTATATGAAATTCAAAATTCAGTTATCATTATTCATAATCTCTTTTTAATGACAAGTTTGGTAAGTCGTGATGTGCTTGAACTCAGTGTTGCGTGTAACACAAGTTATTGAATTATTTTGATAAAATAATGTACTATGAAATATTGGGGTGCTACACTAAAATCATTACACTATGGTATAAATGGTGTGATTATTTGTGATAGAATCACAAACTCCAGTAAAAGGATGACGAACCGTTGGTTTTGATATTCTACACCTTGATCTAATCGAATATTCATTATCATCAAACCTAGATGATTCTTTACTTAATTCTTTAATTCATTGAATTTCTCAAAGGACTAAGAGGTGTACCTCATCATGTAAATATATCCATATCTACTCATGTCATTAGTAGAAGTTAGGAAGTAAGAATATCAACCTCGAGATTCTACTATAAATGGTCCACACACATCAGTGTGTACCAATCCAAGATGCTTTGTGTCCTTTTCACTCTATCCAATTAATGGTGGTTTGGTCATTTTCCCTTTTAGAAAAATGTGAAATAAATCAAGTGGTTTTAGCTCAGAAGTGTCTAAATAAACATCTTGATAGTGCTTTGTTAGGTGAATCTCAATTACATGATAAAGACAGTGATTCCACAACTAGGTGTTATATGAGTCATGCGAACATGATTTTTATCGATTTCCTAAACATGGTTTTCATAATTCGATACATACATGTCGTTATTTAAATATGTCACACCAGAACAATTGTTTTACTTATAAAATAAACCGATTTAATTTTTGAACATGAAAATAAATATATCTGTTTCAAAACATGTTAATGAAATTATGTTCTTGGTATCACATGGTACATAATAATACTCTCATAAAACCAAAATCATCCTGATTTGCAATGAAATGTGTTAGTCATAAATGGTAACAGTTGAAATCCTCAAACAATTGGCATCTTACAGATCCACCTCTCATGTAGAAATTTTTTACAATATACTTGGTTCCTACATTTGAATATTGATTTGAGCACTACAAGTTGAATCTAATACCCAATGATTAGATATGGAATGATTTCACTCTATAATGAATGCACCTTTGGCTTCCCCTTTCTTATGGGTGTAGTTCCTCTTCGATTGGTATGACTTTCCACATAGAAGTCATATCACCTCCTTTTCATTAATGTTCCTTTAGATCTTCTTTTTATTTGTCGAAATGTGCTCGAGAGCTTCATAATTATTTTAAATCTATGGCCCCTTTGCCTTTTGCTTCCTTTTTTATTCACTATATGGACTGAAAGTTTGTCATGAACCATGAATATTTCCACTAGAAGAATCAGGGTGAGAAGTTACAATAATTTCATCTCAGTATTTCTCATATTATAATTCAAAATAAAACTTGTGATGTCCTTGGAATGTGATGATAGTATGAGATATGTATAAAACTCATCCATGAATTTAATCCCTATGATATCTAGATTCTTAATGTAGTCAATAATCTTGAATATATATGGTCCAACTAGCATAGAATCTCTAGGATTGGTAATGAACAATGCTTTGGATATCTCATACCTCTATTGTCTTACCTTCTATTTATAGAGATCCCTTAGGAGAGACATCATTTAATAAGCATCAATTTCCACATGTTTCTCCAAGAGATCATTGGTCATGGATGATAGCATGAGGAACTAATCATCTGTTTCACCATTCTGAAATTTCTCTTACACAGAGATCTCCTCATCACAAACCACATTCCCTAGTGAAACTAGTAAGGGTTCTTCTAGAATATATAGTTTCCTTTCATGGAGAAGGATGACCTGATGATTCCTTTGCCTCTCTTGGAAATTAGTGCGGGCGAGGAGGTTTTCCTTCTCAAGTATGGATCACAATGATATGTTTAATATCATTATTAATTTTATTTCTATAAATATGATTACCAATGTTGTAGTATTTTATCTTATAAAATTAATTCAAATAAACAAATAAAAAATCATTAGTCTCCCAATATTTTACAAAACCCAATAGTCCTCACCATTGAATTATGAATATCTTGTTGATTAGATATTATAGTTTCAAGGATCCATATTTAATTCTCATCTCCCCATATTCTAAAGTACAAGAAGCTTCTATGGAATAAGGTAGGCATTCCCCAAGCCAAATACATTAAATCGTCGCTCCATGATCCATTAAGTGGACTCCCCAATCCTAAAATCATTATTTTAGATTTCCCTAACCCTTCACTATCTTTTACACCATGTCAAGATTTGGAAGCCATCCCTTGATGTAAACCAAGATAAGTCAAACCAAATCCTCAAATTATAGTTCCTTGATAATTGAAGGTGTCATAAATTTGGCTGGAAAAACACTTTGAACTATTAGTTCAATTCAAACCGATGTAATGAAAGGCTATAATAACATAACATTTTATTGATGGATTTAATCCTTTATGACAAAATTTCCTCTTCTTATCTTTTCAAATTCTTGTTAATATTTAGTGAGATATAATTAATGGATTAAACATGTCATTAGTATATTCATAAATAAGCCATTTTAGTTTAGTCCTTTCTTACAGGCTTGTATATTAACTGATTTTGTGAGCGCGACAATACATCCATAATGGAAAACAATGAAACTAATAGAAATAAAATAATGGGTATGATCAGTAGATTATCTAATGTTTTTTATCTAGAATTTGATAAAATAAACCTGGCATATGGGGGAAACACCATGAACCTTTTCAGGTTTGTGTTTACATCTTTCCACCTATCCACCTTTGTATCTCCTTGGATTGGTTTTTTCCTCGGCTCCAAACATGAAATACCTCCACTATCCTGGGAGCTCTATCCATTAAATAAGCTTTTAACTCACATGCAGGTGAGGGGTAATATGGGTTTTACATATAAGAAACCATGGGATTGTAGACCCAGCATATTAATGAGGAGAAGGCACGCAAACCAAGAAATTTAATTTAAAAAATAAAATAAAAGGAAACCAATCACTTACAATTGTTTGGCCTAGCTCATGATCATCCACAAATATTAAATGAATGATTCATTCAATAAAACTAGAATTAAATTATTTTATCATTCCTATTAATATAAATCACAATTGAATCGATTAATTATTATGTTTAATTAATCAATCCTTTTATCTTAATCTTTTTTCTGAATTTTCTCGTGATTATCTTCCATTATAATTTTAAACAAATTAATAAATTAATTTAAATTTACCAGTGAACATAACATGTACCATGGTGACCACCCAGTTAATACCATTAAAAAACTAACCAATATGTTATATACTTGTATACACTTTACTCTTTATGACATTTAGTATGCACACATAATTATTATTGTAATACAACTCATTCATGCTATGCTGAACTTTTAACATTACATTGATGTTAATTAAACACAAAAAAACACACACAAATATATATATATATATATATATATCAAACTCCTATCACTTTTTGGGTCCCAGCTTTAATCCCACACAAAGGTACACGTATCAAGCGTAACATTAATATAATAATGAATTTTTAAATCTGTATAATTGGGAAAAAGAAAATGACGTGTAGATCAAACTAAATGGTGTGCACCCTCCTCACCATCTATCCAAAGTACACGCCAAGGGAAACAACATATGAGTTGTACTCCAGAAAACATTGGAGTACACAATATGCCAGAAGGCCACATGTTGTATAGACTCTGCGTTAGACGATCACCAGTCAGGAATGTCGTGTATGGGATACACGTCTTGACCCTAACACGAAGGTTCTACATGCCATGTCCAGTGGGCCACACGGCATGTAGTCCTGATGACCATGTGCCATTGTTTCTTGGTTAACAAGTGGTGTAAGAATTAACTACACCACATTTCATTAATGAACTCAGCTTGAGTAATTTCTGAATTACACCCGATGCACCGAACACAACAACATATTGTGTGATCTGATTTATATGTTATGTATGGAATATTGCACAGATGTAACACCTAATACACATCATTTAATATTGTGTTACCTGGAAATAATCATCAGTGCCTCCTAATGTGATACTCAATTTAATTTTAATAATCAAATTATTTATTTCTATTAGATATGGGAGTAATGAAATAGGATGAACAAATTTTGATATTCATAATAAAAGAATGATTTAACCTTAATTGGAAAACTAAATTACTAAAGCATAAACCATCATAAAATTATTTAAATAATTATAAATGAAAATATGACCGTTCTGATACCACTTGTAGGTTCTATGCATAGTAGAAGATAAGTTCAAAATTTAAATTTTACTATGACCAATTATTACTTTAGGATCATTAAGAAGATGAATGGTAGTATCCACATAATAAAATCCAATATTTATATAAAGAATAAATTTTACTGGAACCCAGATAGAGGATTAAAATATTTTGTTTAAAATGAATTTAATTAAAATAAATAAATACCTCCAAGGTTTTATTTCTTCCTTGATGTGTCTGACAACTGATCTGACGTGAGCCTTTTGTTTCATTGTAGAGATCTATTGTAGATCCCCTCTAATGGTATTTCACACATTCTCCATTAATCTCTACACATTTCCGAAGAAGTCTCCAGGTAATGACACTGAAGGTCATTGCACTTTTTTCATCCTCTCTTGTTCACCTTGAAATCATCAACCAAAGAATTGTGAGATCTAATAGAGGATGGACGCTCTCGTTTTTGAGAGTGATCTTGGAGGAAACATGATCTTGATGATGGATAGATTTTTCTCCAAAAAGGTCAGCACAACCAAAATTTTCTATCAATGCTTTGGGTTTCCCCATTGGATAATAATGGAATAAAATGTAACTAAGAATTTAATTCACTTGGTAATAATAAATAATTACCACAAGTGTCATTACATATTTTGTGACCGTCTAGGACTCTTTCTCAGTGTCATTAGGCGATCCT
The DNA here is from genome assembly GCA_963277665.1 of Viscum album. NCBI lineage: Eukaryota > Viridiplantae > Streptophyta > Magnoliopsida > Santalales > Viscaceae > Viscum > Viscum album. The sequence goes on along the minus strand of OY728121.1, from coordinate 1,148,295,933 downwards.
GCCTAAAGTATAAGGATAGCATCAAGAAACACACCCTAGAACCCATAGAAAACGAAGTTAATTCCACAATGACATGTCCCCTCAAACAAATTCTTTCTAAGTAATATAATTTCGTTATCACAATAAATCTAATCGAGTCGGTTGCATGCGGGCATCATCGACCTTTATACACGATAACTCATTTTTTGACATTCTAGAGATAGAACATGCCTAGGGAACACCGTGGGAATGGATTTATTTAGTCTATACAATTTCCATCAAAGAGCCTGATATAATTACCTATGTTAATGAACATAAGGGATAAATCCTTTATTTCATTATTCATTAATGAAATATTACTCTTGATGCACCCAACATATCATTTCTCTCCATGAACATTTTTCATTAGGATTTTTTCAAGTACATAATTGTGTGATACTCACAATATCCATTAATAATAGTCATAATGTCTATGAAACATTACACACATCTATAGATAAATACGTCTAATGAAACATATAATGTGGATTTCCTACAATTCAGTACTGTTCTCATAATATCCTCCTCAAAATAACCTAGGGTGTACCCCATGAGAATGATATTCAGTGTCCTACGAGTATCCACCTGTGATATCATGTATCATTTGTGTCCCTTAAAATTATATCATCTGGTCATAAAACATTTATTCAAGAGTAGTGTCATGGAACTTCTAGTTTCTCATCCAAACGGGGAACTGCTATGTCCTTTTAGTGCGATAACTACTCTAGGGATATTATCACATGCTATGTCATAGATAAGAACAATCATAATGTGATAATGAATTTTTTAATATTCAAAAACGAGAATATAATATTATCATAATGTACAATGAATTTTTTTCTAGGTAACCAACTCAAACACTCAATATTGGCCAATTGAACATCTAATTTTTTTCATATCATATTGTGGTTTTTCTATTCATCAATCATAATCACCTACTCTTCACAAATATCCATTAGAAATTAAATTTCTTCATCATGCATAATTTTTTAACAATGATTTGAATTCCAGGATCTTCTAGTATTTTACATCCAATTTCAAATAATTGAGATCAATAATATATTTAAATATTTCTTTAAGTTCACGGCTCTTTTAATCCAGAGTCTTTTTGAATTAAAAATAATTAATATTAATAATATTTATTAATGTGTTTAAGAATATTATTTATTATACATATATATAAAAATATATTATGTATTATTAGGAATGTCAAATAGTAATTATTGATTATTCTAGATAATATGATAATACTAAGGCACTTTTTTTAAAAAAAGAACATAAATCTATAAATAATAATAGTAAGGAAAAAATGTTTCATAAATCTAATATCGTCATAATATATTCCATTTTCATTGATGTTCTCTTGTCCCCTAACCAAGAAAATACTGGATTCATCCACGATGTGGTTGTCTATGTCTCTACTCTAACTTAAGCTGCTCCTGTATATTAGTAGTGAAAACCACCTCTACATCCTCCTATGTGACTGGTAGTGGAAGTATAGTATCCACACCTATACCATGTACTGACTCTAAGCATAATGAATGATGGCTAGAAATATCGCCAACATGAGAATGAATATGGCAGCTATGAGTGATTAATAAAACATACAACTCAGTCTAGTAATGATTTATATATTTCTCTAGCTATGACTGAGATGCTGATAGAGAATCTGACTGATCATGATGAACACCCTCCTACTATGGAATATAATTATCCATAATTGGGTCTCCACCCACTGGTACATATATATGTGTCATTGATGGCTCTTCAACCCCATCATCGTGTGTTGGATCAAATATAATTCCATGAAGAAGCTTGCTCATCAAAGGAAGAAACACTACCATAGTGCTGGTAAAATATGCCTCGATCAACGAGCCTCCCTCTACTGGATCAGACATGTGAAGTAGATGGCTGATACGATCATCCTATGAAAAAAAATCCATTGTTAAGTAATGTTAATAAAAAATCTATTGAACAGTGGAAGGAATAATGTATACCAAATGATGAAATCCCCATCCATGTCATGTCAAAATATTGACTGGGGACCTATAATACTAGGTTGAATAATCCAGTTCATCAAAAAAATGAAAACTAACTACCCCACACCTCATAACTGGGAATCCTATTTTCTATCCCATATATCAATATATGTGTCATAATATATCCTCCAATCAAATATTCTCCTCCATGACATATTTAAAGAATGAAGTGAAGCTAACTGACTAGGCGGATAAGGAATATGCCAATGGAATCCAAGCTGCCTCATATCTCTATTGGTCTAATACCACTAGACAATATGAAAACGAATCAATGGAACCATATAGGAGTATGTATCCAGGATCTTCGTACAATACAGTGGAAGACTTTGGATGATTTAATCTATTTAAAAAATGAATTTAATCTGAAAAATGAAAAATCAATTAATAAATGATGATTTGTGTACTAAATAATTAGGATTTGACAATATAAATAATAATCACTTAAATCTTCTGGTTGAAGGCTGTCATGCAAAATTCTATAGGCATGGATGCCATGTATAACAAAATGTGAATGTCGATGTGCCTAACTCTACCTGCAGATAACATTGTTATAGTTACATTACATAATAAAATGATTTAAAATTATGATATATATTTGATGGAGGGAATAATAAACCATCATGCATGTGGAAACTCTACTACAATATCTATAGGCAATGGCACACATGCATGTGGATAAAAATGAGGGATGTGCTCCCATACCCGCATCTATATAAGAACAACACATAGTGTGATCTGTATCTTATCGATGCGACATGCACTACATTTCACCCCATATGTATATTATAGGAAAATATACCCACAGTTATACTGGCCTAGCTAGTCCAACTCCTCTTAATTAGATAAATACATCATCTGCACTAAAATAGTGGAGTGATAAATGAAAATTGGGCCACCGATCAGCCTCAAAATATATGCCTTTGAAAATTATGGAACATGATCTCATCAACATCCTCGACAATATGTGTGAAATGATGATCAAACCAGGTCATGTGTAATCTACCACTGATGATGGACCTTCCATCATTAGGGACCCTTATTCCTCGTAATCTATAAACAAGATCTAACAAATATTCACCAACTCATCCGGTCACAGTAGCACCATCGATAGGGATGCCCAACATAATTGACACATCCTACATGGTAATGATCATGTCCCCTATCAAAAAAGGAATGAATGTGTATTGGGCCTCCATCTCACTATGAATGTAGCAATGTGATGATTATTGACAAAGGTGATGTTAGATATCTCTACATCACAGAATCCATCATGAAAAATATCGTGGATTATAACTGGAGGTGGTGCAACATGATGTTAATTATGAGATCTATGCACAGTCAAAGGAAAAAAAATACATCCAAATAAAACCATTCGTGATACAAGATTATCCCGGTATGTGAGTATTTGAGGACTTTCCGTTAGCATAAATGATGTCATTTGTAATTTTTAATAGAGAATTCAATAAAATATGTAAACTAGTATGAAAAAAAATCAAAAAACAAATAAGGTAGAAAATATATGTTGGCGGTGTTGTCGGATTTGGTTATGAAATTTTTTTGATCTCAATTGATGTTTAATTTATTATATGTCTATATAATTAAATAGTGATTATAAAGCCACATTGTATATATGGTAGCATGATATTTTCATTTTCAATGTATGTTTAATTTTTCAATAGTTTTAGTATCACAAAATTCATTATGATAAAATCCATAATTGAGACAAAGAAAAATTGAATCACGTTAGAAATTGAGCTAGTCAGAAATAAAAGGATTTAATACTAAAACATCCAAATATGAAACAAAATATACACATTCATGATAAAATACACAGAATAGATCATGGATGATAGGATGTGGAGCTCTGTCCATACACTATGGGACATCTCCTATGTGTATGTCCTTCTGGATGACAAATACTACATCATAGTCACCCTCTTCATTGTCGAGGCCAATCCATGTCATTTCTAAATCGAGTTGACATTGGTCTTCCTTAGGGGAGTAATCTAGTAGAATGAAACCAATAATTTAAATAATGATAAAAATTGAAAAAAAACCTTAATGAAAACAAAACCAACATATCAAACCAATGAATATCGGGGATGATAGTTGACTGATCAATAGAGATTGGGATATAATTAAAGTCACCAACATGCAACCAATATTCACTATAATAGTTAGAAAAATGTGAACATGCTTTACACTGGGTCAACATAGGGATCCCATTATATATTTACCGAAGTACAATCTAAATTAACCATTGCACATTGATATCTCAATGTCTCCATGGTTCCGCAATCACTGCGCATGTTATCCAATATCCCCAGAAGAAGTCAACCGCTGGTGAATATAGCCCAGTCGTAGAAATCAATTACCAAAAGCTCCTCTTTTCCTTATTAATGGATACGAAACTCTTTCTTTATAACTCATTTAATATCTGATCAATTTAACATTTGAAATTCCAATTTAAACACAATCCATTTTCCATCACCTAATAGGCCATTTGGGACCGGTCAAAAATTCTGTGAACCCGTCTATAAAATTTCTCATTCCCTAACCTTATGATTGAGTGTTTACACACACCATTGAGGAACAAATTTATGTTATACACTATATTTGTGGTCATATGGACATATCTCCTACCACCATCCCATGATAATGACCATTTTCCATTGAAATATGCTTCATATATTCATACACATCTTCATTAGCCCTGCAAATATGATCAGGACTCTGATAGAACCTTTATTATTGGGGATAATATAATGAAACCATAAAATATTAATGTATGAAAAATATGTAAATTTTTTTAAAGAAAAGTATGTTTAGAAAAAAATTCACAACTTGAGGATCGCCTACATTATTGCCTCATATCTAAAATGTTTATACATATTAATTGCAATATGTATAATATAATGTTGATGATAAGGATTAGACATAGTCCATGAAACACTATAACTAGTTATAGTATCTATAATTTCTCAATGGAGATCACATATCAAACACACACCCAAATTTTGTTTGACATGAATGCATACACATGCCAAATACCAGCTCCATCATTAAAAAAATTATTTTTCAACAATTTTGAATGCAAGTGGTAGAAGAGCATGATTACCATCCTGTGTAGATGTAATTAGTAGAACACCTAGATACAGTCTATAAAATAATGTTCCATCAATCAGAATGAATTGTTTATAATATGAAAAATCAATGATGCATGACCTGAATGGCCAAAAATTCATAATGAAATTCACTATTTATTGATCAACACATTGACTGGGGGACACATACTCAATAGTTTCCAAATTATAATCAATATGATTTTTGAGAGACAACAATTCCATATGTAGTGGCAATATTTCATAAGATTCATCCAATCACCAAACACTTTTACAATTTTTTTCTACTTTTTATTTCGAGATTTTTTTAGGATATCATATAGTTAAACAACAGTTGAAATCTATTTTGAACAAGGGAAATTGTAATTTCATGACATATTCATATCATCTCAAAAATAAAAGATGATATAAACTCTACATCATGTGAAGGGTGATCTTGTGACCAGCATGGATGCACAAAAGTCTGTGTTCATTCAAATTTAGTTATCTTCTAACATAAATAAATTTATCATATATTTCCCGTAATAAGAATTTATATTCTACCCCATATTTTTCACATCAAAATGTATATTTGTTATTCTTTTATTTAACAAACACAAATGAGAAATTCCACTCCATTTGGTATTTCATTATCAAATTTTCCATGGAATGTTTACTTTCAAACACCTGCGCAAAGTAGATGGAAATATCATTTGATGCAGATCTATTCCCCATAATGTTAGGGAATTCAGAAGCCTGTGTAATGAAATCCCATTAAAAATGTTTTTGTTGCGACATTCCTTCAACTAAGGAACACAATACTGAAAGATGATTACTACTAATTGGTGGATATCATGGATTCTTTTCTGTTATAGGAACCTCAGAAGGTTCATTACCCACATCACCCTATCATGGATTCTAATCTCTCAGAGGAATCTACGAAGGTTCACTCCCCACACCACCCTCACCTACATCATCTCCTAATGAAACAACAGAATCTTCTTCCTCAGATAAATTTTAAATCACTATATCAGTAGTACACAATGGGATTTCATCAAATTTTCCATCCAATTTCTAACCATATTCATTATAATTTAGTTCTATAACAAGAGTAATATGTGGATGGGGAAATGAATAAGACTATTTGTAAGGACCAACTTCTATCGATCTCGCAAAACAGGGTTCTATAGTAATCGGTTGCAACACATCAATATCACAAATGATCACATACAATTCCATCATTCCATTAGTACACAGTTGATTAAATAACAAAGATTCATCCATACAATCCTCATCATTGACCAGAGGGTGCTACGTGTTCCATAACATTCTGGATATTGAAGATGTCGATATTTTATTGAATTAATTGATTGAAAAACCCTCAGTTGTAACCGACTATGAATATTATTGAGAACATCATCCAATTTCATAAAACCCTGAATATTTTCTACTCTTGAAAGTGGAATACTATATCTAAAACCCAATTCAGTATAAATTACCACACTACTACAATATATTTGAACATACATGATTTCCTAGAAAAAAATTAATAAAATATTATATACTACATCAAAATGTAAAATTAATTAAATTGGTTATGATAGAAAAGTTGATTTGATCTTGATACTTATTCTAGGTATTGGTTTTTCAATATTTAGGTATAGTGATTGTGATATTATTAGAAAATAAAATTACATATAACGTTATATATTTTTATACCACTTGTCAAATGATTTTTAAATTTCTATTACATATGAAAAAATAACCATGACATGATCTTGAGACTAAATATTGATTAGTTTATCATTATCTGATAAACTAACCAAAATCTTATGTGTGGAATACTAGAGTGTCTATTAATTTTTTTTTTCAGAAACCACCAGTCTCCATTCAAACATAAATTCCTCTTATCAAACACCTCTTGTCTAACACCGCTTCTAGAATGAATGTTCTCGAACACCTCTTCAAGGATTCCTCTTATCAATTTACTTTTAATTAATAATTTACTCACATGCATTTGAGTGGGTCTAGGGGTATTAAATGCATTAATTCATTTAATATCTCCCGCTAGTCCTTACGTATCTAGTGATAGATGACTAGAAGGTCATAAATGAAGAAAATAAAATTCAATTATTACAAATTATATAACCATACACGCAAAAAAGACATGAATTTCTTAATTATGAATTGGTTGGTCATCTCAATATCAGTCAACACACAATACTCTAACATGTTTTTTTGATATAATTATTATGTTATACATATTATATAACATTACCTATTAGTAGATGAAATATAAATTAAATATCAACATCTATTTTCCAAAAAAAATTATCTTCTAAATTTGTATATATATATATATAATAACTAAAATTTATAAATATAGTTAAAACTAATATAATTTACACTATCATAATAACCATTATAATACAGATCACATACGTTATTTTCAATTTTATAAAATTTCACACACACACATATATAAATATATATATATATATTATTTTTACATTATAAAACTTTCGAAAGAGAAGTAAATATATTTTATACATTATTACATGAATGAATTACTATTTATACTTTATATTGTTTATATTTATTGATTAATAGGATTATTATAAGTAAATAACATTAAAATAATTTACAATTACATAAAACCCATTAATTTAATATACACTTATGTTATTTTTAATTTAATAAAATTACATATATTTAATTTTTGTTGTTATTTTTATACTTTACAAAATTTAATTAATTATATTTCATTTTTTATTACTTCAAATAGAAATTATTTTCACATAATATAAATATAAATTAATATTTATAAAAAAAATTTTACTATTTCCAAAAAATATATATATTTAAAAAAAAATTAAATATGATACATAATATAACTACGGTATTTTTAATAAATTATTTTTCAAGTGTATATAATATAATAATTTAAATAATATTACTTTAAAAATAACATATTTTATATACATATAAATATATTCAACTCGAATTTTAAATTAAAAATATATATACTTTCAGAAACTATTTTATTTCCCTATTGTAGATAATTTTATAATTTAAATTAATATTACATTAAAAATAACATATTTTATATAAATTTAAATATATTCAACTAAAAAATTAAAATTAAAGATATATAATTTTTTTTATAAAATTTTATTTCCCTAAGTAAAAATAACTTTTTAGACCACATATTTAAAATTCCTAACTTTTAAATATGAATTCATACAAGAAACAACAACTCATTCAAAAATTAAATCATACAAAAGACACTAATTTATACATTCATACATTCATAAATATATATTAAATAAATAAACCATTCACACAAGCACTAATTTCTACCCATCAGATATTAAATAAATAAACCAAAAAAATAAAATAAATAAACATAGATAAAAATTAAAAATTCAAATATAAATTTTAACATCTTAAAAGAAAAAAATATATGTTGAGAATGAATTTTTTCAGGGCTTTAAAACAAAATTCAGTGGTCGAGATTGATATTAGGGGAGGGGTCCTTTTATAGATTTCGGCTGGGGAGATGCGTGAACCTCGTTCACACATCCTTCATCATGTTTGTAAAGGATGTGTGCATGTGGTTCATACATCCTCTACCGCACCTAGGAACCATGAACGGGGTACAAAATTATCTTGCAATTGAAAATGATGTGAGAACCATGTTCACGCATCTAAGGATCCCTTTTAAAAATAATTGGTACCCTATCCCATTAATATTTTTTTTATAATCCCAATAAAAAATCCCTATCTCTCACCACGAAATCTCAATGATGTTGAAGCATACTCATACAAATTCCTCCCCCCTCATTCATCATGTTGTTGCTAAATGACATCTTAATTGTGGGATCCACATCACCATCATCTAAATACTCTAATACATCATTGAGGGTTATCCTATAGTGGCCCAGATGTTTTGAGATCACCTTCTATATCATCATCTCTACCATATCCAGCTTGATGGTGCATGAGACCCTAAGCTATGAACATCTAGGAATGTCCAATAATATCATATTGTGTGTTTTTTTATGTGTGGGAGAAATAACCATTATAATCAATAGAGAGAGTCTCACCATTATTGATAGAGAAGCTCCCCACCTTCAAGGTATTTCTATCACACATTCCCCCATAGGTAATTTATGCCCATTTTATTTTTTAGTTAATATAGATAAATATGTATATTTTTTCATTAAATGAGTATGAAATTGGCCATAATGCCCTATATTTTCAATGATTGTAGTTTTATCATTCTCTTATGGATTGATTCTGAGATGTGGATAAATATAATAATTTTTTAAAATTATTGCAATTCTTGTATTTAATTTTTATTTTCAAAATTAGATACAAATTTATGATGATATGAATATTTAAAAAAAATGTGTTAGAAATATAATATTTCAATGGAACATAATAAACTTCATTTCCAGAGAAGGTTAATACATATCCTGGGTTCAAATAATTTATGATTGATTAATCAAAAAAATAATTACTATTTACAAATATATTTGACTATAAATCTATTTAAGTATAGAGTTAATTAATATCCCACTAATTTGAAGCAGTATCAAAATTATAAACTTCTTGATATATGTATGAAATTTTGTAAAAAATGTAGTCATTTTTAGATTAAAACATTATACATTTAAAAAGAAATTAATTATTTATTTGAATTAAGGAATCATTGAGGTACGTAATAAATCTCAGATATATTAATAACTTTTTTATAAAATTCATATACTGGAATATGTATAGGATAATAATATGAACTTTGTAATAATAATTTTAACTAGGTAACATGGAAGTGATAGTTATTAGATAATTTTCACCAATCCATTTTATGAGGAACTATTTCTTCCCTTGAAAAAATATTTGAATGAATAAATAATATAATAAGAGAATGTGGAAAAAATAGAAGAATATAAATTTTAAATTTTTTAAAAAATAATTTTGTCATGTTGAATTGACTCTATGACCAACTATTAATAACTATCAATACGTTTACTGTCAGAAATTATAATCCCATGATTTTTTTAAACTATTAAAACAATGTTAAAAAACTAATATTTTAACAAATAAAGTAATTTCACCCCTTATTTAATGATATATAAAATACACCATACATATCCCTCCAATAATAACTTATATACCGAAATATGTTATAGAAGTAAAATATTTAGATATTGGTTTATCATTTTTGATAATTATGAAATATAGTAACCAAAAAAAGAGTAATAGTTATATTATCTAATGTTAATAAGAATCCATTTCATCACATTACATAATCACTGTTTTCTATTTATCTTCTTCCGTGATAAGAAATCATAGTTATGATCTTGATATAGTTAGTGATCATATTCATTTATAGAATCAAATATTTTAGTAGAGAAAAACATCTGTGAGAGTTTAAATCTCGAAAATGGTTATAATAGAAAGAAGAAGTTTAAAATTCCTAAAAACATCATTTACTCGTGAATTTGAATTCGATTCATATCAATGGAAAAAAGGGATAAAATCAATTCATAAAGGAATAAAATAAAACATAATTGGTAACATGGACTAAATAAAATTACCATGACAATTTAATTCATGATATATTTTTTCTGAATCTTAGGGGAGGTTACATGTTTGGTATTTCCATTTCATCCACATAGATATGGGTAACATTGGATATTATATTTTCATCTTTTTAATATATTTTCTTACCAATAACCAGACTGGATTTTCATTATGTATGTTCAATATTTTTGACATGTTGTTCAAATGTATATAAATATAAAAGGTTATATTATTTATTTTTATTGAATGTGGATTATTATGATTTTATTTCACAATATTAATTTTTACTTGTGTTCATTTTTTATTCCATTTTTTCTATAAGTTTTACTTTTAGAATTTCTAATTATTACACATGAAATATGATTATAAAAGTAATTTTTCCATGTTAATGGAATGAACCCAGCATATATGTTTATTAGAAATTTGGATGAATCATTCTCAATTAAGTATGTATGATTCTTTATCACTAGTTTTGAAAAACAGTTAATTTGGAACCTATTTTATGCCATGTACTAGGCATGATCATTTAATGGGACAAGGTACATTGGGATTTTCTGTTAATAATGGTGTCATAGAACATTCTATTTTATAGAATTGGAGTCGATTATAATAAATAAAAGATATTTATTTTGGAACTAATATGTTGTGTTACGATTTTGGGTCTAGAAAATACTTTTCATCATGATCCATTAGTTATTCGTGGATAATTGGAATGTGTAATTTTGGGATTTTGATTCATTTTATATTCATTAATGATAAATTAAACAATTATAATGGTATGCTATAGGATAATTAATCATTTTCATATATGATTTCATGAGCATCAGACTAGAAATTAATGCCATGATTCATAAATTTTTTATTTATTTTTGATTTTTTCCAAAGGACCATACGTTTTTATTTTATTAGTTAAGGAGTTATTAGGATTTATATTTAGGAAAATTTATTATGTATTAAATATGCGGATGTGATATATTTTTCTTATTGGATTTTTTTTTCACTATGCCTCAAAAAATTGTCCTAAGAAACATTTGGGAGGGAGTAGAATAATATTTTCCATAGGAAAATATCTTATTGGCCATTATCTCATCTTGGTATTAGTATGAATAGTCTAGATCAATAAATAAAAAAAAATTATGTAAAAACCATTGATGGAATTAATTCTGTAGTTACACTACCAAAACCCAAATTCCATTCAAGGATAAAATGATTCCCAAGAAGAAGAGGATTGGTTGTAGATGAATGAAAAAATATTTCAGCTCAGAGACACAATAGTATATATAAAATAAATTTTGAAACATTTAGTATAGAGTGTTCAAATTGGATAATATGGGAGTCTATTTTGAATGAAATTTTACATGAGTAACACTCTAGGATGAATTTTAATTCACATTTTCGCTTAATTTTCATACTAATATATTACATATTGTCAAGGAATATGTTTCTATTATCCTTGAGAACGGTAGTCATATTGTTTTGGAAAAAAATGGATTTTGGTTAATGTCGTTAATTTTTCATATAAAATAATTAGAAATGAAAACCTAAAATCCTGACCATTTGAAAATATATTTGACATGATTTTAGTTCTATCATTTATTAATTAAATAAGTATTATATTTTAAGGTAAATGATATATCATATATGGTGGGGATTGATTGAAGATAATGAACATAAATGGTTGGCGCATCCCATGATTCTAGTGGAAGTAAGGGTGGATTAGTGGGAAAAATAGAACATGGGGGTTCAAAGGAAAATCCAAGGTTGTGTAACATGTCAATGTAATTTTTTTCATCATCACCTATGGTGGATAAACTACAAAGTATTCATTTTTTTCTATTTCATAGAACCTAAAACCGTTTTTCCAAGATGCTCACATGGATTGTCAAACATATTGACGTGCACATCAGTATAAGAGGAAATTATGTAAATATTTCCAGTGATGGTGATGTCTATTTCTTATGGACCTATAAATTTATGGGTTATTGTTCTTTGAGGATATGATTTTTTTATAGTTAATGGTGTTGAATGTCACACCAAATTATATGTTATGCACAATGAAGAAGGTTTAGTGGAAGATATACCACTCTAACGAGAATAGATTTAATGCCCAGAATGGATTATTATATGGAGGGATATGACATAATAGGATTATAATGTAGAAGAAATGATGAAAAGTATTTGGATAGATTATAGTAGTTGACCTAGGGGATTTGGGTTATACTCATGTTTTAGGGGATGAATCGTGACACCAGGGATCTATCTATATTGCAACCCTTATTGGGGGGATTTTATTGTATACCATAGTGGGTCCAAACTGAATATTCCTCCAATATTTTTTCTATGTGTTAGTAGAACCATATTTTCCCATTCAAACCCTTTGATGATTTACTATGTATAAGATATGAATAAATATAAATTGAGCTATATCATTACACATCTAATCCTCATATTGATTCTCTTTCATGAGTGATGTTTTAGTTGGACTTCCCATAATTATTTTGATTATAATCTTCACCATCTTCATATGTTTTTTTTCAATCATATTTTATATATTTAGGATGAGGTTTTTAAAAATATTTCATTAATAATTAGTTAGTGTTGAATTTATTTTAGGTTTCCAAATTAATTATTTTCCTCATTTATCTCGAATTGTGAACAAATAAGATATTAGTTAATAGGGAATTTTTTGAAAAGGTTTCGGGTGTGAGTAATTGATACCTCCAATTTTGTTGTTTAACAATTTTGTATCGAATAGTGGGTCGGAGAGTTATATATTATTTTGTCTTATGGGTTTAAATAGTTTTATAAACTATTCATGTTTTATAATTAATATTTTTTGTTATTTCTGAGATAGTGGTTTATAGAATTGATGGAATTTCTCTCAAGATTAAAATGGGGCTTGGATGAGCATAGCCTGAGGGGTCCAGTTTAGTACAAGTTAGGTGGACCCTATAATATATATCAATATTATTGATTAAATTTTGTTAACCTAAAGGAATGAGAACATGGATTAAGTTAACGTGGTAGGGGATTAAGATCACTCAATGTGGGGGGGTAAAGAAATGTTCAGCCTTTGATGTCTAAATAATATGATTTTGAAATATTTGAGAAAATATAGTCACTCAATGACTATTTATTCAAATGGAAGATGGTGTAGGTTGAGTTTACTTGTGCAATGGGGTAGATAATGGGGTTTGTATGATATTTGTGCAGCTATAGTTAAAACTTCAGGGCCTACAATTACAAATATGAAGTTTTTTGGCAAATTATATTATGTGAGACATATGTAAGCCACACATGGTATTTAGAAAACCCTACAATGGGTGGATTTAGAGTCTTGGTGTGTTCTATGTGTGGGATATGTCCTCTATGTATAAATATTGTGTGTAAATTAGGGATTCATATAGTTTATAGTTTTTAGATTTTTATAGAAGAATATATCAGATGGAACCAATGTATGGGTCATGGGGACTATCCGGGTGGTTTGGTAGTTGGTTTCCAATAGTCCCTGGGGGAATTGGTGTGGCCTGGATCATGCGGATTAGGATTGAGACATTTATTTCATAATTGGAATGGGATTTTTTCCTTACCCCTTTTCAATATTTTTATATATAGTCTAAAAGTATTTTGGTCTCTATGGGGTTTTGGGTGTGAGTTTTTCTAATTGGAAGTGATTGGGTTATATTAAAGTGATCTAGTTGATTCTTTTATGGGTGAAATGGTAACATCGTTTAGTATGAAATGTTGTTATTTTTTGATAAAATTATAATTTGAGGAACTATTCACCAATCCTATGGTCATTTTTAGTTTCTCACTAATGCTTGTTTATATGCTTGGATTGTGATGTGATGATTGTATGAGGGTCTAAGTGGTAGCTATTTTATGATCAATTGATCTATTAGTTTTTAAATGTGACATTCTTTGTTCAATGCTTCTTTTTTGTGTGACCAAAATTATCCATTATTTAATTATAATACATGATTCATGGACATTCATGGAGTTAGTGGAGGTATGAATTACATATCCTAAATTAATGGGTATTGTTTTGGGATGTGATCATGAAACATGCCTAATGTCAGAAGGGATGATTCAAGGTGATTTCACATGAAACATCATGTCAGAAATCCCCCTGAGAGATATAGTATATTGATGGACAACCATGATAGAGATGGTTCTATTTTAGGTTCTGATTGTGAGACCAACCTTGAGTGGTATGACAAAAGTTGATGTGATCTATCATAGGACTATATGTGAGGTCTCACTATGATTGATATTTTTCTCACATGGATCTCCCTATTGAAAGGGTACTGGCATAGTAAATGGTTGGGATAACCTTCCCTATGTGGGAGGCTAGAGGTCATGTCTTCGTGCGATGGGGAATTTTTCTGGTAGGTACTGTAACATGAGTGATAAGGCAGTGATAATTGTATGGCATAAGACCCAAAAATGGCACATATGGTATGTGTCTAGGTTTGAGGGACAATGAAACATCATTATATGCTATTATACTAGCTAGGATGGTTATGTTACCATGCTGGATGGGATAACTCAGAATATATTGATACATATGCTTATATTTATTAGTATTTATATTATTATTTCCCTCAATATTACAAATATATATGATGACATATATTATAGTTACATAGATAGATATAACTATGATTTATCTCACAACCATATATGGGAACCCATGTTTGTGTCTGTGTATATTATTGAATTTTCATAATAGATATTTCACAGTTGATCGGGTTGGATAAACATGAAACAGATTGGGGATGGGGTTGATCTGAGTCACATGATGGTAGTGGAGACTCCATGGATATTTTATCATTTATGATTTTGTGTGTGGTCATTTATATGGGAGAAATACTTGGACATATTACTATATAACTTGTATTAATATTATTATTTCATAGGGTTGTATTTATTTAGTTATAATTTATTTTTTCTTTAATTATATTATTAAATAACCTTACATGTGACATTTGGTTCTATTATTATTTGTTATTTTATTTTTATTTAGATTATTTTATCCCAAATTATTATCATATACTCTCAACATATGTCAGTATCCCCTAGAATATGTGGTGTTCTACCTGAGGTAATGAGGTTTTATGGATCAAGCATTGTTCATGTGATTTTTTTGAGTGTTACAAAATGGTATCATAGAATATTTACTTTTTTGGTACAAGTTTGGATCTTTCAGTCTTAGAAAGAAATTTTTTGTAGCTTGTGATGGAACATTGGATGGTGCTTTCTAAACAGAATTCAAGTGGGAAACCTAAGTTACTATGGTCATAAGATTATTGTTTCTTTATTTTTATTTTAACTTTGATTTACTTATTTATTTATAATATGTTGTTTATGGTTATTTTTTTATCTCTTTTACCATAATGGATAGAGGCATGTTTAAAAGAATAATAAACACAATATATTACTTCTAGGATATCCATGTCCATTTTTTATAGTTAACATTACTGATGATGGTCGGTAAGCAGTTTAAAGTTCCAATTAAAACTTATATAGTACTATCACCTATAACATGTCCGTAAAATTATTTTAAACTGAACAACAATGTTTTATACTAACGCGTTATAATTATAATTTGGTATAATGTTACATAATAATATATATACATTCTCTTGGTGAAAGAGATGTATGGTAACCCATGGTGGGTGTAATCAAAATTAGATGTTATAATGGCTCATTGCCTTATGGTGATCGAGTGGTTCCCAAACTGACATTTCACCAGTAGACACTATGAATGGTTCCTATTATGCCAAGGGATATACAATTTTATAAAGGTTTTTGTGGGTGTATTGGGGTGACTATACCATCTGATGATAATAATAATGACAACATTCCATAAGGGACATCTCTAACAAGGAAGAAGAGATTTTTAATACTGTAAATAAAGAGATGAAATAGAAATTCTAATAACTATAAAAAATAAACATATGATGCTATTTAGACAAGATTTGGATAACATTTAGGCTACCCATAAATGTTCATATACAAAAGACCCAAGGTAGAACACCTATTAAATTGAGAATCTTCCCATCGCATCATCCATAAACCATTACATTAATATTTTTCACAATGTCCATGCCCATTTCAACTATGTTCTAGGGATCCGTCACTGTCCAATACCTATATTCCATATTATAATGTCTGCACATGTCCTTGAGGACCCATTTCTAGTGTGGTTATAATCATAGATAGCCACCACCAATGGTGTCTCGATCCTGCATACATACATATACTAGTGATTATAAAAATGAAAATAATCATCAATAAACACATTTGACATAAATTTATACTCTCATACTCAATCGTCCCTGAGAAAGACATTACCATACATTTATAACAATAATGTTGAATAATTAATCCACAGTCTATTATACCAGAAGATCCATCATCCTTCAACCCTTTTTTATATTACAAGTCCTTATACACCAAGCTTCAAACATATTTTATAGAGCTATAATCCATATCCCCCAAATAATCATTTAATGTTAAAATTATGACCCAAAATCACATCTTTAATACATACCAAATGTCATAATCACTTAAAATTACATTAAATAATTTCAATATCAATAACTTGATTAACCGAAGGGAGGCCAATAGCACTCCTTCCATAATCTCACCCCAAGGAGCCCAATTGAAATCGGGAGCCCTCTACACCCAAATATTGCTGCCAACTACAACCAATTGTGGCCTTCTTTAGATGGAACCTACTCTATACCTACATTAAACACCATACCCTTTGATATTTTATCTATAGATTCCACCAACCATTGTGAATGGTCAACACTACTTAATCGGTGTTATCCTATTTTCACATTACCTTAATCAGTGTCTCATCTATGCATAGTTAGTGGCATTACCAACAGTCCTTGGATAATCCTATATAAAACATTTTTACCACATTTGAACCACATCTCCCTATAGGGGAAATGGTAAATTAAATATTCCAAATTGTGTAAAATTATATAGCATCGCTTTATATGGTCAATATCACCCAGAGTCACATATTACACCCCTAACATGTTCCCAAAGAACGAAATCAAATGTCACATCATGATAACAATTTCCATAATTATATTTATCTTTACCGACCTACTGTGTAGTTTCGTCATAAACCTACCATGTTATATAAGGATAATCAACATAATTTTAATCATGGTACTATGCAATGGAATCTATTAGGAGTAATGGAAACACTGTATAGTACTTAAACGGTCCTATCTGGTCCACCCAACACATGCCTATTTAACAAGCATAACAAATTACATGTTCAATTTTGGAATATTCCAGTCACCAACTAACCTATACTCTTAGGAATAAACTCATAAAATACCATAAATTTATTAAAGATCAAACATAATGAATTGGGAATGGATATAATAACACATAAAATAAAACCAAAAAACCATAAACTATGAGAAATGGCTTAGAATTAAAAAGAAACAGATAATGGTTAAAGGATGAAGTATAGAATAACCCATATCTCCAAATAAAAATGATCAACAATAAATTACACCAATATATGAGTTATAAATATCATGGAAGAGAATAAACCAAAAGTGTATAGAATTGAATTTGTCTTGATATTGACCATCCAAAAAACCTTCCAAAAATCCATCACATCACATAGAACAATTTACCTTCATTTTTTCGCATGACATGATTCATGATTTGAAGAATTTGTCAAAACAACAATTAAGTAAGGTATTGTACCTTAACCAATGATGGATAATTATACATTGTGACACCTTGTGTAATGGTGTGAATGGTTGTGGACAACATCTATTTTTAATGCACCTTACCATTTTTCCAAAACACATGCCATGTCATCAAGGCCCCAAAACATTCAAAACTGGGTAAAAATACATGGTATTTAAAAAAAATTACAGGATTTTATCTTAGACAATATATAGTGTTTTATAGCCTACTAATAAAATAATATCTCATTATTATTCTATTTTGGACATACACTGAGCATACATCTTATCTTACCCATGTATTAAAATATCAAATTTCCCTAACACCAGAGAAATGTTTAATGCCTATGTATCATTATAAATATCTTGGACGAACTCATTTATTCAACCAAAAATATTAATTAGTTCCATTGGAACTCCCAACTATTGTCTTTATTTATACATTTACTTCTAATTCTAATATATAAACATCTTTATGGTAGTATAGTGACCATCATCATAGAACACTCATTATCCCACCACTGTACAATATTACTCCCACATTCTCTCATATTATCATTTCATAAATTTATCATACAAGATTATTGTAAAACCCACATCACCCTTGATGATCAAACAAATCTAATAACAAATCATATCCTTACATAAATCATATAGTTTTCTTTTTACCATATACATCCCATGTTTCTGTCCATTACCATATAAATTCCACTTCACTCGTAATTCCTACATATGTCACACATCACTCCTAATGCCTACATTTTAACCAATATGATGTTAATTTACATTCCATTCATGAAAATAATACTTCAGTATCCATACAAAAAAATCATAAATCCTTGCTAGACTCATCCAGTACTTATGATAGTTTTCAACTATCTAATATACTCCATTCCAATTTTATGGATTAAAATATGTTATTATGATTGTTGAATACATGATTCATGTATTTCATATGTAACTATACTCCTGACATTCCCCTTCCCACACTACTTGTTATCTCTATCATAACTGTGTTCTCTATATTAAAAACAATCCTAGCTACTAGATTTTGATTCAGCTAACTATCCTACCATAGATCTAAAAGACTGACCTAGTCCATTAATCCCAGTTGTTCATGAATTTTTCCAATAAAATGGCTCCAAATTCCCTATATGGTCCGCAAACCATATACTCATTCGTTGTCCCATTACAATGATTTCAAACATGTCCTATATTCCCAAACTAGAAATATTTCACTATTGGTCGACTCTATAGTGTAATCCTCATGAATATACTCTGACTACAGTGTTGGGCCTCCATTGTCCCAAAATCAAGATACCCTGTAAACTAATTCATATGTCACATGAAACCACTATCTAGGATTGTATTTTCCCATCTATCATGTTTTTTAAAGATACCAGTGCATGTTTCACTTCCATTGAGAATGAGGTCATCCTGAATATGTTTCCATATTCCATGATATCATCCATATAATATCTTCTATATATTCCATCATTGATATTTCATATCCACCCATCAACTGGGTGAGAAACAATAGTTTTTAAACGTCCTAGGGATCCCATAAATGAGATATCTACATATTTTATGTGGAAAATGTTTTAATAGTTGGTTCCCTAGACCAAACATGAACTGTATGTTTGATTACCATATCATGTATATAGTGAGATATGTATGGTTTTTATGTTCCATTATAGTTTATACATTTATAAATATAATATTAAATATTAATTCACTTATAAAAATTTCCATATCAACTAGTTATATTAGATCTCAGGCTATAAGGAACGCCTTAAGATACAATAAAATTAATTATAAAAAAAGGTTATATGGTCTAGATATATCATACTAACTCTAAATAGTTTATTTTTGATTATCAAGTGATAGGGTATCATAATCATTGAGACTTATTCTCATGAAGTTAACACTTGGTGATATTTCTTAGATATATACTAAGGACTGCCATGCAAATAGGAACACATGTTTCAGGTGTCATTTGTGTTTCCTATCTATGAACATCTGTATTGGTCTCCTCACATGAGATAATACTAAATGTGTTCCATTTGATTTCATAATTTAATACAAGAAAAACACAGGAAAATTAAATCTTGGAAAGGTATCATGTTTTGAGTGTGTCATTGGTGGGATTTCATTAGCTGAATGATCATGAATGGATTTGTGACTTCGAAGATGAAGAAGAAATATCTTGGATGTGGTTGATCAGGATGGTAGTACATCTCAATGTATATTTACAGGTAATTTCAGAGTAAATCTGTCTATTAAGACCAATAAAAAATAAAACAATAATGGATGATGGAATATGTGTGTGTCCTACATTATGAGATATCTAAATACAAAATAGATTATATTACACATAAATTGTTCATAGGTTTTCTGTCATGACTATGAATATCCTTATCTATTTAGGGGTCTTTATGGGTTGCTGGAATCCGTTATTAGTTTATGAATATTATTCACTACTATGAAGATAAGGGTCTAGAGGGTCATACAAAATAGTTCATTCATGAATCTGCCATATTTAGTGGAATAAATATATCAAAAAGTGTAAATCCAACCATTGTGTTTAGGATTTGTCCACGAATTTGTGATCACCAAAAGAATAAATAAATTCATATTATACAAGAAATAAAATTGATTTGAATTTTTTATTAAATCTATTCACAAGGAATATCATGAATACAAAAAATTATTATTCTAAAGAATATTATTTTAATATTTTAGTTTCACTAAATATTAGCATAAATATCGATTCAAGTTATTAACTCAGTTTTATCATGTAATATATTTAATATATTTTATAATTATGTTATAAAATATAAATATTATTAATTATTTAGTTTAGTTCATCATAATTGTTTATGTAGTGGATGTTAAACACACTAGGGTTAGGTAAACCTTTTGATGTATTTGAGAATCTACAATAAATTGGTGAGAAAGGTACTCACACAAATACTATTCACTATTAGATTTGTATAGTCTCTATCTCCTCTTCTTATTTCTAGAGAGAGATGATCCCAGTCCAAGTGATTCTATCAATCTCATCTCATATCATCAAGGGCAGATCGATGCGGTGATCGTCGAGACATAGAATTATTTTTTGGATCTCCATACTAGAAGTCATAATTCAATGATCAACACTTCTTAGGTATTTTGAAGCATGTATAGATGATCTAGATGGATTCAACTTCGAATCATTTAAGCAATGATCATCAATGGAAAGACAATTTTGAGCACATATTTATATAAAAGATGAATGATTTTTATTTAATTTTTATGATCTGTTTAATTTAAGTATGATCATCATACCGTACTGGGTCCTAGATTTCCATAGATTATATGTTATTTCATCGTGATGATAAAAAATTGTATATCCCTAGCCACCTAACATATACTGTACACCCCAGTATCTATAAAAAATCTCACAAGATAGATCTTCCCTTTTTTCTTAAAGATAGCTTACTGAAAATAAATTTCCTTTATGTCCTTCCAAATGAACCCTCGTGCCTTCTGACATGTAGTTGTAAATCCAATAAATATATCCCTAGTCCAGTAACCATATATGTGGACATAATCATCTTGTACCATAGAGGTGTCTCAGTATGATAAAATATAATATACAGTGAATATATAAAAAACTTCACTACCAGTGGTATACCCTATCCCTTTAATAAAATAGGATGCTTAAACATTAACTCCCATGTATAATATTTTATAGAAATATAAAATCCATAACTATTAATAATGTTAATATTTTTCTCTAATATCACCCTAATTTTCTCATCCAACCATAACCCAAAATCTTCTTCTCACTTTAGCTATCATGCCTCATATAGTTCCTTTAGCTGTGTTAAATTATCACCTCCTCCATTAGGGTCCTCATCCCAGGAATACTATATATGTACCACATATTTACCATCATAAATCTCCAAATACATTATTCTATGAGAAATAACACTATGAACAAAATAAAATGACAAATAAAAATAATATAGTACAAATATCACAATTAGGGAAATCTGTATCTGGAATTGTTTCTCACTTCCTTTAACCAACACTACCACAAGCATGTCATAAATCACCTTTCCTCATAGTGAATATCTAGACCATATAAAATACAACAACCATATGAGTCATATAAATGCACCATCAATAATCCAATCAATTCAAAAATAATATTCCTAGGATAGTTTAGTATAATTCAACCAAGAATGTATACAATAAGACATAGTATTCATTAATTATGAAACTTTATACCACACAATTTTGTTTTTAATTTTTGGAGCCTCTACCATTATATAAGCTATCTAAGTAGAATTCCACGAATATAATATTAGGGAAAATATTTATAAGTCTACTTTAATTAAATTAAAAATCACACTCTTACCATGAAATCTATTAATCAAATAAAAACACACATATATATTTATATACTGTTATCCCTACATTCCTAATATGATGCATGATGACCCTCATATTACCCATATAAAAATATGTCAATTTTTTATATATAATATAATATAAATTAGTACAAACAATATAATTCAATTCTAATAATATTTGTTTCAAAAAAATTTCCATTTTATCCTACAACATAGAATTTCACTCATTCTAGTGCTACGGAGGAAACCGAAATAAAATGTATCCAATATTAGGTGGCATTCAATTTCCCAAGAAAAAAATTTAATAAATCATTTAATAATGTAAGGAAGATAGTGTCATATGATATTAACCTCAATGAATCACATGATTCAACATATCATTTTTACATAAATTAATATTACATAAATGTCATCTTTGAAATTTTAGTGAGTAAAATACACTTTTAACTATGGAAGTCACTTATTTTTAAAATAATATAAATTCATAATGGAAAAAAACACCATTTAAAATAAAAAAGAAAATCTTCCAAGGATTTTTTAAATCATTAAGGTGACATGAATGATGGATAATCTTCTCATGTCGTATATGCTAAAAAACACTCATATATTTTTATATGAAAGGTATCAAAAAAAAATTTAGAGAATAATAAATATATCATTCAATAAATTTTGTAAGAAAAATAATTTAAATAATTTTAGGATAATTTAATATTTTTCATTAAAATAATCTACCTTTAAGAGAAATATTATCCAATCCAGACATTTACATAAACAATCCCAAATAATGGTGAGATTTTGAAATAAACACTTACCACTTTTTAATCAGTTGAATAGTATTCCCTAGAAAGTAATAATTATGAAATGAATAATTTAATAGCATAAAGATAATTATATTTAAGATATTATTTATCATAGGGAATTATACATACCCCACACTCAATAAATAAGTGGTGAATAAAGAAAAAATCTCATAGAAGAAAAAATGAGATGAGAAACAATTACCTTGCACTTTTTTAGGGTAAAAAGATTTAGATTCATGTATAATGGTTTCAAAAATGTTATTAATATAAAATGTGACAATATTATTATTTTTATATCATATATGATCATATTATATAATCTTATCACATGTTTGAGAGTAATATTGTTTTATTACCCTTTTACAGGTGATAATTGCTTCATTTTCCTCTACATGTCTAGTCATTTAAGTCATAGTCATGTGTAGAGGATATATTTATGTAATCCCAAGAATGGTAATAAGGTCATAGATATTGTATTTATTCTGTATATACATTTTTTTGATCATTCTAGAATAGTGGACATGGTAAATGAATCACATAGCGTCGTGGAGAAGATAGGCTGGTTGTGCGCATGAGAAATAATATCATTCCATTAACTGGTATAATAGTATATAATTGGATGATATAATAATTTTTAAGAACCAATATAATTTAAGAAATATAATATGTATCCATAATTTTTATTATTATATTTATCCATATAAATTGGTTGTTGAAAACAAATTACACAATGATGTCGAGAGGGTAAGTAATACGTATACACACAAGGTGATTTTGTTTTTTGCAGGACATATAATAGGTTGAATATTTTTTTACCATAATCATAATAAAATATTAATATATATATGATATTGGATTTTTTATTTTAGTATGGAAAAAATCTATGGTAAATTAGTAGAAAATAAATGAACATGACTGAGTTGGTAAAACTGATCAACTCTCCTTCAACATAATTCATTTAGATATATTTATAAATGATATAGGGATGGCCATTTAAAAAGTAAAGGAACTATATATATAATATAAATATGTATATAATTTAAATTTTACATTTTTTTCAAGCAATAAGGCACAATTTTGTGTGAATAAGTGAAGGAAGATGTTTCCTTTTTTAATTGAGATGATGGAATCCTTTGGAGACTCTCAAAATATTAAATTAATAAAATTTAATTTTTCATAAAAAATGCATAAAAAATGTTTAATATATAATATAATACTATTATGAGTATAATTAATATGATGAAAAAATATTTATACATTTTTAGGTCAAATTATTACCCTTATCCTTTGGATTTAACCCTTATTTAATCCTTTAACCCTTACCATGACAACATGGATTTATAATCCTTGAGGGTTAATATAGTTACAAAAAAGTATCCAATAACAATAATTGTTTCATGGATGAATTATAAAACCTTTTATAAATCATTTATCAATATTTAAAAAATTTATAATTTTTATATCATTCAATAATATATTATTTAACAAAAAATATCATTAATGTCATTTTTGAGGCTATTCATTACATTGTCATTTAAAAAAATTAAATTAACAAGATAAGTTAAATAATAATTTAATAAACTCATAATGTATAAAATTCATTTACCACATTAATTATTTAGAACTATATTTAATTTAATATTTTTAATAACACTTTTTTGATATTTCAATTAATAAAATAATTACTGCATCAAACTTGTGTAAGCATTTATTATAATTATTTTCTCCCTAAAAATTAAAAATTAATTACCTTGATAAATAGACATTTTTTATATTTTATATTTATATTTATCATTGTTATAATTTTCTAGATAACACCTTATAAAAAATATTTTATTTATTAAGAATATGATTGTGACTTCATTGGCTTTTCCAAAAAAAATTGTATAAATGAATAACCACTTATAAATAGAATAAAAGAAAATATATTTTATATTTGATAGAATATAGATTAAATTTACTCATAAAATAAATTTTATTCAACTGTAAGGGTCATTTAATAATTCTTAACATATTATTATTACCCTTTGTTACTCGATTTCATACATAATATTCCATTTAACATGGTAACAAAAGAACCAATGTTACTATTAGTATAGGCCCAAAAAGGTACATATTTACTAAATTTGGTGAATTGTATTTACAATAGTAAATAATGTTTTCAAATTTAAAATGACAAAATTTTCAAAAATTAATTAATAATAAATAATGTACAAGGGAAAAATTAATGAGTGTTTAATATGATTTTTTATGAAACGACTGAAATGATTATATATACAATATCAATATAAAATTCCTTCCAATGACCCACATTGGATTAATATATTTATAATTAAACTAAATCTACATTAAAAAATTATAATATAAAATTTAACGATATATATTATTAGGTTAAAAAAATTAATTAAAATATTGTATTTTTAATTATTTATAAAAAAAGAAAATTATTAGAAAAATTACAAAAAATAACACTAATAGTGTCTTTAAAATATTATTTTAGAAGTTATTTTTATTTTTTATAATATAATTTAGTAAATGATGAAAATTTAGTATAAAAAACTGCACCACTAAATGTCACCAAAAATCTATGTAAAAAAATATAACATTTACATAAATTATGCATAGTAAATCAATTGTAAGAATGTAAAAACATTACATTGAATATAAAATATATAAATTTCTTAATCTGGTTAATAATATTTATTTCCACCAATTTAATGGCCAGATTAGAATTATAATATAATAATATTTTATTGTTCATTTAAGTTGGGCGTTGTGTTCAATGTAAGATATTGAAGATATTAAATTAAAAAATAGTTTGACCATAAAATGTTGTGGTGTAATATTATTACCTCTATAAATAAATTTCATCCTCACAATTTTAAATTTTAAATAACAAATCAATGGTCGATACATGATTATTCCTTTTCGGGAAACCTGTATCTTAAATAGGGTTAATAAAAAATCCTATTAATAAGAGGTAAAGGGAAATGTAATGGTAACTAAAAAATCATGATTTGGAATAGGTTAAAATTAGTGGTATGTTATAACCATTACATTGATGATAAATACAACTATGATGTTCTGATATAGAGTGATATAAATCATTGTTATAAGAAATTTATCCATTACAAATCCAAAATTCTATAACTAGTTAAAATATTATTGATTTCTAAAAAAATAAATGAATATCATTTTTCTTAAAAAATCCATTTGTTATAGTTGAGGTATTATTTTACAATACTAATAATTACATGAGAAAATAAACATACATTTTTTATTACCATTTCATAAGAAAAATCTCATCCCTTGGATGTTCTTTTTTCTATCTGAACTACATTTGTTAAATCGAGAAATGAATATTCAAGGAGATTTTTTATTCCTGAAGAACCAGAAGTATTTCCTTAAGCCTATAAAAATTTGATAAAACCAAAATGAATAGAATATGTTATCTAATATTATAAATCATAAATTAAATTCAAACATCATTATCAAATTTCAACATAATACATTCCAAAATTAGTTATCCATAAAACTCATCCAAAAAACATCTCTCTAATGTTAAAGTTATAAAATTTAGAATTCAGGTCACTAAATTTCAATAATCAACATAACATAATATTTTCTTCGAAGAAGATAATGTAGCTCTTTTTTTCACATAAAAAATATATGAATACATTATTAATGTTTAAACCTTAATGGAAACATCAGTGATTCAAAAATTAAAATCTCAGGTTGTTGAGAAAAATCCTAAAATCAAAACATGTAGTAAACTCTATAAATCATAAAATCATTATCCACCTTCATGGTCACCAATACTATCCCCCAAAAATCATGTTTTAATTGTTATCTCTACATCAATAACATAATCTGATCATCCTTCCCAAAATTTATGTTCTCTAAAAGTACTTTCGATTGAATAAATTCTATTAATTACTGATACTACTCATTATTTGATTCCAAATCAGTAAATAAGATGCATTGCAAAACAATTTTTACATATCTCATGGTTATTATAACAAGAGAATCAATGATAAAATAATTTTACAACATTATTATTAAATCTAGATACAAAATAACATTAATAATTCCACTTCTTTTGTAATCCATTAACTAAACTTCATCATCTTATTCCTTAATCTCTATTTTCTTTAAAATTTTATTTATAGAATCTTCATCATCAGTAGTATAAAAATTACATTTATAATCTTTTTGATTTCCTTCACAAGATTTCTCCCTAGGACATATATTTTCAAAATTATAATATTTTACTAATTTAAAAACATTAAACTATTGATAATAACTTTGTGAGACCATTATTCCATGAATTAAAATTCCTCTAAGAACATACCTAATTAATAACATTACTTTCTGCACCCAAACATCATTTCATTCTTCTATGGTATTCAGCCTATGTTTTTCTGATATTATAAACATATAGAAAAAGTCATCATCATTACTCTATGATTTCCACCACCCGATATCTTATTGAACTCTATAATTATCTTATTTAGTGATTTCGATATAAAGTTCAGTATTATGTTGTTAATAATATATCATGAAAACTCGTTAAGAATAACCACAATATTTTTTATTCTAGTCACCGTCTCCTTGGTATCTCATCAACACATTGACTATCACATTCATCACTAATCTAGTACATTGTAGATCCATCCATTGGATAAAACCTAAATATCATTTCTAAAAACACAAATCATATTGACAAATCACACAGTCATTAATATCATTTATAGTATGTCTAAATATAGAAACATTATCAAAATATGAATCCAAAGTACTGACCTAGGTTATCCGTTATTAATACCCAATCAATAGGATGCTACCATATACTTATTCTTATCCTCAAATTAATCTATAAGGTTGTATTCCTTACTCTATTTTTCCTCAATCTTGTACCCAAGGTTTCTAAAAAATTTCCTATGATACAAACTGTGAAGACCATGAAACCAATATCCTAGAGTTTGTGGTTACATTAATATATTGGTACTAGATACAAGAATCATCATCCTAAATAACCAAATAGTTTAGTATTTTTGTTAAACTAAATTCATAAATGACACAATTTTTACAATGGGAATAAACAAAACGTATAATACATAACAAAATTAACTACATGGATCGCTTGAATAAACAATAAAATGATCAAAATATGGTAGTAATAAAATATGATCAAATAATTCTATATAATTAATAACATATGAAATAGACATAAATTTAGGGTCATTAAAACATCGTGAAGAGAGGTAAATTCTCCCAAAATAACTTTGTAGAAGGAATAAAATATTACTAATTGTCTAGAAAGGAAAATGGATGCAAATTGAGTTGATAATTATAGAAGAAACTGGAAGAAATAAACAATTTCAATGGTTTTTAGGATGACTGTGTACCATCACTTGAAAATGTTCATAGGGGACATAAACCACGAATCATTGTTACAAGGAAGAACATGCTTGGCACTGGTCCATGGGGTGATGACCCACAACCCAAGATGTTGTGAACCGTGTCGTTATTATACTCGAACTGAGAAATTTCACCACAGATCATCCCATGAACTAAGCAGCTCATGGGTGAATCATGTTTGGGGGATCTGCAGACCACGTCCTGCCAAACAAATCCACCACATACCCTAGTTGACCGAGTCTTCTATGGGTTGAGTTATATCTCCATGGGCTTCCAAAAATGATTACACATTCCCATATATATGATTTCCCCCGTTCCTTATAAAAGGACCATAAGAGGAACTGAAAAAAGGATAATTAGACGAGACCAAAGAAGAAATGATAGAAAAGACGAAGATAGATGATGAATCTTTGATATATGTTATTGTAGAGATATTCAGAGAATACATCATTTTAGGTCTTGAATCATCAACGAATTGTAAATCATGAGCCACCTCCTCCACATGTACAAACATCTCCATACCTTAAAAGGGTGGATCCTAATAAATATTCTAAACCCCGAACTAAAATGGTGAAACTGATAATCGAATTGATTAATCCATGAACTAATATTGTGAAACCATGAACCAAAAATCCATAAATAATGAACTTCCCATGAACCATAGGCTCCCAGATCCTTCATCAATCAGACACTCCACATTTCGAATCACTACACGTAATACATCTATACAAGAGGGGAACTCGAGGATGCATGGTCTAACGCATCATAGACCACATCCAGGGCCGCACAAATTTTTTGTATTCAGTACACATTCGAATCTGTATACCACTTTGGTATGCAGATAACCCCTCTTCCCGCATTTCAGTACGCTATATGGTGATGCCCCCATCCTATATGGGAATATAGTACATGGAATAGGGTGTCTTTTGGTGTCCTTCCTCCCAGCTCTAATCATGCCCCTCCATTACCGTCCAGTCCTCTATAGCTCTTCCACAAACCAGTCCATCGAAATCAGGCTAAATTTTCCTCCAAATCCAATGGACCTATATGGTCATTTCATCAGGTGCACAATAATGCCATTCTAAATTTACAATCCCATGTTATGTGTATTCATGGAGGTTGTCCTCCCAATAGTTTGGACCTCTAAAATGTCTGTAAGTCTACATTCACAGGGTAACCCAGTATCAAAACATTGGATTCCAACCTATGTCTCCCTATTATATACATTAGGTGTAATTAATATCCATTCACTTCAATGAGTGCAAGTTATAAGCCAGAAGATCACTCTTTCTTTCCCCTATGGAATGGAATCATGCTCCTCCTCTTTCCTAGAACCATCTATCAGGCACTCCAGTAGAGGAATGCCCCTATCCATCTTTGATCTAGACCACATGAATTTCAGTGTAATTTCACATTGAATGGATCATTGATTTGTTACCTCACCCACCATTGGCTTGAAATGGTACCAAGTGAGGGAATTGACACACCCAATTCCCTTTCCCTCCCTTGTTGGGCTCGTAGCCACAACATCTTCTATCGTCATCATCCACATTTTCCATCAGCGGAGAATAGAATTTGTACCCTTTTTGAATCTTTTACATCCTCTTATTTCTCACAATGATCATGACTGGCGTGGGTTGGTGGTATGTGATGATATGACATTCTAAAAACCCATAAACATACTACAAGAACTATGATTCCCACCATAATTGGGATACGTAAGATTCCTACTTAAGGAACACACTCAAAGAGGTACCCTTTTTCAAAAGGTTCACACCAAAATATGTCCCAAAAAATAGAATCCTATTTAGTTGTAATTCCTGATAAGATCCTCTCAGACATGAAACTCCCTTGCATAGGCCCCATTAATTTCACAACCCATCAAAAACTATATGAACTCTAATTGTTTCTCTATATAGTATACGTAGGATTCATACCCAAGGATCAATCTCAATCGATGTTATCCTCAGAAGTTAGCCTTGATAAAATGTTCCCCCAAATTCAAAACGGATCTTTCCATGGTGTATGTCCTGATAAAGAAACTATGTGGTCATTGATTCCCAATTTTCATAGGATACATAGGAACCCTCCATAACGTCCAAAATTTGATCCTAAAATCAACAAAAATGTTCTCTGGGATATATCCTTGGTAGTTTCATGTTCACCCAGAAGATCATATCTTTCATGGGACCCTCAGGCAATTTCAGCATAAGCCCCACACCAAATCATGACCATGAATCATTCACCTGGATGTGATCACCACATTACATTAAACTGCATGGATGGGTCCCCATAATATGATCATAAAAGGTGGTGTATCCATTCAAGCGACACCAAAATATATGGGATCTAATTCCTATCATAAGGATATGTAGGAGGCCATATTGTGGGTCCTTCTCTAACATCAAACAACCTTTTGTCCCTCCTATATAATGATAAACATCATTGCTCCCCATTTCATGGCTTAATTTAAAATTGCCTCTATACCAACAAATTTATGTTCATCCATGATGATCCTGCAAACTAGGGGAAACCTATGGATAAACTCTTCGAGAATGAACTAAGGATTTATGAACATATGAACATGGAATAAATATAAAAGAGAGTCTGTGAGTAGGAAATAATTCCACCCAAATTGGTGTGATGAGACCGAACACTCATCCTATCAACCAATGGAATCTTTAATTGTTGTTGGCCAAAACATCCGACAATCACCTCCATTTGGAAAGAAAGTCCATGAATCATGTATAAAAGGAATGTTGGGTGTTTTTAAATTCGTTAGTAAACCCATCAGGGACCATATGTAGAAATTATATCCTATGAGGGCCGATTATAAAAATACTTACCCCCCTTCAATCACCCTGAAATACCATTGGATTGGGGAACCTGCTTCACAATACAAAAAGGATAAATTTCCCTGTCCCCACAGGGTCAATATAATTCCCCCTAAAGGATAATGATGCAAATCATTACCAAAAAATGGTGCACTCGATGTTCTATACTCTATAATAACATAAAAATGATTGTCACCCAACGGACCATTTTGTTTTCCACAAACACTCACCTCAGGTTAAAACAGAAATGGTGAACAAGACATGAATCATCAACCAAGGTGGCAATTTTACCCCACTCAATCCCATCTTTCAGAAATCACTACTTTATGTGGCCACCACAATGGTCTTCAAGCCACAAAACATATCAAAAATTCATATAAATCTCCCATGCCATCGAAAATGGATGTCTTGTGTCCTAAAAATCATTTTTTTGACTATTCCAATCATGTCCAGTGGCTCTGCATATATATTATACAGAAAAGTTGTCATCCAAGGGAAAATTCATCCTCAAAAGAGTCCATTCCTACCTACATATGCCTAAAATTTCTCTCATCCCCTTATACATTCAAAACATGAAAATTCATGGTAATTAGAAATACACAATTAATGTATAAAAGTTATTAGGATATTCTCGGATAATGAATCCCAAATTCGGAATCTTCTCAATCAATTATTGTCAAAGATGTTTGACATGAAACATCAGAAAAAAATCGGATTGGAAAGATTATAAACTGTTAATTGAAAAGATTCAATACTCACCAGAGTGAATTCCGACAAAGGGAACCCCTGTATAATTGTCATGTACCAACTTTTTAATCCTATAATAAATATGGTTTTGTAAAAAATGTTGAGCAATCAAATTTTTAGAAGATACATATAGCTTTTCGGGTCAGAAAATTGAAAAGAGTGGCCTATGTAAAAGTCAAGTAATACATGTTAATCCCATAAAAATAGGCATAGGAAAAATTAAGGTAATAAATAAATGGCACAAAGTACCTAGGGTTTTCCATGTAACCCAATAAATATTCATACCATACTCGATGAGTCAAGCAACTGAAAAATAAATTAGAGCATGATTTGATTTATTTGTTCTTGTTTAATTTAATACTTGGTCAAAATGATATTTATGTAATCAATTATGACTGACTGATGTTAAAAAATGATGAAGAAGACATATAAAATACGTAGTTTTATATTCCATGAAATGAAAGGGAGGACCATCTATCGTTTTGTGTCTCTCCATGATATCATAAAAATGTGGAATGGTACAGAGAGGGTTTGGGTAAATCACAATGGAAATCGACATGCCCATTTCTAACGTATCAAGGGTCGTCTATTGTTATCCATCAAGGGACTACTATAAAGTGTCCCTCTCTTATGATTCAGCCTCAATATATAGGAGTGTTAATTTCATAACAACTTCGAGGTCCCACCACTTCTTCTTAATGGCTTCATAATTGAAATTTGAAAATACTATCTATGCCATTATCCAAGCCACACAAGCCATGCATTCTCACAAATCCTCCATCTGGGTGATTATCAAATAATGATCTCACGTCTCCTCATCCACCAGATGATCCAATTACTCAGAAAAATTTTGGAATGTCATTTCCATAAGATGTGACAAATTAAATTTGGCAAGGTTTTCCTCATAAGAAGTGAGGCCTTCCTGAGCATTGACAGCATATTTTATAAGAATTTGAAGACATGGGTAATCTAATCCAACCGAACCCAATTCGGAAAATAATATCTTGATGTTTTCCTCTACATCAGTGAAGTTAGTCAGAGAATTATTTTATGTATGGGAACATAATTGAAGACACACCTATTTTTTCATGGATCGTTTCCTCTTCATGTCAAAAAGACCATGGTCCTCGACCGCTGCAATGGGTATATAGATAGGATGTATCCTTACGGAAGGTGAAAGAGTCCTATGATAGGTTAAACAGAAGGGGGGATTTCCCTCCTAATATATGGTGGAACCCCTAAAACTAGGTATTATAAATTATCCACAACTTCAAGGATATATGGTGACAGTCATTCAAGGACAGCCACATCAGGTCCACAAGCAGTGTCCACATTAGGAGAATAGTCTGAATCACTTACTATAGAAATGGACTATGTAGAAGAATCCCCTTCCAAATTCATTTGACAGAAGATGCAGAGCGTTATCAATATATGGAGGGATGTTGATGTAACAACTAGTATAGTCAGAACAAGGTGAGGAATAGTTAGTGTCCTTAGAACCCATCAAACGGGCATTCCCAGCACCATATTAGTGCAGTAACTCACCCATAGATGGGCCTAAACCAATGATAAAAAAGTTGAAACCCCCCTGAGGACGAATTAGGACATCCATGATAGAATCCTAATGCATCACATTCATCTATAATTGGAAAATAATGATTGGATAATATTCTCCCTTCAATAGGGTAGTAGAGAGGCGTGCAATTTTTTATAGGCATCCAAATTGACTAGAGAACCAATAAGGAGTATTTGGCACACAGATGGCCTCCTTTTCTATGCATGAAACTAGTATTACATCCCGATGCGCAATAAGGTATGATCATTTTTACAGGGAACCAATCCCATTATCTTCCATTTCTTCATAGGGCATGAGATAAGGTGCGAATGAGAAGTAGGAGAAATCACAATACAATTCAACTTCATTATTAATACCTATGGATTGAGGGAAAATAACAGAGATGATGAGGATATATGGATGAAAATTGGAATGATCAACCCTTGTAATAATCAAAAATTAATATATGGAATGGTTTTATACCTTCCAACCATATAAAATTTAGAACGGCCTACTTAGACAATGTGGGGGACTCCCACTTTGTATATGCCCTAGAATCTCATAAATTCAGAAGAGAGTGGGGATAGACAAGTTTACATGTTTTACTTCTACCATCCTTTCCAATATCATCATATTACAAGATCTAACATCAGTATATACTTTCCAAGAAGGGAAAATGCATCAACTCAGAAACATAACAATAAAGCCTTCCAACCAGAGGTCGGAGGGTATATGTAATTGAATCTTTCAGCCCAAGGTGGTGTACTGTCCTGCCTCAAGGGTCACATAGCTATACCCAGGGATTTTTTTTGATAGTTGGATCATATGTTTTTGACTATAGTAGACCCTTGGCCCAGGCCCATTCAAATGAAAAAAACAATCCTACCATATCCTCAAATTAAATGAGAGAATGAGCATGGAGGGTATGATCGAGCAGTCCCCCGACCATGACTAATATGTTCCTTTCCAAAGGAGATACCTCATTGATGTCTTCCTAGGTTTTGGTTTGTATGAGTAATTCATCATATATATTTTCATGAATGGAGATCTCTATAGGTTTATGGGTGTCCCAAAAGATAATCCCCACCTCTTCATGAGACAGATTGATGGTTTTGGTGCCTGAACAACAATGAATAAGAAATTCAGGATGTATCTCACCAGGTTAATAGATCATATACAAGAAAACCCATTCTACATGATGCATGTTAACCACTTGTATCTGTCATGGGGTTTCCATGTAAAATTGATGAACCTAGAAGGCCCAAGCCAACTCCTCAGAGAACCGTCCTTTGGATCGAAATTCCATTTTAGCAGACCACCCATTCCCATGATTATTTTGAAAAAGATTTATATTGGATGAATATTTTTTATGACTAATTCCAAATAATTCTTGCGATGATGATGATGATTGTAGTAATACCCCACAGATCCCCTTATGTTGAATGCATTCTCTGGAGCTGGATCAGTTATGATTTTCACCATTATTGAAATATTTTCATAATCGTGCCTCTGGGATGTCTCCAGGAAAAAAATAAGGGTATTATAGTTAGTAAGTGGAAAAAGAACATCATCGGGATGGCCAAAGTTGTAAATAAGTAGTTTCACGGGTGACAGATACATGAAGATACAAGTCGTAATATGATCTTTGAATGTACCTTACCGGGGGATGATGTATGAATGCAGGTCCTCTTTAATATTCTCAACCAGAAGGATTGCCTTCTGGTTGCACTCCCTATGGTCGAAGGGAAATCCTTCTTATACTACAATAAAAAGAATCATAAAAGGGATAGTCAAATTAAAAATTTTGGAAGGAAAAAAATGGAAAAATTCCATTCCAGTAAGTGAATGGTGTCCCTCCACATACTTCTCTTGGGAATGGTTCATTGAAGGCATTTACTATATACAACATCAACTTGTGGGAGGCCCTTGAGGTGAATTCCTACAGAGCGTTGGTCAGAAAACTTAGTGGTTTGTGGAATGAAGAAACCATGAACTAAGGCCTCACTATGATGATGTTCAATGTTTTTTTATTTAAATTTTAAATTCGATTAAAAGGATTATAATGTTAAATATGCTGGTTTAATGTTATGTGTGTGAAATAGGAAAACCATGTATGAATCCTCATACCCGTAAGGTAGAACATAGTTTTTAAATTCCAAATCACAGTTCATGGACTCAAAATCAGTTCATGGGAGAAGGAAACATTCATGAATTCAGTTTGAAGAATGTACAGAATATTTTGCGGACACGGATTTCACAGATGATTCAATACATGGAAGTGAAGGAAGATGAGGAGATGTTGATATCCCTTTTCACCGTGAGAAATTGTAAAAGAAAAATGACCTTTGACATTATATATAGTCATTTTCCCCCTTACCAAGTCTACCTATTCTAATTTAAACCAATTCAGTTTGGATTGTTTCTATATTGGAATAGTCTTATTTACATTCCTATTGGTCCCCATTCAAATGAGGGTCATTCTTAGGGTCTTGAAGACATTGTGAAGGGAGATAAATACTCCTACAACAACTATTCAGATGGAAGAAAATATTCCTAAAACTCTAGTACAAAAAATGGATGAAAATTTGATTGAAAATTTGAAATGAAACTTTAAGAAATCAAATTTTGAAAAGGGTTTTAGGCTAACTTCATAGAATCACTAAGAAACATTAATGGAGTGCAAAAACTGTGCACCATCAGTACATAGAAGAACCTATGAGGTGCTAGCCTATGAGGTGATATCCGGAAAACCTAGGACGCTGCAAATGTGTCATTGGTGGAATCAAAAGTAGAAATGCAACCTCATACAATCCCATGAACAAAGTAAATAATTCGTGAACCAAGTCGGTGGGTTATGTGAACCACGTCTCATAAACCATAGCATCTGAAAACCCCATTTGACCGAGTATTCAATGGGCCGAGTTATATTTTCCTTGGATTTCATAATTGAGGAAACATTCCCACAAATATGATTTCTATAGAACCATATAAAAGGACTGCAAGAGGAACTGAAAAAAGGAAAACCGGATGAGACCTGAGGAGGAATGGGAACATAGACGAAAGGATAAGATGAAGCTAAAACATTTGATATTTTAGAGATGTATGGAGAAAGAATTTTAATTTAGTCTCAAATCATTGATGCAGTGCAAGACATGAACCACATCCACCACAGGTATAAATGGAATCCTACAATAAAAATAAGGAACCTGATGAAAATGGTAAACCACGAACCAAAATTCTAAAACCACGAACCGAAATGGTGATACCCAGAACTATAAATACCTCAAGGATAAAATTCATGTAAAACACAAACTCCCAAACAAACCTATGATTCGGTATTCTGCATAATGCATCACTACATGTACTGCATCTGTACACAGATGGAACCTTGGGTAGTGTGGCCCACCACATCACATACCACATCTAGGACAACATACCATTTCAGTATGCATATAAATTTCCGATATACGTACCACTATGTACATGGTTGACCACTCTACCCATGTGGTAATACATTATGTGGGGCTTCCCCTATCTCGCATGAAAAAGAAGTACATAGAATAGGGTGTATTCAGGTTTCCTTCCTCCTGCCTCTAATAGTGCCCATCCATTACCATCCAATCCCCCATGTCTCTTTCATGAATTAGTCCCCCTAAATCATTCAAAAGATGCCTCCAAAGCCATCAGAACCGTATGGTGAGAGCATCGGGCACACCAGCATGCCATTCTGAATTTACATACCAATGGTTAATGGAGTCATGAATGCAGTCCCCACAATGGTTTGGACCACAAGAATGTCTATAATTCTAAATTCACAAGGTAACTTGGGATTATACATTGGGATTATAAAATAAGTGTCACTATTTTAGGGATTAAGGGTAATATTTATCTGTTCTCTTCGATGAGTAACACAAAAAAGTGATAAGATCACTCTATCATTCCCCTTTGACAAGGATTCACACACCTCCACTTTCCCACAACCACATTTGGGGAACTCCCACTGAGGTATTCCCCTAGCCATCCGAGATCCAGACCACGTGATTTCAAATTTCATTTCACATTGAATGGTTCATTTATTGGTTCCCATTCCCATTTTCAGATTGAGATGGGACCATGTGAGGGATTTGACACAGTGAATTATATTTCCCTCATCCATTGAACTCATTGCCATGACCTCTTTCACTGTCATCCTACTCCTTTTCCCTCAGTAGAGAGGAGAATGTGCTCACATGTTTAATCATTCACATCCTATTGTTTCTAACACCAAGCATGACTCACATGGGCATAGAGGACTATGATGATAAAACATTGGAAAAAACCATAAACAAACTATGATAACTCTTATTCCCACCATTATTGGGATACATAGGACTAATACTTATTGCCATAGCTCAAAGAGGTACCCTTTTACAAATTGTGTACACAAAAATGTCCCCAAAAAAGGGAATCCTTATTAGAATTATGTCCCAATTCAATCCTTTCATGTAGGATGATCCCATGAGCATTCCTCAATCATGTCAGAACCCCTCAATGAAATAAGTGAACAATGATTCAGGCTCTATCCTGGATATATAGGATGCCTATCGAAGGCTCGAGCTGAAGGGAAATTCTCATCAGAATTCATTCTAGATTAAATGATCCCCCAAATTCTTAAGTGCTCACTTCTAAGTGTAAATACTAAAAATATAACTATGTGGACCCTGATTATCCATTTGACTGGGATGTGTAGGAAGCATCCCTGGGGTCCAAATTTGTCCCTAAAATCATCCCTAATGTTCTCTGGGCTATATCCTCAATATGGTCTTGTTCACCCAGAGGATCATATATTTCATGGGACCCTCTGGAAACTTTTGTATATGCCACACACCATATCTAGGAAAAGAATATTTAACCTATATTTCCTCACCGCATGACATTATATTGCATAGATGGCTCCCCATCACATGGCCTTAAAATGTGATGTGTGTAGTCAAGAAACAAAGAACTATGTTGGATTTTATTCCACTCATGAGGATACGTAGGATTCCAATGTTAGGGGTTCAAAACCAATATCAAACCACCATTCTTCCATCTTGGGTGATAATAAACTCCAGATCTCCTCATTTAATCCCTTAAGTCATCATTTTCTATATATCATCAAATCCATGTATATCCATAAGGATCTTGAAACCTGGGGGTAACCCATGGATACACTCTTCGAGAATAAACTAAGGATTTACGAACATATGAACATGGAATAAATCAATAATAGTGTTTGGAATTAGGAAATAATTCACCCCAAAAGGGTGTGATGAGCCCAACCTTGCATCATCTAGACCAAAGGAATCCTTATGTGTTGTTGCCCAATCCATAAATTTTGAACCTGCCTTTGGAAAGGATGTCCATTAATCATGGATCAAAGGAATGTTTTCTGTTTCTAGATCCAGGAATGAACCTATTCAATACCATCTATGTGTATTATATCCTAAGAGGACTAATTTCACAAATACTTAAACCCCTTCAATCACCCATCTAGACCGTTCAATTATGGCACCACTTTTGTAATACCAAAAAGATAAACCACTGAGTCACCACAAGGTCAATCCAATTCCCCCTAAAGCATAATGACATGAATCAGCTAAAAATTTGTGAACCCAATGTGAAATTCCCTATAATAATTGACCAATTCTTGTCACCCATTAAGCCATTTATTTTTCCCTAAATTCTCACCTCAGGTCGAAAAAATAATCATTGGTACTCCAATAATTGAATAATCAAATGGAAATTAATAATTAATCTCATAATTAATTAATAAATAATTGCATACATATGAAACAAATTGTATACGCTTGATACCCAGGATATAATATTGTCAAGGATTAGTTACATGAATCTAATACCATTCGGGCTTCATCCAAACAATCTAATTAATAGTAATTCCTTGGCCAAAAAACTTGTCAATTTTATTTCATGAGTCCTACCACTGATTCTAGGGTCTCTAGAGATCCCACATGTTACATTCTAAGTCCAACACATTCCCACATGATAAAAATAATATAACCAAATCGACATTCCATAAAAAATCAACAAATATCGATATTAAAAGAAATTATCACAATGAATATCAATACTTACCTAGTATGACAGATCATAAACCATTTATTTATGTATTTAATATGGTATCATAATACATAAAAATTAATGAAGCACAAGATTCCAAAACTAATGTTAACATAGATTAAAATACATTGATTGAGATCTTGGTAGAATTATTGGGAAAAATACCCTTTTAATTATTATAAATCCCTTTTTTAATAGAATGAGTATTTCAAAAAGAAATAATTTTGTTTTAAAATGATAAATTAAAATTATACAGAATTTTTTTAATAATTAAGGTTTCATAATGGTAAATAATTGAATCTTTTCATATAAAATAAAAATATTTCTTTTATAGTTTTGTTAGAAAATTATCAGAGAAACTTTTTTAGTAAATGGAATAATTTACCTTTTAGCACATTTTGTAAAAAAAGTATTTAACAAATTTTCTGGAAGTAAATATTCTTTTTGAAATAATTTTTGGAAATTAAAAACCTATAATATAAATATTTCCCTCTAAAGTCTTAAAAATAAGTAATCCTGAGTATTGTTGATATTGTGAAATAATGCTTTACCACTATGTAATCAGTCGAATCCTATTCCCCAAAAAATTAATAATTATAAAATGAAAATTTTAATTAAAACAATATAATTATATTAATGATATTTTATATCATAGGGAAGTATTCATACAATGGAAATACATAAAAAAATATGTTTTTAATACGTAATATATCACACAGAAGTAAAATTGAGATGAGAAAACCATATCTTGGGCTATTAATAAGTTGAACATGATTTAACTTCTATTAAAATGGTTCAAATTATGTCATTAAATTATAAAAGAATCATATTTTTATTAATGATATCATATATGATCATGTTATATAATCTTATGACCCATTTTCTAATAATATTTTGTTATTGTCCTTGTCTCAGGTGTTAACAGCTTCATTTTCCAATGCATGTTTTTTAATGCAAATTCCTGTCAGATGGAGTTGGTTGTTGTTCCAGAATATATAAAATTATATTAATGTCATATATATCATATTTAATCATCATATAAATTTTCAAAATCATTATTTAATGGTGAACTTATAAAATGAATCTCATCCTTTTTTGGAGATGGTAGTTCATTTGTAAGCGTGATTGACGAAATCATTCCATTAATGAGGAAAATTTTTACGAAGTACATAGTATAATAATTTTATAGGATCAACATAATTTCATAATTATCATTTATATCCATTATTTCAATTATTTTACCTATCCATGTATTGTGGTGATGGAAAAAAATTATACCATGACATGGTGATGGTAAACCGTATGTATGTATGTACAGTGCCTTAATATTTCATAGGATAGAAAAAAGGTGGAATTTTGTTTTACCATAATAAAAATATAATACAAAAATATATATTATAATATATTTATTATTTTACTATCTCAACAATCTGAATAAATAAGTATAAGAAGAAATTAACTTGAATGAGTTTGTAAAAATGTTTACCTCTAATTTGACAAACATTATTTATATCTCTTCTTAGTGGATTTATATGTTGCCATTTTTTAATACCATGACCTCCATATATTGTATAATAGCGTCTAAAAGTGAAGTGGTTAATTTTTGTTTGATCAAAAAGGATCAATGTGGTGTGTAAAAGTGAAGGATGAGGTTTCAATTTATAATTTATGTGGGGGGCACTGTTGCAAAACTGTCAAAATATTAAATTAATAAAAATTAATATCCAATTCCAAATAAATCCAAAGTGATTTATATTAAATTTAATATAATGATGGTTTAATATTCTCTCATAAAACAATTTTTAGAAATATTTATGTCACATTATTAGACTTATCTATTGGTTTTAACCCGTATATAATCCTGTTAACTCTTACTATGATAAAATGGAGTTTAACTATTTGAGGATTAATATATTTACTATTAAATTAAAAATAAACATAAAATAGATAATGAATGAAAATATAACCATATCCCAAAAAAAAATCAGAATTTAAATTTTTAGGGATTTTTTAACATCTAACAAAATCATATTTATTTTAAAACATTATTATTGTCAATTTATATGCTACATAGTAAATTGACTTTTAATAATATTAAAACAACAAGATAACATTGAAAAAAAT
This sequence comes from Viscum album, assembly GCA_963277665.1. Classification (NCBI taxonomy): domain Eukaryota; kingdom Viridiplantae; phylum Streptophyta; class Magnoliopsida; order Santalales; family Viscaceae; genus Viscum; species Viscum album. Next base: position 1,148,253,476 of record OY728121.1, on the reverse strand, counting down.
AAATTAAAAAACCCCTAACCTATCATTTTAGTCTATAAAATTCGTTAATAACAATAATTTTATGATAATATATTTATTTTAATATTATTGATAACAGTTATTTAATATTTCCATTAATAAAAATAACTAATACATTACTCCCATTATTGCTTCCGAGGTAATTATTTCCTCACTAAAAATTAATTATATATTACCATGATAAAGATAAATATTATAGATTTAAAATTTCTATTTATAGTTGAACATATCTTCTAGATGACCCCTTATTAAAACTATTTTTATTTATTATGAATATGATTCTGACATATTTTCCTTTTCATTAAATAAAATATTATTAATGTCATCATCACATATAAATGGCATCCAATGTAGATATATAAATACATTTAAATATTGTGAATGATATTTAATCATCTAATAAGAGCAGTTCTTGTGCTAGTGTCATTTTAGAATCCTTATCATATTATTTTTCCCTTTATTAATCAATTTTGTACCCAATACACCCTTTATCGTGGTAAGAAAAATTACAAAAGGTACTATTCTTATTAGAAAAAAATGGACCTATTTACTATATTTTTATCACTTGATTTAAAATATTAAATCCATTTTTAAAAATTATATTAACATAATATTTAGAAATTAATTTAAAATTAATCCTACAGATGGGATGAAACCACGGGTTTTTAAAGAATAGATGTTCTAATGATTGAAATGCTTTTATATAAATTATTATTATGAAATTGATTACAATTACCCAAATTGGATTAATAGATATAAAATTTATCTATTTTTGATTTAATATAAAAACAATATATAGTTTTTCATTTAAAATTATTATGATTAAAAATTTGTTTTCAATTAAAATGCATATTTTTTATATTGTTATCAAAAAAAAAGAAACTTATGATAAAAGTACCAAAAAAGAAGCGTAATTATTTTAATAAAATGTAAAAATGTAAATTTATATATTCATATATACTTTATAAAATAGTATAAGTTTAGTTTAAAACAAGCACACTGTTAAAAGGTGACAAAAAACCATTATAAAAATATTGCTTTTTTCTTATCTTGTACCTATCAAATATATTGGATGAATGTAAAAAAAATATTTTTGAATATATGATACATAAATTTAATAATTTTTATAATATTATTTATTCCCTATAATTTAATAGATAGATAATAATGTTCACATAATAAAATTTCATTATTCTTTTAAGGTGGGTGTTCTGTGAAATGCTATCTATCAAAGATATTGAATTTAAAAAGAGGATTAACATAAAATATTTGGGTTTTACAATAACCATCAACACTTATTGTATAAAAAAATATTTTTTAATTCCCACATAATCATTATATGTTATCTCAAATTCTGAAAATCATATAAAAACATATCACAAATCCCAAGGATGTGTCTATCATTTAAGCAGCCATCGTAGAAGTATGCTGATGAACCCAAAGCTTGATGATACCTATCTTTCAACAATAATAACCAACTAGAAATATTAAAAATTACAACCCATCTACCCTTATAATACTTTCTAAAATTCGACAAACTTTGGATTTCTACCATTTTCACATTCTTCATATTAATAGACAATACCCTCTTATTTTTTACCTATGATGTCATAAACCCATTAAAAGTGGTCAATAACTCTTTATGGATCCTATATTGTTTGAAAAAAATACTAAAATTCCACTTAGAAATAAATAATGTGAGAAATCATCATCATTCTAATTGAAAAACATTGATAAACCACATAATCCACACGTGAACCATGTACCCCTAACAATTCAATGGATAACACCATTTACTAATTCCTAGTAAGAAAAATGTCAACACTTCTAGTGATCAACCGCATGAAAAGTCACACAAACCATTTCAAACATGTTTGCATAGAACCATGTTAGAAATTTCATCCAGAAAAAAATTTCCATATCTAACATTATCATTCCCAAAAAATTATAGTTTCACATATCACACAATACCAGTCATATATAGGATAACCAAAGTATTTTATCAATGAGACTACCAAACAATATCTACATGGAAAAAATTAAAAATATACATATTACCTAACCAATCTATACTGGAGCATCACACTCATGAATATTTACTATGCATCACATACAACCTGTATAATTATGAATAAGGTTGGAATAATAAACTTATACTCATATGTGCATTCTCATAAAATAATATCCACTAATTTGAGATTAAATGTTGAGAATCATAAAGAAAAATGAAAACCACAAACATAAAGATAAATTTCCATAAATATTGAGAAATTACTTGGAAGTGAAAGAAATAGGGAAATGAAAATGGTGGAAAGATAAAAATGCCCCTATCTAACCATCAAAATGATCAATATTTAATTCATTCAATGTAAAATAAAAATTCCACAGAGAGGAGATAAAACCAAAGGTAGGGGAGAAATAAAATCACACACTACTTCATGGCTAGATTTCATTTCCCAAAATACCACAATTTATTGCTGAATAATTAACCTCTTTATTTTTTTCAGTATATGATTCACATTGTGAACACTGTTCCACACTATGAAAAAGTTGATGTAGGCCACACTACACACTGCATGACCATTTAATGTTATGAATCTCATGGTTATAAGGTGAAAGGATTCCATATTCAAATTTTGAAATAATAGCCCATAATTTTCTCCCAAATAACATACTATGTTACTCCCAAAACTTGAAATATTCAATAATTTTAAAATATATGGTTGTTCTGAAAAACAATTATATGGACCACTCTATATGTGATGTCTATATGTTTATATATGTCATGGATATTGTATAGTGCATGGGTGGTATCCCTGAGAAATGAATAGAATATGATTTGGTTTTCTTGAGGAGTGGGAACTTTTGAGAGTGTAGAAAAAGGATTTTGAGATTCCTTGAGCTATTGAAATGAGGAGTGAATTAATTTTTTATGAATTTTTTTATTTAAGAAGGATTCACAATTGTTTTCTTGGGGACATTAAATTCTAATCGGTTTTCAGTGTGCTATATGTTTTTATTCCATGATGGTCATGTAAAATGGGAATAGTGTATTAATTGACTATTGGGTTATAGAATGATGTTTGAGATCAAGGTGATCACATATTTATCTTTGATAGGAGCTATTTTCATCACATTTATATTGGAGACAAGTGATTGTGATTATGTGTGCTTTATTGGAATGTAACAGATCACTGTATAGATTGTTAGTAATGAGATTCAAGGATTTATGTGTTTCTATATGTATGTGGATAACACTAGTTGTGCGACTATATCTTTGTGAGTATATAATTATTTTTGTATAGATGTGTTGATGATGGATAAAACAATATGTTGTAGGGAGGGGATTATTCATGGATTTATCTACTTGGGTATTAGATAGTGTGTGGTGACATGGACTTTCATTGAAAATTTTTAATTCCTTAGTAAATAAATACATTGATTATTTGTAGTACTTGTTTTCTTAATATATCAATGAGTGGGATATGTATTGGTCCACTTCGAACTCTCTAGGATCTAGGGGAATCCATGTGGTCTAGTGAAGTTTTAATGGTGAGTATATCCCTTCTCACTTAGAAGACGAGTGAATCATCGTACATGAGTGGTTTTGTGTAAAAACCACAATTATGGTGAGATTAGAGAAGAGATATGCCTTTAACATCATTGATTTGGATTGATGAAAAATTAATTTAGTGAGTCCCCTACAAATATGGTGGTTATGGGTTTTCATTAGTGGTGGATTTATTTATTTTTTGAAATAGAGGTACATAAATGATGGATAAGAGTTAATTATTATAGATAATTAAATAATGGTATTTCAAAGAGGTTTTTCGGTTTATGATGAGTGTGGCTTGGAAACATATATAAAATTTATCTATTTGAAAATGTCTAGGTTAGTGATCGAGATGTAAGGTAAAGTAATATATATTTCTAGGAGCACACCATTAGTTATTTGAGGGTTTAACCCTCATTTCAAAATTATTTTGTATACTATCACGGGTGATTTTTCTGAAGACTAGATTTGGTTGGTGGTCAATTTTTTCCAGCAACAAATTCAGTAAATGCTGACTGGTTACACTAAATCATTAAATTCAGTAATGGAAAAACAATGATCTAGGGGATATCATGTATTTTAGTTTAATAAAAACGTTCATAATGAAACTACTGTAGTAAGGAAAATTTTATTATTCACTAGTTCGTGTCCATTGTGCTTTATGGACCTTTAGTATGGTGAATATAATAGGTGGTGGTTGAGAATGTACATTGATTCTAGTGTATAGGTAGGCGTGAGTTTTTTTATTTCTTTAGTGAAAATTATTTGGGATTTATATTTTGTATCAAACTAATAATGTATATTTTATTGATCTAGGGATGAAAATATATATAATCTGAGAGGAATTCAGATCAGAGGGATGTCACTACTAATGATAAGAGTGGAGCAATATAATTTGATGGCTGAGAAAAAAACTATAAAATAATACCATTTGATGTATTCAATCTTCATTTTTATTGTCTGAAATGATTTTAAAATTATTCTTAGAGTTTATGAATCATGACCAGGTGTTTTAGTCCAATAATGTGACATTAAGTTAGGTGTTATTAAAATGATTTTGCATTAGAATAATGAGATTAATTTTATCATGGGATTCAATATAGTTAGGTGAAAATCATAATAAGCTTATCTTTCATGATGTCCCAATAATATTATTGGAATATTTCTAATGAATTTATTTAATATTTAGTATATTTAGATTTTATGAATATGTGGTAATTTATTTTTTATTCTATTAGAAATTAGGAATGAGGAGTGGTATCATATTTTGATCAATGGATTTGAAGATCATATATTCTTTTAGGGGAGTGTTACAGATAATAGATATCATGGTTGGGTGACTAAAATTGTATAGGAATTTATGGATTGTTATTTATAAAGGTAATTTTAATTTCTATTTCAATATAATGGTGAAACGTTACACCATAAAAGAAGAAGTCGATGCTTTGGGTGCCATAGTGTGCCACCTCCATGAACCAATGTAACCCGCTACCTTTGATGATTAACACTGTGCCTTCTCCATTTCCCCCTTTCGATGTCGTTGTAGTGTCATATCCCTAGTCTTGGATCATTTCATCACTATTTGAAAGCACAATGATCCACTATTAGTATTTCATGAAGTATGAGGACCATGGAGTGATTTGGGGAAAGAGATAAAGAACATGAATTCCAAATGTACAGATCATGGATTTCTTCGAGTCAGCCTTGATCTGTTCACGTTATAAGGATTATGAGGAACTATTCAATAGACAGGTCTAATCCCCATTGAAAACCCCACAAGCAGTAATGAATCCCACAAGGATGGAAGAACCATATATCAACCTATTTGTGGGTTGGTTTGTGTTATTCATTTTAATATAATATGTGAAAGTAAATCATACAGAGATCAAACACCCTACCTTGTGGTTGGATATGTCTTTGAAGAAGAATGGAGTTTTTTGTCATCATCTATCCTCAATCCACTGACTTTCACTATGAAGAGGTTTTCTGTACACAATAATAAATAATTTGAAGGTTATGGGGATAACCTTGAAATCATAATAAGGGTTTCATTAAAAATAAAAAAATCCACTTTGTCAAATAACACATTTTTTTGAGATATTTTAATGACGGTTGCGTCCAAATTCTATCTTTCATATTCAACCAATGATGGTCGATGTTAGGCCATGTCTAAGGTAAATTCATAGATTTGAATATAATGGTGCCCTATGATTTCTTATACAAGAATCCATTTAGATGTTATTCCTATATTACAGGAAAAATTCCCATGAATTTCATTAACACACCAAAAAACATTTAATCATATTTTTTCAGGCACACCAGTCCTCAGAATCTTGCGTCGTCTTAGAACATGGTCTCAGAATTTTCCCAATTTAAATATAGGAGTAAAACTGGAGAAAATATGAGTCATTACATTTTCTATCAACAAAGGGAAGTATAATTTCATATGGTATAACATTTCAATTATGGGAAGGAATTTTTTGTCAATGTTTTCATACAAACATTTTACCCATATTCAAAGTGAATGAAAAACCTAACAATGATTATATGGAATAAATGATAAACGCTGAAGAGTCCAATTGGTGTGTGATAAAGGAAGATTCCTTGGATTTATTTTTTATAAATATGGAAGCTCTAGGTTCCGGGCGCAGGGGAAGCGAGTTGGTGGGTGTACCCAACATGATTTTCGCATTAATAATGATCATTCCGAGATCTGTCACGATAATAAAAGGCCTGATCATCAGAATATAATAAAGAACGAAAAATAAAGATGGTTCTCCCAAAACTGTTGATATGATCATCTTATTTTGGTTATAATTAATTTAAATTATTCACTAGAATTAACTTGATTGAAGTCTTTATTTTTTGATGTTTCTGGTCACAATCTGGTGTAATTCGTTATTGCGTTGTAGAATCCAATTGTTGGATTTCCCTCGGGGTGATCCGCATGTGCTCCACATATCTATTGATGTCACCGAAAGGAACTCTGGGTGCTATTGCGGATGATCCTTCACTTGTGTTGTCTGCCTTCAATCGCCATGATCCGGTTGAGGTGGATCTCGATCTCGTAGATTGAGAGCGTTTTTGGTGGAAAAGCAATTCTCTCTTGGCATGAGAGATTTTTAATTACATAGAATAATAAAATGAATTAATCACAAAAAAGCATTTATTAATTTTATTTAATTCATAGTAATACCCCATGTCTAATAATAACAATTGACTATTATTATTCCTTGACAAGCACCCAGTGAATTATGACTATTTTTATTTATTCAAATAAATAATATTATTTCTCATAAATTCCTAGAAAAAATACACAACATGTATATTTAATATACACTGTGTGTACTTTTATTTTTTCATTTTTCTTTAATTATTCCACCACATTTATTAGGCCTTGAATAATGACAATTTATTTCTAAAATATACATCACTTCCTTACTCACTAATATATATAATATTTCTCCCACTATAAATTCTCTCGAATAAATACTGTTCAAAAAATTGTGACCTGGAATCCATAAATAATTGTTAACCCACAATCTAGAATAATCTTTATTTAACCTGTTAAATTATTATTTAACCGATATACTTGAACAAAATTAGTGGGTGACCCTCTATCCCTTCTTCTGAGTGGAATTAGATAGAGCCTGCCTAATGTACATTGTTAGCGTCTAGAAACACTCCATGGAACCAATAGAGAATGACGTTAATGAATCCATGACGTGACACGTCATACAAATGCTTACTATTTAATATAACCCCTTTGTCTTGATATCTCGAATCAAGCAGGTTTCATGATAGTTCCATCAACCCATGTTCTCTATTAATCATTCTTTGACATTCTATAATTGAACACGCACTTTCCTCACTATGGACATGGATTTATTTAGGATATATCAATTCAATCAATGGGCATGAGATATGTAGATTACTTATGGAACATAAGGGACCAATCCTTTCTCGCATTATCTATTATTTTGGTATCACTTGTAATGCACCCAACGTAACCTAACTCGCTGCGACCAATATGTCGTCATCATTTTGGGCAATAAATTTAAGTGCATGAGTTATAATACCCATTAATAATAATCTTAATGTATAAGGGCCAATACACACGTCTGCAGATAGGAACATCCAATGATACTATAAAATATGGATTTCCTACTGGAAGCTCTTGTACTCCTAATAACATCCTATATTTTACCAATAGAACACACCATGAGGAGGTGCCTCAGTGTTTTATGAGTCCTCCCCTCTAATGGATTGTATTATTTGTCTCCCTAAAATAAAAAAAAATCCGGCAATAGAACATATATTCAAAAACAGTGTTATGTAACCTCTGGGTTCTCATCAGAATAGGGATCCGCTATGAACCTGTAATGCAACAGCTATCTATAGGAAATTATCACATGCATTTTCACATAAAATAACAATAAAAATATGATAAGGTATTTATTAATGAATAATGTACAAAATAGTTGGTTCTAAGACACCAAATCCAACAGACTACCACTTGGATTACATCCTACTGCTAAAAACCATTAACCCTCTAGCTCTGACATGATATTCATGCTTCAGATGGGATAGGATTTTAGCTTTGGGGTCATCCACATTCTCTTACATGGACACTCTACACATTCAATATTCATCCCTTTGATAGAAATCCCTCAAGTGGTGAAACATCCGGAGTATGTGCCATGTCTATTGATGTGACCTTGGTTCTTTTTCCAGAGCCACCACTGTAGTATTATCACAATAAAAATGATAGGATCCTTAATACTAGGCACCAAATCATGCTCCTGGATGAAGTTATGAATCCAAATGGCTTCCTTGGTTGCATCAGAAGTCACTATATATTCGGATTATATAGTAGAATCGGCACTAATTGGCTGCTTTGAACTCTTCCCGCACACTTCTCTTCTATTAAGATGGAAGACATATCCACAATGTAGCTTCAGATCATTATGATCATTCAGAAAACCAGCATCATCAAACCCTCTGATGACAATCTCCTCATCTCTTCCATACACCTAGAAGATATCCTTAGTTCTTCCCAGATACATAAGAATAGTCTTAAGATCTTTCCAATGTAGTTCTCCTGGACCTGGTTTATATCATCCCACCATGCTCAGTGCATAGAAAACATCAAGCCTAGTACATAACATGGAATACATGATGGATTCTATAGATGATGCATATGGGATTTTCCTCATTCATTCAATCTCTTATTGTGCCTGGGACACATTTTCTTAGAAAGATTTAGGGCATGTGACAAGATAACCAATACCCTATTGTATTGTTCCTTACTAAATCTCTTTAGTATCTGCTCAATGTATGTACCCTGATATAGTCAACGTAGCCTCTTGGATCTATTACAAATTATCTTGATCCCTATAATTTAGGATGCATCCCCATTTCCTTCATGGGGAAACACTGGTTCAACCAGTCCTTAACTGACTGTCAGACTGGTACATCATTTCCAATGAGCAATATTTCGTCAACATATACTACTCAGATAACTATCTCATTCCCATTAATCTGCTAATAAACACATGGATCACATTCATTCATAATGAATCTAAATTATTTTATAGATTCATCAAATCGAATGTTCCAGGACCCAGATGCTTCATTTAATCCATAAATGGATTTCTATATCTTGCAAACCCATTTGGCTTCACCTGGAGTCATAAACCCTTCAGGTTGTGTCCTATTGACATCTTCCTGAAGGATCCCATTAAGTAATTATGTTTTTTCCATCCATTTTACATATCTCATAGTCCTGGTAAGTGGTTATGGAAAGTATTATTCTTATGGATTAACACATGGAAACTGACAAGAAGGATTCGTCATAGTTAATTCCTTGATGATGTCTGAATCCTTTTTCCACTAGCCTCACATTATAGGTTCTAACATGACCTTACATGGGGAGTTTTCTATTTAATACACATTTTCATCCAATAGGTTTCACATCAACAGGCTCATCGACCAGAACACAAATGTGGTTCTAACACATTGAATCCATATCATAATTCATATCCTCTAGAAATCTTGCATCTTTTGAGCTATCTACTACATCCATATAGGAGAGTGTTTCATCATTATCCAACAATAATGATTCACCATCCTCGGTGACTAGGAATCCAAATCTCTCTAAATCACATACCTCCCTTGAGCTTCTACGCAGTACCTGTGTTTCTAGAACCTCTACCATGGGGACCTATGGAACTTGTCCATATACCAAATCATGTGTATCTAGAGAATCAACTTTTTTCAATTCACTCTTTCTCCCACTATCCTTTTTGAGGATGTTATCCCTCTCAAGAAAGATATCTTGACTGGTGACAGTCACATTCTTTTCTAAAGGGTTATATATGTATTATAATTTCGTTTCCATGGGATATTATATAATGATACACATAGTGCCCTGGGGTGCTAATTTGTTGTCTGAGAAGGCCTTAACAAATACCCCCCATCTATATACACATGTGTGGGAAAAAATGGGTTTCTTTCGATTCCATATCTTAGAGGTAATTCCATTTCCTACCTTGTTTGGTACTCATTTTAATGTGTTTGCTGCAGTTTGAAAGGAATATCCCCAAAATGATAGTGGAAGATATTTATGATTCATCATCGACCTCACCATGTACAACATGGTGACGTTCCACCTTTCACTAACACCATTCCACTATGGTGTATAATAAGGAGTGAGCTAAGATAGAATCCTAGACTCCCATAGATGATTCATGAACTCTTGGTTCTAATATTTTTCATCTCGATCTGATCAAAGATTATTTTTCTTCTTATAATGTTGATTCTCTATTTCATTCCTGAATTCCTTAAATTTCTCTAAGGATTCTATATTTTACCTCATTTAGTATACCTATCCATATCTACTCCAATCCTCAGTAAATTTAATGAAGTAACAATATCCACCTCTAGAATCTCCTAGGAATGGTCCACCCACATCCGTGTGCACCAATCCTTGAAGATATGTTCCATTTCACCCTGTCCACCGAAAGTCTGCTTGGAAATTTTTCCTCCTAAACTAGTGTGACATATATCAAGTGGTTTTAGATCAGTAGAGTCTAAATAGCCATCTATGAAGGGATTTTTCATGTGTTTCTCATTTATATGACCTAGATAGTGATGCCACACCAGGGTGATGTATGAGTCATGTGAGTTTGTTTCGTTATCGATTACAAACACTTGGTTTTAATAATTTAACATATACAAAACATTATTTAAATGAACCATTTTATAACAAATGTTGTTCTTATAAAAGATTCAACCCTTATTTCCAAAAATTAAAATAATACCATCCATATCCAAAAAATATAATGAAATTTTGTTCTTGGTAACACTGGACACATAATAAAAGCTATGTTAATCCAAAATCATCTTAGTTTGAAATGAGTGGTGGTAATCGCCAATGGCTAACACAGATAGCCTCGTTCCATTAGTAGATCGAAGATCCACCTCACATTTGGAAATCATTCTAAATCTACTTGGTTCTGACATTTTAATATAGATGTGAGCCCCACTATCTATTTCTAATTCCCAATGTGTAGAAATGGAATGATTACACTCGATAAATAAAGCACCATTAGCATCCCCATGAATCTGGATGCAGTTACTCTTCCAATGGAATTGCTTTCCACATGAAAAACATACCACCTCCCATTCCATTCCCTACCTCTGGATCTTCCCCTTCTGGGAGGGATGATTCTCTAGAGCTTCAGACCATTTATAAGTCCTTGGCCCCTTTTCCTAGTCCTTCCTTTTATTATCCACCATTAGAACTGCGTGTTTTTCACACCCCATGTCCTTATCTACATGGAAAAATAAGGAAAGATGTTCTGATAGACTCTTCTCAATGTTTCTCAAGTCTTAGTTGACAATAAAGCTATATAAGGTCGTGTACAGTGATGATATGATGATATCTATACACAACTCATTCGAAAACATAATCCCTAAGATGTCCAGGCGTTCAATGTAGCCAATGAGCATGACTACATGAGGCCCAGTTGGTGAAGACTCTCTAAGAATAGTTGTAAAAAAATAATTGGAGATCTCATATCACTTTTATTTTGCCTTCTCTTGATAGATATCCTTAAGGGAATACATCATTCTATACATGCCCGTGCATTCATGTGGCTTCAAGAGCTCATTAGATATGGATGACAGCATGAAACACTGAAAATATGTGACATCATCCATGTGTTTCGTATAGAGAGATATTTCCTCATCAGTGGCCTCTTTTCCTTGCGTAACATGAATATTCTCTTCTAGCACATACAAATTCCTCTCATGGTGAAGGATGACACGTAAACACCTTTTCCACTCTTGGAAATTGGTGTTGGTGCGATGGTTTTACTTCTCGAGTATGGTTCAAAATGATATTTTTGAAATCATTTTTCTTGTAGTTTATACAAATTATGATGGGAAAAGGTTTATCACATTATTATTATGAAATTGAGAAAAATAAATAAATTAATTCTTTTTATTCTCACACTATTTTATCGAAATCCAATAGCCCTCACACTGGACATCAGAATATTATTTTGCCTAAATATTCTAGTGGAAATGATCCATATTACCCTTCACATTACCCCAACTAGGGTTGGTCAAGAACCATGAAGGGTTTTAGGTAGGCATTACAAATTCTAACTCCATTTACTCGCAACTCCTTGATTCGCAGAGTGGACACCCCCATCCAGAAATCCTTTTATTTCGGATTTCATATATCATTGCCTCTTGGTCACACCAAGTCCTGATGTGGTAGTCAACCATTAATGAAAACCAAGTCAGGTCAACCCAAATCCATGAATTATATTTCCTCAATAATTGAATGAACCCCAACAAGGGTTGGTCAAGAACTTTTAACTATTGTTCAATTCTAACCAAGATTATGGAAGGCTATATCGACCAAATATTTCATTGAGTGATTTTATCCATATACATAAATTTCCATTTTATTATCATTCATTACATTCTTGTTAATATGAATTGGGATATACGTAAGTGATTAACAATGTCTAATTTAATATTTTATGCATAAGCTGATTTTATTTTAGTTCTATCTTGCATGATTTTTTATTTCATTAATTGTGTGATCAAGACAACACAACCGAATTAATTAAACAATGGAACATAATGAAATAAAATAAATTGTATGATCATGATCAGGATCTATTGGTTAGTTTATCTTGTGGTTGATATACTAACCCAAGACCTAGGGTAGAAACCCCTTGAACCTTTAAGCTTGTGTTTGCAGCTTTCCACCTATCCACATTTGTATCTCCTTGGATTGGTTTCACCTTGGCCACTTACTTGAGCCACCTCCACATTCTTGGGAGCTCCATCCATTACATATGCATGTATCTCACTTGCTAGTGTGGGGTAAAACAGTTTTTTACATAAATGAAACCATGGACATGCAAGACCTGCATATTAAGGAGGAGAGGGCTCATAGGCCAACATATTTAATTAAAAAAAATTAAAATAAACCATTCACATATAATGGTCATGGTCTATCTCATGACCATCCATACATTTAAAAATATTTATGCATAAATAAAACTATAATTCAATTCTTTAATCTTTCTTGTTTAAGATAAATCATGCTCGAATCAATTAATTATATTTAATTAATCAATCCTTTTATCTTAAACCCTTTTTTGAATTTCCTTGAGATTCTCATCCATCATAATTTTAAATAAATAAATTCATTTAAAATTATCTTTGTATGTGACTTGTACCTTGGAGGAAACCTGGTGAATTCCTGTTCATAACTACCCAATGAGTTTATATGAACATTACACATATGTTAAATTAAAAACATATATATTAAACACCTATCACACATTGTGGCTCATGTTTATTCATGCACTATGATACACGCCTCTAGGGTTTGTATAATATAATAATTAATTTTATTAAATCTACTTAATCTGGATGAGTACATGGCGTGTAGTTCCGACTACATGGTGTGTAACTTTTTTCACTGTCCATCCAAAGTACACGCATTAGGACATGGTGGGTAGATGTTCTTTGGAAATTTTCAGGGTATGTGGCGTGTTCAGTGGGACACACAACATGTAGTATCTGTGTTACATGGTTTCCATCTGGGCAACCGTGTATGGGGTACACTGTCCAACCCCAGCCCGAAGGGACTAAACATCATATTTAGTAGACCACATAGTATGTAATCCGGAAACTACGGGACACATGTTCCTATTAAACACACGATGTAATTTATGACTTATGAATACTCCAACACACAACCTGATTTGGCAGACCAGTCCGATGCATTGAAGGTAGACAATACAACATGTACTTCGAAATACATACCTTGTATTTTTTTTTGTGAAAAAAGAACATTTGGAACCTCGGGATGAGATCCACTATTTTATTTTAATCATATTTAAAATAACAAATCGTTTCTATAAGGTGAATGAGAAATGTGAGAGGAGGAACATAACTCGAGATTTAGATTTTAAAGAATGATTAATTTGAATTGAAACAACTAAATTATTAAATGTGTACATCAACAATGAAAAACATAAATAATTATAACCAACGATATAACCTCCCTTTGATACCACTTGTATGTTATGGGTGTAGCCGACGCACAATGGTTGGTAAAACCAACTTAATTTTAATGTTAACAATGATCAATCTGAGAATATTGACGATAATAAAATGCCAGATCATTGGAATAAAATGAAGAAAAAACATCGGAGTCCTGGAACCATAGATAGAAACATTATATGTTGGTTATAATAAATTTATTTAATTGAAAACAGTTACCTTTATTGAATTATTTCTTCTTTGATGTTTCTTGTCATGATCTGATGTGATCCATCCTTATGTCATCGAATCCATCTATAGGATTCCTCTGGAGGTGATCCACACATGCTCCACATATCTGTGGACGTCGCTGAAGGGATCTATGTGTTCTAGCACAGATGAGTCTTCACTTACGATGTCCTCCTTCATTCGCTTGATTATGTGGAGGTGGATCTCTCACACGTAGCATGAGAGAATTCATGTTAGAAAAAGAGTCATATCATGGCTTCAAAGCATTTCCAAATACATTGAGCACAACCACCCAAAAAATGGATAGGCGAATGAAAAATATATAACGGGGATTTATAATTACATATAATATTAAAATGAATTAATTACCCAAAATAATTTATTCGTTTCATTTAATTCTTAGTAATACCCAATGTCTAATAATAACAGTTGACTATTATTTTTACTTGACATGTGCCCAATTAATTACACCTAATAATATTTAATTAAATTAATAATAACATTTCCTATAAATTCCAAGAAAAAATAAATGACGTGTATATTTAATATACATGGCATGTACTTTTATTTTTCCATATTTCATTATTTCCTCCACCAAATTTATTAGACATTGATTAATGGTTATTTATTTAAAAAATAAATATACCTTTGTTAATTTATAATAAATATATTATTTCTCCCAAAATATATTTTCCAGAATAAATTGTATTGAAATAAATTTTATCATCCAAACATAAATAATTATTAAACCATAATCGGGAATAATTTTTATTTAACTTATTAAATTAAGATTTAACTGAGATACATGGACACACATTGTGTGTTACCCTATAGTCCTTTTTAATACTGTCATTAGGTGGAGCTTGCCTAAAGTCCATGGTCAGCTTTTGAAACCATGCCCGGGCACCCATAGAGTTATAGGTTAATGCCCCAATGACGTGTCACCTCCTATGAATGCTTACAGTTTAATATAACCTCTTTGTCTTGATATCTCGAATCATGCGGGTTGCATGCTAGTGCCATCAACCCATGTGGTCGATTATTCTTTTTGTGACTATCTAGAATTTAACTGGCCCATTCCTCACCACAGCCATGGATTTATATAGGCTATATCAATTCTATAAAGGGTTCTGAGATATATACTTCTGTTATGGAACAGAAGGGAAAAAAATTCATTCTCGCATTAACTAATAATGTAGTATCACTCGTGACACACCAAACGTATCCTACCTCGCTGAGAACAGTGTTTCATCACAGTTTTCGTCAATACATCTAAGTGTGTGTGTTGAAATACATATTAATAATAATCTTATTGTCTAAGTACTATTACACACACCCAAAGATAGGAACACCCAATGAAACTATGATATGTGGATTTCTTACTGGTGTCTCTCATTCTCATAATATCCCCTATATATTACCAAGGGTGAACACCATGATAAGATGCCTCAATGTATTATGATTCATCACCCCAAATGGACTGTATTATTTGTGTCCCATAAATAACATTATTAGACAATGGAAAATATAGTCATGAACAATGTTATAGCACTTCAAGGTTCTCATAATATCAGGGATCCTCTAGGACACTTTAATGAAACAGCTATCCTTAGGACATTATCACATGAATTATCACATGGAATAACAATCAATACGTGATATGGTATTAATTAACGAATCATATAGAAATTAGTTGGTTCTAGGCCACCAAATCCACATCAACAAGGACTAAATTAAATATATGCTCAAATTGGGTTATGAAAATAGACAACAATGACTGAAATAATGTTTATATAGTATGATTTTTTTTGTAGTGAACTGTCTAACATCTCCCCATAGGAGACACTATAATGGATCCCTAATCCAGTGTTCTAAGAGACCTTAGGTGCACCTCCCATACACTAGAGACAACTAACTAGAAGAATGGGTATAATTAAGGTATAGAGGGGATACAATACCCTATAGATCATTACATAATATTAGATGAAATAATTAATAATATAATTATTTGAAGACAAGATAGTATATGGTGGATAATAATAATAAATAAATGGGACAATACCAAACAAATACCAATGCATTAAAACTAGTAGAAGTCAATATAAAGTCACCAACATAAAGTAGGTAAGACTGGAGAAATCGTAAATAAATAGACTACCCAAATTCCAAAGGCAACCTAGGAACATTCTCACTCAGCACTCTAATTCCATGTACAACCCCATATTAAATAATCATAAAATAAGAATAATCCAATATCCAAACCTATATTTAGGAGATCATTCTAATTACACGTCGAGATCCATAAAAGGGTGTGACTATAAAATAGTAGGCCACCATAAATGGTTTCTAATAAAATTATTGTATGTGAATATAAAATAAGGAATTTATGGGTATAATAAATAAAACATAAATAATAAATCTAATCATGTTTTGATTAGGTTCCTAAAAAGACACTTGGAAGACCATAACTACTGCATCCTAATAATTAATGTCTCTGAACATGTTCTGTCATATATATATATATATATATATTAGAATAGGTAAACATATATATAGAAAGATATACACACACTAGAGAGGACCTGAGGTATAAGGCCAAGGCTTCTACATAAATATAATATAAAAAGGGTCACATATAATATATAGGGGAATAATCATATGCATCTAAATATGGGATACAAATAATTATGCTTTAAAATACCAATCAATGATGTGATTCCTTATGTCCAATATCCCACTAATATAGTGTGATATGTAATATCCAACTACCAATAATGTTGTGAAATGCTATAGAGAACCTCATAGACCAAGGTGGTGTGAAAAATCCTGTCCAATAATCCTAACCACGACCTATTAGTAATAAACCCATATAATCCACCCCTACTCGGCCTATGAGCTCGTAACTATGGAGATCAATAATGTGGAACCCATGTACCACTCAAGGAACTAATTATAATCATTTACATGTTTCATTTAATAATTAAAAATTATCCCTATGAAATATCAATGAAAATTTAAAACTAAATAATTCCTTATATCATTTCATTCGTATGTAACATGAAGTTTAAAGTAACATTGTCTTAATATTTATTGGATATACTTATGATTTTCAAACATATACATTTTTTATATTATTAGATGATTTAAAATTTCCATATTTTTATTTAAACATGTTTTTTTGATGTTGTTCAGATTACAATTGTCAAAATAATTTTTCTAACACTTATTATATAAGTGATTGTATTATGAGGAATGAATTATAAATTTCACAAAATTATTTTATCTTATGAGTATCGTAGATTATATTCTTTTTAGTCATAATTATAATATTTTTTATCAAGATATTATCTTATGATGTAATAAAATAACTTACAAAAATAATAGACTAGAAACAACATATTTTAAATTCAGTTATTGAAATATTCATAACAAAGGTATAAGATTTCTTTGTCTTATGAAAAATATATTCATTAAACATTATCATACGAGATCCCCAAGATGTTGAGAATGATAAGTATCACATCATAATAAAATACATCATCTTATGCTGAAGAATTACCCTAAACAATATATAATTTTTTTATTAAGAGAATTAATTTATCATACAAAGTATCTGAGGAAATAATATTATGGTGAATTTTACTATCAGTTGAATATGTTTTTTTGAACTAGTGTATATGAAAAATATCATGATTTCTATTCTAATGTCTTGATATGTCAATTCATAATTTTATAGATTATCAAAAATTGGATGATTTATTTATGTAATGATATATCTTCATAATACGTCAGTTTTCCATTAATGGAAATATACAATAAACATGAAAATTTCTTTCATTGTAGTTGTAGAATTAATTTATATAATTTGAAGGAATGTAATATTGAGCCTAATAAAACTTCTTAACGTTTAAATAGGAGATAAAACATGAATGGTTAGTCACTACATAAAAAGAGAAGGATGAGAAGAATAAATCATACACATGTACATATGAATTATCTAAATTACCTTACAATGAGATGATAAAAATTAAATTATTGTGTTGTAATTAAAATTTTATCAGTTACACTGATCATTAGTCTGAGTTACAACATGAAGAAAATAATCTTCTTAGCATGTATCTTCAACTACTTTTAGTTGCTTCATGCAAGTGTGTGCTATAACCGATCTTCATAATTTTATTACTTTTATTTTTATTACATAAACTATAGAGTGTGTGTTACAATCGTGTAGATTTATTATCAATAGAGAGCCTGGTTGAATAATCATATACAATTATAATAATTGATAGCTACTTTTACTTAGCTGGGATCCCCTGATAAAATGGCAGTTATTGTGAAAATAACAAATATTTGTTGAGTATAGTATTATTGTAGGGGAATATGGTATTTATGTTCCCCAATATTTTATAAATATAATTTTTCCAATATCTATCAATTATGTTTATATATTTTTGATACATATTCTAATTACGGAAAATATTTGAACTATCATTCCTGAAGAGGGAGGTTTTCTATAACGGGAAATTTTGAAATAATATTCACCCTACTCTAGGATTTTTAGTTAGACATGCTCTGAGAATATAATTTGATTCTTTCATTATGACTATTGAGTTCAGTAATATTAAATTTTAATGTCAAAATATATATTTATAGACGGCTGACAAAAAAGTATCAATGTCAATGGTTAGTGATCCTAATTTTATTGGCGATACTATGATTGTTAGAAGGAACACATGATTAATTATCTAAAAAATATTGTATTGAATGGTTATTTAAAAGTAATAAATCTTTATTAAATTCCTATGATGGAACCAAAAATATAGGATAATATAACTGAAGAAAAATATGATCTAAATTCCAAACCAATTAATGATATACTATATGTATTAGTAATAAATTTATTGAACAATGTTTATCAGGTCCAAATATCCAATGATATGTGGATAACTATAGTAGTTTCATAAGAAGTTACCAAAAAATGTGAAGTCTCTCAAATATGATACAAAAATACATATGTATTTACCCATTCAAAATGAATGAATGGGAATGAATTATTAAATTGAAATGAATACTCACTGAGATTATAATAGATTTTGTTGTTCTAGGGAAATCAATTACTAATACTATGAACTCATTAATATTTCATAGAGATCTACCCCTATATGTAGTGTAATATCAACTACCATCATACATTCTACCTAGGTGAAGAACATTAAAATAAAATATCTCCTTGTAAATATTATGATGTATGATTCTAAATGGAAGGTGAATCTGGAGAACCTAAAATGACCATGAAAAAAAGTATTCCTTAATGGATTGAACATCTAACGATTATAGGAAGAGAAAACGCATACAAATCTCTAAAAATTTTATAGAAAAACACATTTGATTCTACTCTGGATCGAAGGAAAAAAGTTGAATAGTTTTCCTGAAAATTCTAAAATTACTAAAAATAATGAAGTGTTTTCTAAAGAACATTCAATATGTACTAATAGGTTGGTGATAAATTTAATGTGGTGAGCTTCTATGACTTCAATACGCTATGACACATCACGTAAAAATTTACTCAACTATATAAAAAAAATATGTATAACATAATGTCATTCAAGAAGACCAGATATATGATGAAGACCATGAGATAAATGATTTCCACATGGAGAGTTACTAAATATAGTAGTGAATTTAAATACTCTGAATCCAAATATGAATCATACAATGAAAGGCCCATATATCATTTCATGAAAAATTCAGATGAGGTACATTTTTAATATTTTATAAAAAAAGATATTGAATCAATAAATGGAAGATGATCATAAATGTAATTAAATTAATAGTTTACCATAATAGAAAATATCTGTTTATTCCTAAATATTAATAATAATACCCTCAGAAATTATCACAATAAAATTTTAAATAATTTTGAGGACCTAAAAAAAACTATAGTTTTGGAATCCATTCCAAAAGTATACTACATCATGATCCTACCATACTAATGCAATTGAAATTTTTTTGAAGGAGGTTGCAAAAAATAAAATTTCTCAGGTGTATTTAATAAATGGGAATGTTATTTAAACAAATTCATTGGTTAAAATATTCTTAAAAAGGTAATTATAGAATATGAATTTAGGGTGAAAATCCCTAAAACTCTTTTATTCCTAGTTATGAATATAAAATCCATTCTTGTGTTACTTTTTTGAATTATAAAGATATAGTTAACTATATTATCATTTCTAATATGGAAATTACTAAATTCAGGGGAATTAAAAGTTATTTTCTATAAATATATATTTCAAAAAAAATTGTTTAATTATATGAACAAAAATATAGTTTCGAATCCCCAGGAAAATTATATATAAAATTTATAGACCAAATAATATTTAGGTATGAAGAAATTTCAATTATGTTATTTTTCATTGTTGGGAACTATACATATGAAAAAAAATGAAAAAATGTTTATGGAAAGTGGTAATTCAAGACAGATGAGTGAATTTTTATAAAATATTTATTCATATTGAATATAAATAGAGGTTATGAAAAATTTGGTTAGAATACTAAAGGAATAATATTAGGGATTAGATCAATTGCAAGTCCACAATATATTTTCATCAAAAAAGTAATTTATGTTGAATGCATCAAGAAAAACCTAATAATTATCTATCAAAATTGTTATAATGGTAATTTAATTGATTTTTCTAATAATTAATTTTCATTTTTCAAATATAAATATCTCTAGTTTATATTTCCTAGAAAAAATAATGTTTATACACTAGATATCATTTCCTTTTATAGAAAAATGTAATTTTTTTTAATGATGAAATTGATGATTCATGTATTTTTCATATAATATAAAGACATTATAATTTTCATTCTCCAAAATTTATTTCTAAAACAATTCTAAATTCTAACTTTATTGATATTAAACTAGATAAAAAGAAACTATGTGATAAAAATCTAATGGTAAAGAAACGCTGGCCATCATTTAAACAAATCAAAGGGGTTTTGATATATATAAATCTTGAGCTCATCCATATGGATATGTTCAGACCTACTATATCTATAGGACATTATCTAAAAACATTTTTTATGTTTTGGTAGATTATTTTTCATGATATACAAGTGTTTATATTTTTTGATTTATGAGGGATGATTATTCTATTTTTATTATTTTATGTAAGCTTTTTAAAAATTAAAAATATGTACAAATTGATTCTTTGAGAAGTGGTCAAGGTGGATAATTTTGAAATTATAAATTTAAATCATACTAATCAAAACATTGTATTAAACACACTTTTTTCTCCTCCATGACACCTCAATCGATTGGTATTAATAAAAGGATGAATAGAAACCTGAAAAAAATATCATTAACAATGTAAGGTGAATATATCATTCCCACCTATTTATATGATGGGGCTTTCAAAACAGTATGTTTTTTTACAAATAGAGTTTTAATAAGACTTATATTGAATAAAAACAAATTTTATTTTTGGAAGAATAGAAATCCAATGGTTGGATACATCAATTTTTTTAGTTGAAAGCGTTATCTCTTGATCAACAAGGATTATCATTGTATATTTCATTTAGGGGATTAGATGTGTATCTTCTATGGTGTTACTACTACTTCCATTTCATATACAGTTTTCATTAAATGGTCAATGATTTTGGAATAATCAAATCATGTGATGCTTTTGAAAATTTTTATTTTGATCATAAAATGATTAAAATTAACCAAAAAATTGATTCTCTCAATTAAATGACATCTAAACTAATCATTAAAAATCAAAATGATGATTATTTGAAATTTTATTTTCCTAAACCAAATTTTCATGTGGTTGATATTATTGAACTGGAAACTGTGTTGACTATATTACACCCAAACCTTATAAACATCATGTAGGAAATGATATATCATGAATAGATGAATGAGTTAGAACTATAATAAGTATAGTAAACCTGTATTAATTTTTGGTTTTTTTTTCACAACATGATCCTGAGTATGTGAAAGATTCTATGTCCAATGAATTTTTTTTCTATTCTATAAAAAAAATATTTAAAACAGTTCAAGAGGAAAAATTATTTGGAATTAGTTGATAAAAAAACTGACTACACTATCATTGAGAAAAAATGGGGGTTTTGAAACAAAAACAATGAACATGGTATAATCACCATAAAAAAAGTTTATTTTGTTACAAAATGGTACAATCAAGAAGAAGGGATAGACTATGAAGATTCTTTTTCCCTTGTTGTTTGAATAGAGGAAATTATAATACTCCTATAATACACAACATATATGATCTATAAATTATATTAGATTTATGTTATGTATTATTTTATAAATGAATTTTTGATGCATGAGGTTTTTGTAGGACAACCACTTGTTTTTAAAGTCTCACTTTCAAAATTTTATTTTTATACATACCAATGCTCTATATGGAGGTAAATAAGAACCGAGGGTATGTTATGAAAGATTAATAACATTTATTTCATCAATACTTTTTTAGAAAAGGGTGCCCCAAAAATATTTATGAAAATTCATTCTCATATATTCTATTATTATATATGTGATAATGATGTCATTTTTAGAGAAAAAATATCAAAAAAATTTCAAGGGATCTTCAATGATTATGAAAATTGAATTCGAAAAGAGTATGATGTTGTATTAAATTAATTTATAGGATTCATATTTATCAAAAATATTTTCCAAATTTTTTAAACAATAATAAAACAATACATTATTTACACAAAAATATTCGATAAGAAAATAATAAGACTTACACAATTCCTCTGAGTTACAATATCAATCTTGATATAGAAGAAACTAGAAAACCATTTGAAAACTAGTTATTTAATGTAATATTTTAATTCCTATAGTATCATATTAAAATAATACTATAAATTATATATGAAGTTTTTTTTTTGAAAAATTTCCATCCAATTCGAAATAATATCATTTAAATGATGCCATATTTATAATAATGTATTTAAAATAACTGTGTATATTTATCTTCATTTTCCAAATGAATTTCATTTAAATTTATTTTTATATTTAGATTCTTAATTTTTGGGATGTAGATTAAATAGGAAAACCACCTAATGAGCCAAAAATTCCCTTAGTAAATATATAGTATCCAGGTCGAGTAAGAAACAACACTTTGTTTCATTATCAACTTTTGAAGATATATTTCATTCTATGGGAAGTTGTTTTTTTATTTATTGTGGAAGAAACATAACATAAGGGATTTTTGATTTAATTTTAATTGTATTTCTATCAAATTTTATAACAATAGTGCAATCAAAATTTGAAATATTCTGTTAAACCATTCCAGAATAAATCACATTGACTTGTGATATCATTATTAAAAGGACATGTGTAAAAGAATAAAATCTATTTATAATTTTTTATAAATAATAAATTAAAATAAATTTTTACTAATCATTATCCAATCGATAGTTTTAATTTTATTATGAATGATATATTTATGATTAATCTTACAAGGAATTATTTTGATTATTCTCTAATAGTGAAATTTAATATTATATTAAATAGAATGTTTAACTTATTTTTATTAATTATGTTGTATGTATTTTGAATATTTGTCATATCAAATAGGTAATGTCACCTAAATTTTGTAATTACTACTCTTTATGTATATGTGTAGCCCGTTTAATACTATGAAACAATAGAAAGTACTTCTATAATACATTTTAACCCTCATGAAAACTTAAAAACTTTTATTTTATCTACTATATACTCCATTCACTCCCTAATCTTATAAATCATCCAAACCTATTTAGAAATATAAAATCTTATGATAACTGGTAGTGCCTTTACAAGAAGAATCAAAAGACAATGGACACCAAGACACATTTTTAGGGGATGTACAAAAGATTTAATCTGGTCAGATAAGAAAGATATTATACATGAGAAATTAATAAATCTTCAATGATGGGAGTTTTTTAAGATAAAATGATAGATATTATGTTTATAAAATAATTTCATTAGATTTATGAATCTATATTTTCACTTTCATAAAAATGAAAACATGATAACTACAACAGTGAACCAAAAAATATCATTTGATAATATATTTAAAGATAGATGAATTATTTGAGATCCCTCTATAAGGCTATTCATTCCTCAATTCTTCATTTATACTATTGATAATGTAACATTTCCATTATTTATGATGATCCTATTTGAATAAAATAAACTGAAATAAAACTGGTAAATGACATAAAGCTATAAATAAATGTTCTATTAAAATTTATATACTCTGTAATCATTCAATGTTTTTGTTTTTTTGAAAATTTTCTCTTTTAAGATGTTAAATTACTTTATATATTAATGATTGAAAAACATGTAAATTACTAATGCTATTATATGATATATATATGTCATTTGTTAAAAAAAATTATATTTTTATCCCAAATTAAGGATATTAACATTAATTTTTTGTAGTGTGGGATTATTCCAAGATTAAAATACCATTGATTACTGTCATTGTCTATAATAATGGACTACAAATACATAAAATAAAAGTGGTTTTTAAAAGAATTTATCTCAAAATAATTTGATGCCCATATTGTTTGGATAAGAAGTTGACATAGATCCATCTTCAAAACAAGGGAGTCATCCTCTATAGATGAATTACCTATGTTGGTAGACAGACAATCCAAAAGTGTTGATGTATGAGAATTTCATTATTATATGACTCTTCTCGAAAGGAAAAGGAGTTTCATCCTTATTTTTCAATCTAGGGAATGAGCTTATCCAAAAGAGAGTTCACATCCTCCTCTAATTTAACATATTTTTATTCATGATAGAGTCAATATAGAATGGATATCCTCTCCTTACTTATTTTCTTTAGGTCAATATATTACCATCTCAAGAATATCACATGAATCACCTCTTATTATTGATTCAATCTATGAAGAGATGGATAATTATTTTCATAAATAGTAATAATTCATGAATATCTAGAATCACAAAATATTGATGAAATAAATCATGCTAATGTAAATCAACTAGGTTTTGGTTAATGAATCGATGATCAATAATAATGAATCACTCATGTCCATGAAGACTGTTAAATTTTGGATGTACCAAAATATGATATAGATTCTAGTGATTGATCTCAAGAGATTTACTCTAAGTGGGTACTAGAAGTGTAATCTATTAAAGATCAATTAGTTGAAATGAGAAAAAAATAATGAAATTTTATGAGAGAGTAATTTCCATGGATGAAGTGAATGAAGGTAAGATATTAGTTATATCAATTTTGGAGATATCTTATTCACATTGTTTTGGTGAAATCACAAGTCATGTTGATATAGATTCAATATTAAATGGTGTGTCCCATGAAATAAACATATTAACATCTTCCAATGCTTCAAATAAGAGTGACTCACTCTCTACAAAAATCATCTAGGATGTAAAAAATTATATGGTAAATTATTTAATTAGGATCATAGTTTTTTCATAGGAATATCCAATACCAATTGATCAATATATAAATGAGATCACTTTTCTATTTAAATAAAAATTTCAAGATGTTTATATTTTTTTCTTAAGTGAAACATGATTTATGTTTTATTATAACTAGATTAAAAAAACTATATGTTTATTTGGAAAATAACATCAAGGTTATAGAGAAAAAGGATAAATACTTACATTAAATATTGAATTGTTCTTATATCCTGAAGCATAAATAATATGATGAATAAAAAGAACATGCATTTTTTTAGAGGAAAGAATCTCATACCACTTTGAATTGAAAGGAAATTTTTTCAGTTTATCATTCAATGAGAATATCCGATAATCAGTACAATGAATTAATGATGTTGGTCTTCGTCATTTCAAAGAAAGGGTATGTACATTATATCATAGAAAATTTCTATCAATTGGTTTGGAATGGATTTATGACTATACAAGATTATTACCTGAATAACAATATAAAAAGCATCATTACATTTTCTGATACTATAATTCAACTTCAATGGTGACATCTATCATTACCTCAAATTGATGATACCAATTCATATACTTATATTATATTAAAGTATTTATTTAAAATAGAAGATTTTTTTAAGGGAGAATATCATGTTTGAAAATGAAATTAATTTATCCGTATAAGAACCACCCTCTAAAGTATCATTTATACCCCCCAAAATGTTTTACACTAAGAGACCTCAAAAATTTATTCTCAACATCGAATTCACATTTGTAAAGATTTATAAATGTATTTGAAAAGGTTTGTGATCATGTATACGTACATAAGAATTCATTGTTGGAAAGATGAATAATTCCCCTATACCATTATCCTCTCTACCTATTAGATAATCTTTATCATTCGAAAATCCACCCCAAAAAATTTGTATTAAGTCGAAGGATTGAAAAACTATCACAATTTTGTTGTTTGATATAATTTCATTTTGAAAATATTTGAATTATATTTCATAATAATTGAATAATTATTATTTAATTAGTGTTTCAAAATATTTGAATGGTGATTTTTTAAACTTCTTTATTCTTAGTTTTCATGTGTTTAATGAGTTTCTTATACATACTAAAGTGTCTATTTTGAATAAGCATCTATCTTATTTTTAGTGGTTAATCAATGTTATTGTCATATGATAACATTATTTATTTGTTTTAAACTATTTTAAAATATATTGATTCATATCTTCAATATGTGATTTACTTATTTCTTAGTTCTTACTCTATTTTACTGATTTGTTTTATTCCTTATTCTTTAATAACTTAATAACTATTGCCACTTATCACTTTTATCTATATTATTTCATAAACATTTATACACATAATCAATAACATTAAATATTTAATATTTTCTTATGAAATATTTACTATATTTCAAGTCCATTTTCTTTTTGTTATAATAATAAATAGGGAGATCAAACTGAGAATTCAAACATTAATGTTTTTAATGTTTAAAATTTTTTATTTTGAGTAGAATAAAAGGAGAAACAAGGAGTTTAAAAACATGAATATTGATTTTATGAAATGAGAATAACTAAATTAAAATACATATTTTTCCAATGGGGTTATTATTTTATATGGGGATAATAAAAAGTATGAATACCAGGTTTAAATGTTTCATAAAAAATTCATAATATTATTTTATTGATCCTTTAGTGAAATTTTTTATTTCTATTTCATGGGATTTATGACCATAAAAATGTTTTAGAGTATTGTATAGACTTATGTTCATCCCATATATCTCAGTTTTTATGTGTTTTTTTTGGATTCAAAAAATACGTATATTTATTATAAACAGATTATATAAATTTATTAAAATTAATTTTACCAAAATAGTTTTTATTTTATTGACTCTAAAATTGATAATATTACAATGGATGATGTTATAATTTTATAATTTTTTTATAATATGAGAATTATATATTATATTAAGTTTACTTAGAACCAAAAAAAATCCTTGTAATGAGCTTATCTTACCGCATAATATTATATATTATCGAAATAACAGACCACCTACCCAACATTTTAACGTCAGATATCGTATTACTCAAAATAATTCTATGAGAAGTATTTATCTTATGAAAATGATGTTCATATTATATTATCATATGAGATCCACAAGAAGTTGAGAAATCGATGTATCAAATCAAAGTGACATATTTTGTATTAAAATGAAGAATTATCTCACACAGTATTGTATATAGTTTTATTAAATTATATTATTTATCATACCATGTATCTCAATAATTTCTCTTATGATCAACAATAAACTATGTTCTGTGCCTTATAAAAGTACTAGATGTTATACAGAATGTTATGATTATTTTGTAAAATCCTAATAAGTAAAATCACGATTTTAGATTGTATTGTAAAATGAATAAAAAATGTAATGAATGGTTGATATATAATGTTGTCGTTTTTCCATGAGTGGAATTATTAAAAGAATAATATTATTCCAGAAATTTTTTCTATATAATTAATTTCATTATTTATATGGAATGGAATAATGTCCTAAATAGAATTGATTATAAAATTTTCAATAGATTAATCACTTGACCATTTTAATTATCTTGTATTCCTAATGTCCGATGATAATATTTAAAAGTAATAGTTAGTTTCTTTATAAACTAATATAGATGAGAAGAAATAAAAGAATTCAGTTACATATATATACTATGAATTCATATATATTTAAATGCTCAAATATAATAACTAATTTTGTTATTACATGTTTAATATTTTCATTCAATACCATTATGCTCTATACCTAGATAACAATCATCTTTTCCAGAGGTATCTTTGTCTTCTTTCAGTTGATTCTAAAAATTTTGTTCTACAATTGATCTTCATATTATTATTCATTTTATGTTTTACACTTGTTTTATTGTGAATTTTGTGGTCATGAATAGGTCTTATAAAGAGACAACCCAATTAGAAGATATTTTAAATTTGTGATAAGTGATAACTGCATGTAATCAGCTAGGAACCCTAGTAAAAGTGTCGTTATTGTGAAAATCACAAAACTCAAGGAGTAGAGTATTGGTGGTGTAGACTTAGGGATTTATTTTCCCTAAAAAACTATAAATATAAAATGCTCAATCTAATTCCTTTAAGATTTTATATTTCCATTGATGATTATTATTAATAAAACATTTCAACTATCATATATGATGTGGGAGGTTTTCCTTAAAGATAACATTAGGAATTAAATTCACCCCTATAGGGCTTTCATATAACCATTCTATAGGAAAACACTATTCGAACGTCATTTAATTCAATTTATTCATTATATTCATGTGGGATGATTAAATACACCTAATATTGTGATTTAAATCATAATAATATCATTTTAACTATAATAATTCAAAAAAAAACATAACCTAATGTGTGGTCTATGTCAAGGTAGATAACATCAAAATATTGAGTTAGGCTATAAGGGACTACTAAATCTTCATTTTTAGATGTGAAATACTTAATATAATGCACGATGTGAAATGAAACATTTTATAAAAAATGATGATTTTGTTGAACAGAATATAAAACACATACCTTGTGATTATAATGCTTCACACACCGAATATCAGGATTCTATTCGAGCCAAAACACAAAAAACTAAGAATAATATGAAAACACACTAAATTTATTTTATATGTACTAACATTTAAATAGATTCAAATATGAAGATATAAAATATGATGTTAAGGAAGTGGAATTGTAGATTAACTAGGGGAGATCCATTGTGAATTATGATATTCAACTCTGATCTTGTATAAAGGATACCACTCAAATACTGGATGGGAGAAAGGAGAATGTAAAAGTGGATGTTGTCCAACATAAGGAAGGGATATCATAGATGTAGGAAAGATAAATTTGGGATGGTAAAATGAACATTTAAAATCCAATTAACGAGCCATATAGTTTGGTTGTATAGTTTGCCTAACCATTCAATAATGATGTGGTGCTACTATCTTAAGAAAATCCCACCACAAATGATTACAACACACGGTTAGACAAACTATGTGCCAACCATGTGGTTCATCCTATTATCTTATAACATTCCTCATGGTTTTACTTTGAGCGACACATTTTTTCAACAAAATATTCCCTTGTAAAAATTATGTTTCATGTTTAATGATGCACAATTAATACTATACATGCATCAACCAAGCACCATTACATGTTTCTTTAGGAAGTGTGATATAAATTCCAAAATATCATCTGAGCACATGAAATAAAACTAGGGACTTACAAACCATCTAAAAACAAAACTCATTTATTATTCAACCCCCAGATTATCATTTCAAGATTTTATTATTATTTGGTACATTCACCAAATGAAAAAAAAATCATTGGTAATATAAAAAATTTACCTGAAAAAGGATGTGACAACTTCTCCACCAGAGAAAATATCATCCATAATAAAAAATATAGAATAATTATAATATTACCCCACCTACTTGAGTAATGAATT
Source organism: Viscum album (assembly GCA_963277665.1). NCBI lineage: Eukaryota > Viridiplantae > Streptophyta > Magnoliopsida > Santalales > Viscaceae > Viscum > Viscum album. The sequence continues at coordinate 1,148,223,116 of OY728121.1, read as the reverse complement.
ATCACTTAAATGGGTGTATTTCACTTCCAAATTCCCAATAGGTCTCAAATAGTCACTCTATCCACATGATTTTTATGATGCTAAAAGTCTATCAAAGTCTTCTAAGAAAAAATATCTAATCCCTTGTAACCCAAGACATAACCATTTCATCATCTCTTTCATTATCTACTCTATGGAAATTTTCCCCATATGTTCTATATTTCAATATATTATTTTAAACCATGACACTAAGATCATTATAATTTCCTATTTAATTATTCCCTTGGTGACATAGAGAAACACCTAGAATTTTTAATAGATAACATGTGATTTAACTACCATTTGTCCTTTATTTTTATCATAATGATAATATTTTTATCATCCAAAATTATACTAGTCATGGAAGATTTTCCTTGAAATGTTTCATCTAACCATTATTCTGCACCCTTCATACCTCGATCGCATGTCTGATGTGGTCCTTCACTTTCCACATCTATCTTTTTTATGAAACTAATGTTAAACAATTTATGGATGACTAAATTCTAATAAAAAACTAATCTTTACATCTGATGAATCACCAAGAATATTATCAAAACCCTTTTAGCCAATCGCATATCAGATCACTCTAATAATGCTCACGGATGCCCAAACCTAACTTCCAGTTAGGTCTCTTAGCCAAACCATCACCTTTCTAAAACCATCAATATGCAATAGAACATTAAGTGAAATATTTTAATCTAAAAACTTAGATCATCAATATCCATATAGTCCTAATTCATACACTAATTCTTCTCCCAAGATCATATTTAGATCTATTCCTATAATTTGCTGAGAAATCCAATAATACTATATTCTATTTATCCAATAGAATACGAGATCCAAAGGACATTCACAAAATTGTTCAAGGTTCTACAACCCTTCTAACATTATGGTATTTCACAAGAAAATAACGTCTATATAACTACCATAATTGTATCTATATCATTATCTCACCAATGAAAATAATTCATAGTTTCATATCGCATTCCCCAACCATATGGGACATAACATGTAACAACATATAGAATTTTCTCTTCCCTGAGCACCAATGTATCATCACCCATCCCCCATTACCACTTCTCGACAATGTTACCCATGGAGGTTATAATGTATAAAAAATAAAAAGAGTGTATTATACCTTAAATGGACAATTTTTCACTGCACGCCATGAGGAAAATTATAAAACATCTATTCAAGAGCCACTCTCAAAGGGCATATTCATCAAACCAGAAAAGATAGTGATGCATATTAGCTTATAGATTTCTCTCTCTAAACACAATCAGTATGATGTGATGATATTGGGAATGTTAATATCTAATATTAGAGAACATTATGAATAAATTGATATTCATTTACTGCTCTTCTCGATTAGTGATCACACCCAACCTAATTGTACAGTCCATAACAATTGTCACACAGCATGTCTTTTGATAATGATAGTCATGATCTAACCATGGTAGACCTTTTAAAATTTCCTAGATAATTTTCAAAATATCCATAATCATTGGAACATCAATTATTTTATCCCAATATTTAGCTTTACATGCTCTTAAGAATCATTATCAGAAACTAATGATATTTGGAGCATTCCTAATAGCTCATTGAATTTCAATATCAACCTATTCTCATGTGAAATTGTTGAAAACTAAAAACTTCTTATATAGTTGTTATAAGTCTCATTCCACCACATTAATCACCCAAATCACACTCTCAAGAGGTGACTATCAAGAAGGTCGTGTTTATTGTGTTACACGACATGATTCTGACATTAAACCAGAATTTCCCTTGAAGGTCCACATCAATATCATGCACTAAAATCCTCCCTAGTTCATGGAACATTTTCCTACCTCAAGGATTCATTTCCTAAATTCAATATTCAACTAGAAAACCCCTAGAAAACTTGTCCAGGAACTCAAATAGTCCTATACATAAATGTCATTTTTGATACATAAGAACCCAATGGTATTCATTTAAATATATATGCAACCCCATTAATATTTAAAAAACTCAAACACCTTCCATATACATGTCTCAAAACCAGTATAAAACTATGATCATTTACTTTATAGAAAATGTTAAATCCATGAAAAAATAGAAAATTTTTACCAAAATCATACAAAAAAACTATCCTACTGGGGTTTTATTAAAATATATAGATTTCAGGTCTCCTACATATCCCTATAAATTAGATTTCAAAATATGGCCTCTAGGCCCATCCGGTTAACCTAATGTCTCTCGAACAGGAACCATATCCCACTTAAGGTAATCTTTTAGATGGAATAACAATTACTATAAAATAAAATTAAAATAAGTAAAAATATGTAATGTTTAAAAACACAGACCTGAAAGGGTAAATATTTATCAACACATGCATTATTACATCATCATCCAATCATCAGCCTACCAGGACCTGATCCATTTAAAAAATCCTCAAAGTGGACTTATCCCTATAATATCACAATTTAATCATAGAAGAACATGTATATGACACCCTATATGTATCTATATGAGGTATTACACAACATCTATGTTCTAATTTCTAGAAAACTAACCACCTACCAGTGGGATTCGTTTTATTAACTTTGATTCCAACCAAAATGAAAATGACAAATGAAAACACATTCCATAATTAGAAACTCTCTTCAAAATTGTTATAGCTTCCCATATCAAGTGGAACAACCAAAATTGGATATCACCTAATTTTATCATTAAAAATTATATTGAAACTATTATCATGTCTGGAAAGTTTATAAGATCAATCACCTTACCCTAATATATAATGAAACTGAAGAAGAATCCAACATAGACCAACGAAAAACAATCAATTTCACATTATAAGAATATATGAACGAGAATATTAATTTATAACTTACTGATGGTTTCGTCATTATTAAAATAAAATAAGACTTAATTAAATATCCCTTATCATTGATATTAATTTATTAAGAACATTTAGATGGAATCAGATATACACAATGTCATGTACAAGTGTTATAAGAAACTCTTCTTGTAATTCATTTAGATTCATTATTTAAGGATTATTGTAAAATTATGCCATACCATCCTTTTCAAACCATTATTTATCCATATGTTCTCTCAAATGGGTTATGTAAATAATATACAAATTATATTTAATAGATAGTAACACTATTTCGTTTTTAAGTGGTTAATTAAATAGTTGATGCATTATATTTATAATGATCAAAAGTAGAATAAATGTATTTTATTAATTAAATTGATTAGTTATTTATGATTCCACCATAAATTTATGTGAGATCCATATATGTGGTAACTAACTATTTAAATTTCCATAACATATAATACAAGAATACCCCTTTGGTGTTTATTACCAAGGAATTTAAAGAACATAATCAAATTACATAGGTCGGGTAATTTAAGCCTCAGTCTAGTTATACAGTAAACCATTCCCAATTTAGGAATAAAAATTCCAAAAATCACAATTGGGATTCTATTTATTTTCTACCCACTAATAGTTCAGTTATCAATGTTCTAAAATTCCCTTAATTTTTTTATCTATTTAAAAAATGATTCATAAACTCACCTATAAGAGTTGTCTAAAGCATATAAGGACCAAGTTATACGGGACTTCATTCACAAGATATTAAGATATAATAATTTATAAGTTGCAATTGACACACCATTTATCTAACATCCACAACAAATGAATTTAATATTACAAAAATTCAATTCCAAAAAAATTCTATGAAATTTCATCAAGAAAATTCTTTAACCATTTAAAATCTATTTTATTTTTTTAATTAAATTTATGTTGATAAAATTGAATCCCGCCATCAATATATATGGAAATCCATCATTTATGGCGATATATAGAAATTATTTATCCAACCACATTTAAAACCACAACTATATCTAGTTAATTTATTACATTAGAAAAGATTAATTTCATATAAGAAAGAAAATACATATGCATATTATACTGACAAGAATACTAAATATTCACATAATACTGAAATAATGATAAGTATAACAATTACATGTGAGTCATATATAACTAAAATGATACATGGACACACCTAATCTCATTTCATATCATTATAATAGCTAAAACCCATAAATTAGTAAATATTATATAATAACATCAATTACACAAGGTGAAATAAAAATAAACTATAAAACTAAACCATCATGTACAACTATCCCATCTCTAGAAACAAGATAATTCCCTACTATGGGGGTTGGTTGGACCCATACAAAATAAAATTACCATGTTTTTACAATTCCTAATATTATATCTACCATCCCAAAATAGTATGATGAAGGAATATAAAAATATCTTATTCCAATTTGTAACATTCCGATCCAGGTTACAGTTAAACTATTCATGGACCTTGTGTGCTTCATGACCGTAGAAGAACCTATCCATATGCTGCATGCAACATAATAGTAGTAAAGGTCTAATATATGAATATTAGATTGATAATACCCTTTAGATTAGTTCTAAAAAGAATAGGGAGCAATGAATAAAATTTATATTGTAAATAAAATAAATTTATAGTGGATGTTAATAATAAATAAATAGTCCAGTTCAAAATATATATCCATCCATGGCCATGTTGATCCATAAATATTAAGCCACAAACATATAGTAGCATATATTTATAGTAGGGATATATTGAAAAATGTATAGCTAAACTAAGACCCAAGTACAAAAGATAGCCTGAGTATGTGAAAAACACTGCCAATTCCCTGATCAAGCCCATTGTAAAAAACTTCTTATAATCAAAATCTAATATGTTATCATATGATCAATATATTTTTCCAGGTACCAATTTGTTTTGTGAAAAGGGTGTGAGTAACAAATGTTGGGACATGCACATTTGTGTGTAATTAAAATCCATTCTTTGAATATTTAATTAATCAGTGCATATGTATAATAAATAAAGAAGCAACAAATAAATGTAATTAATTCGGGCTCAGGTTTCTCAAAAGACACAAACCAGACTATACATACATCAAACTAAGGAATAATGTCTATGAAAATGTGTTCATATGTACAAATATGATTTTTTAAACATATATATGGACAGATATAAATTAACCGATGAGGAAACAAGGTGTATGATAAAGGAATACTGAAAATGATAATATAATATAGGTCACATATTTTATAATGGGTCATAATACCAAGATTTTTTATAGGGAATAAATACAACCATTCCCAAAAAACATAGTAAAATAGGTGATGTTTCATGTACACCATCGTAATCATTATGTGTGAAATATCATTTCCAACAACCCAAAATGATGTAAAACAACATTCCCAATATCCTAGAAGAATACGGTGTGAAGAATCTTGTACAATAACTCTAGCAAAGGTCAATCTGAAATTATCTATTATTAAAAATTCCCACATTCCCAATGGTCATATAACCACAACTTTTTGTATTCGGGAATCAAGATATCACTCAATGAATAATGTATTATAAATTTTATGTTATATTTACTATTTTAAAATACATGAAAATAAGTTAGAACACATAGAGGGGAGAGTTGGTTAATGATGACCAGAAAGTATATGATAAATTCAATCTGTGAATCATCCTTCATGACCTATGGATGTGAGGAATCCAGGTCTAGGACCTGATGAAAAAGAACCTGAGTACAATGATGAGACTAAAGAAGAAGAGAATTATATGGATGATGGAAAAGTTCCAGACTTACCTACAAGTCCTGATGCTGATATTGTATCTTCTAAAAATGATACCTTAGCAGATAAAGAAACACCTTCTGAGAAGGAAGACCATCTAGTCCCTGAGCATAAAGAAGAAAAGGAGAATGAATCGAAAGCCTCTGATTCTGTCTGCTTAAGTCTGACTCCATTATTTGGAAGCTCAGCTATGCCTACTAAGGATGTAGTAGGTGAAATTGAAAAATTTGTACCAAATCCATTGGACCCTCTAGATGTTGAAGATAAATAATTGATAATAGAAGATTCTTTTTAGGAAGAAAGACCAGCTGAGAAAGATGTTGTTGTACATGGGAATTCACCCATTGAGGGGGGGAATCAAACCAAGTTTGGAAGTGTGTCAGTGTCTGTTGATATTGAGGACTGGGCAGAAGACCCAGGTTTTGTGGTTTGTGGATTAGACTATCCTGATTCTGATAAGGAGGAATCCCTCAGTAGACCAAAGATTATTTATGATGTTGAGAGTGAGTTGTTATCTAAAGATGTGGTCAAGTTGCATGACTTGGATATTTTGAAGAAAATTATTAAGGACAGTTTTCTGGAAGAGACAAGGAAGATGGAAGCTTCACTGGTGTCATCAATCTAATTCATTATGACTTACTCAGTGGCCAACATAGCAATTGAATGATCACCTGTTATGATTTCTCTTACTGATATGATCACCAGGGAAGTCCTTGAATCATTAAAGGATGAGTTGAAGGAGTCCTTTAGTTCTTCTGTTGCTGAGTTGAAGCACTGCTTTGTTGAAGAGATGAGCAATTTGGAAAAGTCTTTTGAACTCTCTCTCAGTTGAAATTTTTCAACCATTGTAGCTGAAATAGTGGAAGAAGTTACAGACTGCCAGAATCATGTATCTAGACTGGAAGATGATTTCGATGTTTTAATGAAATAGTTTATCTCATTAGAATCTTACATGAGCTCAAAATCCAATGCATAAATGGACTTAACCTATGTCAAAATTGTTGTAATCCAGATGGTTTCAGTGTTCGATGGTTTTAAAACCTCCATGAAAGAACATGTTAAAACCCAGGATTCCCATGTCCATAATCTTATCAGGGGGTTGAACAAAAACATCATGGAAATAGTAACCTTATCTATTAGTTCTGTTGCTCTTAGACCTTTAGTGGATATGGATTAGTTTCAGGATGTGATGAAGGAGGATCTAGGTTCAGCATCAACCAGTGGCTCTGTGGACTCATCTGACTTGAGAGAAGTTGTGATTTCTACTAGAGATTCAGCTTATGAAATAATGAAGATAGTAGAAGACTATATGAGAGAAGCTTCTGCCTCTCAGAATGATGTGAGAGACAATGTGGACTCTTATTTTTAAAAGGTTTACAACAAGAATCAACTCAACAATCATTTAAAACTTCTATTGGAAAACCTAATGTTACCTCCTTTCAATCAAGCCTTCAGAGAGAAAGAAAACAATCTAAGGTAATTGACTCCAGCTTTGGACAAATTCATGGAGAACATGGATGATTTCATATCTTCTATGGAGAGAGGAGAAGGAATAATAATGGATTTCTGAAATCATTTGTTGCCCCTCCCGCATGTTGATGCTAGGCCAGTGATTGTACCACTTACTTTACCTGTCTCTGCCTCTACTGGTTCTCTTGTTCAGATGACTCTAGCCCAAGCCATTTGAATCCTTACACCTATGATCACTAAAAGAACTCCTCAGTACAGGCATGACACAGTTTCTGTGGCTCAGCCTCCTATGATCATCTCTGTAATTCCTAAGCCTTCACCAGCATCTACATAGTCTGAATCCCCTTCTAATCCAAATGGACAATATCATATTGAGGATGTGTATTGAAAAAGTGTCTAATAGGATTGATAAGAATCCCTTTTATTTTGTTTTCTTTCTATGTACCCTTTTGCAACATATAAAACAATTGGATTTCATTTATTTCTCATTCTGTTCTATTTTCTATTTCTTGTTTCCCACTTTTTGATTATCACAATGGGGGAGAAATATTATCTATCTATGTATCAAAGACGGATAAATATTCTCAATGTGGGAGCAATATTATCTAAGGAAGAGCTACAATGCTTTTCCCCTCTTATATCATTGCATTTAATTCTACCTCTGAAACATTATGTTCTATAACATACAGTTTTCTCTGAGATAATTGCATTTAATGATATATCTTCTAATACGACTACATATTGTTTTAAAACTGTAATACCATAAGTTGTGATTATCAAAAAGGGGGATATTGTTGACCTCACCTGTTTTGATAATCCCAATATTGCTTTTATAAACTTTGATAATCCCAATTATGCTTTACAAACAGTGATAATCCCAATTAATGTTTATCTATATTCAAATTCGCTGAATCTATGATATTCTATTATCAAGATGAAAATAATATTAAAATAGTCCTTGAAAAAAGTTAATCAATGTTTATCCATGTTTGTATGAGTTTTGAAGTAATTATTATCCAATCCAATATTTTTGCATAAAAAAGACACGTTTTAGTCACTGATTTGCATATAGATACAGATACAGTGCTATCGATACTTATTATACGGATAGATAGAGTCACAGATAAGCTAAAGCTATCAATCTGCATAAGTCTACCGATACACATAATCACTAGAACTAAGAAATCTACCAAAATAGACAGTCACCAATACATAGAGCTACCGACAGACCAAGAGCTACCGATATACTGAGTCACCGTTATAGAATGAAGCTAACAATACAAAGTAGAGCTACCGATAGATCAAGATCTATCGATAGAATGAATTCACCGATATATAGATCTATCGATACCAAAATTTACCTATACAGAGTAAGGAGTTTCTGATACCAGGAGTTACCGATACCAAGATTTACTGATACCGAGAGCTGTCGATGCAAAGAGCTAACGATACAAGTTCAAAGAGATACTGATGCAAAGAGCTACCAATGCAAAGAGCTACCAATACATGTTCAAAGAGATACCGATGGAAGGCCACTATTACACAATGTACACCATACACATCTACCAACAGGAGCTACAAATTATTGACTAACATGTAAAAATCTATATTCTCAATACTATTTTTTTATTAAGATAACGATTACAATTGATGTTTTTAATGCAGTTAATGTTATTTAATGATGTCTGTTTCCATTTTAGAGAACTGTACCTAGTAACCATGCAAAAAGTAATCATTCCTTTTTGTCGGAGCTGAAAGCTATAAAGGGAAGGAAAAAGACCGTGAAAAATGGATCGAATATATTGAAGAGATCGAATGAAAGAGAGAGAATCAAATAACTAGGAAGTCCCATGAAGGGTGAAAAAGAAAAAGGCTCATCAACATTCAAACATGGTTCTTTCACCCAAGGCTACATCCATACACCAAAAACAGTGGACATATATGGGGCAATTCTTTCTAGAGAACACAAGCTGCATCTTGAGTGAATAACTAAAACAAACACTTCATGCACTCGGGCTGACAAGATGAACCTGGAACCAAGGAAGAAAATGAAACTCTTTTTTTCAGAACAAAAACCAGAGGACACAAAAGCTTTTCTGATCAATCAAACATGTCTAGATCTACACTACCAATCAATAAAGCTTTTCAAAACTCATTCACAGTTTCTTTATTGATTATTTCATTTACATTTTGAGAAGTGTGTGTACCCTATGTATTTTAAACACACGCTGTCACCTAAGCTATGCTAGAGGATTCTGAAATCCTAATACAAACACTATTAACCCCCTTGAATCCCACTGTGGATAGTGGTAGAGGTCGAGTATGACCTGGACAGCTGTGAGCTGTTGTCTGTGTTTTCCCACGTAGAACTATGGTAGAGGTCTTTGGACCTGGACTGTATTGTACTATTGTTTACACCGATCCAGGGTGTGGATCAATTTAAATAAATTTTTTTGAGAGGACTATGTCTTGGCTTGAGACTGAACCTCTTGGTTACATTTTTTTTGCATTTTGGTTTAAGTCATAAGTACACTATATATTTCATATTCCGCTACTAACTAGTTTGAAATATTATTTGTTTTAAATTTACATTGATGGTTAAATTAGTAAGTGTTTAATCTGACTATAAACCAGTAAGTTAGATTCAAAAGTCAATTTAATCGTCAGATTAAATTAGGTGAGACCTAATCAATCTTTAAGAAACTAATTGAACATTTACAGTTTGTATAAATTCACTACAGTTTATTATTGTGTTTAAATAAGGGGGTTTTAAGAGAAATATTTTTAACAGAAATTTTAATTGGAACTCAATTCACCCCCCTCTTGAGTGTCCACTCCGACCAATAGATATAATATCCATGATATAGAGATTAAATGATATATGTAGAATGGAGAATGGTAGATAAACTAAGGGAGAACTAATGTGACTAATAAAATCAATTCTGGCCTCATACGAAGGACATATCCCAATGCTATGGTGGGAGGAAGGATGATCTCCAAGTTGTTTGATATGTGATGGAGTATATGGATTTGAGAGGACAATAAAAGATAATGGAGGAAGGTTACAAATTTTATTCTATATCCATTAATAAGCCACATAGTTTGGTTAACCATGGGCCAACCATACAGTGCTACCATCCAAAGAAAACTATCCCCCACGTCACAATGTAATACAAACCATTTACCAACAATGATGGTTACCATATGCACGTAAAAAATATCACATGGATTTCCCTATGGGGATTCATTAATTCCAAAATAATACCCCTATAAAAAATATGTCACAAAGTTATAACTACCCATGTGACAAATGTTCCCCATGTCCATTTCTTCTGAAATTGATCATATGAATACTAAAGGTCATATGAACACGCAAGACACCTCTTAAGAATAAGACCCCATATAAAAATAAAATTATTTTTTTCTACTATCATCATTACATTATGAATATTGGAATAAGAATTGGACCATCTATGAGCTGAAATACCCAAATACTTATACTAATATTCAACCAATGTAAAACATGATACATTACAGTCTAACCCTATGTTTATTTTAGTGTGTATCGTAGGATGATTCAATGATTTTTTTTTGTATAATAGGAGCACATTCTATAAAATATTTATAAATTAGGATAAGGATTGATATGTTTGAGAGAATTAATGTTTTCTATATGAGTGAGAATTTTTAAATGGGCTATGAAGATGAAATTTATTATGTTAAATGATGAATATTCTTTGGATAAAATTTTTAGAAATATGATAATCTTTGATTCAGTGGAAATATATTTTTTAAATCAATATTGAGGATTCAATTTTTTACAAGTCCATTTCAATGATGTTTGTGAGATTTGTATTTTTTTGGATAATTATCAAAGTCATTGTATGTGTATAGATATAATTTTTATTTGTTGGAGATTCCCTATGAATTCCTAAATACATTCGTATATGATTCATTAATTTTGAATTAGAGTTTGAATTTATAGATTTAATTATTATGTAAGTTTATTTTTTGGATAATATATAATAATAATTCTAATAGTATAGTTCAAACAAAAAAGAAACACTGATACAACTCTAGATACAAAAAAGTAAATCAAACCACAAGAAAAAATTAAAAAATTCTATAATAGTACTATGAAATGTAATATGATGTTACATTATACCTAATATCCATAAATTATATAATAGAAAATTTATAATGGAGGACCCAGACATTAATGATAAAAATTATCAATATTGGCACTCCCTACTATAGGTAAATGATACATTGGGGTATAATAGAAAAATCAGAAAAAGAATGGAACTTATTGTGATTCATTAAAATAATTAATTAATACATAAGGGTTATTCTCATGGAATTTATTTTTCTATGATGACTGAAATAGTGATACATAATATTCAGGTATACAATACATAAAAGTTATTCAAAGGAAATGAAAATTCAAAATTTCATTTATTACCCTATTCTAGGTAAAAGTAACATATAATGAAATAAAATTTTGAAATGTCATTTAAAACCCAAATTATTATATGTATGGTAGTATAACAAAATATGTGTGGTATAGTTACCCAATACATAAGCATACATCTTAATTATAAAATCACAAATGTCATGATGCACCATGTGTTATGTCAAGCTAAGGTGTCTGATACTCGAAGGTTATTCCATTTACTTAATCATGTTGTTTCATAGAGTTAAAAATTATTTTTTTAATTTCATTTACAAAATTATGAATTAAATAAATCTATACTGAGGATGATCATCAATGTAAACATCACTATGAATTTTTTGATCTTATGATTCAAGCAGAGTATTAATAATATAATAATTGCACCATGAAAAAGAATAAAACTATATTAAGTGGAAGTTTGATCTATGATTACTATTTTTATGAAATGAAAAGATATGTTACACTATAGTGTGATATTTAGTGGTAATAATGGGAAAATATTATGATCTGATATGATATTTCATATCACAACCCTGATTTCATATGAATAGGGGAGATTTCACACACACACTGAAGAATGTTTTACAGAATAATGTTTTTTCACAAGAATATACATTAAACCATTTATAAAGGATTGAGTGTTTAGTATAGATTTAGAATATGGATAATCATAGTTATCATTGAAAAATAAATGGAGACATAAATTAGTGTGATTTTTTTGAAAATAATAAGATATAATAAATTGTTGACAATATTAAATAACAATATCAAATTTGTAATATTCAATGTAGTTTCCCATATGAATACATAAAAATTATATTTACATGAATCTAAATATGAAATGGATAAGCCTAATTAAATGGGAATATGTAGAATTTGGTGTTGTGTTTTTGAAAAAAATATTTTTTCAATGAAATAGAATCATGGGATAACATAAAAAACATAGCATGGTCATCAAGGAAAATAAATAGATGAGGGAGAACAAGTTAAAGAGAAGAAGGTGAGTAGGACTGAAGATGTTTCCTATAATATAATTATATCATAAATGTTGGTTGAAAAAATTGATGGAATATTTTTTAGAGAAAAAACAAAACATTTATTATATGCATCACCTTTCTCAAGACTCACCTAGATTGAGAAGCTGATATGATTTAGGATTAGATAATAATCAAAGAAGATATATGTGGAGTAATTATAGTGATCCCAATCAAGAATACCTTCTATGTCTATAGTCATATAAATTGATTTTTGTTCATATAATTATATAATATTATCCTTTTATTTTTTTGAATTTAATTATGGGATAAGATCTTAATTTTTTCATTGAAATGTCAAAAAATATTGTTCATGTTGTTTAGTAGATTTATGTTTACCTGTGTATAGTTGAGGGGACCATTATAAAGAAAATAATTAATGGTTATAAAAATGAGTTGGAAACAATATAAATAAATTATTAGGATATAATAATGAAATTTTTGTTGATTTAATATTCTATTCACATGAGAAATATAGTTAATTTATACATCGCAAAATCAACCCAAATTCAGCAAGGAGTAGTCATTACAATTGGGGTATAACATTATAAAAAACAAATGTTTAATTTTAAATTATTTTATTATGTTTTATATAAATAAGCATATGAGTTTAATTAACGGGTTTGTTGAAACATTAGTGCGATATAAAATTAAATTCAAATATCAAATTTTAAAATGTATTATTTCTGATTCACTTCAAAGTAAACCATCATCATATTTTTGGGCATTTTAATTTATATCAGTGATAACTAGGTTTATAAAAAAACATCCATTATTAAATAAATTCAGATATGGAGAATATAAAACCATTTTATAATAATGGTTTATTATCATTAAATGAAAGGAATTATTATTGTTGGAAAATTTTGACAATATCAATTCTTCTCTCCCAATTCCTATATGTCATGGATGTCGTCGTAGTATATTAAACTCCATTTGATAAATATAATCGTACGAATGTCTTATAAAAAAATTTAAAATTTATTTTAATGGGATTAAATAAATTTATATGACCTTATCTCATAGGTAATATACTAATTTAATGAGGTTAAAATTGTAAATGAAATATGGGGTACTATTGATATATGTTTTGAAGTAAATACGATGGTAAATGAATATAAAATGTGGATTTAGTTGTATAATCACAATGATATCATAATGAATGATGATTATGGAATTGATTATAACATTATAATATTAAATTAATTTTCCTGTAATATTAAGGGTTTTAGATAAACATTGGATGACAAAACTATTTCAAAAAACTAATGTGAGGATTTATTGATGTATTTTTTAATGGTTTATGCATTAAAAGTGTAAGATTATTAATATCTTTTTTGATTTCTATAATAAACTTGATAGCAAGGAGATGATGAATTTAAATGAGTTTAATAAGAGATTCATGGAGGGCATGGAATTTTAATGGATAAAAAATACCTAAATCAAATGATATAAGGATGAATCAATATCTGATTCCTATGATTATGATGAAAAATATAATGTGATTGAATAAATATATTCACTTTTATAAAAAAATAGAAAAGGAATATGTAAATACTAATTTTTTTCTTCAATCAATTTTCTATAGTTTTGGCGGAATTGGACATTTTTTAGTTACTTTTTGAAAATATTAAGAACAATAAAACCATGTTTGATGAGAATGTATATTAATTTAAAGAATATGAAATGGGAAAAACCCTAAACAGTGATGTTGTAATGAATAAGTTCCAATAAGGAATATGTTTAATGAAGAAGAAGAATACCAAGTCTCATTACAAATTAGTGCGGAATAAGTTAAGTACAATATAAAAAAACATAAATATCATCTGTAATATTAAAAAACGTAGAGGTTATTATATTTGGGATGAGAAAACTACTACTAGTGATGTGTAAGATAAATAAATATATAATGAAAATATGTGTAAATATGAGATTTTATAATGTCCTGATAAAAACACCAAGGATAATGGAAAGGGAAAAAATTATTCAAAATGTGAGAAAGGATGAAGATGAATATCTTTAGAGCAGAGATTAATACATTTTATAAATTTATAATATGATGTTGAAAATTGTATAATAATTTAAAATGATGAAAGATAATGATTCTTGTTTTTATTAATATTAAGAATAAATGATTAAGACCCAATGTATCTGTCTTAATGATAATCATACAAGGATTAAAGTGAAAGATATTTTAAAAAAAAATCTATATTCAAGTTGAACATTCTAAATAATTTTACAAATAAATCTTAATTAAAATGGTACAACTAGTCCTTTATTAATCCAATGATACCAAATCTATTTCACCTAATAGTGTATGTCTTAAAACCAATGATGGACTCAAATGGGATGAAACATGTAATGAAGTAACCACACATATGTAATGATAATTCAAATTATATATGGTGAGGAATTTTTTAAAAAAAATTAGAAGAAAATGGAATCTTATAATGTTCTCAGAAGGGAATCATGATTTTTTGGTAATAGATTCATGTTATTATTTGAGATCATCATTTAGAGGTTATATTAAGTGATATGAATCCAATGGGATCTAAGCCTCTAGTTACTGGAACAACTTCTTTCTTCCATGGATTAAGCTTGATTTTCTTTTGGTTTAAATAATAGATAAAATAATAAACCCTATGAGGAGGTAAATATTCCTACAGAAAAAAAGATTTTATTTTATATATAATATTTCAATGAAAAAATTATTTAATATATTTGTAATCGATATTTGAATGATAGGAAAATAAAATTAGATAATGTGGCCAACAAGTTCACTATATTTAAGAATGTTTAACTACATTGAGGATAAACACTAATAACTTCAAGATATAAAAAAGCATGAAGATGAGAAATAATACACGACCATCATAATGAATTTTGTTTTTATAAGTATTAATAGGTATTTGTGGTATTAGTATTTAATCTATTGAATAAATGAAGAGATATTTATGTTGAAATGTGAGTAATGGAGTATGCTATAGAAATTAAATGTGTTAGTGGATGAAAATGGAATCTAAATAAAGAATTCAAATTTAATGGTTGGATATCTATAAATGATAACCAAGGAGTTCACGAGACACTCCATCGGGAGATAATGCATTATTCACATAACTTAAAATATTGTTTAATAATCATTACAATGAATATAATTATTCTAATTATAAATTATAAAACACCATAGGATGATTTTTCATTGATAGATCTTGTTATTAGCGAGATCATGTGTTAATAGGTAATTTGGAAAATTGTGATATCAATGCTTCCTATATAGGTTGCTGAAAAAAAATTCAATATGGAAACCATAAAATATCTCTTGATGACCGAGATGTAATGAATATAGTTATTTTTTGGTATGAAATAATCAACCATATTTCACACAAAAAAGATAAAAATGTCTCATATAATTCCTATAAATAGTGTATATGTTATTTCATTATATTTAATTAATTTTAATGCTTGATTAATGGGGTGACTTAGAAAATTAATAAAAAAGGAATAATTAGTCAAGACATTATATAATTCCCAATATTTAAATTGGTATATCCATTTAATGTCTTTATGATTATCTATGATAATGTGTTTAGCCTTAATGATATGATGTTATAGTGTATACATTGATTGGTACTTCTTGATAAACTTATATAATATCCTTATTTTATATGAAATTGGAAATTTAATAATATAAAAAAATCAATAAAATGTATGTTGATACTATTCTCTTATCTCATAATGAAAATACTAAAATCAATTATTTTGGGTGAGTGAACTATTATTTAGTGATTGGTGAATAAATATATTTAATGAGAGATATATTCATTCACATGAATGTTTTTAACATGTTCATTAATGATTAGTACATTATTTTATATTTAAAAATTCATTAATATCATATAAAAATATATATCTGTGAAAATATCACATAATGAATAGTTTATTGGATAGCTTCGTTGTATTAGATAAAAAATATTTTTCAACTATTAGTTTTCATATTTTGACTAATAATTGATTAAATAATGGATTATTACATAGATAAATTTTATAAAAACCTTAACACAAATATTCGAATGCATAGTTTGAAAATAGGAGAAGATGAAATATTTTTTATAGTATTATATTATTATTATTTTCTGATAAATTTTCAAAATATCATATATTTTCAAGAAGGGGAGAAAAATATTAACATTAAATATTAAGTGGGAATTTAAAATAAATCCCATAGGGGGATTGGTCCCCACAATTGGTTTTTGATGTCCAATAAATGAATTAGTGTATATGATTTAAATTTGTTAATAAGGAGAAATTTCAATATATGTTGATGCTTGGGTATGAATTAATGGGGAAATGTAATAAATGAAGTTGATATACTTCTTGATGTTATAGATAGATCCCGAATATATAATGATTGTGGATATGTTCACGGTATGAGACGATAAAATGTTAATATGTATCATGATATAACTATCTAGAATTGATTTATGGTGGTTAAGAATGATGTCTGGGATGATGAAGAATCATTCATACTGGAATGGTGGGAATCATACTTTTCTTATGAAGTGTAATGATTCTATACTTAATGAATAATACCCATTATATTTTAATTTTAAAGTTATTGGATGTGTTAAGTTATTGATAATCAATTGATTTAGTCAAGGTTGGGTGGTAACCAAAATCAATGTTTTTGAAATGTTAATAATGATATTTGGAAACATTTTGATAATCATTAGGGTTGTTTATTTTTTGTAAAAATGAATTGAACTGTTTGGTTCTTACATGAGAATAAATAGATTTATTTAAAATGATTTGAAGATTTTATGTAATTTATAGAATTGAGATTAAATTTTTTAGAGGAATTGATAAGTAAATGTAACTCATTATTACATTTAAGATTATTTCCAAGAGTGTAATTCACATATAAATGTAATGATTTTTCTACAATGGATTCATAAATGTAGTTTGGGACATGATGAATTAAAATTAAAAAGTCTACTGCATCATAAAAATATATAAATATAGGTAATATAATATTTAATGGTAATAAATATTATCACATGAAATACATAAGTGTGGTATATGACTTTCATGGTGAAAATTATTATATTTTGTACCCCAAATGATTGGTAAAATTAATTATGGATCAGAATAGAATAATTTGAAAAGTTAAAAGGCTCATAGTGAAATTTCATAGTAATAATATCATATGTAAGGTTTTCCAAAAAAAAATCCATTATCCGAGGACTCACATAGATATATTTAATTTCCACATTCCTAAAATATAAATGTTATATTTTGGGAATGAAAAGTAGAAATGTATCCAATTACATTTTTACTCATATAGGTAACTCAAACAAGACTATTTTTGTAAAAGTCATAAGAAATCAAATTTGGATTCATAAGGCTTAGACAACCAATAAATAATAAAATATATAAAATTAAAATAATACATTTTATGAAGTTTATAACGGTAATATAAGGTAATGATATTGATACATAATGTTCATTCCATAATAAAATCATATTTCTAAATGATAAAATTTATTTTTAATTTTATTATTCACAAAGAATAATTAAATACATTGGTTCTGAATCATTTCATCAATGTATAAAAAATATAATGACTAAAAATTCTATACTTATCCAAACTGAGATTTTTGAAGATGGTCATTATTTCATTAGGAATAAGATGATATTCTGAAGAGGATGATTGGGATTTTATGATTTTCAAAACATAATTATGAGACGTATCATGTCATAGTGATATATGGAATAACAATAATTTAATATAGGAACACAATGATATGAGATTTCATGTTGTAATGATGATGTAAGGTGAAAATGTGAGAGTTCATTGACACTATAATTTTTTTTAAGAAAATATTATATGCATGTGAACATTCATTTGATTATGGATTAAATGGATATGATTATTTTGTAGATTTTAATGAAGGACAATCCTTATTAACTTGGGATATTAAATGGAGATATAAATGATATTGATTGATTGAAAATACATTGATATATGATATTTTTTATTAGCATAAATGAGAATACTATGATTCAATAATTGAAGGGGTTTCCCTATATTCATGTAAAAAATATATTAATGCGATTATATATATATATAAGTGTAATAAATAGAGAATAAATATTTTAAGGAACAAAATATTTTCTATATAAATATGTTTTTTTATGGGAACAAAGAATAATTTATAACTTTTAAATATTATTTTAAAATCCATAGAAAGGAAGTAAAATATTTTGATGATTCAAAAAATAATATTAATGATAAAAATAGATAAATACCCCCTCTAGGATTTCATAATGTCTTACAATGGAGAAAATAGAGATGTATTTTTTATAGTGGGGGTGATAGATACAACAACTATTGTTCATAACATGTGTTGATACTCATAGATATTAAGGGGTTTTTATGATTAATGATCATATAAATAATAAATTAGAAGAAAACTATCTTGATCCAAATATATATAGAGAAAAATAGATTTTTTGGAGTTTTTTTGGTGGTTTTAAAAAACACCGCCAAATAATTTTTTGGGAAAATTTGGTAGAGTTTTAAAAAAACAATGCTCAATGTGTATTTGTTTATTAATGTCTTTTATAAAGTAAATTTATTAAAATATTTTACATTTTTTGTTTTAGTTTATACAGACCATAGGGAATGTGATCCTGTTTTGGTAAAACCACTGATAGATTTTAGGGAAAAATATAAAATACACAATATTTAACCATTATTTAAGTATTCTTTTTTATTTGAAATAATATTTTTTATTATTTACAATTTTCATTAAGTATCATTTGTTAATTAATATATAATAATAATAATTGTTATAAATAATCTAAAACATAAAATAATTCTTCAATAAGTTAAAAATCAGTCTTCAAATTTATGTGGCCATAATGATTGATCGTGGAGTCCATTTTAAAACCTTAACCATTTATGTCAAATCCTATAAAATTAACTAAATACCCTATTATATTAATTTGGTAATAATTAAAATAATATGATTTAACATAATTTTAAGAAAAAAATGGAAATCAAACAACAATATCAAATGGTGATAAATTTTGTTGTTGGTGTGTGTTTGAGCTCTACCACATATCAAATCAAAAATTGCAATGAGATATATGAATTGGTGACACAAGGGAACCTTGGTCAAATTTATTGGGGGGGAAATTCCCAAAAGGCCTCAAAAATAGATATTTTTGTTGGGTTATCCCATTTTATAACATTCTATTGAATTTCATACTTGTTTATGTGAGTCATTGTATGTTTTTATTCTGTTTGTGATTTTATTCAACATATTTACATTCCAAATGAATTTATTGTGTGAATTGTTTTTTGGTTTACCCACTTTCTGTTATTTATTATCTATTATATGTAATTGTTTATATGTATTTATGAATATTTTTGTACATTTATATACATTTGAAAATGAATATTCATATTTATTACATATATTTTTATATTTTATATGTGTAAATATATATAGATATATATATAATTACTTGTGTTCATATGTAAATGTATATATTTACATTACTATACAATTATATATCTGATGTGTTTATATATATATATTTATATGTAACATACATGTGTGTTTAGATATATTTATATCAATTTTAGAATATATATTTTTATGTCCATCTATTATTTATTAATTATTATATATTAACTATTCCATTAATACTTATTTTATATTTTATAATATACATATATATATATATTAATAAAATATTTTTGGTTTATTTTTTTTATTTTTACGTAATAGTTAAATTAATAATTATTAATTAATTATTATTTTGATTTTATTAAATATCATTACATATTTTTAATTTTTAATTTATTTTTAATTTATTATTTCATTGTTATTTATTATTAATTTATAATTTACATTTTGTTTAATTATTAGTTATTTATTAGTTTTTCATTTGTTAATATTTACTTATTCATTATTAATTAATTTATTTATTTATTATTAATTTATAATTAATAATTTAGTGTTTATTATTTATTATTTATTATGCCTAAACGACATGAACCATGGGTAAACCCATGGTCCCAAAATATTTATTATTGAATGGAAGGTACACTACATTGAAGATAAGATGATGTAGTGACCTAAAATGACACAAAAGTACCACCAAACTGGGGACCAATCAAATATCTTTTTTGTTAAGATCTACCATCCCTTCCCCAAGGACCACCCTGACTCATGAGGTGTTTGCCTCTTTTGATTTTCTTTAAAGTCTAATATTTTGCAGCATGGTCATTCATACTGTAGGGGTCGTCCAAATATGTATAGGAATCAAGGTGATTCCCTCAAATGACATCACTTTTTTATTTTAGTGCTGAGCTATTAGGAACATTGCTAAACTCCTCACAAAACAATTGCCTCCTTTGGGATCAATTTAAAATATCATAATAAGTTAAAAAATATTTATTAAGGATAGATTACAATTAGATAAATACATCATCATAAAACACCTCACTCCCCATTGTTTAATACTATACAGTTTTTGAGTTATGTCTGATGAAGATTTAGTATCCCCCAATACATCTTCTCCAGTCATCCCTACAAGAGGATAATTGTATTACAGAATGCACACCTTTTCATTAAATGCATGTTAGTCTGCATTTTTTTGAACTACATAACCCAATATAAGGGATCCATGGATTTTTTAGGCAATACCAATTGAAATCCCTCCACATCCAAAACTTGTCTGTGGACAATATCCTTATAATTGGATTTTCTAGATGAAGTCTCATTCTCCACTATAACTTCAGTGACCTTCACAGCTTGTCCTTATACCACTTCATCACATGCATCATTCCATGAAACCATCTAATATATTTTCAATGCCCACCACTTTCAACCTTCAGAACTGCTCGGTCTAGCATCAATATCAGACACATGAGTTTTCTCCATACTAGATCTCATTCAAACACAATCATTTGACATTCCATGTTAATCACCTGCTTATCATTATCTATAGAAGACCATCCAAAAACAATAAACTATTTAAAAGCATTAGCATGAGGTGGTCCATCCTGATCAATACCATTCACAACACTACCCATTATAGTTGATGCTTTGACCACAAAAAATGCCCCTTCATACAAACTCATACCCCTCCTATATCTACAGTCACAGTAGGTGTGGAATCATTCTTATATTGTGAAAAAATAATCATCCACCTATATTTCTTTAACAGATGTCCCATGGATTTTCATGATTCCCGAAGAACGAAATCAGTCAACAAATTCATTCCCAATATTGGACTATATAATTTTTTACCTTCTCAACGTTAAAGAGGTGATACCAATTCAAAATCATCAAAATCATAAGATTATATTAAACAAGGTTGCAGAACTAGGCCTTAACATTGTGGTTATTTAAGGGAAAACAAGACAATGGAACCGCATCCAATCAAGACAATATTCCATTCATCAAAGCCCCATATATGAAGAAGGTCATTCCTTAAATCATCAGGATTCCATGGGTTTTCCTCTTGTTCAATAATTAAACACATAAGAATCAAAAACTAAAATTTATCAATTCTATCTTCCATGATCTTGGGGTTCTCTTCCACAACATCCAACGATGTGCTATGTGTGATCTGATTAGTTATAGAATCCCCATTTATATTTGAGAAGAACCAACATTGGTCTACTACATCCACCGTAGCATGCATGGCATCATCTTTTACAATTGATGAGGGGGATTCAACATCTTGAGATCCATTAATATTCCTCCCACCAACAGATTGATTTTCAGGTCCTAAGGGAACACGATTAATCACAAATTACACTTGGAATTTCCATTCTAGCATTGCTCACCTGACACCATCGTGACTCTCATCTTACTATTTTTTTTATTTTTTATTAAATTACAATATATTATGTATTTATATTTCAATATTATTTTATAATTTATTTACTAATTATGAATTTATTTGTAGCGACTCGGGTTTTTGGTCCCCTCAGACTTTGGAATATTTCTACAAATAATTCCAGAGTTAGGCGTGAAGACGGCGTGCGATTCTGAGGCCCGGGGTGCCCAGAATTAATTTTATAAAAATATTAAATTTTTTTATACTATGCACATGGAGGGGGTGTAATATCTCTTAAACGGTATC
The DNA here is from genome assembly GCA_963277665.1 of Viscum album. NCBI lineage: Eukaryota > Viridiplantae > Streptophyta > Magnoliopsida > Santalales > Viscaceae > Viscum > Viscum album. Next base: position 1,148,200,288 of record OY728121.1, on the reverse strand, counting down.
TCATAACGGGAATTTGAGGCCACGGTTGCGTCTGGAACATGCCGTTTACCATAGGCGAGGTGTAAACATTGCGGGCGAGAGCCTGCAGTGAGAAAACGCCACCAGGGGTGTTTCCGTAAATAAGTGGCGAAGTTAGTGTTCGAGCGTCGGCTCGAATAACTTCTGAACGGAGTCTCGGATGGAAAATATGAGTCCACCATTGCGTTCAGAACGACGCGTGTACCTTAGGGGTGACCTTACGATTGTTCGCATCGGGCGTCGGGTCCGAGGTGGGTTTGGCGCCGGCGGGCCGCTGATATAAATATCAGCCCCCCCCCCCCCCCCTTAATCGTTCCTCTCGAAGTTCTTCATCATTCTTCGCCGCAACTCCGCCGAATCGAGCAAACGAAGCGCCCACAAGCTCGGAATTCGACGGCGGACGTTCCAGGAGCGCGCAACGGAAGCTCTGGAGCGCGGATCTAAGGCAGAATGTCGGCGTTTCGCACGCGAGGTAGGTGGTTTGAGTTTTAAAATCTCGGACCCCATTGATGTGTTGTTTTTCTTCAAATCGTCATAAGAGTTGTGTAGTTCGGGTCCCGAGCTTTCCGAAACTTGTTTCGGATCTGAATTTGGAGCACCGGGGTGCTCCCGGTGGCTCTCGGAAGTTTTCCGGCGAAAACCCGGTTTTCCGGTGACGATGGGTAGCGGCCATGGTGGAATCCGGGGACGGCGCGGCGGCGGTTTCCGGTGGCAGCGTGGCGGAATCCGGCGGTAGCGCGGTGGTTTCCGGCGAGGCTGGCGGTGGTCCGGCCAGGATTTTCCGGGGGTTTTTTAAACCCCCGTAACTCGCAAACCGTAACTCCGATTTGCGAGCCGTTTGCGGCGACGTGCTCCTTGCGTCGAGACGGACCTTTTGAACTTACTTTGAGGGTTTAAGGGTTCGGGATCGTTGCCCGGAAGTTAGAAACGTCGTATAAAATAATATTATTTTATTATTTTACGACTTCGGGCCGTTGTAACTTCTACCCGGAGCGTCCGATTGACGTGCCATCAGTGGCATTGAGAACCTGATGGTACGATGGAATTTTTGAGATGGTTTCTGGGTGTTGGGACTGTGAACGGGGTGCGGGCCCCACGAGGCCGGGTTTTGGCGTTTGCGGAGAAACGCAGCTTTTGCACCAGGAGTCCGATTTTGGCGGATGAATAGTCGATCATGTGTGTTTTTCCGAGGGGATCGCAATGGTGTGATCCGTTCGATGAGTTTCGGAATCCAGGCATGGGCCCCACACGAGATGGCCTTCGTTGAATAGTACCCTTTTCACCGGGTGTCCGTTTTGGACGAGCGAGTAATCGATTCCGCTTGTTTTTCCGAGGGGATCCTCATGGTATGGTCCGCTCGATGAGTTTCGGGACCATTGTGTGGGCCCCGCACGGGATAGCTATGGTGAATAGTGCCTTTTTCACCGGTGCTCTGTTTCGGGCGAGTAAACAGCCTAACCTGCGTGTTTTTCCGCGTGGAATGCGATGGTGGCCTCGGTTTTGGCCCATGAGGTGCGCAGTGTGGCGTTGTGGTGGGTCGCTTGGGTTAGCGACGTTTGGACCAGCAGTGGTTGAGGGTTCTCCCTTGGTTCGTTCCTACGAGGGTTCGTGTGGCATCACAACCTTCGTATGGGTTTGTGATCCTCTCAATGGTATGTTTTAACTGTTAGAGTTGTGGCATCCCTCTGGTGGGCCCAGTGTAGATCCTCTAGCATCTTTATGCTGGATCGGGTTCTTGGTATCGCTGTGACCGCTTATTCATGGGAGTTGATCCCCTATCTTGCAGGTTAACCCCATAGGGTTTGTGGTATCATCGGGAATATGATCCCCTATGCGGTGGGTCTTGCCCAGTAGGGTTGTGGTATCGTCGGGTATATGATCCCCTACTCAGCATGAAGTTTATAGTAGGGTTACGGTATCTTTGGTTATACGATCCCCTACTCAGCATGAAGTTTATAGTAGGGTTACGGTATCGTTGGTTATACGATCCCCTACTCAGCGCTTGGTGTTAGTAGGGTTGCGGTATCGTTGGTTATGCGATCCCCTACTCAGCGCGTGGTTTTGGTAGGGTTGTGGCATCGTCGGTTCGATCCCCTACATCGCGAGTTGTACCAGATAGGGTTCCGGTATCGTCGTGACCATCTTTATATGGACGATGATCCTCTATCTGAGTGTGGAGATTCTGTCGAGCGCTAGATCGGGTTGTGGTATCCCCCCGCGGATCCTGGGTGTGATCCCCTATCTGTGAGAACTATGTATGCTAGGTCGGGTTGTGGTATCCCCCAGCGGACCCTAGGGGTGATCCCCTATCTGTGAGCTACGTATACTGGAGTGAGTCTTGGTATCCCCTAGCGGACCCTAGCGGCGATCCCCTATCCGAGGAGTTTGGTGGTTATGTTGTTTCAGCGATGTTTCCTCAGTGATGTTATCCGACGAGCGTTGTCTCTCAGGTGATCGTTTGAGATGTTTGTTTGGGACCCGATGGAGTGTATCTCTCGGATGAGTGTCTTCTGCTTTGACAGTGTTCGTGTGGTGTACTCTCCTGGTTGGGACAGTTGCTGGTGATGAGGTCGGTACCTCTTGTGGCTTTGTGGCGTGAGCTGAGTATATCTGGATTGTTCAAGGTGTATGTATGGGCATAGACCTGCGCTGAGCTGACTAATTGTGTTTAGCCGAGGATGGTCACGAGATGGAGTTTCTCTCTCGTCTGGGTTCCCTCTGGCTGGGTTGAGCGGACTGTTTCCTTTCAGTTTCTCCCTTGGGTTTTGGGTTTTTGGGGTGCCTACTGAGTATGTTTATACCCACCCCTGCACGTGCTTTTCCCGCATATGTTTGTGTCTTATGCAGACCACAGGCCTTTTGACGGAGTCCCAGGAGGACCCGGAGCAGGCGGAGCTTAGTGACCGAGTTGACCGGGGTGTCTACTGGAGCAGTGCTGAGAGATCTTTCCAGCTGGTGTTTGTGGCAGCGTTCCCCATCTTCAGAGCAGGTTGGACGCGCTTTTGTAGTTTTCTTTTGGTGGGCCCTGTTTTTCCCTTGTACTTTTGCTGTTGCACTCTGGTTTGGGATAGATTGTATGCATGCTTTTACTTTTCAGTTTCTATATCTCTGCACTGTTGCATGGAGGTGTTTGTGGGTGCGTGTGTACAGGTACCTTGGGGTAATGCCTCCCATGTGTGTGATAGCCTACTCGGCGTTAGTCGCCAGCCCCTGGACTATTGGAGGCGGGCTTGGGGAGTCGTGGCTCGAGCCCCGTTGGTTCGGGTCGTGAAAGAGTGGTATCAGAGCAGGTTCCACCTTTGGGATCTCAGAGCATAGCTGGTCTAGCTGTGAGTTTGGTTTGGGTTGCATAGAGGTAGTGTTAGGATGTTTCGGGTTCGGCTTTCAGGCCAGGGACTCCAGTGATGGTGCGGCGGCCGACGTATCCAAACACCAGGACTCTGATAACCTGCCTTTCGACTCGGGACATTTGTACACTGGTCGCGGGGATATAATGGTACATTCATCATATAGGACTGGGTTTTTGGTTTTCCCTTTTCCTTCTTGAGTCAGCTCTCCAGATATACTCTTTACTGTGGTGCATCTTGAATGTATTTCAGGATTCCTCCACGATGATAGCCATAGAGGGTTCCACAGCAGGATTGTGCTGATGACCCACCCTGTGTAGTTGTTGTGGAGCAGGGCGCAGGTTCCGAGGTTGCACTTGCAGGTGCTCTGCCAGTTGCGCCACCACCTGTCGAGTAGCTGGTTGTGCCGGCGGTGCAAGACGAGGTTGCGCGCGGGATGAGTGCACTACACGAGTTCCAGAGGCAGTGACCTTTGAGGTTCCGGGGTGATCCAGACCCCCAGGCAGCTGATGACTGGCTTGAGGTAGTCACCCGAGTTTTCCTCCTAGTGAGGACACCTCCAGATCAAATGGTGGTCCTAGCGGTGAGCCTTCTGCATGGTTCTGCCGGGCGATGGTGGAGTTTGGTGACGCAGTCTCATGACGAGGAGACGCTCATGTGGGCAGAGTTTGAGCGGCTCTTCAGGGAGGAGTTCTATCCGGTGATGCTGAGGTCAGTGCGGATCCAGGAGATTCTACAGCTTCGACAGGAGATCATGACTGTGTTGGAGTACTCAGCAAGGTTTACAGACCTGTCGCACTACTCCCTGGATATGGTTCGAGACCCGTTCTTTAGGGCTCGGACCTTCGAGCAGGGCTTACGCAGGGACATCCGAGATGGTGTGGTTTCCTTGTACCTGCCCACCTACACTGGAGTGCTGGAGCGAGCGTTGGTGGTAGAGTGTTTTCTGGCTGAGCAGATTCCCCCTGTTCGTGCTGGGCACTTGAGAGCTGAGACTTCATCGGTCGGATCAGCATCTGGTAGCCGACGACAGACTCAGGGGTCTGGACGTGGCCGACGTTTCCGGAGGCGACCCCGGGATGGAGGATCCGAGCCTTAGGGCTCACAGGGCTCACATGCCAGTTTTGGTCAGCCGCAAGAGAGGCGGTGTTACGCTTGCAATGGTCGGGGACATCATTCTAGAGATTGTCCGACCCGACGTGCTGCTGAGAGGGAGCCGGTCGATGGACCGCCTTGGCAGAGGCAGCGTCTCGAGCAAGGAGGTCTGCAGGGCGGTGGACGTGGCGGTGGATCTGGTGTAGCGAGAGGCGGTGGTAGGAAGTACCAGTAGCCACCACCCCCACCCCCAGGTGGTCAATGCCAAGATCAGGGAGCTGGTGGCCGAGGATGAGGACAGTTGCATGCCCTGGAGGCAGTCGACCTAGAGGCACCGCGGATAGATAGAGGTACGCTTTGTGTCATTTCTACTTACTGCAGTAGTTTGTCAGACACTGTTTAGCGGTACCCTTTCCTTTTGTTGCTTGCTCGAGATTTTTTCAGGGCGTTGGTAAGACCCTGTGTGGGAGTTGATCTGCATGCTTCGAATGCGTGAGGTAGATGGATCCTTCCCCCACCGAGACGCGTTTTTGTGACGCGATTAAAACCGTGCGGGCGAGTTTGTGCAGCCCAAAGCGGATAGTATTGAGGTGTGGTGGATAAGTTCCTCTGACTTATGTGTTCGGGAATGGGTGTTGGTTGGGGAGGTCGCTGGTGTGTGAGACCAAGTTAAGAGTCCAGTCGCTTTCCTTGTGCTTAGGGCTTTTCGGGGACGAAAAGTTCTAAGGGGGTGAGGATGTAGCGACTCGGGTTTTTGGTTCTGTCAGACTTTGGAATATTTCTACGAAGAATTCCAGAGCTAGGCGCGAAGACGGCGTGTGATTCTGAGGCCCGGGGTGCCCAGAATTAATTTTATAAAAATATTAAGTTTTTTTATACTATGCACATGGCGGGGGTGTAATATCTCCTAAACGGTAGCTCAGAACGGGAATCTGAGTGCACGGTTGCATCCAGAACATGCCGTTTAACCTAGGTGAGGTGTAAACTTTGCGGGCGCGGGCCTGCGGTGAGAAACGCCACCAGGGGCGTTTCCGTAAATAAGTGGCAAAGTTCGTGTGCGAGCTTCGGCTCGAATAAATTCTGAACGGAGTCTCGGATGGAAAATCTGAGTCCGCCGATGCGTTCAGAATGGCGCGTTTACCTTAGGGGTGACCTTACGTTTGTTCGCATCGGGCGTCGGGTCTGAGGAGGGTTTGGCGCTGGCGGGGGGCTGATATAAATATCAGCCCCCCCCCCCTTTATCATTCCTCTCGACGTTCTTTGTCGTTCTTCGCCGCCACTCCGCTGAATCGAGCAAACGAAGCGCCCACGAGCTTGGAATTCGACGACGGATGTTCCAGGAGCGTGCAACGGAAGCTCTAGAGCGCGGATCTAAGGCAGAATGTCGGCGTTTTGCCCATGAGGTAGGCGGATTGAGTTTTAAAATCCCGGACCCCATTGATATGTTGTTTTTCTTCAAATCGTCATATGATTTGTGTATTTCGGGTCCCGAGCATTCCGAAACTTGTTTCGGATCTGAATTTGGAGCACCGGGGTGCTCCCGGTGGCTCCCGGAAGTTTTCCGGCGAAAACCCAGTTTTCCGGTGACGACGGGCAGCGGCCATGGCGAAATCCGGCGACGGCACGGCGGCGGTTTCCGGTGGCAGCGGTGGCGGCGCGGCGGAATCCGGCGGCGGCGCGGTGGTTTCCAGCGAAGCTGGCGGTGGTCCGGCCAGGATTTTCCGGGGGTTCTTTAAACCCCCATAACTCGCAAACCGTAACTCCGATTTGCGAGCCGTTTGCGGCGACGCGCTCCTTGCATCGAGAAGGACATTATGAACTTACTTTGAGGGTTTAAGGGTTCGGGATCGTGTCCCGGAAGTTGGAAACGTGGTATAAAATAATATTATTTTATTATTTTACGACTTCGGGCCGTTGTAACTTCTACCCGGAGGGTCCGATTGACGTGCCGTCAGTGGCATTGAGACCCTGATGGTACGACGGACTTTTTGAGATGGTTTCCAGGTGTTTGGACTATCAACAGGGTGTGGGCCCCACGAGGCTGGGTTTTGGCGTTTGCGGAGAAACACAGCTTTTGCACCAGGAGTCCGATTTTGGCGGATGAATAGTTGATCCTATGTGTTTTTCCGAGTGGATCGCAATGGTGAGATCCATTAGATGAGTTTCGGAATCCAGGCGTGGGCCCCACCCGAGATGGCCTTCGGTGAATAGTACCTTTTTCACCGGGTGTCCGTTTTGGACGAGCGAGTAGTCGATTCCGCTTGTTTTTCCGAGGAGATCGTCGTGGTATGGTCCGCTCGATGAGTTTCGGGATCGTTGTGTGGGCTCCGCACGGGCTAGCTACGGTGAATAGTGCCTTTTTCACCGTTGCTCCGTTTCGGGCGAGTAAACAGCCTATCCTGCGTGTTTTTCCGCGTGGAACGCGTTGGTGGCCTCGGTTTTGGCTCAGGTCGTGCGCAGTGTGGCATTGTGGCGGGTCACTTGGGTTAGCGACGTTTGGACCAGCAGTGGTTGAGGGTTCTCCCTTGGTTCGTTCCTACGAGGGTTCGTGTGGCATCACAACCTTCGTATGGGTTTGTGATCCTCTCGATGGGTTATTTTAACTGTTAGAGTTGTGGCATCCCTCCGGTGGGTCCAGAGCGGATCCTCTAGCATCTTTATGCTGGATCGAGTTCTTGGTATCGCTGTGACCGCTTATTCATGGGCGGTGATCCCCTATCTAGAAGGTTAACCCCATAGGGTTTGTGGCATCATCGGGAATATGATCCTCTATGTAGTGGGTCTTTCCCAGTAGGGTTGTGGCATCATCGGGTATATGATCCCCTACTCAGCATGAAGTTTATAGTAGGGTTACGGTATCGTTGGTTATACGATCCCCTACTCAGTGCTTGGTGTCAGTAGGGTTGCGGTATCGTTGGTTATGTGATCCCCTACTCAGCGCGTGGTTTCGGTAGGGTTGTGGCATCGTTAGTTCGATCCCCTACATCGCGTGTTGTACCAGATAGGGTTCCGGTATCGTCATGACCATCTTTATATGGATGATGATCCTCTATCTGAGTGTGTAGCTTCTGTCGAGCGCCAGATCGGGTTGTGATATCCCCCAGCGGATCCAGGGTGTAATCCCCTATCAGTGAGAACTACGTATGCCAGATCGGGTCGTGGTATCCCCCAGCGGACCCTGGGAGTGAGCTCATATCTGTGTGCTACGTATAATGGAGTTGGTCTTGGTATCCCCTAGCGGACCCTAGCAGCGATCCCCTATCCGAGGAGTTTGGTGGTTATGTTGTTTCAGCGATGTTTCCTCAGTGATGTTATCCGACGAGCGTGGTCTCTCGGGTGAACGTTTGAGATGTTTTTTTGGGACCTGATGAAGTGTATCTCTCGGATGAGTGTCATCTTCTATGACAGTGTTCGTGTGGTGTACTCTCCCGGTTAGGACAATTGCTGGTGATGAGGTCGGTACCTCTTGTGGCTTTGTGGCATGAGCTGAGTATATCTGGATTGTTCAAGGTGTTTGTATGGGCATACACCTGAGCTGAGCTGACTAGTTGTGTTTATCCGAGGATGGTCACGAGATGGAGTTTCTCTCTCGTCTGGGTTCCCTCTGGATGGGTTGAGCGGACTGTTGCCTTTCAGTTTCTCCCATGGGTATTGGGTTTTTGGGTTTCCTACTGAGTATGTTTATACTCACCCCTGCACGGGATTTTCCCGCACATGTTTGTGTCTTGTGCAGACCACAGAACTTTTGATGGAGTCCCAGGATGACCCGGAGCAGGTGGAGCATAGTGAGCGAGTTGACTGGGGTGTCTACCGGAGTAGTGCCGAGGGATCTTTCCGGTAGGTTTTTGTGGCAGCATTCCCTATCTTCAGAGCAGGTTGGACGCGCTTTTGTAGTTTTCTTTTGGTCAGCCCTGTTTTGCCCTTGTACTTTTGCTGTTGCACTCTGGTTTGGGATAGATTGTATGCATGCTTTTACTTTTCAGTTTCTATATCTCTGCATTGTTGCATGGAGGTGTTTGTGGGTGCGTGTGTACAGGTACCTTGGGCTAATGCCTCCCATGTGTGTGATATCCTACTCGGCGCTAGTCTCCAGCCCCTAGCCTATTGGAGGCGGGCTTGGGGAGTCATGGCTCGAGCCCCGTTGGGTCAGGTCGTGACATTATTAATTTTTATTAGTTTATTTATTTTTTACACAACTATTATTATTGTATTTTTTTATTTTTTTATTATGAATGTATTATTTGTTTAAACAGAATTAATTATTATTTTATTATACATATCTTATTTTTTATTATTATATATACATTAGTTATTAAATTGTTTTTAATATATTATAATTATTTAATGTTCAATTTATTATTAAATTATAATTTGATACTTATTTGTTATATATTCATTATTAATTCATCAATAATTCGAAATTCATTTTTTATTATATATTATTTTGATTTTTATATATCATATATAAATTTAATTTTTGATTAATTTTTTTCTTATTCATTAATTATAGATTATTTATTATGTATTAATTTATTACTTTCTCATTAAAAAATGATAATTTATTATTTTTTATTAGTTATTAAATACTAAATACTAAATATTTTTTTCTATTTATTTATTAATTATTATTTTATTACTTATTAGTATCGTATTATTTAATTATTTAATTATTATTTATTTATAATTTATAATCCTTAGCTATTAATATTTAATTATTAACTATTATTTACTAATTTATCAATTTTTAATTGTTTATTATTATTTATTATTCATTAGTTACTAATTAGTAATTTTTTTTTCTCGTATATATTTGTTATGTATTATATGTTTTTCGTAGATATAAAAATATATGTATATTAATTTATGTTTACACACCACATGACAAACCCACTAGAGTTGAAAAGTCTTTGTAGAATAACAACAAGGTAAAATATTCAAACCTCTCTCAAATAGAATTTCCACCTGGCATAAATGGTGGATGCAATCATGGAATGTGCATGTGCATGTCCACAGTAAAAAATATTTAAATAATAAATAAATAAATGGTAAATACAATATTAATAGCAAAAATTTTATAAGAGATAAATATTAAAAATTAACAATTAAAATTTAAATAATATAATATAATCAATAAGAGAGTAAAATAAATATTCTAGTTATTAAAATTAATAAAATTTAAAATAAATAAATAAACTAAACTCCGACAAATGGATTTAATAGAGCTTTAAACCACTACTAAACGATTCCCCCAATTTTAAATAACAGTCGCTAAATAGGTCCTAATTTTTTTTCTAAATTATCAGCTAAAACATTGTTAACACATCATTTAGGAGTGATTTTAAAAACTATAATTATGTGATTCACCATGGGTTTAAACATCCACTAAATGAAATATAGAAAACTCACTGACAAATTATTACATTATGTAAGATAAATTAGGTATTGAAGAATTGTTATATGAATAGTATGATGTTCATGAAATTGTAAAAGATTATAAATTTATTTTTGAATACTCTTATTATGGAATTATAACTAATTATTTGATACAATTATATCCTTGAGATGAATTGTTTTCTTGTTATGTATTTTGGGGATGTTTCTTTTTATACATTCATAATACAATGAAAATAAATTGATTAAAATAATATCAGATTAATAATATCCATTTGAAATAACATATCAGGAAACATTAATGGATTTTCATGAGATAATATATTGTATTCTCATTCATAATATAAGTAATATATTATTGTTGAAGGAATGGAGAAACATGACATAAACATATCATGAAGTCAACAAATTTTCAACTATTGTATGATATATCATGAATTCATCGAAACATTTACCTCTAAAAATCACACATACATTCCATAAAAATACACCAATTCTAAGAGATCCAAAACATTATGTTCATAAATTCAGCCTAAATTCCCATTAAAGAAGCGTTTATAACAAATATACAAATAAAATAAAACTTTTAAAATACATGTGGGAATTTAGTGAACACTATTGTGCTTTTTTGTATTGAATTCCCTCCAACATCAATAGGGGAACAACATAAAAGTATATTTTTCTACAAGTATAACGATTACATATTGGTTACAATTTATCCTTCCTAATAAATCATAATAAAAAATTATGTTACACATCAATAAGTGGTATGAACCTATATATATAGAGGGTTCCATAAGGATATCATGTTTCCCTACCTCCTACATTCACGGGCCTTTATTTGTCTTCAAATGCAACTACTGATCTCATATAGTAATCCTTAGATGACTAGCTACAACCAGTAGACCAAGAACACCATCATTCATTACAAAAATAACCATAATAAAAATCCATCATCATCTAATATGAAAATGCCAAAAAAAAATTCTTCTAGATTACTCACCCACTGGTTCATGTCTATTTTTCACTACCTTCTTCAATTTATCAAATTTGGGAGATTTGGATAAGCATCCAAAACCTTTCAATCTCACACTTAAACACTCATTCATGGATCTTAGGTATGCCTTGAAAACTAGAAAAACCATCTATTGTTCCCTTTTCACATTCACACAATTTCGTACCCTACCATTTGGTCACATTATTCCCACTAAGGTAAATTTATAATGGTCTAGGATTTAAATATAATGTTTCCTTAATAAAATGTTATTTATATCTTAGAACACATGTAATACCAAAGTAAAATTAAACCATGAAATTTTTATAACATTAAATCATAAGCATTGAATTATTAGGTATGATACAGAGTGACTAAATTATGAAATATATTAATAAAAATTTATATATAATGGTTTCTTTGAAAAAGATTATTAAATTCATTTATGTGATTAAAAATATATCGGTAAATTTTTTCTACATTCTAAATAAAACTATACATATAAATATGAATTGATGATTTAATTAAAATATATTATATAATTATTCATTGTAGCTTAATTAATATTTTAAAAAATTAATTATAATAAACTTCTTAATTTTAAAAATATAAATTTTTATAAATACTATTTATCATAATAACTTATAATTTTATTTAGAAGTAAAAATAAAAAATAAAAGAAATTATATTTGAAAAAATATTAATATTCCATTTTTTATATTTTAAAATCTATTTTCAGGTGTATTCATTGGATTTTTCTAAAATGAATGTTTTTTGGTGGAAAGTGCTAAATACCATTTTTCCAAATAACATGACCACTATGAAATTATTAGGTTATAACTAAAATTTTATATTCATGAAATGTTATTATTACAAAAAATATGAGTATTATGTGTGACTTTAATATTATTGAAATTATTTTAATATATAAATATATATTTTTCGTATGAGTACATATTTTTAATTTTTCAAAAAAATAGTTTTTTATACATTATACATTTTGTATATCTTTCAAATTTAAAAAAAAATATAAAAACTATTTCAAATTTATAATTCATGTGTGGAAATTTTATAATAATGTCCATTTTATCTTTGAGAAAATAGATTATTTACATTTGGAAAAAAAATTATGATTCTGAAAGATAAAATGGAAATAACAAAAAATGGTTGAAAAGTGTTTAAAATATATTTCAATCATTTGTTGAAATTTTTATTTGATTCTCATCACTAACATATTTATAACCCAATAACACAATCAATTATTTCTTAACTATGATCCACTTTCATTGAGGTTTACTATACATTATTGATATTTTTTGGGAATTTACAAAAAATTACATCCCTCTTAACTTATAATAATGGAACTCTTTTCCTTACATATCCTTAGACCGCCCAATATATAGTGTAACACCACTATATTGAGGTATGTAGAAATTTTTATGAATTTTAATGTCATTGAAGTGATTTGGATGAGTTGAGATGTGGTTAGGATATTTTTTAATGGTTTTGGAATGCTTTGGAAACCTTGTTAAGGATGCACAGTTTGAGCATGATTTGCGAAAACCGTACAAAATTCCTCTGAAACCGTGCAACTCGAGGTAGTGGGGTCCTGGATGGTTTATGAACATTTTTTCTTACCATGTGGGGAGGTCATGGGAGATGCCTTCTAGGTAGTACCATCTGAAAGGTTTGCACACAATTTTACTAACCAAGCAAGCTAACCGTGTGGCCCATTAAATGCGGGTTTTTTAAATACATTGTTTCTTGGAATTACCACTAACCTACACATTTCTTCTCCCACCTGAACCCTACGTAATATACATTCTTCTAATGTGTTATGGGTGATCTCCCACTTATTTTTTAATGGTTTTGAAGGTTTTCAATGTGGATTGAAGCGGTTCATCATGGATAAGCCTTCTCTCTTGGTTTCTCATTGGTTTTCCCTATATATACTCTTCCCTCTCACTCTTTTTTCTAGATCTACATTCAATTCATGTATATATAGGGTTTTTCTCCATTAATTTTAATATTAAGGCTACTGGATGATAGGGAAAGATAACTATAGTGGTTTCAGTAGATCCTTTTCCTAGATTGGTAGTGAAATTACTTGTGGGTCGATTTCTCAGGAACCCTAAAGGTAGGTGGATTCACTCTCAAATACATATAGTTAGAATGTGATGACTTGGTGACAATAATTTTACTTTTATTGAAATTAAATGATCATTTTATGTGAAAATATTTTTGGAAACTATTTTGGGGATGATTTAGGTATTTTGGGTGAAATGATTTAATATTGCTAAAACTGATGGATAGTGGATTGAAGGGCCACCATGAAAAGATAACTGTGTTGTAAGTACCACTAGTTTGGGAATGAAATAAATGGATTTGGATGTAGAAATCTACTGTAGTTGTTTGTTTGTTTTTTGTTTATATGAAAGAAGGAAATTTCTTGTGCTAATGTTTAATGGTGATATGGATTATGGATTATTGTGGCTTCACATTGTTTGAAATGGCTTGTTAAGGGTATTTTTTTCTAGTTAATGGTTGCACTATTAGTTTTATTATATAATTGAGCTAACAGTTTTGTCCTATTGGCATGTGTTGGGATGTAATTTGGGGAAAACCTACTGAGTTATTATACTCACCCCCTACTTTGGAACTTGGTTGATTTTGGATATTTCAATTATCAGGAAAAGATAAGTGTAAGGAATCTCATTTTTCTAGTATCTCTTCAAGATGATTGGGTGGATTGGTGGTTCATGGAGCATAGATCTTGCTGTTGTCTAGTTGATGGTGACTCGGTTTACTATGGGTCTATTGTTTCGTCTTCCTTTATTTACTCTGATTTTGGATTGGTTGTAATATTTCTCTAGTAATTGTTATGGATTAGTATAGTTGACCTTTGGTACTACATGGTTCATGTTTCTATGTTGACATGCATCATTTAGTTTGGTTGTTAATGACTTTTTTGGTTGGTTTATCTCAAGGGAAAATGGTTCCCCAATTTATTTATGATGCCCTTGGCATTTATTTCCAGCATTTAGCACATTGGGAACATTTATTAATGACAAGTAGCACCTCACTACCTTCTCAATCCGATGAGGTTGGGGCCGAATGTTAAAAATTGAAATAGTTTTTTCTGTCCTTGGATTTCATTTGAGTGCAGTTGTTTGGTCCATTAGTGTTGATCTTTGGTCATGATGTTGACATTCATTCTTCACTTATTCCTTGAGTCAGGATGGAAACAAGGAAGAGGATGGTCATAACCAAAAATATATAGCATAAAAGGACGTATCTATCCCTTTTATACTGAACGTCAAGTTACCAGGGAGTAGGGTTCATAAATGCTTGGAGAAAATTATAGGAAATGGGAATATCATTTTCATGGGTATAACCAATTTGATAATCATGGAATGCATGATAAAAATGATTTCCCACAAGGATTAATAATTTTTTTGGTTTATATTGATTTATGGTGTGATATGAAATAGTGTATTTTAAAAATAACTGAATTGGATTTCAAAACGGACGGTTTTAAAACATAGAAATATATGGTATTTTAAAAATGGGTTCATTTCGAAAACATGGTGGATTTTTCCGAAGACTGAAATAATGGAAATGTGAACTTGTGAAAATCATGGTTGTGATAGTTTTTTTGTAATATAATTTGAATCGTAAGACTTTTCTTTTATGGGTATGGGACTTATGGTGGTTTTATGTTTATAGAAATGGCATCGGGAATGCATCCTAGTGGCCAACCAGAGGAGGCTACCAAAAAGATGGTTATACCTGATCCTCAAGTGAACCATCTTCTAGTGCAGAACATGGTGCAAGCTATCCATGATATGGAAAATATGAATAATGTGGATGAACAATAGCATGTGGACCATGTGGTTCTATTTCAAAGGAAAAATCCACCTATTTTTAGGGGTGATTTGAAGCCAAAAGGGATGAATCATAGTTGAATAGAATGAAAAAGATATTTTGATTCTAGGGAACACTGAAAAAGATGAAATTGAAGTTAGCTATGTACTTGTTGGAAGATCTTGACCATTCGTTGTGGGAGATGGAGTTCCAAGATGGGATGGACAAAGATGTCACATGGGAGGGTTTTGAGGAATTGTATAATAAAAATTTATACCCTCATACATTCATAATTCACCGTAGAACATATTTCTTTTGTTTTAAAATGTATAACCTTTCATTAATGGAATATTCCACTATTTTTAGGAACATAGTTTGGTTTTCACCTGATGTGGTGGGTAGTACATCATTGAAGGCAAGAATTTTTTAAGTTGGGTTGAGGTAGGAAATTTTCCAAGATAGCAGTGGTGTTTTTAAATAATTACACCTAAATGGTGAAGAGAGCTATGGTTGTTGGGAAGGATCTTTTGGGGGCTACAGGATGGAGAAGTATGTCGGTTCCCATGGGGAATAGTGGGAAATCAAACACTAGGATCAAGAAGAAATGGCCACACTTATTTCCCGGGTGGGTGTACAACTTTAATTCTGACAATAGGATCAGTGGATCTTCTTCCAAAGCAACATAGTAAGCATGGGTGTTTTTAGTGTGTCTCTATGGGACACATCAAGAGGGATTTTGTGAAAAATCCTCAAGCAATTCATAACTATAAGCATATATGGAATTTTCAGCGGTATATCTGAAATGCTTTGAGGTCGGTTTTTCGTAACACTCTTCAAGGGTCACATAAGTCCTATGAATCAATATGACAAGGGTAGTAGCATACCCCATGTCGGTTGATCAATGTTGGTTATAGTGATTCTAGGAATACAATGATGTCTTCAAAAGGTTAGTAAAGAGAAGATCATGGTAAGTATGTAGTTGTTTGGAGCTGAGCAGGTTGTGATTGATGATCAGTCAGGACTATCCATGGTGCGAGCTATGGAACATTAAATTCTACATTTATGCAACTACTATTTAATACGATTTCTTCACATTCCTTTATTTCTTCCCATTCCATTTGTTTTTTGGTTTTACATTTTTAAATGATGCCTTCTATTTTAAAACTACCAACTCCTATGGGTCAAAGAGAGTGTCAACATTTCCTCTGTAGACCGTGTTTCTTAGTTGTGGATGATATTGAATTGGTGAGGGATTTCTCAGACTTTGAGATATATTCTTATGATATAATACTTCGAATGGGTCTATTGTATATATTTAAGTCCCACATCCATTGATTTTAATGAATGGTTAGTTTTACGAGGGATGAGGGAATTGAACACTTATTTAGAGTGGATAAGAGTGAAAATATATGTCCAATGTAAATCTTGGCACCAGATGTTGGCATGATATCATATCAATTAGTAGATTTTTCATTGGAATTAGTGGAAGGTGTTGAGTAGAGTGTTCTCTTAGTAGTTGTGGATTAGTTTATGGATGTCTTTCCTAATAAATTCTAATTGTTGCCACCTATGGGAGATGTTGTGTTTATGATTGATATCCTTATGAGGACCAATCCAATCTAACTACCATCTTACCAGATGGAACCGGTAGAATAGAAAGAATTAATGGCATTGTAGGAAGAGTAATATAACAAAGGTTTCATCCGGCCTAGTGCATCCCTATGGGTGGGGACAGTTTTTTTGTTAAGAAGGAGGATGTAACTCTATGGTTCTACATAGATTATCATATTCTAAATAAGGTTATGACAAAGAACTGATATCCATCTTCATAAATTGGTTGTTTTTTTCACCAGTTGAGTGGATCTCAGGGATTCTTCAAAATTGACTGGAGTTTAGGATATCATCAATTGAGGATGAGGAATGAGGATATTCCAAAATTGGATTTTAGAAGTATATATGTCCATTACAAGTACGCGGATATGAACATTGGTCAAATGAATGTACAAGTAGAATTCATGGGTTATATGAATCAGATATTTTAGAGATATATAGATTATTTTGTGGTGGTATATGTTGAAGTTATATTGGTGTATTCAAGGACAAAGGTGGATCATGAGAAGCACATGTCAAGAATGTTGGGGTTCTAAGGGATCATCAGTTGTATTCCAAATTATCAAAGTGTAACTTTTGGATATAGGAGGTTTTTTTCTGGCCATGTTATTTTTGAGAAGGGTGTTTCATTTGATCTAGAAAATAAAGATGTTTTTATCTCATAGAATCCTCCAAATAATGTTTTCATGATATGAATCATCCTTGTCCTAGGTGGGTATTATCATCATTTTGTACAAGATTTCTTATATTTGGCCACTCTGATGATAGTTTTTACATGGAATAATATTCCATTACAATGGGATAAATAGTTTCAGAAATGTTTTGATGAGCTAATGTCTCGCCTTATATCAGCAGCAATATTGGATTTTCCAAAAATATGGAAAGGGTATGTGGTGTATTATGACACATTAGGATCAGGGTTGGTGTTCTGTCTCATGTATGGTGATCGTGTGGTAATATATGGTTCACTTCAGTTGAGTTTTCAAGTAATGATCTACCGAACACATGATTTTTAGCTGGAGACTGTGCTTGATGCCTTGAAAATGTGGCGTCATTATCACATTAGTGAGAAATTTATAGTGTTTATCGATCACAATATCTTAATGATTATTTCATCATAGAGGTATTTTAGTTAAAGGAAAAAGAGATGGATATAATATCACTAAATTTTTAATTTTAACTTAATGTACACACTAGGTAAGGGAAATTTAGTGGGGGATGCGTTAAGCAGAAAATCATATTCTCAAGTAGTGAAACAATCATTGGATCAGTGGATGTTGATGTCGGTCATAGACGACATGTGGATGTAATGTAAAGATTGGGGTTACAGAGCACAATTTTTGTGGGAAAGTATGAAGAAGGATGTAGTTGAGTTTGTTTCAAGATGCTTGACTTATCAGCAATTCATGGAAGAGAATCAACAACCAAATAGAATCCAGAAATCATTTCTTATTCTAGTGTTGAAGTGGGAAAAATTAAATATGGATTTTGGATAGGTCTTCTGAAAATGATCATGAAACACGATTCTATATGGGTGATTGTGGATCAGCTCATAAAGACAATTCATTTCATCTCTATTTGTGAATCTCATTCGGTGGAGAATCTATACAAAATCTATATTTGGGGAGTGGTAAAGAGGAATGGTGTTCCGGTTTTGATTGCATCAGATAGATATTCTACATACAAATCACATTTTTGGTAATACTTATAGCAAGCCATTGGGACAGAATTGACGTTGAGCATATAGTATCATCCATAGATGGATTTCCAATCCCATAGGTCAACAAAAACATTGGTGGATATTATACGGGATTATGTGATAGATTTTGGTGGTTTGTGGGGGGATAAAATACCATTGGTGGAGTTTTCATATAATAAAAATTATCAATATGAAATTCATATGGCTCTGTTTGTGTCATTGTATGGGTGTCTGTGTTGTTCTTCATTATGATGGGTTGAATCGAGTGAGTCTTCGATGATTTGACTGAGCCATTTCCAAGAGACTACAGAGAAAATCATGTTGTTTATAAAGGGGATGAAGATGGATCAGAGCCATCATAAGTCATATGCAGACCATTGTTGATGACCAATGTATTTGGGGTGGGTGATCATGTTTATTTTGATAATCTCTCCAAGGATGGGACATCGTTGGTTTGGAATGTAGGGTATGTTATCTCCAAGGTATATTGGGTCTTTTTGGGATACCTGAGTATATTAGAGAGTTGTCTTAGTGTTAGGGTTTTAAACCATGGTTTAGTATGGTGGACAATATGTTATATGTGTAGCAATGGAAAAATATTCATCCAGATTGTGACCATGTGGTTCGTTGGGATCATTTTGAGCTAGAACCAAATGTTTCTTTGGTGCACGTGCTAGTGGGTATTTTGAATAGGCAAGAGAAATTATTTCAGGGTAAATGCATCAATTTGGTTCTTGTTTTTTGGTAGCGTGGTCAGAATTTGGAGGAGACATGGGAGAGGGATAATGATATGGCCTAGCAATTGCATGATTTCTTTCGGCAAATAGATGGTTGTCTACTTTTTGAGGATATGAATTATAATGGTGGGGTGAATGTTTCACCCAAATGATTGAGGTATGTTATATTTTTTTAATTCCATTTTATGTGATTAAAATTATTTGGATCAGTTAGGAAGAGGTTGGGAGATTTTGGAATGGTGTTGAAATGTTTTGGAGAGATTTTTAGGGCTACACGGTTAGAGAACGTTTAAGAGAAACATTGAGAATTCCAGGAAATCGTATAAGTCAAGGTAGGGGGTTCCAAAATGTTTTCATAAGGTTTTCCTAAATGTGTGAGGAGGTCGTGTGATATTCCTTTGAGGTAGTATCACATGAATAGTTACCACATGATTTTCCTAACTATTCTAGCTTACCATGCGTCCCATTAAAAGTGGGGTTCTTAAATACGAGGCTAGTCATGATTCACCCTAACTCACACATTTCTACTACCACTCAAACCCGTCACATGATTTTTTCTAATAAAGTGTTAGGTGTACAATCATGCCCATTTTTTTAGGGACTTGAAGGGTTTTTAATGAGGTTTTAAGTTGGTTCATCTTGGGTAAGTCATCTCTCTGGGTTTCTCTTTCATTTTCTCTAGATCCACTCATCCATCACAATCAGGTTTCAAGATCTACATAAGTTTCTTGAAGATCTAGTATTTGTTTCCTTTTATGTTGATATTAAGGCTTTTGTATGATAGGGAAGGAGATCTATGGTTGTTTTAGTAGGGCATTTTCCCAGATCGGTGGGGGGCGGGGGGTTCTTGTGGGTTTATATATCTGGAACCCTACAGTAGGTGATTTATCTCACAAATACACTTTGTTTGAACGTGATTACATGGTTAAATTTTTTTTTATTTTCAAGAAACAAATTGTGTATTTGATGTTAAAATCTTGGTGGAATCCCTTTTTGGGATGATGTGGGGATTTTGGGTGAAATGAGGTAATGTTGCTAAAATGGGATTTGTTATGTGATTTTAATATAAATATATTTTAAAATTAGCTTCTTGGTTTGATTTATGATAGTGATTGTGAAAATGGTTTTCAATAAAATTTTATATATTGGAATGTGGTTTGTAATGATAAATGGTTAAAGGTTGTTTTCAGTAAATGGGTGATTTATTAAAGTGAATGATAATGTGTTGGAATTCTTGATGTGCATGAGGTATTTTTTTGGATGTAGATAAGTAGATTTCATGATGTGGGGTCATGGATGTGATATGATTTGTCATGGGTTTTTTTATTATGTATTTCATTAATTGTGTTTTATGTGGACGTAGATTACCGCAATAAAAAGAGGATGGATAGTGGATGAAATAACTACTAATAATAGATAATATGGCAAGAAGTACCACTAGTTTGGAAATGATGTAAATGGGTTTTGATGGGTAGTTCCACCGTTGTTGTTTTTTTTCTTGTCTGTTTATATGAAAGATGTAAATTGGTTGTGCTAATGTGTGATGATGATATGGATTTTGGAATAGTGTGTCATTCCCTTGTTTGAGATGTCTTGGTATGAGAATTTTTTTCTTGGTAATGGTTTCACTATTGGTTTTTTTATTTAATAGATGTAATGGTTTAATCATAGTGACCTATGTAGGGAAGTCATTTAGGGAAAACCTACTGAGTAATTTTACTCACCCCCTAATTAGGAACATGGGTTAAATTGCAGATTTCATTTTCTGGGATACATGTAAGAGTAATCCATCTCAATTTTCTAGTGGATCTTCATGATTCTTTGGTGTTTTGGTGGTATTTGGATCTTTGAGCATGTTGCAAAGCTTTGGAGAGAGACTTATTATACTATGGGTCTCTGTATTAGTCTTTCATTTGGTACTCTGATTTTGGTTTGGTTGAAATGGGTTTTGGAAATGGTTATGGATTAGTTTTATTGTCCATTGCAACTATATGTTTTGAGTTTCTATGTTAATATATAATAGGTAGTTTTCTTGGTAATGGATTGTTTTGTTGGTTGGTTTATATCAATGTTAAATCATTCCCAAATTTATTCATTAGTACTTCAACATTTATTTCATTCCTTTGCACCTTGGAACGTTGCTTATGTCTAAGTAGCACCTCACCACCTACTCAGTCCAATGAGGTTGGGGTGGGACATTATATATGGAATGTCCTAAAATATTACCAAAACTGAAAAATATACTCAAAGACATTTTCAATAGGTTTTTTCTCAAAAGAGAATCCCTAAATGGTTAAAATCCCTTCTCGAAAGAGTCTATCCAAGAAGTAAGACTTAAATTTCTAACACATTTTCAATCTCTATTAATTCATGAGGACTTATTTATAATAAATTTCTAATAAATTTTTTTATAATGAATAAATCGACATCATTGTTATTTTTTGATGTTATTATATTTATGGTACAACCATTATCCACATTTATCTTTTTCCCTAAAGAAAAAATAAACTATCATTTTTGTGTTGTGTGGACTACCTTTACAGGAAGTAACGAGTCCATTATCTTTCACCAACTAGAAAGGATGGTTTATAAATTTAATTTCACATATTTACTTTTTTAAAAATGGAATAAGTATTATTATAGAATGATATACCATACTACTACATTACCATGTTCTATGGAAAAATAAATCATTATTCATGTGTATATAGGGACTACAACCTTCATGGAATTATAGATTTTTATTTTCATTAAAACCATCCATGAATTGTTTTGAGAATTATTTTAATGGTAAAATATAATTTTTATGAAATTATTAATTTTCATGAAATATTAATTGAACATTATGTAGTAACATATAGAATAAATAACTGGGAAAAATTCAACTACCTAAATGAGTGTTCTAAAATATTTTTTTTCTTTGTACTATAATATAAAAATATATAGTTTCAAATTTACGTATTATTCCGAGAAATTGTAGTTTATTACACAATTAATCAAAAAATAATATCATTACACTTATAGTATAGTGATATTACAACTATATATCATTGTAATCATCTATTTATTATTATATGATCATGTTTGGGTATGTTTAACAACCTACATTATGAATGATATAAATTAATAAAATGGATGAATATAGGTATTTAGTTTCTGATAATATATGATAAAATAATAAAATAATAATTATTTTTTTGATTCTATAATATTAATATAAAAATTTATCTTTCTTTGGGAAAATTCTATTAATTTCATAAGAATAATGGTAACATGATCATTTTCAAATTTATATGTAAATATGGTCTTATAAAATTACATAAACTAAAAAAATAAAATAATAAATAATTATAAAAAATATATTATAGTATATTTTATGTTCTAGTAATGATATAATTTGGCAGAATAATGAATTGAATCACTTCTTTTATTAAATAAGTTCAAAACAATCATGTTTACTCACACACAACATCTAAAAATAACTAATTACCTAAAAATTAACATGTGGATGATAACTATAAATTATGTTTATAAAATGATATAAATATGAAAAATGTTTCAAAATGGGCGATTATGATAAATAATTTTTCTTATAAAAGTGATTAAATTTATTTTTGACAAATATGGAATTGGGGAATGTGGTTCTTTTTCTAAAATTTAATCTCATGCTACTTTTTTCATAAGATTGACAATAATACATATAAAATTCTATGATTAATTCTTATAGATTTATTTTTCAATAACCTTGTGTTTTAAATATACATATTTTTTACTATCATTAAATAGACTTAGACTCAAAAGATATGAATGTTGAAGGGGGTTTTTATTAATTTTTTACTAAAACTGTAATGGTTTGTCATATAAAATCCATTCCATTGAGATATTATTATGAAGACACAATGTTTTTCATGGTATTTTAATTATAATTTCTATGAATATATCTTCATCATATATTTTTGTATTCATGGGAAATAATATGAAAAATATATCATTTTTTCATCAAACAGAATTTGACCAAATTGCAACCCCTTTTACTGGATTATTGGTAAGTCAATTTTCTTTTATTAATGTTGATTTTTTTAATTATCATTTATTAGTTTCAACCACCAAAATATTTTATTATATTTTTTTTCCTAATCTAATTTTTGAATATTATTTTTTAGAATAAAAGGCATGTTTATTAATTCAGTTTTCAATTATAGTATATTTAAATTAAAAAAATGTGAATTTACCATAATTATCAAATGTTTTATTTATGGATACAATTTTAATATAGAATAAACTATTCAATTTTCAGTATTAAAATTTTGATATTAATTTTTAATGTAATTTTTTTAAAAAAATATTCACCTCATTTTTTTATAAGATTCTTTTTTAATGTGAAATGTAATATTATATTTTATGTTGATGTTAAAAATAAATTTTAGATGATATTTTAATTTTTTAACTTCATTTTACATTTTAGGTTCAAATGGATTTATACTATTGTGATTTATGAAAAAGTATTTGTTCTACACAAAGTATATCTGTTCATAATTTCGTGTATTGAAATTTTGATATAAAGAAAATTCAATTGTGTATACCTTTTATAAGATAACGTTCAATGAATCCTTTTAGTAAAATATATTTCATTTATGTTAACATCCTTATGATATTTATTTATTACAGTAGGGATGTATTACTTTTCAAAAATTGACATTCTTTATTTTGATGGCTTATGTAATGTTAGTTTTTGTCAAATATATGTTACATCAATTCCTTTTTCATTCCTAACCATCCACCATAATGAGGAATAATATATCATTTCAGTGCCTTACTTATGAATAAAATTCATACATTAATTTGATTGAATAGTGTTCACATACATGAAATAAATATGTTTATCGGGAATGTTGATGACTTACCATTACACTAATCATATATATAGTGTACGATAACATATTATTTATTATCTTTATTGGATTTTATTTTCACTTAATTTAATAGAATCTCATTAGAGACCCATTTATTATTCTTGGTTGTATCATATTATAATCATGATTTATTTATTTATTTCATTCCATTTGAGAACAGTATGCAAATTATTTTCTTCACAGGGGTTCATTATTTTTTTTGAGTGAAACCAATTTTCCATCATTGAGTTATTTTTAAAATTAAAATTAAATTATTTTCACAATAATGTTTTATGAAAACAACATTACTTCCTTTGTTTCTTTATGATGTATTACGTGAATGATTTTATTTTTTCACAAATAAGAAGTGGTGATTGATGGTTTGAGTTGTGAATATCCCTCCAATTAATTGGTTAAAGGTTTATAACTCATGAGATTAATTATTTTTGTGTACATTTTTAGTTCCCCGTTACCATGTATAGTAATGATGTGGATCATTAATTTAATTCCTCTAATACTATTTTTTTCATGATTTTGAGGATCTTTCATAGTTTTGTATATATTATTATTATATTATTATTCTTTATAGGCAAATTACTGTTTATTCATTTATATATTATGTTATGTGAATCCTTATTGGAGGATTTATGATATTTTATTTATTAGTAAGAAATTTTTTATGTATAATTATTATATGCATAATCACATATTGTGCAAAAATAATTTTTAATTTTTATCACTTACATTTACCGACTTTGAAAATTTAATATTCATTTCATTTTTTATGTTTTCATTTTTTCCTGATTTGATAATAGAAAATCTATGAAATGTATAGTAGATTTTTTTATGTAGAGAATTTATTAGATATTTTGATGACTTGAAATAGATTTATTATTCTCATCTATAATGAAAAAAATGTCCAATTATTCAAATGAATATAGTGTTTTTAGGTAATGTTTTTTCTTATTTCTATAAAATTTTAAACTTAGAAGATATTTGGAATGTATTGTAATTAAATATGATATTTTTGTTATGTGGAATAGGAAGTCATTTCTTTGTGTAGCTATAGTTGGTATAAGATTAGGGTTTAGATTACTTTGGGGAATTGGTAGACTTTAGATGAGGATAATATATGAGTAAAAAAATTCATCAAATATTGATAAGTTACATTTTATTATAATTTTAATGTTATAGATAAACTTTTAAGTCAGTTGAGGTAATATTACAAAGACACCTTTATGATATATTTAGTAAAAACACCTATCAATAATATGAAGCTACAAGCCTAAGTATATGATTACACCATTGAGTGTTGGTAAAGTAGTGATGTTTTTTTTGTTCAATAAATAACTCCCCTCTATTGATAATATATTTGGATGCCAGATCATTCAATGATATACCTAGGTTTCATAACATAAAAAATTGTGTATTTTTTATTACATCAATCATCACTTATTGCATGAATACGTAAAAAATAGACACACATAATCTATCACTCTCAGGATATATGTGTTGGTCAATCACGTTTTCTTTATTAACCATTATAAGATAATTATTTGATAATTACATTATTGGATTAGGTTATTAGTTTTAGGAGAACCTAACTTAATGCAATGTGTATTGAACTAAGATTATTAATGGATGAAATAAAGGTATCAGTATAAGATATTATGTTTTGATAATTATGTGATCATTTAATATTATTACATTAAATATTATGCTAATAATTTTTTATTTATTACTTGGTTTAAATAGGGTCATTAAAATGAATCTATGAATGGTTTGTTTCTAGAAACAAATATATGTTATAACTAAACATGGTAGAATACATAAATGGATGAGAATAATACTGTATGTATGATATGATAAAAAAGATGAGTATCCTAGTATTACCTATGGATGTGAGCCTTCAGACTCAATATAAATTAATTCATATTGTTTTTAGATATATTCACCAGTGATTAAATTTGTTGATATTTTATATTATTAAAATTGTTATTAAAATCATTGTGAAACTATATTTATTTATTACTAATAAATATATTTTTATTAAATTGGTCGTAATATCTATTATGATATATCAATAACGTTGAAAACCAAATCTCTGTCTTGGTTATATTTTGTCAAAATGAATTTGATAACATGTGAATAAAGGAAATATAACACTTTGGATTAATATATGATTATTTTTTAAATAATAAGTGGATTGTTTATTTTTAAAAATTAATTCATATTGTTTTGGTATATTTTGGATATTTTATTGATTCATGATATTTTTTTGGTGAGATTAATTAATTTTTGGGATTTTTATATATCATGGTTTATGCACACATTGTGTGTATGTTTTTATGAAATGATAATTTTTTTGCACTTAATTTCATTTAAAGTTTTTTATTCAACCCATTTTAAATCCTATTACATTAATAATTCAGGATTCCTTGAATTTTATGTTGCAATCAAATTTACATCATATTACGAGATTTTATTTTAAATCTACTATGTGGTCAGAGATATCATAAGTCAATTTCATTTTATTGATTTATATAATTAATTTATTGAATATATTATTAAATAATAACATTCTTAATGACATCTAATTGTATTATGTTTTATTCCCACTCATTTTATGTGTATTTTAATTTTATACATGTAATAAACTCATGGAATAGTTAACACATAAAATAATATGGTTTTGAATGGGGTTTATTTGTATATTTCTCATTTTTTTAAATGTTTCTGATCATTCACCATGGCTTATATGAAGGGTGTAGCTACATCATCAGGAATGAATTTATTCGTATCACAACATGTTATTTATTGATTTTTTTTATCCATATAATATTATTTATTTTAATGAATTATGATTTGAATATTACCAAATAGTAAAATGATTATGTTGCAATATGATTTATTTTAGACATTATCCAGCTCCATTGTTCCTTTGGGTAAATAGTATGCTCTTATTTTCATTAAACAAATTTCTTTTCTTATCCTCTAGTTTTGTATTTGGATCCCATGTTTACATTCTATTTCACCAATTGTTAAATTCACCAATTATTTTAAAAGATGAATATCATATTAGATGTTGTATATTAAACTCAACACCATGATTAAAAGAGATTATAAAACAGTGAGTTTCTATGATATATATAATTTTAAATAAATTATATCTCTTTGATAGCTTTTGATAAACACACTATTAAGTTTAAATGAAATAGAATACTCTACTAAAATATAATTATATAAACATTATCATTATAAACCACATGTTAATTTGTGGTGTATGAAAAATAATATATAAATTTTGAACATTAAATGGATTTCACATGTATAAAATAAATTGTATCTTTATTTAATGACTTGAAATAAAACTATAATAATTTTGAAAAAACGAATATTTTATTGAAAAAATGTGTTCTGTAAAAGGTGGTATTTTCATTCTTTATTCACATAATTATAATACACTTTTTACAACTTTTAATGACTTTATTTTAAAATATAAAAACAATTTTCTTAATATATGAAAAAATCATCGTTTATTGGAATTTTGATAAAAAAATTTATTTATTATTTTTTTAATAATGAAAAAATCATATTTTTAGAGAAAACTATTATTTAATTTAATTTATTTACAATAATAAATTAGCAGTTAAATTTTTTTAAAAACAATACTTTAATTATATTAGATATTATCTAATTTTGGTCATTGCAATCAATTTATATTTTCATTTGGATATAATATTATTTTTGAATCATTTAAATGTTTCTTTTGTAAAATAGTTCTTTCAACACATCTATAGGTTTAATTTAAAATGATTCGTACATCATCTGTGAATTTTATTTGGATAAATGGATTAAATATATTAAATCATGATAATTTTTGTTATATAATTTGGTCAATAGAATTTTTTTCACAGTGAAGAGTAAAACAATAAAAAAAATATATAGTAAAGGTTGGAACATGTTTACCATGGGATAAATTATATTATAATACTTAAAAATAAGCCAGGAAATGTCTAAATGATATTTAGTAGACATATTATGACCATATTGCTGTTAAAATTTTATAATTACTGATTTTAGATACTTTTTTTAGGAGAAAAACATGGGGAATGATTTATTATTTTAAAAAATTCTAGGTTTGTACCCTCTACAACTTATAAAAGACCACTACATATCCTCTCATACTCATAAATACCAAAACAATTTGTTCATCCAATACCATCTCAAATGTCTTTCTAACTCCCCTAACAACATATAGAGCACTTTGTTTTATTTTAAACAATTCATTGATGGATTTAGATATAATCCTAAAGGAGTTATCTGAAGAAGAGATAAAATTCATAATATTTGTATTTGTTTTATGTATTCATCCACCTCATTAAAAACATATTAAACTATACTAATATAATAATTCATGTATGTAATATATAAATAGAAAGTATTAAGTTTAATATATAACCTATATCAATATTCATACCTCTCAATTTGAAAAAAAACATACTGATGTTTTTAATTTATCATAGTTATATTATATTTATTAAGTTATTAAAATTTTCAAATTATTATATAATATATACCTTCTTTTATTCCATTCTGTTGTGGGATATGATAATATCTCTTAGGTGTACAGCAGATTATTTCCTCATGAAGTGAAGTGATTCATTTTTTTCTTATTCTTTTCATTGATGGTAATAAATATAATTTAAATCAAATATATATGATGTTTTTGAAATTACTATACTTATATAAATTTAATATCACATATATCTTCTTACCACCCAATCCTCTTGAAAACAATAATTTCCCTCATTAATATTTGTAGACTACCACCACCATGTAGTGATGTGAAATGTTATTAATTTTTTATTTAGACTAATGATAAAAGGATAGATTTAATTAATATAAATTCTATATTTAACATAATTATTATTTAGGAAATTTGAAATAATAATTTTTCTTTTGTTCCATATGTCATGGAAATTGAAACATCATTCATGTATACATACGACCTACCATCTCCATTAACGTTGTAATTCATTTCATACAATCAGATTGGATGAATTTATATAAATAATAACATAATTAATATATATGAAATTCATATAACCTTTTATATTATAATGATTATTTATCCATGATAAAATTAAATAGACCAAAAGTGATGAACTAAAACATATTTAAAAAATGAAGAAATTATCACCTGAAACAGTGATGTTAATAAAGATTTGTTATTAAACGATACATAAAAGACTATTAGAAAATAATATATCGTATAAAAATATTATTATGGTTCTTTAATATATTTATAAGAAGTATATCTTTATTATAATTTAGTTAAGGACATGTTTCAAGTAAATTGGATTTTAGGTTAGGGCTTCTCAACTAACTATTTCTTCTATGAGATGTATGAAATATTTACCGCATAGTTCATCTATGTGATGTATAAAGTTACAATTTTTTGAGGTTATATCATGAATAACTTTATAGTTATGGTATTTAATGTCTAATATGATTTTGTTTCTTTCCTATGCATTTCAATTTAAATGTTTCTAAAACAGTAATGGTTTATTTTATAATCTTATCATTTGTCGAGATTTTTTAAGATTATATTTTAGATAATTAAATATCATGATTAATAAATCAATACAGTAATTAAATTTATTATCATATGTTTATTAACGATCTATACAAGTAATAGTACTATTTCCTTGTATTTGGTACGTAAAATTATTGAGAAAAATGATTTTACGAAAAACCAATTTTATCTCTCTTTTCAGTCGAAAATTATTTTCCATTCCACATCAGTGTTTTATAAAAATGATTTAAAAAACTATATAAAATTTTCTAAAGGATTTATTAGAGAAAATTTTAACCATTTATCAATTTTTAAATAATTATTTGGGAGTAATATTCTTATCATTTTCCAAATAATACACTTCATTAACCTTTTTCCAATAATGTGAATGTAATGTTTTTTAACATATATAGTGGGTATGTAAAAACATACTCTCATGAAAAATCATTTATTTGAATTATTATATAAAATTTTACAAGTATATATTTTTTTAATTAATTTTATTAATATTAAAAACTTCTTTATTTATGACAGTGGTTGTCAATGTAAAATGTAAATTTTCCTTAAAATGTATTTAATGAAATCTTACATTATTTCTGTTCATAATCAATAAAAAATTTATATAACTTATGATTGTTTTGGAATATATTAAAGTGATTCCATTAATAATATTTATCTAGATGGTTTATGGTTAGTTTTACTAGGGATGTACTATTTTGATACCATCCCCCATATTACAATGAATAGTTCATGAAAATGATATTTGATTGGAGTAATTATTAAAGAAATTTATGCCAGATTTTATATTTTATATTTTACATTGATTATGTTTAACATTTTTCATATGAGTGATGAACTACACTTATAAAGATATAGTTGGAGACCATTATATCCCCTTGATGCATCAGTTGGTCTCATGCAACATACTAGATTGGGGTTTTGGCCAAGGCCATACCTATTTCTATATGATTTCCTATCATGAGACATTTAATATAAGATTTTGATTCACATCATTATAAATTCCCTCATTATGAGATTATTTACTGATATTATTTATGATTATTCTATTTGTATGAATATAAATGGTAATGTTTCATGCTCATGTGATTGTTTAAATTTAATTATTTGATTATAATTTATTCTTATCGTCTTCCGCTCAAGTTATTGAATGAAAAAAATGTCATTCAGTTTCATACATATTTATATTAATTTTTATTATTTATATATGATATATAATATTGTTCTTATAACCTTACTATTTATTTTCTCTCTCCCATTTCATATTTTTTATTTTCCCCGGGGTACAAGGAAGTTTTTTATACATGATATGTGGGGATACGAAAGTTGAAATAATAACTCACTCAAAGGGACTAGTATATCATATATTATGTTTTAAATTTTAATGTGGGATACCATAGTGTTTATAGTTTACCAGAACTACTATACTATTTGGTGATTTGGGATTTAATTCCTTTTATTTACTAACAATGTAATAATGTATCAACCAACATTGTGCTATTAAGTTCAGAGTCATAAGAGTTAACATTAATGAAATTTTATTAGAAACATTGGGAACTTAAATTAGAAAAAACATATATCAGAGAACACTACCCTATGAAATACATAGAGGATAAGTATAGATTAACATCTTACTATTTTTCTTAAAAAGATATTTTTTAAAATTTTCTACAGATAATTCCTAATATTTCCATGAAAAGTGGATCTGGTTCTGACACATAATATTATTGGGATAGTAACATCAAAAAATAAATTTCATTTTTGACAAAAAAATTACCCCGCACATGACAACATGCTATACAATCCACTAGGATGGAAACTCCCTAGGGATATTCTTGGGAAACAGTATATTTCATTTAAAAACAATTATGAATGGTTTTAGAACATTGTTATGATTTTAATGCTTTCTCAAATTGACCATGTATTTGATTATGAGATTAGATATACATATTTATTCATTTTTTGATAATTATTTCACTAGTTTTGGTATTATACATTTTGTATCATAAGTTTGTGATCTAATATAGTGTTCTAAATTGTTTATATATGGACCCTTATATGAGTAAGGAGAAACATGAAAATGAATGTATTCCATTTAGGTATTTCTCTGTAAGGAAAGATAATAATCCTGGAAATTTGGCTACAACATGAGCTGATCAAATCATAACCATATCAGGGAATCTCACATAGGATATGATCAATAGCCTTGATCGTATGGAGAATCCTACTGATCCACCACATATTGAAAAAAATTTATAACACTTCATGCATTAATAACCTCTGTCATTCAATGCAACTGAAAATATATTTTTAGCTGACAAATGGATGACTTCCATAGAGAATATATTTCTCACTTTGACATGTAATGAAATGGAGAACATGTTCATGGATGTTTATTATAAAATCTTAAGCTTTAATAAAAGATTTATCTAAATAATAATCCAATAATAATTTTTAAAAAAATTAATAGATACTAAAATACTAAATAATAAATAAATGAATTAAAACGTATTGTTTCAGAACATAGGTTTTGATTAATTGTAAATAAATATTATTATTTATTAGATATTAGTTCGTTTTAAAGAATAATTTAAATATAAATATATTTATAAAAAATATAAGACATATTTTGAATTACATATATATAATAAAAATATGTTTTAATACTATAAAACATATCTATATACTAATGTGACTTTGGTTTATATTTTTATAAAATTACGGAATGATGAAAAAATATTTTAAGAAATTATGACAATTTCAATTTGACTCTAAAATATGATTTATAATTTAAAAAAATTAATTATAATAATAAAATATATAATGATAATATTATAAATTATTATTCCAATAAAGATAATATAATTTATAAAAAAATAATTAAAATAAACATTTTAAAAATATAATATATTTTGTTAATTATTAAATTACTATTTTTAATTTTTAATATAGTAATTATAAGAAAAAACTTATTATTTAAAATCTAGATTCTGTTTTTTTTAATAAATATATTTTTTATTATATTTTTTATCTATATAATAATAATAATAATAATAATGAACATTTAATAAGATGATGAATTATAAAATGATAAAAAATAGGGACTATGTGAAATCGAACATGTGAGTTTGATTTGAAATTTGGGGAAGTTGAACTGAAGGCCCTAGATGATCTATGATTTTACATTATCAAATGGGTGGTATTAAGCCATCAAATATAGATGGAATAAAAATGGTCAGGCATTAGGGGTTTCGTCGTAGTGAGATCGGTTACTAGATGTGTTTTGATCATTGGTAAATGACTTAACAATATGAGGGCTCAACAACTGGATTTGGACTGACTACTAGATAAACATATCTAAATGATGTTGATAGGTTTTGATAGTAGGTTTTAGATATGGTTTCTTACACATAAGATATTATAAGAAAATTTAAAAGTGAGTTATATATATTCTTTTCAGATGTCTGAATCATCTAGTTGTATTATATTCCTGGGTTTCCTTCTGCTTTCATTGTCTGACAACTGTTATCATTTACCTGTTTATTTTTTTTAGTTTTATATGTTGAATTATAGTTTTAGTTTTGAATACATTCAGACGATATTCTTTTCGATTCATTGATGTCAATTTGATCTATTCAGATATCCTATTAAGTAAATCTTAAATTTTTATCTGAATCAATTTTCAACAGTGGTCTTCATTTCCATATATATATTGACCCAGAAGAATTGGTGTGTCACTATTTTGAAAATATCTCTAATATGGTCTTCATTTTATCCATTTAAATAAATTTATATTGTTTTACATCAGTTGAAATGGATATAAAAGACTCATACATTTATTAAAATGAATATATGAAAACAAATTTGATGTCCAGGGAGAAAATATGTGGTTCTAAATCCACAAGTTTTTTGGATTTATACAATCCAAGTAAGGATATGTTTTAAATTTAATTTTTTAAAAATGATCAAATTATGTTCTAGTATATGTTTATAAGGTATTAAATAATTTATTTAATTTCATTTTTGTGGTGGAATTTCTTTGTAATAGGCAAATAGTATTTCCAAAATTTAATATTTATGTTTATAAAAAATTGTTTTGAAATTTTATTCATAAGGAATTTATTTTCAAAATATAAAAAGAAATTATTTTTTAATGAAACCGATAAGGGAATCGTTTTAATATTATATTTACTCATTTGATTAAAATTTATGATTTGCGTATATTCGAGATATTACTTTCATGATTTTATAAATTTATACTCATCCAATATTTAAATAAATAAATACATATATATATATACATAAATATATTGACAAATTTAACCATTAATTCATACGTTCAAGAGAATAATTTATGAATAGGACTTATAATTCAAATTATGATCATGTACAAGGATATATTTTCAATTTATTCATGGATGCAAAGTTTTCTTAAAAATGTTTCTAATAAAATTTTATGTAATTTCTGAAGATAATTTATCTATTAGTCTCTATGATTTGATATTTAAAATTGATATTTGTTAGGTGAAGGGTTTATGCATTAACAATTTATAATTATGAATAAAAATATAAAGTCAAACACCATATTTTTAATCTAGTAAATGGGTATATAGTATTCTTATATAAATATAAGTATTTAATTGAATAATTTTAACATTTTATAAAAATTTATTTTACGATGTCGTGAATGAAAGTATGAATACATGGAAGTTAATTAATTTTATTAACTGTCAAAACAAAGAATAATTGAGAGTATTTTTTATTGTATGAGGACTCACATGTGATTTACAATTAATGTTAATATTTATATGTTTATATATAAATAAAAGACTATGTGTATTTAACACATAATAATATTATAAATGAAAAACTCCATTGAAAAATATATATATATATATTCCATCCAATCTAAAAATGTTTTTTATAAAAAATCAAAACATGGACATGATAAACATGATAGGGTGTGGGGAGTGAAAACATCCCTTAATAAAGTGGGTAGCCCCATACAACCTTCTATGTTTCAAATGTCCTCCTTTTTTTTGAGAATATATCTCTTTGTATTCCAAATAAAATTTACTAGATTATTTTTAAATTTTTTTCAAAGTACATTTATTTTGAAAGAATTATAAAATTATTTTTACAATGGTAATTTATACTAGTATTTGATAAAATAACATAATATTAATATTAATTTTCCCCTATTTTTTAAATTTGTTTTCAGATATTTAGTATAATTTTATGATGGAATTAATTTCAATTGCAAACTAACTACATAGTGACACATTTTGTTTATTTTATTTCATATTTTGTATTTCTTGGATAAAAATGTAAGAGTTGTCTAATTTTCTAAAAACTATACAAAAACAGATCTTAGTAAGTAAAATTATCTTTTTATTTTCCATTTTTCTATAAAAAATAAGTATAATTTTTATAAAATCAACTCATATGAACGGGTTTGGGTCTTTACAGTTGGTTTCAGAGGAAAGGTCTAGAAAAATTGGGAAATTATATGTTTTTGTTTGTAACACCCCATGGTTTTATAGATAAATTTAATAAAATTCTTGAAAAACTAAGTCGCTTCACAATGACACTTTTTTAAAGACACAATTATAAACCATCCAATAAATATAATTTCTATGCTTCTATGATTTAATATTTGAAAAATAGACATCTATGGTTGTGATCAGTATATTATTTTGAGTCTGATATAACCATCATGATTATTAATGAATAGTAAAATTCCATTATGAATAATAATATAATATGTAATATGTCCCTTATGAATAGTAATATGAATATTAATATGAATGTTATGAATAGTAAACCATATTATAATTTTATTTTCATACGGTTATAACATAATTAGTCAATGATTAATTTATAAATTTTATATAAAATCAGTTAATGTTTAAAAAGTGTAATTTTTGGAATAACAATTGATTTTATTAAAAAATTAAATTAATAATAATTATAAAATAAGTTTCAAAAAATGGAGTTAATTATTGAATTCTACATGCTGTAAAATAGATAGGGTAAATTTTTAGGATTTTTTTGAAATACCGTATTTTTTGTTAATAGTGAAATTCGACAACTTACAAAATATGATAAATAAATGAATTTATACATCATGATTGAGTCATTTTTTATGTAAATGGACATTGGTTCAATATAACATGGACTTATGATAATTTTGAGTAACATGACTCAAGACAATTCGTAGTATTTAGAAAAAATATTAATCTAATGATTATAATAATTTAAACCCCATCATCTCCTAAACTATAAATACCACCCTCCCCCATCTTCCTCTCAAGCCTATAAAGATTTTATAATTGTATAAATTATTACAAATAAACTTCCCAAGTCTCTTCCCCATGTCCAATACCAGATGGTATCACCAAAATTTCAAAACCAAAGGCCTTTAAGAGGATCTCAAGAAGAAGATATGAAGAGGTAAGGACCCACTCATTTTCTTATGTTTTATTTTCAATTTTTTTAAATTTATATAATTCCTTCACCTAACCATATCCAAGAGGCATAAAATCTCTATAATATTATAATTTCTAGATTTTATCATGTTTAGGGAAAAGAATTCATCATCATTATTCCTCTCCTCTTCCTCTTACTCTAATAATGAAAACACCGTCCATGATGTGGCGATTTACCAAAATCATGGACGATGAGTTTTCAATTTCCCATAAATTATTCAAAAATGGTTATAAAACCGTTTTAATTGTTGAATTTGTTGAATTTTTATGATATATCCTCTTTAATGTTCTGGAGTTAACATATATTCATAATATTTTTTTATATAATGAAACAAGTTCATGATTATCAAAGAACTGCCAAAATGATCTAAACGGAAATATCTAAATATTTATCTAATGATTCATCCTCATATCATATAACGAAAATTATTTATGGAATAATTTATTATTATGGAATTATATTAAAACCATTTCTGTAACACCCCAGGTAAATAAAGAATATGACATTTTCATATTTATCCATATTTGGGACTAAAATATTAATATGACATTAAAGGGGATGCTATGCTCGATGGCGTACCCAACACGCAACAATGAGTTTCTTGGGAATCTTACATTGCACTCTAATAATAAAATAATATTATTTTAAATGGTAGTTAACATGTAGCCTTTGAATTGGCGGGAATGGATAGAAATAACTAAAATATGATTATATATGTTTTTAAATGTTTTTACATTTATCCAATAAAAGATAAAGGCTTAAAATAAGGAAAGAATTCAATTTTAGGCATATATGCCCTAGTATTCACTAAAGGTTCACTTATCACCTTTTGATGGAGAACTGTAATTAAATATAGTTTTGTTCACTCTTATACATTCTATTGGACCAAAATAAAACTCTTCTTAAGAATTGGGACATTAAAATTTACTTTGTGTAAATTTTTGGTATCTTTCCGATAAAGTTCATTTTTTTAGTGAATAGTGTAAAATGTTGTATTTTAATTCAAAACAACTTTTTAATCTAATTTATTTATATGATTATATTATCTTTTGAATTTGTTTTAAAGTGAAATTATAATATATTTTTACCATTAAATCCAATAGTGGTCTTTGGAATTAATTTCACTTTGAAATCAGACTTAAACTAGTGTCAATCTTTTGATACTTATTGTTTCATAAAAACACGCTATTTGCTCTGATAGTGAGATTTAATTATTAAATTAATTAATGTGACTTATATGTTTTGAATTTTGTAAAATAGACTTCATTTTTGAATTCATAAAATCAAATATAGCTTAGGGTGAATTTTTGGGATTTTTCAGAAAAACTTCAATTTTTGATAAATAGTGACACCAGTAAGTGGTACATATAAAAACTAATTTTTCGTTTAAATGAAATTTTACCACTTAAGTGTTTTGAATTTCAAAAATCCGACATACATGGTTGTCATTAAGAAGTAAAATGAGGTTCAATGAGATTAAAATAATTTTTTGGCGAATAGTAACTTTTAAGTTCTTAATCGCGATTAGAGGTAATTAGTGTAGTTTAAGGTAAAAATAATGCTTTAATAAAATGAGATGATCTTGAAAGATGTACTACCCTCATTGTATGTGTCATGGCCGACCAAGAAAATCCATGGTTCAATTTGGGGACCCCAGGGAGCCACTTTGGTTGGAAAATGACATAAATACCTTTTTATTTAATGATAAAGTAAAAATGACAAAAACATGAGATGTTTTACTAAAACAATTTTTACATGGGGTTATACAAGTCATATTATTGACTATAAATAGTAATTAGAAGTATAAAAAGAATTCCTACATCATAGTATTTTTTTTATAATTTTTAGACATTAAATAAATTAAAATATTTATGACATCATGATGATGCAGCGATGACCTCATTATTTAACGATTTAAATAAAATGGAAAGATAATGTAATATATAAAATCTACACATGTACAAAACCTATCGGATGAGTTTATTTTTAACCCTTATCACCTTATCATCGAAATAAATCAATTTGGGACCTTTAAAATCCGAAACTCTTTTGAAAATAAAGTAACATTTTGTAACATTACATGAGTGCCCATCCTCTCCTCTTATAAAAGGCCCCCACTTCTAGCTCCTTACCCACACTCCCAAAGACTTTTTCTCGGCCAACCTCTGCCAATTTTTTCTCTCCACTTCCCTCTCTTACTCCTTGAAGCCTCAATTTGTGCTGAAGGCTTCCCAAGGAAGCCATTGAGCTCAAACCAAAGGGAGTTACCCGATATTAAGGTAATGTCTTCACTTGAGTCCTTTTGTTTTATTTTTCCCCTCCAACCACCTAAACTATTTTTATTCATTTCTTTTGTAACAACTCCAGTATATTAAATATACTAGGATGTTTTTATAGGATGTATTCGGGCTACACTTACAAACAGTTACATCTAATGGTTAAAGAACATACTGTTTCCGTGGATGGAGAATTTCGGCCTCACGAAACGATAATTGTTCAACACTCATATAACACCTTCAAAGGTGGCCATTAAGATGTCACTATTTTTATATATGATATTTAATATGTTTATGTTTTACTTAAGCTTATGTATTTTTCATTTATGGTGTACCGTTATGGTTTCCATTATGGGTAAACGCAATATCTTAATTTAAGGAAGTGCGGACTACCGCCCCATTAAAGTGATGTGATTCGTTAATGCCATATGTGGGACGTATAAAGGATGGATATAAAGTTATCATATATGATGTTATACTGTAAATATAATATACCTCTATATCATTATTATTTCATTCCATTAATGTATGAGATAGAAATGAAAGTAGTGTTCATGCGTACGTACGACTTACCGTCTCCATGAACGGTGCATTTCATTTCTTATCCCCATATGTAATATACTATTATAAGTACATATTTATAGTTGATATATATAAGTTATGTTATATTTAAATTATTAATATAATTCTGGAATTAAAATATACATACCTCTCATTTAGTTTTAATTCCATTAATATGACAAAGAAATGAAAGTAGCGTTCATGTGTACATATGGCTTACCGTCTCCATGAACGGTGAATTTCATTTATTACCTCTAAATAATTATGTAATATTATAAATACATGTATATTCTGGATATATATGATATATATGATATCCAAATCATGAATATCATTCTTGATATAATGAACCATTGACCACATGAACAACATGTAATTGTAACTAGTCCACTTTTGAATTAAGATCCAAATATCGACAAAACAAACATTATTAACTTAAATGATTACATAATGTTTATAACATGTAAATAATTGATATAAAAGGAATAATGAACTTGAAAAAGTTTCTTATGAAAGTAGAAATTAACTCAAGTTTATTATTCAGGACGTTAAAGAACGATCGAGTCAAGTCGGACCCGAGGTAAGGGATCTTACTCCTCTCTTTCTTTTTAAGTACACTCTTTTATGTCATTCCTTTTAAAGCTCATATTTCTTGTTATTGGGATGTTATTTTATAATAATATTACTATAATTTCTATGTTCATGTTAGGAGAGACCCTATTCTCTCTCATCAATCCATTTTGGAAATTTTGAGTGGCGCCGTTAGGCTGCCGAATTTTCGTAAGAGATCTAACCTATCTATTTCTTTTTAAGTACTCACCATTATGTCACTTCTTTTAATCTCCTATTTTTTATGATGGGGGATGTTATTTTATATTCCTGTTACTGTACATTTTATTGTATTATGATGAGAGAACCTATTTGATCTCATCATTCCATTTTTGGATGTTTTAAGTGGCGTCGTTAGGCTGCCGAGTTTTCGTAAGGGATTTTTCATCTCACTTTTATTCCTGTGAGATTTATGCTACATTTTCCACAATTTCCTTTGAGTGGTGTATTTACTATCCATTATTCTACTCTTTGTGTAATATACTTTCGTTTATGAGTATTTACGTGATTGTTGTATTGTCCTTCTTTCATGGGACGTATGTTTCGAAAGATACCCATGTAGGTAAGGGAACCTTTCACCCTCATCTTTTTAAAAGACTTATTTTGTTGGGTATTTTAATTTAAATATTGTTATGTTGGGATATGTTCTCATATATCCTTATTGATGTAAATTTCATGTCCAAGTGATGAGATACCCTTTTTTTGATGTGACGTCGTTAGGCTGTCAAGGGAACTTCTTAACCCAATTTCGATTTCTTTTGGTTCAACATGTAGTTATTGAATATGTCATCCTTTGGATATGTGTGAATGACCTTTGATTATTTTACACATAATATCCACTTATATTTGGTGTATTCATTTTTCACACATAATTATGTTATTGATTTATCCTTAAACCAAGGATACTGTCTTTGTATGGGACTTCGTCTCAATCTCCTTTCATTGAGGAATATTTTGTTTTATACACAACCTTATTTTATACGGTGTATAAACCCCTTTTGACTTTTAAGTTTATCCAAAAAGAATATTTTTTATACAAAGCGTTTTACTAAACGACAAAAGGGAATGTTTTTGTCGTACGTATGTGGCGACAACGACTTCTCCGCCGCCGTGACCATTATTTGAGTTTCGTCTTCCTCTACAAGCCATACATTTTTTTTAAAAGAAAAATAAATACCATGTTTTAATTTTCTTTTCTTTGGGTATTGAAAATGGTTTTCATAATGTTTTTATATCAATGTGTTGTATTGATATCTTGTGATTTAAAGGTGAAAATGTTATATTTCCTTTATGCATGTTTTATGTGATACGATTATGTTGAGGTTCTTGGGAATTATTATGAAGATGGGTGGTTCCGTGATAAACTAAGGGCGGGTGAGCCCGATATAGCTCTCCAATTCATTGGGTAACGCGAAGGAGTGAAACGTTAAGGTTTCCCTGAAGAGGATTAGGGAATATACTGTGATGGGTATTCCAAACGTAACCAAGAGGGTTCCTCCCTACGTAAGAATGTTATGAATGCCTCAAGATACCTTTATGTCATATGATTTCTATGATTTTATGAGGTATGTTAAAGTGCTTATGTTTTATGGGTAAAGTATGATTTCATTCTTATGTATACATGTACTCATGATTCCTTTCCATATTTTTATATCCCTTACTGAGCTTTTTATGCTCATCCCAAGTTTTTGAAATGTTTTTCACAGGTCAAGGGAAGGGTACATGATGTGATGATAGTGTCAAGGATGTGTCAAGAAAGAATCCATGTTTTATTTTAAATATGTTTCTGTTGATGGGGAGAATGAATACTGTCTTTTATGTAACCACTTTGTCTAAATGTGGAATGTAATGCAAGTTTCATGATCTAATTCTCTAAAACTATAAACCTGAAAAGATCCTCAAGATTAAGTAAGGTTTAAGGCTGGGGCCTTATAGTTGGTATCAAATGTCGGTTTAGATAGCTTTAGAGGTTAGGGTATTCTCAAAGCACAAGTGACATTACCATAATGGTTAGGATTTCAGAAAGAGTCCTAGTTTTAGATAAAGTGAATGAGTAAGTATATCATAGTGTTTATCTTCCTCATTAGTACATGATGGTTATGTTGATATACTCACACCGACCGTTTTGGTTTCAGTAAATGGCTGGATCTAGCAGGCACCAAAGTGACAATGGGTTTGAAGGAAACTATGGTGGTTCTCTTATTAAGAGACTGGATGAGATGGGGGACTCAATGAGGAATCTCATGGTTTTTCTAAACCAACTATCAAGGAGTCATGATCAACCACTTCAACCTTGGTGAGTTATCTAATGCATCATGTACGAGATGGCCAACTCGATGTGGAAATTCAGGTAATAATTTTTAAGGTAACCATTAGGGTTTATATGATCCTTACATTTTAGGTAATTATGGATTACTCTATAATATGATGGAAAAATAAAGGAATGAGATAAACTTGAGGTTAATATATGTTATGATCATTTTTGAAGATTTTATCTCGTTTTGGGGGATGTTTTAAGAATTATATAGTTTTGAAAAAGGACAACACACAGACCGTGTGACAACCCTTCGTGTCGGACAAAGCTGCGGGAATCGAACCCACAACCAAAGTGCGACTGGTATTTATCACCTACCACTGGACTACGTGAAGTCCCTAGTTAGTTTGACTGATTCTTTCTAGTTGTATGATTTTATGAATTAAGAGTAAGTTGATTTTGGGTTATTTATGAAAATGATTAACCTATCATTGAGGATATGTGATTAGGTTAATTACTTTTCAATATGAGATTTTAAGAGAAACTGATGTTCTTTGGAGATAAATGTTACGATTTAACTTGGAAGACTATGTGACTAAATCATTAAAATATTTGGGTTTCAACCTTAGTTTGGTTTACATTGAATAATTTTATGGACAAATTGTTTATCTACTGGTCCTCGTTGAACTTTGCGTTTTGTTGGACAAATTTTGGAGATTAAGCATAGATTTTCTTTTTATAAAGGGTTATCCTTTTCGGGATTATCCGACCTTGTACTATCCTTTTTGGTTTTGGTATTTGTTAAAGTCTAAAGACATGGGAAGTATATAGTTCTCTTTTGTGGATTAGGTGATTCTTTAGAAGTTGATTATAGTACTCTTAATGTGAACAAGTCTTCCTAAATACTTGTCTTTTAGAGAAAATATGAGTTTGTGTAAGGAATCTAATAAAAGTTGAAAGTCAACATGATAACTGATTATGTTTCCTTATGAATAAATTCCTCAATAAAAAGTAACTTAAAACAAAAATGTTGTCTATTAGCTTTTCCTACTGGGGAATCGAATACCGTTTAACCTATCACAAGATTGTGATTTTCCCGTGGTTAACTTTCTTCTAAAACTGATTTCTATCACTCTCCATCAGAACATGACCCTTTGTTTTTTCCTCCATGTCCATATTTTCATACTTGGAATCCTAATATGGGTTAACTCGGGTGACCTTTGTACTTATCTTACTTTATTTTAAAGTGATTGTTTTACCGACTCTTGTTCCGATGTGGGACTTTCAAGGATGTTTCCAAGCTCAATTTTAAAAATTGCGAGGGCACAATTCCCAAAAGGGGGGAAGGATGTAACACCCCAGGTAAATAAAGAATATGATATTTTTGTATTTATCCATATTTTTGAATAAAATATTAATATGACTTTAAAGGGGACGCTATGCTCGATGGAGTACCCAACACGTAACAACGAGTTTCTTGGGAATCTTACGTTGCACTCTAATAATAAAATAATATTATTTTAAATGCTAGTTAACATGTAGCTGTTGTATTGGCGGTAATGGATGGAAATTACTAAAATATGATTATATTTGTTTTTAAATGT
Organism: Viscum album; assembly: GCA_963277665.1. NCBI lineage: Eukaryota > Viridiplantae > Streptophyta > Magnoliopsida > Santalales > Viscaceae > Viscum > Viscum album. The sequence goes on along the minus strand of OY728121.1, from coordinate 1,148,157,251 downwards.
TTTTACATTTATCCAATAAAAGATAAAGGCTTAAAATATGGAAAGAATTCAATTTTAGGCATATATGCCCTAGTTTTCACTAAAGGTTCACTTATTGCCTTTTGATGGCGAACCATCATTAAATATAGTTTTGTTCACTATTATACATTCTATTGGACCAAAATAAAACACTTCTTAAGAATTGGGACATAAAAATTTACTTTGTGTGAATTTTTGGTATCTTTCCGATAAAGTTCATTTTTTTTAATGAATAGTGTGAACTGTTGTATTTCAATTCAAAACCTCTTTTTAATCAAATTTATTTATATGAATAGATTATCTTTTGAATTTGATTTAAATTGAAATTAGAATATATTTTTACCATTAAATCCAATAGTGGTATTTGGAATTAATTTTACTTTGAAATCAGACTTAAACTAGTGTCAATATTTTGATACATATTGTTTCATAAAAACACGCTATTTGCTCTAACATCGGGAAATAATTGTTAAATTAATTAATGTGACTTATATGTTTTGAATTTTGTAAAATAGACTTCATTTTTGAATTAGGAATATCAAATATTGATTAGGGTGAATTTTTGGGATTTTTCTGAAAAACATCAATTTTTGATGAATAGTGAAACCACTAAGTGGTACTTATAAAAACTGATTTTTCGTTTAAATGAAATTTTACCACTTTTGTGTTTTGAATTTCAAAAATCCGACATACATTGTTGTCATTAAGAAATAAAATGTGGTTCAATGAGATTAAAATAATTTTTTGGTGAATAGTAATTTTTAAGTTCTTAATCGCGATTAGAGGTAATTAGTGTAGTTTAAGGTAAAAATAATGATTTAATAAAATGAGCTGAACTTGACACATGTCCTACCCTCATTGGATGTGTCATGGCTGACCAATAAAAACCATGGGTAAATTTGGGGACCCCATGGAGCCACTTTGGTTGGAAAATGACATAAATAACTTTTTATTTAATGATAAAGTAAAAACGACACAAACATGAGTTGTTTTACTAAAACAATTTTTACATGGGGTTATACAAGTCATGTTATTGACTATAAATAGTAATTAGAAATATAAAAAGAATTACTATGTCATAGTATTTTTTTATAATTTTTAGACATTAAATAAATTAAAATATTTATGACATCATGATGATGCAGCGATGACCTCATTATTTAACGATTTAAATAAAATGGAATGATAATGTAATATCTAAAACCTACACATGTCCAAAACCAATTGGATGAGTGGATTTAGAACCCTTATCACCTTATCATCGAAATACATCAATGTGGGACATTTCAAATCGGAAACGCTTTTGAAAATAAAGTAACATTTTGTAACTTTACAAGAGTGCCCCTCCTCTCCTCTTATAAAAGGCCCCCCACCTCTACCTCCATACCCACACTCCCAAAGCCTTTGGCTCGGCCAACCTCTTCCCATTTTGTCTCTCCACTTCCCTCTCTTACTCTTTGAATCCTCAATTTGGGCAGAAGGCTTCCCAAGGAAGCCTTTGAGCTCAAACCAATGGCAGTTACCCGATTTTATGTAATGTGTTCACTTGAGTCCTTTTGTTTTATTTTGCCTCTCCAACCCCCTAAACTCTTTTTATTCATTTCTTTTGTAACAACTCCAGTATTTTAAATATACTAGGATGTTGTTATAAGAAGGATTCGAGCTACACTTGCACACACCTACATCTAATGGTTAAAGAACATATCGTTTCCGTGGATGGAAAAATTCTACCTCACAAAACGATGATTGTTCAACACTCATATAACACCTTAAAAGGTGGCCATTAATATGTTACTATATTTATATATTATATTTAATATGTTTATGTTTTACTTAAGCTTCTGTATTTTTCATTTATGGTGTACCTTTATGGTTTCCATTATGGGTAAACGCGATATCTTCATTTAAGGAAGTGCGGACTACCGCCCCCTTAAAGTGATGTGATTCGTTAATGCCATATGTTGGATGTATAAAGGATGGATTTAAAGTTATTATATATGATTTTATACTGGAAATATAATATACCTCTATATAATTATTATTTCTTTCCATTAATGTATGAGATAGAAACTAATGTTGCGTTCATGCGTACGTATGGCTTACTGTCTCCATGAACGGTGTATTTCATTTCTTATCCCCAAATGTAATGTACTATTATAAGTACATATTTATAATGGATATATATAAAGTATGTTATATATAAATGAATAACATAATTCTGGAATTAAAATATACAAAGCTCTCATTTAGTTTTAATTCCATTAATATGACAATGAAATGAAAGTATCGTTCATGCGTACGTACGGCTTACCGTCTCCATGAACGGTGCATTTCACTTCTTACCTATAAATGATTATGTAATATTATAAATACATGTATATGCTGGATATATATGATATATATGATATAAAAATCATGAATATCATTCTGGATATAATGAACCATTGACCACATGAACAACATGTAATTGTAAGAAGTCCACTTTTGACTTAAGAACCAAATATCGACAAAACAAACATTATTAAATTAAATGATTACATAATGTTTATAACATGTAAATAATTTACATAAAAGTAATAATGAACTTGATAAATGTTCTTATGCAAGTATAAATTAACTCAAGTTTATTATTCAGGACATTAAAGAATGGTCGAGTCAAGTCAGACCCGAGGAAAGGGATCCTACTCCTCTCTTTCTTTTTAAGTACACTCTTTTATGTCATTCCATTTAAAGCTCATCTTTCCTGTTATTGGGATGCTATTTTATATTAATATTACTGTAATTTTTATGTTCATGTGATGAGAGTCTCTATTCCCTCTCATCAATCCATTTTGGATGTTTTGAGTGGCGTCGTTAGGCTCCGAATTTTCGTAAGAGATCTAACCTATCTGTTTCTTTTTAAGTACTCAACTTTATGAAACTTCTTTTAAGCTCCTATTTGTTATGATGGGGGATGTTCTTTTATATTCCTCTTTCTGTAAATTTTATTTTAATATGATGAGAGTCCCTATTTGATCTCATCAATCCATATTTGGATGTTTTAAGTGGCGCCGTTAGGCTGCCGAGTTTTCGTAAGGGATTTTTCATCTCACTTTTATTCCCGTGAGATTTATGCTACATTTTCCACAATTTCCTTTGAGTGGTGTATTTACTATCCATTATTCTACTCTTTGTGTAATATACTTTCGTTTATGAGTATTTACATGAATGTTTTATTGTCCTTCTTTCACGAGGCGTATGTTTCGAAAGATACCCATGTCGGTAAGGGAACCTTTCACCCTCATCTTTTTAAAAGACTTCTTTTGTTGGGGCTTTTAGTTTACATATTGTTATGTTGGTAAATGTTCTCATATATCCTTATTGATTTAAATTTCTTGTCCAAGTGATGAGATACCCTTTTTTTGATGTGATGTCGTTGGGCAGTCAAGGGATCTTCTTAACCCAATTTCGATTTCTTTGGGTTCAACATGTAGTTATTGAATATGTCATTCATTGAATATCTGTGAATGACCTTTGATTATTTTACACTTAATATCCACTTATATTTGGTTTATTCGTTTGTCACACATAATTATGTTATTGATTTATCCTTAAACCAAGGATATCGTCTTTGTATGGGACTTCGTCTCAATCTCCTTTCATTGAGGCATATTTTTCTTTATACACAACCTTCTTTTATAAGGTGTATAAACCCCTTTTGACTTTTACGTTTATCCAAAAGGAATCTTTTTTATACGAATAGTTTTACTAAATAAAAAAAGGTAATGTTTTTGTCGTACGTATGCGGCGACAGAGACTTCTCCGCCGTCGTGACCGTTATTTGAGTTTCAGCTTCCTCTAAAAGCCATACGTTCTTTTTAAAAGAAAAATAAATACCATATTTTAATTTTCTATTCTTTTGGTTTTGAAAATGGTTTTCATAATGTTTTTATATCAATGTGTTGTATTGATACCTTTTGATTGAAAGGTGGAAATGTTATGTTTCCTTTATGCATGTTTTATGTGATACAATTATGTTGAGGTTCTTGGGCATTATTATGAAGACGGGTGGTTCCGTGATAAACTAAGGGCAGGTGAGCCCGATATAGCTCTCCAATGCATTGGGTAATGCAAAGGAGTGGAACGTTAATGTTTCTCCGAAGAGATTTAGGGAATATACTGTGATGGGTATTCTAAACGTAACCAAGAGGGTTACTCCCTACGTAAGAATGTTATGAATGCCTCAAGTTACCTTTATGTCATATGATTTCTATGATTTTATGAGGTATGTTAAAGTGCTTATGTTTTATGGGTAAAGTATGATTTCATTCTTATGTATACATGTACTCATGATTCCGTTCCATATTTTTATATCCCTTACTGAGATTTTTATGCTCATCCCATGTTTTTGAAATGTTTTTCACAGGTCAAGGGAAGGGTACATGATGTGATGATAGTGTCAAGGATGTGTCAAGAAAGAATCCATGTTTTATTTTAAATATGTTTCCGTTGATGGGAAGAATGAATACTGTCTTTTATGTACCCACATTGTCTAAATGTGGAATGTAATGCAAGTTTCATGATCTAATTCTCTAAAACTCTAAACCTGAAAAGATCCTCAATGTGTAATCTTGTAATAACTCAAGATTAAGTAAGGTTTAAGGATGGGGCCTTATAGTTGGTATCAAAGGTTTGTTTAGATAGCTTTAGTGGTTAGGGTATTCTCTAAGCACAAGTGACATTACCATAATGGTTGGGATTTCAGAAAGAGTCCTAGTTTTAGATAAAGTGAATGAGTAGGTATATCTTAGTGTTTATCTTCCTCATTAGTACATGATGGTTATGTTGATATACTCACACTGACCTTTTTGGTTTTAGTAAATGGCTAGATCTAGCAGGCACCAAAGTGACAATGGGTTTGAAGGAAACTATGGTGGTTCTCTGATTAAGAGACTGGATGAGATGGGGGATTCAATGAGGAATCACATGGTTTTTCTAAACAAACTATCAAGGAGTCATGATCAATCACTTCAACCTTGGTGAGTTATCTAATGCATCATGTATGAGAAGGCCAACTCGATGTGGAAAATCAGGTAATAATTATTAAGGTAACCATTAGGGTTTATATGATCCTTACTTTTTAGGTAATTATGGGTTACTCTATGATATGATGGAAAATGAAAGGAATGAGATAAAATTGAGGTTAAAATATGTTCTGATCATTTTTGAAGATTTTATCTCATTTTGGGGGATGTTTTAAGAATTATATAGTTTTGGAAAAAGGACAACACGCAGACCGTGTGACAACCCGTCGCGTCAGACAAAGCTGCGGGAATCAAACCCACAACCAAAGTGCGACTGGTATTTATCGCCTACCCCTGGACTACATGAAGTCCCTGGTTAGTTTGACTTATTCTTTCTAGTTATATGATTTTATGAATTTTGAGTAAGTTGATTTTGGGTTATTTATGAAAATGATTAACCTATCATGGAGGATAAGTGATTAGGTTATTTACTTTTCAATACGATACTTTAGGAGCAACTGATGTTGTTTGGAGATAAATGTTACGATTTAACTTTGAAGACTATGTGACTAAATCCTTCAAATATTTGTGTTTCAACCTTAGTTTTGTTTACTTTGAATAATTTTATGGAAAAATTGTTTATCTAAGGGTCCTCGTTGAACTTTGGGTTTTGTTGGACAAATTTTGGAGATTAAGCATAGATTTTCTTTTTATAAAGGGTTATCCTTTTCTGGATTATCTGATCTTGTACTAGCCTTTCTGGTTTTGGTTTTGGTTAAAGTCTAAAGACATGGGAAGTATATAGTTCTCTTTTGTGGATTAGGTTATTCTCTAGAAGTTGATTATAGTACTCTTAATGTGAACAAGTCTTCCAAAATACTCCTCTTTTGGAGAAAATATGAGTTTGTGTAAGGAATCTAATAAAAGTTGAAAGTCAACATGATTAGTGATTATGTTTCCTTATGAATAAATTACTCAATAAAAATTAACTTAAAACAAAAATGTTTTCAATTAACTTTTCCTACTGGGGAATCGAATACCGTTTAACCCATCACAAGTTTGTGATTTTCTCGTGGTTAACTTTCTCCTAAACATGTTTTCTATCACTCTCCATCAGAACATGACCCTTTGTTTTTTCCTCCATGTCCATATTTTCATACTTGGAATCATAGTATGGGTTAACTCGGGTGACCTTTGTACTTATCTTTCTTTATTTTAATGTGATTGTTTTACCGGCTCTTGTTCCGATTAGGGACTTTCAAGGATGTTTCCAAGCTCAATTTTAAAAATTGCGAGGACATAATACCCAAAACGGGGGAAGGATGTAACACCCCAGGTAAATAAAGAATATGACATTTTCGTATTTATCCATATTTGTGAATAAAATATTAATATGACTTTAAAGTGGATGCTATGCTCGATGGCGTACCCAACACGCAACAACGAGTTTCTTGGGAATCTTACGTTGTACTCTAATAATAAAATAATATTATTTTAAATGGTAGTTAACATGTAGCCATTGTATTGGCGGTAATGGATAGAAATAACTAAAATATGATTATATATGTTTTTAAATGTTTTTACATTTATCCAATAAAATATAAAGGCTTCAAATACGGAAAGAATTCAATTTTAGGCATATATGCCCTAGTTTTCACTAAAGGTTCACTTATCGCCTTTTGATGGAAAACCGTCATTAAATATAGTTTTGTTCACTCTTATACATTCTATTGGACCAAAATAAAACTCTTATTAAGAATTGGGACATCAAAATTTACTTTGTGTAAATTTTAGGTATCTTTCCGATAAAGTTCATTTTTTAATGAATAGTGTAAAATGTTGTATTTTAATTCAAAACCCATTTTTAATATAATTTATTTGTATGATTAGATTATCTTTTTAATTTGTTTTAAAGTGAAATTAGAATATATTTTTACCATTAAATCCAATAGTGGTCTTTGGAATTAATTTCACTTTGAAATCAGACTTAAACTAGTGTCAATATTTTGATACTTATTGTTTCATAAAAACACGCTATTTGCTCTGACAACGGGAATTAATTATTAAATTAATTAATGTGACTTATATGTTTTGAATTTTTTAAAATAGAATTCATTTTTGAATTCGGAATATCAAATATAGCTTAGGGTGAATTTTTGGGATTTTTCTGAAAAACGTCAATTTTTGATGAATAGTGAAACCACTAAGTGGTACTTATAAAAACTGATTTTTCGTTTAAATGAAATTTTACCACTTCTGTGTTTTGAATTTTAAAAATCTGACATACATGGTTGTCATTAAGAAGTAAAATGTGGTTCAATGAGATTAAAATAATTTTTGGTGAATAGTAACTTTTAAGTTTTTAATCGCGATTAGAGGTAATTAGTGTAGTTTAAGGTAAAAATAATGCATTAATAAAATGAGATGAGATTGACACATGTCCTACCCTCATTGGATGTGTCATGGCCGACCAAGAAAATCCATGGGTCAATTTGGGGACCCCATGGAGCCACTTTGGTTGGAAAATGACATAAATACCTTTTTATTTAATGATAAAGTAAAAAATGACACAAACATGAGATGTTTTACTAAAACAATTTTTACATGGGGTTATACAAGTCATAGTTTTGACTATAAATTGTCATTGGAAAGATAAAATGATTTCCTACATCATAGTATTTGTATTATAATTTTTAGACATTAAATAAATTAAAATATTTATGACATCATGATGATGCAGCGATGACCTCATTATTTAACGATTTAAATAAAATGGAAAGATAATGTAATATCTAAGACCTAAAAATGTCAAAAACCTATTGGATGAGTGTATTTTGATCCCTTATCACCTTATCATCGATATACATCAATTTGGGACCTTTAAAATCTGAAACTCTTTTGAAAATAAAGTAACATTTTGTAACTTTACAAGAGTGCCCCTCCTCTCCTCTTATAAAAGGGCCCCACCTCTACCTCTTTACCCACACTCCCAAAGCGTTTGGCTCGGCCAAACTCTGGCCATTTTGTCTCTACACTTCCCTATCTTACTCCTTGAAGCCTCAATTTGGGCAGAAGGCTTCCCAAGGAAGCCTTTGAGCTCAAACCAAAGGGAGTTACCCGATTTTAAGTTAATGTCTTCACTTGAGTCCTTTTGTTTTATTATGCCTCTCCAACCCCCTAAACTCTTTTTATTCATTTCTATTGTAATGACTCCGGTATCTTAAATATACTAGGAGGTTGTTATAATAAGTATTCAAGATACACATACACACACCTACATATAATGGTTAAAGAACATACTGTTTCCGTGGATGGCGAATTTCTGCCTCACGAAACGATGATTGTTCAACACTCATATAACAGCTTCAAAGGTGGCCATTAAGATGTCACTATATTTATATATGATATTTAATATGTTTATGTTTTACTTAAGATTCTTTATTTTTCATTTATGGTGTACCTTTATGGTTTCCATTATGGGTAAACGCGATATCTTCATTTAAGGAAGTGCGGACTACCGCCCCCTTAAAGTGATGTGATTCGTTAATGCCATATGTGGGACGTATAAAGGATGGATGTAAAGTTATTATATATGATTTTATACTGGAATTATAATATAACTCTATATAATTATTATTTATTTCCATTAAAGTATGATATAGAAATTAAAGTAGCGTTCATGCATACGTACGGCTTACCATCTCCATGAACGGTGCATTTCATTTCCTATCCCCAAATGTAATATACTATTATAAGTACATATTTATAACTGATATATATAAGGTATGTTATATATAAATGATTAATATAAATCTTGAATTAAAATATACATACCTCTAATTTAGTTTTAATTCCATTAATCTTACAAAGAAATGAAAGTAGCGTTCATGCTTACGTACGGCTTACCGTCTCCATGAATGGTGCATTTCATTTCTTACCTCTAAATGATTATGTAATATTATAAATACATGTATATTCTGGATATATATGATATATATGATATCCAAATCATGAATATAATTCTGGATATAATGAACCATTGACCACACGAACAACATGTAATTGTAAGAAGTCCACTTTTGACTTAAGAACCAAATATCGACAAAACAAACATTTTTAACTTAAATGATTACATAATGTTTATATAATGTCAATAATTGATATAAAAGGAATAATGAACTTGAAAAAGGTTATTAAGAAAGTATAAATTAACTCATGTTTATTATTCAGGGCGTTAATGAACGATCGAGTCAGGTCGGACCCGAGGTAAGGGATCCTACTCCTCTCTTTCTTTTCAAGTACACTCTTTTATGTCATTCCTTTTAAAGCTCATCTTTCTTGTTATTGGGATGTTCTTTTACATTAATATTACTGTAATTTTTATGTTCATGTGATGAGAGACCATATTCTCTCTCATCAATCCATTTTGGAAGTTTTGAGTGGCGCCGTTAGGCTGCCGAATTTTCGTAAGAGATCTAACCTATCTCTTTCTTTTTAAGTACTCACCTTTATGTCACATCTTTTAAGATTCTATTTGTTATGATGGGGGATGTTCTTTTATATTCCTCTTTCTGTAAATTTTATTGTAATATGATGAGAGACCCTATTTTATCTCATCAATCCATTTTTGGAAGTTTTGTGTGGCACCGTTAGGCTGCCGAGTTTTCTTAAGGGATTTTTCATCTCACTTTTATTCCCGTGAGATTTATGCTACATTTGCCAAAATTTCCTTCGAGTGGTGTATTAACTATCCATTATTCTATTCTTTGTGTAATATACTTTCATTTATGAGTATTTACAAGAATGTTGTATTGTCCTTCTTTCACGAGGCGTATGTTTCGAAAGATACCCATGTCGGTAAGGGAACCTTTCACACTCCTCTTTTTAAAGGACTTCTTTTTTTGGGTCTTTTAATTTACATATTTTTATGTTGGGATATGTTCTCAGATATCTTTATTGATGTAAATTTCATGTCCAAGTGATGAGATACCCTTTTTTTGATGTGACGTCGTTAGGCTGTCAAGGGAACTTCTTAACCGAATTTCGATTTCATTGGGTTTAACATGTAGTTATTGAATATGTCATCCATTGAATATGTGTGAATGACCTTTGATTATTTTACACTTAATATCCACTTATATTTGGTGTATTCGTCTGTCACACATAATTATGTTATTGATTTATCCTTAAACCAAGGATACCGTCATTGTATGGGACTTCGTCCCAATATCCTTTCATTGAGGCATATTTTGTTTTATACACAACCTTCTTTTATACGGTGTATAAACCCCTTTGGACTTTTACATTTATCCAAAAGGAATATTTTTTATATGATGCGTTTTACTAAATGACAAAAGGGAATGTTTTTGTCATACGTATGCGGAGACAACGACTTCTCCGCCACTGTGACCGTTATTTGAGTTTTGGCATCCTCTACAAGCCATACCTAATTTTTAAAAGAAAAATAAATACCATGTTTTAATTTTCTTTTCTTTTGGTATTGAAAATGGTTTTCATAATGTTTTTATATCAATGTGTTGTATTGATATCATGTGATTGAAAGGTGGAAATGTTATGTTTTCTTTTTGAATGTTTTATGTGATACGATTATGTTGAGGTTCTTGGGCATTATTATGATGACAGGTGGTTCCGTGATAAACTAAGGGCGGGTGATCCTGATATAGCTCTCCAATGCATTGGGTAACGTGAAGGAGTGAAAATTTATGGTTTCTATGAAGAGATTTAGGGAATATACTGTGATGGGTATTCCAAACGTAACCAAGAGGGTTACTCTCTACGTAAGAATGTAATGAATGCCTCAAGTTACCTTTATCTCATATGATTTCTATGATTTTATGAGGTATGTTAAAGTGCTTTTGTTTTATGGGTAAAGTATTATTTCATTCTTATGTATACATGTACTCATGATTCCTTTCCATATTTTTATATCACTTACTGAGCTTTTTATGCTCATCCCATGTTTTTTAAATTTTTTTTACAGGTCAAAGGAAGGGTACATGATGTGATGATAGTGTCAAGGATGTGTCAAGAAAGAATCCATGTTTTATTTTAAATATGTTTCCGTTGATGGGAAGAATAAATACTGTCTTTTATGTAACCACATTGTCTAAATGTGGAATGTAATGCAGGTTTCATGATCTTATTCTCTAAAACTCTAAACCTGAAAAGATCCTCAATGTGTAATCTTGTAATAACTCAATATTAAGTAAGGTTTAAGGCTGGGGCCTTATAGTTTCAAACCCCTTTTGGAATATCATTTCAATACAATAAGAAAATAAAATACAAACTGACAATTGAAGTCATGTAAAGAACGCACCAGAAACACTGGAAGGGACAAAATACTAAAAATTAAAGGTTGAAATGATGTTATTAATGTAACACACCAAGCTTCTATGGTACACTTCTCTTTGAATAATGCTGTAGCGTGTGTTGTACGCAACATCAAGTTCTAACACACCACAACCAATCAAACTATCCGTTATGAATATTAATACCTACTATTTGAAATTATATATCTATTATATTTCAAAATGAACTTCATTTTTGGATTCAGAATATCGAAATTATCCTAAGTTGAATTTTTCTGAGAACGTCCAATTTTTATGAATAGTGAAAAATACTTAAAAACAACTTTTTTTATCAAAATAATTTATATTGATTAATTATATTATTTAGTTGTTTTATTGTATAATTAGAATACATCTTTACCATTTTATCCAATGGTGTTCATTATAATTAATTTCACTTTGAAATTGGACCTAAACAATTGTCAATCTTTTGATATATATTTTTTCCCTAAAAACACGCTATTTGTTGTAACAGAAGGAATTAATTATAAAATTAGTTAATGAAAATTATATGTTTGGAATTTTTTAAAATAGACATAATTTTTGAATTCAGAATATCAATTATAGCTTAGGGTAAAATTTTGGCATTGTTCTGAAAAAACTTCAATTTTTTATAAATAGAGAAACTACTAAGTGGTAGTTAAAAAACTGAATTTTTCATAAAACATAATTTTACCGCTTCTGTGAATGGAATTTAGAAAATCTGAGTTAAACGGTTAATATCAAGAAGTAAAATGTTGTTCAATGAGATGAAAATAATTTTTGGTCAATAGTTACTTTTAACTTTTATTTACAACGGTTAAAATTAAATAGGGTAATTAAGGGTAAAAATTATATTAATATTACCCTAAAACATGTCCTAATTCTATTGGACAAGTGTATCTCGACCAAAAACAACCTTAGGAATAAAATATTATCATTTAGGTCCACATGGAGTAGATTAGGACATTTATTATTATTTAATTCAAAGAAGAGTTAAATGAGTTAAAATCAACGTTTATTTACTAAAACATTTTTAATATCATGTTATAAATAACATAAATTAGATTGTAAATATTCATTAGAAAGATAAACAGATTTCCTACATAATGATATTTTATTTATAATTTTTATACATTAAATAATTTAATTTATATATGACACACTGATGATAACGTAATTACCATAATAGTGAAAAATTAAAATAATTGATATTATAAATACAGAAATAAATATAATTTGGTACTTTTTATGAATTACACTAATTTTCTATGTTAATATGACATGTTATGAATGATTTAATTAATGTTTTTCGAAGTAATAATTCTGTTATGAGTTTCAAAAAAATCAACTATTTAATAGTGTCAAAATAGACATAAAAGAGTTTTTAAAACAAATATTATATTATTAATTGATATTAAATTCCTAAAAATCTAAGGTTCGGCCAAGAGACTTATATAATGATATTTCTATCATTAATGTACCACTTAAGGGTCTCTTGGATGTATATATTAAGATTATGAACCATATAATATAAGAATACAAAGAGACATTGTAAAAGTGAAACTAATTAACTTAGAGTAAATACTTAAAGATAAGGTTAATATAAGTACCCAAACCTGTCTAAATTCTATTGGTTGAGTGTTTTTCGACCCATACGCACCTTAACATTTAAATAATAAACTTTGGAGCCATTAGAAACCGAATATTAATTTATTATAAATTAATATTTCTAGCTTTTCCAAAGGTGCCCCACACCCCTCTTATAAAAGGGCACTCTGCCTTCTCAGTTCTTCACACCTTCAAAGCCTTTTGGTTCAGACAAAATCTTCCCAAATGCTCTCCCAACATCCCACACTATAACCTAGAGGCCTTATTTTGTTCATAATGCCAACCTAAGGATCCCTTTTGATCAAATCAAAAGGAAGAACCCGAAGAAGAGGTAATGATATCACCACCCTTTTCCATGTTCCTTTCTTCTTCCACTTCTTCTTCCTTTGTTATTACCATTCTAAAAAAATAACTCTAGTATAATATATAGACTGTAATGTTATTATAAATATGGAACAACCATATTCAGTATTCTATCCACCCTTTGAATAACATGTCACCATACATGCGTACGTACGGCTTATCGTCTCCACGTCGTGGTGTAATTGTTATTCAATATATTATTATTTGGATGTGTATAATAATAATGTGTAACCCATGTAAATAAAAAATATAACATGTTAATGATTCTGTATATATGATATACTATCCATTTATATATTATTTTAATATCAAAAGAATGATATTGTCGCTCGTGCGTACGTATGGACCACCGTCTCCACGAACGCGATGAGATTCATTTCCATCATATCCATTCAAGTATAATTATCATTTGATGAATTAAAAATGATTTTTAAGGACTTGATATCATTATGGATATGAATAATATACAACCTATCCATTACAAACATGGCTTACGTAACAAAACATATAATAGAAAACGAGTAAGTTAACACCTGAAACAACGATAATACTAAGATATTATTAACAAATCAATGTTAAAAGATCATATATGATATCATATTAATAAATATGATTCTTGTATAATTTAATAACAATTATTTCACCATTATACAGGTGGTTAACCTACCCCAACCAAGTAAAAGTACAAGGTAAGGGTTATTTCACAATCTCTTCATTATCCGCGTTTGTTTATACGTAATAATCTACTAGGATCTCTTTATCATCCACATCCATGATTCTTAAAAATGTATTTCAAAACATTTTTACTATTTCAAAGAATATGGGTTAAAGTCATTTATACCCTTGTTTGACTTTTTATAAGAGTTTTATAAAAGAATCTTTCTGTCGTTTTCCAAATAAGGTGCTTTTTAACCTTTTCGGCAGAATTAAGGTAAGAATGTTTTTTTATCTTATACGGCTTGTGCGGTTATTTTACACCATTATAAAATTTTCGAAGCTTCCCTTACAAGATTATAAGAATATTTTCAAAGAAAATGTTTTATTTTATAAATATATGACTCTTAATTGATTTCAAAATAGAAATAGATATTTCTCTAAAAATATTTTTGATTTTATCTATGTCAACATCCTTTGATGGATTTTACGCTTATTTGAAGTTGATTTATTATGATACAAAACTTCTATATTGTATTGAAGGTTTTGTGATATTTTTGACTATGGATGTGTTATTTTTATACCATTCATGGTTTATGGATGAAGTATTTACATTTCGTACGCTAGTTTTAATTCGAATGTTTATGTTATGTTTAAACCTTTTCATATGGGAATGCATTGGACTTAATATGTGATAGGTGGAGCCCGCTATAGCTCCTCGATGCATCGGTAGGTCTCATGAGACAAAGTAGTGTCTTGGCACAAGGCCTTGGAAAAATATTATTTGTATTCTTAGAATGAGGCCTTGGCTATGTGGTTATGATAATCTGTCATTATGCATTCCATCATTATGAAAGTGGTTATTGATATTGCATGTGATTTTTAGATTAGTAGAATATCCATGTGAATAAGTGAATGGAATTATTTCATTTTACTTTTTCCACACTATGTTTAAGTTTAAGTTTAAAATGATTTTGTTTTAGTTATACATTTTCCTAAATGATTATTCTTATTTATGAAAGTTTCTACTATATTGTTATCCTTACTGGGCATTTGAGCTCACCCCTTTTCTATGTTTTATTTTTCCCAGGGTATGAATAAGTAAATTATGAATGACCTACAGGGATAGTATGTGGGGATATGAGTGTGTAATATGAAGAAAATATGATGTTGTATTTTTCATTTTTATGAAGTAATGTAAGACTTATGAATATATCTAGTGTTTCCAAGGCTACTAAACCGATCGGTCTTTCGAGATTTGATCTTTCATGTGATCATGCCAATGTTATGTAATAATGAATTGACTCTAGGTAACTGGGGTCGGGGCGTTATAGTTGGTATCAGAGGAAGAATAATAGAATCCTTGGAAGTTAGATTTAGATAAACTCCGATTAGAGCACGTAGACCTAAGATGAACTTTGAGGATTAGTATAGAAGAAATTCCTAGAATTTTGGTATTGTAGAGACTTTGTCAGCTTTCCGAGAAATACATCCCTGTCTGGATATGAGTAGGTAGAGTCGGATCTGGCACAGATGTACCTAGGGTTAAAACCCGAAAACACCGCTTTGAGCTAGACTCTAACGGGAACTGGTTCACTACAAAGGTCCTTGCTGCACTCTTGGTTACGACACACCCATGAGATATGCTTAAGATAACTCTCATTTTCTTTACAAATCATTATGAAGGGTTTATGAGTATATACTTACTCAAAGAAAACATTCTTATGATTATGGATTATATCCATAAATAGTTCAATTTATGTTAAGTGTTTTTTAAGTATGGGATTATGTATTTTGATTCGTAAACTGATCTGGTTTATACCATTGTTTAGAAATGGCGGCAATTGGAAGAAATGGAAACCGTATCAATGCACGCACTCCATTTAGGGATTTCCCTCCTGCTCAAGATAATTATAGTGGAGCTGGTGATGCAACTCGTTTCGATCAGCTAATCACCATACTGGGACAACTTACTTAGGTTATGAATAATAACCTTACCCATATTGATCACCCTGATCCATAGTGTGGAGGATCAATGTTAGATCGATTCATGAGGAAACAACCACCAACGTTCAATGGGAGTAAAAATCCCTTAGTAGCTGAGAAATTGGTAAATTCCCTAGAGAAAATATTTCAGGCTTTGGGGAGTAGTGAAAGGGAAAAAGTTATCATGGCAGTTTACCGACTCACTGGAGATGCTGATCAATGGTGGTTATTGATTCAAAACATGAAGGAAGATGATGAAGTATCAAATATGGAATGGAGGGATTTCAAGGATCTATTTTTAGAAAAATACTTTCCTCGTGACCATCGAGCAGATATGGAAAGTCAATTTCTGAGTCTGAGACAGAAGGAGGATGAGAATGTCGTAAAGTATGAGGCTAACTTTACAAGGATAGGAAGTTATGCTGGAGATTATATACGTAACCCAATAAGTAATATTGATCATTTCATTGATGGGTTAAACCATTTCTTAGTCGAACCTTAGTCTCACAATCCTTTTCATCATACGAAGACATTGTCTAATGTGCTATCAAGACCGAAAAGGAATTCTCTAAGTCTTATGACTTTAATGAAAAGAAAGATAAGAAGAGACCTGCTGATCAATCTGGGAATGGAAATAAGGGGAAGAAGGGAAAGGTTTAATATCCATACTATGGTAAATGTGGGAAGAAACACCCTGGTACATGCTTGAAGGGAATTGGAGTCTGTTACAAGTGTGGTGAAAAAGGCCACCAAGATCGTGATTGCAAGGGGAAGAAGGAAGCTACCAATGTTTAGTTCTACAATTGCAGGGAGATGGGACATTATGAAAATGAATGTCCTAAGAGTTAGGATAACTTACCACAGAAAAGGCCAAGGGATGAAGGCCAAGCTTATGCTATCACTACTTCTGAGGTAGAAGCTCCGAAAGACGCGGTGGCAGGTAATTTAATGGTTTCCTCAAGTTTAGCAAATGTGTTATTTGATTCTGGATCATCGAATTATTTCATATCTTCCCACTTTGCTAAGAAAATTAGATATTTATAAATTTGATTTAACAAGGTAGTTGTCAGTTAAAACTCCTAAGGGAAGTATCATTGCAACAAAGTTTTGTGAATCAGTCCCCATTAGATCACATAAATGTTCTTTATCTGCTGATCTCATCGTCATACCTATGATTGAGTTCGATATAATCCTCGGTATGGACTGGCTTTCGGACTATGATGCGATTATTTATTGTAATAAGAAAGAGGTTACGATTCTTGATAATGATGATAAGGAACACCTTATCTTTAGAGCAGAATCGTCACCACCTAATTCCTATCTAGATCAACCCCCAGTAGCTCAACTAAATTCAATTATTGGGGAGGAAGAGAATGAAATAAATATGGGTGAGGAAAGAGATGTTCAAATAGAGGATGTACCTATTGTGAAAGAATATGTAGATGTATTTCTGAAAGACTTACCTGGACATCCTCCATAACGAGAAGTTGAGTTTTCCATTGATTTAATTCCTGGATCAAGGCCTATATCGAAGACCCCTTATATAATGGCAACGATAGAATTGGTTGAACTAAAGAAACAAATAGAGTAATTGAGTAATAAGGGATTTATTCTCCCTAGTGTTTCTCCAAGGGGATCCCCTGTTCTTTTTGTTAAAAAGAAATATGGATCTATGAGGTTATGTGTCGACTACAAGGAGATCAATGCTATAACAATAAAGAACAAGTATCCCCTACCTCGAATTGATGATTTATTTGACTAAATGCATGAAGCACAATAATTTTCAATGATTGACCTTCGATCTGGATACCATCAGTTGTGTGTGATGGAGGAAAACATTCCAAAGACAACATTTTGAACCAGGTACGGGCATTACGAGTTTACTGTAATGCCTTTTGGATTGACTAATGCACCCTATGTATTCATGGATCTGATGAATAGAGTTTTCAAGGAGTATCTCGATGAATTTGTGGTGGTATTTATTGATGATATCTTGGTATACTCAAAAAGCTATGAAGATCATGAAAATCACTTGCGCATTATCTTGAAGACTCTGATAAGACATGAATTATATGGGATGTTTAGCAAGTGTGAATTCTGGCTTCAGGAGATTTCTTTTCTTGGCCATATTGTCTCTAAAGATGGAATCTCTGTTGATCCTTCTAAGAATAAGGCAATCCAAGAATGGCCAGCACCGACGAGTATAACTGAGGTATGTAGTTTTATTGTTTTAGTAGGTTATTATCGACGTTTTGTCCAGAATTTTTCCCAATTGGCTAACCCATTAATGAAGCTCACACGTAAAGGGGCTAAATTTTTTTGGACAAAAGAGTGTGAAGAATGTTTCGAAGAACTCAAGAGAAGATTAGTCAATGCTACTATATTTACTCTACCAATGGGGAATGATGGGTTCATTATTTATAGTGATGCATCGAAGAAAGGACTTGGTTGTGTACTTATGCAGAATGATAGGGTTATTGCCTATGCATAACGACAGTTGAAAATTCATGAACAAAACTATCCTACTCATGATCTCGAGTTAGCAGCTGTGATATTTTCTATGAAGATATGCAGGCACTACCTCTATGGTGAAAAATGTGAGATTTATACTGATCACAAGAGTTTGAAGTATATTTTCTCACAAAAAGAACTCAACATGAGGAAAATGAGATGGCTTGAATTACTCAAGGATTATGATTGCATGATACACTACCACCCGGGGAAGGAAAACAAGGTGGTAGATGCTTTGAGCAGAAAAGATCATGGAGTTTTGAACAATATGAGAATTGAAAGGGATCCAATTTTCATGGATCTAGTGGAGATGGACATGGGAGTAAACAGGGAAGGTGAAACATCAATACTTTTTCAAATGGTTTCCAAACCATCTTTACTAGAAAGTATTAAGAGTTCTCAAACTGATGATGAAGAATTTCAAAAGAAGATTAAAGCTGTGAATGATGGGATATTGAGAGACTTTGTGTATGAAGATGGAATTTTGAAATTTGGGAAGAGACTTTGTGTTCCCGATATAACTGATCTAAAAAGGGAATTGCTGGATGATGATCATAGTTCTAATTTCTATATACATCATGGGAGCACCAAAATGTATAGAGATATGAAGAAAAAATTTTGGTGGGACAACATGAAGGGGGATATTGCTGATTTTTTGTCGAGATGTATGGTTTGTCAACAAGTGAAAGCTGGAAGGCAACATCCTAGAGGAGTCATGCAACCACTTCCCATACCGGAGTGGAAATGGGATAATATTACGATGGACTTTGTCATGGAACTACCAAATACTCCTAGAAGGAATGATACAATATGGGTTATTGTTGATCTTCTTACCAAGTCAGCACATTTTCTTGCTATAAGAGAAGATCTGCCCCTGGAACGTCTATCAAGACTATATATTAATGAAGTTGGGAGACTTCATGGAGTACCTCTATCGATTGTTTCTGATCGTGATCCCCGTTTTACTTCAAGATTCTGGAAGAGTCTTCAGAAATCCCTGGATACTGAACATGATTTGAGCACTGTCTACCACCATCAGATAGAAGGACATTCAGAACGGACTATTCAAACATTAGAAGACATGTTGAGATCCTTCTCACTTGACATTCAGGGTATGTGTGATCAGTATTTACCTCAGATAGAATTTTCCTAAAACAATAGCTTCCATTCGAGTATTCAGATGGCACTATATGAAGTGTTATACGGAAAGAGATGTCGCACATCAACCTGTTGGGATTACGTTTGTGAAATAAAACTTGTAGGTGTAGAACTAGTGGAGGAAACAATGGAAAAGGTGAAGGTAATCCAAAATCACATCAAAGCAGCTCAAAGTTGGAAAAAGATCTATGCTAATAATCAAAGGAAGGATTTGGAATTTCAAGTCGGTGATCATGTTTTCCTGATGGTATCTCCATGGAAGGGAGCCATACGTTTTGGTAAGAAAGGTAAATTGAGTCCCAGGTACATCGGATCTTTCGAAATTCTAGAATGAATTGGGGCTGTACCTTACTGATTGGCAATGCCGCCAAGTCTCTCCAAAGTTCACGATGTGTTCCACGTATCTCTGTTGAGGAAATACATGCCTGACCCAACTCATGTACTCACATACGAAGGATTAGAACTGGAACCCGATCTATCTTATTGCGAAGAGCCCGTCATGATTCTTTATACGAGAGAACATGTATTGAGAAACCGGACGACGCGTTTGGTAAACTTTTTGTAGAGAAACCATAAGATGGAAGAGGCAACGTGGAAACCCCAGGAACTTATGATGAAGAACCACCCAAGTCTTTTCATGCGGTAGTATTCTGGAAATTTCGAGGACGAAATTATTTGAATGAGGGGAGAATGTAACACCCTAAGCTTCTACGGTACGCTTCTCTTTGAATAATGTGATAGCGTGTGGTGTACGCAACATCGAGTTCTAACACACCACAAACAATCAAACTATCCATTATGAATTGTAATACCTACATTTTGAAATTATATATATTATATTTTAAATGAACTTCATTTTTGGATTCAGAATATCGAAATTATCCTAAGTTGAATTTTTCTGAGAACGTCCAATTTTTATGAATAGTGAAAAATACTTAAATTCAACTTTTTTAATCAAAATAATTTATAGTGATAAATTATATTATTTATTGGTTTTATATTATAATTAGAATATATTATTACCATCTTATCCAATGTTGTTCATTATAATTAATTTCACTTTGAAATTGGACCTAAACAATTGTCAATCTTTTGATATATATTTTTTTCTTAAAAACACGCTATTTGTTGTAACTGCGGGAATTAATTATAAAATTAATTAATGCAACTTATATGTTTGGAATTTTGTAAAATAGACATCATTTTTGAATTCGGAATATCAATTATAGATTAGGTTGAAATTTTGGCATTGTTCTGAAAAACATCAATTTTTTATGAATACTGAAACTACAAAGTGGTTGTTTAAAAAACAGAATTTTTCATAAAAATTAATTTTACCGCTTTTGTGAATGTAATTTAGAAAATCCGAGAGAAACGGTAAATATTAAGAAATAAAATGTGGTTCAATGAGATGAAAATAATTTTTTGTGAATAGTTACTTTTTACTTTTATTTACCACGGTTAAAAGTAAATAGGGTAATTAAGGGTAAACATTATATTAATATTACCCTAAAACATGTCCTAATTCTATTGGACAAGTGTATCTCGACCAAAAACAACCTTAGGAATAAAATATTATCATTTAGGTCCACCTGGATTAGATTAGGACATTTATTATTATTTAATTCAAAGAAGAGTTAAAATAGTTAAAATCAATGTTTATTTACTAAAACATTTTTAATATAGGTTTATACATAACATAAATTAGATTGTAAATATTAATTAGAAAGATAAAAATATTTCCTACATAATTATATTTTATTTATCATTTTTATACATTAGATAATTTAATTTATATATGACACAATGATGATGAAGTAATTACCATAATAGTGAAAAATTAAAATAATTGATATTATAAATACATAAATAAATATAATTTGGTACTTTTTATGAATTAAACTAATTTTCTAATTTAATATGTCATGTTATGAATGATTTAATTAAATTTTTTCTAATTAATCATTCTTTTATGAGTTTCAAAAAAATCAACTGTTGAATAGTCCTAAAATAGACATTAAAGAGTTTTTAAAACAAATATTATATTATTAATTGATATTAAATTCCTAAATATCTAAGGTTCAGAAAAGAGACTTATATAATGATAGTTTTATCATTCATGGACCACTTAGGGGTCATTTGGATGTATATATTAAGTTTATTAACCATATAATATAAAAATACAAAGAGACATTGTAAAAGTGAAACTAATTAACTTAGAGTTAATACATAAAGATAAGGTTAATATAAGTACACAAACCTGTCTTAATTATATTGGTTGAGTGTTTTTAGACCCATACCTACCTTAAAATTTAAATAATCACCTTTTTGTCCATTAGAAACTGAATATTAATTTATTATAAATTAATATTTCTAGCTTTTCCAAAGGTGCCCCACACCCCTCTTATAATATGGCACTCCTCCTTCTCATTTCTTCACACCTTCAAAGCCTTTTGGATCATCCAAACTCTGCCAAAATACTCTCCCAACATCCCTCAATACAACCTAGAGGCCTTAGTTGGATCCGAATGCCAACCTAAGGATCCCTTTTGATCAAATCAAAAGGAAGAACCCGAAGAAGAGGTAATGATATCACCACCCTTTTCCATGTTCCTTCCTTCTTCTACTTCTTCTTCCTTTGTTATTACCATTCTAAAATAATAACTCCAGTATAATATATAGACTGTGATGTTATTATAAATATGGTACAACCATATTCAGTATTCTATCCACCCTTTGAATAACGTGTCACCATACATGCGTACGTACGGCTTACCGTCTCCACGTCGTGGTGTAATTGTTATTCAATATATTATTATTTGGATGGGTATAATAATGATGTCTAACTCATGTAAATAATAAATATAACATGTTAATGATTCTGTATATATTCATATACCATCCATTTATATATTATTTTAATATCAAAAGAATGATATTGTCGCTCGTGCGTACATACGGACCACCGTCTCCACGAACGCGATGAGATTCATTTCCATCGTATACATTCAAGTATAATTATCATTTGATGAATTAAAAATGATTTTTAAGGACTTGATATCATTATGGATATGAATAATATACAACCTTTCCATTACAAACATGGCTTACATAACAAAACATATAATATAAAACGAGTAAGTTAACACCCGAAACAACGATAATACTAAGATATTATTAACAAATCAATGTTAAATGATCATGTATGATATCATATTAATATATATTATTATTGTATAATTTAATAACAATTATTTCACCATTATACAGGTGGTTAACCTACCCCATCCAAGGAAAAGTACAAGGTATGGGTTATTTCACAATCTCTTCATTATCCGCATTTGTTTATACGTAATAATCTACTGGGATCTCTTTATCATCCACATCCATGCTTCTTAAAAATGTATTTCAATTTTTTTTACTATTTCAAAGAATATGGGTTAAAGTAATTTATACCCTTGTTTGACTTTTTATAATAGTTTTATAAAGGAATCTTTCCATCGTTTTCCAAACAAGGTGATTTTTTACCTTTTCGACAGAATTTAGGTAAGAATGTTTTTTTAACTTATATGGCGGGTGCGGTTATTTTCCGCCATTATAAAATTTTCGAAGCTTCCTTTACAATATTATAATAATATTTTCAAAGAAAATGTTTTATTTTATAAATATATGACTCTTAAATGATTTCAAAATAGAAAGAGATATTTCTCTAAAAAGAGTTTTGATTTCATCTATGTCAACATCCTTTGATGGATTTTACGCTTATTTGAAGTTGATTTATTATGATACAAAACTTATATATTGTATTGAAGGTTTTGTGATATGTTTGACTATGGATGTGTTATTTTTATACCATTCATGGTTTATGGATGAAGTATTTACAGTTCGTACGCTAGTTTTAATACGAATGTTTATGTTATGTTTAAACCTTTTCATATGGGAATGCATTGGACTTAATATGTGACGGGTGCAGACCGCTATAGCTCCTCGATGCATCGGTAGGTCTCATGAGACAAACTAGTGTCTTGACACAAGGACTTGACAAAATATTATTTGTAGTCTTGGCACGAGGCCTTGGATATGTGGTTATGATAGTCTGGCATTATGCATTCCATCATTATAAAAGTGGTTATTGATATTGCATGTGATTTTTCGATTAGTAGAATATCCATGTGAATAAGTGAATGGAATTATTTCATTTTACTTTTTCCATACTATGTTGAAGTTTAAGTTTAAAAGGCTTTTGTTTTAGTTATACATTGCCCTAAATGTTTATTCTTATTTATGAAAGTTTCTGCTATATTGTTATCCATACTGGGAATTTGAGATCACCCCTTTTCTATGTTTTCTTTTTCCCAGGGTATGAAGAAGTAAATTATGAATGACCTACAGGGATAGTATGTGGGGATATGAGTGTGGAATATGAAGAAAATATGCTATTGTAGTTTTCATTTTTATGATGTAATGTAAGACTTATGAATATATCTTGTGTTTCCAAGGCTACCAAACCAATCGGTCTTTCGAGATTTGATCTTTCTTGTGATCATGCCAATGTTATGTAATATTGCACCGACTCTAGGTAACTGGGGTCGGGGCATTATAGTTGGTATTAGAGGAAGTTTAGTAGAATCCTTGGAAGTTAGATTTAGATAAACTCTGATTAGAGCATGTAGACCTAAGATGAACTTTGAGGATTAGTATAGAAGAAATTCCTAGAATATTGGTATTATAGAGACTTTGTGAGTTTTCTGAGAAATACATCCCTGTCTGGATATGAGTAGGTAGAGGTGGATCTGGCACTGATGTACCTAGGGGTAAAACCCGAAAACACCGCTTTGAGCTAGACTCTAACAAGAACTGGTGCACTACAACGGGCCTTGCTGCACTCTTGGTTACGACACTCCTGAGGGATATGCTTAGGATAACACTCATTTTATTTAAAAATCATTATGAAGGGTTTATGAGTATATACTTACTCAAAGAAAACATTCTTATGATTATGGATTATATCCTTAAATAGTTCAATTTATGTTAAGTGTTTTGTAAGTATGGGATTATGTATTTTGATTCATAAACTGATCTGGTTTATACCATTGTTTAGAAATGGCGCCAAGTGGAAGAAATGGAAACCGTATCAATGCACGCACTCCATGTAGGGATTTCCCTCCTGCTCAAGATAATTATAGTGGAGCTGGGGATGCAACTCGTTCCGATCAGCTAATCACCATACTGGGAAAACTTACTCAGGTTATGAATAATAACCTTACCCATATTGATCACCCTGATCCATAGCGTGGAGGATCAATTTTAGATCGATTCATGAGGCAAAAAACACCAACTTTCAATGGGAGTAAAAATCCCTTAGTAGCTGAGCAATGGATAAATTCCCTAGAGAAAGTATTTCAAGCTTTGGGGAGTATTGAAAGGGAAAACGTTATCATGGCAGTTTACCGACTCACTGGAGATGCTGATCAATGGTGGTTATTGATTCCAAACATGAAGGAAGATGATGAAGTATTAAATATGGAATGGATGGAGTTCAAAGATCTATTTTTAGAAAAATACTTTCCTCGGGACCATCTAGCAGATATGGAAAGGCAATTTCTGAGTCTGAGACAGAAGGAGGATGAGAATGTCGCAAAGTATGAGGATAACTTTACAAAGATAGCAAAGTATGCTGGAGATTATATACGTAACCCAATAAGTAAGATTGATCATTTCTTTGATGGGTTAAAACCATTTCTTAGTCGAACATTAGTCTCACAATCCTTTTCATCGTACGAAGACATTGTCTCATGTGCTATCAAGACCGAAAAGGAATTCTCTAAGTCTTATGACATTAATGAAAAGAAAGATAAGAAGAGACCTGCTGATCAATCTGGGAATGGAAATAAGGGGAATAAGGGAAAGGTTTAATATCCATCATGTGGTAAATGTGGGAAGAAACACCCCTGTACTTGCTTGAAGGGAATGAGAGTCTGTTACAAGTGTGGTGAAAAAGGCCACCAAGCTCGTGATTGCAAGGGGAAGAAGGAAGCTACCAATGTTCAGTGATACAATTGCAGGGAGATGGGACATTATGCGAATGAATGTCCTAAGCATCAGGATAACATACCATATAAAAGGCCAAGGGATCAAGGCCAAGCTAATGCTATCACTACTGCTGAGGTAGAAGCTCCGAAAGACGTGGTGGCAGGTAATTTAATGGGGTTCTCAAGTTTATAAAATGCGTTATTTGATTCCAGATCATCACATTATATCATATCTTCACACTTTTCTAAGAAAATTAGATATGTACAATTTGATTTAAGAAGGGAGTTGTCAGTTAAAACTCCTAAGGGAAGTATCATTGCAACAACGTTTTGTGAATCAGTCCCCATTAGAACACATAAATGTTCTTTATCTACTATATCATCGTCATATCTATGATTGAGTTCGATATAATCCTCGGTATGGACTGGCATTCAGACTATGATGTGAATATTTATTGTAAGAAGAAAGAGGTTACGATTCTTGATGATGATGATAAGGAACACCTTATCTTTAGAGCAGAATCGTCACCACCTAATTCTTATCTAGATCCACCCCCAGTAGCTCAACTAAATTCAATTATTGGGGAGGAAGAGAATGAAATAACTGTGGGTGAGGAAAGAAATGATCAAATAGAGGATGTACATATTGTGAGAGAATATGTAGATGTATTTCTGAAAGATTTACCTCGACATCCTCCAGAACGAGAAGTTGAGTTTTCCATTGATTTAATCCCTGGATCAAGGCCTATATCGAAGACCCCTTATAGAATGGCCACGATAGAATTAGTTGAACTAAATAAACAACTAGAGGAATTGAGTAATAAGGGATTTATTCTCCCTAGTGTTTATCCATGGGGAGCCCCAGTTCTTCTTCTTAAAAAGAAAGATGGATCTATGAGGTTATGTGTCGACTATAGGGAGATCAATGCTATAAAAATAAAGAACAAATATCCCCTACCTCGAATTGATGCTTTATTTTACCAATTGCATGGAGCTCAATACTTTTCAAATATTGAACTTCGATCTCGATACCATCAGTTGTGTGTGAAGGAGGAAAACATTCCAAAGATAGCATTTCGAACCAGGTACGGGCATTACGAGTTTACTGTAATGCCTTTTGGATTGACTAATGCACCCTATGTATTCAGGGATCTGATGAATAGTATTTTCAAGGAGTATCTCGATGAATTTGTGGTGGTATTTATTTATGATATCTTGGTATACTCAAAAATCTATGAAGATCATGAAAATCACTTTTGCATTATCTTGAAGACTCTGAGAAGACATGAATTATATGGGATGTTTAGCAAGTGTGAATTCTGGCTTCAGGAGATTTCTTTTCTTGGCCATATTGTCTCTAAAGATGGAATATTTGTTTATCCTTCTAAGACTAATGCAATCCAAGAATGGCGAGAACCGATGAGTATAACTGAGGTATGTAGTTTTATTGGTTTAGCAGGTTATTATCGATGTTTTGTCCATAATTTTTCCCGATTGGCTAACCCATTAACGAAGCTCACACGTAAAGGGGTTAAATTTGTTTACACAAAAGGGTGTGAAGAATGTTTCGAAGAACTGAAGAGAAGATTATTCAATGATCCTATATTGACTCTACCATCGGGGAATGATGGGTTCGTTATTTATAGTGATTCATCGAAGAAAGGACATGGTTGTGTCGTTATGCAGAATGATAGGGTTATTGCCTATGCATCACGACAGTTGAAAATTCATGAACAAAACAATCCTACTCATGATCTCGAGTTAGCAGCTGTGATATTTGCTTTGAAGATATGGAGGCACTACCTCTATGGTAAAAAATGTGAGATTTATACTGATCACAAGAGTTTGAAGTATATTTTCTCACAAAAATAACTCAACATGAGGCAAAGGAGATGGCTTGAATTACTCAATGATTATGATTTCATGATACACTACCACCCGGGGAAGGCAAACATGGTGGTAGATGCTTTGAGCAGAAAAGATCATGGAGTTTTGAACAATATGAGAATTGAAAGGGATCCAATTTTCATGGATCTAGTGGAGATGGACATGGGAATAACCAGGGAAGGTGAAACATCAATGCTTTTTCAAATGGTTTCCAAATCATCTTTACTAGAAAGTATTAAGAGTTCTCAGACTGATGATGAAGAATTTCAAAAGAAGATTAATGCTATGAATGATGGGAGATTGAGAGACATTGTGTATGAAGATGGAATTTTGAAATTTGGGAAGAGACATTGTGTTCCCGATATCACTGATCTAAAAAGGGAATTGTTGGATGATGCTCATAGTTCCAATTTCTATATACAACCTGGGAGCACCAAAATGTATAGATATTTGAAGGAAAATTTTTGGTGGGACAACATGAAGAGGGATATTGCTGAATTTTTTGTCAGGATGTATGGTTTGTCAACATGTGAAAGCTGGAAGGCAACATCCTAGAGGAGTCATGCAATCTCTTCCCATACCGGAGTGGAAATGGGACAATATTGTGATGGAATTTGTCATGGAACTACCAAAGACTCCTAGACGGAATGATGCAATATGGGTTATTGTTGATCGTCTTACCAAGTCAGCACATTTTCTTGCTATAAGAGAAGATCTACCCATGGAACGTCTAGCAAGACTATATATTAATGATGTTGTGAAACTTCATGGAGTTCCTCTATAGATTATTTCTGATCATGATCCCCGTTTTACTTCAAGATTCTGGAAGAGTCTTCAGAAATCCCTGGATACTGAACAGGATTTGAGCACTGTCTACCACCCTCAGACAGACATACATTCATAACGGACTATTCAAACATTAGAAGACAAGTTGAGATCCTTCTCACATGACATTCAGGGTATGTGGGATCAGTATTTACCTCTAATAGAATTTTCCTATAACAATAGCTTCCATTCGAGTATTCATATGGCACCATATGAAGCGCTATCCGGAAATAGATGTCGCACACGAACCTGTTGGGATGATGTTTGTGAAAGAAAACATGTAGGTCTAGAACTAGTGGAGGAAATGATGGAAAAGGTCAAGGTAATCCAAAATCACATCAAAGCACCTCAAAGTAGGCAGAATAGCTATGCCGATAATCGAAGGAAGGATTTGGAATTTCAAGTCGGTGATCATGTTTTCTTGAAGGTATCTCCATGGAAGGGAGTCATACGTTTTGGTAAGAAAGGTAAATTAAGTCCCAGGTACATCGGTTCTTTAGAAATTCTATAATGAATTGGCGTTGTAGCTTACCGATTGGTAATGCTGCCAAGTCTCTCCAAAGTTCACGATGTGTTCCACGTATCTCTGTTGATGAAATACATGCCTGACCCAATGCATGTACTCACATACGAGGGATTAGAACTAGAACCCGATTTGTCTTATTTTGTAGAGCCTGTCAGGATTCTTGATACAAGAGAACAGGTATTGAGAAACCGGACGACTCGTTTGGTAAATGTTTTGTGGAGAAACCATAAGATGGAAGAAGAAACGTGGGAACCCCAGGAACTTATGATGAAGAACCACCCGAGTCTTTTCATGCAGTAGTATTCTGGAAATTTCGAGGACAAAATTATTTGAATGAGGGGAGAATGTAACACCCCAAGCTTCTACGGTACGCTTCTCTTTGAATAATGCGATAGCGTGTGTTGTACGCAACATCGAGTTCTAACACACCACAAATAATCAATCTAGCCATTATGAATAGTAATACCTATTTTTTGAAATTATATATATATTATATTTCAAAATGAACTTCATTTTTGGATTCAGAATATCGAAATAATCCTTAGTTGAATTTTTCTGAGAACGTCCAATTTTTATGAATAGTGAAAAATACTTAAATTCAACTTTTTTAATCAAAATAATTTATAGTGATAAATTATATTATTTAGTGGTTTTATAGTATAATTAGAATATATTTTTACCATTTTATCCAATGGTGTTCATTATAATTAATTTCACTTTGAAATTGGACCTAAACAATTCTCAATCTTTTGATATATATTGTTTCTTAAAAACACGCTATTTGTTGTAACAACACGAATTAATTATAAAATTAATTAAGGAAACTTATATGTTTGGAATTTTGTAAAATAGACATCATTTTTGAATTCAGAATATCAATTATAGCTTAGGGTGAAATTTTGGCATTGTTTTGAAAAACTTCAATTTTTTATGAATAGTGAAACTACTAAGTGGTAGTTAAAAAACTGAATTTTTCATAAAACTAAATTTTACCGCTTCTGTGAATGGAATTCTGAAAATCCGAGAGACACGGTTAATATAAAGAAGTAAAATTTGGTTCAATGAGATGAAAATAATATTTGGTGAAAAGTAACATTTTACTTTTATTTAAAACAGTTAAAAGTAAATAGGGTAATTAAGCGTAAAAATGATATTAATATAACCCTAACACATGTACTAATTCTATTGGAAAAATGTATCTCGACCAAAAACAACCTTAGGAATAAAATATTATCATTTAGGTCCACTTGGATTAGATTAAGAAATTTATTATTATTTAATTCAAAGAAGAGTTAAAATAGTTAAAATCAAAGATTATTTACTAAAACATTTTTAATATAGGGTTATACATAAGATAAAATCGATTGTAAATATTCATTACAAAGATAAAAAGATTTACTACATAATTATATTTTATTTATAATTTTTATACATTAAATAATTTAATTTATATATGACACAATGATGATGAAGTTATTACCATAATAGTACACAATTAAAATAATTGATATTATAAATACAGAAATAAATAAAATTTGAGAATTTATATGAATTACAATAATTTTATAAGATAATATGACATGTTAGGAATGATTTAAGTAAATTTTTTCGAAGTAATCATTCTGTTATGAGTTTCACAAAAATCAACTATTGAATAGTGTCAAAATTGACATAAAAGAGTTTTTTAAAAAAATATTATATTATTAATTGATATTAAATTCCTAAAAATCTAAGGTTCGGCCAAGAGACTTATATCATGATTTTTGTATCATTAATGGACCACTTAGGGGTCTCTTGGATGTATATAGTATGTTTATTAACCATATAATATAAAAATAGAAAGAGACATTGTAAAAGTGAAACTAATTAACTTATAGTTAATACTTAAAGATAAGGTTAATATAAGTACCCAAACCTGTTTGAATTTTATTGGTTGAGTGATTTTAGACCCATCCCCACCTTAAAATTTAAATAATCAAATTTTGAGACATTAAAAACCGAATATGAATTTATTATAAATTAATATTTCTAGCTTTTCCAAAGGTTCCCCTCACCCCTCTTATAAAAGGGAACTCCTCCTTCTCATTTATTCACACCTTCAAAGCCTTTTGGTTCGGACAAAATCTGCCCAAATACTCTCCCATATTCCCTCAATACAACGTAGAGGCCTTAGTTCGATCATAATTCCAACCTATGGAGCCTGTTTGATCAAATCAAAAGGAAGAACCCGAAGAAGAGGTAATGATTTCACCACCCTTTTCCATGTTCCTTTCTTCTTCCACTTCTTCTTCCTTTGTTATTACCATTCTAAAATAATAACTCCAGTATCATATATATACTGTAATGTTATTATAAATATTGTACAACAATATTCATTATTCTATCCACCCTTTTAATAACATGTCACCATACATGCGTACGTACGACTTACATTCTCCACGTCATGGTGTAATTGTTATTCAATATATTAGTGTTTGGATGGGTATAATAATGATGTGTAACTCATGTTAATAATAAATATAACATTTTAATGATTCTTTATATATGATATAAAATCCATTTATATATTATTTTAATATAAAATGAATGATATTGTCGCTCGTGCGTACGTACGGACTAACGTCTCCACGAACGCGATGAGATTCATTCTCCATCGTATCCATTCAAGTATAATTATCATTTGATGATTTAAAAATGTTGTTTAAGGACATGATATCATTCTGGATATGAATAATATACAACCTATCCATTACAAACATGGCTTACATAACAAAACATATAAAACAAAATGAGTAAGTTAACACACGAAACAACGATAATACTAAGATATTATTAACAAAACAATGTTAAAAGATCATATATGATATCATATTAATGTATATGATTCTTGTATAATTTAATAACAATTATTTCACCATTATAAAGGAGTTTAACCTACCAAAACCAAGGAAAATTACAAGGTAAGGGTTATTTCACAATCTCTTCATAATCGGAGGTTGTTTATACGTAATAATCTACTGGGATCTCTTTATCATCCACATCCATGTTTCTTAAAAATGTATTTCAAAATCATTTTTACTATTTCAAAGAATCTGGGTTAAAGTCATTTATACCCTTGTTTGAATTTTTATAATATTTTTATAAAGGAATCATTCCGTCATTTTCCAAACAAGGTGCTTTTATCCTTTTCGACAAAATTAAGGTAAGAATGTTTTTTTAACTTAAACGGCGTGTGCGATTATTTTCCGCCGTTATAAAATCGTCAAAGCTTCCCACACAATATTATAAGAATATTTTCAAAGAAAAATGTTTTATTTTATAATTATATGACTCTTAAATGGTTTTTCAAAATAGAAAGAGATATTTCTCTAAAAAGATTTTTGATTTCATCTATGTCAACATCCTTTGATGGATTTTACCCTTATTTGAAGTTGATTTATTATGATAAAAAACTTCTATATTGTATTGAAGGTTTTGTGATGTGTTTGACTGTGGATGTGCTATTTTTATACCATTCATAGTTTATGGTGAAAGTATTGACTTTTCATATTCTAGTTTTGATACGAATGTTTATGTTATGTTTAGACCTTTTCATATGGGAATGCATTGGACTTAATATGTGACGGGTGGAGCCCGCTATAGCTCCTCGATGCATCGGTAGGTCTCATGAGACAAACTAGTGTCTTGGCACAAGGCCTTGGAAAAATCTTATTTGTAGTCTTGGCACGAGGCCTTGGCTATGTGGTTATGATAGTCTGGCATTATGCATTCCATCATTATGAATGTGGTTATTGATATTTCATGTGATTATTCGATTAGTAGAATATCTTTATGAATAAGTAAATGGAATTATTTCATTTTGCTTTTTCCATACTATGTTGAAGTTTAAGTTTAAAAGGCTTTTGTTTTAGTTATACATTTCCCTAAATGATTATTCTTATTTATGAATGTTTCTGCTATATTGTTATCCTTATTGGGCATTTGAGCTCACCCCATTTCTATGTTTTATTTTTCCTAGGGTATGAAGAAGTAAATTATGAATGTCCTGTAGGGATAGTATGTGGGGATATCAGTGTGGAATATGAAGAAAAGATGTTGTTGTAGTTTTCATTTTTATGATGTAATGTAAGACTTATGAATATATCTAGTGTTTCCAAGGCTACTAAACCAATAGGTATTTCGAGATTTTATCTTTCTTGTGATCATTCCAATGTTATGTAATAATGCACCGACTCTAGGTAACTGGGGTTGGGGCATTAAAATTAAATTATAAATTAAGGATTTATAAACATTAATATCATTAATTAAGAAGTTAATAACACTCTTTTAACCATTATATATAAGGTATAATAACATTTTAATTTAAGAAAAACCCAATTTAAGGGAATTCGTAACCCAACTTCCATTCTTTGGGTTAACCTTCTACTTCGTTAATTATGTAGAATTAGAATTTTATGTAACAAAGTTTTTTTATATTGGTTTGATTTTGTGTATTTATAGTGTATATACATATTTCATACACTTTATTATGTCTCACATTAATTATACGATATTTTTAAGCTGATTTTCTTTTAAAATCGTATTTTAAAATTATGTTTTACAAAATTAAAAAGAAATGTTTTTATAGAATTATTCATGTTATATGATTATATTACAGTTCTTGTTAATTGTTTATGATGATGTAATGGACATATATATCCCTCCAATCCATTTTTTATGTGTATGTTTGAGGTCAAACAGATGGCTACTTCAAGTATAACTGCAATGGTCAACAATAAGGTAGCCATAATGGTTACATTGTCAGGTACCAATGACATTTATGAATTATAATGTACCTAAGGTAGTTATAAGATTATGCATTTAATTCTCAAAGATATATTTATGGTTCTATTTATTTTTTTATGTTTTTCAGAAATATCAGGTAATTCTCATGTTTCACAACATATATATGGGTGCAAGGATGTCTTGTTGAAAATGATTTCATAAGTTTACAAGTATTCATGGACTAATGTTTTATTTCCTTATTTTAATATACCTTACTGGTCATTTTGTGCTAATAGAAGGTTTTTAAATGATTTTCACGGGATATAAGGATGTGTACGACAAAAAAGGAATCCATGATAAATGTTTTGAAGATTTGTCAATGAAAACATATTTTATTTGAAAAGGTTTATATTTTGGAAGAAATGGATACTATTTTTGGGGTATTTTTTTCTGAATAAATGTGGAATGTTATGTATGTATTATATCACTTTTCTCTAAAAAATGATCTTGAGAATATCCTCATTGTTAAAGGAAGTGAGTTCTGGACTAAAATTCACGATTTTGTAATTTAATAAAGATGATTTCTAATACCGTTTAAGGATTGTCTATGTGGCAGAGAATAAAGGTTTAACAATTCTAGTTTTCCTTAATTCTAGAGACAAAAATTCCGAATTTCTTTTATTACAATTAATGAATTGGAAGGTAAAAATTCATTTATGCATGTAATAATGTAACACTATGAGGATTAATAATAAAATTATCTAAATAAAAATTCAATAATAATTTTTAATAAAAAATTTAAATATATATTTAAATACTAATTGAGAATGTATATAAATTAAAACTTATAGTCTGAAAGATTATTTTTGACTAATCATATACATATATTGTTTTTAAATGTGATATTATTTTATTTTAAAGAATAATTTTAATAAAAATATATTTATTAAAAATATTTGAATTTATTTTGAATTACATAAACATAATAATTCTGTTGATATAATTAAACTATTCAACAAAATAAAGTGATTTTTGTTAATAAATTTATTAAATTACTGATTTTTTAAATAAATGTTTTTATAAACTATGAGAATTTAAATTTTAAACATAAATATGATTTAAATTTATATAAATTATTTATAAGAACATAATTTTTAATAATAAACTTTAAAACAATAATTATATAAAAAATAATTAAATTTTAATATTTATAAAACAAAAATTGGAATAAAAATTAAAATATGATATTATAAAGAAAATAAATTAAAACTTATAGTTTCAAAACATCTGTCTTGAATAATCCTAAAAATTATTGTTTTAATATTTGATATTAATTCATTTAAAATAATAATTTTAATATAAATATGTTTATTAAATATATATGAAGTTATTTTTAATTACATAAAAACAATAGAAATATGTTTTGATATAACAAAACCTTTTTAAAAACTAAAGTGAT
The DNA here is from genome assembly GCA_963277665.1 of Viscum album. Classification (NCBI taxonomy): domain Eukaryota; kingdom Viridiplantae; phylum Streptophyta; class Magnoliopsida; order Santalales; family Viscaceae; genus Viscum; species Viscum album. Next base: position 1,148,122,107 of record OY728121.1, on the reverse strand, counting down.
TTTGGTTAATATTTTTATTAAATTGATGAATATTGAAAGAATATTTTTATAAATTTTGAGATTTTTTATTTGACTGATAAATATGATTTATAAATTACATAAATTAATTAGAAGAAAAAAAATGTATTCATAATATTATATATTATGTTTTCAATATATGTATTATAATTCATTATCAAATATTTATAATAATTTTTTTTATAAAACTATATATTTTGATAATTATAAAATAATCATTTTGAATTATGATAATATTACTTATATGAAAACAAATATTTAAAATTTGGATAGTGTTTTGTTTTAAATTAATAGAATAAATATTAATTTTTAATTGATATTCATGATATAATAATAATGAAAATATGGAATTGTTAAAAAATGACGAATTTAAATACATATAATGGATTGATTGAAATCTAACATGGGAGTTTGATATCACATTGGGGGAATCCAAACAGATGGTTCAAGTGGAGCCCAGGGTTTTAGTGAAGCCACGATAGTTATCGAGCTGACTAGTTAGGATTTTAGGGTGATGTGTCAAGCACCAAGGGTTTTTTTCAGGGACATCGGTTGCCAGATGATGTTCGACCATCATAAAGGGACCTAGCGATGTCAGGGTTTGGCTGCTGGAGGTTGACTAGCTTCTGATGAAGAAGATCTATGTGCTGTCAACGAGTTTCATCCAACAATTTTATAACAGGTTTTAAAGGCCAACAATATTAGAATACCAGATTCAATGTGGTTGGTATTTTATTTGTAGATGTCAAAATCTTCCAGTTTCATCGTATTCCCTGATTTCATTTGACATTCATTATTTGCATACTATTATCGTTTACCTGTTTATTTATGGAGGGCCATTTGTTGAATTCTGGTATGCTTTAGGAATATGATCATAATACATATTTTTTGGAATTTTTATTTCAATTATAATAATTCATATCTCCTTTAAAGGTTATTTTATATTTTTTGTTCTGTAGCATTTCTCATCATATATCTCTATCTTTATACACATCTTGTTCCAAGATCTTATGTGTGTCATTGTTTTTAAAATATCTCTCCAAGGGTTCATAGTTTCGTTATTTTTATAAATTTTTATCACTGAAAACATCAGCATATGGTTATAAGATCTGTATACCTTTGTGCAAATTAAAAATGGAAAACCAATTTGTTATCCGAAGAGAAAGGAATAGAGTTTTAAGTTGTCGGTTTTCTAGTTTTATGTAATTCATATAAGTGATTTTTTTCAATTTATTTTTTAAAAAACTATTTAATTATGTTTTATAAGATGGTTTTTAGGGGATTAATTTATTTATATATATTTAACATTTCATGCTTGAATTAATTTTTAATGGAAGAATATTATTTTCAGAATATGATATGTATGTTTGCTAAAAATATGTTTTAAAAATATCTTAATTAGGTTTTTTTTTAAATTTATATTGAATTTATTATTTTAATAAAATTCATAAGGGATTGAATTTAAAGTTATCTTAATTTTTTTGATTAAAAATTGTGATTTATATAAATGAGATATATTACTTACAAGAATATAAAAATATATGCACATTAAGTATTCATATATATATCAACATATTTGACCATTAACACGTGATTTGAATGTTTAAGAAGATATTGATTAAATATGGGTTAAATTTTAAATCAGGATCCTGTAAAAGATTATATTATGAATTTATTCTTGGATGAAAATTTTCATTTAAAAAATTTTATATATAAATCTATGTTCTTATTATTATTATTTATCTATTATTTTATTTGTTCAGAAATTTACAATAACTATTATTTTAGGTAAAGGGTTCATGCATTTTACTATTTATTTATGTATAAAATGATAACATCAAACATCATATTTTGAATCATGTAAACGGATATCTATTATCTTTATTTATGGATGATTATTTAATTGATATTGTTTAAAATTTCAGAAAAATTTATTTTAAATGTTATGAATGAAAATATGAAAAAATGGACACTAATTATTTTTATTAACAAACCATATAAATGCTAATTGAGAAGAGTTTTTTTATATCAGGACTTTCAAGTGATTTCGAATGAATGATTATTTTTATAAAATTATACATAAATATTAGTGTGTGTAAAACAAGAATAAGGTTATAATGAGAAATCTTCTGTGATATATATATATATACATGGAAAGATCACCATGTTTTTTGATAAAAGGTATCCTGGCTATGTTGAACACGATACAGAGTGGGGATTGAACCTGTCCCTTAAGAAAGTGATTATATCCAGAAAACCTTCAATATTTCAAGTGTCCTTGCTGATTTTTTTTTCAAAAGAATTATTATTTTTTTAATAATAAAATTACTGGATTATTTTTTATGAACTTTGGAAGTATATTAATTTTCAGTGTGTTATAATATTTTTTTATACAGTTATTTTTCACTCCCATTTTAGAATACTCCTTAATGGGAAAATTTATTCTCACCCCTTATTTTAAATTATTTTTTCCAGGTTTGGCATAGTTTTTTTGTGGTATTCATTTCGCTTGAAGAGATAGCGCAAGAGAATTCATTTTTTTTGTACAGCTCTGATAAAAATGTATGGTTACTATAATTGTCTAAACAATAGATCATAATAATTAATTATATATTTAATTATATATATAATTTTCATTTTTCTTTTATAAAATAAAAATACAATATATTTTTACGTACTGAGCCTAGAATCACAAGTTTAGGACTTTATAGCAGGTTTCATAGAAATAGTCTATACAACAATGTTTATTAAATTGTAATCTCCCAAAACTATCTGGTCCATTATATTTTCGAAATCTTGTGTTTCAGGTGTTCTGGGAGGTCGTGGTGCCTCATCCACAATACCTTTTCAAATAACCAATTATGTGAATAGTGTTTCCGGGAGTGGTGAGTTAGAAACTGTGATTCAGAAATGGTGAGTCAGAAATGGCGAGTTAGAAACGGTGAGTCCAAAACAATGTTTCATAAACAGTGAGTCATGAATGGTGAGGTAGAAACTATGATTCAGAAATGGTGAGTCAGAACTAGTGAGTCGGAATCTGTGAGTTAGAAATGTTGAGGCATCAAACGGTGTCATGAACAATTTTTCTAGAAAGTTGAGTCATTTTATTTTTCCAAATTTCCATTTTTTCCCAGATTCCTATAGTTTCTCAAATCAGACATTTCTTTTGACATAAAATTCATTCAATGCATTGTATTAAATTATAAAAGAATGATTCAATGACCATAACTCCTATTTTATTTTTCCTAATTTTCAGAAAACCTTCACTCAGTCTGAACGCATGATCATTGATATATTTGATCATAATAGAAAATCAATGGTATCTTAAACCACTACATCCTTAAATATTCTAGTGGGGCGACCTATCTTTCTCCCATGATATTCCTTCATATTCCCTAGTATGAGATTCAAAAACATTTCCTTCCTCCCCGTAAGAGTCATATATAGTGTTATAGCCTTGGATTGTGTCAACCCTAGTGTTTCTTCTTACTGCATGTGCACCACTGATTATGATGAAATCAAAAATTTCTGACCAGTATTATAAATAAGGCATGTTCTACCACTTTTTTTGGTTTAATAAATATGTTTCGTTGTATTTTTCTTTTTCCTTGTTATAGCATGTGTTCTCTATGTTCTTACTAAAGCTTCAGGTGTTGCTGGTTATTGTGGTGGTGTCTCTACATCCTCGAGTTGATGCATTCTTCCACAAAAGGTGATCATGATCCACTCTATTGGAATGTTATCATTCAATAAATTTTGGTAACCTTTGGAGTTATTTTATTTGTGGATTCGCATTTCTAGTTACATGTAGTAGTAAAAATGTCATGTTTTATCCCACTAGATCACAATGGAATTAAAAAAATAAATATATGAACTAGATTAAAGAATTCATATCGATTGTATGTTCTATCCTATTGTTTTTATAGATAGCGTGTTATCAATGACTTGTTGTTCAACATGTCATTATTAATAGAAATTGGTAAATATTGTAAACTAGGATTTATTGTGAATTAATTGGAAAAAGATAAAAAGGCATGTAAATAAATCTAATTAGTGTGGTATGGTAGATGTTTATCAAATTAATGAATATGTGCATGTTTAACTAAATTTATTGATAAATCTGAATCTTTTTGACTCTTATTTATTAAAGGAATATCAAATAAATTGATTAATTAATTTTTGGTATCATTTTTTTAGGATTCCCATAGTTGGAAATTAAAAATAATGAATTGGTTAATAAAATATGGATTAAAGGACTGGTTTTGTGATAAAAGATAATTCTTTGTAGGGTTTTGAGTCACCCATATACTTTTTGAGGACATTCAACATATTCTTTAGAGTAGTGATATCTCGTTGTGTGTGAATGTTGAATGACTTGTTACGGACTAAGTGCTCAGTTTCTATTGTTTGTTTCCTACAACATGTGTTGTGGTGTGAGACAGGGATGGTTGAGCTTGGAGGGATATAGTAGTACGTGGGGGAAATGGGGCCTAGTGGTTGTGGGGGCCTCATTTTATTCATATATTGGCAAAATGCATCGGTTTATTCCTGTGGTTGTTGGGGAGGACACTAGAGATGATGAAATGGGTTGGATGTGAATGTTGGATTTCTGTTAAGTCATGTGGTTTTTTTTTCTTCCCTACCTTCCCCAATGCTTTAGGAAGATGGTATTTATTATCTACCATAATAAATTGACAAATAAATGTGAGGTATTCTATGGGGTTTTAGTGTTTATGTTCTTAAGGATGGATGGTTCTATGCTTTTACAATAGGTGGTGAAGACTCAACAAGTTGTTCATCTACTCACCATGTTTAGCTCCTCATATTGGGTAGCCTATAATTTTTTAATAGAATACCATGAATTATGGAAAATTGATAATTCTGTTAAATAAATTATTGAATAAATGATGTTAACCCTTGGGGTTGGAGTTTGGTGGAATTCAATGACTAGGTTAATATTTAAAGAAATTGTGGATCTTTGTTGGAATACTAATGAAATGTAATGTGGATTGTTAATGATTAAATAATTAATTATTATAATGTGAAACCGAAAAAAATTAATTGAGTAATATAATGCAACTATTTATATTGTTGTCTGATTAATGGATACATACCCTTAAAAGTGCCTACGAGGAGTCAATGTGACGTTATATGCAGTTGAGTATAAGACTAGGTTTTGTCCATAGTGTGGTTTTGAGCAATAATATATTCTGTACTTTATTTTTTGTTTCTATACACAGCTCCACCCTATCAGTTTGGGTAACTAACACCCCAGGTATTATGAGCCATGGGGAAGGGGGTGTTTTCCCCAATATTATGGAGGGAGGTTAGATGGTTGTCTAACCGCTTTGGATCTCTCTCTTCATGTGGCAGTTAGTATGATGGTAGGAACAACGGTAGGTTTCCCCCATATGTGTGTAGAGAGCTGTATTAGATTGTTTTTTTTACAATATTATACTATATATATAGTTTCATATAGACTACTATAGGTGTAACATATATAGATTATGATGTATTTAGGATCCTTACTCGACGTATGGGCTATATGGCTTAAGGTTTAATACATAACATATGATTACTGTTCTGAGAGCTGTGGTCGCTCCCATAAACTACCTAATTACTTTTGTTACATGGGTATAATGGTTATGTTTAAGGAGGTTCATGTTGTGGTATTGTGCCCTGGTGTCTGCGGGAATGCCTTTATGGAGATATATTCATTGGACATGCGACGTTGGGGAAAAGTGGAAAACCAATAAGGAATTTGTAGTGGGGTACCCTTGATATTATTATTATATTATATAATATTATATGTGATACATGGTGATAGTATCCATATTGTGGCTGGGAACATATTATACCTATTTAGGTGATGAGTTGGTTTCTTTTATTATTAACAGTGCTTTAGCATTCTTTCATTATATTTTTCACGAGAGGCTCTGGGGAAGACCCTATTGAGTATACTATTAAACTCACAATATATAAATATATAAATATATTTTCAGGTCACATGGATCATGTTGAATATCATGATGTTTACTACTAGCTTGGAGTTGGAGGACATGTTCGGGCATTATGGTCACTGCCGTTTTACTTTCTTATGGAACATATAATTTTCCCTTTTAGTTGTAGTTGTTATTGCATGGAATTACTTGTGTGTACTTGGGATTTCATTTATATTTCATTCTGAGTTGGATTTGGTTGGTTTATGTCTTGTCTCTATCTTTCAAATGTGTTCTCATAGAGGAAAATGCCTCCAATTTGTGTGTTTACTATACCCTCAATTCAACTCTCCAACCCAGGTCCTACTGGAGGATGGACTCGAGGGTCACTATCTCCCTTCTCACTTGACTGTCCTAGGAGGGGTACACATTGTGGGGAATTGTTGTGAAATAGTGGTATTAGAGGAATGATTGTGGGGTAGGATGGTGTTTGGAGTTAGGTATAGGTGAGGTTGCATTGGTCGGTAAGGAAAATGTGTCAGTAAAGATTAGAAGGTGTTGTAACCATTGGAGACTATTTGAGACAAGTGTATTTAAGGCCCTCTATGATAGAATACACATACCTTAAATTTTAAAGAGGTTAATAAATAAGGTGATACTTATAGTAGTGATGAAACCATGTAAAGGATCATGCATCATCTTTTTTTCGCATGTGTTTTAATGGGTAGACATTCTGATAAGTTAAAATAAAATGAATAAATGAAAACAATTAATCAATTAATATTGAGACTTCCATAATAGTGGATTATGAGCTCTAACTATATTTTATTTTGTAGGAATGGATCTGGTAATAAGTCCTCATTTGGATTAAGTAGAAGAGGTCCAGAAGGCTATGCCGGAAGATCGTTGCAGGGTAAAAAAAGACGATCACAGCCCTTGGAGGAGGACACTCTGAGAGTTTCAATTCCATAGTATACAGAATTACGAGGTCCCCATTTCAGATTTAGTCATAGAAAACTTGTTTGATGAGGTTGAGAAAGCCTTCAGTTCTATCCTTTCTTAGAAGGAGCATTGGGTGATGTTGGTTATGATGATGCTATGTGGGGAAACTAGGAAGTGGTGGTTCTTATTCGTTGGGGATCACAAGGATTTAGCGATCTTAAGATAGTTTTTCCAGGATCATTTTAAAGCCACGTTTATTTCTTTGACCATGAAGGTGTTCAATCACCCACAGCTACACACCCTTCAATAGGAGATCTCCACAGTGAAAATTTTGGAATATGTTTTAAGAACATTTTACGATAAACATCAGACCTATTTCAAGATGAAGAGGATAAGGAAGGTAATTTGTAGGATCCTTTGTTTCCATAGATCAAGTACCAGGTCCCCACATTTTTTATGATGACATGTCATGAGGTGGTGGAGAGGGTAAAGGTCATTGAGAAGATGTTATCCATAACTAGATAATCATGAGAGAGAAGTCTTCAGGATTCCTCATGAAGTAGAGATGTATTCCAGGGTTCTCGGTTTTCAGGGAAGAAGAGTTTTTGTTTGACTGATGGTAGGTCCCATACCACAAAATCTCATTTCTATAGGTGTGGAAGTTCACAAGCCTATGACAAGGGATCATGTGGTTGTTTTTCTTATGAAGGCCAAAGTCATTAGTATTGATATTTCTCGAACATTCAGAGCGGCCAGTGTGGACCCGGTGCTCTGATCCAAATTCCACCATTAAAGAAGTTCTAAACGAGGTAATACTATTTTGTTTCACCTGCTTTGGATCCATATATAGAAGATGGGTCATGTAGAGGACATCCTCTAGACGCTCTCTGTCCTTAGAGATTAGACTGTGACCACGGTGGTGGTCATCATTTGGGTGAGATAGTCCATGGAGTATGTTTGGTTCAGCATCATTCTTTATCATTTCCAATGCTAGGATAGTCGAATTTCATTGAAGGTAACCTTTGATTGTTTTCTAATTGGTGTTATTCCTTGATTTACTCAAGAAAAACACACTCCTTCATATCACATACCCTTTTCAATTACATAGGACATGAGGTAAAGTGGCTTCCAGTGCCCTTGGAATTGACTACCCCTGTTGGAGGTTGAGTTTAATTACATGAAGGATGTTGAGACTATGAGATAATGAAATGGAAACACCTCTACTAGGGAGATTCTATGAATTTACAGATAAAACCATATCATGTCATCCTCAGTATGGATTTTTTGTAATCAGTTCAGTCATTCATTTATTTCTTCTGGAAGTAGGTGGTGTTGTTCTATGCTAATGGAGAACCAGAAGTGTTTTTTTGGAAATAGAGACCCTCATATGGTTCAAAGGTGTGTTCCTTGTTTAACATCCTTGATGGATGAGACAATATTGAGTGTGTCATAGGTTCAGTTGTCGTAATTTACTGTGGTAGTGGAATAATACATTGATGACTTCCCAGAATATGTAGTATCCTTATTATCTCAATAAGAGATCTATTTCTGGATCAAGCTACAACAAGGCATGTCTTCTATATCGGTGTATCTGTATAGGATGGTGCCTCTTGAGTTGCATGAGATTCATATACAGCTCGACAGTCTATCGCAATGGGGTTTTGTTTGGATGAGTGTGTCACCATGGGGAACACTATTTTTTCTCAATAAAAAGGTTGAAGAATTTTTGTGGTGGTGTGATGATTATCATCACTTGAACAATGTGACAGTGAAGAACCAATATCACCAACCATAGATAGATGATTTTTTTAATCAACTGAAGGTTGAAATTTTATTCACAATGATCGATTTGTGGTCTTTGAATCATCAAATGCGAGTGACAAATGGGGATTTTCAAAATACAGATTTCAATTAGCATCCTATGACTTACGAGTTACTGGTGTTGAAATTTGGTGTGAAAAATTCTCCAGATATGTTCATGGGGTTCATGAACATTGTGTTATTTTAGTTCCTAGATAATTTCATGGTGGTTTTCATCAATTACATCCTTCTGTACTCCTTTTCCGAGGAGGTGCATTTAGAGAATCTACATGCTATTTTAGTTATCCTTCAACGACATTATCTATTTGGGATGTTGTCAAAGGGAGTGTTTTGGGATCGAGATGTCTGTTTCTTGTGGAATATTGTATCCCAGTAGGTATTATCTATGGATTCATCAATTATAGAAAAATTTGTTTCTTCGGAATCCCCCAAGATAGTAGGGGATTTGTGATGTTTTTTTAGGACTTTCATGACATTACATGAGGTTCATAGCCAATTTATCTCGAGTTGTGACTCCTCTGAAAAAGTTAACAAAGATATTCCAGGTGTTTGTGTGTACTAATCAATGTCGGGATTCTTTTGAGTATCTAAATGAGTATCTAGTTGGTGCATTAGTTCTTTTACATCTTGTATAGGGAGTTTGGATTGATGTTTTCTATGATGATTCCCATATAGTTTAAGGATATGTTTATGCTATAGAGATATATAATTTCATATGGGCCTTGGAAGTTGTGCCTCCATGAATTCAACTATTCCACCCACTGTCTCGAGTTTGAAGGAATGATTTTCCTTCAAATGTTGTAGAGACATTTCCTCATCAGTGAGCACTTTGTTCTTTTCCCTGATCATAAGAGTGTGAGTTATGTTTCCTCCCAGTATTACTTGAACATGCAACTATGTCAGTGTATGTAGTTCTAAAAGGATTATGACATTGGAATTACATATACACCTGTAAAAGAGAATCTTGTAGTTGACTCACTGAGCATGAAGTTACATAGTGATACAGTGCATGAATTATGTGATTCCTATTGGGTGATGGAAGAACATTCAGTATGACATCTACATAAGAGAGATGCTGGGAGAAGAGTTCATCTTATACAAATGATTGTGATGTCGTCTCTTTTGATGTAGGTAGAAGAGTTCAATTTTGGGGATCTTGAGGTGTAGGTCGGGGGAGACCTTGTTGTATGTGGAGAGGCCGTGGATGGTTGGTATGATGATGGAAAACACATAGTGTTGTATTAGGGAAGTCTTTTCATTACTTTTGAGATATGGGAGGTATTTCTTAGGGAGTTCCATAGTTCACTTTTAGCAGTACATCCGAGAGTGAGGAAGATGTACCAATCCTTGATGATCCTATCTTTTTGGTTTGGGTTGAAGGATGAAGTTTCAATGTTTGTGACTTGATGTATGATATGACAATAGATGATGGTAGGGAATCGTGTTCCCTGTCATTTTTCCATCCATAATATTTTCTTCAGTGGGAGTGGGAGGATATCTCGATGGTCATTGTTACTAGTTTTCCTAATTATCAAGGAATATATGATGCTATATGGGTGCTGTTGGATCATTTGATGATTTATTCCCACTCTATAGAGATCATGGAGTCATTCTCAGTGGTTGTTTTGTCAAGATGATATGTAAAAGAGTTGATGAGACTTCACAATGTATCTAGGATGATCATTTCTAATCGAGATACTCATTTTACATCATGGGTGTGAGAGGTATCCATCATGTTTTTTGTTCTCAATATTTCTTATCACTAATTTTCATCCATAGAAGGATTATCATACAAAGAAGACCATCCAGTCTATTTAACACATTTTGTTCTCTTGTGTCCGGAATTTTAGTGGTTCATAGATGAGGTACCTTTCCTTTGTAGAGTTCTCTTAAAAAATCATTTTTCACTCTACCAATGGTATGACGCCATTTGAATCCTTGTATGAATGAAAACTAAATTCTCTATTAGGCTTTACTGGAGTCATAGAGTCAGTAATTCATAGGCCAGAACTGGTGCAAAATAAAATAGAGACGGTTCAGTTGATTCACAATAGGATGAAGGCTTCACACGATTTTCATAATTCTGATGATGACCATTAGAGGGGACCTATGGTGATTGATTTTGGGGATCACTTGTTTTTGAATGTGACTAACCGTCATGGTAAAAGACGTTTTGGTCATGGGAGTAAGGAATCTCCCCTTTTTGGTGGGCCTTTCGAGGTGTTGGCTTATGTAGGATATGTGGTTTATCAGATGGAACATACCACACAGATGATCCATATAGACGATATTATTCATGATTCATAGATATGATGATATATTCATGATGATTCTCATATAATCAATTTGGGTGAGATCATCATTGATGATGATTGGACTTTTGAGGAGAAGCCTGTAGAGATTTAGGACCGCAAGGAGAAGGTGTAGCATTGGTGTCTTACCACTTCGGTTTTTGTATTGAGGTAGTACGATGGCGTGGAGGAGAGTAACTTGGAACATTAATTGAAGATACTTGTTTAGTACACTAATCTACTTTATGTGTAGCACTTTTCTTTTAATGATATTCGTTTTTTGGTTTTAGACTTTTTCTTGTAATGAGATGGATTTATTTTTCTTCTGGTTGTGTATTTACCTATTTTGAGAGGTATCTTCCTCAGTAGAGTGTTTAGATGATGGTTGTGGTTGTTGTCTGGTTTTTTTCCTTTCATAAGGAATTGAGATCCTTTGTGGCAAGATCCTTGTGAGGTATATCGAAGAGTGGTTTCTCAGACCCCTTTTTCTATATACAAAATAGGTTGGTTTTGGATTCCCGAGGATGAGAATATTTTTAGAGGTATCTTATGTAATATCATTGACATATCTAGTCTATTACCTTGCAAAAATCTGGTGTTTGAGATGTTTTGGGAGTTCATGGTGACTCTTCCCCACCACATTTCCAAATTTCTAGTTATTTGAATAGTTTTTCTAGGAATGCTGATTTTGAAATAGTACGTCAAAAATGTTGAGTCAGAAATGGTGATTCAATAAGGGTGAGTTTGAAATTGGGAGTTAGAAATAGTGACCCAAAAATGGTGAGTCATAAATGGTGAGTTAGAGATATTGTGTCAGATTTGGGGAGTCAGAAAATGTGAGTCTGAAATGGTGAGTCTGAAATGGTGAGTCAAAAATGGCGATTGAGAAATTTTTTATTAAGTAATAGTTTTTCATAAATAGTGAGTCAAAATTATTAAGTCAAAACCAGTGAGTCAAAAATAGTGATCCATAAATGGTGAGACCTCTAACGGTGTCATGAATAGTGCTTCTAGAATGGTGAGTCATTTTTCTTTTCCTAATATCATTTATCCTAAATTATGACTATTTTACCCATTTGATGCCTCTATTGATATAAAATGATTTCAAATCCTTGTTTTAAGGGATTTATGGATGATTCAAATCCCATAACTCCTATTTTAATTTTGGCAATGTTAGGGAAGCCTTTACTTAGTTCAAACACGTGATATTTGATAGATATGATATTACTGAAATATCCAACAAATATAAAACAATAGTTCCATTAAATCATATAAAGTAATAAGATATTTTTCTCCCATTTTCTTACTAATTTTTCCCTGGTGTGAGATGGTCAATCCATTCCATCCTTCCTATTGGAGTCTACGTAGCATTATAGCATTGTATTGTAACATTACTGTAGTTTCATCATGTTGAATGTGTACCAACTCTTTCAGTAAAAAAAGAAATTTTTTATCCATATTTAATATAAGGTATACTCTACTTCTATTATTCTAGGATCTTGGATATGTTTCTTCTCATTTAACTATTCCCTTATTATGGAATGTGTTCTCTATGTTTCTAATGGAGCTTCCTGGTTTGCTGGTTGTTGTGGTGGTGTCTCTATGTCCTCAGGTGGGTGTAGTCATCTAGGAGAGGTGATCATGAGATACTGGTTTTCCATGTTCTCAAGAAAAGAACATTGGAAACCTTTGGAGGTAGGGGATTCATGTATTCCCTATTCTATATATGTGTAGTAGTAGAGTTATCATGTTTTATCCCATGTATCACAATGGAATGGAAATAATAAATATATGAACTAGATTAAAAAATTTGTTATTTATCTTATATTATTTCCTCTTTTTTTCCTAATAGTGTATTATCCATGCCTTGATTTTTAGCATGTTGTTATTATTGGAAATTGGAAAAGAATTTAAATTAGGATAAATTTTAAACTAATTGTTCAAAGACAATGAGGCATGTAAATTAATCCATTTGTTGTTGTAAATTTTTTGATAATCATATCGATGAAGATGTGAATGATTAACTAAATGTATTGATAAACCAGATGCATGTTTATTATTGTTGATTAAAGGAATGTCAAATTAGCTATTTAATTAATTTTTGGTGCCTTTCAATTTAGGTTTCCCATAGATGGAACCTAAAAATAATGAATTTGATAATGCATGATAGATTAAAGAACCAGTTGTGTGATAAAGGATTATGCCTTGTCGGTTTCTGAATTACTCATCGTTTTCAAAGGCCAAGGGCCTTATTCTTTGGAGTAGTGAGTGTTCCTTGTGTGTGAAGGCTGAATGAATTGTTTATGGCTAAGAGCCTAGTTTCTGTTGTTTGATTCCTACTACTAGTTTTTTGGTGTGAGATTGGTATGGATGATCCTAGAGGGCTATTGAGGTATGTGGGGGAAGGGGGGCCTACTGGTTGTGGTGGCCATATTTGACACCTAGAGAAGTGAGTTGCATTGATTTACACATGTGGGTGTTGGGGAGGACACCAAGGATGATGAAAGAGGTTGGATGTGAATGGTGTATACCTATTGAATCTTGTTGTTTAATTATCTGATTTACCTTCCCCACTACTTTAGGAAAATGGTTTTTCGTTCCCTCCTTCCAAAAGAGGTGAATACGGGGTATGCTGCCTGATTACCATGTTTATCTTCTTGAGAGTGGATAGGTCTACGCTCCAACTATAGGTGGAAAAGACTCGACGAGTAGTTCATCTACTCACCCTGTTGAGCCCCTACTATTTGGGATCATAGAATTTTTTCATAGAATAACTGGAATTATAGAAAATTTATAGTTCTATTAAATAAATGATTGAATAAATGTGTTAACCCATGGGGTTGGACCTTAGTGGAATTCAATGATGAGGTTAAAATTTAAAACAACTGTGGATCATGGTAGGAATGATAATAAAATGTAATTTTAAAATATAATGGTTAAATTACTATTAAATTGTTAATTAAAATAAATTAATACTGATATAAATGGATAAAGTAATACAATGTAGCTCATTAAGTGGTTTTGTGCATATAAGATACCTAGTCTTAGCAGTTATAGTCAGGTGTCAGAGAGAAATTATCTACATATGAGTCTAGGACCTATTTATTCCAATAGTGTGGTTGTGAGATATAAAATATTCTACAAATTTTCTATTTCTATACGCTAATCCAACCTATTAGTTAGGGAACCTATCACCCCAAGTATTTTGAGCCCTAGTGGGGGTGTGTTTTCCCCAACATTATATTGGTGGGATGGATTGTTGACTACCCCTTTAGCTATCTCTCTTCTCTTGGTAGTTACTGTGATGGAAGGAATGTTGATTAGTTTTCTCAATATATGTCTGTAATGGGATGTAATGGATTGTTCTTATTCAGACACAAATATTATGGATAAAGTTTCATATGGTCTGCTATAGGTGTAACATGTATACGTTCTGATGGATTGAAGATCATTTCTCGATGTATGGGATTTAATGGATTAAAGCCTAATACCTTATATATGATACACATTAATCGAGCTATGGTGTATCTTGAAAACTATCTGGTTACTATGGTTATGTGGGTTTTGTGGTTGTGTTTCACCAGTTGCATGTTATCGTGTTACGCCTAAGTGTCTTCTGGGAAGCCTTTTGGGTGAGAGATGCTTAGGATGCGCGACGTTTGGGAAAAGTGGTAAACTAGTGGGGAAGTAGTAGTGGCATACCCATGATATTATTTTTATATTATATACTATTTTATGTCAGACATGGTGAGAGTATCCATTATAAGGCTAGGAACATAGTATACATGTTTAGGTGATTCTTTAGTTTCACTTATTGTCCAATGTTTATTAGCATTCTTTCTTTATTTTTTCATGAGAGGATTTATGGAGGATCCAGTTGGGTAAACTATTATATTCACCGTACATATATATATATATATATATAATATTTTTAGGTCACCTGGATAAGGGTGGACATCTGGCTAGTTACTATTATCATGGAGTTGGAGGAGTTTTTCAAGATTCGTGGTCTCTACCGTTTTACTTTCGTTTGGCACTTGCAGTTTCCCATTACAGTGGTGGTAGTTCCTTCATGGAATTACAAATGTTTTATTGGGATTTATTTAAATTTTATTCTGATTTGGTGTTGGTTGGTTTTTTTCTTATTATCTTTTTTCATTTATTCTCATAGATTGTAATTCCTCCCATTTGTGTGATTACTATACCCCCAATGATTTTTACCAACCCGGGTACTACTAGAGTTGAGACTCAGGGGTCACTATCTCCCATCTCACATTTCCATCCCAGGATGGGTACACATTGTGGAGAGGTGGTTCTGAAAAATATGTTATTAGTTAAAGAAAGAATAAGTGGTAGAGTATAGATGTTTATCAAGTATAGTTTTCTTAATTTTGAAGATGGAAATTTGGAATTTTTTTAGTCTGATGAACGAATTGCGTGTGAGAAATTGTTTTAAGGGTGGAAGAATGTAACATCATGAACATTAATAGAATAATTATCTAAAAAACATTTCAAAAATAATTATAATTTAAATATTTTAACCAATATTAAAATAATAATTAACAAATTAAATAAATTAATACTTATAGTATCAAAACTTTTGTTTTGATTAATTATAAACAAATAGTAGTTTTCAATATGAAACTATTTCATATAAAAATTATATTAAAATAAATATAATTATTACCAAATACATGAAATTATTTTTAATTAAAAAAAATTAATAGAAATAACTTTTGATATAATATGATGTTTTTAAAAATGAAATTTATATTTGTTAATACATTTTTAAAATTATTCCATGCTGAAATAAAAATTTTATAAATTATGAGAATTTTCATTTGACAAATAAATATAATTTATAATTTATATAAATTTATTATATGACTAAAATTTATAGTAATAATATAATAAATAATTTTTTTCGTTATTGATAATATAATTTATCATCAAATAATTGTTTTTTTATAAAATTATACATTTTTAATTAATTAATAATCAATAAAAATTATGTATAATCATTATTTTTTCTTAAAATAGATATAATTTTTATCATTTTTAATAGATATATAATCTATAACAATATAAAAATCAGTATTGTTAAAAAAATTGGTGAATTAAGAAACAATTAAAAAAATGGGGATTTAGTCATGTTTCATAGGAGAGTTCAATTTCACATTTGATGAAGCCTAAAAAAGTCTCTAAAGGAACTGAGGGTTTCCGTGTATCCATTGTAGGTATCATGTTGACCAATAGGGATCCAAGAGTGATGGGTCAATAAACTAGGGATTCATCCAAGAGAGATATGTGACAAGTTGAGCTTCACCCATCAGCAAGGGACCTAGTGATATCAGGGTTTGTCCACTCGAAGTAGACCATCTAATGTTGAAGAAGATCTAAGTGATGAAGGCAGGGTTTGAACACCAATTGTAGATCTGGTTTTGAGAACCCAAAATATTATAAGGCCAGATCTGAGAAAGGTAGTTGTTTTATTTTTATACTCTTGAATCTTCCAGTTGAATCATATTCCCTGATTTCCTTATACATTCATTGTCGTCAAGCTATTATTGTTTACCTAATTAATTTTTTAAGGTCAATTGGTTGTATTCTAGTATTATTTTTTACTATGATCATAATACATTTATTTTGGTTCGTTAATGTCAATTTGATTGATTTCAATATCCCTTTAATATCATTATAAATTCTTGTTTTGAATCATTTTACTTTAGTTGTCTGCATCATTATACACAACTCACTATTCAATCTTGTTGGTGATACTATTTTGAAAATATATCTTCTATGGTCCATAGTTTATACATTAGTATAAATTTACATCATTGGACAGTGGAGGATGTAGAAATAAAATCCTTACACATTTGTGAAAATGGAAATTCGAAAACCAATTTGCAGTATGAAGTCAAAGGAAGAGGGTCTTAAGCAATATGTTTTCTGTTTTTATGCAATTTATCTATGTAATTTTTCTAAATTTTATGTATTAAAAACTATAAAATTATATTTTAGTTTATGGTTTATATAAGATTAAAATATTAATTTATATATGATTTTCAGGATTGAATTCATTTTTAATGACAAAAATGTTATTTTTAGAATTTCGAATGTCTGTGATCTATAATACTTTTTTTATAAAAAATATAATATTGAATTTATCTTCCAAACTAATATTGAAATTAGTTTTTAATAAAATTCGTAAGGGATTTATTTTAATCTAATTTTATGTCTATTGATAAAAATTTATTATTTTTCAATATTTGAATATTAAATGTAATAATTTCAAAATCTATACTATTCAATTATTCATATATATATATATTGACATATTTAACCATTAATATATTATTTGAATGTACTATAAAATCATGTATGAATATGGGTTAAAATTAAAATACAAATCTTGACTAAGGTTACTTTTTCAATTTACTCACGAATGAATTTTTTTAAAATGTTTCTTATATTATTTTATGTTCATACTTATTATTGGTTATTAATTAATGTTTGTGATTAGAAATTTATATCTGTAATTATTTATGGTGAAGGTTTTATGAACATAAACTATTATTTTATTTAAAAAATGAGAAAATAAAGCCTAATATTTTGAATCAGTTAAATGGGTTTCTCGTATGTTTATTTAAATTATATTGTTTAAAAATTCATAAAAATTTATTTTACAAGGTTACGAATGAATATATGAATACGAGTATATTTATTATTTTTTTAATAGTACATTAAAAGGGTAATTTACCTGAGTTTTTAATTTATTATGACTTTCAAGTTATTTAAAATGAAACATTATATTTATAAATTTATATATAAATTAAAACGCGTGTGTATTTAATTCATAATAATGTTCAAAATCAAAAACACAAATGAAAAATTATATATATATATATATGTGAATATCAAAAATAATTTATGAAAAAATTTCCCTTGGACATGGTAAATATGATAGGTAGTGGGGAGATAACATGTCCCTTATGAAAGTGGATCGGCTAAGACAACCTTAGATGTTTCAAGTGGCCTAAAGGTTTTGTTTTCAAAATCTTGGTAATTGTTTTCCAAAAAACCACTAGATTATTTTTAATCAATTTTCAATGAATATTTATTTTCAATGTAATACTATATTTTTCAAAAAAAATTTACAATAATTTTGGAAAACACATTACTGGGAAAATTGATGCTCACCCATTGTTATGAATTATTTTTCACAGGATTATTATTGTTTTCTAAATGAGTTCATTTATCTTATAGGGTTAGGGAACACAAAGACTTTTTATTTATTTATTTGTAAAATTCTTATATAAATGTATGGTTTTTCTAATTATCAATTATCTAGACACAATATGGTCTTGGCATGTAAAATGATATATATATTTTTCCAATTTCTTTTATAAATTAAAAATACACAACATTTTTATATGTTGATCCTAAAAGTGTGGGTTTGGGTCTTTATACTTATTATGTATTGGGTTATTCTAATAATTTTTTTTCATTGATTCAAAACACATAGGATAAATAATAGTTAATAAATAGGGATTGTATGGATTTAATGATATTATTCATAGAATAGTATTTTTAAAATGAGCAATGAGTTTATATAGAGAGAAAATATCAAACTCTGTGAAAAAATTAAGATGAAACTATTTTTAAGATTGAATCAAACTATAAAAGAATAACATGAAATTATATAGACTATGTATATAATATAATGTTATAAAATTACAATTAAATTATTTTTTTATTGAGAATTCTTAAAAGGGAACTATTTTCTGAAACCTTCCTATTAGATGATGAAATGATATCATGTAAAAAAATATAGAGAAATAATTATCCATGTCATAATTTCTTAAATTGATGAAATATAATAAGAGTATAATAGAGAAAACGATAGATAAATGGAATAAAAGGAAGAAAGATATTCCCACATGTGATAATTGGGGAAAAACACCATGGTGCTTTCTTAAAGAGAATGTGAGTCGTATAAATGTTTGGAGATAAAGTACACAATTCTAATGAATTCCTGCGAATGAAATATGTTTCCAATGTTCATTTCTAAAAATTTAGATATATGGGGAATTAAACAAATACATTAACCAAGAAAATTAAAAAAATACCTTGTAATAATGTAAGAAATAATGGAAAAATTATGATATTAATATAGTTGATTTAGAATGATTAAATTTATTATGTATTTGGATTTAATAATTATATTTTAAATTTAATTTATTAATGATATTATTGAAATGTAAAATTATTTTACTATAATGGAAATAATATATTTTTTAAAAAATTAATTATTAAAGGAAGATAATCCTTCATATTTTCTTGATTTAGATAAAATAATGATAAATATATGTTTATGGAATTTTTTCATTCACTATTAAATTGTATTGTTAGTGGATAGTTTATAATATCTTTAACTCCATAAAATTATAAAATGATAACATCTTATTTGATAGAGTATGATACACGAAATATTATTCATAGAAGGAAATATAACTCCCATAGACTTTATAATATATTTATTTTTAAATAATTATAAATATTTTTTATAGATTTTATAAAACACAACACTATTTTTATCTTGAATTACACAGAACATCGTGTTTATCTTGAATTATAATGAAAATTGATTTTTTTGTTGCATTACATGTAACACTATGTTTAAACCAAACATGAAATGTTATTATAATATTTTTTTAATATATTAGTTGAAACCCAGATGTTAAATAGTAAGGTATGAATATTTATAACTAAAATACAAAAAATTATATTTCTATTTTGATTATAAAAAAAATAAGGATCAATTTAAAAATTTTCATTTTTAAAATATATAATTTTTGTAAATGATGGTTTAGTTATCATTTTCATACAATATATAAAAATAAATTTCAACACTTAAAAAAAATTATTTTTCAAAATATAATTAATTTTTTATGTTTGAATAAAAAAATATTCATTGGGAGGATTTTTTAGATTCTATAGAAAGGATTGATTATCTAATGAATAGCAAAGATAATGAATTTTAATTGACAATTTTCTTTTCATTTAAATTATTTATAATGAATAATTAAAGATTGAATTGATTTAAAAGTAATATTTGAAAAATATATATCAATTAAACCATTTTATCTAATTGGAATCTTTTTTATGTAGAATTATGAAATAAAAGCATTGTTTTCTTTTGAACATTATATCTTTATAATCCTATTATCTCATCATGTATATGAGAATAAATTTAAATTAAATTATTCCACTCATTCAATTATTATTTTGAAACATGAATTAAAAAACTAGAATCATAAAAATATTTAATTTATAATATGGATAACTTTATTTTAAACAAAAAATAATATTAAAAATAGTAATAATTAATTATAGAGGTTAAGGTAAAAATCGATTGGTGTGGGGGGGTTAAACGAAAAATATAAGGGATAAAATGTTATAAAAACATGTTAAGAAACAATTTCATTTTAATAAATACATATTACATATTCTATTTTTTATATTGGATTATTTTTAATCATTATTCTAGATAAAAATTTGGGTATGAATGAATCTATTAAAAATATTGCAAAGTGTTCCACTCACCTCACATAAAGAAGGCCACTCGATCCTCTCTTCTTCAAAGAAAAAACATTTTCCATTCTAAAAAACCCAAATTATTTACTTTATAATTTCCTTAATTCATCTTAGAATCTTTATTTTTTTATGAAAGTCATCCTACGATGGATATAGTGCAAACCTAAGTAATATACCCCAAGAAGATGTAATGTTCTGCACCAAGAATCGTAATTTTATTTCTTTCTCCACTACAATGAATTATAATTTAACAATTATAATATATTAACCTTAGTAGTTTCTATATTTTAGGATATTTTCATAATAAGGTATTGAACTATTACCATTTTCACTTCAATAAATTGGATTTTGTAATCATAATTCATGTTTGTGATGGACTACCACCTCATTAACCAATTTCAGTCGCTCCTCCATTATCACCTTTCATGAATGGATATTTTAAAGGATATATTTTATATATATTATATATATTACATTTTTATACCTATGGATTAATTTTATAACATATATTTTCTTTCCATCCAAAATTTTGATGATATGATTATGTTTCTCTAGTGTACATTGCACTATCGCCTCACACAGTGATGTGATTCGTATTTCACTAATAGA
This sequence comes from Viscum album, assembly GCA_963277665.1. Taxonomy (NCBI): domain Eukaryota; kingdom Viridiplantae; phylum Streptophyta; class Magnoliopsida; order Santalales; family Viscaceae; genus Viscum; species Viscum album. The sequence continues at coordinate 1,148,100,890 of OY728121.1, read as the reverse complement.
TCACATAGAAGGAGTTAAAGACAATGTTAATGATTATATGTTATATAGAGGAAATATTTATGTTAATCATAAAAATTTTCCATTATTTAAAGAAAATATATAATTTTATTTTTTAGATTCTCACTCACTTAAAAAAATTTAAATCATTTATGTACATCTTGACTAATGCCTTAAAGAAGAAATGTGTCCCTCTTTTCATCACCACATCACATAGATGATGTATATAAGTATATAATATGAAACATTTTATATTAGGATAATAATGTGAATATTATATATTTATTACCATATTTCCCTAATTTTATAGTAAAATGTAAACCATAATCATAGATACTTTCAGCCTATCATCTCTATAATCATAACACACACAATTTCTCAAAATTATAGATTTTCTTGGTTTTAAATATATAAAAAATATAAAAATCTAAGGAATACGTCATGATTATTATTATTAATTTGATAGAACTATAGAATATGTTAAATAACTAGATTTTTCATGTCAAATCACATAAACAAACAATACAATTAACACCAAAATGAATGAAAATAATAATAAGAAAAATTATAAAATGGTTAATAATAATTTATATAGGGATAAAATATGATATTTTATATATTAAAATGTTTTTATAATTTAATAACATTTTTAAAACCATTATATAAGATCCCAATGAATATTTAACTAATAGGAAGTTTGATATAAGGTATTTAATTGCTCAATTTTAGTTAATTGTCTTAAACATCTAAATTATTGATTTTTTCATTCTATGATTATTTTTATAATTATTTTTTACCACATATGTTTTTTTTAAATATTTAAATAGATTTATATTAGAGAAACATCATAAATTATTTTATTAATCCTCGCATGACCTTTATTATCATTTCAAATGTTAATTTCACAATCTCATTCCAATCAAGATTGTTTTCTCTGGAATATTAACTAAAGGATATTATTTTAAAAATTTTGAATAAACAAAATTAATTTTATTCTTCTTTGTTTATTGATAAATTTTTCAAGAAATAATACAATTTTTAAATCATTGTACTTAAATTAATTATGTAAATTATTAAAGATAATTTTACTTTATTCCACTTTCGTTCAGAAATCAATTTTCTTCCAAAAACATGATTTCTAAAAACGTTTTGGAATTTTTTTATCCTTTAAAAAAATGAGTTTTTAATGTAATTCTTATCTATTTTTATCCTTTAGTTTTTCAATGGGATAGTATGTTTTTTAAAATAATTCTCATTTTTTTTACTGAAAATTTGAACGGAATATTTTTTTCATTTTTTGAATGAGGCACATTACTAACATTTTTAAAGTGTAAAAAGAATTTTATTTTCAACTTTTATGACACGTGCATAATTAAATTCCTAAATAAACAACATTTCCTTGAAACAACCATTTAAATTAAACAAGTATTACTTTAATTATTTAAAAGAAAATAATTCTTAAATAAAATCACTTTTTTTAAAATTAAAATTAAAATTACCTCAATAATAGAATTCATGATATTTTTATGGTATTTTTATTCATCAACTAAAAAACCCATAATTATTACCTGAATGGGTATAAGTTGTATTGATACTATCTTTATTCTTCCACTATATAATTTAAATTTATCTTGACTGTAGATAGTACAATAATTTACATTCATTATTCATTTTCATAGTCTTTAATATCCCCTTGAAATATTCACATTTTTCTATTCACTAGACATTACATTTTCCTTAAAAATATATTATAATTATCATGTACATTCTTTTTTCTCAAACCATATCTCATTTTTACATATGGTAATTTACTTTAATTCTTATTTTTTTAACTATGGAAATATTGATAAATTCATATCATTTTCTCAATATAAATATTTTATGATAAGTCACATTTTTTATGAGTATGATCTATTATTTGACATATATGGGATTTTTTAGTGCTAATGATATTTGTGGGTCCCATTATAGGTATCCTCTGGGAGCATCAAAAGGTCTTGTGAGATAAATTTAGTTGGCCAAACTCCTTGCATTTGTAACAAGTAGTTTTGAACTATAATGAGGATATATCTTTATAGTAACTGTTTATTTGACTAAACATTAAATGTTTATTCTATTAGTTTAAAAATATCTCAATGATAGATCATTGTGGTAGATGTATGATATTTCTTGGGAAAATGATATCCATTAATTGTGATTTTTATTCACAAAGAATTCAGATTTTATTATTTTTAACCATGAGATATTTTTAATGATATTATCTTGAAATGTATTTCATTAATAATTTTTACATAATGCCATGTTTTTTTATTAATTTTCTTATTAATATTTACTATTAATTGTCCAATTATGTTTGTAATTTTATTATTTATAATAAATGTGTTCTTCTTTAATTAGTTTAATATATTGATAATTATTATTGAATAAAATTATCATCCACTATTAATAAAAAGATCTAATCATTTGATATCATCCTTATTTTGTTTCTTATCTCAGGAATAAATGTAGATTTTAATGTTTAATATGAATGGATATCTTGGAGGTGATAATTTTGCTATAAAAAATATTTATGTTTTAATTTTCAATTTCAAATGTTACATGGAAGTCATGTATGTGTCTAGTTTACCATGACAAATAATCTATTTAGTCTTTCATTACATGATAACATGCATATTATGGAAATTTATTAAATCATAAATTGACTCTGGACTAGTGGGGTTATGGTCTCTATAGCTCGTATTATAGAAAGTTTAGAAGAAACATTGGGAACATGATTTGAGAAAATATATATTAGGGAAAATAACCATATTACTGACTCTGAGGATAAGTGTAGAAGATCATCATAATGTTTTCATAAGACTATCATTATGAGAGTTTTCCCTGAAATATATCCTTTTCTCGATACAATATGTGGACATGGTTATTGCACCAATTTACGTAGGGGAATAACTTTGAAATGTGTACATTGGTCTTCAAGATATTGTCACAAGTTGCATGATAATAGGCCTTACAATAAGCCTAGTATGAAACTATAAGGGGAAATACATAAGATAATTCACATTTTCATTACAATCCATTATTAATGATAGGAATAAATAATAAAAATTAATCACCAATATTAGATACCGGATCTTGGAAATGTATGTCATCATTCGATATTTGACTTGAATACCTTGTATTAGTTAATTAAGTTCTTACCCAAGTACTAGAGTAGTCTTGGGGTGTTCTAAGGGTTTGGGACATGAAATGTGGAGAAAATGGGTTTTCTGGGTACATCATACGGTCTATGTATAGTTAGTTCTAATCATGCGGGAAACCTAGGTAAACCGTGGAAGAAGAGGTTTTTTAGATAGTAGCCTCTATACAATTTGGAAACCCATGCAGGTATGTCGTGAGAGGGGTCATTTGGGACATAATCATACACACAGATTGTACATGTTTTGGAAAATTTTATGGGTAAATTGTGCGGCCCAGAAACATTTAAAAAGTTATAATATTTCCACCCGAGAATTTTTACCCCAACTCAGGATTTCTTTCTATTTCACCCCTCGTTACCCTAGGAATGAAGAAATCCTCCAAAGGGCTACAAGAGATCAATCTCCATCATTTCTATGGAATTTTTGGTGATTTTGTGTGTGGATCGAAACTCTAGGTAAGGCTAATCCCATCATTACATATCTTTTGAGTTTAGGGTTTGTAACTTCTTCTCCTCTCATTCAGAATATCTAAAACACTAATATAGGAGATATTTTTAGGTTTAATCATCAATGGTTGGTTGAAGTGGGGTCTATGTGATTTATTAAGAGTGAGTTTACCTTTGAAATTGAGGTAGGTGGTCCACATGTTATATGAAAAGGTTTTTTTTGTGTATTTGTGATTGTTTGGTTTTATTATTGGGTGTATGTTGGTATATTTTGATTACCAATGGCATGTTTTGGTCAAATGGTTATTAATATGGATAATGGAGACCCTCACGATACCCATGGGATAATTTGATGGTATGACACTAATCTAGGGCCACTTATGGGGTGTGTCGACTCTCTCGAGCCTAGGGATTTTTGAAGAATAAATGATTTTGTTGTGTAATCATGTAGAACCCTTGATTATAATTTCTGTGTTACTATTATTTTTGGGTTAGATTCTTTGTTGAACACATAGGATTGATAATAACCTAAGGGATATTGGGGTAATATTGGGATGTTATTAAAGACCATAAATTAAAGGGTTAGGAGCATGGTAATGAACACGTAAAGTGAGATAGGAAAAATTATTGAATGCAAAGTGATATAAGAATAATAAAACAGAATTGGTATAAAGGGATAAATGACGTATAATGTGGTAAAATTGTTAATGGGTTAAAGAATGGTGTTAAACCTCATGTTATTGTTATGGTTTATGTTTTACTTGGGAAATTTTTGGGATGTTATGTGAATGGTTAATGGATACATTTACATATAGCATTTGCACATAACTTGGTAGTGTGGGGGTATTGAATGAGGTTATATGCTCACAGGTCAGGTTAGAATGAGGCTCTAAACTCCACCCCTAATGAACGGTGAATGGATCGAACTAATGATATGTTTCTCTATTGGTTGAATCCACCCAGAATGAGGCTTCGAGGTGAGGTTTTGGTTGAAATGAGGATGTTGTACCTAGTGATATATGATAACTGTGTGTTTTTACATAGGTATGTAATTGTGTACTTTCATCCCATGTAACTTGTTGTCTAATAAACCCTTGATAAATTTGTTGTAAATGGTAAATAATGGAAAATGGGAAGAAAAGTAAACTTATTCAAATGGTAATAAATGTCGATAATGGACCTAAACTAGCTAAGGGAACTTAATCTTAATTTTTCATTTATTATTAATTTACATTTTTTCATGAACAAATGTTTATATGGATACATTGTAGACACAGTTGGTGGTGGTCTGCTGTGTTATACACACTCCCTACTTGGGCCACCATTTGGTACCTGAGAATACATCATGCTAGAAGGTCAGGACAAGGGAAAAGGATAATTCTTAATAGTTGTGTTGGAATGGGTGTACGTGGAGGTGGACCCAGACATGGTTTCGAGGACCAATTTTTGGGATTTTTCTTTTTTTCTACATTTTGGGGTTTGTTAAATTTTACACTTGTATCATGGTATAGCATACAATCTATTGGACAAGGTTGTACCCATTTGAAGAATTGTTGTTTATGCATACTCTAGAATTATTTATGGTTACTATGCTGTTTCATTTATCTTTTGTTATGTCTAACTCTGATAAAAGGGGGGGTATAGTCTCCCCAATTGACTATTTGGACACCTGCTGCTAGTCAGAAACCTTTGGCATACAGGGAGGCGCACTTATGGTCATGTAACAACCCATCTCGGAGAACCAGTTTAGTGGAACCTAGGTTGAGGATGTTTCATTGTGGTATTAAATGTATCCTTTCTTCTTCTTCTCAGAAATATTATTAATTGGGATGGTAGACGTGATTTAGGATCTGTCGATCCTTGGTAATGAGCTCGTTCTTGTTAGTAGCTAACCCATGTAGTAGGGAAAACCCAAATCACTGAGGGTGGGAATTTTTATTCATGATTGTGCAGTGTTAAAATTGATTATATTTCACCATTTTATGATACACATGTTTTGTAATGTGATTGTTTTATGATATTTGGCTTGTGGCCTCAATGGAATGTGGTTCTACATTCATGCATCATTATAGGCACCTTCAGTGATTGGTGTCATTCATCGTGGTAGGCACAAACCGGTTGGGTGTGTGATGCATGCAAAGATAGAATTCACCCTGCATCTTGATGATTGAAAAAGGAAAATGTTGTAAAAGAAAGATTGCATACGGGTGAAGTTATAAGAATGATAATTGATGATTAATAAAATTTGTGCAATTAAAGGTTTGTAATGAATTAATTTTTTTTTTGTAACATGTTGGAGAGTCATCTGGTGGTGTAATTTGTTTTCCCTTGTGGACCATTGCTACGGTAGGGATGGTTGGAGAGGTGTTTTTTGGAATATTAAGGGTTGTTGTGGCTGGTAATGAGCCTTCTTGTTATGAAGATGTGAATTTTTATGGTATGTGTTCTCAAACATGTGTTTGGAAATGTGGAGAAATGACACATGACATCGAGCATCGATTGGGAAACAAGAGGATGTTTCTGAGAACACTCATCCAGTAGAGGAGATAGATAATTTGGTGATCCAGGAAAGTGGGGAAAAGAAGTTCTGGGAGAACATGGCACATTTTATGTTGATTATGGATTGGGACCTAGGGCGATCAAACAAAGTATATTTGAGCTGAACAGAGAGTTTGACCTACATCACCCTCCAACCTCTACCAGAGTGGGTGGGCCATAGGTAGTAGAGTTCTAGATAGAGTCTGTCCAAATGATACTAGATCATCTATAGACTCTTTTTGGGAATCTATTCTAGTTGGCAACTTATATGTTGCGGGGCTAGGCTAAGAGTTAGTGGGACATACTGGCTCAGACTGAGTAGGATGAGGGGATGTTTTGGATGGATTTCTAGGAGAATAATTTGGAGAACTTTTTACCCAGAGATGTTGAGGTAAGTAAAGACTGTAGAGTTCATGAGCATGATTCAAGGATTGATGTTAGGGATGAAGTATGTTGGCTATTTCAATCACCTGCAACCCTTTTTTCCAGCATTGGTGGGGGATGAGGTAGTAATTACAAGGTATTTACAGTATGGGGTGAGACAGGATATTATATATTAGGTAAATCTATTTCACCTAATGTGATTTATATAGGTAGAGGATTAAGAAGTGATCTCAGAAGGGGAACTAAAAAGAGTTTCAGATAGTGGGATTCATGTTCCACCTGGGCAGAAAAGTGGTGTAGCTTCGGAGGGACGAAATCATCATATTAGAAGTTTCTAGGTAGAAGGAAGTGTGAAATGTGGCCAGAAGAGAGGGTCAACATCTATGGGTGGTGATTGGTTGATCTTCTATCAGGGTGGAAGGCTGGGGAACATGCGTGACCTGTTTGTTCAACCATCAGTTGACTGCTTGTCATGCGGGAGACTAGGACACCTGAAGAGTTTCTGTAGGAACCACTAACATGATAGTATAAATGTTCGTGAAAAAAAGATTCCATGTAGTGGCAAGGGATTATCTGCACCAATTAGGAAGGTAGTTGGAGCTCCACGGGTCGAACTAGCAGGGGAATTGTACGCGGATCTCTAGGGAATGATCGCCAACATTAGTAGGGCAGTGCAGTGCAGGGCACAAAGGTTGGAGCCTAGGGTAGAGTGGCACGTCATCTTCATGCAGTTCAGTCTGCACCTAATGATGTAAAAGTTTGGCCATCAACAGTCTGAGGTACGATCTTCGTAGCTTATATGCTTTCTAGTAAATTGATTAATACTGGTTCCACATAATCTTTTTTTCTGCTCAGTGTGTGGTAGCGTTGGGTTTTATTGTGGAGATTTTGTGTAGGTTTATGTGGGTTGTCACTCCATTGGGGGTGAAAAAGGGAGATATCAAGAAGTGTAATGGATGTACTCTGGAATTCGGTGGGTATCGTTTCCTGTGGGACATGTTCATTCTTGATATATGGGGCTTTGACAAGATCTTGGGTGTATACTAGTTTCTGTTTTTTCGGGCACACATATACTATTACCGTTGCATGGTATCATTCAGGATACTTGAGGGATACTATTATGTCCATCGAGGAGAGTGGTATGTTTGAGGAGGTCATGTAGGGCAATTTATTCAGATGTTCTATTGGATCAAAGCTCATGTAGCTTGTCTTGTTGTTAATGATGAATGAGATGAATGGTAGGTCTTTACTGTAGTAGTGGATCAGTTTCAGGGTGAGATTCTTAGGTATTTATCTGGGTTTCCACCTGGGAAGGATGTTGAGTTCATGATCGAGTTGCTGCCGAGAGTGGAGCTAGTTTATATTCCTCTATACCAAAAGGAGCAGGTAGAGCACCAGGAGTTAAAAGTTTATCTTTAGGTGTTTGAACATAATGGGTTCAAACATCATAGAATATCTCCTTGGGGATATCTAATACTTTTTGTAAATAAGGTTTATGGTCATTAAGGTTTAGTATTGATTAACAAATGTTAAATAAGATGACGGTGAAAAATCGGTAGCCTCATTCTTGAATTGATGAATTTTTTGACAAGTTGAGTGGTGAATCCATGTTTTCTAAGATTGATTTGAGATTGGGATATCATGATTTTAGGGTGAGGCCTTCGGGCGTAATGTTGAAAACTTTCAATAGTTTTTATCTATTTTTTGAGTTTGTAGGGATGCATTTTGGCTTGACCAACGGACTGGTAGTGTTCATGGATTTGATAAAAGAATCTTTCATCCTTATCTAGATCAGTTTGTGGTTTTCTTTTTTGACAACATCTGGGTGTACTAAAAAACTAATGACAATCATAACCAGCATCATGAAATCATCTTGAGTTCACTAAGAGAGAATTAGATCTATGATATGCTTTTAAAGTGTTAGCTATTGATTAGAAAGTGCATTTTCTAGGTCACATAATTTATATTGTAGATGTGTCGTTGGATCCATAGAAATTGCAGGCTATTGTGTCTTATGAATAAACTAATAGTTTTTTAATGTTCATAGTTATCTAGGTTTGGCTGGGTGTTACCGAAGGTTAATAAATCATTTCTATACCTTGGAAGCACCATTGTAAGACTAGACCAAGAAGTGAATCGGGTTTATGTGGTATGAGGCTTGTAAGAAATCATTTCAATAATTTAAGAAGTGATTGCAAAACACGCCGATCTTGATCAAACCCAATCCAGGTTTGAAGTATGTCATATTTTGTGATGCATCTGGCATCGGTCATGGGGCTATGTTGATGCAAGATGAGTGGGTTGTGGCTTTTGATTCGAGTCGATTGAGACCCCATGAGTGGAATTATCCCACAAAAAATCTTGAGTTGGTTGTATTAGTGTATACCATAATGTTCTAGAGGCACTACTTTTTGGGAGTGCGGTTAGCTATTCATAATGATTGCAAGAGTGTAAATTATATATTTTCATAGTGGGATTTGAATATTTGGAAGAGAAGATGTGTTGACTATCTTCAGTTTTTCAACTTTGAGATGGTATGTACACATTGAAAAAAGATAATAGTGTTGCTGTTTCTTTGGGAAGGAAGGTCCAGAACTAGGTTTTTTATGAATCTAGAATAGATTGGAAGGTGATGGACTTGTATGAAGAGATGCACCTAAAGGCACGGGATGAAATCGGTCAGGTGACACTTGTATCAATGGCTGTTGATTCAACACTTATGAGTCGTTTTAGGTAAATTTAACTTGATGATCCTGAATTTTTGGCCATTAAGGATAGACTTAATGGTGGGGAGACACATTCTGGTTGGGACATCTGTGTGGATGGGTTTGTTTTTGTTAATGATTGTGTGGTTCTACCATTATTAATGAAGGATGAGTTGATATGTAATTTCCCTGCATCAAAATGGGTAGTGCATACTTTTTTGACCAAGATATATAGTGATCTCCTTTGGAAGTTATTGTGGAAAAGAATGAAAAAGGAAATTTCAGGCTTTGTGACACGGTACCTTGCCTATAACTAGGGGAAGGCCTAACATTAACACCCAGATGAACTTTTACACCCATTTCCAATTCAGTAATGGAACTGGGATGATGTAATGATGGATTTTGTGGTGGGTTTCCTGAGGATGCCTCAGATGAGTGTTTCAAACTGGGTGGTTGTGGATCTTCTATAAAAAGTGGCACATTTTTTTACCGATTCTGGAGACTTATACAATTGATCAGATGGGTGAGTTGAATATTTGGGAAATATTACTACTACATGTTGTACTAAAGAAAATATATTCAAATCATTGTTGTTGTTTCACATCGCGTTTCCGGTAACAGTTGCCGAAGGAACTGGGTACATATGTGCTTTTCAGTATGGTTTTCCACCCGTAGATGGATGGCCATTCAGATTGTACAATCCATGTTTTGGTAGACATGTTAATGGATTGTATCATGGATATCTGTGGTTCATGGGAAAAGCACCTGTCACTTTTTGAATTTTCCAATAATAACAGCTTTTAGGCTATAGTTAAAATGACATCGTTTGAGCCTCTCTATGGGAGGCATTGTAGATCTCTGCTGTGTTGGTTGGAGGCTGTTGAATCTGAGCTATTGGGATTGAGTCTTGGAAAGGAGACATTAGAGAATGTTGAGTTGATATAGAAACAGATGGAAACATCTCTGAGTAGGAACAAGTCATATGAATATCGGAGGTGTTGATCTCTTGAGTTTTAGGTGGGTGATAGTGTGTTCCTTCAGGTGTCTCCATAGTGGGGTCACTGACAGATTCTAAACTTGGTAATGTTGGAACCCAGGTATGTGTGTTCGTTTGAGATTGTGGATAAGATCAGGCTAGTTTCATACTGATTGGATCTTTCACAGCAGTATAGAGTGGTGAAATATGTCATTCATGTGTCACATATTCGGTGGTATCACCCAGACCTAACTCATGTGGTTGATGTTGATGTTGTTGTGCTTGAGGCGGATGTATCCTATGAAGAGCATATTGTTTTTGTCATGGATCATAGTAATAAAGACTTGTGAGGAAATGATGTGAAATTGGTGCATGTAAAATTGTAGTATGGAAATGTTCAGGTTGAATCTTAGAAGTGGGAACCAGATATGAAGACTTAGTGGCCCGATCTCTTTTCATTGGAAGTGAAATGGAGATTGGGATCTCAACCCAAGGACGAGGAGTTATAATATGGTGAGGTTGTAAGATATAGGGTCTTAGAAATGTATGTTCTCATATATGATATGGCTTGAATATGTTTTTTGATTAATTTCGTTCTTAACGAAGTACTAGAGGAGGCTAGGGGGTGTTTCAAGGGTTCACGACACAGAAAAGGGTTTTTAGGGTTGGTTGCACGGTCAACGCATAGTTAGTGCTAACTATGCGGAGATACCAGGTAAACTGGGCAAGGGGATGTTTTTTGGACAGTAACATCCGTACGGTTTGCACATGGTTTGGAAAACCATGGGGTTATACCTGGGGTGGAGGGATTTGGGATAGATGCATATGCACGGTTTGCGCACAGTTTGGAAAACCATGCGATAAACCATGCGGTCCAGAAACATCTAAAAATTTACAACTTTTCCACCATGGGATTTTTAACCCCAACTTGGGATTTCCTTCCATTTAACAGCTCTATAACCTAGGAACAAACAATACCTCCGAAGGAAACCAAGAGATGAATCACCCTAATTTATATGGTTTTTTGTGCTGTTGGTTGTGGATCGAAACTCTATGTAAGGCCAATGCCATCCTTGAATATCATTTGAGTTTAGGGTTTGTGTCTTCTTATCCTCTCTATTCGATGCTCTTAAACCCTAATTTTTTTATGGTTGGTTGAAGTAGGATATAAAGTCATAATTAAGTGTGTGTTCCCCCGCCGAATAATGGTAGGTGGTCTAGAAGATATATCTCATGGTTTATTTGTGTATTTTTTCATGTGTTGTTTTGTTCATGGGTGTATATTTTTATGTTATGATTACCCGTTGAATGTTTTTTTAAATGGTTATTAGTTAGGTAAATTAAGACCCTTAGAATCCCAATGGGATGTGTCGAGGGTAATGAAACTAATCTATGGACACCCATGTGTTGTGACGACTCTCTCGGACATAAGGATTTGTGAAGAATAAGTGAGATTATTGTGTAATCATATAGATCCCTTGATAAACATGATGGTTTGAATATTAGTGTTGCGTTTGATACCAGTTGGTGAAACTAGTCCTGATATTAACCTAAGAGAAATGGATGAATATGTTGAAGTGATAATAGACCATAAATTCATGGCTTATGAGCACGGTATTGAATAAGCATAGTGAGATAGTCACAATGAATTAATGCTTAGTGAGATAAGCATAATAAAATTCAATTTGGGTAAATTTAGAAATGATGTGTAATGTGGTAAAAGTGGTAATGGGTTAAGGAATGGTGTTAATCCTTATGTTATTTTTATGGTTTATGTTTTCCTTGGTAAATGGTTGTTAAATTTTTGTAATTGTTAATGGATACATATATATAGAATGTGCACATATCTTGGTAGTGTGGGGTACTGAATGAGCTTCTATGTCGACAGGTCAATTTGTTCTGTGGCTCTAATCTCTACCCATAATGCACATGGTAGGGAATGGACTTATTTATTATTTCGTTATCGGTTGCATCCACTCAGACCGAGGCTCCAAGGTGAGGTTACGGTTTACCTGAAGAAGTTGTTCCTTGAGAGATATGACAACTGTGTGTTTTTTCTCATGAATGTGATTGTGTACTTTGAGCTCGTGTAACATGTGTGATTATCCCATTATAAATGTTATGGAAATGTTACGTAATTGGAAATGGGATGAAATGGAAAGTTATGAAAATGGAATTAAATGATTGTAATGGGCCAAAACTGGATGAGGGAACATAATCATTACTTTTTCATTTATTATTAATTTCACAATTATCTTGAATAACTATTTATACTAGATATTTTTTAGACTCCATTGGTGGTGGCCAACTGAGTTTTACTCACACCCTGCTCAGGCCACCATTGGGTATAATGCAGACTTCATACTAGAAGGTCATGACATGGGAAAGGGCTCTTTCAAGACAGTGGGGTTGGCATGAGTGTATGTGGAGGAGGACCTGGAGGTGGTGTCAGTAATATTTTTATGGTATTTTTCAGTTTTTCTCCATTTTGGGTTGTGTTCAAATTTTTTAAATATAACATGGAATGGCATTTGTGTTGTTGGACATGGTTTTACCCCATTTTTGGAATGGTATTTTATACATACTATGGCATTATTGGTGGTTTTTACGGTATTTGGTTTATCTTGTGTTGTTTATTACTCTGCTAAATGGTGGGGTTAGTCTCCCTAATTGACTATTTGGACCCCCGCTACTAGTCGGAAACCTTTGGCGTACATGGAGGAGTGTTTAAGGTCAGGTAACCACCCAACTCAAAGGAACGGTTTAGTGGCTCCCAGGTCTGGGATGTTACAACCTAGGTTAAACCTAAGGATTATTATATTGAAAACTATATGTCTCATATAAATTGGATGATTTTTTATTTGATAAAAATAAGGGCATAATTTAATTAATTTCCAGGAAAAAATGAATAGTTTGATGGATGGAAATAATTCAAATCCTAGGAATCCATTCACGATTCACTGTCTTAAATTTAGATAAATTGGACATTATCTTATCTAATGACTTCTTCTAAATGTTATTATCTAGAAGATGGCATTAATTTTATTGAGATAAAAAATTTAAATTAATTAGGTTTTTTGATTCAAGAATAAAATTTTATAGGTACTTTTGCCAATGAAATCATGGTATAATAATAATAATTCATTTATGGATTATATTTCATTTAAAAAGAATTTATTTCTTTATTATAATAAGACTTATGAATACCATCATTAGATAATGGGATTAATACTTACCCTATGTTTAAATTCTTGTACAATATATGTTGGGTTTTATGCGAGGAGATTTTAAAAATATTCAATATATGATGGGAGATATTTATGGAAAATATATGTTTTAGTGGAAAGTTCATCTGTGGAATAATTCGTATTTATTTTATAGGTATATGCTTTACATTAATGATAACCATTATGTTTTATATGATCATTAAAAATATTCAATATAGTGTTTATGTTGAATACCATAGTAAAAAACGTAATTACTGATTAATTTTTCTTCAAGAACGCCAACCATATTCTTTTGAAAATGTTATAGGAATTATATTAATATAATTTAGAAAAAGTCAAACATGAATGATGTGTAAAAACCTGTCATGTCTAGAATAGTCATAGGGAATGAACCCATTACTAAAGGATGGTAACATTTTAGTCCACACTACTTGCCTATGTGAGTTCTTAGAAAATATATCTTTGTTTTTAGTTAAATGATTTGGGAAATAAATATTAATGATATACTAGTGGGGACAAATATGATGTTTATAGTTTAATTTATTTTATTATAAAAATTATGAAGAAAATATTTGTTATAGAGAAAACTTATACACAAAAGGAAATTATTTTCACTCATTTAAGCTTCCTATAATCTGTTAAAAGTGAATATAGTGATTCAAGACAAATAATTTCATTTTTGGAATTTTAGTTTCTTTGAGAATGGGATGAATTGAAAATTGATTGAAGCGCAAACAACGGATGAAATTGTTGCTATAAAATAGAAATATATCATGTATGTATATTTTTTTGATATTCATAGATTGTAAAATAATTATTAATTTTCATAAAAGATCCTTGAAATAAATCTTATCACATTACCATAATATGTGATGAATCAAATGGTCTTTTAAAAAAATTAAAAAAATTCTGTTTTGAGGCTCATAGCATTCCATTGATAATTATAATACTATTGAACTATAACCACATAAATATATATAATTATTTATGATTTTATTCCATGGCCTTGTTTTTATTTCCCACATATTTTCTCCATCATGGAATCCATGTTACATAATTTTATCTCTTATTAAGAGGATTTTTATTTACCCTATTAAGATATTTCTGTTTAAAAAAAATATTTCCAAATTTTAAACCCTGGATTCCCAAGATCGTGTTCAAATTGTGAGGATTTTATTTATTTATGTTTGAGAGAATTTACACAATAAAATTATAAAATAAGAACATGGTAATTGATAGAATATTCGATACACAACACCAAGCCTGGAAAAAATATGAAACATTAATAGTTTATTATATTTTTATATTTGTATAAATATAATCATTTCATAAAATTTCATGGCACACAACATTATGTTTATATTTCATTACATGCAATACATAGTTTATCTTTCATTAAATGAAAAACTAAGATTAGCTGGAGTTACACACACCATCGAGTTTAATTGAAAAATGAAATATTATTAAAATACTATTATTTACTATCATATTCATAAGATATCCATTTAATTTTTGGGTATGAATATTAAAAAATAAATTATGAAAATTATATTTATCTATTTATTGGAAATAATATAAGTATGATTTAAAATAAAAATACTATTTTTCTAAAAAACTAAATTTCCCTACAAGAAATTTTAGTCTTTCTTTGCACACATAATTTTAAATTTTTATTTTACATTTTAGAAAATATATTTGAAAAAATATAATTCATTTATAAAACATTAATTCCAAAATAATATTAGGGGGATGTGTTTGTATATTTATGGAATGATTTTTTTTGGAAAATAATGAATATTAATGGAAAAATCCACTTTTTACAATATTTATAATGTTATATTATATATTAATTTAGTTTGCAAGTAAAATTAGATAAATTATATAAAATTAACATAATTTAATTCATTTTAATTATATTAAATTTGAGTTTTGAGAAAATAATATTGAAATGATTTGAAAATTTTCTCATTAAAAACACACTATATTTGAACATATTTTGGTTTTATTTAATCTGAAGTTTTCCACTATTATGAATAGAATATATAAAATTAGATTCCATATTTGGAATCAAATTAATTTATAATTTATATTGTGTTCAACTAAATTTTTTACGAAATTGAATTTTGCAAAAAATAAAAATTCATTAATGTGGTTAAGTTAAATATGAATTTACCTAGGGTAATGAAAAGATGATAAGGGTTAAAAACATTCTTATACATTCTCAAACAAGAAATTTTATGGCCATATTTTAATCTTATATTTTTTATTATCTATAATGCAACATTTTTTGAATTTTTATTTATAATTAAAATGTTCCTATGATGTAATCATTTCAAAAAATTACAAGTGGTTCATTTAGTTGACTTTTTAAAGGCCACCACTCACCTCTCTTATTCACAACTTTAAACTACATTATTATTGAAAAAAACATAAAAAAATAAATTAAAAAAATAAAATACCACTATCTTATAAGTCCTTATCATAAAACCATTAAATATTAAGGATTTTGTGAAATAATAAGTAGGATACATGAAGAATATTTAATGTTCTTCAAAAAGCATTTATTTTTTTATTTTTTCTTCACATAAATAAATTTTTATTAATAAAAGTAAGAATAATATCTCATCTATATATAATGAATTAGGATATTTTTTATAATAATTTATATAAATAAAACCAACCCACATCTAATTAATGTTTTAGGAAATCATCGATTGTGTGTACAAAATGCTACCCCCTTACGAACTGAGGTTATTAATTTTTCCATTACAACAACCCATGGTTGGGTATAATGAAGGATATAAAGTACGTATATGATATTAATAACATAATTTTGTCTCTTTAATCGTCATATAATTAATATCTTGATACATTCAATATCGTAGGAGATATGATAATGTCTGTCATGGGAAGGGAGAACTACCGCTCTATGAAGTGATGTGATTTTTCTATCACTTAAATTTCACCTGGAAGGTGAAAAGGATATAGTTAATTATTATATATGATATAAATGGAATAATTATTATATTCATGAAATTTTTATTAATTTAATAAATATAAGATATCATTTTAATTAATACATTTTCAATCCCTTCTTGACGGTAACATCGTTGGTGTAGGTGTGAGCAACCCCCTTCGCGAATCGATAATTCTCTATTTTCACCAAAAAACAACATAAGGGATATATATAAGTATATAATATGCTTTATATAATATTATAATAATTATATATTATTTAATATTACATACCTTCATTCCATAATGATATTTTCAAAATATTAACATTACTGATGCGTAAATATGACCTATTGTATCCATTGTCATAACATACATCCTTCTTAAATCAATCATTATATATTGATTTTAAAAGTATAATTAATGTAAAAATATTATTAGGAAATTATTACATTATAGAGTTAATATAAAATTATATTATGCACATGAACCATATTATTTATGATAAAGAATGCCTGACAAAATAAGGCATTTAACAAATGAAAAAAATGAAATATTATTAATGAACATTTGGTAAGATGTTATAAAGGGATAACATGTGATATTATAAATATTAATTTGGTTATATTTTATATCAATAAAATGTTTAAAAACACTAAACTATATGTCAAATCATGTTTGAAAAAAAGTAAATGTGGTGTTTTAAATTTCATAACTCAATTTCCATTCATTACGTTAAACTCGCACATTATTGATAATGTCATTATATGATTATGTGTATAATTAATTTTTATTAGAATATTAATTATTTACACATTTTATATGTGGATTTATATTTTTTAAAAATAATCAACTCATTTTTTAATTCTAACTTCATGATAAGGATCATTGTAATGGTTTATTTTATAATATCATTTTAATTGAGATAGATTGGGCTTGAATTTTGGTTGAATGAAATTATTTGAACATTTGCTAATATTTTTTATTTATATCTTATTTATTAATAATAATTTCAAATAATAAATCTATATTCCCATGTATTGGTAAATAAATTAATTATGGAATTTTTTAGAATATATGACTTTATTTCCCTCTTCGATAGAAATCTATTTTCTTTCAAAAAACATGATTTTTAATAATTTTTTAAAACATGGATTTATCCTTTTAAAGATAATTTTCTAATGAATATTTTTGTTTCCATTTTCAATCAATAAAAATATCAAAGTAATATCTTATAATTTTCAATATAATACCTATTTGGATTTTACTGAAAATGTGAAAGGAATCTTCTTATTATTTTATAATCAAGGCACAAATATAAGAATTTTAAAGTGAAAAATTTTACTTCTTATCATGTATGAAATTTATATAATTACCCATTATCATAAAAATCTTTTTATTGATTCACCCTTTTCACTTTTATGAAGATTATTATAAAAATTGTATTTATTGTTTTTTTAATGAATTAGATTTTAATTTTTTTTCCAAAATTAAAAGTTATTATCTGAAATAACGTATTTAGTTATATTTTTTTTGGTATTATTATTCATAAATAATAATAAAACATTATTAACACTCTAGTGGTATGTTTGATTTATTAAATCTGTATTCTTCAATGTATGGTTTAAGATTATTTTGACCAAGGACATTATTGAAATTGATTTCTGATATTTATTTTTTTATTCAACAAATTTACTTTAAAATAATCAACTTATTATTATCAATATATAACAAATTTTACCAAAACAATGATAATATTTATAATGTATATATTTATTACTTATAAAAATCTCACTTTTACATATAGTGATTTACATTGATAGTTATTCGATTGACTAGTGAAATATTGATAAATTTGTGTACCCTAATAAATATAGATATCTGATTATAAGGAACATTATTAATGAATTAAATATATTATTATATTCATTTTTTAATGTTTTGGGAAAGAAAATATATGTTTTTCTAATTATATATATCCCCTTGATTCATCAACAGGTCTTATGATGAAATATTAATTTGAAAATCCTATGAATGTTTTACTAATAGTTTTAAACTAACTTGAGGTTACATATTGATAGTAAAGGTACCAAACATGATGGGATATTTCCTAGATTTTATAGTCTTTATTGAGGATAGATCTTGATAGTAAAGGTATCATGTTCTAGAGAAACATGATATCTAATAATTACACATTTAATTAATTGAGATTTCAATTATCATTATTATTATCCATGATAATTTCAATATTAATTTATATTTGGATGCATTTATTATCAGATAATCAATTATATGGAATGTGTTTTCATTTAGATTTATTCCCATATTTATTATTCCTATAATATTTATTGTATTCATGTTGTTAATTAAATTTTATGTTTTCTCATTTACTTAACATTACATATTAATTATCTTCATTGATTCAGAACATTTTCCTCTATAGATAACCATTATTATAAATTTGATATCATCATTTTTTTACATTCTTAGAAATCAATGATTATTACTATGTTTGACATATTAGGACATGTTAGAGTGAATAATTGTTTTGTAAAAAAAATCGATGTAATTATTGTATTCAAATGTAATATGTTAATCTTGTGGGAATCGTTTTTACCAAGTCTAAAAAACTATTCATTCATTAAGATATGATTCCTTGTATCATCGTCCAATTTAATAATTAAAAAATTATATTCAAGATACTGGGGTCATATTCTCTAAATTATCATTGATATATTTTAGTTTATGGTTTAATTAATGGAATATATTAAAAAACATGATTTTTCTGTAATAAATAATGTTTTCATCATGTATTTTTTATTGATGAAGGAATTCAGATAATTAGAATGTTATTTTTAGAGAAAATCATATTATAAGAGAAATATACTTTTTATTTAGTGACCGTGCAATTATTTTACATTGAATTTGGGGTGACATATATTTTATGAGTATTATGATTTAAAATCTTTTAAATAAATTTAGTTGAATTTTAGTAGTTAATATTTATATATTATATATTAACGTATTGTATTGAAAACATGATAAATATGATTCGGTTTTAATAATGGTAATTGGAATTACATGATACACTTTTATGGATCTTATGGTCAGTTAAAAGTTAATTTTTGTTCTTTAGGAATAAGAAAATAATCTGAAATATTCATTTGTTGGAGTAATAAATAAATTTGAAACCAATCAATTCACAACCAAAGGATTAAATTGTAATTTTTTCTCTAGTGTTCACATATTAAAAAAGGCATATTTCCATGATTCAAAACCATGGAAATGGGCCCCTAAATATAGGTCGTAGGATGTGGCCACATTTTTTTCCAACCATAGTCTCTATCTCCCTGGCAGTAGGTCCTGATTACTTGTATGGTTTTGAATACTGTGGAAATAGGCCTCAAAATTGGCCACTATGGAGGTTTACCTATAGGCACAGTTTAAAACATGTATATAGGTAGTTATTTCTTTATTTAAAACCTTGGGAATAACATCGATAAATTATGGAAATAACCTAAATAAAAAATGCCAGCTGCGAGTTTTGATCCCTGCTCCCCCCCTTTGCAATAATGTGTACTCACCACTACACCACGCGAAAATTTTTATATATATATATTATGATATATAGAATAATAAAAACTGTGAGAATAAACAAAAAAACCATTGTGGTCGTTCTTTCCACAAAATTTGTGGTAGTAATTTTTGTTCTCGTGGATGTGTGGGAACCCTATAGCCCCGTTTTTTGAGAACTATGTATATAGGGATTCGAAAAAATTGACATATACACACATTTTTTAAAATCATGGATATAGAACAAAATATTGTGGCTATAGGCCACAAACATGTGGCCATTGGCCAAAAACAATGGCTATAACCACGGGCTATAGCTATGGTTCAAAAAACCAAGTCTATTGGCCACAGAAAACTGACCTATAGCCACAGTTTTATAACCATGGGTTTAGGTCTATTGAAGTAGCATCATTTTCTAGTTTTGGTTCTCTATATAAATGTATATGTGTCCCCCAAACACTAGGAAAGTGATCTTGAATAAAAAATGTGATCCTTTTACATTCATTTATAATGAAACGATGGTCATTTCACTTATCATAGATTCATGGTTTTTTTTCAGTTTCTCATGATCATTCACATTATTATGATCATCGATCTCTATTACACCACATAATCATTTAGCATTTTATTCCGTGCTCATATCTAAACATCACACCAATTTTCTCACATTTGGAAACCAAGGATGACATTATTCCACAAGTACATTGTATATAACTTTCTCTATTTATCTTGAATAATGTTTTCCACACATTATATATTTTCGGAATCCAATAATGTTTTTTTCAATTAAAAACAACTGATTATGGTGATAATTATTAAATTGTGAGGATATAAATTTTTGAAGGGGTATAATTTATCACCTTGATATTTTAAAAGAAGAACATCATGTTTGATAGAATATATTACCCAAATTATGTTTCTAAGAAGAGAATGTAACACCTGGAGAAGTATTAATAAATTAATTTTTAAATAAATGTAATCTCCATGATTGATTGGGATGCGGTCAACAACAAGTCTAAATGAAACCCGATACACTAGTAAAATATTATTATTTCAACATTAGCATTATAACCTAGCTATTATTTTAGTGATCATGAATAGAAGTAAAAAAATTTGGAAAATTATATTCTTTAGACATGTATAAAATTCATTTAATTGTTATCAATTGATTAGAAATAAATTATAAATCATTTGAAATAAAAAAAATTTATTTTTGAAAAACCCTATTTTTCCAAAAAGGTAGTTTTGTTTTAGTTTTTACATGTAATTAATTTTTTTACCACTTTTAAAGAGATTATTTGAAAAATGTTTCTTTCTTGAGATCCATATGTTAAAATTACGATCAATTGAATTTTTGTTGATTTTGTTAAAAGTTTAATTTTTTCATGAATAATGAAGAGTTATAAGTTTTGTTGAAAACATCCTTTTTATTTACATTATTTACAATGTTAAATTATATAGAAAATTAATTTCAAAGTAAAAAATGTTCAATCATATTACAGTTTATCTAATTTATTCTCTTTGGAATCGTGTTAATATCCAATTATAAAATAAATTATTTTCTATATTTTGAATGTTTTTGTTTCAAAAAAACATTTTTCTGAAGAATATGTAGGATTCTATTCTAATAAAATTCTACCGCATCAATAAATTAACGTTTAAAAAATTTATTTAAATATTTAGATTTATTATAATTTATATTATCTAATAAATTACACTATAATTTTTCTTTATAATGAATATTAAATACCATAAAATTTATTTACGGTGAAAACATGATTACTAGGGGATAAATTGAAACAAATGAGTTAAAAATGATATATAACATGTCATAAACCCAATTTATTTCCATATTTTAACATCATATCCTATATGGTCCAATAATGACTAATTTTGGAGGCTTGTAGAATAATGAAAATGTCCCTAATAGTTTATTCATTAAAAATAGTCTATGTGTGTCCTCTCCCTCAATTCCAAAAAATTCATTCCCTCTCTTATCCTCTTGACACATCCAAAACCCATTTTTGACCTTGAGAATCCAAAACATATTAATTTATTATCTCCTAAAATACTATATGACTTATTTTTATTAACTCATCCCCATTTAAATTCATTATGTATAAACGTAAATGGATTATTTGAAGATGAGATAATATTCATAATGTTCATTTTTTACTAATTCTTCCCCCACATTCAAAAAATATTCAAATTTTATAATATAATATGTTTTAAATATCATATATAATAATATTATAATAGGTTAATTTAGTAACCTATATCTATCTTCACTTCCATAAAATGGTAAAAAACCCCTCATATTGTGTGGATCAGACAACCTCCTTGTGGGATGATGTAATTCGCTTTCCATCACCAAAAATCAATACATGGGATAATTTCATATTTTACATATTTATATTATATTTATGAAATTATTATACTTATATAATTATTATATCAAATATATCTTCCTAGACTACATTTCCCGGGGGTGTGATAATGTCGATCTTGTCTACCTTGGAATACAGCCTTGTGAAGGGATGTGATTCATTATTAACCTACAAATTATTTGGAAGGTACTAGAGATAAATTTAATGAATTATATGTTATATTTTTGAAATAACTAGACTTCTATAAATTTAAATCACATCTAACTTCGTACATTTTATTCTATTGGTAAATAATAATGTCACTAATGAGTATGTGTGGTCAACCGCCTCCATATAGTGATGCGAAATGTTTTTATTCTATTAACCCATAAATGGTAATAAGTATGAATTTTATTAATATAAATTATATATAATAATATTAATTCATCATAGGTTAATGAATATTTATTTTCCTTCAATTCCATTTGTATAGAATATGTAAATAGTGTTCATGCATACATAAAACCTACAACCTCTATGTATGGTGTAATGCATTTTCCACCATTAAATATTATCTAATAATATAAATAAAAATAAGATGAAAATATATGATATTTATATCATATTTAATATTATAATGATTATTTAACCATGGTAAATGTAAATTAATTGAAATTAGAAAACCAGATCATATATAAAAAAATATGCATTTATCACCTGAAATAGTTATTTTAACAATGTAATGTTAATAAATGGGTAATACAATACTATAATAAAATCATTTATCATAATAAAATTATATGGTTTTTCACTCTTTTAAAACCAACATATGTTTAATATACTATTGGAATGAACATGTACGCATGAAATTATAATTGAGGTAAGGGTTTATTATCACACTTTTACTTCTGTAAGACTTACTTAATATTCATTAAATAGTTATTTTGTTTTGTATATATAATTCCTATTTGATAATTTATACCATTAATACCATTATCATGACGGTATTTAATTTTATATTTTAATTTATTTCTATCATGGTTCTTACAATTAAAATGTTACCAGAGTGGTGATGGTTTATTTTGGAATCTCACCATTTATCAGGATTGTTTGTGACTAAATTTCTGATAATGAAATATTATTATCTATCACTATATAATCTAAATAATTTAATCTCCCATGGTTATTAATTATATTTTAAATTATTAATAAAATTATCAATTATTTGGTAATAAAAATTATTAATAAAAATGAAATTATGAAATACCAACTATATTTCACTATTCGATCGAAAACCATTATCCCTTCGGTATCCATTTTTTCTAAAAAATGTTTCCAAAATAGTATTAATTTTAAAAAACTGAATTATTAGTTAATTTTTTTTACCATTTCTGAATTTCTAAAAAATGGTTTAAAATTAACATTCTTATCATTTTCACTATGATGCACTTTTTATCATTTTATCAACATTAGAAAAAGAATTTATTAACTCATAATGAATGACCAAAATAACCCACAGTCATAAAAACTCATTAATGTTAAGATTAATTACATGGATATTTTCAATGATTTGGTTTAATATTATAGAAAAATTTTATTTATGATCATGATTTTTAGAAAAAAATTGTTATTTTTATAAAGAATATTTGTAATTGAATTTTTGTGGTTATTATATTAATCAATGAAATTAACCCTTATTTCAAATATGATACTTTGGGAATATGTTTGGAAAATACTAAATTTATTATTTCTCCATATAATTTATTATTAGTTTGACTGGGGATGTACTATTTTAATACCCTTCCCCAAATTATATTGATTTAATTATGATTATGCTATTTGATTATGTAATTGGAAATATTTCAGTTTTTATTTTCATAGTTGGAATTTATTTATTTATTTTCTTTCACCCACTTCTTAAGAGGAATGAATTATACTTAGTATGTGACAAGTGGAGCCTACTATATTCCCACGATGAATCGGTATGTCTAAAGAGAAAAATCAAATAGAGTTATTAGGTGAGGCCTTACCAATTTTTTGAATGATGTCTAGAAATGAGGTTATTACACAATGCTTTTGATATTTTGGGGATATTAATTACCTCATACAAGATTATATATTTATGTTCAATTTGAAAATTATAATAATTATTACATTCATAATTATGATACAAGTTCGTGTTATTATTTACATGGAATTATTTGATCAGTTTCTATTTATATCATAATATTCTCTAGTAATTGAATGAACATAACATGTTTCATTAATTTAACCTTCCATATTGATTATGAAACCTTATTTATGATATGTTACATTGTACGGATAACCATACTAGGAATTTTAGATAACACCTTTTATATCATTTGTTTTTCCCAGGATACCAGGATGTGTTATATGAATGATATGCAGAGATATACTACTATAAATAGTAATTTACTCAATGTAAATATTATATTGTAATTTATGTTTATAATTATAATGTGTGATTCATTTATGAATCTAGTTTAAACAAAATAATATTCTATTCAGTTCAATAGGATGTGATTTCATGTATCTAGAAACAATTTAATATAATAACCACTAGATCTAGGCATCTACTGTAACCACCCAGGTAAATAAAAAATTATTTGTTTTCATTCTCTAATTCAATGTTTAAATTAATTATAAATATATAATAAAATAATTGGTATTTATAGAAATTAATTAATCTATACTAACAGAATAGTAACGTCACAGATTAGACTATAAGTTAAATTTATGTATATTATAAGTGAATATATGATACATTTATATCATGTAATAATTAAATAAATTTTGTGAAAATGATAAATTAAGTGTTGGTATTTTTGGTGAAACTTAAATGTTAATTTACAAATATATAAATAATATATTAATTTAATTGAAAATTTATCTTTTTAAAATAGATCATAAATATTTTTTTTATTATGATTATAATATAATTTTATGATACTTGAATTAATTTTCAGTAGGGTCAAAAAATTAGTTATAAATTTAAAATATGTTTGTACGAATAAATTGTGTTTAAAATTAAAATAAAAACATACTATATTTATAAAAATTATATTCATAAAATGTATATCATATTTGAATTCAACACCTCAGAATGTGTTTAGGGTTACATTTTTAGTGTTTTTTTCTATAATAGTTGAATTTTTGGTGAATAGTGAAATAAGGTAATTTACAGTAGTAGTTAAATACCTAAATATTACAGTGATAGATCATGTACAGCTTATGTAAGAAACAATTGTTAAAAAGAACATACAATATTTAATTTATTTATTCATAATAACCCTATCTATTCATATAAAGGATCCAAAATAATTAAAAAAAATGAATAAAATAATCAAAACACCTCTCTCCACCACTATAAATACCAACACTCCCCACATCTTCACCACACACCTCAAAATCATTAATTCTTGAAAAAATTAAATAAATTAATATTACCAATAATATCCTCCAATTACAGGAGCCTTTGGTGTAAAAAATATAATACTAAATCCAATTTCCCTAAAGAGGTTCTCAAGGTGGATAATCCAAGAGGTAAATTCATCTTTCATTTTCTATTATTTTAATTTTAATTTTTTTATTTTCTAATCCGATTTCACCTACACTATCTATAATGACGTGAATAATATAGTATCATACATTTACTATAATTTTATTTTGTTAATGGAATATCCATCATCATGCATCCCCCTCCTATTCTTATTCTAGGAAATGAAAACATAAAATGTGATGCGTCAATTCACCGCCTTCATGGATAATGAGTTTTCATTTTCTATTACCTTATTCTAGGATGGGAATAAAAAAATTATTGATGAATAATATTTTAATATGTAATATATAAATCGATTAATGTTCTAGAACTAATTTATATACATAAAACTAAATAAAATGATATATGTTCGGGATGGTCTTAAAAACCACCAATATATTTTGATTCATTTTCATTAATGTTTTATATAACGAACCACCCACATTTCATAGAACAAAATTATATATGGTATCATTTAAAATTATGGAGACATATTAATTAAATTTCATTCCACTTATGATGTTTTTCTTCTATTTGACAATAAAAATCCATAATGGACCAACCTTGGATACCATGAAATAAATGCAACAAAACAAATAAAAATATAAAATATAATTAATTAATGGGATGAAATAAGAAATAAAAATATCATATAATGTATTATAAATATGACTATAGCTCTATAAAAAATTTACAACACTCTTGAAACCGTAATACATGAGTTTTAACACTTTTTAATAATGTCAAAACCAAAAAGTGACATTTCATTAGAACCCATCATTTAAATTTTTATTTTAAAAAAATTAAAAAGTAATGTTTTTATGATGAATGTATTTATATTTTATAATTATGTCCTCGTTCTGGTACATTTGGTATTATAATGGGTGGGTTTGTGATATACCTCAAATTCATTTAGTATGTTTTTGTGGGTGGTTTCCCATAATGGTTATTCTAAGTGTAACTAATTTGGATACATCATAAGGTACTAGTGAGGGTTATATTGTAAGGTATCCAATGGGGTTACTAATCATAAGGTAATCATGAGGGTAATAATATTATGTGTGTATGGAATGAAAATGATTCCTCATGTTTCCTAAAAGTTTTAATTTTTTTAATGTTTTATAAAAAAGCTCATGTTTTCATATAGTATCTATATGAGGCATTAAGGGTGAGAAGTATATTTTTTCAAATTGATTTCATAAAATTATAAGTATAAATGAACTAATAGTTTATTTAATTCTTTTTACTTACCTTACTTATCTTTTTTGTGATCATTATATTTTTTTAAAAAAAATTCACAGGGTTTCTGTTTGGTAAGAGGAAATAAGAAGGCATGTTGAATGTTGTGAATATTTTTTATGCAAATAAATCAAGTTTTTTAAAACAGTTTTTAATATAAATAAATGAGATTTATTAATTATAATACATTATATATTTATGGGGGTTTTGTGTATGAATTATATCATAATTATATTAAAACTAAACCAAAATATATCATTGGGAATTTATGAAAGTGAAATCTAGATGATATATTTATATTATTTAATTTTTAAGGTTGGGTCCTTATAGTTGGTTTTATAGAATGTTTTAGATAAAATTCTGTTTTAGGATGATATTAATATAATAAAATATATAATTTTTCACCTTATCATTGGGTCAAAATTATATATTATTTTAAAATCACCAAAGTTCTTCATCAATGATATTTCGGTTCAGAATGATTTTCCACATAATAAATAGGGAAACTAATGTTATAAGTCATATAGAGGATGAGATCATTCCGAATCCACATCCTGGAATGGTGGGAATTTAAATTGATTAGTTTTTTATAGTAATGTCTCATTTGACGAATGATATAAATGGCGGTGGAATCCATTAAAGAGAAAACCAATAACTTCCGAAAAAACATGATGATAGTGGAATATTTTATTAGGGAACACCATCCTATTTTTAGTGGATATTCTAACCCAGTAGTTGATAAAGGGTGGATTAAAGACCATGAAAATATATTTTATGTAATCGTGTATTTGTACAATCAAAAGGTTATTCTTTATATTTAACATTTTGAAGGCCAAGATGACCGGTGGCAGATAGTGGTCAAGAATTTCATGCAAATAACAGAGATTGATTCCTTAAAAGGTGGTGAATTTAAGAATATTTTCCTTGAAAAATACCATCATAATGTTTTTTGACATTTTATGAAAAATAAATTCCTTGAATTGAAAAAAATGAATAATATTTAGTGCCCTTTTACAAATAATACATCACTCTGTTTGAATGTTATGCTTGAAATATTATAAGGGATGTTGATTTTAAAATCTACTATTTTTGATCAGGATGGAAGCCTTGATATTGAAGGGAATTGGATTCCCATGATTTCTAATGATTAAGATATTTTTTCAATGTATTGAGATGTTACAAATGGATATTTATGATGGATATGTGTAATTTTACAAAAATGAAAAGAAAAAGACTATATTAAAAGAAATGGGTAAGAATCAATCAAATAATTACGAAGTAATAAATTCCACTTTCTAGTTTGTTAATGGTTTAGAAAAAATAACCATCGGGAATGGCTTATAAAATAAAGGAAATGTTTTTTTCATTTCTATGTTTAGACATATGGATAAATATTTCAGTGAAAATGATCATAATGTTTAAATACAATAGGAAAACTACAAGTTGGTTTAAATGTGGTGAGATGGTTAATCATTCACATACCTTCCCAATGAAGGATATTAATGATGAGAAGTAAGCATACATTAAGAATAGAGTTTTGGTGAAATTATTTGGGACTACATAAGAAGATATTGGGGAATCAAATTATGTGATATCAGGTATATAGTTTGTAAAAAACATATTTTTTCTAATGAATTGTTTGACGCGAGGTCTACACATTCAATTATTTCTATGTATGTTATTGTTAAATTGGAAATTTATCCTCCTAAAATGAATCCATAACTTATAGTAAAGGAAAAATGGGATATATTAATGAAAAATAAATTATAATAATAATTATTTTATTTTTTATGGAATGAAATTACCTGAAAACGTTTTTGTTTTTACTTTAGTGGAGTTTGATGTTATACTGTATATGGATTGGATTTCTCTTTATCAATATAAGATTGATTATGGAGCTAAAAAAGTTATTTTATGGATGTGTTTTAGTTTCTATATAATAATGAACCCATACCATTGATAACATATCATTAATCTCATAAAATATGAAAATATTGAAAATATATTTATCTTGAAAATATTGTTGAAATTAAGGGAACTATTATTATTAATGATGTACTAGTGGAAATAAATACATGGATTTTTTTCATTATTTGTTTCTCTGTGTTATACCTGATTGAGAAGTTGAATATATTATTGACATAGTTTGTGATCTGAAGCCAATTTCAAAACTCCATTTTCTATTGAATCAAATAGAAATTCTTGAAATGAAAATGTCACTGCAAGAGTTGATTGATAAAGGTTTCATTCATCATATAACTTCACCATGGGGTGATACTAAGTTGTATGTTAAAAAGATATATGGTTCCATTAGAATTTTTATTCATTATAGATTTTTTAACAACATTACTATTGAGAATAAATATCTATTTCTTTATATAGATTACTTGTTTTATCAGCTTTATGGAGCTCATTGTCTTCCCAAGATTGAATTATGATCTTGGTAACATCAATATATGGTGAAGGGGGATTCCATCGTGAAAAACGATTTTCATACTATATATGGGATTGATGAGTTTTTTGTTATACCTGTTGGTTTGAAGAATTCCCCTACTACGTTTATGGGTATTATAAATAGAATCATCTGTGAATATTTGGATAAGTTTTTTGTTTTTATTTATAGTGGAAATTTAGAAAATGTGATTTTTTTTAAAAAGATTTTTCTTCATTGGTTACATTGTCAATAAGGATGAAATTACCGTTGATCCCACAAAAACAAAAGTTATTGGTGAATTGGAAGGACCTAAAAATGATAATGAGATTCGTAGTTTTTGTTGATTATAATAAGACTACCAACTATAAGATAAAAACTTTACATGGTTATCTAGCCCACAAACTGAGTTAACTTGAAAAGGGTTTAAATTTATTAGGATAGATAAATTTAAAAAAAATTCAGTAATATAAAAAATTATTGGTTAGTTATCCTATTTTGGATCTACAACCATGTAATGTAGTATTTTTCATCTACAACCATGCTTCAATAAAGATACATGGTTGTGTTCTGATACAGAATTATATTGTAATGTATTATTCTACAAGGAAATTTAAAAATGATGATTTTAATTGAGACAATTATTCTTTATAAATAGAATTTTTTGGTGTTACTTTAAATATTTGGAGACATATTTAAAATGTGTTAAATATGAAATATATACTAACTTTAATGTTTTGAAGTATATATTCACTTAGAATAAATTGAACATGAGTCAGAGTAGATAGCTAGAAATGATAAAGTATTATGATTTCATGACCAATTACCATCCTAAAAAAAGTAAAAAACAAGTCACTACCTTGGGTAAAAACATATTTATATAATAAACATGTTATGTATGGAACATGACCCATTTATTAATGATTAAATTAATTTTTCCATGAAGTTGTGGGTTTAGGAAAATGCTCTATTTTGATTCATGTGTCGGTATAGTAATGTTTATTAGATATGATTATGCATGAATAGATCAAATTATATGAGTTTAATAAACCAGTATAATTTGTTAAAAGGGTATGATTAAAAGTTTGACCTCATAATTTGTTTTGAGAATTGGTAAGAGATTATGTTTGCCTTATAATTCCCAGGTGAAGAAATAATTGTTATGTGAAACTCATAGTTCTTTGTTCAAGTTTATCCTAGATGTACTAAGATATATAGATACCTCTAAGAGTATTATTGTTGGGATGGAATGAAAAAAGATATTTCTGATTTTACCAGGAAATACATGATATTTCAATAGGTTAAAGAAGATAGTTATCTACCAGAAGGGATGCTTTATAATTTTTTTATTCTAGAGTGGAATGGTCAAAAGATATTAATGGATTTCTAATTTGGACTACTAAAGGATTCTCAAGGTAATTATGTGATTTGGGTTATTGTTGGATGAATAACTAAATGTGCACATATTTTTTCGAATCATTATAATAAGTATTTAGATCATATTTATCGACTGTACCTCAAAGAGATTGGTAGCTTACTAGGATTTCTTTTCTCTATTGTATTTTACCATAATCCAAGGTTCACTTGAATCGTTTTAAAGGCCTTAAAATTTCATTAGGAATTGAATTAAATTTTAGCCCAACCTTTCATTCCCAATCTGATGGATAGAACAAGTGAATAATTAGACCTTGGATGAAATGATATGTTCTTATTAAATCGATTACTGTGAAAGTGAGGATCGAAAAATTTTATTAGATGATTTTTCTTATAATAACTATTTTTATTCAAATAAATGGAAATACCTTATAAAGAATTATATAAAAAGTACTATCAAACTCTAGAATTTTGAGATACATTCAGGGAATGGAAGTTGACAGGACAATAATTTTTACCAAAAGTGGCAGAGAAAGTAATGATGATCCAAAAACATATGAGGAAAGGATAGAGTGTCTAGAAAAGTTATAATATAACTAGAGTAAGGATATTAATTTTGAAGAATGTGATTAAGTATTTCTCAAGGTTTCTCCATTGAAAAGTTTTATACTTTTTTGTAATAAATGGAAGTCGAGTCCATGGTTCATTGAACCATATCAAATCCTAGAGAAACATAGATCAACAGCCTACTAAGTGGATTTTACTATGATTTTATCCAAGGTACATAATTTTTATCAGGATTCAATGTTTTGAATGTATCCTCTAAATTCATATCATTTTTTTCTGAAAATTAGTTTATATAGAAGAGATCCCTTCTAACGAGGAAGATCCTCTTCTGAATCATGATATAGAGATCAAGTATTTCAGAATACAGTAATTCACAAGATGACGGTTTTCTGGAGAAACTACATGGTTGAATAAGAAACTTTGTAGTATGAAAATTATATGAGGGAAATGTATCGTAAATTATATAATAAAATAAAAAAATTTAGGACACAATTTCTAGGGGGATAATGTAATAACCATGATACTTATAAAATAATTTATATTCATTCTGGAATTAAATTTTTTAATAACTTATAAATGTATATTGAAAAAATTGTATTTATTGAAATTAACTGTTCTATAATAATAGAGTTGTTACAATACCATTGAGAATATAAATAACATTTATATATCATATAAGTGAAAATATGATTTATTTATTTAAAAGAATATGTAAATAAATGATTATAAAATAAAAAATTAAATGTTTATATTTTTCAAGAGACATATATGTAAATATAACATATTTTAATTAATAAATTAATTTAAAATTTTTTTAACATCATAAAAAAGATTCCTATATTAATATTTTTTTATTATGATTATAATATAATTTTACAAGACCTTAAATGTTTTTTGTAAATTCTAAAAAATCAGATACAATTAAAAAATAATTATTTTTTTAATAAATGATTATTTAAAATAAAAATAAATGTTATCATATTTTTTTTCATAAAATGGAGTTCATTTTTTATTTATATATATTAAAAAAATGGTTATGGTTAATTTTAGTGGATTCTCTAAACTAATTGAATTTTTTGGAAAAGTGAAAAATGTAAATTTATGGTATCATGTAAATACATCAAATATTGATTCGTGAATGATTTATGGATTATATAAGACCCTTTGGTTTGAACTCACATGAACAAGTTACCATATTTAGTTAACATAAATCTTATTATTCAAATTATTGATCCAAAATAATAAACAAATGATTAACATAATAAAAAAGAACCCCTCTCCTCCACTATAAATACCACTGCTTTCCATCCATTCTTCTCACAACTAATAAATCAAGGAACATGTCAAAATTGTACCAAATAAACTTCCCAGAAAATATTCCATGACTAAGATCCTTTGGACTAAGAAAAAGGCCAAATCCAATATCCCTCAAGAGGTTCTCAAGGAGGATAATTCATGAGGAAAAACCCTCTTTCATTTCATTTATATTATTATCGATTTCATTTCATTTCTTATCCTCTCCTCACATAACCTTTATAAAGTGAAATAATAAATCCACTATAATACATATAATATATTTTTATTGTGTTCATGGAATATCCATGATAAAATATATCCCGTATTCTTCATATTATATAAAATGAAAACATTGTCTATGATGTGTCGATTCACCGCCTTCATGGATGATGCATTTTCATTTTCATTTAATACCGTCAAGGATAGTAATAAAACCATTTTTATGGTTAATAAATATTTTTATTAGCAAATTATTACATTTTTTATCATTTGATCTAATTTATAAACATAACATTTAATAAAATAATATATGTTTTTGATGGTTGTACAAACCTCCAAAATAAATTAAATCAATTTCATTATTGTTTTATAAAATAAATCACCCTAATATCAAAAAAAATGATAGACAAAAATAATTTAAAATTATTGAAATATATTAATACAATTTCATTTGAAAACTTGTTTTTTTCTTCCATTTGATAAGAAAAATGATCAATGAAGATGTTCTGGAAACCATGGAATTAATGCACCTATAACGAGGAATGAAAGAAAATTTATTAATAAATTTGTGTATAAGGGTTCTAAAAAGATCATATATGGTATAATAAATATAAATATTGTTCTATAATTAAATTATATTAGTCTTTAAACCATTATATTGAAGTGTTAACCCCATTTAAAATAATTTAAACTTCAGGTAAGGGGACTTCCCTTAATAATCCCATTTAATTTTTTAAAAAAACTCTATAGGATTATTTTTATGATGCATGTATTCTTGTTTTATAATAATTTTCTAGTTATTGGGTATTATTTAAGATGATGGTTGGGTCTGTGATATTTCTCTAGCTCATTTTGTAAGTTTATGTTTTAAGTTGATCTTAATTGTTATTCTATGTTTAACAGTGATGGTTACATAATAAGGTAGCCAAATCGGATACAATGTAAGGTAGTTAGGAGGGCTAAAAATCATAAGGTATATTCATGGGTTACATTAATACGATTGTATAGTAATAAAATGATTCCCTATTTTACTAATTTTGTCTTATTTTTTTCAATGTTTTATGGAAATCTCATGTTTTCACAAAGAAATTATATGATTATTTTAAGGTTAGAAGCGTATATTTGTTAAAATAACTTCATATATTTATATTTATTCATGGAATAATGGTTTATTAACTTTTTTATGTATATCATGCCACTTTTTGTTCTCATTTCAAGTCTCAATTTATTTTTCATAGGTGTTAATGATGGGTAAGAAGAATTAATAAGCCAATACAACTGTTGTGATGATTTTTCATGAAAAGAAACCATGTTTTTTGACACTTTTATTATAAAATAAATATATATTATTTATGTAGCATTGATTTTAAATTATTTTGTTTTTTTATGTATGAATTATAACTTATTTTTCTAAAACTAATAACAAAAAAGATGTTTGGAAATATAGAAATAGGAATTATAGATTATTTAATTAAAATATATAATGATTAAGGATGGGTCTATATATATAGCTCCAGTGACATTTTAATTAGTTATGTATGAAACATCGATAATGTTTCTTGTATGAGATTCCAAAATTATATATTCTTTTTGATCAGGAATCATTATCTTACGGATCCATGTTATCGAAGTTAATTTAATTACTATTCTTTTCTACAGAAATATATCATAATTTTATTTTACATTATCATTTGACTTCTTTGTATTTTTTTTAAAATTAAATTTATTAATGTTTTCCTCATGGGTAACTTTTAACTCCCTTTAAAATGATTAAAATTATTGTTTATTTTTAATATTTATGATGTGAAATGATTTTTACACTATCATGAATATTATTTTCATTGAATATTCCATTATAAGTTACATAGTTTTTTTGAATAAATGGATACTAACAATATTTTCTATAAAATGTTATTTTTCTAAAATTCACTATCAACGTGTAAATGATATTTTCCACTAGACTTTGTTTTATGATTTTTTTATTAGTCATTAATGGAAAAAACATTATTTTACATTGGATACATCAAGGAAATGTTCTAATGATACCATAGATATTATTTATTTGGATATATTATGAAAATTTTAAATAGATTATCATGGAACTAGTTACTTTTCAATATGTAAATCATGGTATGAATAAATAATTGTTTTTTTCATGTTAAATAATTCTATATTTTATAAGTAATTTTTAGGTCATTGTCCTTTTAATTTATTTATAACGAATGAATATCTCAATAATACACATGATGATGGGTCATATCAATATAGCTCTAAATATAACTAGAAAAAGGGATAGAGTTAGTCAGTTATTGGTTTCCCTTATGAAATTATTAGAATTTATCAGGTAATTTATTCCCTTTGTAAAATTTTTTAGTGTGATTTGAAAATAATGTTCTATGTTTCCATGATGTTTTTTTATACATGTAACAACTAATAATGAATATTTTTATCAAGTATAGTTTCATATAGATTATGATTTTTGATTACATGACTCTTTTTTAATGATAAATATTTTTTCCATGTCCCATATTGTATGATCTATGTATTAAGGGTATAAGTTATATTATGTTGTTCTCATGAACTTTTATTATGTCATCATATGCTTATTATTTTCTTGTAATCATTAATGACATTCAATAGTTCATTCTTATTATTACACATACTAAGAATTTTAACTCACCCTTTTATAACTCGTTTTCTTAAGGTATTGATGAAATATTTTATTTATATTATTCATAATACTTTTAAAAGATTTACAAAACATATTTAGAGATAAAGTAGATTTCCTATGAACCAATTTTTTATGTATGAATATTTTTATGTAATAGCATTTATATGTTTTCGGAATATATAAATCTTAATGTTTCTTTGTCATGTAGGAGACCAAATATTTCAATTTGATGTTTTTTTAAAGGGTTGAATTTATTTCAAATTTATCGACATAAAGGACAGATATATAAACATAATGTTTTAAATAATTGGTTATAGAGTTTCATTTAATGTATGATATAGTTTTTATTTGGGTAGAGATTTAGATAACATTATATATTAATATTCTCTCATGTGATGTAAGGTTTATAGTTATAGATATAATCATGTGTTTATATGTTTAATGTTTATCATAAGTACTATATTTAGACCATGATTTTCAATATTTATATGTAGGGATTATGATGTAATGAATTATAACTTGTGTGACGAATTATTGGTTTGGGTATTATAATACCAATAATTTTAACATGAAGTTTTACATTGGGAGAATGATATTTAATTTTTTAGGGAATTATGATGAATGATTTTGAAAAAAAATGATGATAATCCATTCATTAATGTTTATGTTGTTGTAATTAATTAGGATATTGGGTCATTTATATGTTGAATGATTTAACATGAAATTTTGGTAATATGTTTTGAAATATTAATTTTAAATGTATAGATTCTTCATATGAATGATTATACTTTTTGGATATTATCTTGTCATTTTATAACCATGTAACTTCCTAAAATTTCCAATGAATTATTTTATGAATTTTCATTAAAAAATGTAAATATAAATGCTAAATAAATTACATTATTTGAAATAAAAAAATATTTATAGAAATATTTATCACACATATAATTCATTTAAATATTATTCATAAAAAATATATATGTATTTATTAAAATGGTTTTAGAAAAGAGAGTGTATTATAGGACGAGTGATAACTCGTTTCATCTGTTATAGACAAGGGGATCGAACCCAGGACAGATGGGCGACAAAAACATATCGCATTCTCTAAAAAATCTTGATTACATACATCCATATTTCTTCCATCATATATACATGTTACGATATATATGATTCATTTAAATATATATTCATGTTGGATAGTAATATTCCTTTTATAAATAGTCTAATTTCCAAATCATCTCAAAAATTAAGTCATTGTAATTTAGTAGTTAAATAAAACATGATTTCTAGTATTATTATTATAAAATTTTATGCACTATTTCATGAAATATTATGTATTATTAAATATAAATATTAAATTATGATATCTTTTCAATTTGGATTATTGTTTATTTAAATGACTTTAATATATCTCAATATGTGTATATGTTTTGTTACATTAATGTAATTCTTCTTAAAAGGTTATGTAACACCTTTCGTAATAATAAATAAATAAATAATACTTTATTTCATGGAGATGAATACATTTATTATATGATTATATGCAGAAAAGTACCCAATATGACAACATGTAGATGCATAACATTACTTTAACATCTTATAAAAACTACACATTATGCAAAAATATGGACTAATATAACATGTAATAGTAATGGGATATACATATTGAATGATAATAAATTTAGTAAATAACATATGTTGACATCTAATACACCATGTGGATTGATCATTCAATAATGATTATAAAAAGGAAGAGAAATAATAGGAAAAATAAACATTAATGAATGGGTATGTACTTTTGTAAGAAAATTAGTAAGTAAAGAAGTGAGAATAAAGGTGTATTTATTGGTAAACTTTTTTTCTATGATTGTAATTTTTATATAATATGGTTGATCATCGTTATGACCATTATTTAATAAGAATTCTTTTCATTATTATTGTTGGTTATGTTGATGAAATGAATTAACTCACTAAGTAATTTTAATGATATACCTAAAAATGTTTCCTTAGAGAATATATATACATTTGTATAATAATATATTTTATGATAAATTTATAAGTTTGAAAATAAATTTAATTTTCAATAAATAAAGTTGTATAATAATTTTAAAAGAATATTAAATCTGAATGTTGTCATTCAATGTTTTTTAATGGTAGGAAATTTATATTTCTCTTGAATTGGTAAATTAAAATAAAATAGGATATTTACTAAAATATTAATATTCAAAATTTAGATAATAATTTTTGTAAAATAAAAATAATTTATAGACTCATCCCTTAAAATTTATCTTATAGTGATTTGATAGTGATTTTCAAAAAAATAATATTTTATTTCTAAAAAATAAAAATTTTCATTTAGAATGCAATTTGATTTTATTATATAAGAATTTTATAAAAACGTAAAATATATGAGGAATTTATTCAATTAAAACAACATTAAGGAAATATTAAAATTAATTTAAAATATTATTTTTAAATTGAAAAATTACACATTACATTTTTGAACAAAAATTAGATTTTTTGAAAAAAAAGTTATTTTCGTTTTGTGCCCATTAATTGAGCTGGTTAGTGGTTTTATTTAGTTTTAGGAATTCCATAGATATTAGAAAAAATTATCATAATCAATAATAATATAAAAGACTGTTTGGTACTGATTAATCCTAGATGTTGTTGGATTATATATTAAATTAACCTATACATTAACACTTAAAACCACCCCTCTTTAAGTACAATTACCCCTTCCCCTCATCTCATTCCACAATAATGGTTTTTATCTTTAATTCAATCTCAATTAATATCAAAAACGAATATACATGGGTTTTTAAGGTTCTATGGAGTTCTTGTTAAGAATTAATAATAATCCTTCCAACATAAAGGTCCCCAATCATCTTCTTTATTTTTTTCATGTTCATTACTTCATTGTCATGTATTTGTTTTTGGATTTTATTATTAAATACATCTCTTATTTTATTAAATATTGTTATATTCCATTTCATATGATTGAAATGATATTATATGTAATCTATATAAATGTATCTTTCTCTTAATTCTTTATTATGTTGAAGTAAGTGTCTTCAATCTTCCTCTTTCCTTTTTTAGGTTCATTAAATTTGTTGAATTACATATTATATATAATTCCATTCTTTTTATTTTGTGGAATTATTTTCTATCTGATATATTTTGAATGGGATTTTATTTAATACCTATAATTATATCTTTTTCCTATGACATTACTCTACCATATTGGGGAGCCTTAATTGAAAAGTCCATGACACTAGTTGCATAGATCAGATTCCTTATATTAATACATTTTCATGATTACATGAAAGACATATCTCGAAGTAAATATTGGTTCACTATTATTGAAAAATAAGATAAAATCACAAGGTTAATATTACAACATGAAATGAAATACATGACAATAATTCCATTAGAAACATCCATGACTCCTATATTATCCTAGAAATTCAATCAAAATATTATTCTTCACAACCTTGGGAAAATAAATCATAAGAAATGGGTTAGCTCAAATTATCAATAAGGGTACGTAATATAATGGATGTTATCATAAAAATAAACACTAGGCATGTTGAACTACTAAAAACATGCCATTAAAAATATATTTGAGCATAATATCGTACGAATGAAAAATCATTAAATAATGCCATATAAATGACCATAAGTTAATTAAACATATCCATCAATATTATAATAGCTGAATAATAACATGGAATTCCAATTTATAAGACCATAATGAGGGAATTCATAATACCGGACATCTGAAACATATTTTCGAGGCTATGACCAAGACACCTGAAAAACTGGGGTAAGGCCTAAGAAAAAACCAAATTCTATTTGCTCTCATGAGACCTAAAAATTCATCAAGGGGATATATCAGGCCCTACCCTTCACTTTCTAGTCTAATTAATTCCACATATGAATGGGGTTAAAATTAAAAATCATATAAAAATGAAATGTAACTAACATTCCCCATTAATTAAACATAATCACTAACCATTCTGACTAAGTAATTAAATGATATCATAATAGAACATCCATGGTCAAAATTATCATAAACCATTGAATATATTATTTTATATAATAAAAATAGGATATTTATCTCAATAAGACATATATTTTATCCAAGGTGTTGAAATATACAAAAATACTATAATATATTCATGGAGGAATTTTTGAGTGAAATACACTTTTACTTTGAAAAGAATAGTTATTTTCGAAATATATTTTCATAAAACCGAAAATATTAACAAGTATTTTATCATGATTAAATGATTAGTTTGAGAAAAATGATTTTGTATTAAATCATATAATAGAGTGAACAAGAAAATAAGTACAAATTTGATAATTTCCCTTTAATCAGACTTGTTTATTGGAAAGAATTGCGAAAGATCATTATGAAACATTTACCTCCCCATAAAATAAAGAAGGATTCTGATTGGTAAAAATATATATAACATTAATATAGAAATTATTAGGAGTAAAGAAGAAAAATTAATAATTTAATAGGTATTAAATTATACAAAGTATAACCCAAAATAAAAAGGAGGTTCGGGTACAATACCCTTACCTTATGTCTGAATGTGTTATGAAATTGACCATAACATCCAAGATAATCAAATTAAATCCATTAATTATTTAATTAATAACCTTAAATACATTTATTTTATTTGTTATGGTTTATTTAGTTCATTTTTTGATTTATTGATATGTTATATGATTGACTTTTGTCGGTCAAGAGTGTTCGTTTCCTTGATTTCATGATCGGTTCGCTTGATTATAAGTAATGTATTTCATTCTAAATTGGTATAATTATGAAGAATTGGAATTTAATTTTATTTATGATAATAACGAAGATTAAATGGTTTTATATATCATTTGTTTACATATTATGGGGATGAGTTATTAGATAAGACATTTATTGATAACTATTTAGATGTTTACTCTAGTTTTTTTATCACAATAAAAAATATTATTTCTATTATTTTGTATCATGCACAAATTACGAATAAAAATAATTAAATAATATATAATATATATTTTATAATATTTTTGACCTATTAAATTATTTCTTGAATAGAATTGAATTATAAATTGAATAAAAGGCAAGTCATCCACAATGGTTATAAATTGGCACCTCCAGGATGATGATTTCGTTTGTAAAATAAAAGAGGGATAATTAGGATATTTAAAATGGTGATTAGATTTAAAATAAATAATTAAATTATATATATGATACAATAGTTATCATGATCAATTGGATAGAGGAGGTTAGTAGAAAATTGTAAAAGAAGATAAATTGAAAAGAAATTAAATGAAAAAGGAAGAGCATTTACCTCTTAAAATAACCACCATGAGAACCTCCTTATGAAAAATATTTTTGGAATGTTTGAAAGAAAAAGGATTCATGGAAATAGGTAGGGTCTAAGGAATAATATTTGGGTATAATATTGATATGTTTAAATGCTTATATGAGTCGAGAGAAGATGTAGTAATGGGTTCTTATTATAGTGGAGGAGAGGAGTGATTTTTGAATATCTTATTCATTATTTTATTATTCTACTTAAGAAAAGAAACAATATTGATTATTGTTACAAAAAATTGTAAAAATTTCTTGTGAGATCGAACCAAATTCCATTTATATCATCCATGACTAAATCATGATGCCAAAACTCATTTATTCTTCATATTTTGTAAATTATCGAATTTCACTATTCAAATAAAATTCATGTATTTCAGAAAAATCCCAAAACATTATCCACACCACATATCGATATTTGAAATTAAAAAATTATCTCAATTTTATAAAAATAATTTTATTAATAAAATAAATTTAATTTTTAAATAAAATCATTATTTACAAGAAAATTAAACGGTTTAAATTTAAAATTGATTTGATATTACTTTCAAATATTAACTGAGGTCAAATAAAAGTATCATAAAATAATAGGATAATAAAATATTTATTTAGGAATACATTTTTTGAAAACTATTCTTATTTAAAATTAATTTAATAATTTAAAATTGTAATTGAAAAATCAATAATCGCAAAAATATCAACACTTAATTATTAATTTTCAAAATATTCAATATCCGTTATAAGGTGACTATTTTTTATATACACATATATGGGTGAGTTTAAGGGTAATATTACTACTAATAAGGATAATTTTCTTTTAATATGGGTTAATTTATGACTCAAAAAATTCTATTTGATCCTATCATACCCTAAATGTCTTAATGATCTCAATTGTGTATGTCCGTTTTTCAAAATTCAAAACATAAAAGCGAAAATATTTTGTATAGTGGATATGTTATAATTATCACTTATAAAAAAATATTTTCTAAAAAAGGATCAGTGTCGCATGTATTTAATATTAAATATGCTTTTAAATCTTTGGGGTGTTACAATAATCCCCTTTAGAAAAACATCGTCCTCAAAATTACTAGAATGTTTACCTTATAAAGATATTTTTGTTGTTCTTCATCATATGTTCATATTGATCAAATTTCACCTATTCAATTTTATGATTTTTTTGGAGTATCCTTACATGTCGATTCACCTGATTCCTCAATACATATTCATTAGTTCCGAGAATCCAAATCAATACTTCAAAGTAAGTCAAGTCAGGATCCAAATCTATACCATTAGAAGTGAGGACATGCTTTAGGTCTTTCTTGTACATTCAAATCAATGGAACATAGAATACAATTTTTCCCATATAAATTCTAGCTATAACTTCAAAAGATAAAACAGAGCTTCAACAATCTACAGAATCTCAAAAGAACCAATGTACATGGGGATTAGTTTCCCTTTATTCACAAATCTTATAACACCCTTTAATGGTGGTATGTTCAAAAAAACTTGATCTACCTCTTGAAATTCCAAATCATTCCTTATATTATCTGTATATTTCTTTTTTTCTTCTTTTATATGCTTTGATATGGGTTTGAATAGTCTTTACATTCGTCATTGTTTCCTCCACATGCTCGGGGCTCACAAGCATCCTTTCCAAAAACTCATCCCAACATGTTGGTGTATGAAATATCTTACTATAAAATGCATCATATGGTACCATTTCAATACTATAATGGAAATTATTATTGTAAGAAAACTAAAAAAAGGTAAATAATTATCCCAAATACCCTGAAAGTCATGTAAAAATGATATCGACATGTCTTCTAGATTTTAGATCGTCCTTTATGATTTCCTGTCATTTTGTGTGTGATAAGAATTACTCAAATGAAGTTCAGTATCCAAATATTTCTGCAGACCTTTATGAAATTTTAATCTTAATCAGGGATATTTATCAAACACAGTTAGAGATTTGATCGGT
The DNA here is from genome assembly GCA_963277665.1 of Viscum album. Lineage (NCBI taxonomy): Eukaryota > Viridiplantae > Streptophyta > Magnoliopsida > Santalales > Viscaceae > Viscum > Viscum album. The sequence continues at coordinate 1,148,057,815 of OY728121.1, read as the reverse complement.
GAATTCTTAAAACTTTATTAATATTGTTTCATGCTAGGTGATCTAGTGTAAAATACAACCTTGTAGTGAGGAAATGTGCAGATTTGGTAAGTATATCAACAATTACCCAGATTGAATCATTTATTATTGGAGTTTTGGGTAGTCTAGTGAAAACATCCCAAGTGATATCATCCCATTTTCATGTTCGAATAGGAAGAGGTTGAATGAATTATTTGGGATGTTGTCTTTCAGCCTTTACCAATTGATATACTAATCATCTTGATATATAATCAGAAAATGCATGCTTTATGTTGTCCCTCCATAAATATTCATTAAAATACCTATATATCATTGAAAACCCTGGGTGCATATAGAAATTAAAACTACATTAATTATCCAATAACTCCCTTTTTAGATCAGGTATTGAGGGACCACGTAGCCTTATACCAAATTTTATAATTACATCCTCTCACATAAAATCAAGAAACATCACATCATTAATAATTGTAATATTCATTTGAATATACTAATTATCAAGATGAGAAGTATTAATTATTTAAAATAAATATAGTTGGTAAAAAAATTAAAAAACTAATCATGATTCACATTTTTTGATAATTTCCATATCCATATTCACTAGATCCATGAATACAAGATCCCTTGCAATCCTTATTTTGTTTAAAACTCCAGGATCAATCCTGATCAATGCATCAGCTAACTTATTTTCATTTCTGTGGTGGTTGTGTATGGAACAATCATAATCCTAGAGTAGCTCGAGCCATCAACTTTTCGTCATGTTGAGTTCTTTTTGTGAGAAAATATATTTCATGCTCTTGTGATCTGTATATATCTAACATCTTTCACCATTGAAATAGTGTCTCCATATCATCAGAGAAAATATTACACCTAAAAACTATTGATCATGAGATGGATAGTTATGTTCATTAATTTTTAACCACCTTTATTTATAATAAATAGTTTTTCATTCAATATGAGGACACATCCTAGTCCTTTTTTTGATGCATCATTGTAGATCAGAAACCCACCATTTTATGATGCCAGATTCAAGATCAGATCATTAACTAATATTATTTTCAATTCGTGTAAACATTCCTCAAATTATTTTTTCCATATGAAATTAACCCATTTATGAGTAATCATTTTTAAGTTGTATGCTAAAAGGGTGATGTTCTGAACAAAGCACAAATAATATTATGCTATACAAATAAAACTAAATACCTCAATTATGTTCGTTGCGGTAAACTTTTCTTGAACTATCTTTTTCAACATAGTATACACTAAAATTTCATCATTAGAGACAATTTCACTGAGAAAAGAAACATCTTGAGTTCATAATTCACACTTGATATACTAACCATATAATTTGATTCATCTAATATTCTTCAGAATAATGATCAAGTGATTCTCATGGTCATCATATATTTTTTAGTATTCCAAGATATCGTCAATACATACCACAACCAAGTCATTATGATATTCCTTAAAAATTTTATTCACTAGATCCTTGAAAATATAGTTTAATTTGTTAGTCCAATGGAATTACTGTAAACTTGTATTTCCAATACCTAGTTCAAAATACTTTTTTTTGGAATATCTTCATTCCGTACATGCATATGATGATATACTGATCAAAGCTCAATATTCAATTAAAGTTGGTCTCTATGCACTTGATTAAATAAATCATCAATATTATGTATGGGATACTTGTTATTTATTATAATAGAATTTATTTCTATATTGTTAATGCACAACCTCATCAATCCATCTTTATTCTATACAAAGCAAACATGTGATCCCCATGGAGAAACACTAGGGCAGATAAATCCTTTATCAGTTAATTCCTCTAGTTTTATCTTCAACTACACTAAATTGACTATGAAAATTCTATAATGGGACTTGGAAATAGGCCCTGAACCAAGGGTTAAATAAATAAATAACTCAACTTCCTACTGTAGAGGATGTCTACTTACATAATCTAGAAATAATTCAATGAATTCATTCAAAATTGGTACATACTAAATTAGAATATTTCTTCCCTCACCCATAATTATTGCATTGTCTTCCTCACCAAGAATTGAATTCAATAGAGCTACTAGGGGTGTATCTAGATAAGAACCAGATGGTGATGTTTTTTCTCAAAAAATACTAGATTATTCACCATCATCAGTAATCATAATTTTCTTCTTCTTGAAATATATTTGACCATCATATTTGGAAATCCTTTAAATACCATGGATTATATCATAGTTGACCATATGTTTGATGATAAAATCAGAAGATAAAGAACATTTATATTGTATAATGGGGATTTCCTGACATATATATGGTGTAATGAGAATTACCATTGGGTTTTTACTGACAACTCCCATATTAAGGTGAAATGAAAATGTCATATTTTTAAATCAATATGGTAAGACATAAAATAATGGGAGTATCTTGAATCAAGTAAAACATTGTCCATGTTTGAGGGAATGAATATAGTGCCTTCTACAAAATCATTTGTAACTTCATATTTAGCAGTTGTGATCACCACAGTTTGGACTTGATCCCTCAATATTCTCTAGGGAATATTTCCTTAATGGTTGGGACAATCATTGGAAAAATGTACCATATTTTTATAATTATATAAGTTAACAGTGGGAGATGCTCCGTTTCCCTTTCAATATCGACATTGGTGGAATCTTTCTCTATATTTGTAAAAAAATCTTTTTTCCTATTAATTAAACTCCGGTGTGTTTTTTTCACAAATATCACATTATGGATCCTCTCTTTTTTATTATTCCCATTATCCATTACTTATTATTCCACCACTTTCTTCCCATTCATTCCTTTAATGTTATAAGACATTGATAATTATTTCTCTATCTTTATTTCACATGAGTCTATATCTTCATATTATGAGGATATTGTGGAAACCAGTTCCCTTTGGTGGAATTGTTTTAAACTCTCAAATAATCATTCAATCTTCCACCTAAAATTACGTAGGTAGTCTGTGACATGGCGTGAAATCCTTGTAAAATTGGATTCATAGCAAGAAGATCAGGGGTCCAGCATGAACCGGTCATCAAAAAAAATATAATAAAAAAGGAGTCAGTCATACAAGGGGTTATTACATAAGAGAGTGTTCATGAAACCACATCGATCCACCTCCAACATCAAAGGACAATAATCCTAGGCTGTGAAAGACCACATCATATTAAGATCAAGTATATCCGTTTTTAAGTGTATCCACAACCTTCTTAGCCTCCCAATACACATGGTAGACAACCATCTTTAACTGATTGACTTGGAAGAGAAAATTAACCCACTGAGATAGCACACGCCATGGTATATTTCGCGTTCTAGTGCTCAGAGCATGAACATCATTCATTGAGTCTGATTCAATCCAGAGCCATTTCCAGTTAAATTGGATAGAATACCTTATTTCATGAATCTTGGACCAATGTTCAGCTTCAAAAGAAGTTCCAAGGACAAGGTAATGATAAAAGCATCCCTTAACTAACCCACAAAATGTGCGGAAGAATACTCCACATCCAGCTGGGCCCAATGCACCTGATATGGCTCCAACAACATTTAATTTGAGGCATGGTGAAATTGGTGGTATCCATCTGATATGTTTAACCATCTGAGGATTGCATTGATAGCCTAAAACACCATGCATCCTAATAATTTGGAGGTCAAAAACTGTGTTATACATTACACCATCATGGATCACTAATGCAGCGTACAAATCCATGTGGATGGATCTCATTCCCTTCTGGAAATCAACAACCACACCATCAAACATGGCGCTATTCCTTGAGTCCCACAAGGCCGTAAAAAATGATGCAATATTAGTAATAAAAATGTTGAGAATCTTCTCACTATAGAGCACCTGTAGTAGCCCAGACAGTAGATAAAAATTCTGGATTCTGGAATCCACTGCTAATCCGAGCAGCACTCTCAAGTAGTTCCAGAGTTGACGGGCTTGATTGAATTCTATAAACACATGTTATATAATGTCTTCTCACTCCCTGCAAACAGCACACCTAGATGCCATCTGAAATCTAGCATTCTTCAAGTGTTCATAAGTGGGGGGCCTTTTTCCAGATCCTCCAAAGTAAGATAAACCGGGCTGGCTGAATGAATGGAGCTCTAAAATTCAGCATCAAGGTTGGGTCCTGGTCAGTCCAACCACATGCAATCTTGTAGAATTGTTTTGTGTCAATGATCCCATTCTTGATGTGTAGCCAAATCAATTTGTTAGAATCCATAAAAGCATAACTGTTAATTTGAGACAGTAAATAATCAAAAATATTCAGCTCATGCAAAGATTGATATGAGGGGAAATCCGAGATAGATAAAGAAGCAACTTCAGGCGTGACATTCATGAAATGCATGGGATGAACCAACCACAAGGTATTCCAACAATTAAGATTGCAGTCCCTTCTGACCAGCCATTTAGAATCCTTCGTAATCATTCCATATGAATGCTTAAGGGTGTCCCATACTGAAGACTGTAGGTAGTATTTATAACCATTAACCAACCGCTTTGTGAATCCGCCCCATAGGAATTCATCATCAACATCATTTGATATCAACCTCCATGTGAACTTCCCAATCATACCATTATTAAATGTACAAATATCTTTAACCCCTAATCCTCCCATTTCTACAGGTGTTATACATTCCATCAACTTCACTGCGACCAACTTCCTTTCAAATATTGATCTTTCCCACATAAAATCTTTGAACATGCTTTGAAGTTATTTAATCAATCCTTGAAACCATTTTTAGAGAGAGAATAAGTAAACAAATTGGGATGTAATCACTGAATTCACATGGAAAACCCTCCCAGCCTTGGAAATGGATTTCCCCTTCCAACTAGAAATCTGATGAGTAATGTCGGCATAAATACCTTCAAGATATCGTCATTTCACCCTTCCCCAGAAAAGAGCAATCGCGTGATACGAAAAGGGTAGGCATCGCAGCTTCCCCCATGATAATGGGTGATCCTATTCCTTTTTCCAGTAGTTATTCCATTTCCAAAAACAATTGAGGACTTGTACCAGCATATAGCTTATCCAGCCACTTCCTCATAATGAGTGAAAACAGACTTAATATTATATATGGTTCTCCTTGAGGCCTACCCCAGCAATAGTATATCATCAGCATATAGAAGATGGGATGGGGCATGATAATTAATACCAACCCTCATCCGTTTATACATACCAATATGAGCAAGATCATTGATGCATTGGCTTAAATAATCCCCAGCAATGGAAAACAGAATACCCGATAACGGGTCACCTTTCCGAACGCCTCTTGAGCAAGAAAAGAATCCTCTCGGTGAACCATCAATAGGAATTGACATCCTTGAGTATCTAAGAATAGTGCCAATCATGTTCAGAAAACAATTTGAGAACCCATGCCTATGAAGTATCTCAATTAAAAAGATCCATTTAAGGGTATCTAATGCCTTAGATATGTCAATAATAATGGAAATGTTCCCTTCCTTTGACTTCCTTCGCATGAGTATAATACTCTCAGAGGCCATGAAAAGGCATTGTTGTATATTCCGTCCAGGGACAAATCCAAATTGAATCGCAGTGATCATTCCTCCAACAATTCCACCCCACCTGCACATAATGATCATGTTGATGAGTTTAGGAATTTTATTCCCTAGAGTAGTAGGTCTGATGTCCTTAATGCCAAGATCATTTTCCTTCTTTGGAATTAGTGAAATGAAGCATGAATTCATCCCACGGGGAACATATGAATGGGAGAATAAATCCTTTATTGAATGATCAATATCATCCTGAACAATATCCCATTAGAACATAAAAATTTTATTAGTGAAGCCATCAGGAACCAGAGCACTATCATGATTAATATAGAGGAGAAATGATCTGATTTCCTCCTCAGAAGGTGGGGCCATAAAAGACTGATTCATCTGCTCATCAATATAGGTCCTAATGTTTTCCACCAGGTTAGTGGAGCAAAGCTGTCCATTATTAGAGTACAAACCTTTAAAATAATCAACAACAGCTGATGTTATCCCATCATCATCAAAATAAATCTAGTTACCAATTCTAATCACTATGTTTCCAGCACGTTCTATCTTCTCCTTATGCATTCTATTGAAGATCTTAGAGTTACAGTCACCATCCTTAAGCACATCACACTCAGTTGATTCCTATCCAGCCTCTCCTTAACCATGAGAAATTCCTAAAGCTTATTCTGTGCTATAATCTCCTTCCTAGACAGTGTGGGTGGATTCTCATGTTCAATATGAATCTTTAAAATATCCTCCTCATCCTTTTTAATGTCCCCATCAATTTTAGAAAAAGAGTTCACGCTCCATTCCTTAAGTAATCCTTCAAGATTACTCAGTTTGACAGCAATTTTGTAAAGAGGACTCCCAATGGGTTCATGCATCCAAGCCTCCAAGACAATTTCCATACACATTGGGATGACAAACAAGCATTATTAAACTTAAAGGGTTTCAGGACTGACCTCATCATATTGAAATTGAAATCAACAATGCCTAGATTATGATCAGACTGATACTTGGGAAGAGTAAACCCAGAGACCCAATGTATGTCTTTCGGTTTATCAATTTCCACAAGGGATCAATAAAGTTTACTGGCTTTCTTTCCTTTCCTTGTATATCTACACCATGTGAAATTAGTTCTAGCAAGAGGGGTCTGAATTGAATTACAGGAATCAATACACTCAGTGAAATCATAGGCTGCAACCCCATTAAAATATGTCCTAGTTTTTTCCTCAGGTGTCAAAATAGTATCGAAGTCACTGACAAGAATCCACCTTTGATCCATCCATAGTGATATAGCTTTATGATCCTCAAAGAGTTCCCTTCTCCTCATGTAAGAAGTAGAGGCATAAACAAACGAGACAAAAATATTTTGTCCTGAAATATTACAGCTAAGCATAATATTCTGAGGTCCATTAATGAATGAGTTAATATGGATGTTGTCATGCTCAAGACCCACAAGTGGTCCATGTTCAAGAAATTCTGGTTGTTGGATATCATATTGAAGCTAAGAGAACTACATTTGAATCCTTTTAAATTGACAAAGAGAATATTTGGCTCTGTAATACTAACAAGAATCGGTTGATAAGTCCTGATATAATGTCGAAGTTCTTTGAACGTACGGGTATTTCCCATCCCTTGACAATTCCAATATAAAATCCTCATTAACACTAAGCCATGCCCCTTTTCTGGGGCCCCTCAATTCTCTCAGTAGCACTTTTAATATTTACTTTCTTTCCTTTCCCTTTCATAGTTCCTCTATAGGTGGATTTGGAGGCCTCGCAAGATTTTACAGCCTCACTGCTCCCCTTCTCTTTACTGACATCACTCACACCATCCTACTCATTCCTTGTAGCATCATCCACACCAGAAACAACCTCAGGACTATCCGTCCATTTAGCATCATCCTCTTCCATTTCATCAGACCAGAGTTTCGCACTTAGAGGAGTGAACATGTTCTTACCTTTCAGGTGGGAAGAAATAGTGTTAATCTCCTTTTTCTTCCTAGCCACTTTGGAAGGAGAAACCTAGACAAAGGCCCCATATGGGTCAGATGCAACTTCTTGAGAATTTCCTGGACCACACCCATTCTTGTCATTACCTAGAATTTCACCCTGCTCAGGCCTCAGTGTTCCTGCTGTAATAACATCCTCACAAATAGATATCGTACAGAAAAAAAATGTGCCCCACTGCTCTCCCAACTCCTAGCTGCATTGGTGGGGGTGTTTTGATCAGCCACCTGCATAGAAATTACAAAAGGATCCATTGCATTCATATTATGAAAATTTCCTGCATCAGGTTCCCCCAAAGAGAACCCCGGACCCGAAGCATTAAAACCTTGTGAGAGCCTCTGATTAGGACCTAGACCCTGCACACATTCATGGTGCTCGAAGGCATTACTCTCATCATGTACCAATTCAGTCCTTGAAGCAGCAAGAAATGCAACTAGACCTCCATCCCGCCCCACAACATTAACATTCTGTTAGATCCTTTGATCAGAATCATCCTATTCTGGTTCAATCCACACAATAGCAGGCGATGCAACCAGACTTCCAGGTGTGTTCCCAGAAGCATTTCCAATTACCTAAGGATATGCCCCTTCAGCTAGAGGTCCTTTATCCTCATTTGGTTACCCCCATCATGTAATGGCCGCTGGTCAGAACCACCATCACCCTTAGAAGGAAAATTCATTTCCTTGCATTTCATTTATTTTAGGTGGTACCATCATGCCCTTTTCCATTACACAGTGAGCATATTTTGTCCCTCATGCACTCAGAGGTCAGGTGACCAAAGATCAGACAATTAAAACAAAATTTGGGCCTCCTTTCATAGATAATTTCCAATCTCATGATATCATCCCTCGTTGTGAGGAAAATACTTCCTCTAAAGTGCTAGAAAAATAAACTTCAATTAAGACACGGGAAAATTCCCATATCTAGGATTATATATTTGTCTATCCATCCGAATTAGATTACCCACAACTGAGGAAATGTCCCATTGGATACATGGATTCCAATAGAGCCAATTGATCTTGTAAATCCTAATCCAAAGTTGGGTGTGCATGCATCGAACTGTCATGGGATCATAATTCATATCTCATTCCTGCATACATAAGAAGCCATGGTTCAAAGGTATTGTACATTTTCTCCATGCCCTATTCTTACTCTCATCAAAGGGGAAGAAAACATGGAAGTATCCCTTTCCCATTTATGTCATCCTCCAATCGTCAAATACCCAAAAATCTGAGATCTTTTTCATCAAATCATTGAATTTCAAAAGCCCGCACCCGTGGGGGTGACAACCCGAGCAATAATCAAATGCCAACATAGGTTGACTCATTCATAAATAGCTTCTTGATAGGCCGAGACATGAGAAACCCTTCCTTTATTAATCACACATCATGGTGGTGGGGGCCATGGTCTGGAAATGATGTTCTAGATACGCTCATTACAACATCTGCAAATTTCTTCCGCTCACCTTTAGTGCCAGTGTGAGAGGGGTCATTCCTATCCTTCCTGGAGAGTGCAAACAATTATTTGTGGCCAACATATTATCCATTTTCACCAGTCACATCATCTCCTCAGAATTACGATGAGCAGTTATCAGTAGATCTAGGCTTCGCGGTCCCTGAAACCCCTTGAGCCTCCATCTCCCTAAAATTGGATTCATACAATTCAATGTTTTCAGCCTCTTTTTGATTCAAAAACATGAATTACCTCTATATATCTTCTTAATGTTCTTGAGGAAAATTTTTTCAAAGAATATTTCCTTAGTATCCCCCCATTCAATTTCTTTTTTTTTATTCCTCCTCCTTCATGTATTGAATTAATTACCAACACTAATTAGTATCTCCTAATTGATGGTTAACTTCAATGATAACCTTCTACATTTCATTATATCCCAATGCAAGAAATATCATCTCTATGGAAAATATCAAATGCTCCTCTATGAATAAGATTATATTACAATTTAATGATGGGGCTTGTTGTCATATAAATTGGTCTAACATTTCTCCTCCACATTTTGGATTACGATTCTCTATACGAGTATGTTTATTGTTCATAACCAAAATCATCAATCCCAGTATATTTATATGTTTCTCAACACCAGTCGCATTTCTAGTACTAGTATCATTATATTGAATATGAGTTAAATTCCTACACATCATACCTAATTTCATATGGTTTCCATTCTCTACACTAGGCTCCATTTACAAATAATGGCATACACTAAATTTGGTTATGAATCACAATTTATAATTTCGAACTAGAAAAACAGTTAACATAAACAGAAATGTTAGGAATTTTTAATCTAATTCTCATAAGCATGGATACTTTGATGAAATATTTACATTTAAATCCTATATAATGGTTTATAATGAAAATGTGAATCATCTTAATCATATCCCCAAGGAGTGCCAACCAGGTGTGCAATAAGGTATATTTTGATGTACCAGGTGACCCCAGGTCAATACTAAAACACCATATCAGATTTTTTACTCATAGGAACATCTGTTCATGGACCAAATCTTCTTTTAGTATCCCGACATGGATGTAGTTTCTAGGAATATCTACATAATCTATTCCATCCAAAATTATAGGATTTACTTGAATGTTTATCCTCATATTTTGTCTGATATTTTTTCCCTAATCGATGTTTTCTAAATCATGTTTCCATGTTTTCAACTAAACATCCTCTCACACCAACTATAAAGACCCACACCGTAGTTTCCCAGAGCTAGTGACTTATATTAATACATTGAAATGATTACAAATAAGTAATATCTGGAAGTAATGAAGAGTTTATTAGTTTTGTAAAACAATATATAAACACAAGTTCAAAATTACATCTTAAAATGAAATACATAACAACAATTTCATTGGAAACATATCTGACTCATGGATTATCTCTATTTTTCATTCATAATATTCATCTTTATATCCTTGGGAAAATAAAACATAAGAAATGGGTGATCATATATGATCAGTAAGGATAAGTAATATAGTTAAATTTAATATAAAAATAAACAATAGGAATCATGGCCATTTAAAAACACAATACATTATGAATATACTTGAGCATAATTTGGTAGGAGTGAAATATGATTAAATAAGGTCATATAAATGACTATAAGAGAATGAAACATTATCATTGGTATTATAATAATATAATAATAATATGGTTTATAAATAACTAATACCTAAATGAGGGAATGTATAATTTCAGACATCAGAAAAAAAATTCATGGCCTCGTCTAGGATGCCTGAAAATAATAGGGTAAGGCCTTGGAGAAACCCCAATTCGGTTTTGCCTCATAAGACCTACCAATGTATCTAGGGCTTATAGCAGCCCTCAAGAATAAATTTCTAAGTCCAATTCATTCCAATTACTAATGGGGTTATCATAAACATTATATACAAATTCAATGTAAATAACCATCCCCAATCTGTAAATATAATTACTAACCATTATAAGTAATGAATTTAATTGTTTCAAAATAGCACATCTATTGTCAAAATGATCATAAACCATATAATAAAATATTTTAGTTGATAAACATTATATATTGATCTCAATATGAAATAAAATTCCACAAATTTGTTGATATAGACAAAAATACTCAAATACAATCATCGAGAAATTTTTTAAAGATATACACTTTTACTTTGAAAAGAATATTAATTTTGGAAAAATATTTTCATAAAACCAGAAATGTATTAAGGTAGTTTTTTACATGTTATATTAGTGTTTCTATAAATATAATGGTTGATTAAAATAGATAATATATTTAAGATGAAAATAGGTAAGAATTTGATAATCTTCCATGAATCGAGCTTGTTTATCAAGAAGAATTACTGAATATATTTATAAAAAATTATCAAAAAATAAAATAAATAAGGATTATTATTGGTAAACATATATAGAACATTTAAACTTAATTTATGAAGATCATATTATAATAAATAAGAATTTAATTTTTATTAAGAGAGTCAATGAGTTATCTGAACGACATAGGAGGTTTGGGTTGAATGCACATCCCTTATATCTGAGCGTGTTCCTCAATGAACTATAGCTTCGGAGATAATCAAATTAAGTCCATTAATGAATTAATTAATAAACATATAAAAATCTAGTTTATTAATTATTGTTTTATTAATATTACATAAATCATTATTGATATGTTATATGACTGAGTTAGGATGTTCTAGAGTGTTTGTTTCCTTTATTTCATTATCAGCTCTACTAATTATAAGTATTGGATTTCATTTCAATTTGGAATAATTATAATGATTTGGAATTTCGTTTTTTCAATGATAATAAATAAGTGGGAATTGATATATATATATATATATGGATGTATATCAATTGGAAACATATTGTGAGGATGATTCATTATATAATTTATTTATTTATAACTTTTTAGATGTTTACGGCAGTTTTTCTATCACAACATTCTTGTTTTCTTCTATTATTTTGTATTATGAAGAAATGATGGTTTTAGATTCAGTACATAAGATATTATACATATTTTATAAAATCATTCGACCATAAAAATGATTTCATTACAAGCCTTAAAGGAGAAATTTATGAAAAAAAGTTCTTCATCCACAAAGGTTGTAAATTGGCACCTCCCGGACGACGATTTGGTTTATAAAATAAATATGGGAGAGAAAAGATATTGATAATTGTTAATAAATAAAAATGATATAATTGTAGTATATATATTATAATGGAGTTACCATTATCAATTGGATATATTAGTTTCGTAGAGATTAAGAAAAGTAGATAAATTGAAATGAAATTAAATGAAAAATGAAGAGGATTTTCCTCTTGGAATAACCTCCATGAGTACCTCCTTAAGGGAATGGGATTTGGTATTTTGAAAGAAAAAGGGCTACTAGACGTGGGTTTGTAATAGGGAAGGATACTTTGGTTGAAATTTTTGAATCATCAAGGCCTAAATAAATGAAGAGAAGAGGGAGTGAGGGTGGTTTTTATAGTGTAGAAGTGTAAGGATTTTTGAATATCTTATTCATTGTTTTATTATTTTTATCTAGAAATTAATTAGTGTTGATTATTGTGATAAAATATTGTAATAAGGAAATATTAGTTTGAACCAATTTCCATTTAAATCATCTATGACTCCAGCAAGATTCAAAAAATCATTTATTTTTCATATTTCATAAATTATTGAATTTTTCTATTAACAAAAATTTCATGTTTTTCATAAAAATCCCAAAAAAATGACCATAACCATTTTTTGATTTGTAGAATTAAAAAATTAGACCGATTTTATCGAAATATTTTTCTAAATTAGAGAAATTTATTATTTAAATATATATATTATTTAAATGAAAAATATTGATTTTAAATTTAAAAATGATTTTATAATACATTTAAAAAGTAGATGAGGTCCCAAAAATTTATACTAAAATCATAGTACAAGAAAATACTTATTTATGAATACATTTTAAAAAAATTAATCTTATTTTTAGTAAATTTTGTTAACATAAAATTTTAATTAAATATTCATTACTCACAAAAATATCAACACTTATTTATGAATTATTAAAATATTCATTATCATTTAATAGGTGCCTAAATTTTATTTTAAATTAAATGGGTGAGGGTAAGGGTACTATTTAAATTCATAAGGGTGAATTCCCATTCATTATTATCATGTTACTATTCACCAAAAATGAAATTTGATCCTATCATACTATAAATGTCTTATTGATCGCAACCATGTATGTCCATTTTTTTAAATCAAAACATAGAAGAGGAAAAATTATTTTTAACAAAAATGTTATAACTATCTTCTATAAAAAATTGGTTGTTTCATAGAGTCTAATGGTTTCATGAATTCTATATTAAAGTTATTTTTAAATCCTTGTGGTGGAAAATGGATCCTCATATTTCCTTTCTCAAGTTCATTAATTTTGTTGTCTTGTTTTGTTTATTAAATTACCATTTAATATACATTTATTCCAATAAATAATGTATAAATTACTCAATTTTATGTGTTTTAATTGATAATTTACTTAATCTATATCATTACAACCTTTTTGTATGTCATTACTATGTCGAAGCAAGGGTTCACTGATCTCCTGTGTATCTTTCTAACATCATTAATTTTGGTGTATTGATTTTTTTGAGTTCTGTTATCATATATTTACATTATTTTAATCCCAAAATATTAAATTCCAATTAACATAATTTAAATTTTATTTTATTTAATCCATATCATTATATACTTTTTTGAAGATGTTACTATGGAAAATTTGGGGTCCTTAATTCCCATTTTTCTTATTTAAATTCATTACTATTATCATATATTATATTCTAATTCCATTTTCTTATAATCACATCATTATTATTCCATGTCATTATATTCTATTTGATAATTCTTAAAATATATTCTATTTAATCCATTTCATTATAGCATTTTTCAGGTTATTATAATACTCATACTATCCAATAACCATAAAACTATTCGAAAATTATGATAATGTAAAAAGTGTTGGTTTTCAAGAAATTAAATACCTATCTATATACTAAAAGTATACATGGTTATATAGAAATTGATCCTAGGGGTAATAATTGAGAAAAGGGACCATTATTCATTGAATTGATCATCACCATGTTCATAAAAATACGCCTTGAGGCTCACTTATTTTGATACTCCTGGTTGGTATGATTTGCTTAATTTAAATTCTCAGTAAAATCCACATTGATAGAATTATCAATCATTTATTTAGTGTCATACCATTTAAAATTAATGTATTTTAACTATTGAGATATTTTTATTCATTATTTTATTTTGGAGAAAAATTATGTGCAGTATAATTCATTTTTCGTAAATTGGAAAATCCTATAATGCATGCCTCCTTAAGGAATTGTGCTATATATTTGGGTAGTTCATTCCTTTAAAATTATGTCATTTAATATTATATAATGCGATGGATTTTTTTGGAAAATTACTTATGGTTGGGGATCTGAGTTATATACCTCCTCAGTCATCTAGAAGTTCTCATCAGACATATACAATATGGTAATAGGATCATTTTTAACACTTATATAAGATGTCTTAGTAAATGTCATTGAAGGTATTTTTAAGGAATATAGAATAATTAATTCCCATTAAATTATGATCGATTACTGTTATGCTTGATGTTATTCATTATTATGAAGGTCGTGGATATATTTATTCCCTAAATATCTTATTTTATGGAAAAATATATTTTATTCATTCAGGACACCGATCACACTATAATCATTTATTATTATACTAGAATATTTCCACTATTATATTGGTATAGGATTTAATTATGCTCTTAGTTTCATTTAATTTGGTATGACTCGTTTTATTCATTTACTCCATATTAACTATTTTTAAAATATATTTTTCTATACATAACTCCCTTACTAATAATCTGAGCTTATCCTTTATAAAGAATCTCATTAATTCCACAAGGAACCAGGATGATATATTTGAAAATAAGATTTCATGCATAATAATATTGTTTTCATTTTTTAAATGTTGTGTTCTTAGTTTCAATGTATCGTAAAAATCATTTATGCAATTTTTTACATTTATTCTAAACTGTTTGATCAGATATATTGTGGTATAGCATCCATTTTAATAAAACATCCACTAGATCATGGGTGTTGTATTCAAGGATGTTATAGTTGGTATAAAAGTATAGTTTAAAGAAAGCCTTATGATATTGATTTATAGGAACATACATATAATATAATACGAAAATGGTCATGGATTAAATATTTTAAAGAATATCGATTCTTAATTTGAGGAATATATTAAAAGATATGTTTTTTATGGATAAAGGATATCCTAAAATATAAGTGCATATATTTTATGGATTTTTCGAAAAGCTAATGATAAAATTGGTATAGTAATTTATGGAACTGGGATAAGAGTCTGAGAAAACCCAACCTAAATAAAAAAAATATTGGTCTAAGATTTATATATGATTAAATGAAAGTATACTAGTCAAAAATATTTGCACCTTATAATTTTATAAGATGAAATTTTTTACGTTTTTATACTTTATTCTCATATGATATTATTGATCACTCATTACTAGATATAACCGTTTTAATTTAATACTATATATAAAAGGTCTCTGATTCCATTATAATTTTATGGGGGAAGATTCATTTCTTGTATTAACTATATTTTTTGAAAATAGAATAAATTTTATTTTCAAGGATGGAAGGATGATGATCATGAACAAATCTTACCCCTATTCCTTAAGATCTACTAGCAATTATTATATTGATTTCATTCTCATTTGACTTAACAATATTTTGAAATTACCATGTAATGTTGAAACTACTCAATTGGGCATCAAATATCTCCACTATTCCTTAGATCATTACATGGTCATGTAGTTTCCATCTGTTATTATTTCACTCAAAACATTATAATCTTTCTAATAATGGGAAGTACCATCATGCTCTTTTTAAATTATTTTATTTTAATACTACAGATGAATAACATATACAATTTAAATATGTTTATAATGATTAAGACCATCATGTAGCTTATCTGTATCGAATTACAGATTCATGTCATTGGGGAAATATCAAAATTTAATCTGGAAATATTTATTCTTAAATATTTAATGATAATTCATTAATATTGTTTTATAAAAAAATATTCATGAAGTTGTTTTAAAATTTTATATAAGAAATAATTCATCAAGGATTTATCGATACATTCACCCATGTATTCAAATATTATGTAACCATATGGGTTACTGGTACACCTTGGATGAGTATTGGTTTTTTCTATTTTGGGTTCAGGGATGATTTAAGGGACTAGATGTAGAAGAAATTTTCAATGAAAGAATGAATGGTGAATGGCTATAGATCACACTTAGATTAACCGTGTGGTAACAATGTGATATTTTTATATGAGGTTCTTGTGGAACTTTTCCAAGTTTGATCATGTTTAAAAAAACAATATGAAATTACATGAGAATAGTGTTGGGTATCTAGTGGTTTTATATGGGTGTCACATGGTGTTAGCATGGTGTTCACAAACCATGTGTTCCAAAGTACGAACCTTGAACCCCTATGTATATAATGGACAATAGGGGAACTCAGTTAAGGTGCAGAGTTAGTTTAACTAGGAAGTCTACACTTGCAAACCAAATTCCCTCCTTACATTATTTTGAAAATTTATATTTCACCTTTTTTATATTTGTAGTTTTAAATCTGAATTACCATTTAATATCATTTTAGATCTTCTTAAACATTCCCATATAATTTTAGGACACTCCCCAATGATTATATGTAGAATTACATCATTTTTTATGGATCACATCATGGTATTTTACAATGTTGATTCAGTTTCACCTCTTCTATATAGATCTTCACAATATATATTTTCATATCATCTTGGTGGAACACAATTGAGAGGTAATTATAGATATAATGGTCTTTAGAGAGGATATACATTATTTATTATTGATCTAGGATAATTAAGGACCGATTTATTCTTGCACATTCACTATTGTAAAAGGCGAATAGTTATGACACTAGTCTTGAAGTAGGTGTTTCTATAGAATGGAATAATTATATTAATTTAATAATATTATTATTATAGTATGTTTTGGTTATTCATTGAATTGAAATAATTTTTTTACAAGTCATTTATTATAAAATTAATATATTTAAATTTTTTCATTATAAATGGGGTTTTCACTCCAATTGCATGTTTAAATTCATGAATGGTGGTTTTGATTTGGAAGTGGTTCTTGAAGCACCAATGTGGATTGGAATGTATTTTAAAATATTTTATCAATTATTATCTTGTTTTAAAAATGTGTTTTAAAAAACATAGAACATTTGGAATCTTGGGTGCATAAAGAAAGAGACATATGTGACCCATGTGTGTTTGGAACCACAATAGATTTATTTTCATATATCGATGGACATTGGTATGACTCGATATTCATTCATACAAATTTATTCATTTTTAGAAAAAATTTTATTTTCTACATATTCCAATTAGGTAGATACCAATTCAATGTGTATTTTCATTTACGGTTATTTAATAAATTATGAATTTCTATTATGTATTTTTCTCAAAAATTTTAAGGTGAGGTTACATCACATATTTTTACATATGGATTATTTTTTGTAAAGATGTTTACTAGGTTACCCTTTGTGTGTTGATATGCATTCAATTTTTTCACTTATACATTTCATATTTCATAATTTGTGAATAAGAATGTATTTATGATAAAAAATTGAAAATGATTTAAAATTTGATTAGTAATTAGGAAAATAATTTTGAAAATAGTTTATGTTTTAAATTTTTTTTCTTGATATTAGAAATTATATAGATTCTATGGTGGTATCCAATTGAGTTTTGTTCTCACACCTTACTTATTTTCATTTTTATTTTTTTAGATTGTGTTTTGAAGGATCATGGTAAAGGGATGGTCATCTTATAGAATAAAAAGTTGTCTTATTTTCATAATTTTTATTTGAGGATGGTTTTTGGTGACAATTGGTCATATAGACTACTCTGTCTATCTTAATCAATACATTTTTTATTTATCTTATTTTTCATTAGTTTTATCGATTTTTTTGTATCTCTATAATTTTGTATTGTACTCTATATTTATATATTGGTTTAATATATTTAAGAACTTTTTACATTATCTTGTTGAAAATAACCACCCTAATCAGCCGCATCAAATATATTTACTAATAAACATGATTTGGTTCATTATTGAATGGTAATATATGGTTGATCAACCATATTTGTTTTCACACAACCTATGTTTTGTTATATGTCTTAGGTAGATAGGACATTGGACCATCTGAATTCAGGTAGTATATGGGGGAGGATTTCTTGATTTCTCATGAATTTTACAAAAAATGGGTTATAATAGATGCTCAGAATTATTTTTCCATGTTAAAGACTTGGAGATTGACATCATTTAAATGAAATGAATGATGAGATTATTTAATTATAAAATTTCTTTCTAAATTATTTTTTTTCGATTCGTTGATTCCATGATTGATTAATATTATTTATTCTTTAATAGATAGATTAGAATTCTTGAAGTTGATCCCATTATTTTTTGGAATATACAATACAGATGATTGGTCATTATCCTCTGCATAATATATAATTCCCTTATGAAGTGATTTTCCAAATATGACAGTGGATCATAAGAGATAGGAGCATCAGGTGAATCCTCTATTGGCACATCCATTGGATGACGTTTTGATATATACCATTCAGACTCTTAGACAAGTGAGTTTCCTGAACAAGATATGTGTGTTGGATCACACCTCAGAATTTACTAAGAAAAAATCATCAAACATTCATGGTGTCAAGGGACCCCGTGAATCATGGGATTTTCTTGAGAATATTGATTGGTTCACAAAATTCATTATGAATTTTGTGGATTCTAATGTCGGTTTCACCTCAATCATGATCGAGGGACCGAGAAGATTATTATGTCACTCTATTGTGCAGTAAATATTGGGATAGGATCTTACCTGGACTTCTTTCAACAATATCATGAATTAGTTTTTTACATAACGATGTTATGTTTAGTGATGACCTATGATTTTTTGTCCATAGATAATTGGGAGAAAACAATTCATGATTATTCCACCCATTTTAATAAGTTGGTGCATGTGGAACCAAATATATATAATAGTGAGTTCTAAAGGCTATGTGGTTAGAGATGGCTCTAAGGATAGATGTTCAGTTAATGTTTTTTATGACGTTCCTTTTGAGATCCTATTATATAGAATAAAAATACGGGTTTTCTAATCCAAACATAGCTAGAGTGGATGGTTTGGTAGAGATTTTAATATTGTAGTTGTTTGAAAGGGTGTGGCTTTTTACAAAAAAACAAGGGAAAGTGTCAAATTTTTCATTGGAAAAACTATTGGTGTATTGATTTGGAAAACACTATATTTATGTTATTAGTATATATTTCATATTCATACCAAGATTAACTGTATAGAGACTCCTAATAAATTTTATCATTTTGGATAGTCTGACCAGTTGAATTGTTTCTATAAATGGATTTCGTAGGTAATAATGGATGAATCTACTCTCACCAATGGTTTCATGGTTCGTGCAGATGATTTCAAGGGTGGTGTGATTAATCCTCATGACAAGGGGGATGTTTATGTTCTAATAAAAATAATACGTTATATTGAAGTGTATACACTAGTGGAAATTGAATCAAGGCAATCTACTATTAGGGGTGTAGTGTTTATTTCATATATTAAGGTGATATATTTGTTTGATATATGTTATACTCATTTTTTATATCAAAAATGTGTGGTGATGTGTTTGGAATATTTTCAAAAAATATATTTTTTTGGATGAATCCTTTCATTTAGAAATATGGTTAGAAAAATGTTTCAAGTGTACCATGTGTCAAGGGATAATGGAGAATTATGAGGTGATGTTGGACACTTTAGTTCTCAATACTTAAATATTTGACATGAAAATTGGAATGGATTGGGTAATTAGCATTAATTACTAGATAGATAGATATCATTTTCGAGTTTTGTTTTTATCTTATAACGGGGTCAAACATGTATTTCTGGGTGACTGGGATTCTATATGAGGAAGGTAAATTCATGTTGTTTCTTATATTGGGGATATTTTTTCCATTTTTTAGACATATTCCATGATGTCATTGAAAACTATTTTCATAGTCCACTTACAAAAGTAGTGTGCACAAAACTCAAGTTCATCCAAGAGGATTGTTCTTGTTTACCACCACATATAAAGGTTATGTTTACTATTAAAATTCCCTTTGTTATGATAACCATTTATTTGAAATCTTATTTAATGTCACGTGATATGATTTTGTAACACATCATCATTGTTGGTGATCTATAGGATGAGGAGTCAATTAATCCTATAATTACACAATCATATTCACCTATCATCTTTTCTAAGAAGGTATAAATTAATATCATACATTTGGTGTATTATCAAAATATCATTGGTTAACCATTGAGAAAAAATAAAATTTTCATCAAATTTATGATTTTTTTACTAGTTTATAAGACCATGTTGGTTTCCAAAATTTTCCATTGGTTAGGGTACCACCAAGTAAGATTATGAGAAGAATATATACCTAAGATAGTGTTTAGGGGTAGGTATAATAATATAATGTTTTTGGTTATGCCATTCAGAATCACTAATTATCCAACCGTGTTTATTGCATTCATGAAACAAATAATAAATAAGTTTTTTGACTATTATTATTTTTTATTTTAATGAAAATTTGGTTAACTTCATGGAATAAGGGTATCATACAAACCATTTTCTAATCATATTTAAAATATTGAATGAACATCATATATATAGTAATCTTTACAAATGTGACTTTGGGATTTTTGATTTTATATTTCTAGTCAATGTGATAACTAGGAGGACTACATCAGTGGATACTATGAAAAAAATGTTGTTATATCCTAGTATAATCCTTGAAATGTATTTGAGATCCAAATCTTTTTTTGCTTGGATGGTTACTATATATGGTTTTTTAGGAGAAATCCACACTTGAATCCTTGGTGATATCTTCAAAAAATATTACTATAAATTTTAAATGGAATGAATAATTTTAGAAATCTTTTAAAGATTTAAGGATGAGGTTATCTTCAGCACCAATTTTTATTCTTCATAAACCAGGTTCGGGTGATGATGTTTCCTTCAAATCTTCTGGTATGGTTTTGGGATCTGTCTAAATGTTGAGGGAAATAAGAGGTGGCATATGGCTCTCACCAGTTATGTCCTCATGAGATTAACTATTCAATAAGTGATCTGGATATGGTATAATTTATTCACACACTCAAAATACTCCTTCACTATCTTTTTATGGAGTAGTTTAATGTGTATTCTGATCATATGGGCATAAAATATATTTTTACTCAAAGGGATTTCTACATGTGACTGAGATGTTGGGCGGATTATCTTCAATATTTTGATTTGGATATTTCTTATACTCATAGTAATGTGAATGAGGTTTCAAAGATGTTCATAAGAAAATTACAAATATAAGAGGTGCTAAAATCGATTTAGGAGTGTTCTCTAATGAGTCTGTTTTCTTATATTAGCTACGGAGTGGAGGAGTTCAGTGGGGAGGTGTTCTTGACCTCAATAATGGGTGGATAATAATTATATAAGTGAGTTAAACATGAAAACGTGTCATAAATTTGGTCACAAAACTATAATATGATCCATTATGTCAGGGATACCATTGTATAATGGTCTCAGTCTCCTGTTGAATATTTTTTCATTCGTAGTATGTTCGTTGTTCAAGTTCCTATGAGGAATGAGTTGTTCGAAATGGGAATGTGGTCGAATTGTTCTGTACGAAATGGTGAATATTTTAATATAAATACATGATATATCATTGTTGGTTCCCTTGGATGGGGTGATTGATTATATATTTTATTAATGGTGTCTTTTATTCCATAAAATTAAGGCCGAACACAAGAGACATGGTTGTTTTTTGAAACCCTTACACATTTTGGTATGCAGGTGGGGTGATACATACATGGAATTTATCATTAGTTTTTCATTTAATACTAGTTCTAAATATACGATTTAGGTGACCATTGACAATCTAAGTAATTTGAAATATTTTCTTATTTTTTATGACATGATTAATGTTGAATAGATTGGGGACTTGTACTTCAGATAGATTCAGAGACATCATGGGGTTTCCCATGTGGTTGTATCTATCATGAACTAAAGGATAACATCTAGGATATGGAATGGTTTATAAGAGGTAATGGGTTACTAGATGAAATTATGATTGGTTTATAATCCATAAATGTATTTAAATATAGAGAGAGATATCCACATTCATGATGTTATTCTTTAGGATTGGGTGCTTTATTTTTGTATATCATGGTAAAAGAATTTTCTTATGGTCAAAATTTTCTATAAAAATTATTTTAGTTTTAAATAATGATGGATAACTTTTAGTAATTTAATGGGAGACCATATAGATCTTCATTGTTATTGGATGTGTTGTGAGAGATTTTTTTGGGATGGGTCTTTGTCAAGAGATGATGGAAATTGTGTGGTTGTTTTGGAAGTGATTTGTTATAGAAAATATCTAATAGATATATTATGATAACCATCATTAATTTTAATTAGTTTTTGAGGTTAGTGATTTGTTTTTTAGAGTTTCACCATTCATTAGACATCATTAGATTGGTACGAAGGATTTTTTTGGAACCAATGAGTATTGGACTCTTTTAGATCATAGAGCCACTTGGAATGGTGTTATATCTGTTAGACATAACATCTTTCTTTAATTTAAATAATGAATTGTTTTAGGTTTCCAAGATAAAGATATATTAATTGGATCATTTCTACATGATTAAATTGTGGATGTTGATATTTATCTTAAAACCACTATTTTTGATTAAAAAGTTCTGATTATGTATCACCAAGATTAGTAATTCCTAATAAAATTATTCTCTTGGTAATGTAATTATGGTGGTTAACATAGGATATCCATGATACATAGGAGTGGGAATCATTAATGATTTATTAGTGTCCTCTCTCTATTATTCTTGTATATTGAGTATTATCATGGAAAATAACTGGGAGATTTTTGACACCATCAGGTTCACAGGTATGCCACATTTAATCCATGGTATTTCTATTGCAAGCTTCTAGATTATATGTGGGATGTGACATTTAAAAAAGGATTTTTTGGGAGGGTCATTTTTATATTAACCATGAATTAACCATGTGGTATGCCTCTATAAGGTTCTAGTGGAATTTTTCTTGACTTTATCAGGGTTATTCAAATCATGCAACATAAACTAAGAAATTAAAAGGGTGGAAGGTTTTTTGTATATATTTTAACTATAATGAACATTACCCAATAAAAAATTTGCACCCCCATATAGAATGGACTTTATGGGTGCACAATTAAAGTGAATGGTATGTTTTAATGTGATTTATTCCCCATGAAAATATGTGAGCATGTTTTTTTACTGTTAAATGGATTTATTTTAACCGCATTACCTTTTATGCTTAAATACTAATAAACCCTAATATTATATGGGTTTATCCTAAACCTTCTCTTGCATTTTGGTTACCTCTCCCCTCAGATTCAATGAGGAATTTCATTGTTCATGGTGTGTCAAATTATGGTATGATTCATTATTGATCTAATTCCCAATGTCAGTATAGATTTATGATAGATATATTCTCGAAACATCTCTTTATAACCGAATTTCGTGATAATTATAGACATAATCAGCTTCATCAGGATTGACATTGGGTTTTAAGGATCAGGGATTATAAGGACCTAGTCATCTCTCCCCTAGTTTATATTGTCAATAGTCAATTTTTTACCTCCAATATTGATGTATGTGTTTCTATAAAATTGGTTAATTATATTAATTACAAATATTTATATTAATATTTTATTAGTTTATTCATTTAATTGACGGTATTAAATGTATTAATGGATTTCATGTAAATATGAATGCTTTCAAAAGGATTTCCCATAAAAAAAGTTTTTTCACATAAAGTGATTGATTAAATTCTAGAATGGTGGTTTGGTTTTGAAATTGGATTTCAGACATCAAAAGGGATTGGATATGATTTGGAAATGTTTTATAATTTTTTTGCATATTTTTAATTAGATTTTCAAAATCAATGTGCATTGGGATCCTTTGGTGTGTTGAGAAAGAGACATAAGTGAACCTATTTTAAGGGGAACCACTTTGGGTTTCTATTAGGATATCGATAGACTATGGAAGGAAATGATATTTTTTTTATCCCAACATATTATTTTTATAGAATTTTATTTATACATTGTATTCATAGAGTCTAGGTCCAAAACGATTTTCTTTTTCATTTGTGGATGTTTATCAAATTATGGGTTTTGGTTAAGGGTTTTTCATAAATTGTTTCACATTATGCTATATCACATGGTTGTTCATGATGTATTATATCATTGATATGTATTTACTTGGTTACCTTATGGTGTATGAAGAATCATTCCTATTTTATCACCAATAAGTTTTATATTACTAAAATTGAAAATATCAATGGATTTATTAAAATCAAAATGAATAAAATTTAAAAAATATTGTGGATTTATGCAATTTATTTGTAAAAATATTATTGTATTAAATGATAGCACTATTTTATTCTTTATATTAGGCCTTGTATTGAATAAATGGTGGTATCCTACAAGACATTGTGTTTAAACAGAACATTTTCCTTTTGGAGGTTTTATACGATATCGTTTTGGATATAGTTAAAGATAAGGGAATCTTGTTTCATTATGTATTATATTGTTATTATAGAATATGAATTAGGATGGTTTCAAGGTGATGGTTGGTCACATGGACACTAGTTTGTATTTTCTAATTATCACTCTTCCAGTTTATCCTATTTGCATTGGTTTGTATGAATATTGTTATATTTTTTCATGCATTTTTTACAAAAGTTGTATGTCTTGTTATATTCTATGATTGTTTCCTTTTAATTATTTTACCTCACCACGGTGATGGGATTTCATGAGTTTTTTTACTATTTGAAACTGGTTTGATCATTAAAAATTTGTATAACATTCATTTGGATAAATGATGTATATTATTTTGAAAATGTCTTGAGGTACCATTGTGATGGATAAACCCTCACTCCATGACAGTGATTCCAACAAGAAAAACACAACACCTATTTGAATGGAAGAAGAAGGAAAATAATGAAGCATGGAAAATGGTATTTATCATCTCCCAATCCATAAAAAATAAAAATAATTCAGTGGATGAAATTTACTTAAGGGGGAAGAATGTGACATCATGAAATTCATAAATAATTTTTTTATGATTTTGCATTCAAATATATATATATATATATATATATGATAAAAAAATTAGTTCTATAACAAAATAAATATGTATTAGTAATATTATTTATCTAAATATTAATCATGGAGGATGAAAATTTATTTATTAAAATAGTTTAAGTAATAATATTTTCTCATTGGCTAAGAAACAAACATTCGTGCCTAGAATGGCCATGATGATCGAACACATTATCAAACGATGATAAGGAAATATCCCCACCTATGATAATTCAATATTTAAGACATCTAGAATCCATTATTTTTATATAAATATACCTAATGTTATTAAATATATTATTCGTTAAAATATATTGATTTATTTGATAACTCCATTCCATTTTTTAAAATGTATTATTTTCTAATAATATCAAGAATTAAATTATTGTAATTTTGTAGTTAAAAAGAGAATGATTTATGGTTCAATTATTATAAAATTTTATACACTCTTCTATGAAATTTTATGTGGGATAAATATAATTAATAAATTATGATACATTTGCAATGTTCGATATATTACATTTAAGTATTTTAATTTTATCTTATTTTCTATATATGTTTTATTAAATTTAATTATTAATTTTAAAATCATAAGTGAAATATTTTAAATTAAATATTAAATAAAGACATATATCAATCATTAATAACTATTAATTTATTTTATGATCATATCCTGAAAAATAACAACTATTATAATAAATAGACTCATAGGAATACTATTACACTTCATATGATCATTAAACATTATGCAAAAATATGTACATGTACAACTAGGAATAATATATGGATCTACACATTGAAGAATAGTACAATTTCTAAATGAAATACCATTAGCTATAAATCCACTAAGAGGATTGAACCTTCCAGAATGATATGAAAAACGAAGATATTCATTTGTAAAATAATTCACATTATCAATGAATTTATAAGAACCTTTTTATGAATAATTGTGAGCGAGGAAGTGAGAATGAAGTTGTATTTATAGGGAAATGTGTCAATTTTCATTACATTTATATACAAATATAGCTGATCAGAACTAGGAACATTATTTAATAAGATAGTTGTTTATTAGTATAATTCGTTAGGTTGATACAATAATGTGATTGACATGATTATTTTAATTATATATCTATTTTATATTGTAGAATATAATTTCTTTAAAATATTAATACTTTTTATCAAAAATTTTTAATCTTTTAAATAAAATAAATTTTTTTGAAATCAACCTATAAAAAACTATTAAATGATAATGAATTTTAATGAAGAGATCAGTAAATTTTATAATGTCCAGAATGTTTATTTTTTTTATAAATTTTCAATGTTATAAAAAATAATGATATTTAATTAAAATTTATCATTATCATATTTATAGATTTATATAAATTATATAAGATTTAATTTTTGACTAAAAACATAAAAAAAGTTGTGGTGTTTTTTTTGAAATATTCGGGCAACTTGATTTTTTTCTCGAAAAAGTTAAAATTGTCGCTTTATAAAGCACTATGATTTTATGACATCATTATATGGAAAACATTAAAAAAATTATGAAATGTTTTTTTAAATAATAAACCTCATATAAGAGTAGATAAATTGATTTAAAAATATTTTTTTAAAAATAGATCTTTTTTACTTTAAATTTTAGAAAAAATACTATTTTCTAAATAAAAGTTATTTTTAAATTTCATGTATGTTAATTGAGTTTGTTGGGAGGTGTGTATTGGTTTGTATGACTTGGTTGTCCAAACACATTTTTCCACTCATTAATACATGATAAAATTGATTTTAATTTAATAATATTACATGTTATTGTCTAATGTATTAAAATAACCTATATATAAAACATTAAAACAACCCATCCTCAATTATAAATAAAATTATTTCCCTCCTCAGATTACACACCAAATAAATTGATCATGATTTTTATATTAATTGAATTATAATAAATCATTTCATGGGATTTCTATTGTTCTAGGGATCCCCCACTATATTTATGAAGTATCATTTAAGTAAATGTTCATTAATCCTTAAACTTCCATTTTCATGTTCATAACTATTTTTGGTATTGTGTTTTTTTGAAATTTATTTTAAAATGTTGAAATTATTATTTTTCCATGATATTGTATTCGATTTTACATATTTTAAATGATATTTTGTTTAAATATACTCATTATATCCTTTTCCAAATCCTTTACTATGATGTCGTTAGGGTCCTCCATCCACCTATTTCCCCTTTAAAGTTCATTACTTTTATTGTGTTTTATATTTTTAATTCCACATTAATGTAAAATATTATTATTATTCCATTATATTATATTCCACTTTATATTTTTTAAATGATAAATATTTATTCCCACTCATTATATCCTTTTCCTATGTCATTACTATTCTAATGTTATGGTCCTAAATCCTCTTACATCCTTTTTCAAGTTTATTACTTTTGTTTTTTTATTTTCAATAATTCCCTTTTATTATGCTAGCATGATTTTTATTCCATTTTATTAAATTAAATTTTATATGTGTTAAATGATTTTTTGTTTATTACATCACATTGTATACTTTTCATAATTTGTTACTAGGATGAAGTTAGGGTCCTTAGTACTTATCTTTATTATTTCAATTTCATTACCTTTGTTGTATTGAAATTTTTGAAATCTATATTCATATATTTGAATTATTTTTATTCCATGATAATATATTTTATAGGATATTTTGTAAACTAATTTTTATTTACTCATGGTCATTATATAATTTTCTTATGTTGTTACTATGTCGATATAAGGTTGCATAAGCTTTATCTTTCCTTATTCTAGTTCATTACTTTTGTTGTATTGACATTTAAACTTTTATTTTCATGTAGATACATTATTGTTATCCAATGTTATTAAATTCCTTTTGATATTTTATAAAATATATTTTTTTTAATCAATCTCATAGTAGAATTTTTCAAGTAGTTATAATGCTCTTACTATTCAATAGACATAAAAAATCAAAATGATTTGTTAAATTAAATACACAATGGTTTTGAAATAAATTAAATATGTTATAGGAAACTATAAGTGGGATAGGTTCTTGAACAAGTATATATATAGGGAAATAACCATGTAATGGGTGCATTGGTCATTGGCTTGATTTTTACCTTCCCACGAAAATAGGCCTTACTCTACACATAGTTTGACATAATTGGGTGATATTCCTTAGTAAATTTACATTATCATTAAAAAACCATTTTTTATAATTTAGTAATTATTTTATTGGAATAATACCTTTTCAAATAAATGTATTCCACCTAACATGGAATTCTTATTAATTAATTTATTTGGGAAAATTAATTTGATACTATACAAGTCTTGGGAAAATATGGAAAAATCATGAATGACTTTCCTCAGTGTGGAATTATACTGAGTATTTATATTTTAAATTTCATGAAAAATTTTAAATGTAATATTTTATAGTGTTAAGTATTTAATTTTACATGAAATGATTGATGTGTCCCAGAATTATATATCCCCTGAATGTATTGGAAGGATTCATGAGAAAATTATGGTAAGGTATTGGGATAATCATTACCCTTTATGTAATAATTCTTTGAACATGGCCTTGATATTATTTTAAATCCATCATGATTTATGTATTCCCTAAAAACAATGATCATTTATTAATTTTCCAGAATGTATTCATTATTATGATGTCCAAGGAATTATTTAAGCTCTCGATTTCATATGATATAGGATAACATAATATAGTCATTTATTTATCCCATCCCACTATGATCTGTTATTATGAACCAGTCATTTATTCATTATTTTATTAGTCATGGATATATTTATTTACTCATTTTAATTCTATATATAATGATTTAGTATATTTTTTTTATTTCATACTTCATATATTTATAATTCCTTCCACCGTACACAACCACCTAACTGATTATTTGAACTCAATATTTATATTTTTACCAATTTCCCCTCAATGATCCAACTAGAATAAAAGATATGAAAATGGAATACAAGGTGAATTATGATTCTTCCTTTTTTTTGATGATGTATTATTGGTTTAAATGTAGTGATAAATACATTCATTTGAATTTATTTTTTAAAATGTTAAAAAGTGGGATCTTATGTATTGTTTACTATTTAACATTTTATTGAAATTTAATCTAGATTGAGGGTACTAGATTCATGGTAATTATTATCCCTTTCTATTTGGGATAATGTAAAAAACACAAGAGGAAAAAATGTTTTCCTTCTTCAAGTAATGTGATCTATTAGATGTAGAATTTAGTGCCTCGTGCTTGAAAATTCTTCTTGAATACAAATCAATAAAATAAAAACATGTGAATCTAGTAAAAATTTATTAAGGGATTAAATAATATTTCTCAATTAAGAATATTTACTTATTTTATTAGTTAACAAGATATAGTAAGTCCCTAAATCTTAGGGGGGGATCCCAAAATTTAAATATAATCCTATTATCATCATTTATGATGAATGAATGGTTTCCCAGCACCTTATTACATTAGATATATTTTTCAATACTTTTCTAATGATAATTCACATTCTTGTGATCGATGTTCTATATCACTGAGCATCATTATTTTTAAAATAAATTTTCTTTTATATCTTCAATTCCCACTAATGTTCTACTATTTGAAAACCGAGTTATATTTGATTCCAGATGACAATCTTATATCTAATTCCCTATTTAAAAAAATAATATTTATAATAATTTTTAATGATTTCAGTACCTAAAAAAGATATTTGTATATTTTAATATTTTTTCTTTTAAGAACAGTATATTTTAATTTCCACTCCTTGGAAGAGATTTTGGAAATGTTTTAATCCCTTAATTTTTTCAATGAGTTAAAATTATGGGGACATAATTTAAAAATTGAGGGAACAATGTAAAAACCTAGATAATGTTATGATAAATACATGTAATGTTTTATTAATATTAAATGGGTATGTTTTATATAATGGGTTTCATTATAATTATATTATATAATTATTCTGTAAAAAGGAACATGCTTATTTCTATGAAAAAATGGGCATTCAATAACAAATAGGTTTTAAAAAAAAGAATGACATAAATATTATTTAATATAAAAATGAAAAATTCATTTTTAAAATTAACATTTTAAAATTATGATATTATAGATAATTTAATGTTTTTTGAAAAAGTTTATTTTGTATGAATAATGAAAAATAATGATATTTATTGAATATCGTGTTTTATTTCCATGTATTAAAATATTAAAATCATATTTTGTATTAGATTTAAAATTTCAGTAGATCCATATTATATAACATATTCCAATAAATTATATTTAGATAAAATTTATACATGAATGTCATATAAAAACATTTTAATACATTAAAAATGTATTTTTTAGGAAATTTTTTTTCATCATGTATTGACGGTTTAATTTTAAATTAATTACTACCACATCAATGAAAATATATTTATGATATTGATCCCATGTTTGTAATCATGAGGTAACATATTTTAAAATAATTCCATTTAATTTTTTTCATTATGAGTCATAAGATTAGGAAATATTTGTCATATTACTAAGCGTAAATAAATTATTAGAGGATCAAAAACATATTATAAGGAAATATTTTCTCAGACACATGATTTTAATCTATTTTATATCTGGGGTTTCAACAAGATCTTATAATATTGGATGTTATGAAAATTTTGATCCATTTTTCTTTGTATGTGATAAAAATATATTTTTATGTAAATGAGAAAATGTAACTCTTTTTATTTTAATTTCATATTACATGTTAAATTAAGGATAATAGTAAAATTTTATTTATTATTAAATTTTATTTTGATCATAATAAAAAAATTATGATATTTTTTTAATTTTTTAGGGATCAAATAATTACCTTATGTTATCATGAAACTTCGACATAATGGGTTTGTAAGTCCTAGAAAAATATGGTCAGTGATTTTTAAAACATAAAAATATACTTTTTTTAATGAATTGTCATTTAACATGAATTATATAATTAATAATAATAAATTATTAAGTATAAATTTATTATATTATATTACAATTACTCTAATGTTTTTTAAATGCCATATAATGTTAATAGTTCTTAAGATGAAATTAATAGAATTCCATGTTAAATATATATTATTAAATAACTTGAAAGTGAAAAAAAATCATGAAAACAAGTAGGATTATAATTTTTTTTAACATTAATCAATTTTACCTTGCTGTTAAAAGTTTTAACATAGATTTACATTTCTAAATATTTTATATTGAAAATATTTTTACTATGATAATGGTTCATACAAATAATAGATGGATTAATCCAAAAAATATGTTCTAAAATATTATCTATAACTATAATAATTTGAATTTATAATTATATTAAGAATCTATGCTCTATATATATTATTCTATGTTATTTGGGTATGAATATTTACTATTTATACTCAAACTATATAATATTATTTTCTGTTTTACTAATTGTTCCCCTCTCATCACTTATATAAAAACAACCCTATCATCTCATATAGACACATAAAAATCCAATTAGTTATGAAAATACACTAAAAATATCATCATAACATCCACCCTCACATCTCAATAAACATGGTTTGATGATAAAAGTAACCTTGGTATGATTTAGATATAAACATAAAGAGGTTTTCTAAAGTAGAGGTTTAGTTCTTAACCAAGATTTTTAATTTTATTTCATTCTTTAAATCCTTATATAACAATTATAACTTGGTGAAATAACAAAAGAAAAAATATATTATATTATATTATATTATTAGATTAAAAAAATAAAA
Organism: Viscum album; assembly: GCA_963277665.1. Lineage (NCBI taxonomy): Eukaryota > Viridiplantae > Streptophyta > Magnoliopsida > Santalales > Viscaceae > Viscum > Viscum album. Next base: position 1,148,025,568 of record OY728121.1, on the reverse strand, counting down.
AAAAATTATCTTATATTATATCAAATGGGAAATAAAACCATCTTTACTATGTACAGATATTGTCTGCGACATATACCGATGATTTTTTTTCTATCCCCATTATTCAAGGATGGTCATAACGATAATTTAAATATATTAAAATATAATATTAATGAAATAATAATAATTCTTTAATGATAAGATATCATCTACTTTCATTCCTTTCCATCCATTGAAAAATGATAGCATTGTTCGTGCGTGTATATGAATTACCACCTCTATGAAGCCATTTGATTTGTATTTCATTACCACAACACAATGATGGTATATAAAATTTTATATAAAGATATAATACTAAATTTTTTAGATAATAATCATTTATAAATGATAAATTTATTCTTAACATATATACCTCGTGCTTCATGGAAAATTTAAACGTCTCTAATACGAACGTATGCCTTACCATCTCTAAGATTATAACATAAGTCATTTTCCATAAACATGTAGAAATTTTTTGTTTTAAAATAATAATTAATGTATAAATATGATAATATTTAAATTATTACTATTACATATATGAGTTATTAAATACAATATTCATCATGGTCAACATCCCAAATTCTCATTGAGGTTATGATATGATCATCCTCAAAACACAAAAAGTTAACATTACTAATTAAATAAATAAATATTCGAATAAAATAAAAGGTTGTAATAGTTGATTGATAGTGTTGTGGACATTGAAAACGTTATTTAAAACGAAATTAATTGATATATTATTAATATAAAATTGATAAAGGACATGCAATTCAATATGGACTATATCCTTGGCACATCTATTATATTACACTCCATTGAGCCATGTAATAATGTTACACACCTAATATATCTTATATGGTTTATAAAATGTAACATCCTAGGTAAATAAATAACATGAAGTTTTTCATATGTATTAATATTAGTGAATTAAATATTAATTTTACATTAAAGGGGACTCTATGTTCGATGGCGTACCCGATACACAACAATGGGATTCTTTGAAATCTTACATTGCACACTAATAATATAATATTATTATTTTAAATGGTAGTTAACGTCTAACTTTTATATTGGTGGGAATGAACAAAACTAACTAAAATATGATTATACATTTTTGTTAAATGTATTTACATTTATCTAATAAAATTTAGGGGCTTAAAAAATAATATAATTTGGGTTTAAGCGTAAATACTCTAATATTCACTAAAAGGTCGATTTAACACCTTTTGATAGAGAAACATCATTAAATCCTATTTTGGTCACTTTTATATGTTCTATTTGTCCAGATAAAATTATTTTTTATAATTGGGAGACCAAAATTTAATTCGGGTAATTTTTTTTTTCTGATAAATTTCTTTTTTTTAAAGAACAGTAAAAAATAATGTATTTTAATTCAAAAATTATTTTTAATATAATTTAATTGAATGGTTATATTAAATTTTTAATTGGTTTTAAAGTTTAATTAGATTATGTTTTTACCATTAAATCTAATGGTGGTCATTAGAATTAATTACACTATGAAATTGGACATAAACAATTGTCAATCTTTTGATAGATATTGTTTCATAAAAATACGCTATTTTTTGACAATGGGGATTAATTTTAAATTAAATAATGAAACTTCTATGTTTTGAATTTTTTTAAATAGACATCATTATTGAATTCCTAATATGAATTATAGCTTAGGCTGAATTTTTTGTATTTTTCTGAAAAAACATCAATTTTTTATGAAGAGTGTAACTAATAAGTAATAGTTAAAAACTAACTTTTTCATTTAAATAAAATTATACCACTTCTATGAATTGAATTTCAAAAATCTGACATACATGGTTGTTATTAGTAAGTAAAATTATGTTCAATGAGATGAAGATAATTTGTTTTGAATAGTAACTTTTGTCTATTATTTACCGTTATTAAAGATGAATATTGTCATTGAAGGTAAAATGAATATTATAAAAATAAAAAATTATTTTAACACTTGTCGTAACATTATTGGATGTGTCATGACCGACCATGGGCATTTTTGGGTCTATTTTAGGACCCCATGGATCCACTTAAATGTGTTAATGGCACATTAAATTAATTAATTTCATGTAAAGGCAAAAATGACATAAACTAATATCTTTTACTAAATTAATTTTTACATAGGGTTATATAAGTTACCATTTAGACTATAAATATTAAATGGAAATAAAAACATATTTCCTGCATTATCGTATTTCTTTATAACTTTTGGACATCAAATAGATAATATTATTTATGACATAAAAATGATAAATAATTTACCTCCTTAATAAATGATTTAAATAAATAAGATTTTAAATATTACAACAATATCCAAAACCAGTCCAATTCATATTAGATTATTTTATTTCGAAGATGAGTCATCTTATCTTTAACGTTACTGATTTTTTGACATTTTGAAACCGAATATAAGATTATAAAAAATAATTGTTTCAAACATTCTTAAAGAGCTGCTCCACTCCCTTATAAAAGAACACAACTTCTATCACACTCCTCACACCTGTCAAGCCTCTTGGATTGTCCAAAATCAGCAAAATTATACTCCCTAAATCCCTATCATCTTCCTATAATATTCAACTTAGGCATAATGCCCTTCAAAAAACCCTTTTGGTTCAATCGAACGAAAATTACCCGATTTAGAGGTAACATTTTCTCTTATGTTCATTTGTTTTATTTTACATCTCCTACCACCTAAAATCATTATATTCCTTAATTTTATAACAAAAAAAATATCCTCAATTTACTAGGATGTTTTTTTATAAGGATTCAAACTAAACATACACACACCACCATTTAATGGGTAAAGAACATATTGTTTCTGTGGATGACAAACTAACGCACCACAAAATGATGGGTGACCAATTATCCTATATTTCCTATCATGGTGGACATTATGATGGAAAAGTATTTATATATGATATATATTTTGTTTATATTTTTTTTATTCTTCTTTATTTTCCTTTTATATCACACCTTTATGGTTTCCATTATCGGTAAACACCATAATTTCATTTGAGGAAGTGCCGATTACCGCCCCCTCAAAGTGATATGAATCGTTAATTCCATCCATATGACAAATAATGGGTGTATTTAGTGATATAATATATGATATTATAATTTAATTTTATTATACCTATGTATAATTATGTTTTAATTCCTTTAAAATTTGAAATAGTATTGAATGTAGTGTCCATGCCTACGTACGGATTAGCATCTCCCTGGACGGTGCATTTCATTTCTTACATCTAAATGTTGGGTAAAATTATAAATATAAATATATATATATACTGGATATATATGATTTATATGATATCTGAATCATTATTATCTTCTGGAGATAAGGGATTGTTGACCACAACGACATCTTGTAATTAAAAGAAGTCCATTTTTGACTCAAGTACCAAATATCGACCAAATGCCAACTATTAACTTAAATGATGGAATATTGTTTAAAACATGGTAAAAAGTGATATAAAATGAATAATAAAATTTAAAAAGGTTCTTAAGAAAGTTGAAATTAACTTTAGTTTATTATTCAGGAAGAATAAGGAACAAACTTGTTAATGCAGACACAAGTAAAGGGGTTTCTTATATCACTTTTAATTCCCTAAGATCTCCATTGTTCACCACTTATATTACTTCATGTGGTGTATTTTTTACTACATTTGATATATATTATCTTTATTATCTTTATATTCAGGGTGTTTTGTGATTTTTTGGTGGTTATTAACTTTTGGTCATACGAATCAATTGATTACAAAGTTGTTAAGGGTTTTCACCTTACTTCTTATTTCCGAGGGATTCATGCTATATTTTTCACTATTTCCTTCATGTGGGATATGGACTGCTCATGATTGTTCTCGTTGTGTAATATAATTTCATTTATGGGTATTCACATCTTCATCTCATGATACTTCTTTTATGTGGTGTATGTTTGTATGTTACCAAATCGTTAAGGGAACTTTTTATCCTACTCTTTTTAAATGAAATATTTTTTGTTTGGTCTTTTAACATACATCTTCTTTTATTGGGATGTGTTATTATATATACTTGTTGCTGTAAATATTATTTCCATGTGTTGAGGTACCCTTTTTTCTCTCATCATCGAATTTTCTGAATTTTAATGGGCTGTTGTGAGGCTGTCTAATTTCAATAAGAGAACTTCATCAACCAATATCAATTCTTTGGGTTAAATTATACTTCATGATTATTTCATTCTATGTATATGTGTTAATGAACTATGATTTTTTTACACTTAACATCCACTTATATTTCATGAATTATTATTTTTTCATAAATAATAATATCATTTATTCATCCTTAATCTAAGGATACTATCTGTCACGACCCGTCCCCTAGGGATAATATCGTGACTACACCAAGACCTCGTTCCAAAGGACATGGGCTAGAGACTAGATCCAAAGGATAAAATCCCTAAACAGGGAATGAATTTCCATTATAATAATAAAAAAACACAATAGAGTACACAACTGGAAGTAAAAAACTATGTAAAACTATATACAAAAGTGTGCGCTGAAAGTAAATGGGTCGGAAATACAAGCCCAATAGTAAAGTACAATACAAATGAAATGCTAGTACAAATGATGAAAGGAAGTAAAGAAGCTACTTGGTCATCCTCTAGTATTCCCACCTAAATGGTGGGTACATATGGCCTCCTCAACACTGCTAGAATGTCTGTCTGCTCCGTGTACGTATCGTTGAGTGGTCCAACTTCGGGTACCATCCAGTTCTGCAACTCTCTGTCCCGATCAGTGTTGTATGTCGTCTGCAATGAATAAAATGAGGAGAGGTACTAGGTCATGTAGGAGTGAGTATAACTACACTTAGTAGGGACCCCAAGACCATCAATGTCTAACAAAATCCATCAAGTATATCCACAAAGTATAGGTCAATATATAACCATTACTTAGGTATATTGCCATACATATAACAAAGTTATTTAGTAACCCATCTCAATCATGAAAAAAACATGAAAGTCATTGAATCACCTAAAATCAGGATTTAATTGAAGTATATATGTACAAATGATTAGTCATAAAGCTAGGTCATCATATTATGTCAAGAGGCATTGCTTCTGACCATAAGGAGTCTGACCCACATAGGAACTATAGGTACTAGCCCCCGTAATGACCCACACAAGATCTTCCCCACACAAGATCGGATACCGATGACCCACACGATATTACTGAGTGATGACCCACAAAGGATATGACCCACACATGATTGGTATGCACTTACCCACATAGGATCGCTGAGCGCTGACCTCCGTATGATCTGTCTCGAACCTCTTCCTGACAAACGACAACTAGATTCCTCACACCAGGGGCGCTCGAGTTCCATAGAATATTCCCTCGATATATCGGTCAAACTCCAAACTCCAATAAACTCCAAAAATGAGTAACCTAAAAGAACGCTATGTCTTAAGGGTTCCAATGCGACAGACGGTGCGTCAATCAGATGCTCGGTCTGTGAGTTATTGGCATTTTCGTTCTAGAGGCGCAATTTGTTTTTAGGTTCAAACCAACCCGACCATACTCCAACTGTGTCCAAACCTCAATTGGGGTAATCCAACAGAACCATATCGCTCCAAGCCTTCCATTGGGGGTGTCGTGCCCCCTGCATTACGAACAGAACTGGTGTTAGGTGCTGGATCAGTTTCCCACGGGACCCGGGTTGTCCCATCTTTTCTGGCTGGCCGAGGAGCTAACCGATTCTGTAGCACTGGCTTTGCGTGATGACGTCCCACCCCTGCTCTTCCTCGACGGCACGCTTGGCCGCCGCTCCATTCTGCTCTGTGTGATGCGGCGGCCTCGTGCCCTCACTTACTGTTTTGGCCCTCCAGGCCACGGTCTCTCCCACCTGCATGGTGCAATGGTGTCACACCCATTTGGCAGCTCGGCTTGCCTCCTTGCTCTGCCAGGGCATGTGTTGTCCGTAGCCTAGTTCTCCGTGCGGCACGGCGGTGCCACTCCCTTGTGGCGACCCAGTAGCCTTGCGCCACCAGCTTCTTCGTTGTCTGCTCTGCCGTCAAAAAATATGAACAACCAAAGGTGGAGGGTTATGCTGTTTTTTAGTCCAAGCCCTCCCTCTTCATGGAAATAACATTTGGAATTTCATAATCCAGAAATATGAACGATGAATAATGGAGGTTAAAAAAAATATAAAATTACACAAATCCCCCTACCATGAGTTTGGTGATCAATGATGGAGTTGCTGAAGGAGGACATCATTTCATCAATGTCGGAGGCGGAAGATCTCGGAGAAGACGAGTCGAGTTGATGTCGTCAGTGTACTTCGTGGGTGGTGGTGCTTTCCTTTCATTCCCCAGTTGAAGAAAGAAGAAGTTGGTTTTTTTCGTTATTTGGTGGTGAGGGGAGTTCTTCATGGAGAGGATGTAGTTCTCTCAATTCTTCCAAGTTTTACCAAGGATCCACCAAAAGAAAGCTGCCAACCAAAATAAAATAATAACATTGTCTACTATTTTATTGTTGGAATGAATTCAAAAGAATTCAAAATGTGCCAATTAATTATGTGAAGGAGTTGGAACTTTAATAAGGGGAATGTGGAGAGGCTCCCAACTTAATTGTGGGTTCCAAGGGGTTAAAGGGGGTTAAGAAGTTTGTCTGGGCACCAACATAATTTTATCCTCCCAAGGGAGGTTATGCTCAGGTGGGACCCTCCACAATAACCTCCCATGGGAGGTTCGGGTGTGGTGTCCCCCACCTCCAACCTCCCCTTTTAGGATTCAACCACCAATATAACAATATATTTAATAATATATTTTTATTCAATTTAATTAAAAACCCCCAAAATCTATCTCCCATTTTCATTAGAACGCAACAGCAGTTAAGGTCACACTAAGAAATCGCTGATGCTGCGAGTTCAATGGTGCCCTAGGATTTCATTTCCATGCACTGGTTCAAAAGATATAAAATCTTACTATTAAGTTTACTGAACATACCCAAACAAAACATCATAATTGATTCCAGGCACACCTGGCATCGGAATCAAGTGCCGTCAGAAACTACGGATTCGTAAAATTCCCGTGTATTTATGAAAAACATTTCCTTGGAATTTATGGGTCTTTAAATTATCCCCACCTCAGGGCTTTACGTCTCCGTAAGCTATAACTCGAATTAAGGGAACAAATTGGGGTTTTGAGCACACATCTGAGCCTCCCGATCCTATGTTCTCTCCTGGAGGTTCTCGTGCTTCCAACGAACGTGCAGAAGAGGTATCAATCATCCACACATGACCCACTCCTGTCGATCCTCAATATCCACTGTAACCTCCATGAAATTTTCCCTTTCATTGATGTCTACCTAACCATGGTCGATGATTTGGGAAGGTCTGTGCACAAATCTACTCAGCTGTGATACGTAGAAGACGGAGTGCACCTGCTGCAATTGAGGTGGAAGAGCTAAGAAGTAAGACACCTCCCCTACTCTGCTGAGGACCTGGAAAGGTCCAATGAATCATGGAGACAACATTCCACCTCGGCCAAATCTCTGCAAACCTCGTCGAGGTGAGACCCATAGAAAGACATGGTCGCCATCCTCGCACTTCAGAGGACTTAATCTCTTGTCATCATACGAATTCATTCTACTCTATGCTGTTTTTATCCGCTCCTGAATGATATGAACCTTCTCTGTGGTAGTCCGTACCATATCTGTTCCCACTAGTGCTTACTATCCTGGGTCTGTCTAGCACAGTGGTGATCTGCAAGTTCATCCGTACAGGGCCTCAAAAGGTTCCATACCGATGTTGAAGTCATTTTTACCTTATATTCCATGCTCATCTCAGTGGCTACCCCCACAACAATGAGATATCCAATGCCTATAAGTGTCTCTAAAACACATAGGTACCCAACTCCCTAGTAACATGAATTTTAGCATAAAAGGGTTTGATATGTCCTTTTATGTTATACATTCCCTGTTCCGACAATCCTACACCTTGCTAACATCCCGACCCAAGGAATGTAATCGAACGAATGTTAACACCACATCTGAGAATCAACTCCAAAGGATTGAACAAACTGATTCCACTTAAAAAACCCCGCCCCTACCTCATTGGCATGAGAAGGCCGTGAGGGTTACTTTTCCTTATGTGACATTCCCAAGATGCCAATGGGTGGTAATAAATGCCGAGGGCTTAAATAACAAGTTGGGGAATGATTTTCCCTTATGAAAAAACCAACCAACCATCTATTATCAAACACTATATGATGCATGCTATTTCAATTACCCAACAATGCATTCCCAAAAGTAATCCAAGTTGTTCCACGATACAACCCAAAACCAATACAACCAACCACATCAGAGTACAAGTGGAAACAAAACAACAACCCCTACCAGCCATGACACCACCATAGCTCCAAACCAAGTTCCAAGATCCATGCTCTAATGAGACATCATAATGCACCACTAAAGGAGGGATATAACATACCATTTCCCACATCACGATAATAGACATCTACAAAGACACCAACGTGCCAAAGAAGATAGTGAGTACTAAAACTCATTAGGTTTTCCTCAAATGACTTCCCTACACACGCCACTAGGATAAAACCGTTAGCAAATTTATATAAAACAGTTCATATAAATTAAATCCCAAGTGTAACCATTCTCATAAGCCAAACATGCCCTTACCAATCCATCACACCCAAACCAAGCAACCAATGGAAATCCAACCAACCATTCAACAATCCATTTCCTCATTCACACATTAGCACAACCATTTCCACCTTTCAATGCTATGCACAAAAAACGACCATAACAAAAAAACAGTGGTGCTTCCATCAAACCCGTTCCCCCATTCACAACTAGAGGCTCTTCCCGTCCACTTATCCTTTGATGGTGGCCCTTCTATCGAGTATCCACCCCCTTTTTATAGTGGTTAGTCTCGCCACTTCCACCGAACATTCCAACCAATCAATCCAAGCAAATAACCCAACATGGTCACAACAACATTTAATCATCCAATTCTATTGCATATCAATCCCCTTCAATAAATAAACCATATATTGAAAACCATTTTCCATGACAAACATCATTTCAATAAATAAACCTCTTTATTGAAAACCATTTTTCATCAACCGTTTTCCCAAATCAGTCTCATCAACCAAATTTAAAATCTCCGTTTTAAAATCCATAACAATAGCATTTCACCATAAAACCCCTTTCTTCCAATAATCCCCTAATCGATTTCCAATCAATTTCACATGTTGAAACATAATTAGTTTTTAAGCACCACAAATAATAGTAATAATGAACCACTAGTTCTAACCAAGTGAAGTTGAGAGGGAATCCCCCATCATTTAGGGTTCCCTAGAAATCGACCCACGAACAACCAGCCTCAAATCCAGTGAATGCGCCACTAAAACCTCTCTAAATCTCTTTCCATAACATTCAAAATCTTTAAAAATATCATCCAAGGCTACCACAACCCTAGATCTACACACAAGAAGTGTAGATCTAGAATACAAATAATGGGATGGATGTTGATCTAGAGGAAAACACAACAGAAACAAGAGGAGAGACTTACCAAGGAGAAACCACCATCAAACTACCTTGAAACCCCTTTTAAATGCTACCAAACTCATCCAAAACCGTTCCAAACTCTACCAATCTCTTCCCAACTGATCCCATGCACTTTAAACACCTAAAAATGCATAAAAACTCCACATACATCCAACCGTGGGTACTACAATGGATTTCAGTGTTCAATTGAAGAAATGTCCCGAAAGCCTCCTGTAACCCCTTCCATAGCCTGGAAGTAAACCATGTGTCATAGTCAGATACAATAGAATAATTCACTTCATGTAATCAAATAATAACCTCCACATAGAGGCATCCAATGCTCCCTACTAAGCCCTACTCTATGATTGGTAGGAAGTGGGCCGACTAGGTGAGTCGGTTGAAGATCTCCCAAATAGAATCATCACTCCTAGATGTATGTGGAAGACCATTCACGAAGTCGATTGATATCCCATACCACTTCCACTCTGGTACCTCTAAGGTTTGAACCAATCCTACTGGTACATGGTGCTACGCCTTCACTTGCTGACAAGTGAGGCATCGTGAGACAAACTCATCTACTTCCTTCTTCATACCTGGCCAGCAATGCTGTCATCTAAGGCCCTGATACATCTTCGCCACTCCTGGATGTACCGGTAGAGGAGATTTGGGGAACTCCCCCAACACATCCTTTTGAAGTGAAACTAGTACCATCGTACATCTTCTTAAATGGATGAAATTCTCCCCAAAATTATAAAATCCATCAGGTGTCGGCCCTATAGATATTTGAGCATATCGAGTCTCACAGTCAGCGTCTCCTCCTTGCGCCTCCCTGACTCACTCATGAAGTGGAGGAGTGACTGTAAGAGACTATGGAAATGAATCTTCATCCCTATCCATAGATGATATATGTAAGGCAGCAAGCTGCTACGTCGCCCCACCTAGAAGCTATATACCAGATCTCCTACTAAGAGAATTTTCAACAATGTTCCCCTTCCCAGGATTATAGACTATCTCGAAGTCATAGTCTTGGAGGAACTCAAGCCATCACCGCTATCCCAGTATTAGGTCTTTCTGGGAGAAGATATTCCTGAGAATCTTGTGATCAGAGTAAATGGTAAAACGTTCGCCCATCAGATAGTGCCACCACATCTTCAAAGAGAATACTACTACTACTACAAACTCTTGGTCCTGGGAAGCGTAGTTCTTCTCATGTTGTATAAGCTGCCATGAACCATATGTGATCACTACTCGCTCCTACATCAGGACACACCCAAGTATGGTCCCTAATGCATCTCATTAAACTATGTAACCTACTCCCACCTCTATAAGCCTCAAGATGGGGGCACTAGTCAGCCTCTACCTCAGCTCCTGGAAGCTCTTCTGGCATATCTCTGACCCCACGAAGGGTTTCCCCTTCTTTTTCAAGGATGATTGTGGTGCTGCAACTCTGGAGAAGTCTAGAACGAATCTCTAATAGTATCCAGCGAAGCCCAAGAAACTTCGTACCTCTGTCACACTCCTGGTTCGCTCCCAGGAAAGTACCGCCTCAATCTTCACTAGATCTTCTGCAACATCAACCTCTTAGATGACGTGTCCCAAGAAGTGAACCTCCTAAATCCAAAACTGGAACATCGAGAGATTACCATAAAGCTGGTTCTCTCGGAGTCTTTCCAATACCACCTTCAAATGGTAGGCATGCTCTTCCTCTATTGTCTAGTAGATCAAAATGGCGTCAATGAAGACTACGACAAAGCGATCGAGGTAACCCATGACGATCATGTTCATGAGACTCTTGAACGTTCCTGGAGCATTTCATATGCCTAAGGGAAAAACCAAGAACTCATAGTGTCCATAACGACACCTAAAGGTTGTCTTCTACACATCCTTGTCTCAAACGCTGAGCTTTTGATAGCCAGATCTGAGGTATATCTTCGAGAACAATTGTGCTCCCTTGATCTGATCAAAGATGTCGTCAATCCTCAGAAGTTGGTAATTGTTCTTCGTGGTCACCTGGATCGGGAGTTGATAGTCGACATAGAGCCTCAAGCTATCTTTTGCCTTCTTAGAGAACAAAATTAGGGATTTCCAGGGAGAAACACTGTTCCAGATGAATCCCTTCCCCTACATGTCCTCTAGTTGTACCCACAGCTCACGAAGCTCAGTGAGAGACAACCAATATGCTAGAGTAGATATCTATGTCATCCTAGGGTATAAATCTAAATAGATGTCCACCTCTCTACGAGGAGGTATTCCTAGAACATTTTCATGGAAAACATTCGCGTACTGGTCCACCACTATAGGATAAGTCGGACTCTCCACATCTACTGCTCTGAGGTTAAGGCAAGCCAGCTAGTTAGTGATAGGCTGCACCCTCCTCTGAGTATGTCCATCCTATGCTGCGAAGGTTCCCTACTCACCGGTGAATGTAAACCTGGTCCCATCCATGCGAAACACCAAAAATTGTGCCTAATACAATAAATATGAGCATGTACTGTAGATAACTAGTCCATACCCAAGATGAAATCATAAGGCGTCAACACCGCTACGAGGAGATCCCAGCCAAAGCTCTCACCTTCTAGAGTAATCTCACGCAACCAGCACCAGTGGGTAATCATTGAGTCTTCTCCTGTAGGAGTATCTAGCCATAAGGATTATGCCAACGGATCTGTCGGAATCTCTGAGCTCAGAACGAGGGCAGTGGCTATGAAAGAATGACTGACACCACTGTCTATAAGAACTGTAGCTAAGTTGGATTAAACAAATATCGTACCTCAAATAATATCTGGAGCACTGTGGTCGTAAGCCTTGGATGCCTGAAGTTGTGCTCTCCCATGTCTACCAGCTCCCTGGGGTCGTGGTGGTCCTCCTGGTGGTGGTGGTGCCAACACATCGGAACATCGTCCACCACCAGCTGCTCAACTAGATCCTCTACCACGTCCACCTGCGCCCTGCAGACTACCACGATCGAATCTCTGCTTCTGCTTGGGAGGTCTTTCAATTGACTACTGATCATCTTTACAGCGGGTCGGACAGTCATGTTCCATGTGACACTACTCGCTTCATGAGTAGCAATGTCTGCTCCTAGCATATAAGACTATTCTTTATGTTACCTACTCAACTGATCATGAGTCCTTCAGTCGACCACCTTTGGTTCAAGTCCTCTTAGACCTCTGCATCATCTATCAACTTCCAGATGTAGAAGACTTTGTTGCATATCTGCTAGTAGTGGGTCTCGTTGCTGGTGACTGCTCTGCAAGAAAACACTCAACTAGGAGGTCTCTCTCTAACACCCCCACCTATGTCAGGATTATTAGGGATATAATCAAGGCTCTAATTTCTCTCTTGATCCCATGCTCAAAGGTCCGGGTCCTGAAGAATGGGTCCCACACCATTTTAGTGGAGTAGCGTGGGAGGTCGATGAACCTCGCTTACTTCTAAGCCACTGTCATGCAACCCTATTGTAGATATAGTATCTCCTGTATCCACACCACACGAAGGGTGGCTGGTACACACTCCACCCAGAATAGGCTCTCAAAGTCTGTCCAGAGTAATGTCTCCTCATCGTCGACCTGAGGAATCACGCTCCACCATCTGCCTCCTGCTACTAAATGGAACCTCGCTGCAAGAATCACAATGAGTTCTACTGGTGTCCCTACCAGCCTAAAAAATCTATCCACAGCCTCCATCCAAGCCTTAGCAGCAAGTGGGTATGTCTCTACCCATAACCTAGGATGCCTCTAGCGTTGGAACTCATGCAATGTGGGCAAGCGGTGTGCATCGTCTGTTGCTAGGCCTGTTGGAATCAGTGGCCCAACGGGAAGTGGTACCACTAGAGCCTCCACTGGTTCCTCAACTGGAAATGGGCCCTCCACCGAAGCTTTGTCTCTCGGTGGTATGTCAGAGCATATGAATCACAAGGCTCTCCAAGGAGGCATCCTGAAAGAAACAGACATGAAACGGTCAAATGAATTATACCTACTAGGATGACTTGGTTGAGATGAAATAAGAAAAAATTTACAGACACGCACGAAATCCGTGTTTTCATGCACTGAGTCAGAAACCAGTAGTCATGGTCCTAGTGTATAGATACATCGGCCACCTTACCAAAACTGGTCTCCTTGAATTGAAAACCACACTTTGTACCCTTAACAATTTTTCTTCACAGAGAAGAATGATCAAAGTCCTAAGTTTTGTGGTAGAACCGACTCCACTGATACCAATTTGTCATGACCCGTCCCCCATGGCCTGAATCGTGACTACCCCGCAGCTGCCTTCCATAGGCCAGGGGCTGGCGACTAGCACCAAAGGTGAAAATCCCCAAACTGGGAAGGCATTTCCTTCATAATAGTATACAAACACAATAGAGTATGTAATTGGAAGTAAAACTCTATGTAATATTGTATAAAAAGGAGTGTGATGAAAGTAAAGGGGCCGGAAATACAATCCCAACAGTAAAGTACAATACAACTAAAATGTTATTACAACTGATGAAAGGAAGTAAAGAAGCTACTGGGTCATCCTTTGGAATTCCCACCTAAAGGGTGAGTAAAAATGGCCTCCTCATCACCCCATGTCCATCCGTCTGCTCCGTGTACACCTCGCTGAGAGGTCCACCTCGGGGTACCGTCAAGTTCTGCTACTATCTACCCCGATCAGCGCTATCTGTCCTCTACAACCAACACAATGAGGTACGGGCATAGTCCGTGCAGGGGTGAGTATAACGATACTCAGTAGGGACCCTGAGACCCTCAAGTACTCACAAAATCCAACAAGGATAACCACAAATTGTGGGTCAACATATAACCCTTACTTAGGTATATGACCATACATATACCTAAGTTATTTAGTAACCCATCTCAATCATGAGGAAAACATTAAAGTCATTGGCTCAGCTCAAACCAATATTTCATTAAATTATAGAAGTATAAATGATTATTCTTGAAGCTAGATCATCGTATTTTATCAAGAGGCACTTCTTCTAACCATACGGAGTCTGACCCACACAGGATCGACAGGTACTAACACTAGTAATGAGCCACATAGGATCTGACCCACATATGATTGATATGTGCTGACCCACATGGGATCATTGAGTGTTGAACTATAATGGATCTAACCCACACAAGATTGTTATGGGCTGAACCACACTGAATCGCTGAGCGTTGGCCTCCGTATGATCTGTCACCAACCTATGCCCCACAAAAAACCACTATATTCCTTGCACCCGGTGCGGTCGAGTTCCGTAGAATTTTCCCTCGAGATATTGGTCATATCTCAACAGCCCCTAATCTCCATATAAGAGTAACCCAATGGACCTCCATTTCTTTAGGGTTCCAATGTGATAGATTCTGTGTCAATCGAATGCTCAGTCTGTGAGTTATTGGCATTTCCGTTCTAGGAGCCTGGATGTTTTTTTGGTTCAAACAAACCTGACCGTACTCTAACTATGTCCAAACCTCAAGTGGGGTATTCCAAATGAACCATATCTCTCCAAGCCTTCCATTATCACAGGAGTTTTGTTTAAAGAACACCTATAGCCCAAGATATATGTGAAAACAGTGTAAACTGGCCAAACAGGATCGGGTCTGGTCCGACCGGGACCATACCGGGTTCCGACCCGGTTAGTGGGTCCAACCAAGTCTGAGGAAGCAGCCATGCCTGAGGGGGCGGCCTGCCCGAGGGAATCCCGGCCATGGGTGTCCTGACCATGGCCCTCGGCCAGGCCCGTGTGGCTGGCTGGCCACGCATGGGGGTGCCGCGCCCCGCTGCATTGCGAACAGAACCGACGCTACACACTGGTTCAGTTTCTCGCAAGACTCAGGTGAACCCACCTTATCCAGCTGGTCGAGCGGTCAGCTGATTCCACACCACCGGGGTGGCGCAACGGCACTGCACGCCTGCTCTTCCATCACGGCACTCTTGGCTGCGGATCCCTACTACTCTGCATGAAACGACGATGTAACTCCCTCTCTGGCCATCGTGGACCACCTGGTCGCGGTCTCTTCCACCCATGTGGCGCGATTGCCCCGCACCCCTCCGGCGGCCCAGATGGCCTTCTTGCTCTGCCATGGCCCATGCTGGCTATGGCCCAGTTCTCGGCGCGGCACAGCAGTGCCGCACCCTTATGGTGACCAGGTGGCCTTGCACTACTGGCTTCTTCGTGGTCCGCTCCACCGTCAAAAAATACAAACAACCAAAGGGAGAGGGTTAGGCCGTGTTCATGCGATACGAGACCTCCATGACATGTCGATAACATTTAGAATTTCACAATCCATATATTTCAATGATGAAGAATGGTGGTTAAAACTCATATATAAAATAACTCAAATCCCCCTACCTCAAGTTCTATGATAGATGTTGGAGTCATGGAAGGTGGATGTCGTTCTGTCAATGTCAGAGGAGGAAGAGCTCAGTGAAGACGAGTCGAGATAACATAGTCAACGTACTTCATGGGCAGTGGTGCATCCCTTTCTTTCCCCCGTTGAAGAATGAACAAGGTGGTGTTCTTCGTTCTTCAGGGGTGAGGGGCGTTCTTCTTAGAGAGGGTGTAGTTCTCTAAATTCTTCCATGTTTCTCAAAGTCTCCCCCAAAAGAGAGATTCCAACCAAAAGGAAATAATAGAATTTTCTATTATTTTATTTTTGGTATGAATTCAAAATAATTCAAAATGATCCAATTAATTTTATGAAAGAGTTGGCAATATAATGTGCGGGAGGTGGAGACGCTCCCCACATAATTGGGGTTCCAAGGGGATAAATGGGGGTTAATAAAATCGTGTGGTCAACAACTTAATTAAATCCTCCCATGGGAGTTTATTCTCAGGTGGGTCCCACCACCATAACCTCCCATGGGAGGTTCAGGTGTGGTGGCCCCCACCTCCATCCTCCCCTTGGAGGTTTCAACCACCAAAATAAAAAAAAGCTAACACATTATTTTTGTTCAATTTAATTAAACACCCCCAAAAACTATCTCCCATTATTTTTAGAATGAAACTGCGGTGAAGGTCTCAATATGCAATAGCTGACGCTGCGATTTCAACGGTTACCTCAGATTTCATTTCTGAGCACTGGTTCAAAAGATATAAATTCCCGCTGGTATGTTTCGTCAACATACCCAAACAAAACTTTAGAAATTTATTCTGGGAACACCGGGCCTCGGAATAAAGCGCCATCTGAAACTGCGGACTCGTAAAATTCCCATGTATTTAAAAAAAATTCTACGGAATATTTAGGTCTTTACACAATATTTTTAAGAAACATTGTCTCAATTTACATTACATTGAGACTTGTTTGTTGTTATACACTAATTCAATTTTTTATGGGGTATATACATAACTTTGAAATATTTTATCATCAATCTCCTTATCCTTATGATATTAGAAGATCTGTTTAATGTTATTCTATAATTATTTTTATTCAAATATTTTCTCATACGGTAAGGGAATCTTTAACTAAAACAATTTTTTAAATATTTATTATTCAAATTATTTTTCAATAATGTCCATATTTTAAAAATGGTTTTAAGGATTTATTTATATGAACATTAATGTTTTAAAATGTTAATTCTATAAAAAACATCCATGTGTTATGAGAGACTTTGATTCCAAAATCTCTTTAGTAAATGTTTTAAATAGTTTTGGAAATGGTTTGATAGATCATTTTTTATTTCAATATCATGATATGATATGTTGTGATTGGATGGGGGAAATTTTATCTATATTATTATTGTGATATGTGATATGATTATGTTATGGTTATTTGGAATTGTTTGCATATACTGGTGGTTCCGTGATAAACCTAGGGCAGGTGAGCCCGAGATTTCTCTCCAATGCATTGGGTAACGTGACGAAGGTAAACATGAATGAATCTCATAAGATATTCAGGAAATAATCTACGATGGGTATTCCAAATGTGAATCCCTCTATAGTTTTGATACCTACAATGTATGTATGATATGGATGCCTCACGTTAACTATTTGATTTACGATTACTATGTGTTATTCCTAGATATTATGATTTCAAAAGGTATGTTATGATTAAAAATTATGGTTTCATTGATTTGTATTTATCGATGGGTTAATGTTACATTCCTTATTTTATATCCCTCACTGAGATTGTTATGCTCACCCCAAGTATTCGAAATGTTTTCCACATGTTATAATGATTGTTAAGTGAAAGGATGTATTCAAGAAGATCTATATCAAGAAAATAACTCTTGTTTTATTTATAGAGTTTTATTGTTGTGAAAAATAGGTAATAGTAGAAGTGTCTACATTATAATATTCAAGTTCAAATATAATAGTTATGGCCAAATTATCTAAAACACTAAACCTAAAAAGATCATTAATGTGAATTCTTGATTTAACTCAAGACTAAGTAATGTTTATGTTCGGGTCCTTATAGTTGTAATCAGAGGTTGGTTTAAAAAACATTAGGGATTAAGAGTTTGAGTTAGAAACATGGTTAGTCCCTATGTCTATTATTTTAGTAAAATCCTTTTTTATAAATTTTTCAGATCACGGAATGTCAGATATAAATGGATGGAGGAGGATCTCAAATGACATTCCTATCTCTTCCTGATGGCATACTTGCAATAATTATGGAAATGTCATGTTTGGATGATTGTGAAACATTTTCAAGCATACGACACACTTGCAAGCAGTTGTTTGTGACATCAAACACCACCACAATACCTCGTTATCATCATGCATCATGGATTTTATTTAAACAAACCCTATTTTCAAAATATTCTCATATTTTCAATACAGATAAATATTATAAAGGAATTTTCCAATAATATACCCTATCACAAGATTTTGAATCATATTATGATTTTGAAAAAGGTGCTAAAGAAGGAGACCCTTGCACAACCTATTCATGTTTTCTATTACAATATAGTCTCTCAACAAAAACCTGTGGTTTTTTAAAAGGACCATTAATTGAAAGTTTCAAATCAAATTAGTTCTGAATGTTTTATAGAAATAATTTTTATCAGATGTTTTGAAATTAAATGTCAAAAAAGAATGTTTTACAAAAAAAAATTTGTGAACACCCATATGACCAATGTTGTACATGGTGTATTTGGATGAAGGGAGTAAATGATTTTGATGGATCTCTAAATCATTATTTCAATGCCTTGAACTTCTACCGACCTAAACAAGATAATAATGAAACCATGTGGACACCATGATCAAGGTATGATGTTATTTATTTTGGGGATCATTTTAGTTTTTCATATGGTGGTGAAATTAAAAAAATTACAATACATATAAGAATTAATGAATTAAGATGATGAGATCATAATGAATTGGGATAAAAATGAGAGGTATAAGGAAACAATTGAGGTTAAAAAATGTTTGTGTTATTTTTGAGATTTAGAAAAAAGAAAACACGAAAACAGTGTGACAAACCATTACGTGAGACAAAGCTGCAAGAATTGAACCCACAACCAATGTGCGATTGGAATTTATCAACAACAATAAGACTATGTGAAGCCCCTGGTTAGTATGGATTGTTATTTTTGGTTAAATGATTTTATTGATAAAGAATATGTTGATTTGGGATATTATGTTTTATCAAATGGATATCCTTAGTATAAGAAAATTATTTGTTGATTAAGTGATAAAATTGATTTTGGAAGACGTTCTCTCTTTTGGGAAAACATTATGCTTAACAAAATAGAATATCATAGGATTACATTTTGAGAGTAACAGTTGAAATTTTATTTTGGAAGAATATCTGTTTTTGTTGTGGACATATAGTTTTTTGGGTTATTTATGAAAATTATTAACCTATCATAGAGAATATGTGATTTGGATTATTAGGATTTGGTATGAGACATTAAGAATAGTCTATGTTTTTGGAGTTAAATTTTATGATTTCTTATGTATGACTATGTGACTCAATACTTCTGAGTTTTGGGTTTCATCTATAGATTGGATTACTTTGATGAATTTTAAAGATAAGTGTTCATTTAATGTACTTTCATAAATATTGGGTACTTTTTTTGAATTTTTGAGATTAATGGTATTATTTATTTTTAAAAAGTATTATCTTTTTAGTGGATTATATGATCTCGTACTAAATATTTTTTATTTTTTTGATGTCTAAATACAAGGAAAATATATAATTCTTCTTTTGTGGATTATGTGATACTCTAGAAGATGATTCATGTTCTTTTGATGTGACCATATCGTTTTGAATGCTAATTTTTTAGAGAAAAGATTAGTTTTTAGTTGAAACTTATTAAAGTATGAAACTCTACTTAAAGGTTTGTATATTTCTTAATGTCCTTATCCAATGTTGTAAATTAATTTCTAAAAATAATGAAAACGATCATAAAACAAAAACTTTTTTGGATCACATTTCCTACTGGGTAATCAAAGACCGTTTAATACATCATATGTGTGTGATTTTCTGGTGGTTAACATTCTCCTAATCGGGTTTTCAATCACTCTCCATCCAAACAAGACAGTTTTTTTCTCTTCCATATCCATGTTTTCCTACATGGAATCCTAGTATGTTCTATCTTGGGTGACCATTTTAATTATATTTCATTCTTTTAAAGTGATTGCTTTTACTGACTCTTTTATGATGTGGGACTTTTAATGATGTATCCAAGCCCAGTTTTAAAATTTTTGGGGACATAATTTACAAAAGGGGGGAAGGATGTATGATCTTAGGTAATTAGAGAATATGAAATATTTTCATATTTATTAATATTAGTGAATTAAATATTAATTTTACATTAAATGGGATGCTATGTTCGATGGCATACCTGATAAGAAACAATGGGTTTTTTTATGAAATCTTACATTGCACACTAATAGTATAATATTATTATTTTAAATTGTAGTTAACACCTAGACATTGTATTGGAAATAATGAACATAACTAACTAAAATAATATTATACATGTTTTTATAATGTTTTTTCATTTATCAAAAAAATATAGAGGCTTAAAAAAAGAAAACAATTCAATTTTAAGAATTCATACACTAATATTTAATAAAATGTGGATCTACCGCCTTTTGAGGGAGAACCCTAATTAAATATAGTTTTATTTATTTTTATATGTTCTGTTTGACAAAATAAAATTCTTCTTTATAATTAGGAATTCAAAATTTACGTTGGGTATTTTTTTGGTACTTTTCTGATAAAATTCATGTTTAATGAATAGTGAGAATTACTATATTTTAATTCCAATATTCCTATTAATATATTTTATTTTTATGGTTATATTATCTTTTTAATTGAATTTAATGTGTAGTTAGTTTATATTTTTTCCATTAAATCCAATGGTGGTCATTGGGTTTGATTTCACAATGAAATTGGTCATAAACATTTGTCAATAATTTGATAGATATTGTTTTTTAAAAACACGCTATTTGTTTAGGCAATGGAAATAAATGTTAAATTAAAAATTGAAACTCCTTTATTTTGAATTTTTTAAAATAGAAATCATTTTTTAATTCAGAATATCAAATATATCTATGGCTGAATTTTTCTTATTTTTCTAAAAAACTTCAATATTTAATTAATAGTGAAACCACTATGTAGTAGTTAAAAACTGACATTTTCTATTAAATAAATATTTACCACTTCTGTGAATGGAATTTTTAAAATACAATATACATGTATTTTAATAGTAAGTAAAATTATGTTCAATAATATGAATATAATTTTTCGAGAATAGTAACATTTGTCTTTTATTTACGGTTGTTAATGATAAATCGGGTAATTTAAGGTAAAAAATATTATAATAAAACAAAATTACATTAAAACTTGACATAACATTATTTTATGAGTCATGTTCGACCATTGGAATCCTTTGGTCTATTTTGGGACCCCATGGAGCCACCTATGAGTGATAATGAATCTTTAGATTAATTAATTTGAAGTTATGACAAAAATAACATAAACCAATAACATTTAGTGATTTAATTTTTACATAGGTTTATATAAGTTATATTTTCAACTATAAATATTTATTTGAAATATATAAATATTTTTGTACATAATTTTATTTGTTTTTATAAATTTTAGACATCAAATAAATAAAAATATTTGTGGAATAAAAAAGATGCAGTATTTACCTCATTAAGAAATGATATAAATAAATAAAATTATAAATATAAAAACATATCCAAAACTGGTCAAATTCTTATTGGATGGTATTATTTCGCACTTGAGTCATATTATCTTAGACTTTAATGAGTTTTGGACCATTCTAAACTGGAGATAAGTTTATAATAATATAATTGTTTCTAACATTCTTAAAGAGCCCCTCCTCTCCCTTATAAAAATACACCACTTCTAACCCACTCCTAACACCTCTCAATCCCCTTGGATAATCCAACCTTTGACCAATTACGCTCCCTAAATCCCTCTACTCAATCTAGAATCCTTAAATTATACTGAAGGAACTTCAGAAAACCCTTTTGGTTCAGTCTAATGGAAGTTAACTGATTTATAGGTAACATCTTCTGTTAAGTTCTTTTGTTTTATTTTACTTCTCCAACACCCTAATCACTTTTTATTCATTTAATTTATATCTGAACCAGTATGATCAATATACTGGGATGTTTCTATGATATTGATTCTAACTAAATTACACACACCTATATCTAATGGGTAAAGAACATACGGTTTTTGTTGATGGCAAATTAACACCCTACGAAAAGCTGATTTTTCAATTATCTCCTACTGCCTCTCATGGTGTCCATTATGATGGAACTGTATTTATATATGATATATATTATGTTTATGTTTTTTTATTCTTATGTATTTTCATATTATATCACACATTTATGGTTTCTGTTATTGTTAAACACGATAATTTCATTTTAGGAAGTGTGGACTACCGCCCCATCAAAGTTATATGAGTCGTTAATTCCATATTCAGGACATATAAAGGATGGAGTTAATGATATTATATATTATATTATACTGTAACTATAATATAAATATTTATGATTATGTATTAATTCCATTATAATCTAAAATAGAAATGAATGTTGCGTGCATGCGTACATACGACTTACCATCTCCATAAATAGTGCATTTCATTTCTTACATCTAAATGTTATTTAATATTATAAATACATAAATATTCTTGATATATATGATATATATGATATCTAAATCACGAATATCATTCTGGATATAATGGATTATTTACCACAAGGACAACTTGTAATTATAAGAAGTCCATTTTTGACTCAAGTACCAAATATCTACCAAACGGCCATTATTAACATAAATGAATTCATAATGATTAAAACATGGAAATAAGTGATATAAAAATAATAATAACATAAAAATATTCTTATCAAATTAGATATTAAATTTAGTTTATTATTCAAGAATAATAACGAATAAACATGTCATGTTGGACACGAGATTAGAGGATTCTTATCTCATCTTTAATTTCATGAAATTTTCATTGTTCACCACTTATATTATTCTATGTGGTATATTTTGTACTAAAATATGATTTATATTATCATGATTATCTTTATATTCATGGTATTCTGTGAATCATTTTCTGGTAATTAAATTTTGGGTATGCGACTCAATTGATTACGATGTCGTTTGGGGTTTTTATCTCACTTCTTATTCCCATGAGATTTATGCTACATTTGTCACTATTTCCTTTTTATGGTGTATGAACATCCCATGATTGTACACTTTATGTAATATAATTTAATTTATGGGTATTATATCTTCATCATATGATCCTTCTTTCATGTGGTGTATGTTTGTAAGATACCAAATCGTTAAGGAAGCATTTCACACTCTTTTTTTAAAAGACTTTTTTTGTTATGTCTGTTAATTTTAATATTTTTATATTGGGGTAGGTTCTTCTATATCATTGTTTATATAAATTTTATGATCATGTTATGGGATACCAATTTTTTCTCATCAAATCATTTTCTGAATTTTAATGTGACGTCATTTGGCCGTTTAATTTCATTAAGATAACTTCTTAACCCAATTTCAATTCTTTGGGTTAAACATATATATCTTGATTATTTAGTGCAATGAATATGTGTAAATGAGATGTGATTGTTTTAAACTTAATATAAACTTATATTTGGTGTGTTATTATTTGTCACACATAATTATGTCATTTATTTGTCCTTATTCTAATGATATAGTCTTTGTAAGAAACTTTTCCTCAATTTACATTCCATTGAGACTTATTTATTGTTATACTAATTCACTTCCATATGGTGTATATACATACCTTGGACATATTATATCATTAATATACTAATTATCATGATATTATAATCTTTTATTAATGTTATTATGTAATTATTTTTATTCATGTATTTTCTCAAGTCGTAAGGGACTATTTAACTAAAACATTGTTTTAAATGATTCAAAGATTTATTCATCTAATTATTTTTCATTAATATACATCTTTTAATAATATTTTCATGTTTTCATTTATATGGAAATATTTTATTAAAAAGGTAATTCTTTTAAAAGCATCAATGTGGTATGGGTGACTTTGATTCCAAAATCTCTTTAGTAAATGTTTTAAAAGGTTTGGAATGTGCATTGATAAAGCATTGTTTATTTCAATATCCTGATGTGATGTATTGTTATTAGAATGTGTAAATGTTATATATCCTTTATTATTGTGTTATGTGTTATGATTATGTTACTGTTATTGGGCAATGTTTAGGTATATGGGTGGTTTCGTGATAAACCTAGGGCTGGTGAGCCCGAGATAGCACTCCAATGCATTAAGTAACATGATTGAGGTAAACATGAATGATTCTCTTAAGAGATTTAGGGAATAATATATTATGTGTATTCAAAATGTGACTCCAACAATAGATGTGATAGCTACAATGTAAGTATGATAAGGATTCCTCAAGTTATCTTTATGATTTATGATTACATTATGTTATTCATAAATATTATGTTTTCAAAACGTATGTTATGATTTAAAATTATGGTTTCATTAATTTATATTTTTTGTTAATGTTTAATTTCATTATTTTATAACCCTTACAAAGATTTTTATTCTCATCCATTGTTTTTGAAATGTTTTTCATAGATTATTTTGAAGGGTAAGAGAAAGGAAGTATTGAAGAAGATTTATATCAAGAAAATAACTCTTGTTTTATTTAGGTAGTTATATTATTGTGAAAAATAAGTTATAATAGAATTTTATACTTTTTAATATTCAAGTTGATATGTTATAGTTTTTATATAATTCTCTAAAACACTAATCCTAAAAAGATCCTTAATGTGAAATCTTTATTTAACAAATGACTAAATATTGTTTAAGGCCGGATCCTTATAGTTGGCATCAGAGGTTAGTTTAGGCAACATTAGGAATTATGAGTTTTAGTTAGACACATGGTTAGTCCCTATGTCTATTATTTCAGTTAAATAATTGTTTTATAACCTTTTCAGATCAAGTAAAGTCAGTTACAAATGGATTGACGAGGATCTCAAATGATATTCCTACCTGTTCCTATTGACATGCTAGCAATAATTATTGAAATGTAACATTCGGATGATTGTGAAACATTTTCAAGCATACAACTCACTTGAAAGAAGTTATTTGAGATATAAAACACCTCCACTATAACTTGTTATCATCGTGGATCATGGGTCGTATTTAAACAAATCCTATTTTCACAATATTCTCATATTTTCAAGAAAGTTAAATATTATCAACGAATTTTAAAATAGTTTACCTTATCACAATATTTTTAAGCATATTATGATTTTGAAAAAGGTGATAAAGAATGAGACCCTTGTGTAACTTATTTGTATTTTATTTTACAATATAGACTCTTACCACATACCTATTGGTTTTTAATAGGACCATTATTTGAATGTTTTATCTCAATTTCTGTCCAACGGTTTTATAGAAATCATGTTTTATCAGTTGTTTTGAAGTTATATGTCATACATTATTATTTTCGAAAACAATTTTTCTGTGAACACCACTATGACCCATGTTGTACAAGGTGTATTTAGATGAAGGAAGAAAATGATTTTGAAGGATCTCAAAATCAATGTTTCCATTCATGGAACTTCTACCTACATGAACAATATGATGATGAATCCTAGGGGACACCATGATCAAGGTATGATGATATTTATGTTTGGGATCGATTTATTTTATCATATGGTGGTGAAATGAGAAAACTAAAATATATATAAAACATAATAAATTAAGATGTTGATATCAAAATGAATTGGGATGAAAATGAGATGTATAAGGAAACCATTATGGTTAAAACATGATAGGTTTAATTTTGAGTTTTATAAAAAGGACAACATGAATACCATATGAAAACCATTTGCGTTGGAACAAGATGTGGGAATCGAACCCACAACTAAAGTGCGATTGGGATTTATTTCCCACCATAAGACTATGTGAATCCCCTCGTTTGAATGACTTATTCATTTTAGTTAAATTATTTTATTGATCAAGAATATGTTGATTTGGGATATTATGCTTATATCAAATGTATATCCTTATTATATGAAATTTATTTCGTGATTAAGTGATAAAAAACATTTTGGAATACATACACTCTTTTGGGAAGGCTGTTTTCTTAAGAAAAATAAAATACAATGAGATTAAAGATGTGCAATAATGGTTGAAATTTTCTTTTGGAAGAATATCTGTTTCTAGAGTGGTTATATATCAATTTGGGTTATTTTTGAATAGTATTATCTTATCATAGAGAATGTGTGATTTGGTAAATTAGGATTTAGTATGAGACTTTTAGAGTAGTCTATGTTTTTTGAGTGAAATGTTAAGATTTAATGTTGAAGACTATGTTATTAAATCCTTCTGAGTTTTGTGTTTTAATCCTAATTAAGAATATTTTGATGAATTTTAAAGAGAATTGTGTATTGGATATTCTTTCTTGGTCATTTTTTACTATTTTGTAGAATTATAGAGATTAATAGTAGTATTTTTTTTATAAAGGATTATCCTTTTGAGGGTTTATATGAACTCTTACTAACCATTTTGCATTTAGTTGATGTCTAAAGACAAGGCAAATATATAGTTATTATTTTTTGGATCATGTAATTCTCTAGAATATGATTCTTGTTCTTTTGTTGTGACCATGACTTTTTAAATGCTCATTGTTTGGAGAAAATATTTGGTTTATGATGATACTTATTAATGTATGAAACTCTACTTGATGCTAAGTATATTTATTTATGTTCTTATTCTATTTATTAAATGAATAATTCAAAATTATAAAAATGAACGCAAAACAAAAACATTTTTGGATTATATTTACTACTGGTTAATCAATGACCGGTTAACACATCATAAGTTTGTGATTATCTAGTTGTTAACTTTATCCTAATCATGTTTTATATCACTCTACATCAAAACATGACAATTTTTTTCTCTTTCATATCCATGTTTTCTTAATGCAGTCATAGTATGCATTATCTCGGGTGACCTTTGTATTTCCCATTATTTCTTTTAAAGTGATAGTTTTACTGACTCTTTTACGATGTGGGAATTTTATTGAATTTTCTAAGCCGAGTTTTAAAATTGTGAGGACGCAAGTCCCAAAAGGGAGGAGGGATGTAACTTCAAAGTTAAATAAATAACATTAAATTTAATATTTTTTTTTAATATTTTTGAATTAAATATTAATTTACTTTAAAGGGGACACTATGTTTGATGGCGTACCAGATATATAACAATGGGTTTCATTGAAATTTTATTTTACACACTATTAATATAATAATATTATTTTAAATAGTAGTTAACACCTAGTCATTGTATTTGAGGGAATGAATATAACTAACCAAAATATGATTATACACATTTGTTAAATGTTTTTACATTTATCAAATAAAATTTAGAGGCTTAAAAAATAATACATTTCAATTATAAGAATAAATCCTCTAATATTCACAAAAAGAACGATTTACAGCCTTTTGATGTAGAACACTCATTAAATCTTATTTTGGTCACTTTTATAAGTTATATTTGACCAAATATAAATCTTCTTCAGAATAAAAACACCAATTTTTTGGTATTTTTCTGTTAAAGTTTATTTTTAATGAATAGTAACAAATACTGAATTTTAATTCCAAACTCCTTTTTAATATAATTTATTAGTATTTCTAGATTACATTTTTATTTGGTTTTAAATTTTAATTAGATTATATTTTTACCATTTAATCCAATGGTGGTCATTGGAATTAATTTCACTATGAAATTGGACATAAAAATTGTCAATATTTTGATAGATATTGTTTCTTGATAACACTCTATTTGTTTTCACAAGGGGAATTAATTTTCAAATTAATTAATGAATATTAAATGTTTTTAATTTTTTAAAATAGACATAATTTTTGAATTAGAAATATCAAATATAGCTTTTTCTGAATTTTCGGTATTTTTCTGAAAAACTGCAATTTTTAATGAATAATGAAACCCCAAGTAGTAGTTAAAAACCAACTTTTTCATTTAAATGAATTTTTACCGGTTATGTGAAATTAATTTTGAAAATACGACATACAAGGTTATTATTAGTAATTATATATTGTTCAATAATTTTTAAATAATTTTTGGTGAATTGTAACTTTTGACTTTCAGTTACCGCATTTAAAGGTAAATAGGGTAATTAAAGGTAAAAAAAATATTATAATAATAAAAAATTATCTTAACACTTGTCTTAACCATATTATATGATTAATGGATTACCATGGGAATCATTGGGTCTATTTTTAGACCTCATGGAGCCAGTTAAGAGTGATAATGACATGATAGATTAATTAATTGAAAGTAAAGACAAAAATGACATAAACAAGTATATTTTAGTAAATTAATTTTTACATAGAGTTATTTAAGATATAATTTCAACTAAAAATATTCCTTGAAATTTAAATGTATTTCCTATATCAAGGTATTTGTTTTATAATTTTTAGACATCATATAAATAAAATTATTTATTACACAAAAATGATGTCGTATTTACATCATTAATAAATGATTTAATGAAATAAGATTATAAATATTAAAAAAATATCCAAAACCTATCCAATTACTATTTTTTGATTTTATTTTGAACTGGAGTCATCATATATTCTAATTAAATGTGTTTTGGACCTTATTAAACCAAATTTATGTTTATAATAAAATAAATGTTTCAAACATTCCTAAAGAGCCCCTCCACTCCCTTATAAAAGGACACCACTTCTAACCCATTCCACACACCTATCCAGCCCCATGACTCATCCAAAAATTGCCAAATTAATCTCCCTAAATCCCTCTATTTTACCTATAAGCCTTAACTTGGGCCAATGGCACTTCAAAAAACTCTTTTGGTTCAAACCAATGGGAGTTTCACGATTTAAAGGCATCGTCTTCTCTTATGTTCTTTTGTTTTATTTTACATCTCCAACACCATAAACTCAATTAATTCCATTATTTTATAACAAAACCAGTATCCTCAATATACTAGGATGTTTTTAAGATATGTTTTTGAGCTAAACATACACCAACGTCCATCTAATGGGTAAAAAACATATTGTTTTTGTGGATGGAAAACTAACACCAAAGGAAATGATGATTGTTCAATTATGTCATACCACCTATCATGGTGGACATTATTGTGGAAATATATTTATATATGTTATATATTATGTTTATTTTTTCTTTATTCTTTGGAATTTTCCTTTTATAGAACACCTTTTTTGTTTCCATTATGGGTAAATGCGATAATTTCATTTGAGGAAGTGCAGACTACCACCCCCTCAAACTGACATGACATGTTAATTCCATATGTGGGACATATAAAGGATGAAGTTAATGAAAATATATATGATATTATATTTTAATTATAATATACCAATGTATCATTATTTTTTAATTGCATTAAAATATGATATAGAAATGAATTTAGCATTCATCTTTATGTATGGCTTACCATCTCCCTGAACATTGCATTTCATTTCATACCTTTAAATGTTGTATAATATTATATATACATATATATACTGGATATATATGATATATATGATATATAAATAATTAATATCATTCTGGAGATAATGGAAAATTGAGCACAAGAACAACATGTAATTATAACAAGTCCATTTTTTACTCAAGTACCAAATATCGACCAAACTACCACTATTAACATAAATGATTTCATAGCGTTTAAAACATGGTAATAAGTGAAATAAAAAGAATAATAAACATGAAAAGGGTTCTTATGGAAGTCTAAATTAACTTTATTTTATTATTCCGGAATAACAAGGAAAAACATGTCTAGTCGGACACGAGGTAAGGTGTTTTTTATCTCACTTTTAATTCAATGAGATTTCCATTGTTCACAACTTATATTATTACATGCGGTGTATTTTGTACTACCATTTGATATATATTATCATTATTATCATTATATTTATGGAATTTTTTGATTAAGTTGGTGTTTATTTACATTTATTCATATGAATCAATTGATTACAACAACGTTAGGTGTTTTCATCTCACTTCTTATTCTCTTGAGATTCAAGATATATTTGACACTATTTACCTTGTGTGGTGTATATACTACCCATGATTTTACTCTTTGTATAATATAATTTAATTTATGGTTATTTACATCTTCATCTTATGATCCTTCTTTGATGTAGTGTCTGTTTTTATGTTACTGAATCGTTAAGGGAACTTTTTACCCCCCAATTTTTAAAAGACTTCTTTTTTTGTTATGCCTTACAATTTGCATAGTCTTATATTGGGATATGCTCTTATATATCCTTGTTGATATAAATTTATGTCCATGTGATGAGACACCCTTATTTATCTCATCAACTCATTTTTTAAATTTTAATGTGATGTCGTTAGGCTGTCTAATTTCTATAAGAGAACTTGTTAAACCAATTTCAATTCATTGGGTTAAACTTACACGTCTCAATTATATCATGATATGAATGTGTGTGAATGAACTCTTATTGCTTTACATTTAATATCCACTTATATTTTTTTATTAATATTTGTCACACATAATTATTTCATTTATTTATCATTAATCTAAGGATAAGATATTTGCAAAAAACATTGTCTCAATTTACATTCCAGTGAGACTTATTTGTTGGTATACATCGATTCACATTCATATGGTTTATATACATCCCATTGACATATTATACCACAAATCTCCTTATTATTATGATTTTATAATCATTTTTTATTGTTATTCTGTAATTATTTTTACACAAGTATTTTCTCAAGTGGTATGGGACTGCTTAACTAAAACATTGTTTTAAATGTTTTAAAGATTTATTATTTTAATTCATTTTCATTAATGTCTATATATTTAAAATGGTTGTATTGAATTATTTTTAGGTACATTAATGTTTTAAAATATTAATGCTTTTTAAAAATCAAAGTGGTATTGGAGACTTTGATTCCAAAATATCTTTAGTAAATGTATTAAATGGTTTTGAAAATTGTTTGATAAAGAATTGTTTATTTCAACATCTTGATATGATATATTGTTATTTAATGTGTAAATGTTATATTTACTTTATGCATGTATTATGTGTTATGATTATGTTATGGTTATTTATCATTTTTTACGTATACGGGTGGTTCCATGATAATCCCAGGGTGGGTGGTTCCGAGATAGCTCTTTAATGCATTAGGTAACGTGAAAGATGTAAATGTGAATGTTTCTCCTAAGAGATTTGGAGAATAAAATATGATGGCTATTCCAAGTGTGACTCCATCTAGAACTATGATAGCTACAATGTATGTATGATATGGATGCCTCATGATATCTGTATGATTTATAATTACGTTGTGTTATATATAAATATTATGATTTCTGAAGGTATGTTATGATTGAAAATTATGGTTTCAATGATTGGTATTTATTAATGGGTTAATGGTTACATTCTTTATTTTATAACCCTTACTGTTCTTTTTATGCTCATCCCATCTTTTTGAAATGTTTTTCACAGGATATAAAGATGTGTAAGGGAAATAAAGCATTCAAGAAGATTTATATTAAGAAAAGAACTTTTTTTTATTTACGAAATTTTATTGTTTTTAAGAATCAGTTATAGTAGAAGTGTGTACATAGTAATATTAAAGTTGATATGTAATAGTTATGGCCTAATTCTCTAAAACTCTAAAACTGATAATATCCTTAATGTGAATTCTTGATATAAATAATGATTAAGTAATGTTTAATGTCAGGTCCTTATATACATTTACCTATTACTTGTCAAATAATTAAACCTTTATAAATTATGGTGTTTTAATTTGATATTCATATTGTTTCAACCAAGGATATGTGATTTTATTGTTACCAAATTGTAAGGGATTTCATTTTTTTTTCTTCATTGAGGCATGTTAGTATTTTATACACCTAATTTCATTTATCTAGTGTATACTCTATCCTATTACATTTTATTTCATGAATCCAAAAAAGGTTATTTAATTTTAAATTACAATTAATATTTTTTTCGTCCTAGATGATTTGACATGAACGTTATCATGTTATAAATGTCTGTGCTTCAATTTCTATTCATTGAGTTATGTTTTAATGTTATGAACATAATTTATATTATATGGTATATATTTTACCCCTTTTGAATTTAATATCATGAATCACTCATACTTTATCATATTGTATATGAACATATAAATTATTTAAAATATATTTTTCTAGAATATTACCATGTGATAATGTATTTAGTAACAATATTTATTTTCTATGTGTTATATTACTTAATAATTTACTATATACTACAACTATAAAGTGTTTAATGACCTGTGTTTTTTATTTTTTTAATTAAAATATTTTCTATATTTTATATTTTAGACACATTCACTTTATGTTTTAATTAACGAATCAAAATATATGAGATTTGGAAGGGGTGTCTTTGTCCCAATCATATTTTTATAGACATGTTTCAGGTTGTGCACCATGATTTATTTGAACAGTATCATTATTTCTATATAGATTAATTTTTAAATACCAATTCATATAATTCAACAGATTTATATATCCATTTCATATCCAATATTTCTATTACTTTTGATTTGATTGTTACAAAATCAGTAAATTATTTTTGTAATAATTAACATTCTTTACAATATTGTTTACATTCATGGTTCCTTTGAGGAAATAAAATTTCCTTATTTTCTTTAACCAAATATATTTTAATCTCCAGGGGTTATGAATGTGTTTTTATATTTTTATTTTTATTTTATCACATCGTGATTAATGAAACATTGATAATATTTTTTAATAAGATTCCAATCACATATCTTTTTTTAGATAATTAATAACTATCTTCTATATCCATTTTTTAAAAAATATTCACGAAATTTCTCTTCTAAAGAATTTATTTAATAATAGGATGTTTTATGATTGGTGAAATTTTGTTAAAACATTTTAAAAGGAATGTTATAAATTCATTCCACTTGAGTCACTTTTTCAACTCTCTAAAAAAATTTAAAAACAATATTTATTTCTAACATTTCTGACTAGATCAAAATTTGACACTTATATAATAATTATATTTATTGAATCATTGTTTATAAGAATTTAGTTTTATTTTTCAAGAAAAATATATTAACAATATTTTTTAAATTTTTAATTTTTAATTTTATTTTCAAAGGGGAATAAGTATTTTTTAAAGAACTTTTTAATAATATTTTTACGGTATTTGGATTCATTATTGGCAATGACCCCTGATTTTACATATGATCCACTGGGGATTTTTTGTAATGATACCTTTATTATTTTTTCTCTACTTGACTGTAATATTTTCAAAATAAATTTTCTAGGGAATCGTTTCTCTTAAAAGGTAAAATTAAGACATTAAATAACAATGGTTACTGTCATATTGAAAAATGTAAGATTTTATATGTTATGTTTTTGTTTTTGTTATTTTACATTGTTTATGATTATGATTGATCCCAATATATCCCATTATGATAGGTGATCAACATATATCTCACCAACTAATTGGTTAATAGGATGGAGATAACCAGTTAATGGTTTACCATATTATATTATTGCTATTTACTTGGTATGTTATTCTATGTATAAGAGTGATTTTAAGGGAGATTATAAGAGTAATTTGAAAATGATGTTCCATGTAACTAAGATTTCCGTTTTATATATGAAAATTTTAATATATGATCATTTTTAGAAGTATTGATATCACATGGATCATGATTTTTGACTTATATGAATCTTCAGTTCAAAAAAACTAGATATTAGCGGTGGTTTTCTCTTCATATAGCGGCGGTTTAAACTTCCACTATATGGTTTTGTGACAGTTTACAGAAACCACTGCTAAACAGGGAGACGACAATCTATTAGCGGTGGTTTTTTCCATTTCGCAGCGGTTTAAGGGAAGCGTCGTCGATGCCTCATTTCGCGGTGGTTTTCATGACTTTAGCTGCGGTTTGAAGGGTGCATGATATTTTTTTTATTCGCGATGGTTTTAACCACCACAATATTAAGGTGTTTGATGCATCTATGTCACGGTAGTGAAAACCGCCACTAAATATAAACTGATTACATTTCCTGGTGGTTTTAACAGACGCTAATGTTTTACCTCTAAAGCATTAGCGGCAGTTACAACCACCGCGAAATGCTGACCAGTAAAGCATTAGAGGTGGTTAAAACTGTCACAAAATTCTGACCAGAAAATAAAAATTGTAGTTTTTCTTATACTGCGCCACTTCCCTGAAAAACAAATCAAACTAGAAAATGGAACAGGATACATCATACAAACAAATAAAATGTTATTTCTAACTTAGTATCCCCAACATGATGAAACAGGAGACATTATACAAACAATCAACCATTATTCTATAGTGATAATAATCAATAATGGATCTATAGGGAAGCATGAAATCCATTCCAATAATTACATAATATAGTTACATGATTGGAATGAATGAATTCTATATAAAAAAAAATCATATCTGATGGGGAAAATAATTCCATCGGTGAACAATCATTGATCGAATAACCAATGAGGTTTACAGATTCTTAATGACACATAAATACATTATATCATGGACTTGAATATCTAGAAATATATAAAATATATCATTGTATGATGCACTTGTGTCAAATAATGTATAATCTATAGTAGAGGTTTCTATAATAGTACCTCAAACAATAGATGAATTTGAATTATGCTCCATGTCATATGTTTAACGCCATTTAGTTTTCTCATACCATGACTCTATGCTAGAACCTGACTATTTTGAGTGGGATAACATTTCATTCACATTAATTCCTAAGTCTAGTATCAACTAAGTCGACTAACACCTTGGCCTTAGTTGTATGTGGTATTATAGCCACATCCCTACTAAAAATTAAGAGGACCCACATAATAATGTGGAATATGTAATGATGTTATCCCCATGGAAGAACTGGTGGAAACGTTTGGAATATGTTCAAGATATGACCCAAACTCATATAACCTCGGCATTCAACTAGATACACTATACATTGGGTCTTGTTGGCGTAATAAAGGCCATGTTTATATCTTAGTAATTGTAACTACCATGTTGATATCTCAGTAATTGTAAATACTTTTGTTTTTAGGTGATGAAGATTGGACCATATAATAGGTTGATTTCATGCACAAAATATTCCAACAAAACCTATGGATTGTTATATTGTGGAGTGGATAATGGCTATAACATGACTAGTATATTGTCTTTAGAAAAATGGTTCTTTATATTTTTCAGGAGACTCCACAACCTAGTCTGACCAAAGTGGTTATTTCCCCAGTTCTTTATTGTAAAAAATGGGATTAGACATGTTTTAACCTATTATATTGTAAGGAATGTGGTCCAAGTGCGGTTTGGATAATTACCATTCTCTTGGGTGGTTGTCTTATTGTGAAAGGATACCAATTGACAATACTGGGGAATCAGTCATGACTAACCTCATTATCCCAAGTGAATTGTGATTGGATGTCTTTCTCATTGTCAATACAACAAGGGAGGACCTCCTTGAGGAATTAAACTGTCAATGTAGAGAGGACCTTCATAATGATTTTCATCATGGGGAGTACTACAATAACAACTTGAATTCAAGACATAGGGAGAATTCCTACAATGTGTACCCTAGAGAAGACCTTTTGGGTGGATGATATTAATGGAAATAAATCCTTGTTTTTTGATCATCTAGTCATTTATAGCATATTTTCGGTGCTGATTAGGATATTGAATCTCCTAATCAATCATATTATAAGAATTAAATGATCCTTTATAGAAATGTGTGTGGGGAGGACCATCATAGCTACTGGAAGCAAAGTAGATAAGAGGAACTTCACAAATGAAACTACTATTTTTGTAATATGGTAACAAAGGAGTAGGATCCTGATCATCCATAGATAAACATATGAGGGATCAAGAACACCAATATAAATTAGATCAAGTTCATAGACCATATATTCATTTTCCAATCAACTTTGGTGTTTCATCACTTTGGATGCTCTCTTGTGGGTGATAGAGGTTTCTATCTATGGATTTTATCTTACATGTACTTTATCTTATTTGATTATCTCTCATGTCACTATGATAAATTTATGATAGGCCTCTGGAATTTCGGTTGGGAAATGATTATACCCTGTAGTGCCCACCGGGGTAGACCGATGACCATTAGTTGGAATGGGGGGTGAGGGTGGGTATGGTCCCGATCTGGTTGTCTATATAACATGGGATTTGGCCCATGACCCTCTTGAATGGGTGAAAAGATGTGTATCTTCTCTAAATCTCCTCATATTCTGTTAATGAGTCGCCCAAATTATGGTAGAATAGTTGTGTGTCTTCCCTTTAACCATTTTTAAGATATTATTGGTGACTTCGGTGACCAGAACATGCATATTTTATTATTATATTGTTGAAGAATGTGTATGGGATGGATCTTTTCCTCCATTTCATATAGGTATATACTATTGTTAATTAGGTTTGTGGGAAAGGATATGGGTATTCCCTATATTTTTTACCAAAATATTCTTGGTGATTTCTTTGAATAAAACCATATTATACCAACAATATTAGTAAATGTGGGAAAATGTGTCCTCTTACTCATTTTTTCCCTGACTACCTAGGTTTGGGAGACTTAGGTCAGACTCCTGAGGTAAACACACCCATCATATATAGGTTTTATTGATTTGTAGAATTGGTGATGGTGAATTCTTGAAGGAGCCCTTTGGAGGGTCCCTTATGCTATCTAGATGAGTCCATCAGTGAACTCTTGATCAACCTCCCTAGATAAGGGAGGAACATGTTTTTTCCTTCCATGGATATGACCATGAAATTGTTTGATATGGAAACTATTTACAACAAATTTTGTTCCACTAGTCTTTGTCGAGTAGACATCTAATAGGGATTTTTGAGATGAATGGATTTTTAATCTTCCTCTGAAGATGGAAAGGTACCATTTATGTGTGACTCCCAAACCAGTGAATTTGAGACCCAATGTTTAGGGTGCAAAGTTGATAATGGATACCTAGTGTTAAACGAGGACCCAACTTGTGCAGTAGTCAAAGAATATGTGTTCTTAATGTAGTAAAATGTCGTTTGGATCAGAGGGGGTTATAGTTGAATGTTCCAGAATACTTATGAGAAACATTTAAAATAAATCCCCATGAAATCAGCATACCAATAATTAGAAACATGTATAATAAATTGTATCGGAACCATATTTGTCCACATTTCATATTTTGAGAGAGAAAAAGGAGCCAAACATGTGGGTGATACATGCATTTTTTTAAAGTTCAATGTTAGTTTAACCATTTTTGATTCCAACAACTTTAATTGGGGAGTCTATGATTCTTATCACATTATTAGGCTAAACCATATTCCAATCATCCTCTTATGTTTGGTATGTATAATTCCTACTAGGTTCCAATTTATATAACAAGAACTAAATAACAAATGGATCACTCTTTAGTCATCCAAAGTCTCGACTACCAATTCAAACACAGGCCTAAATGGAATGATGTATAACACACTTGAGAAATCAAGACATAAAATGAACCATAATAAATAAATAAAAAAGCATAGAAGGAAACATGAGAAATCAAGAAAATGTTAGGACATGGAAATGTTTGGTGGAATCTATGTGTCATACATGTTACATATACAAACCAACCGTTCTCATATTTGTTAAACACATCACCAATACTACTACTCATGGTCTGATGATGCATCGTCACCCTCTCCACCTCCATCTCCACTACCTACTACCACCTGTAAGAAAATTATTTTGAAAATTAAATATTGTTGCATATATATAATTAAACATAAAACCAATACACGTTTTCAAACTAAATTATTTTTATTTTTTGGGGTTTACCTGCTCACCACTACTCGATGCACCATCACCGGGTGCTTATCTGCTCATCTACTGATAGATATCAGTCAACGCTTTCTGCATAGTGGATATATGAGACCCCTAGTCCTGAACTATGGATCGTAAAGAAGACATCTCCCAATGAGAATATTTAGGTATGAAATGACCATAACTAGGATTAGATGCAGCTAGAATCACTGGTGTCCTACCACAGACATTAGATGGTACGGGTCCCATACCCATCTGGCGCACTCTAACAGGATGCTTCTTCCGAAGGACATTAGCAACCGGGTCATCCTGGGAGACTGAGTAGGACTGACCCAGGATGGGCATCCCATATTTCATTAATTTTTACCAATAAATCAAATATCAATATATATTATCACAGTAAAATCTTATAATAAGTTATTATAATAAAAAATTTACTTCATACCACAAATTCTTTGGTAGGCTCATTAACAAAACATCCATCTGTTTTTTTTGTGAACATCCACCCATCATTGGTATTATCTACGGAATGCCACTTCATGTGTTCGAAAGTTTTTGATGACATGAATAATATTTGCAATCGAGGATTCAAAAGAATGTAATGAAAAACTTTTTCATGTGTGTTCTTTTTCTTCTTCTCCATGAAATTATGTTCAGTCAGACTTCCATCATCACCCTTTGACTGCCATCTAGAAGAAGAAAATTTCTTACAATTATATCTACTTGAATCCTCTCCCCAATAAGGCATACAATCATTGGGACACACATGTATTTTTATATAATTCACACCAAGCTTGTTAACAACTTTTTTCATATAATAAAATGATTCTGGGATTTCTGCTTCAGGAAATGTATCAAGAATCAATTCCAATAACATGGACATTTCCTAATTTCTCATTCCACATAGACATTTGATATGGTACAACTTTGGAAGAAAATAAAGCTTTGAATATTTCAAACACCCACTATAAAACTCTTGATTTCCATCATCAACTAAATCATGAAACACATTTTACTCATTGGAAGTTTTCCCTTACATTTGGCTCCATAGAATAAAGAGGAGGATCCAATTATATGTTACAATATTGATCTTCTAGTGTTACAGTCTTAAAAACATCGCATGTCACATTGCAATTTGTAGAACCCTCTTCTGGTTGTTCAATTATGATTTGATTCTCATATTGGTGTCTTGAAGTGCCGAATGCTTCATTTATGACGTTTTTCATTTCATTTCCCACTGTCGACTTACTTGGGACCTCATTCTGTGGATTAACATCAGTGCTCAATCTTTCTGTATTGTTCAATTCTCCATGCCAACTCCAACACAAATATTGACTAGGGAATTTCTTATGTATTAAATGTTCATAAACTTCATCTCACTTCAACAATGTTCTATATTTACATTTAGGAAATGGACATCATATTCTCCCTTCAACGGATCGATTAAAAATTTAAAAATCTAAAAACTCATTCAAACCCTTATCCAATTGAGGTGTGTTCCTCGGTAATGTGATTCAACATTTATCCATGTATATCACAATGTTCCTACACAATAAAAAAAAAATTAATAACACATAGTTGCTACTAAATAGAGAAAGTGTTTCATATATAGAATAGTGTAAGATTACAGAAACATAATATAATAAAGATGATCAATTGTACATAAAGTATGCATAATATAATAAAGATGATAAATTGATCACATTTACCACTTACATAGAATGCCCAGAAAAACTAAACAATTCTGGTCCCTGGGAGACATCGTCAATAACTCATTGAGGAGAATTACGAATATCGGGTTACACACTTATCATAACACAGTCGATCACACATTTATGTTGCCTCAAACAACACCCCATTGAATGTTATGTCATTAAACACACCAAAGATGAATGAATTTCATACCATTAGTACAAAGGCATTAGTAGAAATATTTAGCCCTTATATGACACCCTTTGAGACTTATCTCAGGCTAGCTTGGGTACCCGGATTATGGGTAGGATGGGTCAGTTCATGAAAATTGGTTATCCTTCATCGCTCTTTATGTGTTTCAATATTTTCAATATCTATTTGAAGTTACCTCTCTCTTTGAATTTTATAATGTTTCATTTTTCCTTGAATTCTGAGAGACCTTTTTTATTCATTATATCATTAGGTTGTGCAATTTTAATTCATCCACTTGGATTTCCAGAGTGGGGTTCTCATTAAAATATCTTTTAAAAATTAATGAATGATGTATGATATTTTCACTTAAATATTTTTTGTGTTTAATACTATACAAATTTATCATTAATATTTCAAACAACTCATATTAAAAAAATCATGCAAAACATAAAATTAGGATTTGATATAATACAAAGGACATGTCAAATTTTTTACTTCAAACATTTATGTATATTTCAATTCCTAAGCTCAGTTAATTTGAAGTAATTATTTAGAAATGAATTTACAACTTTAACACAAACTATTATTCATAATTCAATCATAATAAATTTTAAATATTTAGTAAGTGACACTAGTTTATAACTTATGAAGATCTTTGCTAACATGTTTGACAATCCCATGGTGATAAATAAAATGTTCTTACTAAGGATATCGTTCGGCATGAGTGTGTGACACTCCTTTTTAGGGTGAGAACATTGAGTGTGTGTGTGTGTGTGTCTAGTTATACCACACTGAAATCACTCCAATAAACTATTACCCTAATAAGGAATCATACTCCCCTAGTTGTTATTCCTAATACTACCTTGGAGGTATCTTTTATAGAAGTGCTTCTTGTCAACAAAATAACTCACATGTCTCCCCACTAAAACTGCATTACTGCTAATTGGGGCCTCTATCTGGTTTCCCTAAATGTTGATAGCCTGGATGAAAAGTCTTCAAAGATTATTAAGGGATATAATTTCACTTGATATATTTTATCATAGAAAATCCCATCCTGGAAATGTATTTCCCTAGAAAACTCATCAGGTACCAAGGATGGAGAAAAACACTATTAGTCAGTGAAGAATCCAACATATTCCATCAAGGACTTGTCTCCCTACATCATGTCCATGAACTCGTAATCCCTCTCATACCAAAGTGTTTATAGATATAAGTTTCTCAGAAAATCCACCTCAAATTTATTCTAGGTTAGATCCTCCTGTTGATTAGATTTCTTCATAATGTCCCACCAACTCTTGAATGGTCCTTGTAACATGTAGGCAATTACGTTTATCTTCTTATACAAGGGTTTCTAAAGTTGGTTGAAGATTTTATAGACTGTATCAATCCATAACATAGCTGTATGGAGTCTTCCCACTCCAACAAACATAGGTTGATGCTATAAATATATCTTTCTCATCAAGTCAGATATCGATGGTACGGTGTGAACTGTCTATCTTTCCATGGATCACATAACCCTTGGGAAGATACCATATAAATGATCATCTATCTGATTCTTCAAAGCCATGGTATGTTCAGGATCATCTACAGTAGGATTATGTTGATTTCCACTCTCCTAAAACTCAATTAAATGACTATGAGGTGGCATTTCCTCTACCACGATTTAAACAAACCTTAGAATATATATTACAAACATGATAAACATCACAACTGATAATGATTGAGAAATATTGACTCAAGGTTCCTTTAAACATGCCTCAACTACTGATTGTGAATAACATAATAGTTTCATTTACTTATTTTTATTATATATCATAGGGATTTCATTTCATAGTTCATATATTCATATATATCACATGCAATGAATATGTACCTGCTGGGAAAAAATCATGTCATTATTAATCCATATGTACCTATCATGATGAAAATATAATCATCTCATACCATAGTGGGACATGTTAGAAAATATTAATAATAGTAACAGCACACAATAAGTTAATTTCCCAAGGTGAAATGACATCAATTGTAACAAGTGAACAACGTGAATAGTAATCCATTCCCTAAGAACTCAGATTTTTCCCCACACATGGGTTAGATACATGCATTGATGATCTCATTACCAAGACTCTAAATTTCCTAATCTCCATTCCACATTTCCCAAATAGGAATGGGATATAAAAGAAACTATACTTTGATACCACTTTATAACACCCTGACTCATTTATCCCACTAGTGATCGAGTTGGGTGGTTTACGGGACCTCAACTATACTTCCTTGTAAGCCCGAGGTTGTCGAATAGTATTTAGGGTGTAATAAATATAGTGGGGACACTATACCACCTGGTATAGAGATGAAACATTAGTGTAAATAATAACATAGTAGCACAAATAGTGGAAACAATATAAATTATCAGATAGGAAACCAAAAAATATATAAAGGCCAAAACAATCAAACCAAATTATAATTAAAACAATGAAATGACAGGTTAATGGTATTCAAATGATGTGCTTAATTTTATATAAATAAAATAATAACATATTCAATAAAATACTCTAAAAACCAGTTCTAACGCTCCATGTCAATCTCATCTCCATGATCCCACCCATCTCACAATAAATCAACCCACACAAGGCCCCTTACCCTTTTCCAGAATTGCATCTATGAAATATTCTAAGGTGCCAAATAGTGGCCCAAATAGGGTGAGTATAACTCAGTATTCCACCACCAATGGTGTCTGAACATGTCTAGTCTATAATATAGTGTATACAATAAAGCGATAAACAAGGGTGTTAATTTAATAAATTAATTATATATATATAATAAACAAACAGACCCTTAGTTTATAGGATCACACCCTATGTTAGCCAAACCATCAACAAATCCATGTGGGTTGTCCCTTTCATGATGTGGATCCTCCTACATCAGGACATATTTCCCCAAAATACTGGAAGATTCTTTTAAATCAGGATGAATTTCCAATATCATGATTCAAGTATCCAATCTTGGTATAGACATTATAGAAATAATTTCTTCTTCCCATGTCTTTCACCCCAAATGGGAATAGTAGCCATCTCACCAGTCCTAGAATTGATATAACTACATAAATCTTCCCATGGAACATGTTTTTAAGAGGAAATAAACCATATAATCGGGCTAAGACATTCT
Organism: Viscum album; assembly: GCA_963277665.1. Classification (NCBI taxonomy): domain Eukaryota; kingdom Viridiplantae; phylum Streptophyta; class Magnoliopsida; order Santalales; family Viscaceae; genus Viscum; species Viscum album. The sequence goes on along the minus strand of OY728121.1, from coordinate 1,147,982,581 downwards.
ATAACCACTTATGTCTTCCCATGGAATGTGGCACTAAGGGGAAAATTAATAATCTCATATCAAATGGTGAATTATCTTGTATTAGGATGAATCCCTGATAGTATATATCAATCAGGTCTAAAATATTATTACAATAAATATTAGTTAATTCATCCCATCACTTATTAATTTTACCATTTATTACTAATTTTCAAATCCTCCTATAGATACGAATCACCAAAATCATCTTAAACCATTTTTCATATTTCACATGCAATGTAAAGATCTTTAACTGAGCCATGATTCCAAAGGATCTCATAAAACCATGAGGGGTTGGAACACCACAAATGTTAATGCAAGTCCTAACCATAATGCTAAGAGTAAAAAGGTATCCTTGGGAGGGATCAACATGAAGAGTTTATCAAGAAGGGATAATTTCAATTATTTAGGTTGTGCATGTGGCATGTCGATGTGATAATAATTTTTCACATACTAGCATAATCAAAAAAGACTAAAGGGGTTTTTCCAAGACCACCAAACTCAAAATAAGAAATGTTTTTGAAAAATCCTCATGTTTTTGGTAGCAATCAGATTCCCCCTTCCCTTCAATGATAACTATAATTTTAATCAACAATTGATCATGAAGCGGAAGATGAACTGGAAGTTTTACGTTAAAAATCTATGTTCCGAACACCAATATCCAACATGGTATTTCTTATAGATCAAATTGGATTCTTATAACTCATCCATGGAAGGTTTTATGGAATCATAAAAGAGATAGGAAATTTTAGAACATAGGTGTTGGATTGTTGAAAATCTTGGAAGATATAATTCATGTTGTGAATAGGGAATTCACATCATGAATTCATCAATTCCCATATATGTTGATAAATTTATCACCTCAGCTTAAAAATGGAATTAAACCAATTTAATGTCATGAATATCTTAAATGAAGTGAATTATTGTTTCACAAATTTCCCAAAACCAATCCATGGCCTGAATGGGTTCATGGGGTTCACCTGAAAAATTAACATAATGAATTGGGAATTCATAACATCAATTCATTTTGCATATATAAAGAAAGTCTCATTATTCATCAATATGAATCATATAATCCGACTAGATAAAGGATTAACAAAGAAGGTTTAAATGAAAGGAAACCTAATTCTAAGAGATTTATCCAGAAACTTAAATGGAATCATTCCTAGAAAGGACAGGGGTCGTAGGAGACGGAGGTTGCGGGATCGCTGGAGACGGAGGTCGCGGGGTCACCGGAGACGGAGGTCGCGGGGTCGCCGGACGGTTGGGGGTCACGGGTCGCCGGGGGGGTTAGGGAAAAAAGGGAGGGCATGGGGGTCATGAGGGTTTGGGGGAAATGGTCGGGGGGTAAGGAAGGGTTGGGATATTTAAAAAAATTATGGTTTTCTCAGTGGTTTATTAAAACCGCCGTGAAACCCTTCGGCAAAAACGTTTAGCGGCGATTTTTTGAACCGCCGCCACAAAACCGCCGCTAAACCAGGTTTTTATTGTAGTGATTGTATTAGGTTAAATATTATTATCATGGAATATGTTTTAGGAATATTATTTTTATGGGTATTAATTCCCTTATGTTATGATCATGCTCGTTTATTTGTTCATCATACCCTTATTCTTATCTTATTCCCACTAATTAAATTATATTGTAAATGGTTGTGTTTACACATACTGAGCATTTCTTGCTTTCCCTTATTATGTTGAAATTTTTACATGTAATGAAGAATGTTTTTAAGTGTGATACGAAAATGTTTGTTACTAGATGTGAGAATCTATGTTGGAGAAAAATATATTATTCTATGGAATTATTTTTTATGATTTCATATTTTTATATAGGATTTTAGTTAATTGACTAAAGATATAATAATAAAAGTTCATTGGGTATGTATGTTGCCCAATATTTTAGATTATTGTTTTATGTTGTGGAGGGGAAGAATTGGGACACATTTATATGTGTCCATGCCAGAAATGTAATGATTATGTTTTAAGTAGTAGATCTAGAAGTTGGGTATAATGATATTATATATATAATGATAAAAAACTAAATGATATCATAATGTTTCTGGTACAATGATATTGTTATAGAATTCCTTCATAATCATCTACTAATTGTGATATGATATTTTTTGGGTATGTTTAAATAGATAGTTGAATAATTCAATAAAATTATATAATAGATTTCTATGAGAATTTAATTTATAATAATATGTTATATATATAAGTAAATCATTAGTTTTGTTAATTTCAGTATAAAAATTAAACTCATTATTAATGAAAACACTCATTGTTCAAAAAGTGTCTTCAAAACGTACTAATCACTGATTTCATCTTTAATTATCCTATCCAAAACTCCACTAGTTGGAAATCATAAAAACAGAACTAATCATAATTTTTTATATTGTTGTAACTTCTTTGATATATGAAGGATGAACTTTGGTATAAAAATATATAACAATGTTGATGCTGCAAATCTCTTAAAAATAATCAATATTATTCACACATGATAAAAAAAATTGATAGTAACTAACTAGTAATGGTGGTGAAAATATTTACAAATAAATATTATAAAATTTTATAGGTATAAAAAAGGTAGGAAAATGGGGGATTAAAATATATAGTTTTGTTTTATATGATATTTTAACACATTTTATCAATTTAGGAAATAATGTATGTAGTTATCAATCTAATATTTTACATTATGAGACATAATTTCTGATCTGAACCATAATAAATATAATATGGAGTGATTAAATCCTAAGGAATATGTTTTACCATAATCTTGTGAAATAAAGATATAAATTTTTTACATTCATTAAATTTAATTCAATTGAAAATAAACATGTACTCAAATGTGTTTTTGTCAAAAAGTTACTCAATCCATACTGTATTTTCATTTCAAATTTTTCTATTTGAGACTTTTATATGTATAAACCATGTTTCTAATTGTATGGTGTATTTAATAACCCATAATGTATCTCCATTGTAACATTCATGACATGATTCTCTGTTAAGGGACTATGTCATTTATCTATATAACATCATGCATTCCTCTCTATATTCAAGGGGCTATAGTTTAGTAATGATGGGCTAAAGAATATAGTGGGGGAGACTATACCCTCTTGTAAAGATTTTAATTGTATGTTTTTAATATTGTAATATTAGATGAAATATTTGAGACAATAAGAATAAATAATCAGTCAATCGAAGATAATAATCAAAAAACTAAAGAAATCAAATAATAAAAGAATAATATAATGTGAAGATGAATGTATCTAAATGTAATTCCAAATGACATAAAAATAAAATAAAATATATAGAAAATAGTGAATCCAAATGCCCAAATCCCAAAACCTATTTCAATCCCTTCTCCAATCACTAAACCATCTAGCCAACTACAAATTAATAACTTGGCTCCTTTTCCTTGTACAAACATGCATATAAGAAATTTGTTTGGATACTAATTGGTGGATCGCCCAAGATGTTTATACATCTCAATATGTGGAAACCAACAAGTATAAAAAACAATGTCTAAGATATATAGATCATTTAATAAAAAATAACATGGAATTTATTCTATTAATTAATACTATATGTTAAAAAATCATGTAAACCCTTATGTTCCAAGGTGAAATTCAGGGCCATCCCAAAACCTGTTTTGGTTCTCTACCAGATTTCTCTCTATTGGGTAGGTTTTTCCTACATTAGGATGGATCACAAAAATGGTGGAATATTATATTATAATATAATAATCATATAAAACAACAATTACCAAAAATGTATTATGACCACATACTATCCAGAATCTCACCTTCAGTCATCAAGTGATTTTTCATTGGGTCCGCAGACTTCTTATATGAACATATAATCCTTATTCATGAATCATGTACCTATTACCATAACCCTCTATAGGTATTACGATTCATGAACTAAGACCTCAAGAATTAATATAAATCTTGAGTCATGTCTATAATATTTTAACATGCCAATAAACATCCCACTCTGAGATAAAAATGGAATCAATGTAATATAACCTCAAAATCATAGCAATTAAAAAAAAGAAAATAAATTAATGTTTTATTATATTTACATGTAATGTAAATATATGTGAATATTGGATTTAAAATTTAAAATCACAAGAAATAATTTTTTTTAATATTTAAATGGAATATAATATTAATATAATGTTTATTTCAAAAAAAATTAGTTTTGTTGAAAAATGTATTGTGTCTTCTTAAAATTACCCCACTAAATCATTATAAGACCTAATCCATTATCATGGTATGTATTAATCTCACATCATGAACCCATTTTATTGAATACATCCAATGGTTGTTACAATTCTTCTATCATTCACACAATCTGTAGATTTTCTACTGATATGTGGAAACCTAGATTCTGCAAAAGAATCCAAACAACCTATAAATCCTTTTGAACTCATAATGAACCATCATAATCCATATTTAAAAATTTATTCATGGACCACATAAAATTTTAAAACATACATACCCTAAATGTTGGTAGTGTTTTTCAATAGATTCCCTCCATCCTCAAAAGGAACCCAACCACTAAGGATAAAAGACAACCAAAAATGAAAAGGAATTTCATTTAACATAATACTAATAGATGGACATAACTGAAAAATGATGTGATCTTAAAACCTACCCACAATATTCCATCACACCTAGAGGCTTTTACAATAATTATTATAGTGTATAAAAAATAATTATTTCCATTGTGCCCACACATCTGACTCCCTCTCCCAGATAGCCAATAGACCAGGATCTATAGATATTTGGAACTGATAAACGCCAAACATTGAGACCATCCCTTCCAAGTCAATCAAATAGTCTAAAAAATAAATGTTCAGGATTTCTATATTTCATGATAATACATTTTTCCTACCTTGGTAAAATATGCATGAAAACACGATCACCAATCTAAAACTCTAGAGATTCTCTCTGATGGTCAACAAATTGAATCAACCTACTATGTGTCATCAAAGACCAACTTCTAATCAATTGAACCTTCTCATACATCACACACATGAATCATGGTCCAAAAAGTGCTAAAACACCTCCCTCCAACCAATAGTGATAAAAAATTCATGACCTTCCATTAATATCATAGAAGGGTTCTATTTGTATCGATCCCTTTAAGATGTTATTATATGAAAAAATATCATGTTTCATATGATATTCCCATACACCCCAAAAATATAAATGACAGTGGATCATAAAATATCATTCATAATATAAATAGTTTGATCATTTTGACCATATATCTAATGATAATATGTTATACTCTGAAGAACCTATGATCCCAGTGCCTTTGGAATACACTTCTAGAATCGAAATTTGAAACAATATTCCCTATTAGAAATCATAATCCTATGACTTCCCTGAAACTGAACTGTCTCAGTCATGAAGATACTACCATATCATCAATAATGAAGGTGTCCCTAATAGAAAAAATGTGGTCTACCCACACAAGTCTATCAAAAATCACCCTTATAATATCAGTATTTTGATATTTAAAAGTTAAATATATCATAATATTAACAGTGAGATCATACCACACCCACTCCTAAATGGGAAGAGGTAATAAAAACCCAAAAAGACTCTGATGGTTGGCCTTCAACTACTGACCAGGGAAACATCTCTTCATGAATCTCAATATCTCCTTCTTCATCTCTGGCCACCAGTAATGTCTATAGATGCCACGATACATTATTATCAAACTAGGATGTATAACCAATCTAGAATCATTAAAATCATTAATTTTATACTCATGATGACCTATAATAACCCGTAACCCTCAATGAAAAATAAGAACATAACTTCCACCAAGATCCCATCATATTGGTGTCTACACATAATATATGATATCCCTTAGATCAACTGCCTTCAGACCTGATAACTACAATATATTGATGCGATGTTGTTGTAATGGAATAAATGAATTTTAATTAAGAGATAGTCATCCTCGAGACTCCTAAACATCAATATTAATTTATAAAAAGAGTGTTATCAGCCACAAATCATCAATATATTCTCACACATCCCTTATCTGCATCTTCCAACTAAAGGCAACAGTAACGTTGTTACCCTTTCCCATTGTATAATATATCTCAAAATCGAAAGAATGAAAATACTCAACCCTCATCTTATACAGATGATTTATGTCTCATTGAGAAATGGTGATCATAAGCCTCTTTTGGTCCCGATAAAAAAATCAATTTTTTCAAGAATATATTGTCTCTAGAACCCAAATGAGTGTTCCACTACATCAGAATCCATATAATAAGTATAATAATTTCTCCAGGGAGGCCTAAATTGTTTGGAACCATATGCAACCCCATAGTCCTCCTATATCATAATATCTATTAGTCCATGTTATGATTCATCATAAAACATATTATATATCAAGACGCATCCCTAAATAGGGACTGAGCGACAATAACCCCAACTCTACCTCTATATTCCAGGGGGTGGAGACAATCACAGAAAGGAATATCATGATTTGATATAATTTTCCTAATGTATAGGTACTCACACACCTAAAAATATCAATGCAGATGACAGGGGTATAAAAATAAAAATACAATACAATCAAAAAGTAAACCACTAATTAAATACCACTATGATTTAAAAATGTATGAAGGTGAAAATTGAAAAGTAAAGGAGAAAAATATACACCCAACCAGAAATATTTCCAAACCATTTTTTTTAAAGTAAACTACTTGGAGATCCTAATTCATGAGCTTCAAGTTACGAAAAATTTACATGGTGCACACCACCCAATATCACTATGCTCCTCTAAAGTCACCACCAACATGTATATCCTCTTTATAAGACAAGAATCATGTGCGAGAATCCCATGCATGGGTGAGTATATAAATACCTAGTAATGCACCCCAAAAGAAAAAATGGGATCAGTAAAAGAATTTTTTTTAAAAGAATGATAATAGGTAGTAAACATGATGCATCCCAAACCAATTCAACACCAATAGTAACCTCTGCCCAACATAAGGGGATAAAAACAATTTTTATATGGACTACACATCAATTTTTTTCCACACATTGTAGTTGAGTAAACACATCCTAACATAAGAAGATAAAAATCGAAATCTCACAACATATCACATGTGTCTTTGAAACATATTGTAGGAGTGTAACCAAACCAATGGTTTTAATATATATGTATATATATGATCTGTAAAATAATCCCAAATGAGAGAAAAAGGGGATATCCATATCACAACACAACCGAGGAAATGAGTCACCAATTGTTTTAAAACTATAAGAATGATATCCAAAATCTCACAAATATTCCCAATAGAAACTATCCAAATCTAGAGATGCATCATTACGATTTCTCACAACTAAGGGACCACACTCCTGAGGCAGAGAACCCATTCATTGGTACAATATGGTGGTTTCACTAATCAAATTGGTAGAGGACCCATACAGTATTCCAACAGGAGGGATCCACGATTTTAGTTGATAAAGGACCCATTCACTACCTAGGAATAGCATTCCACTATTATAGTAGAGGCACCATGCCTAGCCTAGATAGGGAGTTCCACTCTATGAGTTTATAGAGGACCCGTGGACTATATCAAGATAATGGTTCCACTATGATATTAGAAGACTCCTTACCATACAATATAGAGGGTTCCAGTCTATAGAGGTCCCATTCCTATACTAACTTGAGGGTTTTACTGAAGTCACCAAGGACCCATTCCAAATATAGCTTGAGGGTTTTACATCGAATTTCATTGTTGATCCTACATGATCAATTTCATCGGTGAGTGTTTCCTAAACAAGATCCATGATAATAAAAATCATACATTGTATCCAAAATCCATAATGCAGAGCACCATCATGTTCTAATGAAAAGATTACTCATTAAAGGCTACTCATGTGCCAAATTAGAGTCCAAAATAATGATATGTGAGAATTACAAGATCCCTAAAAAAGGAACCAAGGGTGCATGATATATGAGGGCACCCACATGATGTGTGGTCCAACTTTATCAACATGTCTTATCCCTAGATTTATAAAATATTCCAACAAGTAGGGATACCCGGAATATTGGATATCTGTAGGAATTTCACATACCACTTGGGGTCCCAGTTGTGTGCCTTGTTATGTATGCATATCCATATAGTGTTTTTTACTTTACCACATGTCTGTGAACTTTTGTACATGACCATGTTCCCGAAAATTTAATCATATATTGTGTCCTACCCATGTGCACAGCTACATGGCTTTTCCACATGAGAAAGAGATACACTGTGTGTAGGGAATCTACATGCTACTACAAATATGGACTTTATCAGTGGTAGAAAAGTCGATTAATAGTGCTAAAAATGGTATTTTCAGTCGAGGCGAGGATAAATGGGATCTCTTTTATCAGCGCTCTGAAAATTGCTGATAAAGGCCCCTTTTATCAGCACTAACAAAAGTGCTGAAAAAGACCCATTTATCTGCTCTTTTTTTTCTGCACTGGTAAAAGGGGTCTTTATCAGTGCATGTAAAAAGCACTGATAAAAGTCAAAAAAAATTAAAAAAATAAAATAGTCTTATATAATGAAGGGGGGGTTAATAGCGCTTGACCGACCTTTTATTAGTGCTAGGCGGACCCCCCTCACACTCCCCCTTACGCTGCCCTTCCTGTGGATCCCCACACACGCACAACCTTTTTCTTCCACCCAAACTCTAACCCGCGACCTCCTCCCTTTCATAGGTACACCTTTACCAATACACCTATACGTTATCATCTCTATTTACTGATATATTTAATTATTTACATATATATAGTTATATTTATTCGTATATTAATATAGATTGATATTAATATAAATATATTTATTCATATATTAGTATATATATATTTTTTGAAGGTTGTGCCTAGGTCAAATGTCCAAAGATGTAATTATTTAATATATAAAAATTTGGGTTACAAGAGACAAAATCATGGGATTTTTTTTCAATCTTTTGTATAAAAATAACTCAGATCATGGGGAAATGCATGCAACCTCATCAGAACCAGGTTGACACCTTTATTAGCAAGAGCATCTGTAACCACATTGGTTTCACGGAAAACATGTGTGGAAATTATGTTGATCCCCAGGAGAAAATATAGACATTTCATCCATCGAGTGGTGAGAGTCCAGGTAATATGAGTCACTCCATTCTATGATGTTTGAACAATGGTGGTTGAGTAACTTTCTAACCAGATGTTCGTCCAGCCATTTTTAAGGTAAAATGTGACAGCATTGATGACACCCATCATCTCCGCTTCAAGTGAGGAAGTGGTGACACAGCTACTAAAAAATAAACCATGACACTACCCACGGTAATCTCTAAAAATCCCACCACAGGCTGCCAGACCAGGATTTCCCTTTGAGGAACCATCAACATTAACTTTATTCCATCCTGGCATCGGGGTTTTCCAGAATACATCAAGAGTGTGCTTAAGTGGACTGTAAATACCATCAATCTGAAGATTGTGAATAATTTCAAAGTCACCAACTGTGTTGTTTGAATGCACTTTTGGAATTAAGGCCACTTCTTGAATCACAATGAGGATTCGAGCATTACCTGTATTTAAGTGTAAAGATCATTTATTGAAAATGATATTATTTATATCATACCATATAACATGAAGAAGTTCTACAAGAGCTGCGAGGTAATTTTTTTAATTTGTGGCGAGGCATCATGGTCCACACATATCCTTAGATGAAAATCAATAGTATCGAAAATCATCCATCTACAATTAAAAATATCAAAAATGATGTTCGACAAAGAAGAGGAAGTAGCACAGGACAGAAAAAGATGATATGCATCTTCCCTATGTTGATTTCATAAATTACATTTGGAGCATATTTGAAAACCAAATGATTTAAGATAGACCTCAATAGTAATTTTGTTATGAGCAATATGATAAATAAGAGTGATTCTTGTTGGTTTTATCAATGGTTTGATAATGTAATTCAACCAGTCAATTTTGGATTGGAGTCTTGAAAAATTATGTCTATAAAAAAATTTTGAGTCTAGAATGCTATTATGAGCAGGTTCCCAAATGAGGAAATCCTCGACATTAGAAAAGGGATTGTTTTAATAATTTCAGAAATGTTTTCAAGGAGGTCATGTATGTGGTATTGATGGAATTCTTCTATAGTGGAGTTGACATTCTTAGGATGAGAGTCAGATGATAACCAAGACATGAGAGGATCCCCAGAACGATTATCCATTCAGAAGTTTATATTTGAATTCACATTTACCATATATATATAGTTATCCATGATGTTGTTGAAGGTTTCTATAATGGGGAACTAATTGAGGAGGTAATATGATTAAAATTTCTTTTTCAAGCTTAGAATGAAATGTTTTTTTTAAAAACTATCACATCAGAGTTGCTATTGATTAACCTCCTAGTGAGCCTATCCTGGAGAGCTTCATTAAAAAAATTAGATTTGTTATAACAAATATCGTCCTTATCAATAGGCATACAATAGGTGGACCAATGTGTGGTGATAGTTTTTCATTCAAGAATTCTTCTCATCCAAACAAGATTTTTTATGTAAGTGTTCAACCTTTTTATGACACCATATGGCCATTTATAAACCATCAAGGAGTAAACCATTTTAGAGACAATAGTTGATTTAACCAGACAAATTCTAACTTCCATGGAGTGGAATATACCCTTATTGGAAAAGAGTTGATTGATGATTTGATCCAAAATTCCATTAAAGAAGATTGATTTGGGTTTTCCCCAAAAGATAGGAACTCCATGATAAGTGAAAGGGAGAAATCCTTCATTAATTACAATGTTGTTGATGAAAATGATTTTTCAATTTAAAGAAAAAAATTTCCAAAGAAAATTGATGATTTATCCCAACATATGGATTGACCAGTGATTTCTTCATAATGAGACAAATCATCATTAAGAACCTGATTATTCTCAATCCCTCCCTAAATGATCAATATAATATCATCAACATACATGAGGTGAGTGGAGCCATTTAGATTCCTGGCGCCCTGTATGGGCATAAGATTGTGCTAATTAACCATATGAGAGAGTAGTCAACTAATATAATCCTCAAAAATAACAAAGAGGATAGCTGAGAGGGGGTCTCCATGTCTGACACCTTTGTTGTAATTACAATATCCTTTAAGAGAACCATTGATCAGAATGGAGATGGAAGCATACTTAAATATGGTGTTTATTATTTTGATAAATATATCATTAAAACCAAAACTCTGAAGCACTTTGAGGAAAACCCCCCAATCAATCATGCTGGAATATTTTTTTAATGTCAACCATTATAGCAATATTCTACCCTATGGTAAAATTATTAAGAATATTGGTGCATTCAGAGAGTAGTCTACTAAGATAGGTATTGTCATTTTCCTCAATCTAGGAGGGGATAATATCAGGCCTGAGGTACTTATTGATATCATGACTATTGAATATGTTGCGAAAATAGAAAACCATGTGGTTAGAAAGGGCCTCCTCGGAATCAATACGAATTACATTACACATAAGAGTGGTGAGATGTCTACAAACCTTCTTTATCATTTGAAGAGAATTTTAAAATTTTGTGTTTCTGTCTTCTTCAGATAACCATTTTGTTTTAAAAATTAGTTTGCGCATGTTATCTTTGAGACTGAGAGGAGAGTTGAGTTTCATTTAGATTTCAATTTCCGGTTGAGGGTCACATGAAAACTTTGAGGTGGTGTTATTGATTTGAGTTTTAGAAATTTCATTTTCAATTATATATTAATATTTATTTATATTTAAATATATATATATATTTAGTTATAATTTTTATCCAATATTTATTTGTATATTAATATATATTTATAGGTTTAGTTTTAAATAAATTTATGAAATATGTTTTTTATGTGTGTTTATAAAAAAAATTAATATATACATTGATACATATATAAAACACAAACACACACACACAAACACACACACACATAGACACATGTATATTTACGAATAAATACATATATATGGGTATTTTAAAGGCCATAGAATGTTAAAACGACCATGACATATAATACAAAAGACTGTTTTAACTCCAAAACCAATTAAATCGAAGAAAATGAAACAATATTTGATATGATATCTGGTACAAGACTAATGGACATCCAAATCCAAAGTTATATGTGTTTTATTGTTAACAAATTGGGGTATCCAGACTACAAAGTCAGTTTTTAAGGGATTCTTGGCCTTTTTGGGCCCCATAAAATTTTACATATGCTTCGATTCAGTCAATACTAGGTAGAGATTGTCTCATGATTTGATTTGATATGTGGTAGATCTCAAACGAACACCCAGATCAAAGGTTATGGCCCTTTGAAGTTTGAGTTACATTTTCAACTTATTTCAGGTCTTTCATTAATTTTTTGTATTTTTTGTGTCTTCAAATTATTATTAAATTTTTTTTAATCATTAATAATTACCAAATTATTAATTAATAATATTTTTTTAAAATATTTTAATTTCATTTTTACTAAATTCCTTTTATATTAAATGTAATAGTCTATTTATATTTATCTAAAACATATTTAAAAAATATATATTATATTTATATCAATATAAATATACTTATATAACAATATTTAATTTTTCATTAATTATTTTGAAAAATAATATTTATCAACAGTGGGAAAAATTGTTGATAAATCCTCCCTTTATCAGTGCTACTAAATGAAGCACTGATAAAGGGGTCCCCTTTATTAGTGCATTTTTTAGAGATGATAAAGGCCCCCTTTATCAGCTCTTTTTTAGCGCTGATAAAGGGGTAGTTCTTCCCTTTCCCATTTTTGTAGTAGGTATGCCAACATTATAAATCACTGAAACCCTCACAGGTGCTGCTAGTGCCCGATATTACATTTTTTCATCAAAATAGATAGCATGTAGTCATGATATTTCTAGAATCATAGATATACTCTCAAACACTAGATATGACCTTTCCATATTGATTTCGACATATTTCCTTCACTAAAATGTGGTGATATTTACATTGGCCATTGTTTTCATCAATTCGGTGGCTGGAAAATGGTAAATGTTGGTCTTTAGAGGTCCATTGAATATCAAACACCCATTCAGTACTTCTACCATCAAATAGATGATCTCTGAACATTAATATGATCATCCACACCTTGAAAAACACCTAGATCTATCCCTGATTTGTCTATATTCACCTCACTCATGACTTTTTCATGATATTGGTGTCTGATCGAGCTCAGTAAAACCAAACAATGTTGAACCATGATCAAAAGGTCCAACGGGTGAAGAATTCAATGAAATTAAGGTGGAAAGGTAAAAAAAGATTTTGATCCATTTTTGGAAAATCGTTTTTGGCCAGTAATAATGAAAGGGGATATCCAAGGTTATAATACTCAGGAAAAAAAATTTAATTCCAATATGATGCCACATGAAATTCATATAATTTGGGTTGATCAAAGGAGGTGATATATTTCATCAATAAATATAATAAAATTGGTCATAACCCATAAATTCAGGAGTCCTACCTAGATATGGGATAATTATTCATCAAAGAACGTTCTCAACATTTATTAAAGGAATTTTTTATCTTAATTGTTCTCCAATATGCACAGATATAGTGATTCATCATCATCTAAGGTGATTCATAATATTAGATGAGAGGAAAAATGTTGCTTGGTGATTCTAGGGTTATGAAGTTAACCCTTGGAAAATCTCCATAATGGGGAATTTATAGAAAAACTATACATTTGTCATATTAAATTAAACAACTAAATTATTTAAATAATATAACATAATATGTAAACTAAAATGGTAATTGTGGTTTTGGATTTCCAATATGAGCCTTTTTTGATATATTTACTTTTTTAGTTAAGAAACTATGCTTCTGTAATATAAAATATATTTACAATTTTGGTGAACATCTGTCCTTAAAATAACATATCACAACAACACCTAGACTAGGGAATATATTTTGAAATAATTCAAATTATTAAAAGAAAATAATAGGTCTCTACATAAATCCATCCATGAATATTTTCCTCCATGGAATGAAAAATTTAAAAAAACATCTCAGAATCAGGGGCTCGTATTTCGCTCTATTTCTCCAAGGAGCCCTCCTGCATGTTCCCAAGATACTATATCATGTGAAACAAGGGTATGGTTTTTCCATGCATGGACCACTCCTATAGATCATTGATCACTATTTGGTGATCTAAAATGGTGGATCTATCCTCATAGTCATTCTCCCCTAAAACGATGAAATGCATAGGGTCATGCACATATCACATCATAGGTGACACATGGAAGAATTTTTTTCACCCACACAAACTGTGGTGGTAGTGAGAAGTGGTATGGAACCTCACCAACCCCTTATAAGATCATGAATGACTTGATTATCCTTTCAGGCAGCATGGTCTCCAACTGAATATGTCTAATACTCAATATGGGGAGAAAATCATGAAAACGTGGTCTCCATTCTCAAGATCCAAGGTTTAGGATGATGATGTGAGTAAGAATTTTTCAATCTCAAATCTATCGTCATTTGTTGAAGGAAGAGATGGATAATCCCAATTTTTTTCTCCATTTATGGACAAATAAGTAATATAGTTTTTATCTATTTCCATCACAAGGGTGATCAACTAGATCTCCCATAAAGGTCCTAAAAAGGTCCCATGCTGATATTTGAGAAGTATCTATTATTGTACAGAAACTCTGCCATGGGAAAATGATCCTCCCAGCTCCGACCAATGTGTAGCATGGAAGAACTAATCATATCCTCCAACAACGGGATAGTGTACTTCATCTTCGTACATTTTTAAGAGTGCAATGTTATACTCATCCACATTGAGGTCCTAAAATTACACTTTTATGACTCTCCACAAACGTTACATAAATAACACATCAAAATATGATATAATCATCAAGGGAAACCCTACTACTAGGTCACAAGGATGTGTGTTGACTATGTATGTTAGTTGACTATCATCCATATTGATTCGTGGACATTTAATATCTACAGAATCCCATTCAAAAATTTCACAGATATGTCATCCCACATCCACTTTGAGATCTCAAGGGGATGAAACAAACCTTCCCGAACCGGGTGTTCATCCTTCACTTGCTGACAGGTGAGGCACCTATAGAAAGAAAAATAGAAACACTAAATCTTGTATCAAACCTCCCAAAATAACACTGTAGGTCTTTTGAATATTCAATACATTAGTATTTACAGATAGGGGAGAAGTGTGGAACTCTCGTATCACCTCCTATCGAATCATTACTTGAACCAACATCCATCCCTAGAAATGGATGACATGATTCCCTCCTTTAGAATATTTATATGGTGAATCCCTTTTAGATATTTCATCATGAATGGCCTCATAGTATATGTTTCCCAATACGTACTCTCTCACAGACATGATAAGTAATGTTTCTAGCACCATTGTTTAAATAAAAGATACACCCTCCTAGTCTTCCATGGTCATGTGCAAAGAAGCCAACTGCTCCGAACCCTAATACACCATGTTTTACATTGACTTCCAAGTAAGGGAATCATTAAATTTGTTTCCCTTCCATAGAATATAAACTATCTCTATGTCTAAGTCCTGTAGGAACTCTAACCATTGTATTTGTCTCAGGTTTTAATCTCCTGATGTGAAGACATACATGAGAATATGATGGTATGTGTAAACCAAAAAGTGATCCCTAAAAAGTTTGTGCCTCAATATGTATAGGGAGAAGAATAATTCTTCCAAATATAGGTTATGAGTCACATAATTGTAATCATGGTGTCATAACTACCTTGACATGTAAGGGATAACAGCGTATATTACATCAATAATTAAAAAATCCTAGCTTCCAAGGAATCAAAATACACTACATACTCCATTCCCTCATTTGGTAGTCATCTCATAGGATCACTCATTAGCCTCATCCTCAACTCCTCTATGGGCCTCTTCCATTGCTCAGTCTAGGTGATTGTATACCGATTCCATGATAGGGTAGTCAAATGAGCAACAACTCAAGAGACGACTTCTGAATATATTTTGTATTTAACCTTTAAGGAAATAATATTTAACACCTTTTACATTCTCTTGGGTGGATCCCAAACAATAACCACATAGATTATCCTTTGTTAAATGGTGAAACCATGATCAGAAATGAATTTCCTTAGAAAATTAACCTAATAAATCTATGACTAGCTCTTGGAGAGCATACCAAATGTTAGTTCTCTCAATGAAAATCTAGATCCATCCTAAAGTGCTCTACATGATCATATTCTAATACAGAGTAGATGACTATGTAATTAATGAAGACAACCATGTACTTGTCCAAGTAGGGTTAGAAGATATATTTCATCAAATTCATAAACAAAAAAGGAGAATTATTTACACCAAAGGGAATAACTAGGAATTCATAGAGCCCATAACGATATTTTAATGACAATTTTTGAACATCAATCTTAAACAACCTCAACTGGTGGTAGATGGATCAATCATTGTGAACAATATAACACCTCAGAACTAATGAATGTGTTCTTAAAACCTATGAATGTGACACATGTTCTTTACCATGAATTGGTTCCAGTGACTATAATCCACACAAATCAATAATCTCATGTAAAATATTTTCACAAAGAGCACCTGAGTTACCCAGGGGGGACACAATGGGCCTGATGAATTTTTTTATGAAAGGTCATTTAGTTATAAGATCTTTTATAGAAAGTTAAATAGGGGTCATATGATATGATAAATATGATATTAGAGTTTTACCCGGATGCATGTTGATAAAAAACACCATCTACCCCCCTCAAGGTTTCTCTCAGAACATCCTCAGGGAAGATGTCCATACAATCATACATGATTGAAGTAGTACATATTCCTAAAGAGACTATCACACCACAGAATACACTCACTAACTAATGGGTTTTATGATATAGACACATTCTTGAGGTACCCACTCATCCCTCCCTGAGATCTCTCTCCCCCATAGTGGTAAATCTCATCCCATTACTTTGAAGGAATCTAACTCATCTATAGTGATAGTAAATATATGATCAGACCATGTATATAAAATCTATACCCAAGATGACATCATAGGATTCCATCATGATGGCCAAAAGGTCCCATATGAACGTATATCCATAAAGAAATAGCTCAAACTACTAGCAGCTAAAATATAAAGAAGTTATTTTAAATTATGTGACCTCAAGATGATGATACTAGGATAATGCCTCAACATGGACATCTAGCTCTTGAAATAGGATTATAAAGATAAAGGAATTATTGGATTCTATGTATACTAAAGCTTAATCTAGATTGTAAAGTACTTATATCAAAAATTTTATCATCTCGTGTATTTCATGGTCATAAGATTTAGGTGTATGTAGTTGTATGTGGCCCTGAGTGCCAGCTCACAGAGCTAGAAATGGACCTGCTATTGGTGGCCGTGGAATGATATTAAAGAATCATCAACCACCCATAGATACTTATCCTACTCTACCAGGTTTTCAACCCTTGGTGACTCCATACCCTCTACAAGGATATCCCTGATAATAAAACCATCTCTACCATAACATCCCATCAGCTATATACCTATACTCCTCATTGTTTTTGGTCGGGCAGTCATGTGTTATGTGACCTCACCTATCACTAGAAAATAAATACCCCTCTCTGGGATAGCCTATTTTTATATGTTTTCCATTTGATTCATGACTACCTTCCTATGTTTGATCATGATAGGATCTCTTGTATGGATATCTTACTGGCTAGAATATACAAGCTACTAAAGGTTACTCAGTTCAGTGATGCCCAATGCTATACATAATCTCGGTGACCCTATGATAGAAAAATCTATTTCATGAGTGTATACTCCTATAGAAAAACATTTTTGGGGACGAAAAATGGATCCATGATACCATATATCTCTCTGTAGAGTTTCTTCATAAACAACCAGGCTCGGATGCAACCATCCTGAATCATGTCAAGGGAGTACCATGTAAGGGTTTTGAACTACATAGGATTCTAATAAAATTTCATCCCTCGCTGTTTAATATCTAAAATCTCATGTATATGAATCTAGCACCAAAATGATTGGTAATACACCTCATAGAACCTAT
Source organism: Viscum album (assembly GCA_963277665.1). NCBI lineage: Eukaryota > Viridiplantae > Streptophyta > Magnoliopsida > Santalales > Viscaceae > Viscum > Viscum album. The sequence goes on along the minus strand of OY728121.1, from coordinate 1,147,964,424 downwards.
AAAGGAAAATGGAAATACCAATTTATCTCATGTATATTATCACCTCCTTGATTGTGGAAAATGACAATACCAACTTTTTAAGAATATTGGTGATTGTATGAGGAATTATAAACCATATGAATAAGAGAGAGGAACAACAAATTAATATCATGGGGGATAACACCATTGGAGAAAAAGGTTCTAACAATCATACAAACATGCACGCGAATGACGTCCCGATATTTCTAGAGAAAACCATAATTAAACCCATCAGGACCTGGAGCACTATCGGGATTTAATACAAATATAGAATCATTAATTTCATGCTCAAGGGGGGTGCTAAGAATATAGGTATTGTCATTTTCCTCAATCAAGGAGAGGATAATATCAGGCCTGAAGTCCTTATTGATATCAGTACTATTGAAGATGTTGTGAAAATAGAAAACCACGTGGTTAGAAAGGGCCTCCTCATAATCAATAACAATTCCATTATGCTTAAGAGTGGTAAGAGGTCTACAAACATTCATTATCCATTGAAGAGAATTGTAAAATTTGGTGTTTCTGTCTCCATCATAAAACCATTTTGTTTTAAAAATTATTTTGCGCATGTCATCATTGAGAGTGAGAAGAGAGTTGAGTTTCATTGAGATTTCAATTTCCAGTTGAGGGTCACATCAAAAATTTGAGGTGGTGTTATTTATTTGAGTTTGAGAAACTTCATTTTCTTTCATATATTAATATTTATTTATATTTTATTTTATATATATATATATATTTTTAGTTATAAATTTTTATCCAGTATTTATTTGTATATTAATATATATTTATAATTTTATTTTTAAATAAATTTATGAAATAGGTTTTTATGTGTGTTTATAAATAAATAAATACATATATACATAGTTATATTAAACACAAACACAAAAACAAAAACACACACACACAAAAACACATGTATATTTACGAATAAATACATATATATGTGTATTTTAAATGCCATAGAATGTTAAATTGACTAGGTAGAGATTGTCGCATGCTTAGATTTGATATGCTGTATAGCTCAAACGGACACCCAGATCAAAATTTATGGCTGTTTGATGTTTCAGTTACATTTTCAACTTATTTCAGATCTTTTATTGATTTTTTTGATTTTTTTGTTTCTTCAAATTGTTATTAAATATTTTTTAATCATTGATAATTACCAAATTATTAATTAATAATATTTTTTAAAATATTTTAAATCTATTTTTACTAAATTCCTTATATATTAAATGTAATATTCTATTTATATTTATCAGAAAAATTTTGAAAAATATATATTATATTTATATCAATATAAATGTACTTATATAAGAATATTTAATTTTTTATGAATTTTTTTGAAACACAAAATTTATCAATGGTAGGAGAAATCATTGATAAATCCTCCCATTATCAGTGCTACTAAAAGAAGCATAGATAAAGGGGTCCCCATTTTCAATGCTTTTTTAGTGATGATAAAGGTCCCTTTTATCAGCTCTTTTTTTAGCGCTGATAAAGGGGTAGCGCTTCCCTTGCCCATTTTTCATAGTAGGTATGCCAACATTATAAATCCCTGAATCCCTCATAGGTTCATCTAGGGCCTAACATTCCATCTGTTTGTCAAACTAGATAGCATGTAGTCATGATATTTCAAGAATCTTAGATATACTATCCAAACACATGATCTGACCTTTCCATATTGATTTCAACCTATTTCCTTCACTAATATTGGGTTATATTTCCATGTGTCATTGTTTTCGTCAATTTGGTGGCTGGAAAATGGAACATGTTGGTCTTCAGAGGTTCATTGAATATGAAACACACATTCAGTAATTCTACCATCAAATAGATGATCTCAAATCATTAATATGATCATCCACACCATGAAAAAAAACCTAGATCTATCCCTGATTTGTCTATATTCCCCTCACACATGACTTTTTCACGATATTGGGGTCCGATCGAGCTCAGTAAAACCCAACAATGTCAAACCATGACCAAATGGTCCAACGGGAGAAGAATTCAAAGAAATTATGGTGGAAAGGTAAAAACGATATTGAACCACTATTGTACAATCGTTATAAGCCAACAATAATGATAGGGTATATACAATGTTATAATACCCTGGAATAAAAATTGAATTCCAATATGATGCCATATGAAATGGATACAATTGAGGTAGATCAAAGGAGTTAATAGATTTCCACAATCACAATAATAAAGTTGGTCATAACCCATAAATTCAGGAGTCCTACCTTGATATTGGATAATTATTCATCAAAGAACGTTCTAAACATATATTAAAAGAAGTCATTATGTTCATTTTTCTCCGATATGAACTGATATAGTGATTATTCATCATCTAAGATGATTCATAATATGAGAGAAGAGGAATAATGTTTCTTGGTGATTCTAGGGTTATGAGGCTAACCCTAGGAAAATCTCCATATTGGGGAATTTATAGAAAAAATATACATTTTTCATATTAAATTAAACAAAAAAATTAATTAAATAATATAACATAAAATGTAAACTATAATGGTAATCATGGTTTTGGATTTCCAATCTGAGCTTTTGTTTGATATTTTTTCTTGTTTAGTTAAGAAACTATTCTTTTGTAATATAAAATATATTTACTATTTTGGGAACATTGGGCCTTAGAATCACATACCGCCACAACAACTATATTTGGAAATATATGTGGAAATAATTATAATTATTACAAGAAAATAATAGGTCTCTACATCAATCCATCCTTCCATATTTTCATCCATGGAAAGAAAAACTAAAAAAACATCTCAGAATCAGAGGCTCGTATTTGGCTCTCTTGCTCCAAGGAGCCCTCTTTCATGTTCCCAAGATACTATAAAATTTGAAATAAGGGGATGGTTTTTCCATGAATGGAACACTCCTATAGATCATTGATCTCTATTAGGTGATATAAAATGGGGGATCTATCGTCAATGTCATGCTCCCCTGAATCGATTAAATGCATAGGGGTGTGCCCATATCACCTCATATATGACACATAGAAGAATTCGTGCACCCACACAAACTGTGGTGGTAGTGAGAAGTGGTATGGAACCTCACCAAACCCTTATAATATCTTGAATGGCTTGATTATCCTTTTAGATTGCATGGTCCCCAACTAAATCCGTCTAATACTCAATATGGGGAGAAAATCATGAAAAAGTGGTCTCCATTCTCAAGATCCAAGGCTTATAATGATGACTTGAGTAAGATTTTTCTTTCTGAAATCTATCCCAATTCGTTGAAGGAAGACAAGGATAATCCCCATTTTTCTTCCTCCATATATGGACCAATAAGTGATATATTTTTTTACCTATTTCTATCATAAATTTTACCAACTTGGTCTCATATAAAGGGCCTCAAAAGGTCTTGTGCTGATATTTGAGAAGTATATATTATTGTACAAAAAATCTACCATGGGAAAATGATCCTCCCAGCTCTGACCAAAGTCTCTCATGAAATCAATAATCATATCCTCCAACAACTGCATAGTGTACTTCATATTCCTACATTTTTTAGAGTTAAAGGTTGTACCCATCCACATTGAGTTCCTAAAATTCTTCTTCTATGACTCTCCACAATTGTGACATAAATAACACATAAAAATATGATATAATCATCATGGGAAACACTATTACTAGGTCACAAGGATGTGTGTTGACTTTGTATGTTAGTCGACTATCACCCATATTTATTCTTGGACCTTTAATATCTATATAATTCCTTTCAAAAATTTCACAAATATGTCATCCCACATCCACTATGTGATATCAAGGGACTGAAACAAACCTTCCAGAACAGGGTGTTCATCATTCACTTGCTGACTGGTGAGGAACCTATAGAAAAAAATAGAAACACAAAATCTCCTATCAAACCTCACAACATAACACTATTGGTCTTTTGAATATTCAATACACCAGTATTTACAGCTACGGGAGAAGTGTGGAAGTCTCATATCACCTCTTATCGAATCATTACTTGTATGGACATCCATCCCTAGAAAAGGATGACATGATTCCCACATTTAGAATATCTATATAGGGAATCCCTTTTATATATCTCATCCTAGATGACCTAATAGTATATGTATCCTAATATTTACTCTCTCTCACACATGAGAAGTAGAGTTTCCAAAACCATTGTTTAAAAAAAAGATAAACCCTACTAGTCTTCCAGGGATAGGTGCAAGGAATCCAACTGATCAGAACCCTCATACACCATGTTTTCCATTGACTTCCTAGAAAGGGAATCTTTTAATTTGATTACCATCCCTCGAATATATACTATCTTGATGTCATTGTCATGTAGGAACTCCAACCAATGTAGTTGTCTCAGGTTTAAATCTCCTTATGTGAAGACATACATGACAATAGGATGGTATGTGTAAACCAAAAAGTCATACCTAAAAAGGATGTGCCTCCACATGTATAGGGAGAAGAATAATTCTTCCAAATCTTGGTTATAAGTCACATATTTCTTATCATGGTTTCATAACTACCTTGAAATGTATGGGATAACAATGGATATTACATCAATAATTAAAAATCGTAGCTCCCAAGGAATCATAATACACTACATACTACATTCCCTCATTTGGTAGTCTTATCATAGGATCACTCATTAGCCTCATCCTCAACTCCTCTATGGTTCTCTTCCATTGATCAGTCTAGGTTAATGTATACCCATTCAATGTTAGGGTAGTCAAATGAGCAACAACTCAAGAGAAGTCTTCTAAAAATATTTTGTAGTATACCTTTAAGGAAATTAATATTAACAACTTTTAAATTCTCTTGGGTGGATCCCATAAAATAACCACATAGATAATTATTGATTACATGGTGAAACCATGATCAGATATGACATTCCATAGAAAGTTAACCTAATGAATCCAGAACTAGCTCTTGGTGAGCATACCAAAATTTTGTTCTCTCAAGGAAAATCTAGATCCATCATCAAGATCTCTACATGCTCATATTATAATACAGAGTAGATGACTATGTCATTAATGAAGACAACATTGGACTTTTCCATGTAGGGTTAGAAGATATATTTCATCAAATGCATAAATGAAAAAGGGGAATTATTTACACCAAATGGAATAACTAGGAAGTCATAGAGCCCATAGTGATATTTTAATGACAACTTTTGAACATCAATCTTAAAAAACCTCAACTCGTGGTAGATGGATCAATCATTGAGAACCATATAACACCTCAAGAAGTAATGAAACTGCTCTTAAATCCTAAGAAAGTGACACATGTTCTTTTTCGTGAATTGGTTCCAGTTATGATAATCCACACAAATCAGTAAGCTCACGTAAAATATTTTCACAAACAGCACCTGAGTTACCCAGGGGGACACAATGGGCCTGATGAATTTTTTTTCTTATAGGTCATTTAGTTATAAAATCTCTTCTAGAAATTTATATAGGGGTTATATGATATGATAAATAAGATATTAGAGTTTTACCTGGATACATGTTGATAAAAAACACCATCTACCCCCTCAAAGATTCTCTAGGAACATCCTCAGGGAAGATGTCCATACAATCATACATGATTGATGTAAGACAGATTCTTAAAGAGACTATCACACCATGGGATACACTCACTAACTAGTGGGTGGTGTGATATAGACACCTTCTTGAGGTACCCACTCATCCCTCCCTGAGATCTCTCTCCCGCATAGTGGTAAATCTCATCGCATTACTGTGAAGGCATCTAACTCATCTATAGTGATAGTAAATCTATGATCAGACCATGTATATACAATCTATACCCAAGATGACATCATAGGATTCCATCATGATAGCCAAAAGTTCCCATATGAACCTATATCCATAGAGAAATATCTCACTCTTCTAGTAGCTAAAATATACAAAATGTATTTTCAATTATGTAACCTCAAGATGAAGCTAATTGTATAATGCCTCAACTTGGACATCATGCTCTCGAAATAAGAGTATAGAGATGAAGAAATTATTGGATTCTATGTATAATAAAGTTTAATCTAGAGTGTAAAGTACTTATATCATACCTTTGATCATCTCGTGCATTGCATGGTCATAAGATTTAGGTGTTTGTTGTTGTATGTGGCCCTGACCGACATCCCCCTGATATAGAAATGGTCCTCCAAGTGGTGGTGGTGGAATGATCTTATAGCATCATCTTCCAGCCATAGATACTAATCCTCCACTACCAGGTTTTCAACCCGTGGAGACTCCCTACCCTCTCCAAGGACATCCTTGATAATGAAACTATCTCTACCATAACATCCCATCATCTATATACCTATACTCCTCATTGTGTCTGGTCGGGTAGTCATGTGCTTTGTGACCTCACCTATCACAGGAAAATAAATTCCCCTCTACGGGATATCCTAGTTTTATATTTTTTCCATATCATTCCTGACTACGTGCCTATGTTTGATCATGATAGGATCACTTGTATGGAGATCCTACTGGCTAGAATATACAAGCTACTAAAGGTGACTCAGTTCTGTGACACCCAATGCTAGATACATCTTCCTGGTGTCCCTACGATAGGAAAGTCTATATCATGAGTGTATACTCCTACAGAAAAATATTTTTGGGGATTCACAATGGATCCATTATTTCACAAATCTCTCTATAGAGTTGCTTCATAAACATCCAGGCTCGGATGTAACCATCCTGAATCATGTCAAGTTAGTGCCATGTAAGGGTTTTGAACTATATAGGATACAAAAACAATTTCATCACTCCCTATCTAATCTCTGAAATCTCATTTATATGAATCTAGCACAAAAATGATGGGTAATACACCTCATAGAATATATACAGGAAGTCAGGCCTTGTGAGTGTTGAGTCATCACGCATCGGGGTAACAAGACTCCCCTAGTGGCTAGATTTTATATGGAAGAGTCTATCTACCCGTGAAACCGCATGGTCAATTGATGTACAAAGTATTTTGAAAAAACCAACCACTAACGATATCCATTCATTTGTGACTTGGGGATCTAGATCACCACATAGCCTTAGCGGCATATGGTTATGGAACCACGAAGAATGCTAAGTTGGCATGAATCATTTTCAGGCATTGCTTGGATGATCTAATACTCATAATGGGGTTGTTTTCTACCTTCACACATAGAGGAAGAAGATCATGGTATGTAACCCAAGCTATGGTCTCATCGTTCATCGTATTGTCATCACGATCTGTAACTAGTATCGTGGCCATCTAACCTCACAGAAGAATACTAAAATCATAAACATTACATTCCATGGTCATATGAGCATTTACATATAACAATGGTGACCTAAATCAATATTTATAGTCAAATACAAAATCCTATATAACTTATATACCATTGAAAACTATAACCAATTTCTCGATATGAATTTTTGAAAAGAAGGTATTCAAGGTCTTGGTGAATTGTTATGACGACTACCTATATCTCACTATATTGCCTGGCATGAGAGCCACACTCAAGAAACATTAAAAATGATTCAATAATTCCATCCAAATCCTTATAAAGGGAATACTCCAGATAAAATCATATGGAATGAACTTGTAAATACACAATATTTTCTTTTTAAGAGAATGAAATATTTATATATATATTTCCATAGTTCGGAATTGAGGCAAGTTGTTTTTTTTGAGGACTGACATGTCGAGAATATATTTTGTAGAAATATTAAATATATTTTATATTGAATGCATGCATATTATTAAAAAAAATGCAGTAACTCTTAAATTATTGATTGGATTATAAATCTGAGACCCTGGTTGAGTCTGGATCAAAGTGTTTTCACTATACGTGACATAGAATGACATAGTGTGGGACATTATATCCCCCCACTCAATGGAATTGCGTTTAATGAAATAATAGATTAACTCGTTAATTAATTATTTTATTTTATAGCATAATAGATAAGATTATAAAATTTTCCCCATAGAAGAAATTTCCCTGTTTAGCTATTAATTTCTTGAATCACCAGTGAAAGATCCTTCCTCCTTCATCTGGTAGAGCATCCTAGATTACCAAAGAAATCTAAATCAAATTGGATCATGATGTAATGGATATAAGAAATCCATGAAAATATTTTTCATGTGAACTCATTATCATCGATTGACCTGAAATATAGTTAGGACTCATCAATTGGTGTTTTCATGCCTTTGATTAAATTTTTTGAGTTGATAGTTTATCATTATTCAATCTGTTCCATGCTACGACCACTACATGAACCTATATTCTTAATTTCAATTTTTTTAACCAATGTTATAACCCTGGAATTACCATTATTTATTTTTGGCTAAGAACACCTGGAAAATGATGTTTAAAACATTGTTTTTGTTTCTTTTCGTTCATGTTTCTTCACATTATTCACTGGTAAGATCCCGTCTATCTAGGATCAATAATTTTCAGGAGCTAATGAGATCGATCAGACCCACAGATTCATTACAGTTGTAAGAGTGGATATTGTATAGAAAAAATTTGGATTGATTTGGAATGTTAAAGATTAATACATGATCATTTTTACATTCATATCTTGAATCAATGATCTTTGAAGTTGGAGTTGAATATGGTTATAATGAATAAACCCTTGGGAATAATGAAGGTTATTTCCTAGTAATCAAAAAACCATAATCAAATTTTCTAGATAGATCAATGAGTTTTAGATGATACTGACTCTGAATATGAAGAGGTAGAGCTTGATTTGTGGTGTAGAGTTTTAATCTATGTATTTGAATAAAATCATTACTATACACCATGTTCAATGAATAACACATGTCATGTAGCACCCTTAATAGTGAAACTATGATTTTTCAATAATTTAGAGTGACACAATTTGTAACCCCCCTTACACGCTATGTAGCTTACCCTGTTAGACAACCCTTGTGATGGGTCACATGGATGTGAACCCATGTTAATTTACATTGGTTCAGGTACACACTCATGTACTCTGATACATGGACATGACATACAACACATGACTATGGTTTGGGTTATCCATGAAACATTGTGTAGTCCACCTACACGAGATGTACTTCTACATATAATGGAATCCCAATGAATGATAGGGTCACATCTAGGATGTGATGTGGGGCCACACACTGTGTGGTTCACCTCACATGTTGTTTATGCACTTGGATCCTTTTAGGAAACTTTTTGGTTCCATATATCCATTTTTTAAGCTCATATCATAGCTTATGAGTAGCGTATCTTGAGTTTTTTTATCATATATAACATGATGCTTCACTTGTTTGTGGGTTTCAAGATATGATGTGAAATGATATACGCATGAAACCTTCTAAGGTGACCCTGATGAGGATAGTGATTATTATTGATCATCAAATTCTTCCTCTCTAGTGGAACCCTCCAACCAGGATGGGCAATTGGCCCTCACTGGATTCTAGAGTGGAACCCTCCATCCACGTTATGAATGGGTCCTCTACAAAATTTTGAGTGGAACCTTCATGTTATATCGGGAATGGATCCTCGATGAATATCAGAGTTGAACCCCTAATAAGGGCTTTTTATTTGTCCATGACCTCTCACATGTAACCTTTTAATGCTATCAAGGCACGAGTTTTTGACAACATAGTGTGGAACCCTCCAGCTGGGCTAGGAAAGGGTCCTTGACTACCAATGTTGAACCCTTGTATTTTACCCGGACATGGGTCCTTTATTGAGAAATTTTGGCCCCTAAAATATGTAATGCAGTGAAGATACATGGATTTATGTAGCTTTGGACTCACAGGTACGAGTGATGCTTTCCCCACAAAGACATATTTTTTAGACGTGACCTAAAACCATGTTGTAATGCCGATTCCACCATAAAGATGATATTACCAAGGAGTGGTGAATGAGTTCATTAAAAAATGTGTTCGTGGAATACACATGTGATGTTGCGAATCATTGATGTATTTTTGGAATTTTTGGATACTTTTCATCTTTGGAATAGCTACGAGATGCATATATGATATCTCTCTCATTTGGGCTTCTTTAACAGATAATATATATATATATCTTTCTTCATTACCAACTCCTTAGGTTTCTTTACTCTCCTTATAAGTGAGGTGAAGGAACATGAGTTATTCCATGTGAAATCCATGTATAGATTCTCATGTTCAGATGATTCTACTCTCCTACTAAAGTTGGTGAAGGCTCGATGGATAGATGATCAACTCACCATATTCATCTCCCCTTGTAATTGGATGAGATTACATTCTCTTTTGTTGGATTAAACTATATTATTTCATGATACCTTGTGTATATACTATATTTCACTACTTTTGTATCTTTTAATAATACCCCTTCATCTTTCTTGTAATCCTATTAATAATGTTTATATGCACCCGTTTATGGGAACTACCCGCATGAGTTGTGTCTTATGCAGGAATTAGACAGGTCTACCCTGACTATAAATGAGATTAGGGACAATGGGTGATTAGACCGTGTATGGTGGACATTGATTGGGATTTAGGATTGGGGCTCTCTTTATACTAGTTAATTTTCATCTTTTCTTTTATTTTGGGACACATTTTTGGTTTGGAATGTATTTTCCCCCTATATATTCTATTTAAAATACCCTATTGTTATATTTTATAGTGGGTCATACAAGATTGATTTTTTATAGCGGTGTTTTATATTTTATACATTACCTATACAATTTAAATTTAGTGGGATGTTTGCATGTGTATAGAGACTTTGGAAAAGGAATCACTGAGTTAGTTATTCATTCAGTTCTTGTCACCACCCCTAGCCTATAGAGGATGGATTGGGGTAGTTGTGTCTTGAGACATTTATGGGTTAGGTGGCGATAGATTGGTATCAAATAATTTCCATTCATTGGGACATTGTTAAGATGAGTCCCAATAAAATGATTGGTTGTTATTTGTTAAATAGATTCAATATTTCTCAAGTGCTGCTCTCAGGACATGGAATCTTGTGTTGGTGTGGTGGAAAACATAGCCATTCACCAAGATCTTGAGTACCTCTGTGTTGACTCGGCATGCTGAGATATTTTTTGTAGGGAATAATAGAACATGCATCATATATAAATCAGTATTTTACTATAAATCTTGAAAAAGCTTCCAATTGTTGTTGAAATGTATATATATATATATATTCTTATTTGATCACTGAACTCCTTGAAATATTTCAGTTTTCATATATAATGAAAACCAACAAGGATACCATCTTCTGTAGTGATGACAATCCAATGAGTGACAAGGCATCATTTTGGCTACATCCCATGAAACCCATAATATAGGTGATTAGGAAGATTAACCTACACCAATCGAGCAATAAATCATCCCTACAGAGCAGGATGTGATTGTGCACCTGTTTAGCGCATTCTGTGAGTTACACCATCTAAGTCTATTGATGTTCTGTGGAGAGAAATTTTATCAAGTAGTAGAGGATTGGATATAGTCTATGATATATATCATGAGGCTTGTTTAGTCCATGACCCATCATGTGATGGAACAAGTAGAAATCCTTTTCCATGATGCTGTTGGGTGTTGCTGGAGCCTAGTTACAAATATGAACACTCAGTCGGCACTCTCATGGGATGACATCCACCAACTATCAAATGAGGAGTAATATCCTTCCTACATATTCTAGGTCAATATTTATGAAATTCTAGAACTGAATCTGGTGGGGATAATGATTTAAGATTACATGTAAAGGTTCACATGCCTTAGGTGTTACTCCCTTTCCAATATTCACGAAGGATACTTCTGAGCAAAAATGTTTTAGTAGGGACTCTACAGAGAGATTCAAGATAACATTTCCTCCTAAATAAACTCCACCTATGATGGGGTACTTGAGAGGGCACTAGTGATAGAGATATTTCTATTAGAGGGGTTCCAAATAGTTATAGCTATCAAAGGGAGACAAAGAGGTGATTTGTCTACAACAACTAGAAGTGGTCGGGTGCTAGGGTCATGGTGCAAGAGATCCTTCCATGATGAGACTATGGATCATGGTTAGGGGAAGCATAGAGTTCTAGGGAATATCTAAGAGGGAAAAATCATTACTTGTTTTGGGAGAGGTAACAAGGAATGAGACTTCTCTATTAGACATGTAGAGTAGCCTAAAAAGAAAACTAATGGATTGACACAATAGAGGTAGCATAGTGATAAATGATATCACCAGTGTTGAAAAGGTGGTCACATGGGGGATCAGTAGACAGAAGAGTAGGAGGTGAAGTAGGTGGAGTATGACACTATGAGTTCCTTCCACCACCACCACCAGGAATCCCACATCATGCTTGTGGAGCTAGAAGTCAGGGCAACAGACAGGTCTAGGCTTTGGATGTATGTGATCCCATAATTCATGAGATGATAAGTTGTAAAATATATCATAACTATAATAAAAATTTAGTAATAGTATACCTAGTTTCCAGTAATTCCTTTATCACTATCGACATTGTGTGGGTGCTAGAGATACCAATTGATGCACTAGCACAAATTCTTCACCTTGAGTGTCATATAGGGAATGCTTCTTCTATATCATTTTTCTACTGGTAGTGTGAGCAATCACTTGGAGGAGAGCGGTTAACATGGGACCTTTTCGTTTTCACGATGGAACCCTATGATGTTATCTTGGGTATGGATTTACTATCCATGTTCAGATCCAAGATTGACTGTCACCATAGATAGTTCAGGTTCCTACATACTGATGAGAAATTATTCTTTTTTTCCGGTGAGAGTGATATCATGGAAAGAAAAGTGGGTTCTATGAACAATATGTTGTATACCATTACTCATAAAATAAATATTACATCCCTTGGATGTATAGGATCATTAGGCATCTGAGTTCCTTCATCTATGGAGGATTATATATAAATCTTCCCCAAGGATGTCCCTAGAGTAGCTTGGAGGAGATAGATAGAGTTTTTCATTGATTGGAATCTCATAACCTCTCTAATATGTACTCTGTCATATCATATTCCACCTAATGAGCTATGGTAAATATGGTTATCATTAAAGAACCTTCATGAGAATGGATTCATCATATCCAGTGTGTCCTAATGGGCATGTATTGTGTCATTTGTGAAAAAGGTGGATGAGAGATTATGGGTATACATGGACTATCGTTGCCTGAACATAGGCCATGATAATGAACAATTATACCATTACAAGGATTGAAAACCACTTTTATTTGTCGCGAGGCATAATATTGTTCTCTAATATTCATATTAGGTTTGTTTACATCAATTTTTAGGTTCATGGCGATTATATACCAAGGAAATTATTCCAATGTCTCTATGGACAATATGTGTTCGTAGTTATGTCCTTTAGTGTTAATAATTCATCCACCATGATTATGGATTTGATGAACTAGGTATTAATTTCGTACTTGAACTAGTTCATTATTGTTAATATAGACGACAAAAATATTTAATCTATACCTGAGGAGAAGCATGTAGTGAACTTTACGATGGTTATTCACTTACTTTGAGACAACCAATTTTACAAATATATCTCATAGTGATATTTCTGGATACATGAGGGCCATTTTTTGGGGAATGTCATTTTTGATCATGGATTATCATTAAATCAATTTAATATCTATGAATTTATTTCTTTGGATCCACCTAAGAAGATATCATAGGTGCAAAGCTTCCTTGGATTTTTTGGGTTCTACAAGAGGATTTTGATAGATTACTCCATAATTGCATCCCCCTTTACCACACTGATGTGGAGATGGATGCCTTTTACTATATCTGAGTAGTTCCATAGGGACTTTGTGGTGTTGAGGAAGCGATTGATGAGTTCTCAATTATTGAGACTATAAGAGGAAGTCATTGATATTGTAGTGTATTGTGATTCCTCATGATCTGTTCTTGGTTGTGAGTTGATGTAGTACGAGGGACTTAGTGAATTTGAGTAAAAGACATCAATACCCCATGAGGATATTCATGAAACTAATGACCAGGAGTTGAATGTTGTTTTATTTTCCTTAAGGATGTAGAGGAACTTAATTCTAGAAGATCTATTTGTTGTTTACTCAAACCACCAGTCAAAAATATGTCATCACATAGAGACATGAACATGAGACAGTGATTCTAGTTGGATTTCCTACAGGAATATGATTTCTAGATAGTATGTACTATTGAAAATAATAATATTTTAGCAGATATATTTAGTATGAAGTCCTATCCCCTTATAGTGTAGGAGCACTGGGAGCATCTAACTTCCTTATGGATGACCCTAGAGGAGGAGGGTACAATTTTTCTGAAGTTTATGGAGATGACCACTTTTCTCCTCAATTGTGAGAGAGAGTAATAGATGGGGGAAATCGACTATGAGGAATTTTATGACTATAAATACTTATTTGACTCACTATATTGAATTTACAAATGATAGAATCATGTAATATATTTCCACAGGAGAAATGTGGTTCCATTCATGTTGTTCGAGTAGATGATATGGGAGTTCCACACTTTTCCCCTAGTGGTATATCCCGTTGTGTGGAACATGTGCAAATACCTTTATCAGTTGTTTTGGTAGATCGAAAAGAGATGAATCATAGTTGATTTCTTTCTTGGTACCTCACCATTCATTAGATGAATGATAAGCACCATGTATTATAAGGTTTTTTGTGGCCCCTTGAGATCCATGAGTGAAAATGTGATTGCATATCCATGGACTTCATCACATGAAATTCATACACAACGAATGGTCATTATTTATTAAGGTTATATTTTACCAACTCATGAAATTGGAACATTTCCTCAACATTAAAGAGAAATGTTCAGTGGATTGATTGGGGAAGTTGTACGTATGAGGGATAATTCACATTCAATGGGTGCCCTCAATGATTGGATCTGATCAGGACACATGATTTATTTCATAACAGTGGAGAGGACTATAAGACGAATTCCAGATCCTATTGAGGTTGAGTAAAACTATTCACCTCTAGACTGATGGAAGGATCTAGTGAATTATCTACATATGGGAAGATATGGTGTGGGATTGTGTGTCGGACCTAGGCCGGAGCTTGGAGGAACACTTTCCCTTGGTAGATCTTGGATTGAATAATTGCTATCACTCCACTGTAATCATGGAACCTTTTAAGTCCATGAATGGGAGATCCTACTGGCCAACCTTGTACTTTATAGAGATCAGAGAGTCATTTATTGTGGCCCCAGAGTTGGTGTAGGAAAAAATAGAAAATTTCTCGGGCATCTATGATAAGATGAGGATGGCACATAGGAGATCAGAATATTACATAATTCACCATAATGGGCCCTTGGAGTTCGAATAGGGAGACCATCTTTTCTTATGAATCTCCCCACATCATGGATTATAGAGGTTCGTCTAGGGTGGAAACATATCACCAACATTTATTAGGTCATTAGAGATCATGAAGAGGGTTGGCAAGGATGTATACCACCTCTCTTTAACCCCAATACTAGAGCGGGTTCACGAAGTCCTCCATGACTCACAACTTCAGAAATACATGCATGACCCCACAAACATCAATGACTATAAAGAGATAGACATAGGGGATGTATATACCATTAAAGATCACCCAATAGAGATAAACAATTGATAGGATCCTCCCTACATAGATAGACCATCATTTTGGTTCATGTGTTAGGGAAACATGGAAATGTGCCGGAGAGTTTCTTGGAGTAGGAGAGGCATTTACAAGCTTAGTCTCCCAAGTTATTCACCTGGTACTTTTATTTTATGGAATTTTTTTTTTGGAATGTAATATTCTACAGACCCAATTTTTTTCTTGTATGACACTAAAATATTTCTATATATATTTACAGATGTATAGGATTAGACGATGTGTAATTCCGAGGAATGATGTGCCCATAATAAATTTTATAAAATTACTAAATATTTTAAATATTTAACCTATGAATATTCTTATGGAAACATGATACCTCATAATTGGTTGATTGAATTAAAATTAGAGTCCACAGTTGAGTCCAAAACATGGGTTTTCCCTATTTTTAATAAATACTGAGTCGATGCGGGACATTTGGACACCTCACTCCTTAGCGCTGTATTTAATGAATGAATTAATTATTTAGTTGATTAATTAGTTTTTTTCACATGACAATAGACTTTTCTATTGATGTATCTATAATAAAAAATTTAGAGGGTTAGACCATAATGCTTAGCATCATCAGAAAAATCACTATCCTTCTTCCTATAGCGGATCATACCAGATGATAGAAAAAGTCTGAATCAGTTTGGATCAGGACAAAATGAACTATACTTATCCATACATATCATTTTTAAACATTTAATTAAATAGAAATCAAAATAAAATCAATTTTTGAATCATAAATTTGTTTTTTCATTCTTTTTATTAAATTATTTGAGAGGATAGTTATTCATTCTTTGATATGCGCCCTATTATGGCCTTTACATGAACCTATGTACCAAATATCATTTTATATTCAATGTTCTAAGATTATTGTGAGTTTTATTGTTAATTGGACGATGATACATGTGAAATATGCTTTAAAAATTGATTTATATTGATCATCTCCTCATCGAGTAACTATCAAAATCGTTTGGATCCACGCGTTCTCTGTTTGATAATAATCGGGTGGTATCGAGTCCGATCGAATCCTTCATTCATAATAGTTTATTAAGAGGATATTGGATTGATGATCTATAGAGAACAATAATTTTAGTAATAAATCGAAGATTTTTTTCATGTATAGAGAATGAATTAAATCGTATTTAATGTGTGGTGGAATATGGTTTAAAAGAAGAAACACCCGATATGAAAGGAGGTTGTTTGCTGCTGACTGGAGGCCTGAAATTAGGGTTTTCATACATATACTTGATTTTATATGATATATTCACTGGATATGAGGAGGAGGGGCTCGATTATTGGAATCAGGGTCAGATATATGGATTCCATATAAATCCAAAATACATTCCATGTTCATTTAAGAACACAGGACATGTATCCCCCCTTAGCAGCGACACACGAGTTTCATAAAATTTGAGTTTGACACAACACATAATCCTCTTGTACAAGTAATATACCCTATCATAGTTAGTCCACCCTTATCATTGATCACACATATAAAAACCCATGTGAAGGCACTAGGGGTAAGGTACACACCCATGAAATCCCGTGTATAGAAACAACATGCCGGACAAGTCTCTATCCCCATTAGCCAAGACATGCTGTGTAGTCACCCTATATAACGTGTAATGCTACACTGATAAGAAATCATATTATGGATATAGAAACTTGCAGTATATTAAGTGTATCCACACACAATGTGGTTCCCCACACATGCCTTGTACCTACATATTTCATTTTAGTAAACTTCTTAGTTCGGTATCTCCTTCGTTTATGCTCGTATTTTGGATCTTGAGAAGCCTATCCTGAGTTATTTTATCAAATTGAACATGTTGATCCCCTTGGTTGTAGGTTTTGAGATATGATGTGAAATGTATTGATAATGATGCCTTATAAGGGGACTCGATGATGATATTGAACTATTAGGATCCCCAGATGCCGACACTCAAGTAGAACCCTCTAATAGGGATGAGCATTGATCTAAAATGGTTTCTAGAGTGGATCCCTATATTTGTAATACCAATGGATCCTCTACAAACTCTCGCATGGAACGATCCTATAGTATCGGGGCATGTGTCCTCAATGACTATCATAGGGTAACCCTCTAACTGGGATGGGCATGGGTCCTCATATACAAGAGTGGAAACCTCATGTTGTAATAGTGCATGAGTAATTTATCAATAATATGTGTCTCCTTGGAAATGTGTTATAGTTTTTATGTATGGTTTGAGGTGGCTTTGGAATCACAAGAAAAGGAGATTATTTCCCCACTAAGACGGTTTTTTATACATACCATAAAATCATGTGGTTGAGTTACTTCCACCCAATGTTGATAATATCAAGGTGTGATGAATATGTTCCTTTAATTATATGTTCCACACAGACGCATGGGATGGGGGTCATCGTTGATGGATATATGGAATCATTCGATGCTCTTGTTCTTAGGATGAGCAATGAGATGGATATCCCCTTACTCTCTTTTTTTGGGATTCCATGATTGAGAATTAACATATATACTTATTCTATACCCACTACTTAGGATTGGTTACTCTCCTTCCAGGAGAGTAGATGATGCATGGGGTGTATCATGTGGTTTCTGTGTATAGATTCTAATGGATGGATGAGCCTACTATCCATCTATAGGTTTAGATGGCTTGACCTCTAGTCTATATACTCTCTATGTTTATCCACTTTTTATTTGATGATCATACTTTAAATTTTGTAGTATTGAGTTTTACACATTCATTGTTTCACTTTTATCAGTTATCTATCTCTTCTATTTTATCTCTTACCACCCCTTCATATTTTTGGCATCCCACTAGGTCTGGTTATACTCACCCATTCATGGGTTTTTCTCGAATGTGTCATGTCTTATGTAGATGATGTATAAGTTAACTATAACTACAAAAAAGTATTGGGATAGATGGTTCTTGGACCGCATATGGGGGTCATAGATTGGGATTTAGGAGCAATTCACTTTCTGAGCAGTTTACTTTTTTAATTTTCTATCAGGTTGGAACACATTTATGATTTGGCATGAATTTTTCCCTTTCACGTTTAGTTTACTATGCAGTAACATTGTGTTTTCTAGAGGTTCATGCATGTTTGCTTTATTTTATAGAAATTTTTTATCTTTTATTCGTTCAATATGAACTTTTATTTCTGTTGGCTATGTGCATGTGTACATGTACTTATTAAAAGGCATCCTTGAGTTTGTTATTTAGTCAACACTTATTCCCCCTGGCCTACAGAGGAATTATTGGGGTAGTTATTTATTGATCCCTGACACGGGTCATGTCATGACAGAACAACTTTGATACCAATATTTCATGACCCAACCCTAACAAGGTATCGAGACAGAACTACCTCAAGCCCACCTCAATAGGCCCGGGTGTGGAGAAAAGCATTGAAATTCATATCCTAAATGGGGGGCCCTTTCAAAATATACAATTACATACACACATCACTATCTCAATGCATATGTTCTTATAAATAATAATAAAAAAGGAAATAATTAGAAAGTAAAAAAAAAGATGAAAAACCTATAGTGTTTAAAAAGTATGACAGCAAAAAGTAGAATGTAAAGGCGCAAGATACACGCCCAAATAAAAAAATAGTCCACCCTTTGAAAAATCAAACATTAAACTAATAAGATAGTCAATATTGTGATATCCAATCTATGAATATAGTACATTTTCAACATCACATAGTATCCCTAAGATCCTATTATGTCTTTATCATACTATATATCATCTGTATCAGATAAAACACTTGCAGAAAAATTCCCTGAATGTGTGAGTATATACATACTAGGTTGGATTCAATAAAAGATAATGGGAGAGCAGTACGATATACAATTGAAAACATACATGTCAAGACAAACTAAGTAATAGTTTCTATAGATAACCCATTAAATTCCCAACTAATATATTCCACTATACGATTTTGATGATAACCCATGCCCATCCCAGCTAGAGGGTTCCACTCAATTCATCAAGGACCCATACCCAGCCTACAAGGAGGGTTCCACTAAAAATCCCTATTGTGATATTGCGTGATAAAATCCATCATCGAGTGTTTCCTAACCAAGAACCATAACAAAAATTTGCTCAAATCATATCCCAGAATCCACAACTGAGTGAATCAACATGTTCTATGTTGTTGGCCACTCATGATTGGCAACTTTTGGAGAAAAATCTATGTTGAAAAGATGGGGATATGAGCACTTTGGTGCTCCATGCAAAGGAAGCACGGGGTATAGGGTGTGTGAGGGGACACACAAGACATGCAGTCCTACACCAATAACAAGGACATGTACCTGGAAGGACATGGATCACCAATCATATTGGGATACACGATGTATAAAAGATCTACAATGTGCTCCCATTCTACTTATTATCTTGTCCATGTGGCATGTCATGATTTTGTATCTATCTCATGCCGATGTACTTTACCCCATTCCCTTTTACATTGGTACATTTTCATGTTTTCCCAAATGGGTCCCTTGTCAAATGATCTTCAATTTGGATAGTACGCTTAGGGAAGAGATATGAGGTGTGTATGAATTTTTCATGGCGTTCAATATTTATAAATTACTGAAACACTAGCCACCACAAACAGGGCCCAATATTCCCAATATTCAAAAAAGTACACATCATGTGGTTGTTATTTATCTAGAATCTATGATACACTATATGGACACCATATCAGGAAATTATACTTCAATTTCAGCATTTTTCGTCATCAAAATGACGGATCTGGCTATTGATCTTTATTTCTATCCATCCAGGGTCTAAAAAATGGTACTCATTGGTTTTTGAAGGTTTGTCGCATGTCCTACAGGCCTCCAGTTCATCCATCATCATATATTTTCCCTTTGATTTTTAATAAGATCTTTCAAAACTAGAAATTAAACCAAATCTATCCCTAATTCATCAATCTTCTCCTCACAGGTGATTTTTTCATGATTATATGGGTCTGATTGGGCATGACACCACCCAAAAATGTCTAACATGGACCATAGGGACTATCCAGTGAAAAATATAAAGTAATTAATTTTTAAAGGAACTAAAAAATATGTCTAACCATTATTTTCCATGATTTAATCAACAATGATCTATAATAGGCAGATCTGTGGTTAGAAAACCAAATAAGAAATAATTTAATTCCAATATGTGACAAATTGAAATACAAAACAATCTGTTCAGAACAAATGTTTGAATTGACATACTTAATAACTTTTTTCAAAATGGGTGTAATCCAAAAATTGAGGAGTTGTAATGATATTTTGGATCATTCTACATCAACTAATGTTCTTCCCAACGATTGAAGGGGATCATTTCCTTTTATGTGCTATTATCTTCTCTAATCCAGAGATTTTACATCATCCAAATTGATTCCACCAATGGTGGGAGATGAATAACATCACATTGTGATGGTAGGGTCATGAGGCCAAGCATGGTAAAGTCCCTATAATCGGGAATTTATTAAAAAATTAGCATAGGTCTTCTTATATTAAACAATTATATTATATAATTAATTAAGCTAAATATGTACCCACCAATGGATTAAATATCTTAATGCCCCATGCGGGCCTATTTAGGTCTTACCAGGTGTAAAAACCCCATTTCAATCTAAAATATGGTCTTAGATTTTATATTTGATCTTCTATATAAGATTTATCCCATTTTATTTTAGAAAATGTGCTTGTGTAATATAAAATATTTTTAATATTTTTATACAATTAATTTTAGGCACACCGAGCATCGAAATCACACGCCATCTCAGCACCTAGATCTAGATCTATATATATAAATATTTCAATGTATAAAAAAGAAAAATTGGGTCTCTACATTAAATTCCTTACCGGGATCTGGTAAGGAAAGGATCAGTGTTGATTTAAACCTACCCTCTTACTCTTGGAAAGTTTTCACACAAGAATTTGAGATAAATGATTCATTACATTCATAGAAAGCCCACACATTAGTGATTCTGAGTGGTATAAGTCTTTGATTAAGCACTATAAATAACCATATAGATCATTAAAACTATGAATTTAAAATACAATTTTTGGTTTCTCCCAAGATACCATGGTTTTAACCATATCTGGGTCCACTGGCACTTCTTCCTTTTAGATTGCATGGAATAAGAAGTGAAATTTATCAATCTAGAAAATGCATTTGGTTATCATGAACAAATGATGATTCTCCCATATAATATTTAAAACGTTGTAAATATATTGGTAATGATCATCTACATACTGGTGGTACATTAATATTTCATAAAAAAAACCACCACAATCAAATCTAGGAAATGATTAAAGATTTGATTCATCAAATCAATGAATAATAATGGTTCATTTATCAAAATAATCAGTATCACTATGAAATCATTCATGCTATACTAGCTACATAAAGATGTCATAGCTATGTTTGTTGGTCTCACCTAAAATTGATGGCATTCTAATCTCAAATTTATATTTGATAATGTCATATCTCCTCTCCACACATTGAAGAAAAAAATGAAACATGTAATGGATATCAGTTCATGACATTCCACTATTTTAGTCACTGATAATACATATATAAGTGCACAATCCCATAAGCCTTCTTACAGAAAGGATCTATAGAACCCCTTGATGATGTACTTTTCTATATAAGACCCTTAGCTTATAGATCTTACAATTGAAATTTCAACTCGTGAATCACTATTGGTGTCATCCTATATGGAAGAATATATAATGTCTCAGCTCATGCAATCAACTTAATCATGTACCCAATATCATGCATGGGTGGCAATTTGTTTAATTTTTTAAAAAAGATATCCTAATAATTGTCTACAACTATAGTAAATGTATTATGAATCATTTTTAAAATAGCTAGACTAAGGACATATATTTTATTCATGATATAATCCAATATATATTGATTTGGTCATGTGTTAATGGTCTGAAGATTCTAGTCACCCTAGTTGAAATAACTACCCCTTTCTAGGGATATAAATATAACTCTACGTTGATAAATATTGATGGAAACAATGTATATAACTAGCCAATACATACAAATAATTAAATGTAACCCTATTATTTATAGAAAAATTGGTGCACAAATGAAATGATGACCACTATTTCTTGGAAAATCACATTAGATTGTTTTATATTCCCTAAATCCACTATCAATGTTTGGTAAGTGGCCAAAAAACTGACCAAAATTACCATAACCATACCCAAAGAATATTCAAAAATAGGAAAAAAAACAATTGGGTGATCTATTCTTAGAAAAAACGAAGTCAATGGTAGGTGATACAAGAATTGATCCTCATATTTTAGAACGTCCTTTATCTTCACTATCCATAGTGGATTTCATATTACGTATCTGGCATTCCCCTCTTCCCTGGTTTTTATTTTGAATTCCTTGTTTTGTTCCCTATTAGTGTGGATGTTACTCATGTGTAGTGTAATGTATTTGATTTCTGGTGTATTATTTTAAAATATTATATGGAATTATTTTGAGACTAGGATTTGCCACAACGTATAATTCAGAGGCCCAGAGTGCACAGAATAAATTCTTCAAATAAATTATTTTTTAAAATATCTTGGATGAGAGGTTTTCCTAAAAAAGTGGATTAAATCATAAACATGTTCATGAATTAGAAATCTGAGGGCACCTATTATTTCAGAGAAACAACTTTACCTTATAAGAGGCCTATTATTGATAGTTATAGGTTGTTTACAATGGTTAATTTTTTGGATTTTTAAGGAAATAAAATAAATTAATATGTTTAATTTATTTACAATACATCAATGCAGAGAAGATAGATTTTAAATAAGCTATTAAGTTGGATTTATAGGGTTAGTTGTATAACCATAGAATTCTCGGGTTGTGTGGAGAGGGCACCCAATGGAGAAACCTCTCGACAATTAATGACTACAAATTGATCCTTCTTGAATCACATTGCCAACAAAGTTAGAGGATCTCATTGATGATGAAAAAAATACATCATTGTCATGGATTGATCCTAACCTGTTGAAGGGGTTGTTTTTTTTAATTTCATTTACCTGATTCTTTGACAAAACGATGATCACAGATCTACCCACAAACATGTTGACCCAAAAATCATTTGTTCTTGCGGGAGGGTCTTATAACATGATTAATTTGGTGAATGGATCCATGTTTTATTTGATTCATATTTTAATTTTCTCTATATGATACTTCTAACCAGAGATGATAAATTCCATTATGAATGATGGCAGAGGATCATTCCTCTATTTTCTATTTGTATTTTCTTCCTCCTTTTTGACCTCACATTTTTCGCGTTCTTCACAGGGTTATGAACAGTGGATCAATATGTTACCATTTCACAATTCAGCGATCCAATCTGATAGATCTGACATCGTGGCGGCCTAAAATAGGTGCATCAATGATGGAAACCAAAGAACCAACCCAGCTTGAGAGAAATAGTTCTTCAATAGTTCTTCATGTGGATGGATCAAAATACATTTTTGTGGTCGATCGGAGGATCCAAATCAACAGAATCATCATTTAGGTGATGAAAAAACCCAAAATATTGAGATTAGTGGGGATTGGATGGCTGGGTCAAGAATCAAAGCTTCACCAGAAGTGCCAGAAGAAGAAAAATGAATTTTTGAAAATCGTGAAGAACATGTCGTGTTCTTTGAAGAACACGGTTGGTGGGGCTGGATCTGCAGTGGATAGTGATTTTCGTTGATGGAAGAGATAAAATGAGGATTGAAAACTATCATATAGTGTGTGGGTCTTTACGCGGGAGTCGGCATGTATCTCAGATGAACCCAGACACGAGGTGGAGTATATGACATGTACTTCACCACATGACTAGACTCAGTGGGTTATGGGTGTTACCCTGTGTATTTGTTCATAGGTTTCCATAACAAGGTCTAATTTGAATATAGGCACATGGAAAGTGAAAAGGAGTGGACAGCAGATAATCAGGCATGTAGTGTTATTGTTATTACACATCATGTATGTATTTTTTACACTACTTGTCTTCTGACTCAGTTCATTGAACATAGGCAGTACCTGATGTCAAGAGACACATCATGTGACCATGCTATATGATGTGTACTCTCTTCTACATGTATTGATCACCTTTTTCACTATTCCATGCACATGTTTTTTTGGGTTAGTTCCCCCTTTTCTTGTTCTACTAATGTCTATGTATTGTTTCCATGCACAAGAGTATGATCCCTTCACCAAGACATTCTAAATAGAGTCATAATCCCACTATGAGGCCCATAGTGAGATCCAATATCAATTCATTGTCCTATGTATATTTAGGTATCAACATTGAAAATCCATTAGTACATTGATCCTCTAATATACAGGTAAATCTAGATGATTTTTGGTATATGACATGGCCCTGATAGTGATCCTCATCCGTGTATTAGGATCCTTCCCAACATTGGAGTGAGTTCACCCAATATGAGTGTATTAGTTCTCTCTATAGAAATATTAGTGTCTCTATCTATCTCATGATAGTTCTCGAAGAACTTATTTCTTGAATAGACTTCATCACAGTGATAGGAATCATGGTTTGATTTCTCCCAGATGATTGCTTCGTGGAATCATTGAACATAATCCCCACTGTGGGTATGCATTCATTGTGACATACCTCAAGACTTTGGGTACAGGTTTTCAGTATATCTGGATATGATTATCTTGTTATATTTTCTATAGAAATGTACTATGTAGATATTTCTATACCGTTAATTTTCTATTTCATTGTTATTTTTGGGGACCTCTGCTGAGTATTGTTATACTCACCCTACATAGGCTTTTCATGCATGTGTTGTGTCTAGAATAAATGAGTGGATATTAGTGGAGTCCCGGGAGGACCAGAACATGACCAAGATTTTTGATATTTTTTATAACCTAAGGTGTTCAAATGTCTATGATCTGCATTCCCTGTACCAATTTCTTGGTTACAGGTTTGACATTGTAGTTTTAAGACTCTTTGTTTTGGTGGGCTTGTATTTTTCCCCTGTGTACATTCTACAGTCTATGTTCTGATGTAATCTGTTGGTTGGGATTATTTGTATTCATGTATTTTGTTCCATTGGGGTTTTTTTAAAAATTTAGCATTTTTGGGATTTCAGATGTGTGTGTGTGTTTAGTTACATAGTCAATTCCAGCCAAGGTTGTGATATTCCTACTCAGTGCTAGTCACTATCCCTTGGCCAATTGGAGTTGGGCTTGGGGATTTGCGACAAGGGCCCCATGGGGATGGGTCGAGACAGAGTGGTATCAATGGTGTTCTGTTCTACCTTAGGAGAAAGATTCCATGCGATTGGTTTGCGGAAATAGTGTTAATTATTTCATGTTCGGATATCAAGTCCTGGACTCTAGGGTTGGTACGGGGGACCAATGAAACAATACACCAAGACTCTAAAAACATGTTTTTTTATTCAGTATATTTGAGAACTAGTTCCAGCGAAACAAAATAATGGTACATGAATGAAATAGGAATGTATTTCTTCATGTCCTTTAGTATCATATATCTAGAAATACTGTTGGACAGTGATGCATCTTGTTCTACAATAGGATGCCTCCACGATGGATACCCCTCAGATTCAGTAGCGCGATCATGAGGATGAACCCCTCAGTGACGAGTCTTTGATTCAGAGACCAGTTGCCCAGGTGATTCCCCTAAGTGGTTCACCTGCTATACCACCACTAGTGGAGTAGCATGTGGTATCTGTCGTACTAGAAGAATAGGAGCACTGGTTGAGCATGATCCGTGAGACTCAGAGACAGAGACCCCTCCGGTTCTTAGGTGAGCCCAACCCTTAGGTGATTGAGGAATAGATTGGGGCAGAGAACATAGTTTTTTTTCAAGTAATGAAACTAGAAAAACGGATTGTGGTCCTAGGAGAGAGGCTTCTTTAGAGTTCAATGGGACGATTGTGTAGTTTTACCACAAAAATTCATGACGAGGAGTCTCTTTCGTGGAAGGAGTTTGAGAGTCTCTTTAGGGAGGATCTCTTCTAGTTATAATGATAGTAGTGTGTATCCAAGAACTTATTCATCTCCAACAGAGTTCTTTAATAAAGGATGACTATTCATCGAGGTTCAACAACCTCACCTGGTAATCAATGGCTATGGTCAGGGATCAGTACATCAGAGATCAGACCTTCGAGCGAGGTCTACAATGAGATATCTCATATAGTGTCCTGCATCTATGCATTTTGACATAAATAGTAGTCCATGAATGAGATTTAGTGGTCGACAGCTTCTTGGATGAGCAGAGACATCGAATTGTATTCTACAATATGTAGATAGGATTAGAGACATTGAAAGTAGGGAGTTGATGTCAAGCATAGGGATTGGGATGTGGGAGACATCACAAGAGGACTCAAGAGAGTGGATATGTGGTCAAGGCCTCTTAGGATTGATATATTCATCCAAGAGATAGGAGATGATACTCATGCGATGGTAGGGGACATCTCTCTATATATTTACCATCCCATTGAACCGTTAATAGGGAGGCTCTAGATTGACCACTGAGGGAGAGGCATATAGTGGAGCAGGTAGGCCATCCATGTGTGGGAAATTGTTGAGGATCAAGGTGAGCTATAGGAGGTAGTAGAGGATTTTACATGCTTCCAACACCACCCCCAAGGACAATCCAAGGTACTATATGTGTTTTTTCTACCATGTCTTCCATACTTATAGACACAAGTGGTAGTCATTCTTTCCTTGCCAACAGTATTGTGAAAAACTTGTAGATTCTTCTAGATCCATTGACTCGACCTATTATTCTTGGAGACACCCATGAGTGGTGACTCAATTATAATGAATATTTTATGATAGTGTGATCGTACCCTTAGATATGAGATTTATGGTTGGAACCATATGGTGTTAGAGTCGAGGCCTTACAACGTCATTCTTGGTTGGGATTGCTTATCTTCGATCTATGCCCATATTCAATGCTTTTGGAGAAATGTGTGGTGTGTCCATAGGGACAGAACAAAGTTTTCCATTGTTGGTGAAAAGGAATACTCGACAATACAAAATGATATCATGATTAGGGTGGTGCTTCCGATTTCTCATGGATTCCATGACTTACCGTCAATGTAGTAAATGTTGTGAGATTTCAATTCCCAGTAGGATGGTGTTTCATTATACACCATGGGAAAACACTGATATCATCACTGGTGTATCAGATTCCTCCCATAGAGATTCACAAGATGAGGTTGTAGATGGAGTATTTGTAGAGGAAGGGCTTAATAATACCTAGTGTTTCACCCCAATCAGTCTCAGTTTTGTTTTCTAAGGTGGTATACGAGACATTGAGGTTCTTCTTGGATTATTGGTTCCTGAATCAGGTAATAATGATGAAAATGTATATAATACTGAGGATATAAATCCTCTTAAATCAATTAATAGGGGAGTAATGGTTCTCAATGGTTGAACTTTAGTTAGGTTACCACCATTTATGATTACAATATAAGGATATACTGATGTAGAGTTTCAGATGAAAATACAGTCACTACAAGTACATGGTGTTGACTTTCACAATGATGAACACCCCACAGTTTTCATGGGACTCATGAACTTGATCTTCTTGTCATGTTTAGACCGGATCATAATAGTCTCCATCAAATACATCCTTGTGTTTTTAATGTCAATGGTGGATCACACAAGACACCTACGGTCAATTCTAGACACACTCTGAGAGAACTAGCAGTATTGGAAGCTCTCAAAGTTATTGAAATGGATATATAAGGTCCACTTTATAGAACATGTTATCTCCGAAGATGGAGTATCATTGAACCTAGACATGTTCGATGCAGTGTTAGCATGGCTTCCACCCTAGAGTGTCACAGAGGTGCGGTGTTTCCTTAGGTTGGCAGGATACTACTAGAGATTTATCCCTGATTTCTCACAGATATCAGCACTGATGTCAGACTAGATCTGGAAGGGAAAGCCTTACATATGGATGGATATGTTCCAATATGATTTCCATTAGTTAATTCCAAGTTTGACATGAACATCAATCTTGCGATTTCCAAAAGAGGGTGATGAGTACATATTTTTCTTGGACACGTCAGGGATAAGGATTCGTTATGTACTTATGAAAATACATGTGTTGATTGATTATATTTAATTCCAACAGAGGCCATATGATCAGAACTACACAACCCAAGATCTTGAGTTGATAGTGATTTTATTTGAGTCGATGATGCGGCGACACAACTAGATGGGTGAATAGTTTACATTCTACTCTGACCACAAGAGCCTCAAGTACATATTCTCACAGAAGGATTTGAATCTGAGGCAGAGGTTATGGTTATAGTTCCTCCAAGATTATGACTTTTATATCGTCTATAATATAACTAAGGGAAACATAGAAGTTGATGCTATTAGTTGGAGATCATGTTCACAGTTACAAAGCGGGGCTTCAGATCAGTTGGCCTCTCAACAGTTGTACTTTGTTGTTAGCGAAGATGAAACTTATATGTAGTTGATGATTGTTTCCCCTCCACTGATGCAGCGATTCAAGGAGACACATCTAAGGGATATCAACTAAGAGACATTACGTGGTAATTTATCCATAGGACAAGATCCTGATTGATATTCCCATGTTTGGGATCACATCATCCTTTTTAATGGATTCACAGTTTTACTAGTGGGTTTGTAGGATGAGGTTCTGATAGAGTCTAATAAATCACCATTATAAGTAAACAATGGAGTGGAAAAAATATACCAAGACCTCTGAATTCAGTTTTGGTGTATATATATAATGAAGAGAGTCCTAGAGTTCGTTTCCCAGTGGATTATGTACCAGTAGGTGAAGGATGAGAACCAGGTTCTAGTGACGATATCTCACCCCATGGAAGTGACATAGTGTTTGTGGGATGGAATATTGATGGGCTTAATGATGGTATTATCTCAAATATACTGGGGACATGATTCCATCTAGGTGATCACTAACTCACACACAAAGTCAGCCAACATCCTAGAGATCAGGGAGCATAGTTCTGTAGAGAGAATGTGACACCTCTATGTTTAAGAGATATTTTGACTTTATGGAGTCACTTTTGATGATAGTATTATATCTCAATTCATGTTTCACAGCCCAGTTGTGGATTGGATTGTAGAAGGCATTTGGGACTCATCTATGCTTGAGTATATTGTTTTATCCCCAAACAGTTGTTCAAACAAAGAGAACCATTTAGGTTCTGGAGGATATGTTGAGGGAATATATCCTAGACATTGGTCGTAGTAGGGAGGACCACATACCATAAGTGGAGTTTGAGTACAACAACAGATACCACTCCACCATTGATATTGCACCATTTGAGGATTTATATGGGATAACGTACACGTTACAACTTCACTGGACTGACCCTGAAGAGTCTACACTCATGAGTACATAGTTTGTGCAAGCTACCACGAGGAAGGTGCAGATCATCCAGGAGAATATGAAGACAAGAAAGATCAAGTATAAGTCTTATGCTGACATATGATGGAGACATCTGGAGTTCGAAGAGGGAGACCATGTCATTCTTTGGGTCTCACCTCGAACAGGGTAGTAGAGATTTTTTTGGGGTGGCATGTTGTCTCTGAGGTTCATCGACCTTTTTTAGATACTACATAGAGTTGGCCAGGTGGCGTTCCACCTTGATCTATCACCACAGTTCCATCGGGCATATGATGTCCTCCTTGTGTCACAGCTGAGGAGGTACATGAATGACCCATCACATGCCATCAACCGGGGTTAGATAGATATCAATGATTAACCGAAGTTCACAGGGTACATAGTGGAGATTGAGGATTGAACATAGAGGATCCTTTTTGGGTGATAAATTCCCTTGGTGCATGTTCAGTGGAAGCATGAGAACCTTCGAGATAGCACGCGGGAGTAGGAGGCTTATATTCATGCGTAGTACCCATATTTGTTAGATAAGCCACTGTTTTGGATTTTTTCGATGTAAAAACCTATGTTGTGGATAATTTAATGTCTCATATTTTTAGTGTACTTTTTTATTATTAAATGGAATTATTTTGAGACCAAAATTTGTAACAATGTGTGATTTCAAGGCCCGATGATTCCTGAATAAATGTTTGAAAACCAATAATCATTTAAATAGTGTGCGAGAGGGGTTTTCCTAAAAAAGAGGAATAAATTTGAAAAAAATGTGGAATAAATTTAAAAAAAATTCAAATTAGAAATATGCTGGCACCGTTGTGTTTAGAGTAGAAAATTTACCTTAGGAAAGGCCTATCCTCGACCAAAGCAGGTTTCTAGTAGACGTTAGTTTTTGGAAATTTTGGGAAATAAAATAAATTTAAATATTCATTTTAATAACATTACATTCATGTAGAGAAGATATATTTTATATAATGTTATAAAAGATGATTTTCAGGGTTTGATGCATTATCATGGAATTCTTTGGAGGAATGTAGAGGATACACATTAAAGGAACCTCTCGACAATGAATGATAACGACACGACCATTCGTGAGTCACGAAGCCAACAAAGACAGAGGTTATCGTCTTCCATGACATAATAATCCATATTCATTAGTGATCAATCCTAAAATTTTGTAGGGGTTTATTTTTTATTTCTTTTTCCTTGTTCTTTGACTAAATGAGGAATACATATCAACCCACGAATAGGTTGACCCGTGGATTGTTCGTTCTTGCTAGAGGGTCTTTTAAGTAGTTTATTTTGGGGAATTGATCCATTATTGAGTTTAATTATATTTTTATTTTCTATGTTTGATCCGTCTAATGGGAGCAGATCTATGCGTTGAAGAATGACAATGGAAGTTGTTTCCTTGATTTTTTATTTAGATATTCTTCCAACAATTTTACCTGGCATTCTTCACGTTCATAGTTGGGTTAAAAAAACAAATCATTACTCATCCATTTCACAATGCAAATATCCCATTTTGTAGATCCGGCATTGTGATGACCTAGTGGAGGTATGATGATGATGACAGAAGATGAATCAACTCGGTTATTTAGAAATATTTCTTCAAGGATTCTTCGTGCGGATGGATCAAAACACATTTTCTAGCCTGATTGAAAGCCTGAAACCAACAGAATCAACCTTTTGATGAAGAAATGCCCCAAAATATTGATTTTTATTGTAATTTTATGGTCAGATTGAAAATCATAGCATCAAATGAAGTGAAGGAATAAGAACATTGTTTTCTAGAAAATCATGAAGAAAAAGACGTGTTATCCAAAGAACACAGCGTTTGGGGAAGGCTCGGCAGTAACTGGGGTTTTACGATGAAGAAATTGACAAATAAATGTGTGAAAACTCTCACACGGTGTGTGGGTGCTTATATGAGACTCATAATATTTCTCAGAAAATAAATTGACATGGGGAGGAGTATACGACTTGTACCCCACCACATGGTCTAACCATGACAATTACGAGGGTTAACCCATGTATGAGTATATGAGTTGAAAAACATGGGTTGAATCTAGGTATGAGCACCTGTATAACATATATGGAGTAGACCACAGATAATCGTACATGGAGTTTGACCATTACTACACACCGTGTATGCATTTTTTACACAACATGTCTTCTGAGTCGGGCTGTTGCACACAAGCAATTCCCAATGTCAAGGGACACGATATGTGACCTTACGACATGTCATTCACTCTCTTAAATAGGGTTTGACCTCCATGTCAATAATTACTTGGACATGTTTCTTTTGGGTTAGTGCCCCATTTTTTCATTCCTCTTAAGGTCATGTATTCTTTCTATATACATGAGAATGATCTCTTCTACATGACATTCTAGATAGAGTGAGAATCCCTCCGAGAGGCCTGGACAACAATCATATACCCATTCATGGCTCTATGTAGCATAAGGTATTGACATGAACAATCCAACAGGATGTTGATACTGATCTTAGTTGGGGAATCTAGATGATTCATTGTATACACCAAGGCCCTGGTTTTGATCCTCATTCGTGTATCATGATATTTCTCTATTTAGGATTGAGTTCTCTTGGAATGAGAGTATTTTTCCTCTCTCTAGATCAATTAGTGAGTTTATATCTCTAATGTAACTTCTTGATTAATGTAATTCTCATAAGTACATCATCAAATCTATCAAAATCATTGAGTGAGTTCTCCCAATTGATTTCTTCAAGGAATCCTCAAACTGAATCCCTAGCAGGGGTATGCGATCATTGTGACTTACCTATAGAATATGGGTCTAGGTTTTGAGTATATCTGGATATGTTTCTCTTGTTATATTTTTTGTAGAGATATATTGTGTAGAGATGACTGTAAATTTTCTTGTGTATTTTTTTTGGGGTCCACTACTACCCCTATACAGAATTTTTTTCATTTGTCTTGTTTTTTATACAATAGAGCAACCTTTTGATGGAGACCTGGGAGGAAAAGGACCAGAACGAGATTTGTGAACTTCCTTATAGGACGAGGTGTTCCTATGTCCATGAGATGTAGTTCCAGTACCTATTTCCTTCTTATAGGTTAGTATTTTTAGTTTTTAGACTCTTTATTTTGGTGGGATTGTATTTCGGTGTAGTTTATTTTTTGTGCTTTACGTTCCATTATAATCTATTGGTTGGGATTAGTATTATGCATGCATCTTGTCCCTGAGAGGGTTCTTCACATTTATGAATATGTGGTATTGGATATTTGTGCATGTGTATAGTTACTTGGGCCATTCCGTCCATGTTAATGATATGCCTACTCGATGCTAGTCACTAGCCCCTAGCCTATTTAAGTCTGTATTATGGAGTCATGACATAGGCCCCATTGGGATGGGCCATGACATGCTAGGATAATATATCCTCTACTATTTCCTAGAATGGTAATGGGATCTCTTCATACCAGTATTATAAGGGGAATTTATGTCCCTCATAGACTTCAGTGCATATCTTAATCCCCAACCACTTCTCTACTATGGGATGTTTCCACAATATTTTTGAAGATTTACCATCCTACAAGAAACATGAAACTGGTGTACGATGTGAGGAAACTGAAAGTGCTTATGGACCAACCTTCAAAAACAAAATCACTAAACCAAACCACATTCTTGAGGTGTAAGTACACTACCTTTAATGATCTTCCTTCTACTTACGTGGTGGTAACTGTTATAACAGTGCTGCTTTCAACCAGAAGAAGAGAACCTTAGTCTCAATGCTAGAAATAACTAACCTTCATACAGTTCGACTCTCATTTTCCATTACATAATGAGGGATTGAATCACCACATAATCAGTGATACTCAGTATAAATAAGTTTAGCGGCTAAATGAAAACATAGTGAATCCCATCCTAAATATGTCTCCCTATATCGATTTGATCATCTACTAAGGATAGATAAAAGCTCTGTAGGTTAGTGAGGTGTTTTGCATAGTCCATAACTAAAATTCCTTCCAATTTCATAGTTATGAAATTTTTATCCCTTTTATCCCTTAATTTCATATAATATTATTATCTCAAAAAAGTTTCCTTTATATCTTTCCTTGATAACTCCTCTTACTTCCCACCTTTTTTATAATTTCCTGCCATCACCGGGAAGGCCCTTGATTAATGTATGTATAAAGATTCACCCTTCTATATGGGGGTGTCATTAGGTGCTTAGATACCAAATGTAATGATTCAATATAGACCTTGAATACTTGGGGGCCACCCTCCCTATTATACCTGGGTGGATGATACAGTAGAATCACTATCGTTAGCTCTGACATTGAAGAAATGGTGAAAATATTTTCCCTTTCCAGGAATTTCATGAAAATTATGTAGTTTTAGTGAAGCTAATTATACATCTAATTCTATGGAGCTACATGAATCTCCACAACAACTACATTAGGATTGTTTTGATTTCTCACCTCTTGCTTCTCAACTCGAAGATGAAAACGAGCTATTTACTCTAAATGAAAAATACACACCATTAAAAATATGGTGAAAAAAATACCAACCGAAACATGTGATTAACGTTGAGGAACAATAGCTCATTATATCTTTAATTATGACTTAACATGTGCACTAGCATAAAATAATTATTTACTTATTCTATTTTTTATCAGATAAAATTGTTATCATTGTTCACATTTAATACAGAAAAATATAGTACATGCTTTAAATATATCCCTCTCATGAAAAATTATTGTTAATATATATCCCATTTTTCCTACCATGATATATTAATATTCATCTTTTTTTGTATAGAACAATGTTTAAATATATCAAGAAACAATAACATCACCAAACATGTGTATCGGCCAATTTGAAATAACATCTAATCATAACCATTTACCATGTTGAATAATAATCAAGTCATTGGGAACTCATATTCCACCATTCATGGGATAGCTACTTCCATGAACAACCTCGTTACCATTTCTAGACACATCCTAGTAACCTTTTTACCATTCCAAAATAGTAATGTGAAATAAAGTCATCATAACCCTCTGATGACACATTGTAATGTCCACAACTCAGTGATCCCTCATGTGGCTGATTCGGTAGGTTATGTGGACTTAATAACACCTCAGCAAATTCCAGAGGCTTCTGAAAAGGGACAAGGGTTTAAATAATATAGTAGGTAGACTATAAACATTAGGAAATAGTTACAATGAATGAATAAAACAATTTTAGAGTATAAAAAATCAATGAAATAATATTAATTAATAATTAGACAACCAAATCTATGAAAAGGACAAAAAAATGCTAATAATACCTGAAAAATGTAATGGCATTCCAAATGTGTCAAAATCACATGATGAAAGATATCAAAAAAATACTACGAAGGAAAAAATTACCCCATCTCCAACTCCAACACATCGAGCCAAATAAAAATCAACAAAATGATCCATTTCCCTTGTCTAAACCTATATCCCTGAAATCAATCGAAATACTAAATGGTGGCCCGTCCAAGGTGTGATTATGACTCAATATGATAACACTGTCATGTTTAAATACTATATTTTCCATTATATAGTACAATAAATAAATAAATAACAAGGTATTAATTTCATTAATTATTATTACACAATAAATCAACATGGTGATCCTCATGTTCTGGGGTGACCCTCAGGGCTAGCCCAAAACATGCTTCATAACGCAATCAGATATATTTTTCTAGGGAAGGATCCTACTACCTCAAGATATAACCCAAAATGGTGGTATATTCTCCTAACAAATATGAATCACACAAAACATCATGTACAAAAATGGACTTCACATATATGCTATAATGAATCTCACCCTCAGGCATCCAGTGACAGTGCATCTAGTCCTTATATATCCAATATAATCATATACTCTTCCATTTGGAATGTAGTACCTATGTTCATTTCCCTCAATAAATAAATAGAATCATATAACAAGAACTCAATATTAATGATTAATTATTATTCATATACAGGCATTCTCAACATGCCAATAATAATTACACCCTATGGTATTAATCACATCGATGCCACATTTGCTCAATATATATTAAAGTAAACAAATAAGGTCAATAGCACACATAGAAGATACTAAATCATAATAAAAAATGATTATATTATGAAATTATCATTTTTATAACGAAAAATATTTCACTAATTTAGGTTCATAATTATCATCATAATTATATCAATCATATTTCATTAATTATTCAGACCCATGTTCATTTACATATCAGTTTACCTAATTTATCTCGGTTGATTATTCATCAATAAATTATATAATTCACATGTTTTTTAAAATTAATAATATTAATACAAATATCAATAAATATATATCATTTATTACAAGTCATTAATGTATGATTGGCATGGTCTCACAATGGTCCAAGTATGGTAGACCAATCGATTGGCCAAAGGTATTTGTCATCACACCTATGGACCCAACCAGATCCAATGGATGGTATAAAATGAAATATTATTGTTTAATATATTTTATAAAAATTATTTGGTCATGTGATCGGTGTGCTGGAATGATCATGTATTTTTCACATATTATGGATATCTAAATGAGGCCAAAGGGAAAAGTTTCAGATCACCACATTTAACCGATGTTAAATTCAATGAATCCAATAGTTATCTCCAAAAAGGATGAAGGTAATTATTATCAAAAGAAGAACATAGATCATACAAGATCAAGATCAATACCAGATTCCATAGTGGTCAAAAAATCACATCATGAAAATGACAGTCATGTGGTAAAGAGGGGAAAACCCAAGAAAAACAATAACCAATTATGGATTTCATGATTGAAACATCCTTATTCGTGAAAAGAAATCCAAATTTTTATTGAAATTTCATGGTGCTGTCTAGATGGAAGTATTAATATGATTGTAATGAAAACATAAGCACATTTTTTCTTTATAACTACCATACCTAATAAATATGTGGTCTGTAATATATAAATGATTTGTAACTATTAATTTATGAGTAACTCTTAAAAATATTTTATATTTGGTTAATGTATCCAGAAGATAACATTACACTATGTGAATAATTATCATAGTGTGATTTCATTTAACATAAAGAACCATCGTCAAAAAATCCTCTTGGGGGAAGTTACACATCATGTAACCTTTACACAGTGTGTTATAGCCATGAAGACAGTATAAATCCCAACTTCTTCAAAATAGAATGAACAACCTTTGAAGACTTTTAAACTAATTAAGAACCCTCATATTACCCTTAAAACATTTTATACATATACATCATTAATTAAGAAGTCATGCATCATTGAACATTATGTTATTTCCCAAATAAGAGATCTCAAACATCAAATTGAACACCACAACTGGGGTTCAATGATGAATGAAAACACTAATCAAAGTTGTTTAATATAAAACTAAAATATTTATATACCAGAATAAAGATATGATCTTAAAATTTCTCATATATTTTAGAAAATAATGGGAAATACTAATCCAAATTAGTTCCTTTTTCATCAATTTGAATTTCAATCCATTATTACCCTATATACGATCCTAGATTTTCAGATAGGTAAAAATTCTTTAAATATAATGTTAAATAAATTTTTTATACTAATATGTTTTGAAAAGTACACAAGGAATGTTTTGGGAGAATTAGAGGCTTTTTTCGGATCCAGAAGATCTAGTTATTGGATAAATGGAATGAGTTTCAGGCTTAGTTCATGGTTAGTTGTAACCATTCTAATCAATAGTGTGGCCTAATAATGAAGGTCAAATGTCTTTTTAACCAAATGAGATGGTTATAATGGTCATGAAAAACATGAACTAAATAATAGGATTATTATAAATTGTTGGCACATGGTTTCTCTTATGTAAAGGAAATTTTTTCATGATGGTGTGGATCTAGGAATGTGATCACACATGGGCCATACGTGTTTTTTCTAACTATGTACCTAACCATGTGAGGGTTATGACAACTTATATAGTATAATCACACTATGGGTGCATAATTAGACTTATCATGAAATCAAATCATGAACCACATTAAAACTGGACGAAATTAAAATTTTGACCCATTTTCTCTAAAATATTTCCCCTTATATTTCACATTCATAAACATAAAATACCAACCAAAGGATAATTAAATTTATTTCCAACTTATGATTTGATCCATATTTCTCTTAAAAGATAAGAGTCAACATTTTTTAATCACATTGGATCCCTATTTAAATGTCTATAATTCTTCTTGTATCCTTTTACATTTTCTCCAAATGCATTA
The DNA here is from genome assembly GCA_963277665.1 of Viscum album. Classification (NCBI taxonomy): domain Eukaryota; kingdom Viridiplantae; phylum Streptophyta; class Magnoliopsida; order Santalales; family Viscaceae; genus Viscum; species Viscum album. The sequence goes on along the minus strand of OY728121.1, from coordinate 1,147,926,142 downwards.
TATGTTATTTCCGCAAGAGCACATAATAACTTTTCTAGGTAGTTTGTGATGTTTTTTTATGTCTCATATTCTAGAAAAAACCTGATGTTAATATCAGTTGAGGACTCATCTACCTATTTATGTTAGGTGTTGTCACATGTTTCTATGAATGTTTTGTTTTATAAAAATTTACTATTCAGATTTGAGCTATATTATCCACATGTCACTTCATAAATGGATTTTCCAATTAATAACATTTTAAATCCATTATTTAGATACTTCCATTGACTCCTATGATTATCATTGGTTTTTATCCTTGAATAAAACAACTACTTTGGGTGTGTTATTCAAATAAACATGAATATTTATAAATTTTAATGACCAAACATTCTCCTTTGTGGTTTTTGTAATGTCTTATAAAAATTATTGGTTAAATGATATGAAATGAAATGTGAATAGAAATGACAGGTTACCCAATATTTTTTATAATTATTTATTTAAATGACTAAATTGGATTCTATGAAATGTGAAATTGTAAAAAAATTATAGCATAGCCCTTGAAAATTATGGAGTATAGTGATGAATAAATTAAAATAAATGGTGTTAAAATAGTTCCAAATTGACATGATTTTTCTAATGATAATTATATTTAATTATAGGATCTCCTTCAATGGGACTATCTCCCAAATGGGTTTTCCACAAAAATTCACAGGATTACACCCCACCCATGGATGTGTTATCAATAATTTATAACCCTCTTCCTATCATTCCTATTTTTATATTTATTTCTAACCTAACATAGATCTACAAAATCATATGTTTCATATCTATGAATTAAGAATGCCTTACATTTTCTCTTTGTATTTTACTTAATGGTTTGGAAAACTAACCACCACAAATTGTATCAATTGGATCTAATCATTTAAAGATCGAGAATAAAAGGGATATTCTCCTAGGGTTCAAAAACATTATTTTTATAAGAGTGAAACACCATGTGTTCATACCATAATTATAGTTTTAACCCTCTTATGAAACTAAATAAGTTACTAATCTACGTTTCATCAGTCATTTATGGTAAAGGATGTCTTTATTACACCTTGGGTCCATTATTATTATTACTATACCATGGTTACTTAATTATAGACATTACATCTGATTCTAAAGTATTTTTGGTTGGCCAGAAATCCCATGAGAATCTTGAACCTGACATTGTTTATTTAAATGTTTGTTTTACATGTATTGTACCTTCATATAATTACATTATATATTTAATGGATCGATAGTATTATATGTCATTGGTTCTAGCATATTGTGAGTTACTCACACCATATTTGGGATGCCAATTGGTGTCCAGATAGAGCTCATGGAAATATTTAGAGAATTGGGAAACCACTAATCCATGGATCCATGCCAAATTTCATAAAATTAAGATTGCGAGTAGAGGATGAAGAATATTATAATGATTGTAATGGATATTCATATTGAATTTCTATAACATTTTTATAGAAAAATATCTTGTATGTCAAATTCTTATTTCCTTTACAACTCATTCATGTATAGCATTATGAACTTACTAGGTTCACTCTATAAGCCAACTTTCTCATTGAATATTGTTATATATGCATTATGATTTTTTACACACCATTATCATCCTTGATTTTATATATTTTTTATATATTATTCTCCCTTTATATTCACACTGTTAAATAGGGTATAGACTCCACACCATATCATCGTATACCATCGATGGTAGTGAATGTCCTTTGGCATTCGAGGTTTGAGGGGTGGTTGAGGAAATGTGGCCAGAGAGTCATATTACATATGAGTTAACCCATCCAAGGACATCATAATGGTTCATTTGAGATCATATTATGTAATATTCTAGCATTTCAAGTGAGGTATTATCAACATTATTTGTCAGTTAATTTATTTCTTTTAATGAATTCTCCATACAGATATTTGAGTGATTTAGGAGTGTTTAAGGATTGTTTAAATCTGATACCCCCTAGGAATTGGGGGGGGGGGGTTTATGAGCCTCATGGTTAGGTCAGGATTATTGATAATTGTGTACCTTACCCTTGTGGGTTCTATACTAAATTATGATGGTGGTGCATAGTTAGTTGTAATCGTGAAAATAAGGCTTCGAAATCATGCATGGTGTCCCATTGACTAAAAGGGACAAAATTGTTTTCCTATTATTACAATTTTCACACCGTTATTTTCAATTAACCAGTCTAGGTAAATGATAACACATCTTATTTGGAAAACTGTTTGCCAAAACAATGAACCTAGAAAAAGAGGAGTAAAATAACCACATATATATTTTCACATTAAATACAAAAAACCCATCATCCCCCACCATTTTATGGACTATCTACTTGCATGGATGTTTCTTTCTCCCCTATTCCTTAGGTTTTCAACCTACATCTTCATCAGAGATCTGAATTGAATACCTTGCTTTTCAATATATTTTTGTTGAAATTTTCTTCATTCCATTACATTCCTTTCTTGATTTTCTCACCATAATCAAGGTTTTCTTAGTGTGATTGAATAAAGAATATTTTCATGGAATTGGTTGATGATTTTGATTTCATCTATTCATGACCAAATTAAAGGAAAACATATACAAGGGGATCAATACCAATCTTAGGATGATGATATAATATGTTTCTATAAATCCATTTCTTTATATATCTTGTGTTTTCAAGATGCATATCACGCTTTCCCAGTGATTCCATAGATCTGAAAATATTATTCAAAAAAATTGTTAGTCATGTTAGAACATCCATGTAAACCTATTTTATAGCCAAATATCACCCACCTAGATAATTTACACCCCATTGGTTGTTCCCTTTAAATACCGTTATCATATTAAGTGTTATAACGATAAAAAAATATTCTCTGTGGTGTTTATTTTTACCCAATTGAATGTATTATGGAAATTAAAGAAATGTTAGTGGTACAAATACTTCAATTGAAAATCATATGAACAGTTTTCATGAACTAGAATAAATAAATTTTTAATGTCATGTAATTCATCAATGATATGGTATTAAATCATGAGTATCCTCTAATATTTATTTTGATATACCGGCATTGATTCATACATAAATGGAATTTATAGTCACAGTGTCCCTTATATTTTGGTTACTCATGCTTGGCGTCACATCTATTTATGATATTTCTTCCTCAAATCCCACATATTTTTGATTATCATGAATTGAATATCATCAATTTTTAATACTTAGGAATGGTGTACAATTTATTTGTTATTCATAGGCACGATATCACATCAATTTTTGAGACTCGAGATTGACAGTCCATCTATTTTTGATTATTGTGAACAGATTCGTCAATTAATTGTGATAATAATGCATGGTTCCCTTAAGGAAGTGTGATACCTTGGAATGGAATTCCAAATTAAATATGAAAACCAGTAATAGAGTCCCAATGAAATCTGATATACGAGAATAGAGTCCTAAATTAAATGCGATAACTAGGATTTGTGACCCATGTTGTGTTACACATCATGGTGGCCCATATGATTCATGACACCCGGGCAGTGCATCCATAAACATTCTATGAGAATATTTCAACAATCCATGGATACCTAATTCATGCATTGGTGACTAGAAATTAGTAGTATCGATATATAAGGATAAAAATTCTACTCTATATATATACAATATATATATATATATGCACTTACAACTTTGTTCCCCTATTATTATATATAACGGATTACATTGATGTGGGTAATGTCATCATGGGGTACATTATGTATGTATTTGAATATTAATCTCATTTCACAAAAATGGGCCTCGCACTGACCCTTACTAGTGTTAGGTTGAAAAAATATGACTATTTGAGAATGGGATTGTATATTTCATCTAATTGTTGGTGGATGCCTTTCGTTTAACCACAATTTCCAATATATAGAATTAGTTCCTCATCATCCAGTAAATCTTAGGGGGACATGAAGATGTGGTTTATAACTCCTCAACCCTAGTTACCTAGAGTCGGTGCATTATTTTAATACATTGGCATGATTACAAAGAATCAAGTCCCGAAGGACTGATCGATTTACCAGTCTTGGAAAACAGATTACTTACATGAATGATCCATTACACTTTATAACATAAAAAACAACATAAATAATCCATTATGAACTCCATTGTTCCTTTGGATTAACCCAACATATAAATCACAATACCCTTCTTGTAATCCTAAGAAAATAAAACATAGAAAGGGGTGAGCTCAGATGCATAGTAAGGATAACAATATAGCAGAAACATTCATAAATAAGCATAAACATTTAAGGCAATGTATAACTAAAACAAAAGCCTATTAAACTTGAAATTCAGCATAATATGGAAAAAATAAAATGAAATAATTCCATTTACTTATTCAAATGTATATTCTACTAGTCAAATAAACAAATGAAATATCAAAAACTACTTTCATACTGATGGAATGGATGATGCCAGACTTTCATAACAACGTAGCCAAGGCATCGTGCCAAGACTACAAATAAGATTTTGTCAGGTCCTCATGCCAATATAGTAGTTAGTCTCTTGAGATGTACTGATGCATCGAGGAGCTATAACGGGCTCCACCCATCACATACTAAGTCCAATGCATTACTCAAATTAAAAGGTCTAAACATAACATAAACATTCGTATTAAAACTAGCATACGAAATTTCAATAGTTTACCAATAAACGATAAATGGTATAAAAATAACACATCCACAGTCAAACATATCACAAAACCTTCAACACAATATGGAAGATTGGTATCATGATAAATCAACTTGAAAACAAGTTTGAAATCCATTAAAGTATTTTTGACGTTGATGAAAATGATTTGTAAAACTATTTGAGAGAAATACCCCTTTTTCCTGAAAACAATTTAAAGTCACACAATTTTGAAAAGAAGTTATTTAAAGAAATTATTGAATCAAAGTGTCCGATACCACTTTGAAATTTTTTAAAAGTAATTAACATTTTAAAAACATTCATGTTCTTATTAATAAATCCTTAAAACCCATTTTGAAGATATGGACATTAATGAGAAAGATTTAGAAGAATAAATTTTTGATACATTTGAAAAGATGTTTTAGTAAAAAGTACCTTAAAATAATCCCTTTGAAAACTCATTCATAAAACATGGACATGGATAATAAATATGTCCCGGTAGATACTTATGTAAAAACAACCTTGGATAATAAAGAGATTTTGATATTAACCCTTCCCAATTTGGTAACATACGAATCATACACCCCATGAAAGATGTATCATACAATGAATATGTAAATATACATAAATTAAATTTTATTACACTAAGAATACAACTATGGTCGGTACATACACCACACAAATGGTAATAGTGGCAATATGGCATGAATCTCAAGGAAATAAGGAGTGAGATGAAAACCTCATACCTTGTACTTTTCCTTTGTCAAGGGTAGGTTAAACTCATTTATAATGGAAAATTATTGTTATTAAATTATACAATAATAATATAATTTAATATGGTGTCATATATGATCTTTTAACATTTCTTTGTTAATAATATCTCAGTATTTTTGTCGTTTCGAGTGTTAACATACTCATTTTATTTTATATGTTTTGGTACATAAGCCAGGTTTTCTATGGATAGGTTGTATCATATTCATATCCACAATGACATAAAGTCCTTAAACATTATTTTTAATCACAAAATGAGAATTTTACATGAATGGATACGATGGGGAAAGAATGTCATCACGTTCGTGGAGACGGTAGTCCGTACGTACGCAAGAATGCTACTTCCATTTCATTTTTCATTTTTAAAGGAATAAAAGCCAAATGATAAATAGGTACATTATTATTCCTGTATAATATAATATCTTATATGTCTTACTTATGTTCATGAATTCCATCCTTTATACGTTCCATGTATGGTATGAATGTGTCATATCACTTTGAGGGGGTGATAGTCCGCATTTCCTCAAATGAAATTATCATATATATATATACAAATGAGATGAATAATGGTATACTATAAATGGAATTAAATAATCATATAAATAAAATAAATATCATAAATATAATATTTAATTATAGTTCCATTATAATGGCCACCAGAAGAGGTGGTAGGAGATAATTGAACAATCATCATCTCGTGAGGCGTTTTGGTTTCCACCCACAGAAACATTATGGTTTTCACCCATTAGATGGAGGTGTGTGAAAGTGTATTTCTAATACTTATTATAACAATATCCTAGTATATTTTGGATACTGTTTTTTGTTATAAAAGAAAATTATAAGAAGAGTTTAGGGGTTGGAGAAGTAACAAAAATAAGCTAAGAGAAATCATTACCTATAATTTTGGTAACTCCCTTTGGTTTGACCCGAAAAGGACTCTTGAAGTGCCTTATGCCTAAGGTAAGGATTCTATGAGGAGGAAAAGGATGTAGGGAGATTAATTGGGTAGATTTTGGACTATCCAAAAGGATTTAGAGTTGTGAGGAATTTGTAATAAGTGGTGTCCTTTTATAAGGGGGAGGAGAGGCTCTTTAGAAAAAACTTAATGTATTATTTTATAATAAAATGTTATTCTGTTTAAAATGGATCCAAACTGGATTATTTAAAGTCTAAGGTGGGGATGGGTCGAAAAACACTAATACAATAGGTTTTAGACAAGGTTGGGAAACTATTTTACCATTATCATTTAGATTTAACTCTTAGTTAAATAGTTTGACATTTACCATGTCTTGTCATATTTTTATATTATATGGTTAATAAACATACTATATACTGACAAGAGAACCCCAAGTGGTTCATTAATGACATACCTACAATCATATATGTCCTTTGGCCGAACCTTAAATTTTTAGAATATTATATAAATTAATAATATAATATATTTTTTAAATACTCCTTTATGTAAACTTTGACCCTATTTATTAATTGATTTTTTTAAAGTCTTAATAAGATTTTTAATTAGAGAAAAATTTACTCAATCAAAAATAACTTGTCATATTAACCAATAAAATTATTTTAATTCATTAAAAGTATAAAATTATATTTATTTGGGTTTTTATAATATCAATTATTTTAATATTTCACTAGTAACGTAATTACTACATCACCATTGTGTCATAAATAATTTAACTTATTTAATGTCTAAAAATTATAAATAAAATACCATTATGTAGGAAATCTTTTTAGAGTTCTAATGAATATTTATAATCTAATTTGTATTATATATAACACAATATTAAAAAGGTTTTGGTTATTAAAATTGATTTTAACTCTTTAAACTCTTCTTTGAATTAAATAATTAAAAATGTCATAATCTAATATAAGTGGACAAAATAGGTTCATATTTTATTCCTAAGGTTGTTTTTGTTTGAATTTTTCTTAGCCAATAGAATTCGGACATGTGTTATGGTAATAATATTATCAGTTTTACCCTTATTTACCTTATTTACTTTTTACCGTGGTAAATAAAAGTAAAAAGATACTATTAACCAAAAATTATGTTTATCTTATTGAACCAAATTTTACTCCTTGATATTAGCCATGTGTCTCGGATTTTCTAAATTCCACTCAACGAAGCGGTAAAATTATGGTTTATGTGAATTTGCAAATTCTCCTTGGAGGTGGGTAGAAGATGGTGAAAAGTTCAATAAAATTTTTATATATCTAAAATTATTATAAACCAACTCTAATGAATTACATTGAACTTATATAGATATTATGTATCTATTTTGACATAAAATAATTTAAATAAAATAAATAATTATTTAAATATAAATTCGGTTTTAAACTAAAACTCAGTGTTTTTCACTATTCATAAAAAATTTAACATTTTCAGATAAATACCAAAAATTTACCCTAAGCTAATTTTGATATTCCGAATTTAATAATCAAGTCTATTTTACCAAATTCAAAAAATAGAAGTTTCATTTATTAATTTAAAATTAATTTTCGTTGTCAAATCAAAAAGTGTGTTTTTATGAAACAATAACTATCAAAAGATTGGCTCTTTTTTTGTCCTGTTTAAATGTGAAATTAAGTCCAATGACCAACATTGGGTTAAATGGTAAAATTATATTCTAAATATATTTTAAAACCACTATAATTAATAAATTATCACTATTAATTATTTCAATTAAAAAATTTGTTTTTAATTAACATTTAGTATTTTTCACCGTTTATCAAAATATGAAATTTGTCATAAGAGTACCAAAAATTCACCCTATGCTAATTTCTATATTAAAAATCCAAAAATGAAGTCCACTTTGAAAGATAAAGTGTATAAAATTTCTATAAGTGGGTATTAATATTCATAAAGGCTAGTTTGATTGGTTGTGGTGGTGTTAGAACTCGAAGTAGTGTACAACACACGCTACTGTATTATTCAAAGAGAAGCATACCATGGAAGCATGGGGTGTTACAATTTCCCCTCCTTAAATAAATTGTGTCCTCGCAATTTATGCTCGGTATTGGAAACTTGGTGTTGAGATTTCAAAATATCTTAGTTGAAATCCCACAATGAAAAATTGATTAATGTGGCCTCTATTTAAAATAAATCATGGTAAGTATGAAGGTTACCGAAAATAACACATACTAGGGCTCCCTGTAGGAAAATATGGATATGGAAGAGAAGTCTAACCATCAATATCTGATGGATAGTGGTAGAGAACATGGCTATGAAAAGACCAATAATCCCTAAGCCATAAATTTGTGATGATTTAAGGTACCATCTAGGACGAAATTTTTGTTCGAAGTTCCATTTCTTAATGTTGAGGAATTTATTAATGATATTGGCTAAGATCATAAGGAGATATACTTACATTATAATTATTGTTTTATCCATTAATAAATTTCTACCACAAAATCATCTTTCACATCAAAACATAATACAACTCCAAAATACTCTATTAGTCCTAATCGTATAGGGTTCCAAATATAAGGAATGTATAATTCGTATATCAGACCCATTAAAAAAAGAAACTACAATATACAATCCAGGACATCACATGGGTTAGTGGTAGGTGATACACCCTTTTCGCCCTTCAGTTCGAGGTTCTAGTCTCACTGCCTTGCCGAATGTGATGGGTTGTCGCCCGACCTCCGGGTTGTCCTTTTTATAATAATCCAATTATAATATTTAGAAATGTTTTAACCTAACAATAGTATCAAATGTAAAATAAAATCCACTACAACCATTATACTTATCCAAAATACATCTGCAAACTCTCAGTCCAAAATTTATATGGAAGGTAAACATAATGTAGATCCTTTTTACCCCGTAATAACATGTGAATACCTTCATCATGTATTATTTTAAAACAATGAAACATCCTGAATTACCATAAATCCTTATTGATTACTTTCATGCTCCCTTTTTTCCTTACAGAATAATGGATATACTTCATCCATCCAAAAATTTTGTAAACTCCAACAATGATGGAATATACAAATCTTTAATCGGTTTCAAGGTAGTCAGGAATATTTAATATAATATCCAAATCAACAATATATTATTCAAAAATTAGTACCTCAATATTAGTACCATATTAAGTTTTATCTTTCATTCAGCTATATAATTACCAAAAAGTTCAACTCATTGTAGAGTCTCTTTTCTAAGTATAATAAAATCTCAAATCCAAAATGAAATAGTACTGCAGTACAATCCTTATTTTCTTCCATAACATCATTGATACAACACTTATATGAAATAATTCCAAAATAACAATATAATAACACTAGTCATTCCTCTTAGTTTTTTGTAGTATCATAACTTGATTATTATCCAATAGGATCATTTGCTGCAGTCTGATGACTGGGACATTGGTTCGCGTAGTGTCCAAACTCCTTGCAGATGAAGCATTGTACATTAGAACGATTTTTCTTACACGTGGAGTCGCATACATGGTGTCATTTTTATCCACACATATAACATACTCCCATTCCCTTCCCGCATTTTCCAGGGGTATTCTTTCCACATTTATCAAATATGGGAATATCCTTCTTTACCATCTTCCCTTTATCTGTCCTTCTCTCTACCATCCTTCTCATCTCTGGATTCACTTAAGGAATCCGAGAATTCATTACTTATCTTATCAACACATGATAATATTTGATTATATTATGATAATAAGTGGGACACTATTTCCCTTCTAAATTATGGCTTTGGACCATGAATGATATGATCCTTCTTACTCTTTGGATCATGTGTATTTCTGGAGATCTCATTCCTTCTATTGGGAGTCATTTCTAAACAATGTAATAAACTAGATTAGTTTATGAATAGAAATACCTAATCCCAAAATTGTAAAACACTTATCATAAATTAAATAGTTTATGGACAAAATCCATAATCATAAAAATGTTTTCTTTGAGGAAGTATATACTCAAAAACCATTAATAATGGATTGTAAAGAAAATGATAATTATCATAAGCAAATCCCTCGAGAGTGTTTTAACAAAGAGTGAAATAAGGCCCATTGTCGTGCACCAGTTCCCATTCGAGTCTAGCTCAAAGTGGTATTTTCGGGTTTTACCCCTTGGTACATCTGTGCCAGAGCCGCCTCTACCTTCTCGTATTCAGAGAGGGATGTATTTCTTGGGAAACTCAAAAAATCTCTACAATACCCAAATTCTAGGAAGTTCTTCTATACTTATACTCAAATTCTATCTTAGGGAGATGTGCTCTAATAAGAGTTTATCTAAATCTATATTCCAAGGTTATTTCTAAACTTCCTATGATACCAACTGTAACGCCCCAACCCCAATTACCCAGAGTGGGTGCATTATTTTAATACATTGGCATGATTACAAGGAATCAAGTCTCGAAGGACCGATCGATTTAGTCGTCTTGGAAAATTGATTACATACATGAATGTTACATTACACTTTATTACATACAAAACAACATAAATAATCCTTTATTAACACCATTATTCCCTTGGCATAACCCTGCATATCAATCACAATACACTTCTAGGAATCTTGGGGAAAATAAAACATAGAAAGGGGTGAGCTCAGATGCTTAGTAAGGATAACAATATAGCAGAAACATTCATAACTAGTCATATATATTTAAGGCAATGAATAACCAAAACTAAAACCTTTTAAACTTGAACTTCAGCATAATATGGAAAAAATAAAATGAAATAATTCCATTTACTTATTCACATGGATATTCTAGTAGTCGAAAAATCACATGAAATATCAATAAATACTTTTATAATGATGGAATGCATAATGGAAGACTATCATAACCACATAGTCAAGGCCTCGTGCTAATACAACAAATAAGATTTTGTCAAGGACTCATTCCAAGACATTAGTTTGTCTCATGAGACCTACCGATGCATTGAGGATCTATAGCGGGCTCCACCCTTCACTTACTATGTCCAATGTATTCCTCATATGAAAAGGTCTAAACATAACATAAATATTCGTATTAAAACTAACATACTAAATTTCAATAGTTTACCCATAAACCATGAATGGTTTTAAAATAAAACATCTATAGTCAAACATATCACAATACCTTCAACACAATATGGATGATTTGTATCATGATAGATCAACTTCAAAGAAAGTATAAAATCCATTTAAGGATTTTGACGTTGATGAAAATGTTTTGTAAAACTATTTGAGAGAAATACCCCTTTTTCAGAAAACATTTAAAAGTCACACAACTTTGAAAAGAAATAATTTAAATATAGTTTTGAATCATAGTTTCCCATACCACTTTGAAACTTTTTAATGGAATTAACAATTTAAAAACATTCATGACCATATAAATAAATCCTTCAAAACCATTTTGAAGACAATGAAATTAATGAGAAAGATTTAGAAGAATAAATTTTTAAAACATTGGAAATAATGTTTTAGTAAAAAGTCCCTTAAAATAATCTCTTTAAAAACTATTTCATAAATCATGGACATGGATAATAAATATGCCCCAGTAGATACTTCTGTAAAAACAACCATGAATAATAAAGAGATTGTAAAATTAACCATTACCAATTTGGTAACATACAAAACATACACCCCATGAAAGAGGTATCATAAAATAAATATGTAAAAACACATAAATTAAATTTTATTACACAAAGAATACAATTATTTGCAGTACATACACCACACAAAAGGTAATAGTGGCAATATGGCATAAATCTCAAGGGAATAAGGAGTGATATGAAAACCCCTTACCTTGTACTTTTCCTTTGTCGAGGGTAGGTTAAACTCATGTATAATGGTTAAATTGTTGTTATTAAATTATACCAGAATAATATACATTAATATGATATCATATATGATCTTTTATCATTGCTTTGTTAATAATATCTTAGTATTATTGTCGTTTCGGGTGTTAACTTACTCGATTTATTTTAATGGTTTTGTTACATAATCTATGTTTTTTATGTATAGGTTGTCTCTTATTCATATCCAGAATGATATCAATTCCTTAAACATTATTTTTATTCATAAAATGAGAATTATCCTTGAATGGATATGATGTGTAATGAATCTCATCGCGTTCGTGGAGACGGTAGTCCGTATGTACGCACGAATGCTACTTCCATTTCATTTTTCATTTTAAAAGTAATGAAAACCAAATGATACATAGGTATTTTATTTTTACAGTATAATATAATATCTTATATGTGTTAATTATGTTCATTAATACCAGGATTTATACGTTCCATGTATGGTATGAACAAGTCATATTACTTTGAGTGGGCGGTAGTCTGACTTCCTCAAATGAAATTATCGTATATATATACAGCATGAAATGAAAAATGGTATGATATAAAAGGGAATTACAGAAGATTATATATAAAATAAATACCATAAATATCATATTTAATTATAGTGTCATCATAATGTCCACCATGAGAGGTGGTAGGAGATAATTGATCAATCATCGTTTTGTGAGGCGTTTTGGTTGCCATGCAAAAAAACATTATGTTCTTCACCAATTAGATGGAGGTGTGTATAAGGGTAATTTGAATACTTATTATATCAATATCCTACTATATTTATTATACTGGTTTTGTTACAAAATAAAATAATAAGAAAAGTTTAGGGGTTGGAGAAGTAAAATACAAGAAAAGAAGTTAAGAGAAATCATTGCCTTTAATTTGGTTAAGTCCCTTTGGTTTGAACCGAAAATGACAAATTAAGTGCCTTCTTCCTAAGGTAAGGGTTCTAGAAGGAGTATAGGGAAGTAGGGAGATTAATTGGGTAGAGTTTGGACAATCCAAAAGGCTTGAGAGGTGTGAGAAATTGGTTATAAGTGGTGTCCTTTTATAAGGGGGAGGAGGGGCTCTTTAGGAAAAACGTAAAGTGTTATTTTACAATAAATTATTACTCAGTTAATAATGTCTCAAAAATGTATTATTTAACATATAAGGTGGGTATGGATCGAAAAAAACTCAACCAATAGGTTTTAGACAAGTTTGGGTCACTATTTTACCCTTATCTTTTATGTTTAACACTTAGTTAAATAGGTTGACTTTTACCATGTCTCTTTGTATTTGTATATTATATGGTTAATACACTTACTATAAACTACCAATAGAACCCAAAGTGGTTCATTAATGACATACCTATAATCATATAAGTCCTATGGCCGATCCATATATATTTAGGAATATTATATCAATTAATAATATAATATTTGGTTTAAAAACTCCTTTATGTCAATTTTGACACTATTTAATAATTGATTTTTGTTAAAGTCTTAATAATTTTATTAATTCGAAAAAAATTTATTTAATCAATACTAACATGTCATATTAACCAATAAAAATATTTTAATTCATTAAAAGTCTCAAATTATATTTATTTGAATATTTATAACATCAATTATTTTATATTTCACCAATAAGGTAATTTCTGCATCACCATCGTGTCATCAATATATTTAAATTATATAATGTCTAAAAATTATCAATAAAATACCACTATGAAGGAAATAATTTTAACTTTATAATTAATATTTAAAATAGAATTTATCTTATGTATAATCCTATTTTAAATTTTTTTTAGTTATTAAACAATGATTTTAGCTCTTTTAACTCTTCATTGAATTAAATAATTATAAATGTCCTAATCAAATCCTAGTGGACCAAAAAGGATCATATTTTATTCCTAAGTTTTTTTTGGTCGAATAACACTTATCCAATAGAATTAGGACATGTGTTAGGATACTTATAATACCATTTTTACCCTTAATTAACCTATTTACTTTTTACCGTGGTAAATAGAACTAGAAAAGTTACTATTCAGAAATAATTATTTTTATCTTATTGAACCACATTTTACATATTGATATTAACCGTGTCTCTCAGATTTTCTAAATTCCACTCCCCGAAGTATTAAAATTATGTTTTCTGGGAATTTTCAAATTCTCATAGGAGGTGGATAAAAAGATGATGAAATGTTCAATAAAAATTTTATATATCTAAAATTAATATAAACCAAATCCAATGAATTTCATTGAACACATATAGGTATTATTTATATATTTTTACATAATATAATTTTAAAAAAATAAATAATTATTTAAATTAAAATTTGGTTTTATAATATAACTTAGTGTTTTTCACTATTCATAAAAAATTTAATGTTTTCATAAAAATACCATAAATTTAACCTAAGATAATTTTGATATTAAGAATTAAATAATGAGGTCTATTTTACCAAATTAAAAACATATAAGTTGTATTTATTAATTTAAAATTAATTCCTGCTGTCAAAACAAAAAATGTGTTTTTAAGAAACAATAACTATCGAAAGATTGACAGTTTTTTTGTACGGTTTAAATGTGAAATTATGTCAAATGAACAAAATTGGGTTAAATGGTAAAAACATATTCTAAATATAATTTAAAACCACTCAAATTCATAATTTTTCACTATTTATTATTTCTATTTAAAAAGTTGTTTTTAATCAAAATTTAATAATTTTCACTAATCATCAAAATACGAAAGCTATCAGAAAAGTACCAAAAGTTCACACTAAGATAATTTCGATATTTCGAATACAAAAATGAAGTCCATTTTGAATGGTAAAATTTATAAAATATCAAAAAGTGGGTATTACTATTCAGAATGACTAGTTTGATTGGTTGTGGTGTGTGTTAGAACTCGAAGTAGAATACACGACACACTACTATATTATTCAAAGAGAAGCGTACCGTGGAAGCATGGGGTGTTACATGTTCTAGGTACATACCACTACATGATAGGGAAGTGGTTCCTTCAGTTTTAGGAATCAACGTTTTGAGTCTGGATATTGGGGAAACAACAGTCAGTTGAAACCTACTGATAATTATGTAGTGTTCTACTAGGTGTGGGATGCGCAGGCATAATAAGACAATATTTCAAAGAGATACAACTGAATTATATTGTTATTTCATGTTGGTATTATTGATGGTTTCTACATGACATTTCAATATATAACTAGTTGGAGAGGATCTGTATCAGCTCCACCTTTAGGATCAGGATCAGTCGCACCTCACCAAGATGGTAACTGGGGTACTATATGCCAATTAGGCCAATGTGGTTATCATAAAAGATGTGTCTTGAATCTTGAAATTAAATTCCAATAGAGATGACCTATAGAGGTTAGTGCAGTTATACCTCAATTCCATGAGTCTAGATACATATATGTAGTGAAGCCTACCCCTGAGGGGTGTAGTTTTGGGATTTCTATAGATTTTCAATCTATTCTATTTGAAACCAATTTTGTATCTACCATATTTAACATGGGAACTTCACACTCTATTATATGGGGGTTATTTATTGAAATTATGTTCCTAGAGACCAAATTCATTGATGTCTTAATGAATCATTATACACTATTGGGAACCAATCCAAGAGAATGAATTAGTGTAAATAATTACCCCATGAGATTTGTGGTTATAATTTTATATTGATCCTCTTAGTCCATAAAACGACCAGTTTTGGGTTCATACGTGAAATGAACATTTTATTATCATAAAATGACCACATCGATTTCTATTTCCCGAGGTTGTCGTTCATATCAATTGATAGAGGTTATTATATTCATAACGATGAATGTATTTTCTTGGATGTCTAAGCTGGACCTAATGAAAATGGGTTTTCTGGAGTGACAATCTAGATTTATATTCTCTTTGTGGGAAATCTGGGAATGTGATATATGGAATTCTTTTTACTTGTATATCATTTTAGTGATGTCTTCCCAGACTAGTTTTATATTTTTCCACTTATATGAGAAGTGAAATTCAGATTTCAGATTATGTGAGAAGAGGAACCAGATTCCATTAATCTTTAGCTGATGGCACCTAGTGAACACAAATAACAAAACCAGAATCTAGAATATTTGGAATCAAAGTGTTTTATATGAACCAATACTTCACAAAGGGGTTTAATAGTAATTTTCCCTATAAAGGTGTATAGTACCTTCAATTTTTTCATAGATTACATAAGGATGAATAAATTCATACCAAAGAACTAACATCCACTACAATGCATATATGACGTATTTGACTAGCCCTGTGGAGTGATTGTTTTATCCAATATTTATTTGAGTGTGGCATATCATCTGGTGGATGTGAGATGATCATGAATCCATCTTATGATATCATATATTATATATATACTATATATTCTTTTAGTCATTACATTTGTTTTGATTAATGTGCCTATACCTTCTTAGATAAAATGAAAATATTCTTCCGCACGTTTCTAAATTCATTTATGATAGTCTTTATAGAAAATATAATGATTTATTCTCATACTCGACACAACTATTCCAATAATTTTCAAACTATTACGAATTAATTGTGATATGACCACATTTAATCTAATCTCACCAAATATTACTTTTGGAACAATGTTATATACTTCATGGAAAACATCATCGCATAGGTAGGAGTATATATTGACCCAGATAATTGAGATCTACATATTATTGAGGACAAAATATGAACATGTTTATGTATAAGGACTCTTAGTCCACTATGGATATTACATGTGTTTAAATAAATACATTCCATTCTTATTGGTTCCTATCATGGGCATGAATAAGAAACGTTTGAAGGTCTTATAGTTTTAATCATGTAAGGTTGAATTTAATTTGGTGAAAGGGAGACTGTTTTCAATATTGATTCTATTTATTCCTTAGTTGGGATGAAGAAATAATGTTTATAGAGATGCTTTTATCATTGATATATGTTTTTTTTGATGTATGAAGATCATTTTATGGTGTATGATTTTCTTCTGTTGAGGCCCCATGAGTGTAGTTTCCCAATGCATGATCTCTAAATGGCAGTAATAGTTCACTTGATTCGTTTTTTGAAGTAAATTTTACTAGGAGAGCATTATGTTTGGTATGTAGACAAAAGAAAGTATATAAATCATCATTACATAGAGTAAATTAATTCTACGGATGTTGAGGTTTGTTTAATATGAAATTTCCATTAATTTTTAATTTTTTTATAATATTGGGATGGGAAATTCTATTAATGATGGGTTAAAATGGAGGACTCATAAATTGGTAGTGGAGGAGGCATGTAGAGTATAACAAATAATGGACCTATTTTTTGATATGAACTTAAAGGTCCATGAGATTCTGGCGTAGCCTATTATTATAACCATAAAACAGATGTCTTCTATTATATAATGAATGAATAAAAGTATTATTTTGGACTCTAAAGGCTTGGTCTTATAAGATAATTTTTCATGAAAGGACCCAACACTATTTTGGGTTATTGACAAGAATGAGGTATTTTCCATTCAATGACACATTTATGTTCCAAAATAAAAATGGAAGAGTTTTTTAAGAGTCTCGTACAAATTTTTGAATTGTAAACCACAATGTTACCCACATTTTCTATGACTAACACCTATAGTGTATGTTTTATGTGATTATGAGAAATATAAAGAGTTTTATATCCCCATGTACCACCTTGAGGAATGTGAATATAGAAAAACTATTTCCCATTTTTATTTTGAAACAATTTCCCATTCATATGTTGAAATGTGTTCAAATCATGATGGAAATTGTGATTGGTTTTTGAAGATATCCTTAAGGTATTGACACTATGTGAATTATCGTGGTCTCAATAACTATGTTAACATAGATCATACTAATTAGAGAGGATATTTAAATGTATTATATTGAGATGAATTACATTCTAGATATTTTACTCCTTCATTGTGTTCCATGTTTTATAATATCAGACTAGGATATTCTATTTAAGTCATTACTCTGGAAGGGGTTTTAGAAGGTACACATTACATTGGAATTTTTATGAACTACCTTTCTACCCCATGGTGATGGGAAACATAAGAGTACTATTAGTATTTTGTAGGACATGGGAAAGTGCCCTTGATTGTGTAGGTTATTCAGGGAATCAAATACATCTTACTAATCTTTCCTACCATAAAAGCTTTTACGAAACTAAACATATAGATCCAATTGAGGCCCAATGTGATAGTTTGTGCAGTTCACCATTATAATGAAAATTGTTTTTAATTATATATAATTATTTTAAGAGATAATATAATTATAGAAAAACCAAAAGTTATATATTCTTTTCTTTACAAATTAATATTTTCTGAAAATATGTATCTTAATATATAAGTGTGTATTTTAAATATAATTTTTAGAATATAAATATTTTATTGAAGTAAAAAGATTTTAAATTTATCTTGAAATATTAAAATTTTATTTGAAATCATCAATCCAAAAAATATATAATGTTGTTTAGAAAATTTAAATAAGTTAATTCGATTTTTATAATTCTATATGAAAATACTAAATTAAAATTATAAGTATATAATTTAATATTTCAATGTAGATATATATATATATATATATATCAAGATCTTGTAAATATAGAATAATATATATATACATATATAAAATTTATAGGTATATATATACATATATTAAATCAAAATAACAACCATATACATATATATAAAGACACATATGTAAAATTGATAATGAAATTAACATTACGTTTATAAAAATGTGTTATAAGTGTTATTTAATATTTATATATATATATATATATATATATCTATTATATACATATGTATATATATAATTATATTCATAATATATGTATTTACAAATATATATAAAATTTTTTATTATTTAATAATAATAATAAGAGTTAATGGTTGAACATAAATAAGTGGTTGAGGCATTGAAATAGGAGAGGGATCAGTTTTGATTTAGTAACAAATGGATAAAATATGAAAATTTAATTTAAATAGTGAGAATAATAAAAGGGTAATTAATTTTGGGTGTTGAGGGGAAATCATTGGCATTAAAAATTATTATAGATAGGAGTTGAAATATGAAAATTATAAAAAAAGAGAAAAATTATAGAGATATAAATTATACATTTGTAAACATATATATATGTTATGTATATGAAAAAATATGTGGTATATATATTATTTAATATATAAAGTTATATTTAGTTGTTTATATATATGTATATATATATAAGATGTATATATATATATGTATCAGTGTTGAATAATAAAAATGATAAAAAAACAAAAAAGATCTACATGTTTATAAGTGAATGGAATTAAGGTAAGGAAAAAGATAATATATATATCAATGATATATATGTTGAAATATATAATAAAATATATTTTATTTATATGTTTTTTATATATCATTTATATATTTATATATGATATATATATTTTGAAATATATATTTTTGATATATATATATATTATAATATAAATATATATTTCTATATAAATAAATATATATACACTCACACATACGAATTAAGTATTGTAATCAAAAAATTATATATAAAAATATATATGTGAAGGTGTGTGACATCTAAAGGGACCAATATTATTATTATAAATATAATTTTATCATTTAAATTTCATATAATTTAATAGGATCAACATTTTGAAAAATGATTTTTTTAACTATAATCGTATATGAACCGTATTTTATAGAGATTTCTATTTTTATAATACATATCATAAGGGATAATTATTTTTAAAGTAAAATTTTAATTCACTTTCAAAAATCCACTTTAGTATCGATGTAATGTAAAGCTCAGTTATGTGTCTAGTTTTCCTAAGGCTATTCAACTTTTGGATCCTCTATATTCGATTCATTGTAATTATATAGAAACCAACTCCATAGTACTCTATTTTAGGTTTTTAAATTTTGTATAATGTAATATATAATAATAAACAGGAGAAGTAGATTTATAATAAAATAGCTAGATGAAATTAACCATTGGGTAAACCAATAGGAATTAATAAAAATATTTATATAAATAAAAATCATTTCATTTTTATATACTAAATGAGTATATAACAATTTACAGAAATGGTTTTTAATGGAAGGAACATTTTTAACATTTTTTGAGATTATAATTTTGAGTGTAATGTAGAGGTTAAAAATTTTCAAAAGAGATTTTATGTGATTTTATTTTAAGAAAATCATGATACTAAATACCTTTCAAAATAAGGTAGATTCTTATGAACATTATAGGGTGTCAATATTTTGGTTCTAGGAATCATTAGTACACACTCATTGATGAATTTTTTCTAATGATTAATTCAACATAACCATTTGATTACCATTATGTATTATAATAAAAAATTATGTTTGAACATAATTTATCTCCTCCTAATAAAGATGTAATTATAGTATTGATAGTAATAAATTATAATGAAAAAATTTATTTAAGGATGAGATAATGGAACGAACCAATTTTTCAAATATATATAACAAATATTAGAAATAATGTAATTATATAAAACCCATATTTTATAAGGTTATATTTTATAAAAATTTATTTTTTATGATAATTTTTATCCTAATATATGTGTGTGTGCGTTTGTATTTTAAATCTAATTTTAGGAATAGAAATATTTTTTTAAGTAATCATATTTTATAATTATTTAGAAATATAAAATTTTAAATATAAAAAATATAATATAACATATATAATTAGGTTGAAGAAGTAAAATTAGATAATTTTGGTTTTCTCCTATTCTATATAAAAAACTAATTTATGATTAGATATATATAATTTAAAATATGATTTTAGTTATATATATATATATATTATTAGTTAATTTAAATATATATAAATATTTAAATATATAAAATATGTTAATATATGATCATAAAATTGAAATAATAACCATATACCTTTATATACATGTATTGAGGTGTAAATTACAAAAAAAAATTAAGTTAATTTTACAAAAAGGGACTTCAAAGTGGTATTTAATATTTGAATACATATATATGTGTTTAGAATAAATAAATATACACATATATATATTTATATATATATACATAAAATTTTTATATAATGATATATAAATATATACAAATTTAAGAGGATATTAGTTGATTTTTAGATATAATAATAATAATCGTAAAAGGAAAAAGTTACAGTAGTGGGTGAGGAGTTTCAAAGATAGATGGAGGGGGATTGTAGTGTCAAAAATAGGGAAAATATGTTAATTTAATTTAAATAATGTTAATAATAAATTGGGTAATTAAAGGTGAGTGTTGAGGAGAAATCATAGGTTTTGAAAATGATAAGAGAGAGGATGTTGAAAAGGTGAATTAATAAAAAATTCAAATGAATATACATATACGTTGGTTAAATGTACATATATATATATATATATATATCACTATATATTTTAAAATATATGTTATATATATATGTTATAATATATATATATAAATATTTGAAGGTGTATATAAATATATATATGTATGATAATCAGGAATACCTATATATACATACCAATATATTTATGTTAATGTATATATAGGTATATATATATATATTCTATATATATTGGTGCATTTTTATATATGTTGAATAGTCAAAAGGGAAAGAATGATAATCGTATGCATGTTTACAAAGTTGTGGATATAATGGAAGGAATAAAATAATATATGTATATATACACCCAAAATTTATATTTATATATATATATTTTTTGAAAAATATATTTGCTAAAATATAAATACATTATAATTTTTATATTAATTATATAAATATTTGTAATATACATCATATACATCTTATATATATATATGTGAAAATATATGTTATTTATATATATATGTTATATATATGTATTAATATATATGTGTGTGTTATATATATAAATTTATATGTGGGAGTGTGTGTCTACAAATACATATACATAAAGACATACATTTGAAAAATGTAATGTAACAAAAAAATAACACAGACACAAACACATATATGTGATGGTGTGTGATTTGTAAGGATACATACATATTTTTTTAAAATAATTTTTTTTATAAAAATCACATAATGTATGATAATAATGTTTTGGAATAATCAATTTTTGTTTCATTTAATATTTTCATCTAATGTTAATTATATTTCATAGAAATCATTGTTTTTATAACACAGATTGTATAGGAATATATATTTTAAACATCTATTTTAATTCACTTTTAATAAAACATACATATAAAAGAATATTTTAAATGATATTGTTCCATGAAGTTATCAAACTTTCAGTTTTAATAATATAAATTCATAATTAAAGGAATCATTATTTATGATTTCATGTATGACTTTTCAAGTATAAAACTTTTCTACTTATGTAAAAAATTCTATGTTATTTTTTTAAATTATCAAAAAAATCATTTGATTTAATTCCACCAAAAATAAATTGTAATTAATGTAAAAATAATAATTATTTAAACAAATAATCCCCTGGTTATGTATAAATACCCACCCCTTTTAACATCCCAGGACCCACACTCTAAGATCTTATGCTAAAATCCAATACATTACATTTCCCAACTATAAGCTGATAATTGATACCAAATTTCTCCCTAAAACCTTACAAAAAAAATGAAAACATGGGTCACGTAAATATTTTAGCGATTTTTGGTTTATAATTTTAAAAAATCTGGATAAAACCCTACATGAACTTGATTAACCAATGAAAAAGAAAATTGGTTTGGTAATAATATATTTGAATCAGGATTAACACATGTAAAATAAAAGGGTTCCACAAAAATCACATTTTAAGATGATTAACAAGTGAAAAATAAATAAAATCATCAAAAATCTCATTGATAATTGGTTAACCAGTGGAAAAGAAATTGCTTATTTGACCATCCCATTGAAAACTGATAATTCATTCAGAAAAATTAAAGATGGTATCAAATAAATATATCCCTTTTGGAGGATATGTAACAAACAACACTGTATACTATGATGAATGGAAATACCATTAAAATGTTTATAATTTTTTAAAGGGAAATAGAAACATAAAATTCTGATGTGTCCCATACCACTTCGAAACATTTTAAAAATAATCCCCATAAAGGAATAACATTAAATGAAACATTTAATATCATAAAAAATAAAAATAGTCATGATATAACATTGCAAATGAGTATTATATACACCTCATAAATTGTGATAGGTGTATAACATAATAGACATCTCATAGAAGGAAAATTGTGAGAAAAATCCATTACCACTTGGGTAACATTGAAACCAAAAACCACATGATGGAGATTTCGTAATTTGGATATTTAAATCCCCATAAATTCAATTATATTAATTATAAAGTACATTCACGGATATTAGGTACACAACACAATGAAAATAAATGAATAATATTGATTAAGTATCAGAGAAATAAAAGTGAGATAAGAAATCTCATTACAAATGTGGTAACATATGATTTGAAAACCAACAATGTTACAATAATAAAAATTAAACATTTAAATACCATGAAGATAAAATAATTAATGATATAATATATCAAAATGGGCTGAATATGTATCACATAAAATAATTAAGTGGTTAATATGACATTTATATCATTGATGTAAAATATGAAATGAAAATCCCTTCCAACTGTGGTAACATTAGAATCGGAAACCCCAATGATTTTAATCATTAACGGAATCATTTAAATTAAACGAAGATAAAATAATTCATGATATAATATAAAAAAATGGGTAGTATATAAACCACAAAAAATAATTAAGTGGTGAATATGACATTTATCTCACACATGTATAAATTTAGAAGAAAATCCCATACAACTATCATGACATCAGAATAGGAAAATCCAAAAGTAATAATCATCTAAGGAAACATTTAAATAACATGAAGATAAAATAATGAATTTTATAATATATAAAAATGGGAGTTAGATAAAATATAGAAAATAATTAGTGTATGAATATGAAGTTTATCTCACATATTTAAAAAGTGAGATGAAAATCTATTAATACTTTCGTAGTATCTAAATTTGGTTACATAACCCAGAGATGTTGTTATTTTTCTGAATTAATTTTTAAATATAATGTATTTTTCATTTCATGATACACTACATATAGAATTTTATATAATGGAACTATGTTTTGATTTCATTTCAAACAACAGAAAGCATATCTTGCACTACAAGAAACACTTATATTAGCCTGCAATACAGGAAATACTATGTTTTCATAATGTTACACAAAATGATAAGTTCCTTCTATTTGTTGAATTACATGGATAGATGTGTTTTACATAACTATAATATAATATTAACATTGTTATTAAAATATTATTATAGTTACTACCAATATGTTGGAATGAATGTATAACCAAACAATTAAAATACGATTTGAAGTTTTATATAACATAAATCCGTCCATTATCAATTTTCAATAAATGGAAGAAAGAAATATTTGAATATGTAGAAATTATTCTTATAAGGAACCAAATTTATGTATACAAACACTGTTTTACGGAAATTAATTAAACAAACCACTTTTAAAATTTATTTTGAATAACATTTATTCATTATATATTAATTTGTTTGAAACGCATCCAATAGGCATGATATGTATAAGATAAGAATGAATCCAATTATATGAATAAATATATTTATTTTTGAGGTACTTAATATTACCGAATTTTAATGGAATGCCTATTTTAAATAGAAATTTTAAAAATTTTAAAAATTTAATTATAAAAATAAATCATAAATCATTAAATAATATTATTATAATTTACATTTTCTGGAACATTTGTATTTTTCTAATAAGTTTCATTCTCTGAATAACAGTGAGAAACACTGGTGTTTGATCGGGGAATGTATTTTCATCTATTTTATTTACATATTTTAATCAATTTTTAATTTTTTTTAATGTATAATTAGATAAATAATGAATCAATTAATCTAATATAGGTTATTCGAGTGAATAAACCTTTGAAATTGGATTTAAATAAATTCCAGAATATTGTAAACATTCAGATTAAAAACTCACCATCTTGTCCCTTCTGTGAAATTAATATTAAAATAATTTTTTCCACAATGGTTATTAGAATTTAATAAAATTGATTCCATATTTTGAATAATAAAAATATATAATTCCTAACGATATAAAAATAATTTTTTACCAAAGTGATTTCAAAAATAATTGAAATTAATTACAACGATAAAGGTAAAATGAGTTCACAAACTGGTCAATCATTAATTTAAGTGGTCAAATAAACATGAAACATTTTAAAAATCCATTTGGTAGCCATATTTATACAATTTATATCTTTTCTATAAGGTATACCATAAATATATTTATATAATTTATGGAAGACCTATCAAAATGTGGTTTCCCCTTTATATTTACATCAACATCACTCCTCCTACACTACAAAATGTTACTCAACCCGCTAAATTATTCACACATATCAAGCTATTGGGATCATAAAAACCTTCTCAAATGTAACACCCCAAGCTTCCACGGTACACTTCTCTTTGAATAATAGAGTAGCATGTGTTGTACGTAACATCGAGTTCTAACACACACCACAACTAATCAATGTAGCCGTTATGAATAGTAATACCAACTTTTTAAAAATATAGAAATTTTATATTTCAAAATTGACTTCATTTTTGTATTTGTAATAGAGAAATTATCCAAAATTGAATTTTTTGTAATTTTCTGAGAACTTCCAATTTTTTTATGAATAGTGAAAAATACTTAAAACAACTCTTTTAATCAAAATAATTTATAGGGATAATTTATACTATTGAGTGGTTTTAAAGTATAATTAAAATATATTTTTACCATTTTATCCAATGGTGTTCATTAGAATTAATTTCACATTGAAATTGGACATAAACAATTGTCAATCTTTTGATATATATTATTTCTTAAAAACACGCTATTTGTTGTGACAGCGGGAATTAATTATAAAATTAATTAATGAAATGTATATGTTTTGAATTTTGTAAAATATACATCATTTTTGAATTCGGAATATCAATTATAGCTTAGGGTAAAATTTTGGCAGTGTTCTGAAAAACATCAATTTTTGATGAATAGTGAAACCACTAAGTGGTAGTTAAAAAACTGATTTTTCATTTAAATGAAACATTACCACTTTTGTGATTTGATTTTCAAAAATCCGACATACATGGTTTTCATTAGGAAGTAAAATGTGGTTCAATGGAATTAAAATAATTTTTTGGTGAATAGTAACTTTTAAGTTTAATTAATCGCGATTAGAGGTAATTAGTAAAATTTAAGGTAAAAATGATATTATAAAAATATGGAATGACCTTTAAACTTGTCCAACCACTATTGGATATGTCATGACCTACCAAGACAATCCATGGGTCATCTGGGGAACCCCATGGAGCCACTTTGGTAGGAAAAGGACATAAATAACTTTTTATTTAATATTAAAATAAAAAGGTCACAAACAAGAGTTGTTTTACTAAAACAATTTTCAATTGTGGTTATCCAAGTCATATTTTTGACTATAAATATTCATTATAAATATAAAAAGATTTCTTACATCATGATAGTTTTTTTATAATTTTTATAAATTATATAAATTAAATTATTTATGACACCATGATGATGTAGCGATAACCTCATTAATTAACGATTTAAATAAAATGAAAAGATAATGTAAAATCCAAGGCTAGAACGTGCACAAAGCCTATTGTATGGGTAGATTTAAAACCCTTATCACCTTATCCTCGAAATATATAAGTGTGGGACCTTTGGAATCGGAAAAATCATTTCATAATAATGTAACATTTCAATCATTCCAACAGTGCCCCTTCTCTCCACTTATAAAAGGCCCCCACCACTACCACCATACTTACACTTTAAAATCCTTTTGGCTCGGCCAAACTCTGCCAAAATACTCTCCCAAATTCCCTCCCTTACTCCTTTAAGCCTCAATTTGGTCAGAAGTCCTCCCAAGGAAGCCTTTGGCTCAAATCAAAATGAGTTACACGATTTTAAGGTAATGTCTTTTCTAATGCTGTTTTGTTTTATTTTGTTTCTCCAACCCCTTAAACTCTTTTTATTCCTTTCTTTTGTAAAAAAACAAGTATCTATAATATACTAGGATGTTGTTATGATAAGGATTTGGTTTAAACTTACACACACTTTCGTCTAATGGTTAAATAACATATTGTTTTTGTGGGTGGCGAAATACTGCCTCACGAAACGATGATTGTTCAGTATTTTTTAACACCTCTAATGGTGGCAATTTTGATGACAATATTTTCATATATTATATATATATTATGTTTATGTTTTCCTTATGATTATTTATTTCTCATTTATGGCATACTTTAGGATTTCCATTATGGGTAAACGCGATAATTTCATTTTAGGAAGTGCGGACTACCGCCCCCTAAAAGTGATTTGAATCGTTAATGTCATATGTGGGATGTATAAAGGATGGAGTAAATGATATTTTATATGATATTATACTGTAATTATAATACAACTTTATACTATTATGATTTAATTCCATTAAATACGAAATAGAAATGAAAGTAGTGTTCATGTGTACATACGGCTTACCGTCTCCATGAACGGTGCATTTCATTTCTTACCTCTAAATGTTATGTAATATTATAAATGGATGTATATACTGGATATATATGATATATATGATATCTACATCATGAATATAATTCTTTATATAATGGATATTTCACCACATGAACAACTTGTAATTATAAGAAGTTTATTTTTGACTCAAGTACCTAAGATCAACAAAACGACCGTTATAAACTTAAATAATTACATAATGTTAATGACATGGTAATAAGTGATATAAAAGGAATAATTAACTTGAAAAAGGTTCTTAAGAAGGTATATATTAACTCTATTTTATTTTTTAGGATATCAAATAACGGTCGAGTCAAGTCGGACACAAGGTAAGGGAACTTCTTAACCCAATTTCGATTCTTTGGGTTATTCTCCTACTTTCAAATTATGTCATGATATTATTATATCCTATCTTGTATTTTTAATTTAATTATGTTTACTTATAGTGAATACACATAATATATCTATTTTATTTAAAAATATGATCTTTTTAAGGTACTTGGTCTCAATCTCAATTCATTGAGGCATATTTTGTTTTATACAAAAATTTCTTTTATACGGTGTATAAACCCCTTTGACTTTTACGTTTATTCAAAAAGAATATTTTTATACAAAGTGTTTTACTAAATGACAAAAAGTAATGTTTTTCTTGTCGTACCTATGTGGCGATAATGAATTCTCCGCCGCCGTGACCATTATTTGAGTTTTGGCTTCCTCTACATGCCTTAACATTTTTTTAAAAAAATGAAAAATAAATATCAAGTTTTAATTTTCTTTTATTTTTCTATTGAAAATGGTTTTGAAAGTGTTTTTATTATATCAATGTGTTGTATTGATATCATTTGATTATAATGTTGAAATGTTATGTTTCCTTTATGCATATTTTATGTGATATGATTATGTTATGGTTTATGATATGTTTAAACCAGTTCATATGAGGAATGCATTGGACTTAATAAGTGACGGGTAGTGCCCTCTATAGATCCTCGATGCATCGGTAGGTATCATGAGACAAACTAGTGTCTTGGAACGAGGCCTTGAAAAAATCTTATTTGTAGTCTTTTCATGAGGCCTTGGCTACGTGGTTATGATAGTCTGGCATTATGCATTCCATCATTATGAAAGTGGTTATTGATATTGCATGTGATTATTTGACCATTAGAATATCCATGTGAATAAGTAAATGGAATTATCTCATTTTACTTTTTCCATATTATGTTGAAGTTCATATTTAAAAGGCTTTTGTTTTAGTTATAAATTGCCTTAAATGTTAATGTTTATTTATGAAAGCTTCTGCAATATTATTATCCTTACTGAGCATCTGAGCTCACCCCTTTCAATGTTTTAATATTTTCCAGGATGTGAAGAAGTATTTTATGAATGAATTGCAGGGATAGTCAGAAGAGGATATGAGTGTGGACTATGAAGACATTGTTATTAGTTTTTCGCTTTATGATGTAATGTAACATTTATGAATGTGTCTAGTGTTTCCAAGGCTACTAAACTAATCGGTATTTCGAGACTTGATCTTTTGTGATCATGCCAATGTAACGAAGTAATGCATTGACTCTGGTTAGCTGGGGTCAGGGCATTATAGTTGGTATTAGAGGCAGTTTAGTACTAACCTTGGAAGCTAGATTTAGATAAACTCTGATTAGAGAACACAGCCCGAAGATAGACTTTAAGGATTAGCATAGAAGAACTTCTAGAATTTTGGTATTATTGAGATTTTGTGAGTTTTCTGATAAATACATCCCTGTCTGGATACGAGCAGGTAAAGGCGGCTCTGGCACAGTTGTACCTAGGGGTAAAACCCGAAAACACCGCTTTGAGCTAGGCTCGAACGGGAATTGGTGCACGACAACGGGCCTTGCTCCACTCTTAGTTAGGACACTCCCGGGGGATATGCTTAGGATAATTCTCATTTTCTTTACAAACCACTATGACGGGTTATGAGTATATACTTCCTCATGGAACACTTTTTTTTATGATTATGGATTATATCCATAAATATTTCAATTAGTGTTAAGTGTTTTACAAGTATGGAATTATGTATTTTGATTCATAAACTAATCTAGTTTATGCCATTGTTTAGAAATGGGTCCTAGTGGAAGGAATGGAAACCGTATCAATGCACGTACTCCGTGTAGGGATTGCCCTCCTGCTCAAGATAATTATTGTGGATCTGGAGATACAACTGGTGATGATCAACTTATTACCATACTGGGACAACTCACTCAGGTTATGAATAATAACCTTACTCGTATGGAGCCCCATGATCCGCAACGTTGAGGATCAATGTTAGACCGCTTCATGAGGCAACAACCACCAACATTTAACGGGGGTACAAATCCATTAGTAGTTGATCAATGGATAAACTCCTTAGAGAAAATATTCCATTCCTTGGGGAGTATCGAAAGGGAGAAGGTTGTCATGGCAGTCTACCGACTCACTGGAGATGCCGATCAATGGTGGTCACTAATTCAAAACACAAAGGAAGATGAAGAAGTATCAAGTATGGAGTGGAGAGACTTTAAGGAAATTTTCTTAGAAAAATACTTTCCGCATGACCATCGAGCAGATATGGAAACGAAATTTCTGAGTCTGAGGCAGAAGGAGGATGAGAATGTCGAAAAGTATGAGGCTAACTTTACAAGGTTAGCGAGGAATTCTGAAGATTATATATGTAACCCAAGAAGTAAGATTGATCTTTTCTTTGATGGGTTAAAACCATTTCTCTGTCGAGCATTAGTATCACAATCCTTCTCATCGTATGAAGATATTGTCTCATGTGCTATCAAGACAGAAAAGGAATTCTCTAAATCTTATGACAATAAAGTAAAGCAAGAGAAGAAGAGAACTGTGGAATATTTTTGACTATAAATATTAATTATAAAGATAAAAAGATTTCCTACATCATTATAGTTTTTTTATAATTTTTAGAAATTAAACAAATTAAATTATTTATGACACCATGATGATGCAGCGATTACCTCATTAATTAACGATTTAAATAAAATTAAAAGATAATGTAAAATACAAGGCTTAATCTTGTCCAAAGCCTATTGTATGGTTAGATTTAGAACCCTTATCACCTTATCCTCGAAATATATAAGTTTGGGACCTTTATAATCCGAAAAATCATTTCATAATAATGTAACATTTCAAACTTTCCAAGAGTGCCCCTTCTCTCCACTTATAAAAGCCCCCCACCACTACCACCTTACTCACACATTCAAAGCCTTTTGGCTCAGCCATCCTCTGCCCAAATACTCTCCCAAGTTCCCTCCCTTACTCCTAGAAGCCTCACCTTGGGCAGAAGTCTTCCCAAGGAATCCTTTGGCTCAAATCAAAAGGAGTTTCCCGATTTTAAGGTAATGTTTCTCTAATGTTGTTTTGTTTTATTTTGTTTCTCCAACCCCTTAAACTATTTTTATTCTTTTATTTTGTAACAACAACAGTATCTAAAATATACTAGGATTTTTTTATGATAAGGATTTGGTTTACACTTACACACACCTTTGTCTAATGGTTAAAGAACATATTGTTTCTGTGGGTGGTGAAATACTGCCTCACGAAACGATGATTGTTCAATATTCTTTTAACACCTCTAATGGTGGCCATTTTGAGGAAAATATTTTCATATATGATATATATATTATGTTTATTTTTTCCATATGCTTCTGTATTTATCATTTATGGCATACTTTATGATTTCCATTATGGGTAAACGCGATAATTTCATTTTAGGAAGTGCGGACTACCGCCCCCTCAAAGTGATTTGATTCGTTAATGTCATTTGTGGGATGTATAAAGGATGGAGTAAATGATATATTATATGATATTATACTGGAATAATAATACACCTTTATACTATTATGATTTAATTCCATTAAATACGAAATAGAAATGAAAGTAGCGTTCATGCGTACGTACGGCTTACCGTCTCCATGAACGGTGCATTTCATTTCTTACCTCTAAATGTTATGTAATATTATAAATGAATATATATACTGTATATATATGATATACATGATATCTACATCATGAATATAATTCTGGATATAATGGATATTTCACCACATGAATAACTTGTACTTATAAGAAGTTTATTTTTGACTCATGTACCTAAGATCGACAAAACGACCGTTATAAACTTAAATAATTACATAATGTTCATGACATGGTAATAAGTGATATAAAAGGAATAATAAACTTGAAAAAGGTTATTAAGAAGGTAGAGATTAACTCTAGTTTATTATTCAGGAGATCAAAGAACAGTCGAGTCAAGTCGGACACGAGGTAAGGGAACATCTTAACCCAATTTCTATTCTTTTGGTTAATCTCCTACTTTCAAATTATGTCATGATATTATTATATCATATCTTGTATTTGTAATATAATTATGTTTACTTATATTGAACACACATAATACATCTATTTTATTTAAAAAAATGATCTTTGTAAGGTCCTTTGTCTCAATCTCCATTCATTGAGGCATATTTTGTTTTATACACAAATTTCTTTTATACGGTGTATAAACCCCTTTGACTTTTATGTTTATTCAAAAGGAATCTTTTTATACGAAGTGTTTTACTAAACAAAAAAAAGGAATTTTTTTCTAGTCGTATGTATGCGACGACAATGACTTCTCCGCCGCCGTGACCATTATTTGAGTTTCGGCTTCCTCTACAAGCCTTAACATTTTTTTTTAAAATGAAAAATAAATATCATGTTTTAATTTTCTTTTATGTTGGTATTGAAAATGGTTATGTAAGGGCTTTTATTATATCAATGTGTTCTATTG
Organism: Viscum album; assembly: GCA_963277665.1. NCBI lineage: Eukaryota > Viridiplantae > Streptophyta > Magnoliopsida > Santalales > Viscaceae > Viscum > Viscum album. The sequence continues at coordinate 1,147,893,412 of OY728121.1, read as the reverse complement.
ATATCTTGTGATTGAAATGTTGAAATTTTATGTTTCCTTTACGCATATTTTATGTGATATGATTATGTTATGGTTTATGATATGTTTAAACCTATTCATATGAGGAATGCATTGGACTTAATAAGTGACAGGTGGAGACCACAATAGCTCCTCGATGAATCGGTAGGTCTCATGTGACAAACTAGTGTCTTGGCATGAGGCCTTGACAAAGTCTTATTTGTAGTATTGGCACGAGGCCTTGGCTACGTGGTTATGATAGTCTGGCATTATGCATTGCATCATTATGAAAGTGGTTATTGATATTGCATGTGATTATTCGACCAGTAGAATATCCATGTGAATATGTAAACGGAATTATCTCATTTTACTTTTTCCATATTATGTTGAAGTTCATGTTTAAAAGGCTTTTGTTTTAGTTATACATTGCCTTAAATGTTAATGTTTATTTATGAAAGCTGCCACAATATTATTATCCTTACCGAGCATCTGAGCTCACCCCTTTCAATGTTTAAATATTTTCCAGGATGTGAAGAAGTATTTTATGAATGACCTGTAGGGATAGTCAGAAGAGGATATGAGTGTGGAATATGAAGACATTGTTATTATTTTTTCACTTTATGATGTAATGTAACATTTATGAATGTATCTAGTGTTTCCGAGGCTACTAAACTAATCGGTCTTTCAATACTTGATCTTTTGTGATCATGCCAATGTTACGAAGTAATGCACCAACTCTGGGTAGCTGGGGTCGGGGAGTTACATCAAATCACCTCCAATCTTCCCTAAAATAATCCTTGAATTCCTCATTTGGGATAAAATCCAGGCTAGGAATCCGTTCTGTGAAAAGAAAATGTATTTTCCCAAAGAAGAGATAACACCCTTCCACAAGCACCATTCATTTATTTCATTCTCCAAAACATCAATTATTTTTATTAAATTATTATATATTAAACTTGTTGTCCTTAATATAGAAATATTTTTTTATTATAATGGTTGGAACTACATAAAAAGACACTTCCAACAAATGGGAAATGAAATTATCGTCTCCCTGTATGGAAGACTACCACCTCACAAAATGATGTTATTAACGTTACCTTTACCTCATATAATGGTTGGGACTTATGGAGGAAATTATATTTTTTATTATATATATGATATTTATTCAGTATTTATTATTATTAAATTATCATATAAAGTATACCTTCATGCATTTCATTTTGTGTAAATTCTATAACTTCGTTTCCGGATTTGTACACTACTGCCTCCTCAAAATGATGTGATTTGTTCACATACTGCATGAGATGTACTGAGGATGGGTTTAGTAAATGAATATAATATTTTTGACATAATAATTATATTAGAATGATAATGAAGATAAATATAATTATAAATATAAATATATTTCATTTATATTTTCTTATTCAATATGAAACTAAAATTAAAACAACGTTCAAGAATACATACAACTTACCAAATCCATGAATGTTGTATTCCATATAATATTTTTATCATTTAAATATTATTTTAATTATTAATATAATTAATATATATTATATTTATATCATGTTTTATATTACTTAAATAATTAATTCTTGATATAATTATGAGGATCAAAAATAACAAGTCAAAACATATATGAAAAACAAAGAGGGTATTTCTAAGAACATAACATTAACATAGAATTGTTAATAAATTGTTAATATAAAGACATAATCAATAATGTATGATAAAAAATTGTATAATATAGTTATTTGGTATATTCATAAAAATTTTATATTTATTATACAAGATTTTTAAAATTTACAAATAATGTCAAGACTAATGGCCATGGTTTTCTTATATCAATTTTATTTTTCTGAGACATATACCTTATTGAACCCTCATTTATTGTGTGTGGTGTATATATTTCCCAGAAATTTATTTTATTTTTCTTTTAATTAAATATAATGTAATTCACATATCCATTTTATTATCTTTATTTTATGCGGTTTGTGTTCGAAAGTTACCATATTAGTAAAGTATTTTTTGACTCAATTTACCTTCATTGAGATACATTCCATTTTATGCACCGATATTATTATATGGGTTGTATATACTACCCTTTTACATGATATACTAGGAGTATAATTCTTTTCATGATATTTTAATATTCAGTTAATGTTATTATTTAATGAGGATTTTGATTCAATGTTTCCAAATTGGTAAGAGTTTATTACTAAAATATTATCATTTATTTGTAAAGTATACGATTTTCCTTCCACTGATAAAATAATTAAATCCATGTAATGACCAATAAATTTGCTATAATCTTTTTAATTATATGGAATTTATACAGGATAACAAAATCTAACAGCACATGATTCTGAGGACCGGAATGCCCAAAATGAACCGTTGAAAAATGTAAAACATTAAAAAGCGTGTGTTAGAAGTTTTCCTAAAAAAGTATAATAACTCTTAAATAGGAGTCCATATCAGTAATATAGGGGTTCCATTGGGTTTATGATATTGGGTTTACCCTAGGCATGACTTAAATTTAGTCGTCGTAGACATCTAGTGGGAAAACCAGAAAATGGAATAACCATAAATACAATTATAAAATAAAATTGTTTTATTTTTTAAATTATTATAAATAATGAATGGTGACTCAGTTAAAAAATCTCAGACACTGCTGAGCTTGTTTGGTTATGCCTTTTTTGGAAGATACTAACATTGGACGGCACGGGCCACCTATGGAAGCTAGTTTTTGGTTGCAAATAAAATATTTAATTAACAATTATTTTATTGCAAATTTCATAACTATTAAATAGTATCTCTAATTGAAAATCAGAGAGTTCCATTGATCTTGTAAAGGTGATTTTACCTTAGGTAGAGCCTATCCTCAACCATTGGGGGTCAATGGTGACTGTTAATTATGTTTTTTTTCTTTTTTTTAAGATATAGTTAGTAAATATGCAGGTGGTGTTTTCTAACTTTCGAACCAGTGATCATATTCAATATCATAGTGAACTATTGAATCTGTAGTGCCAATATTTTCATATTGGAAGATTAACATAAACCGGAAAGGGTCTGAAGAAAAATTTAATTTCATGGACTTTACTAGAAATATAATTAAATAACTAAAGGTTATTTTAGTATTATTTTTTCCACAATGGGAAAAATTGGGGTGGGACTACAGTGCAATGTAAAACATTTTAATGGATTGACTCATAAGTTGTGATACCACACTATTTGGTGAATTAAAATGATGTTTAACCACACCGTTGTGAAAATTAAGTGGTCCATTAATACAACTCATTAATGAACCTCATTAATTTTGAGATGCATTTATCTAAACATTCCCTTTATTTAATCTGAACTCGGGCTTTGGTTTTGGGGGAAATACAAGGGGAAGCTTCGAAGATGTGCTGATGAATTTTTTGCTCCAATGAAAAATGTGATCGAGTGATGAGCGTTGGGGGAAACAACGGACGATGACGAACGTCGAAGAACAAATTTGGACATGGAAACTCCTTCCACGTCTGCAGCAGCTTCGAACGAACTCGAGGTAGGGGTTATATGATTGATTTATCCCCATTTCCAAGTTTTTGAATATTAGGAAGAACACGGATCAACCATCCAACAAATTAATCTGGGTTTCTATATTTAATTCCAGAGGATATTATAGGGTTTTATTTATGGGAGTTTCTATAATTAAAATACCCTTCCTATATTGTTATGCTAATGCAGTGGGCGCAAGCCAAATGAAAAAGGCCCAGACCCTCTGCCGAACTCGGTTGTGGCAGTGTTCTTCGTGGGAAACTAGAAGATTGGGCGGTAAGAATGAACCAATATCCATGCAGTGCAGGAACCGTACTTGGAGGGATGTAGGGGAAGATGAGAAAAAAAGTGGACTATCGAAGCATCACCGGTGGCTCGAGAGGATTTACCGGCACAGAGGAAACAATGACTGAGGGAGGCAGAGGCCGGCACCCACAAGACCCAAAGGAAATGCGATGCACGAAGGTGCCATAGTGGAAGGTCGTGGGTTCAGTCCACGATGAAGTGAGGACCCGCACCTGCGGGTCCATCGCGGTCTGGTCCACACTGACCATCCATGGGAGTGTGCCACCCTCTGAGGCCATTGTTGAACCAGGAGGTGCGCTACGACATCGTGCCATGAAGGAAGGATGCAGCTTTTAGCTGTGGAAGAGGGTGGAATCGTAGTCTGTGGGTCCTGGGCGGTACCGGTCAGGGGAGGTAGCGCCTACCTGTGCTTCTTCTTTTAAGGCCCGAACGACTTCAGCCATTTGGGAGGGGAGCAAAGCCCCCACACTCGGCCAGTGGGCGAGAGATTCCGTGGACCAGTGGGCCGCACCTAGTTAGGTGCGTTCGGTCATAGTCATGGCTCAGTGGGCCTCACCTGCATCCCAGGTGGCCAGAACATGCCCATATGTACCATGCTGAGCCCAGCCCCTTCAGGTCGGGCCTAGTGGGTGGGGTCTGGTCAGTCTGACCGTGTCAGACAAGACCCGAGACCTTTTTATCCCAGTTATAATTAAATGGACTTATCTTATAAACCAAGAATCCTTTGGATGAATAGTTGATAGAACTAGAACCCTTAGGTTGAGACGGTACTTTTGAAATACACCACGTGAGTTTTAGATAAAGTTGGTATTTTTCTAGGTTGGATCGCACTGAAATCCAAGCGGGCCCTCAGTACTAAAACTACTATAACATACAGACCGTACATCTGTTACATTAGAACTGATTTAATAAGGATTTTCATCGGTTTACTTCATTGTGGAAATTCTAGGGGCTTGAAATACAACTGATGTCTTAAAGATAAGATCCTCTCGGAATCATGTGAGGATTGTGTGGGAATATAGTGACTTGCTATGACATGATGTATGAATAGAGATCATGTGTGGATCCGCACAAAGAGATAATGTGTGGTTCACCACCAAGAAATCCTCTATGGATCAACACTGAGCGATCATGTGTGGATTAGAACCAAGAAATCTTGTGTCGATCAGTACCGAGATATCCTCTCTGGATCATCACCCATCGATCCTGTGTGGATCAACACCATGTGATCCTCTATGGATCAGCCCCGAGTGATCCTATGTGGATCGTCACCTAGCGATCATATGTGGATCAGCATCTAGAGACCCAATGAGGATCGAAAATAATGAATTTCAGCAGAATAAGACGATCAATGTTTATGGAAAATCATCTATACTTTTGTACATAAGTAATACCTGGCTTCAGATATCTTTTAATATGTTCTTTGTAATTGAGATTTGGATTTTTGGATTTTCATTTTTTCAATTCTAGAAGACCATAAGAGGTATCAGTGTACCTAATGTGTATTATTATACTCACCCCTTCTTCATAATTTCTCAGACCATGTTTTGTCTTGTTCAGATGATAGACAGTTAGGTTGATTCAAGCGGATTCAGGGCTTGACGGTGCTTAGATGAGATTGACATAGGGTGTATGAAGGTAACCAAAAGACTTGGAGAACTGCGGTGAAGATATGTAGCTACCCTATAGTTAGGAACCTTGGTGGCTGACCTCATAAGATTATTTACCTTTTTGTTGTACTTCTATTACATTTGGGCTTGTATGCTGGCCCCTATACTTTCAATACTCATTTTTACACTCAGTTTTGGTTTTTAGCAGTGGTTGTACCATTCTTCTATTGACATGTTACTTATGAGTAAGGTTCCCTATCTATGTCTATACAGGTTTTTGATTCAATGCATTTCCTTTTTTGGGATATGCCTTTCTGGTTCTAGTCTCCAACCCCAGGCCAATGAAAGGAGGGATTGGAGTAGTCACGACACCGGCCCCGAGGAACGGGTCCTGAAAAAGTGGTATCATAGGGGCTCGATTATACAAGAATAACTATGATCCGATGTTTTCATTGGGGAAATAATGTTAACTATATCGAGTTCGGGTTACAGTTCAGGGATTCCAGTGCTGGTGGTGACTGATGTGTCTATACACTAGGATTGTGAATTCTGTTTTCCGACATGGTACATGATAAAACTAGTTACATGTGTTTTGATAATGTTTCCCTATTAAACGTTTTTGTTTCAGCTCACCAGGTATGACCATTTGACTGTGGTTCATCTTGATTCTCAATCAAGATGCCTCTACACTGCCAGCCATAATGGATTCTTGTGCATGACCATGATGATGGCCCGTAAAGTGATGAGGCTTCGATAATGGGATCTTTGCCTGATATAGTACGTTCGGGGGGTGTCCTTTTGATACCACTGATCGTTGGTCAGTAGTTAATATCAGCACTACCTGTAGAGGAAACTTTTAGTCTTAGTTCCTTACATGAGTTCCAGTGACCGATACCCCTTTAGTTCCAAGTTGATCCCAACTCACATGCGGATAAGGACTAGCCTGAGGTGGTGACCGAGTTTCTATCTATCCAGTACACCATTTGATTACATGATAGACCAAGCAGTGATCATTATAAGTGGCGCAGCAGGGTGACGAAAAGTTTTAAATTACCCCTATCATATAATGAGTGGTATTTTTTCTTGGATAGAGCATGAAACCCTTCCTCTGTGAAAGGGTTCTTGTTCCATAAAAAAATAATGGGTTTGTGTTCCCAAAAGCTTCTACAGTTTCGGCAGGGTGGTATATCGATAACTGAGTATTCGTTAAGGCGTACCAACCAATATAGGTAAATTATGAATAGAATATGAATTGACCATTAGATCTCAGACCTCTAAGTGAGATATGTTTAGGGATAACTGAGGTATAAATATTCCACTGTGCATTCCTACATATTTTAGGGTGCTATAGGTAACCTTTGTGGATGAGAATTCTTTGGTTGATCAGATACTTCCAATGAATGTCAGTGGTGGGAAAGGAAGAAACCAATGTCAGTCATGGGGACATGGATGAGTAAAATGATTAGGGCAGAGTAAGTGATAGGGATAGATGAATATGTAGGGATGAAGACATGTAAATGGAGTTAGTATAGTAGCAGGAGGTGGTATACATTACGTTATGTTACAACCTGCACCCCAATGTGGCCCCCACAATGCTTAGGGAGCTTGAGGATAGGGGAAGGAAGAAGCTGCATGCCGTCAAAGTGTGTGACCCAAGAGCTCCCAGAATGATTTTATGTATGTTTTGGGACTACTACTAGTTGTAGTATTAATAGACATAATTACTAATCATTCATTCTTGTCAGAAATATTATTCAAGTCCTTTATTTTTCGGTTAAACTGTTGACTTGAACATTATATCTAGAGATTCCTATGGGAGGAGACTCGTTTATCAAACGTAGGTCGATGATGTGATCTGACCCACTAGGTGAGAGTTTCTATTGGAACCTCTTTATGTAAGCGTTGGTCATTACGACGTCAGTTCGGGTATGGATTGGTCATCCACAGTTCATTCTCATATTGATTGTTTTAGAAAAAAATATTGTGGTATATCTACATCATTGGAATGGTGTTTTCCTTTGACTATGAAAAAGGAAACCCAAGAGTATTGGGTTAATATTATGCATTGGAGGGTGTAACTGATCACACTTGAGTCGGCCAACCTTACCCTTTTGGCCACATGTGTTTTGTGTTTTCAGTTCCCAACAGTAGAGGCAGATTGCAGGAACATCCTATCAAATGTGGTTTCGAGAATTACCTCCCACCAGGGAGAGGGACTTCTACATTAACTTGTACCCAATGATGGTACCTATATCATCAACTAAAAATCATATGGCATCCGCATAGATTCGGGAGGTGAGAGTTTAGTTGGGAGATAGGATTTCTGTATACTCCAATCACAAGAATCTCATGTATATATTTTCATAGATGGACCTAAAATTGAGATGGACACGATGATTGGAGTTATACCACAAATATTACAATGAGATATTATACACTCCTCGGAAGGGGAATGTGGTTGAAGACGCAATACACTGGAGGTATGGGTTACAATTGCTGAGTGAGGTGACATAGCAGCTAGTTGCATTGCAGTTATCCTCTGTGGATAGTGATAGAGTATCTTCACTCCATTCTATGTCTATCACTTCCAAACACATTCAGCTATTTCGGGTGACACAGTATGAGGATGTGGACTATGAGGCATGATGTGGACAGATATCCTCATGTTAGTCTTCTGAATAATTTTATGAAGGTGGGGAGCACATCATTTTGATTAGAATACGCACCATGGTACCGATGACATTGTGAGAGGAAGTGTTGGGGGAGTTCCACAAATCCCCTTTGGAAGTACATCTGAGAGAGGAGGGGATGTACCGGGACCTCTGATGTCTGCACTACTAGCTAGGGATGATAAAATTTGTGGCAGGGTTCATATCGCAATGCCTCACTTGTCAGTAAGTGAATGCCGAGCATCAAGTACAACTAGGCGTTGCTCATCCCCTCAACGTGCTAGAATGGAAGTGGGATAGTGTCTCCATGGACTTCATGATAGGGATACCACAAGCATCCATGGGCCATGACTCCATCTGGGTGATCGTTGAATGATTCACCAAGTCATCCAACTTCCTACCCATTCGAGAGCATAGATTAGTAGACAGATTTAGAAGTCTCCTTGTGTAGGATATTTTACGGTTTTGCTCGGTTCCATCGATGATTTTCTCATATTGCAATACTCATTTTATATCCTGCTTGTAGAAGAGATTTCAGGAGGCATTCAAGACCCAACTACGCTTGTTCACCACCTTCCACCCTCAGACATGTTGTCAGATGGAGCAGACTATACAGACACTCTAGGACATGCTTTGTTCTTATGTCCTTGATTTGGGCCACAGTTGGGAGGAAAACCCAACACTGGTAGAGTTTTCATACAATAATAGTTATCACTCATTAGTGGTCCTGGCTCCATTTGAGGCCCTATACAGGCGACCATGAAGATCACCTCTTTGCTGGAAGGAATCATATGAGTCAGCACTAATGGGTCCAAAGTTAGTACATGATACCACACTGAAGGTGTAGATCATCCAGGAGTAGATGAAGACTACACAGAGTCATCATAAGTCTTATGGTGATAGGAGATGGAGATCCTAGGAGTTTGAGGACAGTGGATATGTCTTCCTTCGAGTCTCACCCGACGAGGATTATAGAGGTTTGGCTGCAGTGACAAGCTATCTTTGAGGTTAATCAGACCTTTCCAGATCCATAGTAGAGTAGGAAATGGGGCATAGAATCCATATATTCCCTCCTTGATTCACTAGGTGCATAATGTTTTTCCATGTGTCATAACTGAGGAGGTACGGGCATGATCCATCGCATGCTATCAACTACGGCGAGCTGGACATCAATAATGGGGGTGATATTTTTGGAGTTCATAGTGGATATAGAGGATCGATATTAGTAGGTCCAACATGGTTATTTGATTCCTATTGTGCGAGTTCGTTGGAATCACAAGAATTTCCAGGAGAGCACAGGGGAGTAGAAGGCTAAGATACGTGTTCAGTAATCCAACATGTTTAATTTTTCTTTATTTTGGCATTTGGGGACGTAAAGAACTATGTAGGGGTAAATATAAATTCCTGTAAATTACATTATTATTTTTATTTATAAAAAAATTTCACGTGACCGGGGAATCTGACATCATGTGATTCCGAGGCCCGGAGTTCCTAGAATGATCCATCAAAAATGATAAGATTTATATAGAATGTGTGAGCAGTTACATGAAAAAGAGGAATAATACATAAAATGTTTCTCAGATAAAAAATATGAGGGCACCGTTGTGTTTAGGATAGCGGTTTTACCTTAGGTGAAAATTTAATTTAGTATTCTTATGAATCTAGTGAGAAAACACGAAAATTTAATAACCAAAAATAATAAAATCGAATAAAATAATATTATTTTTCAAATTTTTATTACTCCAAAACATTGAATTAGATTAAAATTCTGATACCACTGTTTTCCTTGTGAAAGTATTCCTACCTAAAAAATACACTAACATTGGTAGAAATGGGAAACATGTGGATGTTAGATTTTGGCTGTATATAAATTAACTAAGTAACAATTATTTAATTGTAAAATCCTAACCTTGAAAAACGGTAACTCAGATTGAAAATCCGAGAGTACTGTTGAGATTATGAGGGTGTTTTCCCCTAATTTAGTGCTTAACCTCCACCGACGTGGGTTAAGGGTGACTCTTAATAATTATCTAAACTTTTTATGCTACGTGAAGTAAACGTGTGGAATGCATTTTCTATATTTTTAACCGGTTCTCAGATTTTGATTCTGTTGGCACCGTTGAATCTAATGAGACATAATTTTATTAAGGGAAGATTAAAATTGACATAAAAGGTTATGACCAATAATTTAATTTCTAGGAATTTTAAAAAAACTCAAGGTTATTTTAATTTTCTTTTTTCCACCATTGGAAAAAGGGTGTAGGGACCACAATGAAACGTCAAACCATTAATTGTCATGACTCATAAGTTGTGTAACAACACCGTTGGGTGAATTAAAAGGATGTGTAACCTCACCATTGAGAAAATTAAGATGTCAATTAAATAATCTCAATAATGAACCTCATTAATTTTGAGATGTGTTAATCTCCACATTCAATATATTTAATTTGAGACCAGGCATGGGTATTGGGAGAGCTACGAGAGGAATCTATAACGAAGTGTTGACAAATTTCCACTCTGAAAAAAAAGTGATATATCGACAGTATTTGGGGGAAAAGACGGGAAACAACAAATGACAATGAACACCTTCGGATGTGGACCCTCTTTCCTCTTCTACAGAGGCTTCCAACGAATTCGAGGTTGGGGGGTATATGCTTTATTTCTCCCCTTTACCCCATTCATGAATAATATGAAGAACATGGATCAACTATCCACTGGGTAGATACAAGTTTCGTTCTTTAATATGGGAGTATATTGTGGGGTTTTCTTTATGAATGTTTTTAAAATTAATGTATCCTTCCAATGTTGTTATACTTTTTCAGAGGGATAAGGAAAAATGAACAAGGCATGAAACCTCCATCGAACCCGGTAGTGGTGGCGTTCTTCGCAGACAACCAGATGATTTGGCGGCATGGTGGAAACAAGGGTTGTGCAGCGCAGACGCTATCCTTGGAGGGCCATAGGCATAGACAAGAATAAATGGGGACCACCTGAGGTTCACTGGTGGCATGAGAGGCTTTATTGTCATGAAGACACCAGGGACCAAGGGAGGCAACGACAAAAAATTGCAGTCCATGAAGGAACAGCGGTGCCCGAAGGCACCGTGATGGACAAGGGGCCGACCGACTTTCTCCGGTCGCTTTGAAGAAAGGCGGAACACAGTAGTGGAAGGATGAAACTTCAAGACACAGGGGAGGACAGACCCGTTCCCGCAGGTACGTTGTGGGTTTGTCCACATGGATCGACTAGGGGAGTGTGGCGCCATTCAGCACCACTATTGAGCCGAGAGGTGTGCTACGACAGTGCGATGTGGAGGTAGGCCACAACTTCTAGCAGCGGTGGAGGGTGGATCCATGATCCAAGGGTCAAGTTCATAACCATCCTGTGGGACTAGCTATGAGAGGTGACACCAACCATCACCACAGCCTTGAAGGCCCAAAAGGCATTGAAAATTCATGATGGGAGAAGACCCCCTCACTCGGCCAGTGGGCTGAGTGATTCTGCATCCCGGTGGGTCGCACCCCACAGTTGGGCCCAAGATGAACCCGTGACCCGGTAGAATGAACCCGGACCAGCTAAACCAGGCCGAGCCCAGCCACGTCATTCCAGGACCATGAGGCCTGGTCGGACCAGACACGAACACCAATTTAGTTCAGTGATGCTTAAATGGGAATATCTACTGAACCAAATTTCCATTTGACAAACTATCTATAGCTCCTGAACTCTTAGGATGAGGAGATCTATTTGAGATCCTCAACATGTGTTTTGGAGAAATTTGGAGTTAGGCCAGGTTGAATCATACAAAAATCCAATTGGGCCCTCGGTAGTAAAATGTTTGTAACATACAGACCGGGCATCTGGTTGATGCGCCGTCTATTTTTTGGAATCCTTTGGACATGGAATTTCATCCAAATACTTGTTCATGGGACTTCGGGTCAGATGAAATACAACTGATATCATGAGGAGTAGATTCTCCCGGAATCATGCATGCCTTGTGAGGGACTCAAATGGCGGGCTTTGATAAGAAGAATGAAAATCGATACTATGTGGATCAGCACTGACTGATCCAATGTTGATCAGCACAAAGGGATCTTGTGTGGATCAACACCACGTGATCCTGTGTAGATCAGCACCGATCGATTGTGTGTGGATTATCCCTGAGTGATCCAATGTGGAGCAGCACCGAGCATTCCTGTGTGGATCAGCATCGTGCGATCATGTGTGGATCAGCTCTGAGATATCCTATGTGGATCAGCAACTATCATACCTGTGTCGATCATAATATAGCTACCCAATGTGGATCAACAACAATGTATCTCAATAGAATAAGATTATCTACCTTCATGGAAAATCATCTGTACTTATGTACTAATGTTATACTTTGTTTTAGATATCTTTTGCTTTGTGCTTTTTGATTGAGATCATGCTTTCTGGATTCTACTTTGTGGAATAATGGGATACCATTTAGAGTATCAGGGTCACTAATTAGTATTGTTATACTCCCCACTGCACGGGCTTCTCCCGCACCTTGTTTTGTCTTGTGCAGATAACATACAACAATTCTCAGTCTTGAGGAGTTAGTGCTTGATGGTGCTCGAAGGTTATTGAAAGATGGTTTACGGAGGTAACCGATATACATGGAGAGCTACGGTGATGATTTGTACTACCATTTTGATAGGAACCTCGATGGATGAACATATGAGTTGTTTTCCCTTTTTGATGTACTCCCATTTCAGTTTGGCTTATATTCTGGCTCCTTTACTTTTAATACTCACTTTTACAAAATGTGGTGGATTTTAGTTATGGATGTAACTTTCATTATTCTTCATGTAACTTGTGTGCATTTTTCCATGTCTGTAACACCCCAGGCTTCCACAGTACGTTTTTCTTTGAATAATGCAAGAGAATGCATTGTATGCTACTTCGAGATTCTAACAAACCATGACCAATCAAACTAGGCATTATGAAGAGTAATACCCTCTTTTTGAAATTTTATAAATTTTATTTTTCAAAATGGAGTTCATTTTTTAATACAGAATATCCAAATTTTCTTAGGATTTTTTTTATATTCCTTCAAACTATCAATTTTTTATGAATAATGAAAAATACTACGTTATTGGTTAAAACAGACTTTTTATTTAAATAATTTGTTATTTCATAAAAATTTATATTAGGTAAAAATAGATAAATAATACCTATATAAGATCAATTTAATTAATTGGAGCCATTTTATAATTAGTTTATATATATGAAATGTTTTTGAACATCTTACCGTCTTTTACCCACCATGTAGACACATTTCCAAATTCTCATTAAAATAATATTACAGCTTCATTGAATTGAATTTGAAAAATCAGAGAGACACAGTTGATATTACTTAGTAATATGTGGTTCAACAAGTTTAAAATAATTTTTTCTGAATAGTAACTTTTGAATTTTATTTCTTACAGTTAAAAGTTAATAGGGTAATTAAAGGTAAAAATTATATTATTATTAACCTAAAACATGTCCTAATTCTATTGTGTAGGTTTATTTCAACCCAAAACAACCTTAAAAATATAATACGATCCTTTAGTACCACATGAAATAGATTGGTACATTTATTATTATTTTATTTAAAGAAGAGTTAAAAGTGTTAAATTCAAAGTTTAATAATTAACCATTTTCAATATAGGGTTATACATAATATAAACTCGACTATAAATATTCATTAGAAATATAAACATATTTCTAACATAATGATATTTTATTTATAATTTTTAGACATTAAATAATGTTATTTATTTATGAGACAATGATGATGTAGTATTTACCTTATTAATGAAATATTAAAATAATTGATATTATAAATATCAAAATAAATGTAAATTTAATATTTAGATTAATTCCAATAAGGATATAGGTTAATATTACATTTTATTAATTATTAAATGAATTTAGTTTGAAGTAATAATGTTTTTAGGACTTCAATAAAAATTAATTAGTAAATAGTGTCAAAATTGACATAAATGAGTTTTAAAACAAATACTATATTATTAATTGATATTATATTTTTAAAAATATAACGTTCATCCAAATGACTTATATAAGGTTATATATATCAATAAAAAACCACTTGAGTTTATCTTGGATGTTTATTGTATGATTATTAACAATATAATATAAAAATACAAAGAGACATGAAAAATGTCAAACTATTTAACAAAGAGTTAAATCTAAAAGAGAAGGATAATATGGTGACCTAAACCTGCCTAAAACATATTTTTTAGAGTATTTTAACCCATAGACACCTTATCCCCAAAATAATTCATTTTTGGGCCATTATAAACCAAATATTATATTATTATAATATAATATTTCAATCATATCCTAAGGTGCCCCTCATGTCTCTTATAAATGGGAACATCCCCATCAATCAAATTAAAACCTCCAATGCAATTTGGCTCAAACAACCCCTACAAAAATATCCTAAAAATTATCCTACATTCATTTTATCGGACTTCCATTGGTCATAAATCCATCCTATGGAGCCCTTTTGATAAAATCAAAAGGAAGAACCAGAAGAAGAGATAAATATTTCACCACCCTCTTTCAAGTTCTTTTATTATAACACTCCCTCTTTATTTGTTTTTCCATTCTAAAATAATAACTTCAGAATATTATAAATAAAGTGATGTTATTATAATAATCATACAACCATATTAATTATTTTATCCATCATATTAATTACAATGTCACCATACATGTGTACATATGACTTACCTTCTCCACATCAAGGTGTAGTTGTTATTCAATACGTTACTTGTTTTTTCGGATGAATAAAGTAATGATTTATAATTGATGTAAATAATAAATATAACATGTTAATGATTTTTTATATATGATATACCATCTATTTACATATTATTTTAATGCCTAAATTATGATATTGTCTCTTGTGCGTATATACGGATCACCGTCTTCACGAACACAATGAGATTAATTTCCCCATCGTTACCATTCGAGACTAATTTTCATTTGATGATTAAAAATAAAGTATAAGATCCTAATATCATTATATATATGAATTAAATATATCCTATCCATATAAAACATCACTTTTGTTACAAAACATATAATGGAATAAGAGTCAGGTAACACCTGAAACGACGATAATATTAAAATATTATTAACAAAACTATATTAGAAGATCATATATGATATAATATTTTTGTATATGGTTCGTGTATAATTTAATAACAATGATTTAACTATTATACATGAGGTTAATATAAAATCTACCAAGGAAAATTACATTTTATAGTTTAGTTTCACAATCTCTTTACTTATTCGAGGTTGTTTATATATAAGTAATCTACTGGGACTTCTTTATCATCCACTTCCATGTTTCTCAAAAATGTATTTCAAAACATTTTTACTACTTTATATAATATGTTTTAAAGTCATTTATACCCTTATTTTTTCCTTATATATTTTGAATGAAATCTTTCCATCTTTTTCAAAACTATGTACTTTATGACCTTTTCGAAAAAATTAAGGTAAGAATGTTTTTTTAACTTATACGGAGGGTACGACTATTTTCCTGTTTTATAACACCTACAAAGATTACCATACAAGATTATAAGAATATTTTCAAAATAAATGTTTTATTTTATAATTATGTGAATTTAAAAAAAAATTAAAAAAAAGAAATATATATTTCTCTCAAATAGTTTTGATTTCATCTATGTCAACATTCATTGAAAGATTTTATAATTCATTGAAGTCCATTCCTTATGATAAAAATCATCCATATTGTATTGATGTTTTTGTGATATGTTTGACTATAGATGTGTTATTTTTATACCACTCATGGTTTTTGTTTAAATCATTAACATTTTGTATGCTATTTTTAATACGAATGTTTATGTTATGTTTGAACCGTTTCATATGAGGAATGCATTGGACTTATTATGTGATGAGTGGAGCCCACTATAGCTCCTTGATGCATTTGTTGGTCTCTTGATAGAAACTAGAGTTGTATCATAAGTTCTTGATAAAATCATATTTGTAGTCTTGGAAAAAGGACTTGACTATGTGGTTATGATGTCCGACATTATGGATTCCATCATTATGAAATTTGAAATTGATATTCCATGTGATTATTCGACTAGTATAATATCCTTGTGAATAAGTAAATGGAATTATTTGATCTATGATTTCCATATTATTCCAATTATTATTTTTAAAAGGCTAATGTTTAATATTATACATTGACTTAAAATATTTAGTTGTCATTATGAATGTTTCCTCATTATTTTTGTCCTTACCGAGCATCTAAGATCACCCCTTTCTATGTTTTATTTTTTACAAGATAGGAAGAGGTATATTATAACTGACCTGTAGGGATAGTATTTGGGATATGACTGTGGTCAATAGAGACAATTTTGTTGTTGTTTTTCATATTATAATGTAATGTAAAATGTATGAATATATCTAGTACTTACAAGGCTACAAAACTAATAGTTCTTTCGGGACATTATTTCCTTATATCATTCAAATTTTATGTAATAAAACACCGACACTGGGTAACTAGGTTCAGGGCATCACAGTTGGTATTATAGGGAGTTTAGTACAAACCTTATAAACCAAATTTATAGAAACATTGATTAGGGAATGTTTCCCTAAGATAAACATTGAGGATTAGTAAAGAAGAACATCCTATAATTATGGTCCTATAAATATTTTGTGATTTTTACAATAAATACATCCCTATCTGGATAGGAGAAGGCTGAGGTGGCACTTGCACATATGTACCTAGGGGTAAAGCCTGAAAACACCACATTGAGCTGGACTTGAACGGTAACTGGTGAACAAAAACGGGTCTTACTGCACTTTGGTTATGACACTCCTAGGGGATATTCTTAGGATAATTCTAATTTACATTAAAAAACATTATGAAGAATTTATGATAATATAACTTGTCAAAGAATTTTTTTATGATTATGGATTATATCCATAAACTATTCAATTTATGTTAAGTGTTTTACATATTAGGAATTAAGTTCTGTGATTCATAAACTAATCTTGTGTGTGCCATTGTTTAGAAATGGTTCCTATAAGAAAGAATGGAAACAATATCTACTCATGTAATACTTTTAGATATTTCCATCATACTCAAGATAATTATAGTGGAGCTAGTGATGTAACTAGTGATGATCCTCTTATCACCATAGAAGGACAACTCACTCATGTTATAAATAATTACTGTACTAGTATGGAGCACCCTGATCCACAATGTGGAGGATCAATGTTAGACCACTTCATGATGGAAAAACCACCAACAATAAATGGGACTAAAAATCCATTTGTACCTGAGCAATGGATAATTTTCATAGAGAAAATATTACATTAATTGGGGAACAGTGAAAGGGAAAAAGTTGTCCTGACAGTTTATCACCTCACAGGAGATGCAGATCAATGGTGGTCATTGATTCAAAACAAAAAGAAGGATGAAGAAGTATCAATTAAAGAATGGAGGGAGTTTAAAGATGTTTTCTTGTTAAAGTACATTCCTCGTGACCATCGAGTAGAAATGGAAAGGCAATTTCTGATTCTAAAGAAAAAGGAGGATGATAATGTCACAAAGTATGAAGGTAACATTACATGGTTATGAAGACATGCGGTAGATTACATTCGTAACCAAAGAAGTAATATTGATCATTTCTTTGATGTGTTAAGAACATTTTTTCGGCAAGCATTAGTATCAAAATCCTTCTCATCAAACAAAGATATTGTCTCAACTACTATCATGACTGAAAAGGAACACTCTAAGTCTTATGTCATTAAAGAAAAGAAAGAGATTAAATGATCTGCTGAACACTCTGAAAATGGAAACAAGGCAAAGAAGGAAAATTTTGAATATCCATTCTGTAGTAAATGTGAAAAGAAACACCCTAGTACATGGCTGAACAGAATGGGAGTCTGTTATAAGTGTGATTAAAAAGACCACCATGATCGTGATTGCAAGAGGAAGAAAGTTGTTATCAATGTATAATTCTACAGTAGTAATAAAATAGGTCATTATTCAAATGAATGACCCAAGAGTCAGGGAAACGTACCTCAAAAATAGCCAAGGGATCAAGGCCTAGCTTATGTGATCACTGGTGCTAAAGTTGAAGCTCCAAAAGATGTGGTGGTGGTTAATTTAATTGTTTGGTCAAGTTTATAAAATGCATTATTTTATTCTGGATCATCACATTGTTTCATATAATCCCAGTTTTCTAAGAAAATTAGGTATTTTCAAATTGATTTAACAGGGTATTTTTCAGTCCAAACTCCTATGGGAAGTATCATTGCACCAAAATATTGTGATTCATTTTCC
The DNA here is from genome assembly GCA_963277665.1 of Viscum album. Classification (NCBI taxonomy): domain Eukaryota; kingdom Viridiplantae; phylum Streptophyta; class Magnoliopsida; order Santalales; family Viscaceae; genus Viscum; species Viscum album. Next base: position 1,147,874,927 of record OY728121.1, on the reverse strand, counting down.
ATTAGGGCTTATAAATGTTCTTTATCCGTTGATCCCATTGTACTACCCATGATTGAATTTTATATAATACTCTGTATGGATTGGCTTTCAGACCCTGATGCAGAAATTTATTATAAGAAAATGTAGGTTACAATTTTGGATGATGATAACAAGTACATTATCATTATAGAAGAAACATCACCACCTAGTTCTTATCAATATTCTCCCCCAGTAGCTCTATTATATTCAATTATTGGGGAGGAAGATAATGAAATAACTATGGGTGAGGAAATGAATTTTCTAATAGGGTATGTACCTATTGTGTAAGAATATGTTGATGTGTTTCTTGAGGAGTTACCTGTACATCCTCTAGAATGAGAAATTGAGTTTTTTGTTTACTTAATTCCTAGTTCAAGGCCCATATCGAATAACCCTTATAAAATGTCCACTTGGAATTAGTGTAACTAAAGGAACAACTAGAGGAATTGAGTAATAATGGATTTATTATCCCTGCTGTTTCTCTATGGGGAGCCCCTATAACTTTTGATAAGAATAAATATGGATCTATGAGGTTGTGCATTGACTATAGGGAGATCTATGCTATAAAAATAAAGAACAAGTATCTACTACTTTACATTGATGATTTATTTGAAGAACTTCATGGAGATCAAAATTATTCAATGATTGACATGTGATCTGGATATCATCAGTTGTTTGTGAAGAAGGAAGACATTCTAATGTCAACATTTTGAACTAGGTACTACGATTACGAGGTTATAGTAATGCCTTTTGGGATGACTAATGAACTCTCTGTTCACTTGGATCTAATTAACAATGTTTTCATGGAATATATTGATGACATTGTAGTGGTATTTATTGATGATATCTCGGTATAATCCAAAATCTACGAAGATCATGAAAATCACATGTGATTTATCATAAATAATCTTAGAAGAAATGAATTCCATGGGATGTTTAGAAAGTGTGAATTATTCATTTAGGATATTTATTTTCTTGGCCGTATTGTATTCGAGGATGGAATATCAATTGATATTTCTAAGACAAATAAAATCCATGAATGGACAGCCCAGACATGTATAATTTAGCTACACAGTTTTATTGGTTTAGCAGGTTATTATAGGCATTTCTTCAAGAATATTTGCCTAATTTTCAATCCCATTTACCAATATCACTCATCAAGGGGTTATGTTTGTTTGCACAAAAGTGTGTGATGAATGTTTTTAAGAACTAAATATTATATTAGTCAATTCTGGTATTTGGACTCTACTATTAGGGAATGATGGGATTGTTATTTATAATGATGATTCAATGAAATGACATAGTTTTGTTCTTATGAATAATGATAGATTTATTGTCTATGCATCATAAAAACAAAAAACTCATGAAAAAAATATCCTTTTTCTTATATCGAGTTTGAATATGTGTTATTTTCTTCAAATATATGGAGACAATATCTCTATGGTGAAAATTGTGAGATATATACCGATCACAATAGTCTGAAGTATATTTTCTCACAGATAGAACTCTACATGAGGAAAAGTGGATGGCATGAACTACACAAAGATTTTGATTTCACAATACACTACCAACCAAGGATGGAAAATAAGGTTGTAGATGATTTGAGCAGGATGGATCATGGGGTTCTAAATAATATGAGTGTTGAAAGGGATCTAGTGTGAATGGATATAGTAAAAATGTATATGGGAATAATCATGGAAGGTGAAACATTGATACTTTTTCAAATGGTTTCCATCTCATCTTTAGTGGAAAGGATAAAAGGTTCTCAAGATTATGATGAGGAGTTTCAAAAGAAATTTAATGTTTTGTACGTTGGGAGATTGATCGACTTTATATATGAAGATGTGATTTTTAAATTTGGGAAGATACTTTGTGTTCATGACATACCTGATCTAAAAATAGAATTGTTGGATGATTCTCAGAGCTCCAATTTCTCTATAGACCCAAGTAGCACAGTAATGTATATAGATTTGAAGGAACATTTTTATTGGGAATACAAGCAGAGATAGATTGTAGATTATGTGTCAACATGTATGGTTTTCCAAAAAGTTATAGTTGGAAGGCATAATCCAAGAGGTGTCATGAATCATCTTCTTATACCTGAGTTGAAATGGGATGATATTACAATGGACTTTTCCATGGGGCTACCAAAGGCTACTAGAAGGAATGATGCAATATTGGTCATTATTGATAATCTTACGAAGTCAACCCACTTTCATGCTATAAGAGAAGATTTTCCACTTGAATGTTTTGCAGAAATATATATTAATGAAGTTGTAAGACTTGATGGAGTACCCTTATAGATTGTTTCTAATTATGATCCCCATTTTACATCAATATTCTAGAAATGACTTCACAAGGCCCTAGATACTGAACATCATTTGAGCACTGCCTACCACATTCAAACTAATGGAAAATCAGAAGAGACTTTTCAATCCTTAGAAGACATTTTAAAATCTTGCTCACTTGACTTTAATGGTATGTGGGATCAATATTTACCTCGGGTAGAACTTTCCAATAATAATAGCTTCCATTCAAGTATTCAGATTGCACCATATGAAGCTTTATTCAAAAAGATATGTCGCACACTAAGTTTTTTGGATGATGTTGGTGAAAGAAAACTCATAAGGCCAGAACATGTTGATGAAAAGATGGAAAAGGTGAAGGTTATATAAACCCACATCAAAGAAACTCAAAGTAGGAAAAAGAGCTATACCGATAATCAAAGGAAGGGTTTTGAATTTCAAGTAGGTGATCATGTTTTCTTGATGTTATCTCTATGGAAGGGTGTTATATGTTTTGGTATGAAGGGTAAATTGATTCATAGGTACATCGGGCCTTTCGAAATTCTAGAATGAAATGGTGTTGTAGCTTACCATTTGTAAATGTCACCATGTCTCTCTAATGTTCATGATGTGTCCCACGTATCACTGTTGAGAAAATACATGCCAGACCCGACACAAGTACTCACCTATGAGGAAATTGAACCGGAACCTGATCTGTCTTATTTTTTAGAGCAAGAAAAGATTTTTGATACAAGGGAACAAGTGTTGAGAAGCCAGATGACTCATCTGGTAAAATTTCTATGGATAAATCATAAGATGAAAGAGGCAACGCTGGAAGCTGAGAAAATTATAATGAATAAACACATAAATATTTTTATGAATTAATATTCTAGAAATTTTAAGGACAAAAATATTTTAATGAGTGGAGAATTTAACACCCCATGATACAACAGTATGTTTCCCATTGAATAATCCAATATCTTGCATTGTACGCAACTTTGAGATTCTAACACTCCACAACCAATTGAACTAGCTTTAATGAATTATAATACCCACTTTTTGAAATTTTATAAGTTTTATTATTCAAAATGGTCTTCATTTTTTAATTCAGAATATCAAAATTAGATTAGGGTGCATTTTAGGTTTTTTTAAAACTCTCAATTTTTGATGAATTTTGAAAACACTATGTTATTGGTTAAAACCAACTTTTTAATTTATTAATTTTTTATTTTATATAAATTTATATTATGAAAAATAGATACATAATACATATATAAGTTCAATGAGATTCATTGGAGTCATTTTATAATATGTTTAGATATACAAAATTTTATTTTACTTTTTACCTTCTTTTACCCACCTACTATGCACAATTTCTAATTTTCATAAAACATAATTTTTCAGCTTCTATGAATTGATTTTCAAAAATATGACAGAAAAGGATGATATCATTAAGTAAAATGTGGTTCAATAAGAAGAAAAATATTTTTTTTATGAATAGTAACTTTTGACTATTATTTACCACGGTTATAAGTAAATAGGGTAATTAAAGGTAAAAATGATATTATTATTACCCTAACACATGTCCTAATTCTATTGGATAAGTGTATTTCGACCAAAAACATACTTAGGAGTAAAATATGAACTTGTTGGTCAACTTGGATTTGATTAGGACATTTATTATTATTTTCTTTAAAGAAGAGTTAAAAGTGTTAAATTCAATGTTTTATAACTAAACCATTTTAAATATTGGGTTATACATCAGATAAATTCGATTATAAATATTAAAATTTAAATATAAAAATATATATCTACATAATGGTATTTGTTTAAAATTTTTAAAATTTTTATAATGTAATTTATTTATGATGCAATGATAATGTAGTCATTACCTTATTAGTAAAATATTAAAATAATTGATATTATAAATATCCAAATAAATATAATGTGAGACTTTTGATGAATTACAAAAAATTTATAGGTTACTATGTCATGTTATTATTGATTAAATGAACTTATTTTCTAGTAATAATGTTTTTTTTTTGTATTTAACAAAAACCAATTACTATATATAATCAAAATTGACATAAATGAGTTTTTGAAACAAATACTATATGATTATTTGATATTATATTTCAAAAAATCTAAGGATCGGTCAATGGACTTTGATACAGTTATATATTTTAATAACGAACCACTTGGGGTTCACTTGGAAGTTTATAGTAGTTTTATTAACCATATAATATAAATATACAATGATACCTGTTAAATGTCAAACTATTTGACTAAGTGTTAAATATAAAGGAAAGGTTAATATGGATACATACACCTATATAAAATTTATTGGTTGAAAGTATTTTTACCCATACCCACTTTAGCATCGAAATAATTAAATTTTGGAACCAATATAATATGAAAATTATTTTATTATAATATAATATTTCAATATCTTCCTATGGAGCCCCTCACCTCTCTTATAAAAGGAAACTTCATATTCTCTCAAATTCACATCTCCAAATCCATTTTTCTCAGCCGAAACCTACCCAAATATCCTCTCAACAATCTTACATTTATCCTAGAGTCCTTCCTTTTTTTATAAATCCATCCTATGGTGCCCTTTTGATCAAATCAAAAGGAAGAACCCGTAGAAGAGGTAAATATTTAACCACCCTCTTTCATGTTCTTTTCTTATTCCACTTCCTCATTCATTGTTATTTCTATTACAAAATAATAATCTAGTATATTCAATATAATTTTATGTTAGTATAAAATTTTTACATCCATTTACATTATTCTATTCATCATATGAATGAAAAAAATCACCAGACGTGCGTACGAACGGCTTACCGTCTCCATGTCGTGGTGTAGCTGTTATTCAGTACATTATTATTCTTTTGGATATGTATAATAATGATGTATAATTGATTTAAATAATAAATATAACTTGTAAAATATTATGTATATATTATATAACAGCAATTTACATATGATTTTAATATCAAAATAATGATATTGTCGCCCGTGTGTACGTACGGATTACCATCTCCACAAACACGGTAAGATTCATTTCCCCAACGTAACCATTCAAGAATAATTTTCATTTAATGATTAAAAATAATTTTTAATAACATAATATCATTCCGTATATGAATCAAAAACATCCTACCCATAAAAAACATAGCTTATGTAACAAAACATTTAATGGAAAACAATTCAGTTAACACCCAAAATGACGATAATACTAAATTATTAATAACAAAGAAATATTAGAAGATAATATATGATATAATATTTATGTATATGGATCTGGTATAATTTAATAACAAAGATTTAACTATTATACATAAGGTTAATGTACCCTCTACCAATGAAATGTACAAGATAAGGGTTAATTTCACAATCTCGTTACTTATTCGAGGTTGTTTATATGTAAGTAATCTACTAGGACTTCATAATCATCCACATAAATAGTTCATAAAAATGTACTTGAAAACATTTTTAAAATTTCATATAATATTTTTTAATGTCATTTATACCGTTATTTGACATTATATGTTTTTAATGTAATCTTTCTGTCATTTTCAAATCAAGGTACTTTATGACATTTTTGACAAAATTAAAGTAAAATGTTTTTTTCACTTATACGATGGGTGTGGCTATTTTCCACCGTAATAACACCTTCAATGATTCCCATACATGTTTATAAGAATATTTTCAAAATGAATGATTTCATTTATAATTATGTGACTTTAAATAATTTCAAAAAAAGAAAGAGATATTTCTATTTAATAGTTTTGATTTCATCTATGCCAACATCCTTCGATTGATTTTATACTTGTTTGAAGTCAGTTTATTATGATACAAATATTCTATATTGTATTGAATTTTTTGTGATATGTTTGACTGTGGATGTATTATTTTTATACCATTCATAGTTTATTGGTAAAGTATTAACATTTCGTATGCTTGTTTTAATACGAATGATTATGTTATGTGTGAACCTTTTCATATGATAAATGCATTGGACTTAGTAAGTGATAGGTAGAGCTCGTAATAGCACCTCGATGCATCGGTAGGTCTCATGAGAGAAACTAGTGTCTTGGAACAAGGCCTTGCCAATATAATATTTTTAGTATTGGAACAAGGCCTTGAATAAGTGGTTATGATGATTGGAATTATGCATTCCATCATTAAGAAATTGGTTATTGATATTTCAAGTTATTATTCGACTAGTAGAAAATCCATGTGAATAATTAAATGGAATTATTTGATCAATAATTGTGATATTATTCTGAATTTTTGTTTAAAAATATTATGTTTTAGTCTTATAAGTTTCTTTAAAATGTTAATGCTTATTTATAAAAGTTTCCACTATATTGTTATCCTTACTAAGAATCTGAGTTCACACTTTTCTATGTTTTATCATTCCCATGATGTGAAAAAGTACATTATGACTGAACTATAGTTATAATATTTGGGAAATGAATGTGTTCAATGGAGACAGGTTTTTTGTTGTTTTTCATTTAATAATGTACTATAAAACTTCTGAATTTATCTAGCACTTCGATGGATACTAAACTGATCGGTCTTTCAGGACATGATTTCCTTTTATCATGCCAATGTTATGTAATAATGAACTAACTCTGGGTAACTGGGGTCAGGGTGTTACATTGTCTCTTTGTGTAGAGGTTATTGTGGTCATGCATTCCCTTTTTAGGGATACACCTTTCTAGTGCTAGTCGCCAACCCCTGGCCATTGGAAAACATGCTTGGGTTAGTCATGACACGAGCCCCAAGGGACAGGTCCTGAAAAATCATATCTCAATAACTGTCATTATTTTAATTATCCTTTTGTTTTTTATGATATATTAATTTATTGTTACAATTTTTCAACAGATAGGTTCTAAATATAATTAGGAAAATGTTTTATAAAAATTTTACATTATCTATCTCATCAGTTAGAAATATGTGTTCTTTTAAAAACATGTTTTCTAAAAATATTTTCAGAAATGTACTAATATATTCATATGATGTATAAAATACATATTTTCCATTTTTACCATTTAAATATTTTTTTTAAAGTAATTTATTTTTCATTTTCTAATTGAAGACCATTTATAAACATTTTATGGTGCAAAATAAATGTTTGACATGTATGGATTTATATGTCATCCTGATTACCATTTATTTAAAGATTCATTTTCATGTATATATGATAATTTTTTGTAAAACAATTATTGAAATATACTGTAATTATTTATTTTTTTAAAAATGAATGAATGTTTTAAATGATTTTTAAAGCATCCTTTAAATGTATTCAATGATATTTTCAAAGAAATAGAAATTCACAAAAAAAAAATTTACAAACTGGTTTTACTATTTTCAAGATTGTTTTATATTTTTTCATGGAAAAAGTTTTTATAATTTTATTAAATATTATTTTATAATTTTTCTTGTAAACATTATTTCATATTGTTTCCAGTAATATTTTATATATTTTCTAGGAAAAAAGTTTTTGAAATGTTTTTGAGATGCTTTTGATAATTTTTTAGGGAAAAAGGTTTTCAATTTTTTTGTCAAGATTATTTTATATGTTTTCTTGTAAATAGTATCTAAAAATGTGTTTGGGATTCTTTTATATGTTTTCACGGTTATTATAAAAGAATGTGGTTTTTAAAATGTATTATGTTTTAGAAAGTATTATTAAAATGAGAAAGGATACTTTCCTCATGAAATTATTTTTAACGATTTATAAAAAATTATGTTCCATTTATGATGAAATCCATTATTATTACTCATGCCCTGTTACGGATATTATCCAGGGGATCTCTAACTACCCACCCCTACCTCATTTTCTTGAGGAGGCAGTGAGGGATAATTGGCATAAAGAGACGTTCCCAAGATGCCAAAGGCTAGTAATAAATGTCGAGGGCTTCAATATCAAGTTGGGGAACGATTTTCCATTAAAACAAAACAAACCAAACCATCCACTAACAACCACTATATTATGCATGAAAATTCAATTACCCAACCATGCATTCCCAAAAGGCAACCAAGTTGTTCCATAACACAACTAAAAACCAAAACAACTATACATGTCCACACAACATCAGATTACACTGTGGAAACTAAACAAACAAACACCACAGGCCATGACACCACCACAGTTCCATGCCAAAATCCATGCTCCAAGCTCTACCAAGGGATCATAATGCTCTACTAAAGGAGGGTGATGCCTCAACTTTTCCCACATCACGGTACCCAACATCTGCAAATACACCACAGTGCCAAAGAAGGGGGTGAGTACTAAAACTCAGTAGGATTTCCCTAACTGACTTCCCTACACATGCCACTAGGATAAAACCGTTATCACATTTTTATAAAATAGTTTATATAAATTAAATCACAAGTGAAAGCATTTTCCTAAGCCAACACATTCCCTTACCAAGCCATCACACCCAAACAATACCACCATGGGATGGCCAACCAAACATTCCACATGCCATCTCATCATTTAAACGATATCACTATAACTTCCATCTTGTAAAAAAATTCCTAACAACACAACCAAAACAACAAAACAACCAAACGGTGGAGTTCCGTCCAACCTGTTCACCTATTCACACTTAGTGGCACTTCCCATCCACTTAACATTGATGGTGGCCTTTTCATCCACTATCCATCCACTATTTATAGTGGTACTTCTTGCCACTTCCCCAAAACATTCCAAACAAGTCGTTCCAAGCATATAACCTTCCTAGGTCACAACCACATGCAATCAACCAATTCCATTGCATATCAATTCACTTCAATAAATCACGTATTTATTGAAAACCATTTTCCATGTCAAAAAAAATTTCAATAAAACAACCCCTTTTTTTGAAATCCATTTCCTTCAATAATTTTCACAAATCAACCATAATATCCCATTTTAAAACCTCCATTTTAAAATCCATAAGAATATCATTTCATCATAAAACCCACTTTTTCCCAAAAATACCCAAAACATCACCCAAGGGATTTCTAACCAATTTCGCATAACAAATCACAATTAATTTTCAGCACAATAATTAAATGTAAAAAATAACCACTACTTCTAACCATGTAGTGTCGAGAGAGAAGGCACCTACCTTTAGGGTTCCTGAGAAATTGACTCACAAGCCACCGCACCTCAAATTCGGAAAATGCACCACCGAAACCTCTCTAGATCCCATACCCTATCATCGATAAGACAAAAAACATCAATCAAATATATCAAAACCGTATATCTACAAACAAAAAGTGTAGATCTAGAAAACCAAGAAAGAAGTAAGAGCATATCTAGAGGAAAACCCAAGAGAAACAAGAGTAGAGACTTACCCGGGAGAAACCACCTTCAAATCGCTAAGAATCCGCTTAAAAATCCTTCCAAACTGAGTGGGAGAGCCTCTCCAACACCTGAGAACCCGAAATCCTGAGTGAGGCTTCAGTGGGAGGATGTTCGGAGTTATTTAGGTTAATCCCGAGGGAGCCAGGAACATATAACAATATTCTTAAGTGGCCGCATGGTTTTCCCACAAGGTTTAGAAAACAGTGTGCTAACTATGCGCACACTACTCCCTCAAGAGAAAGGGTCCACACAGATTCCTCACACGGTTTTGAAAACCATGCACACGCTGTGCGAAGCTTACTGTCTCCCTTGCACGGTTTCCTAGAGAATCTGCATGGTTTCCACTAACCGCTCTCAAACCGTGCACCACTTCTAAAGCCTCCAAAATCATACAAAACCATTGCAAACTCTCCCAACCTCCTCCCAACTCATCCCATGCACTTTAAACGCATAAAATTCATAAACTAAGGCCACATACATCAAAATGGGTGTGCTACATTCTACCCACCATTGGAATTTCCGTCCATGGAAAGTAGTGAACACATCCTTTGCTGAAAGAGCTCTGGCCACTGCTCAACCATCTCTTTCTCCCGCTCCCAAGTCTCCTCTTGAATTTGACCATGTTTCCACAAAACATGAACTAATCCAATTCTATTACCACGCAAGACATTCTCTTTCCTATCCTCAACCCGCACTGTCACGTGCTCCAACGAAGAATTTGATTCTAGCTCAACATGATCCCATCGAATAACATGGTCACAATCCGGATGATACTTTTTCAACTGTGACACATGAAACACATTGTGCACCACACTGAACCTGGGTGGGAAATCCAAATGATAATCCACCTCACCAACCCGCTCAAGAATATCAAAAGGCCCAATATACCTCTGAGATAACTTTCCCTGCTTCCCAAACTGACGATGTCCCAACCTAGGAGAGAACCTAAAGAAAAAATGATCACTCAACTTGAATGACAACGATCATCGATGTTGATCGACATACATTTTATAATGAATCTGAGTCGTCTCTATTCTCTTCCTGATCAACTTGATCTTCTCCATCATCTCCTGGACAAGGTTCGGTCCAACCATCAAGGACTCACCCGTTTCCACCCAACATAGTGGAGAACGACATGGCTGCCCATACAATTCTTTGAACGAAGCCATCTGTATGGATGAATGATAACTGTTATTGTACGATTACTCAACAAATGACAAGTGATCCTCCCATGAGCCACCAAAATCCATGACACATGCCTGCAACATATCCTCCTGAGTTTGTATCGTTCTCTTAGATTGACCATCCGTCTGATGGTGATAAGCCGTAATCATCGTCAACTGTGTTCCAATGGCTTCTTATAAGGATTTCTTGAAATGAGATGTAAACCTCAGGTATCTATCTGATACAATCGAAACTAGAACACCATGACTATTTACCACCTCCCAGATAATGATTTTGGTTAGATCTCCACCGTATGTGTAGAGACCCGAAGCTTGACATACATGGACATTACATTACATTTGAATAATACTTAATACATAAAAAAACAGATACACAAGGATCGTAATAGTTTAGTGTCTTTGGAAACTCAGAATATATTCTTCTAATCATGGTGAAAGATCTTCAACATCTTCATTAATGATCTCCCCTTTTTTTCATACCTAAAACCTTTATTTATATCCTAGGGAAAAGAAAACATAAAAAGCGTGAGCAAAAAATCTCAGTAAGGGTAAGAATGGATAAAATAAAACATACCATAAACATTTGAACTTAAAAACATGAAAATAATGTTTAAACATAAAAATCATGAGAAATGACATAAGACATCGAAGTACATAAGGCATAGATCATAATAGAACATAAATCATGATAAAATAGCATGGTAATAAAACAAGTAATTGTGGCAACCATTCAGCACTTGTTATGATTTCCATATTATCCAAGGCATTGCTCCCAAGACCATCTTAGTGGACAAAGTCCCTTTCTGAATCGAGTTCACTCCTCGTTTCAGTCCTATAATAATGAACCGGATTAACTTACTGTTCCAGACATTTCTATCTCATGGGATATAAATCTTTACCCAATGCATTGGAGGGAGATATAGGTCCCACCCATCTCATAATGAAATCATTCTCTTGTGTGACACAAAATCATAAATCATACATCATAGCATAACCCATGTAATGAAATGGGATTCTTAAACATCATTCCATCATAACATAATCCAAAAAAAAATTGTTATCATTTCATCATTAGAAAATTGAAACCATTTAAATCATAGAGACATATTACTTGAAACATACACATATGAAATAATGTCATCTTATATGGAAAATAGTTTTGACAGATCAATTGAAATGAATTCTTGAGGAAAATATCATTCCTTCTTTAAAATCATTTTCTTTTCACAAAATTCCATGAAATTTTTAAAGAAAAGGGTTTTGTTGAAAATAATCATGAAAACTTGTAGAGTAAGCTTCTTGAAAATGAGGCATTATAAAACCGTAAAAATCCATTCAATTCATATAAGTTAAAAATAACATTCTCCTCATACTTTTGTCGGAAGAGTCAAAAAGTACCTTATATGGTAACCAAAGGAAAGATTACATTCATTCAATGTGATCAAAAGTCAATAAAGGGTAAAATTGACTGTAAACATTCATGGAAGAATAGTTAACATTTTATGAAAACATTTTTAAAAAACATGGTCATGGATGATAAACGTAACCCCAGTAAATAGTTACATTTAAGCAATCTCAGATAAAAATGAGATTGAAAATTTATCCCTTACCTTATGTCCGATATGCTTCGTATGGATCTGAACCTCCTGTATAATGATTTAAATAATTTCATTGACTTATTACAGAATCATATTAATTGTTATTATATCATATATGGTTCACTTATGACTTTATATTACCCGTTCTTTTGTAAATTCCATGTTAAAGAGCATTTTGTGTAAAATAGTTTCATTTATCTTCCGTGTTTTGACTTGTAATTATTCATATGATTACTTAGATCATGATTAATTAATTATAGAATATAAAACATGATTTATATATATTCATAATATACATATATATAATATATCGATAAATGGAAAGAAATACACCATTCATGGAGACGGTAGGCCGTACGTACGCATGAACGCTGTTTTCATTTCTTTATTGAGTTGAATGGAAGTAAGTAGATGACATACATATATATATATATATACATAAATCCAGTAGCTTTATAATTTCATATATTTCATTATTATTTCATATATATACTTTATAATCATTCTTAAATGGTTAACATGGAGAATGAATCTCGTCGCGTCGTGGAGACGGTAGTACGTACGTACGCACGAGCAATGATATCGTTTCCATGATCTTGGAATTGTATTGGAGTGTATGTATAGTATTTAATAATCAATACCACTTTACAATAATCATATATAGTTATTTATTTTCACCATTATACCCATCCAAGTAAAGTGGTGGTGGAAAATAGATTACACCACGGCGTGGCGACGGTATTCTGTACGTATGCACGCACGGTGATTTCATTTTCTATAGGATGGATAGATGGTGAAATATTATTGTTTCATACTTATAATAACATATCAGTATATTAGTTATACTAATGTTATTAATTCATAATGAGACAATTAAAGATGAATAAGTGGAAGAAGAAATAATGTTGAAAGAATCAATAACGGACATTACCTCTTCTTTGACGCGCTTCTTTGAGACCTCCTTTTTTGGAACTAAAATTGGTCTTAGAAGAAGACCAAGACCTATAGGATGTTTATAGGGAAGTGGAGAGGAGAAATTGGCAGGTTTTGGCCGATCCTTAAGGCTCTAAGTGGTGTGAGGAAGAGAGGGAGGATGTGCCCTTTTATAAGAGAGGAGAGGGGCACCTTTGGGAAAACAAAAAATATTATTTTATTATAAAGCCAAATTCGGTTTTAAATAGATCCAAATTGATTAATTTTCAAGCTAAGGTGGGTATGGTTCGCAATCCTCTCATCCAATAGAATTTGGACAAGTTTAGTTCGCTATTTTAAACTTATCATTTAGATTTAACTTTAAGTTAGATAATTGTACTTTTACCATTTCTTTTTGTTTTCTTACACTATAAGGTTAATAAACTTTATATAACAAGCCAAACGAACCCCAAGTTGTTTATTATTTATATATATATATCCTTATCTAATTCATTTGGCTGAAAATTATATTTTTAGGAATAAAATAACAATTAATAATATAATATTTTTTTTAAAAACTATTTTATATCAATTTTGACACATTTTGGTAATTGATTTTTTTGAAAATAATGACAGAACTATTAGTTCGAAAAAAGTTAATTAAATAAATAATAACATGTCATATTAACCTATAAAAGTAGTGGATTTCATATAAAGTCTCAAATTACATTTATTTGGGTATTTATGACATCAATTATGCCAATATTTCATTAATAAGATAATTACTACATCATCGTTGTGTCAAATATAAATTACCTTATATAATGTCTAAAAATTATAAATAAACTACCATTATGTAGGAAATACTTTTACCTTTCTAATGAATATTTATAGTCGAATTTATCTTATGTATAACCCTATATTGAAAATTATTTAATTATTAAACTTTGATTTTAACTATCTTAACCCTTCTTTAAATAAATTAATTTTAAATGTCCTAATCTAAGACATGTGGGCCTAAATGGTCATATGTTATTCATAAGGTTGTTTTTGGTCGAATTACACTTATATAATATTATTAGGAAATGTTTTAGGGTAATAATAATATCATTTTTACCATTAATTACCATATTTACTTTTCACAGTGGTAAATAAATGTAAACATTCCTATTCACCAATAAATATTTTCATATCATTGAAACATATGTTACTTACTGAGATCAACCATATTTCTCAGATTTTTCAAATTCCATTCACAAAAGCGGTAAAATTTAGTTTTATGTAAATTTGCAAATTCTCCTAGGAGGTGGGTAAAAGACGGTCAAAAGTTCGATAAAATATTTATATATCTAAAATTATTATAAAATGACTCCAATTAATTAAATTGAAATTATATAGGTATTATGATTCAATTTTTTCCTAAAATATATTTAAATACAATAAATAATTATTTAAATAAAAAGTCGGTTTTTAAATAGTAACCCAGTGTTTTCACTATACAACAAAAATTGAAAGTTTTCAGAAAAATACCAAAATTTCACCCTAGGCTAATTTCGATATTCCGAATCCAAAAACGAAGTCCATTTTGAACGATTAAATTTAAAAAATTCCAAAAATTGGTTATTACTATTCATAAGGGCTAGTTTTAATAATATTTTAATATCATATCGTTGTTTAGTGAAACTCAGTATTGCGTACAACACATGCTATCGAGGAAGGTCGTGATTGCATGTAATGAAACCAAGTTATGGTTGAATGTTGTGCAAGACTCTTTTGTTGTAATGTAAAACATAAGACATCAGTAAAATTAAAAAAATATTTTTCATAAAATCTCGGGGTGTTACATTCTACCGCCCTTAAAATGAATTTCGCCCTCAAAATTTGTCGGGGTTATAAATGGTTCACTACTCGAAAGTTTCTTTAATAGAAACCCACATCGTAAAAAGGAATACAAAAACCAATATTTAGAAACTAATGTATGAAACATAACAGTTACCCAAATTAACTAATCACTGGGTTTCCACATAGGAGATCATAGATGAAAATATGGATATGGAAGAGAAATCTAACCATCAAGTTCTGATAGAGAGTGGTAGAGGACATGGCTATGAAAAATCCAACAATCACAAAGCCATAAATTTGTGATGATCTAGGGTACCATCTGATTCTTCAGATATAAGGGAACTAGGACAACATTTTTGGTTTTCAAGATCATTTCTCTAAAGTATATGAATTAAAAGAAATACTTACATGATTTTGGTACAATCTCACTGTTGTTCGTGAATTGAACAATTTCCACTTCATCCCTTAATGAAATGAAGTTGAATTTGTTATTCGTGATGTGTTAGCAGATCATGTGATAGAATGATGGGTCATTCCATCTGTTTCAAACAAAAGGATAAAAAAAGTTATAAGTCCATATAATGGTTAGATTAATCATATATGGTTCCAAAAATGAAATTATACTTCATATATCATACCTCTTAATAAAATAAAACTAGTTTCTACTAACCAGGGACTTCTTGTAGGCCAGTCACACTTCAGTTGTGGGTTCGATTCCCATAGCCTTGTCCGACGTGATGGGTTGTCGCCCGTCCTGTATGTTGTCCTTTTTCTAAAACTACATTACTATAACATACCATCAACAATATCGAAAAAAACATCTATCCTTAAACAATACTAAATTATTTCCAACATAATCCATTCCAATATTTAGGATTATCCATAATACTGTAGTCCACTCTCATAATATAGTGAAAAAGATTATCAGAGATTTCATATAACAAGCATGTTAATACCATAATTGATCCCCATATATCATAAGATATGTCTTGTTGTTCACTTTCCATACATTTGAAGGCCTTAATCATGTATTCTCTTGAAAAATGAATACCCATTGAACCTTAGTGAAAACATGAATGCAGTTAAAAGTTAACAATTTCCACATACCAAAATCCTAAAAATTATATATACTCAAACCATGATATCACTTAGTCCTTATATCAATCATGAGCTCATGAATACAATCAAACATCTCATTTTATTCTTATTCCTTCATTATGTGCATATCATCTACATTCCAAAAATATCTGAATAACCTTCCATGGTTACTGGTACCATTCAACATATACTTTCAAATACTTTAGGAAAAACAATAGTGTAACAATCCTTAGGTGATTCTTTATTCCATAGTACCATTATCTATACGACATAACTCTCCATAAACATACAATCATTCCACTACCTTCTAAAACAACTGACTGAGCTTCAACACTTCTTTCAGCTCATATATCATTTGTAGTCTCCTCATCATCATCCACATAAATACTACCCATATGACCATGATGATTCTCTTAATGAGATTTTCTCTTAGGGAATTGGTTTTCAAAATGCCTGTACATTCCACATTTAAAAAATCTAATTATTTTTGATGTCGTAGCAATACCATTATCCTTGTCCATGGTGTTAACTGAACCTTTTCCTTTTCACTTACTGGATTTGTGTCATTTTTTTCCACACCCAAAGCATCTTCCAGTTCCTTTGAAACAATCTCCCTCATGCCTCTTCCCAAATGATATACATGAGGGAAATTGAACTTTCTTTCCTCTATAATCATCATGAAACTCCATCTTTCTTTTATTATCTGAGTCAGGAAACTTACCAAAGTTGATATTATTGATCATATTATGAGATTTCTGATTAGGAATAATAACGATGTTTGGAATTCCAAATCCCATTTTATTTGGTTGCTCATGAAGAATATCATTCCATTGTCCATCATATCCTCCATTATCGTGAATCTTCCTATTTCCAGCCATTTTCTAAAACCCAAAAAGAATAGTGTGAGAGGTAAAAATCATGCTAGGGAAAAAATAGTAAAGGGGGAGTTCCCTCAATATCTCACATCTTAGGTTAAATTCTAAGATCGTTACCATAGTTATAGGACTATATCATATACGTATACATATCATTAGTGACATCCCTAGACATACCTTAGAAATATCTGTACGGATCTCACTAACATTTTTGCATCCGAGATTCCAAAGGTTGACTAAACCTTTCCTCTAATACCAACTGTATAGACCCGAAGCTTGACATACATGGACATTACATTACTTTTGCGGAATATTTAATACATAACAAATAAAGACACACAATAATCATAATAGTTTAGTGTCTTTGGAAACACGGAATATAATCTTCTAATCGTGGTGAAAGATCTTCAACATCTCCATTAATGATCTCCCCTTTTTTTCATACCTAAAACCATTCTTTATATCCTGGGGAAATGAAAACATAAAAAGGGTGAGCTCAAATGCTCAGTAAGGGTAAGCATGTATAAAATAAAACATACCATATACATTTGAACTTTAAAACATGAACATAATGTTTAAATATCAAAATCTCGAGCAATGACATAAAACATGGAAGTACATAAGGCATAGATCATAATAGAACAAAAATCATGATAAAATATCATGGGAATAAAACAAATAATTGTGGAAACCATTCAGCACTTGTTATGATTTCCATAGTAGCCAATCATTGTTGCCAAGACCATCTTAGTGGACAAAGTCCCTTTCTGAATCGAGTTCACTCCTCGTTTCAGTCCTATAATACTGAACCAGATTAACTTACCG
The DNA here is from genome assembly GCA_963277665.1 of Viscum album. Classification (NCBI taxonomy): domain Eukaryota; kingdom Viridiplantae; phylum Streptophyta; class Magnoliopsida; order Santalales; family Viscaceae; genus Viscum; species Viscum album. The sequence continues at coordinate 1,147,856,921 of OY728121.1, read as the reverse complement.
TTCCAGCCATGTCTATCTCATGAGATACAAATCTTTACCCAATGCATTGGAGGGAGATATAGGTCCCACCCATCTCATAATGAAATCATTCTTGAGTGTGCCACAAAATCATAAGTCATAAATCATAGCATAACCCATGTAATAAAATGGGATTCTTAAGCATCATTCCATCATAACATAATCCATAAAAATTTTATATCATTTAATCATAAGAAAATCAAAACCATTTAAATCATAGATACATATTACTTGAAACATACACATATGAAATAATGTCATCGTAGATGGAAAATAGTTTTGACAAAACACTTGATATGAATTCTTGAGGAAAATATCCTTTATTCTTTAAAATCATTTTCTTTTCACAAAATTCCATGAAATTTTAAATGAAATGGGTTTTTCTTGAAAATAATCATGCAATATTGTAGAGTAAACTTCTTGAAAATGAGGTGTTATGAAACCATAAACATCCTTTCATGCCATATAAGTTAAAAATAACATTCTCCTCGTACTTTTGTCGGAAAAGTCAAAAAGAACCTTATATGGTAACCAAATGAAAGATTACATTCATTCAATGTGGTAAAAAGTCAATAAAGGGTAAAAATGACTTTAAACATTCATGGAAGAATATTTAACATTTTATGAAAACATTTTTAGAAAACATGGACATGGATGATAAATGTAACCCTAGTAAATACTTACGTATAAGCAATCTCGTATAAAAATGAAATTGAAAATTTATCCCTTACCTTAGGTCTCATATGATTCGTATGGATCCAAACCTCCTGTATAAGGATTTAAATAATGTCATTGACTTATTAAAGAATTATATTAATTGTTATGATATCATATATGGTTCACTTATGACTTTATATTGCCCGTTATTTTGTAAATTCCATTTTATAGAGCGTTTTGGGTAAAATTGTTTCATTTGTCGTCCATGTTTTTGACTTGTAATTATTAATATGATTACTTAGATCATGATTAATTAATTCTAGAATATAAAACATGATTTATATATATTCATAATATAAATATATATAATAGATCGATAAATAGAAAGAAATACACCGTTAATGGAGACGGTAGGTCGTACGTACGCATGAACGATGTTTTCGTTTCCTTATTGAGTTCAATGGAATTAAGTATATGACATACATACATATATATATATATTTAAATCCAGTAGCTTTATAATTTCATATATTTCATTATTATTTCTTATATATACTTTATAATCATTCTTAAATGGTTAACATGGAGAATGAATCTCATCGCGTCGTGGAGAGGGTAGTCCGTACGTACGCACGAGCGATGATATCGTTTCCATGATTGTGGAATTGTATTGGAGTGTATGTATAATATTTCAGAATCAATACCAATTTACAATAATAATATATAGTTATTTATTTGAACCATTATATCCATCCAAGTAAAGTGGTGGTGGAAAATAGATTACACCACGGCGTGGAGACGGTATTCCTTACGTATAAACGCACGGTGACTTGTTTTTCCGTAGGATGGATAGATGGTGAAATTGGGTTGCTTCATACTTATAATAACATATCAGTATATGAGTGATACATATGTTATTATTTCATAATGAAACAACTAAAGAATATGAAGTGGAAGAAGAAATAAAGTTGAATGAATCGGTAACGGACATTACCTCTTCTTTGAAGCGCTTCTTTGAGACCGCCTTTTAGGGCACTAAAATTGGTCTTTGAAGAAGACCAGGACCACTAGGATGTTTCTAGGGAACTGGAGAGGATAAATTGGATGGGTTTGGCCTAGCTCGAAGGCTCAAAGTGGTGTGATAAGAGAGGGAGGATGTTCCCTTTTATAAGAGAGGAGAGGGGAACCTTTGGAAAAACTAAAAATATTATTTTATTATAAATCCATATTCGGATTTAAATAGATCCAAATTGATTTATTTATAAGCTAATGTGAGGATGGCTCGAAATCCTCACATCCAATATAATTTTGACAAGTTTAGTTTACTATTTTAACCTTATCATTTTGATTTAACTTTGAGTTAGATAATTTTACTTTTACCATGTCTTTTTGTGTTCTTACACTATAAAATTGAACATACTATAACAAGCCAAACGAACCCCAAGTTGTTTATAATTTATATATATATCTTTATCTAATTAATTTGGCCGATCCTTAGATTTTTAGGAATAAAATAACAATTAATAATATAATATTTTTTAAACAACTATTTTATGTCAATTTTTACACTATTTGGTAATTGATTTTTGTGAAAATCATAACAGAACGATTAGTTCAAACAAAGTTAATTAAATAAATAATAACATTTCATATTAACCTATAAAATTAGTTTATTTCATAAAAAGTATCAAATTACATTTATTTGGGTATTTATAACATCAATTATGTTAATATTTCATTAATAAGATAATTACTACATCATCGTTGTGTCAGAAATAAATTAATTTATTTAATGTTTAAAAATTATAAATAAAGTAACATTATGTAGGAAATATTTTTATCTTTCTAATTAATATTTATAGTAGAATTTATCTTATGTATAACTTTATATTAAAAATGATTTACTTATTAAACTTTGATTTTAACTATTTTAACCCTTCTTTAAATAAATTAATATTAAATGTCCTAATCAAATCCAAGTGGTCCTAAATGGTCATATTTTATTGATAAGGTTGTTTTTGGTCTAATTTCACTTATCCAATATAATTAGGACATTTGTTAGACTAATAATAATATCATTTTTACCCTTAATTACCTTATTTACTTTTAATCGTGGTAAATAAAAGTAAAAAGTTACTATTCACCAAAAATTATTTTCATCTCATTGAACCATATTTTACCTACTGACATAAACTGTGTCTCTCAGATTTTTGAAATTCCATTCACAAAAGTGGTAAAATTATGTTTTATGTAAATTTGAAAATTTTCCTAGGAGGAGGTTAAAAGACGGTCAAAAGTTCGATAAAATTTTTATATATCTAGAATTATTATAAAATGACTCCAATGAATTAAATTGAACTTATATATATATTATGTGTCAATTTTTACCTAATGTAAATTAAAATAAAAATAATAATTATTTTAAAAAAATTTGGTTTTTAAATAGTAACCCAGTGTTTTCACTATTTATCAAAAATTGAAAGGTTTCAGAAAAATACCAAAATTTCACCCTAGGCTAATTTCGATATTCCAAATCCAAAAATGAAGTCCATTTTGAAAGATGAAATTTAAAAAATTTCAAAAAGTGGTTATTACTATTCATAACTGCTAGTTTTAATAATATTTTAATAGCATATCGTTGATTATTGAAACTCAGAATTGCGTACAACACACGCTATCGAGGAAGGTCACGATTGCGTGTCATGTAGCCAAGTTAGGGTTGCGTGTTGTGAAAGACCCTTTTTTTGTAACGTACAACACATGACATTAGTAAAATTAAAAAGAATATTTTTCCTAAAATCTCGGGGTGTTACAGTATGAGATTCACGAATTGGGATGAAATGGGCTGACTTCGTTAGCTGATCCACTATCACCCAGATGGCATCGTTCTTTCTCACCCATCTTGGGAGACCTGTGAAAACATCCATCGCTATCTGCTGCCACTTCCAAACAAGGATTGGTATGTAATGCAACATTACTTCTAGTCTCTGATGTTATGCCTTAACCTACTGACAAGTCAAGCATCATGAAACAAACTCAGTCGCACATCTTATCGTACCAACCCACCAGAACTATGCTATCAATTCTTTATACGTTTCCTAAATTACGGGATGAATATCCCACCTGGAATGATGATACAACCTGAGAAGATCCTCCGGACAAGAAACTGGTATAAAATTCAGATTCTGAAAACACAAAACTGAATCTCCATTCAGTTTCCAACACTCAATTTTCTCCCTACCATTGAGTCTCGACCCCATGATCACACACTTAGAATCAAATATGTATTCCTCTTTAACCAAGACAAACCAGTCAGGTATCAACAAAACCGGAAATATGACCTCTCTATCGCCCTGGTCATCACATTCTAACAGCATATCAGCAATAACTGATGTCAACTATCACTGGTCTGATGCCTATTTCACCACCTGATCATATGATATTCATCTTAAGGTATCCGCCACAGAATTTCACTTACCTGGTGTGTACATAATGTCCAAATCAAACATCTATAGATATTCCATCTATCCCCTTTCTTAAAAGATCAAATCCCATTGTGAGAAAATATGATTCAAGATCTTTTGATCTGTATATACCATGGATTTCACACCAAAGATATAATTATGCCATTCTTTAAAATAATGGACCACTGCTGCCAACTCCATTTCATGAGTTCAGTAGTTCTTCTCTTGCACCCTTATCTTCCATGAGCCATATACAAAGACATGATTCCCATGCATGAGAACGCACCCCAATCCTGATCCTGATGCATCACAATACACCACATACCCTTTTCCTGATTCTGAAAAAACCAATATTAGTGCTGATGTATGACGACCCTTTAGCTCTTTGAAACAGTGCTGACATTGGTCATTACACTGGAATGGATCATTTTTTCATGTCAATGCAGTCATCGGCGAAGAAAAATGTGAAAACTCATGAACAAAATGAAAATAATACCCATCTACACCAAGAATATTCAGTATCTCAAACACATTCTTTGGTGGTTATAATGAGATAACATCCTCTCTATTTTATGGATCCACTGAAACACCACTTTCAGAAATCACATGGCCATGAAAACGAACTTCATGTATCCAAAATTCACACTATGACAATTGGGTATACAACTGCTAGTCCCTCAAGATCCGCAGCACTGTTTCCATGCGCCGCTCATTCTCCACCCTTTTCATTGAATAAACCAGAATATAGTCGACAAATACCACCACAAAAGAATCTAGATATCATTGAAATATCTGATTCATTAATTCCATAAAAACTACTAGCGCATTCGTTAGACCAAAGGGAATAACCACATATTCATAATGGCTATATCTAATTCTGAAAGATGTTTTAGAAATATCCTCCTTCCTCACACACAATTGATGATATCCCGACCTTAGGTTGATCTTGGAGAACCACTGGGATTCGCTCAACTGGTCGAAAAAATCATCAATTCGTGGAAGTGGATATTTTTTCTTTATCATAACATGGTTAATTTTATGATAATCACTAGAGAGTCTCATAGTTCCATCTGTATTTTTCACAAAAAAACAATAGTTCTGCCCACATAGACGAACTAGGATAGATAAAACCTTTGTTTTCCAACTCTTCCAACTTGTCTTTCAATTCTTTCAATTCCATAGGTGCCATCTAGTAAGAAGGAAGTGAGATAATACTTTTCCCTGGATGAAGATCAATCATAAACTCCACATCTCTTATGGAAGGTAACCCAGAGAATTATTCAGGAAAAACATCCATGAACTGATCCCCCACTGCCGGAAGAATAGTCTTCTCAACACCCTCTACCGATTCCAAAAACAACACCACCCACCAATATGATAACATACCCACTACTGGTGCCAACAAACCCTTTTCACCCTTCCTTTCATGCCACTCTCCTCTAAAGAGACGTATAACACCATCTTGTGTCGGAAAAGCCATTGTTCTAACATCACAGTTGATGAGGACCTCAAAATCCACCATCCAATCCATTCCCATGATTACATCATACTCATCCATCTCATGCACTGATAAATTCCACAGTATCTCAACCTCGCCCACAATGATACAACATGCTCTACACAAGAAAGCTTGAAACTCTCTTCGACCCAGGGGAGTTTGATGTTTTAAAACCGAGGGCATTATATCTACCCTGAAACCCAGCGACTCAACAAAAAATGCAACAATAAAAGAGTTTGAAGCACATGTATCAAACAGAACATGCATCAAGGTAGAATTTAAAAGAATAGTACATCGCAATGTGGTTGGTCCCGACAGATCATCCACCATTATCTGCTCAGCTCTAAACATATTTTTTCTTTCCACACTATTCTCTTTATTGATTTACTGAGGCGTCGTGATATTCTGAGAATCAGCATGACCCACTTTATTCTACTGATGATGAGTGTTTTGCTGTTGTAGAGACCCATAGCTTGACGTACATGGACATTACATTACTTTTTCAGAATACATAATAAATAACAAAAACAGACACACAAGGACCTTAATAGTTTAGTGTATTTGGAAACTCGAAATATATACATCTAATCATGTGGAATGATCTTCAACATCTCCCATAATGATCTTCCCTTTTTTTCCATACCTAAAACCTTTCTTTATTTCCTGGGAAAAATAAAACATAAAAAGGGTGAGCGCAAATGCTCAGTAAGGGAAAACATAGAGAACATAAAACAATCAATAAACATTTGAAAGAAAAACTTGAACATGAAATCTAAAAATTAAATCCTTGAGCAAAGAAATAATTCTTGGAAGTACGTAAGGCATATATCATAAAGGAATATCAATCATTATAAAATAGCATGGGAATAAAAAATGTAATTATGGAAACCATTCACCACTTGTTATGATTTCCATAGTAGCCAAGGAATTGATGCCAAGACCATCTTAGTAGACAAAGAACATTTCTGAATCGAGTTCACTCCTCATTTCAGTCCTGTAACACTGAACCAGATTAACTTACCGTTCCAACCATGTCTATCTCATGAGATATAAATCTTTACCCAATACATTGGAGGGAGATATAGGTCCCACCTATCTCATAATGAAATCATTCTTACTTGTGACACAAAATAAACATACATCATTCATATTATCCTAACGAATAAAATGGGTTTTATAAACATCATACCATCATCACATAATCCAAATAAATGAAATGGATATCTTTTCATAATAATAAAAGTGAAACCATGTAAATAATTGAGACATTATACATGAAACATACACATATGAAATAATGTCGTCATAGATGGAAAATGGTTTTGATAAAACACTTGAAATTAATTCTTGAGGAAAAAATAATTTCTTCTTAAAAATCATTTTCTTTTCACAAAATTTCATGCAATTTTAAAAGAAAATGATTTTTTTGAAAATAGTAATGAAATCTTTTGGAGTAGGCTTCATGAAAATAAGGCTTCATAAAACTGCAAAAAACCTTTCATGTCATTGTTTCCGATGCTTTCACCGGGGCACACGCATCCGTCTATGGAGGACGCGCAGCTGTTGCCCCGCATTCCCTCTTTCCAAAGGCCGGCGACATTCGTTCCTTGTTCAGGGACGTCTGCTCCTTGATCGAAACAGGATGATGGGATGTCAGTTCTTCCTTCCGTGGATTCTTCTTCAGAACTTGTCACCTAGTCCGAGTCTCCCTCATAGATTTAATACGTTGTTCGTGAATCTCATTCCCGGTTCCATATCTTCATGGACGTTGGTTAATTACGTTACTTCCGTCAGGACTTTCCATAGGGTCTTTACATGGTAGCAACCTTCGGTCGGAGTAGATGACAACATCAGGCATGTCGGGGCATCTCTGTGTGCATGGACATTGGGGAACCTGTATTCTTCCTCATGAGAGGGCATCTCAAGGGTGCATAACCCGAGGCAAGTATCTGAGGTTTTCCTCAGCTTCCCGTATTTAACACAGGGTATGCAGCATGTTTAACTTCTTGCGGTGACAGTTACGCCAATGGCGTTCCGTCTGAGGGTTTCCTCAGGCATCTCATGTTTATCAAGAGGTAGGCCGTGAGTTTAACATCTTGCGGAGAAAAAATAAGGGTGATCAGAACGTCCCATAGAGACGGACCGATGGTGGTGTGCCCCATAGAGGGGAGATGTCACACATTAATGGCTGATATGAACACTACTGAGGGTGGATCAGGGGAAGTGCACCCTAGGATGGGGTACATTACCATTGGTTGGGATTGAACCTCTTGGAGGTTTCCTACATACCCTGTGTAGAGGACAGGGATCAAAACCCACGTAGTTCGAAGTGGTGATGAATCGGGGTGTACACAGAGGACAAGACCCAGAGATATGTCGGGGCTTACACATGGAAAGTGTCCCATGCGCCTCTAGGAGCAGCGAGGAGGTGGATGGCATGATCCCACTAGGATGTGGCGGCCCGGGTGAGAATCAGGATGGTTGATGGATGGATGAATGAAGTGGAGGGGGAGTGAAATGGGACCATCGCAGGGGCGATGGTGATGTTGGGATTGAGCCTTGAAGAGGCTTCCTATGCATCCCCGTGGCAGGGAATCAATGTACGCATAGTTCGGGATGGTGCCGGTGAACCGACGTGAAGGTGGACCTTGGCCCGATGAATGTTTTCAGCGAACCAACTGAAGGCGGACCTTGGCTTGATGGATGTCGTCAGCGAACCAATGTAAAGGTGGACCTTGGTCCGATGCATCAGTGAACCGACGTGAAGGTGGACCTTGGTCCGATGTGCATCGTCAGTGAACCGACGTGAAGGTGGACCTTGGTCTGATGTGCATCGTCAGCGAACGGACGTGAAGGTGGACCTTGGTCCGATGGGCATCATCAGCGTACCGACGTGAAGGTGGACCTTGGTACGATGGGCATCATCATCGAACCTACGTGAAGGAGGACCTTGGTCTGATGGGCATCGTCAGTGTACCGACGTGAAGGTGGACCTTGGTCCGATGGGCATCGTCAGCGTACCGACGTGATGGTGGACCTTGGTCCGATGGGCATCGTCAGCGAACTGACGTGAAGTTGGACATTGGTCCGATGGGCATCGTCAACGTACCGATGTAAAGGTGGACCTTGGTCTGATGGGCATCGTCAGCGGACCGACGTGAAGGTGGACCTTGGTCCGATGAGAGATGGGCTTGAACCTTGGGGGGGCTTCCTACTTACAATGCCTTGACATGGATCAAAGAACTCGTAGATCAAAGGGTTTCATCGGTGAACCGACGTGAAAGTAGACCCCTGGGTCCACTAGTGGTGGTCTTGAACCTTGGGAAGGTTTCCTACGTACCATGTCTCGACATGGATCATAGTCCTCGTAGTTCAGAATGATGATGGAATAAAGTTTAACTTCATGCGGGATGGTAGTGAACCCTGACGTGAATAAACGACGGGCGGTGGGCTTGAACCTCGTGGAGGCTTCCTATGTACCATGCCTTGGCATGGATCAATGTCCTCGTAGTTCAGAATGGCGGTGGGTGTCGGCGAACCAACGTAAATGAGAGACCTTGGTCTGATGGGAGATGGGCTTGAACCTTAGGGAGGCTTCCTACGTACCATGCCTTGACATGGATCAAAGACCTCGTAGTTCAAAGGGGTTTCGTCGGCGGACCAACGTGAATGTAGACCCAGGGGGTCCACAAGTGGGGGGTGTCGGTGAACTGACATGAATTAATAATGGGTGGGCTTGAACCTCGTAGAGGCTTCCTATGTACAATGCATTGACATGGATCAAAGTCCCTATAGTTCAAATGGGAGTGCAGTTTAATGTCATGCGGGACGAGGGAATGCAGTTTAATGTCATGCTGGATGAGGGCATGTAGTTTAACGTCATGCTGGATGAGGGTGGAACTCGTTGAGAATAAACGACCGAGTGGTGGGATTGAACCTCATGGAGGCTTCCTACGTACCATGCCTTGACATGGATCAAAGACCTCGTAGTTAAAAAGGTGGGGGTCGGGGTCGGTTCTCACTCTAAGCACACGTGAGTCATGCTCGGTGTGAGAAACAAGAGGTTACAGGGACCTGACGATCACATCGCGAAGGATGCGTCCGTGAGAAGTGAAGAGTGGATTACGCATTATGCGGCCAATGGTGTTGGGACTTACTCCATGATGAAGGCCCGAAGAAAAGGATGATGATGGTTTCGGGCTTTAGCCTTGAAGAGGCTTCCTACGTATCCTCGTGGTAGGGAATCAAAGTCCGCATAGTTATCCTGATGACGTCTTACCGCCGATTGGTTGGTTTCATCGGCTTACCATTGGATTGAGTCACAACTGATTACCACTGGATGGGATCACAACGGCTTACCGCTAGATGGGATCACAACGACTTACCGATGGATGGGATCAAAATGGATAACCGCTGGATCGGTCACAACGGCTTACCACTGGATGGGGATGTGAACAGCTTACCATTAAATGGGGTCGCAACGGCTTACCACTGGATCGGGTCACAACGGCTTACCGCTGGATTGGGTCACAACGGATTACCACTAGAAAAGGATTTCAACGACTTACCACTACATAGGATCACAATAGTGGATGGGCCTTACGCGAGGAAGCAGTCCATGTGCCGCCATGGAGGGGCAATGGTGAATGGGGCTTATGCAAGGAGCTGCCCGGATGTCTTCCTCATGTCTGGATATGAGGGCATCCTAACCCATTGGTGAATTGAGGCTTCTGATTATACACCTATGCGCAAGTGAACAAGTGTGATAACACCAAGGGGTGTTGGAATTATTCCATTGTAATCATGGAATTAGGCGTCTTATGCCTGTAGCATAATGCATCTCTCGTATAGGGCAAGAGGTATCCTATCATTTGTTAGATAGGGAGTACTACTGTTTATGGTCATGTAGATAGGAATGTTAGCATCTCATGCTTGGAGAATAAGGCATCTCTCGCTTGGAACAAGAGGCATCCTATAATTTGATAGATAGGGAATACTATAGTTTATAGTCATGTAGATAGGACTATATGAATCTCATGCTAGGAGCATAAGGCATCTCTCATATAGAGAAAAAGGCATCATATCATTTGTTAGATAGGGAGTACTATAGTTTATAGTCATTTAAATAGGACTGTTAGCATCTCATGCTTGTAGAAAAAGGCATCTCTCGTATAGGGAAAGAGGCATCCTATCATTTGATAGATAGGGAGTACTACAGTTTATAGTCATGTAGATAGGACTATTGGCATCTCATTCTAGGAGTATAAGGCATCTCTTGTATAGGGAAAGAGGAATCCTATGTATGGCACATAAGGGTTACTACAGTGTAGAGTCATGTCGGTAAGACTATTAGGCAGAAGATGCCCAGAAATGGTTGGTGTTGGGACTTGCGCAAGGGCGGCCCTTTCTGGTTCAACCTGGCATATGAGCCAAGTGATACGGTTTGGAGGAGTTTCCTGAGGAATGGTTCGACTCAAGGTACTCGGGGAATTGATTATGAGAATCTCAACATACGACATGGAATGAAACCCAGAGGAATATGTCAACTCAAGTTGATTCATGGTGCGTGGAGGATTATCACTAATCATGGTATTCCATAGGTGGAAGGTGGGAGCGCATAAGTGCGTAATGGAAAATCCCGACATCCCAGCCCGAAAAGTTCGCGGTGCGACTCCCCAATTTTCATGGGGGACTGTGACGGTAGCAAAAGGACCGGCCAAGAGGGCCGGGGCCGAAGGCCGGCACTGAACCTGAGCAGGGGTGTGGGGGCACAGCCTCCGCAGTATGGACCGGTGGGCGCGAAGGTAGGATCTTCATGAAGTAGAGGTCTTCACGAAATAGCTTCGCGGAGCTTGGCCCCACGGAGCAATGGTCTCTCGCGGAGCAAAGGGGTCTCGCGGAGCAGCATCATAGAGAATAGGCTCGCGGAGAATGGACTCACGGAGAAAAGGGCTCTCGTAGAGTAGCATCACAGAGCATGGACTCACGGAGCCTCAGCTCGCGGAGCAGCAACGCGAAGGAAGCTTCTCACGGAGCATGGCTTCGCGGAGCTGAAAAGCGGAGCTCCGCTCGGCCGCCCAGGGGGAGAAGTGGCCGTGGACATCCTCTTGGAGAAGGTGGGTGAGATGGGTATTTATAGGCATGGGGTGCCGCGAAGGAGAACTCCCGTGCCGCCTCAGGTGCTTCGCGGTGCGCTCAGCGAACGACAAATTCGTTCGTGGAGAGGTACCGCCTCCAAAGCTTCGCAGCGGGCTCGCGAACGTCAAATGCGTTCGTGGAGAGTTACCACCTCCAGAGCTTAGCGGTGGGTCTTCGCGGTGCATCGTGAACGTCAAACAGGTTCGTGGAGCTTCCCGCATCATTGCTTCGCAGCGGCGCTCCGCGATCACGGAGGGGGCTTCACGAATGGGCTTCGCGAATGGGCTTCGCGAACCAGATTTCCAGCCAAACTTCAAACGTCCATAACTCCTAATCCGTAACTCCGTTCGGCCACTACGACCTACCAAATCGAAGCATGCGAAATGGACTACGATCTTGGATCATGTATGGAGGCATTTTGAAAATTTTGGGGAATATTTTTCTGGGGTCTACAACCGTATAATTTAAAAAAACATTCTTCTAGTACTTTTGCCGGAAAAGTAAAAAAAGTGCCTCGTAACGTAAACAAAAGAAAGATTCCTTACATACCATGTAGTAAAAGTCAAAAATGGGTAAAAATGACTTTAAACATACATGAAACCATTTTTATAAAATAGGTACATGGATGATTGATATAACCCCAATGAATACTTACGAATAAACAATCTTGGATAAAAATGAGATTGGAAATTTTATCCCTTACCATATGTCCGATATGCTTCATATATATCCAAAACTCATGTATAATGATTAAGTTAATGTCATTGACTTATTATAGAATCATAATCATTGTTATGATATCATATATGGTTCACTTATGACTTTATATTACCTGTTCTTTTCTAAATTCCACGTTAATGAGCATTTTGGGTAAAATCATTTCATTTATCGTATGTGTTTCGACTTTTCGTTCTTGATATTCTTACTTTTATACTGATTTACATAATTCAAGAATGTAAAACATGATTTATATATAATATATATTCATCATATACATATATATTATAGATCAATAAAAGGAATGAAATACACCGTTCATGGAGACGGTAGGTCGTACGTATGCATGAATGCTTGTTTCGTTTTCTTATTGAATTGAATGAAATTAAGTAGAGGACACACATATATATACAAATAAGTCCTGTATCATTATTATGACATATATTTAATTATTACTTATTATATATACTTTATAATCAATCTTGAATGGTTAACATGGAGAATGAATCTCATCGCGTCGTGGAGACAGTAGTCCGTACGTATGCACGAGCGATGATATCATTCCCATGATCGTGGAATTGCATTGAAGTGCATTTATAATTACTCAGAATCAATATCACTTTGCAATAATCATATATAGTTATTTATTTACACCATTATACCCATCCAATTAAGTTGGTGGTCGAAAATAGATTACACCACGGTGTGGAGACGGTATTCCGTACGTACGCACGCGCGGTGATTTCGTTTCCGTAGGATGGATAGATGGTGAAATTGGGTTGTTTCATAATTATAATAACATATAATGATATGAGTGACACTTATGTTATTACTTCATAATTGAAACAACTAATGAAGAATAAGTAGAAGAATAAATATTGTTGAACGAATTGGTAACGAATATTACCTCTTCTTTCGACCTGACTTTTTGGAACCTCCTCTTAGGGAAATAAGATTGGTCTTTGAAGAAGACCAGAACCTCTAGGATGTTTCTAGGGAAGTGGAGAAGGGAAATAGGTAGTGGTTTACCGAGATTTAAAGCTCAATGTGGTGTGAGGAAGAGAGGGAGGAGGTGCCCTTTTATAAGGGAGGAGAGGGGCACCTTTGGAATAACTAAGAATATTATTTTATTATAAAGTCTTATTCAGTTTTTAATAGCTCCAAATTGAGTTATTTAGAAGCTAAGGAAGGTATGGGTAGAAATACTCAAATATAATAAAATTTAGACAGGTTTAGGTTTCTATTTTAACCTTATCATTTATATTTAACTTTATGTTAAATAATGTTTCTTTTGTCATGTCGTCTTCTTTTCTTAAACTATATGGTTAATAAAAATACTATAACAAGGAAAACGAACCCCAAGTTATTTATTAATAATATATATAACTTTATCTATGTAATTTTTCGGAACCATAGATTTTTAGGAATAAACCAATAATTAATAATATAAAATTTGTTATAAAAACTATTTTATGTCAATTTTGACACTATTTTGTATTTGATTTTTGTGAAAATCATAAAAGCATGATTAGTTCATAAAACATTAACTAAATCAATACTAACATGTAATATTAACCTATAAAATTAGTGTAATTCATAAAAAATCTCAAATTACATTTATTTGTGTATTTATAACATCATTTATATCAATATTTCATTAATAAGATAATTACTCCATCATCATTGTGTCATTAATAAATTAAATTATTTAATGTCAAAAAATTATAAATAAAATACCATTACGTAGAAAATCGTTTTATCTTTATAATGAATATTTATAGTCTAATTTATCTTAGGTATAACCCTATATTAAAAATGATTTATTTATTAAACATTGATTTCAACTATTTTAACCCTTCTTCAAATAAATTAATAATAAATGTACTAATCTAATCCAAGTGGGACTAAATGGTCATATTTTATACCCAAGGTTGTTTTTGGTCGAATTACACTTATCCAATAGAATTAGGACATGTTTTAGGGTAATAATAATATCATTTTTACCATTAATTACCCTATTTAAATTTAACTGTGGTAAAAAAGTAAAAAGATACTATTCACCACAAATTATTTTCATCTCATTGAACCAAATATTAGCCCTTGATATTAACCGTGTCTCTCAAATTTTCGAAATTCCACTCACAGAAGTGGTAAAATTATGTTTCATATGAATTGGCCAACTCTCCGAGGAGGTGGTTAAAGACAGTGAAAAGTTCAATAAAATTTTTATATATCTAAAATTATTATAAAATGTGTCCAATGACATAAATTGAACTTATATAGGTATTATGTATCAATTTTTACCTAAAATAAATTTAAATAAATTAAATAATTATTTAAATAAAAATTCGGTTTTTGAATAGTAACCCAGTGTCATCACTATTCATCAAAAATTGAATGTTTTCAGAGAAATACAAAAAATTCACCCTAGGCTATTTTCGATATTCTAAATCCAAAAATGAAGTCCATTTTGAAAGTTTAATTTTATAAAATTTCAATAAGTGGGTATTACTATTCATAACGGCTAGTTTATATAACATATCGTTGTTTAGCGAAACTCGGTATTGCGTACAACTAACGCTATCGTGGAAGGTCGTGATTGCATGTAATGAAAGCCAAGTCACGGATGCGTGTTTTGCAAGATCATTTTGGAGTAGTGTACAACAAAAGACATTAATGAAATTAAAAGGAATATTTTTCATAAAATCTCCGGGTGTTATATTCTACCCCCCTTAAAATGAATTTCGCCCTTAAAATTTGTCGTGGTTATAAATGGTTTACTAATCGAAAGTTTTATTAATAGAAACACAAATCATAAAAAAAATACCAAAACTTGGATTTAAAAACTATAGTATGATCCGTAACTGTTACCCAATTAAAATAATCACTGGGTTTCCACATAGGATAATATAGGTGAAAATATGGACATGGAAGAGAAATATAACAATCATGTTCTGATGGAGAGTGGTAGAGAACATGGATATGAAAAATCCATAAATCATAAAGCCATAAATTAGTGATGATCTAAGTTACCATCTGATTCATCAGATATAAGAGCACTAGGACAACATTTTTTGTTTTCAATATCATTTCCCTAAAGTTGAAAATTTTGAATTAGAAGAAATACTTGCTTGATTTTGGTACAATCTCACTGTTTTTTGTGCTTTGAATAATTTCCACTTCATATTTTAAAGATATGAAGTTGAATTTGTTATTCGTGAAGTGTTAACAGATCATGTAATAGAATGATGGGTCATTCAATCTGTTTCAAACAAAAGGTTATCAAAAGTTATCAAATATACATAAGTCCATCTATGGTGAGGTTAATCGTATATGATTCCAAAAATGAACTTATACTTCATATATCATACCGCCTAATAATATAAAACTAGTTTCAACTAACCAGGGACTTCTTGTAGGCTAGTGGTAGGTGATAAAGGCCAGTTGCACTTCGGTTGTGGGTTCGATTCCCACAACCATGTCCGATGCGTTGTGTTGTCGCCCGTCCTACTGGTTGTACTTTTTCTAAAACTAAATTACTATAAAATCCCATTAATAATATCGAAAAAATTTATATCCTTAAACAATACTAACTTATGTCCTACATAATCTATTCCAATATTTAGGCTTATCTAAAATACAGCAGTCCAAGCTCATAGTATAAAGAAAATTATTACTTGAAATGTCATATAACAATCACATGAATGCAAGCATTTATCCCCCATATATCATAAGATATATCTTGTTGGTCAAATTACAAACATTTGAAAACCATAATCATGTATTCTTATGAATAATGAATACCCATTGAACCATAGTGAAATCATTAGTGCTGTAAAAATTTAACACTTTCCACATTCCAAAATCCTAAAAATTCTATATACTCAACCCATGATATAACTTAGTCCTTATTTCAATCATGATCTCATGAATACTGTCAAACATTTCATTTTCTCCTTATCCCTTCATTATGAGCATATCATCTACTTTCAAAAATATTTGAATAACTTTTCATGGTTACCTGTACCATAAAATTATTGAAAACCACAATAGACTAATACAAAAACATTCTAATACACCATAAAACTACCTCAACAACATTATTCATGAATACCAAAACATAAACGCTTCAATCCATCCTATACAATTATTGTCCGTGAATAAGTCCATCCTTGATTAAGAAGTAACTTTTTAGGTCAGGGCATTGAGTTGGGTAATGCCCATGTTCTCCACAAATAAGACATTGAACTCCATAACAGTCTGTCACTCTATGACCCTTTTCTCCACACAGATAACATTTGTCCCTCCATTTGAGGTATTCCTCAAGGTTCTTCTTCCCTACTTTAGAAATATCAATCTTCCTTTCTTTATGCTCCTCAACATGCGAACATTCATAAAAGTCTATTTTCCTCTTATTTGATGAACTAGGCATACCACTAAATTTCATCTTGTTAATCATATATCACGATGAATAATTTGGCATAATCACAATATCTTTATCTCTAGGCATTACACAATTTTGTTGGACATGGTCACCAATTTTTCCATTGGATTCAATTTTAATTGAATTCTTTCTGGTTCCCTCCATTGACTAAAACACAAAATGTATTGTATGAGAGGAAAAAATCATTCTAGGGAAAACAACATAATAAAGGGGGAGTACCTTCAATATCTAACATCTTAGGTTTAATTCTAAGATCGTTACCGTAATTCTAGGACGGTGACCTATACATATACTTAACTTTAGGGACATCCCTAGACATACCTTAGAAATATCTCCAGGGATCTCACTATAGTTTTCACATCCTAGTTTCCAAAGTTTGACTAAACCTTTCCTATGATACCAATTATAGAGACATGTAGCTTGACGTACATGGACATTACATTACTTTTGAGGAATACTTAATACATAACAAAAACAGACACACAAGGACCGTAATAGTTTAGTGTCTTTGGAAACTCGGAATATAAACATCTAATCATGTTGAAAGATCTTCAACATCTCCCATAATGATCTTCCCCTTTTTGTTTCCTTACCTAAAACCTTTCTTTATTTCTTGGGAAAAATAAAACATAAAAAGGATGAGCTCAAATGCTCAGTAAGGGCCAATATAGAGATAATAAAACAATCCATAAACATTTGAAAGCAAAAAACTTGAACATGAAATCTAAACATTAAAACCGTGAGAAAAGATATAAATCTTGGAAGTACGTAAGGAATATATAATAAAGGAACATCAATCAAGATAAAATAGCATGGCAATAAAACATGTAATTGTTGAAACCATTCAATACTTGTTATGATTTCCATAGTAGTCAAGGCATTGCTGCCAAGACCATCTTAGTGAATAAAGTCCCTTTCTGAATCGAGTTCACTCCTCATTTCAGTCTTGTAACACTGAATTGGATTAACTTACCATTCCATCCATGTCGATCTCATAAGATATAAATCTTTACCCAATGCATTGGAGGTAGATATAGGTCCCACAAATCTCATAATGAAATCATTCTTACTTGTGCCAAAAAATAAACATACATCATTCATAATAACCCAACGAATAAAATGGGTTTCATAAACATTATCCCATCATCACATAATCCATATAAAAGAAATGGATATCATTTCATAATAAGAAAATTGAAACCATGCTAATCATAAATACATTATACTTGAAACATACACATATGAAATAATGTCATCATAGATGGAAAATGGTTTTGATAAAACACATGAAATGAATTCTTGAGCAAAATAACCTTTCTTCTTAAAAATAATTTTTTTTCACAAAATTTCATGAAATTTTAAAATAAAAGGATTTTGTATAAAATAGTCATAAAATATTTTGGAGGATTCTTCATGAACATAAGGCTTTATAAGTCCTCAAAAATCCTTTCATGCCATATAATTTAAAAATACATTCTTCTCGTACTTTTGCAGGAAAAGTCAAAAAAGTACCTCATAACGTAAACAAAAGAAAGATTCCTTACATACCATGTATTAAAAGTAAAAAATGGTTTAAAAGGTCTTTAAACGTACATGAAATAATTTTTAGAAAATAGGGACATGGATGATTGATATAACCCCAGTGAATACTTGCAAATAAACAATCTTGGATTAAAATGAGATTGGAAAAGTTATCCCTTACCTTATGTCTGATATGCTTCGTATGTATCCAAAACTCCGGTATAATGATTTATATAATGTCATAGAATTATTATAGAATCATATTCATTGTTATGATATCATATATGGTTCACTTATGAATTTATATTACCCGTTCCTTTGTAAATTCCATGTTAAAGAGCGTTTTTGGTAAAATCGTTTCATTTATTGTATGTGTTTCGACTTGTCGTTCTTGATATTATTACATGTATCCTGATTTACATTATTCCAGAATGTAAAACATGATATATATATAATATATATTCATCATATTAATATATATTATAGATCGATAATATGAATGAAATACACCGTTCATGGATACGGTAGGCCGTACGTACGCATGAACACTGTTTTCGTTTCCTTATTGAATTGAATGAAATTAAGTAGATGACATACATATATATACACATAAATCTGGTATCATTATTATTTCATATATTTCATTATTAATTATTATATATACTTTATAATCATTCATCAATGGTTAACATGGAGAATGAATCTCATCGCGTCGTGGAGACGGTAGTCCACACGTACGCACGAGCGATGATATCATTCCCATGATCGTGGAATTGCATTTAAGTGTATGTATAATATTTCAAAATCAATATCACATTGTAATAATCATATATATTTATTTATATACAAAATTATACCCATCCAAGTAAGGAGGTGGTCGAAAACAGATTACACCAAGGCGTGGAGATGATATTATGTACGTACGCACGCACGATGATTTCGTTTTCTGTTGGATGGATAAATGGTGAAATAGAGTTGTTTCATTATTATAATAACATATATGTATATTAGTGATACTGATATTATTACTTCATAATGAAACAACTAAAGAAGAAGAAGTAGAAGAAGAAATAAATTTGAAAGAATCGGAAACGGATATTACCTCTTCTTTCGACATGTCTTTTTGAAACCTCCTATTTGGGAACTATGATTGGTCTTTGAAGAAGACCAGAACCTCTAGGATATTTGTTGGAAAGTGTAGAAGATAAATTGTCATGGATTGTCCGAGCATGAAGGCTCAAAGTGGTGTGAGGAAGAGAGGGAGGAGGTGCGCTTTTATATGGAGGATAGAGGCACCTTTGAAATAACTAAAAATATTATTTTATTATAAAGTCATATTCGGTTTTTAATAGATCCAAATTGAGTTATTTAGAAGCTAATGTTGGGATGGGTCTAAATCCTCTCATCCATTTGAATTTATACAAGTTTATGTTTCTATTTTAACCTTATCATTTAGATTTAACATTAAGTTAAATAATTTTTCTTTTGTCGTGTCGTCTTGTTTTCTTACACTATAAGGTTAACAAACCTACTACAACAAGCCACAAAAACCCCATGTTGTTCATTATTAATATATATATCCATATCTAATTAATTTTGACGAACCTTAGATTTTTAAGAATAATATAACAAATAATAATATAATATATGTTTTAAAAACTATTTTAGGTCTATTTTGACACTATTTGGTATTTGATTTTTGTGAAACTCATAACAACAGGATTAGTTCGAACAAAGTTAACTAAATCAATAAACATTTTCCATATTAATCTATAAAATTAGTGTAATTCATAAAATTTATCATATTTCATTTATTTGGGTATTTATAACATCAATTATATCAATATTTCATTAATAAGATAATTACTACATCATCATTGTGTCATCAATAAATTAAATTATTTAATGTCTGAAAATTATAAATAAAATACAATTATGTAGGAAATTGTATTATATTTCTAATCAATTTTTATAGTCTAATTTATCTTATGTATAACCCTATATTTATAATGATTTAGTTAATAAACATTGATTTTGACTATTTTAACCCTTCTTTAAATAAATTAATAATAAATGTCATAATATAATCAAAGTGGGCCTAAATGGTCATATTTTATTCATAAGGTTGTTTGTGGTCGATTTACACTTATCCAATAGAATTAGGACATGTGTTAGGGTAATAATAATATCATTTTTACCCTTAATTACCATATTTACTTTTAACTGTGGTAAAAAAAGTAATAAGTAACTATTCACCAAAAATTATTTTCATCTCATTGAACCACATTTTAGTCCTTGATATTATCCATGTCTCTCGGATTTTTGAAATTTCACTCATAGAAGTGGTAAAATTAATTTTAATGTGAATTTGCAAATTCTCCTAGGAGGTGGGTAAAAGACGGTAAAAAGTTAAATAAAATTTTTTATATGTAAAATTATTATAAAATGACTCCAATGACTTAAATTGAACTTATATAGGTATTATGTATCAATTTTGAACTAAAATAAATTTAAATAATGTAAATAATTATTTAAATAAAAAGTCGGTTTTCGAATAATAACCCAGTGTTTTCACTATTCATCAAAAATTGAATGTTTTCAGAAAAATACCAAAAATTCTACCTAGGCTAATTTTGATATTATGAATCCAAAAATAAAGTCCATTTTGAATGATAAAATTTATAAAATTTCAAAAAGTGGGTATTACTATTCATAACAGCTAGTTTATATAACATATCGTTGTTTAGCGAAACTCGGTATTGCATACAACACACGCTATCGTGGAAGGTCGCGATTGCGTGTATTGAAAGCCAAGTCAGGGATGCATTTTGTGCAAGCTCTTTTTTGTGTAGCATACAACACAAGACATTAATGAAATTAAAAAGAATATTTTTCATAAAATCTTGGGGTGTTACAGTTGTCCATATCCCATCGAAGCATATAATGTCTGTGATCCCTGAGGATTGTCACGCTCACCTGACCATGAAGCATTCCGACAATAATGATGTAGATTCCCCATCAACATACAATTATAACATTCTTGAGGTTGTGTCATAAAATCCCACTTGATTTGGCTTGTAGAACCACACTAAAAACATCCCAGCTTGCTATGGGGCTTCGGAGGAAGATTTACCGATCATGCCATAAGATTCTATGCCATATTCCCGCCCTGGAAATAAGTGTCCCCCATTCACTTGAACCCAACATTAGAGTTCCCATTATTCCCATGGGTACCACCATGATTCCACCACCCAGAGCACCCAAAAAATCCCTCTCAGCCTCATAGGCTCTATTCACCATTTCTGTGTAATCAACTATACACAACACCGCTATCTTTGAACGGATTTCTTATCTTAACCCCTCTTCAAATATCCATGACTTCAACGACGTGCTACCCACCACCTTGGGTGAAAACTTCACTAAGTTCATAAACATAGATGCATACTCTATCAGATACATAAGCTCTTGCCTCGAACTGAAGAAATAATTCTTACGCAGAATTCTAAATGTATGTGGTTTGAATTTTTTGTTAAACAATTACTCAAAGCCTTCCCACATCATACCCTGGTCCGTCCGTGCTTAGACTGCCAAATCCCACCACTGAAGGGCATGTTATTCCAACATATATATGGACAAAATCACCTTTAACTCTACCAGTGTTCCCAAGAAGTCGAAGATCTTTTTCATTGTATTAAACCATGATTTTTCCCACTCTGCCTATGAATCACCCCTGAGGATGGGTGCATTCTTCTTTTGAAACTCAACCGCATTCTCTACATGCCTTGGTTCATCCATTTTATTTCCAATTTCCAAAGCATTGAATGATTGCACTATGCTTTTCACTTACTGTTGGTTCACCTGGGGCTCAGGTGTAACCACGTTCTCATTGGACACCTCTGGTTGGTCTCTAAGACGCCTATTTGATGCCATTTTCATAAACAGAAAAGAAAAACCATGAGTCTCAGTTCCATAGACATCATGGATTCCCAATTCAAATTACATTACATATCACTATCACAACAAGGAATTCCACAAGTTCACATTTCCAATGATTCACCATTTTGAAAACCAAACCATTTTAAAAATACCAAATTTATTCACATTAAGTTTCACATAAAATACATTTCTCAATTCAGCCCATAAATCAGTATACCACAATAAAATATGCATCATAGTGGGTATTCATTTCTACCATTCATGTCATGCTCATCTCATTGGATACATCGATGACAATGAGATATCCAATGCCTATAAGTGTCTCCAAAACACTTATGTACCCAACTCCCTTGAAACTTGAATTTCAGCATAAAAGGGTTAGCTACGTCCTTTTATGCTATACATTTTCAGTTTCGACATTCTTACTCCTTGCTACCATCCCAACTCAAGGAATGTAACACAACGAATGTGAACACCGAATCCAAGAATCAAATCCAAATTAACAAACAAAATTATAGCACTTGTAACATGCCTCCCCTACCTCATTGTATTGAGGAGGCGGTGAGGGCTACACGGCCTTAACCGATGCTCCAAAGATTCCAATGTCTAGCAAGAAATGCTTAGGGCTTCAAGATCAAGTTGGGGAAAGATTTTCCCTTTAAAAAACCAACTATAAAATCCACTATGAGACACTATATGATGCATGTAAATTCAATAACCCAACCATGAATTCTCAAAAGGAAACCATGTTGTTCCACAACACAACTCAAAACCAAAAAAACTAGACATGTCTACACAACACCAGAGTACACTACATAAACTAAACAACCAAACACCACAAGCCATGACACCACCCCAGCTCCATGCCATTATCCAAGATCCAAGATGCACCAAGGGATCTCAATGTACCACTAAAGGAGGGTGATGCCTTACCTTTTCCAATGTCACAGTACTCAACATCTGCAAAGACACCATAGTGAAAAAGTAGGGGGTGATTACTAAAACTCAGTTGGATTTACCCAACATACTTCCCTTCACATGACACTAGGATAAAACAGTTAGCACATTTATATAAAATAGTTTATATAAATTAAATCACATGTGTAACCATTTTCATAAGCCAAACATTCCCTTACCAAGCCATCACACCCAAACCAAACAACCAAGGGAAGGCCCACCAAACATGCCACAAGATAACTCATCATTTACACGTTAGCACAACAACTTCCATCTTGAACAGAAATGCACAACAACACAACCAAAACAACCAATCAATCAAATGGTGGAGCTTCTGTCCAACCTATTCACCCATTCACACTTAGTGGAAATTCCGGTCCACATACCATTGATGGTGGCCTTTCCGTCCAATATCCATACCCTTTTTATAGCGGTACTTCCCGCAACTTCCACAAACATTACAAACAAGTCAAGAAAAGGATATAACCCACCAAGGTCACAACCACATTAAATCAACCAATTCCATTACATATCAATCCACTTCAATAAATAAACCATTTATTGAAAACTGTTTTCCATGTCAAAAAAATTCAATAAAACAACCCCTTTTATTGAAAAAAATTTCCATCAATCATTTTCACAAATCAAACATATTATCCCATTTTGAAATCTCCATTTTAAAATCTATAAGAATAGAATTTCATCATAAAACCCCCTTTTTTCAAAAAAATCCCCTAAACTTCACCCAAGGGATTTCCAACCAATTTCGCATAACAAATCAAAATTAAATTTTAGAACAAAAATTAATAGTAACAAAGAACCACTAGTTCTAACCAAGTTGATTCGAGAGAGAAGCCACCTTCCTTTTAGGTTCTTGAGAAATCGACCCACAAGCCACCGCACCTCAAACCCGGTGAATGCACCACTGAAACCTCTCTAGATCCCTTCCCCTAGAATCCATAAACCATGGAAACATCATTAATGGAAACCACAAACCTAGATCTACACACAACTAGTGTAGATATTGAAAACCAAGAAATAGGAAAGAGAATATCTAGAGGAAAATACAAGACATACAAGAGTAGAGACTTACCCGGGAGAAACCACCTACAAACCACTAAGAAACCTCTTTAAAATCCTTACAACCCAAGTGGGAGAGTCTCTCTAACCCCTAAGAACCTGACATCCCAAGTGGGGATCAAGTGGGAGGAGGTTTTGAGTGTTATAGGTAAAGCCCAAGGGATCCCAGAACATATAAACCTATTATTAAGTGGCTGCACGGTTATCCCACATGGTTTGGCAGACTGTGCGCTAATCGTGCACACGCTACTGCCTCAGGATCAAGGGTCCTCATTGTTTCCTTGCACAGTTTGGAAAACCTTGCACATGTAGTGTGAAGCCTACTATCTCCCTTAAATGGTTTCTTGGGGAATCCGCACGGATTCCACTAACCGTGCTCAAACCATGCACCCATTTAAAAGCCACCATACTCATCCAAAACCATTCCAAACATTCCCAACCTATTCCAACCTCATCCCATGAACTTTAAACACATGAAAATGAATAAACTAAGGAAAAATACTTCAAACTGGGG
The DNA here is from genome assembly GCA_963277665.1 of Viscum album. Lineage (NCBI taxonomy): Eukaryota > Viridiplantae > Streptophyta > Magnoliopsida > Santalales > Viscaceae > Viscum > Viscum album. Next base: position 1,147,831,977 of record OY728121.1, on the reverse strand, counting down.
GTGCTCCAGGTTCCATTCATATTATTTCTATGAATGGATTCTATTTTGATGAAATGATGTTTATGAAGCCATTTTCTCTTTCAAAGGTTATATGCTTATGGACCCTATTTCTCTCTCCTGTGTTTAACATTTATAAAACCAATTTATCATTTACAATTTATATTTTTATGAAACTCTTTTCTATTTTAGGTGGTTTATTCTTATCAAAACTAATTATTTTCTTGTGACATGATTTGATGAAATGGTTATTAATCCAATCTCTTTTCCTCATATTTTGATATGATTACATGTTTATGACACCCATTTCATTTCAGGGGTTATTTTATGATTGTATATTATCTTGTGGCACACGGGTGTATTATTTAATTATGAAAAGGTTGTGAACTATATCTCCCTCAAATTAATTGGGTGGTAAATTATATCACTGGCGATATATATGGCCGGAATAGAGAGTGAACATGGTTCAATAAAATAATATGATTTCAATGATGGTCTTGGGAGTTAACAATAACTACTAAGATAGTGTTGGCAGGGAACCATGGCTACTATGATGGGTTGGGAAGTGAATCAATTCCATAAAAAATTAAATTGATACAAACAGGGATGGTGGTGTGTCCTACCCAGTTGGTGTTTCCCTCATGATGTTCCCTAACATGATTTGGAAAAAATGCTCGACTTATATGGAATGATTTTATTTTATTATGTGAATGACATAAATTATATGTCTTATTCCTTTACTATTTTCTCTTGGATTATTCTTATTATTCAATTATGATTTAGGTCTTATGAACTAATAATATTTATACCTTGACTCTTGTACAAATTCATTGATATGTATGTAACGATATTCGATTGTTATTATCATATTCTTATATTATTATGATCATGTTATGCTTATGTATCTTCTTTATTTTCCATTATTGATCATCTAATATTGACATTTTTCTTGTTTCCTTTCCGAAATATATGAAGAAACATTTTATGTGGAATTACTGATGGCTAATATTTTTTTGGGAGACAATGAATATATTTCAGGAAGATAAAATATTTTGTTTCATGATTCCAAAGACACAAAACTATTTTCATCCTTAATAATTAACTTCTATAATGATATGAATATTCATCTAAATTATTTTAATATCAATATACGTTAATTCTGGTTTTATCTATTCGGGATCAAAGGAATGGTTTAGTTAAAATTTTGAAAATAGGATGAGAATTGTTTTTGAGATCCCTAGGGATATTTCAAAGGCTATGTCTAGGGATGTATATAAGGGAAATATTAAGCTTCTGTATATTAAATAATGTGTCATAATTTATACATCCTACAAGTAAATTTTCATGATTATGTGGGTTTTTTCTATGATAAGTGTAACAAATTTTTCTTTCTAGTTTTTGTTAATAGGGGAAAAAATAAGCTAAGTTAACACTGAATATGAAGGATAATTTGGTGAATATGAGCAATGAAATTGGATAATTAATGGAGAGGAATATATTATGATTATTTCAAATTATCTATCATGATACATGATTAATAATATAAAATTTGGTGATATTACTGACACCTAAAATAAGAGTAATATAGAATTTTATAAAAAAGAAATTGTTAGGAACATAGAGGAGAGAATATTCAGCTTCTTATATGTCAATATGAAGTAAATTAGAACCTTATGGATTGCCTAAAATAGAAGGGAAGGTGTTATCTGTATAGGAAAAAGGGTCATAAAATGATGAATCATCATCTTGTTTAATGTCTTATCTTTTTAAAAAATTGGAATTACCCAACTCAATTACATGAAGTAATAATTTACTTCAAAACCATATAAAGACATATTACATTCCAATAATTGAAGAAAAAGTATTGATGTGTACATGTATTTCAATTCATGAATTATATAAGGATTTTTGTGTTCATGTTGTTTTGATTAGGATTTCATGGAATATATTTAATGGTTTTGATAGACAAGTGAATTTATTTGATGTTAAGGTGAAACTTTTACTAAGGGAATATTTCTCTAAATATGTTCTTGATATTGAGATAGTGTTGTTTGGATTAATATCTATATAATATGAATAAGTAAATTGGATGGTTCTGATTACCTTGTAATAAATAAAGTATTTTTTCAAAAAGATGATTTTTTTTCTAAGGGATGGAGTTTACAACATTTTTTTATTTAAATTATATATCCAATATGCTTTGGAATATGGAAACATTCATGTTTTGAAAAAGTATTTATAATAATTTAAGTTATTACCATGTCTCAAGAGATTACATGATGAAGATAGTCACGTGTTTGGTAAGTGAAATATAAGAGCTACTTTTTTTATGGGGGACAAATTTTAAGTTTATTTTGGGAAATTTAGTGACCTTATTTGTAAATTTTTGGAATTTTATGTTTTTTAAGGGTTATAAGGATGGCCATATATTGAATGAATTATGTTATAATTTATATGAGGTTTTAGTGATTAAAGAATTATCTCAGTATATTAGGATATAGGAATATTTAATAACCTATGATACCCATTTTTTATTGATAATAAAAAAATATGGATTAAATGACTTATCATCCTAATTTTTAATTTCATAATATGTTAGTGCTTTAGTAATGAAAAATTCACCTTAATTTCCTAAATTAAAAGACAATGTGAAATTTTTCAATGCATAACAAAATGTGGAGATTGTGTATATGAAATTTAATGGAATCAAGTAATTCTATCTTATTCTTTAAATAATTCAAATATAGTATAATGATCATGAAATAAAATGTTGTCCCATTATCACCATTTTTTGATGATTTCAATAAACTTTTTCAAGCCTCTTGGTGTTTTGTATTTGTGATCAATAACATTCTCCTAATAATTTCCTATATCAGTCTCCATCTAATTATTGGTTTTAGATTTCTCTTCCATTTCCTTTTTTTCACTTCCCAACTATGTATGTATTTGTGGAAACCATGTTATGACATACATTGGGTAACCATTATGGTTCCCACATTTTTTTTCAAAGGAAGTTTTAGTAATCATTTTTATGATATGGGTTTATATGAATAGAAAAATACAATATTATTTCATTGATAATCCTATTTATATTTTAGGGAAAAATTCATTTTAAAGGGTATAGATGTAGAACCATGAGATATTGTGATGTTTTTTCAAATTATTTACCTTTTTTTTGTTTTTTCCATTTCACAAAACATTGAATATAAAATTTTTAATATGAAAGCACTATGTTTAGAATGAATTTCACACAACACAAAGTCAATGTTGAACTACATGGAACACTTATATTATAATGAGAACACATAAAACTCTATTTGGATTGTGTTACAGAAAATTTAGAATTCCTTTGATAGCTTTGGTTAAATAAAATTCTTAGTTTTACAGAACTACTATATACTATTAATAATTTTACTAAATTATTATTATAGTTACCAGCAAGTGGTTTTAATGAATGATATAAATATTATTTACTAATCTATGAAAATTTGATTTAAAAATATACATAAAATTAATCCTTCAGTTATCCGTTAGTTATAAATGGAATTATGAACTATTTAAAAATATTGAATTTCTATTTCAAGGAAAAACGTTTTTCTATGAACAAACACCATTTTTTCTCAATAAATAAAATTATAACATTTTATGAATTTTTAATAATTTATATATATAATATATTAAAAATTTTGTCATACTCTTATAATTGATTTGATAGACATAATATAAGCATAAATCTAATTTTATAAATAAATAGTTATATTCATCAAAATGGTAATTATACCACCTTCGAATGGTGGTCCTATTTGAACTCTAATTTTTGAATCATTTATTATTTTTATTTTACAAAATAAATGAATTTTTTAAGTGTAAAATCAAAATCTAATTTTATTTAATTTTTGATATTTTTATGAGAGGATTCATTTTTTCATTGAAAGTAAAAAACAAATAATTTTAATTCAAAACTGTTATTTCATCAAATTTATTTATATAGTTAAATTATATTTTTTAGGTATTATAAGATCAATTATACATAAATTAATCCAATATAATTTATTATAACCAACTTATCAATGAAATTGGACATAGAAACATTTCAATCTTTTATAGTTTCTCTCTTCAAAAATATATTATCTCGTCCTGTATTCCTTATTAATTTTAAGTATATTTCTTCCAATTATATGATTAAAATTTGGAAATATGGATTCCATATTTTGAATAATAATAATTTAGAATGTCAAATTTTATAAATATAATTTTTTACAAATACATTAGTCAAAGTAATTATAATTAATTGCAATGATTTATGTAAAATTCTGTTTACTTAGTGCGTAAAAAGTAACTTATGTGGAAAAATAACGTTAAAACAAGTCTAAAGGTAATTGGATGGCCATATTATAACCATATAATTCTATGGATATAAAATGGAACATTATTGGATGGATATGTTATAAGGTATACACCTAAATTGTTTTTAACTTTTTATATTTACAATAATACCACTCTTCCTACCTATAAAATGTCACTCACCCCCTCAATTCATCACAACTCACAAAACATTAAATCAGAAATTCCCTACCCAAATATCCACCAGAAATAGATCCATTGATATAAGAGTTCTAAATTTTTTCATAAATCCGTTTATGGAAGCCCTTTGGTGGAATCTAAATGGAGTTACCCAAAGAAGAGGTTTCACCCTTCCTTAAGAACATTAATATTATTTATTTTTCCACCACTCAATTATTTTTACACAATTATTATATATTATCTTCAGTATCCTAAATATTATGATATTTTTTGTTCTAATATTTTAACCAACAACAATATACACATCAGTCATATGTTAATGAATTTACCATTCATGAATAGGACTATCAACCGACTCACAAAACAATGTCGTTCTCTTTCCCTATACCCCATCTAATGGTTGGGAATTAGGATCAAAATAATATTTTTATGTGATATATATGACATATATTAATTCTTTATTCTGGTGTAATTATTATATAAAACATAACTTCAACCATTCAATTTTTTTTAAATATGCTAAATTCGTTTCAGAACGCGTGGACTACCGCCTCCTCAAAGCGATGTGACTCAATCACACTTTTCATGGGATGCATTAATGATGGTTTCAGTAAATTTATATGATATATATGAAATAATAATTATAATGTAATGATAATATACATATATAATTTTTTTTATTTAAATTCTTTTTTTCAATAAGATTATAAAATATAAAAAACGTTAATGCATACATACGTCCTACCATCTCAATGAATGGTGTATTCCATTACAAATTTCTACCTTTCATAAATTATTATAAATATTTATTTAATAAATATTTATTTTTTTATATAATTTTTACATTTTTCAAACAACTAAATCATGATACTTGTAATAGGATCAAGAATAAAAAGTCAAAACATATACGAAAAACGAAGTAGATAATATCAAAAATATAACATTAACATGGAATGATTAATAAAAGGCAAAACATAATTCTATAATAATATAATATACGATATCAGATATTATAATATAGTTATTTTTTATATTTAAAAGAATCTTGAACATATTATATGATAGTTTCAAACATGTACACAAAATGTCATGAGTAATGTTAATGTTTTCTCATCTCACATTTATTTCTATGAGAGTTATGCTTTATTCATCAGTAATTTATTTTTTTTGGGGTATATAAAACCCATAAAATTATTATGTGTTAGTTATATATAAATTTATTTGTTTTTACATATCTATTTTATGATATTTATTTCACAGGGTTTATGGTACAAATGATATCAAATCAGTAATGTTATTGTTGTCTCAATTTTAAATCTTTTCGATACATTCCATGTTATGCACTAATTTTTTATATGGGGTGTATATATTTCCATTTATAATGTTATATCATTAAAAAAATTATTTTAGTTATATTTTATTCTTAATTTAACATTATTATATCATTTAATTTATGATTCAAAATTACCAAATTGGTAACATTTTGTTGTTGCAATCTCATCGTTTATAGGGATTGTATTGGAATATTCTTTCCTTGAAATAATATTATGATTCATCTCACAAGAACTCTCATTAATTTTTTTAACCAATGGTTGTTGATAAAATATGCATATATTTTTACCTTTTTCCACTCTTTCAAACATAAGATAATTAAGAATGTGTTTCAAATAAAATTCGATTTTAGCACTCTCTTTGGTCAGAAATCTATATTCATTCAGAACAATATTTTCTAAAATATTTTAAAAAATGATTACATATTCACCAATGATATATAATATAAAATATTACCCATGCATTATCATATATAAAAACTATGTTTAAAAAATTATTTTTGTAATCATTTAATGATGCAAAAGAAATGTTTGATATTTACATATTTATTTTCCATCATGATCATAATTTTTTTAAGCCTTTTCTAAAATTATACAAGATTTCATGTTGTTTAATTTCTTCCAAATTCTCTATATATTCATGTATTTTAATGTGGTTTGAAAATAAAAATCATTTAATAAGATTTTAAGATTCAATTTTTTTTAAAATTAATTCCAATGTTCTCTTAAAATTCTTTCAAAAATATTATTGAAGAAAATGATTTTGAAGAATGATTTATGTTTAGAATTTTTTTTATTATTTTCAAGAATCATTTATATTTTTACAAGGAAAATGGTATTCAAATTTATTTTAATATTATTTTAAAATGTCTCAATGGTATTTTGAACGAAACAGATTTTTAAAATGTTTTATGTTTTGAATTTGTTTTTAATAATAAAGGATATTTTATTCATGAAATGATTTAAAATATTTCTAAACAATTATGTTCTATATATTTTTAAATCTATTGGTGTTACTCATGTCCTACTGGGGATATGTTCTACGGTTTCCTTTCATATTATTTCTCTTAATGGTAAATGTTTTTATGTCATGATTTTATGGAACTTGTTTCTCCTTCACATGTTATATATTTGTAAAACATGATTCTCTCTCACGAGTTATATTTTTATGAAACTAATTTCTCATTAATGTGTACCATGTTTAAAAATTATATTTCGAATTCATGGGTTTTATTATTATAAAACATACATATTTTCACAGGTTAGAATTCTATAAATTCAAAATGAAACATATCTATTTTACATTGGTTATGATATGGTGATATGGTTATGATACTAATATCATCTCTTGGGTTATGAAATTATTTTTTATGATCTTGTGGTACACAAATGTATGATTTAAATATGAGATGGGTGGGTCCTATATATCCCTCTAATTCATCTGGTAGATAATTAAATCTCATGATATAGATATAGAGGTAATGGGAAGTAAAGAATTTTTTCCTCTAAGACGGTCTTGAGAGTGAACCATTACTACCAATATGGTCTTGGGAGTGAACCATGACTAGTAAGATAGTTTGGGGAGTGAACCCATTCAACAAAAAAAAAAGGGATCTGAAAGGGGATTTTGGTTTGTCCAACCTAGTAGGTGTGGCCACCATGAAGTCCCCTAATATGTTTTTGAAATAAGACATGGATTATATGGAATTATTTTGTATGATTAAATATATTCTACACAATCAATTTCATATTCCTATGTTACGGTCTCATGGATTATAGTATTTATTTTGTTAAGATTCATGTATTATGAACAAATTTTTTTCCCATGACTCAGGTACATAATTTTTAACAAGAAAGGTATGATCATAAAAATTTATTGTCATGTTATCATTCCATTATAATAATTTATTCACTGGTATCTAATTTATTTCCCCTTACTCAGAATCTAATCTCACCATTTCTTATGTTTCATTTATCTTGGTTATGAGTCATGGTTTTATGTAAAATTACTAAGTTGGAGGATATTATTTGAAACATTAAAGATATTTAAATAATTTATAATTGTTTTCCATGATTCCAAAGACAAAAATCTAGTATTCTCCTTCGGGATTCTCTTTTTTAATGTGCTGAATAGTCATTTAAATAGATGTAATATCAATATATGTTAACCCTGGGTCTCTATACAGAAACCCCCAAAAGTAACAATCAACAGAAATATCATTGAAAAACAATGAAGATAAAACAATTAATTATATACTATATAAAAAGGGGTAGTATATACTCCACAGAAAATATTTAAGTGGGGAATATTACATTCAAATCACTAATTTAAAAAGTGGGATGAAAATCCCAAACAACAATAGTAACATCTGAATCAGAAACCCAAAATGTAATAATAATCAAATTAAATATTTAAATAACATAATGATAAAATAAGTAATGATATAATATTTTATATGTTTAATTATATTCATCACACAAAATAAGTAAGTGGTGAATATGACATTTTTCATATGGATGTAAAAAGTGTGATGAAAATCCTTCACCTTGAGTCTAATATGTCATGATTTTACTCTATATTCCAGAATAATAGAATTATTTTAATTATTTAAATTATTCATAACCATCACCAACCCTATTATTACATGTATTACACTTATAAAAATTTTATATACATTTACATAATAAGTAATTTTTATGTTAGATGTTTTGACCATATTCAGCTTATGTGTCAAAACATGATTTGATAGGTCAACAATGATAAATGAATTCATTATTTAATATTATCTGGAATAATTAAAATGAAATAATTATCAATTTTTTGTAGAAATTATACTTTTTAAATTATATAGGAATGATGGTTATAAAAAATGAACAGATGTTACTATTATGGATATTGTAGGTCGTATGCACACATTAGTAATGTTCCAATTTTTTAATAATCATTATGGAATGAAAATAAGATAAATTTATATATAAAGAATAAAAATTATATCATAATTTCCATATTTTTTAATTTATATAATAATATATATCTTGTTTTTGATGTGGTGATTAAAAAGTATGAATCACATCTCTTCGAGGAGGCGGTTCTATACACTACCATGAAGGGCATTATCACCTTTTCATTGTGTGAAATTGAAATAAGAAATCGGTATATTGTATGTACATATAGATAATTATGAAATTAATGTCATAATTCTTCCATGTATATCATATAATTTTATTAAACCCATCATTAATACATTTCATGCAAAGCATGAATGAATCACATTGCTTTTAGGAGGTGGTTGTCTACACGTAAAATAATCGATGTTTTATTCTTCCAAAAAAATGGATAGGAAGAAGGTATGAGTTAATTAATAATTTAATAAAAATAAAAAAATCATTAATATCACATGTATCTTTTATAAACATTATTTCTATAATAATTCCGTACAATGATAGGTGGTAATGGAAAAAATGAATGACATCATTTCATATGGCATTAGTATGTCGTACACATGAACGATGATTTCATTACCCATTTGATGAAATTTTATATTGAAAACATGAAATAATAAAATATCAAAATATTTAATACACATATTATATTATATAATTATTTAATACGAAAAATTTAAGGGGTGGAATGGAATTAAAAGAAAAGTTCTCATTGATGAGTGTTACCTCTTCTATGGGTGACACCTTTTGGTGTGCATCCAAATAATTCCTTGTTTTTCATTCTTAAATTGGATAAGCTTATATTATGATAAAAAGGATGTTGGTAGTTTATTTTGGATGTGTTTTCATGATATATAATTATTTATATGTGTGAATATATGGGGATGGTTATTTCTATTTTATAGTGGAGGAGGTGTGGAATTCATGTAAATACAAGAAGATAAAAACTATTACGAGATCTTTCTAACCTCATGTTCTTAAAAAAGGAAAAAGGATGGATAAAAGGGAATTTATGGTATATAGAGTCTTACATCACAAAAAATTAATTCATTTTTTAATCATTTTAATAATTAATTTCAAGGGTTCCTTAATTTATTCATTTGATTTTCCATTGAGGTTCTCATATTTATAACCAATATAATTCATCAATGAAGATTAAATTAAATTTATAATTGTTATAAAATATTGAACCACTATCTTTATATATGAAACTAAATTATAAACTAAAAATCCCATGTGTGTTGGATGTTATATTTAAAATAACTATATGTAATGCGCCCAAATAATAATTTAACCCTAAAAGTGCAAACAATTATTTTATTATTTCGGGCATAATATGTTCATTATAAATTTATATTGGCCCATTAATGGAACATAATTTCTATTTATTAAAATTTAAAATTCCCTTTACGTATTATTGTTATTTTATTAAATTTTAAACATTTAATAAAATATCATGTATTTTGGAACATCATTATTTTCAATTTTGACATTTTATATTTTAATAAAATTTTAAAAATAAAAACAAAAATGAAATTAAATCATATTAACTATATATATTTTTAATGTGATATTATCAACTAAAATAATAATGGACCCCAAAAAATAAATCTATTTTCCATTATTTTAATATTTTTTAATTTCATTTATTTTATTTATTTATTAACAATATATTCCATGAGTTTGCATTCTTAAAAATTTAATGTAGTTATATCATCTCTAAAATATAAAAATAAATTATTAATATAAAAATTTTAATTTATTTTTAAAAAAATATTTATAACAATACTTATATTGTTTTCCATATCCCCATTGGATTTTAGAAAAGAAAATGAAGAACGGTACATGTTTTTTCTTTATATTTTTTAATCTTATTGTATGGGTCACTTTAAATAAATAGTATCCCCAATAACTCATTTAAGTTTAAAATATGGTTATATGGGTTGATATATTTCCATAAAATGGGGATTTCGATAGGTTTAATGTCATTGACTCTTTAATATTAATTTTTACCCACTAAGTAGATTCATTTTTACAAAAATCACTATAAATAAATTTTATTCATTTTAGATATATTTTTGGTAAAAAACTATGATAACCTTATTTAACATCATAATATGTTATTGATAAAAATATTTAATAAAATTTTCAAAATTTTAATGATTGAAGTGACATAAAATAATTTATATTAAAGCTACATACATGATGAGACAATGGGCATTTAATGAGAAAAGTTCAAAATGCAGAAATATTTTTATTTCCAAAATCAATTTGTAATTTATTTTAATTACATAAATTGGATTAATTGATTTATAGAAGAACAATGTATTATTAAATATATGATAAAATATATTATAATAATATAATTAAATTATATGAACAAATAATTTTAATTACAATTCAGTTTCATTAACTATTCATCAAAATATAAAATTTCTCAGAAAAATACTGAAAAATTTTCAAAAGTAATTATTGATATTCCAAATTTAAAATATGTTTTTTTTTCAAATAAAATTTATAAAATTTTACAACATTATTTTCAAATAAATTCACCCATTAATACGTGGTAAACCATCCTTTATGAAAAATATAACTTTTTATGCTTTGAATTATATTTATTATTTTCTTAAGCCCACAAAACAAATTGGATGAATTTAATTTCGTTTTTAAAATTATAATCTATAAATATTGATAATATCATTCAATAATATTGATGAGTTTAATTTGTTAACATAAAATGAAATTATTGTAAAAAAATTGTTTTTCTTCAAAACACATTATTTATATTCAGTTGGTAATTATTTTTATTTATAAATAATTTGTAATCGATGAATTTATTTTAGAAACATATGTAAACTATAATTTTGTAATTTAATTAACATTATTAATTCCCTCCATTATAATGTCTAGGTGATAACTACCATATTAAATAGTAATATTAACAGTGTATTGTTGTTCGGTAAGACTCAGCCTTTCTTATAACACATGTTATCAGAGAAACTCTATGTTGAATGCAATGTAATATAACCCTTTTGTTATGTATAACACAATATATAATGCGAAATGTGTGTCACAACAGACAAAAAGTAATTTAAATTAATTTTAAAGAATATATTTCATAATATATCATGATGTTACAACATACTACCCTAAAAATTATTTTCCCTAAAAAATTGTCTTGTTTATCAAAGGATTAACATTCTTAGAATTTCATTATTGAATCCCACATAGTAAAAAGGTTCAATAAATAATCCTCATAAAAATGGGTATTGGGATAGATATAGGTCACCATATGTTTCAAATTTTCAGGATTCTATAGAGAGAGAACGTATATAGGAATGGTGGAAAGTGGAGATAATTATTGAGAGTGGTTGAATTCATTGATCACAAACAAGTGAATAATAAATAGACAATTAATATCCCCAAAATCCTAAATATACAATATTGTAAAACCCCATTGGTTAAATAGATTTATAGTAACTTGTATAATACTTGTATTTAAGATCAATATCCCTGTGTTAAATAATTCCCTTTCCATCTAGAAAAAGATAAAAAAATGGAAATACACTTAATTGATGAGTATAATTAAATTATTTATTAAATTTCTCTCAAAAATAACTTTTTTTACCAAACAATGATTATTCAATATGAAATGTTAATACAAGATGTGAAAAAAAAAATTTTAAACACCACATAACATTAAAATGGATAGTCATGTTATTTCACCTATCTTTAGACATTAACAAAAAAATGGATAAAACATAGAATGATAATTCCAAAATTGATTTAACTTCTAAATGATCCATTTATCTTCAATAGTATTCCGAATAATACAAACCTAAAAATTCCACAAACAACTATCGATAAAATTCATCATTTATTTTCATGACTGTGTAAGAAACCCAAATATTAAAAGTAATTTATCATGTATTATTAATAAACAATTATTACTGTAACACCCCGAGATTTTATGAGATATATTATTTTTAATTATTTGATGTCTTCTATTACATAGTACAGTAAGATTATCTTGTAAAACATGAAACACCGTATTAGCTTGCAGTATACGCAACACATTTCTTGGCTCCTGTTACACACAATTTTAAGTTTGTTTTGTGGAAATTATTCTATGCAACATTAAGTATAGATTTTGTTTAATGTATAAATGAACTAAGTTTTGATTATGTTATACGCAACACCAAAAGGATCTTTCACTAAAAGAAGCCATGACTTGGCTTGAATTACACACAATCGCAACCTTCTTCAATAGCGTGTGTAGTACGCAATACCAGGTTTCACTAAACAACGATATGCTATTAAAATAATATATAAACTAGCTGTTACGAATAGTAATATGATTTTTTTTTGATATTTTATAAATTTTATCTTTCAAAATGGACTTCATTTTTGTATTAGGAATATCGAAATTATCCTTTGGGGAATTTTTGGTATTTTTCTGAAAGCATTCAATTTTTGATGAGTAGTGAAAAACACTTAATTAGAGTTTAAAAGTGATTTTTTATTTAAATAATTATTTAGTTTATTTAAATTTATTTTAGGAAAAAATTGATGCATAATACCTATATAAGTTCAATTTAATTCATTAGAGTCATTTTATAATAATTTTATATATATGAAAATTTTATTGAACATTTCACTGTCTTTTACCCACCTCCTAGGAGCCTTTGCAATTGTACATAAAACATAATTTTAATGCTTCTATGAGTTGAATTTCAAAAATCAGAGACACACGGTTAATATCAAGGAGTAAATTATGGTTCAATAAGATAAAAATAATTTTTGGTGAATAGTAACTTTTTACTTTTATTTACCACGGTTAAAAGTATATAGGGTAATTAAGGGTAAAAATTATATTATTATTACCCTAAAAAATTCCCTAACTCTATTGGATAATTTTAATTCGACCAAAAACTACCTTATAAATAAAATACTACCCTTTTGGTCCACTTGTAATAGATTAAGTCATTTATTATTATTCTATTTAAAGAAGAATTAAAAGAGTTAAAATCGTTGTTTAATAAGTAAAATATTATTAATATAGGGTTATACATAAGATAAATTAGACTATAAATATTCATTATTAAGATAAAAAGATTTCGTACATAATTTTATTTTTTTTTATAATTTTTAGACATTAAATAATTTAATTTATTTATGACACAATGATGTTGTAGTAATTAACTTATTAATAATATATTAAAATAATTGATGTTCTAAATACCCAAATAAATGTAATTTGAGACTTTTTATGAATTAAAATAATTTTATAGGTTAATGTGACATGTTGGTATTGATTTAATTAATTTTGTTCGAACTAATCATGCTATTTATATTTTAACAAAAATCAATTACAGAATAGTGTCAAAATTGACGTAAAATAGTTTTAAAACAAATACTATATTATTAATTTTTATTCTATTATAAAAAATCTAAGGTTCGGCCAAATGACTTAGATAAGGTTATATATATTAATAATTAACCACTTGGGGTTCTTTTGTCTTGTTATAGTAAGTTTATTAACCATACAGTGTAAGAAAACAAGAAGACACGATAAAAGTTAAACTATTTAACTTAGAGTTAATCTAAATGATAAGGTATAAATATTAAGCTAAACATGTCTAAAACCTATTGGTTGAGAGTTTTTATAACCAACACACACATTATATTTGAAATAAGTATCCTTGGATCCATTATAAACCGAATATGAATTATTATAAAATAATATTTTAGGTTTTTCCTAAAGTGCCCCTCTCCTCCCTTATAAAAAGGCACCTCCTCCCTCTTCTCTTCACACAATTTTGAGCCTTCAAGATCGGAGAACCCCTGAAAATTTCCCCTATAAAAATTCCTAGATACATTATTGAGTTTCTGGTCTCCTCAAAAGACAAACTCTAGTAACATAATAGGAAGCTTAAAAGATGTGCGTCGAAGAAGAGGTAATCTCTTCTAATGATTCTTTCAAGTTTCTTTCTTCTTCAAATTCTTATTCTTTAGTTGTTTAATAATAAAGTAGTACCATAAGTATCAATAATATATAAATATATTATTATAAATATGAAACAACCCCATTTCACCTTCTATCTATCCTATAGAAAATGAAATCACTGCATGTGCGTACGTACGGAATACAATTTCCATGCCATGGTGTAATCTGTTTTTCCACCACCACCTTACATGGATGGGTATAATGGTGTAAAAAATAAAAATAATTGGTTATTATAACATAATAATAATTCTGATAAATTATATCATCCACTCCAATACCATTCAACAATTATGGGAATGATATAATCGCTCGTGTGTACGTACAGATTGTCATCTCCACGATGCGATGAGATTCATTCTCCAAGTTAACCATTCAAGAATGATTATGAAGTTTATATAATGAATAATAATGAAATATATGACATAATTAAGCTAGTATATTTGTGTATATATATATATATTTCATCTACAACTATCCATTCAAGTCAATTAGGAAAGGAAAACAACGTTCATGCGTATGTACGGCGTACCGTCTCAATGAACGGTGTATTTAATTTCATTCATCTATGTATTATACATATATATATATACAGAATATATATGATATATAAATCATGATTTAAATTCTGTAAGTATGAAAATCATGATATAATTAATAATAATATCAAGAACAACAAGTTCTAACATGTACGATAAATAAAACGATTTTACCCAAAATGATGCTTCAGCATGGAATTTACCAAACAACGGGTAACATAATGTCATAAGTGAACCATATATGAGATCATAAAAATGACTATTATTCTTTAATAAGTAAATTACAATATTTAAATCATTATACAAGAGTTTCAGATATGTACAAAGAATATCAGACCTATGATAAGGGATAATTTTTCAATCTCATTTTTATCTGAGATTCCTTATACGTACGTATTTACTGGGGTTATATTTTTCATTGATGTACATAAGAATTATTTTCATAATGTGTTTATTATTCTTCCATGTATGTTTAAGTTAATTTTTAACCCTCTTTGACTTTTACTTTGTTTTATGGAATGAATCTTTCTTTTTTTTACCATACATGGTACTTTTTTATTTTTCCGACAAAAATACGAGGAGAATGTTTTTTAACTTATACAGCATGGAATGATTTTTACAGTTTTATATCTCCTAATTTTCATGAAGCTTCATCTACATGTTTTCATGACTATTTTCAACAAAATCCTATTCTTTTAAAATTTCCTGGAATTTTGTTAAAAGAAAATTATTTTGAATAAGAAAGAATATTTTTCTCAAGAATTCATTTCAAGTGTTTTATCAAAACCACTTTCCATCTAAGATGACATTATTTCGTATGTGTATGTTTCAAGTATAATGTCTCTATTATTTATATGGTTTCACTTTTGTTATGATGAAATGATATCCATTTGTTTTATATGGATTATGTTATGATGGGACGCTGTTTATGAAACCCATCTTTATTCTTTGGGTTATGATGAATGATTTTAGTTTATTTTTTGGCCCAATTAAGAATTATTTTATTATGAGATGGGTGGGACCTATATCTCCCTCCAATGCATTGGGTGAATATTTATATCACATGAAATATACAAGGCTGGAATGTTATGTTAATCCTGTTCAGTGACACAGGACTGGAACGAGGAGTGAACTCGATTTAGAAAGGGACTTTGTCCAGTAAGATGGTCCTGACAACAATGCCATGGCTATTATGGAAATAATATCATGTGATTAATGGTTTTACACAATTATATGTTTTATTCCCATTCTATTTTATCATGATTGATGTTCCCTTATGATATATTCCTTACATACTTCCAAGATTTATGTCTTTGCTCAAGATTTTGAAGTTTAGATTTTATGTTTAGGTTTTTTTCCATTCAAATGTTTATGGATTGTTTTATGTTCTCTATTTTTACCCTTACAGAGAATTTGAGCTCACCGTTTTTATTTTTTCTTTTCCCCAGTATATAAAGAAAGGATTTAGGTAAGATAAAAAATTAGATGATCTTTATGGGAGATATTGAAGATCTTTCACCAAGATTAAAAGATAATTTTTTCTGAGTTTCCAATTACAGTACACTATTAAGGTCCTTTGGTGTCTGTTTTTGTTATGTATTTAATATTCCACAAAATTAATGTAATGTCTATGTAAATCAAGCTTTGGGTCTCTACAGTTTGTATCAGAGGAAAGGTCTAGTTAACCTTTGGAAATTAGGATGCGAAAACATTAGTGAGACCCCTAGAGATATTTCTATGGTATGTCTAGGGATGTCCCTAAGGTTAAGTATAAGTATAGGTTATAGTCCTAGAATTACGGTAATGATATTAGAATTAAACAAAATATGTTAGATATTAAATGCACACCCCCTTTATTAAGTTGTTTTCCTGTCATGATTTTTCCTCCCCCACTATTCTTTTTGGGTTTTAGACGTTGGCTCGAAACCGAAGGAGCCGTGTCAATCAATGTAATGGATGATGTAATGATTTTCCTCCTCAACAAACCAACGTTATGGGATATGGAGAGAAAAACCATATTGCTATAGTTAAACAAGCTATGAATCATTCTGGACATCCAAATGATCAGAGAAGGGAACAATATTCTATTGAGTCCTTAATGAGGAAACATCCACCTTCTTTCTATGGGTCTTCTGTTCCACTTGTTTCAGAAAAATTGATCAGTGCCATTGAAAAGATATTTTCCATACTTCGCAATTCAGAACATAAAAAAGTAATTTTAGTCGTTTACCATTTATAAGGTGATGTGGACTGGTGGTGGACTCTAATTAATAATAAAGGGCCCCATGATAAAACTGAATCCATGGAATGAAACGAGTTCAAGAACTTTATTTTCAATAAGTAATTCCCTCGTATTCTCTGAACAATGATGGAGAAGGAGTTCCTTGAGCTTAAGCAAAAGGATGATGAATCTTTTGGTATATACGATGATAATTTTACAAGGATTTCACGGTATGCTTATGGATTTATTATACAACCTGGAAGTGAAGTTGATCAATTCTTTAGTGGATTAAAACCACGTCTTCGATGGGAATTAGCTATAAGAGACATCAGTACATGTGAAGAGATTTTGTGTTGTGCTATCAAGTTAGAACTGGAAGTTCATGTTACAAATCCATCTCATGGTTTTGAAAAGAAATGAAAGATGGTGTTCAAGTAGAAATCTCAAAACAATGGTGAAAAGAAGATGAATGTTTATTTTTTCTCAATGTGTGGAAAGAAGCATGGTGCTGATTGTTTAAAAGGTACTAGAAATAGTTTTAAGTATGGAAAAGACGGCCATCGAGCAGTAGAGTGCCGAAGAAATGGGAAAAACATAGCTAATGATTTGAATAGAGAAAATATTATAGAGAATTCTCAAACAACACTTTAATGCTACAATTGCAAGGAAATGAGATATTATGCAAACCAATTCCCAAATAAATGGGTTAATGATGACCAACATCAACAACCTCTTAAGGAAAAGGACAATGGGATGTCACAAGAGATCACTATAAGATATGTTGAGTCTGACAATGATGTGGTGTAATGATCATGTGTTTATGTAAAGTGATTCCAAAATAATGTTGTGGAATCTCATTTATAGTATTGTGAAACATTGGAATATTTATGTAATGGTTTATTGTTGTTTTCAATAATTATATTGTACAGGTAACCATGAAAACTGGTTGGAATATTTTTGAAAAGTAGATGATTTGCACATAATGAATGGATAAGGATAAAATAATATGTTTGATAGTAATCATGAGCTCATGGTTGATATAAAGACTAAGTGATATCATGGTTTGAGTATATAAAATTTTTGGGATTTTGGTATGTGGAAAGAGTTATCTTTAAACTGTATTCTTGTTTTTACTAAGGTTCATTGGGTATTCATTTTTTAATAGAATACATGATTAAGGCATTCGAATGTTTGGAATGCGACCAACAAGACATATCTTATGATATATGGGGATAAATGACGGTATTTACATACTTTGTAGATGACCTCTCTATCAATCTTGTTCCTTATAATCTGAGTTTGGGTAAGCCTAAATATTGAAATGGATTATATTAGACAACAGATTGAATTTTTTAAGGCTTGAGTTTTTTGATATTATTTATGGAATGTTTTAAAAAAATAAAAACCCGTAGGATGGGCGAAAACCCATCATGTCGGACAAGGATGCGGGAATCGAACCCACAACTGAAGTGTGACAGGCCTTTATTGCCTACCAATGGCCTACATGAAGTCCATTGTTAGTACAAACTAGTTTTATTTTATTATGTGCTTTGATAGATGAAGTAGAAGTCCATTTTAGCAACCATATATGATTAATCTCATCATAGATGGAATTATCTATATTTTATAAATTGTACAAAACTTTTTGTGATCGTAGTAGATAGAGTGACATATCATTATATCGCATGATCTGCTAACACTTCACGAATGACAAATTTAACTTCATTTATTTAGGAGATGAAGTGGAAATTGTTCATGGCATGAACAATGGTGATATTTTACCTTAATCAAGTAAGTATTTATTTTAATTCAAAAATTCTTCAACATTATAGAAATGATCTTGAGAACTAAAAACATTGTCCTAGTACCCTCATACCCGATTAATTAGATGGTACCTTAAATCATCACAAATTTATGGCTTTGTGATTATTGGATTTTTCATAGCCATGTTCTCTACCACTCTTCAACTAAACATGATGGTTAGATTTCTCTTCCATATCCATATTTTCACCTATATTCTCATATTTGGAAACCAAGTGATGAGTTACTTTGGATATCCATTGTGTTTCTAACGCTCCTTTTTAAAATGATATTTTAGTATTCCTTTTTACGATGTGGGTTTCTATGAATGAAACATTAAAGTAGTAAATGATTTATAACCCCAATGAATTTTGAGGGTGAAATTCATTTTAAGGGGGGTAGAGTGTAACACCCTGAGATTTTATGAGATATATTATTTTTAATTCCATTGATGTCTTATATTATACACTTCACCAAGATTATCTTGTACCATACGCAACACCATATTAGCCTTCAGTATACGCATCACTATTATTGGCTCGTGTTACAAACAATTTCAAGTTCGTTTTGTGGAAATTATTCAACGCAACATTATGTATAGATTTTGTTTAATGTATAAATGAAATAAGTTTTGATAATGTTATACGAAACTCCAAAGGGATCTTGCAGTACACGCAGCCCTGACATGGCTTGAATTACATGCAACAACGACCTTCCTCAATAGCGTGTGTAGTACGCAATACAAGGATTCGCTAAACAACGATATGTTATTAAAATATTATATAAAATAGTTGTTATAAATAGTAATACCAAATTTTTGAAATTTTATAAATTTTATCATTCAAAATGGACTTCATTTTTGGATTTAGAATTTCAAAATTAGCCTATGGTTAATTTTTGGTATTTTTCTGAAAAATTTAAATTTTTTATGAATAGTAAAAAACACTGAGTTATAGTTTAAAACCAAATTTTTATTTTAATAATTAATAATTTTATTTAAATTTATTTTATGTCAAAATTGATTCATAAAACATATATAAGTTCAATGTAATTTAGCAGAGTCATTTTATAATAATTATAGATATATGAAAAAAAAATTGTTGACCTTTTCACCGTCTTTTACCCACTTCCTAGGAGCATTCGAAATTGTAAATAAAACTTAATTTTACCTCTTCTGTGAGTTGAATTTTGAAAATATGTGAGACACGGTTATTATCAAGGAGTGAAATGTGGTTCAATAAGATAAAAATATTTTTTGGCGAATAGTAACTTTTTACATTTATTTACCACCGTTAAACGTAAATAGGGAAATTAAGGGTAAAAATGATATTATTATTACCCTATCACACGTCCTAACTATATTTTATAAGTGTAATTAGACCAAAAACAACATTTGGAATCAAATATTATCCTTTATGTCCACTTGGATTAGATTATGACACTTATTATTCTTTTATTTAAAGAATAATTAAAAGAGTTGAAATCAATGTTTAATAACTAAAATATTTTAAATAAAGGGTTATACAGAAGATAAATTAGACTATAAATATTAATTAGAAATGTAAAATAATTTCCTATATAATAACATTTTATTTATAATTTTTAGACATTAAATAATTTAATTTATTTATGACACAATGATGATGCATTAATTACCTTATTAATGAAATATTAAAATAATTGATGTTATAAATACCCAAATAAATGTAATCTGAGACTTTTTTTGAAATAAATTTTTTTATAGGTTAATATGACATGATATTATTGATTTAAGTAATTTTTTTCAGTCTAATCATTCTGTTATAATTTTCAAAAAAATCAATTACAAAATAGTGTCAAAAATGACATAAAATAGTTTTTAAAACGAATATTATATTATTAATTGTTATTATATGCCAAAAAATCTGAGGACCGTCCAAATGAATCATATAAGGTTATATATATTAATAATTAACCACTTGGGGTTATTTTGTCTTGTTATAGTAACATTGATAACCATATAGTGTAAGAAAACTAGAAGACACGGTAAAAGTCAAATTATTTAACTTAGAGTAAAATCTAAATGATAAGGTTAAAATATAACCTAAACATGGATAAACCCGATTGGTTGAGAGTATTTAGACCCATCCCTACTTTATATTTGAAATAAGTCACTTTGGTGCCATTATGAATCGAATATGAATTTATTATAAAATAATATTTTAAGTTTTACATAAAGTGCCTCTCTCCTCCCTTATAAAAGGGCACCTCCTCCCTCTTCTCTTCACATAATTTTGAGCCTTCACGCTCGGAAAAACCCATCCAATTTCCCTTATCAACTCCACTAAATAAATTATAGTGGTTATTGTCTCCTCAAAAGACCAACTCTAGTACCTTAAGAGGAAGCTTAAAAGAGGTGTGTTGAAGAAGAGGTAATCTCTTCTACCGATTCTTTCAAGATTCATTCTTCTTCAACTTCTTCTTATTTAGTTGTTTCATTATAAAGTAATAACATCAATATCACTAATATACTGATATTTTATTATAAATATGAAACAAACCCATATCACCTTCTATCCATCCTATAGAAAATGAAATCACCACGCGTGCGTATGTACGAAATACCGTCTCCACGCCGTAGTGTAACCTTTTTTTCCCCCACCACCTTAAATGGATTGGTATAATGGTGTGAATAATAAATATATATGGTTATTATAACATCATACTGATTCTGAGATATTATATAATCCACTCTAATTCCATTCAATGATTATGGGAACGATATCAACGCTCGTGCATACATACAGATTACCGGCTCCACGACGCGATGGGATTTATTCTCCATGTTAGCCATTCAAGAATCATTATAAAGTATATATAATGAATAATAATGACATATATGACATAATTAAGCTACTGTATTTATGTATATATATATATGTCATCTACTTACTTCCATTCAAGTCAATAAGGAATGGAAAACTACGTTAATGCGTACGTACGGCCTACTGTCTCCATGAATGGTGTATTTCATTTCATTCATCTATCTATTATATATATATATATACTGAATATATATGATATATAAATCATGATATACATTCTTGATGTATGTAAATCTTTATATATGTAATATTAATCTCAAGAACAACAAGTCCAAACATGTACGATAAATAAAACGTTTTTATCCAAAACGCTGCTTTATGATGGAATTTACAAAATAACGAGTAATATAAACTCATAAGTAAACCATATTTGATATCATAACAATGAATATTATTCTGTAATAAGTAAATTAAAATTTCTAAATCATTATACAAGAGGTTGGGATATGTATGAAGAATATCAGACCTAAGGTAAAGGATAATTTTTCAATCTCATTTTTATCCGAGATTGCTTATACATAAATATTTACTGAGGTTATATTTTTCATCAATGTCCATATGAATCTTTTTCATAATATTTTTAATATTAATCCATGTATTATTAAAGTCATTTTTACCCCTCTTTGACTTTTACTTTGTGTTGTATAAGGAATCTTTCATTTTTTTACCATAAGTGGTACTTTTTGACTTTTCTGACAAAAGTATGAGGATAATGTTTTATTAACTTATATGACATGAACTGATTTTTTCGGTTTTATAACACCTAATTTCCATGAAGCATCTTCTACAAGTTTTCATGAATATTTTCAAAAAAATCATTTTCTTTTGAAATTTCATGGCATTTTTTGAAAAGAAACTGATTTTGTATAAGAAATGCTATTTTACTCAAGAATTCATTTAAAGTGTTTTATCAAAACCATTTTCCATCTAAGATGAAACAATTTCATATGTTTATGTTTCAAGTATAATTTCCCTATTATTTAAATGGTTTCAATTTTCTTATGATGAAATTATATTCATTTGTTTTATATGGATTGTATTATGATGGGATGATGTTTATGAAACCCATTTTTATTCTTTGGGTTATGATGAATGATTTATGTTTATTTTGTGAGACAATTAAGAATGATTTCATTATGAGATGGGTGGGACCTATATATCCCTCCAATGCATTGGGTAACAATTTATATCTCATGATATAGACATGGCTGAACGGTAAGTTAATCTGGTTCAGTGATACAGGACTGGAATGAAGAGTGAACTCGATTCAGAAAGGGACTTTATCCACTTAGATGGTCCTGGAAGCAATGCCTTGACTACAATGGAAATCATATCATGTGGTTAATGGTTTTACACAATTAAATGTTTTATTCCCATGCAATTTTATTTTGATTGATGTTCCTTTATGATATATGCCTTACATACTTCCATGACTTTTTTCTTTGCTCAAGATTTTGACGTTTAGATTTTATGTTCAAGTTTTTTTTCATTCAAATGATTATGGATTGTTTTATGTTCTCTATGTTTACCCTTACTGAGGATTTGAGCTCACCCTTTTTATGATTTATTTTCCTCATGATATAAAGAATGGTTTTAGGTTAGAAAACAAAAGGGGAATATCTTTATGTGAGATGTTTAAGATCTTTCACCAAGACTAAAAGATTATTTTTCCGAGTTTCCAAAGACACTAAACTATTATGGTCCTTTGCTGTCTGTTTTTATTATGTATTAAGTATTCCGCAAAAGTAATGTAATTTCTATGTATGTCAATCTTTGGGTCTCAATAGTTGTTATCAGAGGAAAGGATTAGTTAAACATTGGAAATAAGAATGAGAAAACATTAGTGAGATCCCTAGAGGTATTTATATTGTATGTCTAGGGATGTCTCTAAGGTCATGTATAAGAATAGGTTAAATTCCTAGAATTACAGTATTGATATTTGAATTAAACCTAAGATGTTAGATATTGAATGTACTACGCTTTTATTATTTTGTTTTCCTATCATGATTTTTCCTCTCACACAATTATTTTTGGGTTTAAAACGAAGGATGTAACTAGAAAGAACAGTGTCAATCAATATAGTGGATGATGTAATGATTGTCCTCCTGAAAAAAACCAACGTTGTAGGAGATGGAGTGCAAAATATTATTTCTATACTTACACAATCTATGAATCATTCTGGACATGCAAATGAGGAGAGATGGGAACAACATTCTTTTGAGTCCATCATGAGGCAACATCCACATTCTTTTAATGGGTCTTCTGATCCAATTATTGCTAAACAATGGATCAGTACCATTGAAATGATATTTTCTATACTTTTCTGTTGAGAACATTAAAAAGTCATTTTAGTTGTTTACTGTTTAGAAGGTGAAGCAGACTAGTGGTGGACTCTAATTAACAATAAAAGGCCCCGATATGAATTTGAATCCATGGAATGGAAAGAGTTCAAGAATTTGTTTTTCAATAAGTACTTCCCACTTATTCTTTGAACAAAGATGTAGAAGGAGTTCCTTGAGCTTAAGAAAAAGGATGATGAATCTGTTGGTATATATGATGTGAATTTTACAAGGCTTGCAAGATATGCAACTAGATTTATCATCCAACCTAAATGTAAAGTTGATCGATTCTTCAGTGACTTAAAACCAGGTCTTCAAAGGGAATTATCTATAAGAGACTTTAGTACCTATGAAGAAATTCTGCGTTGTTCTATCAAGGAAGAACTAGAATTTGGTGTTACATATCCATCTCATGGTTTTGAAAAGAAACGAAATATGGTGTTCAAGGAGAAATCTCAGAACAATTGTGAAAAGAAGATGGATGTTTCTTTATGCTCAAAGTGTGGAATGAAGCATGTTGGAGATAGATAAAAAGGTACTAGAAAATGTTTTATTTTTGGAAAAGAAGGTCATTGATCAGTTGAGTTTTGAAGTAATGGGAAAAAGGTAACTAATGTTTTGAATAGAGAAAAGATTACAGAGAATGCTCAATAGACACTACAATGCGATAATTGCAAGTAAATGGGGAAATATGCTAACCGATTCCCTAATCCAAGGGTTAATGTTGATTGACATCAACAACCTCTTAAAGAAAATGAAAAAGTGAAGTCACATGTGATCACTACTAGCAATGTTGAGTATGACAACGATGTGGTGGAATGATTTTGTGTTTATGTAAATGGATTACAAAATAATGTTGTGGAAAGAGTATATAGAATTTTTGGGATTTTGGTATGTGGAAAGAGTTAACTTTTAATTGCATTATTGTTTTCACTAAGGTTAAATGGGTATTAATTTTCCAATAGAATACATGATTAAGGCATTTGAATGTTTGCAATGTGACCAACAAGACATATCTTATGATATATGTGGATAAATGACGGTATTTACATGCTTAGTATATGACCTCTATATCAATCTTTTTCCTTATACTGTGTGTTTGGGTAAGCATAAATATTTGAACAGATTAAGGTAGACATCAGATAGTATTGTTTAAATAAATAACTTTTTGATATTAGTTTTGGAATGTTTTTGAAAAAGGACATCCCATGGGATGGGCGACAACCCATCGCGTTAGACAAGGATGTGGAAATAGAACCCACAACTGAAGTGTGACATGCCTTTATCACATACCGCTAGCCTACATGAATTCCCTGGTTAGTAGAAACTAGTTTTATATTATTATGCACTATGATTGATGAAGTATATGTCCATTTTAGCAACCATATATGATTAATCTCAGCATAGATGGACTTATTTGTATTTAATAAATTGTGCTAAACATTATGTAATACAAGAAGATGGAATGACCTATCATTCTATCGCATGATCTGTTAACACTTCACGAATGAAAATTCAACTTAATTTCTCTAATAGATGAAGTGGAAATTGTCCAAGGCATGAACAACAGTGAGATTGTACCAAAATCAAGTAAGTATTTCTTGTAATTCAATAATTCTTCAACATTAGGGAAATGATCTGGAGAACTAAAGATGTTTTCCTAGTACCCTCATACTCGATGAATTAGAGGGAACATTAAATCATCACAAATTTATGGCTTTGTGATTGTTGGATTTTTCATAGCCATGTTCTCTTCCACTCTTCAACAAAACATAATGGTATGATTTCTCTTCCATATCTATATTTTCACCTATATTCTCTTATGTGGAAACCCAGTGATTAGTTACTTTGGGAATCCATTATGTTTCTAACACTCCTTTTTAAAATGATGATTTATTATTCCTTTTTACTATGTGGGTTTCAATGAATGAATCTTCCAATTATTAAACGATTTATAACACCGATTAATTTCGAGGGCGAAATTCATTTTAACGGGGGTAGAATGTAACACCACGAGATTTTATGAGATATATTATTTTTAATTCCTTTAATGTCTTCTATTATACACTACACCAAGATTATATTATACTACACACAACACAATATTATCTTGCAGTGTAAACAACACTATTCTTGGCTCGTTTTATACACAATTTCAAGTTCATTTTGTAGAAATTATTCTATGCAACATTTAGTATTGATTTTGTTTAATGAATAAATGAAATAAGTTTTTGATTATGTTATAAGAAACACCAAAGGTATCTTTCACTACACTAAGCCCTGAATTGGGTTGAATTACAAGCAATCGTGACCTTCCTCGATAGCGTGTGTAGTACGCAATACCGGGTTTCACTAAACAGCTATATGTTATTAAGATATTATATAAACTAGCTGTTATGAATAGTAATACCCACTTTTAGAAATATTATAAACATTTTCATTCATAATGGACTTCAATTTTGGATTCTAAATATCGAAATTACTCTAGGGTGAATATTTGATATTTTTCTGGAAACATTCAATTTTTGATGAATAGTGAAAAACAGTAGGTTATAGTTTTAAACCGAATTATTATTTAAATAATTATTTATTTTATATAAATTTATTTTATGTCAAAATTGATACATAATACCTATATATGTTCAATGTATTTCATTAGAGACATTTTATAATAATTTTAGATATATAATTTTTTTTGATCTTTTCACGGTCTTTTACCCCCTCCTAAGAGCATTTGTAATTGGACATAAAACATAATTTTACCACTTCTGTGAGTTGAATTTCAAAAATTTGAGAGACACGGTTAATATCAAGGTGTAAAGTGAGGTTCAATGTGATAAAAATAATTTTTAGTGAATAGTAACTTTTTACTTTTATTTACCACGGTTAAATGTAAATCGGGCAATTAAGGGTAAAAATGGTATTATTATTACTCTAAAACATGTCCTAAATCTATTGAATAAGTGTAATTAGACAAAAAAGAAACTTAGGAAAAAAATATTACCCTTTATGTCCACTTGTATTAGATTAGGACATTTATTATTTTTTTTTTAAAGATGAATTAAAAGAGTTAAAATCAAAGTTAAATAACAAAAAAATTTCAATATAGGGTTATACATAATATAAATTAAATTATAAATATTAATTAGAAAGGTAAAAATATTTCCTACATAATTGTATTTTATTAATAAATTTTAGACATTAAATAATTTAATTTATTTATGACACAATGATGATGCAATAATTACCTTATTAATGACTTGTTAAGATAATTGATCTTATAAATACGCAAACAAATGTAATTTGTTACTTTATAGGAATTAAAATAATTTTATAGGTTAATATAACATGTTATTATTGATTTTATTAATATTTTTCTAACTAATCATGCTGTTATGATTTCCAAAAAAATCAATTACAAAATAGTGTCAAAATTGAAATAAAGTAGTTTTTAAAACAAATATTATATTATTAATTTTTATTCTATTATTAAAAATCCAAGGTTCGGCCAAATAACTTAGATAAGATTATATATATTAATACACGACCACTTGGGGTTATTGTTTCTTTTTATAGTATGTTTATTAACCATATAGTGTAAGAATACAAAAAGACATGGTAAAAGTTAAATTATTTAACTTAGAGTTAAATATAAATGATAGGGCAAAAATAGTAACCTAAACTTGTATAAAACCTATTGGTTGAGAGGATTTCGACCCATCCCCACTTTTATCATTGAAATAAGTCACTATGGAACCATTATAAACCGAATATGACATTGTTATAAAATAATATTTTAAGTTTTTTCTAAAGTGCCCCTCTCCTCCATTATTAATGGGAACCTCCTCCCTCTTCTCTCCAAACAATTATGAGCCTACAAGCTCATCCAACCCCTGGAAATTTCTCATCTAAACATCCATAAAATCATTATAGAGTTTCTGGTCTCGTCAAAAGACCATCTCTAGTACCTTAAGAGGAAGCTTAAATGAGGTGTGTCAAAGGAGAGGTAATCTCTTCTACTGATTATTTCAAGTTTCTTTCTTCTTCAACGTATTTTTATTTAGATGTATCATTATAAAGTAATAAAATATGTATCACTAATATACTGATATGTTATTATAAAAATGAAACAACCCCATTTCACCTTCTATTCATCATACGGAAAACGAAATCACCGCGCGTGCGTACATAAGAAATACTGTCTCCACGCCATGGTGTAATATGTTTTCCATCACCAACTTACATGGATGGTTTTATTTGTGTAAAGAATAACTATATATGTTTATTATAACATAATAATGACTCTGAGATATTATATAATCCAATCCATTTCCATTCAACAATTATGCGAACGATATCATTGCTCGTGCCTATGTACGGATTACCATCTCCACGACATGATGAGATTCATTCTGCATGTTAACCATTAAAGAATGATTATAAACTATATAAAGAGAATAATAATGAAATATATGAAATAATGAAGCTACTATATTTCTGTATATATATATATATTCCATCTACTTACATCCATTCAAGTCAATAAGGAAATGAAAACAACGTTTATGCGTACGTACGACCTACCGTCTCCATGAACGATGTATTTGATTTCACTCATCTATCAATTATATATATATATATATATATATACTGAATATAAACGATATATAAATAATTATTTACATTCTGGAAGTTATTAAATCATGATATAAGTAATAATAATATCATGAACAACAAGTCCAAACATGTACGATAAATAAATCGATTTTACCCAAAACGCGGATTTATCATGGAATTTACAAAAGAACGGATCATATAAAGCCATAAGTGAACCATATATGATATCATAACAATGAATTTGATTATGTAATAATTAAATGAGATTATTTAAATCATTAAACATGAGGTTTGGATACGTAAGAAACATATCGGACCTAAGGTAAGGGAAAATTTTTCAATCTCATTTTCATCTGAGATTGCTTATAGGCAAGTATTTACTGGGGTTATATTTTTCATCCATGTCCATTTGATTTTATTTCAAAAAGTGTTTAATATTCTTCCATGTATGTTTAAAGTCTTTTTTACCCCTATTTGACATTTACTTTGTTTTATGTAAGGAATATTTCTTTTGTTTAACATATGTGGTACTCTTGGACTTTTCTGACAAAAGTATGCAGAGAATGTTTTTTTAACTTTTACGACATGAACAGATTTTTACTGTTACATAACGCCTAATTTTTATGAAGCTTCTTCAACAATTTTTCATGACTATTTTAAACAAAAAAACTTTTATTTTAAAATTTTATGGCATTTTTTGAAAAGAAATTGATTTTGAATAAGAAATGATATTTTCCTCAAGAATTCATTTCAAGTGTTTTATCAAAACCATTTTGCATCTAAGATTACATTATTTCATATGTGTATGTTTCAAGTATAATGTCTCTATGAATTACATGGTTTCAGTTTTCTTATGGTGAAATGTTATCCATCGTTTTTATATGGATTAAGTTATGATGGGATGATTTCTAAGAAACCCATTTTTATTCTTTGGGTTATGATGAATGATTTATGTTTATTTTGGGGCACAATTAAGAATGATTTCATTTTGAGATGGGTGGGACCTATACCTCCCTCCAATGCATTGGGTAAAGATTTATATCCCATGATATATACATGGCAGGGATGGTAAATTAATCTGATTCAGGGATACATGAATGGAATGAGGAGTAAACTCGATTCAGAAAGGGACTTTATCCACTAAGACGGTCCTGGCAGCAATCCCATGGCTACTATAGAAATCATATCATGTTATTAATGGTTTTCCACAATTACATGTTTTATTCCCATGCTCTTTTATCATGATTGATGTTCCCTTATGATATATGCCTTACGAACTTCCATGATTTATGTCTTTGCTCAATATTTTGATGGTTAGATTTTATGTTCATGTATTTTTAGCATTCAAATGGTTATGGATTGTTTTATTTTCTCTATGTTTACCCTTACTGAGGATTTTAGCTCACCCTTTTTATATTTTATTCCACATGATACAAAGAAAGGGTTTAGGTAATAAAACAAAAGGGGAAGATTCTTATGTGAGATGTTGAAGATCTTTCACCAAGATTAAAAGATTATTTTTCCGAGTTTCCAATGATACTAATCTTTTACGGTCCTTTGGTGTTTGTTTTTTGTTATGTATTATGTATTCTGAAAAAGTAATGTAATGTATACGTACGTCAAGCTTTGGGTCTCTACAGTTGGTATCAGAGGAATGTTTTAGTTAAACTTTGGAAATTAGAATATGAAAACTTTATTGAGATCCCTAGATATATTTCTATGGTATGTCTAGGGATGTCCCTAAGGATTAGTATAAGTATAGGTTATAGTCCTAGAATTATGGTAATGATATTAGAATTAAACCTAAGATGTTATATATTGAAGGTAATCCACCTTTATTATGTTTTTTTCGTATCATGATTTTTCCTCTCACAATATTCTTTTTGGGATTAAGACGATGGTTAGAACCCGAAAGAAACATGTCAATCAATGTTATGGACAAAGAAATTATTGTCCTTCTGATCAAACCAATGTTATGGGAAATGGAGTGAAAAGTATTATTACTATACTTACACAAGCTATGAATCATTATTGACTTCCAAATGAGTAGAGAAAGGAACAATATTCTATTGAGTCGTTCATGAGGCAACGTCCACCTTCTTTCAATGGGTCTTATGATCCACTTGTTTCTGAAAAATGTATCAGTACAATTGAAAAGTTATTTTCCATTTTTCGTTGTTCAGAACATGAAAAGGTCATTTTAGTTGTTTACCATTTAGAAGGTGATGCAGACCAGTGGTGGACTCTAATAATGAATACAAGGCCCCATGATGAAATTGAATCCATGGAATGGAACAAGTTCAAGAACTTGTTTTTCAATTAGAACATCCCTCGTATTCTTCTAATAATGATGTAGAAGGAGTTCCTTGAACATAAGAAAAAGGATGATGAATCTGTTGGTATATACGACGAAAATTTTACAAGGCTTTCAAGGTATGCATCTGGATTTATCATCCAACCTGAATGTAATGTTGATCGATTTGTCAGTGGCTTAAAACCAAGTCTTCGAAGGGAATTAGCTATAAGAGACTTTAGTACATGGGAAGAAATTGGGTGTTATGCTATCAATTTAGAACTGGATGTTGCTGTTACATATCCATCTCATGGTTTTGAAATGAAACGAAAGAAGGAGTTCATGGAGAAATCTCAGAACAATTGTGAAAAGAAGATGAATGTTTCTTTATGCTCAAAGTGTGGAATGAAGAATGGTGGAGATTGTTTAAAATGTACTAAAAATGATTTAAGTTTGGAAAATAAGGTCATCGAGTATATGAGTGTCAATGTAATGGAAAAAAGGTAACTAATGATTTGAATAGAAAAAATATTACAGAGAATTCTCAACCAACACATCAATGCTAAAATTGCAAGGAAATGGGGGATTAAGCTAACTGATACACTAATACAAGGGTTAATGATGATCGACAACAACAACCTCTTAAGGAAAATGAAAAAGGGAAGTCACATGTGATCACTATTAGAAATGTTGAGTATGACAACGATGGGGTTGAATGATTTTGTTTTTAAATTACAGGATTACAAAATAATGTTGTGGAATCTCATTTATAGTATTGTGGAACATTGGAATATCTATGTAATGGTTTATTGTGGTTTTAGTTAATTATATGGTACAGGTAACCATGAAAAGTGATTGAAATATTTTTGGAACATAGATGATATGCTCATAATGAACGGGTAAGGAGAAAATAATATGTTTGATAGTATTCATGAGCTCATGATTGATATAAAGACTAAGTGATATCATGGTTTTAGTATATATAAATTTTTGGATTTTGGTATGTGGAAAGGGTTATATTTTAACTACATTCATGATTTCACTAAGGTTCAATGGGTATACATTTTTCAAGAGAATACATCATTAAGGCATTTGAATGTTTGGAATGTGACCAACAAGACATATAATATGATATATGGGGATAAATGACGGTATTTACATGCATGGTAGATGACCTCACTATATATATATTTCCTTATACTATGACTTTGGGTAATCCTAATGATTGGAATAGATTAAGTTATACATCATATAGTATTGTTTAAAGCTAGATGTTTTTGATAATATTTTTGGAATGTTTTAGAAAAAGTACAACCCATAGGATGGGAGACAACCCGTCGCATCAGACAAGTTTGTGGGAATCGAACCAACAACCGAAGTGAAATAGGCCTTTATCCCCTACCAGTGGCCTACAGAAATACCCTGGTTAATAGAAACACGTATTATTTTATTTTTTGCTATAATAGATGAAGTATAAGTCCATTTTAGAAACCACATAGGATTAATCTCAGCATAGATGGACTTGTGTATATTTAATAAATTGTGAAAAACATTTTGTAATAGAAGAAGATGGAATGACCTATCATTCTATTGCATGATCTTCTAACAATTCACGAATGACAAATTAAATTTCATTTCATTAAGAGATGAAGTGGAAATTGTCTTAGGCATGAACAGCAGTGAGATTGTACCAAAATCAAGTATGTATTTCTTTTAATTCATCATTTCTTCAACATTAGGGAAATGATCATGAGAACTAAAAATGTTGTCCTAGTACCCTCATACCTGGTGAATTAGATGGTAAAATAAATCATCTCAAATTTATGGCTTTGGGATTGTTTCCTTTTTCATAGCCATGTTCTCTACCACTCTTCAACTAAACATGATGGTTAGATTTCTCTTCCATATCCATATTTTCACCTATATTTTCCTATGTGGAAATCCAGTGATGATTTACTTTGGGTATCCATTATGTTTCTAATGATGATTTTTAAAATGATGATTTAGTATTCCTTTTTACTGTTTGTGTTTCTATGAATGAAACTTTCAAGTAGTAAACAATTTATATCCCCGACAAATTTCGAGGGTAAAATTCATTTTATGGGGGGTAGAATGTAACACCCCGAGATTTTATGAGATATATTATTTTTAATTCCTTTGATTTATTCTATTGTACACTACACCATGATTATCTTGTACTATACCCAACATCGTATTAGCTTGAAGTATACGCAACACTATTCCTGGCTCGTGATACACACAATTTCAGGATCATTTTGTGGAAATTATTCTACGCAACATTAAGTATAGATTTTGTTTAATGTATAAATGATATAAGTTTTGATTATTTTATACACGACACCAAATGGATCTTACACTACACGCAGCCCTGACTTGGCTTCAATTACATGCAATCACGACCTTCCTCGATAGCATGTGCAGCACACAATACCGGGTTTCACTAAACAACGATATGTTAATAAAATATTATCTAAATTAGCTGTTATGAATAGTAATATCAACTTTTTGAAATTTTATAATTTTTATCATTCAAAATGGACTTCATTTTTATTTTCAAAATATCGAAATTAGCCTAGGGTGAATATTTGATATTTTTATGAAAACTTTCAATTTTTGATGAATAGTGAAAAACACTTATTGTTTAAAACATAATTTTTATTTAAATAATTATTTATTATATTTAAATTTATTTTAGGTCAAAATTGATAGATAATACCTATATAAGTAAAATGTAATTTGTTAGAGTTATTTTATATTAATTTTAAATATATAAAAATTTTATTGAACTTTTTATCGTCTCTTACCCACCTCCTAACAGCATTTGCAATTGTACATAAAATATAATTTCACCGCTTCTGTGAGTTGAATTAAAAAAATCGGCAAGAAACGGTTAATATCAAGGAGTAAAATTTGGTTTAATAAGATAAAAATAATTTTTGGTGAATAGTAACTTTTTACATTTATTTACCACAGTTAAAAGTAAATAGGGTAATGAAGCATAAAAATGATTTTATTATTATCCTAAAACATGTCCTAAATCTATTGAATAAGTGTAATTAGACCGAAAACAACCTTAGGATTAAAATATTACCCTTTAGGTCCACTTGGATTAGATTAGGACACTTATTATTATTCTATTTGAAGAAGAATTAAAAGAGTTAAAATCAAAGCTTAATAACTAAATTTTTTTAATATATGGATATACATGAGATAAATTTGACTATAAATATTAATTATAAATCTGAATATATTTCATAGATAATGGTGTTTTATTTATAATTTTTAGACATTAAATAATTTAATTTATTTATGAAACAATGATGATGAAATAATTACCTTATTAATGAAATATTTACATAATTGATGTTATAAATACACAAATAAATGTAATTTGAGACTTTTTAGGAATTAAAATAATTTTATAGGATAATATGACATGTTGGTATTGATTTAATTAATTTTTTTGAATTAATCATTCTGTTATAATTTTCACAAAAAGCAATTACAGAATAGTATCAAAATTGACATAAAATAGTTTTTAAAATAGATACTATATTAATAGTTGTTATTATATTCCGAAAAATCTATGGTTCATCAAAATTACCTAGATAAGGTTATATATATATTAATAATTAGCCACTTGGGTTTCTATTTGCTTGTTATAGTATGTTTATTAACCGTATAGTGTAAGAAAACAAGAAGACACGGTAAAAGATAAATTATTTAACTTAGAGTTAAATCCAAATGTTAAGGTTAAAATTGTAACGTAAACTTGTCTAAAACCTTTTGGTTGAGAGGATTTAGACCCATACCAACTTTTTCTTTGAAATAATTCACTTTGGAGCCATTATAAACCAAATATGAATTATTATAAAATAATATTTTATATTTTTCCTAAAGGTCCCCTCTCCTCCTTTATAAAAAGGCACCTCCTCCCTATTCTCATCACACAATTTGAGCCATCAAGCTCGGCCAAACCATCCACATTTCCCATAAAAACTTCCCTAGAAACATTATTGTGGTTCTGGTCTCCTCAAAAGACAAAATCTAGTACCTTAAGAGGAAGCTTAAAAGAGGTACGTCGAAGAAGAGGTAATCTCTTGTACCGATTCTTTCAAGTTTCTTTCTTCTTCATCTTCTTCATCATTAGTTGTTTCATTATAATGTAATATCATCAATATCAATAATATAAATATATTTTATTATAAATATGAAACAACCCCATTTCACCTTCTATCCATCCTACGTAAAACGAAATCATTATGCGTGCGTATGTACGGAATACCGTCTCCACGCCATGGTGTATCCTATTTTTTCACCACCACCTTACTTGAATTGGTATAATGGAGTAAAGAATATCTATATATGGTTATTATAACATTATACCGATTCTGAGATATTATATCATCGACTCCAATTCCATTCAAGAATTATAGGAACGATATCATCGCTCATGCATACGTACAGATTACCATCTCCACGATGTGATGGGATTCATTCTCCAAGTTATTCATTCAACAAGGATTATAAAGTATATATAATGAATAATAATTAAATATAATAAATAATTAAGCTACTGGATTTATGTGTATATATATATGTTATCTACTTACTTCCATTCAAGTCAATAAGGAAAGGAAAACAATGTTCATGTGTATGTACGGCCTATCGTCTCCATGAATGGTGTATTTCATATCATTCATCTATATATTATATATATATACTGAATATATATGATATTTAAATCATTATTTACATTCTGGATGTAATTAAATCATGTTATAAGTATTAATAATATCAAGAACTACAAGTCCAAACATGTATGAAAAATAAATTCATTTTAGCCAAAACGCTGCTTTAGGATTGAATTTAAAAATGAATGGGTAATATAAAGTCATAAGTGAACAATATATGATATCATAACAATGATATGATTCTCTAATAATTAAATGGAATTATTTAAATCATTATACCGGAGGTTCGGATACGTATGAATCATATCTGACATATGGTAAGGGATAATTTTTCTATCTCATATTTATCCGAGATTGCTTATACGTATGTATTTACCGTGGTTATATTTTTCATCCTTGTCCATAAGAATGTATTTCATAAAGTTTTTATTATTCTTCCATGTATGTTTAAAGTCATGTTTAACCCTCACTGGCTTTTACTTTTTTTTATGGAAGGAATCATTCTTTTGTTAACCATACGTGGTACTTTTTGACTTTTCCAACAAAAGTACGAGGAGAATGTTTTTTAACTTATACGGCATGAACAGATTTTTACGGTTCTATAATGCTATATTTTAATGAATATAATTCTATATTTTTCATGACTATTTTCAACAGAATCCTTTTGTTTTAAAATTCCATTGAATTTTGTGAAAAGAAAATGATTTTGAATAAGAAAGGATATTTTCCTCATGAATTCATTTCAAGTGTTTTATCAAAACCATTTTCCATCTAAGATGACAGTATTACATATGTGTATGTTTCATGTATAATGTCTGTTTTATTTACATGGTTTAATTTTTCTTATGATGAAATGATATCCATTTTTTTATATGGATTATGTTATGATGGGATGAGTTTTATGAAAGCCATTTTTATTTTTTGGGTTATGATGAATGATTTATGTTTATTTAGTGGCATAATCAAGAAAGATTTAATTATGGGATGGGTGGGAAATATATCTACCACAAATGCATTGGGTAAATATTTATATCCCATGAGATAGACATGGCTGGAATGGTAATTTAATCCAGTTCAGTGATACCGGACTGGAACAAGGAGTGAACTCGATTCAGAATGGGACTTTATTAACTAAGACGGTCCTGACAGCAATGCCTTGGCTACTATGAAAATCATATCACATGCTTACTAGTTTTCCACAATTACATGTTTTATTCCCATTCTATTTTTTCATGATTGTTGTTCCCTTACAATATATTCCTTACATACTTCCATGATTTATGTATTTTCTCACGATTTTTATGATTAGATTTTATGTTCTCATTTCTTTTTCATTCAAATATTTATGTATTGTTTTATGTTCTATATGTATACCCTTACTGAGCATTGGAGCTCACCATTTTTATATTTTCTTTTCCCCGGGATATAAAGAAAGTTTTTAGGTAAGAAAACAAAAGGAGAATATCTTTAAGGTAGATGTTGAATATCTTTCTCCAAGATTAAAAAATTAATTTTCCGAGTTTCTAAAGACACTAAACTATTACTTTCCTTTGGTTTCTGTTTTTGTTATGTATTAGGTATTCCACAAAAGTAATGTATTGTCTATGTACGTTATGCTTTGGGTCTCTAAAATTACTAAAATAAAATTCCATGTCTTTTCCAAATAAATATAATATTTAGCTGAAAAATTCTATACTAACTAGAAAATCATTTAGTCTAATGGTAGCTGTGAAACCCCTATTTTATTCAGTTTATGGGTTCAAGCCCTACCACCTAAATGGATGTGAAAGGTTAGCACTAGGCATATGAAATTTACCCTTTTCTTTTAATGCTGAAAAATAATGCCTCCCTAAAACACATCTTGTTCATCCAGGTGGTAAAAAATATAATAAAATATAATAACTTCTCTAAAATTATCAAAAATCACGTTATGATCTCATTACTTAAAACCACAATAGGGTGTCTAATACTTTAACTTTTTATTATCTTTATGATTATAGAGTTATTAAAGTATTAATAACTCTTAAGATAGCCTCAAATAAAAACATAATAATCACCAAATTAATAAAATCCGTTGAAACCAACAACAATGGCCCAAGACCCGCAATTTTGGATCATGTGATGATGTCAATAACTTTACATTTCCTTCCTTGATGGTGATAATTGTGACCGAATTTTTTTCCCATCTAAGCATACAAAAACAGGAAAACATAGATCACTTACATTATAGATAAAAATTTTTGTTTTTGAGTATTAGATAATTAGTATATAATCCTATATGATAAAAAATTAACATGGCCACATAAAAAAATGGTTAATATATTTGAACATCCTCCCCCATTATACCTATTTTTATTATTTAACCTTTTGTCATCAAATCCATCATTTTGTAATCCTTTATAGAGAAAAATTATTCATCATCATTCTCTAAAACATGTGGAAAACAAAACATAATATGGGTGACATCATTTTCTCAATAAGGAAAAACATATGAAGTAATAATTGAATACCATACATAATCATAGTATTGAATAACGGTATGATTACATAATCAAATATCATCATAGAGTCATAAAATAACTCATTCCCATCGATACCTATATCATGAAATATGAAAACATGTAAAATGAAAGATTAATAATATTTAATAATAATGATCAATGTGATATCAGTCTAAACAATTAAAAACATTATAAACCAATATAAGGCATAAAGAAAATAAAATTTACTTGGGATAACTTTTTTACATCACTCTAATATTTACTCTTACAAATTATATGACCATACAACCATGATCTATACTCAATGCATTAAATGAATATCAGACACCCACCCCTCATGGGATTATCATGTTACACCCCATCATTGGATTATCAAAGAACCACCAATCAATATTTTATCGAGTAACTTCCCATCATTGGTTTATAAAATGACCACCCATCAAATATAAATTTACCATTACAAAATAATCACACCCAAAATCATGAATTTAATTAAAACCTCATAAGAACAACCATTTTCACTTATGTAACATTATTAAATTGTAGAAAATAAATCGGATCTATAAAAATATATTCAGAACATGATTCATCCATGAATAATGGTTTAAATAACAATCTCTATGAAATGTGATTTTCTAGTGGAAATAATATTGGATCCACATCATTATATTTGAAAGATTATTAATCTGTGTAAAAAAATTGATCGATAATAATCTATTTTAATCATAAATAACCAATGAAAAAGAAATATATTCCATGAAAATTTATTAGGAACATTCTTAACCAATCAAAATGAAATCTGTTCAATAATAATATCTTTAAAACATGATTAACCAGTGTAAACGAAATGGGTACCATACCAATCTATTTAGAACAAGATCAACACGTTCTTAAGGAAAATGTTCATAAAAATCATTGAAACTTCATCAACCTAAAATAAAATATATGGTTCTATGGAAATCACTTTTGAACTCAATTAACCCATAAAAAATGGGATCAATAATAGTCTCTTTAAAAAATTATTTACATGTGGAAAAGAAACGGGATCAATAAACATATCAATGAAAAAATATTAATCCATCCAGAAAATAATAATTATTGTATAAATACTTGATATCCTCAGGGTAGAATAATTATCAATAAAGTGTGTTGAATATGATAAATAGATAGACCCTTCAAAGGTCATTAAAAATATTAATGTGGTAAATAATCCAAAAACATTACAAAGCATCCCATACGCATTGAAAAATTTCAATTATAATCCCAAAGAATGAATAAAATTAAATGAAACATATATAATCTTGAAAAATAATGAGATTAATTATATAACTTTTTTGTGGAATTTTATTTACACCTCATAAAAGATTATAGGTGAAAAACATAACAGATATCTCACAGAAGGATAATTGTTACAAAAACAGATTGCTTCTATGATAAAATTAAAACCATAAAACCAATGAATGAGAGATTATAAATATTAAACATTAATCCCAGTAAATTCATGTATATGAACCATAAAATACATTCATGGAATGTAGATACTCAAAACATAG
The DNA here is from genome assembly GCA_963277665.1 of Viscum album. Classification (NCBI taxonomy): domain Eukaryota; kingdom Viridiplantae; phylum Streptophyta; class Magnoliopsida; order Santalales; family Viscaceae; genus Viscum; species Viscum album. The sequence goes on along the minus strand of OY728121.1, from coordinate 1,147,791,736 downwards.
AAAATATGCTATGAATAAGGAATAAGTCTCAACGAAATAAAAGTGACAGTAAAAAACCTCTTACAAATGTTTAATCATAATAATTAGAAACCCAAAAAAGTAATAAAAAACATTACATTTAACATGAAAGAGAAGAATTTAATTAAAGATATAATATATAAATATGGGAAGCTGATAGACCACACAAAATTAGTATGTGGTGAATATGATATTAATCTCACATATGTAAAAAAGTGAGATGAAATCTCTTACAAATGTGGTAATATCTGAATCAGAAACCCCAAAAGTAATAATAATAATAATAAACAATTATATACCCCAATATGAATCAATTAATGATATAATATATCATATTTTTCTGTTAGATACACCACCCAAAATAAGTAGGTGGTGAAAATGACATTTATCTCATAGATGTAAAAAGTGAGACGAAAATCTCTTCCAAACTTGGTTAAAACTGAATCAGAAAACCCTAAATAAATTATCAAAAAATTACTCATCTAAATACAATTTATATAAAATAAATAATGACATAATATATCAAAGGGTATATCATATACACCAAAAAAATTAAGTAAGTGGTGAATATCAAATTTATCTCACAGATGTAAAGAGTGAGATGAAAATCCATTACAGTTGCGGTGACATCAGAATCATAAACCCGAAAAGTAATAAAAATCAAATGAAACATTTTATTACCATTAAAATAAAATAATTAATGATATAATATATCAAAATGTTTACTGTATAAATCCCACAATTTAATTACAAGGTGATTATGAAATTTATCTCATATATGTGACCAGTGAGATGAAAATCTGTTATACCTGTGGTAACATCGGAACCATAAACACAATAAGTAATAATAATCAAATTAAAATTTTAAATACCTTTAATATAATATAATTAATTATTTAATATATCCAATGGTTTTGTATATAGACTATACCAAATAAGCATGTGGTGAATATGATCTTTATCTCATAGATGTAAAAAAGTGAGATTAAATTCCCTTACTAAGTTTCTCCTTGGTTATGATTTTACTCTATCATCCTAATTAATTATCTTATTTTATTTATTTATATGATTAATAAACTTTTATTAGTTAATTATTAATATTATTTTATATATAAACAGTTAATATATAATTACATAATAAATAATTCTTAAGATAGATGTTTTGACCTTATTCATTTTATGTGTCAATACTTGCATTTATAGTTTGATAAAGATCAATGAGGTCATTATTAATGAATCCCCATAGTAATGAAAATGAAATAATTATCACATTTTTACATAAATTATACATTTAAAATAAAATTGGAAATATATTTATGAAGAATGAAACAATGTTGTGATCATGGAGACGGTAGTTCGTATATAGGCATGAGTAAGGTTCCAATTTTTCCAGGATCATTATAGAAAAAAAGTCTTTTAAATTTCTCCATCCATAATTACCCTTATATCAAAAAAAGACATATTAGTTAATCATATATACTTATATATATCATTAATATGATGTGGTGATGAAAAATGAATAATAACATTTCATCGAGGTGGTGGTAGTCTACATGTCCAGGCACGATATTATCAATTTTTGTGTGTGTGAATTTGAATGATGAAAATATTTTAACAAATACGTAAGTATGTTAAGAATATAATAAAAATATAATTTATAAAAAAAATTTATAATACATTTTCATGTAAATCAAGAATGAATCACATATCTTTTAGGTTGTCGTAGGCCACACATCCAAACACGATGTTATAATATTCCAAAAAATGGAAATAATGATTGTATGAGTTATATAATGATTATATAAACATAATAAAATCATATATATGAAATATATCAAATATAAAATGAATTTACATTATAATTCCCAACTATGATTGGTGTAAATGGAAAAATCGATTGACATCATTTCACGAGGTAAAAATTCACTGTGCACAGGAACTATGATTTACATACCAATTTGATAAAAGTGTGTGCAATTGTAGGTATATCCATAATCATAGAAAAATATTATTAAATTTTAGATGGTGAGGTTTTTATATAATCATTTAATAATAAAAATATAATGGTTGGAGAAATAAATAAATAAATGTTCCCATTGAATAATGTTACCTATTCATTAGGTAACTTATTTTGGTTTTCACGAAAGGAATTCCTTGGTTTTATTACTAGATAAAGTGAGACACATTGAATGATATTAGGGAATTTTTTATTTTATTCAGTTAGGGGTAGAATGATCCAAAATTCTTTAGAGAAGTTAAAATATGGGGATGCTTAATGCACTTGTATAGTGGAGGAGGAGTGTCATTCTTGTTAATAAATAATGTTAAACACTATTGGAAGGTCTCCCTTATACAATGTGCTTCAAAAATGAAAAATAATGGAGTGTAACAGAATTATGGTTGATCCAAACACACAACACAAAAGGAAATTTTATTTTTAAGCATTTTATTCCTTAACATTCTTAAGTATCCTTATTTTTTTCATTTTTGTAAATCATTAAGGAAACCTGTTTTGCAGCCTATATAATTAATCTATTAAAACTATTAAATGGATAATTTTTTCTAATTTTAGACCCATGGATTTTCAATATGAATATAAAATCATAATCTAGAAATCAAGTGTCTATTAGAATATAAATTTCAGAGGATCATATTTAACGTGAAAAAATAATACTTAAACCCTAACTGTTGATATATTTTTTTGGGGTCAATATGATCATCATAAATGATCAATTAGTTCATTAATGGAACATATTTTATATTTTTTAAAATTTAAAAATAACCTTAATTTATTTTGATATTTAATAATTTTTAATAAATTCATAAAATATCATTTTCTATAAGACAAAATTAATGTGAATTTGGACATGATATATTTAATTAAATATGAAAAAATATAAAGAAAAAAATGAAATTAAAATATAGTACATTCACATAATCTTATGATGATATATTCATCTTAAAAAAGAATAGAACAAAAAAATTCATTCTATTTACCTTACATTTATTATTATTTTATTATCATCTATTTTATTTAATTATTAACTAAATAATTCAAGTGTTGGTGTTTCATAAAAATTTAATGTAGTTATATCACTTATAGAAGTTAAATATGAATTATTTTGATAAAAATAATAATTAAAAATTCTAAATAATATTTATAGAAAAACATATTATGTTTTTCCTTAACACCTTATCTTTATAGAAAATAATTGGATGAAATGGTCATTTTTTTGTATTTTTCCTTTTCTTAACATAACATATGGGTGACTTTAATTGAATATTTTTCCCAAAAACTAATATAAAAATTGAATAAGGTCATATGGGTATATACATTACTATAAAATGGGTTTTATAAAATATTATTGGTCATTTGATGTAACACCCTAAAATTTTAATGTATGAAAATTATATTTGATAGCATATATGACACACAACACCGAACACACAATGAAATATAATATCCTGAGATATTAAAATATATTAACTAGTTTCAATAAATAAAATATTTCAAATATATTTCAATTCAATTGATAGTTGTTTATCATTTCTCGCATGCAACAACGAGTTTCTTCTTTGACGTCTGTAATATTAAAAGCCGAGTTTTACAAAAAACCATATATTATTCCAATATTTTTATTTTATATATTAACAAGTGATATATGTAAAGACCCTAAAATTTGATGGAATTTTTTTTCATAAATAAATTGTAATTTTACGAGTCTTTGACTTCTGAGAGCAGTAGATTCTGAGGACCGGTGTGCCCAGAATGAATTTTTGAATTTTAGCTCAGCTACGTTCAGTAAACAAACAATCAGATTTTTATATCTTTTGAACCGGTGCTCGGAATTGAAATCTGAGGGCACCAATGAACTCGCAGTGCCGGTAATTACTTAAGAGGACCTTTACTAATGTTGAGTTTTAAGCGGGTTGAGAATTAATAATTTTTGAATTAGTTTTAAATAAATAAAATTGTTAGAACAATTATAATTTTTTACTTTGGAAGTTAATACCTCCCATGGAACGCTGTTGGTGGGGCCTACAATAATCCAACTTCCCATGTGTGGATATTTGAAAGGTGGGCCCCATAAGATCCCCAACCTTTCACCTTCCCCTAATCTCCTTTAACCCCCTTCTTTAAATTGTAAACTCCTCTTTAATTGTGTAAACTCTTCCTCTCCCTCTCTCCCTTTTTATTACTTACCAACACATACTAGTCAATGCAATCAAACTCTTCAATTATTTAATTAAGGGGTTTGAATTTTGAATTCATGGAAAGTTTAATTAAAATAAGGGGTAGCATTATTTTAATTTGGTTGGAACATGTTATGTCGGGGAGAAATAATTAAGAGAGAGCTCTTGTAAAAGAAGAAGGGAGTTTCTCCTTTGTTGAATATCATCAACCCTCTAATGAAGAACGATGTCTTCGTCAACAAAGAACGTCGGTTCCACGAAGAACGATCCACACACCTTCCTTTCTTTTCTCCGCGTCAAGAGAGGAGACACCAATTCCTCCCTGGATGAACTCCAAAGTCTCCTGTGAATCCTTTCCCCGCGACACCTTCATCCACGATGCCCGACGCGTGACGCCAATTATCGAGGTACGGGTTATGTTCAATTTTTAATGGATTAAAATTGTGCCTTGATTCTTCATTGTATAACATTGATTTTCTCGGCCTATTGCTATATATTGACAAGGAGGGAACGAGCTGAACTAACAAGGCCTGATGACCCTCCATTTTATCTTGTTTAATTTTATGGAATCGACGATCAGAGGAAGAAAGAGGAAGAGACTGGCAGTGCAAGGGCCGCCGTCGCACACGCAATGAAAAGTCACGGCTAGCGCATGCCGCGGCGGAGAATGTCAGCACTGTCACGCCAGCTGTGCAGCAGGAACCGCGGCCCGCTACGTGGGCTGCTTCGGCGGAAGGACCTGTCAACCCATCAGGTGACCGGGCAGAGCAAATCCACGATGTGAGGAGTGCATCGTGATGGATAACATGCGGCCTGTACGGGGGGCCGCTTGCACCAGAAGGCCACCTGGCTCCAGCCGGTCGGTTAGGGACGACAGTGCTACTTGGCACCGCCGGTTTGGCCAGCCGAGGGGTCGTGCCCCCTTGGACCACTTGGTCTCCGGGCCTATCCATTGGGGCAGTGCCCCGTCAGGCCGCGCCTAGCTGGACCAGACCACGCCGGGTCGTGCCGGGCCGCGCCCTGCCGGGCCGGGCAGGGCCACGTCACCTCCTGCTGGCCCAAACCCCTTCGGAATAGGCCACGGCACTTTGGGCCAGGATGCACGTTTCTTTAGGCCAGTTCGACACCCATGCCTGGTCAGAACCGCAAAAACTGGGTTAACACGACCCATCGGCCCACTAGACTTAACGGGTCGGGCCCGTATTCACTTAATGGTGAATAATTCAATGACCGCACGTCCGATCGACATGATGTCTACGGCACTAAGACCCTATCGATGAGGCTGTCCTTTTGTGATACTCTATGTATTTTTTGGGAATCATTGTAAAATGGCTAGTTTTGGACGAGTACATTTCCAACCGGGCCCCTAGGACGGAAAAGACAATATGGCACAGACCGTGCATCTGATTGACCGGTTATCTATCGTGTTGAGTTCCTTTTGATGAGATAGAACATTGCGTTACATCATTTTAAGAATATATGACAGTTGATGTATCGACCTCCATTTACTGGAGGAGCGGACCCTCCTAGAATCGAGTACGCTGTATGCGGAAAGCCTAGAGATGGTTGTGACTGCGACGACTACCGTGATGGGATCCTCCGTGGGTTCGATGAAGAAGAAAACTGTAATTGGACCATACGTTGGTTCAGTAGCGATGAAGACTGTACATGGATCCTCTGTGGGTTCGACAGCGAGGAAGATGGTACTTGGATCCTACATTGGTTCGTCAGCGATGGTTACTGTTCTTGGATCCTATGTGGGTTCGGCAGGAATGACTTCTATACTAGGATCCTACATGGTTTCGGTATAGGAGATGATTAAAAGGATACATCTAATCATCTCAACCTCTCTTCGTGAGTAATATACTTGTGTGAGATGAGTCTTGACTTTCAATCATTATCGTTGATGTGGTTGACTATCTTTTCTGTGCGGAATGGGTTGTGCTTGGGCTCGAGAGTTAAAGCCAAACTAAGATTTATATCTTAGTTATATGTATGGGAATATACCAATGTAGGGTTGGTTGGATCTTTGGGATTGTTTCTTTGCTTTGTGGTTTCTCCTTCATGGATTCTTGGAAACCTTTTGGGGTCTTGGGGTCTCTACTGAGTATCGTTATACTCACCCATGAACGGGAAATGCCTACATTATGTTTTGTTCGTTGAAAATGACGGACAACACTGATAGTGGTTGAGGCTTGAGGAGCTGGATGGTATTCGGAGGTGGACCAATAGGCGGAACGTACACGGAATGGACAGACAGACCTGAAGTTCCGATGAGACTATATGTACCCACCCTTCATGTGGGATTCCCTGATCATGACTCGGTGGTTGCTGCTTTACTTTACAGCTATTGTACATTCTTTCTCAATTGTATTATACTTTCAGTTGGGTTTGTATGCAGGCCGATTTACTTTCCAGCACATACTTTTGTACTCAGTTTTTCTTGGTGCTTACTTCATTTTCATACTCGGTTGTGCATTTTTTACATTTATAAATTCAATTAATTCCCTTTTACTGGGACTTACGCCTTTGGTGCTAGTCGCCAGACCCTAGCCTATGGAAGGAGGGCATGTGATAGTCACCAAATGAGCCCCGAGGATGGGTCATGAAAAATTCGAATCAGAGGGATCAGTTCTACCGTAGAACTCAGGACTATAATATTTCTTCTCTGTGAAGTAATAGTGTTAAGAGTATTGAATGTGGTTTTTAGTCCACAGAGTCTAGTGATGGTGAGGCGGGCAATTTATCCATACACTGTGACCCTGAATCCTGATTTCTGACTCAGTTCACAAAAAACAATGATTGCATTTGTGTTTGAAAAGTTTTTTTTGTGATTCCTTTGTGTCAGCTCAATAGGTATGTTGTATTAACTGTGGCAAATCTGTTGCTTTTCAGGATGTCCCCATGAAGGCAGCCTACTAGGGTTCTGAGCTACGTGCGAGATGGCAGCCCACCGAGCGACGAGGCCTCGGTGCAGGGCCCCATTACAACGGAGGCACCGATGGTACCATTACCCGCTGAGCCACCGATGCCACCAGTCCCAACATCAGAGAGTGCATGCCGCCTGAGTGCATTTCATGAGTTTCAGCGACAGAGGCCGCCCAGGTTCCATGTAAAGACACACCCTCGGGCATGCGAGGATTGGCTGTAGGCAATTGTAAAAATCATTATATTTGTAGGGACACCAACAAACCTTTTGGTGATCCTTGTCATGTGTGTCCTGCACACAACAGCAGGTAGATGGTATATCATGATGCTCCAGGTGCATGATGAGGCATCACTACTTTGGAGGGACTTTGATAGCCTTTACAACTTAGAGTTTGTTCTAGCCACCTTCTGTGCGGTGCACATCTAGGAGTTACTACAGTTGTTGTAGGGCAGCAAGACAGTAGCCCATTAGTCAGCGAGATTTACCGACCTCTCACATTACACCACAGACATGGTACGGGATGCATTATTTCTGGGCCAGACCATTGAGTAAGGACTGAGGAATTAGATCTGGGCTTTGATTATCTCCCTCAGCATTCTGATGCAGGAAGGAGTACTGGGGTGGGCCCTTCTTGTAAAGAGATTTCTTGCTGAGCCGATGCCAGTAGCGAGACCCACCGTAGGGAGACACGTAGTGGAGACTTCTCCATACGGCAGTAGAAATATTTGGTAGAGGTCTATGCGGACCAGGACATCAGGTAGGAGACCTGATTATACTAGTTCGGATTTGCGGGGCACACGGAGAAGATCCAACCATACGATGGGAAGGAAGTGCTATGCATGCAGTGTGTACGACCACATGGATCGTGACTACCCGACCCACAATGTAGATGAGAAGCAGATAGTAGAGGGACCTCCTAGGTAGAGGTAAAGGTTCGATCATGGTGGTCCAAAGGGAGCAGGTCGACGAGGCATAGGAGCTGGCCATGCAGCAGGTGGTTGACGACGCTTCGAGGCTCTACCACCACCACCACCTGTGGGACCACCCCGACCACAGGGAGCTGGAAAACAGGGGCAGGCTCAGCTCCCGACAGTCGAGGCCTACGACCACAGCACACTTGAGAAGATTTGAGGTATTATATGTGTTTACACCACCTATGATACAGTTCTTATAGATACATGAGTGAGTTATTCATTTATTTCTGCTGCCTTTATTCAGAGCTCGGAGATTCCAACAGAGCCGTTTGATCGATCCTTATGGATAGAGACTCCTACAGGAGTAGACTCAACGATTACACACTGGTTCCAGCAGTTTGATCTTACTCTAGGAGGCGAGAGCTTCAGCTGGGATCTTCTTGTAGTGGCGTCGAGGCCTTATGATGTCATCTTGGGTATGGAATGGATATCTACAGTCCATGTCCATATTGACTGTATTAGGCACAAAGTATGGTGTGTCCGCACAGATGGGAGCATGTTTACCTTCACTAGCGAGAAGGGAGCCTTTGCAGCGCAAGATCGGCTTACGCAGAGGAGAGGGCAGCTGATCACACATCATTTTGCTAGTCTCCTCCTAGTTGTAGTTTATGTTGGGAGTATGAGTTTTCCAATTGTGGTGGATTAGGTTGCTGACGTTATTCTTGACGATGTTCCAGGACTACCTCCTCATATAGGGGTAGACTTCTACATTGACTTGTACCACAGGACAACACCGATATCTTCTCCAGCATATCAGATGGCTCTCACCTCGCTTCCTGAGCTTCGGGTACAGCTGGAGGACTTACAAGGAAAGAGATTCATCCAACCTATTATTTCACCCTAGGAACCTCCAATTTTATTTTCCAAGAAGGGGGACGGGAGAATACGACTATGTGTCGACTACCATTGCCTGAATCAAGTGACCGTAAAGAAATAGTTCCCACCCCTGAGTATTGAAGAACTCTTTGATCAGATCAAGGGAGCATGATGGTTCACGAAGATAGACCTCGGGTCAGGATATCATCAGCTCAGATATCGAGATGAGGATGTGCATAAGATGGATTTCTGGTGTCGGTATGGCCACTTTGAGTTTTTGGTTATGCCCTTCGGCGTAACCAACACACCAGAAGTGTTCATGAGTCCAGTGAACATGATCTTCTAGCCTTACATCGATTTTTTTGTCATAGTATTCATTGACGACATACTGATTTACTCGACTACTGAGGAGGAGCACGCCTACCACTTGCGGGTTGTACTGGACACACTCCGAGAGAACCGGATTTATGGTAATCTCTCGAAGTTCCAGTTTTGGATTCGAGAGGTTCACTTCTTGGGGAACGTCATCTTGGAGGTGGGAGTTGCTGTGGATCCTACGAAGATAGAGGCAGTACTTGATTGGGATCCATCCAGGAGAGTGATGGAGGTGTGGAGTTTCCTAGGTCTTTTTGGGATCCATCAGATATTTGTTTCAGACTTCTCTAGAGTTGCGAAACCACATTCAGCTTTGAAGAAAAAGGGTAAACACTTCATGTGGTCAGATAGAAGTCATCGGAACTTCCAGGAGCTGAGAAATAGATTGAACTGTGCGCCCATCTTCAGGCTACCAGAGGAGGGTGCTAGGTACGTGGTTTACTATGACACATCAGGGACAAGACTCGTGTGCGTCCTGAGGCAGGAGCGGGCAATGATCACCAATGGTTCATGATAGTTGAGGCAGTACGATCAGAACTACACTACCCATGACCTGGAGTTAGCAGCAGTGGTATTCGCCTTGAAGATGTGGCGGCACTATCTGATGGAAGGGCACTTTACAGTCTTCTCTGACCACCAGAGTCTCAGGTACATTTTCTCACAGAAGGACCTGAACATGAGACAATGACGATGGCTTGAGTTCCTCTAGGACTATGACTTTGAGATAGTCTATACTCCTGAAAAGGGGAAAGTAGTAGTCAATGATCTCAATAGGAGACTAGGCATTCATCTACATAGAGAGGTGACAGAGCAGTTAGCCACATTGCAGATATCATTCATGGAAAGAGATGGGGCAGCTTTTCTAATATCCATCACAGTTACTCCTACACTACTTTAGAGGGTCAGAGAGGCACATCGTGGGGATGTTGACTGTGAGGCGCGACGTGCTTAGATTTCCACTGGGCAGGGCCAGATGATTTTTCTGAGGGAGGAAATCATGTCATCCACTTTATGGGACATACCATGGTACTAATTTCACTGTATGAGGAAGTGATGAGGGAGTTTCACACTTCTCCTCTAGTGGTACATCTTGGACTATAAAAGATGTACTAGGACATCAGACAACAGCACTGGTGGCCGGGTATGAATAAGGCTGTAATAGAGTTCGTTTCACGATGCCTCACTTTCCAGCAAGTGAAGGTGGAGCACCAGGTACTAGCAGGCTTGGAATTTCCCTTAGAGGTTCTGGAGTGGAAGTGGGATGAGATATCCATGGATTTCGTGATGGATCTTCCACGTATGTCCAGGGGACACGAATCTATCTGGGTGATCATTGACCGACTCACCATGTCGGACAACTTCTATCTGATCAGAGATCAGGGCACAGTAGAGAGATTGGGACGCCTCTACGTTCAAGAGATCGAACGACTTCATGGTGTCCCATTGTCTATCATCTCAGATCGAGATGCTCTCATTACTTCCTGGATTTTGAAGGAGTTTCATGAGGCATTTCCGATGCAGCTACATCTAGGCACCGCCTTTCATCCTCAGAAGGATGGCCAGATGGATAGGACCATTCATACTCTCGAGGATATGCCCTGTGCATGTGTCTTTAACTTTGGTTGCAGCTGGGAGGATCACCTACCCTTGGTGGAGTTTACGTACAACAATTGTAGAGACCCTAAGATTAACGTACATGGACATTACATTACATTTGCAGAATACATAGTACATAACAAAAACACACACACACAAGGACCGTAATAGTTTAGTGTCTTTGGAATCTCGGAATATAATCTTCTAATCGTGGTGACCGATCTTCAACATCTCCCATAAAGATATTTTTTTTTACCTAAAACCTTTCTTTATATCCTGGGGATAAGAAAACATAAAAGGGTGAGCTCAAATACTCAGTAAGGGTAAGCAAAAGAAATATCAATCACATCATATTCCTAAGAACATAACATTTTGGAAATCTTAACCTTCAAAAGAGATCATAATATCATAACATGGGATAAATCATAGTAGTGAAATGTAATCCCAATAGTCATAACATAAAACATGAAACTTTGTTTCATACACACATAATCATATATAATCATTTCTTATTAGTCAAGACTTATTTCCCAGACTATCTTAGTGGAAAAAGTCCATTTCGGAACCAAGTTCATTCCTCGTTTCAGTCCTATTTCACTGAACCGGTTTAACCTGCCTTTCCAGCCATGTCTATCTCATGAGATATAAAATATATACCCAATGAATTGGAGGGAGATATAGGTCCCACCCATCTCATAATTATACCATTCTTATGTGTGCCCCAAAATCATAAACCATACATCATAGCATAACCCATGTAATAAAAATGGGAATCTTAAACATCATGACATCATAAAACAATTCATATAAGATAAAGGAATTCATAAAAATAATTCCATCACAACATAAACAAATAAATGTAATAATAGGGACAAAAACATAACCCTTTATTATCTTAGATGGAAAATAATTTTGATAAAACCCTTGAACTCCATTCTTGAGGAAAATATCATTTCTACTTCAAAAACACTTTTCTTTTCTTAATATGTCATAAAATTCTAAACTAAAAGAAGTTGATTAAAAATAAACTTGAAAACTTGTAAAGTAATCATCTTGGAAATAATTTTTTAAAAATAAATTCATGCCGTATAAGTTAAAAAAACATTCTTCTCGTACTTTTTTCGGAAAAGTCAAAAAAATACCTTGTACGAAAAATGACAAAAGAATCCTTTCATATCTTTTACTAAAAACTCACTGAAGGGTAAAATTGGATTTAAAAAATTGTAGGTGGATTGAAATAATATTACATATTTAGGAAACATGGATGTGGATGATGAAATACACCCCAGTAAATACCAAAGTATAAACAATCTTAGATAAAAATGAGATTGTGATATTTTCCCTTACCTTAGGGCCGATTTGCTTCGTAAGTATCCGAACCTCTTGTATAATGATTTAAATAATGTGATTGAATTATTCCAGAATCATATTCATTGTTGTGATATCATATATGGTTCACTTATGACTTTATTTTACCCATTTTTTTGTAAATTCAATGTTAAAGAGCGTTTTGGGTAAAATCGTTTCATTTGTCATCAGTCTTTTGACTTTTAATTATTAATATAATTACATAGATCATGATTAATTAATTACAGAATATAAAACATGATTTATATATAATATATATTCAGAATATACATATATATAATGGAACAGTAAATGGAAAGAAATACACCGTTCATGGAGACGGTAGGCCGTACGTACGCATGAACGCTGTTTTCGTTTCCTTATTGAGTTGAATGGAATTAAGTAGATGACATAAATATATATACACATAAATACAGTATCCTTATTATGTCATATATTTCATGATTACATATTATATATACTTTATAATCATTCATGAATGGTTAACGTGGAGAATGAATCTCATCACGTCGTGGAGACGGTAGTCCGTACCTACACACGAGCGATGATATCGTTCTCATGATCGTAGAATTGTATTGGAGTGTATTTATACTATTTCAGAATCAATATTACATTACAATAATCATATATAGTTATTATGTACACCATTATACCCATCCAAGTAAGGTGGCGGTGGAAGATAGATTACACCACGGCGTGGAGACAGTATTCCGTACGTACACACCCGTGGTGATTTAGTTTTCCATAGGATGGATAGCTGGTTAAATAGGGTTGTTTCATAATTATAATAACATATCAGTATATGAGTGATACTGATGTTATTAATTCATAATGAAACTACCTAAGAAGATGAAGTGGAAGAAGAAATAAAGTTGAAAGAATCGGTAACAGACATTACCTCTTCTTTGAAGCGCCTCTTTGAGTCCTCCTCTTAGGGAACTAAAATTGGTCTTTGAAGAAGCACAGGACCTCTAGGATGTTTCTAGGGAAGTTGAGAAGATAATTTGGTAGGGTTTGGCCGAGCATGAAGGCTCAATGTGGTGTGACGAAGAGAGGGAGGAGGTGCCCTTTTATAAGGGAGGAGAGGGGCACCTATAGAATAACTAAAAATATTATTTTATTATAAAGCCAAATTCGGTTGTAAATAGCTCCAAATTGATTTATTTCTATGATACGGTGGGGATGGGTCGAAATCCTCTCATACTATAGAATTTGGAAAAGTTTAGATTACTATTTTAACCTTATCATTTAGTTTTTACTTTAAGTTAGATAATTTTACTTTTACCGTGTCTTTTTGTGTTCTTACACTATAAGTTTAATAAACATACTATAACAAGTCAAAAGAACCCCAAATTGTTTATTATTAATATATATAACCTTATCTAAGTCTTTTGGCCGAACATTAGATTTTTATAAATAAAATAACAATTAATAATATAATATTTCTTTTAAAAACTATTTTATGTCAATTTTGAAACTATTTAGTAATTGATTTTTGTGAAAATCATAACAGAATGATTAGTTCGAAAAACATTAATTAAATAAATACTAACATGTCATATTAACATAGAAAATTTGTGGAATTCATTAAAAGTCTCAAATTACATTTATTTGGTTATTTATAACATCAATTATGTCAATATTTCATTAATAAGATAATTACTGCATCATCTTTGTGTCATAAATAAATTAAATTATCTAATGTCTCAAAATTACAAATAAAATACCATTATGCAGGATCACTTTTTAGATTTCTAATGAATATTTATAGTCGAATTGATCTTATGTATAACCTTATATTAAAAATTATTTACTTATTAAACATTGATTTTAACTATTTTAACCCTTCTTTAAATAAATTAATAATAAATGTTCTAATGTAATCCAAGTGGGCCTAAATGGTTATATTTTATTACTAAATTTTTTTGGTTGAACTACACATATCCAATATAATTAGGACATTTGTTAGGGTAATAATAATATCATTTTTACCCTTAATTACCCTATTTACTTTTAATCGTGGTTAACAAAAAGTAAAAACTTTCTATTCACCAAAAATTATTTTCATCTCATTGAACCACAATATACTTACTGATATCAACCGTGTCTCTCGGATTTTTGAAATTCCACTCACAGAAGCGGTAAGATTATGTTTTATGAAAAATTCATTTTTTTAACTACCACTTAGTGGTTTCACTATTCATCAAAAAAATGAAAGTTTCCAGAAAAATACCAAAAATTCGGCCTAAGCTATATTTGATATTATGAACTAAAAAATGATGTCTATTTTACCAAATTCAAAACATATCAGTTTCATTAATTAATTTAAAAATTAATTTCCGTCGTCAAAACAAATAGCGTGTTCTTAAGAGATAATAATTATCAAAAGATTGACACTTGTTTATGTCTGGTTTAAATTTGAAATTACAACCAATGACCACCATTGTATTAAATTGTAAAAATATATTCTAAATATACTTTAAAACAACTAACATTAGTAACTTATCTCTATTAATTATTTCGATTAAAAAGGTTGTTTTTAATTAATATTTAGTAATTTTCACTATTCATCAAAAAATGAAAGTTATCCGAAAAGTACCAAAATTTCAACCTAATCTAATTTCGATATTCTGAATCCAAAAATGAAGTCCATTTTGAAAAATAATTTTTATAAAATTTCAAAAAGTGGTTATTACTATTCATAATGACTAGTTTTAGTAATATTTTAATAGCATATTGTTGTTTAGTGAAACTCGTTATTGCGTACTACACACACTATCTAGGAAGGTTGTGATTGCGTGTAATGCAAGGCAAGTCAAGGATGCGTGTTGTGCAAGATAGTTTTGGTGTAGTGTACAACACAAGACATTAATGAAATTAAAAAGAATATTTTTCATAAAATCATGGGGTATTACATTCTACCCCCTTTAAATGAATTTCTCCATCGAAATTCATCGGGGTTATAAATGGTTTACTACTTCAATGTTTATTTAATAAAAACCCACATCGTAAAAAGGAATACCGAAACCAATCTTCAAAAAATGTATCAAACGTAAAGGTTACCCAAATTAACTAATCACTGTGTTTCCACATAGGTGAAAATATGGATATGGAAAAGAAATCTAATCATCATGTACTGATGGAGAGTGGTAGAGAACATGACTATGGAAATGTCAGAAATCACAAAACCATAAATTTGTGACGATCTAAGGTACCATCTGATTCATCAGATATTAGAGCACTAGGAAAAGATTTTTGATTTTCAATATCATTTCCCTAAAGTTGATTAAATTGGAATTAGAATAAATACTTTCATGATTTTGGTATAGTCTCACCGTTAGTTGTTCTTTGGAAAATTTCCACTTCATCCCTTAATGAAATGAAGTTGAATTTGTCATTCGTGATGTGTTAGCAGATCATGTGTAGAATGAGGGGTCATTCCATCTATCTCAAACAAAAGGTTAGAAAGGATATCACAAAATACGTAAGTCCATCTATAGTGAGATTAATCATATATGGTTCATAAAATGGACTTATACTTCTTTTATTATACTGCATAATATAATAAAACTAGTATCTACTAAACAGGGACTTCCTGTAGGCCAGTGGTAGGCGATAAAGGTCAGTCGCACTTCGGTTGTGGGTTCGATTCCCACAGCCTTGTCCGACGCGATGGGATGTCACCCGTCCTGCAGGTTATCTTTTTTTAAAGCTATATTACTATAACATCCCATCAATAATATCGAAAAAATTTATATCCTAACTTATGTCCAACATAATCAATTCCAATATTTAGACTTATCTAAAATACATCAGTCCATGATTATAGTATAAAGAAAATGATTACTTGAAATGTCACATAACAATCACGTGAATTCCATCATTTACCCTCCATATATCATAAGATATATCTTGTTGGTCAAATTACAAACATGTGAACACCTTAATCATGTATTCCCTTGAAGAATGAATACCCATTGAACCTTAGTGAAAACATGAATGCAATTAAAAGTTAACACTTTTCACAAACCAAAATCCTCAAAATTCTTTATACACAAACCATGATATCACTTAGTCCTTATATCAATCATGAGCTCATGAATACAATCAAACATCTCATTATCTTCTTATCCCTTCTTTATGCGCTTATAATTTTTTTCCAAAAATATCTCAATCACATTCTATGGTTACCAGTACCATTGAAAACCACAATTGACCAATAAATAAATATTCCAATATTCCATGATACTATATACAACATTATTTTAGAATCCCCTTACATAAACACTTAATCATTCCACCACATTGTTGTCATATTCAACATCTCCAATAGTGATCGCATGTGACTTCCCTTTGTCCTTTGCCGTAAGTGGTTGCTCATGTCGATCATCACTAACCCTTGGATTAGGGCATTGATTATCATAATGCCCCATTTCATTGCACTTGATGCATTGAAGTGTTGGTGGTGCGTTATCTGTAGTCTTTTCTTTATTAACATCATGAGAAACCCTTTTTCCATTACTTCGACACTCAGCTACTCGATGACCTTCTTTTCCACACTTATAACATTTTCTAGTCCATTTAAGAAAATCTCCACCATGCTTCTTTCCACAATTTGAGCATCAGGAAACATTCATCTTCTTTTCACCATTATTCTGAGATTTCTCCTTGAACTCCATCTTTCGTTTCTTGTCAAAACTATGAGATGGATATGTAACACCAACTTCCATTTCTACCTTGATAGAACAACACACAATTTATTCATAGCTACTGAAGTCTCTTATAGCTAATTCCCTTCGAAGATTTGGTTTTAATCCACTGAAGAATCGATCAACTTTACTTTCAGGTTGGATGATAAATCCACATGCATACCTTGCAAGCCTTGTAAAATTCACTTCGTATATACCAAAAAGATTCATCATCCTTTTTCTTTAGTTCAAGAAACTCCTTCTCCATATTTGTTCGAAGAATATGAGGGAAGTACTTATTGAAAAATAAGTTCTTGAACTCGTCCCATTCCATGGACTCAATTTCATCTCTTGGCCTTGTATTCTTGATAAGATTCCACCATTGATCAGCGTCACCTTCCAAACGATACACTGCTAAGATGACTTTATCATGTTCAGAACATTGAAGAACAGAAAATATCTTTTCAGTAGTACTGATCCATTGTTCAGCATCAAGTGGATCAGAAGTCCCACTGAAAGAAGGTGGACATTGCCTCATGAAGGACTCAATAGAATATTGTTCCCCTCTCTGCTCATTTGGATGTCCAGAATGATTCATAGCTTATGTAAGTATACAAATGAGATTTTTCACTCCATATCCCATAAAATTTGTTTGTTCAGGAGGACAATCATTTCATTGTCAATTACATTGATCAACACACTTCCATTGGGTTCTAGCCATCGTCTAAAACCCAAAAAGAATAGTGTGAGAGGCAAAAATCATGCTAGGGAAAACGATATAATAAAGGGGGAGTAACTTAAATATCTAACATCTTAGGTTACCGTAATTCTACTACTATAACCTGTACTTATACTTAACCTTAGGGACATCCCTAGACATACCTTATAAATATCTCTACGGATCTCACTAAAGTCCTCGCATCCTAGTTTCCAAAGTTTGACTAAACCTTTCCTCTGATACCAACTGTAGAGACCCTAAGCATAACAACCATGGACATTACATTACTTTTGAGGAATACATAGTACATAACAAAAACACACACACACAAGGACCGTAATAGTTTAGTTTCTTTAAAAACTCGGAATATAATCTTCTAATCGTTGTGAATGATCTTCAACATCTCCCATAAAGATCTTCCTTTTTTTAACTAAAAACTTTCTTTATATCCTGTAGAAAAAAAACATAAAAGGGTGAGCTCAAATGCTCAGTAAGGGTAAACAAAATAAATATCAAACACATCATATTCATAAGAACATAACATTTTGGAAATCGTAACCTGCAAAATAGATCATAATATCATAACATGGGATAAATCATAGTAGTGAAATGTAATCCCAATAATCATAACATAAAACATGAAACTTTGTGGCATACACAGATAATAATAGATAATCATTTCTTATTAGTCAAGATTTATTGCCAAGACTATCTTAGTGGGAAAAGTCCATTTCTGAACCGAGTTCATTCCTCGTTTCAGTCCTGTTTCACTGAACCGATTTAACCTGTCATTCCAGCCATGTCTATCTCATGAGATGTAAAATCATTAAACAATTCATTGGAGGGAGATATAGGTCCCACCCATCTCATAATGATGCCATTCTTATGTGTTCCACAAAATCATAAACCATACATCATAGCATAACGCATGTAAAAAAAATGGGAATCTTAAACATCGTGACATCAAAAAACAATTCATATAAGATAAAAGAATTAATAAAAATAATTCCATCACAAAATAATCAAATAAATGTAATAATAGGGATAAAAACATAACCCTTTATTATCTTAGATGTAAAATAATTTTGATAAAACACTTGAACTCCATTCTTGAGGAAAATATCCTTTCTACTTCAAAAACATTATTCCTTTCTTAATATGTCATAAAATTCTAAAATAAAATAAGTTGATTAAAAATAAACTTGAAAACTTGTAAAGGAAGATTCTTGTACATAATTTTTTAAAAATCCATTCATGTCGTTTAAGTTAAAAAAACATTCTTCTCGTACTTTTGTCAGAAAAGTCAAAAAGTATCTCCTACGAAAAATGACAGAAGATTCCTTTCATATCTTTTACTAAAAACTCACCGAAGGGTAAAATTGGATTTAAACAATTGTAGTGGATGGAAATAATATTACATATTGAGGAAACATGGATTTGGATGATAAAATACAACCCAATAAATACCAAATTATAAACAATCTCGGATAAAAATGAGATTGTGATATTTTCCCTTACCTTAGGTCCGATTTTCTTAGTAAGTGTCTGAACCTCTTGTATAATGATTTAAACAATGTAATTGACTTATTACAGAATCATACTCATTGTTATGATATCATATATGGTTCACTTATGACTTTATTTTACCCATTATTTTGTAAATTCCATGTTAAAGAGCGTTTTGGGTAAAATCGTTTCATTTGTCATCCGTGTTTTGACATGTAATTATTAATATTATTACATAGATCATGATTACATAATTCCCAAATATAAAACATGATTTATATATAATATATATTCAGAATATACATATATATAATAGATTAGTAAATGAAAATAAATACACCGTTCATGGAGACGGTAGGCTGTACGTATGCATGAACGTTGTTTTCGTTTCCTTATTGAGTTGAATGGAATTAAGTAGATGACATACATATATATACACATAAATCCCATATCATTATTATGTCATATATCTCATGATTACATATTATATATACTTTATAATCATTCATGAATGGTTAGCATGGATAATGAATCTCATCGCATCGTGGAGACGGTAGTCCGTACGTACGCACGAGTGATGATATCATTCTCATGATCGTGGAATTGTATTGGAGTGTATGTATTCTATTTCAGAATAAATATTACTTTAAAATAATCATATATAGTTTTTATGAACAACATTATACCCATACATGTAAGGTGGTG
This sequence comes from Viscum album, assembly GCA_963277665.1. NCBI lineage: Eukaryota > Viridiplantae > Streptophyta > Magnoliopsida > Santalales > Viscaceae > Viscum > Viscum album. The sequence goes on along the minus strand of OY728121.1, from coordinate 1,147,771,849 downwards.
GTGGACAATAGATTACACCACGACGTGCAGACGTTATTTCGTACGTACGCACGCGCGGTGATTTCATTTTCCGTAGGATGGATAGACGGTGAAATAGGGTTTTTTCATACTTATAATAACATATAAGTATATTAGTGATACTTATTTTATTACTTAATAATGAAAAAACCTAAGAAGAAGAAGTTGAAGAAGAAATAAAGTTGAAATAATCGGTAACATACATTACCTCTTCTTTGAAGCGCCTCTTTGAGTCCTCCTCTTAGGGAACTAAAATTGGACTTTGAAGAAGACCATGACCTATAGGATGTTTCTAGGGAAGTGTAGAAGATAATGTGGTAGGGTTTTTCCAAGAATGAATTCTCAAATTGGTGTGAGGAAGAGAGGGAGGAGGTACCCTTTTATAAGGGAGGAGAGGGGCACCTTTGGAATAACTAAAAATATTATTTTATTATAAAGCCAAATTCGGTTTTAAATAGCTCCAAATTGATTTATTTAGAAGATAAGGAGGGGATGGGTAGAAATAATCTTATCCAATAGAATTTGGACAAGTTTAGTTTACTATTTTTGCCTTATCATTTAGTTTTAACTTTAAGTTAGATAATTTTACTTTTACAGTGTCTTTTTGTGTTCTTACACTATAAGGTTAATAAACATAATATAACAAGCCAAACGAACCCCAAGTTGTTTAATATTAATATATATAACCTTATATAAGTCATTTTTCCGAACCGTAGATTTTTAAGAATAAAATAACAATTAATAAAATAATATTTGTTTTAAAAACTATTTTATGTCATTTTTGACACTATTTAGTAATTGATTTTTGTGAAAATCATAACATAATTATTAGTTCGAAAAAAGATAATTAAATAAATAATAACATGTAATATTAACCTATAAAATTAGTGGAATTCATAAAAAGTCTCAAATTACATTTATTTGGGTATTTATAACATCAATTATGTCAATATTTCATTAATAAGATAAATACTGCATCATCTTTGTGTCATAAATAAATTAAATTATATAATGTCTAAAAATTACAAATAAAATACCATTATGTAGGAAATAATTTTATATTTCTAATTAATATTTATAGTCTAATTTATCTTATGTACAACCTTATATTAAGAATTATTTACATATTAAACTTTGATTTTAACTATTTTAACCCTTCTTTAAATAAATTAATAATAAATGTCCTAATCTAATAAAAGTGGACCTAAATGGTTATATTTTATTCCTAAGGCTGTTTTTGGTCGAACTACACATATCCAATAAAATTAGGACATGTTTTAGGGTAATAATAATATCATTTTTATCCTTAATTACACTATTTACTTTTAACCTTGGTAAAAAAAGTAAAACGTTACTATCCACCAAAAATTATTTTCATCTCATTGAACCACATTTTACTTACTGATATCAACCGTGTCTCTTGGATTTTTGAAATTCCACTCACAGAAGCTGTAAAATTATGTTTTATGAAAAATTCAATTTTTTTAACTACCACTTAGTGGTTTCACTATTCATCAAAAAAATGAATGTTTCCAGAAAAATACCAAAAAATAGGCCTAAGATATATTTGATATTATGAACTCAAAAATGATGTATATTTTACCAAATTCAAGACATATCAGTTGCATTAATTAATTTAAAAATTAATTTCCGTCGTCAAATCAAATAGCGTTTTCTTAAGAGATAATAACTATCAAAAGATGGACACTTGGTTATGGCTAGTTTAAATGTAAAATTACATACAATGAACACCATTGTATTATACTGTAAAATAATATTCTAAATATACTTTAAAACCACTCAAATTAATAATTTATCGCTATTAAATATTTCGATTAAAATGGTTGTTTTTAATTAAAATTTATTAATTTTCACTATTCATCAGAAAATGAAATTTATCTGAAAAGCACCAAAATTTCACCCTAAGATAATTTAGATATTACGAATCCAAAATGAAGTCAATTTTGAAAAATTAAATTTAAAAATTTCAAAATGTGGTTATTACTATTCATAACGGCTAGTTTTAGTAATATTTTAATAGCATATTGTTGTTTAGTGAAACTCGTTATTGCGTACTACACACGCTATCGTGGAAGGTCGCGATTGCGTGTAATGAAAGGCAAGTCAAGGATGTGTGTTGTGCAAGATCCATTTGGTGTAGCGTACAACACAAGACATTAATGAAATTAAAAAGAATATTTTTCATAAAATCTCGTGGTGTTACAACAACAGCTACCACTCCAACATCGGGATGAAACCTTACGAGGCAATGTACGAATGACCTTGCAAATCACCTCTATGCTGTACTAACCTTGGGGAGTCAGCACTTGTTGGACCAAAGATGGTTCAGGCTATGACGAAGTAGGTGCAAATAATCCAGGTGCAGATGAGGACTTCACAGAGCAGAAAGAAATCCCATGCTGATAGGAGACGGAGACCACTGGTGTTTGAGGATGGAAACCAAGTTTTCTTACGGGTCTTACCTCGACGTCGATTACAATGATTTGGATGGGGTGGCAAGTTATCTACATGATTCATCGGGCCTTTCCTAGTCCTCATCAGAGTAGGCTAGGTTCTTTACCACCATGCCCTTCCACCTCAGTTGCACTGGGTGCATGATGTCTTCCACGTGTCTCATCTGAGGAGATTCATGCATGACCCGACCCACATCATTGACCATGGGGAGATGGACATCGATTATGGGGATACATTCCCAGAGGTTTCTGTGGATATCGAGGATCGACAGGTGTGGGTCATACATGGACGGTCGAATCCTTTTGTGCACATTCGTTGGCATCACGAGAACCTCTAGGAGAGAACATGTGAGCGAGAGGCTCAGATGCATGCACAATACCCTCATTTGTTTTCCTAGTTTATGTTGTAGCTTTACAGGGACATAAATCCCTGATGTGAGAGTAATGTAAAGGCCCAGTGTGCTCGGAATCAATTTCAGAAGATTAGCTCAGGGTATGTTCAGTAAATGAATGAGCTGGTTTTTCTATCATTTAAACCAGTGCTAGGAATTGAAATATGAGGGCACTGAGGAACTCATAGCACCAGTAATTGCTTAAGGGGACCTTTACCACAATTGTGTTTTAATCTTGTTGAGAATTAATAATTTTGGAATTAGTTTTAAATAAATAAAATTGTTAGAACAAATTTATTTTTTTTAACTTTGGATGTTAATCCCTCCCATGGAAAGTTGTTGGTGGGGCCCACAACCATCCAACTTCCCTTGTGTGGATATTTGAAAGGTGGGGCCAACACGATCCCCATCCTTTCACCTTACCCTAAACTCCTTAAACCCCCTTCATTAACTTGTAAACTCCTATTTATTTGTATAAACTCTTCCTCTACCTCTCTCCCTCTTTATTACATTCCAACACATGCTAATCAATGCAATCATACTATTCAATTATTTATTTAAGGGATTTAAATTTTGAAAGCTTGGAATGATTAATTAAAATAAGGGGTAGAATTATTTTAATTTGGTTGGAACATGTTGTGTTGGGGGGAAATATTGGAGAGAGAGATCTTGTGAAAGAAGAAGGGAGTTTCTCCTTTGTTGAAAAACATCAACCCTCCGACGAAGAACAATGGCTTCTTCGATGAAGAACGCCGGTTCCATGAAGAACGATCGACACACCTTACTTTATTTTCTCTGCGACAAGTGAGGAGACGCCACTTCCCCCTTGGACACACTCCAAAGTTGCCTACTAATCCTTTCCTCATGACGTCGTCATCCACGACGCCCGATGTGTAACGTCAATTATCGAGGTAGGGGTTATGTTCAATTTTTAATGGATTATAATTATGACTCAATTCTTCATTGTATAATTTTTATTGTCTTGGACTTTTGTTATCACTTAACATGGAGGGTGCGGGCCTTATGAACATGGCCCGATGACCCTCCGTATGATCATGTTTAATTTTATGGAATCGACGATCGGAGGTGGAACGCGGAAGAGACCGGCAGCGCAATGGCCACCGTCGCACGTGCAAAGAAAAGTCGAGGGCAGCGCAGGCCGTGGCGGAGGAAGCCGGAGCCATCACAATGGTTGTGTAGTAGGAACCACAGCCCACTACGCCAGCTACATTGGCAGAAGGACCAGCCGGCCCGTCGGCCGGCCCAGTGGAGCAAAGCCACGTCGCAAGGAGGGTGTCGCGCTAGAGATCCTATAACACGCATGGCGGGCCGCTTGCACCAGAGGACGGGTGTCTCCAGTCGGATGGTTTGGGAGGGCGACACTGCTTGGTGCCTCTGGTTCTGGATGTCGAGGGGCTGCGCCCCACCGGACCGGACCGCGCTGGGCTGCACTGGGCCGCGCCCCACCGGGCCGGGCCGAACACCTTTGAGATAGGCGACGCCCCTTCGGGACAGGCCAAAATTTTCATCGGGCCGGTCCGACACCCCTGCCGGGTTGGACCCGCCAAAACTGGGTTAACCCGACACATCGGCCAACTGGGCTTTTCAAGCAGGGACCGTATGCACTTATAGGTTAATAATTCAAAGACCGTGCGTCAGATCAACACGTCGTCTACGACAATAAGACCCTATCGATGAGGCGGTCCTTTTGAGACAGTATAAGTGTTTTTTGGGAATCTTTGGAAAACAGTCGGGTTTGGACGAGTACATTTCCAACTGGGCCCCTGGGACGGAAAATCCAATATCTCACAGACTGAGCGTCCTATTGACGCGCCGTATGTCGCGTTGAGTTCCTTTTGATGAGACAGTACTTCTAGATACATCAACTCAGGAAAAAGTGAATGTTTATGTATCGAACCACCTTTTTCAAGGAGAGGACCCTCCAAGAATCGAGTACACTGTGTGTGGGAACCCTAGAGTTGGAAGCGACTATGATGAATACCATGCTAGGATCCTCCGTGGGTTAGACGATGATGATGACTGTACTTGGTTCATACGTGGGTTCGAAAGCGAGGACGATGGTACTTGGGTCCTCTGTGGGTTCGGAAGGGAGGAGGACTGTACTTGGATCCTATGTGGGTTCGGCAGCGATGGTTACTGTTATTGGATCTTATGGGGGTTTGACAGCGACGACTTCTATACTTGGATCTTATGTGGTTTCTGTAGAAGAAATGATTCAGAGGATACCTATAATCATCTCCACCCCTCTTCGTGAGTAATATACTTGTGCGACCTGGGTCTTGACATTCAATCATTAATGTTGATGTTTTTAACAATATTTCATAAGTGGAATGGGTTGTTCTTGGGGTAGAGAGTTAGAGATGAACTGAGATTGATAACATAGGTATATATATGGGAATATACCAAAGTAGGGTTGGTGGGTTCTTCGGGATTGATTCTTTCCTTTGTGTTTTATCCTTCATGGATTCTGGGAGACCTTCGGTGGTCCTAGTGACTCTACTGAGTGTCATTATACTCACCCAAGCATGGGCAATGCCTGCACTATGTTGTGTTGGTTGCAGACGACGGACATCACTGATCGTGGCTGAGGCATGAAGAGTTGGATGGTTTCTGGACGTGGACCACCAGGCGGAACGTACACAGTGCAGAAGGATGGAACCGAGGTACCGATGAGACTATTTTTACCCACCCTTCATATGGGATTCCCGGAGGACGACTCAGTGGTTGGTACTTTACTTTGTAGTTGTTGTACTTTCTTTCATAGTTGTGTTGTACATTCAGTTGGGTTTGTATGCTGGCCCATTTACTTTCCAGCACTTACTTTTGTACTCTGCTTTTCATGGTGCTAACATCACTTGCATACTCTGTTGTGTTTTTTAACTTTTATAAAGGCAATGTCTTCCCTTTTACTGGGACTTACACCTTTGGTGCTTGTTGCCAGCCCCCGACCAATGTAAGTCGGGCTTGGGATAGTCATCACACGAGCCCCGAGGACAGGTCGTGATAATATAGGATTTAAATTATAATTTATGAATAATATTAACATAGTTATGATATTATATGATTTACAAAAATATAAAATGAATTCATCAGTTATAAACTATTTAAAAATTAATATAAGAACCAATTTAATAGAAATGATATATTTTAATAGAAAACTATTTATATGCCCAAAAATCCATTTAATCATAATAAATTAAATTATTTACAATTAGTGAGTTATATTATGTTTATATATATATATAATATTCAATAAAATATTTTCAATATTCATCTAGTTGATTTGATAAGCAAACGATAAGAATAAAAAAAATATTTTTCATAAAAACCTATATTTTTATTAAGACACATTTATATCCTTTTGATGGGAAAAAAAATTTAAATCCATTTTTTAACTTTTATAAATATTATATGTTAAAATGTTCTTAATATTTTAATTTGGGAGATAAAAATTAGGTTATATAGAATTTTTAGTATTTTTTCTGAATTTTATTATTTTAATGAACCGTGAAAAATAATGAATTTTAAATCAAAATTGACTTTTCATTAATTTATTTATAATGATAAACTATATTTTTTTAAAAAAAATTAATTAAATGTTTTTAATTTATAAAATATATTTCATTAAAAGCAATTTTACATTGCAATTGTATATGAAATCCGATCAAACTTTTGAATGATTTTACTTTAAAACCCATTATTATCATCTTCATCGCAAGATTAAATTGAAATTAACTTTTACCAATTATTTTATCAATATATTGAAAAATGGATTAAATATTATGAATTAGAATATTTTATACTAAGTTCAACTTATTTTTTTCACCTAAACTATTAGGGCAATTAATAATAATTAAGTACAATGAGGTGAATTAATCTTAATATGAGACATGATCATAATCATATGGTAAAAATGTGCTAGAAACATTTCAAAAAATCTACTTATTTTTCATATTTACACCTTATCCTCCATTTTATCTGTTTTAGTTTGTTTTAAGACACTTTTTAGTAAAAACATGTGTTCAACAAACTTCTTATCAAAAATGACTATTGATTCTGTTTCCCAACATATAAAAGGCCACAACCCCTCCCATATACTCACACCTCTCAAAAAAAAATTTGATAAAACAATTCCTTTCCAATTTAATTACCAAAATACATCGATTTATTATATAATCCACAATTTATTATGAAATCCATTGAAGGAATCCCATTGCTGAAAACCGAATGTAGTTACCCAAAGAATATGAAACATCATTTCTCAAGAATATTTTATTTATTTTCATTCCCAACCACCTAATATCTCCTTATTCCATTATTATTTAATAATATGGTTTCATGAATATATTTATAAGTTTTTATTTTAATGGTTTTACCTTCACTAACACAAACTTCCATCTAATGGGTAATGAACATACAGTTCATGGGTACGGTGAACTACCACCTCATAAATAGATGTCTATTGTTTTTCCATTACCACATATCACGATTGAAAATTTAGATAATCACTATGTTTATATATTATATATATAATATTTATAACTTCATCATGCTTCTTTACTAATTTTATAACACATACCAATATGCTTCCCATTTTGTTAAATATGATAACACTGTTTGTAGAAGTGTGGACTACTGCCTCCACAAAGCGATGTGACTTGATCAAACTATACATGGAACATATAAACAATTGTTCCAAAAATATGAAATATATATGATAATTTATTTATTATAAAAATATTTATCATTTAATTTTCATTATTTTAATAATAAAAACTAATAAATATATTGTATGTGTGTATGTATGACCTATCGTCTCCATGAACAGTGCATTCAATTTCTTATATCCAAATATTAAAAATTATTAAAAATACATACAAGAGGAATAAAAATTATATTTACATCATTGATTTCATTCGGGATATGATTAATTCATGATAGGAACAATAAAAAATATTTTTAACCAAACTCGACAAACATGGAATTAGACCCCTGAAATAGTAGAAATAATGAATTATTGTAATCAAATGGGTAAAAAGATATTATTAAAAGATAATATAAGATAATATAGATATTAATGTTAATCTATAATAAGTTATTAACACTTTTAAAATGACGACATAGTAATTTAATGAACATTCATCCAAAAATAAATGCAAGGTTCGATATTTTCATCTACCACATTACATTTTTCAGATTAAGGTCATATTCAACTCGCATTTTATTGCATAGTGTATCTAATAAACATTTTTATATAATATATAATTAATCATTTTATCATAATGGTGTTGAATAATTTCATTTATTTTCACCGAATCATGAGGATTATAGTTTAAAATTATTTATTGTGGTATGAGACAGTTTGGAATTTTTATTGATTATTTTCCTTAAGGATAATTTTAATGACATTTCAATGGTATTTCAATTCAACAAAATATTATGAAATTTTTTCAATAAAATGTATAATTTTCCTCTCCTCTGGTTATTTATGATATTTTTCAAGTATTATTACCGTTTTCCCACTCCTTGGTAAACAAATTTTTTATAAAATGTTTTTATGAAAACCCAACATCATTTTTAACTTTAGCAGGAGAACCAATTCATTCTAAAATAACTATTTATAAAAATGTATTTAAAAAATATTTTAAAACATTCCAAATTATTTTTTATTGAAAATTTTACCCTTTTTTCCTTTTTTCAATGTTTTCAAAGGAATCTTATTGTTTCTTTACGATAATGTCATTTTTCAAGCATTTTTACTATAAAAAAGGAATGTTCTTTTTACATCATATGTCATGTACATATTTACACACATTCAATTCATTGAATCAAAATTTACTTATTTTAAGGATTATTTTAATGGAAAGTTCATTGAAAAGTGACTATCAAATAAATTTGTTTTGAAATTTTTTTCCAATAAAATGTTATCTTCCTCAAGTATGTTTTTAGAAGATAATTTTATATTATTTATATTCATCATAAACAGCAAAACATTATTTTTAGTCCACATGAGATATATTTTACAGATATCCTAATTATCACTCATCAATATGGTTTAAGATTTATTTCATCAGTGGAAGTATTGACATTCACTTCTTTGATTTATTTGATACCCCTTGATATATTCAATATCTTATGATCATTTTACATTGAATCCACACAAAATATTAAAATTATTTTTTCATGGATATGATTATTTCTTAAACAATATAAAATTTTACATACAATTTTTAATTTTAATGTTATTTTATTATTTGGAGAAATATTGATAAATCTATATACAGTATTTAATATGAATATTTGATCATGTATGTTTTTTATTCCATATGAGAAAAGATTGGGACATGAAACACATGAGTTGAAAACCGTTTATGTTAACCCATATATGATGGAGAATAGTTAATACAAGTTCCTTGCTGCATCAATAGTCTTATGAGTTGAAATTAGTTGGAAAAAAACCCTTTGAGTTTATTTCCAAAAAATTACACAGGTATCTACCAATAGATATATACCATATTGTGAATGTTCATAATGGAAGTGGGTCATGTTTTAGATACACAATGTCAAATAATTATTCATTTCCTTCATTTAGATTCATTTATTATTATTTTAGTCATATTTTTCATTAAAATATCTATTTCTGAACTTCATTATTTGTTCATTGATTATATGTCATGTGTTTATGTTTGTTTACCTTCCATATTTAATTTTCCTTATATAATAATTTGAATGGATTGTGTGTTTAGTAATATACATTTCCATATTATTTTCTCTTTTCCTTTTTAGTTATTGACTATAAGGCATTTAATCTTAGTAATTTACCATTCCATATTTATTATTCTCATTCATTTATTTTTTATTCCTCTATACGTGATCCTTTCTATGAATTTGAGCCCAAAATTATTATATTTCCTTTCCCTAAGAATCAATTATGTCTACCAATAATGATATGAAAGAATACAATTGATGGAATAAATATATTATCCTATAAAGAAGGAAAAATTTATGTTATAATTGATGTATAAATTTTTAATACCATACTCATGTATTTATCTATTTTACCAAGACTACAAAACTATTTGGTCTTTTAATATGAGATTTACTTGTATCTTATCTCAAATTAATTGATAGAATAAACCAATTTTGGGATTTCTGTGGTAAGAACAATATAGTCAGTATCAACGCAAGTTTAGAAGCAGCCTTGGGAACTATATTTAGAAATCAAATATTATATAAAATATCCCTAAGTTATAATTTGATAATAATTACAGAATAATTTAAATTAATTATGGTAAGGTAGAGATTATGTGGGTGTTACAAAAATATATATCCATGTTTGATTTCTACAGGTGGATGTGGTTCTGGTATATATTTACCTAGGTGTAACAACTATGACATGGTGGGTTGGGACTGACTCAATGTACACTGGTACATGACAACAAGCCTCACTATTCACCATGTTTGAAACCCTAGAGGGATATGATTAGAATAAATACCATTTTCATTAAAAACCACAATGAATGATTTTGAAAAATAATAACCAGTGTTAAATCTATTGTGTTTCAAGTTGAAGATAATGTGTTATGATTTAGATATCCTATAAATGATGAAACATTTATCATTTCATGGCTATTTTTACTCACACTATGATTTTTGGTTTTATGGAATTACCCCATATATATGATAAACTATATACCAAGGATGGATTGATGTGGAAATAAATTGATGGAGTATTTATGTAATTTGGTTATAATGAAACCCATATCTAAAAAATAAATGTAGTGATTAAGGCACAAAAAATGGATGAAATTGTGATTATTAAAATATATCAAGTCAAAATACTTTCTTATATTCTTAGGGAGTAAAATAATTCATCAAAATTAGGATATGAATCATTAAATATTTTTCCCTAATAGATTGATTTTTGTGGAACCGATGGTCTTATAAATCATTGTAGATTTTTGTATTTGAGTCTCTCCACATTCCATTGATCATTTTCTTGTGTTTGAGTGTTGACCTCAATCCATCTTAGAAAATATTTACTCGTTTCCTCTATGTACTCTTCTACAGATGCCTATAATGTTCTAATATTTATAGGCCTAGTTATATGTTATTCTATGTAACCTTTGTACATCCCCTTATATCTTTTTTAAAGGATGTTTGGAAAACCCTTCCCATGAAGTGGGATTTAAAAATACGAAATATCAAATTATTTTTTACCTCTATTGAGTTTAAATTGCAATCCATCAATTTTATTATTGCAGGGAGATTGTAATGCCTTGACATACGAAATTAAGAGCCTTATCATTGATAGTGTGTATAAAACTCAATTTGAAGCACATAATGGAATAAAATATCAGGATACATTACAATATATTAATCTTCATACATAAATACATTCTTTGATACAGATTGAAATGAATGAAATAATGAGTTATCTTGTGTCACACACAACAAAGATCTTTATAGTTGACTTGTGTTATACAGAAGGATCAGTTTTAATGAAAAAAAATTATTATTAAAATATTAATATTTAATATAAGAAGAAATAACATATTATTTAAATAAGAAATTATGAATAGTATTAACTAAATTATGATAATATATGGTTTAAATAAGTATTAGTGGGATTAAATGGTTAGAACATAATTAAAAATGAATATAAGAAAAAATTTAATATAAAGGGGATGTTTTTATTGAAAACTATTTATATGACCAAAAGGATATTATATCCTAATAAATTAAATTACTTACAACTAGAGATTGATATTAACGTAATATATATATACTTATAATATTCAATAAAATATTTTTGATATCCATCCAATATATTTTCTAATAGTAAGAAAATAACAATTAGAATATTTCTCATAAACCTATATATTATTACGAAGTCACTTTTAGCACCATTAAATGGAGAACCTATTTAAAATCACATTTTTAACATTTATATGTCAAATATGTAAAAATAAAATTAATCAATGAAACAAAAACAAAAAAATTAGTTTATGGTGAATTTATGGTATTTTTCTATGATGTTTCATTTTATTATGCATAGTAAAAAAATACTAAATTATATTTCAGATTTTCATTTTTAATATAATTTATTTATAAGGACAAATTATATATAAAATAAGTTCTAAAATTTAGTTAGATATTTTTTTATTAATTAATTTAATATTTTTCATTATAATAAATTTCACATTGAAATGTGATATAAAAACGTACATATCTTTTTAATGATTTAACCTTTAAAACCCAAATTGTCATCTTGTCCAAGGAATTAAATTTAAATTACCATCTTCCACTTCTATAATTGGAATTTTTAAAAATGGACTCTAAATTGTGAATCATAATAATTTATAAATTATAATATGGAAAATTTAGTTTTTGGCCAAAAATAGTAGGGAATGTAATTATAATTAATAATAACGATTAAGGTAAAATTAATCATAACAAGTGACTAAAACATAAACATATGGTCACAAGTGACTTATAAACTTGTCAAAAATTATTTGTAGGTTCATATATCTACACCATAATCCATTGAATTTCTTTTGGTGTGTTTTTATGAAACTCTTCGGGTAAAAATGAGTGTTCACCTAACTTCGTTTAAAAAATGCCTAGTGAGTCCATTTGCCCAATTATAAAATGCCACCCCTCCCACTTCCGCACACCATCCAAATTACTTAGGATTAGATAATTAATCCCAAATAACATAAAAAAATCCTTAGCATAATCATATAATCAATCATTTTTTATTAATCCCATCCAAGGAATCACTTTGGAGAAAAAATGGAGTTACCCAAAGAAGAGGTAACAACTTTTTTTAAGATCATCAGTTTTATTTTCATTCCCTACCCCATTGAAAATACTTATTACATTAATATATAACAAAAAAATAATAAATAATATACCTATATTTTTATTTATGTTTTGTATTTTACCTGTATTTACTCTCACTTCAATCAAATAGGTAATGAACTTACCATTTATGTGTCTAGCAAACTACCGCCTTGCAAAACAATATCATTAATATTTACTTTTATAACCCGAATGGTTGGGAATTATAAAGGAAATTTTATTTATATATGATATATAAAATATTTACAATTACTTTATAATTATGTAATTATTTTAATACGCATACCATTTTTCTTTTCATTTTGCGTAAATACGATAACATTGTTGTTCAAAGTGTGAACTCTCGCCCCCTTAAGAGGATTTGAATCGTTCACAGTATAAAAAGAATTTATAAACTATGGTTTAAATAAAACTATAAAATATAAATGAAATATATATGATAATATATTTAAAATACATGTTTATATCAATTAATTTTAATTCATTTTAAATGATAATGAAATGATAGTAGTGTTCATGCTTACGTAGGACATACCATCTCTATGAATGGTGTATTAAATTTATTATATCCATATATTATGAATTATTCAAATAAAAATTCAATGAATATATATAATATTTAAGAAATTTTTTAAATTAGGGATATGATTATACAATGATAATAAAGACATGTAATAATTTAAAACATACTTGAAAACCATGAAAATTAACACTCAAAACAGTTAAAATAAGGAATGATTGTTATGAAAAAGGTAATAGGATATTATTAGACAAAAATATAAGATATTATAAAAATGAATATGGATATTTAATATTTTAGGAACACAGTTAAAACCATTTTATAAGAATTCAAAGGACTTCCACCTGAATTTAATTGCAAGGTAAGAGATTTTCATCTAACTACTTATATCTGTGAGACAAATGCCATATTCACAACTTTTTTTATTGTTTATATACTACCCATTTTGATATATTATATCATTAATACAATTATATTCATGGTATTTATAGCATTAATTAAATTTATTACTTCAGGATTTTTATGATTTAAAATGATTAAAAGTGGTATGGGATCCTTTAGAATGTATGAAGATTATTATCATCAAGAATAATTTTAATGACATTAAAATGACATTTAATTTCAAGGAAATTATAAGAACATTGTTTAACAAAACCATTAATTTTCCACCCCTGTTGTTATTAATGGTTTTTTTCAAGTATGAGTATTTTTTTTCTCTATTTGGTACTCAAAATGTTTTAGAAAATGTTTTTATGAAAAAACAACATAATTTCATTCTTTAGTCAGAGAACCAATTTTCTCCTAAAAAAATGTTTTCTAAAAAGGTTCTGAAAAAATGTTTTTAGACTTTCCAAATTAGATATTAAAGAAAATTTTACCCATTTTTCATTTTACTATTTTTTAAATGGAATCTTATTGTATCTTTATAGAAAACACATTTCTCAATCCTTTTTACCTTGCAAAAAGAATTTTCATTTTACCTTATAAAACACGTATGGATTTACCCACCTTAATTTATTTGATGCTTCCATTTTTTGTTTTAATGGATTCTTTTTAGAGAAAAGGTTTTCAAAAGTGATTTTCAATTAATGGTTTTTTGATAGTTTTTTTAAATAACGATATTTTCCTCAAGAATGTATTTAAAATATCATTTTATAGTACTTGTATTCATGAATGAAAAAAACAATTATTTTTACTCCACTTAGGATATTTTGATTTGATACCATCCTTATTCCTCCGTTTAATTGTTTATGATAGATTTGTCCAAGGAAATTATTGAAAACCACTTTATTGATTTCATTCAGTCCTAATGAAATATTCAATTTTCTATGATAATTTGACATTAAATTTACCCAAAATATCTATATCTATATCTAGTTGATAAGATTATTTCATGAACCATATAATATTTTTACATTGTGTACACATTAAAAGTAATTTGATTTTTGGGGGAAAAATATGACCAATCATTATCATTAATTGAATAAAAATATTGATTAGGAATGTTGATTATCACTTATAAGGAATTCATGGCACTAGAAACACATGCATTTGGGAAAATTTAAGGAAATCCCTACAGGATGAGAATCATATAATGAAATCCCCTCGACGCATCAGTAGTCGCAAGAGATGAAATTACTTGCTGACAACCCCATCAAGTTTGTTTCTAAAAAGAATATTTGGGTTTCTACCAATATAAATAATCTTCTTATGAAAGTTATTAATAGTACTGGATCACGTTCCAAATTCATTAAATATAATAATTAAGAATTTAATTTATATTGATACATTTGATATTATTCAATGGGATTTTGACTCCACATATCTATGGGTGCATTTCATTATCAAATAATTGATTAGATGGATTGTGTATCTGTTTATTACATTTCAATATTTATTTTTACCTATTTAGTTATTCGAATGGTATGGGTTTCCTATTACATAATTTTCTATAATAATTACTCACATGATTTTTAGTTAATGACTACATGGTTTGTATTCTCAATTATTTACCTTTGTAAATTGATTATTATCATCGATTTATTTTTACTTCTGATGGGAATGACCCTTACTGAGCATTTGACATCACCGTTACTATGATTCCATTCCTCAAGAATCCCAAAATTTTGTTAATAAATATATGAAATAATATTCTATATGGAATAAATATATTATCCAAAAATATAAATATAAAAATGGTGTTGTAATTAATTTATTAATATGCAATACAAGACTCAAAAAAGTTTCTATTTTACAAGAAAACCAAACTATGCAGTCCTTTGGGACATGACTTACATATATCTTATGAAAATGTAATTGATAAAAGACATCGACTAAAGGATTATTGGGGTTGGGTCAAAATATTTGGAACATTAATATTAATGTTTAACAACTATGTAAAATTTATTTTAACATAATCACTATAAATAATTTTAATTTATTTCACAAATATATTAATATATTGTTTTGAAACTATTTTTATATAAATATAGACTATAAATTATTATAATTATAAACATGAAATTCATTTTTTTCTAATTTCATATATAAAATTTTGTGAAATTAATTTAAAATTAATCCTATAGACGATATGAGATATCTAGATTTTAATGAGAAACATTCCAACGCTTGAAATGGATTTTATCTAATTTCAATGTGAAAGTGATTAAAATTAACCAAATTGGATTAATTTAGGTATAATTTGTCTAATTATAATTATTGACCACTATAAAATATAATTTATCTGTATAAATTATTTATAAAAAAGAATTTATCACTTCAAATTCAATGTCATTCACTATTCATTAAAATGTGAAAGTTCTCAGAAAAAAACCACCCACTATAAATTTTTGTATTATTTATTCAATGACGAAGTTTATTTTTTAAAATGAAACTTATAGAAGTTTCAAAATTTAGTAATAACGAAATCATGGAATTAAAAAGTGTTAAAAAACTCTTTTATAATAGTACATTATTTATTGAGATTAAAACTGGAATTAATCATATATAAATTCTTTAAAAAAATTTGGATGAATTTAGAAACTTTTTATTAAATAAATATCATATGAATTTTAATAATATATTTCTGTAATGGTGATTAAACTAATTTTGTAAGGTAAATTTCCCATTTAGTCGTAAATATAGTTTCCAATTAAAACATATCCTTTATATTAAATTATTATTTATTTTCATTTATAATTAATTGGTAACCAATGAATAAATTTTATAAACAATTTTCAAAAATAATTTAATAATAATGTTAATATAATTATTTATCTCCATTTTATCCGCTTTGCGATAACTCTAATATTAAATAAAACTATTAATACTCTATTTTTGTTCATTATGAATCATTCATTCCTATAACACATGTCATCAGAGAAACTCAATGTTCCGTTAAATGAATGATAAATATAGTATTTTGAATACTGAAATATGAAATGTGCATCATGTATAACACAATCTATTAACGAATTTAAATTAATTTGAAATAATATATTTCATAAAATATCGGTTTGTTACAAAACTCTTCCCATTCTTCCTCAAAAAATTCAATGTTCTTTAATCATATACCTCTCATTGAATCACTTACATTTCCCTCTCTTCATTATTGATTATTTTTGTTTCTCTAAAAGTTCGCCTATAATCTATGAAGCTCAAATATGGTAAGGTCCCCCCCAATTCCAATTCTTTGAGGAATACATTAATGTTATGATAGTAATTTATTTATTATTTATTATATGAATAAATATTACATATTAAATAATGAATCCTTCATGTTTCAGGGTAGTTTATGTTATGACATGAATTATTTCATCTAAAGGGATTTGAATTGATGTTTACCAAGTGATAAAGGGTTTAATAAATCAATTCTATTTTTTTAAATTATTCTTAATCAGAATTAAATTACAATATTTCAGGGCTATGTGTGAAATCCTCTTCGATTTTTTATGTTGTATTTCAACTTCCTTTTTATGTATTTACATTTTTCATATATAATCTCTTCAATGATTATTTTTCAGTTCAATTTTATTATTTGTGTAACTATTTCTCCAATCATCATATTTATTTTTCAATTCAAATAACTTTATTATATTGTGTTTTTTAGATTCTATTTCATATATGAAATCCATTTAATACCATGTTATTACCATAAATTTTAATTATTTTATGTGAGAGATTATATAATAACTCTTAATATATACAATTCCTAACCAAATATAATTATATTACTATCCCATAAAATTAAACAATACAATAATTTGGATGAATTAACGATTTTATGGTTTTCCATGAATGTAAATCCTTTTCAAGACATTGAATGTGGTAGTTTCTATCACGAAAATGTACGTAGGGGTATCAACTGTGAAAAGTGTTCATTTATTCTCGAATTTTTTGTGAACTGGTGCAAGAAAATAGACCTTCCTGCGCACCTTAATTGGCACACCAAGGGGATAATCATGGATGAAATAAAATCAATTTACAAAAAATTATATATGATTTATCTATCATTCCATTGGTCACAATCCATTAAAAATTCATAAATCATTATTAATTATTAGAATGGGGGAATATAATTTCTTACAATATTATTATTTGATCAATATGGGAAATATTTTCTAGTACACCTCATTAATAAATAAAACTATTTATTAATATAGTGAATTCATTTAACATTAATCCTTATAAATATATGATATATGAATAAATGTATAATACTATTATGTGAATGGTGGGGATTATAATTATTTTCCCCCACTATGAACTTGTAGGTATCATGAGTTAACTAATATATTGTAATGGTTTCATCCTTACTGTTTATATAAGATTTCATTGACGAATCCCCTCCTTGATCTATAAAATTGTAATGGGAGTGTCCTTACCCATTATATAAGATGTGTTGGAACAAATCATACACAGTATGTTTATGATGTCTGGAATTATTAATTTCCATTATGGTATGTTAATCTTTTATTATCCAATAATTATCTATTTATTAAGATGGTTTTGGATTTATTTATCATCATAATTTAATTTTATAGAGAATAACTCTGTTTATTTAATCACTCCATAGAAGAATAGAATTTCTATAACTATTTTATTACTTATATCATGTAATCCAATAATTTTTTCATAGATTTATTTATGTTCTTATAGAATTTGTTACAAAATAAATAGTTTATTTAATCTTTACATAATTGATTATAAATACAATAACAATATTATTATTCATTTACATATAGGAATCTATAATTTTTTCGGTTGGAAATTTAATTAGGTTTCCTCTTACTTGTTGATATCATGGTATTTATTCATTATATTATGGGAAATTTATTTATCTTTTATCCCTATTTTCATTTGTTATGGAACATTTAATTTTATTTATTATCTCAAGAATATAATATAATGTATGCATTTCACTTAATTCTTACCTAAACTCACCCATTATGTTGTTTTCCTTTTCCCTAGGAAAAAATAATGAGTATTATGCATGATAAAACATTCAGAAGTACATAAACAATGTTTTTACTTTTTATTCAGATGATGTAATTTTAGTCCCAATGTAATATAAAATTTATTATCTATCTCATAATACTAGGTAAATTAATCATTTAGATCCATAATATTTCCATAATTTTAAAATGCACACAGAATCTCGGTTATTGGATCTTTGTTTTTATAACCCATGTACTTGATGGAGGTAGGATATTCATCACAAATCGGGCCCCATCATTCCCTAGAGACATGAGAGAAGTTGTATCTTATCAAAAAAAGTATGGATAAAAGTAATTACTTTTAGTAGTAATATGATTTTGGTCACATGAATCCTTATTAATTTTATGTGGGACATCAGGTCTTTCTACATTTCTATCCGAGGTTGGTTGATAGATATATTCAATGAAAAATAATTATCACCTCATTACATCAAGACCATCATGATAATGGATAGATTTAGTAAGGTGTACTATCATTTATCATTTAGTCATTAGATCGAGACCATGAATGAATTCTTCCATATATATACAATTATCTATTACTTTTCAAACCCATTTAATACTTTTTATCATGATGATGTTGAGTTAAAAGCGGATTATTCCATCAAGGAGTATCTAATTCAAAAAATTTAATAGAACATTAATCCCATATGATGTGTGAAATTTATTTTTTTATATATTATATGGTTACACAGTCATTTATACAATGATACACGGGAGAGAGAGGTTGTCATTCATGATTAGTTGCTAAAGCTATTTTTACATGTCGAGTAATTGTTTTGGTCAAAAATGTTGAGTAAGTGTTGTTTTCAAGAATACATAATTTTTTTATTTAAAGTGGGAGTTTATATTAATACACTATCTCTTTTATGACAATTTTGATGCTCACAAATACCATTAATTATTTTCTAATGACTTTATTTGTTAATTATTTTGTAGTAATTAATTATTTTGTTTTACTTTTGAAATAATGGGAATTTATTACTAAATTATTCGTATCTAGAGTGTTTTGGAAACATTGTTCATGCGATACTTATTCAGAATCTGGTTGAGTGTGTTCTGGAAACATTGTTCATATTCTTGGTGGATAAACTTAGTGTATGGATGAAAAGCGTGTATAGTTTTTGAGATAAGGAAAATTTATTGTTATTCAACCATACGTTATCGGCAAATTATGGAAGAAAAACCCTACATTAGGAAGGAACCCTAGGGTTAGGATATCATAAAAGTATGGAAGGAGAACCATACGTAAATATTAAATGTTACATTTATTTCTCAAAATTATGGTTCATCAACCTTACTTTTGTAAACAACCATACGTTCCTGAAAAAGTATGGATCAGGTAAAAGTATGTATCTTTTATAGTATGTTTGAAAGTTGAAGAGAAAAGTATGGATGGCCAACACTATGTTTGGAATGAACTTTACCTTTTTTGTCAAGTTTACATTGTCAACCTTACATTGTGAACCATACGTTCTGAACCTTATGATCAGAGGATGCATACATTTCAACTCAACCTTATGTTTGGCGTCGGAGAATTTGAAGTTGATATTTTTATACAACGGTCAGTATGCAGATTTTTAGGCAGATTTCAAGCCAGATTTAAAGCAGATATTGAAGTATTATTTTGACTGATTCAAAACCATTTTTTTGATTGAATTAAAAGAATATTTTTATGCCGAGTCTTCAGGGAAGTTATGGCTGATCTGTAAAATTAAAATGTTTGAATATCGCACGTAAAAAGTCTACTTTTGTGGATCATGTTTTATAGGAGAAGTTCTTATCGTTATTCTATTTGTATGGGATTTTTAAAAAACAGCATTGATAATTACTGATCATGTGTGATATATTGATTATTCTAAAAAGGAAAAACAGAGACTATTGAAACATACCGATCTGCTATTTTAAAAGGAACATCAAAGCTCTATTTATTAAAGAGGGAGGAACATGATAGAAGATTAACATGCTCTATATTGAAGATCTACTATGGATCTGTCTCTGCTAAAGTTGTGAATTATTATTTTTCTATATTTACTGCAACGAGATCGACTCATAACGTCTCTTATTTGAAGATTATTATTTCTGATGGCGACGATCTACCTACTGTCAATTGCATGCTATTAAAATTGTGAAGAACATCTGGAAAATATTTTCATAATACGAAAATCTTACTTTTCCATTCATGAGTGATCAGCTTCTCGTACTAAGCTGTATAGGTTCTGTAAGTGAACCAAAAAGATTTTTTTGCCTTGGATTGTAAAGGTGTCAACTGCCTGTACCCAGTTGTGAACCGGTATGATGAAATGAGGACCGGAAAGTGAAAATCACCAATCTCATGGAGTAGATTGTTGGTGGAGTGGACTAGGGGCCTTCTGTTCCCTGAACCACTATACATCTTGTGTTTCTGCGGTTTAAATTTCCGTTGCATCATTTTATCTGATTTATGATAAATGCCAAAACCCAATCTAGAAATGATTTTTGATAAAAAACAATTCACCCCCTCTTGTTTATATTTTGTTTAATCCGATTCAACAATTGGTATCAAAGGTTGAGCTTTCTGACAAAGCATTAACAAAGTAAAAGTGATTATACACAGAGTATGACGACTGGAACAAGATAGGGAATCACCATGGTCAGAGAACCGTACTTAAATGGAGAAAACTATGGATGCTGGACGTCGCTAATTATTTTCTATCTGTAAAACCATTGAAACAGAGTATATTTTATGATTCCGCGTCTATATGAAATACCAAAAAAACCTGAAACATGGAGTGTACCTACTGAAGTAGATTATGACATGAACTCAAAGGAATTGAATGAAATTATATGTGGTATAGGACCTGATGAGTTTAACAGAGTATCTCAATTCCAAACAACAGATGAAATGTGGAAAACTATTTTTGTTTCTTACAAAAGAACTAACAATATCAGAGAAATGAGATATGAAACTGCTAAGCTTAAATTTGATACATACAGAATGGTTTAAGGTGAACGTATTACTCAAATCAATGGAATATTGACCAAGATTGTCAATAAAAAAACTACCTTGGGAGATCCCATTAAACTAGCTGGTCAAGCTTTAAAAGACTTGAGAGTACTGCCTACAATATAAAATAGAATATCTGCAGCAATCAGACAGTTAACACCGGTCAGAGATTTAACGATGAGAGAACTGATTGGAACATTAATGATGTATGAAGCTGATATAGAAGATGAATATAATGACCATTATGTGCTTATAAATATATATGATACTACCTTGAAAGCATCATCATAGAGGAAAAATAGAAAGATTAAGAAAAATTTAAAAGATAAGTCAGAGAGATCTGATTTATGTAATTCTGATGTGGAATTGGGTCCGCTAGCCCGAAGATTCACAAAATTCTATAGAAATAATAAGGGCTTCAGAAAATCCTTCAAAAAGGATGGAAAGGAAGTAAGATTTTATGAATGCATGAAAATGGGGCATATCAGACCTGACTGTCCTCAGCTAAAAGAAGATATGAGAAATAAATTTTTCAATAGAAATTACTATGAGAATAAGGACAAGAAATCCATGAAAGCTACATAGATTGTATCTGAAGACACTAGTAGTAATTTTCAATCAGACTTAGAGAAGGAGGAAGCAAATCAGAAAGACAACAGGTTTTTTATGGTAGAAACAGATGAGGTACAATCATACTTCTCTACTAATTCTAGTTCTAAATATAATTAATCTAATGAAAAACATGAAGCCTACTACAATATGCTTGAAAAAAATATGACTCTCTATTTAAGAAATATAATTCATTAAATAATGTTCAAAAGTTTCTTTCTGATGAAAGAGATACAATACTAAAACAAAATAAGGATTTAACTGAAAAGTTTGATTCAATAAATTCTAACAATACAGATTATGAATCAATGATAAAATCACTACAAACTGAAGTACAAACTTATAAAACTATAACCCTTGTTTTTAATAAAGTATAAAATTCTTTAAATGTAATCCTTGGGAAAAGTGTCATTAAAAAGGAATGATTTGGAATTGGTAGTAAAGGTGAAAACCCCAAGCTGTACAAAAACTATTTTATTCCAAGTGAAAAAAGAAAAAATTGTAAATACTGTGGAAAAAGGGGACATATTTCTAAAAAATGTTTCATAAGAAAAACCCAAATAAGTTGAATTAAGAAATCATTTGTATCAAATGAATTATTTGACTCATTTGTAATTAGAAAATCAAAGAAAGTCTAGATTCCCAGATCCTTGCTAGATAACACCACTAGACCCAAAAAAACATGGGTACCAAATCAATCTGTGTAAATGTCTTGGCATATGTAACTTGGATATTGAAATGTATTTTTTTTAATATGTAATCTAAGAAACATTTAGTTTCGGATTTTCCTAATCTCAAATTTGAAAGTGACAGATTCTGTGATGCGGGTCAACATGGAAAGCAACACAAATCATCCTTCAAATCTGTTAACAAAATTGATACATCCAATCCTAGAGAACATATCCATATGGATTTTTTGGACCATCAACTGAAGAAAACATGGCTGGTAAATAATATGTATTCTTTTTAGTTGATGACTATTCTAGATTTACATGGATTCTCTTTTTTAAATTTAAAAATGAATCTTATAGTTTATTTGAATGTTTTTGTAAAGTTGTTCAAAATGAAAAAGTTTTTAAAATAATTTCATTAAGAAGTTATCATGGTGGAGAATTTGAGAATCAGAAATTTAATTCCTTCTTCTCAAATATGGGTATTAAACACACCTTCTCTACACTTAGAACACCTCAAAAAAATATAATTGATGAACGAAGAAATATAACTATTAATGAAATGGTTATGACTATGATAAATGAATACAATATTCCTACCTCCTTTTGGGCAGAAGCTGTAAGAAAAACCTGCTATATAATGAATAGATTTTTAATTAGACCTATTTTTAAAAAGACACCCTATAAACATTAGAAAAACAGAAAACCTAAAGTTAACTACTTTAATTTTTTTGGATTCAAGGTTTACAACATGAACACCAGGGATAATCATGGTAAATTTGATCCAAAATATGAGGAAGGAATATTCTTAAGATATTAAACTACCTCCAAATCTTATAGAATCTATAATAAGAAGTCAAGGATTGTTGAAGAATCAGTTCGTGTGAAATTTGATTAATTTGATCCCTTTGAGAAAAGGACAGATCAAATGAATGAATCCAACTCTAATGATAACATGAGGTTTGAGAACATGAAAATTGATTTTAAAAAAGATATAAATTAAATTTATTCCAGTTCAAAAGAACCTGATTTTGAAGAACCTATAAGTGTGTTTCCTTGATAGACTAGAACAATAAATAATCATCCTTTAGAAACTATAACAGGAAACATAGATACAGGAATAAAAACTGGAATAAATATAGGAAATCATTTATAATTCTCTACCTTTCTATCTCAATTAGAACCCAATACTATAGAAGAATCTTTTGATGATGAAAGCTGGATGATAGTAATGCAAGAATAATTAATCCAGTTGAAAAGAAATATTGTCTGGGAATTAGTTGAAAGACCACAGAACTATCCAGTGATAGGAACCAAATGGGTCATTAGAAATAAGAAAGATGATGAAGTAATAATAACTAGAAATAAATATAGACTTCTAGATAAAGGATATAATCATAATGAAGGTATGGATTATGATGATACCTTTAAACCTGTAGCTAGACTTGAAGCCATTATAATCATCTTAGCCTATGTACCTCATTTAAACATTAAATTATTTCAGATGGATGTTAAGTATGACATTTTAAATGGTTATTTAATGGAGGAAGATTATATTGAGCAACATTCTGGTTTTGAAAATTCTTAAAACAAGATTCTACATTTAATCATACTAAATCTCTCTATGGCCGTAAACAATAACCTAGACCTTGGTATGAAAGATTAAGATCATTTCCATTGAAAAATGATTTTACTGTTGGAATGGTAGATCCAACACTGTTTAAGAAAACTGTGAATTCTAATATTTTATTTGTTCAAATTTATATTGATGATGTAATTTTTTGATTAACTAACAAAACCCTTTGTCATGAGTTTTTAAAGATAATGAAAAAAATTTGAAATGAGTATGATGGGAGAACTAAATTTCATTTTTGGACGACAAATTTATCAAAGAGATTTTGGAAATGTTATGAACCAATGAAAATACAATACCAATTTATTGGAGAAATTTGGACTTTAAAACACCAAGACATATACAACTCATATGTGCACTAATATAAAACATGATTAGGATGAAACTGGAAAATCAGTTGACAACAAGTAATATAGTGTTATGATTGGTAGTTTATTATATCTTACTACTAGCAGGCCCGATATAATGTATTTAGTATGTCTTTGTGCAAGATTTGGATCAAATCAATTTGAATCTCATTTAACTGCTGTTAAAAGAATTTTTAGATATTTAAATGGAAGTATTTTTCAATCTCTTCTTTACCATAGAACTTATGATTTTAATTTGATTTCATATTCATATGCAGACATTGATAGTTGTAGATTAGATAGGAAAATCACTTTAGGAACTTGTCACTTTTTAGGAAAATCATTAGTGTCATGGTCAAGTAAGAAAAAACATTCAGTGGCCCTGTCAACAACTGAGGCAGAGTATGTTTCTGCTGGCAGTTGATGTTCACAGTTGTTGTGGACGAAAAACACTCTTAAGGACTTTGGACTAAATTTTATTAATTTGCCTATTTTATGTGATAATAATAGTGCCATATATATTTCAAAAAATCCTATTAATCATTCTAGAACAAAGAATATTGATATCATCCATCATTTTATAAGATATCATGTTCTTAAAAAGGATATATCTTTGGAATTTGTAAGTACTGAATTGAATTAGTTGATAATTTTACTAAACCACTTCCCACTGTAAGGTTTGATTTTATTAAGGGGGATCTAGGATAATTTTATTTTAAATAAAATTTTATTTTACTATAGTAGTTATTTATTTTTAATTCTGCTTAAAAATAATTTAGCTATTTTTTTTCAAATAGAATAAGTTTCTTTTCCCTGCATAATCTAATTTATTTATTTTTAAATATTTGTATTGATTAATAATATCACTAGAATAAAGGTTGTCAAAAACCCTTTCGACTTATAAACTGTTTCATTTCTAACAAAACCTTTTTGGACCCGCAAACCGAACCTCTAAAACCCTAATCTTTGAACCTCTGAAACTCTAACCTTCAAACCTTTAGAGATTCTCGCAAAGATGGAAAAGACTAAAAGAGCCGATGAAGCCAAAACTAGAAGTGCCAAGAAACAACATTCAGAAGGAAGAAAAACTTTACAAGGCAAGGTGATTGATCTCGAATGGCTTTATCAGACAAATCTCTTGTTGAAACAAGAACTGTCATTTCAGAATCTTGAATAGACATTCAATAGTGAGAATATAGACATTCTGTATGAGGTATAGCTTCGATACTTCTTCAAATATATACAATTTATTCTAGGAGATGATGAGGACAATACGATGTCTCAGATAGAGGATTTGGATTTCTTAATATTTTCAGTTGAAATTGGTCAGATTCTCAACTGCCCTCATGAGGGAGTTTTTCATTTAGACATTAAAAATATGGATATTATGTGCATAAATCAGAGGAAATAATGTCGTTTCTCTTTGGATTTATGACTGTAAAAAAAATGTTTATCAAGGATTTGGAGCCTGATCATAAAATTTTAGTCAAATATATGCAAACAGGGATTTCACCGAGGATGTCTGAATTTGAGAAGATATTATATCCCGATATGTATTTAATGTATCTTTTTATCAGGGCTGTTAAACTCAATTTTCCTAGGTATATGGTTAGATACCTAAGATATTGTTGTCAGAGTGATTCCTGAATGAACTTTTAACCTTTTGGTCAATTCATCTACAAGTTGTTCTTTACAAAGGACATGGTGAGTGTGGTGGATTCCAGAGTTCGTTGTCATCACAATAATGTGTTTAATGCTTGAATATTAAGAAAAATTTGCTATTTTTTGAGTACTATCAAAGGAAAAATTTTTCCAGTAGGAGCAGATGATTAATTAGAGAGTGCTTAAGCTCAATATGCAAAGTCCAAGGAGGGACAAGATGAATCGAGAGTCAGCACTGCGGCAAGGAGGATCATATTTGATGTGGAAGAAACTGAGGAAGAAAGAAGTCAGGAGGGACTTCAGACTCAGGGGAGAAGACCTATCATTGAGGGACTTAATTCCCCTAACTTAACTACAAGAGATTTACTCTCAACAGTTTTGTCAAAGAAAAGGTTGTTGAACAACATCATGAATAGAATTTCACTGTTACAGATCCTAATCCTGAAATAATTGTAGTTGAAAGATCATAACAACAGGTTGTAGCTGATGTTCCTATTTTACTTCAACAAGAATAGTAGGCAGGGCCTGACTTGGAAGTGGAAAGTTCTCAGGAAACTCTTGAGGATATAATTTTAGATATTTCATTGGATGAACAAATTGCAGATGTTTGTGACAAGCAAGCTT
Organism: Viscum album; assembly: GCA_963277665.1. NCBI lineage: Eukaryota > Viridiplantae > Streptophyta > Magnoliopsida > Santalales > Viscaceae > Viscum > Viscum album. Next base: position 1,147,744,533 of record OY728121.1, on the reverse strand, counting down.
CTGAATATCACAGAGAAGTTCATCAAGAAGATTTTTCTATGGAAGAGTATGAATTGGTCTACGAGGAAAAATCTGTGGACCAACCTACTTAGGACAAAGAGAAAGAAAAATCTGATTCTGAATCGTTAACTTTAGTAATACTACATCCCACAGAGCTTGATAATGTGAATCAAGCACTAGGTGCTTTTTATTCAAGGAATAGGGATGTAGAAGAGTTGTACAAAAAGTTATCTCAACTTTAATGGGAGAATGATTATCTGAGAAGCACTTTAGAATCAGAACAATTGAAATTTTAAAATCATAAAGAGAGGTCTATTTCAAGGCAAGAAGTTGAAATTTTATAGAGGATATGATAAATTCTACTGCCAAATTAAAATCTGAAATGGTTATGAAATCATATTTCTCAGATCATAAGATTTTTATGGAGACACAATTTTCCTCAGTTGCGAATATGGCTGCTAGTGGATCAGGTACCTCACCTGATTTAATAAGAAGATTTAAATCTATCACAGCCACAATGAGCAACATGAATGACAGGTTTCATGTTTATTAGTTAAATAGTGTTGCATTATATGTTCTATTAGATAATTAGAAATTCTTGGTAGATCAGTTGACATAAAGTGAGCCAGGAATTCGTTCTGTCTTAGATAAATTCATAGAGAAGCTATCTTTGTTTATAGAGAAAGAACATTGAAGATATTCATATGACTCAAGAGGCCAGGAATCTTATCATTCAGGTCGGTGATGGTTTAATGAAAAGGTTGAAAGAACAGTTAGCAGAAATCTAATCTACAGTCCAGAGAAGATAAACCCAACCCGTTGACTACCAAAACCATGATTCTTGTATTTATTATTTTTGTACTTTTAATGAATATCTATTTCAATATATTTACTTGTTTTATTGTTATTATTTAGAGATTCCAGTAATCCAAATTGAATTATTATTAAACAGTTAATAATAGAATTTATCTACAGTTCAGTGCAACATTAAATTTATTAAAATCCATGATTTATCATTATTTATGATATCACAAAAAGGGGGAGAAATTTGGATAAACACAAAAATTATTTTAATATTTTAAGCACTTATTTAAATTATTTCTTGTATATCTAAAATGTTTTGTATTTATACAGATTTATACGTATACAACAAACTATTTATGTTATTAACAGTCATTTATTATAAAGGGGAATTTCCTTTACTTTTTATACAGATGAAGAAATTTGTATAAAACTAAAAACCTTTATTTTATTCTTTACTTTTATTTTTAAAGAAAAATTATTTTAATTTCATTATAAATAAAGGGGGTGAAATTTATTTTTAATGACAAAACAATTTTTATTTATTGAAATGTATTTGTTAAAATTAAATATTGTTTTATCTTTTCAAAATTCTAAACATTAAGTAACTAATTTTTAATGTTAATTCATTTAATTCGTCTTATTATTTTATGGGTTTTGTTATCATAAAACGGGGGAGATTGTTGAGAAAGTGTTGTTTTCAATAATACATAATGTTTTTACTTAAAGGGGGAGTTTATATTAATACTCGATCACGTTTATGACAATTTTGATGCTCACAAATACCCTTAATTTTTTTAATGATTTTATTTGTTAATTATTTTGTAGTAATTTATTATTTTGTTTTACTCTTGAAATAAAAAAAATTTATTACTAAATTATTCGTATCTAGCGTGTTCTGGAAACACTGTTCATACTCTATGTGGATAAACGTAGTCTAAGGATGAAAAGCATGTATAATTCTTGAGATAACGAAAATGTATGGTTAATAAACCATTGGTTATCAGCAAAGTTTGTAAGAAGAACCCAAAGTTATGAAAGAACCCTACGTTTGGGATATCAGAATAGTATAGAAGGAGAACCGTATGTAAATATTAAACATTACATTTATTTCTTAGAAGTATGGTTCATCAAGCTTACTTTTTTAAACAACCATACGTTCTTGGAAAAGTATGGATCAAGTAAAATTATGGAACTTTTATCGTATGTCTGAAAGTTGAAGTGAAAATTATGGATGACCAACCATACGTTTATAATGAACCATACATTTTTTGTCAAGTTTACATTTTGAAAACTTATGTTGTGAACCTTATGTTGTAAACCTTACATTCAGAGGATGCATATAGTTTAACTCAACCTTACGTTTGGTTTCGGAGAAATAAAAGTCGATATTTTTATATAACGGTCATTATGCTGATTTTTAGGCAGATTTCAAGCAAGATTTAAAGCTGATTTTAAAGTACGATTTTGACTGATTCAAAACAGTTTTTATGATCGAATTAAAAGGAGATTTTTATGCCAAGTATTTAGTGAAGTTATGACTACTCTGTAAAATTCAAATGTTTGAATCTCACAAGTAAAAGAGGAGAATTTTGTGGATCAAGTTTTACATGAGAATTTCTTATAGATCATTTATTTATATGAATTTTTTTAAAAAAAATGCACTGATAAATATTGATCATGTATGATCTCTTGATTATTCTAAAAATGAAAAACATAGAATACTGAATCATACCGATCTTCTATTTTAACAGGAGCATCAAGGCTCTGTTTGTTAAAGATGAAAGAACACGATAGATGATTCAATTATTCTATACTGAAGATCTATTGTGGATCTGTCTCTGCTAAAGTTGTGATTTATTATATTTCTATATTTACTACAACGGGTTGACTCAGAATATCTCTTATGTGAAGATAATTTTTTTTGAAGGAAACTATCTACCATATGTCAATTGCATGATGTTGCATTTGTGAAGATCATCTGGGAATTATTTTTAGAATATGAAAATCATTCATTTCAATTCATTAGTGATAAATTTCTCGTACTAAGATATACATGTTCTGTAAGTGTACCAGAAGGCAATGTTTTACCTTGGATTGTAATGGTGTCAACTGCCTATACTCTGTTGTGAACCAGTCTATTGAAACAAGGAACAGATTGTGAAAATCACCAAGCTCGTGGAGTAGAGTATTGGTGGAGTGGACTAGGGGCCTTCTGTTCCCCGAACCACTATACATCTTCTATTTCTGCAATTTAAATTTCTGATGCATCATTTTATCTGTTTAAAGTTAATGGTCAGAACACATTCTCATAAGGATTTTTGAAAAGACACAATTCACCCCCTTCTTGTGTATATATGGTGTAATCTGATCCAACAAAAAACAATGTTAACATAATTATAAATAAATAATTATTATGATTCCAAATATGTAATCCGATTTTCAAATTATAATCATATAATTCTTATAAATTAATTTAAAATTTATCCTGTAGAGGTGTCATGAAATTTTGAGTTTTAAGGTGAAATTGATTAAAATTTTGATGTGTTTTTAAATCACATTTTGATTTGAGATTTTTTAAAATGTCATAAATTGTATTAAATATTTAATATTTATCAAATTACACTTTCAAACCATATTAAAATATAATTTTACATTATCAATAAATTAGATGAAAAGGATGTTTTAAATTAATGTTTAGTATTCTTCACCATTCATCAAAAAATCATGTTTTATAGAAAAATTAAAAAATACCCACCATAAGATAATTTTGAAATAATGAATTTCGAAAAAATTTATATTTTATAATTTAAAATTTCAAAAAATGTATAAAATTAATAATCATATTTTCACCAAGAGACTAGATAATATTTTTTTGATATAATAGAGTCATTAAAAAAAGATAAACTTTACACGAAATTATATATTTAGTTATAAAAGAGTTTTATTTATAGTAGTCCATTATAAATAGTATTTAAAAATTAGTTGTTACTATTAATATTGTTATGATTTATGATAATATAATAACTATTAGGTTTAAATTATTATATTATAAAATGTTGTTTCATAGGAAATCAGTGTTGCATATAATAGAAGATAAGTCAATGTTGTTTGTAGTGAAATCCTAACATGTTATAGACTATGAGTAGTGCAGAAATTGGTGTGAATTATAAGGAAATACTTCAAATAAGGATAATTTATTTTTTAAAAAATAATCATAATAATATGGGGTGTTACATTTTACCCCTTTAAAATGAATTTATCCATCAAAATTTGTTATTATATTACAAAAAAATGATGATAATTATAGCTCATAATATCCTTAAATTATATTATATCATTCTCTAACCAGAGGTTTCTCCACAAAAATTGACCAACTGTGTAGTCTTGTTCCATAGAACACTCTATGTATGATCTAGAATTTCAATTAGTTATTTTATAAAAGAATAATCTTTCTCCAATTGTTTTCTTTTTGAGTTTGGTAAATTTTTTGTGTTAGGAATTTACTTCTTAAAGGGACATAAATCAAAAAAAATGTACATTAGAGATTTTTGGTGCAATTTCCAAGTGATAGGAATCCCTCCTGATACAATCCAAAATCTCAAAGGGACTGATATACAAAGGTCATAGTTCCATTTCATTATAAATATCATAACCTTATTCCTAATAAAGATTCATAGAAACACATTCACACCAACTCCAAATTATAGATAACATCATTTCTTATCCCTATAATTTTATTGCCAACTTTGAGCTTCCTTGGTAATATGCTGAATGGTTAAAACAATATGGTCCATTTCCCCAGCATTCTATGGTCGCAAAAGATTTATTTCTGCAACTTCATTCTAGAACGTTGAAGATATATATATCATTCTATATAGGGATTCATAATGAGACATCTTAATGCCCAAGATAAATCTATTATTTTAAGAAAAATTATATAGAGTAAGGTGTTTAACCCAATCAAATATTTAATATAGAGAACAAAATATTATCATATCCTTTAGATTTTGAATTTTTCTTTTATGTTGACCATATACTTTAGGATGACAAGCATATCTAAAACTCAAAATTGTATGATGTTATTTATTAAGGCATCCCCAAAAAAGTGGGGTAATCCTTGGATCCTGATAAGATACAACTGAATGTGGGTCTCCATATAACCTTACCACATCCTCATTGAATTTCTTAGCATTCAGATTCTGAGATAAGTCTTTCTAATGGCAGCGAAGTGTGATTGAATTATATGGCAATCAAATACCACCCAAATATCATTAAAATCATTATAGGTTTTGGGAAGTCTCGTGAAAAAAATCTATAATTGTGTAATCGCATTTTCATTCTGGTATTGGTAATGGAGTTAACATCCCCTTATATTTTTTTCTTTATTCCGTAACATGTCTACATACCAAACACTAAGATACAAACTCTATGATATCTATATTCATTCAATTCAATCAGAAGTATTCATTCACATCTCTATTTATCTTCATTCTTCCAAGATGAATAGTGAATTATGAACAATGATCATCCATAATAGATCCTTCATCAAATATAGTATGTATAGAACACATACATGGTTCCTGAACCTTGTCATTCTATCATGATCAAGGATAATCTTAGGAAAATTTCTAACATTCTTTTGTAGCTCTACATCTTCCTTCTTTGTGTCTTTAATCATTAAATTGATCAAGATAACATTGTTACCCATACTTCAAGATTCCATTATCCATCCTCTAAAAAATTTTAAATACTGGATTTTCAGTGGAAATCATCTTGGATAAGATAGCATGATCCTTTGGACTCAATGCATCAACCACCTTTTTCACATTCCCTGGAAGGTAATGTGTTGAGAATTCATAATCCTTTTTCGGTTTTGAACATATTATTTTGTTAAGGATTAACACCTTATATATGAATACATTCCATAGGCATTTATGATCAATATATATATGACTCCTTCCTCGGTATTGAAAATTCCTCAACATCATTAAAGAAAAAATCACCCCAGTTGACACAAAATAATGAGATGTTTAATTTTTCACATGATTCATCATTTATCCCAACACATAGTCATAACCATCTTATTATGAATATGAACACATCCAATTCTATTCTTTGGTACATCACTAATGATTATAAACACTTATCAATGAATGTTGTCGGCGCAGTAGAAGCATTGTTAGACCGACACTCAAAAATGATTTTTACCATGATCAATGATTATTCGAAGATAAATAATATGATTCATGCTAATATCCATGGAATAGATTAAAAAATTAGATAAATAAATAAGAGTTTTGAAAGAATTAGATAGGATCTTACACATCATTATAATAATTAATTTAATTAATTTCATAAAGAAAATAATATCTAGATCTTCAGTATTATATTTGATAAATATATTGATCAGCTGTAATGACCCTTCCATATTATCCTGTTGTGCATGAAAGGATCAAAACTAGAATCCTTCTATAGGTGATCCACATGTTCTCTGATGTCCTCAAATCGACACCGCTCGTTCTTCGGGTGATATCATGGCGATGTGAGTGTCTTTTGTCAGTTGTTTTTAATCGCTAGTTCATTGGCCCTGATGAAAATCTGTATTTCATGAGAGGGCTGTGAAGATGATTAGAGAGAGAAATTTTTAAGCTCAACAATTCTCCATTAACTAGGTGTGCAGTTAGATACATCACATAATAGATGTATGTTTCTATTTATTGAAATGGAGATTTAGTTTCAATATTTAATTGTGTAACATAAATTAAATACATTCCTAACATTTGAGAAATCTCATACAATTAATGATAATACTGTTTCATTATTTATGGTGCACCTACTTATGAACAACAGAATTATAAAAAAAATTCTCTCTCACAAAATAATAACAGCGTTATTTTATTTTGTACCAACTAGTTTAATAAATATTTATAGCCTTGAAAATAATTATTTTAATACTGGATTGGTCATGTTCCTCTTGAACTGTACATCCATTTATTGAACACCTGAATATGAAAATAAATAATTTATTCTTTTAAATAAATATTTTATTTAAAAACTAGTAATTAAATATTAATTAAATGATAAAAAATATATATTTTACACACAGTCCGATGAAGAAATATTTCATTAATTTATGAAATCATTATAACATGAATAAAATTAATCAAATGTCTTGTGAATAATATTTATTAATTAAATTCAGATAGAATTTAACTGTGACCACCCTAAAAACCCAGTGTGTGACCCTCTAGAGTGTTTTCTCATTCGCATTAGGCGGGTTTGCCTAAAGTTCAAGAATACCGTCTTGCAACGAGAAAAGTTACCCACGTTATAGAACATAAAGTCACAACAATGAAATCCACATAAGAATGATCACTATTTAATATAATTCCTTTGTCGCAATATCTCATCTAGTAGGTTTCTTGATAGGTTCATTAACTTTTACGCTTGATACATTGTTATATGACTTCCTGACATAAACTTGACATTACACCATGGCTATGGAATTTCACATGATGGTTCTATTTCAATCAATGGTTCAAGATATCAAAATCAAAAAATAGAAGGGCCAAATAATTTCCTAAATTATCCATTAATAACATGCCACTCATGACATACACAACATAACCCACTTCCTGCCATCTATCTGCGTGATATTTTTCATCAGTAAATCAATATACACAACTCGTGAAATGCGTTATTGATAATATTAATGTTTATGTATCATTAAAAATTCTTTTAGATAGAAATATTTGATAACACCAAAACATGTAGAATTCCATTTGGCATGTTTGTTCTCATAATCACATGTCTTGGAGATTATCTAGTTTGAACTTAATGAGAGGAAGTATCATCTGCTTACGAGTACTCAAACCCGATGTTCTGCATGATATGTGTCCCATCATTTTATTTTGTCCTACAATATAACTATTTTTATAAATAATGTTATAGCATTTTAAGTCTCTGATCACAGCGGGGAACTACCAGGACCTTATCAACACAACAAATACACTAGAAAATTATTTCATCATATTCACGTAGAACAATGATCAATATGTAATAAGATTTTAAATATTTAAATACATTACATATCCATGTAATGAAATTACAACCAGTTGGATCTAGGACACCATCTTTTACAAACTCCCACTTAGACTATAGCCAAATTCATACAATATTTAGTATTATAGACCTCACATGATGATACTATTTCTTATAAGTAAAGGATTTAGTGAAGGGGTCCTCCATGTTGTCTTTCATGGAAATACTTCTCATTGCAACTTTAAATATGTGAGAAAAATCCTTCATGATATGATACATTTTATGTTAGTCCTTCACCCCCGGATGTGACCTTGTCTCTTTTATGAGAGTCACCGGTGTAGTATTATCATAATACAATGTTATTTCATCTTTACATCAAGGTATCACATTTAGCTCCTGAACACATATTTGCATACAAAAATGCTTCATTAGATGTCTCAGAAGCTGTGATGTACTTGGACTCTAGTGTAGAATCTGCGACCGTAATCTAGTTTGTGCTCTTCCAGCTCACTGCACCTCCATTCAAAGTGAAGATGTATCCCTTTTGTGAATTTATGTCCTCTTGATCAATCTAGAAACTAGAATATGCATATCCTCTAAGGACTAGTTCCTAAAATTCTACGTAAACTAGCAAGATATCCATTGTATGGCACAGATACTATAAGATATTCTTGACTTCCATCCAATGGTGTTCACCTGGGTCAACTTGATATCTTCCCATAACACTAAATGCATATATGACATCCAGCCAAGTACATAGCATGGAATACATGACTAACCCAATCCCTGCTGCATATGGAATCCTTTACACTATCATTATTTCCTTATGTGTCTGAGGAAACATTTTCATGGAAGCATGAATTCTATGTGATGATGGCATCAATTCCCTCTTGGATTGATCCACACTGAATCTCTTCAGTATCTTATCTTTGTTTTTTAAATTGGATTTGGCCCAAAAATATCTTGGATACATCACGATGGATCTAGATCCAAAAAATATATGTTTCCTATCCCATGTCATTCATGGAGAAGGAATCATTCTTCTATGACTTAATAAACTGTAAGATTGGTATATATTTTCTAAAAAGTAATATGTCATCCACATATAGAATTAGGAAAACGACTGCACTCCCACTAAACTTTTGTAGTCAAAAGGCTCACATTCGTTCTTGATAAAACAAAATTTTGTTATGGTTTCACCAAAAAGAATTTTCCATGACCTGGATGTTTTCTTTAATCCATAAATGAATTTATGTAATTATCATACCTTATTGGAATCCAATGGAGTCATGAACCCTTCAGATTGTGTCATGTAGACATCTTCATGATGGATCCCATTATATAAGGGTGTTTTGAAATCAATTGGAAAAATATCATAGTCATGTTAAGCTGAAATGGACAATAAAAATTTCATTGATTTAATAATTGAATACAGTGAAACGGTTTTGTCATATTCAATGTATTGACTTTTTTTGAACCCTTTTGCTACCAGTCATGCCTTATAGGTGCTGAATTGTCCTTCCATATCCAATTTCATCTTGAATACACATTTTCAACCAGTATTCTCTACGTCAACTAGAGGATCTACAAAAATATAGGCCTTGTTTTGGTACACAAAATCCATTTTAGAATTCAGGTATTCCTGCCAATTTAAAACATTTGAGCCACTTACTACTTCTCTATAGGTTAGAGGATCATTATTCTCATCTAATAATGAGTTACCATGCTCGGTAAATATAAAACTATACCATTGGAGTTCACTATCCTCTTTTATACTCCTACTCAGCTACTGTGTCTTTGGAATAATTATTTCTTCTGTGGGGCATCGTGGAATCTATTCTTGTACTAATTATTCTATACCTTGAGCCTCAACATCATCAAAGTCTATCTAGCTCACACTATGCCTTTTAGAGATGGGGTCCCTCTCATAGAATGTGGAATTTATCTCACTATAAACTTCATTTTTAGGGGTTTTATAAGTAACATTCCATTGATTCCTTGGTATATCCTATAAAGGTACACATTGGGCCTCATGGTGCAATTTTGATACCTGAAGAGGTCTTAAAAAATACATCGCATCCCACACATGTAAATTCCATAACATGGATTTCTTTCCACTCTAGAAGTCATATGGAATACCATTTATTGATTTAGTTGGTAACTGGATTAGTATGTGCATAGATGTTTGTAATTAATATCCCCAATAGAAAAATAGAAGAATCACATGGCTCACCCATGATCTCACCATATTTAATAGGGTGTGGTTCCTCCATTCTCTCACACCATTCCACTAGGGCGTGTATGGAAAATTGAGTTGGGATAGGATCCCAATCTATCGTAAGTAATCAATGAAGTATTGATTATGATATTCTCTACCTCAGTCTGAGTGGGGTTTCTTAATCTTATTTCGAATCTTGTTCTCACCTTTATTCTCATAATCTTTGAAAATATCAAAGTAATTAGACTTATACCTCATTATGTAGATATATCCATATCTACAAAAATAATTAGTAATTCTTATGAATTTTGAGTACCCTCTACATTCCTCAACATAAAATAGTTTACACACAACGATATCAATCATTTCAAGAAGTTAATTATCTCATTCCCCTTTCCCACTAAATGGGGATCGGGACATTCTGCATTATAAACACGCAAGACGTATTCCATGTGGCTTTATTTTGAAAGAATATAAATATACTTCTTGATATAACTTTGTAATGCCTTTATCTTTTACATGACCTATCCATTGATGCCAAGTTGGGTGTGGTATGAGTCTTGTGAAGTATCCTTATTAACGATTTCCATTACATGGTTTTTGTAACCCAATAGGTAAAACCATTGTATATATATTTCCTACCAAAACAAATTCTATCTTTGAAAGAGAAGAAACATTCATTTCCAAACCTGAAAAGAAATCCATCTGTATCTAATATATATACAAAAATAAGGTTTTTAGTAACAGACGACACATAATAACATCCCTTTAAAACCAGGATCGTCATAGTTGACAATGTGAGGTGGTAGTCCCGGAAAACTACAACCAAATGAATGGATCCATTGGATACTCATTGATCTTCCTATCCATGGTCAATCATCCGGAATTTTCATGGTTCAAGCATTTGGATAAATATGTGAGTACCACAAGCTTTATCTAATACCAAATTTGTAGTAATAGACAGATTATATTCCACAAAAAATTCCCAGGAAGCTACCCCTTCCTTCTTAGGATGGGTTTGGTTCTTTTTCAAGTGGCCCTTCTTGTAACATGCTAAACAACTAGCCTCTTATTCCGTTGCCTCCCTTTTGATCTTCCTTTTCATGTAAGTTCATAAAGAAGCTTTGGGATTAATGATCATCACCTTCCCATTCCTCTTATTCACCATAAGGATATAAGGATTTCCATGCTTCATATCTTTGTCCACTTGGTGAATAAGGATACGATGATCTGATAGAGACTTCTCAATGTAGTTAATATTGAAATTGACAAAAATGATAGAGTAGATCTTAGGGAGTGATGCAAGAATGAGATCAGTGCCCAGTTCATCTTGGAGTTTAAACACTAGAACCTCCAGGTGATCAATGTATACAATGAGCATGACTACATGAGGAATATCTGGGGTACCTTATCAATATTTACAATGAAATATTAACTTAGAGATCCCAATTATTTCTTATCATTCTCTCACATGGTAAAAACCTCGAAGGTACTCAAGCATGCTACACACATCCATGTTTTTATGAGAATTTATGAGCTCAATAGACATTGATGGTATCATCAAACATTGAACGTTGACGGTGTTGTTCATATCTTCTTTATAGACTAATAAATACTCATCACTCGACTCATTGGAAAGAAGATTAGGTAATGCTAAATCCATCATGTAAGACTTCCATTCATGGTGTAGGATAACCCAAAGGATTTTAAACCACTCTTAGATGTTATTGTCAATAAGGATAAAATATTTATCCATAATTATTTGTAGGGATATTTTGGTTGATGAGATTTCCATTTTTATTAAATAATTAAAAGAGCAGACTGTTAGTAATTTATTCATTACATTTTATGAGAAATAATCAATTTTTATTAAATCTCGCACTATTTTACCGAGTCCCAGTGGCCCTCACCATTGAACTCAGAATGTCATGATTCTATTACATTCTAGTGGAAGGGATCCACATTAACCTTCACATAACTCCGATAAGGGTTGGTCAAGATATTAAAATGTATTTAGGTTTGTAGGTCTTTACCAACTACGGTCTTTCTGCTACTTGATATGTTGAGTGGACTCCCCAATCTTGAAATCATGACTTTTGATTTCCTCAACTATAGCCTCCAATATTACACCATGTCTAAAAAAATCCACTCTTATTGATGTAAAATGATTAAGACATATTGAAACCTTCCAAAAGGTCTTCCTGTATAAAAGTAAGTGTCCCAACAAGGGTTGGACAATAACATAGTTTTATTGAGTTTTTCCATTAGTCTAGTAAAGAAAGGATTATTCTGAATTAGTTTTATATTTGAGGGTTTTTATCTCTTATGCATGAATTTATTATAATAATTATCATATTTTTGTGAATATTTAGTGTAAAATTATTAACTAATCAACCATGTATTCATTAAAGTTACACATAAGTCTGGTTTATTTTAGTTTTATATTGCATTCTTGTTTAATTCATTAATTATGTGATCGTGACAACACATCCATTATGATAAACCATGCAACTGATAGAAATAAAATAAAGGGAATGATCTTGATATTTTCAAATGTTTTGTTTATCCTTCAGTTGTTAAACTAACCTTGACCTAGGTATGAAACATCTTGTACTTTTTGGGTCAATGTTTACAGATTTCCACTTGTCCACTTCAGTATATCCTTGGATTGGTTTTTTGTTGGGTCTAGCTTGTACCGCCTCAACAATCATGGGAGTTACATCCATTAAAAATTCCTTTTTAACTCACATGCACGCTATGGGTAAAATGGAGTTTTACTGAAAATTAACCTTGGGCACGCATGCACAACATATTAATGTGGAGAAGGCTCTCACCCCAAGAAAAAGTAATTTTTACAAATAAATTATTTGAAACCATCCACATACAAAGGTCTTGGCCAAGATCATGACCATCCATACATGAAATGATATTTACACATAAATAAAACTAGAATTCAATTCTTTAATCATAAATGTTTAAGATAAATCACGCTCGAATCAATTAATTATCTATTTTAATTAAGCAATTATTTTATCTTAAAAAATTTTCGGATTTTCATTGAGATTATCATCCATCATAATTTGAAATAAATAAATTCAATTAAAAATATATTTGTACATAACTTGTACCTTGGAGGAAACCTGGTGAATTCTTATTCATAACTACACAATGAGTAGAAATGAACAGTTCACAGATGTTAAATTAAACACACATATAAAATAAACCTAGGACTTGTTGTTCCTCATCATTACGCCCTGAAAATCATACATGTCCCAAGGTTTTGTATAATATAAATATAAATTTTAATAAATATATATAATTTGGATGATTACATGATGTGTAGTTCCAACTACATGGTGTAGACTATTTTCATCATCCATCCGAAGTACATGCTCAGGGAAACAATGTGGGAGTGTACTACATAAATCTTGGGAGTACATGTCATTTCCATTAGGTCACAGGTCTTGTATTTCCTCATTACACTATCTCAAACAAGGAAATCCATGTACAGGGTACACAGTCCAATTCTAACATGAATGGACGACACATCGTGTCTAGTGGTCTACAAGTCGTGTAATCCGAAAACTGCATTCAACATATTCCTAGAAAACACACGAAGTCATTAATTATTATAAAAACACCAATTACACGACTTGGTTTTGTGAATAGGACATGGTGAGTTGAACTTTTACTACACAACGTGTACTTCTGAATACACGTCATGTGTTCTGGTGTTGTATGGCTAAGAACCTTTGGATCCTCTGGATGTGATCCACTATTTTAGTTTAATCAAAAAAATAAAAAATAATTTCTGTATAGTGAATGTGAACATAAAGAGGAGGAACCGATCTCAACATTCATGTTTTCAAAATTATGAACATATATTGAAACAAATAAATTATAAAATGTGTAAATAATCAAAAATATTATTTAAATAATTATAAACTATGATGTAACCGCTTTGATACCACATCAAGGTTCCTGGAATAGTAAAATCAGAGTTGGGCCGACACCAAACATTGATTTTTACAATGATTAATGATTATTATGTGATCAATACGATGATGAACACCCATCTCTACAGAATATAATCAATGATTTTGATAAATAAAGAAGTGACCCCAAACCATTAGAGTGGATTTTGTATATCGTGTTTATAATTATTTTAATTAACTTCATAAAAAATTAATAACAGGATCTTTGATATTTTCTTCATTGATGAGGTTTATCGTCCGAAATGACCTTTTTGGTATTATCATATTGTGTTTTCATGTATCGAAACTAGAATCCCTCTAGTGGTCTTCCACACATGCATCAATGGACTTCGATCGACATTGGTCATTTTCTGGGTGCTAGCGTGGCAATGTGAGTGTCCTGTCTCAGTCATTATTTATCTCTGGTTCATTGACCATTATGATCGTCTCTCATTGTTTAGAAGGGTGGGATGAGGATTCAAGAGAGAAATGTTTTACCTCAATAATTAACAATTCACCGGGTGTGTATTTCGGTACATGGCACAATAGACGTATGTGTCTATTTATTGTCATAGTGCATCAATTAAAATATATAATTACATCACAGTAATTATATAAATTCATAAAATTAGAGACACTCCATGATATTATAAATAATAACGTGTCATTATTTATGGTGTGCCATCTTGCAAAAAACGTAATTATAAATTATATTCAATGTCACAATATAATAGACGAGTTATTTTAATTTATGCCAACTAGGTAAATAATTATTTATCATGTTGAAAAAAATTATTTTACTACCAAACCAGCCTTGGTCCTCTTGAATTACACTTCCATTTATTGAACACCCAAATAAATAAGTAAATAAATTATTCTTTTAAAGAAATAATTTATATACAATCTAATAAATAAATATTTCTTAAATATTCGAAAATAAATAAATATATTTTACCCAAAATCCTGTGAATAAATATTTATTTTATTTATGAAATCATTTTAACATGAATAAAATTACTCCATTTTCATGAGAATAATATTTATTGATTAAATTAAAATATAATTTAACCAACACAAACAGAAACACTTAGTGTGTGACCCTCAATGATTTTTTCTTGTTGGAATTCAAAGGGAATACCTAAAGTCCAACAAAATTGTCTAGAAATGGGTGAAGGATCCCAAGAGAAAGAACCAAAAGTCACAACAATTAGATCCACAAATGAATTATCATTGTGTAATATAGCCCCCATTTCACTGTATATCAAAAATCATGTTTCATGATAGTGTCGTCAACATTTATGCTTGATACGTCATTCTTTGACTACCTAAAATAAACTCATTGTTTCACTGTAAACATGGAATTTCGCATGATGGTTCTATTTCAATCAAATATATGAGATATCAACTTTTATAAATGGAAGGGAATTTTTTTTGACATATCCATTAATAAAATTCCACTCGTGACACAACCATTGTACCCCACTTCTAGAAAACTGTCTTCATGATAGATTTCATTAGTAAATCAATTTAAGAGAGTCATGAAATATATCAATGATAATCATAATGTCTAGAGATAATTAAATAAACTCACTAATAGAAATATCGGATGACATATTAATATAAATACTACCAACTAGCAGGTCTATTATCATAATCTCTTCTCTTAGATATTACCAATTGTGAAAAAAATTAGTGGAAGTATCATATGCTTACGAGTACTCACACCTGATAGTCTACATGCTATGTGTCCCATCATTGTATGCCACCCAAGCATAGAATAATATTTAAGATTATAGTAATATCATTTTATGGTTCTATTCATAGTAGAGAACTGTCATGTCCTTATCAATGTAACAAATACTCTTGGACATTATGACATCATTGTCATGTATAACAATGAACAATATGTTATAATATGATTAATATTTGAATACATTAAATATCCATGTAATCAAAGTATAAAAAGTTAGTTCTTGGAAATCAACTCTTACAATCCACTGCAATGTAATGTATGAACATGTGGGCTGCATAACATTCTATTCAGTTCCTTTAACATTTCACCACATTAACCAATTTAGAGGAACATGGAACACTTCCGAGTAAACATCGTAAGAGGATTAGATAGTCCCGATAAACTCTCGAGAAACCATCAATAATATCCACCAAATCCATGAAAACTAAGAATCTCAGTCCCAGTTGCTTTTATTGGACAACATTCAATATCTTCTATATTTCATGGATCTACTATTATAACCTATCTTGAGATTATATGACCAAAAATATTACATTTTGGAACCAAATTAAAACATATTAAATATTCCAAACAAAATATCCTTGTGTAGTTCCTTCAGTAAAATTTTAATGTTCTATTAATGGTCTTCCTTAATTTATAATTACAGAAAATAGTCATCTACGAAGACTACCACAAGTTGGATATGTTATCTCTCAAGACTCTATTAATAAAATATATGAAGATAGGAGGATGATAATTAATAAAAAAAGGGCCACTTTATATTTAGAGTCTCACTATCATATAATTTTTATTATTATTTATAAGCTCTTTCTAAACCCTCAATTGATGATATCCAGAATGAAGGTGCATCATGAAAAATTTTGAGCTATGCATAGTTAATCAATGAAATCATCAATAATAGTAGGAGGATACTTATTCTTGATTGTGATATTCTTGGACAACTGATAATAAATACAGAGTTACATTGATCCAACTTTACTTTTCATGAAAATTACAGGTGCATCAAAACGATACTAACTTTTTCGATGGAAACCCATATAAAGGTTTTCGTGGATTTTCTTCTTCCATTCCGGAATCACAATTAGAGATATTCTATAGGGAATTATTGACACTGGTGTGGAATCATGTAAAACTTCTATTGAGAACTAAACATCATCTTTTAGTGGAAGTCTAGGAATTTTTTAAAAAAAGGAATAAAAAACTCCTCTGATATAGGTATATCATCGATGAATATTTTATTTCCAACCATTTGAGAAAAAATGACTTCTGAATGGGAATTAAGACCCATATATTGGAGGAAATATATATATTTTGTTGATATTTGTCTTTAAATTTATATATGATTATAGTTTTGTTAGAAATATTAAACATAACATCCCTTCCATGACAATTTATCTAGCATTTATACAAAAAAAATCCAATTCATTCCTTCGATGACATAAAATTCAACCAATTGAAGAATGAAAATATTTATAGGAAGGACATTCCCACAAATGTCAACTGGATTAGAACCATACAATTGATATTAAATCATCATACAAATATGATTTTGACATCTAATTCCACATATAATAGTTTTGGGGGTGTCTTGAAACACTTATCAATTACATTTTACATGAATGTGCATGTATGTCCAGAATAAAATAATATTTTTGGAGATTTATAGTGGATGGTGATTATACCATTCAAAAAATTTCTATCAAACTCCTCATTAGAAACACTGATCACTTATAGTTTCCCGTTATACATCAGCTTAAACAGTTGTTATCATAGATAATCATCATTACCCTATTGTTATAGACACTAGTTACCATAATTAACATTATCATTACACTTGTAGCAATGAAGTGGGGGAGGTGGATTCTGTAAAACATTCTCTCTATTCACATTGATAGCTAAATTCTTCACATAACATCAGTAAACAAATTCCTAATGACCTTCCCTTACACACTTAAAAAATTTATTAGTCCCCTTATACGAATTTCTTGTATGTTACATCCCACACATAGATCATAAAATAATTTTCAACTTCCTTTCTCCCCGATTTTTAAATTTTCCTTTGAACTCTATCTTCCTATTATTATCAAAACCATGAGATTGATACTTAACTCAATCCCCCATTTCAATGATGATTTCACAACACATAGTCACTTCATAGTTACTGAAGCTTCTAATGTTTAACAACATTTTGATTCTTGAGTTTAATGAACTAAATAATTACTTAACATTAGTTTTAGGTTGGATGATAATTCCAGAAGCGAACATCTCATATCTTTTAAAATTTAATTCATTTGTACCAAAAGATTCATCATCCATTTTATTTAACTCATGAGACTGATTCTCCATTTTCATATGTAGAATAAATGGAATGTACTTATTTATTACTAAGTTCTAGAATGCATCCCAACACATGGATTAAATTTCACCTTTCTTCCTTATATTCTTGATTAGTTTCCATCACTCTTCTACTTCACATTCTGATAGATAAAAAACTCAAATGATTATATCATGTTCCAAACAGTAGAGGAAAGAGTGTATCTTTTAATTGGTAGATATCCAATGTTCCACAAAAAGTGGATTAAATACCCAACAGACGAATTTCATCATGAAGTACTAAAAAATGGTGTTCCCTTATTTTCATTTAGATTTCAATAATGATTCATATCTTTGTAAATTTGGGTGGGCATAGAAACACTATTTTATATTTCAGACCCCATAGAATTTGGATTCTAGTGTGAAAAATCATTACATTACACTTCACACATAGTATTAACATGGTTCATCTGGGTTCCATCCATTGACTAAAACCCAAAATCAAAGAGTAAGATACAATTACCATAATGGGGAACGACAGAATCGTGAATCATATAGAGGGTTCCTACATTATGAAACATTATTTAATTTAATACACCATATATTTATCTTAGGTTATTCATATCAATATTCCATTGAAATCCATCATTGTGGTTCAAAAATAGATTTTGAATTTCCATATCGTATCTCTAGGGTGTGTCAAACCAGGTATGTAAAGAGGCCCATTTTCATCATAAGTTACCAATCAAGTCTAGATCAGTATGACTTTTTTAGGGTTATTACACCCATTAACATATTTACTTGAGCCATATCCACTTTTTGTATCAAAACATTGACATATTTCTAGGAAACCACTCACACTTTCCATTACCCAAATTAAAAGAAATTTTATCCTTATAATTATCTTTTTAGACATAACCTTAGGGATATCACTATGACTTCTCTCATCATAGATTACAAATGTTAACTACAATTTATACCACATATAGAGACCCTCTATTATAATATATATACAATACATATTTTTGTGGAATACTTAAGAAAATACTTTGACATACACTGAAATACCATATTAGTTTAGTTTCTTTTTAATAATGTAAACATAAACACTAGTAAATTACTAAGATATATAATTTCCCATTAGGTTCTACATGAGAATCACCCTTATATGAAACATCATTAATAATAAATATATTCATATCCAATTTAAATAAAGCATAAGAAAGTGTAATATCATATTATTATCAGGGGTAAAAAAGTAAGATTTGTAAGTATAATCAAATGAATAATGTAAGGATATCGTGATAATAACATTGAGAGATCATACTCTCCATTCAAGGACCATAATCAAGATTTGTGCAACAAATATAGGAATTTCATAAGAAATAAATCTAAATAGAATGAATACCATAATATATAAAATCATAACATTTAAATAATAAATAGTTCTATGGTATCAAAATAATCATATGTAATGATTTTTCATAGTAGTAAAGGCATTTCTTACATGTATATCATAGTAGAATTGGTTCGCTTCCCAAACCATATTAGTAGAAAAAGTTCAATTCCAAGAATATCATAGCATGAACATCCTTTTAATGAACATATTTCACTCCCCATTCCATCCATGTCTATCCCATATGAAATAAATATTTACCCAATGCTTGGGATGGAGATATAGGTCCCACCCATCTCAAAATGAAGACATAAAAATGTGATCCAATAGATCATAACCATTCTTCATATCATAACCCATGAAATGGATTAGGTATCATTAAAATGTCATCATACCATATCTATTGAAAAGGAGATATGATTCATTATAATTTCATTATATCATTACCCATGAAATGAAGCAGGTTTTATAATCACAAAAGTTATGGAATTGAAACAGGATTCATGAATAACATGTTATCAAAAGAAAAAATCATTCAGTGAAATAATAAGAATGGTATACATGGATTGTAACACAAATAAAGAATATCTTACATCAATATATTCCATCTTAGATTGAAAATAATGTTGAAATATAATTTAAAATGTTTCTTTTGGAAAATATCCTTTCTTCTTTTAAATATGGTTATTAAAAAATAAAAATTTTATCAAAATATTTTTCAATGAAAAAATTCATAAAACATATAAATATATTATTTAATACCTTTTTAAAAACATTTTAAAACAAAAAACTAAAATAATTTTCCACGAAAAAATTAATTTTTCAAAACATTTTTTGAAAACATGTTTTTTGAATAAAACATATTTCTGAATTAGGATACAAATAATGTCATGATATCTTTAAAATAATTTCTAAATTACATTAAGTACCAAAAAGTGTAAAAATGAAACTATTACTTGTATATATGATGAATAAACATAGTATATTAAAATTAGAGATATTTATTGATATTTGGATCATATTATCTCATTAATAGAATCATAATTAAAAACCCAGATAAACATTGATATTGAAGAAATAAATTCTTACCACTTCAGTAACATTGAATTATGATCCCCATGAATGAATAAAATTTTATTATGCATAAAATATTATATAAATAATTATATTCATGATAAAACATGTCAAATGTAAGAATTTACTCCTAAAAAATTTATATCTCATGAGATAGACATGGCTGGAACGGTAGGTTATACCGATTTTGTGAAACAGGACTGAAACGAGGGTGACTCGGTTCAGAAATGGACTCTATCCACTAAGATAGTCTTGGTAAGGAGTCTTGACTAATAAGATACGATTCTCTATGATTATGTGTGTATGCCACAAAGTTTCATGTTTTATGTTATGATTATTGGGATTTCATTTCACTACTATGATTTATCCCACGTTATGAAATTATGCACTCTTTTGCAGGTTATGATTTCCAAAATGTTTTGTTCTTATGAATATGATGTGATTGATATTTCTTTTGTTTACACTTACTGAGAATTTGAGCTCACCCTTTTCTGTTTTCTTTTCCCCAGGATATAAAGAAAGGTTTTAGGTAAGAAAAAGGGAAGATCTTTATGGGAGATGTTGAAGATCTTTCACCACGATTAGAATATTATATTCCAAGTTTCCAAAGACACTAAAATATTACGATCCTTATGTGTGTCTTTTTGTTATGTACTAAGGATTCCGCAAAAGTAATGTAATTTCCATGTACGTCAAGCTTTGGGTGTCTACAGTTGGTATCCGAGGAATGGTTTAGTCAACCTTTGGAAACCATGATGCGAAAACATTAGTGAGATCCCTAGATATATTTCTAAGGTATGTTTAGTGATGTCCCTAAGGATAATTATACGTATAGGATATAGTCCTATAACTACGTTAACGGTCTTATAATTTTACCTAATATGTTAGATATTGAAGTTACTCTCCCTTTATTATGATTTTTGCCTCTAACACTATTCTTTTTGGGTTTTATAAAATGGCTGCAAACAAGATGATTCACGATAATGGGGGATATTATGGACAATGGAATGATATTCTTCATGAGCAACCAAATGAAATGGGATTTGGAAGTCCAAACATAATTATTATGTCAAATCAGCAATCTCATAATATGATCAATAAAGTAAAATTTGGTATGTTTCCTGACTCGAATAATAAGTGAAAGATGGAGTTTCATGATGATCATAGAGGAAAGAAAGTTCAATTTCCCTTATGTAAATCATGTGGGAAGAGGCATCAAGGATAATATTTCAAAGGAACTGGAAGATGCTTTGGGTGTGGAAAATAAGGACACAAATCCAGTAAGTAAAAAATAAAAGGTTCAGTTAACACTATGGATGAGGATAATGGTATTGCTACGACATCAACAATGGTTAAATGTTTTAAATGTGGAATGTACGGGCATTATGCAAACCAATGCCCTAAGGGAAAGTCTCATGGAGAGAATCAGTATGGTCGTATGGGTAGTATTTATGTTGATTATGATGAAGAGACTACAAATGATATGTGAGATGAAAGAATTTTTGAAGCTCGGTCAATGGTTAAAGAATGTAGTGTAATGATTACATGTTTATCATGTGTAATTTTGTATAAGTAATCTCATGGTAATATGGAATAAAGAGACATCTAAGGATTGTTACGCTATTTTCTTTCCTTGAGTTTTGAAAGTGTATGATTTATTGTACCACTATCCATGAACGGTTATTCCGATATTTTTGGAATGTAGATGATATGCGCATAATGAAGGGATAAGGAAAAAAATTAAATGTATGATAGTATTAATGAGCTCATGATTGATATAAGGACTAAGTGATATCATGGTTTGAGTATATAGAATTTTGAGGATTTTGGTATGTGGAAAGTGTTAACTTTTAACTTCATTCATGTTTTCACTATGGTTCAATGGGTATTCAAGAGAGTACATGAGTAAGGCCTTTGAATGCTTGGAATGTGACCAACAAGACATATCTTATGATATATGGGGATCAAAGATGGTATTAAATCTCTGGTAATCGTTTTCACTATATTATGAGAGTGGACTGAAGTATTATGGATAAGCCTAAAGATTGGAATGGATTATGTTGGACATAAGTTAGTATTGTTTAAGGATAGATGTTTTTTCGATATTATTGATGGGATGTTATCGTAATATAGTTTTAGAAAAAGGACTTCCTGCAGGACGGGCGACAACCCATCGCGTCAGACAAGGCTGTGGGAATCGAACCCACAACCGAAGTGCGACTGACCTTTATCACCTACCACTGGCCTACAGGAAGTCCCTATTTAGTAGAAACTTGTTTTTTTTTATTATACGGTATGATATATGATGTATAAGTTCATTTTTCGAACCATATACGATTAACCATAAGATGGACTTATAAATTTTTCTAACCTTTTGTTTGAAAGAGATGGAATAACCGATCATTCTATAACATGATCTGCTAACACATCACGAATAACAAATTCAAATCCATTTCTTAATGGGATGAAGTGGAAATTGTTCAATTCATGAACAAAAGTGAGATTGTACCAAAATCAAGCAAGTATTTATTCTAATTCAAAATTTTCAAATTTATGGAAATGATATTGAAAACTAAAAATGTTTTCCTAGTGCCCTTATAACCGATGAATCAGATGGTACCCTAGATCATCACAAATTTATGGCTTTGTGATTGCTGGCTTTTCCATAGCCATGTTCTCTACCACTCTCCATCAGATCATGATGGTTAGATTTCTCTTCCATATCCATATTTTACCTATGTGGAATCCCAGGGATTAGTTTATTTGGGTAACCATTACATTTAATACTTTTGTTTTCAAAGATTGATTTTGGTATTCCTTTTTACGATGTGGTTTTCTATCAAAGAAACTTTCGAATAGTAAACTATTTATAACGCCAGCGAATTTCGAGGGTGAAATTCATTTTAAGGGGGGTAGAATGTTACACCCTGATATTTTATGAAAAATATTCTTTTTAATTTTATTAATGTCTTGTGTTATAC
Organism: Viscum album; assembly: GCA_963277665.1. NCBI lineage: Eukaryota > Viridiplantae > Streptophyta > Magnoliopsida > Santalales > Viscaceae > Viscum > Viscum album. The sequence goes on along the minus strand of OY728121.1, from coordinate 1,147,720,979 downwards.
GATACACCAAAAGGAGCTTGCACAACATGCATCCTTGACTTGCCTTTCCTTACACGCAATCACGACCTTCCTCAATAGCGTGTGTAGTACGCAATACCAAGTTTCACTAAACAACGGTATGCTATAGTAATAACCACTTTTTGAAATTTTGTAAATTTTATTTTTCAAAATGGACTTCATTTTTGGATTTGGAATATTGAAATTAGATTAGGGTGAAATTTTGGTACTTTTTGAATAACTTTCATATTCTGATGAATAGTGAAAATTAATACATTTTAATTAAAAACAACTTTTTTAATTGAAATAATTAATAGTGATAAATTATTAATTTGTGTGTTTTTAAAGTATATTTAGAATATATTTTTACAATTTAATACAATGATTTCCATTGGATGTAATTTCACATTTAAACCAGATATAAACATGTTTCAATCTTTTGATAGTTATTATCTCTTAAAAACACGCTATTTGTTTTGACGACGGGAATTAATTTTTAAATTAGTTAATGCAACTGATATGTTTTGAATTTGGTAAAATAGACATTATTTTTGAGTTCATAATATCAAATATAGCTTAGGCCTAATTTTTGGTATTTTTCAGGAAACATTCATTTTTTGATGAATAGTGAAACCACTAAGTGGTAGTTAAAAAAAATGAATTTTTCATAAAACATAATTTTACCGCATCTGTGAGTGGAATTTCAAAAATCTGAGGGACATGGTTTATGTTAGTAAGTAAAATTTGGTTCAATGAGATGAAAATAATCTTTGGTGAATATTAACTTTTTTTTTACCACGGTTAAAAGTAAATAGGGTAATTAAGGGTACAAATGATATTTTTATTACCCTAACACATGTCCTAATTCTATTGGATAAGTGTAATTCGACCAAAAACAAAATTATGAATAAAAAATGACCATTTAGGCCCACTTCGATTAGATTAGGACAGTTATTATTATTTAAATCAAAGAAGATTTGAAAGAGTTAAAATCAATGTTTATTTACTAAAACATTTTTAATATACTGTTATACATAAGATATATTAGATTGGAAATATTCATTTGAAATCTAATAAGATTTTCTAAATAATATGATTTTATTTATAATTTTTAGAAATTAAATAATTTAATTTATTTATGACACAACGATAATGCAGTAATTATCTTATTAATGAAAAATTGACATAATTGATGTTATAAATACCCAAATAAATGTAATATGAGACTTTTTATGAATTCCACTAATTTTCTAGGTTAATATTATATGTTATTATTGATTTAATTAAATTTTTTTGAACTAATCATTTTGTTATGATTTTCACAAAAATCAATTACTAAATAGTATCAAAATTGACATAAAATAGTTTTTAAAACAAATATTATATTATTAATTGTTATTTTATTCCTAAAAATCTAAGGATCGGCCAAATGACTTAGATAAGGTTATATATATTAATAATAATCAACTTGGGGTTCGTTTTTCTTGTTATAGTAAGTTTATTAGCCTTATAGTGTAAGAACACAAGAAGACACGATAAAAGTAAAATTATTTACCTTAATGTTAAATCTAAATGATAAGGTTAAAATTGGAACCTAAACTTGTATAAATTATATTGGATGAGATGATTTCGTCCCATACCCACCTTAGCTTCGAAAAAAATCAATTTGGAGCTATTTAAAACCGAATTTGACTTTATAATAAAATAATAGGTTTAGTTATTCCAAAGGTACCCCTCTCCTCCTCACACCAATTTGAGCATTCAATCTCGTCCAAAACCTTCCAAAATCTCTTCTAAACTTCCCTAGTATCATCTTAGAGGTCCTATTCTTCTTCAAAGACCATCCTTAGTTCAATAAGTGGAGGTTAAGAGAAGGCGCGTCAAAAAGAGGTAATATCCATTACCGATCTTTTTCAATTTCTTCCTTCTTCAACTTCTTATTCTTTAGTTGTTTCATGATAAAGTAATAACATCAGTATTTCATATATATTTATATGTTATTATAAATATGAAACAACTCTAATTAACCTTCTATCCATCCTACGGAAAAAGGAAATCACCGCGCATGCGTACGTATGGAATACCGTCTCCACGCCATGGTGTAATCTATTTTCCGCCACCACCTTAATTGGATGGGTATAATAGTGTAATGAGTAAATATAGATGATTATTATAATGTGATATTGATACTTAAATAATATACATACACTTCAACACAATTCCACGACCATGGGAACGATATCATCACTCGTGCGTACGTACGGACTACCGTCTCCACGACGCGATGAGATTCATTATCCATGTTAACCATTCCAGAATGATTATAAAGTATATATAATGAATAATAATGAAATATATGACATGGTAAATCTACTGGATTTATGTATATATATATTTCATCTACTTACATCCATTCAAGACAATAAGGAATGGAAAACAACGTTCATGCGTACGTAGAGACTACCGTCTCCATGAACGGTGTGTTTCATTTCATTCATCTATCTATTATACATATATATATACTGTATATATATGATATATAAATCATATTTTATATTCTGGAAGTAAGTAAATCATGATATAAGTAATAATAATGTCAAGAACAACAAGTCCAAACACCTACGATAAATGAAACGATTTTACCTGAAATTTACAAAAGAACGGGTAATATAAAGTCATAAGTGAACCATATATGATATCATAACAATGAATATTATTCTGTAATAAGTTAATGACATTATTTAAATCATTATACAGGAGGTTCGGATACGTACAAAGCATATAGGACATAAGGTAAGGGAAAATATCACAATCTCATTTTTATCCGAGATTGTTTATACTTTGGTATTTACTGGGGTTTATTTTATCATCCACACCCATGTTTCCTCAATATGTAATATTTATATCCTTCTACAATATTTTATATCCAATTTTACCCTTCGGTGAGTTTTTAGTAAATGATATGAAAGGAATCTTTTATCGTTTTTCGTACGAGGTACTTTTTGACTTTTCCGACAAAAGTACAAGAAGAATGATTTTTTAACATATATGGAATGAATGGATTTTTAAAACATTATTTACACGAAGCTTCCTTTACAATTTTTTATGTTTATTTTTAAACAACTTCTTTTAGTTTATAATTGTACGACATGTTAAAAAAGGAAAAGTGTTTTTGAAGCAGAAAGGATATTTTCCTCAAGAATGGAGTTCAAGTGTTTTATCAAAATTATTTTCAATCTAAGATAATAAAGGGTATTGTTTCTATACCTATTATTACATTGATTTGATTATGATGTGATGGAATTATATTTATGAATTCCTTTATCTTATATGAATTGTTTTATGATGTCACAATTTTTAAGATTCCCATTTTTATTACATGGGTTATGCTATGATGTATGGTTTATGATTTTGTGGCACACATAAGAATGGTATAATTAAGAGATGGGTGGGACCTATACCTCCCTCCAATGTATTGGGTAAAGATTTTATATCTCATTAGATAGACGTGGCTAGAACGGTAGGTTATACCGGTTCAGTGAAACAGGACTGAAACGAGGGTGACTCGGTTCAGAAGTGGACTCTGTCCACTAAGATAGTATTGGTAATGAGTATTGACTAATAAGATATGATTCTCTATGATTATGTGTGTATGCCACAAAGTTTCATGTTTTAAGTTATGATTATTGGGATTTCATTTCACTACTATGATTTATCCCACATTATGAAATTATGGCCTCTTTTGCAGGTTATCATTTCCAAAATGTTATGTTCTTATGAATATGATGTGATTGATATTTCTTTTGTTTACCCTTACTGAGCATTTGAGCTCACCCTTTTATGTTTTATTTTCCCCAGGATATAAAGAAAGGTTTTAGGTAAGAAAAATGGAAGATCATTATGGGAGATGTTAAAGATCTTTCACCACGATTAGAAGATTGTATTCTGAGTTTCCAAAGACACTAAACTATTACGATCCTTATGTGTGTGTTTTTATTATGTACTAAGTATTCCGCAAATGTAATGTAATGTCCATGTACATCAAGCATTGGGTCTCTACACAGATCCCGTAATGTATTGGAATTTCCATGTCAATTTTTTAATTATATTGAATTATTTTGACACCTCGAAATTTCATAGCACATGATTTTAATGTTCTATGAGCCCGGACTGGAGTTTTGAACATTTTTATTGTATATTAAAAAAACTTGTGTGTATTGGTTTATATCTTTTGAACCGGCGGCCTGACAGAAAATATGAGGGCACCATTGAATTCTTAATTCTAGGATTCACCAATAAATAACACAACTTTTGCCTACAATGGCTGAGTAGTAATGTTATTTCTTCAGACTATTCGAGAAAAATAATAAAATAATTTAATGGAATTATTTTATTTATTTATCACTTTTGTGTGGAATATGGCGACAATACAGTGAAACGATGAGTTGGCGACGAGGTGCATTAACAGAGTACCAATAATGTCTCACTTAAAAATCCACTCTATTACCTTAAGGTCTCATTAAGTATGGCTCATTAAATGAGGAAAATATAATGATAATTATTAATGGGTGCAGCCTCACTGCGCATTTGTTTTTCTTAAAATAATCCAACCTCTGGATTTTGGGAATTATTCTTGGAGGATTCTCTGATGATACTCTAGAGAATTTTTGCTCCAATGAAGAAGGATGAAGTATGCTGGTAAGACTTTCATGTCATTGATGAACCTCAATTAATGGAGCCAAAAGTGACGATGTTGACATCTTGAATCCTAGATGATGAAAATTTCTACGTTAAATGTCAATGAGGAAGGGTTTGTTTGATTTTAATGTTTACCTATTTTTATTTCAAAATGAAGAATGCTGAATAACCCATTAATAGGATAATCCATGGACTATGTGTTCTTATGGGAGGGTGACTTCCTTGGGGATTCTTTAATTAGGATTTAATTATCATTGTTGTTTGAATTAAAATACACAGACCTCCATTGTTTTTATACTTCAAACGCGAAATTCATAAGCTAACTTGAAAAATTTCTAATCCCCTATGTCATGGGATTTATTCATTACCAAACTCTAGAATTGATGAAATGAATGATTTGAGATCTTTTGGGTGGAGAGAAAGTTCCCAGGAGAATGCTGGCTCAAGTGGCCTAATAAACAGATGAATGGTGAGGACATGGTGGTCTGCGGAAGAGTCGAACGGCGTGCCGAACTTGGAGGAGTCACCAAAGACTTCCAGCAGTGAATTTCAGTGGTGGTAGTGGGAGGGTGGCGGTGTACCATGACGGAACGCCGGAGGGAGGGCCGTGGCCCGCCCCGGCTAGGGCGCAATGAATGAAGCCTTCGGCAGGGCAGGTGGCTAGAGGTGGTGGACATGGTCGCTCAACCACGTCAGAGGGTCCTGAATGGGGAACTATTCCTCATCATGCATGACAGTCTACAGTCGCTTGACCGTGGCATAGGATTCACCCCACAACGAACCATGGGGAAATGGCGGAGAACATTACATGGATATTGGCCTTTTCCAGTGAGGTGGACCGGTCCGCCTCTTGTGGATCAGATGGAGTGTGATTAGAAAAGCTATCTAGACCTGAACCACAGGCTGAAGACGTGGCTCACCAGGTCAGAACTACACTAGAGTTCTAGACCCATGCCATTCGGGCCTAGTCGGACTAGACTGGGTCACCAGGCATCATGGCGGTCTAGACCCTTGGCCTAATTGGGCCAGGTCAAACGGGGCCCATTGGGCCTCCCCATTGGCCAAATCAGACCAGACCGACATAGACCTGAACCTGGTCAGGTTGAGACAGTCGTTCTAAATCCAGGGTATTTGGGACCGTCGGGCTAGTTTGGTTAGGTCGGTCTGACCGGGTCGGACCAACCCCCGTCGCAATCGGTCCCCAGGTTACTAAAACACATGTATCATTCAAATTTCACATCCGTTTTATGATATATTTGCGGTGTTGGGACCCTCACGATGAGGATAATCTTTCAGCACGAACTATGTTGAATTTCAGGGAATTTGAGATGTGACTAAGGGATTATGGAATGGTTCTTCCAAGCGCGCATTGTACAGAACCTTGTGGTTGGCTGAGACAGGAGGACCACAGACATTGACAGTGGATGAATCGACCATGACCTAGCCGGATGAACATCTCTATGACATTATTGGACAATGGTGGCAAGCACTTCTCTATTAATTTTCCAGACCATAGTTCATGACAAGGATGAGTACCTCAATTGGCTACATCTAGTGGGAAGCACTTCTATATGACTTAACTAGCCCATAATATGAGATAGGGAGGTGCACCTAAGATGTCCAATGTTTGTGGAATGTACTTCTTTGTGAGATTAAAGGCCCACTATACTCGTTAAATGGGAATATCACCAGTATCCGAGGTGTTTGATGATGTTACTGATGAAGCTAATATTAGTATCCTAGAAAATACATGGTGTGAGTTATCTTGTGTATTGTGCTTTAATTTGAAGAATTGATGTGTGGTATTTCCTTTTTTGTTTTGGTTTCCCTACTTAGTACTTTGTTACTCACCCCTTCATCGGCTTCTCCTGTACATGTGGTTTGTAGATAAGATGACCGGCGTTTTGACATGGGTGCTCTGGGAGACGATACTGATGAACACTACGATGGTGGACATGGTGTCCTAGGACTAGGTGGGCCCCATTATGACCGGGAGAACATGACACACTACGTTGGATTTCTGTATATTCACTACTCTCACAATTATGTGGGGTTTTATACGGATGGCCATCAGAGTTCCCTTTTCATTCTTTATATATTTATTATTGGGTTTTTATTCTGGACTAATTACTTTGAATTGTACCTATATTCATCATTTTTAGTGGATCTTTTCCCCCTTAATGTGCATTTGGATGCGGTTGGGTGTTTGTGTTTTTATAGGTACACAGAAAAATTCATCCCACTAGAAGGTTGATGCCTTCAGTGATAGTCGTCAGCCCCAGGACATCAGGATGTGAGCTTGGGGTAGTCATGAAACAGGCCCCAGGAAATGGGTCCTGAAAAATTGGTATCAGAGGGAAGTCTGTTCGACCACTAAGATTGGGAGTCTATTGTTTTTTGGGATAGTGTTTTGTGTTGCGAGTTCGAATTCCAAATTTAGGATGTCCAGTGTTGGTGTGACGGTGATGTATCCATACACCAGGAGGTTGAATTATTTTTTATGATCAATACATGAAAAAATTGTTTCTGTAGGTTCGTCTTTATGTTCTTTTGAATAAAATTATGTGCACTAGGTATAACCTACTTACCACGGTATATCATGACCTATCTCAAGATTCCTACACTTGGTCGACTAGGCAAGATCCTGATACGAGTTTGTGAGGACGGCCCACCTAGTGATGAGGCATCAGTTTAGGGACTAGTTCCAGAAATGAACTAAGCTGGTGGTTCTCTGATGCTACCGCCACCCAATTTTCATCATTTACTACCAGAGGATTTGGGAGAAAACATTTGTAGGATCAGTTCCCTACATGAGTTTCAGTGAAAGAGTCCTACAGGTTCCGGGGAGAGACAGATCCTCAGGTCACTAAGGGATCATTAGAGGCTATGACGTGGGTCTTCTGTCTTGTGATTACACTTCCAGAATAGATTGAGATCATAGTAGAGAGACTTATGTATGTATCGGTAGAGATATTGTGGATCCCGACCACCTAGATGCACGATGATGCTACCCTCACTTAGGCATACAACGGGCGGCCTTTCTGTGAGGATTTTTTTCCCGCAAATATGTGCTCATTTCACATTCATGAGTTGCTTCACCTATATAAGGGCATCAAGATGTTGGTCACGTGAACAATGAAGTTCATTTGGTTATCCCTCTACTCATATGACATTGTAAAATAAACTATTTTAAAGGCTCGAACCATTGATCTGGGACTCAGGTTTGAGATTAGGGCATCAGTGTAGCCTCTCAGTATCCCTACCTAGGCAGGGGTGGTAGACAGATCCATTCTTCTATAGAGCTTCGTGGCGGAGTAGTCGTTGGAAGCTAGAGCTACTAGTAGAAACTAGGTGGAATAGTCTTCAGAATGTAGTAGATAGTAGATGCAAGTGACCAAGAGGTATTGGTTTTTTAGAGGATGAGCCTATAAATCGGGGTTTGTAGTGCAATTCTCCCAGACCAGAGGGAGTTAGTCGGTAACAATATTTTTCTACTCCAGCGGTGGGCAGGGACACATAGCTCGTGACTACCTAACCCATTGTGTATATAACTAGAATACTATCGAGGGGACACTGATATAGAAACAACAATTTGAGTGACAAGGTCTACACGATGACAAGTGTGGAAGAGGAGCATGCCAAGTAGCCGATGGTGGGTGGCGGTTTGAGATGTTACCACCACCACCCCCATGTGGGCCGCCTCGACCTCAGGGAGCAGGCGGATAAGGGTGATCACAGCATCACAAAGTGTAGAATTTTTACCATGGAACTACAAAGATGATATGATGTATAATCGGTGTCTTCTCCACCCTAGATTCACTACTTTTAGATACAGGTTCTAGTCACTCCTTCCCTTCAACGACTCTCATTTGGAGCTTGGAGATTCTGGTGGAATGATTATCATGATCCTTACATCTATAGACTCCAACAAGAGGGTATTCGACTATTAAACACTAGTTTTGGTATAGTGAGATTACATTTGGAGGTGATATCATCAGCTGGAATCTCTTAGTAGAAACTTTGAGGCCCTGCTATGTCATCTTGGGTATCGATAGGTCATCCATATTCCAATTTTAGAACGAATATTTTAGGCACAACAGGTGTTGGGACCATTGAAATGGGACTGGTTTTTCTTCATTGATGAGAAAAAATCACTTACAATGTAGGAGGAACACTTTAAAAGGCATTTTTATCCTATCACTCACTTATTGGCCGGCCTCACCCTTAGTGTAGTGTAAGAGAGGTGTATAATATTCCATGTAGTGGTGGATGAGTACGAAGATGTTTTTCCTGAAGATGTCTCAGGACTACATCATTGCATAGAGGAAGACATCAACATCAACATGTACCCTTAGACGACACTGATATCTATATAGGCATAATGGATGGCTCCCGCAGAGATCCACGAGTTGAGGGTACAACGGGAGGACATGCAGGATATGGAGTTCGTAGGGACCGGCATTTTACCATGGGTAGCCCCGATAATTTTTTCCCTGAGGGAAGATGAGTGATTGAATTCGTGTGTGGAAATCTGATGCCCAAACTAGGTGACCATGAAGAACAAGTATCCACTAATGAGAATCAGTAACTATTCGTCCAGTTGAATGGGGAAAAGTAGTTTTTAGAGATAGACATCAGAACAAGCTATCACCATCTTCAGTTATGGGATGAGTATATAGAGAAGAAAAAGTTTCGGTGATGGTATGACCACTATAAGATCATGGTGACACATTTCAGAATGACCAACACCCCATCAGTGTTCTTGGCCAACATGAAGAAGATATTCTAGTCTTATCTTCACCAGTTCTTCACGGTCTTCATCAATGACTTCTTGGTGCCCTCAGTGTCAGAGGAGAAGCATGCTATACAGCTAAGGATAATATCAGATACACTCTAAGATCACCGACATTATGGAAATCTCTTAATGTTATAGTTTTTGGATTCGGTATGTCCACTTTCAGGGACTCATCATCTCAGAGGTAGGAGTTGCAGTAAATCCAGTGAAGATAGAGGCAGTGCTTGCTTGGGAGCTACCCTGGATCAGGAATGTGATGAAGAGATTCTCGGAGATGGCTAGTTAATATCAGAGGATTGTAACCGAATTTTTGAGGGTAGAAGAATCCTTATTGACATTGACACAGAAGGGAAAACCCTTCATGTCTATGGAGAAATTATAGTATTGTTTCCTGGAGCTGAGGTGGAGACAGACTGGTGCCCCAATCATGAGACAACCAGAGGAGGGAATTGAGTACATAGTTTTTTGCGATGCATCAGTGGATGGACTGGGTGGAGTCTTGATTTAGGAGTTGGAGAAGATTTCTTATGGCTCACAATAGTTGTGACAACATGTGAATAACTACAAAACCCATGACTAGGAGTTAGAATCAGTGGTATTCTCTCTGAAGATGTGGCGACACTACTTTATGGGTGAGCGGTTTACTGTTTACTCTGACCATGAGAGTCTCAGTTATATAATCTCCCAAAATGAACTGATCCTAAGACAATGGTTTTATCTATAGTTCCTCAAGTAATATGACATCGTGATAGTCTATACTATTGGGAATGGGAAATTGGTGTTAGATTCACTTAGCAGGAGGACCGGGTTGCAGTTGCTGGGTGATTTGATAGAGCATTTTGCATCGATGAAGATATCCTTTTTGGATGATGATGGAGGATCTTACCTTCAGTTGATGATTATTTCTCCCCCACTCTTACAACAAGTCTTTGAGGCACAATTGGTGGGTGTTTACTGCAAGGCCTGATGTGCTCAGTTATCCTTAGGACAGACTCCTAGTCGATTTTTGATAGGTGGGGTGCATGTCATCCTTTTCAAAAGGCACTCCTCATTTCCAGTGGTGTTGTAAGAGGAGGTGTTGAGGGAGTTTCTTACATCCCCTTTGGAGGTACATTCTCGATAATCGAATATTTTCTAGGACCTCGGATGGCAGTACTGGTGGACAGGGATTACAAATGAAATGGATGGGTTCAATTCATGATGCCTCACTTATCAGTTTGTGAAGGACGAGCATCAGGTTCCAGCAGGAATGGCGTAGCAACGAGAGGTACGAGGGTGGAAATATGAATGAATGTCGATGGAATTCATGATGTGGTTACCACATACATCCAAGGACCATGATTCTATTTGGATGATCATTGACTGACTCACCTTGTCTGCTCACTTCCTACCCATTCGGGATCAGGGACCAATAGAGTACATGGGACGATTCTACTACCAGGAGATAGTGCGGCTTCATGGGGTGAGTTCGACGATTGTCTCAGATCATGACACCCACATTACATCCTGGTTATGGAAGGTATTAGAGGAGACTTTCATGACACAACTATATTTGAGCTTATCATTTCACCACCAGAAGTATAGTTAGACGGAGGGGACTATACATACCCTAGAGGACATGCTTCATGCTTGTGTAATTAACTTTGGTCATTGTTTGGAGGACCACCATCCATCGGTGTTGGTTGTGTACAAAAATAGCTATCAATCAACCATAGGCATGGAACCATTTGCGGCCTTTTCTGGGTGGCCATGCAGATTACCCATATGCTTGACAGACTGATGGGAGTTAGCATTCATGGGTCTAGAGTTGATATGAGCTACCACCAAGAAGCTAATAATTATCCATGAGCAGATCATGATTTCACAAGAAGGAATAAGTCTTTTCCCAACAAGAGATGAAGACCCCTGATTTTGAAGATGGAGATCATGTTCTTCTTCGGTTTTAATCCCGAAGCGGATTACAGAGATTTGGCTACAATGGAAAGCAATCTACGAGGTTCTTCAAACCTTTTGAGGTCCTGAGTAGAGTTGGGTAGTTAGTATACTGCCTAGCTCTTCCCTCACAAATGCGATGGGTGCATGATTTTCTCCATGTTTCACATCTATGGAGGTACGTTCATAATCCAACGCATATCATTGACTGGGGAAAGAGAGACATTGATGATGGTGAGACGTTTGCTAAGTTCCCTGTGGAGATATATGATCTAATGAGTAGCTCCTACAGATGTTGCTGATTCCTCTAGTGTAAATCCAATGGCAGCACGGGAATCTCCATGAGAGCACATGGGAGTAGGAGGCACCAATTGGTGCTCAGTACCCCCATCATTTTGTTTAGTTATTGTTTTGGATTTTAGTGAAATAAATCCATATGTTGGGGAGAATGAAATGTCTCATAATTTTCATGTAATTTCTTAAATATATGAAATTATTTCAAGACCATGAAATTTGATGGAATGTGATTCTGAGGTCTGGAGAGACTGAAATAGAATTCTAACCTTTTTTATGGTATATCCAATAAATGTGAGAGCATAGTTTTCTATCATTTGTGCTGGTTCTCAGACAAAGAATCCAAGGGCACAGTTGAATTAAGAATGTCAGGATTCTCTATTAAATTACTTAACATCATACAACAGGGCTGAACAAAATAGTTATTTTTTTCACTTTTATATAAAAATAATAAAATAATTTAAATGAAATATTTTATTTATTTCTCACCGTTGGGCGGTGGAAAGTGATGTTGTGTTGAAGTGACGATGCGGTGATAAGGCACATTAATCGAGGACCAATAATGGCTCATTGAAACCATGAATCTATTACCGTAAGCGATCAATATATATGGCTCATCAAATGAGGGTAATTTAAGGAGCATTATTGATGGGTGTAGCATCAATCTATTTTTTGTTTTCAAAAAACAATCCAATGTGTGGAGTTTGGGAATTAAGCATTGAGGATTAAATGAAGAAACTCATGAAAATTTCTTCTCCAACAAAGAATGAATAAGAACGTAGGTGAGACTTCACCAACATCGATGAAACACAAAGAAAGTAGCCGGAAGTGATCACGTCGACACGTTGAATAAATGAGTATGAATGATTTGGCATCTAACATCAATGAGGTAGGGGTGTCTTGAGGATACAATTTCCATATTATTATTCAAAAATGATGGACATGGATTAAACCATGAACAAATTAATCCATGGACCATCCATTCTTGGGGGCGGGTGACTTCTCTGGGGTATCTTTTTCTGTGTTTTAATTAACAATTTTGTTCCAATTAAAATCATTAGACCTCCCTTTTTTGTATACATCTAAGGTTGAGGGAACAGGCCGACACAAATAAGGCATGAGACCCTCTTCCATGGGCTTTCTTCCTAGTCAAACTCTAGAATCAAGGGAAATATAGATTTTAGACCTTCATTGTGTAGAAAACGTTCCCAAAAGAAAGCAGGAGCAAGAAGCGCAATGAACAGACCACTGGTGTGGACCTGGTGGTCCGTAGAAGAGTCTACCGTCGCGTCGGTGTCACCAGTGACTGCGGGCGGGTGGAAGCACACTACAAAGGCAGTCAAGGACCGGTGGTGGCACCCCACATAAGTGGATATAGGTGGGTGGTGGAACAACATGATGTAGGTCATGGTTGGCTGGTGGTGCGCTAGAGGAAGGGCCATGGTTGGCCCCGGCGGCGACGCAGTGGAGGAAGCAACCAGATGGAGGTGGTATACATCGTGCCTCGACTATGTCAGAGGGACGTGGATGCGGCACCATGACGCATCCCTCATGGAGGGCCACTGTATCTCGACTGTGGTAGAGGAGGAATCATGTGGTGACCCATAGGGCGATTGTGGGGGACAATATATGGCATCCCACCTCGTTCAGTGGGGCGGACCAGTCTGCTTCTTACATACCAGGCGAGGCAAGAACAACCTAGCGGGTATGAACCACACCACAAGCTAGACCTGTGGCTCATTAGGCCTACCACTCAACATCAATACTGACCCATAACCAGAGCACCAGACTAGTGCCAGCAGGGCAGACCCATGCCCTTTGGGCCGGGCTAGACTAGACATGTCCTCGGGCGACTCGGCAGACAGACCCTCTGGGAAACCGGGTCGGGTCTAGTCGGGCCAATTGGTCAGACGAGAACAAACTGACCCAGACCCAAACTAGGATAGGTCTATTAGGTCAATCCTAAAATAGGGTATGAGTGATCCCTAGACTGTTTTTGTCGGGTCGGTCCAATCGGGTTGGACCGGGCCCCGCCAAAACTAGTCCCCTTGTTAATAAAATGATTGTTTCTTTCAAACTATGCTTCTGATTGACAATATGTTTGTTGTGTTAGGACCCTCTCGATGAGGAAGATCTTTTGGAATTATCTATAGTGACTATGGTGGAATTTGAGAAGTGAATAAGGTCTTGAAGATTGGTTCTCCTAGGCATGCTACATACAAAAACATGTGGTTGGATGAGACCTGAGGACTGCTGAATTTCGACTGTGGATGACTCAACCATGGCCTAGTGGGAAGAACTTCAATGTTACATTTTAGGACCACAATGGTAATTACTTCCCAATGACTTTGTAGGATCATGGTATGCAACGAGGAGGAGTACCACAGTTTTCCATGACTAGTGGGAATCAATTCTCTGTGACTTATCAGGCCCACGATACGTGATGGGGTGGTGTACCTACCCCATCCAATGTTAGTGGAAAGCACTTCTTCATGACTTGGAAGGACCATTTTACTTGTTAGAGGAGGAGTTCTCCCGTAGTTTATGTGTTTGATTATGTCACTGATGATGAAATTTTACTATCCATGAATATATCTAGTGTGAGTAGCATTGTGTTTTGTTCATTACATTGATGAATTTTTGTGGTGTCTTTCCTTTTTGTTTTGGGGTCCCTTCTGACTTCTGAGTTACTCACCCCTGAATGGGATTCTCCCACATGTGTTGTATCGTGTGAAGACGGATGACGTTTTGACATGGGCTCTCATTGATATGGGACTAATGAGCTCTACGACGGTGGACTTGGTGGCATAGGACTAGGTGGGGCCCATTTGGACTGAGCGGAAAATACCCATTACTTCAGCTTCTAGTAGCTTTACTACTCTAACTATTAAGTGGGGTTTTGAATGGATGGCCATAAGAGTTACCTTTTCTTACATTCTATTTTCTATTCTTTTTTGGGTTTGTATTCTAGCTCACTTACTTTCAATTGTACATGCAATCATTATTGTTTTAGGGGTACTAGATTCCCACTTTTAGTGTGTTGGGAAGTGGTTTGGAATGTGTGTGGTTACATGTACTTAGGAAAACACCTCCCACTTGTAGGTGGACATCATCGGAGCTAGTCGACATCCCCTGAACATCTAGAGGTAGGCATGCGATAGTCACGGGGATGGCCATGGGGGATGGGTCATAACATATCAATTCATAAAATTATTCATTATCAAGATAACTATATGATCAGTATTAATGAAAAATATCCACATCCCCATATTGATGAGTTTTTTTGATAAACTCTGAGGATAAAAATAATTTTCCACGATTGGAATTCATTTTAGATATTATAAATTGATGATAAATAAGAATGGTATTCTAATGAAAAGATTCCATACATTGTTTTAACAATATTCATATATAGTAATTATTTTTTGTCATACTAATTCCCCTATTATATCGATGAATTTAATTATTATTGTCTTAAAAAATAACCACCATAAATTTATGTTAGTTTTTAGACTATATTCTTATCAACTTGAAGATCTAGGAAAATCATAAAGATCACATTATAATTTTAGTAGAAACTCTATGAAAGTGGAAAATATATGAAAATTTTAAACAGTGTGATATTTTGACATAGAAGGCTTCGTTTTTTGGTCATATAATCCCAAGATTGGGTACATTAGTTGATCCATCAAAGATAGATATTATTGATTGGTTTCCCAGACCAGCTATTGTAACTAGAATCTATATATTTCTGGTAATATATGGATATTATTAATAGTTTGTGGATAATTTCATATGAATATATAATCCTATGATCATGTTTAATAGGATGGGATCCATGTTTCTCTATATATATGGATGTGCAGAAAATTTTAATGAAATAATGAGAAGATTAGTTAGAGAATCTATTATTGAATAACCTAATAATGGATACGATATTGTAATCTTAAATTCTGAATATGATAAGGGGTTGGGATGTTTTCATTTAAAAAATTACATGGTTATAGATTAAAAACCATTCCAATATAAGATTCATGAGAAAAAATAGACATTATCTGATTTAGTGTTAGATTAAATAAATTTCTCATTAATAATATGGAATCATTATATTTATGGAGAAAATTATGATATATATATGTGATCATATTAAAATATCACGTTTAGATTCACATAGAATGAGTAGAATATTCACAAGAGAAGGTGGTAAGATACAATTAAGTATTATGAATATTCAATACATTACAAACCTAGGAAAGGGAATATGGTGGTCAATGCTTTGAGATGAAACGATCATGAAATCTTATAAATAATGGAGATCCAAAATGATTAAATATTTTAGTATTTTTGAAGGACTTATATGGAAACACGGAAGGGTGGAGGAATAATATTTTCCTTCTCAATATAATGTGAAATTATCTATCCATTTTATGATTAACGAGGTTTATAATAATTATGTAGAGGTACAAAAAAGTGTTATAATATTTTATGAGTTTATTGTTAATGATGATGGAAGTATAATGTTTAGAAAATTTATATAAAATCAGTTGATTTCATACTTGATGTTGGATTTTTTAGTGGGAGATCATAGTTAATTATTTACTATTCATCATGGAGGTATGAATATGTATAATTATTGTTAATAATATTTATGGTGGAATGAAATAATGAGAGACATAAAAATTTTGGTATATTGGTTGTTGGTATGTCAATAAGGTAATATGGGGAGAAACAATTATAAGGGGATCATGAATCCATTTCACCTACCAAAATGGAAATGAGAAAACAACATTATGGATTTCGTCATTAGATTACCCAAAACTTCTAATGGGACTAATTTTATATTGGTCTAAGTACACTATAATACAATTTCCTCACAATTCATCATTATTAGTGTATAAATATTTAGGGATCAACATTATAAGATATAAATTAGGTAAGTGGTAATGTTTCATGGAGTAAAACATTCTATTTTATCTAATTGGGATCCAATGTTTACCTCGATGTTATAGAGAATAAATAATCAAGATCATTATGTAATTTTGAGTTTCAACAACTACATATCTTCCGTAGAAATATGGTCTATCTAAAATAAAAATTAAACCCCAAGAGGATATGGGGAGATCCAATTATTTATTATTTATTGTCATTTGGTATAACTATATTACTCTGGTTTAGTTTTCATATAAAAACCATTCACTTGAGAATTTATATAACTCCATATGATGCATTGTATAGAAAGAAATATTGATCACCAACATGATGGAATGATTTTTGTGAAAGAAATCTATTGGGACTGGAGATAGCTAATGAAATGGAAGAGAAAGTTTGATTGATTCAACCATAAATTAAGGGATCTCATATTCAGAAGAAAATTTATGGTGATAATCATCCGTTTGATCTATAATTTTTAGTGGATAATGAGGTGTTTTATGAATTTCACTATCGATTATGGTTAAGATATTCAATAATCAATTGAAACTGAGCCTTAGGTATTACATCCATTTGAAATTCTTGATCCTGTCAGGATGTAGCATATTTCATGGGGGTCCCACGATACCTCCCTTAAATACATTATGTTTTCCTAGTATCTATCATAATGAATTATATAACGAACACTTTACATATGATTTTCTCATGAATTGTACCACTAGATAATGATCATTCACACGAGGAACAAAAAGTAGAAATTCGGGATAATAATGAGAAAGTTCTAAGAAATATCACCACTCACCTAGTCATTGTATTGTGGTCAAACTATTAGTTTTAGGATGCTATGATATCAAGAATATAATTAGGATAAAGCACCCCATTTGATATTAGTAGTGTAAAAAATTTTGTGGGAGAAATTCATTTTAAGGTGGTAGAATTTAACACCACTTATTTTTATGAATTATTATCATTCGAATTAATTAAATTTATTTCATTCCTCACACTTTTTTCAAAACCATGTCAATATATCTCAACATGAAACACTGTTATTAGATTTTGATACATTAAAAAATGCTCTAGCTAGTTAACAAATGATACTCAGTTTTAACAAAACAAATATATATTATTAAGATTATTTTATCTTGAATGTTATAAAAAAGATATTAATGGTAAATGTATGAATAAAAATAACAAAATTTGAAATACTATTTATAATGGGTCTATATAAGGAAAACTTATTTTAAAAATACTCTTAATTTTCGATAAATTATATATAAAATTAAATAAAACAATTTTTAGATAAATATTATTTTTATTTAATTTTGGAAACAATAATAAAATTAATTTATAACAGTTTTATAAAATTAATTTTTATAAAAAATAAAATTATTCTAACTCATAATTTCATAATTATATTTGGGGACTTTATAAATTTTTTTAAAAAAATATGGTTTTTTTAGGAATAGTGAAAAAATTAGAATTTTAATTGAAAAACACCTTTAGTTTAATTAACTAATAAATTTAAATTATAAATTACATTAATTCTAATGATTAATTAGATTTTCTGTAAATAAATTAGTCGAAATTATGTTATTGGAATCAATTTTATATATAAATTCGATATAAAACCTTTTTAAAACTTTGACCATTTAATCATTAAAACCTCGTTTTCTCATTGAGTGTGGGGGATAAATTAAAAATTATAAATTTCCATTTATGTGATATGATTTATGAAAAATAATTTCAATATTTGGAATCAAAATTATTTGTTTTTTGTAATAATTTCATATTTTGTTTTTAGAAATATTAATATTCAATTTTGTTAAAAATAATTATCATGCTCAAGGTAAAATGGGTATAATTGGTGGTAAACTGAAAAAATAAGTATAAAATGATCTATAAACATATCTAAAACTAGGATATGGAAATATATAGACCCTTACAACTCTGTGGTTATATAATTTCTAATTTGGTACCCATTTAACAAATTGGAAACGTGAATGAAATCAATAATTTTTATTAATACTTAGTTTTTTATTTCCCCGACTTATAAATGGCCACCCCATCCCCTGAATTCTTTACACAATAAAACTATTTTGTGTTGGAAAATTTAGTATTAAATATGTCCCCAAATACTCATCCATTATCCAATCATCGTTATTATGGACACAAATCGATCATAGGATGAATATTGGTACTAACATAAGGAGGATTCCCGAAGAAGAGGTAGTGCTTATCAATTAGCGATATTATATTATTTATTCCTACAGCTCATTAAATTATTATTTTATCATGATTATATATAATCCTAATTTAATCAATTTAATAATATTTTTTATATAAATTTAATGGAGTAAAACCATATCCACTTACAATAAATGGGTAACAAAATCATCTTTCTTGTGGATGACGGCCTATGTGCTCATGAATCGATATAATTCATTTTTCCATTACAACCTATGAAATTTATATATAATGTTGGTTTTGATATCTTTATATTATATTTATTATATTTTTATTAATATAAAATTATTATATCACACATACTATACAACTTCCCATTTTTGGAAATATGAAAACATCGTTCATGTTTTAGGATGACTACCACCTCGCCAAGCAGTATGATTTATTAACGCTTTATATGGAATGTATTAAGGATTGGATAATATAATATTTAGGATATATATATGAAAAATGATTCAATAATGATAGTATATTTAATTTAATTATCTTTACTTCAATCCAATATGATAATTAAAACAACATTCATGTATACGTAAGACCTACCAAATCCATGAATTGTGTATTTAATTTTTGATCACTAAATTTTAAGAATTTCCATAAATACATATATAATGAGTATATATTATATTTATTTAATGGATAATATTATATATATAAATATACCCTTATTAATGTATAAGTATAAAAAATAAATAAACAATATAAATATATGAAAAAGTATGTCGTTATTGCCTAAAACATGACCTTAGCATGGAATTGTAAATAAAATGGAAAAAATTTCATATGAAAATAATATATAGTTTGTTTTATATTAATATGATCATACATTAGATTTATTATAATCTTTAAATAAATATATATGAGGTTTCAACAAGACTGACATAATTTAATCGTTAAGGTAAGGAATTTTTTTTCTCAAAATGGCTTCATTGAGACATATGTTATGTTATGAACCACATTCTTTCCCATGGTGAATAAAAACACCCATTTATGTTTAATATAATTAATTATTTTATCCTCATGATATTTAAGTTCCAAATTATTTTAATTATTCTTGGGGAATGTGATTAAATGTTACTAAAGTAGTAAATATTTTATGTTACAATTTCATCATTTATTAAGATTATTTAGGATTTCGGTTTCAATGAAAAAATATTATAATCCATATCTCATGAAATAGTTTTATTTTCATATACGTTGGTTTTTCATGATATTTTCATTTAATTTTACCTTTTACACAATGTTTATTATGTTATATATTTGATTTTTTTAAAACAATTCAACATTATTTATCTCTTCAGTTATAAATGCATTTAAAAACACATGTTTTCAAGAAAATTGAATGGAAATGTAATATTATTATACTAATTATTTACAAAAGAAATTTTTACCCATTTTTTACTATAACAAAATAATAGAATTTATTTTTTAAGTAGTTTCTCAAACAATGCTGCTATGGAATTTACCAAAAAAGATAAATAAAACATTGTTAAAATTGTAATGAAAAGAAAAAAATACATTCTACATAAGAAAATATTACATAATAGATTATTATATATGTTTTAAAGTTTATATTAAAAAAATAAATTACAAAATGTTTTATGTTTTATTATTTTAAAATACTTTTCTAAAATGAAAAGGATACTTTCCTCCAGAAATATTATAAATAATGGATCAAAATCATTTCCATCAAATATTTCATTTATTGATGTTAACCTTTCTATACGAGTAAAATTATCTATGAAACCATTATTATTGTTTTTTGAACTTTTTATTTTTATGATGTCATAATTGTTATGAAAACCATTTCTCTTCCATGGTTTATACCATGAAAAATTAATTATAAAACCAACTTCTTTTCATGGGTTATTCTATGATGATATGATCATGAAAACATTATATTTTCCATAGGCTGTCACGACCCACCTTCACCAAAAGGAGGGAAGGGTCAGCAGTTTTCCAGGCCCTTCCTTCTTTAAGTTGAAGGAGAGATAATGACCCCTGAAACCCGCCTTCAATAGGTCCCGGAGTGGCGACTAGCACCAAGGGTATAGAAAATTCTCGCAAATGGAAGGCATTACCCTATTTATTATTCAGGATCGGGAAAAAGGACAAGTCAACCACCCAAAAAGGGAAAGAAACAGGTGTAAATAAATAAACCCAACCAAAGCCCCCATGCATGTTTAAACAGTTTACAACAAGGTGCATGTACAAAAAGAGGCTCAAGGTACAATACCAAAAGAAAAAAAAGGTACGACAATAGCAACAACTCCAACTGTCTGACTAGTAGGGTCCCGTACAGCCCTGGTAGTCCCCCTGGAAACCTGAAAGTAAACGTAGGGCGAGTATAAAAGTACACTCAATAGGGAAAACCAAGACTCTCGTGCACAAGTAGGGGAACATACTAAAGTCCCGTGAGAAAAAGAGTAAACCAAACACCTAACAAGGCAAACTATCCATCACAGGCCTCACCAAGGCTCACTCCCCAAATAACGCAAGTCATGTAATATATATAATAAGAGCACATCGATGTTTGGGTACCCTGCGCCCCTTTCCCACTGGTTATTGAGACATCCTCCGCATCGGACCGATCCCGCCACTCTCACCGCAGTCCCACTGCCACACCCACCCGCACACACCTGGGCCACAACCACACGCAGTCCCACTGCTGAATCCCGCCCGCTCACACCTGGGCCACAACTGTCACATGTACCATGCCTGCAAACACCTAGTCCAGAACAACCACCGCCATGCCCGAAGACACCTGGGCTAAAGGATCCATTGCCACGCCCGAAGACACCTGAGCCTCATCCCGAAGACACTTGGGAAACCACTTGCGGCACACACCTGGCCAACCACCACAACGCCCCGCCCGATGGTTCTTGGGCTAATAATGGACTTCAGGCCATCACAGCCTGCCCGAAGATACTTGGGCTATCCGGGAAAGGGAGCAGAAAAGGAGATAATAACCAGCCACTAAGAATAGTGTTGGGAAAAACACCCTTCCCCCATAAATGGGGGTCTTCGGTGCTGAGTGCTCAACTTGGGTGGGGCGCGAATAAGAAACACAAAGCTACAAGTATAGATATAGGTAACAAACACTCACCCAAAAGCTTAGGTTTTCCTAGCCAACCTACAGGACACAACACCACTACGTCCGAGTCACAGTTCACGACCCTTTCCCACAAAACCATTTTTCCCATTCTTGTTTCACGTTCAGTCAAATGTTCAATTAATTTTAATCACTACTAGGCAACTACCATAAGCATAACCAAGGAAAGCGTCAAAAGAAAGGATCAACCAAAACACTCACACCCGGTTCTGTTAACATAGGATCTCTCCCCAATTTGTGATATAATCAAGTAACCAATCAGATTTAAAACTCACAACCACCGAATCCATACCAACAGTAGATCCCATCCCCCAAATTCACACAACCACTGAGAGTATAAAAGAACAGGGGATCCCATCCCCTCCCACATTTCCAGCAATCGGCCCGAAAGGAAAACAACCAACTACCACTACCAACACAAGTCAGGGATTTTCAGATTTAAACGACTTAACACACTCCATGATTTCAAATTCTATGTGTTCTACCCGGGAGTTATCTCAGAAGGGTTGATCTTGGTGCTTTCAATTATTCAGCCGGATATACGTGATTAACCAATTTCACAACAGGAGTTCACAATTTCAGCAACCCATTTAAAACATCATGAGGGGATTCATCAGTGCACATACAAAGACCACCAATGGCCTCAATTTTCAGAAAACATAAACCAGAACAACAAAAAAAGATGATCACAAGATAAAGCGTAAACAGCGATCACAACCCCTTTCCCCTTCATTCTTTAGAACATCGTTTATTATCTTCATTAAGGTTTGGTTCAACAAATTCCATAGGAACAAAAATAACGCCCACCCCGCATGGTACACAAAAGTGAGAGACCAGAGAAATTCCCTACTTGTTGAAAGATGATCGACGTTTAGGCCGGGGGCGCGGAACATTACGGATAACGATGCGGTGGTCCCGATGCACCAGAAGAGCCACGATCGAAGAAGGGGGAAACCACGGCCTAACCCTTAATTTATAAGAGCCGGGGACGGTTGAGGTGAAAACGTGAAACCGCGTAAGACGTGGAATTCGTGGGTTGACCACGCGGCTTGACTCATCATTAAAGGTGATGAGTGGTTTAAACCGACTCATGAGTTGATTCAGTATCTAATTAAAACTTTTGTGCGCGTTACTGGAACAACTTGGCAAGGTCGGGTGACGTCGTCCGGTTCCGCCGATCGGTCACACCGATCGGTCGCACCGATCGGTCACACCGATCGGTCTCACCGATCGGTCTCACCGATCGGTCGCACCGATCCGTCTCACCGATCGGTCGCACCGATCCGTCTCACCGATCGGTCTCACCGATCGGTCGCACCGATCGACACCCCTTAAGGATCTGGATTTTGGCAAAGGAAGGGACCAAGGGGGGTCTAGGTCATCACATCAGATTCCTCTTAAAAGATTCTCGTCCTTGAGAATCACAACAAACCAGAAGGAAAGAGAGGGTCCAAACAACCATCTTCGAAAGATACCTCTTAGGAGTGAACCTCTTCTAACTAAAAACACTCCCATGTCAAGAACTAAGAAACATACCACGCCAAACCGACCGGTCAAGTGGGTTTGAGGAGTTTACCTCCCCCATGTCAAGATATTATCCGCTTTGGGCGGCACTGACTCGCCCGAACGGGTTCAATCACATCCTCCTTAATGCGTCTTGATTAGTTGGTTGTTTTCCTTTCGGGCCGATTGCTGGAAATGTGGGAGGGGATGGGATCCCCTGTTATTTTATACTCTCGGTGGTTGTGTGATTTTTGGGGATGGGATCTACTGTTTGTATGGATTCAGTGGTTGTGAGTTTTAAATCCGAGTGGTTACTTGTTGATATCACAAATTGGGGAGAGATCCTCTGTTAACAGAACCGAGTGTGAGTGTTTTGGTTGATCCTTGCTTTTGACGCTTTCCTTGGTTATGCTTATGGTAGTTTCCCAGTAGTACTTAAAATTAATTGAACATTTGACTGAACGTGAGACAACAATGGGACAAATGGTTTTGTGGGAAAGGGTCGTGAACTGTGACTCGGACGCAGTGGTGTTGTGTCATGTAGGATGGCTAGGAAAACCTAAGCTTTTGGGTGAGTGTTTGTTACCTATATCTATACTTGTAGCTTTGTGTTTCTTATTCGCGCCCCACCCAAGTTGAGAACTCAGTACCGAACACCCCCATTTATGGGGGAATGGTGTTTTTCCCAACACAATTCTTAGTGGCTGGTTATTAGCACCTTTTCTGCTCCCTTTCCCGGATAGCCCAAGTATCTTCGGGCAGGCTGTGATGGCCTGAAGTCCATTATTAGCCCAAGAACCATCGGGCGGGGCATTGCGGTGGTTGGCCAGGTGTGTGCGGAAGGTGGTTTCCCAAGTGTCTTCGAGATGAGGCCCAGGTGTCTTCGGGCGTGGCAGTGGATCCTTTATCCCAGGTGTCTTCGGGCGTGGCGGTGGTTGTTCTGGACTAGGTGTTTGCTGGAATGGTTACATGTGACAGTTGTGGCCCAGGTGTGTGCGGGCGGGATTCAGTAGTGGGACTGCGTGTGGTTGTGGCCCAGGTGTGTGCGGGCGGGTGTGGCAGTGGCACTGCGTTGAGAATGGCGGGATTGGTCCGATTCGTAGGATGTCTCAATAACCAGTGGGAAAGTGGTGCGGGGTACCCAAACATTGATGTTCTCTTATTATATATATTACTTGACTTGCGTTATTTGGGGAGTGAGCCATGGTGAGGCCTGGGATGGATAGTTTTCCTTGTTAGGTGTTTGGTTTACTCTTTTTCTCATGGGACTTTAGTACGTTCCCCCACTTATGCATGAGAGTCTTGGTTTTCTCTACTGAGTGTACATGTATACTCACCCTACGTTAACTTTCAGGTTTCCAGGGGGACTACCAGGGCTGTACGGGACCCTACTAGTTAGACAGTCGGAGTTGTTGATGTTGTCGTACATTTGTTTTATTTTGGTATTGTACCTTGAGCCTCTTTTGGTACTTGCACCTTGATGTAAACTGTTTAAACATGCATGGGGGCTTTGTTTGGGTTTATTTATTTACACATGTTTCTTTCCCTTTTTGGGTGGTTGACTTGTCCTTTTTGGGTGATGAAATGTTTATGATAAAAATTTAATTTAATTTTCAATTATGAGATAAATGTTTCTGACATTTTTGGAAAAACTAAACATGGTTTTAATTATATGATGGGTGAAATCTATATCTACCTCCAATATATTTGGTAAATTTTTATATCTCATGAGATAAATAGTATTATGGAAAGTGATCATGTTTCAGTGGGAGACCTTTTACAAAATTACGATGTTGGGAGTGAAAATATTACTACTATACTGGGTTGGGGAGAGACCCCATTTCAACATTATAAACTTATAAAAGATCCTGTAGTAATCTGGAAATTATTTTCTGCACTTATGTGTATATGAAGAAACCAACTCTATTTCCAATGTTGTGCTCTCATGGACCATGATCTTAGATTATATTATAATTAATTTCTTTTAATGTAAAAATATTTATTCCATGATTCAATATTATGATCTTTTATACGTGGGTTATGAGTTTTAAATTTTATAATCATTTCCTTATACCCTTAGTATCTTTTTATGATTTTGTATCTCCATTGTTTTCAATTACTAAGAATCTGAGATCACCATTACATATATTTTGTTTCCCATGGATATAAAGAAATATATTATATATGATATGATTAAGATGGAAAATAATTATGAAGGATTTAGTGGGATATGACATTTCTCATTTATGTAATAGTGTTCAATTTTCTATGTTTCCAAATTCACTAAACTATTTCGCTCCTCAAGCATGGGATTTTATAATGTTATGAAAATTTATCATAAATGGTGTAATATATATTAATGATAATCCTAGTTTTCTATATATTAGATAGATGGTTTCTAAAAAATTTACATTATATGAAAATATATATTCATTTTCCATTGAAATAGAGAAATAATTTTCAAGGACATATATAATTATGAGAAGTCAAAAAAGATGATTCTCACATAGAACCAAGGAAAATTTAATGTGTCAAACAAATAATAAATGAAGGATTGTATTTCCAAAAAATGATAACTATTTAAGGAAATAACTAGGTATATTCATAATTATAATAAGAGTTTGTTTTACGTGTAGATAAAGGGGTTGTATGTATTATACATGAAACGTAAATAATGATACCACTAATATCAAGTGCATCATATGAAATAAGATGGAGATTTAATCAAACTAATATCCTGGCATCTATAGAACACACCCCAAATGTTGAAAAAAGGGGGAAGGACAAGCTTATACACTTACTACAACCAATGTATGATTTCATAATGATGCTGTTAAAGGATAAATTTTTATCCAATTTGTATTCGAAAATGTCTTCTTTGATTAACCATCTATGAAATATTTTTTTCTTAATAATTTTACAATGTAGTTAAATAACCTCTTAGTTATTATTTATTAACTTGGAAGTAAAAACACATAATGGTGAGATGATTATATATCAAGTATGAAACTTTAATCTGATTGATGTTTATGGGAAGATGATTCCTGTAAATCATGTTATTCATCCTCTAGATGATTTCGTTATTATTTTGTTCATGGATTGATCTCTTAGGGTAGATCTCATATCAATTATCAATATTGGGATGTTACATTAGATATTATGAATAAAATGATTATCATCTATTAGTGGAGGATCAAAATGAAATTCAAATGGAAATTACATTCCTCATATGGGATTTACTAACAATTAAATATTCATATTTTTCTAAGATTATTATGGAGGAAATAAAAATTGATTTTATATATATTATAGAATAGTTTTTACTTATTTATTTCTCGTGAGTTTATAATTATTTACTAAAATTGGGATGTTTAGTTTTCAATAGAAACCATACCTATTGTGACTCTTACATTAGTGATTCTATATAGAATAACCTAGATAGATTAGAAATTTTTTTAAAAGAAACCCAGAAAAATATCGTTAATGGACTCATTCAACCTAGTGTTTCACCATGGGGTGAAACTCTTATTTTTATTAAAAGGAGTTGTTGGACATTCCATCTTTTCAATTATTTTTAGTTACATAATTAGATCTCAATCATAAAAAAGTTACTTACACCTCATATCGATTATCTATTTGATCAATTATATGGATCTCAATATTTTTCCAAGACTGGTCATCAATTTGGATATCATCACCTATGGATCAAGAATGGATGTATACTAAATAAATCCATATGTAAAAGGTATATTAATTATTGATTTATATTAATACAATTTGGAAAGAATAATTCTATTAATATGTTCATGGATTTATTTAGTATAGTATTTAGAGATTATCATGATTAGTTTTTTTATAGTCTTCATAGAATATATTATTATATATTAACTATGAAGATAAGATCATGAATAGATTTTGAGAAGTGTGTTTAAGACCAAGAGGATGGAGAATTTGTATGAAAAATTTACCAAGAGTGATCTCATGATAAAAAATGAATCATTCCTGGCTCATATAATTTCATGAGATGGTATATTAGTGGATCATTATAAGATATCTATTATTGCGAAATATTCTAGACCAACCATGGTAACTGTGACTCATTATATTCTTATATTGGACGGATACTACCAACCTATTGTAAGTAATTTTTTATTAGAATATATTATTCTCAACATGCATACTCAAAAGGATGTTATGTTCATGTGGATAGATGAATATGATAATGATTTCCATGAAATTAAGAGAATGTTGGTTAGTGTACCTTTTCTTTCAATAACCTATATTAGAGACGTTTTTTTAACATATTATAATTCATCAAAAAATGGATTGTGAGTTATCCTCATGAAACAAATATTCGGTGCTATTTTATGCCACACTCCAATTGAGAAATTATTATAAGATTTACCTTACTCATGATTTTTATTTCTCAATAGTTATTTAATCATTAATGATAAAAGTAAATTTAATTAATTGTGAATGATTCCATATATATAAAAATCATAAAATAATTAAGAATATTTTTACATAGATTGAGTTCAATATGAAACATTGAATATTGTTAGACATAACAAATGAGAATGAGGGTTCAAAACATTACTATAAGGGGAATGAAAACAAGGTGGATGATGCTCTATGTCTGAAATAACATTCTAGGTTTTCAATCATAAGGATTTAATGAGTTTCAATATTTAGATAATAGATTGATGAGGTTACGAAATTGAGTATATCTTACATCATTACCATTCTTGAAGAAGGACCCATTGGATGAATCCCATATATCATCCTTCTATATTCTTCTTAGAAGAAAAAGGATGTATAAATATCTGAATGGTTAAATATGTTGTCATAACATGAGAAGGGATATTTTTGTTAATTTATCATGATTCCTCATGTGTAAAAAAGATCATTCTAATAAAATATAGTATAAAGAGATATTAAAACATTATATACTATATAATGGATATGGGAAAACATTTCCATGGATTTCATCATTGGACTCTAGAAAATGTCTAAAGGCCATAATTTTATTTGTGTTTTTTGTTGACCGCATTATCAAATTTAGTCATATTATTTATATTAGATTGGATTTATCTCTTAATAAACATACATGGATAGTTAGTGCAGGTGTTGTGATATTTTATGGATTACCACACATAATCACACCTGATCAAGACCCAAGTGTTATCAGAATGATCTATAGAAGTCATTAATAGGAGATAGATATAAATTTGTGTTTCAGAACTATTTATCACCCTAGATTTATGGTAAGTATAATAGGTGAATTGAAACAATGGAATACATGTTGATAGAATTAACTATGTTTTTAAATTTTGGTTGGGTTCATCAATTTCAATTAGTGGAATTGTTTTTACAAAAATATCCTTTAACTGATAATTTAGATGTTAGCTTATGAATCCCCATGTCGAATAAATTATAGAACACCGATGATTTGGAATGATGTTGGAGAAACAAAGATATTGGGACCTGAACAATATGTGTAAATTTAGGATATTGTTAAACCAATTAAACTTAACATAAGGGTATCTTAGATTCAATAGAAAAATTTGTGCTGAAAATCATTAGTGTAATCCATATTTTGAATTTTTTGATAAGATATTCGTAGGAATAAATCATTGTAGGAATATTATGATATTTTAAATTAATGGAATGATTATCCCTATATATATTAGGAAATTTGGAATTCCTGATCGTATTGGGATAGTCTTTCATCACCTGGTTCTTCCACATAATATCCCACAAATTCTTGATGTGATCCATGTATCTCTCCAAAGGAAGTGACTACATAATCCTTAGCATGTAGTGAAATTATAGGTGGTATGAATAGACTATGATATATCATGTGGGAAAACCGGTGGGGAATATATATTTTAGAGTGATTTTTATGGAAACAAGACCACAGACATGGTTAGTTTTTTATGGGGAAACAATAAATTTAAAGAAGTTCTGTGGGAACCTGAGGGTATGATGAGGAAAAACAACCATCATTTTTTTTATAAAATTAACAACAAAATTGGTTGAAGAATTATTATTAGGCTTTTGAATTAAAAAAACATCAATTTTATTATGTATGAATCTTTAATGATTTTTAATTTCATTGATATCATTATTTACACACAATATAATGTTTAAATGAACCACAAAATAATTTTTAAAAATTATTATGTGACAATTATCAACTATTTATTAAATATATGTGTATAAATATGATTAACAAAATAAGATAATTTTTTTTAATTTTTTTATTAAAAAATTATTTATTAATTATTAGGAAATAAGTACTCATTTTCTAGAAAACCTATTTGATGGTTCAATAATATGTTCTCTTCAAAAAAAATATTACCTTTTGAACATAGATATTATAATAATTTTATTACAATTTTGGAATATTTATTTTATAATATGGATATCTTTTTATACAATAAAATCAATAATTTTGTGTGGAATTTTTTTGGGATTCTATGAAATGACTTATTATTCAATGAATAGTTTAAATTACATACTTTTCAAGTAATACCATTTATATTAATTTAATTGTGTAATTTAAAATTTTCAAAGCATTGTAATTTAATAAAAAGTTTCATATTATTCATTTTATTTGAGACAATATAATTAATTCCATTTTAATTGGAAATTTTCATGATTTATATATGATTTATATTTTATGCTAAGAAATCATTTTCCTAAAAATAATTTCAATGCATTTTACACCTTTATATGAAAATTGATTTCTGAAACCACTAGGGAATTAAAATTGAAAAGTACATTCCATATTTGGAAATATGATGTCCAAATTATTTATAATAGATCCCTTTTATTTTTTAGTATGAATAGTAATAGCAATAAATATTTGTCACCACATTAAAGGGAAAATCAGATAATTAGGGTAAATAACTAATGTGATATAACATGAAAATTTTCCAACTATTACCTATATTACATTTTATTTTTCTCCTTCATCTAAAATCATCAAAATTTTAAGATATCAGCTTTTTTTCATTAATCTTTGATTTCAACTGTTAAAATATTTATGAACTGGATAAAGTCAAAAATTTCACTCTCTTATTTTGTAATATGTAATATTTTATATCATAGATAATATGATTTTATTTTTGGGTATAAATTAATTTTTAAAGATAAATTATTTTCTCTATCCTTATAATTCTTTTTAAATTTTTTGTGATTTATTTGTCTCATTAAATGCTTATGCAATGTCGACTTATTAATTATCCCAATTATAGAAAATTATGATAAATGATATTAAAATTATTAAAATTATTAAAATTTGGGTGAATTACTATTTCCAATATTTTCTTAAACAAATGTAAAACAATGATATTTTCCATGTTTATATTCAAATTATATCATTTCTCTGATGTATTTAATATCGAACTAAATAATAGTGTGATAAATTATTTTAAGGTTATTACCTGTATAATAATAAATTATTGAACTATTTAATATTAAAAAAATATATATATTCATCCATGTGAATATGAAATGGTTGGTATTATAATTTTTTGTCCATTTATGGGTCACATTAACTTTTATGGAAATATGCATGACCCATAAAAAGTAATTAACCTTCATATTATAGGAATAGTTGAAAGGTTTAACCAGGGTAAAAAATAAGAGATAAGTGTAAAAACCTCACATAAAGCTATTTAAATATTAAAAGATGGAAGTATTTATACTCATCATCATCTTATATACTTATTAAATAAATTTGGATCCACATGGACTAAAGAAATTACATATAGTAATTAAATATTTTAATTAATTCCAAGGGTTCCAATCCCATCACTTTTAAAAGGATTGGATTTTTTTTCTTTTGATCACAAAACATTGATCAATACATATTGAAGAAACCCTATATAATTTACATTCAAACATCCAAATACCTAAATTATATTAATTAACCAACCAGAGATACCATCAATCATATCTCCTCCCCCATTATATTACATACCTAAATGGAATTCCCGACCCCCATAGGTTTGAAAAAAGATCCCGGGCTCAAGGAACACACTGCAGGGAGATATTTCACCCAACGTAATCCAACACATGGAATATATGTATAAACATGATTAAAGATATAGTGGAATACTCAAAAAATATATATTCCATAACATTAAAAAGACCAGAGACATGAATAACTACAAAAGTTGTCAAATATCTAAAAAAAGTCCAACTATGAGGACCAAAACTACAAAACTTCTCAACTCCATGGCATAGAGGTACTCACAGTATCACACCATAAGCTACCCAAAACCAGATGGAAAAGACCACACTGCCTCACAAGGTTGCCTTGGCCCTCCCTGTATTAGATGATATATAAAGGATTATGAACAACCATAAAGGTTCATAGGGAGTGAGATAATATGCTAAATAGGATCCCACCTAGGTGTTCCATATCAAGTCTCTATATAAATATTCTTCTATTATAATTTTTAATAAAACACAAAATTATATAATGTAAATTAGTTTTGTAGGTAACACGATAAAAATATTCATTTTTCGTTGTTCTAATCAATATCCATTATACAAATTATATCAATGCTAACTCCGAAAACCAATAAGTACAAAACATAAGAAGTAGCATAGTAATCAGTAGCAAGGCTTACTATAGGTCCAACTAGCAGACTACGCACACAAAAATAAATCTACTTCACAATCCATATCATATAACGATGTCCAAGGAAGCATATGAATACACCATGAGTGAACCCCTTGACAATGTCAACATGTTTCCCCTTGTACAATGGTCCAAGGAAAAAGAGAAAACACCAAGATTAAACCTCCTGATTATCATAAAAACATATATGATGGACTCAAGGTAATCATTCCACCTAAGTACGAAAGGACAACCAAGTTATAATATTTAGAAATCAATTTCGCGGTTTCAAAATTACCTATATCCTTTTCATTTATCAAAAACTATGGAAAACCATTTCTCATAAAACACGATTTCCAACGCACAAAAATAGTCATGAAAATTTGATAACTCATTATAATGAAAGATAAATAAACATAAATTTCATAGGATAGAGATGGAACCACCAACATCAATGCTTGGGTCAAACATGCCCATAACCAAATACACCAACAACAGAACATAAAAACACCAGAAAAGACCCTATAATCCAATCCAAATTACATATTGATATAATAGAAAAAAGGGTTGGTGGAGAGAAGGAAACCACATAGTTCATGAACTAAAGACCATTACACCATAAAAAAAATGGAACAAACTCTAGAATGGGTTGAATCAATGGATCATGGAAGAGGATAAGAGGGAACACAAAATTAGATCATCAGATCTGATAATGTAACCCAAAAGAATTACTGTGATCCCTGACAATGAAGAAGATGAAAGATAACTTACCCAAGAGATACACCGCAACGACAATGAATATGGAATGCTGAGATGTTCAATCTAGAAGGACTAATGTCACCAAAAACCACTAAAGAAGATCCTTTGATTGAGATACATGGAAAAAATGTTATCAAATGGGCACCAAAAACCCACGTGATTCCCTAAAACATCCCTTCTCAAGGAATTATAGGATGTGAAACATTTATTCATCTCATGAATTCCACACTGTTTAATACAAAAAACCAATTTTCATAGATTTAAAACACATAATCTAAAACATAAATTGTGTGAATCCCACAATCATGATTTTTAACCTATTACAGCGTGAACCCTTTCTAGACATGCACCTCAAAACCATTACACGTCTTGTAACCTTGTTACACTGCATGAAATCCTCCTTCAGTCCGTAGAAGAATTTTTTTAAAATAATAATGACCAAAAAATTTATGAATTCACCATTTAAGGAATCATACAAATTCATTCTATGTAATCTAAAGATAATGGATAAAAGGAAAAACATGACATGGTATAGAATGTACCTGATAGATGGGAAACTGTGTTTTAAAAACTCCCCACCATAAATTCTTTATGTCCCTGGTAAGCAATTTAAAATATATAATCCCTAGAAAATGATGAATCAACTGGTCCCTTATCAACGAATCACATTCCAAAGCCTAAGGATAATTTTACAGTTTTTTCTATAGAGCTCTGACTAATAAAATGAACATCACATGAAACACTTTCACTTGAGATTAAATAATCACAACTAGATTCTAGAACATAAACATCAGGATCTAACTCAATTTATTCCTAACTAATAATGTGATATGGATCCAGATGGAATTTCTGGATAATAGAAATGTGGAAAACATCATGAATACCTATCAACTAAACCAGAAATACTAAATAATAAGAAAACATATCTGAGCCTCTTCGTGACGTTAAATATTAAAACATATCTTGAGACATATTTCTCTATTTTCCACTTCGAATATGACCCAATTGAATATAAACACTCAAGAAAACCCAATCATCTAGGAAAAACGCCCAAAGTCAACACCTATGATCCACATATGATTTCTATCGACATTGTGATGTTACACGATATTGAGGTATCATCTGAATCATCACAGATGTCTCCTAAACAAAACATTGTACATTTAAAGACACTTCCCCCAAAATATCGGAATAAAAAGATGATCTACAGGGGTGACCATGAAATACCTCAAAGGAATAAATTTGATTGATGAATTATAACTGTTGTTATAAAAAACTCATCGTGTCCATGATGGATATCCCAAGATACTCCAAACCATGTCAGAGATGTAGAGGAAATCCTCTAGTATTTGAATGACATGCTCCATATAACCATCTATCTTTGAGTGGGAAGCTATTCTCAAAAAGACCTAAGTTCCCATTTTCTATTAAAGACTCCTCCAGATCCTTGAGGAAAAACTATGATCACTGTCCAAAACAATGGCATAAGGACTCCCATGTAACCTAACAATCTCTTAAATATAGATCTAACAATGATCTTGAACTTTAGTGGTGTCATTTATTGGAATGGAATGAGCATACTTCTTTTACCAATCAACATTCATCCATATATAATTCCTCTCTAATGGAGTTCATGTAAATCAAACAAAATACTTACATCGATACATCGTCCCATCTCCAAATTGGCACTAGAAGAGGCTGAAGTAAACTCGAAGGTTTTAGGTGGTCTATCTTTATACAATGGAAGGTATAATAGTAATACACAAACTTCGTGATGTCATTATTCATCCACGTCCACCAGAATCTCTACCTCAAACCATAATACATCATTTTAGTGGGTGGATGAATGACCTATAATGAGATGTGACATCAAAACAATACTGAACTTTTTATAGATGCTTAGACGCCAAAAATATCCCCAAAGGGGAGTATACCATTTGATGAAATTACGATCAAGAAATAGTCTCCCCCCATAAAGGCTTTCTCATGTAATCTGAAAATAATAAACCTACTATTGAGTCCACAAAATAGACTCCATGAGAGATGATTATAACTGAACCCCAGCCAGAACCTTGACTAAAACATCCTCCTCAGTATCCAAGTAGAACTGAGGTGAGATCCCATAAGGTTCAACTCATCCTTCAATTCTAGAACATCCTATGAAGGTACATTCCTACTAAGAGCATCTGCATTGACATTTCCCCATCTAATGGTGTGGGAAATAACAAAGTTAAATTTAATAAGTCATTTTACCAATCATCACAATCTAAGATTATCGTATTTCTTTGAAAATATATAGGTTATACATTTATGATCTGATAATACCATGTAGATCACCCCTGATATAATGTTTCACCGACATTTGAGAAGAATAATGACTACAAAAAGCATTAACTAATAAGTGGGGTAATTCATTCCATGTGGTCAATAATGACGAGTGTTGTAAGCTACCACATAGTAATCCTATATAAAAACAAATTTGAAACAAGAAAGAAAACTATTACAGAACACCATGTCTACCTTACCTACCCATGGTATGATCAAAATAGAAGATGCTATCAGAAGTCATTTCACTTCATCAATAGAAGACTAACACTTCACATCCCATGTGATTTTCACCTCTCTGCTGATAAGAGCTTTCAATGGTTACACCAACTTAGAGAAATCCTTGAAAACCAATTATTAATTCCTAGTAGGAACAACAAAGCATTGTATATAATTTTTTTTCCTTCCAAGAAAAGAAAACCATAAACTTATTAGGATCAACTGATAATCTGTTTTCAGAAATATTATTCCCTAAAAACATCACTTCTTCAACCCTAAAACTAAACATCGAAGGATTTCTTTAAAACGGTGATTTATTAAAATATATAGATCCAAACATAGATAGTACTCATGCTCATGCTCAGATTTTAAATAAATCAAAATATAATCCGTAAAACTACCAAATAATTGTTTAGATATTGAGGGAATATCGAATTCATCAAAAACCAAATACAAGCAGCAGCATTATTCAGAACAAAATGAATAATAAGATATTCATAATGGTGATAACTACTCTTGAATTCTTCATTTAGTATACCAGACTCCCAAACCCAAATATGATGATAATCCAATCGAAGATCAATCATGGAGAACCACTTATCACCATTTTTATTGATCAAAAAGATTTTTCCTATGAGATAAATGATATTTTTCATAACCATCACCTATTTCATATTAACATAGTCCACACATAACCGAAGTGAAAAGTCTTCTTTCTTGAAAAAAAGCATGGGGGATACCTTTGGAAAAATGATAGGGTGAACAAAACCCTTTCCTAATAGGTTGTAAAAAAAGAATATTGAGATATTTTAGCTCAACTAGTGCGATATGATATAAAGGTATCAATTTTTGTTCTGTACCTAGCACTAGGTCAATAATAAATTATACCTCTGTCTCTGAAGTAGTTCTAGATAAGTCCTTGGGGATAACATATAAAATGCCCCGATTTATGACAAGAAGACCAACAATAAAAGAATAGTCCTTAGGATATATCACTACAACAGATAACAAACTCCTGTGATCTGGGCAAGATGGAATTATATAATCAAGCCTCAAGTCCCACTCCCCCTGAAATGCATGAGAACCCCCATCTACAATAAGAATTGAAACATGTCGTTGACAAAAATGAACCTCATCTTGATGAGAGACAAGACAATGCATTTAGGCGATGATGTCAAATAGATCCAGATAAAGAATGTAAAAAAATCCAAAACATGATTTATATAATAAATCATTAACGAACTAGAAGGAAACCAAAACCCCTTCTCTTTACTCACACCAAGAGGTTTCTCTAAATCGATTGTAAAAGACATAAATATCGTAAGAATTTTTGAAATATAAAAAAATGTGCAGATATTAATGATTGGGAGGAACCAATATAGAATAAAAATATTGAAAATAAAGATGCTATAAGGATTATACATCTCAAAATTTTTGGACATGCATTGACTTCCACAGGACACTCATCTACTATGTGTAAATGATCACTCTTAAGGAATGTGGCTCAAACCCCGTAGACTTTGAATCATCTGACATCAATGTAGTATCCATTTGAACCAATGAACCCTAATCATAATTTTGTGTAGTTATGGCACAAAATAAGACTTTCGAGTGACCAATGTGTCCAAAAATATTGCACATTACTGAGAGAATAAGATATGAATGTCTTATATTCCCTCTCTTCCCGCAATGATATCATGTTATTGGAACATTTGCAACTTTAATTAACGATGTATAGGAGCCTTCCTGCTAAGACCAACATCCACCACATCTACAATTATCCATAAATTCATTTTCATCCAATGGATTCCACTGAAACTGCCACTAGAATGTAAGAGAATGGATATAAAACCCATCCTCTCTTTCCATATATATGTAATCCATATTAGATATATCTACCATCTCTACATATGTAGAAATTTTCAACATGAACAATAATGATCTGATATTTGGTCAAAGACCATATTAGTTCTTCTGAGCATTTAGCTGGTCATTTCTCACCACATCTGTAGAAAAATGGTAAATATCATAAAATTGGGTTGTGTATGCTGACACAAAATAGTATCCCTATTTAAAAGTCAGTATTTCTTGAGACTTCACTGGCATCATGGACTATAGAAAAAATTTCTGAATTAATCAGTTTTTGTAACCCTTCCAATCAAACACCAAGTGCCTCTCTATGTGGAAAATTGAATCCCATCATCACATATCCGATCCCTTGAGCCTGCATAATATACATGTTACCCTAATATTCTCAGGAATATCTAGAATGTCAAATATTTTATTGATCCTATCAATTCAATCCTAAAACTATTTAGGTTTAGTTTTTCCCTTAATGGAAAGTGGCTTCTCCCAAATGAATTCCCATGACCAATCTCTCTATCCTCCATCACATGGTTGTACCTCAAAAATAGCATTCTAAACTCATATAACATTCTAAAGGATTAAACATAATAATCGTTTAATAGTATCAATGATATTCTAACCTATTGATGGATTCACTCATTGAGCATCGGCTGTGTCATCCTAAGGAAGTAGGGGAGGACATCTCGGAGGAATAATGTTGCACACCAAATAATTAGAATCATCATAAAATAGAAAAAATCTCAATTGAAACTAGAAAACCAATTACTAGGAATTGAGATTTTAAACTAAACCATGCACTAGAGACACACGTCACAATGTACCATGGAAACATGTGCCTTGTTAGGATAAGATCTGACCAGGAACTATCACATCATACCGCTCAAGTCATGTATATCCTATATATAGTCTAATAGACATCCCAAGACAAGGACATTTATGGAAAAAACTCCTATGATACCAAATTTTAATTAACCGACCCGGGATTCCCTCAAACATTGAACATGAACCATTCGGTTACGTACCCAATGGGTGTTCCTAATCCCCATAATATGATGATGAGCACACACGGAATAAAAAAACACACCAGAGGGAACAATTTCACCCATCCAGATTAAACATATGGCGCACGTGTGTACACAAATTGAAATAGAGAGTAGTAGGATAAAGTAATAAAAATTCCATAATAGTAAAAAAAATAGTAGAAATGAACAACGATTGATGTAGTAAAAGCTACATATACAGAAAAACCAATCAACATGATGGTGTAGACAAACTCATAGTATCTCACCATCAACTACCCAAAATGAGATGGAATAAACCACATCTCCTAACTATGGTTCCTTCACCCTCCATGTATTAGACCACATAAAAAGGTTTATGAACCACCATGAAGGTGCACATGGTGTAAGCTAATATGATCAGTAGGATCCCACCTAGGTGTTATATATCATGTCTCTATATAAATATTCTTTTATGATAATTTTTAATAAAACATAAAATTATATTATGTAAATTAGTTTTATTGAAAACATGGTAAACATTTCCCTTTTCACAGTTCTAATCAAAAGAATGTTTACCATTTATATCAAGGCTAACTCAAAAATCATATAAATATAAAATATATGCAGTATCATTGGCATTAGTACCAAGGATTACTATAGGTAAAACTAGTAGAATACTCATACCAAAATAAATCTATTTCACAATCCATATCATATAATGCAGTTCTAGGAAGCATGGGAATACCCCATGAGTAAACCCCCTAACAATTTCAAAATCATTTTCCTAGAACAATGGGCCTTGGCATGATAGGAAAACTCCATGAGAAAACTTTTTGATTATAAAAAACAAATACGATGACCTCATGCTAAATCATCTACGAAAGTACCCAAGGTCACCCATGTGCTCATTATCAGAAATCTATTTCACAGTTTCAAAAGTAACCTTATTTTTTTAATTTATCAAAAACTATGGAAAACCATTTCTCTTGAAACACACTTTTCAAGACACAAAAATAGTCATGACAATTTGATAAATCTATTTATAAATAAAGAAAAATCAAACTAATTATCGTAGGATAGAGATGAAACAACCAACATCAAGGATTGGTTGGCACACACCCATAACAAAATCCACCAACAAAAAAACATAAAAATTAAAATAAATATACTAAAATCTAATTCTAATTACAATATTCATCAAGTAGAAAAAAGGGCAGCTGGAGATGCGGAAGCCACATTCCTCACGAACTAAATCCCACTGAACATTGACAAAAAATGATACAGCCTCCTGAATGGGTACACACAACATATCTTGCAAGAGGAAAAGAAAGAACACAAAATCATATCGATATACATGATAATGTAACCCATATGTGTTTATGTGATCCCTAAAAATGAAGAAGTTGACAGATAACTTACCCTAGAGATGCACTGCAACAACAATGAAGATGGAATTCCGAGAAGACCAATCTAGAAAGAAACGATGTCACCAAAAATCTCCAAAGAGGAGCCTTCGTTTGAGATACATGGAATAAAATTGGTAGAATGGACACCAAAACATGAGTGATTCCCTTAAAATCCCTTCTCAAAGAAATTAGTTGATGTAGATCTTTTAATCAGTTCATGAATTCCACGTTGTTTAATTACACAAAAAAACCCATTACCTCAGATTAAAAATACATTATTTAAAGCATACGCAGTTTGAAACCAACATTCACAATGATTAACCTATCACAGCGTGAACCCATTCATGAATTTTACATAGAAAACATTACACATCTTGTAACCATGTTACACTAGATGAAATCCTCCTTTAGTATGCCAAAAAATGTGTTAATGAATAATGGCCTAAAAATCAATGAATTCACCATTTTATGAATCATACCAATTCATTAAATATCCTTTAATGATAATGTATAAAAGGACAATCATGACATGCTAAAGAATTTACTAGATAGATGCGTTATTGTTTGTTACAAACTCCCCACCATAAAATCATTATGTCCCTGGTAAGTCATGTAAATGATGTAATCTATATAATAATTTGATCATACTAGTACCTTATCTATGAATAAAATTTCCAAGTCTAGTGATAACTTGACAGTTTTTTCCATAGATCTCTAAAAAATATAATCATATTTAGACACAACACTTTCGATTAAGAGTCAACAATCTGAACCGGTTTCTAGAACCGAAACATTTTGATATAACTCAAATTTTTTTCAAACTCATAACATGAGAAGGATCAGGATGCTATATCTACCAATGTGTCAGGTGAAAAAATTCATGAATTCCTTTCAACTGGTCCATAAATTCTTACTAATAATAAAACCTATTCGACCATATCTATAAACTCAAATTTGAAGACATATCTTGAAGCCAAATTTCCTTTTTTTTCAATTCAATGATGATAAAACATAGGATAAACTTTCAAGAAAACCCAGTCACCTATGAAAATAACCAATGGTCGACACCTCTAATACACATATGATTTCTATTGACTTTGGGATGTTACTAGACATTGATGTGATTATGGAATCATCACAAAAATATCTTAAACAAAACATGGTTCAAATAAAGACATTAAACCCTCCTCATCCCAATAAAGAAGTGATCAAAAAGGGTGACCATGAAACTCCTCAAAGGAATCCATTTCGATTGATGAATTATATCTATTGTTATAAAAAAACTCATTATGTCAAAGATAGATATCCCATGATACTCAAAAATCCTAGTCAGAGATATGGAGCATATCCTCCATGATTTGAATCGCATGCTTCATATAACCATCTATCTGTGGGTTGTAAGATATGCTCAAATTGACCAATGTTCCCATTTCCTCTATAAGAAACCTCCAGAACCTAAATGTAAACCTATGATCACTATCTAAAAAATGGAAGAATTAATCCCATGTAACCTCAAAATATCTTAAATATATATCATACAATGATCTTAAACATTAGTTGTCTATTTTATTGGAATTAAAAGAGAATACATATTCATGCAATCAAAATTCACCCATATATCATTCCTCTCTCAGAGATTTTGGGGAAATCCTACAAAAAAATTCCATGGATAGATCGTATCATTTCAAAATTGGCACCAGAGGATGCTGAAGTAAATCAAAAGGTTTCAGGTTCTCTATATTTATCTGTTGTAATATGTAACAATGAGACACAATCTCCGTGATGTCATGATTCATCCACATCCACCCAAATCTCTACCTAATGTCATACTACATCATAGTAGTGACTTAATGAACAACCCACAACGAGATTTGACAAGGAAACAACACTGAACTACTTAAAAATGATGGGATAACAACCCTATTCCCGAAGTGGAGTATACCATTTGATGAAATAGACCATCCTGGAATAGTCTCCACCCCCATTAAAGATTTATTGACTCACCAGAAACACATCATCCTACAACTGACTCTAAAAAATAGACTCAATGAGAGATGATTGTAACTAAAAACTAGTTATAACCTTGACTAAAACATCATCCTGAGCATCCAGGTAGAACTAAGTGAAAATCCCATAAGGTTGCACTCCTCCATTGATTCTAGAACATCTTATGATGGTACTTTACTACTAAGAGCATCTGTAATGACATTTCCCCATCTCTAGGTGATGGAAATAACGATTGTAAATGTATTAAGACATTATACCCATTGTCTCTATATAAGATTCTCGTATTTATGATAAAATATATAGGTTAAACTTTTATGATAAAAAATTACCATGAAGATCTCCCAAAAAATATAGTTCCATGGGAATTTGAGAAGATTAATGACTACAAAAATAATTAAATAATTAGTGGGTAATTATTTTCATGTGTTCAATGATAGCAAGTGATGTATACTACCACATGGTCATCCTATATAAGATCACATCTGAAAAAAAGTACCCAACGTATAACATAACACCACGAATACCTTACCAAGATATGGTATCATCAGAATATGAGATAATATCACGAGTCAATTTAGTTCATCGAATGAAGTCTTACACTTCACATCCCATGTGAATTTCACCACTTTTCTGAGAAGAGCTATCAAAGGTGACACCCGCCTAGATAAATCCTTGAAAACCCATTATTAATACCCACTAAGAACAAGTATGCGTTGAATATCAAAGATATTATGTGACTCCTTCCAAGAATAGACAACCATCACCTTATTAGGATAAACTGATAATCAGTGTTCAGAAATCATGTCCCTTAGAACATCACTTACTCAATCCAAAAAATAAACATCGAATTATTTCCATAAAGTAGTGATTTATTAAAATATCAAGAATCCAACTGAGATGGTTCTCATGATCGTGCTCTGATTTCAAATAAATCAGAATATCATCTGAAAACACTATAAAAATGGTGTTTAGATATTTAGGGAATATCTAATTTATCAAAACCATAAAACATGTTAGAGAATTATTCATAACAATAGGGATCACACAATATTCATAATGGAGATACCTACACTTAAATGCTGCCTTTATTATATCAGTCTACCAAACTCTAATATGATGATAAACCACCCAAAGATCAATCTTGTAGAACCACTTCTCCTCCTTTATGTGATAAAAAGATCATTCATATGAGGTAAATGATTTTTTCTTAACCATCACATGGTTCATCTTATTATATTCCACACATAACAGAGGTGATCCATCTTCTTTCTTGAAAAAAGCATATGTGATCCCCAAGGAAAAATGTTAGGGTGAACAAAACCCTTTCCCAAATAGTTATACAACTGAATCATGAGATCCTTGAGCTCATCCTGTATTATAGGATATGAAGGTATTGATGTTGGTTGTGTACCTAACACTAGTTTAATCATAAATTCTACCTCTATATCTAGATTAAGGCTAGAGAAGTACTATAGGAAAACATCATAAATGCCCCAATCGATGATAGGAAGACCAACAACAGATGAATATTCATTAGGATCAATCACTACAACATATAATAAACATATTTGCTCAGGGAGAGATGGTATTATATAATAAGACCTCAGGTCCCACCACCCCTGAAATGAATGAGATCCCCCATCGGCAGTAAGAAACAAAACACACTGATGATAACGATAAAACCTGTCTTTATGAGCAACATGGAATTTAATTCTAATGATTTAGGCATAGAGATATAGATAGAGATTGAAAAAATACCAAACCTGATCCGTATAACAATTCACTAATGATCAAGAATGAAATTTAAATCCCTTCTTTTTCATCACAGTGAGTGGTTTATATAACTCCATTGTAAACAACATAAATTCTGGAGGAATTTTAATAATATCAAAAAATATGTAGATGTAAATGGGTTTGAGGAACCAATATTGAATAAATATATTTCTATGAATGGTGCAATAAGGATTATACCATTCACTATTTTCGTACATGCATCGGCTTCCACAAGACACTCATCTACTTCGTGAAAATGATTCACTCCTGAGGCATGTGGCTCGAAACACGTAGTCTTTGAATCTTCTAACATAAATGCAGTAGACTTTGGATCAAATGAACCCTAACCATAACATGGTGTAGTTATGGCATGAAAAAGAGTTTCAAGTTACAAATGTGTCAAAAAATATTTCACATTACTAAGGGAATAGGGAATGAAAATCATATATTCCCTCCCTCTCCGCAATGATATCAAGTCATTGGAACATGTCCATATGCAATTGATGGTGCATATGAGCCTTCCTGC
This sequence comes from Viscum album, assembly GCA_963277665.1. Taxonomy (NCBI): domain Eukaryota; kingdom Viridiplantae; phylum Streptophyta; class Magnoliopsida; order Santalales; family Viscaceae; genus Viscum; species Viscum album. The sequence goes on along the minus strand of OY728121.1, from coordinate 1,147,676,961 downwards.
TATGACCTACCACCACCACATCTACAATGATCCCTCCAATTCATTTCCATCCCATATATTTTACTGAAACTTCCACTAGAATGTAATGGAATGGCTAGAGAATCGATCCTCTCCTACTATATACATGTATTACATATTTGATCTATCTACCATCTCCACATACATAGAATGTTTCCACATGAACACTAGTTATCCGATATTTGGTCTAAAACCCTATTTGTTATTCTAAGACTTTATCTGGTCATTCTTCACCACATTAGTAGAAAAATGGAAAAGCTCAAAAAATAGTTCTATTTATGCCGACACCAAACACTATCTATACTGAATATAAAAGAATGCTAGATACTTCACTTGAATGAAGGACTACAGAAAAAACTACAAATAGAATACGGTTTGGAAACCCTTCTAATCAAATTCATTGTTCCTCTCTGCCTGGACGATTGAATTCGACCATCAATTATCAGAAACCTCAAACCTAATTCCTCCAGGCGTTACCCTGATATTCCCAGGTGATTCCAGAATGTCAAATATTTGATCGATCCTATCAATCCAATCCTTTCCTAATTATGTTTAGTTGTTCCCTTTATAGAAAGTGGATTATCAGACCAAAATATCCATTACCAAAATCCCTATCCTCCAACTAATGGTTGTACCTCAAAACAGTGTTCTCAGCTCAAGGATCATGATGATAGATTGTACATACTACCTGTATAATATTATCAATGTGATTATGATCTATAATAGGATTCCCTCTTACAGAATCAGCTGCAACATCCTGAGGAACCTAGGGATGATGTCTTCGAGGCATAATGATACACACCAAAACATTAGAATTATCATACAATAGAAGAAATATCAATTCAAACTACAAAACCAATTAGTAAGAACTGAGATGTAAAACCAAACCCAACACTAGAGACACACATTACAAGATCCCATGGTATCTTTAGTCTCATTATGATATGATCTGACCAGGAACTTATCACATCATACCTCTAAAGTATTGAAAATCCTATATCTAGTCTAATAAATGTCCCATGATAATGACACTTGGGGAAAGAACATCTATGATACCAAACAGTAATTAACTGATTGGGTTACCCTCAAACATGGAACCTAAACCATTGTGTTACATAACCAAAGGGTGTTCCTAATCCCCACATGATGGAGATGAGCACACATGGCATCAAAACACAAACCACATGGAACAATTTCTCCCATATAGATAAAACACATGGTGTATATGTGTACACAAGTTGAAATAGAGAGTTAAAGGATAAAGGAATAAATATTCCATAATAGTAAACAGATAGAAAAAATGAAAAAATACAGAAGTAGTTAATGCTAAAAAAACAAGTCCAACTATAAGGACCAAAACCAAACAACTACTCCATGAGTTTTCATAGACAATCACCCACCATATCACCACTATCTACCCAAAACTAGATGACATAACCCTCGTCACCTCAATTCGGTTCCTTGAATTTCACTACAATGGATGATATACAAAGGTCTACACACCAGCATGATGGTATGTAAGGTGTGATCTAAAAATCTCAGTATGATCCCTCTTAGGTGTTCCATTTCAAATATATGTATAAAAATTCAGGTATTATTATTTCTAATAAAACATGGAATGATAAGTAGTAAATGAATTTTTATAGAAAACATTGAAACATTCATCTTTTTACAGTTCTGAACATAAGAAGGTATCACATGCATATCATGGAAAAATATAAAATCTATGGTGTAAAAATCATAGATGTATCACATGAATTAGTACCAAGGATCACTATAGGTAAGGATAGTATAATACTAATACCACAATTAAAAAACTGCACAATCTTGTTTATATTCCAGATGAAAAGGAAGTAAAGAAATACCTCATGATTAAACCCCATGAATTTGTCAATATTAATTACCTATAACAATAATAATATGAAATTGAGGAAGTACCCATTAAATACCACATTATAATCCAAAAATATGGATGATGATCTCAAGTAGGTATTCCACCTATGTACCCAAGGTATACAATGTTCTCAATTTCACAAATCAATTTCAATATTTCAAAAGTTCCCTTATCCTTTTCCTTTATCAAAAACTATGGAAAACACATTTATCTTTAAAATACCTTTCTCAACACACACAAACAATCATGAAAATTTGAGAAATCAATTTATAATGTAAGGTAAATTAAGATAATTATCATTTTCTAGAGACGGAACCACTTACCTTAAAGCATAGGTCACACACACCAGTAATTGAATCTACATACAATGAATCCCAAAAACACCTGAGGGGACCCTAGAATCCAACACTCATCATAAGATTGATCCAATTTTAAAATAAAAGGGTTGGGAGAGAGGAGGAAATGATATACCTCAAGAATGATTGCCCACAACACCACAAACAACAAAAAAGTGACATATGGAATGGGAGCACACAACAGATCTTTGAAGAGGAAAAGAGATAACACAAACATAGATCAACATATCCAATAATACAACAAAAATGTTATTTCGTGATCCCTAACAATGAATATGTGGAATGATAACAAACATGGAGAGATGTACCACAATCACAATGAACACGGAACCCCTAGCGGATAGATCCTGAAGGAAAAGGTGTCTCTAAAAATTAATGTAGAGGTGATTTGGTTTGAGAGAAAAGTAATATTGGTGGTCGATTGGGCACTAAAAACATGATCAGTTCCCTTAAACATCCCTTCTTGGGGAAATACATGAGGTGAAACTATTATTCACATCATGAATTCAATGCTCTTTATGTATGCTGAAAAAAAGAATCACTCTGAGTAAAAAATCTGTTATATAAAACACAGATTGTGTGAAACCAACTCTCACAATGTCAATACTTTCACAGTATCCAGATGACAACCATTAAACATCATGTTACCTCATTATATGGTCTGAAGTCCACCTTCATCCAATAGAAAATTCTATTCAATGAATAAATTTCTACAAATACCAGACTTCACCATTATAGGAATCCTCCCACCTCATTATAAATTCTCAATAGACAAAAGAAAATAGGATAAACACGAAGGGGGAATGAATGTACCTGATAGATGGGTAACATGATGTTAACATTATAATATTATTTCTCTTGAAATACCATTCCAAAGGTTGTCATGAATCTATTTAAGTTAGGAATACCAAATAGGTGGATATCATCTTATTTGGAGTTTTTAAATTTATATCATAATCTAAGAAATCTAAAAATTTGTTATTAATAATAAAATAAAAAATTTATTTTCTCTATATATTTAATTTTTATTATTATAATGTAACTACCATTATTCAACCTCATTTCCTTTAAATCAGATGTCAATGCGGAGTCTGTGCGTACATGTGGACTACTACTTCCGCAAAGATACGAAATTAATCTTCCATAACCATGTTTGATGGACAGTTATTATAATTAGATTAATGTTTATATATTATATTAATAAAATAATAATTATAAATGAATTTTAACATCATAGATACTTTCTTACCTTCTCATATGTTTGAAAATGATGATGCTGCTTATGCGTATGTGTGGACTACCACCTCCACGAATATATGTGATCCTTTTTTTGATTTACACCATTCATGGATGGTAAAAAAGATATATTTGATAAATATATATGATATTTCTGAAAAAAAAATTAGGATGGTGATTCGTTATTTTACTGTCTTTATTTTCATTTATGAAAAGGCTGAAGTAGTGTTCATACTTCTATACAAACTACCATCTCTATTTATGGTGTATTTGATTTTTATATCTCTATATTCAATGGATAAAAATAAAAATAAATATAATGAATATATGTGATACATATATCATGATTAATATACTTGATATTATATAACCATGATCAATGTGAAAGTACTAGATCCCCCGAACCAAATCCATCATGAGAAACGAAATGATTAATGTAAAGAAAGGATGATTTTAAGAAGGAATTTTTAATAAACATGCGACTAAAATGTAATAAATGGATAATATATCATATTATAGGTATTTACCATAATTTTTTATATTATTATAATAAATTTAAATTATTATATGGGATGTTAAACATACTAATCAGGCATATCGGACATTATGTAAGGGATTTGTTTATCAAATTCATTAAATTTTATGTTTTTTATGAAGAAATATACATTGGGTAAAAATAAGTGATACATATAATATAAAATAAATTAGTTTTTTCTTTTTTAAAAATTAATTTATATTTCATGAAATGATACCATTTTATCTCATTTTTACTCAAAAAATCATGAAATTTTTTTTAAAATTTTTTTATTTCATATTTCAATGAGAATATTTTTCTTCCATGTCCATATTCATTAAAAAATTTTCCTAAAATGCTTTCAATCTTCCATATAAATGTTTAAAATAATTTCCACCAATGTATTTTTATTTAAAAATTTGGTAATTTTTTTTAATGAAAATGTAAAAGGAATCATTATATTAACATAGACGACATCAATAAAAATTCTAGTATCACTATCAATCAATTATTTGAAGCTTTAATTACACGTTTCCCGGTTTATTTGCATCATTTTTTTATTACTTATTATTTTTGGAGGTTTTTATAATTTAATTTATAATTAAAAAGGGAATTTTCCTCATGATTTTTTTATATTTTAATGATATATTAATCTAGGAAAACACTTTATTATATTTCTGGGCTATGATTAAATGATATCATATTTATTATTTATATAAATGGTATATGATGTTGAACTATTTATATAATTTATTCTTGATTCAATACATATTCTTTGTGAAATATATAAATTTTTTATAATTGGTAGTATTGATCATTAAAAATATAAATAATGCATATGATGTGTATATGATAGGTGGGGACCATTTATAGATACCCACTCAAAGAATCAACATGAATCATGAGATGAAAGAGTAGACATACCATATTAGAAAGGTATTTGGTTTAAATATAACCATTTATTAAGACTTATGTATTGTTTGAGATTATTTGATTGTACTATTTGTGATATTTTTTTGAGAGGCCTTGATCATGAGGGTTAAGTATTATTGTAAATACTAAGCCTCGTAGACAACACATCCTCCATGACATAATATGTTCATTGGGTTCAGACCCACATGGTACAACTAGTTTCCCTACAGAGATGTGGTCCCCTCCCTGGGCCCACCCACAGTTCTGAATGGTTAACCTGACTAATTAATGCCACCACATGACAACACATATTATTTATAGTATGTCTTTTCCTCACTCGCAATCACCATGGGATTCTTCTAAGATGGTCACCCTTCTTGATCACCAGTCTAGGTCAAGCATGCTAAACTATGGAACTCTAATCAGGTAGGATCCCAAAAATAAAGGTTCAAATTGTCGACAAGAGTCATATAATTTAGTAACATAACCTTTTATCCTTCAAGGGTGTTATATTAACCCCCCTTAGAGTAAAACAACCACGTTGTTGACCCCACATCTCAACCCAGGCAGTAACACCATATATAAGGCTTGGATCGTTCTCTGATACCAACATAACTACTGGGACCCATTGATAACATTTATGCCCTACCTTAACTCGAATGACAAGTCATTTCCTACCCTATTACATAAACAATTTATAAATGGTTAAAAGATAAAATGATATGAGTAATATTAAAATGTGCACCTTTCTTTTTAAGAGACAACCTGATTAGAATTCCACAATTAATCATGCTTTGATTGGAGTAGTGATATTAATGGTTCACCTTTTGGTATGTTTCCTTGGGCATGAAAAAGTGAGGATAAGCATATTGGAAAGAAAATGTGTTTGCTTATATGGACATTCATTAGTCAGATGGCATGTTCTAACATGTGGGTGGGCCCAAGGGTGGGACCACGTGTCTACGGGGTAACTGGTGGAACCATGTGGGACATGACCATATGACCATATTATAGAGGGGTTTATAGCCTATTAATTGGTGGTACATGAAATTATTCTTTCTGGGATGCAGTGCTCTAGATCCCCCGTTCGAGTTATGGAGGATGTGAAATAAAATACCAGGATAGTAGGGTATTGTACTAGACATGTTGAATGTGGAGAGGTGTTTGGACTCCATATAGTCAGTTTACATGGACGATTGTGGTGTGGTGTGGGGACCACCATGTATCATTACCTAAAAATATTTTCTTTTCTTGTAACAATCCTTGGTGGCCCCATTCCCCGCCAAAATCAGCCACATCAACTGGCCCTGCAGGGGCCAAATGCCTCTCCACATGCCATGTGGAAGGTACAGTCCCCTACCATCTGGTGATATTATCCCGCCTCCCCAATAACTCAATATTTGGACCTCTAACATAATATCCCACCAAGAAGAATTGTGAGTACTACTAGGATATTGGCTTAGTTTTACTCATACTTCTCCTAGGAGGGTTGTTGTGCTAGTAGTTTGATGTTTTTGTTTTGGAATATCTGATATAAAATCTCAAGATGGAACGAGACATTACCTACAACGTGGCATGTGGATTTGAAATTTTTCACCAAATGGCCAGTTGAAAAGGGAAATTTTCATGTTTTATAGGGCCCATGTATTATCATTAATTTTATGCAATTTATTTAAAATTTATATTCCATTATCCTTGAGTTTTTTCTATCGATATTTTCCATGGATATTCATTGAACTCAAATGTTGATTGAATAAAATATGTTTTGATTATCCAAACATCTATGTTTAGTATTTATTATCTAAAAATGATAACTTCTTTTTTTAAAATACACATGTTGTTGACTTGAGATCACACATTTTTCCATTCCCTAGTATTTGAAGAAGGAGATTATGAATGATATCATGGATTCAAGAATTTTTCATTTCATATGTTTATTATATATCAATAATTTATTAAAGGTTCTGTTTAAATATATTTATTCCATGAAATATAATGTAATAGATATTATATGGTGAGACTCCTTGTATCTTCCACCAATTTAATAAAGTAAAAAAATGAGCTCTTGGTTATTATATTTTTTGTTTGTAATGATTTATTTATGAATTTCCCTCTCTTTAGAAGTTAAGAGATCATAATATATTATTTAGAAATCATTCACAAATGAAATATATCCGTTTTTCATGCCAAAAGTGCTACGAAATTTTTAAACACAATAGTGATAATGGGCATTACATAGCTACATAAAAAACGTAATTCGGTTTTCCCAAAAATTTATTTCTATATTTTATAGGGAAACCACATGTGACATGATTTCCTATTCGACATTAAATTTATCTTAATAGCCTAATATTTTTTTTATTAGTCATGGTAATGTTGTATCATGTATGAATATATTATTATGATAGTATTTTTTAAGTTAAATCACATTTAATTCACCACCATTATCCATAATATTGCATTGAATCCTTAATCATGTCTCCCTTTAAACAATATCAGTCAATTTAGTGAAAAACAAAACACTTTTAGCATTTTATTAATAAAATATAACCAGACATTTCATATTGCATCATCAATAAATGTGAAAAATATATCCATCCTCAAAGATAAAAAAATTGGTTTTGCTGCCAAAATCAATAAAAATGAGCTAATGTTTCTACTTTTGTGGTTATATGGAATTATAAATAAATAAAATATTCCTCTATTTCGAATGTACAGAAATATCACTTGTTACTAAATCTAAATATCCAAGATTTAGAATAAAATTTACCACTATATTATTTATATTCTTTTCATTATGTTTAATAAGATTATAGTTCCATAAATATAGACTACTATTAATAGTTGATCTGGTGATCAAACATCGACTATAAATTTCGATCAGATAAAAGGTACTATACTTCACTCACATTTCCACAAAAAAAATTCATTGGGTAACATTCTAAACACAATTAGTGAATGTTTTCATATATCATGCTACATTTAGTTTCCCTAAGTAAATGTGATTTTTCCATACACATGGGATGTGGCTCACTCACTTAAACATAAGAATGATTCCACTGAACATAAATATATTTACATCATTATTTTCAAAAACAAAATTCTCTTCATAATCCTCCATTTATATTTTCTAGAATCATACAGATATATAATTTTCCATGAACCTTAACTCTGATATATAGTTGAGTGACACACCTCAATAAAATACTCATAATTCAATATGAATATTTACAAATAATACCAGACATACCTATCATCAAATAAACATAAATAAATGATTATTTTAGAAATTGTTTTTTAGAACTTCCTTTATGATCAATGAAATATTTCTTATGATTATAAATCTTATCACAAGGTCATGAAATAATTTTAGGTTTTGAAATTTATCTATTCTATCATATCTTGAATTCTTTTATTTATCTTGACAAATATATTAGTTCTATGATTATCCTCTACATTATTTTTTTAGTGCATTTATGATAGTTTCATGGACATACCTATTCTAAAAATTGTTATTCAGGGTTATTCTCTTATAATCACAAAATAATTTTTTATCATTTTTGAAAAAATTAATGATAGTAGTGACTATATCATCCATACTCTAATATAGTGATCGAAACGAAATAAATTTCCAAAAAAAATTTGAGAAAGTGAGTTTCAGTAATTCGAGATGACTCTAGATAATGTTAAAATCATTTACAATGTAAATAAATATATTCCATTAGATATAATCATTATAAAAATGTACTCATGAATTTGTTTTTGGTAAAATAAGTCAACCATTCATATAAAAAACCAGATTCTATATAGAAAAGACCTGTATACTAATTGCATCACCATCCTCCATAAAAATGACCACAATAAATTCTCTTTCATCCATTAGACTAAAAATTACATTATAGATTCCTCATTATTAATTTACAGATAATTTATATATATAATATTGATACCTATATACGGTGAACAAAATAAGGATAATTGAAGTGTATTTAAAATTCAAAAATATATATGTTATAAACTCAAAAAAATTGTAATTAGTAGTCACCGACATTGGGGGGAATCATTATAAATAAAAATGTATTTTTTATGTTAATTTATTCAGTTTTATATAGGTATGTGTGATATTTTAAATAATTTTTTATTTCAGTACATTAAATTCAATATTCCAATATTTTAAAAAAATTGTCTCTCTTCAATATCATAAAAAATAAGAAAAAATGAGAAAAATCGAACCCTAAAATATTACTATATAAATATTATTGTTATAACCTAGAAATGAAATTATCGGTTGTTATATGATTACCTAAAATTTTAAATAAATATACTTTTTTTAATCCTTGAAAATTTATTTATTTATTATTATGAAATAAGAATTTAATTTTTAGTAGTCATTTTATTCGTCAAAAATATATTTCTCCAAAAATTATTTTAATTTATTTATTAGAGTATTGAATTTAATTTTAAAGAAATAATGAATTATTAATTTAATAAAAAATATTATTTTTGAGGTAAATATATCAAAATTATCTTTGGTTGAATTTTTTCTGTTATTTAAAAAATATTTATTTTTCAGTGAATAGTAAAAAATACTAATTTTTATTGAATGCTACCCTCTCTTTAAAATTATTTAAATATTAAAATTATATTTCGTATTAGTTTTAAAATTTTACTATCAAATTTTTATTTAAAAATATCTAAATATTTTTTTTGAAAAAAAAATTATTTTCCAATTTATTATAAAATATTTAATATTTAAGAAAGGAAATATTTCTCAAAAATTGAACATCATTTCATTTTTTATATTTTATTTTAAATTATATTCTCTCACTTATGTTTTTTCAATAATTAAAAAGGGGTTCCAAATTTGTAATTATGATTTAAATATTTCGTAATTATTTATCTTTTTTTATAATTAAAATCAATGCTAAAATTTAAATTTTTTTTACCTTGGTAATAGTCAAATTTTGTAATTAAGTGCCAGAAATAACATGAAAATACTAAAAAATGATACTAAAAGATGTATTATCTTTATTTTATGATTCTAAAACATAAAAAACCATCCCAATTTGGTTATGTTTCTCTTTATTTGTAGTTGGTTGTTAATATTATGTTTATATTATTTTATGTAATGAAATGTCAAAAACAATACACACTTCTTATTAATAAATATAAAATTTTTAAATTGATATAAACATAGGATATTTTCTATTATAAATATTATATTGAAATATAAATGTCATATATTTATCATGGTATTTTATTTTAAATTTTTAGTAACAAAATAATTCTTTTCATACATACACAACACATAGGAAATAATTATACCATTATAAGAAGAATCAAATAGAAAATTTTTTAAATAATAAAAGTCATATAATTTATAGTAATTAATTTAATCTACGAATTTCATAGATTAAAATTCCAAGATTGGGTTTTATTAAAATAATTTACTCAAATTTTATTTTTTTCATTATGTTATCAAAGTCGATGTAATGAATTGATAAAAAATATCATTAATATTATTTTATAATAAGAAATATTTTATTAAATGATATAAAAATAATAAAAATATTATATTCACACAAATTATTAAGATATGGTTTATAATTTCATTCATTTCTTATTTATGGAAATTTATTTCATTTATTTTAAATATTTTGACCCTCAAATAGTAGAAAACATGGTTATAATGGTTTATTTAAAACAGGTAAATGAGAGGATACAACATAATTATATGTTTCGAAACATAGTATAAATATGTTTAATTTTTATCAGTTGATATAATTTACGTCCATACTAAAAATATATTCTAAATAAATATGTTCTCAACCATTTTAATGTATTAATTAAATTTTAATAGTTTTATATTTTAAGAATTCAAAGAGTGTATCTCCCCTCTCTTATAAATGTGAACATACTCTTCTCATTTCATCACTACTCAATAACCTTCTATATCTATAAATCCTTGACTAAATCCATTATTAAAATCACTCCACACATTATAGTGATTTTATTTCAGGATTAAAACCATCTTTAGTAGTATAAAGTTTTTAAGAAAAGGTGTTGTGTGAAGAAGAGGTATTATTCTCAATTGAGAATATATATTTTATTTATTTTTACACCACAGAAAAATTTTCTTCTGCCATAAAAATATAATAACATAATTATCTAAAAAATATTTATATGTTACTATTTTAGTGTAATAACCTTTATCCATCTCCAAAATTTGTCAATTGATATAGGAATTCACTATTTGTTTGTATGAAGGAATGATGCCTTTCTAGTTGATGTAATTTTTTTTCATCACCCCCTCTCACAAATAGTTATAATAATGTAATTAATAAATATATAAGATATTAATGACATTTTTATAATTTTTAAATGATAATATATCATTTAATTTCATACATTTCGATTCATTGAATACGATAATCCCATTCATGCATACATGTAGAGTACCACCTCTATGGAACTATAAAATCTATTACTCAAGACCACTTTACTTGGTTTATATATATAATTTAATTTAAATAACTAATATTTTATTTAATATATTATTGTAATTATTTAAATAAAAGACAATATTTTCAATATATTAATAATGGTCATTGAAAAATTTAATCATCACTCATGCATATGTACGTCCTACTATGTACATGATGAGAGCATAGTTACTGTTTGAAATCAATATTTTGTGTCTGTATTTAAAATTTTAATTTATGTATATAGATGACTACATTTTAATGACTATTATTTATATATTTTTTAATACATAACTCATTGAAGACATCTAACCTTCCAAAATCATGTTTTAATTTTGTATCAAATATCATTAATACATTTTCCATTAAAAATTGATTATGTAATTGTAAATGAAATGTTAAAAAATGAAATAATTGGAAAAATAAACATGAATAAGCTTCTCAAAAAATTAAATAATAATAAAAATTCAATTATTTTCGAGTATATTTATCATATGTGATGATTCAGAATCATGGTAAGGGTCATATTAACTGAAAAAATCGTTTTAAATATTAATTTTTAAAATCTATAACTTTCATGTACATGTTTTTAAAATTATTTTATGATTTTATTTTTTTGTAAAGAAAATAAATATAATATAAATTTTAGGCCACTTTCACTAAAAAAAATTGTTAATCTTTTTATAGAAGGATTTTGACTCATTAAAATGACTAATGACTATTCAATCATTACATATACAATGATAATAACTTTTCCACTATCATTGGAATTATAAATTTACTAGATTAGATTATAAAAATTCATGATTTATTCATTAGAAAACCCTTATTTCCATCTATTATTTATTTATATTTTAAAAAAAAAAAAAATTAATGGGTATGATGATCTCAAAATATGTTTTTTCATATGACCTCAAAAGAGATTTTAATGGGATTTATTCATATTATGGCCCTTGAGAATTGTTTACAAATAGTTGATCCCAATTATAGCTCATGGATAATCCAAATATATATTTTGAGAATATTTTATCCTCGTTATCTCTTATAGGTTATCATGGTATATCATATACTATGGGTTCACCAAGATAGTACTTTAATGCATTGGGTAGGGGTCATGTTGTCTGGAAGATAATACTGGAATTCGGCCATATAATTTATCCAATTATAAAGGTTTTATAATGGTGTTATTATAATTATGTAATAAGGAACCAGCATGACTGTTTTATTATTCTCAATGTTATTTTAATGGAAATAATTTTATTTCAAACGAAATGATGATGATATTTTTAAAGTCAAACTGGGGACATTTTGGCTAAAAATTTGTTTTAAAGATAAAAAATTTGTGGGATTCCATGTTCTCCATAGGATGAAAAATGTTTTATTTTTATGTACCATAATGATAATTCACTTCACAAAAAATGTTTTAATTTTTTTTGAAATGGTTTAAATAATGGCATTGAAAATTAATAATTTCAGTTGAACATCGTAGAGGTTTCCGATAAAATGAAATCATGTTTTATTTTAACAGATTATTATTATAGGGAAAAATTATATATAATATAGTTTTACACATTATTTGATATGTATTTTTTTATGTATAAGTTATGACCCATGTATCTAAAAATCTAAACAAAAAATGTCACTCCAAATGAAATAATGTGAGTTCTAGCTCAATGTTACTCGAAAATGTAACATTCCAAGAAGGATCCATACTATGGGTATTAGAGTTTCATTCAGAATACATTAGAGGATAAGATGATATTTTAAAATAAGATAAAAGTAATATATAATCACAAAATACAGTTACATATGTTTAATAATAGTTTTTTTGGGAATATTTAAAAGAACTGAAATTACCATGGTCATGGATATCACATTATTTAACATCCTTAGAATATGGTCTATTTTTATTATATTGATATTATAACATTAACATTAATTAATCAGTATATGGATGGATTAAGATGGAAACAAATTTACAATGTACATAAATAAAAATTTGTTTGTTTTTTGAATTAGAACTCTAAAGAAATTATAGAAACAGTGAAAAATCATTTGATAATTCTTCCCCATACATTATTATTTATGGTTAAAAACATAAAAATAGGTGAGTTTAATAAGAAATTAAATAATGGAAAAATAAATATCTATGTAATTTTAGGTTACAAATATCACAATGGTAAACATATTCAATGACTTGTACATCAAGAATGTGGGAGGAAGAAAAAAAAAATTTATAAAAGGAAGGGAAGAAGTTTTTAATTAGGTAGAGTATATAATAATGTAATAATATTCCAAGGAAAATTAAGACTAAAATTAATACTAAGAAGGTGAATAAAATTATTCCCAAGGTATAAAGTGTTTGCATTAAATTTTTGTATTATGGGAATTATGAAAATCGATGTCCTCTATGGGAAGTTCAATTGTGGGATATTTATGACCATATCACTAGAAATGTATTATTCCATTACATTTGAAGAAAATGGAACTATAAATTCCATATAAGTTTTATGGATTATTTATTTGATTATTTATTTATATTATTTAATATTTGTTAATGATTCAATTTTTTATGGGATGTTTTAGGGATAAATTTTGAGAATCATGGTGAATGGATTGTAATGAATGTTTATTGATTAAGGTGTATACATATATTGATTAAGGTGTTATGATATAGTGGTATATTTATGTTTCATTATAAGTTAAATTTCCATGACAATAACTTTTTATGATTTATTTTATGGGAGTATTGTTGATACATTTATAGATAATTAGAAAATGTTTAAGGTATATGTACCTCTTAATATTAACATTTTGAAATTTTATTTTTGAAGAATGTTGTTTATATTTTTTGGAAATGGTATTAATCACATTGATAACATTTATGGTTTATATGATCTATTATTTTGAGTTAGTTATGGTTTATTACATTTTTTGGGATTCATGATAAAATATATGAGATATCTTTTGAGTTTAAAACATTCCCTATATTGAATATTTTAGGGTTATTGTTAAGGTTGTTTATAACATTTTTGGGAATGTTATAACAATTATATTAATATAGATTTTGATAAAAGGAAACTGATAGTATGGGACATAACCTCTTCCCTCGAGCATGGACATAATGCATAAATAAAAACCTTAATGGTGACAATGGTGCATCACCAACCACTGTCCTATGTGATGTTGAAGTTGGTAGAAAAAATTATTTCTTTAATGATGTTTTTTTAAATGTGAATATTTTTATGGGAACATATCTTTTACCTGATAGATATATATGGAATTTGAAAATTAATTTGGTGACTATGATATTAATGTTATATTAGAAGAAGTTCATATTTTTAAAACCCAATATAATTAAGGAAAATTGAAAATTATGATATTTTAGTGGAGGGTTATTGATTAAAAAATATTTTTAAGGAATATATCATTATCATGTTTCATTATCTTGATTCATGTATCTTAATGAAATGATTAGAATATATTTTAGATTATAAAAATTAATTTTTTATGAGATATTAGTAGTACTAAATTTTATTGGAGACACATGATTAATTTACCATTAAATAATATTTTATTAAATCCTTATGATTTCTATGTTTCAGGATTTGTTGATAATATTTTTGATAATTTTAGAAATATTTCTTTATTAAACGATTTATTATGAAATTTGTTGTTATTATTGATTATTTATATTAAGTCATCATATCTCTATACAGAGGATCATTAATTGTGGGACTGATATTATAATGTGTTAACTATTTTGGTTTTGGATAATATATAATGATACCCATAATAACATATTATTACCTTTTTTATTATGTAATTTTTTAGATATTGATTTTAGTTCTTTAGAATAATGAAATTCAAACTGAATACTCATCATTTGGAAAAAAAATATGATAATGTTGTAGAAATTAATTAATTGATGAAATTATATATTTCAAGAAAATATATTTTTATAAATTTTTAGTTAAGATAGGAATAGAAATCCATAACCCTAGTAAAATTATGTTGAATAAAAAAATGTTATCCTAAAAACATTAGTTATGATGAATGAATGATCATTTTCAAACTTATTTGTCTTTTGGTTGTGTGGTTATAGAATTTATCGTGGTCTTTCACTTTCTTGCAACCAATGATCTCTTCTTCTCTACATTATTAGTTAGAAATAATGATTTTATTACATGATAATATTTTAAATTCCAACTAAAATTTTTCTTTCATATAAATATAATATGTGATATCCCATATAGCCTTTATACAAACATTTCTCACTTTTCAAGTTAATATATTATTAACCATTTTTATGATGTGATATTTTAAAAAATATTTTTTAAAATATAAACCATTTATTACAAATCTTATATTAAAAATATTGAGTTTTCACATACATAAAAGTATAATAATTTAGTATATCAAGTTATTTTATTAATGACTATTTTTTAGAGCATAAAAAATACACAATATTGAGCATAATCAAACTGAAAATATTATTTATTATATATTTCCATTAAATCTAGAGATTAAATTAGTATGTATAGACTCGATTTACTAAATTTTCAAGTATGTATAATGGTTTGAATCAATACAAATGAAATGATTAATTCTTAATAAGTAAATAATCAATTTTTAGTAAAATCAATTATTTATTCAAAAATATGTTTACTTCTAAAAAGATGTTTATTTCTTTTTTTGAGTGAATAATATAAATCAATTTTGGATCTTTTATAGAATTATAATTAAGAAATTAGTTTACATTTTAAAAATATCATCTCAAATTTTATTTTGGGTGAAATGTTGGTTTTCTTCTGAAAATATTGATCATTCATTAAGTAGTGAAAAATACCAATTAATACTGAAAAATATAATTTAATTTAGAGTTATTTGTAATGATTTTTTAGATTATTGGTTTAATGAAATAATCTTATTTCAATTTAAAATATTTCAATTAGTTTATTTAAATTTAATACATGAATTTAGTCTATCAAATTTAATATTTAAAAAAGTTCATCTTTTGGGAAAACTATTTTTGTTATATATTTTACTGGATTTTAAATTAAATTATGATATTTACCTATTTTAAATAATGAAAAATATATTCCATATTTGTAATTATGAGGCCAAAATTTGGTAAATATGAACCTTTTAATTTGAATCAAAATTAATAGTAACCTTTTAAATATTTGTTACCATGTTAAATAGTTAATCAAGTAATCATGTGATAAAAATAATATAAAAGGGTCTATAATATTACCATAAAAAATTCCATAATTTTACTTTGTATGTCTATATGATCCTTAATAATCTAATATTCTATCATTTTTACTTTTATTTCTTTTTGGATGTGGTTATGAATAATATAATATTTTATGTAGTTCAAAAATAATAAATATCACACTCTTGTTTTTAATAAATATAATACAATTAACACGGGGATACAAAAAGGTAATTTTTTGTTATAAATGATAATTTCAAATAGAAATTATTTATATTTATCATGATAATTTACTTAAAATACTTATTGAATATATAATAACTGTAAATTCTTAGATAATTATAAATAGGTTTATTATTAAATTAATATAAAAATAAAATAAATGATAATAAAAATAATAAAATTAGTATAATTTTATCTAATTATTGTTAGACATGAAATTTTTTGATGAAAAAAACGTGTTTGGGATTTATCAAAAAAATTGGGTCAATTTTTTTTCCAGATATTATTAATGAGAATGTAGTCAATACTTTTAAAATTTGACATTAATCAAAACTATTAATAAATAATATCTTATAAAATGATATGTTTATTATAAAAATTATGAATCAAATAAGTGATTTAGATATGGTTGATAATATTTACTATTGTCCATTTATGGTCAATTTCCCCATTAATTGTTACTATCTTGACCGAATAATAGTAAAACAAAATTCATAGTATATTTAAACATGTTTAACAAGGGGATAAAACCAAAAATATAATGGTATAAACATAGTTAAAACAATTCTATATTATATTAAATTAAAGGATTTTGACCCATCCAAATCCTCTCTTTTAAATAAATTATTTTGATTCCATTTTGTATTTAAAAATATATATTAATTAAGATTCTATGAAGTTTGAAGTATTCCCCTGACATCCCTTATAAAAGTGATCCTCCTATTTTTTTTCTATTTTCATGAAAATATCACAGTGATTATCATGGAAAATTTTACATGTATTGAAATATTTCTAGGGAACCTCATCTACTCACATAATCAAACAAAAAACCATTTAGTTAAACCATTCCATGAAAAAATTCCTTATTAACATCACTTCCCATGTTCTAGAGTCCTTATTTTTTGATGAATACAAACCCAAGTAGTCTTATGGTGTTATTAAAAGGATGTTTCCCTAAGAATAGGTATGATTCATAACCGAGCATTTATGTTTTATTTATTCTTCCACCACCTCCAAATATTCAAAATCATTTAAAATATAATAACTTGATTAACTCACATATGATGAGATTTTATTATTTTAATTCCTGATCCTATGTCAATATCCAACTTCCATCAATTGGCAATGAAATTTATCATTAATGTTTATGGTTGACTACAACATCATAGACGGATGTAATTCAAATTTAATCAATACATCCAAAAAAAATTTATAAAGATGGAATTAAATGTTATCTTTTATATTAATAATATAATTATCATTATGAAAAATTTTATATATAATTTAATTTCTTACCAGTATATTCACCTAAAAATGAAAATGACATTCGTGCGTACCTATGGATAACAACCTCTGTGTAGTGATATGATTCATTCATCATTACCACATCAAATAATATATATATATATATCTATATTTAAATAATTAATATGATAGTCCTCTAAAAATGAAAATTCTAGAAAAAAATAATACTTACTTTCTTTCCATAATGCTCGATGAATAATTGAAATGTTACTCATTCTTATGTACAACCTACCATCTCTATGATTATATCCCTGTTTATTTTTTCAAAAAAAATACAGGTCAGATATAGTATTATTATTGAGATATAAAATGGAAATTATTTCATTATCGTATTTCTTGTGATAATGGTATAATTTCCACTTTTAAGGTATATGTACCTCTTAATATTAACATTTTGAAATTTTATTTTTGAAGAATGTTGTTTATATTTTTTGGAAATGGTATTAATGACATGGATAACATTTATGGTTTATATGATATATTATTTTGAGTTAGTTATGGTTTATTACATTTTTTGGGATGCATGATAAAATATATGTGATATCATTTGAGTTTAAAACATTCCCTATATTGAATATTTTAGGGTTATTGTTAAGGTTGTTTATAACATTTTTGAGAATGTTATAATTATTATATTAATATATATTTTGATAAAAGGAAACCGATAGTATGGGACATAACCTTTTGACTCGAGCATGGACATAATGCATAAATAAAAACCTTAATGGTGACAATGGTGCATCACCAACCACTGTCCTATGTGATGCTGAAGTTGGTATAAACAATTATTTCTTTAACGATGTTTTTTTAAATGTGAATATTTTTATGGGAACATATGTTTTACCTGATAGATATATATGGAATTTGAAAATTAATTTGGTGACTATGATATTAATGTTATTTTAGAAGAAGTTCTTATTTTTGGAACCCATTATAATTAAGAAAAATTGAAAATTATGATATTTTAGTGGAGGGTTATTGATTAAAAATTATTTTTAAGGAATATAGCATTATCATGTTTCATTATCTTGATTCATGTATCTTAATGAAATGATTAGAATATATTTTAGATTATAAAAATTAATTTTTTTATGAGATATTAGTAGTACTAAATTTTATTGGAGACACATGCTTAATTTACCATTAAATAATATTTTATTAAATCCTTATGATTTCTATGTTTCATGATTTTTTGATAATATTTTTGATAATTTTAGAAATATTTCTTTATTGAACGATTTATTATGAAATTTTTTGTTATTATTGATTATTTATATTAAGTCATCATATCTCCATACAGAGGATCATTAATTTTGGGACTGATATTATAATGTGTTAACTATTTTGGTTTTGGATAATATATAATGATACCTATAATAACATATTATTACCTTTTTTATTATATGATTTTTTAGACGTTGATTTTAGTTCTTTAGAATAAAGAAATTCAAACTGAATACTCATCATTAGGAAAAAATATGATAATTTATTAGAAATTAATTAATTGATGAAATTATATATTTCAAGAAAATATATTTTTATAAATTTTTAGTTAAGATAGGAATAGAACTCCATAACCCTAGTAAAATTATGTTGAATAAAAAATGTTATCCTAAAAACATTAGTTATGATGAATGAATGATCATTTTCAAACTTATTTGTCTTTTGGTTGTGTGGTTATTGAATTTATCCTGGTCTTTCAATTTCTTGCAACCAATGATCTCTTCTTCTCTACATTATTAGTTAAAAATAATAATTTTATTACATGATCATATTTTAAATTCCAACTAAAATTTTTCTTTCATATAAATATAATATGTGATATCCCATATAGCCTTTATACAACCATTTCTCTTTTTTCAAGTTAATATATTTTTAACCATTTTTATGATGTGATATTTTAAAAAATATTTTTTAAAATATAAACCATTTATTACAAATATTATATTAAAAATATTGAGTTTTCACATACATAAATGTATTATAATTTATTATATCAAGTTATTTTATTAATGAGTATTTTTAGAGCATAAAAAAACACAATATTGAGCATGATCAAACTGAAAATATTATTTATTATATATTTCCATTAAATATAGAGATTACATTAGTATGTATAGACCCGATTTACTAAATTTTCAAGTATGTATAATGGTTTGAATCAATACAAATGAAATGATTAATTCTTAATAAGTAAACAATCAATTTTTAGTAAAATCATTTATTTATTCAAAAATATGTTTACATCTAAAAAGATGTTTATTTCTTTTTTTGAGTGAATAATATAAAACAATTTTGGATCTTTTAGAGAATTATAATTAAGAAATAATTTTACATTTTAAAAATATCATCTCAAATTTTATTTTGGGTGAAATGTTGGTTTTCTTCTGAAAATATTGATCATTCATTAAGTAGTGAAAAATACCAATTAATACTGGAAAATGTAATTTAATTTAGAGTTACTTGTAATTATTTTTTGGATTATTGGTTTAATGAAATAATCTTATTTAAATTTAAAATATTTCAATTAGTTTATTTAAATTTAATACATGAATTTAGACTATCAAATTTAATATTTAAATAAGTTCATCTTTTTTAATTTAATAATGAGGAATCTATAATGTAATTATAATTTAAATATTTGGTAATTATTTATCTTTTTTTATAATTAAAATCAATGCTAAAATTTAAATTTTTTTTACCTTGGTAATAGTCAAATTTTGTAATTAAGTGCCAGAAATAACATGATAAATACTAAAAAATGATTCTAAAAGATGTATTATCTTTATTTTATGATTCTAAAACCTAAAAAACCATCCCAATTTGGTTATGTTTCTCTTTATTTGTATTTGGTTGTTAATATTATGTTAATATTATTTTATGTAATGAAATGTCAAAAAATACACACTTCTTATTAATAAATATAAAATTTTTAAAATGATATAAACATAGGATATTTTCTATTATAAATATTATATTGAAATATAAATGTCATATATTTATCATGGTATTTTATTTTTAATTTTTAGTAACAAAATAATTCTTTTCATACATACACAACACATAGGAAATAATTATACCATTATAAGAAGAATCAAATAGATAATTTTTTAAATAATAAAAGTCATATAATTTATCGTAATTAATTTAATCTACGAATTTCATAGATTAAAATTCCAGGATTGGTTTTTATTAAAATAATTTACTCAAATTTTATTTTTTTCATTGTGTTATCAAAGTCGATGTAATGAATTGATAAAAAATATCATTAATATTATTTTATAATAAGAAATATTTTATTAAATGATATAAAAATAATAAAAATATTATATTCACACAAATGATTAAGATATGGTTTATAATTTCATTCATTTCTTATTTATGGAAATTTATTTCATTTATTTTAAATATTTTGACCCTCAAATAGTAGAAAACATTGTTATAATGGTTTATTTAAAATAGGTAAATGAGAGGATACAACATAATTATATGTTTCGAAACATTTTATAAATATGTTTAATTTTTATCAGTTGATATAATTTACGTCCATAATAAAAATATATTCTAAATAAATATGTTCTCAACCATTTTAATATATTAATTAAATTTTAATAGTTTTATATTTTAAGAATTCAAAGAGTGTATCTCCCCTCTCTTATAAATGTGAACATACTCTTCTCATTTCATCACTACTCAATAACCTTCTATATCTATCAATCCTTGACTAAATCAATTATTAAAATCACTCCACACATTATAGTGATTTTATTTCAGGATTAAAACCATATTTAGTAGTATAAAGTTTTTAAGAAAAGGTGTTTTGTGAAGAAGAGGTATCATTCTCAATTGAGAATATATATTTTATTTATTTTTCCACCACAGAAAAATTTTCTTCAGCCATAAAAATATAATAACATAATTATCTAACAAATATTTATATGTTACTATTTTAGTTTAATAACCTTTATCCATCTCCAAAATTCGTCAATTGATATAGGAATTCACTATTTGTTTGTATGAAGGAATGATGCCTTTCTAGTTGATGTAATTTTTTTTTCATCACCCCCTCTCACAACTAGTTATAATAATGTAATTAATAAATATATAATATATTAATGACATTTTTATAATTTTTAAATGATATTATATCATTTAATTTCTTACATTTCGATTCATTGAATACGATAATCTCATTCATGCATACATGTAGAGTACCACCTCTATGGAACTATAAAATATGTTACTCATGACTACTTTACTTGGTTTATATATATAATTGTATTTAAATAACTAATATTTTATTTTATATATTATTGTAATTATTTAAATAAAAGAAAATATTTTCAATATTTTCATAATGGTCATTGAAAAATTTAATCATCACTCATGCATATGTACGTCCTACTATGTCCATGATGGGAGCATAGTTAATGTTTGAATTCAATATTTTGTGTTTGTATTTAAAATTGTAATTTATGTATATAGATGACTACATTTTGATGACTATTATTTATATATTTTTTAATACATAACTCTTTGAAGACATCTAACCTTCCAAAATCATGTTTCAATTTTGTATCAAATATCATTAATACATTTTACATTAAAAATTGATTATGTAATTGTATATGAAATGTTAAAAAAGGAAATAATTGAAAAAAAAATGAATAAGCTTCTAAAAAAATTAAATAATAATAAAAGTTCAATTATTTTCGAGTATATTTATCATATGTGATGATTCAGAATCATGGTAAGGGTCATATTAACTGAAAAAATCGTTTTAAATATTAATTTTTAAAATCTATAACTTTCATGTACATGTTTTTAAAATTATTTTATGATTTTATTTTTTTGTAAAGAAATTAAATATAATATAAATTTTAGGCCACTTTCATTAAAAACAATTGTTAATCTATTTATAAAAGGATTTTGACTCATTAAAATGACTAATGACTATTAAATCATTACATATACAATGAAAATATCTTTTCCACTATCATTGGAATTATTAATTTATTAGATTAGATTATAAAAATTCATGATTTATTCATTAGAAAACCCTTATTACCATTTATTATTTATTTATATTTTAAAAAAAATTAAATTAATGGGTATGATGATCTCAAAATATATTTTTTCATATGACATGAAAAGAGATTTTAATGGGATTTATTCATATTATGGACCTTGAGAATTGTTTAGAAATAGTTGATACCAATTATAGCTCATGGATAATCCAAATATATATTTTAAGAATATTTGATCCTCTTTATCTCTTATAGGTTATCATGGTATATCATATACTATGGGTTCACCAAGATAGTACTTTAATGCATTGGGTAGGGGTCATGTTGTCTGGAATATAATACTGGAATTTGGCCATATAATTTATCCAATTATAAAGGTTTTATAATGGTGTTATTATAATTATGTAACAAGGAACCAGCATGACTGTTTTATTATTCTCAATGTTATTTTAATGGAAATAGTTTTATTTCAAACGTAATGATGATGATATTTTTAAAGTCAAACTTAGGACATTTTGGCTAAAATTTTGTTTTAAAGAAAAACATTTTTTGGGTGTTCATGTTCTCCATAGGATGACAAATGTTTTATTTTTATGTACTATAATGATAATTTACTTCACAAAAAATGTTTTAATTTTTTTTGACATGGTTTAAATAATGGCAATGAAAATTAATAATTTCAGTTGAACATCGTAGAGGTTTCCGACAAAATGAAATCATGTTTGATTTTAACAGATTATTATTATAGGGAAAAATTATATATAATATAGTTTTACACATTATATGATATGGATTTTTTTATGTACGAGTTATGAACCATGTATCTAAAAATCTAAACAAAAAATGTCATTCCAAATGAAATAATGTGAGTTCTAGCTCAATGTTACTCGAAAATGTAACATTTCAAGAAGGATCCATACTATGGGTATTAGAGTTTCATTCAGAATACATTAGAGGATAAGATGATATTTGAAAATAAGATAAAAGTAATATATAATCACAAAATACAGTTACATATGTTTAATAATAGTTTTTTTGGGAATATTTAAAAGATCTGAAATTACCATGGTCATGGATATCACATTATTTAACATCCTTAGAATATGGTCTATTTTTATTATATTGATATTATAACATTAACATTAATAAATCATTATATGGATGGATTAAGATGGAAACAAATTTACAATGTACATAATTAAAAATTTGTTTGTTTTTTGAATTAGAACTCTAAAGAAATTATAGAAACAGTGAAAATTCATTTGATAATTCTTCCCCATACATTATTATTTATGGTTAAAAACATAAAAATAGGTGAGTTTAATAAGAAATTAAATAATAGAAAAATAAATATCTATGTAATTTTAGGTTACAAATATCCCAATGGTAATCATATTCAATGACTTGTACATCAAGAATGTGGGAGGAAGAAAAAAAAGAAAAAATTATAAAAGGAAGGGAAGAAGTTTTTATTTAGGTAGAGTATATAATAATGTAATAATATTCCAAGGAAAATGAAGACTAATATTAATACTATGAATGTGAATAAAATTATTCCCAAGGTATAAAGTGATTGAATTAAATTTTTGTATTATGGGAATTATGAAAATCGATGTCCTCTATGGGAAGTTCAATTGTCAGATATTTATGACCATATCACTAGAAATGTATAATTCCATTACATTTGAAGAAGATGGAACAATAAATTCCATATAAGTTTTATGGATTATTTATTTGATTATTTATTTATATTATTTAATATTTGTTAATGATTCAATTTTTTATGGGATTTTTTAGGGATAAATTTTGAGAATCATGGTGAATGGATTGTAATGAATGCTTATTTATTAAGGTGTATACATATAGTGATTAAGGTGTTATGATATAGTGGTATATTTATGTTTCATTATAAGTTAAATTTCCATGAAAATAATTTTTTATGATTTATTTTATGGGAGTATTGTTGATACATTTATAGATAATTAGAAAATGTTTAAGGTATATGTACCTCTTAATATTAACATTTTGAAATTTTATTTTTGAATAATGTTGTTTATATTTTTTGGAAATGGTATTAATGACATGGATAACATTTATGGTTTATATGATCTATTATTTTGAGTTAGTTATGGTTTATTACATTTTTTGGGATGCATGATAAAATATATGAGATATCATTTGAGTTTAAAACATTCCCTATATTGAATATTTTAGGGTTATTATTACGGTTGTTTATAACATTTTTGAGAGTGTTATAATTATTATATTAATATAGATTTTTATAAAAGGAAACCGATTGTATGGGACATATCCTCTTTCCTCGAGCATGGATATAATGCATAAATAAAAACCTTAATGGTGAAAATGGCGCATCACCAACCACTGTCCTATGTGATGATAAAGTTGGTAGAAAAAAATTATTTCTTTAATGATGTTTTTTTAAATGTGAATATTTTTATGGGAACATATGTTTTACCTGATAGATATATATGGAATTTGAAAATTAATTTGGTGACTATGATATTAATGTTATTTTATAAGAAGTTCTTATTTTTGGAACCCAATATAAATAAGGAAAATTGAAAATTATGATATTTTAGTGGAGGGTTATTGATTAAAAAATATTTTTAAGGAATATATCATTTACATGATTCATTATCTTGATTCATGTATCTTAATGAAATGATTAGAATATATTTTAGATTATAAAAATTAATTTTTTTATGAGATGTTAGTAGTACTAAATTTTATTGGAGACACATGCTTAATTTAACATTAAATAATATTTTATTAAATCCTTATGATTTCTATGTTTCATGATTTGTTGATAATATTTTTGATAATTTTAGAAATATTTCTTTATTGAACGATTTATTATGAAATTTTTTGTTATTATTGATTATTTATATTAAGTCATCATAACTCCATACAGAGGATCATTAATTTTGTGACTGATATTATAATGTGTTAACTATTTTGGTTTTGGATAATATATAATGATACCTATAATAAAATATTATTACCTTTTTTATTATATGATTTTTTAGATGTTTATTTTAGTTCTTTAGAATAAAGAAATTCAAACTGAATACTCATCATTAGGAAAAAAATATGATAATGTGGTAGAAATTAATTAATTGATGAAATTATATATTTAAAGAAAATATATTTTTATAAATTTTTAGTTAATATAGGAATAGAACTCCATAACCCTAGTAAAATTATAGTGAATAAAAAAATTTTATCCTAAAAACATTAGTTATGATGAATGAATGATCATTTTCAAACTTATTTGTCTTTTGGTTGTGTGGTTATTGAATTTATCCTGGTCTTTCACTTTCTTGCAACCAATGATCTCTTCTTCTCTACATTATTAGTGAGAAATAATGATTTTATTACATTATCATATTTTAAATTCCAACTAAAAATTTTCTTTCATATAAATATAATATGTGATATCCCATATAGCCTTTATACAACCATTTCTCACTTTTCAAGTTAATATATTATTAACAATTTTTATGATGTGATATTTTAAAAAATATTTTTTAAAATATAAACCATTTATTACAAATATTATATTAAAAATATTGAGTTTTCACATACATAAAAATATTATAATTTAGTATATCAAGTTATTTTATTAATGACTATTTTTTAAAGCATAAAAATACACAATATGGAGCATAATCAAACTGAAAATATTATTTATTATATATTTCCATTAAATCTAGAGATTAAATTAGTATGTATAGACCCGATTTACTAAATTTTCAAGCTTGTATAATGGTTTTAATCAATACAAATGAAATGATTAATTCTTAATAAGTAAACAATCAATTTTTAGTAAAATCATTTATTTATTCAAAAATATGTCTACTTCTAAAAAGATGTTTATTTCTTTTTTGAGTGAATAATATAAAACAATTTTGGATCTTTTAGAGAATTATAATTAAGAAATAAGTTTACATTTTAAAAATATCATCTCAAATTTTATTTTAGGTGAAATGTTGGTTTTCTTATGAAAATATTGATCATTCATTAAGTAGTGAAAAATACCAATTAATACTGAAAAATATAATTTAATTTAGAGGTATTTGTAATGATTTTTTAGATTATTGGTTTAATGAAATAATCTTATTTAAATTTAAAATATTTCAATTAGTTTATTTAAATTTAATACATGAATTTAGTCTATCAAATTTAATATTTAAAAAAGTTCATCTTTTGGGAAAACTATTTTTGTTATATATTTTACTGGATTTTAAATTAAATTATGATATTTACCTATTTTAAATAATGAAAAATATATTCCATATTTGGAATTTTGAGGCCAAAATTTGGTAAATATGAACCTTTTAATTTGAATCAAAATTAATAGTAACCTTTTAAATATTTGTTACCATGTTAAATATTTAATCAAGTATTCATGTGATAAAAATAATATAAAAGGGTCTATAATATTACCCTAAAAAATTCCATAATTTTACTATGTATGTCTATATGATCCTTAATAATCTAATATTCTATCATTTTTACTTTTATTTATTTTTGGAAGTGGTTATGAATAATATAATATTTTATGTAGTTGAAAATAAAAAATGTCACACTCTTATTTTTAATAAATATAATATAATTAATATGGGGATACGAAGAGGTAATTTTTTGTTATAAATGATAATTTCGAATATAAATTATTTATATTTATCATGATAATTTACTTAAAATACATATTGAATATATAATAACCGTAAATTCTTAGATAATTATAAATAGGTTTATTATGAAATTAATATAAAAATAAAATAAATGATAATAAAAATAATAAAATTAGTATAATTTTATATAATTATTGTTAGACATGAAATTTTTTGATGAACAAAACGTGTTTGGGATTTATCAAAAAATTTGGGTCAATTTTTTTTCCATATTTTATTAATGAGAATGTAGTCAATACTTTTAAAATTTTACATTAATCAAAACTATTAATAAATAATATCTTATAAAATGACATGTTTATTATAAAAATTATGAATCAAATAAGTGATTTAGATATGGTTTATAATATTTACTATGGTCCATTTATGGTCAATTTCCCCATTAATTGTTACTATCTTGACCCAAAAATAGTAAAACAAAATTCATAGTATATTTAAACATGTTTAACAAGGGGATAAAACCAAAAATATAATGGTATAAACATAGTTAAAACACTTCTATATTATATTAAATTAAAGGATTTTGACCCATCCAAATCCTGTCTTTTAAATAAATTATTTTGATGCCATTTTGTATTTAAAAAATATATATTAATTAATATTTTATGAAGTTTGAAGTATTCCCCTGACATCCCTTATAAAAGTGATCCTCCTATTTTTTTCTATTTTCATGAAAATATCATAGTGATTATCATGGAAAATTTTAAATGTATTGAAATATTTCTAGGGAACCTCATCTACTCACATAATCAAACAAAAAACCATTTAGTTAAACCATTCCCTGAAAAAATTCCTTATTAACATCACTTCCCATGTTCTAGAGTCCACATTTTTTGATGAATACAAACCCAAGTAGTCTTATGGTGTTATTAAAAGGATGTTTCCCTAAGAAGAGGTATGATTCATAACCGAGCATTTCTGTTTTATTAATTCTTCCACCACCTCCAAATATTCATAATTATTTAAAATATAATAACTTGATTAACTCACATATTATGAGATTTTATTATTTTAATTCCTGATCCTATGTCAATATCCAACCTCCATCAATTGGCAATGAAAATTATCATTAATGTTTATGGTTGACTACAACATCATAGAAGGATGTAATTCCAATTCAATCAATACATCCAACAAAAATTTATAAAGACGGAATTAAATGTTATCTTGTATATTAATAATATAATTATCATTATGAAAAATAATATATATAATTTAATATGTTACCAGTATATTCACCTAAAAATGAAAATGACATTCGTGCGTACCTATGGATAAAAACCTCTGTGTAGTGATATGATTCATTCATCATTACCACATCAAATAATATATATATATCTATATTTAAATAAATAATATGATAGTCCTCTTAAAATGAAAATTCTAGAAAAAAATAATACTTTCTTTCTTTCCATAATGCTCGATGAATAATTTAAATGTTACTCATTCGTATGTACAACCTACCATATCTATGATTATATCCCTGTTTATTTTTTCAAAAAAATATAGGTCAGATATAGTATTATTATTGAGATATAAAATGGAAATTATTTCATTAACGTATTTCTGGTGATAATGGTATAATTTCCACTTTTACCATAGTCAACCTAACAAATTAATTTGAAAAAATGAAAACAATTTCATCAAAATGAAAAATATAAACATTAATGATTAAGTAATATTATATGTAATTTTCATAAATTTAGATAAAAAATGATAATAATGGAAAATTTTCTCAAATAAGTGAAAACATTCCTTGAGATATTTTTTAGGAATACAAATAACATAAAAGATGAGTCGGCCTCACCATAAGAGATACATTAACTGAAAACTATAATTTAAATATTTATTTTTAAAATATTTCATTTCTATGTCAATGTTTTTAAATATATTTTTTAATTTATTTATTTTTAATTAAGGGAGCTACAAATTGTGTTTTATAAGGATTTAATTAAATGGATTTAAAAATGATTTATTTTTATGGAATTTTTTAACATTATTTTGGAAAAAAGGAATACTATCTTTATATATATACAATGAAAATATATTTTCTTAATGTTGTAGCTATAATTTGATTTATGAGTTCCATAAAATCATTTACATTATTATAAAATAAAAAACACACTATCTATTTGTTTAGTCATTTATGATGAGAAAAATGATATAAAAAAGATAGTGTACTTCAGTTTCTAGTGGTGTTTTTTCATTCAATTTTAAAATATTTTTTAATGTTTTTTTTATATGGTCCTCTTATATATTTTATGAAGTTTTGAGGACCATTTTATATTATTAATTATGCATACAAAACATATAAAAAGTGTTTATCCCCATTATATCTTTTTGGTGATCATAATAAAACATATATGATGGGTGCACCCTGACAGCACCCCAATGTTATGTGTAACAACAATGTTTACAGAATAATTATTTTGTAATTCTTCCATATAGTTATTAAAATTTACTATTCTTCTAAGGGTTATATGATCATAGTTTTGTGAGAAACTTATATTACTTTTCGATGAATTATTTTGAGTTTCTCATGGAAATAATTTTGTTTAAAATTCGAGAGTAATGATTTTGTAATGGGAAATTGATTCCCTTTGAGATAAGCTGGAATTTTTTAAGAATAAAATTTCCATGGGATTTCATATTTTTAATTTTTAAACTTATTAATTATTTTTTTACATACTGATTGTTTCGTTCTAATTGAATGATTAAAAAAAATTTCTAGGTTTTTGGATGGGTAATGAAATGAATAAGTAAAATTGAACAGCCTGAAGATTGGTCATAAAATGAAATCATGGTATGATTTAAAAGTTTTTTATTAATGTATAAATTTTTAATTAATAGAATTTTAATGTTTTTAATATATAGTTTTGTAATTTAAGATTTATGACCTCATTATCTGAAACATAAATTTGATAGATGTCAATGATTGATATAATAAGTGGGAACATGATTTATTAATATGGATATCAATCAAAACCCTTGATTTCACATTTTCCCAAGATCAATGTTGCCTTATATCCCTGTTTGATTTACAAATGTATTTTAAAATGGTTAATATAAATGCATTAAATGTAAACACATCACATTATTTGGAATACGTGCATGATAAATGATCCCAAGGGGTGTCTTTTATCGATGAATATTGTGCTTATTCATGGCTTCTGAAACATGAAATATCCCTTCTAGTTTCATCCAATATATCAGAGGATAGTGTTTTATAGGCTGTGATAGGCATGTATACACTTTAAGAAAAATTATATCTATTTATATTCTCTACCAGTGGTTACATCATGGTTTCTTAATGGTAAAAAACCATGGAGTTACCACAACCTTAAGGATATATTATGTTATGTCTTGGATTTTTTCAACTAGAAGGCTATCCTGCGTAGGAGTGGATACTTCTTCATTGATGTTAACAATAAGTAATTCATATGAAAATCATAGAACACTCGGATTATTTTTAGAAAACTAAATATTTTCAATGTTTTAGAATGGAATATAAATTCAAACCTATATACTAGGAAACAGTCGTCTACTCAGATATGGATCGTACTATATGGTATATTCTTGGTATTCTAGTATCAAATGAATCTCAATGGTTCAGCCTCTTGTGTGGGTAAATCACTATAGATGGATTTGACATCTCATGATGGTGATATTTGTTTATATTCTAAAATTCTTTTTGATGGATACATGTAGTCCATATAGCCAGTGGTTATAAATCATGTTTCAAATTTTAAATAATTTAAAATAAAGGTGGAGTAAGATTTTTATCCCCCATTTTTTGAAGTTTTAATGATACATAGGAACTATAAATAAAACTATAGGATCATTTATATGTTTTTTAAAAACCAAAATTTTGAAATGAATAAATTATTAATGGTGTTAAAGAAGTATTTTAATGGTAGACTAATAATTAATGAAAAGGGAGACTACACTGTTAAGTACTACATATAAAATAGATTTTCTATGGTCCCAAACTCGTTGTCAATGGTAAGGTGGTCTCTATTTAACCCTACATCAAAGAGGTGATTATATATATGGTTGTCAATATATAATGACTTCACATCCTATAGTAGTTGAATATGAATCTATAATAATTGATGTGATTATTGACATGGGTAAGGTGGGCCAGAATATTCAACTGTCTATAGATGTTCTTCTACCCGTTCTTGTGAATTTTTGTTAGAATACCCATGTTTTTATACCATCCAGTATAAATCAAAATGTCTATATTGAAATAATTGAGGTTATCCGTCTTCCGTAGTCATTAGTATACTTCCACTATTGGTGCTAGAGAATGCTATTGCTACTGATTAGGAGAATCTAGCATCCATTGAATCCAATAATATATATCATTCCCACTCTAATAAATCAATACATGAGAGTGTTTCCTCCTGTGTGATGAATCTCCATAATCTATCAATGAAACAGTGACTCAAAAAATAATCAATAAACTAAAATTGTTGATGATGAAAATGATAAGGATACCTTCTTATTCCTTCCTTGGACCCATAGAGTTCTCCAAAATGTTCTTCGTGATATAAGGATAACATAGTGCATAGAAATTCTTCCATAATGAGCATACACACTTTTTATGTTTTGAAATGTATTTCTATTTATATAAGTAAAATAAAAATAAAAAGATTATCTAGGAATGTTGGTGGTTCAAAGAAGACATTGATAAAAAAAATATGGCACGTGGAGGATGAAATAAGATTAACGTCAATTCAAAAATAGGTTCAAAATGAATGTTCATTATTGGAAATTTCAATGTTTGGAAAATCCCATCATAAACAACACCATACATAGATTAGTTGAGATCCATAAAAATAAATCTTGGGAATCCTTTAACAAAAATTTTTATTCTAGTTTGGAATCTCTGATCCAAATATTTTTGTTTACAAATCATCTTGTTCAAATAAATGCTCAGAATAAGGTGAAATTCTATCACAGTTTTCTCACGATTTACGAGGTAATGCTTCTACATATATCAAAGAGGATAAGTTAGTTACCTGGACGTTTAAATAAAATTAAGGTAACATATTATACACTATAATTTATTGTAGGAATATGTACCAATATAGAATGCATTTGTGGAAAATTATTGATAGACATAAAGATTGTATTTGTGATTCATGGATTCTCCTTGGGGACATCAACGACATCCCTATCCCTATGATAAATTTTTTGTTACCCAATCTTCAATTTCTCTAATGGGACTTAAGTGCTATATTGATGAAAATGAAGATATGAGGATTAATAAAGTTAAAGAAAATTATACATAGTAATAGAGGCATATAAATAGAATTGTTTCAAAAAAGCTATATAATTACTTTTACAATTAAGTGTAACTTGATAAACAATACAATATCTCTTGTATCACCCTAACCAAACTTAATTTCTTGCCACACCCAAAACTGGTTTGTTTCAGAAACAAAGTGCTATAAATACTATTCCATTTATGATTAAAAAATTCATTAGACTCCATCTAACAATGCGGTATGCTATTACACAAAACCTGAAGTACTATATATTGATTCAATGATGTAATTTAATTTAAATTTAAGAAGAAACGCTTGATGTACAAATCCATTAGCTTGATTTGATTAATTAAAATTGGTATGGATATGGAAATACAATCACATGAGCCCTCCATTCAATAGTTTTATGGGGAATCTACCAATATGGAATTCAATCTAGAACTCTCCAATGAGATTTACATTTTATATATGTTAAATATTCGTCTACAAATGAATTAAAATATTCAATAAGATACATTTAAAATAAAATTCCACAATTATTTGAATAATAATTACATATTTCATAACTATATTTAGAAGGATTGAAATAAATATATTTCTTTTTAATTCGTGAATATGGGAGACTAAGTCACTACCAATAATGATATCCTCTTAGATTATACTTTTTCTACTAATCAATCCCCTTCAAAACTCCTATAATAGAGTGGGAAGTAATATTGGAAATTATCCTTAACCTTGTAAACCCCAAGGATTTATTACATGTATTTCTCTTGAATTATAAATAGAAGATTCAATTTTTCTAACTAAACAAATTAGTGACCCTAGATAATATGGTTTCAATAATTTCATCTTCCAGAAATTATGGGAAGTTATACCAGATGATGTACATATGTAGGTATCTTCATTATTAATTAGCGTTGTTGTCCCTTAGAGACTGAATTCCATATTCATCCCTTTGATTCAAAATCTTGAATATTATTGTGAGATTATTCTCTTCAGAAAAAATTCTCATTTAATGTCTATATACAATGTGATTGGTATAATTTGTTCAATCACGCATACCAATTTTTTTTATTAAATGTAATTCCTAGAATCAGTACATTTTTTCAAAAGCAATGTGCATTCATTATATCATATGAACTACATCAGAGATTTTAAATATCCTTATAAATGAAGTAGATGTGGTAGAATTTTAATCAAACATGAAATTATATAGTATTTCCACACCATGGGTTATAATTTCATCTATAAATTGTTTCATAGTTTCAGTTTCAATAGTGTATTTATTGGCTGGGTGATGTACCTTTTTTCCCCAAATTATATCTCATTACTCATTAATGGTTCTGGTGTGGGATAATTCAAGATCACTATTAGGTTATGGAAAAGTCATCCTATCACAACTGTTCTTTTACCCATTGGTATGTAATATATCTTTAGACCTCTCACACATATGGTTAATTAATGAAAACATAAAACGATATAGGACTACATGTCTATAACTATTATAACTAATATTCATTATGAAGATTGCATTATTTCATTATTTCAAGGTAGAAAATAAATCATTTGGTTCCATATGAAAATTCCATATCACTATTATGGTTTTTAGGGAATACAATTTGTAACGATATGCCTTTCATTTACTTTGGGATGATATTTCCCCATGATTAGAAATATAGTGTCTTGTTGGATATGGGAATTAGAGGTGACCATTATAACCTCACCTGATCTGGCACTCAATCACATGGCCAAATCATCTTCATTACTAGACCTGAAGTAGGTCTCCCCATATGCTAGAGGAACCTGACTAGATAGAAGGATGTAAATAATACTAAGTATAGAAAAAAACCACAAGTAAATAATTGTAATAGAGTGTAAATACAACGAATTCATTGTAATTTATATAGACGAAAATATGCATCATATAATTGGTATATAGAGGATAAACTTAGTAAATCCAATTATAAACATTGTAATCTTATACAAAAATGTATCTAAATGTAAAATAGAATGTAATATTCGAAAAATACTATGATAAAAAAATGAACTTTAAATAGTCCAATTATTAATCCCATGTCGGCCTCGTATCTATGCCCATACCCATGCAGCATGTAATAATCAACAACAATATATTTTTACCTCTTCCAAACATATATCCATGTAGATTTTTGGAGTACCAAATTATGACCTAAATAGTGTGAGAGTAAAAATCAATAGGTGTAACTAACCGTGTTTAGGAAAATACACTAATAATAAGTGAATGACATAAAGTAATAAACATGTGTATCAATAAAATAATTAATACAATATATTAGTGAACATACATCAACAACCAAATGGAATATATTTGAAAATTTATGACAACTACAACAACCATTACCAGAAGTCGATGGAATAATATCATAACCACATCAAGCCATATAAAAATTACAATATAACCCGTAAAATCCATTTATATAAGCATTTCAACATATGATCAATGGAATTTTTATAAGAATGTCATCATCCATGAAAATACCATTATATAATCATTTCAACATCTAGGGAAATTGATTTATATAATGATTTCAACATGAATTATAACAAAAAATCATGGAATATTAATAATACACATAAAATTATAAGACATAATTGTTAATTCAGGAAATTTTTATTTTTCTTTTAATTAACAATTTCATTTATCAAGATGGTATTAAACTATTATCATGCTAGTGAAGATAACCACACCATTTCAAACATAATTAGTCATTCCCAAAACAATGTGATACATTTTTTTGAGAGGAATATGTTAGAATAAATCTCTTAGGGTATCATGTCCTGATAAAACCAATTTTTAGTCCAAGAACTAGGTAATTATGACTTCATGGTAGGACCCCCTACATGTATCCATAAGTTATTTCTCAGCACCATGGGTTCCATGTGGTAAAAAGAGTATTCTATAGAAATGATTAATATTATAATTTATTTAGATGGTTAACACATTAATTATGTTGGAAAATCGAATAATATTTCCCACACATATACTATATAAGCACAACAAACGGATTCTTGTTAGACCACCTACATTTATCTAGTTATTAAGGTAATTCATTCTATATATAATTCCTACAAGAACAAAAGTGAAAGTGATCAGAAGGAAAATATAGATCACACAATATCATTAACAAAACACGTTACATATATGGTAAAGATAATCCACCACTACATTAAAGAAAAATACCAAGACATGGGAGTCAAAAAAATGAATCTCACAAGATATTGAAATAATGATCGAGACATCCATAAAGGTATGAATGGCTCTAAAATATTATAGATTTCACCTTGGCTTCGAGAGAGGATAGATTCACCTTGATGGAAAAAATATCATTACACAACAAGTCTATTAAACAATTGAACCTAAAAAACGTGAAATACATTAATGATTTGTATTTATCCATTTATGTGATATTCCAAAAAATTGCATTTCCGGGAGTAAAAATAACCATGATTGACCATTTCATGTATTGGAATAGATTTATGATGTGTAATCATTTCACATCCCGAAACAAATTACTTAATATTAGTAGAATATTTTAATGTCCATGAAAAATGTTCACATCGTGTAAATATACTACAAACATCTCTCAGTCCATATTCATCAGAAGAACCAAAACGAACCCAAAAGCCTTCCGAAATCATTTAAAATCATCACTGTAATCCATTGATTCATTGATACATACATTAATGAAAATTGGTTCAATTTTCCTTTAAAATCTACATTATCACCACAAAAGGACTCAACCACATTATTTTAATTAAGGAAGTGCAAAGAAAATGAATTTGACTAAATTTCAATGAGGGACATAATTAGAAGAATAAAAGATACTACAACCTCACCACCACATACCATATTTTCCCAGAGCATCTTTAGTAATTATATTGGGGTCTTAGGTAACAATCCGAGACACTATTAATACATGTCATATTTCATATCCTTGGTCTCCTCTTGAACATTCACATGATTCATCATAACTCATGTTAGAGGTATATTCATTTCATTGAGATACTTACCTCCATGGCCCAGAATATGTATTCGATGTTATATAATGTAATTATCTAAACTAAGCCTGATTCCATCAAATTATACCACATGAGAAGGGTCAAGATGATACATTCAATATTGTGACACATTAAACACATCAAACATGGAACTATATAAATAAAGAAGGACATGTTAGTGTTCTACCAGAAAGACCCTTACCTCTCTCTAGAATGGCCTAAGAAAACATGGGATATAACTTCCCATACTTATTGATATGACATTGACCATCATAGGCTACACCTAGAGGAAAACATGATGACTACCCTCAAACTCCATAGGTAATTTCCAAAGGAATATTTGATATTTCTTCATGGTTAGTGCGGTCAAAAATATCCTT
Source organism: Viscum album (assembly GCA_963277665.1). Taxonomy (NCBI): domain Eukaryota; kingdom Viridiplantae; phylum Streptophyta; class Magnoliopsida; order Santalales; family Viscaceae; genus Viscum; species Viscum album. The sequence goes on along the minus strand of OY728121.1, from coordinate 1,147,639,368 downwards.
CGGTTCATATGAACATTCTAAAACATTTATATTACAAGAGTTGGCCCAAATAGTATTTTATCACCTGTTTATAACCAATAAATGGTTTCAAAATATGAAATACCAGATAGACCAATAATAGTATCCATTTGGATCAATTCATGGAATCTACTATTATAATTGATCTTCATGAGAACTAAATGTATCTCCCATGAACCACTAATATCAATATTACATACTCACGACCTATCCCCTAGATTCTAAATAGTATGTTCACATAAATATTCTTTTTAAGGATGATAGGAATTATACAGAAGAACCTATGACCCCATAGCCTTATTAAGTCTATTAAATATTTAATAAATTAATTTAAGATCTGTATTAGAAATGATACTCATATGGAAAACATGATATATTTCTATCTCCTCCTCAAAAATACGACATAGATCATTAATAGCGAATTTCAATATAATTAGAAAAAGGATAGCTACATTAGTTAGTCAATCAATGATCACCAATACTATATATTTCAAATGGGTATTCAGGGTATTATAATATTAAAATATATACTAAAATCATCCAATCGCCAATACATAATGGGAAGACACTACAACATCCATACATGCCTTTGATGGTATACCATCACTTATTAATAGGAGATAAAAATTCAATCATTCCTGCAACCTCACTCTTCATTCTTGTCCATGTATAAGGTATAAAAACGACGTGCCACATATATTTCATATCTATATGTACAATACATCTATAATAATGAAACACTCTCATCAGATCTTCATTCAAGATCATAGGAACCCATACTCATCCATTGAAAATAAGAGTATTAAAAAAACCAAGAAACTGTAATGAATATTTCCTTGACATATCATCCGTCCCTTATAGGTGATCCATCCAGATTTTATAACTTATCAGTCTGGATTTGGACTATATGTATGACTACTAAATATGTCAATGGCAAAGAAAAACATCATTGTGAATATTGATTATCTATATGGATGTTTGAATAATGTACCATTATGAACCACTCAAAGAAAGACTCTAACAGTTTGTATATCTACAAATTCTTTATCAAGGTATTAGGAATGAATTTTCCCATTCCTAGTTTATAATCCATGCATAAGTTTATCTACTCTAGATACTTGATCCCCTACTTTTCCAAAAGGTTCAGGTCCTACTGAGAGAGCATTTACTCAAGGATCTTGTGGTCTGTGTAGAGAATAAAACTCCCACTCAAAATATAGCGTGTCATGAATATATGGAAATTCACCATGGATGATTACTCAAGATCCTAATTAGTTTAATTCATATCAGGTTGTCTCAGTTGTCCATGCCCCTAAGCAAAAACTCGGTTCTCCTACATCAGAACTATTATGAGTCCTTATATGGAAGTGTCACAATATATGTTATATAAATCACCTAGAACATGTAAAGTGAGGAATTTTATGAGGTTTCCATCAATATATCACCTAAAAAATCATACTCACAAGCACTAGAATGATAAAATTGACCATTTTCGTGGTCATCACATACATAGTTTCTTCAATATATGAAAACTCTTAGTTAAAATGCTTATAATAACCATAAAATCATATAAAATTATAAATCATGAATGTGTTCTTAGGACACTCCCAAGACACTATAGTTTTAGCACTCACTAGAACCACCATCACTCTAACCACTAAGATGACATGTCCCAGGAGTTAATATTTATCATTCTATAAAAATCATTTGGTAATATTGGAATAAATCTAATTCTCTTTCAATAGAGTAGAGATTATATCAAGATATTGGAAATGTTCATCCTATGACAAAGATTACACTTTTATTTTTACAATGAAATCCACCATAAACTAGTCTAGAAAAGGATGAAATATATAATTCAATATGTACATTAATACATCATGTTCATTTTTCCTACCAAAATTCTTCACTGTTTACTCATTCTAGACATACCAGCTATTAAAATATTTTTTATTTATGTGAAATGGTATAACCCTCAAATGGATATACTCTAATCTCAAATAAATCAGATAGAATATTTTATCACCTCTCTACTAATTAATGAAAACTTTGATATGAAAAAGGGTATACCAGTTCTTGATCATTATCTAATTCAATATATGATAATCCAAACAATAGATAAATGTTCCATCATTCTTATTAGTGAAATGAACAAGGTAAACCCATGTTGGCTTAATGGTCTATCTGAAACATTTTCTTCAAGAACATCCAACTAATCCTTAAAATCTATGTTATCCACTGATTTCATCTTATATGGTTGGGAAGAAATTAGCTCTACTCTCAACACCAACTTGATCATGAAAACGATCTACCACTCAAGTGATACACCATAGAACCCATAAAATAGAATCCTTATAATGCTATAAAACTGTTTGAAAATAATACATTTATATTCTAGAATTATCTAGGGAAAGACCTGCTATTTTGGTTATGAGACAATCTAATATGAAACAAATCGGTCCTATAATTCCAACCTAATGGTCCCACAAACCATAGTGAAAATTTCAACATTCTCCTAGATATAGAAAGGTGTATTTAATTTAGTAATAATTTAATGATCTTGGTATAGAACAAAAAATTACATAGCTATAATCAAATCAAAACGTATCATTATATAATCAAATAGTTCTAAAAAGAAATTGGGACCTCCAATTTCAATAGAACAATCCATTCAAAATTTGAAATACTATGATCTAACTCCCAATGTTGTGTCAATGTTTAAAACATCATAGATTATTTTAATAATGAATCCCAACCAGTTTGAATAAATAGAAGATATAAATGAATGAGAAAATATTACTAAAAAATTCATGCAATGGTAGAATATACTTGAATCATACCTATGATTGTAGAAGGTCATGAATCCAAATTACATGTATTTATATTCATAATGTGTAGAAGACTTTACCGTCTTCCATGGTATCGATTTTAAATACCATGCATTTTTTACTATACCAGGTACTACAGATGGTGAACTATGGTACCACACCCCCTTCCCTGGCCTAAATGTCAATTGTAACATTATCTTCATGTCTTCTGAGTGTTAGTTGTGTCCTTCACATTCTCTAGTACATATCTTATTCACCTTCCACTACTTTGATGATGCACGATCCTACAAAACCTCTTATGCAGACCTATTCTACAACATTAACATAATTTCAAAATAGTGTAAGAATAATAATGAAAATTTTTAACAAACATTACACATTCATAGAACTATATGGTAACACATTATTTTGATGGATACACACTTCCCAGGCTACAGTTACAATTATTTCCTTGGTGAGATCAATCGTAACAGTGTTTCCTACCACCAGAATGAGATATCCTAATTTTCCCCACTAAAATAGGTTGGCCACTTCTTGGGGCCTCTCTTAGTTCTCCTTACATGATGATAGTTTGATTCATCATTTTATAAAATCATCTCTAAGTAATAACATTCCCATACGATCTCATCTCATTTGAAAGATCATCCTAATAATTTATCACCCTATATTTCCAAAAAAAAATTAATAGATGGAACAATGAAATAAAATTCAATGAAACAACACGAGTGTTTTATTAATGATATGATATACTACTTTACATGAATGAACTCTTATTCCTTCACATACCTCATTGTTTCTGGATAAATATGGCCCAAAACATTTACCCTATTTTCATCCAAGATAACTACTCTTTAAATCATCTTTTATATACAGTGATATAGAAATTCATTTATTTTAAAGAAATAATGTATGAAACTATCTTAACCCACTTATCATTTGGTGTTTCTATGCAATTGACAATTTTATGGACCTATATTATCTAGAACTCAATTTCATGAGGGACGAACTCTTAAGGTAATGTATGCAGATTCGAGAGCTAAAACACTATTGTAAGCTCAGAAATTTATGGAATAGTGTGTACATTCTCCCCTTTATTGTATCATATGACCATGACGAATCATTCATGAAGCTTAAAATCCGTATGATTATGAATAGAAGTAGGTATATCTAATTAAATTGTGATAGGAGTGTGTTGATTGCTACTCTCATGATTCTCAACTCGTATTCAATGAGGAGACATTTTCTCTTCATTACAAACATAAGCCTTATAAAAATGGATAACAAAACATTCAACCTAAATAGGATACAACCATAGAGAAACAATATAACATGTTCACTATAAACAATTCATATGAAGTGAAATATGATGAAATAATAGATCATTAATTTTCATTTATCTGCTATATACATTATCTCATTTAAATGATTTTATTGGAAAAATATATCACTTACAATTAATATGTCCCTATAATGGAAAATTCAAGTCAATATATATCCCTATATCCCTATCGTTATTCATGTTTACTCATCTCATGAAAAATCAAGCAACAATATTAATATCAATAAATGACAACATCGTACAACATTTGAATAATCCTAGGATAAATAATATCAACTGTAACAAATGATCATCAGGAATAACGATGTATTCCCTATGTAGTTTGGATCCCCCCAAACATGGGTTTGGTAATATGATGAAAGAAGATCATTAGCAATTACCAACATATCCTGGTCACATTTCTACCATTCCTAAATAGATATATAATGGAAAATATAAACAAGATTCATATGATAACACTTTTTATCATCACCGTATATAAAATACTATCACATGGCGGAATGAAGATTGAAATTAGAACATAAGAAGGTCTCCTCATTTCCTAAAGTCTGCTAACAAAAAGTGGGGTTTTAGAGAACATATTTTTGAGACTATACCACCCGATTCAAAATTATAAATCAATATAAAATTTATCATAGTAAAATTATTAAAAAAGTGCACATTTTAAAGTGGAATGATAAATGATGAACCAAGTAAATATAAAAAATATGTGATTTTAGGATGGAATGTATCTATGTGTCAAAAAATATTGATACATACAAAAAACCATGATAATAAAAAATATCACAAAACCCAAGTCTCGAATCTCATGATTTTTCATTCTCCGAGAACTAACCCATCCATCAAGAAACCATTAGTATCGTAGTAATTTTCCCTTATTATAAAATGTATCCAGTTAATATGATCTGGTACCACAGAATATCCCAAATTGGGTTTTAGTGTAACACAGTAGGTAAACACAACCGTTTCTAAGAAACCAATATAATAATAAGTGTTTTAAATATTCTATTAAAACCATTATTTAATTAGTAATTTAATAAAATATAAAAATCAACATACTTCATCACCATGCCAGATTATCTCTAAGAATATACAATTACCGGGAAAATTGTAACCCCAATTAGGTGGAATAATAACAAAACCAGGTGAAGCCCTATATGAATTATTGGATAAATGGGAAAATCGCTTTATTTCATCATTTAATCATCCTAGAAAATCCTTATATATATAAATTTCAGTATTAGGGAAAAGACTTGTATATAATTTTTTCATCATTAATCAAATAACATTATATAAATATATAAAAATAACTCCAAACATTGTCCAAATGGTATGTATGAAACACTTATTATAATAAACCGCAATAGTCAATTTATCCAATAATTATTTTTATTTCAATTACCCTTTCATTTATCAATTTTTAAAAAAAATTATCATGTGATTATACAAATAATTATCATATCAAACCTCACATGTCATTCAAAAAACATTTAATCCATTTTCCAAGGTGAATCCATCATAGTAAATCAACAAAGGATTCATTTCATGCTTAATCACTATTTTTATATCCGATATCCATTTCATTATTTTTCTAGTGTATGATCACCCTACGGGTAATCGCTATCTATGTCTCAACATCTTTGTAACCAAGGGAGCCATGTAGTAGTATAAGTAAATGTTTAAAATTACCGTTTATTCAATTGGTTAATTTGGACATTATATTATCACATTCACATAATATTTCACAAACAATATCAATATAAATAAAACATATGGATTTTTGTTATACAACCTACCATTATCATTTGATTAAAATTAGTCTTTCAATAGGTATTTATAATATTAACGATGTTTTTGGGGATAAAAAGGAATATTTGGATATTGAAACATTAAGATCAAAACCCAAAACCACTATAGTGAAGATATTTCCCCTCAATAATGATGAATAATAGGAATATAGGGGAAAACCAAAGAAAAGAAACTAAAAATATATTTTACATTAATCTAGATGTCTGAAGGGAAATAAATAGATATAAAATATGTTTGATCCATACTAGGATTCTAGAGAGGATTGGTCCATGAGGATGAAAAAAATATTATCAATACAATATTCCATTATATGTTCTATGCTTGAAAAAATCACAACATGAAATAAATTAAAGATGTGTATCATTAAATTTTTTAGGCATACAAAAATGGATATCATTATGTTAAAATCACCCCAATTGATCATTTCAAATAATGAATGAATTTTATGACATGTAATCATTTCATATCTTCAACCAATTCATGACGTCTCCCTGGAAACATTTACACATCATGTAACATGTTCATGACGTGTAAATGTGAAATAAAGAATTATCTATCTTACTTATACAGAAGATCCTCAATGACCTCTCAAGTGTTAGAAAATCAAGTAAAAACCTATTAAATACATCATAATAATGTACCTAGACTCTATTAATTCAATTAAATATACATCCTTCCAAATTATGTCATTTTCCCAGGAAGATTCCCATTGTCCCCAAAAAAGAACATGACCAGCATGGTTTAATAAAGAAGTAAACCCAAAAGTGAAATATATTACATCAAAACTCAATGAGGGACATATATAAAAAATATGGGATCTTATAATTATTCCCTTTACATACATTGGAGTTTATTTATTTAGGGATATACCAAAGGATTCCAAAATCACAAGTATAACAGATACAATATGAAACCAACCTTTTCATGGGAAGTAATGCTTCTATCAATGGAATGAAGAGACATATTATTAATGTTCACAATCCTCTCAACATTGTTATACTAGTTCATGGTATATAATTTTATCATGAAAATGATTAATAATATTTATGATTTGATTAGTAATATTATTTTGAGTGGCATCATTCTATAATAGGGGATGCTTATCGTCATGTATAAAAAATGATGTAATGTACTTGAAATTGGTGTTATTATAATGATCAAAATTATTAGGTTTAGTGATTCTGTTGAATATATGATTTCAATTATACTCGTCAAAAAAAATCAACAAAACTCTATTATCTTGAATTTATATTTATAGAAAGGATAAAAGAGTCAAAATTTGATAATATAGACAATTTAATTTGGTGAGGAATATAAGTCTCCTACCAAAACATTATGAAATACACAATATGGATTACAATTAAGAGTTATTAATTATAATTCTACATTAAAAGATGGAATGTATGTTTTTTTATTTAAAATTTTCATCCTCGATATTCTTATTTTGATTCTCAAGTCACTCATAATGGTTTTTTGATACCTCCAAACAACACCTATTGGTTGATATTAATAATATCAAAAGTGGAAAACTTTTCCATCATTCATGGAAATTAATGATTGGGAAACTACTAGGAATATTATTCCAAATAACCAGTTATATTAATAGTACTATTCCAATAAATCGAACTATAGTTTTGATTGTTTCTAAAACATTAATAAATCCGTGAAGCATACATCATTTATAACTATAATATTGATTATGGATGAAAATATATTACCCAAAAATCAATACATAGAATCAATTGGTGTTTCTCATTATTATATGTGTAATCCATGCAATCATTATTGGTAGGATGCAACCAACATATTTACCCGGACCACTAATTTATAAGCATTGTCTAGGGAAATTGATGGTCTTTTTGAATTGAAAAGTTATGATCATGAGCTCTAATTGACTTTTAATTCAATAGTAGACTAATTATACACTATCTCCCTAGCTTAAACATATTTTTCATGTGTAAGTGGTCATCTACAACATGTCATCGACTTTGGACACAATACTATGTTCCACAATTAGAATATATTTAATATTCAGTAACCCTTAGTGTGTATTTATCCATAAAATAATTTAATTAAATAAATTGCTCTTATTTTGACAATAAATTTCATTATATATTTGAGGCTAGAATATTTCTTATTTTTAGAAATTAGAATCCTCTAGTTGAAACTATAGAAGTTTTTTGGTAACCTCCATTGAATAAATGGATTAAATTCAACACATATGAATATATGAAATGGATCTTAGATCCCTTATGGTTTAAAAGTATATTACATTATCATAATTTATGGGTTATTTGATATACCTATAGATCATGTGGAATGACAAAGTCACATGGTGTAGTTATGAAAGGAATTATTAATGTCATTTCCTTCACAAGATAAATAGTGAGGAACAATTTAAGGTTGGAATGAAACTCCATTATAAATTTTTAAGTAATCACAATGGTATGTTCTATATTTAATAGAGAATCACTAATCTGTGAATAGAGTATATAGATTTCATTATGTGACTCAAATTAATTTTAACACATTTTTATCAGGTGGTGAATTTTGTGGATAATTTTCCTTCCCAAAATAGAATTGGTATTGTTGTCATCTCCTATTTTGATCAACAAACTGATTTTATTTCACTATAAAAATTGTATAGTAATAAAATCAATATATTAAATAATTACTAATGATTTTTATATTCAATAAATCCCTCGGTCATTTGGATGATGGACCTTACAAAAAAGTATAATATTAAAAACCTAAAACATCTTTAGGTATGAATGAAATTGAATTCTTGTTTTAATTTACTATAATATGAAACATTTAAGTATGGGTACATATAATAACTATGCTTGATGGTTTACCTAAATGGTGAAAATTTAGGAAGTAAAATCATTGTTTCAACTCCATCTAAGTGAAACCTCTTTATATTATTGGGAATATAAAATATTATAAGAAAAAAAATTAAAAAAATAATTACTTTTAAATGTAATTGGAATATTAATACTTAATATGAATTGATTAATCAATGACTACAAAGAAAATCATGAATAATACTAATTACAAAAATCATGATGGGATCCTTTTCCATTCCATGAGATGTCAGGAACTACTAAATGGTTATGGATGGAAAAAAGGAAGACTAAATTCACTAGTGAATTAGTCGTATCATTTAAACTAGGAAACTACTTAAGATTATTCAATTGATATTACCAAATAAACCACCATATTTTTCATCCATTGTAAGGAATAATCCATAGCCATTTTCATTTCCCTATAAATCAGGGTATTCATGATCTTTTATGGAAGTTATATAATTAGAAAACAAAATTAGTATCAATAGAGAGTCTAATAAGGTCATTTAGATCATTACATTTCATCTAAATTTTCATTTATCCCAATACAATCTATGAATGTCATTTACTGAGACTCTAAATGAGTTAAAAAAATACAAAAAAAGATCAAAGAGTGAATCCTGTTATCCCTACCCGTTAATCTAATATAATGATCCATCAAAAAAAATTAAATCACGCTCACGAAAAAATCACATATAGAATATATTATTACAATATTATTATATGTATAAAATATAAATAAGGAAATAATTTAATTAAATCCTAAATGGATAATTTAATTAAATAAATACTTCACAATTAATAATATTAATGTGTAGAACAAAATTCACATTTTCATATATAATAAAAAAAATATTCATATTGAACAATTAGAAAAGTAAATTAAAAAAAAATTAGGTCCATGATTTAACTTATCATCTTATGTGAAGGGAAATTGTTTCCTAGTGAAAATATTTTCTAAGATTAATTGTTATTTTAAATAAATATATTTTATTAAAAAATTATTATGTGACATTAAATGTGAATAAATGTAAGAAACACCCATGTTAGGGACATATTTGATAACCTCTTCATAAAGGATCTATAAATAATCCTAACATAATTAACAAGGAAAAATATATGATAATAAGTCTAATATTCGTTATGTAATATAATATAAAAAAAATTTATCCATATATATCATATGGACAATTAATTGCATCTCAATAAAATTGATCCAATTAATATTGTTCATAATATATAAAAAAACTAGTATTATTATCACGAGTCCTAGATCACAGGATAATGCATAAATTCTAGGGAATGTTTATTTTATTATATTTTGGATAAAATTCCCTTAGGATTTTTTAGGGGTGGCGTTTTTCAAAAATATTATATAAGTAATACTCAATATAATATATTTACATTTTTGAATAACATAACATAATATTTGGAAGTTGTTTAAGGGAATATTTTCTTATTTTTATGAACTAAATTTTAAATTAGTTTTTTGAATTTTTCTAAGAGTCGATGTTTCATAATGTAATATAAGATTATTTTGGGTGTACTTATGGATCAGTTTAGATCTATTTAAGAGTTATTCTAAATCAATATATGGATAAATTTGGGTTTTAAGGTATATTGATGACTCTAAATATCATTGAAGAGATTACTATCTCAATAATGATCATCATAATGACAAACCATGATAATTATAAGGATAAATGGTTTTCTATATATGGTTCATTTTGTATTTTTTTATGAATAATTTAGTGACTCGATAAGGATATATATTTTTATGCATTAGGGTAATTTTTCTAAATTTTATTCAATATATGTGTGATTTCCCAACTAATTTTTTATCATTTACATTGTAATTTTTACTATTCAAAAGGCATCGCGAGGGATGGGTCAAAAGGATACTATATAATCAAATATGAATCTCGATGATTCTATATCCACAATAATTCAATCAAATCCACGTTAGCCTTATCATGTCCATTGAATATAATGCATCACAAAACATTATTATTAAATCAATCAAAAGTAAATGAATAAAATTCATATTTTTTTATGATTTTATTGTTATTTAGTATTTAAATGTTGTCTATAAAGGATGTTTCATGAATGGGAGGACTTATTCAGATTTATCATGGTTCAATATCCTTATAATCTAGGATGAAATTAATGAATAAAAATATAAAACACTTATCCTTCAAAACTATAGAAACGAAAATATGATAGTAATATTATATTATTAGTATAATATACCATATTCTAAAAATGAAATCATAGCTTAGTGGTCATATAATATTAGATATATACATATATTAAATTTAAAATGTGAAGATACAGCCTGACTATGTTACAAGAACATTATCATCCCTTACAAAATATCCCAACAAATATATAAATTTTTCTCCTCTAGGTTTCATGGAAAATGGATAAAATAAGGGTGAGCTTATATGCCCATTAAGAGGTAGCATAGAACATATTATATCACAACATAAACATGGAACGTGGGATATGGAAGGAAAAAATAAACATGAAGAAAAATTCATCTGAAACTGAGTGCAGAAAATATCCATGGATAACAATGAATGTAAAAAAAACCACATGGATAAAAAATATGTACGTCAATTGTGATGAAATAAATAATTTTAGATACCTAATTCCATTCCATAATCCAATATATCATTATCATATAAATCATGATATTTTCCCCAAATAGATATTTTATTCATTGAAGGCATACACCAAAATACCAGTACATGTCTGTCTCATGATACATATCGGTGTATCCGGTCGAAATATACTATTAGTCCCCGCATTTCAATTTTTTAGGGATAATTAATTCATTATATGATTAAATTACTAAAAAATTCCATCAATAATATATATTGTAAAAAATAAAATATAATACTAATAAATTTCTCATTGCCAATGTAACGGCTAAAATAGTCACAATCCACCTAGAAAAATGCTATGGATGTTAAAAAAATATGAATTAAAATGTTAAATTGTAACCGTAATTAGAATAATGTCATACATAATGCAAATACTTTCCATTAAGTTAATAAATGGGTTGTCATGATCATAACCGATAAAGTGAATGAATATGGTTCGGAAAAAAATACAAATACAAGTCCCCAAATAATAATCCATATCAGAATAATGAAATTAAAAATTACACCACATTTAACAATTTCATTAAAATATAAAACATGATCTCGACCAATCTGTAAAAATTTGGTGGATGCATAAACAATACATAGTCAAATTTTAAATAATCAATTTAATTTGAATAAAGATATAGAGAAAAAAAAATAATTTCCCCATATCATTAAAAGATATAAAAAAATCATAAACCATATGAAGAATGATGGTGGATGATTAAAAAACATATACATGTTTTCAAAAATCATCTATGCTGGAATAGTTAAATATGAAACATCAATATGTTTCTTTATTCCAATAAAAGTGATATAACGATCATAACCCATCTAAAGAAATAATGTTGATAGTAAATCCTAACATATAAAAAACAAAAACCAGATGATATTCTTCATCATAATGGATGTACCGTTACTAAAATAAATAAATATTATATAGTGAAGAATGATACATTCAAAGTGTTCCATTACCAATAGAGATAGATACGGTGTTCAATAGTTTTCACTGGTATGAGACCATATCAGTGGTAGGAAAAATGATTCATTATAGTTCATATAGAGAATATGAATATTCCACATAATATCCCCTTAGAGTGTCCCACCAGTTATGTATTCATAGCCCCAATAATCATGAATCATGGGGATTTTTTGGTCAATCCATTAACCTATCATTCTTGGTGTGATTATCCTTAACTGAATCCGTGCCATAACCATTTGAACATTGTTGTATCAAGATAGATGAACTATTTCTAGAAAATCTATAAATTCATTACATTCTAAAAAAATGCAATTTTTGAACATTTTAAAGGACCAGGTAATGTATTTAACTAGTGAGAACACTATTTTCGATATATCAAAAGTGTCATAATGAAATAATATTACAATTATGATTATATTACAACAAATGTTTTCAATTTAAAATAGAATGTCTGAATGTGATCCTTTAAATCAGGATAATATCTATATAGGAAAAGTATATAATAATATATGATAAGTATTCTATCACTAACAATATGTATATTGAGGGAAATAACATGAAATTTCAATCGTGAAAATTTTATGGAAATCTATTTGAACAAAAAAATTTAAATAAAAAATAAAAAAGATGGATTAGACACCCATACCTTGATAAGTTGATTTATAAAGATTAAGAGGATGAAATTGCCACATAAGTACTCCTTGGGATAAATTTAGACTGGTAGATGAAGTGTAAATCATAATCACTACAATTTGGATTGAATGGGAAAATATATTGGGTGGTAGTGATCTCCTTTTATAGGAGAAAATTTGGGTCTATTTCATCACAATTAATGTTTGGTGATGGTTTGAAATGTAATCACATGGTTGTTAAGTGGGTTTATTGTGTTTGGTGGTAAAATGGAAGAAATGACATGTGAGTATCTGTATTTTATTCATAAAAAGGATTTATATAAGGTGTACATTAATTTTTAACTTGTATAAAATTACGAATCTTCATTTACTGATTTGACCTATATTAATTCTGATTGAAAATTATTAATTTTAATTATATGATTACAAAAAATATATGATTAATCATTCAAAATTTTGTTCATATTCCGAATTTACATGTGAGATCCACCAAACCCAGATCAATTTCTAAAACATGTAAAATTATCTTTAAAGTTAAAATATAAGACAGAGGAATATTAGTGTTTTATACAATATCATGATTTTTTATATGATGTGTCTGTTAGTCTGATTTCATATTAATTATTTAATGAATAATTTTTCATATATAAATTTTTATATGTTTAAACACCACATTAGAATCATAACGTAATGTATATTAATATAATATATTTAGATAATACTTATATAACTCTTATAAGAGTAATTGAATTGATAAGAACATTTTTTTCTATAGTAATTAATATTTATTCGATGAAATTAATTTTAAGTGACCAAAAATAAAATTTGAATAGTTACAAAAATTGGTCTAAAAAATCAAAATTTAAATTCAATTTTTTTTAAAATAAATTAATATGTGTATGCTAATTTAATATTAATGTTTTCAAATAGAGAACATATTTTTTAGATAAAATTATATTTTTAGACATAAACATATATTTATGCATACTTTTTTTAATAATTAAAATTTTAATGAAATAAAATAATTTATTATAAAAAAACTGAATGATATGAAGCTTCCAAATCAATCTGAAATAAAAGTTTACAAAAATGATATTTTAATTAAAAATTCCAAAAACATTTTCCCTTATTATAAAATAGAACAGATATTTTTAAATTGTTACACTGGTTTTATAATTTTTAACAATTGTATTTTTAAAAGGTATAGTTTTACTCATTATAAAATATAAACATGTAAAATATGTTATTAACATATATACCATTCTTATATTATAAAATTATTATAAAAGTCTTAGTTTAAAAAAATATTTTATCCCTAATCATGTGAAAATAATCTTTTTGGGTAAAATACCAAAAAAATATCTCATGAAAAAAATTTCAAAAAAATCAAAAAATTATTTTATTTTAAACAATATAATTTTAATATTCATAATTTAAACATCATAAAATTTTTTGAGAATAAAGGCTCGTTAGAGTGATCATTGTATTATAGTTATGAATGTCATAACTATCTTCAATGTGAGGTTCTCATGATTTATATATCATGACATGAAAACGCATTAGAGGATATTGTGATATTTTAGAGTATAAAATTTGAATGTATTGAAATATTATCCGATGTATGGACTACACAATATGTCAAAGAGAAAAATAATTAAGAAAATGATGGAATTTTGAAGGTTATGCATTTAGATTCTCAGACATGCAGAGAACATGAACTAATTCTTTTTGAATGAAGTCAATGAAAATTATGTGATTCTAGAAGACCAAATGTATATATATGAATATAAATTTAATTTTTCTAGTGAGTAAATAATGTATATCATAATTATGTATAGTGTATAGTATAAACACATGCAACAAAAAATGACATATTTCATTAAATTATAAATTTATGTTTATAGTAAAAATATAATCGAAAGGATTAAAAATAAAAATATTATTAATTAATCATAAAACAAATAAATTATATGATTTAATAAATTGGGATCATCGTGATCTACTATAATAATCACAATGATTGAGAAAACTGTACAACGGAAAGAAAACATTTTTAATCCAATTAACATTTTAGAAAAGAAAAATGTTTAAACATGAAAGGAATTGATGGGAATAATTAATATTTTAAATAATATGTACTTATAATTATTAATAAATATGATAGAATATTAATATTCCCATTTTAATAGTAATACGACCATTACGAGTAGTAATCTAACCATTAAAAATTTTACCATAAACACTATAATAGTTAATTATGTTCAAAATCATAAAACATCCTATAAATAATATTTATAATTAATAAGTTAGGAAAATAAAAATTCTAATTCCATAAATTAAACAAAAAGATTAAAATATCAAAATAAATTATTATGTTTTCTAAAATAAATTATATTTAGGTTATTTATTAAAAATCTTAATTTTAATGTTTATAAATAAAAACCACTTCGGTTTGATTTTTTTATAAAAAATTTTAATTTTTGAAATAAAAATCTAATCAATTCCTAATGTGAAATCATTTATAATTTTTAGAGAAACATACATTTTAAGGGGAATAATAATCATATAGTTTTTAAGAAACCTGTAGGTTTTAAATTTCATAAATCATGATGTAGTAATACCATGAAAAATTCTATATTATTATTATCCACCAAAAAGTATTTAATAATTTAAAATATTCAGGAAATTCAAATTAAAAAACAATAATATTATTTTCCAATTTCCAATGACTAATGTATTACATTATAATTTCTTTCTTTATTCCACTTTCCAATTTCAAAAAATAATGAATTCAGTTTCTAATGGTTTTGGATGACTAAAAAAGGTTATTTGAAATAAAATATTTTTAATAATTTCAAATTTTTCACTGTTATATTTTAACATTGAAATTTATTTTTTTCATATTTTATCCTAAAAAACCTATATTCTAAAGTATACAATGTTTCTCTCCCACCCCATGAAAAAACACATAACGTTCAGTTACAAAATCTAAATATATACCTAATTATCTTCTCATAATCCCAGTATAATCCTTAAATGTTTTCTAGAGTAATATAATTCCATTATTTTGAGGATTTATGGGTCTTAGAAAATGAACAACAGAAAGAAGGAGGAGACATTAATTTTACATTTCCCATTCCTTTTCCACCACTCTTCTTAATCCTTATATTATTTTCTATCCCAAACCAACAAAAATATATTACAAATTATGATTGAAAAATATAAATTAAATTAGAATAAATTAGAGATTGAATTTTAAAAATGTGCATATGTTATACATCACTCATACCCACTTTCGAAAATTTTCTATTTATGGTCCATTATCCACCAATAATGATGTAAAAAAATCTATTCTTATCACCACATGTGTGGATGGTTATAATAAATTATGTATGATATATAAATGTATAAATATATTTAATTATAATCTTATAATTTTAATTTTGTTATTTTTCAAATTGAAACATTCAAAACCAAAAAAATAAAACCATGCCTGAAATCATAATATCAAAACCTTACACCTAAAAAGAATATAATTTTAAAATAAAACACATAAATTAATATTAATATAGATAAATAATTAAAATAGATATATACATGTTTCAGTTTTTGGGAAAATTATATTTATTATATAGGATGAAAAAAAGCGATGAAACAAAATGTGATCTAATATTAGGGTAATTTTCAATCCCAAAACATTAATTTTTGGTTACCTCTTATTTCACATTCTTATCAGTTACTAAATTCATCTAAAAAATTAAAAATTTCTTTTCACTATTATTTCCATCATAATTATATGGGGTATATATAATTATACATCATATAAAATATATCTAATCAAGTTATAAATATTTCACAATGAGGATTAATTTTCTAAAAATTCATATTAATTAATATTGATTTGAATCTTATTTACTTAGTGAATGAGGATATTTTATACCAAAATATTATCTAAATAGTTAATCAGAGAACACCAAGGGTTAATCAGTAAATTATTTTTTCGAATTATTAAAAAACCCATTATTTTCTATTAATTTATTCCACTAATTTGATTGAAATATTTTCTATTTCCAAGTAGAAATCATGATTTTGAGCTATTTATAATGTGACTGCTTGGCCTAGAATTTTATGTATAGGAAAATTGATGGATAACGTGATTTATCTCATGATATTATGTGTATTATGTGGGATATGGATGCATTATTTTTCACAAATTATGATTTTTATTATTTATGTGCCTATGTTATGTATGAACATGATGCTAGTATTGTTTATAACTATGTGTGTTGTTTTATAACTATGTTATGATGATTCATTAACATGAATATGCCACATTAAATGACAGATTTAAAGTATTTAATATTGATTGTAATACTTATTCTATGATTTTGATATGATAATGATTATATTTCTCTTCAATTTACTATTTTACTTACATGTTATCAATTACCTTACTAGGTTTTTAACTCATCACATTCCATTATTTATATACTCATGTGATTATATGTAATAAGTAGAACATGAAAATAATAAGAAGACTACGGAGAAGGATATAAATTAGGTTTGAGTTTTATTATAATCATATAATGTATTAAGATAATTTCTAACAATAATATATCATTATATGATTGAACAAATTTCTATTATTTTATTGATCATAGAAATGATATAACAATCATTCCTGAAAAAACCTATGTTGTTAAAGTTTTTATCAATATTAGGTTTTGTAAAAAGAGGGATTATGACTAAAACTATTAGTGATAATAATAATTAGAATTCAAATTATAAGAAAGCATCCTAAATATTGGTAATGAAATAAGTGGTCTCAACGAATGTTTATCCCAATATAGATCAAACAAATATATTTGGTTCTAGCATAGATTCTGGTAGGGATGATAACCCTAGAAATATCTTCTAGGGAATTAAACCAATATTCACTTGACGAATGAGTAGTAGGCATTAGTAAAAAAAATTGACACTCCAAGGGGATAAATATTAGTAAATTTAAAATCTTTATAAAATATATTATAAAAGATATAAAATAAAAGTTATTACTAATATTTTGGATAGAAATTATAAATGTATAATATCATATAATAATCATCTTGGTTTCTGTCTATTCTAAAAATGTGAATCCCATATAGAATAACATTAGAATTTATTTTCAATTGAGAATAAATTATTCATTAATGATTTAATAATTTATATTTTGTTTCAAAAAAATTATAATATGGGGTGAACCAGGACAAACAAGGCCAAATACCATAATGTGGGAAAATGTAATTACTTTATAAATGAAAATTCCAATTCAATTGGACATGGAGTTTAAGATATCATGGTTGTATATTCTAAGATGTCTCCGACTGTGATTAATAATTTGAACTATGTGGATTTTCCAAATTCACATGATATGATAAAATTATCCATCCAGTCCTTTATCTAACAACAAACACCATGATTTAACGTATATTCTTATAAAAAATAAAAATTATTGGCTATCTTTATGGAAATGATCATTTTATACTATAAAATTAACACACGGATAGTGATACATTGTATATCTATTATTTATCTGGAGAGTATAATCAATTTTGGTAATTTATCAAGAATAAATTCATTAATGATAAAATAGAATAATTTTAGTGGTGAGAAAATAAATAGATATTTGATAATAATTAGTTACATATTACTCATAAAAAAATATATAAATGATTCCTATAACATAATCAAATGTATTATAACACCTCAACATATTAAAATATGAATATCCTAATCAATATATTGAATGAAATGAAACAAAAAGTGTGGAATGAATTATAATATTATGATTAACTAAAATATATTTACTATTATTGATAAATTTTGTATATGATATAGATTGTAATGAATGAAACATTGGGTAATATTGTGTTACATGTGATAATGCTTATCTTAAATAACTTGTATTACACACTAGACTGAGTTTTACAGAATATTAATAATATTATTATTTAAAATTTAAAAAATATAATAGCTTCAAAATTGGGGGTTAGGTATATTATTATCTAAATTTTTAAATTATACTATTGAATCCATTAGTTTCTAATTTATTAGAAATAAAAAAATTATAATATAAAGGAATTTTTTTTATAAAACAATATTTTTACCCTAGGAATTAATTTTATCCAAATAAAATAAATAAATTAATATTAATATATTATCATAATTAGATTTATATGTTATATGTTAAATCAATTAATTGTAAATTCATCAATTATATATGATAGGAATGTGGTAAGAACAAAACCAATTTAATAGAAAAAATGGATTACTTTTCAAAAATGGCTTTTTTGTCACTTATTAGATGATCAACTATTTTAAAAATAATTTTATACAATTTTGAAATTATTATTTTTAAAAATGTGCCTCATTTTTTAATTAATAATTTAAAATTTATCTTTCGGTGAATTATTGCTATTATTCTGAGAAGATTCATTTTTATTGAATAGTGAAAAAATACATAATTTTATTTCATATACATTTTCATCAAAATAATTTTCATTTATAGATTATATATATAATTTGTTTTAAATTAAAAAAATCATTTATAAATATATAATTCAAATTTTGTTCAATTAAATCATTTTGTGTATAGAATTTAGATATAAAAACATAATAAACATTTGGCCTTTTTTACAATAAAAACCTGCTTTCTCGTCGCATATGCGAGATTAATTAAAACTAATGTTTACCAATTTTATGGATTAAATTAGGAAAAATGAGTTCAATATTTTTAATTATAATAATTTATAATTTATAAAATTTTCTTCATAATTTGTTTACCAGTGTTATTAGTGAAAATGTTAAAATTAATTACAGTGATTAAGAGAAAAATGAGTTTACCAAGGGTCTAATCATTAATCATAAGGTCGTAAATGAGCCACAAGTTTATTGAAATACCATTTCATGGAAATATTTACACATTATCCCTTATATTATATATATTGATCCATTTGTTGAGCTACATTACATGAATATAATGTTTTATCAGTTAATAATTTTCAAAAAATACATTATTTCCACTCACCCCACTTATAAAAGGTCACCCACTCTCTTCCAGTATCCATACCAAAAAAACATACTTATTCAAAAAATACCTAACTAAATAACCCCAAACTCCCATTCACCTGTAATAGAAACTTTATTATGGGTACAAATAAACCCTTTGATGTTTTTAGTTCAAACATAATGAGGAAACTTGATAAAGAGATAATGATCTAATTTTTATTATTTCCTTCTTAACCATCTACAATTCCTATTATTCAATATTATATAATAATAAAAATATATTACATATACTTAAATGCTTTTATATAATTTTTATTACCTAAAACATTAACCACTTCCATCAAATGTGTTGTGAAATCATTATTTGTGTGTGTGGCTGACTACCTCCTTATGAACTAATGTCATTCATTTTTCCATTACCACCATTAAAGGAATTGGATAATGATAGATTTTTAGTCCATATATTATATATATCATATTTATTCTTATTTAATGTTTCTATAATAAGTATATCTCACATAAAATCATACATTATATTTTGTGGGAATATAATAATGTCAATCATGTGTACTATAGACTACCGCCTGACAAAGAGATAAGATTCATTCACTCTTTACATGAAATGTGTTAAGGATGAGTTTAATAATAATATTATATATATATGATAGAAAAATTATAATATATTAATAATATATATATTTATATATAATTTATTTTTCTTTTATTCAATATTATAATAAAATGATAACATAGTTCACGTGTAAGTATGACCTATTATCTCCATGAAAGGTGTATTTGAATTTTAATCACCAAATAATATGGATTAATATAAAAACACATATACTAAATATAGATCATTTTTAATAAATATAAATAAATCATTAGATGATTAAATCATGATCTAATTAAAATGAAAATAAAATACCATGTGAAAAAAGTTTCAAAATTAAATCATTTATTAGACGAAATGAAGAAAATAATGAATGATTATTAAGGAAAGGGTAATAATATGTTATAAAATGATCATTTATTATGTCATAAATATTAATATTATTTTGTTATAAGTAAATAAAATGCTTAAAACTATTATATAAGAGTTCAATGCCAGCACGATCCAATGGAGAGCCTGAGGAAAGGGATTGTGTCTCAATTTCAATTCACTGATGAATATTATGTTATTATGCCCCTGATTAATTTTATATGATGTATATACTTCGAATTGGATATTTAATACCATCAATACATCATTACTCATGTAATTTTTTGTTTGAAATTCAATTTATCTTTAGTGGGTATTTGAAATAAATGAACCAAATGGTAAATAATTCCTTAATATAATTTTCATTCATTAGGTTAAAAATACACATCCTTGATCATGATATTTTATTTTTATGTGTATAATTAATATGGACTATATATTGTTTTTATTTAAATATCTTTAATTTTTATTTACATTTGATACACATAATTGATTAATTGATTAATTATGTCTTCAATTTTATGTTTGTTTTAAGGGTTTATTTCAAAACCTCATACTAATATAGATTATTTATTAATTAATTTAAATTCATGTAAACTATATGATCCTAGTTAAATAATGATTTAAATATTATCCTACTATGGTTATAAATGTTATTTTTCAACAGATGGTACCATTTTTTTACTCTTTTATACATATAATTATTGAGATAATGTTTTAATAAAATTCAACTAAATTTTTATCATAGATTGGGAATATGTTTTCATACAAAACCATTTTTTATATAAATGTATTCAAAACTATTTATATCCTTCTAAAAATGGATTATTAAATAATATTTAAAAAAAATATTTTTAAAAAATTATTTCAAATGATTCTTCTTTTTTCTTTTTGTATAAGGAAAATTTATAACAATTTTTATGTTAAAAATCTAATGATCAATATGAAATTTATTGAATTACCTAATGAAATGACCAACATTTATTTTAATCTTCCAATGATATTTAAAATTTTTAGATTGAAATGAATTTTTTTCAAATGTTATTTAAAAATAAGAGGTGTTTCAAAAAAAATTTAGACAGAAATAGATATTTTCCTCATAAAAGTTTTAATAATATTCTTTAATGTATTTCAATTCATCAATGAAAAAACTATTTATTTTTCATGTATTCTAGTGGAATTAGATTTTACTGACACCATTTTTATTCTTTCTCTATTTGAATAATTATTATTATAACTAAATAAAGTATTAAAATTCACATCATTGATTTATTTTTATAGTCATTAACTTTCCCTTGAAATATTTAATTTTCAGTGACCATATGACATTAAATTTCATGTAATATTCATATTAGTTATCATGGATACTTTTATTTTGTAAAACTGATATCATTTTCTCATAGATTAATTTATTATATATGCAAATAGTTTTAAATAAATAAACTTTTTTTAATATCGATAATTGATCATAAGTAACATTATTTATTAATCAAAGTAATTATTTATTATATTATGAATGATTTGGACCAATTGACATGAGTGGGGCCTAGTTAAGGATATTCCCTCAATGCATTTTTAATCATAGGGTTTTAACCAATTTGATAGGATATGTAAAAATTTTTCATACACATTGGTTTTAAAATATCATGAAAAATGATCAGGATAGAAAAGGTAAAATGTTTCAATGAAATAGGATATTAAAATAATTAAGAATATCCATCATTTTGAATTTAGTTATTACTATATATGCTATGTTCACAATGATAAAATCTATATATGCATTTCCTTATATTTTTATTGAATAAATGGAATATTTGTCCATTTATTTTCCTTTCCATATTGATTATATCATAAAAAGTTATTTAAATGGAATATGTTCTTAGTTATTTTCCCTGTTTTTCTTTATTATTCTTATTGATTCAAAGTATCTTCCTATAATAAAAAATCTATAATTATAATTTGATCACACACTTATTTTTTTCCCTTTCCCTAGGATTACATGAGTTCAACTATAACTGATATGAAGTGGTATTCTATGTGTAATAAATTTATTCTAAATAAAACTATAATTTAATTTGTGTTTTCATTTATAATATAATAACCATTAATGTATCTATTTTTCCTAGACTACATTATTATTTTATATTTTTGGAAAAATTTCCCTTGTATCTTTTTCTAATGTAATGGTAGCATGCGCTAGATCAAGGATTCTAGGGTCATGTTTGCCACAAAACATATTTTATAATGCGTAGAATAATCCCTATGAACTATATTTGAGAAATTATAAATTATGTAAAAAATATCTTATGATATAATTTTAGGATAATTGTCCATGAAAATCCTATTTTCTTTAAAATGATGAGATTATGTGGTTTTTATTTGAAATTAAACCATTTCTAGATACTACAAGTGGAATTGGATCTATCACATATATTCTTAATAGTACAAACTCTGAAATGTTCATGTCTATCTTTACTCTAGAATAACATGGTATATGATAGTGTGGCTTACTACACACCTAGTTTTACACTCATTTGGGATATTTTTAGGATAAATCAAATTTTATGTAAATTTTTTTTTGAAGGGTATGAATATATAACGACATTTAATGATGAATGTTAAAACCTAGAAAAAGGAATTTCCTATTTGGAAATAAAATATATGATGTACTTATGTATTGTGATTAATGAATTAAATTTTAAAATTGTTTTTATCAATGTTAGTTTAGTGATAAGAATTATGAAAAGTCTACGGATTGTTTTATATTTAAGAAAAAAATACATTTTTATTAACATTAGTGTAATAATTATTATCATGGGTTTATGGGTTTAGTTATGATCACACGTTCGATGTCTTAAACACCCATATTGAAAATTTGTGTGTTAGGAAAGTCACTTGATTAAGGAATTTTTAGTGAAATATAGGATAAGTATATTTATTATTTGATTTTTTATGAAAAATTACTTTATATTTTATAAGAAAATGTATAATAGTTGTGATATCCATCAGTCATGATAGAGACATTATAGTCAATGATGATTTATTTGACTTTATGTAAAAATGGTTTCATTAAAACCCATATTAATATTGTTATTTAATGGTTAGTTTTAATTAATGAATTTCCATCATTTTTTGGGAACATTATAATAATTTTAATAAACTACTGTAGTAATATAAAACAATTTCCACTAGGTAACAAAAAAACACGTCATGAAATTCCACTTATGTTGAACCCATGATTGAATCGGGATAAGGTTTTGCGCATACCAAAGACTTCTGTGAAGTCTTATTTAATATTTCATTTTTAGTTAAATGATTGAGAAAACTAATATATATTAACTATGAACCATTGGTTAATTTTGAACATTATAGATTAATTTATTGACCATATTAGGTTTTTAAAATAGGTATTGATAGATGAAAGAAATTTTCACTCTTTTATGGATTTTAAAATCCATTAAAAGTTATTTTATTTCTTCAGGAATAAAAAATTTAATTTTTTTGATATTTATTTCCTGGAATAATTAATGAATTATAAATTTATCTATTTAAAAAAGAAGGGTGGGTTTTTTATGAAATAGAAATAAATATATTATGTATATTTTCTTACCCTCAAAACTGTAAATGAAATACTAAATCTTCTGAAAAGTATCTTGAAATATAAATGTCATTATATTGAATTCATATCCGATTAATCAATGTTTATTTCGATAAACATAGTTTTATGGTTTTGAGGCCCATAAATATCTATATAAAAATAAAATTATTATTATCAATGACCTCAACCACATTATGTAATTATTTACACTTTTCATTAAAATCTATATCTTCACATCCCACTAATGTTCTCATATGTAAAAATCTAGTTATATATTATTCTATAATTACATTGTACATCCCTTTAAATATTATTAGGTGGGTATTTTATTATCCCCTTAATTATTTTTGGATTTCCAATAAAATAATTTCCAAATGACAGTCCCTTGATAATCGGAAAGAATAATTAATTGAGAGGATGCAATTTATTTAATGCAGGGAGAGTGCAACACCCTAAAATTTTAAAAATTGAATATATGAATCGTTATTATTTATGACACGCAACAAGAAGAAACTATGATAATTTAATATAAAGAGAAATTAAATAATATTTATTATTATAGGAAAAATAAATATATGATATATCTTATAATGCACACAAAACTGAGATATATTGTAATACACATGACAACAACCATCTCTGATAGCTTGTATTACATGCAACACTGAGTATTAATGAATACTATTAATATGATTATTTAATATATAAATTATCTCTTAGACATTAAATTGGAGGTTATGAATAGTATTAAATAACATATAAAAATATATTATAGAAATCATTGATTTCAAATTAATTTAAAATTAAGATAAAATTTAGTGGAATATAAAGGAAAAGTTATCATAAAATCTATTTTAAGAGCCCAAAGGAATTATAACATTTTAAATTAAAATAATTAATATTAATTATTAATAATAATTTTTTTTATATATTATATATTTATTTATTTTTTAATTCAACTCATATATTTGATATAATTAAAATATGAAGAAATAAAATTTTATGCATAAAAAACTATATTCCTCAAAATTCCATTATACGACCTTTTAATGGAACCCTTGTTTTAAAACTAAATTTCAACACACTTATAAAAATTATTTGACAAATTATACATCATTTTTTAAAGATGTATTTCAAAATAATTATACAGTTAATATTTTTTTTCTGAGAAGTTTTATTTTTCTGATGAATAGTGTAAAAACATGAGTTTTAATTGAGAGAATAATTATCTAATAAATATTTATAATTTTAAATTATATACTAATTGTTTTTAAATTTATAAAATTTAAATTATACAAATATAAATTATTTTTATGTAATTTATACCATTTTATATTTCATTTTTAATTAAATACCTATTAATAATTTTAACATTATTACGATAAAAATCAACTTTCTCATCCTGTCTCTAAGATTAATTTTTACATAATTTTTTCCAAATTATGATGATATAATTTTAAAAAAAAATCCATATTTGGAATCATAGAAAATTATAATTTATAATATGTTCAACTTAATTTTTCAACCATATGATTTGTGAAAACAATTAATAGAAAAATGAGTTCCCCATGAGATTAAACATTATTCTTATGGGAAAGATGACCTAGAGACATGTCCAAAACGAATTGGATTTATATATTTATAAAAAAAATATTCGAGTCTCTATATTGGTCCATTAATAGAGCCGCATTACCTGAAAAAAAAATGTTATATGACTCAATAGATTTTAATAATTATTAGAGTTACACTCACCCCACTTTTATTGGGAAACACCCTCTCTTTCTATCTTCACACTATAAAAAACATTGGTTCACCCAATACCTACCCAAACCACTTCCCAAATTCCATAACCTTATACTAAAATCATTATACAATGAATAAAGGAAAAAATGTGTGGTTTTAGTAAAAACCTAAGGATGATAAATTAAGATGAGGTAATGGTCTTGTATAAAAAATTTTAATTGATTTTCTTCTCCACCAAAATAAATTTATTATCAAAAAATTGTTAAGGAATAAAATAATTTTCATACATGTTATTAGAATTTTTAATGATTTTTTAGGATTGATAATTTCACGCACTTGCATTAAATACTATATGAAATAACCATTCATGTGTATGGAAATCTACCGCCTTACAAACCGATGTTATTAGTTTTTCCATAACCACCATTAAAGGTTATGAGTAATGATAGACTTATAATTTATATATGATATATATATATATACTATTTCTGATATTTTATGATTTTTAATTTACTAGGTCAAAAAATCCTTGATGATTTCAATGTCATGGGAACACGATTACATCACTCGTGTATATGGTGGACTAGCACCTCGTGAAGCGATGTGATTTGTTCAATGTTGCCATAGAATGTTTTATACATTTGTTTAATAAGATTATTTTATATACATGAAATTAAAATGATAGTGTAGTGATAATTTATATATATATATCAATTATTTTAATTTTTTCTATGTGATAATAAAATGGAAACAATATTCATTCATACGTACGACCTACGATTCGCATGAACGATGTATTTCATTTCTAATAATGAAATTTTATGGATTAGACTGAATAAATGTTAAATAAATATTTAATTTTCATACATCATATTTTACATTCTAAATATGATGAAATCATTTTCTATGATAGAGGATAAAAAATCAGAACACAAGAGAAAATTGAACCATCTATAACATGAAATGATGAAAATATTGAAATATTATAATTTAAAGTGGAATAATATGTTATAAAAGGATTATATATGATACCATAAATATAATATGGTTCTAGTATATGTTAATAAAATTTTAAAACCAATATACATTAAGTTAATGAAAGTAAAACCCAAAAGAAAGTGTTAGGTAAGGGATTCTACACTAAAAAATAATTATCCTTTCCTAATAAGTGTATATCTAATGGTAAAAGGGAATTTCATTTTGGTAAACTCTTTGACGAAAAAAAATTCCTATAACTAAATATTCGTTAAAAACCCTTCCACTGAGTGTTACTGAAAAAGATAAAATGATTATAATTCAATTAATATTATACAAAAATATAATATATATGTTGGTTAAAATGTTTAGAACTAGATTAACAAAACTAATATATCTATTGGTAATATAATTAATATTTATAAAAATATCAGCAACTAATAACTGTTTGTAAACTATACTATAAATTTTTTTATTCCAATATTTATAGGTAAAATTTTATAATATATTTATTAATTTAATTATATATTTTTATATAATTATGTTTGTTATATAATAAATAAAATAAATTCTTATATTAAAAAACAAAAAAGAAGAATTTATTTGAAAAACACGCTCTTATTGGTGTTGGTGCCTCAAAACCAACTTCTTTATGCTTTTCCATAAACATGTTTTCATTGGATTGATATTAATAAAATTATTATCAAGTAATCATTGTTCTTATGTGTAACATTGGATGTGATAGTGTCCTAGGAGTTGCTATAACACTAGTTGGTAATAACAGTTCCCCAATATAATGAGAACCTAGAAGTTCTATGACACTATTCCTAGATTAATGTTGTATAGTTTGATGATATAATTTCAAGGACACAAATGATACAATATGTAAGGGGTGAATACACCTTGGACAGTGAGAAACCTTCTCATGGTGTACTCCCTTGGTGATATCCAGTAGGATATTATGAAATGGGTTCCGATGGTTGGAAATGCACATTAATAAGTATCATTGGATGTTCCTTTCTACGGTCATGTGTATCATTTAATTGACCATAACATTTTTATTAAGGGGTTTTATGAATTGTTCCCCTATTCATATTTTCAAAAACAATGATTACTTATGTTAGCAGTGAGTTAGGGTATGTTGAGGCCACCACAAGTAATAATGAATTACTGAATAGTGTGAGACAGGATTTGACTCTTCTGTTCTATAATGATAGTTGATATCTCAGGCACATTCATAGATATGATATATCTTAGATAAATCCATGTCCATGTTGTTATATAGGAATGTTCAATATATGATTAGTCAAAGAATGATAAATCAAACACATGGGTTGATGGAACTTTCATAAATCCCACATGAATGGACATATTGTGAAAATGAGATTGTATTACATGGCATGTGTTTGTATTATGTGCAATGTCGTTTTGCAATTAACTTATTTCTCTATGTGTTCCTTGGCATTTTTCTAGATGTTGGATATGGACTTTAGGCTACCCTAACTAATGTTAGTAAAAAAGAGGCCTATAGGGTTATACACCAAGTGTGTCTAGTATCATAGTTAAATAATATATTATTTATTTTTTAACCAATCAAATAAAAATTATTCTCATTTTTTATTTAATAATTATTCATGGACACCTGATAACATTTATTTTGATAGTTATTATTCGAGAGAATATTATCTAGGTGGAATTATTAAAAAATATTTATACTTTATTTACTAAATATAATATTTATATATTTATTGGAAAATAATGTAGTGATATTTATCTAATAGATAAATAGTTATTATAAAATGATCCAAAAATAAGGTGGAAACAATAATGTTGTTATTATTATTTGACATGGGGGTTTCTGTGGGATTAATAAAATAATTAATCCACTTGTAAAAAATATTTATTATTACCCTATTAAATTAAATGAATGTTATATTATTCTCTTATTAGCCAAGCGCAAGCCGAATAATGATTATGTTTGTAGTACACAACAAGTTAGGGAAATTATATCAATCTTAGAGAATTCAACCCTCTACAAGAACACTCTCATGAATGAGATAGATCCTCCTCTACCAGATTAAGGAGAATGCTTCATAAGCCACTCTCAAGGTAATTGAATTTGTAAATCACAAGTGCAAAGATCTTCCATGCTAGCACACAGAGACACCTTTGATGAAGAAATAATTACTATAAAGGTAATTACATAATATAATTCAATTAATTATAAAAAAAATCTATTGATCCTCTCTCATGGATTTGGGATTCGATTCCTTTGTATAAATACTGGATTTAATTTAGTGGAAACCGACATTGATCCTCATATTGATCCTGAATTTTTCATCGAATATGGAAATAAATTAATGTTGTGCACTGCCCATACCATGCTTCCGCTGTGACCAGAACAAACTTGTGGTATCTGAGTAGGAATATTAATGATTATAAATATTTAGTTTCATTGATGATTTACGCATTCATAATTTTGTTTTTAAATTCGCGTTTAATCATTAATTAAATATGAATTACATGATCTATTTCATCCATCATTGTTTATCATAGATCTGTAATAAACGATAATTTTTAGGAATAAAATAAAACCATGGAACTTATCCGGAGGATCCAATGATCATTGCGATACAACAAGAAACTACAATCTATGCAATCAAAAATTCACATTGTGTAGCATTTTTAATGCATTATGATTTGGTTCAGTAATCAATTTAGGATTTTGAGTTAATTAGGAATTAATGAAACTATTAAAGAACATTAACCCATGTAGTGTTTAACATGATTATCTAGCACACTGAAACTGGACTAAATGCCATGGGACTCAGTAGACATGACGTGTAGTCCCTTCAGGTCTAGGTCATGTTTTTTATCCCATACATGGATTTTGTAGAGACCTGAAGCCTGACGTACATAGACTTTGCATTACTTTTGTGGAATACTTAGTACATAAAAAAACACACACACACAAGGATCGTAATAGTTTAGTGTCTTTGGAAACATGGAACGTAATCTTCTAATCGTGGTGAAAGATCTTCAAAATATCCCATAAAGATCTTCCTTTTTTACCTAAAACCTTTCATTATATCCTGTGGAAAAGAAAACATAAAAGGGTGAGCTCAAATGCTCAGTAAGGGTAAACAAAAGAAATATCAATCACATCATATTCATAAGAACATAACATTTTGGAAATTATAACCTGCAAAAGAGAGCATAATTTCAAAACATGGGATAAATCATGGTAGTGAAATGTAATCACAATAATCATAACATAAAACATGAAACTTTGTGGCATTCACACATAATCATATAGAATCATTTTTTGTTAGTCAAGACTCATTGCCAATTCTATCTTAGTGGACAATGTCCCTTTCTGAATCGAGTAACCCTCGTTTTAGTCCTGTTTCACTGAACCGGTATAACCTACCATTCCGGCCATGTCTATCTCATGAGATATAAAATCTTTACCCAATGCATTGGAGGGAGATATAGGTCCCACCCATCTCATAATGATACCATTCTTATGTGTGCCACAAAATCATAAACCATACATCATTTCATAACCCATGTAATAAAAATGGGATTCTTAAACAACATGACATCATAAAACAATTCATATAAGATAAAGGAATTCATAAAAATAATTCCATCACAACATAATCAAATAAATGTAATAATATGGGTAAAAACAGAACCCTATATTATCATAGATGGAAAATAATTTTGATAAAACACTTGAAATGAATTCTTGAGGAAAATATCCTTTCTTCTTCAAAAACACTTTCCCTTTCATAATATGTCATACAATTATAAACTAAAAGAAGTTTATTAAAAATAAACTTGAATACTTGTAAAGGAAACTTCGTGGAAATAATGTTTTCAAAATACATTTATTCCGTATAAGTTAAAAAAACATTCTTCGTCCATTTTTCGGAAAAGTCAAAAAAGTACCTCGTATGAAAAACGAAAAAAGATTCCTTTCATATCTTTTACTAAAAAGTCACCGAAGGGTAAAATTAGATTTAAACAATTGTAGGTGGATGGAAATAATATTGCATACTGAGGAAACATGGATTTGGATGATAAAATACACCCCAGTAAATACTAAAGTATAAAAAATCTCGGATAAAAATGAGATTGTGATATTTCCCTTACCTTAGGTCCGATTTGCTTTGTACGTGTCCGAAGCTCCTCTTCATTGGAACGCTTCTTTGAATCCTCCACTTAGGGAACTAATATTGGTCTTTGAAGAAGACCAGGACCTCTAGGATTATTTTAGGGAAGTGGAGAGGAGAAAATGGCAGGGGTTGGCCGAGCTTGAGTGCTCAATTTGGTGGGAGGAGGAGGGGGAGGAGGTGCCCTTTTATAAGGGAGGAGAGGGGCACCTTAGGAATATCTCAAAATATTATTTTATATTAAAGTCAAAATCGGTTTATAATGGTTCCAAAGGGTCTTATTTAGAAGCTAAAGTGGGGAAGGGTCGAAATCCTATCAACCAATAGGATTTAGACAAGTTTAGGTTATTATTTTAACCTTATCAATTAGATTTAACTTTAAGTTAACTAATTTAACTTTTACCATGTCTTCTGTTTTCTTACACTAGATGGTTAATACACTTACTATAACATGCCAAACATACCCCAAATTGTTTATTATTAATATATATATCCTTATATAAGTCATTTGGCCGAACCTTAGATTTTTAGGAATAAAATAACAATTAATAATATAATATTTGATTTAAAAACTATTTTGTGTCAATTTTGACACTATTTGATATATGATTTTTGTGAAAGTCATAACAGAATTATATGTTCGAAAAAAGTTGATTAAATCAACACTAATATATCATAGTAACCTAGAAAATTAGTGTAATTCATAAAAAGTCTCAAATTACATTCATTTGAGCATTTATAACATCAATTATGTTAATATTTCCTTAAAAGGGTAATTACTGCATCATCGTTGTGTCATAAATAAATTAATTTATTTGAAGTTTAAAAATTATAAATAAACTATCATTATGTAGGAAATATTTCTAGATTTCTAATGAATATTTATAGTCGAATTTATCTTATGTATAACCCCATATTAAAAATGTTTTAGTTATTAAACTTTGATTTTAACTATTTTAACTATTCATTAAATAAAATAATATTAAATGTCATAATCTAATCCAAGTGGGCCTAAATGATAATATTTTACACTTAAGGTTGTTTTTGGTCGAGATACACTTGTACAATAGAATTAGGACATGTGTTAGGGTAATATTAATATCATTCTTACCCTTAATTACCCTATTTACTTTTAACCGTGGTAAATAAAAGTAAAAAGTTACTATTCACCAAAAATTATTTTCATCTCATTGAACCACATTTTACTTACTGACATCAACTTTGGCTCTCGGATTTTTGAAATTCCATTCACAGAAGCGGTAAAATTATGTTTTATGAAAAATTCAGTTTTTAACTACCACTTAGTAGTTTCACTATTCATCAAAAATTGATGTTTTTCAGAACAATGCCAAAATTTCATCCTAATCTATATTTCATATTCCGAATTCAAAAATGAAGTCTATTTTGCCAAATTCATAACATAGAAATTACATTAATTAATTTTATAATTAAATCCCACTGTTAAAACAAATAGCGTGTTTTTAAGAAACAATATCTATCAAAAGATTGACACTTGAGTATGTCTGGTTTAAATGTGAAATTACATCCAATGACCAACATTGTATTAAATTGTAAAAATATATTCTAAATATACTTTAAAACAACTCAAATTAATAATTTATCACTATTAATTATTTTGATTAAAAAATTTGTTTTTAATTATAATTTAGTAATTTTCACTATTCATCAGAATATGGAAGTTATCCGAAAAGTACCAAAATTTCACCTTTGGGTAAATTCGATACTCCGAATCCAAAAATGAATTCCATTTTGAAAAATAAAATTTACAAAATTTCAAAAAGTGGTTATTACTATTCATAACGGCTAGTTTTAAAAATATTTTAATAGCATATCGTTGTTTCGTGAAACTCAGTATTGCGTACTACACACGCTATCGAGGAAGGTTGTGATTGCGTGTAATGCAAGGAAAGTCAAGGATGTGCGTTGTGCAAGCTCCTTTTGGTGTAGCGTACAACACAAGACATTAGTGAAATTAAAAATAATATTTTTCATAAAATCTCAGGTTGTTACATTCTACCCCCCCTAAAATGAATTTCGCCCTCGAAATTCGTCGGGGTTATAAATGGTTTACTATTTCGAGGATTATTTGATAGAAACCCACATCGTAAAAAGGAATAACAAAACTTATCTTTAAAAACAAAAGTATGAAACGTAACGGTTACCCAAATAAACTAATCACTGTGTTTCCACATAGGTGAAAATATGGATATGGAAGAGAAATCTAACCATCATGTTCTGATGGAAAGTGGTAGAGAACATGGCTATGGAAAATCTAGCAATCACAAAGCCATAAATTTGTGATGATCTAAGGTACCATCTGATTCATTAGGAATAATATCACTATGACAACATTTTTGGTTTTCATGATCGTTTCCCTAAAGTTGAAGAATTTGAATTAGAATAAATACTTACTTTATTTTGGTACAATCTCACTATTTTTCGTGCCTTGAACAATTTCCACTTCATCTCTTATATAAATGAAGTTGAATTTGTTATTCGTGAAGTGTTAGCAGATCTTGTGAGGGAATGACGGTTCATTCCATATGTCTCAAACAAAAGGTTAGCAAAAAGTTATTAAATATACATAGGTCATTCTATAGTGAGATTAATCAAATATGGTTCCTAAAATGAACTTATACTTCACATATCATACTGATTAATATAATGAAACTAGTTTCTACTAAACAGGGTCTTCCTGTAGGTCAGTGGTAGGAGATAAAGGCCAGTCGCACATCAGTTGTGAGTTCGATTCCCACAGCCTTGTCCGAAGCGATGGGTTGTCGCCCGTCCTGCAGGTTTTCCTTTTTCTAAAACTACATTACTATAACATCCCATCAATAATATCGAAAAAAACTTCTATCCTTAAACAATACTCACTTATGTCCAACATAATCCATTTCAATCTTTAGGTTTATCCATAATACTGCAGTCCACTCTCATAACATAGTGAAAACGATTACCAGAGATTTAATACCATCGTTGATCCCCATATATCATAAGATATGTTTTGTTGGTCACATTCCAAACATTCAATGTCCTTAATCATGTATTCTATTGAATACCTTAGTGAAAACATGAATGCAGTTTAAAGTTAATCACTTTCCACATACCAAAATCCTCAAAATTTTATATACTCAAACCATGATATCAATCATGAGCTCATGAATACTATTAAACATTTCATTTTCTCGTTTTCCCTTCATTATGCGCATATCATCTTATTTCCAAAAAAATATCTCAATCACTTTGAATACCACATCAATAAATATTGCAATACTCAATAATACAACATTATTTTGGAATCCCATTACATAAACACTTAATCAGTCCACCACATCGTTGTCATATTCAACATTGCCAATAGTGATCGCATGTGACTTCCCTTTGTCCTTTTCCTTCAGTGGTTGCTCATGTTGATCATCACTAACCCTTGGATTAGGGAATTTATTAGCATAATGCCCCATTTCCTTGCACTTGAAACATTGAAGTGTTGGTGGTATGTTCTCTGCAGTGTTTGCTTTCTTCACATCATTAGAATTCATTTTTCCATTACTTCGACACTCAGATGCTCGATGACCTTCTTTTCCACACTTAAAACATTTTCTAGTCCCTTTAAGACAATATCAACCATGCTTCTTTCCACACTTTGTGCATAAGGAAACATTCATATTCTTTTCACCACTATTCTGATATTTCTCCTTGAAGTCCATCTTTCGTTTCTTGTCAAAACCATGAGATGGATATGTAACACCAACTTCCATTTCAACCTTGATAGCACATCGCACAATTTCTTCAGAACTACTGAAGTCTCTTATAGCTAATGCCCTTCGAAGACTTGGTTTTAAGCCACTGAAAAATCGATCAAATTTACTTTCAGGTTGGATGATAATGCCAGATGCATACCTTGCAAGTCTTGTAAAATTCACTTCGTATATACCAACAGATTCATCATCCTTTTGCATTAGTTAAAGAAACTCCTTCTCCATCTTTGTTCGAAGAATACGGGGGAAGTACTTACTGAAAATTAAGTTCTTGAACTCGTCCCATTCCATGGAATCAATTTCATCCCTTTGCCTCGTATTCTTAATAAGATTCCACCATTGATCAGCATCACCATCCAAACGATATACTGCTAAGATGACTTTATCATGTTCAGAACATTGAAGAACTGAAAATATTTTTTCAGTGGTACTGATCCATTGTTCAGCAATAAGTGGATCAGAAGACCCACTGAAAGAAGGTGGATGTTGCCTCATGAAGGACTCAATAGAATATTGTTCCCTTCTCTGGTCATTTGGAAGTCCAGAATGATTCATAGCTTGTGCAAGTATAGCAATAAGATTTTTCACTCCATCTCCCATAACATTTGTTTGTTTAGGAGGGCAATCATTGCATTGTCCATTGCATTGATCAACACGATTCCTTCGGGTTCCAGCCATCGTCTAAAACACAAAAAGAATAGTGTGAGAGGCAAAAATCATTCTAGGGAAAACAACATAATAAAGGGGGAGTACCTTCAATATCTAACATCTTAGGTTTAATTCTATGATCGTTAGCGTAATTATAGTACTATAACCTATACGTATACTTAACCTTAGAGACATCCCTAGACACACCTTAGAAATATCTCTAGGGATCTCACTAACGTTTTCGCATCCTAGTTTCCAAAGGTTGACTAAACCTTTCCTCTGATACCAACTATAGAGACCTGAAAGCCTGACGTACATAGACTTTACATTACTTTTGCGGAATACTTAGTACATAACAAAAACACACACACACAAGGATCATAATAGTTTAGTGTCTTTGGAAACTCGGAACGTAATCTTCTAATCGTGGTGAAAGATCTTCAAAATCTCCCATAAAGATCTTTCTTTTTTTACCTAAAACCGTTCTTTATATCCTGGGGAAAAGAAAACATAAAAGGGTGAGCTCAAATGCTCAGTAAGGGTAAACAAAAGAAATATCAATCACATCGTATTCATAAGAACATAACATTTTGGAAATCATAACCTGCAAAAGAGAGCATAATTTCATAACATGGGATAAATCATGGTAGTGAAATGTAATCACAATAATCATAACATAAAACATGAAACTTTGTGTCATTCACACATAATCATAGAGAATCATTTCTTGTTAGTCAATACTCATTTCCAAGACTATCTTAGTGGACAATGTCCCTTTCTGAATCAAGTAACCCTCGTTTCAGTCCTGTTTCACTGAACCGGTATAACCTATCATTCCAGCCATGTCTATCTCATGAGATATAAAATCATTACCCAATGAATTGGAGGGAGATATAGGTCCCACCCATCTCATAATGATACCATTCTTATGTGTGCCACAAAATCAGAAACCATACATCATTTCATAACCCATGTAATAAAAATGGGATTCTTAAACAACATGACATCATAAAACAATTCATATAAGATAAAGGAATTCATAAAAATAATTCCATAACAACATAATCAAATCAATGTAATAATAGGGAAAAAAACAGAACCCTATATTATCTTAGATGGAAAATAATATTGATAAAACACTTGAAATGAATTCTTGAGGAAAATATCCTTTCTTCTTCAAAAACACTTTCCCTTTCTTAATATGTCATACAATTATAAACTAAAAGAAGTTTATTAAAAATAAACTTGAATACTTGTAAAGCAAACTTTTTGGAAATAATTTTTTAGAAATCCATTCATTCCGTATAAGTTAAAAAAAACATTCTTTGTACTTTTGTCGGAAAAGTCAAAAAAGTACCTCGTATGAAAAACGAAAAAAGATTCCTTTCATATCTTTTACTAAAAAGTCACCGAAGGGTAAAATTAGATTTAAACAATTGTAGGTGGATGGAAATAATATTAAATATTGAGGAAACATGTATTTGGATGATAAAATACACCCCAGTAAATACTAAAGTATAAACAATCTCGTATAAAAATGAGATTGTGATATTTCCCTTACCTTAGGTCCGATTTGCTTTGTACGTGTCCGAAGCTCCTCTTCTTTGGAACGCTTCTTTGAATCCTCCACTTAGGGAACTAATATTGGTCTTTGAAGAAGACCAGGACCTCTAGGAATATTTTAGGGATGTGGAGAGGAGAAAATGGTAGGGGTTGGCCGAGCTTGAGTGCTCAATTTGGTGTGAGGAGGAGGGGGAGGAGGTGCCCTTTTATAAGGGAGGAGAGGGGCACCTTAGGAATATCTCAAAATATTATTTTATATTAAAGTCAAAATAGGTTTATAATGGTTCCAAAGGGTCTTATTTCGAAGCTAAAGTGGGGAAGGGTCGAAATACTATCAACCAATAGGATTTAGACAAGTTTAGGTTATTATTTTAACCTTATCAATTAGATTTAACTTTAAGTGAACTAATTTAACTTTTACCGTGTCTTTTGATTTCTTACACTATATGGTTAATACACTTACAATAACATGCCAAACGAACCCCAGATTTTTTATTATTAATATATATATCCTTATCTAAGTCATTTGGACGAACCTTAGATTTTTAGGAATAAAATAACAATTAATAATATAATATATGATTTAAAAACTATTTTGTGTCAATTTTGACACTATTTGATATATGATTTTTGTTAAAGTCATAACAGAATTATATGTTCGAACCAAGTTGATTAAACCAACACTAATATATCATAGTAACCTAGAAAATTAGTGGAATTCATAAAAAGTCTCAAATTACATTCATTTGAGAATTTATAACATCAATTATGTTAATATTTCCTTAAAAGGGTAATTCCTGCATCATCGTTGTGTCATAAATAAATTACATTATATGAAGTCTAAAAATTATAAATAAAATATCATTATGTAGGAAATCTTTTTATCTTTCTAATGAATATTTATAGTAGAATTTATCTTATGTATAACCCCATATTAAAAATGTTTTAGTTATTAAACTTTGATTTTAACTATTTTAACTATTCATTAAATAAAATAATATTAAATGTCATAATCTAATCCAAGTGGGCCTAAATGATAATATTTTACACTTAAGGTTGTTTTTGGTCGAGATACACTTGTCCAATAGAATTAGGAAATGTGTTAGGGTAATATTAATAACATTCTTACCCTTAATTACCCTATTTACTTTAAACCGTGGTAAATAAAAGTAAAAAGTTACTATTCACCAAAAATTATTTTCATCTCATTGAACCACATTTTACTTACTGACATCAACCGTGTCTCTCGGATTTTTGAAATTTCATTCACAGAAGCGGTAAAATTAAGTTTTATGAAAAATTCAGTTTTTAACTACCACTTAGTAGTTTCACTATTCATCAAAAATTGATGTTTTTCAGAACAATTCCAAAATTTCGTCCTAAGATATATTTCATATTCCGAATTCAAAAATGAAGTCTATTTTACCAAATTCATAACATAGAAATTACATTAATTAATTTTATAATTAAATCCCGCTGTTAAAACAAATAGCGCGTTTTTAAGAAACAATATCTATCAAAAGATTGACACTTGAGTATGTCTGGTTTAAATGTGAAATTACATCCAATGACCAACATTGTATAAAATTGTAAAAATATATTCTAAATATACTTTAAAACAACTCAAATTAATAATTTATCACTATTAATTATTTTGATTAAAAAATTTGTTTTTAATTATAATTTAGTAATTTTCACTATTCATCAGAATATGGAAGTTATCCGAAAAGTACCAAAATTTCACCTTAGGCTAAATTCGATACTCCGAATCCAAAAATGAATTCCATTTTGAAAAATAAAATTTGAAAAATTTCAAAAATTGGTTATTAGTATTCATAACGGCTAGTTTTAATAATATTTTAATAGCATATCGTTGTTTCGTGAAACTCAGTATTGCGTACTACACACGCTATCGAGGAAGGTTGTGATTGCGTGTAATGAAAGGCAAGTCAAGGATTCGTGTTGTGCAAGCTCCTTTTGGTGTAGCGTACAACACAAGACATTAGTGAAATTAAAAAGAATATTTTTCATAAAATCTTGGGTTGTTACAGATTTCCTAGCTGGTGACCATGTAATGGGGATTCTTCATAGTGTGTGGCCCAGTGGACACATCATGTACTCCTATTATTTATTAAGTACACCTCACACGCTGTTCCACTATGTTTGTACATCTAATGAATAGTGAGTATGGTATACACCATGTAGTCAGATCTATATCCCATGTAATTTTTCCAGATTATGCAGATTTAAAATTTATTCTATATTATGTTACCATTGATCCATATACCTTTGTGTGGGTGTGAATTTGGGACACAAAATATGATATTTGTTTGATATATATATATATATATTAGAATCTGTGTAATGTTCAATGATCTTAACACCATTTATGAGTGTATTATAATTATAATTTTACATGTATGCTATATTACATAATGAATAATGTGTCTACATATATAATAAACATTGGGTCATTTTGGACAGGAATTCTCTAGGGTTTCCTCCATGTTAATGATATGTACAATGTTAATTTTAAATGAGATATGATTTTTTAAATAATATAAAGGATGAGAATCTAATAGAAATTCATAAAATGACTAATATAAGACGATTGATTAAATAAATATAATAATTAATAAATTAGAGCATGATTTATCTTATATTAGAATGACTATAGAATTGAATGTTAGTTTTATTAAATTCATAATTTCTTTGAATTCATGTGGATGATCATGAGCTAGACCAAACCTTTTGTATGTGATTGTTTATATTTTTAAATTACTAAATTAAATTATTTATTTGTGTGCCTTCACTCTTCATTAATATGTTGGGCCTGTATACCAATGGATTATTTCTTTGAAAACAACATTTTACCCCTCACCTGCTTATGAGTAAATGAATACATAATAAATGAATCTACAATATTAGTCGAGGTGGTTCAATTTAGGAGGTGAGATAAAACAAAACCAAGGAGACCCCAAGTTGGACAGATGGAAAGATGTAAACATGAACCTAATTGGTTCAAGGTGTTTCTACACTAGGTCAGTAGTTAGTTTTTTTAATAGTAGATAACATAAACATTAGAATAAGATGATGATCATAATCTTTATTTTATTTTTTTCAGTTTCATTGTTTATTCATTTTTGATGTATTGTCACGATTACGTAATTAATGAATTAAACTATCATGCAATATTAAACTAAACTAAAATATATTATGCATAAATATTATCAAGGAAATGGTTAATCACATAATTATTTATCACATAATATTAACAATAATTGAATAAATAAAATAATTGGAATTTTATGAATAAAGGATAAAATCCATCAATAAAATAATAATCCAGTATTTCTTTCTATTACTCCGGTTATAATTGAACCATAGTTCAATGTTCTTGAACAAACAATTTTTTGGTTCTTTTAATTATATGGAAATTATAATTTATGGATTTTGGTTAAAATGTCTTAAATTACATCCAATTTTGATTGCCAAAGCTGGACATAGTTTAACTAAGAGATAATGGTTAAGGAAATCTGAAATTATGTATTTTGGGATCTAGGAATCCTATCAATGGATCAAGGAGATATGTGTAAATGAAGTTGGAATTTATAATGCCTACCTAATACCCTTCAAATTCCATGACATGAAACATTTTGGGTAATGAGAAGGGAAATATGGTTTCATTCCATTAGAATATCCATGAAATAGGATATTTCGAAGCTAACGGCGAGGGATACTAGTTTTCGATAAAACAGTGAGACACTGATGAATATATTTTTTTTCTATTTTGATAGATACATTTCTAAAATTATGCTCATTTTATATATAGGAACGAAAATAAAAATGATGTCATTTATATCATTTCGATCCCCACATCGGAAGGATAACCATCACACCGTAACTAGTTTTCAAGTGTGACGAAGGAATATTCGGTTCATCCTTCTTCATGAAAGGCAACTATATGTGATGTAAGAACCTTTACCAATTGCACGTGGGAATGATGTGATTGATGGTGAGATCACTCTATACGAGAAACATTTTAATGATGATAAAGAAGTTCATTACCCCATGTTATCATTAATAACCAATGGAATCTTTTAGAAAAATAATAAAATGGATTCTTATATCACGACATCTCACCATCAATATTTCTATGAAGTGAAGGAAAGAAAATATAGGTATGATATCTACAATGCCTTCTTCACCACTAATTTCGGAGATTCTGCACTATTGGTCTATATATAGTCAATCTTATTGACTAAATTTAGCATTTGTACGTCTTAGGTTGAAAAATATAGAATGATTTCCCTATAGATATCATACTATCATCACTAATGAAGACCTTTTCTACGTGTCCTGTGAATTTTTATACAATAAATAATGAGAAGAGTCTATCAGAAATTTTTATCTTAATTAACCAAGTGGATAAGGATATTTTCTTGAAAAACCTACAGTACATAATGTGAATAGGTAGCTGAAGAACAACGAAAAGTGGATGGAGAATTATTATCATTCTAAATCCCAC
Organism: Viscum album; assembly: GCA_963277665.1. Lineage (NCBI taxonomy): Eukaryota > Viridiplantae > Streptophyta > Magnoliopsida > Santalales > Viscaceae > Viscum > Viscum album. Next base: position 1,147,597,225 of record OY728121.1, on the reverse strand, counting down.
AAACACTTTTCAACAAAGGAGAAGATGTTATAAATGCATGTCAATGAATATTAGGGAGTATTCATTTCATGTGGCAAGTATGGACCCTTGATGAAGAACTGTACCTAGAGGATAGGGGATGGAAAAGGTGAATTCATTATCGAGTGAAATCATTCCATTTCAAAACATTGGGTACTAGATACATATTTTAGTTCTCACATTTGTATTAAAATGAAGGATCCAAGTATATTCTAGAATATTTTCATAGGGTAAGATGATCTATGAGATACCAATGGTTCAAGTATGGATACTCTTTCCCTTGGTGACTACCATCGTTCATTTCTGACCGAGATGTTTTTGGTTTTACATGAATGTAATTATGCACCCAGTGTTACCAAGAACATAATTTTGGTATCATGTTTAGATACATATGGGTTTATTTTAACATATAGAAATAAATGTTTTTTCTTTTATAAGGATGATACATGTTATGGTATGACACTTTTAAATAATGGTCTGTATGTTTTAAATGATGAGAAAAACTATAGGAAATCGATAATGAATCAGGTTTACATGACCCATACTACAACATGTTGTGGAATCACCATCTAGGTCATGTAAATGAGAATCATTTGATAAAGCTAAGTCAATATGGTTATTTAGTCTATTCTATGCTAAAGTCACAAGATATATGCCATTCTTGTTTAAAAGGGAAAATAAAAAAACAACCATTTGGTGGATAGAGTTAAAGGGAAATAATGATTCTAGGATTGATAAAAAGTTATGTTTGTGGACCATTTATAGTAGAAGAAAAAGGTTGATATTCATACTACATAACATTTACATGATGATGTGTAAGTCTGATTCCTTTGAAAAATTCATAGAATTCAGTAATAATGTAGAGAATCTTCTTGGTATGAATATTGAGAAGCTTTTATTGGATTGAGATGGAGAATATCATATCCAATAGTTCACCAAATATTTGTGGTAGTTTGAGATTATATATCAATTCAATATACCTTTTACACAATTGTGTAATTGTCTAAGTTAAATGAGGATCCATAACCTTTTGGATATGGTAAGTTCGATGATGAGTCATTTAGAACTTCTATTATCCTTTTGGGGATATGAATTAAAACTGATAAATAAAAATTAATCTACCTACTAAAAAAGGCAGTAAATGGAATTCCATTTGATTTATGCTATAGAAAAATACCCATTTTATTTCATATATATATATATATGTTTGAGAATTTAAGGTGTATGTTAATGATTATTAATGAAGAAAACTAGCACCCTATGGCATGAGGTGTATCTTTATAGGGTATCCCCCGAAACCAAAGGATACTGCCTATAAAACCCCTAAAAAATAAAGTATCTATCGCCATAAAAGTCACATTTCATGAGAGGGAGTACATAATCAAAAATTTAGTGGGAGAAAGATAGACATAGATGAATTTGATTCTCATGAAACACATGTGTCGGTATGAGGAAAAAATAAACAGATCGCCATGGATGAAGTCATTCATGAAACATAAGTACTTCATAGGAGTGTAAGAGAGGTAATGGAACTATGGAGACATGATTTTCTTGTAACCAAGGATAGTTACTTGTTATTGATAGAAAATGATGAACCTCTCCCATAAAAGGAGGAAGTAATGAAATCAAATGCTGCATTATGGCTAAAATCAACGAATTTTGAGAAGGATTCCAAGTATTACAACCATGTTAGGGTTCTTCTTGATGTTCTAGTTGATGTAAAACTAGTCGGGTGTTAATGTGTATTTAAGAGGAAACTAGACATGAATGTTAAAGTATGATCTTATAAACCATGGGTAGTGGAAAAATGGTTTAAACAACATCAATAAATTGACTATGATATAACAATTTCACCTTTTTCCATGTTTAAATCCATTTATATCATATTTCCCGTATCATATTTCCTTGACTATGATATTTAGAATATGGATGCCAAAACTACATTACATAATGAGAACATTTAAGAAATTTCCAATATTAAACATCATGAAGGGTTTGGGATACCATATGTTTCTAAAATGAATTTCATGACTTAGAGATTCAATTATGGATTGAAGAAATATTCTAAGTCATGGAACATCCCATTTAATGAATTTATAGTAGAACTTGGGTTCATTAAAAATGAATGCTATATGCGTGCTTACAAAAGTTTCAGGGGAATTTGGTCGGTATCCTTGTAGTATATGGTGACAACTTATTATTTATTGGAAATGAAATGCATGTCTTTCAGGAAGTCAATGACTATTTGAACATGTTCTTCTCCATGATGGACTAATGTGATGTAGCCTACATTATAGGGATCATGATCATTCATGATAGATAAAAGAGGCTTCTTGGACTAATTCAATGTGCATATATTGATCAGATACTAATGTGATTTAGTATGGAATAATCAATGAGGGGATTGGTTCCATTGTCAAATAGTATACATCTTTATAAGAAAATGTGTCCCATGACAACATTGGAGAATGATAGAATTTGTAAGATCACATACACATCAGTGATAATATCTTTCAGGTATGTCATGTTCTGTAAAAGACTTGATGTTTCCTATGCATTGTTCATGGTAGGTAGATATTAAGAAGTTCAAGTAGAACATAATTTGATTGCTTTTGAGAATATCCATAAGTATCTCAGAAGAACTAAGGATATGTTATTTTCGTATGTGGATGATAATGATATTTTCATCAGTGGGTATGTTGATGCTGGTTTTCAAATAGATCAGAATGATCTCAACTCACAATAGGGATATTTTTTCTTTCTCAACAAATTAGTTGTGATCTAGACGAGTTCAATGTATCCAGTTGAAGCTGATTCAATAGTGGAGTTTGAATACATAGCATCATCTGATGCTACAATGTATGTTTTCTATATTTGTATCATTGTCAAGGATCATGATGTTGTACCTAGCTGTAAATAATCTACCACATTCTATTGTGATAATACTAGATTTTTGTCTCTAACAAAATATCGAAGGTCACAACAGTGGAAAAATAACGCACTCTTAACGTATCATCTCTTGAGGGATTTCACCGAAATGGGTGAAGTTGTAGTGATCATATTTTCTTTAGAAGAGAACATCGATGAACCCATGAATAAAGGACTACCTTATAAAGTTCATGAATATCATCTGAGTGCTAGCAGATTTATTATTATTAGATGTTGGATCTAGTGAAAGTGGATGTATTTTGGGTTGGCACCTTAGAACAATCTTTTTTGTACTTTATAATAAACATGCATTCATTGGATGGATATTAATAAACTCTTAATCACATCATGACTGTTCTTCTATGTAACATTGCATGTGATAATTTTCGAATAGTAGATGTCTCACTAAAAGGTCATAGATGTTACCCACTATGATGTGTACCCGGATGTTCTATGAAACTATTCATATATATATATCTTCTATAGCTGAATGATATCTTATGAGGGACAAAAATGATACTGGAAATTAGGGGAGGATACTCATAGGACATTTAGCTACATTCTCATGGTGTATTCCCTTGCTAATATCCAGTATGATATTATGAGAATGAGACCTAATAGTATGAAATCCACATTTATTTGTGTCATTAGATGTTCCTATCTCCGAATGTGTGTATTGTTCCTTAGAAATAAATATTATTATTAATTGGTATTATGACTCTCACACTTAGATGTGTTGGCAAATACCATGATGACATATGTTCTCAGTGAGGTAGGATATGTTGGGTGCATCACGAGTAATACTATATTAATGAATAATGTGAGAAAGTATTTGTCCCATTAATTCCACTAGGGAAGTTGATATCCCATGACCTTAGATGGAAATGATATAGCCTAAATATATCCATGTTTATTGGGTTCTATATGAATGTTCAATTTGCATAAAGTTAAAAAAAATTATAATTGAGAACATGGGTTCATGAAAGATTCATGGACGCCACTTGATTTGACATATGAAGAAAAATAGAATATATTACATGGTAAGCGTTCGTATAAGGTGATATGTCAATGTGGAATTTAATATTTTTCTCTATTGGTGGTGTGGTGTGTTTCTAGAGGCCAACATTTGACATTAGGCTACTCTGCCTAATGTCATTGATAAAGAGGCCTAGAGGGTCACAAAAGAAGTGTATCTAGTATCCCTGTAAATTAATATATTATTTATTATTTAACAAGTTGAATAAATATTATTCCGATTTGTGGTTTAATAATTTTTAATGGATGTTTAATGGAATTTAAAATGACACTAGTTATTTGAGAGAATATAATGGGGGAAATAATTAATAAATATTTATTTACTATTCATTTCATATAATATTTATATATTACTTGGAAAATAATGTAGTGATATCTTATTAATATATTAATAGTAATTATTAATTGTTCAAAAAATATGGTGGAGGATTGGAAGACCAAGTTAAAGATCAATTGAAAATTAATAATATTGAACATTATTTTATTGAATAATAATTACTTATAACTCAGAAGTTATGTGCTTGTTAGGATGTAATAATGTTTCTATTATTATTTGACTACGGGGTTTCTTAGGATTAATAAAATAATTATGTCCCTTGTGAAAATTATTTACTATTACCCTAGGGAATAAATTTCATTGTTATATTATTCTCTAGTTAGCCAAGCACTAGCCATGTGATGATAATGATTGTATTTAAAAACAATTATGATAAAATATTTCCTACCTAGAATGTTAATCCCTCTCAAATAATGCTTTCAATAATGAGAGTGATCCTACTCCACAATATCATGGAGAACACATTAGAACTCATTATCAAGGCAACCAAATGTGTACATCTCAAGTCAAAGGATCTTCCGTGCTATCACCCATATACTACTTCAATAAAATTTGAAGATAACTGGAACACATGTAGGTCAAATTTAAGGAGATCTACCATTGATCTCTACAACACAAAGTATATGTATTTCATCTTTGTGTTCGAATGAATCAATGAATAAGGAATTACCTTTGAGGTAATTATTTAATTTAATTAAAATAATTATAAACATAACATGTTGATCCTATGTCTAGGTATTGGGATTCCAGTACATTATCTAAATAATTTATTCAATTCCATCGATACTAGAGTTCATAATCATATTGATCCTAGATTGTTCATTATATATGAGAAAAATTAATGTGGGGAATCTACCATCCCACACTTTCATTGTTACTGAAACCTACATCTCCAATATTAATTATATAAATTTTCAAACATTATAAAAAGAAATGATTCTTAAAGTGAAAAATAAAATATATGCATAGAAAAGTTTAAACAACTGGATACATTACATGGAACATAATTTAACTTCCTCTGCAATCTATTTCTCACAAACACTACATGACATTGCTCTGGAATCCCCATAACATCACATGAGATATTATCTACTATAGTTGGTCAATTCATGAAAATGTTCTTTATCATCCCATTCACTAAAGTGTAACACCATATTATGCATGAAGTAACACCTATCCCCACTCCCTCCACTATAGACACGTTCCATCATGAGAAATATTATTATTACACAAAAAAAAATTATAAAATATGTTTCATTTAGATATAGGATTTAAATATACCAACATGTGATATGGAACTATTATCTAGTTATCAAAACACGAGGATAATCTATCTAGTGGAAATAATAACCTTAATATAAGGAATCTAGATATTACATCAACCATAAAATTACCCATCAAGACCACAACATGAATATTTATCTAATAGAAATACAATATCCATAATGCATGATAAAAAATCACTAGTGTGCACACTAATAGAAAAATAACTAGAATAACCAATAGATGCAAAAAAATTACAAGTGACCACGTTAACAAAGGGTATTTGGTGAATAAAAAAATAAAAAAATGAATGATATAAATATACCATGCAGTTGGTCTAACATGGGACCACAACCCATTTAGAATGAGGATATCTTTAATTATGACTGACAGATGAATCAAAATTATAAAATATATTCCAAAACATATGATACATTAGTTGGTTTACCACCCAATGACACTAAAATGTATATTCATGTAAATGAATGTTTTCTTAAATACACATGGATACATTTCACCAACAATGCATTGCAAGAGATTTCAAGTATACATGACATTGAAACATGAATTAGGGGGAATGAACTGTCACAATTTTAGATAAGATTCACAAACATTCTCCATTAAATGATGATTCAATGTATCCAATAAACAATAAATTTCTAGTCAATATACATCTTATGTGTTAGAGCTCCAAAAATCTTGATGAAAAATGATTCTTGAAGAGAAGAAACTAGGTATGTAACAGATCTAACATGAACAGTCATCATCACAATTGATTTCAATTATGATCATTAAAATCCATTGATAAGACCCACCTAACCAACTGATTAGCTTAGAAATAAACCCAGAAAGACTAGATGAATCTGGGAAAATATAGGGAATCATACTTGACGACTAAATTTCTATCCTGGTAGGGTGTCTTTTAATGAATTCCATAATCAAAAAATCTTAAACCAATATGTGGACTTGATAGGAAACAAAAACATGAATTAAAAAAACAATTCACACCCAAATCATATAAATATAGAAAAATTTCAAAAATTCTTGAATATTAAACAAAACTATATATAAGATAACTTAAAGCATGGGAATAGAGGGAATTTCAAGAATAAAAATATAATCGGGACTCACTAACAGCAGTTAAAACTCCTTACAAAACAGTGGTGAAAAAACCCAATCGGGGCTCATGAACAATAACCATCAAGAATACATAATTAAAATTCCCAAAATTGAAATAAGGGTTGGATGGGTCATATGCACCCCAATGTAGAGAGGGAGAATCACAATAAAAAATATGAAAAAGTTATAATAGGAGAAGGATCGACAATTAGAGGATTATATGTGCGAATTCATAAGGAGAGATGGTCGTATTCCATGATTGGAAGAGGGGGTGGTGCACCGTTGGGGTATTACTTGGTAGGGGTGTGTGAAAAAAATATGAATGGGAAGTGGGGGGGTGACATAGGGGATAATGGTATAAGGGAAATATAAAAATGTATAAATTAAATGATCAATAATAATAATAATAATAATAACATTTATTGAAAATGAAATAAAATTAACAGGATTGATTGTGACAATGAAAGACACAGTAATATTGGTCTGATCATTATGGATCTAGAAATTCAATATAGGGAAGAGTGTAATATTATTGGTATATTTTATAAACCAATATGATGTATAATACATTTATATATAATTTATATATAATAAATTTTTTATATATCTATATACATTTAAATAACAAATTATATTATATACGTATAATCATATTATATATATGTGACATAATTGTTTTTGTTATAACTACATTAGATCTTATTCCTATCTCAATAATTATAATAATTTATCATAAAATTTATATAAGATATATATATATATATATATTATCACTGAGATATAACAATTCAATGAAATCATAGGAGTCTATTATATAATAAAAATATTAATAATTTATTAATATATATATATATAAATTATTTTTTTGGTAAAATATTATACGTTATTGGATAATTAATTGCAATGGATTTTTTTAATGGTAAATATATTTGGTAATACCAACTAATAGTAATGGATTTTTTTATTTGTAAGAAAAATGTCTGTGTCGATATGATAACGAACTAGATTTAACTATTTGGTTACAGATTTCATGGTGTTAAATGATCAATATCAAAAAATAATAATAATTGTAAAAAAGTTTTTTTCATAAAATCTACGACATTAAAATTTAATATTTGTTTGATTTTTTTCATTTTACAAACATATATATCATCTATCAAAAAATTTATATTGGTATAATCAATTTTTATTATAGTGATGTTTTTTTTAATTCTGGCATATTTTATTATTATTCCCATAATATCATTTTTTATTATGTATATAATTCCCCTTGGACATGTAATATCGATAATAATTCATTTTTAATGTTATGTTAAGTTTATATTTGAATTATTTCATCTCATGGCAATTGAGTTAATAACTAATATGCGGTAAAGTATATCATTACTAAATTTCTATTTATTTTGTTAAACATCCACTTCATTGATTATGATATTCTAAGATTAGGTGTAAAATTAAAATAGACAGTATATTTTATTAATTCAACTTATTATATGTGTATTTAATGTTGATACACATAATTAATTCATTTATTATTTCTCACATAAATGTAATGATCATTTTAAGGGTTTATTTCACGGTCTAATTCAAATCAAGATTATATTTTCTTGAATTACCATTAAAGAAAAGTATATGATAAATATTTAGTACTTCTTCCATTTTATCATCCAATGGTTATTGATGATTTTTGTTGGGCAAAAATCCCTCAAGGTATTTTTGGGTTGATTGTGTTTGTTGACAAAGCAGGTTTTCATGGATATTTGTCGAATTCCCGAGAAGTTGTTGACATTCCATGTTGACAAAGAACCATGACAAAGGAAAGGACAATCTGGAGGCGGTACAAAAGAGCAGTACAAGGTGGCGCCGTTTTCCAGTGTTTGCCAAATTTTTGGGGTCCAAAATTTGGAGTTTGGTGAGCATCGCGAAAAGAGGATTTCAATGAAGAGCACAATTTAATATGGCAAAGGCATGAATTTCGCGAAGATAGGATGCATGGTTTGGGAATCGCGAAGACCAGAAGAATGGAGGCGGTGATGCTTCGCGATTACGTCAAGCTTCGCGAACGGCAGAGGCTGAAGCGCATCGCGGCGGAGAAGGGCTTTGCGAGAGAACATCGCGGCGAAGGCGCGAAGGAATGTTGGGCTTCGCGAGGGAGCTTCGCGGCGAAGGCGCGAGCCGCGAAGGTAAGTTGACGGTGATTCATCGCGACTACGTCAAGCTCCGCGAACGGAAGATTGCGGTGGAGCTTCGCGATTTGGACAGAATTCTGACAGAAACTTTGGAGCATCGCGATTTGAGATGACGTGGCGTTGACTTCGTGCGGAAAGGATGAGGGTCGGTGGAATCGCCTATAAATAGAGGCCGACCCCTTCAGGCGAAGAAGAGAGAATTTTCAGAGAAAATACTTTGCTCTCGATTTGCGAAGGTGGTTCGCGGAGCCAGTGTGCTTCGCGAAAGAGGTGCTTCGCGGCGGCTATTGTAGCTCCGCGAAACCTGCGAGCTCCGCGTTGGCTTACTTAGCTTCGCGAGGGTTGTTGCTTTGCGACGGCTTGAGCATCGCGAGAGTGCTTCGCGAAGGAGCTTCGCGATTGAGCTTCGCGAAAAGGCAGGAGCTTCGCGAAGGCTTGTTTGAGCTTCGCGAAATTGGGAGCCTCGCATTGTAGAGTGCTTTGCGAAGGTCTTTCCAAAGGTTGTTTGCCCAGTGTTTAGAGGCAAAGAGGTATTCATCTACGGGTGAAAGTTGAACATCAACAGAGCATCTACATACAGAGAAAGATGCATTCCTTAATGGAAATGAAGAGACCTACAGGTCTATAAACTGTGAGAGGATTTCCTTCCCAGAGCAGTGAGCTTAGGAAGAGGAAGAAGGTGATCCTCTCCACCGGCAGTGAGCCAGAGAGAGAGAAACAGGGAGTGACCCTTGGGAAAGCAGTGAGCTGACCCTAAACATTGTAAAGGCAGTGAGCCTGGGCATATAAGTGATCTAGCCCGAACATTGTAAACCACAGCTAGTGAAGTTAGTGGATCTTGGTACGAACCGGCAACTTGTCGGCGTATGCTCCTTGGACGTAGCCCTTAGTGGTGAACCAAGTAAAAATCGTTGTGTCTGCCTGGTCGCTTCTCTGCATTGCAGTCAAAGCATTATCATCAGATAAACTTGAAAAGAACTGAGCATAGTATACACACAAGAGCAAACAAAGTGACCCTTGTAACAAAGAGGTCAAGATCCAGTGGGGCAGGAAGTATTTTGAAAAGAATATCCATACCCTGATTCAACCCCCCTCTCAGGGTACATAGGCCCCTATTGGCCCTAACAATTGGTATCAGAGGGAAGGTTGTTGTTATCAGATTTGTTTGCTCCAACTTGGTGTAGTCGATCTGTGTGCATAAAGAATCAGTCTTTTCTTATCTCAATCAGCCATGGCAAAGGGAAAAACATCCAAGAACAAGCAGAAGTCAGGTGGTACTCCTCAGTGTGGAAGTGTATATGGAAAATGTGTGATTCAACTAAAGGAATCAAACAACTTGCTGAAGGAAGGCTTGGATGAATCAGAAAGGGAAAAGATTGATTCACTCAATCATGATGTTGGAATGAGTAAAGTACATGAGCATCAGAGTGATACTGAAACAGAAGAAGAAATTGAAGGAAGAATAGATATGCGAGCTGAGTTAGAGGCTGCTCTTGAAGAGATAGATGTTTGGAGAGCCAAAACCAAGAATGCTAACAAAGTTGTTCGCGATGCCAAACTCTATATGCAGCAGCAGGAAGAAGAGAAGTCTGAGTTGATAAATAAAATTGAGAAACTCAAGTTATCAGCACCAGAGAACTCAGAATCAGTTAGTGAGTATAAGCTTAAGATTGAAGAACAGAAAAGGGAGATCGATGGCTTGAATAGAAAAGTGAAAGATCAATTCAAAAGCATCGAAGAACCGAATATTCCAAGTGACGTTGGAAACACTGAAGAAGCCAAATCTAAAGATATCCGGATCAAGGGATTGGAGATTGAGGTCAACAAGCAAAAATGTTTAAATCAAAGGCTTATTGATATAGTTACTGACCTAACAGAGAAGAATGATTCACGTGCTGAAGAGCTGCAGAAGATGGCCAGAATGAAAGGAAAACAAAAGGCTAGTGATTATGAAGAGAGTCAAATGTCAGATGAAGCACAGAATCTTAAAGCCAGAAATAATGATCTAGCAGCACAGTTGTCTGCAGAAGTTCAGAAAAATCAAAGGCTACAACAAGAGAATGCATGTTGCTCTGACTCTGTCGCTCAAGAAAAATTGAAGGTAAAGGAGAAAAATGACATGGTTGATAAGCTGAAGCATGAACTGGAAGATGAGGTAAGTAGAGGGAAGCTTCTCAAGGAAAAACATGATGTCCAACTTGAATCAAGGGATATGAAGATTCAAAAGTTGGTAGAAGAGCTCGAATCAGTCAAGCAGGAAATAGAGAAGTCTAAATCCAAAGATAAGCCCATGTTGAAGGATGCACTGCACTTGCTATTTGATCATCCTTCGACAAGTGATGATAAAATGAAGAACAGATATGCTGTTTCTGAAGAGAAACAACATAATATTTTCTCAGCTCAAAGACCAGCAAGTTTTGGAAATGCTGGCATTGGATATGATAATTCCACTCCTATGGATGATAAGAAAAATGCAGTGAAAATTTACAAAGGTAAGAAAAATCCTGTAGGTGCTGGAGATAGGCCTATGAGGATAGTTTCAAGGAGTGATGATGTGTGCTATTTCTGCGGAGTTCATGGCCACACATCAAGCTTCTGTACAGAGGCTCTGGAGTACATTTCAGGCTGTGAAAAGAGAGACATTAATAAATCTGAGAACAGGAAGAAGCATCATGAGAAATTAGAAAGAAGAACTTCTCAGAGGAAAGCATATATTAGATGCTATTATTGCGGAAGAATGGGACACACCATGAGCATGTGTCAGGAAGCTCAGGAGAACAATATCAGAGGAAGAACTCAAGGTGCATCAACATCTCAGCAGAGAGATGATGAAATGAGGTATGCCTTTGAGGGAAAATCTTTTATATGTTCTCACTATGGGCACATGGCGAGACATTGCAGTAAGAAGAAAGCAGGAAAGGGAAAGGAACAAGAAAAGAGATCTCCACCACAGGAAGTGTACAAGAAAGAAGCCTGTACTGGGAGACAAATTGGTAAGGAGAAGAATAGGCTTCGAGCCTCAGGGAAATCACGTGGAGCTGAACGAAAGGTGTATCAGTCACCTCCTATGTCATACTCACAACAGCTCTCAAGGAGAGAATGTGAGCAAATCTGGAAGATTAAGGGGAGATCTACTCCAGTGGTGATAAAGAAGAATAGACGTTCAATGGAGGACCGACCACCAATGAAAAATAGGGCGGTGACTCATAAATCTGATAAAAGGCAGATAAGAAAAGAATGCATCGAAAAATCCACATGTCGTGTTTTGCAACGAGAAGTGGAAGAAAAAGGCAGATCCCGACAATGGACAAAGAAGACAGGGAAGATGACAAGAAAGGAGATTCCTGCACCGAGAAACAATCAAGGGAAATGGAATTTCGGTAGAACATCAAAGATCGAAATGTGTACCAGTTGGTCTAAACCCCAGATTGTGAGAAAGGCCAAGTCTGCAGAATCTTCATATCAGAAAAAGGCTCAAAATGTGAGCAAAGAATGCCTAGTCATATGGCCAGAACAGTTGAAGTTGGTCAGGCAGTTGGAGGAAGCAAGAAAGGAGTGTGATGCGCTCCAAGAAAGAATCAAAGGGTTGACCCATCAGGATCAACCATCATCCTCATGTTGAGGATTCTAGAAGAAACCCCTCTCCCTATGTATATAAATGCTATTAACTGATGATTCTTGTGTTTCAGGTTTTAGGGAGATACAATCCAAGGGGAGGTGGCATCTAAGGATGCGAAGTGAAGAAATGATATGCTCTAGAGTTTCAATTGATTCAAATCAGATACTAGAGTTGAAGAAGAAGGAGAGCAACAGAGCACAATAGGAAGTGATTGTGTTATTAACTTTATCTCTTGTTTCCTACACCGAGTTTCAACTCCGTAGGCTTAGAGATTTTGTTAGTGACTCAAATCTGATTGGAAGATGAGAACGAATGATACAGGAGGAAAATACGTGTTATGGGTCTAAACTGTTGGGCCTAACCCCAGGAAGTGTTGCATAACATAGGGGGAGCATTCAACAACAAAATCAGATGCCATATCCATCAAGGAAATAATTGGATGACCCAGCTCAAGAGTTGTCTATCGAGAGAAGACATACTATGAGAGAAGCAGGAGTGATCAAGCATTTCATGCTTATTTATTTTGATCTAACATTGTGGTATCAGCTGACTGTTTTTCAGGATATCAAGAAGCTGCGAAAAGTAGCTGAAAGAAATGAAGCCACTGAAAAATGAGTCAGTGAACAATTTCCTGACGAAAGTGTTGAGGAAGAAAGCAACACAGGGGGAGAAGAAGTGGCTGAGGGTGACTCAGAATAAGATACTGATGATGAGTAAAAGGATGTAAAATCCTTATCTGCACAAAATACAAAGAATCGAGCTGAAATTGACAGGCAGACTATCATCAGTGATCAGTGAGATCCAGTTCAGACAAAGAGAATGAAATCACTACAGCAGACATCATTACTATCTCAGGTTGAGTCGAAATGCTTTGCTGATGCAGCTGAAGATGAAAACTGGGATCATGCCATGAATGAAGAGATAGGTCAGAATTGAGAAGAATCAGACCTGGGAAATTGTTTCGAGGCCAGATGATAAAAACGTCATCAGGACAAAATGGGTCTATTTAGACAAGATGAACGAAGATGGCACAATGATTCGAAACAAAGCACGACTGGTGTGCAAAGCATACACCCCAAGAGAATGGTACTGAAGGCTATATCAGTATTTGAAGAAGATTGGTTTTCAGTGTGGGGGATTTGATTACAATCTTTATTTCAACAACAATAGTAATCAAAGGATGGTGAGGCTGGTCAAGGAAGAAGACATAATATTTGGAAGATCAGATGAAGCATAGTTACACAAGGCAGGAATAGAACATTCATTTCTGAATCCGAGTATGCCAAGGATGCTTTGGAATGATTTGGAATGGAAAATTCCAAGGAGATGAAGACTCCGGTTTCTACCCGGATGAAATTATCAAAAGATGAGGATGGCAAGGCAGTTAATATCACAGAATACAGGCAAATCATTGGAAGTCTGTTGTACTTAACCGCAACAAGGCCTGATATTGTTTTCGCCACATGCCAAGCAGCGAGATATCAGAGTAATCCCAAGGAAAGTCACATGCTCGCAGTGAAAAGAATACTTCGGTATATTAAGGGCACGGTGGACTTCGGCTTGACATACAATGACAAATCTCAGACAGAGTTATTGGGGTACACTGATGCAGACTGGGCCGGTTCAACAGATGATAGAAAATCAACATCTGGAGGTGCATTTTATCTTGGCATACTATGTATTGCTTGGTTGAGCAAGAAGCAGGATTGCATTTCATTAAGCACCGCAGAAGCTGAGTATATTGCGGCCACTCAAGCATGCACACAGTTATTGTGGATGAAGCAGCAGCTTGAAGATATGGGAGTTGAAGTGAAGTCTCCGATCGGAATCCAGTGCGACAACTCAAGTGCTATAAATCTTAGCAAAAATCCCGTCCATCATTCAAGGACAAAGCACATTGAGATTAAGTATCACTTTATCAAGGAGAAGGTTGAGCAGGGGATCGTGAAGTTGGAGTATGTGCCTACAGAACTACAGGTTGCAGACATTCTAACAAAGGCCTTACCCAAGGAAGCTTTTGAGAGGCATCGACTGGCTCTGGGAGTTCAGTCGACTCCCTGCACTTGAAATAGTGGGGATGTGGACCCCCACCCCCCTCTCCCCGAGGTATGGTGTGTTTTTCCCTAATGTGCAGATATGTGTTCTCTACTATGTTACAGACTACAAAGGCGTGACCTTTGGGTTCGTTGACAAAGGGGGAGAAAAGTGCTTGAAAAGTGCTTGACAAAGGGGGAGAAAAGTGTTTGTTCAAGGGAGAAAATAGTGCGGAGATTTGATAAATCATACTTGTTACGGGGAGAAGCTGACAGGTGGAGCAGCCAGAAAGGGGGAGCAATGAGAAAGGGGGAGTGTATTAAATCTGACGATGCTAAACGTGATCGATCAAATCATAGAAATCACGACAGCTGAGGATCGTGATAAAAGCAGAACAGTGGTGTTGGAATGGTGTGAGACGGTGTCCAGCTATCAACAATTGGTATCAACTTAAGAATTCACCAATTGGTATCAGTGTGGTTCAACAACTGGTTTTATTTTAAGAACTGGTATCAGGGTGGAATCGACAACTGTGGTCTGACATGAAGTGATTCATTGATGAACTTTACATACTACTCTTGTTTCTCACGCCGAGCATTGCTCATGTGGGCTTAGAGTACGTGTTAAGTGAATCCTTGAACACTATCACAATCGCAAGAGGCGAATGGTGGTAGCAGCTGGAAGAAGACTCAGTGAGGTATCACAGTGCAGAAAATCATCCTGAGCAAAATTGTGAAGAGTTGTCAACAAACCCAAAGGGGGAGATTGTTGGGCAAAAATCCCTCAAGGTATTTTTGGGTTGATTGTGTTTGTTGACAAAGCAGGTTTTCATGGATATTTGTCGAATTCCCGAGAAGTTGTTGACATTCCATGTTGACAAAGAACCATGACAAAGGAAAGGACAATCTGGAGGCGGTACAAAAGAGCAGTACAAGGTGGCGCCGTTTTCCAGTGTTTGCCAAATTTTTGGGGTCCAAAATTTGGAGTTTGGTGAGCATCGCGAAAAGAGGATTTCAATGAAGAGCACAATTTAATATGGCAAATGCATGAATTTCGCGAAGATAGGATGCATGGTTTGGGAATCGCGAAGACCAGAAGAATGGAGGCGGTGATGCTTCGCGATTACGTCAAGCTTCGCGAACGGCAGAGGCTGAAGCGCATCGCGGCAGAGAAGGGCTTTGCGAGAGAACATCGCGGCGAAGGCGCGAAGGAATGTTGGGCTTCGCGAGGGAGCTTCGCGGCGAAGGCGCGAGCCGCGAAGGTAAGTTGACGGTGATTCATCGCGACTACGTCAAGCTCCGCGAACGGAAGATTGCGGTGGAGCTTCGCGATTTGGACAGAATTCTGACAGAAACTTTGGAGCATCGCGATTTGAGATGACGTGGCGTTGACTTCGTGCGGAAAGGATGAGGGTCGGTGGAATCGCCTATAAATAGAGGCCGACCCCTTCAGGCGAAGAAGAGAGAATTTTCAGAGAAAATACTTTGCTCTCGATTTGCGAAGGTGGTTCGCGGAGCCAGTGTGCTTCGCGAAAGAGGTGCTTCGCGGCGGCTATTGTAGCTCCGCGAAACCTGCGAGCTCCGCGTTGGCTTACTTAGCTTCGCGAGGGTTGTTGCTTTGCGACGGCTTGAGCATCGCGAGAGTGCTTCGCGAAGGAGCTTCGCGATTGAGCTTCGCGAAAAGGCAGGAGCTTCGCGAAGGCTTGTTTGAGCTTCGCGAAATTGGGAGCCTCGCATTGTAGAGTGCTTTGCGAAGGTCATTCCAAAGGTTGTTTGCCCAGTGTTTAGAGGCAAAGAGGTATTCATCTACGGGTGAAAGTTGAACATCAACAGAGCATCTACATACAGAGAAAGATGCATTCCTTAATGGAAATGAAGAGACCTACAGGTCTATAAACTGTGAGAGGATTTCCTTCCCAGAGCAGTGAGCTTAGGAAGAGGAAGAAGGTGATCCTCTCCACCGGCAGTGAGCCAGAGAGAGAGAAACAGGGAGTGACCCTTGGGAAAGCAGTGAGCTGACCCTAAACATTGTAAAGGCAGTGAGCCTGGGCATATAAGTGATCTAGCCCGAACATTGTAAACCACAGCTAGTGAAGTTAGTGGATCTTGGTACGAACCGGCAACTTGTCGGCGTATGCTCCTTGGACGTAGCCCTTAGTGGTGAACCAAGTAAAAATCGTTGTGTCTGCCTGGTCGCTTCTCTGCATTGCACTCAAAGCATTATCATCAGATAAACTTGAAAAGAACTGAGCATAGTATACACACAAGAGCAAACAAAGTGACCCTTGTAACAAAGAGGTCAAGATCCAGTGGGGCAGGAAGTATTTTGAAAAGAATATCCATACCCTGATTCACCCCCCCTCTCAGGGTACATAGGCCCCTATTGGCCCTAACAATTTTAATAAAAAGATAGTATAATTTGTCTCTATTAAGTAATTAAAATTATTGAGAATTTTTTTTAATAAAATTGGATATCAATTTTATCATTAATCGGAAATCTATTTTTTTAAAAACATGTTTTTATAAAAATATTTTGGAAAATGTTTTTAACCATTTAAAAATGTGTTATAAAATATTTTTTACACATTTTTTTTAATTCTCTTAATGGAATGCACCAATATTTTTATAAACAAGGAACTTGTCAAATGTTTTTACAATGAAAAGAATGAATGTTTTTTATGGCTTTTATGGAATTACCCCCGGCATGACCAAAATTAATTTATTCCATACTTTTTTAGTTTATAGGGATCATTTAAAATAATTATTTAAAACTGATTTTCAAATAAATGGATTTTCAAAAAAAAACTTCCAAATGAGTGTATACATTCTTAGGAAAATTTTTAAGGATAATTTATTGTATTTTTATTCATCAATCAAAAAACCCATTTATTGTTCATATAATTTAGTTGGTATTTATTGAATTGATACAATCCTTATTTATTCTCTAGATGGATTATGATTATTTATACCAAAGACAGTATTTACATACACATCCTTGATTCAATTTTCTTGTCATTAACTACGCCTTCAATTATTCACTTTCCATGTTCCTTAGACTATAAATTTTAAATGATATTTTTTTATTTATCAATGATATTTTCATTTCATAAACATTATTTCATTACATGATATGGTGTTTTTAATTAGAATTCCTATTTTTAAATATAAATATTGAAATATACATATTATTTACTCAAATTGTATATTGAAGATAAGAAATATTGTTCCAGAATTAAATTGATTATTCGAAAAAAGAGGAATGCATTCGACCTAAAAACATGGGTGGGGCCAGTTAATGATACAATATCATGGAATCCATAGTCTTATAGGATGAATCAGTTTTTATTATTATTAGTTAAATGAATTTCAACCCATAATTTTTAAACATTCTTGAGAAAAGATTTTGATGGTAATGGATTCATATTACTGGGAAACATGACATCCAATAAATAATAACTCCATTCATTCATAAATTATTTACTACTACCCATGAGATTTTCACAATGACAGAATCTATGGATGCATTTGATTCGTAGTGTATTTATTAAATGTCATGTGTTATTAGAAATTTATTATTCCATATTGATTATTACTTATCCAATTATTTAAATTACTTGTATGTTCATTTATTTACCATTCCATACTTATTATGATTATTAATTTATGACAGCTACCTTTGTATGCAACCCACCCTGTGAATTTGATCTCACCTTTGTTTTTCCATTCTCTAGGATTCCATGACATATTCAATGATAGATATGTATTGAAATTATATAAGTAATAATTTTATTCTTAATTGTTTTTTAATTTGCGAGATTGAATTTAATTCAAGACTGATGTTTGTATCTAGTTTACAAAGACTTCTAAATTATTTAGTAATTTAGGATGTGATTTCAATGTATCTTATTACATTTTAATAGTATAAAGTACCAGTTTTAGGATACTATGGTCATGGTCAACTAATGTAGAGTAAATCTATATTGATATACATGGTGAATTTCACTTGTACGGAAAGGTACTACTCTTGTAATTATCATCAATGATAGAAAAATATATATATTAATTATTTGATTATAAATACATCATGAAAATAATAGAGATATATGAGAAGATGGGAGTTATGAAAAAGTGAATCACTATGATCTAAAATTAATACTGTCATTTTTAGAACATTCCATGGGAGTTGAGATAAGTAATAAACTATTGAATTTCATTATGGAATATCAAATAAATATATAAGAAAAAATATTCAACCACCCACATGTCAAACGCATGGAATGAAATATTATTCGAATATCCTCAAATGGATAAGATAGTTAATTAACTATAATATAAAAGAGAATCATACTATTTAATTCTAGGGATACTTAAAAAGGGTGATAATTATGTATGAGGAAATTAATGAACCTCACAATGCACCACACATGCATTAAAGATTCAAATTCATGAAAAAAATATCATATGAATATTAGTTCACCTAACTAAAGGTATTTAAGGGTGTTAACAATAGAATCCAACAATGATAAAAGAACAATGTAAATTGTATACAATCAATACATTTTAGGTGGACTAGAAAAATAAATTCCAACATCATATGCTTCATATTGATTCATGAATAAAAAAATAATTTTTTTATTTAGGTTATATGATATCTATTATACCTAGAACATATTTTTGACCAATTGGATCACATAACTATTATTTTGAAGTATATATATCCATAAAAACAACTGGGGGTGGGATCATTGAATCCCATTCTTGGGATTTTTCTTCTATTAGATTCATTAGGAAGATTTTTTGGAAAAATATTAAAAATTTTATCATGGAGGAATTTCCCTCAATACTAGGTGTATATATTCTCCAATATTATAAATCAAACATACACTATTTGAAAACGAAAATCAAAGGAAAACAAAAAATGTGACAATACCAACTACACCACTAATAAATATTTCATTATAACACATTCCCAATAACTTATACATTTCTATTATTAGATACTTATAAAGATATTAGCAAATAAAACTTATGAGTTTTCCAAAAAATTACATTCTCACCATTATATAAAAATAAAATAATTCATTAAAAGTCATTAAAATTTACAAATATATATCCATATAAGAAAATAATTAACAAAATTCATATTAATTAATTTTATAAATATCCTTGGAGAATAGAAAACTAAGAAATCTGTTAGTTCTGATTCTTATTAAATAAATATATATAAGAAACAAAAACCAAAGATTATAAGTGAGAATAATATAAACATATTTATAAATTCAAGATACATTATAAAATCATAATGAACAAATATAAGATTATAAAACACGTGTCAAAGAATATGAAATGGTATTATAGAAAAAGAAATCACGCTACTGTCAAACATGTGTGAATAAAAATGATTTATTAGAGCATTAAATTATTAAAATAATAATCTTAAGACACTAAAATAATTATATGATTGGGGAATCATCATATTGGAAGTATATATAAGAATTAACAAATATTATATTTTGATTATATTGAATATGGTTCTCAATTTTTTGATTATATGTTGGATGGATCACACATTAGTTTGTGATCATATACAGCAGGGCTTAAACCTTAATTTTGAGATAATCCAATAAATCTCACATTGAATTTTATAATGACATATATAACATTAACAAATTAAATTAATTTTTATATAGTACCCATCCATATTCATACAAAAAATATTGTTTACATTAGATAAAAATAAATGAATATATCCTAAAAACCTAAGAGAAGAAAATTGTTTTTATAATCACATCACAAAAAACACATGGAAAGATAATTTGTTAAATATACTTTTCAATATTAATTTTAAAGGGAATACATTAATAATATAATAATTAATAAAAAAATGATATCACTATGGAAAATAACCTTCTTTATAAGGAGATTCAATAACATTCGATGAAAATAAATTTTTTTTAATTGAAAATTTGCGTTCAACATTAAGCATGAACAAAATACACAATGAACCAACCAAAATAAGAACTTTATACATATGATAAAACATAAGAATGAAATTAATAATTAATGAAAAATGGGTCATTCCAGAACCCTAACTCTTAGAAAATCATCTATTATATGATAAGATTAGAAACCACCGTTATCCGCTCTAAAACAATGTTCTTTGAATGATCTCTATGAAATATGAGCTTAATAGTGATATTTATTTTCCAAGAGTTTATTGTGGGATTATTATTGTATCAAGTGAACCTAGATGCCTCCTAAGTGAGATTCTATAATATATCGTTGATGAAAATATTCAGGAAACCCGAAGTTTTGTATGAAATTCTATTATCCAGATGGACCTACTTCAACACTATGATGATGTAGATATTATAAAACTCTATGGTCCTCTTCATAGTTATATTATTCTTATTGTTAGTTGGAATAACATTTGACATATTCTTCTCAGCACATGGAGAATTTTATCTCATAGACTTTATAGTGATATGTTTCTTCTCAAATGGATTTTTCTCTGACTTGGGTTCCATTTTATGAATTCCGAAGAACAGAGAAGTCCTAAAATTGTGATTATGGAAGGGGATAAATTTTTTAAAATACCCTCTAATAATGATAATATATAATATGGTATTTATAATTTATATATATGTTTTATATATTCAATTTTATAATACCCCCAATTGATAAATATATAAATTTTAGGAGAAGAGCCCTTATTCCAATAATTGGATAACGTGGCTCTAGAAATGTAATACAATTATAAGAGTAATTTGGTTTTCAGATATTCAATGACCAAGAGATAAAAATGAAATGTTAAGGAATTGTTTTTTATTAATGAAACAATTTTTATGAAATCCAATGAATGAAGGTGGATGTTATCAATTTATGAATATATCTGATTAATTATTTGATATAACAAGGTATAACATATTTGATCAAAACAGATTGGAAATGGAAAATACACATGTTATTTTGAAATAATTATACCAAATATTATAAAACTAGTTGAAAAATATTATTTTAGAAACAATAGAAATATATGGAGAACATTTCATGTAAAATAAAAATTGAATGGGATATATTTTTTTATACTGAAAATGTTAATAAGATACATTATAATACATTTTAAACATATTTTCACAATGATTATTTTATTGGTCATATTAATAGACATTTTCAGAAAAATAAATTGAAATAATAGAATAAATTTAATTTTCGGGTATTAAAATTTAAAATTATTTCTATAAAATTTTATAGATATTCTCAAAATAAATGTAGGTTTGAATATGAATAATTTTTTTTAGATATGTGGGAATTTTTTTTATCATTATGATGTACCAATATTGGTGAATAGACATTGAAAAAAGAGGAATATATTTTTCATTTTTTGAAAAGGGGTAATGAAAATTAGGTGATCCATAGATAACAGTCAATATTCGAGTCCTAAAAAAGTGTGGGGATAATTGGTTAGAAGAAAAATGTTGACTTCCCCCAATAATATACTCAAAAGAAGGAGAGTTACTATTTTAAAACTGAATCTTTTATTTGAGAATGTATGTGATCATGTATGATAATATCTATGAAAAGAATTGAATTATCTAAAAAAAAGTGAAAAACATTGGGAAATGATATTTTACTCAAAAAAATGGACATATTATATTATACCCAAGTAGAGAATGTATAACTCATGGGGAAATAATTTGAGTCACGAAAATTGTTACATATAGATTATCATTTAAATTAAAACCCATTAAATTAGAGGGAATATGATATTTAATTTTTGTCCACTAATTTAATATAAAACACGGTATAAGGAAAATAATATGCATCATATAAACCATTCATATAAATTAGATTCATAATTAAATTGTTTCACAACAAATTAAATTTGACAAAAAAATCCCATAAAACTTTTCTAAAAATTTTAGTCAATAACACATGAGAGAAAGAAAATGGAATTGAACATATATTATTACAATATACATGATAGTAATGATTAAAAATATTAAATGGGAAATTAATTATATAATTATAAATATATCATGATGTATAATTAGAAATATGTATCAAGGGATGAAAAATGTGAAATTCAATAATAAAATTATATTATAGGTTAGTAGAAAAAATTATTCCAAATTGAAAAATAATAATTACTATAATAATAATATTTTTAAGTACTTTGATAAAATATTTAATTTGTTATAATGTTCATTACTAATTATATACTCATATTTATAGCAGTTGTTAGAAATTTTTAATATGAGGTGTGGGTTGTCATTAATTTAATAAAAAAATTTCAAACTAGTGGTGTTGTTATTTATTCATATCACAAATTTTATCATATAAAAGCAATAAAAGGTGTTATAATTTTTTCATTATAGTAATTTATAATTCATCAATTTATTTCTATGTGATTTTTGGTAAATATTTTTAATGATGAAATTTGATAACGATCATGTTTTAGTGATTTTACAGGAATTGATTTTAGTATCATAATTGAAGATATTCATATTAATGAAACAATAAAAAACAAAAAAGAAAAAAATTATTTAGTCATTCATATTATATATTAACATACATATCATTCAGATAGTCATCCATGCTATAAATAGTTTGAATTGTTCAAGTAGGTGGTAAAAACCATTGAAATAAGAATATATTGAAATTAATATAAGATTACTAATGGATTTAGTTAGAGTATTATTAAAAAATAATAATAATGATATTATTATTTTTTTATTTTGTTGATACATCATCATTTTAATGAATCAGATGAATAAGATAACCTTTTAAATTTTACTACAATGAATGAATAAATCATTTTCTTCTCTTGGTACACTATTTTGAATTGTTTAATTTAAAATGGATATTTATTACCCTTATATTAAAAATTCTATCCAATTATAAATTCCAGAACAATAAATATTTCATAAAAAAATTATATATTAATTACAATATTAGATAAATTAGTTAAATGTTGTAGTTAATGAAATAATACAATGTTCCCTAGAGGTGGTGTTTTATTTGTGTGTGTGGATAAATATATCAGTTTTCATACAATGGGAATGATGAGTTTTTTGGATTTTATTTTAAGAATATAAAATATTTGGTTTATGTCATTATTATTTATTAAATAAATAGTTTTTATAATCCATTTATGGTTTCTATAGATGAAATAAAGAAATTTTTCATGGTGGTGGTATTTTACACAAACACAAAACTGATGTTTTAACTTTTCATATGGGATGAAGAGAAGTGTACAAAAATTATATCCCACAAAGAGAAAAATATTTCAATATATAGTAATTTTTTTATAATTAACTGATTTTAATTGTAGTTTTAATGTAGAATTAAAGAGAGGTGAAATGATTAGAGAGAAAAAAGTGCCTACATTTATCTTTTGAACATTATCTAGAGGTAAATAGTATAAATAGAAGAATTTGGAAAAATAATATGACCAAAAGAAATATGTTTTTTAATAATATGATATTTTATAGTAATATTGTATGATTTTCAAGTGGAAATATAATTTTATTGTGGTATTGAAGGGGTGGTGGAAAGCCACTTTTATAATTGGTGATAATGTTATTTACTAATTATAACTACTTTTTATTAATAGAGAAAATGTTAAACCTATAAAGTGGCTGCATAAAATGAAAAATAATTTATTTGTGTATGAGATATATTCAATAATATTTCAACTGGTATATTAAAAATACCGTATCTATATTTTTCAGTCCATCTACCCCAAGATTTATTACATTTTTTATTTTTGAATTTTTTGATGTAACTAGTATATAACCGTGTGAATTATATTTAATGACCAAAAATAATTTTGACCTTATTAAATAGTTTGTACCAATGAATTAAAATATTAACTCAATTTTATCAAAAAAAAATTCTACTTGTAATAAATATTGATTTTAACATTAGTGCACATAACATTTAAGAACGTTTTTTTAGAAATAGTGTATTTTAAGAAATAAAATTTATGTGTGAGGTGAAATTATCCATGTAATTTATTTACAAGATATAAATTTGTATATTGAAGAAATAAAAATTTTGTGCAGATTTGAAAGTAAGAAATTTTTTTTTTACAAAAATAAAATAAAATTAAATGAAAAATGAAATTTTATTTTTTATTTGAAAATAATTATTATTTTATTGATCATTGTTTTTATACATTCCAAAATCTGTTTTCAAAATAACTATTTTTACTTCTTAAATAGATATTTTACAATTTAAAATGGTTTATATCATTCTATATTGTTAATACATCTTGATATAGTCTTAAATGCTACGATTTTATTAAATACTATCTTCTCAAATATTCAACTAAAAATCAATTATTTTACAGTAATATGAATAATTATTCTTATGATATTATTTTCATGATTAATTTGTTAAATTCGTTAATTTTTTCAATCATGAAATTATAAAATAATGATGTTTATTTTTAACAGAAACAAATAAAAAAAGGATAAATACTGTTAAAAAAATCCTTTTTAAATATCATTTAATAGTAACCTTATTTCATATAAATTTTTAAATAATTTAATTTTTATATAAATATTATAAATTGAATTTTTAACTTATATAAAAATTCTACAGGATTAATTAAATATACTAATGTAAAATACAATACCATTTTAAATGGTCCTTCAATTGTAATCCTTTAGAAAAAATTACCAAATAAATATAAAAATATGTAATTGTTATAATTGATTATTAACCTCATATATAATAATTATTATGTTCGTCGTGACATTATAATATTTCATGGATTATTTTTTTCAAGATTTTAATTATTTTAATATTTCATAGAACCCAAGATATTAACATTACTAATATTTTAAAGGGTATAATATCTTAGTTTGTCATATTCTACCTCCTTAAATTATCTATATACTTTTTGTTTTAATTATTAACCATGAATTCAATTTTTTTATGATATTCGAAACATTTATATCAATCTAGATAAAAGTTTAAATTTCACATCTAGCTTCCTCACTTATTCTATTTAATTTTATTTATCATTCCAATATCAATATTAATATTTAATACAATCATTTACACAAGTATGTATATTACTTAATTATAAAAAACCTTTAATTATTATACATTACTTCCTAATTTATTTCATAATAATATATATAATAGAACCCATAAGAACATTATGTCTAGAGTCATTGAAATTTATGTGCATTACGTAAAAAAATACAACATTGGGTACATTTCCATTATTGAATTATTCCATAATATTCTCATACTATTCATTTATTCTTAAAACTACATGGGATACCCTTGGGACATATATAAGAAATGGGATCACTATAAATCCATATAAGGGAATAAATATGGAATTACATGACGAAATTATTACATGATAGACATTACAAATTTCAATAGACCATAAAATGGGTGAGAAAATAATCATGAACAATGACGCATTATTTATCAATATAAAATAATAAAAACATGGGAATTATGAAACAACATAAAACCTGACGTCATAGAAAAAATTCATGATAAAAAACATAGGAAAAATAACATAATTTGGTTTTTATAACCTCCTACACAACATACATAGAATCACATAAGTCTAAAAAATTATAAAATGGATTGGAGCATTATATGGGCACCCTAATCTAAATTATATGATTTACTTGCATAAGTGTTCTACATAGATCATATAACATTAGAACATCTTTCATCACATTTAATTGAATGATAATAGTTTTGTGATTATATACATGTAATTCCCCAATCAATGACACATAAGTGTGTAATGGTGGACACCCATGATAGGAAATCTGAATGGGTATTCACTACAAAGTTTTTTGGAATGGAATATCACAATGAACTTTTCTATGCATAATTTGGGAATATAAATTTTCATGGGAGGACTTAATGAGAGTGAAACAAGTCACACATTATTTAAAAATCATATGTGAAAAAATAGGGATATGGTAGAACATATACCAATAATAGTAAATGGAGATAAAAGTCAAAAGATAATATAGTTGTTTGAATAAATTGATGAATATGAGGATCCCTTACCTTTATGGGGAGATTCTAAAAGAATGGGAGGAGATTCTTGAGACATTGGGGAACCATGTGAGTAGAATTGATTGGATAAGGAAGTGTATTTATGTTCTATATTTTTTTTGACTAATGATAAAATCATTTTTGGGTGGGATTATATTGGAATAGATGGGGGGGTAGATTTTTTTCCTCAAACATAGGTTTTAGACTATACATATTAAATTATTTATAAAAACGATCCCATAGTTTTTACCATGGTTTCCACAAAATTTGAATTGATTTCATTTTTTTATAAGTTTAAGGGAATAATTTTTTAAAATATTACCATTGTTCTTGTCGAAGTGAGTTATGTTCCAAATGAAATTACTTTAAAACCATAAAATACATGAATTTTTTTGTGACCTCGTTAAGATAGAACTGAACCTATAAATTTTTTATCTGATGATTATTTGTTTGATCAAAACATAAGAATGTTCAAGGGTAAATATTTGTGATTCTATCTCCCATGTATTCATTAAAAAATTTCCTTCAATGGGTACAGACCTACTAGTAGTGGATATCACTTCCATTTTTATTTTAAAAGAATTTTCTAAAACCATTTATTTATACATATCATATGATAAGTATTAAATGGATAATTATCAATAGTTGTGATTCTTAATATTTTTTCAAAACTGATAGGGTATAATGAAACCATGGAAGTTAAATGTTTTTCTATAACCACAACACATAATTAGATATTAAACTGAATTAAAAATTGAATTAAATTTATAAATGTTCAAGTAGTTATAATCATTAACGCATTAGAAATTTAACCTTAAAAATATCCATTTCAAAAACTAAAACAGAGATGAATAATTATATTTTATAACCTCCTATAGTTCCCATTTATTTATTTAAGGATAATTTCTATATATCACATTGAACATGTGGATTGTCTTAGTCTTTAGAAATTTGTTCTACATTCTATGTTTTTCACCTGATTCTCCTCATAGTATGGAACATTTTCTACAAGTAACACCTATTATTTGAGTATATGTAAGGGCTTTTGTATGTATTTCATCAAGAGTAATGAATAGAACACATCATATACTTTAGATATGATAGGTGGGAGTTCTAGTCAATAGACCACTACTCCAATGTGATTGAGGATCTAAGAGATACTATTGTGGAATGCACTAATATTTAACTTATTCCCAAATATCATGAATTTATTCATTAATAATAATTGATTAATTCAAAATTACAAAGTTATAATTCTTTGTTTAATCATTTATTTTTATCATGGATATTTTTATATCTATGAGGAGCCTTGATTTGATGATTAATAGGCTTTACCATTTTCATTATTCCCTCGATCATTTTGAGACCTAGTTTTTTTGATTCCCCAAATTCATCCCATCATGTAGGTGTTTCTCATATTTTCATATGAAGGTATTCATAGGTTAATTTTGATACTTTAGTGGGTAATATTATTGTACTATAACTCAACTATGGGACTATGTGGATCCCATCATCATTTTATGTCAATTCAGTATGATATGAATATATCCTCATGTGTCTATATTGTCTGATAAAATTAGAAATTAGTTTGAGGGTGATAAGCCTTGGGGATTTTCAACTCATTAATTAAAAATTATGGATACTCTTATATAACATTAGGGTATAACTTGGATATAGATCATATACAATCAATAATGGAGTTCCATGAATCCACCCCAGTTCTCTAATGTATATCCATGCAAGTTGACCGATTGAGAAATCCTCTCAAATTGGAGTCATGTGGGTAGTATTTTTATGATGATCCACCATAACCAATATATCATTATTTCACTTGATTTATTTTTAATAATAGTGAAAAAATATATATTTATGTTTTTCTATTTCTATGAAGGTATGGATAATGGTTTCATCATCCCCATGGAATTTTTTCATTCATCATTCACATTATAACATTCAATAAATCTAGAAGTATATTATGTGTTATACTTCTTAATATTGTCCCACAAATAGATATATCTCAATAAATAGTTTTTCTCCCATTATTGAGGGTGAAGGGAAAGCTATGAGTATCATACAACAACACCTTCTTTAACTCATGATATTTTGGTACACATAATCTTAACTCAAATCTTGCAACTCTTTCTTCAAAAAATTTAAACTATGAAAATTTTATGTTTCTTATTAAATCCACTATCATCAAAATTATTACATAATCTAATTATTCATCTATTTTATTCTATTGATGATATTGTAGTGAATTTATTTTCGAATGGATTGGGGATCTTCCTTCCTTTTTGATTCTCTTGTACTTCTTTTTAAATTCTAATATCATCATATAATTATCAATTCTAAAGAAGGATAAAATTATGGATCCTTTACAGATAAAGAATATAACTTATTATTTTATTTCATAGGATATATGTGTATTGAGTATTAATATTCCTTAATCAACTCTTACCATCTCCACTAGTGCATATTCATCTCATTCTTATTGATTCTTTACTATAGGATCCTATGGTTCGTATATACTTCACACTAATCCCCAAAAAGATAATGAATACATATTTTCAACATAAAGATCCCCAAAAACACATGATAATGTTTTTGGTAAATTTTTTCATCATATTTCAGTTACCTTGATGTATATGCTATCACATTGTCATTCTTTATTAGAACACAACCCAATCCCTACTTTCAGGAAATGTTTTATACCATGAAATGATCACTGATTGTGGGTATATTATGTATAAAAATGATGATAATAATATTATTTAACATCTTTATTCTATCTTCAAATTAATTTATTAAAACAAACATGAACACCTTCTTTTTTGGTTCCATTATAGGGGTCAAAAATTGTAAGAAATTTCTAAAAAATAGATGATAGTACCTGACTAATCAAAGGAAACTACATATTCCGTTCAAAAAAATTTTCATTATCCTCCATTAAATTTAACAAATCTTTGAGGGTTCCACATATATCCCAATACATATGATAATATTCCCTATGAATGATACTTCCTTCAACTGGGACTCATATTTGTGGTATCTTCAACAAATCATCACCTTTCTCGAGGTCTTCAACATAGTTCATAAATTCTCATCTTCCTCCTTCTTTCTACTGGATTATATTAAACTATCCTATATAAATACTACCAAAAATATTTCAAGTTAATATATAAAGACCATATTCATCACATCCATTAATATTTCTAGAGAATTATTGTGTTTTAATGGAGTAACTATGAACTCATTGCTCCCATACCTTGTACGGAAATTAGTATTGAGGACATCCTCCTTCATCACCCTTACATGATAATACCCCATTAAAATATTAACCATGGATAAGTATTGGGATACATTTAGTTTGTATTAAAATTCATAAATCATGGAAAAATGATATATGTTCTTTATCATGATCTTGTTTTAGATTATGATAATCGATGAAATAACATATTAACCAAGAAATTTCTTGATGATGCAGACAGGTGTACCCCAAGGTGAACCTCATGGGTGCAAGAACCCATTATCAATATTCTCCTATACATTTATCTTAATTTCACAAATTTATAAAACTTCCATTTTATATAAATTTTAGTATAATATATTCTCTTTAATTATAAGCATGACAGAAAATTCAACCTCTCGGCTTGGAGGAAGGGTATGAATTATTTTGGAATAAATCAGCATGTTCTCACAAAATGGGAATGTATTTAAAAATTTAATTTCCATACAATAAAGCATTTATCTATATACTAATTCTCATAGGGAAAAATCCTTACATTATATTTTGGTGCAAAAGATGATTAATCATCCTACTTACACTTCTTTTTATTCAAAGGATGATCTTAAATATGGAATCTGATTTTCGTCTCATATAAATCTACTCTAGATATATATATATATATAATTGGAATATATACACTTAATTGCATAAAATTACAGTAATGGAAGTATAAAAATGTACATTTGGATGTTTATCCTATAAATTTTGAAATGGGAAGTATTATATACATGGGATAAAATAATTTCCCATTTTTTGTTTTCACTGATATCTCTACAACATTGATTTACAGTGGTGTTTGAATTGTTTTATTAAACATGTGTGAAAGGATTTAATGAGTTGAAGTACAATAAAAAATTTTGATTTCTATTATTTAATGAATATCTATAATACTTATCACCACTTCATTGTTGGGATCCGGCTCAACTGTTGTCAGGACATATTCGTTCTGATGCTACCGTAGAGGTTTTTTCACTGATAGTCACTAAAAACCCATGTATTAGGGAGGTGTTTCACATAGATTCCTTAATCCATGAAATTGAAACAATGGAAAAAGGATGAGGGTAAGATGGAACATTTCTTTCATCCATTTCATTGGTTTGTTTCCCCAGCCATCAATAACTACTTAGGTGACCTTACATTACATACAAAAATCATTTCCTCTTCGCCGAAATAAAATTAAGGAGGATCTTCATTCAAAACATTTGACAACTATGATGATGAATTTTCTTACCACCATTAATTTTATCCATTTGAACACTACAGTTAAACTCCACTATC
Source organism: Viscum album (assembly GCA_963277665.1). Lineage (NCBI taxonomy): Eukaryota > Viridiplantae > Streptophyta > Magnoliopsida > Santalales > Viscaceae > Viscum > Viscum album. Next base: position 1,147,566,075 of record OY728121.1, on the reverse strand, counting down.
CACTTCATTTCATCGTGACACCCTTTATATTTTCAGATATCCGTTTCAACTTTTAGGGAAAATCTTAAAATTTCTTCCAAGTAATCTATGTATTTGATTCACATGAATCTTAGTAGACAATGATTGATCCCACAAAATATGACTTCAAATTTTCATTAAAGTGTAATGATTAAGCACTATGTGTACCATATATGCCTCGTGATTCTATTACCAATAACTCCGTGATGGGTTTTTCATCTCTTTTTTCTATCAAAATGAATTCCCTTTCTATTTTACACATGGGAGTACGTGGAAAATATTTTTAGTAAAAATATTTTATGGAATTCATTCCACCCAATTACATTGATCTTTAACTAATGCTTCATATTCTTGATAAATTAGCACCATTCATCGACTTATTCCTCCATAATATTAATATCCAATACAACCTTCTATCATTTTAAATATTAATGATGGAGAATATATTCTCAATGGAGCTGATAAATTATATTGTGTTTAAGGGATGAGATGAAGCATTGAATTTTAGAGAGGATTAATCATAAAGGACTCAGATGTATCTTGTTCATTCTTTGGTGTATTTGGGAATTCCTTCGGATTTAGGTTTAACTTAAAAACCTAAGTTAGTTAAGCGAGTTTCATCATGAATTTCAATATTACTTCTCCCATCATGTTGGAAATAAATTTGGGGGCATCCATCACATTTCCATTCACACTGATTGTTTACTTGGTTTCTCTGATTTCTAATAATCAGATGAAATAAAGGAAAAAATAGATATTATTATTTTTAAACTATTAAACACAAAATTATGAATCCAAAAAAGTTAAATGGATAATTTATAAATAAATTTTATTCCATAACATATGAATGTCATATATTCAATATATGATTTCCATAATCTATTCTCTAATATAGATACATATGGTAAATTCTTCCAATAGTAATGGTTCATAAAAAGAATTTTAATTTATCAAATAAAATCTATTTCAAATGTCAAAATTGGTTTGAAGAAAAAACCATTTTCGTTCACCAGTTCTCGATTGAGTCAATCTGAATGTAGTGTTTTTAGAATTTTACCCTAGTTATATATGTGCTAGAGCCAGAAATACTTGTAGTATCCAAAATGGGATGCAATTCATCCAATCCACATACTCAACACATTAAAAAAATTATGGATGTCTTCGTATATTTAGTATTATCTCTAATGATTTTGATATAATTTTATAATACTAATCCCAAAACAACTAAAAATTATTTTAAATAAATATATGAAACCCCTTGTTTTTAATAAAAATTATTTCGTCATATGTTACATAGAAATACACATAATAAAAACCATGTGATCAAAATGTATAGTTTATTTTAGGAGTTAGTTACATTACATAACAACATAAAATAGGGGATACATTGTAGAGACCTAGAAATTTCAAGAATTTGTTTTAAAATTATTTGTGTTTTTACGATTATCCAGTTTCTGACAGCGCTTGATTCCAAGGCCCGGTGTTCCTGGAATCAATTTTCGAAGTTCAGATCGGTACGTTCGGTGAACGAATGAGCGGGTTTTTTTAACTTTTGAATCGGTGCTCAGAATTAAAATCCAAGGGCACCGATGAATCTTCAGCATCGGTAACTGCTTAAAGGGACACTTACCGCAGATGCATTCGCGAAAGAGGAGAATATAATTTTTGGGGGTTTATTTAAGGAAGAAATAAAAATTGTCAAAATTATTTTTATTTCATGGGGTGGTTTTTCCTCCCATGGGTATGTAAGGGTGGGTCCCAAAGCCACCTAACTACCCTAGTGTGGATTTAAGAAAGATGGGGCCCACACGAGCCCCACCATTTAATTACCTATAAATCCCTTTTAGAACCCCCATTTATTTTGACAAGCCTCCATTAATTGTCACATCAACCCATTAAATTAGTTCAACCCATTAAATGATGTCAACCCATAATTTAATGAGTAACCTTCCCTTTTCCCTTTTTAATTTAATCTCCCAATGCATTTAATTATGGGAGAACCATCTCTGTCCCTCCATTAATTAAATGTCAACACATTTTAATTAGTGTGGTGAAATAATTGTTGGAGAGTTTCTTTGCATATAATAAAATAATGGGGGGGGGCTATTATTTTGTGGATCAAGAAGAGATCTTCGTTGTGTGACGATGAATGCTGGCCTCTGACGAAGAACGACGAAGAACGCTGGTTCCTCGGAGATTGACGATGAGCCACCAAATCCTCTTCTCCACGACGCTGTGTACCGTGACGCCTACGATCCTCTCCTCCGCGATGCCGTGTACCCTGATGCCTACGATCCTCTTCTTCACGACGCCATGTACCGTGACGTTGAGAATCGTCTTCCTTGTGGAGGTAGGGGCTTGTTTTGAGGATGTTAATACTCCCATGTTGTTTTCCTCTAAAACATGAACTCAGATCATCTCATTATCATGTTTATCCACGTACAATTATTATTTGTGGGTTGGGAATTATTATTTGCAGGGAAATAGTAGGGAGTTAAATTCAATCCTAATTAATTTTTGTGCCTCATTTTTCGTTGAACATTATTGTCATTCGACCCCTTTTATTATCAACTAACGTGAAGGGCGTGGGTCGAACAAACATAGTCATCGACCCTCTATAGTTTTTGTGTTTGTGCGTGTGTTGATAGGCGACAGTGGAATTGGACCGCAATGGAATATAGAAACTGTCGCAGTGAAGAACGGGTCCCAGGAGAGCCGCAGGCGGAGACTGTGGGAAAATCGGACCACCGGAGCACTTCTGGTGGTCCGCGGAAGGGGCAGCTGTTCCGTCGTGCCAGCGCGGCAGGGCCGTCGGCCAAAGGTGGAGGCGGGGGCACCCTGGCATGCCACTAACAGGTGCCACTACGGTTGAATCCGCGGTGGCATGTTGTTGGACCCCACGGTCGCGCGGGCTCCAGATGGGACGTGGAGACCGTGTGCCGTGTCCGTGGAGTGAAAACGAGGGGGGACTGCATCCCCCCTACTTGGCCCACTGGCCGAGCCAGCGCACCCCCCCGGCCGGATGGGGGTGGGTCGCGCGGACGGAGACGGGCTGGCCCCAGACCACCCATTTCCGACCGCTTTCGGTCTTTCACCCACATCTATGGATACAGACATCCGATCGACGCATCGTTAGTTGATATGAGATCGCTGGATCGAGATGGTCATTTTGGTATGATACACTAACGGTTTTGAATATCTTTGGGTATGGACGGGTTGGTTCGAACACGAAACTAAGTCGGCCCTCGGAGCGGAAACGCTTATAACATGAGCTCTGGACGTCCGATTGATGTGTCGTCAACTTCGTTTAATTCCTCATAGTGTGAAGGTTCTTTTGGCTCACTCCTATTGAGGTTTGGACGTACATGGAGTATGTTCTAGTTGGTTTTATCTTGAAAACCAACCCGGTCCCTGAAACGGAAAAGCCAATAACTCTCAGACCGAGCGTCTGAATGACGCACAGTCTGTCTCGTTGGGTCCCTTTTGACGAGATATAACTTTTTGTTAAATCATCCATGGACTTTGTGATAGATGATGTATCAACCCCCTTGGCTCGTGGAGAGGACCCTCCCAGAATCGAGCATGCGGTGTGCGGGAACACTAGTGCTAGCTGCGACTGTGACGATGATGACTGCACTTGGATCCTCTGTGGGTTCGGAAGTGACGAAGACCGTACTGGGATCCTCCATGGGTTCGATGGAGATGACTACTATTCTTGTATCTTATGTAGGTCCGACATTATTTGACTTTTTACTTGTATCCTATGTGGGTCCGACAGAGTTGCTGGTTTTGTATACTTTGTGGGTCCGATAGCTTAGCTGGTCTTATATCCTATGTGGGTCTGATAGATTAGATGAATCAGTGGCTACATCTGATCATCTCTATCAACTTACGATGTGTATACCAGGGTGAGATGATTCTTGATTCTCAATCATTATCAACGATGTGGTTGACTTTCTTTTCCTGTGTGGATTGGGTTGTGCTTTCCTATGTGGACTGGGTTGCGCTTGGGATCAGGAGATGGAGCCAAACAATAACTGATGACTAAGATATATGTAGGGGCATATAGCTAAGTAGTGTTATTTAAGATTCATGTTTGTATATTTCCTTTGTGGTTTATCCTTTGTGGATTCTGTGAGACCTTCGGTGGTCTTAGGGTCCCTACTGAGTGTCGTAAACTCACCCATTCCTGGGATATGCCCGCACTACATTTTGTTGGATATAGACGACAGGCAGCACTAATCGAGGTGGAGGCTGGTGGAGCTAGACGGTACTCGGAGGTGGACCACATGGAGGGACATACACGGAGCGAACGGCCGGACCGAGGAGCTGAGGAGACTATCTGAACCCCCCCCCCCTCAGGTGGGATTTCCGGAGGACGACTCGGAGTTGCTGTTTTATATTCTACTGTTGTACATTCCTTTGAGTTGTACTTTACATTCAGTTGGGTTTGTATACTGGCCCATTTTCTTCAACACCTACCTTGTATTCAGTTTTTCTTAGTGTTTACATTGCTTGCGTACTCTATTGTGTACGTCACTTCTTAAAGGAAATGTCTTCCCTACTTTTGGGATTTACTCCTTTGGTGCTAGTCGCCAACCCCTGGCCTAGGTAAGGTGGGCTTGGGGTAGTCACGGTGCGGGCCCTGAGGACAGGTCGTGACAAATTGGTATCAGAGGAGTCGGTTCTACCACAGAACTCAAGACCCTGATAATTTCTTCTCTGTGAAGCAATAATGTTTAGAGTAATGAGTGTGTTTATCAGTCCAGGGAGTCCTGTGTTAGTGCAGTGGCTGGCGTATCCATACACCAGGACCCAGACTTCTGATTTCCGACTCCATGCATGAAAACATTGATTGCACGTGTGTTTCAAAAGTTTTCATTGTGATTACTTTGTGTAAGCTCACCAGGTATACTGTATTAACCATGGCACACCTATTTCTTTTCAGGATGTCCCCACAATGGAAGCCAGCTAGGGTTACGAGAATTTTGCAATACGGCAGCCCCCTGAGCGATAAGGCCTCAGTATAGCGCTCCATTACCACGGAGGCACCACCGGTACCTCTACCCATCGAGCCACCGATGCTACCAGCCCCAGTGGCGGAGAGTGCACGTCGCCACAGTGCATTGCACGAGTTTCATAGGCTGAGGACGCCTAGGTTCCACGGAGAGACGGATCCTCAGGCCATCGAGAATTGGATGAAGGCTATCGGTAGAGTCTTCAGGTTGGTAGGGACACCAGCAGACCTCATGGTGATCCTTGTCGCGAGTCTCCTACATGAAGCAACAAGTAGATGGTCGACCCTGATGCTCCAGGTGCACGATGAGGCATCTCTTCTTTGGATGGACTTCGAGAGCTCTTCCTCTTGGAGTTCATTCTGGCCACCGTTCATGCGGTGTGCATCCAGGAGTTACTACAGCTGCAGCATGGCAGCATGTCAGTAGCCCAGTACTCGACAAGATTTACCGACCTCTCGCGCTACTCCACAGACATGGTATGAGAGACATTCTTCCGGGACTGGTCCTTTGAGTGGGGGATGAGGCATGAGATGAGAGCTTCGGTGATTCCACTCAGCATACCGACTCAGGCATGGGTGCTAGAGTGAGCTCTGCTAGTGGAGAGCTTTCTCACTGATCAGCCATCAACAGCGAGACCCACCGCAGGATGGCACGGAGCAGAGTCTTCCGCAGTAGGCAGTCGACAGACGACGCAGGGGTCCAAGTGGTCCAGGCCGTCAGGTGGGAGACCTTAGGACATGGCTTCGGCTATGCGGGGCACATGGCACAAAGCCAACCTTCCGAGGAGAAGACAATGTTATTCATTTGGCATGCAGGGACACATTGTTCGTGATTGCCCGACCCGCCATGCAGATGAGCAACAGACAGGGGAGGGACCTTCGAGGCAGAGGCAAAGGGTCGACCGTGGTAGTCCGCAGGGAGCAGGCGGACGAGGTAGAGGAGCTGGTCGAGAAACGGGTGGTGGACGACGCTTCGAGGCTCTACCACCACCACCCCAGGAGGTCCACCCCGACCACATGGGGGTGGTGGGCAGAGGCCGGCTCAGCTCTAGGAAGTAGAGTCTTACGACCATAGCACACATGAGATTATTCGAGGTACTATCTCTCTGTACTGCACCCTTGCTGCAGTTATTATAGACACAGGTGTGAGTCATTGATTTGTTTCCTCTTCCCTTGTTCAGAGCTCCGAGATTCTGACGGAGCCGTTGGCTCGATCCTTCAATCTAGACACTCCTACGGGAGAAGACTCAATGATTATGCACTGGTGCCAGCATTGTCGGCTTACTATAGGAGGCGAGAGCTTTGGCTAGGATCTTTTTGTAGCAGCATCGAGGCCTTACGACGTCATCTTGGGCAATGAACTGCTTATCTACAGTCCATGATCAGATCGACTGTATTAGGTGCAAGGTGCGGTGTGTCCGCACGGATGGGACTAGGTTCATCTTCACCGGTGAGAAGGGAGCCATTGCAACGCAGGATGGACTCACACAGAGAAGAGGACAATCGATCACTCATCAGTTGGCTAGTCTCATCCTAGGATCAGTTGACGTGCGGAGACTGAGCATTTTAGTTGTGGTGGATCAGTATGCGGATGATTTTCCTGACGATGTTCCAGGACTACCTCCTCGCTGAGAGGTAGACTTCTATATTGAACTATACCCCGGTACAACCCCGATATCCACTCCAGTATATCGGTATGCTCCTGCTGAGCTTCTAAAGCTACTGGTACAGCTGGAGGGCTTGTAGGTCAAGGGATTCATCCGACCTAGTGTTTCACCCTAGGCTTCCCCGATACTATTGGCCAAGATGGCGGATGGGAGCATACGACTGTGTGCCGAAAATCGTTTCTTGAACCTGGTGACTCTGAGTAAAAAGTATCTACTTCTGAGGATTGACGACATCTTTGATTAGCTCAAGGGAGCACATTGGTTCTCGAAGACATACCTCTGGTTAGGCTATCATCAACACTGAGATCGGGATGAGATTGTGCAGAAGACGACCTTCATGTGTTGGTACGAACATTATGAGTTCATGGTCATGCCCTATGTTGTGACCAACGCTGCAGCAGTGTTCATGAGTCTCATGAATAGGATCTTCCAGCCCTACCTCGATCGGTTTGTCGTAGTCTTCATTAACGACATACAGATTTACTCAACTACGAGGAGGAGTACACCTAAAACATACGGGTTATACTAGATACACTCCAAGAGAACCAAATTTATGGTAAGCTCTCGAAGTGACAGTTCTGGCTTTGAGAGTTCAACTTCTTGGGACACGTAATCTCTGAGGCGGGAGTTGTAGTGGATCCCGTTAAGGTCGAGGTGGTATTTCCTTGGGAGCCACCAAGGAGCATGATAGAGGTGCAGAGTTTCCTAGGTCTGGTTGGGTACTATTGGTGATTTGTGCCATACTTCTTCAGAGTTGTAGCACCGCTTTTAGCTTTGACTAAGTAGGGGAAACCCTTCGTGTGGTTAGACATATTTCAGTAGAGCTTCCAGGAGCTGAGGAGGAGATTGACCAGTGCACCCATATTGAGGCTACCAGAGGAGGGAGTAGGGTACGTAGTTTACTGCGACAAATCAGGGACCGGACTCAGGTGTGTCCTGATGCAGGAGCGAGTACTGATCGCTTACGGTTCACGGTAGTTGAGGCAACATGAGCAGAACTACGCTACCCATGACTTGGAGTTAGTAGAAGTGGTACTTTCCTTGAAGATGTGGTGACACTACCTGATAGGCGAGTGCTTTACAGTCTATTCTATCTAGCAGAGACTCAGGTACATATTCTCTTAAAAGGACAAGAACCTGAGACAACAACGATGGCTCAAGTTCCTCCAGGATTATGACATTAAGATTGTCTATACTCATGGTAAGGGGAACGTTGTGGCTAATGCTCTCAACCAGAGATTGGGCATTAAACTACTTGAAGATGAGACAGAGAATTTAGCCGCTTTGAATATATCCTTCATAGATAGTGATGTAGCCACCTATATTCAGTCCCTTACAATTACTCCTCCACTACGTCAACGGGTCAGAGAGGCGCTGCATGGAGATGTTGATTGTGAGGCACGGCGTGCTCAGATATCCTCAGGGCTAGCACCCGATGGATTTTCTGAAGTATGGGAGCATGCCATCCTTTTCTGGGGATGTACCATGGTACCAGTTATACTACAGGAGGAGGTGCGGAGGGAGTTCCACACTTTCTCTCTAGCGGTACATAATGGAGTAGCGAAGATGTATCATGACCTCAGACGACAGTACTGGTGGCCAGGAATGAAGAAGGTTGTGGTAGGATTCGTTTCTCGATGCCTCACTTGTCAGCAAGTGAAGGAAAAGAACCATGTACCTTTAGGCCTGGTACAACCCTAAGAGGTCCCAGAGTGGAAGTGGGATGGGATATCCATGGATTTTGTGACGGGGATTCCACGTTCATCCAGAGGACACGACACCATCTGGGTGATCATATACCGACTTACCAAGTCATCCCACTTCCTACCGGCCAGAGAGCAGGGCATAGTAGAAATCATAGGACGTATCTATGTTCAGGAGATCGTACGGCTTCATTGTGTGCCATCATCTATCGTCTCCAATCGACACGCTCTCTTTACTTCTCGGCTTTGGAAGGGGTTGCAGGAGGTCATTAAAACGTAACTACGCATGGGCACTACATTTCACCCACAGACAGATGGCCAGACAGAGATAACCATTCAGACACTCGAGGACATGCTCCGTGCATGTGTCCTTGACATTGGTACAACAAGAACTACCACTCCACCATTGGGATGGAGCCTTATGAGGCACTGTACGGCCGACTCTGCAGATCACCTCTGTGCTGGACAGACCCTGGGTAGTCAGCACTTGTGGGACCAGAGATAGTCTAGGCCATGACGGAGAAGGTAAAGATCATCCAGGAGCAGATGAGGACTGCTCAGAGCTGACAGAAGTCCAATGATGATAGGAGGTGCATACCACTGGAGTTCAAGGATGGCGACCATGTTTTCTTACGAGTCTCACCTCTACGTGGTATACGGAGATTTTGTTGGGGTGGCAAGTTATCTCTGCGCTTCATCGGACCATTCCAGGTTCTCAGCAGGATAGGCGAGGTAGTTTATCGCGTAGCTCTTCCACATCAGCTGCACCAGGTGCACGATGTCTTCCACATATCTTAGCTGAGGAGATACATGAATGACCCAACACATATCTTCAATTATGGAGAGCTAGTCATCGATGACGGGGAAACTTTTTCGAAGGTCCCAGTGGAGATCGAGGATCGATAGGTGCAGGTCCTACGTGGATGGTTGATTCCTCTGGTGCGCATCAGGTGTGAGCACGGGAACCTCCAGGAGAGCACATGAGAGCAAGAGGCTCATATACGTGCTCAGTTCCCTCTTTTGTTTCCCTGGATTATGATGTATCTTTCTGAGGATGTAAATACCCGAGGTGGGATTAATGTAAAGACCCATAAATTTTGAAGAATTTTATTTTTAAATTCATTTGATTTTTATGAGTAAGTAGTTTCTGACAACACTTGCTTCTGAGGCCCGGTGTGCTTGGAATCAATTTTTGAAGTTTAGGTCAGGTACGTTTAGTGAACGAATAAGAGGGATTTTCTATCTTTTGAACCAGTTCTAGGATATAAAATCTGAGGGAACCAATTAATCCGTAGCTCCGGTAATTTCATAAAGTGACACTTACTACAGATTCGTTTGCGAAAGAGGAGAAGATAATTTTTGGGGGTTTGTTTAAGGAATAAATAAAAATTGTCGAAATAATTTTTTTTTCATGATGAGTTTTTTCCTCCCATGGGTAGTTAAGGGTGGGGCCCACAGCCACTTAACTAACCAAGTGTGGATTTAAGTGTGGGGGCACACACAAGACCCACCATTTAATTACCTCTAAATCACTTTTAGAACCCCCATTAATTTTGAAAAACCTCCATTAATTGTCACTTCAACCCATTAAATTTTGTCAACCCATTAAATTATGTCGACCCATAATTTAATGAGGAACCTTCCCTTTTCCCTTTTTAATTTAATCTTCCAATGCGTTTAATTATGGGGGAACCTTCTCTCCCCCTCCATTAATTAAATGTCAACACATCTTAATTAGTGTGTTGAAATAATTGTAGGAGAGTTTCTTTGCGTATAATAATATTTTGTGGGTGGGGGGTGACCTATTGCTTTTTGGATCGAGAAGAGAGCTTTGTTGTGCGACGAAGAACACCGACCTCCGACAAAGAACAACGAAGAACACTGGTTCCTCGGAGATCGATGACGCACCACCAAATCAACATCTCCGCGATGCCGTGTATCGCGACGCCTACAATCCTATCCTCTGCGATGCCATGTAAAACGATGCCTACGATCCTCCTCTCCACGATGTTGTGTACCGCGATGCTGACGATCTTCTTCCTTGTTGAGGTAGGGGCTTGTTTTGAGGATGTTAATACTCCCATGTTGTTTTCCTCAAAAATATGAATGCAGATCAGCTCATTATTAAATTGATCTGTGAACATTTTTTATTTGCGGGTTGGGAATTATTATTTGCGGGGAAATTTTTGGGAGTTAAATTCAATCCTAACTAATTTTTGTGCCTCATTTTTTGTTGATAATTATTGTTCTTTGACCCCATTTTTATCAACTAATGCGGAGGGCGTGGGCCAAACAAAAATGGCCGGCGACCCTCCGCATTTTTTTTTGTCTCAGTGCGTGTTGATGGGCGAAAATGGAACAGGACCGAAACGACATTTGGAAGACGTCGAAGTGAAGAACTGGTCCAGGGAGAGCCTTGGGTGCAGATGGCGGGAAAATTAGACCACCAGAGCACGTCTGGTGGTCCACGGAAGGAGTTGTTGGCGCACCGCCGGCAGGAGCCGCCACGGCTGAAGCTGCAGTGGCAGGCGGTCAGATCCCGTGGCTGCGCGGGCTCCGGAAGGGACGCAGCGACCGTGCACCACGTCAGTGGAGCACAAAGGAGGGGGGGATCGCATCATCCCAGCTCGGCCCACTAGCAGGGCCAGCGCACCCCCCTTGCCGGATCGAGGAGGGTTATGCGGACCACGTCGGGCCACGCCCAGCTAGTCCAAGCCGCGCCTGACCCAGCCGAGCCGCGCCCTCCCAGGCCAGACTCGGACTCGGGTCTGGTAGACCCGGTTCTGGCCGGCCCCAGACCCCCCCATTTCGGACCGCTTTCGATCTTTCACTCACATCATGAGGTACAGAACTCTGATCGATGCACCGTCAGTTAGGATTGGATCCTCGGATTGTGCCGGTCATCTCGGTATATTACACTCAATGTTTTGGTGAACATTGGGTACGACATGGTTGGTTCGAACACGAGACCCACCGGACCCTCGAAGTGGAGATGCTTATAACTTGAGCTCCGGATGTCCGATTGAGGTTCCATCAACTTTGTTGAATTCCTCTTAGTGATACGGTTATTTTGGATAACTCATCTTGAGGTTTGGATGCATCTGGAGTATGGTCGGGTTGGTTTTAACTTAAAATCCAACCAGGCCCCTGGAACGGAAAAGCCAATAACTCTCAGACCGGGCGCCTGATTGACGCAACATCTGTCACGTTGGGTTCCTTTTGATGAGACAGAACTTTGTGTTACATCAAACTTGGACTTCGTGACAGTTGATGTTTCGACCCCCTTGGCTCATGGAGTGGACCCTCCCGGAATCGAGCATGCTGTGTGCGGGAACCCTAGAGCTGGCTGTGACGATGACGATGACGACTACACATGGATCCTCTGTGGGTTCGGGAGCGACGATGACTTTACTGGGATCCTCCATGGGTTCGACAACGATGACTACTGTTCTTGTATCATATGTGGTTCTGGAAGTATTTGACTCTATACTTGTATCCTATGTGGGTCCAGTAGAGTAGCTGGTCTTGTATCCTTTGTGGGTCTGACTGTAAAGACACGTAAATTTCAATGGAAGTTTTTTCTTAATTTTCTTTGGGATTTTACAAGAACGCAGTTTCTGACGGCACTTGATTTTGAGGCCCGGTGTGCCCGGAATTTTTATCTGAAGTTTAGCTCGTGTACGTTCAGTGAACGAAAAAGCGGGAATTCCTATCTTTTGAACCAGTGCTCGGAGTCGAATTCTGAGGGCACCGATGGAACCGCAACACCGGTAATTGCTTAGGAACACTTGTTCCGGAATTTCGTTGTCACGAGAGTAGATGATTAAAGTTTTTGAAGTTTAATTTATTATTATTCTACAATTTTTATTTTTCTTAAAGTGGATTAAGGCTTGGGAGGATGTTGGGTAACTACCCAACTTCCCAATGGAGGTTATGAGGCTGGTGGGGCCCACACGAACCCCACCCATTCAAATTCCTAACTCCCTCAACTTGCATTTAATGATGACAACTTGGATTGAATTCATTAAGTGGAATTAATTCAAACCTTTGAATTTCAAATACTTATCTTGTGTTAATAAAATAAGACTTGGGCTTATTTTATATGGGTTGCAACCTTGTGGTGGATTTTTTGGGAGAAAAGTCTAAGGACCTAAAGATCTTCTTCGACTTCGACGAAGAACGCGAAGAATGCATAGTTCTTTGAAGAAGAACGTGAAGAACACATCGATCTCCAACGAAGAACTCCGAGTCCTCAGAGACCGACTACGCGATGCCGTATACCGCGACTGTTCTTCCGTGACGTCTTCTTCCGAAATAACACCTTCCGCGACGTCTCTACCAGCGACGAATCCTCATTCGACGAACCTCCATTCAATCTCGCATGAGGTAGGGGTTAATTATTTATTTTTGTTCGTGTTTTCTACTTTTTCATCCTTCGTGAATATACGACCAAATGTTTTCGATTAATGAGAGGGGTCCGGACCGCACAAACATAGACAAACCTCCTCCCATAACCTTGTTTTTGTTTCTAATGTGTTAGAACGGGAATGGTGTGGTGTCGTCGCACCACGCGGAATGGTGCGGCAAGTAATGTGTGGCGGCGTCACGCCGCGCCATGAAGTTGAACCAAGTCGTGGAACCGTCGCGCCGCGTCGAAGAAAACCGAAGACACCGCGGCCGGAGAGGGGCCAAAGCGGAGGGGCGTGGCGCCGTCACGCCATGCTGGATGAACCAAAACAACGGCCGGTTCCAGGCCATGGTGGAGTAGGGTGACCGGTGGCCGGATCTGGGCCACCGGTGTCAGAGCAGGTAGGGGACCAGCCGTCGCTGGTCCCGTGGTGGCCCAAACCGGCCGCCCGGGGCGGGCCGGCCGGACAGGAAGAAAGCTGGGGGTTCAGACCCCCGGCTGGCCAACAAAATGGCCCCCATTAAAGGGGGTACATTGTTACAACTAGGGGGCAGGCGCCCCCCCCCCCCCACGCCAACGGATCGACCGTTTGGCCGAGCGCCTATCCAGCGCTCTGGGCACGCTGTGCCTAGGCCGGACCGGCTGCCTGGCCGGTCTGCCAGGCCGAGCCGTGCCCAGGAAGGGTCGGACCCTCCCGAACGAGCTTGTTGTGTGCGGGAACCCTTTGAGCTGACTGTGACTGCTACTGTGATGAAAAATACTGTGAAGAGATCCACAGTGGATTCGACGACAACGACTAAAGTACTCAGCGATCCTATGTGGGTCTGTGCTACCGATCATGTGTGGGTCTGATCATGTGTGGGTCAGCGCTCAGCGGTTCTGTGTGAGCCAGTGCCTACAGATCCTGTGTAGGTCCGATCCTGTGTGGTTCTTCGCGGGGGTTAGTTACCAGCGATCCTTTGTGTATCATATCCTTTGTGGGTCATTGAGGGGGTTAGTAAATATCGATACTTTGTGGGTTCGACGGCTTAGATGAATCAGTGGCAATATCTGGTCATCTTTATTGTCATATGAAGATGTATACCTGTGTGAGATGAATGCTGTTTTACATTCCTATGTGGATTGTGTTGTGCTATCCTCTGTGTATTTACGTTTTTCTTTCATGTGTGGACTGGGTTGTACATGGGTCCGGATGTTGGAGTCGAACGAGAATTGATGTCTTAGGGATATGTATGGGCATATACCTAAGCAGTGTCGGATGTTATTTTGTGAGTGTATCTTTCCTTTGTGGATTATCCTTTGTGGATTCATGGAGACCATCGGGGGTCCCGAGGTCCCTACTAAGTAACTTATACTCACCCCTACATGGGCTATGCCCGCACTACGTTGTGTTGGATGCAGACGATGGATAGCGCTGATCGTGGTTGAGGCTTGCGGAGCAGGACGATACCTGGAGGTGGACCACTGGGCGGGACGTACTCGGAGTGGTCGGCTGGACCTGAGGAGAAGTGGAGGCTATCTGTACCCACCCTTCAGGTGGGATATCCAGTGGACAACTCAACGTCACTGCTTAACTTTTCAGTTGTTGTTTTCCCTTTCTAGTTGTACTTTACTTTCAGTTTGGGTTTGTATTCTGGCCCACTTAATTTTCCGCACTTACTATTGTACTCAGCTTCTACTTAGTGTTTACTTATTCCTTCTTGCTATGTGGTGTTTGTTGTTTACATTACAAAGGCAACACCTTCCCTTTTTCTGGGATTTACGCCTTGGTACTAGTCGCCATCCCCTGGCCTATGGAAGTAGGGTTTGGGGTAGTCATGGTACGGGCCCCGAGGATGGGTCGTGACACCGACAGCTTTGTTGGTCATGTATCCTATATGTGTTCGATAGCATAGAAGAATCAATGGCTACATCTGATCATCTTTATCACCTTAAAAAGTGTATACTTGGGTGTGCTAAGTCTTGTTTCTCAATCATTATCATTGATGTGGTTGACTTTCTTTTCGTGTGTGGAATGGGTTGTGCTTCCCTACGTGGACTGGGTTGTGCTTGGGAATGGGAGCTAGAGCCAAATTGTAACTGATGACTTAGGTATATGTATGGAAATATACCTAAGTAGTGTTGTTGATGCTTCATGTTATTATCCTTGGATGCAGATGACAGACAACACTGATCGAGGGAGAGGCTGGTGGAGCTGGACGGTACCTGAAGGTGGACCACGTGGCGGGACATACACGAAACGGACGGCCATACTGAGGAGATGAGGAGACTATCTATACCCACCCTTCAGGTGGGATTTCCATAGGATGACTCAGAGTTCTTATTTTCAATTCTTCTTCTGTAATTTCCTTTCAATTATACTTTACATTTAGTTGGGTTTTTATACTCGTCCATTTTCATTAGCACTTACATTCTATTCAGTTTTTCTTAGTGTTTACTTCACTTTCGTACTCTGTTGTGTATGTTACTTCTTAAAGAAAATCCCTTCCATACTTTTGGGATTTTCTCCTTTGGTGCTAGTCACCAGCCCCTGGCCTGTGGAAGGCGGGCTTGGTTTAGTCATGGCATAGGCCCCGAGAACAGGTCGTGACATACATTGATATTTTTTGAAAACTTCCCATACATAATCATAAACTTCCTCATTTCATAAAAATATATGGGATATCCTGAGGACATACATTATAAAGGGGTGATATATAAATCCCAATAAGGGAAAAACATGTAATAACGTGAAGAAATTATTACATTATAGGTAATTTCCATTTTAATGAAACATAAAATGGATGAGAATAATAAATATTAAAAATAAGGCAGATATATCATGATAACATAATAAGAACATGGGAATGGTAAATTGTAACACACTGAGTGTTTGTGAATTAATTAATTATATTTGAGCCAAAGAGCTAGTAGCCTAGCCATAAATGCTCCTTTTTGGAATCCAAACATTCCAAGAGTGACTCCAGGAAGGGAAAAAATTCTAGGTTACTATATCAGTACACATACAGTGCATTATGGTATTATTGTAACATCAGAGGAACTGTCGAAGCGGTGGAACTATATCATTAGAGGAATTGTAGCGGAAACTGAAGCAGTGATGGTATTGTATGAAGGAACTATAGATTCCCGAGTATTGTAGAATTAGTATTAATCGAAGGGAACTTTAAGTGAAAAATGGTATTTCAAGCATTTTATTAAGGCCACTTGGACATGGGACTTTGGGATATGTGTTGGGTCTCCCTCTACCGAGACAAATGAAATAGGTCTTTGCATTAATAATAAAATAAGGAATTATACCCAACCTATTAAAAAAATTAAATATACTTGATGTAGTTTGTTTCATGATACACTAATTAAATATTTTTATATTAATTATTCACAGTTAATATTTCACTCCATGAAATACCAAATCATATTGTGTTATTCGCAACACTGAATTTATACTAAAAAGGATTTTATTATTATGACTTTTGAAATGGGTTAGTTTTAACCTATCCATCCAACATATTAACATGAGTTGTAATAAATAATTTTTAAATATTATTTAAAATGGTTTTATATAAATAAAACATATTTATAATCTAACACCCCACGCTTCTATGATACACTTCCCTTTGAATAATACAATAGCTTCTGTTGTATGCAATTTTGAGTTCACACACACCACAACCAATTAAAATAGCCATTATAAATAGTAATACACAATTTTTGAAATTTTATAAATTTCAACATTCAAAATCCACTTCATTTTTTTTATTAGGAATATTGAAATTATCTTAGGGTGAATTTTGGGTATTTTCCTGAAAACATTTAAATTTTGACGAATAGTGAAAAAACTACTTTATCATTTCAAACCAACTTTTTCTTTTAATAATTATTATTTTATTTAAATTTATTTTAGGTCAAAATATATACATGATATCCATATTTGTTTAATTTAATTTATTGTAGTCATTTTATAATATGTTTAGATATAAAAATATTTTATTGAACAATTTACCTTCTTTTACTCACATCCGAGGAGCATTTGCAAATTTGCATAAAACATAATTTACTATTTTTGTTAATTGAATTTCAAAAATCAGAGAGACGCGGTTTATATCAGTATGTTAAATTTTCTTTAATAAGATAAAAATAAATTTTGCTGAATAGTAACTGCTGACTATTGTTTACCACGGTTAAAAGTAAATATGGTAATTGAAGGTAAAAATTATATTATTATTACCCAAACACATGTCTTAATTCTATTGGATATGTGTATTTAGACCAAATATAACCTTAGGAATACAATATGATCTTTTCAGTCCACTTGTATTAGATTAGGACATTTCTTATTATTTAATTTAATGAAGTGTTAATAGTCTTAAATTCAATGTTTAATAAATAATCATTTTTAATATTGGGTTATATATAAGATAAATTAAACTACAAATATTCCTTAGGAATATAAAATTATTTTCTACATAATGGTATTTTTTTATAAATTTTAGAAATAAAATAATTTAATTTATTCATGACATAATGGTGGTGTAGTAATTACCTTGTTAATTAAATATTAAAATAATTGATATTATAAATATCCCAATAAATGTAAATTGATAATTTTGATGAATTATAAGAATTTTATAGGTTAATATGACATTTTATGATTGATTAAATGAATTTAGTTTGAATTAATAATGTTTTATTACTTTAACAAAAATCAATTAATAAATAATGTAAATAATGACATAAATGAGTTTTTAAAACGAATATTATATTATTAATTTATATAATATTCGTAAAAATATATTTTTTTCCAAAGGACATATATAATGATATTTATATCATTAATTAACCACTTGAGGTTCTCATGTCATTTTATAGTTAGTTTATTAACCAATTATTATAATAATACAATAATACATGGTAAAAGATATATTATTTAACTAAGAGTTAAATCTAAAAGATATGGTTAATATGGTGTCCTAAACCAATATAAATCCTATTAGTTGAGATTATTTAGAACAATCCACATAGTATCCTATAAATAAAACATTTTCGGTCTATTAGGAACTGAAAATTATTTTATTATAATATAACATTTCAATATTTCCTAAGGTTCCCCTCACCTGTCATACAAAATTGAACATACCCTTATCTCAAATTGACACCTATAAATTTACTTTTTCACCAACCCAAGCCCAAATATCATATAACAACCATCCCTTCATCCTAGAGGCCTCACATTGGTTAGAAATCCATCATATAGATCCTTTTTTATCAAATCAAAAGGAAGAACCTGAGGAAGAGGTAAATATTTCACCACCCTCTTTCAAGTTCATTTCTTCATACACATCATACTTTTTTTTTGTTTCGATTGTAAAATAATAAATCCAAAATATTATATATACAATTATGTTATTAAAAAAATGGTACAACCAGATTCATTATTCTATCCTACATATGACTGAAATAATCACCATATGTGTGTACGTACGGCTTACCGTCTCCACGTCGTGGTGTAGTTGTTATTAAATGCATTATTAATATTTATATGATATAATAATGATTTATAATTTATGTATGTAAAAAATATACCATGTTAATGATTAGTTATATAAGGTATTTAATCTATTTACATACAATTTTAATATCAAAATAATGATATTGTCACTCATGTGTACGTACAGATTACTGTCTCCACGAACGCGATGAGATTCATTTCCCCATTGTAACAATTCAAGAATATTTTTAATTTTATGATTAAAAATTATTATTAAGAACTTAATATCATTAGAAATATGAATTTAACCCATCTTATCCATAACAAACATAGATTATGTCACAAAACATATAAAAGAAAACGAATTAGTAAACACCTGAAACGAAAATAATACTAAAATATTATTAATGAAGAAAAACTAGAAGATAATATATGATATCATATTTATGTATATGGTTCATGTATAATTTAATAAAAATAATTTAACTATGATACTGGTGGTTAAAATACCCTTGACCTAGGAATATTACAAGTTGAGGGTTAATTTCACAATCTCTTCACTTATTAGAGGTTGTTTAAATGTAAGTTATATACTTGGACTTCTTTATCGTCCACATCCATGTTTTTTAATATTTTCTGTCAATTTTTTTTTCTATTTCATATTATATGGGTCAATACCATTTATACACTTTTATGAAGTCATATGTTTTGAAAGGAATCTTTCTGTTTTTTTCCAAACAAGGTACTTTTTGTCCTTTTTGAAAAAATTAAGTTATGAATTTTTTTAACTTAATTAGTAGGTGTGGCTATTATCTGCCATTATAACACGCTGGAATATTTCTTTATTATCATATAATAATATATTCAAAATAAATGTTTTCTTTTATAATTCTCTGACATTAAAAAATTTCAAAAAATGAATGAGATATTTCACTCAAATAGTTTTTATATCATCTATGTCAACATCCTTTGATGGATTTTATACTTGTTTGAAACGGATTCATTATGATAAAAATATTCCATATTGTATTGAAATTTTTGTGATATTTTATTAATGTGGATGTGTTATTTCTATACCATTCGTGGTATATGGTTAATGTATTAACATTTCATATGATTGTTTTAAAACGAATGTTTATTTTATGTTTCATTCTTTTTCATTTGAGGAATGCATTAGACATAGAAAGTGATTGGTGGATCCTACTATAACTCCTCGATGCATTGGTAGGTCTCATGAGACAAACTAGTTTCATGGCACAATGTGACGCCCCGACTCCAGTTACCCAGATTCGGTGAATTATTTTAATACATTGGCATGATTACAAGGAATCAATTCCCGAAGGAGTGATCAGTTTTGCAGTCTTGGAAAATAAATTACATAAATGAATGTTACATTACACATTATAACATAAAAAACAACATAAAAAATCCTTTATTAACGTGATTATTCCATTTTCTTAACCCTCCATATCAATCACAATACAGTTATTAGAATCCTGGGAAAAATAAAACATAGAAAGGGGTGAGCTCAGATGCTCAGTAAGGATAACAATACAATGGAAACTTTCATAAATAAGCATAATAATTCAAGGCACATTATAACAAAAACAAAATCCTTTTAAACTTGAACATCAGTATAATATAGAAGTAATAAAATGAAATAATTCCATTAACTTATTCACTTGGATATTCTACTAGTCGAATAATCACATGCATTTTCAATAACAACTTTCATAATGATGGAATGCATAATTCCATACTATCATAAACACATATTCAAGGACTTGTTCCAAGACTACAAATAAGATTTCATCAATGCCTTATAACAAGACACTAGATTGTCTCATGAGACCTACCGATGCATCGAGGAGCTATAGAGGGCTCCACCCGTCACTTATTAAGTCGAATGCATTCCTCATATGAACAAGTTTAAACATAACATAAACATTGGTATTAAAACTATCATACGAAATGTCAACACTTTTTCCATAAACAATGAATGGTATAAAAATAACACATCCACAATAAAACATATCACAACACCTTCAACAAAATATGGATGATTTGTAAAATAATAAGTCAACATCAATCAAGTTTAAAATCCATTAAATGATTTTGACGTAGATTAAAATGATTTGTAAAACTCTTTGAGATAAATATCCCATTTTCCTGAAAACATTTAAAAGTCACCCAATTTAGAAAGGAAGAAATTTAAATACATTTTTGATTCAATGTTTCCCATACCATTTTAAAACTTTTGAATGTAATTATCATTTTAAAACATTCTTGTCCATTTAAATAAATCCTTAAATCCATTTTGAAAACATGAACATTAATGAGAATGGTTTAGAAGATAAAATCATAAAAACATTTAAAATGATTTTTTAGTAAAAATTTCCTTAACATAATACCGTTGAAAACTATTTTATTAATCATGGGCATGGATAATAAATATTTCCTAGTAGATACTTATGTAAAAACAACCTTGGATAATAAAGAGATTGTGAAAGTAACACTTACCAATTTGATAACTTACAAAAAATACACCCCATGAAAGATGTATCATACAATGAATATGGAAATACACATAACCTTGTTTTTGTTTCTAATGTGTTGGAACGGGAATGGCGCGGTGCCGTCGCACCGCGCGGAATGGTGCGGCAAGTAATGCGCGGCGCCGTCACGCCGCGCCATGAAGTTGAACCAAGTCGCGGCGCCATCGCGCCGCGTCGGAGAAAACCGAAGAAACTGCGGCCGGAGAGGGGACACAGCGGAGGGGCGTGGCACCGTCAAGCCTTGCCGGACGAACCAAAACTACTGCCGGTTCCGAGCCATGGCGGAACAGGGTGACCGGTGGCCGGTTCTGGCCCGCTGGTGTCAGAGCAGGGAGGGGACTGGGCGTCGCCGGTCCCATGGTGGCAGAAACCGACTGGTCGGGGCAGGCCGGACGGACAGGAGAAAAGCCGGGGGTTCAAACCCCCAGCTGGCCAACAAATTGACCCCCATTAAAGGGGGTCCATGGTTGCAACCAGGGGGCAGCCCCCCCCCCCCCCCAGGCCAACGGCTCGACTGTTTGGTCGAGTGCCTGTCCAGCGCACTGGGCGCACTGTGCCCAGGCCGGACCGGCTGCCTGGCCGGTCGGCCAGGTCGGGCCGCCACCAGGAAGGGTCGGGCCGAGCCGCGCCTAGGTCGGGCCGTGCCCAAGCGGGCCGGACCCGGACCCGGTTCGGGTCGACCCCGGGGGTAGCGGACCGGGCCCGAACCCCTTAATACTAAATCCTTTCTGGTCGGACGCCCATAACATGTGCTACGGGCCTCCGATCGACGCACTGTCTGTTGCGATGTAATCCTTGGATCGAGATGGTCGTTTCAGTATATCGCACTCAAGGTTTCGGAATACTTTTTATTCAGATGGGTTGGTTTGTACGCGAAACCAACCGGGCCCTCAGAGCGGTAACACTTATATCTTAAGCTTCAGACGTCTGATTGACGTGTCGTCGACTTTGTTGGATTCCTCTTAGTGAGAAGGATCTTTTGGCTTAATACACCCGAGGTTTGGACACAGGTGGAGTACGGTCGGGATGGTTTTGACATAAAAACCAAACGGGCCCCTGGGACGAAAAAGTCAATAACTCTCAGACCGGGCGTCTGATTGACGCCCTGTCTACGATGTTGAGTTCCTATTAACGATACGGATCCTTTGGATACATAAAATCTGGACTACGTGTTAGTTGATGTATCAGCATCTCGGCTCGTGGAGCGGACCCTCCCGAACGAGCTTTCTGTGTGCGGGAACCCTAGAGCTGACTGTGACTGCTACAGTGACGATGTAGACTGTGCAGATATCCTCAGTGGATTCAACGGTGATGACTATAGTACTCAGTGATCCTTTGTGCGTTCGTGCTACCAATCCTGGGTGGGTCTGATCCTGTGTGGGTCAGTGCTCAGCGGTTCTGTGTGAGCCAGCGCCTACAGATCTTGTGTGGGTCTGATCCTGTGTGGCTCTTTGCGGGGGTTAGATACCTACCGATCCTTTGTGGGTCAGATCCTTTGTGGGTCATTGTGGGGGTTAGTACCTATCGATCCTTTGTGGGTCCGACGGCTTAGATGAATCAGTGGAAATATCTGGTCATCTTTATCATCATATGAAGATGTATACTTGTGTGAGCTAAATCCTATTTTACTTTCCTATGTGGATTGTGTTGTGCTATCATGTGTGGCTTTACATTTTTCTTTCCTGTGTGGACTGGTTTGTACATGGCTTCGGATGTTGGAGCCGAACGAGAATTGATGACTTAGGTATATGTATGGGCATATACCTAAGCAGTGTCAGATGTTATTTCGTGATTGTATCTTTCCTTTGTGGATTATCCTTTGTGGATTCTAGGAGACATTCGGGGGTCTCGGGGTCCCTATTGAGTACCTTATACTCACACCTACACGGGCTATGCCCGCACTACGTTGTGTTGGTTGTAGATGACAGACAGCGCTGATCGTGGTTGAGGCTTGTGGAGCAGGACGGTACCTGGAGGTGGACCATTGGGCGGGACGTACTCAGAGCGGTTGGCTAGACCCGAGGAGCAGTGGAGGCTATCTGTACCCACCCATCTTGTGGGATATCTAGTGGACAGCTCAACATCGCGGATTTACTTTTCAGTTGCTGTTTTCCCATTCCAGTTTTACTTTACTTTCAGTTTGGGTTTTTATTCTGGCCCACTTATTTTTCCACACTTACTTTTTTACACATCTTTTACTTAGTGTTTAATTCTGCATGCTTTCTCTGTGGTTTTTGTTGTTTACATTACAAAGGCAATGCTTTCCCTTTTTCTAGGATTTACGCCTTGGTGCTAGTCACCAGCACCTGGCCTAAGGAAGGCGGGCTTGGGGTAGTCACGGTACGGGCCCCGAGGACGAGTCGTGACAAATTGGTATCAGAGGAGTTCGGTTATACCACATAACATGGGACTCTGATATTTTCTATGTGAAGCAATAGTGTTTAGCGTATTGGGTGTGGTTATCAGTCCAGGGAGTCCAGTGTTGGAGCGGAGACCGACGTATCCATACACCAGGACCCTGAATTCTTATTTTCGACATAATGCACGAAAACATTGATTGCATGTGTGTTTCAAGATTTCTTTGTGATTACATTGTGTCAGCTCACCAGGTATAATGTTCTGACCATGGCACATCTGTTTCCTTTTTCATGATGGCCCCACGACGGCAGCCAGCTAGGGTTCCGAGAGTTGTACATGACGATAGCCCGCCGAGTGATGAGGCCTTGGTACAGGTCCCTTCGATAGCAGAGGCATCGGCGGTACCTCTACCCTCCGAGCCACTGATGCTTCTAGCCCCGACCGCTGACGATGCACATCGCCTTAGTGCACTGCATGAGTTCCAGCGCCTGTGACCGCCCAGGTTCCGTAGGGAGACGGACCCCCAGGCAGCCGAGGACTGGCTGGAGGCAGTTGTACAAGTTTTTCGGTTAGTTAGGACACCATCAGACCTCATGGTGATCCTCACAGCGAGCCAACTGCACGCAGTAGCGGGCCGATGGTGGAGCTTGATGCTCCAGGTGTACGATGATGCATCTCTCCTCTGGATGGTCTTTGAGGATCTCTTCTGCTCGGAGTTCATCCCAGCCACCCTCCGTGTAGTATGCATCCCAGAGATTCTTCAGCTGCGGCATGGCTGCTTGACAGTCGCCCAGTACTCGGCGAGATTTACCGATCTCTCGCGCTACTCTACAGACATGGTACGGGACCCATTCATCCAGGCCCGGACCTTTGAGCAGGGATTGAGGCATGAGATCAGGGAATCACTGATCTCCCTCAGTATTCTAACCCAGGAAAGAGTACTTGGGCAGGCTCTTTTGATCGAGAGCTATCTTGCTAAGCCTTCATCAGTGCCGAGACCCACCGCAGGGCAGAAAGTAGCAGAGTCTTCTACAGCAGGTAGTCGATGGATGACTCATGGGTCCAGGCAGACCAGACCCTCAGGAAGACGACCTCAGGACACTGGATTAGCAGTGCGGGGCACACAATGTGGATCCAGTCTTTCGAGAGGCAGGCAGTGCTACTCGTGGGGCGGGTAGGGCCACATGACTCGTGACTACCCGACCCGTCATGCTGAGGAGCAGCAGACGGTTGAGGGGCCACCCAGGCAGAGGCAGAGGGTCGACCGTGGCGGTCCGCATGGAGCAAGCGGATGTGGAAAAGGAGCTATCCGAGCAGCAGGTGGTGGGAGACACTTTGAGACCCTACCACCAACACCACCAGGAGGTCCACCCCGACCACAGGGAGCTGGCGGGCAGAGACAGGAACAGCTCCAGGCAGTAGAGGCCTATGACCACGGTGCACCCGAGAGGATTTCAGGTACTATATGTGTCTATTACACCCTTGCTGCAGTTCTTATAGACACAGGAGCGGGTCACTCTTTCATAGTCGCTTCCCTTGTTCGGATCTCGGAGATTCCGACAGAGCCGTTGGCTTGATCCTTACGGCTAGAGACTCCTACGGGAGCAGACTCGACGATTACGCACTGGTTCCAGAAGTGTGAGATTACGTAGGAGGCGAGAGCTTCAGTAGGGATATTCTTGAAGCGGTGTCAAGGCCTTACGATGTCATCTTGGGCATGGATTGGTTGTCTACGGTCCATGCACAGGTTGACTGTATTAGGTGAATGGTGCGATGTGTACACAACGACGGGAGCAGGTTCACCTTCACCGGTGAGAAGGGAGCCTTTGCAGCACAGGATGGACATCCATGGAGGAGAGGACAACACATCACTCACCAGTTGGCTAGTCTCATCCTAGGAGCAGTTGACGTGCGTAGTCCTTGTTTTCCTATAGTGGTGGATCAGTATACAGATGTTTTCCACGATGACATTCCAGGGCTACCTCCTCGCAGAGAGGTAGACTTTTATATCGACCTATACTCTAGGACAACCCCGATATCAACTCCAGCATATCAGATGGACCCCGCCGAGCTTCGAGAGTTACGGGTACAATTGGAGGACTTACAGGGCAAGAGATTCATCTGACCCAGTGTTTCACCCTGGGCTTCCCTGATATTGTTCGCCAAGAAGGCAGACGAGAGCTTGCGACTTTGTGTCGACTATCTTCACCTGAACCAGGTGACAGTGAGGAATAAGTATCCGCTTCCAAGGATTGATGAACTCTTCGATCAGCTCAAGGGAGCACGGTGGTTCTCGAAGATAGACCTCAGGTCAGCCTATCATCACCTCAGAGTTCGAGACGAGGACGTACAGAAGAAGGCCTTCTGGTGTTGGTATGGCCACTATGAGTTCTTTCTTATGCCCTTCGGCAAGTCCAATGCTTTAGCAGTGTTCATGGACCTCATGAACATGATCTTTCAGCCAAACCTCGATCGATTTTTTGTGGTCTTCATCGACAAAATTTTGATTTACTCGATGACTGAGGAGGAAAACGCCTACCACTTGCAGTTTGTACTAGACACACTCTGAGAGAACCAACTTTATGGTAAGCTCTCGAAGTGTTAGTTCTAGATACACGAGGACCACATCTTGGGACACGTTATCTCTAAGACGGGAGTTGCAGTGGATCCTGCGAAGATCGAGGCAGTGCTAGCTTGGGAGCCACCCAATAGAGTGACAAAGGTGCAGAGTTTCTTGGGACTAGCTGGATACTATCGGAGATTTGTGCCAGACTTCTCCAGAGTTTCGGCACCACTCTCAGCATTGAAGAAGAAGGGGAAACCCTCTGGGTGGTCATACAGGTGTCAGTAGAGCTTCCAGGAGCTGAGATAGAGATTGACCAGCGCACCTATCTTGAGGTTTCCTGAGGAGGGAGTAGGGTACGTAGTCTACTACGATGAATCAGGGACTGGACTCGGATGTGTCCTGATGCAGGAGCGGGCATTGATCGCCTATGGATAACGTTATTTGAGGTCGCATAACCATAACTACTCTACCCATGACCTGGAGTTAGCAGTAGTGGTCTTCGCTCTGAAGACATGGCGACACTATCTGATGGGTGAGCGCTTTATAGCCTTTTCTGACCATCAGAGTCTCAGGTACATCTTCTCTCAGAAGGCCTGAACCTGAGACAGCGGTGATGGCTCGAGTTCTTCCAGGACTATGACGTTGAGATAGACTATACTCCTGGGAAGGGGAACGTGGTAGCCGATGCTCTCAGCAGGAGGACGGGCATTCAACTACTCGAGGAGGTGACAGAGCAGCTAGCGGCTTTGCAGATATCCTTTGTGGATAGGGATGGAGCAGCCTTACATTAGTCTCTCACAGTCACCCCTCCACTACAACAGCTGGTCAGAGAGGCACAGTGTGGGGACACTGACTGTGAGACGCGGCATGCACAGATATCCTCAGGACATGCACCTGATGGCTTCTCCTTTGGAGAAGAGAACAAAATCATTTTCAGAGGACGTACTTTGGTACCAGTTGCTTTACGGGAGGAAGTGGTGAGAGAGTTTCACACTTCTCCCTTAGCAGTACATCCTGGAGTGGTGAATATGTACCAGGATCTCAGATGATAGCACTGGTGGCCAGGCATGAAGAAGGCTGTTGCAGAGTTCGTTTCACGAGGCCTCACCTGCTAGCAGGTGAAGGCAGAGCATCAGGTACCAGTAGGCTTGGTACATCCCTTGGAGGTCCCGGAGTGGAAGTGGGACAGAATATCTATGGACTTCATGACTGGACTTCCACGCACTTCCAGAGGTCATGACACCATTTGGGTGATTGTTGACCGACTCACCAATTCATCACACTTCTTACCCATCAGAGAGCAGGGCTTAGTGGAGATCATGGGGAGTCTCTACGTTCAGGATATTATACGGCTTCAAGGTGTGCCATAATCTATGATCTCTGATCGAGATGCTCACTTTACTTCCCGGCTTTGGAAGGGGATGCAGGAGGCGTTCCGGACATAGCTACGTATGAGCACCGCCTTTCACCCTCAGACAGATGGTCAGACGGAGAGGACCATTCCGACTCTCGAGGACATGCTCCGTGCATGTGTCATCGACTTTGGTCGTAGTTGGGAGGACCAACTACCCTTGGTGGAGTTCGCGTACAACAACCTCTACCACTCCACCAACGGGATGTCACCATATGAGGCGTTGTACAACCGACCTTGCAGATCTCCTTTGTGCTGGACAGACCCTGGGGAGTCCGCACTTGTGGGATCAGAGATTGTCTAGGCCACGACAGAGAAGATCCAGGTCATCCAGGAGCGGATGAGGACAGCTCAGAGCCGGCAGACGTCATATGCTGACAGGAGGAGGATGCCACTAGAGGTCGAGAATGGCGACCACGTCTTCTTGTGTGTCTCACCTCGACGTGTATTACGGAGAGTTGGCCGAGGTGGAAAGTTTTCTCCACGCTTCATCGGACCGTTCCAGGTCCTCGGCAGGATTGGAGAGGTGGCTTATCGCCTGGCTCTACCACCTCAGTTGCACTGGGTGCACGATGTCTTCCACTTATCTCAACTGAGGAGATACATGCACGACCCGACGCATATCATTGACCATGGGGAGCTAGTCTTTAATGATGGGGCGACTTTCGCGGTGGTCCCAGTGGAGATCGAGGATCGACAGGAGCGGGTCCTATGTGGATGGTCGATTCCTCTAGTGCGCATCAGATGGCAGCATGAGAATCTCCAGGAGAACACTTGGGAGCGGGAGGCTCAGATGCGTACTCAGTACCCAAATTTGTTTCCCTAGTTTTCGATGTATATTTATGGGGATGTAAATCCCTGAGGTGGGAGTAATGTAAAGACCCGTAAAATTCAAGGGAAATTTTTTCTAAATTTTCTCTGGGATTTTACAAGAACGCATTTTCTAATGACACCAGATTACGAGGCCCAGTGTGCCCGGAATTTTTATCTGATGTTTAGATCGGGTACGTTCAGTGAAAAAATGAGCTAGAATTCCTATCTTTTGAACCAGTGCTCATAATAAAATTCTAAGGGCACCGATGGAACCGCAACACCAGTAATTTCTTAGGAACACATGTTCCAGAATTGCGTTGTCATTAGAGTAGATGATAAAAATTGTGGAAGTTTAATTCATTATTATTCTACAATTTTTATTTTTCTTAAAGTGGTTTAAGGCTTGGGTGGATGTTGGGAAACTACCCAACATCCCAAGGGAGGATATGAGGGTGGTGGGGCCCACACAAACACCACCCCTTCAAATTCCTAACTCCCTCAACATTACTTTAATGATGACAACTTGGATTGAATTAATTAAGTGGAATTAATTCAATCCTTTGAATTTCTAATACTTATCTTGTGTTAATAAAATAAGGCATGGGATTATTTTATTTGGGTTGCAACCTTGTGGTGGAGTTTTTGGGAGAAAAGGAAAAGACTTGAAGATCTTATTAGACATTGATGAAGAAGGCGAAAAACGCATCGATCTTCGACGAAGAACGTGAAGAACACATCGATCTCCGAAGAAGAACGCCGAGTCCATTGAGACTGACTACACGATGTCGTATACCGTGACGGTTCTTCCGTGACGTCTTCTTCCGCAATAACTCCTTCTGTGATGCCTCTACTGATGAAGAATCCTCGTTCGACGAACCTCCGTTCAATCTCGCACGAGGTAGGGGTTAATTATTTTGTTTTTCGTGTTTTCTACTTTGTTGTCCTTCGTGAATATATGACCAAATTTTTTCGATTAACGAGAGGGGGCCGGACCACACAATCATGGCTGACCCTCCTCCCATAACCTTGTTTTTGTTTCTAATGTGTCGGAACGGGAATGGCGTAGTGTCGTCGCACCGTGAAAAATGGTGTGGCAAGTAATGCGCAACGCCGTCGCGCCACGCCGTGAAGTTGAACCAAGTCGTGGTGTAGTCGTGCCACATCAGAGAAAACCGAAGACACTGCGGCCGGAGTGGGGCCGCGACGGAGGGACGTGGCATCGTAGCGCCATTCCAGAAGAACCAAAATCGCGGCCGGTTCCGGGCCGCGGAGGAGCAGGGTGACCAGTGGCCAGTTCCGGGCCGCCGGTGTCAGAGCAGGGAGGGGACCGGCCGTCGCCGGTCCCGTGGTGGCAAAAACCGGCCGGTCGGGGCGGGCCGGCCGGACAGGAGGACAGCCGGGGGTTAAATCCCCCGGTCGGCCAACAAAATGGCCCCCATTAAAGGGGGCCGCAGTTAAAACCAGGGGGTAGTCCCCCCCCCCCCCATGCCAACGTCTCGGCCGTTTGGCCGACCGCCTGGCCAGCGTGCTAGGTGCGCTATGCCCAGGCCGGACCGGCTGCCTGGCCGGTCCGCCAGGCCGGACCTAGACCCGGTTTGGGTCAACCCGGTTCGGGTCGACCCCGGGGGTATCGGGCCAGGTTGGACCGGGCCCGAACCCCTTAATACCGAATCTTTTCCGGTTGGACACCCATAACATGTGTTACGGGCCTCCGATCGACGCACCGTCAGTTGCGATGCAATACTTGGATTGAGACATACATTTCGGTATATCGCACTCAAGGTTTCTGAATACTTTGGGTTCGGCCGGGTTTGTTCGTACACGAAACCAACCGGGCCCTCGGAGCAGAAACGCTCATATCTTAAGCTCCAGACGTCCGATTGACGTGCCATCGACATTGTTGGATTCCTCTTAGTGAGATGGATATTTTGGCTTAATTCTCCCTTGGTTTGGACATAGGTGGTGTACGGTCGGGTTGGTTTTGACTTAAAAACCAACTAGGCCCCCGGTACGAAAAATCCAATAACTCTCAGACCAGGCGTCCGATTGACGCGCCGTCTGCGACGTTGAGTTCCTGTTAAAGATACGGAATTTTTGATACATCCACTATGGACTATGTGTCAGTTGATGTAGCATCCTCTCAACTCATGGAGAGGACCCTCCCGAACGAGCTTGTTGTGTGCAGGAACCCTAGAGCTGAATGTGACTGCTACTGTGATGACGACGACTGTGCATAGATCCACAGTGGATTCGACCACAACGACTATAGTACTCAGCGATCCTATGTGGGTCAGTGCTATCGATCATGTGTGGGTCCGATCCTGTGTGGGTCAGCGCTCAGCGGTTCTGTGTGAGCCAGTGCTTACAAATCATGTGTGGGTCTGATCCTGTGTGGTACTTTGCGGGGGTTAGTTACCTATCGATACTTTGTGGGTCATATCCATTATGTGTCATTGCGGGGGTTAGTAAATATCGATCCTTTGTGGGTTCGATGGCTTAGATGAATCAGTGGAAATATTTGGTCATCTTTATCTTCATATGAAGATGTATACCTGTGTGAGGTGAATCTTTTTTTACATTCCTATGTGGATTGTGTTGTGCTATCCTCTTTCGATTTACGTTTTTCTTTCCTGTGTGGACTGGGTTGTACTTGGGTCCGTATGACGGAGGCGAACGAGAATTGATGACTTAGGGATATGTATGGGCATATACCTAAGCAGTGTTGGATGTTATTTTGTGATTGTATCTTTCCTTTGTGGATTATCCTTTGTGGATTCTGGGAGACCTTATGGGGTATCGAGGTCCCTACTGAGTAACTTATACTCACCCCTACACAGGCTATGCCTGCCCTATGTTGTGTTGGTTGCAGACGATGGACATCGCTGATCATGGTTGAGGCTTGCGGAGCAGGACGGTACCTGAAGGTGGACCACTGGGCGGGACGTAGTCAGAGCGGTCGGCTGGACCCGAGGAGCAGTGTAGGCTATCTGTACCCACCCTTCTGGTGGGATATACAGTGCACAGCTCAACGTCATAGCTTTACTTTTCAGTTGTTGTTTTCCCTTTCCAGTTGTACTTAACTTTCTGTTTGGGTTTGTATTCTGGCCCACTTACTTTTCCGCACTTACTGTTGTACTCAGCTTTTACTTAGTGTTTACTTCTGCCTGCTTTCTCTGTGGTGTTTTTTGTTTACTTTACAAAGGCAATGCCTTCCCTTTTTCTGTGATTTACGCCTTGGTACTAGTCGCCAGCCCCTGGACTATGGAATGCGGGTTTGGGGTAGTCATGGTACGGTCCCCGAGGACGGTTCGTGACACCGACAGCTTTGTTGGTCTTGTATCCTATGTGGGTTCGACAGCATAGAAGTATCAATGGATACATATGATCATCTCTATCTCCTTAAGAAGTGTATACCTGGGTGTGCTAAGTCTAGTTTCTAAATCATTATCATTGATGTGGTTTAATTTCTATTCATGTGTGGATTGGGTTGTGCTTCCCTACGTGGACTGGGTTGTGCTTGGGAATGGGAGCTAGAGCCAATTTGTAACTGATGAATTAGGTATATGTATGGGAATATACCTAAGTAGTGTTATTGATGCTTCATGTTATTATCTTTTCTTTGTGGTTTATCCTTTGTGGATTTTGAGAGACCTTAGGGGGTCTCGGGGTCCCTTCTAAGTATCGTATACTCACCCCTGCACGGGCTATTCCCTCACTACGTTGTATTGGATGCAGATGACGGACAACACTGATCGAGGTGGAGGCTGGTGGAGCTGGACGGTACCTGAAGGTGGACCACGTGGCGGGACATACACGAAACGGACGGCCATACTGAGGAGATGAGGAGACTATCTGTACCCACCCTTCAGGTGGGATTTCCACAGGATGACTCAGAGTTCTTATTTTATATTCTTCTTCTGTACTTTCCTTTCAGTTGTACTTTACATTTAGTTGGGTTTGTATACTGCTCCATTTTCTTTAGCACTTACGTTCTATTTAGTTTTTCTTAGTGTTTACTTCACTTTCGTACTATGTTGTGTAATGTTATTTCTTATAGAAAATCCCTTCCATACTTTTGGGATTTACGCCTTTGGTGCTAGTCGCCAGCCACTGGCCTGTGGAAGGCGGGCTTGGTTTAGTCATGGCATGGGCCCCGAGAACAGGTCGTGACATACATTGATATTTTTTTAAAACTTACCATACATTCTTATAATCTTCCACATTTCATAAAAATATATGGGATATCTTGAGGACATACATTATAAAGGGGTGATATATAAATCCCAATAAGGAAAAAACATGTAATAACATAAAGAAATTATTACATTATAGGTAATTTCCATTTTAATGAAACATAAAATGGATGAGAATAATAAATATTAAAAATATAGAATGATATATCATGATAACATAATAAGAACATGGGAATGGTAAATTGTAACACAATGAGTGTTTGTGAATTAATTAATTATATTTGAGCCAAAGAGCTAGTACCCTAGCCATAAATGATCATTTTTGGAATCCAAATGTTCCAGGAGCGACTCCAGGAAGGGAAAAATTTCTAGGTTACAATATCAGTACACATACAGTGCATTATGGTATTATTGTAGCATCAGAGGAACTGTAGAAGCGGTGGCACTATATCATTAGAGGAATTGTAGCGGAAACTGAAGAAGTGATGGTATTGTAATAAGGAACTATAGATTCCCGAGTATTGTAGAATTAATATTCATCGAAGGGATCTTTAAGTGAAAAATGGTATTTCAAGCCTTTTATTAAGGCCACTTGGACATGGGACTTTGGGCTATGTGTTGGGTCTCCCTCAACCCAGTCAAAAGAAATAGGTCTTTGCATTAATAATAAAATAAGGCATTATACCCAACCTATTAAAAAATTAAATATACTTGATGTAGTGTGTTTCATGATACACTAATTAAATATTTTTATATTAATTATTCACAGTTATTATTTAACTCCATGAAATACCAAATCGGATTGTGTTATTGGCAACACTAAATTTATACAAAAAAAGATTTTATTGTTATAACTTTTGAAATGGGATAGTTTTAACCTATCCATCCAACATATTAACCTGAGTTGTAATAAATAATTTATAAATATTATTTACAATGGTTTTATATAAATAAAACATATTTATAATCTAACACCCCACGCTTCTATGATACACTTCCCATTGAATAATACAATATCTTTTGTTGTATGCAATTTTGAGTTCAAACACACCACAACCAATTAAAGTAGCCATTATAAATAGTAATACCCACTTTTTGAAATTTTATAAATTTCAACATTCAAAATCCGCTCCATTTTTTTATTAGGAATATTGAAATTAGCTTAGGGTGAATTTTGGTTATCTTTCTGAAAACATTTAATTTTTGATGAATAGTGAAAAAACTACTTTATTATTTCAAACCAACTTTTTCTTTAAATAATAATTTATTTTATTTAAATTTATTTTAGGTCAAAATATATACATGATATCTATATATGTTTAATTTAATTTATTGAATTCATTTTATAATAATTTTAGATATATAAAAATTTTATTGAACAATTTACCTTCTTTTACCCACATCCTAGGAGCATTTGAAAATCTTCATAAAACATAATTTACTATTTATGTTAATTGAATTTCAAAAATCAGAGAGACACGGTTTATATAAGTATGTTAAATTTTCTTCAATAAGATAAAAATAAATTTTGCTGAATAGTAACTGCTGACTATTGTTTACGACGGTTAAAAGTAAATAGGGTAATTGACGGTAATAATTATATTATTATTACCCAAACACATGTCTTAATTCTATTGTATAAGTGTATTTCGACCAAATATAACCTTAGGAATACAATATGATATTTTCAGTCCACATGGATTAGATTAGGACATTTCTTATTATTTAATTTAATGAAGTGTTAAAAGTGTTAAATTCAATGTTTAAAAAATAATCATTTTTAATATTGGGTTATACGTAAGATAAATTCAACTATAAATATTCACTAGGAAGATAAAATTATTTTCTATATAATGGTATTTTATTTATAAATTTTAGAAATAAAATAATTTAATTTATTCATGACATAATGATGGTGTTGTAATTACCTTGTTAATTAAATATTAAAATAATTGATATTATAAATATCCCAATAAATGTAAATTGAGAATTTTAATGAATTCTAAGAATTTTATAGGTTAATATGACATTTTATTATTGATTAAATTAATTTAGTTTTAATTAATAATTTTTTATTACTTAATCAAAAATCAATTAATAAATAATGTTAATAATGGCACAAATGAGTTTTTAAAAGTAATATTATATTATTAATTTATATAATATTCATAAAAATATTTTTTTTTGCCAAAGGACTTATATAATGATATTTATATCATTAATTAACCACTTGAGGTTCTCATGTCTTTTTATAGTTAGTTTTATTAACCAATTATTATAATAATACAATAGTACATGGTAAAAGATATATTATTTAACTAAGAGTTAAATCTAAAAGATATGGTTAATATGGTTACCTAAACCAATCTAATTCCTATTAGTTGAGATTATTTAGAACAATCCCCATAGTATCCTATAAATAAAACATTTTTTTCTATTAGAAACTGAAAATTATTTTATTATAATATAACATTTCAATCATTCCTAAGGTTCCCCTCACCTATCTTATAAAATTGAACTTCCCCTTATCTCAAATTGACACCTAGAAAGTCATTTTTTCCACCAACCCAACCCCAAATATCATATAAAAACCCTCCCTTCATCCTAGAGGCCTCACATTGGTCAGAAATCCATCATATAGATCCTTTTTGATCAAATCAAAAGGAAGAACCTGAGGAAGAGGTAAATATTTCACCACCCTCTTTCAAGTTCTTTTCTACTTACACATCCTACTTTTTTGTTGTTTCGATTCTAAAATAATAAATAAAAAATATTACATATAAAATTATGTTATTACAAAAATGGGACAACCAGATTCATTATTCTATCCTACATATTACTGAAATAGTCACCATATGTGTGTACGTACGCCTTACCGTCTCCATGTCGTGGTGTAGTTGTTATTGAATGCATTATTATTATTTATATGGTATAATAATGACGTATAATTTATGTAAGTAAAAAATATACCATGTTAATGATTAATTATATAAGGTATAAAATCTATTTACATACAATTTTAATATCAAAATAATGATATTGTCACTCGTGTGTACGTACAGATTACTGTCTCCACGAACGCGATGAGATTAATTTCCCCATTGTAACAATTCAAGAATAATTTTAATTTTATGATTAAAAATAATGATTAAGAACTTAATATAATTATAAATATGAATTTAACACATCCTATCCATAATAAACACAGATTATGTCACAATACATATAAAACAAAACGAATCAGTAAACACCCGAAACGACAATAATAATAAAATATTATTAATGAAGAAAAATTAGAAGAAAATATATGATATCATATTTATGTATATGGTTCATGTATAATTTAATAAAAATAATTTAACTATGATACCGGTGGTTAAAATACCCTTGACCTAGGAATATTACAACGTGAGGGTTAATTTCACAATCTCTTCACTTATTAGAGGTTATTTTAATGTAAGTTATATACTTGTACTTCTTTATCATCCACATCCATGTTTTTTAAAATTGTCTGTCAAATTTTTTTTCTATTTCATACTATATGGGTCAATAACATTTATACACTTTTATAAAGTAATATGGTTTGAAAGGGATCTTTCTGTTTTTTTCCAAACAAGGTACTTTTTGTCCTTTTTGATGAAATTAAGTTATGAATTTATTTTTGACTTAATTAGTAGGGGTGGATATTATCTACCATTATAAAACGTTGGAATATTTCCTTATTATCATATAAGAATATATTCAAAATAAATGTTTTCTTTTATAATTATGTGACATTAAAAAATTTCAAAAAAAAGAATGAGATATTTCACTCAAATAGTTTTTATATCATCTATGTCAACATCCGTTGTTGGATTTTATACTTGTTTGACGCTGATTCATTCTGATAAAAATATTCCATATTGTATTGAAATTTTTTGATATTTTATTAATGAGGATGTTTTATTTATATACCATTCATGGTATATGGTTAATGTATTAACATTTCATATGATAGTTTTAAAACGAATGTTTATTTTAAGTTTCATTCTTTTTCATTTGAGGAATGCTTTTGACATAGAATGTGATTGGTGGATCATACTATAACTCCTCGATGCATTGGTAGGTCTCATGAGACAAACTAGTGTCCTGGCACAATGTGACGCCCCGACCCCAGTTACCCAAATTCGGTGAATTATTTTAATACATTGGCATGATGACAAGGAGTCAATTTCCGAAGGACTGATCAGTTTTGCAGTCTTAGAAAATAAATTACATAAATGAATGTTACAT
This sequence comes from Viscum album, assembly GCA_963277665.1. Taxonomy (NCBI): domain Eukaryota; kingdom Viridiplantae; phylum Streptophyta; class Magnoliopsida; order Santalales; family Viscaceae; genus Viscum; species Viscum album. Next base: position 1,147,529,609 of record OY728121.1, on the reverse strand, counting down.
TACACATAATAACATAAAAAACAACATAAAAAATATTTTATTAAAGCGATTATTCCACTTTCATAACACTGCATATCAATCACAATACACTTCTTGGAATCCTAGGAAAAATAAAACATAGAAAGGGGTGAGCTCAGATGATCATTAAGGATAACAATACAATGGAAACTTTCATAAATAAGCATAAACATTTAAGGAAATTTATAACTAAAACAAAATCCTTTTAAACTTGAATTTCAGTATAATATCGATGTAATAAAATGAAATAATTCCATTAACTTATTCACTTGGATATTCTACTAGTCGAATAATCACATGCATTTTCGATAACAACTTTCATAATGATGGAATGCATAATTCCAGATTATCATAACCACATATTCAAGGACTTGTTCCAAGTCTACAAATATAATTTTGTCAATGCCTTATAACAAGAAACTATATTGTCTCATGAGACCTACCGATGCATCGAGGAGCTATAGCGGGCTCCACCCGTCACTTATTAAGTCGAATGCATTCCTCATATGAACAGGTTTAATCATAACATAAACATTGGTAATAAAACTATCATACGAAATGTCAACACTTTTTCCATAAACCATGAATGGTATAAAAATAACACATCCACAATCAAACATATCACAAAAACTTCAACACAATATGGATGATTTGTAAAATAATAAATCAACATCAATCAAGTTCAAAATCGCTTACATGATTTTGAAATAGATGAAAATGATTTGTAAAAATATTTGAGATAAATATCCCATTTTCCTGAAAACATTTAAAAGTCACAGAATTTAGAAAGGAAGAAATTTAAATACATTTTTGATTCAATGTGTCCCATACCACTTTAAAACCTTTGAATGTAATTAACATTTTAAAACATGCTTGTCTATTTAAATAAATCCTTAAATCCATTTTGAAAACATGAACATTAATGAGAATGGTTTAGAAGATAAAATCATAAAAACATTTAAAATGATGTTTTTGTAAAATTTGCCTTAACAAAATACCTTTGAAAACTATTTTATTAATCATGGGAATGGATAATAAATATTTCCTAGTAGATAATTATGTAAAAACAACCTTGGATAATAAAGAGATTGTGAAATTAACACTTACGAATTTGGTAACTTACAAAAAATACACCCCATGAAAGATGTATCATACAATGAATATATAAATACACATAAATTAGAGTGTATTGCACAAAGAATAAAATTATGGGCAGTACATACACCACAAAAAAGGTAATACTGTCAATATGGATGAATCTCACGGGAATAAGGAGTGAGATGAAAACCCCTTACCTTGCACTTTTCTTTAGTTGGGGATACGTTTATCCTCATGTATGGAGACTATAGTATGTTATTAAATTATAACAGAACCATATTAATATTAATAATATCTTACATTATTCATTTATGACATTATACTATCCATCTAATAATAATTCCCATTTTATATTAATATTTCACGTAATAATAACTTTCATTATTGTATGTGTTCTAACTTGTTACTCTTGATTGTATCACATAGATCATGATTTAAATACTTCAAGAATATAAAAAATTATTTATATATCATATATATATAGAATATAAATTTTTATAATTGACATATATATGAAATGTAAAACACCGTTTTTGGAGAAAGTAGTCTGTATGTATGCATAAACGTTGTTTCCGTTTTCGTACATTATTCAAAAAAAGTAAGTGAATAAGATATATGTAAGTACATAAATAATTATATATATAAATATATATATCTACAGTAGAATTATTATTTCATATATTACATACTTATTAGTAATATATATTTTTATAATCGTCGATGAATAGTGAACTTGGAAATGAATCTCATCGTGTCGTAGAGACGGTAATCTGTACGTACGCACGAGCGAAAATATCATTCTTTTGATATTATAATAATATATAATTGTATGGTATATCATATATAAATACTCCTTATCACATTATATTTACTATTTACATCAAATACATATCATTATTATACCCATCCAAATAATAATGTATTGAATAACAATTACACCACGACTTGGAGACAGTATGTTGTACGTATGCACGTATGGTGACATGTCATTTAAAGGGTGGATTTAATAATTAATTTTTCTGTAACATAATTAAAATAACATCAAATTATATATAAGATATTGTATTTATTATTATAGAATGGAAACAACAATGAAAAAGGAAGTGGAAGAAGAATGGAACTTGAAAAGGGGTGGTGAAATCATTACCTCTTCTTCAGGTTCTTACCTTTGATTTGATCAAAATGGATCCTTAGGTTGGATTTATGATCAAAATAAGGCCTCTAGGTTTACATTATGGAAGTTGGGAGGATATTTTGGAAGGTTTTGGGAGAGAAAAATGGCTTTGGAAGTGTGAATTAGAGTGAAGGATGAGTTCCCTTTTATAAGTGGGGTGAGGGGCACCTTAGGAAAAACATAAAATATTATTTTATAATAAAATAATTTTCGGTTTCTAATGGAACCAAAATGTATTATTTAAAGTTTAAGGTGGGGAAGGGACGAGAAATACTTAACCAATAGGTTTTAGACATGTTTATGTTAACATTTTAACATTATCTTTTAGATTTAACTCTTATTTAAATAGTATAACTTTTACCGTGTCTTCTTGTATTCTTACACTATATGGTTAATAAACATACTATAAAATTTCAAGAGGATCTAAAGTGGCTCCTTAATGACATATATAATATTATTTAATCCTTTTGGCCTAACCTTACATTTTTTGGAATATTAAATCATCCTATAATATTGTTTTTGTTTTAAACATTAAATTATGTCAATTTTGACACTATTTGGTATTTTGTTTTTGTAAAAGTAATCCCAAGTTGATTACATCGAAAAAGATACATTTAATCATCTATAACATGTCATATTTAACTATAAAATTAGTTTATTTAATAAAAACTTAGAAATTATATATATTTTAATATTTATAGTACCATTTATTTTATTCATTCATTAATAAGGTAATTACTGGATCATCATTGTATCATTAATAAATTTAATTATTTAATATCTAAAAATTATAAATAAAATAATATTATGTATTAAATAATTTTATATTTCTATTGAATATTTATAGTCGAATTTATCGTATTTTTATCCTTGTATTAAAATTGGTTTTAGTTATTAAACTTTGAATTTAACACTTTTAATTCTTCTTTGAATTAATGAATAATAAATGTCATAATCTAATTCATGTGGACCAAATAGGTTCATATATTATTCTAAGGTTGTTTTAAGTCGAATTAAACTTAAAAAATATAATTAATATATGTGTTAGGGTAATAATGACATCATTTTTACCCCTAATAACCTAATTTACTTTTAACTGTGGTAAATAAAAGTAAAAAGTCACTATTCACCAAAAAAATATTTTCATCTTATTGAATCAAATTTTACTCCATGATATGAACTGTGTCTCTAGGATTTTAAAACTTCCACTCACAGAAGTGGTAAAATTATGTTTTATATGAATTTTCAAATTCTCCTAGGAGATAGGTAAAAGACGGTGAAAATTGAATAAAATTTTTATATATCTAAAATTATTATAAAATAAATCCAATGAATTACATTGAACATATATTGGCATTATGTATCTATTTTGACCTAAAATAAATTTAAATAAAATAGATAATTGTTTGAATACAAATTTGGTTTTAAACTATAACTTAGTGATTTTCACAATTCATCAAGAATTAAAAGTTTTCAGAAAAATATCAAAAATTTATTGAAACTAAATTCTTATGTCCCGATTCTAAAGAAGAAGTTTATTTTGAAAAATTAAATATATAAAAGTTTCAAATATTGCATTTATAAAGGTTTCACCATTAAAAGGAGGTAAAAGTATATTTTTTTGAAATAAACATCTTTTATATGAAAAAATAAATTAGTTCTTACATTATGTCTAAGAAACTCATAATATGGATTCTAAAATTATAAGGATTATACAGAGTTTAAAATTCAGTTAATAGTATTCATAACCACTTTTGAACGGTTAGTTTGGTATGTCGTGGTGAGCTTGAACTCGATGTTGCGTGTAGTGTAAGTGATAATATTACTTTTAAGAAATAACATAATATGAATTCATGGGGTTTTATATTCTTCCCTCCTTAAATAAATTGCGCCCTCACAATTTGAAATTATTTTTCACAAATAAAAGTTTGATAATAGAAAATACCTCTGGGAAAACCCACATCGGAAATTGGGTTAATAAATTTTAGTCTTAATAAGAGGAAAAGGGTAACGAAAAATTCACCACCAAATTGTGATCTCGATTAGGTGAATTTTGGTGGAAATTAGAGACACATAATTGGAGGAAAAACGTAAATATTTATAGTTAGTGATTGAGGTCATCATTCACAAACAATTGTAGAATTTTGGGTCTTAAGGCCAACAATCTATGCTGATTTAAAATACCATCAGTACAACAAAACCTAAGGTATTATGATTACACATTTTTGGATTTCTGATGCCTTAACTAATTTTTAAGAATTTATTTCTTCATAGAATAAGAGAAAAAATGTATACTTGTCATGTATATTTCCATCCTTTAACTAATTTCTACCACAAACTCATCTTTCACTCTAAAAGGTAATAGAACTTAAAAAAATAATCTATTTATCATATTCGTATAGGGTTACAAAAAACTGAATTTATAATTCATCCACTAGACCCTTTTAAAAAACTATATTATTAAATCTAGGATATCATGTGGGCCAATGGTTGGTGATACACCCTGTCTCCCTTCGGTTGTGTGTTCAAGTCTTGTGGCCTTGCCGGACGCGACGGGCTGTCCCCCGACCTACGAGTAGTCCATTTTATGGCAATCCAAAAATAACCTTAACAATAGTATCCAATTTCAAACATAATCCATTCCAACATTTAGAATTATCAAAAATACATATATCCAAACTCTCATTCCAAAATTTATAAGGAAGCTAAACATAATGAGGATCGTTTTTTCCAGGTAATTACATGTGAATGCCTTTATCATGTATTCTTTTACAACATCACAACATCATGAATTACCAAAATTAACCATCTCTTATTCCAAAAACACTACCTCATTGTCAGTACCATATTAAAGATTACCTTTCAATCAACCATGTATTTTCCAAAAAAGTGTATCTTAGTATTAAGTAACTTTTCTTAGAACCATATAATCTCAAATCCTCAATAAAATAGTTCTTAAGTACAACCCTTATTTATCTCCATAATTCATATAACTAGTACTCTATTGATACAAAAGTCAAATGAAATAAAAATATAAGAACGCTAGTCATTCCTCTTCATCTGAGGTAGTATCATAACATGATTATAATCAAATAACATCATTTACGGTATGCTATTATGATTTGGACATTGGTTCACGTAGTATCCCAACTCCTTGAAGATGAAGCATTGTACATTTGAAACCATTCTCCTTCCCTTACAGTCACATACTTGGTGTCTTTTTTTTTCCACACTTATAACAAACTCATATTCCCTTCAAAAAAGTTCAATGGTGTTTCATCCCACTGTTTTCACAAATGAGAAAATTCTTCCTTACACTCTTCCCTTTATATATATTTATCTTTTCCATCTTTTTCTTCTCTTTCTTCCCTTCAAATCATTATGACACAGAGAATTCATTACTTATCTTATTAACACATGATACTATTTTTTCAAATGTTGAGAATACATGGGAGATTATTTCCCTTATTAATGTTCACTTAATACAATTAATTATATGATCCTTCTTACTCTTCAGATCATACGTATTACTGGAGTTCACATTCCTTCTACTAGTGCAGAAAACATTTTTTACGTCGGTTATTTTTTATTATTTACGTCGGTTTTTAGGCGATGTTAGTACGGACGACGTTATAAATAACGTTTTTTACGTCGGTTATTTAAAACCCGACGTAATATCCCTAACATCACGGTGGTTATCACGTCAGTTCATATAATAACCGACGTGATAAATATGTGCAGGGGGGCTTTATCACGTCGGTTATTCCCTAAACCGACGTGATAAAACGCCTGGGATATCGTTTATCACGTCGGTTATGTCATAACCGACGTGATAAACCCTTCCCCTGGCCTATTATCACGTCGGTTATTTAAGAAACCGACCTGATAAAAAGGCCTGGGAAACGTTTTAGCACGTCGGTTATCCAATAACCGACGTGGTAAATCGATTCCCAGGCCTTTTAGCACCTCGGTTATATAAAGAACCGACGTGATAAAAGCCCCGGGAACGGTTTATCACGTCGATTCTAGAAAAACCCAACGTGATAAACCCCTACCGATTTATTTACCACGTCGGTTATAAAATAACCGACGTGAAAGAAATGTTTTTTTTAAATAATTGCACTGCTCTCACCAAAAAGAAACTAGAAACCAAACAAAAATAACCATGCCAGCCCTCCCCCAAGCCCCAACTGAACCCCACCCTCATCTATACCCACCTAACAACCTGGCCAGCCCTCCCCCACCACATTGGAGCCCCACCACAACCCTTGGACACCCCCACCCCTTGGACAGCCCCCCCACCCTCATTTACACCCCCACGACCACTAGTACAGCCTCAAACACCCATTGGAAACCCCTCCCATATCCCTTGGACACCCTCCACCCCTTGGACACCCCCACCCCTTGGACAGCCCCCCCCCCCACCCTCATTTACACCCCCAATACCCCTAGTACATCCTCAAAAACCCATTGGACACCCCCCCACCCCTTGACAGCCCTCCCAGACCCCTTGGACACCCCCCGACCCCTGGACACCCCCCCCCCCCCGAGCCCTTGGACAGCCCCAAACACCCCTTGGACACCCCTCCCATATCCCTTGGACACCCCCCACCCCTTGGACACCCCCACCCCTTGGACAGCCCCCCCACCCTCATTTACACCCAACCAGCCCCTTGGACAGAACTCCCAGACACCTTGGACACCACTCCCATATCCCTTGGACACCCCCACCCCTTGGACACCCCCCACCCCTTGGACAGCCCCCCACCCTCATTTACACCCAACAGGCCCCATGGACAAAACTCCCAGACACCTTGGACACCACTCCCATATCCCTTGGACACCCCCCCACCCCTTGGACACCCCCACCCCTTGGACAGCCCCCACCCTCATTTACACCCAACCGGCCCCTTGGACAGAACTCCCAGACACCTTGGACACCACTCCCATATCCCTTGGACACCCCCCCCACCCCTTGAACACCCCCCACCCCTTCGACCGCCCCCACCCTCATTTACACCCCCCGAACACTAGGACAGCGCCAAACACCCCTTGGACACCCCTCCCATATCCCTTGGACACCCCCCACCCCTTAGACACCCCCACCCCTTGGACAGCCCCCCACCCCCTGGACAGCCCCCCGACCCATTGGAAACCCCCCCTACCCCTTGGAAACCCCCCCCCCCCCCATCCCCTTGGACAGCCCCAAACACCCCTTGGACACCCCTCCTATATCCCTTGGACACCCCCCACCACTTGGACACCCCCCCACCCCTTGGACAGCCCCACCCCCCACCCTCATTTACACCCAACCGACTCCTTGGACATCCCCAAACACACCTTGGACACCCCTCCCATATCCCTTGGACACCCCCACCCTTGGACACCCCCACCCTCATTTACACCCCCCGACCCCTAGGACAGCCCCAAACACACCTTGGACACCCCTCCCATATCCCTTGGACACCCCCCAAACACCCACCCACCCCCTTGGAACCTCTCCCCCCATACCAAAATCCAGACCAGAAAAACCATCAACAGTAGACCAAAACAAGAAGTGGAGAAAAATTAAACATTCACTTATATAACATTCAAAACATACATTGTCAACATCAAAAAAAAACTAAATCCAACCTAAACGACTACGAAATACACAATTACATTGACAATATTCAAAATTACATTTTACATTACAAACAACTAAAAGTCAATCAAACCTGTAAAATAATTTGACCACTCCACTTGTAAGTGTTTGATATCTTCAGCAGTAAAGGGTTGAGGGTCATCAAAAAGCTACAAAGGAAAAGTATAGTAGTCAACGTGTATAATGAATAAATCAAATTGAAATATTATGAGAAAGAGGAAATCTTACCAGTTCAAAACTCAAAACTGTCCCAGTTGTTATTATTTCATACATAAATCTTAACATGTAATATCCGCATTCGATGATGCCTTGTTGCTCATGACATTTCTGTTTGAATGAGTGTAAATTCAATATATTATTTTTATGTAATAAATCAAAATGTACAAATTATAAATGGATATTTACCTTCGCATGTACATATTTGATCTTGAAATTCCTTTTCTTTGCGCTTTTTCGAAAGTGGACCCACGCCCTGTTAGAAAATAATATGAATGGGGTAAATTTAAAATTCATTATAATATATAAAACTATTGTGAAATTGAAACATACGTTTCCAATATATTCTTAAAACTTTCTCGCACATCATCATGGAGAGAGCATATCCAATAAAGTGTTTTCTCCCTAGGGCAAAAAACCCCTAACATCCAATGATCCCTGATAAAAGGAAATTTAACGTTAGTTGTTTTTTATGTTAAAAGATAATTAACTCTTTGGGAGGGATGTGTTTCATACCTCTCACAAAAAGGCATCATCCAACACTGTGTGATTACATTCTTTTCAAATCTATCAGCAATATAAAGCATTCTTTGTTCCTCATCCAATGCACATGCTTCAGGGGAAATCAATTGTGGGTCCACGAATCCATATACATCTGTCAGCTCATTCCTCTCACAAATTTTATACAGATACCTAATACAAAGCAGACATAAGTATACATTTTTAATAAATATAATGCAAGGAAAAGGTGTTAAGACTTACATGATAAAAATTTGGACCACGTTGATGCCCAACTTATCTCCAGTGACAAACTCCATGATATCAGTTTTCATAATCCCCACACATAGTTCACGTCCACAGACATGAGCTTCCATTGTAAAGTCATAACGATCCGCCAACAAATTTGAATATCTTGACAATTTGTCAAGACTGCTAGTATCTGCATCTGATGTCATAGCTATCTGTCTTTGTTGTTGTCTATACAGTATTTCTTTACCTTTAGAGTATTCCTGTAAAAATAAATTGAAAAATATATTAGTTTTCAAATGATAAAACATTAATAAAAATATAAAATAAAAGATATAACATCCATTCATCTATGGTAATGAGTCGAAGAAGTCTGGATGGCCAAAGTAAAAAATGGCTGATACTATGTCCAACTGTCGTCACCTCATCTGTAGGTAATGGTATCCGAGCTGATCTATCTATAATATCCTGTACAGTGACCCTCTGATTCTCTACCTCTAACTGTTGATGATGAACTGTATCTCCTATACAATATACCATCCCATATGCAACTATATGATGTTGAGGATCATCAACATACAACTCACAATAAGTAGGTAGCTGCGGCGGAGGAGGAGGATCAAAAATGGGGTCCGCAGGCTGAGGTGGGGGAGTGGGAGCTACTGGGAGAGGTGGAGTGGGAGCTGCACCCTGAAATTGTCTTTGCAAGTCTGCAAACATTAACTTCACCGATTCTCTAATCTTGTCCTCCATTGTCGCATTAATATTATGGACTTCAGCCTCCAAGGATTCTATTTTTTTATAAACTCCCTCAACGTTAGAAGTTGAGGAACGTGGAAACACTTTTCTTACCGATACACCTGCCGGATATCCTCTTACACGGCCAGGATGTTCAGGCTTTCCCAATGCCACAGATAAAATATCTTCCCTCCCAGATGGTGTAAATGTCCCCTGTGAACTCTGCTCCTCAAGAGAGTCCTGTAATAATTAATTGAACATTTCTATAATGATTGGAAATATATGACGAAAATAGTAAACTTAAATAAATAAAATAGATATCTTACAATCCTCTCAACTACGAGTCTCGATTCTTCCGAAAGATATTGTCCTTTTTTGCCCTTCCGAGCTCTTTTCCATTTCTCATGTCTAGATGGAGGGGATGGAGGGGTCACCTCTCCAGAGCTTGAAGACTCAGCTCTTAGTTGTTGAAATTTTTCTGCCATCATTTGTTCTTCCAATAATGCATACCCTCCCCGAGATAAACTATGAGGGTATACATTTTTAGATTGGATCTCTTGACGAGCTTTCCTTGTTTGCTGTAAATTAAGAATAAGTAATCATTAACAAAACAATAATAAGATCATTTATATAAGAAAGCTTATAAAAGTTTACATTGCCCTTACCAAAAATGATTCTTTTCTTCTACTTTCAAAAAATTGTCTCCATGTGTCTTCATCTATAAAAGGATATATACGACATGGATTCTCACGACTCCTATGACCATAAATGAAATCAGATGAGAGGGTTGATTTGAAATCCCTCCATCTCCTAGCAGCCAATGATAAGCATTTCTTCCTGACTCCTCCAGTGTCAGGAATATCAAATGTCATCTGATAAAAAAGAGGTTAAAAATATTATATATACTAGAAACATTTAAAGAACAGTCAAACAATAGTAAAAGATCTTACCAAAATGGTCTCCCACAGCTGAGAAATTATCGCCTTATCCACACTTCTCCAATCATCATAGAGAATGCTTACTTTTCTCTTAGCCTGAGTTGCTACAAAACCCTTAAAATCTTTAGCATTTGGACCTCTAGGAAGATCATCATCATCAAACTCCACGACTATCCTCTCCTCCTTCGTACGGGCAAGTGATAATTTTGGTAAACGTGTGCACCCATGCTTACCAACCTTTGAACTCTTTTTCGTAATAGGAGCATGTGAATGTTCCTCCCCAGATTTATGACCAATATGCTCATCTCCAGAATCATGTGGCTGATCAACTGATTGATCTGTCATTTTCCTTCAAATCAAAAAAACAAACATTAGTTCACAAATAGAAAAGTGTACTAAATTACATAATAGTAAACATTGGTAATATGGTAAGCATGTTAAACAATGATAAACATGGTAAACACAGGCAAAAGGTTGCCAAGGAGTTGGCCCAAGAAAGCTGAAAAGTGGACTCACTGAGTCCACCGGTCAACCGGTGTGAGCACACCGACCAGCCGGAGGACCCAGGCAGTAGACTTGCCCACTGCCTGGTGCCACCGGCCGGCCGCTGGCTCACCACCGGCCGGCCGGTGGACCAGACAGAGAGCCTTCCTCTCTGTCTGGACCACCGGCCGGCCGTTGGCTCATCACCGGCCGGCCGCTGGTGATCCAGACAGAGAGGAAGGCTCTCTGTCTGGTCCACCGGCCGGCCGGTGGTGATCCAGCGGCCGGCCGGTGGACCAGACAGAGCTTTGTTCTGGACCACCGTCCAACCGGTGATCCACCACCGGCCAGCCGGTGCGCGCAGGACTTCTCCTCTTTACAGTTTTTATTGTTTTATCGTTTTGGTTTGATACATGTTTTAATAAGTAAAAAATTTACAGTATCTAACATTATATGAAAAAACTAAATGTAAACAAGAAATAAACTTGTGTTACCTGTAATTTTAGGAATGTACAGTTGGATTGTTTTCCCAAATTCCTTCGTCGTGATCGTTCCTTATGGCACAAACCATGTCTTCAACATACTCATCATTATGTTCTGTTAATCTTTCCATGGGAGTAGGGATCTCACATAAATCAGCATCTTCATCAAATTCATCCTCACCAACATATTGGTTTTCCCTTGTAAAACAACAGCCCACTGCATATCTGATTGATCTACTACATAGAAAATTTGTTTGTCATGTGTTGCCATTATAAAAGAATCAGCTGTGTCTTCCAATCTATTCAGATTAACAAGTGTCATTCCAAATTCATCGTGTCTGACACTATTGTTACCGATAAACCATTTACAGTTAAAAACAGGAACTTTAATTTTAAAGTAATCAGCCTCCCATATGTCTTCAATCACTCCATAATATGCACTTGATGCCGAAATTGGGTTTCTGTCCTTAGCACTCGAAAAATGCATTGCTTCTGCAAACACCAATACACCACTATTCTGAACTGCACTTCTGTTGTCCTGAGCTTTCGTATGAAATGTATAGCCATTAATGTCATAAGCGGACCATGTTATCACATTTAAAGATGGACCACCCACTATCCATTTTAATGTCTCTGATACATCTGATCTACCAAGCAAGGTCTTTTTAAACCATGGTAAAAAAGTTTTGTTGTGCTCATTCAAAATCCACATTTCTTTCTTCTTTGGATGTCATTGTTTCAACTCATTAATATGCAATGTGATATACGGTTGAACATCAGCTATGTTATTCAAGATGTATGATTATAACTTCTTCATATGTTCAGCTGACAGTGATTTGACTTTCAATCCACGAATCCCCTTTCCCTCATTATTAACCCGTTCATGGCGAGATGGAGGAAAACCTATTTGTTGCGCCGTAGCCAAGTAGCTCGTACAAAACTCTGCTACCTCCTCAGAAATATACTTTTCAATAATGGAGGCTTCAGGTCGATATGGATTTTTAACATATCCCTTTAATATTTTCATATACCTTTCAAAAGGATACATCCAACGATGATATACAGGTCCACAAAGCCTTATTTCTCGAACTAGATGAATCATTAAATGCACCATCATATCAAAAAAAGTCGGAGGAAAATACATTTCCAAGTGAAAAAGTATAAAAATTGCATCCTTTTCCAAAATGTTCAAAGCATTCACATCAATCGCCTTGTTGCAAATTGAATTGAAAAAATAACACAACCTCATTATAGTCTTTCTGACACGGATGGGCAATATTCCACGCAGTGCAACTGGTAGAATTTGTTGCATCATGACATGACAATCATGTGATTTCATACCTATCAACTTCAAGTCTTTCAATGAGACAAAATTTTTTACATTTGAAGAATAACCTTGAGGCACTTTGATATCATGAAGACACTGACAGAAGCTACTTTTCTCCCTCTTCAATAATGTATGACAAGCCAGGGGAAGAAATGTTCGTCTTCCTTTAGGAGTGGGAGCTAACTCCAAACGTATTCCCATTGACAGTAGGTCTAACCTTGCATTCAACCCATCTTTTGTCTTTCCTTTAATATCTAGCAATGTTCCGATCAAAGAATCACAGATATTCTTCTCCACGTGCATGACATCAATATTATGTTTGACTTCATGATACCTCCAATATGGTAGCTCAAAAAATATTGACCTTTTCTTCCAAATATGTCTATCATTACCAGATTTCTGTGTCTTTCCCAATGTCACATCAAGGTTTTTCACCCTCTCAAAATACAATTCTGGGGATAAAGGTTGAGGAGCAGTATCAAATTCTTGTGAGCCATTGAATTCCTTTTTTAGTCTTCTATAAGGGTGATCCATAGGCAAAAACTTTCGATGACCCATGTACACTGTTTTCCTCCCATGATGCAATTGACAATATGACGTCTGTTGTTCGCAAATTGGACATGCTTTATGCCCTTTAACACTGTATCCAGAAAAATTTCCATATGCTGGGAAATCATTTATAGTGAATAGAAGCATTGCATGCAGTTGAAAATACTCCATTTTATAAGAATCATACACCCTAATACCATCAGCCCATAACAGTTTCAAATCATCAATCAGCGGTGACATGTATACATCAATATCATTGCCGGGTTGCTTTGGACCAGAGATCATGATACTCAACATGACATATTTGCGCTTCATACAAACTTCAGGAGAGAGGTTGTAAATTACCAATAAAACAGGCCATGAACTATGTGTTCTACTGAGGGTTCGGTATGGATTCATTCCATCTGTGCACAAGCCTAGTCTCAGATTTCTAATTTCATTTCCAAATGTAGGGTAATGGGCAACAATTTTCTTCCATTGTGGACAATCAGCTGGATGACGTATTTTTCCATCACATACCCGCTCATCAGCATGCCATCTTAACCTTTTTGCATCATGTGAATTAGAAAATAAACGTTTGAAACGAGAAATTATAGAAAGATACCAAAATACCTTTGAAGGGAGCTTTGTAATCTCTACATCAGCTTGTGATTTTTCTTTCACCTTATACCGTGATGTCCCACATTTAGGACACTCTTTCAGAAATTCATATTCCTTATTATATATAATGCAGTCATTCGGACAGGCATGTATTTTCCTGTATCCCAATCCCATCGGGCATAATATTTTTTTGGCCTTATAATGTGATTCTGGAAGATCGTTATCTTTTGGAAGAATGTCTTTCATCAATTGTAGCAGCTCTGTAAAACTTCTGTCACTCCATCCATGTTTCGCCTTCAGGTTAATCAATCTTAACACCGCTGACAAAACCGTAAAATCTGTACAACCAGGATATAATGGTTTTTCGGCATCACCATATAGACATGCAACTGTCGGTTCTATCTCAATTTGTTCTGCTACAATATCGTGAATCATTTCTTCAATTCCATCGGAGTTACCATCTTGTGATTCATTATCATCAGTGACATTCTGTCCAGTTTCGCCATGCCAAATCCAAGGGTTGTAACTCGGATTGAAACCATGACAAATCAGATGATCTTTTATCTCTCTACTTTTCAACTTCTTCATATTCAGACATTTCAGGCATGGACAGAAAAAAATGTCACTACTTGGAACATTTCGTTTAGCAAATTCCAAAAAGGCATCAACACCTTCCTCATATTCATTGCTCATTCGATGTGTCGTAATCCAACTTCGACTCATTATTACCTATACCAAATAGCAAAAATATATATATTTTTTAGATAAGACAAATATATGTTTATATGAAAAAAATCATAATTTGAATGTAAACAATTTTGAAATATAAAACAAATCGATGTGTAAACCCCCCTAGACACCCCCCGACCCCTCTGGACAGCCCCCCACCCCTCCTGGACACAACCCCCCACCCCCGACCTGCTTGGACACCCCCCTGGACACCCCCAACCCTCTGGACAGCCCCCCACCCCTCCTAAACACCACCCCCACCCCCTACCCCCTTGGACACCCCCCTGGACACCCCCAACGCCCACCCACACCATTGGACAGCCCCCCACACCCACCCACCCCCTTGTAAACCCCCCTGGACACCCCCCGACCCCTCTGGACAGCCCCCACCCCTCCTGGACACCACCCCCACCCCCTACCCCCTTGGACACCCCCCTGGACATCCCCCAACCCTCTGGGCAGCCCCCCACCCACCCGGACAACCCCAAATACCCTCTGGAGAGGCCGCCACCCACTTGGACAGCCCCCCACACCCATCCACCCCCTTAGACAGCCCCCCACACCCATCCACACCCTTGGACACCCCCCTGGACACCCCACCGACCCCTCTGGACAGGCCGCCACCCCCTTGGACAGCCCCCCACACCCACCCATCCCCTTGGACACCACCATGGACACCCCCCGACCCCTCTGGACAGCCCCCGACCCCTCTAGAAAGCACCCCCACCCCTCCTGGACACAACCCCCCACCCCGACCTGCTTGGACACCCCCCTGGACACCCCCCAACCCTCTGGACAGCCCCCGACCCCTCTGGACAGCCCCCCACCCCTCCTGGACACCACCCCCCACCCCCTACCCCCTTGGACACCCCCCTGGACATCCCCAAACTCTCTGGGAAGACCCCCCACCCACCCGGACAACCCCAAATACCCTCTGGAGAGGCCACCACCCACTTGGACAGCCCCCCACACCCATCCACCCCCTTGGACAGCCCCCCACACCCATCCACCCCCTTGTACACCCCCCTGGACACCCCACCGACCCCTATGGACAGGCCGCCACCCCCTTGGACAGCCCCCCACACCCACCCATCCCCTTGGACACCACCCTGGACACCCCCCGACCCCTCTAGACATCCCCCGACCCCTCTAGAAAGCACCCCCACCCCTCCTGGACACAACCCCCCACCCCCGACCTGCTTGGACACCCCCCTGGACACCCCCCAACCCTCTGGACAGCCCCAGACCCCTCTGGACAGCCCCCACCCCTCCTGGACACCACCCCCACCCCTACCCCCTTGGACACCCCCCTGGACATCCCCCAACCCTCTAGGCAGCCCCCCCACCCACCCGAACAACCCCAAATACCCTCTAGAGAGGCCGCCACCCACTTGGACAGCCCCCCACACCCATCCACCCCCTTGGACAGCCCCCCACACCCATCCACCCCCTTGGACACCCCCTGGACACCCCACCGACCCCTCTGGACAGGCCGCCACCCCCTTGGACAGCCCCCCACACCCACCCATCCCCTTGGACACCACCATGGACACCCCCCTGACCCCTCTGGACAGCCCCCGACCCCTCTAGAAAGCACCCCCACCCCTCCTGGACACAAACCCCCACCCCCGACCTCCTTGGACACCCCCCTAGACACCCCCAACCCTCTGGACAGCCCCCGACCCCTCTGGACAGCCCCCAACCCCTCCTGGACACCACCCCCCACCCCTACCCCCTTGGACACCCCCCTGGACATCCCCCAACCCTCTGGGCAGCCCCCCCACCCACCTGGACAACCCCAAATACCCTCTGGAGAGGCTGCCACCCACTTGGACAGCCCCCCACACCCATCCACCCCCTTGGACAGCCCCCCACACCCATCCACCCCCTTGGACACCCCCCTGGACACCCCACCGAACCCTCTGGACAGGCCGCCACCCCCTTGGACAGCCCCCCACACCCACCCATCCCCTTGGACACCACCCTGGACACCCCCCGACCCCTCTAGACAGCCCTAGACCCCTCTTGAAAGCACCCCCACCCCTCCTGGACACAAACCCCCACCCCCGACCTGCTTGGACACCCCCCAACCCTCTGGACAGCCCCCCACCCCTCCTAAACACCACCACCCACCCCCTACCCCCTTGGACACCCCCCTGGACACCCCCCAACACCCACCCACACCCTTGGACATCCCCCCACACCCACCCACCCCCTTTTAAACCCCCCATGGACACCCCCGACCACTCTGGATATCCCCCCGCCCCTCCTGGACACCACCCCCCACCCCCTACCCCCTTGGACACCCCCCTGGACATTCCCCAACCCTCTGGACAGCCCCCACCCACCCGGACAACCCCAAATACCCTCTGGAGAGGCCGCCACCCACTTGGACAGCCCCCCACACCCATCCACCCCCTTGGACACCCCCCTGGACACCCCACCGACCCCTCTGGACAGGCCGCCACCCCCTTGGACAACCCCCCACACCCACCCATCCCCTTGGACACCACCCTGGACACCCCCGACCCCTCTGGACAGCCCCCGACCCCTCTAGAAAGCACCCCCACCCCTCCTGGACACAACCCCCACCCCCGACCTGCTTGGACACCCCCCTGGACACCCCCCAACCCTCTGGACAGCCCCCCCCCCACCCCTCCTAAACACCACCACCCACCCCTACCCCCTTGGACACCCCCCTGTACACCCCCCAACACCCACCCACACCCTTGGACAACCCCCAACACCCACCCACCCCCTTGTAAACCTTCCTGGACACCCCCGACCCCTCTGGACAGCCCCCCGCCCCTCCTGGACACCACCCCCCACCCCCTACCCCCTTGGACACCCCCTGGACATCCCCCAACCCTCTGGACTGCCCCCACCCACCCGGACAACCCCAAATACCCTCTGGAGAGGCCGCCACCCACTTGGACAGCCCCCCACACCGATCCACCCCCTTGGACACCCCCTGAACACCCCACCGACCCCTCTGGACAGGCAGCCACCCCCTTGGACAGCCCCCCACACCCACCCATCCCCTTGGACACCACCCTGGACACCCCCAACCCTCTGGACAGCCCCCCACCCCTCCTAAACACCACCCCCACCCCCTACCCCCTTGGACACCCCCCTGGACACCCCCAACGCCCACCCACACCCTTGGACAGCCCCCCACACCCACCCACCCCCTTGTAAACCCCCCTGGACACCCCCCGACCCCTCTGGACAGCCCCCACCCCTCCTGGACACCACCCCCACCCCCTACCCCCTTGGACACCCCCCTGGACATCCCCCAACCCTCTGGGCAGCCCCCCACCCACCCGGACAACCCCAAATACCCTCTGGAGAGGCCGCCACCCACTTGGACAGCCCCCCACACCCATCCACCCCCTTGGACAGCCCCCCACACCCATCCACACCCTTGGACATCCCCCTGGACACCCCACCGACCCCTCTGGACAGGCCGCCACCCCCTTGGACAGCCCCCCACACCCACCCATCCCCTTGGACACCACCATGGACACCCCCCGACCCCTCTGGACAGCCCCCGACCCCTCTAGAAAGCACCCCCACCCCTCCTGGACACAACCCCCCACCCCGACCTGCTTGGACACCCCCCTGGACACCCCCCAACCCTCTGGACAGCCCCCGACCCCTCTGGACAGCCCCCCACCCCTCCTGGACACCACCCCCCACCCCCTACCCCCTTGGACACCCCCCTGGACATCCCCAAACTCTCTGGGAAGACCCCCCACCCACCCGGACAACCCCAAATACCCTCTGGAGAGGCCACCACCCACTTGGACAGCCCCCCACACCCATCCACCCCCTTGGACAGCCCCCCACACCCATCCACCCCCTTGTACACCCCCCTGGACACCCCACCGACCCCTATGGACAGGCCGCCACCCCCTTGGACAGCCCCCCACACCCACCCATCCCCTTGGACACCACCCTGGACACCCCCCGACCCCTCTAGACATCCCCCGACCCCTCTAGAAAGCACCCCCACCCCTCCTGGACACAACCCCCCACCCCCGACCTGCTTGGACACCCCCCTGGACACCCCCCAACCCTCTGGACAGCCCCAGACCCCTCTGGACAGCCCCCACCCCTCCTGGACACCACCCCCACCCCTACCCCCTTGGACACCCCCCTGGACATCCCCCAACCCTCTAGGCAGCCCCCCCACCCACCCGAACAACCCCAAATACCCTCTAGAGAGGCCGCCACCCACTTGGACAGCCCCCCACACCCATCCACCCCCTTGGACAGCCCCCCACACCCATCCACCCCCTTGGACACCCCCTGGACACCCCACCGACCCCTCTGGACAGGCCGCCACCCCCCTTGGACAGCCCCCCACACCCACCCATCCCCTTGGACACCACCATGGACACCCCCCTGACCCCTCTGGACAGCCCCCGACCCCTCTAGAAAGCACCCCCACCCCTCCTGGACACAACCCCCAACCCCCGACCTCCTTGGACACCCCCCTAGACACCCCCAACCCTCTGGACAGCCCCTGACCCCTCTGGACAGCCCCCAACCCCTCCTGGACACCACCCCCCACCCCTACCCCCTTGGACACCCCCCTGGACATCCCCCAACCCTCTGGGCAGCCCCCCCACCCACCTGGACAACCCCAAATACCCTCTGGAGAGGCCGCCACCCACTTGGACAGCCCCCCACACCCATCCACCCCCTTGGACAGCCCCCCACACCCATCCACCCCCTTGGACACCCCCCTGGACACCCCACCGACCCCTCTGGACAGGCCGCCACCCCCTTGGACAGCCCCCCACACCCACCCATCCCCTTGGACACCACCCTGGACACCCCCCGACCCCTCTAGACAGCCCTAGACCCCTCTTGAAAGCACCCCCACCCCTCCTGGACACAACCCCCCACCCCCGACCTGCTTGGACACCCCCCAACCCTCTGGACAGCCCCCACCCCTCCTAAACACCACCACCCACCCCCTACCCCCTTGGACACCCCCTGGACACCCCCCAACACCCACCCACACCCTTGGACATCCCCCCACACCCACCCACCCCCTTTTAAACCCCCCATGGACACCCCCGACCACTCTGGATAGCCCCCCGCCCCTCCTGGACACCACCCCCCACCCCCTACCCCCTTGGACACCCCCCTGGACATTCCCCAACCCTCTGGACAGCCCCCACCCACCCGGACAACCCCAAATACCCTCTGGAGAGGCCGCCACCCACTTGGACAGCCCCCCACACCCATCCACCCCCTTGGACACCCCCCTGGACACCCCACCGACCCCTCTGGACAGGCCGCCACCCCCTTGGACAACCCCCCACACCCACCCATCCCCTTGGACACCACCCTGGACACCCCCCGACCCCTCTGGACAGCCCCCGACCCCTCTAGAAAGCACCCCACCCCTCCTGGACACAACCCCCACCCCCGACCTGCTTGGACACCCCCCTGGACACCCCCCAACCCTCTGGACAGCCCCCCCCCACCCCTCCTAAACACCACCACCCACCCCTACCCCCTTGGACACCCCCCTGTACACCCCCCAACACCCACCCACACCCTTGGACAACCCCCAACACCCACCCACCCCCTTGTAAACCTTCCTGGACACCCCCGACCCCTCTGGACAGCCCCCCGCCCCTCCTGGACACCACCCCCCACCCCCTACCCCCTTGGACACCCCCTGGACATCCCCCAACCCTCTGGACTGCCCCCACCCACCCGGACAACCCCAAATACCCTCTGGAGAGGCCGCCACCCACTTGGACAGCCCCCCACACCGATCCACCCCCTTGGACACCCCCTGAACACCCCACCGACCCCTCTGGACAGGCAGCCACCCCCTTGGACAGCCCCCCACACCCACCCATCCCCTTGGACACCACCCTGGACACCCCCCGACCTCTCTGGACAGCCCCCGACCCCTCTAGAAATCACCCCCACCCCTCCTGGACACAACCCCCCACCCCCGACCTGCTTGGACACCCCCTGGACACCCCCCAAACCTCTGGACAGCCCCCACCCCTCCTAAACACCACCCCCCACCCCCTACCCCCTTGGACACCCCCCTGGACACCCCCCAACACCCACCCACACCCTTGGACAGCCCCCCACACCCACCGAACCCCTTGTAAACCCCCCTGGACACCCCCTGACCCCAAATCCATGCACCTATGCCATGGTTGTGTGTGAATAAAGTAGTAACAACTGTAAAAGGGAAACCCATCCAAATGGACACACCCCAACCCTCTCGGGGATTTATAGAAAACGATGAAAAATTAGTGAAATCATAAAATTACTCAATATTGCAAGTCGAACAAATAGATCTAGGGATGATAAATAAGATTATGGTGCCAAAACGAGTTAAAAGGGTTCGCAATCGAAGAATCTTAGCTAGTTTCAACAAAAAAAATCACAACACATATATATATACTATCCGCGAAAAAAAACGAACGAGTGGGTGGATTACCTGAGTGCTGCGAGTTTAGATGATTGATCCGAGGAGATTAAATATGAGAAACGATGATCGCAAAACGAATCTAAACCAACGAAATGGACGAGCCGATTCGGGTTTGCGCACGAGAGAGACGAGTCGCGACTGTCGAAGGTAAACTCGCGAATGACAATCCACGGGTCTGGGTAAATTTTTAAATGAGTTATCACGTTGGTTATTCAATAACCGACGTGATAATTGTTTTAAAAACATTTATAACGTCGGTTATTTAAATAACCGACGTAAAAACCTTCCTCCGATTCATTTTTTAAGTCGGTTATTTTATAACCGACGTTATAAAGGGCTCAAAATCCGCGTTTTTTTACGTCGGTTATGGAATAACCGACGTCAAAAACATCTGCGGATTCTTTTTTTACGTCCGTTATTTTATAACCGACGTAAAAAAGCCTTCTAAAACCGCGTTTGTTACGTCGGTTATTCAATAACCGACGTAAAAAAGGCCTTCGAAAACCGCGTTTTTTACGTCGGTTATAAATATAACCGACGTTAAAGGTGTACCGAACACAGGTTTTTATGTCGGTTAAGAAATAAACGACGTAAAAAACCTCATTTTACATATTATGACTTCTGTTTTATATAACCGACGTAAAAAATGGTGACGTAAAAAACGTTTTCTGCAGTCATTTCTATATAATGGCATACACTAGGTCAGTTTATGAATCAAAATTCATAATTCCAAACATGTAAAATACCAAACGTAAATTGAATAGTTTATAGATATAATCCATAATAACAAAATTGTTTTCATTGAGGAGGTATATACTCATAAACCGTTCATAGTGGTTTGTAAAGAAATTGAGAATTATCCTAAGCATATCCCCTAGGAGTGTCGTAACCAAGATTGCAGCAAGGCCCGTTGTCAGGCACCAGTTCTCGTTCGAGTCTAGCTCAATGCGGTGTTTTTGGGTTTTACCCCTTGGTACATCTATTCCAGAGCTGCCTCTACCTACTCGTATCCATACCAGGTTGTATTTTCTTGAAAAATCACAAAATCATTACATCACCATAAATATAGGATTTTCTTCTATACAAATCTTCAAACTCTATCTTACAGTAATGTGCTCTAATTAGAGATTATCTAAATATAGTTTCCAAGGTTATTTCTAAACTGACTCTGATACCAACTATAATTCCTCGACCCCAGTTACCTAGAGTCGGGGCATTATTTTAATACATTGGCATGATTTCAAGTAATCAAGTCCCGATGGACCGAACAGTTTAGCAGCCTTGAAAAATAGATTACATACATGAATGTTACATTACACTTTATAGCATACAAAACAAAATAAAAAAATCCTTTATGAACGCCATTATTCCTTTGGCTTAATCATGCATATCAATCACAATACACTTCTTGGAATCCAGGGAAAAATAAAACATAGAAAGGGGTGAGCTCATATGCTTATTAAGAATAACAATACAGTAGAAACTTTCATAAATAGGCATAAACATTTATTCCAATATATAAATAAAACAAAAGATTTTTAAACTAGAACATCAGTATAATATGGAAGTAATAATATGAAATAATTCCATTAACTTATTCACATGGATATTCTACTAGTCGAATAATCACATTCATTATCAACAACCACCTTCATAATCATGGAATGCATAATGCCAGACTATCATAACAACATAGTCAAGGCCTTGTGCCAAGACTACAAATAAGATTTTGTCTAGGCCTTGTTCCAAGACAATAGTTTTTATCATGAGACCTATTGATGCATTTAGGAGCTATAGCGGGATCCAACCATCACTTATTATGTTCAATGCATTCCACATATGAATAGGTTTAAGCATAACATAAACAATCGTTTTAAAACTAGTATATAAAATGTCAATACTTTCTCCATAAACCATGAATGGTATAAAAATAACACATCCACAGTCAAAAATATCACTAAACCTTCAACATAATATGGAATATTTGTATCGAAATAAATCAACTTCAAACAAGTTTAAAATCCATTGAATGATTTTGACATAGATGAAAATGATTTGTAAAACTCTTTGAGAGAAATATGCCCTTTTCATGAAAACATTTAAAATCCACACAATATAGAATGGAAGACATTTAAATTCCGTTTTTAATCAATGTTTCCCATACCAATTTGAAATATTTGAATGTAATTAACAATTTAAAACATTCATGTCCATTTAAATATATCCTTAAAACCATTTTGAAAACATGGACATTAATGAGAATGGTTAAGAAGAATAGATATTAAAAACATTTAAAATGATTTTTTTGTAAAAATTACCTTAACATAATCCCTTTTAAAATTATTTAATGAAACATGGACATGGATAATAAATATGTCCCAGTAGATACTTACGTAAAAACAACGTTGGATAATAAAGAGATTATGAAATTAACCCTTACCAATTTGGTAACTTACGAAAAATACACCCCATGAAAAAGGAATCATATAATGAATATGTAAATACACATAAATTAAAGTTTATTAATCAAATAATACAATTATTGGATGTACATACACAAAAAAAAAGGGAATAGTGTCAATATGGTACAAATCTCACGGGAATAAGGAGTGAGATGAAAACCCCTTACCTTGCACTTTCCTTTAGTCGAGGATATGTTTAACTTCTTGTATGAAGACTATAGTATGTTATTAAATAATACCGGAACCATATTAATATTTATAATATCACACATTATTCATTTATGAATTTATACTACCCATTTAATAATAATTTCCTTTTTATATTAATATTTCCGGTAACAATCCCTTTCATTATCGTACATGTTTTAACTTGTTACTCTTGATTGTATCACTTAGATAATGATTTAAATAATTCCATAATATAAAACATGATTTATATATCATATATATTTAGAATATAAATATTTATAATAGGAATATATATTAAATGGAAAACACCGTTTATGGATACGGTAGTCCGTAAGTAAGCCTAAACGCTATTTCCGTTTTCATACAGTATTGAACGGAAGTAAGTGAATACAATATATATAAGTACATAAATACTTATATATATAAAAATATATATATATATCCAGTATCATTATTATGTCATATATTACATACTTATTATTAATATATTTTTTTATAATCGTCGATGAATGGTGAACTTGGAAATGAATCTCATCGGGTCGCAGAGACGGTAATCCGTACGTACGCACGATCGAAAATATCAGTCTTTTGATATTAAAATATTATATAATTGGATGTTATATCATATATAAATAATCCTTATCATGTTATATTTATTATTTACATCAAATACACTACATTATTATACTCATCCAAATAATAATGTATTGAATAACAATAACACCATGACTTGGAGACGGTATGTTGTACGTACGAACGTATGGTGACATGTCATTCAAAGGGTGGATTTTATAATTAATTTGGTTGTAACATAATTAAAATAACATCAAAGTATATATAAGAAACTGGATTTATTATTTTATAATGGAAAAAACAATGAAAAAGGAAGTGGATGAAGAAAGGAATTGAAAAGGGGTGGTGAAATCATTACATCTTCTTAGGGTTCTTCCTTTTGATTTGATCAAATGGGATCCATAGGATAAATTTATGATACAAAAGGCCTCTAGGATGAATTTAAGGAAGTTGGGATGATATTTGGGTATGGTTTGTCCATGCTAAATGGCTGTGGAAGTGTGAATTAGAGTGAAAGAATAGGGCCCTTTTATTAGAGGGGTGAGAGGCACCTTATGAATAACATAAAATATTATTTTATAATAAAATCAGTCTCTATTTCTAATGGCTAAAAAATGTATTATTTAAAATTTATGGTGGTTATGGTTCGAAAACTACTCAACCAATAGGATTTAGAGAAGTTTATGTTAACATTTTAACATTATCTTTTAGATTTAACACAAAGTTAAATAGTTTCACTATTACAGTGTCTTCTTGTATTCTTACTCTATATGGTTAATAAACGTACTATAAAATTCCAAGAGGACCTAAAGTGGCTCATTAATGACATATATAATATTAATTAATTCCTTTGTCTGAACCATACATTTTTTTGAATATTATATCATTCAATAATATTGTATTTATTTTAAATATTAAATTATGATAATTTTGACACTATTTGGTATTTTGTTTTTTTGAAAGTCATCCCAAGCTAATTACATCGAAAAGGATACATTTAATAATCTCTAACATGTCATATTTACCTATAAAATTCTTGTATTTAATGAAAACATTTTATTTATATTTATATTAATATTTATAATACCATTTATTTGATTCTTTCATTAATAAGTTAATTACTGCATCATTATTGTATCATTAATAAATTTAATTATTTAATGTCTAAAAATTATAAATAAAATAGCATTATGTAGGAAATATTTATATCTTTCTAATGAATATATATAGTCGAATTTATCTTATGTGTAACCCTATATTAAAAATGTTTAAGTTATTAAACGTTTGATTTAACACTTTTAACTCTTCTTTGAATTAAATAATAATAAATGTCCTAATCTAATTCAAGTGGACTAAATAGGTTCATATTTTATTATAAGGTTGTTTTTGGTCGAATTACACTTATCCAATAGAATTAAGACATGTTTTAGGGTAATAATGACATCATTTTACCCTTAATTACCATATTTACTTTTAACCGTGGTAACTAAAAGTAAAAAGTTACTATTAAAAATAACTCATCTTATTCAACCAAATTTTACTCCTTGATATTAAGTGTGTCTCTTGGATTTTCGAAATTCCACTCACAGAAGTAGTAAAATTATGTTTTATATGAATTTTCAAATTTTCCTAGGAGGTGGGTAAAAGACGGTGAAAAGTTCAATAAAATTTTTATATATCTAAAATTATTATAAACTAACTCCAATAAATTAGACTGAACATATATTGTTATTATGTATCTATTTTTACATACAATAAATTTAAATAAAATAGATAATTATTTTAATAAAAATTCGGTTTTAAACTATAACTTAGTGTTTTTCACTATTTATCAAAAATTTAATGTTTTCATAAAAATACCAAAAAAAAATTGAAACTAAATTCTTAGGTCCTGATTCTAAAGAAGAAGTTTATTTTGTAAAATTAAATATATAAAAGTTTAAAATATTTCATTTAAAAAGGGTTCACCATTAAAAGGTGGTAAATGTATATTTTTTGAAAAATACTCCTTTTATCTGAAAAAATGAATTAGTTATCAGATTATGTCTAAGAAACACATAATATGGATTCTAAAATTAGAAGGATTACATATACTTCAAAATTTAGTTAATACTATTTATAACCACTTTTTAATGGCCAGTTTGGTAAGTAGTGGTGCACTTGAACTTGAAGTTGCGTGTAGTGTAAGTTATTGAATTACTTTGAAGAAATAACAAACTATGAAATCATGGGGTGTTATACACAAGGCATTGAAAAAATATTATTTGTAGTATTTGAACAAGGCCTTGACTATGTATTTATGATGTCTGGCATTATAAATTCCAACATTATGAAATTGGCTATTGATATTTCTTGAGATTATTAAACTAGTAGAAAAAACATCTGAATAAGTAAATGGAATTTTTTGATTAATAAATGTCATATTATGCTGATTTTTATATTTAAAAGGCTTATGTTTTAGTCTTATTAATTTCCATAAAATGAATATGCTTAATTATAAAAGATTATCTATATTTTTATGCGTATTGAGTATCTGAGCTCACCCATTTCTATGTTTTATTTTTTCCTAAGATGCAATGAAGTATATTATGAATGACCTATAGGGACAATATTTGGGATATGAATGTTTTAAATGTAGACAAGTTTGTTGTTATTTCAATTTTATAATTTAATGTAAATCTTATAAATGTGTCTAGTACGTACAAGGCTACTAAAGTAATAAGTATTTCATGACATGATTTCATTGTATCATTCTAATGTTATGTAATAATTCACAAACTCAATTTAACTGGGGTCGGGGCATTATAGTTGGTATCAGAGGATGTTTAGTACAAACCTTGGAAATTATATTTAGCAAAACTCTTAATAGGTAACACTACACTAAGATTTGTATTGAGGATTAGTATAGATGAATTTCCATAAATTTTGGAAGTGTAGAGATTTTGTGAGTTTTCCATGAAATACATCACTGTATATATATGAGTAGGTAGAGGAGACTCTGGCATAGATGTACCTAGGGGTAAAACTCGAAAACACCACATTGAGCTAGACTCAAATGGAAACTGTTGCACGACAACGAGCCTTACTGCACTATTGGTTACAACACTACAAGTGGATATGCTTATGACATTTCACATTTTCATTACAACCCATTATGAATGATTTATGAGTATATACATTATAAAGGAAATTTTTTTATAATTATGGATTATATCCTTAAACTTCTCAATTTATGTTAATTGATTTACATGTTATGAATTATGTATTGTGATTCATAAACTAATCTAGTGTATACCATTGTTTAGAAATGGTGACTAGTGGAAGAAATTGAAATTGCATCAACAAACATAATCCATTTAGGTATTTCCCTCCTAATCTTGACAATTATAGTAGTGTTGGTGATGAAACTGGTGCTGATCAGCTCATCACCAAAATAGGACAACTCACTAGTGTTATGAAAAATAACCTTACCTGTATAGAGCACCCTAATCCACAATGCAGAGGATCAATGTTTGACCATTTCATGAGCCAACAACCACCAACATATAACAGGACTAAAAATCTATCTTATGGTGAGAAATTGACATTTTCCTTAGAGAAAATATTTCATGATTTGGGGAGTAGTGATTCGGAAAATGTTGCCATAGCTGTTTATCCCCTCACATGATATACAGATCAATGGTGGTAATTGATTCAAAACACAAAGGAGGATGAGGAATTGTCATGTATGGAATAGAGGGAGTTTATATAACTTTTCAAAGAATAATTCATTCCTCGTGACCATCAAGCAGATATGGAAATGCAATTTCTGAGTTTGAAGAAGAAGGAGGATGAGAATGTCGCAAAGTATGAAGATAACTTTACAAGGTTAGTAAGGAATGCTGCAGATTATATACATACCCAAAGAATTAATATTTATCATTTCTATGATGGGTTTAAACCAATTCTATAAAAAGAGTTAGTATCACAATCATTCTCATCATATGATGTTATTGTCTTATGTACAGTCTGTAGAGAAAAGGAATTTTCTAAGTCTTATGAAATTAAAAATAAGAAAGAGAAGAAGAGATTTTCTGAACACTCTAGATATGGATATAATGGGAATAAGGTAATAGTTGAATATCCATCCTACCGTAAATGTGGGAAGAAACCCACTGGTACTATCCTGAAGGGAATTGGAGTGTTACATGGGTGGTGAAAGAGGCCACCAAGCTTGTGATTGCAAGGGGAAGAAAGAGTTTTCCAACGTTGAATGATAGTTTTGTAATGAAATGGGTCATTATGAACATGAATGTCCTAATAATTAGGGAAACATACCATAAAAAAGGCCAACGGATCAAGGACAAGCTTATGTGATCACTAATGCTGAGGTTGAAGCTCCGAAAGATGTGGGTGTAGGTAATTTAATGGTTTTCTCATGTTTAGACAATGATTTTTTTGATTCTGGATCATCTCATTATTTCATATCTTCCTAGTTTGATAAGAAAATTAGATATTTACAATTTGATTTAAAAAGGGATTTTTTAGTCAAGACTTTTAAGAAAAGTATAATTGCTGCATTTTTTTGTGAATCAGTTCACATTAGGGCATATAAATGTAATTTATCAGCTGATCTCATCGTCATACACATGATTGAATTTGTTATAATCATCTGTATGGATTGGATTTTTGACCACGATGCAAAAAATTATTCGAAGAGGAAGAAGGTTAAAATTTTCAATGATGATAAGGAGTACCTTATATTTAGAGCATAAAAGTCGCCAACTTATTCTTATCTAGATCCACCCCCTGTACCTCAACTATATTAAATTATTGGGGAGAAAAGAATTAAATAACTATGGGTGAGGAATTTAATGTTCAAATAGAGGAAATACCTATTTTGAAATAATATTTTGATGTGATTCTAGAGGATTTACTTGGCCATACTTCAGAATGAGAAATTGAGTTTTCCATTGACTTAATTCCCTGTTGAAGGCCTATATTGAAGACCCCTTATAGAATGACCACTGTGAAATTAGTGGAATTGAAGAAACAACTAGATCTGTTGAGTAATAAAAGATTTTTTTCTCCCTAGTGTTTCTCCAGGGGGAGCCCCTATTCCATTTGTCCTAATGAAAGATGGATCTATGAGGTTATGCATAGACTACAGGGAGATTAATTCAATAAAAATAAAGAACAAGTAACCCCTACCTCACAATGATGATTTATTCGACCAACTTCATGGAGCTCAATATTTTTCAATGATTGACCTTCGATATGGATATCTTTAGTTGTTTGTGAAGAAGGAAGACATTACAATGACAACATTTTGAACTAGGTATGGGCATTACGAGTTTACAGTAATTCCTTTTGGGTTGACTAATGCACCCTATACTTTTAGGGATCTAATGAAAATAATTTTCAAGGAATATCATGATGACTTTGTAGTGGTATTTATTGATGAAATCTTGGGGTACTCCTAAAGCTTTGAAGATCATGAAAATCACTTGGTCATTATCCTAAAGATTATTATAAGGAATGAATTATATTGGAAGTTTAACATGTGTGAATTATAGCTTCTAGATATTTCTTTTCTTGGACATATTGTCTCTAAGGATGGAATCTATATTGATCCTTCTATGAAAAGGGAAATCCATGAATGCCCTGCACCGACAAGTACAACTAAGGTATGCATTTTTATGGGTTTAGCAGGTTATTATCGATGTTTCATCCATAATTTTTTACGATTGTCCTACCCATTAACCAAGATCACATTTAAAAAGATTAAATTTCTTTGTAAAAAATAGTGTGAGGAGTGTTCTGAAGAACTAAAGAGAATATTATTAAATTCTACTATATTGATTATACAATCTGGGAATAATGGGTTTGTTATTTATAGTGATTCTTCAGAGAAAGGATTAGGTTGTGTCCTTATGCAGAATGATAGATTTATTTCCTATTCATCACAGAAGCTAAACATTAATGAATAAAACTATCCTACTCATGATCCTGAGTTAGCAGTTTTAATATTGGATTTGATGATATGATGACACTATCTCTAAGGTTAAAATTGTTAGATATATACCGATCATAAGAGTTTGAAGTGTATTCTCTCATATAAGGAACTCAACAAGAGGCAATAGTGGTTTTTTTAACTACTCAAAGATTATGATTTATCTATACACTACCACCTGGGGAAGGAAAATAAGGTGTTCGAAGCTTGGAGTATAAATGATCATGGAGTTTCGAATAATATGAGAGTTGAAAGGGATATTGTGTACATGGATCTAGTGAAAATGGATATGTGAATAATAA
The DNA here is from genome assembly GCA_963277665.1 of Viscum album. NCBI lineage: Eukaryota > Viridiplantae > Streptophyta > Magnoliopsida > Santalales > Viscaceae > Viscum > Viscum album. The sequence continues at coordinate 1,147,498,873 of OY728121.1, read as the reverse complement.
TTGAAGGTGAAACATCGATACTTTTTCTAATGGTTTCCAAAACATCCTTACTAAAAAGGATAAAAAGTTCTCATGCTGGTGATGAAGAGTTTCAAATGAAAATTAAATCTGTGAATGATGGGAGATTGATCGACTTCATATATAATGATGGGATTTTTAAATTTTGGAAGAGACATTCTATTAATGAAATACCTGATATAAAAATAGAATTGTTTGGCGATGCTCATAGCTCCGATTTCTTCAAGCACCCTGGTAGAACTAAGATGTATTGAGATTTGAAGGAATATTTTTACTGGGACAACATGAATAGAGAGATTGATGATTATGTATCAAGATATTTGGGATTTACACAAGTGAAATCTAGAAGCAAACATCCTGGAGGAGTCAAGAAACAACTTCCTATACCTGAGTGTAAATGGGATGAAATTACAAAGGACTTTGTCATGGGGGTACCAAAGTCTCGAAGAAGGAATGATGAAATATGGGTCATTATTGATCATCTTACCATGTCAACACATTTTATTGCTATAAGAGAAGATTTTCTACTTGAACTTTTAGAAAGACTATATATTAATGATGTTTTAATACTCAATGTAGTACCTTTATTGATTGTTTTCGATCGTGATCCCCATTTTACATCATGATTCTGGAAATGTCATCAGAAGGCCCTGCATACTGAACTTCGTTTGAGCACTGTCGACCACCCTCAAACTGATGACAAAACAGAACGTACTATTAAAACCATAAAAGTCATGTTGAGATCTTTTTCACTTGACTTTCTAGGTATGATGGATCAATATTTTCCTATGGTAGATTTTTCCTTTAACAAAAGCATCCATTCAAGTATTCAGATGGCACCATATGAAGCATTATACAAAATGAGATCTCACACACCAACTTGCTGGGACGATGTTGGTGAAAAAATCTCATAGGACCAGAACATGTTGAAGAAACGATGGAAAATGTGAAATTTATCCAAACCCACCTCAAATTATCTCCAAGTAAGAAAAAGTTTTCTACCAAAAATTGAAGGAATGATTTGGAATTTTAAGTAAGTGATCATGTTTTCTTAAAGGTATCTCCATAGAAGGGTGTTATACATTTTTGGATGAGGGTAAATTGAGTCCCTAGTACGTCAGACCATTCGAAATTCTAGAACAAATTGGGGTTATATCTTACTGTTTGGCAATGCCGCCAAGTCTCTCCAAAGATCATGATGTGTTCCACGTATCACTATTGAGAATATACATGCCAGACCCAACACATATACTCACCTATGAAGAAATTGATCTAGAACCTGATCTGTGTTATTTTGAAGAGCCTTTCAAGATTAATGATACAAGATAAAAAGTGATGTGAAACCATATGAATCGTCTGGTACATGTTCTATATAGAAATTATAAGATGGAAGAGGAAACTTGGGAACCCGAGGAACTTATGACAACGAACCACCAAAATTTTTTTATGCAGTAATATTCGTGAAATTTCAAGAATGAAATTATTTTATGTTGGGCATAATGTAACAACCCAAGAATCCACGTTATGAATGAATTTAAATAATACAATATCTTGTGTTGTACGCAACATTGAGTTTAAATAGACCACAACCAATCAAATTAGCCATTATGAATAGTAATACCCAATTTTTCAAATTTTAAAATATTTAACATTCAAAATGGACATCATTTATTGGTTTGGAATATTGAAATTAGCTTATGGTGAAATTATGGTATTTTTATGAAAAGATTCAATTTTTGATGAATAGTGAAAAACACTGCGTTATTGTTTAAAACGGCCTTTTTATTTAAACAATTATTTATTATATATAAATTTACATTAGGTGAAAAAATATACATAATACCTATATAATTTCAATGTAATTCATTATAATAATTTTATAATAAGTTTATATATATAAATTGTATTGAACTTTTTACCATATTTAACCCACTTCGTAGTAGCATTTTCAAATATGCATAAAACATTATTTTACCACTTATGTGAATTGAATTTCAATAATATGAGAGACACAATTTATATTATTAATTAAAATGTGGTTCAATAAGATAAAAATAATATTTGGTGCATAGTATCTTTTGATTTAATTTACCACAGTTAAATTTAAATAGGGAAATTAAAGGAAAAATGATATTTTTATTATCCTACCACGTGTCCTAATTCTATTGGATAAGTTTATTTTGACCAAAAACATCATTTGGAATAAAATATGATCGCTTTTGTTCACATTGATTAGATTAGGACATTTATTATTATTTAATATAAAGAAGAGCTAAATGTGTTAAATTCAAAGTTTAATATCTAAAACATTTTTATATAGGGTACACATAAGATAAATTTGACTATAAATATTAATTTGAAAGATAAAAATATTTCCTACATAACAATTTTTTATTTATAATTTTTACACATTAAATAATGTAATTTTTTTATGACACAATGAGGATGCAATAATTAACTTTTTAATGAAATATTAAAATAATTGACATTATAAATATTAAAATAAATATAAATTGTGACTTTTCATGAATTTATTGAATTTTATATGTTAATATGAAATTTTAAGATTTGTTAAATTATTTTATTCTGAATAAATAATGTTTTTAGGACTTTACCAACAATCAATTACTAAATTGTGTTAAAATATACATAAATGTGTTTTTAAAACAAATATTATATTATTAATTGATATAATATTCCTAAAAATATACAGTTCTTCCAAAAGACTAATATAATGAAGGGTATATAATTAATGAACCACTTTATGTTATCCTGGAGATTTATAGTATGTTTATTAATGAGTTATTATAATAATACAAGAATACACGGTAAAAGTTGAACTATTTAACTAAGAGTTAAATCTAAAAGATAAGGTTAATATGGTGGAATAAACCTATCTAAAACCTATTGGATAAACTATATAGACCCATCCCCACCTTATACTAGAAATAAAACATTTTTGAGCCATTTTAAATAGAAAATGATTTTATTTTAAAATAAAATTTCATTCTTTTCCGAAGCTGCCCCGGACCTCTTTTATAAAAGGGAACATACCCTTCTCTCAAATTCACACCTCCAAATCCATTTGACTCTACCAAACCATGCCCAAATATCCTCTCAACTATCATACCTTCATCCTAGATGTCTTCCTTTTGTCAGAAATCCAACCTAATGTGTTCTTTTGATCATATCAATAGGAAGAACCTGAAGAAGAGGTAAATATTTCACCACACTCTTTCATGTTATTTTCTTCTTCTACTTCCACTTTCTTCGTTGATTATATTATAAAACAATACATAAATTATATTTTATATAATGTGATATAATTATAAAAATGTTACAACCATATTCATTACTCAATCCATCATATGAATGAAAATGTCACCAAACGTGCGTCTGTACGGGTTTTCGTCTCCACGTCGTGGTGCAGTTGTTATTCAATACATAATTTTTTTTGGATGGGTATAATAATGATGTATAATTGATTTAAATAATAAATATAACAAGTTATTGATTCTGTATATATGATACACCATCTATTTATATATAATTTTAATATCAAAATAATGATATTGTCCCTCGTGCGTACGTACAGATTACCGTCTCCACGAATGCGGTGAGATTCAATTCCCCATCGTAACCATTCAAGAATAATTTTCAATATATGATTAGAAATAATGATTAAGATCAGAATATAATTCTGGATATTAATCATATACATCCAATCCATAACAAACAAGAGTTATGTAACAAAAAATATAAAAGAAAATGAATCTTTTAACACCTAAAATGACAATAATACTAAAATATTATTAACACATCAATATTAAATGATTATATATGATATCATATTTAAGAATATAGTTCTGTTATAATTTAATAACAATTATTTAACTATTATACAAGTTGTTGAAGTACCCTCAACCAATGAAAAGTACAAGGTAAGGGTTAATTTCAAAATTGATTTACATATTCATGGTTGTTTATATATAAATAATCTATTGGGACTTATTTATCATCCACATCCATGTTTATTTAAAATTTATTCCAATACATTTTTAATATATCATAAAAAATGGGTTAATGTCATTTATACATTTATTTGACCTTATATGTTTTGAATGGAATCATTCCTTCATTTTCCAAACAAGGTACTTTATAACCTTTTCGACAAAATATAGGTATGAATCTTTTTTAACATATACGGAGGGCACGTCTATTTTCTATCATTATTACACCATCGAAGATTCGATTACAACATTATCAGATTTTTTTTCAAAAAAATGTTTACTTTTATAAATATGGGACATTAAATAATATTAAATCAAAATAAAGAGATATTTATCTCAAATAGTTTTGATTTCATCCATGTCAACATCTTTGATGGATTCTATACTTGATTGATACCAATTTATTATCATAAAAATCATCTGTATTATATTGAAGATTTTGGGATATGTTTGACTGTGGATGTGTTATTTTTATACCATTCATGGTTTATGGTTAAGTTATTAACATATCGGATGCAAGTTTTAAAACGAATTTTTATATTACGTTTCAACCTTTTCATATGAGGAATGAATTGGACATGGTAAGTGACGGGAGGTGCCTCTTATAGATCCTCGATGCATCGGTAGGTCTCATTAAAAAATAGTTTCTTGGCCCAAGGACATGAAGAAATCTTATTTTTAGTCTTGGCACAAGGCTTTGACTATGTGGTTATAATGTACATCTTTATGAATTCCATAATTATCAAATTGGATATTGATATTGCATCTGATTATTAGACTAGTAAAATATCCATGTGAATAATTAAATGGAATTATTTGATCTTTAATCTCCATATTATGCAAGTGTTTATGTTTAAAATTCAGATGTTTTATTATTATACATTTCCCTAAAATGTTTATGTTTATTTATTAATGTTTCCACTATATTGTTATCCTTACTAAGCATCTGAGCCCACCCGTTCTATGTTTTAGTTTTCCTTTGATGTGAATAAGTATATTATGACTGACATACAGAGATATTCTATGGGATATGAATGTGGTCCATGGAGAAAATGTTGTTTTTGTTTTTCATTTTATAATGTAATGTAAAACATATGAATGTATATAGTACTTCTAAGGAAAGTAAACTGATCGGTCTTTCTGGACATGATTTACTTGTATAATTCCAATGTTAGGTAATACTGCACTAAATTTGAGTAAATGGGTTCGGGGCGTTGCAGATAAAAAGAAATTTGATTTTTAGTAATGTTTTTATACGATTTAAAATACTATTTTCTTAAAAGAACTATTTTTTATATCATCATATGTTTAAAAACAAAATTTATATAGGACATGATTATAAATTTAATTTGATAAAATAAACATAATTTTTTCATTTCATAATAATAAAATTATCTTATGGTGAATTTGTTATATTTTTCAGAGAATCCTCATTTTTTAGAGAATACTGAAAATTCTGAATTTAAATTGACAACCTATTTTTTATCGAACATATTTAGTTATTTAATTAAATTTTTATTTGGTAATTAATGTAAAAATAGATCAAAGATACATTTATTAATCAAATTTAGTTCATTTTATTAATTTTTATATTTAATTATGTTATAAAATATTAATGAACATTTCATCATTATTACGTTTTAGACCGTATTTCTCACCACATACATTGGATTAATATTAACCCTAATTTTTACTATTCTATTCATTGAATTATTAAAATATGAAATACACAGTTTTAATCCTTATAATATTTATAATCTAATAAGATCAATATTTTATTTTACAAAAATATTAGTGAATGTGATTAAAATTAATTACATCAATTAAGGTAAAAATAAGCATAACAATGGAATAAACCATAATCTTAATGGACCAAATGACATATAAACTGGTCCAAAACGAATTTTAAGGACATATATCGTCCATAAACCATCCATTAATGAGTTTTTTGATGTCTTTTGTTTCCTAAATACATGGGTAAATCTGACTTGTTTCCAAAAATGCTTACTGTCTCCCCCTCCCCAATAAAACGATACCACTTGTCCCACTTATTGACCCATAAAAATCCAATTTTGTTTAGAAAATATCTTCCAAACTAACTTCCCAATATTCCTACCATACTATTTGACTCATAACATTGTGAATAAATTTAAACAAGTAATCCCTTTGGGTAAAACAAAAAGGTGTTACCCAATTTAGATGTAACATCCTTCATCACACCCCATTCCATTATTTTCACTCTCCACTAACTCAATAATTTGTAATCCTTGAATAATTAAAATAATTGATTTCAAAAAAAATATGATATTATTTATTATAATGGTTCTATCTATACATATAGACATTTCTATCTAATTGGTATTGAACTTACCGCACTTTTGTGTAGAGACCCAAAGCTTGACGTACATGGACATTACATTACTTTTGCGGAATATCTAATACATAACAAAAACATACACACAAGGACTGTAATACTTTAGTGTCTTTGGAAACTAGGAATATAATCTTCTAATCATGTTGAAAGACCTTCAACATCTCCCATAATGATCCTCCCCTTCTTGTTTCCTTACCTAAAACCTTTCTTTTAATCCTGGGGGAAAAGAAAACATAAAAAGGGTGAGCTCAAATGCTCAGTAAGGGTAATCAGGGAGAAAATAAAACAAACCATATAAATTCGAACTTAAAAACATGAACATAATATTTAAACATCAAAATCCTCAGCAATGACAAAAAACATGGCAGCACGTAAGGCATAGATCCTAATGGATCATCAATCATGATAAAATAGAATAGGAAAAAAGCATGTAATTGTGGCATCCATTAAGCACATGTAATGATTTCCATAGTAGCCAAGGCATTACTAACATGACCATCTTAGTGGACAAAATCCCTTTCTGAATTGAGTTCACTCCTCGTTTCAGTCCTGTAACACTGAATCGGATTAACATACCGTTCCAGCCATGTCTATCTCATGAGATATAAATCTTTACCCAATGAATTGGAGGGAGATATAGGTCCCACCCATCTCATAATGAAATCATTCTTATTTGTTCCACAAAATAAACATACATCATTCATAATAACCCAATAAATAAAATGGGTTTCATAAACATCATCCCATCATCTTATAATCTATATAAAAGAAATGGATATCATTTCATAATATGAAATGTGAAACCATGTAAATAATAGAGACATTATACATGAAACATACACATATGAAATAATGTCATCTTGGATGGAAAATGCTTTTGATAAAACACTTGAAATGAATTCATGAGGAAAATATCCATTCTTCTTCAAAATCATTTTATTTTCACAAAATGTCATGCAATTTTAAAAGAAAACGATTTTTATGAAAGTAGTCATGAAATCTTTTGGAGGATTCTTCATGAAAATAAGGCTTTATAAAAACATAAAAAGCAATTCACGCTGTGTAAGTTAAAAATAACAATCTCCTCGTACTTTTGTCGGAAAAGTCAAAAAGTAACTCGTATGGTAAAAAAAGAAAGATTCCTTCCATATGATGTGGTAGAAGTAAGAAAAGGGTAAAAATTTCTTAAACATACATGGAAGGAAAGTAAACATTTTATGAAAACATTTTGAGAGCATATGGACATGGATAATAAACATAACCCCCGATAAGTACTTACGAGTAAACAATCTCGGATAAGAATGAGATTGGAATAATTAACCCTTACCTTATGTCTGATATACTATGTATGTATCCAGACGTCCAGTATAATGATTTAAATAATTTTATTGACTTGTTACAGAATCATATTCATTGTTATGATATCATATATGGTTCACTTATGACTTTATATTACACATTCTTTTGAAAATAATGTTAAAGTAGCATTTTGGGTAAAATAGTTTCATTTGTCGTTCGTTTTTAAACTTATAATTATTCATATGATTACTTAGATCATGGTTACTTACATCCAGAATGTAAAACATCATTTATATATAATATATACTCAGAATATTCATACATATAATAGATCGATAAATGGAATGAAATACACTGTTTATTGGGACGGTAGGTCGTACGTACGTATGAACGTTGTTTTCGTTTCCTTATTGAATTGAATGGAATTAAGTATATGACATACATATATATATACATAAATACAATATCGTTATTATTTCATATATTTCATGATTACTTATTATATATACTTTATAATCATTCATGAATGGTTAATCAGTGAGAATGAATCTCATCGCTTCGTGGAGACGGTAGTCCGTACCTACACACGAGAAATGATATCATTCCCATGATCGTGAAATTGTATTCAAGTGTATGTATAATATTTCATAATAAATATCACTTTACAATAATCATATATAGTCATTATTTACACCATTATACCCATCCAAGTAAGCTGTTGATGGACAATAGATTACACCACGGTGTGGAGACGGTATTCCCTACGTACGCAGGCGTGGTGATTTCGTTTTCCGTAGGATGGATAGATGGTGAAATAGGGTTGTTTCATACTTATAATAACATATCATTATATGAGTTATACTAATGTTATTACTTAACAATCAAACAACTAAATAAGAAGAAGTGGACGAAGAAATAAAGGTGAAAGAATCGGTAACGGACATTACCTCTTCTTTGAAGCGCCTCTTTGAGACCTCCTCTTAGGGCACTAAAATTGGTCTTTGAATAAGACCAGAACCTATATGATGTTTATATGGAAGTGTAAAAGATAATTTTGAAGGGGATGGCCGAGCTTGAAGGCTCAAATTGGTGTGAGGAAGAGAGGGAGGATGTGCCCTTTTATAAGGGAGGAGAGGGGCACCTTTGGGAAAACTAAAAATATTATTTTATTATAAAGAAATATTGAGTTTTTTATAGCTCCAAATTGATTTAATTAGAATCTAAGGTGGGGATGGGTATAAATACTCACATACAATATAATTTAGTCACGTTTAGGTTTGTATTTTAACCTTATCATTTAGAATTAACTTTATGTTAGATAATTTTTCTTTTATCGTGTCCTCTTGTTTTCTTACACTATAAGGTTAATAAACATACTATAACAAGACAAACGAACAAAAATTTGTTTATTATTAATATATATAACCTTATCTAAGTCATTTGGCCTATAATTAGATTTTTATGAATTAAATAACAGATAATAATATAATATTTGTTTTAAAAACTATTTTATGTCAATTTTGACACTATTTGGTAATTGATTTTTGTGAAAATCATAAAAGAATGATTATTTCAAAAAAAGATAATTAAATAAAAACTAACATGTCATATTGACCTATAATATTAGTTAAATTCATAAAAAGTTTCAAATTACATTTCTTTGTGTATTTATAACATCAATTTTGTCAATATTTCATTAATAAAATAATTACTGCATCATCTTTGTGTCCTAAATAAATTAATTTATTTAATGTCTAAACAATATAAATAAAATAACACTATGTATGAAATATTTTTATCTTTATAATGAATATTTATAGTCTAATTTATCTTATATATAACCCTATATTAAAAATTATTTAGTTATTAAACTTTGATTTTAACTATTTTAACCCTTCATTAAATAAATTAATAATAAATGTCCTAATCTAATCCAAGTGGGTCTAAATGGTCATAATTTATTCCTAAAGTTGTTTTTGGTCGAATTACACTTATCCAATAGAATTATGACATGGGTTAGGGTAATAATAATATCATTTTACCCTTAATTACCCGTTTTACTTTTAACTGTGGTAAAACAAAGAAAAAATTTACTATTCACCAAAAATTATTTTCATCTCATTGATCCACATTTTAGTCCCTGATATTAATTGTGTCTCTCAGATTTTCGAAATTCCACTCACCGAAGTGTTAAAATTACGTTTTATGTGAATTTGGAAATTCTCCTAGGTGGTGGGTAAAAGACGGTGAAAAGTTCAATAAAATTATATATATATATATATAAAATTATTAAAAATTGACTCCAATGACTTAAATTTAACATATATAGGTATTATGTATCAATTTTGACCTAAAATAAATTTAAATAAAATAAATAATTATTTAAATAAAAAGTCGGTTGAATAGTAACCCAGTGTTTTCACTATTCATCAAAAATTGAAAGTTTTCAGAAAAATACCAAATATTCACCCTAGGCTAATTTCGTTATTCTAAATCCAAAAATGAAGTCCATTTTGAAAGATAAAATTTCAAAAAGTAGGTATTACTATTCATAACGGCTAGTTTATATAACATATAGTTGTTTAGTGAAACATGGTATTGCGTACAACACACGGTATCGTGGAAGGTCACGATTGCGTGTAATGCAAGACAATTCAGGGATGTGTGTTGTGCAAGCTCCTTTTGGTGTAGCGTACAACACAAGACATTAATTAAATTTAATGGAATATTTTTTATAAAATCTCAGGGTGTTACATTCTACCCCCCTTAAAATGAATTTCTCCCTTGAAATTCATTGGGGTTATAAATGGTAGACTACTCGAAAGTTTCTTTAATATTAACCCACATCATAAAAATGAATACCAAAACATGGATTTAAAAATAGTATGAAATGTAACGATGACCCAAATTAACTCATCACTCGGTTTTCACGTAGGAGAACATAGGTGAAAATATAGATATGGATGAAAAATATAACTATTAAGTTCTGATGGAGAGTGGTATAGTACATGGCTATGAAAAATCCAACAATCACAGAGCCATAAATTTGTGATGATTTAGGGTACCATCTGATTCATCGGATATAAGGGAACTGGGAAAACATTTTTGGTTTTAAAATCATTTCCCTAAAGTTGAAGAATTTGAATTAGAATAAATACTTACTTTATTTTGGTACAATCTCACTATTTTTCGTTCCTTAAACAATTTCCACTTTATCTCTTAAATAAATGAAGTTGAATTTGATATTCGTGAAGTGTTATCAGATCATGTGATAGAATGACGAGTCATTCCATCTATCTCAAACAAAAGGTTAGTAAAAGTTATTAAATATACATAAGTCGATCTATAGTGAGATTAATCATATATGGTTCCAAAAATGGACTTATACTTCATATATCATCCTGTTCTATATAATAAAACTAGTTTCTACCAAACAGGGACTTACTGTTGGCCAGTGGTATGCGATAAAGGCCAGTCGCACTTCGGTTGTGGGTTCGATTCTCACGCATAACATATAAAGGTAACTTTGGACAAAAACATGCTTAAATGGAATAACCATACTATCGACTTCCACACATATCACTAAATAGAATATCCATATGATTGACATCCATACCCAATGAATTAGTGGTTATAATATAACCACCCATCCTATTTTATCACTGTACCACCCATCATTAGGTTTATCATGTAACCACAAGTAAAATGTTCAAGTGTCATTATAAAATAATAACACATAAAGTAATGAAAATATAAACATTTCACTAATAACATTTCATTTTAAATAAAAATAAATCATTCCATGATATTAAAATAATAAATCCATTTAAAAAACAATTTTCAATATAAAAACACCCAAAAACAGAATAAGGGTTTTCTATTTCATTTAAAAAAACAGATAGACTTTTAAAGGATTCCAAATAACGATCACACCGGTGGAGAGTTCATTGTTGACACAAATGTTAAAAACATTACTTTTGTCATTTAGTAAAATGGTTTTTTGAAAAAAAATTCCCTTTGTATGCAATTAAATGTAAATGGGTTTTATTATATATAATATAAATGATGGAGGTGTATATTGTCAACACATGCCTCAATGAAAAGAGATTGAGATGAAGTCCCTTACGTTGTGTCTGACATGACCCGTTCGTTTGTTAATATCCTTAATAATAAACATATGTTAATTTATACTTGATTTAGAATCATTTTCAAGTTTATTATTCCTTTTATATCACTTGTTACCTTTCTATAAAAATTAGTTAATTATTTGAGATCATATCAGACATTTAATCGATGTTGAGAACCTGAGTTAGAAAGGAACTGGTTATAATTATAAATTGTCCATGTGGTCAAAATTCCATTATCTATAGAATTATAATCATGATTTATATATCATATATATCATATATATCCAGTATATATATTTATATATAATAGTACATAACATTTGGAGATTAGAAATGAAATGCATCATTAAATGAGACGGTAAGCTGTACGTACGCATGAACGCTATATTCATTTCTATTTTGTATATTAATGGAATGAATATGGAATCCATAATGATATGAAATAGATGACATATATCATATATAATTTCTTTAACTCTATACTTTATATGTCCCACATATGTAATTAACGGGTCATATCTCTTTGAGGGGGTGGTAGTCCGCATTTTCTCAAATGAAATTATCACTTTTTCCCATTACTGAAAACATAATGATATGAAATAGATGATAAATACAGAAGTAAATATAATTATAAATATAATTTATATCACATATAAATATAGTTTTATCATAATTACCACCATGAGAGGCTGTTGGAGATATTTGAACAATCATCATTTCGTGAGGTAGTAGTTCGTCGTCCAAAGAAACAATAAGTTCGTATCGATTAGATTGAGGTGTGTGGAAGTGTAGATAGATTACTTCTCATGAAAACATAATATTATATTTACGATAATTACTTTTTAATAAAATAATGAAATAAAGAGAGTTTAGGTGGTTGAAGATGTAAAATAAAATAATAGAACTTATGAAAAGATGTTACCATTAAATCGGGTGTCTCCTTTTGAGATGAACCAAAATGTTTACATGAAGTTCCTTATTCATATGGTAAGGATTATAGGAGGTATATAGTTACATAGGGAGATTAAATGGGAATATTTTTAATGAGTCTACGGTCTTGAGAGGTGTGAGTACTGGGTTAGTGGTGGTGGCCTTTTATAAGGGTGAAGAGGGGCTCTTTTAAATTTTTTTAAAATATTATTTTATTATATAACGATATTAGGGTTCTAAAGGTCCAAAACACAATAAATTAAAAGATAATATTACTCTAGTTATAAATAAAATCATTTAGTTAGAATTTTATAGTAGTTTTATATTTTTTAAATTTTTATATAATTATTTATTTAAATCATTCATTAATGAGGTAAACACTGCATCATTATTGTGCCATAAATAATTTTTAATTATTTTATTTATAAAAGAAAATCCATGATGTAGGAAATAGTTTTATATTTCCAATTAATATTTATAGTATAAGATACAACTTATTTAACTCCATGTAAAAATTTATATACTAAAGGATACATATTTTTGTCATATTTGTCATTACATTAAATTAATTAATATAAAGTGTCATTATCACTCCCAAGTGGCTCTCTAGGATCCCAAAATCGACCCAGTGATGCCCATGGTCGAACATGTATCATACAATAGCATTATGACACATGTCAGGATAATTTAATATTATTATAATATTATTTTTTACCCTTATTTACCCGATTTACACTTTAACCATGTTAAATTAAATATTTACTGAAGAAAATATTCACAATTTATAAAAATAAAATTTACGTATTTATATAATTTGAACATTAAAATTCCAAATATTTAATCAATTTTCCCTAAATAAAAATACAAAAGTGGAAAAAATTAATTTAAAATTAAATCCCGATGTCAAAAAAGTGTGTTTTTTAGAAATAATAACTATCAAAAGATTCATAGATATATATGTCCAATTTCAAAGTAAAATTAAATCCAATGTCAAAATTTGGATTAAATCATAAAAATATAATATAATTACACTTTAAAAACCATAAAAAATATAATCTAACAATAAAAATAAATTAGATTAATAGACAGTTTTGAATTTAAATACCGTATTTTTAACCATTCATGAAAAAATGAACATTATTTGAAAAGTTCCAAAATTTAATCCAATGTAAACTAAGATGTCTGAGTTATAAATATTAATGTTATTTTTTCAAATAGATCATATAAAAGTGAAAAAAACTAGATTAAAAAATGGTTCAACATCAAAAGGTGGTAAGTCGACTTAGAAAAGAATATTACAGTATTTATGCTTAAAATCATGTTCTTTCTTATTTTAAGCCTCTGTAATTTATTGGATAAATGTAAAAACATTTGAAAAAAATGTATAATCATATGGTAATTAGTTTTTTTCATTTTCTCCATTACAATGACTATGCATTAACTACCTTTTAAAATAATTTTATTTTATTATTTTATTTTTCAGTATTACTCAACATTGTGTGAAATGTATGATTTCAAAGAAACATGTTGATGCGTATCAGGTATTCAATTGAACATAGCATCATCTTTAGTATCAAATTAATATTTAATTCACAAATACTAATAAATATTGAACTTTAATATTCATTATTTACATGGGAAGTTACATCCGCCCCCTTTTGGGAAATTCTGCCCTTGTAATTTTTATTAACTTTTCAAATAAGTGGGGGTATTTTTCATTCAATAAATTATTCTATTCCCACAATTACTCTTCAACCATATGATTTTTATAGAGTACTTTTTCATAATGAATTACATTATTCTACAACACTTTATCTCTTCGGACAAAAATCTGGACTGGTTGTTACTCATAAGGGAGATTCTCTTTCAACTGAACAATCACTAAGCTCAGAACATGAGATGGATCTGGAATATTCGTTCTTAATATTGAAACATGAAACAAATTGTGTACCTGGGATAAACATGGAGTTAAATACACTTTTTATGCAACTGATCAAACGTTCTCTTAGATTTTATAGGATCCAATGAACCTCAGACTGAGCTTTTCCTTCTTTCCAAAATGCATCACACTTTTCCATGGAGAAAATTTGAGAAATACATGATCACCAACCTCATAAGAAAGATCCTTCTTACTGTTATCCTCATAACACTTCTACCTACTCTTAGTTGTTATCTTGTGCTTTTGAATCAACTGAACATTCTATACCATCTCTTCTACCAATTCTGGCCCCATCAGCTTCCTTTCACCTACTTCATCCCAAAAAGATGGAGTTTGACACTTCTTTCAATATAATTCCTCAAACGGAGCCATCTGTATAATGGAATGAAAACTATTATTATAAGAAAATTTGACCAAAGAAATATATTGGTCCCAACTTACATGGTAATCCACTGAACAAGCACGTAACATCTCTTCTAATTTTTGAATTGTTCATTCTGACTACCCATCTGACTGTGGATATAAAGTAGTACTAAAATTAAATTTAGTACCCACCAACATGGGAAGGCCTTTCCAAAAGATAGAAGTAAAATCGGGATCACAATAAGACACAATGGAGAGGTGATCTCTATGTATCCTAACTATCTCTTTAATATATAACTGAGATAGTTGATCTAAAGACAAATTATCTCGAATAGGAAGGGAATGAGTTGATTTAGTCAGTCGATCAATATTAACCCAGATTGAATTGTTATCTCCAGATTCCTTTGGTAATACCACAATGAATTCCATGGATATATTTTCCCATTTCAACTCTAGCGCTGCTAAACACTAAAGCATCCCATTTGGAAAATACACTCTTCTTTAACCTATTGACAAGTCAAAAAACTCATAGAAAAACTAGAAATGTCAATTTTTATTACATCCCACCATTAATACTCTTGAAAATCACTTTACAACATAGTACTACTGGGATAAACTGAAAATGGAGAAGAGCTTTACAAAAAAAACTCATTCTTTAACTGTGAATCATAAGGCACACATAATATCTTCCCCAACCTCAATACAAAATCATTATCAATGTTTAAATAAGGAAAATAACACTTCTAAACAAAATCTATATTTTCTGCAAGTCACTGTCTTCCCTCTGTGGATGATAAATTCTTTCTAATAGAGATGATTTCACAAATACGTGAAAAAACAGAAGAATTTCCTACACCACCAACTTCTATTCCAATGTTCATCAAATCATTATTCAAAGTGTCATGTTCCAAATGTAACATGGTTAATGTAGCATTACTCTTTTGATTAATAGATTCAGTAACTTTATTTTCATTTTCTAGATTGTAATGAATCGTGTAATCATAATCCATGATTAATTCTAGCCATATCCTCTATATCACTTTAAATTCTTTTTGAGTGAAGATATACTTCAAACATTTTTGGTTATTATAAATTTAAGATTTTACTCCATTCAGACGATGCCTTCAAATTATTAAAGAAAAAAGAACAGAAACTAATTTCAAAACATGTGTAGGGTAATTTAACTCATTAGAATTCAACTAACGTATAACATATGCAATTACCTGATCATTCTGCATAAGGACACAATCAATTCCTTTCAAAAAAAGCATCAATGTATATACCAAACTCACTATCTCTGGATGGTAGTGCCAAAACATGATCATTCAACAATCTTTTTTTCAATTAATGAAAATAATCATAACATTCTTTTTTTCCAAATGAGCTTATCACCTTTTCCAGTTAACTTAGTCATTGGGCCATATAACCATGAAATTATTTAAACAGACCTCCTGTAATAACCCTCTAAACCAAGAAAACTATGGATCTCAGTAATATATTTGGTTCATGGACATTTTTCTAATTTTTTTTGTAGGATCAACAATTATTCGATTTTTCCAAACAACGTAATCAAAGAATGATATTTTTGTAACCAAAACCCTCACTTTCTGAATTTACCATACAATTTCTTCTCTTGTAATGTTTGAAAGACAACCCTCAAATGAAATTCATGTTCCTCTTTACTTTTATAATATACCAAAAATAATTAATGAACACATCCACAATCTTATCCATGAACACAAAGAAAATTCTATTCATAAGATCAACGAATACATCATCTGCATTGGTTAAACCAAAAGGCACAACTAAATATTAATAAGGGCCATATCTAGTATGGAATTTTGTCTTCATAATGTCTTCTTCCATTACATTCAACTGATGGTACCCTGTCTTAAATTCAATCATCGAAAAATATTGAGCTCCCTAGAGATGATAAAACAAAACAAAAATATGTGGAAATTGATACGTATTCCTAAAAGTGATGTTATTTAATGCTCTTTAATCAATAAATAGTCACATTTAACCATCATTCTTTTTATCAAGCAAGATAGGAGCACCCCATTTTTTTGTGCTAGGTCAAATGAAAGTATTATCTAATAACTCATGTAATTTTCTCTTTAACTATAAATGTTCAATTTCAGCCATTTGATAAGGGGGTTTTGAAATTGGCTTAGCATCAGGAACTAAGTCATCAATAAATTCCAATTCTCGATCAGATATTATACCAGGAATCTAATCGAGATAATCATTGAGATAATCATTTAATACTTGTACATCATTAATCTAAAATTTCCCTTTGATTTCAACAATATCTTCACAGTAACATTTATTTCCATCTTTTACTAGTTTCATAGCTTTATGATATGTTATCAAAAGTAAGGGTTTATTCTAGTACACATCCAAAAAAAATTCGGAAAAGAATCCTTTTTAGCTCTCCATTCAATATTAGCTTGATAAACTGAAATCTAATCTATACGCAGAATAACATCAAACTCTACTATTAGGAAAACTGTAATGTCTGTAGGTATATTCTTTATGCAAACAAGGACAAGAAGGTTCTTGTAATTTTTTTGTCTCAACATTTCTTCCAGTTTTTTATACTATAAGTTTAGGATTCATATCATGAGATGGAATTCCCAATTTACTAGAAAAAATCTCAGAAATGAATGAATATGTGGAACCTGAATCAACCAACACATTGGAATAATTTGAATAAACAAACACTGTACATGATACAACATTATTTGGTTTCCTGACATCTGCTGAAGTAGTTGCAAAGGGTTTCACCCCCGTTGGCTTGTAGTCGGGATTCATTCCCACAGTTGAGTTCTTAGTTAGACTCTCATTTTAATAATGACATATTTAATTTTAGTTAAAACATATTATCGTTGTCATTTCATAGCCAGCATGATCATCTTCCTTATAGTTACAAGGAATTTGACATGACTTACCACACCAAAAGAAATTTCCTATTCTTGATAAACATTCTCCATGATGTTTTTTTACCACACCTGTCACGTGATAAATATTTTATTTTCTTACCTCCCGAATTCATTGATGAATTTTATCCCTTTTCCTGTAAACTATATCTCTTCTTCTGTTTGATATATTGAAACACCTGATCATCAAAAAACTTCATTTCTACTTTCTCGTCACATCTAACATGTTTCTCATATCATATTAATTCACGAGTGGATAATTATCTTCGATATCACCACTTCAGTCTTGAGTAAAATCAATTTATATTACTATAAAGATATCAGATGAAATTTGGAGCACAAATTTCCATTTTATTTATCGTTACATTGTATGCTACCACTGAGTCATCCACTTTCCTCAATTCCAAAAATTTTATTCCATCCTAAGTCAAACAGCCATAGGAAAACATTTCTCAAAAAACATACCTTTATATTCATCCCAACTAAGAGAATAAATCTCCTCATTGTGACTGATATTTTTAACCATTGACCACCACAGATCAGCTTCAACATCAAAATAGTAAACAATGATTCTAACCTTTTGATGTTTTGAACACCACATGACACCGAAATTTTTTCTAGTGATTTAATCCACCCTTCACCTGGCACACCGTCAGATGATCCTCTAAATGAAGGGGACTTTGCTTCATGAAATTCTATACTACTGTAATGTTCCTCTGTTGTTGATCTAGTTGATCTTGTTCATGTACACCACCACCATTTATATCTAGAGTAAACTATGCCATCACTATATCAAATAGTTCGGTTCTGATTTCATCTATCTTGGGTAGCTGAATTAGAAGGATAATCTCTTCTGAATGCCTTCCCAACATATCTTCCATGTTCCTCTTCCAAAACCATTCTGAACCCAGAAATATCATAGGCTAAGAAACATGGTAATATGTAAATTCTGTATCATTTCAATATTTACATAAATTAATTTATAGATATTTATTTAGAAATATCCTAACTCATAATTTTGTCTAAACCGACTTATGATAACAACTATAAGGGACTGGCCTTAAAACATTACAACATATTGAATTAAGTTAATAATTCACATCGAGGTTCTTTTCATGTTTAGAGCATTAGAGAATTTATCCATAACATATACAGAACAATTTGAATATTAAAGGTAGACACTTCTACTCAGTATCCATTTTTTCATAAAATAAAAATTCATGAAAAAAAGAGTCTTGTATATTTCAATATTTCAAAATTATTGACTTTTCCTTGATACTATCCTTGATAATATTCATCTTTATGTCCTGTGAAAAAAATTAAAAAAAACATGGGATGAGTATAAAAATATTATTAAGTGATACACAAAGAACAAAATAGTAATTTTTAAAAAACATATAAACCCTGAATTCATTATCATAAGTAATACTTTTCACTATTATGAAGTAGTAAATAAAGTTCATTGAATAAAAGATAATTTCTTACCCTTTTGTAACTAAAATATTACCATAAAACCCATAGAATGAACACATTAAATATAACGGAAACGTGGGACATAAACATACTTAAATAGAATTACCATATGGTTGAGTTCCACAGATATCAGTAAATTGAATAGCTATACGACCGACTTCCAATCCTAATGCATTGGACGTTATAACGTAAACACTTATCCGGGATTATCATGGCACCACCCATCATTTTTTTAACACAAAACCACCCATCAAATGTCCTAGTTCCATTATAAAATCATGACACATAAAATATTGTAAATATAAACATTTCAGTAATAAAATTTCATTTTCAATCACAAGAAATCATTTCAAGATATTGAAAGAATCAATCCATTAAAAAATCATTTTCAATACCAAAACACCCAAAATATAATAAGGGGATTCCATTTTCATTTAAAAAACATTATGTCTTATATTGGAAGCCAAATAATGATTACGGTGGCAGAGAGGTCATTTCCACCACAAATGTTAAAAAAATTATTATGTTGTTTAGTAAATTTTTTTTGTAGAGAAAATATTTCCTTTATAATGAAATAAAAATTCAATTGGTTTTACTGTATAACGTAAAAAATAAGGAGGTGTATATTATAAAAACATGCCTCAGTGAATGGAGCTTGAGGCGAAGTCCCTTACATCGTGTCCGACATGACCCATTCTTTCTTTAATTTTCTAAATAATAATATTATGTTAATTTATACATGCTTAAGAACGTTTTTAAATATTATTATTCCTTTTATATCAATTATTACCTTTCTATAACAATTATTTATTTATTTGAGTTCATATCGTACAATTTGTCAATGTTCAGAACAAGACATAAAAATGAACTAGTTATAAATATAAGTTTTCCTTGTGATCAAAAGTAAATTGTCTCCATAATGTTATTAATTATATAGATATCAAATAAATTATATATATATATATATTTATAAAAGTACATAAAATTTGGAGATAAGAAATGAAATGCATCGTTCATAGAGACGGTAAGTCGTATATACGAATTACACTACTTTAATTTCTATTTCATATTTTAATGGAATTAAAACTTAATAATATATAATTTCATTAACTCCATACTTTATATGTTCCACATATGGAATTAATGTGTCATATCACTTTGAGGGGGCAGTAGTCCACACATCCTCAAATTAAATTATCAATTATACCCATTATAGAAACCATAAAGGTATGATATAAATGAATAAAACCGAAGTAAGGAGACAATATAAATAGAAGATATATAAAATATAAATATAGTGCCATAATAATGGCCACCACGAGAGGTGGATGGTGATATTTTAAGAATCATCATTTCGTGAGACAGTAATTCACCGTCCACAGAAACAATATGTTCGTATCCATTAGATTGATGTGTGTTGAAGTGTCATTCGAATACTTGTCATATAAAAATCCTTGTATATTTAAGATTATTTATTTTGTTTTAAAATAATGAAATAAATTTAGTTTAGAGGGTTGACGAAGTAAAATTAATGAAAATAACTTTAGATAGGAATTTATCTTTAAATTGGATATCTCCCTTTGGTTACAACCAAAATGTCTACTTGAAGTGCCTTATGTCTAATGTACGTCTTATACGAGGAATATATGGATGTAGGGAGCTTAATTTGGTAGAGTTTCGACGAGAAATGGGGCTTGAGAGGTGTGAGTGATGTGATAGAGGTGATTACTTTTATAAGGGGGAGGAGGGGCTCTTTAGGAATGTTTGAAAATATTATTTTATTATATAATTATATTCGGTTTATAGAGGCCCAAAATACATTAAATTCGAATATAAGTTGACCGTTGTTCTAAATAAAATATTCCAATAAGAATTGTACTAGTTTCATATATTTGTTTTGAAATATTTATAATCATAATTAATTAAATAATTTATTAATGAGGTAAACAATGAATCATTATTATGTCAAAAATAATTTTATTTATTTGATTTCTAAAAATTATAAAAAAATACCATGATGTAGGAAATATTTTTATCTTTATAATTAATATTTATGGTCCAAAAAATAACATAAATTACCCCATGTAAAAATTAATTTACTAAATGATATATGTTTAAGACATTATAGACTTTACATTAAATTAATTAATATAATGTGTCATTATCACTAGAAAGTGGATATATGGGGTCCATAAATCAACCCAAGGATGCACATGGTCATAAATGTATCATCCAATAGGATTAGTAGACATGTTTGGGTAATGAAATATTTTATAATATTATTTTTACCCTTATTTAACAGATTTACCCTTTAACAATGGTAAATAAAATAATTACAAAAAAATATTTCAAATATCTTCAAATAAAAGTTACCTATATATATAATTTGTGCCATATGATTCCAAATATGGAATCCATTTTTTCAAATATAAAACACATAAGTGGAAGAACATAATTTAAAATTAATTCCCATTTTCAAAACAAAAAAGCACGTTTTTAATAAATAAAAACTATCAAAAGATTGATACTTGTTTGTGTCCAATTTCAATGTATAATTCCATTCAATGAACAATATTTGATTAAATGGTAAAAATATAATCTAATTACACTTTAAAACAAACTAAAAGATAATCATACCATATAAATAAATTATATTCAAAGGTAGTTTTGAATTCAAATACAATATTGTTTAACTTTTTATTAAAAAAGTGCACATTATCAGAAAGATACCAAAATTTCATCCAATGTAAATTTTGATGTTCCAATTCTAAAAAAATATTATTTGGTCAAATAAAACATATAAAAGTGAAAAAAACTAGATTAAAAAATTTCTCCCCATCACAAGGTGGTAAAATAACCTTTTAATAAATATTAGATTATTTATGCTTAAAATTGGATTATTTCATATTTTAATATTCTAAAATATTTTGTATAATTGTAAAAACATATAAAAAAAATGTATAATCATATTTTAGATTGTTTTCTTAATTCCTTCAATTTCAACTACTAGGTGTTAACTACCGTTTAAAATAATAATATTTTATTATTTCGATATTCAGTATAACTTCATGTTGTGTGAAACGTAAGATTTTTAAAGAAACCAATTGCTGCATATTAGGTATGCAATCCAACGTATAATCCCATTTAAATTAATATTAATATTTAAATCAAAAATATTAAAAAATATAAAAATTTCATATTATTCAATTAGTTGGGATACTACATGAACAATATGATTATTATGCTAAAATTGAATTTAAAATTATGGAAACAATCGAATTTAGTAAATATATTAAAAATATTTAAAACATTTTATGAAACAGTTATTTATAAAAATGATAAGAAATAAATTATATTTAATGAAAAAAATAACAATGAGAACCATGGTAAATGAATAAAGACGTATATTATTGATGTATTATTATATACATTCATATATCTACTCTACAGACTCCAAAAAAATATACAATATATCAGTTAAAATACATTTTTATATGGATGGGTTTGAACTGAGAAGGTGTTTTGGGTGTATGAATATTGAAGGTATGTTGGGTTGGGAGAAATATGCAGGGCATATTGGAGAATGTGGTACCTCATTTATAAGCTCTAAAAATATCCTAATATAATACTAATAGATGATTAGAATTGCGGAAATTGAACATGGGTGAGGAGAAATCCTTCTATATTCCCATCATATGTACTATAATCATAGGTTTAAGAAGCCTTAAAATCCAAATTCATTATAGGATCAGAGGATGGGAATCCTTTAATATAATTCTCAGAAACTAAGGAAGCATCTAAATTAGATTAAATTTTCTAATAGATTTTGGTGGAATAAAAAAACAAAAAAAGTTTTCTATCATGAAACACTATAGGTGTATAATAGTTCATATCCTATATTAATTATACCTCATATGTTAAATAAAAAATGCAAACACATTTTTATCCTTCTGATGATATCATAGATATAGAATTAAAGGATAAACATGGATTACTTTCTATGAATATACCAAAATATTTCTAACCCATTGGTTAAAAAAACAATAATGATTAATGTTTAAAATCTGAAAAATTATAAGGGGTAATGAATTTATGGGTATTCAGAAATGGAGAAATTTTAGAAATAGAATGAGTTTATAATATTTCCAATAAATTATTTTTCAAAATTCAATCCTCTGAACACTACATACAAATCAGTACACAATTCATAGACAACATATTTATATCCACAATTTACACTTTACTTATCAAATTCTTGACTAATTATCTTATATAATGGATAGAGGATTCAGGAATAGGAGTAAAAAATAGATTGGAAAGACATTGGATGTTTGTAGAAAACCACATCCTTTACAGTAATAAACACTATCATAGGTAAATCTTCTATATATTCTGGACTTTATTGGTCCTTTAATGAATATGATTATACCCATTATAAATATTCATATATATTTTTAAATAGTGTTAATAGTGTATGATGGTTTATAGTTATAAATTTGAGAAATCTACATTCATACATTGAGTATCATTATAATCATTCATAATCTCTTCCAACATCGCTCTAAATATTTCATAAATGCCAACTACATCAGTAAAAGATCTATTATTTCCTACATCAAGGATACTAATATCTTATTTGGTTTCTTGTAACTCACTATCATGATATATATTTTGTATTAATTTTATAACTGGTGTAATAAGATCACAATGAGGGAACTGTTGTTGGGAATACAAAAATTCAACTCGGATAGCATCTCTTGTGGTACACAATAAGGATTTGGAACAACTAAAGGATTTCATGTGTTCTATGTAGAGGGTTAGAAAATACTGATGAATTCAAATTTTATTATCATTACTCATCTTTTAGTGTTAAATATTTCTTTCATATCATTCCTAAATGAGTTAATTACATAAAGTTCATCTTTGTATATGGACTAATGCACCATTGGTTGATCCAAGATGGATTCTCTTTAAGATGAAACCATAACTACAAGCTCTTTAAAATAAATTTTGCTAGGTCATACATCATCAAACCTTTTTCAAAAAACCTTCATCTCCTCAATCGCTTTTGAAATTACACCAAAAAATAGATTGTTGTATATTTGTTTGTAATTGAGGATTCTTAATTATATCCATTTGAGTTTTAATTAAACAATGAAGCATTTGAAAATAATATTTTGAAATATAGGCCTCCTTGAGTAATGTCATCTCAAAATTATATGATTTTACCTGCTGTTTTATCTCTCTGTAATATCACTGGAGATTATAAAACTCAAACACTATATAATTAGAAAAAAAAATCATTTTGTAACTATCTTATCTTTTACTAATTGAGGGTACTTCCTCATGATCAACATGTTGTGGTGATGGTGAAGGTGGTGTATTATAGTATTCTACAATTTTTATAACAACATCACCATTCCAATGTTCATTAAAATTGCTATACATGATGAATTGGATCTATTATCTATGCATCAAACTCATCCAAAGATCTACTATTATCATTAGAATGGATGGACATAGTCTCAATTAGAATATCCTCAAGAATATGAATATACGTATTAGAAAATACCTCCACATGCTATAATTTTCAAACATATTAATCATCATCAATAGTTAGGAATTGAATTGATTTTGATTATAGATTTTTTTTAGATAAATAACATCATGAAAAATAAGTGTCACAAAAGTCATTGATTTAATAGCAATTATCTCATGAACCTCCCTAAAAGAAGCAATCTTAGTCGGTGACTTATCCTTAAGTGGAGAGGTTATGGAAGGCTTCTATAGAGACAAACTTTCCTATACAATTGGTTTTAATGATTTTGAAATATAATATAAAAGTATTCAATTGTATTTAAAATAAACTTGTAAAAATTGTTACATTTATAACATTTCATTACATCTCCCTCATTAAGTCACATTTATGTTCTCTTTTTAACATGGGAGATCAACAAACCATAAGGATAATAGATTATATTTATTTTTACCTTTCCAATACTGATAAATAAATTGAATCATTTACCCATAAAGAACAAAAAATTATTCATCATAACATACTGAAATTACATGTCCTATAATAGAATTTTCCTCATATCACTATCACTTTATGTTCTAAAAGTCCGAAAAACCTTTCAAAAACCATTTAATTAGGTTATAAATACATTATAGTAATATTTTGTAAATTATTAGTTTTAAATATGTATTTTAATACCTATTTCTATCTTATAGAACCCAGATCATCCAAGGTAATAATGAAATTGAACTTCCACTCATAGGGTTAGTGAATAAACTCAACCAAATCAGTAGATGGAAATAACAATGCACTTCAATTGTTGTTTTTGGAATATATAACATTTTATCTTTTTATATTTGAAACTACATGGTCCTCATAAATTAATTTACATCTTCATTAAATCATAAAATAGAATTTTCTAATCATTAATCAATTCTGTTGAAAAAAATCCCTCGAGGCGTCATTGCTGTATTTTTGGGTTTGTTGTGTTCGTGGACAAAGAAGGATTTCAAGACAAGATTTCTATTTAAAGAGATATTGTTGGAAATCAATGTGGACAAAAAAACATGAAAAATTAATGGAATATCTTGAGGCTGTAAAAATATAACAAATACAAGGTGGCACAATTTTCTAGTGTTTGCCCAATTTTTCAGGGTCCAAAATTTTGAGTTTTGTTTTCATCAAGGAATGTGGATTTCCACGAATATTTGATCATGATATGTAAAATTCATGAATTTCATGATGATTTTCATTTCAATTTATTATTCTCGACAGAGAACGGAATTTTAGTGGAGGACATCATGAAAGAAATTATATTCACGAATCTAAGAAAATAGAGATTCACGATCGGTGATAGAGTTCATCGTGGTTATCGATGGAAGGCTCTAAAATTAAAATGGCCTTTTTGAACAATAAATTTCAATGGTTCATCAGGAATAGAGGTGTTTCTCAAGACAATTTTTGATGTATTTGGTAAGAATGTTGGTGGTGGTGGAGCTTTACAATTATCTGAATCTATTAATATAAGGCTACCAACTTCAGAATAGAGAGGAAGAGAAGAGAGAATAAACTAAAATTATATTTCTCCTAGTCCAAAAATGAATTCATGATGGTGTTATGAGAATTCATTCACAAATTCAATAAACCAACCTATTGTTTTATTAATTTTAAAATAAAGTATTCCACAATGTCCCTAAAACCCAACATAAACATGTGAGCTTCATGAAGGCTAGTTCAAGCTTCGTGAAAGAGGTGTACTTAGAAAAGGATTAGTGAGAATTATGAAAAGTAAAGAGAATCATGAAGGCTAGTTTGATCTTCACCAATGAAGGAGATTTACACCGACCAGTTTGAGATTCGTGAAAGAAGGTGGTTTGTGAACTGCTGTTTGTGCTTCGTGAAATAGGTTCTTTGAGAAGGAAGTGAGCTTTGTGTAAAGAGGTTGAAATATATTGGCCAAGGTATAGTAGAAATGAGTTTTTCATCAATGGTTGAATGTGGTACATATATTGAACATCTACATATTATAGGAAATTCATTCATTAGAGATAATAAAAGAACCCACAATTCTATAAACTGAAGTGGATCCCATATGGACTAGTGGATAATAGAAGAGGATGAAAGTGATCATCTCCACCAACAGTGATCCAGATAGTGGGACATCGAGAGACACCCTTGGATAAGTAGTTAGTAGATCCTAAATATTGTAATTGTAGAATCTAGCGCATAAAAGTAATCTATTCTGGACATTGTAAATTGTATGTGGGCATTAGTGTATTTGGGACATGGACACATCGTCGTTGTATGCTCCTAAGACATAGACATGTGAGGGAAAATCGTGTAAAAATATATAGGTCCACCTGATAGTTTCCCAATGTTTCATTCCAAGCATCACCACAATATAAAGAAGTTAAGTATATAGTCTACATAAATACTAAGTTCAAACAATGTGACTTTATATGAAATAAGTCTCGATCTAGTGGGATAAGAAGTATAAGTTGGAAAATTACATCCAAACCCTGATTCACCCCCTATTAAGGTATATAATCCCCTTTTGGACCTAAAAAATTACAATCCTTGAAACTGAATAACATTATCCAGATTCATCTCTGTAGATTCTATCCATTTTATATTTATGACCTTCCATGTGAGGAATCATCACAGTGTGCTTCTTTTAGATTTCATAGAAGAAATACAACATCCCTCATCACCACAAACTGACTTTCCCATGGAAGGTTGGTCAGTTGGAGGTATAGATATGATTAAGAGGATAGAGATTATGGTCCAAATTCTTAGAGAATATATATAAATTAAGGGGTATTGGGTCGAGCGACAAATAAAAATTAGGCCATGGACTCGAATTGAAAAACAATTTACATACCATATTTTGTTTTTTTCGATTCTATATAATAATAATTAAAATAGAAACTCAAATTATGATTTTTATAATTTCCTAAAACCAAAACATTAAAAATAGAAACAACATATAAAATAATTTATTTAACTAATTAATTATGAACAAATCATGTATAAATAAATATAAATATAAATTTCATTACAATAATAAAAATTAAATTAATATAAAAAAAATTATCAACTGATAAAATAAAAATGTTCTCAATAATATTTATTAGTTAAAATATCTACTAACTAATTTTTACTCATTAAAAACTCCATAGAAACACAAAAAAAATTAATGTGATCTCTTAAGAAATGATGAAATAGATCTATATGTTTTCTTCGTGAATGATTTATTGGATTATTTGAAATGTTTATAGCACTAGTATTATCAATCATAATTGAGACTATATTATATTAGAATCCAAAAACCTTTATGGTGGGTTTAATCCATAATATTTTTGTATAAAAACTATCAGTATCAATAATTTTTTATATTTTACTTGATAAAAACATAGTATTTATTCTAACTAAACTAGTTTAGTTGTGGCTTTCCTAGAAAATGGTTGGTTAATAATGTAATAATTCTATATAGTCTAAAATAACCAAAATCCATCATCTAAATATTATGATAAATTAAAATCCTATGTTTGTAGAAAAAGTAAGGAAGGATAAGTTGTTCATTTTAATTTCAATAAAATCAAATTCTTGTGTTTTAAATTATATTTTATAGTGTTTTTGTAGAATCTATAATATATGAATACCCAATCCATAAATTTTTGCTAACTAGTAATAAAAAACAATAAACATCCATTTATTCTTCTATAAATTTTATTATCAATTAGTTTTGTCACATCATCCAAGTGAATCTTTCAATTAGAACACGTAGGAGTTTTATGTGATTTTTCACTCTCATGTCCAAAATCATTTAGGTCGGAAAAGTGTGTATCTTCATTGATTCATCACATCACCAGGGCCATTTAAATAAATTTGAAAACATTGAAAATAATTTAACATACCAATCAATGTCATTTCAAATATTTTTCTTCATCTTTGAAAATTTATTAATAATTTTTTGTATTTATGGAATAAAAATACATCATAATCATATATCCAAACTAGAAAAATATTTTTACTCTATATATTCATATATAGTATAGGATATGAAAAACCTACTAAAAATTCATTTGATAAAATAATGTAACTTACGTGTTCATAACAAAGATGTAACTGATTTTTTATGTCCATAAATACATTTTGATTGTTTAAAATCTAAATTAGTAAAATGAGGATTTTCAAAATGATGATTTTTTTTAATCATAAACATCACCTATAACAATAAAAATATGAATCATGATTTTTTACATTAATATAGTATAATTTGAAATTCATATGTGTTTCATAGTTTAAGACAATTATTATAGATTCTAATATAGCTATGTGTGAAATGGATTATTCACAATATATATCTTCTTCTTGATTATATCTTTTAGATACTATTTTATCCTTATTCCTTATAATTACACCTTGATCATCCTTTTAATTCTAATAAAACCATTTTCTTTGTATAACAAGATAATAATGGGGTCTATCATCAAATTCCCAATGATTATTCCTCTTAAACATCCTTAATTCCTCTTGAATTACCATATCCAAACAATCATCTAATAAGGGGTTTTTTACAGTGCTAGTTTCTAGTGGAGATAAAAAGATAGAAAAAACGAAACTGGTTTCTATAAGCCTTATACTCATAATCTATTCCTTGAAGTGTCCTAAAACAATTTCAACGGGATAGTACTTTTGTGTACTATAATATATAAGGAATACAAATTATTTTTCACTTTTATCTATTCATTCATGATTTGGTTTTGTAAATTCATGTTCCAATAATTTATCATTTTTTAACATTCAAAATGAAGTTCATTTCATAGTATTTAAAATGAATCACTTTGCTCATATATTTGAGTTAATTTTTACTCATGTGGATTAAATAAAAAAATCACAAGAGATGATAATGTAACAATCAATGACATTTGATAGAAAACTATTTTTGCCTTTTATTGCATAGAATATCCATGAAAGATCTCTTAATATTCTTATGGTTAAATTTATAAATATTATCCTTGGTTTATATAATATTAACTATGTAACCAAAACCATTAATATGTAAAAATATTGGATTTAAATTATTCCAAATATCATAGGGTGTTTTCTATAAAATATGTCTCTTTAGAGATATATTCATTACATACCACATTAAATTTGTATATTTATCACAAAAATGAGTTGGAAAGATAAATTCACATAACATTTTTTCAAAAATTTCATGCAATGTTCCATTCCACCTCTAAACAATACCATTTTGTGGAGGTGTCCTAGGGGATGAAAAAGTATGTTTCATACCATTTTTTGGAATAAAACGAATTGAAATCATTCTTTGGGAATTATTCCCAATGTTATCTTCTTAAAGAAATTATTTTGGAATCTTTCCCTTTTTTAACAATCTTCCAAAAATATAAAAACCAAATATAATTCAATATTAATGATTAAAAATAAATCCAATGTACCTTTTTTGGAATCATTAACAAATAAATTTAAAATTTATTTCAATATTTTAATTGGAATTATATATTCCCCAAACCAATAATTATGATTTTGTTTTAGATGTCTAAAAATAATATCTTATTAAAATTTCATAAAAAATAAATTCTGTTTATTTAGCATTATTCTTGAAAAAACATATCTTATTTTTAATCAATTTTGTTTTAGGTTAATCTTAAACTACATATTTTTAAGACAATTATATTAATTTATAGACATTACAATCTACCAATAGTAAATGTGAAATCTAGGACTCATTTTCATCAACATTAAAACAATTTAATTTCTATCTTAATAAATAATTAAGGTATATAGTATATAAATTATTTATCATAGGATAATTAAATAAAAAACTATCTTCAAAAACATAATAGAAATTATAGGAAAAATCACCAATATAAACATCATTACAGTGTTATGAAATAATTATTATGTTACACAGTAAAAATTTAATATAAATTAATATTTGGATGAGAAATGAGTTTGGATTTTCAATTGGCCCAAGTCCAATAATTTTTTACTTTTTAACTATAACCAAAAGTGACATATCCACCATAGAAGTATGATATATAGTGAAAATTAGAGAAATCCTTGCTTTTATTCCCTGAATATATACTTTCCATATACCATTTCACATTTGTTACTTTTTTCCTTTCTACCAACATATACCCATAAAACAATAATTTTTTTGGTACCTATACTTTTTGGGATCTAATAATTATATGAACTAATGTTTTTGGGAATTCCCATCTGTTTGTTCTATCTATAAAATCCTTAAATATTTATTGAAAAAATATTTAAAATAAAAGAATCCATGAATCCAAAAAAAAATTGTTTTATCCATTTTTTGGAATAATACACTTATTATCTAGAATTTATACATGTAATTTTAGAGAGGCTATTTTTTGTTGTATGCAAAAAATATTTTTTCTAATATTTTTGATTCTCACCTTAGACTCAAATTTTAAACATATATTTAAGAAATTTTTTATTTTTTAGGAATTACTTAAATATTTGTTACCTTTTTATATAATAGAAATATAACATTGAAATCTTGATTCTCTGTTGGAAAATTTTCAATATTATTTCAATGTTCAATAAAATATATAGAATAATTTTAATTAATTGGATTTAGTTATGAAATTTGTTTATTTAAGACCTCTTTTTCAATTACCATGTTATTATTGGAATTTTTAACATATATTTTTTTAAATTTTCAACGTGTCATTCATTGTATCCATCATTTATTAATAATCATTTAAGATTAATTTTCATTTTATGATTTATACTCATGCTCTGAAAAATAATTTGAATTCATATCATTAAAATGTACCATAAAAAACATAATTACCTTACAACAATAATATTCATATTTTGATCATAGATATGTGAAAAATATATAACTCTTTTGAATCACTCTATGCGGATTTCATAGACATATTGTCATTCTTCTTGTTTCCAAATTAAATGATGTACATTTTATTTGACTTTTTTCCATGGAAACTCCTGATTGATGGGTCAAAGATTTTTAACATTCATAACATCTCAATTAATTATAATTGGATTCATATTTATTATAATTATTAATGGTTTAATTAAAACCACTAATATTATTATAAATGTTTTTCAACATTTTAGAAAAGTGAGTAAATACGAGTCAGAAGAAGAACTACTGGATGTACCTTCCCCATATTAATTAACCATTCTAATATCTTTTCATTTATCTTAATAAAATGATGTTGAACATTTTAATCATAGTACTCATTAAAAAACATGTTTACATGCTTCATATTTTATCTATAACTCATAAATATTAAATGGTCATTTGGGATCTTTTATTTTAATATTTTTATCTTATATATATTTTTAAGTATTGTTTAGTATCCCACTCCATCTTGGTGGTAAAATTCTATGAATTTTTAAATATTGATATTCCTCATAAATACACTCTCATAGTGAAGAAGAACTATTTAAACCATGAGTATGGATTCCATTTTAATTCACTTTTCCCTCTATATTCATCATTTTAAACAAATCAAACATTAGTTTGGAATTGTTTACCTAACAACTGGTACATCGTCTACACCATCAAAGGAAACTATTATTGTTTTTCCCATTTCATGGGTTGCATTTCATTGGGAGGATCTTTTGAACTCACAAAGAAATATTACAAAAAAATTAAAAATCATTTGTTTATAATATAAATAATAGTTTCCTTCGATGTCCACATACCATGAATCAGTTTTTTCAAAGAATTAGATATGTATTTGTGGCAATGTGGTATACCATCATTCAAAATTTCTTCATATATGTAACACCCCGAGATTTTATGAAAAAAATATATTCTTTTTAATTTAATTAATATCATGTGTTGTACGCTACACCAAAAGGAGCTTTCATAACACGCATCCTTGACTTGCCTTGCATTACACGCAATCATGACCTTCCTCGATAGCGTGTGTAGTACGCAATACCGAGTTTCACTAAACAACGATATGCTATTAAAATATTATTAAAACTAGCCTTTATGAATATTAATAACCACTTTTTGAGATTTTGTAAATTTTATTTTTCAAAATGGACTTCATTTTTAGATTTGGAATATCGAAATTAGCTTAAGGCTAAATTTTGGTACTTTTCGGATAACTTTCATTTTCCGATGAATAGTGAAAAATAATAAATTTTAATTAAAAAAACCTTTTTAATCTAATTAATTAATAGTGATAAATTATTAATTTGAGTGGTTTTAAAGTATATTTAGAATATATTTTTACAATTTAATACAATGTTGTTCATTGGATTTAATTTAAAATTTAAACCATACATAAACAAGTGTCAATCTTTTGATAGTTATTATCTTTTAAAAACACGCTATTTGTTTTGACGATGAGAATTAATTTTTAAATTAGTTAATGTAACTGATAGTTTTTGAATTTGGTGAAATAAACAACATTTTTGAATTCATAATATCAAATATATCTTTGGCCTAATGTTTTGTATTTTTCTGGAAACATTCATTTTTTGATGAATAGTGAAACCACTAAGTGGTAGTTAAAAAACTGAATTTTTCATAAAACATAATTTTACCGCTTCTTTGAGTAGAATTTCTAAAATCATAGAAAAACGGTTAATATCAACAACTAAAATGTAGTTCAATGAGATGAAAATATTTTTTGGTGAATAGTAACTTTTTACTTTTCTAACCACGGTTAAAAGTAAATAGGGTAATTAAGGGTAAAAATGATATTATTATTTCCCTAAAAAATGTCACAATTCTATTGGATAAGTTTAATTCGACCAAAATCAACCTTAGGAATAAAATATGACCATTTAGGGCCAATTGGATTAGATTAGGACATTTATTATCAATTTATTTAAAGAAGGGTTAAAAAAGTTAAAATCAATGTTTAATAAGTAAATAATTTTTAATATAGGGTTATTCATAAGATAAATTCGACTATAAATATTAATTAGGAAGCTAAATAGATTTCCCACATAATAGAATTTTATTTTTAATTTTTAGACTTTAAATAATTTAATTTATTTATGATACAACGATGATGCAGTAATTATCTTATTAATGAAATATTGACAGAATTGATGTTATAAATACCAAAACAAATGTAATTTGAGACTTTTTATGAATTAAACTAATTTTATAAGTTAATATGACATGTTATTATTTATTTAAGTAACTATTTTAGAACTAATAATTCTGTTATGATTTTCAAAAAAATCAATTACTAAATAGTGTCAAAATTGACATAAAATAGTTTTTAAAACAAATATTATATTATTAATTGTTATTTTATACCTATAAATCTAAGGATCGTCCAAATTACTTAGATAAGGTTATATATATTAATAATAAATAACTTGGGGTTATTTTGTCTTGTTATAGTAAATTTATTAACCTTATAGTGTAAGAACACAGAAGGACACGGTAAAAGTAAAATTATCTAACTTAAAGTTAAAACTAAATGATAAGGTTAAAATAGTAAAATAAACTTGTCCAAATTCTATTGGATGAGAGGCTTTAGACCCATACCCACCTTATCTTATAAATAACTCAATTTTGAGCTATTAATAACCTAATATGACTTTATAATAAAATAATATTTTTAGTTATTCCAAAGGTGCCCCTCTCCTCCCTTATAAAAGGGAACCTCCTACCTCTCTTCCTCACACCACTTTGAGCTTTCAAGCTCGGCCAAACCCTACCAAATTCTCTTATACACTTCCCTAGAAACATCCTAGAGGTCCTGGACTTCTTAAAAGGCCAATTTTAGTTCCCTAAGAGGAGGACTCAAAGAGGCGCTTCAAAGAAGAGGTATTGTCCGTTACCGATTCTTTCAACTTTATTTCTTCTTCCACTTATTCTTATTAGGTTTTATAATTATGAAGTAATAACATAAGTATCACTCATATACTGATATGTTATTATATGTATGAAACAAACCTATTTCACCATCTATCCATCCAATGGAAAATGAAATCACCGCGCTTGCGTACGTACCGAATACAGTCTCCACGTCGTGGTGTAATCTATTTTCCACCACCACCTTACATGGATGGGTATAATGGTGTACATAATAACAATATATGATAATTTTAAAGTGATATTGATTCTGAAATTGTATACATACACTCCAATACAATACCACGATCTTGGGATTGATATCATCGCTCGTGCGTACGTACGGACTACCGTCTCCACGACGCGATGAGATTCATTCTCCACGTTAACCATTCACGAATGATTATAAAGTATATATAATAAGTAATAATGAAATATATGACATAATAACGATACTGGATTTATGTGTATATATATTTATGTCATCTACTTAATTCCATTGAACTCAATAAGGAAAAGAAAACAACGTTCATGCGTACGTACGGCCTACCGTCTCCAAGAACCGTGTATTCCATTCCATTTACTGATCTATTATATATATGAATATTATGAATATATATTATATATAAATCATGTTATATATTCTGGAATTAAGTAATCATGATCTATGTAATCATATGAATAATTACAAGTCAAATCGCGGACGACAAATGAAACGATTTTACCCAAAACGCTCTTTAACGTGGAATTTACAAAAGAAGAGGTAATATAAAGTCATAAGTGAACCATATATGATATCATAACAATGAGTATGATTATGGAATAAGTCAATGACATTATTTAAATCATTATACAGGATTTTCGGACACTTACAAAGCCAATCAGACCTAAGGTAAGGGAAAATATCACAATCTCATTTTTATCCGAGATTGTTTATACTTTGGTATTTACTGGGGTGTATTTTATCATCCACATCCATGTTTCCTCAATATGTAATATTGTTTCCATCCACCTAAAATTGTTTAAATCCAATTTTACCTTTCAGTGAGTTTTTAGTAAATGATATGAAAGGAATCTTTTGTCGTTTTTCGTACGAGATACTTTTTTGACTTTTCCGACAAAAGTACGAGAAGAATGTTTTTTTAACGTATACGGAATGAATGTATTTTTACGGTTTTATAAAGCCTCATTTTCATGAACCTTCCTCAAAAATATTTCATGAATATTTTCAAAAAAAATCCTTTTCTTTTATAATTTCATGACATTTTGTGAATATAAAATGATTTTGAAGAAGAAAGGATATTTTCTTCAAGAATTCATTTCAAGTGTTTTATCAAAACCATTTTTCATCTAAGATGAAATTATTTCATATGTGTATGTTTCAAGTATACTGTCTCTATTATTTACATGGTTTCACATTCCTTATTATGAAATGATATCCATTTCTTATATATGGATTATGTAATGATGGGATGATGTTTATGAAACCCATTTTATTTATTGGGTTGTTATGAATGATGTATGTTTATTTTGTGGCACAAGTAAGAAAGATTTCATTATGAGATGTGTGGGACCTATGTCTCCCTCCAATGCATTGGGTAAAGATTTATATCTCATGAGATAGACATGGCTGGAACGGTAGGTTAAACCGGTTCAGAAAAACAGGACTGAAACGAGGAGTGAACTCGATTCAGAAAGGGACTTTGTCCACTAAGATGGTCATGGAAGCAATGACTTGACTACTATGAAAATCATATCATGTGCTTAATGGCTTCCACAATTACATGTTTTATTCCCATTCTATTTTATCATTCATAATTTTTCTTTATGATCTATGACTTATGTACTTCCATGTTTTATGTCATTGCTCAAGCTTTTTATGTTTAAACATTATGTTCATGTTTTTAAGATCAAATGTATATGGTATGTTTATTTTATCCATGCTTACCCTTACTAAGCATTTGATCTCACCCTTTTTATGTTTTCTTTTCCCCAGGATATAATTAATGGTTTTAGGTAACAAAAAAAGAGGGGAAGATCTTTATGGGAGATGTTGAAGATCTTTCACCATGATTAGAAGTTTACGTTCCAAGATTCCAAAGACACTAAACTATTATGGTCCTTGTGTGTCTATTTTTGTTATGTATTAAGTATTCCGCTAAAGTAATGTAATGTCCATGTACGTCAAGCTTCGGGTCTCTACAATATATATGATCATATTCACCTTCTAGTAGCCATAATTCACATTATTCGAGTAGGGAGTTGTTACCATTGAAATAAATTCTATATTGTCAGTCATTTGAACCATTTTAAATATAATATTTAGACATTAAAATTTGAAAGCTGAGAACTAAATTGGTGTGAGCAATAAATCCATTTATTTAAATGAATATTATAAAATTTTACCCAAGATTGGAATGAGTAAAATGAATTTTTGAAATTTTCCTCGCATTGAAAAACAAGATCTTTTGGATATGATTAAATTTTAATATTTATATAACCTCAATATGAATTTTAAATAACTATTAGAAAATTAATGGATCAGAAAAATAGATGTATAGTGGTTCAGGGAATATAGTTCCCCTAGCCCAAACCATCAGCACTCTTATTTATGTGTTTGGTGATTCCCACTAGAACTATCAATCTTTCCAGAACTTCATGATAGATTATATGTAGCTGACACATGGATCAACATCACATGAACTTTAAACTATGATCCAAAAATGATTTACAGTAAATAGGCTTTATGTTTATTTTAACATGATCCTTTACAATGAATGAGATTAAAAATAAGTAATTATAGATGAAACACATTGTTTTAATATATAACTAATGGAATAAATAAATCTCTAGAAGATATGATAAAGAGATAATATAGTTCCCTCAGAATTTTCATAAATGATAAAAAATATCATAGATAAAGACTAACTGATGATAGAGAATAGTTTTCTTCTATTCAAGTGAAACCAAGTCATGTTGAAGAGGATCTACATAATGAGAGATATATTAATTATTTGAATAATATTTAGTATTTTTTTCATCTATATGTATTTATTCTTCAATTCAAATATTTATATAGAAATTTAGGGTAAAAACATATCTTCTAATTGAACAACCATGATATATGAAATAAAAAACATTCATGTTACAAATTATAATAATTTTACAGGAAATACCTCATCAATAGTAAATTCTAATAAATTTTATCTAGTAATTCATCCCATTACAAGTACTAGAATCTTAATATAACCAATTTTACAATAAAGAGGTAATACAAAATTTAAATATTGTTCAGTGGAATTAAAACATAACTAATCGTATTCAATGTTAATAAATATTGTTTTTAGAATGAGTTTTTTATTTTGGATCACCAAGTACACTAATTATAAATTTTAATTTACATAGTTCAATTTAGTTCATTATAGAATTTTTATAATCCTTCTTCATGTAATAGATTTTTCATCCTAAGAAAATTTTCCCTCAAAGCTAAATTTATTCACATGTCCAAAATTACTCATTTTTGGATTTCACAGACATAGCCAAATATGATGTAGACGAATGGAACCACACTACTATTTTCATCACATATATGATAAAATTTCTCAAATAATCCATGAAACTGATTCATGTAACTGACTATTCTTCATACCTGATTCCTCTTATACCTATTTGGGCGATATAGGTGAATTTCACAATGGTTATTTTGAGACATTGAAATTTTAAATAGGTGAATCCTATATATATAAAATTTATATATTCATATTCTGATGTATCACAATTCCTTACATATCAAATTTTTTCCAGACATAAGAGAATTTCAGGCTATGTTTCCATAATTTTAGAACTAATTTATTTACCAACTATACAACATAAAAAGAGATAAAACCTAATGAAAATAATTTTATAATTTTTCTTAATCTGTGTAGGGTATTTGATAGCATCAAAACTAGAAATACATGGGGTACATTCAAATGAAATGTGTAGTCCAATAGATTCATGAATGCATTTATAGATCAATTCACATTTAAAATAAATCCCATTAAATGTGATTGGAATTCAAATTTACTGTATATGAACATGATTTAGAGATATGACATGGTTTAATGAACCATATAGTATGAATATGAACATTCTAAAACAAATAAAGCATATTATACCAATTTTTCATAAAAAAGTAATATGATAAAATAATCCCATTTTATTTTTATATTTATTTTAATTGAGAACCATAGGTGAAATTAAAAATTAAACATAACATTAAATATGATAACATATCGTATAATACACATACCAATGTTAAATAAGTCAATATATACACAATTACAATTAAAACATGGTATATCATAAGAAATATATCATTAGGAGCCTCAATGTATGAAAAAGTGTCATATTTGAGTCCAATAATTATTTTTTATCATCTTAAGATCTTAATTTTACCACCAATTTGGATTTCATAAATGTTCTCATAAGAATGTTGATTTAGTCGATGTTGGATAGACATCGAGGAATAACAGCATGTAATCTAAGGATACCAATATTTCACCATTATTACATGGACGGTGCAGTTAGTCAAATTTGGAAAGCTCATTTTTCATTATTTTGTTTGTGAATAGTGGAAGGACTTTATGTCTAAGAATTTATTCCTTGTTAGAGAAGATATCATAGTGGATTAGATCTCTTTTTCATGAAACTAGTAATCCCACATTTAAGGTTGTTTGTAATATCTAGCGTGATACAATTGGCCCCAATTGATGTAATTCTATATGTGGCCATATATGAACATAGGGTGAATAAAGAACCATTGATCAATATTATTAGGAATCAATTGGTATATGGAGAAATGTAGGAGATGATTATAGATGTTATGTTCAAAAAATGGTTTTTGGATTCTATATGGTGAGAGATTGGGTAATCATTATTATGAATGTTTGGAAACAATAATGAACAATTGGAAATGAAAGTGTGATTCGATAAAGGTATCCCATGATGAACTCATATATTAGATGCAAAATAACCACAGTAATTCATAGGTACCTTATGTATATTAGAATATCGATGAAGTAGTTAAATCTATTTAGATCTCTTCAAAATTTAAGAATGATTATAAAGTGGGACAACTCTTATATACTTGTGAAGTAATTTCTATAAATCAATGACCAGACATGGGTGATACCCGAATAACAAATGTATAAGATGAGAAATAAAGATGACTATTCTTCTCTATCAAAGTGACATGAATATAAATCGATGAGGAAATATGAAGGAAAAAATAATTATGATTACACTATGAAATAGAGTAGTGAGATGTTTATTTAACAAAGAGAGTCTAGGTAACCCAGATCTCAAAAGTCCAGAAACTGAGGAATCTAATGACATATTCACATTTATGATGTGTGTTTTATTATCTCTACTAAAAAGACACATTTCAAACATGGAATGGTATTTTATATTGGAATGGAAGAGGGGCATGTTCTTACATACATTTTATTCATTATTTTATAATCCAAGGAATATATGGTGGTAGATATATATGGAATAAAAAAATAATGGGTGATGTCAGTAAAATGTATTAAAAAAATGAGCGTGATTGTCATACAAGATGAGAAATAAAAATGGATCAATAAATAGTAATCAATACTATTTCCCAAAAAGGAACCAGAAATTCTTCCCTATAAATTTTTACAATGTTTGAGTTTCATTATATATTATTTTTTATGACCCTTAAAGTGTAAATCAATGTTAAAAATCATTGGTGATTTTTAATGAATGGAATTTAGTTTCACAAATTATGAGATAAATATTAATGTTACCACACTAAGGCAAGAATTAAAACATTATTTATATTTCTATATTATATATTACTTGAAATTAAAATCCAATAATGATCCCTAAGATATATATATATCATTGATTAAGTAGGTGGTCAAACCAACCCAAAAATGAACACACTATTTCTAATGAATGATTTTAATGTGATTTAGTTTTAATATCAATATATCAGACGCATGATGATGTTATAGAGTTTGTTATAATTTTATATAATGGAATTTTTAAAAAAATTATAAGAGTTAGATGACCCATATGAAGTTATGACACAATATAGAGAAATAATTATATTTTTATAGTACACTCATTGGGACATTTGAATTAATAGAAATGTTTATTAATAGTATTTTTAAAATGATGTTCAACTGTACATACAAGAAACTTAATAAACTCATAAGCGTCATATTTATCCCATAATCCCAGTATTATCACCCACTATTAATGGTTTAAATAAAATACATAATGTACAATTCAATGGAGTTTATAGTTTTCAAGTATTCATGTAAGATGAATTAAATTTACATTTAATGAGAATAAGAATTAATATGGGTTAAAATTTTATAATACAAAATAACCATAAGTATTACAGTTATTTATTAAATTCCCCATTAGGAACATCCTTGATTTATGGTAATGTGAAAAGAAATATGTTTTGTTGTGGAGGTGGTAGACTGTATATACCCACAATCTAGGAGTTCAATTTTTTCAAGGGAAGAGGGAATTTTCAACACCACCAAATTTTTTGAAATATTTTTTTCAATCTAATTTAAAATATATAATATTTTACCTTTCACGAAACACTTAATACAGAATGATATATATTAAAGAACCAAGTTATTCTTTCTTTATACACAACACCATGTATATTTTTCCCTACCAGAAACAGATTGATTATTTTGTGCTATACACAAGATTGTGTTTGGATTTTTTTACACACATTTTCTAGTTAAATTGATATCTTGTTCTATAAACAAGACCTTGTTTTAACAAAATACAATGTACTATTGATATTATTCATAAAACATTATTATAATTACCGCCTAGTCTGGGAATGGTAGATATTAATAATATTAATTATATTATAAAGAATATTATTTCCACATTTATATAAAATGAATGATTTGGTTATCTATTTGTTATAAATTAATTTAAGAAATAATTGAAAATAATGAAATTATCTTTATAATAAAATCATACTTATATGTAAAAGTGCAATTTCATATCAATAAATTAAATAAAAAATTTGACAATTTTTAAATAAAATTTATATATTATATATAAAGTAATATTTTTTGACACCATTCTAATAAATTTAAAGGAATATGATCATAATAAATCCATTTTAATGAATAACATGATGTATTTTTTAAAGAGTTAATTTTACCGCATTTTATTGTAGCGCCAAATTTAAATTTAATTTTTGAGACATTTGTAATTTTTTTTGAATGCATAAAATTATTTTTTAAAATCTGAATTTAAAAAATTGACTTTTTGAGATTTATTTGTATTTTTAGGGAACCTTCATTTTTTCTATGATTAATGGGAAATCCAGAATATTAATTCAAACCATGTTTTTTGTATAATTTATTTATATATTTTAATTATATTTTATTTATTTTAAATTTAATTACAAAATCTATAGATATATTTATCCAATTTAGTCATTATAACCAATTTCATTTTAAAATTATATATAAAACTATTTCAAACCATTGGAATTTTCATTTTAAAAACTCACCATCTAGACCCAATTGTGGGATTAACATTAAATTAATTTCTAACAAATTTCTTATTATAATTTTTCAAAATTTATTCCATATTTTGAATAATAATGATTTATAATTTCTAATATGAACAACATAATTTTTTACCAAAGTGGGTAGTAAACATATTTATAATTTAGTATAGTTATTAAGGTAAAATATGTATTTATATATTGGTTAACCATTAACATAAAGGATAACATAACATCGAATCTTGTCCAAAGTTCAATTTATGAACATATAATGATCATATAAACCTTTTATTGATTATGGTACGTTATGGGATGCGCAGGATGTAAGTTAGATCAACCAATAGTGTTGAACTTTTTATATTTACAAAAAATTTCACCCCTCTCCTATAAAATATACCCATGTCTTATTAAAAAATATTTTAATGGTATAATGAATTAAATTTATATTCTTGATTTTTTTAGGGGATTCTCATTAATTTTTGAATGAAATGGTGGGTTTTAATGATACGAGCCCAACCGTGAGCCCATTTCCAGATTTAAAAACATATATTTTTTATTTTATAAATCATTATTTTTTTAAAAAAATAATCCACCCCACAAACTATATGGCCTCACATGACCTATATAAATCACAATATCTATTTCGACCACATATGAATCAATAATCATGGATTATTTGGGTGATTTATTCAGGCTTTGGCCCAACCTGTGATCCGATTTCCTATTTTATTGATAAATCCTTCCATATCTCATTCAATTTTTTAGGTTATTGATAATTATACCTCTCACCCAAGCCCAAGAGCCGTTGTAATGCTCCCATGTTCGTTTCTCCCTCTTTTGAGCTCGTATTAATCATGGATTAAGGAAAAATTTCACATGATTTCTCAAATCGTCCATATTTTATAAACTGATTTTTTTATTACATAACTCCTTAATTTTTTACTCTCTTCCCCATTTCAGTGCACACACGATGTACTAAGCCTTATTTGAATCTCCATATCGGTGTTTGATGCTTAGATATTCCCTTATTAGTATATTTGGTGATATTTCATCATGATCTCTCAATTAAGTGTGTTTCCTTCCTCCATGGTCCCATTTTCATTGGGTTTCTTCAATTTTAATGATGTTCCTAATGTAATGAAAGTAGGGAATAAAACCTAGGGTTGATCATGTGTTACTTGGACTAATATTTCAGTTCTAGTTGTGATTTAACATCATTGTGGTGTAATGGTGGTGTGGTTGAACTTCCACATGTGGATTTTATATTTTTGACAGTTGTTGAATGTGATTCATTTTGTATGAACTACTAAATGAGTAATAAATATTTGATATATATTTTTATCATACATATATTTCATTGTTATTTAATGGTAAACTATTTTTGGAGGCATTTGTTAAAAAATTTATTTTTATATTCCATTTCTGTGTGGAAATTGGTGTTATACATGTGTGTTCAATGTTGTATCACTTGGGGATATTTTATAATTAAGGTAAGGGCATTATTAATTTTTTTTGTGGCTGTAAATTATGTTTTGAGGAAATATTGGTGTGAATTTTTTTTAATGGGGGATTTTAGATGGATTTTAATTGAAAAGATTGGTTATATTCCTTGAAAATGATTTATGGAAATTCGAAATGGTTTATTGAGTTATCTAAATGTTTCAAATCATGTGTAGTTACATTATTGAGTATGTTGGAATATAAATGGTGTTTTTATATAGAAATTTCATTTCGTAACATTTGGAAAATGTTTGAGCACCATGGGGGAAACCCAGGTGTCGAGGTGGGCGGGTGTGTACTTGTATTCTAGTGGTCCAGAGTTCGTTATTCCATGTTTCACATAGAAAATTGAACATTGAAACAACTACCATAATTATAATTATGATGATTGGGGACCACTAGGTTATATATTTTTTCCCTAATATTGTATTGTTCGTGAGAAAAGATATTGTTATGGTTATTTACACCATGATTCTCGGTCCATGGCGCCCAAAAAAAACTTGTTCCTAGGGATTTTACCAAAATCAGGGCTCAATGACTCATTAGAATTTATCATTGGTTTTTTGTGTGTTAGGATGGAAAATTCAGGGGCTTATATGTTTTTTTGAAACGTTTTCATCCTTTTAAATCATCTGTTAAAAAAAATTTACTTTTAAAATATTCATTCTTTATAAATTATTGCCACCATTTTGTGT
This sequence comes from Viscum album, assembly GCA_963277665.1. Classification (NCBI taxonomy): domain Eukaryota; kingdom Viridiplantae; phylum Streptophyta; class Magnoliopsida; order Santalales; family Viscaceae; genus Viscum; species Viscum album. Next base: position 1,147,454,274 of record OY728121.1, on the reverse strand, counting down.
TTATTAAATCCTTAAGGTTTTTATCATATATAGAATAATATATGGAATATTTTCATAGTTTCCTAGTGTGTTTATGATCACAACCTACTTACACCTTGGGGTGTCATTAGACTTGTTCATGTAGCACATAGGTAAAGGAAAGGCCTTGTGTGATGGAGGTTCAGGTTGTTAGTTTCCTTGTATGGTGAACTATTGTGGAGATTGCTCATGGGTGATGAACCCTTGTTGTGTGGTTTCCCTTGGACTATTTTTCTGATACATTTATATAAATTTTGAGCCCTTGTGACATGTTTAAGACCATGTTTTATTATTTTTATTTAAGTCTTGTTTGTTTGGTAATTTTCAGATTTGATTTAATGATCGTTTTTGGTTATTTTATATATCCATACTCGAGTGAATCATTCCCAAAAAAATATTTATGATACATGGGAACTTATTCCAGCCCATGGGGAGAGATAATGCCCTCCAGTAATTTCCACAGACTGAGTCAGGTGCATGATTTAATGGTGAAATGATTTAGTTTGTCACAAAATAGTATCAGAGGATGTTTATCTTATTGGGTAAAATTATTATTTTGGGGTGAGTATAGATAGACATAAGCTAGGACTGTCAATTATCAGTGTTATGGTTATGATTAGGGTTCATGGCCAGTACCTATTGTGACAATCCTTGATTATCCATGGGATTTTGGGATTTTTTTCACTTCTCTTACCGGTGGGACGTGCAGGCTGTATAGTACACACATACATCAGGAGGGAGTGAAGTGGCTATTTATTTCATTGTTTTTATGTGTTCAACTTCTTTATATTTCATGTAATTGCTAAAAAAAATTCATAATTGTTGTTATATTGATTTCTTTTTTGACTATTGGATTATGTAGCAACATGCCTCCTCGAAAATCTCTTGTGCACCCATGAGAGGATGCTAGAGAGAGTTCTCCTTCACCGATTGATCAATGTGTGGTAAAAACTATGGTCAGGGTGGTCCAAGACCAAGGAAAATTTGTATCACCAACTATTTGAATAGATAGAGAAGGGGACTCATGTCCTTGTACGGACAAATCCTAGGATTTCCGAATAAATAATCCTCCTAATTTATGATGTGATAAGGAACACCCTGAATCAGAAAAGTGGATTAAGAAGATCGAGTGCATTTTCTAGTTCCTAGAATCACCTGAGGAGGTCAGGGTCAAATGTGCCTCTTTCCTATTAGAGGGTCCCTGCCGCATGTGGGGGGAATCATTGCTTCAATCTGGGAATCCCGAGCAGTTGAGCTAGTCAAACTTCAATATTATTTTTAATGATCAGCACTGCCCTATTGTTTTTTCATATGATAGATCTATATGGTTTATAAAATATTTTCAGGGGGATAATTCCGAGATGGTTTATTCCAACATTTTTTCTAAGTTGTTCGTGTATGCTCTGGAAATTGTTTCTAATGTGGAGATGAAGCCCTAGAAGATTGAGAGGGGTTTGTGGCCAGAGATCTATTCTCATGTCTTCCTCTTATAGCTGAAAAGCTATGCTGAAGTGGTTGATAGAGCATGAATGGTGAAGATCAACTATAAGGGGAGGGATGGTTTCTCTAGGTTAGTGTCTGTAATGGGTAGTGGATGCACTTATGAGAAGAAATGGTAGAGGAGGATTAGGGAATGAAGGGATGTGGTAGCTTAGGAAAAGCTTCCATGGAATTTTCTTTGGTGGCTTTTGATGCGAGGTCTATTTTGTGCCACTAGTGTGGGACGAATATTAACATCCGACTAGCATGGAAATATCCTCTGAAACCATGTTATTAGTGTGGTGGTATGAGACACTTGTATCATTTTTGTAGGATGGAACATCCACTCTAGAGTGGGGCATGGTTAGTTCCTTCTAGGGTATTGTTAGCATAGTCTTGTCTACTGAGGGTGGGGGGATATTTGTTTGGTGGTTAGGGAATTAGGGCCAAATCATCTCTTGGGTATGTCCAGTTCATGGTAGATCCCCAGGAAAGCAGTAATTCTCATTTAGAGACTAAGAAACATCATGCAGTGGTTCAGGAAAAAATGAGATCAGAGGTGGGACCATTAATAGTTCAAGGCACAATTTAAATAGCATATTCTATGACTTCTACTTTTTTTGATATAAGTGATTTTCATTCATTCATCTAGGACCATATTTTGAATACACTAAACATTCCAACCGTGTTTTTTTCCTTTTTTGATGGAGTTGGGGACACTACTGGGAAAGAAGAAAGAGCGGGGTCTCGGGTTCCCATCATTTCATCATTCCATGTATGGGGTTGAGATTGAGTGGGAACTCTAGGTATGAGATTTGTATTTATTTTATAAGATTCAATTCATGGAATGGATGGTACACTTTTAGGTGAACATCGATTGTCATAGGTTGTGGGTGAGCTTCATTGCACATAATGGAAGTCCACATGTTTTCATGTGTAATGCGATCCTTGGTTGATCCATGCATGACATTCACTCCCAGATATTGGGAATCTAATCTTCCAGTTATAATCACTCATGCTAGAGGATGAAATTTGTGCTCTTGAGTGTGGGTTACCTCATGTAGTGGATGAGTTTCTAGAGTTATTCCCAGATGTTTTTCAGGAATACCCCTGGAGTAGGTAGAGGAGTTCTCTATTTATTTGGAAAGTGGAACACAATAGATATCTATTCCCTCATATCATATTCCAACACATAATTGAATGAATTAATTATTAAGATGGAAGATTTTGAATTTAATGGATTCTTTCAGACGAGCATATCTCCTTGGGATACTCCTGTTCACTTTGTAAAGAAGGATGATAGGTCTATCCTGTTTTTTATTGATTACTGAAAGTTGAACAAGGTAATCATCAGGATCAAATATCTTTTCCCCCGAATAGATGACATTTTTTTTGAGAATAATGGGAAAAAGTGTCTTTAAAAAATGATTTTCCTTCGGGTTACCATCAATTAAGGGTGAAAGACTCAGATATCTTCAAGAGAGATTTCAGAATCAAGTACCACCTCATCGTGTTCTTGGTCATTCCTTTCTGATTGACCAATTCTCCAGTGGTTTTTATGGAACTCATAAATTGGGTGTTCCACCAATATCTTTAACTTTCATTGTGTTATTTTTGAATAACATCCTAGATTACACTGGATCTATCGAAGATCATGAGATTCATTTCCGAAACTTATTGGGAACTTAGCCAGATCACCACCTTTATGCAGTTCTATCCAAGTTCATCTTCTGGATCAGGGAGGTGATGTTTCTGGGGCATGTGTTCTAAGGGAGAGAGTTTTGTTGAATTCTAGGGAGATTAGTGTAGTGATTTCAATGGAGAAGGTGAAGAACATGTTGCAGATGAAGAGTCTCCTCTGTTTTGCATTATAGTATATGGGCTTTTTTGGGATTTCTCTCAGCTTGATTCTCCCATTACCATGCTCCCCTGGAATGGTGTGAAGTTTTCTTAGGGCTTAAAATGTCAGGAATCCTTTATGGAGCAGACAAGAAGGCTAAATACCACCTGCATGTTGATCTTGAAAGAATTTAGAAAGAAGATATGTGGTGGATTTATGATGCTTTAGCCATGGGTATTGGGTGCATTCTTTTGTAGATGATCATGTGGTGGGGTATGGCTCCCACCAACTCTGACAACACAAAAAAAATTACCTGAACCCTGACGTGGAGCTGGTATCTATGATGCATGCTTCAAAAACATGGTATCAATACATATTTTGGGACATGTTTGTCGTCTATTCTAATCACAAAATCATGAAATAAATCTTCTATCAGAATAATCTCAATTTGAGGTAGCGTTGTTGGAACGATTACTTGTCAGGGTTTGAAATTGATATTGTGAACACCCAAGGAAAAGGAAATGGGGTGGAGAATTATTTGAGTAGAAATATTCTAGTTTAAGGCTTCAGGATGTTTACTAATGAGTGTAATATGATGGGGCTATTTTCACAAATGCATGTGGAGATCAAGGAGAATAGGGGAGGTGTGGTCCTGGCGAGCATTCAGTTGAATCCTTATCTCTTAGAGTTGATTCAGTGAGAACAACCCAATGCTGATCTTTTTTAGTGGTTGAGGCAGTTTCATCATTCTGGGGAGATGTCTTCTAATTTTTCCCCATCACCCAAGGGAATATTATGCTGCAAGGTCCGATCATAAGTTTTGTAATCTCTACGGAAGGTGGAGATGCATGATAAAAACTATTCTCAATGGGTTGTCCATCCTTGTTTCACCAAGAATTATTATGATGTGAGTCAGATGTTCTGGTGTCCAGGTATGAGACAAGACATATCCGGAATCGTTTTGAGATGATACATATGTCAGTAGGTGAAATCAGAGCACCAAAGGCCCTCCGTTTTTCTATAGCCATTACCCATTCCTACTTAGAAGTGGCTAGAGTTCACCCTAAACTTAATTATTGGCATTTCTCATACACCTCAGGGTAAAAATGCCATATGTGTGGTGATAGTTCATATTACCATATCAGCCCACTTCATTCTGATAAAATATATAGCTAGAGTGGATGAGTTAGGTCATTTTTATCTTATGGAGGTGGTAAGGCTTTACAGTGTTCCATCATCAGTTGTCTTAGATAGTGAAACCCATTTCACTTCTCGATTTTAATATGTCCTTCATAAGGCCTTGGTGTCATAGATTATGATGATAAAATCAACTATCCTCAAAGGGATGGTTAGGCATATCAAGAGAATTAGATATTGGAGAAACTGCTCCATGCATGTGATTTGGACATTGGAGGTTCATAGGATAACCATTTGTTATTGGTTGAATATTTCTATAATAACTGTTACCGATCCATGATTCTAATGGATCCATATGAGGCATTCTATGGTTGGCCACATTACCGAACCATATGTTGGGATGAGATAAGTGATACTTCACTTATGGGACTAATCCTTATTTAAGATGTGTCTAAGAAGGCCAAGTTGACCAGGAAACTTTTATTGATAGCTCAATGTCACAAAAATCATACTTTGATCAGAGTCATCATGCTCGAGAGTTTTTATTTGGTGATCAGGTATTCTTAAATGTGGCCCATCGTATGGGTCCTCGTCACTTGGGAATGAAGGGAAAGCTAACACTGAGATATTCCAGACCATTTTTGATTACTGGGAAGACTTTCAAGGTGGCATACAAATTTTCATTTCCTTCTCAGTTGACATCTATCCATGATGTCATCCATTTCTCTCAACTAAAGAAGTACATCTCGGATCTATCCCACGTGCTGAATTGGGAGGAGTTAGATATAGAGCTGGATTTTTCTGTTTTTGAGTGGCCAGTGTGAATAGTTGATTCCCAAGAGAATGTTTTTTTGGGATAGTCTATTCAATTGGTTCGAGTCTTTTGGTAGCATGGGAACAATTTCCATGAATAACAAGAGGAGAAGCTATGGGTTTTGATGGAGTTCCCATTCTTCTTTTTCGATCAAGATTTTGGTTGACTTTAGGCGGTGGGATATCCTTCCAGATGGGGATATTTTTCATACACAAGGCTTATTTTATAGGTAATTTTCATTAAATTTAAATTCATTCATTGTTTTTGGGATTTCCCTGCATTTTTGGAGGAAATGGTTGATTTTCTTGATTTGTGCTCAACCATGAGCCCATTTATAAATTTAAGAAAAAAAAAATTCATTTATAACTCCTTCGTTTTTCATGAAATTTCATCCATTAAACTTCTATCTTACTCTCCCCTGACTTATTCAAACCACCATATCCATTTTGACCCCTTACAAATCCATAATCATGGTGGATTTGGGTGATTAGTTTAGGATTTGGGCCAACTCGTGTGGAAATTTCTATTTGAAAACATTTATTTCATTCATATATCATTAAATTGTTTATGTTTTATGTGATTCCACATCTCACGTGAGCCCAACAACCCTTGGAACCCCCCCATGATTCCTTTTTCCATCTTTTGAGCTAATAATCATCATAAATTAGGGATGTATTTCTCAGGAAACCTCAAATTGTCTAAATTTGAAAAATGTAATTTGTTTCTATCAAAACTCCTTCATTTGTTACTCTTTTTCCACCATTTAAATTCCCACTTGACCTACTCAGAATTATTTGAACCTCCATATCAGTTTGTGCTACTTGGATATTCATCTATTATTGTATTTGGGGATATTTCATGACGATCTATCGAGTAAGTGAGTTACCTTCCTCCACCCATTTTCTTAGGGTTTCTCCCATTTATCCGGATGTTCCAAAGGTCATTTATGTAGGGATTGATTCCAATTGTTTTCACAATGGTTACATGGTTTAATATTGTGGTTTTAGTTTTTATTTAACACCATTCCGATGCATTGGTTGTGCGGTTGAACTTTTGCACAAGGATTTGGTATTTTCTAATCATGTGCTATCTAATTCTATTTGTAAGCAGTACTAGATGAGTTAGAGTTAATTTATTTCTAGTTTCATCATACTCCCAATTAATTGTGATTTCTTCTAATATTTTTTTGGTGGTATTTGTTACATAATTGATTTTCAAATTCCATTTTGTGTGAAATTGTGTGTTTTGTATGTCTGTTCGATGTTGTACAACTTGGGGTTGTTTTGAAATTCATATAAGGCCATTATTAAAATATTTTTATTCTAAAAATTATGGTTTGGGGTTATATTTTTGTGCATTTGGTTTTCAACGAGGTATTTTAGATGTATTTTATGTGCGAAGCTTGGTTATATTTCTTGAAAATGTTTTGTGAAAATTCTAGATGGATTATTAAGTTATATAAAAGGTGAAATACATCTGTAGTTACAGTTTTGAGTGTGTATGACCATAAATGGAGATTTCTTATGAAAATTTCATTTCTTAACATGTCTAATTTATTTCAAAACAATCTTTACAACCATGGTATCTAGGTGGGAAGATGTGTACTAGGATTCTAGTGATCTAGAGTGGTTTTGCCCTTGTTTCACATAGCATGTTAGACATTAACAACACTTATAATCTACAATTATTATTATTGGGGACCCATTGGTTATGTGTATGTTCCATTCTAGTGTCTCAATCTTGATAATAGATACTGTTATGGTTACATTACACAATGATAGGAGGTACCTCGGGATTAAGAATAACTGGTGCCTAAGGATGTTCACATGATTTATGCTCATTGAATATTTCGTATTGATCGTTGGGTTGTGGTGTCTTTGGAAGGAAAATTCAGTATCTTACATATTTTATTGAAATGTGTTCATCCATTGGAATCATCCATTGAAAACGGTTTACATTTAATAGTTTCATCATTTATAAATTTTTTCTACCATTTCTAGTTTATTAAAACTAGCATGATTTTTATCATGGGTTTCATAATATATGGAATCATGGGGTGGTGTCCTATTGGGCTAAGAATCACAAACTATATACAGCTTTGGACGAATGTAGACATGATCATGTTTGACACAAGTAAATTCATGGCCTTAGGTGACAGCAGTTTGGGTTGTTAGTTAACTTCCATGGTGTGGTGTTGTGGAGACAGCTTGTGGGTGATGACCCATTGTTGTGTAGTGTTCCATGGGAGGGTTTTATATAAATTTCATATATATTTGGGCATCTTCTGTCATTTTTTAGACCATGTTTTTATTTCTGAATTTTATTTAAGGATTGTTTTGTTGGTAATTTTCTAGTTTAATTTATTGATTTTTTGGGTTGTTTTATGTATCCATATGAGGGTAAATCATTCCCAAACCAATATTTATGATAATTGGGCACTATTATCAGCCCGTGGGGATAGGGAACACCCTTCCGGACATGCGATATACTAGGGTGCCAGTATTAAAGGAGACCATATTCGGTTCATGAAAACTCACCCCCTCACATCCTCACACCTCTCCAAACAGTTTTGTTCATACAAAATATTCTCCAATTGTCTCCCATATATTATCACATTATACTAGACTCCTCGCATTGGGAATAAATACATCCAAGGAATCCCTTCGGTGCATACAAAGAGGAGTTACCAAGAGAAGATGAAATATTCTTCAACAAGGTCTTTTATTTTATTTCCTTCTACACACCACAATTTTTCATCTTCAGTTATTACATATTATACAGAGTATCCAAGATATGATTATATTTTTTTTCTATTTTTTGACATACACCTAATATCACATCATATTTTTAATTTCTTGATTTTGATTGCGTTGGTTGGAAATATTGATCCTTTCACGGGTTTTGGGTGAGTTGGATATTGAATTTTGAAATTCCATATATTTAAAATAATCCTACCATGCATTCCCCAAAGATTGTTTCAGGTTTTTTGGAAAAAGAGTGGTTAATTAATGATTTGGGACAAACTGTGAGCCCATTTCCAAATTGAAAATCAAAATTTTATTCTTTTATAACTCCTTAATTTTTCAACATTTTTACCAATTCAACTTCCCACATAGCCTCCCATGAGCTATTTAAACCAACATATCCATTTTTACTACTTATTAATTCATAATCATGCTCGATTCAAGTTATGTATGCATGTATTGGTCAAGACCATGGTCCCATTTCTAGTTTTAAACAAAACTATTGATTCTTTTAAATCATATTCAACTATTAATATTTTTTGAGAATTACACCTCTAACTAAAGACCACAAACCATAGGAGAACCCCCATGTTCCATTTTCCCTCTTTGGACATCATTTTCAGATGGGATTTAGGTGAATGTCCTCAATGTTTCTCAATTTTTCCAAATTTGAAAAGGTAATTTGTTTCATTCATAAATCCTTCATTTTTTACACTTTCCACCAAAATCATCTTTACATGGGTTTTCCATTCCTAAGGATCCTCTCTATTGATTTATAAGTAAATACTTCTCCTCTATGTGTGTGGATCTAAGAGAATATAGAGACTTATCTTGTTATCAAGGTGAGTTTCCATCCCATCCTTCCAATTTTTCTTATCCCCATCTTCTCCCATAGTCGTTAATTGATTAGGGTTATTTTATCCTGTGATTTTATGTGGTTTTTATCATTTGGGAGTAGTATAAATAGTTTTAGGTTTTATAAACCCTTAGGAGCTGTAATCAACTATGTGTTTCCATTCCGCCCTGGTGTCGAGGTTGGATCCCCCATGCACCACCTTTATTATACAAGATAATTATATTTCATTATTTGTTCACCTTATATGTATGCTAGGTTTTATTCACACATTACATTAATTATAAGGGTTGTTTGTGACTTATTTTGTAATAATTTTGTTGTTTTGGTTAATGTGTGCACACTATGTGTTTGTTTTATTGATACATATGCTTTTTCAGCTGACTTATAATTTTTATAAAATGGTTTAGATATTTATAAAAAAATTGGAATGAAAATTTTGTTTAATAAAATTTATAGTGTTAAATAGAGTTTGTTTTATAAATTATTACATGCCACGTTTTTGGAAGGTTCCCAGTTTTATTTTGTTTGAAAAATATTATATACTTTTTTTGTCTTTTGAATCATATTGGAAGCATGTGGATCAATGTTTTGGGTTCCTTATGTAGGCTCAAATATGGTTTTCTTTTTTATAATGAATTGATTATCGGTTTATAGGGTGTTTTGGCATGTGTTCTCGGCAAATGGAATGTTTTGAACCTTTATAGAAATGGATGGGTTTTGAATGTGTAACCTGAGTTTATAAGTGGTTTATGTAAATTTACTATTTTTTAAAATGGTGTATTTTCAATCCTTTAGGAATAGATTAATTTTTTTATAAGTTTTGTTTTTGTAAACAATTCTTTAAAAAATGTTCACCACTTTTCTTGTAAAAATGGGTTTCTTATGTACTTGATGTTGAATCATTTTTATATATTATATGTTTCATGAAATTGATTTATTAAATGTTTTAGGGGCTAAAATATGTGGTTTGATATGATATTTGTGGGTGGTTGGCCTTAAATATCATTTTTAAATAGATTTTATGTGCAAATCCATATTAAATATGTTGAAATTGTTTTATGAACATTTTAATTGGTTTATTGAACCGTGAGGCATATGTGAAACATTTTTGGGGGATGTTTTGTGTGTGTATTATTTGGAAATTAAATGTTCATGTGGAAATTGTTTGTGATATCATTTGGAACTTGATTTAGCATAAAGAGGGAAACCCGAGTATCTAAATGGGTGGACGTGTACTAGAATGATAGTGATCTAGAGTGGTGTCTCCTCTGTTTCACATAGAATGTTAGATGATAAAAATGCTAACTAAGAAATGATGATGATGTTGGGGACCACTATTTTGTGGGTATTTGTTCCCAAGTAGTGGCTCGTGAACAAGAACAATTTTATTATGGTTACTTTTACACAATGATATGAGGTACCTAGGCCCCATAACTAAGTAATGCATATAAGTGTTCCCGTAACTTGAGCTCATTGGAAATTTTTTACTCACCATCAGAATATGGTTTTTATGGTTCATCAATTCAGTAGCATGTTTGTATTATTTTAAAGTGTACATTCTTTAATGTATCCCTCTTGAAAAATGATTTTATTTTGTAGTGGCATCCCTTTGAAATTGATTACTAGAATTTCCAATTTATGAAAATGTGTAACCATTTAATTTTATAATTATTATAGAATGGAACCATGTTTTGAAAACGTTATTATATATATTATATATCTAAATTGGAATTGATGTTTCTTTTATATTAAATGATGTATATTAGGGATATAATATTAGGCTACCCTGCTGAGTTTTAAAACTCACACTTATAGTCTTATTCTATTGTTATCCCTTATGTAGGTTTTAGCATGAGATTGATCAAATTGGGAAACATCTGATCCATGTGATGGAGAGTGACAAGTGGGGTTACATGGAGTAAATTGGTTTTTCGGTTTGGTCAGTTGAGTTGTCTTATTCAGTTGTAATGTTAGTTATTTTATATAAGTGATGTCGCTTCAACTATTATATAAATGCTTACTATAATGTACGATTATTTAGTCATGTTGTTTAATTTTTTTTATGATGGAGAAAATTTTCCATTGTAACTATATTGATTCCCTTAGTGCTTTTCACCATCCCAAGACAAATAGGAACACCTCTTCGGACATGTCGCGGGCTAGCCTAGGTGACCAGTTCCGGGTCGAATCGGGATAGTTTGTGATAAAATAGTATCCGAGGAAGTATTCTCTTAGAAAACACTGATTTTTAGACTAGCATTGTCATTTGGGGGAAGTCAAGGTGGATTGAGTTGGATTTTTTTGACTTTATTGGTAAGTGTGGGAATATTTTCGCAATGTCATGCTCACTCAGATCCTCAGGTATACATGGAAATTTTGGTTTTATTAGTGTCCCTGGTTCTTGATGACGGTTTGGTGTTGGTATATGACATGTGGAGTTTTACTAATGGTCTATGTGAGCTTACGTGGCCAAGTAACCCATGTAGATCTAGGGAATGCTCTTGAGAATGCACTCCATGTTAGTGGTGTGGTCGTTATGTGGCCGCCATCCACATGGTCAAGTGACCCACCGACATTAGTTCCCTTTTTTGTGTCTCCTGGAAATTTCCTTAATTGATTTTTAAAAAACACTTCATGTATAATTAGGGAAATTTCTTATAAAATTTTATTATATAAGCGGTTTTGGAAAATTGGGTTTAGTGAAAAAAATATTGCGAAGAAATTGAAAATTGTTATATATGATTGGATATTACCTATTCTAAACTTTTTGTTTTTTGAAATATAATTTTTTGAATGTGTGGATCTTTTGAAGGTGATTCAGAATTTTTTTTATAAATGGGGTGTTTTTGGCTATTGAAAAGTGTTTGAATATGATAAATTGGTTTTGGATATTGGTTTTGAGTTGTTGGTGTTTTCCTATAATGGGTCTCGGTCTCTATGGCCATCGGATTACGAAAAGAGACATTTATGATTATTGGAAAATTGTAAAAAGATATTTGAATAGAATTTTTGTTTTGATAGTTGTTATTAAATAACTGAAATGAGATCAAAATAAATTTTCTTTAAAAATTTTGTTTTGTTGAGATGCTAAAAACAATTTGAATAAAGGGAGAGTATTTTTATGGAGACTTATGTGGTTTATTTTTCAAGATTTGTAAAATGGTTTGTTATGTAGAAATATAAAAATGGGGTTTTACATGGTGGTTATTGTGCCTATATAAGGTATATTATTTTTGGAATGTGTTGAATTTTTTATGTGTTTAAAATGATGATGTCTAATTTAGTATTTTTTGATTTCATCGGCTCTCAAATTCATTGTTTTGTATTAATATATTGATGGATTCCCATTATGGAATAGGGTTTGGGTGCCCGGGATGCCATAGGAATGTGCATGTGAGTGAGACTTGATGAAACACCATTTGTGAATGTGAAAATACACTTTGTTAGATTGTTTTTAGAAATAGTTTTGAGTTTAAAATTAAGACATTTTTTAATAAACTGATGCTTATGTGGGTTGTTTTTCCTATATCTTCGATATGTGTTTTTTTGGTATGCTTCCCTATGATATAGAAGTGATACTCTTGTTCTGTCTTGAGGTGGGATCTTGTTGGTGTTTCAGTTAAGTATTAATGTTCAGTGGGTCTCAAAATATTTTTTTGGATGCTCGGACGGGGCCCCAAATGGTTCTCCATTAGAAATATTTCTAGATGAGCAGACTAAGGATTCATTTTAAATGTTAAATCCACCACTTTGAAAGATGAATCTACCAATTTGTTAGAATGGAGATATATTTGGGAAAAGATTAAAGAATCATCTTGATATGGTGATTATCTCAGTTTTCCTAGTTGTACTCGGTGATATTGATGGTCTTCACAGTATTCCTTGTTCATTCTACTCCTCGTTCAGAGTGAGAGAGAATGGTGATGTGTATCTTCCAAATCACTATTATGGTAAATGTGTTTTGTTTGAGATAGTGAGTTTTCCGGGGTATTGTGACCCTTAACTCTTAACTATGAGGAAGTTTATGCTTCAGCAATCCTATCTCCAACCATATTTCATAGAGTGAAGCTAGAATATATTTAGGAATCCTAGTGGGGGGGAGTTTGGTTGTGTATTCTACACTACCCTTACATTGAGGTGGTTTTTTCATTTCTATTGTCATTTCACATCACTATGAATTTCCATTTTCTAGAAAGGGTGTGATTGTGTTACCCCTCATGCAATTTCAACAGTAATACATTCTTGGATGTGAGATTATGGTCTGTGTTATTTTGTGGACCACCCATGTGAATCAGTTGTGGTCTTAGATTTTATCTATCCATAGCTAAAGAGTGGTGGGTGGTTTTATGTTGTCCAATCCTTTTCCTTTTCCCTCCCCTCCCAGTGTAGTGGTATTTTTTCATCCCTATGAAATTATTTTTCTATTTTAATGTCCCCTCCATTCAAGATTGATGATTTTAAATTATCATGACATGTTTTTCATCTCCTGTGTTGGTAGGCCATCGTAAGGGAGTTTTGGTTGGCCTACATGGGAGAGGCCCAATTCTAGATCATATGGAAACCTTGTTTGGTGATTTTTGGATTGTTCTTAATGGTGGGGAAACTATTCTAGAATCCCATGAAATAATTGAATTTCATGATGTTATTTGGGTCAGGGTGTTCATTTGGATCATTAAGAGATGCCCAACAATATTGTTTGGGATTGTATATGGATGAGTGGCTAGATCCATCCATTGATTCATTGGATGTTTTTTTGAGTTGTTGTTTCATTTTAGGAAAGAGGATTAAGTTACATTTTGGTGGGAGAAGTTTCCTTGAATTAAGATCATGTATTGTGTTTATGATGAATCCTTTGGCATTGATCAATCACTTGGATTGAATTATGGATTTCTAGGTGTGGAAAACATTAATGGTTGGGAGAATTGTCACACCTAGTTTTTCATGTCTTGGTTTTGATCGGGTTCATTGGAAATAATGACCCCTTTATTGGGTTTTTGGTGAGATTAATGTTGAGTTTTGATTTTCAGGCTATGACTAATCATCCTACCCAGGGTCCCCCATAACTTTTTTGGGGGTTTTTGCAGAAAAGGGTGGTTACCTCAAGATTTGTACTAAACCATGATCCCATTTCACGATTTAAATACAATATGTGTTTCGTTAATTAAAAATTATTTTTTAGCATCTTCCACCCATTACACTTCCTTATTTTCCTTAAATAACATATTAATACCACCGTATCAATTTGGACAACTTATTATTTCATAATATTAGATGATTTTGGTTATTCATTCAGGTACTGGGTTAGATAGTGAGCACATTTATTTTTTTAAAAAAATCTATTGATTATTTTATATCATAATTAATTTTTAATTTATTTCACCATTAGAACTCTAAGTAGAGACCAAAATTCCTGAGAGCTCCCCCATGTTCTATTTTCCCTATTTTGACCTCGTCTTTATTGTCGATTAGGGAGAACAACCTAAATGTTTCTCAAATCATACATATTTGAAAATATAATTTGTTTATTTCATAAATCATTCATTTTTACTCTTTTTCAACCAAATATTATTTCCATGGATTCTCCAGACCTATGGAGCCTCTCTATTCAGTTCCAAGCCATTAAGTCTCCTTTAGGGGTGTGGATAGATGGGTAGATAAAGAGTTCTCTAGTTATCAAGGTGTGGTTGCTTCTCCTTTCCCCAACTTCCTCATCCTTCTTCCAATTTTTATTGGATATATCTTCTCCCATGGACATTCATGGTCTATGGTTATGTTATCCCATGATTTTTATAGGTTTTTTTCTTATTTAGGTATGATATTCATAGTTTTAGGTTATAAAAACACTCAAGAGGTGTTATTGGGTGTGCATTTCCATTCCTCCAAGGATTAGAGGGGGGTTCTCCCAAGAACATCCTTTATAATTCAATATTCATTTTTTTCATTCTGTTTTCAACTTATATGTATAATTGGTATTTTCATCACCCTTTGGATTGGTTATTTAGTGTGCAATAAGGATAGTTTATGCCTTATTTTGTGAAAATTGGGTTTTTTTGGTTAAAGTGTCCACACTAAGTGTTTGTTTAAATGATCCATTTTCATTCGCACAAAACTTATAATATTTTGAACATTAATTATCTATTTAAGTTGTTTTTTTGGCATGAAAATTTGAGTTTATATATTTTTTAGTGGTAAATATAGTTTCTTTTGTTAATTTGTTGCATGCCTCATTTTCAGGAAAGTGCCTGATAGGATTTTCTACGCTCAAGTGGGTATAAAATTATTATTTTGATTTTTGAATCATATTAGAAGCATGTCTATATGTTTTTTCCAGTTCCTTATGTGGTTTCAAATCTGGTTTTGGTTTTAACAATTATGTGACTATCTGTTTTTATGGAGTTTTGGCATGTGTTCTTCGTAAATGGCTCATTTGGAACCTTTATAGAAATGGATGGGTTTGGAATGTGTAACCTGATTTATTGAGGTGTTTAATTAAATTTTATATTGATAAAAAAAATTTGTTTAAACATATTTATGGATAGCAGAATTTTTTCTTTTGATAAATGTAATTTTTTTAAGAATTCATAAAGGCCCATTTTGAATTTTTCTTGTAAAAATGGTTTTCATGTGAACTTATTGTAGTTTCATTTGGATAAATTTTACGGTTCATGAAATTTATTTATTAAATTGTGTAGGGGATGAAAAATATTTTTTGATATGATATAGGTGTGTTTTTTCCTTAATGGAGAATTTTTAAATGGATTTTATGTGCAATGATTCGTTATACTTCATGAAATTGGTTTATCAAATTTTTAAGTGGTTTATTGACCCATGAAGGATATGTGAAACATATTTGAGAGATTTTTTGTGTGTGTATGGTTTGAAATTGAAATTTTCAACTGAGAATTGAATGTGATAAAATTTTGAACATGATTATTTTTAAAGAGGGAAACTCGGGTATCTTGGTGGGTGGACGTGTACTAGTATAATAGTGATCCTGAGTCGTTTCACCCCTTCATCACATAGAATGTTTGACGTTGAAAAAACTAACTAAAATATGATGATGATGTTGGGGACCACTAGGATATTGTTATTTGTTCCCTATTAGTGTGTTGTGAATAAGAAAAGATAATTTTTATGGTTACATTTACACCGAGATACGAGGTACTTAAGGCCCACAATAAAATAATGAAAATGGGTGTTCTTGTGACATGTGCTCATTTGAAATTTTATACTCACCATCAGAATTCAAATTGTTGGGTTCATAAATTTAGTAGCATGTGTGTTTTATTTAAAAGTATACTTTAATTAAAGCAGCCCCCTTGAAGAACTGTTTTTATTTTGAAGTTTCATCTCTTTGAAATTGTTTACATTAATTTCTTAGATATGAAAATATGCAAACATTTTATTTTATAATGATTATAGAATGGAGCTATATATGGAAAACATAATTTTATATATTTCACTCTAATCATGTAATTTATGTTTCCTTTTATATTAATGGAAGTGCATTAGGGATTTAATATCAAGCTAACCTACAATGTTTTAATACTCACAACTATAGTCATCTTCTATTTTTAGAACTTGTATAAGTAGAACCATGAGTTTTATCGCCATGGGAGTTGTCTGATCGATGTGTTAGAGAGTGACCATTGGGGTTACATGGATTTAGTTGGTTCTCAGGTTTTTCATTTCAGTTTTCTATTTCAGTTTCTCTTTTAGTTTTGTTTGTATAAATGATGTTAGTTCAACTTTTATATAAATGTGTTCTTGGCTGTCCGTATAACGACCCAACCATAAAAATTACTTAATCTTGAATTAAGTTAATAATTCACATTTAGGATATTTTCATGTTTAGAGATTTATAGAATTAAGTCGTAACATATATATAACAACTTGAATATTATATGTAGACACTTCTACATAGAATCCATTTTTTTCTTAAAATAAAAACTATTAAAAAAGTGCCATGTATAGTTCCATATTTTAGACATCACGAAATTTCCTTGATCTCATCGTTTACCCTATTAATTTTTATTTCATGAAAAAAACATTTCAAAAAAACATGTGATGAGCATAAAAACTCAGTAATAGATTCACAAAGAAGAAAAAAACTATTATTTATTCAAAACAATAAGTAAACCATGAATGCTTTATCAAAAGTAATAATTTTCACCATTATGAAGTAATAAATACTATCCAATGAATAAAATATAATTTCTTACACTTTTTAACCAAAATATTACCATAAAATCCATAGAAATCACAAATAACATTTGATGGTAACTTGGTACCTAAACATACTTATATGAAATAACCATATGCTCGACTTCCACACATATCTCTAAATGGAATAACCAAACGGTCGATATTCATACCCAATGAATTTGATGTTATGACGTAACAACTAATCCTGTTTTATCATAGAAACAATAGTCCTTTAGTTTATCACAAGAAATAATTTCACGATATTGAAATAATCAATCCATTTCAAAGACCATTTTCAATAACAAAACCCTAAAAAATATAATATGGGGCTTATTTTCCTTTTAAAAACATTAATTCTTATAGATGAAGCGGACCTGTGATTATGGCAACGTAGAGGTCATTGTCACCGCAAATGTAAATTTTTTTTCATTTAGAAAAATGAATTGTAGAAAAAGGAATCCATTTTAATGAAATTAAAAGTAAAATGGGTTTATTATATACTGTATAAAATAATTAGGTATATATTATCAAAACATGCCTCAATGAAAGGGGACTGAGACGAAGTCCCATACATCGTGTCCGACATGACCTGTTGGTTCATTAATTTATTGAATAGTAAATGTAAGTTAACTTCTACTTAATTATTAACCTTTTTTAGTTTCATTATTCCTTTTATAAAACTTGTTACCTTTATATATAAATTATTTAAATATTGGAGTTTATATCAGACTATTTGTTGATGTTCGGTACATGAGATAAAAATGAACTTGTTATAATTATAAATTGTCCATGTGGTCTAAATTTTATTATATTCTGAATGATATTCATGATTTAGGTATCATATATATTACATATATATAGTATATATTTGAATTTATAATATTACATAACATTCAGAGATAAGAAATGAAATGCACCATTCATAGAGATAATAAGTCGTACGTACGCAAGAACCCTACTTTAATTTCTATTTAATTTTTTAATCAAATGAAAACATAATTAAACATTTTTATATTATAATTATAGATTATATCTTATTTAATTTCATTAACTAAATTCTTTATACGTCCCACATAGGGCATGAATGAGTCATATTCCTTTGAGTGGGCAGTTGTCTGCACTTCCTCAAATGAAATTCTCGCTTTACACATTATGGAAACCATAAAGGTATGATATAAATAAAAAATACAGAAGTAAGGACACAATATAAATATAATATATATCATATATAAATATAGTTCTATCATAATGGCCACCATGAGTGTCTGTTGGAAATATTGGAAGAATCATCATTTCTTGAGGCAGTAGTTTGCCGTCCATAGAAACCGTATGTTCATATCCATTAGATAAAGGTTTGCGGAAGTGTAGT
The DNA here is from genome assembly GCA_963277665.1 of Viscum album. Taxonomy (NCBI): domain Eukaryota; kingdom Viridiplantae; phylum Streptophyta; class Magnoliopsida; order Santalales; family Viscaceae; genus Viscum; species Viscum album. Next base: position 1,147,435,812 of record OY728121.1, on the reverse strand, counting down.
TCGACTAATTATCTTAAAAACATCCAAGTATTATTATTATACTATTTTTGATATAAAATAAAGAAACGATGAGAGTTTAGGGGGTTGGAGATGTAAAATAAAAAGAAAATAACTAACAAGATTACATTAACTTTAAATTGGTTATCTCCCTTTGGTTTGAACCAAAAGGATTACATGAATATCCATCGACATTAGGTAAAGTTACTAAGAGAAATATAAGGATATAGGGGGATAAATTAGGAGGATTTTTTATGATCCATGATGCTTGAGATGTGTGGGTAGTGGGTCAGAGTTGATGACATGTTATAAGCGTTAGGTGGGGCTTTTTATGAATGTCTGAAAATATTATGTCATTATATAATGATATTCAGTTTATAAAGGTCCAAAACACATTAAAGAAGAATATAAGATGACCCTTGTTCTAAAAACAATCATCCAATAAGTATAATAAATGTTTTTTAAATTTTTTTAATTTTTATAATCTTATTTATTTAAATCATTCATTAAAAAGGTAAACACTACATAATTATTGTGTCCTAAATAATTTAATTTATTTAAGGTCTCATTTTTTAAAAAAAAATCCATGATATAGGAAATATTTTTATATTTATAATTAATATTTATAGTTTAAAATATAAATTTTATAACCCCATGTAAAAATTGATTTAGTAAGAGGGATATGTTTAAGTCATTTTTGTCTTTACATTAAATTAATTAATATAAAGTGTCATTATCACTTCCAAGTGGCTCCATGTGGTCCTAAAATTGACCGAAGGATATAATTGTTCATTCTGGTATCTTAAAATAGGATTAAGATGCGTGTTAGGGTAATTTGGTATTATTATAATATTATTTATTACACTTATTTACTAGATTAACCCTTTAACCATGGTAAATAAAATATTTTCTGAAGTAAATATTTATATTTTCTAAACAAATGTTATTTATTTACAGAATTTATACCTTATAATTACAAATATTGAATCAAATTTCAAAAATTCAAAACACATTAGTGGTAGAAATAAATTTCAAATTAATTCTAGTTGTCAAAGAAAAATGTGTTTTTATGAAATAATAACTGTTAGAAGATTGATAATTTTTATGTCCAATTTCAGTGTAAAATTAAATCCAATGGCAAAAGTGGATTAAATGGTAAAAATATGATATAATTAAAGTTTAATATCAATATAAAAAAACCATATAAATTAATAATATTAAAAGGTAGTTTTGAATTAAAATATAGTATTTGCACTATTCAATAAAAAATTAACATTTTTAGAAAAATACCAAAAATTCATCCAAAGTAAATTTTGATCTTCCGATTCAAAAGAAGAATATTAGTTTTTCATATAGAACATATAAAAGTGAAAAATACTAGATATAAAATTTTATCACCATCAAAAGGTGGTAAAACGACCTTTTAATAAATATTAGTGTATTTATGGATAAAATTGTATTTTTTATTTTAAGTCTCTAAAATTAATTAGATAAATGTAAAAACATTTAACAAAAATATATAATCATATTGTAGTTAGTTATATTCCTTCCCACCATTATAAATACTATGTGTTAACTACCATTTAAAATAATATTATTTTATTATTTTAATTTACGGTATATATCCACATTGTGTGAAATGTAATATTTCAAAGAAACCCATTGTTTCATATCAAGTGCGCCATAACATGTTTCATCCCCTTTAATGTAAAATTAATATTTAATTCTCTAATATTAATAAATATGAAAATATTATATTTTTTTATTTACCTAGGATGTTACATCAATCCCCAATTTTGGGAATTACGTCCCCACAATTTTATTCCCTTATCGAATAAATGGGGGTATTTATACCTCATAGCATTTTTAGCTTCCCAAATTTCATCTTCAACCATATGGTTTTTTCAGAAAACATTTACCTAATTAATTACCTTATTCTGCAACACTTGCTCTCTTCAGTCAAAAATCTGGACTAGTTGTTCCTCATAAGAGAGATTCTCTTCCCACTAAACTATATCTCGGCAGAAAACATGAGATTGATCTGGAATATAAATTCTCAACATTGAAACATGAAAAACCCTGTGTACCTATGATACACTTGTAGGTAAATCCACTCTGTAGAAAACTAATCCTTATTTTTCTAGGATTTTATAGGTTCCAATGAACCTCGGACTCAACTTCCCCTTCTTTCCAAAATGCATCACACTTTTCCATGGAGAAATTTTGTGAAAGACATTATCACCTACCTAAATATCAATATCCTTCCTCCAGTCGTCCTTATAACATTTCTACCTACACTAATCTATTATCGCGTTCTTCTGAATCAATCGAACTTTCTCTCCCATCTCTTCTACCAATTCTGGTCCCATAATCTTCCTTTCACGTACTTCATCCCAATAAACAGGGGTTCGACACTGAGTCCCATATAATGTCTCAAATTAAGACAACTGAATATTAAAGTGAAAACAGTTGTTATATGAAAATTCAACCAAATAATGTTTTTGTCCAAACATCCCTAGTAATCCATTGAACAAGCACATAACATATCTTCCAATGTCCGAAATGTTTGTTCGGACTGCCCATCTGATTGTGGATGAAAAGGTACACTAAAATTTAATTCATTACCCAATGACTTCAGATGGACTTTACAAATGTTATAAGTGAACATGGGATCATGACCTGATACATTGGAGAGGGGAACACCATGTAACCTAACTGTATCATTAACATAGAACTAAGATAGTTGATCTAAAGACAATGTATCTCAAATAGGAAAGAACTGATAATATTTAGTTAATTGATCTACAATAACAAGTATGGAATTTTTATTTTGAGATAACTTTGATAATATCACAAATAATTCCATGGATATATTTTACCATTTCCACTCTAACACTGGTAAATACTGAACCATCCCTTTCTGTAACTACCACTCTGCTTCATTCGGATAATCTCACAAATAAGTCCATGGATATATTTTACCATTTCTACTATCGCACTACTGAAGACTGAACCATCCCATTCTGTAACTACCGTTATCCATCAACCTGTAGTCAAGTCAAACTCTTCACAGTAAAATCAGTAATATTTATTTTCATTCCACCCTACCAATAATACTCTTGAATATCACTTTACATCAATGTACTTCTAGGATGAACTGAATACAGAGAACTATGAGCTTCATATAACAATAAATTATTTAGATTTGAAATGAAAGGAAAACATAATCTCTTCCCAAACATCAAAACACAATCATTATCAATGTTAAAATCAGGAAACAATCCCTTATGAACCAATTTTACCTCTTTCTACAAGTCACTGTATTCCTTTTGTGCTTGAATAATTCGATATAATAGAGATGATTTCACTGACACGTGAAACAAAACATATTTTTTTCTTGCACCAACCACATTTATGGCAATTTTTACTTATTCATTAATCAAAGGATCTTATTCCAAATGTCACATGGTTAATGTACCATTACTCTTTCGACTCCAAGCATCAACCACTTTATTTTCCTTTCCTAGATGGTAATGAATTTTGAAATCATAATCCTTAATTAATTATAGCCATCTCCTCTGTCTCATTTTTATTTCTATCCAAGTGAATATATTATTCAAACATTTTTAGTCAGTATATATTTTACATTTTACTCTATAAAGATGATTCCTACAAATTATTAAAGAAAAAAACAATATCATCTAATTCCAAATCATCTGTAAGGTTGTAACACACCAATATTTCAAAGTACGTTATATCTTCAAAGTAATTCAATAACATTCACTACACGCAACGCCGAGTTATAGCACACTATGACTTACCAAACTAGCCATTCAAAAGCGTTTATGAATAATATTAACTGAATTATGAACGTTATATAATCCTTATAATTTTAGATTCCGTATTATGATTTTCTTAGACATAATTTAAAAACAAATACATTTTTTCCGATAAAATAAGTACTTTTTAAAAAAATACAATTTTACCGTCATTTAATGGAGAAGAATTATTAAAAAAATTACGAAACTTTTATAAATTCAATTTAACAAAATAAACTTCTAATTTATAATCGGGACCTATGAATTTAGTTTCAACAACGTTTTCGTGTTTTCTGATAACTTTCATATTTGGGTGAATAGAGAAAAATACTATATTTTAACTGAAAACAACTTTTTAATCAAAATAATGTATAGTGTTGAATTATAAATTACAATGGTTTGGAATTATAAATAGTTTATTTCTTTAAAATTTAATCCAATGATGGTCATTGTATGTTATTTCACATTGAAATTTGACATAAACAAGTGTCAAACTTTTGACTGTCATTATTTCTTAAAAATACGCCTTTTGGTTTAGACAACAAGAATTTATTTTAAATTAATAAATGGAACTTATAGGTTTTTAATTTGGTAAAATAGACTTTATTATTGAATTAGTAATATGAAAATTAGCTTATGGTGAATTTTTGAAATTTTTCTGAAAACATTTAATTTTTTATGAATAGTAAAAAAACACTGGGTTAATATTTAAAACTGAATTTTTATTTAAATAATTATGTATAGTATTTAAATTTATATTAGATAAAAATAGATACATAATACCTATATAATATCAATGTAATTCCTTGGAGTCAATTTATAATAATTTTAGATATATTAAAATTTTATGGAACTTATCACCGTCTTTTACCCACCTCCTAGGAGAATTTGTAAATTCACCTAAACCTAATTTTTCCGTTTTTGTGAGTTGAATTTCAAAAATCCAAGAGACACAGTTAATATAAAGGATTAAAAATTTATTTCAATTAGATAGAAATATTTTTTGATGAATAGTAACTTTTTACTTTTATTTACCACGGTTCAAAGTAAATAGGGTAATAAATGGTAAAAATTATATTACTATTACCCTAAAACGTGTCCTAATTCCATTGGATAAGTGTAATTCGACCAAAAACAACCTATTTAATAAAATATTACCCTTTAGGTCCACTTGTATTAGATTAGGACAGTTATTATTATTTAATTTAAAGAAGAGTTAATAGTGTTAAATTCAATGTTTATTAACTAAACCATTTTTAATATAGAGTCATACATAAGATAAATTAGACTATAAATATTAATTAAAAAGAAAAAAATATTTCCTACATAATTTTATTTTATTTATAATTTTTAGACATTAAATAATTAAATTTATTTATGACACAATGATGATGCAGTAATTACATTATTAATGAAAGAATCAAATTAATGGTATTATAAATATTAAAATAAATTTAATTTCAATTTTTTTATGACATCCACATATTTTCATGGTGACTATGACATGTTAGGTATGATTCAATGTATCTTGTTCGAAGTAATCGAGTTTTGATGACTTTAAAAATAATCAAAATACCAAATAGTGTCAAAATTGATATAAATTAATATTTAAAAAAAATACTATATTATTGGTTGATATAATATTCCTAAGAAATTAAGGTTTGGAAAAGGGCATAAATAATATTATATATGTAATTAATGAGACACTTGAGGTTCTCTTGGATTTTTAGAGTAATTTTATTAAACATATATAGTAAGAATACAAGAAGACACGGTAAAAGATAAACTATTTAAGTACGAGTTAAATCTAAATGATAAGGTTAAAATAGTATCATAAACTTGCCTAAAACTTATTGGTTAAGAGTATTTATACCCATAACCACCTAATACTTTAAATAAATGCATTTGGTACCATTATAAACCGAATATGATTGTATAATAAAAAAAATACTTTAATCTTTTCCTAAAGTGAACCTCAGCCATCTTATAAATGGGAACATCCCCTTCTCTCAAAATCAGACCTCCAAAGCCATTTTTCTCAGCCAAACCCTGGAAAAATATTCTATGAAATTCCCTCTATTCATCCTAGATTACTTAGTTTAATCATAAAGCCAACCTAAGTATCCATTCTGGTCAAATCAATTGGAATTTCCCCCAAGATGATGTAATGTTTTCACCAACCACATTCAATTTCCTATCTTCTTCCACTTCTTCGTTCATTGTTATTTCCATTATAAAATAATAACTCCAGCATCTTCAACATAATGTGACATTATTATAAATATTTCACAACTATATTTATTATTCTATACATCTTATGAATGATAATTTCACCTTGCGTGCGTACGTAAGGCTTATCGTCTCCACGTCATGGTGTAATTTGTTATTCAACACTATGTTATTTGGATGGATATAATGATGAGTAAAATATATATAAATAATTAAAATAACCTGATAATTTCTCTGTAAAATTAATATACCATCCAATTCCACACTGTTAAGGAAATGATATTGTCGCTCGTGCGTACATACGGATTATCGTCCTCAGGACGTGATGAGATTCATTTCCACATTCACCATTTATCGACGATTATAAAAATATATATTACTAATATTTTTGTAATATATGAAATAATAGTGATACTGTAGATATATATAAATATGTGTGTGTGTGTGTGTGTACTTACATATATTTTATTCACTTAGTTCCGTTCAACACGTTATGAAAACGGAATCAACCTTTATGCATACGTACGGACTACCGTCTCCCTAAACGGTGTTTTCCTTTTCATATATATGTATATTATACATTTTTATATTATAAATATATATGATATATAAATCATGTTATATATTCTCAATGTATTTAAATAATTATCTATGTGATACTTTCAGGAGTAACAATTTAAAACACGTACGATAAGGAAAGCGAACATTACCCGAAATGTATATTTATCATGGAAATTATTGTTAAATGGGTAGTATAAAGTGATAACTGAATAATTTATGATATATTAAATACTAATATGGTTCTGGTATAATATAATAACATACTACAGTATTCATACATGATGTTAAACGTACCCTCGACTAAATGAAAGTGTGAGGTAAGGGGTTTTCATCTGACTCTTTATTCCCGTGAGATTCGTGCCATACTGCCACTATTACCTTTTGTGCTGTGTATGTGCTACCCATAATTGTATTATTTGTGTAATACACTTTAATTTATGTTTATTTACATATTCATTGTATGATACCTCTTTCATGGGGTTTATGTTTCATATGTTACCAAATTCAGAAATGTTAATTTCACAATCTCTTTATTATCAGAGGTTGTTTTTACGTAGGTATCTACTGGGACATATTTATTATCCATTCTAGTGCTTCATAATACAATTTTCAATGGTATTCGTTTAATTTAAATTTTACTAAAACATCATTTTAAATTTTTTAATGATTTTTACTTCTGAATCATTCTCATTAATGTCCATGCTTTCAATTAATTTTTTAATTACATTCAAAAGATTCAATGTGGAATGGGACGTTGTGATTCAAAAATGTATTTAAATGTTTTCATTTCTAAATGTTGTGACTTTTAAATGTTTTCCTGAGAATGATATATTTATCTCAAAGAGTTTTACAAATCATTTACAACGATGTCAAAATCCTTTAATGGATTTTAAACTTGTTAGATGTTGATTCATTATGATGAAAATCATCTATATTGTATTGACAGTTTTGTTATATGTTTGACTGTGGATGTGTTATATTTATACTATTCATTTTTTATAGGTAATGTATTTAAATTTAGTATGCTAATTTTAATACAAATGTTTATGTCATGTTTAATCCTTTTCATATGAGGAATGCATTGGACATGGCCAATGATGGGTGGAGCCCACTATAGCTCCTCGATGTATCTGTAGGTCGCATGAGACAAACTAGTGTATTTTCCCATGGCCTTGACAAAATATTATTTGTAGTGTTGGCAAAAGGCCTAGACAATGTGTTTATGATATTCTGGCATTATGAATTCCATCATTATGAAAGTGGTTAGTGATATTACATGTGATTATTCGACTAGTAGAATATCAATGTGAATAAGTAATGGAATTAATTCATTTTATTTTTTCCATATTATGCTTAATTTCATGTTTAAAATGATTTTGTTTTAGTTATACATTGACTTAATTGTTTATTCTTATTTATGATTGTTTTTTTCTATATTGTTATCCTTATTGAGCATATGAGCTCACCCCATCCTATGTTTTATTTTTCCCTGGATTCTAAGAAGTGTATTGTGATTGATATGTAGGTTTAATCCATGGGAATAATGGCATTCATAGAGGATTATTTATGTTGTTGTGTATGTTATAAAGTTTAATGTAACATTCATGTATGTAATCTATTTTCAAAGTCTGCTAAACTGATCGGTATTTTGGGACTTGATTCATTGTAATCATGCTAATGTAATAAAATAATGCACCAACTCTGGGTAACTAGGGTCAGGGCAATACAGTTTGTATCAGAGGAAGTTTAGAAGTAACCTTGGAACTAGAATTAGATAAACTCTAATTAGAGAACATATACATAAGATAGAATTTGAGGATTAGTATAGAAGAAATTCATAGAATTTTGGTAATGTAATGATTTTGTGTGTTTTCCAAGAAATTATGTCCCAGTCTAGATAAGAGAAGGTAGTGGCGAATATGGCACAGATATACGAAGGGTTAAAACGCGAAAACACCGCTTTGAGCTAGAGTCGAACAGGAGATGGTTCATGACAATGGGCCTTTATGCACTCTCGGTTACGACACTCTTGAGGGATATGCTTAGGATAATTCTCATTTTCATTACAAATCATTATGAAGGGTTTATGAGTATATAATTACTCAATGTAAACCTCTTTATTATTATGTATTATATTCATAAACCATTCAATTTTTGTTAGGTATTTTACAAGTTTGGAATTATTCATTTCAATTCATAAACTGACCTAGTTTATGCTATTGTATAGAAATGGTGCCTAGTAGAAGAATTTGAACTCCAGCAAAATTTATGATCCGAAGAGTAAGAAGGATTAAATCTTTCACAGTATTAATCCAAAATTTAGAAGGGAAATAGTCTCCCATATATTCTCAACATATGGATAAATAGTATAATGTGTTAATAATATATGTAGAGAATTATTTGAGTTATATGGCTTTGAAGGGAAGCAAGAGAATAAAAGGATGGAAGAGGGAAATATGGATAAAGGGAATAGAAAAAAGTATAATTTTACCATATGTGATAAATATGGGAAGAAACACCCTTGAACTTTCCTGAAGGTAATGTCAATTTTTTATAAGTGTGGAGAAAAATGACACCATCTACGTGACTTCATGGTTAAGAAAAAGTTTTCAAATGTATAATGGTTCATCTGCAAAGTGTTGTGACACTATGAGAACCAATGTCCAAATCATCAGAGTAGGCCCCAAATGATGATATTAGATAATAATCAAGTTATGATACTACCATAGACGAGTAGTAATGAATAGAGTTATTACGTTGTTATTAGAGAATTATGTCATTTTAGTGTTTTATCAACAATGTACTGGTTATAGTAATTATGGAGTATATAAGGATTGTACTACAGTACTATATCATTAAATATTTGAGATTGTGTGTAACCAAGAAAAGTGAATCAATAGAAGGTTAATTTTTTTAAAAATATATGATTGAGGGAAAGATAAAACATAATATGGTTCTGATACCGATGTAGTGATTTTGAAATAAAACATTATTGGTTTAGATAAATTATATTGGATATTCTTGACTACCTTAAAACTGATTAATGATTTGTATATTCCATCATTGTTGGAGTTTACATCATTTTTGGATATATGGAGTATATCCGGTATTCTATAAGGATTAAGGGATCATGAATTTAATCAATGTGGTTTTATGGTAATTCAGGATGGTGTAGTGTTGTAAAAGAATACATGATGAAGGTGTTCACATGTTATTACGCGGAAAAAAGGATCTTCGTTGTGTTTATGTAACATCTCAGGTAAATAAAGAATACAATATTTTCATATTTATTATTTTTTACATATTAAATATTAATTTTTCTTTAAAGGGCTTGCTATGTTCGATAGCGTACCCGATACGCAACAAAGAGTTTCATTGAAATCTTACGTTGCATACTAGTAATAAAATAGTATTATTTTAAATAGTAGTTAACACATAGTCGTTGTATTGGCAGGAATGGATAGAAATAAATAAAATTTGATTATATATGTTTTTAAATGTTTTTACATATATCCAATAAAATATAATGGATTAAAATACGAAAAGAATACAATTTTAGGCTTTTATATCCTAATTTTCACTAAAGGTTGACTTATCGCCTTTTTATTGGGAACCATCATTAAATATAGTTTTTGTCACTTTTATACATTCTATTGGACCAAATAAAACTCTTTTTTAGAATCAGGACATCAAAATTTACTTTGTGTAAATTTTTGGTATTTTCCGATAAAGTTCAATTTTTAATGAACATTGATAAATGTTGTATTTTAATTCAAAACCTCTTTTTAATCTAATTTATTTATATGATTATATTATCATTTTAAATGGTTTTAAAGTTAAATTAGAATATATTTTTACAATTAAATCCAATAGTGGTCGTTGGAATTAATTTCACTTTTAAATCGAACTTAAACTAGTGTCAATCTTTTGATACTTATTGTTTCATGCAAACACGCTATTTTCTCTGACAGCGGGAATTAATTATTAAATTAATTAATGAAACTTATATGTTTTTAATTTTTTTAAATAGAATTCATTTTTGAATTCGGAATATCAAATATATCTTAGGGTGAATTTTTGGTATTTTTCTGAAAAACGACATTTTTTTAATGAATAGTGAAACCACTAAGTGGTAATTATAAAAACTGATTTTTCGTTTAAATGAAATTTTACCACTTCTATGTTTTGAATTTCAAAATTCCGACATACATGGTTGTAATTAAGAAGTAAAATGTGGTTCAATGGGAATAAAATATTTTTTTGGTGAATAGTAATTTTTATGTTTTTAATCGCGATTAGAGGTAATTAGTGTAGTTTAAGTTAAAAATAATGTTTTAATAATATGAAACGAACTTGGCACATGTCCTACTATTATTTTATGTGTCATGGCAGACCAAGACAATCCATGGGTCAACTTGGGGACCCCATGGATCAACTTATTTGGAATATGACATTAATATCTTTTTATTTAATGTTAAAATAAAAATGTCACAAACATGAGTTGTTTTACTAAACCAATTTTTACATGGGGTTATACAAGTCCAATTTTTTACTATAAATATTAATTGGTAAGATAAAAATATTTCCTACATCATGATATTTATTTTATAATTTTTAGACATTAAATAAATTAAATTATTTATGACACCATGATGATGTAGTGATTACCTCATTATTTAACGATTTAAAAAAAATGGAAAGATAATGTAAAATATAAGCCCTACACATTTCCAAAACATATTGTATGGGTATATTTCGAACCCTTATCACATTATTCTCGAAACACATAAATTTGGGACCATTAAAATCCGAAACGCATTATAAAATAAAGTGACATTTTCTTACTTTCCAAGAGTTCCCCTCCCCTCCTCTTATAAAAGGCCCCCACCTCCACCACCATACTCACACATCCAAATCCTTTGGCTCAGCCAAACCCTAAAACTTTTGTCTCTCCACATCCCTATATTACTCATTGAAGCCTCACTTTTGGATAATGTCTTTCCTAAGGAAGACTTTGTGCTCAAATCTAAGAGAGTTACCCGATTTTAAGGTAATGTCTTCACTTGTGTTCTTTTGTTTTATTTTGCTTCTCCAACCCCATAAACTCATTATATTAATTTATTTTGTAACAACTCCGGTATATTCGATATACTAGTATGTTTTTATAAGAATCATTAGAGCTACACTTACAGACATCTACATCTAATGGTTAAATAACATACTGTTTCTGTGGTTGGTGAATTTCTGACTCACGAGACGATGTTTGTTCAATCTACTTTTAAACACCTTTAATGGTGGCCATTAAGATGTAACTCTATTTATATTTGATATATATTATGTTTATGTTTTCCTTATTCTTCATTATTTTTAATTTGTGGTATACCTTTATGGTTTCCATTGTGGGTAAACACGATAGTTTCATTTTAGGAAGTGCGGACTACCGCCTCTTCAAAGTGATTTGATTCGTTAATTCCATATGTGGGATGTATAAAGGAGGGATTTAAAGTTATTATATATGATGCTATACTAGAATTATAATATACCTCTATATCAATATTATTTCTTTCCATTAAAAATGAGATAGAAATGAAAGTAGCGTTCATGCATACGTACGGTTTACCGTCTCCATGAACGATGCATTTCACTTCTTATCCCCAAATGTAATGTACTATTATAAGTACATATATATAATGGATATATATGATGTATGTTACATCTAAATGATTAATATAATTCTGGAATTTAAATATACATACCTTTCATTTAGTTTTAATTCCATTAATATGACATAGAAATGAAAGTAGCGTTTATGCCTACGTACGACTTATCGTCTCCATTAACGGTGCATTTCATTTTTATACCACTAAATGATTATGTGATATTATAAATACATGTATATTATAGATATATATGATATATATGATATCCAAATTAGGAATGTCATTCTGGATATAAAGAACCTTTGACCACACAAAAAACATGTAATTGTAAGAAGTCCACTTTCGACTTAAGAACCAAATATTGACAAAACAAACATTATTAACTTAATGATTAAATAATGATTATACCATTGAAATAAGTGATATAAAAGGAATATTAAGCTTGAAAAGGGTTCTTAATCAAGTCGAAATTAAATCATGTTTATTATTCAGGACGTTAAAGAACGATCGTGTCAAGTCGGACCCGAGGTAAGGGAACTTCTTAACCCAATTTCGGTTCTTTGGGTTAATCTCCTACATTCAAATTATTTCATGATATTATTGTGTCCTATCTTGTATTTGTACATTCTTTATGTGTAATTATAGTGAATAGACATAATTGATTTAATTTATTTTAAAAAATTGATCATTGTAAGTGAACTTCTTAACCCAATTTCTATTCTTTGGGTTAATCTATTACTTTCAAATTATTTCATGATATTATTATGTCCTATATTGTATTTATATTTTCATTATGTGTACATATAGTTAATACACATAATAGATCTATTTTATTTAAAAAAAATTATCTTTGTAAGGGACTTCGTCTCAATCTCCTTTCATTGAGAAATATTTTGTTCTAATACAATGCTTTATTTTACATGGTGTATAAACCCCTTTTACTTTTACTTTTATACAAAAGGAATATTTTTCTACGAATCATTTTACTAAACGACAAAAGGGAATGTTTTTTTTAATGTACGCGGTGACAACGACCTTTTCCGCCGCCGCGAGTATTATTTGGTCTTTGGCTTCCTCAACAAGCCGTAATTTTTTTAAAATGAAATAAATACCACATACTATTTTATGTATTTTGATATTGAAAATGGTTATTATAATGGATTTATTATGTCAATATATTTAAGTGATATAATATGATCAATGTGTGGAAATTTTTTCTTTCCATTATGTTTGTTTTATGTCTTATGATTTTATAATGGTACTTGGACATTTGTCGGGTGGTTATGTGATAAACCATACGACGGGTGGTGTTGTGAATTCCAGGACGGGTGGTTATGTTATAACCTCCAATGCATCGGGTATGGAAGTCAGCCCTATGGTTATTCCATAAGTGATATGTGTGTAAGTCGACCGTATGATTATTCCATTTAAGTGTGTTTATGGCCCAAGTGACCTTTATATGTTATGTGATCTTTATATGGGTTTTATGGTAATCTTTTTGTTAAAAAAGGGTAAGTAATGAAATTTTATTCAGTAAAGATTTTTAACTACTTCATAAAGGTCAAAAGTATTACTTTGATAATGTATACATGGTTTACTTGTTGTTTGGAAAAACTAATAGTTTTCACTCATTGTGTATCCTTTACTGAGCTTTTTATGCTCACCCCAAGTTTTTTTGAAATGTTTTTCACGAGTCTTAATATGGAATAAGGTCAAGTAAGGGATCAAGGGAATGTCATGCTATATAAAACATGGAACTAAACATGTTTCTTTTTAAGAGTTTTTATTCTATGGAAACTTAGTAGAAGTATCTACTTTTTAATCTTTTGAGATGTAATAGTTATGTCCTAATTCTCTAAAACTCTCAAACTGTTTAATATCCTCAATGTGAATTATTCATTTAATTCAATATTAAGTATGGTTTAAGGCCCGAGCCTTATAGTAGGTATCAAAGGTTGGTTTAGACAACATTAGGAGTTAGAAAATTGTTAAATTATGAATTAATTTATGCTATGATTGAAATGATATAGAATTTAAAGATTACCAGGTTGCTTCACCTATGATATTTCTATGTTATGAATGGTTTTTCGTAGAGGAAATAGAACAACCTTTCTTGGAAGGAATATAGTGGGAAATGACCATTCAAATTAGTATCCTGAGATGGTCAGAATCAGAACTAAACATTTTGTTGTAGTGATGGCTCAGTTGACTCAGGAGTTGAAAAGAAAATTGGTGAATGCTACAGTTTTGGCACTTCCTTCCATGAATGGTGAGTTTGTTATCTAAAGTGATGCTTCATTGAAAGTACTTGGTTGTGTCCTAATGCAGAATGTTCAGGTAATTGCTTATGCTTCACATCAGTTGAAAAATCATGAGGTAAATTACCCTACACAGGATTTGGAATTACCTGCTGTTGTTTTTGCATTATAAATTTGGAGTCATCACTTGAATGGAGTAAAGTGTGAAATATATACTGATCACAAAAGTTTAAAGTATATATTCAATCAGAATGAATTGAACATGAGACAGAGGAGATGACTGGAATTAATCAAGGATTACGATTGTACAATTCATTACCATCCGGGAAAAGCAAATAAACTGGATGATGATTTGAGTCGAAAAATTAATGCTTCATTAACAATGTTGTGTTTGGAACGTGATCCTTTGGTTAAGGATTTGATGAGCATTGGAATGGAAGTTGTTGGTACATGATGTTCTTCTGTTTTGTTTCAGTTATCAGTGAGATCATCCCTATCAGACATAATTAAGCAAGCACAGAGGGAAGACAATGAGTTGAAGAAAAAGGTAGAGCTGGTTCAGAAGGGTATGTTTCGTGAATTCAACATTGATAATGATTGTGTTTTGAGTTTTGGGAAGAGATTATGTGTTCCTTGTGATTCACAGTTGAAGAGAGAGTTGTTATGTGAAGCTCATAGTTCTATGTTTTCAGTTCATCCAGGAAGTACTATGATGTATAGAGAACTTCAGGAGTGTTACTGGAGGGACGAAATGAAAAGGGATATTGCTGATTTTACTATGAGTGTTTGACTTGTCAGTAGGTTAAGGTAGAGCGACAGTTATCGAAAAGGATTTTTTATCCTTTACCAGAGCCAGAGTGGAAATTGGAAAACATATCCATGGACTTTGTTGTGGGATTACCAAAGACACCCGGAGGTAATAATGAAATCTGGGTTATTGTTGATCGCTTCACCAAATCTGCTCATTTCCTTGCTATACGAGATACTTTTTCCCAAGATCAACTTTCCCATTTGTATCTAAAAGATATATTCTGGATTCATGGAGTTCCTCTCTCCATTGTGTCCGATCGTGATCCCAGGTTTACTTCTAACTTTTGGAAAGGCCTTCAGATGTAATTGGGTACTGAATTAAATTTTAGTACAACTTTTCATCCTCAATTAGATGGGCAGTCAAAACGAACAATTCAGACATTGGAGGATATGGTACGTGGTTGTTCTATAGATTATCAGGGAATTTGGGACCGACATTTTTCTTTGGTTGTGTTTTCATATAATAAAAGTTTTCATTCTAGTATACAGATGTCACTGTTTGAGGCATTATATGGGAAGCGGTGTCAAACTCCAGCTTTATGGGATGAAGTGGGTGAAAGGAAGTTGATGGGACCAGAATTGATAGAAGAGTTGGCAGAAAAAGTTCAGTTGATTCAGAAACACATGAAAACAGCTCAGAGCAGGCAGAAGAGTTATGCGGATAACTGGAGGAAAGATCTATCTTTCGAGGTAGGTGATCATGTTTTTCTCAAGGTTTCTCCATGGAAAAGTGTGATGCGATTTGGTAAGAAAGGAAAACTGAGTCCAAGGTTTATTGGACCATATGAAATTCTAGAGAAAGTTGGATCAGTTGTTTACCGAGTGGCTTTACCTCCGATTTTATCTCAAGTACATAATTTTTTTCATGTTTCGATGTTGAGGAAGTATATGCCAGATCCATCTCATGTTTTGAGCCCAGAGGTAGTTCAGTTGGAAGAGAAACTCTCTTATGAAGAACAACCAGTCTAGATTCTTGACCGAAGAGAGCAAGTGTTGCGAAATAAGGTAATCCACCATGTAAAGGTTTTGCAGAAAAACCATATTGTTGAAGAGGCAATGTGGGAATATGAAAATGCTATGAGGGATAAATACCCCCACTTATTTTGATAAGTGAATAAAATTGCGAGGACACAATTCCCAAAAGGGGGGAATGATGTAACATCCTAGGTAAATAAAGAATAAATAATTTTCATATTTATTAATATTTACGAATTAAATATTAATTTTATTTTAAAGGGGTTACTATGTTCGATAGCGTACCTGATACGCAACAAAGAGTTTCATTGAAATTTTACGTTGCAGACTTGTAATAAAATAACATTATTTTAAATGGTAGTTAACACATAGCCGTTGTATTGGAGGTAATGGGTAGAAATAACTAAAATATGATTATTTATGTTTGTAAATATTTTTACATTTATCCAATAAAATATAAAGGCTTAAAATACGAAAAGAATTCAATTTTAGGCTTTTATACCCTAATTTTCACTAAAGGATCACTTATCGCCTTTTGATGGAAAACCATCATTAAATATAGTTTGGTCACATTTATACATTATATTGGAACAAATATAACTCTTTTTTAGAATCGGGACATCAAAATTTACTTTGTGTAATTTTTTGGTATTTTTCCGATAAACTTCATTTTTTTAATGAACAGTGAAAAATGTTGTATTTTAATTCAAAACCACTTTTTAATATAATTTATTTATATGAATAGATTATCATTTGAATTGGTTTTAAAGTTAAATTAGAATATATTTTTACCATTAAATACAATAGTTTTCGTTGGAATTAATTTCACTTTGATATCAGACTTATACTAGTGTCAATCTTTTGATACTTATTGTTTCATGAAAACACGCTATTTGCTCTGACAGCAGGAATTAATTATTAAATTAATTAATGCAACTTATATGTTTTGAATTTTTTAAAATAAACTTCATTTTTGAATTCGGAATATCAAATATAGCTTAGGGTAATTTTTTTTTATTTTTCTGAAAAACATCAATTTTTGATGAATAGTGAAACCCCTAAGTGGTACTTATAAAAACTGATTTTTCGTTTAAATTAAATTTTACCCATTCTGTGTTTTGAATTTCAAAAATCTGATATACATGGTTTTCATTAAGAAGTAAAATGCGGTTCAATGGGATTAAAATAATTTGTTGGTGAATAGTAACTTTTAAGTTTTTAATCGCGATTAGAGGTAATTAGTGTAGTTTAAGGTAAAAATAATGTTTTAATAATATGAAATGAACTTGACACATGTCCTAACCTTATTGGATGTGTAATTTCAGACCAAAAAAATACATGGGTCAACTTGGGGACCCCATGGAGACAATTCAGTTGGAAAATGACATTAATATCTTTTTATTTAATGTTAAAATAAAAATGTCACAAACATGAGTTGTTTTACTAAAACAATTTTTACATAGGGTTATAGAAGTCAGATTTGTGACTATAAATATTAATTGTAAATATAAAAATATTTACTACATCTTGAAATGTTTTTATAATTTTTAGACATTAAATATATAAAATTATTTATGACACCATGATGATGTAGTGATTACCTTATTATTTAACGATTTAAATAAAATGGAAAGGTAATTTAAAATCTAAGACCTACACATGTCAAAAAAACTATTGGATGGGTGGATTTCGAACCCTTATCAACCTATCCTCGAAACACATCAATTTGGGACCCTTAAAATCCGAAAATCATTCTAAAATAAATTAACATTTCCTTACTTTCCAAGAGTGCCCCTCCTCTCCTCTTATAAAAGGCCCCACCTCTACCACCTTACCCACACTTCCAAATCCTTTGGCTTGGCCAAACCCTACCCATTTTGTCTCTCCACATCCCACTATTACTCCTTGAAGCCTAAATTTGGGCAGAAGTCTTCCCAAGGAATCCTTTGAGCTCAAATCTAGAGAGTTACCCGATTTTAAGGTAATTTCTTCACTTGTGTTGTTTTGTTTTATTTTGCATCTACAAACACCTAAACTCTTTTTATTAATTTCTTTTGTAAAAACTAATGTATATTAAATATACTAGGATGTTTTTATAAGAAGAATTCAAGCTACACTTACACACAACTACATCTAATGGTTAAATAACTTACTGTTTCTGTTGTTGGCGAATTTCCGCCTCACGAAACGATGATTGTTCAATATTCTTTTAAACACCTTTAATGGTGGACATTAAGATGTCAGTCTATTTATATATGATATATATTATTTTTAGGTTTTCCTTGTGCTTGTGTATTTTTCATTTGTGGTATACCTTTATGGTTTCCACTATGGGTAAACACGATAATTTCATTTTAGGAAGTGCGGACTACCGTCCCCTCAAAGTGATTTGAATCGTTAATACCATATGTGGGATGTATAAAGGATGGATTTAAAGATATTATATATGATTTTATACTGGATTTATAATATTCATCTATATCCTTATTATTTCTTTCTATTAAAGTATGAGATAGAAATGAAAGTAGCGTTCATGCGTACGTACGACTTACCGTCTCCATGAACGGTGCATTTCATTTCTTATCCCCAAATGTAATGTACTATTATAAGTACATATATATGATTTATGTTACATCTAAATGATTAATGTAATTATGGAATTAAAATATACATACCTCTTATTTAGTTTTAATTCCATTAATATGACCTAGAAATGGAAGTAGCATTCGTGCGTACCTACGCCTTACCATCTCCATGAACGATGTATTTCATTTCTTACCTCTAAATGATTATGTGATATTATAAATACATGTATATGCTATATATATATGATATATATGATATCCAAATCAGGAATTTCATTCTGGATATAAAGAACCTTTGACCACACTATCAACATGTAATTGTAAGAAGTCCACTTTCGACTTAAGAACCAAATATCGACAAAACAATCATTGTTAACATAATGATTACATAATGTTTATAACATGGAAATAATTGATATAAAAGGAATAATAAACTTGAAAAAGGTTCTTAAGAAAGTATGAATTAACTCAAGTTTATTATTCATTATGTTAATGAACGATCGAGTCAAGTCGGACTCGAGGTAAGGGAACTTCTTAACTAAATTTCTATTATTTGGGTTAATCTCCTACTTTCAAATTTTTTCATGATATTATTATGTCTTATCTTGTATATGTACTTTATTTATGTGTACTTATAGTGAATACACATAATAGATCTATTTTAGTTTAAAAAATGATCTTTGTAAGGGAACTTCTTAACCCAATTTCTATTCTTTGGGTTAATCTCTTACTTTCAAATTATTTCATGATATTATTATGTCCTATCTTGTATTTATACTTTCTTAATGTGTACATATAGTTAATACACATAACAGATATATTTTATTTAAAAAATTGATCTTTGTAAGGGACTTCGTCTCAATATCCTTTCATTGAGGCATATTTTGTACTAATACAAGGCTTTATTTTACATGGTGTATAAACCACTTTTACTATTACTTTTATACAAAAGGAATATTTTTATATGAAGCGTTTTACTAAAAAAAGGAATGTCTCTTTTAATGTACGCAGTGACAACGAAATTTTCCATTTTCGCAAGTATTATTTGGTTTTTGGCTTCCTCAACAAGCCGTAATGTTTTTAAAATGAAATAAATACCATATACTCTTTTAGGTATTTTGGTATTGAAAATTGTTTTTATAATGGATTTGTTATGTCAATATATTTAAGTGATATGTTTTGATCAAAGTGTGGAAATTTTTTCTTTCCATTATGTTTGTTTTATGTATTATTATTTTATAATGGTACTTGAACATTTGAAGGGTGGTTACGTGATAAACCATATGATGGGTGGTGTCTTGAATACCAAGATGGATGGTTACATTATAACCTCCAATGCATTGGGTATGGATGTCGGCCGTATGGATATTCCATTAAGTGATATGTGTGGAAGTCGACCGTATGGTTATTCCATTTAAGTATGTTTATGTCCCAAGTTACCATTATATGTTATGTGATCATTATATGGGTTTTATGGTAATATTTTTGTAACAAAAGGGTAGGTAAAGAAATTTATTCATTGAAGAGTTTTTATTACTTCATAAAGGTGAAAAGTATTACATTGATAAAGTATACATGGTTTACTTGTTGTTTTGAAAAACTAATAGTTTTCACTCATTGTGTATCCCTTACTGAGCTTTTTATGCTCACCCGAAGTTTTTTTGAAATGTTTTTCACAGGACTTAATGTAGAATAGGGTCAAGGATGGGATCAAGGGAAAGTCATTCTATATAAAACAAGGAACTAGGCATGTTTCTTTTTAAGAGTTTTTATTCTATGGAAACTTAGTAGAAGTGTCTACTTTGTAATGTTTTGAGATGTAATAGTAATTTTTTAATTCTCTAAAACTCTAAACCTAAAAATATCCTCAATGTGAATTATTCATTTAATTCAATATTACGTAAGGTTTAAGGACCGAGCCTTATAGTTTACCTTCCTTATAAATTTTGGATTGTGAGTTTGGACAGATGTATTTTGGATTATTCTAGTTTGAGATTAGTTTTTTATTTCCATAAAAGGACATCCCAGAGCTTGGGTGGTAACCTGTCATGTCTGGAAAGGCGGTGAGACGTGAACCCTCAACCGAAGGGTGACAAGGGTGTATCACCTACCACTGTCCCACGTGATGTCCTAGAATGAATAATGTAGTCATTTTTAAAAAATTCAGGTAAATGAATTATAAATTCATTTTTTGAACCCTATTTGAATATGATAAATCGAATATTATTTTTATGTTCCATTATATTTTTAGACAGAAACATGAGTTTGTGTTAGAAATTAGTTAAAGCATGGGACTCTACTTGTCAAATTTATATTTTTCTTCTTCTGTTTTTTTATGAAGAAATTAATTCTTAAACCTTAGTGAAGGGATCTTAAATCCACAAATGTGTTATCCTAATACCATATGTTTTGCTGAACCGATGGTATTTTAAATCATCATATATTGATGAATGTAAGGCCCTCAATTTAACACTAGTTTTTGATTCATGACCTCAATCACTACCTATAAATATTTATGTTTTCCCAAAATTATATGTCTCTAATTTCATCTAATGTTCTCCTAATAATGATCATAATTTTGTGGTGACCCTTTCATTTCCCTTTTCCTCTTATTAAGAATAAATTTTATTAACCTAGTTTCTGAAGTGGTTTTTCCCAAAGGTATTTTCTATTTTCAACCAATTATTTTTGAAAAATAATTTCAAATTGCAAGGATGCAATTTATTGAAATAGGGAAGAATGTAACACCCCAATATTTCATAGTTCGTTATTTCTTTAAATTAATTCAATAACTTGCACTACACGTGACACAGGGTTCTAGCGCACCATGACTTACCAAACTAACCGTTCAAAAGTGGTTATGAATAGTATAAACTAAATTTTGATCATTATATATTACTTATAATTTTAGAATCCATATGATGAGTTTAATAGAAATAATGCAAGAACAAATACATTTTTTCAGATAAAAGAAGTATTTTTCAAAAAAATTCAATTTTACCGCATTTTAATGGAGAAGCCTTTTTAAATCCAATATTTGAAACATTTTTATATTCAATTTAGTAAAAAAAACTTCTTCTATCGAATCGGGACATAAGAATTTAGTTTCAATAAAGTATTTGTGTTTTTCTGATAACTTTCATATTTGGTGGAATAATAAAAAATACTATATTTTAACAGAAAACAACTTTTTAATCAAAATAATTTATATTGTTAAATTATACATTTTAATGGTTTTTAAGTAAAAATAAATTATATTTCTACATTTTAATCCAATTATGGTCATTTTATGTAATTTCACTTTGAAATTTGACATAAACAGGTGTCAATCTTTTCATAGTTATTATTTCTTAAAAATACGCCTTTGGATTTTGATAGCGAGAATTAATTTTAAATTAATAAAAGCAACTTCAATGTTTTTTATTTCGTAAAATAGACTTCATTATTTAATTTGTAATATCAAAATTTTCTTAGGGTGAATTTTTTGTATTTCTCAAAAAACTTTTAATTTTTAATGAATTGTGAAAAACACTGAGTTATAGTTTAAAACATATTATTTATTTATTTATTTATTTTATTTAAATTTATTTTAGGTCAAAATAGATACATAATACCTATATATGTTCAATGTAATTCATTGGAGTCAATTTATAATAATATTATATATATAGAAATTTTATTGAACTTTTCACTGTCTTTAACCCACCTCCTAAGAGAATTGGTAAATTCACATAAAACATAAATTTATTATTTCTGTGAGTTTAATATCAAAATTCCAAGATACATAGTTAATATTTATGAGTAAAATTTGGTTCAACAAGATAAAAATAATCTTTTGTGAATAGTAATGTTTTACTTTTATTTACCATAGTAAAAATTAAATAGGGTAATTAATGTTAAAAATGATATTATTATTAACCTAAAACATGACCTAGTTCTATTGGAGAGGTGTAATTCGACCATGAACATCCTTAAGAATAAAATATGACCCTTTAGGTCCACTTGGATTAGATTAAAACATTTATTATTATTAAAAGTAAATAAGAGTTAAAAAGTGTTGAATTCCAAGTTTATTAACTAAACCATTTTTAATTTAGGATTATACATAAATTCAATTCGACAATAAATATTCATTAGAAAGATAAAAATATTTTCTAGATCATTTTATTTATTTATAATTTTTATACTTTATATAATTAAACTAATTTATGACACAATGATGATGTAGTAATTACCTTATTAATGAAATAATCAAATAAATCTTATTATAAATATTAATGAAAATATAATTTCATAGTTTTTCTGACATCCACGAATTTTTTAGGTGAATATGACATGTTAGAGATGATTCAATGTATTTGTTTAGAAGTAATCAAGTTGTGATGACATTCACAAAAACAAAATACCAAATAGTGTCAAAATTGACATAAATTAATATTTAAAACAAATACAATATTATTGGATGATATAATATTCATTAAAATGTATGGTTTGGAAAAAGTGCTTAAATAAAATTATATATGTCATTAATGAGCCACATGAGTTTCTCTTGGATTTTTAGAGTAATTTTATTAACCATATATAGTAATAATAGAAGATGACAAGGTAAAAGTTAAACTATTTAACTAAGTGTTAAGCTAAATGATAAGGTTAAAATGGTAACCTAAACTTGTCTAAAACCTATTGGATGAAAGGATTTAGAACCATATCCACCTAAGTCTCAAAATAAATTCATTCTGAACCATTATAAATCAAATATGATTGTATACTACATTAATACTTTAATCATTTCATAAAGTGACCCTCATCCCTCTTATAAAAGGGAACTTCCCCTTCTCCTAATATCACACCTCCAGAGACATTTGGCTCATCCAAACCCTACCCAAGTATTCTCTAAACACCCCTCACTTCAATATAGAGGCCGTAGTTTGGTCCGAAATCCAACATAAGGATCCCTTTTTATCAAATCAAAAAGAAGAACCCGATGAAGAGGTAATGATTCATCCCACTCTTTCAGTTTCCTTTCTTCCTCCACTTATTCGTTCATTGTTATTTCCATTCCAAAATAATAATTACACTATCTAATATATACTATGATTTTATTATAAATATTGCACAACTATACTCATTATTCTATCAATCTTATGAAGGATAATGTCACCATGAGTGTGTACGTATGGCTTACTATTTCGACGTCGTGGTGTAATTTGTTATTCAATAATATATTATTTGTATGGATATAATGATGAATAATATGTATATAAATAATTAAAATAACATGATAATTTCTATGCAAAACTAATATACCATCCAATTCCACATCTTTAAGGGAATGATATTATCGCTCGTCTGTACGTACGGATTATTGTCTTCACAACACGATGATATTCATTTCCACATTCAACGTTCAAAGATGATTATAAAAAAATTATTTATATTATTGTTATATATGAAATAATAATTATACTAGATAAATATATATATATATATATATATATATATTTGTATATATATTATTCACTTAGTTTCATTCAATACGTTATGAAAAGTGAAACAACATTTATGCATATGTACGGACTACCGTCTCCGTAAATGGTGTTTTACATTTCATATATATGTCTATGATACATATTTATATTCTAAATATATATGATATATAAATCATGTCTGATATTCTGTAATTATTTAAATCATGATCTAATTGATACAATCAAGAGTAACACGTTAAAATACGTATGATAAAGAAAGTGATTATTACCCGAAATGTTCATTTAACATGGAATTTATTATTAAATGGGTATTATAAATTCATAAATGAATAATGTATGATATCATAAATATTAATAAGGTTCTGGTATAATTTAATTACATACTACAGTCTTCATACAGAAGGATAATCTTACCTTCGACTAAAGGAAAGTGCAAGGTAAGGGGTTTTCAACTCACTCCTTATTCCAATGAGATTCGTGCCATACTACCACTATTATCTTTTGTGGTTTGTATTTACTACCAATAATTATATTCTTTGTGTAATAAAAATTAATTTAAGGGTACTTACATATCCATTTTTTTATACCTCTTTCATGGGACGTATGATTCGTAAGTTACCAAATTTGAAAGGGTTAATTTCACAATCTCATTATTATCCAAGGTTATTTTTACATATGTATCTACTGGGACATATTTATTATCCATTTCACTGAGTCATAAAACAGGTTTAGAAGGGATTATTATATTTAACTTTTTACTAAAACATCATTTTAAATGTTTTAAATATTTATCCTTAAAAACCATTCTCATTAATGTCCATGTTTTCAAAAAAAAATTTTAAGGATTTATTTAAATGGACTTGATTGTTTTAAAATTATAATTACATTTAAAAGCATCAAAGTGGTATGGGACACATTAATTAAAAAATTTATTTTAGTGTCTTCTTTTCTAAATTTTGTGACTTTTAAATGTTTTCATGAAAAATGGATATTTCACTCAAAGGGTTTTACAAATCATTTACATCTATGTAAAAATACTTTAATGGATTTTGAACTTGTATGAAGTTCATTCATTATGATAGAAATCTTCTGTATTGTATTGATGGTTTTTTGATATGTTCGATTGTTGATGTGTTATTTTTATACAATTCATGGTTTATGTGTAAAGTATTGATATTTCGTATGCCAGTTTTAATACAAATGTTTATGTTATGTTTAAACCTTTTCATATGAGGAATGCATTGTACTTAGTAAATGAAAGGTGGATCCCGCTATAGCTCTTCGATTCATTGGTAGGTCTAATGAGACAAACTAGTGTCTTGGAAAAAGTCCTTGAAGAAATATTATTTTTAGTCTAGGCATATGGCCTTGACTATGTGGTTATGATAGTCTGGCATTATGCATTCCATCATTATAAAAGTGGTTAGTGATATTGAATGTGATTATTCTACTTGTAGAATATCCATGTCAATATGTAAATGGAATTACTTCATTTTATTTTTTCCATATTATGCTGAAGTTCATGTTTAAAAGTCTTTTGTTTTAGTTATACATTTCCTTAATTGTTTTTTCTTATTTATGAATGATTATATTGTAATGTTATCCTTACTGAGTATCTGCGCTCACCCCTTCCTATGTTTTATTTTTCCCAGGATTCCAAGAAGTGTATAGTGATTGATATGCGGGGTTAATACAAGGGTAAAATGGCGTTCATAAAGGATTAATTATGTTGTTTTTTATGTTATAATGTTTAATGTAACATTCATATATGTAATCTATTTTCCATTACTTCTAAACCAATTGGTCCTTGGGGACATGATTCCTTGTAATCCCGCCAATGTATTAAAATAATGCACCGACTTGGGGTTGCAGGGGTCAGGGCGTTACATAGGTAATTTAGCTCATGAGATTTTAACTGATGCAAAGCATAATCAATTACCTGATCATTATGCAATAGGACACGACCATGTCCTTTTAACAAAGCATGACTATAGATAACAAGCTCACCATCTCTAAACCTTTGTTCCCAAACTAGAACATTCACCAATCTTCATTTCAATTCTTGAATAAATCATCATATTCTTTTTTCCAGATGAATTTAACACCTTTTCCAGTGAACATAGTCATTGGGATACATAAGCATGATAAAATTTCAACAAACCCCCTGTAATAACCTTCCGAAACAAGAAAAATACAGATCCCATTTATATTTGTCAGTCTTGTCCATTTTTCAACAATATTTGTTTTAGTAGAATCAACAATTATAACATTTTTTAAACAACATGACAAGGGAATGAAATTTGTTTTAACCAAAAATAACACTCTATGAATTTAATATACAATTTCATCTATTTTAAAATTTTTTAGACAACCCTAAAATTACTTTCACGCTCCTCTTTTCTTTTAGAATAAACCTAAACATCCTCAACGAACAGAACCACAAACATATCCAAGAACACATGGATGATTTTATTGATAATATCCAGAAATAAAACAGTATCCTTGGTTAAACCAAATGGCATAACTATAAATTTCCAATGGCCATGTCAAGTACAAAACATTGTTTTAGAATGTCTCCTTTCTTTACATTCAACTGATGGTACCCCAGCCTCAAGTCAATCATCGAAAAATACTGGTCTCCCTAGAGTTGATCAATAAAATCATCGATATGATGAAAAGTATAATTAATTAAACTGTGATGTTATTCAATGGTCTATAATCAATGAAAAGTCTCATTGAACCATATTTATTTTAAACAAAAAAGACAGGATCACCCCATGGGGATGTGCAAGGTCAAAATATACCATTATCTAATAACACATACAATTTCGTCTTTAAATATAAATTTTCAATTTGATCCATTCTATAAGGGGGTTTGGAAATTGTCTTGGCATCAGGAACAAATTCAAAAGTATATTCAAATTATTGATCAGGTATTATACCAAGTAACTCATCATAAAAAACATCAAGATACACATTTACCACCAGTACACCATTAATTTGAACACATCAATTTTTTCAACAATATGTGCAATGTAACATTGATTTCCATGTTTTACTAGTTTCTCATCATCCTCATGTATTATCAAAAGTAAGGGTTCTCTCTTGTACACAAACTAAAATTATTTTTGAAGATAAACCACATTATATCAACATTCAATCTTAGCATGATAAATAGAAAGTCAATCCATACCTAAAATAACATCAAACTCTACTAAAGGGAAAATAATAATGTTTGTAGATAGATTCTTTCAGCCCACAAAGACATTATAGTTCTAATAAGTTTTTTGTTTCAAAATTTCCTCTATGAGTTTTTACCCTATGTTTAGGTTTCATATCTTGAGATGGAATTCCCAATTTACACGAAAACATCTGAGAAATGAATGAATGGGTAGACCCTGAATCAAAAAAAACATTGGAATCATCTGAATAAATAAACATTGTACTTGATATTACATCATTCATTGGCCAAACATTTTCTTATGTAGTTAAAAATTATTTCACCATCCCCTTTTTCCTGTATTTTGGCTACATTCCCACATTTATATTCTTTTATGGACACTCATTTTCATAATAAAAAATATCAGTTCACTTAAAACATTTTACCATCGGATTTTCATTGAATTCTTGATCATCTTTCATACAGTTATGAGCAACATTACCAGACTTATCACACAAGAAGCACTTTCCACATCCTGATAAGCCCTGTCCAAAATGCTCTTTACTACACTTCTCAGAAAATGGATATTTAAATTTCTTACCTCCGGGCTTCATTGATGAATTATTTCCCTTTTACTTCCAATTGGACCTCTTCTTTTGTTTTCTCTCTTGGAACAACTGATCATTAGAAAACCTCATTTCTACATTCTCAAAACATCTGACAAGTTTATCATATATTTTTAATTCCATAGAGGATAAATCTATTCGATATCATAGCTTTACTCCAGAGTAAAATCTATTTATCTTACTATCAAGATCTCAGATTAAATTTATAGCATACCTTTCTTGTAACGTGAACTATTCTTTATAAGCAGCTATTGATTCATCCTGCAACCTCAATTCCAAGAATTCTTTTTCCATTCTAATTCTAACCACCTTAAGAAAATATTTATGAGGAAACATTCATTTGAATTCATCCTAATAAAGAGTATCAATCTCCTCACTATCCCTAATATTTTTCACTATGGACCACCACAAATCTTTTTCACCATGAAATCAATTATCAAAGTGACTAATGTAAGGTCGAAAAGATTCCATTTTTTTAAATTTATGGAATTATTTTGAGACGAAGAGATCTAACAGCGTGTGATTCCTTGGCCCGAAGTTCCAAGAATTATCCGTCTATGTTTTGATAAGATTTAATTTTCCCTCTTAAGTACATTTCCTGAAAATTTGGAATAAATATTAAAAGGCTGACCGGAACAGAAATCTGAGGGCCACAGTGCGTTTTGGATGGCGGGTTTACCCTAGGCATGATGTAAGTTTTTTTTTGGTGCATGCCTTTTGTGAGAAAACCCAAAAATGGGATAAACCTAAATAAAATAATAAAATAATGTTATTTAATTTTTCCAATGCATATAACTCACAAAAGGTGACTCAGATTAAAAATCTGATAACACCACTAAGATCATGACAGAAAGCATTATTTTGGAAAATACTATCAATGTCCGGTGCGAGCCAACAATAGAAGTTAGTTTTTGGCCATAAATAAAATAATTAAGTGAATATTATTTTATTGTTAAAATCCATATCTTCTAAACAGTAACCTGGATTGAAAATCTGAATGTCCCGATGAGTTCTTTGGGGCGTGTTCTCCTTATGCAGAGCCTAACCTCGACTGATGTGTGTCAAGGGTTACTGTTAATAATTTATTAAACATTATTATGGTATGTTTAGTAAATGTGTGGGGGACATTTTCTAAAGTTTGAATCGGTGTTCAGATTAAAAATATGGGGGTACCATTGAATCTGTAGCACCATGACTCACATAAGGGAGATTTTACTTTGACCATATTAGGTATGGAGAAAAAGGTATGTTTTGTGACTTCTTGAAATAAATTAAATAAAATAATTTTATTATTTCATTTTCTATCATATCCTATAATGGGAAAGAGGAGTGTGGGGCCAATGATGTATCAAGCCAATAAATTTCGTGACCTTTCCATCCTATGCAAAGACGTCATTTGGGAATTAGGAGGGTTTCTTATTTTATGAGACCCCATTAATTTCGCACATAGTTACTTACCCTCCCCCTATACTATATATATGGAGCTATGGGAGGAGTATCAGCACAACATCACCAAAAATTGATGTACTGAAGGAGTGTACTGACATTGAACCCTTATAGGACGGAGCTGATCCTAGCGGGAGGTGACAGGTGACATCGAACCATGAACCGAAGGATGACGTACAAGCAACATCTTTGAATGCCTATTGTGGGATAGAAGAACATCAGATCACCTTCATGCGTGGGAATTTATCTGACAATTTGAGGATGGAGGTTTATTTGTTTATGCATTTTAAATGATTTCCTCTTCCCCATTTTTGAGTACTACGAAGAACACAGACCAACCAACTAACGGGTTGATCAGTGATTCATTTGTTTTTTCCAGAGTTTTTTGCGAGGTATCTCTATAGGGTTTTTGATTTTTTGAATTCAAATGTATTTATTGAATCCCCATTATACTCCCCCTTGTTTAAGAGAAATGTGGAGGGAGCGGGCCCAATGAACATATGCATAACCCTCCGCTACTTTTATAATCTTACACCCTATATAGAAGACCGTCGGTGCGGCGGCACCGACTGACTATGAAGGAGGTCGTGCACCGACGCATGCCTCAAGAAGAGGCAGCAACCCAGAGCTGTGGCGGTCATCAGAGAGGCTAGTACCGGCCATCTGTAGAGGTGGTGATGCACGCCGGTGGTGAGAAAATTGTCACGGCTCTTCAGGTGCAGTGAGAGGGTGGTGGTGCTACCAGCGCACCACCGGGCAACAGAAGCAGCGAAGGCCAAACTCGTGTCTATGATGTGTTCCACTGAGACCGAGTGACAACAATGCAGCACCACCGCTTCATAAACCAAATGGCCTTTGGGCTGTTTGAGACTTCGGGAGACTAGAGGGTGACCACCACCGTGATGGCTAGGGTGGACCCCACAGCGGGCCACGCTCCCCTCGGACCAGACTATCCACCACATTGGGCCATTCCATGCACCCCCTCGGACCGGACCGTGCCCACCTCAGGTTGGGCCGCACCCCCCCCCCCCCCTATGACTAGGCCGCCTCCGAAGCATATTGCCGCCTTTGCGGGCCACCCCTTTGCTGGTTGGGTTTCCCCTTTGTGGGGGCCCTATATGGGCCTAGCCTCACTTAGGGGTTTCCCTTTGCAGGCCACCCTCCTTGAGGGTCGTTCTGAACCCCGGCCTAGCATGATGAGTCTTTTGTGTTATAGACTAGACTGGGTCGGGCCGGGTCAGTCCAATAGGGTTGGACCGAACCCAGGGCCCAAAACCATTTTAAGGGCCATAATAGGGGAACCGGGCATCTTTTGATGAACTTTCTATAACGCTGGGACACTTGTATCGAGATGATCCTTTCATTATAATCCAATTGAGTTTTAGAGGCAATTTGAGTATTACTGGGCTAGATTGAACCCAAATCTAACCAGGCCCTCAAAACTAAAACATTTATAACTCACAGACTGGGTGTTCAATTGATTCTATGTCTTTTGTGTTGGAACCCTTACGACATGGCGGTCCATTGAGTTACTCCTTTGTGGAGGTTAGTGGCGGGTGAGGTATGGATGATATCTCGAGTGGAAGAATCTATGGGACTCTCACAAACCAGGTACGTGGAATCTAGTTTTTGGCAACGAGGTGGGGTTTGGAGGCAGATCATACATAGGTTAGTACAAAGAGATCAGGTGTGGGTAAACCTCTAGAGATTTTATATGGATCAACACCTATTGGCCCTATGTGTATTAGAACCAAGAGGTCCTGTGTGGATCGACACCTAGGGTTCCTATGTGGATCGACACCTTTCTTTCTTATGTGGATCAGCAACTCGTGAACCGAGGAGGACAAAACTTAAAGAAGCATTTTGTGGTTTAGCAATATACAGATCCTAGGACGAGAAGATCTTGTGTGGGTCATTACGAGGGTTAATTACCTATTGATCATGTGTGGGCCAGACTCCTAATGTTCATAATTAGTGCCTCTTGAAAAAAATATAATGATATTGCTTCATGAATACTGATATGTACTTTTATACTTCACTGAAAACATGGTATGAGATGAGTCTCTTTATGAGTTGTGTCTATTGCTTTGTTTTTTGTGATTTAGATTATGCGTTGTGGTTTTCCTTTTCGGTATTTTATGATATTGTAGGGGGTCTTAGAATCCCTAATGAGTATTTTTATACTCACCCCTACATGGGATTCACCCTCACCTAGTTGTTCATTGTGCAGACGACAGACAGCTAGATTGAGGTTGATGGAGATGGCAGTATGCGGTACGTGTAGGAGACGGGCAGATGATGAGTGCTAAGGATGCGATCTGTACCTACCCTCCAGGTATTATACATTTTGGGTGATCTAGGGGATGCTATCTCTTTTATGTTGTACTTGTACATTTTAGTTGTGCATGTATTTCGTCCCATATACATTCTGTACACTTTTATTATAGGAGTTTTCTTCAAAGATTCTTCATGTAGTGTTCTCAGACTATGTGTTTGTATAAGATTAAATGAAATGCCTTTCCATTTTAGGGAATTTTCCTTTTGGTTCTAGTCGCCAACCCCTGGCCTTTGGAAGGCATGGTTGGGCCAGTCACGGCACATGCCCTAGGAGATGGGTCATTACAAAGTGGTATCAAACGAGTTCATCTCTACCAAAGAACTAGGACTCTGATCATTTCTGTGTGGTAATAGTGTTAGCTATAATGAGTTTTGTGTTCAGTTTGGGGGATATAGTTTTTGTACGGTGACCGACATATCCATACACCAGGACCCTAGATTCCAATTTCTGACTCAGTGCACGAAAACACTGATTGAATATGTTTTTGAAGATCTTTCCTTG
The DNA here is from genome assembly GCA_963277665.1 of Viscum album. Taxonomy (NCBI): domain Eukaryota; kingdom Viridiplantae; phylum Streptophyta; class Magnoliopsida; order Santalales; family Viscaceae; genus Viscum; species Viscum album. The sequence continues at coordinate 1,147,403,359 of OY728121.1, read as the reverse complement.
TGATCTATTTAAGCTAGTTCACTAGGAATAATATAATGATCTTGGAAGACCTGTTACTTATCTGGATGTTTCCATGTAGGAAACTATCATGAATTCCTGAGAGTGTAAATGATGACAGCCCACTGAGTGATGTGGATTTGGTGCATGGCCCTTTTACTGTATTGGAACCTTCAGGTGGTGTACCAACAACACCACCACCTATTGGGAAGCAGTTACCACTAAGCCGCACTGGCAGATGGTTCATGCTAACTAAGTGCATTTCATGTGTTCCAGTGTTAGATACCATATAGGTTTTGTGGTGAGACAGATCCCCAGGTTGCCGAGGACTAGCTAGAGGTTGTGGCTAGAGTTTTACACATAATCAGGACACCAGTAGATCTGATGGTGATCCTATCTTCTTGACTTTATCAGTACATTTCCATGAGTATGGTACACATTGTGATGATTATTTGGTATATGTACCATTTCCCAAGATGTTATCTTCGGTTAATGTGCCAGCTATATCACTTCATGTTGGTCAGAAGTTACAACTGGCAGTACCGGTAGAGGACACATGTAGGCTTAGTTCCATACACATGTTTCATCCTCAGATACCCTCACGTTCTTAGGGGAGCCCAATTCAATGGAGGATAAGGACTATATTGAGGTGGTTGTAGATATTCCATCTATCCAGGGAACTATTCGATCTAATGATGGTCCTGGTAGAGATCTTTCTACGTTGTTCGGCATAATGATGATAGGGTTTATGTTACTCTGATCTTGCAAAGAGGAGAATTTTCTGTAGACAATCATGAGAACAATCCTTAAGGAAGGGGGTATCATTCCTTGATGAGATGTGGGATAAGAGTTACCTAGAGCTTATACCACTTTGGCAGGATGACCTGTCAGTATCAGAGTATTCATCGAGTCGTACAGACAATCCTAGTTACTCAATGAATACAGTATGATCATTGCTTCAGGGATCGAACCTCCGAGCGAGGTGTGATTAATGACATTAAAGATATAACTATTCTTCTATGCATTACTACTTATTTTAGGGTGTTTGAGAGAACCCTTGTGGATGAATTTTCTTTGGTTGATTGAATATAGCCCATCAATGTTAGCAGTATGAAAGCTGGAAACTGACTCCAATCTCAGAGACTTGTGTATGGAAAATTGTTCAGGGAGAGGAAGTGATAGGTACACATGAATCTTCAGGGATGTATATGTGGATGTGGAGTAATAATGGATGCATGAGTTTGAATAAGTTTCAACAAGTTACAACCACCCACCCAATTTGGCCCCCAACATGCTCAAGGAGATGGAGGACATGGGAATGAAGTAGCTTCATGTGGTCAAGTATTGTTACCTAAGGTCACTAGGAATGATTAATGTTATGCTATGTGTCTAATACAAGATAACGTATTAATATACATAGGAACTATTCATTCTTCCTTTCAATAAATATTTTTCAACACATAGAGTTTCTGGTTAAACCATTGACATGATCATTACATATGGAGATTCCTTTTAGAGGATACTTGAAAATCACACTTTCTAATAATGTTATATGATCCATGGGGGATATTTTTGGTTGGAACCTCTTGGTGGCAGCATGATGTCCATATGAAGTTAGTTTGGGTATTGACTGAACATCCAAAGTTCAAACATAGATTACGAAAATTAAGAAAAAAGCTTCCGGTCTAACAACAATGTTGGAATGCTATTTTCCTTGGATTGTGAAAATGGAAACCTAGGAAACATAATATAAACTCATGAAAAGAAGATAGAAACCAATCACTCCTGAGTCGGCCAACCGTACCCTCATGTTAGTGGGAGTTTTGAGTTTTCAATTCCCAATAGAAGTTGCAGAGTGTGGGGACAACCATCCAAATAATGTTTCGAGGTTTACCTCACTGAAGGGAGAGGGACTTATACATCAACTGGGTAATACCGGTGTTTTGAACATGACCTTACTAGGGTAGAGGAACCCTTCTTAGCTATGACGATGAAGGGGATCCATTCCTGTTGATGGAGAAGTGTCAACAGAGATTCCAAGAGTTGAGATAAATACTGATGAGCAGAAAAATGCTACCCATGACCTAGAGTTAGCATCATTGGACATTTCAAAAAAGATATGCTAACAATACTTGATGGGTGAATGGTTTTCTATTTATAATGATCTTAAGAGTCTCAGGTATATCTTTTCAGAGAATGACCTAAAACTGAGACAACAATGATGACTAGAGTTCATCAAAGACTATGACCATGAGATAGTATATACTTATAAGAAGTCGAACATGTTAGTAGAAGCACTCTGTAGGAGGTATGGTCCAAAAATTATAAAGTGTGGAATTAGAAAAACTAGTCGTGTTTGCAGACATCCTTCATGGATAAATATAAAGCAGCATACCTCAAGTCTATGAATGTTACTCCACCAATTATTTAGCAAGATTGGGATGCACAACATGGAATGTTTAATGTGAGGCCTGACATGCTCAGATATCCTTAGAATGGTCTCCTCAATGATTTTCTGAAGTCAAGGAGCATGTCGTTATCTTCAGAGGACACACTAGTTTACTAGTGATGCTTTGGCAAGAGGTGTTGAGGGAGTTCGAAACATCCCATTTAACGATACATCCAGGAGTGGGGAAAAATGACCAGGATCTCTAGCATTAGTATGCCTGTCTAGAGATGAAGGAATAAGTGGCATGTTTTGTGTGACGATTCCTAACATGTCAGAAAGTGAGGACTGCACAGAACTGGCATAATTCTTATGCCGGTAGGAGACATAGATCCTTGGAGTTCGAGGATGGAGACCAAGTCTTCCTATAAATCTCACCACGATGGGGACTACAAAGATTTGGGATAGGATATAGGTTATCACTGAGGTTTATTGTTTATTTCCTCATACTTCAAAGTATGGTCGAGATGGAATACCACTTGGCACATCCACCGCATTTGGAGAGGGTTCATGTCATCATCCACGTATCCCTGCTGGGGAGATACCTGCACGACCCGCCTCACATTAGCGAACACAGTGAGCTGGACTTTGAGGATGGATCGATGTTTACGGAGGTTCCAATATATATTGCGGATCAAAAAGAGTGGTTCCTTCCTGGGATGTCGATAAATTTGAAGGGATGTCTATAGTAGAATAGGTACCTCCATGAGAGCATATTGGAGTGGAAGGCTCAGATTCATCCTCAGTACTCCCATTTGTTTCCTTAGTTTATGTAGTGTATTTTGGGGACGAAAATCCCTTAGGTGGGGGGAATTTAATGTCCCATAATCTTAAAATATTATTTTAATCTATATAAAAATATTTCGAGACCGCTAAATCTGATGGTGCGTGATTTAGAAGCACGAAGTGCCGAGAATGATCTGTCGAAGTTTTGTTATGCTTTAATTAGAGCGCGTAAGTAGTTTTCATGAATAATAGTAATAAAACATAAATGGATTCTCTGATCAAAAATATAATGGCACCATTTCTTTTAGGATTTCAGTTTTATCCTAGGAGTGACATAAGATTAGTCGACGCAGTCATCCAGCGAGAAAATCCCAAAAGGGGATAACCATAAATAAAATGATTAAATAAAGTTATCTTACATTTTAAATTCTTATTACTCATGAACGATGTCTCGGATTAAAAATTTGTGCCCCCTGATGTTAATGTGAGGGTATGGTTTCTTTAGGAAGATACTAACATTGGCCGGCGTGGGCCAACAAAGGATGTTTGTTTTTGGTCGTAAATAAATAATCAAGTACCAACTATTTTACTGTTAAAATCCATAACTTCTAAATGGTAACTCAGATTGAAAATTTGAGAGTACCATTGAGTTTTTTTGGATGTGTTATCATTATCCAGATCCAAATCATGACCATCACGGGTGGAGGGTGAACATTAAAAATTTATTAAATATTTTTACGGAACATTCAGTTAACATGCAAGAAGAATTTTTAAACATTTGAACTGGTTCTTGGATTAAAAATATGAGGGAACCATTAAATCCACAGCGTCGGGATTCACTTATGTGAGACTTTACATTGACTTTGGTAGGTTTGGGGAAAAAAATTTCTGTGACTTTTTAATTGAAATGATATAAAATAATTTTATTATTTTATTTTCTTTCATATCCTCCAATGCACATTCATAGTGTGGGGCCAGTGATTTTTCAAGAAAATAAATGGCTTCACCTGCCAATCGTAAGTTACAATGTCATTGGTGGAGTAGTAAGGTTCATAATTTTATGAGCTCCCATTAATTCCCCACATCATTAATTACCCTCCCCTCTTCTATATATAAGGTGGTTGGGGAGGGGTATCGACACCGCTTCGCCAATCCCTGAAGTGTTGAAGGAGTGCAGTGACACTGTACCCTTAGATTATAGAGCCGATCCCAATAAGAGCTGAAGTGTGACTCCGTACCACGAACCAGATTACGACATACGAGCAATGGCGGTGGAATCCGGTTGCAGGAATGAAGAAAATATCCCCACATTAAAGTGGTGAAGTTTCTCTGATGATTCGAGGTAGGGGTTTTATTCGTTTACACTTTTAATGGATTTCCTCTTCCCCATTCATGAGTACTATAGTGAACTTGGACCAACTGACTAACTGGTTGATCAGTGATTCATTTGTTTTTATGGGATGTTGTTGTGGTGTATCTCTGTAGGGATATTCATTTCTTATTATGATTTCAAGTTATTTAATTAAACCAAAATTATTCTCACACTTGTTTACAAGCTAACGCGGAGGGCGTGTGCCAAACGAACATGTCATGAATCCTCCACCACATTTCTAATCTTACACACTGTATGGGAGACTGTCGGCATGGCAGAATCAACCGACTATGAAGGAGGTTGTCTGCCGACACATGCCGCAAGAGGATCCTGTGACCCAGAGCCACACACATTCCTCATAGTATCTAACATCGACCGACCATTGGAGGTATTGGGGAACTCCACCTGTGTGAAAAGGGTCATGGCTCATCAGCAGCGACGAACAGTGGAGGCGTCCGACACGACAATTGGAATGAAGGCCAGTCATAGAAAGGGGGTGGCATGGAAAGTGCATCGCTGGGGAAAAAATGTTGTGACAGAGGCCAAACCAGCACCTCCGGTGGGTTCTACGGCGACTGAGCAATACCCGTGTGGTGCAGACGCTTCACAAAATGAATGGCCTCCAGGCCATTCTGGAGTTCAGGAGGCCAGTGTGGTCCAACCCCCCTGCTGTATAGGGTGGACATCACAACAGGCCACACTCACCCTAAAACTGGACCGGCCCTGCCTCAGGCAGGGCCGTGCTCTGCCGAGGATTAGACCATGCCCCCCTGGTGTCGGGCCGCGCTCCCCCTCTGACCAGGCTGCAGCCGTACCAGGCGTCACCCCCTTGCGGGCCAGGACGCCCCTTTCCGAGCCACCTTATTTGGGCATGGCAGCCATAGAAGACTCCTTTTGAGGGCCGGGTAAGTCCGATAGGGTCGGACCGGACCCTGGCCCCACCAGGCCTATAAAATTTTGAATGTCTATAACCTAGAAACCATGCGACCATTTGGAAAACCATCTGCAGCGATGAGACCCTTGGTTCTAGATGATTCGTTTTGGTATAATAGACTTATGTTTTGGAGATAGTTGGTGTACGACCGAGATGGAACAAACCTAAATCCAAGTAGGCCCTTAGAGCTAGAACACTTATAACTCAGAGACAAGGTGTCTGATTGATGTGACGTCTGTCGCGTTGGAACCCTTGCGACATGGAGGTCTATTGGGTTACTCTTTAATGGATATTAGTGGTAGATGATCTATGAATGATATCTCAAGTGGTAGTCTCTATGGTACTTGGGCACACTGGGTGTGTGGAATCCAGTGGCTAGTAGTGAGGAGGGGGTTGGATACATATCATATAGATGTTAGTACCAAGGGATCCTATGTGGCTTAGCATCTAGTGGTCCTGTCTGGCTCATCACCTTGCGGTCCTATGTGGCTCAGCACCTAGAGGTCCTGTGTGGATCTACACCGAAAGGTCATGTGGGGATCCTCACCTAACGGTCCTGTGTGGATCAGCACCTCGCGACCCGATGTGGACCATCCTAAAATCATCATGTCATGGCTCTGGGATATAATTATCTTGGGTTTATTAGATCCTATGTAGGTCACTACCGGGGTTAGTTACCTATTAATATGGTGGGGGTCAGTCTCTACAATGTCAACATGAGTGCCTCTTGATAGAATGATATAATCTAGCTTCTCGACTAATCATCTGTACTTCTATACTTCATTGAAAACCTGGTTTGAGCTGAGAATATTTTTTGACAGTGTCTATTGATTTGTGTTTCATGATTTAGATCATGTATTTGGGTTTTCCTTAGTGGAATTATGATATAACTTCTAGGGTATTAGGGTCCCTACTAGGTATTGTAATACTCACCCCTGCATGGACTTTGCTGAAACCTTGTTGTGACTTGTGTATAAGATGAATAGTGGGGTTGAGGTTGAGGGAACTGGGATTAGGCGGTACACAGAGGATATTAGAGGATGAGGAGTGCTAAGGATGTGATCTGTTCCTACACATCAATTAGGATTCGTGCTGGATGATCTAGGGGATGATTTCTTATTTAACTTGTACTTGTACTTTTCAGTTGAGATTGTATTCTTACCCCTTTACTTTTAGTACACTTTTACTACATAATTTTACATCATGGTAGATTCTAGTTTTCTTCTCAGACCATATGTTTGTACATGATTAAAGAAAATGACTTCCCGTTTTAGGGAATACGTCTTTTGGTGCTAGTAGTCAACCCCTGGCTTTTGTAAGGAGGAATTGGGGTTTTTCGCGGCATGGGCCCTGGGGGACGGGTCATGAATACTATCCTTTTGATGTTATGAACACCCCATGAAATAAAAAATCATCACTAGTTCTTTAATCCACACTTCATGTAGCAGAAGGTCAGATGATCTTCTAAATGATGGTGGATGTTGCCTCATGAAATTCCACACTACTGACATGTTCCTTTGTGTTTGATCTATCTGATCTCATGCATGGATATCACCATTATTTACAGAATGAGCCAACTATTCTATCACCGTAACAAATGATTCATATCCTATTTTGACTATATCAGGTTTCTGATTTTGAAGGTAAATCTCCTCTGTATGCCTTCCATACATTGCTTCCATATTTACTCTGTAGAAAACCATTCTAAAAAAATAAATATCTTAGGTTTTGAAACATGGTAATATGTAAAAGATATATCATTTCAATATTTCCATAAAATAATTTATAGATATCAATTTAACAATATCAAAACTCTTAAAGTCATCTAAATCGACCTTTGATATTAACTATAAAAATGGGGCCTGAAACATTAGTTAATCTTTAATTGTGTTAATAATTCAAATTGTGGATCTTTTCATGTTTAGAGATATAGAGAATTAGGTAATATCATATACATAACTACGTGAGTATTATATGTTGACACTTCTACAAAGTATCTATTTTATTCATAAAATAAAAAATCTTAATAAAAGTGTCATATATAGTTCCATATATTAGGGATCAAGAATTTTCCTAGATCCCATCCTTGAAACTATTCCACTTTATGTTCAGTGAAAAACATTTAAAAAACATGGGATAAACATAAAATTTTCAATATGGGATACCCAATTAAAGAAAAAATTTAGTTGTTCAAAACAACATGTAAATCTAGAATTCATTATCATAAATAATACCTTTCATATTCATGAATTAGTAAATACTAATCATTGAAAAAAAGATAATTTCGTACCTTATTGTAACCAAAATATTACAATAAAACCCATTTAATGCACACATAACATATAAAGGTAACTTGGGACACAAACATACTTAGATGAAATAACCATGCGGTCGACTTCCACACGTATCACTAAATGGAATATCCAAATGGATGACTTCCAAACACAATGAATTAGAGGATATAATGAAAACACCAATCCTATTTTATCACGGCCCCACCCATCATTTGGTTTATCACGTAACCACCCTTCAAATGTCCTTGTATAATTATAAAATCACTACCCCTAAAATATTGAAAATATAAACATTTCACTAATAAAATTTCATTTCCAATAACAAGAAATAATTTCAAGATATTGAAATAATCAATACATTTTGAAAACCAAATTCAATACCAAAACACCCAAAAAAAGAAAAAGGTATTTATTTTCCATTTTAAAACATGAAGGCTTATAGAGGAATCCAACTAACAATTATGGTGGTGGAGAGGTCATTGTCACTTGGGTCGTTAAAAAAATTACTTTTGTCATTTAGTAAAACACTTCATAGAAAAAATATTCCCTCTGAATGAAATTAAAATTAAAATGGGTTTATTATATACCGTAAAAAAATAACGCGGTGTATATTATCAAAACATACCTCAATGAAAGAAGATTTAGACGAAGTCCCTTACCTCGTGTCGGAATTGGCCTGTTCATTCTATAATTTCCTGAATAATAAAATTAAGATAAAATAATCATAAATAAGAAAACATTTCAAGTTTATTAATCCTTTTATATCACTTTTTACATTTCTATAACAATTATTTTATTATTTGAGATCATATCTGACATTTTGACGATGTTCGGACCATGAGTTAAAGATGAACTTTTCATAGTTATAATTTTCCATGTGGTCAAAATTCCATTATCTACAGAATGATATTTATGATTTATATATCATTTATATCATATATATATAGTATATATATGTATTAATAATAGTATATAATATTTGGTGATAAGAAATGAAATCCATAGTTCGTGGAGATGTTAAGTCGTGTGTACGCATAAATGCTATATTCATTTCTATTTTGTATTTTAATGGAATAAAAATTAATTATAAATAGGTATATTATATTTAATGTATATTATCATATCTAATTTCATTATCTCCATCCTTTATATTTCCCATTTATGCCATGAATGAGTCATATCATTTTGAGGGGGTGGTATTCCACACTTCCTCAAATGAATTTATCATTTTTACATATTATGGAAAACATATAGGTATGATGTAAATGAAAAATAAATTAGTTAATAGAAAATATAAATATAATATATTTCACATATAAATATAGTCCCATCATAATGGACACCATGATAGTCGGTTGGAGATATTTGAACAATCATTGTTTCGTGGGGTATAAGTTTGTCGTCCACAGAGACAGTATGTTTGTATCCATTAAATAGAGGTATGTGGAAGTGTAGTTATAATACTTATTATAAATACATACTAGTATATATAAAATACTTTTTTGTTATAAAAGTAAGAAATAAATAGTGTTCAGGGTGTTGCAGAATTAAAATAAAAGAAATGTACTTAAAAGAAAACATTACCTTTAAATCTGGTATCTTCATTTGGATTGAACGAAATAATTTACTAGAAGCGCCTTCTACCTATGTAAATACTTTTAGAAGGAATATAATGATATTAATCTTCATTAAGATGAGTATGGACATGATAAGGGGCATGAGAGGTGTGAGTACTGGGTTAGAGGTGATTACTTCTTATAAGGGGGAAGAGTTTCTCTTTAAGAATGATTGAAAATAATATTTTATTATATATTGATTTTCGTTTTCCAAAGGACCAAAACACATTAATGTTGAGATAAAATGACTCTTATTCGAAATAAAATAATACAATAATAATTTGATAGGTTTTTTATATTGTTTTAATTTTTATAATCTTATATATTTAAATCATTCATTAATGAGGTATACACTACATCATAATATCTTCATAAATAATGTTATTTATATGATGTCTAAAAATTATAAAAAAAATTCCATGATGTTGGAAATTTTTTTAGCTTAAGGTGAATATTTATTGTAGACAAGATAATGTTTATAACCCCATGAAAAAATTTATTTACTAAAAGATATATGTTTAAGTTATTTTTGTCTTTAATTTAAATTAATTAATATAAAGTGTCACTATGACTCCCACGTGGCTCCATGGGGTCCCAAAATTGACCCAAGGATTCCCATAGTCTGAAATGTATCATAAAATAGTATTAGGTCACATTTTAGGGTAATTTGATATAATTATATAATTATTTATTACCATTAATTAACATATTTATGCTTTAACCATGCTAAATAAAATATATACTAAAGTAGATATTCATAATGAATAAAAATAAAAGATACGTATTGACAAAATTATTTCCTTTTGATTAAAAATATGGAATCCAATTTTCCAAATTCTAAACACATTAGTGTAAAAAATTAATTTAAAATTAATTATTGTTGTCAAAACAAAAAAGTGTGTTTTTAATGAAATAATAACTATCAAAATATTGATTCTTTTTTAGGCCCAATTTGAATGTAAAATTACATAGAATGAATTAAATAGGATTAAATTAGAAAAATATAATATAATTAGAATTTAAAGCTAATAAAAATATAATATAAACATATAAATAAATTAGATTAAAATGCAGTTTTGAATTAAAATACAGTACTTTTCACAATTCATTAAAAAATGAAAATTATCAGAAAAATAACAAAATATCATAAAATGTATAACTTGATTTCCCAATTATAATGAATAATATTATTTTGTAAAATAGAAAACAGAAAATAAAAATAAAATAATTCAAAATGGCTCGCCATGAAATGGCGGTAAAATGAGCTTTTCATAAATAATAGACTATATATGCTTAAAATTGGATTATTTCTTATTTTAAGCTTCTAAAATTTATTATATAAATGTAAAAGAAATTAAAAAACATGTATAATCATATTGATGTTAGGTCGGTTCATTCCTGTAATTACAAAAACTATGCGTTAACTACTATTTAAAATAATATTATATTATTATTTTATATTTCGGTATAAGTCCACGTTGTGTGAAACATAAGATTTAAAAGAAACACATTGTTGCATATTTGGTATTCCATCAAATGTAGCATCACCTTTAATGTAAAATTAATATTTATATAAAAAATATTAATAAATATGGAAATTTTATATTCTTTATTTACCTGTGATGTTATAGTATTTATTTTTTCGCTGTTTGTTTAATTTTTTATATATGGGAGAAATCATTCCATTGTAACACTACTGAGGCCCTCAGTAATTCTCACCAGCCATATAGGATTGGGAACACCACATGGGACTCATTGCAGGCTGACCTGGGAGACCATTTCGGGGTCTACTCGGGGTTGTTTGCGAAAAATGGTATTATAGGAGGTTGGCTTTTAGAAGACCTTGATTTTTAGAGAACCCTTGTCATTTTATGTGATATAAAGTTATATTGAGTAGTATTTTGGTTAATTTAGGGGTATAATTGGGAAACTTGTCGTGGAAACATCCTCATTTTGATCATCATGTTTCCATGGGAATTTCAATTTTATTAGTGTCTTTGATTCTTGTTGATTTTTTTTTTGTTTTTAGATACATCAAGGGGAGTTTTACTAATGGTCTTGGTGAGCTCGTAGGTCCCAATAATCCAATTGGAGCTGGGTAATTGTATTAATAATGCACTCCATGTTGGTGGTGTGTTTTTCATGTGACTGCCAACCATATGGTCAAGTCACCCACTGACATTAGTTCCTATTTGAAGGTCCCCTAGGACATTCTTCAATTCAAATTTATTTTGAAAATCCTTGTGTGTTGATTTTGGAAGTTCTTTTTCAAAATTTTATATAATAAATGTTTTGGAAGGTTGGATATTTTGAAGGAATCATTGGAATAATGTGAAACTAATTTAATGGGATTGGATTTTCCCCAATCAATACTTGTTGTTTTTTAAAATAATTTTTTTAAATCAATGATTATTTTATAGTGATTCTGAAACATTCTTTTAAATGATGTGATTCAGGCTATTGAAAAGTGTTTGACTCTGATAAATTGGTTTTGGAAATTGGTTTTCAATTTTTTGTGTTTTCCAAGAAAGGGTATTGGTCTCTATGGCCATCATATTATGAAAATATACCTTAGTGAATTTTTGAAAATAGTGAATAGATTATTAAATGGAATGCTTGTTTTGGTTGTTTTTTTAAAATAAAAGAAAGGGTTTCTAAATCAAATGGATCTTGAAAAGGTGTGGCTTTTTGAGTTGATGATTTTGTTTTGGAATAAATGGTGGGGATATTGATTGATAAATGTGGGGTTTCTTTTTCATGCTTGGGAATATGGTTATTTGTGTGGAAATATGAAAATAATTTTTTACTTGGCGGTTAATGTGCCTATGGAAGGTAAGTGATTTTTGAAATGGGTTGAATTTTTTGGCTTGTAAAATGAGGTTGTTTTTTTTTCTTTCGTGTTTTCATGGGTTCTCACTTTCATGATTTTGTATAGATATGTTTATAGATGCCCTATATGGAATAGTGCTTCCCTAGGCGACAAAGGAATGCACATGTGAGTGAGAATTGATGAAAAATCATTTGGTGAAAGTGAAAATACATCAAGTTAGTTAATTTTTTAAAAGTGTTTTGAGATGAAAAATTGTGGAATTTGTTTATAATCTGATGGTTATGTGGCTGGTTATTCCTATGACAGAAAAGTTTTTTTATTCGGTATGATTACTTGTGATCTGGAAGTCATAATTATGTTCTGTTTTGAGATGGTATCTTGTCGGTGGGATTGTTCTGGAGTAATGATCTTTGGGTTTCTACAGAAGTTATTTAGATGTTGTGATATGTCCCTAGATGGTTCTATATTGAATGATTTCTAGTTTTTAGCAAAAGGATTCATTTGAAGGGTTAAATCTACCACTTTGAATGATGCCTCAACCCATTTGTTGGAATATATGGCTATTTGGGATTAGAATAAAACACCTTCCTGATATAGTGAATCACTCAATTGTGGTAGTTGTGCTTCGGGATATTGAGGGGATTCACCATGATCCTTGTTCATTCTACTCACTGTTCTGAGTGATAGTGAATGTCGATGTGTATCTTCCAAATATCTATTTGGGTAATGTTCTGTTGTTTGATCTAGTGAGTTCCATGGGGCATTGTTATGCATAAATCCAAGATATGAGACTATTGATGCTTCAACCACTAGATCTCCAACCATATGAATTTTCCTTTTTTCCAAAGGGTGTGTTGGAGTTACCCCTCATGAGATGTATATGGTTATACCATATTGGATGAGAGATTCTATTCAGTGTTCTTGTGTGGACTTCCATTGTTAATTGGGTGCGGTCTTTGATTTTATACATCCATTAGTGAAGTGTTGTGGGTGGCTTTCAGCTTCGGTATCTACAATCCAATCATTGGGCCCCTTCCCTCCCCACCTAGTGTGGTGGTGATTTTTTGTACATGAAATGATATTTTCATATGTTCTTTTCCCCTCCATTCATGAGTGAGGATACTAAATTATCTTGTTTTGTTTGTAATGGTCTGTGTTGCAAAGCCATTGTATGAGATTTCTGGTTGACCTTGGTCAGAGAGGAATAATTCTTGATCATGTGGTCAGCTTGTTTGGTCACTGTTGGCGGGTTCGTAATGGTAGGGAGTCTGTTCTAGCCTCCAATGAAATAATTGACATTAATGGTGTTATTTGGATTGGGTTGGTCATTGGGATATTTGGTATAAGTACAAACAATATAATCTTGGATAGGTTATATATTAGTGGCTTGATCCTTCCATTGATTCTTGGGAATTGGTAGTGAGTTGTCATTTCGTTTCGGGAAAGAGGTTCAAGATCCATTTTGGTGGGTGAAATTTTCTTGGAATATGTTTCAATAATTTTTTATATGGAATCCATATGCATTGATCAATCAGTTGGAATGTATTATGGCTTTCTCGGGGCGGAAATCTTTAATAGTGTGGAGAATTTTCACACCTGAGTTTCAATGTCTTGGTTTTGATCTAGTTTGTTGGAAATAAAGAACCCTTTATTGGATTTTGGGTGAGTTGAAGGTTCATTTTTGACGTTCAATTTATTAATAATCATCATAACATGGGTTCTTTATATCTTGTTTGGGGCGTTTTAGGTGAAAATGGTGGTTACTTCATGTTTTGGGCCAAACCATGAGCCTATTTCTAGATTTTAAAATAAAATTTATTTGTTTAATAACTCATTCATATTTTAAAATTTTCACCCATTCCAATTCCCACATGGTTTTCCCTAACGTATTCAAAAAACCATATCCATTTGGACCCACAAGTAATTCATAATCATGGTGGATTTGAGTGATTTATTCACGTATTGGGTCAGGAAGTGAGCCCATTTCTAGGATTAAAAAACATATTTTTTTCTTTTATTTCATATTCATTTATTAATATTTTCATTCATTCCACATGTCACTTGATCCCAAAAATCCTAGGCGCTCCCCCATGTTCCATTTTCCCACTTTGGACATTGTCTGCATTAGGGATTCGGGACAACATCCCCAAGGTTTCTCAAATCATGCATTTTTTAAAAGGTAATTTGTTTCATTCATAAATTATTCATTTTTTAGACTTTTACCACGGAATAATCTTTCCCTAGTATTTCCAAACCAATGGAGCCATTCCATTGAGTTCCAAGCCATTCCATATCCTCTATGTGTGTGGATCTAAGAGAAGATTAAGTGTCCTCTAGTTATCAACGCGAGTTTCCTTCTATTTTCTCAACCTACTGCATTATCATTCAAATTTTTATAGGTTGGGTATTCTCCCCTAGTCATGAACAGACTACAGTTCTATCATACCATTATTTTTTATGGGTGTTTGTTCTCGTTTGGGTCTGGTATTCAAAGTTTTTGGTTTTAAAAACTGTCATATGATGTTATCTCATGTCCATTTCCATTTATCCATGGTTTTGAGTTAGGTTCCCCCAAGAAATACATTTATAATTCATTATTAATTTGTTTATTTCTTTTTTCAGCTTATATGAATTCAAGGAATTGTTGTTCACACATATTCTTATTTATGTAGTCTGCAATAATGGTTTCTTATGCATTGTTTTGTGAAGATTGTTTTGTTTTGGTTACAGTGTGCACACTAAGTGTTTATTTGAATGATACATTTTCATTGAGACCTATTATATAATTATTAGAACCTATTTTATCTATTTATATATATTTTTGGCCTGAAAATTTGGTTTTATAACATTTTTATTGTGAAATAGTGTATGTTTTATTAATTGTTGCATGCCTCATTTTCGGGAAAGGTTTCTGTTAGATTTTGTGTCCCAAAGGTGATATAAAATGATTGTTTTCACTTATAAAAAATATTTACTTCTTGTGATTAAATGTTTATTTGGAACCTTATTTGTGTTTCAATCTGTATTGGGGTTTTATAATGAAGTGATTATCAATTTTTAGGCTACATGTACATGTATTCTCGGTAAATGGCTTGTTTGGAACCCTTATAGAAATGGATGGGTTTTGACTGTGTAACATGAGTTTTTGAGGGTTTAAATTATATTATATATATCTACCAATGATGTGTTTAAACCACTTTACAAATATATTAATTGATAATTTTTTTAAATTTTGTTTTTGTGAATAATTCTTAAAGGCATGTATGGAATTTTTCTTTCAAAAATGGTATTCATGTGTAATTCATGTTTTATCATCTGGATCCATTTTATGGTTCATAAATTAAAATTTTAAATTGTTTTGTTGCTGAAAAATCTAGTTTTATATGGTATTGGTGGGTGTTTCATCTTAAAAGATCATTTTTAAATGGATTTTATGTGCATATATTAATTATAATTCTTGAAATTGTATTATGAAATCATTAAGTGCTTTATTGGCCCCTAAAGGTTATGTCAAACATTGTTAAGGGTTGTTTGATGTGTGTATGATTTGGAAATGAAATTTTCATTTGAATAAATTTTTGTGATATCATTTGTAACATTATTGAGCATAAATAGGGAATCCTGGGTATCCAGGTGGGTGGACATGTACATGTATGCAAGTGATTCAGATTGATTACACCCATTTTTCATGTATCATGTTGGACAAAGAAAACACTATCTAAACTACAATGATGATATTGGGTACCACTTGGTTATTGATATTTGTTCCCTAGTAGTGGCTCATGCACACGAAAAATTTATATTTATGGTTACTTTTACATCAAGATACGAGGTACCTGGACCCCACAACCAACTAGTGCATAGGGGTGTTCCCATGGATTTTAAACATTGTAAATTTTGTACTCACCCTTGGAATACGGTGTGTTTGGTTCATAAATTCAGTATCATGTGTGTTTTAATTAAATTTTCATATTTTTAACGCATCTCCCTTGAAAACTATTTTAATTCTGAAGTTCCATCTCTTTGAAATTAGTTACTAGAATTTCCTAGTTATGAAAACGTGCAACCATTTTACAAATAAATTATTATTTCCCGAATCCATGTTCAGAAAACATACATTTATATATTATATTTCAAACATGTAATTTATGATTCTTTTATTTTAATGTAAGTGCATTGGAGATAGAATATTTGGCTATCATATTGCATTTCAATAGTCACTACAATAGTCTTTTTCTATTTTGATCCCTTGAGTAGGTTTCCACATGTGTTCGATCACCTTGGGAGACATTTAATCGATGTGTTGGATAATGACGAGTGGGGTTAAATGAATTTAGATTGTTCTCATATTTTTCCGGTTGAGTTGAATCATTCAGTTATACTTGTCATTTTTTTAAAACAATTATGTCGGTAAAACATTTATATAAATGTGTATGGGGATATCCATTTCATTCCCTAGTTGGTTAATTGTGTATATGTTGAAAATTGTTCCCCTATCACACTACAAATGTCATTAGTTCTTGTCTCCATCGAAGGAGGATTGGGAACACTCCATAGGACCGGTCATAGGATGGCCTAGGTGACTGGTTTAGGGTCATCTCGAGCTGGTTTGTAACACCTACACACACTTTCATCAAATGGGTAATGAACATAACATTATTGTATATGGAAAATCACTGCCTCACAGAATGATGGAATTAATTATTATATTAACACCAATCATGGTTTGAAAATATTTTTGACATAATATTTTAATATTATATATATTATATTTATGATGTATTTATACTTAATTAATTTTTATATAAAACATATCTTCATTCCTTCCATTTCTGGTAAATATGATAACATCATTTATGGATGTGTGGACTAACTCTTACTCAGAGCAATGCGATTTGTTCACACTTTTCATGGAATGTTTAAAGGACAGTTTTATAAAATTTATGTGTTATTTATTACATGATAATACTAATAGAGTGATAATATATATACATATATTTCATTTACATCTTCTCATTCAATACTGCAATAAAATTGAAAAACATTCATTCTTATATATGTCTTAATGTCTCTATAAAAGGTGTTTTCAATTTAATTTTTAAATATTTTATATACTAGTATAAATATTTATATTCTAAAAATATATACATATTTCTATCATTAGTTAAAATATAGAAATAATTAAATCAAGATCTATGAATGTGGATCAACAATTAAAAGTCAAATGATATATGAAAAACAGAGAGGATGGTACCTAAAACGTAACATCAACATTGAATTTTAATAAATAGACAATATAAAGTAATAATAAAATCATATATGTGTCTAGAGTTAATAAAAATGAAACATTGGTATAATTATAATAATATTGTATTCATTATTTAAATGTTTTTAACGTTTATAATGACAGCCATAACTAATGCAAGGGTTTTCTCATCTCACTTTTATTTTTCACGAGACATTACCCTTGTTTAAAAACTATTTCTCTTATTTGGTTTATATAATTATGATGATTTTATTTTATGATAATTGTACTAATTATTAGTTGGATTTAAATATCCAATTTATTATCTATCATTAATGGTGGTTATGGTTCAAATGTTTGAAAATAAAATTTGTCTCAATTTTCATTCATTGAGACACATTCCATGTTACACAACAGCATTATTATAGAAGGAGTACATAATTCCATTTTACATGTTATATAATTATAATAATTATTTTAACTATAATTTTATGATCCACTTAATGTATTTTTCTTCCATTGGAATTTGGAGTCAGTTTTACCAAAGTATTGAGAGTTTTTGCAACAATCTCATATTTTATCGGTGTTACTTTTGATGATGCTTCCATTGATAATATATTACAATCCATCTCATAATAACTCTCATTATGTTTATTCTGATTTTGTTTTTAATCATATAGTCATGTATTTATACCATTTCCCACTCATTGGTACTTATGATAATTAATTAAATGCTTTTAAAAAAATCAGAATTTTTTCTCTCTTCGGTCGGATATATGTTTTCCATGAAAACTATTTTTTATTAGAAATATTAAAACAGTTATAATATTTTCCTTATATTTTTAAAATAAATTATTACCCTTTTTTACATTTTCAAAATATTTAATCCAAATAAATATTCGAATCATTTTTTACAATGTCGTATTTCTAAACATTTTATGGCACCGAAGGAATGTTTGACATATATAGATTTACCAATCGTTATGACTATTAATTCCTTAAGGATTATTTTTTAAGATTACAAGATTATTCATAAAGAAATTTTTTTTGGATTTATTAACATGATTTCAATTAAAATTCAATAAAAACTGCTTTCACTGGATTTTCAGGATTTTTTTATAAATTTTCCTAGTGTTTTCAATGAAATTTCTTTTCAAAAAAAAATTCAATATTTATTTACAATGTTTCAAATAATTTTAAAGAAGTGTTTTAAAAAATAAATTCATGATTTCATTATATTTTATCAAATTATTTTCAAATAAAAAATCTCTCAAAAATTATTATTCTTTATTTATATTTTTTCAAGGCTATATTTATAAAAAGTGTTTTTTACTTAGTTTTATATTATAAAAATAATTATTCAAAAAGAAAAAGTTATTTTACTCAATAAATTTATAAAATTATATTTAAAATCATTATTTATAAGAAAAGTATATTTGGAAATTTTTATGAAATTTATTTTAAAATAATGTATATTTTCCATAAAAAATTGTCAATGAGATCTTACAAAATCCTTATCTATATAAAATGACGTCAGTTGAAATAGTTTATTATTTACCTGGGAAATAATATGAGGATTTCATTCCTATTATTCCTTTAATGGTGTATGTTTAAAATAAAAATTAGTTTATAGTAACAATTTTCTTTACTGGGGTCATATTCTTATGAAACACACTTCTTTTATAGATTCATGCTTTGAGAAAGTGATTATGAAAACTATATGTTTTCTAAATGTTATAATATGACGACATATTTTTTATGCCAATTTCATTTCATTTGTTATGTAATGATGCTTATAAATCCCGTATTTTTTAATGGGTCATGCTATAATTTATTTTTCATTATCTTCTGGAAGACATATGTCTTATTATATTATTTTATGGGTGAGGACTATATCTCCCTCCAATAAATTTGGTAATGATCTATATCTCATTAGATAATGTTAGAAATCATGTTGATGGGATTGATCCACAATGGAAAACATGTGTGTCCTAATCCATAAGGGGAAGAATTCACGTGTTGATAGATAATGGGAAATAGGTGGGTCCACATTATTGATGGGAAATTGGTTGGTCCTGATACACAATAGAAACCATGTGCATAATAATCCACAATTGGAAGGAGGGTCCTTCTGATCCACTATGGAAATAGGTGTGACCAGATCCACTATTTTGATAGTACTAGTTGTTATCCATGACACATGAAATGTTTTTATATAGGTATTTAGGGTCCACACTAATATTAAATGATATTATGGTTTATGGTTGATTAATGTTGATTTAACATCCTTGTGGTTCATGTCTTATGAACTCCCATGGATTATCCCATGGCACATCTGTATGATCTTTGACATGTGGGTTATGATATTAAAATATTCTTCACATGTTATATTGCCCTTATTTTCATGTTATTCATATGTATATCCTTTATTTTACTTTAATAAAATTATGAGATCTCCCTTCCATAACATTTAATTTCCCCTAGTAATTTAGAATGGTTTTAAGGAGAATTACTAATGTAGAATATCTTGGTAGGAAATATTGAATATATATCACCATGATAGAATATTTTTTCCAAGAATCCAAATACACTAAATAATTATTTCCCTCAGGCTGGTAATTTTTTAATTTTCTGAATATTCAACTAAATTTATATAATATCAGTGTATGATATGACCGAGTCACTATTGTGGGTAACAATGGAAATATTTAGTCTTCCTTTAGAAATGAGGATGAGAAAAAATTAGTTGTATACCTATAGTTATTTTCAAGAATTTTTTTTGGGTGTATCTAATGATAATCTAACGATTTCAAATATTTAAAAAATTATTCAGGATTTAGGTATCCTATAATTAATTTTTCTTGATTATGATGTCTTCTTTTGTGATAAGTGTTGCTCACATTGTGATTTATTGTCTTATTCAATAGTGATAACTGTATGTAAGTGGGATAACTTGGAATGATTCTGATTTGGAAATTATGGGCATTATGTAAATCGATTATATATATAGAAATCTTATGAAGATTATCATGAAGGTGGAATGAGTATTTGTTATAAATTTGAAGATAAATAGATCATTAATGGCATGTGAAATTTATGTGATGTTCTAACAATATTGTTTACATTAAATGTAAGAAGCCGAATTATATTGAGGATACGGAACCTTAATACATGATTAATATTACATATTCTAGAAAAGGAGTAAGAAGGAATAAGATTTTTAATCTCGATTAATTTCTTATAAATAAACATTGATGATTGAAGTGTAAATTTTTTGTATTTGACAGATTACACTATTCAAAAAATCAAATATATGTATTTTCATTATATGTTTTAATTATCTATTAAAAATTAATTTTTAATGGAGTTGAGGAATTAGAAAATTGATTTAGTTGAGTGGTTAAATTTTTACTAAGTTAAGGTAACCCGTAACGTGTTCCTAATTTTAAGAAAATTCTGATCACAATAGATAAAATTATGATTTAAATGGATAAGGAATCTCGGATAGTAATGATTACCATGGATTTTAGTTTTTTTAAAATGTTTTATAAATTATCATAGATGATGTTTAAAACTAATCAATGTTTTGGTCAATATCAAATAATATTCTGAATAAGAAACCACACAGGTTTCCCAAAAGTATTAATGCTAATTCAGGTTATTATCATGTTTTAGTAGAATATACGATGAAGGAATTAAAATGACGGAAACCTGAAAACCAAGAGCTAATTTATAACATATGAGGGATCAATGTAAAGCTTATTTAGTGGCCTTCTTTCTAATTTTTAATGTTTTAATGTTTTGGAAGGGTTATAAGGTTTACCATTTATGGAATGATTTAAGTAAAAAATCATATGATGTTTTAGGTATTAAAGTATTATCTAGACATATGAGTACTTATTCATATTGGATAAAATGTGCTAAAATTTTTAGTATGAGGATAAAAATGATATCTTGAATAACATCTCATTCTTTCTCAAGATCTTTCAGTACTTCTAGACTAACAAATGCACCTTAATTTAATAGATTAAGAAATTAAGTGGAAATTGAGAAATAGATAGCCCAATGGTGATATTGTGCATATGGATAGAAATGAAATCAAGAAAGAATGTCTCCTTATTTTTTATATACAAAAATTATTCTTTAACTCTTGAAAAATAATATTGAAAATTGTTTTTCATTGTACATTAATTTTTTTTGAACTAATGGTCATATAAATCATCAATGATTTATGGGTATGAGGCACCTAACATTCAGCTGATAATTCACTTGGTGGTTACAAAAGTTTTTAAAACATCATCTGAATTTAATTATATTTAATAAAACCTTCCAAATAATTTATTGTTTATATTTTAGTATATAAATATTAATATTAACGACTAAAATAAATATTTAACAATCATTGGTTTTTTTAATGTAAATTATATACCATTTTTTAATAAGGATTCGAAATGTTTAATTTTAAAAATATTATTAAAATAAAAATTATAATATAAAATTATTTTATTTAATTATTATATCATATAATCAAATTAAAACAATCTTCATTTAATTTTTGTGATTAACAATTTTTTTTTGATTTTTCAGTTAGTTTTGTTTTCCATGTGAAATAGTTTATTTTAGATAATTTTAATTTAAAGAATATAAAATACAGGGCCATTAAATATTACCCCCCAAAAAATATCATTCTCAAAATATAAAAAATACACACCAATAATTTTATGTGTGGAAATTTATAAAATATTTTTTAATGTTAGGATGTAACTTCTTAATAAGAAATCCACCATACTCTCTTGGGGTATATCATGTTAATTATCGATCCTTAAATAATACAGAAATATTACACATTAATTCATACATACATACATACATATATATATATATATTCTAATAATAAATTCTAAAAAAATATATGTTTTCAAAATCCATCAAAATATCTATGATATTAAATGAAAAAAAATATTCCTCAGAATATTACTTCATATATTCAATAACTAGGTCATAATGTCACACACTAGTGAATATATATCATATTCCCAAAAATTGAGACAAACACCATGAAAAATTTCATGAAAAACATTATAATTAATTAAATATTCAATAATTTTTCTATGAATATGATCTAAATCACATTTATAAAATTCAGTCAACTTTCTATTACCTCAACTTCAAAAACATGATAACCCCAATGGCTTACCATAGATCAATAATGTGTTCTCCAAAAGTTAACCCCAAAATGGTAAGATTATAATAAAATCAAATTTCAAATTTATTTAAACTAAATTATATAAGTTTCCATACTATTATAAGAAATATTCTTGAAGATAAATCCTTAGATGTTTCACCTAATCATTATAACTATTAGAATTTAATTCATTTTCATTGGTAAATTTAACTCAATAATGAAAATATATTTTTCTATTAGGATATATATTTTATTAAGATACCAACCTAACTACCATAGGTAAGACTAAGAAACTCTCATTTCCATTCATAACATGATTTTTAAAAAAAATTTCAAAATGTTATGTATTATTTCTTATTTGATTGCAAGACATAATTTTTATTGATAGATAACATTATCGTATTCATTATTCTAAACATTTTTGAAACACCAAAAATTGAATAACATAGTTTCTATGGTTACTTTACTACATTATCACATGATATAAGGGATCACATCCCTACCATTTGAATATAATAGTTGTCTTGGTAGGATAGATACATATATGATTCTGAAATAACTTCTAAATACATGAAATAAAAAAACATTACTATAATAGAATTATTATTTCTTATACAGAATACTTGAAATAATTCATTGTAACTTTATTGGTGTCATTGAGAGTGGAAGAAATAATAATGGATGAGATCATATTCTTGATAATGGAAGGACTAAAATAAATAATATCATAGAATAAGGAAATCATGAATATTTTGAAATTGCTAAAAAGTAATAAAATATTTCAAATAGCATAGATCTTAAAACATCAATAATTCCATAGAAGAAATAAAAATAAAAATATTCATAGAGGTAATAATAAGTAGTTTTATAATGATATACATCATAATGTCAAACATCATAATCACAGTTTCATGATTTTTTTTGATGAAATCATTCATAAAGAGTTAATTTTTATGCCAAATGACGAAAATAGTTTGTCTAATGAGACCAAAAAATTTATTCAGGGCATATAAGGTTCAGCTCACCAAATAAAATATGTACGATATATAAATCTTAATAATTAAATTTATAAAACCTCATTTCATAGTCTATAAAAACATTCATACTGAAGCACTAGAATGAGAAATACTAATATTTCGCTTATTCATTAAATAGATCAACATAATAATTAGCCATTAAGAGTAATAAGTACGATATAATAATTATGTTATATCCTCTATAAATAATAGGATTCATAAATGGATCATAATATATATGAATATAGTTTATAATATCTCTGGAATATTTATTGATGTAAATACCCTTTACATTTTGAAATAACTTATTTAAAATAATTGAATTTATAGAAAATTATTACAAAATTTATATAAATTAACCTTTGAATCATGTATAGTATGCTTTGAGAAATAATGTTTTAATGATATAAAAAATATTAGTTAATATATTTAGGTCTTAAAATATGATTCCATTTAAACATTTGGTAAAAAAAATTCAGTTCAACGAGGGAGAAGAATATTCATCTAAAACCAATTTATATATAGTCAACAATAGAAAAAAATTAATTTAATATTTTTTGAAAATACTTATAAAATTATTGAAATTTTCCCGTATCTTTTACAAACCAAAGGATCCATTCCTTTGAGTTCCAAGCAATTCCACATCCTTTATGGGTGTGGCTCTAACTGACGATTAAGTGCCCTCTAGTTATCAAGGTGAGTTTCCTTATCTTTTATCGTCCTTCCAATTTTTATTGGTTGTGTCTTCTCCCTTAGTAATGAACTGAAAACGGTTTTATCATACCATGATTATTTATGGGTGTTTGTTCTCTTTTGGGTTTGGCATTCATAGTTTTAACGTTTAAAAGCCATCAGACGGTGTTATTGGGTGTCCATTTCCATTCAGCCATGGTTTCGAAGTAGGTTCTCTGAAGAACATCCTTTATAACTCAAAATTCATTTTTATTCATTCACTTTTTACTATATATGAATTTTAGTAATTTCTTTTCACTCTTTATTTTAATTATGTAGTGTGCAATAATGGTTGTTTATGTGTTGTTTGGTGAAAATTATGATGTTTTGGTTAAAGCGTGGAAAGTAAATTTTTATTTGAATGATCCATTTTCTTTGAGACCTATATTATAATTTTTAGAACCTGGTTTATCTATTTAAATATATTTTTGGCCTGAAATTTTGGTTTTATAACATTTTTATTATTAAATAGAGTATGTTTTATTAATTGTTGCAAGGCTCATTTTTGGGAATGTTTCATGTTGGATTTTGTGTCCTAAATATGATATAAAATGATTGTTTTGGCTTAGGAAAAATATTTTAATCTCTATGAGTCAATTTTTTTTGGGTTCCTTATATGGGTTTCAATCTGGTTTAGGGTTTTAAAATGAAGTGAGTATCCATTTTTAGGCTGGTTTGTCATGTATTCTCAATAAATGGCTTGTTTGGAACCTTTATAGAAATTTATGGGTTATTATTGTGTAACATATGTTTTTGAGGCGTTTCAGTATATTTTATATATCTAACATTTATTTGTTTAAAAGGATTTACAGACAGTTTAATAGATAATTTTGATAAATGTTGTTTTTGTGAATAATACTGAAAGGCCCATTTGGAATTTTTCTTTTAAAAATAGTTTACATGTGTAATTCTGGTTGTATCATTTGGATCCATTTTATGGTTTCTAATATTGAATTTTTAGATATTGTTGGCGCTGAAAAATCATGTTCGATATGGTATTGTTGGGTGTTTAGACTTAAAAGATCATTTTAAATGGATTTTATGTGCATAGTTTCATTATATTTATTGAAATTTCATTATGAAAACATTAAGTGGTTTATTGATCCCTAATGGATATGACAAACATTGTTATGGTTTTTTTTGTGTGTGTTTTTTTTGGAAAAAAAATTTTCATGTGAATAAATTTATGTGATAACATTTGGAACTTGATCGAGCATAAAGAGTGAAACCTGGGTATCTAAGTGGGAGGACGTGTACAAGTATGCTAGTGATTCAGAGTGGTTTCACCCCTGTTTCATGTATCATGTTTGATAATGAAAACACTATCTATATTACAATGTCCATATTTGGTACCACTATGTTATGGGTATTTTTTCCCTAGTAGTGGCTCATGCACCCGAAGAAATATTTTTTATTTTAATTTTACACCGAGATATGAGGTACCTGGGCCCCACAACCAACTACTGCATACAGGTGTTCCCATGGATTTTTCCCATTGGAAATTTTGTACTCACCATCGACATACTATGTGTTTGGTTCATAAATTCAGTATCATGTGTGTTTTATTTAAATTTGTACATTCTATAAATCATCCCTCTTGAAAACTATTTTTATTTTGAAGTCACATATCATTGAAATTGGCTAATAGAAATTCCTGGATATGAAAACACGCAACCATATTATTCTTCAATTATTATTTCATGGAACCATGTTCGGAAAACATACATTTATATATTCTATTTGAAACATGTTTTCGATGTTTCTTTTATTTAAATTGAAGTTCATTTTTTGATTGAATATTAGGCTACCATATTGAGTTTAAATAGTCACTCTTATAGTCTTCTTCTATTTTTATCCCATTAGAATGTTTCAGAAAGAGTTTTATCACAGTTGGTGACATTAAATCGATGTGTTGGATAGTGATGATTGGGGTTACATGGAGTTTGTTTCTTCTCAGGTTTTTTCAGTTTAGTTGCATCATTCAGTTGTACATGTAGTATTCTCATATAAATTATGTCTTTAAAAAATTTATATAAATGTTTACGGGGCTATCCATTTCATTCCACAGATTGGTTAATTGTTTATATGCTAGAAAACTCATTCCCTTGTCACACTACAGATGTCCTCAGTGCTTATCGCCATCCTAGTAGGATTTGGAACTGTCCTAAGGGTTTGCCATAGGTTGACCTGGCTGACTGGTTCATGGTCCACTCGGGCTAGATTGTAACACCTATACAGGCTTTCATCAAATGCGTAATGAACATACCATTCACATATATGGAAAATTACTACCTCATGAAATGATGGAATTATTTTTTCTATGAACACCTATCATGGTTTGAAATTATTATTGACATAATATTTTAAAATTATATATATTATATTTATGAAGTATTTAAACTTAATTAATTTTTATATAAAACATATATTTATTCATTCTATTTATGGTAAATATGATAACATAATTTATGGATGTGTGGAATACCTCTTGCACATAGCAATGAGATTTGTTCACAATTTTCACGGAATGTATCAAGGATAGGTTTAGTATATTTATGTGTTATTAATTACATGATAATAATAATGGATTGATAATATATATACATATATTTAACTTACTTTATTTCTTAAAAAAATGGAATATAACGGAAACAACATTCATGCTTAGATATGTGTTAATGTCTATATGAAAGGTTTATTAAATTTAATATTTATATAATTAAAATACTAGTATAAATATTTATATAAAAAAATATATACATATTTTTATCATTTTATAAATCAAAGAAATAATTAAATCAATATCTATGAATGTGGATGAAAAATAAGATGTGAAAAGATAAATGAAAAACAATGTGAGTAATACCTGAAATGTAACATCAACATGGAATTGATAATAAACAGAAAATATAATGTAATTATAAAATCATATATGTGTTTAGTTATTATAAAATGGTATATTAGTATAATAATAATAATAATATATTCATAATATAAATGTTATCAACGTTTATGAAGAAAATCCTTACATATGGTAAGGGTTTTCTTATCTCACTTTTATTTTTCACGAGACATACAACTTGTTCAAAAACTATTTCTTATATTTTGTTTACATAATTATGCTGAATGTATTTTATGATTATTTTACTTATTATTGTTTGGATTTACGTGTCCAATTTATTATCTTTCATTTATGTGTTTAATGGTTCAAATGTTTGTAAATAAATTTTGTCTCAATTTTCTTTCTTTGAGACACGTTCCATGTTACGCAACCACATTATTCTAGAAGGTATACATAATCCCTTTTTTATGTAATATCATTGAAATAATTATTTTAAATATAATTTTATGAGTCACTTAATGTATTTTTCTTTCATGTTGGATTTTGTGACCTAAATATGATATAAAATGATTGTTTTGGATTATGAAAAATATTGGATTCTTGTGAGTAAATTTTTTTTGGCATCCTTATATGGGTTTCAATCTGGTTTAGGGTTTTAAAATGAAGTGACTATCAATTTTTTGGATGGTTTGTCATGTATTCTCAATAAATGGCTTGTTTGGAACCTTTATAGAAATGGATGGGTTTTGATTGTGTAACAAATGTTTTTGAGGCGTTTAATTATATGTTATATATCTAACAATTATTTGTTTAAAAGGATTTACAGACAGTTTAATAGTTAATTTTGATAAATGTTGTTTTTGTGAAGCATACCGAAAGGCCCATTTGGCATTTTTCGTTTAAAAATAGTTTACATGTGTTATTCTAGTTGTATCATTTGGATCCATTTTATGGTTCCTAATATTGATTTTTTAAATATTATTGGTGCTGAAAAATCATGTTCAATAGGGTATTGTTGGGTGTTTAGACATAAAAGTTCATTTTAAATGGATTTTATGTGCATAGATTCAGTATAATTCTTGAACATTAATTATGAAAACATAAGTGGTTTATTGATCCCTAATGGATATGACAAACATAGTTAAGGTTGATTTTTGTGTGTGTTTTTTTAAAGGAAATTCTCATGTGAATAAATTTATGTGATAACATTTGGAACTTGATTGAGCATAAAGAGTGAAACCTGGGTATCTAAGTGGGAGGACGTGTACAAGAATGCTAGTGATTTAGAGTGGTTTCACCCCTGTTTCATGTATCATGTTTGATGATGAAAACACTATCTATATTACAATGTCCATATTTGTTACCACTATGTTATGGGTATTTTTTCCCTAGTAGTGGCTCATGCACACGAAGAAATATTTTTTATTGTTACTTTTACACCGAGATATGAGGTACCCGGGCCCCACAACCAACTAGTGCATATGGGTGTTCCCATGGCTTTTTCCCATTGGAAATTTTGTACTCACCATCGACATACAATGTGTTTGGTTCATAAATTCAGTATCATGTGTGTTTTATTTAAATTTGTACGTTCTATAAATCATCCCTCTTGAAAACTATTTTTATTTTGAAGTCACATATCATTGAAATTGGCTAATAGAAATTCCTGGATATGAAAACACGCAACCATATTATTCATCAATTTTTATTTCCTGGAACCATGTTCGGAAAACATACATTTATATATTCTATTTGAAACATGTATTCGATGTTTCTTTTATTTAAATTTAAGTTCATTTTTGATAGAATATTAGGCTAGCATATTGAGTTTAAATAGTCACTCTTATAGTCTTCTTCTATTTTTATCCCATTAGAATGTTTCAGAAAGAGTTTTATCATAGTTGGTGACATTAAATCGATGTGTTGGATAGTGATGATTGGGGTTACATGGAGTTTGTTTCTTCTCAGGTTTTTTCGGTTTAGTTGCATCATTCAGTTGTACATGTAGTATTCTCATATAAATTATGTCTTCAAAAAATTTATATAAATGTTTACGGGGCTATCCATTTCATTCCCCAGATTGGTTAATTGTTTATATGCTAGAAAAATCATTCCCTTGTCACACTACAGATGTCCTCAGTGCTTATCGCCATCCTAGGAGGATTTGGAACACTCCTAAGGGTTTGCCATAGGTTGACCTGGCTGACTGGTTCAAGGTCCACTCGGGCTAGATTGTAACACCTATACATGCTTTCATCAAATGCGTAATGAACATACCATTCACATATATGGAAAATTACTACCTCATGAAATGATGGAATTATTTTTTCTATGAACACCTATCATGGTTTGAAATTATTATTGACATAATATTTTAATATTATATTTATTATATTTATGATGTATTTAAACTTATTTAATTTTTATATAAAACATATCTTCATTCTTTCGATTTATGTTAAATATGATAACATCATTTATGGATGTGTGGACTACCTCTTGCACAGAGCAATGAGATTTGTTCACAATTTTCACGGAATGTATAAAGGATAGGTTTAGTAAATTTATGTGTTATTAATTACATGATAATAATAATGGAGTGATAATATATATACATATATTTAACTTACATTATTTCTTTCAAAAAATGAAATGAAACGGAAACAACATTCATGCTTAGATATGTATTAATGTCTCTATGAATGGTGTATTAAATTTAATATTTATATAATTAAAATACTAGTATAAATATTTATATAAAAAATATATATACAAATTTTTATCGTTTTAAAAATTATAGAAATAATTAAATCAATATCTATGAATCTGGATGAACAATAAGATGTCAAAAGATAAATGAAAAACAATGTGAGTAATACCTGAAATGTAACTTCAACATGGAATTGATAATAAACAGACAATATAATGTAATAATAAAATCATATATGTGTTTAGATATAAAATAATGATATATTATTATAATAATATTATTATTATTTTCATAATATAAATGTTATCAACGTTTATGAAGAAATTCCTTACATATGGTAAGGGTTTTCTTATCTCACTTTTATTTTTCACGAGACATACAACTTGTTCAAAAACTGTTTCTTATATTTTGTTTACATAATTATTCTGAATGTATTTTATGATTATTTTACTTATTATTGTTTGGATTTACATGTCCAAATTATTATCTTTCATTCATGTGATTTATGGTTCAAATGTTTGTAAATAAATTTTTTCTCAATTTTCCTTCTTCGAGACACGTTCCATGTTACGCAACCACATTATTCTAGATGGTGTAAGTAATTCCATTATACATGTAATATCATTAAAATAATTATTTTAACTATAATTTTATGAGTCACTTAATGTATTTTTCTTCCATGGGGATTTTAACTCATTTTTACCAAAGTAGTAAGAGGTTATTGCAATAATCTCATATTTTATCGGTGTTACTGATGATGATGCTTTGATTGATAATATATTACAATCAATCCCTCAATAATACTCATTGTTTATATTCTGATCTAGTTATTAATCATATAGTCATGTATTTATACCATTTCCCACTCCATGTTACATATTATAATTAATAATATGTTAATAATAAAATCATACTTTTTTCTCTCATCGGTCGAAAATACAATTTCTTTGAAAACGACTTATTCATTGAAAAATTAAAACAGTTATAATATTTTCTTAATATTTTTAAAATAAATTATTACCCATGTTTTCAATTTTTAAATATATATTCGAAATAAATCACCCAATAATGTTTTGATAACATCATATTTCTAAACATTTTATGGTGCGACATGAATGTTCAGCATATACAGATTTACCAATCGTAATGACTGCCAATTCCTTAAGGATTCATTTTCATGTTTACAAAATTAGTAATGAAGAAATTTTTTTTGGATTTATTAACATGATTTCAATTAAAATGCATTAATAAAGGGTTTTAAAAGTATTTTTAGGATTTCTTTATAAAATTTCCATGTGTTTTCAATGAAAATGTTTTTCAAAAAATTTTCAATATTTATTCACATGGTTTTAAATAATTTTGAATGAAATGTTTTCATAAATAAATTCAATGCTTCTTTATATGTTATCAAATTATATTCAAATAAAAAAATCAAAACAATTTGAAGCACTATTTATATATGTTCAATGCTATATTCATAAAAAAGTTTTTTAAGTAGTTTTATTTTATAAAAATCATTATTCAATGTGGAAAAGATATCTTCCTCATGAAATGATTAAAATTATATTAAAAATAATTATTTATAATAAAAGGATATTTGGAAAAAATTTATGAAATTGATTTTTAAAAAATATATATTTTCCAAAATAAATGGTCAAAGTGATATTTAAAAATCATTATCTATATAAATTGACTTTCTTTGAAATAGATTATTATTTAGTGAGGAAATAATCTGAGGGAGCCATTAATATTATTTCATTTAATGGTGTATTTTTGATATAAATTTTTTTTATGGATCCTATTCTCTTACATGGGTCATATTCTTATAAAACCCACTTCTTTTATAGATTCACTCTTTGAGGAATTTATTCGAAAACCCGTCTATTTTCCATATGTTATAATATATCGACATGTTTTTTATACCCATTTCATTTCATGGGTTTTGTAATGATTCTTATAATGACTATATTATTAATGGGTCCTGATATGATTGATTATTTATTATCATATATAAAATGTATGTATGATTATATTATTTAATGGGTGGGGTTTATATCTCCCTCCAATGAATTTGGTAAAGATCTATATCACATGAGATAATGTTAGGAAACATGTTGATGGGATTGATTCGCAATGGGAAACATGTGTCACTTAATCCATTGTAGTTTAAATTCATCTGATGATCGATAATGGGAAAAATGTGGGCCCACATTATTGATGGGAAATTGGTGGGTTCTGATACACAATGGGAAACATGTGCATAATAATACATAATGAGAAAGAGGGTCATTCTGATCAACTATAGAAACTGGTATAACCATATCCACTATTTTAATAGTATCGGTTGTTATCCATGACATGTGAAATGGTTTAAGATAGGTTTGATGGGCCCATAGTAATATTAATTGATCTTATGGTTCATGGTTGATTATTGTT
The DNA here is from genome assembly GCA_963277665.1 of Viscum album. Lineage (NCBI taxonomy): Eukaryota > Viridiplantae > Streptophyta > Magnoliopsida > Santalales > Viscaceae > Viscum > Viscum album. The sequence continues at coordinate 1,147,370,978 of OY728121.1, read as the reverse complement.
TATTTAGCACTCTTTTGTATAATGTCTTATAAACTCCCAATCTTTATGTCATGGGACATCTGTATGATCTTTGATATGTGGGGTATGATCGTAAAATATTATTCTCATGTTCTATTACCATTATTCTCATATTAATCTTATTTATATCCTTTATTATAATTTAATAAAAATATGGGATCACCCTTTCTTAAATTTCATTTCCCCAAGTTATTTAGAATGGTTTTACATTGAAGTACTAAAGTGGAATATCTTAGCAGGAAACAATGAATATATATCACCCTGATAGAATATTTTTTTCCAAGTATCCTAAAACACTAAAATATTATTGCCCTCGTGTTGGTAATTTTCTTAATTTTATGAATATTCATATAAATTGATATATTATCAGTGTATGTTAAGACAGAGTCACTATATTTACTATCAAATGAAATCTATAGTCATCCTTTGGAAATGAGGATGAGAAAACATTAGTTATATACCTAATGGTAGTTCCAAGGATATTTCTGTGGGTGTATGTAATGATAATGTTAATATTTCAATGATTTAAATAAATTTTCAGGATTTGTGTATCCTATAATTATTTCTTCCTGATTATGTAGTCTTCTTCTGTGATAAGTGTTTCTGACATTGTGATTTCTTGTCTTAGACAACAGTGATAACTGGATGTAAGTGGGTTAAGATAGAATGATTCATATTTGGAAATTATGGTAATTATGTAAGTTTATTACATATATAGAAATATTATGAAGATAATCATGAAGGTGGTGTGAGTATTTGTTATAATTTTGAATATAAATACTTCATGAATGAGAATTGAAATTTATGGGATGTTCTAACAATATTGTATACATTATATGTAAAAGATAGATTATATTGAAGGTAAGGAACCTCAATAAATGATTCATATTAAAAATTATATGAAATGAGTATAAAGGAATATGATTTTGAATCATGATTAATTTCTTACAAATAAATTATGGTGATTGATGTGTATATTTTTTGGAGTTGAAAGATTACACTATTCAAATCACGAAATATATTTATTTTAATTATATGATTTTATTATGTATTAAGAAATTATTTTTTTAATGGATTTGATGAATTATAAAATTGATTTATTAGATAGGTTATATTTTTAATACGTGAAGGTAACCCAAAAAGTGTTCCTAACATTATGAAAATTGTGTTTATATTGTATAAATTAATGATTTAAATGGATTCAGATTGTTGTATAGTAATGATTACCATGGAAAATATTTTTTTAAAAAGTTCTCCAAATTATCATGGATGAAGTTTAAAACTCATTAAATTTATGGTTTATATCCAATAATATCCAGAATAAGAAATCACACATGTTTTGTAAATTATTAACTCTAATTCAGTTTATTATCTTGTTTCAGTAGATTATACGATGAGGGTATTAAAATATATGGAATGTGAAAACCAAGAGCTAATTCATAACATATTGGGGATCAATGTAATGTTTATTTAGTGGGCCTCTTTCTAATGTTTAATGTTTTAATGTTTTTGATGGGTTGTAAAATTTACCATTTATGCAATGATTTATGTAAAACAACATATGAGGTTTTTGGTATTAAATTATTATCTAGACATATATGATTTATGAATATTGGATAACATGTGCTAAACTATTTAGTATAATGATAATAATGATATATTTAATAGCATATCATTCTTCCCTAACATATTTTAGTACTTCAGTAATGATAAATTCACCATAATTTTATAGAGTATGAAATTAAGTGGAAATTTAGAAATGGACAACCAAAGGGTTTGATTGTGTGTATGGATATGAATGAAATGAAGTAGGAATATATCCATATTTTTTATATAGAAAATTTATTTTTTAACACTAGAAGCGGGATGATAAAAATGATTTTTCATAATACATTCATTTCTATTGAACTGATATTCATATAAATATTCAATGATTTATGTCTATGAGGGACATAACATTTAATAGATCATTCACTCGTTGGTTACAAAATATCCTTAACACAATATATTTTTTTTCTCAAATTTAAAATATTTACTCACAAACTCTTTTTTTCTTTGTGGAATCCCAGTTATGAGATACTCTGGGAAATAATTTGTTTCAAACTTTCACATTTTAAAATATTTTTATGTATTCATTTTTATAATGTGTGTTCATATGATAGGAAATTTAAAGTATTGAACCCTTAATAATTTAGAATAATATTTATGGAAACATTAATTTTAACATGGTAGAATGGAAGACCCTGATATTATTTGAAATATTTTTTTAAAAACTTATTTCCAACAATTTGGTATCTTTAATTTAAAGCAATACTAAATATATATTTTTCTATATGAAAGAAAAAATTTTATTCTTTATTTGTATACAACATCGTATCTATATTATGCAACAAAAAACACATATATCAGATGTTGGTTGGTGCACCAAAATTTTTGGCTTCAATTTCACACAATTTTGAGTTCCTTCAATTGCTTTGGCTACACGCATGAACTAGTTTTACCGAACTATGATGTATTATTAATAATATTATTAAAATTTTCTAAGAGTTTCCACCTAGATATTGGAATGGATGTTAAAAATAATAATAATTAATTTTCCCAAATATTATTTAAATATGTATGTAAAATTAATCATTTTTTTAATTAGTTTAAAACGAAATTAGGAGCTATTTGAGAAAAGTAAATTCCATTTCTAAGAAAAATATTTTTCTATATATAAACTCAATTTTATATAAATAAATTAAATAAACCAATTTGGTTTAATTTTTTAATTAAAATATATTTATTATATAATAAATTATTTTTTTAAACTCTTCAAACTGATTTGATATACATTTTATAATAATAAATCATATTTTAAGAAAAAAAGTATCTATTTTTTAATAAGGTTATTTAAAATCCATTTTATGGTGTGAATATTATATATTTAATTTTTGAAAATTTTTAATTTTTATTTGAATAAATAATAATAAATTTTTAAATTTGATTATCAGAATATACTTTGGGTGAATTTCTAGGATTTTTCAGTGATGATTCATTTTTAATGAATAGTAAAAAAATAATTTTATTTCAAATTTTTTGTATATAATTTTTTATAAATATAAAATATATATTAATTTTATTTTAATGTATAAATTTTTTATCTATACATTAATTAATCATAATTTGGTCATTGGAACCAATATCACATTTATATTGGATATAAATAGATTTCAAACTATTAGCATTTTATCCATTAAAAACATGTTATCTGGAACCAACTATAATATTATTATTAAATTATTTTATTACTCTTATGTGATTTTAATTTTTAAAAAATGGATTCCATATTTTAAATCATAATAATATATAATATCTAATAATTTATCCCAATTTTTTTACCAAATTTATTTGTGAATGTAATTAAAATTAGTTACAACGAATAAGGTAAAAAATTGAGATTATATAGTTGTTAAACATTATCTTGAGTGTCCAAATAACGTTGAATCCTTTAAAAAATAAAATGGAGGGAAATATATTGGCCTTACCCCCCCTTGGATCTAAAATGGATGATTATTGGATGCACATGATTTAATGGAGACCTCATAATAGTGGTTAGCTTTTAATATTTATAAGAATTCCACTTCTCTTAAATTATAAAGGGATCTCACCCCATTACTTAATCAAACCTACAAAGAAACTTTTTATCATAAAAAACTACCCAAATAGTCTTTAAAAGTCACTAGATTCATCATATATGCCTCACATTGGGTAAAAATACAAACACGGAAGCCCTTTATTGAAAACCAAATTTAGTTGGCCAAAGAAGAGGTAACATATTTCTCTATGAAAATTTAGTATATTTATTTCTCCATCCTCTAAATTATTATTTTTATTAAATGATTATATAAAAATATTATATTCAATATACTTAAATAATAGTTTTATAAAGTTTATACCTACACATACACACACTTACATCAAATGGGTAACCATCATATCCTTCATGTATACAGTGGACTGCTATCTCACGAAATCATTTCATTCATTTTTTCCTTCTCCACCACACATGGATGATAATTTTGATTAAATTTGTTTTATATGATATATAATATTTATATATTGTTGTTTAATTTTTTATAGAACATATCATCTTGTATTAAATTTTTTGTAAATACTATAACTTCATTTGTGGGCGTGTGGTCTACCGCCTCCTCAAAGAGAAGTTATTCATTCACACTTTTCATGAAATGAATTAAGGATGGTGTTAGTAAATTTATAACATATTTATGAAATAATAATTCTACTTGAATGATAATATAAACATATAAATAAATTTCAATTATATTTATTCCTTCATTAAGAAAGGAAAACGTAAACATCGTTCAAGCGTACGTATGGCCTACTTTCTCTATGAACGGTTAATTAAATTTCATATTTCTATAATATATATATTATTTAAAATATTATTATATATTTTTACATTATCTAAATAATTAAATCATGATCATTGTTTGATTATCATGAATAAAATGTCAAAACATATACAAGAAAAGAATATTATACCTAAAACATTTCATGAACATGAAATTTCTAATAAACATGTAATATATAGTAATAATAAAATATTACAAGGTATTATATATATGAATAAGGTTCTGTGGTATATTCATAATAAAAATATGTCTATTATACTTGTTGTATGAATCTGTATGAATAATATCAATTCTTATGGTATGGATTTTCTTTCCTCACTTTTATTTTCCATGAGACAGCAGCCATGTTCACAACCGATTTCTTATATGTGGTCTGTACACTACCAATGAATGGATAATAGGTGTAACACCCCGAGATTTTATGAGAAATATTGTTTTAATTTCATTAATGTCTTTTTTGTACGCTACCCCAAAATGATCTTTCACAACGCGCATCCCTGACTTGGCTTGCATTACACGCAATAAAGACCTTCCTCGATAGCGTGTGTAGTATACAATACCAAGTTTCACTAAATGAGATATTACTATAATATTATTATGAACTAGCCGTTATGAATAGTAATACCCACTTTTTGAAATTTTATAAATTTTATCTTTAAAAATGGACTTCATTTTTGGATTCTAAATATAGAAATTAGCTTAGGGTGAAATTTTGGAACTTTTCGGATAACTTTCATATTCTGATGAATAGTGAAAATTACTAAATATTAATTAAAAACAACTTGTTTAATCGAAATAATTAACAGTGATAAATTATTATTTTGAGTGGTTTTGAAGTATATTTAGAATATATTTTTACCATTTAATACAATGTTGGTCATTGGATGTAATTTCACATTTAAACCAGACATAAACAAGTGTCAATCTTTTGATAGTTATTATCTCTTAAAAACAAGCAATTTTTTTGACGACGAGAATTAATTTTTAAATTAATTAATGCAAATAATATGTTTTGAATTTGGTACAACAGACATCATTTTTGAATTCATAATATCAAATATAGCTTAGGCCTAATTTTTGGTATTTTTCCCGAAACTTTCATTTTTGATGAATAGTGAAACCACTATGTGGTAGTTAAAAAAGCTGAATTTTTCATAAAACATAATTTTACCGCTTCTGTGAGTGGAATTTCGAAAATCAGAGAGACACTGTTAATATCAAGGACTAAAATTTGGTTCAATGAGATGAAAATATTTTTTTGGTGAATAGTAACTTTCAACTTTTATTTACCATGGTTAAAAGTAAATAGGATAATTAAGGGTAAAAATGATATTATTATTACCATAAATCATGTCCCAATTCTATTGGATAAGTGTAATTCCACCAAAAACAACCTTAGTAATAAAATATGAAAAATTAGGCCCACTTGGATTAAATTTGGACAATTAATCAAAGTTTAATAAGTAAATCATTTTTAATATAGGGTTATACATAAGATAAATTCGACTATAAATATTAATTAGAAAGATAATACTATATCCTACATAATGGTATTTTAATTATAATTTTTAGACATTAAATAATTTAATTTATTTATAACACAAATATGATGTAGTAATTATCTTATTAATGAAATATTAACATAATTGATGTTATAAATACCCAAATAAATGTAATTTGAAACTTTTTTATGAATTCCACTAATTTCCTATGTTAATATGACGTGTTATTATTGATTTAATTAACTTTTTTAGAACTAATAATTCTGTTATGATTTTCACAAAAATCAATTACCAAATAGTGTCAAAATTGACATAAAATAGTTTTTAAAACAAATAATATATTATTAATTGATATTTTATTCCTAAAAATCCATGGTTTGGAAATATGACTTATATACGGTTATATATATTATTAATATACATCTTGGGTTTCTTTTGTCTTGTTATAGTAAGTTTATTAACCTTATAATGTAAGAAAAGAAGAAGACACAGTAAAAGTAAAATTATTTAACTTAAGGTTAAATCTAAAAGATAAGGTTAAAATAGAAACCTAAACTTCTATAAATTCTATTTAATGAGTGGATTTCGACCCATACCCACTTTATCTTAGAAATAAATCAATTTGGAGCTATTAAAAACCGAATATGACTTTATAATAAAATAATATTTTTTGTTTTTCCCAAGGTGACCCTCTTCTCCCTTATAAAGGGGAACCTACTCCCTCTCCTCCTCACACCACATTAAGCCTTCAAACTCGGCCAACCCCGGAAAAATTATCTTCTCCACTTCCATATAAATATCCTAGAGGTTATGGTCTTCTTCAAAGACCAATTTTAGTTCCCTAAGAGGAGGTCTCAAAGAGGCGCTTCAAAGAAGAGATAATGTCTGTTACCGATTCTTTCAACTTTATTTCTTATTCCACTTCTTCTTCTTTAGTTTTTTCGTTATGAGGTAATAACATCAGTATCACTCATATATTGATATGTTATTATAAGTATGAAACAAACCTATTTCACCATCTATCCATCCTATGGAAAACGAAATCACCGCGTGTGTGTACGTACGGAATACCGTCTCCACGCCGTGCTGTAATCTATTTTCCACCACCACCTTACGTGGATGGGTATAATGGTGTAAATAATAACTATATATGATTATTGTAAAGTGATATTGATTCTGAAATAGTATATATACACTTCAATACAATTCCTTGATCACGGGAATGATATAATCGCTCGTATGTACATACGGACTACCGTCTCCATGAACTCGATGAGATTCACTCTCCATGATAACCATTCATGAATGATTATAAAGTATATATAATAAGTAATCATGAAATATATGATATAATAATTATACTGGATTTATGTATATATATATTTATGTCATCTACTTAATTCCATTCAATACAATAAGGGAACAAAAATAACGTTCATGCGTACGTACAACCTACTATCTCCATGAACTGTGTATTTATTTCCATTTATCGATCGAATATATATATGTATATTATGAATATATATTATATATAAATCATGTTTAAAATTCTGGATGTAATTAATAAAGATCTAAATAATCATATGAATAATTACAAGTTAAAACACGAATGACAAATGAAATGATTTTACCCAAAACGCTGCTTTCACATTTAATTTAAAAATAACGGGTAATATTAAGTCATAAGTGAAACATATTTGATATCATAACAATTATTATTATTATTTAATAAGTCAATGACATGATTTAAATCATTATACATGATGTTCGGATCCATACGAAGCATATCAGACCTAAGGTAAGGGATAATTTTGCAAATCTCATTTTTATCCGAGATTGCTTATAGTATGTATTTACTGGGGTTATTTCTATCATCCATGTCCATGTTTTATAAAAGCGTTTTCATGGCTTTTTAAATTCCTTTTTACCCAATTTTGTCTTTTACTACACGGTATGTATGAAATCTTTCTTTTACGAGGTACTTTTTGACTTTTATGGAAAAAGTACGAGAAGAATGTTTTTTTAACTTATACGGCACGAACGGATTTTTACAGTTTTATAAAGCCATATTTGAATGAAGCATACTTCAGAAGATTTCATGACTATTTTCAACAAAATCATTTTCATTTAAAATTGCATGACATTTTGTGAAAAGAGAATGATTTTGAAGAAGAAAGGATATTTTCCTCAAGAATTATTTTCAAATGTTTTATCAAAACAATTTTTAATCTAAGATGGAATTATTTCATATGATTATGTTTCAAGTATAATGTCTCTATGATTTACATGGTTTCACTTTTCTTATTATGAAATGATATCCATTTATTTTATATGGATTATGTGATGATGGGATGATGTTTATGAAACCCATTTTATTTATTGGGTTATGTATGTTTATTTTGTGGCACAAGTAAAAATGATTTCATTAGGAGATGGGTGGGACCTATTTCAACCTCCAATGAATTGGATAAAGATTTATATCTCATGAGATTGACATGGCTGGAACAGTAATTTAATCCGGTTCAGTGTTATAGGACTGGAATGAGGTGTGAACTCGATTCAGAAAGGGACTTGGTCCACTAAGATGGTCTTGGAAGCAATGCCATGGCTACTATGGAAATCATATCATGTGATTAATGGTTTGCGCAATTAAATGTTTTATTCCCATGCTATATTATCATGATTTATGTTCCTTTATGATCAATGCCTCACCTACTTCCATGTTTTATGTCATTGCTCAAGCTTTTGATGTTTAAACATTATGTTCATGTTATTAAGTTTAAATGTATATTATTTGTTTTAATTTATACATGAATACCATTACTGATCATTTGAGCTCATCCTTTTTTATGTTTTCTTTTCCCTAGGATAGATGGAAAGGTATTAGTTAAGAAAAAAATGGAATATCTTTATGGGAGATGTTGAGGATCTTTCACTAAGATTAGAAGATTATGTTCCAAATTTCCAAAGGCAGTAAACTAATACAGACTTTTGGTGTCTATTTTTTTTATTTAATAAGTATTCCGCAAAAGTGATGTAATGTCCATGTACATCAAGCTTCGGTTCTCTACAGTTGGTATTATAGGAAAGGTTTAGTCAACCATTGGAAACTAGGATGCGAAAATGTTAGTGAGATCCCAAGAGAAATTTCTAAGGTATATCTAGAGATGTCCCTACGGATAAGTATACGTATAGGATATAGACCTAGAACTACGATAACGATCTTAGAATTTAACCTAAGATGTTAGATATTGAGGGTACTCCCCCTTTACTATGTTGTTTTCCCTAGCATGATTTTTTCCTACCACACTATTCTTTTTGGGTTTTAAAAAATGACTGGAAACAGGAAGATTTAAGATAATGGAAGATTTGAGGGACAATAGAATGATATACTTCATGAGTAACCAAATGAAATGGGATTCGGAAAGTCCAAAAATCATTATTATTCGGAATCAGCAATCTCATAATATGATCAATAAACTCAAATTTGGTATGTTTCGGGACTCATCTAATAGGAGAAAGATGGAGTTTCATGATGATCATAGAGGAAAGAAAGTTCAATTTACCCTATGAAAATCATGTGGGAAGAGGCATCAAGGAGAATGTTTCAAAGGAACTGGTAGATGCTTTGGGTGTAGAAAAGAAGGACATAAAGCCAGTAAGTGCAAATTAAAAGGATTAGTTAACACCATGGATGAGGATAATGGTATTGCTATGACATCAACAATGGTTAAATGTTTTAAATGTGGAATGTACGAGCATTATTCAAACCAATTACCTAAGGGAATGTCTCATGAATATATTTAGTATGGTCGTATGGGTAATATTTATGTTGTTGATGATGAAGAGAAAAAAAAATGATATTTGAGATGAAAGAATTGATGAAGCTCAGTCAATGGTTTAAGAAGGTAGTGGAATGATTACATGTTTATCAAGTCTAATGTTATTAAAGTAATCTCATGGTACTATGGAATAAAGAGACATCTATGTATTGTCACACTATTTTATTTCCTTATGTTTTGAAAGTGTGTGATGAATGGTACCAGCATTTTTGGAAAGTAGATGATCTGCGCATAATGATGGGATAAGGAGAAAATTAAATGTTTGATAGTATTCATGAGCTCATGACTGATATGAGGAGAAGATTATATCATTGTTTGAGTATATAGAATTTTTGGATTTTGGTATGTGGAAATAGTTAACTTTTGACAACATTCATGTTTTCACTAATGTTTAATGGGTATTCATTTTTAAAGAGAATACATGATTAAGGTATTCACATGATTGGAATGTGACCAACAAGATAATAGGGGATAAATGATGGTTGGTTGATGACATTTTAAGTAATCATTTTCCTTATACTATGAGCTTGAACCAAAGTATTTTAGATAAAGATTGGAGTGGATTATGTTGGACATAAGATAGTATTTTTTTAAGGATAGAACATTTTTTCGATATTTTTGATGGGATGTTAAATTAATGTAGTTTTAGAAAAAGGAAAACCTGCAGGACGAGAGACAGCCCATCGCGTCAGACAAGGATGTGGGAATCGAACCCACAACCGAAGTGCGACTGGCCTTTATCGCCTACCACTGGCCTACAGGAAGTCCATGTTTAGTTGATACTAGTTTGATTATATTAATCAGTATGATATATGAGGTATAAGTCCATTTTAGGAACCATATATGAATAATCTCAATATAGATCGACTTATGTATATTTAACAAATTTTTCTAACCATTTGTTTGAGACAGATGGAATTGACCCATCATTCTATCACATGATCTCCTAACACTTCATGAATGTCAAATTCAACATAATTTCTTTAAGAGATGAAGTGGAAATTGTTCAAGGCATGAACAATAGTGAGATTGTACCAAAATAAATTAAGTATTTATTCTAATACAATATCTTCAGCTTTTGGGAAATGATCTTGAAAACCAAAAATGTTGTCCTAGTTCCCTTATATCCGATGAATCAGATGGTACCCTAGATCATCACAAAACTATGGCTTTGTGATTGGTGGATTTTTCATAGCCATGTTCTCTACCACTCTCCATCATAACGTGATGGTTAGATTTTTCTTCCATATCCCTATCATCAACTATGTTATCTTATATGGAAACCCAGTGATGTGTTTCTTTGGGTAATCCTTACATTTCATACGTTAGTTTTTAAAATTAAGTTTTAGTATTCCTTTTTACGATGTGGGTTTCTAAAAATAGTAAACTATTTATATCCCTGACGAATTTCGAGGAAGAAATTCATTTTAAGGGGGTAGAATGTAACACCCCGAAATTTTATGAAAAATATTCTTTTAATTTCATTAATGTCTTCTGTTGTATGCTACACCAAAAGGATATTTCACAACACGCATCCCTGACTTGGATTTCATTACACGCAATAAAGACCTTCCATGTTAGCATGTGTAGTATACAATACTGAGTTTCACTAAACGAGATATTACTATAATATTATTATGAACTATTAGTTATGAATAGTAATACCCACATTTTAAAATTTTATAAGTTCAAAATGGACTTCATTTTTGGATAAGAGATATTGAAATTAGCTTAGGATGATATTTTAGTACTTTTCGGATAACATTCATATTTTAGTACTTTTCGGATAACATTCATATTTTAAAGTATATTTAGAATATATTTTTACCATTTAATGCAATGTTGGTCATTGGATCTAATTTCACATTTAAAGAAGACATAAACATGTTTCAATCTTTTGATAGTAATTATCTTTTAAAAACACGCTATTTGTTTTGACGATGAGAATTAATTTTTAAATTAAATAATGCAACTGATATGTTTTGAATTTGGTAAAATAGACATCATTTTTTAATTCATAATATCAAATATAGTTTAGGCCTAATTTTTGTTATTTTTCTAGAAACATTCATTTTTTGATGAATAGTGAAACCACTAAGTGGTAGTTAAAAAAACTGAATTTTTCATAAAACTTAATTTTACCACTTCTGTGAGTGGAATTTCGAAAATCCGAGAGACATGGTTAATATCAAAGACTATAATGCGGTTCAATGAGATGAATTTTTTTGGTGAATAGTAACTTTTTACTTTTATTTACCACGGTTAAAAGTAAATAGGATAATTAAGGGTAAAAATGATATTATTATTACCCTAACACATGTCCTAATTCTATTGGATAAGAATAATTCAACCAAAAGCAACCTTAGGAATAAAATATGACCATTTAGGCCCACTTGGATTAGATTAGGACACTTAATCAATGTTTAATAAGTAAATAATTATTAATATAGGGTTATACATAAGATAAATTCGACTATAAATATTCATTAGAAAGATAAAACTATTTCCTACATAATTGTATTTTATTTATAATTTTTAGACATGAAATAATTTAATTTATTTATGACACAATGATGATGCAGTGATTATCTTATTAATGAAATACTGACATAATTGATTCTATAAATACCCAAATAAATGTAATTTCAGAATTTTTATGAATTCCACTAATTTTCTAGGTTAATATGACATGTTATTATTGATTTAATTAACTTTTTTAAAACTAATCATTCTGCTATGATTTTCACAAAAATCAATTACCAAATAGTGTCAAAGTTGACATAAAATAGTTTTAAAAAAAATATTATATTATTAATTGATATTTTTTTCCAAAAAATTCAGGGTTCAGCCAAATGACTTAGATAAGTTTATATATATTAATAATAAACAACTTGGGGTTCGTTTGGCTTGTTATAGTAAGTTTATTAACCCTATAGTTTATGAAAACAATAAGACACATTTAATGTAAATTTATTTAACTTAAGGTTAAATCTAAATTATAATGTTAAAGTAGAAACCTAAACTTGTCTAAATTCTATTGGATTATGGGATTTAGACCAATCCCCACCCTAGATTCGAAATAAATAAATTTAGAGCTATTAAAAACCGAATATGACTTTATAATAAAATAATATTTTTAGTTTTCCCAAAGGTGTCCCTCTCCTCCCTTATAAAAGAGAACCTCCTCCCTCTCTTAATCATACCACATTGAGCCTTCAATCTCGGCCAAACACCTACAGAATTATCTTCTACACTTCATTAGAAACATCCTAGAGGTTATTGTCTTCTTCAAAGACCAATTTTAGTGCCCTAAGAGGAGGTCTCAAAGAGGCGCATCAAAGAAGAGGTAATGTACGTTACCGATTCTTTCAACTTTATTTCTTCTTCCACTACTTCTTCATTAGTTGTTTCATTATGATGTTATAACATCAGTATCACTAATATACTGATATTTTATTATAATTATGAAACAAACCTATTTCACCATCTATCCATCCTACGGAAAACGAAATCACCACGCGTGCGTGCGTACGGAATACCGTCTCCACGCCGTGGTGTAATCTATTTTCCACCACCACCTTACTTGGATGATTATAGTGATGTAAATAATGACTATATATGATTATTTTAAATTTATATTTATTCTGAAATAGTATACATACACTCCAATACAATTTCTTGATCATTGGAATGAAATCATCGCTCGTGCGTACGTACGGACTACCGTCTCCACGAACGCGATGAGATTCACTCTCCATGATAACCATTCAAAATGATTATAAAGTATATATAATAACTAATAATGAAATATATGACATAATAATGCAACTGTATTTATGTACATATATATTTATGTCATCTACTTAATTCCATTCAATACAATAAGGAAACGAAAACAGCGTTCACGCGTACGTACGACCTACAGTCTCCATGAACGTTGTATTTATTTTCATTTATCGATCCATTATATATATGTATATTCTGAATATATATTATATATAAATCATTTTTTACATTCTGCATGTAATTAATCATGAACTAAATAATCACATGAATAATTACAAGTTAAAACATGAACGACAAATGAAACGATTTTACCCAAAACGCTACTTTTACATTGAATTTAAAAAAGAACGTGTAATATAAAGTCAAAAGTGAAACATATATGATATCATAACGATGAATATGATTATTTAATAATAAAATGACAATATTTAAATCATTATACAGGAGGTTCGGATCCATATGAAGCATATCATACCTAAGGTAAGGGATAATTTTGCAAATCTCAATTTTATCCAAGATTGCTTATTCGTAACTATTTACTGGGGTTATTTCTATCATCCATGTGCATGTTTTATAAAAGTGTTTTCATGTATGTTGAAATTCATTTTTACAAATTTTTTACTTTTACTACATGGTATGTATGTAATCTTTGTTTTACGAGGTATATTTTGACTTTTCTGCCAAAAGTATGAGAAGAATGTTTTTTTTAACTTATACGGCACGAACGGATTTTTACATTTTTATAAAGACATATTTTCATGAAGCTTCCTCCAAAGGATTTCATGACTACTTTTAAAAAAATTCTTTTCTTTTAAAATTTCACGACATTTTGGGAAAAGAGAATGATTTTGAAGAAGAAAGGATATTTTCCCCAAGATTTCATTTCAAGTGTTTTATCAAAACCATTTTTCATCTAAGATGACATTATTTCATATGTGTATGTTTCATGTATCATGTCTCTACGATTTACATGGTTTCACTTTTCTTATTGTGAAATGATATCCATTTATTTTATATGGATTATGTGATGGTGGGATGATGTTTATGAATCCCATTTTATTTATTGGGTTATGTATGTTTATTTTGTGGCACAAGTAAGAATGATTTCATTATGAGATGGGTGGGACCTATATCTCCCTCCAATGCATTGGGTAAAGATTTATATATCATGAGGTAGACTTCGCTCGAATGGTAAGTTAATCCGGTTTAGTGTTACAGGACTGGAACGAGGAGTGAACTCGATTCAGAAACGGACTTTGTCCACTATGATTGTCTTGGCAGAAATGCCTCGGATACTATGGAAATCATATGATGTGATTAATGGTTGCCACAATTACATGTTTTATTCCCATGCTATTTTATCATGATTGATGTTCCTTTATGATCTATGCCTTACGTACTTTCATGTATTATGTCGTTGCTCAAGATTTTGATGTTTAAACATTATGTTCATGTTTTTAAGTTCAAATGTATGTGATTTGTTTAATTTTATCCATGAATAACCTTACTGAGAATTTGAGCTCACCCTTTTTTATGTTTTCTTTTCCTCAGGATATAAGGAAAGGATTTAGGTAAGAAAAAAAGGGAATATCTTTATGGGAGATGTTGAGGATCTTTCACCAAGATTAGAATATTATGTTCCAAGTTTCCAAAGGAACTAAACTATTACGGTCCTTTGGTGTCTGTTTTTATTATGTAATAAGTATTTCGCAAAAGTAATGTTATTTCCATGTACGTCAAGCTTTGGGTCTCTAGAGTTGGTATCAGAGGAATGGTTTAGTCAACCTTTGGAAACTAGGATGCAAAAACGTTAGTGAGATCCCTAGAGATATTTCTAAGGTATGTCTAGGGATGTCCCTAAGGATAAGTATATGTATAGGATATAGTCCTAGAACTATGGTAAATATCTTATAATTTAACCTAATATGTTAGATATTGAGGGTAATCCCCCTTTACTATGTTGTTTTCCCTAGCATGATTTTTCATATCACACTATTCATTATGGGTTTTAGAAAATGGCTGGAACCAGGAAGATTCACGATAATGGAAGATATGATGGACAATGGAATTATATTTTTCATGAGCAACCAAATGAAATGGGATTTGGAATTCCAAACATCATTATTATTTCGAATTAGTAATCTCATAATATGATCAATAAACTCAAATTTGGTAAGTTTCTGGACTCAGCTAATAATAGAAAGATGGAGTTTCATGATGATCATAGAGGAAAGAAAGTTCAATTTACCCTATGTAAATCATGTGGGAAGAGGCATCAAGGAGAATGTTTCAAAAGAATTGGAAGATGCTTCGGGTGTGGAAAAGAAGGACATAAAGCTAGTAAGTGCAAAGGAAAAGGTTCAGTTAACACCATGGATGAGGATAATGGTATTTCTATGACATCAACAATGGTTAAATGTTTTAAATGTGGAATGTACGGGCATTATGCAAACTGATTCCCTATGGGAAAGACTCATGAAGAGAATCAATATGGTCGTATGGGTAATATTTTTGTTGATGATGATGAAAAGACTACAAATGATATGTGAGATGAAAGAATTTTTGATGCTCGGTCAATGGTTTAAGAAGGTAGTGGAATGATTACATGTTTATCAAGTGTAATGTTGTTAAAGTAATCTCATTGTACTATGGAATAAAGGGACATATAAGGATTGTTACACTGTTTTATTTCCTTAAGTTTTGAAAGTGTGTGATGAATGGTACTAGTATTTTTGGAAAGTAGATGATATGCGCATAATGAAGGGATAAAGATAAAATGAAATGTTTGATAGTATTCATGAGCTCATGACAGATATGAGGAGAAGGTTATATCATGGTTATAGTATATAGAATTTTTGGATTTTGGAATGTGGTAAGAGTTAACTTTTGACAGCATTCATGTTTTCACTATGGTTTAATGGGTATTCATTTTTCAAGAGAATACATGATTAAGGTATTCACATGATTAGAATGTGACCAATAAGATAATAGGGGATAAATGATGGTTGGTTGATGACATTTCAAGTAATCGTTTTCTTTATACGATGAGTTTGGACTGAAGTATTTTAGATAAAGATTGGAATGGATTATGTTGGAAATAAGATAGTATTATTTAAGGATAGAACTTTTTTTAATATTATTGATGGGATGTTATATTAATGATGTTTTATAAAAAGGACCACCTATAGGATGGACGACAGCCCATCACGTCGGACAAGGCTGTGGGAATCGAACCCACAACCATTGTGTGACTGGCCTTTATCGCCTACCACTAGCCTACAGGAAGTCCCTGTTTAGTATAAACTAGTTTTATTGTATTAAGCAGTATGATATATGAAGTATAAGTCCATTTTAGGAACCATATATGATTAATCTCACTATATATCGACTTATGTATATTTAATAACTTTTTTATCCTTTTGTTTGAGACAGATGGAATGACCCATCATTCAATCACATGATCTGCTAACACTTCACAAATGAAAAATTCAACATCATTTCTTTAAGAGATGAAGTGGAAATTGTTCAGGGCATGAACAACAGTGAGATTGTACCAAAATAAAGTAAGTATTTATTCTAATTCAAATTCTTCAACTTTAGGGAAATGAACTTGAAAACCAAAAATGTTGTCCTAGTGCCCTTATATCCGATGAATCAGATGGCACCCTAGATCATAAAAAATCTATGGATTTGTGATTGATGTCTTTTTCATAGCCATGTTCTCTACCACTCTCCATCGTAACGTGATGGTTATATTTTTCTTCCATATCCATATCTTCAACTATGTTCTCCTATATGGAAACCCAGTGATGTGTTTCTTTGGGTAATCATTACATTTCATACATTAGTTTTTAAAATTTAGTTTTAGTATTCCTTTTTACGATGTGGGTTTCTATAAATAGTAAATTATTTATAACCCCGACGAATTTCGAGGGCGAAATTCATTTTAAGGGGGGTAGAATGTAACACCCTGAGATTTTATGAAAAATATTCTTTTTAATTTCATTAATGTCTTGTGTTGTAAACTACACCAAAAAGAAAATTTCACAACACGCAACCATGACTTGGCTTGCATTACACGCAATAAAGACCTTCCTCATTAGCGTGTGTAGTAAGCAATACCGAGTTTCACTAAACGAGATATTACTATAATATTATTATGAACTAGCCGTTATGAATAGTAATGCCCACTTTTTGAAATTTTATAAATTTTATCTTTCAAAATGGAATTAATTTTTGGATTTGGAATATCGAAATTAGGTTAGGGTGAAATTTTGGTACTTTTGGATAACATTCATATTCTGATTAATAGTGAAAATTACTAAATTTTAATTAAAAACAACTTTTTTAATAGAAATAATTACTAGTGATAAATTATTAATATGAGTGGTTTTAAAGTATATTTAGAATATATTTTTACCATTTAATACAATTTTGTTAATTGGATGTAATTTCACATTTAAACCAGACATAAACAAGTTTCAATCTTTTGATAGTTATTATCTCTTAAAAACATGTTATTTTTTTGACGACGAGAATTAATTTTTAAATTAATTAATGCAACTTATATGTTTGAATTTGGTAAAATAGACATCATTTTTGATTTCAAAATATCAAATATAGCTTAGGCCTAATTTTTGGTATTTTTCTGGAAACATTCATTTTTTGATGAATAGTGAAACCACTAAGTGGTAGTTAAAAAACTGAATTTTTCATAAAACTTTATTTTACCACTTCTGTGACTGGAATTTCTAAAATTTGAGAGACACGGTTAATATCAATGACTATATTGTTGTTCAATGAGATGAAAATATTTTTTTGGTGAATAGTAACTTCTTACTTTTATTTACCACGGTTAAAAGTAAATATGATAATTAAGGGTAAAAATGATATTATTATTACCCTAACACATGTAATAATTCTTTTGGATAAGTATAATTTGACCAAAAACAACCTTAGGGATAAAATATAACCATTTAGGCCCACTTGGATTAGATTAGGACACTTAATCAAAGTTTAATAACTAAATCATTTTTAATATAGGGTTATACATAAGATAAATTCGACTATAAATATTCATTAGAAATATAAAACTATTTCCTACATAATGGTATTTTATTTATAATTTGTAGACATTAAATAATTTAATTTATTTATGACACAAAGATGATGCAGTAATTATCTTATTAATTAAATATTGACATAATTGATGTTATAAATACCCAAATAAATGTAATTTGATACTTTTTATGAATTCCACTAATTTTCTAGGATAATATGACATGTAATTATTGATTTATCTAAATTTTTCAAACTAAACATTCGGTTATGATTTTCACAAAAATCAATTACCACATAGTGTCAAAATTGACATAAAATAGTTTTTTAAAAAAATATTATATTATTAATTGAGATTTTATTCCTAAAAATCTAAGGTTTGGCCAAATGACATAGATAAGTTAATATATATTAATAATAAACAACTTGGGGTTCGTTTGGCTTGTTATAGTATTTTTATTAACCTTATAGTTTAAGAAAACTAGAAGACATAGTAAAAGTAAATTTATTTAACTTAAGGATAAATCTAAATTATAAGGTTAAAATAGAAACCTAAACTTGTCTAAATTCTACTGGATGAGAGGCTTTCGACCCATCCCCACCTTAGCTTATAAATAAATCAATTTGGAGCTATTAAAAACCTAATATGACTTTATAATAAAATAATATTTTTAGTTTTCCCAAAGGTTCCCCTCTCCTCCCTTATAAAAGGGAACCTCCTCCCTCTCTTCCTCACACCACTTTGAGCCTTCAATCTCGGCCAAACAGCTACCAAATCTTCAACACTTCCATAGAAATATCCTAGAGGTTCTGGTCTTCTTCAAAGCACAAATTTAGTGCCCTAAGAGGAGGTCTCATAGAGGCGCTTCAAAGAAGAGGTAATGTACGTTACCGATTCATTCAATTTTATTTTCTTCTTCCACTTCTTCTTCATTTGTTGTTTCATTATTAAGTAATAACATCAGTATCAATAATATACTGATATGTTATTATATGTATGAAACAACCCTATTTCACCATCTATGCATCCTACGGAAAACAATATCAGTGCGCGTGCGTACATACGGAATACCATCTCCACGCCGTGGTGTAATCTATTTTCCACCACCACCTGACTTGGATGGGTATAATGGTGTAAATAATGACTATATGTTATTATTGTAAAGTTATATTTATTATGAAATAGTATACATAAACTCCAATACAATTCCATGATCATGGAAATGAAATCATCGCTCTTTCGTACGTACGGACTACCGTCTCCACGAACGCGATTAGATTCACTCTCCATGATAACCATTCAAAATGATTATAAAGTATTTATAATAATTAATCATGAAATATTTGAAAAAATAATGCTACTTTATTTATGTATATATATATTTATGTCATCTACTTAATTCCATTCAATACAATAAGGAAACGAAAACAGCGTTCATGCGTACGTACGACCTACCGTCTACATGAACGGTGTATATATTTCCATTTATTGATCCATTATATATATGTATATTATGAATATTTATTATATATAAATCATGTTTTGCATTATAGATGTAAGTAATCATGATCTAAATAATCACATGAATAATTACAAGTTAAAACACGAATGACAAATGAAATGATTTTACCCAAAACGCTGCTTTTACATAGAATTTACAAAGGAACGGATAATATAAAGTCATAAGTGAAACATATATGATATCATAACAATAAATATTATTATGTAATAAGTCAATGAAATTATTTAAATTAGTATACAGGAGGTTCGGATCCATACGAAGCATATCGGTCCTAAGGTAAGGGATAATTTTTCAAATCTTATATTTATCCGAGATTGCTTATTCGTAAGTATTTACTGGGGTTATTTATATCATCCATGTACATGTTTTATAAAATTGTTTTCATGTATTTTTAATGTCCTTTTTAACCATTTTTACTTTAAATACATGGTATGTATGGAATCTTTATTTTACGAGGTACTTATTGACTTTTCCGGTAGAAGTACGAGAAGAATGTTTTTTAACTTATACGACATGAACGGATTTTTACAGTTTTATAAAGCCATATTTTCATGAAGCTTACTCCAAAATATTTCATGAATATTTATAAAAAAATCCTTTTCTTTTAAAATTTCAGGACAATTTGTGAAAAGAGAATGATTTTGAAGAAGAAAGGATTTTTTCCTCAAGAATTCATTTCAAGTGTTTTATCAAAACCATTTTTCATCTAAGATGACATTATTTCATATGTGTATGTTTCAAGTATCATGTCTCTATGATTTACATGGTTTCAATTTTTTTTGTTATGAAATGATATCCATTTATTTTATATGGATTATGAGATGATGGGATGATGTTTATGGAACACATTTTATTTATTGCGTTATGTATGTTTATTTTGTAAACAAATAAAAATGATTTCTTTATGAGATTGGTGGGACCTATATCTCCCTCCAATGCATTGGGTAACTATTTATATATCATTATATAGACATGGATGGAATGTTAAGTTAATCCGATTTAGTGTTACAGGACCGGAACGAGGATTGAACTCGATTCAGAAATGGACTTTGTCCACTAAGATGGTCTTGGCAGCAATGCCTTGGCTACTATGGAAATCATATCATGTGATTAATGGTTTCCATAATTACATGTTTTATTTCCATTATATTTTATCATGATTGATGTTCCTATATGATCTATTCCTTACGTACTTCCATGTTTTATGTCATTTCTCAAGCATTTGATGTTTAAACATTATGTTCATGTTTTTAAGTTCAAATGTATATAATTTGTTTTATTATAGCCATGCTTACCCTTACTGAGTATTTGAGCTCACCTTTTTTTATGTTTTCTTTTCCCCAGGATATAAGGAACAGTTTTAGGTAAGAAAAAAAGGGAAGATCTTTATGGGATATGTTGATGATCTTTAACCATGATTACAATATTATGTTCCAAGTTTCCAAAGGCACTAAACTATTACGATCCTTTGGTGTCTGTTTTTGTTATGTAATAAGTATTCCGCTAAAGTAAGGTAATGTACATGTTTGTCAAGCTTCGGGTCTCTACAATAGGACTACTATAATTATAACTATATGGATTTACAAATTCAATTTATTACTTATCATTAATGTTATTTATAGATCAATAGTTTCCAAATCAGAAATTTAAATTTGTCTCGATTTTCATTCTTTGAGACACATGCCATCTTATGTCCTTATATTCATCAATGAGGTGTATATACTACAATTTTACATTTTATATCTCAAATTTACAAATTTTCGTTATATTATAAGATTTAGGTAATTTAATTTTCTAGCATGGGGAGTTTAATTCAACGTAATCAATGTGATAAGTGTTTATTATTACAATCTCATCGTTGAATAATATTTTAATGATTACGATTCCAATGATGAGATATTTTTTTCCAATTCATAATAACACAAAAAATTTATTGTCCTATTTTTATTAATGATATATTCATGTATTTTCACAATTTTAATCTCCTTTATAATGAATATAAATAAGAAAAAATTCAAAAAATTCATCTTCATTTCTCCCTTCTGTTAGAAATATATTTTCAACAAAAAACCATGTTTTATAAAAAAATTCAAAACATTATAATTGTATCATATAATTTATAAATGAAATATCTTCCCATGTATTACCATTTTAAAAATATTTTTATAAAGAATAATATTTTCATTTCCTGGTCAATATATTTTTTGGACATTTTATGGTGTAAAAGGAATTTTTGGTATGTACAGATTTGTCACGACCCGACCCCACCAGTCCCAAGCCTCAACTTCCCAAATCCCTCCTCCTTAGGCTATGGCTGGAAAAAAGCGTTGAAGGCCTAAAAATATTGCGAAGCCCTTAGCCTAAGTACCTATACACACACACAGCTCACTCAATTCAAATGTGCAGATTAAAAACGAAAACCAAAGGACAAACAACTATTACCCAACCACAATAATACATCACCCTCTATATTAGAAAATGTAAAGTGTTGAAAGGTACTAACAGATATTGAATAGAAAAAGGGGTAAGACATGAACCCAACCCAAAAGGTGCCACATCTCGAAAACAGGTATACAAAAGTAAACAACTGGTGCGTCTCACACCTGAAAGTCCTACTACGACCACATAATGCAGCCCAAGCTCTTATGTCCTCAACGCTCCTCCATATTCTTGATTGACATGTCCATAATCTTCAAGGGCACAGCAAGTACGGGCAAAGCCCATGTAGGGGTGAGTATAAGGATACTCAGTAGGATGCCCCAAAATCTCTAGGGGGCATCAAAGGATATACCAAAATGGTGAGCTATAGATAGAACATGGAACAGTGAAAGAGTACATTAAATAGAGTGCAGCTCAACCCAATTGAATAAAGGGAGTAGACACATCCAACCAGGATGAACAAGACACAAAATGTGCATGGCATAACCCGCATATCTTCACCCCTGCTAGAAAGAGTGTAACTCAACCCAAGGAGTGGGAACAAAAGTAGGTTGTATATATATGTTCTCAATAAGAAAACTGAACGAGTTTGTAAGGGGATCTCCATATCCAAACTCAGCCCAGGAATAGTCTCCCACATTTCTAAAGATATCCAGCACTGATGCCCATGCGTCCAACATGAAAAAGTTGTCTCATCGCTGAACCGCGAAACCAAGGATCTCCCCTCCAGTAATCACGAAGAAAGGCCACTAACTAGCCTAATCGGAAGGGTTTGAGTCTGAATGAAGTCATCGGGAAACCCAAAACCCATACAAACTGGAGGGTAAACCCTAAATGGTCGTCGGGTGACCCACTTCCCAGCCCTGCTGGAGGGTAAACCCTAAAAGGTCATTAGGTGACCCACTGCCTGGCACTGTTGGAGGGTAAACCCTAAAATCAATGGGTAACCCACTACCCAGCCCCAGTGGAGGGTAATCCCTATGGTCAATGGGTTACCCACTTCCCGGCCTTGCTAGAGGGTATACCCTGATGCGTCGGGGGGTAACCCACTGCCCAACCCCACTGGAGGGTAAACCCAGAACATGTCTGATTACTCTGTGATAAATGTTTCATCATTGGGTGTAACTAACATTGCTTCCATACATTGGTTCAGAGTGTATCAAAGGAACCTCTGGAAAATGCCCTTTCATGTTTCCATATTTAATGAGATCTTGAAAGAGGCTTTGCATGCCAAAATATATTACACCATTGTAATCCTTGCTGAAAAACATGCGAGATAGACAATTTACTCACTGGAAGTGGAAACCTAACAAAAAAGAAATTCGACACCGCTTTTTTCCTGTACGGCTCCTCATGGGACCCAGACATCATTCCTGAAAAAGGTCAGGCGAACTGCGACATCGCGATGCTCTTGAAAAAAAACACCAAAACTATTACAAATTCGTCCCAAACAGACTTCTGATGAAAAAGTCACAAAATGCTCCATATAACCTAAACGACGGCACATGGGGCCCATGCCTCAACTCTCTCTTCTACGTCTAAAACCACCCTGGAAAACGTTATCCCTACCCCAGGGTGACAAAGAAGCTGATAGTTCCTTAAAAGGACTCTGTATTTGTTCCCTCCATCCGAAAGAAGAATCTTAGTGGGTACTTAACGAGCATGTCGTGCCACCAAACCCCCGTCTTGGGAATTGAAAATTCATGATACCATCTAAAAAAAAATTTCTCGAGCCGAGTATTTCACTACCATAGATTCCATGCAAAACGGACACCCGTTGTGGATGTTACATGTGTCCGAAGTCATGGGGGGAAAACCCCTTTGGGTCGGACCGGCCCGGTCCGGCTGGTCCACCCAGCATGGGCCAGCTCGCGGCCTGAGGTCCATCACATTGTCCGGCCCTCGTGGCCGGTCGCTGTCTTACATGGAGAGCTGTTGAAGTCATGTCTCTTTCTCTGCACAGGGTCGTGCGCCTCGAACCCCGTCGTGCCACGCACTGACGACCTTTGCCTTAGACAACAGTCGTGCAGCCTGAAAGCCCACTGCCACCACCTAGGAGCCACACCGCGCCGCTTCCTCCCGGAGATCGCTGCCTCTTGGAACACCCCATTCTTCCACCGTCGCCTTCCGAACCTCCCTGTAACCGCAGGAAACCTAGGGAAATGGCTGTAAAACTTCCTGGGGCCACCCCGAACACCCTGGGACTCAAAATTTCGATATGAAAAGAATGTTGTAATGCTCTAATAAAATATTTCAAATCTATGGCATTCACTCTACAATTAAACGTCATTTTAATGAAAAAAATGAATTCATGAAGATGCAGGGAATAGAAAACGAAAACGCACTATCCTACCTCACTGGGCGTAGCCCAACGCTTCACCAATGATCTTTTGAAGCCGCCACCAACCTTGGAGAGGGAGAGAGAAGCCTGAAAGAGGTTCTACCCTATTGGGAAGAATATTAACCAAAGAGAAAAACATGTGGGAGAAGATGGTGGGTGTGGAGTGTTTAAACAGAAAACATAATTAAAATTTAATTATGTTTTAAAACACCCACCAATAGGACCGTACTCGGACTCTCAACGGGGTCGAGGATAAACCACCTCTACGGTAGAAAACCATGTTTTGAGTGAAAAGGCGGTCTGAAAATTTTAATCCAAGCCACCGTTCAGATGTTGTAAACTTCACACCTAGGGATGCCAAATTACAAAAACACCCCTGGTGTCATTTTCCCCAGAAGGGACACACCCGAGAATGTTACACCCCTACGAGGGTAAACGACATGCTCTGAACTCAATGGTGCCCTCAGTTTTTCAATCCAAAAAACAGTTTTGGAGTTATTCTATTTATCGGAATGTCTAGTTTGAACGCACTTAAAATTTAATTCAGGACGCATCAGTGCTAAGAATCACACGCCATCTGAACGCCCTGCTCTGTAATAACATCAAGAAAATTTCCAAGTCATTCAGGCTCAAAAACCAGGTTCTTACATCATTCCCTCTTTCATGTTTTTCATCCCTGAAAAACAAAACTGCGAAAAAAAACTCTGGATACTTATCCTGCATCTGGCTCTCCCATTCCCAGGTTCTCTCCTACACTCTCTTGTGCTGCCACAACACAAAAACCAAAGAAATGCTCCATCCACACATTGTCTGCTCCTACTATTCCTCAATCTCCACTGGGTGCTCCGTAATGGTGGATCCATCTTTGATGTCCATCATTCCCCATTTGATAACGTGTGTGGGGTCATGCACATATTTTCTCAACTACGACATGTGGAAGACTTCACACACCCTATCCAGCTGCGGGGGTAGAGCAAGAGGTTAGGCCACTTCACCGACCCTGTGCAAGATCTCAAATAGCCCGATGAACCTCGAGGGCAGCT
Organism: Viscum album; assembly: GCA_963277665.1. Lineage (NCBI taxonomy): Eukaryota > Viridiplantae > Streptophyta > Magnoliopsida > Santalales > Viscaceae > Viscum > Viscum album. Next base: position 1,147,345,011 of record OY728121.1, on the reverse strand, counting down.
TGCCTCCCTGGCCGGTCCTCCGTGTCCCATGCCTCGAAGTGACTATTAAAAATACATGGTCCCCCTACTCGATATGAAACGTTATGTGATGAAAATCTTCATAGGTCTTCATTCTGCTCTGAGCTGTCCTCATTCGCTCACGAATGACCTGCACCTTCTCTGTTGTCACCTGCACTAACTGTGGGCCCACAGGGGAGGTCTCCCAAAAACTCCGTCCAACACAATAGTGACCTACAGGGTCTCCCGTAGAGGGCCTCACAAGTTTCAATGCCGATTGTAGAGTGGTAAATACTATTATACGCGAACTCCACCAAGGTCAGGTGATCCTCCCAACCTAGGCCAAAGACAAACACGCACACCCTGAGCATATCCTCCAACACCTGGATAGTGCGCTCAGTCTGCCCATCTATCTGGGGGTGAAAAGATGTACTCATCCATAGCTGAGTCCCGAATTCCTCATGTAGGCATCTCCACAATCACGATGTAAACCACGAATCACGGTCAAGGACGATCGTCGAGGGTACTCTATTAAGGCGTACAATATCTCGAACATACATCTTCCCAAGGATCTCCACCAAGCTCTGCTCCTTGATGGCAAGGAAGTGTTCTGACTTCATGAGTCGGTCCACTATCACCCAAAGGGATTCATGACCCTTCGCTGAGAGTGGAAGCCCTGTGAAAAAGTATATAGATATGGAATCCCACTTCCACTCCAGGATATCAAGGGGCTGCAATAATTTTGCCAGGACCTGATGCTCTATCTTCACCTGATGATAGGTAAGACACCGAGAAATGAACTCATCTACGCTCTATTTCATGCCAGACCACCATCACTGATGTTGAAGGTATCTGTACATATTCCCAACACTGGGATGTACAGCCAAGGGAGTAGTGTGGAACCCCCGCATCACATACTCCTGCATCTCCCTTGGTAATATAGCTCACCACAGGAATAAGATCTCGTGATTCCCTCCATCAGAATACCCATCGCGTGCATCACCCATGGATATCTGATCACGCGGAACCTTTCTGTCGGTATCCCCCATATGTGACTCTCTCACACGCTCATGGAGTGAAATAGTCAGCACTGTCGACACGAGAAAAGTCGTACCCTCCTGCTCCACCAAGGTCTGCCATAGGGAAGCCAACTACTCTGAAGCTTCCTGCACTAGAAGAGCCTAATACTTCCTACTAAGGGCTTCTGCTACTATGTTTACCTTCCCTAGAGTGTAGACTATCTTAAAATCATAGTACTATAGAAACTCCAGCCAGCGCCTCTGCCTCAGATTCAAATCCCTCTAAGTGAAGATGTACTCGAGGCTATGGTGGTCTGAGTAGACCACAAAATTCACACAAATATAGTAGTGTATCCTTAATCACAAGGTGAAGACCATCACTACCATCTCAAAATTGTGATTCTCATAATTCTACTCATGGGGCCTCAATTGCCTCTACCCATATGCAATTGCTGCCTAGTGCTTCATCAGCACGCACCCGAGCCCTGTTCATGAAGCATCACAGTACACTATGAACTCAACACCCTCATGTTCTAGCCTCAATACTAGAGCACTATTCATCCTTTGTCTCAACTCCTCGAAGACCATATGGCACTGATCAGTCCAGGTGAACAGTCATCCCTTCAACGTCAATTCAGTCAGAGGTGTACCAATCCTAGATAAATCTACCACCAAACTATTGTAGTACCCTACCAAAGAAAGGAAGCTCCTCACCTCTGACACATTCTTGGGTGGCTCCCAAGAAAGCACTTCCTCTCTCTTTGTATGATGTATATGAACTACCTGGTCCATAATGAAATTCCCCAGAATGTGTTGCTCATGAATCAAGAACTGATCTTCGAGAGCTTCCAATACAGCTGGTGCTCTCATAGTAAGTCTAGGAAAATCCTAAAATGCTCTGCGTGCTCCTATTCTATCACAAATTAGATGAGTATGCCATCAATGAAGAGAACCACAATCTTTTCCATGTATTGCTAGAAGATCTGGTTAATCAAAGACATGATAATGGTGGGGGCATTCATCATGCCAAAGGGCATCAGCAGAAACTCGTAATACCCATATCAACAATAGAAGACCAACTTTAGAATTTCAACCTTATGATCCCACAACTGGTGGTAGCTGGATCGAAGATCAATCTTGGGGAACCACATTGAACCTCTCAACTGGTCAAAGAGGTCATAGAACCTCAGCAATGTGTACTTGTTCTTTATCGTGTTCTGATTTTGTGGATGATAATCCAAACAAAGCTACGGACTCCCAAATGTCTTTTTCAAAATGAAAACCAGAGCTTCCATGGGGGACACACTAGGTCTGAGGAATACCTTCTCACGAAGGAATTCCAGCTGAAGTCATAGCTCCTGAAGCTCTGTGGGTTCCATTTGATACACTGCACATGATATCATGGTAGTCACCAGCTGCAAGTCAATGCATAACTCCATATCTCACCTTGGAGTTAGTCCAGGGAAATCCTCGGGAAAGATTTCCATGTTGTCCTCTCCAATGGTAGGGATTCATCTTCCAATAGAATTTTCTACTCTGAGAGCCAATCTCACAAACTGGTGAGAAAAATGTCATGGTATCCTACTCAGCGTACCTGTCTGCTCTTCCACGAGTTCTCATTTAGCAATGATGGTGAACATTGTCCAATCAGAAAACATGCCTCTGACTCATCTATGGTGATAGTCAATCTGGGCATGAACAATAGAAAGCTAATTCATTCAAAGGATGACGGCTTAAGGTTCCATCGTGATGACGAGTGGATCCCACGAGAAACTCCATCCTTCGAAGGACAGTTCACACTGTCAGTAGATAAAGGTCACCAATGAGGAATTTCCCATAGGAAACTATAGGCTAAGTGCAGTGTTCAGTGCCTCTACTGGAAACTCCAACTCCCGTACAAAAACAAAAGAAATAAGGGAGCGGATAGCCACTGTGTCTACTAATACCAAATCTAGTGTAGAGTAAACACAAATTGTACCTCAGACTATCTTGTGTGCTGGGGGACGCGATCACCCATAGCCTAAAGCTGTCCGCGGCCCATACCGCCAGCTCCCTGAGCCTACTTTGGGCCGCTCGGTGGTAGCGGTTGAAGGACCTAGAAATGGCATCCCAGACCTCCAGGTCATGAAGCTCTACCTGTGCCACCTCCCTGATGAAAACCCTCTCCTCTCCTAGGAGATCCCTGGTCACGGCGATGCTTCTACCGCTGCGGTGCGCCCACTTCCTACCACAACAGCTCGGTACGCATTGTCGGGTAGTCCCATGCTAGGTGTCCCCATCCATCATAGTCATATCACTGGCTCTCTCTTGACTGCCTCAGTGATCCACGGCTCCACCGCGGTGTACGACCCTACCCCTGAGCCTTCTCACAGATGGGCCTCCTCGACCGAGGATCTAGTCCATGCCGACTGCCTATCATCGAAGAGTCTCCTCTAATGAGACCACTACTAGGCCCTGTCAGCTGGCTTCCCTTAGCCAAGAAGCTCTCAGTCACAAGCTCCAACTCTAGCACCCCATCATAAGTAGAGACAAACAAGGGTAATGAACTATCACAGATCTCCCTACGAAGAACCTGATCAAACATCCTCACCCGTAATTAACTGGTGCAGATCATATCCTACGAGTAGCATGTTAGATTAGTAAACTAGGTCGAGTACTAAGCCATAGTCATCCCCCCATATTCTGCTCCAAAATATCTTGAATCCAAATAGAGCATTAATAATAGGGGGAGTACTCCTCCCAAAAGAGTTGTTGGAAGCTATCCCACGGGAGAGAAGACTCATCGTTGGATTGTGTGGTCAACCCCCACCAATGGACGGTCATCCTGAGGAAAAGGTTGGGAGTTTGAGCTACCATCTGGTCCACTGGTGTCTATACCAGCCTGAATCATTGGTCCACATAATCTAGCCAGTCTTCCACTACCTGGGGATCCTGGTCCCAGTGGAACTTCTGAGGTCGCTGACGCTGAAAGTATCAGCGCGCACTCAGCCTGCGCTCAACCTTGGACTGTACTACTGGTACCAACTGCCACTCTCCAGGTGGAGGGATCACTGCAGAAGCACTGGGCGGATGGGGATCATGTTAGTGTCCCTGAACTGATGCATTTTTGCTCACCAGGTCATCATCATTTACTGAAGAGGGTAACCTGGTGGGATTATTTCTTGGGGGAATCTTGAAAATTATCAAGGATTACTACGATCAGATGAGAACACATATATATCAGTAATAACAAAGTTGAGATGACTCAAAAAGGATAGTCAAATACTAAATCCTATAGGAATCATGTTCTAATGTTCCCTGCAACAGGTGTCTTAGCGTGTCGAGTCTACAAGAAGTGTTATCAGGGTCCTGGTGAATGAATACGTCGGCCAAACTTACCATCACTAGAATCCAGAGTCTGAGAGCCACTCTTGAGACATGTTGACATTATTTCCCTAAATCCCAACCAATTCCTTTTTAGGGACGTCCAAACAATGCCCCAAGAAATGAACCACCTCTGATACCACTTTTTCCCAACCAACCCCTACCTGTCTCAAGCCAAAACTTCCCTAAGCCTACCTCCATAGGCTAGGGTCTAGTGACAAGGGCCGAAGGCATAACAATATTGGGTAGGACATAGCCTAAGTAAATGTATATAACCACACACATCTCACTCAATGTAGAAGTGCAATGTAAAAATGAAACCAAAGGAAAAAAAGTTATAACCCAACCATAGTCATGCATCAACCTCTAAATAAAAAATATCAAAGTGTCGAAAAGTACTGACAGATACGGAACAAAAAAAGGGAAAAATGTGCCCCACCTGAAAGGTCCCATAACTTGGAAATAGTTAAACAAAAATAAAAAGTTGTTGTGTCTCACACCTGAATGTCCTTCTACGACCACTGAACGAAGCCCAAGCTCTTGTGTCCTCTACGCTCCTCCATGGTCTCGATCAACATGTCTGTCATCTGCAAGGGCACACCATGTGTGGAAAAAGCCACATCAGGTGTGAGTATAAGGATACTCATTAGGATGCCACGAATGCTCGAGGGAGAAACAATCAAGATACCAAAATGGCGAGCAGTAGAAAGAATGAGGAACAGTGAAATAGTACAGTAAATAGAGTGCAACTCAACCCAACATAATAAATGGAGTAGACTCATCCAACCATGTGGAACAAGTGCATAAGGGGATCTCCATCTCCAAGCTCAGCCCAAGAAAAGTCACCCACAGTTCTATGGATATCCAACACTGATGCCTAAGCGTCCCGCACATCAAATATATCACATCGCTGAACTTCAAAACCAAAGATCCTGCTCTAGTTATCATGGAGAAAAGCCATTGACTAGCCTCATTAAAATGGGATGAGTCTGAAAGAAGTCATCGGGTAACCCACTTCCCAACCAAACTGGAGGGTAAATCCCAAAAGGTTGTCGGGTGACCCATTACCTAGCCCTGCTGGAGGCTAGACCCTAAATGGTCATCGGGTAACCCACTGCCCTACCCTGCTGGAGGGTAAACCCTAAAATCAATTGGTAACCCACTACCCAGCCCTAGTAGAGGGTAAACCCTAAGGTCAATCTGTAACCTGCTTTCCAGCCTCTCTGGAGGGTATACCCTGATTTGCTTGTGGGTAACCCACTACCCAGCCCCACTAGATGGTAAACCTAGAACTGGTCCGATAACTCTGTGTAGACCAGGCCATTAATGGGGGTTGCTTACATCGTTATCATGCGTTGGTACAGAGTGCGTTAAAGGAACCTCTGAAAAACTCCATTTCATGTTTCTACATTTAATGATATCTCAAAAGAGGCTCTGCATGCCCAAACAGATTACACCATTGAAATCCTTGCAGAAAAACATGAGAGATGGGAAATTTACTCGCTGGAAATGGTCCCCTGACAAAAATGCTATTTGACATCGCTTTAAGCCCATATAGCATCTTGTGGGGCCCATAATTCAGTCTCGAATGAAGTTAGGAAAACTACGCCATCGCGATGCTCTCAAAAAGACATTATAAAATGACTACTCATTCACCCCTCATGGACATCTGATGAAAATGTCGCAAAATGATGCTCACAGCTTAAAAGAAGTCCCATTGGGCCCATGCCTCAACTTTGGCGTCAATTCCAGAAACCAACCTCGACAACGTCATATCGACGCCAGGGTCACAACCCCACTGATGGCGCCATAACTAGACACCAGATGTGTCCATGCCATCAGAAAGTAGAATCCCAGTGAGTACTTAACGAGCAAGCCACACCAACGAACCCCCGTCTTGGGAATTGATAATTCCCATGACCATCTCAAAAAAATTATTTCGAGCCAAGGATTTCACTACCACATATGTCATGAAAAACAGACAACTGCAGTGGATGTTAAGGGTGTCTGAAGTCAAGGTGGCGAACCGCTTTGGGTTGGACCGGCCGGGCCTGGACGATCGTCCTGGGCCTGGGCCGGTTCGGGTCGTAAGGCCCGGTACACAGTGCCGGACACGGCCCAGCCGTGCGGCACGGCCATGGCACCATGGTCCACCACACCGACTGGCCCTCGTGGCAGGTCGCTGTCTCGCACGGAGACCTGCCAATGTCGGGTCTCTGTCTCCCCTTGGGGTTGCGCGACGCGACCCCCCTCACACCCCTCACTGGCGACGACCGCCTTTGATGCCTGTTGCGCCGCCTGGGAGCCCGCCCCCCCCCCCCCGCCTGGGAGTCGCGACACACTATCGCCATCCAGGGACCGCCACTTCCACTGGGAGCACTACCTCTTGGAAAACCCCACGTTGGTGTCGTCGCCCGCTGGACCTCCCTAAAACAGTCGTAAATCAAGGGAATTGGCTGGAAAACATCCCAAGGCCACCCCGGATGCCCCAAGACTCAATCATTAGGTATGAAAAGATAATTGGAAATCTTGGATCGAATCTTACTCTTCTATGGAATTTGATCGACATTTAAAAATCATTTCGATGCTAAAAATTGAATTCATGTATATGTAGGAAATAAAAAAACACAAGATCCTACCTCCCTAGGCGTAGCCCGATGCTTCACCGATGATCCACCGGAGCCACCACCCACCTTGGAGAGGGAGAGAGAATCTTGAAGGAGGTTCTCCCTTGTTGGGAAGAACTTGTGCAAAGGAGAAAAACTAGGGCTAGAAGTGGTTGGGGTGGTGTGTTTAAATAGAAAACAGAATTAAAATTTAATCATGTTTTAAAACACCCACTAGAAGGCCCATACCCGGACTCTTGACGGGGTCGAGGTTAAGCCGCATCTGGGGTAAAAACCACATTCTGGGCACACCGATGGTCTCATAATTTTAATCCAAGACTCTTTTTAGAAGTTCTAATGTTCATGCTTGCGACAACCAACTTACAAAAACCCCCCTTGTGGTGTTCTCCACAGAAGGGGCGTGCCCACAAAAGTTACACCTCTCCTAGGGTAAACGGCACGCTCTGAAATCAATGGTGCACTCAGTTTTTCCTTTCGAGCAACTGTTTTGGTGTTATTCTATTTATTTGTTGTGTCCAGTGTGAACGCACTTAAAATTTAATTCCGGCCGTAATGGTGATCAAAATCACACACCGTCTGAACACCCTCCTCTGGAATAAAATCATGAAATTTTCAAAGTCTTACGGGCTCAAAACCTAGGTTGTAACAATATTTATCTGTCATCATGAATGTCATTTACATAAAAATTCATTTTAATTTTTTCAAGATTTTTTTTTTAAAATGGATATAATTAATTTTTTATTATTTTTCAAATTATTTTGAAATATAATGATTTTGAAAATGTTATCATTCAATTTTTTATTTTTTCTGATTGTTTTAAACAATAAAGGTTGTTAGAATGTTTTTAGATTTATTTATATGTTTTCAATGTATTTTCAAATAAAATTGTTTTAAAAATGTTTTGAAGATTTATATTTATGTTTGAAAATCATCATCAATGACAAAAAATTTCCAAATGTTTTAGATCATCAATTATATGTTTTTGAATATATTATTTATGAAATTTCTTTAAAAAAATAATTTTTTTTGAAAAACTATTTTTCCGAGAGGAAAATATATTTTTCTCAAGAAATGATATAAAAAATATTTCAATTATCTCATTATATGAAAAGGGTTTTAAAAGTAATAGAAAAAAAATTTCAATACAAGGAAAACATTCATATGTAGTATTAGAAGTGATCTTCAATAGTGCTTCTCCATATGATATGAAGTCCATTGAAATAATTTATGATTTACTAGGGATATAATTCATGTAAACCATTGTTAATCATTATTTTAATGCTTTATGATTAATATGGAATGTTTTTTGTTACATCCAATTCCCTTCCACAGGTTACAGGATTATGAAAACATATTCATTTCAAGGGCTATGATTAAATGAAGATATTATCAAACCTCTATCTTTCCAAAATGTTCTGATATGATGACATGATTACGATACAAATTTATTATCACGGGATATATTATGATGTTTAAGAAACAAAAATATTTTAATGGGTCATTATATGATGAATGTTTTATTATCTTTTGGAATGTGAATTTGTGACTTCATTATGTGAAGGATGTGTCCTATATCTCCCTTTAATGCATTGGGTAATGATTTTATTTCATGATATAATGATAACAAACATGTTAGAATTCATGATCCACAATGGAAAACATGTATGCCCTGATCCTAAATAAGAAACATGTGTGTCCTAATCCATAATGGGAAACTGGTGTTTCTTGATTTGAAATGGGAAACATGTATGTCCTGGTTAATAATGGAAAAAAGTTTCATCTTGATTCACTACGAGAAATGTGTTTGTTCTGATCCACTATGTTGATGGTCATTGAATTTATCCACGACACATGGAATGGTTTTCAATATTTATGATGGTCACACACTTATATGACAAGATCTTATGGTTCATGACTTATTTATGATGATTTATCACCCTTATGATTTATGTACTATGACTTTCCAAACATTACGCCAAGACACATCTGTATGATATTTGATATGTAAGGTATGATATTAAAATATTATCTCAAGTTCACATACCCTTATGCTAATGTTATTCTTACTTATCTCCTTTATTTACAACTATATAAAATCTAATATCACCCGCTCTTATGTTTCGTTTACCCATGTTGAGATGAAAGTTTTATTTTGGGAAACTAAAAATAATATTATTTGGGGGAAAATTGAAGATATTTATCCAATATATATGATATTGTTTTATGTTTCAAATGAAAAAAAACTATAATAGTCCTAAAAAATTTCCTGTTTATTGTGCTGAATATTCATCTAATTTGATGTAATATCCATGTATGTTAACACTGATACACTTTCAAATTGATAGATAATTTGTTCCATGTAATCATAAAATCATTTGACCATATAGGAAATACATATGTTATAATTTTATAAATATTAATATATGTTTAACAGTGAATTGAATATAATGGAAAATATTAGAGTGTGGCAAGGGATTACTTAGATATTTTGAAAATTCTCTTTATGTACTTCATGGAAACTGAGGAATTTTTCTAATATATTGTTAAAAGAATCATAGTGAAGTAAAATATGATAATAGTGGAAATAAATAAGTAATATTTTCATTAATAAACAAAACATTTAGTGTTATATTGAAGGGGTGATGACATGTCACTTTTAAAGGATTTATTTTAAATATAATGGCGTTACATAAATATAGAACAAGTTAAACATGTCTTGTTGATCAAAAATAATAATTGAGTTTTGAAGGAGAAATAAATTAAAATATTGAAGATAATGAATTTTAATAATGTTTAAAATATGTATCAATTCCGTTATCCCAAAATTTATTTCGTTTACTATTTTATATTTCACAACTATATCTAGCCCATATGTTAGTAATTAATTAATTTTCAAATTAATAATATGGAACATAGAAAATAATTTTGAAATATTGATTGTAAATGTAAAACCTATTTTATTAGAAACATTTTATATGTGTAATAAATATAAAATTTTACATTAAAGCAAGTTATGTATAAAACCCTAATTTCAGAATATATTTACTTTTTATCATATATTTTACATTTAGTGTATAATTAAAAAATAATTTTATTTTCATTATAGAAATTTTTATATTTTAAATTAAATAAAATTTATGTGGCTCTCAAGAAAGGCCAAAAGAAAACTACTGAAATAAGATATTTGAATAATCATATTAAAATAAAATGGTTTTTATTTGAAATTATTAATTTTGTTGTAAAACATTAGTTTTATAAAAGAACAATACTGTTATGAGATATATAATTTTACTCTTGAAATATACATTCAACAATAAATAATAATTTATATTTTCTAACCAATACATAATTTTTGATATATTAACAAATGATATGGTTTTTGTAAAAACTATTTTCTTAATTATTAATATTAAAAAAATTTATTTTAAAAACTATCAAAAATTTAACCTATTCTTATGTTTAGATGTTTAATAATTTTTTTTTTATTTTCAATATTAAATTATTTTTAAATTAAAATTAAAATATATATAGAAAAAAACTTTTAAATAAAAATTTATATTAAACATCAAGTGAATTTAATCATATTTTATATAACATTCCAAATAATTTTATGTTAATATTTTAGTATATAAATTTTAATATTAAATATTAAAATAAACATTTAACTATCACCGGTTTATTTTTTAAAATTAAATTATAAACCTTTTTTAATGAGGTTTCAAAATTTTTCTTTTTCAAAATATTATTGAATTAAAAATAATAATATATATATTTTAAATAATTATTATATCAAATAATCAAATTAATACATTCTTCATGTAATTTTAGTTATTGGCCATTTGTAGTCGATTTTTCAGTTAGTTTTCTTATCCATGTTAAATAGTTTGTTAATGATATTATTAATTTAATTTTAATAAAATATAGGGCCATTAAATTTTACAACCATCAAAAAATTTCATTCATAAAATATAATTTTAACTCACTAATGAATGTATGTGAGGAAATTTAAAACAAAAAATTCAGTTAGGAAGATAATTGAAAAAATAAATCTACCATACACTATTGGGATATATCATGTTATTTATCACTCCACAAATAATACTGACATATTACAAATTCATACACATACACACATATATATAACCAAATAATACATTTCAAAAAATATATCATTTATAAAACCATCGAAATATCTATGATATTAGTTGAGAAAAAAATATTCCTCAAAGTATTACCTTTTATATTCAATAACTAGTTTATAATGTTACACACTAGTGAATATATATCATATTCCAAAAAATGAGACATACACTACCATAAATATCATGGAAAACATTATAATTAATTAAATAATCAATTAGTTGTATATTAATACTATCAAAATCACTTTTATAATATTCAGTTAACCCTCTATTACCACAACGTTAAAAACATGATAAACCAAATTGCATACCATACCTCAATAATGTATTATCTAATATTTAACCCCATAACTATATGATTATAATAAAATAATATTTCAAATTTACTTTAGCTAAATTATATATGTTTACATACAATTAATGAAATATATTTGAAGTGAAATCCTTTGATGTTTCACCTAATCATTATAATTATTAGAATAAACTTTATTTTCATTGGTAAATGTCACTCAAAATTGAAAATAGATTTTTGTATCATGATATATATTCTCTTTAGATACCATTGTACCTACTATAGGTAAGTCTAAAAAGCTATCATTTCCATTCATTACATGAATATAAAAAATTTCACAACATTTTATGTATTATTTCTTATTTGATTATAAGGCATATTCTTTTTGACACATAACATTATCAGATTCATTATTATAAACATTTTTTAAACAACCCTAATCCAATAAAATAGTGTCTATGGTAACATTAATACATTATCACAATATATAAGGGCTCAAATCCATACAAGTTTGAAATCATAGTTTTCTCAAGAGGATAGATACATATATGATTCTCAAATAGCATCTAAAATCATGAAATAAACAAAAATCGTACAATGAGAGAATTATTATATCTTATACTGAATCCTTGAAATAATTCATAATTACATTATGGGTGTAATGGGGAGAGGAAAAATAATTATGGATGAGATCATATTCTTAGTAATGGAATGAATAAAATAAATAATATCTTATAATAAAAAATTCATGAATATTGAGAGAGAGATAAAACTAATCAAATATTTCAAATAACATATATCATAAAAGAATAATAATTCCATGGAAGAAATAAAAATAAAAATAATCATAGAGATGATATTAAGTATTTTTATAATGATATAGATCATAAATTCAAACATCAATATCACAGAGTCATAATATATTTTGATGAAAGTATATATAAAGAGTTAAGGAATATGCCAAATGTTGAAAATAGTTTGTCTAATAAGATCTAATTTTTTTTCATGGGATATAAGGTTCACCTTAACAAATATAATATGTCTAATATATAAAACATATTAATGATACTTATAAAACATCATTTCATAGTCTATAAAAACATTGATATTGAAGCACTAGAATGAGAAATAATAATATTTCCGATATTAATTAAATAGATCAAAATAATTATAATCCATTAAGTGTAATAAGTACGATATAATCATTAAGTTATATCCTCTATAAATAATTGGATTTATCAAAGGATCTTAATATATATGAAAATAGTTTATAATATATCTGGAATATTTATTGATGTAAATACCTTTTTCATTCTGAAATTACTTAATTAAAATAATTAAATTTATAAAATTTGAGAAAAAATATATATAAAGTATCCTTTTAATAATTTAATGTATGATTCATGACATTAAATTTTTATGATGGAAAAAATATTCGTTAATTTTTTCAGGACTTAAAATATGATTCCATTTACAATTTTGGTAAAAAAATCAGTTCAATGAGGGTGAATAATATTCATCTAAAAATATTTCATATATAGTCATTAATGTATAAAAATTAATTTCATGTTTTTATGAAAATATTAAAAATATAATTTAATTTTTTAAATAAAATAATGTTATGGATGAAAAATATTCCTTATTGAATAGATAAATATATCAGTTTTCCATGAAAATGATCTTACATGGTTTCAAGTATATAGAGAAATGGTAATGAAAGGAGAATTTTTGAAAGACATAATTGAATAGAGGATAAGAATATATATGATATATATGATATATCTATCATATAATTTTCCCATTGGAAACAAAAACATAATGAATCCCAAATAAGGTTGAGATTATGAAATAAAACATTAATTCATTTCCAACATGCTTGTTAAGGGATTTAAACCGACTATATAATAAATTTAAGTTCAAAGAACAACAATAAAATTATAATATTTATAATTATAATTCATTTAACCTTTTTCTTATGACATATTATCTAATTTTCATCACCAATATTCCACTATCAACAACATTATGGGTTTTAACTACTTTATTATTCCTGTATCATTAAATTCAGAAGTATTAGTACTTTTATCTCGATTACACATTTATCATTAATAGAATATCAGTCATGATGTAAATATAATATATATTAATTATATTCATAGTTAGAATAATTCATGGAATAATAAAATCATAAATAAAACTCATTATTTCATAGTGGTGGTTATCCTCACATACAGATGAGTGGCGTTATAATTTTTTAACAAGTGGAAGGGTAATAAGTTAATTGAAATGTTATATTTTTAGTTACATAATTATATCATAAATATAATATATATTAACTATTTACATCTTTATAACCATCCATGTTATTGGGTGATGAGAAACGGTTTATAAAACATCGTGGAGATGACAGGTAGTGCTTATGGATGAGTGATGTTTTCAATTTCGATAGGATAGAATGGAGGTGGGAAATTTTTATCCCACAATTATAATTAAATCTCATTTTATTTATTGCATAGTAACAATTAATTATTTGTTGGTATAATATATTTATAAGAAGTAAAAGAGTAAATAAACATTGAATGTGTTGATAAAGATGATTACCAGTTCTTTAAGAGACCACCTTTGGCATGATTCTTCAACCATCTCAATATAGTATTAATTTAATTAATAAAAACTAACTAAATAAGGGAAATAATTTGAAAAATTTACTATTAAGTATTTTTCATGATAGAGTTCATAATTTATATGAATAATGTTTGATAGTAGTTTCTTTTTTATAAGTGTTGAGAGGGACACACATAGAATTAAATAAATGATTAAAATAACGTAATCTATTTGTTATGAATGTGGAATAAAATAGAAATAAAAATGAAGTTAATATATGATAAATTTAAAATATATACATCCTACAATATTTATTCATCTTTTTGTTTTATTTTTCTTCTTTTCTCCTAGTATAACCCCTCCTCCCTGGGTAAACCTATTTTAACCCAAACAAATAGAAAAACAATTATTTGTCTTGCAATTCATTGTGACAAAAAAGATAAAATTATTAAAAAAATTAATCTTTATTCTAATTCAAAACATGGAATCAATTTTATTGGGATATGTTTTTAGAAGTTGTAAAAAATAAATTTAAAATGGATTCCCCAATCATAATGAAATCTCTTTTAAGAATAATGATTGTTTTTTAGTCATAAAATTATTTTAAAGGAAAATATATTATAATGTTGTTTAATTGGAATCTATTAAATTATTTTATATTAAATTGGACTTATTTATCATTAAAATAAACCCTAAATGAATGAATCCTTGGAAATAATTTATTACGAATAAAGAACTAAAATCCTTTTTTTCGAGGAATGGATTTGTGTGATTATAATGATGTTAAGAATATATTTCAATATTCATCATTATATTTGAAAAGTACGTAAATTAATTATTGAAAATATTTTTTTACCAAAATGGTTTCACATTATGTCATTTTATTCTTATATCATTATTTTTTTATAATTGATCAATTTTCTAAAATCTGTATTTTCACTATTCACATAAACATCTACTATTTATAAAAATTCTCAAAGAAAATTACCCTATGTTAAATTTTAAAATTTTAATAAAAATAATTACATTCAGTTCATAAAATGTATATTTATAAAAATTTTGATTTTTTTAAATAATAATCTTTATTAAATTGACCTGTACTGTGATATGATTTCTTTAAAATAAAAACACTCTATGATTAGAGCTCAGATGTAACATTATTCCCTCCATCCATTATTGTACCCTTGTAAATACAAAATTATCCAAACATTAATATATGTGGGATGTTATTCATCATATCTTATTTAGGATCCCACATTACCTCTTTTATCTTATGATTTATTCAACATACCTTTACCAGCCGAGTCATCCAATTCGTAAACAATTATTCTCTACTATCAAGAATCAGGAAAATATATTCATATTAATATAAAATAGTTCCATTTTATATTTCCTCAATTGTAAGAATATGTGTTATATCGTACATGTACTTCAACAATTAATATATATAGAATACATCATGAAATTTAGAGAGGCAAAGAAAAACATCCAAATTCTGGGCCAAAAAATTTATTCTTTTATGAATTTCAAAATGTATGATAAACATTGGACTAATTATACATTTACATTCAAAACATATGACATATTTTTAGTGGAATATATAAGGAAATAAGATATAACTTTTAATATTATAAATAACTCATTTTATTATCAACATTAATTTTTTTATACATTGATAGTCCTAAAAATAATTATAAACATTCATCACCTTCACCACAGTCTAAGAAAATTGGGGCCAATAATATTCATTTCACCAAAGTCCTCTAAATATGTTGGAGTATGATACCTATTTAATCACAATTCCTCATATAGTTCGATTTCATTTCGTGAGTTTAATCTATCTCTATTTTCACATTACCCAAAAGCTAAATATTGATGATACATTTTATTAACATCAAATGGGAATAACCTCAACATGTATTCTAATTTATATGTAGTTATTTCATACTACCCATCATTTTGATGATGATATATAGTGATCAAACATGTACAATTTAATTATTCCATTTTCAGCTCAGGAATAGGTATAACATATATAATATTTTTAAATTTCAATATAGAATCTTCGTATATTGTGTGTACCAAATTCACAGAATTGATAGGTAAGGATTATATGGACCCTTAATATATATAGATAGATATTCCATATTGAAAGATAGATAGTCATTATATAACATTATGATCCAATCCATAGGCATACTGGTTTGTTTTAATTGTTCTAATGGATAAATAAATAATATTTTCAAAATTTATTTACATTATTTCCCAGTAATTTCAACATAAAAAACACCTTATTAGATATATAATACTTAAATTCACTCTTCGTAATATGTTGAAAGTAAATATAAGGAAATGTAATATCAGATTCATAGTAAGTTAAAAATGGTAAGATATCAATTATAATATAAACATAACATTAGAAAAAAGGTATGAGAATATGATCATAAAATTTTGAACCCATTCCTAGTATATCATAGAACATAATATTAATCATGGAATAAATCATGGTAGTGAATAATAAATGATCTATAATGGAATAAAAGAATAGTATCGATGAAGGCATAAAATGTTCATCAGAAATATGTTATTCATACACATAAGAATAGAAAAACATTAATTAAGTATTCATCGACTACATACATGACTATCATTGTGGATTGGGGTTACTCCCAAAACCATCATATCCTTAGTCAAGGTCCACTCCCAAGACTATCAAAGTTGATAGAGTCCCTTAGAGAATTGGGGTTACTCAACTGTACTATTCTCATCATCTCTTATGATTTACATATTTTCTTAGTGTATTGGAGGGATATATAATTCCTATAGCATCCCATGTTATTTGACATAAATAACTATTTCTATAGGGACATTATTTTTTTATAATGTGGACAGATAAAATTATAAACCAATGATTAAATGAAATTCTATGAGTTGAAAACATTCTTTTTGTTATTTTTCAACTTTTCAAAAGTCCATAATGAGTCTTCAGGTGTCCCATTGTGTTTTGGAATATTTGAATCTATAAAATTAGTTTTCAGAGGACTTGTAAGGGCATATAGTTTTTTTAAAACCGAGAATCCCACTAAAGGAAACCTTGAATTCTTTTTAGGGGGTATGTGGAGGCTAGAAGGTTTTGTATAATCATCTACACTATGAAATACAATCATATTGTTATATCATGAGTATTGATTGAGGTTATGATTTCTCAACCTTAAACATTAAATTTCATTTAGTTATGATAAGAATTCACATTAAGAATATTTTCCTGTTTAGAGTTTCAGAGAATTTGGCCATAACCATTACATTACATCTCACACAATTACAATGTGGACACATATTCTTTATCCAATTTTTTAACAAAAATAATGACCATTAAATATAATAAGAATTATTTTCTTTATATAAAACTTCTTAAATTATTAATTACGCTTTCCCTTCATTATAATATGTGACAAAAATTTCAAAAACATAGGTTAAATTATAAATATTTGTAAGGGTTATAAAATAAGGAAAGAGAACATTATTCCATAAATACATAAAAATAAATGAAATGATTATTTTCACTGATAGAACATAATATATTTAACATACATCATGATATAATAAGATTTATGAATAAAACATAGAAATCATAAATCATCATGGTAACTTGTGGAATCAATAACATACTTGCACTGTAGCATTCACAGCTATATAGGGAGTTACATTTGGATTACCAATCATAGTATATTCTATAAATCTCTTATAATAAACAGTAAATATTACCTCCATCACAAAAACCAATACATTATAGAGCTATATCTGGCCCACCCACCCATGGTTAATCAAAGAACCACCCATATACATAAACAATTTCCAAGAACCATAACGTAATCATAAGATATAAAACATGCATAATTAAAAGATAAAATTTCTACATTGCATTCACAATATATAATTTCATGATATTGACAAAAGAAATGTTTTATCAAAACCATTTTCAATACCAATATACGTAAAATAGTAATATGGTGATTATTATTTTTTAAATATATTATGTATTTTTAAGATTGTAAAATATTAAATAATTCCTTCGGCAGCAGAATGGCCATTTTCACCCTATATGTTATATAATATTTTCTTTATAGATTAGTAAAATACATTGTAAAAATAATATTACATTTTAATACCATTTTATGAAATCATAAAACATTAACATATATACAACCTTTATAAAAAGTTCATGTATAAACCATAATTTTCATAAATGTAAGGAAATTGAGACGATGTCCTTTATGAAGATCATTCTGTAAATAAAATAAATTAATTATGTGTATTAACTATAATTACACATGAGTATTGTATAAAAATAGGATAATACGTTAAAAATAATTTCATACATAATCATAGAATGGCATAATCCAAAAGTAGATGATGAACCCAATGAATGGAAATCAGGTTAAGAAGTTCACCTACCTTGAGTCTGACTCATCATGTATGTTCCATGTTCTTCCTAAATAATAAACATATGTTATTATATAATGGATTCAGATCCCATTACAGGTTTATTATTCCATATATATCACTTATTGCCACATTATAAATGTTACATAATTATTTTTGTTAATATCGGTCGTTTTGTCCCTATTTGCTACGTGAATCAAAAATGAACTTGTTATAATTACAAATTGACCATGTGGTCAAAAGTACATTATCTACAAAATTATTTCAGGATTTAAATATCGTATATTCTAGTATATATATTTATTTATAATAATACATAACATTTGGATATAATAAATGAAATGCATCATTCATTAAGAAGGTAAGTCAAAGGTACGCATGAACGATACTTTCATTTCTTTTTTATATTAAATGGAATAAAAGAAAAATGTTGCATACGTATAATATAATCTCAGTATAATATCAAATTTTATATATATTACATATTTTCATTAAATCCAGTATTTATACATTCCATGTGAGGAATGAATGAGTAATATCACTTTGAGTGTGCGATAGTCTGCACTTCCTCAAGAAAAATTATCATATTTACACAATATGAAAATATTTGAGGTAAGAAATAAATAATAAAATAGAATCATAGAGAAAATATAAAAATAATATATATCATATATAAATATATTTCTATCATAATGGCCCCCATGAGATGTGGTTGGTGAAAATTGAACAATCATCATTTTGTGACGCAACAGTTTGTCATACAAAGAAACAGTAAGTTCGTATTAATTAGAAGGAGGTGTGAGTATGTGTACTTCAAATAAATGTCATAAATAATTCATATTATATTTTAGATTATTTTATTGCTATTCAATAAAATAATAATAATATAATAGATATTAAAGAAGTAAAATAATGTAAAGGAAAATTAGAGAAGACGGTACCTCTAAAATGCGTAACTCTCTTTTATTTTTACAAAAAGGCTTTCTTGAATTGCCTTCTGACCAAGTTAAGGCATCAAGGAGGAAGATATGGAATTTGGGAGATTGTTTTTGAATCGTTTTTATGATCCATGTGTCTTGTGAGTAGTGATTAAATGGGTTGGTGTGATTCCATTTTATAAGATGGATGAGGGGCACTTTATGAATGCTTTAATGTATTATTTTTTATAATATTTTTTTCAGTTTCAAGAGGTCCCAAAGGAATTTATTTCAAATATATGATGATTTTGGGTATAAAAACACAACCAATAGGTTTTATACATGTACAGGTGACAAATTTAACCTTATCTTTTAGCTTTCACCATTAGTTAACTAATTTAACTTTTACAATGTCTTCTTGAATATTCATACTATATAGTTAATATATTTACAATAAAGTAGGAATTGAACTCAATGTGTTTAATTAATGACATGATAAAAATTATATAAGTTATTTGGAATAATATTATATTTTTAGGACTATTTTAATTATTACTAAAATTGTATTTTTTTAAAGACGTTTATTTTGATTTTATACAATTTATATCATGACTTTTCAGAAAACCTTAAAAAACATTATTAATTATAAAAAACATCATTAATTAGAATATAACACATGATATTCATCCATAAATTTCATTTATGGAATAAAAAGTTTCAATATAAATTTATATTAATATTTGTATTCCTATTTATATAAATCATTCATCAATAAGGTAATCACTACATCATCATTATGTCTTAAATAGATTTATTTATTTCATGTATAAAAATTATAAATAAAATAAGAAGATTTATCTAATATTTTTATATTTATAATGACTATTTATACTCTAACATATCCTTTATATAACAAAAAATAATTGTTTTAATAAATTATATATGTTTTTGTGACATTTTTATTTACATTAAAATAATTCTTATGAAATGTCATTGTCACATCCATGTGGCTCCTTGGGGTCCCATAACTGACCCATGGATGCCAATGCTCATAATTATCTCTTAAAATAGTATTAAAACACATGTTACGGTAGTTTAATATTATTATAATATTTTTCATTACCATTATTTAATAGATTTACCCTTATCCATGGTAAATAAAATAATTACAGAAGTTAGTATTCCTAATGTTTTAGAATAAGAAGTAACTATTCAAAAAAATTGTCCGTCAGGAATTCAAATATATAATACATTTCACCAAATTCAAAACACATAATTTTCAAAAATTAATTTAAAATTAATTTCCATAGATGAAACTAAAAAGCATGTTTTTAAAAAGTAAAAACTACAATGAAGTTGACATGTGTTTATATCCAATTTAAAAGTGAAATTACTTATAATAACCAATTTTGGATGAAATGATTAAAATAAAATCCAATTACACATTAAAAACAATTAAAAGGAAAATCTAACAATATAAATAAATTCAGGAAAAGAAAATTTTGACATAAATTGCAGTATTCATTGCTATTAATTAAAAATTGAACATTATCAGAAAAATATTAATAATTTTCACAAATTAAATTTTTATTTCCATATGGTAAATATGAATTTTATATTTTCCTATAGATAAAATAAATGTTAAAAATACTATTTTTAAAAAAGTTTTTCCATCAAAAGGTGGTAAATAGAACATTTAAAAATATTAGAATACTTAATTCTTTTAATAGGATTCATTCTTATTTTAAGCCTCTGAAATTGGTTGGATAAATTTAAATGAATTTATAATCATATTTCAGTTAAATATTTTTATTTATGCAAATACAACGGTTAAGTGGTAACTACCATATTAAATTATTATATTATTTTTCGGTATAACTCAATGTTTTGTGCAACGTTAGATTTCAATGAAACCTGTTGTTGAGTGTTGAGTATGCTTTCAGATGAGGAATACCATTTAATTAAAAAATAATATCTTATTCATAAATTATAATAGAAATGAAAAGGTATTATTCAATAAATACATGGGTTGTTACATCTTTACCGCATTTTGGGAATTCTATCACAGTAATTCTATTCACATATCAAATAAGTGGGAACATTTTTCCATCATTTGGTTTTATGTTTCCCATATTACCTCATCTACCATATGTTTTTTTTAAAAATCCTTGACCTGAAGAATTACTTTATTCTGCAACACTGGCTGTCATTGGTCAAGAATTTTCACTATTTGTTCCTCTTAATAATTATTCTCTTCTAACTGAACTACCTCTAGACATAAAACATGAGAAGGATCCGGTTTATACTTTATCAAAATTTAATTATGAAAAAAATTTGTACCTGGGATAAACATGGAGGTATTGACACTTTGTATTTATCTAATGCAAGTTTATCTAGGATTTCATAGGGTCTAATGAATCTCATACTCAACTATACATTAATTCCAAAACAAATGACACTTTTCTATGGAGAAAATATGAAAAAGACATGATCACCTACCTCGAAAGAAAGATCCTTATACTAGTTATCAAAATAACTTTCCTTCCTAAAATGAGCTGTTCTCATGTGCTTCTAAATCAATTGAACTTTTTTTCTTCTATTCTACCAATTCTGATCCCATAAACATATGTTCACCTACTTCAGCCCAAAAAACTAGAGTTCAACACTCCTTTATATATAATTCCCCAAATGGTTCCATATATATACTGGAATGAATACATTTATTATAAGTAAAATCAACCCCAAATATATGTTGGTCCAAAAATCCCTAGAAATCCATTGAATAAGCACGTACCATAATTTCCAAGGACTAAATTGTTTTTTTTCTGACTATCCATCTAATTGAGGATGGAATGCTGTAAAGAAATTAAATCTAGTTCCCAATGGAATCTGAAGTCCCTTCCAAAAGTTAACAGATATCCTGGGATCAAGATTAGATTAAATGGAGTGGGGAACTCCATGTTACCACACTATCACATTAATATAAAATCTAGAAATTTGATTTAGAGAAAAATTATCTCAAATAGGGAAAACTGAGAAGATTTAGTCAATAGATCAACTATAACCTAGATATCGTTGTTACCTCGAGATGTTTTTGGTAACCCCACTATGAAATCCAGGGACACATTTTTGCATTTCCACTCTAGGACTAAAAAAGGATAAAGCAACCCTTTTGGTAACTTCTTCTCTAATTTATCTTACTAAAAAATTAATCATGTCACAGTAATTTTAGCAATATATCTTTTCATTACATACCATGAGAAATACTCCTAATAATCTCTACATGTCTTAATACTACGAGGATGAACTAATAATAGAAAAATATGGGCATTACATAAAAACTCTTTCTTCAAATTTGAATCACAATGAACAGATAAACTACTTCCAAACCTCAAAACAAAATCATTATCAAATTTATATTTTTGTAAATTACCCTTATGAACCAATTCTACATTTTTCTGTAACTCACTATTTTCATTCGGTTCTTTCTTAATTCATTATGATAAATATAATTTCACTATCACCTAAAAAGAAACAGAGGAATTCCCTACACCAACACCTTCTAATACATATTTTTTTAAATAAAAAACCAAAGGATCTGATTCCAATTGTATCAGGGATAATGTAACTATATTCTTTACACTCAAAGTTTCAACCACATTATTTACCTTTCCTAGTTGGTAATGGATCTTAAAATCATATTACATGATAAATTATAGTCTTCTAATCTGTTTCGTGTTTAATTATTTATGAGTGAATATGTACTTCCACCATTTGTGGTCATTATATATTTAACACAATAAGCCATAAAAATAATTACTCCAATTTTTTAATTCAAAAACAATAGAATATAAATCCAAATCTCGTATAGGGTAATTTAACTCATGTACTTTCAACTGATGTGAAGCATGTGCAATTACGTGATAATTTTCTATAAGGAAACATACAATTCTTTTCAATGAAGCATCATTGAAGATAAAAAACACACCATTTAGGGAAGGATGTTCCAAACCTAGAGATCTCACCAATATTATTTTTAATTGTTGAAAACATCAATCACATTCTTTTGTCTATATAAACATAAGTCATTTTAGAGTTAACTTTGTCAATGGGATAGATAACCATGAAAAACTTTGAAAAACTACATGTAATAACATTCTAAACCTATAAAAATACGAATCTCAATTATATTTGTGTGTTTTGGAAAATATTTAACAACTTTTGTTTTGTCATGATAAAAAATTATGCCCTATTTTAAAACAATGTGACCAAGGAATGAAATTTGTTGTAACCAAACCTCACACTTACTGAATTTAAAATACAATATCTCATTATTTATGGTTTCAAGAAAACCCTTAAATGACTTTCATGCAACTCTTCAATTTAAAATATACCTAAATATCATCAATAATAAGAGCCACAAACTTATCCATAAACTCATTGAAAAGTATATTCATAAGATCTATGAATATAGTAGGTGAATCTGTTAACCCAAAAGACATACGTACAAAGTTACTAATGGCCATATCTAGTATGAAATGTGGTTTTTGGAATGTATATTACCATTACATTCAATTGATGGTACCCTGACCTCAGGTCAATCTTTTAAAAATACTGAGCACCCTAGATATGATAAAAAATCATTGATATAAGGAAAATGATACTTTTATTAACAATAATATTATTCAAGGATCTATAATCAAGGAAAAGTATCATTGAACCATCTTTAATTTTAACAAACAATATATGATCACCCCATGGTGATGTGATTTGTCAAATGAAACCTTTATCTAATAACTCATGCAATTTTTTATTTAACTATAAAAGCTATATTTGAGCCATTCGATATGGGTGTTTTGAAACTGGATTAGCATTAGTGACTATGTCAACCAAAAATTAAAAACCCTGATCTAGTATTATACTAGGAATCTCTTTAAGAAAAAAATAGTGATACTCATTTACCACTAGAACATTATTAATCTAAATAGTTCCTTGGTTTTCAAAAATATGGGCAAGGTTACATTGATTTCCATATTTTACTAGTTTCTCAACTTCCAAATAAGTCATCAAAGAAAAGGTTTATTCTTCTACTGAAACTAAAATTCATTCTAAAATGAAAAATCATTAAATCTGTATTCAATCATATAATGTTAAATTAAAAGACAATCTATACCCAAAATAAAATAAAACACTACTAGAATAAAAAAATTAATGTTATCAGGTAGATTATATACACACACAAGTACATGATAGTTCGTTTAATTTATTTTTTTCTAAACATTTCTTCTAGGTGTTTTTACCACACTTTGAGGATTCATATCTTGATATTGAATTCCCAATTTAGAAGAAAATTTCTCATAAATTAAGGAATTTGTAGACCCTGAATCAGTCAACACATTGGCATAATCTGAATAAATAATTAATGTACATGATACTACTTCATATGATGGCCCATCAACTTTTGATGTATTTGAAAATATTTCACAACCTTTTTCTTCTTATAGTCTGGATATTTTCCCACTGTTGAGTTCTTCTTTGGATACATATTTTCATAATGAACCATTTAATTTCCCATAAAAAATTTTACTCATTGTAAATCATTTTTTATCATACCCTTACCATGGTCTTTTTTAGTTCAATTATGAGGCTTATTTCCCATTTTACCACGTCGATGGCACTTACCAGAATTCCAAAGGCATTCCCTAGTGTGCTTTCTACCACAACATTTTCAAATTATAAACTTATGATTCATACCATCAAGCATCTTTGAAGAGTTATTCCCTTTCATCTTCCACCTAAACCTCTTATTCTATTGTCTCTCAAAGAAAAGATGATTATTAGAAAACTTCATTTCCACCTTCTCTGAAAATCGAACATGATTTTCATAACATTTTAACTCACGGGAAGCTAAATCCCTTTGACAATTTATCTTTAATATAGAGTAAATAACAATTGATTTTACTATAATGATCATATATGTTATTTGTATCATACCTTTCCAGTCAAATGAATTTTACTTTATAAGAATCCACTGAGTCATCTTCTTACCAAAATTCTAGGAATATGTTTTCCATATAAATTCATACCATCTTAGAGAAATATTTCTCAAAAAACATACCTTTGAAATCATCCCAATTAGATGCATCAATTTACTCACTATCCTTGATATTTTTTACCATCGACCACCACTAATCGTCTTCAACTACCAACGTTTATACAGAAAGACTAAACTTTTGATTTTCTAGACTCCCCATGACATCAAAAATCATTTCCAGTTATTTAACTTAGGCTTCACCTAAAACATGTTTAGATGATCCCTTGAATGAAGTGGGGTATTACCTCATGAAATTATCAACCACCAACATTTTCTTATGTTGTTAATCTGGCTGATATCGTGCCTAGATACCACCACTATTTATAGCCTGAGTCAATTATTCCATCAATGCAACAAACTATTCATTTCCAATTCTGACCATATCAGGTTGCTAATTTGGAAGGATTTTTTCTTCTTGAGGCCATCCCATCAAATCATCCATGTTTAATATGTGGAAGAACATTTTTAACAAATAAATATTTTAGATGACGCAACATGGTAATCTTTAAATGATATACCATTTCAATCATACCACATATTAATTTATGGATATTAATTTAACAATATCTGAACACCAAATGTTTTCTAAACTGACCTCTAATACCAACAGTATGGCCCCATAAATAATCCTTGAATAATAATGAGTTATGTTAATAATTTAAATAGAAAATATTTTTAAGTTTATAATTTTAGAGAATTAGGATTTAACTATTAAATTATATTACACAAAATTAGAAATTAAACACTTATTCTCTATCCAATTTTTTTCACAAAAATAAAACAAATTAAATAAAACAAGAATTATTTTCTTGATATAATTCATTATGAATTATTAGTTCCTATTAAACCTCCTTATACACGGTGAAAACATTTCAAAAACATTGGACGAGCATAAAAATTCTATCAATGGTTATAATATAATTAAAGAAAACAGTAGTCCATCAATACATACAAATAAACAAAATAATACATTTCACTCATAGAATATAAGATATTTATCAAACCACATGAAATCATAATATTTATGAATAACACATATAATTCTTAAATCATAATGGTATCTTGGGGCATCCAAAACATACAAACATTGTATCTTTCACATCTATATAGGGAGTTGGTTTTTAAATACCTATCATAGTAAATTCCCTAAATATATTGTAAGAAACATTAACTATTAGCTCTATCATGTTACCCAATACATTAGACAAATATCTCTATCTCACCCACCTAAGTTTACCACGAAACCACCTGTATAGATAAACAATGCCCATGAACCATAACATAATCATAACACATAAAATAAGCATAAAGGAAAGATAAAATTTCCACATTTCAATCAGAAAATAACATTTTTAGATATTTACATAATTAACATTTTCTCAAAATCATTTTCAATACCAAAAAATGAAAAAATGGTATTTGGTATTTATTTTCATTTTAAAAACATTATGGATTTGTAAGGAATCACAAATGAAAACAATACTCATTGCAGCGGAAAGGTTGTTGTCACCACGTACATTAGAAAACATTTTCTTTGTCATTTACTAAATAGCTTCATAAAAAAATATTCCTTTGGAAAAATATTTAATGAAATTAAATGAAAAAGTGTATAATTATACACCATAAAAATGAAGGTCGTGTATATACCAAAATATGCCACAATGAATGGAGATTGAGACGAACTCCATTACTAAGATCATTTTATAAATAAAATAAATTGACAATGTGTATTCACTATAAGTATACATATGTAATGTATAAATACATGATAAGACATTAAAATTAATTTCATACATAATCAGAGAATGACATAATCAAAAAGTAAAAGATTAACCCAACAAATGAAAAATGTGTTTAGAAGATCCATTACATTGAGTCTGAATCATCATGTATGTTCCTTTTTCTTCATAAATAATGTAACACCCAACCCTATATTCTGAATGTCGGTGCATTATTTTTTACATTGGCATGATTACAAGGAATCATGTCCCGAAGGAATGATCAGTTTAGCAGCCCTGGAAAATAGATTAGATACAAAGATGATACATTACACTTTCTAACATACAACAAAAAAAATAATCCTTTGAGAATGCCATTGTTCCCTTATCTTAACCCTGCATCTCAAACATAAATCACATCATGGGATCCTGGAAAAAAAACAAAAGAAATGGGTTAGGTTTGTTCCTTAGTTAGGGTAAATAATTTAGCAGAATCTATAAACATTTAAGGTGAGATGAGTAATAAATACCATATCCTTTTAAAGATAAACATGAATATTATATGGAAAAAATAATTCCAACATTACCATATAAACATGCACATGAATATTCTACTAGTCGAATAAGGACATTTAATAACTACTTTTATAATGAGGGAATACACAATATGAGACTTTAATTTCTATGTGAATTTCTCGTGCCAGGACCTTGGGGATAACTGTATCTAGACCCCAACCTGGAGAGCCTCTATAACCAAACTCCAACACGGAGAGCCTCTGTAACCAGACTCCAACCCGAAGAGCCTCTGTAACCAGACTCCAACCGAGAGAGCCTCTGTAACCGGAATCCAACCCAAAGGGTCTGCTGTATCCAGACCCCAACCTGGAGGGTCAACTGTAACCAGACCCCAACCCAGAGGGCTTTCTTTTACCGGCCCCCAACACTAAACATACTAGTCCAACACATTCATTATAACAAGAGGCATAAATATAACATAAACATTCGTATTAAAACTAAAAAAGGAAATGTAAACACTTTAACCATAAACCATGAATGGCATAAAAATAACTCATCCATAGTAAAACATATCAAAAAACCATAAATACAATATGGAAAATTTTTATCATAATAAATCACCTTAAAATAAGTGTAAAATTTATCAAAGGATGTTGACATAGATGAAATAAAAACTATTTGGGAGAAATATCACTTTATATTTTCAAATCATTTAAGAGTTAAACTTTTTAGAAAGTAAGACATTTAGGGACATTTTTTAATCAAATTGTCTCATACCACATTGAAACTTTTGAAAAAAAACAACATTTTAAAAACATTCATGTCCATATAAATACATCCTTAAAACCACTTTGAAAGTATGGAAATTAATGAGAACGGTTTAGAAGAATAAATATTTACAACATTTAAAATGATGTTTTAGTAAATGTGTCCCATAAAAACAATCCCTATGAAAACTCTTTTTTTATACATGTACATGGATAATAAATATGTCCCAGTAGATAGTTATGTAAAAACAACCTCAGATAATAAAGAGATTGTGAAATTATCCCTTACCGATTTGAAACATACACCCCATAAAAGAGGGATTATTCAATGAAGTTTTAAATACCCAGATGTTAATTTATATTTCACAATGAATACAATCATCTCCCTTCAATACACCACACAAAAGGAAATAGTGGCAACACAGAGTGAAACTCATTAGAATAAGAAGTGAGATGAATTCCCCTTTCCAGGTTGTAATCAATCGAGTTGTATGAAAAATAGTTAATAACCAAAAAATCATTCATAGAATACCATAAATATAAATAATATCATGATAATAAATATCAAATGTCAGTACACAATACACCACATGGAATAAATAAGTGACAAAAAATGGAAATCTCACGGAATTAAATGTGTGAAATGAAACCCATTACATTGTACTTTTCATTGGTTGAGGGAGCATTAACCTCCTTTATAATAGTTAAATAATTGTTATTAAATTATACAAGAACCATATACATAATTATGATATCATATATTATCATCTAATAATGCATTGTTGATAATATTCTATTATTATCGTCATTTCAGGTGTTAATTGATTCGTTTTCAATTATATTATTTGTTACGTGAGTCTTGTTTTTTATGGATGGTATTTTTTTATTCATATCTAGAATGATATCTTTTTATTTAAATTTTTTTAATCCTCAAATTAAAATTATTCTTGAATGGTTACGATGGGGAATGAATCTTATCACGTTCGTGGAGACGGTAATCTGTACGTACGCACAAGCGACAATATCATAATTTTGATATTAAAAATGTATATAATTAGAGAGTATATCAATTATACAGATTCATTAACATGTCATATTTATTATTTACATCAATTATTCATCATTATTTTACCCATCCAAATAATAATGTATTGAATAACAACTACACCATGACATGGAGACAGAAAGTTGTACGTAATCACGTATGGTGACTTGTCATTCATAACATGGATAGAATAATGAATATGGTTGTAAATTTTTTATAATAACATCACATTATATACAAGATATTGTATTTATTGTTTTACAAGGGAAAATACAAGGAAATAATAAGTGGAAGAAGAAAAGAACTTGAAAGAGGTGATGAATTATTTACCTCTTCTTTGGGGTTTTCCTTTTTATTTGATGAAAATGGCTATGTAGTTTGGATTTGTGACTAAAATAATTCCACTAAGATGAATGGATTATAGATTAGAGGTTATTTGGGCAGGGTTTGGCCGAGCCAAATGGCTTTGAAGCTGTGAATTTGAGAGAAGGGGAGTGCCCTTTTTTAAGAGGGATGAAGGGGAACCATAGGAAAAGATTGAAATATAACTATATAATTAATTCATATTATGTTTATAATGGCCCCAAATTAATTTTTTTTTGAAAATAATTAGTGTATGGGTATAAATACCCTCATCCAATAGGTTTTAAACAAGTTTAGGTTACCATTTAAACCTTATCGTTTATATTCAAATCTATGTTAAATAATTTAACTTTTTCCGCATCTTCTTTTATTTTTACACTATATGGTTAATAAAATAACTTTAAACATCCTAGAGAACATAACGTGGTTAAATAATGACATATATAATATTATTTAAGCCCTTTGGATGATCTTTAGATTTTTTGGAATATTATATCAACCAATAATATAGTTTTTCTCTTAAAAATTAATTTATGTCATTTTTGTCAAAATTTGGTATTTTTTTGTGAATGTCATAACAAACTTATCACTTCAAAAAAAATTATAATCAACCTTATAATGTCATATTAACATATAAAATTAGTTTAATTCATCAAAAGTCTCAAATTACATTTATTTGGATATTTATAATGTCAAATATTTTAATCTTTAATTAATAAGGTAATTACATCATCATCATTGTGTAATAATTAAAATAAATTATATAACACCTAAAAATTAATAATCATATACCATTACGTAGTAAATATTTTTATCTTTATAATGAAAATTTATAGTCAAAATTATCGTATGTAAAACACTATATTAATATATTAAATTATGAAAACTTGAATTTAATAGTTTTAACACTTCAACAAATTAAATAATAATAAATGTCCTAATCTAATCCAATTAGACATAAATGGTCATATATTTTTACTAATGATGTTTTTTCCTAATTATACTTATCCAATAGAATTAGGAAAAGTGTTAGTGTAATAATAATATCATTTTTACCTTTAATTACCCTATTTACATTTAACCATAGTAAATAAAATTCAAAAGAAACAATTGACCAAAATTTATTTTTATCTTATTGAACTGCATTTTACATACTGATATCAAATATGTCTCTTGGAATTTTTGAATTAAATTCACATATTTGGTAAAATTATGTTTTATAAAAATCTGCAAATGCTCCTAGGATGTGGGTAAAATATTGAAAAAAGTTCAATAAAATATTTATATATATAAACGTATTATAAAATGACTCAAATTAAATGAATTGAACTTATATAGTTATTATATATCTATTTTGATCTAAAATAAATTTAAATTAAAAAAATTATTTAAATAAAAAGTCAGTTTTAACCAATAACGCAATGTTTTTCACTATTCGTCAAAAATTTAATTTTCCCAAAAAATACCGAAATTTAACCCTAAGATAATTTTGTTAATCTGAATTAAAAAATGAATTATATTAGACAAAAGTGAAAATATAGAAGTTTTATTTATTAAATTAAAATTAATTCTTGTTTTCATAACCCAAAAGCATGTTTTTCAGAAATAATAACTATCAAAAGATTGACACTTGTTTATGTTCAATTTCAATGTTAAATTACCTCCAATGACCAAAATTGGAATAAATGGTAAAAATATATTCTAATTATACTTTAAAATCACTAAAATTTATAATTTAACATTATAAATTATTTCTATTAAAAAAGTTTTTTTCAATTTAAATTTATTATTTTTCACTATTCATCCAAAATTGAAAGTTATCGGAAAAGTACCAAAATGTTATCCAATTTTTTTTTATGTCCTCCTTCTAAAGAAAAATTTAATTTCATTAAATTTAATATATATATATATATATATATATATATATATATAAGTGTCGAATATTTGGATTAAAACGGGTTCCCCATTAAAAGGCGGTAAATTTTCATTTTTTGAAAAATACTTCTTTTATATGAAGATGTGAATTTGTTCTTATATTATGTCTAAGAGACATAATATATGGAATCTAATATTATATGGATTATATAAAATAAAAAATTCAGTTAACAATATTCATAACAATTTTTGAACGTCATGTTTGGTAAGTCATAGTGCCCTTGAACTCGGTGTTGCATTTTGTGCAAGTTATTGAATTACTTTGAAGAAAAAGCATACTTTGAAATCATGGGGTGAAACATTCTACCCTCCTTCAATAAATTTCATCCATGAAATTCGAAATTGTTCTTCAAAAATAAATGGTTAAAAATAGAAAAATACCTTTACAGAAATCCCAAATCAGAAATTGGGTTAATAAAATTTAGTCTTTATAAGAGTGAAATTGAAATTAAAAAGTTAACACCAAATTTTGATCTCGATTAAGAGAACATTGGTGGAAATAAAAGACACATAATTCGAGGGAAAATGTAAATATTTATAGAAAGTGATTGAGGTCATCAATCAAAATATATCATTTAAATATATTGACATAACAAATCCATTATCAAATCCATTTCCAATACCAAAATATGTAAAAAATGTATATGGAATTTATTTTCTTTAAAAAAACCTTTTTGGCTTGTTAATGAATCCAAAGACCAAATAAAACTTGTGGTATCGGAAAGGTATTTGTCACCGCTTACGTTAAAAAATCATTCATTTTTTCATTTACTAAAATGCTTTGTAGAAAAAGATATCATTTGAAATTAAAAGTCAAAGGGTTTTATACACTTTATAAAAGAATGAAGTCTAGAAATCAAAGGATACCTCAGTGAAAGGAGATTGAGAAGAATCCATTTAACTAAATTTTAAGAATAAATTTAGTCATAGAATGAGAGGGGATGTGTGTGTGTATATATATATATACTTGACAAGTAGAGTTATATACATTAACTAATTCCTAAAATAAACTCATCTTTCAGTCCAAAATAATTCAAAATATTATTCTATTTATCCTAATCGTATAGTGTTCCTAAAATAATGAATTTATAATTAACCTATCAGACCTTTTAAAAAGACACTACATTATACAATCATGTACATCATGTAGGCCGGTTTTAAGTGATGCACCCTTGTCACCCTTCGATAGCGGGTTCAATCTCTCGGCCTTGACGGATGTGATTGGTGGTCACCAAACCTCTTGGTTTTCCTTTTTATAAAAATACTAAAATAACCTTAACAACAGTATCAAATTTCAAAA
Source organism: Viscum album (assembly GCA_963277665.1). Lineage (NCBI taxonomy): Eukaryota > Viridiplantae > Streptophyta > Magnoliopsida > Santalales > Viscaceae > Viscum > Viscum album. Next base: position 1,147,311,869 of record OY728121.1, on the reverse strand, counting down.
TTAATCAATTCTAACCTTTAGAACTATCCAAAATACTTCTATCCAAACTCACAGTCCCAAATTTAAATGGATGTTAAACACAATGAAGATCCTTTTTCCACGCAATAACAGGTGAACACCATTATCAAGTATTATTTTAAAACATGGTAAAACCGTGAATTTCCATAAAACCTTATTGATTAAAATCATTCTCCCTTATTCTTTATATAATATTAGAGATATTTCTTATATCCAAAAAGTTTAAATATTCTAACAATGGTGAAATAAAAAAACTGTTAATCAGTTTCAAGGAAGTCAAGAATATCAAAAATAGTTTATCCAAATCAACAAACTTTTATTCCAAATTCACTACCACATTTTCAAGACCATATTAAGTATTACCATTCTTTCAACCATGTATTTTCCAAAAATGTGTAGCTTACTATTAAGTCACTTTTCATAGAATCGTATAATCTCAAATACTCAATTAAATAGTAATTCAGTACAATCCTTATTTATCTCCATAATTCATATATCTAGTATACTGTTGATACAATACTCAAATGAAATAATTCTAAAATAACAACATAAGAACACTATTCATTCCTCTTCATCTGAGGTAGTATCATAACTTGATTATTTTCCAAAAGAATTATTTCTGGTATACTCTGATGACTAGGACATTGATTCATATAGTGTCCCAATGCCTTTTAGATGAAGAATTTGACATTTGAAACCATTTGAATACCCTTGAAATCAAGTACTTGGTGTCCTTTTTCTCCACACATATAACAAACTCTCATTCCATTCAAAAAATTTCAAAGGTGATTCTTTCTACATTTATCACAAATGGTAAAATCATTCTTTCCCCTCTTATCTTTATACATATTTCTCTCTAACATCCTTTTCATCTCATGATTCCCTTCAATGCCATAAGACTCAGAGAATTCTTTACATAACTCCATAACACAAGATATGATTTCTTCATATGTTAAGAATACAAGGGAGACTATCTCCCTTATAAATGTTGGAATAATAACATGAATGATACGATCCATCATACTATTTGGATCATATGTATTACTGTAGTTCTCATTCCATCTACTGGGTGCCATTTCTATACAGTGGAATACACTAGGTCAGTTTGTGAGTCACAATGAATAATTCCTAACTTGTAAAATACCTAACATAAATTTATAAGTTTATGGATATATTCAATAATAATAAAAATATTTTCTTTGAGGATGTATATACTAAAAAAGTCATCATAATTATTTGTAAATAAGATGATAATTATCCTAACCATATCCCCTAGGAGTGTCGTGACCAAGAGTGCAGCAAGGCCCATTGTCACACACCATTTCTCATTCGAGTCTAGCTCATTACAGTGTTTTTGGGTTTCACCCCTAGGTAAATCTCTGCCAGAGCAACCTCTACCTACTCAAATATAGAGAGGGATGTACTTTCTTGAAAAACTAACAAAATATCTACATTACCAAAATTCTAGGATGTTCTTCTATACTGAACCTCAATGTCTGTCTTAGGGTAATTTTCTCTAATAAGTATTTTTCTAAATATAGATTCCAAGGTTATTGCTAAACCTCCCTTTGATACCAAATCTAACACCCCGACCCTCGATTCAAAGAATCAGTGAATTATTTTAATACATTTGTATGATTACAAGAAATCATGTCCCAAACGACTGATTAGTTTAGCAGTCTTGGAAAATATATTACAGACATGAACACTACATTAAACATTATAACATAAAAAAAATTAATCCTTTTATAATTCCATTTATCCCTTATCGTAACCCTACATCTCAAACTTAAAACACTTCTTGGGATCCTCAGAAAATAAAAAATAAGAAACGGGTGAGATCAGATGCTCAATAAGGGTAAATAATTTAGTGGAAGATATAAAATTTTAAGGCAAGATATGAAATAAAAACAATAGACTTTTAAACATAAACTTGAAAATAATATGGAATAAAATAAACAATTACCATATAAACTTGAACATTGATATTCTACTAGTAGAATAATCACATTTACTTACAAATTTCATAATGAGGGAATGTACAGTACTAGAAATTAATTTCTTATTTCAATTCCACATTCCAGGACAAAAGGGATATCTGTAACCAGACCCCAACCCGAAGAGCCTATGTTACCAGACTCCAAACTAGAGAGACTTTGTATCTTGACTCTAACATGGAGAGCCTATGTATCCAGACACCAATCTAGAGAGATTATTTACCTATACTCCAACCCAGACGGTCTGCTATAATCAAACCCAGACCTAGATGATCTGCTGTAAATGGACCCCAATATATCCCTAAACCATTTATACAATGTGAAATAATTTAATCACTACAAATCAAATTCAAAAAAGTGTAAAAATTTACAAATGAAATTGACATAGATGGAATCAAAACTATACTAGAGAAATATATATTTCTATTTAGAAATAATTTAAGAGTCACAATATTTAGAGTGTAAGACATGTAAAGAAATTTTTGAATAAATGTTTACTATACAAGTTAGATACTTTTGAATGAAATTCAGATTTTAAAAACATTCATGTCCATATAAATAAATCCTTAAACCGATTTCGAATTTATCGTCATTAATGAGAATTTTTTAGAAGAATAAATCATTAAAACATTTAAAATGATGTTTTAGTAAAAGTTTTTTAATAATCATCCCTTTGAAAACAGTTTTATAAATCATGGTCATGGATAATAAATATGTCCTAGTAGATATTTAAGGAAAAACAACCTCTGTTAATAAAGTGACAGTGAAATTTACCCTTACCGATTTAAATCATACACCCCATAAAAGAAGGATTATTCAATGAGGTTGTAAATAACCATAGATTAAATTATATTACACAAGGAATACAATCATGGCCAACACATACACCACACGAAATAAAATATGGCAATACCGCGTGAATCTCACCGGAATAAGAAGTGACATGAAATCCCCTTACCACGTTGTAATCAATAATGTCATATGAACCATCGTTAATAACAACAAATTCATTCATAGAATTCCATGAATATAAAATTAATCATTATAATGTATATCAAATGGCATTACAGAATACACTATATGCAATAAATAAGTGGCGAACAGTGGAAATCTCACAGAATTAAATGTGAGATAAGGACCCCATTACGATGTACTTTTCCTTGGTTGAAGGTATGTTAACCTCTAGTATAATAGTTAAATAATTGTGATAAAATTATACTAGAACCATATACATAATTATTATATCATATATGAACTTCTAATAATGCATTGTTAATAATATTTTAGTATTATCGTCATTTCAGGTGTTAAATAATTCGTTTTCCTTTATATTAATTATTACGTGAGTCATGTTTGTTATGGATTGGATGTTTCTTATTTATATACAGAATTATATTAAGCCTTTAACATTATTTTTTTTCATTAATTGAAAATTAGTCTTGAATGGTTATGATGGGGAATTAATCTCACCATGTTCATGGTGACAGTAATCCGTACGTACCCACGGGAGACAATATCATTTTTTTGCTGTTAATATATTATATAATTGGATGGTATATCATATATAATGAATCATTAACACGTTTTATTTATTATTTACATCAATTATAAATTATTATTATGCCCATACAAATAATAATGTATTGAATAACAACTATACCACGACGTGGAGACGATAAGTCGTACATACGCATCTATGGTGACGTGTCATTCATAGGATGGATAAAATATTGAATATTGTTGTACCATATTTATAATGACATCAAAATATATAGATGATATATGAGTCATTGTTTTACAATTTAAACAACAAGGAACGAATAAGTGTAAGAAGAAAAGAACTTCAAAGAGATGATGAAATATTTACCTCTTCGTCGATTTCTTCATTTTGATTTGATCAAAAGGGCTTCATATGGTGGATTTATGACTAACATAAGGCATATAAGATGAATTTATGACAGTATAGAGGGTATTTGGGAAGGTTTTGGAAAATCTAAATTGCTTTGAAGATGCGAATTTGAGAGATGGGGGATTTCCCTTTTATAAGAGGGGTGAAGGGGCACCTTAGGAAAAGATTGAAATATTATTTTATAATAGAATCATATTCAGTTAATAATGGCTCCAAATTAATTAATTCAGAAGATAAAGTGGTGATGGGTAAAAATCCTCTAATGAAATATGTTTTAGACATGTTTAGTTTCCATTTTATACTTTTCATTTAGATTTAACTCTATGTAAAATAATTTAACTTTTACCGTGTCTTCTTGAATTCTTACACTATATGGTTAATGAACATACTATAAACATCCAAGAGATCCTCAAGTGGATGATTAATGACATATCAAATATTGTTTAATCCCTTTGTCTGAACCTTGGATTTTTAGGAATATTATATCAACCAATAATATAGTATTTGATTTAAAAATTTATTTATGCCAATTTTGACAGTATTTGGTATTTTGTTTTTTGTGAAAGTCATTAAAAACTTATCATTTGGAAAAAAAATTATCTAATAAACCCTATCATGTCATTTAATCTAGAAAATTAGTGGACTTCATCAAAAGTCTCAGATTACATTTATTTGGATATTTATAATATCAATTGTATTAATCCTTCATTAATAAGGTAATTACAACATCATTGTTGTGTCATAAATAAGTTAAATTATTCAATTTCTAATAATAATAAATAAACTATAATTATTTAGGAAATAATTTTTTCTCTATATTGAAAACATATAGTAGAATTTATTTTATGTATAATCCTATATTAAAATGTTTTAGTTTTGAAAACATGAATTCAACACTTTTAACTCATCATTAAATTAAATAATAATAAATGTCCAAATCTAATCCATGTGAACCTAAAGGGTCATATTTTCTTCATAATATTGGTTTTCATAGAATTACATTTATCCAATATAATTAGGACATGTCTTAAGGTAATAATTATATCATTTTTACCAATAATTACTCTATTTATTTTTAACTAAGGTTAATAAAATTCAAAAGTTACTATTCACAATAATTATTTTTATCTTATTGAAACACATTTTACATACTAATATCATCCTTTTCTATCAAATTTTTGAAATTTAATTCATAGAAGCGGTAAAATTATGATTTTCGTAAATTTGGAAATGCTCCTAGGAGGTGGTTAAAGGTGGTAAAAAGTTCAATAAAATTATTATATATCTATAATTATTATAAAATGACTCCAATGAATTAAATTGAACATATATAGGTATTATGTACCTATTTTGACCTAAAATAAATTTAAATAAAATAAATAATTTATTAAAAAAATCGTTTTAACCAATAAAGCAGAGTTTTTCACTATTCATCAAAATTTTAAAGATCTCAAAAAAATATCAAAATTTCACCCTAAGATAATTTTGATATTAATAATTAAAAAAATGATGTATATTTTAAAATTTTTTTTTTTATTTTCTAAATTAAAATTAATTCCCATTGTCAAAACAAGAAAAACATGTTTTTAATAAATAATAACTATCAAAAGGTTGGAACTTGTTTATGTTCAATTTCAATGTAAAATTATTTCTAATGATCAAAATTGGATTAAATGGTTAAAATATAATCTAATTATACTTTAGGGCCACTCAAATGTATAATTTAACACTATAAACTAATTCTATTAAAAATGTTGTTTTCAATTAAAATATAGTATTTCACACTATTCATCAAAAATTGAAAGTTATCGGAAAAGTACCAAAAAGTAATAAAAAATAAATTTTTATTTCCTACTTCTAATGAATAATTTAATTTCATTAAAATGAATTTATTGAAGTGTCAAATATTAGTTTTAAAATAGTTTCCCCATTAAATGGCGCTAAAATTTCATTTTTATTGAAAAATACTCCTTTTATCTGAAGTTGTGAATATGTTCTTATATTATTTATAAGAAACACATAATATGGATTCAAAAATTATAAAGATGATATAAAATTTTGAATTCAATTAACACTATTCATAACCTCTTTTGAACGGCTACTTCAGTAAGTCGTGATGCACTTGAACTCGGTGTTGCGTGTATCACAAGTTATTGAATTAAAATGAAGAAATAAGGTACTATGAAATCTCTGGGTGAAAAAAATTATAAAAATCATTCAATTTCTACTTTCATCAAAAACTTTTTCATGTTATTTATTTCTTTTATATCAATTATTTCCATGTTAGGAACATAACATAATTATTTATGTTAATATTAGTCATTTTGTTGATATTTGGTACTTGAGTAAAAAATGATGTTGTAATAATTAAAAATTGTCCATGTGGTCAAAATTATATTATCACTATAATTATATTCCTGATATAAATATCATATATATCTATTATATATATCTATTTATAATATTACATATCATATCGAGATAAGAAATGAAATTCACCCTTCATTTAGACGGTAAGTTGTACGTTCTTATGAATGATACATTCATTTATTTTCATATTTAATTGAATGGAAACTAAATTATAAATTGGAATATTATAATACCATTATAATATAATATTTTATATATATTAAATAATTTCAATAAATTCATTCTTTATACATTTTATGGAATGACATGAACGAGTTGTATCACTTTGAGGGGCCGCAGTCTGAACTTCCTCAAATGAAATTATCGTATTTTCAAATTAAGGAATGAATAGAGGTTTGATTTAAATAAAAAAATATAATAATTTATATATTATAAATATAAAATATATCATATATAAATATATTTCCACCATAATGGAAACCATGAGATGTGGTAGGATAAAATAAAACAATCATCCGTTCGTGAGGTAGTAGTTCACCATACATAGAAACTGTTTGTTTGTATTCATTATATGGACATGTGTGTAAGTGTAGTTAGAATAAATATCATAAAAAATCCTTGAATATTTAATATACTGGTGTTGTTATGTAATCAAATAATAATAATATAATATCAATGTAAGATATAAAATAATTGAAAGGAACTTTAGAGAAGTCACAACCTCTAAAACATGTCACTCAAATTGATTTCAGCCAAAAGGGTTTATTAAATTGTAGTTTTCCCAAGGTAAGAATTATTGGAGGAAGAGAGGTATGTAGGTATATTATTTTGTCATATTTTGGACAATACAATGGGTTTTAGTGGTGTTATTAAATGGGTAGGGGTGATGCCCTTTTATAGGAGGGAGTAGTGTAACTTTAGAAAAGTTTTGACGTTTTCTTTTATTATAAAATTATTTTCGGTTTCAAAAGGCCCCAGAGAAATTTATTTCAAATATAATATTCTTATAGGTCTAGAACCTCTCAAACAATAGTTTTTAGACATTTATAGTCCAAAAATGCAGCCTTATCTGTTAGCTTTAACCATTAGTTAACTAATTTAACTCTTACCTTGTCTTCTTGTATATTCATACGATATGGTTAATATAATAACTATAAAATTCCAATAGAACTTAAAGTGGTTAATTAATGACATTTTAAAAATTATATTAGTTATTTGGTCATGCATTATATTTTTATGACAATAATATCATTTAATAAAGTTTTATTTGTTTTAAAAACTCATTTATGTCAATTTTTATACTATTCATATAATGAAATTTTTAAAATACATAACAACATGATTAATTAAAAAACATAATTATATAAAATATAACAAGTTATAATCACCCATAAAATTCTTTTATAACATAAAAATGTTATAAATGAATTTATTTTAATATTTGAAATCACATTTTTATAAATCATTCCTTAATATGTTATTCACTACATCATCATTGTGTCATAAATAAGTTTATTTATTTGTTGTCTAAAAATTATTTATAAAATATTATGATGATGGAAATAATTTTATATTTTTAATTAATATTTTTAGTCTAGGTTATCACATATATAACCTGATATAAAACATATTTTAATAAAAGATACATGTTTCGGTTATATTTTTCATTACATTAAATTAATTCTTATAAAATGTCATTTTTCACATCCATGTGGCTCCATGGGGTCCCCAAATCTAACCGAGAATTCCCATGGTCCGATATATCTCATCCAATAATATTTGGACACGTTTTTGGGTAGTTAAATATTATTATAATATTATTTTTTACACTTTTTACCAATTTTATCCTTTAACCATGGGAAATAAAATAATTACTGATGTTACTATTCATAATGTCTAAAAATAAAAGGTACCTATTCACACAATTTGGAACTCTTTATTTAAAATATTCAAACAAATTTCCAAATTCAAAACAATGAAGTATCAGAAATTAATTTAAAATTTATTTTTATTGTCAAAACCAAAAACTGTGTTTTTAAGAAGTAAAAACTATCCAAATAATGACAAGTATTTATATCGAATATCAAAGTGAAATTACATCCAATTACCCAAATGAGATTAAATTATATTAATTTTATCCAATTACACTTTAAATCCATTTAATACTACAGTATAACTATATAATTAAATTAGATGAATTGAAAAGTTTAACTTAAAATACATCATTTTCACTATTCATTTAAAAATTAGATTTATCAGAAAACTACCAAAAATTAACCAAAAGTAAATTTTAATATCCTGATTAAAATGATGAATATTATTTTGTTTAATTGAACATATGAATGTGACACAAATTATATTTAAATAGGTTTCCCCATTAAAAGGAGGTAAAATGGCATTTTAAAAATATTAGAATATTTCATGCATAAAATCAGATTCATTCTTATTTTAAGCCTCTAAAAGTTATCATATAATTGTAGAGAAATTTAACAGCAATAAATAATCATATTTTAGTTATTTTTGGTCATTCTTGATAATACAATGTCTTGGAGGTAACTACCATATTAAATTTGTATATTATTTTTCGGTATAACACAGAGTTGTGTGCAATGTAAGATTTCAAAGAAACCCATTGTTTCATATTGAGTACACTATCATAAAAAGAATCCCCAGAATTGTAAAAATATTTTCTTATTCATAAATATTAATACAAATGAAATGGTATTATTCTATATGTACCATGGTTGTTACAAAGGGTGTGTTTGTAAGTTGTACATGGTTTCCCAAACCATGTTCCTGAACAATGTGAGCCACTTTACAAGGGAGCACAAAAAGCACAGTTTGCACACGATTTGCCCAACCAAGTGGCCAAACTACAAGACTCACTATATGGGATAGAATATACCAAAATACCCCTTATACATTAATTCTTTTCTCCTCTTATTCACCTCTTCTTATCCTACCATAGATGCCTCATGTGGGCTTCCCCTTATTCACATGTAATAATGAATATACCTTTAACATACAACTTCCATTTAGAGTGTCATTAGTCACATTGGATATCCCTAAAAAATAAGACTCATCCATCCTCTTTTCATCATATATTTCTTCATCATCTTTCATATTTTTTGCTATGAAATATTCCTTATTTTCAAGATGTTTTCTCGATTTATAAAGTTTACTAGAACTAGATGAATGAAATCCTCTAAAATGGAAAAGTGGACAACACACTGTGTATGGTAGATGGTGTCTATATGTCTCAATTAATGTATCACCATTAAAAAAATTATTTCATTATGGAACACACAAAAAAATAAATATAATGCCTCTAAAATGTGATATTCAATTTGATGAATCTAACTCCATAGTTATAAGAGGCCATATAGAATAAATTAAATTTTTTGATGATGTTGGTTTTTTAGTACTAACAACCATTAAGTGTGTATCCCTTTAATCCTGTTAAATAATATGTTTTTCAATAATAAATCCCCTTGATGTTGTTTTATGTCTTTTCAAATATTATGATTTGAATAAATTTAATTGTGGAAGGTTGTATCCCGGTACTATATTTTGTAACTTTGGGAAAACCACCACCAAAGTTGTGAAACCTTCTTTTTCTAAATGAACATGTTTATTTGTGTGTTTCTTGAATGATTTCATGTCCTAATTTATAAATCTTTCTTTTGGAGTGTTAGCTATTTTGGATAATTCACCTAGCCAATATTTTTCTGAAGATATAATGAAATAAATAATGAAACGGAAATCTTATATGAAAATTGTATTTTAGAATGAACATCATTATTTATACCTGACTTGTGTTGTGGAATATATATATTCAGGTCCACTCAAATTATTTATTAATGGTTTTTCATAATGAATGATTAATGGTTATATTTATATGAGTGGAACTGGGTGGAAATGAAATTCCATAATTTTCATAAATATGACACGGATTACATGTATTTTGACACAAAAGGTTATGTAGGTTGATTTTTTTATAAATTTCCGATAGGGAGTCCATAAGTATTATTATTATTATTAGACCAATGGAATGGTTGGTTACAATTGGTTACTGGAACTGTTGACCAGGTTTTTCATTCTCTTTATTATAGGGTGATCAAATTGACATCTCAAACGTTTATGCATTTATTTAGGCGAAGTTAATTATCTTCCACATTCCCTTAATTCAAGTCATGGGTGTGATGACCAACCCCATAAAATTAATTCATGATAAAGATCTGTCGTATTCATATGATTTTCCAAGATTGTACCCTTGTTGAATCTATTGGATCATTACACTAGTCATGGAAACCCTAGTTACACCCTAGGTCTTCCTGGCACCTAGTATCCATGTATTTGATGATAAGTTTCCCAATGAATTTAGTACATATATATTTATACATAATATATAAAAGTTGGTTACAATTATGACTATTTCTTTATAGGATGATGCATGTATGGTCGGTCATGTGTCCTAGAGGAAGCTTATCCTGACTAGTTACATTCATCAATTTATTTATCTTTAGTTAATATTTTATACATGCATACTACTTTATTTATAATCATTGACTGTACTATGATTTAGATACCATTGGTGGTGTCTTACTAAGTACATACCACACCCTTCATGGGCCTCCATTATACTAGATTACCCAGGAAGACCTCATACTGATAGGATCATGGATTATTTAATGTGTTAAGCATTGTACATGGGAGCTTAGAAACATAGGACTGAGCTAGTACTCATGATTTTCATGGAGAACAGAATTAATAATTTTAATTCTTTTTTAGGGTTCATGTGTTGTACTATATTTCATTTCTAGAAATATTGCTTCCTTTATTTTATTTTTTATCCTCACAAGGACTATCATGCATAGATGTATGTTATTGGATGCATCCAACATTACACAATTAATATATTCATCTTTCACAACATTATTATTTATCATTACTACTTAAAATGCTCTATGTAGATTCTTTACTACTATACTTCTGTGTTAATATGATAATCAGTGAATAGTCTACCCCCACATAACACCATTAATCCCTCACTACTAGTCATTAGACTCTTGTTAACGGGGGTGGGGAGGGGGTGCTTGTTGAATTTGGATATTAGTCTAGTGAATTTTTGAGAATGGTGTTTCACACTCAGTTAAATTTGTGGATTGTTGTGACATCTCCCACTGTTATAAATATATTAAGGTGATGGTCGTGATTTCCCACATTCCAAAAATTTGGGTGCTGATAATGACAACTCATCCCACCATATCACGTGAAGGACAATGTTTCTCACATTCATATGGGAGTCATGTCATGAAACATTGTTGGAGCCATTGGTTTGTCATACTAGTCATGGACACCTATGTTTTTTCCTGGGTCTATCTAGCACCTTATATCCTTGTATATCCCTATAATGTTCATCATCTATATGGTTTATAGACATGTATACATATATTTAAATATATGATTGTTATATATACATGGTTAGAGGTCAAACTATGTCAGTATAGGATGAAGCAGGTATGGTTGGCCTTGTTTCCTTGGGGAACATGAGCCTAGCATATAAATTTTTTCCAATTCATCATTTATAGATCATTTACAATTCCATCACACTAATATATTTTGAATTAATGAATATAAAATTCATTAAAAACTATGTTTGGTGACCTATTGAGTATATCACAAAGCCTTCTATAACAACTATTTCATTGGGGTATCTGAGTATACATCATGTTCAAAGGTCGATGGATTATTACTTTTGATGTGCATTGTACATGGGAGATTTAGTGAACATGATTTATATAGAACTCAAGAAGCTCATGGAGATCAACGTTGAGGATCTTTATTCTTTTACCTTGTTCATGTACTATACTCTATAACATTTCATATAGAATTTATTCCTATTTTGGGGTTTCGAGCATCATAACTACATTCATGAATAGTCATATGTTATTGGTTATGTAACCCATTATTGAGTTAATATATTCATCTTACCCTAAAATATCATTTTGGATTATTTCATCCACTATTTTGAGTTGATTCTTTATTACAATACAACATTTCTACACTAAAAATTATAGTATATTCTCATGAATCTATCACCATTAGAACCTCTCTTCTAGTCGATAGCCTCTGGTATAGAAGGAGTTTCACTTAATGCCAAGAGGGATCATTCTACCATCCTGTTTCATAGTCAATTAGGTCGAGTGTGATAGAAAGTTCAATCAGTGACTTCTTTTCCTTTTAGTTACTATTCTGGGTTTGTTTATAGGAAACTACTAATGTGTTGTTTATTGGAAAATATGTGTTCCTTGGAGTGATCAACCCATGTATGGGTAAAATGCATTGTTTCCAGGGATAGGATTTCTATTCATGTAGTTCATTATTATAGTTGATTATGATTTCACCTTTGGTGATTAACATACTTTCCACTACATATTGATTTATGAGATTTGTGTTAAATTAGCATTGGACCATTAAGTTAAGGAAGTGAAATTACATGTACCAATAAATGAACATATAAAATCACATTCTATATTTATTGCATGTAATATAGATTGGATTTTGAGTATATATTTCATTTTTTAATGTGTCATGTGTGTTATTTGAATGATTGTTATATACCATGCTATATATTTTAATACCATGCTTAGTGTTTTGAATACTTTGGTATTTGATAAGCATTCTTTATTGAATAACATGATGGGAAATTTATGTTGGGAATTTTCATGTATAGTTTTCTTCTATGATTATTGTATTTTGATTATCACGATTATATGAAAGCCTAGCTTGGGTGATTTTCTATTTACATACCAGCTTTCAATGTTTTTTTCATTCATTGGTGCCTTTTTCAATGTTTACCTAAATTTACTTAATAAAACCTACCAGTTAATAAAATTAAATACTTTTTGAGTGAAATAAAATATCATAATCAACATATGTTGTTTTTCCTAAAAAAATCGATGGTGTCATTCTATTTTACTAACTAATTTAGAAATGTATTATCAATGAAACATTGGTTTCATGGGTTAAAACATATTGGTTTCTATTTAATGGGACAAATGATTCAGTTAATAATGTTTATCAGTGCCTTACATATTTTGAAATAAAAATCCAGATAATATAACAATTATATAAAAGAATGATATACATTGGAACTATATAATTATAAATGATGTTGAATTTTGACCATAAATGATTTTGATGCCATTATAATGGCATATAACTCTATCACATGATCATGATGAATAGTATGATTAAAATCCTAAATGAACAATGGGACCAAAGTAGTTATATTGGGGAATTTTAAATATTATCTAAATAATTAATGTTGTTTTGAGATTTTAGAAATTAAATCATCTAATTTGGATTATAGACATAGGTTGGATATGATCAGGACCCCTATATGTCACATTCCTTTTGATATTCATAAATTCCTAACCCCATAGTGGTATTAATAAGATACATAGGGATGGTTATTTGAATTATCGGAAAATGCATGTATGATTTCATATATAGATGTATGGCAGTGTCTTACATGACTAGTCCCCTCTTTAATTATATAAGGAACTTTTATTTATTTTGGGTTGTACTTATATAAGCTGTTAGTAAATTAAAATTCTAATTATAACCTAATGGTTGTTTCCTCTATAAATTGAAATTAACATTTTTTAACTAACACTAATTGTGAAAATCGTTATGGATTAATAAAATGTTTAAAATGGATTTAATAGATCAATTCCTTATTATGAAAGAAGTTCAATTAAATTTTAAATATTAATGCATATTTTTGATTAAAATTGCTTTCGATCCTAGAGGTTTTACAAAATAATGTACAAGACTATTTTCTCATAGGACTATTTGGTGATTATATTTAATATTTAACCATGGAATTATTATGTTTTAAACATAAATTGGTTCAATTTCATAAAAATGGAACATTAATCAATTTAATAGAATGACCCTCATGTATGGGTAGTTAATGAAATTTCATTAGTTCTTCCTTGAAATTTGAAAATGTTAATTTTCTATATTCCTCCTCTCATATTTCATGAAGCTAATGGATAGGAATTAGGTACTTGTAACATTTTTAAGAATGATCCCTTTGAAGGATCGACACTTCGGGATTCTGTAATTGGCTATCCCAATGTTGGTAGCACACTTAGAACCGTAAAAAACATTATAAAGTCTTTTCAACCATTTTAGATATGCACTACATATGTGTCATTGTCCCATATAGGAATTTTTGTTAAATAAGAAAAAATATTTTGAATAGTAGATATTTGGTAGTTTGGAACTTTTTCTCGGAATGTGTAATGGTAAATGCATAGTTTCTATGAAATAGAAATTCATATGCCATGGTAGGCTTCATAGAAGATCAGGGGATCCATCATCTTCTTCATATGCGGTGGATGAGTCAGTATGTATTTTGTGGTATGTGACACTATACATGGTACATAGAATTATTATTAAATGGTAAAACAAACCTTGTGAATTTGGGGGAAGGGATTAAATCGTTGAGATGTTATGATTTTATCACCAATCATATCTATGGTAGAGTGAGAGTGGTGTTAAATGGAATCATGGATCTTCCTAATTCTATGGGTAACGTTATAAGAATAATCATGTGTTTTGATATGATGTTCATTTCTTATTTTCATCTATGATTAATGTTATTGTATGTCTAGACATAATTGAGGAGTTGGGTCGAGGGTACATCGCATGAAAAAATTAGATCTTGTTCAATTTAAACAAAAAACTGTTCTTCGCAATTATGTTATCTATTTTTAAAAGCATTTTTCCCATGTCTTCGACCCATAGATAGTGGTCAACATTGCATGTATCATGGGATAATTTTCCATACCATGTAATTGGGTGATAGGAATACTCCAAAGGTGGAGAGTATTTCCTCAACAATTAACATTGTTCTTTTATGTTGATGGAACACATCCAAAAAAGGAATATTTGAAAATGTCTAATGCTATATGAATTTATATGAAATTTCCTCGATTTAGAAATGTATTAGTGCTCCCAAGGTAGAATTATGATGAAATTGAAGTCTGTGTATTCATCCATTATACACGACATTAGTCACAGACGAACATCGGTGGTTGTTTGTGGGTGATCCTGATATTTATTGGTTGGTAAGTAATCATGGTTGGGTAATGGTGAAGTGTCATTAGGGGAAACTGAGATCCTTCACGAAAAGTCACCCATTGATGGTTTGGTTGTTTTCCTTATCTATTGTCAGATATGTTTGGTTAAAAAACATACTTTTATATTTATCATTGAGATAGAGAATGTGACTCTAGTCTTCTTGGTAGTTCATAATATCCTCTTAGTGTAGAATTATCTTATTTATGCTCATGTTCCTTATTGTTAAATCATATATGTACAATTAGAGAGTGTTGATTATATGCTGCACCAAACAAAAATTCCCATCTATTCGATAAACAGACTATATAGGAGTTACACTCTTGATGCATGGTAAGTAATGTGGTCTTGTTTTTTGGAATGATACTGGGAATCTTGTATATTAATTACATTAATGTATATGTGTACACTAACTAGTTATTTAAATTCACTACTCTTAGGGATCATGATATAGGGACATTTTGATGTTGTACTGAATCCTTAATTCATTATCCAATGTTTAGAATAACTTGTATAAGCTATTTTTAATCCAGTGGGTGATTATGAGGATACACAAGAATTGTATTCAGATGTAATTTTTTCCAAAAAATAACAACCCAAGTGTTCTAGATGATTTTTACACCCATGTTCTTTTTGTCCAACAAAAACAAAAAGGTTCATTTTAGATTTAAACATCACCAGAGTTTACCTATAGGTTTCAATGTGTGTGTTCATAGAATATGTAAGATTATTTTATGGAAGGTATCATGTTATGAGTTGTGTTAGTATGACCATCTACGAAGAAAAAATTTATGAATGGTCATCTTGGAATGGATAAACATGGTTTCATTCTAGCACAATATATAATGTCAGTGAAGAACTATTTTGGGAATGATGTGAGGTAAAAAAATGGATAAATGTTATTGTAAAATATGTGTATTTAGGAAAAAGAAGGCTCTAATCGAATATGTGTGGTTATTTTGGAGTTGACCAATCAGCCAAATCAAGAATTGTATCGCGAGTGTCATTATAATAGTGCGTCCTATCTTATGTATACAACTTCAACAGATGAGCCATCATGGATCTGAATTTTCCTATCAAATTATAGAACCTACGGTAGTGAGCTCCGTAGGCCAGATAGTGAAGGATATGATACAGTGATGATGTCTGAGTTAGACAAGATCAGGTAAGAACCATCCCAATGACATGTTTTTTAATACATGTATTGACTTGATTTTTATATACTCTTGTAGAATATGATTTAAGTGATGTCTGGTCCTATATTGTGAGATTGTAATTAAATGAATCCATTTTGGAAATGCTTCATGACCTAAGTAGGTTATGTATTCAATTTTCTTATTCCACCAAGGTTTCATGGGGACAATAAGTTTTACATTAGGGAGATTGTAGTGTCCCATGTTTTTTGACTGGATGACTTTTATCTAAATTTTGATTAATTTTTTCGTTAGTGGGAGGGAGAAGTTTTAAACCAATAATCAGAATTAGACAATGAGATTTGGAAAAAATATATGTGTTTTTTTAGAATTATTTTAATGCTCAATAGGTTATTCAGCTATCCAGTTTTGTTTTAAGAGAATGAGGACCTTGAACTGTAGTTTAGGATGATTTGTAAGTGCACATAGGTTGTCAAAAACCATACAGTCCACTAGAGGAAATTATGTGAACTGTTCTTGTTGTATGATGGTGTTTCACAAATTTTTTCTAAGTGTGCACTCTAGGAAGCATGGTTTTGAGGATTCTATTAGTGTCTTCATAGATGGAATAGCCATAGTTTGTGCATAATTTTTGAAACCATGCACATGAACCGTGTGATCCCACTTCCATGGTAGTTTAAGAATAATGTTTTTCATGTGTTTGGGATAATAGTGAAAAAATATACACCTTGTTATAATATCTAGAAGTTAACAAAATTTACCTACATTCTTGTTTCATTTCTCCTCCTCATTTTTCCATCTTACCTGGTTGCATCATTCTCCTGAGATCTTCCCATTCATCTCCAGTAATATGAGGATATATCCTACAACCATACTCCATTTAAATTTCATATAATCTCATTCATTATCCCCAAATTTTTCTATGAATCTGACTTCCTCTTTCTTCATTTATTTCACCATCATATGAACTATTTTGGTGAGAGATAATTTTCTCTATTTTTAAGGCACTTTTCAATTTCATCGATTTCTCACAAACTGGACCAAATAAATCCATTGAATTATAAAAGTGGGCCATCCATGGAGTATGGTTGGTGTTTGATAGCTTTTCCCTTAAATTATCTATTTTAATGAATAACTCTATTTTTTTCATTCACCAGTAAATTGATATGACAACTCCTAAATGTCAAATTAAATTTTTACCACCTATCACCCTTGATATATTTTACCGTGTAATCAAATTAAAAATTATTAATGGTCTTATCCTATCAGTTGTAACGACCCTTAATGGTGTGTCCCATGAATTTCCTTAATTAATTAAACATTGTCTCATAAACACCCATGATGAGGTTCAATGCCTTACCCAATGAAAAGAGATAATTAAATTAAAAGTTATAAGGTTTTATGCTTATAATATGTTATATCATTAGGGATGAACTACCACG
Source organism: Viscum album (assembly GCA_963277665.1). NCBI lineage: Eukaryota > Viridiplantae > Streptophyta > Magnoliopsida > Santalales > Viscaceae > Viscum > Viscum album. Next base: position 1,147,293,826 of record OY728121.1, on the reverse strand, counting down.
TAGGTGTTTAAATCCATATAATACTGAATGAGATTATAAATTTTTATATTTCCTATATGTTAACATCGACTAATATACACCTATCACATGAATGGTGTTAACTATTTTAGATAGTTTACCCAACCCATATGTTTCTGGTGAATGATTGAGCACACTAATAAATCTAATTGATTCTTTGGAATTGTTAAGTGGTATTGAAACAATTTATATGTACTATAATTATGTTGTGGAATTTTTTTAAACATGGACCCTTTAATTATTTATAAATGTTATTTACTTAAATAATTATAATGGTTCTATTTGGCTGGATAATAGATGGTGGTAATGCCACACCACATGATTCATAATTATTATATAGATCAAAATAATTAGGACACACATGTCTATATTAGGTTACAGATTATGAATATTTAGATATAATCCCTCATTATTATTAATATGAGACCATCAGAATGGTCAACGAACAATTGTTAAGGGATTTTGTGAGCATGGTGTCTCACTCTACCTTACATTGGGTGAGGGGAATAATGTATCCCACCATTATACAATCATCCATGCTATGAGAATGATGTTTCAGGTTCCCTTACATCAGGTGTTGGGAATGATGAATCAGCACACCAAATCGAGTGAGGAGAAAGATGTCTTGCATTCATATGAGATTCAGAGGTTGTATGCTTACTGGAGCCATTTTTTGAGACTAGTAATGGGTGCCTACGTTATGCCCCAGATCATTCTAGAACCTTGTATACTTGTGTTTTCATACAAAATTCATCATTTATACTGTAAATATACATTTATACATATTATATATATAATTAATCTATATTTATGGTTATAGTTCAAACTATTCTGGCATAGGCCAAAGTATTTTTTGTGGGCCATGTGTTTATGAGATACATGCTCCCAATATGTTACACTTATCTATTTATTTATCTTATGTTCAATTATTATAATTTCACATCATTTTATTCAGTATCATAGACTTAGTTATGCTATAGAATCAGTTGGTGGTGGCCTACTGAGTTTATCAAACACCATGTATGGGATTCCATTTTGAAGGGGTACCCAAGAATACCTTATGTATACACATGGATTTTTTCTCTTGTTCTATATTGTACTTGGGTTCTTAATAGCACATGATTTTTCTAGTACTCGAGATTCTATTGAAGATATCCCTATGGGCTTATTATTCTTTTTTACGTTACCTTATAATATAATATATTGCATTGAACACTATATTGATTCCAACTATGGATATTGTAGCATCACAAGGACTTTGACAAATTGATTTATATTTTTTTTGGACTTCTTTAATTAGTTAATATATACATCTAATACACCATTATCATTTATAATCACTTATTATAAAGTTTTCTATTGATTATTTCACATTATACCATTGTGATAGTCTCATAATGAGTGTATATTCTGCCACCGTACAACCATTAGAGCCTCAATGATAGTCAGCAACCACTTGCAAATGAGAAGGTGTGCATGAGTCCATGTGGTGATCAACACGGATATGGGATACATAATGAATATGGATCGGACATTACAATTCATGTCCCATTATTCATTTAATTAATATCATATTTGTGTGTTTCATAATATCATATTAAATTAATGATATTATAACTTTTGTAAATGAAGTATGGTTAATAAACATTTCATCATTTCTTCATAGCATAACTCCTGGAAAATAAATATGTTACATAATCTTATTGTCATAAAAATAATAAAACATCCATAAAGATAATATGGATGGTATAATTGGATATTATAATAGTAAATATTATGTAACATCAAAATATTTCATATGAGATGAGAAATTCATTTAAAAGTTCATCAGAATATTTCTCGAGTAAAATAACTTTTTACTTTTATATTCAATTATTAAAATAAAATAATTTCTCAAACATAATGAAATATTTTTATTTTGAAACTAACCTTCTAATCATGAAAATGAATATTCCAATTATTGAGTTTCTATGATTTTGGATAATTATTTTCTTTATAACAATGTAAAAATAATTATTCCTTTCATGTTTTCTATAAAACATAAAATTGTAATTTCTAGAAAATAATAAACGATTCATATAAAACATTTTTATAAAACTAAATCATTGTTAAAATTAAATTAAAACATTTATATAATATTATTAATTGTTTTTGTCTATTTATATAAAAACAAAACATTTAAGAATACTAATATTCAATTAAATAGATTGATAATATTGCTTTCCATTAAAAAAATTATTTCATTGTGTGGACTTATAAAAGAGAGTAAAGTGAAAGGAAAACATATGAAAACTACAAATAGCTTGATTTTATCACAATTTAATTGATTTTTTAAATATATTTCATCATATTTCCTCATAGGAAGCTCATTCAAAATCAATTATGACAAATAATGAGATTGATACATAAATTTGTTACCACATATAAGTCATACTTTTAATGTTTTATAACATAATGTATAAAAAATTAAAATTTATTATAAATATATAAACTAATAATTTGAATATATAAAATATCATATGTGGTCTAATTATAACATTTCGAATCCTTTTTATTAATAATTTCATATTAAAATATTTGTCTATGGGTGTTAACTTTTTCAATTTTCATGATAATTTTGGTTTAGTTTATCTAGTACCTGTAAATTTACCAGGGTTCTATTATCACAATAATGATATTAATTATATAAATATAAAATATATTAATTATATATAAATATTTAAAATCAAACGTTACAAGTAAATATTGGAAAAAAATTATGTTATTCATGGAGATGGTAATCCTTATGTACACATGAACATTGTTTTAGCTTTTAGATGTTTTTAATTAAATACATGTAAATAATAATTCAACATTAAAGAATAAGTATTGTATTATATATAACGTATATATTTATTAAGAAAATCCTTATTACCATTAATGTGATGTAAGAACAAAAAATGTGACACATAGATTCATCGACGTTGAATTCTAGGAATAGACACAAGAGATGCTATGATTTTTTAATATATTTTAAGGTAGATATGAAAATAATTGTAAATAATAATAATTATTTCAAAAATATCACATATGATCTTTAAAATCAACATTTCTATAATACATTACCTATGGAGATGGAAATTCAACTATATCACTTCATGGATGTGGTAGTCTTGAACTACGCCCGATTGATATGCTCACTTCCAATTTTATTGAATGATATTGATTATTTTTTATAAAATAATCATAAATTTTTTTAATAATATTGAGGAGAATGAATAAATTATTTTATGATTAATACCATAGAATTATAAGTGTTATAAGAAGATATAAATTGAACGATCTGGGGTATGATGGATACAAATCCTTCTGTTGGCCTCCCTTAAATCCTTTCTTAATGAAACATGTAATTGTATTTCAATAAGTCTAAAATCAAAAACTTTTTTTAATGGTTGTTTATACTATTTTTTGGGGTTTTTAAAAAATAAAAGGCTATTTTTTCAGTATATAATAGAATGTATGGGTGTCTTTTCTAAGTTGAGGAGGGTGAACATTTGGAATTTCATAAATGAATAAAAAAATAAGGATAATCTCTAGAAAATTGATTCCTTATGGTTATATATTAAAAATTTCAGTTATATCTAAATATGACCATCAAATGGGATTTAGAAATATTTAATTTTCAATCATTACATCATCATTGGGTTTAACACACCCCCAATAAATATGTTTATACCTCAACTCAAATAATTTTATACTATTTTTATTATCAATTATGAAAAAAGACAAGGGGAATTATTAAAAAATATAGACATGAAAATTAAAATATTTGAATCCTTTTTACCAAATAAAATATCCAAATTGAGATTAATTTTATATTTAACCTTCGATAAAGAATTCACAGAAAATTAATTTTGAAGAAAAAAACTTTATCATAAATATAAAATATATTTATACCAAAATTAATATAAAATTAATTACATTAACTATAATTGGATTATGAATAATATGAATTATATAGTTTTTCTATTAAGACAATTATAAGTTAACATATAAATTTTTTAAATTATTTAAATAAGGTGAATATATTCAATAAAAAGTAGCATTTTCTTCTATTTCATAAAAAATAACCCTTTTTAAAAATTCAAAAATAATATACTATATGATTGTATTGATACAATAATTGTAAAATTGAGGTTTTATTCCCAAATATTTATTATAAATGTTGAAAAAAGCTAATTAAATTATTTTCCTACCAAAATATATAAAAATTCATTTTGGGGAAAAAGTTATTATTAAAAAATTTAATGATTTTTTTAAATTTTATTACTGATGTATTTTATTTACAAAAAACTGTTATAAATTTTAATAGAATATATTAATTCTTATTTATACAGAAAATTTAATTTCTTGTTTATAATGATTTGCAATATTATGTTTCATTTACACTCAGGGTTGCGGGAATCTCAGAAAATTGATGAAATTACATTAATTGAAACGGAAAAATATCCTAAAATATTGGTGGGTTAGATTATACAGACCATAATATAAAATTTTAACCTAAAAATACATCATTCAAAAATAAATAATAAATACTTTTTTGTTCCTCAAAACCTCATGTTATGAATTTTATTCTTCAAATTTATGATTCATCTAGAGAACAGTAACTAGGTGAGATGTCATATTCCATAAAACATTATCCCTATAATCCATGATTTATATTAGGTTTTATTCGTAGGTAAAATAATCCCCCAAAAGTATTACCTATGAGTCTAGTACAAGTGATGTATCATATATGTACTTCTTTAAGTGGGAAAAAAGTAACATATAATGAAATTCACAGGGTTTTTGTGAATGTACAATGTGATAAGATACAATCCAGAATCGATAAAGAAAATGGAATGGGAAAATATACCTCGGGATACAATTTCCAATATTTCAAAATCCAATAAATTTCTTCCACTGATAAATATTTTGTAACTCATTCTAACCAACATCAAATTTCCAAATTCACTGTTGATTTTATGTATAACATTTCTGATGACTATGAGCATCCTTAATGTTTTTTTGAATGGATCTTACTTTCCTTGTCAATTTACCCAGCATTCCTAGGTGAAAATATGTTTATTTATTTGAAATCTACCTAGAATGTGTTGGTTATACACTTCATTCCATATACAGATTCATAAGTATCCCTTTGAACAATCATCTATAAACATTTTATATTAAGAGATCCTAGCTAGAGGATTGTGTTTAACCCTCCCACTATTGAAATCCATAAAACATGATCTCAACAATTCCTCGTGGGTTTAAATATTTATCTTAGATTACCCATATGTGAGGGGAAAATATATTTTATTGAATCTCATCTCAGTATTCTAATCCTTCTGAAGACGTTACTAGAACATTAAGAAAACATCCAATCCTGATTAGACACAATGGAATGGGGTTCTATATACATCCCTAAAACATCCTTAATGTATATTTTATAAAATAGATATGTATATAAATCTTATCTAATAGGAAAAAGGTGTTCTAAATGATTCATGTGACTGACTAAAACAAACAGTGTTAAGGACCGTATATATTTTGGGGAGTCTTTTGAAAAATTCAACGGTGATTTTTTCCCATTTCCATTTTTGGAATTGGTAAATCCTATAATATTCCCTTTGAATTTAAATTCTCACAACATAATTTATTACATACTAACAATCAATATCAATATTTTTAATATCTCTTTTTATGTTATACCATAAGAAATACTCTTTCTAGCCTCTATATTATTTCATACTTTGAAGATGAATTGAAACTGATGAACTATGAATATCCACAGATAATGTAATCCTCAAGTCTAATATTGACAAGAAACTATGATGGTTACTAAAATTTTCCATTCCAACATAGTAAATATGTAAATCAAGATCATTTCTCACCAAATTCAAGATTTATTCATCTTAATTTCAAGCACAATTAATAGTTAACAATATAAATGGATGAAAACTCATTTGAGAATGATGTAAATATTCTATTTACTTCATTATTTCAAGACCCATCCATTTAAAATCCAAAAAATGTAGGATATTTTGTAATACGTATCATATATATGTTATAATGATAATTTTAAATAAATAATCATCCAACATTTTTTTAAATGATGATGCCTTTTTCAAAGGACCAATGCACTGAAATATATAAAGATAAAAATATAAAAAGATTCTTATTGAGGAGAATTTATTACAATCATTTTGATATAGAAGGATGAACTCACCTGCCAGGTTATTTGTGAACATGTTATTGTTGTAGAAACCCTTATTGGAAAGACCATACACCACCTTTTCCTCCTCTATAATGACATGAGAGTTAATATGATTGAGTTCTGATTGATTTTGGAGGAAGATGGTTGATTTAGCAGTACGGGTCCATGCAAGGTGACTCATTCCATGTCTAAGAGCGTGAATGAAGGTAGTTTAATAACATTCAATATTGACATTTTATCATCATATTTTATATATCAATTCATCAACATTGATGAAATTGTACATCTCTACTTCAATAGAGGAGGCCTGACCATATGATCCATGGAATCATCCAATGTGTTCACATACCAAGGGTGGTAATTTATAAAGGAATCATAATACTTAATCAGATCTAAATGACTTCTCTACAAGATATTTATCTCATTCATGGATAATTTATATATGGGATATTTATTATTAGTATATATTTCTATCCATTATGAAAAAAGATAATTACTCCATATGTCTGATGCAACAATTACAACATCCAACTCCAAATAATCATTTGGGTAAATTTTCTAATGAAACATTAGTTTTTATGATAAATAGGATATCATTGTATCATTCAACAACTAGATTCATCCCAATCCATTCTTTGATGCATTAATATAGATAAATAAATCTTTTAAATTATATGGTAATATATGGAAATGTTCACATACTAACCTTTTGTTTTTTTCAGGTTATTTTATTCACATTCATTTCTCCAACACAACTATACTCTCTTGTTAGTTGACATGGAGAGAGTATTATATTTCCATGATAAATTCTCTACAATGAATTCATATTATCCAAAAAAACCTTGAATATTGTATGTCTCAATCCCCATGGTTTATCTCACAAACCGTTCATTAACATTTGTATTTTGTGGATCCACATATGTACCCTTTCTTGTTATTGTATGATCCAAATTGGAACTTTTCATCACAAAAATCGATTTTCTGTATTTTTTTGAATATATTATACATCTTAGTTAATTTAAAGGAATTACCATGTTATATTCATGCTCATATATTTTCATTAAATATATATGAAATAAAAGTAAAATAACGTCCACAATTTGATCAGGGTAATATCCAATGAAAATTTTCTCTAAATACATGATGATAATAGAGGATTATATAATACCAAATGTCATAAATATAAATTCATATTTCACAATCCATATATGGAATGATTTCCTGGTTATATACCACTTCATGTCCCACAATTAATGATATCTAGAAAAAATTTAGTCTTTTGAATGTGTTGAGGTGCAAAAAGTTGATTAAACAAGTCATCAACAGAATGAAGAAGATACTAGTTCTTGATTTTCTCTTGTTTTGATCTAGATAATAAATGAAATGTTTCATTAATCAATATATATTTTTACTGAAATGAATTGTTGTTCCACATGTTGATTCACATATCAGAACAAATTCAAAGTCAATATTCTCCTAGAGTTTATTCTTTAATTATTTCTACACAATCAAGGACATTCTATATGGATTATTTAAAATAGTTGTATACCCATGTAGATGTTCAATTTGAAATAAAACTTCTTAGTTCAGAGATATGCTATGAAAATATTATGGAAGGATAATGTCATATACTGATAGAAAATTCATATCATTGATATAGATTTCCCCTAGCTATTTGTATATGAAATATACGATTGAATAAGAAATATGAACCATATAATTTATTTTATTTGAATTATACATTCGAATTTCTTCACACAGATATATAGTCATAGGTTTATTATAATATATAACATGACACCAGTTTTCAGTCCTTGATTTGTGTTTTACATAAATAAATCCAATCTATATTTGGATAGTATCTGTATCCACCATATGAATAATAATTATATTTAATGAATGGATATTCCCACATACTTTAATTAGGGAAGAATCCTAGAAATGATATATAGTCATCATACCCTTAGGTTTTTTCACTTCTAACTAATCCAATAATCATTTAGGTGGTATTATGAATCACATAGAAAAATATTCAGAAGTAAAAGATAGAGTACATCTAATATCAAATAAGACATTAGTAGTTGTATAGTGGATGGTATGTGTACCATAAAAATATTTATTTTATCCCTCATTAATAGTAGTGATCATAAGAGATCTCATATTATCCTGAGGTATTAGTGTTTTCTACAGATGGTCATATTCATTAACCATTTTATATTAATATTGGTTAGTATAGTGAACATACTCCATATATCTGATACCTTGGAGTGTGGGTGGTTCTTTATATGGTGTTTTTTCATGGTTCATATCGTTAGATAACTTCTTCACATAAATTCATCATTACACTATCAAACGAACATCCCTTCTAAATGTATAAGTTTTACCATTCCCCTAATGAAAATTTGAACCACGTATAGTTCAATAAATTAAGCATACAGGAATGCTCATCATTTTTCTCTCCATGGTTTTTAGAATTTAATTGAAAATCCATATAATTTTTTCTTATCAAAACCATGAGTTTTATGTTAAATCCAATATCTATTTCAACCATGACAGAAAATTAATCAACTTATTCATAGATAATAAATTTCATTATTTATAACACTATTTGAAAACATGGATTTAATCCATTGAATAATTGACCAAACTTATATTCAGGATGCAGAATAATACCAGGATCATAACTCACTAGTCATGTAAAATTTTCCTCACATGTAAAAATATATTAAATAAACATCTTATTTATTTCATGCAAATCCTTCTCTATTATCAAATTAATGATTAATGAAATTTTTTAAAAAAAATTATTCTGCAAAATTAATCCCATTACATTGAGCACAATTAATCATGTTGCCTAATGTTCATGAAAACATACAACCATTTATTTTCTTCTCCTTCCTATGATAAATATCTAAGCTGCCTTTTTTATTTTTTGACAACTATTATAAATAAATAAATTCATTTTCAGGGGAACTGATCCCTTACCCAATGACTAGTGTATCTGATAAATCAATAATAAAATAAGGATGTTTCCTCATAATGGAATCAATAAAAATTTAATGTTCAATTTACATTATAAGATTATCAACCTAATAGTTAGTGTGGGAATGTTGTGTAATCATAAAAAAATCTATATCCCATAATATTTTGTTTCTCAGTATAAAAATGATTTCATTATCCATCACATTATGCATTAAAAAAGTACTTTTTATTTCCATATAATGATTAAAATAAGAAGTGATAGTGTGAGCTATAATAATTTTACTGAGACACCCCATAATCACAGATAATCATTTATTATATTTATAACTCATAACATGTACACATAATTAAGTACCATGTAACAATCCATTACTAATAATTCTAGTAAATCTTTATCCTTGTTAGGGTTTTACTTCTCTCATTGTCTTTATAGGGAAGAGATGGTATTATGAGGATAAATATATTAGTGAAGTCATATATTTGATGAACTCCTAGATTTAGCAGTTCTTTTTTATAGGATTCAAGAGTATTTTATGACTTGTAACTCAATTACACGATGATTATGATTTTATGCCTGTAATCAGTGAAATGGGTTAATTATGTTCAAGGTTACATGATGTGAAGATTTTTTTTCACATCAAGAATGTTTTATATAATGTTTATTTAATATTAGGTTATGAATTTCTTGCCACACATAAACTGATTTTATTTTATGACTCGTAAAACAATTACACATAGTGTAATTCATTATGTGTGAAGTTCTTGGCTTCTGCTTTGGTTTTGGGTTCCCATTTAACAGATTTTAATCCTTTTAACTTTAACAAAATATCATATACGACGAATTTTGGTGACATTATTCCTTCTGAATCGATCTGTTCGGCATTCAATATTTTTTGTGGTTGCACTACTTCTCTACAGGAAAGTTATCTTCTATTGTTCGTTTTCATATATTATGGTAGATACCTTGGGATCCATCATTATATATGTTTAAAATAATGGGCGTTTATTCTTTCCATCTTCAACGATATGTGGTGCGATCTTATTATAGTGGATTTTCATTTGATGGTCGTGGTATAGTGGGTATTCGTTCCTGAGGTATGTGGGTTTACTCCATTCTTCTGAACCTTTGTTTTCTAAATTACATTAATCATGAATTTTGGAATTTATTATAATGTTTATGTTAGTTTTTTTGGGTTTCATTTTTGGTGGATCCTATTAAGGGTGTGTTCGACCGATGTTTTGAGGTTGGTGTTTCAGTTTCTGGTCGGTCTTGAAAAACAGTATTGTTTCATTTTTATATATAGATTTCTAAATAAAATGTAATGAATTTTTAATGAATTTTTTGTTTATTGGAATGATATTTTGAATAAAAGTGGTTTTCTCTACGTTTTTAAAAAATGGAAAGAAAAGAATTATTTTTAAAGAACTGAATGATTTTTGAAAAATAATTGGTTATGTTTACCCAATTAAATATTTAATATCATATAAAGGTTTTGAAGGGTTTTTCAAAACATTGTGATGATTATGTAATTAATCACATGGGTTACCTTGTTTAGTAGGGTAAAGGTTTGTCTTGATTCCATCATCCATTGTGTGGGTTCACATTATTGGGGTTTCACATGTCCTATTTTGTATATTATTGGCTCCAGGTACATATTTGATATTGGGGTTTCACGCATTGTGGTTGTCTCCATGGTCCTTGAGGGTAGATATTTGTCTTCAGGTACTATAATTCGTTTTTCATAGATTTTTGGGTATTATTAGTATAATTCCTCACCTATTGTGTTCCTTGGTGTTGTGATGCTTGTGATACTACTATTATTTTGTATTTATTTTATTTTTTTACTTCCTTGATATGCATGTTTCTACTAGTGAAAATGATATGTAAAATGTTCTTGAGAAATTGATATACCTTCATTTGTTAGGACCATGTTAAAGTTGAAATGTTTACAATATTTTATATAAAACTTAACTACCTATTATCATGTCATATATTATTTAAAATGAGAATATATGAATTTTTATAAATAGTATTTTAATAGAACACCTGGGTAGGATCCTATTGAGCCTGTTAGCCCAATCCTTTCACACCTAATTAATAGATCATAGAACTTTTTATATCATTAATGCAGGGAAAGGAAAGGTTCCATAGTGAGGTGGTGAAGATTCATGTCATCTCGGTTGGGTAACCAGTGGTGAGATGGAGGGATTTCATCTATGGCATTAAATGAAGTAGATTCTTGGTTTGGGTCCTTTTTAGTTGATCTTTACTCTTAGAGTTTTTTTAAACTTTTATATCCATATGTTTCTATTTTATTTATTTGTGTTATGGAATATATTTTTTTTGCGTTACAATATTCCTTCTTGATTCGTGTATATTTATTCCATGTGTTAGTCTGTGTTTAGGGAAACAGTTACCTTTGGTTTGTTGTTCGATGGTCGGTTCGGGGTTTCCAGCACTTGGGGACCGGGAATGTCGTTCAGATATACGATGTCACGACCCATCCCCGGGGGCCAGGACCTGAAAACCCCAAGCCCAGATCCAATAGGCCAAGGGAGGGATACTTTCACCTAAAAGTAATATCCCACCAATGGGAGTTATTTTCCTATATACTAGTACACACACTCCCATTTCCCAGCCCAAAAGTGATTAATTGAAAACACTAACTAAGAAAACATGCATACCTATACCACCAACATAGATTGATAGTACAATAACCATAATGTAAAAAATTCCAAAATACAAGCCCAACCGAAATAGAATTTATAAACTCCTGAATCTCATCCGTAGAAAACTCTACGTGAAGGGTTGGAATTGAAACAACTATCTTAAGTCATTGAATCACACCTCATCTATCATGACACTATTTCTATGCACAACCTGGAACCGATCCTCCTAGGACATTGTCAAATCATCAATCATCAACACAATACATGATATTATTGGGCATAACTCAGGCTTGGGTATGTAAAAGAATACCCATTAGTGACCATGAAACTACATAGGGTCTCCACTATGAATTACATGAAGTACCCCACAATGTAAACACACTAAGTACACCACAAAGGAAAAAAAAGTACACCACAAAGGAAACAGACAAAGTAAATTCAACAAGGACTTATCAAAAAGGTATAATTATAATGCATGAGGATAAGAATTCCATGTTGTAGTCCGTACATCTAACTGTCTCTATGACACAAGATGTGTCAGCGGTGCATGGAGCTTTGATGGTGAATAGATCATCAATGACACATACATTATTAGTGGCGTACGAAGCGTTGATTTCACCCTAAGCGGTGATGGAGTCTGAGATGTCAATAGATAAATCAGAATCAATGGTTCATGGATCATCGAAGGTGCATGGAGCGTCAATGGGTTATGGAGCATCGATGGGTGAAGATGACCCCAATGTCACATAGTCTCTACTTGTAACTGGATCCCACTCGTAGCACACTTCTTCAGGGAGAACCTACTCCTCATGCAATTAGGTCGTAAAACAAAATCAATAAAAACACACTTAGATTATGTAAATATTACTTCCTCATCTCAGGGTTCACAATTCCAATTGAGGATTGACAAATAGATAGACAAAATAAAAGATATATCCAAATTAGTAAAATGGTTCTAACCGTGCTCACCCTAACCAACCCAATATGGCTTGGTCAGTCCGAACCAACCCAGTCGGTAACATTTGGACCAGACTAGCCTAAACAACATCACACATGTTGATTATACTCCGCTAGATTCTATGTTCCCCCACTTGGTCCAAGCGGTTGTTGGAAGACATGGCCAGTCGGCTCCCCCAGTCCATGAAGCCATCCCACCCCACCTGCCTGGTCCCATGGCCCCATATCCATATGGACCTCCTCTAACTCGAAATTGAGCCACAACCTATCATGAACACCTCCACAGTCTCCTTCTTCAGTGCCTATCCATGGCATGTGTAACTATGACTCCTCCTCTGACATGTTCTTGTTGGACTTTAGTTGTGCACCATGCCAGAACCAAGCCCCCCCCCCCGCTGGGATGTGCTCAACCATCACCATTAGCCACACTACTAGAATCCCTCCATTCATTACACACTCCTCCATTATCTGTTACATTCCAATTGCAATATTTTTGTACATCAATAATCCCATCATGTATCATGACCTTCGATCTTAGATCATTGCCGAATGGATCATGGGTTTAACGATCAATTGTTCATGTATGGTTTCAAACAGAGAAGAACACACAATGAATATGAATGATTTTCAAGGAAGAGATTTTCCATAATAAAACCAAAATAACTACACATATGCTTGTTATTTTTTCTTGAATCTATTCATGTTAGAAGGATCAAGAAAGAATCTAATGTCAGGATAATCACTAAGATCCAATTCCATTAATCATACAATAATTATCCACCTCGCAAGATCGGCTAAACTGCAAATCAACTAGTTATTGTTTTTTTCCTTGTTAGTTGTTTTATCCTATTAAGGGGAGATGCAATCCCCAAGAGATCAACACTCTACCTCAGGTTTTGATCAGTTGATGGTGAACAATGGGGTTTTGTGTCAACGTCGATTCTGAATCCGCCAATGTTCTTTGTTAGGAGAGAGCATCCATATCCTTTCCTTAAGGGAATTCCAGGGTTATGTAGATAAACATGAATTTATTTTACATGGTTTATTAAAAATAGAGGTATTATACGTCAAATTGTAATGTAAAAAAATAAAATATTTTTATGAAATATTTTAATAACATTCACGTCCATAATCTAACTTTTTCAGCAGAACCACCCTACTCTATGTTATTCCTTGCATAAGGAAAACACCCCTAAATAACTCAATTTTCATATAGAATTTCAAATCCAATATTCCATTTATGGGTGAATAAAATATAAAAATAAAATTAATTTTTATTTAATCAATTTATTTTCCATTACAACCCTTCAAGATTTTTCTACAGATGACATGTGGCAAAAAATTATAAGTCGTGTCTAGGTTAAAGACGAAACACTAAGATCAATTGTGCCATCAAATTTTGTATTTGGACACTTGTATAAGAGTTATTTCAATGTTTTAGAAAATGTGTGTGCATGAGATATTAAAAACATATCTTATTTTCTAAAAATTAGTTTCAGGAACCCCTGGGTTCGGAATCACATGTCTTCTCAGTTCCTTATATCATAATTTTCCCAAATAATTTCTAAAAATAGATTCTTCCAAATATGAGTCATTACATTCTACCCATATTAGGGAATTATGTACCCAAAAGCTAAAACAAGGGCTATTAAACAACGCGGTGTGGGTACATAACACATATCTCAGTGGCCCACTCCCATGTTCTCTCCTGGGGTTTTTTGTGCTTCTATCGAATACACACTAGTGGAATCAACCACCCCTGAAGGATCAACTCGGATCGATCCTCTATCACTATAAGGTAATTCGAAAAAGTCACCCCATCATTAATGTTCATCTCTCCCAAGTTGATTACATTTGATGGATCATGCTGGTAACTCCTATATTGTGATACGTGGAAGACATCAAGCACCTGGTGAAACTATGAGTGTAGATATAGGAATTATCCCATCTATCCAACAGTACATTGAATCTAAAATGGGATGATGTATCTTAGAGATAACATGCCACCCCGACCAAATATCTGCAATCCCCATTGATGTGAGGCCCGAGGGAACACATGGACACCCTCATTGAACACAAAAGTACTCTACATCCTATCATAATATGTATTTTTTTGGCTCTGTGTAGTCCACATCTACTGTTGGAAAATCTGCACCATCTCGGTGGTAGACCATTCCAACTATGGACCCATGAGTGTTGACTCTCCTCAGTCTATCCATCATAGTGGTGACCTACATGGTTGAATATATGAGGCGTTGATCAACGCCATACAAATGGTGGGTTTAAAGCTTATATTATATGAAAAATACACCTAAGGTAGGTGGTCCTCAGAACTACTACCAATGTGGATGTTGCATTCTTATAGAATGTCCTCTAAATCCAAGTTGGCCCTTTACATATTGCCATTACTATGGAGATGAAACCCCATGCTCAATCACAACTGATTAGCCAAAAAAATACATATCTTGATTACATCTTAATGGTATTTCATGTTCATTTTTGATTTTATTAGCATGATTTAGTGTATTTTAATTTTGAACATTCATTATCATCATTTGTGCACTTCATGCCTAATTTGCACCATTTTAGGCCCAATGTTTAATATAATTTTAACGAATTTAATTATAAATATTTTGATTTGATATTTTGATAAACTGATATACACATAAATATGACCATGTTTCATTCATGGATCAACTGAGTATTCATAAAGGATGATGGATATATTTTCCGATAAAAGGAAATAATTATAGAGAAGGAAGAATGGATATCATCCCACTAATGTAAATGTGGGGCCCACAATACTTTCCCAATGGAACCTAAATTTCAAGTGAGGGTATAAGAAATAGAGAGGAAAAAATTATTCTTCTGTATCCAATTCTAATTTGTCATAAATGGAGGTGATTAAGGTGACCCAAGTTGAAGATGCAATCCTAGGCCAGATTTGGCGGCCCTAAAAAATATCCCACCATTTAAATCATATCTCTCGAACCACAGTTGTTTTGGGCTGAAATTTTACAGACAGTTATGGGACATCCGGAGATTAATTTATGTCTTTTATGGACCACTCCAATTCTTCTTTCTAGATGGTGATTGATGCGCATCTCTTCGTTGAATGCATGCTGGCTCCCACTTCGAGGAAAGGTCGAAAAGTCTCATATCCATTAAATGTCCACCGACATTTCCCCAAAAAAATTTATTAAAGGCACTTGGGATGATGGTTGCTCGACAAATACTTCCAATATACCTATTTATGGAAGAATTGGTGGAGGATTTTGTGATCTTTGTGCTTTAGATTCATTGTAATGTTATTATTCCAAAGTTTCATTGTAATTCTTTCAATTTCCAAGTATGTTTTGTTTTTGTATTTCTATGTTCTTAATCAACATATTTCTTTTGAAATCTTCCCAATTAGTTCATTATTTCTCTATAATCACAAATCATAGTGATATATCTATGTTGTGGTGAATTAGTTCCCACATAGGTGTGAATTTCATTCACACACACAGAGGAGTGCTCGTTATTTTCGCGGGTTTTAATTTATTCAGTCCAATTTTTGTAAGCCATATTATTCCCACCATTGAGAGTATACCATCAATCGAGGGATAAAAATTTTATGGTTTTATCATAGGAAAATTCAAAGTATGTATTGAATGTTATTTAATGATCTAATTGTTTTTAATTGGATAACTAATTTAAGACATAATTTTTTCAATTATTTCCACTCTACATCTTTACTATGTTTAAGGAAGCTAAATCTAAGTACTAAAATGACCATATACATTGACAAGATCCTAAATTTGGTTCTATAAGTGTGTAGGGGATTATTAATTGATTTTAGTTATCCTAAAACTATAAAATGATGAAGGTATTGTTATTTTGAATAATTGATTAATCAAGAATTAGTAAAACCAAAATTGTCTAAAGAATAAAATTCATTCACTCCACCCCGAGCATAATCCTATGATCTACCCATTTTCATTGAATTAAATTAACATAGTGTCCTTAGTTTTCTTTAAAACCATCTAAAATACAAACCAATTTGGCCACTTCATAGCAAAAAATCCATCTCTTTTCATTGAGTGTCTAAAGGTTCTTGTTAGGTCTATGAGGATTCGACAACCCAAGATGCACTACATGTGACCACTTTAACCTTAGAAGTTGGGTAAATTTGGGAAAAAAAAATTTGGCGCCATTATTGGGAACCAAGTATGTTCCTTAGACCCTAAACCTTCTTTTAATACACCCATTTTTTTATTCTCACCCAAATTCTCTTATCTTTTCCCTTGTTTTTGTATTTTGGCGCATGTCCATCTGCACCTGTGATAACTCAAGAAGATTATTTTGGGTGGAAACTCCTAGGATAGTGGATTCAAGTTCATCTAAGAGTTTGTTTACATTTAATCAAAATATTCTTGAAACTCCAAATTCACAAATTAAAAATAGTCCAATGGTCGTTCTTCAACGAAATGAAATAGTAAACCCTGTGAGTGATCAAATGGGAAGCCAAAACCAAGAAGCTCCAAAAATAGGGAATGTGGTCGATAAAACTAGGAAAAACTACCTCACTCTAGCACTGACCAATGGCCCATCATTAATTAGACACAATTTCCAAGGAGATTCCAACTACATCATTAAACCCCATGTCTTAAACCACCTTCCAACATTCCATGGAATTGAGTCTGAGATGCACTACCTTCACATTAAGGAGTTCAATTACATTGTAGAAACCATGTGTCCCCCATATCAACTTGAATCAGATAAAATGAGGATATTTCCTTTTTTCATTAATGGACATTGATAAAAATTGTCTAAACAATTTGAGACCATAATCCATCAACTCTTGGGACCAATTACAAAAGGAAATCTACAAAAAATACTTTCCCCACCACAAAACAATAGAACATAAAAAGAGCATCCAATTTTTTTTTGAAAAAGTGGGAGAGTCATTCTATGAAACATGGGAGAGATTCAAAGACACCCTAAACATGGTTCTATACTATGGTTTTCCTATTCATGAACAAGTGAGAATTTTCTATGAATGTTTGGGATTCGGGAACAAACAATTCCTCAACATGATTTGTAATGGTTTCTTTGAAAACAAATCCCCAAATGAAGCTTATGAGTATCTAGAAATCCATGATGAAAATAACCAAACATGGGTAACATCACCTTATTCTGAAAATCCACAAAGAACTACTGGAATTCATACATATAGAGAAGAGGATATCCTCAGGGATAAACCATCATCACTCACTAGGAAGGTTGAAGAGATCGACCATAGGAAAATCAATGAAATCTAAACTGTAGAGCCTGTTTGCAAAAGCTGTGACAAACATGACCACAAAACAGACAACTGAAGAACCATTCAATCTATCAAGGATAATCTTCTAGGAGGAACACCTGCTAAAGTCAATTCCATAAACTTTCAATATCCCTAGTACCAAAACACATTCAACCCAAGGTATAATGGCCACCCAGATTTCCGCTGGAGAGATAACCAACAACCTATCCAACTGCAGGGAAAAAATATGTTACCCCCTTAGAACTGCCAAACCCATAACCAGTTCCAATCCTAACCTATACAATACCAAAAATCACCAGTTCATCTCCAAAAAACCAACCCATCTCAAAAATATCCCCCCCGGGATAATCCAAACTTCTCAAGAACCAACCCAAACATTTGTACAAAGCCTACTTGAACAACTATGCAAAAAAACAGAGAGGATGAACTAGAAAGTCTCTTCCATTAAACAAGAACTTCAAACCACAAAAACTGGAATGGCACCCAAGCCTACACAGGTGGTACCATCCTCAACATTATGGTGAGAGTCTTGTTGCACTCAAACAACTCCGGAATAACTAAAGGTTGTGTCTGTTTTAAGAAGTGGGAAATCAATTGAGGAAACTGAACAGCTAATTCAAAACCCATATAAAGATTCAAACATGGATGAATATTCAAAAGAATCAAATGATCAAACTGAAAAAAATGATAACATTGTCAAAGAATCAACCCTTCAAAAAACAACCACACAACCAACACCATTTCCTCAACGCATTATGGGGAAAACCAATCGATAATAAAGTGAAACATTGAGGGAAATATTCTCAAAAGACGGGTTGAACATTATACTACTAGATGCAATTCAAACCATTCCTTCATACTCAAAGTACCTTAAGGACTTGTTCACTTTTAAAAGAAAATTTTCACATAAAAACCAAGTCCTTTTGGCTGCTAATGTGAGTACCACCGTTCAAGGTACCATTCCTCCTATGTTGAAAGACCCGGGTATCCCATACATCAAATGTTAAACTTGGAGAGAGAAAAGTTTTCAGGGCCTTATGTGACCTAGGTGCTAGTGTCAATCTAATCCCCTATGTTGTGTACTACCAATTAGGCCTAGAAGAGCTCCAACCCACATCTGTCACACATCAACTTGTTGTTCATAACATTATGGTTCCAATGGTGACATTAAAGGATTTTTTTAGTAAAGGTTGAATATTTCATCTACCCTACTGACATCAATGTCCATGACAAACATCCAAACATATGAAATAAGAAACAAACCCCAATCATCCTTGGATGACCTTTCTTGGAAACAATCAACTCTGTTATCCGATTTCGAAATAAGAACATGACCATCACCTTTGAAAACATGAATCTAGACTTAAACATCTATAATGAAAGATCAAAAATAGGTTATTATGAGGACATTAATGAAGTAAAAATGATATGAAGCATTGATAATGAATCCATAGAACATAAAGGAATATTTAATGCATGTTTATGTCATGATGAGACTGCTTTCCTATTTTCACATGAAGGATTTTTATCTCATTGGCTTGAATCATTATAAAATTTCTCTTATGATGAAGTCATAGGTACAACAATTAGTGAAACCATTCATGAAACTAGTTTCATGGAGACAAATAAAACTTCCTTCCCTAAATCTGATCAAACCAATCTAGTAGCTGAAATTTCCACACATGGGGATTAAATTCTATCTAAAACTCTAGGAAAAAAATCGACTGTGATCCAATGTCACAATCTTTTGAAGAAATTATGAACCAACCTTATCTTGAATTGAAGGAACTTCCTGCTGTACTCATGTATGCCTTCCTAGGGGACAATCAAACACAACCTATTATCATTTCATCTTCCCTTGAATCCAATCATGAGAGGATTCTTTTATATATCCTTATGAAACATAAGAAGGCCATTGGTTGGAACTTGTATGATATTCTTGGGTCTATCCCACTAATAGGGACTCATAGTATTGTTCTAGAATCTGATTCAAATCCGTCTCATCAACCTCAACGGAGACCCAATCCTAATCACATGGAGGTAGTAAGGAAGGAACATCTGAAATCGTTAAAAGCTGGTATCGTCTATCCTCTAGATGAGAGTGAGTTGGTGAGCACAATCTAAGTTATTCCCATGAAATCAGGAATCACAGTGGTTACCAATAAGGATGAAGAGATTCTTCCTACTGGGGTGAGTAGTGGATGGAGGGTCTGCATTGACTATAGAAAGCTAAACTCTTTCTCCATGAAGGACCAATTCCCCTTACCATTCATTGACCTTGTCCCTGAGAGAGTGTAAGGTCATGAGTTATATTGTTTCCTAGATGGGTACTTAGGGTACAGTCAGATCGAGGTCTCCGTAGAGGATCAAGGTAAGACTACATTCACTTTTCCATTCGACACCTTTGCCTTAAAACACATGTCGTTTGGGTAATGCAATGCCCCTGGAAACTTCTAGTGGTGCATGATGGGAATCTTTTCAGATATGGTAGGGGATTTTCTTTATGTCTTTGTGGATGAATTCTCGGTCTTTGGGGATATATTTGAGGTATGTCTTAGGATTGTATATAGAGTTTTTTCTAGATGTGAGGATAAAAATGTCATCCTAAACAGGGAAAAATTCCATTTCATGGTAAAGGAAGGACTTGATCAGGACCATCTAGTCTCAGGTAGGGGGTCATAGTTGAGAAAGAAAATGTTGACATCATTCATCACCTTCCATCACCTAGAACTATTAAGGAAGTGAGGTTATTATTAGGAAATTATTGTTTCTATAAGAGATTAGTCAAGGAATTTATTTCAATCTCTCGTCCACTTTGTGCTCTCCTATAAAAGGATGCTCTATTTGTTTGCACCAAAATCTATGAGGGTTCATTCTCAATCCAAAAATCATCTCTCAACTCTCATGCGATCATGAAATCCCCAAATTAGAACCATCCATTTGAACTCCTGTGTGATATGAGTGACTTCGCTCTAGGTTCAGTGTTTTGAAAATGATGTGAGAAAAATCCTTATGTCATTTCTTATGATATAAAATCCTTAATTGATGACCAAATCAACTACAACACCACTGAGAAGGAGTTACTTGTTGTTGTGTTATCCTTAGAAATGTTTAGGGACTACCTCTTAGGATCCCCCATCACTATGTTCACTGACCATTTTGCGCTGAATAACATATTCCAGAAACAAGATTCTAAGGCTAGTCTGATTAGGTGGGTCCTTCTCTTACAATAATTTGACCACACAATGAAGGACAAAAAGGGTGTTGAAAATGTTGTAGATGACTATCTCTCTAGGATTGAATTTAATGTAAAATAATTTCACCTTGATGTGTCTGACTCATTCCCTGATGATAACTTATACTCTATGAGTGACTACCCATGGTATGCCGACATAGTAAACATCTTAGTTACAGGATTCATTCCAAAATTCTTAGGGACTCAAGAGAAAATGAAATTCGTTTTTGATCTCAGGAATTATGTGTTTTATTATCCATACCTCTATATATTCTTCCCCGACCAAGTCATTAGGAGGTGTGTCCCAGTATCTGAACAAGAGTCTATCCATAAATTCTATCATAGTGAAGCATGTGGACGTCGCTTTTCATCTATGAAAAATCCTTATAAGGTACTTTAGTGTATTCGCTTCTAGAACACCCTCTCAAAGTACTCCTACAAATTTTTTCAATGTTGTCCTGTGTGTCAAATAGTTGGATCCATCACAAAAAGGAATCAAATGTCACTCACTCCCATCTTAGTGATTGAAATATTTGATTGCTAGGGAATCAATTTTATGGGACCCTTCAAAAACTCTAGTGTATATCTATACATCCTCTTAGCTATTGATTATGTCTCAAAATTGGTTGAGGCCACTCCCACCAAGAATAATGATCAACAAGTTGTGATCTGATTCTTAAAAGATCATATCTTTTTTAGATTTGGAATTCTGCGGTCTATAATCACTAATTATGGAACCCATTTCTGAAACCTCCCATTCTATTCACTCATGTCTATGTACGGTATTTCTCATATAGTTTACACTGCATACAATCCTCAAACCAACAGTCAAGATGATTTGGAAAATAGAGAAATTAAGAAATTTATTGAAAAAACTATCAGTCCCTCTAGGAATGATTGGTCTGAGAAACTCTTGGATGACCATTGGGCATATCAATCTACTGTCAAAACTATCCTAGGCATGGCACCGTATATATTGGTTTATGGAAAAGCATTTCATTTACCATTTGAAATTGACCACAAGGCCTTTTGGGCAATAAAAAAAATGAACCTTGAAATATCATTGGCTGAAACAAAAAAGAAATTATATCTTAATGAACTCAAGGAACTTAGGATAGATGCTTATGAAAATTTACATATCAATAAATCTAATGTTTAAGACCACCAATCTAAGAATTTCAATGTGATACACTTTAAACCGGGAAAATTCGTGCTCTTGTATAGTTCAAAACATCATCTACACCCGGGAAATCTATGGTCTAGATGGTATGGTCCATTCCTAGTGCATCATGTGTACCCTCATGGGGAAATAGTGATTTAGCATCCCACAAGTGGTCATATCTTCAAATTAAATGGTCATAGGTTAAAACCATTCATTGAATCATTCAATAAACAAGAAACTAAGGAGGATTTAACTTAGCCAACATATGAACCATAAAAAATTAATAGATTTTTGGTCTATGATAGGATAAGACGTTAAACAAAAGAACTACATGGGAGGCAACCCGTCGTTTTCCTGTTTCCAATAATTGTGAATCATATTTTATTTACTTCTTCTTCATTTTGTTTTTTTAAATCATAGACTGTAGACATGTTCTTCTTTTATGAGTAAGGATGGGTATGAAAATAGAGCAATGTAATCATCCATGTCACATGATGTGATCTTAGAGTATTACCTTTACCATTAAATGTAAGAAGAGAATGTATCATCAGTTTGATTTTTAAATTTAAAAAATAAAAATAAAAAAACAAGGAAAACCATAAAAATGTTGATACTTGGTTTTGAAGAAATTGTTATGTTGTTTGTTTTCCTTCCTTGTTCTTATTTGTATTGTTCAAAGACTATTATGAGTTATAAAGATTCAATCAAGGAGGTGCCTACATCCCCCAAGAGATCAAAGGAGTAATCTGGAGCATCATGAACTTCAAATTCAAAAATCAGGTGAATTTGATCCATGTTTATCATTTTTAATATCCTCTTTGAACACCTCTCCTACCCCCCTTCTATCATTCTATTCTTTAAACACTGGGGATGGTGTTATTCTATGTTGAGGGAATATGAAATAAACATTTTGATCGTGTGTGAGAAAAAAAAAATGTGTGGAAGGAAAAATTACAATATCCATGAACATGATAACACACATTGCAATCTCTGAAATTGGATACCAAAAATAATTCATGCCTTGATTCTAATTTTAATGCATTTTTACGTTCATGTGCAGAAATTTTAGAATGTGCGATTATCCAATGTGATTTTCACCGTTATATTTTCATCCATTTAATATAAAAAACATAGTGCACATCCTCTAGATTGTGGGGTATTAGTTTGAGTTCATGGGGTCCTATAATAAATGGAATAGGTTTGGTTATCATTTTAATTTTAAAATGAGTATTTAAAAAAAATCAATTGTGCATTGAGAAATGAATTGACCTAACGTGTGGCTTTTGGAACTTAGGGATAGTGACTGTATAGTTATCTAGCCTGGAGTTAGGAATTATATCTCTATTTGTAATAATTTCAATTTTTTGATTGAGTTAGCTCGAGCTGATTCCCAAGTATGTGAGCTTCACATGGCGCCCAAAGGTCTTTCATCCTGGGAGTCATCTGTAGAGTCTTGTTACATTAGTTGACTCGATTGAGTTCAATTTCAATTACCATGGGAAAAATTGAAAAAAAACAAACAAAAATAAAATAAAATAAAATAAAATAAAGTATGAGTACTCATCTTAATATTAAAATTTTATTTCTCCTAGATCTTCAATCTTTTCTCCCTTGAATTAAAATGAACCCCTTATCTATTGTGATGCACAACACATCATCATGCATAATTGAAATTGGATGAAAGGTGGCGATGAATTTGAAAAAAGGAATGGTCATAGGATTGGGTTATGCCTCTGTACATAGCCTCTTTTAAATAAATTTCATGGGGTTCATAATTTTTTTTGTATTTGGACCTTGGGGGAGAAATGTGTATTAAAATGTTTTTTTGGAAAAGGGAATTTGAATTTCATATTTTTGAGATTTATTTTTCTCGGGACTAGAAAAACTCAATTTAGGGGGGTTGTGATTAGACAATAAAATCACATATCATGATGACATTCTAATGGTATTAAATATTCATTTTTTGATCTTAATGGCCTGAGTTAGTGGATTTAAATTTTGAACATTCATTCTCATAATTTATGCACTTCATGCCTAATGTTCACCAATTTAGGCCTAATGTTTCTTCTGATTTTAAAAAAATTAATTATCCATATATTAATTTGATATTTTGGGAAATTGATATACACATAAATATGAACATGTTTATTTTAGGGATCAATGGAGTATTAATAATGTATGATGTGGATATTTGGTGATGAAAGGAAACCATTCTAGAGAAGGCAGATTGGATATCATCCCACTGATGAGAATGTGGGGACCCCAATACAGGCCCAATGAAGCCCAAATTTCCTGAGAGTATATAAGAAATACAGAGGAACAAATTATATTTCTGGATCCAGTGCAAATGCTTCCTACATCGTGGAGATTATGGCGACCCAAGATGAAGATACAATTCTGGGCCAGATTTTGCAGCCCTGAAAAACAGCCCACAATTTAAATCATATATCCCGATCCACATCAGAATTTGGGGTGAAATTTTAGAGACCATTAGAGGACAAATGAAGTTTCATTTAATTATTCTATGTCCCGCTCCAATTCGGCTTTCTAGACGGTTATTTTGGCTTGTCTGTTCGGTGGATGCATGTTGGGTCCCACTTCGAGGCAATGTTGAAAAGTATCATATGCATTAAATTTCCACCCACCATTCCCCAACACAATTAATTAAAGGCACATGGGATGATATGTGCTCGGCCAAAGACTTCCAAAATGCTTATTTATGGCAATATTGGTGAAGTATTTGGGGATCTTGGTGTTTTACTTTCATAGTAATGTTATTATGCCAAAGTTTCATTGTAATGCTTTCAATTGCTATGTAAGTTTCTTTTTGGTATATCTATGTTCTTAATAAACATATTTCTATTATAATATTCTCATTTTTTTAATTATTTCTAAAAAATCACAAATAACCGTGATATAACTATGTTGTGGTGAATTAGTTCACCGATATGTGTGAATTTCATTCACACACACGGAGGAGTGCTCGTTATTTTCACGAGTATTAATTTCTGTAGTCCATTTTTTGTAATCCACCTTCTTCCCACCATTTAGAGTATACGATCAATGGAGGGAAAAAGTATAATGGGTTGATCATATTAAGATGAAAAGGCTGGATTTAATGTTTTTTATGAACTAAGTGTTTTTAATTGGCTAACTAATTTAAGACATCATTTATTTAATTATTTCCACTCTTCATCTTTACTCTGTTTAAGGAAGCTGAATCTAAGTACTAAAATGACCATATACCATGGAGAGATCATTAATTTGGTTCTCTATGAGTGTAGGATATTATTAATTGTGTTTAGTTATCCTCAATCCCGAAAATGATGAAGGTAGTGTTATTTTTAAGAAATGATTCATCAAGAATTGGTAAAATCAAAATTGTCTAAATAAGTAAAATTTATTCAATCCACCCCATGAATAATCCTATGATCAACCCATTTTCATTGAATTGAATTCACTTAGGGTTATTAGTTTTCTTTAAAACCATTTAAAATTAAAACTAAGTTGGCCACATCATAGAAAAAAATCCATCTCTTTTCATTGAGTTTCTAATGGTTCTTCCTAGGTCTCTGAGGATTCGACAACACAAGAAGAACTGAAAGCGACCGCTTTAACCATAGAACATGGGTAAATTAGGGCAACACCAACAACTGAGTCCAAAACAACACTTGCAATTCATTCAATAACTATGATGTAAAGAGATAATCACAATCTAAGATGTTCTTTGTGGGCACATTGTGATGCAGAACTATCCCCGACATGTGGAGGCATCCCATGCTCCCTATCAAGCTCTACTCTCTGAATTGGTAAAAATCATGTCAAATTAGTGATTTGATCCACAATCACCCACATGGCATCATGTCGCTAGATTTGTGTAGTAAACCCATCATTTACACCATCTATATCTTATCATAATTCATCTTTGTAACCTCGAGGGGTTGAGTCAATCATTCTGAAACTTGGTGCTCAATATTCCCTTTATGATAAGTAATGCGTCAAGAAATGAACTATGTCACCACTTAATTCATCCGCATCCACCAGAACTAACATATGAGGTCCTGATACATCGTCTCTAATTATATATGTACTAACAAAGGGGATGTATGGAACTATTTCGATAACACCTCCCAAATAATCACTGGAACTAATGTGTTCCCAATAAAAAGAATAAGTGGTCAAGACCATTCAAATATCGATTTGTGGAATTACCCAAGAAACTCAGATCACATGTAGTCTCACTATTGGTATCCTTGAGTTGTGCCTCCCTAATTATACATACGAGTAGAGGGGTAAAAACAATCGATTACAGATAATATTCTTTATCTATATCCCAAATGGATATCTGTAATGAGGCTAACGGACCTGATGCCTCATTAATATGTTGTGAACTCAATCACTGGATGAGAGCATCAACAACTATATTCACC
Organism: Viscum album; assembly: GCA_963277665.1. NCBI lineage: Eukaryota > Viridiplantae > Streptophyta > Magnoliopsida > Santalales > Viscaceae > Viscum > Viscum album. Next base: position 1,147,266,832 of record OY728121.1, on the reverse strand, counting down.
TTCCCAAGAGTATAGTCTACCCTGAAGTCAGATTCTTAGAGGGACTACAACCAACCCCTCTATTTGATGTTCAAATCATATAGAGATAATATATAATTGAGAATCATGTTGTTAGAGGAGACAGTAAAATAATGGTCCATTAGGTAGTGTCAGCATATATTCAATGTGAAGAATACTATTTATAGCTCATGATCATGGTTTTTGTAGTACTACTCATGTTTCCTAAAATGGAAGAATACATAATTATTCACCTCTATCCCCTAAATTAGGAAAAACCCAAGACTGGTCCATGATGAATCATAAAACACCATGTACTCAACACCCACATATAGTAATATGATGGTTTGTCTACTCATCAATCTCTTCCTCAGCTCTTGAAATCACTAGTGTCACTTCTATGTCCACGTGAAAGGTTTTTATTTCATTTTCAAGGCCATTAATGGTTGTTCTAATCCTATGAAGTTAGGTAGAATCCTCTGATAGTACCTAGCCATACCCATGAAACTTGGCACCTCAGTAACACTCTTGGGTGGATCCCAAGTGTGAACCGCTTCATTCATCGCCAGATATATTACAACTTCAGCCTCTGAAATGACGTTTCCCTGAATGTGAACCTCCAGAATCTTAAACATAAACATAGAAATCTTCGTAGAGGGTTGTTTCTATTAGAGTGTGTCTAGGAGCATCCTCAAGTGAATCATGTTCTCTTCTTCAGATGTTATGTATACTAGGACATCATCAATGAAGATTATGAAAACCCAGTCTATGTAAGGCTGGGATATAGTGTTCATGAGTCACATCAACAGTAATGGGGACTTCATAATGAAAAATGGAATCTTTAGGTGCTCATAGTGGCCACACTGACATCTCTAATCCGTCTCCAGGATGTCCCCATCCTGGGCTCAAAGCTGGTGATAGCCAGATTTGAGGCCTGACCATGAGAACCACCTGACTCACTTCATCTAATTGAAGAGTTAATAAATTCTCAGTAGTCAATAATTTTTCATCATTATAACCTTGTTCAGGTGCTATATGTCCACACATAACCTCGATCTCTCATCTAACTTCTAGGAAAATGAAACCAGGGTTGCCTTGGGTGAAGAAATGTTCCCCACAAAGTCCTTCTTCTGCAAGTCCTATAGTTGTACCCATAACTCATGAATCTCTAGGGGAGACATCCGATATGAATGTGTTGGTATTGGTTCCATATAGGGGTACATATAAATGAAAAAATACACCTCCCAACAAAGAGGTCATATGCGAACATCTTCTAGAAATACATCCTTGTACACTTCCACCACTGCAGAAAGCATAAAAATCTTATCATCCACTACACCGAGGGACATTCTAGACAACTATTGTGTGATCAACAATATGATCATACATGTGAGTCTAACCGACACTACTTAGCATTCCTTTTCGTTGAAAAGAAAAAAAAATTTCCCATCTCTATGGACACACCATAGTATACACCTAAAACAATAAATATGAGCTTGGATAGTAGATAACCAATCCATATAAATGTTGATGGCATAAGGTCTCGATAATGACACCATGAGATCCATTCCAAGAACCTCACCTCCAAGAGTAACAGAACACTTTCAACACTAGTTTTTTATAATCGAATCTCCTCCTATCGGATTCTCTAAGTGTAGTGATCGATTCAATGAATCCATAGGAATGTATGTGTCTTGAATAGTGGTCATGGTGAGAAAATAGTTACTGTAACCTATGTCTATCAAAACTGAATCTAGGATTTTAAAGACACATATCATACCTCTAATAATATTAGGATCACCGTGGTTGTAAGCCTCCATCACCTAAATCTAGCATCATACCTATCCACCAGCTCCCTGATCCCATGGAGGACCAACTTAGGGTGGTGGTTGTAGTAACTCAAACTTCTTCCCACCACCTACTACTCATCCATCTCTTATGCCACATATATTGTCTGGGGAACACCCTATTCACGCCTTCTCCTCTACTATCAAAAAACATACCGTAAAAAAAAATTGAGTAACATGAAACCTGGAGGATATGCTTCGTGCATGTGTCATGGATTTTAGTGGATCATAGGATATCCATCTGGGACATGTTCAGTTTGTTTATAATAATAGTTATCAGACATTGATAAGAATGGCTCCCTTTGAGGTATTTTATGGCTGAGCATCCAGTTTAACTCTTTATTGAGATGAGGTGGTAGAAGTGAATTTTTTTGACCATGATAGGTAAATGAGAAGTCAATAATGAATCAATATTTTCATAGACTTATGGTTATAACCCAGATTTGATTGAAATCATATGTCAATCAGTGAGATTATACATTGGTATTTTTTATTGGTGACGAAGTAATCAGAATGTTTCTCCTTGGTTGGGTCACTGTTTGCATAGAATATAGGGAAGGATTACACTGAGTTAAGTTGGTCCATTTGAGGTCACTGAGTGACTCTAGAATGTTTCATATTGGTTATCATTTCTAGTACGATTGATAGATATTTATGATGTTTTAAACATGTCTCAGTTCCAGATGTATCATCCCGATCCCACTAACATTCTATGTTGGGGATGTAATGAGTTAGAACCAGATATTTCTATTTTGGAGAAACTAGTTGAGATCATTGATTCTCTAGTGAAATTATTATTTGTGAAGTCAATTATGTTATTCATATTTCTGTGGAAACATATATCAAATTCCCATGATGCTTGGGAATGCGATTCCCTATTGAGGGAGTAGTGGATTCATCTTTTTCCAAGGATTTCATATTCCACCTAAATTCCTGGAGAAAGAAGGCCTTTATAGTGGGGTGTTTGTAATATCCCACTACTGATCATTAATGTATGTATTTAACCACTTCTTGGATTTATTTTTATCGTTTACTGTATAGGGCCATGAATGAATAGGAAGGATATAACATCCCAAGTAAATAAAGAATATGAAATTTTCATATTTATTAATATTATTGATTAAAATATTAATATTACTTTAAATGGAATTCTATGTTCGATGGCATACCCAGTAGGCAATAACGAGTTTCATTGAAATCCTATGTTGGACACTAATAATATAATAATATTAATTTAAACGGTAGTTAACGCCTATTAGTTGTAATGGCGGGAATGAATAGAACTAAATGAAAAATGATTATATAAGTTTGTTAAATATTTTTAAATTTATCCAAGAAACGAAAGAGGCTTAAAATAAGAAAATAATTTGATTTTAAGCATAAATATTCTAATGTTATTTAAGAGGTTAAATTAACCACCTTTTGATGGAGAACCCTTTTTAAAACTACTTTTTGTCAATTTTATATGTTATATTTGAAAAAATAAAATCATTCATTAGAATCAGGACATCATAATTGACGTTGTGTAATTTTTTTTTCTGATAAAGTTTATTTTTTAATGAATAGTGAAAATGCTGTATTTTAATTCAAATCCTCATTTTAATCTAATTTATTTATATAGATAGATTATCTTTTTAATTGGATTTAACGATTATTTGAAATATATTTTTACCATTTAATCTAATGGTGGTCATTGAAATTAGTTTCAATTTGAAATTAAACATAAATATGTGTCAATATTTTGATAGATACTGTTTCATAAAAATACGCTATTTGTTTTGATGTCGGGAGTTAATTATAAAATTAATTAATGAAACTTCTATGTTTTCTATTTGTTAAAATAGACATAATTTTTTAGTTTGTAATATCAAATCTACTTTGAATAAATTTTCGGTATTTTTTTGACAAATGGTCATTTTTAATGAATAGTAAAAAAATACTGCATTATTATTCAAAACTACTTTTTCATATATTTTAATTATATAGTTATATGGTCATTTTAAATAGTTTTAAAGTGTGATTGAATATTTTTTTTATCAATAAATACAATTTTGTTCAGTGGATACAATCTCACTTTTTAATTGGATGTAAAAACAAGTCAATATTTTGATAAATATTTATTTCTTAAAAACATGTCATTGGTTTTGACAACGAGAATTATTTTTAAATTAATTAATACAATTTTTGAGATTGAAATTTGGTAAAATGGATTCCATATTTGGAATCAAAATGTCCAAATTATGTAATTAATATTCTTCTGTTTTTTGATATTATGAATAGTAACGACAGTAATTATCTTTAATTATCGTGATTAATTAGTAATCAGGTAGTTAAGGGTAATAAAATAATATCATAATAATATAAAATGAACCCAAAATGTGTCCAAATCCTTTTTTTAGTCATGGCCGACCATGGGATGCTTTTTATTGAACTTTTGGGCCCATGGAGTCACATGGGTGTAATAGTGACATATATGACTTTATTTTTTTAAAAGAAGAGAAATATAACAAAGGTTTGTATATCCCAAGTAAAATAATTTTATTTTTATTTAAATAAATGATATATTAGACTATAAATAGTCATTTGATAGCTAAAATGATTTTCTACATCATGGTATTTTTTAAATACTTATATATTAAATAAATAAATTTATTTATGACACCATGATGATGCATTGAATACCTCATTAATAAATGATTTAAATAAAATGAAAAGATAAGGTAAAATATTTAATTACACTTTTCAAAAGCCTATTGGATGTGTGGATTTTAAAACATTATAACCTTATCCTCGAAATATATAATTTTGGGACCTTTAAAAACCTAAAACCATTTTATAATAAAGTAACATTTCAATACTTTCAAAGGTGACGCTCCTCCATCTCATAAAAGGACCCTAAATCTAACCCCATACCCACACATCTCAATCCTATTGCTTCTCCATAATCGGCTCATATTATCTCTCCACATCCCTATCTTATTCCTAGAAGCCTCACATTGGGCTGAAGTCTTTCCAAGGAAGCCTTTGGCTCAAATCAAAAAGAGTTACCCGATTTAGAGGTAATGTCTTCTCTCGAGTTTCATTATTTTATTTTCCTTCTTCACTCACCAATATATTCTTATTATTTGTCCCCATAGTAACACCAGTATCATAAATATACTAGTATGTTGTTTTGAGAAGGATTCTACCTACACTAATACACACCTCCGTCTAATGGTTAATGAACATACTGTTTCTGTGGTTGTTGAATTACTGCCTCAGGAAATGATGATTGTTCGATCTTCTTTTAACACCATTAATGGCGGCCATTATGATGTCAGTATATTTATATATGATATCTGTGGTATTTATTTTTTCTATATTCTTTTAAATTTTATTTTTAAATCAAATCATTATGCTTTTCATGTTGTGTAACTACTAGAATTTCATCTTAGGAAGTGTATACTACCGCCCCTCAAGTGATTTGACTCTTTCTTTCCAAACATAGAATTTATAAATAATATAATTAAAGAACATATGATACCTATATAAAATATATATAATATGGGAATTATAATAAATATATGTCTCATTTAGTTTTCATTCCTTTAATATGACAAAGAAATGAATATAGCGTTCATGCGTTTGTATGACTTAACGTCTCCATGAACAGTGCATTTCATTTTTTATCTCCAAATGTTATGGAATAGTATAAAATTAATATTACTGTATATATATGATAACTAAATAATCAATACAATTATTGATATGATTTACTTATAACTACATGGGAAATTCATTTCAAATAAGTTCATTTTAGACTAATGTACCGAACATCGACAAAACATATGATATGAACTCACATAATTAACTAATTATTATAAAATTATAATATGCGATATGATTCAATAATAAACTCTAGAGGAATTCCTTGTGAAATTATAAAATGGAATAATTTTATTATTCAGGATTTTAATGAAACTAAAAAAGGCAAGTCAGACTTGAGGTAAGGGGATTTCTTAACTCACTTTTAATTCTGTGTGATTTCCATTGTTCACCAATTATTTATTACATATGGTGTATTTTGTACTTAAATTTGATATATATTATCATTATTCTTTTTATAATCATGGTATTATGAGAGTCATTTGTTTAAAATTATCTTTTGGTTATACAACTTGACTGACTACAACGAGGTAAGGGGTTTTTATATCACTTTTTATTCCCGTGGGATTCATGCTACATTTTCCACTGTTTCCTTATGTGTGGTGTATGTGTGCCCCGTGATTTTATTATTTTTTTAATATAATTTAATCTATGGGTATTTACATCAAGATTTTATATTCCTTATTTCAGGGTGTGTACGTTTCGAATGTTACCCAAATTGGTAAGGGAACCTTTGACCCTCCTCTTTTTAAAAGTATTATTTTTTATAGGTCTTTTTATTTACATCTTATTAATGTTGGGATATGTTATTATATATCCTTATTGTTGTAAATTTTATGTCCATGTTATTAGATACCCTTTTTATATATCATCAACTCCTTTTCTAAATTTTAAAATGATGTCATTAGGCTGTCAAATTTCGGTATGGGAACTTCTAAACCCAATTTCAATTCTTTGGGGGTAAACCTCTACTTCTTGATTATGTCATAATATGAATATGTGTGGATGACCTATGATTGTATTACACTTAATATCCACTTATATTTTGTGTATTTATATGTTCCCACATAATTATGTAATTGATTTATCCTTAATCTAAGGATACCATCATTGAACAAGACTTCATATCAATCACATTTCATTGAGGCATCTTTTTATTTCTACACGACTATATTTTATTCGGTGTATAAAAACCTTCCGATGTTTAATTTCATTCAAAATTAATCTTTCTACACGAATAATTTTACTAAAAGATAAAATGAATGATTTTTTGTCTTACGTATGCGGCGACAACAACTTCTCTGCCGCCGTGACCATTATTTATGTTTCGACATCCTCTAAAAGAAATGAAATTATTTTAAATAAAACTAAATAGCATGTTTTACTTTTCATTTATTTTGTTATTGAAAATGGTTTTGATAATGATTTGATTATATCAATGTGTTTTATTGATATCTTGTGATTGAAATGTTGAAATGTTATGTTTCCCTTATGCATGTTTTATGTGATACGATTACATTATGGTTCTTGGAAATTGGGTATGAAGTAGGATGGCTCCATGATAAAATAAGGGTGGGTGATCACGAGATAGTTCTCCAATGAATTGGGTAACATGAATAAGTTAAACATTAAGGTTTTTCCGAAGAGATTTAGGGAATAAACTATGACGAGCATTCCAAACGTAACCATGAGGGTTACTCCCTACGTAAGAATGCTATGAATGCACCAAGTTACCTTTATGTTTAATGATTTATATGTGAATTTCTCAAATCGTATTATTTCATGGGATATGTTAAAAATCTTATGTTATGTATATATTTATGATATAGTGTTTTCTTTCTTTGTGTATCCCTTACTGAGATTTTTATGCTCGTCCCATTTTTTTGAAATGTTTTTCACATGACATAAAGTGGAATAGGGTTAAGTATGGGATCATGGAATTGTCATGCTGTCTAAAACATTGAACTAGACATGACTATTTTGTTCAAGAGTTATTATTTTGTTAAAAAAATGTAAACTTGGGAGATGTGTCTACTTTGTAATCACTGAGAAGTAATAGTTATTTCCTAATTCTTTAAAAATTTAAACCTAAAAAGATCGTTAATGTGAATTATTCATTTAATTCAAGATTATTTAATGTTTTAAGGCTGGGTCCTTATAGTTGGTATCATAGGTCAGTTTAGATAACATTAGAGGTTAGGGTATTCTTTAAGCACGAGTTACATTACCACATTGGTTAGGATTTTAGAAAGATTCATAGTTATTTTTATAATATGAATGAGTTTCAGATAACATGAATAATTATATCATAGTATTTTACCTCCTCATATGATATTATAAGAAGATTTTTCTGATATACTCACACTGACCATTTCAGTTTTAGTAATGGGATGGATCTAGCAGGCACCAAAGTAACAGTGGATGTGAAGAAAACTGGGACTATTTTCTGAATGAGAAACCGATTGATATAAGAGCCGCAATGAGAACTCTTGTAGTTATTCTCAACCAACTATCTGGAGTCATGATTGAAAACCTGAACATTAGTAATTTTTATAAGGCATCATATATCCGAAATACAAATCCATATAGAAGATCTGGTAATAATCATAAAGGTATGTATGATTAAAAACCTAAGATTCAATGATGTGGAAAGAAACACATAGGAAAATGTTTCAAAGGGACAGAAAGATATTATAGATTTGGAAATGAAGGTCATAAAGGAAGAACCTTCCATGGAAAAAGGAAGCATTTATTTGACTCTAGGAAAGTGAAAGAAGTTCTTTCTAAAGGATCAATTGAATGGTTTTAATGTGGTGTGCATGGTCATTATGAAAACACATGTCCTACGAAGATGTTTCGGGAATTGGATCACCATGATCATACAAATATTTTCTTACAAATAACTAATTTCATTCCGATTGAGGATGAAGAAACTGACAATGGCCAATGACAGTTATAGATTATTTCATAACATATGTTTTCCTATTATTGAAATCGTAAGATATGATTCATGATTTTGTTTGTAGAAAACATGTATTTAAAAATAAGTTGGAATGGAATGGTTAATGGATCATGAAAATTGTTGAATGATTAAGAAGTCAACATATAAGGGATTCAATAGTTATGGTAGATTTTAGGATGGTGAAATTATTTAAATTATTAAGCCTCTTTTGATGATGAGATTAAATTAGATGACTTTTTATAGTATTTGTAGCCCTAATGTTTGAAATATGAATTTTTTTCAAAGAATTATTATCTTTTCTTTTGTGGATATAGTTATAAATATTCATTTTGGTTTATATGATCCTTGAATTTGAGGTAATTATCGGTTAATACATTTTGGGATGCAAAACGAAAGTTAATAGAAAACATTTTTGGTTAAAATATGTTATGGTTATTTTTGATGAATTTACCTCTTTTTGTGAATATTATAAAGTTATGTAGTTTTTAAAAAGGGACAACACGCAAACTGTGTGGCATCCCATCGCGTCGGAAGCAGTTTCTAGAATCAAAGACACAACCAAAGTGAGACTGTTATTTATCACCTACCACTGGACTACGTGAAGTCCCTGGTTAGTATAAATAATTTGTATAGTTAGATGTTCTTATGAATCTAGAATAAGTTGGTTTTTGGGAAATGAATAACCTATCATGGAGGATATGTGATTGGGTTAATAAAATTTCATTACGAGACTTTAAGAGTAACTGCTGTTGTTTATTGATAAATGTTAAGATTTACCTTAGAAGTCAATGTGATTAAATCCTTATGAGATTTGGGATTCAATCTTAGTTTGGATTACTTGGAAGAATTTTATGGATACCTATTTATTTAATGATCTTTCTGGAACCATGGGTTCTTTTTGATGAATTTTAGAGATTAAGAGTAGTCATTATTTCTGTAAAAGGTTATCCTTTTGGGGATTATCTAATATTTTACTATCAATTTTTGTTTTGGTTACGGTCTAAAGACATGTGAAATATATATTTCATCTTTTTTGGTTTAGATGATTCTCATGAAGTTTATTATAGCAATCTTAATGTGAAAAAGTCAACCTAAATACTCATCTTTTGGAGAAATTAAGAGTTTCCATAAGAAATATAGTTCAATATGAAAGACTACATAAAAGGTAACTATATTTCCTTATGATTTAGTTATGCTCAAAAAAAAATTCAATCAAAAGTAACTTAAAACAAAATTGTTTTCCATAAAATTTTCTTAATGGGGGAATCAGAAATCCTTTAACCCATCACATGTTTGTGATTTTCTTATGGATAAATTTCTCCTAAACATGTTTTCTATCACTCTTCGTTAGAACTTCACCCTTTTTTTACTCTTCCATATCCATTTTTTCATGGAATCCTAATATCTATTGTCTCGGGTGACCATTTTACTTTTCTTTCTTTATTTTAATGTGATAGTTTTATTTACTCCATTTGCAATGTGGGGCTTTCAATTAAGTTTCCAAACCCAATTTTAAAATTTTAAAGGCTATAAGGATGTAACATCCAGGGTAAATAAAGAATATGACATTTTCACATTTATTAATATTTTTGAATTAAATGTTATTATTACTTTAAAGGGAATACTATGTTTGATGGTGTACCTAATACACAACAACGAGTTTCTTTTAAAATCATAAATTACACAATAATAATATATTATTATTATTTTAAATGGTAGTTAGTACCTAGCCATTGTAATGGTGGGAATGAAAAGAACTAACTAAAAATTTATTATATATGTTTTTTAAATATTTTTAAATTTTTCCAATAAAAGGTAGAAGATTAAAATTAGAAAATAATTCGATTTTAATAAAAAATCCTCTAATGTTCATTAAAAGGTCGATTAACTGTCTATTGATGGAGAACCCTTTTTAAAACTATTTTTTTCAATTTTATATGTTATATTTGTTAAAATAAAATCCTTATTTAGAATCAAGACATAAAATTTTACTTTGTGTATATTATTGTTATTTTTCTGATAAAGTTCATTTTTTATTGAATAGTGGAAATATTGTATTTTAATTCAAAACCTCCTTATAATCTAATTTATTTATATGTTTACATTTTATATTTTATTGGGATTAATGTTTAGTTGAAATATATTTTTACCATTTAATCCAATGGTGGTCATTGTAATTAATTTCACTTTGAAACTGGACATAAACTTTGATAGATAGTGTTTCATAAAAACATGCTATTTGTTCTGACAGAGGGAATTCATTATAAAATTAATTAATGCAAATTAATTGTTTTAATTTGACAAAATGGAAATATGTTTTAATTTTTAATATTGAATTTACTATGGATATATTTTTGCTATTTTTCTGATAAATGCTCATTTTTAATGAATAGTTAAAATTACTTCATTTTTCTTCAAAACTGCTTTTTCTCTAATTTAATAATATATTTTGATGGTCATTTTAAATGGTTTTAATGTGTAATTGAATTATGTTTTTATCACTTAATACAATTTTGTTCATTGGATGTAATTTCACTTTTCAATTGGATGTAAAAACTAGTCAATCTATTGATAAATTTGTATTTCTTAAAAACCAGTCTTTGGTTGTGGAAATGAGAATTATTTTTAAATTGATTACCGAAATTTTTGTGATTGGAATTTGGTAAAATGGATTAAATATTGGGAATCAAAATTTAAAAATTATGTAATTAAAACTGTTGTTTTTGGACATTATGAGTAGTACCAACGATATTTATCTTTAATTATCGTGATTAATTAGTAATAGGGTAGTTAAGGGTAATAAAATAATATCATAATAATATAAAATGACCCCAATATGTGTCCAAATCCTCTTGTTTGAGTCATGGCAGACCATGGGAATATTTTTACCTAACATGAGGACCCATGAAGTCACATGGGTGTAATAGTGACATTTATGACATTATTTTTTTAAATGAAGAGAAATATAACAAAGGTTTGTATATCCTAACTAGGATAATTTTAATTTTGTTTATATAAATTATCTCTTAGACTATAAATATTCATTGTAAAGCTAAAAATATTTCCTATATTATGGTAGTTTTTTTTTATAATTTTTAGAAATTAAATAAAAAATATTTTTATGACACCATGACGATGCAGTTATTAACTCATTAATAAACGATTTAAATAAAATAAAATGATAAGGTAAAATATATGTCATAAATTTTTGTAAAACCTATTGTATGGGTGTATTTAAAAAACTTATCACCTTATCCTTGAAATATATCATTTTGGGACCTTTAAATTGTGAAAACCATTTTATAATAAAGTAACATTTCAAGACATTCCAAAAGTGATCCTCCTCCCTCTTATATAAGGCCCCCACCTCTACCCCCAAACCCACACCTCTCAATTCATTTTCTCTTCCAAACTCTTCTAATATTATCTCTACACATCACTCTCTTACTACTAGAAACATAACATGGGGAATATGTCCTTCCATGGATGCCTTTGGCTCAAATCAAAAAGAGTTACCTGATTTAGAGGTAATGTCTTCTCTCGAGTTTCTTTCTTTTATTTTCCTTCTGCACTAACCACTATCTTATTTTTATTTGACCCCATAATAACACTAGTATCCTTAATATATAAGGATTTTTTATGTCAATTATTCTACCTACACTCACACACAGCTCCATCGAATGGTTAAAAAATAAATTGTTTCTTTGGGTGGCGAATGATTGCCTCGGGAAAAGATGATTGTTCAATCTTGTTTTAACACCTTTAATGGTGGCCATTATGATTTCACTTTTTTATATATGATATATATGGTATATATTTTTTCAATATGCTTATTAATTTTATTTTTAAATCAAATCATTATGCTTTTCATGTTGTGGAACTGTGATAATTTCATCTGAGGAAGTGTGGAATACCGGCCCCTCTAGTGATCTGACTCGTTCATGACAAACATGGAATTTATAAAGAATTTAATTAATGAAAATATGTTACCTATAGAACATATATTTTATAATGGAATTATAATATATATATAGATATATATATTCCTCATTTAGTTTTAATTATTTTAATATGTCAATGAAATGAAAGTAGCTTTCATGCGTACCTACGACTTACCGTCTCCATGAATGGTGAATTTCATTTTTTATCTCAAAATGTAATTGAATATTATAAAATTAATATATAGGGGATATATATGATATTTAAATCATTAATACCATTCTGGAGATGATGTACATATAACTACATGGGAAATTCTTTTTAAACAAGTTCATTTTTGACTCATGTACCGAACATCGACAAAACATTTGATATGAACTCACCTAATTAAGTAATTATTATAACATGATAATATGTGATATGAATTGAATAATAAAAATTAAATGAAGTACTTAAGAAATTATAAATTTTCCAACGTTTATTATTCAAGAATATAATGAAACGAACAAGACAAGTCGGACTTGAGGTAAGGGGATTTCTTATCTCACTTTTAATTCGTTGAGATTTCCATTGTTCACCAATTATTTATTGCATGTGGTTTATTGTGTACTCACATTTGATATATATTATCTTGATTATATTTATATTAATGTTATTATGTGATTAATTTGGTTCTTATTATGTTTTGGTCATACGATTCAATTGATTACAACGAGGAAATGGGTTTTTATCTTACTTTTTATTCCTATGAGATTTATGCTACATTTTCTACTATTTGCTTTTGTGTGGGGTATTTAGTACCCATTATTGTATTATTTGTGTAATATAATTTAATTTATGGGTATTTACAGCAACTTTTTATAGCCCTTCTTTCATGGGGTGTAGGTTTTGAAAGTTACCCAAATCGGTAAGGGATCCTTTCACTCTCCTCTTTTTAAGAGACTTCGTTTTGTTGCGTATTTTAATTTAAATCTTTTTAATGTTGGGATATGTTCTTATATATCCTTATTTCTATAAAATTTATTTCCAGGTGATGAGATACCCTATTTATATCTCATCAAATCATTTTTTTTATTTTTAATGTGACGTTGTTAGGCTGTCGAATTTCAAAAAGGGAACTTGTTAACCAAATTTCATTTCTTTGGGTTAAACCTCTACTTATGGATTATGTTGTACTATGAATATGTGTGGATGACCTCATATTTTTTACAATTAATATCCATTATATTGGGTGTATTTATATTTTACACACATAATTATGTAATTGATTTATCCTTAATATAAGGATATCATCGTTGTACGAGACTTCGTCTCAATCTCATTTCATTGAGGCATCTTTTGATTTCTACCTAATCTTATTTTATTTGGTGTATATAACACTGTTGAGTTTTATTACATTTGAAAGGAATCTTTTTACAATAAGTGTTTTAAAAAATGATAGATGGAATGTTTTTTTGTCTTACGTATGCGGCGAAATCGACTTCTCTACCGCTGTGACCATTATTTGAGTTTTGGATTCCTCTACAAGCCATAACTTTTTTAAAAGAAAAAGAAATAGAATGTTTTAATTTTCTTTTATTTTGGAATTTAAAATGGTTTTTATAATGTTTTAATTATATCAATGTGTTGTATTGATATATTGTGATCGAAATGTGGAAATTTTATGTTTCCCTTATGCATGTTTTATGTGATACCATTATGTTATGGTTCTTGGGAACTGTTTATGATGTCGGGTCATTGCATGATATACTATGGGTGGGTGAGCTCGATATAGCTCTCTTTTTTATTGTGTAATGCGAAGGAGTTAAAGTCAACGGTTTCTCTGAAGAGATTTAGGGAATATACTGTGATGGGTATTCCAAATGTAACCATGAGGGTTACTACCTACGTAAGAATGTTTTGAATGCCTCAAGTTACCTTTATGTTTTATGATTTCTATGTGTATTTCACAAATATTATGATTTCGTGGGATATGTTAAAAATATTATGTTATGTATATATTTATGATCTAATGTATTCTATCATTGTGTATCCCTTATTGAGATTTTTATACTCATCCCAAATTTTGAAATGTTTTTCACAGGACAAAAAGTGGAATAGGGTCAAGGATGTGATCAAGGAAATGTCATGCTATCTAAAACCTGGAACTATACATGATTCATCTGTTCATGAGTTTGTATTTTGTGAAAAAATGGAAACTGAGATGGTGTGTCTACAATTTAATCCTTGAGATGTAATAGTTATGTCCTAATTCTATAAAACACTAATCCTGAAAAGATCCTCAATGTGAATTATTCATTTAATTCAAGATTATGTAATGTTTTAAGGTCGGGCCCTTATAGATGATACCTATAATGTTGAATACAATAATTTGTTGGGTTCTCGGCTTTAACCGATCTTTTCGGAAGACAGTAGGATGATTTCACATTGTGTAACTAGGATAAACAATGTGTATGTTTTGATGGGTGGAAAATGTGAAAGTCTCTTCTTGTGGAATGGTATATGATGTGAATTCCTATTTCACAATGTCAATGTTTTAACAAATGTATTTTTAAAATGAGGGGATATATTTATTATTGCAATTAATCCCCATGGATTTCATGATGTGTATAGAAATTAAACATCATGTAATTCACCATGAATGGAAATTTAGGAAACTATTCCGGTTATGGGTTCCCCTTCGACCACTTGATATCCTTTTATCTCAAACCAAAGTTCTATTCAATGTTTGTTTGTGACATTGTTCCTTCTGGATTGATCATTTTGGTTTTTTATCTTCATTGTGGTTGTGAGTTGTCTCTCTAAGTAATTGATATTTTTAATTTTTTCATTACCACAAATTACGATTGTTTAAATCAGTTGAATCATTAGATATGTTGATTTAAATTTGTCTTTTTTATTTTCATTGTCAAAAATATGTTCTGGGATTTCGTTCTAGTGGTCTTTCCTTTTTTTATGTGGTATGAAATTTGTTCACTATTGAGGTATGTGGGTTTCATCCCATCTAGTATCCCTTTTTTAAATTTGTTCAACATTGATATGTGGATTGGAATCAAGGATCTCCGTATGAGTTTTTGGGTTCCATTGATGGTGTATCACATTATGGGCATGTGAGACCAAAGTTTTCAGGTAGGTGGTTTTGTATCTAGTATGTATTTGATAAAACATATTGTTCCGATTTTATAAATTGATTTAAAAATTAATTGTTATGAAATTTTCAGGATTTATGGATTGTGTTTGAATGAAATTTTGAATAAAAGTAGATTTTCTTTATTTTTGGATAAATGGATAGATTAGTGACATTTAGTAGGTAATTAGATTTTAATCCAAAAAAATCAGTGATCATGATCCAGAAAGTATAACGTTGGTTTAAAAATTATGTTTTTGGCATACACATAATAAATTAAAGATATTTACATAGTTTTCAATCCTTTATTACAAGAATATGAAATTGGATTGGGTTTACTCCCAAATCTATCATTTCGTTGGCCAATGCTCACTCCAAAGACTATGATAGTTGGTAGAGTAACATAAGGAAATGGGTTCACAACCTATTATCATCAATTTATCTCATGGGATATCCATATTTACCCAATGCATTATCTAGAGATATAATTTGAACCCCACCCATCACTGTTGAAATTTATTAATATATGATCCAAGATATCAGAAAACATTCATCATGTCCTATCGCATTGAAAAGACCATGTTTTTTATATTCCATTATGTAATCTTAACATAGGAATTTTCAAATTAATGGATCTCAATATTTTTTTCTTCATAATCATTAAACATCTATAGATGGAATAAATAGAGTATCATTTGATCATAACCAATTAATGATTATATAACATGAAAATATTCCATATTACCAAAATAAGTTCATTAAAATATCATTGAAATATTTCATTAAAAAATACCATTTTCACAATTATATGAAATTTTAAAATATAATTTTTTTTTCAAATATTATTTAATTTTTTTATTTGAAATAAGCATTCAAAACAAATCAAAAAATTTCAAATTGTTCAATAGTTATGAAAACGAGAAATGTTATTGATGCAGAGTACATTAAAACATATATTCCATTCACAATTTTCTTAAAATTAAAAAACAAACATCATTAGAAAAATAAAATAAGATACATTGGATTTTTAAAAAAAATGATACATGTTTTGAAATTCCTTTAAAAATCAAATAATAATATAATAAATTTATTCATAAACATTTAAAAAAAACCATGTTCATTATTGAAGAATTATTTTGGATGGTGGAGATAAATAAAGTTGATTTTAATTAACAACAATATTTTTGTATCTATAATATTTCAATAGAGTAATTTTAAAATAAATTCAATAATCTATAGAAATTTATAGATTAGACTAAAATTAATTGGATAATTCAGATATTACACATATTAGGAAATTATGAAAAACATGGTGATAGAAAATCACTATAAACAATGATATGGAAACATAAATCACATACCTCAAATTAGAATTTATTCAAATGTTACTTGAAGTAGAATAAAATAAATTTACATTATTTATAATTATATTTAAAAAACATGTTCATGATTATAATATCATATAACAAATATTTACAATATTTCAGCATAACTAAATTAATAATTCCTTATAAATGTTTTCATTTCTGAGAGTTAGTGTCACACACTAACCTGACCCTTTTCATTTATTTTATTTATTTTTGAGCCTTTTTTATATTATATTAATGATAAAATAAAATAAAATAAAATAAAATAAAATCAAAATGGAATTAAAAAAATATAATCTTTCCACCCCCCAAAATTGCACATTGCGTTTCCCTCTAGTCGGGGTCTATTAACACCTCTACCCCCAACCCACATCACATCGTCAGTACTCTCCATCCAGAAACCTCAACCCACCGACCTCCCCCCCTCCCTATATCCACCCTTATCTCACACCCACCCTCGATGTCTAGCCCTCCTCAAGAACCACGACTTTCTGAAATCCCTCCTCTGGTGCCATGACCTGCCGAACTCTATTCTGGAAGCCTCACTTCCTCCATCTAGTAATTTCATTCTCCTCTGGTTAGGGTTTTCTCTCTTCTTCAATCCCATTACCCTTGAAATATTCCTTACCTTTCACTATGTCATGATTCAATATGAAACCTGGGTGTTTTTTTGGGTTCTAAATTTATTCTATTTTGGGTTTTATGATTTTTGGTCTCATTTTTAATTCATCTTAAACCAATATTTTAATCATTTCAGCATCTGTGCTGTACTCAAGGTATATTTTCCAATGATTAAGACATTAAATGTTGGAACCGTGTATATTTGTTCTTTAAATACATGTTTTAGTTGTTTATTAGTATTATCCAATGATTTTATGAGCCTCTTTCAAAGTGTAAACAATTTTTTACATAATTTCCATCAAATATAGAGGACCTTTTCCATAATAGTGTGATTTAAAATTATTCAGAAAATTTCATCCACACTTGTAATTTGATAAATGTGAAAATATCCTTTTTTAATGAGTTAAAATTCATTAAATTAAATTTTTGGTTTTTTAATGAATTATCTTTTCTTCTATGATTTTAATTAATAGTTGAAATTACACTTATTGAGAAAGTGATTCAGATTGGTTTCTCAAAAAAAATTTGTACATTTTGAATTGAATTTTTATGTAGTGATGGTTATTCACATATATATATATACCGATGAATAAGTGTAAATAATAGATAAAGTAACCAATGAATATTTGAAACTGGTGAGATAAATTTATACATCTGAAATTGTATACGGGAAAATGGGTGTGAAACCTCAAGAAAATAGAAACTGGGCTCCAAAGTAACCTTTTTTTAAAAGTCTATTTGATTTAAAAAGTTATATTTTAAAAAAAGTACGTATTAATCCCCTTTATAATTTTCTAGAAAGAGTCCCTATGGGTTTGAGTTGAATTTTGATTCCCAGTGGGTTATTTTAACAATTGTGTAAAGGCATAATTGGAATGACAGTGGTATGATTTTTCTCGAGGATTTATGATATATCCCTCAGTTTTTAAATTTTTTTTCTTTTTCACTGAATAATTAAATGGGTTTAAGAGGCATTTGAACATTTGATGGGTGAAATAAGATTTTCAATGAAAAGTGTCTTCCCTTGGAACGTGGAACTTTATTTTCACATTTCAATATGAATTATAGATATTTTTATGTAGGAGAATACATGTTTTGAAAATGATCTTGTTTTAGGTAATCTTTTACAAATGTGTCTTGGCCTATTGAATTATTCGGTTTCCTCCACCACTTTTTGTTTTTTCAATTTTATATAGAGTAATTGGTAATCATTGGTTTCCCATTGGGTTAATTAGATCGTTAGGTGGCTCCTCTGAGGTTTTCAAATACAAACCTAGGTATGTATAAAGATGTATATATAACATTATTGCATATATTACCTCATGGGATATGGAATATGTGAATTGGATTAAGGGGAATATTTATAGGAGAGTATGTGTGTGCAATTGCAGGGTGACCTTTGTCATGGGCGTCAGGTACCAAATTGTTCATCTTGGTCTACCCACATTTTGTGGTTGGTTTTCTTGTGAATAATATATTAAATTTATTAATTATTGATTTATTTATTCTCAAAGACTTACTAAATTCTAGATAGTGAAATATTGGTGGAATCTAATATAAATGGATGATGAAAAATGAATTAAGTTCCTTTTATGTTCGATTTAATGATTTTTTTAAATGTGTAAACTAGGTAATTATCAAATGTTTATCAAATTTCGTGCTTGGAAATGGTTTCTAAATTGTTCTTTAAAAATAATGGGTTGTGTTTCAAATGTGTTTCTGTTTCCAAAATGGACTTCCTAAATTAGGTTACAAAGGATTTTGAGATTGGAGGTGATGTTTATTTGATTAATTGGAAATGTATTGCAATAAATTGCTTCTTGGGAAATAATTTATTATTAAATGGTTTCATGGGGGTTGTTTGGTACTTTTATAAAATCAATTTATTTGAAAAACTCTCCTTTGGATGAACCTCTTTCCCTGTTAGATGATTATGGAATGGGTGGTCCTCGAATGGGACTTCTTTCATGTGATTTTCATTGATGAAAAGAGGGAGAAAAGACCCATGGAGTGATTATTAGGTGACTGTTTTGTGTGTTTCTTGTGTGTGATGCATCTATATGTGATGGATTGCTTGTTTGACATTGTTGTCTCTACCCCTTATTATTCGTGACATGGGAACCTAGCATAACATGCATTTTTTTGATGAAAAATTAATGCAATAGATTAGATTATGTAATGTCTAGTATCCCATATCATGTCTATACATTGTTATAATTTGTATGGTATTGGCCCTCTTGATCTGGAACTATAGAGTAATTATAGAGAGTTTTTGTGTTATTACGTCATTGGGTTGGGAATGCCTTCGGGATGAGTCACATTTATATTATATTCTAGATTATTCAAGAGCTCCTAGGTGCATCCAGGTATTTCAACACATTGTTATCTGGGGCAGAGGAGTGTGGCGCATTGTTTGGTTTGTCACTTATATGTGTTATCTTCACAATACCCTTGTTTTATGACTCCGGTTAAAATTTTTTTATAATTGTTGCATTTCCCCAAAATTGATTAAATTTTTTAAATGTGTTTTTAGAATGGTTTTAAATTTTTTTACAAATTATTCTACTTTGTCGTGAATTATTTAAAAGTTTAAGGCTTATATCATTGAAAATAAACTTGTTTAAAATAAAAAGCTCAATGAACAATGATTTTCATTAAAGAGAAAATGTTTGTAAACAAACTTATATATATTATAGTTCAAACATAAAATTGATGATTCATTTGTTTAATTTAAATTCCTTTGGGAATTGATTAATTGGGTGAACATCTTGAGTTTTAATACTCACACATAGACTTTGTTCACGTTTTTTGTCTTAGGTGTCTGTTTCCACATGATTTCAATCACCATGGGTGATGCTGAGTCATGTGAATAGAGTGTGACCCATGGGGTCAACTGAAGTTTTTGTGGTTATCATGTTGGGTTAGTTTTATTTTTCAGTTCTTGTTTGTCATTCTATTTTCTTTACTTATTTTGTGTTACTCCTCTATTGTTATAATTCTTTTATTTATTTTCATTGAATGAAATAATTCCCCTCATCACTCTATTGATTATCTAGGTGTTTTTAACTAGATTTAGAGGATAGATAATGCCTCTCGGGGATTTTCATTAGCCGACTCTACCAGTTATGGGTCAACCCAGTTTGGTTTGTGACAAAATAGTATCATGGGATATGTTATTTAGAGGACCTTGATCTCAGAGCACCCATTGTTATTTGGGATTTAAATATAGAAGGAGTAGGATTGTAAAATATCAGGGTGTTGTTCTATGGGAGTGTCTGACCAACACTTCATAGATAAAACCTTGAGTTTCTAGGGAGAGTAATTTTTTTCATGGTTTATTTAGTACTTGTGGTTTTCTTGGTATTTGGTGAAATGAAATTAGAGTTGTGTAGATTGTCATAGTAAGCTCATAGGACCTAAAAATCCATGTGGAGAAGTGGAAATTATCCTAAAGGACTATATATGATAGTGGATCAATTGGAATATGGTTTCTAACCAAATAGACAAGAGACCCATAAGAACTTGTTTTCCTTCGTGGGATGATTTGTTTTGTACATACGGTTGGACTATGATGGTTTTAGTGTGTTTTTATTTATATTTTAAAATGAAGTTTGGTTTAACAATTGATAACTGGTTTATCTAAAATGATATTTTTAAAACAAATACAATGAATCATGATGAAAGTGAAATGGGTTATTTTGAAAATGGGGGTATTTTAGGAAGTTTTTTTTTCAAGAAGGGATGAAAGTCCATTTCATTAAAAATATGGAGAGTATGATGCCTTTTATGATTGGAATTTTATTTTTTGGGACTTGGATTTGATGTGATGGATGTGTGATTGAAATTATTTTTTTGAGTATGTGTTATTGATTTGAAAATGAGATATGATACTGGTATTCATATTATATTTTTATTTGGTGCCATGCTCACTGTTTTCAGATTACATCCCCACTATGTTCTAAGGGATTTTGAGAAGTATCTGTGGGTGGTTTCTTCATCGCATGTCTTTTGGGTGATCATGTAGGGGATTTATCATTTGGTTTATCCATTTTAGATATAAAGCTTTGTGGTCCTCAATATCAAGACATTTTCCAATGGTTTTGAGAGTTGAATCCTCCTCATTTATTTTTGATGATGGAACTATGAAAATAAGGAATTGCTATGAAATATTGAGGAGATATTTTTTGGCTTGAATTTCTTGAACCTATCAAGGATAATATTTACACCTCTATTTTGGATGTCTAATGTTGGTAATGGTGGAAATTTGTTCTTCAAGCCGAACTAAAGAATAATTATTGGTGGTGATGCTTTAAATCCTTCTTCATACAACAATACGTCCCTGATGACATGAAGACACCAATAGGTTCAAGGTTGTATTGTCATGAGTTGGGTGATTCAATAGTGTCTTAGTTTGCAAAGAGCTCTTAGAAGCTGGTGTTGTATCTCCCAAACCCAGACAGAGATGAGTTTTTAAAAGGTAGATTCTTTTAAAAGGGTCTCTAATCAAAATTCTATCAGGAAAAGCCATTTTCCCCTGATGATTAAGAAGATATAATGATATAGTCTATTTTATAGTGAAGATGATTTTGCAGAATTTGGTCAGTTTACAGGAGGGAAAAAATGTTCGTTGTTTTCTACCCAACTAGATTCATCTATAAGGGTTTTATAGATATTTTTTAGTGTGGGAATCTTGGTAATATGAAATTTCCTATCACGAATCACTTATTATCTATCATACCTACGTCTATTTAAGTAATTTTAGAAGTTTTTTCAAGGGTGGTTCCTGGGAAGTTACATTGATCCAGATCCAATCCCTTGGATAACCTTCCTGCTCAGTTGGATGAACGTAACACTGGCACAAGCTCAATAAAATGATTCTTTAGTCGCAAATTCCCTTTTTTATTAATCAATGTAACATGTGGTGCTGTATTTTTTTGGTTATAGAGAATGATTTTTTGCGTATTTTAGGAACATTGTTTTAAAGGAAATTTCATTGTAGTGTTTTTAATGCTGTTGAATTAGAGTTTTGGTGTTTGATGTCCCAAAATTTGTTTCATTGTATTTTTCTAACATTCTATTATGATTTCAGAGTTATTCCATATTGATAAATAAATGGTTGTATGGACTCCTAATATGGTGTAGAGTTCATCATGGAATGATCTCATGATGAATTCATCTTCTTGGTGTTCTTGATGGAGAACATTGTTGTTAATGCTCTTACTGACCCCGATCATAGTTTCTGGTTGACGAGAATAGTGGGTCATGTAACAAATGCCCGAGGAGGTCATGAATTGACCACGATGGGTTTCATAGATTGTTTCATTATTTGTGGTTAGGGTGTTCCTTGTTGTGTTGGTTTTATAAAATAGTGAATCTCTAGTTTTTCATCTCTTCATTGATTTCTCAAACTCTTTGGTCTTGTATACTAGTTTCCTTAAATGAATGGCTTCATTTTAGGATGGACTCATAGTTTCTTTTGAGAATTGTGGTTCTGGGTTTTGAATGAAATAGAGTGTTGGTTTTTCAACCTTTGATATTTTAGGACAAGCCTCAGTTGTATTTCGTACTTTCTATGGTTTTGACCAGCTAAATCTCCTAGGGATGTTCCAGGGGCAGAAAGTGTCATGGTGGGAAGAATTGTCACACCATGACCTAACACTTTTCCATTATTTTATCTGTTTTGGGTACATTTAAAAAACATTAAATTAAATTAAAATTAAAATAAAATTAATTATATTAAAATCAAAATAGATTTTATAAAAACATAGATTTTCCTCCTCCCCCAACATTTGATGTTTGCTTTCCCACAATACTTTGGTTGTCCAATGTCGACCCCCACCTCCTACACACATCACTCTATCGATTCTCTCCCTTACAGTAACCTCCACCGACTGACCTCCACCTTCCTTTTGGGCCCCTTCAATCACATCCCTCTATTGCTAGCTTGTCATCCACTAGAACCATGACCCGATGGCCTCCCTTTTCTGGCACCACGACCCACCGACCCCTCTTCTAGTTGTCGCACATCAACTATTACAAATTTTATTTGTCATCAGGTTAGGTTTTTCTATCTTCGTTCATCCCCTTCCCATCATCTTCATCCTTCCCCTTTTCTACATCATGATTATAGCCGAATCCTCTTAGTGTTTGAGTTCTAAATAAATTCAATTTTGGGTTTTAGGGTGTGTGATCTCATTTTCGAGTCCCCTTCAACCCATATTGACATTTTTTCACTATTTTTGACTAATTCAAGAAATATTATCCCATGGTAAAGCCATTAAATATTGAAACTCTTGTTGCTTGTTCTTTTAACCATGGTATTTGGTGTTTATTGTAATTATTAAATGTTTTTATGAACCTACATGAAAGGGTTAACCGTTTTTACTTATTTTCCAACAAATGAAGAGGGAATTTTCCATAATGATGTCTGATTTGAAATTATTCGGAAAATTCCTTTCACACTACCAATTTCATAATTTCACTATTGGCCTTTGTTAATGTCTAATTTTTTTACTGTAATTTTTAAATTTTTTAAATAAATTCAATTTATTCAATGAATATCATTGAATACATGAAATTAAATGTATTTAGAAGGTGTTTTTGATTATTTTTTCAAAAAAGTGTTTCCTTTGAAAATTCATTTTGATTTACAGATGGTTTTGCAAATATATATATGGATGCATATTTGAAAAAAATTAAAGAGGAAGAAGTAATTTATAATATATATGAGATACCTGGTTAAATGTTAAACTTTATATGGGAATAATGGTAGAGTAACCTTGTTAGTTTAGAAACAAAGCTGGAAAATTAGGGTTTTCTTATGAAGCATCATTGAATTTAAATATCCTTTTCTAAAAAAATTTAATGATTATGCCCCTTTGGTATTTTTTATGTAATTTCCCTTTGGTTTTGGAATTCATATTTGATTCCATGAGGGTTCTTCAAATGAAAATGTAAATCCTTTATTGACACGGACATAATAAGATAGTTTTTGATGATTAATGATATAAATCATGTATGTTAAAAATTATTTCATTTTTATTGAAAAATTAAATAGTATTAAAGGGTCTTGTGAACATTGGATTATTGAAATGAGATTTTTAAGGAAATTATTTTTCCCATATCATGATGAACAAGATGTGGACTTTTCGATATGAATTGTGGATGGTTTTAAATGGTGAAGGGCATGATTTAAAAATGATATTGTTTTATGTAATGTTTTAAAAAGGAGGTATCACATGGCTTTGGTTGGATTCTTCCACCCCATTCTATTGTTTCATTTTTATTTATAGTATTTGGTAATCTTTTATTTCCCTTTCGGTTATACAAATTTTTTTGTAGCTCCTTAGAGGGTCGGACAAACATACATAGGTACATGTGTATATATATATATATATATATATATATTCTCCATTAACATATTCCCTCATGGAACATAGAATATGTACATTGGAGTAAGGGGTATATATATAGGAGTGTATGCGTGCACAATTGTGTGGTGATATTCATCAAAGGATTGGGGTTCTAAATTGTTTCCCTTACTCTGATCCCATTGTTAGGTAGGATTCCCTATGTATTAGCCTTTAAATTAATTAATTACTAATCTCGTACTTTTTATCACCCTTATTTAATTTGAGATACTTATATATGGTTGTTTCTAGTATAAATTTATGAATTGGAATAATGTTAATTCTCGGTTGTTTACAATTTCATGAAACTATTTTATTAAATGTATGTTCCGTGTTTTTATCAAATGATTATCAAATTGCATGATTGGTATTTTTAAGTAAATTTTCATCTTTAAATAATGAATTTGATTGGAAATGTTTTTCAGTGGCACAAATGGATTGCATAAATGGGGTTTCAAATGGTTTTGAGATTGTAGTTGATGATTATATGATTTTTTGGAAATGATTTGGCATGTGTTGGTTCTTTGGAAGTGGTTTAGTGTTTAATGGTTTCATCATGCTTTTTTGGAACTTTTATAAAATATTTTCTTTGATAAAATATACATGGGATGCACAACATCCATTTTATATGATGATGGAATGGGTAGTCCTCATATGAAACATCCCTTGTGTTTTTTTGGTTGATGGGAAGGCGGAGAAAATTACTTTGGAGTTTGTCAAGGGTGACTTTTTTGTGGTTCTTATTTGTGATGGATTTTCTTGTTTTACATTATTATCTCACTTTAGTATTATTCATGACAAGGGTGCCTTGCATAGAGAGTGAATTATCAGTGAACAATTATTTCATTAGTTTAGATTACCCCACCGGCTAGTTTCTCATAGAATGGGATTTTTAATTAATTCTATGGGATTGGGACCCTTTGATTAGGCCAGGTAGGGTGATTATAGGGAATTTTTCCATTTTGGTGTCATCAGCTAGGGCATGCCTTCGGGTTTAATCCCATGTATAGTTTTTTCTAGATTATTAATGATCTCTTATGTTCTCCCATATAGTTTGAAACATTGTTATCTTTGGTTGATGAGTGTGGTTCATCATTTAGTTGGGTACCCTTGTGTAATAACTTCCCATTGCCTTTGTTGTATAACTCATGTGCATAATTTTAGATTAGTGTGGCTCTACCCAAATATTGATTAAATGTTTTTAAATGTTTTTGGAAAATGGTTTAATTTTTTAACACATTCTTCTTCACTACCCTCTTTCTTCAAATCGTTCAATATTACATGCTGGAAAAGAAAAAAAGAATGAAATTAAAACAGAAATTGACCATGATTTTGTTTAAAAGGAAAATGTGTGAAAAATATACTTTTATATAATGAAGTTCAAACGTGAAATTGATTATTTTGTTTACAGGAAATGAAATTGATAATAGATTACATGGATATGCCCTATGAGTTTTAAAAATCACACTCATACATATTTATTTTTTTAGTCTTAGGTTAATGTTTTAGCGTGATCTCAATCACTGTGCGCGATGTTGAGCCTTTTGATTGGAGCATGAACCTTGGGGTCAGGTGGAGTTTTGGTGGTCATCTAGTTTGGTTAGTTTTAATTTTTAGTTTGTTCTTATCATTCTATTAAGTTTATTGGTTTTGGTATGATCTATTATTATACCACTTCTTTTATTTATTTACGTCGGGAGAAATCATTCCAATCATTAGTCTAGTGATTCCAATGGTTCTTGTCACCAAACCTAGTGGATCAAGAACACCTCTCGAGACATTTCGTGGACCGGGTTAGGACACTGGTTTGGGATCCACCAGGTTGGTTCGTGGCATTTAGTTGTTTCATTTTTTCTAAGAATTATGGTTTGGTAAATATTGCCCATATATAATGATCCAAGATCCATTATATCTATAATTTTATTCATGATATAAATATTATATATTTTTATTATAATTTTATTATATACAAAACATAAAAGGTATAGATAAAAAAATTAATTACATCATTTATGAAAATGGAATTATGAACGTACACATTGATGATGATTTCACATTTTGATGGTGAGTACTATTAATGGAAAATAATACTCAACCATTCTATAATCATTATTATATCATGTATTATATTAAATTTTATCAAATGTATCCCTATTAAAATACATATAAATCATAAGGGAAAAATTAATCACTTCACTTCATGGAGGCAGAATTCCAAACATACAAACAATTGATGTTTTTGTTTTCCAAAATATTGGAAGGCAATTAGGTAGATATGATATTATAAATAAAAAAGATTATTAATTTCATATATATAATATATTTACATTAATCCCTTTCTAAAAACAATCAATGAATTATTTTCATAGAAAATGAACTTTATATCTACATAGAGGTAGTAGTATACATATACAAATGTGTGAAACATTAATATATTATTTGATGAAATATAACTGAATATTTGTGGTTATATATTTATAATTTAATTTTTCTAAATTTATAATACTTATTTTAATATTTCATTATCAACATCATAGATACAGATGACGTATATGAATAAAAAAAGTGTAGGATGAAGAGTAATAAAATTTTAACTCCATTGCTTATCCATCCTTATAGAATTTATAAGGGACCCTTGGGAATGTATTTTATGAATTTTAACACCTCAAAATTTGTTATAATGAATTTTAATGGGGTTTTGGTCAGGTTATTTTTGATATATAAGGATAAAAATATTTAAAATAAGAAAAGGATGGGATTCCTTTTATAAGTGGGGAATATGAATCCCTTGGAACATATAAATATAATTAAATAAAATATTATAATTATCAATAATAATGATTAAAAATTTCAATATATTAAAAGGTTGTATTGTATGAGGAATAAATAAGTACATTAAAAGGTTGTTTAAATTTATTATTTACAAATAACCACTTTTCTTTTTATTTAACCCCCTGGTTACCCTATTTTAACGAGACTCTCCATGAAAAATTGTTTTTATAATGACTAATAATTATGGAAAAAATAAAACAAGAATATTTCAAAAGTTTTTACATAATGATTCAAAATATTAAATCAATGTTATCAAATTCAATTTATAAAAGTTGGTGTAATTTCTTTTTAAATAAGTTCACAAAACATGATGAACAAAAATTCTAAAAAAATTAATCTCTTAAATATAAAAATATTCTATATATAAATAAAAAAATAAACTCACATCCCCATATTTGGATTATTGAAAATAAAAATGATTTAATATTATATTTAAAAATAATGTATTATAAAATTTTAACTTTATATAGGGGCTAAAAAAATATAGTTTTAAATAAAAATCATTATTTCAATGTATTCATGGGAAATTTTATGTTTTTATATGTTTTCAAGAATTCCCTGTAATATATGATATAATGCTGACCTAGTAACCGATATCTAATGTATTATTTGTTAAATTATAATATATATAAAAAATAAAATCATGCAGAACTGATTATTTTAAATTTTTTGAAGAATTAGATATGTATATATATATATTGCACATTTTTCATTGAGAATGGTAAATAAAACATAACAAATAACAAAATAAAATTAACAAAATACATGAAAAATCATTCAAAAATCAACTCTTCATATCCTTGGGAATAGAAACAAAATATTGGTGATCTCTAATACATAGTAATATGTCAGTACAGTGGAATAAATAATGAATAAATAATAATAATTGTTATGGAAAGATAAATAAATATACATACACTCCATTAAATAACTTAACTATCATGATTAGGTAAGTCAAAATCAAAATAGAAGGGAGAATAACTGAAAACCCATTCCATTTAATCAATTAATGTGATCTAAATGAATCTTGATATATTATTATAGATAAAATATCATCAATAATAACATTAAATAAATTATTAATTATTGAAATGAGTATTTATTGGATTTCATTTGTTATGAACATGATACATCTACCATTAAGATCTATCCTCAAGGTTGTCTCAAACTACTAGGTAAACCCCCATCGAATTTGGACATCTATTTTTTCTCATGGGACATGTGAATGCATCAAGGGAATATTCATAACAAGGACCACCTATGTTTTCCTGTCCAAATAATTCTCCATATATCAAATAATCGTTTTAATCAATTAATCAATGTTAATTATTAGGAATTATCAGTATGGGTGAAGAACACATATTTATCAGTATTTCCACAGTTAATCGAAGAAAATTAAACATAAACACCATATATAAAAAGGTTTTATGGTTTATTAAGAGAATAATACCAATAATTAATTATTTTGGATATTTAAGATAATTGTAATATTCAATGAATATTAATAAAAAGATACTTTTTGTATCAAGAGAATGATCATAGACATAAATGGATGTGATATTGTAAAATACGTTTTACCACATGATAATATCATGTCAAAAAAACATTAATGAAATGATTAAAATTTAGCATAAAATACTGTAATTAATACTGAGTCATTATATAAAATATAAAATGGGTAGTATATACACCCCATAAAAATAATGTGGTTAAAAATAAAAAAAAATTAATTTTAATGGAATGTAAAAGGAGTTGAAATCCCTCTCCTCACACTTACTTTTGGTTTAAAATTGGTTATCCTCCTGTGTAGTCATTTTAAATAATTATTAAAATATTCCCTAAAAATATTTATAACTATAATGTCATATAAAATATTTTATAGAATATTATATCTTGTTTGTTAATAATCATTCATCATTTTCATTATTTAAGGTGTTAATTACATTGTTTTCTCATTCATGATTTCCATGAAAGTTCAAAAATTATTTTCATCATAAAAATAATATTAATGAAATTTTAATAATAATAACTGATAAATTATAATTTTAATACCAATTATTAAATATTATTATGAGAAATGATGAAATTTATGATAATATATATGGAATTTAATGCATACGCATGAGTAACATTTCCATTTTCCAATGATCATTATGGATATAAGGAAAGTAATACATTATAATTTCAGAATGATCATAATTTCTGATATATCATATGATTTATTTAAATATACTTATATATATCATTCATGTGGTGTGGTGCTAAAAATAGAGTCACTTCGTTTCATGAAGGTGGTAGTCCACACGTACAGAAATGACATTATAATCATTAATTGATTAAAAAGGTACAAAGGAAAATAATATATAATACATTTTTATATTAATAAATATTTAATTAATATCATAATAATTTCATTTCTATCACATATAATAATAAATATTATACTTATTAGATTCCATGTAAAACATTTGAGGAAGAGAGATCACCTCACTTGAAAAGGTGGTAGCCTTCCTTACCCATGAGAAACATTATCATATCTCATAAAGAATGGAATGTAAATGGATTTAATGACATAATTAATATGTAGGTATAATTATTTTATATGTAAAAAATATATATATACATTATATTTGTCATCATTACCAATCATGATATGTGGTAATGAAAAAACAAATCACGTCAGTTCTCTAGACGTTATTCATCCAAACATGTGAATGATGATTTCATAAACCATTTAATTAAAGGGGGTTCTATAGCTCACGAATGGAATATAAAAACATCCATTTTTATGGTAGATATTAATAGTATAAAAAATATATATATATATATATTTAAAATAATTTAATGAGTTTTTATTAAAATGAAACAAAGATCCTCATTGAAGAACAGTTCCTCTATTTCACGTAATCACCTTTAGTTTTCACCTAAATCATTCATGCAGTATATTTATGAAAAGAAAATGGATTAATTGACCTCTTTAGGGATGTTGGTAGTTTACTTGGGTAAGTATTTTCTAACCCAAAAAGTGTTTGAAGATGATAAAAAGAGAAGGGAGTGGGTGCCTTTTCTAAGTGATGTGACTTGAACAGTTGTAATTTCTGACAAGAAAAAGTGTACCAAAATATTCTCACATGAAAAATGTTTTGAAAATAGATTATTCAGGACATTTATTAATTATAGGGTCAACATATAAAAATATTATAACTTTTTGTCTTGTTTTAGGCCATTTTAACACTTATATTTTTAGTTTACACCCCCAATAAATCCAGATTTATCTTAATCGTGAAAATTAATATTAACTGTTTGCACCACTAGGTTTTGAAAAACAATAATATCATCTTATTATAAAATATCATATATATTTTTATTAAAAACATGGAGTCTATTTTTCAATATTTCCTTCATATTAGTGAGAAAAATTAATTTGAAACTACTCCCACATAAGTGATAATAGGGCATGTTTCTAATGTGGAAATGTCCAAAAGATTATGATTTTTCTATATCAATAATTCAATGTCACCATTATTAAAATAATATAAATTGGATAAAAATATATATAAATGATATATTACATAATAAATAAATATTTAAATAACATTATAAATTATTTAAATAAAAATCTAGTTTTCATTTAATATTAAGTATAATTCATTAATAATCAAAAAATGAAACTATTCGAAAAAGTCCAAAAAAAATCCATAACATAATTTTTATAGTATGAAATCAATAATTTATATTATTATTTTATATAAATTCTATAGACATTACAAAAAGTATTTTTAAATTTTTTTTAAGTAAGGATGAAATGTCCGTTTGAAACAATGTTGTTTTTAAGAAACAATGTCAATTCATTTTAAATGGTTATTATTTTATTTTTATAAAATTTAATAACATAATTTTATTAATATTGTGAGTAATATTAATACCCACAATATTAATTGCAATGTTATAATGGTATACTATATTATAGTTCGTTAAGACTCAGGACTGCAAGTTCTGTAAACAATTAAAAATTTAATTAAATATATTTCATGGGTTATTTATGTTCATTGCTATATGACACATATGTTATCGAATATACTAAAATTATATTAGTATTTAGTGGTGTCAAATTAATCATTATTTAATATATTTAATCATATCAATTTAAATATGATCCTGATAATCAAGGGTTTATCATTTGGAAATACCATTTTTGAAAACCCAACATTTTAAATGGGTTAATAAAACATCCTCATATTAAGAGATAATATGAAATAAGAAATTCATATAAAATAATAGAATCTAGTTTTCCAAATAGGTGAATGTAGTTGGGAAGTGGAAATATGCACATATAATTGAAAACATAAACCCAAATACTAATAGGGAGTGATATAGAAATTTTTTTAGAGGATGTTAACAAGTACAAAAACATAAACAAAATAAGCCTGAAAAATTACATTGCAATCATCAATAATGATGATATTAAGTCATATTTTTTTATTAATGATCCTTTTCATATAGTAGATAATTTATATTCTACTCTTTTAAAATAAGGGGATATATATTCCAAATTTTTTTCATAAGAACAATTTAATCATTTTGTTGTTTATTGATAAATTTACATTTCATCCGTTACTCCATGAAATGTGTATCAAAAATTTATTTATTAAGACTGATGGACATGAAATCACTTATAATGCATTGAAATATACATAATAGAATGAAATATTATTAAAAAACCTAAAAATATAAGGTCACTTTACAATCAATATGAGATGTTAAATAACCGAAAACATTACATTTAATAAAAAACTAAGAATTAAATGAATCGAGAGATAATTACACAAATTAAATATCATAGATAATAAAAATAAAAGATTTCTCAATGATGTAAATGCATAATTATTGGAAATCATGTCTCAGGATCACGGTACCTCTACCATTAAGATCTATCCAAAATATATTTTATAACGATTAGGTAATAACCCATATGATTTGGTTAAATGGTTTCTCTCATGAGACATATTATTGCATATATGTTCTATATATAACTAGGACATGTCTATGACTTCATGTTCAATGAATCATTTATATACAAAATAATTGAAATAAATCCTGAATCAATGTTTCTAATTTTAAAATATCCATACTGAGTAAAGGATACATACCTACCAATATTTCTATAGTAAATCAATTAATTGTAATGGTGAAAAATATATTAAAATATTTTATATGGTTCAGTAAATAATCAACTCTAACTTGAAGGTGTAACACCCTCAAGCATAACAATATTTTCCATTTAGAATAATTTTTTACTATCATTATTTGTTTGATTTACTTGGTTAATATTATTATACACACAACCCTAAAATTATCTTTTGTCACGTAGAACAATACTTTTTCTTGTGTCACACAAAATATTGAGTTCCTTCAAAAGCTTGGGTTACACACAAGAATGAATTTTACCAAAAATACAATATAATTCTAATAATTTTATATAATATAACAGTTATCAACTAGACATGATAATAACTTTTATAAAAAGGATTATATAATTCGGAAAATATTTTTCAAGTGTTTTTATATATTTTATTGATGTCAAATTAATTAGGAAATAATATAAAAATGAATTGAATATTAAATAAATGGTTGTCTAAAAACAATTTTCATGCTCCCAAAGGAATTATTTCTTAATAAATTATATTAATTAATTTTATTGAATGATATTAATGGAATATATATACAATATATTCAGTCAAAAAAATTTCCCATTCATCCAAAATAAATAATAGTATTAATATAAGAACCAACGTATTTTTATTCATAAAGTCCAATAATTTTATAAATGAAATAGTTACTCCTTTTGGCGGTGCGCCATTATTAAAAATAAAATTTTGAAATTTCACAAATTTGATATTTAAGAATAAAAATTAATCTTTATATAGAAACTAAAAAATTAGTATATGGTGAAGTTTTTGTATTTTTATGTGATGTTTAATTTTTTAATAAACAGTGAAAATACTAAATTTTAATTGAAATTGATATTTAATATAATTTATTTATATAATTTAATTTTATTTTAAATTTGTTTTAAAAAATAAAAAATTTATTCTTTAATTACCCTAATTTAGGTTATTTTAAAATATTTGACATTGAAATTGGATCTAAAACCTTTCAAACCTTTGAACATTATTAATTTAAAAACATGCTTCCTCATCCCATCTACATGTTTAAATTTGTGTAAATTTTTGCTAGGTATATTATTTAAAATTACAGAAATGGATTAAATATTTCTAATAATTATATTTTATAATTTATATTAGGTTAATATTATTTTTTTACAAAAAATATTAGTGAATTTTGTTAAAATTAATTTATTTAATTGGTTAATAATTAACCTTAACAAGGAACTAATCCTTAAACATAATCACCAACATGACCTGGAAACTGGTACAAAAAATATTCGATGGAAAATTATCAACCATATTATACCTTTACATTACTTTTATTCACAATTTGGTGAACCTTGTGTAGGGGATACCTCTCAATAGTGTTTTCCTTTTAATATTTACAAGAATACCACTACTCCTCCACATAAAAAGGAACACACCCCTCTCACTTCATCACACCTTTAATCCCTTTGGCTCAACTAAAATATTCCAAATATCTCCCCAAAATACCTCCTCTAATATTAGGACCATCACATTGGGAATTTATAAAACCAAGGACGTTTTTTTGTAGAAACCAAAAAGAGTTATGTATATCAGAGGTAATGTTCTCCAACAATCACCATTGATTCTTTTACTTCTCCACCCCTTAAATTATTTTTTATCAGGATTGTATAAAAACATAATTATATTAAGAAAAAATTAGTTATATTTGTTATAATATTTCATCATAAACATTCATAGACATCCTCCAAAAGTTTACACAATCACTATTCATGTGTATGGACGACTACCCACTCACGAACAGATGATGTTCATTATTCCATTACCACCATTACAGGTTGGAAATAATGAAGAATTTATAGTTCATATTAGGTATATAGGATATCTATTAGAACATTATGCTTATTTAATTACGATATGAAACATACCTTCTTCCATTCCATTTAGTGGTGATACGATATCATCATTTGTGGAAGTGTGGGAAATTGCTTCCTCAAAGAGATACAATTCATTGACGCTATACATTGAATTTATTAAGTATGGTTTGATAAAAATATGTGATATTTATAAAATTAATATGATATTGTAATTATAATATACATATATATTTATAAACACATATATATCACTTATCTTTTAAATATTATAATGAAATTGACGTTGCATTCATGCATACAAACAACCTACAGACTACATGAACGGTGCATCCAAATTTTATGTGTAATTATAAATAAACATATAATAAATATATATTATATTTACATAATAGGATAAATTTTTGAAATGATTAAATAAATATATATTTAATAGGAACAATAATAAAAAGTAAAAACATACTCAAATAACAAAGTTATGAACGCAAAAAATGATGAAAATGATAAAAGATTATTAATAGACATGATTTAATATGTCATAAAAGGACTAAATATGGTAAAATAGATATTAATAGTGATCTATTTTAAGTTAATGACATTATTAAAACATATTTATAAGATTTTAATGAGTGTTAAACCAAAAAGAAGTGTAAGTAAAGGTGGATTTCTAGTCTCACATTTATTTTATTGAGAATTATTCCATATTCAACAACTTTTTCCTTTATGTGGTGTATATACTATCTTATTACATGTAATATTTTTAATTTAATTTTTTGTATGTTATTAAACATTCCAATAGATACAATTATTT
Source organism: Viscum album (assembly GCA_963277665.1). Classification (NCBI taxonomy): domain Eukaryota; kingdom Viridiplantae; phylum Streptophyta; class Magnoliopsida; order Santalales; family Viscaceae; genus Viscum; species Viscum album. Next base: position 1,147,231,248 of record OY728121.1, on the reverse strand, counting down.
CATAGATGTCACGAATAAAAATTTAATCTTGTTGTAAATGATTTTCTCACACTTCTTTATATGAGGGATACACAATTCTTACCACATATTTCATTTTGTAGTGTATATATATCCCCTTTTGAATTTGATATAATTATAAAATTTATATTCATGGTATTAAATGTTTCAATTTAATGTATTTGTTATATATGACATATAACATCAAATGTTAAACTGTGGTAAGTGATTGCATCAGAAATTTACACTTTATTGAGACATATTTTCTATTATACACCAATTGAAATTATTGTGGTGTATATAATTCCTCATCATTTAATATCATGATAAATGCATACATATTGGTATTTTATGTTTCAATTTGTTCAATATAATCTAAGGTGGTATGACATACAAATTACCATGTACTAAATGTTATCTTTATGACATCCCTTTTTATAATTGTTATATAATTATTAAAACAATCACTTAGTAATGGTCATCCATAATGCGAATTAAATTTATCTAAAATATCCACATTATCATTCATTGGATATAATTATTTCTTAAAATCGTACACCCTTTTTACCTACGATGTTGACATTGATAATCATTTCAATTATTGATAAATCAATATCTTTAACTCAATACGGTTATTTTATAATATAGATTATTTAACAGTTAAATAGATATTATGATATATGAGGAATGCTTTGGACATGCACAACATGGGATGTGGACTGGTTATTGAAAGCCCCTTCATTCATCAGTAGTCTCATTAGACGAATCTATTGGAAAATTATAGTAGTTTAAAATTTATTGAGAATAAATATTGATATTAGTGGTTTCATATTCCTGGGAAATAGGACCTAAAATAAATAATCAATTAAATTATTGAGAATTTAGTTATTATGATTATCTATGATATTTTGTACTTAACATTTTAAATAGATGCATTTATTTCTCAATTTATTAATAAATTGTAATATGTTTCTATTATCTATAATTCAATACTGATTATCCCTTATCCAGATATTTATATAGAATGTGTGATCATTTATTTACCATTCCAGGATGATTATACTCATTGATTCAATATTTATTCTGGTATATATTCAATTAATGAGAATTTTATCTTAGCCTTATTTTTTTCCATTACCCAATATATGTAAAAGATGTATTTGAATAAGAATTCAAGGACTTTGTTCATTTCATGTTTTATATATCATGTTTTATTTTCTATTTCCCTATGTGATATGGGTATCATGTATATAATCTAGTTTTTCAAGATTACTATACAGATCAGTCTATTGGGATTTGATTCCTTTCTATCATGAAACATTATAATGTAATGCATTGACTTTGGGATTCTAGGTTCTTGTAGATATAGTTGGTATCAAAGGATGTTTAGTAGAAATCATGGAACCTATATTTAGGATATCATATAATATGGAAAATATACCCAAAATGGACAATGAGGACAAGTATTGATGAACATAAATAATATTTTGTAAGGCTGATATTATGTGGGTCATCTAAGTTATGAAACCATTCCTATATATAAGAAGTGTTATTAGATATGCAATTTATGTACATATGAGTAACAATAATGAAAACATTAGTCAGAAATAACTCAATAATATCATGGTACATAGAAATGGGCCTTACTATACATCTGGTTTGAGACTTCTATAAGATACACTTATGATAATTAAAATTCTCTTTAAAACCCATTATGAGTGAATTAAAAGTAACGATGTCCCCAATGAAACCAATGTTTATGATTATAATAATTACAGTTCTTAAATTAATAATTTTTTCATCACCATATCTGTAATTATACATTATGAATTAAAATTCTAAATTTAATGTACCAATCTAGAATATGAATTTGTTTGGAATCGGAACATGGAAAGAAGAATTGTTTCAAAACTAATTGAAAAATGATTATATTTCTTAACCAAGTAAACAAATATTGATGTTATTTCTACTGAATTATATATGGATACATTAGTCAAGATTAATTAAATATGACACATAAACTTTCTAAGATGGATAAACATGTTTTATTATGATATTATCTGATATTAGTCTTCTTTTTGTGATATGGGCCCTCATTATTTTGTGGTAATAATAACCCCTTTGATGATAAAAAATAATATAATACTTTAGAGAAAACATGCATGATAATATAATGTGTTGAAAAGTAAAAAAGATTCAATTATATTGTATTATTTCAATTGATATTCAAAATAGTGGTGTTCATTGATCCAGAATACTAGGGAGGAAAAATAATTATAACTCATGGGTTGGAAAGATTTTAAGGACAAATTTTTTGAAATAATTTCCATCATGAGAAACAAACAAAGTCTAAAATATTGTTCCTTAGTTTTAAAATAATTAGGAAGAAACTATTGTTAAATATGAATATCTCTTTATAGTGTTATCATGGTATGATAAAAATTCCTAATATTGAAAAAAATTACATGATTTATCACTTATTTGAATTGATTATCCCTATTATTTGATGGGATCTTGTGTAAGAATCATTTTATTCCTATTATTAAATAGGATTAGGTGTTTTCATTATTGTGATTAAATTATCAATGTCATATGGATTCAAAGAGAAGAAATATAAGAAGAGAATGGGAGATAAAATAACACTTAAATGGATGAATGTAAAAAAAGTGTTTTACCACATGGGAAAAATATGGAAATAATCTCCCTCAGAAATGACTGAATTTTGTTGTAGTCTTTCATAAGTTAGGGGAAGAGGTTCACTAGATAGAAATAAAAATGGAAGAAGGAAAACACAGTTATTCAATGTTAAAACATAAAGGACATGGGGCACTATGCAAACAAATTCCCTGAGAATCAAATGAATATAAGTCAAAAAAAATCTATGGGGCCTAGGTTAATCATATGTTATTAACACATATAAAGAGTAATTATTAATTTGTATCTCTTGTTATATCTAGGAACTATGTTGTAAAACTAATTATTGATGAAGTTTTAATAATATTATATATGAATTATATGACTATTGTATTGAAATAATTATTAATTAATGATTTTAGATCCTATATTCAATGGTATCATGAAAATTGGATAAGTAGAAAGATATTTATTTTGGAAAAAACATGGTTGAGGGAAAGATAACAAGAAATAAGTTTTTCATGTTGAGACAACTATACATTTATATAGAGAAAGTTTATATGGATAATGTAAACTAAACAATTCTAATTACCATGGAACTTATTCTCATGTTATGTATCATAATTTTATTAATGTTCATAATCTTATCCATTAAAAATGGTTTAATTTTATTTTTAGAAGTAGTTTTATAGATTAATATATTAATACTCCATGTGATGAATAATCATCTAAGAAATGTGGGAGAAATATGTAATGAAATAATAAAAGGATGAATTTTTAAATGAAATAGAAAAAAATATTATTAAATATTCTTAGAGAGTGAGAAATGTTCACAACCTAAGGGAAAATAGTCCTTAAAACAAATTGTTCCCATATTATCATCATTTGTTATGATATAAATTACCTTTTCCATAATTGTGATTTTAGGATTTTTATTCATCAAATTTAATATGAACATTTCCTTTATAACTATCTATCATAACATGATTGTTAGACTTCTCTTTTATGACTATTTTTTCACTAATGTTCTCATATTTGATACATTAGTTTTACGGAGGACCTCACTATTTCATTTCCCTATTATTAATAAGATCTTTTATTAAAACTATTTATGATGTTTGTTTTCAATAACTATATTTCCTAATATCAAACCCTCAATTATCAAGGTTAGGTATGAATTAAGATGACAGAATTAAATTAATGTTGGGAAAATGTAACAACCTAATAGTTTACAATATTTTCATTCTAGAATAAATTTTATTTGTTTTACTATAATGATTAATGAGAAACACCATTTTAATATTATGTTACACCAAAAACATAAATTATCTTGCAAGACAAGAAACACTATGTCAGCTTGTGTTACACAAAATACCTACTTCCTTTAATAACATTCATTACACATAATTATGAGATTTTACAAAACTAAACTACATTATTATCAATATTATTTAAAATTTTAGTTAGAAAATATCGATGGAAATAAAATTTATCAAAATGTTTTAACTAAATTTCAAGAAATAAATATATATATGTTTATATAATTCTATTGTGACAAATTTATTAGATATGAATATATAAACTAATTGATTATCAATCATGTTTTTTCATAAAAAAAACTATTTTTATTCTCCAAAAGATATTTTTTATTAATAATTTAAATTAAACACTATAATTGAAAAATTTTATTAAAATATATATATTATAGTCAATAAAATATTTTTGATATTCATCTATAATATTTTATAGTAATAAGATATGAACAAATTCAATTTCATTCATACAAAAACTATATTTTTATAAATGCAATTTTACATATGTTTAAGGGAAAAACTTTTATAAAATTGAAATTTTATATATTTTATATGTAAAAAATATGTATATTTTAAATGTTAAAGTCAAAATTATCATAGGATTATTTTTTGGTATTTTTCTATGCAGTTTAATTTTTAATGAATACTAAAGAATACAAAATTTTAATATAGAAATTTTTTCCCTATATTGTGTTAATATATTAAATTAATATTTTAAATTTGTTAAAAAAAATTGATCAATAATAAATCAATTATTATTATTTATGTAATTGGAAAGAATTTTATTTTTAAATTGGATATAAAAACATTTCAAACATTTTAACATTTCTACATTAAAAACATTCTTCCTCATCCCGTCTGCGAGATTAAATTTAAATAAATTTTTGATACTTATGTCATTATGAATTGAAAAAGTGGATTCATTATTTGAAATCATCATAGTTTATAATATATATTAATGTAATCTTATATTTTTATGGATTATATTAGGTAATGGGGTTAAAATTAATTATGCAATTGAAGTAAAATAAAGTTAAATAGGTTACTAAACCTTTATCATAAATGCCAAAATGGCCTAGAAAACAGACCAAAACATATTTTATGGAAATATTTATAATATAATATACCATTTATCAAAACATAATTAATTATATAAATAAAATTATGTAGGTGATACTTCTCAATAATGTTATCCTTTTTATATTTACAAGAATTCCACTCCTCCATTATAAAAATTAAATCACCCCTACCACTTATACAAACCATTCAAGAGATTTTAATCATCAACACACTACCCAAATAGCTCCCCAAAATCCATTACATTATCACAGTCTCCTAATAGAATGAATAAATCAAACCAAGAAAATATTTTGGAATAACCCAAAAGGATTTACCTGAATAAGATGTATCATTTTTCAGTGATCGGTTTTGATTCCTTTACTTATCCACGCCTTCTATTATTTAAAATTATGATTATATAATGAACTCAGAATACTAAATTAATTTTTATTCATTATCCATATATTTTTACCTAAAATTTAGAAACATCAATAAAAAGGGATAAACAATTGTCGTTCATGTTTACGGTAGAATACCAGAAACGATGTGGTTCTTTCTTCCATTACCACCTTTCCTAGATGGAAATAATAATGAATTTATATTTTATATATTATACATAAAATATTTATAATTTATTTATACTTTTTAAAATATTTTATCACACATAAATTTGTATATTCTATTTTATGGGTATATGATAACATCGTTTGTAGACGATTGGACTACCACCTCTACAAAGCTACGTGATTCATTCAGGTTATACTTTGAATGTATAAAATATTGATTTATGAAACATATTTGATATATATAAAATTAATATGATAAATTAATGATAATATACATATTTATACATATATCACATAATTTTTGAATATGAAAAAGAAATGGAAGTAACGTTTATGCGTATGTACGACCTAATATCTACCAGAATGGTGCATTCAATCTATTAACTTCAAATTTTAGGGATTATAATATATAAAAATTTAATAAAAATATATTATATATTTATATCATGTTTTAAATTCTTCATATGATAAAAACATGGTCTAATTAAATGAAAAAATACATGTCAAAACAAACTTGAAACACAAAGCAATTAACATATGAAATGATGAAAATGATAAACGATAATTAATGAAAGGGTTATAATATGTAAGAAAATGACTAAACATGATATCATAGATATTAATATGGTTATAATTTAAGTTAATAAAATTCATAAAACCTTTAATCAAAAGTTTAAATATATTTCAAATAACATGAAGCACAAGGTAATGGGATTTCTAGTCTGTCATTTATCTCTGTGAGACCTATTCCATATTCATTAATGATTTATTTTTTATGGTGTATATTATATATATTGAAATATTATGTCTTTAGTTTAATTTCTTTCATGATATTAAATGATTCTTTTTAAGTTATTATTTCATGGATATCATGATTAATATTTAAACAGGTTGTGAGGGATTCATGACTCATTATTAAATCTAAGAGGAATACACCTTTCTCACCACTTTTTTTGAGTATATACTTCCCATATTTTATTTCGTATAAATTATAAATTTTCCTTCACATTATTTAATGTTTTGTTGGATGTCTTTTATTTCATAGGGTTTATAAATTCTCATGTTACCAAGTGGTAAAAAATTTCATCTCAATTTACACTCCACTGTGAATTATTTCTTATTATATACCAATTCACATTAATATGGTGTATATACTTACCATTATTCATTTAATTTCATTATTTACGAGTAATTAATGGTATTTTATGTTTCACATTAAACCATATCATCCAATGGGTCTTTACATAAAAATTATGAAGTGGTAAATGTTATTTATATAATATCATTTTCTTTTGTGAGTGTTAACATTATCTTAAAACAAAAACATCCTTACGATCATATTTATTGTACATCACGTTTATAATAAATATAAATGTTACCATTAAAAGTATATTATTATTTCATAAATTGTATACCAATTTTACATTAGTTTTTCACATTTTAAATTATTATTAATATTGATAAATCATTATCATTTACAAAGTGAAGATATTTGATAATGCACATTATTAACAAGATGAATTTATTATTCAATAGATGAGGAATTATTTGACCATGTGCTAACTGAGTTGGGGTCTATTTAATGTAATAACTATGATGCATCAATAGTATCATGTGATAAATTAGTTTTCCAAATCAGGGTACTGAAAATCATTATTAATAATAAATATTGATGAAAAAGGCATAATGTTACCCAGATAAATGACATATAATAATTACGCATTCCCTTTATTATTAATCACGTTATTATTAGTATCCATGATAATTTTTTTTACATTATCTATGGATGTTTTTTTATTTTCAATGTATTAATTAATGGGTATGTGTTTTAGTTATATATAATTCCATAATATGAATGTATTATGTAGATATTTATATAATATCTGTACATGGCTATTTACAATTCCTGGATAATTATACTATGTGATTCATTATTTATTCTACTTTACTAACCCTTATGAAGAATTTGATATCATGCGTATTTCTATCCTTTACCCAGGATATACATAATAAATACTTGAATGATTTTTAATGAATAATGTAATTTAATTTTATTATTAATAATGTTTTATTATTTCCCATAATAATATGATTATCTTGTATGTAATATTGTTTTCCAAAAAAGCTTAAATGATTTTTTAGGACTTAATTACTTGTGATCATTCCAATATTAGAAATTAAAGTTCATAATTTGGGATTATGGGGTTAGGGTGTTACAAAATGAGTGTGTACATTTATGAGAAATGTAATATCCATTTAAACTGATTACAAGATTTTTATTTATTCAATATAAAGTGGAAAACTGGAAAATAACATGAGATTAAACTATAACATTTACCTTTTGTTAATTTTCATTTAAAATCCAATTTGATGATTTGATTCAAATTCAACATAAAATACCATGAATATTTATGATTCATGATATTACATGTAAATGGGGAAGAATATACACTACATAGAAGTTAATTTGTGAATAATAATATTTAAGTCTCAAGGTAATATAAATTTAGATGAAATATGTTACCTCACACTTCTTTTTGAAAGAAAATTCTTCAACCTAATTTACAGGGGTTTGAAAATGTAATTAATATAAAAATGAACAATAATAATATTATTAATATCATATATTATCCTTTTATAATATCTTACAACTCATTCCTTAATAATAATTCTTTGTTTTTATTTTTACAAGTGTTAATTGTATTCATTAATTATTTATTAATTTTCATTGATTATTGGGCAATACATTACTCACCTCTATAATAATAAAATAATATTTATAATAATTATACTCTGATTTTACTATTATTAAAAATCCTTAAATATGGTTGTGAGAAATTAGCTACTTTATGATGATTGGGATGCGGGGTAGTACGTACATATGAGTAAAGTTTCCATTTACTAATGATAATTATGAAAATAATGTAAAAATTATAATATCAATAAATAATGAACAAAATATTATATATTCCATATTATTTATTTAAAAATATTTTTATATATCAACCATATGGTGTGGTGATTATAATATATTGAAATTATTTAGTGAAGGTGGAATTCCACACATGCTTGAATGGCGTCATCAAATTTCATTTAGGAAAAAGGTATGAATGTAAATGATTAAATTTTATCATTTAATAGTGATGAATATTTCATTAATATAATTATACTATAATTTAAACCACATATAATCATTTAAAATATCCTTATTAACTTCTATTTAGCATAATAGTGAATGAAGAATCACATCGCTTTTTGAGATAGTAGTCTTCCAAACACCAAGAGGGCATTATCATATATAATATGAAAATGAATTTGACGAATTATTTATGAAATAATGAATCCATAAGTATAATTATATTATATATTAAATATATATTTTTTATACGCATCATTATACCCAACCATTATAGGTGTGATAGAAATAACGAATGTCTTCTGTTCGTAATGTGGTAGTCCGCCATAAGCACAAATGGTGATTTCATATCCCATTTACTAAATGTAGGGATATTATTAATTAATTAAAATAACATATAAATATCTTTGTATATTTAGGATATTTATTATAATATATCATCACGTTTTTATAATAACTAATGGAGGTGGGGAAATAAATAAATCAAATATGTCTGTTGAATAACATTACCTCTTCCTCAGGTAATCCCCTTAGGTGTTCTAAAAAATCCTTCCTATGTATCATTTTTGTCTTAAATAAGGATTATATAATGATGGTCGATAATTTGGTAAGTTATTTTGGTTGGGATTTTCTACACTAGAAGTGTTTGAATGATTAATGAATAGAGGATATGTGGTGGCATTTTGAAAGTTAGGCGAGCGCCACTAATGTAATTTTTCAAAAATGAAAAAAGTGTACCAATGATTCTCAAATGAAAAAAGGTAAAAAATTGAATTATTATATAGTAATAGTCATTATATGGTATAAATACTGCTATAAAATAGATTTTTTTCAGGTTTTTTTGGTCATTTTAATCGTTACTGTTTTAGTTTAACCCTTAATTAATTCTATTTTTACCGTAACTCTAGTAATTAATTTTAACTTTTTCATTATTCACTTTTCTCAAAAATAAATTTTATCTATTTATGAAATATAATATATTCTTAGAAAAAATATTGAATATACTCTTCCAAATTTCATCTATATAAGTTGTAAAATTGAAATTAATATTAATCCCATGGAGGTGATGAAAAATCAGGTTTTTAGAGATAAAATGTTAAAAAGTTTATAACGTTTTTATATAAACATACAATATTAAAAATTTTATAGTGATATAAATTTGATTTTTTGATATATATATTCATTATACATAAGTTTATACAAATTAAAAATATAATTTATGATTATAAATTATTTAAATTAAATGATATTTTTCAATTTTATGTAAATATTTTTCACTATTTATCCAAAAATTGATATTTTTTGAAAAATAAAAAAACTGACAAGAAGATAATTTTGACAAGATGATTTAAAAAATTAAATTTTGGTATTAATATATATTTTCTATAATTTTTAAAAAGTATTTTTATTTTATGTTCCCATAGCAAGAATAAACCATCTTTTAGAAACAATTCAGTTTATCAGAAATCATTTCATTTTCTTTTATATGATTCTATTTTAATTTATAATCTGTATATAAGAATAATATTAACTATATAAATTGTTTTTTTAACACCAATTTGACATGTGTTCTCTAAATCGTTACTATATTACATTTCATTTAGACTCAGGTTTGTGTGCTCTAAAACAAATAGGAAATTAAGTCGTACATATTTTATTGGATGTTTATGTTCAGTGATGTTTATTTCATATGATATCAAATAAAATGTTCTCATTTTATAATTTCTTGTGGTGGATATATAATTTTAAAATTTTAATTAATAAAATGATGATAATTTTTTAAATACTTTTTCTTAAATTGGAAAATACTGATTTTATTATTTTCCAATATAGAGTAATAAAAACCATTTTTTACATGATAATATATTTCAAAAATATGTTTTTTACTAAAAATATAGTACATATTTATCTACTATAACTAAGAAACATATTATTATTTTAGAAAAATTTATTTTCCTTTTCAAATATCTAATCTAACTGCTTGTTAATAATAGTATAATATATTATAGTTAATTTAAACTCCCAACTATGTTTATCAGAAGCAATAAAATAAATTAAATTTATTTAAATGTCGAAATATCATAAAATAATAGGTAGTAACATGGAATTTACCTTAAAAATTCCTATCATTATGATATGAAAAATTGATTTACATTAATAAAGATGGTTGAGATGTAATTTAGAATATATTTGATATTTCCCCTTCCTCGATGATTCTCATTTCAACCTTTAATAAATCCAAGAATATAAGATAATTTTTAATCCTCATTTTAGTAAAAATCCATGATCATTCCTACCGAGTGCATCATCCACCTTATTTTCCTTCATCTGAGGGTAGAGTATTTAGAATTCATAATCCTTTAGTATTTCTAACCATTTCCTTTTCCTCATCATTAGTATATTTTGGAGAAGGTTTATTTCAACTTTTTTTATACATATATTTTTTAATTAGTAATCCATAATGCTATTACCTATAAATTTTCAATAAAATTGATTAAATATTCATACCCAAGATCACGGGTCTGATAAATCTATTAAAGAATCATTATATTATATGTTAAATAATAAATAAATATATCACTATGTATGAGGACACATCAATGTCCATTTATTTATAGATCAATATGTATCACAAATCTATCCCATTGTGATGGAAATGTCAATAACGGTGTATTGAGATTTCCAAGAATTAATTCATCAAAACGATCCATAAATTCATCAAACTAAATGAAATTATCTCCTATTTATGTAAATTTTGTTAATGGGGTAGAAAATCAAGAATATTTTAAATAAATATCTCATAATAACATAATAATCTTGGAAAACTATGTACCTATATTATATTCAATTGAATTTTTTATTCCATCAATATCATTTTCTATAAATTATTGACTAAATTTCCATCCTAAGAGAAATTATTTCCATGAAAATAGAAATCCTAAAACAATAATTCAATTTTTCAAAACATTTCATATTACTAATTTTTTTACAATACATAAGAATTATTTGAAAACTAATATTATATACAGTATATATTTTAGATTTATTGTATATAGCATCCATAAACCTCGTAATGTAATTATCAAGACTACACATGAATACTATATTAATTAGATCCATCAAAATATGGGGTTAAATATACAATGAAAATTGAGTTATATTTAATTCATAATGTCCGTACCTAAAATGAAATTTCACCTTTTGAATATATTAATTTTTTATATATAGTTGAAAATATCTTGAACTATGATCAACCATTAAATATTTTGAGCTATATCATGTTGATCAAATGAGTAATCAATATGGTATAGATGATACTTCTTCATTATAAAATTGGAATTTAGTTCTCTATAATCGATTCAAAATCTCATAGACCCATATTTCTTTATAAAAAAAAGAATAAGGTCTCTACATTAGGAATCCCTATGACATATATGGCCCATATAACATAAATTCATTATTTTTATCTTTAGTTTAACTAAATTCTCTATGGACATATGATATGGAGTCTTTGACAAAGGTTTACCATCATAGATGATCTCAATGAAAAATATTAACAATAAGGTGGGTTTCAAAGTATTTATTTATGAAACACCCCAATATATTACTAAAAATTAATAAATTCCATATTATAATTATACCTTTCACATTTTAGGTGTATTCTTACATGATTATGATGATGATATATCCCATTTAATGAAATGGGATTCCATATGTCATTCACAAATCACAATCTCATTGTTTCATGATGAAAATTTCACATTAAAATTTGAAATAGAATACATACTAATGATTATATCAATTTTTATCATAGTAATAATAATCAACATAGAGAGCATGATATGTTTGGGTTTTATAACAGGGATAGGCACAAAAAACCTTATTATTGTAATGACCTGACCCCAGTAGACTGGTACTAGTGCCCTACATTATTACATTGGAAAATATAAAGGATTAAAATTCCAAAAAAAATCACATATTAGCAGTTTTGGAAACCCATAACACAACTGGAAATGAAAATAAAGAATAATATAAGCTAAATCTCATTATCTATGAAACTCATTCAATGGATTCCTCTAAAAAGATGGGAAAGGAAACATACTAAGGGTGACCTAAAATACATAATATTGTTATGTATATCAGAATGAATAATGAATCAATATGAATAATAAACATGCCCAAGTAAATAACTGAGAACACATGCCACTAATATAACTCAATAATTAATTGTAAATAATTGAATCACAGTCCATTTAATAAATAAACTGTTAATGAAATGAATCCATAGGTTTTATAACATGAAAATATCATAGAATGAAATATTTATAACTGAAATATCAATGAAGTTTGTTCATAGATGTTGGACGTCATTTCTATGGAACATGAAAACATGTACCTTCAAGAACATTCACATGATTTTTTAATAAAATAGGTGGAAATGGATTAATTTATGGAACTGATTTGTCTCATGAGAACCATTCAATTAAATGAGGATAAATATAGTATTTGAGCCCCACCCACCACTACCTATGTAAATAATTCCTCACATATCAGGTAATATATATAATTAATAAAACATACACCTTATCGAATATCTATATTGAGTAAAGAATATGAATTTATCAATATTTCCCCAGAAATTTATGTAACTATCAATGTGAAAAATAGAAGTGAAAATGTTATAAAAATATGTGAATAACAACATTCATCACCCATTAATGTGTATATTTATGGGAAGTATAGTGTCCAATTAATAATGATTAAAATAAATTGATTTTTTCAAGAGAATAATTTAAAATCACAAAGGAATGTTAGATTGCAAATATAAATTTTACAACTAGGAAATTTTAAAGGAAAACCCATTGGATAAGATAATATAATGTGAAACACAAAATTACAAGAAGTATGAGTGTATAGTTATATTTAATAATATTATCATTTTATAATATATTACCACCATTTTAATTATAATAATTTATTATTTTTAATTTATTGGTTGTAAAATTATTGGTTTTTTTATTACATTTTGACATTTTATTTTCTTGTTCTCACTACATTGATCGTCATTTTATTATTTCTATAGTGTAAATAATTATTTAAATATCCAATAAATTTAATATATATATGTATTAAGAGAAATTTAAAAAATTTAATGATTAAAAATGGGTTGCATCGTTCTTGGGGATGGTAGGTCATACGCATGCAAGAATGCAACGTACATTTCTTATACATATTGAAAATAAATATATGTAAATTATATAAATGTATATTAGAATTATAGTATCATATATATGTGATATATTTTACTTATTTTTATTAAAAAAATTATTAATATATCCCTTGAAATTTGTGAATGAAACACATTGCTTTGAAGAGACGGTAGTCCGCAAATCCTAAACTGGTATTATCATATTCTCAAAACATGAATAACATGAAATTATGTGTTAAAAAATAATTCCATAATAATAAAAACAGTATAAATATTATTTAGATATTACATAATCTATAAATCCATAACTATTTCAATCGTTAAATTCGGTAAATGGAAGAAGGAATGACATCAGGTCGCGAGGAGGTAGTCCACCGTACACATGAACAATGATTTTGAATATCTAATGATGGATGTTTGTAAAATATTGAACTATCAGCGTAAAAAATGTGAGTATATTTAATATTCCACTAATTTTATATAATAATGATATCAAAATAATTTAATGGGGGAGATGAAAATGAAACCAAATAGATCATTGAAAAATGATACCTCTTATTCTGATAAATTCTTTGTGTTTATACTGAAAACATCCATGGTGTTATTTCTCCCAAACGTGAGGATTATGTGATGAGGGAATGAATTTTAGTATATTATTTTTTTCAGAATTTTTATGTGCGAAATTTTTTAATCATTTTGAATAAGAGGAAGGTGTGAGTGCATTTTTATAGTGGAGGAGGAGTGACATTCATGTAAATTTTTGAAAGAGGGAGTTACACCAATTTTTTTTTCCTTCTAATTTGGAGCCAATAATTAAATAGATTTGATAGAAAATAGGGTATTGTTTATAAATTTACATATAATATATTTTGTGAAAGGATTTGGTTCATTTTTTTCATTATTTTTAAGTATTAGTCTCTTGTAATGATAATTTTTCTTTTAATTGTTTTAATTAATTTTTATTACATTAACTAATGTTTTCCGTCAAAAACTAATTTTACTATATTAGAAAATATAAATTAAGGTGATTAAAAATATTGAATTAATTTTTTCAAATTACAACCACTAACGATTAATAATGTAATTTAAGATTTCACATGTAGATGGGAAAAAAGTGAGGGTTTAATGAACAAATATTCAAAATATATAAGGGTTTTTATATACAATTTCAATGTAAAATTTATTTCAATGAACTAAATTGGATTAATTGAGTATCCTTGAAACAAATATTATTTAAAACCAAATTAATACATAATTTTAATATATTAATAAATTATATTGAGAAGAAATTTTCAATTAATTTTATCCATTTTTTAGTATCCATTATAAAATAAAACTTCTCATAAAAATACGAAGAATTAACACTAAAATATTTTTTATATTTGTCATTAAAAATTAATATATATTATTATATATAAATTTTTTAAATGGTCCAAAATTTATATTTAAAATATTTTCTCTATTAACAAGAATTAAATATGCTTTATTTAAATATAACCATTTATTCATAATATTGGAAATGGTATTTTCTTATGACAATAAAATATATTTGATGAATGTAAAAAAATTATTGAATATATAATAAATTAATTTCATTAAAATCATCAACCAATAGTAATGAATATAATTTATTACAATGAAAGTCCTTTTTCACATAAAATATTTTTATAATAAACAAAATTTCTTTATATATAATGGGTTTTTATATTCATTTCAAATTAATTAGAAACAATTGAATTCCACCATAAAATTGTACATTTTTTAATATTATTAATAAACACTAATTTAAGGTTCTAGTTTGTATAATATTATATTAAGTTATAATATTTTAATAATATATTGTTCTTCGGTAAAACCCAAACAAGCATGTAACATAAGTTATCGACAAGAATCATTGTTTCATGAAAAACAAGTTAAATTACTATTTATTGAATTAAAGGATTTATAATATATTATAATTGTAAATATATCATATATTCTTAAGAGGATATATTCATTTCTAGTTGTGGTGATCTGTTCCATAAACTCTATGGAATGAACGTTACTTTTTTGAATTCTTGGAGTACTGCATTCACCTCGCCTTGTTTAAACAATGTCCTCACAATTAATACTTGATCTCCATAATATACGGATTGATATTTGGACAGAAACTATTGTCTACAAACCCACATCAATAATAGAGTAATTAGAACAACTTATAAATAATATGGAAAAAATGAGAAGGATACCACAAAACTAGGCATTCAAATAGGGTAACATTAGTGAATATTGGGTATGGAAGAGAAACATAACTATAATGTTCTAATGTAGAGTGATAAAAAAATGTTCAGATAAAATTTTACGGCCAAATAACCATAAACCATAGTTACAAAATATGTCATTGATATCATAAAAATGATGATAATTGGAAAACATTTGTGTTTCAAAACCATTTTTCAATAGATTTGGGGAATTTTTTCATTCTGTGAGAATATAAATTTATATATGTTTATATTTCATAAACAAATTATTATCCTTTTTTCATTCCCTAAACCATTCATACTTCATTTGTTAGAAAAATTTTATTAATATGGTTAAGTAATACATTAACCTATAAAACCTCATACAAAGATAAACATCAACCATTTCCTAAATGGGTACCCATTCAAAAGATTATAATCCAACAATTTAGAATACTTTAAATTGTTTTTAGTAGTATAAATATATATTGTAAATATTAATCATCATTATCTCTACATCAAGAACATATTGAGGCATGTATTTCCCTCAAACAAAAGTTTTCCAAAAAATAACTTACTAAAAAATTACTTCTCTAAGTATAATTAATCATTTTACTTAAAATCATTTTTGAAATAGTAAATTAATTAAATCCTAACATAATTCATAATTAAAATGATGATAACATCGTCAATAAAATACTTTTTTAATAAATATCATGGATCCAAATAAATAATTACCTTAAATATTATATTTTTTTTATGATAACAACGTATGTTGATGTTGATCCCATATCTCATTTTGGGATATATTCCTAGGATTATTGGGGATTTAATTTACATAGTGACCCATATCTTTATAGTTGTATCACTTAATTGTTGTGTTTTACATCATACTATTTAATTATTTTTCCTTCTGACCCATTTCTCTACATTTATAGAAAACTATAAATCCATTCAATAATTTACAAGGGTTATTCATTCCGTAGTTATAACATGTGGAAAAATCATTATTTCCATTATTTCATTTTATTTATTATTTATTCCTCCAACATCATATTATGTTGATTCCTTTTTAAGAAATTATACATTGTGAATTTTTTATCTATCTCGATTGCACATAAAAATATTTCATCATATAAGGAAAATTATTGAGACGACATCACCCTTATGAGACTTGTGATAATTCAATCAATGAAATGATCAATATTGTTTTTCGTCTTGTATATGAAACCTATAGAATACCTTGATAACCTAGAAATTGTATCTTCACACATAGTCACACATTCTTAAACCTTATTTCATTATACTTGAGAAGATTCTCTTTATCTTAATATGTTGATCAGAAATGAATTATTTATCAAATATTGTCATCATAAAAATTATCCATTCTATGAGATCTATTCCATATTCCCCCATGTATTTTTGATAAATGACCACCATGGATCAATATTTTTTCATGACAGTACAACACATGTGTAAATTATTCCTTTTATCTATATCCCAAATACATAAATATCATATCCAAAGATATAATTCATTGACCATTTCCATTGGATAAATTATACCACAAAATAATGGGGTACTTTTTCACATAAAGTGATCGATCAACGTATAATGTTTTTGTGAAAATGGTTTCTCCAACACTGAAATGTTTTTTTACACTCAGATGAATCATCCCTAATATATCCCCCACTTCATAAGTTCTAAAAAAATATATATTAACATTATCCTTAGGGAACCCTATACATTGGCCATAAGTATTAATACACATCTGACATCCAAGTGCCTTTGATAAAAATTGGCATTTAAAAGATTAGAATACAATATTATGAACTTTATATAATTATATATAATTTATAATACATAACAAAAATTGAAAATATTATTCATCACTAAACTCATAATAATTAAATTGTTTCTTTGGGGAAATCATTACATTCAAATCCATCATAATGGTTTTTAAATAAATTGAGATTTTTCCTACTAATATCCCCTATCAGTGTAAATTTTTGGTGCACAGTAATATCAGTTGTCGTGTACCATGATATGATTTGGTTAGGACATACACACCATTTTGGAGTTATTATTCCTAGTTACATATATTTCAAAACCACGTTCACTTGTAGTATCTCGAAATTGATGTAATTATAGAAAGGCCCATATAATCTAAACATTACTAATGTTAGATTATTCTCTTCTATACATATCCTAAATATATGCATTATGGTTATGTTTCTGGATCTAGGTTTTCTAATATATTGATCCCAAGGTTTCTAAAAAAGATTCATTAATAACAAATATAATGACAAGACCCCATTAGCCCAAATCAGGTTCCTTCATTTTCTAAATTATATTATATACAATACTAAAATCCCAATGAAACAAATAGTCTAGTAGTTTTATAAAATGATATTAAAGAAATTATACCCATAATGTTATGGGAAAATAAAAAAATAATAACATAAGTATGATCTCGACATCATTGAAACTTATTAAAAGGGAACATATTCATATCCTAGGGAAATGAAACATAATCATTTGGAGATATAATGATTGTTAATGGTATATAAATAATATGAAAAAATGAATCTATTAGAATAATAAAAATTTAATTGTATGTATCTATGAACACATTCTACTCAAATAATTGGATAAGGTATAAACAATATTTAGGTCAAATAATTGAAACACAAGCTATTTATTCATTAAACTGAGAATGAAATGAATACATAGATTTTATTTTATGAAAATATTTTTTATAAAAAAATAATAACTAAATTATAAATGCTGGAAATGCCTAATTATTGTATGTCAGGTTTGAGTCACATGAAAACATATTCCATCATAATGGTTTAAAACTAGTGGTAGAAACAAATTTAATTTGTGTAACTTTTTTTTCTCATGAGAAGTAGTCGATGCATCGAGGAAATATATAAATTATAGGACCACTAATAACTTCTTTTATAAATAGTTCTTCATATATCGAGTAACCATTTTAATTAATAAGCAATATTCATTAAAAAATATCCTTATTGAGTAATGAATGCCCATGTTATCAATATTTTTCCAGATAACCAAATAAATTTCAAATAAATATATTTTGTAAAAATGGAAAAAGTATTAGTGAATAATAGTATCCATCTAATAAGAATTTTTATATTTCAGGGAAATGTTGTTTCTAATGAAAATTTATTAAAATACAGTGATTGTTTCAGCGAAAGCTATCAATCATTAAAGAATGAGAAATTTCGTAGATAAATTTTACAAATTTTTAATTTTATAAGAAGCCCCTTGGGTGATGTAATTCAACTTTCATATTAAAATAAAATTATGTATGATTTTATAAGTATTTTAAAAGAAATTTTTTTTTCATACACCACATTAATGTTTATTGGTCCATAATAACAAATAAGTCTCAATGGAATTCATATTGAGATGAAAGCACTTACATCAAGATTGATTTTTGTTGAATGCTCTTTATAACCTTATATTGTGGTTTAATGCATTTTAATAAATTTTTATAGAATCATATTTATATTTATAATGTCATATAGGATCCTTTTATGATATATTACCACCCCTTAGTTAATAAAATTTCATTATTTTCATAGTTTCAGGTGTTAATTTTTTTTAGTATCATTTGACTTGTTAATTTTTTATTATTACATTGATTATAATTTTATTTTTTGTAAAATTTAAATAATATTTATAATATTATATATATTTAGTATATTTTAATTTATAGTAATCCATAAAATTTCATAATGTGAAATTGAATGCCCCGTTCATGGAGACACTATATCGTATATAAAACTAATTACATATATTTATAGTATGTAAAAGCTTTACATGTAAAAGATATATATATATACTAATCCCATTAAAATTTGTATTTCATATATTTTTAATATTTTTATCAAAAACAATCATAATAACTTTTATGTAATGTGTGAATGATTCACATGGCTTTGAGGACGCGGTAGTGAGCATATCCACAAAATAGAGTTATATTATTACCAAAAAAATGAATTCATGATATTACGTGTAATAAAATAATTCCAGAATAAAATGTACATTATGAATATTATATATATCATATATAAACCATAAATCTTGCATTATTTTCATCCATCAAATGTAGTAAACTAAAGAATGAACGACATAGATTTGCGAGGTGGTCGTCTCCCGAAATCAAGAACAATAATTTTGTATCCCATTTGATGGATTTATGGGAAACAGTATGATAAAATCCTATCAAAAAAATTTATCATTATATTTATGATACAGATGAAATTATATAATCATGATATAAAAAAAATTTAAGGGGTGTAAATGTAAATGATAAAAAAGTTATCATTGAAGAATGTAACATATTACTCAGGTAACTCATTTTCATTGATACCAATAAGAAACTAGGATTGATTTATTCATAAATAAGGGACTATTTTATGTGGTTACAGTTGTATAGAGTTTATTTAGGTTGATTTTCAGTAATCCAATGTTTCACACCAAGGGTTTTTTTAACCCTTTGTTCTGCAACATTGTTGGATCTTGGTATTTCTCATGAGGTTAAGGTGTGAAAATATTTCAATTTTGAGGAGTTTGTTTTACTATTTTTGATCATAGATTTATTAATTTGGATTTTCGGGATTTTTTGGTAAAATTTTTATTTTTTTGGCTTTCCATTATCTTGTGCAAAAGTATCACACAGTTTGTCAAACCGTGCATCTCTACCTAGGTAACCATGCGACCTAGTGAACTTTTTTGAAAAATTCATCGGGAATGATTGGCGCATGGTTTAAAGTATATGAAACCAAACCATGAATGTTAACAGGTTTGTCTAGTATTGGGTACATGGTTTCATAATATTTGCAACAAATCATGTGAGCTTCTGAGGTCTACAAATTAATGAAATTCCAAATATTCCCTCTCAGTATTTGTAACCCCAAATTCCTCATACTCATCACTCATAGTTTTAAGACCCATAACAAGTTCCTACCTTTCTATACATGTCTCTCCTCATCTCCCATGTTCTTTATCGAGGTTTTCATTTAGATTCTGGGGCTACATTTCTCAATGTAATCACATCATCTCTTCGTTTTCTTCCTCTTTCCCCAATATTATCTTTTGAAATTATTTTTACTAAGTAATGTGGATGTTGGGTTTTCACTTATATTTATTTAGGTGGGTGGGGGTTCATTTATAGGGTTTCTCATGGAATATCAAGGTCTTTGGAACCATTGTTTTGTGGTTTTGGGTGAGCTTGGTTTATGTTCCATGGATTTCTAGTAGGTTTACTTTGGCACTAAAAATTTATTAGTTAAGACCTCTTAGTTTCTTAATTTTCGAACCAATATTAAATGTTTAATATTTTAGTATTATTTTTGGTTTATTTTTTTGGTGTGAAAAGTGGCCATTTCTCCCATTTTGTGCGATAAATTCCATTGTTTTGTTAATTATTTCATAACATGTTTTTGATGAAATTCATTGTTAATTTTTATTGATATTTTAGGACATTTAATGCATGAAATGGAATTGAATGTATATTTGTAACATCTAAATGGTTGTTTTGGGATTCTCAGAAGACTCTTTAAATGGTTTGGCTATTGAGAAAAGAATGTAATGTTAGGGTGGATTGTGGCCCAATTTGACATTTTGATGAAAATGGATTTAATTTGTAAATGGGGTGGGGGTGATTTAACATAATTCATTAATAAATTATTCTGACATGGGAAGTGGTGTTATATCTCCTTTTTGGAAGGGTTTTTTCATTTAATATTGATTTTCATGTGATGTTTTCAAGTGGAGTTTTTGGAAATATTATGAATGTTGTGAAAATGTTTATCATGAGAACCTTGAATTAGTTAAAATTCATGCATTAGTTATATTGAATGGGTGGTATGTCCACACTTTGGAATCCTCATGAACAATTTATTTTTATTTATTGTTTATTGTAAGTGATTGATCGTTGGGTTTATTCGTGTTGGTTCCTGTTGTGTGAATTATTTTATAAGATATATTTTATTACGATTGGATTCCCATTTAGAATTAGTAGAAACACCCCCTTTCCTTACATATTTATATAGATAACCTATCATAATAATTGAATTATCTAAGAACAATTACATCAAAAGAAATATTACACATTAGATAGTGGACCATAGTAGGGGGATAAATTTTTGTTTTATTCATATTTGATTGTGCCCCACGATCTGTACCAGGTGTGGTGTGGCCGATCTTGTGAAGTTTTTTTGATGTCAAAATTTGATTCATTATTTCTGAGATCAGTCAACAAATACTAGTATGTTATGTATTATTAATGAACTCATAGGTTCCTCCCATATATATTGTAACTTAATTTCATATGGTAGGTTATTGTGATACATGATTAGTTAGTTACTCTTGTCTGCTTATATCTATTTCCATTATATTGTGATTATTTTGGTTCTCTCATGTGTGCTGTATTTATTTGAAAAGGGATGATTTATTTTTCAATGTCTTATGGAAAAAATTTCTATTATAATGTTTTTATACTATTGATCCAACTGTGACATGATAACATCACTTTCCCTTTGAATAAGTTATCATTTTGTTAATGGAAGAGAAGATGGTTTTAGAAATTAAATAGTGAAATATACCATGATTTTTTTTATGTTGAAAAAGTGTGGAAATGAATTAATTTTATATATTGTATTTCAATATTGAAATTGATTTTTATTTTATTTAAAAGGATTTTAATTGTGGATAGATTGTACGTATATGAATATTGAGTTTTAATACTCATTTCTATATTTTCAGATTATTTTATGTTTTTGAAGAAGGTTTGGGCATGTTTTAGATCTTCGTGGGGGATTTTTGGTCTTACTATTGGGGAGTGACCCTTAGAGTCAGATGGAGAAATTGTGGTGATCAGGTTTAGTTTGGGTTTTATTGTTCAGTTTGTCGAATTTTTTAGATTCTTATATAATGTTATATAGTTTGGATATTATTATAAATAAACGGTTCTTATTTTTTTATATTTAAATAGTTTTGTTTTTCTATTTATTTATATTGGTCAAAATCATTCCCACATTTTTCTATGTTGATTCCCAACACTAAATTCTATCCCATTGGGATCAGGAATGCCTTTGGGCCTTACCATGGATCTGCTCAGGTGACCAGTTCAGGGTTAAAATTGTTTGGTTCATGACACAATTATATTGAGATATGTTAATATATGGGAGGGGTTATTTCCTATTAATAGTGGAGGATATGTGTCATTCCTATAAATTTTTGAATCAGGGAATTCCATCCACATTTTTCTAGGTCTTGTTGTTACAATAAGGAACCAATTTATACAAATGGGAGGGAATGGTCTAATTAGGTACAAAAATTGATTTTGGACATGTTTCTAAGAAATTTTTATGAGTGTATCTTTTTTATTATTATTTCGATTTACATTTTATAGTTACATCCACCCTTCATTTTTTGTTTTCAAATTAATTTGTTAAGTGTTTCATATTTAGTATGTCAAATTATTAATTTTATATTTAATGAAATAGTGATTGGATTATTATGGAGATTATTCCATTGAAATGATATGAATATTACCTTCATTTCATCTTTTTATATTGAAATCCCATTCAATTTTACATTTGGTGAAAAAAGTCACTAAATCTTTTACATTATGTTGAAGTGATATTATATTTTAAAGCTTATAATAAATTCAGAATTATAAAAATATATTGATCAAAATTGAATAGATTGTGAGAAAATTATACCATTTGATATATATAGGAGTCACCTAAACATCAATTGTTTATGTGGATATCTAAAAATAATTTTAAACCACTCAATAAAATCACAGATGTTTCTAGAGAAGTTTTTAAAATGTACACTGAACAGAAATGAAAACCTATAGTATTTATTTTTCATAAATTTATATAGCTATCAGAATAACACGTGAACTATGGATATGTAATAATAATAAGTTTTTTATTGATTTAATTAGTTTACATAAAATGCTAAAAAAATGGATTGGATGGTCAATAAATTCACTGATGTTTGGGAATGTAGATTCCTAACTACAGTTTTCCAAAATGTTATTTCATCAGTTTATCGAAGTAATCCGGTGTTGTAGAAATAAGATTGATTGGATTATTGATCCATTGAAGATATAATGAGAATTTCTAAAAATAAGACTTTTTGGATTAAGTCTTAATCAGATTGTAATGTGCTCAATGAAATTCAGTGAATCCTGATGTTATGTGGCCCATATTTTTCAAATACACTATTTATACCCTATAATGTTAAGCATAATGTAAGGAATGAACCCTACATTTGATAAATGTGCATATTTATTATCAACAATATATTAAAAAGTGTGCATATGGATCAAGAAACCTACATTCAGAGAATGATAATCACAATGAATATCAACCGTATGTTAGAGTTTGGATTTAGTATTCAAACCCTACATTCGAGAAAATGAATGTATGGTTAATCAATGATACATTTGCAATCTACCATGAAATTGAATGATTAATGTATGAATCCCCAAACCTACGTTACATTGTTCACTATGTTATATACAAAATAAATTATTGATAAGGAACCATACATTGGTATGAACCCTAATCTATGAAAAGTAACCATACACTATATAGTTGACCCCTACATTTGGTATTTTTCATTACAAAATGGAACCCATTGTTTGAAATTTCAATGAATGTGTTTTAAATAGCAGATATTATTTGAGATTTTTGAAATTACCTTCTCAGTATTAATGATCATTATACGGTAATTGTTTGACTGATTCAAAGGCTCGCATGGAATTGATTAAATCATTCCTATTTTTAAGGGATGTTATGGATCTAATTCAATGATATGATTTATAATATTTATGATTAATTGTGCTGATAAGTTTGGGGAACTATTTTGACTATATTTTAAAATGTATGAATGGATTTAAATAGGCGTTTTAGATTATTCAATGCTGCTTTAATTATAGGGATATAATTGTATGATTAATTCAATTTATTTTTAATTCATTTATTAAAGATTTATTATCCAATAATGAAAAGGTAACAGTGTTTTACGATTCATTGAATATTTATAAATGATATTGACTCAATTTATTTTCGGTATTGAAGGAAAGAGGAATTATGTTTCAATTTTTGGATATATATTCTCTATATATATTTCTCTAGGGAGGGAAAATAATATACACAATAAAGAAAAGTGGAGATGGGAATAATCAATTAAAATGATGAAACTGAAAATATTCATATTATTTCTTAAACACTATTGAATAATGAATTTAAATTCTTTTTAAATTCTTTTTCTATCATGGTGTGAAGATGATAGAATCATGTACAATCATTGAATGATCTATTTTATACTTTCTTAAAAATAAGAATAAGATTTCATGAAGATTATTTTGCTTCTACTGTTATTCTACATTTTGAATATATGATTTCATCAGTCAGTTACTATTTTAAACTATGAAGTTCAATCTATATCATCAACAAAATCAATATCTATTGATTTTCTAGAGTATATATTGCATTGACACAATCATGGTGGAGGGTCTATTTCTTAGACTAAGAAGTGGAAATTTGATTCACAGTAAAATTTCTAGAAGGTGATATAAAATCTTTGTAAGGGGTTAAATTATTTCACTTAGTTGTGGTTTGAATGGATTTGTGAAAAGAGGATCTAATTTTGAAAATCACAATTCTTGTGGATTAGAGAGTTAGTGGAGTGGAGTATGGGATTTTTATGCCCCCAAACACTATAAATCATTATTCTTTTTTCCTTAATCTATATCCGATGTTGCTTGAATTTAAGAGAGAAGTAAAGGATCAATTAATTTCATGAGGGACATTATAATATTTTCAATATTTGTAAAAGGATGCAATTCACGCCCATTATGTTGATCATACCATGATTCACTGTGTAATTTTTTCATTTTCACCACTCTGCTAAACTTATTTTATATTAAAAATTATAAAAATAATGAAAAGATGAATTCCAATTTTGAATAATTTTATATGTTTTTATCACTGTTATAATGGTCATTGTTACTTGTTTTAATGATTCCATTGTAGGAGGAGGTGAATTGGATGGCCCATGATGATGTCCAAGAAAAATTGGCCAAACTACACAGGATCGAAGAAAACATGTGGATTAATACGCACACTTATACTAGACCATGAATCCAATTGGGATGAAATTTCGTGGCCTAGTCCAAAATTCATTGGGATACATTTCATATGAAGGAACAAAAGACTCATTCGGCCCTCTGGTGGCCCAACCAACCAGATCTGTCCAGCACACCATATCTACACAGAGTCAAAAGTGGGGTGATGTGATCGGTCCATATCTCATGCTATATGTGTCCAAATTTTTCCAAACATTTTTTGGAGATAGAATGTATGTGGGGATAAAATTTTTCTATTTTCACTTAATCGATATAAGGTTTTTTAGAGGTCAAAACACCTGTGACATGTGGTTTTAAGAATACTGTGTGCTCAAAACCACCTTCCTATTTTCCTATAAAACTGATCCTTGAAATTATCATTTTAAATTTCGATGAATAAGTGAATATATTCCATTTTGGAGTCTTATAGGAGTATCCTATTCATCGTAGATGTTCTGGAGGCCCTTATCCTCATAGGGGGATCAAGAATGAAGAAGGAGTTCCACCCTAGCTTCCTCCTCTCGATGTCGAGCTAAACGGTGGGTGTTCATTGTGAGGGAGCTACACTAATTTAAAGTGTGTTATAGAACTTGTAATACAATTGGTATGATGTAATTTGGGATTGAAATAATTTCATTTAGAATTATATTACTTTGATTTATCTTTTATTTATTTAACCAAATGAAATGATATTTACATTTAACCGATTGGAGAGATGTTTGGAGTGTGTGGCTTGTATTGTTTCGATTGGATAGCACATGAATCCTTAGATTCCCAAAATATTAGAGATTTCAATTTTTTTGGATGTTTTTATACCATTCATGTGATCTGGACCTTGTTTACATGATTGTTATGTCAAGGTTTAGCTCAATGTTCTCTGATATAAGAGCATGTAAAGTAATCGAAATTCCGATTGATTTGAAACAAAGAATTACAACAAACCATAATTAATATCCAATAAAAATGAGCTTTAAATGTGTGTAGTGAATCCAAAATGAACCCCTTTAATGTTATAATTAATAAAAACCTCATTTTCTTTCCAAAAATTAAACTCATTAATTAATTCATTTCATCCAAAAATTGTTTTCAAAACCACCCCCTATTTATGTACTTCTTATTAAAAATTCACCCTCTAAACCCACCAATGATCCTTTAGAGACAACCTAGGGTCTACCATATACTATAAATCAACATTAAAATCATAATAAATTTTCCACTTCATGACAACATAGTAAAATTTTGGCAGCATTGCTGGGGAGCACTTTGCTTTTTAGAGCGTGGTTTTTATATGGTTTTTTTAATTTTTCAGAATATTTATTGGTTTTTTATAATAATTTCTTAATACATTTTTGTTATGATCAATTTTTTATGTAGGTTCTGTGCATGATAAGTTCTTCTCTAGGAGATTTAGCACCTTTCAAACATGAACTCCAGAGGACCCTACGTCAATGACACCAAGACACCGAAGACAACACTTTAAACGAGGACACACCACATATTGAAACTCTTCTTCACCCTTCATCTTCAAATGAAAATTACTTCAAAACTAAAATTAACATGAATAACATGGATGAAAAAAATTGAACACTAAAATAACTAACCTCACATGATGTTGATATTCAGCCCACACACATTTAATTATAATGCAAGGCACCCAATTGTGAACTAAAATATTGTTTAATTAATCTATTACCAAGATCTCGTGTACATCATGGAGATGATCCATACATGAACGTAAAATAATTTCATATTATTTGTTTATCATTAAAACCAGATAATGTGGATGGGGAACAATTAAATCTTATATCATTCACATTTTCTATAGAAGACACTAGGAAATATTGGATATATTATTTTACTTCCTTAATAAGAGGTTTGGAAGACATGAAACACATTTTTCATGATTTTTTTTCCAACCTCTCATAGTGAAATAATAATAAAGGGAATATTTGGTATAAGACAATCTAAAGGGAAGCACTGCATGAATATTGGGAATGTTTTAAATGATTATGTTCTAGTTGTCCACACCACAAAATAAGTTACCAACATTTAATATAATATATTTATGAAGGTTTAATAACTATTGATAGAAATATGATTGATGCTGCTGCAGGTGGTGTGCTAGTAGATAAGACTCAAATTTCTTTTATAACTATAATTGATAACATTTCACAACACACTCAAAAATTTGGTACAATGTCTAGCATACCCATTCGATTTGTCCATGAGGTGAAATGTTCTGAATTTGAGGAGAAGGTGGAGAGGAAAATTGAGGAGGTAAGTACCCTTCTATGAAAACTTGCTCTCTCCCAAGTGAAATCTCAATATCCTCCTCCCATACATTATGGTATATTTTCTTGTAAAACCCACTACTCTACCTAATTCCCCCAATTAAGAGAAAATTATGATAGTTCTGAGGCAATCTTACCAGGATACACCTATAACCATCCCTTTAGGAAATAACCATACAATCCATCCATCTTTTGGTGGAAGGAGAACCAAGCCTATATTCTAGGGGTATTCAATCCAACTTCAAAAATAATGGAACTAACCAAGGCAGATAATTCATCCACCATCACTACCCAGAAATCCTCAACCATCCCAATGTAATTTCCATCATACCCCTCCAAAAAACGATCATAACCCATATGATATGATGAATCAGATGGTTTAAAACAATATTTAATTCCAAAAGACCACTCAGGAAGCTATACAAATCCTCAAACACCAATTAGCCCAACTATCTAACTCAGTGGGTAAGATTCAATGTAACAGATCTGGTAAACATCCATCTCAACCTGTAGTTATCCCTAGGGATAAAGGAATTGTTACTTCCATCACCCATAAGAGTGGAAAACAAATAGAATTTAAAATTAATCATCCATTAGATTAACCCACTCTTGAGGAATCCTCCATCCGAGCCATAAAAAATGTTCCAAATATTGAAGAACCTTGTCCTGAGAGAATCCCTTCCAAAGGAAAGAGTGTGTATATAGATGTTTCACCTAGCCCATCCATTCTTATTCCATTTTCTCCAAGGGACACCAAACCATGAAAACAAAAGTAAACTGAACTTGATAAGGAAATATTGGAACATTTAATGAAAATGAAGGTTAGCATTCCATTGATTGATGTTGTGATGAAAATTCCTCGGTATGCCATGTTTCAAATGGATATGTGTACAAAACCAATGCGACTTCGTGGAGATGAGAATGTGAGATTGGGGAGGAATGTTTCAGAATTGATAGATCCATCACTTCCAACCTAGTGCATTGATCATGGAACATTTTCAATTCCATGCACCATAGGGGAGTATTCTTTTTCTAATGATATGCTTAATTTAGGCGCTTCTATAACTGTGTTTCCTTAATCTATTTACTCTACATTGTAGGTCGGGGAACTGAAGCCCACTGGAATTATGGTTGAACTTGCTAATCAATGTACCCATACCCTATTGGTGTGTTAGAGGATGATCTTATGAGGGTTCAAAATTTAATTTTTCCTGCTGACTATTATGTGCTTAAAATGGAAGATGATATGATGAATAGACATTCCCCAATTATATTTGGGAGACCTTTCCAAAAAACTTCAAAAAACCATAATTAATGTTCATAATGGTATATTATCGATGGAATTTGTTGGTGACATAATCCATTTCAACATCCATTTTTCCATGAATCACCCATCAGAAGAACAATCCTCCCTCTAAGTAAATTTAATTGATGAACTCCATTCCCCTGAAAACACTTCATATCATTCCCCTGATAACATTTCTGGGCATTCATCATTGATTGAAATTCTAGGAAATGATTCATGAATTTATTTTTGTAGTGGATTAGAAAAATTTCATGAATCTTTATTAATTGATGATTTCTCAAACATTGAGGATCCACTGACCATCGATGATACTTCTAATCTGTTAAAAGCTCAATCCTCTATTGAGGACGATACCATTGAGTAGTGAGATGAGATTAGTGACCACTCACATTCACACACACTCCCATAAATCTAAAATTCATCAGAATTGGAATTGAAATCATTTCTTCATGATTTAAAATATTCATATCTTGATAATGTAAACATGTTTCCCATCATCATTTCATGTTCACTCCCTCTTGAGAATGAATTGTGGATGTTTTTTAGAGAGTATATAAAAGAATTGGGATGGAATCTTGATGAAATTATTTATATTAACACATAAATTTATACACATAATATTTTTTTAAATGATGAGGCTATACCAGTGAGGCAGCCACAACGTCGACTGAACCCAAACCTCATTGATGTTATGAAAAATTATGTACCAAAATTATTGGTTGCTGGAATTATTTACCCACATATCTGGCATCCAATGGGTCTGTCCCATTAATGTAGTTTCTATAATTACTATACATACAGTAATGAAAAATGAAAATGATAAATTGGTTCCAACTCGTGTGGAGAATAGTTGGTGTGCTTGTAAAGACTATCACTGAATAAACCAACACACTTGGATGTACCATTTCTCTTTTCCATTCATTGGCCAAATAATAGAGAGGCTAGAGGGAAAGTCCCACTACTGTTTTCTTGATATTTAATCTGGATACTTTCATGTGCATATTTCCCCCGAGGATTAGGAAAAGACCACATTTACATTCCCATTTGGCACATTTTCCAATATAAGGATTCCATTTGTTCTTTTCAATGCTTCGGGAACCTTCCAAAGATGAATGGCTAGTATTTTTTTGGATTACCATGAGAATTGCATGGAAGAAATCATGGATGATTTCACTATTAATGGATCTTCTGTTGATTAGTGATTGAGTAGTCTTGGTTTATTCCTATGTCACTCTATTGAAATGAATCTTGTATTAAATTATGATAAATGACATTTCATGACGTGATAAGGTATAGTTTTAGGGAATGTCATTTATAGGGATGGAATCCAAGTAGACAAATCAAAATTGAATGTCATTTCTTCCTTACCATTCCCCAAAAATGTATGGGATGTGCATTTCATCTTAGGTCATGCTAAATTTTACCGTCGTTTCATTCGTGACTAATGTAAAATTGAAATCCCCCTCTTATGATTACTCCCAAAATAAAAAAAAAATTGTTTTTGTTAAAGAATGTGAGAATGATTTATAATTGTTCAAATGGAGTCTCACATCACCCCAAGTAATCCAACCACCTCGGTGTGATTACCATTTGAGCTCATCTGTGATGCCTCTAACTATGTAGTTGGGGAAACCTTATCACAATGGTCGATCGAGCTACACATGTCATTTCATAAGCATCACGTACATTAGACCCTTCCCATGTAAACTAAACGAAAAGTGAAAAACAATTCCATTACATTGTGTTTTACATGGACAAATTCATATCATACCTTTTGGGGTGCAATGTCATTGTGTTCTAAGACCATACAGTCCTCCGATATCTACTTAAAAAACTGAAAGACAAACCACACCCCATTCCTTGGGTACTCCTCCATAAAGAATTAAATCTATAAATTAGAGATAAAAAATATGCAGAGAATTTGGTGGATGAACATATTAGTAGGATCCTCCCTTCATCAGAAATTAACTCACCCCCTCTATTCCAATTAATGACTTTTTTCATGATTTAAAATTGTATTGTACCACCTGAGAATTTTATGTGAAATATTTTGTTTTTATGTTATATGAAT
This sequence comes from Viscum album, assembly GCA_963277665.1. NCBI lineage: Eukaryota > Viridiplantae > Streptophyta > Magnoliopsida > Santalales > Viscaceae > Viscum > Viscum album. Next base: position 1,147,199,267 of record OY728121.1, on the reverse strand, counting down.
CATCAAAGGAATCTTTCACTACACACAACACTAGCTTGGCTTGCTTTACACGCAACAGCGGCTTTCCTCGATAGCTTGTGTCGTACGCAATACCGAGTTTCACTAAATAATGATATGCTATTAATATATTATTAAAACTAGCTGTTATGAATAGTAATAACCACTTTTTGAAATTTTATAAATATTATTTTTCAAAATGGACTTAATTTTTGGATTCGGAAGATCGAAATTAGCCTAGGGTGAAATTTTGGTATTTTTCTGAAAACTTTCAATTTTTGATGAATAGTGGAGCCACTAAGTGGTAGTTAAAAAAACTGATTTTTTCATAAAACATAATTTTACCACTTCTGTGAGTGGAATTTCGAAAATCCGAGAGACACGGTTGATGTCAGTAAGTAAAATGTGGTTCAATGAGATGAAAATAATTTTTTGGTGAATAGAAACTTTTCACGTTTTTTACCAAGGTTAAAAGTAAATAGGGTAATTAAGGGTAAAAATGATATTATTGTTACCCTAACACATGTCCTATTTCTATTGGTCAAGTGTAATTCGACCAAAAACAACCTTAGGAATAAAATATGACCATTTAGTCCCACTTAAATTAGATTAGGACATTTATTTTTAATTTATTTAAAGAAGGGTTAAAATAGTTATAATCAATGTTTAATAAGTAATTCATTTTTAATATGGGGTATTACATTAGATAAATTCGACTATAAATATTCATTAGAAATATAAAACTATTTCCTACATAATGGTATTTTATTTGTAATTTTTAGACTTTAAATAATTTAATGTATTTATGACACAATGATGATGCAGTAATTATCTTATTAATGAAATATTGACATAATTGATGTTATAAATACCCAAATAAATGTAATTTTAGACATTTAATGAATTATAATAATTTTATAGGTTAACAGGACATGTTATTACTGATTTATGTAACTTGGTTCGAACTAATCATTCTGTTATGATTTTCACAAAAATCAATTACTAAATAGTGTCAAAATTGACATAAAATGGTTTTTAAAACAAATATTATATTATTAATTGTTATTTTATTCATTAAAAATATAAGGTTCGGCCAAATTAATTAGATAAGGTTATATATCTTAATAATAAACCACTTGGGGTTCGTTTGGCTTGATATAGTATTTTTATTAACCTTATAGTGTAAGAAAACAAGAAGACATGGTAAAAGTTAAATTATCTTATTTAAAGTTAAATCTAAATGATAAAGTTAAAATTGATAACGAAACTTGTCTAAATTCTATTGGATGAGAGTATTTCGACCCCTACCCACCTTATCTTCGAAATATATCAATTTGGAGCTATTAAAAACCGAATTTGACTTTATAATAAAATAATATTTTTTGTTATTCCAAAGGTGCCCCTCTCCTCCCTTATAAAAGGGAACCTCCTCCCCCTCTTTCTCACACCACATTGAGTCTTCAAGCTCGGCCAACCCCTACCAATTTCTCCTCTCCACTGCCCTAGAAACATCCTAGAGGTTCTGATCTTCTTCAAAGACCTATTTTAGTACCCTAAAAGGAGGTCTCAAAGAAGCACTTCAATGAAGAGATAATGTTCGTTACCAATTCTTTCATCTTTATTTCTTCTTCCACTTATTCTTCTTTAGTTGTTTCATTATGATGTAATAAAATAAGTATCGATCATATACTGATATGTTATTATAAGTATGAAAAAACCCAATTTCACCATCTATCCATCCTACGGAAAAAGAAATCACCGCGCGTGCGTACGTACGGAATACCGTCTCCATGCCGTGGTGTAATCTATTTTCTGCCACCACCTTACTTGGATGGGTATAATGGTGTAAATAATGAATATATATGATTATTATAAAGTGATATTGATTTTTAAATAGTATACATACACTCCAATACAATTACACGATCATAGGAATGATATCATCACTCGTGCGTACGTACGGAATACCGTCTCCACGATGTGATGCGACTCATTCTACATGATCTTCATTTCATAATGATTATATAAATGAATTGAATAAATGAATATGATATATATTACACTAATACCATTCTATAAATAACGTGTATATAACCTAAAGAGGAGAATAAGAATTTATTCGACAAAACACGCATAAGAACAAAAAGTAATAAACACCCGAATAACAAGTAGTAATGAAATATTATTAATAAGAAGCTAAGAATATGACAATATATGATATCATAACAATATGTATGATTCTGGAATAAGTCAATAACATTATTTAAATCATTATACTGGAGGTTCGGACACTTACGAAGAAAATCGGACCTAAGGTAAGGGAAATATCACAATCTCATTTTTATCTGATATTCTTTATACTTTGGAATTTACTAGGGTGTATTTTATCATCCACAACCATGTTTACTCAATATGTTATATTTATATCCTTATACAATATTTTATATCCAATTTTACCCTTCGGTGAGTTTTTAGTAAATGATATGAAAGCAATATTTTTTCGTTTTTCATAAGAGGTACTTTTTGAATTTTCTGAAAAAAGTACTAGAAGAATGTTTATTTAACTTCTTCGGCATGAATGGATTTTTAAAAAATTATTTCCAAGAATATTCATTTACATTTTTTCAAGTTTATTTTGAAACAACTTCTTTTAGTTTAAAATTATATGACATGTTAAGAAAGGAAAATGTTTTTGAAGTAGAAAGGATATTTTCCTCAAGAATGGAGTTAATGTGTTTTATCAAAATTATTTTCCATCTATGATAATATAGGGTTCTGTTTCTATCCCTATTATTACATTGATTTGATTATGTTGTGATGGAATTATTTTTATGAATTCCATTATCTTATATGAATTGTTTGAGGATGTCACGATGTTTATGATTCCCATTTTTATTACATCGGTTATGCAATGATGTATGATTTATGATTTTGTGGCACACATAAGAATGGTTTAATTATGAGATGGGTGGGACCTATATCTCCCTCCAATGAATTGGGTAAAGATTTTATATCTCATGATATAGAAAAGGCTGGAACGGTAGGTTATACCGGTTCAGTGAAATAGGACTGAAACAAGGAGTGAACTCGGTTCAGAAATGGACTTTGTCCACTAAGATAGTCTTGGCAATGAGTCTTGACTAATAAGAAATTATTCTCTATTATTATGTGTTTATACCATAAATTTCCATGTTTTATGTTATGATTATTTGGATTCCATTTCATTACTATGATTTATCACATGTTATGAGATTATGCTCTCTTTTTCATGTTAAGATTTCCAAAATTTATGTTCTTATGAATATGATGTGATTGATATTTCTCTTGTTTACCCTTACTGAGCATTTGAGCTCACCCTTTTGTATTTTTTCTTTCCCCAGGTTAGGAAGAAATTTATTAAGTAAGATATGCCAAAAGGGTCTATAGATATGATGAAATAAATGGGAGACAATTTAGATGCTTTATGAACCAGTTTTTTATGTTTCCAAGTTTCTAAAGACACTATACCTATACGGTCCTTTCATGGTTTTGTTATATGTTGTAACAAGTATGCTTAAATTTTGAAGTATTAACAATTTATGTAAAGTATGGGTCGTTATAGTTGGTATTAGAGGAAAGGTATAGACAACCTTTGGAAACTAGGATGTGAAAGCCTTAGTAAGAACCCTAAGGATAAGTCTAAGAATAGAACACAATATTAGTGTTTTAGAAATGGCCATGAATAACCTAGGATAAGACCTTAAGTGTGAAATTTTAGTCTTGATTATGTGGTTTTCCTATTACAATTAGTGTTGCTCACACTATTCTTCTTGGTTTTAGTCAATGGCTGGAACCCGAAGGAACCATGTAAATGCGGAATATGACGGGAAATGCAATGATTGTCCCCCTGAGCAACCAAACCTTAAGAGAGCTGGAATGAAAAATCTTGTAGCCATTCTCACACAACTTTCTCAAGCTATGAATCATGAAGGAATTCCAAACGACAAAGGATGGAGCAACATTCTGTTGAATCCTTCATGAGACAGCATCCACCTTTATTCAGCGGGTCTACTGATCCATTAGTTGCTGAACAATGGATTAGTACTACTGAAAAGATATTTTCAGTTCTTCAATGTTCTGAGCATGATAAATTCATCATAACAGTGTGTCGTTTGGAAGGTGATGCTGATCAATGGTGGAATCTTATTAATAATATGAGGCAAAGGGATGAAATTGCGTCCATGGAATGGGACGAGTTCATGAACTTATTATTCAATAAGTAATTCCTTTGTATTCTCCGAACAAAGTTGGAGAAAGATTTTCTTGAACTGAAGAAAAAGGATAACGAATCTGTTGGTACCTATGAAGAAAATTTTAAAAGACTTGCAAGGTACGCTTTTGGTATTTTTATCCAACCTGAGAGTAATATCGAATGATTCTTTAGTGGCTTAAAACCAAGTCTTCGAAGGGCGTTATCCATAAGGGACATCAACAGCTATGAGTAAATAGTTCGATGTGATCTCAAAGTTGAGATGGAGATTGGAGTAACCCATTTGTCATATGGGTTTGATAAGAAGATGAAAATGAAATTCAATGGAAAATCTAAAGAGAACACTGAAAAGAAGATGAGATTTCCCTTATGATCAAAGTGTGGAAGGAAACATGGAGGGAGTTGTCTTAAAGGGACAAGTAAATGTTTCAAGTGTGGAAAGGAAGGTCATCAGGCATTTGAATGCCGCGATGATGGGAAGAAGATGTCTAATGATGCAAACAAAGGAAGGGATACACAGAATGATCCTACTACACTTCAATGTTTCAAGTGCAAGGATATGGGACATTATTCCAATAAATGTCCTAATCTAAGGGTTGACGATGATGGTCAACGTCAACAAACTCTTAAGGATAAAGACAAAGGAAAGTCACATGCAATTTCTATCAGCGATGTGGAGTACGATAACGATGTGGGGAAAGGTACACTAACCATCCACTCTGAAGTAGCAAATGTTTTATTTGATTCTGGATCCACCCACTCTTATATTTCTGAAGAACTTTCTAAGGGTATCACCGTATTAACTCAACAATATGATGTTGAGTTAGCTATGACAACACCTAATGGCACAACTGTCGCGTCAAAAGTTTATAATTATTCTCCGATCGAAGTTTTTGTGAAAGTGCTTCCTGAAAATCTTGTGATCCTTCCTACAGTGGAATTTGATTTGACTCTTGGCATGGATTGGCTTTATTTATATGGATCTCATATCAATTTCCCAAGAAGGGAAGTCACATTTCATATTCCAGATCAATTTATGATTGTATATCAATGCAAGGATGAACATAACCTTCCAGTGGAAATTCCTTCTACCTTATGGGTCTTGATTCCACTTAATGAAGGTTATTTATCTCAAATGGTTGGTGAGAAACTCACGATTAAGAATATGCCCATTGTACGGGAGTTTGATGATGTCTTTCTAGAAGAATTACCGGGTCTTACACCAAAATCGTGAAGTTGAGTTTTCAATAGAACTCATACCGGGTGCTTTGCCTATTTCAAAGACATCTTATAGAATGGCCCCAATTGAGTTGCAAGAATTGAAGAAGCAACTCCAAGATAATCTTGACAAGGGATTCATACGCCCTAGTGCATCACCTTGGGGAGCACCAGTTCTATTTGTTAAGAAGAAATTTGGATCCATGAGACTCTTCCTTGATTATCGAGAATTAAACAAGATCACTATCAAGAAAAAATATCCTCTCCCATGCATTTATGACTTATTTGAACAACTACGCGGAGCTCAATAATTTTCCAAGATTGATCTTCATTCAGGGTATCATCAATTAAAGGTCAAAAGGGAGGATATACTAAAGACGACTTTCCGTACAAGGTATGGACACTATGAATTTATAGTGATGCCATTTGGTCTTACTAATGCCCCTGCTATCTTCATGGATCTGATGAATAGAGTCTTTAGAGACTATCTTGATCAATTTGTGGTAGTCTTTATAGGCGATATTCTTGTCTATTAAAAGAGAAAGGAAGAACATGAAGATCACTTGAGAATTATGTTGAAGACCATGAGAAAGAATAACCTTTATGCCAAATTTACGAATTGTGAATTTTGGCTTCAAAAAGTTTCATTTTTGGGTCACATAATCTGAAAAGAGGGGATACTTGTGGATCCAGCAAAAACAGAGGTTATCGAAAGATGGTCGAGCCCAACAACAGTAACTGAGTTCCGAAGTTTTCTTGGTTTGTCTGGATATTATCGACGTTTTGTGAAAGATTTTTCACGATTATCTAATCCACTCACCAAGTTGACTCGGAAAGGAGTTAAGTTTGTTTGGACGGAAGAATGTGAAGAGAATTTCAAGGAGTTCAAAAGAAGGTTATCCAGTGCACCTGTGCTCACACTGCCTTGTAGTGGAGAAAGGTTTGTGATCTATTGTAACATCCCAAGTATGTAATGAATAATAGATATTTTTATCTATGTCTATTAATGATTAATATAGTGTTATAGAGGCTTAAAATGAAAATAAATACAATCTTATTCATGGAATACACTAATATTCTTAAAAGATTGTTTTACTGCCTTTTGATGGAAAACCATTTTTGAATCTATATTTGGACAATTTTATAAACTATGTTTGTCAAAATAAACTTATCCTTTATGATTGGGACATCAGAATTTACCTTGTGTGAATTTTTGGTATTTTTCTGACAATGTTCATTTTTTAATGAATAGTGAAAAACACTGCATTTTACATCAAAAATTCTTTTTAATCTAATTTATTTATATGATTATATTATGTTTTGAATTGGTTCTTATGTGAAATTAGAATATATTTTTACCATTTTATCCAATGGTGGTCACTGGAATCAATTTCACTTTGAAATTAGACTTAAACTGGTGTCAATCTTTTGATACTTATTGTTTTGTAAAAACACGCCATTTGCTCTGGCAGCGGGAATTAATTATTAAATTAATTAATTTGACCTATATGTTTTTAATTTTTTAAAATAGAATTCATTTTTGAATTCGGAATATCAACTATAGCTTAGGGTGAATTTTTTGTAATTTTCTAAAAAACTTCAATTTTTGATGAATAGTGAAACCACTAAGTGGTAATCAAGCAAACTGATTTTTCAGTTAAATGAAAGTTTACCACTAATGTGTATTGAATTTTGAAAATCCGACATACATGGTTGTCATTAAGAAGTAAAATGTGGTTCAATGAGATTAAAATAATTTTTTGGTGAATAGTAACTTATTAAGTTCTTAATCACGATTAGTGGTAATTAGGGTAGTTTAAGGTATAAATAATACTTTAATAAAATGAAATGACCTAGAAACATGTCCCAACCTTATTGGTTGTGTCATGGCCGACCAAGACAAGCCATGGGTCATCTTGGGGACCCCATGGAGACACTTTGGTTTGGAAATGACATAAATAACTTTTTATTAAATGTTAAAGTAAAAATGACACAAACAAGAGATGTTTTACGAAAACAATTTTTACATGGGGTTATAAAGATAAGATATTTGATTATAAATAGATATTGGAAATCTAAAATTATTTCCTACATCATATTATTTTTTTATGATTTTTAGACATTAAATAAATTAAATTATTTATGATATAATAATGATGCAGCGATGACATCATTATTTGACGATTTAAATAAAATTGAAAGATACTGTAAAATCTATGAACTACACATGTCCAAAACTTATTGGATGATTGGATTTCGAAGCCTTATCACCTTATCCACAAATTATATCAATGTGGGGCCTTTTAAAACCGAAACACATTTTCAAATAAAGTAATATTTCTTTATTTTCCAAAAGTGCCCCTCCTCTCCTCTTATAAAAGGCCCCCACCTCTACCTCATTTCACACACTACTCAAGCCTTTGGCTCGGCCAACCCCTGCCCATTTTCTCTCTCCACATCCCTCTCCTCATCCTAGGGGATTCCCTTTGGGCAGAATCCTTTCAAAGGAATCCTTTAGGCTCAACTCAAAAGGAGTTACACTTTTAAAGTTAATTCATTCTCTCATGTTCATTTGTTTTCTTTTGCTTCTCCAACCCCCTAAACTCTTTTTATTTACTTCCTTTGTAACAACACCAGTATCTTGAATATACTAGGATGTTGTTATAAGATTTATTTGAGATACACTCTCACACAACTACATCAAATGGTTAAAGAACATACGGTTTCCGTGGAAGGCGAAATTCTGCCTCCCGAAATGATGATTGTTCAATACTCATTTAACACCTTCAAAGGTGTCCATTATGATGTCACTATTTTTATATATGATATATAATATGTTTATGTTTTCCTTAAGCTTCTGTTTTTTTTCATTTTGGGCATACCTTTATGGTTTCCATTATGGGTAAAACACGATATCTTCATTTTAGGAAGTGCGGACTACCGCCCCCTCAAAGTGATTTGATTCGTTAAATACCATATGTGGGACATATAAAGGATGGAAATATGATATTATATATGATATTATACTGGAATTATAATATACCATTATATCATTATGATTCCATTCTATAAAATACGAAATTGAAATGAAAGTAGCGTTCATGCATACGTACGGCTTACCGTCTCCATGAACGGTGCATTTCATTTCATACCTCTAAATGTGATGTAATATTATAAATGCATGTATTTACTGGATATATATGACATATATGATATCTACATCATGAATACCATTCTGGATATAATGAACCTTTGACCAAATTAACAACATGTAAGTAGTCTATTTTTGACTTAAGAACCAAATACCGAAAAAATGAACATTATTAACTTAACCGATTACATTATGTTCATAACATGGTATAAAAGGAATAATGAACTTGAAAAAGATTCATAAGAAAGTAGAGATTAACTCAAGTTTATTATTCAGGAGATTAAAGAACGGTCGGGTCAAGTCGGATACGAGGTATGGGACTTCGTCTCAATCTCCTTTCGTTGAGGAATATTTTATTTTATACACAACTTTCTTTTATACGGTGTATAAACCCCTTTGACTTTTAAGTTTGTTCAAAAGGAATCTTTTTTATACAAAGCGTTTACTAAATGAAAAAAGGGAATTTTTTTGTCGTACGTATGCGGCGACAACGACTTCTCCGCCGTCGTGACCGTTATTTGAGTTCCGGCTTCCTCTACAAGCCAAACCTTCTTTTTAAAAGAAAAATAAATACCATGTTTTACTTTTCTTTTATTTTAGTATTGAAAATGGTTTTCATAATGTTTTTATATCAATGTTTTGTATTGATATCTCGTGATTGAAATGTGGAAATTTTATGTTACCTTTATGCATGTTTTATGTGATATGATTATGTTATGGTTCTTGGGCATTATTATGAAGACGGGTGGTTCCGTGATAAACTAAGGGCGGGTGAGCCCGTTATAGCTCTCCAATGCATTGGGTAACGCGAAGGAGTGAAACGTTAAGGTTTCTCCGAAGAGATTTTAGGGAATATACTGTGATGGGTATTCCAAACGTAACCAAGAGGGTTACTCCCTACGTAAGAATGTTATGAATGCCTCAAGTTACCTTTATGTCATATGATTTCTATGATTTATTCATGATTTTATGAGGTATGTTAAAGTGCCTATGTTTTACGGGTAAAGTATGATTTCATTCTTATGTATATATGAACTCATGTTTCCTTTCCATGTTTTTTTATAACCCATACTGAGTTTTTAGCTCATCCCATGTTTTTGAAATGTTTTTCACAAGTCAAGGGAAAGGTACATGATAAGATGATAGAGTCAAGGATGTGGCAAGAAATAATCCATGTTTTATTTTAAATGTGTTTCCATTGATGGGAAGAAGAATACTATTTTTATGTAACCACTTTGTTTATATGTGGAATGTAATGAAAGTTTTATGATCTAATTCTCTAAAACTCTAAACCCGAAAAGATCCTCAATGTGTAATCTTGTAATAACTCAAGATTAAGTAAGGTTTAAGGCTGGGGCCTTATAGTTGGTATCAACGGCCGGTTTAGATAACTTTAGGAGTTACAGTTCTATTAAATGATTATCCAAAAATATTTTTTTTCGAAATGATATAGCATTTAAAGATTTCCATGTTGCTTCATCTAAGACATGTTTGTTCAGAATGGTTTTCCGCAGAGGAAACAGGGAAGCAGTGCTAGGAAGGCATACAGAAGGAAATAACCTTCCGAATCAGCATCCTGAGATGGTCGGAATTGGAACTGAACAGTTTGTTGTAGTAATGGCGTAGTTGACTCAAGCGATAAATGGCGGTGGTATCTATGCACGAGATCAGCCAGATCAACCGCAGAGGAACATTTCAGTGGTGGAACATTTCATGAGGCAACATCCACCATCATTCAGAGGATCGTCTGACCATGTTCTAGCTGAAGGGTGGATTAAAGCACTAGAGAAGATATTTGATGTCATGGGGTGTTCAGACAATCAAAAGCTTAGTCTTGCTATTTACCGTTTGGAGGGTGAAGCAGATCAGTGGTGGTCTATGGTTAAAAATATCAGGGACGCCGATGAGATTGATGCTCTTGACTGGGATGAATTAAAAGGTATGTTTCTTGAGAAGTATTTTCCTAAGGCTGTTCGACTTAGGATGGAAAAGAAATTCTTGGAATTGAGGCAAGAGGAAGACTTTGTGGCTGCCTATGAAGAAAGGTTCACTCGATTGGAAAGATATGATCCAAATTTTATCCGGGACCTTGATAGTAAAATCAATTGTTTTTACTCAGGATTAAAGCCAAAATATCGAAGGGCATTAGCTTCTCGTGAGTTTAAAAGTTATGAAAAGCTTGTTCGATGTGCTGAGAAGGTGGAAATGGAGTTTGCCGATGACCAAGTGTTCTATAACAACCAGCAGAAGAAGAGACCGAGGTGGCATGAGAAAGGTAAGAATTCGTCAAAAAAGTCTGATAGTAAGAAAACTAAGTTTCCAGTTTGTGATAAATGTGGAAAAAGGCATGCTGGGGAATGTCTTCTGAATTCTGGAAAGTGCTATCGATGTGGTAAGATGGGACATAAGGCTCGTGATTGCACTGAAAATGATCAAGCTGAAGGTAAGAACAAATTTGATTTACAGTTAGTGAAGTGTTATAAGTGCAATGAGATGGGTCACTATGCAAACGAGTGTCCGACAAGGAGCTTGAGTGATGGGAAGAAGTTAGACTACAAGCGGAAAGGGGTGGTGAAATCCTTTGCAACTACTTCAGCAGATGTCGGGCCATCAAATGACGTTCTATCAGGTACTTTGTTTGTTTTTTCAGATTATACCAGTGTGTTGTTTGATTCGGGGTCTACACATTCTTTCATCTCTGAAACCTTTTCTAGTAAAATGGGAATTCCATCTCAAGAAATGACTCCTGAACTTTTGGTAAAAACACCTGGGGGAAGTGTCGAGGCAAAAAGAATTTATAAGAATCTTCATATCCTTATCTGTGGAAAGAACCTACTTGAAAAACTTATTGTTCTACCTCTAGTAGAGTTTGATGTTATCCTGGGTATGGATTGGCTCTCTATTTACCATGCTAAGATTGACTGTAGAGCTAAAGAAGTTTCTTTTCAGAAAGACTTTCAGTTTGTTTACAAGAATGAACCCTTACTTTTGATAACATATCAAGAGGCCGAGAAACTTGTAAAAGATTGAAATGAATGTTACCTTGCACACGTCGTTGAAAATAAAGGAACTGTTCAGATTAATGACGTTCCAGTGGTAAATGAGTATCCTGATGTTTTTCTTGATGAGTTGCCTGGAATAATACCAGATCGGGAAGTTGAGTTTACTGTTGACTTAGTTCCTGATGCTAAGCCAATTTCAAAACCCCCTTATCGAATGACACAAATTTAACTTTTAGAGTTGAAGGAGCAATTGCAAGATTTATTAGAGAAAGGTTTCATTAGACCTAGCACATCACCATGGGGTGCTCCTGTTTTATTTGTTAAAAATAAAGATGGTTCTATGAGACTTTGCATTGATTATAGAGCCTTGAATAATATCACTGTTAAGAACAAATATCCTTTGCCTCATATCGATGATTTGTTTGATCAACTCCAGGGAGCTCATTTTTTTTCAAAGATTGACTTGAGATCGGGGTACCATCAGCTGAAGGTAAAGGAGGCAGATATTCCGAAGATCGCATTCCGTACGAGATATGGCCATTATGAATTTGTAGTAATGCCTTTTGGGCTAACCAATGCACCTGTTGTATTCATGGACTTAATGAATAGAATTTTCCATGAGTTCTTGGATAAGTTTGTGGTGGTTTTCATTGATGATATTTTGGTGTTTTCTAAAAGTAAAGAGGAGCATGAAAAACATTTAAGGGTTATCTTTCAAACCTTAAAAGAAAAGAAACTGTATGGGAAATTCAGGAAGTGTGAGTTTTGGTTGCAAAAAATTTCTTCCCTTGGTCACATTGTTTCTAAAGATGGAATAACTGTTGATCCTGTAAAAACAAAAGTTGTGGAAGAATGGCCAAGACCCACAAATGTAACCGAGATTCGTAGCTTCCTTGGTTTTGCGGGCTATTACTGAAGGTTTGTTAGAAATTTTTCACGGTTATCTAGTCCAATGACTAAGCTAACTCGGAAGGGTGTTAAGTTTATCGGGACAAAAGAATGTGATGATTGTTTTCAGGAATTGAAAAGAAGATTGGTGAATGCTCCAGTTTTGGCACTACCTTCCAGGAATGGTGAGTTTGTTATATACAGTGATGCTTCATTGAAAGGACTTGGTTGCGTCCTAATGCAGAATGATCAGGTAATAGCTTATGCTTCACGACAGTTGAAAACTCATGAGGTAAATTACCCTACACATGATTTGGAATTAGCTGCTGTTGTTTTTGCTTTAAAAATTTGGAGGAATCATTTGTATGGAGTAAAGTGTGAAATATATACCGATCACAAAAGTTTAAAGTATATATTCACTCAGAAAGAGTAAAACATGAGACAAAGGAGATGGCTGGAATTAATCAAGGATTATGATTGTACAATTCATTACCATCCGGGAAAAGCAAATAATGTGGATGATGCATTGAGTCGAAAAAGTAATGCTTCATTAACAATGTTGCATTTGGAACGTGATCCTTTGGTTAACGATTTGATGAACATTGGAATAGAAGTTGTTGGTGCAGGAAGTCCTTCTGTTTTGTTTCAGGTATCAGTGAGGTCTTCTCTATCAGATAGAATCAAGCAAGCACAGAAGCAAGACAGTGAGTTGCAGAAAAAGGTAGAGCTGGTTCAGAAAGGTAAGTTGCCTGAATTCAACATTGATAATGATTGTGTTTTGAGATTCGGGAAGAGATTGTGTGTGCCTTGTGATTCACAGTTGAAGAGAGAGTTGTTATGTGAACCTCATAGTTCTCCGTTTTCAGTTCATCCGGGCAGTACTAAGATGTATAGAGATCTGCGAGAGTATTACTGGTGGGATGGAATGAAAAGAGATATTACTGATTTTACTGTGAAGTGTTTGACTTGTCAGCAGGTTAAAGCAGAGCGGAAGTTACCGAAAGGGATGCTTCAGCCTTTACCAGTGCCAGAGTGGAAATGAGAGAATATATCCATGGACTTTGTTGTTGGATTACCGAAGACATCTCGAGGTAATAATTCAATCTGGGTTATTGTTGATCGCTTGACCAAATCTGCTCATTTCCTTTCTATACGAGATACTTTCTCTCTTGATCAACTTTCCCATTTGTATCTTAAAGAGATAGTCAGGTTACATGGAGTTCCTCTCTCCATTGTATCGGATCGTGATCCCAGGTTTACTTCTAACTTTTGGAATGGCCTTCAGAAGTCGTTGGGTACTGAATTAAATTTTAGTACATCTTTTCATCCTCAATTAGATGGTCAGTCAGAACGAACAATTCAGACATTGGAGGATATGCTATGAGCTTGTTATATGGATTATCAGGGATGTTGGGACCAACATCTTTCTTTGGTTGAGTTTTCATATAATAACAGTTTTCATTCCAGTATACAGATGGCACCATTTCAGGCATTATATGGGAAGCGGTGTCGAACTCCAGCTTTCTAGGACGAAGTGGGTGAAAGGAAGTTGATGGGACCAGAATTGGTAGAAGAGAAGGCAGAAAAAGTTCAGCTGATTCAGAAACACATGAGAACAGCTCAGAGCAGGTAGAAGAGTTATGCGGATAACCAGAGGAAGGATCTATCTTTCGAGGTAGGTGATCATGTTTTTCTCAAGGTTTCTCCTTGGAAAAGCGTGATGAGATTTGGTAAGAAAGGATAGCTAAGTCCAAGGTTCATTGGACCATACGAAATTCCGGAGAGAGTTGGATCAGTTGCATACCGAGTGGCTTTACCTCCGAGTTTATCTCAGGTACACAATGTTTTTCACGTTTCGATGTTGAGAAAGTATATGCCAGATCCATCTCATGTTTTGAGTCCAGAGGTAGTTCAGCTAGAAGAGAACCTATCTTATGAGGAACAACCGGTCTAGATTCTTGACCACAGGGAGAAAGTGTTACGGAATAAAGTGATTCACCAGGTAAAGGTTTTGTGGAAAAACCACATGATTGAAGAGGCAACATGGGAATCTGAAAATGCAATGAGGGATAAGTACCCTCGTTTATTGGATAAGTAAATAAATTGCGGGGACACAATTTTCTAAAGGGGGGAAGGATGTAACATACCAAGTAAGTAATGAATAATAGATATTTTTATCTATGTCTATTAATTATTAAGATAGTGTTATAGAGGCTTAAAATGAAAATAAATACAATCTTATGCATGGAATACACTAATATTCTTAAAAGATTGTTTTATTGCCTTTTGATGGAAAACCATTTTTGAATCTATATTTTGACAATTTTATAAACTATTTTTGTCAAAATAAACTTATCCTTTATGATTGGGACATCAAAATTTACCTTGTGTGAATTTTTGGTATTTTTCTGACAATGTTCATTTTTTAATGAATAGTGAAAAATACTGCATTTTACATCAAAACTGCTTTTTAATCTAATTAATTTATATGATTATATTATGTTTTGAATTGGTTTTGATGTGAAATTAGAATATATTTTTAACATTTTATCCAATGGTGGTCATTGGAATCAATTTCACTTTGAAATTAGACTTAAACTGGTGTCAATCTTTTGATACTTATTGTTTTGTAAAAACACGCTATTTGCTCTGGCAGCGGGAATTAATTATTAAATTAATTAATGTGACCTATATGTTTTGAATTTTGAAAAATAGACTTCATTTTTTAATTCGGAATATCAAATATAGCTTAGGGTGAATTTTTGGTAATTTTCAGAAAAACTTGAATTTTTGATGAATAGTGAAACCACTAAGTGGTAATCAAACAAACTGATTTTTCAGTTAAATGAATGTTTACCACTAATGTGTATTGAATTTTTAAAATCCGACATACATGGTTGTCATTAAGAAGTAAAATTTGGTTCAATGAGATTAAAATAATTTTTTGGTGAATAGTAACTTATTAAGTTCTTCATCACGATTAGTGGTAATTAGGGTAGTTTAAGGTATAAATAATACTTTAATAAAATGAAATGACCTAGACACATGTCCCAACCTTATTGGTTGTGTCATGGCCGACCAAGACAAGCCATGGGTAAACTTGGGGACCCCATGGAGACACTTTGGTTTGGAAATGACATAAATAACTTTTTATTAAATGTTAAAGTAAAAATGACACAAACAAGAGATGTTTTACGAAAACAATTTTTACATGGGGTTATAAAGATCATATATTTGATTATAAATAGTCATTGGAAAGCTAAAATTATTTCCTACATCATAGTATTTTTTTATGATTTTTAGACATTAAATAAATTAAATTATTTATGACATAATAATGATGCAGCGATGACATCATTATTTGACTATTTAAATAAAATGGAAAGATAATGTAAAATCTATGAACTACACATGTCCAAAACTTATTGGATGATTGTATTTCGAAGAATTATCACCTTATCCATGAATTATATCAATGTGGGACCTTTTAAAACCGAAACACATTTTCAAATAAAGTAATATTTCTTTACATTCCAAAAGTGCCCCTCCTCTCCTCTTATAAAAGGCCCCCACCTCTACCTCATTTCACACACTACTCAAGCCTTCGGCTCAGCCAAACCCTGCCCATTTTCTCTCTCCACATCCCTCTCCTAATCCTAGAGGATTCCCTTTGGGAAGAATCCTTTCAAAGGAAGCCTTTAGGCTCAACTCAAAAGGAGTTACACTTTTAAAGGTAATTCATTCTCTCATGTTCATTTGTTTTATTTTGCTTCTCCAACCCCCTAAACTCT
The DNA here is from genome assembly GCA_963277665.1 of Viscum album. Classification (NCBI taxonomy): domain Eukaryota; kingdom Viridiplantae; phylum Streptophyta; class Magnoliopsida; order Santalales; family Viscaceae; genus Viscum; species Viscum album. The sequence continues at coordinate 1,147,182,971 of OY728121.1, read as the reverse complement.
TTTTATTTACTTCCTTTGTGACAACACCAGTATATTAAATATACTAGGATGTTGTTATAAGATTTATTTGAGCTACACTCTCACACAACTACATCAAATGGTTAAAGAACATACGGTTTCCGTGGATGGAGAAATTCTGCCTCCCAAAACGATGATTGTTCAATACTCATTTAACACCTTCAAAGGTGGCCATTATGATGTCACTATTTTTATATATGATATATAATATGTTTATGTTTTCCTTAAGCTTCTGATTTTTTACTTTTTTGGGCATACCTTTATGGTTTCCATTATGGGTAAAACACGATATCTTCATTTTAGGAAGTGCGGACTACCGCCCCCTCAAAGTGATTTGATTCGTTAAATACCATATGTGGGACATATAAAGGATTGAACTATGATATTATATATGATATTATACTAGAATTATAATATACCTTTATATCATTATGATTCCATTCTATAAAATACGAAATAGAAATGAAAGTAGCGTTCATGCGTACGTACGGCATACCGTCTCCATGAACGGTGCATTTCATTTCTTACCTCTAAATGTGATGTAATATTATAAATGCATGTATGTACTGGATATATATGACATATATGATATCTACATCATGAATACCATTATGGATATAATGAACCTTTGACCAAATTAACAACATGTAAGTAGTCTATTTTTGACTTAAGAACCAAATACCGACAAAATGAACATTATTAACTTAACCGATTACATGATGTTCGTAACATGGTATAAATGGAATAATGAACTTTAAAAAGATTCATAAGAAATTAGAGATTAACTCAATTTTATTATTCAGGAGATTAAAGAACGGTCAGGTCAAGTCAGATACGAGGTATGGGACTTCGTATCAATCTCTTTTCATTGAGGCATATTTTATTTTATACACAACTTTATTTTATACGGTGTATAAACCCCTTTGACTTTTACGTTTGTTCAAAAGGAATCTTTTTTATACGAAGCGTTTACTAAACGACAAAAGGGAATGTTTTTGTCGTACGTATGCGGCGACAATGACTTCTCCGCCGTCGTGACCGTTATTTGAGTTTCAGCTTCCTCTACAAGCCATACCTTCTTTTTAAAAGAAAAATAAATACCATGTTCTAATTTTCTTTTATTTTAGTATTGAAAATGGTTTTCATAATGTTTTTATATCAATGTGTTGTATTGATATCTCGTGATTGAAATGTGGAAATTTTATGTTACCTTTATGCATGTTTTATCTGATATGATTATGTTATGGTTCTTGGGCATTATTATGAAGACGGGTGGTTCCGTGATAAACAAAGGGCGGGTGAGCCCGTTATAGCTCTCCAATGCATTGGGTAACGCGAAGGAGTGAAACGTTAAGGTTTGTCCAAAAAGATTTTAGGGAATATACTATGATGGGTATTCCAAACGTAACCAAGAGGGTTACTCCCTACGTAAGAATGTTATGAATGCCTCAAGTTACCTTTATGTCTTATGATTTCTATGATTTATTCCTGATTTTATGAGGTATGTTAAAGTGCCTATGTTTTAAGGGTAAAGTATGATTTCATTCTTATGTATATATGAACTCATATTTCCTTTCCATGTTTTTTTTATAACCCATACTGAGTTTTTATGCTCATCCCAAGTTTTTGAAATGTTTTTCACAGGTCAAGGGAAAGGTACATGATAAGATGATAGAGTCAAGGATGTGTCAAGAAATAATCCATGTTTTATTTTAAATGTGTTTCCATTGATGGGAATGAAGAATACTATTTTTATGTAACCACTTTGTTTATATGTGGAATGTAATGCAAGTTTTATGATCTAATTCTCTAAAACTCTAAACCCGAAAAGATCCTCAATGTGTAATCATGTAATAACTCAAGATTAAGTAAGGTTTAAGGCTGGGGCCTTATATCTATAGTGATGCATCCAAGAAGGTATTTGGGTGTGTTCTTATGAAAAATTATATGGTGATAGCTTATGCCTCACGACAGTTGAAAATCCATGAGCAAAATTACCCAACACATGATTTGGAGTTAGCTGCGGTAATCATTGCATTAAAGATTTGGAGGCATTATCTTTTTGGAGAAATGTGTGACATTTATACTGATCATAAAAGTATAAAATATATTTTCACACAAAAGGAGATGATTATGTGTCAAAGAAGATGGTTGGAGCTGATTAAGGATTATGATTGCTCAATCCATTACCACCATGGGAAAGAAAAGTAGGTGGCAGATGCATTAAGTCGACAAGACCATTCTAGTTTATCCATGATGAGGATCACAAAAGATCCAATATTTTTGGATTTACAAAGGATGGATCCTGGAATTATAATGGAAGGGAAAAAGTATTATCTTTCTCAAATGAATGTCCAACCATCTATACATGTGAAGATTAAAGAGGCACAGAAAAAAGATGTCGAGTTACAAAAGAAGGTGAGAAATGTTCATGAATTTAACCTTGATTGTGATGGGATAACAATGTTCAAGAATCGGGTTTCTGTTCCTCCCATTCCGGAATTAAAGAAGGAGCTGCTAGATGAGGCTCATAGTTTTTCATTACCTATTCATCCTGGAAGCATGAAGATGTATAGGGACCTGAAAGAGTACTTCTGGTGGGATGGCATGAAAAGAGATGTTGCTGAATATGTCTCTCGATGCTTGGTTTGTCAGCAAGTTAAAGCTGAGAGACAGAAGTCTAAGAGGATGTTACAACCCTTACCCATACCCAAATGGAAATGGGAAAACATCACTATGGAATTTGTCACAGGACTTCCTAAAGCATCTAATGGAAATAATGCTATCTGGGTCATAGTTTATCATCTTACCAAGTCTGCACACTTCATTACTATTAGAGAGGATTTCTCTCAGGATCATCATGCCAGGATATATGTAAAGGAAGTGGTAAGATTGCATGGATTTCCACTTTAAATTACATTTGATCGGGATCCAAGATTTACCTCAAAGTTCTGGCAAAGGCTTCAGCATACTATGGATACAGAGTTGAGTTTCAGCACTACTTATCATCCTCAGACAGACGGTCAGTCTGAGAGAACAATTCCAACCATATAAGATATATTGAGAGTTTGCTCTATGGATTTCAACGGTGGTTGGGATCAACACCTACCTTTGGTGGAATTTTCTTATAATAATAGCTTTCACTCCAGTATTCAGATGGCTCCTTATGAAGCTCTCTATGGAATGAAATGTAGTACTCCAACTTGCTGGGATGAAGTTAGGGAAATAAAGCTTTTAGGACCTCATCTCGTTGATGAAATGGCAGAAAAGGTCAGATCTATTCAACAACACATAAGAGTAGCTCAAAGTCGACAGAAAAGTTATGCCAACAACTGAAGAAAAGACCTAGAGTTTGAAGTTGGTGATAAAGTGTTCTTACGAATATCTCCTTGGAAGAGAGTCATGAGATTCAGAAAGAAGGGGAAGTTGAGCCCTAGATATATCTGTCCTTTCGAAATACTAGATCGTGTTCGGAAGGTAGCTTACCGATTGGTGCTTCCACCGAAGCTCTCTCAAGTTCAAGATGTGTTCCATGTATCTCTCCTGAGAAAGTACGTACCTGATCCTTCACATGTACTTACCTCAGAAGTTGTACCACTGGAGCAAGATATTTCTTATGAAGAACAGCCGATAGAGATTCTGGATTGTAGCGAAAAAGTCCTACGAAGCAAGACCACTCAATTGGTGAAAGTTTAATGGAGGAACCACCAATTAGAAAAAGCTACATTGGAGCTTGAGGATATGATGAGGGAAAGGTATCCTCATCTGTTTTTTACAAAGTGACGAATTTTGAGGGCGAAATTCATTTTAAGGGGGGTGGAATGTAACACCCGAGACTTTTATGTGAAATATTTTGTTTTTATGTTATATAAATCATCAAATAAATCTTTCAGTACACACAACACTATCTTGTCTTGCTTTACATGAAACCGCGGCCTTCCTCGATATCTTGTGTCGTACGCAATATCGAGTTTCACTAAACAATGATATGCTATTAAAATATTATTAACTCTAGCCATTATGAATAGTAATAACCACTTTTTGAAATTATATAAATTTTATTTTTCAAAATGGTCTTCATTTTTGGATTCGGAATATCGAAATTAGCCAAGGGTGAAATTTTGGTATTTTTCTGAAAACTTTCAATTTTTGATGAATAGTGAAACCACTAAGTGGTAGTTAAAAAAACTGATTTTTTCATAAACCATAATTTTACCGCTTCTGTGAGTGGAATTTCGAAAATCTGAGAGAAACGGTTGATGTCAGTAAGTAAAATGCTATTCAATGAGATGAAAATAATTTTTTGGTGAATAATAACTTTTTACTTTTTTTTTACCATGGTTAAAAGTAAATAGGGTAATTAAGGGTAAAAATGATATCATTATTACCCTAACACATGTCCTAATTCTATTGGACAAGTTTAATTCGACCAAAAACAACCTTAATAATAAAATATGACCATTTAGTCCCACTTGGATTAGATTAGACATTGAATAATTTAATTTATTTATGACATAATGATGATGCAGTAATTATCTTATTAATGAAATATTGACATAATTGATGTTATAAATACCCAAATAAATGTAATTTGAGAATTTTAATGAATTAAACTAATTTTATAGGTTAATATGACATGTTAGTATTGATTTAAGTAACATGGTTCGAACTAATAATTCTGTTATGATTTTTACAAAAATCAATTACTAAATAGTGTCAAAATTGACATAAAATGGTTTTTGAAACAAATATTATATTATTAATTTTTATTTTATTCCTAAAAATCTAAGGTTTGGCCAAATGACTTAGATAAGGTTATATATATTAATAATAAACAACTTGGGGTTCGTTTTTCTTGATAAAGTATGTTTATTAACCGTATAGTGTAAGAAAACAAGAAGACATGGTAAAAGTTAAATTATCTAACATAAAGTTAAATCTAAATGATAAAGTTAAAATTGATACCTAAAATTGTCTAAATTCAATTGGATGAGAGGATTTCGACCCCTACCCACCTTATCTTCTAAATATATCAATTTGGAGCTATTAAAAACCGAATTTGTCTTTATAATAAAATAATATTTTTAGTTATTCCAAAGGTGCCCCTCTCCTCCATTATAAAAGGGCACCTCCTCCCCCTCATTCTCACACCACCTTGAGTCTTCAAGCTCGGAAAAACCCTGCCAATTTATCCTCTCCACTTTCCTAGAAACATCCTATAGGTTCTAGTCTTCTTCAATGACATATTTTAGTACCCTAAAAGGAGGTCTCAAAGAAGAACTTCAAAGAAGAGGTAATGTCTGTTACCAATTCCTTCATCTTTATTTCTTCTTCCACTTTTTCTTCCTTAGTTGTTTCATTATGAAGTAATATAATCAGTATCAATCATATACTGATATGTTATTATATGTATGAAACAACCCTATTTCACCATCTATCCAACCTACGGATAATGAAATCACCGTGTGTGCGTACGTACGGAATACCGTCTCCACGCCGTGGTGTAATCTATTTTCTGCCACCACCTTAATTGGATGGGTATAATGGTGTAAATAATGAATATATATAATTACTATAAAGTTATATTGATTCTAAAATAGTATACATACACTCCAATACAATTTCACAATCATAGGAAGGATATCATCACTCGTGCGTACGTACGGAATACCGTCTCCACGATGTGATGCGACTCGTTCTACATGATCATCATTTCATAATGATTATATAAATGAATTTAATGAATGAATATGATATATATTATAGTAATAACATTCTGGAAATAAGGTATCTATAACCTAAATAGAAGGAAAAGAATTTATTCGACAAAACACGCATAAGAACAAAAAGTAATAAACACCCGAATAACAAGTAGTAATGAAATATTACTAATAAGAAGCTAATAATATGACCATATACGATATCATAACAATAAGTATGATTCTGGAATAAGTAAATAAAATTATCTAAATCATTATACAGGAGGTTCGGACACTTACGAAGAAAATCGGACATAAGGTAAGGGAAATATCACAATCTCATTTTTATCTGAGATTGTTTATACTTTGGAATTTACTGGGGTGTGTTTTATCATCCAAATAAATGTTTTCTCAATATGTAATATTTATATCCTTCTACAATAGTTTATATCCAATTTTACCCTTTGGTGAGTTTTTAGTAAAAGATATGAAAGGAATATTTTGTCTTTTTTCGTATGAGGAACTTTTTGACTTTTCCGAAAAAAGTACGAGAAGAATGTGTTTTTAACTTTTACGGCATGAATGGATTTTTAAAACATTATTTACAAGAATCTTCCTTTACAAGTTTTCATGTTTATTTTTAAACAACTTCTTTTAGTTTAAAATTGTATGACATGTTATGAAAGGAAAATTATTTTGAAGTAGAAAAGATATTTTCCTCAAGAATGGAGTTCAAGTGTATTATCAAAATTATTTTCCATCTAAGATAATATAGGGTTCTGTTTCTATCCCTATTATTACATTGATTTGATTATGTTGTGATGGAATTATTTTTAGGAATTCTTTTATCTTATATGAATTTTTTGATGATGTCACGATGTTTAAGATTCCCATTTTTATTACATCGGTTATGCAATGATGTATGATTTATGATTTTGTGGCACACATAAGAATGGTGTCATTATGAGATGGGTGGGACCTATATCTCCCTCCAATGGATTGGGTAAAGATTTTATATCTCATGAGATAGACATGGCTAGAACGGTAGGTTATACCGGTTCAGTGAAACAGGACTGAAACGAGGAGTGAACTCGGTTCAGAAATGGACTTTGTCCACTAAGATAGTCTTGGCAATGAGTCTTGAATAATAAGAAATGATTCTCTATGACTATGTGTGTATGCCACATATTTTCATGTTTTATGTTATGATTATTGGGATTCCATTTCATGATTATGATTTATCCCATGTTATGAGATTATGCCCTCTTTTTCAGGTTAAGATTTCCAAAAGTTATGTTCTTATTAATATGATGTGATTGATATTTCTTTTGTTTACCCTTAATGATCATTTGATCTCACCCTTTTGTATGTTTTATTTCCCCGGGTCAGGAAGAAGGTTATTAAGTAAGATATTCCAAACGGGTCTATAGATATGATGAAATAAATGGGATACAGTGTAGACGCTTTATGAACCAGTTGTTTATGTTTCCTTGTTTCTAAAGACACTATACCTATACGGTCCTTTCGTGGTTTTGTTATATGATGTAATAAGTATGGTTAAATTTTGAAGTATTAACAATGTATGTAAAGTATGGGTCATTATATGTATCTTGAGCAAGATATTATTCTTTGGTATTCAGAAATTGTAAATTATTTTGTAGCATCTTGCATTCCCACTGATTTCAACAAAAAACATGCCAGTCGTCTAAAAAATGTTTCTCGTTGGTACATTTTTGATGACACGTTTCTTTAGAGTATCTGTAGTGATCATGTATTTAGGAGTTGTGTTCCCATGAGTGAGTTCTAGTATGACTTTAGATTCCACCACACTCTTACATGTGGAGGAAACTTTGGTCTCCAATGAATTGCTCACAAGGACCATGATTCTGGAATTTTTTTTCCATCACATTTTTGGGATGCCCATGTTTTTTTTTCAAATATTGTCCTCATTGTCAATGAATGGGGAATGTATCTAAATGAAATGAAAGGCCACAAAAACCATTGCTCATTAATGACATTTTTGATGTTTGGGGCATTGACTTTATTGGTCAATTTCCAATTTTCATTGGAAACATATACATTCTTCTGGTAGTTGATTACATGTCAAATTGGGTAGGGGAACGAGCTACAAGGACATATGATTATAAGGTAGTTGTATAATTTTTCAGATCCCAAATATTTTCTATGTTTGGATTACCTTGGCTCATCATCAGTGACTAGGGTTCTCATTTCTTCAACTGAACAATGCAATCAATTTTGTGTCAGTATGGGGTCGGTCATGGAGTGTCTACTGCATATCATCCACAGACCAATGGTCAAGCCGACGTTTCAAATAGATAGGTAGAATATATTCATGAAAAAATGGTTCTGCCTAATAGAAAATATCGGAGTCTTCGACTTGATGATTCATTTGGGCCTGGCGTACTATTTTCAAAACTCCCATTGGAATGTCACCCTATCCTATTATTTTTGAAAAAAGTTGTCACCTTCCTGTTGAGATTGGGAACCAGAACAACTGGGCCATCAATCAATGGAATTATATTAATTATAATGCATGTTCTCAAATGAAGTTTCAGATTTAGTAGTTGGTGGAAATGAGAAGAGATGCATATGAAAACCCTAGAATTTATAAGGAGTGAACCAAGGCGGCCCACGACATTCTTATTCTTCATCTTCATTACCAAATTGGGAATACGGTCCTCCATTATAATTCAAGGCTGATGTTGCATCTAGGTAAGATTCTTTCCCTCTATTTTTTACCATAAATCGTTATTAATGTATCTCCATTTGGTGTTGTTCAGGTTCAAAATGAAGAAACCAATAAAACCTTCACTGTCAATATGAAGCGGCTGAAGCACTTCCACAATGCCCTTTCGGAGATCCCAAAGGGAGGAACTTCATGTTCAAGATGCAACATACTAGTGAAACACATCAGGTTTTATCCATCCTTCTCACCTTCACAATTATTATAGTGAGGACACTGCACAATCTAGCTGTGGGGGATGGGTACATTCTTGGGTTAGATGATAATTTTTTTCATTTTTTCATTCTTTCATATCACATTAACCTTCATTATGGTATTTTCACTTTTCCCCATCTTGTTGAGTTCATTAGGATTTTCTTTTTCTTTCTTTTTTTATCATTCTGGACTTCTTTATGGTATTTTCATTTTCCCCCATAATAAATTTTGAAGTTCCCTGATTCAGTTACCATAAAGCAGGGAAATTAAAAATACCATAAATAATGGTGAAAAAGAATATTTGTATGAAGATAACATCAGGGAGTTATTTTTAGTGAATTGGATTTTTCTCAATGATATTAATTTTTGTATCACTATGAATCATTTTTGAAGATTGATTCCCTTTGTGTGAGTAAATTTGGGAATACTGTGTCACTAATATCTCCATTCATTTTTTCACCATAACTTGAAGTGTGAATATTTCTTACTTAATATAAGGTAAATATAAGTTAGGTTAATATTTTACAGATTTAAATGATATTTTCATACGTTCATTCCTTATCAGATCTGTTTCATTAATGTACCAGATTTTCCTATGTGTGTGTACCTAATTCCAAACTATTATACGCCCTCAAAAAAAGATTGTGTCTTGAGCATGTCAAACACCACTCATTCTCAACAGTTATCTTTTTATAACAATTTAAATTACTGTCTTGTGGAGTTAAAACAAGAGTTGAGAGTTGAGAGTGAGATTTTTTCCCAATGAAACTTCAAAAATACAAAAAATAATTAATTAGTGGAGTGATAAATGTATAAAAAATAGGGATATATTGGTCAGGAGCTTATGGATTGATGTTTGGGAAGGATTAAGTGAGTGGGCCTTGAAATATTATTACAAAGGATGTAGCACAGGTTCGTTGAAAAATTATTTCAAGCTATATAATTTTGAAATAACCTATACTTATTGGATAGAAAGTGGAAAGAATAGAATGAAATGGTTTTCACACACAAAAATGGATATTTAGTGGAGTGGTTGGATTTTTAATTCCTTTATCCTATTGGATTCTTGAATCTCATTAAATTTCATTGTGATATAATTTATGAGACATCTTTCTCATTTTTAACTAGGAAGAAATCCTTTGTGTGTTTCATGCATTGATCACATTACATTAATGAATTAAAATTTCTTCAAATGATAAATATTCTTGATGTTGGTAATACTTATATGCTGCATTTTATTTGGATATGTGACTTTTCCCAGGAGTGAAAATGTTTAGGTGTGGGGGTGCGATCATACCACGATTCACTATGTAATTTTCACCTTTAAACCACTTTGACAAACTTGTAATATATTGAAAATTAAAAAAATAATGACAAGTTTAAATCCATATTTGAATAAGTTTTCTGTTTTTTTCACTGTTAAAATGTGAAATGTTACTTGTCTTGATGATTCAATTGCATGAGGAGGTGATTTGGAGGGTCCATGATGATGTCCAAGAAAAATGGGCCTAACATCACTGGATCCAAGCACACCATTGGATTAATCCACACACAACTAATAAACTGTGAATTCAATTGGGGTAGACTTTTTTGAACCGGTCCAGAATTAATTCGGATATATTTATTATGAATTAACCAAAGACTCATTCAACCACATGGTGGCCCAACCTACCACATCTGTCCAGCACACCAAATCTGCACAGAGTGAAAAGAGGCGAGCTATGATCTCTCTATATATCATGCTATAGGTGCCCAAATTATACCAAACATTTGGTTCAGAAATAAAATAGTTGGGGCTACAATTAGATTTATGAAAATTGAGATAAGGCTGTATAGATGTTGCAACCCCAGTGACAAATGGTTTTAAGAATTTTCTTTGATCAAAACCACCTTCCCTTTTTCCGATAAAATGTCACATTGGGATACTAATTTTCATGTTCTACCAAGAAGCGATGCTCTCCCATATTGGATTCCTAGAAGATACTCCTACTGATCCTAGAAGTTCTTGATGCCACTATCCTCATATGGGGATCATGAATGAAGAAGGAGTTCCAACCAAGCATCCTCCTCCTCCCTATTTCAAGCTAAACGGTGGGTCTTCAATGCATGGGAGAAAGAGACATGTAAAGGGAGTTAGGGAACTTGTACTACTACTGTTTTGTGTTTTAAAACTTTTCATTTATATGTATCTTACTTTGATTTATTTTTTTTATTTAAGCAAATGAAATTCTCTTTACTTTTAACTGATCGGTGCGATATATTGAGTGTGTGACTTGTTTTGTTATGATTGGACAACACAAGCGTCCTCCTTCCCCACATATTTTAGATTTCAATTTGTTTTGGATTCTTTTATAACATTAATGTGATATGGACCTTGTCTATACAATTGTTATGTCAAGGATTGGCTCAACGTGCTTTGATATAAGATCTTGAAAAGTAATCAGGATTCTGATTGATTTCAAACAATGAATTACATCAAACCTTAATTAATATCCAAGAAAAATTAGCTTCAAATGTGTGTATTAAACTCAAAATGAACCCCTTAAATCTAATATTTAATCAACACCACATTTTCTTTCCAAATATTAAAGTTTTTAATTAAGTAATTTTATCCCAAAACTGTTTTCAAAGCCACCCCCTATTTAAGTACTTCTTATTAAAAATTCACACTCAAAAAACCCCCAAAGATGCTTTAGAGATGACATAGGGACATTACTAGACTATAAATCAACCTTAAAAACAATATAAATTTTACACGCCTTGATAATGCAGTCAAATTTTTGCGCTGTTGCCGGGGAGCATTTGGTTTTTAGTCTGTGTTTTTTATATGGTTTTTTTAATATTTGTGAATGGTTATTTGTTTTATCTTAAAACTTATAAATCCCTTTTTTATAATGTATTAGTTTTTTAGGATTAGTTCATGACACGTTCTAATCTGAGATATTTATCTCCTTTCAAAACATAACTAGAGAGGACCCTACATCAAAGACACCAAGACACAGAAGACCAAAATTTAAAGGGGGACACACCACATATTGAACCTCTTACTCACCCTTAATCTTCATTAGAACTGACATCCAAACATTAATTAACGTGAATAACATGGATGAAAACAATTGAACACTTAATGAACTAACCTTGCCTGATGGAGACAATCTTCCCACATACATTCAATTACAAGGCGAGGAACCCAATTTTGAACTAAAATCTTGTTTATTTCATCTATTACCGAGATTCCATGGACATCCTGGAGAAGATCCAAACAAGCACATAAAATAACATCATACTGTTTGTCCACCATTAAAACCTACTAATGTGGATGAGGAACAAATAATGCTTAGATCATTACTATTTCCTTTATAAGACACTGCAAAAGATTGGTTATATTTTGTTAATTCCCCAATAAGAGGTTGGGAAGACATGGAATGAATGTTTCATGAAATATAGTTTCTAGCCTCTCGAACTGCAACAATACTGAATAAAATATGTGTTATAAGACAATATATAGGTAAAAAGTTCATAAATATTTGGAAAGATTTAAAATAATATGTTCATGTTGATCACACCACAAAATACATGACCAACTTTTAATATAGAATTTTTATGAAGGTTTAATCACTATTGATAGAAATATGATCGATGCCGCTGCAGGTGGTGTACTGCTAGATAATACCCCAATTTCTGCAAGGACCTTTATTGATAACATGGCACAAGACACTCAACAATTTGGTACGAGGTCTAGCATACCCACTCGAGGTGTCCTTGAGGTGCAGTGTGATGTATATGAGAATAAGGTGGACATGATTTTTGAGGAGGTGATTACCCTTCTACGACAACATGCTCTATCCCATTATAAATCTCAATATCTTCCTCCCATCCATTGTGGTATATGTTCTTCTAACACCTAGTACTCTGACCAATTCAACAAATTGAGAGAAAATTCTGAGATTTGTGAGGCTATCTTCCCACCAAGTGCAATGTTCTTGGAACCTTTTCAATTCCATGCACCATAAGGGAGTATTCTTTTTATAATGCTATGCTGGATTTAGGTGCTTCTATAAATTTGATTCCTCCCGCTATTTACTAAACATTTTATGTCGGGGAACTGATGACCACATGAATTATTTTTTAACTACACAATCGAAGTACCGCTCACCCCTCTCCTGTGTTATAAGATGTTCTTGTGAGGGTTCAAATTTTCATTTTTCATGCTGACATTTATGTGTTTTAAATGGACGATGATAGGATGAATGGTCATTCCCCAATTATATTGGGGAGACTATTACTAAAAACTACCAAAAACATAATTAATGACTATAATGGTACATCATCTATGGAATTTGGAGGTGGCATAGTCCATTTCAACATCTTTGATGCCATAAATCACCCCTCATAAGAACATTCCTCTCTCTCAGTAAATTCAATTTATGTATTTCATTACCCTACAAACACATCTTATCGTTCCCCAAACCCCCTTTCTCAGATTTATTCATTGATTGAAATTATATGTAATTATTCATGCATTGATTGTTGTAGTGGATTAGAAAATTGTCATGCATATTTATTAATTGATGATTTCTTGAACACTGAAGATCCATTAACCATTGATGGTACTACTAAGCTTGTAAAAGCTCATTCCTCTATTGAGGATGATACCATTGAGTAGTTAGATGATATCAATGACCTCTCACGTTCACACACACTCACATAAATACAAAATCCCCCTTAATTGGAACTAAAAAAATACCCTCAAGATTTTAAATATTCGAATCTTGAGAATGGAAACAAGTAGACAATCATAAATTCTAGTTCAATCCCTCATTAGCATGAATTGTCACTACATGAATTTTTTATGGAGTATAAAGAAGCATTGGGATGAACACTTTCTGACCTTATTGGTATTATCCCATCAATTAGTACAAATCATATTTGCATAAATGATGAGTATAAACCAGTGAGGCTTCCACAACGTCGACGGATCCCAAACCACTTAGTTGTTGTGAAAAATGAGGTACTACATTTTTGAATGCTGGAATCATTTTCCCCATCTCTGATAGCCAATGGTTCCGTCCCATTCAAGTAGTTCCTAAAAAATAGGCCTTACAGTAATTAAACATGAAAAAAATGAATTGGTTCCAACTCATTTGTTGAATAATTGGTGTGTACGTACAGACTATCATCGACTAAACCAACACAATAGGAAGAACCATTTCCCTTTCCCATTCATTAATTAAATGCTTGAGATGCAAGTGGGTAAGTCCCACTGCTATTTCCTTGATTCTTATTATGGATACATTTAGATCCATATTTCCTACGAGGATTAGGAAAAGACAAACTTCACTTTCCCCTTTGGCACATTTTCCTATTGAAGGATGCCATTTGTTCTATGAAATGATTCGGTAACATTCTAAGGATGCATGGTTAGCATTTTTTCGTATTAACTAGAGAATTTCATGGATGTATTTCAGATTATTTCACTCATTATGGCTCTTCTTTTGATGAATGTTTGAGTAGTATTGGTTCAGTCCATCATCGTTGTATTGAAAAAAAATATTGTATTAAATGATGTGAAATTCCATTTCATGGTGAAACAATGTATTATTTTGGGGAATGTCATTTAAGGGGATGGATTCCATGTAGATAAATCAAAAGTTGAGGTCATTTATTCTTTACCATTCCCCAAAAATGTATGGGATGCGTGGTCTTTCCTTGGTCATGCAAGATTTTATCGTCATTTCATTCGCAACATTAGTAAAATTGCACTCCCCCACCTCTGATTACTCAAAAAATAAAAATATATTTATTTTGATAAAGAATGTGAGGATGCTATTAAAAGGTTAAAATGGAGTCTCACTTCGCCACCAGTAATCCATCTACCTTAGTGGGATTTACCATTTGATCTCATGTGTGATGACTCTAACTTTGCAGTTGGGGCTGTATTGTCACAACGGGTCCATCGAGATCCACATGTCATTTCCTATGCCTCACATACATTAGACCATGCCCAAGAAAACAACATGAATACAGAAAAATAATTCCATTCTATTGGGATTTCCTTGGAAAAATTTAGTTCATACCTTTTGGGGTTCATAGACATGGTGTTCTCAGACCATGACGCCCTCCAGTATCTCCTTAAGAAACCTTAAGACAAACCATGTCTAATTTCTTGGATTCATCTCCTTCCATAATTCAATCTAGAAATTAGATAATAAAAAATCATAGAATGTGGTGTATGACCATATCAGTAGTATCATCCCATCCTCAAAAATTAACTCATCCCCATGTATTCCCATTAATGACATGTTTCCTGATGAGAAATTGTACCTAGTGCAAGATGTTATTCCTTGGTATGCTGAAATTGTAAATTAATTGGCAGTATCTTGAATTCCTATCGATTTCAACAAAAACCAAGACTCTCGTCTAAAACAAGAGTCTCTATAGTAAATTTGGGATGACTCCTACCTTTGAAGCACCTGTAGTGATCATGTCCTTATGCTTTGTGTTCCCGATAGTGAGTTTCAGTTTTTCCTTATATTTTGTCACACACTTGCGGGTAGAGGCCACCTTGGTTCCCAATGAACTGCTCGCAATGTCCTTGATTTTCAGTGTTTTTGGCCAGCACTTCTATAGGATGCTCATGATTTTTACAAATAATGTCCTCGTTTTCAAATAATGTGGAATGTATCTAAAATAAATGAAATGCCAAACAACCATTTCTCTTTCCCAACATTTTTGATGTTTGGTACATTAACATTATGGGTCCATTTCCCAATTCCTTTAGAAAAATATATATTTTTATTGCGGTTTATTATGTGTAAAAATGGGAAGAGGCACGACCTACAAGGAATGATAATTCTAAGGTAGTTGTATTATTTTTGAGAACCCAAATCTTCGGTTGGTTTGGCTTACCTAGGTTCATCATCAGTGACAAGGGTTCTCATTTCTGCAACCGATCAATGCAATCACTTTTGTGTTTGTATGGGGTCTGTCAATGAGTGCCTACTCCATATCATAAATAGTTTAATGGTCAACCCGAGATGTCAAATAGAGGGGTAAAACATTTTCTTGAAAAAATGGTTCATCCAAATAGAAATGATTGGAGTCTTAGAATTGATGTTTCATTATGGGCCTACAGTACAACTTTCAAAACTCCTTTTGGAATGTCACTATGTCTTATTGTGTTTGGAAAGAGTTTTCACCTACCTTTTGAGATTGTGCAATGGGCCTACTGGTCCATCAAACAATGCAATTCTAATCATTATGTTATAGGCTTTTGAAGGAAGTTTTAGATCCAGGAGTTGGATGAAATGGGAAGAAATGCATATAATAACTCTAGAATTTATAAGGGGTGAACCAAGGCTTACCACGACCATCGTATACATCATCGTCAGTTCCAAATTGGAAGAAAGGTCCTCCTTTATAATGTAATGCTAAAGTTGAATCCACGTAAGATTCTTTTAAGCTAGTCTGGACAATACACTATTATTAATATATATCTATTCGTTGTTGTTCAGGTTCAAAATGATGAAACCAAGAAAACATTCACTATCAATGGGCAGCAGCTAAAGCACATCCACAAAGTCCTTTCGGAGTTCTGATTAGAGGAACTCTATGTTCAAGAAGCAACATACCCGTGAAACACACTAGGTTTAATCCTTCATTCATACCTTCTAAATTATTATAGTGAGGACAGTACACATCCTAGGAGTGGGGGATGGGTACATTCCTTGTTGACATATAAATTTTCATCATTTTTTTCTTTCATTCTTCTCTTTTTACCTTCTTTATGGTATTTTCACTTTTCACTATCTTGTTGAGTTCATTTGGCTTTCCATTGTTTTTCTTTTTTATTCTCTTTTTCGCCTTCATTATGGTCTTTTCATTTTCCCCCATAAAAAATTTCAATGAATCATGATTCACTGACAATAAATGGAGGAAGTAAAAATACCAAAATGAATTGTAAAAAAAAATATTTGTATGAAGTTAACATGAGGGAGTGATTATTAGTGAATTGGTTTTCTATCAATGATATAAATGGTTATATCATTGTGAAACCATTGAGATGATTGATTCCCCTAGTGTGAGTAGTTTTGGGAAAACTGTGTTACTAATATCTCCATATAGGTTTTCACCAATCCACAAAGTGTGAATATTTCATACTTAATATAATTTAAATGTATGTTGGGATAATATTTTTTATCGTTAAATGATATTTTCATACGTTTGTTCCCTATCTGATCTGTTTCATTACCGTACCAGATTGACCTATGTGTGTGTACCTAATGTCGGACTATTGTACGCCCTCCAAAAAGGATTGTGTCTTGGGAAGGTAAAAACCAACATTTCTTCAACCTTTGATCTTTAAATTACTATTACAATTAGTGTCATGAGGAGATCCAATAATGGTTGAGAGATGAGTGTGAGATATTTTCCAAATGTAACATCAATAAAACAGAAATATTAAATTACGAGAGTGATGAAATGTTTATCATATGGGGATATATACGTCCGAAGCTTATAATTGGACTTCTGGAAATGCATAAGTGAGTGGGTCTTGATATATGATTGTAAAATATGTAGGGAAGGTTGGGTTAAAATTCATTTAAAGATGAATAAATTTAAAATAACCTATAGTTATTAGATAGAAATTGGAATGAATAGAATGGAATGGTTTTCACACTCACACATGGAGAGTTAGTGGAATGGTTTAATATTGAATTCATTTTTCATATTGGTTTCATTAATATCTTTTAATTTCATTGTGATATGATTTATGATACATCTTTTTCTATTTTCGCTAGGAAGAACTCATTTGTGTGGTTCGTGCATTGATCACATTACTTTAGTGAATTAAATTTTTTTAAAATGTTAAATCTTCATGATTTTGATAATATATATATTCCTCATTCTATTTGGATATGTTACTTTTCCAAGGAGTGAAAATTTTTAGGTGTGGGGGTGTGATCGTACAACGATTCACTGTGTTAAACTTGTTTTATATTGAAAATTATAAAAACAATGAAAATTTTAATTCCATGTTTGAATAATTTATTTTGTGGATATCAATGTTAAAAAGGTAAATGTTACTTGTTTTGATTATTCCATAGTAGGAGTATGTGACTTGGAGGGCCTATGATGATTTCCATGAAAAATGGGCCAAACTACACAGGATCCAAGCACACTGGTAGATAAATCCGCAAACTATTACTAGAACATGCATCCAATTGTGCAAGAAGTTTTTGGTCTCGTCCAAACATCATTGTGATACATTTCACATTATGTAAAAAAGACTCATTCGACCCTATGGTGGCCCAACTAACATGGTCTACCCATCACACCAAATTTGTACGGAGTTAGTAGTTGTGTGATGTGATATGTCAATATCTAGTCTTATATGTGTCAAAATTATTTCAAACATTCGGTGAAGAGAGACTAGAGGCGGGGCCACAACTTTTTTATTCCATTCAAATCGAGATAAGGCTGTCTTGAGGTCGAAACAACTATGACAATTGGTTTTAAGAATTATATGTGCTCAAAATCACCTTCCATAATCCTATAAAATGGAACCTTGGGCTCCTAATTTGAATGTTCAACCACGAAGTGATGCTCTTCCATTATTTATTTTTAGAAAAGTATCCTCCTCATCCTAGAAGTTATGGCGGCCCCTATCCTCATAGGGAGGTAATGAATGAAGAAGGAGTTCCACCCGAGATTCCTCCTCCTCCCGATGTCGAGCTAAATGGTGGGTGTTCATTATGAGGGAGCTACATACATTTCAACAGAGTTCCAGAATTTGTACTACTACTGGTTTGAAATAATTTGGGTTTCAAAATCATTCATTTAGAAGTATCTTTCTTTGATTTATCTTTTTTGGATTTAACCAAGTAAAAATCTCTTTACATTTAACCGATCAGTGGGATGTTTTGAGTGTGTGACTTGTGTTGTTCAGGTTGGACAGCATAAAAATCCTATTCTTCCCCACTTATTTGAGATTTCAATTTTTCTCGGAAACTTTTATACCAATAACATGATATGGACCTCGTCTATATGATTTTTATGTCAAGTTTTGGCTCAACTGGATTTGATATAAGATCTTGGAAAGTAATCGGGATTCCGATTGATTTCAACCAAATATTTACAGGAAACCTCAATTAATCTCTCAGAACAATGAGCATTAAATGTGTGTAGTGAAATCAAACTGAACCCATTTTATCTCATAATTAATTAACACCACATTTTATTTCCTACAATTAAATTCTTTAATTATGTCATTTCATCCTAAACCATTTTTCAAAACCACCCCCTCTTTAAGTACTTCTCCTTAAAAATGCACACTCTAAACCCACAAACACTCCTTGAGAGATGACATAGAGTCTTCCCTAGACAATAAATCAACATTAAAATCATAATAAAATTTCCACATGACTACAATGCAGTCAAAATTTGGCACCGTTGTTGGGGTTGTATTGTTTTTTAGTGTGTGTTTTTTATAAGGTTTTGTATTTTTGGTGAATATTTATTTTTTTTATCTTCTAGGTTTTCAATTCCATTTTGTTATGATCTATTTGTTGTGTAGGTTTGGTGCATGATACATTTTACTCTGGGAGATTTAGCACCTTTAAAACCTGAACTGGAGAGGACCCTACGTCAACTACAACAAGACACACAAGACAACCCTTTTAAGGAGGACAAACCACATATTGAAACTCTTATTCACCCGTCATTTTCTTTTTGAAATAACATCAAAACATTAATTAATGTGAATAAAATGGATGAATAAAAGTGAAAACTAAAATAACTAACCTCACCTGATGTTGATATTTATCCCATATACATTCAATTACAAGGAGAGGAACCCAATTTTAAACTAAAATCTGGTTTAATTCATCTAATACCAATATTCCTTGGAATTCCTGGAGAAGTTCAAAACAAGAACATTAAAAAATTTCATACAGTTTGTTAAAAATTAAAACCTACTACGGTGTATTATGAACAAATAAAGCTTAGAGCAATCTCATTTTCTTTAGAAGACACTTCCAATGATTGGTTATATTATGTTAATTCCCCAATAAGAGGTTGGTCAGACATGAAGCATTTTTTTCTTGAAAAAAAATTTTCTGCCTCTCGAACTACAACAATAAGGAAACAAAATATGTGGTGTAAGACAATCTCATGGGGAAACACTTCATGAAATTGGTAAAGATTTAAAATATTGTGTTCATGTTTTCCACACCACCAAATAAGTTGTCTAATTTTAATATAATATTATTATGAAGTTTTAATCCCTATTGATAGAAATATGATCGATGATACTGCAAGTGGTGCACGGGTAGATAATACCCCAATTCTGTAAGGACCATAATTGATAATGGGGAAGAAAACACTCCATCATTCGGTACAATGTCTTGTGTACCCATTCAAGGTGTCCATGAGGTGAAAATAATGAATTTGAGAAGAAGGTGGACACAATGTTTGTGGAGGAAAGTACCCTTTTACGACAAATTTCTCTCTCCCAAGGGAAACATCAATCTCATCCTCCCAACCATTGTTGTATATGTTCTTATGACACCCACTACTCTGACCAATTCCCCCAATTGAGAGAAAATTCTGAGAGTTGTGAGGCAATCATCCAAGGACTCCCCTATAACCAACCCATTAGGCAAGAACCATATTATCCATCCAACTCTTGGTTGAAGGTGAACCAAGCCTATAAGAATGGGGGTATTCAAACCGACCTCAACAACAATGGAATTAACCAGGGCAGAGTAATCATCCACCATCACCACCTAGAATTCCTCAACCACTCCAATGGAATTTCCGGTAAACCCCTCAAAAACCCAAGACTTGCATAGAATATATTATGAAACCAATGGATTCCAACAATTTTAAATTCTCTCAAGTCACTCAGGCAGCTATACATAACCTAAAAACCTAATTAGGTCAAGTAGCTAACTTAGTTGGTGAAACTAAAAGTTATAGATCCGGTAAAATTCATTCTTAATAATTAGTCAACCCTAAGGATGAAGAGAATTTTACTTCCATAACCCTTAGGAGTGGAAAACACCTAGAAATTAAATTGAATCCTCCATTAGTGTCATATCCCCCCTGACGAAACCTCTATCTGAACCATTAAGAATGTTTTAAATGTTTAAGAACATTATCCGGAGAGAACCCCTTCCAAATGAAAGAGTGTGTATATTGATGTCTCACCTTGCCCAACAATTACTCTTCCATTTCCTCAAAGGGACAACCAACCATGAAAATAAAAGGGAACTAAATTTGATAAAGAAATATTGGAAAATTTTCACGAGATTGTAGGTTAACATATCATTGATTGATGTTGTGAAACAAATTCAATAGTATGCTAAGTTTCTAAAGGAGATGTGTACAGACTGAAGGTGACTTCATGGAGTTAAGAATGTGAGCTTGGGGATGAATGTTTCGGCATTGGTAGATCCATCACTTCCCACCCTGTGCAATGTTCCTGGAACTTTTGGAATTATATGAACCATAGGGGAGAATTCATTTTCTAATGATATTCTTGATTTATATGCTTATATAAATATGATGCCTCAAACTATTTACTCTACATTACAGGCCGGGGAACTGAAGACCAATGGAATTATTGTTCATCTTCCAAACCGGAGTACCTCACACCCCTCTGGTGTGTTAGTGGATGTTCTTATGATGGTTCAAATTTTTATTTTTCTTGCTGACTTTTATGTGCTTCAAATCGATGATGATAGGGTGAATGGACATGAACAAATTTGATTAGGGAGACCATCCCTAAAAACCACCAAAACCATAATTAATGTCCATAATGGTACGTTATCTATGGAATTTGGTGGTTACATAGTCCATTTCAACATCCTTGATTCCATTAAGCACCCCTTAGAAGAACATTCCTCCCTCTCAGTAAATTCTATTGATGTACTCAACTCCCCTAAAAACACCTCTTATCATTCCCATGATCCCATTTCTGAGTTTTATTCATTGATTGAAATTATAGGTTATGATTCAGGGATTGATTATTGTAGGGGATTAGAAAAATGTCACATATGTTTATTAATTGATGATTTTTTGAACACTGAGGATCCACTGACCATCGAGGATACTTCTAAGCATGTAAAATCTCATTCCTCTATTGAGAATGATACCATTGAGCAGTTAGATGAGATTAGTGACCTCTCACATTCACAAACACTCCCATCATTCCATAAACCAACTGAATTGGATCTGAAACAATTGCGTCAATATTTAAAATATTCATATCTTGAAAATGGAAACAAGTTTCTCAACATCACTGCTAGTTCACTCCCTTGTGATCATGAATTCCGACTACTTGAATTTTTCAGGGAGTAAAAAAAAGATTTGGGATGGACACTATTTGACATTCCTGGTATTTTCCCATCATTTTTTACACTTCATATTTTGTTAAATGATTTGGCTAAACAAGTGAGGCAGCCACAATGTCGACTGGAACCAAACCTATTTTATGTTTTAAAAATTGATGTTACAAAATTATTGGCTACAAGAATCATTTAACCCATAGCTGATATCCAATGGGTCAGTACCATTAATGTAGTTCCTTAAAATACCGGCTTTACAGTAATCAAAAATGAAAACAATGAATTGGTTCCAAGTCATGTGAAGAATACATGGCATGTCTGTATAGACTATCACCGACTCAACCTACACACTAGGAATGACCATTTTCCTTTATCATTCAATGATAAAATGCTAGAGGGGATAGAGGGTAAGTCCCTATACTGTTTCCTTGACGGATATTCTAGATACATTCAGATCTATATTTCCATATATGATTAGGAAAAGGTATCCTTCACTTTCCCCATTGGCACATTTTCTAATAGTAGGATTCCATTTGGTCTGTGCAATGATCCATGAAATTTCACACGATGTATTTCTTTTATTATTTTGGATTACATGGATAATTTCATGGAAGGAAAAATATATTTATAAGTCAATTACATTATGAAATTCAAATTAATAAAATTAAATCTATTTTCCATAATCACAAGTATAAAATATTCCATTAAATTAAATTTTTTAATAAATTATTTAATATATTATTAAATTGGATATATTTATATGAAAAAATTATTCCTTAAAAAATAGTATTCATAATATGAAAAATATCACTATCAGTAGGTATACCATTTTAGTAATATTTTATTTTACATTTTATCTAAAAATACACTGTTAATCGAGTATTTGATGTGTTTTAAATCCCATGATTTAATTATTTTTCTTTTTTCCCACCTCTGGTTGATGCTGATATGTATGGTTTTTTACATTCTTGATTGTTAAATTGTTCCTTGAGGCCTAATTAGAGTAGATATCTTCACTTTTTTTCTTCCATGGAGTGGCCTATTTGGAGTTTATCTCCTCACTTTTTCCACAGGCATGTATTGACCATATTTTCGATAATTCTTAATCATTTATTTACCTAGAATTCAATGATTATCTACTTCGATGATGGATCAAAAATTCAAGGATTGGTTTGCCTCATTATTTCTACTAGAGTGTATTACTTCTTTGCTATACATGGAGTGGCTATCTTCAATACTACAAATTGAATGAAAGTTGTTTCCTACTTCATTATTGCACCCGGAATCCATGGAGCGTCCTATTGATCATTTCCTCTCCTAGAATCTGAGGAATGTCCTACTATATGACAATCATACCTCATCCCATATGTATAGGGAGGTTCATGATACTTTTAATTTGAAATGTGGATTTTTGAACATAAACATCATTACTCTAAATTAATTATGGTTGTTGGGTGTACAATAAATGTATCTTTCCCATCACTATTTACATTTTATTTACCGATTAAAATTTATAGACCATTTTCATTGTGTATAAATACTACAAACTCTCCCCTTGGGAAAGAACATGAGTTCCAATGACCAATTCCAAATTTATACCAAATTACCCAATAATAAAATCCTTATAATACAAAGGGAAGTTATTGATTTATATAACAACATAAATTCAATTATTTTATGGTTGTAGGAATAGAACAATAAAAAAATTTAATATTCCATAATATTTTCCAATTTATTTTTTTCTTCACTTATTCTATAAATCCATTGACACCCATTGTATATAAATTTCACACACCTATTATAATTTCAAATATCTTCCCTATTATAGTATATTAATAACCATACAATCCATATATACAACATAAAATAATATAACTCTATGATATCATGTATTATTTGGTTATAGTAAATGATATTGATAAAAAAGAGTAATATTCTTTTATCATATTCCTTTAAATTTACTATTCTCTTCCTAATTCCTTATATTATATTATAAAGAAACCATCTAAAGTTCATTTTTATTTTGTTAAAAACTTAATTAATGATATTAAACTACTATAATTACTTAATTTTTAAAATATTTTTATTTTATACATATCTAAAATCCTGTTTGGATTATTTGTTATTAATGGTTGCATAATTGAAAATGTAGATATTTAATATTCTATTCATATCATCTATTTTATGGGTGGATAAAATAAATTAATTATTTTATTTAAATTTATATATATATTTATATATAATCTACTACTTTTAGTTTTATTAATATATAATTTAAAGTAAACATAAACGACTAAATCGGCGCAGGATGAACCAATTTTAAAGAAAAACATAATATCAAAACCATACAACCTAGAAAAATAAATGTGAAAAATAAATTACAATGATTATAATTGATTAAGAAATAAAAATAAACATTATTTTGACTAGTATAATGTTTTGATATATATTTGCACACTAAACTTGAAGGAAAAATGGAATAAAATATAATGAGATATTAGGTGAATTGAATTATCAACCCCCACGATTTCCTTTTATGTTCTCCCATATTTCAATTTTATATTTATTGGTATTTCTATAAGATATTCATATATCCCACGAGTATTCAATACATTTTCTTTTAGGTGATATTCCTTATTGTTCCTCGGTGAAAATATGTCATTTCCAATTTAAAATAATTTTCAAAGTGACGTTGTTTTACAAAATATCACATTGACATCAATTGAGTTGTTTCTTATTTAGACCAATAATGAAGAACGTTTATAAAAACAATTATACCTTATTACTTTTAGATCCCCTAGGGTTTTTTATTAATTTTTTATTTTTTAAATCACTATTAAAATCATTCTATTTTTTGGTTTATTCCCAAATTATTGTTTTTAATTTTCCTCTTTCTATGTGGCACAAATGATTATTATCATTTTAGGATGTAATGGTTGTTTTCAGAGTAACATTTAACTCATATTCATTCATTAATGTGTTATATATAATGATGATAGTTTGATTACGTATCAACATGATACCATTTTTTCCCACAGGTAAGTTGTTATGATTTATGGACATATGTTATTCAAGAAATTGATTCTACATTTTTTTGAAAAAATTATGTGGTATTTGGACACAATGTTAAAATGTTACAATATTCAGAATTGTTTATATATAATTACATTATTAAATAATTTACCCATGATTTAGTTGAGGATCATGTTCCTATGAAATGTTTATGGTGATTGTTCTCACTCATGACTTATATTTCAACTCTGTTATCACTCCCATCATTTGGATTTTAGCTCATCCATTTCTTTGAAAATTATCATCCATTGATTATTTTTTCAAATGATAATATTAAATATATAGAGTTACTATGAAGAAGGATTTAAAAAATGTTTTTTATTATGTACATGTTATGTATGAATCTATTTTTCCCAATATATCAAACCTTTATATTTTTAATCTGGTACTATTTTCATAATTATCCTTGAAACTATGTAATATTAATATAAATAATTTTTGTAAATATAGATAAATAGGACTTTTTTTGTTAAAAATAATATTTAATATTATGAATTCTAGTCTCACAAAGTAATGGAGAAGATATTGAGTAAGGTTTGTTGGAGGTATCTCACTTTAAGTCAGCAGTGTAAATGCTAATTATTACACCATTGTGGGTGTAATTATTTCTTTGGTTTATCTATAAATAAGGTAGTAGAATTATTTGACATGAATTAAATACTTTTTTATGATAAGTAATAATTATATTTTTAAAATTTTTAAACTAGGAGGTTATGTTCATCCACTCCAAACATTATAACGAATGTAGTGAGATTTACTATGAGATGCATAGTCCCACTACCTTTCATGATCTATGGTTTACCCACTTAGGTGAACCAACTCAAATATAAATCATTTAAATTTTATGATTTCATTAGTAAATATAATATTTTAAAAATATTGATAATACTCATATAAAATTAAGACAATATAATTGGAATTGGATATGTTTTGAATAGACAAACCCTGATTCACCACTCATGTCCTAGTGTAAACAATGTTTTACACCAACAAGTGCCATAAATTAGAATTTTTATATGATTTTTTCCCTCTATAGATAAATATTATTAGTTATAAATCAGAATTTTATTCATATATCTAAATTAAAAAATTTATTCTTAAAAAAAATCAGTTGTATCAAAACATTCAAACATTATGAGGAGTATATGAACGATAGTTATGCATATGATCTCAGTGAGTATAGATACTGGAGATAAATCATATATAGATCATATGTAGTTTTAGGATGATTCACAAGTAATTAAATAGTTTTTGGGATATTTCCATTACTACATTTAAATAATGGTGATCTCTCACAATCAAGAATAAACATCTCAGTATTATTGATGTAGATTCTAAATATCATGAGGAAAAGATTAATGTGTTGTGGAATAAGTATTGTGATCAAAGGAAAAACCCGATTGATACATTTTTTTCATTCATTGATCATGTGATTTTTTTTTGGATGTTATACATGTACATGGAGAGATCACAAATAAAATCATCAGGTTCTGTAGAATAAAACAATTACTAAATTCTTGTTTTAATTTGATGGTATTAATTCTAATTGGAAATGATCCAATGGAGGGGTTTTTGAAAAAACAAAACAACACTATTATGGAATATTAGATGAGACAAAATGATAATGTTATTTTGAAAAATGAATTCAAATAGAATATAACATTAACAAATAAGATAAAATATTAACTAAAATCTATATCCATGGAGGATTATGTTAATGAGATAGTCACTTTCATTTCCTAAGTTATTAAAAGATGAAAAAAAATATTAAATGAAGGAATATGAATTTTAATATGATGTTGTGATATAATATACTAGGAAGAAAAAATTCAAATGCTTGATTATAAAGAGGATGTTACAAAATAAATTCATTAAGAAGGTATCTTAGAAATGTGATGTTGATGAGGAAAAAAATGTGGAGAAGGTCGAGGATTATAGTGACAATGATAAAAAAGACATGGTGGATATTAATGGCACACCAAAAGTAGAACACATCGATGAAGAGGATGTTGTAAATGAGTATGGATTTAATATTCTTGTGCAAATTGGGGTATCTGAAGAATAAATATATATATTTAGAGGTAATGGAAACAAATCCATAAAATTCTCATCAATGGTACTAAGGTAAGTACTAAATGAAACCTAAATAAGAGAATAATACTTCTTATGAACTTCATAATTTATTCTAAAACCCTAAAAGGATATAAAAACATGAATTATAAAAGAAGAATATATAGATTTAGAGGATTATCAAACTAATTTACCACTAAAGGATAAAAATAAAATATCATGTTTCATAATGAAAAAATATGATATTGAAAATGAAATTAAAATTGATTAAGTGAAACTTATAGAATAAAAATTTTTATAGGGAATACTTGGTTTAGATTACTCATGATATAAAATAAATACCCTATATCTAGAATTAATTATTATAGGGATAAAGTTTTATATTTTTTCAATGAGAGGGGGTGATTATTATTTACTGAATAAAGACCATAATTTATTTGAAATAACTATATAAAAAGAGAGTCATGTTTTTTAATGTCTTAAATGAAACTTGATATGTTTGAGTCTATTATGTGAATCATGTAAATAATTTTCAATACAAAAACATGCATTGTAAAATGATGATGTGGATTAGTTATTTTATTTGGAAATTGGATCAAGGGAAACCACTATATTAATGATGGAGGAGAGGAATGGTGTTTTCAATACATAAATGAGGGTAACCAACTGTTTCATGAAAGACACAACAATTAGAGTCAAATATTATTCAGAAAAATTGTAAAAACTGAAGGATCATGACATTTTACTATGATCACAACTGATCAAACGCACACTAATGAAATTTTTCAATAATTTCTGATCATTTAAAAGATGTATAAGATAAAAAAGGTGAATCAACATAATTTCCTAATCTTGTGAATATGGATTTATATTGGACAATGATATAATATTCATGTATTTAAAATTATATTTTTTAATTTCCATTTATGATAATTACTATTTGGAATTGATTGTTATCAATACAAAAAAATGATGTATTAATGTTAGTTACATGATAATGGAAGAAACTGGAAAAAATATAGAGATAAATTTTTCTGAATCTACACACTAATAATTGTAAAAATAAATTACTAAAATCAAAGGGAAATAATATCTAGAAGGGAATTGAATTCATATTCATGATTCAATTGTAAGGTCTACTCAATCGAAATTTTAAATTGAGTGGTGATACCAAAATATTAATTATGTGGCTCAGGAAAAGATCCTTGAAAAGTATATTATAGTGACATATTATAAAAAATCAGGTATAATATCTAAATACATATCCTATATAGATTTATTATGACTTAATGATCAAAAGAACCTCTATGATCGTTACTGAATAAAATTTGAAGCATTCAATGTTTTTCTATTTTTTGTGGAATTTTTTATTCCTAATAAGAATAATTTTCATATGTTCTAACCATGTGAATATGGATTAATTTTTTATTGATATATACCCAAAATAAATTCATATATGTTCCTTAACATGGGGTAATAGGAAATCATTAAAAATAAATATTTAAATTTTCATTGATAATGAGTTGAACTCTCTTGATGGTGATAATAATTAAATGAATTTGAATTATATTTTAAAAGAAGAAATCTATGTTCAAGGGAAATTTCAATATTTAAAACACATGGGTTTGGAATATTCTAAAGAATAAAATAATATTATATAAGATAATTCATGATGAGTAGATAAAAATGGGGTGGAAGGAAGGGATGAAATAACTGAGGAATATATTATTGTTGATCTAAAATACTAGTTTAATAAAAATGAATAATGGGCTAGTATTAAACCCATCTTTTATATCAGTGGGAGAAAACAAATATCAAATAGGCTTTTAAGGATGTATATTAGGTCAAAGAGATTCTGAATGAACTTATATTAAAAGAGAATATCAAATAAATTGATACTATTTCAAGTATAATGGAAAAATTTTAAATATAACCATGTGGGTGTTCTATAATATGTTTAATGATGATGGGAATAAAGAAATGAAAAAAATTGTGATTGATATTTTTAAAAATAAATTTCATAGATAAAATTAATAAATATTAACTAGTAGAATTGATGGAAACTATATGAAATTTTTTGTCTATGGTGGTACAAATAGGTTTAATGTAGTTTATAATGGGAATAAAATTAATATACTTTAACAATTTAATTTTATTGAAAGTATGTATTTGATAAATTATCTTGTTTAATTCTATATGAGAATGAGGAAAAAGTCTATTTATTAGAGAATGTGTTATAGAGACTAAAACAAGAAATGATGAATTCATAATATTGGTTAGAATAATATGTAAAAAATATTTTATGACATAGAGGTGGAGTTTTTAGCAAAACAAATTAAAATGTAAAATAAACTATGTATGTTGTTGGTAATATGTATCGATGACCTCATTTTTAGAGGATTATATGTCAAAAATATTACGTTATTTTTATAATATTCACATATTATTATTTTAATTTTTATGGTTGGTGAAATTACATGTTTCTTTACTTTTATATTCATTTCATCGAAGGAAACATTATTTTTTCCAAAAAAATCAAAAGTGTTGCAATTTTATTGAATATAGTTTTAACTCCAAAATTTCCACTATAGCCCCACACTTAAATGATGTTGAAAATGATGGTGATTAATATGATGTAATTGTTGATGAAAAGAGATATATTATTGGATTATTATTGTATAAAATTTAACAATGGAAAAATGAAGTTTTTTTGACTTTATAATTCCCATGAAATATAATGTACGAACATTGTATTCGATTACATGTTTGACACACAACAATAAGTGTGTAAGGGAATATACTATCATGAGAATTTAGAATATATTTTATTTTTTTTAATAAAATATATATATATTCCAATGCATGTGACACTGATTTAGCATACATGACACAGAATAATGAGTCCTTCTATGGATTGTGTTACACACAATACATAGTTTTACCAAACAATAACATATTATTTATATATTATTATATAATATAATATTATATAACTGTATATTAAATTAGAGGATGTGAATAATATTAAATTACTTTTAAAAATTTGAGTTTTAAGACATGATGAAATTAATTCAGTTGTTAAAAATTAATTATAAATGAATAAAAAATTAATAGAAAAAATATATATTGTTTTATAGAAAACTATTTATTTTCCGAAAAATCCATTTTATCCTAATAATTTAAATTAATTAATATAATCGAATCGTAATAAAGAAATATATATATTATATACTTAGTAAAATAATTTTTATATTCATGTTATATATTTTATAGACATGAGTTAAGAAAAAACCTACTATTTCTCATAAAACCCCATATTTTTTCTAAGGCACTTTTATAGACTTTTAAGGGATAATATATTTTTAATAAAATGTTTTAGATATTTAATATATATTCTATGTCAAAAAAGTTAATATTTTAATGTATAACATAAAAAATTGGTTATGGTTAATTGTTTTTATTTTTATGTGAAGCTACATATTTTCATTAATAGTGAAAACTATTCAATTTTAATTCAAAACTGCTTTTTCATCTAATTTATTTAAAAGAATAAATTATATATTAAATTATTTTTAATGTATAATTAGAGAAATTTTATATTAATTAAACAAATTTATTTAATTTTAATAAATTTCCTATTAAAATTGGATATAAAAACATCCCAATCATTTGATAATTTTTACTGTGAAAACCTACATTGTTACCCATCTGCATGATTAATATTAAAATAATTTATACCAATATTGTGTTTTTAATTTTGAAAATTGTATTACATATTTTTAAAAATAATAGTTTTTAATTTATAATATTTTTAACATAATGCTTCACAAAACATATTAGTGAATGTAACTCAAATTAACTAAAATAATTAAGGTAAAATTGAAATTAAAAAGGGACCAAAACATAAACATAAGGGACAAAATGGACTATAAAATTTTCAAAAAAATCCATTGTATGGTCATATCATGACCATATAATTCATTTCATTTACTTTTTTGTGTTTTTAATTACACTTGGTAGGTTAACACGTGGGTTTACGTAACATCTTTAAAAAAATCCCATGTGAGTCATTTCCCCAATTATGAATGGCCACCAAAACTCCCACTTAACCAAACTCTCAATAAAAATAGATTAAGAAAATATCCTCCCAATTCACATCAGAAAAAAATACATTACTCCTTGAATCCATTCTTTTTGAATAAATCCATCCATGTTATCCCTTTAGAGAAAACCAAATAGAGTTCCCAAAAAAAGAGGTAATATCATTCTTTATGCTCGTTAGTTTTATTTTCATCATCCTCTTTGTAAACACTTTCTAATAAATTATTATATAATAAAAATATTATCCTAAATATACTAATTTTTTTATGTTAAGGAATTCACATTAAATTCCAAACACATCTATCTAATACATAATGGTCTTATTATTTATGTGTACCACAAACTACTACCCCACAAAACGATTTCATTCTTTTTTTCCTTTACCTCCTCTAATGTATGGGAATTATGATGGACACTGTGCTTATTTATGATAAATATAATATATATAATTCCTTTATTATTTTTAATTATTTTTATCCCCTACAGTTTTGATTTCTATTTATTAAAATATGATACGATTGTTTGTGGACATGTGTACTACTGCCAACTCAAAGCGATGTGACACGTTCACACTGTACATGAAATTTATAAAGGATATTTTTTTTAATATTATGTAATATATATAAAATATATATTATAATTTAATTATAATATATATATCATTTACATATCAGTTATTTTAATATGACAATGAAATGAAATCAGTGTTCATCCGTACGTACGACCTACCATATACATGATCGGTACATTCCATTTAATTATCTACAATTTTTGGATTATTAAAAATAAATATACAATGAATTATAAAGAAATTTATTTCATGAATTATGATCTTTATATGAAGAAAATATGATCAAACTAATATGAAATACATGTAATTTGTCAAAACATACACGAAAAAATAATAAATTAACACATGAAAATTTTAAAATAATGAAATGTTATTAAGAATTGGGTTATATGATATTATATAAGGTTAATATATTATATTATTAATATTATTAAGGTTATTTTATATTTTATTGAAAATTTTAAACCCATTATATATTATTTTGAAGTTTTTTTCACCCAAAAATTGCATGGTATGGTATTTTTATCCCACTCATTACATCTATGAGACAAATTTCATATTAACTACTTACTTCTTTTTTGTTGTATATTTAATGAACCATTGGACATATTATAACATTAATACTATTTTATTATTGGAATTTAATAATTTCATTCAATGTCAATCCTTAATGATATTATTATATAAAATTTTTTAATGTGTTCTGGGACACTTTGGAATGTTTATATATTGTTATAATCAATAATGATGTTAATTATACTTCAAAGGAATTTCCATTTGAGGATATTATAAGATTATTTTATAATAAATACCTTATTTTTCTACTCTTCTAGTTATTCATTTCGTTTTTAAAGTTTTACTAAATTCATTAAACTCATTGGTACGTAAAATGTGTTAGAAAATGTAATTAAAAACCCAACATTATTTATTTCATTAGTCAAGAACATCTGTTCTTTAAAAAACTAATTTATAATAATTTTTTCAAAACATATTTTTAACCTTCCCATAAATATTTATTAAATAAGATTTAGTCATTCTTTCTATTAATTATTATTTAAAATGAATATTCTCGTCTCTCTCCAAAGAAGGAATTTTTCAATCCTTTTTACTATGAAACAGAAATTGTATTTTACCTCGTACGACATGATTGGATTTACCCACCACCATTTCATTAATTTTTTATTTTTATTTTTAAAATTAATCTTTTTAAATAAAATTTTTTCAAAATTGATTTAGAATGAATTTTTTTTTCAAATGTTTTTTCAAAATAAGAGGATATTTTCATCAATAATGTTTATAAATATCCTTTATAGTATTTTTATTCATTAGAGAAAATTAATCTTTATTTTACACTTCACGGGATATGTTGTTTTGATACAATCATTATTCCACCTCATGTGGGTTTATTATTTATTTATCTAAGGATAGTATTGAAATTCACTTCCTTGATTCCATTTATTCCCATTAAAATATTATATTTCCTATGAACATTTAACATTAATTTTCCCATAAATATCCATATCATTTTTTGGGATATGATTATTGCTAGGACTATATAACATTTTTTATATGGTTTTCAATTTGAATTTAATTTGATTATTTTTTAAAACCTTAAAATCTTTGTAACCAAATTCAATATTGATATTTATAATTAAAATTACATATTTTCTATGAGGAATGCTTGGGACTTTAATGAAGTGAATTGGGTACCATTTAAGGAAATACCAATGGGTTGGGGACTAGTTAATGAGAGCCATTAGATGCGTCAATAATTTCATGAGATGATCTAACATTAAAAAAATCATGTTTATTTCCAAGTATAATAGATACGTTTCTACCCATATACCTATAATATTTTATTAATGGCCTTGATGGAAGTGGTTTATATGAAAAATATACAATATTCAATAATTAAGGATTGCCTTCATTTTGACACATAAATTATTTATCCATGAAATTGTTTTCTGACATATCTATGTATACATTTCATTATCAGTTCATTTATTAAATGGAATTTTCATCATTTTCTTACATTCCCATAATGATATTTTTTAACAAGATATATAAATGGCCTATGTTTGTACATATTAACTTTCAATATTTTTTATTAACTTCCTTATCTATTTACATATTGTATGTAATGCGTGTTTAGTTTTATACCTTTCAATAATTATTACTCTAATTGATTCATTATTTCATTCATTATACATTACCCTTAATGATAATTTGACCTCACCCTTATTTGTTTTATTTTCTCCATGATTCTGATAAGTGCTCTAATAATGATATGAAAATTTATCATCAATAGAATAAATTTATCTTCAATTGGAAAAAATAAGTTGTAATTATTCTACTCATTTGTAATATAAGACACATGTCTGTATGTAGTTTACGAAGAATACTAAACTGTTTGGTCCTTTGGGATGACATTTAATTTTATCTTCAACCAATGTAATTGATACCACACATCGACTTTGTGATTTCGATGGTCAGTTCACTATAATTAGTATTAGAGCATGGTTTAGTAACAGTATTTGGAACTAGATTTATGGAAACATAGATTTGATAACATAACCCTATTGTAGAATTTAAGGATTAATATAATATAATATTTTATAATTTTGGTAAGTCAAAAATTATCCGGCTCTTTTAATAATTACATTATTGTTCGGATAATACTAGTCGATGTGGTGCTGAAATAGATGTACCTTGGAGAAACAACTCTGACAAGGTGTGTCAAGATTAACTCAATGTAACTTGGAACATGATAATGTGCCTTTCAAAACAACTAGTTTCAAACTCCCAAGGTATATTCTTAGGATAATTCACATTCTATATATAAACCATTATGAATGATATGAATGGAAAATGATAATGAATTACCTAAGATTATCCTACGGTTTTTTAGAATGAAAATAATTTCCCTAGATTTAAATATCCTATAAATGAACATATATTATTCAATGAATACTGTTACTCAATCTATGACTTAGTTCCTAGTCAGTGGTAGGTACTTGAAGGAGTCAAGTTATCAATGAACATAAAAGATAATGTTTTGAAAATGAGAAACCAAATGAGGTGTCACGACTCGTCCCAGTGGGGCCTACGCCGCAACTACCCAAACCCACCATCAACAGGCTAGGGGCAGGTGAGTAGCATTGAGTATGCATTATACTAACATTGGAGGCATTTCCAATGTACCTATACACATGAAAAAAATTCCACGCCAACAAATGCCAAAATGTAAAAAAACCACTAACGAAAAAAATGAATTCATACAAATAAACCCAACCAACAGAGTGCGACAAAAGGTAAAGTAGTAAAAGTAAACTAGTCCAGAATACAATCCCACCAAAAACAATAATATGAAAACTAAAATATCCAACATGTATACACAAGGATGTACTATGAATGCTGCTCATAGCCATAAGAAAACCTCATCCTGTAGGGAAATTAGAAATCATGGTACTATCTTCGTTCACCATGGAGTCATCAAATGGTTTCTCGACTGCACAAGACACAACACATACATAAAATGCTCGTGTAGGGGTGAGTATATCAATACGAAGTAGAGGACCCCGAAAACCCAAAAGCAACACACAAGGGAATGGTATAGTCATCTATAAACAATATATGTCAACAGATCATATAAAAAGAGTAACAAAGTCCATATATACTCAAAACCCAGACCCGTAGTCTAGAATCAAGTCACACAACCGCATACCCACACTAAGGATTCTGTTTGAAGAATCCATGCAACACTCATCTGGGAGAACTTGCACCATGAGTCTGACAGATCTGATGTCATCTGTATGAGAAGAACTATTCATTGAGAAAATTAATGAGAGATCGGTGCACTCATTCCCGGAGAACGCACTGCTAAGTGGGAATAAATCATGAAAAAATATGAGGATCATTACTAGGGATTTGAAGAATACCATGACACATCTAGACCCACCTTCTGAGTATTAGATCAATGTCATGTAGAAGTATTCAAGTTGATACCTAACTTTACCTAGGGTTATGAATGGATAATAGATCTCACTATAGGCCTCCCAGAGGGATACATTAATCTATATCAAAAAGGCCTGCTGAAGGGATCATATTCATGTGGATGGAAATAATACCTAACTGTCAGGAGAACAAGAAAAAATGGAGACTAACCAAAATGAATCTTTTCCAAGGAATGGTGGACAAGAGGATCATGCCATGTACTAAAATGTATATGGAATGTATAAGTGTCACAATCCGTGTCTTTTGACCCCAGGTACTGCTCATGCAAAACAACATGTGTCATAATTCTTTTCATGTAAAACAAAACTAAACAGTGTGTAGAAAGTATGACATGCCATGTCAGTATATCTGGGGTATGCTCCAAATACACTGGTCGTGTGCCCGTACATGAACTTAACCCATTTGTTCCAACCTGTGTAATCAGCACTTGGGGTGACCCATAGTACTGGCCTCATATGGTCCTGTGGTGGATTTAATGGTGTGTAATCCACCACATATCGGTGTATAACCTTGGATAAACACTGAGTCCTATGTATGGATCCACATGCAATGTTATTTGGATAACATGTTGTGTCATCTCTTCACAAACCACAAAACCCTAGTCTCTATATAGCTGGGAAAACATTTTGTGTTCTTCAGGATACATGACAAGTGTTTGGGAAATTTCTAGAATCGCGATCCTCAAACGTTGTGCCTCGGGTGAAGCTCCAATCAATGATCTGGCCATGTGTTTTCCATGAAATTGAAGAATAATGTCTCCCCAAAGTCCCTGAAGTCTTCTCTCTTGTTTTCAAGCCTTCTATAGGCCCCAAAAATGCACATCAATCCCCCGCATGATTTATTATTGAAGAATGGTATCTTCTGGTCTGAGTCGATTCATTTTCTTCCATTATCATCACACCTCCACAAGGTCGTTTCAATGTTGAATATTTTATTTTGGATTTTTGAAATTCATAATGGATGAATGGTGATCTATTATACATTCCCCTATGATGAATGTAAAGAACGCGAGGAAAATAGGAAGAAATATAATAACAAAAGAGAAACTCACCCCTTCCGTCAATCGTTATGGCGTCAATCCACTCTCATTAATAGTTTTATGAAGAGAATAAAATTGTAAATTAAAAAAATATGATTAATCAATTCCCTAATCAAAAAACCCGAAGAAAAAGAAAATTAATAAATCTTCCACAAGATCGTATGATCTGTGGATAACCCTGTTTTTGGGGTTATCCAAGATCATAATTTAATCCAAGAATGGGGAAAAGGATAATTGAAATAACAACCCCTACTTCAATTTTCTACAAAGGGGGAGATCAGTCATTAGTAAGGATTCGATCTCCCTACACCACGATCCATGCGGTGTTGTTCGTCGGCATCCGTCAAAAATCCTCCAAAGATGGCTCCTCTACAATGCAACAGATGATTATAGGGACTTCTACATGGTTTTGAGTCTATCCCTCGGCTACTATTTGTTTAATTCAAAAAATCATCATTTCATTATGGAAAAATTTAAAATAAAAGGAATTATTAATTTATTTTATTTCTTCTAAAACACACAAAAAATTAAGTTTTGTAGCTGAACTATGCAGGTTGATGTTAGGCCTTGCCTAAGGTAAAGTCACTTATCTAGATATAATGGTGACTAAAGATTTTAGATATGAGCACCCATTTAAGATTTATTCTATTTTATTCAAGAAAAATGCTTGTGTGCACTGTTTTATGTTTAAAAATACATCAAACATTTATTCTATGATCTCTGTGCATCATAATTTCTTGCAGTTGAAATGACTAGTCTCTAAATAATTCAACATAATATTAAAAGTGATACACATAAAATCAGAGACATTACATTAATCTCACCTTCGGGCTTTGCATCCCCAAAAATCGAAATCAACTCTAGTAAAATAGATGTTGGTAGTGTGCACAGATCTGAGCCTCCCTCTCCCAAGTCCTCTCATCATGATTCCCATGCAGCCACCACATGAGATACAAGGGAATCGATCACCGAGGAGGGAGATTCTCTTGTCAATCCTCAATTTCCAAAGGGTACTCAGCAAAGTTCTCTCCATCCTCGATTTCCACCTCTCCATTCGATGACAAGTGATGAGTTATACACGTACCTCCTCTATTTCGACATATGGAAGACATCATATACCTAGGGAAACTATGGTGGTAAAGCTAGGAGACATGTCACCTCTCCAACTCTTTATAGTATCTGGAACGGTTCGATGAACCGCAGAGATAGATTCTCGCCCCGACCAAATCATCATAACCCTCATCAAGGTGACTCACAAAGGAAGATGTGGTCTCCTTCCTTGATCTCCAGAGTCTCTGTCACCTATCAACCTCAGATATCTACCAGCATTGTGCATTCTTCATCTGCTTCGGGATGATTTGCACCCTCTCGGTGGAAGCTCTCACTTACTCTAGACCCATGAGTGCTGACTCTCCTGGATTGGTCCTGCAATGCGGTGTCCGGAAGGATCACCCCTATATTGCATCAAAAGGATCCATACCGATGGTTTAGTGGGAGCTATTGTTGTATGAAAACACCCACAATGGTAGGTGGTCCTCCCAACTATGACCAAAGTCTATGATACAATCTCGCAACATATCCTCTAGAATGTGAATGGTTCTCTCCATATGACCATTTGTTTGGTGATGGAACGCTGTGTTCAAGAGTAGTGGAGTCCCAAAAGCCTCCTGCAATGCCTTCCACAAACAGGATGTGAAGCGAGTGTCTCCATTCGAGACAATTTTCAAAGGGAATCCATGAAGTCAAACTATATCCTACACGTAGAGGCATCCCAAGCTCTCTATGGAATCCTTCTCCCCAATAGGTAGGAAGTAGGCCGGCCCGATGAATCAGTCAATGATCACCCAAATGAAATCAGTCACCTTGGACATTCGTGGTACGCCCAAAATGATGTCCATCATTATTACATCCCACATCCACTCTGGAACATCTGAAAGTGAGATAGTCCTACTGGAACCTAGTGCCCAGCCATCACCAGCTGGCATGTAAGGAATCGAGAAATGAACCAAGATATTACCCTCTTCTTGCATAACCACGAGAACTATCATCGGAGATACTAGTACATCTTTTCCACTCCAGGATGTACCACAAAAGGGGATGTATAAAACTCCCTCATGACCTCCTCCCACAATGCCACTAGTAAAAATATGCATCCCTTGAAGGGAAATATGTTATCCCCACATTGCGAATATCTATCAAGTGCATGACCTATGGATAACAGAGCATGTAATGTCTCACAGTCGACATCACCTAGATGGGCCACCCAAACGCTTTTTATGTGTGGAGGGGTAACATCCATCGACTGATGTTAAGCTGCATCTTCTCCATCCATGAAAGATAATTGTAACGAGGACAATTGTTTTGTCTCCTCACATAACAGTTGCGAGCTTGATCACCTACATAGGACATATACCACATTGTTCCCCTTCCATGGATTTTATATGATGTCTAAATCATAGCCTTGGAGGTACTCTATACAATTCATATGTATAATATTCAGATCCTTCTATGAGAAGATGTACTTGAGGATCTTGTGGCCAGAGTAGAAAATAAATCGTTCTCCCATAAGGTAGTTTGGCCACATCATCAAAGAGAATACTACTGCTGAAAACTTGAGATCATGGTTGAATAGTTCATCTCATGTAGTCTAAGATTGTGTGAACCATAAGAAAGCACTGCCTGTATCTGCATTAGGAAATAGCCAAGCCTATTCCATGATGCATTTTAGAAAAATATGTACTCAACACCCTCCTCCGGACATATCAAAATTAAGGTGCTCATCAAACTCTACCTTAACTACTTATAATTCTGTTGTAACTTCTTCATCTAAATGAAGGTTTTCCCCTTCCTTCTCAAGGTCATCATCAGTGTGTATGTCCGATTGAAATCAAGAATGAATCTGTGGTAATATCCCGCCATCCCAAGGAATATTCACATATTTTTCATGCTTTGAGGTGGGTCTCATGCTAACACTGCCTCCACCATGGTTGGGTCCACATATTCTCCATCATCTAAGGTGACATGGCCTAGAAAGTGTACTTCCTGAATCCATAACTAGCACTTCAAGAGCTTCCCATAAATATCGTTCTCTCGGAGTATGTCTATAATCTTTTCCATGTGTATCACATGATTCTCCTCTAACAACGACTACACAAGGATGATGTCAATGAAGACAACTATGAACTGTTCTATATACAGCTGTATATATTCATCATAAGTCTGATGAACACTGTAGGGGTGTCCGTCACCCAAAAAGTCATCACCAAGTACTCATAGTGACTATAGCAGCATATAAAAGTCGTCATTGGTATATCATTCTCCCGTACTCGGAACTGGTGGCAACCTGACCAAAGGTCATCCTTTGAGAACCACTGTGCCTCTTTCAGCTGGTCAAAGAGGTCTTCAATCCTTGATAGTGGATACATATTTGTAACTGTTGCCAGGTTCTTGCACCATTAGTCCATGCACACCCTCAAGCTCATTTCATCCTTCCTAGAAAAGAAAACTGGGTATTCCGAGGGAGAAACATTGGGTCTAAAGAAACCCTTGATTTTCAAATCCTCCAACTGCACCCTCATTTTGAGAATCTCTAATAGAGAAATCTGATACGCTGGTGAGGAAATCAATGTTGTTCTGGGGTGTATGTTGATGTAGAAGTCGATTTCCCTCTAGGGAGGTTTTCCTAGATCATCTTTGGGAAATATGTCCTTGTACTCTACCACAAATATTAGGAACTGGAAGCTCACGACATCTACTACTCAAAGGGTAACGCTAGCCAACTAATTAGTGACCTGCTAGACCCTCCAATGTAGGATCCCATTATGTGCTGCAAGGGTCTAATTTTCACCGATAAAATAAAACCTCATCCCATCACTACAGACACACCACACCCTTAAACTAAATAAGTCAATCTGGTCATAGAACGAAGATAACTAATCCTTACAGAGAATGATGATGTAAGGACTCAAAACATCCACTAAGAGGTTCCAACTGAAAATATCGCCTACAAGGGTAAGATCACGCTATTTGTAAAGTTATGTGATAATAGATTCCCTTCTCGTAGGTATCACAAAACATAAGGGTCGAGTCAACGACTCTACCAGAATCAAAAGGTTTCTCACAAGACATGTGGTGAGAAACAAATGACAGGAACCTGTGTCTATAAGTATGGAATCTAAGTTAGATTAGTAGAAGATCAAACCATGGATCAACCATATAGTCCCTGGTTCATACGCCATGGGCACATTCAATTGTCCCTTCCCTTGACCCCTAGAGCCTTGAGCCTGGTACGGACCACTAGGGGGTGGTGGTGGAAGTAGATCGAAGCATCTTTCACCACAAGTAGCTCTCCCTGCTCCACTTCCACGCCTGCTGTCTGGTGGGTATGTCTGCTCCACTCTCTTCGTCTGCCTCGGTGGTCCATACACTACTTCCCTCTCAGCATCATGACGGGTCAGACAATTCCAAGAGAGATGTCCCCTACCATCACATGAGTAGAACCGGATCTTGCTAGTCTAATAGGATCCATCTTGAGGGACATTGATTGTCGATCCCCAGTCCTGGGTCCTCCTATGATGTCACCCACATCCATATCCATGTGACTGATGTCAGCTCTCTACTGTCGAGGTCTCCACACCTATCTGCCTGTTGCGGACTATTTTTGGTTGTATCTTCCCCACCAAGAATCTATCGATCACCAAGGCTCACTTGAGCACACTAGCATGATTCAAAATGCATAGAGGCAGGACACTAGATCGGATGTCCCATCGTAGACCTCACTCGATGGTCTGATCTCTGATGTAATGATCCCAAACCATATCCATCGAGTACCTAGAGAGGTTGTTGAACCTTGATGAATTGTCATCCACGATCATACTACCATGCTGGAGCAAGAGAAGCTCATGGATACACACTGCTCTCAGTATAAACGTGGATAAATCTTCTCTCATGATTCGCTCAAACTCCATCCATGAAAGAGTCTCC
Organism: Viscum album; assembly: GCA_963277665.1. Classification (NCBI taxonomy): domain Eukaryota; kingdom Viridiplantae; phylum Streptophyta; class Magnoliopsida; order Santalales; family Viscaceae; genus Viscum; species Viscum album. Next base: position 1,147,141,096 of record OY728121.1, on the reverse strand, counting down.
TCGTCTTGAGTCTGTGAGGTAAGACTCCACCATCGTCCCGTCGAACCCTGATGATGGTTGGCTCCTAGGAGCACCATCTGGTCGGCTGACGTCCTCACGAGATGAAATAATATATTCACCTCCTCAAGACATTCCTTAGACGCATGAGGGTTTGGATCACCTCAGAACCTATGGGGTCTCTGTCTCCATATCTCAAGGAGCATGTCCAACCTGCACCCTCAATGGTCGGTATTGCAGGTACCACGGTCTGCTCCACCGATGGTGGTATAGTAGGTGCACCACCTGGCGTAACTCCTGGGGAACGGGTCCTAGTATCGAATCCATTTCACTAAGGGGGTCATCCTCATGATTGTGCTGTTGAATCCTAGATAGTATGAATTTCAGAGACATCCGGTAAGGAAACATGATGTACAATGGTAAATGAGTAAATCTAGGTAGTAGAAAAAAGGACATGGAAAATAAAACCCTTTCCTATATGATGCATTTACCATTCTTTTATGTCCCCTGATTTTTGTTTTCAGGTACCGAGTAGAAAATAAGGTTATCAGTGTCCCAGTGTATGGATATGTCGGCCGCCTGCACCAACACTAGAGTCTCTAGCCTGAAATCCAAGCTCAAAACACATAACATTGTTTCCACAAATGAATCTCACAAACTCATGGTCATAAGGTAGAACCGACCACCTTTGATACCATTATTTCATGACTCGTCCCTATGGGGCCCATGTCGTGACACCCCAAGCCCACCTCCAATAGGCCAGGGGATGGGGACTAGCACTGTGTAGAAAACATACTAACACGGGAGGCATTTCATATTTACATGTAGACATGCACACATTTCCAATCCCATAAATGCTAAAATTTTAAAAACACACACTAAGGAACAAAATGCATGCATACAACTAATCCCAAACAATAGAGTAAGTCGGAAGTTAAAGTACTAAATGTAATATGTTCCAGAATACAAGCCCACAAAAAAGAGTCTAAAAACTAAAAATACCAATATATAAGCACATGGAGTTACATTAACTACTACTCACAGTTGCAGGAACACCTCAGCATGTAGGGAACTCGAAAAGCTCGGTCCTATCCTAATCTACCCTGGACATCGTCAAAAGGATGATCGTATGAACAAGACACGACATGTGAGGGAAAATCCTGTGAAGGGGTGAGTATGGAAATACTCAGTAGATGACCATGAAAACCACAAATAAACACACAACGGAATGGTACATTCATCTCTACATAATAAATGTCTACAGAACATGTAGTAAAAGTAACACAATCCAGATATACTCAAACCCAGACCCGTTGTCTAAATTCAAGTCATACAACCGCATACCCATGCTATAGATTCAGTTTTAAGATTCCACAAAGCACTTGTTTTAGAGAAATCACTTCACAATACTGATAGATATAATGTCATCTGTCTGAGACGTATTGTTAATTGGAAAAATATATGAGAGATAGGTACACTCATTCTGGGAGAACACACACCTGATTGGGGAATGATCATGATAGATAGATGAGGATCCCTACCCGGGCCTTGTCAGATACTAAACCACATCCATATTAACCTTATAATGTAGGATCGGTGTACTCTAGATGTAGTCAAGTTGATACCTGACACTACCTATGGTAACGAATGGATAGAGGATCTCTCTCCAAGCCTCTCGGAGGGATACCACACATTATCTCAGAAATTCATGTTTATGGCTACATACTCTAGTGGATGGAAATGAAATCTGACCTTCAGGGGAATGATAAAATAGATGAATTATACCATATGAATCTTTTATATGGAATAGTGGAAAATAGTATAAATACATGTACTGAAAAGTACGCGGCATTTAGAAGTTTCACACGCCATGTCTTCTGACCATGGCTGTTTCCCATGTACAACGTCTCATGTCATAATGCTTGTGGGGTAAAACGAAACTACATGGTTGGTAAAAATGATCACACACCATGTCAAAGTATTTAGGTTTTTCCCCGTGTACGCTGGTTGTGTGCTCATACATGGACTCAACCCATGTGTTCCCACCTAGGTAATCGACAAACAAGGTGACCCGCACTACTGGCCTAATATGGCCATGTGGTGGAGTACACAGTGTGTTCTCCTCCCCGTGTCTGTGTATTACCTAGGATAAATGCTGAATCCCATGTAAGGGCCCACATGCCATGTTATTTGGAGAACACGCCACGTCATCGCTTCATGCACCGCAGAAACCAAGATCCCACATATCCGGGCCTACATGCCATTTTCATCATGATACACGCCTTGTGTTCTAGAAATTTCGAGAATCACGAACCTACGCCATCGCACCTCTAGTGAATCTCTATTCTTCAATAAGGCCAACTTTTTCCCCTGAAATATGAAAATTATGTTCTCCCAAACGTCCCAAAGCTGTTTATATTATATTTAGGATTCTTATCAGCCCTGAAAACCCGCATCGATCCACCAGCGTGAAGAATGCTTGATGAAAAGCCTCTCCATAACCGAGATGATTCTCCATCTGCCATAGTCGTCGAATCTCTGCTAGGTCGTTTCAATGTCTAATCATTAATTTGTGATATTTGAAATGTGAAACAGCAAAAAATGATCTGTTATTCATTCTACACCAAAGTACGTGATGAAATCGAGGAAAAGAGGAAAAATCCAAAAACAAAAGAAGAACGCACCTCTGTCGTCATTCATCACTTTGTTGATCTACTCTTGTTAATAGGATTAGAAAGAGGATCAAATTTAAAATTCAAAAATTATCATTAATAAATTCCCAAATAAAAGACCCTGAAGAAAAAGGAACATAAGAACTATACCCCTTGAATGTACAATTCGTGGTTCACCCTGTTTGTGGGTTTATCCATGTTCATCATTACATCCATGAAAGGGATAAGAAGAATCGAAATAACAACCCCTACCTCATTCATTGATGAAGGGGGAGATCATTCATCAGTTTGGATTCGATCTCGATGCACAATGATCAACGAGTCATCATTCGTCAGTATCCATAAAAAATTTCCATGTTTGGATCATCTCCATAGATCTAGAGTATAATAGGGAGTTTTCCAGGGTTGTGAGTCTAACCCTAGGATTTTTCTTATTTAATTAAAATAAGCATTGTTGCGTTATTGAAAAATTTAAAATAAAATAAATAATTAAATTATTTTATCTATTCCAAAATGATCAAAACTGAGCTTTTTCATCTGATGCATGCAGGATGATGTTAGGCCTCCCCTAAAGTAAAGTCGCCGCTATGGATGCATCGGTGCACTATGATTTCTAATCCAAACACCTGTTTAAAATTTATTTCACTTTTTTAGGAATACTACTCATGCACTCTAATTAATTTTTAAATAAATTTCAATTATTTATTCTGGGAAATTAGAGAATTGGAATCGCATGCGGTCATAAGGTATTGTCTCAAAATAATTCCATATAATGTTTAAAAAAATACACAAATAATCAGAGACATTACATTAAGTGTTTATAAGATTTATTGATATCATGTTTATTACTAATAGTTTTTTCTAAAATATCATTAAAAATATATACCATAACAAACTCCCAAACTCACAAAAGAAAACAAGGATGGAGTTCTCTCAAATCTCATGTGGTGGAGACCTGGAAGAGAAGAAGAATCGATTTACCACATGCAGAAAAAAGTATAGCCACACGTTCATTACATAAATTGATATCACTTCATAATTGATGTTGATTTATTAAAACGTATAAAAATCCCTTACAGGACTGTATAGGTATAGTGTCTCTAGAATCTGGGAATCATAAAAAATGATTCATAAAACAACCAACTTCTCTTCAATTTATTTCATCATAACTAGACTACTCTTTGGATTATCATACATAAAATACTTCTTCTTTTCATGGGAAATGAAAAATATAAAAGGGTGCACTCAAATTCTCAGTAAGGGTATACAAATGAAATAACAATCATATCGTATTGATAAGAACATATCATTTGAAAATTTTATCCTGCATATATAAGATCATAATATAATGACATGGGATAAATAATAAAAGTGAAATTTAATCCCAATAGTCCTAAAAGATGACATAAAATTTTCTAGCATACACACCTAAGAATATAAATAAATTTTTTATTAGTCAAGGATCATTTCCAAGACAATCATAGCCGACGATGTCTATTACTGAACTGAGTTCTCACCTCATTCCATCCGTACATCATTGAACCAGATTAACATTCTACTCCATCCTTGTATATCTCACGAGATATAAATCATTACCCAATGCATTGTAGGGAGATATAGGTCCCACACACCTTATAATGAAACTATTCTTACATGTTCTACAAAAACATAACAAAATTCACCATAACCTAACCCATGAAATCAACTGGGTTTCTTAAACATCATTACATCATAATTGATAAAAAACAAGAAGGTGTTACTTGATAACATTACATAATTGACACAATAAAATCATAGTAATAATAGGTATATAAATATAAACATATTTATTCTTAGATGGAAAATAATTTTGATAAAACACTTGAGGTTCATTTATTAGAAAAATATCCTAGATTCTTTAAAAATATTTTCATTTCTCAATATGTTGTGAAATATTAATATATAAATAATTAGTTGAAAATACACTTGTAGACATGTAGAGTAAGGTTCAGGGAAACAAAGAATTATAAAGATGTAAAAACCTGTCAATTTCGTATAAGACAAAAAACATTCTCCTCATACTTCTCCAGAATAGTCAAAAAGTACCTCCTATGGTAAACAAAATAATGATTCCTTCCTCACCATGTGGTAAAATAAAAAAATTGGTAAAAATGACTATAAACATACATAGAATAATAGTAAACATTTTGTGGGAATATTATTATAAATCATGGATATGGTTGATACATATACCCCCAGTAAATACTTACTTATAATTAATCTCAGATAAAATGAATATTTGAAAACTTATCCATTACCTTAGGTTTGATATCCATTGTATGAATATGAACCTCATGTATGATGATTTAAATAATGTTACATATTTATTCCTGAATAATTATCATTTTTACAAAAAAAAATATTATCATATTTTCATCTCTTTGTTAGTAACATTTCATTGTGACTCGTTATTCGGGTAATAACTCATTAATGTACTACAGTATGATTTATCAGATAGGTTCTTATTCCTATTCATAGGATATAGTTATTTAATATAAAACATGTTTTTTGTATAACATATATCATATTTATTAATTCAATTAATTTATATGACCATTGTTTAATGAAGATTATTTAGAACGAATCACATCGCACCGTGGAGATGGTAATCCCTATGAATTCACGAGTAAAGATATTGTTCCCATCATTGTTGAATGGTATTGAAGTGGATAGTGTATTGTATATTCAAATTTTTATCATTTAATAATATTCATATATAGTTATTATTTCCACAATTATACCCATCCATGTAAGGTGGTGGTGAAAAACATATTATACCATGATTTAGAGATGGTAAGTCGTACATACACACACGTCCAGATTTTGTTTTTGGTAGGATAGAAAGAAGGTGAAATAGGATAGTTTTATATTTATAATAACATACCAGAATATTTTTGATACTTATGCTTTTATGTTATAATGAAACTAATAAATATGATGAAGCATAAGAAGAAATAAATTTGAAAGACTCAGAATAAGACATTACCTCATTTTCGACATGCCTCCATTAAATTTCAACATATGGAACTAGTGATAGAATTATGGGAAGAATATAACCTATAAAATTTGACTAGGGAAGATTAGAAGAGAAATGGGTATGGTTTGGCCAAGCATGAAGGCACAAAATGTAGTGACGAAAAGAGGGAGGATGTTCCCTTTTATAAGAGAGGTTATGGGCACTTTAAAAAACTCTCAAAATATTAATTTATTATAAATTAAAATTATGCTAACTGTAACAACCCGAGATTTTATAAGATACAATCTTTTTAATTTCATTCATATCTTATATTGTACGACACACCAAGATTATCTTGCGCTATACGCAACACTGTATTAGCTTGCAGTATATGCAACACTTTTCTTGGCTCTTGTTAGACAAAATTTCAAGTTCGTTTGATAGAAGTTATTCTATGCAACATTGAGTGTATATATATATATATATATATATATTCAATGTATAAATAAAATATTGTTGGATTCTGTTATACGCAACAAAAAAGGAGTTGTGCACTACATGCAACCCTGACCTGGATTGCATTACACGCAATCACGACCTTCCTCGATAGCGTGTGTTGTACTCAATACCAGGCTTTAATAAACAACGATATATTATTATAATATTGTTATGAACTAGCTGTTATGAATAGTGTTAAATAAATTATGAATTTTATAAAATTATTATTCATCTTACACATTTCTATAACATGGTATAAGTACAATATAAATTTTTCGGGTAAAATAAGTATTTTTCAAAAAATGCAGTTTTGCCGCCTTTTGATGGCGCACCCACTTTAAATATAGTTTTTGACATGTTTATATGTTCAGTTTGAAAAAATAAAATTCTTCTTTTGAATCCGTATATAAAAATTTACATTAGATAAAGTTTTGATATTTTTCCGATAACTTTCATATTTTAATGAATAGTAAAAACACGTTATATTTTAATTAAAAACAACTTTTTTCATCGTAATATATTATGTGGTTAAATTATAACATTGAATGGTTTTAAAGTATAAATAGAATATATTTTTACCATTTAATATAATTTATGTCATTATCATTGATTTTACCTTGAATTCGTAGGTTAAATCAATTCAATCTTTTGCAATGTTTTAAAGAAAAACCTGTTTTCTTTCGACAACGGGATTAATTTTAATTTAATTTCTGAAACTTTTGTGTTTTGAATTAGGAAAAATAGATTAAATATTTGGAATCATTGGATCCAAATTATGTTAATATGTTATTTTTTATTTTTGATAATTATGAATAATAACTACGGTAAATTTTATTTACCATAGTTAAAGGTAAATCGGGTAATTAAGGGTAAATATAATAATTTAAAATTATCCTAAAAAATGTAAAAATCCTATTGGATGACTAAAATTATACCCATATCACCTAATGGTCGGATTATATTCATTTAATTAAATTTTTTCAATGAATATAATTTAATTATTATTAAAACCAAAGAATGTGACAACATATCACTTTCTTAAATATTATAAGTATAATAATTTTAATATAGTGATAAACATCATGAAACATCGAAAATGAATAGTCTCCAGAAATATAATAAAATTATCTACATTATAGTAATTTATTTAGAATTTTTAGGGATTATATAATTATCATTTATTATGACACAAAGATGATGCAGTAATTGTCTTATTAATGAAATATTGACATAATTGATGTTATAAATGCCCAAATAAATGTAATTTGAGACTTTTTATGATTTAAACTAATTTTATAGATTAATATGACATGTTATTGTAGATTTACATAACTTGGTTCGAACTTATCATTCTGTTATGAATTTCATAAAAATCATGTAACAAATAGTGTCAAAATTGACATAAATTAGTTTTTAAAACAAATATTATATTATTAATTGTTATTTTATTCCTAAATATCTAAGGATCGGAAAAATGACTTATCTAAGGTTATATATATTAATAATAGACAACTTTGGGTTCGTTTGGCTTGTTATGTTAAGTTTATTAAACATATAGTGTAAGAAAACAAAAAGACACGGTAAAAGTTAAATTATTTAACTTAGAGTTAAATCTAATTGATAAGGTTAAAATAATAACCTAAACTTGTCTAAATCCTATTGAATGAGAGGATTTCGACCCATACCCACTTTATCTTCGAAATAAGTCCATTTGGAACCATTATAAACCGAATTTCACCTTAATATAAAATAATATTTTGAGATTTCCCTAAGGTGCCCCTCTCCTCCCTTATAAAAGGGCACCTCCTCCCTCTCCTCCTCAAACCAATTTGAGCTTTCAAGCTCGGACAACCCCTGCCAAAATATCTTATCCACTTCCCTAGTATCATCTTATAGGTCTTGGTCTTCTTCAAATACAATCCATAGTTCTTTAAGTGGAGGTTAAGTGAAGGCGTGTCAAAAAGAGGTAATATCCATTACCGATCAGTTTCAATTTCTTTCTTCATCAACTTCTTCTTCTTTAGTTATTTCATGATAAATTAATAACATCAGTATTTATTATATACTGATATGTTATTATAAATATTAAAAAACTCTAATTAACCTTCTATCCATCCTACGGAAAAAGGAAATCACCGCGCGTGCGTACGTACGGAATACCGTCTCCACGCCGTGGTGTAATCTATTTTCCACCACCACCTTAATTGGATGGGTATAATGGTGTAATGAGTAACTATATATGATTATTATAAAGTTATATTGATACTTAAATAGTATACATACACTTCAACACAAGTTCACGATCAAGAGAACGATATCATCGCTCCTGCGTACGTATGGACTACCGTCTCCACAACGCGATGAGACTCATTCTCCACATTAACCATTCATGAATGATTATAAAGTATATATAATGAATAATAATGAAATATATGATATGTTAAATCTACTGGATTTATTTATATATATATATATATATGTATGTATGTCATCTACTTACTTCCATTCAAGACAATAAGGAAAGGAAAACAGTGTTCATGCGTATGTACGGACTACCGTCTCCATGAACGGTGTGTTTCATTTCATTTATCTATCTATTATATATATATATATACTGAATATATATGATATATAAATAATTTTTTATATTCTGGAAGTAAGTAAATCATGATATAAGTAATAATAATGTCAAGAACAACAAGTCCAAACACCTACGATAAATGAAACGATTTTACCCAAAACGCTTCTTTAACAAGGTATTTACAAAAGAAAGGGTAATATAAAGTCATAAGTGAACCATATATGATATCATAACAATGAATATGATTCTTTAATAAGTAAATGATATTATTTAAATCATTATACAGGAGGTTCAGACACTTACAAAGAAAATCGGACCTAAGGTAAGGGATATATCACAATCTCATTTTTATCTGAGATTGTTTATACATTAGTATTTACCGGGGTGTATTTTATCATCCACATCTATGTTTACTCAATATGTAATATTATTTCCATCCACCTACAATTGTTTTAAATCCTATTTTACCCTTTGGTTAGTTTTTAGTAAAAGATATGAAAGGAATCTTTTGTCATTATTCGTACGAGGTACTTTTTTGACTTTTCTGACAAAAGTATGAGAAGAATGTATTTTAACTTATACGGCATGAATGGATTTTTAAAACATTGTTTCCAAGAAGCTTCTTTACAAGTTTTCAAGTTTATTTTTAATAAAATTCTTTTAGTTTAGAATTGTATGACATGTTATGAAAGGAAAAGTGTTTTTGAAGAAGAAGGGATATTTTCCTCAAGAATGGAGTTCAAGTGTTTTATCAAAATTATATTCCATCTAAGATAATAAATGGAACTGTTTCTATCCCTATTATTACGTTGATTTGATTATGTTGTGATGGAATTATTTTTAAGAATTCCCTTATCTTATATGAATTGTTTTATGATGTCATGTTGTTTAAGAAACCCATTTTTATTACATAGGTTATGCAATGATGTATGATTTGTGATTTTGTGGCACACATAAGAATGGTATCATTATGAGATGGGTGGGACCTATATCTCCCTCCAATTCATTGAGTAATGATTTTATATCTCATGAGATAGACATGGCTGTAATGGTAGGTTATACCGATTCAGTGAAACAGGACTTAAACGAGGGTGACTCGGTTCAGAAATGGACTTTGTCCACTAAGATAGTCTTGGCAATGAGTCTTGACTAAGAAGATATGATTCTATATGATTATCTGCGTATGCCACAAAGTTTCATGTTTGAAGTTATGATTATTGGGATTTCATTTCACTACTATGATTTATCCAATGTTATGAAATTATACTATCTTTTGCAGGTTAAGATTTCCAAAATGATATGTTCTTATTAATATTATATGATTGATATTTATTTTGTTTTCCCTTACTGAGAATTTGAGCTCACCCTTTTATGTTTTCTTTTCCCCAGGATAAAAAGAAAGGATTTAGGTAAAAAAAAGAGAATATCTTTATGGGAGATATTGAAGATCTTTCACCATGATTAGAAGATTATATTCTGAGTTTCCAAAGACACTAAACTATTACGGTCCTTGTGTGTGTGTTTTTGTTATGTACTAAGTATTCCGCAAAAGTAATGTAATGTCTATGTACGTCAAGATTCGGGTCTCTACAGTTGTTATCAGAGGAAATGTTTAGTCAACCTTTGGAAACTAGGATGTGAGAACGCTAGTGAGATCCCTAGAGTTATTTATAAGGTATGTCTAGGGATGTCCCTAAGGATAAGTATACGTATAGGATATATTCCTAGAACTACGGTAACGATCTTAGAATTTAACCTAAGATGTTAGATATTGAGGGTACTCCCCCTTTACTATGTTGTTTTATCTAGCATGATTTTTGCCTCTCACAAGATTATTTTTGTGTTTTTGTTAATAGAGGGAACTAGAAGGAATTCGGTTAACATTGAATCCAATGGACAAATAGGTGACTATGAGCAACAAAATTGTGTAATTCCTATAGAGATAGATATTGTCATTATGCTGAATCAGTCATCGCAATATATGATTAACAAGGTGAAATTTAGTGGTATGACTAATTCACCAAATAAGAGTAAGATAGACTATTATGCATGTTCGCATGTTGAGGATCATAAAGAAAGGAAGATTGAGATTTCTAAAGAAGGGAAGAAGAACCTTGAGGAATACCTCAAATGGAGGGACCTATGTTATCTGTGTGGAGAAAAGGGTCATAGAGTGACAGACTGTTATGGAGTTCAATGTCTTATTTGCGGAGAACATGGGCATTACCCAACTCAATGCCCTAACCTAAAAATTTAATTCTAAATCAAGGAAGGACTTATTCCAGGACAATCATTGAAGTGGATGGACTGAAGTGTTTATGTATTGGTATTCATGAATAATGTTGTTGAGGTACTTTTATGGTGTATTGAAATATTTATGTATTGGTCTATTGTTGTTTTCAATAATTTTAAGGTACCGGTAACCATGAAAAGTGATTCAAATATTTTGGAAAGTAGATGATATGCGCATAATGAAGGGATAAGGAGAAAATGAAATGTTTGACAGTATTCATAAGCTCATGATTGATATAAGGACTAAGTGATATCATAGATTGAGTATATATAATTTTTGAGGATTTTGGTATGTGGATAGAGTTAACTTTTAACAACACTAATGTTTTCAATAAGCTTCAATGGGTATTCAAGAGAGTACAATATTAAGGCCATTGAATGTTTGGAATGTGACCAACAAGATATATCTTATGATATATGGGGATCAACGATGGTATTAAATCTCTGAGAGTGGACTGCAGTATTATGGATAAGCCTAAATATTGGAATGGATTATGTGTACATAAGTTAGTATTGTTTGTTTTTTGATATTATTGATGGGATGTTTTAGAAAAAGGACAACCTGCAGGACGGGCGACATCCCATCGCGTCAGACAATGTTGTGGGAATCGAACCCACAACCGAAGTGCGACTGGCTTTATCGCCTACCACTGGCCTACAGGAAGTCCCTGGTTAGTAGAAACATGTTTTATATTATTATGCAGTATGATATATGAAGTATAAGTTAATTTTTGGAATCGTATACGATTAACCTCAACATAGATGGAAATTGTTCAAATCAAGAACAACAGTGAAATTGTACCAAAATCATGTAAGTATTTCTTTTAATTCAACATCATTAGGGAAATGATCTTGAAAACCAAAAATGTTGTCCTAGTGCTCTTATATCTGATGAATTATATGGTACCTTAGATCGTCACAAATTTATGGCTTTGTGATTGATGGCTTTTCCATAGCCATGTTCTCTACCACTCTCCATCAGAACATGATGGTTACATTTCTCTTCCATATCCATATTTTCTCCTATATGGAAACCCAGTGATGATTTTGTTTGGGTAACTGTTATATTTCATACTTTAGTTTATAAATTTCAGTTTTGGCAATTCTTTTTACGATGTGGGTTTTTATGAATAGTAAACGATTTATAACCCCGCAGAATTTCGAGGGAGAAATTCATTTTAAGGGGGGTAGAATGTAACAACCTTAGATTTTATAAGATACAGTTTTTTTAATTTCATTCATATCTTCTATTGTACGACACACCAAGATTATCTTGCGCTATACGAAACACTATATTAGCTTTCATTATATGCAACACTTTTATTGGCTCTTGTTAAAACACAATTTCATGTTCGTTTGATAGAAGTTATTCTACGCAACATTGAGTGTATATATATATATATAGATATTCAATGTATAAATAAAATATGGTTGGATTTTTTATACGCAACAACAAAGGATTTGTGCACTACACGCAACCCTGACTTGGATTGCATTACACGCAATCGCAACCTTTCTCGATAGCGTGTGTTGTACGCAATACCAGGTTTTACTAAACAACGATATATTATTATAATATTGTTATGAACTAGATGTTATGAATAGTGTTAACTAAATTTTTAATTTTATATCATTATTATTCATCTTACACATTTCTAGAACAGGGTATAAGAACAATATAATTTTTTCGGGTAAAATAACTATTTTTAAAAAAATGCAGTTTTGCCGCCTTTTGATGGCGCACCCACTTTAAATCTAGTTTTTGACATGTTTATATGATCAATTTGACAAAAAAAAATTCTTCTTTTTGATCAGGATATTAAAATTTACATTAGATAAAGTTTTGATATTTTTCCGATAACTTTCATATTTTAATTAATAGTAAAAACACTCTATATTTTAATTAAAAACAACTTTTTTCATCATAATATCTTATGTTGTTAAATTATAATATTGAATGGTTTTAAAGTATAAATAGAATATATTTTTACCATTTAATATAATTTATGTCATTAGCCTTGATTTTACCTTGAATTCGTAGGTTAAACCAATTCAATCTTTTGCAATGTTTTAAAGAAAAACCCGTTTTTTTCGACAATGGGATTAATTTTAATTTAATTTATGCAACTTTTGTGTATTGAATTTAGAAAAATGGATTCCATATTTGGAATAGGTGGATCCAAATTATGCTAATAAGCTACTTTTTATTTTTGGGAATTATGAATAGTAACTACGGTAAATTTTATTTACCATAGTTAATGGTAAATCGGGTAATTAAGGGTAAATATAATATTTTAAAATTATCCTAACAAATGTAAAAATCCTATTGGATGACTAAAAGTCGACCCATATCACCTAAGTGTCTGATTAGATTCATTTAATTAAATTTTTTCAATGAAAATAATTTAATTATTATTAAAACCAAAGAATGTGACAACATGTTACTTTCTTAAATCTTATAAGTATAATAATTTTAATCTTGTGATAAACTTCATGAAACATCGAACATGAATAGTCTGCAGAAACCTAATACAATTATCTACATCATAGGAATTTATTTATAATTTGAGGGATTAAATAATTATCATTTATTATGACACAAAGATGATGCAGTAATTGTCTTATTAATGAAATATTGACATAATTGATGTTATAAATGACCAAATAAATGTATTTTTTAGACTTTTTATGACTTAAACTAATTTTATAGGTTAATATAAAATGTTATTGTTGATTTAAGTAACTTTTTTTGAACATATCATTCTGATATGAATTTTATAAAACTCATATACCAAATAGTGTCAAAAATGACATAAATTAGTTTTTAAAACAAATATTATATTATTAATTGTTATTTTACTCCTAAAAATCAAAGGATCGGCCAAAGGACTTGGATAAGGTTATATATATTAATAATAGAAAACTTGGGGTTCTTTTGGTTTGTTATGGTAAGTTTATTAAACATATAGTGTAAGAAAACAAAAAGACACAGTAAAAGTTAAATTATTTAAGTTGGAGTTAAATCTAATTGATAAGGTTAAAATAATAACCTAAACATGTCTAAATCCTATTGGATGAGAGGATTTGGACCCCTCCCCACATTATCTTCGAAATAAGTCCATTTGTAACCATTATAAACCGAATTTGATCTTAATATAAAATAATATTTTGAGATTTTCCTAAGGTTCCCCTCTCCTCCTCACACCAATTTGAGCCTTCATGCTCGGAAAAACCCTGACAAAATATCTTCTCCACTTCCCTAGTATCATCCTAGAGGTCTTGGTCTTCTTCAAAGACCATCCTTAGTTCTTTAAGTGGAGGTTAAGTGAAGGCGCGTCAAAAAGAGGTAATATCCATTACCAATCTTTTTCAATTTCTTTCTTCTTCAACTTCTTCTTCATTAGTTGTTTCATTATAAAGTAATAAAATATGTATTTCTTATATACTGATATGTTATTATAAATATGAAACAACTCTAATTAACCTTCTATCCATCCTACGGAAAAAGGAAATCACCGCGCGTGCGTACGTACGGAATACCGTCTCCACGCCGTAGTGTAATCAATATTCCGCCACCACCTTAATTGGATGGGTATAATGGTGTAATGAGTAACTTTATATGATTATTATAAAGTGATATTGATACTGAAATAGTATACATACACTTAAAAACATGTTAACGATCATGAGAACGATATCATCGGTCTTGCGTACATACGGACTACCGTCTCCACGGCGCAATGAGATTCATTCTCCACATTAACCATTCATGAATGATTATAAAGTATATATAATGAATAATAATGAAATATATGATATGTTAAATCTAATTTATTTATGTATATATATATGTATGTAATCTACTTACTTCCAGTCAAGACAATAAGGAAAGGAAAACAGCGTTCAGGCGTACGTACGGACTACCGTCTCCATGAACGGTGTGTTTCATATCATTTATCTATCTATTATATATATATATAAATACTGAATATATATGATATATAAATCATGTTTTATATTCTGGAAGTAGGTAAATCATGATATAAGTAATAATAATGTCAAGAACATCAAGTCCAATCACCTACGATAAATGAAACGATTTTACCCAAAACGCTTCTTTAACATGGAATTTACAAAAGAACGGGTAATATAAAGTCATAAGTGAACCATATATGATATCATAACAATGAATATGATTCTGTAATAAGTCAATGACATTATTTAAATCATTATACAGGAGGTTCGGACACTTATGAAGCAAATCAGACCTAAGGTAAGGGAAATATCACAATCTCATTTTTATCCGAGATAGTTTATACTTTAGTATTTACTGGGGTGTATTTTACCATCCAAATCCATGTTTCCTCAATATTTAATATTACTTACATCCACCTACAATTTTTTAAATCATATTTTACCCTTTGGTGAGTTTTTAGTAAATGATATGAAAGGAATCTTTTGTCGTTTTTCGTACAAGGTACTTTTTTGACTTTTCCGACAAAAGTACGAGAAGAATGTTTTTTAACTTATACGGCATGAATGGATTTTTAAAACATTATTTCCAAGAAGATTCCTTTACACGTTTTCAAGTTTATTTTTAATAAAATTCTTTTATTTTATAATTGTATGACATGTTATGAAAGTAAAAGTGTTTTTGAAGAAGAAAGGATATTTTCCTCAAGAATGGAGTTCAAGTGTTTTATCAAAATTATTTTCCATACAAGATAATAAAGGGTTCTGTTTCTATACCTATTATTAAATTGATTTGATTATGTTGTGATGGAATTATTATTATGAATTCCTTTATCTTATATGAATTGTTTTATGATGCCATGTTGTTTAAGAATCCCATTTTTATTACATGGGTTATGCAATGATGTATGGTTTATGATTTTGTGGCACACATAAGAATGGTATCATTATGAGATGGGTGGGACCTATATCTCCCTCTAATGAATTGGGTAATGATTTTATATCTCATGAGATAGACATGGCTGGAATGGTAGGTTATACCGGTTCAGTGAAACAGGACTGAAACAAGGGTGACTCGGTTTAGAAATGGACTTTGTCCACTAAGATAGTCTTGGAAACGAGTCTTGACTAATAAGATATGATTCTCTATGATTATGTGTGTATGACACAAAGTTTCATGTTTTATGTTATGATTATTGGGATTTAATTTCACTACTATGATTTATCCCATGTTATGAAATTATTCTCTCTTTTGCAGGTTAAGATTTCCAAAATGTTATGTTCTTATTAATATGATGTGATTGATATTTCTTTTGTTTACCCTTACTGAGAATTTGAGCTCACCCTTTTATGTTTTCTTTTCCCCAGGATATAAAGAATGGTTTTAGGTAAAAAAATCGAAGAACTTTATGGGAGATATTGAAGATCTTTCACCACGATTAGAAGATTATATTCCGAGTTTCCAAAGACACTAAACTATTACGGTCCTTGTGTGTGTGTTTTTGTTATGTACTAAGTATTCCGCAAAAGTAATGTAATGTCTATGTACGTCATGATTCGGGTCTCTACACAAACAATGTTCCCAAAAATATTTAATTCATAGAGAATACGTTTTGGGTTCTAAAACCAATCATCTTATAATTTTATGACAAGTTTAGAATATATATTTTTACTCATATTTTTGGTTTAACCCCTATTTTACCCTTTTTAATCTTACCGTGATATCATGTAATTTACACATAATTTTATAATTTAATTAACTTATCATGTCAAATGACCAAAAAAATGTTATTTATAACATATTTTTACATATATTAACCATTTGAAAAAATATAATATATTTTTTAATTTAATATAATTTAATAATATATTTTAAGTTTTAAGTTATGAATTGTGTCAATTTTAGACACTATTCATAATTGACTTTTTTAGAAAACTCACAACAACCTAATTCCTTAAAAATTATGGTAATAAATAAAATATATTATGTCAATATCATCAAACAAATCATGGATGACATAAAAATAACTATATTTTTTTATATTTATAAATCCATTTATTTAAATCGTTAATTAATGATGTAATCACTACTTCATAATTGATTCATAAATAAATATATTTATGTAATTTAAAAAACTCAAAATAAAATACCATGACTTAAGAAATTTTTTTATATTTATAATGACAATTTATATGCATGTAGATCAGTTATATAACCATATATTAATATCTATTTTTAAATATATATTTTTAGGAAATAATTATCATTACATTAAATTGATTCTTATAAAATGACATTTTCAAATAAAAGTGAATCCATGGGGTCCCAAAATAGTCCCATGGATTCCCATGGTCATAAATATCTCATCCAATAGTATTAGGACACATTTTGGGGTAGTTTTATGTTAATAATTAATTTTTTATCCTTATTTACTAGATTTCCTCCAGTGGAACGATGGACTTTAAAATTTTCATTATTGATAAAGACACATTTTATGGGATGAAGGGAGGGAACCCAAAGACATCATAGACTAAATAAAAATTTGCTATAAGTACAAAAGTAGCACAAACTTACTGATAATAGAATGAGCCCCTCCCCAACCAATGATCATGTTGAAGTCTATCATCGTTTCAAGGATAATCAGCTAGTAAGTATCCCATGTCAAAGAACATGCCCGATCCGATAGAAGACACCATACGCTCTCAAAAAATGATTTTGAAAAGAACTGAAAAGTTGAACAACCAGATCTAAATCATCCTTTGGGGTTTGTTCCAACAATTGATTACCACTGAACTACTGGCCATCGAGTTCAAATGAGACTACTAAAACATCCACAAATCTTTGACCATTCTAGAATAAAAAAACAATAGCAGATTCAAAAAACCACCCAAAGTGGCACCGAAAGAATCTCATACATGACACCAAAATCCGCACTAGTTGCCGGAGCCATCACCAAGAAGCCCCCTGCAACCATCCTCAATAATCTCCAACCATTCGCTTAAAATGTACCTATTCACACAGTTTGGTACTTGTAATTCAATAAATAGAACCATTTTTAGATATTTTAAAACATATAATTTGCTATAATTAATTTGAAATTAATCCTGTTGTTGAAATGAGAAAACGAATTTTAAAATCATAAACATTACAAAAGATTGAAATGTTTTTACCTATTAATTCAATGTAAAATTAATTCTAATGACATAAATAATATTAAATGGCTAAAATATATTCTATTTATAGTTTAAAACCATTCAATATTACAATTTATCTATATAAATTAAGTTTTTGAAGAATTATGTTTTTAATAAAACATTTCTGTAATTTTACTAATCATCAAAAAATGAATGTTATAAAAATGGTACGAAAATTTAACCAAAGAAAATTTTTATATCCTGTTTCAAAAAAAAATTTGATTTCATATTGAAATTATTAATTTGTCAAAATCTAAATTTAAAATGGGATCTCCATTCAAATCTATAAAATTAGCCTTTTAAAAAATAGGTTTATATACATAAAATAGGGTATTATTCATACCATATAACTAAAATATCAATTCGATGAACATAAAAAATATATTAATAAGTATAAAACAATTATATTTACTCATTTTCAATACCAAATTCAATTCACTTAAATGTACAAATATCTAATTAGTCTATATTTTTCATATATAATTAAAATCCAATGAATTCACAATGAATTTTTATATGTTAGTTAAACTTATTTCGGTTAACCTAACGAATAGGCTATAATTGTAATTTAGTATTAAGGGAATCTCATGGTTCATTTAAACTCATGATTGTGTGAAAATAATTCTACTGGGGAATAAATATTATTTAATGAAAATATTTCATAAAAAGATCATGGTGTTTCAAAAATTCTGAAGGAAACACATAGGAAATTGTCGTAATAGTCTATGGAAATACATTAAATTTTTTAAATAAGAACATAATTAAAATAATTGATGAGTAAAACAAACTAGTGTGATTTAAGGAAATAAAACTCCTAATACAGAATCATTTATAGTTTTTTGATATTAATGGGGGGGACCAAGACCTTACCTGAGGCAATGCCCTATTCTTGAGGATAAAATCTAGACCAAGGAAGGATCTATGTGTAAATAAGTGGATGAAGTAATTATGTGTTGGTGTTGTATTATACCATTATCTAAAAGTATATTTAGAGATTAACCAAATTTCAATGATGTACATCATATTTATTTGGGAAATCATATAAATTTGGTTTCAGATAATTACAAACAGTATGGTGGCTGAAAACAAAAAATGTAAATATTTTCTTTGGGTTTTGAACCCATTACTGAATTGAAATAAGGGTTTAATGCAACCACTAGCTTATAAAATATCCTGGTTATTATGTCATTATTTTTATATAAAAAAATTTAGGAATAAATATATATTTTTAACCAATAGTTTTACAATTAATGTTAATATATTAATTTCTATAACATATTGGTTTTGGATAATAGTTAGGGAAATTTTTAAAAACATTTCACTCTTTATGGGCCTTACGATACATTAAATGCTTATTTTGGTTCATTAGGGATAAAGGTTAAATTATGGATACCCAATTCAAAATGTATGGTATGGTTTAGAATTTTATTAAAGCGCAAACAAAATATTGAATTTTTCATATAAAATTAAAAGGTATCTTGTATGTATTTTTCTGATATTCAAAGATAGTAAAGTAATTTATCAACATGAGTAACATCATATTAATAAAACATTATTATAATACCTTACTTTTTTTTAACTTATGGTCTTATAAATTATCACATATTTATTTTGTTGTGGTCATCAGCAATCCATTTTCCATTAACATGTTTTGATTGATGACCTTGTCAAATCCCTATAATGATTTATGATTTTCCTTTATTTAAATATCTCAACATACCACTAATGGTGTCCTATATAATGAACTACTTATATATTATTACATGTGTCTTTTGTACTTCAAATTCTATCTTTCATAGATGATTTATTATAAACCCTTATCATTGTGTGGGATATCATATATTTAAAATAATAAAAATTCTATCACCATGAAAGAATATGAATTATGTGGAAGGAATTTAATTATGGTGGGGAGACTATATTTCCCCAAAAATATAAAATAAGAACATTATATTTGATAACATGAATGAAACACAACACTAAGAGATTAAGGGATTATAAAATCCGGAAAATTTATAATATATATACAGTTATAAATAAATTAAATATATTTTTCAATGATCGCGACACTGTGATGGTGTATGTCACATAGAACAACATGTTTCCTCAATGTATTTCATTACATTGAAGGATGATTTTTTCTAAACAATAATATATTATTAAAATATTATTATTTAACATATTTAGATATAAGTTAACAATTACATTTTATTAATATTATTAAATAATTAATAAATTTTTTTAATCAAAACTAAAATGAATTCATTGCTGAAAATTGAAATATAAATGAATTTAAGAAGCAATTGTATATAAAGGTATTTTATTTATAGAAAACAATTTATAAGACCAGAAAGCCATTTTACAATAATAAATTATGTTAATAACAATATGTGAAATATATTAATGAAATATATATATATATATATATATTCATGAATATTTTTTATTCATCCAATAGATTTTATAGAAAAGAGATAATAAGAAAGTCAATATTACACATAAAAATAAATATTTTTATTAAGGAACTTTTACCAACTTGTATTGGAAAAACAAATTTCAATAACATTTTTGTCACTTTTATAGATCTTTTATGTCAGAATAAACATATTCATTGAAATAAAAATCTAATAATTTTGTTATATTTATTATTTGGTGTTTTTATTTAAAGATACATATTTTGATGAATAATGAAAAATACTGAATTTTATATAAAAAAAATTTATTATAATTTATTTATATGGATATTTTATATTTTAACTACTTTTAATTATTAATTATAGAATTTTTTTAACTAACCCAATTTATGTCATTTTTATATGTTTCACATTAAAATTGTATATAAATACCTCCCAACATTTCAACGTTTTACTACAAAACCCCCACATTGTAGACTAGTTTGTTAGACTAATTATAAATTAATTTTTCCACTTTGTTGATCAGAATTTGTAAAAATGGAAAACATAATTGAAATAATAATAATTTATAGTTTAAAATATGGTAAAAATAGTATTTGAAAAAAATGATTGTTGAATGTAATTAAAATCAATTACAACGATTAAGGTGATATTAAACTTAATAAGGGGCTCAACATTAAACTAAATGGCCAAAATGACATATAATCTTGTCCAAAATACATTTTATTAAAATATATAGAAACTATACTCGTTAGGATATATTTTTCTGTGTTTTAATACACTTTTTTATTAAAAACATGAGATGACCTATTTTTTACAAAAAAGCCATGTTAGACATTTTCTACACTTTTAAAAGGCCACCATTCCTCCCACATACTCTAACCTAGGAAAACAATTAGTATCAGATTATATATCCCCAATTATATTACAAAATTCCTACCATAATCATATTTCCACAATTTGGGACAAAATCTATCTAGGTAATGAATTTGGTGAAAACCAAAATGAGTTTCCTAATGAATAGGTTACATCTTTTTTCAAACTACTTAGTTTTATATTAATTCACCAGCACCTCAACTATACTTATTAGATGATTATATAATATAAATAGTATAATAAATACACTAATATTTTTTATTTAAGGTTTTGACCTTCATTTACACACACTTCTATATAATGGGAAGTGAACATATTTTTTGTGTATAATGAACTACTACATTGGAAAACAATGTCATACATTTTTATTTTACCACCTATCATTGTTGGGAATTGTGATGTACACTCTATTTATATATGATATTATTGATATTAATAATTTCATTTTACTTATTTAATTAATTTATAAAATATACCATTATTCATTCAATTTTTTGTAAATATGATAACATTTTTTGTGGAAGTGTGGCTACCGCCCCTCTAAGAGAGATGAATCATTCACAATATACATTGAACATATATAAAACAATTTTAATTAAACAATTTAATGTATATGAAATTGATATGACAATTTTATTAATATATAATTATATATATCAATTAATCTTTATTCTTTTAATATGATAAACAAATGAAAGTAGTATTCATGCATATGTAAGATCTACTAACTCAACGAACAATGCATTCCATTTCATATCTCAAAATGTTATGGATTATTATAAATAAATATATAGTAAATATATATTATATTTAAATAATTTATCAAATTATAGGGATTATTGAATCCATGAACTAATTAATAATAACAACATGTAACATGTCAAAACAAATTCAATGAACTAGGGAATTAACACACAAAATAGTCAAAATAAAGAAATATTGTGAACAAAAAGGCAATTAAATATTATATGAAGTTAATAAATGATATTATAAATAGGAATATCTTATAGGTATAAATTAATATCAACGTAAAACCACTTATAAATTAGCTTAATGTATGATCATTCAAAAGGAAATTCAAGGTAATGGAATTTTATCTCACTCTTTACATTTGTGAGATTAATGTCATATTCTGTAGTAAATTATTTTGTACGGTTTATCTAATAACCCTTTTGATATATTATATAATATATCATTTTTTATTAATTTTTTTTACATTAATTAAAGAATATTTCTTCATGATGCGTTAAATTTAAAATTTCTTAAATCGTTATGGGATACTTTCAAATGTTTAAATATTATTTTCCTCAAAAATAATATTAATGGTATGTCTATGGTAATTTAATTTGAAAAAATTGTATGAAAAATGTTCATTAAACCCTTTAGATTTCCTATATTATGGTTATTCGTATCCTTTACAACAACTATATCCATTTTCCCACTCCTTGTTAATAAAAATGTTTTAAAAATTATTTTTAATAAAACCTAACATCATTTCCCTCTTTAGTCGTAGAACATGATTTATTCTAATAACATTTAATTAAAAAAAATTTCATAACCATTAGAATATTATTTTTTAAATTTATTTTTCCATTTTATTCTTTTACTAATTATTTCAATGGAATCTTCTTATTGTATTTTGAATAAGGCATTTTCCTAACCAATTTAACATGGAAATGGAATTTTTTTTACCTAATATGCCATGTATAGGCTTACCCACCTTAATTTATATTATGATTCCTTTGCATGTTTAGATGGATAATTTTTATGGGAAATTTTTTCCAATTTTATATGTAACAAATATGTTTTTAAATTTTTTTTCAAAAAAAATGTTATTTTCTTCAATTTTTTTTAAAAGAACCATTATAGTATTTATATTCCTCAATGAATAAAATAATAGTTTTACTCCAATATGGATATGTTTTATTGATACCATAATTATTCTTGCTATCGATAATTTATGATTTATTTGGTTCAGGAAAATATTGAAATTCACTTCATTGACTCCTTATAGTCACCTTAAAATATTCAATTTCCATTGAACATTTGTCATTGAATTTCACCAAAATAACCATGTCATTTTTCATTGATATGATAAGTTCTTAAAACATATACTATTTTTCACATGGTGTATACTTTGAATGTTATTTTATTATTTAGGGAAACATTGATAAATAATTTTCCTATATTCAATATAGATCTTTAATCAGGAATATTTCTTATTAAATGTGAGGAGTTATTGGGAAATAATATACATGGGATGGGGACAGTTTAAGGAAATCAGAATGGGTTGAGTACAATTTAATGAAATCCCCTCGATGCATCAGTAGTCTTAAGAGATGAAATTAGTTAGGGGAAAACCTTTGAGTTTGTTTCAAAAAAGAGAATATGGGTTTCAACCAATAGACAAAAACCATATTGTCAATGGACTTGATGTTAGTGGTTCTTGTAACATATATAAAAAAGTCTAATAATTTACCATTTCCTTTATTTTGATTTAGTTATTATTCATTAATGATATCTTTCATCGATATATATATGGATTCATTTCATTACCTTTTCATTGATTAAATGTCATGTTTTTTAATTTTATACATTCTGACATCGAATTTTCTTATCTAAATATTTGAAAGGTATGTTTTTCTTGTTTTTACCATTCTTTATTGTTTAGTCTCTTCCATATAAATTTAGTGATTATATGCAATGTGTGTTCAGTAATTTATCGTAATAAAATTATTAATATTAACAATTCATTATTTCTTCTATTGTACATTACCCTTACTCATAATTTGATCTAACCCATATTTTATTTCATTTCCAAAAGATTTCATGATGTGTACTAGGAATGATTTATAGTGATATACTAGACGGAATAATGTTATCCTAAATATAAAAAAATATATTTTGTAATTAGTATAATCACTTTTAATATAATAATCAAGTATGTATCTAGATTACGAATATTACTAAATTGTTTGGGCATTTGGGATGTGATTTACTTGTATCTTATGACAATGTCATTGATAGAAGACACTTGCTTCCGACTTGCTAAGGACAAGTCTCTAAAGACATGCCCTATTGTATGGAACCAAATAATCACCAAAGTTGTCCACATAAAAATTTTAATGCAAATAATTAAATATATCCATAATATAGAGTATCTAGTGTTGTTTGTTCGTAGATCACGTTATTTAGTTTGTATAGTATTTTCCATTAAAATTGAATAGGTTCATCTAACGACATGAATTTATAATCATTTAACGACACCAGTAACACTCCATGTTTTTATGAAATATTTTTTTCAGATAAATTAAAATACTTTTATAGCTACATTACACAATATAAAAAGTTATTAATTATTTATGTTAAAAAACATGTTAATATTTTTTTACAAGAAAACCCAAGATTAGATTGTGGTACATCCAAAACTATGTTTGGCATATGTTTCAGAAAATACCAATTTCATTTGGCAACTTTCATTAAATGCATGTCTGATTATTATCGAACTAAGATATACAATTAATATTTTTCTTCAAATATTACTATAGATACCACCACACAGTTAGAGTAGAAGTTACAAATAATAGTAAATATATTGTGAAATTTTTTTGATAAATTTTTCATTCAATGAATACTTTTTATTATATATTTAAAATGAAAGTAAAAACTCTTTGAAAATAAAAAACTCTATTTCTATTGAAGTAATTTTCTATATATAGTCACATTTGACCTCAATAAATTAAAATAATCAATATTTTTTAATGGTTTTAATAATATTTATATATTATATATATACAATAAAATTTTTGACACTGTTCAATAGATTTTATATTCATAGGGAATGAATAAATCAAATTTTATGAATAAAATAGTTCATTATTCTTAAAGGGAATTTTACCACCTTTTAATAGAACACATCTTTCAGATATAATTTTTCAAACATTAATAATATATATATAAAAAATTAAACATCAGTTTTTAAATCATGATATCAAGATTTTATTCTATTGAATTATTGGTATTTCTCATTGATGTTTCATTTTTTGATGAATTGTGAAAAATCTAAATATTAATTGAAAACTGAATTTTTTCCTAATTTATTTATATAGCTAAATAATATTAAAATTTATTTTTAATGAATATTTATATAAATTATACATATTAAAAACTTATTTCGTTTATATTAGTAAATTTCACATTAGAAATGGATACAAAATCTTAGTAAGCATTTGAGCACCTTCACATTAAAAACTCATTATTTCATATCATATTCTCGGTAAATTTTAATTTAATCTTTCTCAATTATATAATTATAATTTGGAAAAATGGATTCCATATTTTAAATTATAATTAAATATAATTCATAGAAATATAAACATATTTTTTTTTCAAAAATATGTGTGAATTTAATAAAAATTAATTACAACTATTATGAGAAAAACTACGTTTACGAGTGACCAAACCTTAAACATAATGGAGAAACTAATATAGAAACATGTCCAAATCCAAATTTATGTCCATATTTTGACCTTTATAATTATAGAATTGTGTTTAGTTGATTTTAAATACCTTTTATGTCAAAACATTAGAAAATGTACCTTTTGTTAAAATTACCATGTGTGTCCTCTCCCTTATAAAAGGCCACTAAACATATCCCAATTTTCACACCTCTAAATACCTTTGTAACATCCAAAGTCTAACTGAATAAGCTCATATCATCCCTATAATATTCCTAGATGCCTTTATTTTGGTAAAAATCTAACTGATGTGGCTCATTGGTGAAATCCAAAAGGAGTTACCCGAAGAAGAGGGCACATTCTCTAATAAGAACATTTGTATTATTTTTTTCTACCCATTAAATTATAATTGTAAAAAGATTACATAATAACATAATTATAATAAAAATTTCATTTATAGGGTTTCAACTACACATTAACCCACATCCGTCAAATGAGATATCCAATCATTGATCATGTGGATAGTGGGCTGCCTCCTCACGAACTGATGTCCTTCATTCTTCCATTAAAACATATCATGTTAGGTAATAATGATGGGATTACACTTTTAAATGATATATACATTTTGTTGTTGTTATTTTTTTATTAATATTATATTACTCATGAATCGATGATTTCTGTTTTGTGAGAAAACAATGACATCATTTGGGGATGTGTGGACTACTTCATCCTCAATGAGATGTGATTCATTCACAAATAAAATGAAATATATTAAAGGTGGGTATAGTAAACATATATGATATGTATGAAATAATAATTATACTTGAATTATAATATAAATATATATATTTATATTCATTAAGTCATTTAAATTTGTTCCATCAATGCGAAAAGAATAAGAAAACATCGTTCATGCACAAATATGACCAAATTTCACCATTAACGGTTTATTTCATTTCATATTTATATATTTTATATATTCATATAAATAATTATGTAATTTTTATATAATATATTTATAAATTGATATAAATTCTATAAAAAATTAAATCCATATTTAATTATTAAGATCAAGAATAAAAAGTCAAAACATATAATAAGAAATCGGATATTACGTAAGATATAACATTAATATAGAATTACTATTAAATATGTAGTATAAATTAATAATAAAATTATATATGGTATGAGATATAATAATATGGCTATCTGGTAGATGTATAAAAAATTTATATTCATTATATTTTTATTTTTAACATGTTAAAAACGTCAAGACTTAAGGTAAAGGTATTCTCATCTCACTTTTAATTATGTGAGATATACACTATATTAACAACTTTTTCTCATTGTAAGTGTATATTATTACCTATTAAATTGTATATCTTGATTTTAATTTATTTCATGATATTTAATGTTTCAATTTATGTTAAAATTTTACATGTATCAGGAATCAAAAGATACTCAATAAGTAAGGGGATTTATTGTCTTACTTTTATTTATGCGAGACATATTCCATATTCACCAGTAATATATTTTTAATGGTGTATATACTTCAGATAAATATATTCTATTATTAATATCCTTATAATTGTGGTTATTTAAATATACATTTTATGATTTCACTTTCTTGGTTTTGATGGATCAAAGGTTACTAAAGTGTTAAGGTAATGTTTATCTTAACATTCCTTCTTTAAGACCCATGTAATGTTATAAACCTACAATATTTAACATGGTTTATGTAATAAACATTGAAATATTATTTAATTAATCTATTTATTTTAAATATATAATTATCTTCATGTAATTTTATTCTCTCATGGGGGCTACGATGTAAGGTTCCCAATGTTATAACAGTTTATTACTATAATCTCATCATTTATCTTGATTTTTTTATGATTATGATTCCACTGATGAAATATTTTGATCCATATGTCATGAAATATCATGAATTATATTATACTCTGTTTATTCATGATATATTTAGGTATTCATTCATTTTTCCACTATTTGGTACTAAATAATATTAATAAAATGTTTTTACAAAAATATGAGTTTAATTATATCGTCAAATAAAAATCTATATTATTCGAAAACAATGTTTTGAAAATATGTTTTTTTAAAAATAACTTATATTTTAATTTCACTTTCACAAAAAAATAATTTTAAAATTTTCCATTTTTTAAAATATGTCTAAATATTTTTTTCAAATTTTTTTATGTGTTTCCTAATTTACATTCAAAGAAAATGGTTTTCAAAAAGTAAAATGTTTTAAAAATATTTTTCATAAAATAAATCTATATATCCCTCAACAATTGTACTAAATAGTTTTTAAATCATATTTTATATGTTATTAATAATGAAAAATATTTTAAAAATTTTTTAGGTTATAAAAAAATTATTTTCAATGAAATTTAATTTTACCTAAGAACTATTACAAGAGATCTTTCAAAATCCTTAATCATCTATGTTGAAATAATTTCATAAAATTTAGGATTTACATGGGATATGATCCAATGATACCATTTATATTATATCTTTGAACATTTTAGGTTTTTATTGAATGATTTTCATGTAACACATTTCATTTCCAAGTGTTAATTATGATTCAAAGAGATTATTACTAAACATGTTTGTTTTATATTGGACAATCACATTTCAAGGACATTTAGATGAATAAAATTTTATTCCCTAGTTTTTCAAGTTATTAAATAATAATTTTTTCATGTATTATTATAATATACAAGATCATTGTGCTTTGTACAAATTGTGGTTCATGGAATGTTTATACACGATAGGGTGGCCTAGATATCACAAGGTCATCCAATTATAAACTATACGATGTGGTGGATTAGATATCTCTATGTATTCCACTTATATCTTATTTGATGGGGTGTCCAATATAGTGTTGGGTAACCCCATTATATCGTATATGATGTTGTGTCCGAGATATCACTACATTAATTGTTTAAATATTTTAATCTAATGATCAAATGATTGGAATCATGTAGATGGGGCAGATCCACTATGGTAAGAAGGTGTAACCTAATACAATATGAAGAAATGGCATGGAATAGTGACGGTAGTGTGTCCCACCCAATAGTTGTAGTCCACTTAATGTTCCCTTACATGTTTTTGCAATGATCCTTGACATTAAATGAATGATTTAATATAATTGTGAGTATGACATATGGGTAAGTATTATGCCAATGATATTCTCTCATGACTAATTCTCTTTGGTTTCATTAGGATTCACATCATAAAAACATCCAATATTTATGACATGAGTCGTGATTATTGTGTTTAATTTGTAGGGTATGATCTAAAAATGATATGATCGTGTTCTCAAACACATATTTCATTGTTAGGATTATATATCTCTTTTATGTTTACTCTTACTGGGTATATGGGATCACCCTTTATTGTTTTTTGATTACCCTGGTCATGAAAAAAGATTTTAATTAGGAAAACAAAAGGGGAAGATATGTACAAGATATATTGATGATAATTTAAAAAATAGAATATTTTTTCCAATTTTCCAATGAAAATAATCTATTATGGGCCTCAGGTATATACTTTTGAATTGATCTAAATATTTATTAAAAATGATGTAATATACATGTATGTTATTCTTGGAACACTATAGTTGGTTTCAGTGGAATGGATTAGTCAACCCATTGGAAAATAGGATAGGATAACATTAATGAGATACCTAGGGATATTTCAATGGAAATTTATATGGATTACTCTAACCATAAGATTATGGTGTCAACGATATAAAATTAGGTTTCATGATTTAGTCATTCTATAATAATTTTTCTTGATTACATGATTTTCGGGTATGATAACTGTTTCTCACACTATGATTGTTTATCAAACAAAATAGCTGCAAGTAAAAGGAACTGGGGGAATATTGAATGTTTCAAATGTGTAAAATATGGGCATTATGAAAATAAATTTCATAAATTGAAATATCATGAAGAGAGTCATGAATGTTCTATTAGTATTACTTTTTATGCTGATGATAATGAGATAGTGAATGGCTTGTGAATGCTTTGGGATGTTGTAAAATTATTATTTTTACTTAATTAAATTTATGATTTGGAACCATAATAATTTATTAATATGTTATTCTCTAAAAAATGTCTATTAATGAATAAGATATTCAAGAATAAGTAGTGTTTTATTAAATTAATCTGATTACTAAATTCTATATTAATAGGAATTAGTGAATTATGTTATATTAATCATGATGTATCTATTTTCCAATAAGGAATTGACATAATATATTGATTTTTTTATATTAAATTGAATATATATTTAATGGAATGGTGATATTTTTTTAATATATGTTAATAATTAATGTTTTCGTGATGTTGAGAAAATTATGTTTATCATGGATAATTATATGGATGATATGGATAATATAAATTGGATATTATTGATTACCATGTATGTAATTTTATATTTTTTGAAAAATCTATCTATGTTTTCACATATTACGTTTTCAACTTTTTTGAATTTATGGAATATATCCAATAATCTGGGGAATAATTAATCATTCATGTTTTAATTACATTTTTATTGTAACTAATGTTATTAATGTTTTTCAAGAGGATACATAACAATGGTATTCACAAGTCTAGTTAGTGATAATTAATAGATAATATATGATATATGGGGGGTCAATGATAAGATGTTTTTGATTAATTTAGTTGCCTTATTTATAATGTTTTTGAAATTTATTTTATGATGGGTTATAGGTTTAACCTTTTAAGGAAAGTTTATATTATGATTTCAATCAGTTTGTTGAGATTTAAGGTATTATTAAACCATATGAGTATTTATTCATATTGGATGAAATATTCTAACCATTTTATTTTGATTTTATCTAAATTGGTTTTATGAAATATCATTCTTTATAACATCTCTAGTTTTTTGGAAATATTGTTTTTCGATTTAATTAATCATTTAGATATTTTTCACTTCATATAACACTGAAAATAGTTTTTTTGGAACTTATACATTACTTTCACACAACACCATTTCAGAATATATTACATGAATTCCAAACTAGTAATATATTACGTGAAATCCCAACATGGAGTATGATACATGGAAAAACAAGGTTACCATACTTTACACACTTGATTTACCTTCCTTAATTGATTGCATAACATGCCAGACCGAGTGTTATCAACCATTAACACATTATTCAAAATAATATTATAATGATATATAAACTAGTCATTATGATGATGGATATGAATAGTATTAACTAAATTTTGATCATATGTGGTGTAGAAAAACATAATATGAATTCATAGCATACCAATTACTGAATATGAAAATAGATTGAATAAATAGAAAATATTATTGTAGTCACAATGCTATTTTAATGATGTAAATTAAATTAATTAAAATTTGAATGTGATATTAATTTAATAGTTATGTTTTATATTCAATTTATTTTTTCATATTCATTCAACAGATTCTATACACATAAGATAGGAAATAACCAATATATGCATAAAAACATTTTTTTAATGAAGTTTTACAGCCTTTTAATGGGGAATCCATTTTAAATCCAATATTGATGAATTTTATAGATTTATTATGTAAAAAAAGAATTATATTATTAATATAACCAAAAAAATTGAATAGGATAAATTTTTGGTATTTCTATGAAAGGATATATCTTTTAATGAATAGATAGAAACAATGGAATTTAATTAACATAGATTTTTTATATATTTTATTTATAAGGATAAATTCTATTTTCAAATGGTTTAATAGTTTGGATATCTCATATTTTTATCAATTAAAAAAATTAATTCATTAACACTAGTTTCACATTAAAATAATATATATAAACATAGAAATCTATTTAACATTTTTTACTTTAAAACCCAATTGGGTCGTCCCGTCAGTGGGAATAATTTTAAATTAATTTATGACCTGAATTTGATTAGAATTTTGACAAACAAATTCCATATTTAGAATCATTATTATTTTTAATTTCAAATAAGTTAACCATTGTTTTTACAAATAATATTAGTAAAAGTGATTAAATTTAATTACATCATTTAATTAAACAATTTGGTTACTAAAGGACTAAATTGTAAATTTAAGGCACCAAATGACCTTCAAACATGTAAAAAACATAGTTTATGTCAATATATTGAAATTATAGGAAATATTATTAACCTAGTAACATTATTTATCAACAATAAAAATGAAAAACATTAGTAATACTCTAACTTAACATATTTACAATAGCGCCACTCCAAATCAACTATAAAAGTCCACCACCTCTACTAATTCCTCACACCTCTGAAAACACTTAATTTATGAAAATATCAGACCAATACAATTAAATAAATCATCCCATATATATTTAATCCTCCCTTTAAGAGGATATACTCCGAAATAATCCTTTTTCCACAAACCAAAATGTGTTACCTGATTGAGAGGTAATGTCTTCTTTCAGGCTCCTTTACATTGCTTTCCCCCTTCACCCCCTAAAAATAACATTATTGAATTATTTTGTGATAAATATGTATCCTAAATATATTATTATTATTTTTGGCATTTATTCAACCTATACTTACAAACACCAATATCTAATGGATATCAAATGTTTTGTTTTTGCATTTAGCAAATTAATATCTCACGAAACAACGATTGTTAATTTTTCATTTACCACCAATAATGGTTTCCATTATGATGAAACTATATTTATATATATAATTTATATTTTTTATTATGTATCTAAAATTGATTATTCATCTTAAAAACCCAAATCTCATTATTTTCCATTTCGTGTTCATATGATAATATCGTTTGAGGAAGTGTGGACTACCGCACCCTCAAAATGATGTGAATCGTTCACACACCACATAAAAATGTATTCAAGATGGGTTTAATGAAAATTATGATATATGATATAATAATGATATTGTAATATATATATATATATATATATATATATATATATATTTCACTTACATACTTTCTTTCAATATGATAACAAAAATGGAAACAATGTTCATGCATACGAATGGCTCGTTGTCTCCCTGAATGGTGTGTTCAATTTTGTACATAATTTTTTATATATATTATAATAGAATAAATATATAGAATATACATTATATTTATATAAGTATTTAAATTATTTAATAATGATATAAGTATAATGAACCATGATATAACAAATCAAGACACATGAAAGAAGAAAGTGAATATTACCCGAAGTGAAACACTACCATAGGATCATTATAAAGTGTGAAATATAAAGTCATAATAAAAAATATATGTTATTAGATATAATAATATTGTTTTTAAACTATTTATTATAAATTTATATTAATTTTACTGGTGGTTTTAATGAGTAGAAATAGATTCAAGACACAAGGTTAGGGGATTTCATCTCCCAATTAATTTCCAGGAGATTCATGATATGTTCGACATTCTTTAATTTTGTATGGTTTATTTACCTAAAATTATTTTATTTTAGGTATATTTTACATTAATTTATAAGAATTCACATATAAATTTTATTACCCTTCTTTCAGGGGGTTTATTATCCAAATTCTACCAAATCAGTAATACAATTTTGTATCAATTTCTCTTCTTTGACACTCCTTTTTTATTACACACCTAAAATCTTTTTCATGGTGTATATATTTATATTTTACATTTTATATCATGAAAATATTTTTAATTATTTTTTTATGATTAATTTTATTTCATTTTATTACATGTATAGTATGATCCAAAGTCCCAATGACATAAGAGTTTGCTGATACTATGTCATCAATTTTAAAGATTGTTTTTGTTTCTGCTTATTTTGATGAAATACTTTGATTCAATTGTATAGAAAATTCATGAAATTTCTTATCTGATGGTTATTCATGATATAAACATGTATTGGTACCGCATATCTACTCCTTGTACATAATATTTTTTAGAATGTGTTTTTACATAAGATTTACTTTACCCTCTTTTTGGTCAAAAATATAAAATTTACAAACAGGGTTCCCAAGAATATTGTACTATCTTCCTATAATAAGTAAAATAAAATTTTACCATTTTATTTATTTAACTAATCTCTTCAAATGAATCTTATTTTCCATTTTTGAACATGGATTTTTTCTATATTGTTACTATGAAAAAGTAATGAACTATTTACCATGTACAAAATATATGGATTTAACCATCACTATTAAACTAAAGATTCCTTTTTCATTTTTAAAAGTTTAGTTTTTATGAATTTTTTTTAAAATTAAATTTCAAGGAAAAAAGTTTCGAAAATTATTTAATTTCTTATTTATATGTTTTCATGTTTTTTCTATGAAAATTATTGATAAATATAATATATATTAAAATTACATTTTTATAAGGAGAAAGTATATTTTAATCAAAAAATATTTAAAAATAATTTTCCATATATGATTTAATCTTTTGATGTTACTCATTACATTATATGAAACAGTCTGATAGTTCCATTTATATCCTTTCACGAAATGGTTTATTCTTAATTCCACAGTTTATATAAAACATGTTTATCTTCTAGAGTAATACATTAATGTAATCTATTTCTCATTAACAGGTTATAACTTCATAATCTAATTATAAAATCTGTTTCTTTTCATAGGTTATGATGTGATAAAACGATAATGATACCCATTTAATTTCATGGGTTATAATTTGTTGTTTAGAAAAACTATCTTTATTTATGGGTCATTGATATGTTGAATGTATAAATTAACCTTTAGAACATGTGTGTAAAATTTTAATATGAGATGGGTGAGACCTAAATCTCCCTCCAATTAATCGCATAATGATGGATGACTGATGAGTATAAATATTATGAATGAACCTGATTACATGTTCAAAATGTATTTCATGGACATGGTTTTATGTCCATACGTTTATGGGTTAACATGATTACATATTAAAAATGTTATTATAGTACATGATTTCATGTTTAAATTGTTATTCATGTACTTGGTTTCACATTCAAAATGTTATAGTTGAAATTGATTAAATTTTCACAATGTTACGTATGAACCTAGTTTCATGTCCATAAGTTTATGCATGAACCAGATTACATGATCAAAATATTATGAGTAAACCTAATTACATTTTTAAAATGTTATTAATGGACATTTTTTACATCCAAAAAGTTTTGCATGAACCTGATTATACGTTCAAAATATTACGTTTGGACCTAGAAACATGTCAACAAGTTGATGTTGGGGCCTGATTTCATGCCCTTAACATAACAAGTGAACCTTTTTATACATATACATACATACAATGTTATATATCAATTTTCATACCATTAATTAAATTTTTATTCCAATGTTATTCTTTCATGACTTATGATCAAAATTTTATTATGATCAATGTATTATAAACTACCAAATTTTATTATGATATCTAATATGCAGAGTATGATCTTTAGATGTTTTTCTCATGTTTGATACCCTTCATATTCATGTTATTCTTATAAATTTTCATTATTTATTTTTTCAATGTAGTAAATATTCATCTAATGTCATGTTCTATCCATGTATGTGAAGCCTGGGTCACTACAGTTGTTATCAAAGGAAACAATTAGTCGACCATTGGAAACTAGGATTCGAAAACCTTAGTTAGATCACAAGTAATATATATAATTATATGTCTAGGGATATATATATATGGATTAGTATGAGGATGAGTTAACATTAATTAAAATGTCCTGGAATTTTTTTATAGATAGAGTGACTGGTTTCCATGAAATACTTCCTTGTCTGGATACTACAATTAGATGTCGATCTTGAATAGATGTACCTAGGGGTAACAAATCCAATAAGATGTTACTGGAATGACTATGAGAATCTAGTAAATGATGGTCTTGGACGTGTGGAAGATGATTAGGAAGAGGATTGGGTAAAATGTGGTCAATTATCATTTCTCAAGATCTATGAGTTGAAGATGGGAGAGGAATGTTTTTTATAGTGGAGGAGGGGTCCGTTATTTTAATTATTATTTTATAATTTTTCTGAAGAAACGAAATAATGTAGGTTATTTTGAGTAAATATATTAATTAGTTCATGTCATTTAGATCCCATGGAGATTATCATAGACTACGATCATAAAAGACTCAATAATTCACATGTTTAACTTATTTCGTAAATTATCATATTTCACAATTAAAAGAAATTCTATTATTTCAGAAAGATCCAAAAATTTCACTCCAACCATTTATCAATATGTAGAATTAAAAAAATAACACAATTTTATAAAAATTAATTTTCTATACGTGAGACAATGTTTTACAAAAAATCATAATTCATACAAACAATCACAATTTGAAAACTATAAATTATTTTATTACACATTAAATATTAAATAAATTCTCATAAAATTATATTATATTCACATGACAACGAAAATTTTAATCTATGAATCAATTTTGTGAAAAAATATTTTCTTATAAATCATTATATTAATTGTTTAATTGTAATTAAATATTTATAACATTAAATTCCAATACTTAATTTATAATTTTCAAAATAATTATTTACCTGTTCAATGATATAAATGTATAATATTTTCACTTATAGGATGAATGATTTTAATATATACTTTATTAGGTGGGGTATCTATTCTATCATCTAAATTACTTTTCTTAATGGTCATGTTACTATTCACATGTCCATGTAAGTATTCAATAAATATAAAGTCCATAATTTCTATAAATACCACTAATTTCATTATATACATATGATGTATCATTATTTACACCTTCTTGAAATTGCGTCCTCACAATTTTTATTTACTTACTAAACATGTGAGGGTACCTTTCCCTTATAGAATTTTTAGATTACCATGTTACTTGTTCAAACATGCGGTTTCTCCACAAAAATATAACCCATTGAATTACATTATTCTATGATAAATTCTCTATATGATCAAGAATATAATTTTTTTATCTTCATATGAAATTTTCTCTTCCTGCAGAACTACTTCTAGGCCCCAGAACTGAGATAAACCTGGCACATACCTTATCCACATCGAATCCTAAAAACATTTTGTACCTGATATAAACTCATAGTTAAAAATAAATTTTAGGAGATCAATATAAATTTCCCTATGGTTTCATAAGGTCCAATAAAAATTTTAAATATATTTTGTTTCCTACCAAAATACATAACACTTTTCTAAGGAGATATTTTATGTACAATATAATCACCTACCTCTAAATAATGGCCATTGCTCAATATATGAATAAAATTTATTCCAATATTGAGCAATCCTAATTTGTAA
This sequence comes from Viscum album, assembly GCA_963277665.1. NCBI lineage: Eukaryota > Viridiplantae > Streptophyta > Magnoliopsida > Santalales > Viscaceae > Viscum > Viscum album. The sequence continues at coordinate 1,147,103,831 of OY728121.1, read as the reverse complement.
CTGCATAATATTCACTTTCTAATCCACTTACTCTACATATTATTTTTCCATTTACTTATATTTCCATAAATTAACACAAAAAGATGGAGTTCGGCCCCACTTTCTATATAATTCTTGAAAATGATCTAGCTGTATAATAGAATGAGAACTATTATTATAAGAAAACATAAATATAGAAATATAACTATCCCAAAATACATGTTAATACAATGAACAATCTTAACGAATGTTTTCTAATGTCTGAATTATATTCTCCATATATCCATTATATTGAGGATAAAAGGATATGTTGAAATTTAATTCTATCACTAGTGAATTCTAAAGTCCTTTCCAAAATTTAGAAGTGAATCTAGTATCATAGTCAAATAAAATAGAATGAGGAACTCCATGTAACCTCACAATATATTTGAGGTATAATCAATGAAAATGTTCCAAAGACATAGTATCTCAAACAAGATGAAAATTTGTAGATTTACACAGTTTGTCCAACATAACGAAAATCACATTGTTACCCAGAGATGTCATTGGTTATCCCACCACGATGACCTGGATATATATTCCCATAACCTATTTGGAACTAGAAAAGAATGAATAATTACCTTTGTAAATTTTCAATTTTCTTAAACCTATTGACAAGTCTAAAATTTGATGGTAAAATATGAAATATATGTTCTCATTTCATCATAAAAATAATACTCTTGAATGTCTCTATACATATTAGTATTGTCATGATGAACTGAAAATAGTGAACTATGAACATCACAAAAAAAATATTTCTTTAACTTGTAATCTCAAGGTACACATAATATTTTTCCAAATCTAAAAACACTATCAATATCAATTTTATATTCGGGAAATATATAATTTTTAACCCATTTTATCTTTTTTGAAACTCAGGATATTCCTTTTTTTATTTCATAATTCTGTCAGATAGAGATGAATGCACTGACACCTAAAAAAATATAATAATATCTTTCAACATAAACTTCTAATCCAAAATTCATAAAATCGGTAATCAATGCATCTTGTTCCAAATTTTCTATTGATAATAGTGCATGATGTTTTCAAGTCTTGGAATCCAATACTCTGTTTTATTTTCCAGAATGGTAATTGATCCTCGAATCATAATCCTTTATCAGTTCAATCCATCTTATCATCATTCTGTTTATTTCATTTTAATTGAATATATACCTATAACTTTTATGGTCAACATATATTTCACATTTGGCTCTGAATAAATGATTCCTCCAAATTTTTAAAAAAAACCACAACTAATAATTCCAGATCATGTGTGGGAAAATTAACTCATGTGGTTCTAGTTGTCTTGATGAAAAATAAATTACCTGATCATTATGCATCAAAACACAACCAATTAACATTAATAAAGCATGATTGTAGATGAAAAAATCACATTCTTCTGAAAATATAATGTATTCCCCTTTTTGTGTTAACATATATTGCAGGAAATGGGACAGTGAAACTTTTTTAATGAACATATAGTAATAATCTACCAATTAATGAAAAATAAGAATCTCTATAATTTTTTTTGGTCTTGTCCATTCATTACCGACATTTTTTTTCTATGAACAACTATTATTCCATTCTTATTTATAATGTCATCAGTAAAAGAAATATATTACCACAACAAAATATATTTTCTAAATTTATCAATTAACATATTTTCATCAAGATTTGCATGAAGATCATCACATTTCATTCATGATATTCATAGCCATTTTAAAAGACCAAAATATCATCAATAAAAACAATAATAAACTTATCAAATTATACTATGAATATTCTATTCATAAGATCCCTGAATATTGTTAGGGAATTCTTCCAACCAAAGGTCATAAAAAAATACTCATAATGAATATTCCTTGTATGATAATATATTTTCAAAATATTATTCTCCTTCACCTACAGTTGATGGTATCCATATCCCAAGACTACCATGGAAAAATATTGAGATCCTTCGAGATGATCAGACCATCGATTTATTTGAGGAAAATGATAATTATTTTTAATAATAATGTTATTAATATATATATATAATCAATACAAAGTCTCATAGAACCGAATTACCTTTTAAAAGACAAAATATGATCACCCAATTGGGAAATTATAGGATGAATGAATCATTAATGAAGAAACTCAGGCAATTAATTTTTCAATTCAATAAGATCTACATGAGATATTATTTAAGGGGGGTTTTAAATTAAATTCGAATCAGAAACTAAGACAATGGTAAATTCAACTTCCTGACCAATTATAACAATTTTAAACTCCTCAAAAAAAACATAAAATTATTCATTTATCACTAGACATTATTAATATGAACAGATCCTAATTTTTCAGCAATATGAGTATGATAACATTCATCACACACATTTAAAATCTTCTCACCATATTGATGTCCTATTAGTTGTATAAGTTCGTTATTTTATTCAAAATGAATCACACTTTGAAAGAAATATTTTTAGCTCTATATTTAAACTTGTCATGATAAAAAGAAAGCCATTCCATACTCAGAATGACCAATAACACCAATATGGGTAAAACAACATTTTTTTTAGGAAATGTATTCCACATAAAACAACAGGTATATTATTATTATTTATTTTTACTATAATATATCCCCTAGTGTTTTTACCATATTTTTCTATCACATTTTGTGAGTTTAAATTAAAAATTTACCAAAAAAACTACCAAAAATAGAGTAATATGTTGACATTGTATCGAACAAGATATTATAAGAATATGTGTAAATAAAAAATGTACAAAATAAAACTTCATTGGATGGATTGGCATATATTTATGTAGACACAACATAACCTAATATAGCCTTTTTCATATAATCTACCTACATTCCATTATTCATATGTTTCTTTGGGTAGGTATTTTCATAATGACCCATCCAATATCATTTAAAACAATTTATATATTAATTATAATAATTGATATTAAATTCATTTTCATTAAAATATCATTCCATATGTCCAAACATACCACATAGAAAAAACTTCCCAGTTTTTTATGGTATTCCATAGGGTGATTTTTAACACACTTTTGGGAAACTAAAAACCCAATTTTCTTACCTTAATATTTATTTGATTGATTCTTACCCACAGGTTTCCCAGTGGACCTCTTATTCCACTTATTTTCAAAGTACACTAGATCATCAAAAAAAATATTTCTACCCTCTGAGCACATCATATATGTCTCTCATAACATTTTAATTCACTGGGAGCCAATTCACATCGACATCTTGGCATCAATCATGAGTAATAATGAATATTTTTTCTGTCAATATACTAAATAATAGTTAGATCATACCTTACCAGTCATGTGAAGTTGCCTTCATACACGACCATTGAATCCTCCTATTTTTTTTTCTTTTTAAATAATTTTTTCCATACTTATTTTAACAACATTAGTAAAATATTTTTCAAGGAAATGATTTATAAATTAATCCCATTCCAAGGTATCAATCTCATCAATATCCATTATATTCTTGAATATTGACCACCACTAGTCAGCTTCACCTTTAAAAAGATAAATTGAAACAATAAAAATTATATTATTTGAAAACCCCATATCATATAATAATGTTTCATATGATTTAATTTATCCTTCCTCTACCACTGGGTCTGAAGATCCACTGAAACAAGGTTGATGTTCCCTCATAAAATGTTCCACTACTTTCATGTTCCATTATGGTATCTCTAGTAGTTCTATTACATGGATTCCACCACCATTTATTTCATGTGATAGGTGATAAATTTCAATAAGAAACTACTAACATCTAATCCTTACTATTCTACATTTTGAATTCATAAGGATATTGACTTTGCAGTTCCATCTAACATATGATTCCCTATTTCTTTTGTGGAAAACCATTATTAATAAAAATATCTTATTTGATTAAACATTTAAATCATCAAATGATATATCATTTCAAAATAAACATGATGTAGAAATATTTTATGGTATTCTATTAACATCATCTTAAAGAATAATGATATCTAAATTGTGCCCTTCTACCAACCATATGTACTCAGACATAAACATTATAAAAAGTAGTAAATTCATTTATAATTCACAATTTACATTACCAATGATCTTTCTATTAAATTATTTATAATATTAGTAAATAATTATTATATATCAAACCAAAATCATAAAATGTGGTTATAAGTAATACTATATCACCTTTTTAATAATTTAAATCTTTATAATTAAAACATGAAATCTTGTCATGAAAATCCTACACAAAATTCACCTTTGATTATCCTTTTCTTTTACCCATAAAAAAACCATTTATAATCATTTTAAAAAATTAATTTAGAAAAAATAGATTAGTAATGGATATAAAAATAAAGCGAGAAACCATTAGTCCCTAAATATTTATAATCATATGTAATCATTTTCATAAATACATACATCCCACCTATAAAGTATAACTCACTTTCGTAGTAAAACAAGATATTTTCATAAAACATTGAAAACATAAATAAAGAATATAGGTTACTTGGGGAATTAATTAAATTATACTATAACCCTCATGGCTATATTATGATTTTTAACCCTCATGGATACCATACAATGAAACCCTCATGGCTCCCTTTTTCTATAACAATCACAGTTATACTTGGAGTAAATATACGACCAACCTACAAATTAAACATACCCAATTCATTGGAGTGTGAAATTGGTCAAAATCATCATAATAAACAATTACGATGAACCATAACATAACCATTGAACATGAACTATTCTATTAAATCCGTCTTCTTGAATTTTATTGAAATAGAAATTTGAAAGAGGATTACTAAGAAGAGTCCCTTACATATATCATATAATTGAAGAAAGAAATAAAAAAATTAAAGGAATATATATAATCATTACAAACACATATACTAAATAATCATATTAAATATTTATATAACAAATAATATTACCTTTTCAAAATCAATGATGTAGAAGATTAACTCAGAGAATTGAAATCGGGTTATGAATTCCATTTCCTCTAGTCTTTCTTACATAAAATGTGTTTAAACATATTATATAATGGTTAAATAGTGATATTAATGTTTTAAAGAATCATATTCATTTTTAAAACACCATATATGTTCATTTTATAACATCATTCAACCCATTTATTAATAATATTTTGTTATTTCCATTGTTTTTGGGGCGTTCTTTTCAGGGATTCCATAGTCGGTTTGTAATATATTTTCTTATCAATTGGAATAAAAACACTAGAAGAGGAATGAAAAGGTATTAATATGTTTCTGTAATATTAATTGTTACCATAAATAATTATTTTTTCATATATTATGATTAATCATTTAGATAATTTTGGCAGTTCTTCAATAATAAAAAACGTGTTCCATTATATAATTTAATATTTTGAATATATATTAATGAAAGAACATAAAATAAGTTATATAATAAAACATGAAATCTTTTTCAACCACTAAAATAGTTTTATGACCATCCATGATTGTTGTAATGGAAATTGATAACATTTCATCCAGGATGTAGGCAATTTGACACATCACACATGGTGTTTTTATTTTTATAAAAAATGGGATAATTTAATAAGTGTAATAATTAATTTTCCAATAATCATGATAATATTGTAGTATATATAATATAATGTAATTTTATTTCTTCTTGGAAAAGTGGAGGTGATGATAGTATAATAAATGAAATAATTTAATAGAAAATAAAATATACGAAAGTTGATTTTTTTACCTCTTGAATTATGATCTGTGAGAGCCTCTTTATGGCCTTTGGTTCTATTATTTTGGTGAGACAGGTTTTTCTGAGACACGGGGAATAGGATTGGGAAGATGATTTGGAATAATTTGGGAAATTCTCAAAACATGAGATGCGCGAGTAAAAGGGGGTGAGGGGGTTGTATTTATAGTAGGGGATTCCATTAATTAAATAATAAATTTATTACATTTATAAAGACAAATAATATTGTTTGTTTTTATTACTAAATAATGTAATTACTGCATATGAATTTGAACCATGGGTGATTAACTTGGTATAAAATCATACATGACCTAATATTTCATGTTTTTACCATATTTCAGGAATTAACAAGTTTCTCTATTCTTCTGAAATTCATGTATTTTTGAAAAATCCTGAAAATTCATCCATTGCAATTTTGAAATATAGAATACAAAATAAAATCCATTTTATAAAAATAATTTTCTGTTAATGAGAAAATTATTATTTATATAAAATCAAATTGTTTTTGAAAAATAACAATTTTTATACTATATTGAATTTTATAAGATTTTTATAAAATTATTTAAATTCTCATAAAAATATCTCACAATGAAAAGAAAAGAAAAATAATAATATATGGATCTATTTTATTAAAATATATTTTATTTTAAATCATCATATTAATAATCAAAGTATCATAAATTATTTAAAACTTAAAAAATTCCAATAAGTATTCTATAATTTTTCAAAATAATTATTTCTTTTTCAATGATATAAGGATATAATAATTTCACATATATTATGGATAAATTTTATTTATTCATTTTTAGGTTATGATAATATTCTATTGGCCATAATACTATTCCTAATGAACATTTTATTATTTGTATAGTCAAGTAATTACTCTATCAGATTAAATTCGTTAATTTATATAAATGCATATAATTTTATTATACATTTATAAAGAATTTGCCTTTTTAATTATATAATGAATAGAAATTATTTTATAAGTAACTAGGTTGTTATAACACATTCCATCATTTTATAGAAATTTTATACAAAATTGGAAATTACAACTCATGAAATTAAGCCAAAACACCTAGTAATATCACCTGAAAAAAATATTACTGGAAAATTTATAAGAATCGAACTATCATTGTATTTTGTAATAGTTTACCATTATACCATGTTGTATTGACTTTAGTATAGTTTTATGTTATTCTAGGAATGTATTGAATTTTATATTATCATTCTATGATAGATTATAGAGAAAATGATTTTTTTTCAAAATGGGTTTATGTTTTAGTAAAAAAATAAACTCATACCATTGTTATTAAGTAATGAAACTGAATGATAGGTTGTGTGTACTATTGAATTAGACCCTAATGTTATGCCAATTTCTGAAATTCCGTATCTAAATTCTCATGTAGAAATTCAATAACTGAAATGGAATTTAGATGAACAATAAGATAAATTAAACACTTGACATATCACTTCACCATTCGATTATGCTATCTTTTTATTAAAAAAATGGTTCATTGAAAGCTTTCATTGATTATAGATCTTAGAATAACATCACTATTAAGAACATGTACCCTTTTCATCATATCAATTGTTTTTTTGATCATTTCAAGGGAGTATTGTATTTTTTGAAGGATGAATTACACTAGGTGTAGCATTTGTTGATTGTAATGGAAAAAAGAAATTTGTAATATCGTGTTCCGTACTAGATATAGGAATTATTAATTATTTGTTATGTAGTTTAGGTTAAATAATTCATTTGTGGTATTCATAGATAATATGAATATACTATTTCATGAGTTCCTGGTTAATTATATCGTTGTGTTTACTGGTGAAATTCATTTTTAATCTCAATTTAAAGTGGAGAATTAATAACAATTATGGTTTGTTATTTTTACCTTAATGGAAATGAAAGTTTTTGGAAAATTTAACACGCGTGAGTTTTTTTACAAAAATTTCCTTCCTTTTACAAATTATTTCCAAATGATAGCATAAATGTTCATACTAATAAATAAAAAATAGTTGAAATATTTCCGAGACACACATATATAGATGGGAATCATAGATTCCTCACTTAGAAAGGCTATTATAGGAGGTTTCATGAAAACATTTTATGGCTATTTAAACTAAAAAAGGTGCTCAATTCATTAGTATAAAAAAATATGTTGATTATTTTGAATAATTGAATATAATATTTTTGAGTTCTCCAGTTCTACCCTTACTTCTAGAAGTGGATAATTTTTCATTTATACTGACACATAGTTGAGAGGACTTGGGTGTGTCTAAATTTAGAATGATTATATTATTGCTTATAATTCACGTCATTTGAATCCTCAACAGTTAAATTACTGTAAATATTATTTGTAATTTTCTTATTTTTTAGTTAAAACTTTATATATATAATATTTATGTAAAAAATGTGATATATATAATAACCACAAAATTTTTAAATATAAATTTCATCAGAAGAAATTGAACATGAGATTGGAAAAAATATAATTGGTTTAAAAGGGTATATTTCCCATATTTAAAATTGATGAAGATTGAGTTATGATGTTTTGGGATAGATTATGTGTTACTTGGCATATGCAGGTAAATAGTAAATTGTTATGTATTACTCATTGTTCTCCATTATAATTTCATCATGGATGAAAAATGATGTATATAGAGTATAATAGTTGAGATGGAATGAAAAGAGATATTGCAGATTTTACCATGAAAAGTTTAACATTTCATAAAGTTAAATCATAAAGGAAGATAAAAAATGGTAATCATCACCATTTATAGTTTCATTCTGGAAATAGGAAAATATATCCATGTATTTCATGGTGGAAATAACAAACACTTATGGGGGTAATGATTTAATCTTTTATATTTTTGATCATTTGATTAAATCATTTCATTTTTTCTAATTCGTGACACCATATCTCTATAAAAACATTCACAATAGTATCTAAAGAAGATAGTCATGTTACATGGTTTTCTTATCACCATCATATCTTATTGTGATCACTGGATTACTTATAACATTTATAAACGCCTTCAAAAGTCATTGGGATATGGATTAAATTTATGCAAATCCTTTCTTCCTCAATATGATGGATAGTCAAATCAAACAATTCATACATTATAGGATATTTTTAGATCATGTTCAACGGATTACCGGGTATGTTGTGATAAACATCCTTATTTAGTTGAGTTTTCTTATAATAATAATTTTCCTTCCAGAAGATAGATGGAACCATATATAGAATTTAATGGAATGTGGGGCTGAAATCCGGTATTTTGGGATGATGTTGTGAATAAGAAGATAATGGGAAATAATTGGTAGAGGATGCGGAGGTGAATGCTTATTTGATCAAATAATACATGAGTAAATATATGAGTAGGTATAATAGATATTCAGATAACATGAGGAATGTCACTTCTTTCATTGTAGGAGATCATGTGCTTCTCAATGTTTCTAAATGGAAATGTGTTATGTGTTTTTTTTGAATGGAATGATAACTCAAAAGAACCTTATACCTTTTGAGTTTATAGTGAATGTTGGACCATTCAACCACAGAGTATATTTTCCTATGATTTTATCTTCATTATTTAATTTTTTTCATGTTTCAATGTGATGAAAGTATGTACCAGATATGTCCCATGTTTTGAGCTCAGAAGTACTACAAAATGTAGAGAACCATTCTTAAGAAGAGAAAATAGTTCTGATTCCTAATTATAGGGAGAATGTTTTCCATAACAATGTAATTAATAAAGTAAATTTTTTTTAGAAACCATGTGGTAGAAGAAGAAACATGGGAATCTGAAAATGGTATTGGGGAAAAGTATACCGACATGATTAATAAGTGAATAAATATTTTTGGGACACAATTTTAAAGGGGGGGGGGATTTTACATCACATATATTTATAGAATATTTTTTTAATAATAATATTTATTTTACTTGATATTATTAAAATAATTAATTTATCATATTTTTATTTTTTAAAAGAACTAATTTTTCTGTTATAGAATTCATCTATGAAAAAACTAATTTAATTTTTAAATTCTGAATGATGAAATAATCTTTGTCTGATTTCTTAAGAATTTTTTAAAAATGTATAATTTCTCGTTAAAAAAAAGAATAGTTTTTTAAAATATAATATTTTTTATGACATCATAAAAAACTAATCTTAATATAAAAATTATTAAATTATATATGGTATTAAATAATTATAAAATAAAATAAAATGAATATTGTTTAAAAGTATCATAGAACATGAAAATTTTATTATATTTATGACAAGTATACGAATTATTTTTATTGTTGATGCATTTCCTTAACAACATTAACAATGTCAAATTTAGATATTTTTATATAATAAATTACTGATAAAAATTATATTCATGAAAAAATTTAAAATTATTAATTATTATTGGTGTTTTTGGATGTTAGTTTATAATTTTATAGTTACAGAGCATTAATCTTACACAAATACATTTTTAATGGTTTTTAGGGAATAAAAAAATAACAAATTTAAGATTTTATCAAGAAATGTATTTGAGTGAATATAATTAATGAATGAATCTACAATTTTATTTTTAAATTAATTATATAATTTTTAAAGTAATATATTATTAATTTTTATATATCGTATAATTATCATTAATCCATGTGCAATGTTGATGTAGTTCTTGTACAATCCTAACAAAAATAAATACAATGTTTTTATAAAAAAATATAATAATTATTAAATGACCTAAATTATGGGGAAAAATTTTTATATAATGAATTTTAGACAATTATATTAATTTGATTTGGATTTGGGTCATTTTGGAACCACATGGATCACAGTAGTCCAATTATATTATTTTATTTAAATATACAACCTGTTCATTCAAAAATTTTCATTAAGTAAAATATTTTAATTTGATTTTTTCCATAACAGTTCCTTAGAAAATAATAGTATTTTTAATTATAATAAACTTATAATATTCATAGAAGTTTTTTTACATTAGGTAAAAAATAATTACCTTATTGGCTTGAAAAAACATGATAGAGTGAATATTTAATTAATTAATAAATCAAATTAATCATTTTAAAATTTTTAAAATAAATACAATGTAGTCTTTATATGTCAATTAATGATTTCTATATGGAATTATAATGTTTATAATATATTATAAAAATTATAATTTGAATTGGAAACGTTTTTAATGGTTTTAATTTTTTGATTGGGAGTAGTTTTTAATTTGATAATATTATTTTTCCCTGAGAAAAATATTGAATTAATTTATTTAAAAATAAAAAAACCATGATCATATAAAAAATTTGTTAAATTCTATATAAAATGGGATGTAAGATGATTTTGGGTCCTTTTGGAAGTCTGAAACAACATAATAAATTTATTATTGTTTAATGATTTTGTAATTGTAATGTCACACGCGACCTCAATTATAAAAGGAGGCTCCCTCCATCACATATTATCTTCACCTATAGCGATATTTCTAATTTTACCAATGAAATATTCCCTCCAACTCATCCAGTTAGAAATTTTAGGGATTTTGGTATCACAAAAATACCCCTTCCAAGATCATTAATGAGGTTCTCTATGAGTATTTTTCCATAAATAAGAATAGGTTGTTTCTTTTATTTTACATAATTTTTCATTTAATCCCTATCCCAAAATCATATCCAATGATTCATGAAGACTCAATTATCACATATATAATTTACTTTTTCTATGTTTTTGGTATATGGATCCTTAAATATCTTATCATCTCCTTTTACAATTAAATAATAAAATCACTTTTCATGGTGTGTTAATTCACTTATTTCATGGATGACAATTTTTCAATTCCCTTTTACTAAAATCATGGAAAACTTTACTCCCCGTGTAATTTTTTAAAATGGAATAAATATATATATGGTATCAATTTTAAATTATTATTTATTTTTTCAAGTAATTACATAATAAACTAATCGTGCAAACTATTAAAAGAACTCATTCAAAACAATGTAAATTACAAAATATGTTTTATAAATGGAATGAATCAGATAAAAATATCATTTAAGGTATTTTAAAATTGATAATAATTATCTAATACATAGATAACACTCTTAAAATGATTATAAAAGATGTGTTAACACTATTTATGGATTCTAAACATGGGGTAAGGGACTCTTTAACTAAAACATATCTATAAATGTTTTAAATATTTAATATTCAACAACATTCAATTTTAAGACAATGTATTCAAAATGGTTTTTATGAATGTAAATATATGGTTATTAATTTTTTTAATTTCTCATATATTATTTATGAAAATGTATCTTTTAATGAGTTATTTATGGGAACTTACTTTTAAAATCCTTTTAAAATTTCTCCCTTTTATAATTCATATAAAAAATAACGTGTTTTGTACAGTAGGAGCGGTTTCTCCCATTTTCATGGTTATTTATTACTCTAATTATTATTTTATATGTTCTCAAATTTATTTTTTCATTGTATTATTTCATTATTAGGTGATAATTTTTTTTATTTAAAAATATTCTTGTTACTAAAAATGGTATTTTGATATGTGATTGCATTTATCTAATGGGATTATATAAGTTATCTATTGTTTTATTAATTATATGTTCCGTGTAAATTGATAATTTCTTGTTTATACCATTATATATAAAGATATAAAGATTTGAACCCCATTAAAGCTCATGATATGATGTATTGAGCCCCATTATCAGTCATGATATATTGGGCTGAATCCATTATAGCTCATGATATGATAGGGGAGACCCATTATATCTCTCCAATTCATTACATACCGTAGAGATTGAATTTAACTAATTGGTTATTCCTTGTGTAAGTGTTAATTTAAGAGTTATATGGAAAATATTTCCCAAGGAAACTACATGATGTTTCTATGAATTCTTATCAGTTTTCAAGAAATCAGTTTTTAAAGGTTTTTTATTGTTTTCACTAGACTAACTATTTTTCTTTTGATATGTCCCTTATTAATACTTTTGTTCTCATCATAATTTTTTAAATTTCCTCAATATGTTATAACGATGTCTCTGAGAAAAAATAATGTAATGATAAATATTATGAATTTTTTTTGAAAGAATCCATGTTTTATTATATATTATTTTATATTTTGAAAAAATGGATTCTATTTTAGTAGTATACTCTTTGTATGGATGTGGTTTTTTATGTATAAATTATTTCCTATTACACTAAAGATATAAAAAATAAAAATATCATCAATGTTAATGAATGTGAATTCTAGAATAAAACATAAAATTATGTATTTTTTAAGGTGGGGTCCTTATATTTGTATTGTCACATTTATTTCAACAAGACTTATTCCTTATTCACTAGTAATTTATTTGTTGTGCTGTACACAATAACCATGAATGTATTCCATTATAAATATAATTATATTTATGGGTATTTAAATAACATTTTTATGATCTTTATTTGACGGTATTCACTGTTCAAAAGTGACCAATACTATAATGTGTTTTTTTGTCTCAATTTGCCTTCTTTTTGATAAACATAATGTTATTCACTGAAATTATTTTAAAATGTGTATAGAATAACCTTTTCAATTTTATATCCTTAAAATATATATTTTAATGATATCATAAGATTTATGTAATGCTCTCTTATCATGGGGATTGTTATTCAATGTCACCCAATGTGGTAAGAGTTAATTACTATAGTCTCATTGATTATTGAGATTGTTTATGACTATTTTTCTATTGATAAATTATTTTGATATATCTCTGATGAAATCTCATGAATTATCTTATCCTTTATTTATTCATGAAATATTAATGTATTGGTAAAATATTTACACGCTTTTGTACTTAAGAGTAATAATAAAATGATATTATTTATCTCTTTATTTGGAAATCTATTTTATTCCCAAACCATGTTTTCTAAATACATTTTTAATTTTTAAAATGAAATTTAGATCTAATTTTCATGGACCAAAGATCAATTTTTTTTTTATGTTTTCAAAAGTGTTTAATTTTTTTTCAATGTATCATTTATAATTTTTAAATGTTATTTTTAGATAAACTGGTTTTCAATATGTTTTATATTTTTAAAATCAATTTTTAAAATTGAAAAGATTTTTTTATCAAAAAATTGTTATAATTATATTTTATTCTTACTTCATATATTTTCCATTTTTTTGAAATGAAAGGATTTTGAAAAATATTTCTGTATTAAAAAAATTTATTTTCAATGATTTATAATTTCTTTAGGAACTATTATCAGTGATGTCTAAAAATAATTTTCAATGTAATATGATATCATTTGATATAGAATATGAATTAAAAGGGCTATGATCCAAAGATTCCATTAATATTATTTCTCTATTTTTTTGTGGTATGTTGATATTTTCTATCCAAAAGGGTAGCCCAGAAAGCACTAGGTATGCTCATTATATCTTATACGATGATGTGGCCCAGATAGAATCATGTAACTCCCTTATTAATTATATGATGTTGTATAATAGATAACGTTAGGTAATCCCATTATATATTAAATTTTTGGTGGCTCAAATAGAACAATGTAAGCTTATTTAACTTATATGATGGGTAGCCTATATATTGATCCAATTAATTTGGTAAATATTTATATCTCATCCTTTAATAAAGGTAAAATAATCAACATGATTTATGAAATATGGAAAAAGGTGTAACCTTATTTAATATAATGAAATGGATATAATTGGGGATTATAGTGGGCCTCTCTGATTCGGTGTTTCCCCCGCGATGTGATCTTTGCATTTATCAGGGAAAAGGTTGAGAAAAAACCAGTGAAGTCATAGTATGTATCAGAAATGATTTAACTATATGATGTTATTAAAAAAGATATACATTGGGATGATATTAAAAAGAATTTCTAAGCTTCTAGAGAGTAACTAACTCCATATATATATATGAGTTGATAAATGAACACCTACACACATATAAATGTTACATTAAAAATCATTGAATGATTTATATACTAAATTGAGTTCAGATTGTATAACACTTATTTGGGAAAATTTAGAAAATTTATCACTAGGTTCATATAAAAACGAAGAGGTGTAGTCTTTAATGTACAAATGAGATGCATTTTTTATATAATGGTTGTTATGAGTATCCATATAATTTATAAAGGGGGATAAATATAATAATATTTGATTGATGTGGGATGAATATATAATTTCATTATATATGTGAAAAATTTAGTGGTCATGACATGCTGAGAGAATTAATATAGTGTATTCATGAAGACATTATCATTAAACACCTCAGTCCCACAATTATCTTGACTCATGTGGATATATAATTTGATATTAGTAAATCAATGATGCACTATTGTTTTTAAATAGGGTAAAATGTAGTTTTAGATCATAATTTTTTATTTTTTATTTTATCAAGAGTTCTAAGGATGATTCATTGTTGACAATTTCAAAAAAAACCCATCAAGGGTGATTATTTGAAAAAATAAAATTCGAATAAATTTGGTTTATGATTATTTTATAATAATGTGGAATGAATATTAAGGGATTATTTTCTATAATGTGTGGAAAATATGTTGAATACTATATGTTTGAAGGATTTATAGATGATTTATGAAAAATTTGTTTTATATAATTCTATTGAATATTTTTAAGACTAGAAGGATCCTTGTGTACATAAGGTTCATTTTTATTATGTGTATGTATATTATTTGATCTAAAATGAATCGTTATGATTCATTGATTTGATTATTGTGGTTTTTATAAGGGTTAATATAGAGCTTAAGCATCATTGTATGGAAGTAAATCTCTACATTTTGATTGATAAAGATAAACTATGGAATAGATAATGGAAAATGGTTGTTTTTTTAAGAAATTTTTTGGGTATACATAAGGATCAATGTTATGTCAAAAAATTAATTGTGTATGGATGATATCTAATCCATGTATCTATAATTTACTTAGTGCTTTTTGGTAGCCTAAAATAATCTTATTTGATGCTTTGTAAGGATAATATGTGATTTTAAAAAATAGGTGTTGGAGTATCTATATCTATTCAATCAAATCATATTTAGGCACATGGATTCCTAAATATATTGTCAATAATAAATTAATACTAGTAATTTTTTCAATAAAAATTAAAATATATGATTAAAATTTTAGAAATACCATTGGGGTATATATAAAATAGAATGTGTTCATATGAGGGAATGGTCAGCATTATTGAGATTAAATCATTCTTTAATTCCCGAAAAAAATATTGAATTAAAATAGATAACATGACATTAAAATTGATAATAATATCTTGTGATTTAAATATTCATGTATATTCCATTATATAAAAATTATCCTATGTAAGAATAGAAAAATATAAGGAAGGGGAGAAAATAGAATTATGATAGAATAGAGGATGAACCCATATACTTGTAGACACTCAATGATGATGAAGTATAACTATATAAGATATTGAATAGATAATTTGAAGGTAGTGAATTCAGATAATAAGAATAGAAATTCAACGTGGATAATTCTAGATGCATTGTATTGATGATGACAAAGAGGTATATATTCTGGAAGGAAACTCACTCAATGTCTGAGGAAACAATAATGCTTGCTTCATCATTATTGATGTTATTCTCATGTAAAATTTATGGATAATGAATACAATTACAACATGACAAGTGTGTTCCGTTATATAATAATATAAATTTTTTCTTTTATTGTTCAATGTTTTTAAGAAAGAGGGTCAGTGTGAATTTTGAACTCATTATTACCAAATTAGTTGTAATTAGTGTCTCATATGAATTTTTTTAAATAATTCTCCATATATTATCCCATTATTGAGAAAAATATAATATTATTTTTTACTCACTTTATTAAATTCATAATATCATGTAAAATTTTTTGGGAGATGATTCTACAATACAAGTGGGATATGGTCAGATGAAGTTGGGAAATTCTGAATAGATATACCTTTATTCATCTCATCCCCCTCTCAGGGTATAAGCCATATATTTGAAAAATATTATAACTAATTTTAAACCCAATAAACATAAATGAATGATAATGAATTACAATTAGAATAAATTAAATAATAAAAAATATCTATAATCACAAAATATTTGACCAACATGAGGGAATACACACTAAATATTCTAGAAATATAAAAAACCCATTCACCTTATGATCTAATACAGAAATATCTAGTAAAATATTACTTTATTCATATGGTATTTTTTAGGTGATCTGTAATATTATCATCCATATGAACATGAGAAATTTTAATATTAACTTCTGTATTGATAACATAAACATATAAAATCAATGGATAATTTTTTTGATCACTTATCATATTTGGGATCCTTAACTTTTAAAACCATTCCATTATAAGATTTATCTTGATTATTTATCTAGTTGATTCAATATACAACCAATAGACATTCATGAAATTGTTAATTAAATTAAATTCTATAGATAAAATTGTTTTTATAATATATTTTGATTATATAATAAAAAATTTATATGTCAATTAAGTGAAACATTTACAAATTATAACTCCAATATTCATTCCAAACACAATTCAAGAGTATGATGTAAATAAATATTGGATATTTTTTATATTTGACCTATCATAAGCCTCTTATTGATCTATTTCTCATTAAAAAAGATTAATTTTACATATTTCAGTAATCTTAAGTAGTTATAGATAATCAGCATGACTTCATAATGAATTTATCAATATTTTGATATGTATCTAATTTTAACATGAAATGAAATATAAACATCATGAATTATAATAAATATGAATACAATTTTTATCTAGTAGTTGATTCATATGAAATAAAACTAATGAATTCATTTTATTTAACTTTTAATGGATTATATTCCACTAAAATGAAATTTCCATGATATATTGTTAATTAATCATCAAAAATTATTTCCATGATAAATTTTATAAGAACATTACCTATGTATCTATTTTTTCTAAGGTAAATCCTTTTTTTATGTATAACAATATAGGATATAATTTCAAGTATATATGTCACTTCCCTTCAATGTTTAATTATAAATAAAACCTCTAATATTCTCCCAATGATTGTATCATTGGTATTATTTAATGAGAATTATGTTTTTGATATACAATACAAAACAAATAAAACCATAAAACCACTAACTAATTCATATAAAAAGGATTATTCATCATTTTCTATAAATTAGCAAACGTAAATATCTACTAAAGATAGAAATTCCAATACTGAGAAGCTTATTTTCTACCATAAATCGAACATTAAATATTATAAATCTGTCTAACAATTTTTAGATCTTCTTAACATTTAAAATATATATATTATATATCATTAAATAAATTTCTATAATGCAATTAAATTTTTTCATCTACTTTATATATGTTAAATTCAAATTATATATTAATATTGATAAAATAATCTTATTGTATTTGATATTTATCAATCTATAAAAAATTTTATTCACAAAAAATATCATAAATATATTTGGAATAACTATATTATATGTGATCATTATAGATAAAAATAATAATCTATGATTTTATTCTAATGAAATAACCAATTCAAAAAATGTTCCCCATTCCTTCTAATTGACCTATAAAGTTCTAAATGATCCTTACTATGTATCGATTCAATATTAAATTCCAATTATTCTAAAAAATATATTTCATAAATAACTCTTTATAGATTCATTGTAAGATGATGGACCATATTCCTCAACCATTATAAAACCGTAATTAGAAACATAAAATCTCTATTAAATTTTTATTGATGAAATATTTTCGACCATATTAGTTCCTATGTTTATAGAGTTGAATCATTTTAAATATCCCTCCATGTTTAAAAATCGTCCATAAAAAGTAGAAAATAATCTTGGTGATGTGGTACTCCATCAAGAAAAAATTTTAACCATATAATTTTTTAAATAACATCACATCCATAAAATTTTAACTTATAAATAATCAAACAAATAAAACCACGCTAGATTTTTAAAATTAAAATCCACAGTATCATTCAATTATCTAATTGATATATATTTATCGAATTTTATTTCATCTTTTCATGAGATAATATTTTCTATATACTCTTTACCACCCAAAAAAATATAAAAATATAAAAATATAAACTAAAATAGTAAAAATTCCCAATCCAATATGGTCTATTATTAATATACATTTTTAGAATAAAATTAATTATAAATAAATTTCTTTCTTGAATATATCCTCAAAATGTAATAGGTATGTCATCAAGGATTATCATTGAATGAACTATGTTTAAAAAATATTAATTTCTCCTTTCAGTGAAAACATTTAGTTGTGTTTTATTGGGTTGAATGAATTTTAATATTATACTAAAATAAACTATATAGCTATGGAATAATTTAACCAAAAATTTTCTACCTCCACTAGATATTTTATTAATACTTCTGATAATATGATATTTTACTTTATATTTTTAAAAAACAATAATTTTGAAGAACTAAATATTATATTTCATAAAGTACATATTCTAATACCTAATTAATTCATTAGTAATGGTAATCATGTAATGAAATAATAATTTATCTACATCAATTATTAGACACAATACATCGTTTTCTATGAAATAAAATATAAAATTAACCATCTCCCCTTACATATACAAGGTGATTTTTTAATTTTACTCAATAAATAATATTCAAATATATCAAATGACTAAAAATTAATTAAATTTTATAATCAAAAATTATTTCATCATTGGATATTATTTCTATTTAAGTTAACTAGAATTCAATGAAAAGTATTAATAGAGGACAATTCCAATTTTTTTTAACATATATTAATTTAGATTATAGATAGGATTTTCAAAATCATAAATATATAAGATATTATAGATTTCAAAAGAACCATAAAACATTTCATTCATTAACAAAATAATATTTTACTTAAATTTGAAAAACCCATCAAATTTAGGGATTATATAGATAATATAAATATAAATTATTGATTTTATATGAAAACAAAAAATCCTAGATTAAGGAAAATACTTTTGGAATAATAAAATTAATTATTTTTATTGATTGTAGATCAACTCATTATGTATTCCCAAATAACTAATTCACGTATCCCTTAACCAAAATCAAATGATCTTTATATAGAAACATATAAAAATATATATATATATCAGATATGGTATATAAACCCATGATTTATAGATTCATGAGTAGATTTCTATAAAATTCATTATTTGATCAGACAATCATCACATTATTTTTAAAGAACCTCCCATTAATAAGGGAAAATAAATTTTTAATGCATAGTTAGTTGACAAATTAAACAATATACTTCAATTATAATACTGATTTTCCATGGTTTTAGTGAAGTTGTTAAATTATAATAATTTATATTATATTTTTTTAATATTCCACTTGTCATTACACTGACTCTAATTCACCCTCCCAACTAGGTGCAACCATTTATGATTTTTTATTATAAAAACATATAGAATATCATGAAGAGTGAAATGAATCATGTAATCATGAAAAATAAATATTTATTAGTTAATTGATTTTAGATAATATTAACTTGTTTCATTAATGGATTTCCCTTTCTTAGGGGGAACCCAATCCATTCAATGTTTTTTGTGTCAAAAAATTTTTAGAATATTTTTGGATAATGGGTATCCACTAGATACCATAAATTAATAAGAAAATTTGTTGTGTACTACCTTTAAATTCTACACTACTCATGATTGATCTATTTTATCTATTCAAAAAATTTATTACCTCAATTGATTAATGGTACTATAGTGAAAAATAATACTAGTAAAATTCATCAGACATGATACAATCAAAGAATGATTTATATAATTTTTATATGCATCAATTTCAATTCATGGGATGATAGCTGAATGATTAGTTTGGAATGTTTTCATAAAAATTTCATTTCATCACATGTTAAATAAAATTCCCAAAACAATAGTTCCTATTAATATAATTATAACTATTTATTTTTTATTTCCAAATATTTATTTAAATGAAAATTTTTAGAGTGTATTTAATTTCATGAATGTATATATGAATATTTATTTCATTGTTATTATCATATATATTTTTGTTAACTATGTCATTTTATTAAATATATAAAAAATAGAATATTAACCATAATCGTTATTAAAATATTAGGTTTGTATCTATATTTATCTTTGTATTAACTTATATAACATAATCTGTAATGTCTTTTATTTTTCTCAAACTTTTATTTATTATAAATTGTAAAATTCTTTAATTATTGACAGAATAAACATCTTAATCAATTCATTTTATGGATATTTCTATCGCAATGTGTATTCAATATATTAGGATGTGGTAACACCATCATGTATCTAACAACATTTGTTTCGGGATTTCTATCCAAATTTCATCATAAAATATGATAGATCAATGATTTCAATCTATGGACAACCCATATATCTGTTTAACCAAATATTAGATAACATATATTCTAAATAAAATCCATCTACAACATAACTATTAAAAGGATATATTATTTAGTCACACCATAATTATTTTATATCAAATAAAAAGCACAGATGATTAAAATTACAATAGTAAATTTCGGAAAGGAACAAATAGAGTGTTATTAGAAGTGAGAGTTGGGAGGGTGTGGGAGAATTATTATATAATGGTTTCACAAAACCGTTCAATTATCTTTTTTAATTAACACATTTTGACTCAAGATACAGACTAATGAATATAATTAAATAAACACAATAATTTCTTTGTATCGTTTTTCTACATCAAGGATTAATATATCCCTATAATTTCATGGTTTTTATCCAAAAAACCCTCCTCTCATTTTATAGTCAATAAATAATCGAACATGGAAATTAAATTCAACTCATTATAACGTCATCTACAATGATTTACCATAAATATAAAGGGTCACTCAATTGAAATTGAATGCATGGGCCTCCAAATGATCATCAAAATAGTCTTCTCTTCTTACTAATAAAACAACACTAATAAGAACCCATATGATTATAATTTCAAGTGGTTACCACATTTTATTATTCTCATATGTTGGTTTTCTTCGAATGAACTCAAATGTACATTATGTATAAAAAGCAAAAAATGGAATATATTTTTTATCTCCTTTTTGTTAAAACAAAATGGAAAACCTCAAAAAAATCATAGCCTTGTTGGTTTATGATTATTTTCCTCATATGAACCAGGAATGTGGATATTCTACATTCTCATAACTCAGGCTCCCTCTGGCAATCTACTTTATATTTCGCATACAATAATGTATAATCAGTAACCTTTGATTCATGTGAACAAAGAAAATAGGTTATATATTTCCATTATAACTCCTTAAAGAATAACATAAACTACAACACATCTCGGTCCTTCAATATTTATAGAGGAACAACCATTCCTCCCCTTTAGAGATATAGTTGTGCTTGATCTGTAATTTATGTCATGTAAAGACCTATTCAATGAATTTGAAAAAAAAAATCATCCAGTAATGGTATCCAAGTTCTAAATCATTCAATCTCTTAATGAGACTTCAATCAGATCATGATATCAAATAAATGATTTTCTGAATAACATGAATCATTGATTAATATATTTTTAACACCTAGAAAATGATATAATTTATGAATTTTATCCATGATGGGATCCTTATGTAAATAAAGATAAATTAATTTCCATGTTATGGAATAGTTATTTTATTCATGACATTAGTATATGATCATCTATATGTGATTCCACAATATCATATATTCAAATAAACATCACATGACCAAGGCATGTTTCGGTGAAGACTCATTTAGAGATTTCATTGGTAATTAAATTCATCACTAGATTATAGCATGTGACTTGAATAAATATTCTACGTAATTTAAATGAAATCATCCATTGTTATTCATATCATTCATGTTTCATGTCATCGTGATATTATTCTCATTTCCAACCATGAATCCCATGACAGGAAATTGTTTAATGAATTGGTTCCACATCATAATGATAGTGTTTCGACATAATTAATATGAGGGTTCTCTGTTGAGAATATGAACAGGATTTAATTTATCAGGAATTAATAAGTCTATTCTAGATGTTTTTAATTGGATAATTGTTTCCTTTATTGAAAATGGACCATATCGGACAATCACTCAATCTCTGGCCACATAATAATACTTTTTAGGTCATTATCATATTTGAGTAGGAATAAATGTATGACGAAAACCATATCACACATTCGCATCACCATGATATGTAACACTAGTGGTTGGACTCCCTTGTCTGATCTTTCACGCACACCCACAAACCCTAGTAGATCTCTCCCATTTAGATCTATATAGGAACTTTTTATCCACATTCCCTCCCATAGGAACTCACCCAGGCCACCGTACGTGGTAAATTGAGCCCTTTTTTCTAATTATTTTTTTATCTCCCATGATATGTTTGATTCAGATAGGCCTTTTCGGTTTTTTTATGGCCAATTTTTTGTTATGCACCATTAGAAAAAATGGTTATATCTATGTATAAAATATAATACCAATATATTTAGCCACGTATTAAACATTTCAAAAATTTAATAAACATCTTATCAATTCATCCTTTAAAACAATTATATAAAAAATTTCATTGGATAGATCATCCCCATTATTTTTAATATTTAAAAAAATTATTATATAAAAAACTACCAGCACTAGTCTCTTGAAAATATGAAAGGTATAAAATTAACCACTCATCGTTGTATTAAAAAAAATATTCAATATTATTCAATAATATCTCACTTTTTATGTTTTTCAATTCATCACTCATCAATTCTCTACCTTATTGAAAATAAATCCAAATTGAATTACTGAATTTAATATATTCTAAAGCGTAATGAGTGGGGAAATTTTTAACAAAATACCTATATGATCTAGCATTGTTTTTGAAATATTTTTTGGAATACTAACATCATTTTTATCCTTAATATAAACTAAAAATAAATATATATTATTTATACTAATTCAAAAGAGTAAAATATATAAATATTTTAATCTAGTATCATATAATCCACACATTCGAGTATTTCAAAACTCTCGGGGAACCAATTTCTCTCCATAGATGTGAAATATTATAAATAATTTAAAAATAAAAGAATAATAGTGAAATATCAAAAAAAATCTACCACTAAAATATAATGTGTTAATCCCTCCTATTTCAACCTTATCTTATCATAGGACAATATTGTTAGTTTTTCGGTGAGGATGTCAATAATCCATTCCATAGAAGAAAAAACATATAGTTTTAAGACTCCTTCATCTTACATCTTTTTTAATAGATGATAAATAATATTAAAATTTATTTGTCGGGAATATTGATTATATTCTTTGATAAATTTGTGGAACACTTATTGTTGAATTATTTTATTAGAAGATATATTAATTAAAAATTTAAATCTTTGAGTTGTGTATTCTTTCACATAATCTCAGTCACTACCCATGTTGCAGCCATAGATTAGTCCACATTTGTGGTCAATGTAACTGATTTTTGTTTCAATGAGTTCCAATATACCACTATTCTTCCAATAATGAGTCAACTAGTAGATTTATATTATCAATTATCATTCATTCCTTCCCAATTGGCATCATTAAATCCAATTACATATTTCACTTTCTTAATAATATACATAGTTATTTTATTATATGTATATTAGAAGTATCTCATGATTCTATTTTATTCTAATATAATTGTCCTTTGATATTAAATTGATATCCTTTACATGAATTGAAAACAAATACAATATCATCCTGGTTGCTGCATTCTATATTATACTTCAATCAAACATCTAAATAATTTATCATTAACTTCTTTTCTATAATAATCCTTTCTCTGTTGTATTCCAAACTGAATATAATTCGACACAACTCTAAATTTCATCACATTATACATATTCAAAATATAATTTTCACTTTTTAATTATGAGATAAAAATATAACAAGATACATCATTAATTTGAAATCATAATAAACATTTCGTCTCATTATTCAATGAAATTTCAAATGTCTCCTACAAATGTTTTGAAAATATTTCACAAAAAGTTTCTTCATTACTACTGAAAATAATTTAATTAACATACACAATCATACAAATTGATTTGTTATTGGTTTTCTTGATATAGAAATTATTTTCTACCTCTTCCTTCATGAATTCTGTTATTCTATGGCATTGATCGATCTTGAAACATCAATATATTAATGATTTACTCAAACTGAAAAGGGATTTATTTAGACTACATAACTTATATCCATCCAAATATAGTAATACATTGTCTTGTCCTTCTATTTATACTTCTTAACTAATATGACTATTAGAAAATTTAGAAAAAAAACTATTTGAAACAATTTGAAGATTCTCAAAGAAGTTATAGCTTAGAAAAACCTAATAAATTCATGTGTTTTCACTAGAGTATCAGTTTCATCACTATCAGTTCCTCTAATTTGTGAACTTCCATTGTAAACAAATTTGTAAATGTCCCTAAAAAAGTCAACCATTATATCCAACTTCTTCATGATAACCCATATTTTTTCAACATACATTATTTTCTCAGTATCTATTTAAATTGTCCCATGTCTCTTTTTTATCAAATTAGTCATTTTATTCATTAATATTATAATCCCAATCCGTGCGATCAATAATTTCATCGACCCTTTGTGGTTCAATATGAAAACAAACTTGTATTCATCGTCTCTATAAGTCGCCCTTATGTTTGAACTACTGTGTTTTGAAAACCAATAAAATTATCAATGTCAACATTCTTCTATAATGATGTTTTTATACTTTTAAAATTTATTTTTCATTGTTATTGAAATCGTAGAATGATTCAACACTATCTTTTAAAATATGAATTCCTTTCACAATGTATTCAATGGTTTCTGTACTAATTACATAATCCCTGTCAGAAAAAATCATAGCATTTTTTATATCTTCCAAATTTTTTACAAATTTTACATCATATATATCAAAAAATCACTCATATTATTTTTTGTTACATCTATACTCACACAATTTTGGTTTAAAACACTAGATGATCCCTTCAAAAACTTTTTCATCAAATGGTTATCTTTATTTTCCATTTTTTATCAAACATGGAATCTGAATCACATTAATGTTTTTAAAACCTAGAACTTTATAAAACCACATCACATAATAAGATATATATGAATTTATACCTTATAGAAATAAGATCAAGATTATTCCAATTATTGAAATTGACTTCAACAAGTAGTATATTAATGTGTCATTGTTTGACAACAATATTATTTTCAATGAAACTGGACTCATGTTTTCCTATTTAGACCCTTCATTTTTCTAAGGTGTGTATGGAGAAATGAACTCATTATTATACAATATTTATAATGATATTAAATTAACTATAGGATTTTATACTCATTTCCATTCACTAATCATATTCTATCCATTAATAATCCCTTTTCATTCTCTACAAGAATTTTTTAACTCTTAAACCCGTCATGGTCATGTTACTAGTGTGAAATAAACATTTTAGTGGGTTATATAAAGAATTCATGATGTATTAATTTAAAATCATTTGTCATTTTTTCACCATTTTCCTCTTTTTAGAAGTTTTACATAAATTTATAATATCAAATTCAAGTATGAGGCTACTCCTTATATATTTTATTCTAATACGTTTCATCATTTTATTTTCAATAAAATGACCATGTTTTCAATGAAAAAAATTATTTTCAACTTGTTTGATTAAATAAATACATTTCATGGATTTCCCAACATGAAATAAATTACTTCGGGTTCTCAAAAAAATTACCTATAACATCATGATACTTTATTCTCATTATTAACCAGCAAATTTTCGTGATGATAACTACATTTATATCTTCATATATTTGTGATACACTCAACATATTTTTTCAGTCCATCAAGAAACAATATATTTTCAGTACGAATTTCATTCATTGCAATATTATATATTCCAACACTTTTTATTTTTTGAGAGGTCTAATTGGAAAATATCATCTATTACACTTTAAATATAATTCTACATTTCAAATTTTAAATGTTTCATATCATATTTTAGAGTTAGACACTATCCCTGATCTAATAATATTCATATTACATGATTTTAATACCACTTCCACAACATTGGATTTGTGTTTGAAATGAATTTGATTTTTTTCCATTATATGAATTTAAAATAAATTCATCCTAGAAGGTATAATGGATACACATACATATGATTTTTTTCATTCCTACTCATATCATGTACAAACATATTTCATGATTTCAAATTGGTCTCTAATAAACATTCATCATTGAGAGTTTATGAAACTATTTATTTCATGGATTATTTAATTCTCTTCATTAAATAATGATCCTTTCTAAAGACAATAAAATGGATGTTGTGAAAATAATAGTGTTATTTATTCCCAAATTGAAAACAAAAAAAGTAATATCTATAAAACATTATTATTTGAAATAATTTAGGTTGTTTATGATGTTGTTGTTGAGATCCATTTCTATTTCTGAGTTGTGTTTATCACATTATGTTTTTTATGAATCACATCTATGAGCATCTATGAAAAAAAATTATGGAAAATTTATACCATTGTTATTCTAACAATGGTTTATTTTTCCCTTTCCATAATACATTTTTGTTATTTTAAAATTTTAAATATTGACTCCTTTGTAACCTTGGTATGTTTTAAAGGATGATTAAATTTAGTAATTCCATTATCACATCCAACAATCTATATAATATTACTTAATGTAACTCATTTTTAGGTACATTATCCTAATTAATTTATATTCTCATACAATTAATTCCCCACCTCTTAAAACCCAAAATTTCTACGTGAATTGGTTTTTTCAAATATATGGGAATTTTATGAGTCCGCGAAAATTGACAGTGCATGATTCTGAGGCCCAGAGATCGTAGAATGAATTTCATAACTTTATTTCAGGAATGTTCAGTAATCATGAGAGTAGTTTATTCTATCTTTTGAACCGTTGTTCGAAATTGAAATCTAAGGGCACCATTAAACTCGCAATTCTGGTATTCCCTTAAGAATACTTTCACCTAGACAGTAGTTGGTTAAGGGTGAAAGTTAGTTTTTGGGTTTTTTGTGTAAGAATAAAAGGAAAAATAAAATTGTATGAAATTTTTATTTTTATTTGCAACACCCATGAGTGTGTTGGGAGGTGGGGACCACCAGAACTGAACCTCCATGTGGAAGTTGGAAGTTGGGACCACCTGACCATAACAACCCATTAGAGGTTATAGTGGTGGGGACCACCTGAACCACATCCTCCCATGAGCGGTTATGGTTGTCGGGACCACCCATCACTAAACCCCCCTTTAATTAGGATAATCCCTTAACTTCATAATAAGTGTTGGGAGAGCCTCTTCAACACCACCACAATTTAATTGTGTCAACGCACCATATTAATTGTTCTAAATTAGTTACTTGGATTTCCCTTTTTTTTAAATAGGTAACATCGTCGTTGGAATTTAGGAAGGTTCGTAATATGATCCATTATAAATTCCACATTTTTACCGACCTTCCCTCATCTCATATATATATGGATCTTGGGAGGAGGAATTGGGTCGGCTTCACCAAGCGTTGAAGTGCTGGTAATATGACGTGATGCCCAACACTTGGAGGATTACGCTCTCTAATGAAGAAGGCATTCTCAAAAAATGAATACACTCCCCAACGAATAATGCTCCACAGAAGAAGAACATCAATGAGTAACGCCTTTGAATATTAAGAATGTACTCAACTTTTAATTTCAACCGCGGATCTTCCTACATCGTAGGATGAGTTTGTCTACAACAAATCGCCATCTGCCTTCTGACGCCAATGTCAACCAACAATGAACGAGGTAGGGGTTTAATGTTGTTTTATTTTCACTTCACACATACAACCCTCCTTTTATTTTGCGGGTTGGAAAGATTCCTTGCATGAAGGTTTGATGTGATTTGTTCTTGTGAACCTCTTGCAACCACTCTAATGCGGACATTGCTGGCCAAACTAAACTGGGTCGTCCTCTCCATAACCCTTGTGTTGTTTTCGGTTTTCTTCATATCCAAGGAATGCGATGAAGGAAACGAAGCCAAAGGTACCTCCAACCATAACCTCTGTGACCCGCGCCGCCCCCACGTCGTTCTTGCATCTCGACCAAACTGACCCTGCACTGCCGCTGGCCGAACCGGCTCGAGCAGCGCCACGCCCTGACCACCATGTCCTCCAAGCCGAACTAGGCCCCGGTCACCCCAGCCTCCCGTTCACGTCGCCCTTGTTGGGCCATCTGTTGGACTCCGCACCTCTGCCTCTCCGCCCTCCCGGTCGAACCGTCCCCGGTCGCGCCACCCGCTAGACCAACCGACCCCACCCGTGCCACCCTGACCCATGGGCCGAGCCACTCGGAGCAGCGCCCCCGCGACCCTCCGAGCTGAACCGTCCTCGTGCCCCTGACCGAGATACCCTCGTGGTGCCCTCTGGGTCGAGATGCCCATGTGGTGCCCTCATGGTCGAACCACCCTCGAAGCGACCCGCAGCAGGTCTGCGCCGACCCGCGGACAGTCCGCACCTTAGTGGCTGGTCTACACCCTCACGGCTCTCTGCGGACCCTCGCAGCCTTCTGGACTAGGCCCAGTGGGATCGGCCGAACCCAACAGGTCGGGCCAGACCCAACGTGTCAGGCAGGGTCGACCCAAACCGAGTCGGCCAAGACTGGTTCGTGCTGGGTCAGACCAGACCCGGGCCCACTACGAACGATTTACGTTCCTTTGGCCTTATCATTGGCATTGGATGTTCATTTGACGAACTGTCAGAGTTGCTAGAAATCTTGGAGTGTGACGGTCCCTTTGATTATAACCCACTACAGTTTGGGGTATAGTTGAGATACATTCAGGTTGGATCGTGCACGATTACAACTCTTCCCACGGGACTAAAAGACTAATAACACACAAACTGGATGTTTGATTGATGCACCAACTATTGTGTTGACACCCCTATGGTGTGGCAGACCATTGATATACTTCTTCATTGGACTTCATGATAGTTTGAGTATCAACCAGTAGCTTGTGGATCAGATAAACCCCGAGGTGAGCGAGCTTTGTGTAGAGACCTAGTAGCTGGCTGAGACCTGACAACTGCTAACCGTTTTCACTCATAGTTGCACCACTACCCCTGTGGGGAGCTCCTTGGGGACGCGGCATACCCAAAGTGGGGTGTGCCTTGGTGTTGCGGAAAAACCACAGTACTCGACAGGAGAAGTACCTCAGTATGCAACGAGGGGGATCCAACTTGGTGACGTTGAAGACCCACGGTGTAGAGCGCTCTTGGTGACACAGTAGATCCACGTTACTAAATAGGAGGAATACCTCAGCATTCCAAGGGTAGTGGGAAGTGCACTTGGTGTCGCGGTAGGCCCACTGTACTCGATAGAGGAGGAGTTCTCTAGCAGCCGATGTTTTGATAACGTTACTGGGGATGTTACATTATACTACCCCTAAAATAAAATCATGGTGTGATCTAAGATAGTTTTTCTATGTTTTCCTCATGATTGAGATGGATAACTTGATAACATAGGTATATGTAAGGATATATACTTATGAATGTTTATCTATTGATTTCATACTTTTTGGTTTAACATTGAATGATTTTTTGAGACCATGATGTTCTTGAGGTCCCTACTGTGAATTGTTATACTCACCCCTACATGAGATATGCTTGTACATCATTTTGTTGGATACAGATGACGGACAATGTTGATGGAGGATGAGAGTACCAAGACTGGACGGTACCTGGAGGTGGACCATAGGGTGTGTCGGTTCCCTGAGGAGATAAACAGATGGGGAGTGTTGAGGAGGCCATTTGTACGTACCCTTCAGGTAGGAACCTCATAGGACTACCGATAGCTGTTTTTCTTTATTTTTGTTCAGTTTCATTGTTTTCAGTTGTACTTGTACCTTTACTGTTGGTCTTGTATTCCTAAACCTTTTTAATTAATCAATATTTTGGGTATAAATTTTACTCATCTTCATATATTGATGTGTGTGTTTAAATTTTATAAAGGCAATGCCTTCCCAATATTAGGAAATTTCTCCTTTGGTGCTAGTCTCTTGCCACTAGGCTATGGAAGACAGTCTTGGTATAGTCATGGAATGGGCCTCAGGGGACGGGTCATGACACCACCACTTCATCCTATTTATTTGTTTCAGTAATCAATTTATTTTTCTTATTGATTTCATCATTACCATAGAAAATAATTGTTTTCTTGTCTCTAATAAATTTTAATCTCTTTTCAATTTCCAGCTTTATCTCCTCAATTTATGTAAAATAATTATCCCTATAAACCAATTATTCAATAGAACTACATAAAAATAAATTATTATAACTATTTTATTATTTCATCCATCATATATCCATAATGAAAATATTTATTTCAATTGTCATAGTGTCTTCATGGGTAATTGGGTAGTCTCACATTCCACTTTAGCATTTTCAATGTTGTACTTTGAATCATCATGTGATGAATTATTTTTTTCCATCATGTTACATAAGAACACATTTTGAGGACACAAATAATTCTTTCTCATCATTATATTTTTCATGATTATATGATATATTATCATAAATTGAAATATAATTTCTTTTAAATGGTTTAACTTAAAATAAAGTAATTCCATTGGTGGATTTTTATTTTTAGAGTCTCTCTAATTTCTCCTCACTCTAGGGGCTGAATAATATAATGTTTCTTGCAATCCTATCATGGGATAGTTTATTTGTGAAAGACCAAGAATTCAATAATTAAATACATTTAATGGATGTTGACCTTCATTATTACCTCTCTTATAAGTTAATGATCAAATAATTATTGAATATAGATTATTAATGTCTTCAAAAAACTAATATAAAATATTAATTATATAATTTTATTATATTTTAAATAAATTATTAAGTGTTTAATTAAATATTTGTTTATTTATTACCCTTTCTATTCAGTTCCAATATTTTTCTCATCTCATAGTAAATGTGTTAACTTTAATGTTATTAAAAAATGAATTCATTGATATCTCATTATATAAGATATGAGACTTATAAATAAAATTTATCAGGAAGGACTCCCATCATATTCATTTTAAAAGATGAGTCTCCAAGGGATTATAAAAATACCCTAATAATTTTGACAACAAAATTAACCCTTATGATGAAATCATGAAATGACTCATATTCATTATTTTTAGAATAATCAAAATTTACACTAATTATATATTAGTTTTCTTCATTCACATTTTTGTTACATGAATATATACTATGAATTTTCATCCAAATTTAATTAAAGGTTTAGTGACCCATAACTGCTTTAATATACTTTTCATATAACGAAGACAATAATGTATTTCAATAATTGACCACATTTTTTATATTTTGTATTTTAAAAAAATACCTTGTTATGGAATCATATGGAACTATAAATCTATATGAAATGTAATCATATAACTTATTTCTAATTATAGAGGAGTTAATATAAAATTATCTCTTTCCAATTATGAATACATTTTCTATAAAAAAATTCATTCCAGCATTGTTATCGGAATTATGTTGATCCATATAAGAAACATTACAAAACATCAAGAGTGAATAAAATAAAATACCAATTGAGATAATCAAATGAAAGATGATAAGTATTGAGAAGTCTAGTTGATTAGTGTTTAATTATTATTACAATACTCATAAAATGTATTCCTACATCATCACATGATATCTAAAGTTAGAAACTAATGTAGATAAATAAAAAGACATATGAAATTCAATAATAAGGATTATCTCATTTAAGGAGTACAATGTCACTTGTGTGTTGTGGTTTTTATTCCTTGATAACTTATCTCCTTTTATTATCACGAATATATTGGGAAAATGATATAATATTAAACTCATTAACTTTTAATCTTCAAAAAAAATTCATGTTGGAGACTCTTATTCTAAATAGCCATTGAATGCATGAACCTCAAAATGGGCTCAAAAAAATCGTTGTTTCCTTTAACTATAAAATAATAATAGGTCTTAAAATGTTATGTATTACTAGTTCATCATAATTTTTCATTCATAGTTATTGTTTTCTTTATGTTAACTTATATTTACTTACATTATATATTGATAAAAAATAGATTATTATTCTCCTTCACCTACACAGTACATGAAAACAATCCAAAAATCATTATGTTACATA
Source organism: Viscum album (assembly GCA_963277665.1). Taxonomy (NCBI): domain Eukaryota; kingdom Viridiplantae; phylum Streptophyta; class Magnoliopsida; order Santalales; family Viscaceae; genus Viscum; species Viscum album. The sequence continues at coordinate 1,147,070,784 of OY728121.1, read as the reverse complement.
GCATGATGACATCTCTCTTACCCATATTAAATTTGTACTGAATTCATAGTATTTTATATAGATTGTATGGAATCATGGGTTATCTTATATTTCATTTATTATGACCTATTTTTTATGAACTTATTCTTCACATGATAAATGAATTCATGTGATATGTTTCAAAAACAAAACATAAAAATGAAATAGAAATTACAACACATCTTTTGTATTTATTGATGGGAAATGATACCTATAATTATGAAAATACAAGGGTTTCACTTAATTTTATTCTATTCCAAGAACCATTAATGTATTTTAGAAGTAATGGTGTATCTAAATGGTGTTAGAGTATGAAAACATTCAGTATCTACTTGGGACACCAGGATGATCATATGACCGCGTGGTTACTTTTCTTGATCATGTAACACCATGGGGGTCAAATGATCTATAAGAAAACATATCATTAATAAACTCTAATAGGTGATTTCTTACGTAATGAAAAATATAATACAATCCAAAATGATTATTTTTATTAGTGTATTTGGGAAATTATATATATATCTTAATAAGTAGAAATTAGTATTCAATCACATAATTAAAAAACTCCACAACAAGCCCTTAATATCCTTTGACATTCTAAAACTTCACAAGATCACCTAGGGATGAATAAAAAAATAATATTAAATAAGTAATACATGTTAATCCATAGGCATATAAAGGTGACACAGAATGAGTGATAATTATCAAGATGAACATCAAATAATAATATAAGATGATAACATCAAGGAAAAATATAAATGATAGATCAAAATAAAACAATATATCATAATAATAATCCAAAGATAAATTCCATGAAATTTTAGCACGATGTGATTAGGATAAACTCTTGTTCACTATATATGGCATCTCATGTGATGAAAATTTTTCCCAGTTCTTTGCAAGGATAACTAATTTGGATCAGAACCATCACATTCATATTTTTTAAATGATTTTTTTGGAAGATAGATCTTAAAACACAATAATATATTCCATAAATATTATTTCCAAAATTTTGGAGTTTGGGTTATTTATAATGTTATCATAATCCAATTATAGATATAATCATCAAGGTTAATACCATTTATTCAAAATGGTGTTGGGTAGTTATACAATAAAAAATTGGCATGGAAAATGATGGGATATTTTTAGCAACATAATCGGTGTAAATAAGGGTTCAAGTATAGTGTTAATGCGAGTAATTGGTATTCTCTAATTACACATGAACCAAATTTACATTAAAATATGTGTGTAAAAACAAGTTATAACATACACAATTTGAATTCAAAATTAATTGTAAAAATATAGTAATAAAAAAATAATACACTTGGTGATGTGGTAGTGAGTCAATTAAGTGTGTATTTAATTATTTATTACAAAAAATAATTAATGACCCAAAAATAATACACTTGGTGATGTGGTATTGACTAAGGTTTATAACATATTTATTTTTAAAACATAAAATCCTATATATATTGTGGATTATTAATTGACGATTCTTTAAATTATTTAAATAACATAAAAATTGACGATTATAAATGATAAAATTATTTTTGGTATTGAATTCCTTTTAGAATTTTTATAACATCATTTTTAACAACTATGATTCCACAATACAGACCGTACATCTATTACCTATATCATTTTTTAAAAAAATTCAACTATCTCAAAAATTGATTAAAAAATACCATCTAGTAAATTTTAATTATCAGATTTCAAAAAAAAATTAAAATTGTCATAAATTTTAAATATAAGGATAAATTTACTAGAAAACGAATATTTTTATGATATTTACCACCTTATAACCCTTCTAAATATTAAATCGGACTATTAAATTATATAATCGTTTATATTTTAATATTTATAATTTAATAAAAATATTTCATCCAAATATTATTGCTTTAAAATATTATTTAATTTATCTTATGTTTATGTTATTTGAATATATTTATAATAAAAATAATAATTTTATTTCATCATGTAAAAATATAATTTTTATCATAGAAAATTAATATAATCATTGAAAAAATTATAATATGAGATACATATAAGAATTATTTAATTAAAAATGTAAATTGTAAAATTTTATATTTCTATGGTCTAGATAAATAACCATTAATGATGTCAGCATGCACTTTGTGGGTAATGTGTGAGAGGGTGATAATTTCATGGTATGGTTTAGTGAACATGTTATTGGTTGTGATTTCAATAATCTTGAAAATCTCCCATAAAGGTTTTCTCTAATGTTTTAGTTGTTTAACATCTAAATGGTCATGTCTATGTAAAATTAATAATGATTCCACCTCCCTATGAGGCTCCAATAACAATTATTCACATAATAAAATCCTACCGGTTGATGGCATCACTTCATTCATTAGTTACAATTCGATATTATAATAAAACCTAATATATACAAATCATAATGTCCATAGTGTAATTTCTAAACTATTAACAAATATAATGCTTAATTTTCTTATAAATATTAATTTGTTTCAAATATGATGGTAAAAAATAACCAAAATAATTCATGTTTTTTATATAATTTTATAACTTAATATGTACATTACTCTATTTAAAAGTAAAGTTAATTTTTAAATTTTTTGGTCATTACAATCTTCCACGTTTCAAAAATTTCTCCCAGAAATTTTCATTTAATAAAAAAGTGAACAAGGGTACTTTTTTCATCACCTCATATAGTTCATGTGTTCTATCCAAAAATATGGTGTTTTTTCACAACAATTTTACTTGGTGATTTGTTTAATTTGTCGGAAAATTATCTCTATTATATAACATATTCATTGACTGGTCCTCATATAAAAGATAGTCTTATAAGGATATCACTTGTGGGTTTATAACATGTGATGGATATATTATATAGATAATGAAGAGGGATAAATGAAGAAAATTATTTGATTATGACAGGTTAGTTAGGAGTTCTATTCAATAATCCATGACTTTTATATGAACAAGGATATCATAAGGGCTAACTTTTCTTATACTAATATTTCATTTCTTCCCAAAACATTTTACATTCCTTCATAGAAATATAATAAGGAACACTATGTCTCTGGTCTGAAAATCCATGTCTAATATATGATTGTATACATTTTTTTAAATATTCCTGTATTTCATATAAAAAATAATGGATGGAACATTATTTATTAACTCTTTGAAATGGTCAGGTATCATAATATTTTTCTCTCCAATATCAGCCCAATATGTTGTAGTATAAAAACTCTTCCCATATAGAGCCTTATAATGTACCATTTTATTGATTGAATGTAAATTATTTTTATATTAGAAACCCACTAGGGGAAGTTATTGAGCCTAAAATCCATGTAAATCCATGAAAATTGATCACATCATATCCTATAGAGTTTGAATGTTTCCCTTATAATTGCCATCCTTATATAAAAGAGAGAAATAGTACTATAAATCATCTGTATATCCAAAATTTTAAAAATTATTATACCATACCTCAATATAAACCATTGATCAATTTCAATGAAAATTTTTAGTGTAACACTAAGAAATCATACCACTTACCCTATAAATATAATGTCGATTTGGTTAATAGGAAAATATTACTTGATAAAAAATCAAATGACATTATAAGGATATCTACTATTTCCAAAATGGAATTTTTTCCTTCATATATCATGTGGAGTCCAATAATGAAATTCAATTTTATATTTTCCCATTTCGATAATTTTATGAGAAATGGTTTCCCAATACCATCATACTTCTATTATTCACCCCTGACATTTTGGCATAACAAGCGTCGAGATAAAAATTATGAAATCTCCCACTTCATTCTATTTTAACAAATGTATTTTTTCATATTTCTATACATCATAGATATTCCAATATTAATATATAAGGATAATATATTAACATCCTCTAGAATATAATTTTTAGTTCTTGTTTTTATTGAAAAAATATCTAGGGTCCAATTATTTTACGTCAATTTTTATCAAATATTAACTACATAATATCCAATATCATTTAAAGTGTCTAAAAATAATATTTTAGATCCTCCATGATCCTCCCATGAATGAATGGTTATGAATTTTTTGGATAAAGGAGGGATAAGTATAAGTTTTTTATTCCCATGTCACTCTTTTGCATGTCTAACAATATTAGATCCATTTATATATTAATCATTGATAGGGTCGTAGGATATTTTCTTCTTAGAGTATCTAGAAATTTTTCCCTTTTTAGGATGGTAACTTATGGACCATTATAATCCTTGACTATATATAATCACCTAATTTAAATATTTTAATACTTTTTTGATAATTTATACTTGAGGATTTTATGATCTGTATATAAGTAACAATGTTGGGCATTGAGATAATGTTTCCAAATCATCAATTTGAAGATCACAATATCTAATTATAGATCATGTATTATTTAGTTATACACATGGGTATTTAATTATATGGGTACATAGGCTATAAATTTATTGGCATTAATGAGTAAAAACCCAATACCATTTTGGACTCATCTCTATATATCATTAATCATACCCAAATGAAGGGTAATGTGAGGATAGGTGTAGCAAATAACCTCTACATTAACTCCTTAAAGATATAATCACTTGAATCAATACAAAAAAAACCTTAAATTCATCTAATTTAGTTTGGTTACAAAGATGAATAGTCATGAGATGTTTCTTATAAATTATCGATTGTACACATGAAATACATGGATTCTAGGGATATTTTTTCAATAGGTTTGTCTTTTCCATCCTTCAATTATTTTCGGTTAAGAATGGATATACATATATCCCTATTCTGGTGATAGAATTCCTCTTGAGTATAATATTCTCCATCTAGAAATAATATTAAATATAATCCATATATATAGTTTCCATTCACAAGGTCTTTAGTACAACAACTAAATAATCATCCCGCTCCTCTATTATTTTTGATTGGAAAAAAATATTCTCCATGAATACAACCACAAAATTATCAATATAATATATAAATAAACTATTCATTAAATCCATGAAGATATATATTGAATTAGTGAGTACAAACTGGATCACAATGAACTCATTGAACATATAACTAATACAAAAATATGACCTTGATATCATTATTATACATATTTGTATGATAATATAATGTCCAAATATCAATTTGAAGACAAGTACTAGGCTTCATGAAGCTGATCGAAAAAGTCATAAGTCAATTTAATATGATACATCTTGTTTATCATGATAATTTTATGTTCTACATAATGAATACAGAAGAGCATCAAACCCACATTTTTATGAAGAAGAGGATCGACGCACACCATATCGAATTAGTTTGGTTTATAAACCCATATAATGATCCCCATATAGTTTCTTCTTGATCACATCTTGTTCAACAGTGGATATTCTATATTGATTATTGAATATCACAAATGATATTGGTATAAGAAAGGCTGGTAATTCAATATCACATTATGCACTAAGACCATGAAATTCATCAGGAAACACCATAGAATGTTCCCCAAAAAAGGTAAGAATTTTAATGATTATATTTTAATTAGATTCAATCATTTGAGAAAGACATAATTACTCATAGTGATATAATATACGTTCTTGACATGGTGATACTAATGTAGATTCATCCTCCTTTATTCAATTGTATATATTTTGATTGTAATTCCTGACAAGTAGGGTGATCTCCATCCTTAGGAAATTTATGTTGTATCTATATAATGATAGAAAAGATATATACATAATTAAGAAAAATTATTATTAATAGAGTATCATAAGGTTTTTAGGGGTCTTAAAAAAATGAATAGAGATATTGGAGAATTTATATAATTGTGGTGGGATAATTGAACTATTTTTCATTTTCAAAAATACATCTACATCTATGTTTTTTTGTGGGGGTTATATAACACTAGTAATCATTATTGATATAAAATAATTTAATTTACTATAATGAAATAAATAGGTGACTATTATTTAATTATTAATCAGCATTCTTATCACATAATTGTTTCTTATGTCCACTGATGTAGTAGGGATGGCCTAATTTTCCCCTTTCTATCTTAGACATTGTGTTTGTTGGTTCTAGTTACCGTTGAATACTTTTTTCTTAGTTCTATGATTCACATATTTCAATTTTTCCTCTGTATTGAAACTATGGATAAAAATATGATGTCTTACTAGAAAATTCCATTATTATGTCACATTGGTTGGTTTCTCTCATTAGTATTCCTTTGATAAGTGCACATCTTTCCCACATCAATCATGGCCAGCCCAAGTAGGACACATTCCAAGACATCACAAGACCACTTTCTATATGATATGGGATGGTGACTAGCATTGAAGAGGTATATCACTAACATTTGAGGCCATATCATATGTACCAAAATGCACACACACATTTTGAGGACCATGAAATTATAAAATATTAAAAGAAATGAGCCACCATATATAGATAGATACAGAAACACACCCAGAGTATGAGAGGATGTAATGGAATGAAATCATGGCCATGTATAATACCACCACAAGGTTTCTCAAAAGAAGTCCATCTAAAAAAATAATGGGGATTGCATTCAAGATACCATAGGAATACAGCTCAGTCTGTGTGGTCTGACAAAGAACTATTTGGTCCTAGTCCATCTAGGACTTTATAAAAAGGTCAATCTTCTATATATGAAAAGACACGTCTGGTCTTAGATATTTTATTGTTGAGTTAAAAAATACAGAACAAAACACCACAAAAACAACTATCACACAAAAATTAAATAACAATAACATCTACATAGGTATATTCTTAAATAACATATAACCAGAATAATCAATATACTAAAAAACGACATATAGTCTAAAGGTAAAATCACAACTATAATGCCATCAAAGGAATCATCATTGAAGGATTCAAAAACACATTCTAAGGAGAAAACATTCCATGAGTTTAATAACGTTGATTAAATAAATCAATAATGAAACTATCATCATGTCTCTCCATTGGAAGTAAACACTGAATGTCGGAATAGATACGATACAAGTATTAGGATCACTCACAAATAAATGGGGTAAAACAACATCTCAATCTGGATTAACCAGTTATGTATGGGATTGGTGAATCTATAGTTTTGGCCTTGTAAATACCAATAACTCAACCTAGGTCATGAATATTAATAGACGATATCAGTCTATTCCTCACATAAGGATTCCAAAACTCAATATAAGAAGTCCTACTAAAGGTATCGTGATCCTATGAGTAGGTGAAGATTCCATGATGACCATCAGGGAATTAATATTGGGAATATGTCCTAATAAAACATGTCCAATATACATAGGAAAAGATCTCCAATCCAAAATTTATAGATTAAACAACATGTAGTTGGGGTTCACATCTTACCCCATTGATTCTTACTTTTGACCAAATAAACACCATTTGTATATATGTATGTCCCTATCTATGAAATAGCACAAATTTGTGGCTTCACATGTACTTCTACCCATGTTCTAGTATATGGGTATTCCCATGAACACTTGGTCATGTTGTGTCCATGTAGTAGTACACGACCTGCCCATGTCCATGTATTATCATCCAATGTTCATGTACCATCTGAGGTACACATTGGTCTCACTATAGAGAGCCATATTCCATGTGACAATTTTAAACACCATGTGATACATATCTTCATCCAGAAACCCTAACCATAGTTGACAGGGTCCCACATAGCCGGTGGGTCCATGTTTAACACCATGTATTGTATAATTTTTTAGATTTGTAGATCTATTTTAGCTAATTCAATCTTCTCCTTTGTCACCCATATCTATCTCCATCACCACCTATCGAACATGTGGAACATAGATCAAGGATAAATGAGTAAAATTATCACTAGGGAGATAATTTACTGCTTCCAAGTTCATTTAGTAATCACCTTAAACATCCTCCATCACTATGCATCAAAGAACAAAAAATAAGTGTGCACATCTAGACTTGATCTTCTTAACAACATCATAGTCACTTAAAACACTCCCCATCGCGAGTTCATTCATTCTCTATCGAATCATAGTGAAATGAAAAGCATGTATAATATTTTATCCCTTGGTATTTGGGTCAAAACACCAGTAAAATGAAACCACAATGATAAATGTACATTGAAATATGAAATAAACATTGAAACATTAAAAAATAGGAATGAACCTTGGAAATTTTCAGTTGGCCTCGATTCATTTCCATTAGAACGCTAAATGAATAACCAAACTAAATACAACTTTAAATAATAAATCCCATATAAATAATCCCATATCTCAGTATACACGATCGATATATCAATATATTTGTTAATTGATATGTATTTTTCATATATATCTAAAAAGTGGAAGGAAACCAAATAAAAAATATTCCACCTCTATATGGATTTATCTCTGATAAAGAATGGTGTTGTTCCATGATTGTTGGAAAGATTCATGAATTCCACCTTACAAAGATGATCGTTATTAAATATAGTTACCATCCCACAATATAATCTACTTTCATTCTATAAAACCAATTTTCAATGATTTTTTGAGTTATGTGGCAAAAGATAAAATTTTTCCATAATCATGTATTTAAATAAGATATTACGTCACTCTATCAATGGTTGAATAAAATAAATTCACTAAATTATTTTATTTATTTTATGCTCGTGATGAATTTTCCAAAAGAATCTCATGGAAAATAAGTTATGTCAGTTCTTGGGTAACTCGTGGGTTCTGAACTCAACAGTGCCCTCATATATCTTATACGGGCTTCCGTATCAATGTCATTTTACTTTTAAAAAAACCTTGCTCGCATACTATTTAATATATTTTATATATTTCAAATATTTATTCTAGGAACACTAGGCCATGGAATCACTTGTTTTATTAGATTTGGGGATTGAGAATAATCCATAAAGTATCCAAACATTATAGATGAGAAATTTAAGTCATTAAATCCTCCCAGCCTTGGTGCTTTATGTCCCCAAATTCAATAACAAGTTGACACACAAAGAGATGGGTGTATTAAAGTGGAATTTGAGCCTCCATCTCCCATGTGGTCTTCTAAAGATTATCTTGATGCCACTGAAAATACATCAATGTAATGGCACTAAAAACAGTACATTAGAGGGGGTTTTCCAAAACCCCCCTCTAACTTCATTTTCTATTTCATTAGAGGGGGTTCTGCACAACCCCCTCTAATCATATAATTTAGAGGGGGTTCACAATACCTAATCTAATTTTTTTAATTATTAATATATGTAGTAGAATTTTAGAGAAGAGTACGTTAAAACAATCGCTACATTAATAATTAGTGGTACTATATATTTAGTTACATGCACTATATATTCAGTTATAGGTGATATATATATACACATACATATTTATATACATATATAACTATAAATTTATATATATATATATATAAACATTTATTTAGTTTTTTGTGGTGTTATGTGTGTGTGTGTTATACGAAATTAATATTTTTAAGAAAACAGTGGGGGTTTACAACCCCATATAAAGCATTACATTTGTTGAGGATCAAAAGCCCCTCATTAACCCCCACTAGTGTCATACAATAGAGGGGTTTCACAACACCTTCTAATTTACGCGATCATAGTGGTTGTGAACCCTACTATTTTCTTAAAAAAAATCATAATATATATTTTATATGATGTATACAATATATGAATGTATTTATACAATTTATAATATATTATACTCATATAAATATGTAATATATCTTTATATATATATTTTTAATTTTGTACGTAAAAATATAATATTTATATACATATTTGAATAATATATTTGGATAAAAAAATTAGTATATATATATATAATATAGATGTATTCAAATAAATATAAAAAATAAAAAATAAATATATAAATACACATTTGTGTTTCTGTGTGTTTGATATAAATTTATTCATAAAAACATAAATACATAATTTTAATTGAATATATGTAAATATTTAATTTATAGTGGTGTGCAGAAAATATATTTATACATATATACATGTTATTTATTAAATTTATTTAAATATATTATGTAAATATTCTTTATCTTAATTAAACATATTAATATATATAAATACAATAATATATAAATTATAAATGTAAATTTGTTAATATATATATGTTAATTAAAATATATGCTTATTTTACTAAAATTATTGTATGTATTTAAATATATTTTTTTAATAACGTTTATTTTAAAAAACTTTTTATTATATATAAATACAATAATTTATAAAATTTGTTTAAAGTTGTTTATATATATATTTTTTTCTTAATATATATGCATATTTTAATAAACTTATTATATAAATTAAATGTATTATAGAAATAATTTCTATTTTAAGAAACTTATGAATATATATAAATATAATAATATATGTATAAAATAAACAAAATGTGACCTGGTGTATTGGTCTATGTGCAGGCAGTATACCTTTGAGAAGTGTTGTTCGAATCCTGTCTAGATTGATATTTTAGAAGCCCTCTTAATTTGTGGACTGAGAGGAGACCAAGGGATGAACTGGGACTCTCTCAGAGGAGACCAAGACATTTAAGAGACTAGAGACTTAGTGTGGGGATGGAAAAGGACAAACACAGAAGACCGGGGTCGGGGTTAGATAGAAAAAAGATACTAGAAAGGCATGGACATGGCACAGGAGACCAGACAGACACGGACAACAGGGGACATGCAGACACAGTACAATGGGGGAAAAACACCATAGAAGACCAGTACTGGTAGGATAGAGACGAATGGAGGGGGATATACACAAGAGGCTTGGTGACCGGGTGACAAACACATGAGACTGGGCGACCGGGTGAAAAACACAAAAGAGACCAAGACACCGAGTTTCAGACACACATGAGAGACCAAGACTAGGAGGACACACCAGAGACCAGGGACATGAAGAGGGTTAGAAACCTAGGGACACACAGCGTGGATTAGGATTTTTTCTTAAAAAGAAATGAAAAGAAGAATTAGGGGTGGAATTTGTTGCAATCAACAACATGGTGTAGTTTTAACCACACCAATTCCCTTTATTGGAGGTTTTTGGGGTCAGAAACTCCTCTAATGACAACCAATTGTGGTAAATTTTGAACGACATTATATGGGGTTTAAAATCCAACTAATGTAAATGCTCTTAAATTCACCAGGAATTTACCAGAATCTTTTCAAAACGTCCCCTACAAAAAGTTGGGGGCATATTAGCGGTGGTTCCTCATTATCGCCGCTAATGTCTTCAGAAAGGGTTATAATCCATTATAATATAAGAAATAACACCTTCTATAATGGTCTTTTTTTTCAATGTGGATCTCCCATGATGGTTCCTCTACTACTGAACATCAATCATTATCAGATGTTCAAAAATGGTATCTCCATCCTTAAATTATAACCCCCTTAGTCAATAACATGTCAGGGTTATGCATTTTCCTCCTCAACATTGACATGTCGAAGAAGTCATGTATCCGGTCTAACTATATTGTTAGAGATAATAGATATGACACCTCACCAACTCTATGAAGTACTAGTAAAGGGAAAATGAATCTTTGGGATAGCATTCCACCCCATACAAATATCTATAATTCAAATCAAGGGGAAACATGTTGGAACACATGGTATTCATTATCATAATACAAAGGCCTATATCATCTATCCAAAAAAGACTTTTGATATTCCTCATCCTCAACTATATGATATCAACCTTCTCTGTAGTTGTTAATGCAAATTCATAGCCCCTAAGTGTGAAATATTTCGGGTAAGACCATCAAAGTGGGGACTTGTAGGGTACCCAATACAATTACTAGAATGGTTCCATACCAAATATGGAATGGTGGTTGTTATTGTATACATAATCCACTATTTGATGTAGATCCTCCCAACTACTTCCAATGTCTATAATTATTTTTCATAGCATGTTCTATAGAACATGAGTTGTTAACTCTATTTAAATGATAGTTCCGTGGTGAAATATTGTGATTATGTGTAACTGAGTCCTAAAAGACTCCTAAAATCCTTTCCAAATCTAACAAGTGAAGTGATCATAATGGACATAAAAGATCGTCGATGTAACTCAATGGAGTTAAATTATCACCGGTACATAGAGGTTTCCCATGTTCTCTACTAAAATGTACTCCCAAAATAGCTATGAAGTGGGAAGACATGGTGACTCGGTCTATGATCATCTAGATTTAATTGTGTCCCTACACATATGTGGTAAAAATATCATGATTTCCCTAGATATCCAATTCTACATCCACGTTTTCACCTAAGAAAATTGAGTTAATCCCATTAGAACATGGATATTTTAATACACTTTCTGAAAATTAATTCATCAAAGGAAAAATTCATCAACTCCATTTTTCATCTATAGACACCAAAACTGATTTTGGAGGTCTTGGTACATATATTTCACACCTGGATGTACCACCAAATGAGATGTATAGAACTCTCATATAATAACCTCCCACAACATCACCAGTACCATCACGCTTCCTCTGAAAAGAACATCTTGATACCCACCATAGAAAACTCATCAGGATCTTTTCTAGTGGATATCTGAGTATACAAGGTCTCATAATTGGTAAACCCACGTTGTGCATCCTTTAATCTCTATGAAATACGAGGTGTAATTTCTCTTCATGTAGGTTAAATTTCTCCATCTCCAATTACATAGGATATCTAAATAGAGAAAACTGATCTAACACCTCATTCAACAACTTCCAAAAGGATCTTCTACTAGGAGAATTTACTACTAAAATTCCCATCCCATGATTATTGAAAATTTTAATGTAATAATACTAGAGAAACTCCATTTATATCATATATTTTATGTTATGATCCTTTTATGAAAATATATAATTAAGAATCATCTGAGGATAATATATGATAATTTAGTCAACCAAATTTGTCACCACAATAACAATGAAAATACTACAACTTCTAATTCAATATAGTGGGTAGTGTAATTATTTTCATGTTTCCTCTACTGATGTGAACCATTGGAAATCACCACATTTATTTTCATAAGAAAAAACCATGTCATATTCTTGATGGGACATAGAATACTATGTAGTCGACACCCTCCTCTAGAAATATCCAAATGGAAATGATCATCAGTCTATGCCTTAACTACTGAAAAACATAATGGAAAATTTTGGTTCATATGAACGGCTACCCATTTTGGGTAAAGATATCATCAGTGTTGATATCATGCATAAATAAGGTACGAATATCTGGTAATATCCTGTCATCCCAAGGATGATCTGCAACTCAGTCACAGTATTTGGTGAATCCATTGCTAAAACAACCTTGACCGTGGAAAGTTCCACGAACACTATATATTTTGAGATAACAAGTCTCAGAAATTGGATCTCCTGAATTTATAACTCTAACTTTGAGAGATTACAATGAATCTATTTCTATAATAGTGTGTGCACAACCATAAAAACGTTCCTATTGATATCCCCCTTAGTTTCCATGTATGTAGTGATATCACCGACGAAGACTACCAAGAACTGATCTATGAAAGGAAAAATTATATACATCCTGAGTCCCACCAAAACTACTAGGGAAATGTTCATTCAAAAGGTCAACACCAAGTACTCATAGTTACTGTATTGACATATGAATTTCATCTATCATATGTCCACATTAGGTGCTCACAAATAGTGACATCCTATTCTAAGGCTGTCCTTAAGAACCACCATGCCCCTCTCAACAATTTAGAGTGTTCATTGATACCCAATTGTGGATAATTTTTCATCACGGTCACCAGGTCTAATAAATTTTAGTCAATGAATACCCTGATGCTCTCATCTTTCATATTGGTGAAAAAAACATGAGCTACCTAGGCTGAAACACTGGGAATACCAAATATCTTACTCTAGATGTCCTCCAACTACACTCTCATCTTGATATGATCTATGAGATCCATCTAATATAATAGAATATATATTGATGTTATCCCTAGGTGTATATCGATTCCTAGTAATATCTCCCAGTGGGTAGTTAAGAATAGAATATACTCAATGAATAGATTCTTGTACTGCACTACCATTTTAGAAAACATGAACTCATATCATCTACAATTGTGAGAGTCATGCTAGCCTACTGGTGAGAAATTGATACCACCATCTTTTTCACGAGTCTATCCTATAGTGGCTGAGTTTCAAATTCACAAAAATAGGAGATCCTCATCCCATTATAATATATGGACCCCAAACACATCCTAAAATATTCATTATGGACATGAATAGTGGAAAAATTTTCCATATCTATTAAGATGTTATAATTCCTCCTAACTGCTATAAAGACATCCCAACAGAAACTCGTGACTACAAGAGTCAGCTCACACTATTACCACCAGAGTGTAATTTCTAAATCATCTCTAGAATGAGTCTCCAAATTCAATGGTAAAACCTAGGGCTCAACTGAAATTTCAATGTTAGAAAAATTATATGTTGAAATAATGGAATGATTTGAACCATTGTTTAACAATACTATATCCATGGTTGAAAAGACACTATGCATTATTCATATCATCACCGAATCCTCAAGTTTGTATGAATCAACTATATGTATCCATCCCCTCTCTGTCCTCATGCTTCTGGAGCCTTGAATTGATCAATCAGGGTGGTGTTGGTAACATGTTAAATAATCTACCACAACCAGCTACTCTCCTATCTCCTTTACCATATCTTCTATATAGAAGACTGGTACATTTTTTCCAATGCCTCTACCCCAGCGGCCCATCCATGGTGTCTCCAAGTTTGATGTATGGACGGTTGTAACATCTAATGTTTAATGACCACTGCAATCATATGAGTATCCCCACATATCCATCATCTGACGTGACCCATCATGTGAGCCTTAAACTATAGACCATCTTTCCTAGGAACTCTTCCAGAAATTTCTATCACATCGAGGTCCTAGATACAGACATCATATCCCTGCATCCAATGTCTCTACTCATGTGTTCCCACAAGTTGTAACCACTAGCAATGTCTTCTTAAAATATCATATTTCAATCAATAATGATTTATCTTGTACCCTAGCATATGTATGCATGAATATAGGGGTAACACTGGCTCATATGTCTCTTCACAATCATCCATCATAGGACTAATACCTAAGGAAGAGGCCATTCACCTTATCCATTGTTGTAAAGACACTGAATTTAAATGTAATTGTTTTATTTAAATGGGAACTTTACGAGTCCACGAAAATTGGCGGGGTGTGATTATGAGGCCCGGTGTGCCCAGAATAAAATTATGAAGATTTTTTCGAATACGTTCAGTGAATGGTTGAGAAGGATTTTATAATGTTTTAACCAGTTATCATAATTGAAATACGAGGACACCATTGATCTCACAATGCCAGTATTCTCTTAAGGAAACTCTCACCTCAACAGGAGTTGGCCGAAGGTGAATGTTTTATTTTTGGTTTATCGTGGAAATAATAAAATAAAATAAAAACATGTTTTGTTTTATATTATATGTTGTAACTACCCTATGTAAGATAGAAGTTTGGACCACCACACCATAAACTCGCATGATTTATGGTGTTAGGGACCACGCAAGCTTTAACCCTCATAATGGGTGGGAGGAAACCTATTAACTCCCTCCATTAATTTTATGTGTCACTGTAAAATTAAATGACATAAATTTAATTTTATGTGTCCACATAAAATTAAAAGCAATCAATTAATTTTATGGGTCAACATAAAATTAAATTCTATCAATTAATTTTATGTGTCAACATAAAATTAAATCATGTCAACTGTTTTGAGGTTCCCTATTTAATCTCCTTCACGATTGAATTGGGGAAATTATTGGATTTATATAATTTGGAGGATCTCTTGGGAGAAAACTTATCCAACTAAGAATGAATCCTCTTCGAGGATCATGTTCCACCAACGAAGAACGTTCCACTGAAGAATAATGTCGACCCTGACATTGACCTTCTTCCATGGGACTTCCTCCGGCAGAGGACATATTCAACTACAACAAGCCTGCAGAGAGATTGATGATCGAGGAAAATGCCAAAGAAAATGATGTTTGCCTTTTCCCAATGATCTGTCTTCGTCCCCATGACTCCATCGAAGAACAAAAAACAAGGTAGGGGGTTATTGTCGAATTCATGTATTTTTTCGATTAGTATCCCCGTTCATGGTTAATTATTATTTTAGATCTTCCTCCTACCACTCTAAACGCAGAGGGTGCGGGAAAAACAAACATGGACCGACCCCTCCGCAAATCTCCTTTGGTGTTCTTTGCGAGTGAGAATGAAGACAACCTATGTGGAGGAGAATCATAACGATATCTGGCACCACTGCTAGTCATGAAAAAAGAAAAGTCACACAAAACCACATCATGGCACTGCCGCGCCCTCGCAGTGGCCCTGGACGAGCCACCCACACCCTCACGGTAGCCCCTGGCCGAGCCACCTGCGGCCTCTGTGGGCCATGCGCACCCCATGGCCCCATGTGCCCCGTGCACCCCGCGGCTCTGCCTTATGTGTGCCCCGCGTTCCCTGCGCTGCCTTTGGTAGATCCAGCCCACCGGCCCCCCGAGCAGCCATGGCCCTGCCAGCCTGCCGGTCCCTCACGATGCCCTGTCTGGACCAGCCCGCGCCATAGCACCTCCTTGGCCAAACCAGCCCGTTCCCTCACGACGCCTCAGTCGAACTGGCCCCGGCCTCCAGGCCATGCCACCCCTAGCCGCACCCCCTCACGGGGCCCTCTAGTCTGAACCTCCCTTATGGGACCCTCCAGGTGGAGCCACCCCCTATCGGTGCCCTACGGACTGAACCACCATTGCACCAACCTACGTCCTGTCCATGCCCTCACGACCAGTCCACCACCTCGTGGTCCTCTGCGACCCCTCTCGGCCTGTTGGGATGGACCCAGCGGGCCAGAACGAACCAAACGGGATGGCCCAACCAATGGTCTAGGTTGACCCAAACTGGGTTGGCCCAGGCTGGATCGAGCTGTGTTCATCAAACTAGGGAAGACCGGACCCGTGCCCACTCTGACACATTACATTTATTTCACTATATATTTGCTACCAGATGTCACTTTGATGAATCGTTAGCAGTGATGGTAATATGGGAGGATTAATATCCCTTTGATTATACCCCACTAATTATTGGGGTATAGTTGTGATACAGTCAGGTCGGATCAGGCACGAATCCAATAGGGCCCCTGGGACTAAAAGGCTAACAACTCACAGACCGGGCGTCCGATTGACCAGCGTCAGGTGCGTTGAGACCCCTATGATATGAAAGACATTTTTTATACATCTTTGTAGTAATTTGTGATTTTTTGAGTATTGACTAATAGCTCGTGGAGTAGATCCTTCTTGTGACAAGTTAGCAGAGTGCAGAGACCTCGTAGCTGGCTGAGACTTGACGACTGCTGATCGTTTGAAGAGAGATGCTGATAATATTAAGAAGAAGAATGGAAATGGAGTAGTCTCTTTTACAACTACTTCAAATCATATGAAATCCAAGACTCTTATGATAATTACAAGATAAAAATCTAAGAATGTCAGTATTCAATTTGAATCCAGTGAAATTGAAATCATAGAAAATGTTTTAGCAAATCATGCTTAGAGGATGAGCAAGATTATCGGAGAGAATAACATTCAATATAGATACAGTATGAAATATGGAAAAGATAATAAAGATGTATAAGTGACATGCTATGAATGCAGAAGAACTAGTCATATCATACTTGATTGTCCATTACTCATGAAAAGAGACAATAAATAAAGGAATTCTGAAAGTAACAGGAAGAAGTTATATAGATCAAAATGTATGAATGTTTTGAAATCCAATGACACTTGGAGTTCCAATGGTGGAGATACCTTTGATTATTTTTCAGAATATGAATCTTTTGGGAAAATGAATATTGGTCTAATATCCAGATCTCCATTTCAAAATCATTGTCTCACAGAAAAGGTACAAGCTGCTAAATCTTTATCCAATATATCATTATGTGAAAATTTTCCAGATAGAGAATTTTCTTCAGATGAAGAATATTCTTCATCAGATAATGGTAATGATATGGCTTCCTTTGAGGAGGTTTCTAGATTTTCTATGTTTCTTGAGAAAAGAAATTTTAATGTTTCTAATAAACTTGATAAAGAAAATTATAGAGAATCTATTTTAACAAAATTGATTTTAGAACATTCCAATGATTTTTATAAGAAAAATGATGTTTTAGAAAATCTCTCTAAAAAATCAGGAAGCTAATTTTAGAAGAATAAACTTTTTTAGGAATTTAAAAATATGTTTTTAGAAAAAGGTGTTTTAGAAGATAAAAATAACTCTATATCTATAATTCTTGAGGATAATAATTTAGTCCTGAGAATAAAATTGGAAATATTTTCATTGAGGAAACTTCTTTTAAAATTAACTACTAGTAAGGAAAATTTTAAAAAGTTGTATTCTCAGATCCAACCTCAGGGTAATAATCATGGACTAGGTTATTCATAGGAAAAACCTATTTTTAGAAATAATTATTTTGTTCCTTCTAGAGCCCCTTTTCGTACTAAAAGTCAAAGTGGTGTGCAATTGATGAAAAACTATCCTTTAAATAGAGTTCAATCCCCTAGATTTCATAAGGCTTATTTTTTCAAACAAATATGGTTACCCAAGTCATTGTTATCTAATAATTCTGGATCCAAGCTATTTTGGACTCTGAAGACCTAACTCTTTCTTTTGCAGGAAAATGAATGAAGTACCAACAACATATGGTTCTTAGATGGTTTATGTTCCCGGCACATGACATGTAACAAATACTATTTCAAGAAAATTTTAAAAATTAAAGCTGGAAAGGTAACTTTTGTTGATAAATATCAAGGAGAAATTGTCGGTATATGAAACATTATTATTCTTGGTAAAGTTGTTATTTTAAATGTTCTTTTTGTAAAAGGCCATATCCAAAACCTCATAAGCATAAGTCAATTATGCGATGAAGTCTACCTTGTGAATTTTATAAATGATAAATGAATAGATCACAATTCCATGGATGACAATATTCTCTCTGCCCTTCGGCATGAGAATGTGTATAACATAAACCTAGAAGACCATATAAGTCACGATCAACCTTTCCCTAGTGAATTTCAACATCAATCATGGAATTGGAATTGGAGACTAGGAAACTGTAACTTATGAATCCTTAGTAAGCTTTCTATGAAAGAACCCATTCTAGATGTACCGGAACTTAAGTTTGATTCTTCAAATTTCTGTGATCCTAGTCAATATGGAAAGAAATATAAATATATCTTTAAATCAATATGTGAAGTCACAAAATCTATTTACTAACAGTTAGTGCACATGGATTTGTTTGGACCAACACAAACTAGAAGTATTTTATGAAAATACTATGTGTTTTTCCTAGTTGATGACTACACTGGATTTACTTGCGTCTATTTTCATGTAAAGAAATATGAATCTTTTTCTCATTTCGGAATCTTTATATCTCAAGTAAAAAATGAGAAAAGCCTACATATGATAACTATTCCTTGTGATCATGGTGGAGAATTTGAAAATTCTGATTTTGAAACCTTTTGTAGTGAAAAAAGTTATTACTCACAACTTCTCATATCCAAGAACACCTCAACAAAATGGTGTTGTCAAAAAAATAAATCACATTATTCAAGAGATGACTAGAACCATGTTGATTGAATATTCTATAGCAATACATTTTTGGGTCGAAGCTGTAAGTACTGCTTGTTGTACTATAAATGGAGTTTTAATAAGACTGTTTCTTAATAAAACACCTTATGAGTTATGGACTGGCCGAAAACCAAAAGTTTCTTACTTCAATATTTTTGGATGGAATGTATTTATCTTAAATACCAAGGTTAACTTACACAAATTTCCACCCAAATATGATGAATGAATTTTAATAGGTTATTCTACTACATCTAAGGAATATATAGTTTTCAATAAAAATACTTGTACTGTGGAAGAAACAATACATGTTAATTTTGATGAAAATGTTACTTTTGTTTTCAAATAACCTACATATTTGGATGTGCTTTCTAGAACTGATCACCAACTTTTGATAGATGTTTTTTCAAAGAAAAATTAATGTTGAAGAAAATGTTTCTGAAACATTTACTCTTGATTATTTTGTACATTATGTTGATTAACTTGTTTTTCAAAATATAAATCAGTTGTTACATTGGAATCATCCAAGTGATAATATCATTATAAATGATAATCAACCATTAAGAACTAGAAGTACTTTAATGAATGAAGTTGAACATGTTGCGTTTATTTCCCAATTTTAACTAAAGACACCTGAAGAAGCCTTGGGTGATTAATATTGGATAAAGGCTATGCAAGATGAACTCAATTAATTTGTAAGGAACTAATTTTGGACATTGGTTGAAAAACCTAAGGAAACATCTGTTATTAGAGTAAAATTTGTTTTAAGAAAAAAATGCGATGAAAATGGAGTCATTGTTAGAAATAATGCAACATTGGTTGCAAAAGGCTATAACCAACCAGAAGGCATAGACTATGACGAAACATATTCTCCTGTTGCAAGACTTGAATCTGTACGTATTCTTCTATCCCTTGCAACATTCTTTAATTTTATACTTTATCAAATGTATGTGAAGTGTGCTTTTCTTAACGTTTATGTATAGGGGGAATTCTATGTAGATCAACACCTGGATTTGAGGATACAAAATATCATAATCATGTTTATAAACATACTAATGCTTTATATGGACTTAAACAATCCCCTATAGCTTGGTATGATATACTTTCAGGATTTTTCCTTCAAAATAACTATGTTATGGGAACTTCTAATCCAACCCTTTTCATTACGAAAAATAATAAAGATGTTTTTATTGTTAAAATTTATGTTGATGACATAATCTTCATATCAACTCAACAATCCTTAACTGATTCTTTCGCGAATCTTATGAAATCTGAGTTTAAAATGAGTATGATGGGTGAGTTAACATTATTTCATGGTTTTAAAATTTCTCAAAAACTAGAGAGAACTTCCATATCTCAACATAAGTATATCAAATAGATTCTAAAGATGTTTGGGTATGACAACACTAAGAGTATGGGTACTCCTATCGGAACCTCTAATACTCTTGATATTGATGAATCAGGAAAACCTGTAGATCAAACATCTTATAGAGGGATGATAGGACGTTTTCAGTACTTAATAGCTAGTCGACCTGATATAATGTTCCTGGTATACTTATGTGTTAGATTTAAAGAAAATACTAATGAATCCCATTTAGAAGTTGTAAAAATAATTTTTGCGAATATAAAGGGAACTCTAGATTTGGGACAATTTTATTCCTCTGGAAATGTTTTTGAACTTAAATGTTTTTTGGATGGTGACTTTGGTGGTTGTAAAATGGATTGAAAAATTATATCTAGAACATGACATTTCCAAGGTGATTCCACGGTTTCTTGGTCTTTCAAAAAACAATACTCTTTGTCACATTACACTACTAAAGATGAATTTGTAGTAGTTGGAAGTTGTTGTGCTCAAGTGTTGTGGATTCTACACACACTCACAAACTATGGTATGGGTTTTACGAAAACCCAAATTATTTGTGATAACAGAAGTAACATTTCCTAAGTAAAAACCCTACACATCACTCTCATAAAATGCACATAGATATTAGACATCACTTTCATATGGATCACACACTTAAACGAGATATTATTCTTCAATAAATTTTAATGCAAGATCAACTTGATGATATTTTCACAAATCATCTTCCATCCGATAGATTTGAATACATTAAACATTAGGAATGAATTATTTATATAGGTTAATCCTTCATATCTACTTCTTGTTTAAATCATCTCAAAGCATTACGTTATTTAAGGGGGAGCAAATATGTTTCTTTATTATTTCCTTTAAAACTTTTTTTGGATTTGAAAATTTCTGATATGAAAATTTTGGAATTGAAAATTTTGGATTTGATAACATTAGATATGAAAATTATGGTTTTGAAAATTTTGTATTTGAAAATTTTGGATTTGAATATTTTGGATTTGAATATTTTGTATTTGAAAATTTCGGATTTGAAAATTTGGGATTTTAAAATTATTGATTTGAAAACATCCATGTAACATTCTTATAATACCGATAAATATCTCAGAGCTTTCCAAAAGTTAATCTTTCTCACTCTTTATTTTCTTAAAATATGTTTTACTTTTTGGTATATCAAAATATCCTAAATTATTGTTTACCTTACTTTAAAAGATCAGAATTCTTTTTTCAAACATCCATTCTCAACCGTCAGATCAGATCAGATTACCCTAAAAAATCTGATCATACTATGGAAGTTGAAAAGTTGTAGTTATGTCTATATAAGGTTTGTCTTGTTCTTATATATCACACCATCCTTACTGTTCTCAGTGTCGATGATCTACTTCCATCAAAGCTTTCGTTCTGAACTTCTCATTCACCTTGAATTACTCTGGAATCCTCAGCAGATCATATGCCGGTTAGTAATGATACAAAGTATTGGTAAATCTTTAGGGAAAGGTTATTCTTCCCAATTTTCTTTGAAAAATATGAATCCATTATTTCTAACGTAATAAGAACTAATGGATGGAAAAGAATTTGTGTGGCTAAGGAGAAATCTCAGGATCCGGTTTATCTTGACCTGCTTGTTCAATTCTATAAATCAATTTCTTTCTTCAAAAAGGATGGTAAGGATCTATTTAAGTTCAAGTGCTATGATAAGACATATAAATTTCGTTACAAGAAGGTAAAAAATGTTCTTAATATACTATATAAAGGGGAGGATATTCTATGTAATCAAAAACTTCCTCAGAAAGACGGTTCTTTTGAAAAGTCCAAGGCTCTGGATTTCCATAGTCTTAAGTTTGTCACGAATTTGAAGATCATGAATCTGTCAACAAATCACAAAATGGTATCCATTTGGATTCATGGATTTCTTATTCCTTGAAATGGAGATAAGTATTATTTTATGATATGTTATATCTTTCTCCTAGACATTCGTTCCAAGTTATGGATGATTTACATGGTGAAGTACATATTTCTCACCATCGATCTAATTCAAGGTGGATATATCAGATCTCAGATCCTTATATACCAAGCAACTATTTCAAGGATAGTAGTTATGTGCCTTTAAGAGATGATTGTTCCATGCCAATCAGTATTGAAGACGTTCAAGATATAGTTTCTAACTGACGAAACTCTAAGGAGGATGAAGGATGAGTTTGTTCCAGAATCGAATAACACTGAAGAAATAGTTGTTTAGGATATGTGTGATGTTCTGGAATCTTCAAATCTGTTATCTAAGTAGAGAAAAATTGAAGAACCAAGCTTTCCAGTACCATTTCATGATTTCATGGTATCAACACCTCTTCCTACAAAGAAATCAAAAGCTTACTCAGATGCAATAGTTGCAATGTGGAGAGAAATGGAAGCAACGAGAATGGAAGGAGATACTTCTTTTGGTTTGAATCTAGTAGAGGCTATCTCCTTGAAAATCATGCAAGTTGAGAATCATGAAAAATAAAAGAAAGAGAAGATGTTAATGAAAAAATCTACAGAAGATTTAGTGTGCTAGTATTTATTGAAATCTGTGGAATAGAAGTCTCAACAAGTTCTGGAACGTCATAAGAAACAGGTGGCCACTCCAAAAATCCAAAAAAACAATAAGTATCTAGCTTTATCATAACCTATTCAAGATGTAGAAGATCAGATAGTCCAATAATATGATGATAATCTTTTAAGGGATGTGGAAGATTATTTTGGAACTCCTTTGAGTTTAGTTTCCAAATTAGTTTCATTAGATCAGGTTGAAGAACAATTTGATGAAGAACCTGAGGAAGACATTGAGGAAGAGATAGAATTTGAGGAAGAAATTGAAGTTAAAGAAGAAGAACAAATTTAAAATGAAGTAGAAGAATAATAAAATGAAGAATTTGAACATCAAGGTACAGAAGAAGAAGAGTTTCAAGAGAAATAAGTTGGATAGAAAGATCTTAATGTTATCTAAGTTAGAGAAGAACAAACCCTCTTCCAAAATACTGACAAAGGAAAAAGTGTTTTGGTTGCCTCACCTGATGTTTAAATGCCTCATATGTCTTCCAAGAGATTAGAGAGGCCAGTATCCCTATCTCCTAAAGGAGTTGAGAATGGAAAAGAATTTTTAGGATCATAGACCTCTTTATCTGTTGAAAATGATTTTGTTAAGCTATCATTGAGGAAATTGGTTAGTGCCATTCCGGTTCATTCAAACATAGATTCCCATAGTTAAATGATGCAAGAAACCCATAACCAAAAGAAAAAATTGACCAATATGCTTGTGGGCATGGTTGTCAAGAAATAAGTTGAATTCAGTAATCTTTTGATTAATTACAAAGCCCAAATGTTAACTTGTAAGAAATTATTTAATGTCACCAAAACCATAAATAAAGATCTCAGGGTGTTTGGTGATTTCATGGATTCAACAAAGGGATCTTTTAATACCTATGAATTCAATCTCAACACAGTTAAGGCTTCAATATTTGAGAAGGTTAGTCAACTCAATTCCATTAATCGATCTGTTAGTAGTGAAAAGAATGTTAGAGAAGAATTAGAGAAAAAGGTAACTGCTCAAGAAGAAAGGATCTTGGCTTTAGAAAAGAAGAACCTAGATCAAGATATCTTACTGAAGAAGTTTCAAGATGATCCTAAGGAATTCAAGAATCTCAAACCCTTGATAAAGAATATGTTTTCCATGCAGAAGAAGAGTGGATGATTTTTTTTACATGCAAATATTTTTCTGTACTGTAAACCTTTTTTCTTAAATTCATCTTAAGAAATTTCATGCATATCATTCACTTGTTTTTGAAGGTATTATTTCTTATCCTTTTAGGTACATATTATACTTCTCCATTCCTAGTTTTGAAAATGACAAAGTGGGAGAATTTATTTAAAGGAATAATTTAAATCTCAGAGTGGGAGAATCAATTAAGGGGGAGTTTTATTTTAAGATGAAATGTTTATCTAAGGAGGAGTTATTTCCCTAAGAAAACCCAGACATTATAGATCAAGAATACGAACCATGAGAAACATGACCTAAGTGGGAGTTAGTCGTATTTATTTATAATCTCATTCAAATGGGGAGATAAGTTTTTCTTCATGTATATCTAGAAAAATGTATTCTTATTTAAGCAATGTTGTTTGTACTTTCCAAAAAGGGGGAGATTTTTGAGTAAATAATGATATATTATGAATTCTCCATTTCTTATGGTTTTATGTTTTGAAAATCACAAAAAAATTCTTAAGTTCTGTTTTGAATGTTGTTTATGTTGTTTTTTTTCATAAGATCCGTTATTTTTATTCTGTTAGACTTACATATCTATCATTCCAATTGTATATTCAATTATATTAACAGGATCTTTCTTTTTTATTTTGTCATTAAGTTCCATTAATTCTTAATCTGATGTATATATGATGCTGAATTTCAATTCTGAATCTGGTGTATATGTGATGCTAAATTTTCAATTCTAAATCTGGTGTGTATGTGATGCCAATTTTTCAATTCTGATTCCAGTGTATATTTGATTTCATTTTTTCAATACTGATTCTGGTGTATATGTGATGTTGATATTCATGATACCGAATCCAATGTCTTTGTGACTCCGATTATTTATTCAGATTTCTTAAGAATGTTATATCTAAGAATATGTTCTCTTGATTTCTTATTATTATGTTTTCTTAATAATGTAAGAGATTTCCAAATGTATCATTCTAATGATATCAGATTCCATGATTTCATATACCTATAACATTTATCTTTAACTTAACATCGTTTCATTTACATGAAACTATATCGTAAAATCTGTTATAAACTAACTTTTGTATGTTTTCCACATGTCTAGGTCCCTCCCAACATTAAGGAAAATATGATCGATGGAGAGGAGCCGACTGTTGGGAAGGTTTTCCTATATATAAATGCTCATTTTAAGGAGAAACAAACATGGTAGAATGTGGATGAACATGATTCATGTGAAGTAACTGTGATTTGATTTTTTGAGAGAGAGAGAGAGAGAGGCTCTTACAACTCTTGGTACATCGTGCGGATGTTGTGAACAAATTTTTTAGGCATGAACAACTTGTTCAGACTTCCTTAGTTCAGACATCGATCGTGGTGATTCTGGGATTACGGGAATGGAAGACAGTGGTCCTGATTTCCTTCTAAATCAAGGGCTAATGGGGATAGCAAGATAGATACCAATCTTTGGATTGAGGGCTTACATGGGTTTGGGTCAGACAGACTTTCATGAAAGTATAAATCAAGTAACCTTTATCGAAGTTGTTGGATACACTTCTCTTTGGGTCTAAATAATCCTATTTTTACTTGTTTTCTTTTACAAGATGTTTAATTTTACTGTTGTATCTTAACATTGTTGTAGACCCCGAAAAACGCGTCCCCAAAATTTTCCAAATGCTTCCATACATGATCCAAGATTGTAGTCCATTTCGCAAGCTTCGATTTGGTAGGTTGTAGGGCCCAAACGGAGTTACGGATTAGGAGTTATGGACGTTTGAAGTTGGGCTGGAAATCTGGTTCGTGAAGCCCATCCGCGAAGCCCCCCTCCGTGATCGCGGAGCGCCGCCGCGAAGCAATGAGGCGAGAGGCTCCGCGAACCCGTTTGACGTTAGCGATGCGCCGCGAAGACCCCTCGCAAAGCACTAATGCGAAGCACCGATGCGAAGCACCCGTGCAGCGCGGTCCCGCGAAGCCCCGCCGCGAAGCGCCCCGACCATCGCGGCCTCGCGAAGCTCCAGAGGCGGTGATGCTCCGCGAACGCATTTGACGTTCGCGAGCCGCCGCGAAGCTCCAGAGGCGGTGATGCTCCGCGAACGCATTTGACGTTCGCGAGCGCGCCGCGAAGCTCCTGAGGCGGCGCGGAAGTTCTGCTTCACGGCGCCCCTTGCCTATAAATACCCAGCTCACCCCCCTTCTCCGGACGGCCGAGGACGGCCACGGCCACTTCGCCCCTTGGGCGGCCGAGCGGAGCTCCGCATTGCGGCTCCGCGAAGCCATGCTCCGCGAGCAGCTTCCTTCGCGTTGCTGCTCCGCGAGCCGAGACTCCAGGAGTCCATGCTTCGCGAGCCTATGCTCCGCGATGCTGCTCCGCGAGAGCCCTTTGCTCCGCGAGCCCTTGCTCCGCGATGCTGCTCCGCGAGACCGAGCTCCGCGAGAGCCCTTTGCTCCGCGAGCCCTTGCTCCGCGATGCTGCTCCGCGAGACCAAGCTTTGCGATGCTGCTCCGCGAGACCAAGCTCCGCGAGACCCCTTTGCTCCGCGAGAGACCATTGCTCCGCGAGGCCATGCTTCGCGAAGCTACTTCGTGAAGACCCATCCTTCGCGAGGATCCTACCTTTGCGCCCACCGGTCCATACCGCGGGGTCTGCGCCCCCGCACCCCCGCTCGGGGTCAGTGCCGGGCTGCGGTCCCGGCCCTCCTACCCGGTCCCTTCGCTACCGTCACAGACCCCCATGAAAAATGGAGAGTCGCACCGCGAACTTCTCGGGCCGGGATGCCGGGATTTTCCATTGCGCCCTTATGCGCTCCCACCTTCCACCTATGGAATACCATGATTTGAGATACTCCTCCACACACCATGAAACACCTTGAGTTGACATATCCTCTTGGTTTCATTCTATGTCATGAGTTGAGGTTCTCATCATCAATTCCCCGAGTGCCTTGAGTCGAACCATTCCTCAGGCAACTCCTCCAAACTCGATCACTTGGCTCCTATGCCAGGTTGAATCAGAAAGGGCTGCTTTGCGTAAGTCCCAACACCAACCATTTCTAGGCACCTTCTGCCTAATAGTCCTTTCTACATGACTCTAAACTGTAGTAATCCTTATGTTTCAAACATAGGATGCCTCTTGCCCTACACAAGAGATGCCTCCTGCTCCTAGCATGAGATGCCAATAGTCCTCTCTACATGACTATAAACTGTAGTACTCCCTATCTAACAAATGATAGGATGCCTCTTGCCCTATACGAGAGATGCCTTATGCTCCTAGCATGAGATGCCAATAGTCCTACCTACATGACTCTAAACTTTAGTAATCCTTATGTTTCAAACATAGGATGCCTCTTGCCCTACACGAGAGATGGCTCCTGCTCCTAGCATGAGATGCCAATAGTCCTATCTACAAGACTATAAACTGTAGTACTCCCTATCTAACAAACGATAGGATGCCTATCGCCCTATACGAGAGATGCCTCATGCTCCAAGCATGAGATGCCAACAGTCCTACCTACATGACTATAAACTGTAGTAATCCTTGTGCGCCAAGCATAAGATGCCTAACGCCATGATCACAGTGGCGTAACATCAAGAGCGTTGGAATCCATTCAAACATTCCATCACTCCACCTCACGCTTTGCGTGTCCTTCATTTGGATCGTCATTCACTTCCATGTCTGGAGGGACCCCCTAACAGTATGGATGCTCGACCTATGGTCCGCCTGCTGTCCTGGGCCAACGCCCCGGAAGACTGATCACGTCTGGAGGGACCCCCTAACAGTATGGATGCTCGACCCATGGTCCGCCTGATGTCCTGGGCCAACGTCCCGAAGGATCGATCGACAACACATGTGACATGGTCCCGTGTTTCGAACATGGTCAACGGTCGACCCTCATTTGTTGTCCTCATTTCTGGCTAACGTGATATGGATGCTGCGTTGCGAACATGGTCAGCAGTAATCCTCCATCACCACGCCAATCTCACGACGTTCTGAATATTGGGCATGTGATTCACACTTTTCAACTCCCTTTGTTGGGATAGATTCCAATTCCCTTGGCATTATCCCGCTTGTGCACTAGCGCATAGGTGAAGGCCTCAACCCACCAGTGAGTTGGGATGCCCTCATGGCCAGACATGAGGAAGACATTACGGGCAGCTTCCTTGCATAAGCCCCACTCACCAGTGCCACTCCTTAGCGGCACCCGGGCAGCTTCCTTGCGTAAGCCCCATTCACCAGTGCCCCTCCATAGCGGCACACGGGCAGCTTCCTAGCGTAAGCCCCATTCACCAGTGCCACTCCTTAGTGGCACCCGGGCAGCATCCTAGCGTAAGCCCCATTCACCAGTGCCACTCCTTAGTGGCACCCAGGCAGCTTCTTGCGTAAGCCCCATTCACCAGTGCCACTCCTTAGTGGCACCCGGGCAGCTTCCTAGCGTAAGCCCCATTCACCAGTGCCACTCCTTAGTGGCACCCGGGCAGCTTCCTAGCGTAAGCCCCATTCACCATTGCCACTCCTTAGTGGCACCCGGGCAGCTCTCTAGCGTAAGCCCCATTTACCAGTGCTGCTCCTCAGCGGCACTCGGGCAGCTTCCCAGCGTAAGCCCCATTCACCATTGTCGTTCCTTAGCGGCACCTGGGCAGCTTCCTAGCGTAAGCCCCATTCACCAGTGCCACTCCTTAGTGGAACCCGGGCAGCTTCCTAGCGTAAGCCCCATTTACCAGTGCTGCTCCTCAGCGGCACTCGGGCAGCTTCCTAGCGTAAGCCTCATTCACCATTGCCACTCCTTAGTGGCACCCGGGCAGCTTCCTAGCGTAAGCCCCATTCACCAGTTCCGCTCCATAGCGGTACCCGGGCAGCTTCCTAGCGTAAGCCCCATTCACCAGTGCTGCTCCTCAGCGGCACTCGGGCAGCTTCCTAGCGTAAGCCCCATTCACCATTGCCACTCCTTAGTGGCACCCGGGCAGCTTCCTAGCGTAAGCCCCATTCACCATTGTCACTCCTTAGTGGCACCCGGGCAGCTTCCTAGCGTAAGCCCCATTCACCAGTGCCACTCCTTAGTGGCACCCGGGCAGCTTCTTGCGTAAGCCCCATTCACCAGTGTCGCTCCTTAGTGACACCCGGGCAGCTTCCTCGCGTAAGCCCCATCCACTGTTGCGACCCCCATCCAGCGGTAAGCCGTTGTGATCCTTATCCAGCGGTAAGCCATTGTGATCCGATGCAGCGGTATGCCGTTGACATCCCCATCCAGCGGTAAGCCGTTGTGATCCTATGCAGCGGTAAGCCGTTGACATCCCCATCCAGCGGTAAGCCGTTGTGATCCTATGCAGCGGTAAGCCGTTGACATCCCCATCCAGCGGTAAGCCGTTGTGATCCTATGCAGCGGTAAGCCGTTGACATCCCCATCCAGCGGTAAGCCATTGTGATCTGATGCAGCGGTAAGCCGTTGACATCCCCATCCAGCGGTAAGCCGTTGTGATCCTATGCAGCGGTAAGCCGTTGACACCCCCATCCAGCGGTAAGCCGTTGTGATCCTATACAGCGGTAAGCCGTTGACATCCCCATCCAGCGGTAAGCCGTTTTGATCCTATGCAGCGGTAAGCCGTTGACATCCCCATCCAGCGGTAAGCCGTTGTGATCCGATGCAGCGGTAAGCCGTTGACATCCCCATCCAGCGGTAAGCCGTTGTGACCCAATTTAGCGGTAAGCCGTTCTGGGCCTCCATCCTGGAGTAAGTCCCAACACCATGGGCCGCCCAACGCGTAAGCCCCTCTTCGCTTCTCACGGACGCACCCTTCGCGACGTGATCGTCAGGTCCTTGCAACCTCTTGTTTCTCACACCGAGCATGACTCACGTGGGCTTAGAGTGAGCACCGACCCTGACAAACCATTCTGAACTACGAGGTCTTTGATCCATGTCAAGGAATGGTACGTAGGAAGCCTCCATGAGGTTCAAGCCCACCATCAGTGGACCAAGGTCTACTTTCACGTCGGTTCACCGACACACCCACCCGTCGCTCTTTCACGTCGGGTCTCATTCCAGTCCAGCGGTAAGCTGTTGTGACCACTTGAACTACGAGGTCTTTGATCCATGTCAAGGCATGGTACGTAGGAAGCCTCCACGAGGTTCAAGCCCACCCGTCGTTTATTCACGTCAGGGTTCATTATCGTCCCGCATGACGTTAAACTGTATCATTTGAACTACGGGGACTTTGATCCATGTCAAGGAATGGTACGTAGGAATCCTCCCAGAGGTTCAAGCCCAAATCTCTTCGGACCAAGGTCCAGCTTCACGTCGGTTTACCGGCACCATCCCGAACTATGCGGACTTTGATTCCCTGCCACGGGGATACGTAGGAAGCCTCTTCAAGGCTCAAGCCCAACTTCACCGTCGCCCCTGCGATGGTCCCATTTCATCCTCCTCCACTTCACTCATCCATCCATCACCCATCCTGATTCTCACCCGGTCCGCCACATCCCGGTGGGATCATGCCATCCACCTCCCCGCTGCTCCTAGCGGCGCATGGGCCGCTTTCCATGTGTAAGCCCCATCATATCTCCGGGTCGCTGTCCTCTGTGTACACCCCGATTCATCTCCCTTTTCCCCTATAGGGAGTGCACCACATCGGATCCGTCCGCATTGGGCGTTCTGATCCATCGCCTTGGTAAACCTTCCAGGTGTTCCCTCATAGGGATATACCAATCTGGTCCGTCTCTATGGGACGTTCTGATCACCCTCATTCCGTCTCCGCAAGACGTTAAACTCGCGGCCTACCTCGTGATAAACATGAGATGCCTGAGGAAAACCTCGGATGGAACGCCTTTGGTGTAACCGTCTCTGCTAGACGTTAATCTTGCAACATACCCTGTGCTAAACACAGGAAGCTGAGGAAAACCTCAGATGTACGCCTCGGGTTCTGCACCCTTGAGATGCACTCTTATGAGGAAGAATACAGGTTCCCCAATGTCCACGCACCCAGAGATGCCCCGACATTCCTGATGTTGCCGTTTAATCCGACCGAAGGTCGCTACCATGTCAAGACCCTATGGAAAGTCTTGACGGAAGTAGTGTAATTAACCGGCGTCCATGACGATATGGCACCGAGAAGAGTTTCACGAACTACGTATTAAATCTATAAGGGAGACCCGGACTAGGTGAAGAGTTCCGAGGAGGAATCCACAGGAGGAAGAACCGACATCCCATCATCCCGTTTCGATCAAGGAGCAGACGTCCCTGAATAAGGAGC
This sequence comes from Viscum album, assembly GCA_963277665.1. Lineage (NCBI taxonomy): Eukaryota > Viridiplantae > Streptophyta > Magnoliopsida > Santalales > Viscaceae > Viscum > Viscum album. Next base: position 1,147,038,734 of record OY728121.1, on the reverse strand, counting down.
GAATGCCGCCCGCCTTTGGAAAGCGGGAATGCGGGGCAACACAGCCGCGCGTCCTCACAGACGGATGCGCGCGCCCCGGCGAAAGCGTCGGAAACAATTGTTTAAGTTAGAAAGTATAACTTTCTTTATACTTTTTAATTCTGTTACTCTAATTATATTACAGATTCTGTACGCATTATTTTATAATAATTCTTTTATGAAATTAGAAATGGTTTCTTTATGAGGGATTGTGATTGTTTGTTTAACCTTGTTAAACATAACATTAAAGGTTCTAAAGGAATTTCTTAAATTATAAAATTCACCCACTATTATATATTGAGCATCTACCTTCATATTTCGATACTACAATTATTAGATGTATAATATAAAAATAATCTACATCTAATACTATGAATAGTAGAAATTATTATTGATTTACCATCCATAATGTAATTACTATAAAACTATTGATATTTACAAATCTATCTAATACTGTTTCTCATTATTTTTTTCCTTTGTAGTGACATCATTTTATCCAAATATTTTATTCATGTGATGAACATAGAAATGTTCATTCAACATCTATATTTCAAATTTTATTTACTCATTCAAATAACGTAAAAATTGTCACAAGACATACACTTATTGGTGGAATCTATATTCTTTAACTTCTCCAACATTACATCTGAATTAACATATCATTGTACAATCACTTATGATTCTCTATAATATTATTGTAAATTTCATGGAGATTTATATTCTCAAAATTATAATTATCACACACAACCTTAATTTTATAAACATTAGTAGTATGATCAAGGGATCTTGTAAAATAGGAATGTGGAGATGATACCTCAAAATATTTATCCTTTATAAATAGATAACAATATCACTTCTATAGTTTTTATTAACCACATGAATCACTAACTACTGAAGAATAAAATTGTGAACAAAAAACATAATTCATATATTTTTTTAATGCCTCTCTTTATTTTTCTTTCATTCGGATAGTCAAACATTTTGTGAAGTGGTTCACTACATCTAAAACAAATACAACCGATCATTGAATCTTTCTTAACATTATAATGGTTATTTTTGTTCTTATATTTCAATTTTTTATCATTTATAGATTTTTAAAATCTCAATGAAATGTTTTTCTTTCTCATCTCCATTATAATAACATATATGATAAAAAAGAAATAAAAGAAGGAATAATATATTTAAATGAATATCTTGTTTCACTAAAAACATTACTGATATTTTTTAATTAAATTTAATAATATAAAAGTTTTTCAACATTCTCTTGAAAATAATATTGATTAAATATTTTTCATTATTAAATATCTTGGGTTTTGGAACACAATTTGATAATAAGTCCTCTCAAGATTCTATTAATGATAAAATCATCCATCATGGAATCTATAAGAGTAGTCATGTTTTCAACAATCAATGTGTATCTCTGATACATCATATTAACACATTCATTATCTATCATTTTGAAACATTTATACTCTACCTTCTAATTTCCATTTTTGGTATAAGTTGTTAGAAAATTTATTATTGACTATTAATATCCTCTATGAGTCAAAATAAGTGTTATAGGAAAATATATGAATGTAAAAAAATCATACTAATTGAATAGTAATAATAATTGAGAGATTCTTAATTTAAAATGTACATAGCATTTTTATTATTTAACAATGTATTTAAATTAAATGGTGGAAATATATAATTTATTAACAAAATATTATATTAATCAATATAAATATTTCTCATAATTTATTCATCATAAAATTTTATTTTTTAGAGAAAGCATTATTAAAATTCATGACCTTGATTTGTTTTATTTTTCACAATTTCTTAAATTGTGATAACTGAAAACAGATTATTATTGTAGACTATTTGACGATTAGGATGAATTTTTGCTTAATGGATATTATATTCAAACAAATATACGTTAAAATTGAAAAATATTTCCATAAAAGGGAATTATTTGATACCAACTGTTTGGTTCAACAATGGTGATAGAAAGAGATATGAGTGATTGGTGAATTTACCATCCGAAATAGAAAATGAAATTAAACAATGAATATTATATATAGTAGAGAAATCCATATATCAATTCTTGTGAACTGATCTATATATTTAGTGAGTGCTAAAAATCTCATATGACATGAATGTGTAAATAGGAATGATATACATGGTGTCAAACTAATTTATTTTTGTTCTAGTAAATAAATATCTCACTCTTTATAATCCCAAAACTCCTAGAGATATGATAATATATTGTAATTTAATTAATATTTAAGGGAGTAATAACCCTTTATAACCACTTTTTAGGCTTCATTAGGCTCCAGACATCTACCATTCATTAGAAATTCATTGATGCATGTTAAGTGTGATGGTGAAATATGCCGTAGCAAATGAAAAATTAAATCACAATAGATGATCATAATAATGTTTAGTAGAAACACACATGATTTTATGTATTTATATTTGGATGCTTATTACAATGGATAAAAATTCCATATGGGGATAAAAATTACATAAAAATATAGGGAGACCACAAAGAAATAAAATTCAAAAAATGGTGATGTGGGGGTCAGCTAAGCATGCGAATCCAATCATTTCTAGAAACCCATGTTGAATCCTCTATTTCTATGTCATAGCTGTTGGTATTCGGTTCTATCTAAGAAAATACAATATTATTATTCAGTATCTCCCTTAAACATGATTTTTTAATATAAAATGTGTGTATCATAGTGGATGATCAATGACATAAAAAACATCACCATTGTTGACACCATAATATTACATATATCCTTCAGTAGTGTCAATGAAATAGATTTCCTCATCAATCACTTTCCTCCCTATTTCCTAAATTTTATCTTCCTCATAGATAACTAGATCAGATGTATCCAATTAACAATGCAAGTTTGCATAAACCACTATTGGTTGTGATATCTCATATATTTCTACAATTGTTTGAATTTGTTGGGAATGTATATGAGAATGATCTCATTCATTTTTTTTAGATATAGGATTATGTGGTGTTGGAATCATTGGTTTTTTAAATCCTTGTTCCTCCAATGGTATTTTGTCAATGATTTCCCCATATGATAGAGTTTGTCATACTTCTATTGATTTATCATCTTAATTCCACTTCCAAGTCCCCTTTTCACCAAAGATAACATCTATATAGTAAATAATCTTCCTAGTAATTGGACTATACAACATATATACAATTTCTATGTCATTGTATCCCATAGGAAAACACTTCATACCCCTTCCCTCGAGATTTTTTCATCTTTCCTATGGAATACTTATATAGGCAATGCAACAAAAAATATAGGAGTGATTACAGTAGTATTGGGAGTACTACATGATTCTTATGGTATCATTGATTTTTTATTTTTGGTTGGTAATCTTCTGATATGATTTACCATGAACCATTCCCCTTTATCCAAGAAAGTCTGGGGCACTCCTTTGACTTTCAACGTCATTCATACAATGTAGAGAAAACTTTTATTTTTATCATTTTGTATAGTTCATTGTGATGGGATTTTTAATCTTGTGTAAGATAGATCTATATTCCATTTCTTGTGAGGTACTCTTGAAAAACATTGTAGGCGTACTCCCCACATCGATCATTTTTCAATTTTGAATATGATAATTTCCTTGATTTTCCACCAGCAACATTATATTTTCTAATACCTTAATCACTTCATAATTCATCTTAATAAATTATAAACATGCTTTCCTATTATAATTATCAATAAATGTCCAAATTTATCTCCATTTCCCATTATATTATGGACTTATTATACCACACACATCAGTGTGAACTAGTTCTAGTGGCACTACAACATTCTAGTTGTCCGTAATTGAAAATTGATTCTATATTTTTTCAAAGAAAAAAAATTCACATATTTGATTTGGGTGTCTAATGATATCCATTATAATAACCATATTATTGCATCCAAAAAATCATAAACTTTCAAATTTTAAAATATTAACTTTCTATTCCACAACCAATTATTACCATCATTTAACATCTTCAAACATGGTGGTACGTTGGGATGGATCATAAGTGGAGACATGTGGTTCTTCAGTAGTGGAAATTTTGAGATCACTGACCCCTTTTATCTTAAAATATTTATTTGTTTTTTATATGAATAAATGAAATCCGTTTTCCACTAAATACCTAAGACCCATGACATATTCTTAATTTCGGGTATATAGTATACATAAGAGAAGAAATAATTATTTTCATATTTTTTATCATAATATCTCATAATTCTCATAAAAGTTTTTTTGAGAGATATCTAAAAAAATATCTCCAAAAACCCTTTCATATAGTTTCAAAAACATGTTCTGGTGACCTATCATGAGGTTTCTAGCTCCTAATTCAAGATAATACATGCCATGACTTTTTTGTTAATGTTTTTTCCATTATCACATGGGACTCACCAAAAGTATCTCATTCTTTGATGATATGTTCTTCCTTGATGTAATTCTCCATGGGTTTCTTACACAAACATTCATTGATATAATGTCCAAATTTTTTAAATGAATAAAATTGAGCATTTCTTTTATTTGGTTTTTGATTATTTAATCATTACCTTATTCCTCATCCTCCGAAAATTGGATTAAATTATTTTCCACATAATACACTATGACATTTTCATAGAAATTTCTATCCTTTATAAAATTAAAAAAATTATATATGAATTTTATTATTGGTAATGTTCAACTCTATTACTATCACTATGAAGATTCACCTTAGGGACTCTTTGATTTAATTGATATAGATCATCTCTAGGTCTTTAGTTTCTTCCACGATTACATCTATGTAGACAAATTATATATGTATAGATCCAATAAATTTATCACATAGCCACATTTGGTAAATATTTTAACTATTTCTTAATATTGGGATCTCGACAACTGTTACATGAGTTTAATAATAAACAATAGTTTCATAATTTTTAATAAATAATGATTTGGACTCACTTCTTAGAGACTGAACCTGTATATACATCACCATATTGACACAATTGAATTTTTTGTGACGATTATCCCATATATATTTTAAATATAAATATGAAGCTATTATTTCCATATTCACGTCATAAAGGCATTCATTAATGATCGATTGTTTCATTCATTCCTACTTATATTATGCCACAAGAGTCCCCTTTTAAAAATATAAAATTTTATCTTCTTCTGCGTTTGATTATTTATTAGTTTATATTTCATCCATGATATCCATGAAATCTTGGGTTCTGAGGATCACTCGAATTTGGATGCCCCAATAAGATTATTTTTTATTTTTCAGATTTTAAGATCACATTTTGTGCAATCCCATTCACCATGGATATTGAAAAATATTTGGATGAGAAAATGGAATATGTTGATATCTTGAATTGCATAATTCATTTCATTTCAACTTTTGAAGTGCATAATGTGAATTTGTTCATTATTTAATAGTACATATAATTGGAATTGTGGGATGATATTTTTTTCAGGTAATAAAAATGACTGGATGGAGAAATAATATTCATAGTGGTGGATGGGAAGAGGGGTCGTAATGTGATAAAACGGTATGGGGAGGATGCTAGATTAAATTGATGTTATTTTTTTAAAAATGGAGATGTAGTGGAGGGTTGATAGTGGGATGAGAGATTTTTTATTATGGAAGGATACAATAAAGAGTGAAAAAAATTGGATTAAAACCACATTCTAAAAGATGCATATTGAATTTGAAAAAAAAATTATTTTAGACAATGTCAAAAGTATCTCATTTAATGAAACTAGAACACAGCTAGATAAATTATACCTAAAAAATTACGTAGTTCTACTCCTCATTTTCCTCATACATCACAGTTTCTTTATTTTATCTGATATAGATTCTATGGAACCCTAACATATAGGATGAAATTCCATCAAAACCTATGATTCCACTGAATTTATATTATGCTGTAGAAAATTAGGAAGCATGTCACTATAGGTTATCACGATAAATGGAAGCTGAAAACATTGGATTTTATTTCATCCGATTTGGATGATTATTATAATAATTAAACACACCCTTTTTAATGGTAAAAAAATTTCCAAAAAAAATGAATGAACATCCAATAGAAATAAATGTCAACAAAATGGTACAGTAGGTATCTCCCAACTATCTGAAGTGACAAACTTCTTGTATCCAAAGTTGAATTCTATAAGCCTCCATTGTAGTGGAGGATCTTTGGGGCCATCCAAGGATATACATGTTTATTTTTCAAAAAGTTGGAGTTTCAGGTCATGTTTTGTGGTGTAGACGATGTGAGTGTTCATTCTAGTCTCTCAGAACACTACTACTACCATTGAAACATTACGATCTGACCGACCATCTTCGATCAAGTGATCTAGAAAGGAAGATAGAATGAGTTCTTGATAAAATCATATAGTTCCAAAGATGTGATTTTTAGTTCATTCATCTTCTACTAGTTCCTTGGCTTCAAGATCCATGGTTGATGATGAGAGGGATACTATTTATATTCCATAGAGACTACTCAAGTTAGGTGGAACCATGAAGTTCTATTTTCAATCATAGTGCTCTACTTTAATGGCTTCTTGAACTCTCTCCATTATGAGAGATTTCATGGCGGCCAAACCGTTCTCTCTTTAGTTCATTGAGTGGAAACATTATTTGTAGTCATCAACAATGAATCAAATATATATGTGTATTTTTTAAATACATTAGTTCCACTCTATTATTTAATATAACCTACTTTAATTTTTCAACTGAAATAACTAAATGTATTTCAGAAAAAATATCTTTAGAGAAATACTATAAATCGTATGTTTTTTTATGGAAATTAAAAAAGATATTTTATGTTGAAGAAAATTATTAATCAATTTAAAAATTCCATTTTTAAATAAAAATACTTGTATGGATTCTTTATATCAGAAACACATATAAATAATTTTATTTTAGTAATATAATTACTGGTATTTTTATGTGGAATTTAATTTAATATTTTTTAACTTATAAATTTATATTATCTATACAAAATAATGAACAAATAAACTAGAAATGTCCTCAAAAATATTTTTTTAGCACCATTCAACCCTACAACATTATAGTCACTCCATTCCCTCACTATAAATCCCACCAACACCAATAATCAATAGTGTCACATACCATTTTTTCCTTGAAAATTCAATCTCATCATCTCACAATTAGGTTGGAATTACCATCCCACTAACACATTTCATCTTATTAATTTTTAGGTTTTTGATGCTACCATGATCAACACCATCTTAGTAGTTTATTTTTTAACAAAATTTGAGAATATTCTAAGAAATAAATGAATTCCCTCAATTGAAACACCATTCCACTAAATTCAATTTTTAATTCAAATTTCCATAAGCACAACCACATATCTGGATAAATCCGGCACTACCCTGTATTAGTGGTAAAACACTAATAAATGGGGTACATTAAATAGTTCTAATAAAACACAGATACAAGGTTGTTTTATCAATTCAAAAAAGTATGTGTTAAAGGTACTCCATTATCTGCTATTTTTCTTACAGAGGATAAAATTAACCCCACTATTAGTACATTTTTTAGCCCTTCTAAATGGTACTTTAATCAATTCTTCTCAGAGTGCATATAAAATTATGACATTTATCAGTGCTAAAACAATTGTTCTTAACACTGATTAAAGGTAAATTTCATTATAAAAATTTAGATATCATTAAAAAATATAAAAATATTAATAGATTTATATTAATATAAGTACAATAAATTTGTTAAAATTTGTTTTAAATTGTAGGAAATATACAATCATAGTTAATATATAAGATATTTATTAGAAAGTTATTTATAAAATAAATAAATTTTTTATTAATTAACAAAATTATTTTATTATTGATAAATGTTCCTTGAATAAAAATTTAATGTAAAAAACAATTAATTAATAAATTATCTAAATAAGTTGAAATCATGACTTGAACTTCAAACATCAATAAATTTTGATCAGGGTGTATTTTTATGCTCTTACATATATGAAATCAACGATTTTGTAATGAACTACACATTACTGACACAAAAGAAACACAATCAACGTTTTTTAGTGTAAATAAGTCACATAAGTGCTCTAAAAATATGCTTTTTGTTGGAGTAGCCCTATATTTTATCATTTGATGGATTTTTAATCCCATTTAATTAATTATTATTATATATTTTAGTGTATAGTAAATTTATTCTCAATTTTTACACACTCCTATTGATACTACATGATTAAATTGTTATTATTTTCCAACATATACTATTATGTATAATTAAATATGTACACATTAATACATATATTTATAAATCTACACATGAGAATTTAATTTTCTAAATAAATATGTATACGACTTTATATATAGAATATATTTTTAACAATATATACGATAACTAAATTTAAAAATATCAATTTTATTTAAAAAATTTGTATTTGAAAATTTATATTCCTATACATTGTTTACATAGTGTTTATATATATATATATATATATATATATATTTGTGCATCTGTATTAATAAATTGATTTTTTTGGTGCAGATGCAAATTATTCTATGTCTTACACACATATGGATGTTATGATGTTCAGTATGTATAATTTCTCATATTATACTATCATTTGTAATTAAATAGATACACAAGTGTGCGTATTTGTATATATTCACACAAAGAACATTATTTTTATAAATAAATATGTAACTATTATTACATATAAAATTTCATTATATGTATATAATCCATATCTAAAAATAATAATATCCATTTTATTAAAAAAATGTGTCAATATTTGTATACCAATAACATTTTTATTAAATTTATATATAAATATTTGTATGTGTCTTTATCAATAAACTAACATATAAAAATATATATTATACTATATGTATATAAATATTAATATATAATTTGTGTAAATGAAGGAAAATATAAATAAGTATATTTATAGATAAACAAAAATATTTATAATTTTTAAATTTATGTATCTTGTATATGTGTATATGTGTATTTACATATTGTTAAACACCCATATACATAAAAATTAAAACATTTATTAAAAATTATCATATAAATATGTATTAATATTTGAATATATTAATGGATAAAAAATATATCTAAATTCATTTTTATATAAATATATATATGATTAAATAAATGACAAAGAAACATAAGGAAACGGTAATGGTGAAGGTGTGTGTGGGTGAGGACTAAGATTACAATCCATGGGTAGGCAATCACAAGTGTGGGAATGAGAGATGGACTGATTATGGGACTAAAGTGGGACATACGAGCAATGATAAAAGAGTGGGGTGGGCATCTAGCACTGATAAATGTGGGGATAACTACCCTACCAAATATCACACCAATTTAAATATTTTTTTTGAATTTTTATAGTTCTTTTATTAGTACTGATAATTTCCTCTTCAATCAGATCTCAAAAAAGTGTTTTAAAGGGGGGCTTATATCCACACATGTTTTATCAACGATAAAAATTACACTTTAACAACACTTTTAGTGAAAATACAAGTGGACTTTATTAGTTATTTTTTATAACAGATAAAAATTACCACCTTTTAATGTATCTCAGACCAACATTAATTTTTTATAAATCATAATTTTATTTGGTTCTTTTGAATGAAAATTTTGTTGTAATGAAGTTTATAATTTCAAACAAAAATCCCAATAATTTCCTACTTTCATTTTACCTTTCAGTAATTATGTCATCTCCCATGTTTTCATTATTCTAAATAAATCAATAACCTAATCCATTTTTAATTCTTACTATTTGGAATCATTATGTCTTTTCAATTATTCCAAACATATATGTTTTCTATATCCATTATGTGTCTGAATAACATATAATAAAATATCATTATATTGGACTTATAACTCTAGTTGACCTCATAAAAAATCATTATGTCTTTTAAATTATTCCAAAATACATGTTTTTTGATATCCATTACGTGTCGGAATAACATATAAAAAAATTCATGGACCAGCTTTGACAACTAATTCATGACCCTTTAGTACTCCTAGTTGAGATTATTCTACCATTGAACATTCTCACAGTTCTTTTGAGGTTCACATCACCATAATATCAATCCTTACATCTATGTTCACAAGATTTTTGAATCATAATTTTTCCCTACGTAGATAAATATGATTTTAATTTTTAATTTATTTCATTAAAATTATTTCTCTACAGTGATAGAGTCCTTCCATAGAATCCATTATCTAATGTTGACATCTTTTCCTTTGACAAGTTGTATGTTGTCCTTATCCCATAGTCAACATCTGATGTTTTCAATATTATACCCACTGAAGAAAAAATCATTAGACATAACTTAATTCTTACCCTAATCTTTCATTAACATAAATGCGTTTCCTACATCCATTCACTCTATGGTGGCCATTGTCTAGATGTTTTCTAGATCAAATCCTCACATAAGTTCCCACAAAATTAATGATGTCGTATATCCTTTGAGTAGATATTCTATTAGGCTATCAACATGAACTTAGATTACCATGGAAATTTAATAGGGATGATTTTTTATACAATAATTATAATTCAATGTATTATTCATTCATTCTAAATATCAATTATGTTGGGGTGTTCATGGAAATTTTATTTGATACCTTATCCCCATATTTGAATAAAATTTCAGATAGTTGTATCATGTGTACTCACCATCATTATTTTTATGAAGTCTCTTCGAATTCTAGTCACACTCACATTAATTTAATGAATTACATTGATTGAAAACCTAAAATACATCAAACATATAAATTATATGTTAAATATGAATATTATAATTAATATCTTTAAGAAAGGTTAACATGTATTGTGAACTACTATAATAATGAATAGGGTTAGTTCCCCAAACATTAGAATATATATGTCCTGATATATGTATTCTATGATTCAACCAATATAAATTTAAGGATACACTTCACTACTTCACCATTATAATTCTTTCACATATTCCTATTTATATGTGGTCATGATTCAATATTCTCTTTACTATTAGAATATTAATTTTCATATCACTAAAGTTATTGAACCTAAAATTCTTGACTTCGGGATCTTCCCGATGAGTAAATGTTGTGCATTGTAATATCCTATTTTCTTCTAGTTAATTAATGAGTTTCGTATTTTACACATCTTACCAAAAATAATGATCCTTGGGTAACATCCCATTAACATAGGCAAAACCATATCAATAATATCGTATTGTATTGAATAATTAGGAAAACAATAAATGATTTTTTATGGAACACATGAATGAAACACACATAAATATGACAAATGATGTGGATAGTATGACTCAAAGTGTGTGTTTTCAATAGAAAAGTTTCATTTTAGTTTAAAATGCACTTCATAATTTTAAAACATGAAAAATTAATTAGTAATTCCTTCAGATTTTATTAAAATGATCATTATTTAATGTTTTCAATATAAGAATCAATTCTCAGTCAATCTAACACACAATTTGTCCAGTACGACTCAATGTGAATGTTTTAAAATGAAATTTTTCATTTTAATCTAAAACATGTGTCATATAGAAAAAAACAAGGCAATTTTCTTATAGTATCCTAGTATTTATGAAAATAATCCAAAATTCATTTTTGATTTATTATAATCGACCACATATTAATTCAATACCAGTTGTGATTGGTATTACTTAATGTATGTGTTTTCACATTAAAAGAGTAATTTTACACTAAAACATGAATCAAAAAGGCAATGTTGTGTAAATTATATTTTAATTTATTTAAACATTAGTAAAATGATTCATAATTCATTTTTGGAATATAGAAATTGTACTCATATTAATCTAACTAATTTTCTGGTCATAATGAATTGAAATTATTGTTTTTAATATAAAAGTGTCATTATAGTTTAGAACATGAATATCATTTTAAATAACAACAAATTGATCTTGTATTATTTTAAAATATTTGAAAACCTATGCATATTTCAATTTTTATTCCCATGAATTGAACACATGTTAATGAGATGGAAAATGTTGCTGGTAATACTCATAATGTGTGCTTTCACATTAGAAATTTTCATTTTACTCTAAATCACATGTTTTATAGAATAAAACATGAAAAACTATCATTTTGTATTTATACATTATAAAAAATATTTATAATTCATTTTTGATATGTATGAATCTATGTGACATCAATCCAACACATGATGTGCCTGATAGGACTCTTAGTGCATGTTCACAAAACAAATTCATTTTAATATAAAACATGATTCGCATAGCCAAAAATAATAAATATATCTCTTATTATCATGATATATTAGTAAAAACCCCTATAATACATTATTGATGTGTATGAATCATGGTTATTCTTGGATAAGACACAATGTGGTCAATATAACTAAAAGTGCTTGTTTTCAAATTAAATGAGAAATTTTACTCTAAAACACATGGGACATAGACAGGAATAAGTAAAAGAGACCCGGTTGTCTTGAAAATTTATGAAAATAAAACATAATTCATTTGTTGTGTTTTGGAATCAATCACACATGAATATGAATCCTCATGTAGCTGATAATACACAAAGTGCTTGTTTTCAATATAAAAGTTCCATTTTAGGTTAATATGTGCATCACGGTTCCCAAACTAATCCAATGATATTATATAATTTTGGCAAATTATAAAAAGGATTCATAAATCATTTTTTATGTTTAATAATTTTTTTGAAAATCAATCAAACACACATTGTACTTCGTATGACTCAAAGTGTCTGTTTTTACGTTTTAAAAGTCCCATTTAACTCAAAAACACATTTCACATATCCAAAACCAAGAAAAAAAGAATTTTATGTCTTTATTAATTAGTAAAATGATAGATAATTTAATATTTATATGTAGCAATCAACCACACACAAATGTGACACACAATGGTCCTAGTCGGACTCCAAGTGCCTGTTTATAATAAAAAATACCATTTTAGTCTAAAATGTTATACACTAATAAAAAATGTAGAAAATGATAAATTATTTTCATGTTGCATTTTAAAAATGGTCCATGATTCAATATTGATGTGTTGGAGTAGATGACACATCAATATGAAAAAAATGTGATTGGTATGAATCAATATCTATCTTTTCACATTAAAAGTATCATCATAGGATAAAACATCCATCATATTTCCAAAACTGAGAAAAGAATATCATATTTTATTAACACGTTAGGAAAATTATCGAAAATTCAATTTTTATGTGTAGGATTTGACCAAATGTTATTCCATCACACAATGTTGTCCATATGACTCAAATTTTATGTTCTCACATTAAAAGTTTGATTTTAATCTAGAATACATGAAATTTTCCAAACATGAGTAAACATGACCATATTTTAACTATACTCTAGGAAAACAATCTATAATTTATATATGATGTGTTGAAATTGACCCCACATAAATTTGACATACGATGTTTCCAGTATGACACAATGTGTGTGTTTTCAATATAAAAGTGTCATTTTAGTCTAAAATATGCATCATATAGCCAAAACCAATAAAACAATCTCTTATTGACTTGAATCTTCTATAAAATGATACATAATTCATTTTTTGATTGTAAGAAACGATTTTAGATTAATATGACACACAATGTGGCCCGTATGTCTCAAAGTGAAGGTTTTCAAAAAATGCGTGAAAAAAGTCCCCCGACACAAGGTGTGAACCATGTATATATATTGTGAGCAAGATATAACTATTATTAATATAATTAATTATATAAATAACTAAAATAAAATTTTATTTAACTAATTTTATTTATATTGAAAATATTAATTAATAATATAATTAAAAATGAGTAATTAATGATAAAATTTTTATCAACTATTTATCTAATTATGATAATTAATAATTTATAATATCATTATTATATTTCTTAATTAATAATATATTTTATCATATGAGGATTATATAATATTACAATTATATTTTTAAGGTATTATTACTAAAATGAAAATTTATTTTATTGTATGGACACACTTTTGTAATGAGAAAATTGATTGGGTAAATACAATTATAAGAGTTTATTTTTGTATATTGAAAAGTCAATTTTTTTAATTATTAATAAATAAACATAAATGTAAATATTTTGATTGAAATTTTTTATCGTTAATTTTGAATTGAAATGGGGGTGTAATTTAATATAAGTATTCAAATCTAGATTTTAGTAATATTTATATATCTATTTAATCATGTTTTCTAATAATTTTTTCAATTAAGGCTATAGTAGTGTGTTAAAATTATAGTAGAAAATATGGTCTTTATGTACAGTAAAAATATTCCACCTATATCCGCACATAGATAGATCACTAATTAAGGTCAGACAATTTAAATACCACTAATTCTATAATCATTTATAGCACAATCAATTCCCATTTTCTAGCAAAAATAAAAGTTATTTTTAGTAGTTCATGGTGTGTCAACATGACAATGAGTGTCTTGGAATTCATACAAACCAAAAAAAACTATCAAAAATTTTCCCTATTTTGATTATTTCAAAACAAAAATGAGTTTCCTACAAAATATCCCTTTAATTAAAATGATAAAAAAGGTATCATCATTAAGTGTAGATCCTGAAAAAAAATTAAATGAAACATAATATAGAGATAATTATGTAAAATACATATGATTTTAAAGTATAATAATTATACTTATCCTCTGTATATATGAATAAATTTTAGTTAGGGGCTTACATATGTGATAAATTCACCACATAATACTGAATGAAATCTATGTTCAAATCCTTGTGGTAACAATTTCCATAGAACTATAGTAGTATTATAGCACTCGAGAGGTGTAGGTAGTAGATCATGTAATGTATTGTAGTCCTATAACATTAGTATTTTTCATAAAAAATTGGGTTTTGGGCCACTAAATTGTGAATTATTCCACAAATCATTCATGCCCCCATATCATGGGCGTTTCACTTATTTAGTAGAAGTAGATTTTGATGAACAGAGTTTGAGATGGTGTGAGGTTGGGAACCATTGAAACTGTATTTTCGATGGTCATCAAAGTTGAAATCATTCACAGAAATTATTAAACAATTATTAGAGAACAATTCAGGTCAATGGCCACACATACTTCTTCACAGGGTGATCATGGAAGCTGCAAATAGAAATTTAGGGTGATTGGGATGACATAGGTGGTCAAAAACATTATTGGTGGGGTTACTAAAGTCTGGGGATATTGGGATACTTCTCAGGGGATTATTTACTCTAATCTTGTGGTCTATATAATATGGGTAATTTTTTTGTCTAAATGATTCCACAAAACATGGATAAAATGGTTTATCTTGAAAATGGTATTTATATTTTACTTGGGTAATATATTAAATAGCTAAGGAACAATGAGAACAAAAAACTATAACTAATATGAAGAAAATAAATTTATACATTCATGCATGATAGTAAATTAAAATATTCAATAAATAAATATAAATGAATAAATTACATGATAAATGTAACAACCCAGATGTTCGTTTTTCGGTATGTCCCTGTTTTCCTGGTGTTTTTGAGAAAAGTTGGGTTTTTTGGAAAATTTTGAAGTACACGCCGTGTAATTTCTGAGTACACGCCGTGTACTCCCTTGACGCAATAGGCCGTGTGTTGGCCATGTCCGGGCCTCACACACGGTGTGTAGGGGTGATGTGGAGGCTGTATAAAGCTGAATATGGAAAAACACAGTACATGCCATGTACCCTAGAAGTACACACCGTGTATTTTTTTTCCATTAAACGGACTGGGGTCATGCCTTATGGACATAACACAATTATTTTATGTCCCATTTCACTGAGAGCATTCCGTACGGCCACAGATCACCAACAAGATCCTGAACTTCTGTCCTTCCTCTGATTTGAACACCAATGAGTGTGTTGGAATCGATGCGGTGAGATCTCTCTTCTCCTAGAGACTTGTTTTCCAATTCTTTGCCTTTCTCAAGATATAGAGGGTTGATCGTTTTGGACGTTTTCTCAGATATTTGACGTTCTAAGGAGAATAAATCATCGTGGTTCTAGTATATCGATCTCCTAGGATCGATCTAGGTGGTTTGTGCCTTTTTGTAGAAAGTCATTTAGTATTTTGTGAAATTTCCACCAATACCCATGAATGGGGTATTGCATGTTTCTTGTTTTTCCCTTGTTGTTTTCTAGCTTTGCTGATATGATTTTTTAGAGGTCATTGCTTTTGAATAGGGTAAATTTTACTATGCTCTGGATGGTTTTCCATGCTTGTTTTCTTGTTCGGAATTTTTCTAGTTTCCATGCATAGTTGGATTATTGTTAAACTGTTGCACTGTTATGCTATTATGCCTTAGAATGATATCCAAGTAGTTATTGAGGTTTACATGGAACCATACACATGCTATGCATGATTGTTTTACACTGGGCTCCGAGAACCTAGTGTAGTGGACCATAGGGAGAATGGACTTAAGGGCTTCTCCAGAGTGTCTTTAATTTACGATTCAAGACCACATGGGGAATTCACATTGACTGCTTCCTCAGAATGTATGTAGTTCTTCAAAATGGTCCATAATGGGAATTGACGTAGAGTGCTTCCCTAGAGAGACTTTAGTACGACATGAGACTATAGGGGGAATTGACGGTGAGTGATTCCTCAGATATTCTATTTGCTTTAGCTAAACCACAGGTGTGAGACCGTGTGTGCCTCCAAGAGGGTTTCTAGTACTTGTAGGATAAACCTTAGGAGGTAGACTATGAGAACTACATAGAGGTTACCCCTTTTGTTTTACTTTATTGAGTGGCTGTTTCTTGTTTGTAGATCATATTCTAGGAACTGTGGATTGATTACTGTTGTGTATTATCCTCTTTACTGCTTATTGTACTTTCCCTGCCATATATTCACTGACTTTTAGGAACATATCTTTGGGTGGTTGCCTTTTGGTACATTTTCTCACACCCTATTAGTGTCATTCTTTTGGTACCAAATAGATTATATAGTTTCTGGTATAGATAAGGGCAACCGCCCTTCTACTTCAGGTTCTTGATCAAAGTGGAGTTGGAGAGAATGGGACCAATCAGAGGCTTGCGATGCTGAGGAGTTTCTCATATGTTATTCTGTTGAAATTTGGTTTCGTACTATATTTTAGAATTGTGTCTTGTTTGGATGTTTTCCAAGACATATGTGTATCATGCATCATTTACATATACTTCTTCTCCAGGGGTTTATTTATCAGTATTCTATTGTTTACTCTTTTTTGGATGGGTGCTACTTCTTCTATTATTGTTATTTGTTTTCTCTACTACTGTGTACTTTTCCAATGAGGGAATTGTTTCCCCACTATCACACCCATGGCCCTCTCTGCAAGTCAGTAGCCTCTGGCGTTTGAGGAAATGTGCTTGAGGCCATGCGACCAACCAAGTACGGAGCGCCACTGGGTGGCTTCCAGAACAGGGATGTTACAAAGGGGTACCATAGGGATTCTTTTCTCATGATTTACTAAATAGAGCCTTTATCAAGGGATAGGACCGATTTTGTACTTGGTGTAAAGCTGTGCTCGGGAGTAGATAACCCATGTACATGTAAAATCCATACTACCTCGTTTATTGTAGTTTTCTGGTTTAGAGATTTTTCGGTTTATATGGTTTCACCTAGAGTGATCTACATGCCTTGTGTTGTTATTTTTGTTGCTATTATGGTTCTATTTCTGTCGCAACACGATGAGATGAGGTTATTCCATCTCATGCATCATATAGGAACTTATTAGAAATCACATTCCATGCATTCTTGTCATGCCATATAGGGTACATTAGAAATTGCATGTAGTTGAGATAGACATTGTGTATTTTATGCATTATATTTTGATATATTCTATGATAGAATCTCTACTTTTTGATAGGGAAGTTGTTTGATTATACCATTCTTAAATGAACACCAAATTTTGGTTCTTGAGCTGTTATGAGACCTCTTGAATTGGAAATTGATGAATCATTGAGGTGTTATGGGCCCTCACGGATCGGAATTTGGAACCTCTTTGCTCGTTTTTCAGTGTTTTCTATGCTTCGGTGCAGTTTCAGAGCTACTGCCCAGAAAAACCCAGAATACCCGGCGTGTACATTACATATACATGTCATGTAGTTTTTAAAGCCATGTCACTGACCATGTGAGTCGAAACACAGGTTGTCATAAATCTACAGGAATACGCCGTTTATGGTTGGTACATGCCGTGTAGTAGTAAGATGTATACCTGGCCATGTCACTAACAACACGAGTCGGGGATGCTCATTTCATACAAGCCATGTTTCGTATGAACACTCTGTGTACTCCCTTTCAACGCCAGGCTATGTGCTAGCCGTGTCTGGCCTATACACACGTTGTGTAGGGGTGATGTGGAGGATGCTTAAAGCAGAGTAAAGAAAAATAGAGTACATGTCGTGTACCCTAGAAGTACATGTCGGGTATTTCCTATTTTTTCATTAGATGGACTATGGTCGCTCTTGATGGGCATAACACACTTCTTTTGGGTCTCATTCGACCGAGAGCGTTCAGTATGGTCACGGATCATTAACAAGCTCACGAACCTCCTTCTATCCTCCGATTTAAACACCTGTGAGTGTGTTGGAATCACTGTGGTGGGTTCTCTCTTCTCCTAGAGTCTTTTTTCCAATTACTCCTCTTTCTCAAGATAATGTGTGTTGATCGTTTTGGACGTTTTATCAGATCTTCGATGTTATATGGAGAATCAATGATCGTGGTTCATGTATATTGATCTCCTAGGATCAAGGTAGGTGGTTTGTGGCTTTCTATAGAATGTCTTTTAGTATTTTGTGAATAATTCCAACAATACCCATGGAAGGGGTATTGCATGTTTCATGTTTTTCCCTTGTTGTTTTCCTTCTTTGAAGATATGCTTGTATAGAGGTCATTTCGTGTGAATAGGGTAAATTGTACTATGCTGTGATGGTTTTCCAAGCTTTTTTGCTTGTTCGGCATTCTTCCCGTTTACATGCCTAGTTGTAGGATAGTGGAACTGTTGCACTACTATGCTTTTATGACTTAGAATGATAGACAAGTAGTTCTTAAGGTTTATTTGGGCCCATACGTGCGATATTCATGTTTGTTTTACACTGGGATGCGAGAACCTAGTGTAGTGGACCATATGGAGAATGTACGTAAGGGCTTCTCTTGAGTTTCTTTAATTTATGATGCAGGATCACAAGGGGAATTGACATTGAGTTCTTCCTCAGAGAGTATGTTGTTCCTCGATGCGGGCCACATGGGAATTGTCATTGAGTGCTTCCCCAAAGAGACTCTAGTACAACATGAGAATATAGTGGGAATTGACAATGGGTGCTTCCTCAGAGAGTCTATTTTCTTTAGCTAAATCAGAGGGGTGAGACCGTGTCTGCCTCCCAGAGGGTTGCTAGTACATGGAGGTTAAACCATTGTAGGTAGACTTTGATATCTACCCAGAGGTTACACCTTTTTGTTCTACTTGTTTGAGTGGATGTTTCTTGTTTTTAGATCATATGCTAGAAACTATGGATTGATTACTACCGTGTATTTTCCGGTTTACCGCTTACTGTACTTTATCTACCATATATTCACTGATTGTTAGGCACAAATGATTGGGTGGTTGCCTATTGGAACTTTGTCTCACACACTATTTGGGTCATGCCTTTGGACCCAAACAGATTATATTATTGAAGGTATATATAAGGGAAAGCACCCTTCTACTTCAGGTTCTTGATCGCACAGGAGATTGAGAGCATGGGTCCAAGAAGAGGCTTCTGATGCTGAGGAGTTTCTCATCTGTTTTTCTTTTGTACTTTGGTTATTACTATATTTTAGCATTGTGTCTTGTTTGGATGTTTTCCTCGACATATGTGTATCAGGAATCATTTACATATACTTCTTCTCCAGTTTTTTATTTATTAGTCTTCCACTGTTTACACTTGTATTGATGTCTACTGATTCCACTATTGTTGTTATTTGTTTTATCTTCTGCTGTGTACTATGCCAATGAGGGCATAGTTTCCCCACTATCACACCAAAAGACCTCACTACTAGTTGGAAGCCTCTGGCATTTGGGGAAATGCTCTTGAGGCCATGTGACCAACAAGGTATTGGGTTCCTCTGGGTGGCTTCCAGAACCGGGACATTACAATAAACATTAAATATAACACCATCTTATTCTATTTAATCTTATTTAATCTAAATTGGAAGTATCATTAATATTAAATGGTAAAGAACACTCACCCTAAATCTAAATAATTCCATCTAAAATAAGAATACAAAAATGTGTGCTTATTTATTGGACACCTAATGTATAAAACACACACTAAAAAGGAATAAAATAGGATAATAATATTAAATAAATTCCGAAAGATATTATTGGTATTAAAATTGAAATAACATGTGAAGACATCCTAAAATACAATTGATTGAAATAGAAAAAGGTATATTCGATTGACAACCTAAAATATTTTACCTCGGTATGATGACAATAATATGATAAAATTTAAATTTATCAATTACAATAATTTATCAGAGAAGTATAAATAATTTTTAAATATTAATATAAACATTCTTTTTCATTTCATAATTTGAAATATCTTCAACTTTTTATTAAATAAGTTATATTTAACAAATTAAGATATTACACATATAAGGAAACCATGATATAAATATCATGTATATTTATTATATATTTATTGTAACAATTTAAAAAATATAGAAATTTGAAAGGCAATACATCGTTCATGGAGATTGTAGGTCATATGTACACATGAACGCTTTTCCATTTTATTGTCATATTGAAATAAAGAATATAAATGGAATATATTTGTATTTATATTATAATTCAATTAGATTATTTATTTAATATATATCAAAAAAATTTACTGAACTCATCCTTAGTACAATCTGTGTATTGTGTGTAGGAATCACAATGCATTGAAAAAGTTGTAGTCCACACATCCACAATCGAAGTTATCATTTTACAAAAAATGTAAAGCATGAAGGTATGAATTATATAATAGTTAAATAAGTATAAAGAGATCATAATTACACTATATATAACTTAAAAACATTATATCAATCATAATGAGCAACAATGATAGGTTCTAATGTAATAATGAACAACATCATTTTGTGAGGCGGTAGTCTATTGTACACATGAAAAATAAGTTCATTACCCATTTAAAGGAATTGTGTGGAAGGTGTACATAGAATACTTATAATAAAATAATATCTGTATGTTGATTTTAATTATTCTATTATATAATCCTGGAATAGGAATATTTTATGTGCAGAGAATGAAAATAAAACAAAAGATCTTGTGGAAGGAATTAACCACTTCTTTGGGTATATCCTTTTTCTATTCACTAATGGAATTACATGGTTGACTTTCATTTAAATGGGAGGACTCATAGATGAATATAGGGTAGTTTGGTGGAGTTTTTAGAATGTGATTTCTATGGAAAAATATTCTTGAGATGTGTGATGAATTTAGGGGGTCAGTTCCAAATTTATAGTGGATGAGGAGTGGAATTTTTGTAAATATAAAAAGGTAAACATTATTGAGAGGCCACCCATACATAATTTTCATCCAAAAATGCTCTATTTTTTAAAAAATGGATGAAATGGAATAAATATGTCCGTGAAAAGGATTTTTGACATGTGTATAGGTTATTTTTCCACTTACGTTAATTTTTACCCAACAAGAAATCTTATTCTTAACAAAATCATTGTAATTAATTTGAATTACAATCTATAATATATATGTTTAATATACATAGTTGACCTAATTAGAAATTAGAAATTATTCTATCTACAATATTGATTCATTTTTTCTAAATTATAATAAAAAAGAATCATAAATTATATTAAAGATAATCCCACATATGTGTCGTGATACCATATTTTTTAAGCGAAAATGTATTGGAAGGATATAATATCCAATTTCAATTTGAAATTGGTTTTAATGACTTTAATTGGGTAAAATAATCTAAAATTGATATAACTAAAATTTAAAATCCAATAAAAATATAATTTAACTATATGAATAAATTATATGCAAAAATGGTTTTGAATTTTAATTTAGTGTTTTCCACTATTCATTCAAAAATTATTTTTATAAAAAAATCCATAAAATCAACAAAAAAAAAATATGACATTCTAAGTTTAAAATTAATGTTTATTTTATCAAATTAAATATATAAAATTTAATATTTTTATTATTATTATTATTCAAACAAGGGAATAAAAATTAGTTCATTTCACAAAACAGCATTTTAAAACATATAAATACTACAAAAAATGTATATTTTATTATCAAATTTTTTATTTATATAGAACCATTATAACTAATATTTTAAAATTAGTAATTACAATTTATATTACTATGTTTATTAGATATTTTGTAACTATATCTTTTAAATAAATATAATTATAAAATGTTGTTTCGTAGAAACTATATGTTTTGTGTAACGCAATCCAAGATGGTGTTTCATGTTGTAAAAGCTTATATTGGTGTCAAATATAACATATAACTGGATAAATGATGTCATGAAATGAAAAGCATCAAATAAGAATAATGTTTTTGAGAAATATGTTTATAAATACACAATGTGATACCTTTTACTCCGTTAAAATGGATTTCTCCCTCAAAATTAATCATTCTTATACAAGAAAATGGGGGAACATCTTCCTTATAATATCCTCATGTTCCCTTATTTCTTCCTTTAAATGGTTTTTTTCATAAATGTCCATCTGAGTGGTCTTGTTTCATAGAACATTCTATGTACAATTAATAATTATAACTCGATATTCCACATAAGAAAGATCCTACTCTAGCAGTATGGAACTTTAGTTTAGTACATGTGAGGTTTAATGTATATACTTATTTAGGAGAGAATCCTGGAAAACATCATTGAATTGAGAGTGATTTGGAGGAAGCTCCAAGTGATAGGCTGCCACCCCAATTTGATCAGAAATTTCAAAGCTAGCGTAATACCTAAGGATTAGTTTCCCATTATTCCTAAATATCAAAACCTTATTCCAGGGAAAAATTCATAGAAAAACCATCTCTCCAACATCAAATTCCACATCATGCATACAGTTATCAACATTACATTTCTACTGACTTTGAGCTTCCTTGTTATGATATTGAATGTCTCTAACATTGATAACTCATTAGATCACTATATTTCATCTCATAGAGGGATTCATAAAAAACTATATGAATTGTTGAGTGAATGTTATTATTGTATGAAAAATAAACCAGGGGAATGTGTTTATCCAAAAACAAATTTGAAATCCAAAAAAAATATCTCAATATATCATAAAAGGTTTGAATTGATCTTTCAGTCTGACCATCCATATAAAAATGATTAGAAGTGCTGAAACTAAATTCTATATCAATTTCTTGCTGAATACATAACCAAAAAATTGTGATAAACCTTGGATCCTGATCAAATACAATTGACTGTGGTACTCCATTAAAACATTCATATTCATTAATGAATATATTGGAATGTTGGTCCGGTGATATTTCGTCTATAATAGTAATGAAGTGTGCAGACTCAGTATGGAAATCATGTACCACCCTTATAGAATTAACCCCATTATAGGTTTTAGTGAGTCCAATGACAAAATGCACTGTGATTTTTTCCCATTTCAATTCTACAATTGGTATTTGATGAAACATCCCCTTAGACTTCTATCTTTCATCATTAGCTATGATTAATAACAAACATCATGATAAATGATCTATTATGTCAGTCCACATTCCATCCTACCACAATTATTCTTTTACGTCCTGATACAACTTCATGATTTTTAGATGAATAGAGAATTAAAATCTATGATATTACTATAATATTTCCTTCTTGAAATCTGTAGTGGATGGAACACATACACGGTTCTAGAACATTATCATTCCTTCACAATAATGGATAAACATAGAAGTGTTTAATACCTTTTTCCAAATCAATATCTTCCTTATATTCCTCTCTAACAATCACTTGTATAGAGAGTTAGAAATTTAATTAATCATGATAATATTTTACCCTTCATTAAATATTTCAATATCCATCATTTGCAAATATATAAATATTGGATCATTTTTTATCCTCATCATTGGTAAGATAGGATGATCCTTTCAACTAAAATCATTGTCCACCTTATTTTTGTTCCCATGGGGGTAATGTATTGAGTAATCATGATCCATTATCATCTCAAACCATAATTACATGCTTATGATGAACTACTTTCATGTGAATATTTATTTCATTCATTTATGATCCACATATAAATATATGACAATTAACCCCATAAATATAATTCCTCTATATATTTAATGATACAATTTCATCATCTTAGTCAAAAATATTATTTGGGTAATTTTTCTCATTAATCCTCCACTATCGTGAGGCATAGGGTATAACTATGTTACTCTTTATAAGAACACATCTTACTCCATTTCTAGATGCATCATTATAGATTACAAACCCTTCTCCACAATAGGGTAACGTATGAAAATATATCCTAAATAGAATTCTATTTATTTCCTTGAAATTTTCCTCACATAAATCTATTTAGAGGAAGTTTGAACCGTTTTGTGTTGTATAGGTCAAAGGATTTGATAACCATGATAAATTATCCACAATGTAATAAAAAAATCAAACTAAAACGTGATAACTATAGATCTTAGTCAATGTGGTTTGTATATTATGTCATTCAATAGCATTCATATTTGATGGATCCAAATCTATTCCCAATTATGATTTTATATGACCCAAAATTGAAACATTTTTCATTATAAATTCATCCGTATTAAAAATTTTGATACAGTTTCTCCATCCAAAGGGTCTTCAAAATAATTATCATTTTTTCATCTGGAACTTCCTTACTCAATGAGTAGACAATAATATCATATATAAAGTCAATCACAAACTGATCATGGTAATATCTAAAGAATTTATTCATCAAATCCCTGATGATATCAGGGGAATTAGTAAGAACAAAATGCATCACTATATACTCATAGTGTCCATACCTTATATAGATATCCATCATGGGAATATCCTTATTCTTTAACCTCAACTAATGACAACATGAACAAAGGTATGTTGTGGAAAATTATTATGTTCCACACAATTGATCAAAAAATTCATCAATATTGGAAAGAGGATACATTTTCTTTATCATGATCTCATTAAACTCTCAATAATTAGTGCATAGTCTCATTTATCCATCTTTCTTTTTCAAAAAAAAAATCTTTTCACCCCATGGTGACACACATGAATGGACAAATCTCATATCATGTTTCTCTTAGAGTTTCTTCATCAGTTGGTTCCACTCAATTGGATCCATTCTATAGGATTTCTTTGAAATTGGTGTGGAACTTGGGATGAGATCCATCAATATATCAACTTCACAATTTTTTTGAAGTCTATAAAGCTATTTTAAAAAGAAATAAATGCATTATGATTAAATCATAATATCATCAAGATCAGTCTTAAACCAAATAATTTGAGGTAAACATAAATTTTTTATTAGAATTCAGACCCATATAGTTGATATAAACTCATACAGACTTCATAAATAACATCATATTGACAAACGATCATATTTTGGTTTGAAATATCAAAATTAACTTTCTATCCTTGATATATGATGTGGGAATCAGAATGATAATGATAATACATGACTAATATTCCAACAAATTCATCTAAAGTAAGACTTTTGAGGTTTTAAGGAAGCACATCCCCACAAATTTCTACTTGAGGGGAATCATACAGTTGATATGAAATCATAGTAATATTATGGGTTTACAAAAATAATAAACATCTAATCATTTGGGTGGAATCATAATACCCTTATCAAATTCATTTGATTTTAAATTGTGTGTATATCTAGAATCCAATAAGACATTGGTAGTTCTAGAGTTGATGGTATGTGTACCATTCACCACATCATTATTTCATCCCTCATTAGAAAGAGTGATTTCATAAGATTTACATTTTTACATTAGACTAAGTGGTTTTAGATGTCGATTTTCATCATTTAACTTTTTGTTTGGGATCTAACTAGCATATTTATTATTATCCTTAAAATTGTTGCACTGAATAGGGGAAGGTGCATTCTTTACATATTTCTCTCCATTTTCATTATTATCTAAATTATTCACTTCAATTCTGTAATCAAATTCCTGATGAAATTCCCTTCAACACATAAAACATTTGTTAGGCCCATTAATACAATTTCCTCCATTATTATTCCCCGATATATAGTATAATGGAGCTATCATCTTGTTTTATCCATTGTGGTTATATTTTTTAAACTCTCTATTACATTTATTATCAAAACCATGTGATTAATATGTAACATCAACCTATATTTCATCCTTAATATCATACCACACATTGTATTCATAGTTAATAGTGTATCTTATGGACGACGCCCTTTCAAGACATGTATTTAACCCACTAAAAAACATATAAACAATACATTTTGATGGGATGATAATCCCAGAGTCATACCTTGATAGTTTGGGAAAATTATCCACATATGTACCAATGGATTTATTATACCTTTTCATTAAAATAAGGAAAAGTTTATCCATCCCTGATCACACAATATGAAGAATGTACTTATTCATCCCAATCCATGGATTCAAATTTCATTTTTCAACATTGTATTCATGATTAGAGTCCATCTCATCTTCTAAAAAATAAATAGAGTGAAGAACTATTTCATGTTCTGAAGACTAGAGAATCGAAAATACCTTCTTAGTATTACTAATCAATTGTGTAGAAACATGTCTATAAGAAGAACAACTTAAATAAGGTGAATTTTTCCATAAGAAGGACTCAAAAAAATGATGTTCCCTCTTTTTTTGAATTCGGAAGCCCATCATGATTCCTAGATTCAGACATATGGGTAATTATGGAAAATAGATTTTTCATTCTAGATCCAATTGAATTTTGATTATCATGAGAATAGTTAATTCATTACCCATGTCACTCAACATTGACATGGTTCGTTCAGGTTTCCACAATTTAATAAAACCAAATAAATAGAGTAATATAGAATTCTCATAGTGAGGAACCACATATCATGAAACCCCACATTAAATATGTTTAAATTATTATACCTTTTTATAATTTAAAACAACTTATGCTTATCATTGGTCATCCATAGCCACCACCTAGTAATATACTTAATGATGGTCTTGAAATTTTTATGAATTTTCAAATCATATCCAATGGGAGTATTAAAATAGTTTTCCACTATGGCCGATTGTCGTGCACCAGTTCACAATTGAGTCTATCTGAATATGGTGTTTTCATGTATTTTACCCCTATGTACATGTGTTATATATCGACATCCACTTTTAAAATCCATATATGGATATATTACTAAGGACCCACTAACTCAATTTTTTTCCAAGATTCCAATATATTTTGATATTGTTTTACTTATCCATAGACATACCCTTATACATTTCCTTAGGGATCTCACTAATATTTTATTATCCTGTTTTCCAATGGATAACTATTTTTTAAATACCATCTATAGGGACACCCAATTATTATAAATTAAATTGATTACATTTTTTATGAAAAATAAATAAATTACCCAAATATATTCTCAAATGCCAAATTTTTTGAGTTCCTGTGGATGGAAGGAAACATAAAAACAGTTATATAAGTGATCTAAAAAATCTCCCATGATGTTATTAATTATTATAAACCCTCTTAGACACATCACACATAATAAATATATTCATAACATGTAGATTAGAAACACATAAAGAGGTGAGATGATATTCATTATAAGGGTAAACAAGGGAGATATATATACATAATAATTATATTAAGTGTATGAGAACATGATCATGAAAATAGAATTCAATACCATGCATATCGGTGATTATAAACACGAATCCTTGAATAGAGATTGGTAGTTCATTAGATATGAATCATAATAGAATTAGGATCATAATCCATGAAATAACAACATAGGAAGTAGCCATGGAATTGTGGAAAAACACATATGTATATAAAATTATATCCATATTATTCAATGAATTTCCCCCAAGGAAATCTCAGCAGGAAGGTTTTACTACATTGGCCATCTTGGTTGTTGTGGTTCACTTCATTGACTATATTAACAGAAATGTTTTACTAAAAATACCATATTAAATGAAAAAGCCCTTCACTAATCCGAGTTCACTCCCCATTCCAGGAATGTATATTCCATGAGAAATAAATCTATTCCCAATGAATTATATAGAGGTAAATTTCTCACCCATTTTCACGACCCGTCCTCAGGGCCCGTGTCGTGACCACCCCAAGCCCGCCTTCCATAGGCTTGGCGCTGGCGCCTAGCACCAAAGCCGTAAATTCAGATAAATTGGAAGGAATTGCCTTATAAAATTATACAAAACACCACAGAGTACAAGCGGAAGTAAAACACTAAGTACAAAGAGAAGTGATGAAAGTTCGATGGGCCAGAATACAAACCCAAATGAAAGTACAACTACAACTGAACAATGTATAACATAAAAAGACAACAGCTGGAAGAACGGAAGTGGCTCCTGGGTCGTCCTTCTCGGATCCTACCTGATGGGTAGGTATAGATGGTACAACTCCTGGATAATCCACCATGGATCCTACCTGAATGGTAGGTACAGATAGCCTCCACAATGCTCTCGCCCGCCAACCTCCTCCGAGTGTCGTCTCGCCGTGAATTCCACCTCCGGATACTAACTCGTCGTGTAGTCCACCTCCGGGTAGCGTCCAGTCCCCGAACACTCGGCCTCTGTCAGCACTTCCCGTCGTCTGAAACCAACACAACGAGGTGCGGGCATAGCCTGTGCAGGGGTGAGTATAACGATACTCAGTAGGGACCCCGAGACCCTCATGGTCTCACTAAAACCATCAAGGATAACCACAAAGAAGATCTCAACAGATAACCTCTACATAGGTATATTCCCATACATATACCAAAGTTATCAAGTAACCCATATCAATCATGAGGAAACACAAAGATTATGAAATCAACGGATAACCACCACCCAGGTATATGCCCATACATACACCTATGTTATCAAGTGACCCATCTCAATGAAGAGGTAAACACAAAGGTGATAGACTCAGCTCAAATAAGGAATTTCATTATCGAAACTGTAACTGCTGAAGAGCCCCGTCTCTGGAGTGTACAGTGGCCCTATCACGATTCCGAGGTACTGCTCACTAATCCAAGTCTCTGAGATACTCCACCTGTCGAGTACCACGGGTCTGCTGCCAAATACTGGGCGCTCCTTCAGCTATGGGTCTGCCGCCAAATACCGGGCGCTCCCCCTAATAGCCTACAGAGGTACTCCTCTGGTCGAGTACTACTGGTCTACTGCCAACTACCAGGCGCTCCGTCCACCGTGGGTCTGCCGCCAAATACCGGGCGCTCCGTCCACTAGGCTAGTCGACTCACCCCAAGTCGAGTTTGTCAAGTAGTCGTCAGGTCTCAGTCGTCTACACGGTCTCCTTACTCTGTATGCTCGTCTCCTGGAGGGACCACTCCATGAGCTGCCGGTCAATACTCCCAGTATCTCAAAGTCCCACTAAGAAGTATCTCAGTGGACGGCCTCGTCATAGGGGTCTCAACGCAACAGATGGTGCGTCAATCGGACGCCCGGTCAGTGAGTTAGTAGCCTTTTCGTCCCCGGGGCCCGTTTGGTTTCGTGTGCGAACCAACCCGGCCGTATCTCAACTGTACCCCAAACTCTCATAGGGTATACTCATAGGGACCGTTTCTCAACGTGATCTCCAACGCCACTGACGGTTCGTTAAACAGACGTCTGGTCTGAAAGATATCCATTTTTCCGTTCCAGGGGCCCGGTTGGATTTCAGGTACAATCCATCCCGGCCACTATCCAACAGCAACCAAAACTCGGGCGAAGTATGCCAAAAGTTCCTCCTCATCAATAGGAATTCAACGAGACAGACGACACGTCAATCGGACGCCCAGTCTGTGAGTTATTTGCTTTTTCGTTCCAGGGGCCCGGTTAGTTTCATGAGCGAACCAACCCGACCACACTTTGACAGCATCCAAACCTTGAGCGGAGTAAGAAAAAAGATCCTTTTTTACATAGAGTAATCCATAAATGTCAAAGGCACGTCAATCAGATGTCCGGAGCTCACGATATGAGTGTTTCCGCTCCGAGGGCCCGGTTGGTTTCGTGTACGAACCAACCCAGCCGAACCCAACGTATTCGGAAACCTTGAGTGCGATATACCAAAACGACCGTCTCGATCCAAGGATCACATCTCCATTGACGGTGCATCGATCGGAGGTTTGTAGCCCATGATATGGGCATTTGACTGAATGTAATCTGAAAACGGGGGGTCTGGGCCCGGACCGACCCGTCCCAACCCCCCCTGGGTCGGACCAAACCGGGTCGACCCGACGTGGGTCTGGGTCTGACCTGGTTGGCGCGACCCGGCCCCGCCAGTGGGTTGGCTCGTCTTGTTACAGCTGAGCGGAGTGGAACGGGGCGCTGCACCTGCGTGAAGAACCGTAGCCCCGCGTGGGGCCACCCGTGCCAGCGGACGCGGCAGCCGGCCGCGTCCCGCCGCCCCCCTCCGGTCACGCGCGGTCGCGGGACCGCGCTCCACCGCCGCAGCTGAAGATGTGGTGGATTCTTCCGGCGGCGCTCCAGGCACCGACGCCCCCGACCGCCGGCACCGCCGTACCGGCGTGGCGCGCTGGCAGGGGCTTCCGCGGACCATCGTACACGCTCTAGTGGTCCGATTCGCCTGCGGTCTTCGCCGGTGATCATCCCATGACCTGACCTTTGCTACAAAGATCCCAAAACGCCCGTGCGGCTTCGTTTTTTATTTTCCGGCACGACACGACGACATCATGGCTTGTTCAACTTCATCAGCGCGGCGCGACGGCGCCGCGCTTTTTAGCCCTTCCTCATAATTTCCGCGCTGTGCAACGGCACCGCTCCGCCTTTCACGTGCCGCAACAAATTCAACATCAAGGTGGGAGGAGGGTCAGTCGTGTTCGTGTGGTCCAACCACCTCCCGTTATAGTGATAGCAAGAGGCCATCTATTAGAAGTCGACGTACGACAAGAAATAATTCACGGACAAAAAAAATCCTCAACATCAATCCATATGAACGAATGATCCGCGGATCAACCTGGAATTGGTTGGTCCGCGCTCGTCGTTCTTTTCTCAAAAGATAAGAGAACACCAAATAAATTCCCCTACTTGGATATTTGACGTCGCACATCGGGTGTCGTGGAGAACGGCGTCGCGGGGTCAGACGTAGATTCTGTGGATGTCGGGGTGCATCCGAGGAGGAAACTACGTCTCCTCCCTCATTTCTATGGATGAAGAGGATGGAGAATCGTGGACGCCGAGTCGTTCTACGTTGAAGGGAAGGTGTTCTTCATCGAAGAAAAACCGTTCTTCATTGAAGATGAGTCGTTCTTTGTCGAAGGAAAGTTATCTTCTTCTTCACACCAAAGCTCTCCCAAAAACTCTAGGAATTGCTAATGATTTCTCACACACCAAAAACTCTAACTCAAAATAATATACCATGATATTATTTTTATTCACACCACAAAAATTTAAAATTAAAACCAAACTGCTTAATTAAACAAATGAAGAGACTCATCTCATTAATTAAGGCATGTTGGAATGAATTAATGGTGGAAGGAAAAGGTGAAGAGTTACACAAAATAAGAGGAGAAAACAAACTTAATGGAAGAGGATATTAATGGGGTGTTGACACATGAAAGGCAAGGGAGTTTAAGGGGGATGTAAATTTATACATTTAAACACAAGGGGTGTTAAATGGGGGGTAGTTTTTGGGGGTTAAAGGGAAGGTGAAGGGTTGGTGTTTCGTGCGGACCCCACCACCCTTGGTCATACCCTCTCATGGGATGTTAGGTGGGGTGTGTCCCCACCTCCAACTTCTCTATGAAGAAATTAACTTCCACATAAAACAAATTGTAACACTACAATTTATTTAAGACTTATCGAATCCCCAAAAATTAAACACCTCATGCGACAAAACGCAACTGTGCTTAATCTCCCCTTAAGCAATTATCGGCGTTGCGAGTTCATCGGTGCCCTCAGATTTCAATTCTGAGCACCGGTTCAAAAGATAGAAAAACTCGCTCGTCCGTTCATTGAACGTACCAGAGCCAAACTTCGGAAAATGATTCCGGGAACAACGGGCCTCGGAATCAGGCGCCGTCAGAAACTGTGTTCTTGTAAAATTCCAAAGAAATTTAAGAAAAAATTTCCCATGAAATTTCCTGGTCTTTACACCCATATCATAATGAATTCATATATACGTGTCCCGAAAGATAATAAAAAATCATATCATAAACTAGGAAGTTAAATGGGTATCATAAACATGTAATGATGTCATAATCTATCGAATAAAAAGAAGTTTAGTAATAAATTAATTAAAGAATAAATTTTAAAAAGAATAGGTTTTCTTAAGAATATATCCCATGAACTATAAATTTATATCCTAAACATATAACCCATGAAAGATGAATATGTTTCATAAATATCTTATTATAAAAACAGAAACCATTCACTGAACGAATATGAATGGATCCATTGAAAAAATTTATAACAATGTATGAGTATCACTAGTGGATGTAATGTTATATGGAAAATAATTTGGAAATATCTTTTAAAAAAATTTCTAGAGTAAAACATTCTTAATTATTTAAGAAACACTTTTTAAATCATCAAATATTTTTGACATCCATTTTCATTGAAAATAGCTTTGAAAACATATAATAGAAACATTGAAAAGTTATAAGAAATTTTAAAAAAAATTCATTGAGAATGACCATAAAAATAATTTGAAAAAAATGGAAATGTTTTTGAAAACATGTTATTTTGAATAAAATAGATTTCCGGGTGATGAGTTAAATAAGTTCAGATTTTATGAAAAACATTTTTTTAATTATCTTTAGTATTAAGTATTGTATAATATTAAATATACACAAATATAGCATGAATAAACATAAGAGAATAAAATTAATAGTTTTTATTGATATATTTATCACAATATATCAACAATGTTAGTATAATCATATTCAATTCATATAAATAATGAGATAGTTTTAATAAAATATTACTATTTTGGTAATATCAAATAAAATACCCCATGTATGAAATTGTGATTACATGGAGCATAAAATATTATTAAA
The DNA here is from genome assembly GCA_963277665.1 of Viscum album. Lineage (NCBI taxonomy): Eukaryota > Viridiplantae > Streptophyta > Magnoliopsida > Santalales > Viscaceae > Viscum > Viscum album. The sequence continues at coordinate 1,147,005,444 of OY728121.1, read as the reverse complement.
ATTAGGATATTCATTATATAAAAATTAAAATAGTATTATATACACCTCATTAAATAATATAGGTTAATAACAAAACATTTGTCTCAATGAAGGTAAATTTAGAGAAAACTGCCTTAGTGATTTGGTAACTTTTCAAGAATAAAACTCCCAGAAATAGAGATCATAAAATGGAAATATAAATACCCATAAATTTATTTATAATAATAATATAATATATTTATTTGAAATATACACCCCATAAAAAATACCTGAGTCGTGAATAAGGCATAAGTGTCAGTGAAATAAAAGTGAGATGAGAAAAATCTTATCTTAAGTATTGAATCCTGTCGTACTCAAAAAAACCCTTTAATAATAAATTTTTTTATAAATATATTATATATCCGTATTCAATTATAAAATACCATATATTATTTGATATGATATTCAATAATCAATTAGAAACTCTTCAATGTTAAAATTATAATTTAGGTAATATCAGCTTTGTTTTTCACACATCTTTTGGTTTGTTATATTTTTTCCCTCATACTTATATAATGACATTTTTAATGTAAAAAATTATGTAAGTATAATATACATTCAGTATATATATATTTATAATAATATATAAAATATATAATTATGAAATAGAATTCACTGTTCATGTAGACGGTAGGTCATATGTACGAATGAACGCTGTATTTGTTTTATTTTCGTATTGAAAGAAAGAATGTAAATTAAATATATATGTATGTGTGTGTGTGTGTGTTTATATTATCTTCATGTATCATTATTTTTTCATATATATCATATAACTTTACTTAATGATTTTTTAATACCTTCAACGCAATGTGTAAATGAATCACATCAATTTGAGGATGCAGTAGTACACATGTCTATAAATGGAGTAAGTGTCTTAACAAAACCATAGAATTCATGATGTTTTCATTAATTATATTATTAACAAATCTTAAATACATCTTAAATATCAATTATATCATTCAATAAAATTATTTATATTATAATTCCCAAAAAAAATATGTGGTAAAGTAAAAAATGAACATTGCTTCACAAAGCGGTAGTATGTGATCCACACAGACAACAAGTCCATTACACATTTGATAGAAATTTGTGCAGGTGTATATATAAAAATTATAAACAAAACACCGCGATATATTTATAATTCTTATATTATTATATAATCATGTAATAGGAATATTTTTGGTGGTGTAGAATTAAAATATATCAAAACTACTTGTGGAAGGTTGTCACCTCTTTTTTGGGTTACAACTTTTGGTTTTCACCAGAGGAATTCCTTGTATGGATTTATTCCCAAAGGTGTGATTCTAGTGTGAAGGTATGTAATTTTTTAGGAGATTGGATTTGGTTTTGGTGGAGCCAAAGTCACATGATAGGTGTGAAGAATTGAGGTGGTGAGTTCCCATTTATAGTGGAGGAGGAGTGGCATTATGGTAAATATAAGAAGATAAAAACATTTGAGAGGACTCCCTTACATATTGTTCTCCCAATAATGTTAAATATTCTATAAAATGGAGTATATTTTAAAAATATGGATATCCATAGGAGTTTCTATTTATTTCAGGGTTATTTGTCCATTTATGTTAAATTTGACCCACTATGTAATCTTGTTTCTACCTTATTGACTGTAATTATATTTAATTACTTTCACTTATATATTTTAATAAAAATAATAATTTATTATTTTTATAAATTATATATTATTCTCATCCCAAATTTGTAATCCATTTTTCCAAATTCAAATTACAAAAGTTTCAGAACATAATATAAAATTAATCCCAAATATGTGTTGCGAGAACGAGTTTCTAAGAGAAAATATTTAAATGATTGAAAAAATTTTATAAACAATATCAATTTGAAATTGGTTATAATGACCTAAATTGTATAAATTAATTTAAAATTGATCTGATTAAACTATAAAACCAAATTAAAATATAATTTAACTATATAAATAAATAATATGGAAAAAACAACTTGGAATTAAAATTCAGTATTTTTTACAATTCATTTAATAATGTTGCTTTTTAGACAAATATATAAAATTTCCAATTAAATAATTTTGAAATTATAAATTAAAAATTAAGTCTATTTTATCAAAATAAATTTTTAAAAGTGTCTAAAAATAATTTAATTTTTATTCATAGTAGAACATAATAAGTAATTAGTTTGAGAAAATATTATTTTCAAACATATAATGAAGTTACCTAAAATTTTATATTTTATAATCAAAAATTCTTATTTATATAAACAATTTTAAATAATATTGAAATATTATTTATTACTATTCATATTACTTTTTTTAATATATATGGTATCAATTTCTCATTTAAATAAATATAATAACTAAATGTTGTGTCGTAGAAACTCAGTGTGGCATGTAACAAAAGTTAAGTTGGTGTTTCATGTAGCAAAAGATTATATTTGTAAAAGTTATGATAAATTTTTTAAATAGTGTTCGGTGAAATTGTAGACGTAAAATAAAATTAATTTATCTGAAAAAATGGTTTATAAAAACTCGGTTTGTTACAGCTAGTACAACTTAATGTACATCTTTTCATTTAAACTTGTTGTTTTACTTCACAAGGAATGTTAAGTGATGGAAACTATGGAAACATGTTTTATTTATCTGGATACTTTATAAAAAAGATTACTATTGAATTTATAACATATATGGATAAAACTCGCATCAATCTAAATTCCATAAATTCAATTAAATGAAAACACACTCAGATTGTCATGATATGTTAAGAAAAATAAAGGTGATTCATTTTGTACTTGTTGGAACTAATCTCACTTCAATATGACACACATTGTTCCTGATATGAAAAAGGGTTTTTTTTTCATTGAAAAGTGATATTTATGTTCAAATCATGTGTCATATACTCAAAACCATGATAATGTGTAACATGCAGTAATTAAATTCATTTTAATATTGCATGCTGAGGGGGACCAATGTGAAAAAAATGTTCTACATATTCAATATATTGAAAAAAAATTTAGAGTATTGTATTTCTTTGTAATATTTATATTTATGTATTATATTATACTTCTGTTTAGGTATTATCATATAGTAATCATGTTTTTATATATGTATTTTTTATTTATATATTATTGTATCATATTACTATATTTTTTTTTTATTTACAGTATTTTTGAAGTAATACTTTTTATTACAAGTACACAATTATTTTCTTCATGGCATAGTAGTTCATTTGATAAATTTTTGTGAAATTTGTCACTATTGGACGTGTTCCCAACAACATTTAATTGAGGACCCCTAGGTCTCTTATGTGTTTAATTGTATCTATATGTAGATATAATTCTTTAATGTATCTAATAAATTGTACAAATCAATAAAATTTTAGTGTATTTAAATTTTTATAATTATTTTTTTTAATTTTAGTTTATTGAAATATATATTTAGTTTTAATTTAACAATAATGGTAATACATTGGCCAAAAGGACCAAATCACAAATTTTATTAAAAGATAGATTACAAAAGTCTGATGTATGGGAGTATATTACAATCTTTTTCATGAAAGGGAATAAGAGGAGTTGGGGGTCTTCACACCAGGTAATGTCTTCATTAACTCCTAGGTTTTCCAAACCATTAAAAACCATCATTACTTCCTGATAAACATGTTTGATGATGTAGTTGAGGTTAGTGAGGAATCAGTTGCATTACATCCAATGGGTTGTAATTGGATATGATAAATGAGTTACACAATTACAAATTGCTTGGACAATGGTCGTCAAGTCACATTCAATCCAAAGGTTCTTCACACAATAAACCATGGAAAATTTAATTTCATGAATCTATCCCATTATATCATCATCAAGGGAGGAGTCAATGCCACAAGGACCAATGAATCATCCTAGAATCTATTCGATGATGTTTCGGAAGATAGTGTCACACCCCGCATGTCTCAGATTTCCCTTAGAGGAGCCATCTATGATGATATTGATCTATCCAGGGTGAGGAGCTCTCCAGAACACCTTTAGAGTGTGTTGTGGTTGAAAAAGATTACGTTTATCCATATATGATTCAGGATTCCAAAATCATGCATGATATTGTGGGAATGACCCTTTTGAATCAAAGAATCTTATTGTATGGAAATAAGGATCCATGTATGACCTGAATTAACAATGTTTGTTATTTGGTTGCTACAGTGTATTGGTCATGTAGCAACACACCGCTAATATTGTGGAATTTTTTTGAAACTGAAAAAAATTGTGCCTTTTCAGTGATCATAAAGAAAATATGTCTCATCGATAAAAAATAAATATATTATTGTTCTTTATAATAACCATTCAGTTACTGGTACATTTTTTTCAAGTGAATCTTTTTAGCTATTATTTTGTTTTTCACTAAATGGAATAAATTATTCACCACCAAAAATCAATGACTAAAAAAATGTGGGCCACACCATTATTGAAAAATAAATTATATTTTTGGATCATTTTTATCGTCTATTGAAACCACCAATTGGATGACTATATAATTAAAATAGGGGAACCCTATGACATCCACAATCTGAAAGCTGTTATCGGTAAACCCGATAGATACCACCAATTGGCTATCATTATAGGGTCCCCGTTTGACCAATAGTGACTTCCATATAACGTCTTCTAAATGTTTTTGATTTTCTTAAAAAAATATTAGTAAAATCTAAAAAACTAAAAAATTACCATAATTCAAAATATTAATACATATATATGCTCCGCATCCAAGGTGGAACATTTATGGGCAGTATGGAAATTGGTCGATGAGATTTCTGATTGCTATTAGAGATGCGTCCACTTTTTATAATTCCATATGCGCTAACGTGGTTGGTGACTTTGGCATTCTCCGTCAGCTCAGAAATAAATGGATCTATAGTCAGAAGAAGAATCTCTTCGAAGTGTTCTAACAGGCTCTAATCCCTGGCTGGATAAAGATCAACGTAGATGGAACCTCGAAAGGAAACCTTGGCCCTGTGGGCTGTGATGCCATCTTTAGAGACTATCATGCTCAGTTCCATGGCTGCTTCTTTGGTGTTTGTGGTTCTCACTCTTCCCTGGAGGCAGAGATGTTGGCGGTGATACATGCGGTCAACTTTGTCATGTTAAAAGTTTGGGATAATATCTGGATTGAATGTGACTCCACCACCATCATCCTGGCCATTTGGAATAGTGTGGTTCACCTTTCTTGGCCTCTCATAGCACTTTGGAACATTTGCCTTAGCTCGATCCAAGTGATCAGATACATTTCCACTCATACCTACAGGGAATCAAATGAGGTGGCGGATGGGATTGCTTACAAAGGTATAAACAATGCCATTATGTGGAGTGATACTTTACCAGTTGATCTCATTCCGTTCTATGAAAATTATTGCAATAAAATTTACTATTTTAGACTCTTGTAAATTTCCTTCCCATTTTTTTATAATAATTTTGTGTGTTTGTCTTTGATGAAGACATTGACTTTTAAAAAAACCATGTGGGGGGGGGGGGGGGGCTGTTGGTCCTAGTGTAAGATTTCATGGGGTTCAATCACTCATGAAATTTGTCCTTCGCGGATATATGTTTCTTGTCTGGTCTCTAATGGGATTATTCATGGTGCCAAAAATTCCCAACCTCCCTAGTATCCATGATTTATGGACCTTCTTTTTCAAGGAAGGCGCTTGTCGGCTGACAATTTAGCCAACTAAACTTAAGGACTTAACTGGATGAGAGGATGGGAGTTCAGGCTCACTACACCCTTCCATGGTTGGATTGATTCCTATTCGGGACTCATTTATAGATTTAATTATTGTTCATGTGTTCGGGAATCCTTGGATCGATCCTGAAGTGCGTGTCCATGAGCTACCATTGGTTTGCATGATTTTCATGAGCATGCATGTGTTTGATTCCCTAGAGGTGATTCTGACTTAGCCATATAATAAGGCACTTTGGTGTTTATTGTCATCCAGGGGGGATACAAAGTGACTCAATGTTTGGATTTTCCTTACAAGGAGGGAATCCTACGTATCCTCGAGATAGTAATCAGAAGCGATGAAGTTCGGTAGTTGTGGGGCTTATGCATGGAAGCATCCCATTTTATGGGTCATGATTGGGTGAACCCATTTGGATTGGGAACCCTTTTGAGCTCATGCCATTTGGTAGGAATCCTACGTGTTCTTATTTGGTCACGAATCATATTTATCATAGTTCAAATGTGTGAGGCTTGTGCATGGAATCATCACATTCGATATACATGATTCGTTGGACCATTTTGGAATGGGAACCTTTTTGTGCTCGGGCCTTCCGGATGGCATCCTACATATCCTAATATGGTTATGAATCAAAATTCACGTACATTGAATGTTTGGGGCTTACACATGGGAGTTCCCATTTGATGATTTTGATTTGGTGGACCTTTTCGAGATAGGCATCATTTTGATCTCATGCCTTTTGGAAGATTTTCTATGTATCCTGATTTGATCAGGAATCAGAGTTCTCGTAGTTCGAATGTCTGTGGATTATGCATAGAAGTTTCCCATTTGATAGACATGATTGGGTGGAACCTTATGGAATTGGTACCCTATTAATCATTGGACTTCTAGAAGAATTCCTATGTATCCTGATTTGGCCAGGAATAAGAGTTCTCATAGTTTGAATGTGTGGGGCTTATGCATGTGAGCTACCCATTTGATGAACTTTATTGGTTGGAACCTTTCTCGATGGGCACCCTTTTGAGATCGATCATTTAGGTAGGTGTACTATGTATCCTTATTTTATTAGGTATCAAATTTATTGTAATTTAAATTTTGGATAATGTTATATTCCTCACAAACCTGTAATCCAATTGGATTCTTTCTTGATGTAAAAAACAATAGGATTTGAAAGATTCAACCACGCACATGCCTCCCCTTGCTTGCGGGGGAGTTAGAGACTGTGGTGTAAGTGGACTAGTAGATGGTGGGAAGGGGTGAGAAGTGATGAACCATTCCCTGTAAAAAGGATGAAAATTTTCTTCGGTCCGTCCTGAGAAGATTGCGGACTTACCTCCCTAGGAGGGACCCTATGCATGTTCTGGGAAGTGGAGGAGTTTCAACCTCATCAAATGGGGGAGCGGACATAAACCCTTCAACTGATCACTATTCCTCATTGAATGGAATTAATATAATCACCCTTAATCCAGAGAACAGGTAAGTCCAAGTCAGCATCCCATGGGTGGTCTCTTGGTTATCATGGTAATGTTTCCTCACAGGCATTCCCAAAGCTCACGCCATTGTTGGGATGATATTCATGACTCCTCTTACCATTGGTATGTAGACCTAATGGGGAACACTGATGCATCTTATGGTCTACTAATATGGGTATGGTGGCATTGTAGGAGGCTTTGGACTACCGCTAGAGGACTAGTTAGCAGCTGGATCATGGAGGATTGAACAGTATGGAGGATTGAGGTTGGAACCGGAAGAAAAAATACCCAATAACACACCATTCCACCTACTGGATTCTCATGTCGGATGGGGAAGGAATCTTATACCATTTTGGTATGCTGGAAGAAGGGAAATATTTGTACTAGTTTGTTATTTGAGCACATGTATCACAAACCATGTACCAAAGTGGTATGCGGCTCACCGTGCCGCTTTGGGTTACATCGACATACCAAATGGGTAAACGACGTTGGGTTAAGCCCACGTTGCACTATGCTACACGGAGAACCATACTAATGGAGGGGAAGGGGGAATACCATTTGGGGGAAATTTATCTAAGACAAGTCTTTGGTTCGCGATTTACCAGTTGGGTTCACGGTTCTGTTACTGTTATTCAATTCCCCTGTTTTTGGTTTACGGCCGGCTGTACCTAAGGAGGAAGTGGTTTGTTGTTCACGATTCACTGATGATAAAAGACAAAATCCAGAGTGTAACTTTTAATCTCCCTCAAGATTTCATTGTTCCTCTCTCTCTATCCATGTATCCTCTTTTCTCTTTTCTATTATTATAAATTTATATAGCATCAGAGCAACCGTATTTACTAGGCACATGACACAATTTACGAAGGACAATTGAAAAAATATTCTAACCGTCACAAGACTCTGTCAACCATGGTTAGCGAAGTCTTAAGTTCATGATAATTGTTCATGGAACTCAGCTCATCCTCTAAATCCATGAACTAAGGGGTAATGCAATGTCACACAGACTACCATATGTGCTGATGTCCTTGGGTTGACGCAGTTCACAGTTTTCCTTTCTCGTTGGTCATCGCTCCGCGTGCTAGTGGTTCGCTGACCGTCCTGCATACCTAGCGGTTCATGGTACATCTTCTTTACATACATTTCCCTATGATGGTACATGGGCCCCTTGAAAACATGAAGTCTTTTAGGTTCTTTTGATGAAATTCAACTTAATATGAGTACCTTCATCCTTATAAACATATAGAAGTTCTTGAATTCTTATGAAAAGCGGTTTTGGGGGTATTTCCTCTCCAAGGTGGAATTTTCAAGCCCCTAAAAATTCCCCCATCAAAATGGTGTCTATTCGGAACAAAAAGAGGACTATTCAGATGTATAAGTAGTCCTGAACTAGAAAGGTTTGCAGTAAAATACGAAAACCTTTTATGAGGGGACCACATCTATATATCGGTGTTATTGTCATTTGTCTTTTAGCATTTCTTGGGGTGAAAAGATATCACGATTTCTCATCCTCCTTCACTCACTCGAACAATTATCCTTTTGAAAACCACATTCGTGAACTGCTTTTTATGTTCCATGAACTGATTTCCTCACCATTTCCCCATGCACATACCACATTTTGATTTCCTCTAACGGGACTATGGAAATTTAAAACATAAAATCTAGATTTTGCATTGAATAATTCTACGAGGATTCCTTTTTCGGGCACCGAAAAAGGATCGACGAACCTAACCTCAAAAACTATTAATTCAGACATAAATTTTAATCCACATGTTTTTAACGTGAACTAAATGCAGGCTGAGGTTCGCAGATTTTATATTCCACAGACCATTTTGTTTGTCGACCAATGGTTCACCGGCCCGCACCTCGTGGGCATTTCTTGTACCATGGTTGTAGGGGGTGAACATCATCCACATACAATAGTTGTAGGTGGAGTAGCTTCATCATGTCATCCTATATTAGGAATGAACTTTTCACATACCATTTTTAGGATCGATATTCTTAGACTTGTACAGATATGTTTTAATTCCTTCTTTGATTTTTTCAATAGCCTTTACCCAACAATTTTTTATCGGACATACTACTCATAGGATTTTGGATCTTCCATTGGAAGCTACAATGGCTGATTCTCAAGATTCTGAAAATGTCTATACTTCATCAAAGGCTACTATTACTAATCCCATTACTACTACTGGAAATAGATCGAAGGATATGGAGGCTTGGTTGATGACAAGACTGTGGTCCCTCCATTTCAAAAATACATTGGGACTCTGCTCATAGTGGGTCAACATGAGTACTTGGTCTCAGTTAGGCTTCCTTCTTACGTGTTTCGCCTTTTCTTCGACATAGCGATCATAGTTCCAAACAAGACCGATCATCCATCTTCCTAGATGATTAACACTTCTATTATGTAGGCCTTGATTTTTTCCAAGGGGAGGTACCATTAGTGAGATACAACTTCTAGTCCCTTGACGAATTATGCACCTCAAACATTATAATGTGAAAAGAGGAAACATAATCAGATGGCCCATTGTTATTAGAGCATTGCGAGTAAGGATATAGTGAATGAGCAGCATGGTTGGTCATCTCGACGGGACATTTTCAATAGTGTCTCATTTCACATGGAATAGGGGTGTCCCTTTTGGGTTTGCAAGAGTTTTGAAGAATTTTGAGCCGAGCTACAGATTGTGGGACTCTACGAGGACGCCTAGTTTTCTGGGACATACACCCATCATACTACATCCCTTATTTCAATGCATTTAAGTAGGTGGTGTCTAGATACCAACACCTTCCATTTGACCCCCAAGAGGTTGGCCTCCGCCTTTGGGACATCCAGATGATTTTTGGTGTCCCTATCATTGGGGACATGTATGATAAATCCCCCCTCCACCTTTTGTGATGACGATTAAAGAACCCACCCTTTAGCCAGGAAACTCATCATCAATGAGAAGATGATTTTGATGTAATGTGATACCTATATAAAAAAGGAAATTCCATTTCATGAATTTTTTGGTGCTTTTGGAAAGAATATTGGCCTAGAGCCCGATCCGTGGATACCCATGGCTTGTCCTACCAATTCCACCCGCATACAAGAAGGTACTTTATGGCCCACCGAAGAAGAGGGGAATATTCAGAAATGGGTATGGGGTATCATCCCTGATGTCTATAGGTTATTTTGACAGGAGATTTTCATAGACATGTTCCTAAGAGAAAGGATTATACCAGTGCGGGAATATGGCGGTGTAAGTGCCTCGACATTTATCATGGACACTAAGTTGGCCACCAGAATATTCAATAATTTGGCTATACCTATGTTGGCCATGATATAACACCTGCTAGGACGAATCAACGAATGGGGGTCACCCCACTCGATGGTTGTCCATTTACAAATTCATTGGGGATGGATGGGATCCCATATAGGGAGTTATTCCTTCATCAATTCCTTTAAAATCCTAAATTCGACCCTTCGACCATATCTTCAGCATAACAACCCTTCTTTTATTACAAACTTAAACATGATTTATTGCATAAAATCATCACCTAATACAACATGGAATATCGAGAGGTCTTGTGTCTTTGGGAATTAGGAACATTACATAATATCTTATAACAAAAAAACACAGAACATCATTGTTGAAAACTTCATTTACATGACCACTACATTCCCTTGTACATTGCATTGCATGGGACAACCTGGGAACATGCATATGAATAGGGTCAGCTATAAACCCAATAAGGGAATCAACATAGAATAACATGGGTAATACAATACAATCTAGTCAATAGGAATATCAATGGATCATAAGAGAAATATAAATATTAGGGCATGATAAATCATGATAATCATAACATGGTAATGTGCAACAACACTTAACAGGGAATTAGCATGAGCCAATGCTCATTTCACATGGAGCATGAGTAAACCCTCATTACACATGAAGAACGAGTAAAAACTCATTTAATATGAATTATCATGAGTCAACACCCATTGAAAATGATGTATCATGATTCTATACTTTACACAATGCATTGAAGTGCTATCAGGGCGCACCCTTAGACATTTCATTTCATGCATAAGTGTCCCACATGGATCATATAACATGGAATAAATAAAAATAATATGTTATTACACAATTAAGTAACGTGAAATAAATAAATTAACATACCATTCAATCTATATATGTTCATAAAATTGATTACACTTGAAAGATACATGGGTATGGTATTCACTACACAATGATCATGGATTGGAAAACATGGTGAAATTTCGCCCGCATAACGGCATGACATAAGGATTCATGAAAAAGGTTTATTAGAGAGAAAGGTTTTTCTTATCATATTTACATGAAATGAAAACTAATGGGGCATATAGATACATGTCCTAGAAATCATAATGTAATTTAGATGGATAATTCAAAATAATTATTTGATGTAAAAGAGGAGAGAGAAATCTCTCACGGAATTTCGGCATGGTAAAATGTGTACATGAGAAGAATTAATGATATATAAAGGGGTCTCCCATCATCCAAACATAAATAGGGCAGTATGGTGTATGTGTAAAATCAGACTCCAACACTTTTAATTGAAAATAAAATGGCACAACAACTTAATTTGTTTTACAAAAATGAGAATGGGAGAAACCTTTACATTGAAGTGTGAACCCAAAGGATTGTGAGGGGATTGAGAGAGGCTTCTTGAGAACATGTGTCACCTTGGGAGGATTCTAGAGAGAGGATTGCAAGGGATGGTCGAACTCCAAAGGCTTTGAGTAAAGATTATGTGGGTTCTTGGGTGGGTTTATATAGAAATGTAGAGGATATTCTTTATTATTTAGGTCTGGGACACCTCACATTATAAAAATCAAAACCACACTCCATATCATGATTTATTCCTATGGTTTTTTCCAAATTGGAGTGTAAAATTTGTTTTATAAGTTCAATGGCTGAACATATTTAAATAATAGGGTTGCTTATGTGGAGGTGAGTCACACTCTCATGGAAAACAATTTAAATAGAAAAAATGTTTTGTAAGCCTTGATGGCTCCACTAAACCTTGGTAAAATAAATCAAACAAATCTAAAATCACTTTATTTAAACGTTAAAACATATAATGGCCGAACATAATGGTATTAGTATTTTATTACAGTACTATTAGGTCATTATGATGTAATAAAACACATTATTATTTAAACGGTATTTAATTTGAACCAAAAAGTAGACTGTTTCAGATAATTATGAAAAATTCACCGTTGAATAATTTTGACGTCCTGATTACTAAAATAATATTCATTTAATTAAAATAATTTTATAAATATTATAATTTTTACTTTTAAAATAAAATCAAACATTTATCGAAAATTCTTGGGTTTTGACAAAAATGGCATTCAAATAATAATAAAAATTACAGTTGATTTCATAAAATTATACAATAATTTATATTTAAAAAAATTAATTTGATAATAATAATAATAATATTTTAATAAAATATTATTTAATTAAAAAATCCATTAATTCATCAAAATATATTTTTCGTTGAATATTAACTAAAAATACTATTTGTGATTTAAAAACTATTTACAATGATACAATAATAAATTGAATGCACATTCTTTCTACAAAAATTACTTACATAGTCAAAGTTCTAGGGTCTTGTTACATATCCCCTTATAACAACCGCATAAGGCAAAAGGGTAAGGTGTGCGATGTTGACAGACTCTTGGGGTGGCTCAGATAATTTAGATCGGGTGGTAATCTCTATTAACTTCCCCTTCTCCTGTAGTCAGTTCCACTCAAGCATAACATGTTCAAGCTCGGAAAGGTCTTGGTCATGAGTGAATCCCAATGGCACCACCTCCTTTCCGAGCTCCAACAAATGGGCTTCTTGTGAGGCAAGTCTATAGGATGAGGCCATCACATCCTTTGTATGAGTAAATTGGATTTTTTAAAGCCCTGTATTTATAAAAATAATGTGATCACTGTTCAATGACTATATTAGTAATGGTCACAATTTATAATGGTATTTTAAAATCAATAAACTTAAAACCAATTAAGATCACGTTTTATATAACCATAATAAACATTTAAGAGGAATTTCCTGTAATGAAAGTTTGTGTCATTACGTTCCGAGCACTAGTAGGGTCCTGTCAGTGTCTTGGGCCTCACATGATAAGTGGGAGGAGAATATTGAAAAGTATGAGAAAGACTTAATGGCTTCCCTCAAGATTTATGAATGTGATTCTTACCACACTTATGACTCCCCCATTGGTACCATTACGAACAACGCATCTTAAGACCTAGTCAATCGAGGATACTTCTTCAGTTTGTGAGAAGGAATTTTGGTAGATCATATTTTATGGGAATTCATATTTGAGGGATATTCACCCTTCATGTTTAGTCTCCAATTCATTTGTGTTCAAAAGTTATGCCCTCCTTCTCTTAATAGTTCTCGTCAGGAGAAAAATGTTATGAAAGCACTCCAATTATTGCAAATGTTCACCTATGAGGACACCCAGATCAAGGCCAGAGTTCCAGATTCTATGGATTCAGTGCCTTTATTTTCTAATAATTATGCTATGAACTGGGTTAGGTCATATCCTAATGGCCAATTTACCGACATCACTTCCATTTTGGTGACTTCTAGGGCATCCAAGGTGATGGGAAAGAGGAAGAAAATAGATGTTGATGAACAGTCTCGACCTAGAAAAGTTCTTTGAAGGTCACTTTGGTCCCTCACCATGAATGTTTTGAAATATGGGGTTATGGCCTCATGCGTATCCATGAATTCTACTCGAACCGCTGTCGAGAGTCTATCATCCATTCCTTCTGAGGCCAATTTTCTAGTGCCCTGTACGCAGTGCGACCTTTTGAAGGGTCGTCAACATTCCCATGGATGGCCCTCTAGCAATTTAAGGCAACTACCCCTAACAAGGGAAATATCACTTACTAATTTTTTTGAGTCATCATTGGATTATGTTTAATTTTATGGGGATCTGATGAGGTGTGCTACTACATTAAGGACCTCGAAACCCATATCCACTCCCAAAGTAGTCGTCGAAGGTACTAGCATCATGTACATGCAATGCTGAGACCGTAAACCATTGATGAGGACGATGATGCCATTGGATTACCCAATATAGCCTCTACAAAAAAGGTTTCTACTTCACTCCCATCATCTCATAAACTCACATCATCTCATGGTCTTGATCATGCAGGGTAACCTGGGAAAAATTTACGGTTGTCGAAGCCTACCCCACTTCCTCATGTTAAGCCCCCAGTGTTGTCCATCGCAATTACATATTTGTTTCCAAATTCATGGAGAGTCTAGGATGAGTTTAGGGTGATCTCCTTAGATAATGATATATAGAGAATTATTCATAGTGAATGTTGTGATCTTCTAGTTTATGGGTGAGCGATCTCTCTTACCCACATTTCAGCTGATGAAGAGAATGATGAGGTGGCTACAAACAAGACTGAAATGGATAAGCTCCTTAGTTCTCCTGTACACATACATTATTGGTTATATTGTGTGTCATTGATAGTATTATTCCCACAGCCGACGAGAGAGGTCTCATATACAACCCTTGGACATAAATTATTTTATCGTAAAGATACTGAAAGCTTCACCAATCACATATTATTTTTTAGGGGCCTTTCAGATATTGGGAGATAGATTTTTCCCTGACTTATTCTCCCTCAGGTACAGTAGCTGGGGAGTACACCCCATCACTTTTATGGGGTACTGCTGAAGGATCTCCCAATGGTCAAGAGCATTTGGAGGCAGTTATTGTGGACCCTTATAAGTAATTTCCTCATCTAGCTCTTCTTGGTGATCATATTCAGGAGACATGTCCCCAAAAATCTAGGAAATGTAAGCACGAATCCCAGCTATCAAGGCTCATTTAAAGGGGGGTTGAATGTAGGTCTCTTCTCACATGGTGATTGAACTAAATATCCTTACATTTTGGACTCACTAGTGTGTATATGTGCTTTGACACAAGGCCCATTGGTGGTCAACTGATGAATGTTTGGGCATCTAGAGCCCTAGTCCCATTCAGGGTAGAGGAAGGATCACCAACTGTTATAGTAGTTCAGTACAGGTATATAGGGACTTTTGAAGAGACCATGGGTGTTATTGACCCCTCGAATGTGACTTCCCAGGTTCAAAAAAATCATCCCTAACTATTAATGTTCATCCAGAGGTTGCAGGTTCATATGATCGTTCCGAAACAAACATCATGGAGAGGAACATGGTGGTCATTATGATGGGGGATATTTCTAGTGATGAGCACCGTGTTTTGACAGATTTTGGAGGGGCTTCAAATATCATTGATCGAGTAAATATCGACTAGGTTACTTTTTTCACAACCGATGGAATTTCTTCAAAGGATGATACTCTTCCTGCTCATGGTTTCTCATAGAATGTCATGGTTGGGGAGGATGATGTTCTATCCCCTAAAAATATTGATTGGGATATCATGCTATTTTTCTCAGTTCTAATAGGTGTTATATTATATGCCCCCATATTTTGAGTCCAATATCGTTATCTGTAATGACTATCCCCACAAGTATTATACTTACGAGCTACCTTTTAAGGGCCATCTTGAGGAAGGATTTTCTGGCCAACAATAGTTCCATGTCCTCAGCACCCTCTCACATCCCGAGTGCATGGCTGGTGTTTGAAGATTTAGCACCACCTATTTTGGGACGTGGCACTACTTTGGGGAGGGAAGTATTTTCATCTCCTCTCTATCCTTGGAATGAAAACCACAATATTTTTCCACAACATACACCCCTACCATGCCATAAATTATAATTAATAGAGATTCGGTTGTTTCATGGTGAATAACTGTTGAAATTGGCGAATATTCATTGTCAGTATCTTAATATTTATGTATTTTAAAGTCCATAAAAATCATTTTTAGTGCATTATATAAATTGAACTTCATTTCTCATATTACATGAAATTGATGTTTAAAATAAAACTTTGGGTAAAATAATAATCTTGTTATGGTGAAAATTATATTCATATTTTGAATTTGATATTTTGGTATATTATTGATCACTTTTTTTGGAATATTTTATCTTTTAGGATTGATGGTTGAATCCCAGGAAAAGATGGAGATTTTTTGGGATGAATATAGAACATTTCTAGAGAATGCATAATAGGTCTAAGGCCCATTAATCAAATGTGTGGCCCACAAACCAAGCCCAATGAAGCTCAAATTTTACAGTTTAAAGATAAAAATATGAAGATCTTTTTATTCAATTGTGTCTGGAGCTAATTCTAATGTTTTCTTGATGATAAAATGATCGGAAATAGAGATTTAAATGGTGGTCCTGATTTGAATCCACATAAAGTTGTCCCACCATTTCGACCATATCATCCAAACAGCTCAGAACAATTTCCTGAAATATTTACAATAAAAAGAGGACAGATGGAAGAGAATATTTTCCCACTATGACCCCTCAATATTAATAATCCTTCTATTCTTAATTAATAAGTCAAAATGGTGGACTAATCTAGACGAAATTTTCGGGTCAACTTCGAAACGTCAACATCCCTTAATTTTCACAACATACTTTTGACACTCTAATTTAATGGGGATACAATTTATTGTGGTGGAGTGTCTTTAAGGCTCTTAATATGCCAATATAAGGAGTTGGTGGTGAAAGGAATTATCATCTAATATTTTTCTTTCGATTACAGTTTTTATTTTTTTCAATTTTAATTTCCAGCTTTCGTATTAAAACTGCATCGTGAATTTCCCTACAGTACGTTTTTATATCACGTTAAATATCTTAATAAAAGTTGTTCTTCTCTTTCTCTTTTTATTTTTTTCTTCAGAAATTGATACTGTTGAACCAATGTGTGAATTTATTCACACCAGCACTTGTGAATTCATCACACAACGGTGGAGTGTTCATTTTTAAATTTTTTCTTCTTCTTCATCAATGCCACTTCTTTAAGTCAACTACCAACTTCCACTGATATAATAGTGTTAATGGATGGATAACCATTTATGGGATGATCTAAGGGAGTCTCATGGGGTGAATTGAATTTTATTTTATGTTCTTAAATTCATAAATTTGTTCCTCATTTTAAGAGTTCCTTTCTTTGATTTATCTTCTTTTTTTCACCAATATTAACAAAAACACATTTTGAGTGCTAGTACGATCCAATTCATTGGAGTGCTCATTTAATTGACCATCTAAGTGAATTGGTTATTAGCCTTGGAATTGTGTATGGATTAAATTGGATAATTACATTGAGTAATTATTTCATTTAATGGATACCTCTTGAACCGATGAATATAAAATCCAACAAATAACAAATACATCCAATCAAGCACTACAGACAACATAGGATCGACTAACCTTAATTAATCATTTTAATTCCATTAATTTTTTTCATTTTTTCTTTAAATCAAATCAAAATTTTCTTTAAATAAATCAACACCATAGTTGGCCACTTTATAGCCAATCTCACATCCAATCATAGTGTCTCAAGGTTTCTTCTTCAGTCCCTATGGATTCGATCACTACTTGTACATCAACAAATGCATTTACCAGTAGGTTAAATTTGGGTGTATCTAAATTTTGGTTCTATTTCTGGGGACCCAAGTAAGTACCTTATACACTCATGTTCTTTTCTCACCCCAAATTCTATATCCTAACCCGAATTTATCTTCTATATTCCAATTTCAGTTTCGGTGGGTCCAATGAATCCCAAAACATATTTTCAATCATCTCCAATGTATTATCTTCAAAAATACCCATTAATAGACCAAGGCTATAATCAACTGGAAAATAAATATTTGGAATCTCCTCACATCAGGAATTTCATTGACAAAACCATTATTAAATACACCACACTAGATGAGATGTACAATCAATGGGATGCTGATTGTTTAAATGATCAATTTACATACCTCTCAATGATGATTGTCGAGATCAAACATAATGAATTTCATGATGTCCAAACATCTATCAACCCTAACCCTGAAAAAAAGCATGATCTTTTGTGTCAAATAATGGTTAAAATGAATTTAGATGTTTCATCATTGAGACAAGAAATACAAATCATTGAGGCTTATGAGGAACCCATTCCCACTTAGGATGTCGTTTTGGCATCACTGAGAAAACAATATTTTATCCCCAAAAAACACTCATGAATTTATAAAATAACTAACATTTGGATATCGGATAAGTGAAGAAGCTCTAAGAAATGTTATTTGGTCTTTAAATCAGGTAGAAATTGATTTTTTGGAATCAAAATAGGAATATCTGACATCATGAATTGAGTTTCATAAATATAACTCCATTGATAAATTCTCAAAAGTTCAAATAATTGAACCATTAGGAGAGATCAAAATCAATTATTCCATACCCATTCATGATATTCAATTAAAAAATTTTTGGGGATAAATATTATTTAAAAAAGTAACCAATTTATTCAAAATGTTTTGAAGAAGAAACAAATCGGGATTTAAATTTCCATTCTTCTTTGGGGAAATTCAATCAACCTGAACTCAATGATATAATACTTCCTTCCACACTCAAGAATTATTCCATTTATGATAACCAATACCATTCAAGTATCATCCATTTTCATCAAGAATCGCACAAAATAAGAATAAACCCTAAAATATTAGGAAATATTGTAGATGAAACTCAATCAACCATTACCGAAATTCCGTGGACTTTAACACTAATTTCTATGCATGAGATTTCACATGGCAAAAATTCTATAAAAATAATTAATCTAAATCATGTTGAGGATGATATAAATGGGATCCTAAAAATGTTGAAATTGTGAATTGTATAAGTTGGGGGATTCAAGTAGAGCTAATGATTTTAAATTAAGCGCTTTCCGGGAGGCAACCCAGCTTCTTCATTTTTTATTTCATTTTGTGTGTTTTTGTGTGTTTTCATGTTTCCAAACATTATGAATAATATTTATTTTTCAAATAGTATTAATAAATCATTTTGAAATATAAAAAGTAAAAAAATAAAACTCTTAATATGAGAGTACCTTATACTGTTGACTTGTTCTTCTATTACGAGTGTCGATGGGTATGAAATGGGAATGCCATATTCATTTGTGTCATGTGGTGTGATCTCTGAGTAATACCTTACCAAGAAATTTAAAAATAATACAATGTATCATCAGTTTATTTTGTTTTATTTTATTTTTATATTTTTATAGGTTAAAAATAATAAAATTATAAAATTAATAGGACATGTCGTAGGTCATGGTGGAAAGCCTGTCATAACCGTCCAAGTTGCTATGACTGAAACCCAGGATTGAAGGGAGACTGTGGCATGAGATTTAATCATCAAACACTAGGTGACACCATTCCAAGATTATAATTTTCAATTCCCACTATGAACACCTCTCCAATACCCCCTTCTATGTTTTTCATTAAACACTCTAGATAGTGTTATTCTATGTTGGGGGGAGATGAAATAAAAAAAGATTTTTTTTAATATGAAAATGCATGGAAAGAAAAATTCCTTTAACCTTGGAAATGATAAAACACATTGCAAACTATGAAACTGGATATCAAAAAATTTGGATGCCATGATTATAATTTTAATGCATGTTTAAGTTCATGACAATAGTTTTTGGAAAGTGCGGTTGTCCAATGTTATTTTTCAATGTTTACATTATCATCCTCTTTATAAAAATTACACAATAAATGTCTACTGGATAATGGGTGAATATTTGAGATCTTGGTTCCCTTTAATTATAGCATAGTGTTCTGGGGTCACTTTTAGTTTAATTTGAGTATCCCAAAAAAACCAAAAAAATTGAAAAAAATAATGACCACATATAGCAATGTTCTATCCAAATGTGTGGCATCTGGCACATAGGGATCATGAATCCATAGTTATATTGCACAAAGTTAGAATTTATATCTCTATTGCAGATCATGTAATTGACAATATGTGTGGCTTCCGGAACTTGGGGATCGTGAATCCATAGTTTTCTTGCACAGAGTTAGTCTTTTCATATCTATTGTGGTTAAAAAATTAAAAAATCAAAAAAATAAAAAAAAAATTGATACTCATCTTACGTTTTAATTTAATTCCCACCCAGCGCTTCCATTTTTTCCCCTTCAACAATAAAATGGGCCCCATGACTTTTGTGATGCACAACAGTTTATCATGCTTAATTGAAATTGGATGAAATGTGGTGATAAATTTGAACAAAAGAATGGGCTTGGGCTTGGGATATTCTTATAAACTTAGAAAGTTTTAAGTAATTTGGATGTGTTTTATAATTTTATTGGTATGAGGTCATTCGGTGAGCAATTTATATTAAAATATTTTTGGAAAAGGGGAATTCAAATTTCATATTTGATATATATTTTTCTTGGGACTAAAAAAACTCAAGATGAGGGGTGTGATTAGCTGCTGAAAGTGGATAATATTCATTATCATTATATTAATATTTATGTGTTCCAAAGTCCTTAAACATAATTTTTAGGGAATTATAGAAATTGAAATTCATTTCTCATCTTACTTTCAATTGATGTTTAAAATGAAAATTTGGTCCCAATAATAATATTCTTCTGGAGAACGTTATATTCATATTTTGAATTTGATATTTTGGTATATTATAGGTCAATTTTTGGAATATTTTATCATTTATTATTGATGGATAACTCCCAGGAGAAGTTGATGATTTTTGGGGATGAATGCAGAACTTTTCGAGAGAATGCATAATAGGCCAAAGGCCCATTAAACAAATGTGGGGCACAAAAAACAAGCCCAATGAAGATCAAATTTTTTATAGTAGAAAGAAAACAATATGAGGATCATTTTATCCAACTATGGTCAGAGCATATTATAAAGTTTTCTTGATGATAAAGGTATCTGATGTTGAGATTTTAATTGTGGGACCGATATGAATGCACATAATTTTGTCCCACCATTTCGACCATAACATCCAAACGGGTGTGACAAATTTCTTGAAATTGTATCAAATAATAGAGTATATATGGAAGAGAATATTTTGCATCTAAAACCCCTCAGGATATAGCTTACTTTGATTCCAAATTCACATGTCAAAATGGTGGACGAATCTGGATGAAATTTCCAGGTCAACATCAAAACGTCAAAATCCCTTAATTTTCTCACCCTCCTTTTGACTCTCTAAATTAATGGGGGAAGAATTTATTTTGGTGGGGTGTCTATAAGGCTCGTAATATTCCTATATAAAGAGTTGGTGGTGAAGATAATTTTCATCTAATATTTTCCTTTTGATTGAAGTTTTTATTTTTTTCAATTGTAATTTGCTGCTTTCTTTTTGTAACCGCATCGTCAATTTCCCTAATTTAAGTTTTTCTTTCACGTTAAATATTATAATAAAAGTTTTTCTTATTCTTCAATTCTTATTTTACTTTTTTCACACATTGATACTATTGAATCAATGTGTGTATTTATTCACGCCAACACTTGTGAATTCATCACACAATGGTGGAGTGTTCATTTTTCAATTTTTTTCTTCTTCATCAGTCCCACTTCTTTAAGTCAACTACCCGCTTCCATTGATATAATAGAATTAATGGAGGGATAACCTTTTATCAGTTAATTTGAGGGAGTTGCATGGGGTGAATTGAAAGTAATTTTATGTTATTAAATTTTTAAATTTGATATTCATTTTAAGAGTTATGTTCTTTGATTTATCTTCTTATTTTAAACGACATTAACGAAAACACATTTTCAGTGCTAGTACAATCAAATTCGTTGTATTAATCATTTAATTGACCCTCTAAGTGAATTCTTTATTAGCCTTGAAATTTTTTACGTATTAAATCATTGAATGATATTGAGGAGTTATTTCATTTAATGGATACATATTGAACAAATGAATAGAAAATCCAAAAAAATCAAATACATCAAACCAAGCACTAGAGTCAACCTAGGATCGACTCATCCTAATTAATCATTTTAATTATAGTAATTTTTTTGTTCTTTAAATCAAATCACAATTTTCTTCAAATCAATCAACACCATAGTTGGCCACATTATAGCCAATCTCACATCCATCTTTAGTGCCTCAAGGTTTCTTCTTCAATACCAGTGTATTAGATCCCTACTAGTACTTCAACGACCGCTTTTACCAGTAGGGTAATTTTGGGTACAACTACATGGTCATTCCATTCTATAGCATCCAAACCACATCCCTCTATGCTGACATTCATTCCCGACTAAATTTTATCATAAGGGAGTTATTCTGTGACCGACCAAGAGAGCCTAGTAAAATTTCATCATACACGGAAAAAAAACATGGTGGAACGTCTGGGGACTAATCTCTCAGACACCATTCGAAGAGATGCCATTAAAATTTCCAAGGTTACATCGCATATTTTTAGTCATGGGTTTTGGTGGATTTATCTATCTTAGAATTGAGGATATAATTAGTCAACTGGTTGCTGGTCAGGATTAAATATGGCAACTTGTGTCTCGACTCACTCTGGAAGAGTCGACATCATATCTGGCGGCTACAAGAAAAAAAATTATTGATGAAGTTTACAATCATGTTGGGATGATTGTGAAGTTCTAAAACAAACACATGAAGAAAGATTCTCTGTTGGATATTCTTGAATAGGAAGTGGAGCAACTAAGAAATAAACTAGAATTACTCAAATAGGATCGAGCTCAGGTGACAACTACCATTAAGTAAGGCTAATGGAAATTGATGGAGGGAGATAGAAAAGGATTTCAATCCATGAGAGAAGAGGGGGTTTTGCGTGTGAGAATAGAATATGAGACTGATAACGTATTTATGTTTCACCAATACATTGAGGAATCTCACCAATTGTTGATGCAGATTTGCGACTCCTCCAATTGTCTCCTGTAAATGTATTATCTTGTTCTCAAGGGGAGGCTCCAGGTTCTGGATGCCCACCATATATTTTCAAGGAATATGATGGAACTGATTTACCTCCAAATTTAATCTCTTTTCCTTTTCATGTCAACATAATTCAATCACATGTTAATTTTGAACCATTACTTGAAATCAGTGAATTGAGATAACTAAATCAAGAAATAATTTTCTCCTGAGCCAAGGGACTCAGCGAACATAGTTCGACAATTTCTGAGGTTAAATAGAATATCAAACGAAATTTTTTGTCTATTTTATTATTACACTATTTTTTTCCTAAGCCTACTTGACATGTGATTAGAGGTCATTACGTAAATTTTCTGTAGGCTGTCCTTTGGGGGTTTCTGGCCTAACAAGCATTGAACCTTTTATGATGGATCAATTTTTTTTATGATCCAATACCAAAAATTTACCTAGATGTGCCTTCAGAGGATTTTCCCTATGGAATTAAAACGTCCTTTTTTGGGTAGTTCACAATCCTTTCAATCAAAGCTAATACTAATGTTTTAGGTCTGACATCTTTGGAAAAATTTAATGGAGTCGGGCCCCATCTTGGGACCATTATTCAAGAATGTTCGAGTTTACTTTAGTCGTGGGTTAGGAACTTTTCGTGGCCCATGATTTTTGGATTCTAGACATGCATGGGGATCATGAGAGGCATTTGGCATACAGAGGTATGAAATGAATCTCCTAAAGAAAAATATTCCTTTGATTAATGGCCATTTTTTGGAGATTTATGAAGATCCACTAGGGTATGATGTTCATAATCAATCAGTGGTTTCCCAAGGTCATTGGCCTTCAATTTCTGATGGTATGGTGGAATTTTCCACATTTTGGATTTATGTTGACGTTGGGATCCAAAATTGGCGGTGAGATTGTTTAGTGTTATCTGAGAACATTAGGAAAATTCATATCATCCTTGAGTGGGAAATTTTTCCCACACATTTCTTAAATGTGTTATGGAGAGTTGGTAAGTGGTAAATTCAGTTAAGAGCCTTTTCTATGTCAATGGAACTTGAGAGGAAGGAGGTGTGTATTCCATAATCTAGGAGTTTTCCAAATCTGGGGGTGTGATGTGTTGTGAACGTCATTTGAGTGTATAGAGGATGGAAAAGATTCTCCAGGGGAAGAATATGCCTTTGATTGCAGTCCATTTTTTTGGGAGACATATGTAGAGCCATCGGGGAATGATTTTCATAGTCATTCAAAGGATTACATAGGAAACTAGCCTTCTTCCTCTGATGGCCTTCGAGGATTATGGATATTGATAATTTTCTGAATACTGTGCATGATATTTGACTAGGGGTTCCCCTAATCACAGAATGTGGATTTTTAGCTGATCATTTTTGGGGAAACACATAACTGAGTGGCAAAACATTTCCTTTGTATGCGGATAAAATTCATGCGTAGGGATGAGATATATTTTAGAAACCTAAAAAGATAACAGGGTTGGTCTGAGCCCATATGTTCTGATATATCTAGGATGTATGAAAGGAGCAAAATGTAAACCATTAAATTGAGGGACATTGAATTATGAGGCATGGAATGATGCTTGGAAGCCACTGGGAATACTGCGATAGGAGAGGAATCTCATGAGGATGAATTGTCCTTTGATTTATATCCATTTTTGTGGCTGAAGTATGCAGAGACACTAGGGAATGATATGTATCATAAATCAATGGTGTCCGTAGGACACTGGCCATCCATCTATTATGGCCTTGGAGGGTTATGGAGATTCACGATCTGTCAAAGAACAGAGTATGGAATATTGAAAGAGTGTATCTGGACATATTATGGACATTTGGTCTATGATTTACACATGGAATGGTGTCCATTATGTAGATCCGGCCCGTACATAGGGTGTGGTATTCATTCAATCTTTGAGATACACGATATTTTAACATCACATGGCCAGGACACAGATTTCCTCTCATTGGAGATAACTGTGACATTCCTTTTAGCGTCGTTCTTCTAGGACCTAATTCTTGGATAATTTCTTCATAATGTCACAATGGACCTTTTGACAATATACCTATGCTTACGTGAGCTATGATCAGTGTGAGAAATAAAGGATTAAAAGGATACTGTGTCACCATCTAAAAAATAGTTATTTCAACATTAGGGGGAATTATTAGTCTAATGAAATGGATTTGTAGTTTAACATCATGTGGTGAGGACAGTTTTGGCCTTGCAGATTAATGTTGTGTGGTGAGGATTATTTTAGAGAATAATTTTAACGTCGTGCGGTGAGGATGGTTAGGGATTTGGAGTTTAATGTCATGTGGTGGGGATGATTATGAACTTACAGTTTAACATCATGTGGTGATGATGATTTTTCGTATACATAGGTCTTCAAATGTATCATGTTAATCGTAGTCAGTGTGTTCTGGAATTCCTTAGATGTGGGTGATGATAGAAGGTGTAAACTATAGTCCCAGGGGAAACAAGAATTAATAGGGATAACATGGGGATTGAAAACCATTCGTTGTACTGAGGTGGGAGAGGACTCTCCTAAAGATGAATTTTCCTTTGATTGAATTCCTTTTTTTGTGGGTTACATATGCAGATCCACCGAGGCATGTTCTACATAGTCAACCAATGATGTCTACCAGGAATTGGACATCTATCTTAGACGACCTTGGGTGATTTTGGGGATCCATGTTTTCCTGAGGTATGGAGGGTGAAAAACAGAAAAGGTGGGCCTAGGAATGTGATAATATCCAGACCTTGATTAACTGTGACCTTTGTGGACCTTCCACATAGGTTTGACCCCTGCATTGGGGAAAGGGGAATTTTTTTTTGTAGTTGGTTGGGCTAGGATGTCGAATCCGAGCATCACTACATATTTTGCGAGGGAAGGAATGAAGCCACAAATAGTTATCGATTTTCCATTGAAAAGTTTTTTTAAGTGTTAGGGAAACTTGATAAAATTTTGGTTTTACTTGATATGGGTATCAGGCCTACCATACTCCTTATATTTTATTTGGGTATGAGAATCCATAACAATGATCCTATTCTCACATGAGTTATACTTGTTGTGAGAAACAATGAGTTGTTATAGAGTCTCCTTTGAATGTGCAAGATGACAAAGAATATTGGTGTTGGGCCATGATTAATGATCGAGACGTCGCTGCGTATCTTGAGAGGGTATGAATCAAGCCGCATGTAGTTTTTTGCGTGCCCCGTATTAGATTGTCTTGGTTTAATGAGTAGGGGAATTTTCATTCTACCATTCACAGTTGTCAGGTCTTCCATGTTACCCAATATATGATCTTCGTAAAAGAATCTATATGACCAAACCTAAGCTCACTGGATTTATACTCGATGTGAGAAACATGTAGTGATAAGGGTTTCCTTTAGGAATATGTGTATATATGGGGTGTGATGGAGGAATGTTTTTATATATGAAGGCTAGGCCATGATCGAAGATAGTGGAATCGATGTGTATCCTACTGGGGCATGAATCCAGCCACACATAGTTCTATGAAAGATCATGCAATTTATTATCATCCAATTAGAATGTTTTATGCTATGTATTTTAACATCTTATGGCGAGGACATGTTCCTTACTACTTTACACCTTGGGAAAGGATGGTGACACTTAGTTTAAGGTCTTAGAGTTTGGACCATGATATGGGAGCATTTGTAACACATATTTTAGGGTCATTGTGTTAGGACCATGATATGGTGGTATTTTTTTATGCATTGTTACTAATATTTTAAGGTCATAGATCTTGAACCGTGGTATGGGATTCATTCCGTATGACTCATAGTTTAGGGTCATAGATCTTGGACCATAATATAGATGGAATTTCAGTTTAATTTCATGTTGTGTTGATTAGTACTGTACAGTTTAACATCATGTGTCTAGGATGTTGACTCATAGATTACAATATTTGATCTTGGATGTTAACATGGTGGATTGGTCGTTACACATAGTTTATGATCTTATAGGATCAACCATGTCATTGTAGGCATCCTTTATATCTCACAATTTATGGTCATAGGGATTGAAATTATGCGTAGGAGTGATATAACTCATAGTATAGGGTCCTTGAGTTTAGAATAATGCACAAGGGAATTTTTAGGTGAAGTATTTCTTCAAGAACATCTCATTTGTGGTAGATGAGACGATAATTCTACCCATTAATAACAGTGTGTATGCTTTATTGGAATATACACTATTTATATCATACGATACTAAAGATTTGGTTATTTCTTTGGGGGAATATTTTGTAGTATCATAGGGGTTCTTAGGACTAACAAAATTTACCTTTCAAGGAAATATCCAAGGAATACATTTTTATTGACGGCTTGTGCAATCCGATTTTGGATGATTTCCAAATGTTGTAGAGTGTTCATCTTTTTTTAGTTAAACTTCTCCAAATCATCAAACCATTATTGGGATTGGTTTCCATGGACAATTGATCGCTAATGGCTACAGGAAGTGATGACACTTGTATTTCTATAGGATGCACTTCCTTTTCCCCTTATTCTAGTGAGTGTAATGTTGCCTATGTGGCAGTGCTGGTCATTGTCCAGTGATCCCACAAAGCCTGAAGAAGATTATATGGCCATGATTTATTATCCTTATTGACAAGCTTTTGAATAAATTTGGACAGAGTCTTGTTAAAATCCTCTATCATCCCATTTTCCACTACATTGATGTCAGATAGTCGGTTGGCCTTGATTCCATATTCCTGGTATAGCCTAACCAGCTCAACAGAGCAGAAGTTGGTACTGTTTTTTGTCATTAATGTCTGTGGGACACCAAATATGGTGATAAAGTTTCCCTTCACATAGATGATGAGTTTTTTCGCCTAGATATCCATAAGTGTTATGGTTGTGGCCAATTTAGAAATGAAGTCAGTTTCTCTGAGTATGAACTTTTATTTTCTAGTTGCAGAGGGAGGATATGGTCTCACAACACACATCACATAG
Organism: Viscum album; assembly: GCA_963277665.1. NCBI lineage: Eukaryota > Viridiplantae > Streptophyta > Magnoliopsida > Santalales > Viscaceae > Viscum > Viscum album. The sequence goes on along the minus strand of OY728121.1, from coordinate 1,146,977,435 downwards.
GTGACGAATACCCAAGATTACCTAGCCGTATGAAGAAACTATAAGGTGGGGTGTTGTATGAAATTATCATGAACACGGTAGGAATGGAACTCCTTAGTTAATATGGAGAGATCCTCTATCATAGTGGGCCAGTAATACCCAAGCCTCTAGATTTGGTGACAGAGCATAGTTGTGGACTATTGTTCTCCAAAAGATCTATCATGCACTTCTATAATGATGGCAGAAGTCTCCTCTCCATTGATTCACTTGAAAAGAACTTTTTCAGGGTTTCGTTTGTAGATAACCATCTCGTGTTTCAGCCCATAGTACATCGTAAAACTGACTACCCACCTTCAGACCAACTCCCTTTCAGCTCTAACTGGTGGGAGTTCCCCATTCCAAATGTAATTTGTGATTGGTGTCATCCAACCTGTGGTATGACCATAATGCTCAGGGATGTGGCTAATTTCATCAATTTCAATCGTACTACTCTGGATGAATGGAATGAAAATCTGATGGTGAGCAATGATAAAGACTGTTTCATCCCGGTCAGGATCTTCCACAGCTGTGTATTTATTTTCCAAAGCGTTAGCTTCAGAATTCTGTGAACATGGGACATGATTCAACGTTGGTTATGATGGGAATTCATCCATCAGTGCACGAAAATAGTTCATCATGGGATCCAATACATCATTCTTGATAGAATATTCACCATTGACCTGTTTGATGACTAGCTTTGAATCATCTTTTATTTTTAGGGGTTTGTCTTGCACCTAGAGTACCAATTCCAGTCCTAAATTGAGGGCCTTCTACTCCACTTCATTTATCGTACACCATTTCGAAAGTAGGGAAGAGGAATCCAATATATAACTTTTGAAATATACGAGTACGAGTCCAAACCCCACATTTTTTAGCATGGGATCCTCCATACTTTTCCCATTCAGGCTTCGGTTAGCACTATCGATGTACATTTTCCACATCTAGTGGTTCCCCAAGATGGAAAAATATCCTTCATCTGGTCGGTCGACATCCAACATTGTTGTTTCATTTGAGGGGTGCTCGGCCAGGAATTCTACTAACTCATTGTCATTAATGGCCTTTGGGGAACACACCATATTCCAAAGAGTTTCTGGATGACTTCCCATCATGGTATGACCCCTTTAATAATTTGACACTTGAGGATATACATGATAGTTTTTCAGTGGGAGACTAGGTAGACCTCATGGTTCTACAGGTAATTCCTGAGATTCTGAACATCGACGATTCGGGCTTAGCCATTCTTTTCAATATCGAAATATTTTGTTTTGGCATCAATCATTGTCCGACTGAGGTATTAGCAGATTTTATCATTGTCGGTATCATTTTTATTCATTAGGATGGTGCTTAATGTCCATTCCAGGGAAATTAAGTATTAAATGAGCAGTCTGCCCTCAACTGGAGGCATGTAAACCGATGGGATTAAGAGATATCTTATGAGGTTTTCAAATCCTTCTTAACATTAATTATCCCATTAATATTCAACTCATTTATTCATGAGATTTGTCAAAGGTAAACATTTACATTCATGGTAGGATATGAAGCGTGAAATGTATGTGAGGTGCCCCTACCAACATCTCAAATCATTGAGGTTTCGAGGTGGGGACATTCCAATAATGGATTCCATATTCTCGGGGTCGACATAAATTCCACAATGGCGTATGATGAAGCTGAGGAATTTTAACATGTTAATTCCAAAGGAACATTTTAGGGGATTCATCTTTAAAAATTGTTGTCTCAATTTGTTGAAGAAAGATTCAAGGTCTTCCGGGTGGTTCTAATGATGTCGTGACATAACCACCATGTCATTGACATAACACACAACTAATTTTCCCAAAAACTTCTTGAAGATACGATGCATGTTGTGCTGATATGTGGCTCCAAAAATATTAAGCCCAAATGGAATCACTTTCTATCATAACACACCCTGAGGGGCCCTAAAAGCAATAGCTGCTTCGTCCCCTCGAGCCATCTAGATTTCATTGTATCCAGAATAGTCATCCCTAAATGAGGGGGCTTTGTATCCTATTATATCATCAATCAAAAATTCATTGATCAGGACTAGGAATTAGTATTTTGGGACATGATGATTAATGTTCCTGTATTCAATGAAAATTTTAATCTGTCCATTCTTCATTTTGATATGAACTATTATCGCTAACTAGATCAGATATTCGACATCCCGTATAAAGTTTTCATTGATCAGTTTGACTTCTTCAGCCTCTATTTTGGTAGCATTCATCCAGTTCATCCTTCTAGATGCCTATTTATAGCCCTGGTGAACTTCTGGTAAACCCAAATGATGGGTGGTGACTTCATGATCGAGGCATGGTATCTCTATGTAATTCAGGGAGAACACATCTTGATTCTTCTTTAGGAAGGTGGTATAAGCTTCCAATTATTCAATAGTAATGGCCAAGCTGATTAATATGGGCTATGGGTCATTTTCAGTTCCCAAATTTATCTTCCTATGTTCATCACTGGTGGTGGAAACACCTTCTTCAAATGTAGGATGGAAATCATTGAGATCTTCTTCCTATTCATCTTCATTATCTTGGTCATCATCCACTTCTGATAGAAAAGGGATTTTTGAGATAACATCACAAATATTTGGAAAGAAATCGTTTTTTTTTCTTAGTTCATGACGCAAGGGCAATTCGATGTCAAAAGGATGGACTAGGAGCATCTTTTAGAGGTCTTTTCCGGACAATACATGAGTCATCCCGCTCTTTTGTGTCTTTGGGATTGGTGGTCATCGTAGAGAACCTGTATACAACTAAGTTTGTATCCAGGATAATAATTATGCATTCAACATGGATGATGAGTAGTTTACACTCCTCCCCATGATGCTAGAAAGGGTTAGGGGGAGCCATCTCTAATCCATTTGTGGAATTGATCTCATCATCATTGTCGGCCGAAATATTCATTCCTTCTGACTCATAGAACCCTGTGTTGATGTAATAAGACTCATAGAACTAAAACGGGGATTTATCAGTGGGAAACATACTATTTTTTCCATTAGTGGAATATTTAATGCAATGATGTTATGATGATAGAATTTCATTTTGCTGATGCAGCAAAGACCACCCTAACAGAATGTCAAAACCCATATTTTGACACACCCCCAAGAACTCATAATCTGATATGAGATCTTTGAACCAAATTTTAATCACGATTCATCCCAAATTTTTGGTCACTTTCTTGGTATCCCAATAGAGTTTTAGTGCATGGTGTCAAGGTTTCTTTATCATATTCCAGTTAAAGAAGCGTTCTTAGAGGGATGGGGTTAATTCCAGAGCCATTGCCGATGAAGATCTTCCGAACATGAGTTCCTTTTATCTTGTCGAACACATATAAGGGACTTTTGTTCCCTTTCCGGACCACACCTTCATCCATATCTATATAGGAGATGAGGATATGGCATTCTTCGAGATTGGTCTCTATTCGGTAGACTTCAGCTGCTGCTACTTCATCCTCAAACTCTCGGGGACTTATTAAGGCTTCGATGGGTGCCTCCCTATGATCTTCGAAAAAACTCAACGCATCCAGGATTGAATGTTTTCCTAGTAATGAGGAAATATACTTTAAAATTTCATACTTACGCTATAAATTTCGAGGCTTCCGGTCTTGGGGTTGTTCTTTTATTGATATTTTTGTGGTCTGAGCTTTGGATGTAGAAGTTTCAACCTCTGTAGCAGGGGCCGACAGTGTTGCATTCCATTCCACATTTGGCCGAACTGGTCTACCTATATACCTTGGGCAGTTTGGTAAATTTTATTACACTAATGGATACTCCAAGATATATGGTAAGGGATTTAGTCTGAAAAGGGAAAAGGAGATGATTATCGTTGCATCTTCTGACGGGTCCCTCCACTAGTTTCCACAATGTTAATTATTTGACATGTGGTGTGGCTAGTAATTTGACTCCTGCCATTTTCATGCCTTACATGGAACATTATTCCTATGTTTATTCTTCCTATGGATCTCTAGATGGGTGTTTGTAATTCAGGTTTATGGACATAGTCTCTAATAGAGATGTGGTTCATCGTGTGAATGACCTTAATTGAGTGGAAGATTAGTTCATGATCTGATACTTTTCATGTATGATGACATCCTTATAATGAAACTATTTTGAGGGGTAGTTCTCCTGGAACCATTTGGCGGGGTAGTTCCCATTGAATAGTTTGGTAGCGTGTTTCCCATTGAATCGTTTGGTGGGGCAGTTCTCGTCTGAAATTGGCAACACTGAACTCGGATTTGGTGTTATCTCACCTTCTTTATCGTACTCTTTTCCCTTCACTACATTAGACTACCATAGGGCCAAGGAGGGTGGATGTGTTTTATTATGAGATTTTGTGGGTGCAATAGGTTGTTTCAAAAACACCCAGAGGATTACGTGGACTCGGTTGATGGTATTCTGGATCATCCAGTTGTCAAATATGTTTCCTTCTTACTGTTGACTTTTTTTCACTCAACATTTTCTCCTGAGTCTGAGGTGAAAACATACGCTACTTGTGATGGTGGCGGGCCCAAATTGACATGCCCAGAATCCACCATAATTTGTAATAAATCCTAAAGAAATCATTCTTGGATTTTGTACCCAAGTATCTGGTGATATAGAAATTAATTTGGATGGTCATCGAGACACACTTCATCGGCTTGCTTTGGCTGTGGCAGCTAGAGAAGATTTCAAATCATGGAGGCTATGAAATAGTCGCAGACTAGGTCATCTCAGAATTAATAAACATTATTTCATAGTTTATTAAAATAATTTATTTTAACACCCCATCAATCGTCTTTCTGAGGTTGGGGTGGCAATTGGTATCCATGGGTCCCACATGTATTGGTGAGGGCCTCATAACTAGGTATTGTGGTAGGGGTGTCTTAATCATGATATAAGTCGCTTCATTTTTCCCATTCTTTTCCAAGGGGAAATAAGGGCCACATGGGTATTATGGTTTGTTCTTGTTAAGGAGTCTTCAATCCTTTGGGAAATGAAATATAAGTCCTTAAACCCATTGGTGTATTTATTGGGATGAGCGGAATTCAGAATTTATCTCGACTATTATTGATCCACATGGATAGCATCTCATCTGAGGGGAGTAGTCGGTTTTGGGTATATGTTAGGAATTTCCATATAGATATGATGTTTGAGACTCTGTCATTTTCTCATTGCTTGCAGTTCATGAAATAATTGACCTTCGTCTTGGGCAGCGTCGAACTGAATTGGAAGATAAAATGTCACTGGAGGTCCTCTGAACCTGTAATTGAATAATCTGTAAGCCATTTATAATATAAAATAGTCGATCCCTACTGTGTTCGTATAATGATAAAAGGTTTTATGGCTTCATGCTGCTCTGGGGTTCTTATCATGCGGTCATAGTATGACATATAGTGCATCAAATGATGTTTTGGGTCCCCCAATCCATTGAATACTAGGAATAGGGGGTTCCTAACATTTGGTAGCAACTGAACATTGACCAACCACTCATGGTAGGGTTCTTGATCTGTTTTTATCAAAGTGTTCCACCCTTTCATGTCTTCTAGTCAGGCTATTAGCAGCTCAACAATTCTTAAGAGCCATTGATGTGTATACTGTCCGAATTGAGATTGATCTGGCATGTTAGTGGCCATGATTGGATATGCTATTGTAACTGGAATTTGTGGTGGATATCCAGCTATGGGAATCATTTGTGGGTTTACTGTGATATATTCTTGTTGACTTCCAAGTGGGGGAAATCTATATGTCCTTCCAAGGGATGGTTTAACGGTCCTTCGGGCTTTGCTTCATTCATGGGGATGAGTGCCAGCGGTATGAGCACTTCTTCTGGGAGCACCTACTGACGTTCTGTATAGGGAACACACCGGTGTGATAACTCACTCGATGTAGCTTGAAATTAATTCATCTCATCTCTTTCATTTCGTCCTCTTTATTGGAAACAATTTCCTCTAGGGTAAGGGATGCACTCTCATGGGGAGGAGGAGGTTTTCATAAATGTCCTTGAATTTATTTTTCTCCTTATTTTAATTTCATGGGGGTGGTAATGTCTGATTGACCAAGGGGGAAACCAAATTTAAAAATACCCTCTTCTTCCTGGTATTCACACCATCACGCTTGGTTTGGAAAACCTATAAAAGGGAACCAAATTCCTTTTCAAATTCCCCCCTACGTCATTTCCTCTGAGATTTGTGGGGTGGGCGGTCACAACGCTCACTGAGGAATGCCACATTGGGGATGGTGTACCCGGTGCGTAATGGTAGGGAGGATTCATGCACCCATTATTGTACTTTCTCCTTCTATTCTATTGTATTCTTTGGGATTCTTTACAATGGATGACCTGAAGGGAGCCAATGTCTTAACACATAACGCGCCATTGTCTTGAAGGGTGCGAACGACGAGAAGGGGTGGAACGGATAAATCCTATGTCCATCTTTCATTATATATGGTGGAATAAGGATGTCTACCAAGAAAGGATTTGAGGTAAACAAGCACCCATTCTTGTGGGCTGGGGTTGTTCCAGTTCTCATGTCCATGTGCTACAACCTGGATTTGTTTGTCTTAGGGGGGAATTATGATTTAAAAATACCCTGAGCCCGATGGATCGGGGTTGTTCCCATATTATGGTAGCAGATGCCGCTATTTCCACCCTTTAAATTTCACGTACACCCACGTGGGAGGAATCCAATTGTGGAATTGGGACTGAATGAAGTCTGTGGTCTTTTGAAGACATGATCACTACATTCTGGTTGGAATCCCATGGGTAGGAATTCTGCTGCATGTTCACGGTCTCTTGACACATATGTTTTTTGATGGATTGATCTCTTTGGCCGTGATTCTTTTGAAAATTACTCTGGGCCAGCTTTTCATTGAGTATCCCATCATTCTTGAGATGGGGTTTTATTACTGTTTCCTATGGATGATAACATTGCCAGATGTCATTTCTATTAGGGAATTCTAGACACGACATGGGTTGATGTGTAAATCTCCCATCTTTCTTGAGATGGGGTTTTATTTTATTCTGAATCTCCATGTTCTCCCCACTCCCAAATGTTAACTCTAGTCAGGGTACTGCCAATGAGGTGACACAATTTATACATTGCATGGAGTCAAGCTAGTTCAAAGATTTTTTTTTGCTTTTCTGACTATCGAGGCCTTGCATACGGGAGGGTTTCCTAGTTTATTAGACAGTGAAGCTCCACTATCATGCTTACATGGTCCACATACCCATTATAGGTGAGGAATTATTCATTCATCATTCGATTATTTGTATATATTTTGATGATAATGTCATTTGTTCATTCCCTAGACAACTCCCCTGGTATGTTGAATTGATAAGTGGTCGTAGGCTAATACATCACTAGTATATTATCCCAAGCTAGTTTTATTATCACAAGAAAAATATAATGTTTTTGTTCTTCCAGAGGCTCCACTACTTGATATTCCCATATCAACTTCTTCTTGATGATTTCATTCCATGAAGAAGGACTGGTGGGAAACTTATCGATCTGCGGACACCACGAGGGTGGCTTTGATGAAGAGGATGACCCTGGTCCATCATCTAGTTGAGAATGAATATAACTCATTATCGATCGGGTGCCTATTGTGTCTGAATCCTCTTTGAGCACCTCATTATAAGATTTCATTCACATATTTGTTCTAGAAAGGGGGTTCCTTCTTTCCAACATGTATTTTGGTTGCAGGAAGTACATTTTATATTGGTTCTATGATAGCGAGGACAAACAAGTAATATTGATGCCCAACTGCATGAATTGTTGTTATAGAATGTTCCATGGGGAGGACCTTCATGGAGATATTTAGAATGGGGATGACCTTCTTGTAGCTCGACGTCATTGTGGGGAGGTCCTTCACAACAACTGTCTTTCCAGGGAGGGATTTTTCAATGACTGTCATCCTGGTGAGGACAACCATCTTGACTTGATATATGGCTACATAGAGTGTTTCTGCAGTGTACATCTCAGGGAGGACCTTAAGGATGTACTAAAATGAGGCCCTTCTCTTTTCTTGGAGTTACTGTGGGAAGGACCTTAAAGGTAACTACCATGGTGGGGGGCCCTTTGCAATGATTGTCATCATGGTGAAGACTACCATCATGACTTGATGTCAGACTATCGGGTGAAGGATATTTGTAGTTTATACACTAGGGAGGACCATTAAGGTGAACTATAATAACAGGGGGAACATCTTGCTATTGTATATTCAGATCAAGGGGAGGCCTACCCTAATGTTCATATGGAGATAGGCTCTCATTATCGATCATTCTAGACCCATAGACTAGGCCCTCGTGGGTGCACTGCGGAGGACCTTCAGAGTTACTGGGAGCGACATTACGGGGAGGTCCTTTGCAACTGCTACTTCCATATCCAACATTTGGTAATTGAATTAAAGTGTCTTTACCTATTTTTTATATATGATTGAGGGCATCGAGAACCCTAGCTTCCAGCAGAGTAGGATCTTGTACGTTTTCATCATTTTATGGTTGCCTTTTGGAGATTTTCATTTTTATGTTCTCTCTTCTGGGAAACTAGGGCCATATACTATTAGTAATGGACGTCATATCTGGGTCACGGTCTTTTTGGGACATGTGATGTCATCAGGATACACCAACATGCATCATGATTTTTGGGAGACATATATGTATGCCCGGGAGTAGCCAACACATTGGAACAACATCCCCTAGTTGAAACAAGTATTTTTTTCCCGATCCAGATGTCTGTATGTTGTGGGATTTTTCCATTTAACCTAATTCACTAGAGAAGTGTTGAATAACTTATCCAGAGTGACTAACTGATTTTGAGAGTGAGTGATTCTGTTTGAGGAAATCGGGTCGTGAGACCTATTTCTCACCATTGCTGCTGATGCAATGGTATCATGGAATGGTTGGAGGATATGGTCTGGGATCGACATATGATCTTCAATCATTTAGAAGATATTATGAGATACATCTTTTGATGTAATGGGTATGAAAGCCCATTATAATGTTGTAGAAAGAGTTTGTGCCTACTTCGGTCCTCCATGAGTTGCCAGTAGATACTGGCAGTTCACCTGTGTCGGGAGAGAGGAACGAGTTTGTCGCAGATTTTCTTCACTAGTTTCCACTGTACATGACCTGTGGTCTTAATATTCATGAGAAAGGACTTTCATAAACTTTATTTCCTTTGTATTTTCATCACATGCATTGTTTGAATCCACATGAATTTGAATCTGCCTGTATTTGCTTGCCGCCCTATTTGGTTGGTGGGCTTGAAATGCGTCACCAGCTATTTGTGCGTATTTATAGCACATTGTTTCCCTATTTTGATGGAAGGATTTTTTTGTGTCAACAGATATCTGAATCTTACTATATCTAGATGCTCTGTCTACATGATGGGATAGGCGAGCACTAGCTAGAACATGCCTGTACTCGTATAGTGCCTATATATTTCTGTGGTGGGCTTGACTGGAGAGGGTAGAGTTTTTTGTCTTCCAATTTATTTTCATTGTGTTTGTATGAGGAAGCATTCCCTCATGGAAATGGGTGATAGTGTGTTCTTGGTCATGTGTTCTCCACCCTTGATGGCCATCCTGAGGGGCCCTAGTCTCCTAGACTTTGGATTGTGCCCTCACCATAAGTTCCTCCTTGGCAGGAGGAGGTCTGTTCATCTGGTGTCAGAAATGATTCTCTCTAAAAGGTGCCAGTGGGTAGGGCCTATGTGCCATTGAGATAAATTCATCAGGATTGACTTCATCATACACCCTGAATTAAGGGAGGTAGTCATTGTCACATTCCGAGGATAGGCTCCTGAAACTATTTTAGATGTCCACTGGGGGCACCTTTAGATGAGGTACTGGTAGTGGCTGAAGAGCTTGCTGGAGGACCTTTGCAGACTAGAGGGCTTGTCTTTCAGCTGCCAGCATGGGGAGATTGCCATTTTGGTGGTTCTCATGGATCAGCGTATTGGACACCCAGCGTGGAAGACATTTGATAGGTGAAGCCCCCTAGTCTGTAAAGGTCCAGCAGTTAGATCTTCATCCAATTCCAGTACCTCATCACTGATGTGTGCATATTCATGGATCATGGGGATTTCATTTGGATCAATGTTTTCTCTACGGGAACCATAAATACCTGTATATGACATACAGACCACAAAACCTCATCAAAGTAGCATTCCTTTAAACATATTCATATTTTGAGAATAATCTTGGATCCCTACCCCGTTTATTTTGTAGCACGGTGAAGGGGACTATGTGTGGTGAGACTTCCACCATGGTTATGGATTCACTTTGGGTTCACCATTTTTTTTTTGCCTCTAAGATGGAACATTTTGCGCAAAATGAGGAAAACAAAATGGTCTGACGTGCAACGTCCTTTTTTATTTTATCATTTTTGTATAACCACAACCATGGTTATGGATTCACATCTTGATCACCATTTTTTCCTACCTTTGAGGTGGCTCGTTTACGGGCGGTGTGGAAATGGAATGATGAGGGTCATCACACATCCCATTTTCCATAGATTCAGGCCCTCGCTAAATTTTCTATTTCTTTATTTCGACTTTTTCAACATTATTATACAATAATGAAGGTTGAGTTAACCATGTGGGGAAATATTGGTCCAAGAGGGTGACTGAGTTGGGGAAAATCACTCGTTCAATTAGTCCTTCTCGGATAAATTTTTCTAGGATGGCCTTCATCAAGTTTATTTGTGGAGCCAGTGATTACCAAGAACCCTGGTATCCATGATTCATGGACCATCATTCCAAAGGCAGACACTCTTTGGCTAATGATTTGGCCAACGACAATTAAGGACTACATTGACCGAGATGATGGGAGGTCCGGCTCACCGTTCCCTTTAAAGGGAGGATTGTTTCCTTTTCTGGGACTCTACTATATATTTAAATCATGTTCATATGTTTGTGAATCCTTGTTTCATTCCCGAACAGTGTGTCCATGGGATACCCTTGGTTTGGAAGATCTTCATGAGCATGCTTATGTTTGATGCCACAGAGGTGATACTAACATAACAATATTATAAGGTGCTCTAGAGTTTATTGTCAACTAGGGGGGTTAGATAGTGACTCGATGTTGGGATCCGTCCCAAAAGGATGATGTTATACGTATCCTCAAGAGAGGAATCAGAATCCATGTAGATCATATGGTGTGGGGCTTACGCATTGAATATGACCATTTCATGGGACAAGATTGGGTGGACCCTTTTGGAATAAAAACCCTTTTGATAGTAGGGCTTATGAAAGGTGTCCTACGTTTTGTGATTTGGTCCAGAATCTGAGATCTCATAGTTCGGCTGTGTGGGCATTATGAATTGATGATTCCCATTTCATAGACATGATTGGGTGGATACTTTTGGAATGGACACTCTTTTGACCTTGGTCCTTCTAGCAGGCATCCACCATATACTGATTTGGTTAGGAATCAGAGTTCACAATGATTGAATGTGTGGGGATAAATCATGGGAGATTCCCATTTGATGAACATCATTTGGTGGACCATTTATATACAGGAACCCTTTTAATATTTATTCCTATAGAATGTGTCCTATGTATCCTGATTTGATCTGGAATTAGAGTTCACATAGTTCGAACATGTGGTGATTTTGAATGGAAGATTCCCATTTGACAGACACGATTGGGTGGACCATTTTGGAATGGGAACCTTTTTGATATCGAGCCTTCTGGGTGGCATCCTACATATCATGATTTGTTTTGAATCAGAGTTCTTGTAGTTTGAATATATGGGAACTATGCATGGGATCTACCCATTTTCTGTACATGATTGGGTGGGACCTTTTTGGATGGGCACCCTATTGAACTCGTACATTTTGGTAGGTGTCCTACATATCCGCATTTGGTCAGAAATAAAAGTTTATGTTGATAAAATGTTTTATAGTGTTGTGATCATTAAAAAAATCTAAGCCCATATGTGTCATGATCAGTGTGAGAAACAAGAGGATTTGAAGTATTCAAAAACTGAATGGCCTCCCCCTATTGGTGTTGGATGGAGAGCACACGGTGGAAGAGGTCGGGGAGACAATTGGAATTGGCATAGTGTGATGAACCATTCAATGTGAAATGGAATAGAAGGTCATCTGGTCCGAACTCAAAGGATATGGGACATACTTCAGTAGGGGTCCCCAGAGTGAGTTTGAGGAATTTCCGTAGTTTCGTCATCATCAAAAGGGGGAGTGAACATAACCTCTTAAACTGATCAGTATTTCACATTGAATGGAAAAGAAAGTGATCACCCTTAATCCCAAGAATAGGGAGGTTCACATTAACAGCCCAATGTCAGACTCCGAGTTACCAATGAATTGTAGACTCACATGCATTTTCAAAGCCTGTACCGTTTTTGGTAGGGCCTTATTGACTCCGCTTACTGTGGTAATGTATACTCAATGGGGAACACTGATGCACCCGATAGTCTAATCATACGAGTCCAATGGCATAAGATGAGGCTTTATCCTAGCATCAGACGATTGGATAGCAAAGGTATCATGGAGGAATATACTATATTGGAAGTGTGAGGTTAGAACTGGAAGAAACAATAACAAAAAACACCCTATTCCATGTACCAGTTTCTCATGCGGGATGGGGAAGGCTCTGCATATCATAATGTTATGCGGAAAGAAGGGTCATTCACATACCGATGTGGTAAACAATAATGGTTGTTTCCAACCATGTACCAATGTGGTATCTGGCTCACCATTCCTATTTGTGTTACATTCACTTAATGATTTGGTAGGTGGTGCTGGGTTCAGTCCACGTAGTGGTACGCTACGCAGAGGACCATATTGAAGGAGGGTCTGGGGAATTACCATTGGCTAGAAATTCATCTATGAGAAGTATTTGGTTCATGTTTTACCAGTTGGGTTTGCAGTTTAGATATCATTATTTTATTCCCCCTGTTATGGTTCATGGCTGGATGTACCTGCGAAGTAAGTGGTTCATGGTTCTCGCTTCGCCAATGAAACAAGAAAGAAACTGAAGTGCAACAATTAATTCCCCCTCAAAATTTCGTTGTATGTCCTTCACTCTACCCACCTTCTCCTTTATCTTTTCTAATATTATCCTTTTATAAGGAATTAGAGATTTCGTATCAACTGGTCATGAAACACCATTTGAGGAGGCCAATTGTAGTAATATTTTGTCTCGCGGAAGACTCAATCAACCGATGTTTGCAGAGTCTTTGGTTCACGATAATTTTTTGTGGATCCCAGCTTGTCCACTTAATAGACGAACTAAGGGGTTCATGGAATGGTACATGGATGGTATTTTGTGCAGATCTCCTTCAGCTGATGTGGTTAATAGTTTTCCTTGCTCACTGGTCATCGCTTCGTGTGCCAGTGGTTTGCGGACTGTCCCATATAAATGGCGGTCCGCGGTCCATCTTCATCATGTACCTTTATCAGTGACGGTACATAGGCCACTTGAAAACATGAATTCCTTAATGTTATTTTGATCAAATGTAACATAATATGAGTCCCTTCTCACTGATAAACATATATATATGTGCTTGATTTCTTCTCCAAAGAAATTGTGGGGGTAATACATCTCCTTGGGGATATTTTCAAGACCATACAATATCAATAATATATAAAATAAAAGGATAAAAAGTATCTTTTTATAATCATAATCCACGATTCTTTCCCATCATCAAATTTAAATGAATATAAAAAATGAATTAAATAATTTGTGTAGTAAAAAATTTAACAAAAGTTTGTTTTGGGTTATCCATGGAAAACAACACCTCATTATGACATTTTTTCAAATATCCCATGTTAAAATTCACTAAATTACTATTTTCCTTTGATTTCATGGGATTCCAATTTATTGAGTTCATTTTTACACCATGTCACACGTTTCTAAAGGTCATTAAACCATTTAAAAATTATTATTCTATTCTTTAATGTATATCATGAATCTAATAGATGTGTTGTGTACTCGTACACATAGAAAATAATAATAATATTGGTTTTCTATTATTTCATTTCATTATGAGGTTCTTTGAAAATTGATATGATCATTAAATGTACATTTTTGTGGTTTAAAATAATAAAAATATATTTTCATTCATCCAAGGAAAATGAAACCTCATTTTGAAACTTAGTTTACTCTATCAATTCAAAAATCCTTATGTGGCTGTTTTCTTCTGATTTCGTTGAATTACAAGGTAGTTTTGTTTGGTTTGACCCCATGAAACAAATTTTTAAAAGGAATCAAACTTATAAAAAGGTTTATATGGTCAACTGAAGAGACCCAAGTCCAATTGACATTCTATGTACTCAAACATGCCATAAATAATTTTAAGATTACATTACAATGATTTCACATCAGTTTAATTTTTTTTTCTATGCATCATTATGTTAAACACATGTTTTAGTGTATTAAAATAATAAAACTCCCTTTAAAGAAATCTAGGGAAAACACCACCTCTGACTGAAACTACGACTATTCCAATATTTCAAAATTCATTGTACAATTGTTTCAATGTTATTTCATGGTATTTGGAAGTCATTCATTGGAGTTGGTCCTATCAGGCACATTTGTAATAATCCCCAAAAATTTAGAAAATGATTATTTGGTCATTCGAGATAGAATGTATGTGTTATTGATGTTTCATATTTTTTCACACATTAATAATTATATCAATACCTATTTACCAGGATTTAACCTCATTTTTAGGTCGCTCTATTTATATTTTATCGTCAAAACTTGTTTTAATGTATTAAAATAATAATAGTTTCTTTTCGGTCATCCATATAAAATAAGAAATTTAATTGAAATTATTTCTACCTAGCCATTTTATTATTCATTGTATGGTTATTGCCATTAGATTTTTGGGAATTCATTGGTTGTTTTGATGGGTTTTACACCTAAATGAATGTTCTTAAAGGGCGTTAAACATTTCAAAATAGTATATTTGATAATTTAGAGCACAATAGACATTGAATGGGCATACCATCTTCTTATATACAACAAAAATTATAAAAACATGCTAATACTATTATTTAACTTCATTTATAGGTCATTTTATATAAATTTTGTTATTATAAAAAATGTTTTCATGATTTAAAACTATAAAAGAATATTTTTGGTCATCATTAGAAAATAAACCCTCATATTTATTTTTTTCAACGACACTATTTCTCCATTAACAATATGGTTCATTTAACCTGAGTTCATGGAATATAGAGGTCATTTGGTTGGTTTTTCATATAGATACCTATCATTAAACAACAACAAAAACCATTGAAAACTTTTTGGTCATTCCTTTTTGACCTAATATTTTATTGATGTTTCTTATAACTGTTAGCATAAAAAGTAAAACTAATATGGTTTTATAATAATTTCACATCATACGGATGTCCTTTTCTTTTGAAATGACTCTTAAAAACATGTTTTAATTTTTTTAAAATAATTAATACATGTTTCAGGTCGTCCAGAGAAAATGACACCTTGGATTGAAACACCATCTATTTATTGTTTATAAAAATTCACAATAAAACAGTTTCTTTGTTATTTCATTATAGTTAGAGGTCATTCGGTTGGTTTTGACGGCTTGATCCAGATTATTAATGCGTTTAAAACCATTAATAACTAACTATTTGGTTGTTATAAAAGCCACTAATATGATTGAAATTATGTCTACTCTTACATGTAAAAAATATTAACAAGTTATTTAACCGATGATTTCACGTAATACTGAGGATTTTATCAATCAGTCTGGCTATAAAATGTATGTTGTGTTTTTAAAACATATAAGTGTGTTTTGGATTACCCTGGAATAATGAAACCTATGACTGATGTTCATTTTGATCAACCATTTCATAATCTACTATATGGGTTTTTATATGATTTAATAAAATTTTGAGATTATTCTGTTGGTTTTTTGCCACCTAACACATAATTTATCAATCTCTTCTAACCTTCAAAAATATCTTATTTGGTCATTCTGAGTACACAACGTACCCAATATATTTTTTCCTCCATTTATACATCAAATATTATAATAATAGTGTTTCCATATGTTTCATAACATTCTATTACTATTTAATAAGGATCGTACGACTAAAACTATTTTTTTTATTTTAAAATAATAATAGGTAACCTTAGGTTATCCTGGTAAAATGAGATCTAAGATTAATATTTTTTCTAAAAAACCTTTTCAAAAAACATTTTAATGTTTTATTATTTTGTTTTTATAGAAATTGGTGGTCACTCAATTTTTTTACCCCCTAACAGATGTTTTTACATGGCATTGGTCCTTTAAAAAATTATTATTTGGTAATTTTGGAATGGCCTCACATCTGATTGACTTTTCATATACTCACACACATAAAAAATAGTACTAGTAAAAGATTCCTATGATATCCCCTCATTTCGAGGATATTTTCTTTGGATATAACATCTAATCTGATATTTCAGTTTTTCAAAATAAAAATCGATAGCTTTGAGTTATCATAGAAAAAAGACAGAACATATTTCTCTTTTAATTACTTAATCATTTCATCATTCATTGAAACATTAGTTTTCATATGACTCCTTAGAATTCAAAAACCATTATGTTTTTTTAAAGCCCCAAATTAAAAATTTTAACGTGTGTCAGACCATTAAAAACAACATATTCAAACATTTCTAGCACACCGCACATTCTATTTAGGTTTCATCAAATACAAAATTTTATTATTAACATTATGGTTGTTTTCTTCTAATTCCCAATATTTGGATGTTGTTCAGATGTTTTTGACCCTAGGTGAATTTTTTTATTTTACATAAAACTTTTAAAACTTCATGTTTAGTTATTTCTAGTATCCACACTTTGGATTGGTGTAAAACATTATTTTAAATGTTAAAAACAATACTAATAATATTTTATTATGATTTAAAATTATTTAGAGGGTGTTTTATATGATTTTAACTGTTAAATAGAGATTTTAGTGTTTCAAAATAAAACAGTGTTTCGGGTCATCCCTAAAAATTGGTGACTCATATTGATATTTTATCGGCTAATGTTTTTTCAAATTCATTATACGTCTGTTTTCCTGTAATTTCACATCATTGTAGTGTTGTTTGGATGGTTTTAAAGCCCCTAGTGAAATTTTTTATGGGTGAAAAAACTACTTGTGTTTGTTGAACTCTTTTAAAACAGAATTCAAAAGCATCCAAATAAATGGTAAATGAGATAAATAATTTCATATAAAATAAATTATTTAAAAAAAATTTAACTACTTCATTGAATCATATTATACTGAAATTATGTATCCTTCTATGATATATATAGAATGACATTGAGTATTTGGATGGTAGGTCTACATTCCTATATGATTATTTTAGTTGAATTATCATATTTCCAAAATAAATCAATGATATTTTTCAATGTCACAAAAACAATATAAAATATTTTAAAAATAAAATAATAAATTTATGTTAATATTTAGTATAAACACTAGTTAATACATTATGAAAACCATTTGATATAATTCAAATAGAAAAACAATATGATATAATGTAAAACCTAAATATTTTATAACATACCCAAACCATTAAATTTAAATCAATAAAAATCTAAAACATATAACAAAGTTCAAAAAAAATTAATTTAGTAAAAAAATCTTCGAATTATTAGAGTACCAACACATTTCAAAAAAAATTCTCATTAACCACCAAAATAATCTTGAAAATTGTATCACCATCATTATCTTCACTTACCTATAAATTGATGGAGTCCACTCCCATTCATTCACAACTAAATATTATCAAAAATATCGTGGATTTCAAATATGATGTCTGACACCTATTTAAAGTAGATTAGAAAAATAGGGTGTTTATAATTTTCAAAAACAAAATAAACAATAATGATTAATTAATTTGTATATAAATTGAAAATAATTATAATACTTTAGGGATTACTGGGGTTTAATAAAATTTAATATACATTAATCCTGCTATCAAATAAGAATATTCTAAAATATTTAAATACAAACCTCATCATAAGAAAAATTTCTACTAGATAAATTAAAATAAATTAGTTTATGTATTTTCGTATTTGTTCTTATAAATAATAATATCTATTTAGAAAATAAAATGAACTTAACAAGTGTGTGGGGTTGATTGTCAAAGGTATAGATAATACCACATAAAAAATTGAATAACTATTCTTTAGGAATCATTAATTAATTTCCAACATTGAAGAAAATGATGTAAAATATATCCGAAATATCTACATTCATATTTGATATGACACCTATCAGTACAATAAATTAATAAATAATTAAAAAAATATATGACATTAAAATCATGTGTAGAGATTTCATAAATATAAGGAAAATGCATGAAATTAAAAAATAATAGGTAATATGGTTAAAATATTATGATTAACAACTATAGATAGAAATTGAAATACAAAATATCAATAGAGAAATTATATCTTCATCAATTATATTCAGGTTGATGAAAAAAATCATTTCAATATTTGGTGAGTTCATTTACAATACATTGAGTGATCAAGCATTTACATCTAAAAACTCATCCTCTTAAATGGTAATATCATTATGTGGGTGAAAATACAATATATTTTTAGAAACATTAATTAAATATAAAAATTTATGGAATTTATAACGGAAATATAACCATGTATGTTTAAATAATCCTTGATATTGGAAATTATAATCATAAAAAATGTATGTTGGGATATTTTACATCTATGAATATATAGATGTTCATAAAAATAGAGAACCTTATTATATCATGGATAAAAATTATTTATAAAAATCATTTCTATAGTTGAACCTAAATATTAATACAATTAATTCATTGAGAATACAAAATTATGTTAACAATATCAATAAAAACATTTCTATCTAATTCATGGATATTATAAACAATACTATTTTATTAATATTTTTTTAATAATATTATAAAATTACCAATTGATCATAAATATTTATTATATTCTCCATTGATTTTATTTATTCATGCTACAATAAATTAATAACAAATTATACCATGATCTTCCCAATACAAGTTTAACTATAACCAAATTAGAGTATATGAGCATCCAACAGAAATTATGATTCAATGTCATGAAAAGATTGAACCAGAAGCATTGAAAATTTGAATTAATATTATACATATGAAAGATGAAAACAATGACAATTAGATAACAAAAACAACATGAATTATGGCTATGTGATCAAATCCCATGAAACACCTAACATTTTAATATTAAAAAAATAATCTAAACCAAGAATATTTCTGGGTTGACAACATACTAGAATCTAGAAAAAGGGATCATCATATTTTGAAGACCAATGAATCCTAAAATAAGAAAACAACTAATTAAAGGATAATGTCCAAGTATGAGGAGAAACTATGTATCCAACTGAACTATGCATGTTTTGAAATAGGGATAAAATAGAAAAAGTAAATAATTCAAGGGAATGTAGTTCCCAACCAAATAAAGAAGGTATCAAAATGAAAATAGTATCACCATGTCAGTAATTTCAATTCTATAACCTATCATCTTGCCTCCAATTAAAATTAGATGATATAAATAGGAATGAAATGAAACCACATTAGTGAATCGGAAACCATTTTTGATCACCTCCATAACCATAATCACCACAACTAGAATTAAATAAACCAAAAACGCGAATTAAATCATCTAAGAACACGTATCCATCCTACATATAAAACAATTCATGTGAAAATAGTATAACTAACATTAGGGGAAACCCCTCAATGTATCATTGCATCATTTTTGTGTTGGTTGTGTTTTTGAAAAAGTACCTTTTCATGGTGAATTGACTAGTTCTAGAGATGTTGTTGAAAATACATGTTGACAAATAAGCTATTAGAACCTTTATTATATTATAGTTTTCATAATCACATATAATGTCAATCTATAGATTCGATTAGTTTATCACATTTAATATTTCTACGTAAATAAATTATGTCATACTATACAAAAAAATTTAATAACTCACTAAAATATATTTATTCTTCAATATATTTCCAAGTGTATATTTCCATGTATTTTTTAAAATCACATAATTTAGTAGTGATTTTTGTAAGAAATATAATTTATAAGTTTCTCAGAGTCCCTGGAACGGTTAGTTCAATTGACACATCGATGATCGACACACTGATGGACGACACATTGATGATCGACACACTGATGATCAACACATCGATGGACGAGACATCGATGAGCGACAAATCGATGGTCAACTCATCGGTGGACGAGTCACTGATAAACAAATCACTGACGGGCAACTAACCGATATCATAAACGACTCACAGATACACTAAGCCACCCATACCAATGGACGCAACTCACTGATACTCAGAGTCACAGATAATGACAGACCGATTATGAGAGACCGACAGCACAATCGACTCACCAATACACTGGGTCACTGATACCAATGGAAATAACTCACCAATACATGGTGTCACCAATTCTTATATAATGATGCTAACATACCGATGCTAACATACCGATGTTGACAAACTGTTGATGAGAGATCGATGAAAATGAGTCACTAATACATATGACTCACCGATTGTCATATATAATATTTCAAAATTATTAATTAAAATTTATTTCTAACAGTCATATTTAGACAAATTAATGTTTCTGAAATTATTTAATGATTTATGTAAGACTATCCTTAGATAGTACAAGGTACATTCACATGGGTAGATATTCATGTATTTTGTACCTTGAAGTATAGAAGGATTACATGCTAAACCATTCATAGAAATGAATGTGAGATAGACTGGGCGAATGTGATAAATATTGTAAACTTAAGAACTTGAAAAATAGTGCATGAACTCAACGTTAAGTTCAGAAGGAGTTCAAGAAGACAAGAATGAACTTTCTGAACTTCCAAGAACATCGAAACATAAAAATTATTTATACACCTAGTTTCTAGAATATAGAGGATACAATACTCTATTCGGATTCTATCTTCCAGAAGAGGACTCGAATATCTTTTTCACTCCTTCAATCTAGTCTAGAGATTCACTGTATAACACAAAGATATTTCTAAACTCCTCTCTTCATTTGTAACATTGTTGTTTTATTGTAATTACCATTTTGAGCAGTGTGTTCATCTATTTTCTTGAAACACATTGTCTCATATTCATAAATGGGAGATACTCAAATATCCTCACACTCACTATCTTTTTACTCTTGTATTCAACAATAAATAGTGGAAGAGATCAAGTCTGGTTTTTGTGGTGTTTTAACAATGAATAACTATGGTAGAGGTTAAGTGTGACCTGGACAAGCTTGTGTTCTGTTTTAAACCCTGATCAAGGGTGTGGATAAAATGTTTTAATATAAATTTCTTGTTGGAAGGAGATCACCAATTGGAGAGGACTAAGACTCATCTTGAGACTGAACCTCTTGTTTTTATTAACTGTTTATTTATATTTTCGATTAAAATGATCTATGTTTATTTAATTTCAAAAAGAAACTATATTGAATTTTGATATCATGTTTAGAAAGGGTTTATATAGGTTTTGAATCAGTATATTAGTTTCAAAAGTTTAACAAATATGTAATTTTTTTAAGCTAATAACTCACCAATCTTCTGTGAAATAAATAAAACAATAGGGACATTTATAAATTCAATAAAAAAATGTTGAGTTTATTTTTAATTTGGGATATCTATCAATGTAACTAATTTAAAATGAATGTTTGTAGATACTAAATTCACCCCCTCTTGAGTAATATAATAAAACCAACATTTGTTATCATAGGGGAAAATAATTATTATCAGTTTTCAAATCTATTCAACTATGATTTTTGTTGTTTTTCAATGATCTTAAAATTTATGTCATTTTTATATTATTATCTCTTTGACATTATTTTACAATTTATATCATTGATAAATGATTATAAGGGGATTCTACCAATAGAAAAAATTTATTTAATAGAACTAACTATGCTTAGTCGATGATTAAAATGAATATAAATCTAGAATGAATTGGGTTTGAAATTTGGACTGTTGTTGAAAGTAAATATGAAATTAATAAAATTGATAAAAACACTTGGTAATAACATTCCATGACTAGATATATAAATAAATTTAATGAAATGAATTCCCTATATTTTTCACTTGGATATGAAGTGTTTTATCCTATTTCTGCTTGTAAAACTGCCCATGATATTTGGATCACTCTATCAGTTTCAGATGAAGGAATATCTAATGTTATAGAAATGATCTTAAATACTTATACTACTAAATAATAAATCTTCAAAATTAACCATGATGAATATATTTCAGATATGTATATGATGTTCAATGAAATCGTGAATACCATGATTTATTTAGGAAGAGAAGTTACAACTAAAGAGAAGATTATGATGATTCTGTGATTATTACTAGGGAGATATAGAGGGATATCTATATCAATTAGAGAATCACGTGACATTGTTAATATGGCATCCTGGCTTTTTATTACATAACTTTTCATTACATTTTATAAATAGAGGATCTTTAATGTCTAGTGTCTTGGAAATCAGGATCATAATACAAGAAAACAACATAGAAAATTCATCTAAACCACATTTAAGGATTCATCAAAGGTTCATAATATGTAAAATTTCTGCATCTCATATCATGGAGACATACATCAAAGGAAAGGGTGAGAAGAAGGCCCAGTAAGGGGTAAACAAGGGAATCAGTTTACTTGTGATATCAATAAGAACGTGAATAAAATCATAAAGACATGAGAAATGGATGTATAGGAATTTCATAATGAAAATAACATGGAACATAAATTGAATATGTTGTTAAAAACATTCATTTAGTCATTCATGGAAATATCACCAAGGTCCATCCCCAATGTGTCATAAAAATTACCACGGTTATTCCCCAACGTATCATGAAACTTGTCCTCTCTAGAGATTAATTTTTTACCCAATGAGTTGGAGCACTATCAGGGCACACCATTAATATGTATTTAAATTCATTGAGGAAAATATATAATAATAAGAAATTTCATAAATAACCCATGGGGAATAACTGAAATGGGTTTCATTTCATGATCTTGACGTTTTAAATGTTCATAAAAATTAATATCATTATGTCATTTATAACCCATGGAAAGGGAGTGAGGGTTATATGTATGTAAATTACAGAATATAATACACCATATTTATATATTTATGAACCACCAATTAAACTAAATAGGTTTGAGTATTCACAGAAATAAAACAAGAGAATTTCGTGAGATAAAGAGATAGAAATTTTGTGGTGAAATATCTACAGCCTAACGACTATATAACATGGTTTTAGAAAACATTGAAAATAGAGAGTACAAGAGTAAAAAACTCACAAATAATATATAATACTATATAAATACATAAAAAATGGAGATACGAACATGTTATGGAAATTTTAATGACATACTACATGAAAAGAAAACATGAAAGAAATGAGAAGACACGATTCCTTTTACGAAATATTCTGCACCCTAACGACGTCACACAAAAATTCAGAAAACAAATTGTTGAGAGCGGAAAGGGTATATCAATAATTATACATGAAATAGAAATTAATTAGAACATATATGATCATATCATCAACAAAAAGAGATGGAAACATGAAGACACAACATAAAGGAAGTCATGGCTTAAAAGAGGAGAGTGAAATGATCCCTTATCTTGATGAGTAACTTTGAAACCATGAAGTACGGGACCTTGGGAGGCTTGAGGGAACCTTGGGAGGAAACCATGGAAGGTAATGAAAACATGACATCATTGGGGAGGTTTTTTAAATGAAATTAACGAAGTAATGGCTTGGTATTTATAAGAGAAGTGAGGGAATATTGCATTAATTTCCACTTGACACCTCATTTGTGGTATTTGGAAAACCCATGGGCTTTCCCTTGGTATTTTCCCATGGTATTAGCCTCATGGAACACCCCGTACCTTGTATTACTTTGATTAAGTCTACCAGAGTTATTTCATAATTATTACATCTTTAATGATGTCATTAAACACCCGAAACTAATAACTCTATTTTTACTATTCACCGAAAATTCATCTTTTTCAGAAAAATATCCAAAAATATTCCTGACCTATTATCGATGCTTTAAATTCAATAATTAACTCAATTTTATGAAATTAATTTTCTATATATTTTTAATTTAAATTTTAAATTAAAACACCATTCACTGAAAATTCAATTGTTTTAGAAAAATCTCAAAAATTCACCTTAACCAAATTTTGATGCTCTAATTTCAAAAATGAACTCCATTTTAAGAAAATAATTTTCTATATATTTTTGATTTAATATTTAAATATACAAAACTACTCAAGCATTATTGTTACAAAATGAACCTAAAAATATCAATGATGAAATCAATAAACATTTTTTGGGTAATGGCTATGAATGAAGAACTTAACCAGTTTGGAAGAAGTAAAGTTTGGATCCTTGTAGATAGACCAAATGATATTCTAACCATTTCAACGAAATGGGTCTTTTGAATAAAAGTGGACGAAGATGGAAATATATCTAGAAAAAAACTATTTTTTACAATATGATATATTCATGAAGAAGGAATTTATTATGGAGAAACTCTTGCACCATTAGCTAGGCTTGAATACATTAGAATCCTATATTCATATACAACCGAATTGGATTTTAAAATTTACCAAATTGATGTCAAGAGATAATTATTATATGGTAATATATTTGTGGATGTTTTTGTTGAACAAACCTAAGGTTTTAAAAATCCAAATTTCCCAAATAAAGTGTTCAAACTAACTAAAGCATTATACGGTTTGAAACAATCTCCAAGAGGTTGTTATGAAAGATTAGGAAATTTTACTTTATTAACGGCTTTAAAAAAGGAATTGGAGATCCTACTTTGTTTATAAAAATAACTTCAAAATAAGTTTTAATAGATTTAATATATGTAGATGATATTATCATTGGATCTTATAAAAAATAATAATGTAATTATTTCACCAAAATGATGCAATGTGAGTTTGAAACGAGTTCTTTGGGTGAAATTAAATATTTTCGAGGATTTCAAATATTTCAAAATAATGAATTTTTTCATATAAATCATTGTGTGTAAAAAATGATATTTTTAAAACAAATGTATTTGATAGAATTATGTCTATTGAAACCCCTATGAATTATACTTGTATGTTTGATCATGATGAAAATGAAAAATCCATTGATCAAACTACCTATAGTGTAATGATTGCGATTTTTCTGATCATAATTGCTAGAAGGCCAAATTTTACGATTAGTGTTCCTATTTGTGAAATAATTCATGAAAACCCAAAAGAGTCACGCATAAATGATGTTAAAAGTTTTTCCAAATTCCTCATGTATTAACTAATTTCGCAGTGTTTTATCCTAAAATACATCCTTTTGATTTAGTTATTTATTCAGATGCTGACTTTGGTGGATGTAAGTTAGATAGAAAGTGTACCTCTAAAACTTGTCATATTTTTGGGAAAGTCTCTAATATCATGGTGTATTAAAAAGAAAATTTTATTTGCATTATCAACTACTAATGTAGCATACATTGATGTCAGTAGGTGTTGTTATCAAATTTTTTGGATGAAACAGACTTTATTAGTCTATGGATTTCAATTCAGACATATCCCCATAAACTATGACTGCCAAAGTGATATTAACATTTCTAGGAATCCAATTTCCCATTTTATAACAAATCATATTGAACATAAAATTGCAGACATATTCACTAATCCCTTTATATTTGATAAGATAATCTAAATCTGACATGAACTAGGAATGGTGAATATATAATGTCTTCTCAAACCTCTTTTATAAGGGAAACTGATTAGTGAAATCGATCTTATGAAACCATTAAATTAAACCAATCTCATGAAACTGATTAGTGAAATAGATATAATGAAACTAATTGGTGAAACCGTTCTCATGAAATTGGTCAGTGAATCCAATCTTGTGAAACCGATCAGTGAAACCGATCTCATGAAACTGATTAGTATAACCGATCAGTGAAACTAATCTTGTGAAACCATTATCATGAAACTGATCTCCTGAAACCAATCTTTTCAAACCGATATCGGGAATCTGATCTCATGAATCTGATATCGTGATATGGATCCCTTGAGACCAGTTGTGTTAAGCCGATGCCTTTAAGGACCCTTTAGTAATTATGTCTGTTTTTAGTAAAATGACATTGTTTCATTTTCTTTATTTTAACGTGTTTAAATTTTATGCTTTATGAATTTATGATCCCTAAATGAAAAAACAAACTAAATCCATCCCAACCTTTCACCAACTTTTCTACCATAAAACATTCCTCACTTTGACTCCTTATCTATAGACCCTTGACCATTTGACTGCATTCAAATCCAAACCCACTAAATGGAAAGGATAGAGGGTGCGATGGAAGATCCAATAAAATATCCATCATTTTAGAATAATAATGGTGAGTTCAGTGGTACTTCAAATACATGTTTTGAAAGAAGAGTACTTACAACTAAGAAGGAAGTGTCTGTTGAGTGTCTTTTATCAAGAAAGTTGTTTTTGTTGAGAGTACTAGAATATCAAGTGTGGATGAGCTGGTTCTCAAACAATGAAAGTACTTATAATCCCCAACTAATACTTTTGGTTTATCTACACTTGAAGATATCCCTATATAGAGCTACGAAATCAATGATTAAGTCTCTCGTGAAGGGAAAAGTGATATCTTTTTCATCTACAGAATGAGATGAATGCATGGAAATGCCTCATGAAGGTGTCTTTGATGATTATTAGGGTAATATTCCACCTTCCTCTAATTTTCTTCAATATTACGCTACTGTAAAGTGCAGAAGGGATGTGATGAATCGAATAGGGATACTACTAGGGAATTTGATGGAGTAGCCATATTACTTTATATGTATATTCAACATCAAATCTACCCATGGAAGGAAAATTACATTAATGTGATGTATGAAGATTTATTTGTGATATACCTCTAAAAAATGGTATTATGGTGAATATTTTTATGTATCTAATGGTTCATATGTATGATATAAAAAAACCATCCAATGAAGAAACATTCTTTTTCTATCCTAGGTTGATCACTTTAATGATAAAAATATTTTTATCTGCGGAAGAAGGAGATGAATTGATAAGTTCCTATAGTGGTTTCTTCCTTAAAAAGATATTTTTCAAAAGGAAAAAATATTTTCAGGAAATCGTGGATGAAATGATGGGTAGGAGATGAAGAAATATTGTATGATGAATAATATTATATTGACCATCCTACCAGACCAAAGGATGAAGTGGATCCAGACCTCAAACCAGGAGAGGTAGCTATTTATTCTGATGAGGAAACTAAGGATGAGTTGCCAAGGGAATAAGGATCTCCTATTGAAGACAGAAGAGATCCTAATTTTTCTGAAATACCAAAATAAATTTCTTTTAGACCATATATTAAAACTTTGGAATTACCCTCAAGTAAAAAAAAAATTGGTGATGAGGTTGAGAAAGTGATAGAATTAACTGTTGTGGAAGGATATGTGAGTAAGTCAGATGTGGAGTATGATGATGATGATGATGATTTTGATGACAGAGATGATGATAATGTTAATGAATCTTTAAAAGTGATAAAACATGTATTTGACAGATCTAGTGAGGAATCTGTACATGGAGATACAGATGGAGATGATCATGTATGAAATGTGGCGGATGTTCATGGAGATGCAGGTAAGGAGGATTGACCTCGTCATCCTGTGGTTTAAAATCAAGAACTCATTCAGGAGTTGAATGAAATTATGGTCGGTGTCCATGAGGCAGATGATGAGTATTAGGTGCCTCAGATTGAGGAAGTTCCTGGAGAAATGGAAGTGGCGAGACAACATGCAGAACCTCATGTTCAGTACATACATGTGAACAGAAATTTTATTTTATCTAGAGGAAAGGTTGAATAAGAAGAATAATATGAAGCTGTACCTGGGCCTTAGATAAGAAGGGTTAGGATTGAAATTGTTAATCCATGATGCTGTATATGTACTTGATATTAGAATAATGATCCAGGACACAATCTATTTTTATTGGAATATAACTCGGATGAGAAGATAGTAGCACCTACTCCTGCACCATAGGCCCATGCTAAAGCAGGACCTATTGCACCTGTTCAACTAGTTGCACTTCCAGTAGATGATCCAGAATCACATCTATTATCATGTGACTATACCACTATGGTAAATTTAGATGAATTTAGAAAATGAGATCTGTGTGTCAGTGAGAACCTCAGTTGGATCCAGAAGTCAACCCTCTACTTCCATTAGTATTTAGGATGCTGATGCTGCAAAAAAATTCCAAGAATGGTGATCTAGGAGATTCAACCTAATCTCATTACCACAAATGAAACCATCGTTCTAAATAAAACATTTCTAAGGGATGAAATAAGGAGGATGATAAAAAATAATAACACTCTGATAACTTATTTCAATACTTCTTTTAGTGGTGTGATGGATGTTCATAGGATCTTAGTGACACAACAACTGGGAGTAAAATTGATGAAATTGAAACAGGAGAAAGGAAAAATGATAACTAGTCCATCCACTTATAGAGGTGGGAGAGGTGTTGTCGCTGATTTGGAGTCTCTTAAAGCTATAATAAGATAAGAACTCAATAATCATCGGAGTGATTAAGATATAAAACACTTTCAAAGTTTCATTGAAATATAGACCTTGTTTACAACATTGTAAGGAAGTGCACAAATGAAGTTGATGCTGCTTAGAAGGGGATTAATGAGAAAGTGGATAAGTACCTTAATAAGATCTACACCATGCATAGTATCAGCTATAGATTCATGATTTTAGAAAAAAATCTCGGAATCCCTCTAGTTACAATAGCTTTCCAGACAAAGGTGGCATAGTTGAAGGATTTTACCTCTCTGCTGGAAACATTCATGGAGAATTAGGATGATTTAGAGAAGGCCATGTAATATGGTGGTGAAATAATTATTGATTTAATAACAATCTTCAAGACCAATATGCATGTTCAGGCGGAAGCAAATGTGGAACCTTATACTTCTCCCATTGGTACAACCTCTCGGCCTCAGCTCAGATGACTGTCTCTCATGCCCTTTCTCAAATTCGAATAATCATTACTAAGAATCCTCATAGTTGTGTGTTGTTATAATGAAGACATAGAGTTTAATAAAATGTCCCTACAAGTGTTTCCTTTCCTGGTGTTATCATCGGACTACCTCTTCCCACTACCAAACCAACACCTTTTAATCCTACTCTAGATCCTTTAGGTAAAGGAAAAGGATCTCAGAAGCCAAACCCTCAGTGGTGGATTGTGTATTTTATAGGGAATTGTATCTTTATTTTTCTGATTATCCCATTTTGACCCATAATTATTTTTTTGTCTTATCTGTGTTTCTAATCTTTTTTATGTTTTTTCCTTTTCTTCCTTCTCCTTCTCTTAACTTTTTTTCTAATACAAAAAGTAATGAATGGAATTGGAATACATTCTTAATTAAAGGTGTAGGCATACATTATTCATTTTAGGGGGATAAACTCTAGTAGTGGCCACATGGAATGCACTCACCATAATAAATATACATATATTCCCTATGATACAATATTTAAAGGGGAGTGTTTAAAAAAACAAGGGAATGTCTTAATTATATTCAAAAATCATATTCAATGAGATATTCTAGGTCAGGTAATTACTATTCCCTAACTTCACAGGTATTCCATAATGTTTGATTATAAAAAAGGGGGAGATTTTTTGATCCTCTATTATATAACGGTTTTCATAATCACAAATAATGTCAATCAAAAAATTCTATTATTTCATGCCATTTATTATCTCTTTGTTAATGAAATATTTCATTCTGTACAATATATTAATGTAACTCAATAAAGTATAATTATGCATCAATATATTTACAGGTGTATATTTCCCTTTATTTATGGATTTAACTTAACTTAGTAGTGTTCTGTGGAAGACAGATACTTCATAAGTATCTCAGAGTCCCTTGAATTTTTAGTTAAATTTACTCACCAATGATCGACACACCGATGGATGACATATCGATGATCGACACAACGAAGATCAACACACCGGGGGATGACACTCCGACGATCCACACCCCAATGGTCGACTAACCG
This sequence comes from Viscum album, assembly GCA_963277665.1. Lineage (NCBI taxonomy): Eukaryota > Viridiplantae > Streptophyta > Magnoliopsida > Santalales > Viscaceae > Viscum > Viscum album. Next base: position 1,146,947,266 of record OY728121.1, on the reverse strand, counting down.
ATGTATGAGTCATCAATGAATGACTCACCGATGGGCCATATAATGATATCACAAACGACTCACCGAAACCCTGATTCACTGAATCCGATGGAATTAACTCACAAATTTTCATTGTCACCAATGTAGATAGACCGATGATGACAGACTGATAGCACAAATAACTCACTGACATATTGAGACCCTGGTACCAATGTAAATAACTCACTGATACTTGGAGTCACTGATACATAGAGACCGATGCTAATAGATTGAAGGTAACATACCGATGATGACAAACAGATGATGACAGCCTGGGGTAAATGAGTCACATATACTTATAACTCCCTGATATTAATAATTTCTATTTCAAATTTATAAATTCATATTTACTTCTAATGGTCATATTTATACAAATTATTGTTTCTGAAATTATTTAATATTGTCTAGAGTAATATCTATAGACCTTATGAGGTATATGCACATGGGGAGATCTTTATGCATATGGGACCTTGATGTATAAAATAATTACAAGCTAAATCGTGCATAGAAATGCAAGTGAGATTGACCGGGTAAATGTGATAAATATTGTCAAAAGATGAACTAAAAAATATTTTCATGAACTTAAACCAATGTTCACAAGTATTTCAGTATGACAAGAAAGAAAATGATGAACTTATTTTATCATCCAAACATCGAAGAGATTTATACACATAGATGATTGAACAATGAGGCTGCGATAATCTATTCTAAATACTTGTCCCAGAAGAGGACATGAATATCTTTTTCTCTCCTTTAATCTATTCTAGAGCATCACTGTAAGACAAAAAGATATTTATAAAATCGTTTCATTATTTATAACTCTATTGTGTTCTTGCATTTACCTTTTTGAGCATTGTGGGCCTCTTTTTGCAACAAACACACTGTATCTTGTGCATAACTAGAGGATACTCAATATCCTCACAATCACTCTCTTTTTAGTCATGTATCCCATGTAGAATAGTGGAAGAGATCATGTGTGATTTGTGTGTGCCTTTTCAAATGAATAATTATGGAAGAGGACTAGTGTGACTTGAAAAACCTTCTGTTATTTTATAAACCTCGTTCCAGGGTGTAGATCAAATGATTTAATATAAACTGTTTGGTGTAAAGTGATCACCATGTGTAGAGTACTAAGTCTCATCATTAGACTGAAACTCGTGTTTTTATCCTCATTGTATTTATCATTTAGTTTAATCTGATTTGTTTTTATTTCAATTCAAATAATACTAAATTCAACTTTGATAGTTAGTTTAGCATGTTTTTTGAATCAGTACAATAGTTTCAAAAGTATGAAAAATCATTAGATTGGTAAAGATGATAACTAATCAATCTTCTGAAAAATTAATTGAACATTCACCACTTTTATAAATTCACTACAAACTGACATTGAGTTTATTTATAATTGGGGTATATCATTCAAAGAACAATTTTAAAATAGAAATTATTATTGATACTCAATTCACCCCCTCTTGAAAATATTTTTTTCTTGAATATCTCAAAAAAATGTAAAAAATGAAATAATTTCATGAATATGGTCTTCATCAAGTGTATTTCATAAGTTCATGAAGAATTATGGAGTTTTTCTATGAAATTAATATGAGTTTATCTAATAGATGAGGTAAAGAGCATTGCAATGGATAATTACAGTGCTGACACAAATACATTGTTTGATAGAATTGAGAAAATGATGAATTTCAATGGTACTTTATGAAGGTATGATGCACCATAGTGACTATTTTTACTGATATGAAAACTGCCCCGAAACAAGAAGAGATCAATGTTAGTCTGCAGCAATATATAAGAGTCCACCCCTCTTCATTTTGCGAAATATTAAGAGAGAGAATCTAGAGTCATTTTGATCATGTGAAGAAATGGGTGCTTCGTGAAGCATGGTTTTGAAGGAAGGCATGATCTTTGCAAAAAGACTATCTTATTCTTGACCAAAGCCATCACCCTTAAGTATGTGAGATTCATGATGAAAGGGTGTTCCACATTGGATTAGTGAGATATGAAAAGGAAGTCTCAATGTGAATGCTTGAGCTCTACGATGGCATGAACTCTATGAAGGCTTGAGAATTACGAAATTTTGATCACTAAGAAGAAGTATATTCTACAATATGATCATAGCAATGGTTTTTTCATTTCAAAGAGGTAGGAACATTGTGAAGGCTTCTTTGAGATTTTCAATGTTGGGATATTTTAGAAATAGTGAGTATTGGAAAAGTATTTCAAAGGTTATTTCCCAATGTTCTCTAGTAAAGGGGGTATTCATTGGTGGATGATAATTTTAATTCAATAGTGTATCTATATATTTTGGAGGTTTCATTCACTACTGAAAATAAAAGGACTTACAAGTATATAAACTCTGAGTGTGTCTTCTAAGAAGAAGTGGGGAAACATTAGTTGAGAGAGTAGTGAGCTATAAAATTTTTATTGGTTCTAAACTAGAAGGGACAATGAGTCCTGTTCCAACTTGAAAATAGTAGTGCAGTTATAGTGGATTTGGAACATCAGCGCAATGCTGGTTTATGCTACTTGGACGAAGCCCAGTGAGGGTGAACCAAGTAAAATTTATTATTCATGTGCATGATTTAAGGTTTGATCATAATCTGCAATGGGAATGAGAGAGAAGAATGTTTTATTTAATAATAAAATAATATCTAATGGGAATTTTTTTTAATCCCTAACAACCTTATATACCCCCACCCAGGGTATCAATCCTAGTGATACTAGAAAAAAATATAAAAATATATTTTAATTACGTTTGGAATAATATTTAGACATTTAATGTTTTACCAATCAAATAAAATGAACTTAACATTATTTCACTGGTATAAAACAATGTAAAAATAAATTCATTATTATTTATAAAATTTAAATGATAAATGTGATTCCTGCTATGATTTAATTCAAAAATATACAAACCTAAATTTCTTAATATAATCCCCGCACATTTTAATTACCTTTGAAAACATATTTCAAAAAAATAAATGAATTTAATGGTAATCGTACATTTATAAGGGGAAATAGTTGTTCTGGGCTGTAGTGAATGGCGAAGGGGAGTGAGGTTTTGATAAGATAGGAAGGGTAACGATATTGAAGAGGAAACATGGGCATGGAGAATAGGAACAAGCTATGGATCATTGGGGTGGGGGACTATGGCTATGCGGAGGATTGGAATCTATGGGTCTTGATGGAGGGAGAGGATTCTTGATCTGTATGGGTGCCTCATGGAGGATTTGTATTGGTGTGTAGGGGGATTCAATGAGGGGGGAGATGATGAGGGCTTAAAAACAAGGGGAGTAAAGGGAGATGATAGAGTAGAAATGTGGTAGGGGTCATAAAACCTAGCGATAGCCATTTAGGTGCCTCAAAAATCCCCCCTCCAATAATGAATTAAATTCTAATTGTTATTCCACACATATAGATATTTTTTTTATTATAGTTCGGGTTTCATGTTGGAGAAATGAGTGGTTTTGTGTGGTAATTATGTGGTGGTGATTTTATGAGTATAAAAACCACTCTTTGGTTATTAAAAGTTTTGTCCTTCTTGATCTCCAATTGGAATTATACAATATTCATCACATAATAATTATCATTTCATTAGAAGTTGAACCAGAAAAACCACATCAACCACTGATCATAATTTTTTGGAATCCAATAATTCTCTTAAGAAATTAATTTAAAAAATGTCCTTATAAGGTGTTTTTCTGATAATATATTGGAAAGGATTCTAGGGTCCACTCTCACCAAGGGTTTGTAGGTTTGTATAGATGTTTACAAGGGTTGTGGGACTATTCCTTAGGCTAAGAGAGATGTTAATTTGGATATGAACAAATGAATTCATAAAAAACTGAATGTTATAGGGGAATCTAAATTAGTTCCAACTACTATTAGATGTCTGGTATTTATCTCCTCTTCAATGGTGATATTTTTTTTGATACATGGAATACTTAATATTTCATATTGTTAAATTTAGTTGATGTGTTCTATTTACATTTGGAACTTATTAAATGATTTTAGGATCAATCCACTCATTATGGAAATATGTTTGAATAATTTTTTAGATTTCCTATGTGCTGGGTGACAATAGAAAAATTCTAGGAGATGTAGGACTTCTTAGTTCTTTATATTGACATAATTAGCATGATTTTTATCATGGATTGAATGATTAGTTTTATGGTAAATAATGACTGTTATCACCATCTAGATTGGCTCTTATCTATTTATGGGATTAGTCATGTTTTTTAGGGTGATTTAGACTCTAGACCGGGAAGGGAAGTGAGTAGTGTTCCTTTTTTCAGGGTAACCTCATTCTAGTTGATAGAGATTTTTCATGATGTTCTTGAACCATTATTGGGTGGTCAACTTCTAACAGTTATGTGTGAATACACCAAGTTCTTTCTAGATGATTTTTCTTGTTTACCTCCATAGATAAAGGATATATTTATTATATATGTACTCCATCGAATGATTCCCATTTCTATACCAACGTATCGCATCAAACCAATTATGTCTGTAGAAGTTATGGTCCAGCTTGTAAACCTAGAGGCTACATGATATAGTCAATCAAGAGTGTCATCATGGGTCTCACCTTCTATCATTTCTATGAAGTCATATAGGATCCTCAAAAATTATTTTGATAATTGAATATAGATTTTGGTGAATATTCAAAAAAATCCATTTATATGGATTGGTGATCTCTTAGATCACCTTATAGTGGCTCATCGGTTTTTTAAGACAAAAATACTATTTGGGTACCACTAGTTGAAATTTATAGTAGATTATATACATAAGATAGTGTTAATGAGACGATGTTGGAAATTTGATTTTTTGATTTTTCCATTCAGTCACACAAATGCTCTTATGGTGACAATGTCCTTGATGAAAAAGATCATTCATCGGTTCATGGACTCTATTCTTTCTATGTTTGGGGATTCCATCCTAGTGTACACCATGTTAGAGGGGGAGGACATTGACAGTTTGGGTAATCATTATAATACCATGAAAGAACATCATCTGTGTGTTAATCTTTCCAAATGTGAGATTTGGATCCCAAATGTGGGTTTTATGATGCCTGGGATATTTGAGAGGGGTGTCATCATTGTTTATAATCAATTTAAAGGTAGTTTTTTTCTGGGAGTATCCTAGAAACGTTTTTATAATGTAGAGTTTCTTAGGTTTTGACGGTTAATATGGATTTTTTAGTACATCTCCAATGTTGCATATATGATGATAAAATTAACTTATTAGGGTGTATGTTTTGAAAATAATAAAATGTTCTAGAAAAATTTTTGGGATTTAAAGGTGAGGTGGAATTCTGTACTTGTTTTGAGTCTTCTTGAACTAGAATCGAAGAATGATGTTTTTTTTACAATTGTAGTATGGGTTAGGGATATATTTTAATGAATTGGATATAGGTGTTTTCTAATATATCTATATAGTTATTCCCAAATGCGTAGAACAACCCTACCTATGATCTTTACTTGGTAGTGGTTATGCAAGCACTCAAAATTTGATGTCATTGGCTCTTTGGGAAAAAATTTATAGTTTATTGAGATCATAAAAGACTAGCATATATATATTATCAATGGGATATAAATTTACGATAGGTATGTTGGGTGGATAAACATTATACTATATATTTTGATATTTCCTATACATTTAGGAAATTCACTGAGGTTGTCGATGCATTGAGTATAAAATTACAAACCCATGTAGTAAAGGAATAAATTGAATAGTGGTCTATCATGGGTGGTTTTAATTATATGAACATGGGAGTGGAAGAGGATGTTGTACATGGGTTCTTGGATTATTTTTAATCTTCCATATCATTTGATGAGTGAGTTTATCTTGATCATGTGTCAAACACTTAGCATCGATGCTTTAGTAAAAGGCATTTTTGTCGGGAGACTTCGGTGAGTGGTCATTATCTCTTTGTGGTGATTTTTTATTCTATAGAGGGTTGTTTGTTTTTATTCCATGATGTAAGGGTTTTTGGATAGTGTAAACTATTCTTGTTGGTCTGTGAACCTAGGTAATATAAAGATTTATTGTGATTTAAGACAACGATATTGGTGCAACGGATCAGATGGTCGATTGTGGATTTTGCATCATGGTAACATACATTTCATTGAATTAAAGTGGAACACCAGAGACGTGTTGGGTTGTTTCAACACTTAACCATTCTTATATGGAAGTGGGATGATATTTCAATGGATTTCATTATTGTTTTTCCATTAAATCCTAGTGGTGGGGATTCTATTTTGGTGATCATTTATAGATTCATGATAGTAGAACATTTAATACCAATATAAGAGTCTATTAATGTGGAATATCATGGTGACTTGTATGATAGAGATATTATGAAGCATCATGGGGTTCTCATTATTATTTTTATAGGGATATGAGGTTCCCATTTTGGTTTTCAAATGGTTTGAATGATGTAATGAGTTCCCAGATTGAATTGATCATGACATATCATATGTAGATGTGTGGAAAAAGAATTATTTATATGTAGATTCAAGATGATATGCTTCCGGACTCCGTAGTTTATTACAATCGTTTTGGGGTAACGAATTTTCCTTTAGTTACAACTTCTTATACTAATAGTTATTAGGATATGATTTGAATCTCATCATACAAGGAATTGTATAGGAAGCCATGTAGATTATGCTTGTGTTGGGAATAGTTGGGAGAGCATCCCATTGATGTACTAAGTGTTGTTTAGGAGACGAAAAACTTTGGGTAGTTGATTCAGAGGAATTTAATGACGGTACATTGTCATTGTAAATCTTATGTGGATGATCGTTATAAAACAATACAGATTTTAGTTGGTGATCACGTATTTCTCAAAGTTCCACTTTTCAAGGGACATAGTCGGTTGTGTATGTAGGGTATGTAGGCAACAATGTTTGTGGGACTCTTTGATATTTTTTTAAAATTTGGGAGGGTGGCCTATCCGTTGGAAATTATATATAGACTTCTATTTATCCATGATGTGTTTCATGTTTACAAGTTGATTTCGTATATACCACATCCTTCCCATGTTATTATATGGGAGGATGTCAATCTTGAGCTAGATACCACTTTGTCAAAGAATCTAGTTCAGATTATAGATCTCCATCATAAGGTGCTATGTTGTAAATCCCCCCCAACCTGGGTTATTCTAGATGTAAAGAATGGGTAGCTGTGAAACATGGGAGTGGGTGTCATTGACGAGGAAATAATGGCCTTCTATTTTCAAGGATCCAATATATTGTGGTTTTTTAGAGCCTTGAATATTTTTTGGGATATTATAACACCACATAATGATTCTGTTATGAATGATTTATTATTTTATATTTATTCTTTAATATTTTTTGGATAAGTAATTCCAAAATGGAATTAGTTGGATACCTTGCAATGGTAAAGTCATAGTTTACTTGGGATATCTAGCATACCCCTATAGTTGTTTCTATTCAATAGGGGATTATATACTGCCTAATGGGGGTAAATGTAGTGAAATTTCCATTGAATAGAAATTGTGAACTCGATACCTATTGTGAGAGGTTAACACACTATTGAATGGTTTCATTTCTTGTAATGGAAATGTAATGTTCGTAATAAAAAAGTGATGTATTTTTTAGAATATTATGGCCTCAAGGATTTAGCGACCTGTAACAAAATTTCACACAATGTAAATATCACTAGGATAAGCATTAAAAAGGCATCTTAGATGAGTTTTTATTACCTTCAACACGAATCTACTCTCTCCCAACCTGAATATTATACAATGTGATTTGCGGTGACTCATTACATTCCATATTGATTCATGGAGTGATTGATCATCATTGTGGTCAGGTCTAACCTCTAATGGTATGTAAATCTTCTATATCTTCTTTAGTTTTTGTTATAGATGTAGTATTTTCCTATGGTTCTATTTGGATATGTTATCAGATAGTGTTTTATACCAATCCTTTTCAATTTACAAGAATACTTACGTTTCGAAGGCAGTTTGTTTGGATTGTGGACATGTTTTTCAATGTGTAGAGATAGATCATTACCTAATTTGAATCACAATCATATTAAATTATGTGGAGAAGATCATACTTGAAATCTTTAAATTAGTTAAATGATAACTTGGATAAAGAAACAATGAATAACACAATAATAATTGACCTTTTAGGGAAAACTAGATTTGAAATGGAATGACAGATTAGTGATTATAATTTGTTTTTGTGGAATATTAACTAGAAACCACATAATCTCTATAATGATAAAAGAATGAAATATAGAAAATAGAAATGAAAAAATAACAAAAATGGTGAAGAACCAAATATAGGAATAAAAATTTTTCAGGGACCGAGTTCACTCTTACACATCAAGGGCACTGAAATATTTAGAGATCTAAAAATTGACATGATGTGTGTGTGGTTCATGTCATTTACTGCTTTAAGTGGCTTTTTCATTGAGACATACATGATTTGTAATTAGTTTTAATTTCGTATACAACATATCACTCTAACCCTCAGAATATGTTTGATCAAAAAAAAATTTCCTCATGATTATTCAGTGTATAATAGGTATTAAACTTCTCACATCATGTATTGAGTTTTACCTTATAATCATAATATTTTGGGATATGAATATTTCATGATTTATAATCCCGATATAGATCGGTTAATTGTTTCAAACTATTTAATTGCGTTTAATGGCCTATAATTTCAATTATTATGTGGTGTTTTCAATGAGCGCATGTTGTCTAATTGAGATTCACGACATTTATGGATTATTTCTACAAATTTTATAGAATTATTCCATTGTGCATTGAATTCATTATTCCTTCAGAAAATGAATCTAAAACCAATGTATTAACAAGAAAATCATGATTAGATATCAATGAGATCTATCTAATATATATATACAAAAATATTTTATCTCATTTATTACATCCCACCCCATCTCGTTGGATTGAGTTGAGGTGGATGTGCTACTAGGCCTTTGGAAACATCCCCAAGGCTCCAAATCCTGTTAAAAAAATATTGATGGATTCCTGAATATTGGGGGGACAAATTTCCCTTTGAAATAAAAAATACCAACCAAGCGCACCCATTCCAAAAAAACTACATGATTTATGTCAACCACGTTTATTCAGTTTAAAAATACCAAAGGACCAATTAAACAAATATATTTAAACCAAGAATCAGAGTATCAAGTGATAAACTAAAAAAACTCATGACACAAATTTATCCCCGAAATTCCACACCATTCTCTAAGCTCATACACCACAAGAATGCCCAAGATTCACGATGCGCCACAAAATTAATGAGAAGGTTCACCATTACCTTTTTTTGGTAATAAAACAACTACAAAAGCACAAAATCCCCCAAGAACAATTGAGTAAAAATAATCAGTATGTTTTCACCAAATTATTTTCCCACTCACACATATATGATATAACTGGTAAGCCCAATCAAATAGTTGTTTTTATACAAATCTATTAAATAGTTAAACAATCTAGAACTATCCACACACATCAATACCGAATGAAAATTTTCAAAATTAACATAATTTAAAATAATAAATCCAAACAAGTCATTAAATATTTCACATTGTCAAAAATAAAATAATTCAACTTTATGACACTCCTTCCACATCCATATAGATAATATCACAACACGAGCTCGGTGTTATCACTAACGGTGAAACATCACATCCAATCGCACTGCTTTTACAATGGTAATTCATTCCAAACATCCATTCATTTGATGGTGGTCCATCATGACCACTATAAAACCCATCCATCAAATTATTTTACCACATAAGACAAAAATCGTTATAATCATAATTTACCAAAACCATATCAACACAGAATTTCCAAAACTAAATAAATCAATTATTCTCATTAACATTTCAACATAACTTTCCAATCCACTACAATAAAACACCATTATTTTTTAAAACAATTTATCATAAAAAATTTTCCGTAAATTAACCAAGCCACATATTTTAAAATCAACATTTTAGAATACAACAACATTGCATATTGAATAACCATAGCACATTTTTCCCAAAGTCTGAAAATAATCAGAAATTGGGTTTATAAAAATAATCACACAACACAATCATAATAAATATTAAGAAAACTAATTAATTTCATATTATGCCTTCTAGTTCTAGAAAAATAGATCTGAGAGTGAAGCCACTAACCATGGGGATTGATGAAAATGACCCACTGCACAACAGAACATCAAATCATGCTAACAATTACACAAAAATGATTTAGATCTCATTCATTTTAATTAAAAATTCCAAATATTACCATTAATGGAGACAAGAAATCATAGATCTACATGAAATAGAAATAGAAATAGGAAGAAAACGAGAGATATGGAACTAGATCTAAGGAAAACTATGAAAAAACCAAATATGAGACTTAATGGGTAAGATTCACCTTCAACGTACTATTAAAACTTTTCTCCATACTTATAAAATGAGTGGGAGTGCCTCCCTAAACACTAATAAGATAAAAATCCCAAGATGGGATTGGGAGGGAGAAGAAATGGTTGTATTAGGGAAAATAAAGACTAACCTATTTCTTTTAAAAAAACCACTCCTTTTTAAATTCCATGCATAGTTAGCTCTTATAGTTAGACAAAGAGTGACAATGTCATTTTACTAATACTATTCAAAATGGTCCCCCCTATAGTTTTCCTACATGGTTAGAAAAACAATTCACCATCCATGGGAAAGCCCACTATATCAATTTTAATTCATTATATGGGGTGTCCACTAGGTTTTTATACAATGTGTCTTAATAATGTTCCATCTACCATTCCTATGCCTCATATTTCATGGTTTCCTATAGAAACTGATCTGTTTTGCAAAACATTTCTCAAACCGTACCCCCTTATAAAATCTCAAAAACATCCCCAAAACCTTCCAAACATTACTAATCCTTACCCAATGACATTATAAACATAAAAAATCTTAAAATGGGTTACATACCACAAAATAGGGACTATATGACACACTCATTACATTAAAAGTGAAGGGTACCCTATCCGTGGTAAATAGTTTTGGTACATTATTATTGATTAATGGTAATTATTTAAAAAGTATTATATTGGTTTAATAAATTAACAATTTTGAATAAAAATCAATAAAATAAATAATGTCAAATAAAATGTTATCAATTATAATATACCTAAAATGATTGATCATACTCGTGAGAAATGGAATATTTCAACATTACTTGGATTATAATGAGTGCATATTTAGCTGGTTGGTGGGTGTTTGATTTCCCTTCATTATCCCTTAGATTATACTTTGTTAGAATTTTCCTGAAGAGTCTATGATATTTTTTAGTGATCATTAATAATGTTTTTTGGAAAATAATCGTAACTAAATGAACCCTACTAGGGATAATTAAAATGAAATAAATGTTTCATTATATTATTTTTTATGAAATTTTATAATGTAACACATATCATTATGCTATAATCTTCCCAAATGGTTTTTTCAATGAATTTATGACACTATCCAATTTATACATAACAATTGGAACATGCATTTGAATTGGGACCGTAATGTAGCAAATGAACATTAACTTTTCAGGGTTAGCAGGTTGGCCAAGATGGTTCCATAAAACCTCAAATTTTATACATCTACTACCTAAATTGAAGACTTTATTTATCACAGTGATTCTACACCAATATTTTTTCATCATCATTTTGGTGAACCCCTAAAAATTCATCAATATCAGCATCGATAGTATGTTCTTCCTTAGGATGGTTAAGATTAATGTTTGGAAAATTCATTATATATATGAGAAGTTAAACATAAAATTTAAATTGGGTTAATGTATTATAAAACACATAATATTTTGTGGAAAACTGATGTATATTAAAAAACAATAACCTAATTAATGAAAGAATTTTTTTCATTAATGGTTAATGTGAATTTTTTCCTATATTGAGTGACCAAATCCCATCCTAATAGTCCCATTTAAGGTATAAAACTTTGTCCACATCGGGACAACCATAAAATGATTTTGAAATTCAAATGAAATGGGCATCCTCAATTTAATTTTCATATGACCCTAAGTCTATTTTAGTCACTGATAGATCAATTGACCAATCCAAATTTGATGGAATTGGGACAGAAAATACTTTTACTGCTTGTGATGCCATTTTTAACTGTTCATCATTATACCCTTCCCCAGTGAAATTAATCTTTATGAAGCCCAATAAATCGATAGTAACTACACTCATTTTTTATCCCGCTTTAATGTAAAATAAAATCTTGAAATGTTTTATATTCGTAGTAATGAATCTTTTTAATGATGATGAAGTGATATATATTTTAATGAATTGGTTTTTTATACTTGGAATCAGATATGTGCATCACATCAACCATATGATTAGATCCACTTTTTTCATCATACTAGATTCAACATGTTCATTTTTATATAACATATAATAGTTAATTATATAACCATTGTATGATAGTACATTTACATCTGGTCCTACAGATAGCTATTGAAGTTGTTAGTCAATTGAATTATGATTTTTAGATAACACCTTAAAAATTTAATCTTTGAACCATCCATTAATCTATATATTATGTATATAGGATATACATATCCAACCATTATTGGTTCTGAATGTTTCATAATTAATTTGTGGGAATGACTATATGGAGTAACCTCTTCATTATTAAGTAATATGTAATGGTGATCTCGTTGTCGCACTAGAATTGTAATTTTAAAAACTTATCATATTAAAATCACGTCACCCATAAATAATTCATTGGTACTATATTTTTGTAGGCCAACACTATTGACATCAAATTGTTAATTAATCTATAATTCAAATGCTTCTTTAACAATATCTCACTCTACCATAAAATATTTGAGACTTATACCATTCTTGACAAACCCCTTCAAAATATTTATTTAATTTTCATTAGGGTACATCCATTTATAATATACATGACAAAACTATTGAATCTTTATAAACAAGAAAACTATCAGGTGGACAATCTTATCAAACAATTATGTTGGGATGAAAATCTATAATTCACACAATATGAATAAAATTTTGTTATTAATTATTGAAAACATCACTGAGTCTATAACATTTTTTCATTTAGCTTTAAATAGAAAAAATCTTCTGAATGTATATCAAAATTTTTTTGGTAGAATAAAACAAAAAAATAAAAGCATGAAATATTGTATAAAAAAACAAATTTTGTGTGATTTGAGGCAGTGTTACTTGAAATTAGTTATTAACATGATATTCTTAACATTTTATGAATAACTCTAGAACATTCGCACCACAACGAAATTTCTAGAATCAAAATTTATCTTTTTTATATATAGTGTATGATACTATATGATGAAACATTTTCCTCCCCCCTTCAGTAGTGAAAAATCTTCACTTATAACAATTATAATCATGTCCAACATAGCTTTAAATTAATCTTTTATATTGTCATATACATTTAGTATTGTTCCAATAGCACAGTTGCATAATTTTTTTCTCATGTACAATGATTCATGAAAACATCAGACATTCAAAAATTCATTTACGTTAAATCAAGGAAAATCGATGACCTTTTAAAATTTCATTTTTCATGAGTTATTAATAATGGTGTATTGAAAATAGTTTCAATATTTTTTACATCCTTGAATAGCTAATCAGCCTCTAGTGTAGATGCTATTTTACAATGTTCTCTATTTCTATTGTATGATTTCATCTTGGATAGGAATTTATGTCATCAAGGTAAAAAACTGTGTTACAAAAAATTATTCTTCAAGGAATGATTCATCACAATAGAGTTTGTACCTTATTCACAAAAGAGACTCCACATGATTCCTATAGTGTTATATCCTAACAAATTTCCAAAGGAAGTGATGAAATTTATTATCTCATGGAACATGGATATCAATGATAACTATTCACCTTTATGAGTATCATAAAATGTTACAAAAAAATCCCACATAATTTTCATAAGTTTTATCAATGTATGTAAATAGATTTAAATATCATTATTTGGATTTTTTTGTCTAGATATAAGTAAGGAAAATAATGTATTTCTACTTCATGAATTAACACTATGGAATGTTATAATTTACCAATATAACTTGCCTTGTACTATGAGTACTTCGTTGTACATAAAAAAGATTTATTCCATATATATTAGGAATGATGAATGTTTCTTGGATTATTTTCAAATTCAGGATACTCATAATCAATTTTATTCCACTATGGAGAGTCTATTGAGTGATGTAGTTTCCCATCTTCAATTAATGTATATGTGTTCCTTGTAAATTTTATAGAGGCTATCATACATTAAAATAGTTATCTAAAACATGGAATGATATGAAAAAAAAAATTTCAAATTTAGAAAAACATGAATCAATATTTTGTACCAATCTATGCAACCCTTAGGGAATATTAAGAGTGATTCATGGTCCTTTTGAAACAATATATAACCACTTGTAAAGTAATGAATTTTATCATATATCATACCCATTGAAATTTGGAATTGTTTTAGCATAATTTTTTTGTCATGGTCACTCATTTTTTCCTATATAATATCATTTACAAGATCAAGTAGTTTTGTAAGGCTGTAAAATCTCTATCTATTTCCAGCATTCAAATTATAAAAGTTCAATATAATAGAAAATGTAATATATTTTTTACAACTAGTATAAAAATTTTTCCATACACAACTATTTTACGTCTCAACAAACATTATTCAATCCTAAAGGACAACTTCAATTTACATTGTCATTTATTGCATAAAATATCTAGCATCATTTACACGTGTATTCATATGAAATGAGCCATCACTACAAGAAATCTAAGCATTTCTGCCAGATGGAGGGGAAGGGTATTAGCGACCGCCATTTTTTAGTTGCTAAAGGGTGTATTAGCAACTTCCAAATAGATGTATCTAGTACTAAAACGAAAACCATAAGGATTTTTCCCACCTTCCAACCACATTTCACTTGTCATATACGGACCACCACTACAAGATAACCTCGTCGCCCCCACCACCACCCCCCTCCACCACCACTGTCGGCCTTGTCACCCATGGTCATACCATAAACACCATACACACCTCCAGAATACTTCCGGTAGTCCTCCATTCCCCTTACAACATCCCCTCACCAAACCCTGACCAACCCTAACATACCCGAACACCCACCGGCTCACGTGCATCTTCCATGTCCAGGGAAGCACGATTTTAGAAAAACACCAACTTCAGCATCAGTCACCCGCATCACCCCCATGCCACCCACATCTCCCACTGCATCCATGACCACAAATAAATAAATTTTTGGGTGGATATTTAGGGTCCACCAAACCAAGAATGTTAAAGCCTTTAGCATCAGGAAAAAAACTTCCAATGTTTGGAGAACGCTAGGCAGACCTTAAAGGTCTTTAGTGATGGATTTAAGCTATCGCTAAATCCCTTATTTCATGTAGTGCAAATAAAATAGTATCAACCTAGTCAGTATGTTCATTTAGTTTTTCAGCATATTTAGTACTATATTTATAGCATTGATATAATCTAAGACAAGCCAAATTTCTTCTAAACATTATGGATTAATTATTCTTGATTAAAAATAATGTAAATATGAAAAAAAAATCTTATATCATTAGGTTAGTATGCATGCTCTATATAAAACATGATGAACTCTTTAACCCCATCCACACACTCATTTTTAATATTATAATCATCCATCCATTTGTAATTAATATCCTTCCAGTAAGTTTTAGAGGTATTCATTTCTTAGATAATATAAATAAATACAGATAACTAATTAATATATTGTATACATACACAGATATGTAAAAAAAGTATCATTATTTATGTGTAAATACATAATAATTTATATGTGTGTGAATGAAAGTATTTGTGTGTAATTATATAAATCTTATATTTTAATTTAGAAGGTAATCTTCATTATTAAAAGGATAATGTTATTAATAATTCTAAGATATATAATTATTTTCTTGAGGAAAAATTCAAACACTCTTTTAACACTGAAAAAAGAAATCAAGGCTAAATATGTAATAAAAAATGATATAAGTTATTGTGTGTCCATGTATGTCTAAACCTATGGTGGCCTTAAAATGGGATATATCAAATGAAGTATTCATCTTTCTAATACATACACTTAAATTGTTTTTTAGAAATGATTAAATTTATTTATACAGTTGTTTTTCATTTTTTATTGCTTCCCAAATATTTTAATTTATGTTATATATTCGATTAATTTGATGGATTTTTTTGGTGGGAATGTTGTTTCATGTCAAATTCTGTTTTGATAATTTAAAATTGAATAAAAATGGTTTTAATTAATTAAAATCTAATTAATTTTTTGAAAATCAATTGAAGTTGTGATCATAGTTATTATTCAATTTTACCCTTATTATAAGTTATTATTGATCACATGGTAAATATTATTGAAACAAATAAAAATCACCTTTTGAATATGGTAAACAATCTCTTTTATTTTAAATATATTAGTTATTAGTATATAAATATGGATTAATTAATAAAAATAATTATTTAAAAAAAATATTTTGGACAATTGGGAAGTTGAACTTTATAACTTTTACATGATTAAGGTCACTAATCAAAATCTAATTATAACCCCCGTAGAAATATAAATTCAACAGTTTTCAACCCTCTATCACCCGGTCACTTGTTTGTTATTCTTCAAAACACAATTTTTTCACAGTCACATTACAATAGATATCACTATTTTTAATTACATCATTAATACATCTTCAATAAATCATACTAATTTCATTTTGAAGTAATTAAATATTTTAGTTCAAAATAAATTAGTTAGAAACATCCTAGAGAGAAAAAATAAGAAAAATATATGTCATTATTAAGTAAAAGGTAATTTGATTGCGACTTAGTGATAAATTCCCTACTATCAAATTAGAATCGTTTTTAGATTATTATATAGAGTATCCTTATTTTCATATTTTGATTCAAATATTAATGATTATTCATCTGATTACATTAAATTTCTAATGGAAAACAATGATGTCTTATATGTCAAATTACATTTTGTACGATTCACACACTAATTTAGAGAGGTTTGACCAAATAATTAAATTAAATATTCCTAATAAACCCAAAATTTATGTCAAGGTGAGATTCTAATATTTTAAAGAAGTCTTTTGTGACATAAATTTATAAAGAAAGACCTAAAACATTCACTATTAGACTTAAAAATTCCAAACACAAAAACATGAGTATTGGAACCAGAAAACACATCTATGTAATTCATAGAATACATCCTAACAAGATCTTGAAGTGTAGCTCATTTTTTAGGCTTCGATTTGACTAGTCGTGGAGCCCAAATAGAGTTACGGTTCAGATGATATTTCGGTTCGATGTCACAATGCCAAAAATGGCCATCCAGGATGATGTGGGGACAAAGTACAAATTTGCATGAAAGAATGGAATATTTCATGAAAAATGGAATTTCCCGCAAAAGTGGAACAACATTTTACATTCCTCATTGTTCATGGTTTCTCCTATAAATACATGTGTACCCCCCTTCTTTTAGGGACCCCCTAGAGGTTAGACTTCACTCTAATGCACGAATGTATTCATCATCCTCACATACGCGCGAAACCTGCCCTCTTTCATGAAAACCACCACTTTCACACAAATGGACCAACATGCCTGATTTTACTCGAACAACATCATTTTTTCATTCAAATGTGCCATTGTTCACATTTTTTGCACGCACTATTACTTCACCTATCCAATTGCGCACATACATTCCCTATTGCGCGCAAGCATCCCTCTTACATGCATGGATTTTCCCTATTGCATGAAAACTTTCACTATTGTGAAAAAACCATTCCCTATTGTGCGAATGACTTCCATATTTTGTGAAACAGTGTCTTGGTGCCCGATCATGTGCGACCCTGTGCCACATAGTGAAATCTTGTGTGCAACCCATCCTTCACGTGGATCATCTTACGCGCAATAGTATACATGCATGTTCCTGCTGGTCCATATTGTGGAGACTGTGCCCCCGCACCCCGACTCTATATCATTGTCGGGATGTATTACTGATTTGATCTCTTCAATTCCATATCTGACCCTCACGAAAAGTGGAGAGTCGTACCGTGAACTTTTTGGGTCGGGATGTTGGAATTTTCAATTGCACCCTTATGTGAAGCCATCTTCCACCTATGGAATACCACAATTTTAGATACTCTTCCAAAAAAAATTTAATACCTTGAGTCGACATATTCCTATTGGTCGCTTTCACATGTCTTGAGTTGAGATTCTCATCTCTAATTCGTTAAGAAATATGAGTCGAACCATTCATCAAGCAACCCGTACAAACCCCATCACCTGAATTATATAATAGGTTGGAAATTAAAGGGATGAACATGTGTAAGTCCAAACACCATCCATTGATAAGTGCCTTATGCCTAACAATCCTCTCTACATGACAATAAGCTGTAGTATTCCCAATGTGACAAATATAGGATGCCACTTTCTCCAAACAAGAAATTACTTATGCACCATGCGTAAGTTACCAATAGTCCTATATATATGTCTTTAAACTATAACACTCAATATGTGACAAATATAGGATGCCTCTTTCTCAAAACAAGAGAATACTTATGGGCCAAGAATAAGATTTCAATAATCCTCCCTATATGAATATAAACTTTAGTACTCCCTATGTAACATATATAGGATTATACATTCTCCAAACAACAGTTTCCTTATGCCCCAAGAATAAGAAGCTAATAGTGTAACACCCCAGGTAAATTAATAATATGACATTTTCATATTTGTCAATTTTTGTGAATAAAATATTAATATGACTTTAAAGGGGACGCTATGCTCGATGGAGTACCCAACACGCAACAACGAGTTTCTTGGGAATCTTACGTTGCACTATAATTATAATGCCCCAGCCTTAAACCTTACTTAATCTTGAGTTATTACAAGATTACACATTGAGGATCTTTTCAGGTTTAGAGTTTTAGAGAATTAGATCATGAAACTTGCATTACATTCCACATTTAAACAAAGTGGTTACATAAAATACAATATTCATTCTTCCCATCAATGGAATCATATTTAAAATAAAACACGGATTCTTTCTTGACACATCCTTGACACTATCATCACATCATGTACCTTTCCCTTGACCTTTGAAAAACAATTCAAAAACGTGGGATGGGCATAAAAAGCTCAATAAGGGTTATAAAAAGATAGAAATGAAACATGACTTCATATATACATAAGAATGAAATCATACTTTATCCATAAAACATAGGCACTTTAACATACCTCATCTAACCATGAATAAATCAAAGAAATCATAAGACATAAAGGTAAATTGAGGCATTCATAACATTCTTACGTAGGGTGTAAACCTCTTGGTTACGTTTTGGAATACCCATCACAGTATATTCCCTAAATCTCTTCGGAGAAACCTTAACGTTTCACTCCTTCGCGTTACCTAATGCATTGGAGAGCTATAGCAGGCTCACCCGCCCTTAGTTTATCACAGAACCACCCGTCTTCATAATAATGCCCAAGAACCATAACATAATCATATCACATAAAACATGCATAAAGGAAACATAACATTTCCACATTTCAATCACCAGATATCAATACAACACATTGATATAATAAAAACATTATGAAAACCATTTTAGATACCAAAATAAAGGAAAAGTAAAACATGGTATTTATTTTTCTTTTAAAAAGAAGGTATGGAATGTAGAGGAAGCCGAAACTGAAATAATGGTCATGATGGCGGAGAAGTCGTTGTCGCCGCATACATACGACAAAAACATTCCATTTTTTCGTTTTGTTAAACGCTTCGTATAAAAAAAGATTTCTTTTGGATAAAAGTAAAAGTCAAAGGGGTTTATACACCATATAAAATAAAGTTGTGTATAAAACAAAATATTCCTTAATGAAAGGAGATTGAGACGATGTCACATACAAAGACGGTATCCTTGGTTTAAGGATAAATCAATTACATAATTATGTGTGACAAATGATTACACAAAATATAAGTGGATATTAAGTGTAAAATAATAAATGGTCATTCACACATATTCAAAGGATGACATATTCAATAACTACATGTTGATCCCAAAGAAATCGAAATTGGGTTAAGAAGTTCCCTTGACAGCCTAACGGCGTCACATCAAAATGAGTTGATGAGAGATTAAAAGTGTATCTCATCACATGGAAATAAAAGTTACATCAATAAGGATATATTAGAACATATCCCAACATAACAATATGTAAATTAAAAGACCCATCAACAGAAGTCTTTTAAAAAGAGGAGGGTGAAAGGTTCCCTTACCGACTTGGGTATCTTTCAAAACATACGCCCCATGAAGGAAGGAAAATACAAAATTGATGTAAATACTCATAAATGAAAGAATATTACACAATGATTATAATAATGGGTAGTACATTCACCACTCAAAGGAAATTGTGGAAAATATAGCCTAAATCTCATGGGAATAAAAGTGAGATGAAAAATCACTTGAGAAAACTCGGCAGCCTAACGGCGCCACAAAAAACATACAAAAATCGATTGATGAGATCAAATAGGGTATCTCATCATATCAACATAATGTGTACAGAAATAGTAATACAAAAGAACATCCCCCAACATAACAAAGAGGAGCTTAAAAGAAGTGACATAAAGGATATTACTTAAAAAGAAAGAGAGAGGTTAGATCTCTTATGAAAATTCGGTAGCTTAACGGTGCCACTCAAAACATCCAAAATGGATTGATGAGAGATAATAGGGTCTCTCATCATATGAACATAAAAATTACAGTATGAGTAATATAAAAGAACATCCCAATCAAAATAAAGATGAGCTTTAAAGGGAATGACAGAAAAGAGAATACTTAAAAAGAAAGAGAGATGTAGGATCCCTTACCTCGGGTCCGACATGACTCGATCATTCTTTAACGTCCTGAATAATAAACTTGAGTTAATTTACACTTTATTTTGAACCTCTTTCTAGTTCATTATTCCTTTTAGATCACTTATTTTCATGTTATAAACATTATGTAATCATTTATGTTAAAAATGTTTGTTTTGTCGATATTTGGTTCTTAAGTCGAAAGTGGACTTCTTACAATTACATGTTGTTCGTGTGGTCAAAGGTTCTTTATATCCAGAATGACATTCCTGATTTGGATAGCATATATATATAATATATATCCAGCATATACATGTATTTATAATATTACATAATCATTTATAGGTAATAAATGAAATGCACCGTTCACGGAGACGGTAAGCCGTACGTACGCATGAACGCTACTTTCATTTCATTGTCATATTAATGGAATTAAAACTAAATGAGAGGTATGTATATTTTAATTAAAGAATTATATTCATCATTTAGATGTATCATTCATCATATATATCCATTATATACATGTACTTATAATAGTACATTACATTTGGGGATAAGAAATGAAATGCACCACTCATGGAGACGGTAAGCCGTACGTACGCATGAACGCTACTTTCATTTTTGTCTCATACATTAATGGAAAGAAATAATAATGATATATAGGTATATTATAATTCCAGTATAACATAAAATATAATAACATTAAATCCATCCTTTAAACGTCCCATATATGGCATTAACGAATCACATCACTTTGAGGGGGTGGTAGTCTGCACTTCCTAAAATGAAGATATCGTGTATACCCATAATGAAAACAATAATGGTATGCCATAAATGAAAAATAAAGAATATTAAGGAAAGCATAAATATGTTATATATCATATATAAAAATAGTGACATCATAATGGCCACCTTTGAAGATGTTAAATGAGTATTGGTCAATCATCGTTTCGGGAGGCAGAATTTCGCCATCCACGGAAACTGTATTTTCTTTAACCATTTGATGTATTTGTGTGAGAGTGTAACTCGAAAAAATCTTATAACAACATCATAGTATATTTAAGATACTGTTTTTGTTACAAAATAAGTAAATAGATAGATTTTAGGGGGTTTGAGAAGCAAAATAAAACAAATGAACATGAGAGAATGAATTACCTTTAAAAGTGTAACTCCTTTTTATTTGAGCCTAAAGGCTTCCTTTGGAAGGATTATGCCCAAAGGGAATCCTCTATGATGAGAATAGGGATGTGGAGAGAGTAAATGGGTAGGTGATGGCCGAGCCAAAGGCTTGAGGAGTGTGTGAAATGAGGTAGAGGTGGGGGCCTTTATAAGAGGAGAGGAGGGGCACTTTTGGAAATCATGAAACTATTATTTTATTTTCAAACGTGATTCGAATTTCTAAGGTCCCAAATTGATATATTCCGATGATAATATGATAAGGCTTCGAAATATTCTCATCCAATAGTTTTTGGAGAAGTTTAGGTCTTAGATTTTATATTATCGTTTCATTTTATTTAAACTTTTCATTAATGAGGTCATCGTTGCATCATCATGATGTCATTATTAAATTAATTTATTTAATGTATAAAAATTATAAAAAAAATATCCTGATGTAGGAAATCTTTTTATCTTTCCAAAGAGTATTTATAGACAAAAATATAATTAGTATAACCTCTTCTAAAAATTGTTTTATTAAACAAATGTATGTTAGTGTCATTTTCACCTTTATTTTAAAAAAAGGCATTAAAGTCATTATCTCACACAAGAGGCTCCATAGGGTCCTCTATATCGACCCATGGGTTGTCTTGGTCATCTATGATTCATCCAATAGGGGTAGGACAAGTTTCATGGTGTTTTCATATTTTTATAATATCATTTTTACCTTAAATTACACTAATTACCTCTAATCGCGATTAATGAAAAAAAGCTACTATTCACCACAAAATTATTTTCATACCATTGAACCACATTTTACATACTAATGACAACCATGTATGTCGGATTTTCAAAATTCAATACACATTAGTGGTAAACTTTCATTTAACTGAAAAATCAGTTTGCTTGATTACCACTTAGTGGTTTCACTATTCATCAAAAATTGGAGTTTTTCAGAAAATTACCAAAAATTCACTCTAAGCTATATTCGATATTCCGAATTCAAAAATTATTTTTATATTACCTAATTCAAAGAGTATAAGAATAATTAATTAATTTAATAATTAACTCCTGCTGTCAAAACAAATAGCGTGTTTTTAAGAAACAATTTATATCAAAAGATTGATATTTGTTTATGTCGAATTTCAAAGTGAAATTAATTCCAAAGTCCACCATTGAATAAAATGGTAAAAATATTTTATGGTTTCACTTTAAAACCAATTCAAAATATAATCTAATCATAGAAATAAATTAGATTAAAATATTTTTTGAATTAAAATACAACATTTTTCACTTATTCATAAAAAATGAACTTTATCGGAAGAATAATAAAAACATACACAAAGTAAATTTTGATGTCCCAATAATAAAGAAGTATTTTATTAGGTCCAAAAAAATGTATAATAGTGACCAAAACTATATTTAAATAGGGTTCTCCATCAAAAGATGATAAGTGAACCTTTAGTGAAAACTAGGGCATATACGCCTAAAATTGAATTCTTTCCTTATTTTAAGCCTTTATCTTTTATTGGATAAATGTAAAAACATTTAAAAACATATATAATCATATTTTAGTTATTTCTATCCATTCTCTCCAATACAACGGATACATGTTAACTGCCATTTAAAATAATATTATTTTATTATTAGAGTGCAACGTAAGATTCCCAAGAATCTCGTTGTTGCGTGTTGGGTACGCCATCGAGCATAGCATCCCCTTTAAAGTCATATTAATATTTTATTCACAAATATGGATAAATATGAAAATTTCATATTCTTTATTTACCTGGGGTATTACATCCTTCCCCCCTTTTGGGAATTGCGTCCTCGCAATTTTTAAAATTGAGCTTGAAAACATCTTTGAAAGTCCCACATCGGAACAAGAGTCGGTAAAACAGTAACTTTAAAATAATGGAAGATAAGTACAGAGGTCACCCGAGTTAACCCATACTAGGATTCCATGTAGAAAACATGGACATGGAAGAAAAAAAGGGTCATGTTCTTGAGGGAGAGTGATAGTAATCATGTCTAGGAGAAAGTTAACCATAAGAAAATCACAAACTTGTGATGGGTTAAACGGTATTCGATTCCCCAGTAGGAAAAGTTAATAGACAACAATTTTGTTTTAAGTTACCTTTTTTGAGGAATTTATTAATAAGGAAACATAATCACTTATCATGTTGACTTTCAACTTTTATTAGATTCCTTACACAAACTCATATTTTCTCCAAAAGGCAAGTATTTAGGAAAACTTGTTCACATTAAGAGTGCTATAATCAACTTTTATAGAATCACCTAATCCACAAAAGAGAACTATATACTTCCCATGTCTTTATACTTTAACCAAAACCAAAACCAAAAATTCTAGTACCAGACCAGATAATCCAGAAAAGGATAACCCTTTATAAAAATAAAATCTATTCTTAACCTCCAAAATTTGTCCAACAAAACCCAAAGTTCAACGAGGACCATACGATAAACCATTTGTCCATAAAATTCTTCAAAGTAAACCAATATAAGATTGAAACCCAAATATTTGAATGATTTAGTCACATAGTTTTCCATGTTAAATCGTTACATTTATCTCCAAACAACATCAGTTTCTCCTAAAGTCTCGTATTGAAAAGTAATTAACCTAATCACATATCATCCATGATAGGTTAATCATTTTCATAAATAACCCAAAATCAACTTACTCTTAATTCATAAAATCATATAACTAGAAAGAATCAGTCAAACTAACAAAGGACTTTACGTAGTCCAGTGGTAGGCAATAAATACCAGTCGCACTTTGGTTGTGGGTTCGATTCCCGCAGCATTGTCCGACGTGACGGGTTGTCACACGGTCTGCGTGTTGTCCTTTTTCCAAAAATATATAATTCTCAAAACATTTCCCAAACCGAGATAAAATCTTAAAAAATAAACATAACATATTTTAACCTCATGTTTATCTCATGCCTTTCATTTTCCATCATAACATATAATAACCCATAATTACCTCAAAAGTAAGGATCATATAAACCCTAATGGTTACCTTTTTAATTATTACCTGAACTTCCACATCGATTTTTCATCTCATACATGATGCATTATAGAACATACCAAGGTTCACGTGGTTGATCATGACTCCTTGATAGTTGGTTTAGAACAACCACGAGTTTCCTCATTGAATACCCCATTTCATCGAGTCTCTTAATCAGAGAACCACCACAGTTTCCTTCAAACCAATTGTCACTTTGGTGCCTGCGAGATCCAGCCATTCACTAAAAACATAAATGTCAGTGTGAGTATATCAAAAAAACTATCATGTACTAATTAGGAAGGTAATCACTAATATATACTTACTCATTCAATTTATCTATAACTAGGACCCTTTCTGAAATCCTAACCATTATGGTAATGTCACTTATGCTTAGAGAATACCCTAACCTCTAAAGTTATCTAAACCGACCTTTGATACCAACTATAAGGCCCCAGCCTTAAACCTTACTTAATCATGAGTTATTACAAGATTACACATTGAGGATCTTTTCAGGTTTAGAGTTTTAGAGAATTAGATCATGAAACTTGCATTACATTCCACATTTAAACAAAGTGGTTACATAAAAGACAATATTCATTCTTCCCATCAATGGAATCATATTTAAAATAAAACACGGATTCTTTCTTGACACATCCTTGACACTATCATCCCATCATGTACCATTCCCTTGACCTGTGAAAAACATTTCAAAAACTTGGGATGAGCATAAAAAGCTCAGTAAGGGTTATAAAAATATGTAAAGGAAACATGAGTTCATATATACATAAGAATGAAATCATACGTTACCCATAAAACATAGGCACTTTAACATACCTCATCAAACCAAGAATAAATCAAAGAAATCATAAGACATAAAGGTAACTTGAGTCATTGATAACATTATTACGTAGAGAGTAACCCTCTTGGTTACGTTTTGGAATACCCATCACAGTATATTCCCTAAATCTCTTCGGAGAAACCTTAACTTTTCACTCCTTCGTGTTACCCAATGCATTGGAGAGATATAACAAGCTCAACTGCCCTTAGTTTATCACGGAACCAACTGGCTTCATAATAATGCCCAAGAACCATAACATAATCATATCAGATAAAACATGCATAATGGAAACATAACATTTCCACATTTCAATCACAAGATATCAATACAACACATTGATATAATAAAAACATTATGAAAACCATTTTCGATACCAAAATAAAAGAAAAGTAAAACATGGTATTTATTTTTCTTTTAAAAAGAGGGTATGTCTTGTAGAGGAAGCCGAAACTCAAATATTGGTCACGGCGGCGGAGAAGTCGTTGTCACCGCATACGTACGAAAAAACACTCCATTTTTTCGTTTTGTTAAACGCTTCGTATAAAAAAATATTTATTTTGGATAAAAGTAAAATTCAATGGGGTTTATACACCGTATAAAATAAAGTTGTGTATAAAACAAAATATGCCTCAATGAAAGGAGATTGCGACGAAGTCCCATACAAAGACGATATCCTTGGTTTAAGGATAAATCAATTACATAATTATGTGTGACAAATGATTACACCAAATATAAGTGGATATTAAGTGTAAAATAATCAAAGGTCATTCACACATATTCAAAGGATGACATATTCAATAACTACATGTTGATCCCAAAGAAATCGAAATTGGGTTAAGATGTTCTCTTGATAGCCTAACGATGTCACATCAAAATGAGTTGATGAGAGATAAAAAGTGTATCTCATCACATAGACATAAAAGTTACATCAATAAGGATATATGAGAACATATCCCAAAATAACAATATGTAAATTAAAAGACCCAACAATAGAAGTCTTTTAAAAAGAGGAGGGTGAATGGTTCCCTTACCGACTTGGGTATCATTCCAAACATACGCCCCGTGAAGGAAGGACAATTCAACATTGATGTAAATACTCATAAATGAAATAATATAACACAATTAGTATAATAATGGGTAGTACATTCACCACTCAACGGAAATTGTGGCAAATGTAGCATAAATCTCATGGGAATAAAAGTGAGATGAAAAATCACATGCGAAAACTCGGCAGCCTAACAGCGCCACAGAAAACTTACAAAAATCGATTGATGATATCAAA
The DNA here is from genome assembly GCA_963277665.1 of Viscum album. Lineage (NCBI taxonomy): Eukaryota > Viridiplantae > Streptophyta > Magnoliopsida > Santalales > Viscaceae > Viscum > Viscum album. The sequence goes on along the minus strand of OY728121.1, from coordinate 1,146,919,995 downwards.
TAGGGTATCTCATCATATCAACATAAATTTTAAATAAATATGAATACAAAAGAACATCCCCCAACATAACAAAGAGGAGCTTAAAAGAAGTGACACAAAGGAGATTACATAAAAAGAAAGAGAGAGGTTAGATCTCTTACGAAAATTCAGCAGCCTAACGGTGCCACTCAAAACTTCCAAAATGGATTGATGAGAGATAATAGGTTATCTCATAATATGAACATAAAAATTACAGTAAGATTAATATAAAAGAGCATCCCAATCACAATAAATATGAGCTTTAAAAGGAATGACATAAAAGAGTGTACTTAAAAAGAAAGAGAGGAGTAGGATCCTTTACCTCGGGTCCGACATGACTCGATCATTCTTTAACATCCTGAATAATAAACATGAGTTAATTTCCACTTTATTGAGAACCTTTTTCTAGTTCATTATTCCTTTTATATCACTTATTGTCATGTTATAAACATTATGTAATCATTTATGTTAATAATGTTTGTTTTGTCGATATTTGGTTCTTATGTCGAAAGTGGACTTCTTACAATTACATGTTGTTCGTGTGGTCAAAGGTTATTTATATTCATATTGACATTCCTGATTTGGATATAATATATATCATATATATCCAGAATATATATTTATTTATAATATTACATAATCACTTAGAGGTAAGAAATGAAATTCACCGTTCATGGAGACGGTAAGCCGTACGTACGCATGAACGCTACTTTCATTTCTTTGTCATATTAATGGGATTAAAACTAAATGATAGGTATGTGTATTTTAATTATATAATTATATTCATCATTTAGATGTATCATTCATCATATATATCCATTATATACATGTACTTATAATAGTACATTACATTTGGGGATAAGAAATGAAATGCACCGTTCATGGAGACGGTAAGCCGTACGTACGCATGAACGCTACTTTCATTTCCATCTCATACTTTAATGGAAATAAATAATAATGATATATAGGTATATTATAATTCCAGTATAAAATCATATATAATAACATTAAATCCATCCTTTATACGTCCCACATATGGCATTAACGAGTCACATCACTTTGAGGGGGCGGTAGTCCGCACTTCCTAAAATGAAGATATCGTGTATACCCATAATGAAAACAGTAATGGTATTCCATAAATGAAAAATATAGAAGCATAAGGAAATAATAAACATATTATATATCATATATAAAAATAATTACATCATAATGTCCACCTGTGATGGTGTTAAATGAGTATTGAACAATCATCGTTTCGGGAGGCAGAATTTCGCCATCCACAGAAACCGTATGTTCTTTAACCATTTGATGTAGTTTTGTGAGATTGTAGCTCTAATAAATCTTATAACAACATCCTAGTATATTGAAGATACTGGTGTTGTTACAAAAGAAGTAAATAAAAATAGTTTAGGGGGTTGGAGAAGCAAAATAAATCAAATGAACATGAGAGAATGAATTACCTTTAAAAGTGTAACTCCTTTTGATTTGAGCCTAAAGGCTTCCTTTGAAAGAATTATTCCCAATGGGAATCCTCTAGGATGAGGAGAGGGATGTGGAGAGAGTAAATGGTCATGGGATGGCCGAGAAAAAGGCTTGAGGAGTGTCTGAAATGAGGTAGAGGTGGGGGCCTTTTATAAGAGGAGAGGAGGGGCACTTTTGGAAATCATGAAACTATTATTTTATTTTCAAAAGTGTTTAGAATTTCTAAGGTCCAAAATTGATATATTTCGAAGATAATATGATAAGTATTCGAAATATTCCCATCCAATAGTTTTTGGACAAGTGTAGGTCTTAGATTTTATATTATCGTTTCATTTTATTTAAACTGTTCATTAATGAGGTCATTGTTGCATCATCATGATGTCATAATTAAATTAATTTATTTAATGTCTAAAAATTATAAAAAAATTATCCTGATGTAGGAAATCTTTTTATCTTTCCAAAGAGTATTTATAGGCAAATATATAATTAGTATAACCCCTTCTAAAAATTGTTTTAGTAAAACAATTTATGTTAGTGTCGTTTTCACCTTTATTTAAAAAAAAGGCATTAAAGACATTATCTCACCCAAGAGGCTCCATAGGGTCCCCTAAATCTACCCATGGGTTGTATTGGTCGGCCATGACTCATCCAATAGGTGTAGTACAAGTGTCATGGTGTTTTCATATTTTTATAATATCATTTTTACCTTAAAATACACTAATTATCTCTAATCGCGATTAATGAAAAAAAGTTACTATTCACCAAAAAATTATTTTCATCCCATTGAACCACATTTTACATACTAATGACAACCATGTATGTAGGATTTTCAAAATTCAATACACATTAGTGGTAATCTTCATTTAACTGAAAAATCAGTTTGCTTGATTACCACTTAGTGGTTTCACTATTCATCAAAAATTGGAGTTTTTCAGAAAATTACCAAAAATTCACTCTAAGCTATATTCGATATTCCGAATTCAAAAATGATATTTATATTACCTAATTCAAAGAATATAAGTTGAATTAATTAATTTAATAATTAAATCCTGCTGTCAAAACAGATAGCGTGTTTTTAAGAAACAATATATATCAAAATATTAATATTTGTTTATGTCGAATTTCAAAGTGAAATTAATTCCAAAGTCCACCATTGAATAAATTGGTAAAAATATTTTATGGTTCACTATAAAACCAATTAAAAAGATAATATAATCTTATAAATAAATTAGATTAAAATAGGTTTCCAATTAAAATACAACATTTTTCACTTATTCATGAAAAATGAACTTTATCGGACGAATAACAAAAACATACACAAAGTAAATTTTGATGTCCCAATTATAAAGAAGGATTTTATTTGGTCCTAAAGAATGTATAAGAGTGACCAAAACTATATTTAAATACGGTTCTCCATCAAAATGTGATAAATAAACCTTTAGTGAAAACTAGGGCATATACGCCTAAAATTGAATTCTTTCAGTATTTTAAGCCTTTATCTTTTATTGGACAACTGTAAAAACATTTAAAAACATATATAATCATATTTTAGTTATTTCCATCCATTCTCGCAAATACAACGACTACATGTTAACTTCCATTTAAAATAATATTATTTTATTATTAGAGTGCAACATAAGATTCCCAAGAAACTCGTTGTTGCGTGTTGGGTACGCCATCGAGCATAGCGTCCCCTTTAAAGTCATATTAATATTTTATTCACACATATGGATAAATATGAAAATTTTATATTCTTTATTTACCTGGGGTGTTACACTAATAATAAAATAATATTATTTTAAATGGTAGTTATCATGGAGCCGTTGTATTGGAGGTAATAGATAGAAATAACTAAAATAAGATTATATATGTTTTAAAATGTTTTTACATTTATCCAATAAATGATAAAGGCTTAAAATATGGAAATAATTCAATTTTAGGCGTATATGCCCTAGTTTTCACTAAAGGTTCACTTAAAGCCTTTTGATGGTGAACCGTCATTAAATATAGATTTGTTCACTCTTATACATTCAATTGGACAAAATAAAACTCTTATTTAGAATCGGACCATCAAAATTTACTTTGAGTAAATTTTTGGTATCTTTCCGATAAAGATCATTTTTTAATGAATAGTGTAAAATGTTGTATTTTAATTCAAAACCTCTTTTTAATCTAATTTATTTATATGATTAGATTATCTTTTCAATTTTTTTTAAAGTGAAATTAGAATATATTTTTACCATTAAATCAAATAGTGGTCGTTGGAATTAATTTCACTTTGAAATCAGACTTAAACTGGTGTCAATCTTTTGATAATTATAGTTTCATAAAAACACGCTATTTGCTCTGACAGAGGGAATTAATTATTAAATTAATTAATTTGACTTATATGTTTTGAATTTTGTAAAATAGGCTTCATTTTTGTATTCGGAATATCAGATATTGCTTAGGGTGAATTTTTGGGATTTTTCTGAAAAACTTCAATTTTTGATGAATAGTGAAACCACTAAGTGGTACTTATAAAAACAGATTTTTCGTTTAAATGAAATTTTACCACGTATGTGTTTTGAATTTAAAAAATCCGACATACATGGTTGTCATTATTATGTAAAATGTGGTTCAATGAGATTAAAATAATTTTTTGGTGAATAGTAACTTTTATGTTCTTAATCGCGATTAGAGGTAATTATTGTAGTTTAAGGTGAAAATAATGTTTTAATAAAATGAAATTACCTATAAACATGTCCTACCCTAATTGGATGAGTCATGTCCGACTAAGACAATACATGGGTCGTCTTGGGGACCCCATGGTGCCACTTTGGTTGGGAAATGACATAAATAACTCTTTATTTAATGTTTAAGTAAAAATGACACAAACATGAGATGTTTTACTAAAACAACTTTTACATGGGGTTATACATGTCATATGTTTGACTATAAATAGTCATTGTAAAGATAAAAATATTTCCAACATCATAGTATTTTTTTTAATAATTTTTAATCATCAAATAAATTATATTATTTATGACATCGTGATGAAGCAGCGATGACATCATTATTTAACGATTTAAATAAAATGGAAAGATAATGTAATATCTAAGACCTAAATATGTCCAAAACCTATTGGATGAGTGGATTTTGAACCCTTATCACCTTATCCTCTAATTATATCAATGTGGGACCTCTTAAATCCGAATATCATTTTAAAATAAAGTGACTTTTCTTTACTTTCCAAGAGTGCCCCTCCTCTCCTCTTATAAAAGGCCCCCACCTCTACCTCCTTACCCACACTTCCAAAGACTTTGGCTTGGCCAACCCCTGCCCATTTTGTCTCTCAACATCCCTATCTAACTCCTTGAAGCCTCACTTTGGGAATAATCCTTTCCAAGGAAGCCTTTGAGCTCAAATCAATTGAAGTTACCCGATTTTAAGGTAATGACTTCACTTGAGTCCTTTTGTTTTATTTTACTTTTCCAACCCCCTAAACTCTTTTTATTCTTTTCTTTTGTAACAAATCCAGTATCGTCAATATAATAGGATTTTTTTATAAGAAGGATTATAGCTACACTTACACACACCTACATCTAATGGTTAAAGAACATACTGTTTCCGTGGATTGAGAATTTCTGCCTCCCGAAACGATGATTGTTCAACTTTATTCTAACACCTTAAAAGGTGGCCATTAAGATGACAATATATTTATATATGATATATAATATGTTTATGTTTTACTTAAGCTTCTGTATTTTTCATTTATGGCATACCTTTATGGTTTCCATTATGGCCAAACATGATATCTTCATTTAAGGAAGTGCGGACTACCGCCCCCTCAAAGTGATTTGATTCGTTAATACCATATGTGGTACGTATAAAGGATATATTTAATGACATTATATATGATACCATACTGTAATTATAATACTATTATGTATCATTATGTTTTATTTCCATTAAATATGAAATAGAAATGGAAGTAGCGTTCATGCGTACGTACGGCTTACCGTCTCCATGAACGGTGCATTTCATTTCTTAACTCTAAATGTTATGTAATATTATAAATGAATAAATATAATGGATATATATGATATATATGATATCTAAATCATGAATAAAATTCTGGATATAATGAAAATTTGTCCTCATGAACAACATGTAATTGTAAGAAGTCCACTTTCGACTTAAGAACCAAATATCGGTAAAAAAAATATTATTAACTTAAATGATTACATAATGTTTATGACATGGTAATAAGTGATATAAAAGGAATAATGAACTTGAAAAATGTTCTTAATGAAGTATAGATTAACTCACGTTTATTATTCAGGATATTAAAGAATGATCGAGTCAAGTTGGACCCGAGGTAAGGGATCCTACTCCTCTCTTTCTTTTTAAGTACACTCTTTTATGTCATTCCTTTTAAAGCTCATCTTTCATTCTGTTGGGATGTTATTTTATATTACTATTACTGTAATTTCTATGTTCATGTGATTAGATACCCTATTCTCTCTCATCAATCCATTTTGGATGTTTTGAGTGGCGCCGTTAGGCTGCCGAATTTTCATAAGAGATCTAACCTCTCTCTTTCTTTTTAAGTACTCTCCATTATGTCACTTCTTTTAAGATCCTATTTGATATGATGGGGGGTGTTACTTTATATTCCTCTTACTATAAATTTTATTTTAATATGACGAGAGACCATATTTGCTCTCATCAATCCATTTTTGGAAGTTTTAAGTGGCGTCGTTAGGCTACCGAGTTTTCGTAAGGGATTTTTCTTCTCACTTTTATTCCAGTGAGATTTATGCTAAATTTTCCACAATTTCCTTTGAGTGGTGTATTTACTACCAATTATTCTACTCTTTGTGTAATATAATTTCGTTTATGAGTATTTACATCAATTTTGTATTGTCCTTCTTTCACGGGGCGTATGTTTCGAAAGATACCCATGTCGGTAAGGGAACCTTTCACCCTCCTTTTTTTAAAAGACTTATTTTGTTATGTATTTTAATTCACATAATATAATGTTGGTATATGCTATTATATATACTTATTGATTTAAATTTTATGTCCAAGTGATGATACCCCCTTTTTATCTGTCATCAACTCATTTTCTGAATTTTGATGTGATGCCGTTAGGCTGTCGAATTTTACCAAGGGTACTTTTTAACCCAATTTCGATTTCTTTGGGTTCAACATGTAGTTATTGAATATGTCCTCATTTGAATATGTGTTAATGAACTGTGAGTGTTTTACACATAATATCCACTTATATTGGGTGTATTTATATTATTCACACATAATTATGAGATTGATTTATGCTTACTTTAAGGGTACCTTCTTTATAGGGGATTTCATCTCATTTTACATTTCTATTGTGACTTAATTGTTGTTATGCACCAATTCACTCTTATGTGGTGTATATACTATCCTTTGGAATATTATATCATGAATTCATTTATTCTCATGATATTATAAAGTTATGATTAAATGTTATTCCTCAATTATTGTGTCTCTCATTTTGTTAAAAACACTTTAAATAAAATATCGTTTTAAATGTTTTAATGATTTATTCTTATAAATGGTTCCCATTAATATCCATGTTTTCAAAATTGTTTTAAGGATTTATTTATATGGATATTAATGGTTTAAAATGTTAAAATCATCGAGGTGGTATGGGACACTTTGATTCAAAAATCTCTTTATTAAATGTTTTAAATGGTTTTGGAAATGGTTTCTTTTTGAATGGTTTCATTATTTCAATATCCTAAAATGTTATATTGTGATTGAAATGTGGATATGTTATGTTTACTTTATGCATGTTTTATGTGATACGTTTATGTTATGGTTCTTGGTAATTATTATAAATATGGGTGGTTCCGTGATAAACTAAGGGCGGGTGAGCCCGATATAGCCCTCCAATGCATTGGGTAACGTGAAGGGGTTAAACGTTATGGTTTCTCCGAATAGATTTAGGGAATATACTATGATGGGTATTCCAAATGTAACCAAGAGGGTTACTCCCTAAGTAAGAATGTTATGACTGCCTCAAGTTACCTTTATGTCTTATGATTTCTATGATTTATTCATGACTGGATCGGGTATGTTAAAGTGACTATGTTTTATGGGTAAAGTATGATTTCATTCTAATGTATATATGAACTCATTTTTCCTTTCCATATTTTTATAACTCTTACTGAGCTTTTTATGCTCATCCCATGTTTTTGGAATGTTTTTCAAAGGTCAAGGGAAAGGTACATGATGTGATGATATTGTCAAGGATGTGTCAAGAAAGAATCTGTGTTTTATTTTAAATTTGTTTCCGTTGATGGGAACAATGAATACTGTCTTTTATGTAACCACTTTGTTTAAATATGGAATGTAATGCATGTTTCATGATCTAATTCTTTAAAAATCTAAACCTGAAAATATACTAAATGTGTAATCTTGTGATAACTCATGATTAATTAAGGTTTAAGGCTGGGGCCTTATAAATAGTCCCATCTATATGTATTTAAAATGGATTACTCTCTATGGGAAAAATATATGATGCCTCTTGTTACAAAAAAGAGAAGTATTATGCACCATGAAAAAGAGGCCAACAGTCCTCCCTTCATGATTATAAACTGTAGTACTCCCTATGTGACAAATAGAGAATGCCACTTTCTCCAAAGAAGATATTCCTTATGCACCATACATTAGATTCCAATAGTTCTCTCTACACGACTATAAAATTTAGAATTCCCTATCATTCAATAATAGGATACCTCTTGTTCCAAATAAGATGTGCCTTATTTTCTATGATAAGATGGCTCAATCCATGATCACAGTTGCATAATTTACTGGGTGTTGGAATCCATTAGAGAATTCCACCACTCCACCTCATGCATAATGTGACCTTCATTAGGATAATTATCCCCATTCATGTTTGAAGGGTCCACTTAACAACCTGCTCACATGTCACATCATCTCACCTACCATTCTGGGCGAACTCCCTAGAAGAATCTGTTGACACTTTGAGTCAGGTCCTGTGATTCAAACAAGATCAACAGTCGACCAAAATTTGTTTATCCACATTTCAGCTAACAAGATATGGATGTCTTGTTTTGAACATGGTCAATAGTTATCCTCCATCTTCATACCACCCTCACTGTGTAATGAATGCCAGACATATGATTCACTCTTTTCATATCCCTTTGTTTGGAATGATTACAATTTCCAGGGCATTGTCCTGCTTGTGCAAAAGTGCATAGGTGTAAGACCCAATTATATGCCTCAACCCATCGGTGAGTTGGGATGTCCTCATGGCCAGTCATGAGGAAGACATTATGGGATGATTCAATGTGAATGACCTATTCACCATTGTCGCTCCAGAGCAGCAAACATGAATCATCAATGCGTAAGCCCCATCAACCATTGCCTCTCTATAGCTACACACAGGTAGCTTCTTTCCACACACCTCGTTCACCATTGCCACTTCATAGCGACACATGGGTATCTTCTTTTTGTAGTCCTCATTCCCCATTTCTGCTCCATAGCGGCTCCCAGGAAGCTTCCATGCATAAGCACCATCCACCACCCTTCTTGGACGAACCATTGCACTGTGGTTTGCAGATCCTGGATTCCACTTGTTTATCACATGGAGCATGACTCACGTGGGCTTAGAGTAATCATTGACCATGGAATCCTTCTTGGGTTATTGTAGCAAGTAAGAACTATCCCATCCCGAACTACGTGGACTTTGATCCTTTCAATGGAATGGTATGTAGGATGCCTACCCGAGGATCAAACCCAACAGTTACTGGTACCAACCTCTTTATGTCGGATCACAAAACCATTCCGAACTACATGGACATTGATACTGGCTATAGAAAGGTATGTAGGAGGCCTCCCTAAGGTTAAATCCCATCACCTACTAGTCCTGACCCCATCTAGTCGATTATACATTGTACTGCATGACATTATATTATACACCCCTTTAGTTCCAAATGACATTAAACTATACTTGTTCATACTATTGTGCTTTGATCCTTTTTCCTAGGTAAGGTATGTAGGAAGACTCCCTAATGTCGAACCCCAACCTATGGTAAGCTATTGTGTTCCACAACTGATGGTAAGTCCCTGTATTATCCAACTAATGGTAAGCCGTTATGTTCCATAATCGACAATAATACATTGTACCCTATACTATGGTAAGCTGTTGTCATCCCCACATGATGATAAGTCGTTATAGGATGAACTTCGTAGGTTTGAAAACTTTATCCTAGACATTGTACGTAGGAATCCTCCCTGAGGGTTAATCACAATTTTATTTCCACCGAAATATGTTGACCTTGTTTCCATTCCACTGGGATTCATAGGAAGGCTCTCTGACAATCAAACCCAACACTATTGTCAGCTTTATGATGTTTCTGTCTCATTCCCCCTCCACTTATTTCAATTCTCTATCATTCATCTTGATTCATATGATGGCTGCCACATCCCGGTGGGATCATGAAATTCCATCGGTTAGTTAACCACACTTAAACCCCACACAAATCCATAATCATTCAATCATGAGTGTCCCTCTTGCGATGAGATGCTATCCATGCATAATCCCTATCATGTATTCAGGTTGTTCTCCTTTGTGTTCACCCTGATTCATCACCCCTTAGAACTACATGGGGTTTGATCCCTATCATTTACATAGGGTACGTATGAAACCTCCACATGGTTTAGTCTCATCTAATGGTACACCTCGGTGTCCCCCATTTTGGGGTGCACTCTCCCTGATTCTCAATCCGTGCTGTCCAGATCTGCCATTATTGTGTGATATCTTCCATTTATGGAACACACCACCCTGGGTCTTCTCTCATTGGGCATTGTGACCTATCCATCTAATGTTCCCCATTATTGGTTGAAATCTTTCTGATCCACCCTTAGTGGTGTACAAATTATCCTTCATGGTGTGATATATTCCCACCTTGGTAGGGACACACAACCTCGGATCCATCCTCATTGGGCGTTCTGATCCATCCATCTGGTAAACCTTCGATGTGATATCTTCAAGTGATGTACCAATTTGATCCATCTCAATGGGTTTTTCTGATCACACTCATTCCATATCTGAAAAACGTTCTACTCATATCCTACCTCGTGTTAAACATGAGATGACAGAGGAACACCTTGGAAGACACACCTTGGGCATAACTGTCCTCGGAAGATGTCAAAATCGCGGAATACCTCGTGTTAAGCATGGGATGCTAGCGAAAACCTCAGAGACTTGCCTCTTCCATATGAAACCCCATGACCGACATGGGATAAATCAGGTTCTTAACCCATGAGATGCCCACTTGTGGGAAAAATTGCAAGTTCCCGAATGTCGACACATACAACGATGTCCCGATAAGCTTAATGTTATAATCTACTTTGACCAACCGTTGATAGAATGTTAAGACCCTGTGGAATTTCTTGATGGATGTAGTGTAATTAACTGGTGTCCACAATGATATGGCACTAAGAATGAGATTCACAAACCCCGACTCAAATTTACTAGGGAGAGCCAAGATAGGTAACGAGTTCCGAGGAGGAATCCACAGAAGGATAGACAAACATCCAATCATCCAATTTCGATCAATGGGAAAACGTCCCAGAATTAGAAAAGTAGGAAACCTACCTTTAGAAGGTGGGAATGTGGGGAAATAATCATCTTGTCTTCCAAATACGGATGTGTTCCTCGATGAGTGTGTCAGAAAAAATGTGTATCCAGAATCCCTTAAAAATCATGTCCGGGCAAAGAACCATGGTGGAATAACTTACATCAAACCAAGATATTCAAATACCAATTAGTATTGATCATTTTTTTGGTTCCAGGCATTATTTTATTGATATGAAATGAAAATGGGGGTTGTATAGTACATAGGTAAAGAGGAACTAAAAATCACGAAATAATGTAAAATTGACCAAAAAAGAGTAAAAAACTCATAACATCAATTTTTTGAAGTTTGATACATACATGATGTGTGAGGGGGTGGTGATAGATGTTGGGATCCATAATTGGCTGAATGGAATGAGTTAATCTGTTTCTTTTATGTTAGATTTTAAATGAATAGGAGTGGTATTACTAGATTATTCACACAATAATTAATAAGGTTATGTTTTATCAATTCTAAAATTCAGATGTGCTGATAAATCCTTTCTTTGACAGTTCTAAATGTTGGCACATATCAATATAGGTTTTATCCATGTTTTTTATTTTAGTTATGATAGAACCATATTTTATAAGATCATCTATTAACCATCGATATTAACTATTTATGATAATCTAAAAAATATTAAATGACTATATACTAAAAAAATTTAAATAATAAAAAAGGAAAAAATAGTAAAAATTTATTATGAATAAATCATCTAAAATGCACGAATTTTATAAATTAGTGAAATATAATACTTAAAAAATTGAATTAGATAATATTAATAAAATGAATTATTTTATTAATTGTATGAATTTCTAGAAAATTTAAAATTCAATATATATTGAAGTGATGTTGAATATATAATAAAGTGGTACATTAAAATCATATTAAAATCATTATGTTTTAACGAATAAATATGTATAAACATGTATTTAAAATGAATAAATTATAAAAATAATAAATGAATAAATATTATAAAAGAATAAACGATAAAGAAATTTAAAAATAATTAACAACATTATTGAATAAAAATATTAAATGATTTATGATAACAAAGAGTGAAGTCTAATATTTTAAAAATAAATAGTCTTACTAATTATTAAAAAATGAATAATTGTGATTTATTTTATAATTTATTTAAAAAAAATTAAAGTCAACTTATGTTCAAATGAAAATGTACACATATTAATTATATAAATTATAAATATATTAATAAAAATAATTTTCATTGAATATAAATTTATAAATAAATATTAAAAATCAATAAAATTTAGAAAATATTAAATGAATAAATAAATAAATAAATAAATTTAAAAAATAAAAAATAAAAAATAATCTTAAAATGATAAAAATTATTAAAATTTAATAAATTATACAAACCATTAATAGGTAATAAATAGTATGTATTAAAAAATATTAAATATGAATAAAATATACCAATCAGAAACATAATATATGAAATATATCACGTAAATAAATAAAACTATATAATGAATATTTAAAAAGGATAAATTACATAAATATAGTGCATGTGCAGACATGTGTGTTTTTATATAAAAATGCATTAGTTTTGTATGTGTGAGTATGAAAATTAATGTGTCTATATGTATATATATTACATGTTCTATATTTGTTAAATTGAAAAAATAATGACACTTGTATAACATGAACATTAAAAATTTATTACACGATATTAATTTGTCCATATTTTTTAAATTAAATAAATTATTATTTATAAACCATTATTACTTAATTTATGTTTTTTTAAATATACATACCTATATTTTATTTTATAAATCACATTAAAGGAAACATTATATATCAATATATATATATAGGAATATATTTCAATATTACAAATCATAAATAAAATAACTAATAATCATATATAGCATAATATTAAATATGAATAAATTAAAAAATAAATTTCAATCCAATCAATTTTAATGATGAATAAATTATCAATGATGTGAAAAATACAAAAACAATTTAATGAATAAATAATATAAAATGATTGAATCTTGAAAATGAGTAAAATTAAATTAAAAATGAATAGATTGAGAAATAAAAAATATGAATAATAGTTATTAATTACATAAATTTTAAAAAAATAAAGATGAATATATGATTAAATTAAATGAATAGCTATATTAATTTTGTAGTTTAAAAAATAATTAAAAAAATTAAATATTATTCAGTAATTAAATTTTAAAAAAATATAAAAAATTAATAAAAATTAATAAATATTAAAGAAATAAAAATGAAAAAATGAATAAATTAAAAAAGAGATAAAAATTATAAATATATTAAATAATAATTAAAATAAATAAATTAATATTTTTATTTATACAACTAATAAGAAATATCTTTCAAAATATAAAAAATGAATAATATATATTAATTAAAAACAAAATTTCTATTAAATAATATATTGTAATCAATAAAAATAAAATAACAGTGATATTCATAATTTATTATTTTTGTATGTGAGTTTTCCAATAAAATTGATTTAATTATGAATGTGCAAAATTATTGCAAGACATATTAAGTGTAAATACATATTTAACTATATTTTTTAATTAATAACTAAATATTTTTTATTTAGATTTTATGTCAAACGTCAAAAACAAATGACATTGATAAATAAAATTGTAAATAGATGTCTATTAATGTTAATTATTCAATATTTGTAATTTATATTAACTATAAGGGAGGTAGAGACCGTGTTTCATGAGGATATCATGGAAGATGAATCAAGAGTCTTAATAAATACCATGTTTTTTAATTTCAGAATTAATGAAATCCATTTGTAGTCGCAAAAATTTCCTTTAGTGATTGTCATTGGTGGTTTCCCAATTTCAGAAATAATTAATATAATATTTCTAGTATTGATAGTTTATATAAGCTAAAATGTTGTCAAACTTATTTAATTGTTTATTAATAGTCTATATAAATTTGTTATTAGGTTTTTTACAAATTTACATTTCATAAATGGGAATTAATGTATGTTCATGAAAAAATTTTGTGATGAATGAGAGATATATATTCACATGGGTGATATTGTATGCATATAACATATGAGTGTGATCGTGTTATTATAGAGGATGTGTAGGAATATTGAATGCATTGGGAACCGGTAACAGCGACTCATAAATTGTTACCCAGGAATTTGACATCATGATCATAGCATGAACTCAATGATCTCAGTGAGACCACAATAAAAATGTTAACAACTCAAATGTGGTGTAGTATAGTTGACGCGTTGTTCAAATTGTTTCTAATGCATATATATTCCTTGAAGTGTTCCTTATGAATGCATGTTGTGTATGCATGTAGTGAAACTAACTTTATTGATTTAGCCATACCATGCTCTATTTTCTATATATTCTAGTTCATCATTATAATATAATTTGTTATATGTTAATTATTCAGTGCTATCTGGTTTATTTTTTTACATTTGTGTCAAACATTAAAATATACAAGGAGTATCCATGATTTTTCTTGTGTATATGCATAAAAAACAAATCATAAAAATAATTCACATTGAAAAATGGAAACAAATAACATAATGATAATTAAAAATTACTAGAAAATATTCTACATTAACCAGTTTGTAATATTAGCTTTTTGAGTACCGAAAAAGAAATAATGTTTTAAATTATGATATATGTCCTTAATTGTTGTTGTGTGGTACTTCCAGAATAATACACTACAACATCCTAATTAATAAAACAAAAAATAATTAAAACAAAATTTATATAACCATAATATATAATTAAAGAAAAATTTATATTATAAGGATTTGGAAAAATACAATTACATGGAAATGTAACATTTAGTTCAAAATTTTACAATTTCTAACCAGCTCAAAAACTATTCAACTTATAAGAGACCTAGTTGCACTTTATTTCCATGCTCTTGGGACCCCTTATAATAGTGATCAATCACCCTTCCTTTTATCAAATATAGAATTTTCACATTGATGGAAATAATTTGTCCGTGCCACATGTTTTCTTTTATCGTCGTATGTGTCTCGCATTGTGGTGTAAAATTATACTTTTAAATGAAAGATCCAAATTTATATTATTCTGAGCACATAGTGTGTTCGTTTGATGCGTGATTATTTCTGATAAGAAAAAAAATTATCAAATGTATTTTCAAAATGTATAAAGACAATCTGATAATATTTTATTAATATTGAATTGGTGATGATAATTTTGAAAAAATTGTCACTTTTATGCTAAAAAAATTCTCTTTTAGAAATACTATTCACAAAAACGGTTAGATTGATGTGTGATTAATTCCAACATGTCACAAATAAAAATATTTTTCTCTTTAAAAATTTATCATTATATCTTAAACATGTTCATTTATTTTAGAGAATTTTACATGTCCCATGAACTAAAATATAATTTTTAAATAAATAAATTGAAACTCTAGTCATACTGGCCTCACTGTTTTTTAGATTGATGTGTGGTTAATTTTTACAGGTCACAAATGAATAATCATTATTTTACCAAATGTCTCCATTCATTAACAAGGTCTATTCTCAATTATGATTTTGTTAGACATGTTAAAATCTAAAAGTTCACTTTCAAACAAAATAATACCAATTTTAGTCATAATGGTCACACTATGATTTATATTACATGAAATATATTCCAATAAGTGAAATATGATTTATATATATTTTTATCAATATATCAAGAAAATAAGAGTTTATGTTCTTGATTTGTAATATGTTATTATTTTTGTGAACTAAACAATCCCATTAAATTTAAATCACATAGTCATAGTAATACTAACCAACTATGATTCTTATTGACATGGGGAAAATTCCAAGATGAAAAAAACGAATAAGAGATCTCTATACTAATCAATCAAGAAGATATGTGTGGATTTTCTCATTTTTTGAGTATGTAACATGTGTTTTGAACTAATATTTCACTTCTAAGTAGAATACATGCACATTCAATCATACAAGTAACACTATGTGTTAGCTTTATTTGAGAATAATTTATACACATCAAAAATGAATTATCAATATTCTTCCAAAACTATCAAGTTAATATGAGTAATATTTTCCTAGTTTTGAATATGTGACAGACAATGTGAACTAAAGTTTATATTTTTATTTAAAATAAACACATTCAGTAATTTAATCCACACCATGTTTCATATTGACTTGTGATTAATTCAAAAATTTAAAAACCTCATCATGGATCTTTTTACCAAAAATGTTAATAAAATCCATGTATTTTTTATTCTTTTCGAGAATATAACAGTAATTTGAAACTAAAATGACATTTTGAGACCCAAAACTTGCATTATTAGTCTTATGAGCCATATCAAGTGTCTGAATGACATGACATTAATTCCTGCATTCCAAAAATGAATCTTGTATCATTTATTGAATGTATCATTACAATCAAAGTAAGATTTCCCCGTTTTGATTATTGGATGTGTGTTTAATATTAAAATGACTATTTTAAACTAAAAAAAATGATATTTTAGTTATATGTATCCCACCATGATTGATATTGATGTTAAATTGGTTTTCAAACATCACAAAAGCATCATCTATAGTTTCCCTAATGTATTAATAAAATACATTAAGGATTGTTTTATTTGGACAATGTGACATTTTTTTAGAACTAATGTGACACTTTTAAATGAATGAACATTCCCTCAATCATATTATAGAGATCATGTGTCTTATTGATATTTATTTAGTTCAAAAAATAAAATCATTTATAATTTTTCTACAGTATCGATAAAATCCATGTTTTTTTCTTTATTTTGAGTATATGACAATTGTTTGGAACTAAAATATAACTTTCAAAATAAATATAGACACATGAAGTCAAACTATCGACACAATGTGTCAAATTTTTATTATTTTAGTTCCTAAATGTAGAAAATAAATTATCTATATTTTTTATAATGTATTAAGAATATATAAGAATTGTTTATCCATTTTGAGTACACGACATCTTTTTTGAAATAAAATGATACTTTAAAAAACATGAAATTTCAGTCATATAGATTACATCATTTGAGTGATTTTTGTATGGTAATTTCTATACATCATTAATATTTTTTCTAAATTATCATTAAAATAATTGATTGTTTTATAATCTTGGAATATATGATAAGCTTTTGGAACAAAAATATCCATTTAGGACAACCTCTTATACATTTAATATTTGAATTTTTCATTATGAATATATTATTAATAGATGCATTCTTAGTCCTTTTTGTTATATGTACAAACCAACCTAATCTTGTCTCATTTATAATATCATCAATCAATTACTCTTTGAATTTGATTCAAACACATTCTTTTTTAATCTTATATGTCTTATAATTACAATATATACATATAATCATTTTAATGTATACAACCATTATATTTTTTGTATGTATGTATCATTAAATGATTACACTCACTAGAATATAGAATAGATTGTCTAATAAAAATACAACAAAAGTTAACATTGAATATCAATGAAATTTTATTACCGCATAGATCATAGAAACCATTATCCATTTTATCCATGTAGTTTGAATCCTTTTTGAGAAATTTGGATTCCTATCTTAATAAAAATACAGAAATGAACCTAAATTTAAAAATAATGACTACTTTTTAAATAAAAATGGTTTCCAATCACATATTCAAGATATTAATATTCAATATTTAGTTAAAAAACACCCCATATAACCTATATTATCCCTAAAACATTAAAACATTTAGATTTTAATTATATCCCCCTATCTCTAAAATAAAATGATAAGAAAATTAACTAAATAAGAAGTAGTTTAAAAACCTATTAAAAATCCTTAATAAATATAAAAATATAAAACTAGATAAGAACACATTTTTATTTGTTATTATCAAATATTCAAAAACCTTGTGGACTTCCAACTCATTTTAAAACAAATATATTTCCTCTATTAAATATTTTGATTATAAATAGTCTTAGTAGTACTAGAAAAATATAAATTAATTATTTAATAAATATTTTAATAAAATTGAAATTACATTTGGAAATACCTCTTAGAGGATTATTTATTGTGGGTATAATATTATATCTTTCAAAAATATAATATTAGAATAAACAACATTGGTGTAATTACTTTGTTTCAGAAACTACACAAATGTTGTACAAAACATATATATTTTTAATATGTTTTAAATAAAAAATATTATTTTATATATGAAAATTGCTATCATGTTATATAGATCCCTAGGATTTTTATGTGACTTTTCCACCCTTATTCCATGGATTTTAAAATAAGTAAACACCACCTCATCCTTGGAAAATTATTTTTAAAACATAATATAAACCATACAATATTATGTTTATTAATAAAATATAAAATATAGTGTGTTAGAAATTGTTATGTGATGTCATGTGTGGTTTATGTTTTTGGATATCCTTACATTGGTTCTATGAAATATATATTTTGAGTATCAAAATTAATCTCAATAAAAATCCAATGATTCCTTAAAAACAAAAAGGAAATAGTAATGGAATAAAATGAATGTTTATTTTATATGATTATAGTGTTCAGTTTAACCACTGTATTATAAAAATTTAGAAGATATTTTTTGATTTATTTTCATTTAAAATTACTTGGATACATAATGTATTCTTAATGATATTTCACCTGCTACCAATGATGTTTTAAAAAAATGTGACATAAGGACATAAATATTCAAAATTTTCATCCCAATTAATTTTTTTATGTTTTAATTATAAACTTTCATGTAGAAAATATAATAGTACATAGTTAAAGTAAATATAGTGGATCAATATTTATAAAAATATATCATGAAATGTACCCCATGCATATATTCATAATTGAGGATCAAATATTTTAATGATTCCAATGTTCATTTACATTCTAGAGAACAGTGGTGTTAGTAATCAACTATATATTTTTTTATTCATGTTCAATATTGAGTATATTTTTATCAAGGACTTTGTTATATAGATGGAATTTTAATGTTAATATTTTTTTTAGTTTGTGGTGTAAAATTAGTCCATGGTGGTCATTTTGATCTATTATTTGATCATTTAGACTATCGTGACTCCAAAATCTATTTCACTACGTGTTTATCATTTTATAATAGCATGCCTTAGTGGAGAAAGTTTTTAATTAATTATTTTCCAATTCATACAATGAGTGGAAAAAATTTATTTAACTGTTATTTATGTTGCGTGTGAAAGTATCAAACACAACATAATGGATTCAGCCAAACAGTGCTATGTTTTCCCACTAATGAATTCCATAATTATAATTAGTTTCATTATGTTTTAATTAATAAATGGAATTTTTTTATTTTCTATATTACTATGAAAAAAAAATATTTACAATGATTTTTTATGATCCTTAATTTAAAAGTCACCGTTCATAGATGTGGAATTCAGGAAACAAAAAATGACTACAAAAGGGAGGTAACATCATTTCTGATATATTCTCATCGAGCGCACCCTATTTATTGTTTGCATAGACAGTCCCCAAATGAACGTGCATCCAATTAATTTTCTAGGAATACTTCCCCCCTTTGACCATGTGCATACCTCTCCCCTATGAGAAACCCCTTCACAAATCATTCCCCTAGAATATCCCCCATTCCTCGCACAAACCGTCATACTCACGGAATCTCCCCACCATTTTCCATGTGTAATCCATGCTTCACGAACCACGCCAATTCCCTTCAGGTGAACCCCTATTCATTATTTCTCCCATACTAT
This sequence comes from Viscum album, assembly GCA_963277665.1. Lineage (NCBI taxonomy): Eukaryota > Viridiplantae > Streptophyta > Magnoliopsida > Santalales > Viscaceae > Viscum > Viscum album. The sequence continues at coordinate 1,146,900,062 of OY728121.1, read as the reverse complement.
CCAATAATTCAATTCACACTCTCCTCTAGAAGGCCAGTATTTCCTTCCCTTTATTCTCACTAACAGGTCTCCTCCACCACAATTACCCAAGAAACCTTTTAGGTGTTTTTTTTAATATAATTGATAATATTCAGTCCATATAATTTTAGTTGGATATTTAGTTATATTTCATAATTATTGTCTTAGATAATTAACTATATGCTAAAATTGATTAAAAATGATGGTATAGGCCCATTGAAGTATGAACTACTATTTTATTAATGAAAATAAATTTATAATAAATTATATTTGATAAATTTATATGATTGTAATATATATTTAATTTAACAATAAATTTTCAACATTCCAAAAATTTATCAACTTGTAATAAAATGTATATATTCAATCAGAATCATAATCTTTTTCAAAAATAACTCATCGGTGATATGATTTCAAAACAGGTTTAAGTTGAGTGGAATTTTAGAGATTAAAATTTTGTGTTATATTTTTGGAGAAAATATTATGCTTTGGAATTTCCAAGTGTCCTAAGTGACTGGATATTTTTATCCAAATGGAGAATTTATATCTTTAATCCAGAATATATTATTAATAGTTTTATGAATCCCTTTTTAGCTATAAAATTTTAATCATTCAATTAACTAGTGTGATGCCTAGAAGTATTTAATTTTCTGTTTAACCGTAAATTGTTTTTCCAATTTATTTATTATGGGTGAGGGGAAATTGATGAAACATTGATGTTATGGTCTCCCACTATCTATATAATTAATTTTTTATTTAAATTTGTGTGTCCATTGATATAAGATGAATGTTCTTTAGAACATTGAGATGAGTTTGTTTACTTTTTTTATATCTAGGATTGGTGTTGGGAGCTGGAGAAACTATATTGATAGGTCCATAAATATAATATGATATTTAACCATAAATATAAATCTATAATTTATGGATATTGTGTTCCAAAAAATCATATCTCAATTCTATTAGTTGGGATTTGGGGCTGCTCCTCTAATGAGATTATACATGTATTGTCTTGTAATTTTCATTATTTAATGTTTTATATAAGGGATATTAGTAGGGATTCGATATAGTATAATTTGTTTTACTAATATTATATAACCATGACACAAAAAACATTTTTTGATGGTCTTTTAATTCATTTTACAATTATTATTTCTTTTATTATTTGTTTTTTATATTATAATTTTTCAATTATGCAATAATTGGCATTTATTTGTCAATGATGAGATCATACAAAAAGATGAAATGTTTTGGGAACCTCCAAATATTTATGATTGGTATAACAAGCCCTTTCATACTAGTGTTAGAAAACCTATTGTACCATTTGCAAATCTCCATAAACATGTCCTAATGAAAACCAATCAATCTTATTCATCCTTTTTTATTAGAAGGTACACAATGGATAACAACTATAACAGTTGAAGCTCCATAAGAAACTGTCTTACCCACTATGTCCACATCATCCAATGAATCCTAGTAAGCCACCTACACATATGTCAGAGGGCATATGAGTATCACCACCGATTGAATATCAGGCCCTAGTCCGGACTCAATTTTCTAAACCTTCAGCTACTAATTAGTGATAATATTTTTTCAAGATGCCCCAACTATAAAAAATGGATACAATACCCTATAATAGAATGATCCACTTTCTCTAATATCAAAAACTCTTAGGTCTTCACTTCATTTAATGTCTCAGGGTAAAACATCTAGATAAATATATCTTGAAGGAAGCCCATGTAAGATCCTTATTAAACATATCGTTAATAATAGAGACCCACCAACTCTTTCTCAGTCACTTGAGCATATATGATAAAAACCCATAGAGACTTCAATAGTCTTCATGAATTCTAATTTTCACTAAAACCTCTCAAACCACTCCTCAAATATTCATGTTTCATTATCACCACATAAGATTAGTGGATTCTTCATTGTAAATTCAGATCCATATTCCGCTATACATCATGTGATCCAGACACCCTCCTGACCTAGAATTATAATGGTGTATATAATTATTTCAACAAGATTATGGTCCACTTGAGGGTTTTCATGTGGAACCTGAACAATAGGTTCCTTATTCAGATTTAGAAGACTACTTCATGGAGGTTTTACCTAACCATAGAAAAAATCCAATCCATGATGATTAATTTCCAAAATTATAAGACTGAAATCATGTATTGATATCAAATACTTAAGGCATTAAGAATGTAATGAAACCAAAAAAGGCTATACTTAAAGAAGAATAGATTAATTTAATTAATAACCTCATAAAATATATTTAAATAACCTCAAACTCTAACATTCAAACCTAGTAAAATTCCAACACATCCTATGGAAATTCAGTTTCATTCATTGAAGTTAGTTGGCCTAGCCTGTTTTCTACACATACTTTTTTAATTGAGATGGTCATATCCTTTATATACACAATACATGAATCCAAATTTTGGTTGTGTGAACACACTTCAGGGTGATCATCCCTTTTGATATAAAAATTTCATAAACATACTCAGGTCTACTAGACAATCCACCCAAACCGACTTGTCACATAATATAGAAAAAAAGGATAATAGAATCTAGTATTGAATATAAGAATAAAAATACATACAACAAAAGAATGTGGTGGAAAAAAAAGATATAAGGATGTCAGTCAATTCAATCCAAATTAGGTTAAACCAGAATGTATAAAAAAACCCTATGTTACCAATAGTCACCTTTAGACCAACGTTAATCGACAGAATGACCAATAAGATAAGACAACTTGCTATAAGAAATTATACCCATCACTAGAATCCTAAATTAATAAAAAATAAAAATGTCAAAATGAACTTTTTTATTTTGAGAATGTTCATATTAGGGTACCACAAAATATTCAATACAAGTTATAATATCAAGAAAGTTACAATCCTACCATAAAAAATTGTTTTACCATGTATTTTCAGAAATCTATTCGAGTTGTAAATCATTTTCCCATCTTCAACTTGTTTATCGTAAAAGGATTTCATATTACCAAACTACAAATATGACACGTATAAGTGAAAAAATATGAAATTGTATCCTAGAAAACACAGGTGAACTGGTTAACACATATCCCTGAAATAACAAACCATTCATAGTTACTTGATAAAACCTCATTTTAATTATTATGGGAAATAATCCTTGATAAAAACATTGATGTGATAAATAACCATAAATAAAAAATCACAACACATATTGAGTGGTATAATATGGGACACTATATTCTAGAAACAAAAAAACCTAAATAGGTATAACATAGGTTCGATAAATATAACGAGTCTTGACAGTCGATATCAAAAAGGGTACCTCTTATCTACAAAACAAACAATAAGGATACCTATGTATATTTCTCAATACTTCCATTATTCATAATGTTAAATTGTTTAGATAAAATCTCAAAACCTCTCTAATAAATTTATAAAATATTTTCAACTATAAGACAGACCACTTTGGGGTCCAAAACCCCTTTTCTATGTTATAAAAAAAATTCCATGAAGAAACCCATTTTTGAAAAACATTTTTTTGATATCATTTTAAACCATATATCGATAGTAAAAATTTCAAAAATGAATAAATTTATCTATAAAGTCATGTTATTAATCAAATAAACTCGTATTATAAAACACATACATCAACATGGTTTAAACCTTGTTACATTAAACAATGGTGACCAAAATCTCGTAGAACATCTTTCGAAATACAAGGCATTTTATGAAACAAAATAGGATTGATTGAAAACACTATAAAATCATAAATTTGAACATAAACATATATTAAACCATTTATTTAACAGAAAAATGAATAACCAAATGGATTACATACTCAGAGTGAAGAAACCAATCCATAATGCTGATAAATCACCAAATGGAGACATCTAGAAGGGAAGGAGTAACCCAAAATAAACTTGTGTAATATATAGGTTGAGAGATATTGGTTGTGGGTTGAATGAAATAAAAATCCATCAAATCATCCTTCTTATTATTGACCCTAACTATTTTTACATGGAATGTAATCTCATTACTCATTGTGAAATCATTGAGTCCCACATATGATGAATAAATGCCACTCCTTTTTACTAATAAACTGATTTTTCATTGATTCTTACTAAAATATTCATGTTGTACATCCATTACATTGATTCTTACTAATTAACATTACCCATCTTGTAATCCCATTACATGATGTGTAATCACCCAACGAATAGAAGGAAATTTGTGTTTATGCTAAAAATTCCAACATATTTCTGAATTCCCCATTACATGTATCCTCCCAATTACTTTTTAGAATTACTCATCCAATGAAAAAAGAATACCATAAAAAAGGGTTAAAACATACATGATAGAAGGTAAACGGGGAGATATTGTTTAGCCATCGACTACATCTTACATTGCCTTAGTAGTTGAGTTTAGTTTAGGAAATAAGTATTTATTATTAAAAAACCAGAAAGACTCAATGATTCATAAAGGGAACATCAATGTTTTTTTAAATCTATATTAAATTTATTATGTGATTTAAAAAAACATATGTTCCTTTATATATTTATAATCAAATAAATCCAAGTCCAAATCCTCTTCAATCCAATGTCAATTTTATGGAAGGAGGATCATGTAAATGAAGAGGAAATACTAGTAAATGAAAAAAATAAGAAATTTTGGATTCACTTATAAATATGATATATTGGTAATTTTTTTTTGTTTCTAATAATAATATATAAAAATATCTATTTTTTATGTTTTTATATTGTTTAGACATAATAATAATCATCAACTAAACCAAAAGAACAACAAATATTAGTATCTCTAAAAATGATAGAGTAATATAAGTGTGTTATAAGTATAGGTTTTAGAGTGTCACAACAATAAAATGTGGTTAAGACAATGTTTCAAATAGATATATATATTTTTATGAAATTTATGAAAATAAATAAATACATTAAATGAAATTATTTTAGGTTTTGTTTGGGAGTCCAATGTATGTGAAATGGTCAAAGAGAACAAATAGTATAATAATGATTAGTATATGAAGATCCATATCACCCCACTATATTTGAGAATATCCATTACCGTCAATAAAATGACTTACCTGAGGTAATCAATTTTTTCAAAAATAATTATTTTATTTGTGAATCCAACAAATACTAATAACTTTGTATTATTAAAAATCTAGACGTTGATGATGTATGAGAATTGAATATGTCATCAACCACCCATCACCTTTTTGTGATGGGAATGATGTAAAAAATCAAAAGATACATGCTTAATAATAATGAACTACGAAAATATCACATCAAATTGGGTATTGAAGCATCTCATGAGCTGACTATAGATCATCCATTTCCTCTGGATGACCAGGATGTCCCCATGGTCGATAATGTTATTGGAACATTCATATCATGAAACTTTATTCATACAATGATACATTGTGATAATGAGGATTTCGATTAATTTTTTTAGGAAAAACGTGATATAGATGACAGAAAAATGACTAATTTAAGGTATGATAGTACATATGAAAAAATGGTAAATTGATGGCTAGATCAAGAAAATCTTGTGGATCAATAGTGAAATCAAAATGACGTTTTGAGAGTACCTCCACCGAACCAGTTCCACTCCCACACATATTAACATGGTAATAACTTGTAAATACAACATTTAATGGTGTATGTGTATCCTATATTGAAGTTGGATAAGAAATATTTAGAAATAGAATTACATAACATGATTGGTATTAATACTATAAATGAAATTATCATGTTAAAATAACTGAGATTCATAGTTATGAATTCGTTCATGAGGTACAATTTGAAAGTCTGTTTTTCCAAAAATGGATTCAATATGTACATTAAAACAACTAAATATTCATATTTTCTACAGGAACAAATATTACAGCAATATAAATTGAAATCAGTTTGAATAAAATTTTGGACTCATTAATATCCCTACAATTTTTAAACAATAATTTAATTTCTAGATAGAAAAAATTGATACAAAAATTAACTAAACATGGAATTTGAAAAAAAAAGACTCCAGACTCTTCTTGATACCAAAAATATTTGGGTAAAACACTATCATTTGACAATAAATATATATATATATTCTTCAATACTTTTAGGTTTTTCAGGAAGCATTGGATGATCATCACATTTTATTGTGTAACCTCAATTTTTTTGGATGCAAAGAATGGATTTAGAAAAAATAGATGACAACTAATGTCAATTGTGACCTAGTAATGCACTAAAATAAGCATTTTAACGATTCACTTAAATTTATGTGTTTTTTATTTGTTAAAGACAAATTTATTACGATAAGGTGATTTATAAATATCATAGGATTCATGCTATTTGGATGGTGAATGAACACAATAATCCTATTTAATTTATCAAATATAGATATATTAAGCTATATATTGTTATATTAACTTATAAAAACACATTAAAAAATAATTTACATATTTATTTCAATGATTTTGTAGTGATAGGAAGGAAATACAATCACAGTTGTTCATATTACATTTTTAAATTTATGAATGATATTATATATAACAAACAAACTAGAATATTTGAATAGGTATTTCCATAGGTAATTATAATTTATAATAAAATATTGTTTTATAGTTTGTTTGTATATATTTTATCCTTACTACTAGTACTACTAATAGTATATGTACTCAAATGAAAAAACATATTTTTTTACAGGTGATTGTTTTTAGTACATGGCATACAAATGTGTTATGAAATCAATTTTAAGAGATTACTAATTATGTTTCTGACCTAAAAATAACTAATACAATGGATATATATTTGGTATCTGAAGAATTAATATCATAATGCTTAAATATTATTTTTCCTTATATTGATTCATGTAGTATTGATATTATATTTGTTTTTTTGTATTCTAATCCTTCATTTTCAATTTACATCATTTAATTTTTCTATATTTCATCCTCTTATCATTCTAAATAAATATTAACCCTAAAATTATTTTTATTATACTCTTATATGAGGCTATAAATTTTATTACAATAACCTATATGTGTTTCCATTTCTCTATGGCAATAGTATGAAAATTTGGATTGAGGATGTCTCGTATTTAGTACATCATTGTGGAAATCAATTTTAGGACATCTCAACAAAAATATATTATTAAAACCCAATATTTTTTTCCATACCATGGGATATGGCCATGATTATTATATGAAAAATATTTGAGAGAAACCAAAAAATAGTCTAGATAAAAATCCACAACTTGATCGGAAATCATTTCATAATTTTATTACCTTTCAGATTCACTAATGTCTTCTACTAATTCATTCCCTCTCCAATTAAATATTTTAGATACATTTATTAAACCTTCATCTCATCAATCATCATATTCTTATTATAATTAATAAATTATAATAAATGTAATATTCTCATTCCCAAATTCACCATTCATTTATTTTCAAATTTTCAATAACATCAGACTATATTGGGTTAGTATGAGTTTCTAGGATCTAGAAAATATTTTTGTGGTAAATTTTCATGTAATGAAATAGATGATTGGTTTCATTAGGAGAGTAAACATAGAGGATACAACTTATATAATTATGAGATGGAAAAGGGTTAATTATCCTTCTATATTTGATTATAATGACATCTAACCATTATATCAATCGACGTTCACCCCTCGAAGTGCTGCAGTGAGTTCCTTAAGGTTGTTTTTCTTCATTTTAATGAAGTGTGGTGACTTCTGTTTGTTGATTTTTAATATTTTATTTAATCAGGTGTTCACTTGTTTCCAAGAAATAAATGTTATTAAGGATGATAATTAATCAATTAAGAAAAATTACCTAATAAGGCAGAAATTTCAATGAAATACATCGCATATATTATGAAACTGATTTGAAATTATTGATCATACTCTGGGGTAGGTACCTCCATGTTGTTAACATTATTATTATTTTTTCTTTATTTATTTAGATGAGTTTTAAAAAAATTTCCTGATAAATTATGAAAATAGTCCAAAAAACATTGTGATGTGTAGGAATTAATCTCACATCAATCTGAAACAATTTTGGGGCTGGTGGGACCCAATGTGCATGTTTTCAATATAAAAGTGACATTTTAGTCTAAAATGTTTATATATAGGCGCAAATTATAAAAAATTTAATTGTTTAAATATTTTGGAAAAGGATAAAGGTATCATTTTTGGTCTATAGTAATTGACCAGATGATAATTCAACACATAATGTGGTTAGTACAAGACAAAGTGCATAATTTCGAAATAAAAGTATCATTTTAGTTTAAAATACTTGTAAAATTATAGAAATTGAGAAAATGATGTTCTATTGTTTTCATAAAATAGTAAAATTAAGCAAAATTCATTTTAGATACATTGTAAATCAAATCACATCAATCCAAAACATTATGTGGCCAGTATACCTCAAAGTGTGTGTTGTCATAAAAAAGAGTCATTTTACTCTAAAACATGCATAAAATATTATAAACTAACGAAACAATCCTATATTACCATGATACATAAATATAATTATCTTGAATTAAAATTTTACAGAGAGTAATTGACCACAACAAGCTGACGCAAATTGTAGATGGTATCACCCAAAGTGTGTGTTTTAATATGGAATGTGTGATTTAACACTAAAACTAATGTATCATTGATGAAACCAAGTAAATAATCATGTATTATCTTAATTTTTTTGGAAAAAAATTAATATTTTATGTATTTCATGAATCAATCACACATCAATCTGAAAAACTATGTGGCTGGAATGACTCAAAGTGTGTGCTTTCATAATAAAAGTTCCATTTTAATTTAAAATATGTGTCACATTTTCAAGTCTTGTAAAACGAGTTTGTAGTATTTTCAAAATTTTGTAAAAAGATATTTATTTAGTTTTTTATGTTTAAAAATCAACAATATGTCAATTTGGCACACAATGTGTCCAATTTGACTAAAATTTTAGATTTTTTCAATAAAAAATTCCATTTTAGTCTAAAATATGCATCAAATATCCATAACCAATAAACTTATCTTTTATTTCATTTATTAATTAGTTAAATTAAACATCATTAAATTTTTATGTGTGGAAATCAACAACATATTAATTTGAAACATGATGTGTTTGGTATGGCTCAAAGTGTGTGTTTTCACATTTGAGATTTACATTTACTTTAATTCATTCGTTACATAGACAAAACCGACTATATGAGTTTATATTGTATTTAAAATGCAGAAAATGATTCAAAAATCATTTTTGGTGTGTATTAATTTGACACACCTTAATATAACATATGATGTTATCTGTATGACTCAAAATGAATTTTTTCAATATAAAAGTGTCATTTTGGATTAAAACATGAATAAAATTAACAAAACATTGAAAACAATCTTGAATTGTATTCATAATTTATCAGAATGAATTACGTTCCATTTTTCATATCTATGAATTGAAAACACATCAATGCGAATAATAATGTGGCCCATATGACTCAAAGTGAGTGATTTCACATTTAAAATGTTTCCAATTACCCTAAATCACACAACACATATATAACTCCAAGAAAAAAATATTATATTTCTTGGATAAATTAGGGAAAATATCCATAATTCAGATTTTAGGCGTGTGAATCAATGTCTCATCAATCATACACAAATTTTTCCCTTTAGGACTCCAAGTTCTTATTTATAAAAAAATGACATTTTAGAGAAAACAGGATTCACATTACCAAAAACAATAAACTGAGCTTGAATAATCAGGATAATTGGTCATAATTATACATCACTTATTTTTTATGAAATGGGATGAACCTCATTTAATTATGACCCACAATGTGGTTTATATGACTCGAATTTCATGTTTTCACACCGAAAGTGTAATTTTAATCTCTACCATGTTTCATATAGAAAAACTAAGTAAAATAAATGGGATTGTGTTAAAAATTATGTAAAATGAAATAGAACTCATTTTCAATGCATTGTAAACAACCAGTCATCAATTTGACACATTATTTGTCTGATATGACTCAAAGTGTGTGTTTTTAATATATTATTTATGTTTTAGTTTAAAACGGTCATCACATTTTCAAAATTGATCCAAAGAGATTCAATTATTTTACAAAATTTGAAAAATTATATATAATAAATCTGTAATGTCTTTGGATCTATTTCATGTAAATTTGACATCCATAGATGTTTTTACTACTCATAGTGTGCGTTTTCACATATAGAGAATGTTGTTTTACTCTAAAACACTCTTCACATAGCCAAAACTGTGAAAACGTTGTTGGATTTTCTTGATACTTTTGGAATGTGATCCATAAATCATTTCTAATGTGTATTAATTGAACTCATTTCAGAATGAAACATGATATTCCCTGTTGGACTCCAAGTTCCCATTCACAATAAAAAAACCATTTTAGACTAAAATGTTATTCACATATCAAAAACCAAGAAAGAAAAATCACATATTTTCTTGAACAATTTAAAAAATGGTAGATAATTTATTTTTGATGTGTATTAATTGTGAAAACATATATTTGATATAGGATATGATCAATATTACTCACTGTGTGTGTTTTCACATTAAATGTGTCATTTTACTCTAAAACATTCATCACATACCCAAAATGTAGAGAAAAATATCAAAATTTATTCATTCCATAATTAAATGATACATAATTCTTTATTATGTGTGGTAATCAAAAAAATGTTCTTCCAACAAAAAATGTGGTTGATATGACACAAACTGAATGGTTCAAATAAAAATTTTAATTTCAGTCCAAAATATTCATCAAGTATAATAATTTGATTAAACACGATCATATTGTCTTTATACATTATTAATATGATCCATAATTCATTTGTGATATGTAGGAATTCACTACACATCAATCAGAGACATGATATGTCATGTTTGACTCAATGTGTGTGTTTTCAATATAAATGTATCATATTAGACAAAAACACGCATCACATAAAAAAATCAAGAATGGGAGTTCTTATTGACTATAATTATTAGTAAAATCAAAAATCATTCATTTTTGGTATATTGGAATTGACTACATGTAATTTTAACCCATGATGTGGTTGGAATGACCCAAGGTGCATCATTTCAATATATACGTTATCAAAATACACCAATATAAGGTGTGAAATACATTTACTTTTGTAGTGCAAGATGCAAAAAATAAAAATATAATTAATAACATTAATAACTGAAAATAAAAAACAAATAATTGATATAATTAATAAATAATAATATAATTCATAATATATTTAATAATTAATAATGTGTCTAAAATGTTAAGAATTATTGATATAATAATTAACAATTATTCATGAAATTAGGTTAATTGATAATATCTTAATTATATACAAAATAAAAAATATATTTTTCATATGTGGATTACGTAAACAAAAACATAAACATATAATTTTTTTAATTTTATTTACTGTTACTCAAATAATATTTTTTTTATCATTGGGACACACTTTTTTATATATGTATATCATTAGAAACCCCATTCTATAATATTTTTTTATAATTTGTTTTGATTTTTTGTGTTTAATTTTAATAACCCTTCAAAGTAAATATTTTTTATGTAATTTTTCATTATAAATTTTGAATTCAAATTATGGTGGAATGTAATATTTTTATTCCAATCTACATTTGTAATTTTTTTTATTTAATTTAATTTATGACTTGTAATTTGGTTTTCAATTCGGGTTCATATTATCATAAAACCATACAATAGATGATAACGCCTTTATCAACACTAAAAAAGAACAGACAAAGGTTACCATTATCAGTACTAAAATAAATCACTGATAAAGATCACATGCTTGTAAGGGCACTTTGATTGTTATTTTTTAGTCCAAACAAATACCATTTTTATAGGGCTAATAAAGGTGGTTTCTATAAAATTTCATTTTAATAAACATGAGAATGGGTGTGTTCAAATATATATAACCGATCAAAAAACACCCCAAAAGTATTCACCCTTTTTATTGAATCAAAACATAATGGATTTTCCAACAACCATTCCCATTAATTTAAATGATAGAAAACGTAAGCTCATTAAGTGTAGATCACGAAAAAATAAATTAAATAGAATATAAATCATGTACTATAAAAACAAATAGGCATGCAGATTATAAAAATTAAATTTATCATTTACATAGAGAAAACAATTGTAATCTGTGGAATACCTTATTGATTAAATCACCCCATAATCCTATATGAAATCAAGGTTTAAATCCTAGTTGTGGATATTTTAATGGAACTACAGCTGTACTATAGCACTATAGTAGTGAAAGTACTCAGAAAAGTAATTTTTTTAGAGTCTTATAATTGTATAATTTTTCGTCCAAAAAAGGATTTGGAGCCTCTAAATTGGGCATTCCTACAACAGAGCATCTCTGCCATTAAATATTTTTCCCTTGATATATGTAAAAAAGAAACATCTGATCAGTAGAGTGTAAGATTGTGTGAGTCTGGTCAACTATGAAACTCGTTAAAGGATGGTCATTAAAGTGGAAACGAGTAACTAAAAGGAGATAATAATTATTAGAGCAGACATCAGGAAAAAATCCACATTTACTTCTTCAATGGGAAATGATTGAAGGCTGAAAGCAATAATTTAGAGTTATTGGTCCGACATGGGATGTTTATACAAAATATGGGTGGGGTTGTTATATTTTTGGGATATTATGAAACAATTCAGGGAATTTGTGCCTTTGAGCCTATGGGACATGTTATCTAGATATTGTTTATATAAGGGTTCCCACATAACTCGTTGAAAACTAATCATTATATTGAAAATTATTTAAAAATGTTGTTTTTGTCATATATTAAAAAAATTTCAAAGTGAGAATAAAAAACTCTCATTAGTATGGATAAAAATGGATTTAATGGATAATGAATGATAGTAAATCAACATATTAAATAAATAAATAAAATAATGAATATATTGCAAGATAAACATTAAATATTACCCCCTCTTAAACTATGAAATCTTATTTAATTTATAATAGAAGTGACATCACTATAAAGTTGTAAAGCACACTATCCCTTAATCTACATAATTCCTTATGAAATAAAAATTTGACAGTGAATATTTTTCCTTTGGAGAACTCCCAATGTATGAAACATTTACAACAATGATCAACAAATAATGGTTAAATATATTCAAGTAAATCATACAAATATAAAATAAATTAAACTAAAAAGAAACATTTTAACATCGTCTTGCATACATTTAAATGAAACCGTAAAAGGTATTCATGGTTGTCAACCTGAAACACATTACCTAGGAATAATGAAAAGCAATGTCTATTAGGACCCATTCTAAAACATTTTGGCACCCAAAACATTTATTTTTTATGATTATTGATATTAAATTCAATATGTGAAAAAAATAAATATTATGACTAATGCACTGTGTAAATCACAATGAATATTAGATGTGTAATACCAAAATATTCTTCTTTTAAATTTTTTGATAAAAGAAATATTTATATGTTTACCTTCTATAAAGTAATTATTATAAAATATATGATATTTCCTATTATATCTAATACTATCTATCTCCATTTTCATCCATTGTATTAACATCAGTATATGAAATCAATCACTTCATGTGATAAAATTATCCAATGTTTTATTCAACCTCCCCATATCAGCATTATTGTTTCTCATTATTTTTTAATAATATTAAAAATAATCACAACCAATATACCCAGTGGGGGAATCAATATTCATCAACTTCTCCTTCATTTACAGTTGAATTGATATCTCAATGAATACAAACATACGTGTATCCCTAAAAATATTTTTAATATCACTGATATTCAATGTCTCACAATACATATTATCACAAACAACATTGAATTCTTAAAAATTATCAGTGAGAACATTGATATAGTAGATGAGGAAGATTAAATGATACCTCACAAGATTTAATCCTAAATAATAGTTTTCTATATTACTTCTATAGTTCAAATTCATCACATGAATAAAATTATATTGAATAAAAATAATGTCTAAAAATCCACCTTCTTGTATTTATTTTAATTCTACACATTTTTTTCATTCATTGGGATTATAAGGTTTCATTTGGAAAATTTCATTAAAAGTATATAAAATAGGATTGATCACTTAATCCTTTTTAACTTTATGATGTTGAATTTTGTTCTACTATTTCAATTTCTATCATTTATAGATAATTCAAATCTATTTGAATAGTTTTTCAATATCATATCCATTATCATAACATATATCATAAAAAATAACATGAAAATGAATATTTTATTTATAAATAATCTCTGTGTATTTTCACTAATCTCAGTATTTTTTCCTCAAATTCATTCTCATACCATAATACATTGAGCAATACTAACCACCATGTAATATCGAGTAAAATATGTGTGTTCTTCAATCTCTTGGTTCAATGAATTACATTTCATAAGAATGAATCTCGATATTATTTTAATGATAACTTCATTGATCATGGTTTCAATTAGAGAGTCCATGTATTTTATAATCATTGTGAATCTATGATAGATCTCAGAAAAAAGTTATTTTATAACATTAGGAATCTATGATACTCTACCTTGTACATGCCCTGATTTTTTTGTAAAACTTGTCAAAAACTAGATTAATGTATTTTAGTGATTCTATATGATAGAATCATTTATAAAGGAAAATATTTGAATCTAAAACACCATAAAAATTGAATATTAAGGATAATTGCTAAATTTTTAATTTAAATTGTACTTATAAAAATTATTACATAACAATGTAATTAAATTAGGTTCTGGAAACCTTAAATATCTTAACATAATAATCCAGTAATGAATAGAGATATTTTTAGAATATCTCCACCCTCTATTTCTAGTTTTCATATTCAACTCCATTAAATTTAATTGAAATTGGGTATTTTTTATTATCGATCATATCATAAACTCTGATAACTCAAAATAGTTCTTTTCCAATGACTATTTTAAGTTTAGGAGTAATGTTAGCTAAAAGAATATTATATCCTCACAACTATAAGTAAACATATAAAAAATTATCCAAAATATGGAATTATTTGATACCAAATGTTATTTTCAACAATGGTGATGGAAGAAGATAAGGGGGATTAGTGACTTTTCAATCTCAAATAATAAATGTAATTAAATAATGATTATCAAATATGGTGAAAAAACAAATATATAAATGTATTTAAAATAATCATAATATTTTTTGACTGTAATGAATCTAGTATTACAAGAAAGTGTAAAAAGGAATGATATAAATTATGTCATTAGAATTTATAGTGATTCTATTAAATATGAAATCCATTATTTATAATCCATAAAAAATTTCAAGAGATGTGAACATAGAATAATTTCCTTACTTTTTTAGGGAGTGATAAACCTTTACAACCCAACCATTATATACGTTACGACCACAACAAACATATTCCTTAGAGAATAAAAAAAACTTTTTAATATAGAGTAATAATTGAACGGCTTCATAGGAATTTATGAAAACCTATCCCAAGGGAAGAACCACTCCAAAAACAAATTAATCTCCATATCAATATATGTGTATCAAATTAATAAAAACAATGTACAAGAATGTCATACCATTTACCTATCAATCATTCTAATCTAAACCTCTAATAAGAATTTGATTAAGATCATTGAGTATCAGATTAAAAAATCCATCCTCTCAATTCATTCAGGGATCAATGCAATAATTGGATGATTGGATAAGATCTCTCTCTATTCAAGATTTTATAGATCCTTATTTTTAAAAAAAGAGAGAATAATTATCTTGATAATCATCTTGGGTTGAAGAGTTCTGTTATAAGTAATGAATGAAAAACTCATAGCCAAATCCTTAAGGATCAAAAAAGGTATATATGCGTCCCTAAAAAAACAAATAGATAGACAATATTCATGAGACATTTAAAAAATGTATAAATTTTACCACTGTTTATAATTAAAATCTCAATCCATATTCAATTTATTTAATAATTAAACCAACAAGAAATGAATTAAAACCAATCATTATCATGATCATATGATGATCCCAACATATAATGAGAATTGGTGTTGAAGAAGTTCTTGGACAATGTGTTAACATACAATACGACAATCCAATATATAACCACATGTACTTGGTTTTGGAGTACATCCCACGAACTCAAACCACACCTAACGCTATAGTCCACCCAACCAATCTAGGGGCCTAAAAAAAGAAAAATAAGATTCCATTCAATTGATTGATGTGAGGAGAGTGATGTAAAGTGTAAAAAAGACACATAATCACACATAATTAACAAAATCATGACCTATTCCTAGAATAGGTTAAAAGGAATTTTGAAGATATCTATTAACATGGAATTCCAGAACATGAATGTCCTTAAATAAACAAGCATGTTTCCTCTTAGTGGAATTCTTCCAGGTGTTGTTCCAAACCAACATTGAGGTTCATTCATCATATTTCTCCATAATATTCCCCCGCTTTAGCATGACAAAGACCTGATTGACAAATGATTACAACAACAACATTAATAACATTCCATTCTCCCCCATCACCACCTCTCTACGCTCTTACACTCATAAGTCTAATATCATCACCCTCACAAACTTCATCAAAAACAGTTTTGAGACATTCTTATATCTACGTTAATCACCAGATTCATAATCATAAATTCACCCTCCCACCCATATCAACCATCACCGTCCAGATGAATGTAATTGTATCCATACCCATTGCTGACCTCCTGACCATATGCATAATACTATTCATCAGCTCTATTTTCTATATTCCATGGACTTGGTATTATTAAAGTATAGTTACTCTACTGAAACTGATTTTCAATCGGGTAGTTATCCATTGATCATGAATTCATTGATGCATGTTACGAATGACGTTGGATTATTTAGTAGTATTTGATGAAGCAAATCTCTATAGGTGATCACAAAAAATATATTTAGAATCAAAATCAATTTTATTTATTTAGATTTGGATAATTATAAAAATAGATAAATACACCCAATTTAAAGAGATAAAAACAATCAAAAAATGAGGTAGTAAAAAATAGAAATAAAATTTCCCAAAATGGTGTTTTAGGTACCTCCCAAGCATTCGAAGCCAAAAATTTCCAGAAACCCATGTTGGATTCTTAAAGCCTCAATCGATGTAGTTTATTTTTGGTGTAATATATGGAAATAAATGTTTATTATTCCACATCACCCTTAAACTTGTATTCCTTTTATACAAATTTTTGTTTCATGGTGGTTGATCCATAGGTTTATAATCATCACCATAGTTAAAAATTTCATATTTTGTGTATTATTTTTTGACATTTATGTAATGTATTTCATCACAAATCAAATTACTATAGATTTAATTTTTTTAACTTCATAAAATCTAACAAAAACTGGAATATTCCAATAAACAAAACAACTTTACAAAAACCACTATTATTTCTTCTTCCTCAAACATATATACTATCCATCAAACGTTTTGGGGACATATGTGTGAAATACATCATTCAATTTATTCAAATGTAGTAGAATTTTGTGAGAGCATCCTTGGTTCTTCATTTTCTTATTCATAAAATGATATTTGTTCAATAGTTTATTCATATTTTAGTATGAATAATACCTCTCTTAAATCATCACCATGATTCAGTTTCCATATAGAATTATCATCAAAGATAACAACATTACTATAAATAATGTTCATAGTGACGGGATAATACAAGAAACATCCCATTTCACTATATATGAATGCCATATTGATAGACATTACTCCATTCTCCCATATCATTGTTCAGCATGCCTCTATGATCCTGATATAGGCAACAGAACCAAAAAAATCTAATCTGGATTACAATTTTCATTTGAGTACTCTGTGCTTCATGTGACATATTTGATTATTATTTTTTAGTTGGGAATCTATTGGGAAGATAGACCATGGAAAAATCCACATCATCTAAGAAATTCATGGAATCTCATTTTTCAATAAACATGATAGTTTTTATGTAAATAATAGTTTTATTTTCTCTTTTCAGCTACTCAATTGAGTTAGGGTGTGTAAGTCGGCATTAGATGTTGATGAATTCCTTCTATACATGGGGTACTCTAGAAAAACATCAATGGTGTCCTACACTCCTTGATCTGATTAGAATGTTTGTATAAGATTCTTGATTTGATTTTCCACAAGTGACTTTAAACCTTTGAATACATAAAACAATTATGACACAATCTTGATAATGCAAAGCACTATATTCCTATTATGATCATAATAAAATATAATAATCCACCTCATTTTTATATTTTTTTTTGGATTTAATCTACCATACATATCGATCAAATTTTTTTTAGTGACACTGAAACTATCCAATGTTCCATTATTCCAATATTGTTTCTATGTTGGATGATTAAAAAATAACATATTTTACTGTGATTTCTAATTATCGGGATTCCAATCACCATATTATTTTTTCCTAATAATCTTGGTGTTTCAATGTTTAAATACTTAAAACTAACATTCCATAGTCATTCATTTTCAATATTTATGATTATAAACCATCATGGTATGTTGGGTTGGATCATACATGGAATCATATGGTCCTAACCATTGGTTATTTTGTGATATTCCTCCCTTGGCCAAAAACAATGATCAATTTTTTTTATTTTATAGGATTATGTGAAATTATTTTCCAACCAATTTCCAAGGACTCAAGATGTTGGACTTCAGTTTGGGTTCATTGTAGGCATTATAGAAGAAATATGGATTTTAATTATTTTTCTTAATCATAATATATCTTCTTCCATAGAAAAAATATTATTATGTGATAAGAAAATGAAATATCTACTTGAACCCTCTCATCTACGTTTGTAAAAAAATTCTTATCACATTTCATGTGTTTTATTGCTCCAAATTTAGGATACCACATTTTGGTAGTTTGTGTAATGATTTTATCTAGTTTATTAGTTAGTTCCATGTAAATGACTAAATTAATAAAAAAAAATATATGTATCATAAAATTTTACTACATGACCATATGTTGGAAATATTTTAACCACTTCGGCACAATTTGTTCAGAAAAAAATTACATGAGTACGATACTCGACAATGTTATTAGTAGATTTCATAAATACGGATTAAAACACACCTAATAGAGATTTCATATATATGTGCTTCACTTTATCTGCACCTTGGAGTGGTTTGAAGATATTATCCCATATCTCCTTTGAATTCATTAATGATGATATTATTTTTAAATCAACATCATTATGTACTCAATAAATTATGGATTTAGCCTTTTTTTCATTCTTATATTCTTCATGAAGAGTGGCCCTTTGATAATCCAAAATAGTAACCTCCACTACATTGTATCCTAGATTGGTTTTATACATCCTTGATGTTGTCCATAACAACTTGGGTGTCGAGGACTACACTAATTTGTATTTAACAAATATCGCAATTGTTCTTCGTCAGAATCGTGATCAATGATTGTAAAATCCCATTCTATATGCAGATTATAAATTACATTTATATTAAAATATCATTTGAAGACATCCCAAATTTCTAATAGCTTGTATATTTTACATTTGAAGTGAAGACTGACAATTTTTTCATAAATGATTAATAATATTAATTTTTTAATTGTGAGAAAAATTTGGTTTGTTAGTACAAATTAATTGAGGGAGAAAAAATATTCTGAGGGGAAGCTGGAAAGAGGAACTGAAGTAAAAAAAATTATATCATGGGTAGAATTATAAATGAAATTGAAGATATTTTTTCAACAAAATGGAGATGATGTGGATGAATGATGGTTGGAAGAGGGAGTTGTGATTGTGGGAGGAAACAAGAAAGGGTAAAAAAGATAGGATTGAAACCAATTTTCAAAAGTGGTATATAAAATTGGGAAAAGAAAAAATTACTTTTACACATAGTCAAAAGTATCCCATTAAAAAATGTTACATGATTGGAAAAATAATACACAAAAAAATACGTAGTTTCATCGATTTTTTTATTCTTCTCTCTCCAATTTTGAAATTGATATAAATAGATTTTATTTAACCCTCTCACATATTGAGAATCACCTTCAAACCCAATGATTCAACTAATGTAGGATTATGTGGTAGAAAATGATAAATTAGATCACTAGAGGTGAGAGCTGTAAATTTCAATCGAAATAGAATGGTTTTAATTTCATCATATTTGGATGATTATTACAATAGATAAACAGAACCTTTTTATAGGGATACAAACATACAACAAAAAAATTGAGGGAAAATCATACAAAATTAAATGTCCACAAAATGGTGAAGTAGTTTCCCCCATGAATCTGAAACTAGAAATGTCAAGTAGTCCTAGTTGAATTCTCTAAGCCTCCATCAAAGAAATGTATGACTGGAATCATTCAAGTAAATACATGATTATTATTCAACATGGTTGAGTTCCAGATAAAGATTTCTAGTGTTAATGATGTGAGGATTTGTTTTAGTCCTCAAGAACATAACCTTTTAGAGTGTTTCCTTGGTCTCTAAACATCCTTCATTGATCATGTCATTGGGGAAAATAGAAATGAAATGTTCCAAGTATAGACTTATATCACTGATAATGTGAGTAACATTCCATGATACTTATAGTTGTTACCTATAATCCATGGGAGAAGATGATGAAGAGCCTATTTCCATACCATGGAAATGGGAACCATGGGGTTCGTCGAAGATGTTCCGTTTATTTTTAGATTTATATTCCAATGTGGCTTCTTTGACAGTCCCTCCAAAGTGAGATTTCATTCCTATTATAAATATTTTTCTCTTTTTACTTCAGCAGTAAGAGGATATGGAAACATTGAAAATGAATCATATATATATATATATATATATATATCCATTTTTCTAAACATGTGGTTTATTTTATTAATACATAAAAATGGGATTCATTTTTAAATTTAAATAACTAAATTTATTTTAAAACGTATATCTTATGATGAATCTCATTTATCATATATTCTATTTTTGTAAACAGTTACTAAATTTATTTAATGTGAACTAAAAATCTACATCATTTTATGAATTAATTTTTTTTTAAAAATATTTTTGTAGATTATTTTTATCATAGACTAGAAAAAGAAATTTTATTTTAGTAATTTTGTTACATTAATTTTATGCCCCATTTATTTTAATTTTTTTTCAAATACTAATTTATATTATATACAAAAAATTATTGAATACATAATCTAGAAATGATCTAAAAAATCCATTTTTAGCACCCTTGTGCCCTACTACCCTCTAGTCACCCACTTACAACACTATAAATCCCACCACAACTAATACAACATCACTCCAAATACTATTATTATATATTCCACTAGATCACATTATCTCACAATTGGGTTGGAGTTACCATCACTCCTAAAAATTTCATCATGTTAATCACTAACACTGTAATACATAAATTTTCAGCATCATCTAGATATTTGAAAATTTAACTACATGATAGAACATTCCATTGAAATAAATATCATCCTTAAATTGAAATTAATTTTCCACCATCCTTAATTTTTAATGATTTTTTCCATAAGCACTACAACATATATGGCTATATACAACACTACCCTTTATTAGAGCTAAAAAAGTTCAAATAAAGGGAATAAATTTATTAATGATAAAAAATAATAAAAGGCACTTGTATCAGCACTAAAAATGCTTTGATAAAATTTACAATTTATCATTATTTTTTGTAGCACTGTTAAAATTAACTCCTTATGAGTGCTTTTTTAGTGCTGATAAATGCAAAATTTATGAACACATTTCGTAGCACTGATAAAAGTATGTCATTTGTAAGGAATAAAACTATTGTTTTTAGAAATGATAAAAGGTATATTTCATCAAAATGACTTATATATAATTATGATAAAATATGAATATATAAATATATTTATATTAATTTAATTATAATATAATTTATGATATATTTTTTAATTATAGGAAATATTTAATAACAATTAATATATATGATATTTAGAGGAAAACTGTTTGTAATATAATTATAATATAATCTTAATAAAAAAATTGTTAATTATTATTGAGTAGAAGACATTTAATAACAATTCGAGGAGAAAAAAATATATTAAAAATTATCTAAAACAAGTTGAATACAAGACTCAGACTCATAACAACCATATCATCTTATCTGGGTGACTATTTGAGTTCAACCATTTATAAAATTGATGAATGAGAAAATTTCAACCCTATGGTGATTGAGGGGAAACCAATTCATAATTTTAGATTGTGTAAACAAGTGCCAAAAGACAACAAAAACTGAGTTTTTTATTGTGGTACCCCCATTTTTTAACATTTGATGGAATTCATTTCTTATTTAAGGGTGTCATCTTATATTTTTTAGTGGAGACTCTGTTTATTCTCAACAAGTACACACATATGGATATTATAGATTTGTTTTTTCATTTTTCAGATCATACAGTTATCTATATTAAAATATAAACAAATTTATACATATTTTACTAGATTTGTAAATAAAATATTATATTTATATATAAATATGTAAATATTTTTAGTTATAAAATATATTTCTAAGTATATAAACCATCTATAAAAATAGTAATTTTCATTTTATTTATAAAATGTATGAATATTTATATATCTATACAGTGTTTTTATAATTTATATATATATTAAAATATTTATATGTTTATCTATATTAACAAACTGATATATATTTTTTGGTGGAGATTAAATTTATTCTCATGGATTACACAAATATTTATGTAATAGCCTTGAAATTTTATAAATTTTAATATCATACTATTATTTAATAATATATATATATATATACGTATATATACATATTTTTTATTTGTACATATAAAAATTTAATTTAATAAATATATATACAAACATATTTACATATAAGGTGTCATTGATAATATATAAACCATATCAGCAATTAATTATATCCATTTTATTCAGAAAATGTATGAATTTTATATACATATACAATGTTTATAAATAAATAAATAAATATATATATGATCCTTTTTAACAAACTACAATTATATATATCCTAATATATGTATATAAAAAATAATATATCATATATGTAAATAAATCTAAATATTTATAATTATATTGATAGATAGACAAACAAATATATATATATATATATGAATCTATATTTTATATATGAATGTATGTATTTATTAATTTATAAAATCATGTACATAGAAAACATATTTATATTTTTATTAAAAAATAATCATATTAATATATATTAATATACGAATAAGTGAAGGGACAAAAAATTATATCGTAATATATATATCATAAAATAGAGAAAAAAGTAGCATATAATAGCAGTAAAGGTGTATTCATGTGAGGGTGAGGTCTTAGGATTGAATCCAGGGGAGGCACACATAGGTGCGGGAAAGAGTGAATTGATGATAATGGTCCAATGATGGGCTAGAAAATTATTGAAAGAACTGTAGGGTGGGTTTCTAGCACCGATAAATGTAGGGGTGGCCACCTTAAAAAATATCACCCCTATTTAAATTCATTATATTTTGAACGAATTTCTATTAGTACTGATAGTGGTGTCCATTATCTGTGCTTATTTTAGCAGTGATAAATATGAACAACATTTAATGATTCTTAGATCAACAAAAAATATTTAACACTAATATTTTTTAGAACTTTTAAAAGGAATTTTGTATTATTGAAGAATATATTTCAATTAAAAAACACACTTATTTTCTAATTCCATTTTACCTTTATGTAATTCTATCTGCTCCCAATTTCAATTGGTTTTAAATGATTCATTAATGTTATCCATTTTTATTTTTCACTATTTGGTATCATTATTTATTTCACTTCTCTCAATCATTTTTATTCTTCTACACACATTAAGATTCAAGATTTTAAATTATGCACAATCCATTATATTTGAATTTTAACTCTATTTGATCTCTCAATAAATGTTCTAAACTGTATAATGCATTCCTCATCTTCGAGTTGAGTTTCCTAAACCTCAAGTACCCCTAATCATGATTCAACCGCCCTTGTACTTTTTGGTGCATATTTCTATAACATCCCAGAAATTTCAATGGTAATAATAAATGAATTATAATTTAACTAAATAATATTTTTTTTATAAATATATGTTATTTTAATAAATGATTATCTTTATTTTTTTTAATTTTTATTTTCCAATTATATCACTATTTTTAGAATATATTATTAATAAAAATAAAATAATATTTTATGGAAAAAATATTTTGAAAATATTATTAATGAAATAATTAATTTTAATTTTTTTTAAAATTCCAAATTATAACAAAATTATAATTTTTTATAAACATGATACTATTATGAAGTTAGTATAAAAAAATATTAATACATGTCATGATCGAAATAAATTAAAAAACAAGTTTTATAAAAAATTTGGAAATGATTTATATTGATAAATAGTAAGTGTGTTATATAAAATGACATAAATATATTAAAACATTATATTTTATTAAATTTTGTATTATATTATTTTAATACAAATAATTAAAATATTATAGGTTATATATGTATATATATACAGAATAATAAAAATAATATTTTATTTAAATATGTTTTTTAAAATTTATAATAGATGACTATATTAACTAATAGATTAATGATAAATATATAATTTGAAATTATGAATATAATAATTTAAAATATGGGTTATTTTTAGAATAAATATAATGTATATTATTTTTTAACTGATATATAAAATATAATAATAATAATAATAATAATAATAATAATAATAAAATCATGCATTTAAAAAATGGAATGAAATGGATTTTGTATATGGGTTAAAAAATGTGATGTGCTATATGCAATTGGATATGATTTGGGGGAACCCAATGACATTGAGCTGATCCACATCATCAATACATAACAACCACAGATAGGTTGTGGGCCTTCAAGGTATGCATGATGGTGGTATTCGATTAAGAATAGTTGAGCAGTGCATGGGTGAATCGATCACCTGTGAGGAGTCCAAGTCATGATCGACCACATGTTTGGGTTTCTGAAGGCCAAGTAGTGTCTAGGATAAACTACACTACTGAAGGGATGATATCTATCTATATTTATGGTTTTCAATCAAATATATACTTCTATATACTTCAACCTAAACAAGGTATGTCTTTCATTTATTTTCGTGATGTCTAATATTGTTGAAATTATTTTCCTTGGGTTATTTCATCATAAAACTATGTTTTTGGTTTCATGACATTATTATAATAATATTTATATACAATTATTTATCATCATTTTTTAGATCGATTTTATTAATTTATTGAAATAATTTTTATCTACAGACTTTATATATTCATTTTAATTTGTTTTTGTCATTGTTTTGTACTATTTCAATGAAAATATTTTGGATAAATAGACTACATCAAATGTACAAAAATACAAAACATATATTCTATGTCAATTTTCACAGTTACATTGCATAATTTTTTATTCAATGGTTTTATTTGACTATACTTGTTTTGTTAATTTTAACTTGTTATTTGTTTATATGTTTTGATGATTTTTCATTAGATAAATATATTACACCGAATGTGTGAATATATAAATACAATATTCCATTAAATGTCAATATCATATTCTGGATGGTGGTCCATAGAACAAATTAACAATTATATATATATCACAATAAAAACTATAGTGTATATGGCTATAAAATCCTTATTCTATCGTGCAAATTATTAAAATGAAAAATCATATTTATTTTGTGTCCCGAGAGAAAGGAGTCAAATGAAACAATTTAACATAAAATGTTCTACAATTTCATGTATGGGTGATACCATTTTTATTTATTTAAAATTATTGTTTTATATTTTTATATTAGTATCGGTTGTGTTTATTTTTCTCTTATTCTATATTTCTTTTAAATAAAATCAATTTTATTGATCGAAATTTAATTCAAATAATTTTATTTTGAATAATATATTTCGTAAGTATTATAATTTTTAAAGAGATTATAATTTACCAAAATCATGTTTTAGTTTAGAATTCATGACAAATATACTAAAATAGATACTTTTATTATTCAATTTATAATATATGGTTTTACAGGATATATATATATATATTATTATTTTAATATTATTTCATTCAATTTATATGTTAAAAATTATATTTTGTGTCTCTATATAGAAATTTCTATTTATTAAAACATATAAATATATTTTTATAAGTTAATTATTATTCATTAAAAATTTATTGTTGAATGATTATCTACATAAATATTTTTTATTTATTAAATAAAATAAAATATAAGAAATAAGAAAATTTACAAAAAGGAATTCATGTCAGATTCGCATCATTCTTAAATCCAAATAATGGACATACATCATCGAGTGTCTATGAAACTTCATACATTAATATATATAATTATATATGTATATACATGAAAATATGTGAAATGAATAATCTTTTTCATTTATTAAAACTACATAAAAAAATTTATTTTATGTGATTATGAATGAAATGATAAGTACATGGTTATTAATTAACCTTCCATGTAAGTATGAATATTTTATGTATCAACATATAATGTTTTTTCAAGCCTAACAAGTTATATTCATTGAATGTTAATACATATACATTAATATATAAATATAAGTGTATCTGCATTTAATGGTTGTTTATTTATTTAAAACATTCAGTGTAATAAATTTAAAAATAATTAATGAAATCTAAAATGGTATTATAATATATTGGAACTCCGATATTGTAAACATGAAAGGCAGGAGGGAGTGAACCCATCCCTTAGGAAAGTGGGTCGGTTGAGACAACCTTTAATCATTGAAAGGGCCTCATGTTATTGTTTTAAAAAGCATACATAATATTTTTCAAAAGAGTCTGTAGATTATATTTAAAAAATTTACAATGTATAATTAATTGGAAATCATTATAATACATTATAATGATTTTTTACAAAGTCATTTTCATTGGATGTTTTTGAAATCCTATATTGGGAAAATTAATTGTCACTGTTTTTATATTTATTTTAATAGGATTAGTCGAATTTCAATAAGGATAATTCACATGAATTTTTTTATTTTATTTATTTTATTTTGTAATGTTATATTATGTTTAAAGGAATGTATCTAATTATAAAAATCTAGACAATATATTTTCTTATTATGTAAAAGAATATTTTATTTACATCAATTTTTTAAAAAATATACACAACCATTAAATGAGATGAACCCATGAGCATAGGTTCGAGTCAATTCAAATGGAATCAGAGAATTAGTCAAAACAAATTTTGAGACTATATGTTATATAGAAGGTAGAATGTATAAGTTTACTGGTTCTTATTTTTCGTAATTTTAATGATGTAAAATCAAAATTTTATTTAGTCTCCAGAATGAATTGTGAGGATAGAATTTTTTTAATTGGAATAATGTAACATACTATAAATTTAAATGTGAATAATAAATTAACTATAATATTAATAAATTAAATACCTTTTAAATAACTATGTTATTCTATCAAAATGTTTCTTTTTTTGATTTTTTTCTTTTTTCCAATATATCTCATTTTTTTAAATACGTGTTTAATAAAAATTAACATTGAATTTATTTAAAATATTCATTCCATATATTATTACATATATTAATAATTATAAAGATTTTTGATTTTAATATTCAAAATGATATACAAATAACATCATTTTCCATAAATGTTTTATTGTTAAGAAGTTAATATAAATAAATATGAATACATATCATAATTAAAATCAAAAACATATATGTTTTAACCAAATCATTTTTGAAATGATTTCAATTGATAAATAATAAGTGTTTTATATAAATTTTCTTATTAATATTAAAACATGATATTTTTTGAAATTTAGTTATATATTTTTTTAATAAATTAATTAATATTTTAATGGTAATATATGTATAGATATAAGATATATTAAAAAATTATGTTTTATTAGAATCTATTTTATAAAATTTCTGAAAAATGAATATATTTACTAATATAATTATGATAAATATATATTTTGGAATAATTAATATAATAATTTAAAATCTAGCTTTTGTATTGAATAAACATAATTAATATTATTATTTTACTTATATATATTCATAAATAATAATAATAATGAGTGTTTATGAAATGAAGTGAAATGAATTTCATATATGGGTATAAAATGGGATGTACGATGTAAAATTTTGTTTTGAATGTTTGGAACCTAATGCCTTTAAGTGAAGAAGGTTCTTTGGGAGAGCTCAACTGTAGAGATTCATAGGTGCTTTGATCCTTGCCATATTGAGTTCATTGTGTTGTGATGGTTAAGCCATGTGTGGGTGAATTGATCATTGTTTAGGGTTCCTAGAAACGATTGACCACATGCAATGGATTCTAAAGGCCGAGCGGTGTTAGGGTTCGACCACGACATTGATTAGAGGAAAGAAATCTAGATCTGAGGTTCTTAATCATTAATTTACATAGATCTAATTCTAGATAATTGATGTGAGTATTTGTTTTATTTTCTAGATGATGAATATTCATCTAACTCTATTCTACATGTTGTTTTGTCATGACAGTGTATTGTTTTTTTCTTGACTTTCCACTACATACCACATTATACAATTCATTTTCACCATTCTATAGATCAATTTTATCAATTTATAGTAATCCCCTTTGTCTAAAAACATTATTTTGTTATTTAATATTTTTTTGGTCATTGTTTTATACCATTTATGTGAGGATATTGTTTAGATAAATAGGAAAAAATGAACAAATGTATACCAAAAAGATATAATATATGTCAATTTTCAGAAAATTCATGAAAATCTTGTTAGTGCTTTGGTTTTACTCGATATTCCATGTTATGATTAATTTTAAAATATTTTTTGTCATCATATTATACCGATTCTTTTTTTCGAACGAATTGATTACAAAAAATTTATGAATATATAAATAGTCTATTCACCTAATTTTCCATAACTTATTCCACAATCTAGTCTAGAAAATAAATTATCTATTTGTTTTTATATTTTTTTCACCATATAAATAGTATATTATAATGCTGTAAAAGCCTTATACTAGGATGAAAATGAAAAAATGGTATTATTTGGATTCTGGATAGAACGAACTATGATTAAATGATTAAACAACAATTTTTCTCCATTTTCAGGTAAGGGTGATACCATATTCATTTTTTTTTGAATTTTTTTTAATTTATTAATTAGTATGGGTTATAATTTTTGGTGATATTCTCCTTAAGTTAGGTTTATTTTATTATGAAAAATTTACATCAAATTATTTTATTTTGAAAAATTTATTTCATAGATATTTAATTTTTGTATGAGATTTTGTTTTACAAAAATAATAGATTATTTTATAATTCAAGTAAAATCTACTAAAATATATACTTTTATTGATAAATTTATAATATCATGTTTTAAAAGGGATATATATATATATAAATGTTTTTTATTGAATTTTACTTCATTCTAAATATATGTTTCAAATTCCATGAAATATATATATAATTCATTTTACATGAACAGAAACATGTATTTTTATATGTTCACAACTATTAATTAATAAATTAGTGATGGTTATTTATATTTGTGGAAACATGTATTATTTATTTAAGAATATATAGGTTATGAATTAAAACATTTAATGAAATTGAATTCATGTCATATTAATGTCATTATTAAATCATTATTATGGACATACATAATTATTTTTCATGAACATTCAATAATTAATAATCATTTATATATACATATAATCATTTCCATTCAATAAAATATTTCATTTATCAGAACTACCTATATATATGTTTTTTATGAGATATTGAAATAAATTTTTATTACATTGATGTAAAGTAATCTTCCATGTAAATATGCAATGTTTAAGTATCAATATATTTTTACATGAAGTTCATAACAAGTAACATTCCATGAAGGTTTATAATTATACATTTATATATAAATCTATGTGCATTTACATTTAATTCTATGTTATATTTTTTTAAACTCTAGTGAAAAAACATATATACATAAGTAAAGAAACATGAAATGTTTTTTATAAAATATTGTTACTTGGACATTATAATTTTGAATGTGTACTGGGAGTGAACCCATCCATTATGAATGTGAGTAAGCCTAGATAGCCTTCACTATTTTAAGTGGGATCATGTTTTTTTTGAAGTTTGTTTAATGTTTTACAAAAAAAATCCCTGGATTTTTTCGAAATAATATTCAATGTATATTTATTTTCAAATAATTATAATATATTATAAATATATGTTAACATTTTTATATTCCCTGGCCTTTTAGAAAACCCCTTACTGTGTAATATTAATACTCAACCAATTTTTAAATTTATTTTGACAAGTTGAATAGAATTTCTTTGATGAGGTAGAGAACATGATGTTTTCTATTATTTAATTTATTTTGTATATTTTTTTAATTTCTATGGAATGTAGATAATTATCCAAAACCTACACTAGAAATATTTATTGTATGTAATAAATGTTGTGTTTTTTCAGATTCGTTTTTAAAAAAATATGCTCTGCATTTATATGTGCTTAACCTAGATGCACGGGTGCAGGTACATACAATTTCGATAGTAACACCACTAGACTCTAGATGCTTCCATCTATGTTCACTAGATTTTATAAACTTATAGATTATTTAATCAAATCTACATGGGATTAAATATTCAATTTATTTCATTCAAATTATTTGTCTTTTTTGTTCACGTCCTTATGTAGAATTTCTTTGATGAAGCAAACATATCAGCTTCTGATGACTTGTCGAATGTATTCACCCAATAGCCGATATCTAATTTTTCCATCAATGTACAAGTTGAATATGAAAATAAAGACTTATCCTAAATTTTTTCCCTATGATAATCATCAATATAAATGTATTTCATTATATATGGACTCAATTGGGCCACGTTCAACACATTTTCTAAATTATAGCCCCCACAGAAGTCCCTAAACAACTGATGATGCTGGACAACTCATGAATATATATTCCACTATGTTAGAAACTTCAACCAAAATTACCTTTTACATTTTAGTTTACAACCTATTACTCAAATAATTATATATAAAGGTTGTATTAATTCCTTATGAAAATATATTCTATGTTGAAGTTCATGGAACAATCATTTTTGGCCTTATCCCATTAATCTTATTAATGTTTGGATATTTTAATTTAGTGTTGTAACCGTCATTTTTTTATGAAGACACATTGAATTCCAGTCGCACTCCAATTGTTCAAAAAATTTACACTGAGTGAATACTGAAAATAAAACATAGTTATACTTTAAAAATTAAATAGAAACATTCTGAATTACATCATCAAGAATGGTTAAAATTTATAGGTAAGTACAATAAGATTTATTAGGTATAATTCACCTTATATAATAATATAAATGTTTGAAAATCTGGATTATACGATTCCATCTATCTTAACTAATGGAAAGACTTATCATATTCACCAGCACAATGTTTTCACATCATCATATTTCAATATGATCAAGATTAAATATTCCCTTTAATGTACGAACATTAATTTTCTTCCCACTATATGGGTTGATCATGTACTTCCAACCATCTAGATATTACAATGAATAAATTTTGGGTGATTTAATTATGTTGGTGATTTTTGTTAAATTATGAGTTACATTTTTTAAACTTCTTACAACAACCAATGATCCATGGGTAACTTCCCATTGTTATATACAAAATCATGTAAACAACATCATATTATCTTGAATATTTGGGAAAACAAAACATTAATATTTTACGGAAGGAAGGAATCATGCAAAAATCAATCTAACATAAGATGTGGTCGGTGTGGCTCATATTGTGTGTTTTCAATGTAAAAGAGTCATTTTAGTTTAAAATGAATACGGGATTTTATAAATTTCGAAAATGATTTATTATAGATTTAAAAAAATAGAAAAATGATCTGTATATCATTATTGAAGATTTGGATCATATTTCCTATCAATATTATACAAAATGTGGTCGGTATGACTCAATGTGCATGTTTCCCAATTAAAAAACTTTCATTATATTCTAATATTTTCATATACCTAGAAACCAAGAAAATGAGCATTTATTCAGATGGTGATTTATAAAAAGTGTTCCATTATTTTTTTATAATTGTAATAATCGACCACATATCAATCGAACACATCATGTGGTCAATAGGACATAATGTGTGTGGTTTCACATTAAAAGTGTATTTGTTTTCTAAAATACGATTTCCATTGAAAAAACCAAGTAAATTTGATTATATTCTCTTAAAAATTGGTGGAATGTTTTCATAATTCTTTTCTAGCGTGTATGAATTAAGAACACATCAATCTAACCAATGATGAGTGTGGTATGACTTGAAGTTGGTGTTATCAATATAAAAGTGACATTTTTTTAAACACACAACATAATGTCAAAACCTAGAAAACTATGTTGATTTATTTTCAATCATTATAAAAATTATCCATACTTTTGTTAACTGTATTAATTGACCACACATCAATGAGATTCACAATGTGGTTGGTATAGCTCAAAGTGTGTGTTTCACCAATAAAAGGATTCATTTTTCTATAAATCACACATCACATAGAAAAAACTATTAAAACAAAATCATGTTGTATTGATAATTTTAAGAAAGATCCATTATTCATTTTATACGTTTATGAATCAAATTCATGTCCATTGAATACAAGATATTTGTAGTAGGACTCCCAATGCATATTCACAATAAAATTGTCATTTGGGTGTAAAAGGAAATTAACATTTCCCAAATAAAATAAACAATTTATTATTATCTTTATACATTATTAACACAATCTTGAAATCAATTTTATGTGTTGGAATCAGCCACATGTCAACCTAACACACAATGCCATCAGTATGACGCAAAGTGCATATTTTCACATTGAAAGTGTAATTTTACTCTAAAACATGTGTCACATAGGCCAAATAGAGTAATATAGTGTATAATGTATTCAAAATTTATTAAAATGAAACATAATTCAGTATTTGTGATTATTAACCAACCACACATCAATCTAGCACACCATGAGGCCAGAATAACTAAAAAATACTATTTTGAATATAAAAGTATCATTTTTTTAAACACACCCCAGATTGTTAGAAATGATTCAATGAGATCATACTACTTTCAAACATTATAAAAATAATTCATAATTAGTTTATTATATGTAATAGACTACAGTAAATAAATTTGGAACACAATGTGATAATCATGTCTCAATGTGTGTGTTTTTACGTTTAAAAATTGTCATTTTGCTCTAAAACACATGTCAAATATTCAATATTAAGCATAAATTCAAGTTTTTTATTGATACATTAAGAAAATGATACGTAATTAATATTTGATGTGTAATAGTTGACCTTACACCAACTGTACACATGATGTTCTTGATGGGACACCAAGTTCATGTTCACAAAAAAAATGTCATTTTAGTCTAAAATGTTACTCAAATAGCCAACAAAACTAGAACATAATCTCATACTATCATGATAATTTAATAAAATGGACCATAATTAAATTTATATATATAGGAAATGATCACACATTAATAAGACACACAATGTGTTCGATATAACTGAAATTGTGTGTTTTCAAATAGAAATTGAGTTTTTACTCTAAACCATGAATCACATGGAAAAAATAGTGAAAAATATCCTATATTCTTAATAATTTAAGAAATAAATCCATATGTAATTTTATAAGTGTATGAATTGACCACATTTTCATCCAGTACATAATGTAGGAGGTATTACTCTATGTACATGTTTTAACATTAAAAGATTTATTTTACAGTCAAACACACAACACATAGTCAAAACTAAGTAAAGAAGATCATATTTCTTAATAATTTATTAATGTTATCTATAATTCATTTATAATTTTTAATAATAAACATAACATAAATGCGACACGTGATGTTTTCTGTATGACTTCAAGTGTGTATTTTCATTACAAAAGTGTCATTTTAGTCGAAAACATGCACCCCATAGCTAAAAGAATGAAAAAAAGATCTTATTAACATTAATCATTAGTTAAATGATAAATAATTCATTTTGGTGTTTATGAATCAATCATTGGAAAATATAAGACACAATTTTTCCAGTATGAATCTAAGTGAATGTTTTTAATATTAGTCTGAACAGTATCCTTGATAGAAGGCATGAACCACATTCATATTTAGTGTGCCAAATGTAATAATTAATATAATAAATAATCATATTAATGACAAAAAATAAAAAATAACTATGTAATATAATTAAAATATAATAATATAACTAATAATCTATTTAAAAATTTAAAATGTAAAGAAAATATTTGTAATTAATGATATCATTATTAACAATTACTTTTGAAATTTAAATATTTATTAATTTATAATATCATTAAAATATTAATTATATAACAATATAGTTTATCATATGTGGCCCAAATAACATTTTGATTATAATATTTTTATTTTATATCATTTTTTAAAAAAATTACTATTGATTTTATTATAAAAACACAAATTTTTACAGAGTATGATCATTGGAAAAAACATATTATAAAATATTTTTATATTTTTTGGTATTTTTTTATTAAATTTAAATAAACATAATTTTAAATATTTTCAATGAAATTATTTCATCTAAATTTTGAAGTGAATTGGAAGCACAATGTAATACTTCTATTCTAATCTAGTTTTCTATAATATCTATATATTTATATCATTATTCTTTCTAATTTGGTTTTCTATTATGTATATTTTAGGGAAGAAACATTACAATAGCGATATGGAAATTAATAAGACTAAATAAATCATCAGTAATGTCCACCTTTCTCAGAACTAAAATAATGGACTGATAAGGTATCGACTTGTTTAAGGGAAGATATCATGTTTTCACATTTTAGCATAAACAAATTCCACATTATATTAATAATAAATATTGTTTCTATAGTATTTAATTGTTTAGAACATGATAATGAGTGTCTACAAATACATAAAAACCATCAGAAAACTGCCAATACATTTTTCACATTTTCATTATTTCAAAACAGAAATAAGTATCCAACAACATATCAAATTAAATGAAATGATCAAAAACATAAGATCATTAAGTTTAGGTAATGAAAAAAATAGATGAAAAATATTTTAATGTTAGTAAACTAGAAATATAGGAAGTTGAATTATAAAAAATAAATGTATCCTAAGTATTTATGAAAAAATTGTTGTTAGATACATACCAGAGTGATAATGTTCCCCCACAATCTTGTATGAAATCCGGGTTGAATTAAAGGTGGTAAAAATTTTTGTCGAACTATACCGTTAATGTAGCACTACAGTCATATAAATTCTAGAGAAGGTAATATAATGGTGTCCTATAATAGTAGTGTTTCTCATCAAAAATGGGTTTTGGGCCACAATATTTGGCATTCATGACACAAATGATACAAGCCCTAAAATCTTGGGCCATTAAGCAATGTGTTGGAAGCAACTTCTGACTGGTAGATTGAGATGTTGTGAGAGGTTAGGTACTAATGAAACAGGATGTAGGAGGGTCATCTATAAATATATTAGTCCATAAAAAAATAGAACAATTATTAGAGCACACATCAGGACAAAAAACACATGTACATATGCATAGGGTGATGATATATGTATAAAAACATTTGGGTGTTTGGGACGGCATAGGTGGTCAACAAAAATAAGTGTGGGGTTATTTCTATTTTGTTTCATTAGGAACCTTCTCAAGGATTTTATTCCTATAATCCTTTGCGCCTTGTAATATTTTTATTTTGTGCTATATAAGGGTACCCAACAAGCCTAATTAAAATAGTTTATCTAGACTGAAAGAAGAAATATTATTTGAGTAATATATTAAATAACTAAGGCACAATGAGAAAAAAACCCCTCACTAATATGTATAGAAAAGGATTGAAAGAATCATTCGTAATAGTTAGTCAGAAAATTTAATAAATAAATAGAGTAATGAATTTGTACATGATAACAAATAAATATATCACTCACTTAGAAATTGAAAATAAATTTATTATAAATTATATGTAACATAAATTTGAAGTGTAAATAACACTCACCGATAATCTAAACACTTAATTTTGAAATAATTTCATGAAAGTGAATGCTCCATCATAGGTGAACTCCCCATATATAAAACATTTACTACAAAGAGACACATAACATGATAAATATATTCAATACATTTATAATGATATAAAATTTAATAAAATTAAAAGTGAATTTGAACACCCTGTAGAATACCATAAATGAATCAATAACAAATATGCCTGATTTCCGACCTAAAACAATTTAACTTTGCATGATGACTATCATAGGATAATAAGATTTATTATAATAGGTTTAGGGACCCAGATCATTGAATTATTGGGGTTATCGTCATTAAATGCGGTATTTTCATTTTTGACTTTCTTTTAACTAATATACTATGTAAATATCAATGAGTAGTTAGATGTATAACATGAAAATAATACACACCTAAATATTTTAATAATATAAATTATTATAGTTTTACCTTACACTTTGTAATTATTATAAAACATATGAACTCTCATCTGGTGTCCAATTTAATTTGTCTTCATTTTCATCATGGTAGTTACATTACGTTAAAAAATCATTCACTTTATGTGATGAACATAGATAGTGATTAATTCAACATCTCTATTTTATGTTTTAGTTTATAATTCTATTTTTGAACACAATAAAAATCATCACAAACCATATCATATTTGGGTGAATCTATATTCATTAATTTACCCTTATCTTAAATTGGAATTGAAATATCATTAAAAAAAACATATTAGTCTCTTTAAGAATTTTGTAAATCTCAGTGACATTAATAATCACACTATTAAAATTATCATAGACAACATTAAATTTATAAACATGAATATTAGGATTATCATATCCAATAAAATCAAATTATATGCATGATATATATAATTATTCTATTAATGTTCATGGTCTTAATTTTACAATTTTCATTATTCAATGATAAAATATATCTAAATCTAACATTTCCTTCTTCTTCTTACTTCATATAATTACTTTATTTTTTCGTGAAAACCATTAAATCTTATTTCAAAAACTAATCCTCATGAAAATGAATATTTAAAAAGCATTATTCTATTATTCTATACGAAAATATGGGATGGGAAGATGTAAAAAATATCCACAATTCATAGAATTTTTATTTTACATTGAAAATGAGTTTAATGACTAATCATACATAATTTGGATAATTTATCAATAATAAAATTCAATGTCATCAACTGAATCCATAACAATTCTCCACACATAACCACTTATCACCATCAAATCACTAAACACATTTTGTCAGGTAATTTATTATAAAAAATCAAAGGTCACAAAATGTGAAAAAAATTGAATCCATATAAAAAGTGGGAAAAAAAATTCTCGATCAATTCACACATAATCGTTGAATAATAAATCCGATAATGTTTATGTATAACCCATAGGAGAGAAATTGAGATTGGAAACTCCTTACCAATTAGTGTCTTTAAATTAAAATCCCTTTTAATGAAATTGTTGGAATTAACAGTTTAAATACATTGATTTATGAATTAAACATTATATAACATGTAAAAATGGACAATATATACACCATATGAAAAATTATTTGGATAACATAAAAATATGCCTTAATAAAGGAATTTTGAGATGAAATCCTTTCCCATAATCTATGTAATTACACAAATTCATCCCAGGATACATCAGATTCATGAGAATATACTCCTTTCCATATGTTAATTCTATTATTTCAAGAATTGAATTGATATGGGTATTACTACTAATGAATGACATACCTAACATAAAGAGTGAATTCACCCCTTTTATAGCCCAACATAAACTGTACATGAAGTTCAAAGTGGATAAGAAATGTTCTTGAATATTTAGTGAGTAACAAAATATGATAAAATCACATTTAAAGGTGATTATATTAAAATAGCAGTTGTTGTTAGAATTATATTCTTTACAACTCATCATTGCATTGAATGATTCTACAAATAATTTAAAATAATATTCAAGATCAGGATAAAATAATTTATGGATGACTCTCATATTTAATATTTCATAATCATCCATATGTGAATCATCATTGTGGTCGATCTGTTAAGGCTTTCATAGTATGATGAAAATTTTTACCATGTTATTCTGAGAAAAAACATGGTTTTATAAGTACTATTGTGTAGCATTTCATTAATATCAATATTACCTGTCAATAAAAATGAAATGTAAAAAATATGATAATAAGTCATTAAATATATATGTTATTTGATTTTATCTTGATATTGTATGTGATTAAGAATGAGACATGATGGAGTATGTTAAATTTGAGAGTATGTGCATACCTAAACATGAAGATTACCATTATGTGGAATTCTAAATCATAGTTTAACCCTTTAGTTGGGATGTTTTATTTGTATTTGTTGTTGAGATTACATATATCTATATTCAAAACCTCTATGTTACCATAATGTGAGGTTTTGGAGACCCTTACATAGGTTGTGTTCTAAAGTGGCAACCCTTGTCTAGAGATATTTTTTTGTCATTTACATGATATTTGAAATTGGAAATTTCATTTATATAAGGATAGAAGTACCCTTATCTGATCTTTGAGTCATATGATTCACGTTTATTTGAGGTTATGTTACCCTTACTAGGGGTTGTTTTACCCTAATGTGAGGAGATGTTAACACTTATATAACATATTAACATAGGATCTTACCCTTATATATATATAATGGAGTACCCATATGTATGTACCACCTGACCACTACAAAATATATAGAGTAACCCACATACAATTATTTAATGTGTGGACAACCCTTACACGAGTAGATTGATCCTTAGGTTACCCTTGTGCAAGTGATGGTTCGGGTGAGAAACCTATACGAAGTGACTGCTACCTTTATGCAAGGGAAAATTGACCTATACACTGCAGATGTGTGACCCATATGCCATGATGATGATATTTATGAAACCCTAAAACAACTACCATAACGTTATGCAATTGATTAAAAATAGCATGTACCCTTATGTATCCCTCTAGAATAGGTGCAACATTACGTAGGTTCATATTTTTATACATAGTATATTTTCTAATATTGAATTAAGTAATTCCAATTAACCTAAAATTATTAAAATTCATTCTTAATATTATATTCCTTTAATTAATTTTTTATATATTTTTTATATACCTGAAATGTAATTTTTATTTATCAATATTAATTTTATTTTTGATATTAATTTGTTACAAAATTTTACATAAGTCATTTAATATAATTTTTCAAAGGTTGTCTAAATAATTTATAATTAATATTATACTATTTCATTTTCATAACATAATTTGAAACAAGGTTAATGTATAATTAAATACATTCTATGTTAAAATTACCATATTACCCATATATGTTATCTCCATATTTACGATTAAATTATAAATTTTTGAATGACTATGTATCAATAAACATATATGTACATCATATTTCTTGTATAATAGAAACATCTTAAAATTTAATAACAATAAAAAGACATGTTTTTAATTTTATCAAAACTATAAATATTCGGCTAAAATAAAATTAAACTTATTTGACTAAAAATGAATTTCCATGGGAATGAAATTTTAATAAACATGAAATATATTTTATGAAATATCTTCAAAAGAGTTTATTATTGTCCTTTATAAATAATGATATAAAATTTTCATATAGAATAATATTTTTATTAAACATTGATTAAATATCTAAAAATATTTTCATCAAGTTGTCTTAAAATACATTTCATATTGTTTTAATTATAGAAATATTTGTAAATTATAACGTTTATTTAACGGAAAAAATATAATAAAATTTTAGGATATCAATAATTATGCACATCTCAATACCATTATACCTCTGATCCTTGGGCCCATATGATTTGTTTCTTTGGTATTATATATGGCATTCCACTCAATCAGGTTAAAATAATTACATAGAAAATAATATAAATATATTATTTTCATCATATATTAAATAATTAATGAACACTGATAAATATATATTCTATCTAATATGAATAAAAATCATTAAAACTATAATTTTTTACATTAAATAAGAAAATTTAATAAATGAAGATATTAAAGAATATATTTCAGGAAAAACATTAAATCTAACTCTATCTCAAATTATGGAAACTTCCTTAATCTAAATTATAAGTAAAATCAATGTTAAGTGGTGAATAAAACTCTACCTTTGTGTAATTATATCCTTTTGAAATATTAATATGAAAGTGCATGCATCATTTTGGTGAACTCCCCATGTATAAATCATTTACTCCAAAGATACAACCAAATATGGTTATTATATAGTGGAATTCATAAATATATAAATTTGTTTAAAAAAATAACATTTAAACAATATGTAGAATGCAATTAAATTATACCATAAAATATATGCATGATTTTGAACCATAAACAATTAACCCATTAATGATTTCATGCATAGGATAATAGGATACATTATAACACATTTAGGAACTCAGAAAATATAAGTGTTAATATTATTGACATTAAATATTGAATTTACATTAAAATACTTCTTATGACCAAGGGATTATTTATTTATGAAATAACAGTTATATGAATAATATCCAAATTAAAATTGTATTAAACTATTTATAACATAAATTCATATATTTTTACTTTCAACAATTTAGTATTTATGAAACATAAGATACTTATCTATTTATCAAATACATTTCATTTGGTTATCATCCTTTAGGGTGAAATAAATATATCAAAACATTCCCTTCAAATGATAAACACAGCCAATGTTTCAATAAACCTCTCTATTTTGGCATTTAGTTTCTCATTATCATTTTTAACATCTTAAAAAACTATTAAATATATCCTAGGGGGAGGAATCGAAAATCGTTAACTTCCCCTTAACATAAATTTGAAATTCCCAATCATTGATCAAAAAATTATGAGAGTTTTTATGGATTTTTTATATCATAGTGAGATTAATAATCACATTATTAATATAATCACACAATAATTTAAATCATAAAACATTAGATGTATGATCAATGGATCCATTATTTGATGAAAATTAAGATGATGCTTCAAAATATTAAAACTCAAATAATATGATACCACATTCCATATCTTGTGCAGATTAATCAACTAAATCAGTATCTACTGAACAATACCTTTGTGAATTGAAAGTCTCCTTAAAGTCATTATTTCTATACCTCTATTTTCTCATTAGGGAAATCAGGATTCTGGTAGCAATGTATATTAAATATGTTACAAATAAGATTGAACATTGATGTATGTTATCTTTGAGATTCTAAATATTGTTCTTTTACTTCAATTTTTATTACATGAATATTTTTCAAACCTGATTGTGTTTTTTTTCTATATAATAACCACTATCTAAATCTATATCACCAAATAAATATCTTGAAGAATTAATAGTGGTTTTTTAAAACAAATAACAGATCTCATTATCAATGTTTTTAATTAAATATCACAATATAAGATTTTAAAAACACGTTCCCACATAAAATATTTAGTAAAATAATTTCTTTCAACAATATATAAGTCAATATAATTTCATTTCCTAATGAAACCTCTTGAGGTTATATTAAGATACATTAAAATTTATAAATAAATAATATATCATATGATACATTTCATATATGGTATCATCTATTTAAAATGGATGTAACTAAATTTAAATTTTTATAAGATAATTCTACATCATTTTATGAATTGTTTTATCATAAATAAATCTATAGATTATTTATATCATATACTAGTATAAGGAATTTTATTATAATAATAATGATTTCTATATTTTTATGTCCCTTTTAATTTATAATTTGTTTGAGTTGTTTATTTACTTTAGGTATAAAAGTGTATTGAATACATAAACTATAAATTTTCTTTAAAATTAATTTTTAGCATACTTAAAACCAACAAAAATTTTGTCTCCCTGTTCCCTCACTGTCATTCGTAACACTACCAATCTGTCTTAGTTCCCCATTCCATTCATCCCTAGTCCATTCAATGTCATAATATCACAATTCTGTTGACATTAACTTCAATGTAATACTAAAGAACTAGCCTATCTCATCACAATAGGTAGTCTTTTTTGTGAAATAATTACTTACAATCAAAATTCCCTTAAATAACTTTAGTCGTTCTGACCACTAAAAATGAAATGATAAATGTCTCCTTTTTTATAACATTCATTTATCACTTATAATGGTGAACATTTTCTATGATTTATTTTTCAGCTAATAAATTCCATGTCTTCTGCGGTATATAACATTAATTAAATATATTAAAAGATTATATTTTAGGAAATTTTGTATTATATTATTTTAATAAAAATAATTAAATTATTAGTGGTAATATAGGTATATATATACAAAATAATAAAAATAATAATTTATTAAACCATGTTTTATAAAATTCATAATAGATTACTATATTAACTAATAGAATAATGATAAATATATAATTTGAAATTATGAATATAATTATTTAAAATATTGATTATGTTTCAAATAAATATAATGTATATTATTTTTTAACTGAAATATAAAGTATAATAATAATAATGATAATAACAATAATATCAAGAATTTAATAAAATGGAATGAAATGGATTTTGTATGTGGGATAAAAAATGTGATGTACTATATGCAATTGGTTACTCATTTGGGGGAACTCAGGGGCATCGAGCTGAGCCACATCATCAAGACAGAACAACCACAGAGAGGTCAAGGGCATTCAAGGTATGCCTGATGGTGGTAATCGATTAAGAATAGTTGAGCCATGCATGTGTGAATCGATCACCAGTGAGGAGTCCAAGTCATGATCGACCACATGTTAGTGTTTCCGGAGGACAAGTAGTGTCTGGGATAAACTAAAATTACGAATGGATGATATCTATCTAAATATATAGTTTTCAATCCCACATATACTTCGATATACTTCAACCTAAACAATTTATGTCTTTCATTTATTTTATTTATGTCTAATATTGTTGAAATTATTTTCCATGGGTTATTTCATCATAAAACTCAGTTTTTGGTTTCAGGACATTATTATAACAATTGTTGTCTACAATTATTTATCATCGTTTTGTAGATCGATTTTATCAATTTATTGGAACACTTTTTATCTACAGACATTATATAGTCATTTGATTTTATTTTTTCATTGTTTTGTACTATTTCAAAGTAAATTTTTTAGATAAATAGATGACATCAAATGTACGAAAACACAGATGATATATTCTTTTTCAATTTTCACAGTTGCATTGCAAGATTATTTATTCACTGGTTTTATTTGACAATACTTGTTTTGTTAATTTTATCTTGTTATTTGATTACATGTTATGATGATTTTTCATTAGATAAATATATTACACCGAATGTGTGGATATATAAATACTATATTACATTAATTGTCCATATCTTATTCCAGAATCTGGTTCGTAGAAGAAATTAACCATTATATATATCATAATAAAAACTGTATTGTATATGGATATAAAATCCTCATACTAGCGTTCAAATGATTAAAATGAAAAAAACATTTTTATTTAGTGTCATGCTAGAAAGGAGTCCAATGAAACATCTGAACATAAAATTTTCTACAATTTCTTGTAAGTGTGATACCATATTAATAAAGTATGGTTTTATATTTTCAAATTAGTATGGGTTGTATTTATTTTACATTTATGCTATATTTATTTTAAATAAAATTGTTTTTATTGATCGAATTTTATTTCATATAATTTTATTTTGAAGAATATATTTCATAATTATTATAATTTTAAAGGGATTTTAATTTACCGAAATTGTGTTTTTGTTTAGAATTCATGAAAAAATCTACTAAAATAGATATTTTTATTATTAAATTTATAATATATGGTTTTACAGGAGAGATATATATATTATGGTTTTTCTAATTTGATTTCATTGAATTTATATGTTACAACTTCTATTTTTTATATCTATATATAAATTTTTATTTATTAGAGCATATACATTTATTGTTATTATTTAATTATTATTCATTAAAAATTTATTGATAATTGTTTATCGATATAAAAAGATATTTTATTTATATAATAAAATTAAAGATAATAAATAAAAAAATTTATGAAATGGAATTCATGTAATATGCACATCATTCATAAATCCAAATAATGGTCATACATCATCTATTGTCTATGAAATTTCATACATTAATATATATAACTATATATGTATAAACATGTCACTATGTGAAATGAATAATGATTTTTATTTATTGAAACTAATTAAAAAATTGATTTTATGTGATTATGAATGAAATTATAAGTACATGGTTATTAATTAACCTTCCATGTAAGTATGAATATTTTAAGTATCAACAGATAATGTTTTTTCAAGTCTACGAAATTATATTCTCTGAAGGTTAATACATATACATTAATATATAAATATATGTGTATCTGAATTTAATGGTTTTTTATTTATTTAAAACCATTACTGTAATAAATATAAATATAAGTAATGAAATCTAAAATGGTATTATAATATATTGGAATTTGGATATTGTAAACATGAAAGGAAGCAGGGAGTGAACTCATCCCTCAGGAATGTGGGTTAGCTAGGAAAACCTTTAGTCATTGAAGTGGCCTCATGTTTTGTTTTATGAAGCCTACATAATATTTTCCAAAATATTAAGTAGATTATCTTTAAATAATTT
The DNA here is from genome assembly GCA_963277665.1 of Viscum album. Taxonomy (NCBI): domain Eukaryota; kingdom Viridiplantae; phylum Streptophyta; class Magnoliopsida; order Santalales; family Viscaceae; genus Viscum; species Viscum album. The sequence goes on along the minus strand of OY728121.1, from coordinate 1,146,855,104 downwards.
TCAATGTATAATTATTTTAGAATAATTATAATACATTGTAATGATTTTTTTACAAAGGTATTTTCATTGGATTTTTTGGAAATCCCGTATTGTGAAAATTAATTGTCACTAGTTTTTATTTTTATTTTAATTGGATTAGTAGAATTTCATTAAGGATAATGCTCATGAAAATTATTTTATTTTTTTAATTTTATATTGGAATGTTCTATTATGTTTAATGGTATGTATCTAATTATAAATTATCTAGTCAATATATTTTCCTAGTATGTAAAAAATGTTTTTTATTGACATTAATTTATAAAAAAAACATACACAACCATTATATGAGATGAACGTGAAAGCATAGGTTTGATTCAATTAAAATTGTATCAGAGAAGCGGTCTATAAAAATTTTGAGAATATATGTTATATAAATTGTAGAATATAGAAGTCTACCAGTTCTTGTTTTCCATAATTCTGATGATGTAAATTCAAAATTTTATTTATTCTCTAGAATGAATTGTTAGGATAGAATTAATTTAATTGGTATAATGTAACATCCTAGAAATTTAAATGATAATAATAAATTTATAATAATTAAATTATATTAAATACATTTTAAATAACTATGTCATTCTATCAAAATAATTTTTTTTGATTTGTTTATTTTTTTGAAATATATATCATTTTTTAAATACGTGTTTAATAAAAATAAACTATGAATTTATGTAAAATATTGTTTCCATATCATATTACCTAAATTAATAATAAAAAAAATATTTTATTTTAATATTAAAAATTATTAAAAAATAACATCTTTTTTCATAAATTTTTTTTTATTATGAAGTCAATATAAATAAATATGAATACATATAATAATTAAAATCAATAACAAATATTTTTTAACCAAATCATTTTTGAAATGATTTTAATTGATAATAAATTAGTGTTGTATATAAATTTACTTATAAATATTAAAACATGATATTTTATGAAATTTACTAATCTCTTTTTTTAATAAGTTAATTAATATTTTAATGGTAATATATGTATATATATAAGAAATAAAAAAAATTATGTTTTAGTAGAATCTATTTTAAAAAATTTCTAGACAATGAATATATTTTCTAATATAATTATGATAAATATATATTTTGGAATAAATAATATAATAATTTAGAAGCTGGATTTTGCATTGAATAAACATAATTATTATTATTTAACTTATATATAATATAAAATAATAATAATAACAAAGACTATTTATGAAATGAAATGAAATGAATTTATTATATGGGTACAAAATGGGATACATGATGTGAATTTTTTTTTTGAAATGTGGGAACCTAGGGCCTTTAAGTGAAGATTGTTATTTGGGAGTGCTCAAATGTATAGATTCATAGGTTCATTTGATCATTTATTTATTGAGGCCTTCGTGTTGCGATAGTTATTCCATGTGTGGGTGAATTGATCATTATTTAGGGTTCCTAGAAACTATTCACCACATGCAATGGTTTCTGAAGGCTGAGCGGTGTTAGGGTTCGACCATGATACTGATTAGAGGAATGAAATCTAGATTCGAGGTTTTTAATCATGAATTTACTTCGATCTAATTTATCATAATTTATGTAAGTAATTGTTTTATTTTCTTGATGATTAATATTTATCTAACTTTTTTCTACAGGTTGTTTCATCGTGGAAGTGTATTTTTTTTGTGACTTTACACTACATACAACATTATACAATTCATTTTCACCATTTTATGGATCAATGTTATCAATTTAGTGTAGTCTTATTTATCTAAAAACATTATTTTTTTTATTTTGTATTGTTTTGGTCATTGTTGTGTACCATTTATGTGAGGATTTTCTTTAGATAAATAGGAAATAGTGAACAAATTTATACAAAAAAGATATAATATATGTCAATTTAATGAACATTAATGAAAATCTTTTTATTGATTTGGTTTTACTCAATAGTCCCTGTTGTGTTTAATTTTAATATTTTTTCTATCATCATATTATACCGATTTTTCTTCTAACAAATTTATTACACAAAATCTATGAATATATAAATGTTGTATTCAATTAACAGATCAAAACTTGTTCCACGATGTAGTTTGGAAAATAAATTATTTGTTTGTTAATATATTTTTTTCACCATATAAATAGTATATTATAATGCTATTAAAGCCTTATAATAGCTTGAAAATGAAAAAATGGTACTTTTTTAGATTATGGATAGAACGAAGTGTGATTTAATGATTAAACATCAATTTTTCTTTAATTTAAGGTAAGGGTGATACAATATTTATTTATTTTGAATTAGGTTTTTAAATTTTTAATTATTATTGGTTATAGTTTTTTTTTGATATTCTCATTATGTTAGCTTGATTTTATTATGAAAAATTTACATCAAGTGATTTTATTTGGAAAAATATATTTCATAGGTATTTAAATTTTATATGAGATTTCGTTTTACAAAAATAATTTTTTATTGTATAATTTATGGAAAATATAATAAAATAGATACTTTCATTAATCAATTTAATATATAATGTTTTGAAAGGGATATATTTATATATAAATGTTTTTTAATGAGTTTTACTTCATTCTAAATATATGATTCAAATTACATGATATTTATATATATTTTTTATTTTATTTGAACATAAATATGTATTTTTATAAGTTCACAACTATTCATTAATAAATTAGTGATGGTTATTTATATTTGTGAAAACATGTATTATTTATTTACGAATATAGTGGTTATGAATTAAGAAATTTTATGAAATTGAATTCATGTCATCTTCATGTCATTATTAAATCATGATTATGGACATACATAATTTTTTTTTCAGGAACTTTCAATAATTATTAATCATTTATATATACATATAAGAATTACCGTTCAATAAAATATTTCATTTATCATAACTACCTATAAATATGGATTCTTATGAGATATTGAAATACATTTTAAGTACATTAATGTAAATTAACCTTCCATGTAAATATGGAATGTCCAAGTATCAAGATATTTTTACATGGAATTCATAACATGTAACATTCCATGAAGGTTTATAATTATAAATTTATATATAAATCTATGTGTATTTATGTTTAATTCAATTTTATGTTTTTTAAACTGTTGTGAAAAACATATATACATAAGTAATGAAACATGAAATGTTTTTTATAAAATATTGGCACTTGGACATTATAATTTTGAATGTTTACAAGGAGTGAACCCATCCCTTATGAATGTGAGTAAGCCTAGATAACATTCACTATTTTATGTGACATCATGGTTTTTTAAAGGTTTCTTAATGATTTCCAAAAAAACATCCCTGGATTAGTTGAAAATAATGTTCAAATTATATTTATTTTCAATGAATTATAATATATTATAAATATATTTTAACAATTTTATTTTCCCTAGCCTTTTAGAAGTCCCCTTACTGGGAAATATTAGTACTCATCGTCATTTTTAATTTATTTTGACAAGTATAATATAATTTCATTGAGGAGGTAGCAATCATGATGTTTTTTGTTATTAAATTTAATTTGTACATTTTTTTAATTTCTATGGAATGTATATAATTATCCAAAACATACAATAGAAATATTTATTTTATGTAATTAATGTTGTGTTTTTTCAGTTTATTTTATAAAAAACTATGCTCTGCATTTATATGTGCTGAACCTAGATGCTTGGGTGCAGGTCCTTACAATTTGGATACTAACACCACTAGACTCTCGATGCTTCCTTATAAGTTCACTAGATTTTATAAACGTATAGATTCATTAATCAGATCTACATGGTAATATATATTCAATTAATTTCATTCAAATTATTTGTCCATTATGTTCTAGTCATTACGTTGAATTTCTTTGTTGAAGCAAACATATCGACTTCGGATGACTTGTTGAATGTATTTACCCCAATAGCTTGTATCTGATGTTTCCATCAATGTACCAGTTGAATAAAAAGTACAGGCTTATCCTAAATTTTTATCATATGCTAATCATCAACATTAATGTATTTCATTATATTTGGACTCTATATGGCCACTTTCTAGACATTTTCTTGATTATAGCCCCCATTGAAGCCCCTATAAAACTGCTACTACTGGACTTCTCTTGAATAGATATTACACTATTTTGGCAACATCAACCCAAATTACCTTTTACATTTTAGTGTCCAACCTATAACTCAAATAATTATCTATAAATGTTTGATTCATTCTTTCTGAAAATCTATTCTATTTTCATGTTCGTGGAACCATTATTTGTGGCCATATCCCATTAATCTTATTAATGTTCAGAATTTAAAATTTAGTGCAGTAACCAATTTTTTTTATGAAGACACATTGAATTCTAGTCACACTCCCATTCTTCAAAAACTTTTCATTGAGTGAATACCTAAAATGAATCATAGTTATACTTTAAATATTAAATAAAAACATTCCGAATTTTACCATCAAGAATGATTAAAATTTATTGGGAAGTACAATGAGATTTATTAGGTATAATTCCCCTTACATAATAAAATATATGTTTGAACATCTCGATTATACGATTCCATCGATCTAAACTAATGGAAAAACTTTTCTTATTCACCAGCACAATGATTTCACATCATCATATTTCAATGTGACCAAGATTAAATTATCACTTTAATGTAAGAACATTAATTTTCTTCTCACTGTATGGGTTGATCATGTACTTACAAAAATCTTGATTTTTCAATGAATAATTTTTGGATGATTTAATTATGTTGGTGATTTTGGGAAAATTATGAGTTCCATTTTTCACACATCTTATGACAACCAATGATCCATGGGTAACTTCCCATTCTCATATACAAAAACATGTAAACAACATAATTTTTTCATGAATATTTAGGAAAACAAAACATTAATATTTTATAGAAGGAAGGAATAATGCACAAATCAATCTAACATACGATGTGGTCGGTGTGGCTCATATTGTGTGTTTTCATTGTAAATGTGTCATTTTAGTTTAAAATGAATTTTAGATTATATAAATTATGAAAATGAGTTATTATAGATTAAAAAATTATAAAATTTTTCGATATAATATTTTTTATGATTAGGATCAGATTTCCTATCAATATGATACAAAATTTGGTCAGTATGTCTCAATGTGCATGTTTCCAAATTAAAAAAGTTTCATTTTATTCATATTGTCTTACGTATCCGGATACATAGAAAACAAGAATGTATTCAAATGGTGATTTATAAAAAGTGGTCCATTATTTTTTTTATAATTGTAATAATTGACCACATATCAATCACACACATCAAGTTGTCAATATGACTTAATGTGTGTGATTTCACATTAAAAGTTTATTTGTTCTCTAAAACTTGATTCCTATTGAAAAAATTGAGTAAATTTGATTATATTGAGTTAAAAATTGAGGTAAAATATTTATAATTCTATTTTAGTGTGTATGAATTGAGAACACATCAATCTGACCAATGATGAGTCTGGTATGACTTGAAGTTTGTGTTATCAATATAAAAGTGACATTTTTGTTTTAAAGACACATCATAATGTGAAATCCTAGAAAATTATGTTGAATTTTTTTTCAAACAATAGGAAAATTATCCATACATATTTTTTTATGTGTATTAATTAACGACACATCAATGAGATACACAATGTGGCCGGTATTGCTCAAACTATCTATTTTCACATTAAAAGGTGTTATTTTACTATAAATCACACATCACATAGAAAAACTATTAAAAAAAGATCACGATGTCTTGATAATTTTATGAAAGATCCATTATTAATTTTTTATGTTTAGGAAGAAAATTCATGTCCTTTTAAAAGAAGATATTTATAGTAGGACTCCCAACGCATATTCACAATAAAAATTCCATTTTGGAGAAAAGGTCAATTAACATTTCCCAAATAAATTAAAAGATATATTATTATATTGATACATTATTAACAAAATAATGAAATCATTTTTATGTTTCAGAATCATCCTCATGTCTACGTGACACACAATGTCATCAGTATGACTCAAAGTGCATATTTTTACATTGAATGTGTAATTTTACTCTAAAACATGTGTCACATAGACCAAACTGAGTAAAATAGTGTATAATGTATTTAAAATTTATTAAAATGAAGCATAATTCATATTTTGTGTTTATGAACCAACAATACATCAATCTGACACATCATGAGGCCAGAATGACTCAAAGATACTATTTTCAATATTAAAGTATCATTTTTCTTATAAACACACCCCACGTTGTCAAAAATGATCACATGAGATCGTATTAATTTCAAAAATTATAAAAACAATTAATAATTAACTTATTATGTGTAATAATCTACAATAAATCAATTTGGCACAAAATGTTATAATAATTTATCAAGATGTGTGTTTTTACATTTAAAAAGTGTTATTTTACTCTAAAACATTTGTCACATTTTCAATACTAAGCATATATTCTGGTTTTGTCATGATACATTAGGAAAATGATACGTAATTAATATTTGATGTGTAATAGTTTACTTCACACCAAATGGACACATGATGTTCCTCGTGGAACACCAAGTGCATGTTCATAATAAAAAATGTCATTTTAGTCTAAAATGTTACTCAAATAGGAAAAAAACAAGAAAATAATCTCATATTATCTTGATAAATTAATAAAGTGCAACATAAATAATTAATATATGTAGGAAATTATCACACATTAATAACACACACAATGTGGTCGATATAACTAAAATTATGCGTTTTCACATAAAAATGACTTTTTACTCTAAAACATGAATCACATGGAAGAAATAGATAAAAATATAATATATTATTAATAATTTAAGAAATAAATACATATATCAACTTATAAGTGTATGAATAGACCACATTTTTTTCAAGCACATGATGTAGGAGGTATTACTCTATGTACATGTTTTAACATTAAAAGTTTTATTTTACAATCAAGCACACAACAAATAGTCAAAACTAAGTAAACAAGATCATATATCTTGATAATTTTTTATTGTGATCTATAATTAATTTATGGTTTGTAATAATCAACCTCACATCAACGTGACACATGCTGTTTCATGTATGACATCAATTGTGTCTTTTCATTAAAAAAAGTCTCATTTTAGTCAAAAACATGCATCACATAGCTAAAACAAAGAAAAAAAACATGATTAACATTAATCATTAGAGAAAGATACATAATTAATTTTGGTGTGTAGAAATCGATCATTGGAAAATATAAGACACAATAGTTCTGGTATGAATCAAATTCATTGTTTTTAATATTAGTGTGAATAGTATCCATGTCAGAAGACGTGAACCACATTCACATTTACTGTGTCATATGTTCTAACTGATAAAATAAATATTCATATTAATGACTAACAAAATAACTAAGTAATATAATAAAATATTAATAATATGACTAATAATCTATTTAAAAATAAAAAATGTAATGAAAATATTCATAATTAATGATATAATTATTAAAAATTACTTATGTAATTTTAATATTTATGAATTTATAATATCTTTAATATATTAATAATTTAACAATATAATTAATCATATGTGGGTCAAATACCAATTTTATTATAATTTTTTTATTTTATATAATTTTTTACCAGAAATAAAATGGATTATATTGTGCAAACACACATTTTTACAGAGGATTACTATTGGAAAAACCTATTATAAGAGTTTTTTATATTTTGTAGTAATTTTTTATTAATTTTAAATAAACATAAATATAAATATTTTCAGTGAAATTTTGTAATCTAAATTTTGATTTGAATTTATAGTGCAATGTAATACTTCTATTCTAATGTAGTTTTCTATAATATCTGTATATTTATATCATTATTCATTCTAATTTGGTTTTCTATTATGTGAATTTTAGGGAAGAAACATTAAAATAGCTAGTATGACTATTAATAATACTAAATAAATCATCGGTAATGCTCACATTTCGCAGAACTAAAATAAAGGATTGATGATGTATCTACATATTTAAGGGAACATATCATGTTCGCACATTTTAGCATATAATAATTCCACATTATAGTAATAAAAAATATTGTTTCTATAGTAGTTCATTGTTTGGAACATGAGAAGGAGTGTCTTGAAACACATAAAAACCATCAAAAAACTTCCAATACATTTTTCACATTATCATTATTCCAATACATAAATGAGTATCCAAAAAAATATCCCATTAATTGAAATGATCAAAAAAATAATATCATTAAATGTAGATAAAGAAAAAAATAGATGAAAGATAATTTAGTGTTAGTAAACTAGAAATATAGGCATTTTAATTATAAAAATTAAACGTATCCAATGTATTTATGAAACAATTATTGTTAGATACATACCCGAGTGATAATGTTCCCCCACAATCTTTTATGAAATCCGGGTTCAATTTTAGGGGTAACAATTTTCTTCGAACTATACCATTATTGTAGCACTATAGCCATATAAATACCTGAGAAATTAATATAATGGTTTCTTATAATAGTAGTATTTCTCATCATAAATTGGGTTTGGGAAACTAAATTTTTCATTCATGACACAAATGATACATGCCCTCAAATCATGGGCCATTAAGAAATGTGTTGGAAGGAGCTTCTGACTTGTAGATTGAAATTTTATGAGGTTATGTACCAAAGAAATAGGATGTAGGATGGTCATATAAGAAGAAATCAGTCACTAAAATAAGTGAACAATTATTATAGCACACATTAGGACAAAAAAAGCATGTACATCTGCATAGGGTGATGATATATGTATAAAAACATTTGGGTGTTTGGGAAGTCATAGGTGGTCAGAAAAAATAAGGTCATGGTTGTTTCCATTTGGTTTCATTAGGACGCTTCTCAAATATTTTATTCCAATAATCCTTTGGTCATTGTAATCTTGGTATTTTGTGCTATATAACGGTTCCCAACCAACCCAATTTAAATAGTTTATCTAGAATGCGAGAAGAAATAGTATTTTAGTAATATATTAAATAACTAAGGCACAATGAGAAATTAACCCTCACTAATATGTATAGAAAAGGATTTAAACAATAATTCTTAATAGTAAATCCCAAAATTTAAAAAATAAATAGATCAATGAATAAATACATGAATAAAATTAAATATATCACTCTCTTAAACATCTAAAATAAATTTATTATAAATTAGTTGTACAATAAATTTTATGTGTAAATAACACTCACCCATAATCTAAACACCTACTTTTGAAATAATTACATGAAAGTGAATGCTCCATATTTGGTGAACTCCCCATATATAAAACATTTACTACAAAGAGCCAAAAAACATGATAAATATATTCAATACATTTATAATGATATAAAATTTACTAAAATCAAAACACAATTTTAACACCCTCTAGAATACCATAAATGAAATAATAACAATTATTATGAATTTTCAACCTAAAACACTTTAACTATGCATGATGATATCATAGGCTAATAATTTTTATTATAATTGGTTTAGGGATCTAGATCATTGAATTGTTGGTATTATTGACATTAAATGACATATTTTCATTTATGTCCTTCTTATTAATAAAATACTATGTAAATATAAATGATTAGTATGATGTATAACATCCAAGTAATTTACAACTAAAACTATTAATAATAGAAATTATTATAGTTTTACCGTCCACTATGTAATTATTATAAAACATATGGTCTCTCTTCTGGTTTACAATTTAATTTATCTTCATTTTCATCTTGGTAGTTACATTACTTTCAAAAAGAATTCAAATTACGTGATGAACATAGCCAGTGATTCCATCAAAATCTCTTTGTTATGTTTTAGTTTCTCATTATACTTTTGAACAAATTTAAAATCATCACAAACCATATCATTTGTGGGTGAATCTATATTAATTAATTTTCCCATTATCTGAAATTGGAATTGAAATCTCATTTAAAAAACATAGGATTCTCTTTACGAGTTTAGTAAATCTTAGTGACATTAATAATCACAGTATTCAAATTATCACACACAACATTAAATTCTTAAACAAGAATATTAGGATTAATAAATCCAAAAAAATCAAATAATATGCATGATATATATTCTTATTTTGTTAATGTTCATGTTCTTATTTTTACAATTTTCAGAATTAAAAGATAAAATATATCTATATCTAACATTCCCTTCTTTGTCATCCTTCATATAATACTTTATTTTTTCGTGACTACCATTAAATCTTATTTCACAAACAAATCCTCATGAAAATGAATACTTTCAAAGCGTTATTCAATTATTATTTATCAAAATAATGGATGGGAACATGTTAAAAAATCCACAATTATTAGAATTTTTATTTTACTTTGAAAACGAGTTTAAGGAATCATCATACATAACTTGGAAAATTTATCAAGCATAAAATCCAATGTCATCAAATGACTCCATAAAAATTCTCCACACATAACCACTTCTCACCATCAAATCACTAAACTCATATTGACATTTCATTTATCATAAATAAAACAATGGTCCCATAATGTGAATAAAATTTAAATCCATATAAAAAGTTAAAATTGATAATAAACCAATTTCTAGATCAATTCACACATAATCATTGAATAATAAATCCAATAATGTTTATGTACAACCCATATAAGAGAAATTGAGTCTGGAAACTCCTTACCACTTGGTGTCTTTAAATTAAAATCCCCTTTAATGAAATATTTCGAATTAATAGTTAAAATACCATGATTTATGAATTATTAATTATATAACGTGTAAAAATGGACAATATATACACCATATAAAAATATTTGTTGGATAACATAAAAATATGCCTTAATGAAGGAAAGTTTAGATGAAATCCCTTCCTATAATCCATGTAATTACATGAATTCATCCCAGGATACATCATATTCATGATAATATACTCATTTCCATCTATTAATTTTATCACTACAAGAATTTTAGAGATATGGGTATTACTATTACAGAATGGAATACCTAACATAAATAGAAAATTCCCCCTTATATATCCCAACATAAACTATATATGATGTTCATAGTGGATAAGAAAATTTCTTGAATATTTAGTGGGTCAGTAAATATGATAAAATCAAAATTAAAGGTGATTATAGTAAAATATCACTTGTTGTTATAATTTTATTCTATAACACTCATCATCGCATAGAATGATTCTACAAATTATATAATGTAATATTCAAGGTCAGGATAAAAAATTTTATGGATGACTCTCCTATTTAATAATTCATAATCATCCATATGAGAATCATCATAGAGGTCGATCTGTTAAGGCTTAAATAGTGTGATGAAAATTTTTACCATGTTATACTGTGAAAAAACATGGTTTTATAAGTCCTATTGTGTAGCATTTCATTAATATCAATATTACCTGTCAATAAAAATGAAATGTAAAAAAATATGATAATAAGTCATTAAATATATATATTATTTTATTTTATCTTGATATTTTATGTGATGAAGTAGGATACATGATGGAGTACATTAAATTAGAGAGTATGTGCATACCTAAACAAGAAGGTCACCTTTATGTGGAATTATAAACCACATTTTAACCCTTTAATTGGAATGTTTTATTTTTATGTGTTGTTGAGATTATTTATATCTATATTCAAAACCTCTATGTTAACATAATGTGAGGTCTGAGAGACCCTTACATAGGATGTGTTAAATAGATGATACCCTTATGTAGAGATATTTTTTTGTCATTTACGTGATATTTGAAATTTGAAATTTCAATTATTTAAGGATAGATGTACCCTTATATGATCTTTGAGGTACATGTTTCACGTTTATTTAAGGTTATGTTACCCTTACTAGGGTTTTTTTTACCCTTATGTGAGGAGATGGTAACCCTTATATAACCTATTAACATAGTATCTTACCCTCACAAATATAATGGAGTCCCCATATGTATGTACCACCTGACCATTACAAAATATATAGATTAACCCACATTACTTTATCTAATGTGTGGACAACCCTTACATGAGTAGATTGATCCTTAGGTCACCCTTGCGCAAGTGAGGGTTCGGGTGAGAAAATCCTACATAGTGAGTGCTAGCTTTATGCAAGGGACAGTTTACCTATACCCTGCAGATGTGTGACCCCTATTCCCTGATGATAAAATTTATGAAACCATAAAACTACTACCATAACATTATGTAGTTGAATAAAAATAGCATGTACCCTTATGCATCCCTCTAGAATATGTGCAACATTACGTCGGTTCATATTTTTATACATAGTATATTTTATAATATTGAATTCAGTAATTCCAATTAATATAAAGTTATTATAATCCATTATTAAAAATATATTTCTTTAATTAATTTTTTATATATTTTGTATATACCTGAGATGTAATTTTTATTTATCAATATTAATTTTAGTTTTTATATTAATTTATCACAAAAATTTACATAAGTCATTTAATATAATTTTTCAATGGTTGTCTAAATAATTTAAAATTAATATTATACTACTTTATTTACATAACATAATTTGAGATAAGGTTAATGTGTAACTAAATACATTCTATGTTAAAATTACCATATTACCCATATATGTTATCTCCATCTTTTTGATTAAATTATAAATTTCTGAATGACTATGTATCAATAAACATCTATGTAAATCACATTTCTCATATAATAGAAACATATTAAAATTTAATAACAATAAAAATACATGTTTTTAATTTTATCATGACTATAAATATTAGATTAAAATAAAAGTATACTTATTTGACTAAAAATTAATTTACATCGGAATGAACGTTTAATAAACATGAAATATAATTTATGAAATATCTTCAGAAGAGTTTATTATTGTCCTTTATAAATAATGATATAAAATTACCATATAGAATCATATTTTTTAAAAACATTGAGTAAATATATTAAAAATATTTTCATCATGTTATCTTAAAATACATTAAATATTGTTTTAATTATAGAGATATTTTTAAATTATAACATTTATATAACGGAAAAAAATATAATAAAATTTTAGGATATCAATCATTAGTGCACATCTCAATACCTTTGTACCTCTCAGCCTTTGGGCCATAAGATTTTGGTCTTTGGAATTATATATGGCATTCCACTAAATCAGGTAAAATAAAATTACCTAGAAAATAATATAAATATAGTATTTGCATCATATATTAAATAATTAAAGAACACTGAGAAATATATATTCTCTCTAATATGAAAAACAAATCATTAAATCTATCATTTTTTCATTCAATAAGACAATTTAATAAATGAAGATATTAATGAATTAATTTCCAGCATAACATTAAATAAAACTCTATCTTAGTATATGGAAGCTTCATTAATCTATATTATAAGTGTAATCAATGTTAAGTGGTGGAGAAATTCCACCTTAATCAAACTATTTCTTTTTGATATATGAATATGATAGTACATGCGTCATTTTGGTGAACTCCCCATGTACAAATCATTTTCTCCAAAGATACAACCATATAGGATGATTATATAGTGGAATTCATAAATATATAAAATTATTTAAAAAATTGACATTTAAACAATATGTATCATGAAATTAAATCATACAATAATATTTATTTATGATTTTGAACCATAAACAATTAACCCATTAATGATGACTTGCATATGATAATAGGATTCATTATAACACATTTAGGAACTCATACAATATATGTTTTAATATTATTGACATTAAATATAAAATTTACATTAAAATACTTCTTATGACCAAGGGATTATTTAAATCTAAAATTACAATTTTATGTATAATATCCAAATAATCTTTGTATTAAACTATTACTAGCATAAATTTATATATTTTTACTTTCCAAAATATAGTATATATATAATATAAGATAAATATCAGTGTATCAAATAGATTTTAGTTTTTTATCATCCATTACAGTGACATAAATATATCAAAACATTCCCTTCATGTGATAAACATAGCCAGTGTTTCATTAAACCTCTCTATTTGGGCATTTAGTTTCTCATTATTTTTTTTGAAAATCATAAAAAATCAATAAATATATCCTAGGGGAGGAATCGTTTTTCATTAACATCCCATTAACAAGAATTTGAAATTCACAATCATTGAACAAAAAATTATGAGACTTATTATTATTATATTTATTTCTTAGTGTGATCCATAATCATACTATTCATATAATCACGCAAAAATTTAAATCATAAAAAATTAGATGTATGATCAATGGATCCAATATTTGAGGAACATTAAGATGATGCTTCAAAATATTTAAACTCGAATAATATGATACCACATTCTATATCTTGTTCAGATTATTCAACTAAATCACTATCTACTGAATAATACCATTGTGAATTGAAAGACTCCATAATGTCATTATTTCTATACCTCTATTTTTTCATTAGGGATATCAGGATTTAGGTAGCAATTTATATTAAATATATTACAAATAAGATTGAACATTGATGTATTTTATCTTTTTGATTCTAAATATTGTTGTTTTACTTAAATTTTTATCAGTTGTACATTTTTATAATTATATTTTATTGTTTTTCTATATAGTAACCATTATCTGAATCTATATCATCAAAAAATAAATTGAGGAATTAATAGTGGTTTTTAAAAAAAAATTCACAGATCTCAATATCAATGTTTTTAATTAAATATCATAATATAAAAGTTTACCAAAACAATCCCACATAAAATATTTTGTAAAATATTTTCTTTCTACAATATATAAGTTAATAGAATTCCATTTCCTAATACATCCTCTTGTGGTTATATTAAGATACATTAAAATTTAAAAATATCAAAAATATAATATGATACATTTCTTATATGGTATCATATATTTAAAATTGATGTAACTTGATTTACATTTTTATAAGATAATTCTACATCATTTTATGAATTTTATTGTCATAAAAACTCTATAGCTTATTTATATCATAGACAAGTATAAAGAATTTTATTTTAATAATAATGTTACCCATATTTTTATGTCCCTTTTAATTTATAATTTGTTTGAATTGTTTATTTATATTATGTGAAACGATGAATGAATACATAAACTATAATTTTCCTCAAAATTAATTTTTAGCATACTTAAAACCTAATCACATTTAGTCTCCCCATTTTCTCACATTAATTCATTACACCACCAATATATCACAGTGCCCCATTCCATTCCACCCTAGTCCACTCAATGTCATAATATCACAATTTTAGTGACATTAACATCAACGTAATACTACAGAACTATCCTATCTCATCACAATAAGTAGTCTTTTCTGGTGAAATAATTACTTACAATCAGAATTCCCTTGAATAACTTCAGACGTTATGACTACTAAAAAGGAAATGATAATTTTATCCTTTTTTATAACTTTCATTTATCACTTCTAAAGGTGATCATTTTCTGTGATTTATTTTTTTGCTAATAAATTCCATGTCAGTTGTGGTAATACAAGAAGTCTTATAGTTGTCGTATAACAAAACCATATTAGAAAAATGAAATCAAATTGGAATGAAAATAAAATAGAAAATAAAATTTAAAAAATATAACCTTCCACATTCATTTTAATACAGAACATACATACAAAATATTTACATTGATATGATATTAATAATTAATCAATAAAATTACAACCAATATAAAAAATCATAAATAATAATGCATAATTAATCCAATGATCAAAATTCAAACAAAATATTGTCTCTTTCATTATTATCAATGTTAATTTTATTAACATCACATAAAAATTTAAAAAAATTAATTATAATGTTATAAAATTCACATATGATAAATTATATTGGAAAAATTCAATAATTTATTTTTTATGTACATGAATTAATTTCAAAAAAATATATCTCATGGTTCTTCTAGTATGAATGAAAGTGAATTTATTATGTTTTAATGTGTCATAATAGTTCAAGACCCATGTCACCTATTGAAAAATGCTAAAATGAACAGACCTTGTCTTCGTTCCTTAGTAAAATGGTCTACGATTCATTTTTGTCATGTAAAAAATATCACATGCTCAAAAGTAATAAAAATGTTTGGATTATCTATATATATTAATAATAAAATTAATATTTCATTTATGACATGTGGGATTAATCTCACATCAATCCAAAAGTCACATAATATAATCAAGTGACGACACTGAGACTGTCAGTATACTTTTCAATAAAAAACAATGATTCATTTTTTACATATAGGAATTAATCGTGCATCAATATTACACACAGTCATCCTATTATGACATGAAGTGCATAACATCATTTGAATGTTATATTTTTGATCAAAATACATGTCACATAATAAAAACCAAGGAAACATATAACATTTAGTAATTAAATTCATGTTAATCTTAAATAAGAGGGGACTAATGTGTCTGAAAGTGTGCCACATACACAATAAAGGGCCATTTTTTGGGTAGTTTTGAATTACAATGTAATATTTTTTATTTAGGTGCTATATTATACATTGTATAATTTTATTATCTTTTATAATTAATTTATTATTTATTTACTTATTTATAGAATTTATAAAATATGCATAATTTTTTAATATAGGTACATAATTATTTTCAAAATGGTAGGGGATAATGCATTTGAAAAATTGTATTCCAATTAAGACCTGTTTATTGGGGTCCTAAGATCATCATAATAGAGGGACATAGGTCTCTTGTTAGTTTAATTTTATTTTAGTTGGCGTGATAATGTAAATGTTGGTCATAAATTATACTTATAAATGTAATTTAAATTTATTATAATTTAAATAATATAAATTTGTTTTTAATTGTAAATTATGATAATATAAATTTATTTGTTATTTAATTTTCATTTATTTACGTCATTATTGTACTTTATTATTGATGTAGAATCACACAATTGAAATTGAGGACCTTTATTATCATTGAAAACATTAGCGCTTTTCTAGATCTCATGATGCTAATATCACACAATGATAAAAAAATGACTATGTGGCATTGCTTTATAATAAATATATGTCTATTGGTTATTTTTTAAAAAGGGAAAATTTTAAAGTGTTTTTTGGGTTTATCACTAGATGTAAAAATCCCTTTATTGACCACCAAAATTCGTCACTAATGGCCTATTATGGCCACTAAGATACTTCCAAAGATGGGAATATTATGGCTCATTGTAATTGTTTATAGCGACCTCCAATTGAAAATTTCTATATGTTTGTTATCGAAAACCTATATTTACTACAGTCTAGAAGGATTTATAGGAAAGAAATATATATACATCCACTTGTAAGTCATTATAGTGTCTAGGTTTTTCCTATAGTAACCACCATATAGTGGTTGTGAATTATTTTATTTTTTTAAAAAAATCAGAGAGAAATATATGAAAACCAAAAAAACTAGTAACATTCAAAAAATAAAAAAATTTCTATATATTATGTAAAATAAAAGGATCACACATATAATTCCCCAATAATATTCTAATATTTATTTCATCATCAAGAAAAATAGTATGAAAAAAAATTAAAATATAATTTGTGCATTATTAAAAGAATAGAAGTGTGTCTTGGGTAAAACTATGAAAAAGTCATCTTGGATTGAGATTTTTTTCTGAAAAACCATTTTATTTTTTATATATTGGTTTTAAAAATATTTAATGGTATTTATAGGTTATTTATTTGATTTTAACCCCATGGAACAAATTTTTAATGGGTGTCAGACATTTTAAAACTACTTATCATATCATTTCATGCTGAGTGCACATTTTATTGATGTTTTGTACACTTGTTCATAAAAATTAAATGATATTATTATTATAATTTAACATCATTATGAGGTTTTTTAGATGGACATGAATGTTAAATACACATTTCTGTGTTTTAAAATAGTTAAAATAATTTTTCGGTCAACCAAGGATTACAACTCCACAGATTAACATTATGTTTATGATAACATTTAAAAAATAATTGATTCACTGTTTCCATATAATTTGATTGAAATAAAACATTTTTCAGTTGGTTTTATCCCCTTGACATACATTTTTAAAACGCATAATTCCTTTAAAAATTACTTATCTAACCATTCCAAAAACACCACACATCTAATTGACATTTTTTCTACTCACACATGTCAAAAATAATTGTAAGATATATTTACAATGATTTCACCTAATTAAACGTTTTTTAGTGGTTCATTATGTTTAACATATGTTCTAGTGTTTTAAAAGAATAAAAATATATTTTAGGGCAACTGGGAAAATAATTCATTGTATTGGCATCCTGTATACTCCTCCTTTTTAAAATTAAATGTATAGTTGTCTTCCTATGATTTCATGGTATTAGAAGGTCGAATTTTTAGGTTTGATCACATGATGTATGTTTGTAATGGGCCTCAAAATTTTATGAATTGTTTATTTGGTCGTTATGTTCAGATCACATGTCATCTTTACATTTTTCTACTCTCACAAATTAAAAATAATAGAAATATGTTTTCACCATGATTTCACCTCATTTTGAGGTGGTTTTATATTAATTTTATAATTAAATTAATGTTTTAGTGTTTTTAAATAATAATAGTATGTTTCGGGTCATCTTGTGAAAACGGAACCTCATATTAAAATTATGTATACAAGAACACTGCACAATTCGTAGTATGATTATATTCATAGGATTTCATGGAATTTATAGGTCATTAAGATTGATTTCACCACTAGATTCATGTTTTTAAAGTGTGCCAAACCATTAAAAATATTATATTTGGTTATTATGATAACATTTCACATATAATGGAAATTTAGTATAATTATATGCAAAAAATAAAAATAATATGTTTATAATTTTATTTACACACATCTAATGGTTGGTTTCTATGGATATATTCTTTAAACACATGTATTCTTGTTTTAAAATATGAATAGTCTGTTATTTGGTCATCTTGAGAAACCTACAACTCAGATAGACGTTATTTCTACTCCACCATTTCCAAATTCATTTTATGGTTGATGACACCAAAGCTAATGACATTCAGAGCAGGATTGGTTGGCTTTGATACCCAGAATCTTGTTTTTGAAGAGCACTAAACCATTACAAATTACATATTTGGTCATTCTTGGGAGACTGCATGTTCGATTGATGTTCCCTCAACCCATACATAGAAAAAATATTAATAATATTTTTTATAATTGTTTTATATCATTAATAGGTTCTTATATATAGATATGACTTTTAGAACCATTTTTTTATGTTTTAAAAATTGAAATTTATTTTTTAGTTCAACTATGTTAAACAACATCGTGGATTGACACTCCATATATTCAAATATTTGGAAATTCAATTTATTGATCATTCATATGATTTAATGACATTTTTAGGTTTTTCGGTTGTTTTTGACCAACTAAAGAACTTTTTTAGTGGGGTTTAAGCTTTTAAAATGATGTATTGGGACATTCAAGGAAAACTACATATCTAAATGAAATTTCCTCTACAGGAAAATGTCAAAAATAATACTAAGATATGTATCCCTATATTTAACATAATTATGATGTCTTTATCTATGGATCAAGTAGTTAAACATTCATTTTGGTGTTTTAAATTAATAAAAGTGTGTGTTTGGATCGTCCTTATATAAAAGAAGTAATGATTAATGTTATTTCTGAAAAAAAGTTTCCATATTCATTGTATAGATTTCCCTATGATTTAACGACACACGAATATCATTCAGTTGGTTTTCACCAACCTTGGATCTTTTTTTCCCAGAGGATAAATCTGATAAAAATGGAATATTTGATCATTCCAAGTGAGCAAATGGTATAATTTTTTTCCAGCTTTTAAACTTCAAAAATAATAATAATTGATTTTTTCTCTAATTCAAATCCTTTTGAGGTTGGTTTTCGTGGATCTGACCATTAAAAAAGCAATATAGTATTGTAAAATAATAAATGTGGGTTTTTTTGTATCCGAAAAAAAATAGAACCTATGATGGTAACTTCATCTACTACAACATATAAAAAATCATTATATGGTATCTTTCATTTTACTTGACCATTTTTTATGGTTATTGGGTTGGTTTTATCCCCCTAACACACATTTTCAAATGTAGTCAATCTTTCAAAAAAAAAATTTGGTCGTTTCAGAAATTCCACCTAGATTGTTTATATTTCATTTTCTTTTAAATGTAAAAACATAATACTAAGATAGATTTTGTTTTATTCGACCTCATTTCGAGGTCATTTATTCTAGATCTCACCACTAGACGTTTGTTTTAGTGTTTTTTAAAAATAAAAGTGTTCTTTAAGTCATCCAAGGAAAACAACAACTCATATTGATGTTATCTGCACCTAAACATTTCAAAATTCATAGTATTTTTGTTTTCCAATGATTTCATAGCATTTAGATGTCATTCATATAGTTTTAATCCCCTGATTAATGATTTTAAAGTTGTTAATTGATTAAAAACTAAATTTCATTTATTTCGACAAAAACACATGTCATATTCACGTTTGATCAAATAAAATATTTTATAATTCACAATTTGGTTTTTATCATCAAATTTAATGATATTTGGGGGCTGTTTGATTGGGTTTGACCCCTAGGGTGCATGTTCTTAAAGGGAGCAAGACCTTTAAAAACTACTTATTCAGTCCTTTCGGGTATACCACATTAATGATTTGTGTGACATATACTTTTACATGTTAAAAATAATAATAAAATCATGTTCCTATGATTTAAAATCATTATATGGTCATTTTATATAGATCCAATTATTGAAATAGATTATTAGTGTTTTAAAATTATCAATGTGTTTTTCCAGTCACCCAATCAAAATAGAACTTTTATTGATGTTTCATCTACTTAAAAATTCCTAAATTCATTTTATGGTTTTTTCCTATGATTTCACTTATTTCCAAAGTCATTTTAATATTTTAGACCCCTCCCCACAAATGAAATTTTTTAATGAGTGTCAAAAACAACTTCTGTTTGTCGAATAATTGTAAATAATAACCTAAAACCACCATAACAAATTGTAAATTAGAAAAATAATTTCATTGAAAATAAATTATTTTAAAAAAATTAACTACTCTGATGTCGTATGGTATTCTAAAATTTGAAATGACTGTATAATACATACAAAATGATGTTCCATATTTTGATGATAGATCGACACTTCATTAAGATTAGTTTACTAGACTTTTTATATTCCATAATCACGTCATGACCCGACCCTACCCGGGCTCTAGCCGCAACTACCCAAAGCCCGGCACCATAGGCTAGGGGATGGCGACCAGTGCTGAAGGCACAACAACTCACGAAGGCATTTGCCTAAGTACCTATACACACACACAAAACACACTCAATGCAAAAGTGCAGAGTAAAAAGAAAAGATCGCAAAGTACCAACTGCTATAAATTAACAACAAATGTGAATCGCCCTCTAAACAGTACAAAGCAAGTGCTGAAGGTAAACTGAAAAGAAAAGGGTAAAACATGCGCCCAACTAGAAAACCTGCCACAACCCGGCTACAGGTAAACTAAATAAAAACAGCTGGAAGGGTCCCCCTCTTGGATCCCGACTACGACCACCGCACGGGGTCCAAGCTCCCGAACTCCTAAGCTCCACTGAAGTCATGGCCAACTTGTTCATCGTCTGCAAGGGCACACCACTTATGGGAAAAGACCAAGCAGGGGTGAGTATAAAAATACTCAGTACGATACCCCAAATGCTCGAGGGAGAAACAAAGGAGGTACCAAAGGGTGAGCAGTAGACTGAATAGGGAAAAGTAAAAGGATACAATCGAGGGTGCAGTAAAGAGTACAGTAGAGAGTCTAGCTCAACCCAATAAGAGAAAGGAGGTAGACTCGTCCAGACACAAGGAGCTGTAAATGGTGAGAAAATTAACTTCTCATCGAGTCTTCTCTACCTATAGAAGGGGGGGTAGACTTGTCCAACCACGAGAAGCTTGACACGGAAAGCACTTGGGATACCCGGCGTGTCTTCACCTCCCTTGGAGGGAGAGTAACCAAGCCCATGAAGTGGGTACTGGAACAAAGTATATATACATATATTCTCTATCAAGAACCCCAAACGATATCTTAAGGGGATCTCCTTCCTGTAGCTCATCCTAAGAAAGTGAGTCACCAACATTCCTAGAAGTAAACACCATCGATGCATAACATCCCGCACGTCTACCCCGAACTGCATGTTAAGGGGCTCAAATCACCACACCTTGACAACTATCTGCTTTGGGTGGCACAGACTCACCCGCACAGTTTTAGGTCGCATCACATGGACGCGTCTCCTTGGGGAAAGCACCCCTCGTACTTGAGAGTTATGGGGAAAGCCAAACCACATCTCGTCACTGCCCCATAGTCGAGAGGTATTTTCAAAGTCAAAGTCTACACATCTATGACCCGTACAACCATGGGTCCCGCTCCGGTAATCACTGAGATAATTCGTAGTACGGCCTAGTATATTTTTTTTTGAAAGAAGTCATCAGGAGACCCACTGAACAATCTCTATTATAAGGTAGACCCTAAGAGGTCGTCGGGTGACCCACTGCCTAGTCACTGCAGGAGGGCAGACCCTATGAGGTTGATAGGCGACCCACTGCCCAGCCCTGCGGGAGGGTAGACCTGGAATACATCAACAGGTGACCCACTACGCAGTCTCTATAAGATGGTAGACTAGGAATACTCCGACAGGAAACCCACTGCCCAGTCTCCGCTGGAGGGTAGACCTAGAAGATGTCGACATGCGACACACTGTCCAGTCTCTAGTGGATGGTATACCTAGAAGAAGTTGACAGGTGACCCACTTCCCAGTCTCCACTGGAGGGTAGAAATGGAAGAAGTAGACAGGGGACCCACTACCTTGTCTCCGTTGGTGTGTAGACTTGGAAGACGTCGACATGCAACCCACTGCCTAGTCTCTACTAGAGGGTAGAACCAAAAAAGACAATGAGAAACCCACTGCCATGCATCTGTTGGAGGTTAAACTCGAAACACCTTTGGCCATCCCTACTGGAAATAACCTCTTGAGTAGAGGATCGGTACCTGCGTAAAGTATTGGTCACACCAGAATCCACAGGAACTCTACCAGTGAACACGAAGTAACTCTACCGACCAAACCATAGAGAACTGAACCAAGGGAAAACCACTCACCCTGCTGGTCGAAACCATCATGAATAGGACCAGGGGGATACCCACTCAACCTTACTGGTCAAAAAAAAGAGAACAGAACCAAGGGAAACTCAGCACTTCTGGTCAAACAAACGAGAACAGAAGGAACCTCTACGTCACGAGAGGTCTAGGGTACGCAAATCAGAATACGGAACACACATGGGGCCCACACGACATGTGTCCCCAAGTCAAATCCAACCAAGAACACACATGATCTCAGGTATGAACAACCACATGCACCTCCATGATTCATCGTATACTCCCAGATTATACAATGTTTTCAACCCAAAGTCTATCGTTCAAATGGTACCCAACTTCAATGCAAAGGTCGTAAACATAACAACTCCAACCTTCCACCTCATCGGCCCAGGCATGACCAACTACAACTCTTCAAGCATTACATCAGTCACACGGGAGTGCATACGATCACATGCCAGGGGTCCACTACAAATACATTAGAAGAACCACCATCGGATCATCTTTCATATTTACACATTTAATAAGATCACATAAGAGGCTACGCTCGCATGAATAGATCACACCGTTGTAATCCTCGTGGAAAAACACGCGACATATACAACATACTCACCTCAAACGGATATCTAATGGAAAAGTCATCCAACAGCACTTTACGCCCGCATGGCGTCCCGTGATCCCGAGCCTCGGCCCTGAAAATAGTCGGGCACATCACACAATAGCAATCCCAATGGGAAAACATGTCAAAAGGGATGCTCACTTGAGTGGAACGGATATCTGGAGAAAAAAGATTCATTTCGGTGCACTGCACACAAGCAGTGCTAC
This sequence comes from Viscum album, assembly GCA_963277665.1. Classification (NCBI taxonomy): domain Eukaryota; kingdom Viridiplantae; phylum Streptophyta; class Magnoliopsida; order Santalales; family Viscaceae; genus Viscum; species Viscum album. Next base: position 1,146,831,075 of record OY728121.1, on the reverse strand, counting down.
GTGGGAACCACATCCTAGTCCCGAAGTGCTTCCAATGGATCACACCATTGAGATCCTCTCATAAATGTACACAAGATGGACTATTTACTTGTCCAAAATTGACACTCGGTGATAAAGCTAAATTCAATGCCAACTCCAAAAATGGCCCTCACGGGTCCCGCACCAGCGTGCAGAATTAAAGCGGGCAGATTGTGACACTGCAATGCCCTCTAAAAACACCAAAAATTTACTAGTCCCATGCCCCGAACGGACATCCGATGAAAAAGTTGTAAAGCACTACATGCTCCTCGAATGACAGGTCATGCCCCCCCCCCCCCCCCGCGTAAACTCTGGTTTCAACACCAAACAAAATAATAGAAAACGTCGGCTCAACTCCAGGGTGGAAACATCGCTGGCGACGCTCAAAATGGACATCGGATGTGTCTACGCCACTCAAAACAAGAACCCCCGAGACAAATGACCATCCACTTGACGTCTTGTCGTGCCACCGAACCCCTCTTCCCGAGAATTAAAAATTCCTGATACCATCTCAAAAATCTCATCTCGACTCCAGGAAGGCACTACTGTAGATGGCACATAAAACGGACACCTGTAGAGAAAATTATGGGTGTCTGAAGCCAGAGGGGACGAAGCCCCTTGGGGTGGTCCAGCCCAGCCAGGCCTATGCCTGTCGGCCCGACTCCCAGCGCCGGCCCATGGCTCAGCCGCGTGGGCCGGACTTGGACTCGCGGTCCATGCACCAAACTGCCATGAGGTCCGGTCTCCCTACCACATGAGACCCGCGGGACATGGGTCTTTGTCCCCCGTAGTGGGGTCACGTCCCACAACCCTGATGTCGTCGCGCCCCCGGAGTCTCGCACGGCCACCTTTGCCCCCATATCGTAGGTCGCCCACTCCCTCGGCTACGTCCACCTCCCGTAGTGGCTCGCCTGGTGCCCTTGATTGTGCCTCCACAGCTCAGCCATTCGAATCTCCCGCGCCGCCGCCTGGAAGGGTCGCATTTCCTTGGTCACCTGTCGGACCACCCTGAAACTTCCGGAAGAAGGGGGTTTTGGTCGGAAAACTTTCCAGGGTCACCCCAGACACCCCAGGACACCAAATTGCAAACCAAACAATTGTGATGGGAAGGTCCGAACAAATCCTACGCATCTATGGGTCTTTATCGAAGATTAGAAGAGGTTCAAAACTAGAAATTAAGATCAATATAGATGCAGAGATTGAAAATGAAATCACATTATCCTACCTTGTTGGGTGTTGCCTGGACATCGTCGTCAATATTCTCTCGTTGCTCGATGTCGTCGTGATCGAGGAGGTTGGAGGATGAAGACAGGTTGAGGTTGATGGGGGGTTTCGCTAGGGGATGCAATGGGAGGGGAGGAGGAGAAGGAGGAAGATATGGGTTATATAGAAAAAATTAATTAAAACATTTAAAAAATTTAAACCCCGGAAAATGAACCACATATGAAACCTCTAATTCGTACAAGATTAAGATTCCCCTCAGGTGAACACCTCCTCCCGAGCACAACAAAGGTCTTGGAATTTTAATCCAAGGACCCGTTCAAAAGTAATTAAACTCAACTCCTGAGGATGTTAAATTATGAAAACGCCCAAGGATGCATTGTTCACAAAATTCCCATAACCGTGAATGGTACACCCCATATAGGGTAAATAGAAAGCTCTGTACTCAATGGGGCCCTCAGTTTCCCTATTCGAGCTACAATTTAAGAGATACTTGTGATTAACCATTAAACGAATAAATTATTTATTTTAATCATTCGTTTAACGTTCCGTTAATGGGTCAAGGGTAGCAATGTCCCGCACTGACATATTTTATGTTGTTCCTAGGGTAAAAACCCCATTTCGGAACCATCCACACTCTTGTATTTCTGATTCGGATTACCATTTAGTATTTATCCAATTTATTTGGCATTCCCAGTGTAAAAGAACCAAAAAATTAATTCCGACCACACCGGGGCTCGGAATCGTACGTCATCTGAAGGCGCTGCACTAGAATAACATCATGAATATTCTAAAGACTTTCATTGAAAAACCGGATTCTTACATCATTCCATCCTTCAAGATTTTCATCCTTGAAAAGAAAAACTTGGGAACAACATAGGGTACTAAGCCCACACATGGCTCTCCCGTAGCTAAAAGAACTCTTGCAATGTCCTGCGTCACTATACCCAGACCAAAGGATTTGATCTGTTCATGAAAGGTCTTCCCTTTACAATAAGGTTCTTAGGAGCACGCACACTTCTTCTCTGGTGAGTCACGTGGGAGACACTATACACTCAAACCATCCTTTGGGGTTAGGGAAAGGTAGTAGGGAACCTCGTCATCCTTTCGCATGTTCTCAAATGGTCCAATGGACATTGGGGGTAGCTCACCTCCCCGATCGAACCTCTATGTCGCACACCATGACTGAAATTACCACCCGCACATGGATCAAGTCCCAGTGATTCCCTCCTTTAGAATATCTATATGGTGAAACACCCAAGGATATCTGATCACTCAGGATTTCACAGTCGATGTATCCCGACTAAGACTCTCTTACACGCTCGAAAGGAGGAGTGACTACCATCGACTGAGGATAACGGTTCCACACCATCTAACATTCCTACACATGGTCACACTGATGCCCCACACCACCCTGGTAACAACTCAAACAAGGACCAGGGAGAAAAATAATTTCATGCGCATAGCCTAACAATTGTACTGCAATAAGTAGAAGAGCTGTAGAGCATACCTCCTACCACTTCATGATCTGCAGGATCATAGAAATCCAAAGATTGCAGATGTCCATTGTCCCAACTGTCCGCTCCTGGAACCAGACGTGGGCCACATAGTGGAGATGGAAAGACCTTGTAAGGTCTTCCTCCACTTACATCTCCTCTTTCTCCTATGCAAGCGCCACCTCTTTGGGCACTACTACAATCACGGCGTTGCCTCTTCCGTGGTGGTGCACCTACTGCCTACCCGATATTCTCAGCATGCCTGGTCGGTCAGTCCCGTAAAAGGTGTCCTCTCCCATCGCAACCATAACATTGACTCTCTTCAGGCTATACTGATGCCCTTGGGTGCCAATGTGGTGTACAACCATGCCCCTGAGTCCTATTATCTAAAAGACACATGCGTCGAGGTTCTGCTTACTGACGCCCGCTAGCTGGGATAGACGTATCGGCTCTATAGAGCCTGCGGCCACCACTAAATGTAGATCGTGACCGGAAGCTCGCTGTCACCAGCGCCTGCTCTATAACCCCGACATATATTGAAATTCCCAAGGGTACTATGATAGAACAAATCTCTCTATGGAGACCCTACTCAAACTTTGCGCTCGGAAGTTGCTGTCATGGACCATGTCTTGGTAAAAGAGTGCACGGTCTGCAAAACTAGCTGCGTACTCGGCTACCATCATCCCTCCCTTCTGAAACTGCAAGGGCTCCTAAATATTAATTGAGAGGAAGAAGGAGGGGAAAAGCTCCTCATGTAACAAAAACCTAAATTTCCCCCATGAAAGGAAAGACTCGTCAAGAAACTGAGTCACCGAACTCCACCAATGACAAGTTGCTATGCGGAAATGGCCGGGGGCCAAATCCACCATAATATCTACCAGCGTCTGCACAAGCCTGAAAAGGTAAACCACTATCTCTATCCAAACTTCTACTGCCTGAGGGTATGGCTCGCCACTAAACCTCACCGGCCTCTGCCGCTTAAACTCACGGTGCGTGCTCAACCTGCGCTCAAGCTCAGTCTACTCTACTGAACCTGTCTGCTGCTCACAAGGTGGGGAGTTGCTACCAGCCCACCCGGAGAAAGGGACTCAAATTGATGGGTCCTCGACTGAGGTCCCGTTTCTCACAAGGTCGTCATCACGAACCAATGATGGTATCCTGGATGGTTGTCTTTGCTGAGATATCATTAATATTAGCAGAGAGTGCCACGATCAGATGAGCATATATGTATATAAGAATATCAAACAATGTGGAGCTAACTCAAGGAGGACAGTCAAAGACGCAATCCTATGTGACGCACAACCAATTTTTCCAACAACAAGTGTCTCTGCATGACGAGACGACATGAGGGTTATCATGGTCCTAGTGAATGGATACATCGGTCGTCGCACCATCAATGGACTCCATGGCATGAGAGACACTCTCGAGACATGTCAACACAGTTGCCCTAAATCCCAACCAATTCCTTTTTATGGACATCTAAACTACAACCCAAGGAATGAAACACCTCTAATGCCACATTGTCATGACCTGACCCTATCTGGGCTCGAGCCGCAAATACCCCAAGCCCACCTCCATAGGCCAGGGGATGTCGACCAGCACCGAAGGCCCAACAACTCGGGGAGGCCTTTTCCTAAGTACCTATACACACACACGCAGCACACTCAATGGATAAATGTAGAGTAAAAAAGAAAAGTCATAAAATTACCAACTGCTATAAATAAACCAAAAATGTGCATCGACCTCTAAACTGTAAAAATCATGTGCTGGAGGTAAACTGAAATGTAAATGAAAAAACACATTCCCAACAGGAAAAAGTGCCACAACCCGGTAATAGGTAATCAAAAGAGAAATAGCTGGAAGGGTCCCCCACCAGGATCTTGTCTAGAACCACATCAATCAGTCCAAGATCCCGAACTCCTAAGCACACTGAATTCACGACCATCCTATCAGTCGTCTGCAAGGGAACACTAAGTGCGATAAAAGCACAAGTAGGGGTGAGTATAAAAATACTCAGTAGGATACCCCCAAGGCTCGAGGGAATAACAAGGGAGGTTCCAAATGGTGAGCATTAGATCAAGCATGGAAAAGTAAAAGAGTACAACAAATATTGTAGTAAAGAGTACAGTAGAAAGTCCCTCTCAACCCAACAATAGAATGGAGGTAGAATCGTCCATACATAAGGAGATAGATTCGGTGAGAAGATGAAATTCTTGTTGAGTCTTCGCTACCTATATCATGAGAGTAGACCTGTCCAACCACAAGAACCTAGAAACAGAAATCACATGGAATACCCCACGCATCTTCGCCTCTTCTGGAGGGAGAGTAACCAAGCCCAAGAAGTGGGTACTGGAAAAAGGTATATACATATATATATCATCTGTCAAGAAACCCGAAGCAGATCATAATGGGATATATGTCTCGTAGCTCAGCCCAAGAAAGTGAGTCACCAATATTCCCAGATGTAAACACCATTGATGCCCAGCATCCCGCACGTCTTCCCCGAACTGCAAGTCAAGGGGCTCAAATCACCGCACATTGACAACTGTCATCTTTGGGCGCCACTGACACGCCCACACAGTTTTAGGTGGCGTCACAAGGATGCATCTCGGTGGGGAAAGCGCCCCTCGTACATGAGAGTTCTGGGGAAATCCAATCCACACCTCATCACTGCCCTGCAGTCGAGAGGTGTTCTCAAAGTCAAAGTCGTCACATCACTGACTCGTACAACCAGGGGTCCCGCTCCTGTAATCATAGAGAAAATCCGAAGACTAGCCTAGTAGAAAATACTAATTCTGAAAGAAGTCATTGGGTGACCCACATCCCAGTGTCTACTGGAGGGTAGACCCTAAGAGGTCATCAGGTAACCCACTGCCTAGTGTCTGCTGGAGGGTAGACACTATGTGGTCGACATGCGACCCACTGCCCAGCCCTGCTGGTGGGTAGACCTAGAATACGTCGACAGGTGACCAACTGCCCAGTCACTGTTGGAGGGTTGACCTGGAATAAGTCGACAGGCGACCCACTTCCCAGTCTCCTCTAGAGGTTATACCTAGAAGAATTCAACATGAGACCCACTACCCAATCCCTACTAGAGGGTAGACCTAGAAGAAGTAGACATGTGACCTAATGCCATGTCTCCGCTAGAGTGTAGACCTGGAAGAAGTCAAAATGCGACCCATTGCCCAGTCTCCCCTATAGGGTAGACCTTGAAGACGTCGACATGCGGCCCACTGCCCAGTCTCTACTAGAGGGTAGACTCGAAGAAGACAATGAGATACCCACTGCCCAACCATTGCTGGAGGGTAAAATCAAATATGTTATGGCAATCCCTACTGGAAATAACCTCCTGTGTAGAGGATCTGTACCCGCGTAAAGTATTGGTCACTCCAAAATCCACAGGAACTCTACCAGGGAACACGAAGCAACTCTGCCAGCCAAACCATCATGAACAGAACCAGTGGAAAACCACTCACCTTGCTAGTTGAAAGCATAGTGAACAAGACTAGGGGGAAACCCACTCAACACTGTTGGACAAACAAATGATAATAGAACCAGGGGGAACTCAACCCTGTAGGTCAAACAAACAAGAACAGAAGGACCCTCAACGTCGCGAGAGATCAAGGGTGTGCCAAGAAGAACATGACACACACATGGGGAACGCACGACGTGTGGCCCCAATTCATCTCCATCCAAGTGAACAAATGTTCTCAGGTACAAACAACCACATGTACCTCCAATCGTTCTTGAATACTCCCAGAGTATACCACGTTTCCATCCCAAAGGCTATCTTGCACACGACACCCAATGTCAACGTGAAGGGCGTAAATGTAACAACTCCATCATGCCACCTCATCATCCCAGACACAACCAACTACAACTCTTCAATAATTACTTCACTCACACGGGAGTGCATGATATCACACGCAAAAGGTCCGCTACAAACATAGTAGAAGAACTCCCACCAAAGCACCATTCATATTTCCACATTTAATAAGATAACTTACGAAGATCCATTCGCCTATAAATATTACACCATTGTAATCCTCATGAAAAAAACGCGAGATAGACTACTTACATGACTCAAATGAATATCTGAAGGAAAAGTTGTCCATCACTGATTTACGACCGAACGGTGTCACGTGATCCTGAGCCTCAGCCCCGAAAACAGTCAGGTGGATCACACCATTGAGATCCCCTTAGGAAAACACATCAATAGGGCTTCTCACTTGAGTGGAACAAATATCCGGAGAAAATGATACATTCTGCTGCAATGTACACGAGCAGTGCTATGTTGGACCCGTATCTCGGTCCCGAAGCGCTGTCAACGGATCACACCATTGTGATCCTCTCAAAAAAGTACAGAATATGGATTATTCACATGTCCAAAATGGAAACCCAGTGATGCAGTTGGAAATCATCACCAACTACCAAAATGGCCCTCACAGAGCTCGCACCAGCGTGCAGAACTAAAGCGGGCGGATTGCACAATTGTAATGCCCGGAGAAAAACACCTAGAATCGGCTGATCGCATGCCCCGAATGGACGTCCGATGAAAAAGTGTTAAAGGGATGCACAGCTCTCAAAAGATGGGACATGGGTCCCATGCCTCAACTCCGGTTTTTAACACCCAAAAACACAATAGAAAACTCTGGATCAACGCCAGGGTTGCAACACCACTGACAGTGCTCAAAACGGACATCAGATGTGTCTACGCCGCTCAAAACAAGAACCCCTGAGAAAAACACACATCCACTTAACGTCTTGTCGTTCCAACGAACCCCTCGTCCCGAGAATTAAAAATTTTAGGACCGTCTCAAAAATATCATCTCGATGCTTGGAAGGAACTTCCATATACGGCACACAAAATGGACACCCATTGTGGAAATAACGGGTGTCTGAAGCTGGAGGGGACGAAGCCCCTTGGACGGGACCAGCATGGACCGGCCAGTCCGCCCGGCCTGGACCGGCCCGTACCGGCCCACGACTCAGCCAAGCGGGCCAACCATGAACTTGTGGTCCACGTGAAAACTGCCCACGATGGCCAGTCCCCCTGCTGTGGGATGAAACACAGGACGCAGGTCTTTATCCCACACGGGGGGGTCACGCGCCGCGACCCTGATGTCGTCGCACCGCCGCTGGCTTACCCGACCATCGTCGCCCCCATCTCGCAGGCCGCCCGCTCGCCCGACCGATGACGCCTCCCACAGCAGCTCACCCGGTGCCCTCGACCGTGCCTCCGCTGCTCAGCCATCCGGCTCGCCCGCGCCGTCGCCTAGGAGGGCCGCACCGCCTTCGTCACATGCCGGACCACCCTGAAACTGCGGAAAGAATGGGGTTTTGGCCAGAAAACATCACGGGGTAACCCTGGACACGCAAGGAATCCAAATTTCAAACCGAAAAAATGTGACGGGAAGGTTAGAACAAATCATACGCATCTATGGGCTTTATTCGAAGATTAAAAGCTGTTCAAAACTACAAATTAAGCTCGACATAGATGTGGAGATTGAAAATCAATTCACACAATCCTACCATGTTGGGCATTGCCCATAGCATTGTCGTTGATCTAAACCCGCCGCTCGTTGCCAGATTAATTGAGAAGGGAGGAGGAGGAGGAGATTTTGTGGGTGATGGGTGGTTTCGTCAGGGGATGCAAAGGGAGGGGAGGAGGAGAAGGGGGAAGAGATGGGTTATATAAAAAAATTAATTTAAACATTTAATTAATTTAAACCCCCCAAATGACCCGCATCTGAAACCTCTGGCATGGTCAAGATTAAGCTTCCACTAGGGTGAACACCTCCTCCAGAGCACTACAGAGGTCTCAGATTTTTAATCCGAGGCGCCGTTCAAAAGTTATTAAACTCAACGCCTGAGGCCGCCAAATTATGAAAACGCCCCTGGCGGCATTTTTCACAGAAGGCCCACGCCCGTGAAGGTTACACCCCTTCTAGGGTAAACGACACCCTCCAAACTCAACGGTGTCCTCATTTTCCCAATCCGAACTACCTTTTAAGAGATACTTGCATTTAACAATTAAATGAATAAATTAATTATTTTAGTCATCTATTTAACGTTCCGTTAATAGGAGCGGGGTCACAACGTCCCGCGCCGATATATTTTATGTCGTTATTATGGTAAAAACCACATTTCGGACCCATCCATACTGACGGATATCTGATCCAGATCACCATTTATGATTTACCCCATTTATTTGGCGTGCCTAGTGTGAACGCACTGAAAATATAATTTCGGCAACACCGGGGCACAGAATCGCCCGCCGTCTGAAGGAGCTTCTCTGGAATAACATACGGAATATTACAAAGTCTTTTATAGAAAAAACTGGGTTCTTAAAAATCATATGAACTAATGTTTTGAGTGTCAGAAAATAAATAAAACTTATTCATTAAATCAAGCGATGAATTTAAGATATAATTTAGTATAAAAATCTATTAGATCATTTCAAACCAGTATTCCTAAATTTTAAATAAATACATTAAGATATAACATCCCTGAAAACTACATTTTCACGAACACTAATGATTTCATAATTTGGGTACCTACTCACAACGGTATTCATAAAATAAAATATTTTTAAGATCATTGTTTATATAACTCTAAGAATGATTACAGCTAGATCAATCATTTCACAAACCTTGGAAAAAAACATAGATATTCAATATTATATGGATTATTTATCACAATAGTTTTCCCATTTAAATTTACCTCTAATAATATGGAATCCAGCTCTTCTCCACGTGTAAAATCTAGAATCAACATAGAGATGATGCTAACTAGATCTTCCTTTCTACTGCTACTTCTTATTATATTTTTAACAATATTCTTGAAATTTTTTATTAATGATGGTCGATTCTTGACATATTCAAAACTCAAATACAGAAATATGAAGAAATGGAAGTCTCTCATAAAATTAGTATTCTTTCCTTACTATATTTTTTGAGAACCACCGTGTAATCTGGTATGATTGGAATGCTATTATTCATAAAAATTAATCACTAAATCAAAATGGAGGTCAGATGACAATTATTATTTCCATACATGAAGAAACATTAGTGAAAAGGGACATTTCCAAAACACAGTGCACGATTTTAGAACCTTGAAACTTTTACTGATTAACAACAATTTATGTCAACCATATCACACTTAGTATGTTTTCTGGAGAACGCCTCTCCCTGGATGGATCAAAATTAATATCGATGGCACCTACAGGAGCAATCTGGGACCTTCAGGGTGTGGTGTTTTCTTCTAGAATTACCTCATTTAGTTACATGGATGTTTCATTGTTAAATGTGGCATTTCCAACTCCCTTGAAGCTAAGATGTTGTGGTTGATACATGTTATTTCCTTTTCCAAGCTATTTGGTTGTAACAACTTCTGGATTGAATGTTACTCAATGACATTCATACAAAAGATTTATAATAGTGTAACACATATTAATTGTATACTTACTACCTCTTGGATGCAATGAACCCATTCACTTATCGATCAACACTATATCATCACACAACATTATCGAGAAGCAAACAAGGTTGCAGATGGCCTAGACAATGTGGGTGAAAATAAAGACATTACCTGGTTTGAATACCACCTCACTGATATTATTTCCTTTCATGAAAAATATTTTAATATGATTCCCATATTTCATACTTATGTAAAATTTATTATAGTAATAATGGTTCATTGGTCACTTTGGGCCAAGGCATCACCTTCTTAAAAAATATAACATATAAAAAAGTTCAAACACCACTTACTGTAGTAAAAACACCATTGAATCAATTATGTAAAAAAAATGTTAATAAATGTTTTCAAATCCCCATAAAAATAACCGTTAATGATTATTTCACCATCATCATCATTACCAACAAAAAATTGAAAAATCCCACTCCCATACCATTATATCTAAATAATATCTTAAATATTATTATTTACAAACATAATGACCAATAGATATTCAAAATATATTAGAAAACTATGGTGGAAATCAATTGGAATATCAATCTAATCATGAGAGGTTAATTAATATGTAGATAAATTGATCAAAAAATTACAATACATTATGGATTACTAATGTTTTATAATGTTTCATATATTTTAATCTAACTATCAACTTACATTGTTCTGAAACATTAAAATAGAAACCAATTAAATATCAATGTTTCTACATGATAAATGATATAAATGAATAGATATATGTGCCTATATATTCTTAGATATCATTGGTGATATTTAGAAAATAGAAGTAACATAGCATGTTTGTGGGTTGATAGATAAATATGTAGATATGATGACATAAAAATTAGAAATACTATTTCTATTTAATCATCATTTCATTTCCTATATTGAATAAAATGATCAAAAACCATCAAAAATTCCTACTTTTACATTTTATATGAAACCATGTTATTCATATAAATCAATAAATAATAATGGAAATATTTAATAGTAAAAGTATGTGTATAAATATTTTAATTATAGGAAAAATTAATTCCATTAAAAATAGAATTGGTATTCTGGATAAAAGTTCTTGATTAAAGAATATTTATTGAAAATGAAATATAAAATATAAAGAGGATACTAACATATTCATAAATTATAATATGGTTAATGAAATAATTTTCATTTAAATATTTTACTAATTCATTTATTAAATATTAAGTGTTTATAATTAAATCTCTAGTGTCTTATCATCTGAAATTGTAATCTCACGAAGTGAAGTAAAATCACCTTTAATGATTTAAGAAACATTGATGAAATATAAAAAAAATAAGTATGCATTACTGGTAATATTATAATCTGTGTTTGAATCATGTAATATATTAGAAATTATAATGAAAGTAAAATTACGTAATATGAATTTTACTCGAATGAAAACCTAGATTTCCAAAGAAAGAGTGAAAATAACTGTATAATAGGAATCTTTTTCATACATAATTGCTTTAGTGGAACCGTCACATGAATATAATTTATTAATTAAAAATAAAAAATCCTATAAACATTATCAATAAAACTAGTTAATCCAATTTATGGATATTAAAATCAATATAGTTTATTGCTTATTTATTGAAAAATCTAGGAAAAATATGAATTGATAAATAAAATTTATTGAATTATTTATTGTTAAATTTAGTAATTACACATTACCATAACAATGTTATCGAAGATGATTTCCCAAATAAAAATCACGAACCTACAACTAGATTAGAGTCTATGAGATTAAAAATAAATATATGATTCAAATGAATAAAAACATAGAACCAAAACCATTGAAAATAATGATTAATTAAATAAATATGAAATATGAAAAGTGTGAATATTCGAAAACATACACAACATGAATTATTTTTATGTAATCAAATCCCATGAAACAACTAATATTTCAATATTGAAAAAACTAAAGAAAATTGTTCAATAGATTTATAAAATTCAAAAATATTGATTAAGTAATTAGCATATTTATAAGACCAAATAATCAAGAGACATGTTAAAATATAATTAAAAGTGAGTTTCTAGGATGGAGAAGAAAATGTTTATCCAAAAAGAATATTCTTGTGACGAAACATGGATCAAATATCCTCGTTCAAAATAAAATAAAGATGGTATCATAATGAAAAAATATCACCAAGTCAGTAATTTCTACACAACAACCTATCAATGTATCTCAAAATGAAAGTATGAATATACAATGAAATAAATCATAATAGTTCCCTAGAAACCATCTATGTTGACCTCCATAACCTATATCTCCACACCGTAAATTAAATAAGAAACCAATATTACATAAATCATCAATAACATATACCTTCACAACCCTAATGAAATCATCCATGTAGACCACAACAAAAATTAAATGAAACTATCCAAGTGCATAATTATTCTATAATTTATAATAAATAATGTATCCACTAATGGAGTAATATTTTGACATGTGACATGTTATTACCCATATAAAAATAATTAAACATTTATTTACAAGAAAAATACATTATAAACATGAATGAATTAGGTTTTAAAAAATTTCAGTGATAAAAGTGATTATTGATTTTGTTTTATTCAAAACAATATTTGCCTATCATTCCTACTATAAATCCCCAAATTCTTATGTACATAAAAAACCTTATATCATAAAAAATTAAAGCCATCAAAATCATACATAGACTATGGGTCACTGTTGTTTTGGGGAGAGATGAATTGTGAAGGGGGTGATGTTGAGAGAATAGGGTAAAGGGTAACTATGAATAAGTGGAATCATGGGAAGATTGTAGGGGTAAGAAGCCTCACCTCAGGGGGTTCAATGGTAGGATAGGGTTAGTAGCCTCTAGGGGTTCCCCATGGTGGGAGAGAATCAACACCTAGGGGTACCTGATAATGGGTAGGGGATGGGGGCTAGATAGTTAGGGGAGTATGGGGGTGATGTAGCTGGGAATGTGGCAGATGAGTGGGAAATCCTAGTGATTTCCATTAATAAATCTATGATGTCCACCATCCTTTAATTCCAAGGATTATATTAGTTATTCCACCGAAGAAATATATATTATTTATAATATTGGTGGTCACATGTGGTATAAATGGGTGTTTTGGGAGGTAATTGTGTTGGGGTTGATTTTTAGGTGAATGATAATTGATATTTAGTGGTTGTTATTGATGTCATTAGTGATTGAAAAATCGAATTCACCCATATTCAGCACATGTGATTACTCATATAACCACTTGTGGATATTGTATCACTAAATGATCCACTGATCATAAGCTTTTGGAATCCTATACTTACCTTAAAAAAACATTAATCTTATCTCATCATTGAAAAAAATTCATTTGTTTCATAATAGAAAAATATAATAGTCAATCATTTTGAAAAGAATATGTAATCAACATTAAAAATTATATAGAGGTTTAATAGGTGTTCTTTTTGTCATGGGAGTAAATATTGAAGAAAATAATCATCTTATATAGAATCCCCACTACTATTCACTGCATAAAACATTAAATAATGAAATTAATTATCTCATCCTTTCATTATGTCATTTGAGGATTAGTCCCAACTCCCAACAAATGGCATTAATGAAATCTTATTAGGCACACAATATTCTTAAAATTGTGATTAACATTGATGAATAAAATATCATCTTATTGTAATGTACCTATCAAGGGACCATCCACAACTCCTAACCATAATCCTAGACATAAAAAAGGGAATTTTTTTCATGTTATGAACAACACTCATCTTATATTAATTGAAAAACAATGTGCAATGAAAGATATTTCTATGAATACTGTGATACCATACCATAAATTTTTCAAGTCATTACATGGAACCCATAATAGATCAATTGGCTAAAAATAGAGTTCACTAAAAAATAAAACAAATTTATGAATCAAAAATTTTAATTAATTGATTATAATTTTATAGCTAAACAACAGTTTTGTAAAAATAATAAAATCATATTCTTGAAGGTAAAAAATTAATTATCCATTTTAAGAACCATTTTCAATCTATTATAATACATAGATAACCCAAAATCCAATATTATCTCCATGAACATGACCAAAAAAATAATGATTGAAATTTCATTCATCTTAAATGTGGTTAGAAATCAAATTATTGGTGAAAAAATAATATTTTTATGAAAAAATAATTTTATTTTTAGAAGATTGATTTTATTAAATGCAGATAAAATTTAGGGAATTTGAACTTTGTATGTTTAAATACATATATATTATAGTCAAATAAATTTATGAAATGTAATTTATTTTAAATTTATTTTTTTAATAAAATAAATGTTCAACCATTTACAGTCTTATACCAACATTTTCAATAAATTCTAAAATATAATTAATTAATCAAAAACACTAATTACCACATATTAACTTATTAGTCAATGAAAAAAGGTATTGATTTTTATACCTAATATTTTAAAAAATAATAGCATAATATTTTCTTTTTAAATGGTTGTGTAGGAGACATATTGGTGAGCATCGAGTGAAGGGAGAACTGTCAAGATGGAGGAGATCATAAAGGGAGTCACATAGAGGTAGGGGATAAATCATGAATAGGGAGTTAACCAAAGAGTAATGTGGTTGCTTCAAGGAGAATGGTTCACATGGGGTGAATGGTGGGGTGATTATGTGATCATGAGAGTTCTTGTGGGGGATGGGGGGGTTGCACACAAGAGAAGGGTTAGTGAAGGGTGTTTGTCAATAGGGCTGTGATGCATTCATGGGAAGGGGGATTAATTCTATGGAATGTTTTGGGAGGATAGTTCATAGGGGGGTTACATTCATATGGTAAATTGGGTACACAAAATGGGCATATTTTAGTAATGCATTAATTTTCATTTGGTGATACCTATTGGTCGTAGAAATATTATGGTCATGAAAGATTATTCCTTCATGAAAACTCATGGTAACTCAGTATAAATATTAGGGGATGATTATACAATAAGGATTTTTTTTATTTATTAATTTAATGATAATGAATTGAAATTCAATGATGGAATATAATTGGATGAAATGAGAGCACAATATAGAAAAATCTCTTACGTTTTGTTTGTTTCTTTCATGCAAAACACAAGGAACACAACCCAAGTGTTTTTTGCATCACTTTATGCAATATAAATAATTAATGAAAGATGTTCTAAATTTATGTATGCTGTCAAAAATTGAAAACAAATATGGAAACTGAATTTAGGGTCACAACGATTTAAAAAAACATAAAATAGATCGAAAATACATTCATTAATTACTACTGTACTAAAAATTGATGTTCCATAATTAATGAAATTGAAAGTTAATCTAGATAAAACAATCCAAGATAAAAATATACAAAATTTTGAATATGAATTAATATATGTATACAAAGGACATTACTAACATTATTGGGCTTAGTAATGTTAATGAAATATTGATTCATGAATGGTTGTGTGACAGAATTTTCAATGTATATATGGGATACATACTCATAATATCATCATTTAAAATTTGATTAAATATATTAATTAAAATTACAAAATATTCAATGATCTATATTATTTTATATGATGCAAACGAGAATGGAATTCCTTGTGAAGAAATATTTTTATCTTTTCATCATCATGCCACTTTTATAAAAAACTAAATGGAATAAGATAAATTTTTTGGAAGAGTACATGATTTATCTACATCATTTTAAAAGAAAATAATTAAAAAAAACTTCTTAAGATGTATAATTAGATGAGAAAACATTACACTATAATCATATAAAATATATGTTCATTTTTTCTATTACTGATCCTATAAAATTTTTTCATGAATAATTGGATGCTCTTTCTGATCAATTTTGATACTCCAAATAAATATTTCAGGGATCCAATTTGAGGATACCCCTCAAATAAACCACACATGACGTCACTTAATAATTTTTTATATACTATAATGAATATTATATAAATAAAAGTCATTTAATAATTTTTAAATATTTTTTAAAAAAATTACGATTATTTTGTGTTGACATATTTTCAAATCCATGATGTAAGGGTGGGTGATGCAGATAAGAATAATATAGATTTTTATAACCTGGTGAGAATATTGGTATATTTAATAGTATTTTTATAAAAAAACATGTTCCAAAACAATTTATATATATTGGACATTTTTTATGTTATGTTTGAAATAATGTAATCAAATTTATTGGGACTATTGAAATTAAAATTTTATGAAAGATGTCATATTACATCTACAAACTAGCATTCTAAAATAGATTTTTCCAATTATAATTTAAATTTTATTACAAATATTCTTTAATTTATATATATATATTTAATGTACTTATTGGACTGCTGATGCCACACTAGGTTTTCATTATCATTTATTCCGGATAATATTTTAGATTTTGTTTTTATTCCAGATTTATGGGTATGACATTTTTTGAAATTTGAGGTGACCCATTATGTATTTTTTATCACATTCTTATTCAATAATTTTACAATGAATTTTTGGATAATAAAGCTGAATTTGATAATGTATGTAGTTAGTGAATATTTGGTGGAATGCTATAGGAAACTGTCCAGCACATACTTTTAATGAGTGTGGCTCACGAGTTAGTGTCAGAGGCTTGCTTCACATCTTGTGAACAGATTTTCAAACCATTTAGTAATCACATGAGAAGGATATATATGTTGGAAGAATAATGTTTCATAGTTAGTGCAAGATTAATCAATCCATGCATCCAAGCTATGTTATTTCCCAATGCGTGTTAGGTGAGCGGTGCATGGTGAGTGAAAAATTTAGGAAACCATGAGGTCGAAAAGTGCACAGTTCCCAAATCATGAAAATTAGGAATATTCAATTATATTATATTCTTATTTTAACCCCAAAACGTCCATTATTCCTGTATCATGGTTCTAGTGACCCAAAGGGAGCCTCTCCCCTATTCTCCATGCCCTTCCTCTTCTCTCATTCTGTGGATCTGGTCATTCTTCAATGTTTACAGATTTATCTTCAATGTAATATCCACATCTTGTCCACCCCTATAAACTTGTTATTTTTGTGATTATATTTTTCAAAGGTCATATGGATATTGGTTTCATGTTTTTTCCTTTGTTTAATTTTTATATTTTTTTGTTTATGATTTATTTTGGTTGTTCATGGCTATTGGAACTACTGTGAAGTGGTTTTAGGTTGGAATTATAGAAGTTATTGTTATTTGATGTAGGTTTACATTTTCACATGCCCTTTAAATTTATGAATCTTTTGTTTCTTGATTTTTACACCATTGTTATATGCTGAATAATGATTCATGATCTTTTGAAAAATTCATTGGTTTGAAACTACTAATTCCATCATTGTTTTGTAACAAATAGAATTATTTATAAAATGTTGCACAACAAGTATTTTTTAAAATTTCTTATTATACCATTTGTGTAATTTTTGATATTTATAGAATGGTTGTAATTTGTTAATAAAAATGGGGTATTCGAAAATATGGGTGTAGTCTCTTAAATGGGTTTTCTAAATTGTTTTGGTTTGAAATAGATGGTTGTTTCTTGGTTTGGGGAGCAATTTGGCATGAGATTATGATGCGTGGCCCATTTGGAATTTGATGAAAATTGATTTAGAAATGACAATTTCTTAACATTCATCAAAAACTACATCAGTTATTTAGAATAATAAAAACATTAAAAAATGATTCCAAAATACATTATTAAACTAATTACTTTAGAAACATGGAATCATGAACATTAGTATATATGTGAGCTAATTTATATCCCACTAGGATCTTCCTGACTTAAACCCATCATATAAACATCATACATAACACATATCTTCATAACCTATGGAATGAATCATAAAATGGAATGATTCCATATGCTTAATAAGGATAAACAAGAGAGACATGAAAGAATAAACATGTGGATAAGATTATGAGAATGTGATTAAAACAAATAATGATCATACCCTACCCATCAAATTTCATAAAAACGATTCATGGATTTATGTTTGATAGTTCATAAGAAATGAATCTTAATGAAATAAATAACATAATCTATGAAAGCATAACATTGGAAGAAAACATTTAATTATTGAAAATACATAAGCATATAATATGATTTACATAGTAGCCCAGACGTCGCTTCCAAGACCATCTTATTAGTATGGGATCACTCCCCATACCAAGTTAGTATTCATGGTCCACACTCATTTCCATATTTTTAGCATTAGTCCACTCCTCATCCAATATTGGTATTCATGGTTTACTTCCATGGCCCTATTAGTAGTTAATGTTCACTACAAAGACCTTATTAGTCTATCTCATGAGTTATAAATCTTTTACCAATGCATTGGAGTGAGATATAGGTCACACCCATCTCATAATGAAATAATATATACATATTAAATAAGATCATAAATAGTTATACCATTACCCATGAAATTAAATGGGTTTCATAAACAAGTAAATATATATTGGGTTGTATAAAAGAGACCTGTTTCCTAAGATCTTTATCGAATTATAAGCCTTTAAAAGAAGTGTATTTCATAAGTATATAACCCATTAAATAGAAATATATTTGGAAAAAGCCGTTCCCTAAAAAATAAAACATTCAGAGAAATAATATGAATGCAAACATTATATCATTTCTATAGAAATGAATGATTAACACATATAGTTGTTATATTATATGGGAAATAATTTGATAGATCATTTAAAAATATCTCATGAGAAAATTACCCTTTCTAAATATTTTTTTTATATTAAAACATAAAAAAATTTGAAATTTTTTTATTGAATATCAAAATAAAAATCTGTAAATGATGAATTAAAAAAATGTGAATGAAATTTTCCATTTAAATCGTTGATAATAACTTGAAAAACATTTGAAAATCATTTTCCATGAAAAATTCTTAATGATACCTGAAAATCTTTTGAAAATCATTTCTTTGAAAAGTTTATTTAAAATAATTTTCATAAAAATTAATCTTCTATAAAAAGTAAATATCAAAGAGATGATGGTGGGTAAATCCATACATGACATATAAGGAAAAAATAATATTCCATTTTCATTGTAAAAAGTGTAGAAAAGTGGCTCAACCGAAACACGAAAAGAAGATTATTTTTTTTGAAATTTTTTTAACAAGGTAAAATATAGTAAAATTAATTTTACTTATAATGTGTTAATATTACAATAATCTTGGAAACATTATTAAAGAACATGGTTTTTAGGGAACACAGATTTCTAACTGATGGTGGATGTATGCTGATATTTTCTAAAATAACATTTCATTCATAAAATTATGTACTATAGAGTGGAAAATGTACTAGTTAATGAATACGTAATTACTAACCAAAGGAGAATAAATGTCCTGAGTGTTATTGAAATACAGATCATAATATTTCATTAATGAATATGTGATCATCCAAAATCTCGATAAACAGTGAGAATGTTTCAATAAACTCTTACCACAAAGTAACATTGAATCATACTCCCCATATAGAAAAATGAAATTTCCTTTAGAATTAAAATATAAGGAATATAAAGGGATTTGTTTTATAACATGTGAAAGGAATTTTATACACAACATATATAAATTTTTTCTATAATATGGAATGTGTCTCAATGAAAGAAAATTGAGATAATTTTCTTATAAAATTATTTTTTAAATACCCATATATTTAAGTATGGTAGTAATATAATACATTCATGGTCAGTATATACAACAAAAAAATGAATTGTGAGGCGAACACTCTTTTTATCTCAATGAAATAAAGAGTGAGATGAAATACTCGTACCTTGAATTCAACTTGTCTCTTATATATATTTATAATCCAAAATCATAAAATTATGTTAATGAATTTAATCATAATCATTTTAATGTTTATTATTAATTTTATTTTACTTATTTAAATTTTGTATGAAATTACTTACATCTATGTTTAAATTGAATGTATTGAGAAAATTCGGTATATGTGTTGAAAACAACATTGGTTTGTTGGCTATGGACCAAGTGTTGAAAATATCAAGAATAATACTAGGAAATAATTATCATATTTATACATTATATATACATTTAAAACCAATCATTAAATATTTTCATTAAAAATGAATCAACATTACAATCTTGGAGATGGTGGGTCGTACGTATTCATGAGTAACATTTCCTTTTAACAATGATAATTATGGGAAGACAGTAAGTAACATAAATCTTTCCAGAATGGAAATTATATCTTAAATAAATTAGTATATAATAAAATATACTTATATGTAAAAAAATTATATTTAAAAGTAATCACATCGTGTCGAGGAGGTGGTAGTCCACACATCCATGAATGATGTTATCAGTTTTTTTGTGTGTAAAAGGGAAATAAATAATGTGGTACATATTAGATTTATAGAATTATAATTTTTAAATTAATATTATATATACTTTAGTTTTTTCAAATATGATTTATTAAATCATCCATGTATACATTCCATGTATTGTATGAATGAATCACACTACTTTGAGGGGCTGATAGACCACACTTCCTGAAACAATGTTATCATGTTTACACGTAATGGAATGAATAGAGTAATCTATTATAAATTTAAATATAAGGGAATGATATATTATATATATCATATATATCTTATATAAATATATTTTTATCATAATTTCCATCCTTTAAAGGAGATAATGGAAAAATGAACAATCATCATTTCGTGAGGCGGTAGTTTGTCGTACATGAATGGTTAGTTTGTTACCCATTAGATGGTGGTGTGTGTAATTATATGTTGAAAATTTATTTTAAAAAAATATCATTATGTTGAAGATAATTATATATATATATATATGAAATAATTATATTTGGGTGGTTGGAGAAAAAAAATATAAAGGATCTTGAGGAATGGTGTTACCTCTTTTTTGGGTAACTCTATTTCATTTTCAACAAAGGGCTTCCTTGGATGGATTTAATCCAAAATGGATGATTAATGGATAGAGTTAGTGACTATTGGGATATATTTTGCTAGATTTTTTTTCTATTTATGTGTTTCTTGGGAGGTGTGAGGATGTAGGAGTAGAGAAGGCCTTTTATATTTGAGGAGTGGCACTTTTGTAATATTTTTGAAAAAAGGGAAACCCCATCTTGGTTTTTGTACTGTAAGTTCATAAACTAAATTTATAAAGTATATAAAAAGTATTATATGATTGATATAAATTCATAAAATAGTTTTTGGTAAGGATTATAGGTTATATTAGGCCTTCAGTTTTGGGTAAAGTCCCTTGCTAAGCATAATTTAATCAAAATCGTTGTAATTATTTTTAGTTACCCTCACCAGTATTTTTTTTCAAAACTGTTTAAATATTAATATTAATTTTAAATTATGATTATTGAAAATATGGAATCCATTAATAAATATTACAATTATATAATTGCTAGAAAATAATTTAAATTTATCCTTGCAGTCAGGAAATAATGATGTTTTTAAAGTAAAAAACATTCAAAAGAATGATAGGTTTTTATGAAAAATTTCAATGTAAAATTGATTTAAATGAACTAAATGAATAAATTGTAAAAATTGGATATAATTAATTTTTCAAATAATTTAAAAATATAATTTCCTCTTTTAAATAAATTAGATATAAAAGTAATTTTGACATAAATTTCAGTATTTTATAATATTTATTAAGAAAATTAAACCTCACAGAAAAAACCAAAAATACTCACAAAAATATTTTTTATGTTTCTATTTAAAAAAAGAAGTTAATTTTTGTGTATAAAATTTATGAATATTCCTTATTTTAGATTTAAAATATGTTCTCCATCAAAAGGATTTAATAGTTCCTTTATAAAAGTATTGGTTTTTAGGTGTAAAAATGGGTTTCTTATTATATTATACATATCGAATCAATAGGATTAATATATAAAATATTTTATTGAATATATAATATATATATTACATTAATATCACTTGATAATTTTAATTATGTTAATTTATTAAGATAAATAATCTTTGTGATCATAAAAATTGTTTTCAAAAATCATATTTCATTTCTATTCAATTGGTTCTTATATTCATTAAAAATACTAAATTATTTTTATATTTTTGTAAAACATAGATTTTAATAATTTTTTTATTAATATTTATAATTCTAACTGAATGTATAGTTTATGTCTTTACTTATTAAATAATAATATTTCAAAAATATATTACTGTTTAGAAAAACACATTCTTTCTTGTTATGCACACCATCGTGGAACATCGTTCTTGAATGTAACATAATATAACCCAAGTGTTCCATATAGTGAAATTTTACCATTATATTGTGTGTATTGCATGATTATGTTTTTATTTGATATAACACAATCCAAAAAAAAGTTCTTTAATATATATATATAATTTCGATTTCTTGTGCTGTGTGAAATAAAAAAAAATTGAATAAATTAATTCATTATATAATAATTCACAAAATCTCAAGGTGATACATTTTATCCACCTAAAAATAAATTTATAGCTAGTAATTTTTTTGGATTAAAAGTGTTTTAACACATGAAAATTCCTTTCATAGAAACCCACATAATAAAAATGATTTCTAAAAATTCCATTTGAAATAGAGAGTAGAACAAACAATAATTTCCTGAAGTAACTCACAACTATATTCCCACAAAGGAGAAAATTGGTGGGATGTGAAAAAATATAAAATTAGATGAAAAATATCCACTATGATCTGATAGATAATGATATAGATAAACATTAACAGAATGTAAAAAATCACAATGCCATAAATACAGTGATTATCTATGGGACCATCTGATTCAACAAGAACAAAGGTACATTGAATTTTTTTTGGTTTTTATTAAATTTTTCTTTAAATTTCAATAATTTTCATGGAAATATGTACATTCATTATTTTAGGAAAACATCGCCCTTTTTGTTCCTTGATAAACTTTACCTCTATCCCTAAAAAGGATGGTGCATTTATAATTCCTAAAGCACTAATACATCATGAGATTCTTGATATTCCATCAAATCATTAATTAGTTATCATGAACACAATGTTTTTATAATAATTTTTCCAATATGAATAAATAATCAAGTGTTGAGATAATAATTTATTCACATAAACATCATCCAATATTTAACACAATATTTTAAAAAAAAGTTAACATTATATCCCTTCCAAAAAGTGAAAATAAAATGAACCAGAATGAAATTAATGAAATCAACATAACATGTATCACCTATATATCAAAAAATATCCCTTGTTTGTATCCTTCCAAACATTTGAATAACCTCATCATACATTCTCTCTAAAAATGGTAATAACCTAATTTACCATCAATACTATTGAAAAAAATGAATTCTTTATTATTCAAAAGGTTACAAGATATTATCCTTTAATTCAATATGTTGTAAACTGAATCCATTATTACATATAAGACATTTACAATGAATCAATAATCAGATTTTGGGTAATAAGTGCTATCCAATTTACTTGATCAAAGTCAATAAACTCTTTATCCAAGGGGCAGACAATATTCAACACATCTTGATCACATTAAGGGTTACCTCCTCCTAATAAAAATATAACTTCTTTAAGGAATCATCATAATTAGTTACATAATTTTCAATCAAAAATGGAAAATATACTGAAACCACTTATATATTTCATTATTCATATAGAATAAACATGGAATTTTATAATATAAGATCTTTTTTCATTATATTTTATTCATAATCCCTTAATGTGTATTTATAAAATTATTCTTTATTACATCATTCCTTGAATTTGAAACATGAATCATATCTCAATTTTCATGAATCTCTATATAATAATTATTCTTATGAATAATGTAAAAAATACATGAGTAATATAACATACAATTCACATATCTTTTTTGGTATCATCTTCTTTTGAAGTATTACCAATAATCATACCAACATAATTATTATCTTTATAGGGTTTAAAATTTGGAAATTGAGTTTTATAAAGCCTATGATTTACAAATATTATGTATTCAATGATAAAAATGTTCTTTATAGTACTCTCAATTTACTAAAAACAGAAATCCTAGGGTATGAAAAATAAATAATCGAATAAGACAAGGTAGTCAGGATTATCATATTATAGGATGTTCAAATAAAAATACCTACATTATAATCAATTAATCCATAGGTTTATCCTAGGATATTCATATTAATCATCTATTTAATCCATTAATAATGGTTTGGGATGTGTTTTTGAATTTTCAATGAATATCCCACTTGCGTGTCAAATCATGTGTACAATAAGGCCCGTTGTTGTGCACCAGATGACCCTTAGTTAGGCCCATGAAATCATGTTTATTTTCAACCCCTAGTTAGAATTTTTCTATAACAACTTACTCTTAATGATTATATATATGAATTTATTTTTTAGCGTCCAATCACTCTATCAATTAAAAAAATTCCATGATAATTTCATATACTTTTCCTTATCCTGATACATATCCATAGACATTTCATAAAGAGGTATCAATAAGGATTTCTCATACAATTTCTCAAATTATTACTAAAACATCAATCAGATACTGTCAATAATAAACCATTATAAACATACATAGACATCGAAACAATTTATATTAATACTAATAAAATTATAAAAACATATTACCAAAAGATTATATAAATCTATTCCCTTTGGAAACATGGAAACATGAACATTGGTACATAAGTGAGTTCCATTATCTTCCAATAGGTTTGTTCAATTCAATCAAACCTCTTATAAACATAATAAAAAATACATATCATCATATCCTATAGAAGGAAATGTAAAAAATGGGTGAGCATAGATTCCCATTAAGGGTAAATAAGGGACACCTGTAAGCCTAAACATGAGAATTTGTAAATGACAACATGATAAAAACATTTAAAGATCATACCCATCATATAAAATATCTTAATTATAAACCACGACATACATGTTGATATATCATAATATGTAAATCATAATAAAATAAATAACATAATATATTAAATCACACCATAGGAATAAAACATGGAATTATGGTAAACAGATAAGCATATAATATGATTTCCAGAATAGAAATGGAATCAATTCCAAGATAATCTTAGTTGTATTGTTTCACTCCCCATACCATCTTTCTAGTCATTGTTCACTCCAATGTCCATATTAGTAGCATGGTTTCCCTCCTTGTACCATCATTATAGTAATGGTTCACTCCCATTTCTATCATAGTAGTAATTGTTCACTCCCAACACCATCATAGTCTACCTCATTAGATATAAATAACTACCAAATACATTGGAGGGAGATATAGGTCTCGCCAATATAAGAGTGAAACCATACAAACATATTCCACAAGATCATATAAAATCATATCATAACCCCTGAAATGAAATTTATTTCATAAACATGCAATCACATCAAAACTTATAGAAAATATAATAGTTTCATAACCATTTCATTAGAGAATAAACTAGGAAAAGAATAATATCTCATATTTATATAAACCATAAAAGAGAAACATATTTTATAAACATCGTAACATAAATCATAAACAATTTAGTTAAATAATATGAATAGAATAATTTTATCATTTCCCTAGAAAGGCATGTGTAACACTAACAGATGTTATATTGGAGGGGAAATAATTTTGAATGATATTTAAAAATACATCATGAGGAAATTATACATTCTCCATTGAAAAATGTTTCATAAACCAAAAAACATTTTTAAAACCATTTTCATGAATATAAATTTAAGAATCAAATAAGGAATTATTCAAAACATTTTGAAATCTATTTTCCTTTGATAACATTTATAGGAAACTGAAAAACTTTTGAAAATAATTTTTCCTTTAAAATACATAAAATAATTTTAAAAACATTATGGGAACAATGTCAATAAAAATCCTTTTTAAAAACATTTTATAAAAAATTAATTTGTTAAACAAGAAAATGAAACATCAAATGCATGATGGAGGGTCAATATGTATATGTCGTATGAGGTAAATAGAATATTTCTTTTTCATGGTAATTTTTTTTTCAAAAGTGCATCGACTACAAAATGATTAGGAGACTAAATTTTAACCCTTTTTTAAAAGGTAAAATAGGGTAAATTTTTATTTAAATTTCTTAAGGGAATATTATAATATTTTCAGAAACCTTTTTAGAAACCATGGTTTTGAAGGAACCAATATTTCTATCTAAAGAGAGAGATACGGTCATATTACCTTAAAAAATTTCCTTTATTATATAATGTACCAAATAGTGAAAAAATGGTACCCATTAATTAATAAATAGTGAATAACCCAAAGAAATTAATTAACATTTTTTTTCGGGAAATATAGATAAAAATATTTTATTAAATAAAACATGATTGTCAATAATTTTGATAAATTGTGAGAATGTTTCAATAAACTCTAACCTCAAGGTAACATTGAATCATACTCCCAATTTTGAAAAATGAAATTACATGTAAATTTAAAATATCATGAAAATAATTTTATTCATTTCATAACATGTAAAATATAGTTTATAATGCTCATATATAAATTTTTTTTAATAACATGGAATGTGTCTCAAAGCAGAAAAATTGAGAAAAAATTATATTACCGATTTGGTAACTTTTGAAAAATAAAACATGTGATAGAAATATCATAAAATGGTATTGTAAGTGAGCATTTATTTAATTATAATATTCTTATAATAAAATCATGGGTAGTACATACACCATATAAAATAAGTGAGTGGTGGATAAGACATGTATCTAAAGAAAATAAAGAGTGAGATGAAATTACATTACATTGAGATCGACTTGTCTCATGTGTGATTATATTCATGAATAATAATCTTTTGATAATTAATTTATTAATAACCATTTTCATTTTTATAATTAATTTTTATTCACTTATTAACATATTGTATACAACTACATACAATTATGTTTATTTTGAGTGTTTTGACTAAATTTAGTTCATGCCTAAAAATGGACCTTGGTTGGTTGACTATTGTCAAAGGGGTCATAATCTCACAAATAATAATCATTAAATAATTATACTATTTATAAATTAATTATAATTTTAAAACCAATAATTAAATATGGTTGTTTAAAATTAATCGAGGATACAATCATGGAGATGGTAGGTTATACGTACAAATAAGTAACGTTCACATTTTTCAATGATCACTATGGAAAGAATGAGATTAAAATTATTCATTATAACATGATCATTATATAATATATACAATATTATTTAATCATATATACTTATTTACATAATTCTTGTGATTATCAATCAATAACATCGTGTGGAGGAGGTAGTGGTCCACATGTCCATGAATGATGTTATAACTTTTTAAGTGTGTGAAAAGGAAATATCAAAATTGGTATATATTATTTTTCCAGAATAGTAATTATGTCATGAATATCATCTATATGTTATTTATTTCACAAATTTTTAAATAAAACAATCATTTTTTACATTACATTTATCTTTTTAATGAATTTCTTTTCTTTATGGGGGTAGTACTCAAAATTTCCACAAACGATGTTATCATGACTACAAAAAATGTATAGAATAAATCGATGTCATATAAAAGAAATAAATAATAATAAATAAGTTATATATATCGTGTATATCATATATATATATATTTTCCATCATAATTCCCAACCATGAATGGTGGGAATGAAATTATGAACAATCACCGTTTCGTGAGGCGGTATGTTTCTGTACACAAACAGTAAGATCATTACCCATTAGATTGTGGTTTGTGTATGTGTCGGTCTAACCCTTAACATAACAATATATTAGTTTATTTATTTTACTTTTTTACATAATCATGAACTAATTATATTTCAGGGGGTGGAAAAATAAAATAAATGAAAGGAGCTTTATGAAGGATGTCATCTATTCATTTGTTAACTCATTTTTGTTTCAAAAAATGGCTTCCATGGATTTACTTATGTAGAAAGGTAAGATAAAATAAGTAATTTAGAGATTTTGTGGAGAAATATTTGTATAGTTTGGTAATTCCAATGTGGATTAGGTTTCTGTAGAAGTCTTATGAGGGGAGGCCTTTCATATTGTAGGAGTGGCACTCTTGCAATATTATAGATAAAGTGAAACACCAAACATGTTTTTTAAAGAGGATATTATAATAATAAAATAAATATTACAATGGATTTCAGTGTCTATATATTGCCATAAAATGTATTTTTTAAAGGTTTCTAGGTCATATTACGACATATTTTTTGGGTTTAGTCCCCTATTATGATTAATTAAATCTTATTCATTTTATCTAATTTAATGTAGCTTCACTAATAATTTTGTTCAAAACTATGCTGATAATATTAGACAACATTAATTATAGTAATTATAAATATGGAATAAATTTTTCCAAATTCCATTCCCAGATGTAGAGGAAATTAATTTAAATTTAATCTCATAGACAGGATGGCAAAGTAGTTTTATAAAATAAAAAACATTAAACCATATACTTAATTTTTTATAACCAAATTCAATGTGAAATTTTTCACAATTACATACATTATATATAATTAATAACATTATCGATTTATTCATGAAAATAATTTTAAAATATAATTTATCCTTGTAAACATATTATACGAAAAATTAGATTTCAGTCAAAAATTTGTATTTTTCAATATCAATTAATAAAATTAAACTTCATAGAAAAATACAAAATATAGATCATAACATAATTTTTGTCCTTCAGATTAAAATATTATGTTTATTTTAACATATATAATTTATAAAAGTACTTACATTGGTTCTTAATATAGGTTTTATGTCAAAAGGCGGTAAAAGGGCCATAATAAAAATATTTCTTTTGGGTGTAAAATTGTGTTTGTTCTTGTATTATTCCTATATAATTTATTGGAGAAATATAAAAAATATCTGATTGAATATATTATATAGATATATATTACATTAACATAGTTTAATAATTGAAATTATTTTAATTTATTAGCATAAAACAACATTGATATCATAAAATAGGTTTTTATAAAAATATTCCCTTTATATTCAATTGGTTCTTATATTAGTTGTAACTACTGAATTCATTGTATACTTTTTTAAACCATTGATTTTCGTAATATAGAAAATAAAATTTTTAGCCTCTAAATTAATTCATATTTTATGTCTTAATGTATTCGATGATAATATTTTATTAATATGTTGTTTTAGTAAAACACAATTTTCCATGTAACTCATTCCATCAAGGATGCTTAGCCTGGAATGTAACATATGATAGCCACATTATTCAATGTAGATAATGATAAGATTAATACTGCATGGAATTCATAATTAACTTGTCATTTTTAATAAAAAAATCCAACGAATATATATATATATATAATAACTATTTCCAATTTTGCCTGAAAAGAAAAATATCAAAACGAATAAATTAAATCAAAAACCAAATTCAGAAAAATATCACGGAATTAGGAAACTGATTTGAAAATTGCATGTGAGTGATAAAATTGGATTTTTCAAAATGGGTTATAACATGATTTTTTTTTCAACTATTTGTAAATTTGGTTTAGGTTTCATTGAATAAAATATACTTCTTCCAATTTTTTAATTTGTAAAATTGGTTAATGTGTTTGTTGTGAAAACTCCCCATCAAAAATACTATAATTTTGTTTATATTAAATGGATGGTATGTCCCCACATTGGAATATTTTTGATCCATTTATATGAATGGATGACACATATTTTCTATAGAAATCTAATTATACATTTATGTTGAGTAGAATAAGAGATCCCCAGTGTGTACTCCTTCAAGATATTTGAGTTGTAAGATAAGAGATCGATCCTCAGGGTGACTCTAGGTGGATAATATTGGGTAAATTAATAATATATGTTATATGTTACTATTATTTTATTCTATTAAGGAATATGTTGTCTCACTCCATTTATCCACTTGACATGTGAATCAAGAATAACTAAAAAATTTTGGACAACAATTACTATACTAGTTAAGATTACACTCTGGCTTGTGTCCCATAGTAGGAAATATGATTTTTTTTACTCTGGGGTAGCTCCCCATGATTAAACTAGATAGGGTTAGATTGAGCATATGGGTGAAATTTATTGTCATCGAGTGAGGTATTCATTTTGGGACGACTCATGATGTATAGTTTGTTATAGATTATTTCATGACATCCTAGATTCATTCATGTCTCTTGGAAAATTGTTACCTATGATGGGTGATTGAGGATTATTATTGGTTAGTTTCACTTGTTTTCATTTTTCTATTTCCCTTATTTTATGATTTATTTGATCCCTCATGTGTTGTGTATTTCTTTATAAAATAATATGTTTGGTTTCAATATTTTATGAAACTAGTTTTAGAAATTTTTTAAACTCCTCTCTATTCTAAATTAAATTTAATTATTGTTCTAGAAAATGCATATTTATCCGTCCAAGAAGAAAATATGTTTTTATGTGGTAAAAATGGGAAATGGACCATGTTTTTCCTTAATGAAAAAATGTCTACAAAAGCATACAATAATATATTGTATTGTAAACATAATGTTGATGTGTCTATATTTATAGGAATTGTATTGGGAATAGATTTGTTCAGACATTCCTACTATGTTTTAATACTCACTCTGAATTTTATTTCTTGTTTTTATCCTTTGGTTCACATTCCATATTGGTTTTGAACACCATGGAAATGGTTGGTATTTCTATTGGATATTGATTCTTATGATCACATAGAGGCATTGTGGTTGTCAGGGTGATTTAGAGTTTTTTGTTAAGTTATTTTAATTTTTCAATCCTTTGAAAAATGATGTTCAATTTTGAAATTATTAATTTATTTATATTAGGTTTCTTAGTTCTATTATAGTATTTCATTTTTGTATTATTGGAAAAAATAAATCAATTTTTCTCTATGGATGATCTACACTAGTTTTCATCCCGAGATGATCAGGAAATCCTCTCAGGCCTTGTTGCAGATCAAATCAGGTGACCAATTCATGTTCGACGCAAATTGGTTTATAAAAAATTGGTACTAGATTAATATGGTTCATTATATAACCAAACATTTAGAGTTCCCTTTATTGTTTTGGATTTCATTGTAGATAGAGTAGGACTATCAGTGCATGGGGTGTAGATAGGTGGGAGTGTCTGGAAAAACATTCTGCATGTATCCTTGTGTTTCCTTGGGAAGCCAGGTTTATTTTAGTTTATTTAGCTGTTTTTCATTATTTTGTTCTTGGTAAATGAAAATTGAGTAAATAAAATGGTCTCATTGAGGTTTGACCACTGATAAATCCATGTGGAGTTCACCACATGATCGTAGATTAATATTTATCACATTGGTGTGATTAACATATGTCCACCAACCATATGGCCAATTCACACATCAAAAAATGTTTTACCATATTATATTTCTTGAGTTCCTCATGATTCTAATTTTTTTTAATCACATTCTTTTGGATTTTAAAAAAATTACTTTCAGAATCATTTATAAGAAATAATTAGAAATTGGATTTTCATAATATAAATTTTCATGTAAAATGAGGATTCATTTACCAAGATTGAATTTGTACAATAAAAACATAGCATTTATTGATTTTGTTTAGAAATAAAATATTTAATTTTAATGGGGGTTTTTTAAATTTGTTTTAAATGAAACCAGGACGGCTTTTAATAAAATTATGTTGATGGAATGTGATTTTTGGAGATGAAAAAAATGATTTGGTTAGTGTGAATTGGATTTTGTATGGAATTCATGGGATTTTATTTTTGACATGATAATTATACTGAATTTTATAGATAGAAAATTATTTCATCATGGTTGTTAGTTAACAAGGGAATCATTTAATGAATTTTTAAATGGGAGTAAAATGTGAATGTGAAAACACGGGTTGACAGTTTTATTTTGAAAAATGAAAAGTTTTGTTTTTAGGATTTCTGTTTCCAAGGGTGATCACATGAACATAAATGTGTAGGAAAGTGGACGGATGATCATTCAGGTGGATGGGTTCCTAATGTTGCATGATTTGTTGATTTCCAGGAGTGGTACAAGATTGTTCATGTGTGAGGCTCCATAGAAAACCATTGGTGTGTTTGCATCCCACAAAGTCTATTTTCTTTCAAAAATATGATTAAGTGGAAAATAATGGTGTTTTGAAAAAAATATTGTGTAGTTCATCTTATTGTTAGTTGGATATGTTACTTATTCATTCTTAAAGTTTGAGATCACAGTAGTGAATTTTTTATGTTGTTTTTATAGGATTTCTAAAATTGATTTTGGGAATGTCTGAGTTAGTTTCCTTTTTTTGATTGTATTTTTTAATGGTATGTTTTTGTATAATATCATGTTTTAATTATGATCATATATTTATTATCACATAGTATATTCCCACTCAAATATATGATGGATTTTCATGGTGTAGCTATCTGTGGTTCTCCGTTAGTAGGTTTTTTAGTTGATCAACCTATGGGACTTTTTCTTTAGTTTCAGAAGATAAATTCGATTCACTTTTATTATTAGGTGAGTCCCCTCAATGTGAAAGAGTGGATGTGGAAAATATAAAGTATATTTACTATCCTTGTGTTTCATTATTCATTATTGGTTAATATTGATAATTTTATTATTTAATGATAGATATTGAAGTGGTGGGAGTAGTTCCCTCAATCCATTCCTCGAGAAGATCTTACTTTGGAGTTCCTGATGGATGTGTTCAACTGATAGTGTTTCTATGTGGTAGTATAGGTGAGAAGGGGATAAGATATGTGTCGTCTACAGTAAGGTGATGGATCATTTTTATAGTTCATTTTTATTTTTATTGGACTTAGTTCCTTATCTTACAATGTTTTATATAGATGATTTATTAAAAGATAAACATTTTAAAAGCAGGCATCGTCCTGACATGAAGTCGAAGGTGTTCGATTTCGGTATATCCTATTTTATTGATGTTGTGAGGAAAAGGTTTTTTGTGGAATACATTATATTGTATGTGATTGAGGTAGATAACCTTCCCTTTATCCCTATATGATATTAAGGGAGTTCCAATAAGGAGATGGAGGAAGTGGCTTGAATTCATTTTCATTGGTTGTTGAATTAAAAAGCCTTTTTATTTTTATATCACCTCATTTAAGCATGGGATCATGTTGTTTCATCATTGTGGAAAGCCAGATAACCAAAAGGGTTCATGTGTGATTTCTCTAAAGACCTATCAAGCCTATGTATTCCTATTTCAATTTTTGTTGTTCTGTCATGTTGTATCCTAGAGGTGATAACGAAAATGATTGCATGAGTAGGGTGTTGTTTGGGATCAGTATAATGTCCTTTTTGAGTTCTTATTTTTGTAATTCTTTTGTCATGTATTGTTATATGTTTTTTAAATCTCTTTAATAATGATAAATTGGATGTTGGTGTATCATGAAAACTTCTATTTCAATGAAATCATGGTTTTTTTGAATTTTTTGAATCTTTTAAATATTAAGTAGATTTATGAATTTTTGAGTGTATTGTTTATTTATTTTTTCATTTTAAGGGAAAATGGATGATTTGTGTTAATCATATAAACCCATATACTGACATTAATATGTATTTCTAATTGTGGAATATCAGCTAATGAATGTGAGAAATTCGATAATTAAAGCATAAAGGCCCTATCAATAGGCCCCTGAGTGAAGCTTAGGCATTGTCAATAATCATGGGTGTGATGGACCTGTTGTCACTTTTTCCCATTAGAGTTTGAATGATGACATTTATGCCCTATATTATTTACATTTCATCTTAATAGTACAAATTTTTGGAAATTGGTATAGAGACCTTACTTCCATGTTTTGATCCTTGTGGATTGAAAAGTACCTCTGAAAGATTAAAAAGTTATGGTGGTTCGATTTTCATTTATATTTTGTTTTTTTATTATTTTATATGTGAATCACTATTTGGTTTTGTTTTTTATATTATACTTCACATGTTAATATTGTTTCTATTGTATTGTAGGGGTTTAAGAGTTATTAACAACGTTTCCCCCCTTGTGTTTTGGATGGTTGGTGTATGTTGGTTTTCTTAAGTTATTTGATTCATAATGATGGGGAGATCCACTACCAGTCTCGTTTTGTTTTCAATTAGTTTCAGTTGGTTATATATAATTTCAAATGGTGGGGATCCCATTCTGGACACTATTGTTATTAATTGGTCTGGCTTCTGGTGTGTGTCTAGAAGGAGGTAGTTTTCATTCCGAAGTTACAGAATTTTGAGTTTCTCTGTGTTTAGAGAAATTTTGGGATTTTTGATCTCACACAATGGGTGGTCCATATCCATGTTGTGAATGTTTAGAAGAATATTACATCTTTTATCATGAATTGTTTTGGGGTTTTTGGTTCATTTCAAGTCAGAGGTATGATTTTCATTTGTTGGTCATTAAGTTGCTATTAGTCGGAGAGGTTCTTTCATGGGGTTGTAGAAAACCTTTGTCTTTGTTCAATGACCAGGAAATTATTGTGGATTTCTGGGGGAGAGCGTTAATGTTTGGGATAAGTTTCACACCTGGGTTTTATTTTTCAACTTTTTTCGGGTTAATATTTCTGATTTTTTCTCCCACATTCCGAGTGTGATACTTTTTGAATTTTAAGGAGGTTTTTTGTGTATTTTTTATCCTATTTTTCTGATATAGTAATCCAATGATTTTTTGGAGGAAGAATAATATCTCGATCTTGGATGTAGGTGGAACATGGTTAGTGCATGTTAAGAAGAAATCTTGTGGAATAACAGTCAGTGTTAGAGACTTGGTGTGTGGTTGTTGCATTGTTTTTCAAATCGTGAAGCAAGAATGAATGAATGATCTGAATCATGGAAGAACTATTTCATATAGTTGGCACACATTTTACAAAACCATTCAATTTCCTAGTGTGTGTCATGTGAGGTGTGAATGATAGGCGCACATTTTAGGAAAACATACCACCTTACCATGCATAGTTTCTAGATCATAAAAAATTGTGAAATTTCTATTCTAGCACTTCAAAAATTAAACCTAAAAAACCCATTATTCTATTCTCTAAGTTGGTGTAACCCAATGGTAGTCTATACTGTTTCTCTATTCCTCTCCTACCCTATTATGGTGTGGAACTAGTGTTTCTTCAATGTTTTGAAGAGGATAATCTAGGAAATTACATCAACTATTCTGTGTCCCTGACATTTTTTCTTTTAATTTTGATTCTCTATTATTAGATACTCTCATATATCAAGTTATCGTGTTTTCCATTGGATTATATTGGGGGGTTCATTATTTAGGATTTATCTTTTCTATTCTTGGATCTTAGAACATTGAGATGTTGTTTCATGTTGATTTTGTGGAAACGCCTGTGATTAGAGGTATGATTACATTTGAACATTCCCATTAAATTTATGAATAATTAGTTTTAGGATTTTCAAAACATCTTTATATGTGAAATAGAGATTCCTGACATTTGGAATAATTTTTTTGGTGCAATGTTGTGAATTTTTATTTAGACAATGGAAAATGGAATTGTTTTAATAAATGTTCGCACAAAGTGTATGATTCTCAAGGAAGATCCACTCCATTGGTATCACATTGATGAATAACCATCAAATCATGGTCAGTTAGAGACAAAATTATTTCGTAGTTAGAGTTCATATATATTAATTTAGTTTATTCTAGGGAAACAACTATTTAATAAAATTCTGGATCAATAGATCAAAAAACTTAATCACATACCCACAATTTAGTAATATTTTATCTATTTCATCACTTTTTCCACAATATAACAATTTAAAAATATTGATTCTTTATAATTGAATTAGAGGATTTTAAAAATAGAGATTCAAATTCACCTTATCGTGATTTTAGTTGCATCTTCTTCACATTATCATCACCTTAGAATTCATTTCATTGATTATCCCGTATATCTGTTAATGATTTTGACGAAGTGATTATTTCAAATGTTTCGTCACAAAATTATTTATAAATGATGTATTTTACTTTAAAGTCCAGAATATATTCCACTTGAATAGTGGCCTTTTGAACAAATAAGATCGTACACTCCACTGCATTGGATTCTAGCTCAGTGTATCATTCCTCCATGATATCCTTGATATCTTGGGTGTAGGATAGCTCTAAATTTTGGAACCAACAATTATAATAATTTAATTTGTAAAAATTGGGAACAAATCATGTGAAATCTCATTCATCATAAATGTTGAAAAATAATTCGATGGAAAAATATCCACCACTAATATCCTAAATTCTATAATGATTGTATTTTTTTCATTTTCTAGTGAAGAATGTTTGTTATTTCATAATTGAATACTGTAATTTTGAAATGTAATTGCAGAGTATTTTTCAATTATAACACAAATTAATGGAGGAAGATAAGAAAATTACATGTGTAAAATGGAAATAAGGACAATAGTAATAAATAATGTATTTGGGAAGATACCGGATGAAATTTAGATAATTTTTTAATAAAAAATGGAGACAAAGAAGGGTCAGAACATGGTATTGAAACCACATTACAAAATTGGGTCAGAAAATTGGGAAAGAGTAAGAATTAATTTTACATGATGACGCTTAAAATTAATTGGAAGGCACCTCCATAAATTATACCAAACAAAAATACCCAATTTCACTAATCATTTTATTCCTCCCAATCTTATGCTGTAATTGATTAGACATATATATGGTGAAGATCTTGCACATAGGAAGAAACACATTAAAAACCTATGATTCCACTAAAGGAGTATTACACTGTAGTAAATGTAGAAGAATATCACATGATGTGATCAGAATAAATTCTAGTGAAAGCACAACATATTTTATTTAATTATATTTGAATAATTATTAAAATAAATTACACACCCATTTATTGGGATAAGAACATAATGTAAAATAAATATGGAAACCCAAAAAGAAATAAAATTAAAATATATGGTTTAATAGGTCCCTCCCAAGCATCTGAAGCCAGATACGTCAAGCATCCCAAGTATAAATTTCAAAACCTCCATTGTAGGAGTGGATGTTTTTCTGTCGTCCAATGGGATACATGTTTATTATTATATAATGTGTACTTATTCATATATTTATATAGTTTTGATGATATGATGGATCGTTCCAGTCACTGAGATCACTAACACTATGAGTTCTTCCTTAGGCTCTTATCAACCATTGTTGATATAATGATTGTAGAAAGAATATAGGTAGTGTTACTAATATAGTCCTATTCCACCAATGGTGTGTGTTGTGTGACTTGAAATTCTAGTGGTTATAAAGGTTTGGGATTAATGGGTGAAGATGATGAGCAACAAATATTCATACCATGATGATGGCTCTAGTGCGGTGGCCCCATGAAGTTCTATTTTCAATCTGATTGATATTCTTGCATAGAGTCCTAGACATTCCCCCTTGATTAATCATTCAAGGATACCAAAAATATATTTATCTTTTCCCGTGAGTGAAAATAGGGTATGTAATCATCATTGATGAATCTTATATAAATGCATTTTTTTAATCACAAGGGTTCTTTTGTTATTACAAAAGTGTTTCCTTTTTCAAATAAAAACTCCTAATGTATATTATTATATAAAAATATAACTTATAATGCATCTCATATATCGTAAATTTTATTTATTTAAGTAAATAATTAAGTTTATTTTTTGTGGTAGAAAATTATATATCATTTTATGAATGCCTTTTTATTAGAAAAATTATAAATCTCATTTATATCATAGACTACTATATTGGATTTTATTTTAGTAATGTTGTTACTCATAATTTTATATTCCTTTTAATTTTCCAATTAGTTGACATATTTATTTATATTATTTATAAAAAAATATTGAATAATTATACTAGAAATGATCTAAAAATCCTTTTTTAAGATCCCTAAACCCCGATCCATTCTAGTCACCACTTTCCCTCATTTTCAATCCCACTACCACCAATATTATGCAATGCCCCATCCCAATGCTCTAAAGTCCACTCGATCTCATCATCTCCCATTTGGAATTAAATTACCTACAAACCTTTAAATTTCATCTTATTAAGCATTAATTTAATGATTCTACAATGATCAGAATAGTTAGGATAGTTGAATGTTTAAATACATGTGGGGTGATTTCCTAAAAATTAACTCCCTCTTTATATTGAAATACCTTTACCCATAAACACAAATTGTTATGCTTCTTTCCACAATTACTACATGTGATATGATTTTATCTTGTGCAACCCTTTATTAATGATGAAAAAAATCTAATGAAGAGGGTAAATTTTTCAATGATAAAAACACTCATAATAGATTCTTTTATCTGAGATAAAAAATTATTGATAAAATTACCATTTTATTATTTACTTTTTATCACATATAAAAGTTTCTCCGTTTATTAACACTTTTTTTAGAAGTGATAAACGGTAGTTTTATCAATTTTTTCCTATCACAGGTAAATGTATATCATTTAGCAGTGATAAAATGATTTTTTTTATCAGTGATAAAAGATATATTTCATTATGGAACGTTATATATAATTATAAAGCTTATATTAATTTATAAATAAATTTTAATCGATAAAAATATTGTAAATTTTATAAAATATGATTTATATAATAAGAAATATGTTATCAAAATATATATATAAGATATTTAATTGAAAATGGATTATAATATAATTAAAAAATAATATTAATTATCTATTTCCAAATTTTTATTGAGTAATAGTCTTTTGTTAACAATTTGAAGATATAGAAATTCAATAAATTAATAAATGATCTAAAATAAGTTGAAAACAAGACTCTAACATCAAACTACCATAACATTTTTTATGGGTTTGTGTGAGCTCTTCTATAAATCAAATATATGCTTATGAAATGATATACACTATGGTGAACAAAGGGAACATTGAAATCATTTTATTGGGTTTTAAGGACTATTAGTATTCCAACACATGATTTTTTGGGGTACCCCTATTTTTTTACATTTGATGGAATGCCATCCCCATTTAATGGAGTGTGATTATATTTTTTTGGTAGAGAATCAAATTTTTGTCATGTATTTGAAACATATAGATATTATGGAATTCATATTTTATTACTTTTCAAATTATGCTATTATTTATACTTATATATATATAATATCATACATATTAATATATGTTTACACATAAAAATGTAATGTTATAAAAAAAAATGTGAACATATGTAAATAAAAAATATATTTATAAACATATAAACCATATCTAAACGAAATAATATCCATTTTATTAAAAAAATCTAGAATGTTTTTATACCTATACATTGTTTATGTAATGAATATTATAAATATATTTTTATTTCTGCCTATATTAACGAACATATATATATTTTTTTGGTTGAGTCTCAATTTATTTTCATGGTTTACACACATATGATGTTTTGATGTTCAAATTTTATCATTTTTCATATTATAATTTTAATTATAAATAAATATATACATATGTATACATATTTGTATATATTTACACAAAAACAATTAAATTTTATAAACAAATATTTAAATGTATTTAGATATCAATTATCACTCTAAATATATAAACCATATCTAAAAATAATAAAATAAATTTTATATAAAAAAATTGTATGAATATTTATATACCAATATCATGTTTATGTAATTTGTGTGTATATATAAATATATTTTGGTGTCTATAATAACAAACTGATTATACATATATATTCTAATATATGCATATTAATAATAATATAAATTACATGTTAATAAATTCAAACATGTATAATAATATTTATATATACAAATATAAAAATATTATATATGTAAAAGTATTAATTCTATATATATGAATGTAGGTATTAATTTATTTATAAATATTCACACACACAAAAAATATTTTTAAATGTTGTAAAAATCATGAATATAAATATATATTAATATAAAAAAATATATATGGATAAAAAATATTACTAATTATATATATAAATAAATAAATATATCCAAAAATAGAGAAAAATGAACCATATAACTGTGGTAATAGTGTATGAACATGACGGTGAGATATTAGGTTCAAATCTTTGGGGTGGAACATAAAAGAGTGGGAATGAGAAAATAATTAATAAAGGGACAAAGGCGGGCAAGACGGGCACTGATAAAAGAGTGAGGTGCAGGTAGGGCTGATAAATGTGGAGGATGGCCTCACTTCTTAATATCAACCATATTTACAATTATTTTTGACTTTTGATATCTATTTTATTATTTCTCAAAAGGCATCTCTTATCAGTGCTAAAAAATTGCTATGAAATGGGGACTTTTAGCAGCACATTTTGTTAGAACTGAAAAAAATCCCCCTTTAACAATACATTTTTAGTGATTATTAAATGGGATATTATCAAAACGTTTTTTCCCATTAATAAATATGACCTCCTTTTAATGTCCCATATATCATCCATACATTTTAGAGAAGATAAATTATTTTTAGTGCCTATAAAACTCATTTTTAGAGTAGTGAAGATTCCTATTTCAATCATAAAACCAAATTATTCTCTAATATAAATTTACCTTTTTATTTTTTTTCTACTCCCATGTTATATTGTTTTAATGTCATTTAATCACATTATCCATTGCCAACTTTCACTATTTGGTATCATTAATCATTTTCACATGTTCTGAACATTCTACTTCTCATATATCCATTAAGATCCCAAAGTCCATATCATCCCTAAATCATTTTATTGGTATTTTAGCTCTATTTTATATCTCCAACATTGTTGAATGCTCTATAATTCATGGATCATACTTGATTCTATTGGTGGAAGCTCTATTACTCCCACTTTACCTTCTACCACCCTTGATCATTCTAGAACTTCATTCAATGGTCACAAAACAAGACTCTAGATTCACTCATCTATGATCACCATATTTTCTAGAATATTTCTTTACGTACCTAGATCATCTTGGGAATAGATATTGGAATAATTTCTTTCAACCTCTTTATCCACCAGGTTCCTGTCCTTCCATAGAATTCTTCCATTAATGTGAACATCTCGAATTATGATCACTTATCTTTTGTGTGAGGTCTTGACTGTTAAAATGAGGTATAAATCAATATAATTTTAATTTAAATACTTAGTAATGGCTTAATGTGAATATTATTGGAGGTTAGGGGGTACCAGGGTGTCTGGGGATTCATTGGAGCCCAAAACCCAACATTTAGATAAAAACAAATAGTTCTCATGGTTTGGAGTAACTATGTGACCCAATTATCACATTTTGGAAAAACCATGTGGGGTTTTCAAGAGGTCTCTTCGAGCCTTAGGTTTTTATGAAATTGTGTAGAAGGAGGAATATTTCTATGTGATATCTTCTTTAATGTATTTATTGAGGGATGAGACAAGGTTTTTTTATAGTTTGGTAAACCATTGGCACTATTCTTGTGAGGTTTCCTTCATTATAGTGAATGGTTAATGGTTTTCATGTGGTTTGGACAACCGTGAGGCCAGAAAATGTGACCTTGTATTTGAAAGAGAATTAACAATTTTTCATTATATCCCAAACCAGATTCACAACTCCTCCTTTGAACAGGAACCTCGGCTTTAGGGAATCTCTTGGAATACGATTTTTTAGCTTTTCTACCATTTATCCATCTGATCATGCAATTGAGAGCTGATCTTCTCATTGGATCTATGTGGGGATGTACTAAAATTGTCATAAGCCATTATTTTTTTCCCTTTGAATCAGATATTCTATTCAGTTTCATGGAAATATTACCTATTTCTATGTCTTTCATTCATTCTCTGTTTTTCTTCTAATGTGAGCTGGATCATAAGATGATACTAGATGTAAAATGTACTATGGAACTATGGTTTGTGTTCCATACGTTTCTCAAGTGTTTTGGTACTTTGTAGATATTTTTTTATTATTTCTCTATTAAAACCTTCTATTGTGGCCTTAAAATGTATTTAATGATTGAATTGAATGTAATGTAAAATGTTAGGGATGGACTTTAGATACTATGACTATATTTGGTGTTTTCCCCCACCCAAGACCACCCATGGTTTTTCCCTTTCTTTACCTTATTGAACAACCCATGGGGCATGATAATGATATTTTATAGATAGAGGAACCCAATTAATAATTTAATTGAACTGAGTGTATAAAATACGATATTGTTTGACTCCCTTACCATGTTATAACACGATGATTCAGGATTCAATTTCATGAATGGATATATTATAAATTTAATAATTTAGTAGGTAAACTAAAAAATGTGAATGATTGTTAATTTTAATATTAGTGGGAAAACTTGTGCAATTTAATTGGATGAGAATTCTTTTATTAGTGGGTAAAGTCATGGTATAAAATAGAAACTAAATTTAATAATGAATTATTTCAATGGACATCATGGGTTTGCTACACCATGGGACATGATAGTGGTAGAGAATTTATTTGACCTTTTAGGTCCTTATATTTTAATTACATGGGATTCCATAGGCCTTGCTGCCTCTTGGATCCATTTTTTTGGCTCATAGTGGATATGTTTTATTGACATTCTCCTTGGACCCCAACTTAATCAAAACCTATTTTCCAGTGATATTTTCATGGTTCTAGTTGATGATGGATTATTTCTTTATACCTTGTATCTGGATTCGAGGGGTTTGACATAATTAATTATATGGATCATCCATTTTAAATGTGACAGTTCTGGTTATATGGCTCGACTGTGGTTGACAAGAGATATAGGCCAGACAACATGGTTTTTTGGGATGTTAAATATTGTGTATACGACATGGACATGGTGTTTA
The DNA here is from genome assembly GCA_963277665.1 of Viscum album. Taxonomy (NCBI): domain Eukaryota; kingdom Viridiplantae; phylum Streptophyta; class Magnoliopsida; order Santalales; family Viscaceae; genus Viscum; species Viscum album. Next base: position 1,146,788,068 of record OY728121.1, on the reverse strand, counting down.
CTTCATTTTTCTTACTACCACTTTATCATATGATCCCGACACATGATTTCTAGGGATCCTTATTTGGTTGTACATAATCACTTTCAGGGTTCATGTTTCCTTTTAAAAGTAACGTTAAATACATTAATAATTTTCATGTTATGAAGTATTTGTTGACATTTATTATACATACAGGCCTTGTTATAGAGACCATGGGTGGTGACCAATTTGGAATTTATCTCACACACTTTTCATAACATCTTTTGGTACTCGGATAGACTATTGAATGCAAGTAGGAAATGGGGAAGGATGAGATACTATGACACTTTAATTTGTTCCTTATTTATTAGTAGGGGATAATGGGACTCAGATGAGGCTCATGATGCTAGATATAGATAGTTAGTTTTATTAATTTTGGTATTTTTATACATGTATTGTACCATTACATGTAAAACTATTTAGGGTATTTATAGATATTTTACATGTAATGATTATCATTTTATATGAGATTACTTTAGAATTGTTATATAAACATGTCATGCAAGGTTATCTAATATTTGATTGATTTATTTCTCCTATAATTGATCTATATTTTTTCTTATTCTATGTTACACTCTTATAATAGTGAATAGTCTCTTCATATACACACCCTAGGCCCTATTTTCTATTTATAAGCCTCTTGAACTTGTGGGAATGTTCTAGAGGCTAGGTGACCCACCAGCTCAGAGAATCAGATAGTGGCACCAAAGATGGGATGTAAAAAATTGTTCTCATAATTGTTTTGAATTATTTCAATACCATTAGGAGACAATATAAAGAGTGTTTTTAAGAAATTGTATTTGGTATAGAGATGTACTTGGGTGATTCTAGCCCATGTATGGGGAAAATAAAAATTGACTCGAATAAAAATTATGGTTTCTTTTGAATTTCGACTATTACAGCTATTTCATTCATCATTGGATGAAGCAATTGAACACTAATGTTATCAATGATATGATTTAGAGTTATATTTTGTTATAACTAGATGATATGATGGTCTTCCATCTCTTACCTCATTTTTTGATCATTAATGTAATCACGTGTAAAGCATTATTCATGCCATAATAGATGCATTGTTTTTTTCAGGATGATTTCATAGGATTCATGATAGATATAGTTTTATATTTGATATATGATCTATGAAGGGAATGGGAAAATATATTTGGTAATTAGAGTGCCTTTCATAACCTAATCATTCTCTTCCTAATTACTCTATAGAAGATTCCCTAAGAATACAATAATTTAATATTGATTCATGGACCATGGGTCTCATGGAAAAGAATCTGATATGGTGTTTATTAAGTGGATTGCATATATTGGTTAATGAGGAGTATGGGGCCTTAGGGGATAGAAGTGACACACCATTTTGATCAACCATTTAAATTAGAAACATTAAATGAATATTATTTTTAATGAAATTGAAATTTTGGAATAGGGACTTGAGCTTGACCAGAATTTTGAGTGGTCATTATGTACTGTCTCTAGTATATTTTATGTCTATATATTTTAACAGTATTGGATTTAGGATTTTTATGTGTTTTATGACCTATTTATAGCTACATTTTGAGCTTTAATATGCTTTAAACATTGAAATTTAAGTATCTATATTTTTATAGGATTGTGTTTGGAATTGTAGATATATTCCAACAAAATGACCCTCAGTCATACTCTAATAGGGTGGAGAAGAACTCACTCCAGTGGAAGTGAGATATGAGATAATAGTGGATTTGCATATATTTTTAGTGAATTCACCAATAATTTATTCAGATGTAAGTGTTAATCCACATTTCTATTAGTCTATTATGATATTTATGAATAGTATTTAGGGGGAACTGAAGCATTCCTAGTCTTTGGTGGAGTTGGTGTGTGTTCCAATAGCAATATACTCTCAATATTTTTGGTGATGCAGGTCCATAGGATACATAGATATTGATTTATACAACATTATTGATCTTAGGGAATCTATAGAATCCTCCTAATAGGAGAGTGACGGTCGTGATTTGTATGCTTCTTGGAGAATGAATGTGAGGGTGGGATATTAAAAAATTTGTTAATTATCTATATGATATTGGTTGGAGGGATTCATAAACCCTGTTTTTTTTTTTAAAAAACCATCAACACCCACATAGCATGGTGTCGTAGTTAGTTCATTTGGCTAGGTAATTCTTCTATAAAAGATGTGGTGTATTTCTCAAACATTAAAGAGCTTCCACGTTTTAAACTGATATACCTTTCAATGGAACAATAAGGAGGAAGAATCTTTTAGAAAGGACTATGATGTGATGTTAAATCTCATTTTAATCTATTTATGTTATCATATATTTCAAAAATAGTGAATCATGTGATAATAAAATGGAATATCATAAGGGATAATTGATGCATATAATATAGTAGTGTAGTATCTCGACCCTCTAGTTCAACTTCCTATGCAGGGAAGTTATTTTTTTAGGCTTCCAGTGACATCAATACTATCCAGGATACTACTCATGGTAGATCAATTATTTTTCATTAGTCTGGATGATGGGGACACATTAGGAATAATTTTGATTATGTCCCATTCTAGTGTTGATCATGCAACTGGATGAACCAGGTGCAACGTTTTTGCAATACCTTCTCTATAATAGTGAGTGGTAGGGGTTATCTATAACACCTTGTTTAGGAGAAGGTTTCAATGAACAACAGATTCCAGGGATATGTAGTAGTACCAGTTAATTCGGCCATAGAGGTCGTACCAGACAACAATTCTGGATTTCTTCAGGCAGTGAGGTTGTTTTATTGTGTCATGGATTATGACAGATATATTCCATACTACCTACACTCGAGGATAAGAGTTTCACACAACCTATGGATATGTGTATGATCTTATTATCCATTATTATTGTAGCTTCTCTCTTTCATACATGTGCATTGAAAAGTAAAATACATGTAACTGTAGTGAAAATCCTTTGTTTTTTTCATTTTTCTAATAGAATGATGATTCCTGACTGTCCATTGGGGATCATAATATAGGTTGTGGATTAGTTTATAGATTGGAACTTCGAGATTGGTGTGTGTCACATAGTTTTAATTTTTTTCCCATGAAATGATCTGGATTACTGACATACTTGAAATGGACATGCTAATTAATTATCAATCCTTTATTGATTTATATCATTTTACGGTGACTTTAACATCTCTAGAAGGTAAATTTAATATTGAAAATGTTTAACGGGATAACCAGGAGAGGAATTATGGTCCGCAATGTCTGGGGATAGGTGGGATAACAACCTAGATTGCTATTTTTTATCTGAATCAGTAGGGATCACATCAATAATATTTATCTCTAGTGGTTGATAATTTCCGAGTCATTTTCTCAGAAATAATTTCTATTTTTACAACTACGATAGAGGTTGAGTTCTCCATTGAGCTAGTTCTAGGTGATGCACGGGTATCTATTCATCATTACAGGATGGCTATGGTTGAGTTGTATGAGCTGAAGAAGAAATTGGAGGATTTGGATGCAAAATGGTGTATATGACCCATTACTTGTCTGTGGGGTTTTACAGTTCATCTTCTGTAAAAGGAGGATGTTTCCCATTGGCTATAAATGTAAATTCATTAATTTATCGAACTGACTATAATGGATTATTATACAATATCAAGGATAGATGTTATTTTTTATCATCTCTGAGGAGCTCAGGTATTCTCAAAAATTGATTATAGATCGGGATATCATCATCTTCATGTTTTTATTACATACATAAATCACATATATTTTTATATTAGGTATAGTATATATGAGTATCTAGATATATCGTCCAGTCTAGCGAATGTGCTAGTGGTTTTCATGGCGCTTATGAACCTTGTTTTTCATCCAAATCTGGATTTATTTATGGTGGGTTTTTGGATGATATCTTGGTGTATTCTCACAATTTAAATGTAAAATCCAAATATAATGAAAAAATTGGGAACACAAATAGAGTATCAATTATATGATAAGATATCAGTGATACACTTCTAGATGGATAGTATTCACTTCTTGGGACATAATATCTCATAGACAAGAGTATCTCTTGACCCAGCGAAGGTGATTGTAATAGTTTCACGGGATTATTGTTAGGGTTGGTGTCATGAGAACCAACTGTTTTGGTACAATGATTACATGAATGTTCACATATTATATATTTTTTATTGTTCATCATGACTATAATATAATACTGTCTGGGAATATTTGTTTCATTGATAAGGTCATGGAAGATCCCCACTATGATGCGAACATGGAAATGATATAACTATATTATTAAATAAAGTTATGCAGTTGGATGAAATACTATGATAGGACACGTAGTATACAGACCATCATGTGCGAGTACTTGTAAGAAGACGATACTCTATATCATGGAGTTCGCAATTAGTAATCTCCAAGATGGGAAATTATGAGAATAGACCCTCCAGTAGTAATTACGCATGGTTTGGTTTCATCAGATATTACTATCTGCAACAGTGTTTAATGGTCCTCATAATAGAAGATTATCATTAAATCATGTCATGACTCGTGCACTTAGATTTGCTAACAGAAACTGTCATCAAGATAGTTGGTGGGAAGTAGGGTACGTTGGGTGTTTCATGAATGACATGTTTTTAATGGATAAGTCGGGGAAGGATTTGTCCCTTCCATATTTATGGAAGTTGATATCTCGGGCCCTTTGATTGAAATAGTACTGTCGAAAAAATTACTTGGCCATGGGGACACTACGAGTTTATTTCTAGAAGTCAAAGAATGATAGATCAAGTATATTGGTTTATGACACTGCCATGAAACCTTCCTGATGAGATATTGAGAAAAATGGATTAAATTACACAGTAAGCATTCGTATGAGTTGATACGTCAATGCAGCGTCAACTTATTTCTCTTAGGTTCCTTGACCCATTGCTAGATAGTAATCTTGGACATTAGGCAATCCCACCTAATGCCAATGAGAAAGAGGCCTAGAGGGTCACACACTATGTGAATTCGAGCATCTCAATATAATAAACATTATTCTCGTACGAGGTTTAATAAATATTCAAGGAAGCCTAAATCATTTTAATATTGTAGGAAGAATTAAATGAAAACAAGTACACGTCGTGTATTAATGATTACACATCGTGTTGTTTTTATTTTGAAAATAAGTACATGTCGTGTATTATTAAATGTATATGCCGTGTATTTTTCATTTTGGAAAGGAAATGAATAAATGAAAACAAGATATGCACGCCGTGTACATTGAATTTACACGCTATGTAGTGTTTAATGAAAAACAAGTACATGTTGTGTATTTTTTATGACACACTGTGTAGTTTTCCAGTCAGGATTGTGAGGATATAATATTGATTTATAAAATGATATTTAGTATAATCATTATGGGTGAATGTCAAGGAAATAAGTATTTGACATGAGGATTTTCAATAATTGTCAAAGAAATAAATGAAATGTGTAACATGTTTATTTATTGTCATAACAGTACAACCTCAAACGCGATTATAAATATCCTCACAACCCCAACTCGTTTCCAACATAAGTGAATCATTGTGCACAACAATTCTGGAGAATTCATTTAAAGGACGATATAACCTCTTCCTCTAATAACAGTCTCATGATTGAGAGAGATTCTACTCCATCTGATCAATACAATTTAAGGTGGACAACACAAGAATAGGTTTCTCCATGCTAGAACATGGGGACTCCATTGGCAATGTCAAGTGATACGAGGTGCATGTGTGGATCAACGCTAGAGGAAGTCTACACTTCTCTTCTGCGACTCAACGACGAATCACATCGGAACATGATCAAAAATATCAACGAAGAATGAACACAAAAAGGTACTACTTTTAAATTGATGAAATGAATTATAATAAACCTGTAACGATCCCACTATTGTGGTTCTGGGACCATTCATCTTCTTTGTCTGTTACTGTGAATCGATCCATGGAGACTGGTGTTTATCATCGTATTGATCCTAGATTGATCATTGTTAATGAAAAAAATCCAAGTGGGCACATCCACCCAGGTGCATCCTCTACGCCAGGAACCTTCATATGGTATCAGAGAGAGGTTACAAAGTTTATTACAGTTATTTAATTTTCATTGATAATTTGCGCATTTATATTTGATTCAATTAGAAATAAGTAAATTTATAAATCTAAATAAACAATATCTATTCTTCCTGCTTCGTTTCTTGATTCATATAAAAGAAACGGCCCATTTAATTTTAATTTTGATTAAAATAAAAATGAGGAACTCATCCGGAAGAGACGCTCTTTCTGTCAGTACAACATGGGAGTACACGACGTGTAATGAAAAAAATACGTCGTGTACTTAGGTTCAACGAACCAGTTCTAGTCCCCAAACCATGTCGTGTGAATTGATTGATCCTATGAATTTAACACCCCATGTTGACCAGAAATGAACGGCGCATGGGAACATGAAAACACAACGTGTATGTTAGAGCAACATGCCATGTAGTCTGATCTGGCCCATGTGAATCCATGTACAAAGGAGAATCCGTGTACCACATACACGGGATTGCCATGACTATTACTATGTAACAAGGATGTACATGCCATGTATGATTTATCTACAAGCTGTGTACTCCAAAATTTATGATGTACAAAAAACACGCCAAAGCCCCTTGCGTGCACTTTGGATAAAGGGTGAAAAGAAATACATGCTGTGTAAATATAAACTAAACACCGTGTACTTTCCAGAAATTTCACCAGGTTTCCTCCCAAATTTCAATGACATGTACATGGAATATGGATGAGAAGAATCTCAAGGAAATTCAGAAATGAATTTAAGATAAGAAATTGATTAATTACAAGATCTTAATTAATTTAATTGAATCGCGGATTATCATAAATAATAGAATGATTAAAAGAATATTAATTTTAAATAAGTGTAAATGTCATTGAATGTTATGGATGATATTGAGCTAGACCAAGGACACTTTGTATGTGTGTATGGATTCATTTAAATTTGTTTAATTTAAATTCGTTGGCCTGTGAGAATTCTTCCAATAAAAGGTAGGGAATGAATGCCCATGGTTTCTTTAATGTAAACCCCATGTAATGGTGGATATCCCAAACTAGAGGTGACTGTTTGAAACCCGAAGCTGAGGAGAAACCAACCCAAGAAGATACAAAGGTGGACTTATGGGAGCAGCAAAACACGAACCATCAGTTCAAGGTGTTTTATCCTAGGTCTGGGTTAGCTTATCAAACCACTAGATAATCTAACTAATAAATTCTCATGATTATGCCATCTTATTTTATTTTTGTCTGAATAATTGGTTTATTTATTATGTATTTTTTGTCACGATCACATAGTTAATAAAATGAACAAGCATGCAAATATGGAATATAATAAAAACTGGACTATGCGTAAACATTATCAGAAAATGGTTAATCACTTAAGAAATCATCACTTAATATTAACAGTCCTGGGATAATGAGAAACTATGAATAAAAGATTAAAATCCCTCAATGCCATATTAAGTTGGGCAAAGCCTTCCATTACTTGATTAAGGGAAAGACTCTATAAAACTATGTGCCTAACCAACCCTTGTTGGGACATATACTTTTATAAAGTAATCCCTTATGAATGGTTTCAGGATGACTTAACCATATTACATCAAGAGGAGTATCCCTTTCTGGACATGATGTAATATTAGAGTAAGGAGTTGAGGAAATCCAAGTAAGGATTTTTGGATTGGGGAGTCCACTCAAAAGATCAAGGAACTATAAGCACATTGTTGGAAAAGACCTACCTACCTAAATACCTTCAAATATCTTGACCATCCCTTGTTGGGGTTATGAGAAGGGGAATATGGATCCCTGCCACTAGATTGAAAAAGAAACTAGACATTCCGTGTTCTATGGTGAGGGCCATTGGGACTTGATAAAATAGTGGGAGACTTAATAAAATTTATTATTTCTCATAAAATGTAATCAAGAAAGTACTGATAAAATATTCTTTTCTAATTTGTAGAATATGAAAAACTCATCAACCACATTTTCTCTGCGATCAATTCTAGATATAGACAACATCATCACTGGTAGTAACTTTTAGGAATTGTTTAGGGGCCTTCGGGTTATCCAATTCCATGAAAAAGGTTTTTCATGATAGAGTCCTCACTTCATGATTCTACTGCCCCATGGGTAAGTGATGATGATTTCTTGGTCTATGATAAATATTTTAGTGATGAACTCTTTGTTCAATGTTTGATGCTATAATAAATGTCTAGTGAGCTCATGAAGTCTCATGAGTACATATATGCCTATAGCAGGCCCAAGAACCTCTTTGGTCTATACCAAGATAGAGCAAGACAGGAATGATTTGAGATCTACAAGGCTCTATTTCAGAGAAATCTTGGAGAAGGAAACGGAGCTAGACTCGTTGTTGTTGCTATCAGAGACTACCACCTCACATTGCCTACTGAGATGGCCTCGGTTTTGAAAGGATGTTATTATGTACTCTCTGTAACCAAAACCATTATTTCAGTATCCATATTAGATACTGAGGAATTCATCATCATGTTTGGATGTGTATGTTACTACTTTTATAACGACATAATTTGTTTTGGTAGGTCACATTTATATAAAAACCATTATGTGTTAGACTACACAAACCAAGTAATGGCAATTGATGATAAAGTTAATTCACATTACTCATACCACACCAAACTTTTGCACCACCAGCTAGGTCATGTCAATGAGAAATATTTAAAAAAATTACATCAAGATGTGTTTTTTGATACATTCGAACTAAAACAACTTGGTGTATGTCATGCATGTCTACAATGCAAAATGACCAAATCCCCATTTAGTGGGAAAGGTGAAAGGGATAAAGAGATTCTATAATTAGTTCACACAGATTTGTGTGGGCCATTTCTAGTTGAATAAATGGGTGGATTCTCATACATCATAACTATTGCTGATTATTTTTGTAGATATGGATATATTTAACTAATGAGTGATACGTTAGATTCTTTTGATCGGTTCAAAGAATACACGAATGAAGTTGAGAACCAGCTTGGTAAGAAGATTAATAAACTCTGCTGAGACAGTGGAGGAGAATATCTTAATCATGAATTCATTGTTTTCATATTGGTGTTTGGGATTCTATCTCAACTCAATCCTCCTTACACACCTCAGTGGAATGTTGTAAGTGAAAGAAGGAACTGCACCCTGTTGGACATGGTGAGATCAATGATGAGTCATGCGAGTCTTCTATTATACTTTTTGGGATATTCATTACACACACCTTCACACATACTAAACCATGTACCAAATAAATCGACAAATGGTATTCCATATGAGTTATGGAGTGGATGCAAATCCATGTTATCGAATTTACATGTGTGGGGTAGTGAAGAATTTTTTAAGGCCTCTTCATGTAACAAACTTGCACCCCAAGGCACAAAGTGTATCATTATAGGATATCCCGAGGAAACAAGAAGATATTACCTATACAACCCCTTAGACAAAACGGTTACTGTGGAAATACATGACATATTTCATGAGAGGGACCACATATCCAAAAGTGATATTGGGAGAGAGATAGACTTAGATGAAGTCGAGGATCAAGATACACAAGAGTTGGTACAAGAACAAATTCCACAAAGCCCCATGGAAGAACAATATGTTCCAGAGACACATGAACTACGTAGGAGTATGAGAGAGGTGAGAGAACCAGACTGATATGGTTTTCTTATCACCGAGGATGGTGACTCATTATTAGATGAAAATGATGATCCTCAAACCTATAAGGAAGCAGTTGAAGGCACAAACATTTCCAAGTTGCAAAAAGTCCTGAATTATGAAATAGATTCCATGTACCAAAAACAAGTTTGGATTTTCGTAGATCCTCCTGTTGATGTAAATAGTATTGTTAATAAATGGGTATTCAATAGAAATCTTTACATGGAGGGGAAAGTCAACACCTATAAGTCATGATTGGTTGCTAAAGGATTTAGACAGCGTTAAGAAATTGACTATAATGAAAATATTTCAGCGGGTGCGATGCTAAAATCCATCAAAATCATATTGGCCATTGATGCTTTGCATGACTTTGAAATTTGGGAAATGTATGTCAAAATAGCCCTCCTTAATGGGAGCCTCCAGGAATATGTCTACATGACACAACCTGAAGGTTTTGGGGATCCAAAGGATGCCAACAGGGTATGCTAGTTGCAGAAATCCATTTATGGATTAAAGCAAGCATCATGTTCATGTAACATCCGTTTTGATGAGGCTGTAATGAAATTTGGATTTGTTATGAATGAATGTGAGCCTTGTGTCTATAAACGGTTTAGTGGATGTGCAGTTGTTTTCCAAACAGTATATGATGATGAAATCTTACTAATTGGAATCACAGTACCTATCTTACAGTCAGTTAAGGAGTGGTTAGATAAATGCATCTCCATGAAAGACATGGGCGAGGCAGCATATATTCTTGGGATCAAGATCCATCATGATATATCCAAGAGAATGCTGGGCCTAAGTTAAAGTTCATACATTGACAATATACTAAAGAGATTCAGCATGGAACAATACAAGAGGGGATTGTTTCCAGTGTCACATGGAATTCATATTTCCCAGAAAATGTGTCCTCATACACATGAGGAGAAAAAATAATGGCGTGGACCCCTTACACATCTGTGATTGGGTCATTAATGTATGATTTTCAATGTACAATGCTAGATGTTTCATACCATTAAATGTTGTAGTCAGATTTCAAGCTGATCCTGGAGACCATCATTGGATGACATTCAAAATTATCCTTAAGTATCTGAGGTGTACTAATGTTATGTTCATGTTTTATATAGGATATTAGGAACTATTCATCAGAGGACTTGTAGATGCTAGTTTCCAGACTGATCAAGAACACAGGAAGTCACAGACTTGTTACATCGTCAGTTTGAATGGAGGTGGAGTGAGCTGCAAGATCTCAATGCAATTTGTGGTGGCATATTCTACTGCAGAGTCCGAGTATATCGCAGCTTCAGAGGCAGCTAAAGAATCAGTTTGGATGTGAAGATTCATCCAAGAGCTGGATGTTGTACCTAAAAGTAATGATCCTATCACACTCTATTGTGATAATACTGTTGCGGTGGCAGTTGCAAAAGAGCCAAGGTCACATCAGCGGACAAATCACATACTTCATAAGTATCATATCTTGAGAGATATTTCACAGAGAGGTGAAGTTGCAGTGAGCAGTATTTCCACAGAAGACAACGTGGCGGACCCCTTGACTAGAGACATGAATCAACAGAAACATGATCATCATGTGAGAGCTAGTGGACTAAAAGTCGTAGGATGTTAGATCTATTTCAAGTGGGAGTTTTTTAGAGTTGGTGTTTTTAGAACCAACTATTTTTTACTTTGATTACATTAATGTTCACTTATTATATATTGTCCATTGTTCTTCATGACTATAATATAATAATGTCCTGGAATATTTGTCGCATTGATAAGGACATGGAAGATCCCCGCTAGATAAGAACATTGAAATGCTATAACAATATTCTTAAATAATGTTCTACGGTTGGATGAAATACTATGGTAGGACACATAGTATACAAACTGTCATGTGTGAGTACTTGTAAAAAGATGAGACTCTCTCTCTTGGAGTTTTCACTTGGTAATCTCCAAGATGGGAGATTATGAGAACAGACCCACCAGTAGTAATTCCATATGTTTTGGTGTCATCAGATATTATTATTTGTGAGCGTGTGTAATGGTCCTTAGACTAGAATATTATCATTATCTCATGTCATGACTCGCGCACTTAGATTTGCTAACAAAAACCGTCATGAAGATAGTTGGCAGGAAGTAGGGTACTTTGGGTGAGTTAGGAATGACATATTGTTAATGGATAAGTCGAGGAAGGATTTGTCCCTTCCATATTTATATAAGATGATATATCGGGCCCTTTGATTGAAATAGAAATGTCGAACAAATTTTCTGGCCATAGTTACACGATGAGATTATTTCTGGAATTCAATGAATGCCAGATCAAGGATATAGGTTTATGACACTTCCCTGAAACCTTCTTTATGATATATTGAGACAATGGGATTAAATTACACAGTAAGCGTTCGTATGAGGTGATACGTCAATGGGGTGTCAGCTTCATTCTCTTGGGTACCATGACCCGTTTCCAGACAGTAATCTTGGACTTTAGGGAAGCCCGACTAATGCCAACAAGAAAGAGGCATAGAGGGTCACACAATAAGTTCATTCAAGTATCTCAAGTATAATAATGATTATTCCCTTAAAGGGTTTAATAATTATTCATGGAAGCCTAAAACATTTTAATATTGGAGGTAGAATAAATTGAAAACAAGTACATGCTTTATATTAATGATTACACGCCGTGTAGTTTTTATTTCGAATACAAGTACACGTCGTGTATTATTAAATGTATATGCCGTGTAGTTTTCATTTTGGAAAGGAAATGAATAAATGAAAACAAGATATACATGTTGTGTACATTGAATGTACACGCTGTGTTGTTATCAATAAAAAAAATACATATCGTGTATTAATTATGACATGCCGTGTAGTTTTCCATTCGGGATTGTGAGGATATAATATTGTTTTATTAAATAATATTTAGTATAATCTGTGTGGGTGCATGTCAAGGAATTAATTATTTTACATGGGGGGATTTCAATGAGAGATAATTAAGTAAATGAAATGCGTAATGCGTTTATTTGTTGTCATGACTCTACAACCTCAAACCCGATTATAAATATCTTCACAACCCCAGCTCTTTTCCAACAAAAGATAATCATTGTTCACAACAATTCTGGAGAATTCTTTCAAGGATGAAAAAACCTCTTCCTCCAAGAACACTCTCAAGCCTGAGAGAGATCCTCTTAAATTGGGTCAAGATGATCTAAGGATAACAACATAAGCAAAGGTTTCTCCATGCTAGAACCCAAAGACTCCTTTGGCATCATCCGGAGATATGAGGTGCACGTGTGGATCAACACTAGAGGAAGTCTACCCCAAACTTCTACGATGCAACAATGAATCACATTGGAACGTGATCAAGAATATCAATGAAGAAAGAACACCAAAAGGTACTTATATTCATTTGATGAAATTAATTATAATCAACCTGTAGCGATCCCACTATAGTGGTTCCAAGACCGTTCATCTTCTATTACAATTTTGGTGAAACGATTCGTGGAGACCAGCATTTATTATCGTATTAATCCTAGATTTATCACTGCTATTGATTAAAAGCTTTGTGGGAACATCAACCCATGCTCTTCCGCTTCTCCCGGAACCTTCAATTATACTAATAATATCATTAATTAATGGAGTTTCATGGGGATATATTGATATTAACGGTTTTTCATATATTAATTTGTATGCATTGTTGGGCTGTTTGTGGGCTCGACTATGATTGGTGTGGTATATTTATGGTCATACACCTTTGAGAAAACCATTTTGGATATGAAAGGGAGACTGACTTCAACATTGGTCTTGATTCTTCTATTGTAGGGTAGAGTCTACATTGTTCATTTTTATTCATTGAGTATCAGTCATGGAATATTTATGATGTATGGGGTTGACTTATAGTGTACGGGTCTTGAAAGATGTAGAAACATGTGTGGAATTACCTGATTCATGATATTGAGTTTGTTATATTTGTTCATGCTTTTTGTTGTTTGAGACATTACATTCTAAGAGAGCATTTTGTGGTGTACATGGACCACAAAAGACTCAAGTATCTACTTACTCATCATTATTAGAATATGAGGTAGTAAAGGTGTGTTGATTACCGGTATTCTTTTGACATGAATATTTCCTATAAACATTGAAAGGGAAATGTAGTAGATGATGTATTTAGTAGGAGGATTCATATACATGCAATTTAGGATCCTATTAGAGAGGGGACGCTTATGGATATTTCTTATGATATGGACCTGGAGGATTATGGCAGTTAGGGTATGACATTTCTTTTATCAATAGCTATGGCATATAGCATTATTGACATAATGACGATGAGGTGGCTATCAAATTTTGATGTCCTAGAACTATGGGAGAGTGTTGTGGGTGAGGGCCCACCTCTCAGTTCGATTATGGGAGAGGAAAAAAATTTCATATCCAATTTCTTGTATGAGTTCCATTTGACATACATGAGGAGATGATATAAGAGTTTCCTTTCTCTGTTTTTCTAGTACAACATGGTGTTACCAAGATTTATTATGGCTTACATCATTCTTAGTAGTGGATTGGTATAAAAATTTAGGTGGATTGTTTTGTTATGAGGCGTCTCGCCTATCATCAGGTGAAGGTGGAACATCATATTCTAGTCTAGAATTTATCGATGTTATCTATTATCGAGCCAAAATGGTATTATGTCATGATGAATTTCATGACTGGTTTTTTGAGGCCACCATGAGGTAGTGATGTCATGTGGATTATTGTGGAAAGGATCATGAAGGATAATAATTTCATGTAGATCAAGGAGAACATCATTTTAGATGATATTTTGTGGTTCTGTATCCTTGAGATGGTGGAAATTCAATTGGGACCTTTTACTATCATTTCATATACAGATAGAAAATTTACATCTTGTTTCTGGAAGAGATTGCAAAGGGATTTGGTTAAATAGGTGATTATGATATCATCATACTACCCTCAAATTGATGTACAATGATAGTGTGAAATACTGTTTCTTGAGGGAATTCTAGGAGCATGTGTCTAAGATTTTGTGGGCTCATGGTATAGATATATTCTGATAGATTATTTCTCCTATAAAAATAGATATCAGGTGAATATAAATGTGGAAACATATTATGGTTTGTATGATAAGTAGTTTTGAACGCCCATGTGCTAGCTAGAGGCATGTTAAATTGCTTTATAGGGACCACATCTCATGAATGAACCTTCCGAGTAGGTCCAGTTGATTTGAAATTTGATGACTACTGCAGAGTCTCAGCGAAAATCTTATGTCGGTTTCCGATGATCCCCCCAAGAGATTGAGTTCAAGGATAAATAGTTTTTATATATATCGTTGAGGCTGGGACACATATGTATTAGGATAAATGGAAAGCATTAACCACGTTATTTCCAACATCAATGATTCAGGATTGAGTAGGGATTTTATCCTATCAGTTTGAATTACCACATGTCAGGTCAAACCTGATGTCTTACATATATCTCAGTTGTGTCACTATCAGTTAGAAATATATAAAATTTTTCATCCTAAGGAGGTGGAGTAAATGGTTGATTCATCCTTTAAAGAGCATACATTCTTATATTTAAAAGTATCATGAAGGTTCTTTGAGGATGGTAAGTTCCTCTAGTTCATGTTTATTGTAAGCACAATCATTTACAGGATGATATGTAAAAGTGGGAGGCCAAAATATTTGTTCAGTGGAAGAATTTTTTCTCGGAATGAATTTGACCATCCTAGTGAGGGAAATTCAGGGTTGAATATCATTATGGGGGAATACTGTATAATCCAGAGTTTTTGTATGAGGTATGGATCTCATTAATTTCAATATAAATTATTTTTTACAACTTAATGAGAATATAATTTTTGTTATTGTAGGTATCAGTGGTGTCTATGAATTTTTTAGAGCCTATAACTCAACTTCAAGATAAAAATATTTGGGCTTCATGATTTTCATTATCCATTTGATTGAAGTTACATGGTGTGACAAAACCATGCAGGATAGGATTGACGGCTACATGAGATACATATATTGAAATAACAATATGTTAGGAGGCTCACACTAGTGTTTGGGACTCTATAATTTTATGACATTGGGTAGAGACACAGTTTCATATGTTTTTCCAAACCATGTGCACTAACTATGCATGGTTTTCCTCTTTATGGTGACAGTGCACAATTTTTTCAAATCTGAGGCCAAACCTTGCAACCTTGTATTTTGAGTCATATTCCCCATTTTCCATTAAAATTTTTATATCCAAAATCAGACTCACATCTCCATCTAAGGACAATAACCAAATCTTCATATCTCCTCCTAGAATCAAATTTCGAGGCTTAGCTACAGTCTTTCTATCACAAATTGGAATTGAGAGTCAATCAACTTGTGGGATACACACTTGTAATTTTTAAAATACATATAAGTATTTTACAATTTTTTATGATATAGGATATGAAATTTAGGTTCATTATAATAAAACTTTTTTCAAGGATGTTCATCTGATATTCCTTTTTCAATTGATCTGAGTTAAATTAGAAGCTAATACTGGATGAGGATTGTTCTATAGACCTACGGTAAGTCTAATGTACTTTTCCTGAATGGATTGGTTCTTTCATGAGCTACTTTCCATTGTTCCCCTGCCAAAAATCCCGAAGTATCCCCAAAAAATGAATTAAATTGATGAATTAAATGAAAAAGAACATGTTAGGGATGACTGTTAGTTACTATTTGTGTCTTTGGTGGTTGTTTCACAAATGTGGGCCACCAACATGGTATACCCATTCCTTTATATGATTAACCAACCAAGTTGTTTTTGTATGAGATTTTCTAGATAGTGGAATGCCAAATAATAAATGAATTTAAATGAATAAATTCAAAATGGAATTTTCATTAATCTATTTAATGTGTTAACAAGATGATGCTTGATTGAATAGATTGATGGGATTTATTAGATTTGTGGAAATGAGTGAGTAATATCATAAAATGTGACGGATTGTGAGTTTTTATATGAATGGAAAAAACACATGGAATGTAATTGGATGTAAATTCTTATATGAGTGGGTAAACTCTTCATATAAAATGGAAATTTATTTGAATAATGAATGATGTCAAAGGATTTCCTTGGTCTCTTACACCATGGGTCATAATAGATGTAGATAATGTCTTTTACCAAGATTATCATTGGACTCTTATTCAATGGGATTATTTCATCCTTGAAACCTCCTTGGATCCAATGATTTTTGGTCTCACATGGGAAATTATCTGTAAACATATATTTTGGGACAAATATCAATCCTAGCTGAGTTTACATCGAGATTCTCTTTGGACTCAATAATGATTCCATGGTTTTCAACACCATGGACCTAGCCCCAAGGGGTTTTTCATTATTGATTACATGGATAGGTAATGGAATATTTGAAACTTTTATTTATATGGATTTTCATTGGTTGACATGAGATATTGGTTATATTAAATGGAAATGGTTGATGTGACATATTTTGTATTTGACATGGTCATGGTGCTTGCATCCTTTTGTTTTTCTAATTCCTTGTTATAGGATATTGAATGTTGTTTTTTCATGAGACTTTTAGGGATGTACAATATCACATACTTGGATACATTTAACTCTGGATACTTACTTGAAATACTTATATACTTGTTGTGTTATTCTATCTACATTATCATAAATTTCACATCCATTACTTGTTAGTGATACCTTGGGTGCTGACATACTGGGAATACATATCACACCCTATTTGGGCCACTATTGTGTACAAGGAATGTATATTGGATGCAAGTAGGGACCAGAGCTAGAACCCATAGTTTGATGATTGAATTTGTGACATGATTCTGAGTAGTGGAGTATGAGGCTAAGATGAAGCTCATGATTCTCTTGGGAGATAGTACAATTTTTAAATTTTGGTTTTTTATAAAATTATTGTACCATTTATTTTATATCTATTTTTTCTTATTTGTATACACTTCACTTTACATTAACATCATTTTATATGATATTACTTTGGAATTGATATATATAATTGTACCCAATATGTATTTATTGTTTATTGATTAAATCATTATGTTGTTGATCTATATGATTTCTACCTTTGTGTTACATTGTTATAAGATGGAATAGTCTCCACATAGAATCACCCTTTCCCCCCACTACATGTTAAAAAAATGGAATTTGGGGCGATGTGCTTGAGGCCAGGTGACCCATCAGCTTGACAGACCAAATATTGGAACTCAGGCCTGGATGATACAAATTTAATACATCCCATAACTGATACATGATGTTATCATCGCCATACACAGTTATGAATAAAATAATAAAGATAAATAGAAGATTATCCCTATCCTTAACATCAAAATAAAGTTATTTCATGTTTCCAAGGACATTATTGTAGCCACCTTTTAGTAATTCTCCAGATCAAAGACCCCCCTTATGGTTCCTATTTAACTATTATTAATGGACTTATCGTGACATGATATTCATATATGTTGAATGATTGAACCCAAACTATCTGGGACAATCCACAATGAATCCACTTACTCCAAGAATTCTCTATTATCATCTGATTGATTAGTTCTAAAAATCCATTTTGTTGTGAACATCATTGAACAATTATTTCTTGTTGTATCCACTTCTTCTTATAAGAGTTATAAGTTTATATTGAGTGTAGTCAACATCATTGTTTTATGAAGGCACTTCTAGTTGTTGTTATTCTCCCTTTCTAAAAAATCATTCCATTGAGTGAAAACCTAATATAAATCAAACATGTACTTTACAAATTAAATATAAACATTCTGATTAATATCATCATGAGGGGTTAAAAAGTATAAGGACAAACTGTTAGATTTAATAGGTTATGTTCGACATATATCAAAATATATATTTTATAACATCTTGTTTGTTGGATTCCATATATCAAAATTGAAGGAAACACTTTTCTGCTTCACCAGCACAAATAATCGACATCTTCTAATTTTTTTTAATTAATATTCAATATTTACTTTACAATAAGAACATTAATTTTATTCTTAGGAAAGTAACTAAGAAAGTAATTCCAAAAATCTAGATTTTCCACTAAAAACCTTTTGGAAAATTTAATTTCATATTTTCTTCAAATCAAATAAATAGTTCCATTTTTACTCCTCTTAAAACAACAAATTATCCTTGTGAAAATTCCTATTCACATAGTAAAAACATAGTAAATAATATCTCATTTTAAAGAATATTAAGGAGAATAATACATTATTATATTATGGAATGCAAGAATCAATCCCACATCAATACGACAAAATATGTGTCCAATATGAATCAAAGTGAATGTTTTCTATATTAATGTGTCATTTTAGTTTAAAATTTTCGTCACATTTTAAAAACTAGTGAAAAAGGTAGGATTTTTTTCAATCATTAGTAAAGTGATCTTTATTTCATTTATAACGTTTTGGAATTGACTTCATAAAAATATGTCACACAATGTGGCTTGTATGACTCGATGTGAAGGGTTTCACATTATAAAGTGTCATTTTTTTCTAAAAAACATTTCATATATCCAAAAATAAGAAATAAAACTCATATTGTCTTGATTCTTTTTAAAAATGAAACATATATCATTTTTATTATTCAACAACCAACCACACACCAATCTAACACACATTGTGTCTGGTATGACTGAAAGTGCATGTTTTCAATATAGAATTTTCATTTTAGATTAAAATCAACTTCATATTTTGAAAATCAGGCCAACAAGATCATATTATTTTCAAACATTAGTGAAATGATTCAGAATTCATTTATGATGTGTATGAATCTAAAACATATCAATTCAATAGACAATGTTTTCAGTATGACTAAATTTATGTGTTTTAAAAATTAATAAGTGTCATTTTACTCTAAAAACATGTCACATATCCGAATCCAATTAAAAAATTATTTATTGTCTTCTTGAAATTGGTAAATAATATATAATTCATTTTTGACATATAAAAATTAACCTTACACTAATCTGACACATGATGTTCCATGTAGGACACCAAGTGCATGTTTATAATAAAAAAAGTCATTTTTATTAAATGTAATTCAAATAGACAAAATTAGGAAAATTTTATTGTATTGTTTTGATACATTTAGGAAATGGTTCATATTTCATTTTTTGTGTAAAAATTGATCAAACATTAATATAAAACACAATGTGGATAGTATGACTCAAAGTGTGTGTTATCATATTAAAAGTGTTATTTTACCCTAAAAATGCACCACATTTCCAAAATATAGGAAACAATATCATATTTCCATAATAACTTAAGAAAAAATACACAATTAATTTTGATGTGTTGGAATTGACCACATGTTATTCCAACACACAATGTTGTTGTTAAGACCGAGTGTGTATGTATTTACATTGAACATTTAATTTTACATTAAAAAACATGTCACTAAGAAATGAATGAGTAAACAATCTCATATATTCGTTATACTCGAGGAATATAATTCATAATTCATTAATGTTGTGTAATAATTTACCCCACATAAATTTGACCCCGGATGATTCCAGTATGACACAAAGTACATGATTTCAATAAAAAAGTGTCATTTTAGTTGAAAACATGCGTCACTATCGAGAAACCAAGAAAACTATCAATGATTATCTTGAATATTTAGTAATGTAAATCATAAATCATATTTTTGTGTGTAGTAATTGAATGTAGGTCAATATTATACACAATTTTATATGTGTGAATCAATGTGATTGTTATTAATATAATTGGGAACAGATTCCGCCGACAGAAGTTGTGAACAACATTTAGATATGGTGTAAAATATACAATAACTAATAATATAATTAATCAAATCTATAATTGAAAATAAATAAATATATAATTAATATAATTTATAAATAATAATATAATAAATAATATATTTTATATTTAATAATTTTATTAAAATAATAATAATTAATGACATATTTATTTAAAACAACTTATAAATATAATATAATTATTAATTTATAATATAAGTAATATATTTAGTAATTATTATTATTATTTATCATATTTAGATTATATAACATTAAAATCATATATTTTTTATTTTTAGGTACAGTTACTAAAAGAAAAATTGATTTTATTTTTGGGACATGATTTTGTACAAAGGTAGATCATTGGAAAAATCCTACTATAAGTGTTTTGGTTTTTTAAATTATGTTGTAATTTTTTTAATTAATTGAAAAGACACCACAATATAAATAATTTTAATGAAATGATTTAATTTAAATTATGAAATGAATTTATGGGGAAATGTAATATTTTAACTCCAATATAGTTTTCTAAAAAAATTATATCTATGTATTAATGCTATAAAATCTAATTTTCAAATCGTTCTATTGTTGGGAATCAACATTATAGTAGCTGATATTGTCTTCATCAACACATAAAATGAACTGAAAAAGGACATCATTATCAGCACTAAAATAAATCGATGATAATAGTCACACACTTTAAAGGGAAAATATAATGGCATGACGTTTTATGACAAAAAAATCCAATTATTCTAGATCTACTAACGGTGGATTATATAGTAGATAATGATATTTCACATGATAAGGAGTGTTTTAAAATACATAAAAACCACCAATTATATCCCAAAAAATTCGTCCCCCTTTAAATTATTTCAAAACCCAAATGAGTTTCAAATGAAATTTCCCACTGAAAGAAATTATCATAAAGTTAATATTAATGGAAATTTATTAAAGAGAAAAGAAAACAGAACAAGAAAAATACAAACAAAAAACACCAAAACCATAAAAAATGGTTAAGGTGAAAAAGAAAGAAACCAAAGCCGACAAACACCCAATAAAAAGGGTGGGCTATGGGATGAGGCCACCAATGCCGCCAAAGATGATCAAAGCCGAATCAAAAAATTAAAAGATATATAATATAGATAAAGTAATTTAAAAATGGATTTTGAATTATAAACATTAATTTTATCATCTACATATATGAAACAATTGTAGTAAGGTGCTTACCTATGGGATAAAGTCTACATAAAATATTGAATGAAATCTAGTTTCAAGTCCTTGAGGATAAAATTTAATTGGTTCTATAGAGGTTTAGTAGCACTGTAGTAGTGTAGGTACCAGAGTAATTTATGTAGTGTGGTCCTATAATAGTAGTATTTTTCATTACAAATGGGATTTTGGGTCACTAAATTGGGAATTAAATCCATAGATTCTCCATGCCTGCAAATCTTGGGCCTTTATACAATTTACTTATAGATTCTTCTAACTGCTTAAGTGAAATATGGTGTGACATTGGGATCCAATAAAACTGTTTGTTATATGGTCATCCATTAGGAAACCGATAACTCATGTCAGTGAATAATTACAAAAGATAACATCTGGACTATGTCTTCACAAACATCTATACCGAGTGATGCTGGAAGGCTACAAAGAAGATTTTAGGGTGACTATGCTCTCATTGGGGTTCAACAAAAATATTGGTGGCATTTTTGATATTTTTGGTTGTTGGGGAAATTCTGAAGACCTTTTTTCCAATTATCCATTTTTTCATGTAATATTGGTCTTTTCCTATTTTATAAGGGTTACCAGAGTCATATATTAAGTAAATGTGGCACAATGAGAACAAAAAACAATCAATAATATGAATAAAAAATAATTTAAACTATCATGCTTGATAGTAACTCTAAAAATGTGTAATATTTTTTATTAATGAATAAATGACATTAAAACATCATATATAGATCCCTATTAAATGGTGGAATCTTATTTAATCTAAAATAGATGTATAATCAATACTAAGTGGTAAATATCACTATCCATTAATCTAAACACCTCATTTCGAAATAAGAATATGACTATATGTACTCCTTTGGTGAACACCCCATCATGAAAATATTTACTTCATAGATCCAAAAAATACAGTAATGATATTCAAGAAACTTATAAAGATATAAAATTAATTAAAAGAAAAAGAATATTTAAACATCTATTATTATACCATTTAATAAGGTCACAAAATGCATGCATGATTTAAAATATAAAACAATTTACAAGGTATCATGACTATAATGGGATAATAGGATTTATTTTTGAAAAAATTATGTACCCAAACCATATAAGACTTAGGATTATTGACATTAAAAGCATACATTATAGTAAATATATTTTTATGATAGAGTGACTGTTTTAGTCTCAATGAACTTTTAGATGTATAAATTTATAATAATCCACATTTAAAACTACCAAGAGAAGAAATTATTATATTTTTACCTTGTACAAAGTAATTATTATAAAACATAGGATCATTCCATGTTTATAGAAACAAAATTCACTTCATTGGGATTCATGTAGTGACATCAGTTTATCAAGAAAATCCCATTATGTGATGAACTTAGCCAGTGATTCATTAATCCTATCTATTTCACCTTTTATTTTCTCATTTTATTTTTTAAGATCATAAACATCATCACAAACCATATATTTGGTGTGGGAAAATATATATATTAACATCTATTTCCCTAATATTTTAATTGACATCTCATTGAACAAAAAGATATTCCTCTCTTTAGGATTGTTTTAAATCATAGTGACATTCATAAGATCAAAATAAAAATTATCACACATTAAATCTTGTTCTTAAACAATTATTGTATGATTAGAAGATCTAATATCATCAAGTGAGATGAATGATATAGTTTCTCATGCTTAAAATTCAATATTTTTCAATTTAATATTTTCTTAATCATTATATAAAATATATGTATTGTCTTTCATGGACTTCTTCTTCATCCTTCATTAAATTTGATTATTTTTGAATAAAACCCATTAAATAATTATTCAGAAATAATTCATCCTGAAAATTAATATTTGAATATCCTACTTATACTATTATTTTTCCAAAAAATGGATGGGAACTTGTTGCAATATTTTCCACTCCTTAGAACATGTCTTTCAAAATGAAATTTGGTATAGTAAATCATTATTATTAATTTGTATAATTACTCAAGCATGAAATCCAATTTCATAAAGTGACACTATAACAATTCTACAAGCGTAACTTATTCTCACCATCAACTCAGCAAACTAATACTGTAATTTCATTGATTAAAAATGCAACACTAATACCAAGATGTTCACTTATGTGAATCCATATAATATAAGTGTAAATAAAGAATAATTTTTTTGGAAAACAATTAACACATAATCATGTGATTATAAATTCAACGAATTATATGTATAAACCATTGAATGGAAATTGACTTAAAAATCCTTACCACTTTGTTACATTCATCTAAAATAGTCGTGGTTGAACTAATTTGAATCAATTCATAACATACCATTATGTTTGAATGATTTATGATATATCATGTAAAAAGGAGAAAAATATACATCATATAAAATAAATTAAATGAATAACATACAAATATTCCATAATGATGGAAAATTGAGATGAAATATTTTACCATAATCCATATAATAACTAGAAATCCAAAAAGGATTCATCGCATATATGAGAATAAACTCGGTTCCTTTTTTGATTTTCTCATTTCTAGAACTGGAGGGATATGTGTATTTCTACTAATGAATGATACACCTATCATAAATATGGAATTAAACCCTTATATAGCCAAAAATAAACTATATATGAAGTTCATAGTGGATAGGATAGGTTCATGAATCTGTGGAGAGTCACAAATTTTGATATAATCACATTTAAAATTGATTATATAAAAACCACTTCTTGATAGTATTCCATTTCCTGTCACTAAAAATCACATGGAATGAATTTAAAAATAATTTAAAATAATATTCAAGATAATGATATGATTTTATATAGTCTACTATCCTATTTAATAATTTATATGCTTCTAAATGTGATGCTTCAGGGGGGACAGTTTATTATGGATTATAGAGAAAGATAGAAACTATTAAAAATTCCTACAATGATAAAAACAAGGTTTTATAAATGTAGATTTGTAGGGTTTCACTAGTCTCAATATTCCCTATCAATAATATTGATATGTTAACTAACACATATTTGACTTATACGAATATAAATTTCTTAATATACAATATATATGTTTGTATAAATGATCAATTCCCGGAGATATTTTGTTTTTTTGTATTAAAATAGAGTAAAAACATTTATTGCTACCAATATATATATATATATATTCTATTGATTTATTAATACCTATATATTATTTAATAATAATTAAATTCCATACACTATAATTTTAATACTCAAAACGTTTTACTATAAAATGAATATATTGTTATTAATTATAATGACCAATAGTATTTTTTCAGCATATAAATATGTTTCTCGTATTTTTTCACTATAAAAAATCATTTAATATATATATATATCGTACAACTCTCATTTAACCCTTTAATAAAATAATTATATTCATAATTATAATAATATTTTGATAAATGTTATGTATATGGAACGCTCTATTTGAATCAAATTCAATCCAATACTTTTAAATATGTTTTGATTGAAATAAATTTTTATATAGGATTTTAAAAATGTTTCAAAAACCCAAAAATTGAAATCATTATTAAAATATATCTATGATACATTTAATATAAAATGTAAAAGGTAAAAAATAAAAATAAAAATAAAATTGGTTACCACTCCATATTCTCTTTCACCCCATGTCTCCCTTCTTCCCGGATACCTTCAAATATTTTTCGCTCACATTGGGGCAATCCCCATATGTGCTTAGTCATAGGGTTTATCATCATCAGCCAAAAAAATATCTACACCCTTTATTTTCTACCATTCCACAAACCATTATCTACTGCTGTTCTATTTCATTTTTCAACTTTCGACTATATATACGAGGTGTAGAGATGGTCATGGAAAAGAACCAATTTAAAATTCAATCAGTTGGTGTTTTGTCCTTATATCTAGTATTCACTTATACTTTTGATGTTTTAAGAAACTAAAATCATGTGAATATATAGTTTAAATTTAAATCTATTTATCGATTCAATTAAATACTGATGAAACAAGTTTTCTTATACCCATTCTATTTTTTTATTTTAAGAATTATAATTACCAACATTTCTAGGTAAAATCATTAGATCCTAAAAATAAATAAAGTTCTTTTGAATAAGAGTGATCCACCTTCAAAAAAACCCGATAGCGTTATTATCCCTTAGAAAAATCATAAAATCAATCCTGGAATATATATTTTCTATTAGTATCATCCCTCAAGGTAATGTAGTAATGTTGATATGTGTATGTTTAAAGATACGAAACTATTTTGTTTCCCAATTATAGAGGAACTTAACAAGAAATGGTCTACTAAAAATAGGTTTTTAATTGTTATTTAAACTAAAAAATCTATCATTTTACACTTAATTTCACACATTCATAACAACAATTGTTCATATGAAGCATTTTTTCTTTTTGGGTATGTAAAAAAAGATTTAATTCGTGAAAAATAAATTTCTGGAGACCTGTGGCAACTTTTTATTCCACTTTCCAGCACTCCCAAATAACATATAAAAATAAACTAATAGTGGAGCTCTATTAAATAAATTTCATATAAATTTATCACTTTTTGGGTTTTTATAGAAAACTATGAATTTTTTATTCTTAGATAAGAACCAAAAAAATTTATTGAACAATATACATTATTACATATGGTGCATAAAAATAAATAATTAAGGATATTAAATAAACCTGATGTTGTTCTAAAAAATTTTTTGTTTTGTTTTTAGATTATAATATATATGAGAATATTTATTATTGATATGTTACTTATAAAATCTAGACTTCCATGTACTTTAGAATGTTTTTTCCATTACATCATGCATGATATGAAATTACAGTTCCCTGGAATAGTTAAAAACACTAGTGTAAGAAATAATATTTCTTGGAACATGCACGGTAAACTATATATGTAGTGGGTTAACCCATTTATAGAAAGGAAATGAAGTAATGTTACCTAGAAGAATCATCCATAATATTTGGAGATTAGAAGAGTCGGTCACACTTAATGATATACAAGGATGAAAAAATATTATTCAGCGATTTCTCGTCCACAAATAAATATAAAACTGTTTTCAATGTTCAGATATATGGACGGAAAAAAGAACGTATGTTCACTTATCAGATTTATTGGTGCTTATATACAGCTAATAACCTAGAATAACTCCACTCCACATGTGAATAATCTCTTCATGATCAATTGATGGTTGTTAATGTCTTTGTACTTTTTATTTATTTGTTACCTAATGGGGGTATAGATGAGATCGAATTAGCCTATAAGAATGATCATTTGGAATCATTTGGGAAATCCCTGAAGATCAGGTCCCGAAATATACATCAATTGGGATCATTTGAAATCAGGGCCCTATTCATGTTGTCTAATAAGATCACCCCGTTTATAAAAAATGCAAAATCCTTATGAATTTACAATCCAGAAACATCTGGGTTTCACTAGTATAGATATATTGATGTTAATCTAGACAATGATGATGTGAACCATTTTTATGGAGACATGATTTAATTGGAATTCATCATGATTGTTAAAAATAGAAGTAATGGAACACATTCTAGTTAAATTTTTGTTTGTGCTCTGAAATAAACATTTCGGTGGTTAGATGGGAATAATTATTCAATGAGTTTGATAATGTAGAACTTCATGATCAATCTAATTCTTCACTTATCTTTAAAAATAAAGTGAAATTAAAATTTCGTTGAACATATTAATAGCAGAGAAATGTGAAATTTCTATCACAATTTACCAATTTTGGGCTTTGAATGTTGACTGTTTGCCTCCTTTCAGCATTTTATCACTTACAAATGAAAATAAAATGCTAATCATCATAAAAGTGATAAAACAATTATAAATATATACTTTAATTCACATAACTTATGGACAATTAATATAACATTATAGTTTACATTAGAAAATTAATTCTTCAACAATGTCTTTGATATTTTATTTCAGAGTGGACCCCATGAAGATGAATGGGTGCTTTATTGAAATCAAAATTTACGGGGAACTATTATAAATATCACTCCAGGTACAAATATATTTTATATGAGCTAAAAAATTTTCATTCTATAAATTACAGTCATGCATACCACCCATACTGAAATTGTAAACCTTTGATTAGAGGAGATTGAATTTTTAACACTTGAATAGCTCGTACATCATTTAATTTTGAAGGTGATTCATTAATTATTTTTTGAATAATGTTTCTCTATTTTGCATCAAAATATAATTGATATATTAATTTGATGATTCGAATACAATCATGATTTATCATTTATTTATTAATGTATGATTTTGAATCTGTGTTATGTGAAAATTCAATATACAATTTGTTACATTAATTATTTAGTATCTCAATGAATTTGATATAGAGAGTATAATTATAAAAGTTTCCACAATGTGTTCCATGTTGAATGATTAAATAGTTATACCATGGATAATATTTGATATCTATATTTAATATCATTAATATTTTGAACACCAAAATGATACATTTATGTTATTATAATCTAATAGTATTTCAAGTTAATGAATCCTATATTAATTTTGTATTTAAAATTTAATACTTCGTATGTTATTTGAATGTGATTTTTTATAAATATATAACTTTTTATGTTATTGAAATTTCTTATGATCATTGATAACCTAAGGGATGTTTTTCATTATTGTCAGGATAAATTCCCAAATTCTCATAAATTTTGACGGCAGGAAATTTCACAAGCGTTCCTTCTTGAACTACAATATAGAGACCCAGTATGGGTTGGAAAAACCTCCGTTGAATGGTAAAAAAGTTCCCATCATGTATTTATAGAATAAAAAAACTATTTTCAGAGACCATAAATGATCTATCTATAAGGGAAATTTGTGATGCTACACTATTATTCATTTATTAAATTCTCAACATGATCCATGTTTTCATTCTAATATGGAGTTATATAATAGTATTTACATCCCCAATAATATGTTATCACATCCATGTGATTTCATATTGTGGAAGATATTCGATTATCTATATGGTTGATTCAATTTTTGTTAGTGTAAACGCTTTTTTTACATGCCTTAAAATTTTGAAATTTATTTTCTAATTTTTTAAAAATGTTAAAGACTATTGTTTCCATAAATTATTCTACTCGTATAAAACAATATGAATATGAATTAAACCTATTTCTGATGTTCCCTCAATCAGATGAAAATTTCATGTTTCAGATTTATGTTGTCACCATGAAGATACTCATTTTATGTGTTGAAATTAAAATTTCACGAATACATGTCATGTTTTTTCTATGGTAAAGACCCAATATTTCCATGTAATTTTTTTAATAAATAGGAATATTACGAGTCTGTGAAAATTGACGACGCGTGATTCTGAGTCCCGGAGTGCTCGAAATGAGTTTATAAACTTTCATTCGGGGACGTTCAGTAAATGTACAATCAGGTTATTATAGCATTTGAACTGGTGCTCAGAATTCAATTCTGAGGGCACCATTGAACTCACAGTTCCGATATTCACTTAAAGAGACATTCACCTCGACTACAGTTTGTCGATAGTGAAATTTATTTTTTGGATTTTTTATGAAATAATAAAATAAAAATAAAATTGTATAACAATTTATTTTTATTTGAAACTCTAATGAGGATGTCCGATGGTGGGGACCACTAGAACATAACTCCCCATCGAAAGATAAGAGGTGGGCTCCACTGAAACAAAACGTCCCTTGTGAGGTTATGGTGGTGGGGACAACATGAGCCTAAACCCCCAATTTTAATTTTAGAGGGGGGAACCACCCGACCCCTCTTAATGGCGGGAAACCTCCCAACCTTCCAATATTCCACCCACCCATTAAATTGAGCCATTATATTGGGAAAATTAATTAGGGTAATCAATTATTCCAATGTGTTAAATTAATTATTCCAACTTAGTTGTGCCGTCATAATTAATCCTTTATGTTAATTATATTGTCACCTATTTCTTTTATTGGTGGGATTGTGATAGGAGAACCATAGGAGTATTACACTTCTACAATGAAAAATGCTTTATTCCATGAAGACCGCTCCTGCAATGAAGAACGGAATCATTGACTTCTTCCATAGGACACCCTCCAATGAATAACCTCTTCGACTAAGATGAACCAACACATGAGCCCAGGATTAGAGGTGTGTGGCTGACAAGATGAATGTCAACAACTTCAACTTCATCTCGCGCCAACATCAATGAAGAATCCAAGGTAGGATTTTATTTCTATATGTTTATCACATCCCATGTTCTCCCCTTCTAATTCTTTGACATGATAGGGAATAGAGATTGATGACGGTTTAGGGATTATTGTTTTTAAAAATCATAAATACACGTTAGAGATTCAATTTTTTGTGAACCCCTAGCTACCGCTCTAACACGGCAGGTGTGGGACAAACAAACAAGGCCCGACCCCTCTGCCTTTATGCTTGTCCAGTGTGTTCTTCTCAATGGACAAAGGAAGTGAATGCAATGACGCTCTATCACCCGTGGTGACTGCTGCCCACAGCCTCTGCGCCCCATGGTGTTCCACTGCCTGAGCCTCATCGAGTCACCTCGTGGCTCCCGCGACCTCTTCCGCACCGCCGCTGAGCCGAGATGCCACTTTCAGGTAGATCTGATCTTCCGCCTGAGTCACTTCCGTTGTCCGAGCCATCTCTGCCATCCTAGACAAGCCGCTTCTCGAGCCACTGTCGTCCGAGCCAAGCCACCTCCACCGAGCTGAGCCGCCAAGCTGAGCGGCTGAGCTGAGCCACCGCCACCATGTCGAGCCGAGCTCCCGCCACAGTCTGACACACCTCTCTCCGAGCCTCTGCAGTCGTCCGGGTCGAGATGTCGCTGCCCTTTCGGATGAACAGTCCCATCCGAGCCTCCATGTAGCCTCGTGCCCTCTACGGCCATCCACAGCCACCCAGCCACATGCGGCACATTGCAGCCCCTCTTGGCCTGTCGGGGAGCACAACGGGCTGGGCCGAACCCAATGGGTCTGGTCGGACCCAGCGATTCAGGACAGGTCGGGCTGGGTCGGTCCGACCAGGTCGGACCGGACCAGATCCCACTATGACCCATTTACGATATTTTGGCCATAACATTATCATCAGACTTATGTTTGACGAACCATCAGTGGTGCTCAAAATATTGGAGTTAGGCTCTCCCTTTGAGTATACCCCACTAGATTTTAGGGTAATGTTGAGATACCGTCAGGTTGGATTGAGCACGAATGTAGAGACCCAAAGAATGACGTACATGGACAATACATTACTTTTGTTAAATACTTAATACATATCAAAAATAGACACACAAGGATCGTAATAATTTAGTGTCTTTGGAAACTCAGAATATAAACATCTAATCATGTTGAAAGATCTTCAACATCTCCCATAGAGATCTTCCCCTTTTGTTTCCTTACCTAAAACCTTTCATTGTTTCCCGGGGAAAATAAAACATAAATAGGGTGAGCTCAAATTCTCAGTAAGGGAAAACATAGATAACATAAAACAATCCATAATCATTTGAGTGAAAAAACTTAAACGTGAAATCAAAACATTAAAACCTTGAGCAAAGACATAAATCGTGGATGTACGTAAGGAATATATCATACTGGAACATCAATCATGATAAAATATAATGGGAATAAAACATGTAATTGTGGCAACCATTCAGCACATGTCAGGATTTCCATAGTAGCCAAGGCATTTCGTCCAAGACCATCTTAGTGGACAATGTCCCTTTCTGAATCGAGTTCACTCCTCGTTTCAGTCCTGTAACACTGAACCAGATTAACTTACCGTTCCATCCATGTCTATATCATGAGATATAAATCTTTACCCAATGCATTGGAGGGAAATATCGGTCCCACCCCTCTCATAATGAAATCATTCTTACTTGTTCCACAAAATAAACATACATCATTCATAATAACCCAATAAATAAAATGGGTTTCATAAACATCATCCCATCATTACATAATCTATATAAAATAAATCGATATCATTTCATAATATGGAAAGTGAAACCATGTAAATCATTGAGACATTATACATGAAACATACACATATGAAATAATTTCATCTTACTTGAAAAATGGTTTTGATAAAACACATGAAATGAATTCTTGAGGAAAATATCCTTTCTTCTTCAAAATCATTTTCTTTTCAAAAATTGTCATGACATTTTAAAAGAAAATGATTTTGTTGAAAATAGTCATGAAATATTTTGGAGGATGATTCATTAAAAATAAGGCTTTATAAAACCGTAAAAATCATTTCATTCCGTATACGTTAAAAAACATTATTCTCGTACTTTTGTCAGAAAAGTCAAAAAAGTATCCTGTAGGGTAAATAAAAGAAGATTCCTTCCATACCAAGGGGTAAAAGTCAAAATGGATAAAATGGACATTAAACATACATGAATACATTTTTATAAAACATGGAAATGGATGATATCAATAACCCCAGTAAATACTTATGAATAAGCAGTCTCGGATAAAAGTGAGATTTGAACAATTATCCCCTACCTTAGGTCCGATATGCTTCGTATGGATCCGAAATTCCTGTATAATGATTTAAATAATTTCATTGACTTATTAAATAATCATATTCATTGTGATGATATAATATATGTTTCAATTATGACTTTATATTACTCGTTCTTTTGTAAATTCAATGTAAACGTAGTGTTTTGGGTAAAATCATTTCATTTATCGTATGTGTTTCGGCTTGTCGTTCTTGATATTATTACTTATATCCAGATTTAAATATTTACAGAATGTAAAAAATTATTTATATATAATATATATTCATCATATACATATATTTTATAGATCGATAAATGGAATGAAATACACCGTTCCTGGTGACAGTAGGCCGTACGTACGCATGAACGCTGTTTTCGTTTCCTTGTTGAAGTGAATGAAATTAAATAGATGACATACATATATATATATATATATATATAAATACAGTAGAATTATTATGTCATATATTTCATTATTATTTATTATATATACTTTATAATCATTCTTGAATGGTTAATCATGGAAAATGAATCTCATCGTGTTCGTGGAGACGGTAGTTCGTACGTACACACGAGCGATGATATCATTCTCATGATAATGGAATTGTATTGGAGGGTATGTATACTATTTAAGAATCAATATCACTTTAAAATAATCATATATAGTCATTATTTACACCATTATACCCATCCAAGTAAGGTGGTGGTGGAAAATAGATTACACCACGGCGTGGAGACGATATTCCGTACGTACGCACGCGCGGTGATTTCATTTTCCGTAGGATGGATAGATGGTGAAATAGGGTTGTTTCATAATTATTATAACATATAATTACATGAGTTATAATGATGTTATTACTTCATAATGAATCAACTAAAGAAGAAGAAGTGGAAGAAGAAATAAAGTTGAAAGAATCGGTAATGGACATTACCTTTTCTTTGAGGCGCCTCTTTGAGACCTCCTCTTAGGGTACTAAAATTGTCCTTTGAAGAAGACCTAAACCTCTAGGATGTTTCTATGGAAGTGGAGAAGAGAATTTTTCAGTTTTTTTCCAAGCATGAAGGATCAAAGTGATGTGTGGAGGAGAGGGAGGAGGTTCCCTTTTATAAGGGAGGAGAGGGGCACCTTTGAAAAAACTAAAAATATTATTTTATTATAAAGTGATATTTGGTTTTTAATAGCTACATATTGATTTATTTCGAATCTAATGTGGGTATGGGTCGAAATCCTCTCATAAAATAGAATTTATACAAGTTTAGTGTTGTATTTTAACCTTATCATTTAGATTTTATTAAACATAGATAATTTTTCTTTTACCGTGTCTTCTTGTTTTCATACACTATAAGGTTAATAAACTTACCATAACAAGCCAAACGAACCCAAAGTTGTTTATTATTAATATATAGAACCATAGTATAGTCATTATAATGAAAATTAGATTTTTAGGAATAAAATAACAATTAATAATATAATATTTGTTTTAAAAACTATTTTATGTTGATTTTGACACTATTTGGTAATTGATTTTTGTGAATATCATAATAGAATTATTAGTTAGAAAAAAGTTAATTAAATCAATACTAACATGTTATATTATCATATAAAATCAGTGGAAATCATAACATGTCTCAAATTAAATTTATTTTGGTATTTATAACATCAATTATGTCAATATTTTATTAATAAAATAATTACTCCATCATCTTTGTGTCATTAATAAATTAAATTATTTAATTTCTAAAAATTATAAATAAAATACCATTATGTATGAAATCTTTTTAAACTTCTAATTAATATTTATAGTCGAATTTATCTTATGTATATCCCTATATTAAAAATTATTTAGTTATTAAACATTGATTTTAACTATTTTAAGCCTTCTTGAAATAAAATAATAAATGTCCTAATCTAATCCAAGTGGGCCTAAATGGTCATATTTTATTCCAAAGGTTGTTTTTGGTTGAATTACACTTATCCAATAGAATTAGGACATGTGTTAGGATAATAATAATTTCACTTTTACCCTTAATTACCCTATTTTCTTTTAACCGTGGTTAAAAAAGTAAAAAGTTACTATTCACAAAAAATTAGTTTCATCTCATTGAACCACATTTTAGTCCTTTATATTAACCATGTCTCGCAGATTTTCAAAATTCCACTCACAAAAGGGGTAAAATTATGTTTTATGTGAATTTGAAAATTCTCCTATGAGGTAGGTAATAGACGGTGAAAAGTTTAATAAACATTTTATATATCTA
Organism: Viscum album; assembly: GCA_963277665.1. NCBI lineage: Eukaryota > Viridiplantae > Streptophyta > Magnoliopsida > Santalales > Viscaceae > Viscum > Viscum album. Next base: position 1,146,753,510 of record OY728121.1, on the reverse strand, counting down.
AAATTATTATAAAATGACTCCAATGACATAAATTGAACTTCTATAGGTATTATGTATCAATTATTACCTAAAATAAATTTAAATAAAATAAATAATTCTTCAAATAAATAGTCTGTTTTTGAATAGTAACCTAGTGTTTTCACTATTCATCAAAAATTGAAAGTTTTCAAAAAAATACCAATATTTCACCCTAGGCTAATTTCGATATTCTAAATCAAAAAATGAAGTCCATTTTGAACGATCAAATTTCAAAAATTGGGAATTACAATTCATAACGGCTTGTTTATATAACATATCGTTGTTTAGCGAAACTCGGTATTGCGTACAACACATGCTATCGTGGAAGGTCATGATTGCATGTAATGAAAGCCAAGCCAGGGATGCGTGTTGTGGAAAATAATTTTGGTGTAGTGTACACCACAAGACATTAATTAAATTAAAAAGAACATTTTTCATAAAATCTCATTGTGTTACACTCTACCCCCCTTAAAATGAATTTCGCCCTCGAAATTCGTCGGGGTTATAAATGGTTTACTACTCGAAAGTTTCTTTAATAGAAACTGACATCGTAAAAAGGAATACCAAAATATGGATTTAAAAACTAAATTATGAAACGTAATGGTTATCCAAATTTACCAATCACTGGTTTTTCACGAAGGAGAACATAGGTGAAAATATGGATATGGAAGGGAAATCTAAACGTCATGTTCTGATGGAGAGGTGTAGAGAACATGGCTATAAAAAAATCCAACAATCACAAAGCCATAAATAAGTGATGATCTAGGGTACCATATGATTCATCGTATATAAGGTCACTAGGACAACATTTTTGGTTTTCAAGATCATTTCCCTAAAGTTGAAGAATTTGAATTAGAATAAATACTTACTTTATTTTGGTATAATCTCACTGTTGTTCGTCCCTTGAAAAATTTCCACATCATCTCTTAAAGAAATAAAGTTGAATATGTTATTCGTGAAGTGTTAGTAGATCACATGATAGAATGATGAGTCATTCTGTTTGTCTAAAACAAAATGTTAGAAAAAGTTATTTAATATACATAAGTCGATCTATAGTGAGATTAATCATATATGGTTCCTAAAATGGGCTTATACTTCATATATCATACTTCTTAATATAATATAAATAGTTTCTACTAAACAAGGACTTCCTATAGGCCAGTGGTAGGCAATAAAGGCTAGTCACACTTCGGTTGTGGGTTCGATTCACATAGCATTGTCCGATGCAATGGGATATCGCCCGTCCTGTAGGTTGCCCTTTTTCTAAAACTACATTATTATAACATCCCATCAATAATATCGAAAAAAGTTCTATCCTTAAACAATACTATCTTATTTCCAACAAAATCCATTCCAATCATTATCTAAAATACTTCGGTCCAAGCTCATAGTATAATGAAAACTATTACTTGAAATGTCATCAACCAACCATCATGTATCCCCCATTATCTTGTTGGTCACATTCCAATCATGTGAATACCTTAATCATGTATTATCTTGAAAAATGAATTCCCATTAAACCTTAGTGAAAACAAGAATGATGTCAAAAGTTAACTCTTTCCACATACCAAAATCCAAAAAATCTATATACTCAAACCATGATATAACCTTCTCCTTATATCAATCATGAGCTCATGAATACTATCAAACATTTAATTTTCTCTGTATCCCTTCATTACGCGCATATCATCTATATTCCAAAAATACTGGTACCATTCATCACACACTATCAAAACATAAGGAATGACAACAGTGTAACAATCCTTATATTTCACTTTATTCCATAGTACCATGAGATTACTTATACAATATTACACTTGATAAACATGTAATCATTCCAATACCTTCTTAAACCATTGACTGAGCTTCAACAATTCTTTCATATCACATATCATTTGTAGTCTCTTCATCATCATCAATATAAATATTACCCATACAACCATACTGATTCTCTTCATGAGACTTTCCCTTAGGGAATTGGTTTGCATAATGCCCGTACATTCCACATTTAAAACATTTAACCATTTTTGATGTCGTAGCAATACAATTATCCTCATCCTTGGTGTTAACTGAGCCTTTTCCTTTTCACTTACTGGATTTATGTCCTTCTTTTCCACACCCAAATCATCTTCCAGTTCCTTGGAAAAATTCTCCTTGATGACTCTTCCCACATTATTTACATAGGGGAAATTGAACTTTCTTTCCTCTATGATCATCATGAAACTCTCATCATTCTCTTATTAGTGGAGTCAGGAAACATACCAAATTTGAGTTTATTGATCATATTATGAGATTTCTGAATCGGCATAATAATGATGTTTGGACTTCCAAATCCCATTTCATTTGGTTGCTCTTGAAGAATATCATTTCATTGTCCATCATATCCCCCATTATCATGAATCTTCCTGCTTCCAGCCATTTTCTAAAACCCAAAAAGAATAGTGTGAGAGGAAAAAATCATGCTTGGGAAAACAACATAATAAAGGTGGTGTACATTCAATATCTAACATCTTAGGTTTAATTCTAAGATCTTTAGCACAATTCTAGGACTATAACCTATACTTATACTTAACCTTAGAGACATCCCTAGAAATATCTTTAGGGATCTCACTAAAGTTCTCACATCATAGTTTACAAAGGTTGACTAATACTTTCCTCTGATACCAACTGTAGAGACCTGAAGCTTGACGTACATGAAAAATACATTACTTTTGCAAAATAATTAATACATAACAAAAACAAACACACAAGGATTGTAATAGTTTAGTGTCTTTGGAAACTCGGAATATAAACATCTAATCATGTGGAAAGATCATCAAGATCTCCCATAATGATCATCCACTTTGGTTTCCTTACCTAAAAAAATTCTTTATTTCCTTGGGAAAATAAAACATAAAATGGGTGAGATCAAATTCTAATTATGGGAAAACATAGAGAACATAAAACAATCCATAAACATTTGAATGATGAAACTTAAACGTGAAATCTAAACATTAACACCTTGAGCAAAGACATAAATCGTGGAAGTACGTAAGGAATTTATCATAATGTATCATCAATCATGATAAAATATAATGGGAAGAAAACATGTAATTGTGGCAACCATTTACCACATGTCATGATTTCCATAGTATCCAAGGCATTACTGCCAAGACCATCTTAGTGGACAAAGTCCCTTTCTGAATCGAGTTCACTCCTCGTTTCAGTCCTGTAACATTGAACCAGATTAACTTACCATTCTAGCCACGTCTATCTCATGAGATATAAATATTTATCCAATGCATTGGAGGGAGATATAGGTCCCACCCATCTCATAATAAAATCATTCTTACTTGTTCCACAAAATAAACATACATCATTCATAATAACCCAATAAATGAAATGGGTTTCATAAACATCATCCCATCATTACATAGTCCATATAAAATAAATGGATATCATTTCATAATAAGGAATGTGAAACCATGTAAATCATAGAGACATTATACTTTAAACATACACATATGAAATAATTTCATATTAGATGAAATATGGTTTTGATAAAACACATGAAATGAATTCTTGAGGAAAATATCCTTTTTTCTTCAAAATCATTTTCTTTTCAAAAAATGTCATGCAATTTTAAAAGAAAATGATTTTGTTGAAAATATTCATGAAATATTTTGGGGGAATCTTCATGATAATAAGAATTTATAAAACCATAAAAATCCTTAAATTCCGTATACGTTAAAAAAATTCTTCTCGTAATTTTGTCGGAAAAGTGAAAAAAGTACCTTGTAGGGTAAATGAAAGAAGATTCATTCCATACCAAGGGAAATAAAGTCAAAAAGGGTAAAAAGGAATTTAAACATACATTAATACATTTTTATAAAACATGGACATGGATGATATCAATAACCTCAGTAAATACTTACGAATAAGAAATCTCGGATAAAAATGAGATTTGCAAAATTATCCCTTACTTTAGGCCCGATATGCTTCGTATTGATCCAAACCTCCTTTATAATGATTTAAATAATGTCATTGACTTATTAAAAAATCTTATTAATTGTTATGATGTCATATATGTTTCACTTATGACGTTATAGTACCTGTTCTTTAGTAAATTCAATGTAAAAGCACCATTTTGGGTAAAATCATTTCATTTATCGTATGTGTTTCGACTTGTAGTTCTTGATATTATTACTTTTATCCTGATTTACATAATTCCAGAATGTAAAAAAAGATTTATATATAATATATATTCATCATATACATATATATTATTGATCGATAAAAGGAATGAAATACACCGTTCATGGATACGGTAGGCCGTACGTATGCAAGAACGTTGTTTTCGATTCCTTGTTGAATTGAATGAAATTAAATAGAGGACTTACATATATATATATACATAAATACAGTAGCATTATTATTTCATATATTTCATTATTATTCATTATATATACTTTATAATCATTCTTCAATGGTTAATCATGGAAAATGAATCTCATTGCGTTCGTGGAGATGGTAGTCCGTACGTACGCACGAGCGATGATAACATTCCCATGATCATGAAATTGTATTGGAGTGTATGTATACTATTTCAGAATCAATATAAATTTACAATAATCATATATATTCATTATTTACACCATTATAACCATCCAAGTAAGGTGGTGGTGGAAAATAGATTACACCACGGTGTGGAGATGGTATTCGTACGTAGGCACGTGCAATGATTTCATTTTTAGTAGGATGGATAGATGGTGAAATAGGGTTTTTTAATAAATATAATAACATATAATTATATGAGTGGTACTGTTTTTTTTACTTGATAATGAAACAACTAAATAAGAAGAACTGAAAGAAGAAATAAAGTTGAAAGAATCGGTAATAAACATTACATAATCTCTGAAGCGCCTCTTTGAGACCTCCTCTTAGGGCACTAAAAGTTTGTCTCTAATGAAGACCATAACCTATAGGATGTATCTATGGAAGTGGAGAAGATAATTTTTCATGGGTTGTCCAAGATTGAAGGCTCAAAGTGGTGTGAGGAAGAGAGGGAGGAGTTTCCCTTTTATAAGGGAGGAGAGGGGAACCTTTGAAAAAACAAAAAATATTATTTTATTATTATGTCATATTCAGTTTTTAATCGATCCAAATTTATTTATTTCAAATATAAGGTCGTGATGGGTCGTCATCCTCTCATAAAATAGAATTTAGGCATGTTTAGGTTAGTATTTTAACCTTATAATTTATATTTAACATTAAGCTATATAATTTTTCTTTTACCGTGTCTTCTTGTTTTCATACACTATAAAGTTAATAAACACACTATAAAAAGCCAAATGAACCCCAAGTTGTTTAGTATTAATATATATAACCTTATCTATGTCATTTTTCCGAACTTTAGATTTTTTGGAATAAAATAACAATTAATAATATAATATTTGTTTTAAAAACTATTTTATGTCTATTTTGACACTATTTGGTAATTGATTTTGTGAAAATCATAATAGAATTATTAGTTCGAAAAAAGTTAATTAAATCAATAATAACATGTCATATTATCCTAGAAAATTAGTGGAATTCATAAAAAGTGTAAAATTACATTTATTTGGGTATTTATAACATCAATTATGTTAATATTTCATTAATAAAATAATTACTGCATCATCATTGTGTCATAAATAAATTTTATTATTTAATGTTTAAAAATTATAAATAAATTATAATTATGTATGAAATATTTTTATCATTATAATGAATATTTATAGTAGAATTTATCTTACGTATAACCCTATATTATAAATGATTTAGTTATTTAACATTCATTTTAACTATTTTAACCCTTCTTTAAATTAAATAATAAATGTCCTAATCTAATCCAAGTGGTCCTAAATGGTCATATTTTATTCCTAAGGTTGTTTTTGGTCGAATTATACTTAAACATTAGAATTAGTACATGTGTTAGGGTAATAATAATATCATTTTTACCCTTAATTACCCTATTTACTTTTAACCGTGGTAAAAAACGTAAAAAGTTACTATTCACCAAAAATTATTTTCATCTCATTGAATCACATTTTAGTCATTGATATTAACCGTGTCCTTTGTATTTTTGAAATTCCCCTCACAGCAGCTGTAAAATTATGTTTTATGTGAATTTAGAAATTCTCCTAGGTAGTAGGTAAAAGACGGTGAAAAGTTCAAAAAAAAATTATATATCTAAAATAATTATAAAATGACTACAATGACATAAATTTATCTTATATAGGTATTATGTATCAATTTTTACCTAAAATAAATTTAAATAAAATAAATAATTATTTAAATAAAAAGTCGGTTTTTGAATAGTAACCCAGTGTTTTCACTATTCATCAAAAATTGAAAGTTTTCAGAAAATACCAAAAAATCACCCTAGGCTAATTTTGATATTCTAAATCCAAAAACGAAGTCCATTTTGAATGATATAATTTAAAAATGTGGGTATTACTATTTATAATTTCTAGTTTATATAACATATCGTTGTTTAGCGAAACTTGGTATTGCGTACAACACACGCTATCGTGGAAGGTCGGGATTGCGTGTAATGCAAGACAAGTCAAGGATGCATGTTGTGAAAGATCCTTTTGGTGTATCATAAAACACAAGACATTAATTAAATTAAAAAGAATATTTTTCATAAAATCTCGGGGTGTTACAATGAATCCAATTGAGCCCATAGGGCTAAAAGGCTAATAACTCAAAGACCTGGCGTCTGATTGAAACGCCGTCTATTGTGTTGAAACCCCTATTATGTGGAGGACCATTGTGATAATTCTTCTTGAGAAATCGTGGCAGTTGGAGAATCGACCACTCGCATGGGTATCAGACTCTCTTGAAGACGAGTATGCATAGTGCAGAAACCCAGTAGCTAGCTGTAACAAGAAGAGTGCTCCTAGATATCCTGTGTAGGTCTTCTCCTAGCTATCCTTTGCAGATCAGATCCTAGAAATCATGTGTGGGTCAACTCCATCAATCCTATATGGGTCATCTCCTAGAGATCCTGTGTGGGTAATCTTCTAGCGATCATGTGTGTGTTACCTCCTATTGATCCGGGGTGGGTTAGCTCCAGGGATCCTATGTAGGTCTACTCCTAGCCATCCTCTATGGTTTAGCTCCTAGCGATCATGCGTGGGTTAGCACCTAGAGACCATGTGTGGGTCAGCCCCATCGATCCAATGTGGTTCAGGCTTAGTAGTAGATCCTCTTAACGGAGTAAGATGATTTAGTAGTAATAGCTCTAGTGATCCTCTGTGGGTCAGCTCCTAGCAATCATTTGTGGGTTAGCTTCTAGCGATCTTTTGTGGGTCATCTCCTAGCGATCCTGTGTGGGTCAACTCCAACGATCTTGTGTGGGTCATCTCCTTTCGATTTTGTGCAGGTTACCAGTAGAGCCTTTAAAATGAGTAAGAATATTTTTTAGTTACATTTAATCATCTCTAATACTATAACTATAGATATACTTGGTGTTATCTTAGACAATACCTTTTTGTTTCCTCATTATTGTGATAGATTACTTGATAACATAGCTATATATATGGTCATATATCTAAGTAGGGTTTTCTATTGATTTCATATATTGTGGTTTATCTTTGGTGGATTTTGTGAGACCTTGAAGGTCTCGGGGTCGCTACTGGGTATCATTATACATACCCCTACACAGGCTATTACAAAACCTTATTATGTTGGATGCAGATGATGGAAAACGATGATGGAGGATTTGGGTACCAGGACTGGACGATGCTCTGAGGTTGACCATATGCTATGTTGGTTCGCATAGGAGACAAGATGAGTTGGAGTGCTAAGGAGGCGATCTGTACCTACCCATCAGGTAGAAACCTCGTATGACAATCCAGTAGTTGTCTTTCTCTTTCTTCAGTTTTATTTTATTTTAGTTATAATTGTACATTTACTGTTGGGATTGTATTCCGACCCCTTTTACTTTCAGAACTATTTCGGTTATATAGTTTACTTGTGATCGCATCTTACTGTGTGATTGGTTACGTGAGTTTATAGGTTATAATGGAAATTTGTTCCCAGTTTTAAGGAATACTCCTTTCGGTGCTAGTCACCAGCCTCTGGCCTATGGAAGAAGGGCTTGTGGTAGTCACGAAACGGGCCCTAGGGGACGGGTCGTGAAAAATTGGTATCAAAAAAATCAGTTCTACCACTGAACATAGGACTCTAATCTTTCTTTTAAGGGAAAAAATTGTTATGTGTAGTGAGGGTGGTTTTCATGTTTACGGAATCTAGTGTTGGTGAAGCGGCCGACGTATCCATACACCAGGACCCTGACTTATGATTTCCGACTCTAGGCATGAATACCCTGATGGCATGTTTGTTTTGAAAAGTTTTCATTCTGATCCTTTGATTCTACTCGCCAGTTATAACTTATTGATTGTGGCACACCTGTTACTTTTCCATATTCCTCCACGAAAAAAACCAACTAGGGTTCTGAGATTTGTACGCATTGATATCCCACTATGCGACGAGGCCTCGATGTAGGTCCCACTTCTAGTAGAGACGCCAGTGGAGGCACGATCGGTACCAATACCCATTGGGACACTGATTCCACCAAACCCATTAGTAGAGGGTGCATGCCACTTTAGTGCCTTTCATGAGTTCCGACACTAGAGGCCACTAAGGTTCAGGGGAGAGACAGACCCACAACCTTCTCTGATTGGTTGGAGGATTTATTGAGTGTCTTCCGATTAGTAGGGATAGTCGTTGATCTCAAGGTGATCCATTCCGCGTGCCTTCTATAGAAAGTAGCGAGAAGATGGTGGAGCGTGATGTTCCAGGTTCATGATGAGGTGATGCATATCTGGGCAGACTTTGAGAGATTGTTTCAGGCATAGTTTGTCCCAGTGACTGTTTGCGGAGTTCTCATACAAGTGATTCTTCATCTGCAGTACGGCAGTATGAATGTAGCTCAGTACATAGTGAGGTTCACTGACCACTCATGCTACTCCAATTATATAGTGTGAGACCCATTCTTCAGGGCTCGAACCATTGAGAAGGGACTCAGGAAAGTGATCAGGGTGATGATGATCCCACTCATCATCCCGATGCAGGAGAGGGTGTTAAAGAGAGCCCTTCTAGTGGAGTGTTTCTTTGATGAGCAATCAACAGCAGCGAGATAAACCGATATACATCATGTATTGAATTCCTCTGCATTTGACAGAAGATAGATGTCACATAGGTCCAAGAGGACTAGACCTACAGGTGTACGACTGCATGACTCAGGATCAGTTTTTTGGGGCACCTGAGGCGGAGCCAGTAATGCCAGGAGCGGGCAGTGTTTCATATGATGCAGGTAGGGTCCCATGTCTCAGGACTATCCGAACCACCATACAGATGATCAACATATGGTCTAAGGACTTCCCAGGCAGAGACAATGATTTGATTGCGGAGGTTCTCAGGGAGAAGGCGGAGATGGAAGCGGAGATGGTCATGTAGATAGCAGTGAGAAACGATTTGAGATATTACCTCCCCAACACCAGGAGGTCCATCCCGACTACAGGGAACATATGGAAGCGGAGATGGTCATGTAGGTAGCAGTGTCGAGGCTTTAAGACATCATCTTGGGAATGGACTGGTAATCTACATTCCATGCTCAGATTGACTATATTAGGCGCAAAGTGTGGTGTATCTGCACAGATGGGACCAGGTTCACCTTCACATGCGAGAAGGGAGCCCTTGAAGTGTAGGATAGACTTTCCCTGACGATGTTGCAACAGATCATTCATCAGTTGGGTATCCTTAGCCTCGGGGATGTTGATATTTAGAATTTGAATTATCCGGTAGTGGTGGACGAGTATGCGGATGTGTTCCATGATGATGGCCCGGGTCAATCTCCTCGCAGAGAGGGGAACTTTTACTTTTACTTGTACCCTGGGATGGCACCAATATCTAGACCAGAATATTGGATGGCTCCTGTGGAGCTTCGTGAGATGTGGGTATAGTTGGAGGATTTATAGGTGAAGGGTTTCATCCGGCCAAGTGTTTGACCCAGGAAAACCCTAATTCTGTTTTCCAAGAAGGCATATGGGAGCTTGAGGATTTGTGTTTACAATCGGTTCCAGAACTAGGAGACCATGAAAAAAAGTACCCACTCCCTAGGTTTGATGAAATATTTGATTAGCTAATGGGTGCACGGTGGTTCACAAAGATATACCTCAGATCAGGCTATCACCAGCTCAAAGTGCGAGATGAGGATGTGCAAAAGACATCTTTCAGATGTTGGTATGGCCATTATGAGTTTTTGGATATGCCTTTTAGCATGACTAATTCCCTAGTAGTGTTCATGGGACTCATGAACCAAATCATTCAACCATACCTTGATCTCTATGTAGTAGTCTTCATCGATGACATTATGATCTACTAGGCTACTGTGTAGGAGCATTAGTATCATTTGAATGTAGTAATGGACACACTTCGAGAGAACCATATTTATGGTAAGCTCTTGAAGTGCCAATTTTGGATCCAATAGGGTTACTTTGTGGGACATGTTATATTGGAGGCTGGAGTTTCAGGGGATCTAGTGATGATTGAGGTTGTACTCGCTTGGGATCCACCTAGGAGCGTTATGGAGAAATGAAGTTTCATAGGGTTGGCTGGTTACTATAGAAGATTTGTACCACATTTCTCCATCATTTTATCACCAATATCATCATTGACGAAGAAGGGACAACCCTTCATGTGGTCAGAGAGATGTCAGTAGAGTTTTCATGAGATGACGCACATGCTGACTAGTGCCCCCAATCTTGATACTTTTAGAGGAGGGTGTAGGGTACATAGTTTACTACGATGCATCAGAGACCATATATGGGTGTGTCTGGATGCATGAGCGAGTAGTTATCTCTTATGGTTCTCAAAATATGAGATAGAATGATCAGAACCACACTACCCATGACCTGGGGTTAGAAGCAGTGGTCTTTGCCTTGATGATGTGGCTACACTATATAATCGGCGAATGTTTTACAGTGTAATATAATCATAATATTCTCAGTTATATCTTATCTCAAAGGGACCTGAACATGAGACATTGATGTTGTCATGAGTTCTTCTAGGACAATGACTTTGAGACAGTCTATACTCTTGGGAAGGGGAAGGTTGTCACAGATGCACTTAGTAGGAGGTCAGTTATACAAATGATAGATGAGGCGACAATGTAGCCGACCGATTTACATATATCCTTTATGGAACATGATGGATTAGCTTTCCTTTAGTCTCTTACATTCACTCCCCAAATACATTAGTAATTCAGGGAGGCGCAGCATGGGGACGCTGACTGCGAGGCTCGATGTGATCAGATATCCACTAGGCTGGCACCTGTTGGATTTTATGAATCTGGGGAGCACATCATTTTCTTCAGAGGATGAACCATTGTACCGGTGTCACATCAGGAGGAAGTGTTGAGGGATTTCCACACATCCCCTCTAGCGATACATCCAGGAGTGGTGATGATGTACCAGGATCTCCAAAAATTTCACTTGTGGCCGGGAATGAAGAAATTAGTATCATAGTTTGTGTCTTGGTGCCTCATGTGTCAACAAGTGAAGGTAGAGAGTCAAGTACCATCATGCATGGTTAGGCCTTTAGATGTCCAAGAGTGTATGTGGGATGGGGTATCCATAGACATCATGAAAGGACTTCCACGTACTTCTAGGGGTCATGACTCTATTTGGGGGATCGTCGACCGAATCACAATGTCGGCCCACTTCCTACAGTCTAGAGAGAAGGGTTTAATAGAGAGCATGTGATGCTTCTATGTGTAGGATATTGTACAAATACATGGTGCACCCTCGATGATTGTCTCCGATCGTGATGCATGTTTTACTTCCCAACTATGGAAGTGGTTGTAGGAGGCTTTCGGTACGCAACTTTGTTTGATCACTGCCTTTCATCCTCAGACAAATGGTCAGACTGAGTGTACCATTGAAACCCTTTGAGGACATAATTTGTTCTTCTGTCCTCGACATCGGTCGCAGATGGCAGGATCACTTGCCATTTATGGAGTTTACGTACAACAATAGCTATCACTCCACCATTGGGATTGTACCTTTAGAGGCTTTGTACGAGAAACCTTGCATATCACCGTTTTACTGGACTGACATAGGTGATTCAACACTAGTGGGACCAGATATGAGACAACCTACCATTGAGAAGGTGAAGATCGTCCAATAGTAGACAAAGATTGCACAGATCAGGAAAAAGTCATATGCCAACAGGAGACGGGGACATCTGGAGTTTTAGGATTGTAACCATGTTTTTCTACGAGCCTCACCTCAACATGATTTTCGGAGATTTGGGAGAGGTGTAAAGTCATCTTCGAGATTAATCGGACCATTTTAGGTCCTCATAAGTGTTTGCAAGGTGACATAAAACATATCCCTTTCACCTCAATTGTATCGGGTTCACGATGTCTTCTACGTATCCCAGCTGAGGAGATATGTGCACGACCCTTAACAAGTCAACGACCATGGGGAGATGGACATCAACAATGGGGATACTTTTACGAAGGTTCCAATAGATATTGAGTATTGACTAGAGCGGGTCCTTAGTTGGAGTTTGACACCTCATGTGCATGTTCACATGCATCACATAAACATCCAGGAGAGAACTCGGGAGTGGGAGGATCTGATTCGTGCTCAGTACCCCCCACTCGTTTTCCTAGATTTGAGTTGTGGCTTATGGGGATCTAGAGCTCTGAGGTGGGGAGAATGTAAAGAACCAAAATTTCCATGTAATTTTTTATAATAAATGAAAATATTAAGAGTCCGAGAAAACTGATGGCACGTGATTCTGAGGCCCAGAGTACCCAGAATGAATTTATGAACTTTTATTTGGGTATGTTCAGTAAAGGTACGAGTGGGTTTTTATAAATTTTGAATCGGTGCTCGGAATTGAAATCAAAGGGCACCATTGAACTCGCAGCGCCAATATTTTCATAAAGATACTTTCACCTAAACCTCATTTGGTCGAGAGTTGAAGTTTGTTTTAGGGGGTTTCGTGAAAGGATAAAATAAAAATAATACTGTGTAACAATTTTTTTATTTAAAACACCCATGTGGATGTTGAGATGTGAGGAACACCAGAACTAATCCTCCCATTGAAAGTTAATAGGTGGTGTCCACCATAACTAAACCTCCCTTTTGAGGTTATGGTGGTGGGGACCACCCAAACCTAAACCCCCAATTTGAATTTTAGAGGCGAGGACCACCCGACCCCTATTAATTGGGAGAAATCACCCAACTCCAATATATTACATATTACCATTAAATTGATCCATTTTATTGGGCCAATTAATTGAGCTAATTAATTATGCCAATGCGGTACATTAATTATGCCAACTTTGTTATTCCAACATAATTAATTCATTATTTTAATTATATTGGTACCTATTTCTTTTTTTGGTGGGATTGTGAGAGGAGAACCCATGGACGATTACACTTCTACAATGAAGAACACGTTCTTACACAAATAATGATACTCCAATGAAGAACGCCAACTTTGAATTTTTCCTCAAGACACCCACCAATGATGAACATTTTCGAATACAATGAACTGATGTAGAAGCCCAGGATTGGAGGTGTGTGGTAGATGAGATGAACGTCGACAACTTTAACTTCTTATCATACCAACGTCAATGAAAAATCCAAGGTAGGGGTTTATTTATATATGTTTATCACTTCCCATGTTCTCCCATTCTAATTTTTTGCAGGATTGGGAATAGAGATTGATGAGGGTTGTGGGGATTGATGTTTTTAAATATCTTCTATACACGTTCAGGATTTAATTTTTGTGAACCACTTGATACTGCTCTAAAGTAGAGGGTGTGGGCCAAAAAAAGGCCCGAACTCTCCTCCATTCTACCTCATTGGTGTGTTCCTTGCAATGCACAAAGGCGGCAAAGGCAATGGTGCTCCACCGCCCGCGCCCTCGTCGTGCCACCTCGTGGCACCCACTACATCCACCGCTCCACCTCTGAGCCGATCTGACATCGCCATAATGAGCCAAGCCGCAGTCCAAGCCGCACCCGCTGTCTGCACCACCACCGCCGTCCAGTCCAAGCCGCCGCAAGAGTCGAAGTTGTCCGGGCCGAGATGCCACCCGAGCCGCCGCCACCGAGGCGAGCCGCCGAGCCGACCACCAAGCTAAGCCACTGCCTTCGTGCCGAGCCAAGCCACCTCCCAAGCCTCCTCTGCTGACCAAGCCACTACCACCATGCAGAGTCTCTATCCGAGCCACCGCTGGAGTCCGGGTCGAGTTGTCACCAACATCCCGGCTCAACCTACCCGGACGATCCACGTCGTGGCCTCACACCCTCTGTGGCCCTCCGCAGCGTCGTGGCCACCCGTGACCCTCCGCGGACCCATGTGTCCTACATGGATGGACTTGGCAGGTCGGGCCAATCCCAACGGGCCGGGCCGAGCCGACCGAGTGGGACCGGACCCGACCCCCCTACAACCAATTTTCTCTCATTTCCCTATAACATTGGCACCAAATGTCCATTTGAAAAACCTTCATAAGTGATAGAAATAATGGAGCGAGATGGTCTCTTTGAGTACCCCAACTAGAGTTTTTGGTAAAGTTGCAGTATGGTCGGGTTGGATCGAGGAAAAATAATACTGGCCCCCCTGGACTTAAAGGCTAATAACTCACAGAATGGGAAGCTGATTGACATGTCGTCTATTGCATTGAGACACATATAATGTGGCAAAACATTGTGATACATCTTCGTGGGATATCATGGAAGTTGGAGAATCGACCAGTGGGTTGGGGAGTGGACTATCCCAGAGATGATCAAGCCTAGTGCGGAAACCAAGTAGCTGGTTGTGACATGAAGAGTGATCCTAGATATCCTAAGTGAGTTAGCTCCTATCTATCCTATGTGGGTCAGCATCCAGTGATCCTATGTGGGTCTACTCCAGTGATCCTATGTGGGTCGGCTCCTAGCGATCATCTATGGGTCAGCTCCTAGTAACCCTATGTGGGTCATCTCCTAGAGATCATGTGTGGGTCAACTACAGTGATCTTGTGTGGTTCAGTTCCAAGGGGTCCTATGTGGGTCAGCACCTAGAGATCCTTTATGGGTCATCTCAAACGATCCTATGTGGGTTATCTCCTAGCGATCATGTGTGTTTCAGCTCCTACCAATCCTTTGTGGGTCAGATCTTAGTGATATTGTGTCGATCAGCTCCAGTGATCCTATTTGTGTCAGCACCTTGCGATTCTATGCATGTTAGCATCATAGCCTCTTAACGAGGTAAGTTGATTTAGTAGTTCCATCTCCAGCTATTCTATGTGGGTCATCTCCTAGTGATCTGGTGTGGGTCAGCTCCTAGCAATCCTGCGTGGGTTAACTCCTAGCGATCCTGTGTGGGTCAGCTCCAGCAATCCTGTGTAGGTCAGCTTCTAGAGATTCTGTGTAGGTTAGTACCATATCCTTTTAATAGAGTAAGATGATTTAGTAGTTAAATATAATAATCTCTTCTATTATACCTAACGAAATACCTGGTGTGAACGGAGTCAATACCTCTGTGTTTCCTCATGATTTAGATTGATTACATGATAACATAATTCTATGTATGGTCATATAACAAAGTAGGGTTATCTGTTGATTTCATAGTTTGTGTTTAATCCTTGTTGGATATTGTGAGACCTTGAGGGTATCAGGGTCCCTACTAAGTATCTTTATACTCACCCCTGCATAGGATATGCCCGCACCTTATTGTGTTCGATGCAGATGATGGAAAATTCTGACTAAGGATGAGGGTACCAGGACTGGATGGTGCTTATAGGTGGACCATATGGCATGTCAATTCGCAGAGGATATTGGTGGACGTGGAGTTCTTAGGAGGTGATTTGTTCATACCCTTTAGGTAGGAACCTCAGAGGATGATCCAGTAGCTATCTTTTTCAGTCATCAGTTGTAATGTATTTCATTTGTACTTGTACCTTTAATGTTCGGATTGTATTCTGGATCCTATTATTTTCATCACTCTTTCGGTTCTATATTTGTCTTGTGTTCGTATCTTGTTGTGTTCTTGGTTACATGAGTTTACAAGTTATAAACTCAAATCGTTCCCAGTTTTAGGGAATACACCTTTTGGTGCTAGTCACTAGCCCCTGGCCTATGGATGGCGGGCTAGGGGTAGTCACAGCACGAGCCCCGGTGGATGGGTCGTGACACTAATTATTATTATTTTGGGTCTAATTATGATTAGAGGTAATATTTAATTTGGCACACGAAAATAATTTTTTTGGGAAATAATGACGTCTCATATGATTGGGTTGCTATTTCTTGTTGTTGTTCTATTTTTTGATCATATGGTCTTCATCATGGATTGATTTTCACATTTTATTATCAGTTTCACATTTCTCTTCTCCAATTTATTTTCATTCTGATGAAATTGGATGAACATGAATATATTTTATTTCATCTATTTTTTCCTTAATGTTTCATGGAATGTGGAAATTAACACTTATTCATATGTTTCTTCATGATGAAATTATATGGTCTCTGATCAATTCACATATAACATCATATATGTGGGAAATGTTGAGACCAATTCTAGTATTATTCTTACATTTTGGTTCTTTAATTTTGTTTAAGAATCAATTGGTACACACTGAAATATTTTTCATAAATCACTATATTTTGAGGGTGTATGATTTGAAAGAACTACTTGATAAGAATTATAAATCAACAATAGGAAAGGTATTCACTAGTTTTACCATAGAACCAACTGGATATCTACATATAATTCATTCCATGGAAATTTGGTCATGTTATGAGGGGAGACTATTTATGCCATATGCTTATTTGTTTATTAATGTTACTTTTTAAAATTTATCAGGAAATGTTTGTTATTTTTGGTCTTGTCAATGAGATGGATTGATTTTGTTAAGAGATGTAAGAGTGGAAATTTTATTCATGTTAAATTCTCCATAAAATATTTTCATCTTGGATATGAAAGATGTTTTTTACAGTTATTATGATACCAATCATGAAGCTAAAAAAGAAATAGTATATTGATCATACATAATAAATTGTTGAGTGGATGGGTTGTTAATTTGAGCTTAAGACACATGATAAATATACATATATATGGGATATTTTTGTGAAATATCATATCATTCCATGTACAAGTGCATAGTAGTAGTTGTTGTTTCTTCCATGATTTTTAATTTTCTTGGTAACCAATAATTCAAAATTAGAGAGGTGAATGATATTCATAGTTTTCCATGAGGTCCCCCCCAAATACTAAATACCATGATACCTTTGAGTTTCACCTCCCATGTTCCTCCATTGATGATGAATTCAATGGTTGAAGTAGATGGGATCCCTTCCATCCTTTATCAACATCATAACATCGAATTTATTTCTAGAATGCTTCTGCACCATATCCAACTAGAAGCATTAAACCTTTAGAACTAATCCATGGATACCCTTTTGATATTTTCAGTTCCAATTATTTCAATAAATCATCTACCTTCTTGTATTCTTTTACCTTTAATGTTGCGTAATCTATTATAAATATATATAAATAGATATGTACATGAAAATTAATATTCATATTTAATTAATCCTATGATCTAATTTCCTTCTCCATTTAACATACATAAGTGATTATTTGCATGATCTCTATGATATGTATATGAATTTGAATCTGTTGTGCCATTCTTCGGATTATCATTTGTTAGATAGATTTGTTATATTTCTAAAAACAATTAGTTCTCAGAAAAACATTTTCATTATGGGAATGTTCGATATCACCAATTCTAAACTATTTATTTCACTTATATGAAGCAGTGATAAAAAATTTGTTATTATGCTTATAAAAACACATGCTCAAATTAATAAATATAGAAACATTTAGGCAAAATCAATTATTATAAGTTGATTTATGTACAGAATAATGTGATTAAGAGTTGTCAAATGTACTTTAATCCATCTAGAAAAACTTTTTCTATAAATATCTCATCATTGGTAAGTAACACATCTAGTTCACAATAATTACAATAAAATGGAACATAATTTTTTTTTTATTCAAGAATTTGATAGTAATTGGATTTATTTATTTTTGACATATTTGTTATTTATTATTTAGTTGTAATTTTTTCACACAATACCGATGCATTAACTCATCATCAAGATACAAGAGAGTTATGTTTTCTTGGTTCAAAAATGATTTCATTATAACAATCAAAAATTTATCAATGGAAAACCAGTTCATATAAATCATTCATATAGTATAATAAACAAATCATCTTAAAAATAGAATACATTCATTCTAAATGATTAAAGAATGAAACAAAAGGTATTTCAAAAATTAAAGGAAACTATACCAATGAAATAGAATCAACAAAATTGGAATTGTAATTTGACACTTATGATTAGTAAACCAGACAAATGAATAGTAAACTCTAAGATGAAGGTATAGTTAAAAGTTTGGAATCTTATAAATGAAATTATGATATAATTATATCATAGTAAAAAAAATTAATGATTTAAAATTTTTTAATTTAGTGTTGGTATTTTTAAGAGTCATAAATTTTTAAATACAATTTTATTATTAATTTAAAAAATTAAAAGAAAATTTATTTTTATAAAATTTAATCAGAAATTATTTTTTTGTAATTATGATTTTAAGATAATTGTATGAGATATTAAAATAATTTTTAAAAGTGATATAATTTTTTTTTTGAATTTCCAATTCATTATTTATTGAGAAATAATGATTTAATTTTAAAAGTAGATAACTCTTTTTTTAGAAAGTTATTTTAAAAAAGGTCGTAATTTCTGAATTCTAAATATTTTCAAAATGGTTGGGGTTTTTTTTGAGTTTCTTCTAAAATAATTAATGTCGTTTCTAAATAGTGAAATATGATAATTCATAAAATATGGTAAATACCATAATTTCTTATTCATTGTTGATTTGAATATACGGAAGGTACCATTTTTTTGAAATCACCTAAATTAATTAACATTTTTATTCACATTAATTATCACTACTTAATTTCATGAACCAAAATAATAAACAAAATATTAAAAAAATGATAAAACATCCCTATCATCCAACATAAATACAACCCAATAACGCCACTTCCCCTAAAGTGAAATAAGATTGGATTCATGAACAAATTTTTCTAAAATATATTCTATGTCTCCATAACCTCTTTCAAGAACCCTTGGTGACATTAAAATTATGAACTCAAGAGCCTCAAAGAGGTTCTCAAAAGATATGAATTGAAGAGGAAAAAACATCTTTCCTTTTCTTTTATTTATTAATAATTTATTTTATGTTCTTTTCTTATTCTTTAGTAACAAAAACTGATACAATTTTCTTGTTATCTTGAATATCTCATATATATTTTAATTTTCTAATTTTTATTTAATAATGCATCATCAAATTCATTCTAACTTAATTTGTTCAAAAAATGAAAACATTATCTGTGATATTTTAAATTATCACATTCAAAGATGAAAAGTTTTCAACATCTAATATAGTGTTCAAGGATAGTCCTAAAAGAATTTTAATTGTTGAAAAATATTATAATATATTTACTACATCTGATTTATCTTTCTTTAAACACGATACTCACATTAATTTATAAAATAATGAAAACTAGTTCATGATGATCTAGAAACAACACAATAGACATATACAATTATCCTTGGAAATTTATCTAATGATTCATCTTCATATCTAGAAAAAAATAATATATAATAAAAATTAAACTTATTTTTTTCATTAATTACATATATTTCAATTATTGTGAATTATACCTATTCTTATTGACCATCCATACTCATATACATGAGAACCAGTCATGAAAATATGAAAAAAAACACTATCGAATAATGAAATTGAACACTATAACTCAAAAATTCCATGAATGATATTAATAAAATTATAATATATAAATTACATTATTAAAAGGTTCCATAATTATTAATTTATGAATCTAATTTGATTATCCCATACATTAAGGTCAATTGTTGAAGAGTTTTTGACATTAGGTAAGGGATCCTCTTTGAACCTATTTTTTCTTTCTAGTTACTCCTACTTTATATTTTCCCTAATGTAATTCCACTATAATTTTTTTTAATTATTATAAAATATATTTATATGTTACAAATTTTTTTATTCATTTTGTATCATCCTTATTTTATGGGGAAATACATGTTTTTAAATGGTTTCCTTATTAATTCTTTCTAACAAGAAAGCCTGATTAAATGTAACTTCACAATTTATTACCCACTTTATGTTATCTACATAATATATTTTAATCCACCATATGTTTTTTAATGCCAATGATTTTATCATGAAAATCATTCTTGGTTCATTTATAATTTAATTCAAACAATTATTCATTTTCCATTTGAAAAAATATATAATATTTTCCTTTAATTATATAAGAATGATTTGTTTCAAATTTGTCATAAACACAATATTTACAATTTTTCACTTAATTGTAAAATAAATCAGGAATATCTATTCATATATTCATTATAAATTTCCGTGTTTGATTTATATCAACTATTCCATTATCACAATTATGAAATTTCTTTTTATACCCTATGAAAACATTATCATACACATTTATTTTCATGGGTAACCCTTATGATTATGATTAATTGTTTATGCATGAATATTCATGTGGAATACATCATCATGAATATATTACCATGGGTTAAACTATAGGGTGTTCCAATTAATTGAGTAATGTTTAGTCTCATGAGACTCAATGTGAAGTATTCGTGGTGGTTAGCCTCATATCATTCTCCATGTGCAAAAGTCTCTGTGATTTACCTTGACTCATACTACCCAATGAGAAATAATAATTGAATCATTATTTTATCATATTTCATTTTTAATACACATTACTATGATTCCATGATTCCATGTTATTATGTTCTATATTTTATACTTCCATATGTTTTTCCTTTTTAAGTCGTTATGTTATGCCTTCCAACCCATGTACTAACCATTTTTCCAATGCTTATTCAAACACTAGGTTTTTTAGCTCATTCCTTTTTTCATATATTCCCTTTGTAATACAATGAATATTTTAGGGCTGAATGGGTGATAATATCAAATTATTAAGATTAAATAGATTATTTTTTGGGGATTCATATTTTTTAATAATGTACATCGTCTTCTAAAGACTCTTTACTTTAAGATCCTTGGTTGTATTTTACGGTTAATTATGAATAATGTCACGTAGTAATATGTTTAATATTATATAGTTATTTTAGTGTTCATTATAGGAAGCTCTAGTTATATTTAGATTTTAAAAATATAGAACTCTAGTATGAACCATTGGAAATGATTGTGTATATGAAAACATCCCTAAATTTTGGTTATAATAGATTATGGGGATTATCAAGAAAACACATCCCTAAATAGATAATATAAGTGTATGTGGTTCAGGAAAATATATACCTACGCATAACAACTGCAACAAGATCTTCCAAGTCTGACTGAGGGTAACCTGGTATATGAAAACATGCCTTATTGTTCACCTAGTTTGACATTCCTAGCTGATATTCTTTTGAATATTCATACGATCATTAAAAATAATTTTTTAGTTAATAAAAATTTCTATAAGAATATATGTTCAGAAAATGATCAATGAAACCCATTATTTTAACCTAAGGAATCACAAATTTGTATATAATTTTATTTTATATTTTTATCCATTTATTCATATAGGTTTTGTTGTTTATTCTAACTAGTTATGTATTCAATTTATTAGTATAACATTCGTATTATTATTTATGGCCTAGAATATAAGAACATCTTCCAAAAATAATTTTGGTTGGAGATGTGATTATTTTCATTATGATATTCTAGATAAGATGTGAATGGGTTATCAAAACATTATGCTAGTACATTCTCAACTACCTGATGTTATGAATAATTACCTGAATCATGTTGAACTCCCTCCATATAATAAGATATAGAATATTGTAATTGAATATTTTATGTGGAAATTTTCTCCTATAATTATTGATTCTTATGAACCCTACCTCATGGAATAATGGTTACATCAATTTAAATGATATTCTATGTCCTCCATTGCACAAAAAAAATGTTTTGATGTGGGTCTGTCATTTTGATGGGGATTCTGATCATTGGTTGCAACTGATCAATTAAATGATTTGATTATAGGAATTTGATTCCATGGATATGATGTAATTTAAGAAGATGTTTTCAAAAAATATTTTCCCTGAACAGTTGTCCCCAAAATGGAAAGGGACTTCCTTAGGCTTAATAAAAAGGAAGTTGAGTCAATAAGGGTGTATTAAGTAAGCTTTAATAGGTTTTCATGGTAATCCTTTGGAACTGTCATGAATTCTGAATGAAGGGCGGGTCCCTTATTGAGAATAATAAAACATAGTCTACAAAATTCATTGTTAATCTGAGTCTTTGATATCTATGAGGATATTTTCCCTTGTGCACTTCAATTCAAAATGGAGATCAGAAAATTGCAGTGGTCTCATGGGTCTGATGAAAAAAAAGAGGCTAATGAAGTATAAAATAGATGGATCAATAGATTAATCCCATGATGGAAAGAAAAACCAATATCCCTCATGTCATATTTGTGGGATGAAGCATCCTAGGAACTGTCTAATGAGAACCATGAAATTATATAAATGATTATGAATGGGGGATATAAATAATAAATTCAGAAGATATATGAATAATTACACTAATGTGGAAGATGTGGAGAAGGGTTACATCAACACATAGCTTTTGGTGAAGTGTTTGAACAGTAGGGTACCTGAGAATTATGAGAACCACTTACCTAAGCAAAGTGATGTTAGAGGTAATCAACAAAAACAACTTCCAATGAAACAGGGAACAACATATTCTATCACTAATGATTTTTTGTTTCCTAAAAATGATTTTGTGAGAGGTAAAATTATTATACATTCTAGAATACTAAATTTAAAATTTTATTCTGGTTCTATGTTTTCCTTCATATCTAGAAAGTCTAGTAGAAATATTTTAACACCACCTCAAAATTTGGAGGTTGATTTAACTATGATAATAGAATATAGAGAAAGTATATCATCCAAAGTTTATAACTCATCATAAATTAATGTTAATAGATTGAACCTACCTGAAAATATTTTCATTAACCATTTTGTGGAGTTAGATTCTATATTGGGATTATATTGTCTATATTTATATAAATCCAACATCAACCTCAATTAAAGGGTTTTCACTCCTCACATTCTAAATCATACTCCAATTGTGTTCAAATATATGGATGAATGGGTAACTCATTCAGAACCATCGTCTCAAGTGAGGATATTAATCCTTTAGAGTAATAGTATTTATCAATATTGATTGAGACTAAAGAAAGAATCATGCTCAAATACATTATCATTGTGAGGGAAAAAACAATTTCTTCCATAAATAATTAATTGTTCTTCCCCTTGATCAATATGTAATGTTATCAATTGAAATTCTTCATAGATCTCTACATATATAAAAATAATCCCAATATGATGGCCACTATTGAGATGGAAGTGCTGAAGAAATAGTTGTAGGATAGTCTAGACAAGGGTTTTATAAAAAAATATTATTCACCATGGGGTTCAACAATGCTTTTAATTATTAATAATGGATGAATGAATCTCTATATTAATTGTCTTTATTACAATAAAATCAAGATAAAGGACAAATATCTGCTTCCCTGGATGGATTACTTGTTTGATTAGACATGTGGGGCCAGTTTTTTTCTTTAAGGGGAAACATGGGTCAGGATATCACTAGTTAAATATGGGGAAGGAATTTGTTCCCAAGTATTTATTTCAAATAAGTTATGAACACTATGAGTACATAGTGATTCCCTTCTGACACAATAATGATCATGAAATATTCATGGACATGATTCAGAGGGAATTTGTTGATTACCTTGAAATAATTATGGTAGTATTTATGGATGATATTATGACATTCTCATAGAGAATGGAGAATCATTAGGAGAATTTGAATAATCCGTTGAAGGCTTTATAAAGGGATAAAATATATGAATTGTGAAGTAAATGAAATTTTTGGATGAAGGAAGTATCTTATTTGGGTCATGTTATCACTAGAGAATAGATATTTCTAGAACCTTCCAAGAAAAATACAATTGAAGAGTTTCCCAGGCCAACATCTATAATAGATACCCATAATATTTGTTGGAAAATAATGAAATTACTGACAATTTTTGAATAAATTCTCATTGTTATGAAACACACTAAAACAGATGACTCAGAATGGAGTAACACATTTATAAACTAGAGAATGTGAATAATGAATTAAAGACATGAAGAAGATGTTAATCCCTCCACTAGTTCTCAAACTCCCAAAAGTGGGGGAAAACTTCTTGGCTTATATTTATGCTTCAATGAATTGATTTAGGCTATGTACTAATATAAAATATTAAATTTATAGCCTACGACTCATGATATGCATGATATGGTATTCGAATCTATGATATTTTCATTGAAATTATGATGGCATTATCTCAATAGAGAGAAGTCCGAGGTATATACTGATCAAAAGATTATAAAAAATATTTTCACATAGAAGAAGAATAATATGTGACTTTGGAGATTGTTATATCTAATAAATTATTATGAATTCTCAATCCACTACCATAGAAAGGATCCTGAATTTTTATTAATGATGATAATTGTGAAGGATCCAATCTTCATAAATTTTTAAGGGATGGACATGGGAATAATTAGTTAAAGAACGTCACAAATACATTCTATATTTTAATATCTTCCATTCCATATGGATAAAAATATAGATGCTCCAAGAAATTATGTAGAAATTCAAATTAATGTGGAAGCTATGAGAAATGTGAAATCCTTAGAGAAACAAATTGATGAGTTAGGCGTGGTATGATTTAGTTCAGGACTATGAGTACCATCTGATCTACAGATAATTAAGGAGGTTCTAAATACCACACATATCCCAACCTTTAATGATTAACTAGATATCACAAAGATGTATTGAGATCTATGGGAGAACTATTTTTTGGACAAAATAAAGAAGGATACTTCTGAATATACATCATGTTTATTGCTATGTCAGCAAGTGAATGTTAAAAGATAAAATTATAAGGGTATTAAGAAACTACTACCCATACAAACATGTTTGTGGGATAACATTACCGTGGAATTTGTTAGTGTAATTTTAAATAAATCCAGAGGAAACAATGCTATATGGGTTGTTTTGGATCATTTTACAAACACATCAATCTTTATCGCAATTCCATAGGACTTATAAGTAGATCAAAGTTCATGGGAATATTTTAGGGAAGTGGTAAGGCTTCATAGTGTACCCCTATTGATTTTATCTGGTGAAGACCTGAGATTCACCTACATGTACTATATAAGTCTCCAACAAGCTCTAATCATTGATATGAACTTTAGTATGACTTATCTTGCTCAAATAGATGGAAAATATGAAAAAACAACTCAGTCACTAGAAGAAATGTTGAGATTGTGTTCTATAGAATTCAAACGATGAAGGGACCAATATCTTCCACTGTTCGAATTACCCAACATTAATTATTTCCAATCTAGCATCTAAATAGAACCACATGATACCCACTGCATGATAATATGAAAAACAATAGCATGATTTGATGAAGTCTATGAATGTATTCTACAAGGACCAAAAATGGTCGAAGAAATAATGGGAATGGTGAAATCCCCTAAATAGTGCATCATATAAGCCCAAATATGAAAAAAGAGTTGTGTATAAAATCATTTATGATACGTTATGTTAATGGTTGGAGAGATGTTATTCCTCTAAATATCTGCATGTTAGAGGATCATGATATTTTGTAAGAAATGAAAGATACATCCCAAAACCATCAGACACTTCGATATCCTTGATCATGTTGGAGCTATGTCCTATCGAAGAGAACATCCACCAACCATGTCCCAAATACTCGATTCATTCCTTGTATCCCTCTTGTATGTACACAATACCTCACATGTACTAAATTCAGAGGTGGTACTATAAGAATATGGTCCCTTTTACAAGGAGTTTCCATTGATGATCTTGTATGATAGGGATAATGTTCTACTAAACAAGACCTCTCACATGGTCAATGTACTGTAGCAGAACAATAAGTACGGAGAGGAAACATGGGAAATAAATGATGTGATGAAGGAGGATATTTCTTACCTTTTCCCCCTTAGTTTGTAATGAGAATTTTTGAGGAGGTAATTTCATAAGGGGGGAGAATGTAACAGTCTAGTTAAATTCAAGGGATGTAATTTTCATATAATTATGACAAGTAGTATAATCACAAAAAAGAATCACATTAAGAAAACTATACAGACATTATAAATGAACAATGAATTAATTAAGAGGTTTTTATAGAAGCTACGGAAACTATACCGATTGAATATTATATATATGTTTTATGAATTTTATAAATTAAAGTATGATATAATTATATAATAGTATAAATAAAAAAATGTTTTAAAAATTTTAAACTAATTGTTGGTATTGTTTAAGTCATAAATATTTAATTACAATGTTTTGATTAATTTCATAATTTTAATGAAAATATATTTTCAAAAATTTTATTCATAAAATAAATTTTTTGTTCATATGATTTTATGAAAATTTAATGAGAACATAATTAGTTTTTCAATGTTTTATAAAATCAGTTATAATTTTATATTATTTATTTTTTATGTAAATGTTGATTTAATTTAAAATTTTAATTTATCTTATAAAGAAAATAGTTTTCATAAAACGGAGTTCAGTTTTTATTTTTACACTAAAAAACTATTAGGGTGAGTGTTTGTGTTTTTTTCTATAACACATTATTTTTTAGTTAATAGTTAAATATGATAATTTTCTATAAATTCTAAATACAAATTTTTTTTATTTATTGTTAATGTAAGGATGAATTAAGAACCATTGGATTGAACTCACATACATTAGATACTATATATAGTCATAAGCATCTTCATTATTACTTTACACGATCAAAATTAATAAAATAATAACTAAAATAATGAGGAAACACATGTATCCTCTACTATAAATACAACCCATGAACACATATTCTCCTAACACAACTCAAGCATTAAGACTTTTCCAAATTCAGGTCAAAAATCTTCCAAATCCCCTACCCTGCATCAAAGATCCCTTAGCCTGACTAAAATTCGAAACTCAAGTCTATCATCCAGTTTCTCACGTAGAAGAATTCAATAGGTAAAAAGAACTTTCATTTTCTCTAATTTATTTATAATTTATTTTATTTTCTTATTATCTCCCCACATCCCCAATTAAAATTTTAATTTTAACTATAGTATACCACATATATGGTAATTATATTATGTCTGTGGAATAATCCATCATCGTTTATTTTCCTCCCCTTGATTTTAGAAAAAAATAACATTGTTACTGATTTGTTAATTTATCACATATAAGGACAAAAAATTTAAATTATTATCACCATATTAATGAAAATTCATGAAATCATTTTTATATTTCAACAATATTATTATATATAAATTATAACTTATTCAATGTCCTAGAACCATAATATGTAGATGAAATTTGAAAATATAACAAAACATGTTTGTGACGATCGAGAAACCGCCAAATTTTCATAAATAATTGTTATTAGTTAACTATCTAATGATTAATTCTCATAATGGAAAATAATAAAATTCAAATTAAACCCATTTTTTACATTAATAACATATAATTTTAATTTTAGATAATTATACCCATCCTTTATGAAATTCCATACTCCTTTACAAGTGAATATATCATAAAACTAAAAAATTGAACACTCACGAATGAGGAAATTTAACAGTATAACTCATAAAAAATCATAAATTAATATAATAAAATAATTATAAATCAATTAAATGTATAAAATTGTTCTAAATTATTAATTAATGAACCTAATTTTAATATATAATATATTAGGAACAATTGACAAACTATTTCAGACATAATGTATGCGATCAATTATGATCCTCTATTTTTCACTGTGTTACCGTTTATATCTCATTAACCCAATGTATTTAATATTTATTTTTATGTAATAATTCTAAATTATCTGTATATTTCCCAAATTCTATTAACCCTATTGTATTATAATTATTTTATTGGTAAATACATGTTTTAAGATGGTTCCTTTCAAAATTCTTTACAAAAAGCAAGCCTAATTAAAGGGAACATTCTAATTTAATAAATTTTTTCATTTGATCTTCATAATCTGTTTTGAGACAGAATTTATTTTCCAAAGACACTAATTTTATAATTTAATACTAAATTGGTACACTTCTGGATTTATGTAAACAATTACGCCTTATCGTTTTTAAATAATATTTAATATTTTCCATAAACCTCAATTTTTTTTAATTTTTAATGATTTCTAAACTAATTTTTTATATGTTTTCACTTCAGTTTGACATCACTTATAATGATCCATGACTATATCCCTTATCAGTTTTCATGTATGATTTAAATCCCTTCTTTCATGTACACCATTATGATATTCTCTTTTTCTATTCCTTATGACGTGATTGTAATACCAAATTTTTTCATGGGTAACCCTTATGATTATGTTTGATTCTAATGGTCTTATTCTTCTTCTGGAACACATATTAATAAAAATATATATAATTGGTGTTCCCAGATTGTTCTACAATTCATTTTTTAATTATTTTTCCCATGATACAACATTTGAAACAGTCTTCTTGGTTAAACATGACTCATACTCCTTGTACAACAGTATAGGGGGTTAGTCTTGAATCATACTAATCCATGTGAAATGGCCCTTTACTCATGATTATATCATGTATTATTTTTCTACCACATTAATCTTATTCAATTATTATTTGTTACCATGTTTTTTATTTTAATCATTCATATTTTATTTCATTTTTCTGTCATAATGTTATGAATTATATCCCTTATACCCCACTTAATTCTTGTGATTATCCCCTTATTGGGTTTTTATCTCCTACTTTTTTCATGTATTCCTTAGGTTGTCCTATGATAATAGAATTTCTCAAGGGGAGATATGATCTCAATATGAAATTATATAAATAATTTTTTTTTGGTTTCACATTTTTTAGTTATGTTCCAAATCATCCAAAGACACTAGACATCAAGATCAATAGTTTTCCATGATGGTTAATTATGATTAATATTATGTTATAATATGTGTGAAAGGATATATTCATTTTAGTCGTCATTATTTGAAATAAAAATTTTGAATAATAAGATTTCATTCATTAAAAAAAAGAAAAACAATTTTCATTTTAGTTTCAAACAACTGATTTCTATAATTGAGAGAATGTATATTTTATAAATCAAAAGAAAAATCTGTAAAAAAATCAAATCAAATATCTATTATGTATGGTATAACAATAATTATAATTTCTCTATTTTATCTATCACAATAACATTTTGTGATAGATTTACAAACAATTTAGTGACATTTTAATTTTTTTGTAAAATGATTTACTAATAGAAAATGAACAATTACTAACAGATTACCCATGTTGTAAAAATCTAATTTTTTTTATTGAAATATGATATTGAAATATTAAGTATATATATATATATTATTCTATTTTATCATGATATTTCATGAGATGTGGAATATGACAAGATGGAATAGGTAAAATTTGAGAGTGTGCACCTATATTTACATGTAGTTTACCATTACATAGAATTATAAATAATATTTTATCCGTTGAATGAGGGGTTTTTTACTTTTATATGGCTTTGACACTACCCTTATATTGCATCAAATGGTCCACATTACCCTTATGTTAGGTTTTGGATATCGTTATAAATGTTTTTAGGGATAATACCCTTATTGTAGCAATATTATGACATTTATGTGATATTTGAAACTAGAAATTATCATTATGTATAGATAGGTGTAACCTTATATGAGAATTGAGTTTCATGATTTTCCATTATGTGATGTTATGTTACCCTTATATGTGGTTGTTTTAGCCTTATGTGAATATATGATTAACCTTATTTACCTTGTTGACAGAGTAGGTTGACCATACATAAGTGCTAGAGCACCTTAACATAGGTACTATATGATTATTACACAGTATAAGAAATCAAAACAAAAATAAAGAACATTTTACAACAGGGATATATCTATTGGTAAAAGTATATTTTCTATTTCTAAAGAGTTTTATGAAACAAAATTATCTCATCACTAAACTTTTGGTAAATGTTATGTCTCTAAATGTTATAAAAACTAAGAAAAATTTCACTATTGCCATTGTAATAACAAAATAAAATAAAATAAAATATATGTTTCTTAAAATATTTATTGACATATTGATATGACATATTTATCTATTGATAATATTTTAACCAACATTTATCATTCTATCGATAATATAATTAATAATATTATAATAAATAATGATAATTAATATCTATTTATAAATTATTTCTTAAATAAAATATCATGTGCAGGTATTCCAATTTTTTGGGACAACATTTTATATTAGATTATTTCATATAAAAATACATTTTTTATTATTTATATAATAATTATTAAATAAGGTTATCTGAAACTTTGAAAAATCATATCTTTATATGATGAAATATGTTCAAACATAATTTAAAAACATGTTCATCTCATACAATGGGTATAACTATCCTTATTCAGATAGTATATGAAATCGATGCTTGTAAACAAGTCCACTTTCTTCCAAGACTCTTTTCTAGAACATGTTCTTCTTGGTGTATGTAGATGTCTAGGAGATGGTTGTCAATGTTTTTGTTCACCAAGAAGACCACTTTATATTTATTCCAGGTCCCATTTCATGAACTTGTACTTAATGATACATGTAGAAATCTATTATATAGTTGACAGTGTCGTGATTCACAACTGATGTAATAAAGTACCCATTAATACACTTGTGGATGAATGTATTTCATTCCCTGTATCGCACAGAAAAAAATATAATATTATAAATCATGAAATAGTCGAACTGAAGTTCATTACAAATAATTAATATATAATTATCAAATAGGTTTTAATAAATTACTATTGGTTCAACTAAGAATCACTAATATCATAACAAGATCACAACAACAATGTTTATTAGTCCAATTCAATTTACTGGTATATATACATTTCAAAAATGTGTTTGTACAACAAGGAGAAATATGATACATATTAAAATGAAACTAGAACCAGTATTTGTTTCAATTATATTCTCAAGGGAGATTCTAGATTTTTTATATTCGACCAGAATAAACAATCATTCATGAAATCAAGGTCCCATTTTGTGTGTGGTAGTGGTTCACAATACAACCTGTGCAATGTGACCAACTCTGATAATGAATTCAAGAGAGCCCTAGACCACCACAATACCCTATGGTTTCAATTATGTCGATATCTGGAATCCAGTCTACCAGGATAAACTGGTAAAAAAAAATTTCTCAACCTATCTAAATGATGTAATGTTTATTAACGTGTATTCAAATAAATTCTTAACATAAAATTTCTTAATCTAGATTCTTACCCCCATAAAATCATGTTTTAGTTATCAAAATATTATTGAAATAAAAACCCAATCATTTTATATAAATCCTTACAATTGATGAAATTATTTATAGAATTCATGTAATTTAATAGTTTACGTAACATTAATGTAAAATCCCATGATATTTTTAGAAATATTGGATACAATAAGGTCAATTAAGTACAATACAAATACATTTTGTATGATAATGTGGATTTATTTTAGAATAATATAAAATTGAACACTACTTTCCCATGGATTAAGTCAATCAAATTTCTAATTTTTGTTGAAAATTATGCTATCTATTTGGATGGACTATATTATCATAAAAATAATATTTTCATAAATTTTATTTTACTTGAAATATCCTAAAAATTATAATAGCTAGTGGAAACTTTAAAAAAAATATTACCTAGGACTTAAGCCAGTGATATAACTCCTTCTCCTTCATGGTCCAGAAGTGGGTGTTCCCAAACATTTAATTTGTGACTATGTATAAGGCCCTAGCCTTAAACCTTACATAATCTTGAGTTATTACAAGATTAATCATTGAGGATCTTTTCAAGTTTAGAGTTTTAGAGAATTAGATCATAAAACATACATTACATTCCACATTTAAACAAAGTGGTTACATAATAGATAGTATTAATTTTTTTCCATCAACGGAAACATATTTAAAAAGAAAGCATGGATTCTTTCCTAACACATCCTTAACACTATCATCACATCATGTACCTTTCCCTTGACCTATGAAAAACATTTTAAAAACATGGGATGAGCATAAAAATCTCAGTAAGGTTTATAAAAATATGGAAAGGAAACATGAGTTCATATATACATAAGACTGAAATCATACTTTACCTATAAAACATAGGAACTTTAACATACCTCATAAAATCATGAATAAATCATATAAATAATAAGACATAAAAGGTGACTCGAGGCATTCATAACATTATTACATAGGGAGTAACCCTCTTGGTTACGTTTGGAATACCCACCACAGTATATTCCCTAAATCTCTTAGGAGAAACCTTAACGTTTCACTCCTTTGCATTACCCAATGCGTTGGATAGCTATATCGGGCTCTCCCACCCTTAGTTTATCACGGAACCACCCATCTTCATAATAATGCCCAATAACCATAACATAATCGTATCACATAAAACTTGCATACAGAAAACATAAAATTTACACTTTTCAATCACAAGATATCAATAAAAAACATTGATATAATAACATTATGAAAACCATTTTCAATACCAAAATAAAATAAAAGTAAAACATGGTATTTATTTTTCTTTTTAAAAAAAATTATGGCTTGTAGAGGAAGCCGAAACTCAAATAATGGTCACGGTGGTGGAGAAGTCATTGTCGCCGCATACATACGACTAAAACATTCCCTTTTTAAGTTAGTAAAATGCTTTGTATAAAAAATATTCCTTTCGAATAAACGTAAAATTCAAAGGGTTTTATACACCGTATAAAATAATGTTGTGTATAAAATAAAATATTCCTTAATGAAATGAGATTGAGACGAAGTCCCATACAAAGACGGTATCCTTGGATTAAGGATAAATCAATTACATAATTATGTGTGACAAAATAATACACCAAATATAAGTGGATATTAACTGTAAAACAATTAGAGGTTATTAACACATATTCATAGAACGACATATTCAAGGAGTACAAGATTATCCCAATGAATCAAATTTGGGTTAAGAAGTTCCCTTGCAAAAATTTGTCAGCGTAACGGCGTCACTTCAAAATTCAGAAAATGAGTTGATGAGAGATAAAAAAGGGTATCTAATCACTTGAACATAAAATTTACTTCAATAAGGATATATGAGAACATATCCCAACATAACAATATTTAAATTAAATGACCCAACAAAAGAAGTCTTTTAAAAAGAGGAGGGTGAAAGGTTCCCTTACCGACTTGGGTTTTTTTCGAAACATACACCCCATGAAAGAAGGACAATACATCATTGATGTAAATACTCAGAAATGAAGTTATATTACACAAAGAGTAGAATAATGGGATGTACATACACCACTCAAAGTAAATTGTGGCAAATGTAGCATAAATCTCACGGGAATAAAAGTGAGATGAAAAATCCCTTACGAAAACTCGGCAGCCTAATGGCGCCACTTAAAACATCCAAAATGGATTGATGAGAGAAAATAGTGTCTCTCATCATATTAACATAGTGTTTACAGAAATAGGAATATAAAATAAAATCCCCCAACATAAAAAAATAGGATCTTAAAAGAAGTGACAAAAAGGATAGTACTTAAAAAGAAAGAGAGAGGTTAGATCTCTTACGAAAATTCAGCAGCCTAACAGCGCCACCCAAAACTTCCAAAATGGATTGATGAGAGAGAATATGGTCTCTCGTCATATGAACAATAAAAATTACAATATGATTAATATAAAAGAACATCCCAATAACAATAAATATGTGTTTTAAAAGGAATGACCTAAAAGAGCGTACTTAAAAAGAAAGAGAGGAGTAGGATCCCTTACCTTGGGTCCGACTTGACTCGATCGTTCATTAATCTCCGGAATAATAAAATTGAGTAAATTTATACTTCCTTAAGAACCTTTTTCAAGTTAATTATTCCTTTTATATAACTTATTACCATGAAATAAACATTATGTAATCATTTAAGTTAATAATG
This sequence comes from Viscum album, assembly GCA_963277665.1. Lineage (NCBI taxonomy): Eukaryota > Viridiplantae > Streptophyta > Magnoliopsida > Santalales > Viscaceae > Viscum > Viscum album. The sequence goes on along the minus strand of OY728121.1, from coordinate 1,146,719,201 downwards.
TTTGTTTTGTAGATATTTGGTTCTTAAGTCGAAAGTGGACTTCTTACAATTACATGTTGTTCGTGTGGTCAAAGGTTAATTATATACAGAAATGTATTCATGATTTAGATATCATATATATCATATATATCCACTACATTAATGCATTTATAATATTACATAACATTTAGAGTTAAGAAATGAAATGCACCGTTCATGGAGACGGTAAGCCATACGTACGCATGAACGCTACTTCCATTTCTATTTCATATTTAATGGAAGTAAAACATAATGATACATAATATTATTTTAATTCCAGTATGGTATCATATATAATATCATTATATATATACTTTATACGTACCACCTGTGGTATTAACGAATCAAATCATTTTGAGGGGGAAATAGTCTGGGCTTCCATAAATGAAGATATCACGTTTACCCATAATGGAAACCATAAAGGTATGCCATAAATGAAAAAAACATAAGCTTAAGTAAAACACAAACATATTAGATATCATATATATTTATAGTTTCATATTAATGTCCACCTTAGAATGTGTTAGAGGAATGTTGTACAATCATCGTTTCAGGAGGCAGAAATTCGCCATCAATGGAAACAATATGTTCTTTAACCATTAGATGTTGGTGTGTGTAAGTGTAGCTCGAATCCTTCTTATAAAAACATACTAGTATATTTAAGATAATGGATGTGTTACAAAATAAATGAATAAAAAGAGTTTAGGGGATTGGAGAAGAAAAATAAAACAAAAGGACTCAAGCGAAGACATTACCTTAAAATCGGGTAACTTCCTTTGATTTGAGCTCAAGGGCTTCCTTGGAAAGAATTCTTCCCAATGTGAGGATTCAAGGAGTTAGAGAGGGATGTGGAGAGACAAAATGGGCAGGTTTTGGCCGAGCCAAAGGCTTTGGAAGTGTTGGTAAGGAGGTAGAGGTGGGGGCCTTTTATAAGAGGAGAGAAGGGGCACTCTTGGAAAGGTATAAAATGTAACTTTATTTTCAAATGAGTTTCGGATTTTAATGGTCCCACATTGATGTGTTTCTAGGATAAGGTGATAAGGGTTCTAAATCCACCCATCCAATTGGTTTTGGACATGTGTAGGTCTTATATTTTACATTATCATTCCATTTTATTTAAATAGTTAAATATGAGGTCATCGTCGCATCATCATGATGTCATAAATAATTTAATTTATTTAATATCTAAAAATAATAAAAACAACTACTATGATGTAGGAAATATTTTTATCTTTCCAATGGATATTTATAGTCCAAATTATCATTTATTTAGACAAAATTAAAAATAATTTACTTAGGTGATACATTCTTTGTTACATTTAACATTCTTTAAAAATAAAATGATAAAAAGTCACTTTCTCACAAAAGTGATTCCATGGGGCCCCCATGTTTGGCACAAGGCATCCCATGGTCAGCCATGAGACAACCAGTATCCTTAGGACACATTTTGTGGTCATTTTTTATTATTATGATATTATCTTATTATCATTAACTACCCGATTACTCATTAATCAAGATAATTAAAGATAATTACCGTCGTTACTATTCATAATGTCCAAAAACAAAAGAGTCTTAGTTACATAATTTGGACCTTCTGATTCCAAATATGTAATTCATTTTACCAAATTCCAAACACATATATTTCAATAATTAATTTTAAAAAACTTACCGTTGTCAAAACAAATAGCGGGTTTTTTAGAAACAATATTTATGAAAAGATTGGCACTTGTTTATGCCTAATTCCAAAGTGAAATTAATCCTAATGACCATCATTGAATTACATGGTAATAATATATTATAATTACCCTTTAAACCAAATTAAAAAGATAATATTACCATATAATTAAATTATATGAAAAAGCAGTTTTGATGTAAAATGCAGTATTTTTCACTATTCATTGAAAAATGAACATTGCCAGAAAAATACCAAAAATTAACCCAAGGTAAATTTCAATGTCCCAATCATAAATAATATGTTTATTTTGAAAAATAGAGCTTATAAAATTGTCAGAAAGTGGATTTAAAATGGGTTCTCCATCAAAAGGCGGTTAATCGACCTTTTAAAGAATATTAGAATGTTTATGCTTAAAAACTGGATTCATTTTCATTTTTAATCCTCTAACATTTATTGTAAAGAGTAAAAATATTTGAAAAACATATATAATCATTTTGTAGTTAGTTCTGTTCATTCCCTCCATTACAACGGCTAGGTGTTAACTACCATTTAAAATAATATTATTTTATTATTAGAGTGCAATGTAAGATTCCAAAGAAACTTGTTGTTGTGTGTTGGGTACGCCATCGAGCATAGAATCCCCTTTAAAGTTATATTAATATTTTATTCACAAATATGGATAAATGTGAAAATGTCATACTCTTTATTTACCTGGGGTGTTATATCCTTCCCCCCTTTTGGGAATTGCGTCCTCACAATTTTTGATATTGGGATTGGAAACTTCATTGGAAATCCCACATCGGAACAAGAGTCAGTAAAATAATCACTTTTAAAAAATAAAGACAGATAACTACAAAGGTCACCCAAGTTAACCCATACTAGGATTACAAGTATGAAAATACAGACATGGAAGGAAAAAACAAAGGGTCATGTTCTGATGGAGAGTGATAGTAAACATGTATAGGAGAAAGTTAACCATAAGAAAATCACAAACGTGTGATGGGTTAAACTGTATTCGATTCCCCAGTAGGAAAAGATAATAGACAACATTTTTTTTAAGTTACTTTTTATTGAGGAATTTATTCATAAGGATACATAATCACATATCATGTTGACTTTCAACTTTTACTAGATTCCTTAATCAAACTCATATTTTCTCCAAAAGATGAGTATTTAGGAAGACTTGTTCGCATTTAGAGTACTATAATAAATTTCTAGATAATCACCTAATCCACAATAGAGAACTATATACTTCCCAAGTCTTTAGACTCTAACCAAAACCAAAACCAAAAAAGGATAGTACAAGATCAGATAATCTAGAAAAGGATAACCCTTTATAAAAAGAAAATCTATTCCTAATCTCCAAAATTTGTCCAACAAACCCCAATGTTCAACGAGGACCATTCGATAAACAATTTTCCCATAAAAATTCATCAAAGTAAACCAAACTAAGATTGAAACCCAAATATTTGAAGAGTTTAGTCACATAGTCTTCCATGTTAAATCATAACATTTATCTTCAAACAACATCAGTTGCTTTTAATGTCTCGTATTGAAAAGTAATTAACCTAATCACATACCCTCCATGATAGGTTAATAAATTTCCATAGATAACACAAAATCAACTTACTCTTAATTCATAAAATCAACTAACATAAAAGAATCAGTCAAACTAACCAGGGACTTCACGTAGTCTCATGGTAGGCGATAAATAGCAGTTGCACTTTGGTTGTGGGTTCGATTCCCACAGCTTTGTCCGATGCGACAGGTTGTCACACGGTCTACGTGTTGTCCTTTTTCCAAAACTATATAATTCTCAAATCATTCCCCAAAAAGATATAAAATAATCAAAAATAACCATAACATAATTTAACCTCAATTTTACCTCATGCCTTTCACTTCCATCATAACCTATAGTAACCCATAATTACCTCAAAAGTAAGGATCATATAACCCAAATGGTTCTTTATAACTATTTCCACAAAAGAATAGATAACTATTCCTTGAATAAAATTTTCATATATTAAACATCAGGGTTACACATACTATAAAAAGTCTTCTAATGTAACTCCACCATCAAAAGAGACTTAATACTCTTAATAATTTCACCATAACTCTTGAATCCCTTATATGTTGACATCTTACTCATTCAATATTCTTCATGATCCATTAACCATTCCTTTACAACTTATTCTGAAATACTTCTTTCCTACAGACAAAATCATGAATCATATCCTAAGATTACAAAATAGGAAAACAATAGTTATGAAATAATCCAAACCTTTGATTGGTCATTTTAAGTTTCTTCATCCTCAATCGGAATGGAATTAGGTATTGGTAAATGAACATTTGTACGATCTTGGTGATCCCATTCACAAAACATCTTCATTGGACATGTGTTTTCATAATTACCTTGCACACCACATTTAAAACATGCAGTTGATCCCTCAGAAATAACTTCATTCCCTTTCCTCGAGTAAACTGGATGCTTCCTTTTTTCCATGGCATGTTCTTGCTTTATGACCTTTGTTTCCACATATATAGCATATTTCTTCCCCTTTGGAACATTTGCTTAGGTGTTTCTTTCCACATTTTTGACACATAGGTTTTTGAACACACTTACCTTTATGATTATTACCTGTAGTTCCGTAGGGATTTTTTTCTCACATATATGATGCCTTCGAGAAATCACCAAGTTTTAGGTGGTCAATCATGACTGCAGATAGTTGGTTGAAGAAAATCACAAGAGTTATCATTGCAGCTCCCATATCATTTAGTTGCATGCTCAAAAAACTGTCACAGTTTCCTTCACATCCACTGTTACTTTGGTGCCTGCTAGATCCAGCCATTTACTAAAACCACAAAGGTAAGTGTGAGTATATAAAAAAACCCATAATGTACTAATGAGGAATATAAACACTAAGATATACTTACTCATTCACTTTATCTAAAACTATGACTCTTTCTGAAATCCTAACCATTATGGTAATGTCACTTATGCTTAAAGAATACCCTAACCTCTAAAGTTATCTAAACCAACCTCTGATACCAACTATGATGCCTCAACCTTAAACCTTACTTAATCTTGAGTTATTACAATATTACACATTGAGGAACTTTTCAGGTTTTGAGTTTTATAGAATTAGATCATAAAACTTGCATTACATTCCACATTTAAACAATGTTGTTACATAAAAGACCATATTAATTTTTTTCCATCAACAGAAACATATTTAAAAGGAAACCATGGATTCTTTCTTGACACATCCTTGAAACTATCATCACATCATGTACCTTTCCCTTGACCTCTGAAAAACATTTCAAAAACATGGGATGAGCATAAAAAGCTCAGTAAGTGTTATAAAAATATGGAAAGGAAACATGAGTTCATATATACATAATAATAAAATCATACATTACCCAAAAAACATAGGCACTTTAACATACCTCATAAAATTATGAATAAATCATAGAAATCATAAGACATAAAAGGTAACTTGAGGCATTCATAACATTCTTACATAGGGAGTAACCCTCTTGGTTACGTTTGGAATACTCACCACAGTATATTCCCTAAATCTCTTCTGAGAAACCTTAATGTTTCACTCTTTCATGTTAACCAATGCATTGGAGAGCTATATCGGGCTCACCCGCCCTTAGTTTATCACGGAACCACCCGTCTTCATAATAATTCCCAAGAACCATAACATAATCATATCACATAAAACATGCATAAAGGAAACATAACATTTCCACTTTTCAATCACTAGATATCAATACAAAACATTGATATAAAAACATTATGAAAACCATTTTCAATACCAAAATAAAAGAAAATTAAAACATGGTATTTATTTTTCTTTTTAAAGAAGGTATGGCTTGTAGAGGAAGCCGAAACTCAAATAATGGTCACTGCGGCGGAGAAGTCATTTTCGCCGCATACATACGACAAAGACATTCCCTTTTGTCATTTAGTAAAACGCATTGTATAAAAAATATTCAATTCGGATAAACGTAAAATTAAAAGGGGTTTATACACCGTATAAAAGAAGGTTTTGTATAATACAAAATATGCCTCAATGATAGGAGATTGAGACAATGTCCCATACAAAGTCAGTATCTTTGGATTAAGGATAAATCAATTACATAATTATGTTTGACAAACTAATACACCAAATATATGTGGATATTAAGTGTAAAAAAATGATAGGTTATTCACACATATTCATATAATGACATATTCATGTAGTACAAGCTTATCCCAAAGAATCAAATTTGGGTTAAGAAGTTCCCTTGCAAAAAAATTCAGCCTACCGTCGTCACTTCAAAATTCAGAAAATGAGTTGATGAGAGATAAAAAACGGTATCTCCTCACTTGGACATAAAATTTACATCAATAAGCATATATGATAACATATCCCAACATAACAATATGTAAATTAAAAGACCCAACAAAAGAAGTCTTTTAAAAAGAGGAGGGTGAAAGGTTCCCTTACCGACTTGGGTATCTTTCGAAACATACACCCCATGAAAGAAGGACAATACATCATTGATGTAAATACTCATAAACAAATGTATATTACACAAAGAGTATAATAATGGGAAGTACATACACCACTCATTGGAAAGTTTGGAAAATGTAGAATAAATCTCACGGGAATATAAGTGAGATGAAAAATCCCTTACGAAAACTCGGCAGCCTAACAACGCCACATAAAACTTCCAAAATGGATTGATGAGAGAAAATAGGGTCTCTCATAATATTAACATAAATTTTACAGAAACAGGAATATAAGAGAACATCCCCCAACATAACAAAGAGGATATTAAAATAAGTGACAAAAAGGAGAGTACTTAAAAAGAAAGAGAGGGGTTATATCTCTTACGAAAATTCGGCAGCCTAACGGCGCCACCCAAAACATAAAAAATGGATTGATGAGAGAGAATAGGGTCTCTCATCATATGAACAATAAATATTACATTAAGATTAATATAAAATAACATCCCAATAACAAGAAAGATGAGCTATAAAAGGAATGACATAAAAGAGTGTACTTAAAAATAAAGGTAGGAGTAGGATACCTTACCTCGGGTCGGACTTGACTTGATCGTTCTTTAATCTCCTAAATAATAAACATGAGTTAATTTTTACTTCCTTAAGATCCTTTTTCAAGTTCATTATTACTTTTATATCATTTATTACCATGTCATAAACATTATGTAATCATTTAAGTTAATAATGATTGTTTTGTCAATATTTGGTTCTTAAGTCGAAAGTGGACTTCTTACAATTACATGTTGTTAGTGTGGTCAAAGGTTCATTATATCCAGAATTTTATTCATGATGTGGATATCATATATATCATATATATCCAGTACATTCATGCATTTATAATATTACATAACATTTAGAGTTAAGAAATGAAATGCCACGTTCATGGAGACGGTAAGCCGTACATACGCATGAACACTACTTCCATTTCTATTTCATATTTAATGGAATTAAAACATAATGATACATAATAGTATTTTAATTCCAGTATGGTATCATATATAATATCATTAAATATATCCTTTATACGTACCACATATGGTATTAACGAATCAAATCACTTTGACGGGGCGGTAGTCCGCACTTCCTTAAATGAAGATATCACGTTTACCCATAATGGAAACCATAAAGGTATTCCATAAATGAAAAATAAATAAGATTAAGTAAAACATAAAAATATTAGATATAATATATAAATATAGTGTCATCTTAATGGCCACCTTTTAATGTGTTAGAAGAATGCTGAACAATCATCGTTTCAGGAGGCAGAAATTCGCCATCCACGGAAATAGTATGTTTTTTAACCATTAGATGTAGGTGTGTGTAAGTGTAGCACAAATCCTTCTTATAAAGACATAATATTATATTGAAGATACTGTATTTGTTACACAATAAATTAATAAAAAGTTTTTAGGGGGATGGAGAATAAAAATAAAACAAAAGTACTCAAGAAAACACATTACCTTAAAATCGGGTAACTTCCTTTGATTTGCGCTCAGAGGAATCCTTGGAAAGGATTATGCCCAACGTGAGGCTTCAAGGAGTTAGATAGGGATGTGGAGAGACAAAATTTTCAGGGGTTGGCCGAGCGAAAGGCTTTGGAAGTGTGGGTAAGGAGGTAGAGGTGGGGGGCCTTTTATAAGAGAAGAGGAGGGGCACTCTTGGAAAGGTATAAAATATAACTTTAGTTTCAAATGATTTTCGGCTTTTAATGGTCCCACATTGATGTGTTTCGAGGATAAGGTGATAAGGGTTAGAAATCCACCCATCAAATTGGTTTTTTACATGTGTAGGTCTTATATTTTACATTATCTCTCCATTTTATTTATATCATTAAATAATGAGGTCATCTCTGCATCATCATGATGTCATAAATAATTTAATTTATTTAATGTCTAAAAATTATAAAAAAAAATACTATGATGTAGGAAATCTTTTTATCTTTACAATTAATATTTATAGTCCAAATGATCATTTATGTAGACAAAATTAAAAATATTTTACTTAGGTGATACATTCTTTGTTACATTTAAAATTTTTTAAAAATAAAAAGATAAAAAGTCACTTTCTCACAAAAGTGATTCCATGGGGCCCCCAAGTTTGGCACAAGGCATACCATGGTCGGCTATGAGACAACCAGTATCCTTAGGACACATTTTGTGGTCATTTTGTATTATTATGATATTATCTTATTATCTTTAACTACCTGATTACTCATTAATCAAGATAATTAAAGATAATTACTATCGTTACTATTCATAATGTCCAAAAACAAAAGATCCTTAATTACATAATTTGGACCTTCTGATTACAAATATGTAATTCATTTTTCCAAATTCCAAACACATAAATTTCATTAATTAATTTAAAAAAACTTCCCGTTGTCAAAACAAATAGGGGGTTTTTTAGAAACAATATTTATGAAAGGTTTGGCACTTGTTTATGCCTAATTCTAAAATGAAATTAATCCCAATGACCATCATTGAATTACATGGTAAAAATATATTCTAATTACACTTTAAAAAAAATTAAAAAGATAATATACCCATATAATTAAATTATATGAAAAATCAGTTTTGATGTAAAATGCAGTATTTTTCACTATTCATTGAAAAATGATCATTGTCAGAAAAATACCAAAAATTAACCCAAGGTAATTTTCAATGTCCCAATCATAAATAATATGTTTATTTTGAAAAATAAATATTATAAAATTGTCATAAAGTGGATTTAAAAGGGGTTCTCCATCAAAAGGTGGTTAATCAACCTTTTAAAGAATATTAGAATGTTTACGCTTAAAAACTGGATTCATTTGCATTTTTAATCCTCTAACATTTATTGTAAAGAGTAAAAATATTTGAGAAACATATATAATCATTTTTTAGTTAGTTCTGTTCATTCCCTCCATTACAACGACTAGACATTAACTACCATTTAAAATAATATTATTTTATTATTAGAGTGCATCGTAAGATTCCCAAGAAACTCGTTGTTGCGTCTTGGGTACGCCATCGAGCATAGAATCCCCTTTAATGTTATATTAATATTTTATTCAAAAATATGGATAAATGAGTTAACATTATTTATGTTTTTTTCCACAACAAAATGAGAAGTCCAAAATTTATTATAATTTTAAAGAACAATTTCCAAACAGATATCCCTTATTATGGGAATAAATTTTATGATTCATTACATTGTTTAACAACTAATAAAATATCAATTTTTTTTAATGAAATTACCTTTTGAATAACATTAAAAATTATTATTTTCAAATAATGAAATAAATATTAGTATTAATGTCAAGCGAAAATAATACTCAATCACTCAAATATATCATGTTGCTGTACAAAATTTAAATGATATTCAACATAGATATCAACGGGTATACATATTTTGTAATGACCTTCCAATTCCCATTTGTATTGAAAGTGCAATGAGACATTAATTATCATTATGTGACATCCCCTAGACACCAATGGATTGAAATAAATGCTGAACGGTTTCACATAAATGTGGGGGATGATTTAACGATTAATAAATAAACAAATCAACTAACAAAACCTTACCAAAACATTTACTAAATGATTCATGAACAATAGAATGACAACTCAACAACATCATGTATCTCAAAACCATATCAACGTGTGAAACAATGGAAGACCCAAAAAGTATCAAAATATTAAATGGATAAAAAACTATATACTCTAAAGAGACCATGAGACTCCATGATCTACGAGCTCCAATATCCACAATCATTGATGGCAGAGGTATGATGAGGTAGTTCAAAAAACATTTGAAATGTTCCATTTTCTTCTATCCCAGACCACAACATCTAGTAAAGAAACAATTTTCCAATATAGAGGTGAGTATAAAACTCATTAGGTTTTCCCCAATGACATCCCTACTCACAATAAAAGGATAAAATGGTCAGAAAACATTTATTTATAACCAATTGTATAAAACCATTTAACAAAATTATTTATGACCAAATGTAAAATGTTCCAAAAAACCATTCTCAACCAAGTGAAAAAAATAAAAAAAAATCCAGAAAGTTATTACTCTAGAAAAATAACAAATCGATGCTTTGAAATAAAATATTCCTATCATTTTTCATCCCCATTCCATTGTACACCAATGACCCACACATGCATGATTCATTTGACAATTCCATACTGATGAGCAGTCTCTCATCCAATCACATTGTGTCCCAATGACGCACACCCCTAATCCAAGGTCTCGTCCCCTATACCCCAATGATACTAATCTCTTATTAAGTGTATGTTAATAATGAACATACCCTAACACCATTTATGCCAAACGTTTCCATTTCCATAGTAAAACAGTACTTTTATTAAAAACCAATGCACAACCAATTTCGAAGATACATTTAATATAAATAAATGTTTCATATTCATTGAAAATCTCTATCCATATCATGGGAAAAAAATCCAAGAATATCACCTTTTTAAAATCTGCATTTAAAACCAAGAACACAAGATTTCATTCAAAACCTCCAATTTTCCATATTTCAAAACCATCACTAAAGAAAGGATCCGAAAGGTGTTCAACAAAAAAATCACAATCAATTCACTCCACACATTCAATTTAAAACAATTCCATTCAGTTCTACTTAGTGGATTCAATAAATATTCCTCCTACCTCGATGGTATTGATATAAACCCAATAATTGAGGAACGCACAAGAAACACCAGGTCGATTCTCCATGAAGCTGCTCTAGATCTCTTATCCTAGAAATATCAATACCAAATCCAATAATATATGGAATTCAAACACATAGATCTACACATAACATGAATAAATATAAGAAATAAATAGAATATGAGAAGAAGATATATGTATTTCAATGAAACCGATCAACAATGAAGAAGAATGATCACATAACTCAAGAAGTCGGCTTCGATTCACCAAGGGAAGCCTTTAGATCACTTCATAAAATGATTGGGAGAGGATCCCCTACCTTCAATTGAATTTAGTCTTGTGTTATGGTGTCATAGAATAAAAAATTAGCCACTTGGAGGCAAGATTGTGTGAGATACACTTTTTTTGGATCTTGCATAAACCATCCACATGGTGAGTTTTCATAGTTAGATAAACTATGTGCTAACCATAAGATTGGTAATACCTAGAAAGACCCTCACATGGATTTTTCATAGGGAACCCCTAAATGTTCTCCCATAGTGTCGGAGCTAATGCCCCACGAGGACCAAAAATGCATAGTTTGGATGCAGAGTTAGACAAACTGTGAGCCACCTATGCGACATTCATTTTGGTTCAAAATTGCTTCCAATGTTCACCCAACAATACCATACATCACCCTTGAACATTATAACCATGAAAATAAAAATGTAAGGGTTACGTACCAGAAATAGGGCATACTACATTCTCCACACCATTGGTCATTTCGTCCTTGTAATGTAGAATACATTCGAATCCATGAAAGTGTTCTGGCCACTTGACTATCATTTCCTTCTCACGTTCCCAAGTCTCTTCCTGAATCTTATCATGATTCCACAAACCCAACAAAATACTAATGTTTTTACATGAAATACATTCTCCTTCCTATCTAAAATCTATATCGAGATACATATTAAGGATGCATCCGACTCCAGGTCAACATGATCCCATCTTATCACATGGTCGAGATCAGGAAGATACTTTTCAACTAAGATATATTGAACACATTATGCACTGAACTGAACAGTGGTGGTAATGCCAACAGATATTCCACCTCTCCGACCAATTCCAATATCTAGAATGGGCCATTGTATCTAGGATATTGCGTTTTATTTTTCATAAAATGAAAATGTCCAAGTATTGGAGAGATCCTCAAGAAAACATGATCACTCTTGGAAAACAACAATGGACTTGGACGATGATCTGCATAATATTTCTGATGACTATGAGCCATATCCATTATATTTCTGATCAACTGGATCTTATCCCTTGTATCTTGGAGATTTTTTGGCCCAACAAGTGAATTTTCAACTGTTTCTACCCAGCATAGTGGAGAATGACAAGGACACTCATACAATGTTTTAAACAGAGCCATATATATCCAGGAATGATAGCTATTATTTCATGAGAACTCCACCAAGGGTATAATATCCTCCCATGAGCCACCAAATACCATTACCCAGGACTGCAACATGTCTTACAATGTCTGTATCTTCCTCTTAGAATTCCCAACTATCTGAGGATGATACTTAATGGTCATTGTCAAATGAGTCCCTAGAGCTTGCGGTAAGGACTTCCAGAAACTATACATGAAACATAAATCTATGTCCGAGACTATTGAAACTGGTACACCATGCCTCTTTACCACATCTCAGAAATATATTTTTGACAAATCCTGCACCATATGATTTTCAATAATTGGAATTATATGGGCTAATTTGGTAATCTGATCCACTATCACCGAAATTTAGTTGATTTTATGGAGATTTCATGGAAGACCTATAAAAAAATCCATCGCTATTTACTCCCATTTGCAAACTAGGATAGGTAACGACTATAACATTTATGCGGGTCTCTGATCCCCTTCTTTAACATGCTAACAAGTTAAGAACCGCGAGGCGAACTCGACCACCTTCCTTTTCATGTCATTCCACATAAACGGCAACGTTAATGCCTTATACAACTTTTTTGTTCCTGGATGTACAACCCATCTCAAATGGTGGTAATCATGAAAGGGTTTTCTTCTAAAAATACATATGTATAACCATCCAAATTCTAAAGCACAAAACTGAACTCCCATCAAGTTTCCAAACCTCAACAGTGACCCCACCATTGTGTTTTGAACTCATAAGCAGACATTATGCATCATATGCTTGTTCCTTGTTGACCATATTTATCAAATGAGGAAGTAGAATATCTGTGAAGAAAACCACAACATCGCCAAGGTTTTCACATTATATGTGCATTTCATATAGGACCGAAATAAACTTCCATTCATCTGATGCTTCCTTTTTCAACACAACTTATGAATTTCTACTCAATTCATCTACCACTGAATTCCCATTCCCTGGTGTTTACATCAAGTCAATTTCAAACCTTTGGAGGTACTCCATCCATATCCTTTTCCATAGATTAAAATCTTACTGTGATAAAAGGTGTTTTAAGATTTTGTGGACTGTAAACACAGTGGATTTCTCACCAATGGTATTGTGTGTCCAAGTATTCAAGTCATGGATGATTGCAGCTATATCCATATCTTGTGTTGGGTAATTATTCTCATGCTCATTCAACTGAGTTGAACCATAAGCAACCACATAGCTGCCTCTCATAAGAACATTGCCCAACCCTGATCCCAAAGAATCCTAGTACACCACAATCTTCTGTCCTGATTCTTGAAGAATCACGATAGGTGACGATGTAAGCTGAACATTCATCTTTTGAAAATACTTATGTCATTCCTCTGTCCATTAGAATAGATAATTATTCATTGTCTTTGATGTCTTTAGAGAAGCAATTCATGAGAAATCATGCTAAATGTGTCAGTAGTAACCAACTAGACCAATAAATATTCATATATAATTGACATTATTTTGTGGTTTCCATGACATAATAGCTTCTATCTCTTTAGGATCCATATAAACTATATTTTCATAAATTTTATTTCCATGAAAATGTATATCATTTTTCTAAATATCACATTTTGAAAATTTGGAAAACAAATAGTGATCTCTCAGGATATGAATGACTGTTTCAAGGTGTTAGACATGGTCATCATTTCCATTTACTACAAAATTATTTTTTGTACACAAACACCATAACAAAAGAATACAAATATCCCTGAAATATATGATTCATCAATTCCATGAAGATAGATTGTGAATATATTAGACCAAAAGGCATGAATACATATTAATTGTGGCCATTTCTTCTTTTGAATGCTGTCTTTGAAATATCCTCCTTCCAAACTCACAATTGATGATCTACAGATCACAAGTAAATATTTTATAACCAATGAGCTCCCATTAATTTATCAAAAATATCATCAATGCGTGGAACTGTATATCTATTTTTTGTCGTAACATTGTTAGGCTTATGATAATAAACACACGGTCGAAGAGTTCCATTTTCAATCTTCACTAACTTAACTAATGATTTCCATGGAGATATACATGGCTGAATTAAACCATTACTTTCATGTTCCTCTAATTTCACCTTAAATTCCCATAACTCTTTTTGTTCCATCCTATACGATGGAAGGGAGTAAGACAAGTCCTCGGAAGGAGATCAATCCCAATCTCCACTTCCATTTTAAGAGATAAAAATAATATTTTCTCAAAAAACATCTAAAATTGATCCAAAAATAATGGACTAAAATTTCCCTCAATATCGTCTGTTGATTCCAAAGTCAATGCCACCAACTACTAAGAGATTGTTCCCACTATTGGTGTCAACAAGCTCTTTTCACCTTTCTTAACCATCCTCTTCCTTTGAAGAGATTCTCGCTACCATCCTCAGTTGTGAAACTGAATATTATCCTATAAAAATTGATGTGATCTCTAAACATTGTCAAAAAATCAATGCCCATGATTACATCATAGAAATCCATGTCCAACATCAATAAGTCCCATTTTAGCTCATCTTTTTTAACAGTTATAACCCATGATTGACACAAAAGGCGTGGCATTATCTTCCACCGGGAGGAGTTTTTAGTTTTAAAACATGAGTCACATTTTACATATTTAGACACAGTAAATCAATAGCATGAGAAGAAATGAAAGAATGTGATGAACCAGTATCAAAGAAAACATACACAATTGTCGAATTTGATAGAATTATACCTCTCACCATAGATGGTATAGCTTGATCATCATCCATTATCTTCTCAGCACTATAATATTGTTTTGTCATTTCACTATTCTACTTGTTTCCTTGCTGATATTTCCATTATTGAGGAGTCATGGATTTTTGATAATCACCGTGGCTTGCTCTATTCTACTGATGAGATTGAATCTACTATCCTAGCCCTGTTGAAGCATATTCTTTTTGTGATGACTGAGAAGTGTTCTGAGAACCTGACCATGGAGCACTATGATAATAGCTTTAAAGATGTCCAGTCATGTTGCAATTATGGAATGCTCTAGGTTATGCTTCAAACCCTCTTTTTATGTTGTCAAGTGAAACACAATGAAAAAACATCCTCTACTGTAGTGTCATAAAGGAAGGTTAACTAATCTAGTCGTATGATTCTGATTTCCACTTCGACCTTGAATATAGGTCTCTTGATTCCACATTCTCCCAGCAGTTGAGTTCTCAAAATTCCTTATAGGCATAATCATACCTCCTCCTATCAATCCTGAGATTTATTGTTTGACCATAGTCACTGTATTCCTCATGACTATATAATCAATGATACATAGCACTGCAATCTTTGATTGTATCTCCTATTGTATCCCCGATTCAAGGATATGTTCCTTAAAAGAAACACTTGCCTCAACCTCAGGTGCAATGTGAAGAAAATTCATGAATGTATCCTCAAAATCTGTAAAAAATAGACTCTCTTTTTCAGGATGAATAAACTGGTCATTTTTGGGATCTTGAACATGTGACGATAGAATGTTTTGTTGAACAATTCCTCAAAATCCTTCCATGTAATGCCTTCATCAAATTTGTACTGCACCACTAAATTCCACCACTAGAATGAATGATCCTCAAGCATATAAGTCACCAGTTTGGACCTTTAGATCCACTAGTTTGGTAATGCAATGGTAGATATGATACATCATGCTCAGTCACACCTCTTCCTTTTTGGGATTATCATTGCCCCAGAACATTGGTGGATTCTGCTTTGTGAACTGGATTTTATGATCCACATGTCATGTATCGTTCCTCTGATTCCCCTTATCAATAGCATCAAAAGGTTGTATAATACTATGAAATATATCTTGGTTCACATGAGGATCTAGTTGAACTACATTATTTGCAGTTTCATCAGGTAGGTTTTGATGAATCCAACTGGTATCCATTTTCTAAACCAAAAACAAGATCTGTCAATATCACTCTCTAGTAACTGTTGTCTTAAAATTTAAAATTATATCACATTAACTATCAAAACATTGTCTTCAAAAAGAATCATTTTCCCACATTCTTCATTTGTTTAAAACATTCAGAATTATTTTTTAAATTATTCCATTTTCAAAATACTATTAGAATTCACCTTTTCAAAACCTTTCATTTGAGAATAAAATTCATACTTTTTAAAAATTATTTTTTTAAAACATTAATCATTCAAAAAAATGATGTATGCACTCATAGTGAGAGGTAATTCCTCTACAATTCATGTCATGCTCATCTCATTGTTTAAACAGATGATAATGAGATACCATAATCCTGGAATTGTCTCCAAATACTTATGTACCAAACTCCTTAGTAACATAAAGATCATAAAAAGGGTTATATACATCATTTTATGCTATATATTTCATGTTCGGACAATACTACTCTGATCTAGGATTTCAAATGATATTCTAGAAAAGAAGGAAATTCAACTCCAAGACCAATAAAATTGATTTCTACATGTTAGGAAAGGACCAAAAAAGATTATAACATTTTTACCGCAATCGAATGACCAAACATATACCATTTATAATGACCCCCAAATTTTCATTGGCTTGAGAGCACAAGGAGTCATTACATAGCATTAAGCGACATCCCCAAGACACCAAAGGATGGCGATAAATGGAAAATTTTTTCATATACAAGTGGGGGATGATTTTACATTGAAGAAATAAATAAAATAACCAACAAACTACAACCAAAACATTTACTAAATGATTCATGAAGAAAAGAATGACAACTTAACAACATCATATATCTCAAAACCATATGAAAGTGTGAAACAGTGGAATAAAAAACACGGGTCAAAGTACATACCATATAAAAAACTATAAACTCTCAAGAGACCACGAGACTCCATGCTAAATGAGATCCAATATCGTAATCACCAATAGCCAATGTATCATGTTGTAGTGCAAAAAATGTGGGAAATGTTACCTTTACCCATATCCAGGATGATAGCATTAGCAAAAGAACCAAAGTTCCATAGAAGGGGTGAGTAAAAAGCTCATTAGTTATTCCCCCAATGACTTCCCTACTCACACCACTAGGATAGAAAAGTTATCCACATTTATATAAAATATTTTATATAAAATCATTTACCAAAACAGTTTATAACAAAATATAAAAAAGTTCAAAAATAAAACTGATTGCAACAATGTGAAAACAAAACTAAATGAATCCAATTTCTTGAAAGTTGTTTTTACAGAAAAATAACAAATCATTTTTTTAAAACCAATTATTCTTACCATTTGGAATACCCATTCCATATTAAACTATACACCCACTCATGCATGCTACGTTTGACCATTCCATACTCATGATCGGACTCTCATCCAATCATCTTGTATCCTAATGGCACATGGTACCAATTTAGTGTCCCATACATTGTAACCCAACAGTACTCATCAATTATTAAATTCCAGTTAAGAATAATCTCACAAAAACACCATTTATACCAATTGATTCAATTTCCACAAAATAACTGAACTTTTTTTGAAATCCAAAGAACAACCAATCACCAAGAAACATTTAATTTCAGAAAAATATTTATTTTTTTTGAAAAGAACTATCCTAATATATGAATAAAATCTAGGAATATCCACTATTTAAAATCCACATATTAAAACCAAGAACCCGATCATTCATTCGAACACTCAAATTTTCCATATTTCACAACAATCACTCAAGAAGGTTTCAAACATGTTTTCAAAAACCAAATCGCACTCAATTCACACAACACATTAAATTTGAATGAATTATATTCATTTCTAATATGTAGATTCTAGAAAGAAGCATCCTAAATTTATGATTTGGACCAAAACCCCAACAAACAAACAACACACACAAAAAATCAGGTCAATTCTCCAAGAACCCTCCCAAGATCTCTTTTTATAGAAATATACATTGCAAATCCCATTATATTTGTAATTCACACCCCTTTATCTTCAAATAATTGAAATATATGTATGAAATCAAGTGAAGAGGTGAAGTAGATCTAGGTAGATCTATGAAAATGATCAATAACGAAGAAGAACGATCACACACCTCAATAATTCAGCTTCAACTCACCAAGGGAAGCCTTAGAATCTCAAAAAAAATGTTTTGGAGAGGTCCTACTACCTTACATGAAGAGTAGTCCTGATTTGTGGCTTCTCAAGAGAAAAAATGAGCCACATAGAGAAAACAATATGTGAGATCCACTTTTTTAGGATCTCACTTAAACCATCCGCAAGATTATTTTGCATGGTTAGACAAACTGTGCGGTAACTATGTGTTGTATACTTCTAAGGAAGACCCTCACCTGGCCTCTTCACATGGAATCCCTACCTATCCTCCAACTGTGTAGGAGCCATTACCTCCTGAAGGTAAAAAATGCATGGTTTAGCCGCATGGTTAGACAAAGTGTGTTCCACTCGTGCGACATGCATTTTTCTTTAAAACTACTTTTAAATATCTCCTATCTATCCTATCCATAACCCTTAAAAATTATATCCATGAAAAGTTTCATGTAAGGGTTGCAATCTTGAAATCGGGGGTACAACATATTTCAATAAATAAATTCTATGAACAAGTGGAAAACATTGTAAAGAATCATGGAAATATTAGATTTAATAGTAATCCAAATGCTTAATGTAAAAAAATGAATATAAATGAATTTTAAAAATTATATATAATGGTAATCATATATCAATATGGGAATGTGAATCATACATCAATCACAATAATAAACAATATTGAAACATTAAACACACCAAATGAGAAAATCCATTTTAACAAAATAAAAAATTGACAAATATTATTCGAAGAAGTATTAATTCTTCCCCATTTAATAAGATGAGTGGTGGTGGGTTTATAATTAAAAAAAATTAATATCCACCAATTAAAGATGTAAAATTTAAATTTTGATTGTATGTTTAAAACATTTTATAAAAGGAAAAAATTTTAGTTTAATTAGAATCATATTTATAAATAGAGTAATACATAAAGATATTTATACTCAATCATTACTTAAATAATGCATATATTCATCCACAAATAGATATTTATCCAAATATTTCAAAATCAATGCCTATTTTCAAGAGGTTGTTTTCATGTAAAAAACATACATTTTTCTATAGGAATGGTCCATTGGTATTACCTATATCAATTTAATTTTATAATTTCTACTAAATTTAAATTTTGATGAAAATTATTTATATCATTCATCATTTGTTATCCACTCGACACTCATTTCATTGAATTTGGATATCAGGATAAAATATTCAAATATATTTTTCCACATAGAACAAGTTCTTCATGCGTGATAAAATATAGCAGTATTATTTGGAAGACTGTTGAGAATAATTTTGTAGTGGAGGATACTAGGGATATCATGATATGATAATGAAATGTTATAGGGGAGATACCTATTTACTAAAAGAGGGGTTTGGAAATGGAATCATAGATAGTGATGAATATGTGATAGTGAACTGTGGTTGGTGGACAGATATGAGATTGGGGGAGAAACTGGAGGGGGTGATCCAATTTAGGGTGAATTAGAGGGGGGAAATTGAGGGGGACAAACATTGAATTGATTAACCATTGAAAAAAACAAATATAGGTGTATTAATTGGGATAACATACGGTGTGGCAATAAACCAAATTAATATCTCCCTTTAAATTTTGTGGGTCTAAATCTAAGTATCTTGTGGGGTATAATAGCCTGATTTCTATAATGGAAACCCTTTTTTTAGATGGTATAAGATGATATAAACTATGATTAATATATATATATACATATAACAAAATTATGGATTTTCAATTTTTAAAATTCCATTATTATTCATTATATTTTTAAAATATATCATCTTTTTGTTGTAAATAATTAAGATTGTATTTAGATAATTTTAATACTCATGTTGGTATTAATAATTTTATTACATCGTATATTTCTAATAGTAATTGGATTCGTGGTAAAAAATAAAAAAATTGATTCATATATTGGTTAATTAATTTTAGTTATTGTTATAATGTGACAAAAAATTATTTATTTATAAAATATTTAATGGTATAATACTAATATATATATATGTGTGTAAAAATAGTTGTAATTCTTTAAATAAAATATCAAAAAACTATAATACATGTTGAATTACATTATTTTACAAATGATTATTTTATATGATTAATTTTTTTTGGAATATGTCGATTATTTTTTTTGTAGTGAATAACCCACATACCAATAGAAAATATAAGGACTACCCTTAAATGAGAAGAAGGGGACTCATGTCAGCCTTACGTAAGTAAGGCTTTGGGAATGCTACTCTTACGTAGCATGCACTACCTTTACACAAGTGCTAGTTTTCTATTATGATGTTGTTGTGGGACTATTTCGTAGTGCTGCAGAAATATATTGCATAACCATAAAACCACTACCTTAACTATATTTATTTAATGCCGAATAGGTAATTCCATTTTATAACCCATTAAACCAGGTGTAACATTACTAAGCGTACTGTTTTTACATAGAGTATATTTTTAACTACTAAATTCACAAATTTTAATAAAATTAAAAATATTAAAATTCATTAATAGTATTATATTCCATTTATTAATTTTTAATATAGTTCATATGTATCTTAAAAATAATTTTGATTTATCAACACTATTATCATTTCTTAGTATTAAATTATTACTTAAATAAAAATTTATTGTTTAATATAATTTTTCATAGTATATCTGAAATTGTTTTAAATAATATTTTAAATATTAATATGCATAATGTAATTTAAAATATTTAATGTATAATTAAATATGTTCTATGTTACAAATTAACAAATTACCCACATATTTTATAAAAACTATTTAAAATAAATTAAAAATATCCTAATGACTATTTCGTAATAAAATTCTATGTGAATCTTATTTATTGAATAATAACATTATTTTAAAAACTATTAGAATTATAAACACATAGCTTTTCCTTTTAAAATATTCTATAATAGTTTTTCTATATCATCAATGTTACTAGAAACCAAATGTTCAAAAAAGGAACTTGAAGAAGGATTTATAGTTTTAAATTAATTTTTTTTCTTCACTAATCTCATTATCAATATTTTTCATTCAATATGAGAGATATTGGTAAATAAATAAGAACAATTAAAGAAAAACTCAAAAAACTCATTGATAAAATTATTATACGGTGTTGAAAACGTAATGCTCAGTTATTGGAGGAATAAGTGAAAGCGCAAGCTGAAGCTCCCTGTAAACCTAGAATGACCATACTTGAATTTTATATATATAACAAAAATCATTCCCTTGAGTACTTCTATTACAGCTATTGTTAGACATGAGCATTTAGGAGAACCCACCAAAGATCTTCCACATGTCCCACCACTTTAGCATCACCAATCCACACCCAAATCCATCTAGATCCTCCAACATCACCCAAATTCCATTCTCCCCCATCAATGCCTCCCTCTCCATTCCCACTGGAAAATCTAACTTCCTCACCCTCTCGAACAACATTGATTGCTAATTTTGAGACCTTCTCACATCCTTCTACATCACCACCTTAGAAATCATCAATGATTCCTCCCTACCACCCATCTGTACTATAGAGTTCTAGATTACAATTAATGCTTTTGTACTCATCAACTAAGTCCACTTGATTCCCATAATAAACCCACTATAACCTCTATTTTCTTAGTTCCATGTCCTTAGGGATATTATTATACATTTCCCCTACTACTACAGTCTTGGAATCTAATCAATAACTATTGATCAGGACTTCATGGGTGTTGTATGCCTGGATCAGTTCAAGATCGATTTCTGGATCTCCAATAATGTTTCAATAAATTATTTGAGAAACTTTCCCTTACTGGAACTGTATTAGATTCTAAATGACAATCATTTATTAGGTGATTAGAGAGGGAAGGGAGGCGGTGTTTGGAATTGATTCTGCAGCCCACACCCCTTGATTTTCTGCTAGATTCCTAGGATGATGATCAATGGGAGAAGGCAATGAGTAAACCATACCTTAAAGACAACTCTAAATTGATGGTTTCATGAAGCTCCATCTTTATGGCTTCCAAGATTGTCACCCGATTTTTGATGGCTATGAAAATATGTTGCTCCATGCCTTTTTCATTGAGACAAAGTTTCTATTTAAAATTATTTTTTCATAAAAGAATGTATAATTTTATTATTACATAAATATAGTTTCCTTCTAATGTATTTATTTTAAAAAAATATCTTATTTCCATCCATATATCCACCATTGACTATTTTAAAAACAACCTATCTCAATATCAATTCTATTCTCCTCCCTCGATATGTTGCCGAACAACAGAACACACCATGGTCCTCCCTGGATCGGCCCCAGATCTCACCTCACTCTACCATCATTCTCTATTGACGTCCATTTGGGTTCATATGATTAAAATAATATAATATGATAGAGTTTATTATAATTACTTCCTCGACGGGAAGACACTATAGATATAAGGTTTTATCATGTAGCATTTACGGAGGTTGTAGTTTGGGCGTCACTATTTGGCATTACGGAGTTAGTGATGTTGGATTGTTTTGATTTTTCTTCTATCATTTTTGGTCCTTAAGTGATTCAAATCATGTGGAGTTCCAGATCATGTATTATTGGATGGAAAAAATTGTATAGGCTTTTCCAAATGTAAATCATCTAGGGAAACCCACTCAAAACCATAATCTCTGCATCATTGAGGTGTTTTTTGGAAAAAAATCGTATATGATGTTGTCGAAGCACCCCCAATGAATATCGCAATCAGACATTAGATTTAGTGGGAAACATTTATTTTCATTTTCTATGTAAGATGTGTATTTCCTTACTTTAGAATTATTCTATAAACAAATTGAAAATTTTATCACAAATGTCCATCCATTATCATTATTAAGAGGCCCCAAGATGTTATTGTATTATATTCCTTAATATTTTTTCATATTAAATCAAGATTCATCTCAGATAAAGTATCCTTAAATTTTTTCAATTATAGATTCTTCTCCCATGTTGAGTGGTTCTTTATTAGGTGACATTTAAAGATAATGAAATGAACTCCCGGTTTGAGAAGTATATCAGGACATTTATTAACCCGGTCTAGTTTTGATTTTAAGGCCTAACATTTTTAATATTTATTTATTTACAACTTTTAGTCATTTATAATCTCATTGCAACATCCATTATGAATGATTTATCCACCCATAAACTATAAAAACCATCCATTACAAGAATTTGTATAGATGTGTGTGTATCCAAACCTCTACCTTCTATTATTTGGACTCTAAATGGTGATAAAGGATTTTGTAAAATGGTGAGTTATGAAAATATTCATGAATAATTCTTTAAATGTTTGAAATTTATTCAATCTAATGACGATTGGGAAAATGTTTCATTAATGAAACCCATTCCATAATTGTATGATAGGAAAAATATTCTTTGGATTGAAAAAACGAAACCTGGTACTCCTATAGGAGTGAATGATCCCACTGCGGATAGACAGGAGTAATTAATGTGATATTGTCTCCAATGATGTGACTATGAAGATTGATATTCCCTTTATGATTAGTTAGGAAAGTATTCATGAAACTTATTTTTATTTTTTTTACACGGTTATCGATTACCAACCCATTTACAAGGAGTTGGAGGATTATGAAGGTAATTTTTATGATGAATCCATTAATTAAACACAATAAAAATCCAACCAAACTATTGAAATTTTCTTACCCTCAAGTTGTCTAAAATGGAAGAATGCATTTGTGGAGTTGGATGGGTTTATCAATCCAAATGATAGAAAGAACCAAAAATTATAGTTTTACTCAAACGTGAGGAGGACCATTCTAATGATATCAATGGTAATTTGTACTTTGGAGAACAAGGACACAACTAATCAAAATTTTATGGAGAATACTCTATCATTAGATGAATCATATTCTCCGGATGTATATGTTGTCACGATGAGAAGAGAAAACTTTTTTGTTATGAACGATCTAATAGAGGAAATATTCACTCAATTTGGTTAATTGAATTTTTTAATATTTAGAAATATATATAAATTGGTGATCTTTTTGGATGAATATCATAATCTAAAAGATATAATTTTCACTAATATTTTTTCTATATTTGATAAGAATCCAATATTTTAGTTCCAGAAACTATACAGTGAATAATATATCAAGATAATAGAACTAGTATGTTTTTTATTCTGATTCAATTTTTCCCATACTGATGGGTTGATTTGTGTAAATATAGGATCTATGATATAGCCACACAATACTTGTTAACAAAACATTACATGATTTTTTGCATAATTATACAGCTGAAAACAATCCATGGATCATGAAGTATAGTGTAATTGAAGACTTGGTACATAATACTGAAAACATAAAACATTTCATTATTTAAACATCATAATGATCTCCTAAAATCCATTGAACTAATACATCAGCATAGGTTAACTTATAAATAACATTAACAAAGGGAGGAGATAAAATCACAATAAGGGAATAACCGAAGGATTTAGTACGTTGGTTAGGAATCATGACATAATGATTTTAAAAAGAATATAACATAAATGAAAATATTTGACCATAACATGTATAACATGGGATCATATAAACCAGGAATCATAGTAATGTGGAAGAAAAAAAATGAATTTATCAAAATTAATGGATTCATTCACTTTGAGGAGCAGAAGTCAAAGATAACCACCAAAACAATTTCCCAAGGTAGCACATGTCAAGGATAAACACCATGACCATGGCCCATGGAAGAACAAGTCAAGGATAATCGCCAAGACCGTCAGACATAATGTCTAATGAGACACAACTTTGCCTAATTCATTAGAGTGATATCTTGGGACTCCCATCATTAAAATTTTATGAATATTCTTGTCAAATATATAATCATATATAATCAATCATACATGAACATAAGTGAACCCATGGAAAGGGATGGATATCATAATCACGTCATAAAGCATAATTTAGTCGGATTATCATACCAGTTTCCATGCAATAACATCCTTGATATAGTAATTTTCATTTTACACACATTTAATTATATTAAATGATCCATAAATCACAGGGTAATCCCAGTTAATAGCGACATTTATTTTTTTCGCATGGTTATTCCAACATATATATCATCAATATATTCAATTAAATTCCATGTGTACTTATATCTTATTGGTAGTAATAATTCATTAATATCAATAATATAAACCTGGAAAAATGTTTTGAGAAGTGTAATATTCATGGTATTTTTCAAACCTCGTAAACATTTTCACCACATATACATACTCTTTTTTCCTATGATTGACATCCATCCATTTTCAATTTATATCCATTTAATTTGATTCAATAATATTAATATTTAATAAAATAAATAAATATACAAAAGTGCCCTTTCATGTAAGGGGTACCCAACATTTAAGCATTTAAAATAACTTAATTATTATTTGAAGGAAATGTCTATTTGATGTTATGAAAATAGTAACTACATTACTGGTTGGTTTTACCCTCTAAATTCATCTACAGTGATCATCCGTACCTAAAATGTAATGACTAATGCTAATGGAAGAACAAGTTACAAAGGTTCATGTTCATAAATTATACTGGATAACTCTTAAGAAAAAACTGCAATAAAAACTATTCAACAAATAAAGTTAATGAGTATGAAAATTACCTCTTTAATTATAAATTTTCCTATTATGGGGAGATGGTGAATCAACATAATTTTTTTATATTTTTCTTTAAAAAGTTAAAAAATTAGCATAAGTAGTATGATCCCAACAAGGCATTCCTTGATTCGAGTGATAACGATAAGGCTTAGCTAGATGGACCTTTATACACTCATAGTGATATAGGATTTTCAGTTTCTCCATTAAAATAATTTCTTCAATTAATCAAGGGAAAATAATTATCTCTGAGTAATGAATCCAAATATCACATAGCTTCATTTGAGGCCAAGTTTGTAGGAGTGGGGTCATTATAGATATCACATGGGTTGGATGGAGTTAATGACATGCCTTTTCCAGGGTTTTATTATTAACAAATATTAAAAATGTGAAGAGATTCTATGTATCTTGGAGGTCTATGAAATTTAATATGATCATATAAATATTGATACAAACCATATTCCATAAACATGATTTCATTTATAATTATACATACAACTCATCCCATTGAATTTATACATATAGATACCTCTCAATATTTTGTTAAATATTTTAAGGAGTGTTTAAAAAAAGAAAATTAAATTAGTATGTGTGTGGATAATGCATTTAATCCTTAACAAAGGATAATTTATAAATAGTAATTGTTATAGAAAATGTGTATCACTTATATATCACCCCTTCTTGGGGATAAATTACAACCTCCCTAGAATCCTTAATCTAGCACATTACTCCTAATGTTAAGCTTATATTCTATCTTATAATATTCCTCTCCAATATTTTATTTTTAATAGTATCTATGTGAATTCAAATATAATACATTTTTTCCCTTTTCTAGTTTCATACGTTATATTAAAAAAATACAATCTGATATTTTATTGATGTATTTTGAAACGTGGGGAGTGAAAAAATTGAAAATATTATTCATGTGTGGGATGTGAGAAATTCATTGAACTTATGTCTTAAAACATGATTGTTATTTCAGAGAAATGATCATGTATGGTCAAATTTATTTTGAGTTTATTAATTATTTTCAAATAATAATATATATGAACATCAATTTAGTAATCAATATTAATATTTTCTAAAAAATATTTAGTATGATAATCCATTATCAATTATGTTTTTATGTGATGGAAATTAACATATAATTGAATTTTTTATTAATCAAAATTTCTTCCAATCCATTTACATATAATTAAAAAATAATATTAATTTTTAAGTGTTTAGAAATACATAAATATATTTAATGAAGAAAAATATAAATTTCAATAAAACAAATAATGTTATAACATTTATAACATTTTGTTTAAATGTTTAATTAAAAAAATAATAGATAACAGATTTTGTAGTTTTATTTTCAATTAAACTTCATATATTCAATTATTATATTTAATATCCTGAAAATCAATTAAATTCGTTAATATAAGGATCAAACAATAAGATTTTCTTTATTATTATATAAATATTTTAGAAATATATATTTGTAGAATATATAATTGAATATTTAAAAACTACTTGTTAATTTATTGGATAAAAATAAATATATTTTAGAAATAAATACATTTATTTGATTTCACTAATTATTTTACTCATTTCACGGTTTTATGTCATAAATTTCTTATTGGATCATATTAAATTTCACATCACTAAAAATCTTTTTGTAATTTAAAAAACTATGTAATAGGTAATTCAATTTAATTTTTCAATACTAAAATTTATCTATAATAAATAATTTCATATAGTTAAACAATAGTATGGAATTTATATATATTCAAAAAATATACTCTGAAGGATGATGGGAACAAGTGAACCAATATTGTTATCATAGATGAGTTCATTAAGAGAGTGAGGAAAACCAAATACAAGGGTTGACAGGGTAAGGGGGTTAGTAATAATTGTAAAATACCCCAACAACGGTGGGTGGAATAATCAACTATACAAATTTTTTGTTCAAACATACCAAAAAGGAAAAAAAATTATATAATTGTGTATTTAGAAACTAAATTCCTAGATATAAATCATGGTCAATAGGGGCTTTTTGATGATTTATAAATTCCATGCGAGACATGGTGGATGTTCTGGTGGGGATTAACTGCCTATATGATTTCTACTACACTACATAGGGATGGTTCAATCATAACAGAAGAGGATCATCCACAATCGAGGTGAATCGTAAGTCATCTTACACAGAATAAAAAACAAGGATTACTAAATCCACATTACAAACATGAAGAAGATATTCAGATGAGGTGCAACAACTGAATTACTGAGTATGATAAAATGTAATTCCAAAATAAATCAGCACAAAATATAGATTTTGAGCGGATTAATTCATCGATAATATAGATGATGTTTGAGAGAGGAAAAACAGTCAGGTTTAGGGAGAGCAGTAGTAGTAGTCAGGTTCGAAGTGAGATCAATGGTGCGATAGAGGAGACTCATTACGGGTTATTTTAATATGAAAATGTAAGATATTTATCACAACATTTTAAAAATTGAATATGAATAAACAACTATATCAATATTAATATTCATTGTTAAAAGAATTATTTATTAGTGATGGAAAATTATACTTTTATCCATGTTTTTTCAATGTTAATAATGATGAATCTTTTTCATCACTCAAAAAACACTAATATAGATCAAAATTTGGTAATATATAAATATATTTATTTATAATTATAAATAAATATAAATATTTTTAAAATCATATCTATATATTCATGTATTTGTAGATATTTGTAAATATATTTAAAGAATTATTTATATTTATATAATTATATATATTTATAATATTATAATTATAATAAAAATATTTTTATTTAAAGATATTTTTTATAATTTTATAAATATAAAAATATATATTTTTATTTATAATTATAAATATAAATAATAATATTACAAATATTTTTTTTAATTAAAAACATAAATATATATATTTATTTATATTTTGTGTTATATGAAGGATGGGGTTTCTTGAATCGCGTGGAGAGCTCTCCAATGGTAACATGATAATGATTATTTTTTAATTTCATTATCCTTTTATATTTTTAATGTAACACCCCAAGATTTTATGAAAAATATTATTTTTAATTTCATTAATGACTTGTGTTGTATGCTTCACCAAAAGGAGCTTTCCCAACCTGCATCCATGACTTGTATTGCATTACACGCAAGTGCGACCTTCCACGATTGCATGGGTTGTACGTGATACCGAGTTTCACTAAACAACGATATACTATTAAAACTAGCAGTTATGAATAGTAATACCCAAATTTTGAAATTTTATAAGTTTTATTTTTGAAAATGGACTTCATTTTTGGATTCGGAATATCGAAATTAACCTAGGGTGAAATTTTGGTATTTTTCTGAAAACATTCAATTTTTGATGTATAGTGAAAACACTCGGTTACTATTTAAAAACCGTCTTTTTATTTAAATAATTATTTTTTTTTAAATTTATTTTAGGTCAAAATTGATACATAATAACTATATAAGTTCAATGTAATTCATTGGAGTAATTTTATAATAATTTTAGATATATAAAAATTTCATTGAACTTTTCGCCGTCTTTTACCCACCTCCTAGGAGAATTTGCACATTTACATAAAACATAATTTTACCTCTTTTGGAATTTAAAAATTCCGAGAGACATGTATGATGTAAGTAAGTAAAATGTGGTTCAATGAGATTAAAATAATTGTTCATGAATAGTAACTTTTTACTTTTTTTACCACGGTTAAAAGTAAATAGGGTAATTAAGGGTAAAAATGATATTATTATTACCCTAAAACACGTCCTAATTCTATTGGATAAGTGTAATTAGACCAAAAACAACCTTAGGAATAAATTATGACCATTCAGGCCGACTTGGATTATATTAGGACATTTATTATTAATTTATTTAAAGAAGGGTTAAAATAGTTAAAATCAATGTTTAATAAGTAAATAATATTTAATATAGGGTTATAAATAAGATAAATTAGACTATAAATATTCTTTAGAAAGATAAAAATATTTTCTACAAAATTGTATTTTATTTTTAATTAATAGACATTAAATAATTTAATTTATTTATGACACAAATATGATGCAGTAATTATCTTATTAATGAAATATTGACATAATTGATGTTATAAATACCCAAATAAATGTAATTTGAGACTTTTTATGAAATACAATAATTTTCTAGGTTAATATGACATGTTATTATTTATTTAATTAACTTTTTTTGAACTAATCATTCTGTTATGAGTTTTACAAAAATCAATTGCTAAATAGTGTCAAATATGACACAAAATAGTTTTAAAAAATATTATATTATTAATTGTTATTTTATTCATAAAAATCTAAGGTTCAGTTAAATGACTTAGATAAGGTTATATATATTAATAATAAACAACTTGGGGTTAGTTTGGCTACTTATAGTATTTTTATTAACCTTATAGTGTAAGAACACAAAAAGACAAGGTAAAAGTAAAATTATCTAACTTAAAGTTAAATGTAAATGATAAGGTTAAAATTGTAAACTAAACTAGTCCAAATTCTATTGGATGAGAGAATTTAGACCCATACCCACCTCAGCATCGAAATAAATCAATTTGGATCTATTTAAAACCGAATATGGCTTTATAATAAAATAATATTTTTAGTTTTTCCAAAGGTGCCCCTCTCCACCCTTATAAAAGGGAACCTCCTCCCTCTCTTCCTCACACCACATTGAGCCTTCAAGCTCGTCCAAACCCTGAAAATTTCTTCTCTAGACTTCCCTAGAGTCATCCTAGAGGTCCTGGTCTTCTTCAAAGACCAATTTTAGTGCCCTAAAAGGGGGTCTCAAAGAAGCGCTTCAAAGAAGAGGTAATGTCTGTTACTGATTCATTCAACTTTATTTCTTCATCCACTTCTTCTTCATTAGTTTTTTCATTACGAAGTAATAACATAAGTATTACTCATATATGGATATTTTATTATAATTATGAAACAACCCTATTTCACTATCTATCCATCCTATAGAAAATGAAATCACCGCGCGTGCGTACGTACGGAATAACCTCTCCACGACGCGATGAGATTCATTCTCCATGTTAACCATTTAAGAATGATTATAAGGTATATATAAGCAATAATAATGAAATATATGAAATTATAAAGCTAATTTATTTATGTATATATATATTTATGTCATCTACTTAATTCCATTCAACTCAATAAGGAAATGAAAATAGCATTCATGTGTACGTACTGCCTACCATCTCCATGAATAGTGTATTTCTTTCCATTTATCGATATATTATATATATGTATATTATGAATATATATTATATATAAATAATTTTTTTATTATAGAATTAATTAATCATGATCTACGTAATCATATGAATAATTACAAGTCAAAACACGGATGACAAATGAAACGATTTTACCTAAAACACACTTTAACATGGAATTTACAAATGGAAATGTAATATAAAGTCATAAGTGAACCATATATGATATCATAACAATGAATATGATTCTGTAATAAGTCAATGACATTATTTAAATAATTATACAGGAGGTTCAGATATATACGAAGCATATCAGACATAAGGTAAGGGATAACTTTTCCAATCTCGTTCTTATCCGAGATTGTTTATTTGTAAGTATTTACTGGGGTTATTATTCTCATCAATGTCCATGTTTCCTAAAAATGGTTTCAGGAATTTTGAATTTCCTTTTTACCAATTTTTGACTTCTTATACATGGTATGTATGGAATCATTCTTTTACGAGGTACTTTTTGACATAAAATGAAAAAGTATGAGAACAATGTTTTTTTAACTTAAACAGAACGAATGAATTTTTACGGTTTTATAAAGATTTATTTTCATGAAGCTTACTCCAAAATATTTCATAAATATTTTCAAAAATATCATTTTCTTTTAAAATTGGATGACATTTTGGGAAAAGAAAATGATTTTGATGAAGAAAGGATATTTTCCTCAAGAATTCATTTGAAGTGTTTTATCAATACCATTTTTCATCTAAGATGACATTATTTAATATGTTTATGTTTCAAGTATCATGTCTCTATGGTTTACATGGATTCAATTTCCTTATTATGAAATGATATCCATTACTTTTATATGGATTATTTGATTATGGGATGATGTTTATGAAACCCATTTTATTCGTTTGGTTATTATGAATGATGTATGTTTATTTTGTGGCACAAGTAAGAATGATTTCATTATGATATGGGTGGGACCTATATCTCCCTCAAATGAATTGGGTATAGATTTATATCTCATGAGATAGACATGACTGGAACGGCACGTTAAACCGATTCAGTAAAACATGACTGGAACAAGGAGTGAACTCGACTCATAAAGGGACATTGTCCACTAAGATGGTCTTGGCAGCAATGCCTTGGCTAATATGGAAATCATATCATGAGATTAATGGATTCCACAATTACATTTTTTATTCCCATGCTATTTTATCATTCTTAATGTTTCTTTATGATCTATTCCTTACGTACTTCCATGTTTTATGTCATTGATTAAGATTTTGATGTTTAAACATTATCTTATTGTTTTTAAGTTTGAATATATATGGTATGTTTTATTTTATCCATGCATACCCTTAATGAGAATTTGATATCACCCTTTTTATGTTTTATTTTCCCCAGGATATAAAGAATTGTTTTAGGTAAGAAAAAGAGAAGGGAAGATCTGTATTGGAGATGTTGAAGATCTGTCACCACGGTTAGAATATTATGTTCGTAGTTTCCAAAGACACTAAACTATTACGGTCCTTGTGTGCGTGTTTTTGTAATGTACTAAGTATTCCGAAAAAGTAATGTATTGTTCGTGTAATTCATTATTAGGGTCTCTACAGTTGGTATCAGAGGAACGGTTTAGTTAACCTTTGGAAACTAGGTTGCGAGAACTTTAGTGATATCTCTAGAGATATTTCTGAGGTATGTCTAGGGATTTCCTTATGGTTAAGTATACGTTGTAGTCCAAGAATTGTGCTAACCATCTTAGAATTAAACCTAAGATGTTAGATATTGATGGTACTCCCCCTTTATTATGTTGTTTTCCCTAGCGTGATTTTTTACTCTCACACTATTCTATTTGGGTTTTAGATGATGGCTGGAACCTGAAGGAACCGTATTGATCACTGTAATGGACGATGCAATGATTGTCCTCCTGAAAAAACCAACGTTATGGGAGATGGAGTGAAAAATCTTATTTCTATACTTACACAAGCTATGAATCATTCTGGACTTCCAAATGAATAGATATGGGAACAATATTCTATTGAGTCCTTCATGAGGCAACACCCACCTTCTTTCAGTGGGTCTTCCAATCCACTTATTGCTGAACAATGGATCAGTACCACTTAAAAGATATTTTCGGTTCTTTAATGTTCTGAACATGATAAAGTCAACCTAGAAGTATATCGTTTAGAAGGTGATTCTGATCAATGGTGGAATCTTATTAAGAATATGAGGCCAAGAGATGAAATTGAGTCCATGGAATGGGACGAGTTCAAGAACTTATTTTTCAATAAGTACTTCCCTCATATTCTTCGAACAAAGATGGAGAAGGAGTTTCTTGAACTAAATGAAAAGGACGATGAATCTGTTGGTATATACGAAGGAAATTTTACAAGGATTTCAAGGTATGCATCTGGCTTTATCATCCAACCTGAAAGTAAAGTTGATCGATTTTTCAGTGTCTTAAAACCAAATCTTCGAAGGAAATTAGCTATAAGAGACATCAGTAGCTATGAAGAAATTGTGCGCTGTGCTATTAAGGTAGAAATGGAAGTTGGTGTTACATATCCATATCATGGTTTTGACAAGAAACAAATGATGGAGTTCAAGGAGAAATCTCAGAATAATGGTGAAAAGAAGATGAATGTTTCCTTATGCTCAAAGTGTGGAAAGAAGCATGGTGGAGATTGTCTTAAAGGGACTAGAAAATGTTTTATGTGTGGAAAAGAAGTTCATCGAGTAGCTGAGTGTCGATGTAATGGAAAAAGGGTTTCTAATGGTGTGAATATATAAAATACTACAGAGAACGCACCAACACACTTCAATGCTTCAAGTGCAATGAAATGGGGAATTGTGCTAATCAATTCCCTAATCCAAGGGTTAATGATGATCGACATGAGAAACCACTTAAGGAAAAGGACAAAGGGAAGTCACATGTGACCACTATTGGCGATGTTGAATATGAAAACGATGTGGTGGAATGATTAAGTGTTTATGTAATGGGATTCAAAAATAATGTTGTATATAGTATAGTGGAATATTGGAATATTTATGTATTGGTCTATTGACATTTTCAATAATTTAATGGTACTGGTAACATTGGAAAGTGATTGAGATATTTTTGGTAAGAAGATGATATGTGAATAATGAAGGGATAAGAAAATAATGAGATGTTTGATTGTATTCCTGATCTCATTATTGATATAAGGACTAAGTGATATCATGGTTTGAGTATAAAGAATTTTGAGGATTTTGGTTTCTGGAAAGTGTTAACTTTTAACTGCATTCATGTTTTCACTAAGGTTAAATGGGTATTCATTCTTCAAGATAATACATTATTAAGGTATTCACATATCTTATGATATATGGGGGATAAATGATAGCATTCACGTGATTGTTATGTGACATTTCACGTAATCAATTTATTTATACTATGAGCTTGGACCGAAGTATTTTAGATAAGCATAAAGATTGGAATGGATTATGTTAGACATAAGTTAGTATTGTTTAAGGATAGAACTTTTTTTGATATTATTGATGGGAGGTTATGGTAATATAGCTTTAGAAAAAGGACAACTTGCAGGACGAGCAACCACCCATCGCGTCAGATAAGGCTATGGGAATCAAACCCACAACCGAAGTGTGACTGGCCTTTATCGCCTACCACTGGCCTACAGGAAGTCCCTTGTTAGTAGAAACTAGTTTTATTTCATTACGCGGTATGATATATGATCATTAAGTTCATTCTTGGAAACATATACGATTTACCTCACCATAGATGGACTTATGTATATTTGATAACTTTTTATAACCTTATGTTTGAAAAAGATGGAATGAACCATCATTCTATCACATGATCTATTAACACTTCATTAATAACAAATTCAACTTCATTTATTTAAGAGATGAGGTGGAAATTGTTTAATGCACGAACAACAGTGAGATTGTACCAAAATAAAGTAAGTATTTATTCTAATTCAAATTCTTCAACTTTAGGGAAATGATCTTGAAAACCAAAAATGTTGTCCTAGTGCCCTTATATCTGATGAATCAGATGGTACCCTAGATCAACATAAATTTATGGCTTTGGTATTTTTGGATTTTAAATAGCCATGTTCTCCACCACTCTCCATCAGAACATGATGGTTAGATTTCTATTCCATATCCATATTTTCACCGATATTCTCCTATGTAGAAACCCATTTACTAGTTAATTTGGATAACCGTTACATTTCATACTTTAGTATTTAAATCCAAGTTTTGGTATTCCTTTTTATGATGTGGGTTTCTATTAATGAAACTTTTGAGTAGTAAACCATTTATAACCCCGATGAATTTTGAGGGAGAAATTTATTTTAAGGGGGGTAGAACGTAACAACCAAAGATTTTACGAAGAATATTATTTTTAATTTCATTAATTTCTTGTGTTGTATGCTACACTAAAAGGAGCTTTCACAACACACATCCTTGACTTTCCTTGAATTACAAGCAAGCACGACCTTCCACGATATCGTGTGTTGTACGCAATACCGAGATTCGCTAAACAACGATATGCTATTAAAACTAGCCGTTATGAATAGTAATACCCACTTTTTGAAATTTTTTAAATTATATTTTAGAAAATGGACTTCATTTTTGGATTTGGAATATCGAAATTAGCATAGGGTGAAATTTTGGTATTTTTCTGAAAACTTTCATTTTTTGATGAATAGTGAAAACATAGGGTTACTATTTAAAACCCGAATTTTTATTTAAATAATTATTTATTTTATTTAAATTTGTTTTAGGTCTAAATTGATACATAATAACTATATAAGTTCAATGTAATTCATTGGAGTAATTTTATAATAGTTTTATATATATATAAATTTCATTGAACTTTTCACCATCTTTTACCCACCTCCTAGGAGAATTTGCAAATATACATAAAAGTTAATTTTACCACTTTTGGAATTTCAAAAATCCAAGAGACACGATTGATGTCAGTAAGTAAAATGTGGTTCAATGAGATGAAAATAATTTTTTGTGAATAGTAATTTTGTACTTTTTTTTAACACGGTTACAATTAAATAGGGTAATTAAGGGTAAAAATGATATTATTATTACCCTAACACATGTCATAATTTTATTGGATAAGAGTAATTCGACCAAAAACTACCTTATTAATAACGTATTACCATTTAGGCCCACTTGGATTAGATTAGGACATTTATTATTAATTTATTTAAAGAAGGGTTAAAATAGTTAAAATCAAATGTTAATAAGTAAATCAATATTAATATAGGGTTATACATAAGATAAATTAGACTATAAATATTAATTAGAAATATAAACATATTTCATACATAATCTTATTTTATTTGTAATTTTTAGACCTTAAATAATTTAATTTATTTATGACACAAAGATGATGTAGTAATTATCTTATTAATGAAATGTTGACATAGTTGATGTTATAAACACCCAAATAAATGTAATTTGAGTCTTTTTATGAATTTTACTAATTTTATATTTTAATAAGACATGTTACTATGGATTTAATTAACTTTTTTAGAACTAATGATTTCATTTATGATTTTCACAAAAATCAATTACAAAATACTGTCAAAATTGACATAAAATAGTTTTTAAAACAAATATTATATTACTAATTGTTTTTTATTCCTAAAAATCTATGGTTCGGCATAATGACTTAGATAAGGTTATATATATTAATAATAAACAACTTGGGGTTCGTAAGGCTTCTTATAGTAAGTTTATTATCCTTATAGTGTAAGAACACAAAAAGACACGGTAAAAGTAAAATTATCTTTCTTAAAGTTAAATCTAAATGATATGGTTAAAATTGTAAACTAAACTTTCCAAAGTTCTATTGGATGAGGGGATTTCGACCCATTCCCACCTTATCTTCGAAATAAATCAATTTGGTGCAATTTAAAACCGAATATGTCTTTCTAATACAATAATAGTTTTAGTTTTTCCAATGGTGCCCCTCTCCTCCCTTATAAAAGGGCACCTACTCCCTATCTTCCTCACACCTCATTGAGCCTTCAAGCTCGGCCAACCCCTACCAATTTCTTATCTCCACTTCCCTAGAGACATCCTATAGGTCCTGGTCTTCTTCAAAGACCAATTTTAGTTCCATAAAAGGTGGTCTCAAAGAAGCGCTTCAAAGAAGAGGTAATGTCAGTTACTGATTCTTTCAACATTATTTATTCTTCTACATCTTATTATTTATTTGTTTCATTATTAAGTAATAACATCAGTATCAGTCATATACTAATATGATATTATAATTATGAAACCACCCTCTTACACCATATATCCATCCTACGGAAAAACAAATCAACACGCATGCGTACGTACCGAATACTGTCTCCACGATGCGATGAGATTCATTCTCCATGTTAACCATTTAAGAATGATTATAAAGTATATATAAGCAATAATAATAAAATATATGACATTATAAAGCTAATGGATTTATTTATATATATATGTATGTCATATACGTAATTCCATTCAACTCAATAAGGAAACAAAAACATCGTTTATACTTACGTACGACCTACTATCTCCATGAACAGTGTATTTCTTTCCATTTATAGATCTATTATATATATGTATATTATGAATATATATTATATATAAATCATGTTTTATATTCTGGAATTAAGTAATAATTATCTAAGTAATCATATGAATAATTACAAGTCAAAACATGGACGACAAATGGAACGATTTTACCCAAAACACACTTTAACATGGAGTTTACAAAAGAACGGGTAATATAAAGTCATAAGTGAACCATATAAGATATCATAACAATGAATATGATTCATTAATAAGTCAATGACATTATTTAAATCATTATATAGGAGTTTTGGATATAAACTAATAATATTAGACATAAGGTAAGGGATAACTTTTCTAATCTTGTTCTTATCCGAGATTATTTATTCGTAAGTATTTACTGGGGTTATTGTTCTCATCCATGTCCATGTTTCCAAAAAATGGTTTCACGAATTTTGAATGTCCTTTTTACCCATTTTGACTTTTTATACATGGTATGTATGGAATATTTCTTTTACGAGGTACTTTTTGACTTTTCCAGCAAAAGTATGAGAATAATGATTTATTAAACATATACGGAACGAATGAATTTTTATGGTTTTATAAAGATTTATTTTCATGAAGCTGCCTCCAAATGATTTCATGACTATTTTCTACAAAATAATTATCTTTTAAAATTTGATAACATGTTGTGAAAAGAAAATTATTTTGAAGAAGAAAGGATATTTTCCTCAATAATTCATTTCAATTGTTTTATCAAAACTATTTTTCAACTAAGATGACATTATTTCATATGTGTATGTTTCAAGTATCATGTCTCTATGGTTTACATGGTTTCAATTTTCTTATTATGAAATGATATACATTACTTTTATATGGATTATGTGATTATGGGATGATGTTTATGAAACCCATTTTATTTGTTGGGTTATTATGAATGATGTATGTTTATTATGAGGCACAAGTAAGAATGATTTAATTATGAGATGGGTGGGACCTATATCTCCCTACAATGCATTGGGTAAAGATTTATATCTCATGAGATAGACATGATTGGAACAGAAAGTTAAACTGGTTTAGTAATACAGGACTAGAACGAGGAGTGATCTCGATTCAAAAAGGGACATTGTCCACTATGATGGTCTTGGAAGAAAAGCCTTGGCTAATATGGAAGTCATATCATGTGATTAATGGATGCCACAATTACATGTTATATTCCCAGGCTATTTTATCATTCTTAATGTTTTTTATGATTTATTCCTTACATACTTCCTTGTTTTATGTCATTTCTCAAGCTTTTGATGTTTAGACATTATGTTAATTTATTTAAGTTCGAATGTATATGGTATGTCTTATTATATTCATGATTACCCTTACTGAGAATTTGATCTCACCTTTTTAATGTTTTCTTTTCCCCAGGATATAAAGAAATGCTTTAGGTAAGAAAAAAAAGGGAAGATCTTTATGGGAGATGTTGAAGATCTTTGACCACGATTAGAAGATTACATTGCAAGTTTCCAAAGACACTAAACTATTACGGTCCTTGTGTGTGTGTTTTTGTAATGTACTAAGTATTCTTCAAAAATAATGTAATGTTCATGTACGTCAAGATTAGGGTCTCTACATTTAAACTCTAATGATTTGTCATAGAGGATAATTTATATCTCTCTAGTCTACCATCTAACCCCAAACACCCATCAATGAAGGGAGTCACTTTTTCATAGGTTGAACATAATCAATATGAATTGATGGAAAGATACCTAGATGTGTCACGAGTATCCAAATTTGATAATGATAGATTAATTATCTAGGCAAATAATGATGTGATGAATGATATATTGGATTTATGGTGGTTCTCTCTGAATGGCCATCCGATCACTGAAATAGGCGATAACCCATTGAATAGAGATGGCCTCAAATCGAAGATGTTCAAAATATGGGGATTCGACAATAGAAAAATTATTCCAATCTATGTGGGATAGTATCATCATGATTTTTATTATGAGTAGTATAATTCAACAAATTTTTATTTTAATTTTTATAATATCAACCTATCTGTCTTTCAGATTTTTTCATGGGAGCCCAATTTCATCACTCATAATCAAAACCTCCCCAACAACTAGATCTGGGTTATGATGTGTGGGCTTAGCTATGTATTTCTTCAACCCCTAATTCATAGTGAAATCAGTAATTGCATTTTTCATCATCATAAATTAGATTTTTATACTATATAATGCACATTGCATAATTATGGGAGGGTGAAATTTGATGTTGATTTGTTGAAACCAATCGTGAATAATTATATTTCTGTTTTCAATTGCGAGTTGTTTGATGTAAATTTTGAGAATTATTGAAGTCCCCCATTTTATGTTTCTTCAAAAAGATTTAGTGTATGGTATCAGATTATTTAAATTTACAAAATTTAGTGGTGACAAAAAAAGGCCTCCAAGTAAAAGAAAATAGTGAGTAATCGGGCCTTGGTGTCTAAATCTTGAATTTCCTGACAAAAGGACTTGAAGGATGTGATTGACGAGTAATGGAATTAAATACCTATCAAAATAATGTAACATAATGGTGAGAATGAATCGTGTTCGAAGGCTAATTAAACCATGATTGGAAAAGCTCTATTAGTGAAGAACATGCATGTTAACAAGGCTGACCTTCCCCGAGGATAAAAGTTGTTATCTGAATGGCCTAAGAGTTAATTAGAATCTTGGGTATCCTATGATGTTATTTGTTCTAATCCTTAAGAATATAATATATAAATTGTTGTGTAGGTTGATATTGATGTACATTTTAGGTAGGATAGATTCTTGGATGCCTCTTTTTATTGTAGGGGTATGAAGAAATATGATATTCATTTTAGAATTATAACTAAATTCCCAGAAGGATTATTCAATATTGGGGGACCAAGTATAGATCTAGGAACTAGAATTTTTTTGATTCCCTTAATTATATTGAATTTCGTTCGAGTAAAAGAGTTCCATTGA
Organism: Viscum album; assembly: GCA_963277665.1. Classification (NCBI taxonomy): domain Eukaryota; kingdom Viridiplantae; phylum Streptophyta; class Magnoliopsida; order Santalales; family Viscaceae; genus Viscum; species Viscum album. The sequence continues at coordinate 1,146,678,353 of OY728121.1, read as the reverse complement.
TAACCTTCGATTAGTGAACAAATTCCAATGTATTATATGTTTCACATATCAGTGCCAACCAATTGATGGAGACCACTACATTTCACTAGTATCAATAGGTAAAAGATTAAATAGATCAAGAAATAAAAAAACCCTAGAGATATTACCCAACTCTTCTGAATCACCCAAATCATTTGAAGAGATAGGAAATAATAATGACAAAAGAATCGTGGATGAATTTACAAATAGTTATTAAATAAGGTTACATAGCTATCTTGACATCATGAATGGGCATAATAGAAAGGAGTTAATCCTTGAAGAATTTGACATTGCTCCCCCAGTCAAATGTCATACCTCAAGCATTGTTGAAAACACTGATATTGGCATGTTAGTATTGGAAACAGGTCTAATGGATGATCAAACCCCACTTGATGATATTGATTACAATATATGGAAGCATCCCAAAACATTATTGAGGGGTCATCATCTGAAAGGTAGGGGTGGTGTGTGGATCTAGATGCCGGCTAACAACCTCTCATGTAATGTAGATGTGGTGGGGAATTGGGGTTGGTGGGATCCCGTAGGAAGGCAGGAATGGATAACAGCATTTAGGAATTCCAAGAATGGGCGGTGGGTGGTACTGTGAAGCGAGAGATGAGGTGTGATAGCTAAATCCCTCGAGATGGGATTGTGAGGAATGATGCGAGACCGGGTCGACACTCCTAGCTCGAAAACACACGATTTGGGCCAAGGAATGGTCCATGAAGAGAATATAGGATATGTGATGGGCTTCATCCACATTGGGGCCTTCACGCCAAAAAAATATCAATGTAATAAAGTGTGTGGTGGGTTGGGTTACCTTAGGGGGGTCTATGAAATGCCTTTATGGATTGCATGTTGGGGGGTGCATGTCTTCTTGTAATTATACTCCCAATCAACAATATATATAATTAATATATTTATTAATTAACTATATTTCTTATAATTACATAATTTTATAAAAATATATAATTATAATTATAATTATAATTATAATTATAAATAAATATATCTAATATTTTTTCTATATAATTTCATCTATATTTTTATAATTATATATATATATAATTGTTTATATGTTTATAATTATTTTTAAAATAACAATAGTTTTAATTTTAATTAATTTATTATAACTTTACTATCCTAAATATATATAAATATATATATATTTGTAATTATAATTATAAAGAGATATATTTAAAAATTATTAATATATAATTATAAATATAATAAATTTATATATTTTTAAATGTATATATTATACTTTTATAAATATTTAAATATGTATTTATTTTTTGTAAATATAATTAAATATAAATATATTATAATTAATTTATATATAATTATAACAATATTTACATAAATATATATATTTATTAATATATAATTATAAATATAATAAATATTCTTCTTATTTAAATATATTTATTATAATTTTATAATTATTTAAATATATATATTTATTGATGTAAGATAGATTATGTATCATATGGAGTGCCTCTCTCTCTCTTTTGTTCAACGAATATTGTTTTAACGACTAAAAGAAGTTAATTTCATCTTAGGAAAATACAACACAACCAGATTTTTTTTCATAAAAAAAGAATTATTTTCCCTACAATCTGAACACTTGAGGATTAATTTGGTTATTTCTAGTTCAAAAAAGGGTTTGAATGTTTTTGGGATCTGCATATTATTTCACAAAAGCATATAAATTCCTTGGTGATGGTGGTAGATGTTATAAGGAGCCCTACCCATTTATGGGGATGAATTGTGATAAAACTGGCAAGCGTAGATTTTGACAGGCAAAATCCACATTATCGAATGACCATGATTCACGTGATCATGGGATGCAGCCCACAACCCCATTCTCATGTGACACAGGTCATAAAAATAACTACATAATACAATTTATGTGGGAAATTAGTCTAGATGGGTGGAGATTTCTTCACTCTCATTGATTGAAGTTGTTGTGCGATAGCTGGGAGTACATCCAAGATGAACTGATTTTGTCAAAGCATGAGACATAGGTTTGGTGAGGTGAGGCTCTGAGATCCTAGTGGATTAGGGACCCCGTTGGTTGCAATGGGAGGTCCAACAATGGTATTGGGTGTCATGCAATGACTGTTTTCAGACAGTGGGACAAGTTTTTTGATGTTAGTTGTAGAGGTGTTGTAGAATAGTGAAGGAAACATTTTTGTGTTGTTGGATGTGATTGGTGGAGGAATGATGATTACTCTGACCCAAAATCTCAGTTGTGGAGCAACGAATGTAGATATAGTGACCTTGAGATGAACTTTCCATTGATGTGATCAGATTGCAGTTGGGAAAACCAAATACTATGGGTTGTGGTGATTGGGAAGCCACAATTTTCGGCTGACATATCAGTGGGTGATACAACCACCTTGGGTTGGTCAGCCATGTTTTATTGATATTGGACCTACCGACAATGAGCGTGCATTTGAGCCTTTGGTTCATATGTTCTATTTCCTTGGACCTTTTTATTTATTTATTTTATATTAGTCAGATATTTTTATCACACATGTTGATGGAATGGAAGTTGTGGGATAACCTACAGTGGTATGGGACACCGTTGAGGGGGAGATCTCAGGTACCTGGAGATTTCGATAGTATGGGATGTCGATAGTCAGATCTCTTAGAGATGATGTTGCAACACTGACACCAATGGCGACAGGTATTGAAGACGCCCTCAATCTTTTGAGAGATTATTATTAAGGGAACAACAACATCCTCGGTGTGAATGATTCAGCATCGAAAATCATGACCATCAGTGGTGTGTAGTCAGTGAGCCGCTTTGATGCTATCGATTGCGTCAAATCCTCGAAATTAGCAGATGTCAATAAGACATGGCTTCTTTGATAGTGCAGATGTATGCGGTCCTTTAGACCATTTCTTATTGGCCTTGATTCCTTTTTTGGGCCTATGGACGTTATCTTTTTTTTTATTTTTGGTTGTGAGCTGAACATTTTCATGCTTGGTGGAATTGCATGTGTCACACTCATTTTTATTGTGCTAATTTTATTTTATTCAATAAATTATTTGGGTCTGACACACTTGTTGCCTACACTGTCCTATGGAATATTTATTTATTTATAATTTAATTAATACTATTAAATATATATATATATATTTATAATATTATAATGAAATAATTTAATTTTTAAATTATTAATAAAATAATTTAAGTATATTGAATACATAAATTTCAAACAAATTTTAAATGTTAAAAAAATGTAACAATATTATTCCTATAAATTATGAACATATTGAAAATATTACATGATAGTAAATAAATATATGTTTAAATAAATATTAAAAAAGTATTAAATATATTTTTTTATATTTAATGAATTTATAATAAAATTTTAATAAATAAAATCAAATAAATTAAAAAAAATTAAAATTTTAATTTCCAACATTTACATGAATTACTGACATTCATATGTACATGTTCACAAATAAATACACACTTTCATATAGACACATACACATACATACAAGTAGTTATACATGTACATATATATTTAATTTTTTAATATCAATATAAATATATTTCTAACTAAATGTATTCACTTATATATTTGATAATTTTTTAACTAAAATACTAATATATTATAATTGTTATAATTATATACAAATATTGTAATTAATATACGCAAATAAACAATATTTTTTTTTGACAAATATAATGTTGAAAATTTTTTATGTATAAAATCCTGAAAATATGATATTTTTTTGTTTAAAAAACGAGGTCTCTAGTAGCCAAGGCCAGATATAAAGACTCTTGATCGATGGTGGGGGTGTGAGTGGGTGTTGCAGTTTACTAACAGCGATTGATGGGGATCGCAACTGGTATCGCCGGTAGCATGAAATTGTGCTCCACCCCATGATGATCTGTGACACAAGAGTTTCACGGCAGCAACGATGCTGAAGGAAGGGCTTAATAGTGTTACAACTATGATGATGGAATCAAACATGCGAAGGATGCAAGCATATGAGGTGGCATGCTGCCGATTGTGGTGTGTAGTGGCAACATGAGGGCACGTGATGAAGCAAGGATGGGCTTATTGGCCCAAAACATTAGGCCTATGGATTGGGTAGCCTTTATCACTTGGTTAAGCCCCCAACTGCATATATATTAATATAATTATATATAATTATATAATTATATATATTAATATTAAAATATATATAGTTATTAATATAATAAATAAATTTATTAATTTAATATATTTTTTATAATTTTATATCTATAAAAAATATATATATATATAATTATAATTGTTATTTTAAATAAATAATTTTATAAATAATTTTATTTAATTATAAATATTTTTATATAGTTTTATGTAATTATATAATTATATATATGATGATATATATTTTTTTAAATTTAAGTACATATTATTATATATATTAGAAATATATTTATTATATAAATAATTTTATTATAATTTTATAATTATTTAAATATATATATACATATAAATTACATCAAAACTTGAAGACCATATATATTTTTTCTTCTATTTTGAATGTTGTAGTCGATATTTCCACTAAAGAGAATCTCCACTGGGGCCACCAGTGACAGTATCACCAACTACGAGCACCACCAGACCCTACCTCAGTCTCATAATTTGAGACATCTCGCTGTGGACGTCGACGCTACCAGGTGTTACTTTCGAGGGCCAATACTATTGGTTTTTCTTTTCTATGAGCCCTCTTGGACCCACCCTCCACTTCCCACCACCATATCCATCTACTGGAGACCCCACCTTTCTCTCTCATCATTGTTCGTCTGACATCATGCCTAGGGTGGCTTCCAATCCCCACGAAATGTCATCACCTCCAACCTAATAAGACCCCAAATTTATTGCTATTTAGGATTTAACCCTTCTTGATACGGTTTTTTGGGGTAGCCTTAACAACTAGGACTTGACCCAAACAACATTATTAATTAATAATTATAATTATTAATAATTATATTAATAAATATTTAAGAAAAATTATATATATATATTAATAACATTATATAATTATATATAATTATTATTATAAATAAATAATTATATACATAAATAATTAGAAAATTATACTAAATATATTAAATTAATAATAAAACTATTTTATTTATAATTATATAAAATTATATAATAAATATTTATATATTATTATTATATAAATATATATTCTTATAATTGTTATATATATATATATATTTCATAATATATTTATATAAGAACAAGTAACTTAAGGAATGATGGGGAGAGTTGTTCGAATATTTCTAGGAGAATTCATGACGATTTAGCTTGGATGATACATGTCATTACATCTCGATTGTTACATGGATCCTAAAGATGAAATTACACATCCTGTAAAGGATACGGAGATGATAATATAACATCACATTACCGATTTGACATGTATTTCTTTATACTTCTCTCTAATTTTCCTTCGCATTAACTGGGTAGGGTAGAGAATGAATTTGGAGGATTCCTATAATGGTGATGATAGGGATTTGGAGGACTCTCATCTTTAACTGGGTGATTCTGTAGATAGTAAGGGGTAATGTGTTGTTTAATAAGGTTACACAACATGTAAACGTTACTAGGTGAATTTTGTGAGAATGATCATATCGTGAGAAGATTCACACCGTGAAAGGATACATGACATGATGAGCCTTTACACATTGTGAGTTATTTAATTGGGGGGTTTTAATTCAAAACAAAACATTTTTTGATGGTTAAAATCTTAACTATTTCATGACATGTAAAGGGGATTATGCAGTTTGTAATAACCCATAATGAATTTTTAGAATAATTGGTATGGATGGACTCTCCTTTTTAGGATCCTCTACAATTTGACTTCTCTCAATTCAAAGCATTCCCTAGGTGATCTCGGAGCTCTCCAAACCATTCTGATTCATTCATTCCAGTTTTGATCTTCATTGACATTGTGGTATGATTCTTGAATCTGATTTGTAGTTTTAGTTTTGAGGTCTTCTAATATATCATTCCCATTGGAGGGTTTATTTGCAGGTGTTGTATCTAAGAAAAATGTTGGTGATTCCGTTATGTATGGACAAATTGAATAACCCTGAATATCATGGAAAATTCAGTTGATGACTAAAATTAAATTTCTCAAAATTTATTTCACTTGATTTGATAAAACCCATTTCCATTGATTTTATTTATTTGAAATGATTTTTCCATTAGAATTAGAAAAACTCCAAATTCCCTTAACTTGGGCCGTGTTTACAGAAAATGATTTATTTTAATTTCTTAATTTAAATTTTATATCTATTGGTAACTATTTCGATTAAATTATTTATTTAAATTGTGTGAAAGAATTTTTAAATTGATATAAGTGGTTTGAATTAATTTAAATATTTTGAAAATGGATTAAAATGTTTTCATAGAAACCAAAAGGTTTTATCACTACTATAAATTGTCCCTTTATTGGCACTAAAAACCGACATTAACAGGGCTTTTCTAGCGCTAATAAAGGGGTTCCTTATCAGCGCTCCATATAGTGCTGATAAAGGATCCTTCAGCAGCACCTGAAAAATCAAAACCTCCACAAACCAGCACCTGCACCTGTACAAAACAGAACCTGTACACCTGTACAAAACAGAAACAACACACAATATTTTGACAAACAATCCTATATACATTTACTTAACAACATGAATACAATGAAACACACTAATATATAAATTTAAACAATTTTTTACATGGTTACAATTAAAATTATCCAACAACAGTTATAAAAATTAATGTTTCATCCTTTTGATATCAGTGATCCTATCTCAAAAATTTTCATCCACGGTATTTTTTGCCGAACAAAGCATCCGAACTCAAGGAAAAAATTCCCCTATATATGAAGACAAATATTATTTTAGTAATACATTAATGAAATAAATTAAAACATTAATATGAAAGAATAAATTAATATGGAATTGTGAATCTAAAATATTAAATGATAAAATCAAATGTCTTCATTTTGATAACAATGAAAGGGAATAATGTAAAATCAACATTTCTTTGGATGATTTATCTCATTTAATAAATACTGATACTATATCTAATTAAAAGCTTTAACAGTCACACTTTGTGTCAGATTGAGGTGTGGTCGATTCGTACCCCTCAAAAATATCTCATGGATAATTTTCCTAAAGTATCAAAAAAATCCGAACGTGTTTTCTTAGTATTTCGTATGTCATGTGTGTTGTTTTCTAAAATTAATGTCTATTTGAAACTGTTATCAGACACTTTTAGCCATACTGGTCACACATTGCGTCAGATTGAGGTGTGGTCGATTCTTACACCTCACAAATGACTCATGGATCATTTTACTGAAGTATCAAAACAATCTGAACGTGTTTTCTTGGTATTCTTTATGTTATTAGTGTTGTTTTTTGAAGTTAATATCAATTTGAAGCTTGTATCAGAATCTTTTACCCATACCGGTCACACCGTGCGTCAGATTGAGGTGCAGTCAAATCGTAGACCTCAAAAATGACTCGTGCATCGTTGTACTAATGTATCAAAACAATAAATACACGTTTTCCTGGTATTCAGTATGTCATTAATGTTGTTTTCTCATGTTAATGTTAATTTGAAACTAGTATCAGACACTTTCAGTCATACCAGTCACACCGTGCATCAGATTGAGGTGAAATCAATTTGTACACTTCACAAATGACACATGGATCGTTTTCCTAAAGTATAAAAACAATCCAACCACATTTTCCTGGTATTCCGTGTGTAATTTGTGTTGTTTTCTAAACATAATGTCAATTTGAAACTGTTATCATACACTTTTAGCCACACTGATCACATCGCATTTCTGATTGGGATGAGGTCGATTCGTACACCTCAAAAATTACTCTTGGATAATTTTCCTAAAGTATCAAAACAATTTGAATCAGTTTACTCAGTTTTCCTTATGTCAGTAGTGTTGTTTTCTAATGTTAATGTCAATTTCAAACTGGTGTCAGACACTTTGGGCCATACCGGTCACACCGTGCGTCAGATTGAGGTGTGGTCAATTCTTACTCCTCAAAAATGACTCATGGATCATTGTACTAAAATATAAAAAAAAACCAATTGTGTTTTACTGATTTTCCATATGTCATTTGTGTTTTCTTCTAAAGTAAATGTCAATTTCATACTGGTATCAGACACTTTTATCCATGCCGGTCAAACCGTGTCTGAGATTGAGGTGCTGTCAATTCGTACACATCAAGAATGACTAATGGATCATTGTCATAATGTATCAAAACAATCTGAACACTTTTTCTAGGTTTTCCATATGTCATCTGTGTTTTTTCCAATGTTAATGTCAATTTCAAACTGATATCATTCTCTTTTATCCATATCGGTCTCACCATGCATCAGATTGAGGTTCGGCAAATTTGTACACCTCAAAAATGACTCATGGATTGTTGTCCTAATTTATCAAAACAATCTGAATGCATTTGATCAGTATTCCATATGTCAGTAATGTTCTTTTCTAAAGTTAATATCAATTTCAAACTTTTATCAGACACATTTATCCATACAGGTCACACCGTGCGTCAGATTGAGGTCCGTTCAATTCGTACACCTCAAAAATGACTAATGGATAGTTTTCCTAAAGTATAAAAACAATCATAATGCATTTTATTTGTTTTCCACATGTCATTTGTGTTGTTTTCTAAAGTTAATGTCAATTTGAAACTGGTATCAGAAACATTTAGCCATACCGGTCACAATGTGCATCGGATTTAGGTGCGGTCGATTCGTACACCTCAAAAATGACACATGGATCATTTTACTAAAGTATCAAAACAATCCAAAAGCGTTTTCTCAGTATTTCGTATGTCAGTAGTGTTGTTTTCTAATGTTAATGTCAATTTGAAACAGGTATCAGAATATTTTAGGCATACTGGTCACACCGTCAATCGGATTGAGGTACGGTCGATTCGTACACATCAAAAATGACTCATGGATAGTTTTCCAAAAGTATCAAAATAATCCAATTGTTTTTTCTCAGTAATTTGTGTGTGAGTAGTGTTGCTTTTTAATGTTAATGTCAATTTCAAACTGGTGTCATACACTTTTTGGCATACCGGTCACACTATGCATCAGATTTAGGTGTGGTCAATTCGTACATGTCACAAATGACTCGTGGATCGTTTTCCCAATGTATCAAAATAATATGAAAGTGTTTGCCCAGTTTTCCGTATGTAATTTGTGTTTTTTCTAAACATAATGTCAATTTGAAATTGCTATCATACACTTTTAGCAATACTGGTCACACTGTGCGTCAGATAGAGGTGCGGTCAATTCGTACACCTCAAAAATGACTGATGGATTTTTTTCCTAATGTATGAAAACAATCCGAATGCGTTTTCTTGGTTTTTTGTATGTCAGTAGTGTTGTTTTCTAAACTTAATGTCAATTTCAAACTTGTATCAGACACTTTTAGCCATACCAGTCACATCGTGCGTCGGATTGAGGTGCAGTCAATTTGTACACATCACAAATGTCTCATGGATCGTTTTCATAAAGTATCAAAACAATAAAAATGAATTTTCTTGTATTTCTGTATGTTATTAGGGTAGTTTTCTAAACTTAATGTCAATTTCTAACTGTTATCAGACAATTTTAGCCATACCAGTCAAACCGTGAATCAGATTGAGGTGTGGTCGATTCTTACACGTCACAAATGAATCATGGTTTGTTTCCCTAAAGTATCAAAACAATACGAACACATTTTCTCGGTATTACGTATGTCATGTTTTTTGTTATCTAAAGTTAATGTCAATTTGAAACTGTTATCAGACACTTTTAGCCATACTGGTGACACCGTGTGTCAGATTGAGGTGTGGTCGATTCATACACGTCATAAATGATTCATGGATCGTTTTACTAATGTATCAAAACAATCAGAACGTTTTTTATCATTTTTTTGATATCTCATTAGTGTTGTTTTGTAAACTTAATGTCAATTTCAAACTTGTATTAGACACTTTTTTCCAAACTAGTCACACCATGCATCGGATTGAGCTGTGGTCAATTCATAAACGTCAAAAATGACTCATGGATCATCTTCCGAAATTATCAAAACAATCCGAACGTGTTTTCTCAGTTTTCAGTATGTTAGTAGTGTTGTTTTCTAAACTTAATTTCAATTTCTAACTGGTATCAGACACTTTTAGCCATACCGGTCACACCGTGCCTCAGATTGAGGTTCGGTCGATTCGTACTCCTCAAAAATTACTCATGGATCGTTTTACTAAAGTATAAAAACAATATGAATGCATTGGCTTAGTTTTTAGTATGTCAGTAGTGTTGTTTTCTAAACTTAATGTCAATTTCAAACTGGTATCAGACAGTTTTAGCCGTACCGGTCACATCGTGTGTCAGATTGAGGTTCGGTCGATTCATACAGGTCACATCTAGACACCCCATCCCTCTTGGACACATCCCACTCATGGACACACCCCCACTCATAGACACCCCATCCCTCCTGGACACACCCCACCCACATATAAGGGAAACTAAAATTAAATTATTGAAAATCTAATATATTGGTTCCCATCAAAATATTAAGATGCTCATGAGTGGACTGAATGACTATGCTTCGGTCAGCTTCTACACTATCATACAGTGTAGTCTAATGAGATATGCATTACTATAATGACAAATAATATCTAAAAAAATTCTTTATAACCTAAGGATATAAAACATAATAAAGGTTGATCATATATGATCAGTAATTGTAAACAAGGGAGATATCAATGATCATATATGGATAACATTAGTAGGAATTAACCTTCATCATATTTGTGTACAATCATCCATCAGGTATGTTGCCCATTCGTTTATAAACACATCTATATCATCTTATGAATAAGAGTTTTTGCGACAGTCATGGTAGTACTGAAAAAATATAAACATACAGAGGATTAATAAATATTTTAAATCAACTCGTAATTATTTTTGAAAATACCTCGTCAGGGATTCTAGTTTTTTGATGAAATATTATCTATTTCATAAATTTACAACCATAATAACCACCATCTTTTCCGTTAGTTTGTTTTTGAAACTGCAGAAACATCAAAAAAAATATGTAATTTGTTTTGATATGTGTTTGGATAGTGGAATGTTATTATATATACCCAGATACTTCTCCAGTTGTAGATCATGTAGGCTAGCTCATCCTTATGCCCCAGATTCATTCCATGCATTAGACGATATTGATGCACCACCCTATTATAACAGAATCCTCATAAAAAGATACCATAAATTATATAACTAGTTTATTAGTTTTCAAAATGTTTGATCTAGTGTATTAAAATTTAACAAACGCCATCATCGATGGTCGGTTTGTTGGATATCCATGAGTGGAATCCAGAAAATAAATCTCTGGAGTATCCAAATTGACTGCAATCATCATCCAATGCTCCCTAAAAATAAAAATAGGAATAAATAAATAAAGACATTAAAATATAGTTGATATGATTAAATTGTAGAGTTTTTCCCTTGCATCGTTGGTATTAATGAAATTCTGTCATCCGTAATTTTCATTACAAATGATTTGAGTAGGGACAACATTATTGCAGCCTATATATCAGAATCTATTTCTTCTATAGAAGAGGTGGTGTGAGGACTAACGAGTCCAAATTTTTGTTCATGGGTAAATCCCTTCAATTTTTTTCATATATACGCTGGTGAAATATATAAAATGTATTTTAGTCATTATTATCACTGTATATTAGCTTTTGAAAAATCAAATCATGAAAACATAACTCATGTATACATCTACAACTAAGGCACCTAGCCATTCGTACTTGTGGATTTAATTTACATTTTCCACACTAATGAAATCTGGTGTTTCCTCTGCGTACATATTTTTTTTCAAAAACAACTATGTGAGCATTGATGTATATCAAATTTTTATTCACATGATCCTACAATGATATAAACTGGGGATATATAACGGGTGGGGTGATATTGCTCTCAGTAGACCGTTTCAATCTGTTGGTTGATCCCTGAGATAGTTTTGAGCTGATATTCCATTTCACCCCCTTCCCTTTTTTGTTCTGTAATAAAATTCATCGGTTCAGACATTTTTCATTAAATGTTAAAGGTCTAGCTTGAAAAATAACTTGGAAATGGATACCTCCTTGTCGCCCATTTTTTTACAAGAACTAACTACTATGCGATGAATGTTCCAACAGCTTGTTCAACCATATGAATGTCGCCATCTTCATTTGGAATAGGTAGCTCGACAGTCTGCTCATTAGCTACATTAATTGACATCTGAACTGATCTGTTGGAAGCTTTCTGTTGTGTAGCATGTCATTCTGCGTATTGAACACTGTAGCTCTCGCTACAAGGTGATAGGTGGGAGTTGCTTGATATAAATCGCAGTCATTTTAACCCTGTATAATATTAGTACAGGAAAGGTATTAGTGTCTATGTGAATCACAATTTACAAAAACAATTATTAAAACATTTATTACCTCAGCTAAGTCTGGTTTTTTTGGGTAATGGATTTCCTCAAAGCTGGTAGGGGGTGGGGTGGGATCGTCACACATAGGTTGTTGTTGAGTTATTTCTTCTCTTTTCCTCTCCCCCATCAATTTTTCTATCATCTCTCTATATTATTGTAATTGTTATTGAAAATTAGCTAATTTTTCATGTATCTTTTCCATTTTTTTCATTTTCATCGTCCGCTTGTTTTTGTTTTTGAAAACATGTACGGCGTATCACCCCAAAACCAAACCTATGACGCAGCCATACGGTTCGTGACGCTTCAAGGCTACTGAAATTATATCTGCATCAAGTGCGGGTGTTTTTGATTCCTGTGACTATGTCAGATAGAAAATATAGAAAAATAAGTATTCATTGTAATGTAATAGCGATTAAAAACAAATAAAATTTATATTATGTCATACTTACACATGTTTCCCACACTTTTTGTCTATTTTCATTTATCAGTATCCCCACTTAATTTACATGAGCCTCATTCCATAGCACATTGTGTGGGATGAATTTGGCTTTTGATTTAGATTCATCAATCTTCATATAAACTGAGAAACATGGTTAAGGTGTTGTTTTATGTCACATATAAGGTGTACGGTAGAATTAAAATACGTACCAATTTTTTCTCTAGTGAATCTTACCCCAACCTTGCTACACGGTAAGGGTACATTGGTTCTACTACACGTTTTTTATTTTCAGCAATCAAATGATATTTCATAAATTAAAAAATTTTCAAACAAAGGGATCAAAACAAGAAATGTTAAACAATGTATTACCCCAAACAATGTACCTGAAAAGTCTACTCCCAACGACGATTGATAAACACATCCCACACTCCTTGGGATGTCAAGTGTGGATAATGTGGAGGAGGTTGCATCTTGATTTTCCTGTCAGCATATTTAAGATCATATTTCATTAAAATTGTGCAGAAACCTCTATGAATCCTTCCTGTATCTCTTAATACATATTCCTTGTGTGAGGCATCTACTATAAATGCACTCTGCAATTGATGATGAACAATAAGTCAATGTTTTGGTATTTTATGTTAATAAATTAAAAAAAAGATATCATAATGATACCATAATCTCTACCCACATTAGTGTCTTATGACAAGTGACAACAAGGAGCCATGACTGTACATCAATCGGCACGCGTTTCTGAGTGATTATTCCTATGTAGATACTAAAGATGGATTTTTTGGGGTTATCATGTTGGCCTCGCTTATTCTATCCCACCTAAAATTTGATTCCTATTTCTTTTTACTTAAGGATTTTGGTTAACATTGTCAAACTATGGAGCTCTTGTTTTTTTTATTTTTGGGTTTCATTACCTACCATTTTCCGAGATGTATCATCAGTATCATTATCCAAAGTACTAGAATCAGCACTGGGACCATCAGCAACAGGATGAGGAACTTGTTGTTGCTCTGCACTGGGACCACCAGCAGCTAGTTGAGTAACCTGTTGTTGCTCTACACTGTGAACAACATCATGTGGTTGAGAGAACTTTTGTGCCTCGGGATTGGGCGCATCAGTAGGTGCAGAAGTCATTATCTACAGAAGTGGTTTAACATTAAATTTAGATTACATAAAAGCAGTAGTGGACAGATAATTTCATAACGTAACACAATTTATATTACAATAAAAAAATAACCTCATTATTATACTCTATTTTTTTAAAGCCTGAAGAGATTTGACTCCTCTATCGACTATGTAAATACCTTCATTGTGTACTCCTATAACATACAAAACTCCGTCTACATTGGGACTACTGCAAAATGATTGTGAAGACCCTATAAAATGGTTATCCTTCATTGAACATTCATCTGACCCTTCAGTTGTTTTGGTTGATAACAGTACAATTGACCAATTTCGGTTTGCGGGGACTAGAACAAAACATACATGTATTGCATGTGATGCAATTATAAATGGTTCGTCTTTCTTCCCATCCTTAATGAAATCAACATTCACGAATCCAAATTCGTCTATTTTAACAGCACTCTTGTTATCAACCAACTTGAATTGAAAAATCTGTACTTTGAATTTTGTATAATCAAACTCCCATATTCGTTTGTTGACGCAAAAGTATGACATATTCACATAAATTGGATTTTCTTCCATAGAAAAGGAAACATGCATCACCTTATCCAAAAGTGTAACCCCACTATTCTACATTTTATTGTCTTCAACATGTTCATTAGTATAGAATGTATAACCATTAAATCAATAATCATTGTAAGATAATACATACACACATTCTCCTCTGGCTAGTCATCGAAGTCATTCTGAAATTGAGTCTGGATTTTCATTTAACTGCTTAAAAATATGGTCCTAAAAGCATCCTATAAAGTATCTATTATGTGTATCTGATATCCATATTTCAGACCTAAATGGATTCATATGCCTAAGAATTTTATTTCAAGTTTGATCATATGTGTCAATGTCAAAACTATTATGAAAAATGTAAAGGTGAGCCTACTCCCGATCTGTAATATTGATTGTGATAACCTCTCTTCTAGAAATTCTTTTACCCACATGCCGCTCAGTGTGACGAGATTTCGGTAGGCCAACATTTTCTACACCAGACAGGTATTCCGTACAAAATTCAACGGCTTCCTAAACAATATATTGCTCCGCAATACAACCCTCTAGCCGACTTCAATTTTTGACAAATCCTTTAAAAATATTCATATATCGTTTAATGGGGTACATCCATCTATAATGTACAAGACGACATAGTCGAATCTCTCTCACCAAATGAACCATCAAAGGAACCATCATATCAAAAAATGTCGGTGGTAAGAACATTTCCAATTCCTATAATATGATTGCAATTTCTCTTTCCATTGTTGGAAATTTCACAGGGTCTATAACATTGCTGCATATAGCTTTGCAGAAAAAAAATATCTTCGTTAATGTGTGGCGGACATTCTTGGGAAAAATGCAACATAAATCTATAGGAATTAGATATTGCATAAAAACATGGAAGTCATGTGATTTCATACCCTTTAATTTTAATTTGTTCATTGACACGATGTTCTTGATATTTTATGAATACCTCTCTAGAACCTTTACGTCATTCATGAATTTGTAAAACTGATATCTCTCTTTCCTGCAAAGAGTGTAAGTAGTAGGAGGAAGAAAGGTTCATTTCACCCTTCACTGGGGCCAACTCTTCTCGTATTACCATCTCAACCATAACCAATCTAGCCATAATTCCATCCTTTGTTTTTCTGGGAGCATTTAGCAACGTTCCAATGACACTATCACATACATTTTTTTCAATATGCATAACATCAAGAAAATGTCTGATATACAGACCATTCCAGTATGGTAATTCAAAAAAACTGATCTTTTTTTTTCAACCATTTTTTGTAAGGTTTTTCGAAAACGGTTTACCAAAAGTAGTGTTCAAATCTTTTACCTTCTCAAACAATTGATCACCTGTTAGTAGAGACATTGTTGTACGTTTTTCTGAACTTACGTCGAATGATGTCATCCATGATCGGTGCTTATGCTGTCAGGGTAGAAATATGTGATGTCCAAAAAACATGGTTTTCGATGAATGTTTCATCATAATTGACTGTGTACCTTGTTCGTAAATGGAACACCCTTGAGTTCCTTTAATTCTATATCCTGACAAATTTCCATAAGTAGGAATGTCATTTATCATCCCATACAACATGTCATTCAAAGTGAAATATTCTTTTTTTAAGCATCATACAATGTAACACCTGAATCCCACAATATATTAAAATCCTTGATCAATGGAGCCAAATAAACGTCAATATCATTACTCGGTTGTTTTGGTCATGATATAATCATAGATAACATGATGTATTTTCGTTTCATGCATAACCACGATGGTAAGTTATAATTTACCTACATAACCGGCCATGTACTGTGACTGCTTCTTTGAAGACCAAAAGGATGCACCCCATATGTAGATAATGCCAGAAGAAGTATTCTCGGCTCATTTCCAAATTCATGATACTCATGATCAATTCTCTTTCACTGAGGAGAGTCTCCTAGGTGATGTAGTTTCCCATCTATAATTCTTGTATCAGCATGCCATGTCAATTGTCATGCAGTCTCTGCACTTCCATATTAGCACCAGACCCTTGGAATGATTGGAACATACCATACAACTTTCATAGGACTAGAATAATTTTCTTGTTTTGAGAAGCACCACACTTTGGGTATTCTTTATGTTATTTTTCGTCCTCGAGAAACAGTATATAGTCATTCGGGGAGGCGTGTATTCTTTCAGAGACCATACCCATCGATCGTAGCATTTGTTTGGCATCATATGTTCAGTTTGGGAGTTCATTATCTTCTTGGAGCAAGTCAGTCAGGAGGGCAAATAGTTCCATAAAACTGGCGTCACTCCACCGGTTTCCTTTTTTCAAATTATACAGCTTCAGTATGGCTGAGAATTCAGTATATTTAGTGCAACCAGCATACAATGGCGTTTTTGCACAACTCTTTAACTTATCAAACAATTTTGGGAAATCATG
The DNA here is from genome assembly GCA_963277665.1 of Viscum album. Lineage (NCBI taxonomy): Eukaryota > Viridiplantae > Streptophyta > Magnoliopsida > Santalales > Viscaceae > Viscum > Viscum album. Next base: position 1,146,661,265 of record OY728121.1, on the reverse strand, counting down.
AAGTTCATCTTCAACTGTCCTTGTACTTTCCTCAATATGATCTTCATGATCATTCACATCTATAATCACACCCTCCATATGATTGTCTTCAATGTTCACACTTGTAATCATATCAGATCATCCATAAAATTTCGCGTTATCTGAGAAACTACATACATTCATTTTTTCCACGTGTTTATTCCAACATGTATAACATCGATCTGTTCCGTGACATATTAGGTGTCCTTCCAACTCCTCTGGACTAATTTTTCTTGAATTACAACAGCATAAGCATGGACACAGGATTTGATAAGGGTTATATGCATCATCTCTTGAAAACATGATAATTTTTTTCACGCCATCTTCATACTCTTTTTTAAACTGATTGGCATTCATCCATTCTTTATTCATATTCATCGTCTTTATGGTTTAGATCTCAAACATTCCTAATATTATATTTTCATTAATCATGTATCATTTTTTGGGTATTATAAATAAAAAACATGGTACAAATGCCTCTACAATGAAATAGAGGAACCTACCTCAAAACATGTGAAAGTACATGAACTCTATCTATATACGGGTGATTGTGCCATGTATTTTGTATATATCCATGGAGTAGATAAAACCTATACAGGGAGGACTCATCACCAAAACATAGGGGAGTACCATACTCCATATTTTCTCCAAACATCTCACTTGTCACTTGTCAACTCTCAAGTAGAGTGAAGATAATTCAAATATACAACCCATATCGTGTGCATTTTCAAATTAATGAGGGACTCATAATATTGTGATCTACATGAGAAGATATTTTTTATGGGATACTAATACATGAAATATTATCATCTAAGTGAAAAATAATTAATAATAATGAAATTAACATAGCACACAATTTTTTCAATGGATACACAATGTGTAGGGTTCTCAGTCAATGATGGTTTTATACTACCAATTCTAAACTCATGTGAAATCCATATACACGGTGCTAAACTCATGTGAAATCCATATACATGGTGTGTCGAGTAGGGCGAACATCGTCGATGGATAAGATACCTGATTTAATATGACATATACCAAATTAATTCCATGATAGTCTTACAACGACTTCATGATGCCTTTGAAAATACATGACATATAGAACATCTTGAGCTAAAGGCTTGTACTTTAGATACAAAATGAGTCACTTCACCAGCTATGCATCAATGTTTCGTTGAATACACGATGTGTAGTCCTTACATGTCCACTAGGGGTGTATAGTCTTTACACATCATTTTTCTATTGTATCCATACATGGTTGGAGTGAAATAAAACACATATCATATGGTTCTACCATTATTTAATGGAATGTACATGGTTTCATGGTGAAGTATATGTCTTGGAGATACATTGTGTGTGACCTACATTCACATGACATGTAACATTTAAAATATAACTTATTCGATGTTCGAGTCAGAAGATGAGTCATGTGGTGTAAATTTTGGAGAAAACTGTTGGCTGGAATTAAAATCTATATGAAGTCCATGTATGGTGAAGCATGTTCCATTTAACAAGACTACATTCAATTTATTTTAAAAATATATAGAATCTGAAAAACATCATCTTCAAACAATAAGATGTCTCATAGAGTCCTTTAGAAGTGGGTTTTTAGGATTCAGTGGAATTGAACTATTAACAAAGTGGTGGTGCAATTGAAAAGGGTAAAGTTTGGATTGATATTCAATTGTTTAAGAACTAAAACAAGGAATAAAAATATCATATCAACAATGAAAAAAACTGCAACACCATTCAAAAACACAATCATGCTCACAATTGCAACACCATACAAACTAAACAATACCAATTTTATATTTTACAATGTATCCCTTATTCAATTTTGTTAGTTAATTCAAGGGTTACCACAGAAGTTTTATCATCCTCAGGTGTTCATTCATATGTCATGTATATGTAAATTACCAATTTTTATATTCAAATGTTCAAAAAGAACCCACCAACATGAAATTCATTTAGTGCGCAAACAAGGGCAACCAAAGGCCACAATTTTCCATGGGGCGTTTAGCCCATAAATTTCACTTAATAAACATCAATATTAAACAGTAATAACATGCGAAAAATAGGAAATCAATGATTAATAGGGGAAAGATCAACACAAAGGTGTTGTTAAGCCCACTGAAGAGGTCCGTTCATGGAAGAGGAGAGGCACACAATAGAGGAGATTTCCAACTGAATAGAAAACATAAAATAGGGGAAAATCAAGATAATAAAATAATCTAAAACAGAGTACAAAATTTACCACATCACACAAACCCCAAGAACGCACTAAATCCGAAATCAACCCACGCCATGATAAAACACACCTTTCGATAACATGAAATTATAGAACCCACCTTCGATAGAATGAGTTCAACAGAGTTTTTAAAATATTGAAGATGAACATACAATGGGTAAGCCCTAACCAATAAGTCCTTACTAGGTATAATCCCCAAGTTTATTCTAAATAGCATATCCCAAATGAGTAATCCCTTATCAATCCTTTGTTATCAAACCTTTCACAACACATACATCCTAATCACATGACTTTAATCTTCATGGTACAATCTTTTCAACACAACCCGTGGTGTCTAGTGTATAGGATCGTATCCCCATTCAAATTCAACGAACCTACCCATACATCTTAACAAAAATTAGGGGGAACACACATATTTATAATGGCACACCCCTGGTACTCTATTCCAATCTTTTCATCACACTATGCCAAAACTCACCACACGATCACCAGTTAGCCACCATTATTCCAAAACCAAAAGAATATACCCATGCTTAATTAACCAAAACACATACATCTAGGTTAAATGGTGATGTTCATGTTAAAACCGTGCTATAAATAATACTACACTGACCAGCGCCGGCGGAGGCGGCGACAGAGGCAGCGACGGCAGAGGCAGCGTCGGTCACGGTGGTGGAGGCAGCGGCGGTCGCGGCAGTTGTGGTGGTCGTCTCGGAGGCAGAGGCGGTGGTGGTCACTGTGGTCGTGGGGGTGGAGATAACAGTGGTCACGATGTAGAATAAAAACCAACAGCACGAAGCCAACAATGATGGAGAAAAACCCAATAGCAGCGGTAGCGGAGGAGGAGGAATTGGAGGAAGAGGATGAGTAGGAGGAGGAAGACAAGGACGTCGCGTGGACAAGGAGGAGAAGTCGCAGAGGAAGAGGGTCCTGGTCCAACTTCCGTGAAATCCTTACCACGTGCGAGAGAGAAGCGATTGTTAGGGTTATTAAATATAAATCACTGGAACCATTATCAATGCTCGTTAAAAGCATAGATAAAGGTATTTTTTACCAGCTCTAAAATAAAAGTGCAGAGAAAACATAAAATTTTCAGCGCTTATTCAGCACTGATAAATATATGTTATATCTGCACTTTTATTTTAGCACTGATAAATATTATAATTTAATTTTAATTAATAATAAAAACTTTTATCAGTTTTAAAATAATTGTTGATAAATGTGCCCTTTTATCAGCACTAAAAAATTCATTGATAAAGGGTATACCTTTATCAGTGCATATTTTAGTGCTGATAAAGGTTATATTTAACAGAGCATTTAACTACCGTTGATAAAGGCATACCCCTTTTTCAGCGATTTCTGTTTAGTGCTGATAAATGGCAGTGCTTCCCTTGCCCAGTTTTGTGGTAGTGTATCAAGTTGGAAAGGCATGGTTTTTATAAAAATTCATTTTGGTTTTAAATGGAATACTGAAATCTGAAATAAGGGAATGTGATTTTATTTTATTTTATGTAGTCTTAAAATAAATCACCCATCATTGATTTGGTAATATATCATATATTCTCGAGGTATATTGGGAGTTATTTGGACACACTCTATGATTATAAATCCTTATAAAACATAAATACAACTAGTTACATACCTCATTGGGTGGTGATGAGTCACCTTTGGACAGTTTCAAAGGAATGTGTGAAAATATAAACTGTTTTGATCACATAGAGAGTGTGTATTCCTATAGCTTGGATATTCCGTACCTATTTTTCAAGTGACCATGATTCTTTTTTGTTTTATATTTTAGATAAAATATATGTCAATGTTGATAAACGTCTTTTCATTCCTTTTGAAATTATATAAACTGTTTTACATAAAAAAATATTTAAATCATTTTTTATAAATATTCCATCATTTTAATGAATTTTCTTGAAGTATTTTACCAACAGTAGAACATTATATCATGATTTGTATAAATATGATTTAAAATTCCAAACCTTCTAATTTAAAAATTGAAATCAATTATTTTATTTATCTATTATTGGAATCTATTATTGAATCCTTGGTTTGACACTAATTGGATTTTTATCTCACACCCTACATGTGCCGTCATGGGTTTTTATATTATCTACTTATAGGATTGATCAGGGGGAAAACATCTCTTGGTGGTGGATATGGATGTTGAACCACAGAAAAGTTGAGTTTTCCCTTCGAGACATTGGATGTTTTCCACTTTTTCTGTACATGGGTTGTTGTACTTTGAGATTTAATGACTTTTTTACTTCATGTACATTACTCCTTGTGAAATTTATTTTACTATGCATGTTCTATTCTTTCATATTCTTCTTCTATGTTTTGTGGTAACTTCATAAAAAATTTCAATAAGGGTCTATTCATCAAATTGTGGGGATTGGGAACACCCTTCAATATATGTGAGGATGAAATCAGTTATTGGGATACCATGGTATCTACATCGGTTTGTGAAAAAATTATATCAAATGGAGGTTGGGAACTTTTCTTTGAGTCAGTATGCATTTGAGAAATATTTTCCGGACATAGATAGTATTTTTGTTTGTGTGTCTTTACATAGCTCACTGAAATGAACTATAATATTATAGGGGTGGTTAGGGAAAGATGATAAGTGGATCAGTTCTAGTTTTTCCTTATATTGATTTGGATAGAGTGAAATCCAAATATGTTTTGTTCTACCAGGTGGGGTTATGTTTCCCTCATTTCACTATTTGATATTTATCTAATTTATTCCTTGTAATTTTCGGATTTTTTGTATAGTTTTGGGACATGGAAGACTTGAGAATCATATCTTGGAAGAGGATTCTGCAGAACCACAATGTGAAAATTCACTATTGGAACATAACATAGTTGTTGTGATTTTTCACCCTATCTAAACTCTAGGAAAGGCACATCAACTAGTACCCATACAGGATCCATTTGGGGATCCTCTTGTGGATGTTTTGAAAAATCATTATCAAATGTTCCTTCCATATAAACTACCAGTTTTTAAAGGATCTACTAACACTAAATATTATAATTAATGGTTGAGTGGTATTGAACGTCGGTTGAGTTGTTCGAGACACCAAACATGGTTAAAGTTAAGTGTTCCAACATAGTGTTGGAGGGAATAAAATGGAAATGGTGGGAAATGATTATGATGAAAAAGAATCATGATGGATTATAGTGGAAATACTTCAAGGTTCATTTCACCAACAAGTTCAATATAGAGTCAATGGTGTTGCCTAAGGCTGTGTATTTTTAACATGATATTGTATCTATCGAGATGATGAAGGCATGATAGTTCGAGTTGGGACTTCAATATGACATTCATTCTATGGGTTTCATACTATTCTTCAAACATATACTGATGTGAAGGATTGGGAAATAATGGATGAGATGGACCATGATTTAATGCATGCGTTTAAGGGAGTTCTTTTTTCTCCCACTGGTATCATGTGTTCATTCGAGGGAAACCTGAAGCATAACAATTCTCTTGGATGCTCTCAACAGCATGGTCATTCTAGACATCTTACCGTAGTAGTTGGAAGTGCATTTACTTTCTAATAGTTTGGAATGAAAAGAAATTATAAGTGGGTTTTCACTATTTAACCCATGATCTATAACTACCATATACATTCAAGAAAATTTCATATATTATACAATATTTTTCTACTCCGTATAGTGGAACAAGATCATCATATCCTTCTAAAACTATGGGGATATCAGTTTCCTCATGTTTAAAAGTGTTCTAGCCAAAGGTTTAGAGACCAAAAGCATAACATACATAGATGTTACATAACGTTTTAGAATATATAACATATAAAATAATAGACACCAAAGGACCGTAATAGTACAATGTCTTTGGAAGCTCGGAAAAATAGTCTTTTAATCATCGTGAAAGATCTTCAAAATCACCAATAAAGATCATCCCATTTTGTTTTCTTACCTAAAACCATTCTTTATATCCTGGGGAATAGAAAACATTAAAAGGGGGAGCTCAAATTCTCTATAAGGGTAAACATAGAAAATGAAAATCAATCCATAAACATTTGAATGCAAAAAAAAACATGAACATAAAATCTAAACATCAAAATCTTTAGCAATGACATAAATCTTGGAAGTATGTAAGGCATATATCATAAGGGAACATCAATAATGATAAAATAGCATGGGAATAAAACATGTAATTATGGAAAACCATTAATCACATGATATTATTTCCATAGTAGCCAATGCATTGCTGCCAGGACCATCTTAGTGAACAAAGTCCCTTTCTGAATCGAGTTCACTCCTCGTTCCAGTCCTGTATGACTGAACTAGATTAACTTACCATTGAAGCCATGATTATCTCATGAGATATAAATATTTACCTAATTAATTGGAGGGAGATATAGGTCCCACTGATCTCATATTGAAATCATTCTTACTTTTACAACAAAATAATCGTATTACATTCATCGTAACCCAAAGAGTAAAATGGGTTTTATAAAAATCATCCCATCATAACATAATCCATATAAAACAAATGGATATAATTTAATCATAAGAAAAGTGAATCCATTTAAATCAAAGAGATTTTATAATTTAAACATAAACATATGAAATAATGTCATCTTATATGGAAAATGGTTTTGATAAAACACTTGAAATTAATTCTTGATGAAAATATCCTCTCTTATTCAAAATCATTTTCTTTTCAAAAAATTCCCTGAAATTTTAAAAGAAAATGAATTTTTCGAAATTATTCATGAAAAAATATAGAATAAGATTCTTGAAAATTAGGTGTTATGAAACTGTTAAAATCAGTTCATTCCGTATAAGTTAAAAAACATTCTCCTCGTACTTTTGTTGTAAAGTCAAAAAGTACCACGTATTGTAAACAAAAGAAAGATTCTGTACATAACAAAAAGTAAAAGTCAAAGAGGGGTAAACAAGACTTTTAAAATACATGGAAGAAGATTAAATACTTTATGAAAAACATTTTTATGGACATGGATGAAAAATATAACCCCAATAAATACTTACGTATAACCAATCTCGGATAAAAATGAGATTGAAAAATTATCCCTTACCTTAGGTCTGATATGTTTTGTACGTATCCGAACCTCTTGTATAATGATTTAAATAATTTCATCTACAAGTTAAATAATCATATTCAATGTTATGATATCATATATGGTTCACTTATGATTTTATATTACCCGTTCTTTTGTAAATTCCGTGCTAATGCAGCATTTTGGGTAAAATCGTTTTATTTATCGTACATGTTTAGACTTGTTGATCTTGATATTATTATTACTTATATCAGGATTAACATACATAAAAAATGTAAATCATGATTTATATATCATATATATTTAGTATATATATATATAATTGATAGATTAATGTAATGAAATACACCGTTCATATAGACGGTAGGCCATACGTACGCATGAACGTTGTTTTCCTTTACTTATTTACTTGAATGGAAGTAAGTAGATGAAATATATATATATATATACAGTAGCTTCATTATGTAAAATATTTCATTATTATTCATGATATATACTTTATAATCATTCTTGAATGATAAATATGGAGAATTAATCTCATCGCGTCGTGGAAACTGTAATCCGTATGTACGCACGAGCAATGATATCATTCCCATAATTATTGAATGGAATTGGAGTGGATGATATAATATCATAGAATAAGTATGATGATAAAACAACCATATAAAGTTATTCTTTACACCATTATACCCATCCAAGTATGTTGCCAGTGGGAAAATAGATTACACCACGATGTGGAGACGATATTCCGTACGCAGTCAAGCGCGGTGATTTCATCTTCCGTAGGATGGATAGAAGGTGAAATGGGGTTGTTTCATATTTATAATAACATAACATTATATAATTGATTCTGATGTTATTACTTTATAATGAAACAAATAAAGAAGAAGATGTTTAAGAAGAAAGAAACTTGAAAGAATCGGTAGAAGATATTACCTCTTCTTCGATGCAACTCTTATAAGCTTCCTCTTAATGTACTAGAGTTGGTATTTTGAGGATACCAGAACATCTATAATGTTTCTAGGGATATTTATAAGGGAAATGTTCAGGGGTTGGCCGAGCTTGAAGGCTCAAAATTTGGTGAAGTGGAGAGGGAGTAGGTTCCCTTTTATAAGGGGGGAGAGGGTCAGTTTAGGAAAAACTTAAAATATTATTTTATAATAAAGTCATACTAGGTTTATAATGGCTCAAAGGTGACTTATTTAAAATATAAAGTTTGGATGGATCTAAATACTCTCAACCAATAGGTTCTATAATAGTTTAGGTCACTGTTTTAACCTTTTCTTTTAGATATAACTCTAAGTTAAATAATTTAACTTTTACCGTGTCTTCTTATTTTCTTACACTATATGGTTAATATACATACTATAACAAGACAAATGAACCCCAAGTTGTAAATTATTAATATATATAAACTTATCTATTTTATTGGGTGATCCTTATATTTTTAAGAATAGAATAAAAATTAATAATATAATATATGTTTTAAAAACTATTTTATGTCAATTTTGACAGTATTTGGTAATTTATTTTTGTGAAAATCATAACTACATGATTAGTTCAAACAAAGTTAATTGAATCAATACTAACATGTCATATTAACCTAAAAAAATTAGTATAATTTATAAATAGTCTCAAATAACATTTATTTTGGTATTTATAACAACAATTATGTCAATATCTCATTAATAAGGTAGTTACTGCAACATCATTGTGTCATAAATAAAATAATATATTTAATCTCTAAAAATTATAAATAAAATTCCATTATGTAGGAAATATTTTTATATTTATAATGAAATTTTATAGTCGAATTTATATTATGATTAACCCTATTTTAAAAATGTTTTGGTTATTTAACTTTAATTTTAATTATTTTAACTCTCTATAAATATAATAATAATAAATGTCCTAATCTAATCCATGTATACCTAAAGGATAAAATTTTATTCATATGGTTGTATTTCCTCGAATTAAACTTATCCAATAGATTTATTTCATGTGTTAGGGTAATAATAATATCATTTTTACCCTTAATTACCAGGTTTACTTTTAACCGTGGTAAATAAAAGTCAACAGTTACTATTCACCAAAATTTATTTTTTTCATATTAAACAACATTTTACTCCGGGATATTAACCTTGTCACTTGGATTTTCGAAATTCAACTCACAGAAGCAGTTAAATTATGTTTTATGTACATTTTCATATGCTCCTAGAAGGTGGGTAAAAGACGGTAAAAAGTTTAATAAAATTTTTATATAACTGTATTATTATAAAATGATTCCAATGAATTAAATTGAACTTATATAGGTATTATGGATCTATTTTTAACTGAAATAAATTTAAATAAAATAAATATTTATTTAAATAAAAAGTCAGTTTTTAAATAGTTACCTAGTGTTTCACTATTCATCAAAAATTGAATGTTTTCAGAAAAATACCAATGATTCACCCCAAGATATTTTCAATATTTTAAATCCAACATTTAAGTCCATTTTGAAGGATAAAATTTATAAAATTTTAAAAATTGGGTATTAAAATTCATAATGGAAAGTTTATAATAATATTACAATAATATCTTGTTTAGTGAAACTCGGTATTGTGTACTACACAAGCTATCGAATATGGTCTTGATTGCTTGTAATTCAATCCAAGTTAAGATTGTGTGTACTTGAATCTCTAGTGTTGCATATAAAATAATCAAAACTTATTTCCTTAATACATTAAACAAAATCTATACTTAATGTTGCGTAGAATAATTTACACAAAACAAACGTGAAAGTGTCTGTAACACGAGCCAAGAATAATGTTGCGTTTGCTTCAAGATATTATGGAGTTGTGTATAGTATAAGATAATCTTGGTGTAGTGTATAATAGAAGAGATAAATGGAAGAAAAAAATATATCTCATAAAATCTAGTGGTGTTACATTCTACCCCCCTTAAAAAGAATTTCTCCCTCAAAATTCGTCGAGGTTATAAATCGTTTACTGAATGATAAATTCATAGAAACCCACATCGTAAAATGGAATAATAAATCATAATTTTAAAAAAGAGCATTAGAAACATAATGGATACCCAAAGTAACTCACCACTAGGTTTCCACATAGTAGAATACAGGTGAAAATATGGATATGGATGAGAAATCTAACCATCATGTTTAGTTGAATAGTGGTAGAGAACATGGCTGTGAAAAATCCAACAATCATGAAGCTATAAATTTGTGATGATCTAAGGTATCATCTGATTCATTATATATGAGGGCACTAGGGAAACATTTTTGGTTTTCAAGATCATTTCTCTAATGTTGAATAGTTTTTGTAATAAAAAAAATACTTACTTGATTTTGGTACAATCTTAATGTTGTTTGTGCGTTGAACAATTTCCACTTTATCTCTTGTTGAAATGAAGTTGAATTTTGTCTTACATGAAGTATTAGTAGACCATGAGATAGAATGATAGGTCATTCCATCTATCTAAAGCATAAGGATAACACAAGTTATAAGTCTATATTATGGTGAGATTAATCATATATGGTTCCAAAAATGGACTTATACTTCATCTATCACATCCCTTAATAAAATAAAACTATTTTAAACTAACCATGGACATCCTATAGAAATGTGGTACATGATAAAGTCTTGTCGCACTTCGGATGTGTGTTCGATTCTCGCATCCTTTTCTGACGTGATGGGTTCTCACACGTCCTTCAGGTTGTCACCCGTCCTACGGGTTGTCCTTTTTCTAAAACATTCCAAAAATAATATAAAAAGTTATAGCCATCAACAATACTATCTTATGTCTAACATCATCAATTCTAATCATTAGGATTACCCAAACTCACAGGATAAGGAAAAATATTTATAGAGAGGTCTTCTACCAAGCATGTAAATACCGTCATTTTTTTCCCATATATCATAATATATGTCTTTTTGGTCAAATTTCAAACATTCAAATGCCTTAATCATGTATTCTCTTGAAAAATGAATACCCATTTCACATTAGTGAAAACATGAATGCAGTTAAAAGTTAAATTTTTCCACATACCAAAATTCCAAAAATTCTATATACTCAAACCATGATATCACTTAGTCTTTATATCAATAATGAACTCATGAATACTATCTAACCTATTAATTTTTTTCTGATCCATTCATTATGCGCAAATCATATACTTTCCAAAAATATTTCAATCACTTTTAATGGGTACATGTACCATATAATTATCAAAAACCACAATAAACCATTACATAGATATTCTCATTTTCCAAAATACTATAAATGAGATTCCACAACATTATTTTGGAATCCCCTTACATAAACACATAATCATTCCACCACATCGTTGTCATACTCAACATTTCTAATAGTGATCACATGTGACTTCCCTTTTTTCCTTTTCCTTAAGAGGTTGTTTATGTCGATCATCATTTACCCTTGGATTGGGGAATTGGTTAGCATAATTCCCCATTTCCTCGCAATTGTAGCATTGAAGTGTTGGTGGAGCGTTCTCTATAATCTATTCTCTATTCAAATAATTAGCTTCCTTTTTCACATTACTTCGACACTAAATTACTTGATGAACTTCTTTTCCACACTTAAAACATTTCCAAGTCCCTTTTAGACAATCTCAACCATGCTTTGTTCCACACTTTGAGCATAATGAACATTCATCTTCCTTTACCCATTGTTCTGAGATTTCTCCTTGAACTCCATCTGTTGTTTCTTGTAAAATCCATGAGACGGATATGTAACACCATCTTCCAGTTATTCCTTGAATGAACAATGCAAAATTTCTTCATAGCTACTGAAGTCTCTTATCGCTAACACCCTTCGAAGACTTGGTTTTATGAAAATGAAGAATCGATCTACTTTACATTCCGGTTGGATTATAAATCCAGATGCGTACCTTACAAGCCTTGTACAATTCACTTCGTATATACCAACAGATTCATCATCCTTTTGTTTATGCTCAAGGAACTCTTTTTCCAGCTTTTTTCTAAGAATACTAGGGATGTACTTATTGAAAAACATGTTCATGAACTCGTTCCATTCCATGGATTTAATTTCATCTTGGGACCTTGTATTATTAATTAGAGTCCATCACTGGTCTGATTCACCTTCTAAACGGTAAACAGTTAAAATGACTTTTTCATGTTCTGAACGGAAATGTATGGAAAATATCTTTTCAATGGTACTGATCCATTATTCAGCATCAAGTGGATCAGAAGACACATTGAAAGAAGGTGGACGTTTCCTCATGAAACACTCAATAGAATATTGTTCCCTTATCTTCTCAATTGGAAGTCCAGAATGATTCATAGCTTGTGTAAGTATAGCAATAATATTTTTCACTCCATCTCCCATAACGTTGTGTTGTTCAAGAGGACAATCATTGCATCGTCCATTACATTGATTGACATGGTTCTTTCGGGTTCCAATCATCATATAAAACCAAAAAAGAATAGCTTGAGAGGCAAAATCATGATAGGAAAACAACATAATAAAGGGTGAGTACCTTAGATATCTAGAATCTTAGGTTTAATTCTAATATAATTACCCTAATTATAGGACTATAACCTATACTTATAATTAACCTTACGTATATCCCTAGACATACCCTAGAAATATCTATAGGGATCTCACTAAAGTATCCACATCCTAATTTCCAACGGTTATCTAAACCTTTCCTCTGATACCAACTGTAGAGACCCAAACCTTTATTTACTTAGACTCTACATTACTTTTGAGGAATACTTAATACATAACAAAAACAGACACCAAAAGACTGTTATAGTTTAGTGTCTTTGGAAACTCAGAAAAATAATATTTTAATCTTGGTGAATGATCTTCAACATCTCCCATTAAGATCTTCCCCTTTTGTTTTCTTACCTAAAACCATTATTTACATCCTGGAGAAAAGAAAACATAAAAATGGTGATCTGAAATTCTCATTAAGGGTAAACATAGAGAACATCAATCAATCCATAAACATTTGAATGCAAAAAGAAACTTGAACATAAAATCTAAACATCAATATCTTGAGCAAAGACATAAATCTTGGAAGTAATTAAGGCATATATCATAAGGGGACATCGATAATGATAAAATAGAATGGGAATAAAACATGTAATTGTGGAAAACCATTAAGCACATGATATGATTTACATAGTAGCCATGGTATTGATTCCAGGACCATCTTAGTGGACAAAGTCCCTTTCTGAATCGAGCTCACTCCTCGTTCTAGTCCTCTATCACTGAACAAGATTAACATACCATTCCTGCCATGTCTATCTCATGAGATATAAATCTTTACCCAATTAATTGGATGGAGATATAGTTCCCACCCATCTCATAATGAAATCATTCTTACTTGTGCCACACAAAAAACATAATTCATTAATCATAACCCAAAGAGTAAAATGGGTTTTATAAACATCAGCCCATCATAAAATAATCCATATAAAACAAATAGATATCATTTCATCATAAGAAAAGTGAAACCATGTAAATCATAGATACATTATACATGAAATATAAACATATGAAATAATTTCATCTTAGATGGAGAATGGTTTTGATAAAACACTTGAAGTGATTTTTTGAGGAAAATATCCTTTCTTTTTCTAAATCATTTTCTTTTCACAAAATTCCATGCAATTTTAAAAGTAATGGATTTTTTTGAAAATAGTCATGAAAACATGTAGAAGAAGCTTCATTAAAATTAGTAATTATTAAACCCTAAAAATATTTTCATGCCATATAAGTTAAAAAAACATCCTACTCGTACTTTTGTCAGAAAAGTCAAAATGTGCAATGTTTGCTAATCAAAAGAATGATTCCATCCATAACTCAAAGTAAAAGTCAAAGAGGGTTAAAAATTACTTTAAACAAAAATGGAATAATATTGAACACTTTATGAAAAACCTTCTTATGGACATGGAAGAAAAATATAACCCCAGTAAATACTTACATATAAGCAATCTCAGATAAAAATGAGATTGAAAAATTATCCCTTACCTTAGGGACGATATGCTTCATATGTATCCGAACATCTGGTATAATGATTTAAATAATTTCATTTATATATTATAGAATCATTTTCATTTTTATTATATCATATATGCTTCACTTCTGACTTTATATTACTCGTTCTTTTGTAAATTCCATGCTAAATCAGCGTTTTGGGTAAAATCGTATTATTTATCGTACTTGTTTGGACTTGTTGTTCTTGATATTATTATTCCTTATATAATGATTTAATTACTTATAGAATTAAAATCATTATTTATATATCATATATATTTAGTATATTTATATAGAATTGATAGATGAATGAAATTAAATACACTGTTCATGGATACGGTAGTTCGTACATACGCATGAATGGTGTTTTCCTTTCCTTATTGACTTGAATGGAAGTAAGTAGATGAAATATATATATAAATAAATCAAGTAGCATAAATATGTCATATATTTCATTATTATTCATTATATATACTTTCTAATCATTCTTCAATGGTAAACATGGAGAATGAATCGCATCGCGTCGTGGTGACGGTAATCCGTACGTATGCACGGGCAATGATGTCTTTCCCATAATTATCGAATAGAATTTGAGTGGATGATATAATATCTCAGAATCAGTATGATGTTATAATAACCATATATAGTTATTCTTTACACCATTATACCCATCCATGTAAGTTGGTGGGGGGAAAATAGATTACACCACAGCGTGGAGACAGTATTCTGTACGTACGCACGCGCGGTGATTTAATTTTCCGTATGATGGATAGAAGGTGAAATGGGGTTGTTTCATAATTATAATAACATATAAGTATATTATTGAATCTTTTGTTTTTACTTTATAATGAAACAAAAAAAGAATAAGTAGTTGAAGAATAAAGAAACCTGAAAGAATCTGTTGAAGATATTACATCTTCTTCGACGCACCTCTTTTAAGCTTCCTCTTAAGGTAGTATAGTTGGACTTTTGTGTTGACCATAACCTCTATAATGTTTCTAGGGAAGTTTATAAGGTAAATGGGAAGGGTTTGGCCGAGCTTGAAGGCTCAAAATTGTGTGAAGTGATGAGGGAGGAGGTTCCCTTTTATATGGGAGGAGAGGGCCACATTAGAAAAAACATAAAATATTATTTTAAAATAAATTCAAATTCGGTTTATAATTGCTCCAAAGTGACTTATTTAAAGGCTAAAGTGGGTATGTGTCTATATAATCTCATAAAATTGGTTATAGAAATGTTTATGTTACTATTTTAACCTTATCATTTAGATTTTATTCTAAGTTAAATAATTTAACTTTTACCGTGTATTCTTGTTTTCTTACACTATATGGTTAATGAAAAAACTATAAAAAACCAAACGAACCCCAAGTGGTTCATTATACATATATATAACCTTATCTAAGTCATTTGGCTGATCCTTATATTTTTAGGAATATAATAACAATTAATAATATAACATGTTTTTTAAAACAATTTTATGTAAATTTTGAAACTATTTGGTAATTTATTATTGTGAAAATTATAACAGCCTGATTAGTTCGAACTATGTTAATTGAATAAATAATAACATGAAATATTAACCAAAAATAATTAGTGGAATTTATAAAAATTCTAAAATTACATTTATTTGGGTATTTATAACATCAATTTTGTTAATATCTCATTAATAAGGTGGTTACTGCAACATCATTGTGTCATAAATAAATTATATTATTTAATGTCTAAAAATTATAAATATAATATAATAATATAGGAAATAGTTTTAGCTTTTAATTAATATTTATATTTGAATTTATATTATGTATATCCCTATATTAAAAATGTTTTAGTTATTTATCTTTAATTTTAACTATTTTAACTAGTCTTTAAATAAAATAATAATAAATGTCCTAATCTTATCCAAGTGGGTCTAAAGGGTAATATTTCATTCCTAATATTTTTTTTCATCGAATTAAACTTATCCAATAGAATTGGAACATGCGTTAGGATAATAATAATATCATATTTACCCTTAATTACCCTATTTACTTTTAACCGTGGTAAATAAAAGTTAAAAATTACTATTCACCAAAAATTATTTTTATCTTATTAAACCACATTTTACTCCTTGATATTAACCGTGTATCTTGGATTTTCAATATTTAACTCACAGAAGCGGTAAAATTATTTTCTATGTATAATTGCAAATACTCCTAGGAGGTGTGTAAAAAACGGTATAAAGTTTAATAAAATTTTTATATATCTATATTATTATAAGATGACTCCATTGAATTACATTGAACATATATAGGTATTATGAATCTATTTTGAAATAAAAGAAATTTAAATAAAATAAACTATTATTTAAATAGAGAGTTGGTTTTTAAATAGTAACCATGTGTTTTCACTATTCATTAAAAATTGAAATTTTTTAGAAAAATACCAAAAATTCACCCTAGGCTAATTTCGATATTCTGAATCCAAAAATGAAGTCCATTTTGAATCATAAGATTTATACAATTTCAAAAAGTGTGTATTATTATTCATAACGACTAGTTCTTAATAATATTATAATAATTTCTCTTTTAGTGAAACTCGGTATTGCGTGTTACACAGGCTATCAAAGAAGGTCTTGATTGAATGTAATGCAAGAAAAGTCAGAACTGCGTGTGGTGAAAGCTCTGTTTGGTGTTTCCTATACCATTATAAAAAATTATTTCATTTATACATTAAACAAAATCAATACATAATGTTGCATAGAATAATTTCCACAAAACTAACATGAAATTGTGTGTAACATGAGCCAAGAATAGTGTTGTGTATACTGCAAGCTAATACTCTGTTGCATATAGTACAATAAAATCTTGGTGTAGTGTATAATATAAGACAGGAAAGGAATTAAAAATAATATTTCTCATAAAATCTCGGGGTGTTACAATAGACATCTTGAATAAAACTACATCACATAGTTGAAGAGTCTCTATAAGAATAGAATACACATTAGTTGACTTTGAGTGGTACCATTTCTATAGATTCATTATATGTCTCTTCTTTTATTTGATATAGGTGCATCACATTCATTTATTCCAACACATTTTTCTCATATTTTAAATCTTCCTTTGGCTATTTTATCTTTTGAAATAGATATTACTAAATTCCTTTAAATGATGAAATATAAGGGTCTTTGTAGTCTTTCTTGTGACTTATATCTACTATATGACAAGCTGGATTTGTATTTTCTAGTTGTTGACATCAAACCTCTTAATGTAATTTTTAGAATTGATTCTCTCTTTTCCAATAATGCCTAGATTAATTTTTATCTTTAATGGGCACATCGTACTACACCATGTGGTGTTTCTATTTCATTTAAGGAGAATGAGTCCCAAGGTCGAGAATGGTTAGACCTTCTTATTTGGATTCTGGGAAGGTAATATCTATGTTTTCTTTTGATATAGAGTTGGAATCTTTGATAAGTTATGTCATTCTAGTTGTTTTCAATTTTTCACACATGTTCCCTTCATATTTCTCTAATTTTTCACTTGTAAGGGAGATTTATTTTTTATTGACATAATACCTTGTATTGAATGAGTTTCATTTCACTCTTATGAATTATATCCTAAAAAATGAAAGAGCTAGAGTCCATGTTGGACAATCTTATTTGGAAAAGCTTCGTACCATCGAGTGTGTCATCTTGGACGGTGCTAGTTCTTATCAATATAAAATATGATGCTTCACTTCCCTTATGATCTTATTAATGAATGATCATTCGAGTTATGGTAATGAAGAAATATTTTTCACCACATATTGATGATATATTTGATTAGTTAAGGGGGAGAAGTGGTTTTCAATGATTAAACTATGATCTCGTAACCATCATTTTAGGAATGAGGAATATGATATTTAAAAAAATCTCATTTTAGAGGAAGTATGAACATTATAAGTGTCCTTTTATTCTCTATGATCTACAAAATGTTCATGTTTTTTTCATGGAATTAATGAAGAGAATTTTCCATGATTATTTGGATAACCTTTTGGTAGTATTTTTATATTATATACCTATTTACACAATGATCAATGACGCCTATATACATCATCTGATAACAGTTCTGATTCCACTGAGAAATTATTGAATTTATTTCATGACATCACTATTTTATTCCTAGATTATAGAATTGAACATCATGGGGAAGATGGTGTCAGGAAAAGGAATTACATTTGATCTTGATAAGTTGAGGGATGTTATGACTTGGGAAAACCCATGTAATGCCTTTGAGACTTGTAGCCTCAAGGGATTATCTGGATATTACCACTAGTTAGTGAATGAATTATCATAGTTGGTATCGATGATGAGTAATTTAACTTGAATGGGAGTTATGTTTTCTGGGAATGAGAAATTTCATAGTTCTTTTTTTGAGCCAATATTTCATTTGAAAACTCCACTGGTGTAGAGTTATCTATAAGCCAGGAATGGAAATCATCTCTTCTTTGATGCATCGTGATTAGGATTAGGATTCATTATTATTTAAGGAAACCATTTAGTTGCCTAAACATCCTATCATATTTGGCTGAATGAGATGAATTATCCTACCAATGACTTTGAACATTCAGTTGTGATGAATTCTCTTAAGAGTTGGTGGAATTACAGTTATGGAGAACGGTTTAAAATGTTTTTAGACCATATGATATTTTGTTATATCTTCTATAAAAAATATTTGAATCTCCTCTTGGGTAATTAAGTAGATTAACCATAATCATTATAAATTTTCATTTCCTATACATTGGGGAATGATAATATTTTTGGAGATGCATTGAACCAGAAAGTTATGACCCGGACAGTGAATAAATCATTAGAAGAGTGGAATTTGATAGATTTATTTTCGTAGTGATATATTGGAATATATGATTTAGTGGATGTGGTTTATTTATCTATAATTAAGTTTGCATCCACTCTTCTTGAGATGGTTTTTCAGGAACAAAATCTATCTAACAAATTTTGTGCATTAGAGACTCTCTTTTTGGTGGGGAGATAGCTTCTAATTGTTCATTCTCCAATGAAATTTTTATAAATTAAATAATCACATTTTCGTACTGTGAGAAGGAAGAAATCGTATAATGGGGGTTTGTTATAGCTCATAGTTGGAAATGAAACCTATAACCAAAAATTTTATTTATGACATGAGGTGGTAGTTCTTGTAGAAACGTATGAGATGAGGCATTGCTGAGTGTGTTTCCCGCTGTTATACATGCCAATAGGTTAAGTCAGAGCATTAGAAACCTTCACGTTTTCTTAAGCCACATCTAGTCCCTAATTGTAAGAGAGATGAAATATATATAGAAATTACTATTAGGTTTCTCATACTAATAGAATGAATAATATTATATGGGTTTTGGTTGAGAGGCAGAAAAAGGTGGTTCACTTTATACCAATTTGTGATACAATAATATCTAAGGAGTTGGGAAATCTCTTTGTGAAATGTATTGTTCGTTTTAATAGAGTTCTATCTATTATAACATCGGGTTGGGATCCTTAGTTCACTTCTCTCTTTTGGAAAGGCCCTCATGAGGCACTTTAATCTGTGGTCTGTTTGGACATGGCCTACTATGTGCACTCAAATGGACAGAAGATGGACATATATAGATTCTATTGGATATTCTTTGCATCTGTGTTCTTGAATTCGTAGGGGATTGGGATAATCATATGGAGATAGTTGAGTTTAATTTCTACAATTGTTACTAGTGTATGATTATAATGTATCCTTTTGAGGACTCGTATTACCAACCTTGAAGATCTACATTGTGTTGGTTGGAGAATGGTGATATTTCATTGGTGGCACCATGTATGGTGTAAGAGACAATAAAAATGATGTAGTTGATATGATAGAGAATATTAATGGCATGTATCCTAAATCTGGTATTGTTTATCTTCATTGTAGAACCTGGGAGTTATCAAATAGCACCCAGTTTTTTTTGAATGGTTTTTCCTAGTTGGGACATTGACAGCTTGGATGGAAAGGGAAGCTAACTTTTCATTACATGGGACCTTTTAAAGTTGTAGTGAAGGGGGTAAATTTTCATACATTTAGCACATCCACCACAAATTTCGTTTATACATAATGTATTTTATGTGTTTCTTTTTAGAAAAATAATCTTTATGATCTATCTCACATTTTGAGTTGTAATGATGTTGGCATTGAAACTTATATATCCTTATTTGATTGGTCGGTCAAGATAGTCATTTCTGAGACGAATTTAATTCTTGAGATGAAGATACCTTTGGATCATCTTCTTTTGAAGGATAGATCTGACAATCATGAGATGTGGGAACATGAGGCACTAATGATAGAGTAGTGGCCATGTCTCTTTGGAATAAAAGATTCTTCATAGTATTTCTTGGGAGGTAATTATTTTATGGTAGGGAGGTGTTAACATCCCATTACTGATTTGGAATTAGTAACTTTAGTTAGTGAGTTCTCTGGATGCACTCTACAAGTATACAATTTTCTGAAGCATAAATGTACCAGCTTAAATCCCTGATGTGATAGAGATGAGTCACAATTGGCTGGTGTCCAAGGGACATGTGTATATACCTATCGCGGTGATCACATAGATAGTGTGTCTTCCTTTTTCCCCAAACTCCCATGTCCATTTTGGAAAAATTACATCATTTTAAAACCTTTTCATGAAGTATTTTTCCATCCTTTCAACTGAATGACATGATTTTATTTAATATGCCTCAAAATTGTAAACCAATTTTATCTTAATATTTAAATATATTCATTGGGTAATCTATTATTCTCATATACTATTGAATCATTATGGAGACTCTACTATGATTTATTGATCGCACCCTACTTGTAGATTCGAGTGTTTTTAGATTATCTCTTCCTAGGATCGAGTAAGGGGAAAAGGGTCATGTTGAGGTGTATCTAGTTATTCATCCCTATAAATGGTGATTTGTTCCCTTTGGGTATTCAGATGTTTTCCTATGTTTTGTTAATTGGGTTATAGTACTCTTGCTATTAATTCATTCTTGAGTACTGGTATATTTCTCCATGTTGAATTATATTTTTATGTATATTGTCTTGATTATGTTTATACCTTAATGTTTTGTGTAAAATTATTTCCCACTTACATGTTTAATGTTTTGAGGTTCTATTTATTGTACCATGGAGATCGGTAATTTATTTCATGACATTATAGGACCAGATTACTTATTGGGTATCCAGGGTACTCGAGTTGGTTTGTGCTAGATAGATAATGTGTCTCAAGCATGTAAATCATCAACAAGTCTGGTTAAATTGGAAAATAGTTTTGAGTAGAATGCATTGAGTTATATAATAAATTGATTCCCAATGTTATAATAAACATTTTATTATAAATATTCCAGATTCATTATCTTTATTTAACAAAAGTATATCATGGAATGGGTTCATCTATTTATTCAAATAGAACCCTAAAATCATTGTGGAATGACATAAGGAGTGTATTATTTCACTCTTTTCTCGGGTGTTGGTTCCGAAAATGGTTACCCCAAATATTCTGGAATATTTCAAATAATCAACATCACTATAATTGTGGCATTGATGATTGGTGGCTAATAGAATTTTTATAGGGTATTTACCACATTGTTTTCCCTTTGAAGTAGAATACATTTATCTCTTGATGTTTTGGCGAAATCAATCTTAAACATTGTATTCACATCAAATAAGAATGGGATCCACCCATTTATCCACTATCATCAAGAAAGTCTCTTATTCACGATTGGATTAGAATTAGATGCCTAAATTGGTTCTTTTACAAACTATTTGTTATTTTAGTATGTCACCTCCATAGTGGGGAAATTAATAAAATTTGATAAAGAGATGGAGAGAGATCGATTGTAACACCCCAACCCGAGAAGCCCAGAGTCGGTGCATTATTACATATCATTTCCATGATCACCAAAGATCAAGTCTCGAAAGACCGATTTGTATAGTAGCCTTGGTAATATTATATAGATTCATAATTTTTACATTACATCATAAAACTATAATCATAAACAACATTGTTCCCATAGAAAACACTAAGATCCCATATACTATCCCTACAGGTCAGTCATAATATACCTTTTTTCATCCTTGTAAAAATAAAACATAGAAAGGGGTGAGCTCAGATTCTTATTAAGGATAACAATATAGAGTAATCATTCATAAAAATGAATACACATTTAAGGCAATGTATAAAACTAGAAAAAAAGCCTTTTCACCATAAGCTTCATCATAATATGGAAAATAAGATTCAAAATAATACCATTTACTTACTCACATGGATATTCTACTAGTCGAATAATCACATGAAATATCAATTGCCACTTTCATAATGATGGAATGAATAATGCCAGGCTTCATAACTACATAGTGAAGGCCTTATGCCAAGACTAAAAATAATTGTTTTTCCAATCCTTGTGCCAAGACACTAGATTGTCTCTTGAGACCTACTGATGCATCATAGATCGATAGCGGTCTCCACGCGTCACTTACTATGTCCAATGCATTCCTCATATGAAAAAGATTAAATATAACATATATGATCGTATTAAAACTAGCATACAAAATGTCAATACTTTATCCATAAACTATGAATGGTAGAAATTTAACACATCCATATTCTAACATATGACAGAGCATTCAATACAAAATGGAATATTTTTATCATAATAAATCAACCTCAAACATGATTAAAATATATTAAAGGATGTTGACATAGATGAAATCAAATATTTTTTATAGAAATATCTATTTCTTTATTTGAAATTATTTAATGAAACATAATTATAAATGAAGTCATTTATTTTTAAAATATTCATATTGGATTATAAGGGAAGATTTGAGGGTGTTATAATGGCGTAAAATAGGTGCACCCACCATAAAAGTTAAAAACCCCTTCTTTCCTTAATTTTTGGAAAAATGGTCATAATGTACCTTGTTTTGAAAATGAAGGAAATATTACTTTCAAAACATCTTATATAAGTCAAACAAGGTTATAAATAAAATTAACTCATTTTCTAGTAAATATTAATTTTTTTGGAATACATTTTTAGTAAAACACAGATGTGGATGATAAAGAGGTCCCAGTTGATAATTACATATAAACAACCTTGAATAATGAAGAGGTTGTAGAATTAACCCTTACCTTGTAGTTTTATTTGGTCAAGGGTAGGTTAACCGCCTGTATAATGGTGAAATAATTGTTATTAAATTTTACAAGAATCTTGTACATTAATATGATATCGTATATTATCTTTCAATATTTCTTTGTTAATAATATTTTATTATTATAGTTGTTTCAGGTGTTAACTGATTCATTTTACATTATATGATTTGTTATGTAAGTAATATTTGTTATGGATAGGATGTTTCTTTTTCATATTCAGAACAATGTTAAGTCTTTAAACATTATTTTTAATCATATAATGAAAATTAGTCATGAATGGAAACGAAGGATAATGAATCTTATCGTGTTTGTGGAGACAGTAATCCGTACGTACACATGAGCAATAATGTCATTCTTTTGATATTAAAATAATATATAAATGGATGTTATATCATATAAATAGAATCATTATCAGATTATATTTCTTATTTACATCCTTGATACTTCATTATTATACCCATCCTAATATTAATGTATTGAGTTACAACTACACCACGACGTGGATATGGTAAGTAGTACGAACGCACGTATGGTGACATGTCTTTCAAAGGATGGATAGAATAATGAATATAGTTGTGGCATATTAATTATAACATCACAGTATATAGAAGATACTAGAGTTATTATTTTAGAATGGAAACAACATGGGAAAAAGTGGAAGATCAAAAAACATGAAAGAGGTGGTGAGATATTTACCTCTTCTTCGAGTTCTTCCTATTGATTTGATCAAAAGAGCTACATAGGATGGCTTTATGACTAAAGGAAGTCCTCTAAAATTAAGGTAGGACGATTTATGGGGTATTTGGGGAGAGGATGGCGAATCCAAATGGTTTTTATGGTGTGAATTATAGAGAAGGTGAAGTTCCCTTTTATAAGAGGTGTGTGGGGAACCTTAGGAAAATCTAGAAATATTATTTTATAATAAAATCATTATCAGTTTCTAATGGCTCCAAAATGAATTATTCAAATTATATGGTGCGTATGGGTTGAAAATCGGTCAACCATTAGGTTTTATACAGGTTTGGGTCACTATATTAATCTTATCCTTTAGATTTATCTCTTAGATAAATAGTTTAACATTTACAATGTCTCTTTGTATTTTTATATTATATGCTTAATATACATAGTATAAACTTCCATGAGAACTCCAAGTGGATAATGTTTGATACACCTATCATTATATATGTCTTTTGGACAAACCATATATTTTAGTATTATTATTTCATCCATTAATATTGTATTTTTTATAAAACTCATTTATGTCAATTATGACAATATTTAATAATTGATTTATGTTAAAGTCCTAAAAACTTTATTACTTACACATTAATACATTTAATCAACACTACATGTACTATTGAACTATTAATTCTGTGGAATTCATTAAAATAAACAAATTGTAATTATTTGGATATTTATAATATCAGTTATTTTAATCATTCATTAATACATTAATTACTACATCACCATTGTTTCATAATAAAATTTAATTATTTAATGTCTAAAAATAATAAATAAAGTAATATAATGTAGGAAATATTTTTATATTTCTAATGAATATTTATTGTTGAATTTATATTTTGTGTAGAACTATATTAAAAATGGTTCTCTTATTTGACATTGAATTTAACTCTTTTAACTCTCCTTTAAATAAAATAATAATAAATGTCTGAATCAAATACATGTAAACCAAAGAGGTTTATAATTTTTTTCCTAAGGTTTATTGGTCCAATTATACTTATCCACAAGAATTAATACATGTGGTAGGGTAATAATAATATCATTTTTACCTTAAATTACATTATTCAATTTTAACCTTTGTAAATAAAAGTGAAAAGTTATTATTCACCAAAAATTATTTTCATTTTATTGAACCCCAAATTACATACTTATATAAACTATGTCTATCAGATTTTTGAAATTCAACTCATAGAAATGATAAAATTATGTTTTATGTAAATTTTCAAATGCTATGTGGGTAAAAGAAGGAAAGAAGTTCAATAAAATTTTTATATATCTAAAATTATTGTAAACTGACTGTAATGAATTACATTGAACTTATATAGGTATAATTTATATATATTGACCTAAAATAAATTTAAATAAACTAATTGATTATTTAAATAAAAATTTTGTTTTACATTATAACTCAATATTTTTCACTATTAATAAAAAATTGAACATCTTCAGAAGAAGACAAAAAATTAAACCTAAGATAATTTCGATATTCCGAATCCAAAAATGAAGTCCATTTTGAAAGATAAAATTTATAATATTTCAACAAGTGGGAATTAATATTCATAACAGCTAGTTTGATTGGTTGAGGTGTGTTAGAATCTCGAAGTTGCGTACAATGGAATTTATTGCATTATTCAAAGGAAAACCTAGCGTAGAAGCTTAGGGTGTCACATTATCCTCTCTTACAGATAATATTTTCCTCCAAATTTCAAGAATATTACTTTATAAATATATTCTGGTGATTCTTCATCACAAATTCCTTGGGTTCCCACGTTACCTCTTCCATCTGTTTCTCTATAGAAATTTTACCAGATGACTCATCTGGTTTCTCAACACTTGTTCTCTTGTATCATGAACCATGATAGACCATTCACAATAAGAAAGATCCGGTTCCGGTTGTAATTCCACAATGGTTTGTACATACGTTAGGTCAGGCATGTTTTTTCTCAACAATTATACGTGGAACACATCGTAAACATTGGAGACACTCGGTGGAATTTCCAAAAAGTAAGATACAACCCCAATTCGTTCTATAATTTCAAAAAGTCATAGGTACCTAGGACATAATTTTCATTTCTTACTAAAATGCATAACACCCTTACATGGAGACACATTCATGAAAACCTGATATCCTACTAGAAATTCCAAATCCATTATTTAGTTATCAGTATAGATCTTCTTCCTACATTGAGCTTCTTTGATGTGGGTTTTGATTACCTTCATCTTTTCCATCGTTTCCTACACAAGTCATGGGCCTATGAGTTTTATTTCACCAACATTATCCCAACAGGTGGGTGTGAAACATCTCTTTCCATATAACGCTTCATATTGTGCAATCTGAATACTTGAATGGAAGCTATTGTTATACGAAAATTTTTCCAGAGGTAAATATTGATCCCACATACCTTGAAAATCAAGTGAGGATGATCTCAACATGTCTTCTAAGGTTTGAATATTCCATTCTGATTGTCAAACAGTTTGGGGGTGGTAGGCATTGCTCATATGAAGTTTAGTATCCAAGGCTTTCTGAAGTCTTTTCTAGAATCATGATGTAAAACGTGGATCACGATCAGAATCAATCGATAGGTGAACTCCATGAAGTCTCACCAATTCATTAATATATAGTCTTGCTAGACATTAAAGTTGTAAATATTCTCTTATAGAAAGCAAATGTGCTAACATGTTAAGACACTCAATAATGTACGATACTTCATCGTTTTTTCAAGGAGTCTTTGGTAGTCCCATGAAAAATACTATCGTAATATTAATCCATTTACACTCAGGTATGGTAAGAGGTTTCATGACTCATTCAAGTGTTTTCCTTTAAGCTTTCACATGTTGACAAACCATACATCTTGACACAAAATCACAAATCTCCCTCTTTATGTTGTCCCACCGAAAATGTTCCCCCAAATCACCATACATCATAGTGCTACTAGGGTGGATATAAAAATTGGAAATATGAGCATCATCCAATAGTTCCATTTTTTTTTCTGGTATATTTGGAAAACAATATATCATCCCAAATTTCAAAATTCCATCTTCATACAGAAAGTCACTCAATCTCCCATAATTCATAGCTTTAATCCTCTTTTGAAACTCTATATCATCTGTCTGAGAACTCTTTAACCATTTTAGTAAATATGTTCTGGAAACCATTTGAAAAAGTATTAATGTTTCACCTTCCATGGTTATCCGCATGTCCAACATTACTAGATCCTTGAATATTGGCCCCATTTCCACTCTCATCTTGTTCAGAACTCCATGATCCTTTTTGATCAAAGAGTCTAACACATTATTTTCCTTCCCGGGTGGTAGAGTATGGTGAAATCATATTCCCAGAGTAGTTCAATCCATCTACTTTGCCTCATGATGAGTTCTTTCTATGAGAACATATACTACAAACACTTATGATTGGTATATATGTCACATTTTTCACCATAGAGATAATGTCACCATATCATCAAAGAAAGTATTACAGTATCTAATTGAAATTCATTAGTAGTATTGTTTTTCTCATGAATTTTTAGTTGTAGTGATGCATAGGAAATAATCCTATAATTCTACATAAGGACACAACTAAGTCTTTTAATTGATGAATCAATATAAAGAACAAACCCATCAATCCCTGATGGTAGAGTCAAGATACGATCATTGACTAATCTTATCTTCAATTCTTCAAATAAATTCTTCACACACTTTTTTACAATCTATTTTATCCCCATTTCATTTGAGCTTTGTTAATTGTTTAGTCAACCGAGCCAAATTCTGGACGAAACATTGATAATAACCTGCTAAACCAATAAAACTATGTACCTCAGTTGTACTCGTTGGTACCGGCCAATCGTTGATTGCCATTTTCTTAGAAAGATCAAAAGAGATTCCATCCTTATAAACAATATGGACAAGAAAAAAATCTCCTGAAGCCCGAATTCACTTTTTCTAAACATCCCATATAATTCATGTCTTCTAAGATACTTTAGAATAACACACAAGTTATTTTCATGATCTACGTAGCTTTTGGAGTATACCAAGATATCATAAATAAATAGCACTAAAATTCCATCATGATATTCCTTGAAAACACTATTCATTGGATCCATGATGACATAGGGTGCACTAATCAATTCAAAAGGCATTACTATAAACTTGTAATGCCGGTACCTTGTTTGAAATGTAGTTTTTGGAATGCCTTCCTAATTAACACACAACTGATTATATCCAGATCGAAGATCAATCCTTGAAAAGTACCGGGCTCCATGAAGTTGGTCGAATAAATAATCCATACGAGTTAGGGGATACTTTTTCTTTATTTTTATAGCATTGATATCCCTGTAGATAATGTACATCCTCATAGATCCATCTTTCTTCTTAACAAAACGAATAATGGCTACCCAAGGAGAAACTATCGGGAAAATATCCATTATTAATCAATTAGTCTAGTTGTTTCTTTATTTCCTCTATTTCCACAATGGCCATTCTATAAGTTTTCTTTGATTTGGGGCTTGAACCAAGATTTAAGTCAATGGAAAAATGAATTTCTCATTCTAGAGGATGTCCAGGTAAATACTTTGGAAACATGAACATATTCTTGAAAAATAGGTACATAATATATTTGAACATTCCTTTCCTCACCCATAGTTATTTCATTCTCTTCATCCCAAATAATGTAATTTTGTGGATCTGCTAGGGGTGGATCTATGTAATAATTAGGATGTGATGTTTCTTATCTAAAGATAAGGAACTTCTTATCAACATCAAAATGTGTAACCTCCTTCTTACAATAAATTTTCACAACCTGGTCTGAATGGAAATCCATATAAAGGATTATATCAAATTGAATAATGGATATGACAATGAGATCTACAGATAAATAACGTTTATATGACTCAATGGGAACTGATTCATAAAACATTGTTGCAATGATACTTCCCTTAAGAGTTTTTACTGACAACTCTCATGTTAAATTAAATTGTAAACATCTAATTTTCTGCGAAAACTTGGAAGATATGAAACAATGGGATGATCCAGTATCAAATAAATCATTGGATAATCTTGAAAAAACAATTAAATTACCTGCCACTACGTCTTTCGGGGCTTCATCCTTTGAAATAGTGATAGCATAAGCTTGGAATTTATCCCTTGGAATTTTCTTTGGTAAGTTCCCCTAATTCTTAGGACATTAATTTTAATAATATTCCCTTTCTCTACAATTGTAGCATTCAACATCTATAGCCTCTTTCTCACCCTGTAAATCACGATCTTTGTGGCCTTTTTCACCACACATGTAACATACTCCCATTATCTTCAAGAATGTACTAGGGTGTTTCTTCGCATATTTTATATAGGATGGATATTCATATTTTCCATTCGTCCACTTATTTCCATTTACAGAGTGTTCAAAAGGTATCTTTTTATCATTCTTTGGTTTAAAGTCGTAAGACATAGAAAATTATTTTTCTGTCTTGATAGCACATGAGACAATATCTTTGTATGATGAGAATGATTTTGAGAGTAGTGCTCGATGGAGAAATAGTTTTAACCCATCACAGTAAAGATAAATCTTACTTCTTGGGTTACGTATATAATCTGCATCATGCCTTTCAAACCTTGTAATGATAGCTTCAGACTTTGCAAAATTCTCATCCTCCTTTTTCCTCGGACTCAGAAATTGACTTTCTATATCCTCTCTATGGTCATGATGAAAATATTTATATAATAAAACATATTTAAACTCCTTCCATTCCTTATTTGATACTTCATCTTCTTCCTTTGTGTTCTGAATCATTGACCACCACTGATCACCATCTCCACTGAGGTGGTAAACTGCCATTACACCTTTTTACCTTTCACTAATCCCCATGACGTGGAATATTTTCTCTAAGGAATTTATCCCTTTCTCAGATAATAGTTTATTTTTAACCCATTAAATTTTGGTGGTTGTTTCCTCATGAAGAAATATATCATCGATCCTCCACGATACGGATAAGAATGCTCCATACTGGTAAGGTTATTATTCATAACCTAAGTGAGTTATCACAGTATAGTGATAAGCTGATCAGCACCAGTTCTATCACCATCTCAACTATAATTATATTGGGTAGGAGATAAATCCAAACATGGAGTGCATGAATTTATTTAGTTTCCATTCATTCCACTAGGCTCCATTTCTTAACAATGGGATATACTAGATTAGTTTATGAATCACAATACATAAATCAAAAAATGTAAAACACTTAACATTAATTGAATAGTTCATGGATATAATCCATAATCATAAAAATGTTTTCTTTGAGGAAGTATATAATTATAAACCCTTTATAATGGTTTTTAAATAAAATGGAAATTATCCTAAGAATATCACCTTGGAGTGTCATAACCAACAGTGCAGCAAGGCCCATTGTCGTACTCCATTTCTCGTTCGATTCTAGCTCAAAGAGTGTTTTTGGGTTGTACCCATAGGTACATCTATGCTAGAGTCGCCTCTACCTGCTCATATCAAAATAGGGATATATTTCTTAGAAAGCTCTCAATATCTCTACAATACAAAAATTTTAGTAAGTTCTTCTATAATAATCTTCAATGACTATCATTGAGATATGTGCTCTAATCAGAGTTTACCTAAATCTAGTTTCCATTGTTTGTCCTAAAATTCCCCTGATCCCAATTGTAACACCCCAGCCCCAGAATCCCAGATTCGGTGAATTATTACATATCATTGGCATTATCAGAAATGATCAAGTCTCGAAAGACCGATTTGTTTAGTAGCCTTCAAAATACTAGATACAATCATAATTTTTTACATTACATCATAAAATGGAAAAATACAACAAAATTGTTACCATAAACAACAATGAGATCCCATAGACTATCAATGTAGGTTAGTCATAAAATAATTCCTCATATCCTAGGAAAATAAAACCAAGAATGGGGTGAGTTTAGATGCTCACTAAGGATAACAATATAGTCGAAACTTTTATGAATAAGCATAAACATTTAAAATTAGAAGAAAAACAATTTCAACATAAACATCATCATAATATGGAAAATAAAAATCAAAATAATTCCATTTAATTACTCACATAGATATTATAATTGTCAAATAATCAAATTCAATATCCATAGACCCATTCATAATGATGTAATGCATAATTAAAGACATCATAACCACATAGTCAAGGAAATGTGCCAAGAATACATATAAGATTTTGTGAAAGCCTTGTTCCAAGACACTAGTTTGTCTCATGATACCAACCAATGCATCGAGGAGATATAGTGGGCTCCATTCTTCAGTTACAATGTCCAATGCATTCCTCATATGAAAAGGTTTAAACATAACATAAACATCCTTATTAAAACTAGAATAAAAAATGTCAATACGTTATCCATAAAATATTAATCGTAGAAAAATAACCCATTCGTAGTCAAAGAAATAACAAATCCTTCAATACAAATTGGAATATTTGTATCATAATAAACCAAATTCAAACAATATTATTATCCATTAAAGGATGTTGAAATAGATGAAGTGAAAACTTTTTTTAGAGAAATATCTATGTATTTTTTTAAAATCATTTAAAGATACATAATTATAAAAGAAAACATTTATTTTTAATATATTATTATAAGGTTGTGAGGGAATCTTATAGGTTGTTATAATGGTGTAAAATAGCCTCACCCACCGTATAAGTTAAAAACAATCATTCCTTAATTTTGTCGAAATGGTCGTAAAGTACCTTGTTTGGAAAACGATGGAAATATTACTTTCAAAAAATCATATAAAAAGTCTTAAAGGTTATAAAATAAATTAAACCATTTTCTAGTAAATAGTTATTTTTTTGGAATGGTTTTTTAGGAATACATGTATGTGGATGATTAAGATGTCCTAGTAGATAATTACATATAACCAACCTTGAATAATGAAGAGGTTATAGAATTAGAACTTACCTTGTACATTTCCTTGGAAGAGGGTAGGTTAACCTCTTGTATAATGGTGAAATAATTGTTATTAAATTATACAATAATAATATACATTAATATGATATAATATATTATCATTTAATATTGATTTATTAATAATATTTTAGTTTTATCGTCGTTTCGGGTGTTAACTGATTCGTTTTACTTTATATGCTTTGTTACGTAATAAATTTTTATTATGGATTAGATGTATCATATTAATACTAAGAATGATATTAATTCTTTAAATATTATTTTTAATCATATAATGAAAATTATTCTTGAATGGATATGATGGTGAATGAATTTCATCATGTTCGTGGAGACGGTAATCCGTAAATACACACAAGCGACAATATCATTCTTTTTATATTAAAATCATATATAATTGGATGTTATATCATATATACATAATCATTATCATGTTATATTTATTATTTAAATTATTTAGTCCTCATTATTATGGCCATCTGAATATTAATGTATTGAGTAACAACTACACCATGACATGGAGACGGTAAGCCGTACGTATGCAAGTGTACGTATGAAAGTGTGTGACATGTCATTCAAAGGAAGGATAGAATAATGAATATTATTGTACCAAATTTATAATAAAATCACAGTATATAGAAGATACTGGAGTTATTATTTTATAATTGAAACAACATGGTATGAAGAAGTAGAAGAAGAAAAAACATGAAAGAGTGGGTGAGATATTTACCTCTTCTTCAGGTTCATCTTTTTGATTTGACCAAAGAGCTCCATAGGATGGATTTATGACTAAATTAAGGAATATATGATTAAAGGAGGATATTTTAGAGGGTATTTGGGCTGGGGTTGGCCGAGTAAAATGGCATTGAAGGTGTGAATAAGAGAGAAGTGAAAGAACCCTTTTATAAGAGGGTAGAAGAGAACCTTAGTAAAAGATAGAAATATTATTTTATAATAAACATATTTTTAGTTTATAATTTCTCCAAAATAAATTATTAAAAGGATAAGGTGGTGATGGGTATAAATCCTCTCATCCAATAGGGTTTAGACCGGTTTGGGTCACTATATTAACCTTATATTTTAGATTTATCTCTTAGTTAAATAGATTGACATTTACCATGTCTCTTTGTATTTTTATATTATATGGTTAATAAACATACCATAAAAATTCAATCATACCCCCAAGGGTTTATTTTTTATAAAAATATCATAATATAAGCCTTTTGGCCGAACCATATATGATTGAGATTATTATCTCGTCCAATATTGTTGTATTTGTTTTAAATACTCATTTATGTAAATTTTGAAATTATTTATTAATTTCTTTTTGTTAAAGTACTAACTACATTATTAATTCGACCTAAATACATTATATCAACCCTAACATGTCATATTAACCATAAAAATTAGTGGAATTCATTAAAAGTCTCAAATTAGATTTATTTTGATATTTATAATATCAATTATTTTAATCGTTCATTAATACGGTTATTACTACATCTTCATTGTGTCATAAATAAACTTAATTTTTTAATTTATAAAAATTATAAATAAAATACCATTATGTATGAAACCTTTATATATTTTTAATTAATATTTATAGTTGAATTTATATTATGTGTAACCATATATTAAAAATGGTTTAGTTTTTAAACATTGAATTTAACTCTTTTAACTCTTCTTTAAATAAAATAATAATAAATGTCCTAATCTAATCCAAGTGGACCAAATAGGTTCATATATTATTGATAAGGTTGTTTTTGGGTGAATTATACTTATCCAATAGAATTAGGACATGTGTTAAGGTAATAATAATACCATTTTACCCTTAATTACCCTATTTACTTTTAAACATGGTAAATAAAAGTGAAAAATAACTATTCAGCAAAAAATTATTTTCATCTTATTGAACCACAAATTACTTATTTATATCAACCTTGTCTCTTGGATTTTTGAAATTTCACTCACAAAAGTGGTAAAATTATGTTTTATATAAATTTTCAAATGCTCTTAGGAGGAGGGTAAAAGAGGATAAAATGTACAATAAAATTTTTATATATCTAAAATTATTATAAAGTGACTCCAATGAATTACATTGAACTTATATAGGTATTATGTTTCTATTTTGACATAAAATAAATTTATATAAAATAAATGATTATTTAAAAAAAATAGGTATTAAACTATAACTCACTGTTTTTCAATATGTATCAAAAATTGAAATTTTTTAGAAAAAAACAAAAAATTCACCCAAAGAAAATTTTGACATTCCGAATACAAAAAATGAATTCCATTTTTAAAGTTTAAATTTATAAAATTTTAAAAAGTGGGTATTACTATTCATAAATACTATTTTTATTGGTTGTGGTGTCTTAGAATCTCATTGTTGCGTACAATGCAAGCTATTACATTATTCAAAGAGAAACGTGTCATAGATGATTTGGGTGTTACATCAATATTTCAATTTTTCATGGTATTTATTGAAGATTTAGCTATCCAATGAACATATTGAAACCCTTATACTGTATTTTTTGTGAAATAAAGATGGATAGTTTGATTTAATTTGAAGGGATACCTGAGTTTTTTGGCAATTGAATTTTCATTAGTTGCACTACTGAGTAATGTAATATGAACATGAAATGATCTAATTGTTTAAAATGAGGTCATCTTTTTCCCCACTATTACAATGGCCAATATGTCAGTGAGGATAAAATTTTGGGTCATCGTGGTCTGATAAAAGGAAATAAGGTATTCAAATGGAATGATAGTGCTACCCCCGATGTTAATGATCATTCTTATGTGAGTTTTTCTTTTACTGCAGTTGTCAACTATGGGGATGTGAATTATATAAGGACGTCAATATTTCATGGAATGGATCCTCATGTTTTGGGTTCGTCCCTTGAAAATGTGTCCTAAAATATACATCATGGTGATACTGACCATGAAATGATCAGGAATAATGTGGGAAACCTGGCATCTAGTGAGACTAAAGAAATATAGAATAAGGTTCTTTGGTGTTGGCCATCTTCTGATCTTATTTATTGGGCCACAATTTTTCAAAATGGAGAGAAGGTCTTGTGTAATTATGAGATCAGTTTTCAATAATATGATGATGATGAACCGATGAATGGACATACATTTTCTTCTAAAGGAAAAGGTAAGGCCATTTTGGTGGATATAGAATGTTATCAAATGATCATTCGACAAATGTATAAAGCTCCTCCTATTGCTAATAATTGGTGTGTTGATGTTAGCCTTTTGTCTGGTATTCTAGGTGATCCTGCCTCCTCTATAGTGTCTTCTTTAGAAATTCATAGTGATGGAAAATTATTTGAGTAACATACCATAAAAGTGATGGATGCCCTTTTTTATGATTAAACCCCCTCATTCACATAAATTGGATGAGTCTTATATGAATTTAATGGATTTGTCACATGAAGATATATATACTGGGATGGAAAGTATATTCTTGTTTGTAAATTATTGGATTCATGTTTTTGGGAAGATCATAATAATAAAAAACAAATTGATGTGACAGCTGATCAAGGTATTGAAAATAATTTCCCTAAAAGTGGACTTCCTCCAAAGGATTTTCCTTTTATTCAACCTTATAATTCCCCCATTCTGGATGCCACAAAAAGGATCCCCAACCCCAAATGGTCACATGAACTCAAGTGTATTTCCCCAAATTCCAGTGACTTCTGTCAAGTAGTTAGGGCCATGATTTAAAAATGGGGAAACTATTACCTAACTGGAAGAGTAACGCAGTGGAAACGAAGAGTAAATAATAGTAGAAGTTGTGATACATGCAACATAAGTAAACAATAGAAGACTGATATCAACATAAGAATTGAGGCATATATAAATGATTCATGACAAATTTTTTGAGGAAATAATCCAAAATAGTCACAATGATGGATATAAAATATATAATAATATACAGAAAATTATGTAAACTCCAACAGTATCGTAAGCCTCAGCTTGGTCCCATGCTTTCAAGTTTCAACAGAAATCAAGTACCCTATGAATTAGGGTTACTTCCCTTTTCTATAACTGAAGCCATATAAAATATTTTTGACTAATGAATGACCCAAATAGGGTGAGATATGAATCCCAATAGACAACCATCCAATGACTTGTTCCTAACTATTAGTTAATTTATATAGTAGGAAATGTTCAAAATGAAGCAATAAACGAGGATGTACTCAAAAGTAAACACTCCTAATGTTTTCAATTACATTCATCTATATTTTTAAATTATTAATTCTATTGGATAATATAATCTCAGGCCTTGGCCTATGCCCTATACCCCCGTGTAATAGTAACAAAATAGATGTCTCAGAAGACCATATAGACAATCAACTAAGACCAAGTCCATGCTTGTTATTTGTCTTGGAAACTCATCAAAATCACTCAATCATCTTCAAAATACCCCCTTGGATGGCTGTTGTGGTCGAACCCTATGGTACCAAATGGAATATAGTAATTCTAAACAACCTCTTGGGTAGATCTCATACTCAATACCTATGGTTATATAAAGAATCAGTAATTTAATAATGATATGACAACCTTGATCATTTATTACACAATTAACCCAAATTTATTACATAAACTTCATTTGATACAACATAGAATATTGAGAGTTATAGACTCTTTGTGGCTTAGGATCATTACATAACAGCATAAAACATGAAAAAAAATTATCTTTAATGAAAACATACTTTACATGACCACTATATTCCCTCGTACTTAGCATTGCATGGGATAACCTGAGGACATGCATAAGAAAAGGGTGAGCTATAAATCCTAGTAAGGGAATATTCATTGAATAATATTAGGAATACAATAAATGTTAGAAAATAAGAATATAAATAGAACAGAGGAGAAGCATAATCATAATGGAATGATAAAGCATGATAATCATAACATGGAAATGTGGCCACAACACTTAACATAGAATTAGTATGAGCCAAGGCTCATTACACATATAGTATGAGTAAACCCTCATTGAACATGAAGCACGAGTAAGCCCTCATTTCCCATGAATTGGAATGAGTAAACAACCATTGTACATCACGTATCAGGTTATTATACTTGACCACATGCATTGGAGCGCTATAAGGGAACATCCATTCTTAAACATTTCATTTCATGCAAAAGTGTACCACAAGGATCATAAAACATTGAATCATCCAACATAATCATTTATTACACGATAAACCAATTTGGAATACATATATAAAACTCTTTAAACAATATGTAAATATGAATAAGGTTGAATACCCTTGATAGATAAATGGGCATGGTATTCCCTACACAATGACTTTGGCTTGGAAAAATGTGGTGCAATTTCGGCAGCATAACCGCGTGACATAAGAACACATAAAAATGGATAATGAGAGAGAAAGGGGTGTATAATCATATTTAAATTACATGGATATTAAGGGGTTAATTTAAATATATGTCCCAACTAATATAATGGAATTTAGATTCATTTTACAAAATAATTGATTGAATGTAAATGAGGAGAGAGAATTTTTTTGGGAATTTCAGCATAGTAAGAGGTGTACATGGGAGGAATTTAATGAGAGAGAAAGGAATATACCATAATTATAACATAAATATGTCAGCATTGGGGAGAAAAAAAACCATACCCCAACATTTATAATTGAAATAAAATGGGCATAACAACTCAAAGAATATTTGACAAAAATGAGAAAAGAAGTGTGCTTCCAAAGGCTTGAGAAGGCTCGATAGAGGCTTTTTGGGAGCTTGGGGCACCATGGGTGGATTCTATAGAGAGGAGGGAGGAGTTTTGATGAACTCCAATGGATTTGAGTGACGAGGAAGTCGGAGCATGGATGGATTTATATAGGAAATGTGAGGGAATTCATTATTATTTAGGTTTGGGACACATCACATTAAACTAATCCAAAACAAAAACATGACCATCAGTTATTCCCATGGATTCTGGAAAAGGGAAGTGGAAAAAAATATTTTATAAGGCCAATGACCGAACTTCTTAAAATAATGGGGTTGCTTATATGGATGTGAGTCACACTCCCAAGGAAACAATTTTAAAAGATAAGATGTTTAATATGTCTTGAAGGGTCCATTAAAGCTTTTTAAAAAAAGTCAAACAAAAACAAACCACATTATGTTAATGTTAAAACATATATTGGCTTAACATAAGGCTTATTGTATTTTACTGCATCACAATTGTGTCATTTTGATGTCAGAAAACACATTATATATTTAAAAGGTATTTAATTTTTACCCAAAAATGTGACCATCTCAGAAAATTATGAAAAATTAACCATTGGATAATTTCATCTTCTTGATTCCTGAAATAATATATATTTTATCTAAATAATTTTCTAAACTTTTTAATTTTAACTTTTAATGTTAAAACCTATATTTTTTGAAAATTCTTGTGTTTTGACAAAAACGGCTTTCAAACCTTAATATAATTTAAAATTTCATTCCAAAA
This sequence comes from Viscum album, assembly GCA_963277665.1. Lineage (NCBI taxonomy): Eukaryota > Viridiplantae > Streptophyta > Magnoliopsida > Santalales > Viscaceae > Viscum > Viscum album. Next base: position 1,146,622,567 of record OY728121.1, on the reverse strand, counting down.
ATTATAAGATAATTATATTTAAAAAAATTATTTAAAAAAATTATATTTTATGAAAATATTATTTAATTAAAAAATAAATTAATTCATTATAATAGATTTCTTAGTTGAACATTAAATAAAAATATTGTCATTTAAAAACAATTTACAAGGTAACAACAATAAAATGAATGTATATTCATTATTATATAAAAAAATAATGTACATAACCATAGTTCTAAGTTCATATTACATAACCCCTTATAATAGTAGCAGAAGACCTAAGGATAAGGTGCACGATGGTGACCGACTCTTGGGGTGGCTTAGATAATATTGCACATGTGGTGATCTCTATGGAATTCCACTTCTCCCATAGGTGGTTTTGTTCGAGCTTGACATTTTGATGCTTGGATTGGGCTTCGTCAAGAATTAAGCCCAAAGAACTCACATATTTTATGATCTCCGAAAAATGGGCTTCGTATGGACGAATTCTACAGGATGAGGCCATCTAGTCATTTGTCTGAGTAAATTGGATTAATTAATTACCTAAATTTATATTAATCATGTGATCATTGTTCAATGACTATATTAGAAAAGATCGCAATTCATAACATAAAACCAACGTAGTTGACATTTTATATAAACATTTTACTTAAGACACATTTAATTAGATCAATATAGATTTCCATTAATGAAATTTTTGGTTATTATAATCTCCCCCCTTAAGAAATTTCTCCCTCGAAATTTCCTTTTCCCACACTAAAACTGATGTGGGTAACCCTGCTTCATCATTTCCTCGGATTCCCACACCGCTTTTTCGAACTAGTGGTTTCTTCACAACACCTGGATGAGGGGAATTGTCTGATTTCATAGAACTTTTTCCCTACAATCTAAGATCTTCACTCATTTCTCCTATTAAGAAATAACATCCACTAACAGTACCACCTCTTAAGAGAGTACATGTGAAGGGTCCATTATGTACTTTCATAAGAGGGATAAATGAAAGACATCATGTACCTTGGTCATTGTATGTGGAAGTGCTAATCGATAGGCCACATCCCTGACATGATTAAGAATCTCAAAGGGGACATTGTTCCCTGGACATAACTTCAATTTCTTTCAAAACCTCACAACTTTCCTCTATAGAGATATGCGTAGAAATACCATGTCCTCAACTTTAATCTCAATGTCTCGTCGACGTTTTCTACATAACTCATCTATTGACTTTGGGATTCCTTGATATGCTAGTGAATGGTTTTCACTTTCTCCACTATTTCTTCAACCATTTCTAGTCCAATAAGCTTATTCTCAGTGACCTCATCCCAACATGCAGGTGTTCTTCACCTTTTCCCATAAAGGGCTTCATATAGTGCCATTTGGATGATTGAGTGGAAACAATTATTTTAAAAGAACTCAACCAGAGGAAGATTTTGATCACATCCACCTTTAATGACTATTGAGCATGCTCTAAAAAATTTCTCAAGTGTTTGGATTGTTAGCTCAGATTGGACATTGGTTTGAGGATGATAGGTCATTCTGAAGTTTAGTTCAGTATTCAAGTCATGTTTAGGACTCTTCCAAAATATGGAGGTGAATCTTGAATCTCAATATAACATAATAGATAGTGGTACTCAATGCAGCATTACTACTTCCCGTATATATATTTGTGAAAGTTGATCCAATGAGAAATCCTCCCAAATAGCAATGAAGTGTGCATAATTTGTAAGACGGTCAAAAAAACCCAGATTACAATGTTGCCTTTGGATGTCTTCGGATTTCTGGTGAAAAATTTAGTGGTGATTTTCTCTCATTTCCATTTTGGTTTGGGAAATGATTGCATAATCCCCATAGACTTCTTCCTCTCTACCTTCACTTGCTGACACACTAGGAACTTTTATGTATATTCTATGATCTCCTTATTCATATTATCCCACAAATATTTCTCACTAAGATCTCAATACATCATTGTGTTTCCTGGGTGAATAGAGAAATTGGAACCCTATCCATCATCCAAAAGTTATTTCTTTATCTCCAGAATTGATGGAACACACTCTTTTCCAAAATCTCCCAATTCCTTATTCATTAACATTAATCTCTGAGGATTTTCTTTTTCTAATAGCTTCCACTTTTTCCTGAATTCCATCATCTTCCTTTTGAGAATCTTTTAACCTTTCCAAAATTGATAGTTGAGAATTCATTTGTGATTATTTTGATGATTTTATATTATTTATGATTCCCATGTCTATCTTCTGCAAATATAAGAATATTGGATCATTTTTTATTCTCGTCATTGATAGAATCCCTGGGTCCTTTCTACTTAGGGCATCCACCACCTTATTCAATTTTCTTCGGAGGTAATGGATTGAGTAGTCATAGTCTTTGATCATCTTTAACCATCTTCATTGGTGCATGTTAAACTCTTACAGTGTGAATATATACATGAGTCTTTTTTGTTCCGTATATATTTCACACATCTCCTCAAAGGGATAATGCCGCCAAATTTTTAAAGCAATGATCACAGTAGCCAACTCGAGGTAATGTGTTGGATAGTTATGTATTTGATCATTCAATTTCCTTGAATCATAGGCAATGACTTTGTCATTTTTAATCAACACACGTCCTATGCCCTTCTTCAATGCATCACTGAATACCACAAAATGTTATCCACTTGTGTGAAAAGTGGGCACCAGTGTAGTGATTAGCCTCCATTTTAACTCTTTGCAGCTTTCTTCTCATTCATAAATCCATGAAAACTATACTCACATCTATGTTAACTTAGTAATATGGTTGGACAATTGTGATAAATTTCTAACAAATCGCTAATAATATCCAGCTAACCATAAGAAGCTACGAATATCCATTACCAATGTTAGCATTGACCATTGCTCAATTGCATCTATTTAGGAGATATCCATAGATATCCCAATTCTAGTGATGATATGTCCCAAGGGTGAGACCTCCCTCAACCAGAACTCACGCTTACTGTACTTTTCATAGAGATTATCCTTCCACAAGGTCTCTAGTATAGTTCATAAATTCTTATCATGATCCTCCTTGGTTTCAGAGTATATTAGAATATCATATATAAATAATACCAAATATTTGTCTAGGTAATCTCTATAGGATCATCAAGTGCATGATGATTCTTGGATCATTGGTGAGTCTGAAAAGCATTACTATGAATTCATAGTGCCCGTATCTTGTATGAAAGGAATTCTTCCAGATATTTTCCTTCTTCACTATTACATGATAATATCTCGATCGCAAATCCACTTTGGAGAGGTATTTTTATCCACAAAACTGATCGAACAAGTCATCAATTCCTGGGAAAAGATTCTTTTTATTTATCCTGATTGTTTTTTGAGCTCAAGATAATTGATGCAAAGGTGCATTGACCCATCCTTCTTCTTGATATAGAGGAGTGGTGCACCCCATGGCCAAGCACTTGGCCATATAAACCCTTTATCCAGATTCTCTGGTAGTTTTTTCATCAGCTCCTCAAGCTCCACAACATCCATTCTATACAAAGTCTTGGATATTGGTAATTCCACAGGTATAAAATTAATTGAGAATTCAACATCTCTTCTAGAAAGAAGACCAGGAAATTCCTCAGGAAACACTTCAGCGAATTCCCTCGCAATAAGAATGTTTTTCAAGGATGTTTTCCTCATTATACTCAATCATCTATGCCAGATAAGTGTTCTCATAGGGCATTAATATCACTACTTGATATGATGGAGATAAAGAAGATTCATCTTCTTCATTTCACTTGTAATGAATCGGGGGTCGATTCTCCATTTGGAGAGTGATTTCCCTCTCATGAAATTTTTTTTGGCTCCATTTAAGGATATCTTATCTATGCCATGAAATGCATAAAATTACACCATATGCTGTATGACAAGGATCACCGGTAAATTTAATCCACAGATTATAATAGGAGAGGAGTTATATTCCTTGGATGTAATGACTTATCCATTTTCTGTACTCATCGAAATCTTTAATTCCATGATTTGTGGTGGTGGTGGGATTGTTCTACTAAACATTTGAGATATGAAAGAATGTGTAGAACCAGAATCAAAATGTATGTTCACAATTCTTGAATGAATAACTAGCGTACCTATCACCACTTCGTTTTCGGTGTTCACTTCGGTAGTAGTGACGGAAAAATCTCTCCCATACTGCCATCAAGGTTGTTAGTTTCCACAAAAAAACTGTTGTCTTGGGTTACTGATTTTCAAGATGCCCTAGTTCTTTTCAATTGTAGCAATGAACAACGTGTTGAGGTTCTAACGGAGTCTTCCTCTCCTCTATTGCCATCGTGGGTTTTTCTTGTTAGTAGTTAATATCTAGGTTCCCTTATCTTCCACACCTAAAGCATTTCCTCATACCCTTCAGGCAATTTACTGGGTGCTTCTTTCCACACCATTGGAAAGTGGGGTGCTCGATCTTCTTAGAACCGTTGGATTTATCCATCAGACTACAAGCATTGAAGTCCACCTTATGCTTATTATCCCCATGACACCCCCTGATATTCTATGATCTCCATTTCACCCTTGAGGGAACATCATACAATTTCCTCATAGCTGTCGAAGTCATGGATTTCTAGTGCTTTCCATAGGCTATGTTTTATCCCACCAAAGAAGCGGTCAACCTTGCATTCGGGGGTAACGACAAAGCCGAATGAGTATCATGCAAGACTTGTGAATTTTTCCTCATATGTTTCAATAGATTCATCGTCCTTCTTCTTGAGTTCAATGATGTATCTTTTAATATTTAGTTGGAGGTCAGGTGGAAAATATTTATCGAAAGACATCTTCCCAAAATCCTTCCATTCCAACGCATTGATATCCTCCTCAGGCTTTGTATTTTTGATCAACGTCCACTATCGATCAGCTCCACACTCCATACGATAAGCATCCCAGAGAACTTTCTATTGTTCAGAACATTAAAGGATGAAGAATATATTTTCAACGGAGTAGATCCATTGTTCAGCGATTAAGGTATCAGATTATCCATTAAAATTAAGAGTCCATTGTCTCATAAAGATCTCTATAGTGACATGTTCATTCATAGTGGGGGTTGAACGTTCCTCTGGACCCATGTATCTATTCAATTATTGAGTTATATGAGAGATAATCATGACAATTTTTGAGATTCCCACTCCAATTGTATTGGGAATATCATTAGTACAATCATCACATTGATCTTCACATTGGTTGTTAGCCCGAGTCCTCCTATTACCGTCCATTAGATAGAATAAACGGAAAGTTAGGGGTAACACAGAATGGTAATAGAAGGGAAAAATTGATTACTTATAAATAACATTTATTTCCATAACATATGAATCTATTTTCATCAGTCTGTGTTATCCATGATATACTTTATAACATATATTTTTGGAAAATTTTCTAGTACCTTAATAATGGTTCATACTAAGCTTCTGAATTTACCAATGCATATCCCCTGGGAGTGTCTTAACCAAGAGTGATTCAAGACCTATTGTCTTGTACCTGTTCCCATTCAAGTCTAGTTTAAAGCGGTGTTTTTAGGATTTACCACTTGGATACATATGTTCCAAAGCCACCTCTACCAGCTCGTATCTTGATAGTGATGTATTTTATTGATAAACCACTTACTCAATACTCACTAATACATAGGGATGTTTTTATTATACATACTCCTATATCTAAGGAATTACAAGGTTTTTCTAATCCTAATCCCAAAAATAACAGAACATATCCTCTGATACCAACTGTGATAACCCTGATCACTTATTAAAGAAATAAACATAATTTATTACCTAAACATCATTTGATACAACATAGAAGATCAAGAGGTATTGTTTCTTTGGGGATAATGATCCTTACATAACAACATAAAACATGAAAAAAAAACATGTTTTTTGAAAACATTTTTTAGATGACCACTACATTCCCTTGTACTTAGCATTTCATGGGATATCTTGAGGGCATGAATAAGAAATTGGTGAGCTATAAATCCCATTAATGGAATAATCATGAAATAATATGATTAATACAATTCATGTTAGACAATAGGAAAATAAATATAGCACAAGAGTAGTATAAACATAAAGGCATGATAAATAATGATAATCATAACATGGAAATGTGGCAACAACACTTAACCTGGAATTAGCATGATCAAAGGCTCATTGCACATGGAGCATGAGTAAACCCCCATTGCACATGAAGCATGACTAAAACCTCATTGTACTTGAATTAAAAGGAGTAAACACCCTTTGGACATTATGTATCATGATACTATACTTTAACCAATGCATTGGAGCGCTATAAGGGTGCACCCTTCTTAAACATTTCATTTCATTCATATGTGTTCCACATGGATCATAAAACATTGAATCATTCAACAAAATCATATAATACATGATAAATGAATGTGTAATACATAAATTAAACTCATTAAACAATAAGTAAATGTTCATATAGGTTAATATCCTTGATAGATAATTGTGCATGTAATTTACTACACAATGACACTGGATTGGAAAAACGCAGTGCAATTTCGGCAGCATAATAGCGTGACATAAGAACTCATAAAAATGGTCAATGAGAGAGAATATGGTGCCTCATAATATTTTAATGACATGGAATGTAATGGGTTCATTTAGATACATTTCCCTAAAAATTAATGGAATTAAGATTCATGTTTCAAAATATTTTTTTGAATGTAACTGAAGAGAGAGAAATTCCTTTCGAAATTTTGGCATAGTAACAGGTGAAAATGGGAGGCATTTAATTTCAGAGAAAGGGGTATCCCCTCATTAAAACATATATAGGGATATATGGGGGTGGTGAGAATCCATTACCCAACATTTATAATCGAAGTTAAAAGGGAATATCAACTTAATGAATATTGGAAAAAAATTAGAAAAGAAGAGAAAACCCTTACATGGAAGTGTGCTTCCAATGGATTGAGAGAGGTTTGAGAGAGGCTTCTTGGGAGCTTGGGGAACTTTGGGAGGATTCTATAGAGAGGATGGTAGAGGATGGACTAACTCTTAATTCTTTAAGTGATGAGTAAGTGGGAGCATGGGGGGTTTATATATGGAAGGTGTCAGAATTATTTATTATTTAGGTTTGGAACACCTCGAATTAAAATAATCCAAACCACAAACCAGACCATTGGTTTTTTCCCATGGTTTTTGGAAAAGGGAAGTGGAAAACATATTTTATAATGCCATAGTTTGAAATTATTAATATAATGTGGTTGATTATTTGGATGTGAGTCACACTCCCATGGAAAACAATTTATAAAGACAAGATGTTTAATAAGTCTTGAAGGGTCCATTATTGCTTTGTAAAATAAGTCAAAATATCCCAAGACCACATTATTTTAATTGTAAAACATATATTGTCTGAACATAAGGCATATGGTATTTTATTAAATCACTATTGAGTCATTATGATGTCATAATACACATTATATATTTAAAATGTATTTAATTTTTACCCAAAAATTTGACTGTTTGAGAAAATTATGAAAAATTCACCATTGGAAAATTTCGATGTCCGGATTCCAGAAATAAAATTTATTTTCTCTAAATAATTTCTAAATATGTTAATTTTTAATTACAAAATAATACCACCATTTATAAAAAAAATTATTGGTTTTGACATAATTGGATTTCAAACCATAATAAAAATTACAATTTCATTCCCAAAATTATACGATCATTTTATTTAATAAAAATGAATTTAATTATAATAATAATATTTTATTAAAAAATTATTTAATTAAAAAATCCATTAATTCATAAAAATCGATTTCTTAGTTGAACATTAACTAAAAATAATATTTTTGTTTGAAAAACTATTTAGAAGGTAACAATAATAAAATGAAAGTATATTCATTATTAAATACAAAAATACTATACATAACCGTAGTTCTAAATTCATGTTACATAACCCCTTATAACAGGTGCATAAGACCGAAGGTTATGGTGCGTGATGGTGATTGACTCTTGGGGTGGCTCGGATAACATTTCACGCATGGTGATCTCTATCAACATCCACTTCTCCTATAGGTGGTTCCATTCGTGCTTGAAATGGTGAAGCTTGGATTTGGCATGGTCAAGAGCAAAGCCCAAAGAAACCACCACATTTCTGAGCACTGAAAAATGGGCTTCGTATGGAGAAATTCTACTGGATGAGGCCATCACTTCCTTTGTCTGGGTAAATTGTATTCATTATATCCCTATATTTATACTAGTCATGTGATCACTGTTCAAAAAATATATTAGCAACGATAAAAATTCATAACATAAAACCAAAGAAGATGAAATTTTATAGGAAAATTTTATATAAAGATAAATTTAATTATATTAATAGATATGTTCATTAACAAAATTTTGGGTTGTTACAAATGACCTCTGGGTAGCTATTACGGTCAATTCCCCATTGGGTACACATATCATAATTAATTCATAAATGACTTCACGGGTAGCTCTCATGGTCAATACCCATGGGTCACGGTCTATATCAAGGCTTTCATTGTTTTATGTAAATAAACATGGAAACCCACACAATTTTCATGGTCCATGGCTATCACGGTCCATTGAAAAAACAACATGCATATCAAAAAATCCAACACATGTAATCTATAAATACTATATGACTTACATCCAAAAGAATATCACATGAAATTCATATTATCAATATAACTCCATCCTAAAAAAAACATGTTCTGGAAACAAGGTACTCTTTATAGGCAACCTATGCCAAACAACCATAAATTGTCATTACCTCTTTCAAGTTCCATTCTTCTTCCACGTTCTCTTTCATTGTTTTTTCCATTATAAAATATTAACTCCATAATCTTATATAAAATGTGATGTTATTATAAATATTGTGAAACTATATTCATTATTCTATCCATCCATTGAAGGACATGTCACCATACCCGTATATGTACGGCTTACCCTCTCCACGTCGTGGTGTAGTTGTTATTCAATACATTATTATTTGGATGGGTATAATATTGATGTGTAATTGATGTAAATAATAAATATAACATGATAATTATTATGTATATATGAAATACCATCCAATTATATATTATTTTAATATTAATGGAATGATTCTGTCGCTCATGCGTACATACGAATTACCGTCTCCTTGAACGCGATGAGATTCATTCCCTGTTGTATCCATTAAAGACTAATTTCCATTAGATAATTAAAAATAATGATTAAAGAGTTAATATCATTCTGAATATGAATAATATATATCTTATCCATAACAAACATTAATTACGTAACAAAGCATATAAAGTAAACCGAATCACTTAACACCTGAAACGATGATAATACTTAGATATTATTAATAATGAAATGTAAAAAAGATCATATATAATATCATATTAATGTATAAGGTTCTTTTATAATTTAATTATTTCACCATTTTATCGAAGGTTAACCAAACCTCGACCAAGGAAAATTACAAGGAAAGGGTTAATTTCACAATATCTTTATTTTTTGCGGTTGTTTTTACGTAAGTATTTACTGGAACCTCTTTATCATCCACATCCATGTTTCTTAAAAATGTATTTCAAAACATTTTAACATTTTCAAATATAATGGGTTAATGAAATTTATACCCTTGATTGACCTTCTATGTTTTTAAAGGATTCTTTCCGTCCATTTCCAAACAAGGTAGTTTTTTACCATTTCAACAAAATTATGGTAAGAATGCCATTTTTTAACTTATATAGAGGGTGTGGCTATTTTCCACCTTTATAACATTGTCAAAGCATCTGTTACAATATAATAATAATATTTTCAAATATATTTGTTTTCTACTATAATTAAGTGACTTTTAAATGATTTCAAAATAGGAAGAGAGATTTCTCTAAAAAGGTTATTATCTTATCTGTGACAATATCCTTTGATGGAGTTTAAGTTTTTTTGAAGATGATTTATTATTATACAAAAAATCCATATTGTATTTATGTTTTTGTTATATATTTAACAGTTTATGTGTTATTTTATACCCTTCACGGTGTATGGATAAATTATTGACATTTTGTTTTCTAGTTTTAATATAAATTTTTTGGTTATGTTTAAACATTTTAATATGGGGATTGCATTTAACATAGTATGTGATGGTTGTAGCCCGCTATAGCACCTCGATGCATTGGTAGGACTCATGAGACAAACTAGTCTGTTGGAACAATGCCTTGAAAAAATATTATTTTTAATCTTGGCATAAGGCTTTGACTATGTGGTTATAAACATCTTCCATTATGCATTCCATCATTATCAAAGTTTCTATTGATATTGCTTTTGATTATTCGACTAGTATAATTTCCATGTGAGTAATTAAATGGAATTATTTTGATTTATATTTTCCATATTATAAAAAATTTTATGTTGAAAAGGATTTTGTTTTAGTTCTATACATTTCATTAAATGTTTATACTTATTTATGATAGTTTCTGCTATATTGTTATCATTACTGAGCATTTGATCCCAACCCTTTCTTTGATTTAGTTTTTCCAGGATTTGAAGAAGTATATTATGACCAACCTATTGGGATAGTCTATGGGATGTTAATGTTTTCCATGGAAACAATGTTGTTTTAGTTTTCCATTTTATGATGTAATTTGAACCTTATAAATGTATCTAGTACATCCAAGGCTACTAATCTAATTGGCCTTTTGTGACTTGATCTTTTGTGACCATTACAATGATATGAAATAATGCATTGACACTGGGTCACTAGGTTTGGGGTATTACCATTGGTATCAATGGATGTTTAGTAAAAAACATGGAATCTAGATTTAGATAAACTCTAATTAGAGAACATTACACTAATATAGACATTAAGGATTAGTATATATGAACATCTTAGAATTTTTTTATTGTATAGATTTTGTGAGTTTTCCAAGAAATACATCCCTATCTAGATATGAGTAGGTAGAGGAGGCTCTGGCATAGAAGTACGAAGGGGTAAAACACAAAAACAGCGCTTTGAGCTAGACTCGAACGGGAACTGGTGCACAACAACCGGCCTAGCTGTACTCTTGGTTACAAAACTCCCAAGTGATATGCTTAGGATAATTCAGATTTTATTTAATAACAATTATGAATGGATTATGTGTATGTAAATTCTCAAATAAAACATTATTTTTATGATTATGGATTATATCCATAAAATGATCAATTTATGTAATGATTTTTTAAGTTTGGAATTATGTATTTAGATTCATAAACTAATATAGATAATGCCATTGTTTAGAAATGGAACCTATTGGAAGGAATGGCAGCCATAGTAATTAATGCGCTCCATGTAGTGATTTCCATCCTAATCAAGATAATTGTAGTGGAGATGGCGATGCACCTGGTGCAGAACACCTAATCACCATACTGGGAAAACTCACTCAGGTTATGAATAATCTCCTTACCCATATGGACCACCCCGATCCACTGCGTGGAGGATCAATGTTAGATTGCTTCATGAGGAAGAAACCACCAACATTCAATGGGGGGTAGAAATCCACTAGTATCTGTGCAATCGATAAATTCCTTTGAGAAAATATCTCATGCCTTGGGGAGTGCCTAATGGGAAAATGTTGTCATGGCAGTTTACCGTCTCACTGGAGAAGATGATCAATGGTGGTAATTGATTCAAAACACAAAGGAAGATGATGAAGTATCAAATATGGAATATAGGGATTTTAATGAGTTTATTTGAGAAAAATACTATCCTTAAGAACATTGAATAGATATGGAAACGCAATATCTTTGTTTGAGGAAAATGGAGGATGAGAATGTCGCAATGTATGAATCTAACATTACATGTTTTTTAGGAATGTTGCATATTATATATGTAACCCAAGAAGTAATATTGACCATTTCATTGATGGTTTAAAAACATTTCTCCATCGAGCATTAGTCTCACAATCCTTCTCGTCGTATGAAGATATAGTCTCATATGCTATCAAGACAGAAAAATAATTCTCTAGTTTGTATGACTTTAAAGAAAATCAAGAGAAGAAAAGATCTTCTAAAAACACTGTAAATGGAAATAATGTGGAAAGGGAAATGTTGAATATCCATCCTCCAGTAAATGTGTGATGAAACACCATGGTACTTTCTTGACGGGAATGAGAGTCTGTTAAAAGAGTGTTGAAAAAGGACACCAAGCTCGTCATTACAACAGGGAAGAAAGAGGCTATCGATGTTTAATGCTACAATTGAAGAGATATGGGGAATTATGTGAATTAATGTCCTATGTGTCAGGGGAAGTTACCTCAGAAAAGGCAAAGGGATCAAGTCCATGCCTACTCTATCACTACTACTAAGGTTGAAGCTTTGAAATACGTAGTGGAAGGTAATTTAATAGTTTCCCCAAGTTTAGAAAATGCATTATTTGATTCTGGATCATCACATTGTTTCATATCATCCCATTTTTCATTGAAAATTTAAATATTTTCCATTCGATTTAACATGGGAGTTGTTAGTGAATACTCCTAAGGGAAGTATCATTGCAAAAATGTATTGTGAATCAGTACCCATTAGGGCATATAAATGTTCTTTAACTACTTATATCATCGTCATACCCTTGATTGAATTTGATGTAATCATCAGTATAGAATGGCTATCAGACCATGATGGAAAAATTTATTGTAAGATAAGGAGGTTAATATTTTTATGACGCTAATAAAGAACACATTATCTTTACATAAGAATCATCACCACTTGATTATTATTTAGATCCACCCCTAGTAGCTCAACTAAATTCAATTATTGGGGAGGAAGAGAATGAAATAACTATTGGTGGGGAAAATAATGTTCAAATAGAGGATATACCTATTGTGAATGAATATGTTGATGTGTCTCTTGAATATTTACTTAGACATTCTCTAGAATGAGAAATTGAGTTTTCCATTGATTTAATTTCTCAATCAAGGCTCATATCAAAGACCCCTTATAGAATGGCCACTGTGGAATATGTGAAACTAAAGATACAACTAGAGAAATTGAGTAATAATAGATTTATTCACACTAGTGTTTCTCCATGGGGATCCCCTGTCCTTTTTTATTAAAGAAATATCGATCTATGAGGTTGTGCATAGATTAATGAGTGATCAATTCTATAAAAATAAAGAACAAGTATCCACTACCTCACATGGATGATTTATTCGACTAAAATCATGGAGATAAATACTTTTCAAAGATTTTCCTTCGATCTTGATATCATCAGTTGTGTGTGAAGAAAAACGAAATTCCAAAAACAGCATTTTGAACGTGGTATGGTCATTACGAGTTTACAATAATACCTTTTGGATTGACAAATGAACCCTTTGTCATCATAGATCTAATGAATAGAGTATTCATGGAATATATAGATTAATTCTTTTTGTTTATTGATGATATCTTGGTATAATGAAAAAGCTATGAAGATCATAAAAATAACATGTGAATTATTCTAAAAACTCTTAGAAGACATGAATTATATGGGACGTTTAGCAAGTGTGAATTCTGGGATCTAGAGATTTTATTTCTTGGCCATATTTTCTCTAAGGATGAAATCTCTATTGATCCTTCTAAGACAATATCAATCCAATAATGGCCAGCATCGACGAGTATAAGTGAGGTATGAAGTTTTATTGGTTTATTAGGTTATTATCAGCATTTCATCCAGATTTTTTCCCAATTGGATAACCCATTATCAAATCTCACATGAAAATTGGTTAAATTTGTTTGGACAAAAGAGTGTGAATAATTTTTTGAATAACTAATGGGAAGATTATTCAATGAACTTATATTCACCCCACCATCTGGGAATGATGGTTTTGTTTTTTACAGTGTTGTATCAAATAAAGGACATGGTTATGTACTTATGCAGAATGATAGAGTTATTTCCTATGAACCATGATATCTGAAAATTCATGAGAAAAACTATCATACTCATGATCTTAAGTTAGTAGTTATAATATTTTATATGAATAATTGGTGACACTCTCTCTATAGTGAAAAATGTGAGATTTATACAGATCATAAGAGTTTGAAGTATATTTTCTCACAGAAAGAAAACAGCATGATTCAAATGAGATGCATTGAACTACATAAGGAATATGACTACACGATACACTTCTACCCGGGGAAGGAAAATAAGGTGGCAGATGCTTTGAGATGAAAATATCATGGAGTTTTGAACAAGATGAGAGTTTAAGGGATCCTATTCTCATGGATCTAGTAAAGACGGATATGGGAATAACCATGGAATTTGGATCATCAATAATTTTCAAATGGTTTCTAAACCATCTTTACTAGAAATGATAAATAGTTCTCATACCGGAGAAGAAGAGTTTCAAAAGATTATTAAAGCTGTGAATAATGGGAGATTGAGTGACTTCATATATAAATATGAAATTTTGATATTTGGAAAGTATATTTGTGTTCCCGATATACCTGATCAAAAAAGGTAATTGTTGGATGATGCTCATAGTCCCAATTTCTCTATACACCATGGTAGCACGCAGATGTATAGTGATTTGAAGGAACATTTTTGGTGGGACAACATGAAGAGGGAGATTACTGATTTTTTGTCAAGATGTATGGGTTGTCAAGAAATGAAATCTTGAATACAAAAGCCTAGAGAAGTCATGAAACAACTTTAAATACCTGAGTGGAAATGGGATAATATTACACTGGACTTTGTCATTGGACTACCAAAGACTCCTAGAAAGAACGATGCAATATGGGTCATTATTGATCGTCCTACCAAGTCAGCACATTTTCCTTCAATTAGAGAATATTTACCAAATGAACGTCTAGGAAGACTATATTAATTATGTTTTCCGACATCGTGGATTACATCTATTAGTTGTTTTTTATCGTGATCCACATTTTACATCAAGATTCTGGAAAAGTCTTTAGAAATCCCTAGATACTGAACATCGTTTGAACACTTCCTACCACTCCAAAACTGATGAACAATCAGAACAGACTATTCATACCATAGAAGACATGTTGATATCATGCTCACATGACTTTCAATCAATGGAGGATCAATATTTACCTCTAGTATAATTTTCCTATAACAATAGCTTAGATTCAAGTATTTATATGGGACCATAGAAAGCGTTATATGGAAGTGATACCGCACAGTAACCTGTTTGGATGATGTTGGAGAAATAAAACTCATATCCCTAGAACTTGTGGAGGAAAATATGGAAAAGTTGAAGGTAATACAAACCCACATCAAAGAAGCTCAAAGTAGGCAGAAAATCTATGCTGATAACTGAAAGAATGATTTGGAATTTCAGGTAAGAGATCATGTTTTCATGAAGGTATCTCCATGGAAGGGTGTTATACATTTTAGTAGGAAGAGAAAATGATGTCCAATGTAAATCGGACCTTTCGAAATTCTAGAATGAATTGGGACTGTAGCTTACTGTTTGGAATGGCCGACATGTCTCTCCAATGATTATGATGTCTTCCACATAACACAGTTGAGAAAATACATGTATGACCCAACGCATGTACTCACCTATGAGGAATTAGAACTGGAACCTGATCTGTCTTATTGTGAAGAGCCTATCAATGTTCATGATACAAGGGAACAAGTGTTGAGAAACTGGACGACTTTCCTGGTAATAGTTCGATGGAGATACCATATGATGGAAGAGGCAACATGGGAACTGAAGGAACTTATGATGAAGACCACCAGAGTATTTTTACACAGTAATAATCTACAAATTTCTAGGAAGAAATTATTTGAAGGCGTGGTAAATGTAACTCTCTATGCTTCCACGATACGCTTCTCTTTGAATAATAGAATAGTGTGTGTTGTATGCAACATCGAGTTCAAAAGCACCACAACCAATCATACTTGCTGTTATGAATACTAATACCCACTTTTTGAAACTTTTTAAATTTTATCATTCAAAATGGACTTCATTTTGTGATTCTGTATATTGAAATTATCTTACGCTAAATTTTTGTTATTTTTCTGAAAACATTCAATTTATGATGAATAGTGAAAAACTCTAAGTTATAGTTTAAAACTGAATTTTTATTTAAATAATTAATTTATATATTTAATTTTTTAGGTCAAAATAGAAACATAAAACTTGTATATGTTCTATGTAATTAATTGGAGTTATTTTTTAATAATATTAGATATATAAAATTTTAATGAACTTTTCACCGTCTTTTACCCATCTCCTAGGAGCATTTGAAAATTGACATAAAACATAATTGTATGGCTTCTGTGAGTTGAATTTCAAAAATATGAAAGACAAGGTTAATATCAAGGAGTAAAATGTGGTTCAATAAGATAAAAGTAATTTTTGGTGCATAGTAACTTTTTACTTTTATTTACCACGGTTAAGAGTTAATAGGGTAATTAAGGGTAAAAACGATTTTATTATTACACTAACATATATTCAAATTCTATTGGATATGTATAATTTGACCAAAAAATCTTGAGTATTAAAATACGAACCTGTTTGTTCCACATGGATTAGATTAGGACCTTTCTTATTATTCAATTCATAGAAGAGTTAAAATAGTTTAAATCAATGTTTAATAACTAAACATTTTTAATATAGGGTTACACATAAGATATATTCGACTATAAATATTAATTAATAAGGTAAATGGATATCCTACATAATGGTATTTTTTTATATTTTTTTATACATTAAATAATTTAATTTATTTATGACACAATGATGATGTGGTAATTACCTAATTATTGATATATTAAAATAATTGATATTATAAATATTAAAATAAATGAAATTTGAGACATTATATGAATTAAAATAATTTTCTAGATTAATATGACATATTAGGGTTGGTTAGTTGAAGTTGTTTCGATGTAATAATTCTTTTATGAATTTACCAAAAAAATTCCAAATACTGTCAAAATTGACATAAAATAGTTTTTAAAATAATTATCATATTATTAATTGATATTATCTTCCTAAAAATATAAGGTTCAGCAAAAAAGACTTATATAATGATAGGGGTATAATTAATTAACCACTTCGGGTTTTCTTGGAAGTATATAGTAAGTATATTATCAATATAATATAAAAATACAAAGAGGCATGGTAAATGTCAAACACTTTAACTAAAATATTAATCTAAATCATAAGGTTAATATAATGAACCAAACCTGTCTAAAACCAATTGGATGATTGGTTGTCAAAACATCCCCACCATAGACTTTAAATAATAAACTTTTGAGCCATTATTAACCGAAAATTATTTTATTATAAAATAATATTTCTTGGTTTTCCTAAGGTTCCCCTCACACCTCTTATAAAAGGGAACCCCTGTTCTCTAAACTTCACACATTCAAAGCCATTTAGCTCTGCCAAACCCAACCCAAATACCCTATCAACTACCCTCCCTTCATTCTGGAGGCCTTCCATTAGTCAAAAATCCAACATATGGAGCCCTTTTGATCAAATCAAAAGGATGAACCCGAAAAAGAGGTAAATATTTAATCTCCTCTTTTATGTTCCTTTCTTCTTCCACATCCTATTTCATTGTTGTTTCAATTATAAAATAATAAATCCATTATCTTCTATATACTTTGATGTTATTATAAATATGGTATAACCATATACATTATTCTATCCATCCTTTGAATGACATGTCACCATATGTGCGTACGTACGACATATCTTCTCCACGTCGTGGTGTAATTGTTGTTAAATACATTATTATTTGGATGGGTATAATAATGATTTTTAATTTAAGTAAAATATAAATATAACAAGATAATAATTCCTTATATATGTTATATCATCCAATTAAATATTCTTTTAATATCAAAAAAATGATATCGTTGCTCCTGCGTACGTACGGATTACCGTCTCCACGAACGGGATGAGATTCATTCCCCATCATATCCATTCAAGAAAAATATTCATTAGATGATTAAAAATAATTTTTAAATACTTAATATCATTCTTAAAATGAATAATATACATCCTTTACATAACAAACATTACTAACATAACAATGCATATAAAGGAAAATGAATCTGTTAACACCCAAAACGATGATAATATTATGATATTTTAAACAATGAAATGTTAAAATATAATATATGATATAATATTAATGTATATAATTCTTGTATAATTTAATTATTTCACCATTATAAATGATTTTTACCTACCCTCGACCAAGTAAAAGTACAAGCTAAGGGTTATTTTCACAATCTCCTTATTTTTCGAGGTTGTTTTTACGTAAGTATCTACGAGGACCTCTTTATCATCCACGTCCTTGTTTCTTAAAAATGTATTTCAAAACATTTTTACAATTGCCTAGACTATGGGTTAAAAACATTTTTACCCTTGTTTTACCTTCGATGTTTTGAAAGTAATCTTTCCATCGTTCTCCAAACAAGGTACTTTTTATCCTTTTCAACAAAACTAAGGTAAGAATGTCTTTTTTTAACTTATACGGTCGGTGCAGCTATTTTCCACCATTATAACATCATCGAAGATTCCCTTACAATATTATAAGAAAATTTTCAAATAGAAATGTTTTCTTCTATAATTACGCTACTTTTAAATGATTTCAAAATAAAAGGACTTATTTCTCTAAAAATGTTTTTATTTAATCTATGTCAACATAGATTGATGAATTTTCTGATTGTTTGAAGTTGATTTATTATGATAAAAAACATCCATATTATATTGATGGTTTTGTGATAGGTTTGAATGTGGATGTGTTATTTCATACCATTCATTGTTTATGTATAATGTATTGACATTTAGTATATCAGTTTTAATACTAATGATTATGTTATGTTTAAACCATTTCATATGAGGAATGAATTGGACTTAGTAAGTGACGGGTGGAGCCCGATATAGCTCGTTGATACATCGGTAGGTATCAGGAGACAAACTAGTGACTTTGAAAAAATCCTTGACAAAATCTTATTTGTAGTCGTGGAACAAAACCTTCACTATGTGGTTATGAATGTCGGGCATTATGCATTCCATCATTATGAAAGTGGATATTGATATTTTATGTGATTATTCAACTATTATAATATCTAGGTGAGTAAGTAAATATATATTTTTTGATTAAAATTTTCCATATTATGAAGATAATTATGTTGAAAAGGCATTTGTTTTAGTTCTATACATTTCCTTAAATGTTTATTCTTATTTATGAATGTTTCTGTTATATTGTTATCCTTACAAAGAATATAGGCTCACACCTTTCTATGTTTTATTTTTCCTAATAATGAAGATGTATATTATGAATGACCTGCAGGTATAGTCTAGGGGATCCTAGTGTTGTCCTTGGAAACAATGTTGTGGTAGTTTTACATTTTATGATCAAATGTAAACCTTATGATTCTATCTAGTACTTCCAAGACTACTAAACTAATCGACCTTTCAAGAATTCATCTTTTGTGATCATGCCAATGATATGTAATAATTCACCGACTCTGAGTAACTAGGGTCGGGGCGTTACATCAATACTCAATTTGGTGTGACTGAAGAGTGTAAATTCCATTTGGTAATTCTGAATTGATTTTAGTTGTGTTTTTCAAATTAAGGTCCCCTTTGGCTATGAAAATCTAAAATTGTTGTTTTAATTATGTTCTTTGTAATTGTATTAAACATGTCGACCTATGGGCTCATTTTGAACTTCAATCCCTATTGTATTGCTTCTGTTGACTCTTTGAATATAAATGTGTGTTGTAAAAAGTTTTCCAGTTTTGAATCCATAATTTTTTGTGAAAAGTATCAAAGGGTTATATGTTATAATCGCCTATTAGAAACATTATGTCACTTGTAAAGTGTGACCGCCTAGTTGAATGCATATCGTGCATTGTGAAATAGTTAAAACATTCACATGACGTAACAGCTGGTTTGGTATATTTGATGATATGTTGTATACATGTTCATATATATATATATATAAGAATATATCTTGTTGGAACTCTATAGAAGTGATATACCATTATGGGTTATCATATAAGCTGTCTATGTTTTGGGTAGGCAAGTGTGGTGACAACAGGTAAGGTGAGTCACACATGCAAGGGCCTCCTTCTTACAAAACAGTACTTTTACAATAATGGGTTGTTGGGCATCTTTTATAGGGTCATGTAATGGTTTCCTACCAACATTTATTAAATGGGTTGGTACCCACTGATATTTATATATTCTTGATGAAGGGGCTACTGATTTTGTTGTAAGGGTGATAAGATGGTTATAGACTATGGGGATTCACCATAAGCCGAGAGGTGGTTCTAAAAAGAGTACATCCAAGGGTCTTCTAGGGATGTTTTGGATCACCCATGTTAACTTAATTATTAACATTACTTGATTAACATCTATAATATTAGTTTATTTAAACCATTCACATTTTTCGTATTTTATTTTAGGACAACTTTAGTATCTATTGTCTTGGATTTTGTTAATAAAATGGTGAATTTTTTAGGAAATGTTATGTGGCATGTAATGTATTTTCAATAAACAATTTTTGTTTCTAATTTTAAAATATGAAAACCCTACATTCATTTATGTATTTCAAAATTGTGTTAATGGATTTTTTTATAGGACACATTGGATTATGTGGTTTATTCTTGGAATCCATACTAGGAATTTCGGATCTCAATCCAACTTTATCATTTCAGTAGAAGATTCACATTGCTCAGTTTCTCCTAGATTAGCTTCTTATTAATGGAGAAAGGATGGACTTTGCATGGGTGGTAACATAGATGGCCATGTAAAGCTATGTACAATTTATCTTCCTTCCACAATTAGTGGTAATGTGTGTTTTTTATTTTTCATTGATTGATTTATTAATTTATTCATATATTTATAAGTAATTTATTTAGGAAAAAAACCATTAACACATTTATGATTTGATACCCGAAATTAGTATCCATCTGGGGGGATTGGAAACACCCCTCGGGCTATTTTGTGGACCTACTCGAGTGACCAGTTTAGGTTTGACCTTGGCTGGTTAATTACACCATTAGGTCAACTGGCTGTTAGGCCATTATCCAAATCATCCAATTGACCTTTTCTTACATGGGAAATATTTTATTTGGAAATGAGGAAAATTGTTTTTAAAGATATTTGGACATTATCCAATTGTACATTAAATAATTTGGCTGACTATCCATTAGGATATTAAGACAATCATCTTTTAATCCATTAGTAAAAATTGTCATTGGGATCAATGAAAGGTGTATTTTTAGGGTAATGACCCAATATTGATGTACATGGACATTATATTATTTTTAATAATACTTAATACATGAAATAAATATATTCCCAATGATCATATTAGTTTTGTGTCTTTGGAAACGAGGTACATAATCTTCTAACATGGTGAAAGATCTGAAACATCTCCCATATAGATCATCCCCTTTTTTTCATACCTAAAACCATTATTTATATCTCAGGGAAAATAAATCATAAAAAATTGTGAGATAAAATGGTCATAAATTATGAACATGGAGAACAAACCATAAAGATAAATATGTAAAACCATGAACATAATTTTTAAATATAAAAATCTTGAGTAAAATAACAAATCCTTGTAATACATGGGGCATAGATTGTAAAGGAATATAATATATGATAAAATGGAATTGGAATAAAACATGGAATTCTAAAAAAATAACAATGACATAATATGATTTACATTATAGAAAATTAATTGTTTCTATGAACATCATTTTGGATAAAGAACATTAATTAATTGGGTATACTTTCCATTTCATCAGTGTACTACTGAACCATATTTACTTTTCATTCTAGCCCAGTATTATGAATCCATATTTTGATTTTATTCTAGACATTTCTATATTATGAGATATAAATCCATACCCAATGTATTGGAGGGAGATATAGGTCCCACCAATATCATAATTAAATCATTCTTACATTTTCCACAAAAACAGAAATCATTCATCATAGCATAACCCATGAAATAAAATGTGTTTCCTGAACATCATTCCAAGCTAACAAAATCCATATAAAATAAATGTATTTCATAAAAATTATTCCATCATAAAAAATCTAATTCATTATAGGGATATAGACATTAACCAATGTATTATTAGATGGAATATAATTTTTATTAAACAATTGATCGCAATTCTTGTGGAAAATATTCATTATTAATAAAAAATATTTTTATTGAAAAATAATATGAACATTTAAAAGAAATGAATTTAATTTAAAATATACTCAAAATCATGTATTGCATTCTTCAGATAAATAAGGAGATATGAATGTTTAAAATTAAATTCATGATGTATAATTTAAGAAAACATTATTCTCATACTCTTGTCCGTAAAGACAAAAAGAACCATTTGTGAAAAAAATTCATCTATACCGTTAAATAAAACAAAACCAATGTGTAAAATGACATTAAAAAATAGTACAAGAATTGAAATAATATTATATATTTTGGAACCACTGATGTGGATGATAAATATAACCTAGTAAATACTTATGTATAAAAATGTTGAATAACAATGAGATTACAAAATTAACCTTTACCTTGGGTCTAATTTCATGTATATGTGTATGAAACTCTTCTATATTTAGTTTTAACGTATTATTATGTTATAATAGAACCATAATAATATCTATGATATCATATATGATTCTCTTATAAATTTATTTTAGCTATTTATTTATCAATTCCATGCTAATGCAATATTTTGGGTAATAATCATTTTATTTATCTTACATGTTTTGACATGTTATTCCTGATTTTATGAATTATATAATTATTAAATTACTTCCAGAATGTAAAAAATGATTCATATATCATACATATCTACTAAATATATATATATATATATATTAATAATTAGATAAATTAAATAAAATACATTGGTCATGGAGACGGTAGGTAGTACATACACACTATCATTGTTTCTGATTCCTTATTAATTTGAATGGAAGCAAGTAAATGACCTATACATATATATAAAAATATAAAGTAGCAATATTATTTCATATAATTCATGATTCTATATTATATATGTTCATTATAATAATTATTGAATGGTTATCTTGGAGAAATAATCTCATTGCATCATAGAGACTTTAGGTCATACATACACGTGCGATAATATAATTCGCTTAATGGTTAAATGGTATAGAATTGGATGGTATATTAATTTTAAAGAATAAGTATCATGTTATATTTATTATTTAAATCAATTTTACTCATCACTATACAGATCCAAATTTAGTATTGTGGAATTATAAATTACACCATCACGTGGATATGAAAATTCATACGTATGCATACATGCTGAAATTGTTATTCATCGGATCCATAAAAAGAGGTATACAGTTGTCCCATAATTATAATGAAATATAATCATGTATAATATTTTGTATTTATTACTTTAGTATCAGAACAACATATTTATAGGATGATGAAGAAGAAACTAATATTGAATGTTGTGGTAAATCAATTTCCTATTTTTTCTAGTATCTCCTTCTGATTTTCACAAAAGGACTGCCTTTGATGGATTTATACTAAATGATTGACCACAATGAATAATTTATGGATTTTGGGAGATTTTTTTATTAGAAAATTAATGATCCAAGTTGCTAGAAAGGTGTAATTAAGTTGGAAGAGTTGGTGGCCTTTTATAAGAGAGAGGAGGGTCACTTAAGAATATTATTGAAATATTAATTTATTATAAATTGATTTTCGGTTTTTAATGGCCCCAAACTAATTTATTTCAAATATAAGATGATTATGGGTATAAATACCATCCTAAAATAAAATTTATATTTGTTTTTATTAAATTTTAAACCTTATCATTTTGATTTTTCCTTTTTTAATCAATTTTATTTGAGGTAATATTACACTAAATACAAAATGATTATTGTAACACCCCAAGATTTCATAGTGTGTTATTTCTTCAAAATAATTCAATAACTTGCACTACACGCAACACCGAGTTCAATTGCACCATGACTTACCAAAAAAAAAATCCATTAAAAGAGGTCATGAATAGCATTAACTACATTTTTAACTCTATATAATCCTTATAATTTTAGAATCCATATTATGAGTTTCTTAGTCATAATGCAAGAACAGATTCATTTTCAGTATTGCACTTTTATCAACTTTTGATAGTGAAACCTTTTTAAATACAATATTTTAAGATTTTTGACTAAATGGAGACATCAAAAAATTTAGAATGAAACATCCCAAGCTTCCACGGTACGCTTTCCTTTGAATAAAACAGTAGCGTGTGTTGTACGCAACGTCGAGTTTTAACACACACCACAACCGATCAAACTAGCCGTTATGAATAGTAATACCTAAATTTCGAAATTATATATATTTTATATTTGAAAATGGACTTCATTTTTGGATTCTGAATATCGAATTTAGCCTAAGGTGAAATTTTGGTACATTTCGGATAACTTTCATATTTTGATGAATAGTGAAAATTACTAAGTATTAATTAAAAACAACTTTTTTAATCAAAATAATTAATAGTGATAAATTATGAATTTGAGTGGTTTTAAAGTATATTTAGAATATATTTTTACCATTTAATATAATGTTGGTCATTGGACATAAGTTTACAATTAAACCGAACATAAACGAGTGTCAATCTTTTGATAGTTATTATCTCTTAAAAACACGCTTTTTGTTTTGACAGCGGGAATTAATTTTAAATTAATTTCTGCCACTTATGTGTTTTGAATTTAGGAAAATGGATTCCATATTTGGAATCAGGATGTTCAAATTGTGTAAATAGGTAACTTTTATTTTTAGACATTTTGAATAATTACTGCGGTAAATATTTTATTTACCATGGTTAAGGGTAAATCCGGTAAATAAGGGTTAAAAAATAATATTATAATAATACTAAATTACCCTAAAACGTGTCTTAACCCTATTGGTTCACACATACCCGACCATGGGCATCCTTGGGTCAATTTGGGGACCCCTTGGAGCCACTTGTATGAGGTAGGGACACATTATATTAATAAAGTTAAAATAAAAATAAAAATGGCATAAGCTTAAATCTTTTAGAAGAACAATTTTTACATAGGGTTATACATGTTGGATTTTCGATTATAAATATTCATTAGAAAGCTAAAAAGATTTCCTACATGATGATATTTTATTTATAATTTTTAGACATCAAATAAGTTAAATTATTAATGACACAATAATGATGCAATATTTACCTCATTAATAAATCATTTAAATAAATAAGATTATAATGATTAAAATATTATCTAAAACCTGTCCAATTCTTATTGGTTGATGTTATTTAGAATATGAGTCATCTTATCTTCGACCTCAATTATTTTTGGACCATTATAAACCGAATATAATTATATTATAAAGTAATACTTTCACTCTTTCCTAAAGAGCCCCTCCTCTCCCTTATAAAAGGAGACCAATTCTACTCATTCTTCAAACCTCTCAAGCCACTTGGCTCGTCCAAACTCTGCTCAACTAAGCTCCCCACATCCCTCTACTCCTCCTTTAAGCTTCCCCTTAGGCATAAAGCATTTCAACAAGTCTTTTGGTTCCAACCAAAGTGAGTTACCTAAATTAAAGGTAACGATTTCTATTAAATTATTTTCCTTTATTTTGCTTCTCCAACCCCCAAACTCTTTTTATTTACTTTCTTTTGTAACAACACCAGTATCCTCAATATACTAGGATGTTGTTATAAGAAGGATTAAAACTACACATACACACAACTCCATCTAATGGATGATGAACATAATGTTTCTGTGAATGACAAACTAACGCCTCACGAAACGATGATTGTTCAAATACATCTTACCACCTCTCATGGTGGCCATTATGATGGCACTGTAATTAAATATGATATTAATGATATATATTTTATATATAAGCTTCTGTAATTCCATTTTATTTCATACCATTATTCATTTCATGTTGTATATACATACGATAATTTCATTTGAGGAAGTGCGGACTACCGCCCCCTTAAAATGATATGACTCGTTCATACCACACATGGAACGTATAAAGGATGGTGTTAATGAACTTAAGTAACATATATAAAATATTATATTATACTGGAATAGTAATATACCTATGTATCATTTGGATTCGATTCTTTTAAAATAAAAATTAAATGGAAGTAGCGTTCGTGCGTACGTACGGACTACCGTCTCCACGAATGCGATGAGATTCATTCTACATCGTATCCATTCAAGTATAATTATCATTTAATGATTTAAAAATGATGTTTAAGGACTTGATATCATTCTGGATATGAATAATATACAACAAACATGACTTATGTAACAAAACATATAAAAGAAAATGAGTAAGTTAACACCCGAAACGGCGATAATACTAAGATATTATTATCAAATCAATATTAAAAGATCATATATGATATCATATTAATGTATATGATTCTTTTATAATTTAATAACAATTATTTCACCATTATACAGGAGGTTAACCTACCCCAACCAAGGAAAAGTACAAGGTAAGGGATTTTTCTTATCTCACATTCAATTCCGTGAGATTTCCATTATTCGCCACTAAATTATTGAAAGTGGTGTATTGTGTACTGGAATTTGATATATATTATCATATTCATGTTATTATGTAAATAATTTGGTGGTTATTAACTTTTGTCCATACGACTCAGTTGATTAACGTGGTAAGGGGTTTTCATCTCACTCCTTATTCCCGTGAGATTCATGCCATATTGCCACCATTACCTTTTGTGTGGTGTATTACTGCCCATAATTATATCCTTTGTGTAATACACTCTAATTTATGTGTACTTACATATTCATTGTATGATACCTCTTTCATGGGTTGTATGTTTCATAAGTTACCAAACTGGTAAGGGTTATTTCACAATCTCTTCATTATCCGAGGTTGTTTATACGTAATAATCTACTGGGATCTCTTTATCATCCACATCCTTGTTTCTTAAAAATGAATTTCAAAACATTTTTACTATTTACTAGAATATGAGTTAAATTCATTTATACCCTTTTTGACTTTTTATAAGAGGTTTATAAAGGAATCTTTCCGTCGTTTTCAAAACAAGGTCCTTTTTAACCTTTTCGACAGAATTGAGGTAAGAATGTTTTTTTTAACTTATACGGCGGGTGCGGTTATTTTACGCCGTTATAAAATCGTCAAAGCTTTACTTACAAGCTTACAAGAATATTTTCAAGAAAATGTTTTATTTTATATGGCTCTTAAATGATTTCAAAAATAGAAAGAGATATTTCTCTAAAAAGTGTTTTGATTTCATCTATGTCAACATCCTTTAATGGATTTTACGCTTATTTGAAGTTGATTTATTATAATACAAAACTTCTATATTGTATTGAAGGTTTTGTGATATTTTTGACTGTGGATGTGCTATTTTATACCATTCATAGTTTATGGTGAAACTATTGACATTTCGTATGCTAGTTTTAATCCGAATGTTTATGTTATATTTCAAACTTTTCTTCAGATGAATGTGCTAAACAAGTATGTTTCGGGTTGGGGACCGGTAAAAGTAAGCCTTCCGGGTTGGGGACCGGTAAAAGTAAGCCTTCCAGGTTGGGGACTGGTTAAAGTAAGCCCTCCAGGTTAGGGACTGGTAAAAGTATGCCCTCCGGGTTGGTGTCCGGTTATTAGAGGCACTCCGGGTTGGTGTCCGGTTATTAGAGGCACTCCGGGTTGGTGTCCGGTTATTAGAGGCACTCCGGGTTGGGTTCCGGTTAGAAGTAACCCCTAGGTCTTGGGATGAGGCCTAGACAAAGAAATTAACGTTTAGCATTATGCATTCCAACATTATGAAAGTGGTTATTGATATTGCATGTGATTATTCGATTAGTAGAATATCCATGTGAACAAGTAAATGGAATTATTTCATTTTACTTTTGCCATACTATGTTGAAGTTCAATTTTAAAAGGCTTTTGTTTTAGTAATTCATTGCCTTAAATGTTTATGCTTATTTTGAATGTTCCGCTATATTGTTATCCTTACTGGGCATTTGAGCTCACCCCTTTTCTATGTTTTATTTTTCCCAGGTAGTGAAGAAGTAAATTATGATTGACTTGCATGGATATTATGAGGGGTTTATAGTGTGGACGTTGGAAACATTATGTTGTTGTAGTAGTTTTTCATTTTATGATGTAATGTAAAACTTATGAATATATCTAGTGTTTCCAAGGCTACTAAACTAATCGGTCTTTCGGGATTTGATCTTCTTGTGATCATGCCAATGTTATGAAGTAATGCACTGACTCTGGGTAGCTGGGGTCGGGGCGTTACAGTTGGTATCAGAGGAAGTTTAGTACAAACCTTGGAAGCTAGATTTAGATAAACTCTGATTAGAGCACGTAGACCTAAGATGAACTTTGAGGATTAGTGTAGAAGAACTTCCTAGAATTTTGGTATTGTAGAGATTTTGTGAGTTTTCCGAGCAATACATCCCTGTCTGGATACGAGCAGGTAGAGGCGGCTCTGGCACAGATGTACCTAGGGGTAAAACCCGAAAACACCGCTTTGAGCTAGACTCGAACGGGAACTGGTGCACGACAACGGGCCTTGCTGCACTCTTGGTTACGACACTCCCGGGGGATATGCTTAGGATAATTCTCATTTTCTTTACAAACCATTATGAAGGGTTTATGAGTATATACTTCCTCAAAGAAAACATTTTTATGATTATGGATTATATCCATAAATAGTTCAATTTATGTTAAGTGTTTTATAAGTATGGGATTATGTATTTTGACTCATAAACTAATCTAGTTTATGCCATTGTTTAGAAATGGCGCCCAGTAGAAGGAATGATAACTCCAGAAATGCACATGATTCAAAGAGAAGGAAGGATCATATCTCTCATGGTCTTAAGCTAGAATTTATAAGAGAAATAGTCTCCCATGTATTATCATCATATGAAGAAATAATATCATGTGTTGATAAGATAAGTAAAGAGTTTACTGAGTCCTATGGCTTTGAAGGGAAGCAAGAGAAGAAAAGGATGGAAGAGAGAAAGATGGATAAAGGGAAGAGGGAAAAGAAGAATTTTCCCATATGTGGTAACTGTGGAAAGAAACACCCTGGAACTTGCCTGAAAGGAATGGGAGTTTGTTATAAGTGTGGAGGAAAAGGGCACAAAGTACGTGACTGCAAGGGTAAGAAAATGGTTTCAAATGTACAATGCTTCATTTGCAAGGAGTTTGGACACTACGCGAACCTATGTCCCAGTCATCAGACTATGACGCAAATGATGCTATTGGATAATAATCAAGTTATGATACTACCACAGATGAAGAGGAATGATTAGAGTTCTTATGTTGATTATGTCAATTGAGTGTTGTATCAACAATGTACTTGTTATAATAATTATGGAGTATATAAGGATTGTACTGCAGTACTATTTCATTAAGGACTTGAGATGGCGTGGAACAAAGAAAAGTGACTCAGTAGCAGGTTAAATGTTTGGAAAATATATGGTTGAGAGAAGGATAAACCATAATATGGTTCAGATACCGAGGTGGTGATTTTAGAATAATACATGATTGATTTGGATAAATTATATTGGATATTATTGACTACCTTGAAGCTGATTAATGATTTGTATATTCCATCATTTTTGGGGTTTAAAACATTTTTGGATTAATGAAGTATATCCAGCATTCTATATGGAATAAGGGAACATGAATGTAATCAATAAGGAATATGGTAATACATGATGAAGGTATTCATATGCTATTGCGGGTTAAAAAGGATCTATATTATGTTTACCTTCCTTATAAATGTTGGACTGTGAGTTTGGACAGAAGTATTTTGGATAGTTCTAGTTTGGATTATTTTGGATTACCATAAAAGGAAAACCCGGAGGTTGGGCGGCAACCCGTCACGTCCGGCAAGGCTGCGAGACTTGAACCCGCAACTGAAGGGCGACAAGGGTGTATCACCTACCACTGGCCCATGATATGTCCTGGATTAAATAATGTTGTTTTTTTTAAGATCTGGTAGATGAATTATAAATTCATTTATTTTGGAACCCTGTACGAATAGTATAAATAAATAAAAAATTACATTCTATTATCTTTTAGAGTGAAAGATGAGTTTTTGGTAGAAACTTATTAATGGATAAAACTCTGATTATAAAGTAAGTATATCTCCTTATGATCTTAGCCAATCTCATAAATAAATTCCTCAACATTAATAAAAGGAACTTAGAACAAAAATGTTTCCCTAGATGGTACCTTAAATCATCACTAATTTATGGCTTTGGGATTGTTGGCCTTTTCATAGCCATGTTCTCTACCACTCTCCATCAGATAATTGATGGTTAGATTTCTCTTCCATATCCATATTTTCCTACATGGAACCCTAGTATGTGTTATTTTCGGTAATCTTCATACTTTCTACTCTTTATTTTAAATAGAGGCCTCATTAATTCATTTTTCGATGTGGGATTTCAACTAAGATATTTTGAAACGTCAAAAATGTGTTATCCTAATACCCTATGTTTTGTTGAACCGATGGTATTTCAATTCATCATAGATTGATGAATTTAAGGACCTCAATTTTATACTTGTTTGTGATTGATGACCTCAATCACTACCTATAAATATTTACGTTTTTCCTCCGATTATATGTCTCTAATTGCCACCAATGTTCTCCTAATCAAGATCATAATTTGGTGGTGACCCTTTCATTTCTTTTTTCCTCATATTAAGACTAAATTTTAGTAACCCAATTTCCGATGTGGGTTTTCCCACAAATATATTATCTATTTTCAACCTTTTATTTTCGAAGAACAATTTCAAATTGCGAGGACGCAATTTATTGAAGGAGGGGAGAATGTAACACCCCAAGATTTCATAGTGTGTTATTTCTTCAAAATAATTCAATAACTTGCACTACACGCAACACCGAGTTCAATTGCACCATGACTTACCAAAAAAAAAGCCATTAAAAGAGGTCATGAATAGCATTAACTACATTTTTAACTTTATATAATCCTTATAATTTTAGAATCCATATTATGAGTTTCTTAGTCATAATGCAAGAACAGATTCATTTTCAGTATTGCACTTTTATCAACTTTTGATAGTGAAACCTTTTTAAATACAATATTTTAAGCTTTTTGACTAAATGGAGACATCAAAAAATTTAGAATGAAACATCCCAAGCTTCCACGGTACGCTTTCCTTTGAATAAAACAGTAGCGTGTGTTGTACGCAACGTCGAGTTTTAACACACACCACAACCGATCAAACTAGCCGTTATGAATAGTAATACCTAAATTTCGAAATTATATATATTTTATATTTGAAAATGGACTTCATTTTTGGATTCGGAATATCGAATTTAGCCTAAGGTAAAATTTTGGTACATTTCGGATAACTTTCATATTTTGATGAATAGTGAAAATTACTAAGTATTAATTAAAAACAACTTTTTTAATCAAAATAATTAATAGTGATAAATTATGAATTTGAGTGGTTTTAAAGTATATTTAGAATATATTTTTACCATTTAATATAATGTTGGTCATTGGACATAATTTTACAATTAAACCGAACATAAACGAGTGTCAATCTTTTGATAGTTATTATCTCTTAAAAACACGCTTTTTGTTTTGACAGCGGGAATTAATTTTAAATTAATTTCTGCCACTTCTGTGTTTTGAATTTAGGAAAATGGATTCCATATTTGGAATCAGGATGTTCAAATTGTGTAAATAGGTAACTTTTATTTTTAGACATTTTGAATAATTACTGCGGTAAATATTTTATTTACCATGGTTAAGGGTAAATCCGGTAAATAAGGGTTAAAAAATAATATTATAATAATACTAAATTACCCTAAAACGTGTCTTAACCCTATTGGTTCACACATACCCGACCCTGGGCATCCTTGGGGCAATTTGGGGACCCCTTGGAGCCACTTGTATGTGGTAGGGACACATTATATTAATAAAGTTAAAATAAAAATAAAAATGGCATAAGCTTACATCTTTTAGAAGCACAATTTTTACATAGGGTTATACATGTTGGATTTTCGATTATAAATATTCATTAGAAAGCTAAAAAGATTTCCTACGTGATGATATTTTATTTATAATTTTTAGACATCAAATAAGTTAAATTATTAATGACACAATAATGATGCAATATTTACCTCATTAATAAATCATTTAAATAAATAAGATTATAATGATTAAAATATTATCTAAAACCTGTCCAATTCTTATTGGTTGATGTTATTTAGAATATGAGTCATCTTATCTTCGACCTCAATGATTTTTGGACCATTATAAACCGAATATAATTATATTATAACGTAATACTTTCACTCTTTCCTAAAGAGCCCCTCCTCTCCCTTATAAAAGGAGACCAATTCTACTCATTCTTAAAACCTCTCAAGCCACTTGGCTCGTCCAAACTCTGCTCAACTAAGCTCCCCACATCCCTCTACTCCTCCTTTAAGCTTCCCCTTAGGCAGAAAGCATTTCAACAAGTCTTTTGGTTCCAAACAAAGTGAGTTACCTAAATTAAAGGTAACGATTTCTATTAAATTATTTTCCTTTATTTTGCTTCTCCAACCCCAAAACTCTTTTTATTTACTTTCTTTTGTAACAACACCAGTATCCTCAATATACTAGGATGTTGTTATAAGAAGGATTAAAACTACACATACACACAACTCCATCTAATGGATGATGAACATAATGTTTCTGTGAATGACAAACTAACGCCTCACGAAACGATGATTGTTCAAATACATCTTACCACCTCTCATGGTGGCCATTATGATGGCACTGTAATTAAATATGATATTAATGATATATATTTTATATATAAGCTTCTGTAATTCCATTTTATTTCATACCATTATTCATTTCATGTTGTATATACATACGATAATTTCATTTGAGGAAGTGCGGACTACCGCCCCCTTAAAATGATATGACTCGTTCATACCACACATGGAACGTATAAAGGATGGTGTTAATGAACTTAAGTAACATATATAAAATATTATATTATACTGGAATAGTAATATACCTATGTATCATTTGGATTCGATTCTTTTAAAATAAAAATTAAATGGAAGTAGCGTTCGTGCGTACGTACGGACTACCGTCTCCACGAATGCGATGAGATTCATTCTCCATCGTATCCATTCAAGTATAATTATCATTTAATGATTTAAAAATGATGTTTAAGGACTTGATATCATTCTGGATATGAATAATATACAACAAACATGACTTATGTAACAAAACATATAAAAGAAAATGAGTAAGTTAACACCCGAAACGGCGATAATACTAAGATATTATTATCAAATCAATATTAAAAGATCATATATGATATCATATTAATGTATATGATTCTTTTATAATTTAATAACAATTATTTCACCATTATACAGAAGGTTAACCTACCCCAACCAAGGAAAAGTACAAGGTAAGGGATTTTTCTTATCTCACATTCAATTCCGTGAGATTTCCATTATTCGCCACTAAATTATTGAAAGTGGTGTATTGTGTACTGGAATTTGATATATATTATCATATTCATGTTATTATGTAAATAATTTGGTGGTTATTAACTTTTGTCCATACGACTCAGTTGATTAACGTGGTAAGGGGTTTTCATCTCACTCCTTATTCCCGTGAGATTCATGCCATATTGCCACCATTACCTTTTGTGTGGTCTATGTACTGCCCATAATTATATCCTTTGTGTAATACACTCTAATTTATGTGTACTTACATATTCATTGTATGATACCTCTTTCATGGGTTGTATGTTTCATAAGTTACCAAACTGGTAAGGGTTATTTCACAATCTCTTCATTATCCGAGGTTGTTTATACGTAATAATCTACTGGGATCTCTTTATCATCCACATCCATGTTTCTTAAAAATGCATTTCAAAACATTTTTACTATTTACTAGAATATGAGTTAAATTCATTTATACCCTTTTTGACTTTTTATAAGAGGTTTATAAAGGAATCTTTCCGTCGTTTTCAAAACAAGGTCCTTTTTAACCTTTTCGACAGAATTGAGGTAAGAATGTTTTTTTTAACTTATACGGCGGGTGCGGTTATTTTACGCCGTTATAAAATCGTCAAAGCTTTACTTACAAGCTTATAAGAATATTTTCAAGAAAATGTTTTATTTTATATGGCTCTTAAATGATTTCAAAAATAGAAAGAGATATTTCTCTAAAAAGTGTTTTGATTTCATCTATGTCAACATCCTTTAATGGATTTTACGCTTATTTGAAGTTGATTTATTATAATACAAAACTTCTATATTGTATTGAAGGTTTTGTGATATTTTTGACTGTGGATGTGCTATTTTATACCATTCATAGTTTATGGTGCAACTATTGACATTTCGTATGCTAGTTTTAATCCGAATGTTTATGTTATATTTCAAACTTTTCTTCAGATGAATGTGCTAAACAAGTATGTTTCGGGTTGGGGACCGGTAAAAGTAAGCCTTCCGGGTTGGGGACCGGTAAAAGTAAGCCCTCCAGGTTGGGGACTGGTTAAAGTAAGCCCTCCAGGTTAGGGACTGGTAAAAGTATGCCCTCCGGGTTGGTGTCCGGTTATTAGAGGCACTCCGGGTTGGTGTCCGGTTATTAGAGGCACTCCGGGTTGGTGTCCGGTTATTAGAGGCACTCCGGGTTGGGTTCCGGTTAGAAGTAACCCCTAGGTCTTGGGATGAGGCCTAGACAAAGAAATTAACGTTTAGCATTATGCATTCCAACATTATGAAAGTGGTTATTGATATTGCATGTGATTATTCGATTAGTAGAATATCCATGTGAACAAGTAAATGGCATTATTTCATTTTACTTTTGCCATACTATGTTGAAGTTCAATTTTAAAAGGCTTTTGTTTTAGTAATTCATTGCCTTAAATGTTTATGCTTATTTTGAATGTTCCGCTATATTGTTATCCTTACTGGGCATTTGAGCTCACCCCTTTTCTATGTTTTATTTTTCCCAGGTAGTGAAGAAGTAAATTATGATTGACTTGCATGGATATTATGAGGGGTTTATAGTGTGGACGTTGGAAACATTATGTTGTTGTAGTAGTTTTTCATTTTATGATGTAATGTAAAACTTATGAATATATCTAGTGTTTCCAAGGCTACTAAACTAATCGGTCTTTCGGGATTTGATCTTCTTGTGATCATGCCAATGTTATGAAGTAATGCACCGACTCTGGGTAGCTGGGGTCGGGGCGTTACAATTATAAATATTTAAAAAAGTTTTTCCAATTGTACATAATTAAATTATTTATGAAATTTGTGTTCATATTATTTTCATTTTATATTTTAGAAATATTTTTGGGATTTTTAAATAATTTAATAATATGTTATTTTTATAAAATATCAATAGTGTCAAATTTGACACTATTCATTTATTTGAAATAAAATAGAATAAAAAAAGAAAAAAAATTAAAACCAGAATATTTAATACAGTCATAACTTGTCATATTATCATATAAAATAAATAGATGAGATTAATTAATTTATATGATATTAATTTAAATATTTTAAAACCAATTATTGGATATTTTTATTAATAATATAATTTCAACATCACTGTTGTATGATCATTATATTTATTTATTTAATCTATAAAAATTCTTAATAAATTCACATGATGTAGATAATTTAATTATATTACTGGAGAAAATTTATGTTCTAGGTTTTATAATGGTTTTCACTATATTAAAATTATTATACAAAAAAATAGAAGTGAGTGAAATGCTATCAATTTATTTTGTTTTAATTATAATCACATCACTTTAATGGGAAAATTACATTAAATTAATAAATTCCAACACTTAGGGGATATTTTTCAACATTAATTCGTTGAGTAGTATTTTTACAGTAGGTAATGTAATTTTATTATCTTTATCATATTGTTTGTTATCCTAATTTACATTATTTACCTTTAATTGTGGTAAATAAAAATTACCATAGTTACTATTTATAATATCCAAAAAATATAAGTGACATATTATGATAATTTGTGAATAATGATTCCAAATATGGAATCAATTTTTAAAAAATCAATAAAAAAGTTCTAGTAATAAATTAATAATTAATTCCCGATGTCAAACCGAGAAATCATATTTTTAAGAATTAAAAACTATTAAAAGATTGACTTTTGATTATGTCCAATATATGTGTAAAATTACATCCATTTACCAAAATTGGATTAAATTATAAAAAAATCCAATTAAACATTAAAACCAATTAATAATAAAATTTAACTATATATATAAATTACATGAAATGGCAGTTTTGAATTAAAATGTAGTATTTTTTTACTATTCATTATAATATGAATTTTATCAGGAAAATATGCAAATTTCAACGAATACAAAGTTTTATTTTCCATTTCCAATTTTTTTTTTCAAATAGTATATATAAAATTATTAAAAATATATTTAAGATTGGTGGGCCATCAAACGGTGATAAAACAATATTTAAAAAAAAATTACTTCTTTTATTCAAACAATTGAATTTGTTCTTATATCATGTTCTAGAGAATACATAACATCAATATTAATTTTATATAAAAATTAAAATTTCGTTAATAATATTCATAATGTCTAGTTTATATCCCATTAAATAATAATTTTTTAATAACAAAACATTGTTTTTTGAAACTCTGTATTACGTAAAACACAAGCTATCAAAGAAGGTCGCTCTTACGTGTAACACAAACCATGTTAGTGTTGCTTCCATTGAATAATTATATTAAAGTTCTATATAACATAATACAAACATAGTTATTTTATTTATTGGAAAAAATCTATATCTAGTGTTGCGTGAAGTGAATTCTATCAAAATAAATTGAAATTGTGTGTATCACAAGCCATGTATAGTGTTGCATATACTAAAATCTAGTACGGTGTTGCGTATAGTGAAATATAATCATGGTGTATCTTAAAACAAAACCCATCAAAAAAATTAAAAAGAATATGTATCATAAAATCACAAAGTTTTATATTATACCCCCCCTTAAAAATGAATCCTACCCTTGAACGCTGTTAGGTTATAAATGGTTTACTACTGGAAAGTTTCCTTCATAGAAACCCACATCGTAAAAAGAAATACAAAAACATCATTTTAAATATTTATCTTAGACACACTTTGGTTACCCAAATATACTCATCACTAGGTTTCTATATAGGATAATATAGGTTGGAAGTAAAAACATAGATATGGTTGAAAAAACTAACAAATCATGTTTTGTGGGATAGTGAATAGAAAAATGTTTGAAGAAAGATAAAAACCATAAATCCATAAATATATAATGATTTAAGGGACCGTCTGATTTAATGAATAAAAAGATACTAAGATAAAATTATTATTTTTCAATTTTCTTTCCATAATTTTGATTAATTTTTCATGATTATAAATACATACATTATTTTTGTACAATATCACTGTTGTTTATGCCTTGAAAAATTCCCAGTTCGTCTCTTATTTAGTCTAATGAAGTTGATTTTTTCATTTTTGAAGTGCTAGAAGATCAGTCGATAGAATGATAGAACATTCCATCTATCTTAAAAAAGATATAATAGTGAATTAATTACGCATTATTTCACTTATACTGAGATAATACACTAATCTAACATGCACCAAACCAAATATAACATATACTATCCATAAATAGATTACATTACAATCCTTCAAAAAAATAAAAATAAATTTTTTTGAAAGAGGTGAATTAATTATTATAACATTATTCACTCATATCTGAAAAGGTAGTTCTTTGTTGTCACATTCCAAATATGTGAATACCATTATCGTGTATTCTTATGAAACATGGTAATAACATCAATTACTATAGAAACCTTGTGAAAACATGCATTCTATCAAAATCTACTCTTCACACACATCAAATTGATCAAATATTATATATAATAAATTAATGATATCACATTTTATTTATATTGGTTATTAGGTCATTAATATTATCCAACATCTCATTATCTCCTTGTCCCTTCGTTATACACATATCTTGTTATTTCCAAAAATATTTCAATCAATTTTCATAGTTACCATATCATTCAACATATAGAATCAAATACATATAAAAAACAATATTGTAACAATATGTAGATGTTTATTTCTCCCATAATACCATAAAATGACTCATAATAAATTATTTTTGATTATCATGTAATCATTACACTATCATCGTAATCCATTGACAGAGAATCACCATTTTATTCCTCAACACTTATTTCATCTCATATATCATTTGTATTCTTATCATCATCATCTAAATAAAAACAATCCATATAACCATTTTGATTATCTTCATGTTATTGTACTTTAGGGAATCTATTTTCACAATTCCCATACATTCCACATTTAAAACATTATACATTTTTGATGTCTTATTAATAAATTTATCATTGTCCATTGTGTTAACTGATCCTTTTCCTTTATAATTATTGGCTTTGTGTCCTTGTCCACACCCCAAACATCTTCTAGTTGCTTCGAAAAATTCTCCATGATACTTTTTCCACATGATTTACATGGAGAAAATTGAAAATTATTTCTTCTATGATCACCGTGAAAATACATCTTTATCTTACTAATTGGGTTAGGAAACTAACCAAAGTTGATATTATTGAACATATTATGAGATTGTTGATTAGGAATAATAATAATTTATCACCTTCCAAAACCCATTTTATTTGGTTGATCATGAATAATATCATTCCATTGTCTATCATATTCTCCATTAACATGAATCCTCTTATTCAGGAAACTTTCTAAAACCCCAAAGGAATAGTGTGACAGGAAAATATCATACTAGGAAAGCAACATAATAATGAGAGATTACTTTCAATCTATAATATCTAAGGTTTATTCTTTGGTTATTCACCATCATTACTATAATTATATTACTATAAAATATAGTTTGAATTACCCATCAGGAAATCCCTATACATACCATATAAATATATATAGGGATATCTGTAATTGTTTTGTGTCCTAGTTTCCAAAGGTTAACTAAACCTTCTCTATGATACCAAATGTAACGAAGAAAACCTGAAGTACAAGAAAATTACATTATACTTGGATAATACTTAATACATGACACAATTATATTCCAAAATATCATATTAGTTTGGTGTCTTCGGAATCATGAAACATAATCTTATAACATTGTGATGGATCCTAAACATCTACCGTAATGCTCTTCCCCCTTTGTTCTCCAACAGAATTTTTTTTATATCCTAGTGAAAACAAAACATAAAAAAGGATGAGCTAAAATTCTCAAAAAGGGTAAACATGGATAAAAAACCATAAACATAAGATTGTAAAAAACATGAACACAAAGATTAAATATCAAAATCACAAGTCATAAAATAAATCGTGGAAGTAAGTAAGGAAAATATCATAAAGGAACATTAACCATCATTAAATATCTTCTCATCCCATACTTCCACGATTTATTTTAGGACTCAATATTTTTATATTTAAACTTTATGTACATGTTTTCTTTCATTATTATGTTTATGGTTTGTTTTATAATACATAAGACATATATCATAAACGAACATCACCATCATAATATAGAATTGGTATAAAATTTGTAATTGTGGAAAAAAATTTAACACATAATATGATTTCCATAGTCCCCAATAAATTGTTTCCAAGACCGTCATAGTGGAAAAATTCCATTACTGATCCAAGCATTCCTTCCATTCGAGCCATGTATTATTAAACCAGATTTACATGTTCTTCCAGCCCTAAATTATTGAACCATATTTTCTAGCTGTTTAATCCAGGTCAATCTAATGAGTTTTAAATATTTAACCAATGAATTTTCGGGATATATAAGTCCCACCCATATCATAATGAAATCATTATTACATGTTCCACAAAAATATAAATCATTCATCATATCACAACCCATGAAATAAAATGGGTTTCTTAAACATCATTCAATCTTACCATAATAAATATAAAATAAATAGATTTCATAAAAATTACTCCATTATAAATATAATAAAATCAATGTAATAATGTGGATAGAAACATAACCCTAGTTAATATTATATAGAAAATAATTTGGATAGAACACATATGATTAATTCATCATGAAAATATCTTTTCTTCTTTAAAACATTTTCTTTTATCAAAATTTCATCTAAATTTAATAGATAATGATTTAATAGAAAATAACAATAAAATAATGTAATGGTCTATTCAAGGAAATAAGGAATTATGATATCCTAAAAATAATTTCATTTATTATAGGTTAAGAAAACTTTATTCTTATACTCTTTTCCGAAAAGTCAAAAAGTACAATGTATGGAAAATGAAAGAAATATTCATTCCATACCGATTAATAAAACATAAAAGATGGGTAAAATTGAATTTAAAAAATATTATATGTATAAAAATAATATTTTATATTCAGGAAACGTGGTAGTGAATGTTAAATATAACACAAAGTAAATACTAACATGTAAAAATCTCAGATAATAAAGAGATTACTAAATTACTCCTTACCTTAGGTTTGATTTCTTCCAAATGTGACTAAAAGTCCATTATAGATTGTTTAAAAATATTATTAACCTGTAATGGAACTATAATAATATCTATGATATCATATATGAATAAGTTATGACATTATATTCCTTTTTTATTAATCAATTCCATGATAAAGAATGTTTTGGGGTAATAATCATTTTATTTATCGAACATGTTTTGACTTATTATTCTTGATCTTATTTAATATATCTTGATTTAATTACTTGAAAAATGTAATAAATGATTAATATATCATAAAAAACCAGTATTTAAATATATATATAATGAATAGACAAATTAAATGGAAGACACCAATTATGGAGATGGTCGGTCATAGATACGCAAGAATGTTGTTTCTGTTTCCTTATTGAATTGAATGGAAGCAAGTAAATGAAATATATATATATACATATATGTAGTAGAATTATTATGTAATATAATTAACAATTATTTATTATATATATACTTTTTTAATCATTCATTAATGGTTAATGTGGATAATTAATCTCATCACGTCGTCGTGACGGTAGGTTGTACATATGCACATGTGACGATATCATTCAATTAATGGTTAAATGGTATGGAATTGGATGGTATATTAATTATAAAATTTAATTATCTTGTTATATTAATTATTTAAATTCAATATACTCATCATTATACCAATTCAAATTGATTATTGTTTAATAAAACATTATTCCATTTTGTGGAGACGGTAAGCTATACGTACGCACACATGGTGATATTGTTATTCGTATGGAATATAGGAGGAATAAGGTTTTAAAATAATTCTAAAAACATATCTGAATGTATAAGATACTGTGTTTTTTAATTTAGTATGAGAAAACATGATAAGAGTATTTAAAAAAATTGTAATATGTGACAAAACATTTACATATTTTTGGAGTATCTCTTTATGATTCCATATAAGGTCCTCCTAGGATAGATTCAGTCCAAATTTGTGGCCCCTAGGATGAAGATATGGTTGTTGGGATCTTATTTAAGTATAATTTGTACATTAAAAAGTTCTTTAAAGGTTTTAGGAACTGGGTAGAGGTTGTGGCCTTTTATAAGAGGGATAAGGGGCACTTTAGGAATTTCTCCAAATATTTATTTATTATAAATTGATTTTCATTTTATAATGGTTCCAAACACAATTATTAATAAGATAAGATGATTATGGGTCTAAATCCTCAAAACCAATTAAATTTCCCATGTTTACAGTTTATTTTAATACTTATCATATAGATTTATCCTTTTTTAATCTATTTAATTTTATTTTGGGTAATAATATTTGAAATATTAAATGGTTACAAATATATATTTTTACATTTAAAATTTCCCCTAATTGGAAAATTTATTACATTTTAGACCATATAATTTTCACTTAATAATTTTAAATATTTTGTTTTAAATAATTTAATAATATGTAATTTTTATAAAATGTCTATAGTGTAAATTTTGAAACTATTCATTTTTTTGACATTAAATAAATACCGAACTAATGATAAAATCAAAATAAAATATTTATTACTCTTATAAAATATCAAAGGATCCTATAAAATTCGTGGATTATATTTACAAGTTCATATGATATATATTTTAATACTTTTAAATGTTTTTTTTTGATATTCATATTAATAAAATAGTTTCTATATCACCATTGTGTCATAATTGATGGTAAATATTTACTCTATAAAAATTCTAAATAAATTCTCATGATGTATATAATATTAATATATTTTTTTAGAAAAGTTATTTTCAATTTGTTTTCAGGTATATCACTATATT
Organism: Viscum album; assembly: GCA_963277665.1. Classification (NCBI taxonomy): domain Eukaryota; kingdom Viridiplantae; phylum Streptophyta; class Magnoliopsida; order Santalales; family Viscaceae; genus Viscum; species Viscum album. The sequence goes on along the minus strand of OY728121.1, from coordinate 1,146,580,190 downwards.
AATGTTATTATAATTATAAGAAATAATAGAGTGACATGTTGCCACTCTCTTTTGTTTTAATTATAATTACATAACATTGATGTTCAAAATTTCATTAAATGAAAAATTTCTAAACCTTATATGATATTAGTAGACTTTAATTCAACCAATATTATTTTTCCATGAGTTAGATTAATTACATTATTTTTATCATATTTTTTGATACCTTAATTTACATGATTTTCCTTCAATTGTGGTCAAATAAAAATTATCGTAGTTACTATTCATAATATCAAAAAAATAAAAGTTACATATTAACCAACTTTAGACCCACTGATTATAAATGTGGAATCCTTTTTTCAAAATTCAAAACACAATAGTTTCAATAATTAATATAATGTTAATTTCTCATTGTCTAACCCAAAAAGTGGGGTTTTCAGATGTAAGAGCTTTCCAAAGATTGACATGTGTTTATGTTCAATTTAAATATGAAATTACTTCCAATTGAAAAAACTGGATTAAATGATAAATAATAATCAAATTACACATTTATCCCAATTAATAAGATAATATAACTATTGAAAAAAAAATTGTTGAAAAGGCAGTTTAGAATTAAAGTGTTGTATTTTTCACTTTTAATTACAATTTTAAATTTTTTAGAAAAATACAAAAAATCAACCGAAATAAATTTTTATTTTAGGATTCAAACTAATATATTTATTCTATCATATATAAATTATAAATTTGTAAAAAACTATATATAATATTTGTGTACCATCAAAAGGTGGAAAAGTGCATTTTTTAAAAAAATAATTATTGTATCTGGAAAATTGAATTTGTTCTTATATCATGTTCTAGAAAATTAAAAAGATGAACATTAATGTTATATAAAATTCAAAATGCGGTTAATACTATTCATAAAGTCTATTTTATATCTAATTTAATAATAATATTTTTATAACATATCATTGTTTAGTGAAACATGGAATTGAGTACAATGAAAGTTATCGAGGAAGTTCTCTCTTGTGTGTTAGGTAAGTTATGTTAGTGTTTCATCTAGTGAAATATTCCTTGGGTGTTATATATAACATAATGTAAATATATTTCTTCTATACATCGAATAAAATCTGTAATCATCGTTTCATGAAATGAATTCTATCAAAACAATAAAAAAGATTTCATAACACATTCCAATGTTTCATATACTGAAAGAAAATATTGTGTTCTGAATAGCACGTGATAATATTAGTGTAGAATAAAACCAAAGACATCAAGTAAATTAAAAAGAATTTATATTATAAAATATCAGGGTGTTAAATTCATCCTTATATTAAAAGGATAATTTAAAATAAACACAAATTTTAGAATGAAAAGATAACTACGTAATAATGTAAATATAGATATTATTTATATTAATAATAAGTTACCCACCACTTATCATTTTTTGGCATTTTAGTGCACCAAAATTTATGTAGAAATATAATTGAATCTTTTTCATTTTTTTTCTCTAGAAATCCTAAAAAAATTCAACACATGTAAATAGAATTAAATTCTATACAAAACCACTAAATATTGGGAATACCATATACTCATCACTCTTCCAATATGCAATCATTTTTTTGATATTATACTATTAGAATTTTGGGAATATGGGTACAACCACTAAATCAGATTGGACTCTTTTCCTCCAAGCAATGTATATCTTATGCTTAAATGATCTCCAAAAATCCCCATGATCCTTTAACATTTCAACCATTAATGTTTCACTATCGTCAAAGATTAACCAAAAATTAAATGAAAAAGTTAATAGATATAAATTCAATAATAATATTGTTATAAAATTTAAGAAATTTCTTACCCATATCTCTTCCAATTCTTTTTCTATGTGGTAATTACCAATATGTCTCCATGGGACTACATCTGATGGAATGATATCATGATACATTGAATAAGTAAACACGAAACTTCTACACTGCATTGAATTTTTACCTATCATTGGAGTTTATTCATTGTAATACACAATCATTTTTCTTTGATTATTCCATACATCCATCACATGGGTGGAACCATATCTTCTACCAGAGTATCCCAAAAAATATGATAAATGGGGGAAAGAAGAATTAATTCACTATTCAACAATGTAAAAATTATATGATTTAATTTGATACACTTATAATAAGAAACCCTAATTTAGTATTCATAAAATTATTTCATGGATCATTAGGATATCCTAAATTTGTGGCCTCTAAATAATGTGTCTATTGAAATCCATGCTCTTGGTGATCTACATGCACTACAGTAGAAGCTGAAGGAATATAATCACCACATCTTATATGAGTGGAAGGAAAAAGTGGAAGCATATGAATAAAAGGATATGGGAATTAGGGTTCAGGAAATACCGAAGGTACATATATGGTAATGGTAGAAACATATTTGGAGGTGTCATAGACATGGTATGGGAAGAAGAGGAAAAAGTAGATGATGATGAATGTATGGTTGGGAACATTTCTCGAGGATCAAGAGGATGATGGAAACGTTGGGTGGATGGGGTTTCCATTGGTGGGTTAGGGTGGGAACATATATGAAGGATACTTCATTTAGGTACAGGAGCATCCCCACTTAGACCCGTTCTACTAGGATAAGCAGTATTCATCTCTAATGAAACTGTATATCCCCAAAATAATTTGAAAAATGATACCAAAAACATTATTTATAATGAAATAGATAAATATTACAATTATTATACTCACTAAGGGAATCATAGAATGAAGCGCACGCTCATGTATCTATCAATCAATATCAAATAATTGCTTCCCATGAACATCTACAATATTTTTAATAATCTAAATAAGAATTAAATGTATAATTTGTTAGATATTTTTAAATCATGCATAAAACATAGATGTCATAAATATTTTCATAAAATGATTCAGTGAAAATAATTTAAAACCCTGTTATAAAATTTTTAAAAACCAATTTTATATAAAGATTTTGGAATTGAAATAATTTAAATTAAATGAATTGAAACAAAAAAATACTAAAAAAACATATCATTAAAAAACATAAAATAAATTAAGATAATTATATTAATAGAGACATGAGAAACTCATGTTAACTGAAACATAATTAACTGTCATCATTTATGGTATATTGTATATATTACCAACCACTACATTAGGTTAAACATTAACTCTCCCAATGGGAACCTTTGAGTCATCAAATGCAATATTTTAGACATCCCTAATGGGGGAATCAATGTTTTTAATTTCAACCCTAGAATAATGAAACATATATATTTGGATTACATTATTAATTACACTTTATTCATGTCTCAGATTATCTTTCACATAAAACAATTGAATTTTCATCAATTCCAAAATATATGTTTTATTGATAGTTAGATATAAACTAATTTTGATAACATTGATTAAACAATCATCAATGAATGTACCACATAAAATAATTGAATCATAGAAATTACATTTCGTCATTTTGACCGAACCTTGAGAGTGGTAATCCAATAAAACTAATATATCAAATACTCTATAATAAGACTAATTTTCATTTAGAGGAAAAAATATAATACACTATAAAAATAGTTTATTATTACAGTTTACATAATGCCATCATGTTGTGGTCTCATTTTCATTGCACAATTAGTTGTAACAACATTAAAATCGTTCATTAATAAATATTTTCCATGATGAACCGAATAAAAGGGAACAAAAATTATGGCCCTTAATTATTGAAAAATAGAGTCAATAGAAAAATTCAATACATGAAATATATATGAATAATACAATTAAATATAAATCTATAGATTAAATTAATTAAATTAATGGCCATGAAATTGATTTCAACAACTTGAGAAGATGTTGTCTTTGTAATGTATCTCTTATTCTCAAAGGAAAAGATCGATGAACTATACATATAATAAAATTGTATTCCATATATATAAATAATAATAAATGATTATGGAATATATGAAGTAACATAGAATGAGATGACATAGTTTATATTTTCAAAGTACTCACTTGATATAGTCATCAAACAATCCAATGCTAAACCAAACTGTGCTTTGTTCTAGATCCCAATCATTGAGGCTCAATATTGCTAATGTAAAAGATCCAATAATTACTAATATTTTGGGAAGAGATAGAAACAAGGGCCTAATTTACCCATACATCTCATCTTCATTAATCATTGATTGATTGTTCCTTATGCTCACATGAGACAAATACATTGAAGAAAAATCTATATATTCTTGAAAAAGATAACCTCTCACAATGGATCCTTACAGATTATTCATGTTTAAGACATAATATTTCATTGTGAACATAATTGTTTCCATTGTATACATCCTATAAAAGGTAACGGGTCCCCCAAGAATGTATTATTTAGATGAAGAACTGTTAATTTTAGCATGAAATTGAAAAATGATGGCAGTAAGTTTTTTACGAAATAACGCAAAATTAAGGGTGCCACTTGCTTCATTTTTACCATGAGAAAATTGGATAACCTTTTAGAAAAATGTCCTGAAAAAATCGAAGAAGTAAATCAATATCACCATTATTATTGGATAAAAATACGGGATTTCTATTAGAATCAATTCAGGAAGAATAATGTTATAATAAACATATTTATATGGATTTTAGTTTCAAATACCATTTGTTGCGTCATTTAGTTATGTAGTTGGAATAGCCACCCAAAACATTGATATTTTACAATTCTTCCAAAAATTAATTTTTTTATAAAGGTTCAATCAGATAAAAAGCACAAGGAACTTTCCATTTGTTTTTACAGATACAAAAATGATGCAGTTATCGAAAAATACCCCAGTCCCACAAGTCTTGGTGAGATTAGATGTCTTCATTGGTCTTCCAATTGATATTTAGTGTAATTTAATGAAAAAATTCATATAAAATTTTCCCAATATCTATTATCTCTAAACAATGAAATAAAAAATTGGTAGAAAAATATGAAAACTCATAAATGATAATTCAATTTTTTCAATTGTATATGGATTCAATGTCAATAATTTTTTTTGGATTTCATATGACATTACCTTTTAAAAACAAAATTATTTAAATTAATTAAGCACATTAGTTCCTAAAATACAATTAGGTGGTGGTTATTTTTACTATTACTATTGAAATTCTCCTGATTTTTCATAAATTGATGATATATTGGAATGAATCATCATTCCCATGAAACTGAATCTATTATGATATTTAAGCCTTATAGATTTTGTATTATTCACAAAAATAAGACATAATATTTTTACCTTGCATTACCAACTTGAAATCATTTCATAAGTATAAAAATCAATAATAGTTCATAGATGGGGTGCACACATCTGAAATATATTTTTTAATCCGCAAAGAATGTGCACACACCCATATCCCAAACATGCTTCCACTCTATTATAAAATATGGCATGTAGATGTAAATATTATTTCCAGGATTAGAAGGTCTATATATTACTATATTCAAGAATTTGAAAGGTATTTTTATACACATCCCTGAGGGAATATTATAAATGTGAATAAAAACATGACAAATGTTGTGATCAGTAATCATATGACCAATCAAATTAAAATCATCACAAGATAGACCCAACTTGACATTGAACACCTCCACTGCAAAATTGAGATATTGTGAATCAAATTCCCTCCATGCAAATCCATATACAGGATAAACAGACCCGTCCTTACATTGAATTATATTTTCATGAAGACATTTCATATTTTTTAAGATTATTATAGATATAAGTTGTTTTTTATGTGTGGGAGTCAATGGAAGGTTCCAGTTCACTTTTTGTTGAACACGATATGGTGTTCCATCGACATTTTCATTCCATCGAGATGAACCATATTAATTATTTTAATTATCGTTAATTTTATCCACTAAAATTAAATTAATATCATTTAGAAAATCATTAATTTTATTAATATTAAATCTGATATGCTTAATTAACATTCATGACTTATAATGGTTTTTGGTAATATCTACACCATTAGGAATCATGTCCTTAAAATTGTATGAATATAATCAATGGAGGTATTATAAATTCCATACATGGTTTATCAATGATATAATTATATTAAAATTTAATACATTTCCATTTTAGTAAATTCCAAAATATACAAGTGTTATGGCATCGTCCATTAAAATATTCATTATCTCAATATCATCATCTTAATTGTTTTACTCATTTGTATAGAAATCATTTCTCTTTTACAATGGAAAAATATCTCTCTCGTGATGATTCAAAAAATTAAATAGATCAAATATCATATTATGCATACCACTTATTTCATTTAGTTCATGAATTGTAGAATAATGTAATGTCTCTCCATTGTGATACACAAAATAATAGTTTTTTTAGTCCACCATTATTTATATGATATCTAACATAATTAATTCTTAACCATGGTCTTCTGACATAACTATAAGATGGAACTATATATTACATCCATCAGAAAATAATTTAAATAAAAAAAATTACGAAGAATAAAAATACTCTTGAAACTAACTTGAAATCCAATATGAGTGATATGTCCAGCTTCTATAAATTATTCTATAGGGGGAAACATTATATTTTGATCATGAATTTTAACTAAAATTAAATTTATTTCCAAATTCAAATACAAATTAAAGAACTGTTTATTGAAAAATAAATAACACTAATAAGAAACAAAATTAAAATTAATTCTAGTTGTATGTTACCATTATAGAGTACTCAATTATCCATAACAACAAAGAATAATTTATATCATAAGAAAAAACAATGGCATACTCATAGAATTGATGATAAAAATCTAGAACACATTTAAGTATCTTTAAAAACCATCCCTCAGCAATTCAACTATCTAGAATATCATATTCATTTATACCATAAAAACTTTATGTTATATATACATGCTCACTACATATCACCTCTATATAAATATCCATGATACTAGAAAAAAAATATAGGGTGGAACATGGTACTGTATTTGGAGATAGTGAAGTGTTAAATCTAAAATATGGAATGACCCCCAAAGAATAGAACTCTATATTCATAGTAGAACATTATATGGGGCCTTTGATAAATGAAAACAATAAATCAACCAAACATAGTCATTCCCACTAAATCAAACAAACCTTAAAATTCTCAAAATGATTTTAAAAATTTTATCTTTTTAAAATTGTTAAACCCCTTTTTTAATGACCTCCAAAACTAGATAACTCAAAATAGCAGGAATTAACCCACTACAGAGGAAATACATTTGAAAACAATTTAACAAAATATTCATATTTTTGAAATAATTTATTACAAACCATTAATATGTTAATTCCCCATCGTGCTGAAAATTATACTTTTGGACATGTCCATTTTATTAAAAAAATGTTAATCCCAAAATTATATTTATTAAGACAACCCTATATCATGATTATGAAAATAATTATCATTAATAAATATCTTATAATAATATATATATATTTCATAACGTTTATAAGTAGTTTAATACCATTAGACTCCCTATACTTGAAATTTTAAAAATAAAAAATCATAAAATACCCTTCATGATGGTATATTTTCCATTAAAAGGAATTCAAAATATTATTGATGAGGCTAGAGAGTGGAGGAATGAAATGGGGATAAAATGAGGTGGGGGCAGAGGAACCAAAGTGAGGCATAGTATATAAGGGTCCATACCCATGGTTTTTAATGAAACAAGTGTATAGATTTTGTAAGATGATATACACCTGAGGGTTCTCTAAACCCTGGGTATAGATTTGTTGGATTAGAGACAGTTTCTACTATTATGTGAAATAGATCATGATTATTCGTAATTCACTTTCATGATATATGAATGAAAATTAGCATCTTAATAAGCTCACTGATTCAACAAATATAAGAATTATGGGGTACACATAGATATTGAATGATGGAGACCGTGGAGGAAGAAATGATCAATTTACTTCATGACAGTAATATACAATGAGAGACAAAGGAGAATGTTTCAGAGGAAAAGGAAAATCTTTTATATATTGAAAACGAGGGAATTGGTCATTGGATTTTGGAGGAAAAGTAAAGACTGTAGTAGAGAAAAAAAAAATACCATCCTTGTAATCCATTTATTGTTTGTTTTCATGAATGTGGGAAACAAATGAATCAGAAAATTCCATGAAATATTTTAATGGATAAATCCTAGAACAATGAAGGACCTATGTCGAAGTAAAAGGGTTAATGTATTAAGATATTTTGATTGAACTTATCGATTATTTTTCTTTGTAGAATGAAAAATATATCATAAATTATATTATAGGTAATTATATATTATTATTAATATCATTATGTTTGTTTTTGTTTTGAATGAAAATGAATAGGATATATTTGGGGATGCAGTAGTCCACACATCCACCGATGACATTTTCACTTTTTCTAGGTGTGATAAGGTAAGAAATAATGTGATATATTTTATTTATATTTTATATTAATGTTATTAATATTAAATATATTTCAATTAAACCAATTTTTTTCAAACCATTCCTTAATACATTCTGTGTAAAGCATAAAAAAATCACATCACCACGAGGAGGCGGTAGACCACACATCAACAAATGATGTTATTGTATTATGAAAATATCGAAAGCATCATGGTATGAGTAATATAACATTTAAGCAGAAAAAATGAATAATAAATATAATATTTTTCATATAAAACATTTATTTACCTAATTATTACTAACCTTAAGAGGTGGTAATAGATTAATTAACAACATCAGTTTACAAGGTGGTAGTCTGCTGTATACACAAATATTTATTGTGTATCACATTTGATGGAAGCGTGTGATGTTTTTAGACACAAACCAAACATATAAAAATATACATACATTTATGATACTTATTTTATTATTTAATAAAGATATAAAAATATATGAAGGTGTTTGAGAAATAATTAAAACAGCACTGTACATTGATAAACATTTCCTCTTCTCTAGGTAACTCTTTTTAGTTTCCACCAAAGGACATAATTGAATGAAATTATTCACATTTTAAGGATGATATGATGATTATAGAAATTTATTAAGATATTTTTATAATTAATGTTTTATCTAATTGGAATTATACATGTGAGGAGTTGATGAGAGGTAGTCGCCATTTATAAGTGGGGGAATAGACACAATTGGTATTTTTGAAAAAACAAATTTGGTGAACCCATGTTCTTACCTCACAAGATTATTCCACGACACAAAAAAATTAATATTATAGGTTTAATGGTTAAAATATTCCCATAAAGCTGGTTTTCAAATAGTTATGGATAATGTTTCTACATTATATTATATGTTTAACCACTATATAAACATATTTTTCTCTAAATAAATATTATTAATTTCAATTTCTTTTAAAAAACTTTTATTGTCAAATACTATGATGACCATTAATGAAATTATAAATTATTCTGAATCCAAATAATTAATACATTTTACCAAATTAAAATAACATATGTGGAAAAAATTAATATGAAATTAATCCCACAGAAGGGAGGCGAAATATGGTTTTTAATGTGAAAATGATTAACTGTTTGAAATGATTATCTATAAAATTTAATTTTAAAATAGATTAAAATAAAGTAAACTATATTAATACATATATATATATTTGAACTTATTTTACATTAAAACCATTAAAAAAACAATTTATCATGAAAAATTATTTAAATGAAAAATATTTTTTCAATTGAAATCTTAAACATTTCATTATTCATCAAAAATTGAAACCTTTTATAAAAAACACAAAAACATCACCCTAAATTAATTTGGACATTAATATTTCAAAAAAAAATTTATTGTTTTAAATAATAGATAGAAAATTATTCTATTTTAGTTTTAATGAAATTGCACCATTAATGGGTGGAAAAACTGAATTTCAGAAAATATAGCTTTTTATGTGTAAAATTTTATATTCTCATAACTTATGACTATAAAATATATTAGATTAATGTATAAAAATTTAATTTCAAATATAATATATATATATTCAAATAATATCTTTCATTAATATTAATTAATTCAATTTATTACCAAAATAGGTCATCGGTGTATCAAATTTTGTTTTATAAAAACACTTTCATTATATTCAATTTGTTTTTATATTCATTTATAATTAATTGGTAACCAATTAATTTATTTTATAATGACATGTAAACCTTATTTTCATAATATATTTAAAATTATTCATTCCTTCCATTTGAATGGTTATGTGATAACTATCATGTTAAATAATAGTATTTATAGTATATTGATATATGATTAGACTCAGACATGCGTGTAACATTAGGTATCAAAGAAACACAGTGTTACAAGAAACACAATATAAACATGGTGTTATTTATAACACAATCTAAACCATGATTATTTTCCCCTCAGACAATCATTTAAATAAAATTAATTAAACAGAATGTATTTCATAAAATCACACGATGTTATAGTTTTTATTATCCATGTGATTATAACATTGATATTAACTATAGATTCATTTTATGCTCATGATATTGATAAAAATCCATCTGTGGTCAATTATTTTCTTTTCTAAATTTATTATGCATTATATAATCATGATATTTAATTTATTGTTTTAATTGAATGTGTGTTCGTACATTTGCCTTGATATATTGATTATTCGGTATTTTTTATACTTTATTTTGATATGATAACATATAAATTCTGTAAAAAATACTAATTCTTTGAGCTCAGCATAATTTTGTATCCTTTCCATGATATATGAAGATTTAACCTTTCAAGGATTTCACTGATGTGGAAGTTTTTACTTTCAATATATTGTATTTCAAATTTTCAAAAATAATAAAATATTCAAGAATATATCTAGTTTACTAGAACTAATAAACTATTCAGTACTTTGGGTTGCGATCTATTATATTTTATTCCAAATTTTAAAAGTAACCTATGTCTTTGGGCTACTGGGGTTGGGCTCTTTAAACAAGATTCTTTAATGGTTTTTTAAGTATTATATAGGTTTTTAAATAATTGAAAAAAACCTATTTTCATATTTTTTATATTTTTTATGTTTATTTATATTCTCAATGTTGATTATGAGGTAGGTAATAAATTTATTGAGTTTATAAATTATTCACCAGTTAATTCGATTTCCTTTATTTTTATATATCTTAATGATATATTTTTATCATCCCAATTTTCCAAATAATTTTACCATGATCAATGATGGTGTTAAAAATATATAAGGGCAATTATTTATTCTATCATGAATTTTCCTAAATAAATAAACAATGTCTCCAATAATCTAGGGGTGTAAATTTAAGTATATGATTTTCTGGAAAAAAACACAGACTATGTTGAAATTTACTTTTGTTAGTAAATTATTTTCCCAATTTTGCAATACTAAAAATCTAATAGATTATGGGAATTTAATAATTTGAAATTCATTATATCAATATCTTAAAATATAGAGAATTAATTTTGGTATTTTAGAAATAGTATTGATATCTTTAGTGGTTATGGTTTCATTAGATGTGAATATTTTAAAATATTTGTTAAACTTTAGGGGTCAATGACATTGTTTTTCATTTTATATTTGAAGTACTATTTTAATATAAAGGATAATATAATAAAGAAAAATATGGATTTTTCGGGGTTAAAAGAGCATCTAAATTATTTTAAGAATGGGTAACAAAGATGATGATATATTACTTTTTATTTTACTCGTATTATGGTTTATAAGGATTTGAAATACTCACTCTAACAATTTTGGCTTCTGTTAATGGCTTCAATAAGGTTTCATAGATGTTCAGGGAACACATACCATAGAAACAAAACATTTATACTTCTTATATTTCACAAATGTGTGAATAAGAACCTAGTTTAATGTATCAATGTAACATGATGTTGATTTAAATGTAGAAAAGGTGGTCATAGAACACTAAACTGTTGAGAAAAAAATTAGAGTTTGATTAAATAAATAAAAGTGAATAATATTTTCCTATGTTATCACTAAGAGTAAATTTTTTGAAATTTATGTAGTATGTGAATTATGAAAATTGATTCCATGGGATGAAATTTAATGAATGGGTTATATATACGAAAATAATAAAGGATTATAATGGCCATGTATGGAAGATAATGAAACTATCAGTGACTTACAAAAGGTTTGAATTATTTTAATAGTTTTGTTTCAGTTTAAATTTTGAAACATTATTATATTGAGATTCATGAATATTAGGATGTGATTTATATTTTTTATCATCTAAAGAATAAATTTTTAAATAAGATTTAAAATATTGCTTAAATTTTTATAACATATGTTTAATTATTGAAGTGTTTATAAACTAGTTTATGAGAGTAGTGATGTAGTGTCATTTTATTTTATGGATTGTTATGTTTATGAATTATGAAATGTTAAAAGTTATAAATAACCTTTTTATTCCATATGTGAATGAATTATAAGGTTATTAATAATATTTGGGAAACTTTTATTCGAATTTAAGAAGAATACATTTCTAATAAATACACAAACTTTATAGTTTTCATGTTCTTTTATGTATTTATTGTGGATATTTTTTCAAAAATAACATATAAAGAAGAGATTAATGTTTTTTTTAATAATCTAAATATATTTGGAATATTACTTGATTAAGGTAAATTAAATATTATTGGATAGAATGGAGTTTTCTTTATATGTGGTTTGTATTATTATTGTATTTACTAAATTTTAACATTGGTTATTTTCATTACTTGTTGTTACCATTTTTTTAGTTTATATTTTGAGACAATATGAATAAATTTTCATTCAATTTATCAATATTAAATTTTGTTAAAAGGTAATTTTACTGATTAATGCATGAAAAACTATTCCTGTTAATTTATTATTTATAATATTTGATTCATCATAGATGAAAAACAATATAAAACACAACCATGGGATAAATTTTTTGTTGTGGAATATATAGAAATCATGTAAATTATTTTTATCCTTCTCTACCATGATGGTAAAATAATTCATAAAATTGATAAAAAAATATAAATAACCCAGATATTATGTGGATCATATTACCTAGTTATGATGGTATGATTTTTTACGATCATTTAAATGTATCAGTCAAAAAGTGATATAAACATGGTTTTAGAAATAATTATTTAAGAAATACTGATTTTATATGCAGTAACATAGAAATTATTTATTCAATTATAATATACATCACATTTAATTAATGTTACATGATTCACTCATTTGTATAAGGAAAAACTAAAATTACAAAGAAGGATGTTCTTTAATGGAGGGAGAATATAAGACTTTATATTTTAGTAAGAATTATCTTCTAAATAAAACTACGTTAGATATATTATGTTATAAGAAAAACGAATCTAAACTACATGATAATTTATAAAATTAAATTTAATGATCAATAAATTTTTAATATATAATTTTTATTAAAATAAATCCTCACACATTAGTGAAATATATATATATATATATAATATTTAAAACACTTAATGTTTAGAAGGGTTATTTTACTATAAAATTGGTGTTTCATTATATTAGGTATTTTCATTCAAACGAAAAATTTATCAATTTAATAAAAATAATTTGATGGAATTATCTTCATTTTTAATTCATCATGTCAAAATTTTATACGGTTTCTTTTTTTTAAATTGTTTATTTTTTGGTGAGTAGTGAAAAATTTGATTTTTTAATATTGTCCATTTAATGATATTAAAATGAAAAAATAATTACCTAAATTGGTTAACCAATTATATTAGTGAAATATATGTTTAATATGTAATATAGGTAATTAAAATATATAATTTTAAAATTGCGAATCTATGTGTGATAATTTATATATCTGTCTAATGGTTTATTTAAAATAAAAACAATTTTTTTGTTCATTAATTTCAATCAATATTTAAAAAGATTCCATTTATATTTTGGTTTAATTTAATTTAAAAGAAGCTTATTTTTAAAAATAGGAAATTATACAACACATTCCATCACAATCAACATTATACTTGATATTTGTGTTAAATCATTTTTATTATTAGAAGAGGAATTTGCCTAAAAACAATTTTTCTTTGGTTCTTGTTATTTTACAATAAAATTAATAATTTACACTTTTAGAAGTACAATCCTATAAAATTTATTCCATGTTTCGTATCGTAGTTTTCTTATTTGGTAATGATATGAATTTCAATTTTTTTATAATAAATATTATTGGAAAAGCATTTCACTATAGAAATGGTTGAAAGGGATATAGAGGGAGATAAACTAAAAAATTAAGGTTTCAAATATCTCTAAAAATTTTCTACATTTTAATTTATTAATGAATTTTGACCTTAAATTATCATTTATTTTAATTTTTTCAAATTTTTAATCCCATTCCATGAAAATCATATTAAATATATTATAATGATCGTAATATTTCCAATAGTACCACTAATCCCACTTATAAATGGGAACCGATATACCCAACTTATTCAAATACATTAAGTTCCTTATTTTTCCTAATATCTACCTAAATAACACTTAAAATTTACTCCACATTTATTATGTTACTTGTTCCCACCAAAATCATATCATACAAGGATTAAGGTGTTTAGAAAATGGAATTTATATAAAAATGAGGTATAATTCTTAACTGAATCTATTAAAGATTATTTATTATCTTACATCCTTAAAATATATTCAAAACATCCTAATGAAAAAAAATATTCCTCTTTAATATACATAAATGTTATTACCTTGTCAACAATCTATTTTCTATCTTGTTTTCATCCAAGGGAATTTGAAAATTTCACTTGTGGGTACTTGCATTCTACCACCAACACAAAGGAATCTATAATGTTTTTCATCAAAAAATGGTAGGTTTTAAATATGGATTTAATAGATATTATATATATATATATTAATTATTATTCTATAAATATATTAAATTATATACCTTCTTACTGCCTCATTTGTTGTAAAATGAAAAAGTCACTTGTGCGTATGTGCAGACTACAACCTCCATGAATGATGCTTTTAATTTTTCATAATGGTTTCACATTATAAGTGAAAAATATGGATTTAAGGAATATATATGATATTTCTAATAAAATTATGATACTATAAGGTTAATCTTTTTTAAACTTTATTTCATCTTCAAAAATTATAAAAATGAAAACATCACTCATGCATATATGAAAACTATTACCTCTATGAAATTAGTATTTATCATTCATCGTCGCCTTACAAAATTGGTGATAAGAGTAAATTTAATGAATAAAAACAATAATTATAAATTTTTATAATTATGGCTATGATGTGACCATGAACTCTTTTAACATGGTTAAAAAACCAATGTTGTTTTGGACCATATGACCCAATAACGTCCAACATAAAGTTAACTGATATAGTAACTAAATTGAAAAAGAAAAGAATTTAAATTAATGGTGTAATTATAATGTAATTTACATGAAAAATGATCTTATGAAAGTAAATAATTAATATACTATTATTATTAAAGAATGTGAAATACATATTTGGTGAGTCGAGACATGAGGTAAGGGATATCACATCTCAACACAACAAGAAATTTTGGAAATATCAATGTTTTGGAACTATGGTTATCAGCCCAAAAACAATGGATATAGCCCTTCCCATTTCATAAAACAATTATACCCCCCCTAATAGACTCCCTACCCCTACCTCCACATACCCCCTACATACCCCCATGGACCCATGGATAATCCGCCTTGCACCCATAAACATACCCACATTGCACCCCGGATAGACCACCTCGAATTACCCCCCCCCCCCCGTACACCCCTACAACTAAGACAGATTCACTAGAATCATGGGTTGACCCCCTTGCACCCCTGGGTGAACCCCCCCCCCCCCAGACAGATCACCCATCCACCCCTCGACGGTCCCCCATTTCACCCCTAGACGCCCCTTTGCACCCTGTACAGAACCCCTTGCACCCTTGGAAAGAACCCCTTGATCCCTAAATAGACCCCCTTTCTCCCTAGACAAACCACCTTACACCCCTACAGTCTTCCTACCACCCTGGACAACCCCCCTTTCAACCCTAGAATCACCAACTTGCACCCTAGATGGACCCCATTGTACCATGAACAAATCCCCATACACTTTCTGAACCCTCCACCATAGAAAGAACCCATTAGAATCCCCATGATCCTAGGACATACCCCCATACACCCCTAGACAGTCCCCCTTACACCCCTAGACAATCCCCCTTTCACCCTGGACAGAGACCCCTGTACACTGGATAGACCCCCCTTGCACCCTTGCAGACCCCCTTGTACCTCTTGAAAAACACCATTGCTCCCCTGGACAGACCCCCATTCACCTCGACAGACCCCCTTCCCCCACCCCACTACCCTACAGACCACCCTACAGACCCCTACCCTCTTGAACACCCCCCAACCGATTTTCCCTCCCCCACTACCCACCTAGCACCCCTACCCCTCCCTCCACGCAACCCCTGCCCTGTAGACCCCAATGTAGACCACTACCTTCACCACCATTCTATACAACCCTCCCCCTCCCCCTAACCCTACATTACAAACCCCCCTACAATCCACCCTCTGACCCTACCATAAATAACTCCCCACTCTCCTCCACCAACCCCTCCGCCTCACTTCTGCCCCATACCCCCTCCCCCAACCCCCAGCCACCCCCCCCCCTTTCCCTACAGACCTCCCCCCTTTCCACAACCCTGCTGACCTGCCAACACCCCCTAAACCTCCACAAACCCCTCCTCATCCCCTCCCCACCCCCCTTCCCCATACCCTTCTCCCTCTTCCATATAGACCTCCCCACTTCCCCCTTCCCCTCCACCCACCCCACCCCCCCCCCTTCCCTGCCAACCGCCCCCCTTCCCGCTGCCTTGAAAACTTCATCCTCCACCCTCCCACAACCCTTCTCTACCCTCCCCTTTCCCCCATACCCCTATAACTGGTTCAAAAAACAATCCCCGAAATTAACACATTTTATTATTCTAAAAAAATGTTACAAGTAATAAATCAGTGATATAATTAATAATAAAATAGTAATGTTAAAAATATTCTATTTTCAATAATTAAAAAATAATAATCACATGGTATGAACAATAAGAAAAAAGATAAGATTAAAATATAATATTTTCAATATCTAATAATGAAAAAAAATCCTACAATCTGATGGGGGTTCCATTCAAATAGTTCTGATTCCTTCATAATGTAGAAACACCTCTGGATATGATGGTACATTGTACTTTTGGACCTTCTAGATGAAAGAGACAAACAAACTTATTCCTTATAAGGGTATATAATCCAAATTCTATAATGAATAGTGTAATAGGAGTATAAAAGGAATAAGAAAGGATGATAATGATCTCATATGTAGTGGATATTGTTTTGGTGAGATATGGTATCATCATCGCATATTATTCAGGAAGTTATTCATAAATAAAATTTGAAATAAAAATGACTTTCCTGGACACCCCTCCCCCTGCTAGTACCCCCACCACATGATATCCCCCATATAGACCCTCCTAGACACCCCCTAATAGGCCCAACCCACCTGTCAACACCCCACCACCCAATGTAGTCCCTCTTGGACACCCCCAGGCTAGTCCCCCACCCCTACCTTCTAGTCGCCCCCAGCCAGCCCCCCCCCCCCCACAAAAACTCATCTAGATATCCATGCCAATCAAACTCCCCCACCTAATATCCCCCTAAAAGAACACCATCCTCCACAACCCCCTAAAGAACCTACTGGATACCCCTTCCTCCCTACCATCCCCGCCCCCATAACTTGTGCATCCCCCCATGCCGACCCTCCTAGAGACCCCCTCCCTATCCCCCACCACCCTTCGATCCCTTCACAACCCCTCCCACCCACCCCTCCCCCTCCCCCTACCTTGACCCCATAGACCCTCATGGACACCCCCTTCTAGCCCCACCACCCCCAACCATCCCCCCTGCAGACCCACCTTGACACCCCTGTCCCCCCCCCCATTAGGGTCTTATATATTGGTTGTTTAAATGGATAACCATGGATTATAGAGCATCCCAATCCATTTTACTTGTGAGAATTATTTTTTTATACTCATTGTGGTTAACGAGTGTATTCAAAACACTCCACTGCAAGACTTCCACAAGGGAATGTATGAGAGGGAGATAAAATTCATTTCATCATAATATGTGTATGAAATTTCCATGTTTGGGTGATCATGGTGTTTTTCTAGAATAATGGGATCTTATTCTACCCTTACACCTATTAGAAATGTTTGGAGAACCTTTCCTATCAAATCTATTTCTTAAAATTCAATATAATAATTTGAATCATAAATTGATTAATTTTTATGATTATAATGACTAATATGGCCTATGTTACTCATTATATCATTTTTTAAGGATACAAAATTTTTCAATGGGTTCACCAATCATAGAAGTTGATTCCCAATGGTACTCATCCTCTATATATTTAAGGATGATGAATTCATCCCACTTTCATCAATTTTTTCCTGAAACATTTCTTCAAAACCATTGAGTTAGACTACACTACGATGGTCAGGATCCCTGTATCACATGCCTTATTTTTAAAGGAAACTAGCATGTCACCACAAGAGTGATGATTATGGAACCATTCATTGAAGTTATAGTATGGGAGTTTAAATAATATATTTATGGTTTTCAGTTCCCATTCCATATTTCTCTTATATAATTAACACATCCCCAAGAATATTGTTCTTGATTCCATCTCCATGTGGACAACTGTTAATAATTTCACTTAATTCCTTATAAAGGTAACAAGTTAATGATAAAAGTAGTCTAGAATTTTAATAACTTTGTATATTTATACAATCCCATTAATATATTTCTCATTTTTGGAAGTGATGGAATCTTATTCTTTCCATATATAACTAAAGGATGGTTCCTCAGTTATGATCTGGGAAAAGAGGTGGTTATATCTTCTTATCTCACGGAAAAAAAGACATCATATGCTCATAATCTAAAGAACACTATTATCATCACATATATAATCCTAGAATAATAAACATAATCATCATAGGATACTCACCTGTGGTATTTTAGGCTCATCATAGAATGAACTATATACTCATCACCTAAGTAATTCTTTGTTCATCGCATATGGAAGAATGGGATTGTGATGCCTTAGAAAAGGTGAATCTTCCCATTCTTATCAAATAAAAAATATTTTAATATTCATATATTTAATGGTAGGGTATTCTTATGCTCATCACATAATTGTAGTCATGATTATAGGTCTATTAGGGACTAGTCCCCTTGTGCCCATCGCTAAAGTAGTCACGATTTAAATTCTAGTGGGGACTAATCATCAAATACAACTCACACATGAAATTTAATGGTTTAATGAATAGTGGTGAGTTCTATATGGGGTTTAGAGTAATCTTGGAAGATGTTCAGGAATCAAGTATATTGCATCAAAAGTGGTTGATGTGATAGTGATGATATTGGGATGTTTTTATTTAACCTTGAATAGTTGTACTATGTATCATTTTTGAACACGAATCAAAAACCTCATATTCTGTTTTCCATAATTTATGTTCATATGATAAGATCATTGATATTGTTTATCATCATTTGGTATAGATGATTTTGTTGTGAAATAATTGACAATATGTGATGTATTAGGGATACACATTAGTGTTTCCAAGTCTAGTCCAACATTGTATATGGATCAGGTGTAGGAAGATTGTGGGGGTGTGCACCTAGTTTGACGCCCACATGTAGGTATTGATCATAAGTTAGATAATGTATATAACACTCAATTTATTAATGGTTTCTTCTTACACCAAAAATAATGCAAACTAATTCATGGGAATTGTAAGGAGATATGTGGAGCATGTACCTTGATTTGTCTGTCCCTTATTTAATACAATGGAATCAAATGTGAGATACAATAATTATAGTCATGCGTATAGAGTTTTCATGTGTAGTCTAAAATTAAGTACATATGGTTCTCATGGTCCATAAACCATCGTGAAATTTGGTCAAAAAGAGGATGAAATCCCCTAAATCTATAATATATGAAATAACCTTGTAATCTATGGAGTATTAATCAATATTCATTCTGTTTAGGACCACTTTATATAAGAATAAATTAAATTATGAATATATTCATATAACATTGATCATTTTTACTTATTTATTTGGAATATGTTGGATCCAATAAAAATAAATTAAATTTACAACACAACTCAACATTAAGGAACCATTAAATGATTTTTTGGAATTTTAATCTATTAAAATGCAAGGATACTGATCCCTAAAACACCTAGAACAACTAAAATATATGGAAGTTTGATTTTTCGTGTATATGTTCTTTAGAAACCAATATATATCGGGATATATTAATACCATTAGATAATTTTTTTTTAACTTCTCCAATAATGTCACCACCAAAAATTTTGTTGACC
The DNA here is from genome assembly GCA_963277665.1 of Viscum album. Taxonomy (NCBI): domain Eukaryota; kingdom Viridiplantae; phylum Streptophyta; class Magnoliopsida; order Santalales; family Viscaceae; genus Viscum; species Viscum album. The sequence continues at coordinate 1,146,559,743 of OY728121.1, read as the reverse complement.
TCGCATCAATATATTATTCATGAATGGGTATTATATATATTATTTAAAACATGAAAATTAATATAGCATGGTGGAATTGAGGTTCTACATCATGGATGAAACACCCACCCCATCTACCATACAAATCATAGTTTAATTGGGTATTGGATGTTCATGGGGCCCCCTTATGGTAGGCTGATCTCACTAGTTTTAATGAATTTGGATGTTGATTTGAATGTGGGAGAGGAAATGAGATTCTATAATTGTAATACCCCATATGAGATTATTTTGAATAACATTGGGTACTTCTAGGATTCCAAATAAAATTCCTTGATTCTTGTTAGTGGAGAAGGAGTGGTTCAAAATTGAATTATGTATCCTTATAGATTCAGTCCCTATAGTGTGATATGTTCACACCATTCCTTATTCAAGATTTCAAAAGGAATATTATGGGTGTGGTCCATGATACTAGATAGAATGAAAGGATGATTTTTATAGGAACTAATAGATCCTTAAATTATGTTTTGGCATTTATGAAGAATTTAGTGTGATGTTGAATGACGTCATGAATGTCTCTAATGATGATCAATGTAAGGTTATTAAATCTATTTTTCTAGTATCTAGAAATTATATGAAATTGTAATCCTCTATGAACAAGGTCTATAAATAAGTTCAAGGGATATATTAATTTTTTTCCTTGACAATGATCATTAATTAAAACAATTATGAAATTTTGGATGCATGTTTTTAAAAAAATCATACAACAATTGAATTCAAATTAATTGTTTATGCTGAGGGAACCTACCTCAACCTCAAGGTGCATTAGCTTTTGATAATAAAATCTCGAATATTCATTTTTTCTACTTGCATTTATATGTAAAATCAATTATATATAAGGATACATAGACCAAATTTACATATTTCCAGGGTCAAATATGCACAAGGGTGTCCTTAGATATATTTTTTCACTTGTATATACCCCATTACATTTACCCATGTATTCATTTATCATATCAATATATAGGAACACATAGCACCAATACATTGATTCATACTACAATGATTTAATATATATATATATATAAATAGGGAACGAATATATTTATATACCTACCTATGAAAACCCATGTAAGCCTTCATCAATGAGGACTATAATCCACCGCAATGAAATCCAAAACACAGTAGGAATATATATGTAACCCAAAAACCAAAAATTCTCTAATTAAAATTGGGCCAAAGAATAAAAATAGAATAAAACATACCCAAATATTATGTTGAAGTGACTATCATCGATGCTGGTGTATAGAACCAGCTTCATCCTAAGATACCACCTACAATAAAATAGTTGGGAAAATGAGACATAATGAATTCTTATATATATTTGATATGTGTGTCAACTGAACAAGATAAATGGTACATGAAACCTTTACCAACAATGAAAATATAATATTCAGAATGATAGGTACATCCCTATACAAAATTTCATGATCATTAAAAAAAATCTTTATTTTTTAAGAATCACCTTCAATTGAAAACATTAGGAGGTTTTTGGTTATTATTGGACTTTTACCAATTTCTCTTAAGTCATTTGAAAAGTGGAATGTATGTCACTATGAATAATTCACTATTTATTTCATGTCATCTGATTGAACATTAGAAAGGAGCATAACCATAACATAATTCAACACACGAGTCATTACCTCTCATGTGCCATGTTAACCTTGTTTAGTTCTACATAACACATTCAATTAATTAAAACATAACAATTACATTTATATGATCAAATGGGGGACACTTAGTGGTGACATGGTCATTACATCACATTCCTACTTGGGAAATTCAATTGTAAATGTCTAATAGCACTTAAAGGGTTTTTGAATCAGACAACCTTCTTAATAAAAATAAGGTAACCCCTTCAAGGATATAAAAAGTGTCAAGTACGATGTGTGATTTATGAATATCTACCACTGTTTGTTTTCAAAGACAGTGCACCTCTATTGGAGGGGTTTTATTACAAAACATGACTTTTTTATTATGAGAAAAAATTATCTTCAATAAAACATGATCAATAATTTCAATTTAATATAAACCATTAGAATTAAGAAGGAAGATAATGTAACTTGAAACATTCTTGAATTAAAGTTGCTAGGAGAGGGACTCTACCTCAGTGGAGTCAATCCACACTCATCACTTCAAACTATTTTCAAAAACAAATATATTCCTCTCCATTTATCCTACTCAAATATGAACCTTTGCATATAAATAGGGACACCCTAACACTTTGTACGTGTCTGTATGGCCTTTAAAATGTACAATAGGATCCTTATATATATTTTCTCATATGCATAATCCTGTTATCACTCACAGACATATACATTTTCCATATATAAACATAATCAAACATATCCAAATATATGTAATGGAATTTCCATGGGAGAATATACATATAACGGGAGAACATATTTTATACAATCTTAACTATTCATTCACAGTGACTCTCCTTTGACTCTGGTTACTCGAAACTGCCTTATGGTTGATCGACACGATGTAATAAATTTACCAAGGGCTATTAAATTACAAAATCCCTCAATTTTAAACCAATTTTCATCGTAGAACAAAGGAAAAACTCACGTTAAACCCTTGGAGGCGAACCAAATCGGCCTGAACTTCTTCGCCATCTATTAGTGTTTCTATAACAAACATGAATGGGTCTCGAGAGAAATCAACATAATTCTAGTTATATGAAGAATCATGAGTTATTGTGCCTAAAAATTAAAGTGGGAGGAACGTGATTATTTAGAACGACAATACTAGAATAGGCGACAATGAATTTTTTTTACTGTAAATAAATGAACTATAAATTCCAAGTGCGTACCATAGGGGTTCCATCAAGTCATGATAACATAACTCATGAATTTTATAAATCTAATATTGTAACATGATGTTCCAATACTGACATTCACATAGGATGAATTAAAATAAACCATAAAACTAATTATAATGTTTAGATCTATGAAAATATATAATCAAAATATTAATCACAAATTGGGTGCATCATACATGAATAAAGATGATGTACTATAAGGATCATGAGGTTGGATAAACTTTTATAATGATCTTATAATATATCTAACCCCACAACACGAGAAAATAATTATCCTATTAGAAAATTGATAAACTCTTAGAGAGTCAATGCTACTGATATAAATGAATAAAATATTTATATTTTCCACCTATAATCAGTCAGTGTGATTACATCAATGATAAAAATAAGCCTCAATGATTTAGAATTTTACTCTAGATGAACTATCCAATAAATATAATCCCACCAATAACTCATCAATATGAATCAATATATCTCTAGGTCATGAGCAGTATCAAGTGAAAAAAATATTGTATATAAATGCCACCCCCACCAACCCCCTCACGCCATCCCCCCCCACCAATCCACCCCTCACTAGTCTGCCCATCCCCACCAGCCCGCCCACCCCCACTAGCCCTGAATAAACCCCCTCCCTCATGCACCATCCCCTAACCCCCAACCATCAGTCCCCTAACGGTGTAATTTTGGCACGACACCGCACGGACAGGGCTGGGACGGTCTGAGACAGGCACACAAAACTTTGGGCCGTTATGCACTATTCGCGTCGGGCAAGGCTGGCCTGAACATCCACATGAGGCGGCCAAAAACATCGGTTCGGGCTGGGCTTTTTCTGGCCGGACTGGGCTTTTTTGAGTCGCGCCATGGTGGGCCTTTTTAATTATCAAAATAATTGTTTTTTTTTATTTGATTAAAACATTTCTATTTATACATTTTTTAGCATTTATTTTAAAGAAAAATTATTTATTTTTAAATGGATGTTTTTTGTAAAAATGATTACGTTATTTCTGTCAACATTTTATAGTTGGTGGATATGTTTCTTTGACTAAATAGATTTATATATTATTAATCTATATATAATATTTGCAAATTGTAAAAAAATTAATGAGGGTTTTGGGGTGTTGTTCAGCAGTAGGTGAGTTTAAAGACATCATATTTAAATTTTGTTTTCATTTATTGAAAATTTATTTTTAAATTTATTTTTTAAAACATATATATAATTTATTAATCATTTGATAAATTTTTTATTTTAAATTTTTTATCTAAACTATTATTAACATCTGTTTAAAATGTTTTTTAAAATTGTGTTTAATGATTAATTTAAAACATTTTTTAATTTATTTTAAACGCATGCTGTTTAAAAGTATTTTTTTCAATCATTAAAACTTTTCCAATTTTAATGTAATATGTAATTTGTAATTGTTTGTTTTAAAAAAATTAATTTATGTGTTTGTTTTAAAAACTTTTTTTAAACATTTGTTTAAAACATTTTAATTTAAACCATTTATGAAACTATTTTTTAACACTTGTTAAAAATGTTTTTACATTTATTTTTAGACGTCTAATTTAAAACGTTTTTTTGATCACATTTTTTTAAATGAATTTTTTTTAAAAAATCACATGTTTTATGTAAAATCATTTTTTTATTATCATTTTATAGTGGGTGGATTTTTTTTCTAAATAGATTTATATATCTTAAGGAATTTATATCTACTATGTGCAAATTTTAAAAAATATTAATTACGGATTGGGGGCATGCTGCAACCCCATAGTGGGGTTAAAGCATTTTTATTTAAACACTTTTTATCATTTAATTGAAACATTTTTTTTCTTTTATTTATTTTACTTATTTATGAAAAGTATTTTTATGAATTTTTTTACTTTAATAAATTTTTTAATAGATATTTAATGTTTTTTACAGTGTAGGCCCAGGCTGGACCGATCTAATTAAGGTCGGGCCGAAATTACAGCTTTAGAGGGTGTCCATCAGTGGGTTGGTAAAAACATTTTCTAAATAGATATATATATATATATATATAGTATATATAATATATGCACGTTGCATCTTATTTTAAAAAAACTAATGTGCTTGGGGGTTCTTGAACATCATTGAGTGGGTAATTTTTTTTGTTCTTATATATTAAGATATTATATATATAGGAATCTTTGAAGATGTCTCCTTTCTCTCTCGGTGCTCCCCCTGCTCCGTGATGTTTAGGGTTTGTTCATGAAAACATCAGCCGTGGGATCGACTACACTTCTAATCTTCGCTCTCCCTCCCTCCTGCCGCCTCCTCCTGCCTTCTCCCTACTCAGATACCGATGCTCTGATATTATCTTCCCTTTCGGACTTCTTCTCCCATAATTGTATAGTGATTTTTGTCGGCTGAATATCGTCCACCTTTCTCATTCCCTCTTTCCACCTTACCCGGTGCATCTGACCGCCACTTTTGGGTCTATGTGCTGGTGATTTAGGTGGTTTGGGTCGGTGATGGAGGGGGCGTTCGATGTTCTTCCTCCCCACTGACCTTGTTGTTCAACCCATCAGGATTGACCCCACTTAGTTGAGATCAATGAGGATGTGGGACTACTTGGGATGGTGTTGGAGGGGGGAAGGTGGATATCTCTATGCCTTTCTTGCTAGTGTTTCTTGTTAGTAGTGTTTCTTTTACTTCTTCTTTGTATTTTGTGTTTCTCTCTGGGGTTACCTTACCGTCTGCTTCTAGCTTCTAGATAGTTTGTTTTTGTTTTCTCTGGTTTGTTCGGGTGTTTTCTGGTGTGTTTCGTTATGTGGTTTTTCATTGGGATGTTGTTCCTAATGGAAAGAGACGTTGATACCTGGAAGGAAGCAGTCAAATTGTGTTTACGCTGAAAATCGGCTCATTTATTTGTTTTTGGTGTGGTTTCGGTTGGACGAAGAGGGCAATGTGTTGATGTTTTACGGTGGGTTGATGGTCTTCGACGTCCGATGTTTGGATGGTAGTCCCTAGCATCGTAGTCCCTAGCATTCCCCGATGAGGCTTTCTTCTGCTCTTACTCTACTCTGACATCCTGGTCTGACGCTCCATCCCAAGTCGGTTTCATGTGGCAGTATTCATGGAGGGTTTGGGACGTGATGTTCGAGCGGTCTGTGGTCTCCAAGAGGCACATCCGACATGGTACAATAGAGATGATGGTGCTCGAACGATGATGATGGAAGTTTGTTATTTGACGTTTTTGATGGTGTGATGTTGATGACGGTGGTGCTGGTGTGTCACGACCCATCCCAGTGGGGCCCGAGCCATAACTCCCAAATCCCGCCTCCAATAGGCCAGGGGCTGGTGACTAGCACCAAGTAGGCATGCTACTAACATAAGAGGCATTTCCTATAAACCTTTACACACGCACCCACATCTCCAAGCCCACAAAGCTGAAAAGTAAAAACTACAAAAAGAAAATATGCATGCATACACTAAAACCCAACCATAGAGTACGATAGGGAAGTAAAGTACAGTAAAGTAAAACCCTAGGCCAAAAGTAAATTCCCACCAAAAAAGAAGTTTACAACAAAGTCCGACCTGTAGAAAAAGGTACTAAGACTGCAACTCGTCGCCGAAGGAACACACACCGGCCTGTCTGATCTCACTGAACACCGTCCATTCCTGGTCCGCCTATAATCCTATCAAAGGCTCGCTCGTCTGCACAAGACACGACACGTGCGGGCAGAGCCCGTGCAGGGGTGAGTATAACAATACCCAGAAGGACACCCCAAAAAACACAAAGGGAATAAAAAAAAGGAAAATACCACAAATAAATGTAAAGTCAGATCTACACAGTATATGTCTATGGAACATATAACAAGAATATCCAGATATACTCATTCACAAACGACAATCACGAAAACCGCCACTAGGATCCATCTCAAAGATTCCATTAAGAATATCATCATGAGAACACACTCGTACATCTGAAGAGAGAGACACTAAGTACACATTCAGGGAGGACACACTCCACAAGTACCTTGACAACAAGATGCTCAGATGAGGATCACAGCCAAGTCATGGGGTGATTCCGACAACTCAGTCTAAGCTAATCCGCTAAGTAGAGGATCGGCTCCCAGGTAAAGTTGGTCACGTCGATACCAAGAACTCTACCTAGGGTTCTAGGAATGAATAAAGGATCTGACACTAAATCTCACAGAGGGGATTCCAACAACTCTATTCAGGGAGGTCTTCTGAAGGCATCATACCCCTGTATAATGGAGTTGATGCCAGAACCGTCGGGGGGTTACCAAGGGGATGAAACCTAATAACTACTCCAAGTCATAGATGAAAAGTGGCGCAATCCATGAAGAAAATGTTAAACGACATGTAGTATGGTTACACATCGTGTTCCTTGACCCCGGGTATTGCACGTGTAACCCGCTCGTGTCCTTTGTTGATACGGTGAAAAACCAAACTACACAGCGTGTAAAAAAGGTACATGCCGTTTTCCTTGACCCCGAGTGCTGCCCGTGTAACTGGCCCGTGTCACTCAGCTTTTCGAAAGAAACAACAGTGTGTGTAGAAGAAAACACATGACGTGTTCGAGCACCTGGGCTCGCTCCGTGTACGTTGTCCATGTGCCCGTACACGGTCTCTGCCCGTGTTCGTGTTTCCTTCCCGCGTACCAGTACACGGGGTACCCCGTGTATCTGGCAGGGTCGGGCCGGGGAGGGGTATACACGGCGTGTCCGTGGCTATGTATCCTGCACGTGTCCGTGTACTCCTGGAGTACAGGTTGGTTAACCCTACCAATGAACACACGCCGTGTAGCCCATACTAAACAGCGTGTAGTTGGGAAATTTCCAGAACCGTGTCTTCCTCCACACGCCTCAGCCGATCTTCTGGATCTCGATCCTATCGTCCGTTCGCCACGAAACTCTAGATACCAGGTCTCCTCATCTCCGTGAAGCTGAATCCATGGGTTTCAGGACTTCAATAGACTCCAAAATCCTATTCCGGCCATCCGAGCAGAAATCATCAGGAGAACAATTTCATTCGATCTGCTTCAATCCGTCCGCCGAAACCGTCATCACACCTCCTCAAGACCACCGCGGTGTTGATCATTCAATTTGAGATCGTTGCGTTGCTGAACGGATGCGTAACGATCTGTTGTTCATCGCCCCGTGAAGAACACGAAGAACACTCATGAAGAACGTGAGAATTTGGGGAAGAACAGAAAAAAAATTGAGAGGGAATAACCTCGATCGATATTATTGTTGATCTTGGTTTGTCACCATTAGATGGTTGAACGAAACCAAACAATATTCAAGAATAAATTCCCCACAAATCCCCGCAAAATCCCATCCTCCAAGAACGATCGATTCGTGGGCTAATCTATTCATGGATTAGTTAGTGTTCGTCGTCGAAATCGAAAATGGGGAAGAATTAAAATCACAACAACATCCTACATAGAATCGCTAAGTTTGTCGGTGACGATCTGCTCACCACGTCGTCGTCGCCGTCGAAATCCGTTAAGAACGTCACCGCCGCCGCATTGGGGGTTTCCTCCAGAGCCGCTAAGGGTTTTCAGAGTTATGGGGTTTGTAACCCTAGACCCTAGCGCAAGCCTCTATTTAAAGAGGGTAATGGAAAAAAGGTTTAAAATATCTCTCTACAGAAATAAAATATTTTTATAAAATATTTTATTACGGTTGCGTCCAAAAACTGGATTTCACCACCGACCCACGCCGGCTGAAGATAGGCCTCACCTACCATAAAATCGCTTTTCTAAACGCAACGGTGCGCTCAGATTTCTGATCCGAGAACCCGTTCGGGAGTTATCCACTTTTTCAGGAAAAATCCACGCGCGCATAATTTAATTATTAAATTAAATTGAAACACTTGTTCCGGGCTCATTGGGCCTCAGAACTACACGTCGTCTCAGAGCCTGGTCATGAAAATAATTCCCATATAATATTAAAATAATACATGGAAAAAAATCTGGGACATTAGATCACACCCACCTTAGGGATTTTACGTCCCCAAAAAGCCAAAAATGGGCTACCCAAAAAGAAGTGGGTACTGCATGTGAATATGAGCCTCCCGCTCCCACGTGCTCTCTTGGAGATTCCCGTGCTGCCACTGGACACGCACCAAGGGAATAACTCATCCATGAAGGATCTTCTCTGGATGTTCCTTGATCTCCACTGGGTACTCAGCAAGATTTGATCCATCGTCGATATACAGCTTGCCCGAGTCGATGACATGTGATGGATCATGCACGTACCTCCGTAGATGTGACACATAGAAGACATTGTGTACCCGGTCCATCTGAGAAGTTAGAGCCAAGCGATACGCCACCTCTCCATCTATACTAAAAATCTGAAAAGGGCCAACGAACCTCGGAGATAGCTTGCCGCCCTGGCCAAATCTCCACAATACCCATCGAGGTGATACCTGAAGGAACACATGGTCTCCGTCCTCGAACTCCAAGGGAATCCTTCTCTAGTCGGCATAAAACATATGCTGAATCTGTGCAGTTTTCATCCGCTCCTGGATGACCTGCACCTTCTCTGTAGTAGTTCTCACCATCTCGGGTCCCATGAGTGCTAACTCTCCTGGGTCAGTCAAGCAAAGTGGAGACCTACAAGGTTTCCCGTATAGAGCCATGAATTGTGTCATACCAATAGTTGAATGATAACTGTTGTTATAACAAAATTCCACTAGTGGTAGGTGATCCTCCCAGCTACGACTGAAGAACAGTATGAAAGCTCGAAGCATATCCTCCAAGACCTGGATTGTCCACTCTTTATGACCACCGGTTTGGGGATGAAACGCTGTGCTCAAGCGTAACTGATTCCCAAAAGCATCATGCAATCACTTCCACAACTGGGATGTGAAACGAGCATCACAATCTGAGACGATCGTGGATGTTACTCCATGAAGCCGAACTATCTAATGCATGTAGAGGCATCCCAATCTCTTTACCAAACTCTGCTCCTGTATGTCTAGGAAGTGGGCCGACTTGGTGAGTCAATCAACAATCACCCAGATGGAATTGTGTCCCCTGGACGTGCGTGGTAAACCTATCATGATGTCCATGGATATCCCATCCCACTTCCACTCTGGCACCTCAAGGGGCTGAGTCAAACCTGCTGGCACCTGGTGCTCAGCCTTCACTTGCTGACAAGTAAGGCACCGAGAAACAAACTCTTCCACACTCTTCTTCATCCATAGCAACCAGAACTGATGTCTGTGGTCCTAGTACATCTTTTCCACACCTGGATGCACCGCCAAAGGGGATGTATGGAACTCCCTCAGAACCTCCTCCCGCAACGTCACTGGTAGTACAACGCGCCCTCTGAAAAAGACAACGTGCTCCCCTCCTTCTAAATATCCATCAGCAGCATCACCTGCGGATATCTGAGCACGTAGAGTCTCATAGATAGCATCCTCACACTGTTCTTCCCTGACTCTTTGTAAGAGTGGAGGGGTAAAAACCATCGACTGAAGGTAAGATCCCTCATCTCCATCCACGAAGGACAACTGAAAAGAGGCCAAATGCCTTGTCGCCTCATCCAGCAACTGGGAACTAGATTTCTTACTGAGAGCATCTTCCACCACGTTCCCCTTCCCAGGAGTATAAACGATCTCAGTGTCATAATACTGGATTAACTCAAGACATCGCCTCTATATCAAATTAATATCCTTCTGAGAAAAGATATATCTGAGACTCTTGTGATCAGAGTAGACGGTAAACTTCTCTCCCATAAGATAGTGCCGCCACATCTTCATTGCAATTACTACCGCTACGAACTTGAGATCATGGGTCGCATAGTTCTGATCATGTGGCCTCAACTGATGTGAGCCATCGGCAATCACCACTTTTCTCGGCATCAGGACACAACCAAGCCCGGTTCCTACTGCGTCACAGAACACAATGTACTCGACACCCTCCTCCGGTAATCTCATGATCGGGGAACTCTTCAGACTCTATCTCAACTGTTGGAAAGCCTGCTGGAATTTCTCGGTACATACGAAAGGTTGTCCCTTTCAGGTCAAAGCTATCATTGGTGCTAAAATCCTGGAGAAATCATGGATGAATCTCTGATAGTATCCCACCAACCCAAGGAAACTTTGCACCTCCATCACGCTCCGGGGTTGCTCCCATGCTGGAATTGCATCCACCATTGCTGGGTCCACTGCTACACAATCCACTGAGATAACGTGTCCCAAAAAGTGGACCTCATGTAACCAGAACTGACACTTCGAGAGTTTCCCATACAACTGGTGCTCTCGGATTGTGTGCAGAACCATCCTTAGGTGTCTCGTGTGCTCCTCCATGGACGCAAAGTACACAAGGATATCATCGATGAAGACCACCACAAACCAGTCTAAATAAGGCTGAAAGATCCAGTTCATGAGACCCATGAACACTTCTGGGGCATTCGTCACGCCGAAGGGCATCACCATGTATTCATAGTGACTGTAGCGACATTTGAAATTCGCCTTCGGTATATCCTCTTATTGTACTCTCAAATGGTGATATCCTGATTGTATATCAACCTTCGAGAAACATCATGCTCCTCTCAACTGGTCGAAGAGGTCATAGATCCTCGGTAGAGGAACCGGTTCTTCACGGTCACCTGATTTAAGCACCGGTAATCCACACACAGCCTCAAGATCTCGTTTTCCTTCATGGAAAACAGCACTGAGGCCTCCCAGGGTGAAACAATGGGTCTCACAAATCCCTTCTTCTACTGGTCATCCAGCTACACCCTCATCTCACGAATCTCTGCAGGTGCCATTCGATAAGCTGATGCTGATATCGGGGTCATCCTAGGGTGCAACTAAATGCAGAAATCTATCTCTTTATGGGGAGGTAGCCCTAGGACATCCTCTGGAACGACGTCCTCATACTCAGTCACCACTACTGGAAACTGTAAAATCCTAACATCTGCCACCTCAAAGTCCAGGCTAGCCAACTGGTGTGAAATCAGTTGTGCCCTCATATGAAAGAGTCTATCCTACACTGCCTAGGTCTCTCTTTCACTGACAAAAGAGAACCTCATTCTGTCACTGCAGACACACCACACCCTTCACCTAAAACAATCAATCTGGACATGCACAGTGGATAACCAATCCATGCCAAGAATGACATCGTAAGGCCTCGACGCTACCACCAAGAGGTTCCAACCGAAACTCTCACCTCCAAGGGTCAGGTCACACTACCTGCAAAGGTTTGTGGTCTCTGAATCTTCTCGAGTCGGTGTTTCTATGCATAAGGGTCGAGTCTACAGCTCAACTGAAATCTCAAGGTCTCGAACAAGATAAGCAGCCAGAAAGTAATGAATAGAACCTGTGTCTATCAATACGGTAGCCAAAGTAGTAAAGACAGAGATAGTACCTCTAATAATTCTGGGAGTACCTGGTTCATAAGCCTCTGCTGCCTGAAGCTGTCCCTGCCTCTGTCCACCAGCTCCCTGAGCCTGGGGTGGTCCTCCTTGGGGTGGTGGTGGTAAAGGGTCGAACGACCGACCACCTCCAGCTGCTCTCCCAACTCCTCTGCCATGCCCCGCCACCTCGCGGATCTGCCTGCTCAACATGTTTCCTCTGCCTTGGTGGTCCATCCACTTCTCCCGGGTAAGTAGTACGGCGGGTCGGAAAATCTCGAGTGAGATGTCCCCTACCGTCACATGAGTAACATCGCCTCTCTCAAGGCTGGATGGAAGCGCCCTGTGAACCATGAAAGGCTGATCCCCTATCCTGGGAGCTCCTATGGAAAAGTCTCTAATGCCTGGGTCCCTGACGTCGGCCCCCTGCTGCTGAGGTCTTTGCTCCAGCTCGCCCACTACTGACAACTGTCGGCTATCCCTGCTCCGCTAGGAAGCTCTCGACCACCAAAGCCCGCTCGAACACCCCAACATAAGTAGTAATGCTCATAGGGATGATGCTATCGTGGATATCATTACGTAAGACCTGCTCAAAAGTCCGATCTCTAAAATACTGATCTCTGACCATATCCATCGAGTACCGCGAGAGGTCGATAAATCTCGATGAATAGTCAACCGCCATCTTGGTTCCCTTATATATCTAAATAAGCTCATGTATACGTACTCCACTCAGGGTAACCACTGAAAACTCCTCCCTAAAGAGACGCTCAAACTCTGACCATGCAAGAGTCGCCTCGTCGTGTGTCTAGATGACCAAACTCCACCATCGCCCTGCCGAGATCTACAGAAGGCTCGCTGCCAGGATCACCATCTAGTTTGCTGGTGTCCAGACCAAATGGAAGACTCTGGTCACTGCCTCAAGCCAATCCTCTGCTGCCTGAAGGTCAGGCTCGCCTCAAAACCTTAGGGGTCTCTGTCTCTGAAACTCGTGGAGTGCGCTCATCCTACGCTCCTCCTCTACTGGTATAGCAGGCGCTAAACACTACTCCACAGGGGGCGGGATAACTGTCAGGCCACTAGGTGGTAGAACTGGGGGATCTGGTCCCTGTATCGAAGCTTCATCACTAAGGGGGTCATCCTCGTAATCGATTTGTTGGATCCTAGAGGGTGCGTGTCGCGGAGGCATCCTGTTCAAGAAACAAGATGTATCACAGTTAGTTAGTATATCTGGAGAGATGACTCATAAAGGACATAGAATCCACAACCCATTCCTATATGATTCATGTACCATTATTTTCCCCCATGCAACAAGTTTTTTCATGTTCTGAGTCAAAAATTATGTTATAAGAGTCCTGGTGTATGGATACGGCAGCCGCAGCACCAACACTGGGGTCCCTGGCCTGAGAGCCAAACATGAAACACATAACAGTGTTGCCCCAAACCAACTCACAGACTCTTGGTCCAAAGGTAGAACCGAACTCCTCTGATACCACTCGGTCACGACCCATCCCAGTGCGGCCCAAGCCGTAACTCCCCAAGCCCGCCTCCAATAGGCCAGGGGCTGGTTACTAGCACCGAGTAGGCATGCTACTAACATGAGAGGCATTGCCTATAAACCTGTACACACACACACATCTCCAAGCCCACAAAGCTGAAAAGTTAAAACTACAAAAGGAAAATATGCATGCATACACTAAAACCCAACCAAAGAGTATGATAGGGATGTAAAGTATAGTAAAGTAAAACCCTGGGCCAAAAGTACAAGCCCACCAAAATGAAAGTCTGCAACAAAGTCCAACCTGTAGAAAAAGGTACTGAGACTACAAACCTTCACCGAACGAACACACCTCGGCCTGTCTGATCTCACTGAACACCGTCCGGTCCTGGTCCCCCTAGAATCATGTCAAAGGCTCACTCGTCTGCACAAGACACGACACGTGTGGGCAAAACCCATATAGGGGTGAGTATAAAAATACCATGTAGGACACCCCAAAAACCACAAAGGAAATACAATAAAGGATAATACCATAAAGAAAGGTACAGTCAGCTCTACACAGTATAATTCTACAGAACATATAACAAGAATATCCAGATATACTCAGTCACAAACAACCATCGCGAAAACTGCCACTAAGATCCATCTCAAAGATTCCTCGAAGCATATCATCGAGAGAAAACAATCCTAGGTCTGAAGAGAGAGACAAAAAGTAATCATTCCGAGAGAACACACTCCACAAGTACCTTGGGAAAAATATTCTCATATGAGGATCACAACCAAGTCATGGCGTGATTCTGACAACTCAGTCTGAGCTAATCCGCTATGCAGAGGATCGACACCCGGGGAAAGTTGGTCACGTCCATACCAAGAACTCTACCTAGGGTTCTAAGAATGAATAGAGGATCAGGCTCTAAGTCTCACAGAGGGGATTACAACAACTCTATTCAGGGAGGTATTCTGAAGGGATCATACCCCTGTATAAAGGAGTTGATTCTAGAACTATTGGGGGATTACCAAGGGTACGATCCCTAAGAACTAGTCTATGTCACAGATGGAAAGTGGTTCAATCCATGAAGAAAATGTTACACGGTGTGTAGTATAGTTACACGCCGTGTTCCTTGACCCTAGGTACTGCCCGTGTGACCGGCCCGTGTCCTTCATTTAAGCCGTGCAAAACCAAACTACACGGCGTGTAGAAAAGGTACACGTCGTTTTCCTTGACCCCGGGTGCTGCTCGTGGAACCGTCCCGTGTCACACGGTTTGTCGAAAGAAACAACATGGTGTGTAGAACAAAACACATGCCGTGTTCGAGCGCCTGGGCTCACTCCATGTACGCAGGCTATGTGCCCGTACACGGTCTCTACCTGTGTCTGTGTTGCCTTCTCGTGTACTAGTACACAAGGTACCCCGTGTATCTAGCTGGGTCTGGCCCAGAAGGGGTATACACGATGTGTCTGTGGCCATGTATACTGCTCATGTCCGTGTACTCCCGGAGTACATGCCTGGTAACCCTACTGACGAGCACACGCTGTGTAGCCCATACTACATGGCATGTAGTAGGGAATATTCCAGAACCACTTCTTCCTCCGCGTGCCTCAGCCGATCTTCCGAATCTCGATCATGTCATCCATTCATCGAGAAACTATAGATACTGGGTCGCCTCGTCTCCATGAAGCCGAATCCATGGGTTTCAGGTCTTCAATCGACTCCAAATTCCAATTTCGGCCATCCGAGCGGAAATCATGCGATGAGTGATTTCTTTCGATCTGCTTCAATCTGTCCACTGAAACCATCATCGCACCTCCTCATGACCACCGTAGAGTTGATCCTTCAATTTGTTATCGTTGCATCACAGAACGGATGTGCAACGATCTGTTGTTCATCTCCCCATGGAGAACGCGAAGAACTCTCAGGAAGAATGCGAGAATTTGGGGAAGAACACACAAAAAATCGAGAGGGATGAACCTCGATCGATGTTCGTGTCGTTCTTGGATTGTCTCCATTATAAGGTTGGATGAAACCAAAAAAAATTCAGGAATCAATTCCCCACAAATCCCCGTAAAATCCCATCCTGCAAGAATGATCGATCCACGGGCTAATGTTTTCATGGATTAGTCCGCGTTCATCATGGAAATCAAAAAGGAGGAAGAATTAAAATCACAACAACATCCTACATGGATTCTCTGCATTTTCCGGTGAAGATCCACTCGCCGCGTCGTTGTCGCCATCGAAATCTGTTAATAATGTCACCCACGCCGCGTTGGGGGTTTCCCCCAGAGCCGCCAAGGGTTTTCAGATTTATGGGGGTTGTAACCCTGGACCCTGGAGAAAGCCTCTATTTAAAGAGGATTAAATAAAAAATTATTTAAAAGATCTCGCTACAGAAATAAAATATTTTTATTAAATATTTTATTACCGTTGCGTCCAAAAACTAGATTTCACCACCGACCCGCGCTGGCCGATGTTAGGCCTCGCCTACGCTAAAATATCTGTTCTAAATGCAACGGTGCCCCCAGATTTCTGATATGACCACCCATTCGGTAGTTATCCACTTTTTTATGAAAAATGCACGCGCGCATAATTTTATTTTTAAATTAAATTCAAACACTTGTTCCGGGCTCACTAGGCCTCAGAACTACACACCGTCTCAGAGCCTAGTCTTGAAAATAATTCCCATATAATATTAAAATAATACATGGGAAAAAATCTGTGACATTACATGGTGGATGGCCAGCAGTGATGAGTCATGAAGGTTGAAGTCTTTGGTGGTGGTGTGTTGACACACAGATGGTTATGGATCCTGGATGGTGACGTGAGGAAGGTGTTTCTAGTGGTGGATGATGAATATGGCGAAGAATACTCTGGTCAATACAGTGGTACAGTTGAGGGTGGTGCTTCTTAGGAGCGGTGATGACAGAGCTGACTGAATGTTTGATTTATATTGGATCAAATCGAGGCAGGTGAACAAATTACGAGGTTCAAGGTGGCTATTGGTTTCACCTAAATGATTTCGTTGGAACATGGTATGAAAGCAGCTTCAGGACATTGAAATTTGAATTGGATCCTCGTGGCATGAATATTTGGTTTTGAAGAAGTGGGAGGCCGTGGTTTCTTTTGATATTGGAAGGTGTTGTGTCTTTGTATTATTATGTAATTTGAATCTTGTGATGTATGGTTACCACTTACCCTTAACATGGCTATTATTAAATATCAAAAAATTGATTTTTAGGATGAGTTATTAAATATATAATATGAGAAAACTTTTAAAAAATAATTAGTGGTTGGGGGTGCGCCATAGTGGATGGGTTAATCTTTTTTCTAAATAGATTTATATATAATATATGCAAGTAGCAACATATTTAAAAAAAGTTAACGAGATTAGGGGATGTGAATGAATATAATTAGGTGAGTGTGTTATTTTTTTAATATAAAATAATTTATTATATATATAATATTAAATCATTGATACACCCCCACACACACAGACACACATATATTAATGGATTTTTTAAATCAACAATTAATTGATATATATTATTACTGTTTTTGTATATATATTATTAATGGATTTGTATATATATATATATTATCATATCATTGATGTAAATATTTTTAATGTATTTCTTTATATATGTAATAGGAAAGTTTCATCATATTTTGAAAAATAATAATGAGGTTGGGGGTGTGTGCGAACATCATTGGGTGTGTGCGAACATCATTGGGTGTGTGTATTTTTTTTGTTAATATATAATAAGTTATAATATATATATATATATTATTTTAAATGATATATATATATATATTTAATTTGAAAAGATTGTAGAAATAATAATTAGGTGCTGAGATTTCACTATTGTGGGTGGGTTATTTTTTTCTAAATAGATTTATAAATGTATAGTTTATATAATATATGAAAGTTGTATCATACATAAATAATTAATGAGGTTTTAGGATGTGTAGGGACATCATTAGGTGAGTGTGTTTTTTATTAACATAAAACATGTTAATATATATATAATATTAAATCATCGATATTAATATATATATATTTATTAATAGGTTTATTTATATATATTTTATTAAATCCTTTATATATACATATTATTAATGGATATTTAAAAGCCACAGTTAATTGATATGTATTATTAATGGATTTGTTTATATATATACAATTTATATATATATACACAATTATATATCATTGTATATATATACACACACACATTATAATAATATTTAATAATAATTATATGTATACATACACATTATTAAATTTATAATTTATAATATATACTCTATATATTAATTTTTTTTAATATATAATGATATATATATTTATTCCTATATATAAATTCTGGTGATAATGTAACAGGCACACCGCATGGACCAATTGGTCTAAGAATCGCCTTGGAAGCTTGAGTTTGGGGGATCAAATATCCCTACCAGCAGTTCCCCTTTATATCTTTTGTAACTCCTCGACCCCAGTTACCTATAGTCGGTGCATTATTACATAACATTGGCATGATCAAAAGGAATCATGTCCCAAAGGACCGATCAGTTTATCAGTCTTGGAAAATAGATTACATACATGAATGTTACAACACACTTTATAACATAAAAAACAGCATAAATAATCCTTTATGAATGCCATTATTCCCTTGGATTACCCCTATATATCAATCAGAATACAATTCTTGGAATCCTGGGAAAAAATAAAACATTGAAAAGGGTGATCTCAAATGCTCAGTAAGGATAACAATATAGCGGAAACATTAATAAATAATCATAAAAATTTAAGGAAATGTATAACGAAAAAAATAATTTTAAACATGAACTTCAACATAATATGGAAAAAATAAAATGATTCTATTTACTTATTCACATGGATATTCTACTAGTTGAATAATCACATGCAATATCACTAACCACTTTTGTAATGATGTAATTCATAATTCCAGACTATTATAACCATGTATCCAAGGCCTCGTGCAAAGACTAAAAATAAGAATTTGTCAATGCCTCATGCCAAGACACTAGTTTGTCTCATGAGACCTACCGATGTATCGAGGAGCTATAACGGGCTCCACCCGTCACATATTAGGTCCAATTCATTCATCATATGAACATGTTTAAACATAACATAAACATTTGTATTAAAACTAGCATACGAAATGTCAATACTTTCTCCATAATCCATGAATGGTATAAAAATAACACATCCACAGTCAAACATATCACAAAACCTTCAACACAATATGGAAGATTTGTATCATGATAAATCAACTTCAAAACAAGTTTAAATCCATTAAATAATTTTGTCATAGATGAAAATGATTTGTAAAAATCATTGATAAAATAACCCTTTTCATGAAAACATTTAAAAGTCACACAATTTAGAAAATAAGTCATTTAAAGACATTTTTGAATCAAAGATTCCCATAACACTTTGAAACTATTGAAAAGAATTAACATCTCAAAAAACATTCATGTCCATATAAATAAATCCTAAAATACCATAGGCCAGGGGCTGGCGACTAGCACCAAAGGCGTAAATCCCAATAACTGGGAAGGCATTGCCTTTATAAAAGTAAATAAACACCACAGATTACAAGAGGAAGTAAAACACTAAGTACAAAAGAAAGTGCTGAAAAGTAAATGGGCTAGAATACAAACCCTACTGGAAGTACAACTACAACTGAATGAAAGTACAACAGAAAAGACAATTAGCAGGATGAAAAGAATCCGCTCCTAGGTCGTCCATCTCTGATCATACCTGAAGGGTGGGTACAGATAGTGCAGCTCCTGGATCATCCACCATAGATCATACCTGAAGGGTAGGTACAGATATCCTCCACAATGCCCTCACCCATCAACCTCTTCTATGTATCGTCTCTTCGTGAATTCCACCTCAGGATATCGTCCAGTCCTCGAAACCTCGGCCTCTGTCAGCGCTGTCTATCTCTCCAACCAACACAACGAGGTGTGGGTATTGCCCGTGTAGGGGTGAGTATAATATAATCAGTAGGTACCCTGAGACCCTCAAGGTCTCTCTAAATCCAAAAGGATAACCACAAAGAAGAATCTCAACAGATAACCCTTACATAGGTATAATCCCATACTTATACCTATGTTATCAAGTAACCCATCTCAATAATGAGGAAACATAAAGGTTATAAAATAAACGGATAACCACTACTAAGATATATTCCCATACATATACCTAAGTTATCATGTGACCCATCTCAGTCATGAGGTAAGCACATAGGTCATAGACTCAGATCAAACCAGGATTTTTCATTATCGAAACCGTAACTACTGATGATCCCCGTCTCTGATGAGTACAATGATCCTATCATGACTCTGAGGTACTTCTCACAAACCTAAGATTGCTTAGGCAATTCTCCAGTCGAGTACCATGGGTTAGCCACCAAAACACAATAGTGCTTCCTACTGGCATCTGCCACCCAAACATAGTAGTGCATCCCCCCTAATTTCCTGCAGAGTTACTCCTCCTGTCGAGTACTGTGGGTCTGCTGCCTTCAATCAGGTGCTCCTCCCGTCGTGGGTGTACACCCAAATATAGTAGTGCTTCATCCACTGGGCTAGTCGACTCACTCCAAGTCGAGTCGGTCAAGCAGTCGTCGGGTCTCAGCTGGCTACACGGTCTTCGTACATCATACGCTCGTCTCCGGGAGTGTCCGCTCCATGAGCTACAGGTCGATACTACATGTATCACAAAGTCCCACTAAGAAGTATCTCAAAGTACCACCTCGTCATTGGGGTCTCAACGCAACAGACGACGCATTAATCGGACGCCCTGTCTGTGAGTTATTAGCTTTTTCGTCCCAGGGGCCCAGTTGGTTTCGTGTGTGAACTAACCTGGCCATATATCAAATCTACCCCGAACACTCATAGGGTATACTCATAGGGACCATTTCACAATGTGATCACCAATGTCGCTGATGGTTCGTCAAACGGACGTCTGGTCTGAAAGTTATCAGCTTTTTCCGTTCTAGTGGCCCGGTTGGATTTCAGGTTCAATCCAACCTGGTCACTATCCAACAACATCCAATCCTCAGTTGAAGTATGCCAAAAGTTCCGTCTCATCAAGAGGAATCCAACAAAGTAGACGACACGTCTATCGGACGCCCGAAGCTCATGTTATAAGTGTTTCCGCTCCGAGGGCTCGGTTGGTTTCGAGCACGAACCAACCAGACCTTAACCAAAGTTCTCTAAAACCTTTAGTGTAATATAACGAAATGAACATCTCGATCCAAGGATCGCATCGCAACTGACGGTGCGTCGATCAGATGTCTGTAGCCCATGTTATGGGCGTTTGAACAAAAAATGCCCGAAAATAGGGGGTTCGGGCCCAGTCCGACCCGGCCCAAGACCCCCTGGGTCGGCCTGAACCGGGTCTGGCCCCCTAGGGTGCGGCCTGACCTGGATGGTGCGGATGGACCCAGCCGGCGCGGCCCGGCCCGGCCTGGGCGGGCACGCCCCGCACGTCCTAGCAGGACGTGCTGTTGCGAAGGGGGGGGGGGGCTGCCCCCCATAAATGATCCGCAGCCACTGCGTGGGGGCCGCTCCCTTTGACAGTTGGGGGATATGACCCCTGGTCTCCCCTAGTCCCACGTGGCCGTGGGACTGATCAACTGCCGATGTGGATTCATCCGTGGCGGTCCCTCCTGGCGGCGCACCGGAATGCCGCCGCCTCCGGGCGGCCGGCCGGTGCCAGCCTCTGGCTCCGGCTGTCGGTGCTGCTGTGCCAGCCCGGCACGCTGGCAGCCTCTTCTGCGGACCACCGGACGCGCTCAGGTGGTCCGTTTTTCCTGCGGTCTTCGCCAGCGGTCCTCTCAGGACTGGATTTTCTTTGCGAGGTCTTCAAATCACCTATATGTCCCGTTCCGTCATCGCCCGTCGATCCGCACGTCAAATAAATAAATTGCGACCTCTTATTGGTTTTCCAGCGTGGCGAGATGGCGCCGCATCTTTGTTCAGCCTCCATGGAGCGGTGCGACGGTGACTCACTTCTTCGCCCGTTCTTCTTTGTTTCTGCGTGGTGTGATGGCACCACATAACCTTCGTTCGAGCAGAAACGAGTATGACAACAAGGGGGGAGGAGTGTCGGCCGTGTTTGTGCGGTCTGACCTCCTCCTGTTATAATGATAGCAAGCGGCCAACAATTATCAACGAAGTTCGTTAAATAAAACTTGAGCGAAGATTAAACCCCTACCTCGAAATTGACGTTGCATGTTGTCGAGTCGCAGAAGTCGAACGTCGCGGAGAATGGCGTCGTGGGGGTCGGACGTAGATTCTGCGGACGTCAGGGTGCGTCCGAGGAAGAAATGACGTCTCCTCACTTGTTTTGGGGATGAAGAAGGAAGGTACGTTGTCGTTGGCAATGATCACCGTGGTCAGAGACTTCTCCCTTGTCGTAGAGGAAAAGAAGAGTTGATGGACATTCTTCGTCGAGAACGTTCTTCGCCAGAGAATGATGTTCTTCATGAAGGAGGAACTCCCGTCTTTCTTCACACAAAGGCTCCCCTCGAAATATTTGCCTAGAAAAATTTTCTTTAAGCCTCATTCTCTTAAAATATCTCCATGCCATTCAAAAAAAATCATGAGGTGACAAGGTTAATTAAATTCCCATAGTCGGCTCATTATGAAGGTAAGTTTCCAAGGAATTTACAAGGGAGGTTTTAAGAGTTCAAGGGGGTTATGGGGAGGTTAGGTGTTAGGGGTTCATGTGGGTCCCACCACAATAAACCCTCCCATGGGTGGTTAGGTGGGTGTGGGCCCGACCTCTAACTCCCCTTTTGTAGGATTAAATTCACCTTCCTTAGATAAATTTGTTCATAACAACATTTTTCTATGTTAAACAAATCCCATTTATTAAACCTCAACCTGCTCAAAATGCAACTATAGAAAAGGTCCCCCTAAGCAATTACCGGCACTGCGAGTTCATCAGTGCCATCCGATTTTCATTCCATGCACTGGTTCAAAATTTATAAAAACCCTCTCTTTCGTTCACTGAACATATTCAAGCTAAACTTCGGGAATTGATTCCGGGCACACTGGGCCTCAGAATCTGGGGCCGTCAAAAACCACAGACTCGTAAAATTCCAAAGAAATTAAGCCTTGAAATTTCCAGGTCTTTACATTACTCCCACCTCATGGATTTACGTCCCCATAAAGCTATACGACAAGCTATGGAAACAAAAGTGGTACTGAGCATGTATCAGAGGCTTCCACTCCCATGTGCTCACCTGGAGGTCCCCGTACTACCCATGAAAGTGAACTCGAGGAATCGACCATTCATGTAGGACCCTCTTTTGTCGATCCTCGATCCTCACTGGAACCTCTGTGCATGTCGCCATGTCATCGATGTCAAACACCCTGAGGCCGATGACGTGTGAAGGGTTGTGCTCGTATCTCCTCACCTGAGATATGTGGAAGTCGTCGTGCACCTAGTGAAACTTAGTGGGATGGATCAAAAGGTATGCCACCTCTCCTACCCTACTGAAGACCTGAAAAGGTCCGCTGAACCTCAAAGATAACATTCCGCCTTGGCCACATCTCCGTAAACCTCGTCTAGGTGAGACCCGTATAAGGATGTGATCGTCAAACTCAAATTCTAGAGGTCTCCATTTCCTGTTTAGAACTGACACTCAAAACTCCTTCTTCCACGAGGGTAAGGCTGACCGACTCAAGAGTGATCGGCCAAACCCTCCTATTCATGAGTTTATCCTATGATTCCTGGGGTTTCCTTTTTGCCGATGAAGAAAAACCCATCCCGATTTTGTAGTTAAACCACTACCTTTTTTCCTAATACAGTCATTCTGAGCATGAACTGTGAATACAATCTATACTGAGACCAACTTCATAAGGCCTCAATAATGCCACCAAGATATTCCAACTGAAACTCTCACCACATGGGTCAACCACACTATCGGTGTAACTGAGATTATCCAGTCTCCTCCCAATGTATCTCCAGACATGACAGTCAAGTCTACAGCTTACCAGAAACTCTAGGCCTGGAACAAGATTCGTGGAAGGAAGGAATGATTCATTTTAACGTCTATTACTACGGAAGTTAGTAGTGGACACACACTATCCCTTCAATCATTTTTAGAGCCATTGGGTCACACTCCTTGACCGCATGAAGCCGCACTCTTCCCCTTCCCTCTAGCTCCCTGAGCCTGGCGGGGACAGCTAAGGCGGGTGGTTGTAGCAAGTTGAAATGTACACCACCTCATGATGCTCTCCTAGATCTACCTCCATGTTTTCTACTCTGAAGATTTCTTTTTCTTTAACAGTACCTCTTTTTGAAACAATCACACGCCCAAGTCTTTGAGACTGGCACCAGTTTCTTGTTTCTACAGAACTGTGCAGTCTTCATCCGCTCCTGGATTATCTGCACCTTCTTTGCCTACGATCTGTAAGTGCTGCTAATATTTCACCTTTTCCGAAAAGAGAAACTTGGTCTCATCCCATTGATGAACCACTCCCTTTGCCTAATACAGTCAATCATGACATGAATAATGCATTCATTCCATGGATGACATCGTAAGGCCTCGACGTTACTACCAAGAGATGCAACTGTCACTCTCACCTCCAAGTGTTGAGTCACACTATTGGTATCATTGTGGGGTCACTAGGTCTCCTCTAGTAGAAATCAAGAAAGTGAGGTTCAAGTCAACAGTTTTAACTAAGACCTCTCAATGTCAACCAAACAGAAATACAGGAAAGAAAACATCACGAAGAAAAGTCCCTTTTATTACTACAGCTCATTGTAAAAAGACTCAAATACAACAGTAACATGGAAGTAGAAGTACCAAGAAAAAAAGTAATCCACTAGTTCCGCTCCTGTCCACCTGCTTCCAAAGCTTTACTACCTTGTCGACTGCTCTGTTGTTGCTCTAGCACCCACCGCTGCTTCTGTCTTGGTTGCTCCTCCAATGCCTGCCGATCAACTGTGTGGGGGGGGGGGGTTGAACAGTCACGTGCCAGATGACCCTTCCTGCCGCATTCATAACACTTCCTGCTCCTTGTATAGATGGCTCTGTTCCTCTTGGACCTCTGCATCATTTGTCTACTGCACACAGATGACTGGGCTACTGATCGGAAATCATGCGGTAATGGAAGCAGCTCCTGAACACGCTCGTGGTGTAGAGCTACCGGTACAAATTCCACCCTGAAGAAGGTCTCTATGTCTCCCCAGGTGAAGGTCATCCCATCGCAAAACTGGAACAAGTCGCTCCACCATCTCTCAGCTGCTTCCTGAAGGAGGCTGGCAGCAAAGATCACCATGATGTCTGCTGGAGTACCCACTCTCCTGAAAACTCTCACCACAGCCTCCAGCCAATCCTCAGCCGCCTGTGGGTCTGTCTCTCCCTAGAACATGGGAGGCCTCTGGTGCTGGAACTCGTGCAGCGTGCTCAAGAGGCGTGTATCGCCTCATACTGGGGCTGGGGGCATTGGTGGCCCAACGTATGGTAGTACCGCTGGTGCCTCCGTTGGTGCCTCAACAGTAAGAGGGCCATGTACCGAAGCCTCGTCGCTCGGCAGGTTATCAGTACGTATATATTTCAGAGCTCTAGATGGTCTTTCGTGATAAGGCATCCTGAAAGAAACAGATGTGACATGGTCAAACGATTAATACCTAGTTAGGTGACCTGGTTTGATCTATTTTAAGGGAAAACCGTTGAAAACACACAGACAATTAATGTTTTCATGCACTGAGTCGGAAATCAGAAGTCAGGGTCCTGGTGTATGGATAAGTCGGTCGCCCGCACCAACATTGGACTCCCTCAACTAGAGACCACACTCGGTACCCTTAATGCTATTTCTTCACAGAAAGGAAAATATCAATGTTATAAGTTATACAGTAGAACTGACTCCTATGATACCAATTTATCACGACCCTTCCTCGGGGCCCGTGTCGTGACTACCCCAAGCCCGCCTTCCTTAGGCCAGGGGCTGGCGACTAGCACCAAAGGCGTAAATCCCAATAACTAGGAAGGCATTGCCTTTATAAAAGTAAACAAACACAACAAAGTACAAGCATAAGTAAAGCACTATGTACAAAAGAAAGTGATGAAAATTAAATGGGCTAGAATACAAACCCAACTGAAACTACAGCTACAACTAAATGAAAGCACAACAAAAAATACAAGAATCTACAAGAAAAGAAGTAGCTCCTAGGTCGTCCACCTCGGATCCTACCTGAAGGGTAGGTACAGATAGCCCAAATCTTGGATAGTCCACCACGGATCCTACCAGAAGTGTAGGTACACATTTCCCCCACAATGCTCTCTCCCGTCAACCTCCTCCGAGTATCATCTCGTCGTGAAGTCCACCTCCAGATACCGTCCAGTCCTCGAACCCTCGGCCTCTGTTATCACTTCCTGTCATCTGCAACCAACACAACAATGTGCGGGCATAGCCCGTGTAGGGGTGACTATACGATACTTAATAGGGACCCCGAGACCCTCAAGGCCTCTCTAAATCGAACAAGGATAACCACAAAGAAGAATCTCAACAGATAATCCTTACTTAGTTATAATCCCATACATATACCTATGTTATCAAGTAACCCATCTCAATCATGAGAAAACATAAAGGTTATGAAATCAACGGATATCCACTACTTAGATATATGCCCACACATATACCTAAGTCATCAAGTGACCCATCTCAGTCCTGAGGTAAACACATAGGTCATAGACTCAACTCAAACAAGGATTTTTCATTATCAAAACTGTAACTACTGAAGAGCCCCATCTCTAACGAGTACAATGATCCTATCACGACTCTGAGGTACTTATCACTAACATAAGACTATTGAGGTACTCCTTCTACCGAGTACCGCGGGTCATCCACCCAAACACAGTAGTGCTTCCCGCCGGAGTCTGCCACCCAAACATAGTAGTGCATCCCCCCTAATAGCATGTAGAGGTACTTCTCCTGTCGAGTACCACAGGTCTGCTCCCTGCTACCAGGTGCTCCATCTGCCATGGGTCTACACCCAAACACAGTAGTGCTCCATCCACTGGGCTAGTCGACTCACTCCAAGTCGAGTCGGTCAAGCAGTTGTCAGGTCTCAGCTGGCTACACGGTCTCTGTACTCCTTACGCTCGTCTCTAGGAGGGTCTGATCCACGAGCTACCGGTCGATACTCCAAGTATCACAAAGTCCCATGAATAAGTATCTCAAGGGACCACCTCATACTAGGGGTCGCAACGCAATAGACGGCGCATCAATTAGACGCCTGGTCTGTGAGTTATTATCCTTTTCATCCTAGGGGTGCAGTTGGTTTCGTGTGAAAACCAACTCGATTGTATCTCAATTATATCCCGACCTCTAATAGGGTATACTCATAGGTACCTATTCTGAACGTGATCACCAATGCCACTGACGGTTCGTCAAACAGACGTCCGGTCTGAAAGTTATCATCTTTTCTGTTCTAGGGGCCTGGTTGGATTTCGGGTTCAATCCAACCCGGCCACTAACCAACTGCGTCCAATACTTAAGAGAATTATCCCATAAGTTTCGTCTCGTCATGAGGAATCCAAAAACGTTTATGGTACATCTATCGAACGTCTAGAGCTCATGTTATAAGTGTTCCACTCCGAGGGCCCGGTTGGTTTCGTGCTCGAACCAACCCGTCTGTACCCAAATTTCTCCGAAACCTTGAGTGTAATATACCAAAACGACTGCCTCGATCCAACTATTGCATCATAACTGACGGTGTATTGATCGGAGGTCTGTAGCCCATTTTATGGTTGTTTGAACGAAAACAACCCGACAATAGGGGATTCGGGTCCGGCCCACTAGGGAGCGGCCCATTCCGTCATCGCCCATTGATCCTCACGTCAAATAAAAAAACTGCGGCCTCTTCGTGGTTTTCCGGTGCAGCATGATGGCTCTGTGTCTTTGTTCGGCCTCCACGGTGTGGCATGACGGCGCCACGCTTCTTCGCCCATTCTTCTTTGTTTCTGCGCGGTGCGATGGCACCACGCCACCATCGTTCGAGCCGCAAAGAGTATGACAGCAAGGGGGAGGAGGGTTGGCCGTGTTTGTGCGGTCCGATCTCCTCCCTTTATAATGATAGATAGCGGCCAACAATTATTATTGAAGTTCGTTAAATAAAACATGAGAGAAGATTAAACCCCTACCTTGAAATTGACGCCGCACATCGACGAGTCGAGGAAGTCGAACGTCGCGGAGAACTGAGTCGTGGGGGTCGGACTTAGATTCTGTCGACCTCGGGGTGCGTCCGAGGAGGAAACGACATCTACTCACTTGTTGCGGGGATGAAGAAGGAAGGTACGTTGTCGTTGGTGATGATCACTGCGGTCGGAGACTTCCCTCTTGTCAAGGAGGAAAAGAAGAGTTGATGGTCGTTCTTTGTCAAGAACGTTCTTCGCAAGAGAATGAAGTTTTTCATGAAGGAGGAACTCTCGTATTTCTTCACACAAAGGCTCCCCTCAAAATATTTGCCAAGAAAATATTTCACTAAGCCTCATTCTCTTAAAAGATCTCCATGCCATTCAAAATGAATCAAAAGGTGACAAGTTTAATTAAATTCCCTTAGTTGGCTTATTATAAAGGGAAGTTTCCAAGGAATTTACAAGGGAGGTTTTAAGAGGTAAAGTGGGGTTATGGGGAGGTGAGGAGTTAGGGGTTAGTGTGGGTCCCACCACACTAAACCCTCCCATGGGAGGTTAGGTGGGTGTGGGACCCCCCCTCTAACTCCCCCTTTGTAGGATTAAATTCACCTTCCTTAGATAAATTTGTTCATAACAACATTTATCTAGGTTAAACAAATCCCATTTTTTAAACCTCAACATGCTCAAAATGAAACTACGAAAAAGTTCCCCCTAAGCAATTACCAGTGCTACGAGTTCATCGGTGCCCTCAGATTTCAATTCCTAGCAACGGGTCAAAATATAGAAAAACCGGTTCATTCGTTTACTGAACGTACCCGAGCTAAACTTCGGGAATTGATTCCGGCACACCGGGCCTCAGAATCAGGTGCCATCAGAAACCACAGACTCGTAAAATTCCAAAGAAATTTAGAAAAAAAATTTCCTTGAAATTTCCAGGTCTTTATAATATCAATCTAGGAAAAATTCAAAAAATGAAAAACTTTATTACATGGAAATTCTAAACAATTTAACTAAAAATTATAAAAAAAAATCTATTTGGACACATATCATCTCCAAAATGTGGAGTGATGGAAAGCGTTCTGCATCATGAGACATCTATTATTTAAGCCATAGAAATTAACCAAGATTACATTTCAATTTCAGCATGTTATGGTGGAATTGGAACTGAAAACCGTAATGGGAACCATTAAAATTTGAGAGGATAATATAAGAGTAATATAAAAAGTAATAGATAAAGATTTCTACCTCAAATATTTGCGTAGGAGGTGAACCAGAGGAGGAGGTGGGGAGGAATCCTTGGAGCAGCGTTGGCCGGGATATGAGGTGACCACATGGAGGTGGTTAGGTCGTGTTATTGGGGAGGTAGGATGGTAGTGCTGGACACGCATCAACATGGTGTTGTCAGATCCAACAGGGAGGTTTGCTAGGTGTGTCAGAGTTGAATTTGGTGGATGACTCGTGAGGGTAGGAGGAATAATGAGTGGAGGAGGAATATAGAGGGATTAAGAGGGGTGGAGGAATCTTGAGTGGAAGAGGAACAATGAGGACGATGAGGGAGGATGGATTGCGATGCAGGAGGTAGAAATTGTAGGAGGGGGAGGGTTTCTGCTATGGGAGGAAAGCCCGATCGTAATAATATTCAGATGATCTATTTTCACACCTAACAATTTTGGTGTTGATATTTCATACATATATCCACAGATCATTTAAACCATGTCTATAGATCCATGTTTATATATCATTTTTATTGTTGTGCAATTTAATTCCATTGAGACTTATACCATTTAACCACATGTTTTTTAATGTGTCGTATAAAAATACATATGGTTGTATTTTTTCATTTATTTACTTAATTTAATGTTTATTACAAAAACATTTAATTTTCTCTCTTTCAATGTTCTTTAGATTAAAATGTAACTAATGTTGTAAAGTATTTTTCTTCTAATTTTTAATGCTTTACAATAACTCTATTTCCTCCACATCCATGTTCTTAAAAAAACTTCACTTTTTTTTATACATTCTCAAAGGATTTTAAAAATTAATTTAGATCTATCCATTTATATTTACAATGGTTTCAAAATAGACTTTTTAAAAATTTTATATGTTTCATTTTTGAATCATTTTACCAAAGTGTAAAAGAATGTTTTTTTGTAACATTTACCCCATAACACCCTTTTCAATTTATCATAAAATTTATTCATGAAAATTTTTCATTTACAATTTTTATTTATTCTCTAAACTTGATCCTATTACATTTACTTTAATTTTTCAACAATAATAGTTTACAAAGGTTAAGGACATTTCTCCTTATTTTTAATGAAAATTGAAAGATATTTTTATTATGTAATCAAATGAGTATTTAATGGTTTTTTGATTTAAAAGTAAAATATAATTAATTTTTTATTCATGATTCAATACTTGGATATTATGGATGATTATGGTGAGCCCAAAATATTTATTTCTAATGCATTGGGTAATAATTTAGTCTATAATGAAAAACTATTGAAGGTAACAAGTTATGATACTCTTCTTAAAAGTGTTCTATAAATGATTATATAATATGTATAACTCTAAAAATTTATTAATCCTTTGTATTTATTATATTATTTCTTTGGGATATATTATTTTTATTTGAGAAATATTTGATTTTTTAATGTGGAAATGTTTTAAATATATTATAATGATTATTATGAAAAAAAAATCCATATTATGGGTTTCAATCTTTATCAGTGGACTAATGGGTTCCTTTATTTTTATATCACTTACTGGTTATTTCTTCCAATAGTTTCAAAATAAATCATAAAATATAAAGACATGTGAACACTATAAAAAGTAAAAATAATTCTACAATTTAAACACATATTATATTAAAAAAAACATTCTTTATTGAAATAAGGGTGAATATTTAAGAAAATATTTTTATAGAAAAAAATGTTCATTGTTTTCAATTTTCCAACTTATTATGTAATCTTTTTTTTAATAAATTAATATAAATAGAAAAATAGATCAATGTAATGTATGAATGTTAAATCGTTCATTTTACACACATGAGTATGGTTGTTTAAGAAAATTGGTGTTATAGTACCCTTACTAATCGTGATAAACTTTCTGATACAGAGCATGCTTGCACACCCAATTTAGTTGTCATTATATCTTTCTCCCATTGAAATTATCATACCCAGAAATCCCTGTAACAGAAAAAATAATAATTTTTAATAACCTAATTACTACTTAAAAAATTATTATTTTGAACCTCAAAATATAAAAAATTCTTCATCATAAAGAATTATATTCTATTTAAACAACTAATATTTATAATAGAATATCATTATAATAAATAGTTTTCCAATAAAAAAATCTAATATAAAAAATATATAAAAAATCATAATATATAATAATTTAATATATATATATATATATCATATTTATTAATATAAATATTTTTATTGTAGTAAAATAATGAAATATATGACATTGTAATATAATTTACATGCACAAAATAATTTACCTTTGAAAAAAAATGATGAAATTTTTTTTTTGATTCATAAAAAAAGTTTCATTGAATAATTTAGTTAATATCATTAAGAAAATATAATGATGGAATATTTTTAACAGTTTGATAATATTTCAAAAACATGTGGAAGATTTTATTATCATGCATAAAATATTTTATATATCCAAAAAATTTAAAAATAATTTTTGAACACAAGAAAAATAAAATTATCTAAAATCAACATAAACATTCCAAATTCATCGAATCAAAGTAGAAGTAAACTAGGAATCACATGACATATAGAAAAAGACAATGGAAGGGTTTAGAAAAATTAGGATCGTTATACATTCAATTACAAATAATCTTTATATCTTATTCCTCATGTATTTTAAGGATAAATATTTTGTATACATTTCACAATATATAAATATAATCTATATCAACCTATTTATTGCTACAAATTATAAATATTTGATCTTGATGGGAAAAATGAAATATAACATATATTCGGTTTAAATTTCATTCTTTTTTGTGAATTTTTCATCACTATTTTACCTATGATATTATATATAATTATGAATAAAAATTATTATCTTGAAAAACATTATTGATGAGGCTCTTAACATAGAAAAGAACATTTAACCTTTATAAAAAAATATAATTAAATCTACGTCCCTATCAAATAGAAGTGTATATCATGTGAATAAATCTCCTTCTTGTTCATATGAAACTTTTATCTAAACATATTGAAATATTGTCTTTTTTATAATAATAAAATCACTATCAAAATCATGACCATGATACATTGATTATTAACTCATGTTAAGAAAAAAAATATATTCAATCATCACACTCAATTAAATAATTCACATACTAAAGGTTATGTTCCATTATCCTTATCACATGATAAATTTAAGGTCATGAGATAATTAAATATATATAAAAAGAATGAATTCTCTAATGAAATTCATTGTTTTTATTCACTCATGGTCTGTAATGTTTCATTGCAATCTTTATAATGATATAATTTTGTGTGATGAAATATATTTCTTTGGTTTTATGTTATTATTGGTGGGAGATATATAATTATCTTTTCTGACAACATAAAAAAAATTCATTGTTATAGTGTTCAATGATACAATAAAGATATCTGCTGATATCATTGCACGTATTTTGGAATTTATCCATTTTAATATCAATATATGACATAAAATATCAATGATTAATTCCATAAAATGACATATATTTTTCTTTTTTATACATAGTAACCAAGATTATGTTGTTGTTCATGATATAGTATGTCATGATTTTATAAATTTTTCATTTCTTAATATAATTATCTTGTTGTAAATTTATTATAAATCACAGAATTAAAGAAATATAAATAAATTCCAACAAATTATTAATTATTTGAAATATAATTAATAAAATTTACATAAATATTTAATAATTGAGAAACAATATACTGGTAATTATCATTTAAACCATTACCAATGTGGTTTTGTAATGCCCACATCAAATATAGTTTTCTTCATGTCATATAAAAAATGATTTTTCAGACATTATCAACTCCTATATAAATTTTCTTTAGAAAATTAAAATTAATATAATTATTATTTAAATAATATAAATAATATAAATATTATTATATAACATGTTTTAAAAAAATATTATATGTAAAGAGTTATTTTTATAGCTATATATTTTATGAAATATGAGAATCTTAATTTTGTCAATGTTATTTTTATATATTAATTATTAAAATATGTAGACTATATATGAAATTTTATAACTTATTTAATTTGAAATTATAAAATTTTCATATTCATGTCAGATTATACTCCTAATTCAATTTATATTATCCAAGTTTCATGATTAGATCTCAAGATGTGTCAAAAGGGAATTTTTAAAAAAGATTGAAAAATGAGATGAAAAGCACTCTTTAGAAAAATAATGTTTTAAGGATTAAACAATTTTTATTTTTATATCATGAATAATAGAAACTATTGATTAATATTAAAAGATTACATTGAAAAATATATATTTTAATTTATATATAACCATTCACCAATTGTGATAAATTTAATTTATTTGTATAGAGACACATTTCATGAAAAACCCCATTTTTCATAATAAAAAATCTTTTTCAATGAATTGATTTTTATATTGAATTATAATAAATAAATAAAATGCTATTTCATTTTATTAATTAATTAACCATAAATGTTTCATTATTTATTTATATTTATTCATACCCACCATTTTTTATGGCTACATTATTATGGTCACAGTTAAATAATATATTCATAGTAGATCATGTATGTTGAAACTCAGGGATTCCTATAATAAAAGCTTCCAATGAAATTTATTTTATGTTAATAAAATATAAAATGAAATATAGTGGTTTTACATTGTACCATTTTAAATAATATCACCATTATAATTTAATAACTATGATATAAATAATTGGTGATACTTTTAGCTCAACACATCCCCATGTTCCCACGTAGCTTCCTCAATTTTATGATTTTACTAAAAAATATTAATTAGGTGAGTGGATTATTTCCATGAAAAATTCTGTATGATCTATAATATCCAATGATTTTTCATTATATGATATATATTCAATTAAGTTAATGAAAACTATGTTCAGTACTTGTGATAGATTAAGCATGTACTTCCTCATGGGAGATATGAGGAATACTTCATTAATTGGGTATAGATTTTGTGGAAGCACCAAGTGATAATATAAAATCCTGACAAGATAAATAATCATGAAGGGGAAAATATGCCTCTAGATAACCCTTCCCTTAATTCCAAATATAATTACCTTATTCTATGTAGATATTCAAAGGAATCCTTGAGCACCAACTTCAAACAATAGATCTCATCGATGATTTTTATAATAACTTTTCTATTGAATCAAATATTACTTTATGTATTGTTGACTAGATAAAACCTTCAATTACATTTCCTTAGTAAAACAGAGTCCTAGTATCTTTCATTATCTAACTTCATTCTATCACATTGGATTTATAAACTTCTTTCTAAATATGGAATCATAATAACCCATATGAATACATGAGTGAAAGATATTAGGAAATAAAAATGAACTAATTTATGGTATTGTTAAAAATGACTCTCAATATGTATTCTATATTTTTAATGGTTTGATGAGACTAAACATCTATCCAAATATGATAAATAGTATTTAAACACAACTCTCTATCCTATATTACTAAAGAATTCCCCAGAATGACAATGTAAAATTAAGACTCTAATCAAATATAGTATAATTTGACACACTATGCAACCATCCCACAACGTTAATGTATATTATAGAACATTGATAATAAGGTAAATGTTATCTTATTTCAATAAAGCTAACTTATTTTATATGTCAATTGACTGCAACCAATATAGCATTAATCCCATTAGATGTTTCATAGATATTGATGATGAATTCCATAGTGATGTTTTCATATCTATATTAAAGTATGGGTAATAGTTGTTAAATACCATTTGAATTAAATTTCAAAACAATTACTTGTACATATACTGGGTATCAAGATATGTATTATATAATTTCCCTTTTCTTATTATCCCACACAAGAATATTCTTTCATATCACTACACATATTCATATTTCCAAGATGAATAGAGAATGATTAAATTGGAGCTTCATCTTACAGATTTTTGTAAAATTATGCCATAGATATGACCCATGATGAATTGATAATCCTTATAATAATATTATGATCTTGGATAAACTCATGAAAATTTCACACCTTCTTCCGTATTTCCACATCTTCCTTTTATTCATTATTCATATTCTTATACATGGATGGTAGGACATTCATTTGATAAATATAATATTTTCCCCCCTTACTCTTGACTTCATGATCCATCTACTGAAATTATGTAAATATTTCAACTTGTTCAATCCATATTATGGAAAAAATAGTTTTCTCTCTCATACTCATTGAAACATCCACCGTTTTCTCCTTCCCAGAAGTGGTAATTTGTGGAGAAATAATAATCTTTGATTAACTCTAACCTTTTTTTGTTCCTATTCAAATATATCTTATTAAAAGTATACATAAGTATTTTATGTTAAGTATATATACAACAACATTCATATTACATATAATTCCAGTATATATTCAATGAAAAAAATACAAATTCCTACTCCAAACCGCGAGTCAAGAAATTATTATCATGATTTATTTATTTGAAAGAGTATTTTACAATAATCATGTAATTTTACATTATGATGAATCACATTCCTTTCATTAAATTGAAACTATTGATTAAAAATAATTCACTACTACAGGGTACTATAAGAATTATAGATCTAATTAACCTTCCATTCATTTCATTGAATATCTACACATATTGATTTGTCCAAATGAACATAAACTACTTCAGATTAAACATGGTGAGTAGATTAGATAGTCACGAGAAATTTGTCAAAAAGTGTTGCTGGTATCCATATATCTATAGAAACCTATGTATTTTGATTATACTGGTTGGCCTTGTAAATTTAACAGTAACTTCCATCCTTGGAGGATCCACATATATACCATCACATGAGATTATATGACCCAATATTGATTATTTATAAATAAAAAACTCACTCTTGGTAAATTTAGATTATAAATTATCTTTCATATGTTTTATCATAAAAATTCTCAAATGATTTCATACAATTATTTTATATATGAATATATAATAATATCATCTATAAGTCTAAAAAAACTAATAAAATTAATATCATGAGACTCAAATCATTAAATCCATGAAAATATCTAGAGTATTGGAATGTCCAAAAATCATTAAAATAAAATAATAGTGATAATGACTCATACATAAGGCTATCTAGGGTATATCAATATTCTTTATCCATATATGATGATATCTGGATCGATGATATTTCAATAGAAAATTTATATCTCTATGTAATTGTCCAAAAGATAAATTATACGAGATATTTGTTACTTTTTCTAAATGGTGACCTTGTTATGTTCCTAATACTCAATAAAAATATTCATTGACCCGTGATTCATAAAATATAAATGAATAGGTACACCCCAAGGGGAAGAAAAGTTATAAAGGTATCCCTTCACTAGATTATACTAGAGTAGCATCTGTAATTATAAAAACACAACCATTTCCATTCTATATATTGTCATTGGAATAGATATATCACCATGTATGTGATCAATCAAAAACATAACACCAGGATTCTGGGGATGACTATTACTTTTCTCATGATATTCACTAGCATACTCATGAATAATAATCATATTTTTAATCTTGTCTTTCCCTCTAACCATTGATATAAAACCTCCTCATGAGTAGGTAGAGAAACTAATATGGGTGAATTTTTTTTATTAGGCTTTCCATTTTATCCACACATTACGTAATGATTAATGGTTCATTCAAAATATTATATGTACCATTTCATCACAAAAATTAATATTGACTCCATAATGTGAGAGACAATTAATAAAAAAAATTATAAAATTCAACTAGGGGAAGAATAAAAAAATTATTTTTAATAATATTCCATCAAACATATATCGTAATAGTTCTATATACCTGAGATGAGGACATCCATCTATTAGGAAACTTCAACATGAACTAAATATAAAATATTTGAGTTGGTGATGTGAAAACATCAAAAAATTCCTTAGATATAAATTAGTTTATTGGAATAGACTCAAAGTAAAATAGTATTAATCCTATAGTGGATGATAATTATAAAATTCCCCATATATCAAGGAACATCTGGTTCAATTTTTGTAATTACATGAGCATAGAAATCACCCTAGGATTTATTTGCATTAAGTTTCCATGCGGTTTGGGTAATTGGTTTGAATAGTTCCCCATGTCCTTACAGTTAATGAATTGTACTTCGATGGATTATCCCTAACACTTGAATTCATTATCATGGTGTAATTTTTCTACACACATAATTCAATATCTTTTTCCATTAAAGCATATACCATGGTGTTTCCTTAAACATGTATCACATGTTAGGAAATTTCCCATTCTCAAATTCCCCTTATTTATTTATTATCTATATTGGCCTATTCTTCTCTTTATTCCCTTATAAGTAAAAACAATTTGATAATTATTTCTCATTCTTAACCGGAAAAGATACAATATCCTCATATAATGTGAATGTTTATGTTACTAGTATCTAGTAAACAATTTTCATAATTCCATAAAATAACAAAAAATATTTCTCATAGGATTACGTATGTAGTCCACAATATTCCTCACAATCCTTGTAAGGTTAGTATCATATATAGAAATATTTTATTATTCCTTTTTTCATATAATCAAGACTTCTTTTTTCATATCTTCTCATTGTTCATTAAGAATTTTTTTGAGAAGTAACATAAAATCATTCCATTAATAGATCACAATTTCCTCCTTATATATTGTGTTTTTAATTAGTAACCACCATTTATCTACATCCCTTGAGATATAATTAAATTCCATGATAACCATTTTTATTCCATTAATTCCCAATCTGAGAAATATTTTCCCTATGAAACTTATATATTGATCATCTATAAAGGGAATTTTATCCCTATTTAATGAAGGAGGATTTAGATGGATGGTTTAGAATAAATTTATACCACCAGGTTTTGGATCAACTGTTTTTCCGCAAAATCATGATTATTGGTCATAACCTCAACCATATGCCCTAAAATAGTTATAATTTTATCATCTCCAGCTACATATATTGATCCAACATCATTATATTTCCCAGTAGATAAATCTTAACATGGATTGTATGAATTAATAAATTTACCATTACATACTATAGGATTGATTTATAAATAAATCATTTCACAATATTGAGTTATAAATTTATGAAAAATAAGGAATAATTTCAAATCTAGTGAAATGCTTAACAAGATTTGAAAATTTATGCATGACTAATCTGCGAATTCTAGTCATTGTTTCTGTGATAATTTTCTTAAATATTAAAAAAATAATTTTGATTATTTATTATTGGATTGTAATGAAATATTAATTAAATATCTAATATACCCTAGATGTATCGATATATCTTTATAGAAAGGTAACACTCATTGTGCGCCATAATAATGGTCAATATGTACTCAACAAACTCAATTCGTAGTTATTACCAACATAAGGATCTTTTTAAAAACTATGTAAAATTTTATATTCCAGAAATAGATTTATTTATAATAAAACAACTTAATATCAACCTTAAAAAATATTTAGTATGTTATCCTATACATATACATATCATAAAGTACATTCATAGATATATGTACCCTAATCTATGTTTTTGGAAATACTTGTCTCAAGTTATCTAATAAACATGGACAGATACCAATTATAAAGAAACTTACACTTGTAGTCTAGAGCCAATAGGTACATTATTACATTAGTAATAAATACAATTCATAAAATCCCAAACGATGTCATATTTTGTTATTAATTATAAACTAGGTACATACTTAAATCTAAAATTAAATTTTAAAACATGAAACATATTATTTTCTTTGTGAACACCATTATTAACTTTATAATTTCTTTACATATCTATCAATGTAGATAGACAAGAATCATAGGGATGTGAAATAGGTAAAATTTTTGAAATTAGACTCTCAGTAAGGGTTTAGGTATAACAGAATCTTACAAGGAATAAATAAAATTGAATGAATAAATTATGAATATATAATTCAATAAAAAAATTACATGTGCTAAAAACATATCAATGGATATAATAACAATTAAAATAATCATATGGTCATCAATAAATTATTTCTTAATGATATAATGTTTAATTTGAAAAACTAAAACCTACCAATGAGCCCCCATTCTGAGATGTCGAAAACATTCCGTCAAGAACTCCTATAATAACATCTTACAAAAAAGGATAAGGCATCATCCAAAAATCTAATTTAGATTTTCTTGTTATACATATTGATGAATTAGTAGGATATATAATTATTGGCCCCAATAATCAATTAATAACTCTTGTGAGTTATATATATGAATAAAAAAATATAACAAAATCAAAAATCCTTGAAAATCAATTATCAACATTATTGGATTAATAGGAAAATGGAACATCAATAATTTACCTACTCAAAAATTACTGCCAAATATATAAATTTATATAGAGGATTTTATTTTTTGATTATATCTCCATTAAAGAATAATATTCATGAAAATATTTTGACATAAATGAAATAAAATCAAATATCACTGTAAAATTTCATGAGGAATTTTCCCCATTCAAATAAAAATAAACAATCCAGAAAATTAAAAAATATTAAAGAAAAAATATAAATTTAAATGAAACATGTAAACATATAAAATAATCCTATAATAACTATTATTTTTTTATGTTGTTAAATTTCAATAATGTTGTATAAGTTTGAAAAATACTCCATTCACCCTTTTAAAAAACGAAACCTTGTTTTGATAACGATAAAATGATCAATTATAAATAAAATTTTAAAAATCAAAACATATAATAAAATATATTTAAGAAATAATTTTATGATATTAAAAATATTCTTTAAAAAATTATATGGAAAATATAGAAATTGATGAAAAATATTCATGTTAGAGTAGTAATAAAAAGTCTGTTCTACCTAACAAAAAATACATCAATATCTTGAGTCCATAAAAAGAAGAAAATGAACAGAAAAAATTTAATTTATATTATTATCCGGGGAATATGAAAAATTATAAGTTTTAAAGTAAAAAAATAAAATAATTATCCCAACATGGAATTAGAAATAAACAATCTTGAATAATGATGAGATTTTGAAATAAACCCAGGTCTGACATTTTTTTCATGTGTTAAAACATCCTATATATAAGTAAAATTTATTTTACATCAATTATAAAAAATAATAATATATATCATACCATATATTATTTACTTATAACCCTTTTCACCCATCTACTATTAATTCTTTACTAAAATTGCCACTCCTAGTGATAACTGCTTTGAATTTTAGCTTTGTTTTAGTTCTGTAGTTTTTGTACTTGAGATTTGATCATGATTCCCTCATCTACAGAATGATATCCATGATATAAATATCATGTATATTTATTATATATTTATTTATAGCCATCCATAAATTATATATAAGTAAATTGGATGACATAGTTCGAGTAGACAGTATGTCGTACATATGCATGAATGTTGTTTTCACATGTGGACGGATGGAATGAAATGAATTTAAATAATTATTAAATTTGAATAAATAATTATTATATCATATATATCACACACATAGATATATATATATATATATTAAATTAATCATTATTTCCATCCATGTAATGAATAATTGACGAACGGATCACACCACTACGAGGAGGTGGCAGTCCACATGTATTAATGATTGATGTTATCATCTTCTAAAAAATTATGTGGTTAGAAGGAAGATAAGATATTATAATTATACCAGATTTATTATTTAATAAACATTATATAAATAAAACCCATCCATTACATATGGTGATGATAAATGAATTGCATCGCTACTTGTATATAGTTTGTCGTATGTATGGATGATCGATACTTTCCATTCACAATTGATGGAAAATATGTTCGATAGTGGAGGTTTCATAATATTAGTGGCATTTTAATATATTTAGGATACCTAATTTATTATTTTATTATAAATAACACGTATTTAGAGGAGTTAAAAGGATAATAAAAAATAATTTTTTTGGTCATGGTGATTACATCATCATTAAATTTACTCCATTATATATCCTCTTTAGTAGCCTAGTGGTAGTCTTTGGGAAAGACCATAACCTATATATATTTTCCAAGTGTGTTTAAAAGATAAATAGTTAGGTTTTTGTCAAACTATATGGATCAGGGAAATTATATGATTTGAGAGAAAGGGGTTTCCTATAATAAGTGTGGGAAAGGACAGACATTGAATTTTTAATAAGATTAAAATATAAATTAGTTTCCCTCAATAAATATGATTAGAAATGGACATAGATTAAGTGAAAAATATTATATGGTATGTAAACAACCATACATTGAATTTTATAATGGTTTTTATGACATTTACAATATTATCTTTTGGATTAAATCCTTGGTTAACTAATTTTAATCATAAGTGTGGTAATGAAATATTAAAATTGAAGGGTTTTAATTTAAATTATACTATTAAAAAATGGCTCATAAATATAAAAATGATGATATATTAGAACATATAACATCTATATTGACATAATTACCTATTTTTGTTTTTTATATAATTCAATAAAATATTATTTTCATAATATATCATCAATGCAATTTTTGATAAAATTCATTCAATTGGACATAAAATTCATCAATACAAATAAATAATAAGAATTTAAACCTTTAAAATATAACTAATAGGATATAATATTATATAAAGTTCACTAAACACTATAAATCTTTGAAATAGTATTTTCATAATATATTTAAAATCAATATTTTTATTTTTTATATTAATTGAATAAATTCTATATCAGTTTCATGTAAGAATTTTTGTTTAATCTATAATCACTAAAAATTATAAACAAAATACCATCATGAAAATAATTTCATTATTCTCAGAAATACAAATAAAAATCATCCACCAGTATCTTTAATCCTTATATGAACACAAAAGAGATACTTAAATGTAAGAGAGTGAAATTTTATATTTTTCATTCCCATTAATTTTATTTATGTAATTTTAAAATATAAGTGTCCCTTGAATAACTAAATTTGAATAGTAATAAATTATTTTGAACTTTAAAAAATAATTTTATTTTAGGTTAACTTAATTTTTCCATTATTTTGGTGAACATTTTTACTATAGGTAGTATTTATATATACCGATAATAAAAGTGTTCGACATAACAAAATTTAATAATGATGATTCTAAATATGGTATCCATTAATAAATATTCAATTTCTATAATTGTATGAAAATAATTTTAAATTATGTTTACAAAATGTGATGAAAACCTGTTTTTAGAAAAATACACTTTTTATGCATAAAACTGGATTTATTATTATCCCATGCCATGTAAAAACTCTAGAAGATTGGTAAAAAACGTGATTAAATATATCATATAGATGATTTATTAAAATCATTTACCAATAGTGATAAATTTCATTTTTAGGATAAAAACAGATTATACATATAAAAACAAATTAAAAAAAACTACTTCTCTTTTTCCATTAAATGATTATTATTTTTATTTATTCAAAAAAATTTGGGAAAATGATATTTTAATTGAGAATTAGAAAAAAATAGTGGAAAATTGTTAATGGGATAGACATAAAACTATGATCATCATGATACTCTCAAAGGCCAAGTTTATGTTTAATCATTGAGCCAATTCATTACCCCTCATCATGTATTGCATTCCAATTTCCTCTTCCATGCCCATACCCTTGAATTATATGGTGACTTTATATCATCCAATTTCTCACTTGTGGTAGGATCCCTTCAATGTAACAGATATCAGATTCCATTTTACTCACATCTGGATGAGCCATGATCGTCATAGAAAAGTCATCAATTTCAATACTTCTATCTATGTGGGCATGAACCATATTTGTTGAATCTATACCTTTCAAATGATTAATTGATACATTCTCATAATTGTTAAATGAATCATGAAAATTAAATATGTTATCTTGTGGATCATTCACTTCATATTCCAAAGAAAGTGTGTTGTTAAATTCATTATTATGAAATAATGAAACCCCATCAACCCTACTATTTGGAGACCACTTGCATATTTTCATTATGAGATAATTATTTCGTTTTTTGAGAAAAGATTTAACATTAATAATATTTTATATAGAAACCTATACTCTACCATTAATTCCAGTTCTCTACACATTATTCAAGGTGATATCAAAATCATCAGTTGTTTGTGAGGGGATATACCCAAGATGCTTACATGAAGGTTCCCTATAGGGAGGTAATGGGGTGAAACTCGTATCCATTGGAAACCAGAAAATGAAAGGGGGTATAACAGGACCCACAAAATAGTGTCTAATTCAAATAATTTTGTTTCATTTAAACATTTAATATAAATTAATCCTTTCATTTAAGATGTTACAATATAATAAAATTAATGTCCTCTCAATTATATTAAGTCTACAAACACACATGAATATAAACACCATGAAAAATGATGTTGGGAAATAAAAAATGAACACCAACCTTTTACAAAATTAATAAAATTATTCATGTGATAAAATATACTTCCAAAGACCATCCAAGCACTTCTAGTATCATATAAAACATTTTAGGCCCATCCCATCTCCTTGTTTAAGAACATTATCTAAACACGCTTAAAAAATCACGAAAATCTCCCAACATTGAACTATTAAATTATATAATAATTTGTAAAAAGACATGATGAATTTTTTTTTAATTTAAAATAAAATCATATGAAAATTCATTTTCACAATGTAACTTTAATGTAATGATGATATATCAAATACTGAAGGCATCCTAGGTCGCCCTATTTTTTCGAAAAAAAAATACAAAATGTACTCATCTATCTTCATAATGATCATATTTAATTAAAACAAAATCACAAAACTAATAACCCAAAATTATAGAGAAGAAAAAAATGTGGTCAACAGATGTTACCAAAGTCGAAGATGTATCTAAAACCATCAAATAATGGCTTCAAAAAATCCCCTAATCAAGGTAAGATATGACCTAATGAGAGTATATAGGGACTATCATGCATAGAGAGGTGGAAAATTGAAAGGGATACCCCCTTAAATATTTACAAGGGATGGTAAATTGGCAATTTTTAATGAGATGTATAGTCTTGCCACATGATTTTACAAACCATGCACTAACCATGAAACTCCATTATCTACGGAAAACCACATCCGTGGTTTTTTTCATACCATATATGAACTATTCCACCACCTCTATAACCTCACATGGAATCCCCAAAAATTCTATATGGTTTGACCATAACCATGATCTAACTATATAAGCGAACTATGCTCCTTTAAAAATAAACTGAATATTCATCGAGCATTAGGATGAAATATGGTTTCCCCAAAACCATGATCCAAAAACCATGATCGATGGCAATAATTCTATGAAAACCCTCAAGAAATATAATAATCTCTCAATTATTACACATGATACAACCTAATCCTCATTCATATTCTAAAAACATCACATTAAGGATGCATTCCAACACTCTAATTTTGGTTCAAGTCAACTTTAAGAATTCAACATGTAAAATATTTG
Source organism: Viscum album (assembly GCA_963277665.1). NCBI lineage: Eukaryota > Viridiplantae > Streptophyta > Magnoliopsida > Santalales > Viscaceae > Viscum > Viscum album. Next base: position 1,146,515,077 of record OY728121.1, on the reverse strand, counting down.
AAAATTAAAATTCCCTTGAAAAATATCATCTCACAAATAATAAATTTATTGAAAAAATATATAGGATTAAATAATAACATTTAATATAATTACACAATATTTCTAGAAAATAGTTTTTAGAAAAATAAAGGATTTATGCGTAAAAAATCTTCTTAAAATAAGCTAATAGTTAATTTCGGTAATATTTTTATGATAAAAATTAAAAATTGAAGGAATTTAGAATTTTTGATCTATAAAAAACCAAATGGAACTTTTAGACTATAAAATTAATGGAAAAGACCCCAAAATAGAATATAATTTGGATAAAATGAAATTTATTTTCCTAAAAGGCATGAATGGGTTATCAAATTCAAAATAATACTTTTTTTTATTTTTAATGCCATTAAATTTTCTTGGTTAAAAACCACACAAACAATAGGCTAAATGAAATTAATATAAATAATTTAAAGCCATACCCCTTACTTTAGTCCTAGTATTACTTTTTTTAACCTATCTATGGTGAAACATATTTACCACAGTTTCTATTCATATTAACAAAAAAATAAAAGTGTCATATTTACAAATTTTTTTTCTCATGCTACAAAATATGTAATCAATATTTTAATACTAAATTTATAGAATTAGGTAAACCCAATTTTAATATATGTTCATAAAATGAAATGATTTTTTTAAAATTTGTTTTTAGATGAGAAATGAACTTATACCAAAATCATGTATAATACTGATCACTATGAAATTAATTAGTTTAATTATATTATGAGGATAATTATATAATGTGAATTTTAAATTCAAAAAATAAAGGGACTTATATGACTCCAGACTTAATGAAAAGAAATTATATTGTTACAAAAATATGTAATTTTGACCAATCACTTAAAAATAAATCATTTCAGTAAAATCAAATCAATTTACCCTATGATAATATTTACCTAATGATTTCAAAATATATATTAATCTACTAAAATAAAGTTTCAAAAAAAGGTATAAATTATTTAAAATTCAACCTCCAAAATTAAAAAAAATCATTTTAAAAGAAATCAAATATTTTAAGAAAAAATGAAAACAATGAAAAATATGGTAATTATTTATTATAAAATAATAAATAGATTTGATTTCTAAAAAACCTTTATACATATTTTTCATAGTATGGTTATTCTTATTTATAACACTAACATTGTTGATGGGAAATAAAGGTCACACCAAATTGAAAAAAAATTACAATATATAAAAATTCTATTAATGCTCAATATATCATGTTAAGAAATATATATATATATTTTATTTTTTAAGAACGATTTTTATTGGTGTCACATATCATTCCTTGGACATATACATTATAGTATTTTTAAATAGTTTATTACATCAATGATCTCCAAAAATAGTTCCTAGATAAACTTTATATTGTATGATTGATGTAGAATACCCAAAGTTGTTATCAATAAACACGACTTCGAATTGATCAAAAAACTCACAAAATAAAGACTTAATTTTATCCATGGTCACGGAATGAGTGGTCATAAAAAAGGGACTTACAATGAACTCAAAACATCCATAATTAAATTATAAATACTTATTTGTAATATCCTCATCCTTCAGCTATGTCTGATGATATAATGACTGTAAAATGATATTTGAGAACTAGGAAGTTCCCTTCAACTAATCAACCATATACTCAATCAATAAGTTGGGATATATAATTTTTATTGTCACCCTCTTCAACTGATGATAAGAAAAAAAATTATTATTATTATCTACCTTATTCACAAATATAACTATATAATCCTATGGATATGCCCTAAGAAAAATAAAAAATAATTTTAAAAGATCATCATTTTTAATATGATTCTCCCACAACTTAAAAGGTGTTATCCTATACAGGGACATTGATTTTAGTGTATCGCCATTTAGTAACTGTACATTAAACTCAATCTCCATCATGAATTAGTCCAAATACCCTCATACCGGGACACGTGAGCCAACACTGACATATCCCTAAGGGTGTCCCCAATCCCCATGTGGTAGTGACTAGCACCTAGAATGATACATGATAAAAGTGGGAACAGTTTAGTTACAAAATAAGTGAATAAATAGATGAATATCTATATACTAAATACTACAAATGAAGATATTACCTGATACTCAAATAGGTATATGAGAACCCAAAATAGTACATAATTAAATTAATTTTAAATAGACAAGATTATACTAAAACATCCCAAATTAATTGAAGCTCTAACCCTAAAGGGTCATGAGAAAAAACCTCTTCTAAGAGGTCCATTCCCTTTTCTTGGTCCTGGAATAAGAAAATATACAATTTCTCGAAAGAAAATTTATGGTTATTTTTAAATACTAGTACAATCTCACCTTGTGTCCCATAATAAGATTCCACAAAAATTGAATTGAATCAGGCATTCAATTTTTTATAAAAATGTCGTTGAAATACATTTTCATATTTATAACAAACCATTCTTTCCATTTCAAATAATAGAAAAAAATTCAAGTAATGGGTTAATAAAAATATAATATAACACAATTTATATAGGTCATCTGTAATGATTACAAAAGCATCACTATCAATGTAATAAAAAATAATATTAGTCACAATAAGAATCATGGTCATATGCCCAACTGTATGATAGTTACTAGTTAAATACTCTCACAATATCATCTCAATGATCATGGAAATGTATACACCTGTACCATAGGCTAAGACATATTGGATTCTTCAATATCCCATCTGATATAAGATCCTCCTATGAAATTTTTGTTAGATTTTTAGTTTTTAATTCATTTTTAGGAAATTATCAGCCTAGAATGATTTTCCTAAATAACCTACTAACTACCCTTGTATTCATGTTCTCAATCCATCAATCAGTAATGGGAAAATAATCTATTGTTTTTTTAAAATTCCATTCCCCCATTTTCAGTTTAGACACTGAAAATCCATTTAAAAATAAAAAATTATGTTAATTTCTTTATTTCATTCAGTTTTAAACTTAAAATATCATAGGTTTTATTATTTCTATTTAATCAATTTCCCTAAAATCAATTAAAAAATTCCACCAATTTCAAATTATCACTGAAATCTGAATTCCATTCATTTTTTTAGTTTATTCAAAAAATTCCACACAAAATCAATTTCCAATTACAATTTACAAGAAATTGGGTTTTCAAAACTCAATTGAAAGCAACCTAAGTCAAATCAAACAAAAAAGGGTTTGTTGAATGAAAAATATCAATGGAACCAACTACCTTTAATCATGATAATCACGTAACAGAACACTCGTAATGAGATTTTATAAAGAAAAATGATGGAAGTGGAGATATTTAAAACAAGCCTAGAATCAAGACTCAAATTAACAGAGTTTAGTTCATAAACTACATGTCTATCTTACAAATAATATGGTGGAATGAAAAATAGAGCAAGATAGATGGAATGGGAGGAGAACCATTTATTGGAGAGGGATCGAATAAGATCCTCTATGATGTGATCTTCATATAAAGTGGATTTTATGAGGTAAAATGGTTTTTTAAGAGACACTCTGACCCTGGAGCTCATTATATATCGATTTTGGGTTCATATGGATGTAACAAAAATATGGTTTAGTAATTTTTTAATTATTTTTCAGAATAAAAAATCTTCTTCCACATGGTTAGTTGGGTAGGGACGCATGGTTAGACAATATTCCATTATAGTACCCTCTCTACTAAGGTGGAAATATTCAACCATGTGGGCACTTGATCTATGAAAACATGTTCCAATTATGAAAAACCTCACTACTTGGAATTACAATGTTTTCACTAGGTGGGAACATGGTTTGAAAAACCCTTACTCCAATAGTGTACATCTAAATATCCCTCAACAAATTCCCAAATTTCACCCACAGAACACTAAAATATGATCCAACCAAGTCATGATAAAAAATAATGAGAAAGATTACTTGAAAATTAGTAATATTATGTTACTATATCATTTTTAGGTGTTATAATTACAAAATATTCCATAAATACATTAGGTCACTCTTCCACAACCCTATCATGTAACACCACTTGATCCTTAAATGACCACAATGTCAACTCATACATCAATGATGATAAGAATTAATTTTACTACAACACTACAAGGGTATTCATTCAATAAAAAACTTGATGTTATCTCCTTAAAAAAATTTAAATATAATCCATCCCCTAAGGAATTAATAAATATATATCATCTAATATATCTGATCAATCCCAAAAATGATATTATATTATTGTGCACTAAAACATATGAAATATCCTTAAGGTATTTTGTACCCTATATTCAACTAATGATATATACAGACATTACATAATATTTCTCAACCTCCAATTGGCATAGTAAATTCTACGATAATTATAATTATCTCCACCTTACGTCCCAATGAATATACTTGTGTGTTTGTAATAAATAAGTGTTTAGATGTTAAATCAAACAAGGAATACACATTGGTAGAATATAATTTGATAATACAAAACATTATGTTCAACTCTCTCAAAACTATAAATTATATGGTATTCATCAAACAACAACAATATCCATAGCCTCTCTGATCTCAATGGATACAACCACCATGGTCCATCATTTCTCACTATCCATGATGACGAGGAACATCCTGAGGAAATAATCTAATTAAATTGTCCCATCTGAAATGATAAAAATCTACAAAACCCTACAGTAGTTACATCCCAAGAATATATTACTAATAATATTTTCCAATGAGAGGGATACCGACTCCATGATAGATACCAAGGATGGTTGTGAACTCGATATTATAATGAATACAACCCATATATTAACACCCATAAATGCTTGATCCACTATCCTAGTTATGAGAACATCCAAACCCCAAATAAAAATTAGATAATGTTGAAACATAATCTATTCCAAATGAACCTGTATCCAGCTAGGGAACTATGGAATATGAGCCTCATCACTTTTCTATGGAGCATCAAGGAGACTCACCTACAATAATGAATCAGTCACAGTGAAACCCCTATTAATTAAGTGTGAAATTTCAATCACATTGTGGAAAATTAGTAATTTTATTGGTTTTTGACACCCTATAAGCCATAAGTATCATTAATTATGAGGTTTTTATATCTCTTTCATGGTTTTAAATGGTTTTATGATTTATGGGTTAGGAATTTTTAGATTTGTAGAAAATAATTTATATGCATTATTTGTGCACTGTTTGGAGTAAACAATTATTAAATGTATGGAATGTCTCTGTAAGTTGAAAAGGTATTTTTCATAGATTATGAATGTATTTTATAATCATTTTATAGACTATAGAAACTAAGAGGGTTCCTGGGATTTATAATATTGGGTTTGGAACAACTTGATCAGGATTTTTCTAACTATTTATTTTAACCTAGGAGTCTAGAAGACATTGTTTTCAGGGAATAAATTCTATCATATGTTTAGAATTTTTTTTCCTAACCATGTGTCCTGATATAAAAATATTAAAATGGAAAATTATATTGATTCTATTGCACTATTAAATCACTAATACCATATTAATTCCACATGGGAAAAAAATCCACTCATTGACACTCTAGGAGGTTCTACCATTGGTCCTATAATGAATCCTCATCGATCTAGAATGATCTATTTTAAGTATTCATTTTTTACAAATGTTCTACGCTCCTATTACAAAATGTACCTATGACATCTCATCTTTGATATTCTTTGAAAACATAAGTGGGGTATGATGATCCAATATAAATTTTTTATTGATAATTGAATATGATTTTATTATATATAGACTATTGAGGACGTGATAAATTCAATTTCCATCCTTGATTTTGAAGGTGAAACTATTTTCTTCAATTTTAAGGTAGGTGTATATATAATAAGGTTTTATCAAAATTGTTACATGATATTCTTATAAATTAATTTGGTATATTTTAAACGATTTACTAATTTGATATCAAAGATTAATATTTTTGTGAAATGATTCTTAGGTGTAATAAAGATAATATTTTCATTAAAAATGGTTTATTTAAATTTTTCAATCAAATGACTAAAATATTATTTTTACTTAAAATTAATTTTCTTTCATGGTATTGGTGAAACATTTTTATGAATCAATTTTTATAATATTTTTGATTTTTTTTATTTTTTTTGTAATCATATCACATTGGGAACACTAGGTGAATTAGGTAACTTAAATAAAAAACATTAGTGAGTGTTATCCCTATATGGGTCATTCTTATTATTTTGATAGACTATAGAAGGTCACTATATGGGTAGTATTCATAGTATTTCTATTATAGTGTTCTTTTACAAATCTGAGTACTTATTCCAATAGCCTAAAAACCACTCTTTATTGGTTTTGTACGCAATGATATTGTTTCAAATTTTCTTCCTCAAATATTTATATTATTGATTTTACATGGACATGGTGCTCCTTGATTGTATAATATTATCCTCACTTAATTTTTTTATAAAGTTAATATAATAACATAGATATATTCTAGGATATGGATGGATTTGATTACTGCACCTTTATATTTAACACAGGTTTTTATATTTATATTCATGGGTCTTATAATATAGATTTCATAAAAATAAACCATGTTAGGTGTTAATAAATGATTTTAATTTTAAACGTCTTTATAAAAATGTTATATTTTATTTTTAGAAGTCTCTTAAGGATATTTTTTCCACACACTCATTTTTCCTTTTGGAATTTATAGACTTTTTTGGCATAAAAGTAAAATAATGTGTTTCTTATGTTATTTAAAATTCCCTTTATTTATATGTCATAAATATTAGAATGGGATGGGGGTGATAAATATTCACATGGAGAGTTTTTTTTGTCCTTGGTTGGTTTCTCATCTAGGATTATTTTTTTTCATTTTTTTATGTAACATGGTTTTGTTCTTTTTACTCTATGTTATAATTTGGTTGATTGTGTTATCCTCTTATACGCGATACATGTTGTGTTATCATTTTTGGTTAAAATAATTCCCTATAATTTGTATGTTGATTCCGAGAAGCTTGTCACCACCACACAGTGATAATGAATGAAGTTTGGGGCTTGTGTCAATCCATTTTGGTTGATGTGTCCATTTGACATAGGACGGTTTGTTTAAAAATTATATCACCAAAAATATCTTGCTAAATGTGTGATGGAAGTACCAGGGATTGCTTTAAGGTCATTTTTAAAATGGGTTTTTATCTTTTTAAATATCTCTAGTATGTGGGGAAGGGTTTCTGTCCATCTCACATTCTTGTATGAACCCAACATACAATGGGAAGCTGGGATTATATTTCAATATGATGATTTATAATATATTTGGATCGATATAAAAACATATTTTTCCCATTTTAATATGATTCTTTTCTAGTGGGTTTCCTTGAATCAATGGTTTAAAGAGAAATAGAAATAATGTTTTTAGGCGAACATTGATGTCGAAATAAACCATAAAATTATCAAACAATTAATTTTGAATATTGTAAGCTGGTTGTGACATGATTGGAACATTTTATTCAACTATATGATCGGGTCAAGAATGAATATTGGTTACCTTGATTTTTTTTGTTAAGAACCCTTGATTCAGTGACTCTAGTTGATGATAAAAGAATAAATGTTATTAATGCCAAGATTTTAGAACCCTTTAATTTCAGATTTATTACATATATATACAATTAATTCAATTCCATTAGTTCATTAGTCCTAGTGTATTTGGCCGATTAATTACAAAACACAACATCATGAAAAATAAACTACACCAAATTTATTTTAAAAAATAAAAAATTTATTATTATTAAATGGATCTTATAAAACTACAAAGGATTTCATAGGGACGTGAATAATAATGGGGTGTGATATAATTCCTTATAAGGAAATTATAAAAACATTAACGATAAAATAAGTACAGTTGAGTTAGTAGTCATATCAACAAGACATATAAGGGATTATATTTATAATAATTAACAATTAGGAATGATAGGGTATGATAACATTAAGGGAATATTGTAATAAGAAAACAACATAAACATGAAATAATCATTTGTCATGGATAACTACCAAGACAACGTTACATGATGAAAAAAGAACCTAATGTATTATGATCACTATATAATCTTGTAAATAATGTCTCTTGAGACAAAAAATAACTAATTCATTAGAGGGCTATATAATTTTGGTTCTACTTGTAACCCCAAAATTAAGGACTGTGAGATACATACATGGAATTACCAAATCATTGGTGGATAGTAACATATATTTTAATACCCTTGATAGTAAATGGGGATTGGAATTCACTACACAATTGTTTAACAAGAAACATCCATATATAATTTTTTGGGCATAATGATTTTATATAAAGATTCATATAAGGGATTAATCAGATTAAATATGGATTGTAATCACATGGAAATAAAAATGAATGTAGCTGGGATGTGTAAGAACATGTCTTAACCTGAAAAATTGGAAAATAAAGGCATAAAATAAATAATGTGTTTAAATAAATAGGATATGTAGAGGATCCCTTACCTTGATAAGGAACTTCTTAAATCTTGGGACATGGTTCTTAAGAGCTTCGGGGACCCTTGTGTGGGATATAGAAAAGGAATTTTGTAGTAACGTTATCCTTTTATAGTTTTTAGGGAATAAAAAATGAGTTTTGGTTGTTTATTATTGTAAAATAAAGATTAATTATTTATTAATTTCTAAACATTTATTTTGGAATCTATATGACAAATTAATGCAAACCTCAAAATGATCCAATTTTTTCTCATTGTTTCAAACAAATAGTCAATATTTCATCATTTTATGAATATAATTACCAAAGGCATTAAAATAATAACCTTGTTCATATTGCGGTGAGTCTTATTTTTATTCAATTTATATAAAAAACATAATATATTCAATTGGTTTTGGAGGAATTTAATCATTATAAAATTCTAAATTAAGAACCTTTTGTTTGATAGAGTGTACGACACACGACACCAAACACACAAGGAAATATAATATCTAGATACCTTATAATATATTTAACATTTAAAATAGATTATATGTATACACGAAACACTATTTTTTTGTGTTACATGAATGTTGGACCATAATCTAGAGCTTGAGTTACACCAAAAAGCGAACTTCCCCAATAAATTCTATTACACGCAAGACTGACTTTCACCAAATAACAATGTATTATTAAAATGTAACTATATAATATAATATGATATAACATCATAGTTATGTTAGTTGCCATGAGTATAAATAACTAATTTATGAAGATTAATGTTTTATATAAATATAAAATTAATTAATGGGTCGTTAATTAATGAGAAATGAAAATAAGAACCAATTGGATATATAAAATAAATATTGCTATTTTTATACATTCCAAGGATTTTTGACTTGATAAGCTTAATTAAATACAATTATTTGTGGAATATAATTAATTATATATTTTATATATTAAGTAATATTATTTTTATATTCATAAAATTTCTTTTAAAAGTATAATATAAAACAACCTACATATTACACATAAAATACTATATATTTTTAAAAGAGGTTTTACCACCATTTAATTGAAAACCATTTCTAAATATAAATTTTGACTAATTTATAAATTTCTGTTGATAAAAGAAACTTATTTTCATAATTAATAATGTTTAAATTAGAATAGTTTTAATTTTTTTTATTTTATTGACAAATATTATTTTAGGGTGAACAATGAAAATGTGAAATTTTAGTTTAAATTGAAATTTTATTCTAAATAATTATTAAAGAAATATTATATATTAATTTTTTTATCAAATTACATAAATTAAACATATATTAGAACAATTTAATTCATTATAAACAAATTAACTTAGAATTTTAGTACAAAAAAATAATCATCATTCAATCATTTTTCTATAAAAACCAGTTAATTGTTCCATGTCTGAGATGGGCATTAATATTTATTTTCACACGTCTAGGAATTTAATTTTGGAAAATAGACATAACCCATTGTAAGGAGTATTAAATTTTGATTATAACAGGATTAAAATATTTTTCACTACCAACATTATTAGTTAATGAAATTAAAAGTAATTAAAAATAATAATGAAACATTATGCTTAATAAAGGACTAACCATTTATCGTAAGGGACCATATGACCTATACACATTTCCAAAACCATCATATATCCATATCTCTTCCAAAAAATAAAAATTATTTAGTATGGTTAGTTTATTATGAATTTTTTAGTAAAAACATTTTTACTCCAAACTTCATTAGAAAATGTTTGTGTGAGTCCTTTTACTTCCCAATATAATTCCACCACATTTCTCAATATATCACAGATCTCAAACCTCTTAATTTTTTCCAATAACTCCTTAAATAGATTCTTAAAATCCCTAACCTAGTCCTATATTCATACCTATCTTAATAAGTCATTCCAAGTATGTCTTTTGGTATAAATGAAAAGAAGTTACCAGATTAAGTGGTAATGTCTTCTATAAATATTAATAGATTAATTTCCATTATCCACAACCGATACAAAAATTATTATTTTGGTTCCAAAAATCAGAAGTATCCTTAATATATATGGGTATTTTATGTTAATAAATTCACCTATACTTATAAAAACCTCTATCTTATGGGTAATGAATGTATAGATTCTCTATACGGTGACCTACTGCCTCATGAAACAATGATTGTTAATTTTTCCATTACCACCTATCATGGTGGCCATTATGATGGAATGTATAGTTATATATTTTATTTATGTTATTTATTAATTTTTTACCCGTATATAATTTTTATTTATAACATACCATTATTCATTCAATCTCATGTAAATATGATAATTTAGTTTTATAAAATGTGAACTACACCCAACTCAAAGCGATATGACTCACTCATGCCATACATAGGACATATAAAGGGTCGTTATAATAAACTTATATAACATATATTACATATATATTATACTATAGTTATAAAATAAAAATTTATCATTTATCATTCCTTATTTTAATAAAAAAATAATTGAATGCATTGTTCATGCGTACGTATGGAATACTGTCTCCATGAATAGTGAAATTAATTATAGAATGCAAAAATATTGTGGAGAAATTTCAATAAATATGTAAAGAAGATATAAGTTATTTATCCATGTTTTACATTCTCGATATGATGAAACCATTATCTAATAAATTTTAACGACAAATAAAATTAAAAACATACTCAAGAAAACATTGAAATTAACACATCAAGTAGTAAAATTAATGAATGTTTTTAAAAAAATATTAATAAAATTTTATATGGAAATAATATGGGATATTATAATCAAGTGTGTGGTTCTAGTAAAATTAATTAACATATTTTAACCTACTATAATTTAGTATAAAGATCACACATCCAATGTAATGTTAAGGTAAGGGGTTCTTGCTTTACCTTTATTTCTATAATGCATACACCATATACACCAAGAACTAATTTTTTTATAGTGTATCTACTTACGATTTTATAAATTATATCACAAAATCTTTTTCCTGATATTATGAAAATCATTCTTTCATGGGTATTACTAATTTAATGTTTAAAGTTGTATATGATAACTCAGTTTGTTTAATGATTAATTTCCGAAAATATTTTCTTAATTATTATCTTTGAAATCTTACATACTTGTGTGATTGTTAATATTATTTGGGAAAAAACCACTTTATTGTAATAATTGTTTATTTAAATTTAACATGAATTTTTTTATTATCACATAATGGATATTATTATTTATTAAAACATATATCTTTTTACATATGGTGATCACTCTAAATTTTATTTTATTATGTGGGGAATTATTATTTAATTTGTATCGTCAATTAAAAATGGATACATTATTATATGTAACATTGTTCATAAAAATGATTATTTTTTTGGAATTGTATGATTAATGTGAGGCTTGTTTATAAATATCACCTCAATGCATCAGTAGTCTCATGATATAAATCATTTGGCCAATTTGATGGGTTTGTATCTAACATGATGTAAACCATCTTGTGAAAGGTCTTGATAGTTATGGTACCATGTACCTAGGAATCATAATGTATAATAATAAATAATTTACCTCACTAATATTCAATTATTATTCATCCATGATATTTTTTGTAAGCATATCCATGTATACATTGTACCTAATTTTCTATTATTGTTCATCCAGGAGATTTTTCATCAACATATATATAGACACATTTCATTATAAATAAATTTATTTCGAAATCATGAGTTTCAGTTTCTTAACTTCTATATTTTTATATCATTATCTAGTTATTTGAATGGAATGTATTATTATATATTTACATTTCCATTTTTATTTATCCTTATTGATTCATTATTACATCCACTTTACTTACCCTTACTGATCATTAGAGCTCACCCTTATTATGTTTCCTTTCCCTCGGTCGTGATGAAGAAGTCTTTGAATATGCCTTAATGGGCATAATTTATTTTATTTATCTTTCTTGAAATACATGTTTCTCAATGCGTTATAGGTATCATGTATATAATCTAGATATCTATAAATACTAAACTAAATGGTACTTAGGGATTTAATTCCATGTATTGATTTCAATGTAATTAAATAATCCACAAAATCTGGGCTTCTGGGGTCGGGCATTATAGTTGGTATCAGAGGAACATTATAAATAAACATGTAATCTTTATTTAGATAACATTGTTTTTGGATAAAAACCCTAATACAAGAATTGAGGATAACTACACAGTGAAATCCTTCAAGTTTGAAAAGGTAGTGACTATGTGGGTATTCCTAGAAATAGAGCCCGTACTAGGTACTACCAGTTGATTTGGTTCATGAACAGATATACCTAGGTGTACCAACTCCGAAAAGGGTTTTAGGGCCTTACTCGTGGTATGGTGGAAAAAAAGAATAATTTACTATGAAACTGTGTTGATACTATTGGGAGATAAGCTAAATATAGATCACATTTTCATTACCGACAATTATAAATTACTTAAAAGTAATGTTTTAACAAAAGAATCTTATGTTTCTGATACTAGGATTCATGATGGAAAAATTTATGTTATGTGATTTAACATATTTTTAGTTATATAATTTTCATAAATTTAAGAGCTAATCCAGTATATTCTATTATTTAGAAATGGTGCCTAAGAGATGGAATGAGAACACACCAAATTCACATGATGAAAAGAAGGATCATATCATTCGTTGTCTTAAGAAAACATTTTAAAGGGATATTGTCTCCCATGTATTCCAATAATATGAGGAAATAACATCATGTGTTAACAAGATACGTAATGAATTCTATAAGTCATATTTATTTTACTTGATGCAAGAGAATAAGAGGATGGTAGAGTAAAAGATGGATAAATGGAAGGAGGGAATGAAGTATTTTCTCACATGCTATAATTGTGGATGGAAACCCATTTGTACATACTTAAAATGAACGAGCATTTCTAACATTTGTCGAAATAAATTATTTAATGGTTATGATTATAAGGTTCAGAAAAAGGATTCTAAAATACAATTGTTTAAATATAAAGAAATGGGACACTATGAAAATGAATGTCTCAAGCATCAAATCAATATACCGTAAATGATGCTATGGGATAATGATCTAGTTATTCCACATCCATAGATGAAGAGGAATGATTAATGTTCCTATTAATTAATTATATCATTTGAATATTTTACCTACAATGTACAGGTTATATGAAGTATGGAATATAAGAGGATTTTACTGTAGTATCTTTTTTCCTTTAGGATTTGAGATCAAATATATATTGGTACCAAGAGATGTTAATTAGTTGAAATTAAAACACTTTTGAAGACACCTGATTGAGGGAAAGAATAAAATTATCATGTTCATGATGTTAAGATTATGATGATGAAATTATTGATTTGGATAAGTAATAACTACATTAGTGGTGATTAAGGACCTGATTTTTTTTCTAATCTATCATTGATACACATTATGATGCTTCTGGATAAAAAGAATACATCCAATAACTTGTGTCTTACTTAAGGAATATTTCAGAATTCATGTTTTTATTAAGGCATTCAGTTATTACTATATTTGAATAGGATACATGATCAAGTTATTCATGTAAAGACCCGGAAATTTCAAGGAAATTTTTTTCTTAAATTTCTTTGGAATTTTTCAAGAACGTAGTTTCTGACGGCGCCTGATTCCGAGGCCCGGTGTGCCCGGAATTAATTTTCAAAGTTTGGCTCGGGTACGTTCAGTGAACAAGTGAGCGGGATTTTCTATCTTTTGAACCGGTTCTCGGAAACGAATTCCGAGGGCACCGATGGAACCGCAGCGCCAATAATTACTTAGGAACTCATGTTCCAGAGTTGCGTTTACACAAGTGTTGATAATAAAAATTGTGGAAGTTTATTTAATAACTACACTACAATTTTTATTTACTTACTCTAAGTGTTAGCTCATGGTGGAAGTTGGGTAACCACACAACCTCCCTTGGGAAGTTATGAGTGTGGTGGGGCGCACACGAACCCCACCTCTTCATATCCTCTAAAACCCCTCAACTCCCACTTAAATGATTTTAACTTAGTTATAACTTATGTCTTAAATGAGTTGATTTTAATGTGGTGAGTTGTGTGAGTCTTTTGAATTTCAAACACTTGAATTTCAAAAGCCATGTGAAGTTAATTAAATAAGTGGAGAACTTATTTCTTTTGGTTGGGTTGTGTTGTTTGAGAGCTTTTGGAAAGAAGGCTTAGAAGTCTTGAAGTTTCTTCATCCTCTTGACAAAGAACACGAAGAACAGTCGGACATCGACGAAGAACGCCACCTTCTCGGGAACCGTCTTCTGTGATGCCATATCCGCAATACCGACGACGTCTTCTTCCGCGACATCTCTTTTCGCGACACCGAATCTCGTCACCTCTTAAATCAAGGTAGGGGTTTTAACTTTTAAAAAGTTATGTGGATCTCTCCTTCGAACTTGAAGGTTTATATTTGTCGGGCCTTGAATCCAAACTTTTTATTTAATTTAAAAGATTGTGAATGTTTATCATTCATTAAAGGCCGATTGTTAGCAAATAACGCGAGGGGGCCGGATCGCACGAACACGGCCGACCCTCCTCATATTCATGTTGATTTTGTTGTGGATTGAAACAGGTGTGGCGCGGTGCCGTCGCACTGCGCAGGATCATGCGGCAAGAAACGCGCGGCACCGTCGCGCCGCGTCGTTAAATAATGCAAGGACGCGACGCCGTCGCGCCGCGTCGAAGAAAGTTGAAGGCGTCGCGGCCGGAGCGGGGCCGTGGTGGAGGGGCGCGGTGTCGTCACACCGCGCCGGACAATGAAGGCCGCAGTTGGTTCCGGGCTGCGGCGGAACGAGAAGACCGGCGGCCAGCCGGGCCGCCGGTGTCGGCAGCCGGAAGGGGGACCGGCCTTGCCGGTCCCGTTGAGGAAGAACCAGCCAGTCAGGTCGGGCCGGCCGGAAGGGAGAAAACCGGGGGAAATAATTTCCCCCGGCCAGCCTTAATGGCCCCCCCATTATGAGGGGGCCTGTTTCACAAAGGGGGGCAGGCGGCCCCCCGTTTTCTCGAAGGCAGGCCCCCACGTGAGGGGGGCCGTTTTTCTTTAGGCGCGACAGGTTGCCGCACCGCCAGCTCAGGAAAGGCGGGGGCTTTGCCCCCCGCGCGCGGCACACGAACAACGCCCAGGCCGAGCCGCCGCGCCGGGCTGGGTTTTCCGAGCCGGGCCGGGTCGTCGGGTCGGGTCGCCGCCTGGGGCGGGTCAACGCGGTTCGGCCGACCCAGGGGGGGGGGGGGGGTCGGGCCGGGTAGGCCCGGGCCCCGACCCCCAGTTTCAGACAACTTTTGGTCAAATGCCCGTATCTTGGGCTACAGGCCTCCAAACGACTCGCCGTCAGCGGCAACACGATCCTTGGATCGAGACCGTCGATTCGGTATAGTATACTCAAGGTGCACCTTCCTTTTCGGGAGCCTACGTGGTCAAAATTCCATAGTTAAGCGTGCTTGTCCAAGAGTAGTCATCAGGATGGGTGACCTCCTGGGAAGTTTTCCAGGGTGGGTGTGAGACGGAAAGACCAATAACTAACAGACCGGGAGTCCGATTTACGCGCCGTCTATTTCGTTGAATTCCTCTTGATGAGACGGATCTTTTGGCATACTCCGCCCGTGGTTTGCACATAGGTGGAGTACGGTCGAGTTGGTTTTGCCTTAAAAACCAACCGGTCCCCTGGAACGAAAAAGCCAATAACTCTCAGACCGGGCATCCGATTGACGCGTCGTCTTTTGCGTTGAGTTCCTGTTGACGATACAGAACTTTTGGCATTCTCCGCCCGAGATTTGGATGTAGATGGATAGTGGCCGGGTTGGATCGCACAGAAATCCAATCGGGCCCCTGGAACGGAAAAGCTGATACCTTTCTGACAGAACGTCCGTTTGATGAACCGTCAGTGGCGTTGGTGATCTCGTTGAGAAACGGTCCCTATGAGTATACCCTATGAGAGTTCGGGGTACAATTGAGATACGGCCGGGTTTGGTTTGCTCACGAAACCAATCGGGACCCTAGGACGAAAAGGCTAATAACTCACAGACCGGGCGTCCGATTGATGCACCGTTTGTTGTGTTGAGACCCCTATGACGAGGAGGTACTTTGAGATACTTCTTTGTGGGACTTTGAGATACTTGGAGTATCGACCTGTAGCTCGTGGAACGGACCCTCCCAGTGATGAGCGTGCGGAGTACGGAGACCGTGTAACTGGCTGAGACCTGACGACTGCTTGACCGACTCGACTTGGAGTGATTCGACTAGCCCAGTGGACGGAGCACTGCTTTCTGAGGTGCAGACCCATGGCGGACGGAGCACTACCTCTGTGACAGTGCAGACCCACGGTACTCGTCCGGAGAGTACCTTAGCAGGCTACTAGGGGGTGTGCACTACTGTGTTTGGGTGACATACCTCGGCGGGAAGCACTACTGTGTCCGGGTGGCTGACCCGCGGTACTCGACAGGAGGAGTACATCAGCAGTCTTAGGTTAGTGAGCCGTACCTCAGAGTTGTGACAGGACCACTGTACACTCCAGAGACGGAGCTCTTCAGCAGTTACAGTTTCGATAATGAAAATCCTGGTTTGAGCTGAGACTTTTGACCTTGTGTTTACCTCATGATTGAGATGGGTCACTTGCTAACTTAGGTATATGTATGGGCATATACCCGGGTAGTGGTTATCCGTTGATTTCACAATCCTTGTGTTTCCTCATGTTTGAGATGGGTTACTTGATAACTTAGGTATATGTATGGGCATATACCTAAGTAGAGGTTATCTATTGAGATCTTCGTTGTGGTTATCCTTGTTGGTTTAGTGAGACCTTGAGGGTCTCGGGGTCCCTACTGAGTATCGTTATACTCACCCCTGCACGGGCTATGCCCGCACCTCGTTGTGTTGGTTGCAGACGACGGGCAGTGCTGACAGAGGCCGAGTGTTCGAGGACTGGACGGTACCTGGAGGTGGACTATACGACGAGATAGTACCCGGAGGAGGACCTTTGTAACACCCCAAGCTTCCACTATACTTTTCCCTTCGAATAATGCAATAACGTGTGTTGTACGCAACCTCGAGCTCTAACACACACCACAACTAATTAAACTAGCCGTTGTGAATAGTAGTACCTACTTTTTGAAATTTTATAAATTTTATTTATCAAAATGGACTTCATTTTTGGATTCGGAAAATTGAAATTATCCTATGTTGAATTTTTGGTATTTTTCTGAGAACTTCTAAATTTTTATGAATAGTGAAAAATACTTAAAAACAACTTTTTTAATAAAAATAATTTATAGTGATAAATTATAATATTTAGTGGTTTTAAAGTATAATTAGAATATATTTTTACCATTTTATCCAATGGTAGTCATTATAATTAATTTAACATTGAAATTGGACATAAACAATTGCCAATCTTTTGATATAAATTGTTTCTTAAAAACACGCTATTTGTTGTAACTGCGGGAATTAATTATAAAATTAATTAATACAACTTATATGTTTGGAATTTTGTAAAGTAGACATCATTTTTGAATTCGGAATATCAATTATAGCTTAGGGTGAAATTTTGGCCTTATTCTGAAAAACTTCAATTTTTAATGAATAGTGAAACCACTAAGTGGTAGTTAAATAACTGATTTTTCATTTAAATGAAATATTACCACTTCTGTGATTTGATTTTCAAAAATCCTACATACATGGTTGTCATTAAGAAGTAAAATGTGGTTCAATGAGATTAAAATAATTTTTTGGTGAATAGTAACTTTTAAGTTCTTAATCGCGATTAGAGTTAATTAGTGTAGTTTAAGGTACAAATAACTTTTAAGTTCCTACTCATATTGGATGAGTCATGGCCGACCAAGACAACCCATGAGTCAACTTGGGGACCCCATGGAGCCACTTTGGTTGGAAAATGACATTAATATATATTTATTTAATGTTAAAATTAAATTGACACAAACATGAGTTGTTTTACTAAAATAGTTTTTAAGTAGGGTCACACAAGTCCAAATTTTTACTATAAATATTCATTAGAAAGATAAAAATATTTCCTACATCATAGTATTTTTTTTATAATTTTTAGACATTAAATAAATTAAATTATGTATGACATCATTATAGTGCAGCGATGACCTCATTAATTAACGATTTTAATAAAATGAGACGATAATGAAAAATCCAAGGCTTAAACTTGTCCAAATCCTATTGTATGAGGAGATTTAGAACCCTTATCACATTATCCACGAATTATATAAGTGTGGGACCTTTAGAATCCGAAAATCATTTTATAATAATGTAACATTTCAATCTTTCCAAGAGTGCCCCTCCTCTCCACTTATAAAAGGCCCCCACCTCTCCCACCTTATTCACACCTTCAAGCCATTTGGCTCGGCCAAACCCTGCCAAAATACTTTCCCAACTTCCCCCTCTTACTCCTACAAGCCTCACATTGTGAATAACTCTTCTCAAGGAAGCCTTTGGCCCAAATCAAAAACAGTTACCCGATTTTGAGGTAATGTCTTCTCTAATGTTGTTTTGTTTTATTTTTCTTCTCCAACCCCCTAAACTCTTTTTATTCATTTCTTTTGTAACAACACCAGTATCCTCAGTATACTAGGATGTTGTTATAATAAGTATTCGAGCTACACTTACACACACCTACATCTAATGGTAAAAGAACATACGGTTTCTGTGGATGGCGAATTTCTGCCTCACGAAACGATGATTGTTCAACACTCATATAACACCTTCAAAGGTGGACATTAAGATGTCACTATTTTTATATATGATATATAATATGTTTATGTTTTACTTATTATTCTTTATTTCTCATTTATGGCATACTTTATGATTTCCATTATGGGTAAAATGCGATAATTTCATTTTAGGAAGTGCGGACTACCGCCCCCTCAAAGTGATTTGAATCGTTAATGCCATATGTGGGATGTATAAATGATGGAGTAAGTGGTATTATATACTATATTATACTGGAATTATATTATAAATTTATATAATTATGATTTTGTTCCATTAAATATGAAATTGAAATGAAAGTAGCGTTCATGCGTACGTACGGCTTACCGTCTCCATGAACGGTGCATTTCATTTCTTACCTCTAAATGTTATGTAATATTATAAATGAATGTATATATTGGATATATAAGATATATATGAAATCTAAATCATGAATATAATTCTAGAGATAATGGGTATTCTACCACATAAACAACTTGTAATTATAAGAAGTTTATTTTTGACTCAAGTACCAAAGATCGACAAAACGACCGTTATTAACTTAAATAATTAAATAATGTTCATAACATGGTAATAAGGGATATAAAATGAATAATGAACATGAAAAATGTTCTTAAGTAAATATAAATTAACTGTAGTTTATTATTCAGGAGGTTAAAGAACGGTCGAGTCAGGACAAGACGCGAGGTAAGGGAACTTCTTAACCCAATTTCTATTATTTGGGTTAATCTCCTACTTTCAAATTATGTCATGATATTATTATATCTTATTTTGTATTCTTTATGTGTACCTATAGTGAATACACATAATATATCTATTTTATTTTAAAAATTATATTTGTATGGACTTCGTCTCAATCTCCTTTCATTGAGGCATATTTGGTTTTATACACAAATTTCTTTTATACGGTGTATAAAACACTTTGGCTTTTATGTTTATTCAAAAGGAATCTTTTTTATACGAAGCATTTACTAAATGACAAAAGGGAATGTTTTTGTCATACATATGTGGCGACAATGACTTCTCTGCCGCTGTGACCACTATTTGAGTTTCGGCTTCCTCTACAAGCCATACCCTTTTTTTGAAGAATAAATACTATGTTATACTTTTCTTTTATTTTGTTATTGAAAATGGTTTTGAAAGGGTTTTTATTATATCAATGTGTTGTATTGATATCTTGTGATTGAAATGTGGAAATGTTATGTTTCCTTTATGCAGGTTTTATGTGATACGATTATGTTATGGTTTATGAGATGTTTAAACCTGTTCATATGAGGAATGTATTGGACTAAATAAGTGACGGGTGGAGCCCGATATAGCTCCTAGATGCATCGGTAGGTCTCATGAGACAACTAGACATGGAATTGGACGAGGCCCTTTCCCAATTGGATTTATGGTTTTGGCCGAGGCCTTAATCATTTTAGACATCGTGGCTGAGGCCTTGACAAAATTTTTCAGAATGTCCGACATTATACATTCCCTCATTATGAAAGT
Organism: Viscum album; assembly: GCA_963277665.1. NCBI lineage: Eukaryota > Viridiplantae > Streptophyta > Magnoliopsida > Santalales > Viscaceae > Viscum > Viscum album. The sequence goes on along the minus strand of OY728121.1, from coordinate 1,146,494,279 downwards.
GGTTATTGATATTTCATGTGATTATTCAACCAGTAGAATATCCATCTGAAGTAGTGAATGTCATTATCTCATTTTACTTTTTCCATATTATGTTGATGTTCAAGTTTAAAAGGATTTTGTTTTAGTTATACATTGCCTTAAATTTTTATGTTTATTTATGAAAGCTTCCGAAATATTGTTATCCTTACTGAGCATCTGAGCTCACCCCTTTCAATGTTTTAATATTTTCCAGGACGTGAAGAAGTATTTTATGAATGACCTACAGGTATTTTCCGAAGAGGATAGAAGTGTGGACTATGGAGACTATGTTATTATAGTTTTTCACTTTGTGATGTAATGTAACATTTATGAATGTATCTAGTGTTTCCAAGGCTACTAAACTAATCGGTCTTTCGAGACTTGATCTTTTGTGATCATGCCAATGTTACGAATTAATGCACCGACTCTGGGTAGCTGGGGTCGGGGAGTTACAGTTGATATCAGAGGCAGTTTAGTACTAACCTTGGAAGCTAGATTTAGATAAACTCTGATTAGAGCACATATCCCGAAGATAGACTTTGAAGATTAGTATAGATGAACTTCCTAGAATTTTGGTATTGTAGAGATGTTGTGAGTTTTCCGAGAAATAAATCCCAGTCTGGATACGAGCAGGTAGAGGCGGCTCTGGGAAAGATGTACCTAGGGGTAAAACCCGAAAACACTACTTTGAGCTAGACTTGAACGGGAACTGGTGCACGACAACGGGCCATGCTGCACTCTTGGTTACGACACTCCCGGGGGATATGCTTTGGATAATTCCCATTTTCTTTACAAACCACTATGAAGGGTTATGAGTATATACTTCCTCAAAGAAAACATTTTTATAATTATGGATTATATCCATAATTAGTTCAATTTATGTTAAGTGTTTTACAAGTATGGAATTATGTATTTTGATTCATGAACTAATCTAGTTTATGCCATTATTTAGAAATGGCGCCTAGTGGAAGGAATGGAAACCGTATCAATGCACGCACTCCGTGTAGGGATTTCCCTCCTACTCAGGATAATTATGGTGGAGCTAGTGATACAACTGGTGTTGATCAGCTTCTCACCATACTGGGACAACTCACGCAGGTTATGAATAACAACCTTACTCGTATGGAGCACCCTGATCCGCAACGTGGAGGATCAATGCTAGACCATTTCATGAGGAAACAACCGCCAACCTTAAATGGGAGTACAAATCCTATAGTAGCTGAGCAGTGGATAAATTCCTTAGAGAAAATATTCCATGCCTTGGGGAGTAGTGAAAGGGAGAATGTTGTCATGGCAGTTTACCGCCTCAATGGAGATGCCGATCAATGGTGGTCACTAATTCAAAACACAAAGGAACATGATGAATTAACAAACATGGAATGGCAGGAGTTCAAAGAGCTGTTCTTAGAAAAATACTTTCCTCGAGACCATCGAGCAGATATGGAAAGGCAATTTCTGAGTTTGAGGCAGAAAGAGGATGAGAATGTCGCAAAGTATGAGGCTAACTTTACAAGGTTAGCAAGGTATACTGCAGATTACATACGTAACCCAAGAAGTAAGACTGATCGTTTCTTTGATGGGTTAAAACCATTTCTCTGTCAAGGTTTAGTATCACAATCCTTCTCATCATACGAAGATATTGTCTCGTGTGCTATCAAGACAGAAAAGGAATTCTCTAAGTCTTATGACAACAAAGTAAATCAAGATAAGAAGAGAACGGTGGAACAAGAGACAGATAAAGGGAAAAAGGGAAAGAAGGATTTTCCATTATGTGATAATTGTGGGAAGAATCACCCTGGTACTTGCCTAAAAGGAATGGGAGTTTGTTATAAATGTGGAGAAAAGGGTCACCAGGCTCGTGATTGCAAGGGAAAGAAAGAGGCTATCAAAGTTGAATGCTACAATTGTAGAGAAATGGGTCATTATGCAAATGAATGTCCTAAGCGTCAGGGAAACTTACCTCAGAAAAGGCCATTGGATCAAGGCCAATATTATGCTGTGACTACAGTTGAAGCGGAATAATTAATGTATTGGTGCTTTTGGACTCAAGGATTATATTCTGGTTATAAGAATAATGTGATATATATAAATATTGTACTGCAGTACTTTTTGATTTCAGTAAGGTTTTAATATGATGAAGGTAATTATATTTTTAGTATGTGATAATAAGAGAAAATTTACTTTGTTTGGGGAATCTGATAAATTGATTTTGGAATTAAGAGACCTTTTAGAAAAAGTCTAGATAGAGGTATTTTGGATAACTATTAAGGTTGGAATGGATTATGTTGAACCATGGAAAGTATTGTTTAAGGTTAAAGCATTTCTGAAGATGATTTTTGGAATATTATAATACTATAGTTTTAGGAAAAGGACAACCTGCAGGGTGGGGAATAACCCGTCGCGTCGGACAAAGCTGCAGGAATCGAACCCACAATCAATGTGCAACAGGCCTTTATTTCCTACCACTAGCCTACATGAAGTCCCTGTTATTACAAAATAATTTTACTAATCTAAATGGTATGTGTTAACATTTGGAACCTTGTACAATTAGGATACGTATAATATTTTTGAGTTCTATTATCTTTTTGAGTGAAAGATGAGTTGAAGGTTGAAACTCTAATTGTCAAGAATAAATATATATATACCTATCTCTTATTCAATGAATAAATTAATTCTTAAACTTTAGTAAAGGGATATTAAAACAAAAAAATGTGTTATCCTAATACCTTATGTCTTGTTGACCTGATGATATTTTAAATCAACATTGATTGAAGGCTTTGAGGCCCTCAATTTGACAGTTGATTGTGATTGATGACCTCAATCGCTCCCTACAAATATTTACGTTTTTCCTCCAATTATATGACTCTAATTTCCACCAATGTTCTCCTAATCGAGATCATAATTGGGTGGTGACTTTTTCATTTCCCTTTCCCTCTTATTAAGGCTAAATTTTATTAATCTTATTTCTGATGTGGGTTTTCCTCAAAGGTATTTTCTATTTTCAACCTTTTATTTTCCATGAAAAATTTCAAATTGTGAGGACGCAATTTATTGAAGGAGGGGAGAATGTAACACCCCAAGCTTCCACTATACGTTTCCCTTCGAATAATGCAATAGCGTGTGTTGTACGCAACCTCGAGCTCTAACACACAACACAACTAATTAAACTAGCTGTTGTGAATAGTAATACCTACTTTTTGAAATTTTATAAATTTTATTTATCCAAATGGACTTCATTTTTTGATTCGGAATATTGAAATTAGCCTATGTTGAATTTTTGGTATTTTTCTGAGAACTTCTAAATTTTTATGAATAGTGAAAAATACTTAAAAACAACTTTTTTAATAAAAATAATTTATAGTGATAAATTATAATATTTAGTGGTTTTAAAGTATAATTAGATTATATTTTTACCATTTTATCCAATGGTGGTCATTAAAATTAATTTAACATTGAAATTGGGCATAAACAATTTCCAATCTTTTGATATAAATTATTTCTTAAAAACACGCTATTTGTTGTAACAGCGGAAATTAATTATAAAATTAATTAATACAACATATATGTTTGGAATTTTGTAAAATAGACATCATTTTTGAATTCAGAATATCAATTATTTCTTAGGGTGAAATTTTGGCATTATTCTGAAAAACTTCAATTTTTGATGAATAGTGAAACCACTAAGTGGTAGTTAAATAACTGATTTTTCGTGTAAATGAAATATTACCACTTCTGTGATTTGATTTTCAAAAATCCGACATACATGGTTGTCATCAATAAGTAAAATGTGGTTTAATGAGATTAAAATAATTTTTTGGTGAATAGTAACTTCTAAGTTCTTAATCGCGATTAGAGGTAATTAGTGTAGTTTAAGGTACAAATAATGTTTTAATAATATGAGATGACCATGACACTTGTCCTACTCCTATTTGATGAGTCATGGCCGACCAAGACAACCCATGGGTCAACTTGGGGACCCCATGGATCCACTTTGGTGGGAAAATAACATTAATATATATTTATTTAATGTTAAAATTTAATTGACACAAACATGAGTTGTTTTACTAAAACAGTTTTTAAGTAGGGTTACACAAGTCCAAATTTTGACTATAAATATTAATTAGAAAGCTAAAAATATTTCCTACATCGTAGTTTTTTTTATAATTTTTAGACATTAAATAAATTAAATTATGTATGACATCATTATGATGCAGCGATGACCTCATTATTTAACGATTTAAATAAAATGGGAAGATAATGCAAAATCCAAGGCTTACACTTGTACAAAGCCTATTGGATGAGGAGATTTCAAACCCTTATCACCTTATCCACGAATTATATAAGTGTGGGACCTTTATAATCCGAAAATCATTGTATAATAATGTAACATTTCAATCTTTCCAAGAGTGCCCCTCCTCTCCACTTATAAAAGGCCCCCACCTCTCCCACCTTATTCACACCTTCAAGCCATTTGTCTCGGACAACCCCTTCCCAAATACTCTCCCAACTTCCCCCTATTACTCCTAGAAGCCTCACTTTGGGTAGAACTCTTCTCAAGGAAGCCTTTGGCTCAAATCAAAAAAAGTTACCCGATTTTGAGGTAATGTCTTCTCTAATGTTGTTTTGTTTTATTTTTCTTCTCCAACCCCCTAATCTCTTTTTATTCAATTCTTTTGTAACAACACCTGTATCCTCAATATACTAGGATGTTGTTATAAGAAAGATTCTAGATACACTAACACACACCTACATCTAATGGTTAAAGAACATACGGTTTCTGTGGATGGCGAATTTCTGCCTCACGAAACGATGATTGTTCAACACTCATATAACACCTTCAAAGGTGGCCATTAAGATGTAACTATTTTTATATATGATATATAATATGTTTATGTTTTACTTATGCTTCTGTATTTCTCATTTATGGCATACTTTATGATTTCCATTATGGGTAAAACGCGATAATTTCATTTTAGGAAGTGCGGACTACCACCCCCTCAAAGTGATTTGAAACGTTAATGCCATATGTGGGATGTATAAAGTATGGAGTAAATGGTATTATACACTATATTATACTGGAATTATATGATACATTTATATCATTATGATTTTGTTCCATTAAATATAAAATTAAAATGAAAGTAGCGTTCATGCGTACGTACGGCTTACCGTCTCCATGAACGGTGCATTTCATTTCTTACCTATAAATGATACGTAATATTATAAATGAATGTATATACTGGATATATAAGATATATATGAAATCTAAATCATGAATATAATTCTAGAGATAATGGATATTCTACCACATAAACAACTTGTAATTATAAGAAGTTTATTTTTGACTCAAGTACCAAAGATCGACAAAACGACCGTTATTAACTTAAATAATTAAATAATGTTCATAACATGGTAATAAGGGATATAGAAGGAATAATGAACATGAAAATGGTTCTTAAGTAAATATAAATTAACTCTAGTTTATTATTCATGAGGTTAAAGAACGATCGAGTCAGGACAAGACGCGAGGTAAGGGAACTTCTTAACCCAATTTCTATTATTTGGGTTAATCTCGTACTTTCAAATTATGTCATGATATTATTATGTCTTATTTTGTATTCTTTATGTGTACCTATAGTGAATACACATAATATATCTATTTTATTTTAAAAATTATATTTGTAAGGACTTCGTCTCAATCTCCTTTCATTGAGATATATTTGGTTTTATACACAAATTTCTTTTATACGGTGTATAAACCACTTTGAATTTTACGTTTATTCAAAAGGAATCTTTTTTATACGAAGCATTTACTAAATGACAAAAGGGAATGTTTTTGTCGTACGTATGTGGCGACAATGACTTCTCTTCCACCATGACCACTATTTGAGTTTCGGCTTCCTCTACAAGCCATACCCTTTTTTTGAAGAATAAATACCATGTTATACTTTTCTTTTATTTTGGTATTGAAAATGGCTTTGAAAGCGTTTTTATTATATCAATGTGTTGTATTGATATCTTGTGATTGAAATGTGGAAATGTTATGTTTCCTTTATTCATGTTTTATGTGATACGATTATGTTATAGTTTATGAGATGTTTAAACCTGTTCATATGAGGAATGTATTGGACTTAATAAGTGACGGGTGGAGCCCGCTATAGCTCCTCGATGCATCGGTAGGTCTCATGAGACAACAAGACGTGGAATTGGCCGAGGCCCTTTCCCAATTTGATTTATGGTTTTGGCCGAGGCCTTAATCATTTTAGACGTCTTGGCCGAGGCCTTGAAAAAATGTTTCAGAATGTCCGGCATTATACATTCCCTCATTATGAAAGTGGTTATTGATATTTCATGTGATTATTCAACAAGTAGAATATCCATGTGAAGTAGTGAATGGCATTATCTCATTTTAATTTTTCCATATTATGTTGATGTTCAAGTTTAAAAGGATTTTTTTTAGTTATACATTGCCTTAAATTTTTATGTTTATTTATGAAAGCTTCCGCAATATTGTTATCCTTACTGAGCATCTGAGCTCACCCCTTTCAATGATTTAATATTTTCCAGGATGTGAAGAAGTATTTTATGAATGACCTACAGGGATAGTCTGAAGAGGATAGAAGTGTGGACTATAGAGATTATGTTATTATAGTTTTTCACTTTGTGATGTAATGTAACATTTATGAATGTATCTAGTGTTTCCAAGGCTACTAAACTAATCGGTATTTCGAGACTTGATCTTTTGTGATCATGCCAATGTTACGAAGTAATGCACCAACTCTGGGTAGCTGGGGTCGGGGAGTTACAACCTCACGAAGAGATGGTACCCAGAGGTGTACGTGACGACGAGGCGGTACCTGGAGGTGGACCACTGGGCGGGACATACTCGGAGCAGACGGCGGGACCTGAGGAGCAGAGGAGCTATCTGTACCCACCCTTCAGGTGGGATTTCTAGTGGAAATCTCAGCGTAGCAGCTTTACTTTTTAGTTGTTGTTTTCCCTTTCGAGTTGTACTTTACAGTTGGGCGTGTATTTCCTACCCCTTTTTACTTTCCGCACTTACTGTTGTACTCAGTTTTTACTTAGTGTTTACTTCTTCCACTTGTACTCTGTGTGATTGTTTACTTTACAAAGGCAATGCCTTCCCTTTTTACCGGGATTTACGCTTTGGTGCTAGTCGCCAGCCCCTGGCCTATGGAAGGCGGGCTTGGGGTAGTCATGGCACGGGCCCCAAGGACGGGTCATGAAAAATTTGTATTAGAGGAGTTCGGTTCTACCGCAGAACTTATAACTCTAATGTTTCTTTCTGTGAAGCTACAGTGTTTAGAGTACCGAGTGTGGTTTTCAGTTCAGGGAGTCCAGTGTTGGTGCGGGCGGCCGACGTATCTATACACCAGGACCCTGACAACTGATTTCCGACTTTGTGCATGAAAACACTAATTGTGTGTGTGTTTTCAAAGGTTTTCCCTTAAAACAGCTCAAACCAAGTCGGTTCACGAGGTATAAACGTTTGACCATGTCACGATGTTTCTTTCAGAATGCCTTTTCACGGACGACCAGCTAGATCCCCGAGAGTGGTACGTACTGACAGCCCGCCGAGCGACGAGGCCTCAGTACAGGGCCCTATCCCAGTTGAGGCACCAGCGGAGGCACCCGCGGTACTGCTACCCGTTGGGCCATCGATGCCACCAGCCCCATCAGTAGGTGATGCACGACGCTTGAGCGCGCTGCACGCGTTCCAGCGCCAGAGGCCACCCAGGTTCCGAGGAGAGACGGACCCGCAGGTGGCTGAGGTTTGGCTGGAGGCTGTGGTGAGAGTCTTCAGGCTAGTGGGGACGCCGACAGACTTCATGGTGATATTTTCTACCAGCCTCCTTCAGGCAGCAGCAGGCAGGTGGTGGAGCCACTTCTTCCAGTTTTTCGATGAGATGAACTTCGCATGGGAAGACTTCGAGACCTTCTTCAGGGTGGAGTTTGTGCCAATATCTCTACACCCCGAGCGTGTACAGGAGCTTCTTCCTTTGCCGCGTGCTTTTAGATCAGTAGCCGAGTCATCTGTGGGCAATAGACAGATGATGAAGAGGTCCAGGAGGACCATACTAGCAGTTAGACGATCTCGGGTTTTAGGACCGGTGGTGCGGGGCACCCGAGGTGGGGTCAGAGACAGGCGTGCCAGAAACGGACAATGTTACTCATGCGGCGGAAAGGGTCACCTGGCACGTGACTGTCCGAATCCTCGTACGGTTGATCAGCGGGTGTTGGAGGAGCCACCGAGACAGAAGCAGCGACTAATTCTTGAGCAACAGCCAAGCAGTGGACAAGGCAGTAGAGCTCCGAGAGAAGGTGGGAAGGAGAGGGACTAGTGGATACGTCCTTTGTACTTCTAGTTCCATGTTGCTTTTGGATTCGTGTCTTTTTACTATGAGATGAAATAATAAAAAGAAACTTATCTTTGTTTGCTTTCCTGTCCTTTTGTTTGGTTGATACTGAGTGGTCCCGGTTAAACTGTTGACTTGACCCTCACTTTCGAGATTTCTTCTAGAGGGGACCCAGTGACCTCACACTGATGCCGATAGTGTGGCTTGACCCTTGGAGGCGAGAGTGACAGTTGGATCTCTTAGTAGATACGTCGAGGCCTTATGACGTCATCCATGGAATGAATGCATCATTCATGTCAGGATTGACTGTATTAGGCAACGAATGTGGTTCATCCAGGGGATGAGACTGTGTTTCTCTTATCGGCAAAGAATAAATCAAGCAGCTCTTGTGAGACTAAAGGAGGTCCAGGACATCCAATAGAGGATGAAGACTGCACAGTTCAGTTAGAAACAGGAAACCGGTGCCAGTCTTAGAGACTCGGGCGTCTTAAGAAGAGGATGCTTAAAGGAGAGATGAGTCTACGAAGCAGTAGACGTGGAGGCAGAGCTAGGAGAGCATCATGAGGTGGTGTACATCCTAACATGGTACAACCACCCGCCTTAGTTATCCCCGCCAAGCTCAGGGAGCTGGAGTGCGGTGGAAGAATGCGGCTGCATGCGGTCAAGGAGTGTGACCCAATGGCTCTAGAAATGATTCAAGGGACAGTATATGTCCACTACTAACTACTGTAGTAACAGACGTCAATATGAATCATTCCTCACTTTCACAAATCTTGTTCCAGACCTAGAGTTTCCGGTAAGCTGTGGACTTGACCATCACGTCTGGAGATACCTTGGGAGGAGACTCTATAATCACACTTATGCCGACGGTGTGGTCAGACCCTCGAGGAGAGATTTTTGGTTGGAATCTCTTGGTGACAGCGTCGAGGCCTTCCGACGTTAGTTTGAGTATGGAATGGGCAATAACTGTTCATACTCAAATTGACGGTTTTAGGAAAACTTCGGGATGGGTTTTCCTTGGTCGGTGAAAAGGAAACCCCAGGAAGCACGGGATAAACTCTTCCACGGGAGGGTGCGACCGATCACTCTTGAATCGGCCAACCTTACCCTCGTGGCAGCAGTCGTTTGTGTTCCAGTTCTAACATGAATTGGAAACCTCTGGAGTTTTAGGATGGAGACCACGTTCTTATACGGGTCTCACCTCGACGAGGTTTACGGAGATGTGGCCAAGGCGACAAGTTATTTCCGAGGTTCAGCGGACCTTCTTAGGTCCTCAGCTGGGTAGGCGGGGTGGTTTACCGCTTGACCCATTCACCGCAGTTGCACCAGGTGCACGATGACTTCCACGTATCTCAATTGAGGAGATACGTTCTCGACCCTTCGCATATCATCGACCATGAGGAGCTGGACGATGGCGATGGGGTGTCTTTCACGGAGGTTCCAGTGGGGATCGAGGATCGACAGGAGCAGATCCTACGAGAATGATCGATTCCTCGGGTGCATTTTCTTTGGCAGTACGGAACCTCCAGGTAAGCACATGGGAGCATAAGGCTCAGATGCGTGCTCTGTACTGCTATTGTGACCCTAGTTCGTGTTGAAGCTTTACGGGGGCGTAAAGCCCTGAGGTGGGAGTAATGTAAAGACCCGGAAATTTCAAGGAAATTTTTTTTCTTAATTTTTTTTGGAATTTTACAAGAACTCAGTTTCTGACGGAGCCTGATTCTGAGGCCCGGTGTGCCCGGAATTAATTTTCAAAGTTTGGCTCGGGTACGTTCAGTGAACAAGCGAGCGAGATTTTCTATCTTTCTAACCGGTGCTCGAAATCGAATTCCGAGGGAACCGATGGAACCGCAACGCCAGTAATTACTTAGGAACTCATGTTCCGGAGTTGAGTTTACACGAGTGTTGATAATAAAAATTGTGGAAGTTTATTTTATAACTACACTACCATTTTTATTAACTTACTCTAAGTGTTAGCTCATGGTGGAAGTTTGGTAACCACACAACCTCCCTTGGGGGGTTATGAGGGTGGTGGGGCCCACACGAACCCCACCTCTTCATATCCTCTAAAACACCTCAAATCCCACTTAAATGATTTTAACTTAGTTATAACTTATGTCTTAAATGAGTTGATTTTAATGTGGTGAGTTGTGTGAGTCTTTTGAATTTCAAACACTTGAATTTCAAAAGCCATGTGAAGTTAATTAAATAAGTGGAGAACTTATTTCTTTTGGTTGGGTTGTGTTGTTTGAGAGATTTTGGAAAGAAGGCTTAGAAGTCTTGAAGTTTCTTCATCCTCTTGACAAAGAACGCGACGAACAGTCGGACATCGACGAAGAACGCCACGTTCTCGGGAACCGTCTTCCGTGACGCCATACCCGCAATACCGACGACGTCTTCTTCCGCGACATCTCTTTTCGCGACGCCGAATCTCGTCACCTCTTAAATTAGGGTAGGGGATTTAACTTTTAAAAAGTTATGTGGATCTCTCCTTCGAACTTGAAGGTTTATATTTGTCGGGCCTTGATTCCAAATCTGTTTATTTTATTTAAAAGATTGTGAAAGTTTATCATTCATTAAAGGCCGATTGTTTGTAAATAACGCGAGGGGGCCGGACCGCACGAACACGGCCGAACTTCCTCCTATTGATGTTGATTTTGTTGTGGATTGAAACGGGTGTGGCGCGGTGCCGTCGGACTGCGCAGGATCATGCGGCAAGAAACGCGCGGCACCGTCGCATCACGTCGTTAAATAATGCAAGGACGCGACGCCGTCGCGCCGCATCGAAGAAAGTTGAAGGCGCCGCGGCCGGAGCGGGGCCGCGGTGGAGGGGCGCGGTGTCGTCGCACCGCGCCGGACAACGAAGGCCGCGGCCGGTTCCGGGCCGCGGCGGAACGAGAAGACCGGCGGCCAGCCGGGCCGCCGGTGTCGGAAGCCGGAAGGGGGACCGGCCTTGCCGGTCCCGTTGAGGAAGAACCGGCCAATCAGGTCGGGCCGGCCGGAATGGAGAAAACTGGGGGAAATAATTTCCCTCGGCCAGCCTTAATGGCCCCCCTATTATGAGGGGGCATGTTTCACAAAGGGTGGGCAGGCGGCCCCCCGTTTTCTCGAAGGCAGGCCCCCATGTGAGGGGGGCCGTTTTTCTTTAGGCTCGACAGGTTGCTGCACCGCCTGCTGAAGAAAGGCGGGGGATTTTCCCCCAGCGCGCGGCACACGAACGACGCCCAGGCCGCGCCGCCGCGCCGGAACGCGCCGCCGCGCCGGGCTGGGTTTTCCGAGCCGGGCCGGGTCGTCGGGCCGGGTCGCCTCCCGGGGCGGGTCAACCCGGTTCGGCGACCCGGGGGGGGGGGGGCGGTCGGGCCGGGTCGGCCCGGGCCCAGACCCCCAGTTTCGGACCACTTTTGGTCAAATGCCCGTATCTTGGGCTACGGGCCTACAAACGACTCGCCGTCAGCGGCAACGCGATCCTCGGATCGAGACCGTCGTTTCGGTATAAAATACTCAAGGTGCACCTTCCTTTTCGGGAGCCTACGTGGTCAAAATTCCATAGTTAAGCGTGCTTGGCCAAGAGTAGTGATCAGGATGGGTGACCTCATGGGAAGTTTCCCAGGGTGGGTGTGAGGCGGAAATACCAATAACTAACAGACCGTGAGTCCGATTTACGCGCCGTCTGTTTCGTTGAATTCCTCTTGATGAGGCAGATCTTTTGGCATACTCCGCCCGAGGTTTGGACGCAGGTGGAGTACGGTCGGGTTGGTTTTTCCTTAAAAACCAACCGGGCCCCTGGAACGAAAAAGCCAATAACTCTCAGACCGGGCATCCGATTGACGCGTCGTCTGTTGCGTTGAGTTCCTGTTGACGATACAGAAATTTTGGCATTCTCCGCCCGAGATTTGGATGCAGATGGATAGTGCCCGGGTTGGATCGCACAGAAATCCAATCGGGCCCCTGGAACGGAAAAGCTGATACCTTTCTGACAGAACGTCCGTTTGACGAACCGTCAGCGGCGTTGGTGATCTCGTTGAGAAACGGTCCCTATGAGTATACCCTATGAGAGTTCGGGGTACAATTGAGATACGGCCGGGTTTGGTTTGCTCACGAAACCAATCGGGCCCCTAGGACGAAAAGGCTAATAACTCACAGACCGGACGTCCGATTGACGCACGGTTTGTTGTGTTGAGACCCCTATGACGAGGCGGGCCTTTGAGATACTTCTTTGAGGGACTTTGAGATACTTGGAGTATCGACCTGTAGCTCGTGGAGCGGACCCTCCCAGTGACGAGCGTGCGGAGTACGGAGACCGTGTAACTGGCTGAGACCTGACGACTGCTTGACCGACTCGACTTGGAGTGAGTCGACTATCCTAGTGGACGGAGCACTACTTTCTGAGGTGCAGACCCATGGCAGACGGAGCACTACCTGTGTGACAGTGCAGACCTGCGGTACTCATCCGGAGAGTACCTTAGCAGGCTACTAGGGGGTGTGCACTACTGTGTTTGGGTGACATACCTCGGCGGGAAGCACTACTATGTCTGGGTGGCTGACCCGCGGTAATCGACAGGAGGAGTACTTCAGCAGTCTTAGGTTAGTGAGCAGTACCTCAGAGTCGTGACAGGACCACTGTACACTCCAGAGACAGAGCTCTTCAGCAGTTACAGTTTCGATAATGAAAATCCTGGTTTGAGCGGAGACTTTTGACCTTGTGTTTACCTCATGATTGAGATGGGTCACTTGCTAACTTAGGTATATGTATGGGCATATACCCGGGTAGTGGTTATCCGTTGATTTCACAATCCTTGTGTTTCCTCATGTTTGAGATGGGTTACATGATAACTTAGGTATATGTATGGGCATATACCTAAGTAGAGGTTATCTTTTGAGATATTCTTTGTGGTTATCCTTGTTGGTTTAGTGAGACCTTGAGGGTCTCGGGGTCCCTACTGAGTATCGTTATACTCACCCCTGCACGGGCTATGCCCGCACCTCGTTGTGTTGGTTGCAGACGACGGGCAGTGCTGACAGAGTCCGAGTGTTCGAGGACTGGACGGTACCTGGAGGTGGACTATACGACGAGATAGTACCCGGAGGAGGACCTCACGACGAGACGGTACCCAGAGGTGTACGTGACGACGAGACGGTACCCGGAGGTGGTCCACTGGGCGGGACATACTCGGAGCGGACGGTGGGACCCGAGGAGCAGAGGAGCTATCTGTACCCACCCTTTAGGTGGGATTTTCAGTGGACAGCTCGACATAGCAGCTTTACTTTTCAGTTGCTGTTTTCCCTTTCGAGTTGTACTTTACAGTTGGGCTTGTATTTCTGGCCCCTTTTTACTTTCCGCACTTACTGTTGTAATCAGTTTTTACTTAGTGTTTACTTCTTCTTCTTTTACTCTGTGTGATTGTTTACCTTACAAAGGCAATGCCTTCCCTTTTTACCGGGATTTACGCCTTGGTGCTAGTCGCCAGCCCCTGGCCTATGGAAGAAGGGCTTGGGGTAGTCACGGCACGGGCCCCGAGGACGGGTCGTGACAATTCAAATGTTTTGAATGTGAAAATATAGATCTACTATGTTTTAATTAATGGATAATGAAAAATTCATTTTGATATTCCATGGATCTCTATAAATTGATCGGATCATAATTTTTTTGAATAATTATCAGTTTATGAAAAATTTTATCACTGTAATATTGTTTCTATTAAGATTCTAATAATATAATATTAATTTTTTTGACCAAAATGAATAATGAATGTAATTAAAATTATTTAAACTATTATGGATAAATTAAGCTTCATAATGGACTAAAATGTTAACTTAAGGGCCCAAATGACCTATCCACATGTCCAAAAAACTATTTTCTTGTGATATATTAGGAATATTACATCCATTATTGAGTTTTTTTTGGTATTACTTATTAATGTGAGAATATTTTTACAACTATCATGTTTCCAAAAATTCAAATTGAGTCCTCTTCCTTCCCTATAAAAGGCCACCACCTCTCCAACTTCATCACACATCTCAAACCTCTTAAGTTACGCCAACCACATACCAAATAGCATCCCAAAATGAGTCATCTTTAATTTAAAGCCTTTATTTTAAAATAAATATTTCCAAGGATTTATTTATGTATAAACCTATATAAGTTACTTAGTTAAGATGTTATATCTTCTCTGATGATTTTTAGTTTCTTTTCTATTATCCACTAAATATAAATTAATTATTATATGATTACATAAAATAACATGTATCATAAATATAATATGATGTTTTGATGTCAATATTTTAACCTAAACATAAAACACCTCCATTTAATGGGTAACAAACTTAATGTTTCGTTGAATGATGAACTACTTCCTTATGAAATGAGGATTGTTCATTTTTTCCTTACCACCAATCATGGTGGCCATAATTATGGAAATAATATTTAATATGTTATATATGATATTTAAAATGTATTTATTCTTCATTATGATTTATTTATAACATACATTTGTGATTTGAATCTTATGTAAATATGACAATTTCATTTGAAGTGTAACGCCCCGACCCCAGCTACCTAGAGTCGGTGCATTAATTACATAACATTGGAATGATCACAAGAAAGATCAAATCTCGAAAGACCGATTGGTTTAGTAGCCTTGGAAACACTAGATATATTCATAAGTTTTACATTACATCATAAAATGAAAAACTAATACAACAACATAATATTTCCACAATCCACACTATTAACCCCTCATAAAATCCCTGCAGGACATTCATAACTTACTTCTTCACATCCTGGGAAAAATAAAACATAAAAAAAAGGGGTGAGCTCAAATGCCCAGTAAGGATAACAATAAAGTGGAAACTTTCATAAATAAGAATAAACATTTAAGGCAATGTATAACTAAAACAAAAGCCTTTTAAATACGAACTTTCAACATGGTATGGCATAAATAAAATGAAATAATGCCATTTACTTATTCACATGGATATTCTACTAAATGAATAATCACATGCAAAAATCAATAACCACATTCATAATGTTGGAATGCATAATGCCAGACTATCATAACCACATAGCCAAGGCCTCGTGCCAAGACTACAAATAAGATTTTGTCAAGGCCTTGTGCCAAGACACTAGTTTGTCTCATGAGACCTACCGATGCATCGAGGAGCTATAGCGGGCTCCACCCGTCACTTATTAAGTCCAATGCATTCCCATATGAAAAGGTTTAAACATAACATAAACATTCGTATTAAAACTAGCACACGAAATGTGAATACTTTCACAATAAACTATGAATGGTATAAAAATAGCACATCCACAGTCAAACATATCACAAAACCTTCAATACAATATAGAAGTTTTGTATCATAATAAATCAACTTCAAATAATCTTAAAATCCATCAAAGGATGTTGACATAGATGAAATCAAAATTCTTTTTAGAGAAATATCTCCTTTTATTTTGAAATCATTTAAGATCCATATAAAATAAAACATTTTCTTTGAAAATATTCTTATAAGCTTTTAAGGAAAGCTTTGAAGATTTTATAACGGCGTAAAATAACCGCACCCGCCGTATAAGTTAAAAAAAAACATTCTTACCTCAATTCTGTCGAAAAGGTTAAAAAGGACCTTGTTTTGAAAACGACGGAAAGATTCCTTTATAAACCTCTTATAAAAAGTCAAAAAAGGGTATAAATGACTTTAACCCATATTGTTGTAAATAGTAAAAATGTTTTGAAATACATTTTTAAGAAACATGGATGTGGATGATAAAGAGATCCCAGTAGATTATTACATATAAACAACCTCGGATAATGAAGAGATTGTGAAATAACCCTTACCTTGTACTTTTCCTTGGTTGGGGTAGGTTAACCTCCTGTATAATGGTGAAATAATTGTTATTAAATTATACAAGAATCATATATATTAATATGATATCATATATGATCTTTTAACATTGATTTGTTAATAATATCTTAGAATTATCGTCGTTTCGGGTGTTAACTTACTCATTTTCTTTATATGTTTTGTTACATAAGCCATGGTTGTTGTATCTTATTCATATCCAGAATGATATCTAGTCCTTAAACATAATTTTTAAATCATCAAATGATAATTATACTTGAATGGTTACGATGGAGAATGAATCTCATCGCGTTCGTGGAGACGGTAGTCCGTACGTACGCACGAGCGACAATATCATTCTTTTGATATTAAAATAATATATAAATGGATAGTATATCATATATACAGAATAATTAACATGTTATATTTATTATTTACATGAGTTACACATCATTATTATACCCATCCAAATAATATTATATTGAATAACAATTACACCACGACGTGGAGACGGTAAGCCGTACGTACGCACGTATGGTGACATGTTATTCAAAGGGTGGATAGAATACTGAATATGATTGTACCATATTTATAATAACATCACAGTATATGTGAGATACTGGAGTTATTATTTTAGAATGGTAAGAACAAAGGAAGAAGAAGTGGAAGAAGAAATGAACTTGGAGAAGGGTGGTGAAATCATTACCTCTTCTTCGGGTTCTTCCTTTTGATTTGATCAAAAGGGCTCCTTAGGTTGGCTTTCTGATCAAACTAAGGCCTCTAGGTTGTAGTGAGGGATGTTGGGAGAGTATTTGGGCAGAGTTTGGCCGAACCAAAAGTCTTTGAAGGTGTGAAGAAATGAGAAGCAGGAGTGCCCTTTTATAAGAGGGGTGAGGGGCACCTTTGGAAAAGTTAGAAATATTAATTTATAATAAATTCATATTCGGTTTATAATGGCTCCAAAATTGACTATTCAAAGGTTAAGGTGGGGATAGGTCGAAAACAACTCAACCAATAGAATTTAGATAGGTTTGGGTACTTATATTAACCTTATCTTTAAGTATTAACTCTAAGTTAATTAGTTTCACTTTTACAATGTCTCTTTGTATTTTTATATTATATGGTTAATAAACTTACTATATACATCCAATCGACCCCCAAGTGGTCCATTAATGATTAACCTATCATAATATAAGTCTCTTGGCCGAACCTTAGATTTTTAGGAATTTAAAATCAATTAATAATATAATATTTGTTTTAAGAACTCTTTTATGTCAATTTTGACACTATTCAATAGTTGATTTTTGTGAAACTCATAACAGATTGATTACTTCGAACACAGTCAATTAAATCAATCCTAATATATCATATTATCCTAGAAAATTAGTTTAATTCATTAAAAGTTTCATATTATATTTGTTTGGGTATTTATAATATCAATTATTTTAATTTTTCAATATTATAGTAATTACTGCATCATCATTGTGTCATAAATAAAATAAATTATTTACTGTCTAAAAATTATAAATAAAATATCATTATGTAGGAAATTTTTTTATCTTTCTAATGAATATTTATAATCTAAAATCCAACTTATATAACCCTATGTAACAATTGTTCTTCTAAACGATGTAAGCTTATGCCATTTTTATTTTTATTTAAGCTTTATTAATATAATGTGTCATTATCACTTACAAGTGGATCCATGGGGTCCCAAAATTGACACAAAGATGCCCATGGTCGACCATCTATCAACCAATAGGGTTAAGACACGTTTTTAGGGTAATTTAGTATTATTATAATATTATTTTTTTAACCCTTATTTACCGGATTTACCCTTAACCATGGTAAATAAAAAATTTACCGCAGTAATTATTCAAAATGTCTAAAAATAAAAGTTACCTATTTACACAATTTGAACATCCTGATTCCAAATATGGAATCCATTTTCCTAAATTCAAAACACAGAAGTGGTAGAAATTAATTTAAAATTAATTCCCGCTGTCAAAACAAAAAGCGTGTTTTTAAGAGATAATAACTATCAAAAGATTGACACTTGTTTATGTTCGGTTTAATTGTAAAATTATGTCCAATGACCAACATTATATTAAATGGTAAAAATATATTCTAAATATACTTTAAAACTACTAAAATTCATAATTTATCACTATTAATTATTTTGATTAAAAAAGTTGTTTTTAATTAAAATTTAGTAATTATCACTATTCATCAAAATATGAAAGTTATCCGAAATGTACCAAAATTTCACCTTAGGCTAAATTCGATATTCCGAGTCCAAAAATGAAGTCCATTTTCAAATATAAAATATATATAATTTCAAAAATTAGGTATAACTATTCACAACGGCTAGTTTAATTAGTTGTGGTGTGTGTTAGAACTCGAGGTTGCGTACAACACACGCTATCGCATTATTCGAAGGGAAACGTACCGTAGAAGCTTGGGGTGTTACATTCTCCCCTCCTTCAAATAATTGCGTCCTCGCAATTTCTAGGGTATTACTGCATAAAAAACTCGGGTGGTTCTTCATCATAAGTTCCTCGGGTTCCCACGTTGCCTCTTCCATCTTATGGTTTCTCCAGAAAACTTTTACCAGACGCGTCGTCCGGTTTCTCAGTACTTGTTCTCTTGTATCAAGAATCCTGACGGGCTCTTCGCAATAAGACAGATCGGGTTCCAGTTCTAATTCTTCATAGGTGAGTACATGCGTTGGGTCAGGCATGTATTTTCTCAACAGAGATACGTGGAATACATCGTGAACTTTGGAGAGACTTGGCGGCATTGCCAATCGGTAAGCTACAGCCCCAATTAGTTCTAGAATTTCGAAAGGTCCGATGTACCTGGGACTCAATTTACCTTTCTTACCAAAACGTATGACTCCCTTCCACGGAGATACCTTCAGGAAAACATGATCACCGACTTGAAATTCCAAATCCTTCCTTCGATTATCGGCATAGCTCTTCTGCCTACTTTGAGATGCTTTAATGTGATTTTGGATTACCTTCAGCTTTTCCACCGTTTCCTCCACCAGTTCTGGGCCTACAAGTTTTCTTTCACCAACGTCTTCCCAACAGGTTGGTGTACGACATCTCTTTCCATATAACGCTTCATATGGTGCCATCTGAATACTCGAATGGAAGCTATTGTTATAGGAAAATTCTACTAGTGGTAAATATTGATCCCACATACCCTGAAAATCAAGTGAGCAAGATCTCAACATGTCTTCTAAGGTCTGAATAGTCCATTCTGATTGTCCGTCTGTCTAAGGGTGGTAAGCAGTGCTCAAATAAAGTTCAGTATCCAGGGATTTCTAAAGACTTTTCCAAAATCTTGAAGTAAAACGGGGATCACGATCAGAAACAATCGATAGGGGAACTCCATGAAGTCTCACAACTTCATTAATGTATAGTCTTGCTAGACGTTCCAGGGGTAGATCTTCTCTTATAGCAAGAAAATGTGCTGACTTGGTAAGACAATCAACAATAACCCATATTGCATCGTTCCTTCTAGGAGTCTTTGGTAGCCCCATGACAAAGTCCATCGTAATATTATCCCATTTCCACTCTGGTATGGGAAGAGGTTGCATGACTCCTCCAGGCTGTTGCCTTCCAGCTTTCACTTGTTGACAAACCATACATCTTGACACAAAATCAGCAATCTCCCTCTTCATGTTGTCCCACCAAAAATGTTCCTTCAAATCTCTATACATTTTGGTGCTCCCAGGGTGTATAGAGAAATTGGAACTATGAGCGTCATCCAGCAATTCCCTTTTTAGATCAGGTATATTGGGAACACAAAGTCTCTTCCCAAATTTCAAAATTCCATCTTCATACACAAAGTCTCTCAATCTCCCATCATTCACAGCTTTAATTTTCTTCTGAAATTCTTCATCATCGGTCTGGGAACTCTTAATCCTTTCTAGTAAAGATGGTTTGGCAACCATTTGAAAAAGCATTGATGTTTCACCTTCCCTGGTTATTCCCATGTCCATCTTCTCTAGATCCATGAAAATTGGATCCCTTTCAATTCTCATCATGTTCAGAACTCCATGGTCTTTTCTGCTCAAAGCATCTGCTACTTTGTTTGCTTTCCCCGGGTGGTAGTGTATTGTGCAATCATAATCCTTGAGTAATTCAAGCCATCTCCTTTGCCTCATGTTGAGTTCTTTTTGTGAGAAAATATACTTCAAACTCTTGTGATCAGTATAAATCTCACATTTTTCACCATAGAGGTAGTGCCTCCATATCTTCAAAGCAAAGATCACAGCTGCTAACTCAAGATCATGAGTAGGATAGTTTTGTTCATGAATTTTCAACTATCATGATGCATAGGCAATAACTCTATCATTCTGCATAAGGACACAACCAAGTCCTTTCTTTGATGCATCACTATAAATAACGAACCAATCATTCCCCGATGGTAGAGTCAATATAGGAGCATTGACTAATCTTCTCTTCAGTTCTTCGAAACATTCTTCACACTCTTTTGTCCAAACAAATTTAACCCCTTTACGTGTGAGCTTCGTTAATGGGTTAGCCAATCGGGCAAAATTCTGGACGAAACGTCGATAATAACCTGCCAAACCAATAAAACTACGTACCTCAGTTATACTCGTAGGTGCTTGCCATTCTTGGATTGCCTTGGTCTTAGAAGGATCAACAGAGATTCCATCTTTAGAGACAATATGGCCAAGAAAAGAAATCTCCTGAAGCCAGAATTCACACTTGCTAAACTTTCCATATAATTCATGCCTCCTCAGAGTCTTCAAGATAATGCGCAAGTGATTTTCGTGATCTTTGTAGGTTTTGGAGTATACCAAGATATCATCAATAAATACCACCACAAATTCATCGAGATACTCCTTAAAAACTCTATTCATCAGATCCATGAATACAGAGGGTTCATTAGTCAATCCAAACGGCATTACAGTAAACTCGTAATGCCCGTACCTGGTTCGAAATGCTGTTTTCGGAATGTCTTCCTTCTTTACACACAACTGATGGTATCCAGATCGAAGGTCAATCTTTGAAAAGTATTGAGCTCCATGCAGTTGGTCAAATAAATCATCAATACGAGGTAGGGGATACTTGTTCTTTATCGTTATAGCATTGATCTCCCTATAATCGATACATAACCTCATAGATCCATCTTTCTTTTTAACAAAAAGAACAGGGGATCCCCATGGAGAAACACTAGGGCGAATAAATCCCTTATTACTCAATTCCTCTAGTTGTTTCTTTAGTTCGACTAGCTCTACAGTGGCCATTCTATAAGGGGTCTTCGATATAGGCCTTTATCCAGGAATCAAATCAATAGAAAACTCAACTTCTCGTTCTGGAGGATGTCCAGGTAAATCTTCTGGAAATACATCTACAAATTCTTTCACAACAGGTACATCCTCTATTTGAACATTCCTTTCCTCACCCGCAGTTATTTCATTCTCTTCCTCTCCAATAATTGAATTAAGTTGAGCTACTGGGGGTGGATCTAAATAAGAATTAGGTGGTGACGATTCTGCTCTAAAAATAAGGTGCTCCTTATCATTATCATCAAGAATCGTAACCTCTTTCTTCTTACAATAAATCTTCGCATCATAGTCCGAAAGCCAGTCCATACCGAGGATTATATCAAACTCAATCATAGGTATGACGATGAAATCAGCAGATAAAGAAAATTTATGTGCTCTAAAGGGGACTGATTCAAAAAACTTTGTTGCAACGATACTTCCCTTAGGAGTTTTAACTGACAACTCCCTTATTAAATCAAATTGGAAATATCTAATTTTCTTAGCAAACTGGGAAGATATGAAACAATGCGATGATCCAGAATCAAATAATGCATTTACTAAACTTGAGGAAACCATTAAATTACCTGCCACCACGTCTTTCGGAGCTTCTACCTCAGCAGTAGTGATAGCATATGCCTGGCCTTGATCCCTTGGCCTTTTCTGAGGTAAGTTCTCCTAACGCTTTGGACATGCATTTTCATAATGCCCCATCTCCCTGCAATTGTAGCACTGAACGTTGGTAGATTCCTTCGTCCCCTTGCAATCATGAGCTTGGTGGCCTTTTTCACCACACTTGTAACAGACTCCCATTCCCTTCAGGCAAGCACCGGGGTGTTTCTTCCCGCACTTACCACAAGATGGATATTCAACCTTTCCCTTCTTCCCCTTATTTCCATTCCCAGATTGATCAGCAGGTCTCTTCTTCTCTTGCTTTGCTTTAAAGTCATAAGACTTTGAGAATTCCTTTTCGGTCTTGATAGCACATGAGACAATGTCTTCGTACGATGAAAAGGATTGTGAGACTAATGCTCGACGGAGAAATGGTTTTAACCCATCAAAGAAATGATCAATCTTACTTCTTGGGTTGCGAATATAATCACCAGCGTACCTCGCTAACCTTGTAAAGTTAGCCTCATACTTTGTGACATTCTCATCCTCCTTTTGTCTCAGACTCAGAAATTGTCTTTCCATATCTGCTCGATGGTCGCGAGGAAAGTATTTTTCTAAAAACAGATCTTTGAATTCCCTCCATTCCATATTTGATACTTCATCATCTTCCTTCGTATTTTGAATCAATGACCACCATTGATCAGCATCTCCAGTGAGGCGGTAAACTGCCATGATAACTTTTTCCCTTTCACTGCTCCCCAAAGCCTGAAATATTTTCTCTAGGGAAAATATCCATTGCACAGCTACTAAGGGATTTGTACTCCCATTGAACGTTGGTGGTTGTTGTCTCATGAATCGATCTAACATTGATCCTCCACGCTGCGGATCAGGGTGCTCCATACGGGTAAGGTTATTATTCATAACCTGAGTAAGTTGTCCCAGTACGGTGATTAGCTGATCAGCACCAGTTGCATCACCAGACCCACTATAATTATCTTGAGCAGGAGGGAAATCCCTACATGGAGTGCGTGCATTGATACGGTTTCCATTTCTTCCACTAGGCGCCATTTCTAAACAATGGCATAAACTAGATCAGTTTATGAATCAAAATACATAATCCCATACTTATAAAACACTTAACATAAATTGAACTATTTATGGATATAATCCATAATCATAAAAATGTTTTCTTTGAGGAAGTATATACTCATAAACCCTTCATAATGATTTGTAAAGATAATGAGAGTTATCCTAAGCATATCTCCGGGAGTGTCGTAACCAAGAGTGCAGCAAGGCCCGTTGTCGTGCACCAGTTCCCGTTCGAGTCTAGCTCAAAGCGGTGTTTTCGGGTTTTACCCCTAGGTACATCTGTGCCAGAGCCGCCTCTACCTACTCGTATCCAGACAGGGATGTATTGCTCGGAAAACTCACAAAATCTCTACAATACCAAAATTCTAGGAAGTTCTTCTATACTAATCCTCAAAGTTCATCTTAGGTCTACGTGCTCTAATCAGAGTTTATCTAAATCTAGTTTCCAAGGTTTGTACTAAACTTCCTCTGATACCAACTGTAACGCCCCGACCCCAGCTACCCAGAGTCGGTGCATTAATTACATAACATTGGCATGATCACAAGAAAGATCAAATCTCGAAAGACCGATTGGTTTAGTAGCCTTGGAAACACTAGATATATTCATAAGTTTTACATTACATCATAAAATGAAAAACTAATACAAAAACATAATATTTCCACAATCCACACTATTAACCACTCATAAAATCCCTGCAGGACATTCATAACTTACTTCTTCACATCCTGGGAAAAATAAAACATAAAAAAAGGGGTGAGCTCAAATGCCCAGTAAGGATAACAATAAAGTGGAAACTTTCATAAATAAGAATAAACATTTAAGGCAATGTATAACTAAAACAAAAGCCTTTTAAATACGAACTTTCAACATGGTATGGCATAAATAAAATGAAATAATGCCATTTACTTATTCACATGGATATTCTACTAAATGAATAATCACATGCAAAAATCAATAACCACTTTCATAATGTTGGAATGCATAATGCCAGACTATCATAACCACATAGCCAAGGCCTCGTGCCAAGACTACAAATAAGATTTTGTCAAGGCCTTGTGCCAAGACACTAGTTTGTCTCATGAGACCTACCGATGCATCGAGGAGCTATAGCGGGCTCCACCCGTCACTTATTAAGTCCAATGCATTCCCATATGAAAAGGTTTAAACATAACATAAACATTCATATTAAAACTAGCATACGAAATGTGAATACTTTCACAATAAACTATGAATGGTATAAAAATAGCACATCCACAGTCAAACATATCACAAAACCTTCAATACAATATAGAAGTTTTGTATCATAATAAATCAACTTCAAATAATCTTAAAATCCATCAAAGGATGTTGACATAGATGAAATCAAAATTCTTTTTAAAGAAATATTTCCTTTTATTTTGAAATCATTTAAGATCCATATAAAATAAAACATTTTCTTTGAAAATATTCTTATAAGCTTTTAAGGAAAGCTTTGAAGATTTTATAATGGCGTAAAATAACTGCACCCGCCGTATAAGTTAAAAAAAACATTCTTACCTCAATTCTGTCGAAAAGGTTAAAAAGGACCTTGTTTTGAAAACGACGGAAAGATTCCTTTATAAACCTCTTATAAAAAGTAAAAAAAGGGTATAAATGACTTTAACCCATATTCTTGTAAATAGTAAAAATGTTTTGAAATACATTTTTAAGAAACATGGATGTGGATGATAAAGAGATCCCAGTAGATTATTACATATAAACAACCTCGGATAATGAAGAGATTGTGAAATAACCCTTACCTTGTAATTTTCCTTGGTTGGGGTAGGTTAACCTCCTGTATAATGGTGAAATAATTGTTATTAAATTATACAAGAATCATATATATTAATATGATATCATATATGATCTTTTAACATTGATTTGTTAATAATATCTTAGAATTATCGTCGTTTCGGGTGTTAACTTACTCATTTTCTTTATATGTTTTGTTACATAAGCCATGGTTGTTGTATCTTATTCATATCCAGAATGATATCTAGTCCTTAAACATAATTTTTAAATCATCAAATGATAATTATACTTGAATGGTTACGATGGAGAATGAATCTCATCGCGTTCGTGGAGACGGTAGTCCGTACGTACGCACGAGCGACAATATCATTCTTTTGATATTAAAATAATATATAAATGGATAGTATATCATATATACAGAATAATTAACATGTTATATTTATTATTTACATGAGTTACACATCATTATTATACCCATCCAAATAATATTATATTGAATAACAATTACACCACGACGTGGAGACGGTAAGCCGTACGTACGCACGTATGGTGACATGTTATTCAAAGGGTGGATAGAATACTGAATATGATTGTACCATATTTATAATAACATCACAGTATATGTGAGATACTGGAGTTATTATTTTAGATTGGTAAGAACAACGGAAGAAGAAGTGGAAGAAGAAATGAACTTGGAGAAGGGTGGTGAAATCATTACCTCTTCTTCGGGTTCTTCCTTTTGATTTGATCAAAAGGGCTCCTTAGGTTGGCTTTCTGATCAAACTAAGGCCTCTAGGTTGTAGTGAGGGATGTTGGGAGAGTATTTGGGCAGAGTTTGGCCGAACCAAAAGGCTTTGACGGTGTGAAGAAATGAGAAGGAGGAGTGCCCTTTTATAAGAGGGGTGAGGGGCACCTTTGGAAAAGTTAGAAATATTAATTTATAATAAATTCATATTCGGTTTCTAATGGCTCCAAAATTGACTATTCAAAGGTTAAGGTGGGGATAGGTCGAAAACAACTCAACCAATATAATTTAGATAGGTTTGGGTACTTATATTAACCTTATCTTTAAGTATTAACTCTAAGTTAATTAGTTTCACTTTTACAATGTCTCTTTGTATTTTTATATTATATGGTTAATAAACTTACTATATACATCCAATCGACCCCAAAGTGGTCCATTAATGATTAACCTATCATAATATAAGTCTCTTGGCCGATCCTTAGATTTTTAGGAATTTAATATCAATTAATAATATAATATTTGTTTTAAGAACTCTTTTATGTCAATTTTGACACTATTCAATAGTTGATTTTTGTGAAACTCATAACAGATTGATTACTTAGAACACAGTCAATTAAATCAATCCTAATATATCATATTATCCTAGAAAATTAGTTTAATTCATTAAAAGTTTCATATTATATTTGTTTGGGTATTTATAATATCAATTATTTTAATGTTTCACTATTATAGTAATTACTGCATCATCATTGTGTCATAAATAAAATAAATTATTTAATGTCTAAAAATTATAAATAAAATATCATTATGTAGGAAATCTTTTTATCTTTCTAATGAATATTTATAATCTAAAATCCAACTTATATAACCCTATGTAACAATTGTTCTTCTAAACGATGTAAGCTTATGCCGTTTTTATTTTTATTTAAGCTTTATTAATATAATGTGTCATTATCACTTAAAAGTAGATCCATGGGGTCCCAAAATTGACACAAAGATGCCCATGGTCGACCATCTATCAACCAATAGGGTTAAGACACGTTTTTAGGGTAATTTATTATTATTATAATATTATTTGTTTAACCCTTATTTACCGGATTTACCCTTAACCATGGTAAATAAAATATTTACCGCAGTAATTATTCAAAATGTCTAAAAATAAAAGTTACCTATTTACACAATTTGAACATCCTGATTCCAAATATGGAATCCATTTTCCTAAATTCAAAACACATAAGTGGCAGAAATTAATTTAAAATTAATTCCCGCTGTCAAAACAAAAAGCGTGTTTTTAAGAGATAATAACTATCAAAAGATTGACACTTGTTTATGTTCGGTTTAATTGTAAAATTATGTCCAATGACCAAAATTATATTAAATGGTAAAAATATATTATAAATATACTTTAAAACTACTAAAATTCATAATTTATCACTATTAATTATTTTGATTAAAAAAGTTGTTTTTAATTAAAATTTAGTAATTTTCACTATTCATCAAAATATGAAAGTTATCCGAAAAGTACCAAAATTTCACCTTAGGCTAAATTCGATATTCCGAGTCCAAAAATGAATTCCATTTTCAAATATAAAATATATATAATTTCAAAAATTAGGTATAACTATTCACAACGGCTAGTTTAATTAGTTGTGGTGTGTGTTAGAACTCGAGGTTGCGTACAACACACGCTATCGCATTATTCGAAGGGAAACGTACCGTAGAAGCTTGGGGTGTTACATGAAGAATGTGGGCTACCACACTCTCAAAGTGACATGGCTCGTTCATTCCATCTAGGGAGCATATAAAGGATGTTTATAATAAAAATGTGTATTATATATAACATAGATTTAATCATTTCATTAAAATATACATATGTATAATTTATCTTTCTTTTTTTATTAAAACAAATAAGTGAAATTTGAGTACATGTGTATTTATAGACTACCATCACCCTAAACAATGCACATCAATTTTAATCTCCAAATATTATAGACTACTATAATAAATATGTAATGAATATAGAATACAATTTATCCATGCCTTTAATTTTGTATATGATGAAATCATGATCAATGAAATTGGAACGACATAAAACAAGTTAAAACATTCTCGAGAAAGATAGGCAATTAACACCCAATATAATAAAATTTATGAACGTTGTTAAAAAAAGGATAATAAATTATTGTAAAGAATTTATATAAGATATTATAAGAATATGTATGGTAGAATTATAATTTAGAGAAATATTTTGAAACGCTATAAAGGAGGATAATTACTAAACATAAAATGAAAGGTTAAAGTGATGGGGTCTTGTTTTACTTTTCTTTTTGTAAGGCATACACCACATAGACCACACACTTCATTGTATTGTTTATATAATTTACACATTATAAATTATATCATGAATATTTTTTCTTCATAGTGTGAATAACCTTTATTCTTATGTATTATGAATTAATTTTTTTAAGTGGCATGAGACACATTGGGATGTTAGACGATTAATGTTCGAAAACATATTGTTAATGATTATCTTTGATATATCACTTCTTTTTGTGATTGTTAATTTTTTCATGGAATAATTAACATTATTTTAAAACTTTTTTGATGGAAATTAACATTAATATATATATTCTCCCCAATAGATAATATAATTTCAAAAACTGTATATCATTTTACAGTCTTCACATTGACAGTAATTTGATTAACAAGGGAATCATTGATAAATCAATATAATTTATTCAATAAGGATTAATTTTGATAATACCAATTGTTCATGAATATTAGAAAATATTTAGACTGGAATGACATGTGTGGGTTCTGATTATAGATAGCACCTCGATTAATTAGTAGTCACATGATACTGAAAATTTAGCCCAATATATAGACATTTACCATACATACTAAAAAATGTCTTCTGAAAGTTATTAACCGTAAACCTACCATATACCGAGGAAACATGTAATCCAATAATTATTAATTTCCCTCATTTAGATTTAGTTATAACCTATCCAGGAGATATTTATTCTACATATATTTGGATATATTTTACCATATCTCCAATTATTATTCATCATTTAGATTTTGTGTCGATATATCTATAGATACATTTCATTCTCAATTTATTTATATAGATGGCATGCTTTTCAGTTTCATACCATTCCATTTTTATAGTTCTTTATCAAGTTATTTGAATGAAATTTGTTACAAGTTTTTTACCTTGTCCAGTTAGTTTATTCCATTTTGTTCTTTATTATTTCCGCATTACATTCCCTAACTAAGTATTTTAGCTCACCCTTATTATATTTCCTTTCCGCATGTCAGGAAGATGAATTCCTTGAATACACATTCAAGGATGTATTTTTTTATTGTTTTTGTATAATTCTTGTAAATGATATTTCGTACTGGATTATTGGTATAATGTATGTAATCTGGCATTTCAAGACTGTAATAATGATATGTACTTAGAGATTTCATTCCCCGTAATAATAATTATATAATTAAATGATGAACTAGATCTGAACATCTAGGGCTGGGGCATTATAAGATTCATTAAGGATTTTTGAAATTAATCAACTAACTCAAAAAACACATTATTTTAAATGGGAGATATACTTTTGGATAAGGATAACCATTATGTCATTTATTACATGACTTTTGGGTCATTATGATTTCATAATACATACCGTCTTTAATTTTTATCAAATGATTCAGTTGTCTTTAAAAATAATGAAAAATTCACCATCGGATATCTTTGAGATGCTAATTTTAAAAATAAAATTTATTTTATCAAAATTATTTTTTAATTATTAGAAATTATAATTTTTCATAAAAATCCCCGTTTAATGTAAAATACTAGACTTTTTTACAATAATATTCATTATGAATGTTATATAAATTAAATTTTGATTTAGGAAATTATATAAAAATTTATATTAAATAAATATTATTTAATAATAATTTATTAAAATATTTTTTATTACAAAAATTCATGTCTCATTTAAAAGAGTTTCTGGAATGAAACTGTATATTTCCCAAAATAAAATTATTGTTTCATCATATTAATATAATTTTCTTATAAAATTTAAAAATTAATCATTAAAATGTAATAATAAAAAAGAAATATTATTATCATTTTATTAAAAAAAAATTGATATATATTTTCATACTATTAGGGTAAAGGTGCATAACCCTTTATTAAAAATGTGAATACCTTAAGAGTAAGGTGAGAGAAGTGATCTTTTCCCAGGGTAGTTCGAAGAACATGGTTTAGTTCATGATCTAGATGATCTTTAAATTCTATCTAAAATTATTTACCTTAGGTTGTAGTTCTTGAATATCATCATAGGATTGGTAAAGGTAAAAGTGTAGTGTGTTATATCCCTCACAAGCTCTGATGATTGTAATTCATAGGGTAAAATCCTACTAGTCGAGGTTATTTCTTCCAGTGTATGTGTCAAATTGATTTATCATAACTCTCTATATATACTAATAATATGATAACTATAAAACAACAATACTATCAAGGGTAATTATGCTTGGAATTTCTTTTAATACAATATTATATAACATATAATAGTTCAAAATAACCATATTAGTGTATGTGTTATCCAAAATATAATTTCATAATAATCCATGGACTCATTTATAAATGGAATTTCATTTATAAATGTTTGGGTTGTTACATTATCCCCCCTTCATAAATTTAATCTCTAAAAGTTCATTTATATTCTAAAATAGATGATGGTACTTTTGTTCCATCACATCTTCTGTTTCCAAAGTCACTTCATAAACTAGTTGCTTCACCACAACACATTTTCCATGTGATTTTTCCTATTTCATATTAATTTTCCTCCATGATCTAAGTTCTTCATTTGTTTCCTTACATGATACATACATCTCTCAAATGGGACCACCTCTATATTTATTACATGATAGTGGACTATATTGTAATTCTTCAATAATGATACATGGAATATATCATTCTATCGAGATAGGTTCAATGGATGTGTGGGTCGATAGGCCACAACATTGATGTCCTAAAGGATATTAATGAGAAAAATTTATATAAGAATAAGCTTTCCCCACTTCTCAAACCTCATGAATTTATTCCACAATTATATAGGAGTGTACAACTTATCGTTGACCACAAACTCTACGAATCATTGAATATTGTCTCTATAGAATTTAGGTAAAATCATAAAGTATTTCATATAATGTTGATTGTTTTGAACCATCACTATCATCAAATGGAGATGATGTGGTTCTATTAGAATTTTCTCTTCAACTTTATCCCAGCATGTTGAATTTCGAAACAACTTCACACACAGATCCTCATATTGTGACATTTGAAAACACGAATAGAAACTATTGTTATATGAGAACATTAAATAGAAAGGTTGTTAATATAAAATTACACAGGAATCCATTGAAAATGATAAAATAATATCCTATAGTGTTTTAATACATATTTTAGATTGATCAACCTTCTATGGGGGATAAGATTTGTTGATGATTAGTTTTTATCTAACAATTATTGATGTCTTTTCCCAAAATGTGTGGTAAATTTTAGATCATGATCAGATATAATAAAAATTTGAACTATAGGTTTTCATAATACATACATTATGTATATTATTGATATTTTATCAATAAATAAATCTCCTTTTATAGAATTGAAATTTGATATCATCTAATGGATATCGACTACCACCCATATTTCATAATTTTCTTTAGGTGTCCGGGGATATAAAATGATTTAATACATTTTCATGTTTTCCCATTTTCATAGTAGAGTGGGTTACAGTTGTATCATACCATGGTACATATATCAGTCAACATTAACGTGTTTGTATACCAATCCTAGAGAAACATATCTTGCAATATCCCTATTCAATTTATCATATAATAATGTTTTATTCAAAATCTATACATCCAAATTATTCCAAGATTATTAGAGAAGTATAAACAAGGTGCATAATCATGGAGTTCCCTATTATATTTTGTTGTTTATATGACACATATATAAGATTTAAACCATATAAATCAATCATTAGAAAATATAACACCCAAAATATCATCTCCTATTTTATAGATCCTTATCATTATTCTTGGAATACCTTATTCAATCAAAAAAATATAGTTGAGATGTTATTTCAAAATGTGGGGATGAAAAAAATTTTATTATCCCAATTTTCATCATTTTCATGTTAAAGAATATTCGATCCATTGAAATCCTCTTCATGGATAGATTTATAGGTTACTTTTCTTAAAAAGAGAGTCTTCCACATTTTATGCCTTCCTAAGACAATTGTGGATTGATTCCTTAATGAGATCTTACCACCTTTGTGTGTGAATATTAATCTCATTTTGGGTGAATATATAATATAGTCTTTTATATTTAATGTATAAATATATATATATTACAGTTCTCTCCATAGTGATAATTTATTCAAATCATAAATGTGAATATCACTAAAAATAATTATAGAACATGAATTAGATAGTTCTACTCATTAATATTTTATAAAAGGGATGAATAATCAATCAGTTATTCATTATACATGATTATAAAACTGAGATCCATTTTGGAATCATTGATATGGATCAAAAATCCTTCCCCAATAGTTGTTAATGAGAGCCCATGTGTCTTTATTAACATCTTATTTATCTCGCTAAATTTTTCATCCCATTCTACATTCTATAAAAATACACCCCTTACGAGTTATCTTGGTTATAGGTATTAACAATACTGTTATTTTTCCCACAAATCAATAATAGTGCCTCTGTAATCGAAGGAGATTATCAATTTCCAACACAATGGCCAATCTAGGCCATCCATTAATTTCCATTTTTTTAAAATATCCAAATATATCCCATTATTGGTGATGAAATTCCTCAACAATGTTACATTCTATAAAAATACTCCCATTTAATATAATATTCATAAATTTTTCCATCCAAAAGGTTTTCAATAAAATTTTAAAATGTACCTTATGTTCCTTATTTATTTTCGAGAGGATAATAATATAATCTATAAATACTACTATAAATATTTTGTAGTATTCGCAAACTAATCTATTCATCAAGTCAATGAACATTACTGCCGAATTAGTGTGTGTAAATATAATCTCTATTAACTCATAGTTCCCACAATTTTTATAAAATTATTTCATAGTTAAATCTTCCTTCTTGACCATTACATGATAATACCCTGACCAAATATGCACCTTAGCAATGTATTGGCTCTATGTTGCTGATAGAAAAATCTTTTAATATATGGTAGATGATACTTCTTCTTTATCATGATTTTGTCGAGTGCAATAAAATCAATGAATTCACATATTGTCCCATCAGACATCATGATGAATAGGAAAAGTGTATCCCATAGTAAAGCACATTGGAATATAAACCGTTCATCTAGATTCTCCGACAATTGTCTCATTATATCCTCATGTTCAAAAATCTGAATTCTATAAGGATTTTTGAATATTGGTAAAGGTTAAGGTATAATATTTATTGAGAACAGAACCTCTTGGATATGAGGAAGATATTTAAATTATCCAAGAAAAAAATCTTTAAATTCAGATGCAATGTACATGTCATCATGGATGATATTTTCATCAATATCAATAATTTTATCTAGATATTCTTACTAATAAGGAAATAATATCCACTATTGAGATAAATAAAATAAAAAATATCCACCATCCAACTTACACTTATATAGAATCTGAGGTCTATTTGTGATATAGATGTGGATTTCCTTCAATCAATAATTTATGTCATCTTTATATAAGAAAAGACAATCCCTTCCCAAAATATCATCATATTCCTCTTATGGGAGTATCACAAGGTTTAGTAGGAAAATAACCCAACAAATTTGGATTAGAGAGAAGATATTTATTTGGGATGCATGAATTTCACCAAATATTCTTTTTCACCAATATATTTTCTTCCATTTTTTTGTGGCATTTGAATAGTTATAGTAAACATACCTGATATGAAAAAAATGAATTGAAATAGAATTAAATATTATGTTATCTATCATTCAATCATTAATTAGTGTACTACCACCACATAATTATTTGGATCATTCCCAATAGTAGTGATGGAATAATCCCACCCTTTCTCTCTAAGAATTAGTGGTGTATATCATCTATTTTCATCGCTAACTTTGGACTTAGTTAAAAGATCTGTATAGTTTCCTCATTTCGTGCAATTGAATCCTTGAATAATAGGTCAAGGGTTGACTTGAGAGTTCATTTTTTCAATAATATGTTTTGGGATTCAATAATTGGAATTTTATAGATATGGGGAATTATTTATATATCATAAATCATTTCTTTTTCCGATTTATGAATGTTCTGGGATGTTTCTTCCCACACTTTTGAAAATTGCGATGTTATACTTTCTTTTGACTGTGACTTTTTTCCATCTCACCACCAATATTAATATCCATAATAGATAACCCATGATTCTCCTGAGATTCACCAATATCCATTTTTACTTAGTGGTAACATCATATAATTTCCTAGTTGCAATAAAAGTCTTTAATTACTAATAATTTTCACAGACTAGTATTTATCCCAAAAAATAGTGGTCTACATTAAATTAGGTGAATTTGAAAAATTAAGAGGTGTATAGTGTATGTGTTGTGATGTTTTCCTCATATGAATTGAAGTGTTCATTTTATTATTTATTATGTATAAGGTAATACCTCTCCATTTTATATAGAGAGTCTGTGGAAAATATATGTTAAAAACATTTTCCACAATTCCTTCCACTCCATCGATTGAATCTCCTCCTAGAGCTTTATATATTTCATTAAAATCCACCATTTACTACACTCTCCATCAATATTATTAAAATATTGATTGAAATTATCTTAATCATAGCATTGAAGGATGGACATGTTCTTTGCAATAGAGTTTCTCTATTTTTTGATGATTAAGGTGTCATTATATCCACTTAAATATTGAATCAATTTCCCTGTTAAGGTCTCAATTACAACATTCTCGTTTTTGGGGGTATTCAAGAATTAATATAGATTCATGAATCCATTAAAAAATTTACATAACTGATAAATTAATTTCCTAATATTCCTGAATCCCGCTCCCATCGAGTTGGGGATCACATTTTTGAAATCATATTGTCTCCTATAACATTGTTTTTTGACCCCATTTCCTATATATCTAGATGTTATATTTGATAAAGTTAAAATTAGGGATGATTATCATTAAACTATTTAAAACATTGATGAGAAACTATTAATATTAAAATGATAACCCATCAATGACATACATTCCGTGACTTTTGAATTCCTAGGTTCCAATCATTTTTCTCCATGATATTTCTCTAATTATATAATATTCTAGATTTTTTTTAACATTATAATGGATTATAATGTTATTGTGTATTTAGAAATTCATATCCCATAGGATTGTTAAAATACGTGTGATACAAGAACAATATCTCAGCACTAGGGGTGGATAGAGTCCCTCTTCATGAAACCATGTTTATCTAATTACTCCTAGGTATAATTGTACTAGAGCCACAACAAATTTCAGAATCCATACATGGATTTATTTATTTAGAAACCATTTTCTCTATACATTACCAAAACATATGGATGTTTAATATGTTTGGTTTTTATCCCTATGTATTTATCTAGGGTTTTCGAATCATAATACCAAAAATATATTGACTTTTCATTGATACCAAGTATGATAAATGATATGTTAATAAATTTTATATCATGAATGTTTATATAAATATACGATTCATAATACAGTAAAATATCACGAGACATAATTTATTTGGGAAATTAGGTAAATAACATTACTATTTTAGAATATGATACAAGAAATTATTTAAAAACATTGAAATAAGGGATTTTATTCCATGGATATTCTAAAACAACATGGCGTAATATTGGGTTGTACATTAGAAAGGTGTGGGATATAAATCCTAGAAGGGGAATAATCAAGGACCAATATGATGAAAGTCATACATGTGAGTCAATAGGTATTTAAATGATACATAAAAGGTTTGAGATTCATCATATTGAGCAAAGTGGAATTATATAACATGGAAACAACCAGGAATCATAGGGATGTGGCAACAACATAAAAAATTACATATATATTTGTTAGGGATAACATCCACGAAAAAATAAAATGGTGGAAAAGGTCTCATAATCAATTAGGTTCACTACCTAACCCCATACATAACATCTCTTGTGGAAAAACAGAACCCAATTTATTATAGTGATATATAACTCGAAGGACTCCCAATATATTCATATCATGTGAATGCATAAGTGTGCCACATAGATCATAAAAGATAAGTTTTTCCTTCATAAATATAAATCCCATGATAAAGGATTGTCAAAATATATATATATGTGATTATAAAATCAATAAATTAAGATTTTTCTAGGTAAATACCATTGAGTAGAAATGATGACGGGTTTTCATTACAAAACATTTTGTCACGAAAAATCACTGGGTAATTTAAATACGATAATTGCAGTGCATAAAAATTTATTAAATGAATTAATGTGAGTAAAAGGTGTCGAATTACATAAAAATCATAATAATAGAAGGATTATTTTTTAATAACATATCCTAACATGAAAATATTGTGAATTAAAAGGCATTATATACAAAGGTGGTTGAATAAAAAGTAGAATGAGAGGATCCCTCACCTTGAGAGGATGGTTGTTAATGATTTGGAGGATATTCATAAGATATAGGGCACACCATGGGAGGTATTTAGAGAGGGAAGGTTAGATTAAATATATTAATAAAATGTTTTGAGTGAATAAGAATGGGATGTTGGAGGGATTATATAGAAAAATATATCGGATTTCTGTATTAGTATACAATAATTGGTTTTAGACTAAATATGATAAAATTAACCAAACCAAAAACCATACTATAGTTTTTCTATAGTATCTAAAAATGATGGTTTTATTTTTTATTTTATATGTATAACAAAAAAACTCATTACAATAAACCCCTTGGTGTTGTGGAGGTGTGTCCTGTTTAAGAAGAATTTATTTTAAAACCCTAAAATATAATATAGATTCTTAAGGATTCAGTAAGGATTAATAAAAAATATATGACAACCTTAAAAAATATTATTTTAAAGGGGAAAATAATTTAAGTCCTTGATATCTTTTATGGCATATATTTCATAACATTTTGTTCATTACAATGTCATAAAACATTTGATATTTAATTATTATGTAGAAACACCAATGTAATAGAAAATTATGATCAATTAACAATTGGATAATATTTAAATGGTAATTTCAAAATCAATATTTATCATATCATAATATTTATCTAATTTTGAAAATTTATACTATTAAACCAGAATCTATATTTATTGAAAAAATGGTTTTTTATAATAATTGTTTTTATGAATTGTATAAAAATTACATTTTACTTCAAAAATTATTTTATAACATTTATTTAATAAATATTAATTAATAATTTTTCGAAAATACAATTAATTTAAAAAAAATCTTGAATTCATAAAAAATAGTGTCTTCATTTAGACTATATATTTTCCAAAATAATTTTTTTTTTCATCATATCAAAATATAATTTTAATAAAAAATAATATATAATCATTAAAAATAATGATAATAGAAATATATAATAATTATTTTATATAAACTGAAAATTTTAAACTTCATGCAGTTTGGTACTTGATTCATATCCCTTTATTAAAACAATTAATTATTTAAGTGTATGGTTTGGAATAGTGATATTTTCTTGGTGTGGTTTTATGAACAAGGATTTATTCATGATCTCGATGATCTATAACTTCTCTCATAAATGGTTTAAAAAAATATTTTGTTTTTTAATCTCAACATGGACTTTTTCAAAGAAAAAACCTAGTGATGTTTTTTCCCATTGAAGCTGTCATAAATAACCATCTTGGTGTACAATCATTATAGTTGACTCAATCATTTCCTTTGTATAATTTATGGTGATTTATCATAACCCTATAAATATACTAATCATGTGATCACTGTATACCATCTATACTATAAATGGTTAGGATTATTAATTCCCAATTTCCTATAACATGATATAACTTATAATAGTATAATATAACTAATGTAGTGTACCTGGTTTCTATAATTTCATTTTTTTAATAAATAATTCACTATTTTATATAGGGAATTTCATTTTTAAATATTCATTTCTTTATAAGGGTGGTTCCTATGGTATATTGATATCATAAATTATTTTGATTAGTATATATGGCGTGATTTTGTTTGTGCATGTATTGTATAACCATTTCATATATAAAAATTTAAATTTTCAAAATTTATACATTATTTACTTCTTGTAAAATGATGTTACTTATTATTTATCTTGTATTTTTAAATTTTTTTATCAATGAAAACCTAGATTGTTTTTTGGTTTTCAATCTAATTAATGGTCTATATGTAAGTACTTTCTACCATATAATGATGAATTTAATTAGGAATAAATGTATAAAATGATTTTTTTGTTCCCATACAGTTGTAAATTGGAATGTTTTTGGTTTTAATGAATTTATTAATTACTTTATACATGTAAATTATACGATAAAATGGATTTATAAAGAGAAATGATAAATCAAAGTATGTTTGTTATTTTTTTAAGAATCAATTTTATAGCATGAATGTTTCAAAATAACTATTTAATTTTTAATTTGTGGTGTCATTTATAAATAATTTGAAATAGGAAAATTGAAATTCAAGATGAAAATGAATCTAGTTTAGTAAAATCTCTTGAAACTTATGATTTTTAATATTTTGACTATTTTTGAAGAATTACAATTTTTTTGTTTTCAATATAATTATGGAATATTTCTACCTCTAGAATTGTTTATTTTTATAATGCATTTTCAAACATTGTTTTTAGATTTTCTAAATAACAGTTTTTGAAAGAGGATTATTTTTTATGTGGGTTTTTTAAAAATATCTAAATGTTTTCCCATTCCTTGTTGATTTATATATTTGATAAGGACCATTCCTGTGTGTATGGTTATCTGGTTTCATTTTAACGATATGATCAGATGAAGTTATCAAATTTTATGGCCTTAATGACACGTTCAGGGAGTTGATGATTTTTCATGAGATACATTTCATAAGATTAGTCATTTCCATTTATCATTATTATATATTAGGATCTATATATAGTGGAGATAGTTATCTTAGGTGTCTTTGTTATTTTATATCTTCTCTATAGAACTATATATGTTTAGATAGGTAGTCATATCAGAAAGGAATATTTTATATGGAAGCCTAGTTTTCTTTAGGTGGGGTAGAATCCAGAGTTCATCATATTATTTGGTTTTTGATCCTTGTAGTTTCTCAATATATATTGTTAGAGTTTTTTATATCCTTATTTGGGAGTGACCATTGATCTCATCATTGGGTTTACCCATTATTAAAAATTCACATATCTTGATTATTCATTCATGATGGCTTCGTTTCACTCTTTAGACCTTATTTTTATGGATCGATTTGTGTAAAAATATATTCCATGATTTTTTCCATCACATTATATACATGGTGATACTTGGTAATGTTCTTCCGAAATATAGAATTTTTTGGGAACCATAAGGGAAATAGAATATGCCCTATTTTTGTTTGTTTTTGTTGGATTTATAGACCCATTAAGTTATATTCACTGATCCTAGGATTCCATGAATTAATTGTGTAGAAAAATTATTATATCCATATCATTCATTGATGATTAATGTATTCATTTGAATCATCGATATGTTGTGAAATTAATGGTCTATTTTTTCATCTCTATTGTTTTTTTCTAATGATCAGGTGTGTCATTCAACCCAATTATATATTGAACATTTATTAAGTATGGTTTATTTTTTAGGTTTCATCTATATCCCAATTTCTAGTATTTAACTGATGAGAGATTACCTTTTTACAAGGTTATACATGAAAATATTTGGTGTTTCATTTATGTGATATTGGAAAAATCTGCTATAATTTTGTTGATATCATGTATCGATGTAATTTATCATTTTCAAACCATTTATATTGAATATAAATGGTTGGGAGAACCATGTTAGATATATTCTATTTCTATAGAGATGTTTTAGTTGATTTTAAACATATTAATTCATTTAAATCATGGAAGTTTGGTTGGTATCATCATTGTTTTTGTTTCCTATAATTGGAAGTGAGTTGTTGACGATGTTGCTCTGAAATCATAGGGATGAAGTTGGGATATTTATTGATTTCAGGATAAATGTGGGATGGTTTAATGATTTCACCAAAAACCCACATTTAATAATCTATCTCACCATGATATTCGATAAGTAGTTGATGTAAATGCTCTTACAACATGGTGAAGCTATGAACATTAAGAATAGTTTTTGATAATTCAGGTCCTGGAATCATGAAATTTAATTTTACCATGAGGAATCTGATCATGTGATAGAAATTTAGGAAAATGAAAATTCAATTAATTTTTTATATCATTATAATCAATAAAAATCAATGTTTGTTCATAAACTCACTGAGATGGTAATTAACCCATGGTATATGATAAAATCAATGGAGGAGGAATCATTGGTGATATTTTTTATACAAAAAATTATTTTGAAAATTATTCTTTAATGTTTTTTTGTTTTCAACATGTGATAAATATATTTCTTCACTGTAAAACCAAAATTCCAGTTGGACAAGCAATATATGGTGGGTAGACATTGGGTTTCTAGATTTTCTCTCCTTTTGGTGATTTGTTTGTTCAATTGTAGTTGGATGTTCTAATTGGTATAACTCTATCATTTAATGACCATGAAAATAAATTTAGTAAGTCCATAAACTCTGGGGTTATTAGGATTTTTTATGATCTAAGACATGAATGATAATAATCCTGAACGATCTGGTAAACTGTAGACCTTATATTAAAATTCCTCACATATTTAAAAGAAGAGTAGAGACACTAAAAAACTATTTGCATGATGTTTCCATACACATTGTATTATACAGGTTTATATAAAGGACCCATGGAACAGAGAATTGAAATACCTTAGACTCAGAGTGGTGAAGAAGATACAATTTTTATTGAAAATTACCCAATTCATGAAATCATCTCATATAATTTCTAAAATGTGAGTGTGGTAGAAGAGCATAAACGTTGTAAAATTGATGTTGAAAATTTCAATGTAATAAATTTTGGTCACCATTTATAATAGATACATCTTCAATTTATTATAATTCTAGAAATAATTTTTGAATGAAAATGTTTATTACTCAAATTTGATTATGACATTCAATCTTTAGAAAAATAGTTATTCTAGTTGAATTATCCAAACCTCGATGATGTGATTCTAGGGTGCATTCAATAATTCAATTGTTATCGATTGTGTAATCTTCGTTGATATAGGATTAATGTTAAATACATTAATGTGAGATATAGGAGACCCTTTGGATCTCCTTGATGATAAAAAATGGTGAATAAATGATCTTTAAGAACAACTAGTCTCAACATTGGATATTTGGGAAGGAACAATTTTCTTAAAATGGTTGGAAGCAGTTATAAGACACCCACATTGTTATATAAAAACTGTCTTTTTTACTTTTGAAGTTATAGTAGGTGATCAGAGTATTCCCAATATGTCACCTCATGTAGGTACATCATCATTTTGGTTTTCATAAATAATATGTCTCCCAGGTTTTTCTCAATTCTAGATTATCAAAAAAATTGGATAGATGATTTATCAGTTTTACTTGTCATCTCACATAACATTGATTCATGTCTCCAAATTGATGTGGTATCAATTCACTCAATCATTTTTGAGTAGATGAGAGGATGTTAGTCTTGATACTGATACTTCTATTATTGAGTAACAAGTTCAGATTATGAATTCCACGGATAAGGTGACAGTTTTGAGTCAAAAAGTTTTCCTTATGACTTTTCCATTCCGTCATGTTTGGGGAGATTGATTGATTAAATATGTTTTCCTTAATACTTAACCATTTCATCAGGTTTTGAAAATCACAAACACCTTATCTTAAGGACAATTTCATTTACCCTATGTTTTACTTTCTTAAGGAAAATTTCATTTACCCTAGAATATTTATGTCCCTATGATCTATATCTATGAATTATATAATTTCGATGTTTTGGATCTGTGTTTAATGAACGCGGACGATGAGGATTATATCATGGCGCTGGGGATGGATCATGCGGCTTAGATCGGACACGAGATCAGATGGACGGTGCAAATTAGATCCATGTTTTTAAAACTCGTCGTATATCGAATCACACTGTGATTTTTGCGTGGTTTAACAAACATGCTCCACCACTACCTTCCCAGAATACTCCACTCCCCCCTCCGGTGCCGCCCCATACCGGTTCTCTTCAGCCACGCTCTTGCACCCACTCTGCTCCTCCGAGCGCGCTCTAGCGCCCACTCTACCTCTTCACGGGCGCGCCCTTGGCACCCACGCAGCATGAGTTCATCACCGTGTGGCACCCGTGGGCTTACACGAGGCCCTCACCATTCCTCGAGGAGGCCTTGGCCTTGAGGACTTCCCTTGAGTACGGTTGACCCTCGGTTCCCGGAAGTTCTTGAGGTGAGGGACCTCAGTTGGCCTCCTTGGTTGGCTTATTTTTTGTTAAAGTACATAGTTGGTACTTTGTATAGAAGAAAAGTAACCAAGTACAAAAATGCCAGACCATTCTTCTTCTCCTCTTCATCTTCTTAAGAACTCCATATATCTTCTTCAACATCTCTTCTTCTTCTTCTATTAAATAATGGAATTCCCAAGGATCCCTCAACTATCTTCATCAAAAATTTATCATAAATCACATGATCTTCAATTTTCTTCTTTGATCCAATCAAAGATGAGGTTGTATCATCTTCAAATCCTCATTCACTAAGAGATAGTGAATGGTATTCATCAAACCACTTCATCCATTTAGTAGCTGTGGATGGTTCACCTCTCTCTCCTCATCCACTTAGTGATTGTGTATGGAACCCTTCTTCATTCCTCATCCACTTAGTAATTGTTTATGTCACGTCTTTATCTCCTCATGCATTGTGAAGATAATGCATGGACTTCTAACAATGTTGTGACATTGTATCTTTTTGATACAAGTTATTTGAACTTAAGATCAGCTCTACAATCGTATGATTTTTATGGATAATGTTTCAACCATTACCTCCTATGCCACTTAGTGATTCTCCTAAGTGACATGCTTCTTAATACCATGGTCATTTTCCAATCATCACCATCACCATTACTTCCTTTGTCATTCACATATCCATTCAATCCTTGACACCTTCTTAACAACATCACCATCACCATA
Source organism: Viscum album (assembly GCA_963277665.1). Classification (NCBI taxonomy): domain Eukaryota; kingdom Viridiplantae; phylum Streptophyta; class Magnoliopsida; order Santalales; family Viscaceae; genus Viscum; species Viscum album. Next base: position 1,146,451,171 of record OY728121.1, on the reverse strand, counting down.
ACATCCTCTGTCATTCACATATTGACATTCCTTGTCATCCATTCAATCCTTGACACCTTATTGATAATAAATGCAACATAGTGCAAAAAAATCTCCCCATTTTTATTTGTTGTCAACATCACTAGAGCACATATGAATGGGTCAATATGTGTTCTAAGCTTTTCACCCCCTTATTGGAAACCAAATGAAATGTTGTGGTGTGGTTCTCTTCAAAATATAAATTCCTCCCTTTGAATAGAATCTTCTTGAAAATCACTAAGAGAGGGATGATGTCACATGTTCACTTTAGAAAAGAGCCTTTAGTAAATCATCTCTAAGTATACATGGGATAACACGATATAGAAAACAAGAGTGATGTAACCAATGAAATCAATGTTGTCCACAATTCACTATACATGGGAGATCATGCTTAATCTTCAAGGGGTTGAAATTTTTCAGATATATCAATGAATTGAAAAATCATGCACACACTTCCCTAAACACATTAGAAAGTACAGGTGCAAAGATAAAGCTCCCCCTTTCTTCCATTTGGCTTCAATCAATTAATCCCCCTTAATTGACATGTTAAATACAATAAGGAAACAAGTGATGAAAGTTTGATTGGAATACCTTCATTCTTCACAAGACGATGTGAATCTCGAAAGATCATCTTCTACAGATTGGCTCCCCCTAAAGGGGTGCACTCCATTCTGTCCATACCATTCTCAATTTGAGAATGATCATCATCTTCAATCCCCTGAAATCTAAGCACATGTAAATACTTGTGATTAGGGAAGAATATGGAACCTCCTGTGTTCATCAATTTTAACAACAAGGTCGAGAAGATTCTCTCAACTGAGATGTTCCACTTTTTCCATTCGATACACTTGCACATTTTATCTTCAATGATGTTTTTGCTGGTGTGGATCTTAACACCTCTTCAACATCTTTGTGTATCACTCCACTCTTTCTAAGTGTCTTCTGAGCACTAGAATCTCTTGTTGAAATCTTCACTCTATTGAAGACTTCTTTTGGAGCTGTAATGAGTGTCATGCATTTATTACAGATATGACCAGATTTATTGCACCTCACACACATAACTTCATCTTCATGTGAAATCTTTTAGTTTTCTTTTGCAATAGCTTTGGCATGTTTATTTTCTTCCTTTCTAAGTCTTTCCAAATCTTCTGGCAAGATGATTAATATTTCATTTGGAAGCGAGGCTTCATATTTGTATGTTCCACATGGTTCCTTTGATGATTTTTAGTTACCTTTCGTAGGCGGCTTATTTTCAATCAATCCCTTCTTCTTCTTCTGGATTGATTGTCCTGTTGAGTGTAGTTTTCTTCTATTTAGTTCCATGGATTATTTACAAATATCCATGGTATGACCTGTCTTTCCACAGTAGAAGAATTTTTCTTGGTGGTCCTTCTGGAATGATCACCCTTTTAGGATTTGAAATCCAAGGACTTATCTTTCTTGTTCAAGATATTCTTGGGAGCATTTTCAACTTTCTTCTGCTGTATTCCCATGAATACTTCTTCATTCTTATCTAGGTTTTGTGATATTATCTTATTTTCATCTTTGAAAACATTTGGAGATTGGTATGTATCATGCTTTTGACCACTTTTGCTTTCATCCTATATGTTATCAAAAATTCCATATCTGTTTTCAGTAAACAGATGTTTCTAGACCTGTGGATGTTGATTCTTCTTCTCTTGCTTGCTCCCCCTTGGCATGGGATTCCTTTGTGATTTTTCATTTAGTGGATTGTACCAAAAATCCATTGAACAATTTCCTTACCTGTTGCAACACCAACATTGACCCAAAAATTTTGTCTTCTTGACTTCATCTGATTATTGAGTCTTTCTCTTGAATTGCTGTGTTTTTTCCGGAGAGCTCTATTTCTTCATCTTCATCATCCATACTTGTTTAGTGTTATTCTTCCATCCTGCACTTTTTGTGGAAACACATTTAGAATCATTAGTACAAGATGGTATGGATGGTACCTTCTTCTTAGAAGATGTTTCCCTTTCATTAGAGGTTGTCCTCCTTTTGGAGTCATCCTTCTCAATGAACACTTGAGTGGAAAAATTTCTTCTTTCAGCTGATTGGGAGGCTTCAGTTTTGGGTGATTGCTGATTTTTCAATATCACCTCTAGCTCTAAGCATTTCATGTTGAGAGAGTTATTCTCATCCTCAACAAATCTTATCCTTCCTTCCTAATTCTCATTCAGTTGTTTTATTTGGTCTTCATGCACCTTTGTAATTTCTTGCAATGAATTTTCATGCTCCATTACCCTTTTTAATTTGTCTTCTAGTTGATAATCTTTGACAATCATTGACACTATATGCCTCTTTTCCAGTGCATGAAAAACTTCTTTAAACACTATCTCAAAGAATTATTTCTCAGAAATGCTTCTATGTAGTTCTTCAACAACATCATCAATTCATTCACTGCAAAGGGAAATGGTTTCATCTTTAGCCTTCACCAGCTTTGTGACAGTGTTGGTTTTTCCAACCCTTATTTCCAATTGTTATTCCATAGAATTGGCTTCTTCTTCTAGCTGTAATTTTTCTTCTTGAAGATCATGGATACTTGAAGCAATACAAATTTCCACTTCCCTGGGGACTGTCTTCTGAAGATATTTGAGTGCATTTAGAAGATCATGGATAGTTCCATCATCATCACAGCTAGAGAGTGATTCATCAGAAGAGTTATAAAAGGAATTGTCAACTGTTGTGACTTTCACATTACCTTAAGTGGAATGTGTTTCTCTATTAGTAGCAACCTTGTTCTTCATCTTCTTGACCTGTTTCTTCTTTCTATTTCTCTGATTCATGGAAGATATCTTCATTTGAGGGTGTTATCTCATTTCCTCAAATATAAACTTCATAATGAATCCCTTGGATCTTTTAGGGGTGACCTTCCTCTGATACCAATTCAAGTTCCCGGATCAGTGTGATCACTGAGAGGGGGAGGTGGTGAATCATTGATCCTTCAAAACTTTTTACTAATTGATTCTTTATGAATTAAACTTCTATGGCTTGTTAATGCCTCGATCTACTCTTCTTGTATCTCTCAGCCTTTCCTCAAGTGATGCTGTAAATGTAAAGGAAAAGGACACAAGGATTTAGATGGTTTGGCTCCAAAGGCCTACGGCCTTTCCATGTTGGTTAAACGCCCCAACTTGGTTTCTCCACTATAATTCGGTTTGAAATTACAATGGTCGATACAGAGTCACACTGTATCTCTCCTGAGTCCCATAGGAGGATCATTATAATGTATCCCACAGTGTTACCGGAGTCCCACTGGCCTGCTTCAGCTTCAACCAAAGACTTCTCCACCTTGAGTCTCACATAGGGTCTTCTCCTGGCTCCTCGAGTCACACGAGTAGCTCTTCTTCTTTTGAAGCTCTTCAAGAGTCTTCATCTTCCATGGATAAGGTCAGTTGGCCTTGCTCCCTTCTTCTGATCACTTGTGGTTATCATGACTCCTCTTCTTTGCTCGGGCTTTATCTCCTTCTTCTAAGGATGACCCGGCCACTATCTTCAGGAATCTTTATTGAAAAATATGTTCCTTCACTGAGTATGCCCACTCAATCTTCTTGGCCTTCTCAACTACTGAAAACTCAGATAAATGATGTCTTTAACATCAGTCTGGCTTCAGTCACTCTTCAATTCAACTTCATGCACTGAGTTCATGTCATCTCTGAATCTTCATGCACTGATTGCATGGCTTCTCAATCATCATGCATGACTTTCATGGAATCTCAAATATCTTCAAAATCCTTTGTTCATGGACTGCTCAAATGCACACACACTTATTTAAACATTATTTATGTGCGCATGTGCATGCATGAATGCATGCACTCCCCTTTTCATCTTGGTGTGATAAAACCTTAAAAGGGTGTAGACTCTTTTAGAACACACACCTTCTTCTTCGAGTCACACTTTTTAATTATTATTCACACACACAAAATTGTGTGTTGTTCTTTAGTGTGAATTTTTCCTTCTCTCTTTCTTTTCATGGTGTTCACCCCCTTGTTCACTTATTCATACATGCATGGATATGCATGTATCTTCTTCATTCACTTGGGAACACACAAGAGGTATGGCCTCCTTCACATGTGCACACACTAAGGCTCCGGACTTCTTGTTTCTATGCACACACACACACACACTCAAAGATGGTGTGGCCTTATTCTCCTTTTGCACACACACATCAAAGGGTGTGATCTTCTTCTTCAATGTGTACACACTCCACTTGTTCACACACTCCTTATTCAACCCGTGCACACACAACCCGTAGGTGTGCACTTCTTGTTTCTTTTCACACACACACACACACCAAGTGTGTGGGATCTACTTCACCCAAACCCACTTCAATGGAGGGTGCTCAAGTGATGCGGCCAACTCTAGCCTTTAAGAGAGAAAGGTGTGGGAGAAAATTCTACTGCGCAGGTGTCACGACAACTCCTTCTATCGCGCAGGTGCAGCAGCTTCCTCAAATCGCGTAGGTGGCGCAGTGGATTCCTCCTGTCACGCGAGTTCGTGGGCACATAAGGCGTGTAAGTGCAGCCACTTGCTACCGCGCAAGTATGCGGGCAGCGAGCGCGCAAATTCGCAGCTCGGCTTCTTCCCTGTTGCGCAAGGGGAATGTTAAGGGAGGCCTCCTCCTAACTTCTTTCGCACAGGGGTTGTGCGAAAGGATCCCTCAGAGACTCGGGTGGCTCCGGGATGCTCTGTCGCACAAGTTATGCGTGGAGTTTTTCTTCGCGTTGCTCAGAGCTTCGCGGGACTTCTTTCATATGATCAGCAAGCATCTTCTCAGTATGGGCTTCTCCTTTTATAGGAAATTAGTTAGATCGAAGCCACGAGGATCAAATATTTGAAGACCCAAGATCTTCAGAGTTTTGAGATCTTCAAATGCAGATGAGATATCCCGGAAATATTGGTTATTTCCTTTTTCTTTTTCAACCACAGGATCTCTCTTTCTTGGTGTACGAATCACGTGCATGCATTTACAAATGCATGCGAAGCCTTTCCTTATACATTGAACGGGCAATACACCCTCGGCAACTTCGTTTTCCTCGGGCTAATTCGAATTTCTTCATTTCGTAGCATGCATGAAACTTTTAATTCATGCATGTATTCGGTTTGTCAAAACGATCATCATGGTGGCTTCAAGTTCTTCGGAGGTGGCCGGGAGCTCCATATCCCTCGATCAGGTGCCTATGGTTAGTGGGAGGCGTCGCGGGGTAGCTTCAGCTGGCGGGAGGTTGAGGATGACTCCATCACTGTTGGATCTGTGTTTAATGAACGCAGATGGCCAGGATTATATCGTGGTGCCGCAGATGGATCATGCGGATTAGATCGGACGTGAGATCAGATGGACGTCGCAGATTAGATCCGTGATTTTAAAACTCGTCCTAGATCGAATCGCGCCACGATTTTTGCGCGGTTTAAAAAACATACTCCTCTGCTACCGTCCAAGAATACTCATCTCCCCCTCTGGTGTTGCCCCGCACAGGTTCTCTACGGGTGCGCTCTAGCGCCCACAATGCTTCTATGGGCGCGCTCTACCGCCCACTCTTCCACTTCACGGGCGCGCCCTTGGCACCCATGCTGCTCGATTTCATCATCGTGTGGCACCCATGGGCTTACACACGGCCCACACCATGCCTCGGGGAGGCCTTGTCCTTGAGGACTTCCCTTGAGCGTGGTTGACCCTCGTGTCCCGCAAGTGCTTGAGGTGAGGGACCTCGACTGGCCTCCTTGGTTGGCTTATTTTTTGTTAAAGTACATCGTTGGTAAATTGTATAGAAGAAAAGTAACCAAGTAAAAAAATTCCAAACCATACTTCTTCTCCTCCTCATCTTCTTAAGAACTCCATATATCTTCGTCAACATCTCTTCTTCTTCTTCAATTAAAGAATGGAATTCCCAAGTATCTCTCAACTGTCTTTATCAACAATTAATCATAAATCACTTGATCTTCAATTATCTTCTTTGATCCAATCAAAGATGAGGTTGGATCATCTTCAAATCCTCATGCACTAAGAGATAGTGCATGGTCTTCTTTAAACCACTTCATCCATTCAGTATCTATGGATGGTTCACATTTCTCTCCTCATCCACTTAGTGATTGTGGATGGAACATTTCTTAATTCCTCGTCCACTTAGTAATTGGGGACGACACTTCTTTATCTCCACATGCATTGTGAAGAAAATTCATGGATTTCTAACAATGTTTTGACATTGTATCTTCTTGATACATGTTTTTGAAATTATGATCAGCTCTACAAATGTCTGCTTTGTATGGATAAGGTTTCAACCATTACCTCCTATGCCACTTAGTGATTCTCCTAAGTGACATGCTTCTTAGTACCATGGTCATTCTCCAATCATCACCATCACCATTACTTCCTTTGTCATTCACATATCCATTTAGTCCGTGAAACCTTCTTAACAACATCACCATCCCCACCACATCCTCTGTCATTCATTTATTCACATTCCTTGTCATCTATTCAATACTTGACACCTTATTGAAAACAAATGCAACACAGTGCACAATAAGAACATTTCTTAATATGACTCCTTATAAGTTATGGAATGGTAGAAAACATAGACATTCAAACTATAAGGGTTTTTTGTAATGTATTCATTATGAATACTAATGATAATATACAAAAATTCACACAAAAATATGATGAAGGAATTTTCTACGGCTGTTGAAAATCTTCTCAGGCTTACTGTTTTTTTAATAAAAAAACATATACTGTTGAAGAAACAGTGCATGTCAAATTTGATGAAACTGATCCCTTTTATTTTAAACAACCACAACCTACATCATCGAATGTTTTTTCAAAAACTGATTATCAACCTTTTTTAGAATATCCTTGTGATAAGAAAAATGTCTAGGATGATGTTTCTAGAGAATTTAACCTAGAATATTTCCGTCCCTATGTTTATGAACATGTTTTACAAAACCCAAATCAGTTTTTTCTAAAGAATCATCTCAGTGATAGTATCATTGGTGATGTAAATCAACATATAAGGAATAGATGTTCATTATGGAATGAATTATATCATCTTTCATTCCATTCCCAATTAGAACCAAAAATCACAAATGAAGCTTTAGGTGATGATGATTGGATAAAACCTAATCAAGATGAACTAAATGAATTCGAAATGAATAACATCTGGACCATGGTGGAAAGACCTAAGGAATATTCTATTATTGGAGTAAAATGGGTCTTCAGAAATAAATGTGATGAAAATTGAATCATAGTAAGAAATAAAGCAATATTGGTTGATAATGGATATAATCAACAAGATGGAATAGGCTCTAAAGAAACCTATGCTCTAGTAGATAGACTTGAATCTATTATTATTGTACTTTACACAGTAGTAGTCATCAATTTAAATATTTTTCAAATGGATGTGAAATGTGCATTACTTAGTGGGTATGTTCAAGAGGATGTTTTTGTTGAACAACCTCCATTTTTTGATGATTAAAAACATCCTGAACATGTTTAGAAATATACCAATGCTTTTCATGGACTTAAGAAATCCCCCCCGAGCTTGGTATGATTGACTTACTTGATTTTTCATTCAAAATAATTATGTTAAGGGAAGTGAATATCTAACCCTTTCTATAATGAAAGACAATAAAAATGTTTTGATTGTTCATGTTTATGTTGTTGACATTATATGTGGTTCAACTCAGCAATATTTAACTGATTCCTTTGTGTATGTAATGATATCTTTGTTTGAAATGAGTATTGATGGTGAGTTAAAATTTTCCTTGTTTTTTCAATTTCTCAAAAACCAGAAGGAATATATTTATCCCTACCTTAGTATATTAATTATCTTCTTAAAAAGTATGTATATGACAAAACTATGAGTATTAGTATTCCCCTAGGTACCTCAAACACTCATGATCATGATGAATCTAGGAAACCAATAGATCAAACATCTTTTAGAGGTATGATAGGAATTTTAGTTTAATTGATAGCTAGTCATCCAAACATAATTTTTTCAGTATGCTTATGTTCATGATATCAATCCAATCCTAAGGAATCTCATTTAAAGGAAGTGAAAATAAGTTTTTTCTACTTAAAGGGAAACATGGATGTTGTGCTATTTTATACTTCTGGAAATTATTTTGTACTAAAACGTTTTTCTAATGATGATTTTGGGGGATTTAGAATGGATAGAATAAGTACATACAAAACTTTTCATTTCATAGGAGATTCATTAGTGTCTTGGTCATGAATGAAGCAACACTCAATATCAATTTCCACTAATAAAGCTGAAAAGGTGTCATCTGGAAGTTGTTTATCTCATGTGTTGTGGATGAAACACACACTCACTGACTATGTTATGAGTTTTACAAAAAAAATTATGTGTGATAATACTAGTGTAATTTCCTTAAGTAAAAAACATGCACATCACTCTCGTGAAGTACACATAGATATTAGGAATCACTTTTTTTGGGATCACACACAAAAAAAGATATAATTCTTTAATTTATCATAACACAACATCAACTTGCGGATATTTTCACAAAATCGTTACCATCTGATAGTTTTGAATACATTAAATAGATGTTAGGAAAGATAACCATAAGGTAATATTCCTTGTTAACTTTCTATTGAAACCTATATCCTTATAGTAATAAACTCATTTTTAAAGGAGGAGTACATTTTCTAGTGAGATAGATCAAAAATATTTGAAAGCAGTTATTCAAAATTTCTCATAATTAATGTTTTTCGTAATCCGTTTTTTCAAAATTTTTCATAATCAAAATTTTTGTAATGAAGATTTTTTAACTTAAATTTTCATAATGAATATATTTGTATATTAATTTTTTTTAATGATGATTTTCGTAATGAAGATTTTTTAATGATGATTTTTGTATTTATATTTTCATAATAAGGTTTTTTTTAGTTTAAAATTTCATACTGAATATTTTTGTACATAAGTGTTGGTAATGAAGATTTTATAAAAAATATCATATTCAGTTTTTCAAAAAATTTCGTAAAATAATTTTCTGAATGTAATGATCTTCAAGAAGAATTTTCCTCACTACGATTAATCTTAATAACAATCCAAAGGGCATGTTTCCTTTCATGAGTTTTCGTAATCAACTTTTACTTGTTGGTTGTTTCTTTTTTTTTAATTTTTTGGATAATTTTTTCTTAAATCCGAATGTTTTTATGAAAAAAACCTCAAAAGATCAGATCCAATATTTTTTTGAGGCTATCATATCAACTTTTATATTAGATCAGAAATATTTTCAGCCATTTGACTGAGTTTGGAAGATGAACAGTCACATCAAATACCTATATAAATGATCCCTCGATGGTTGTCCCACATCGAATCTCAAGGTCTCGTGTGCTGATGTTTTTTCCTTCTACATATGCTCATTCTGGATTTTCAAGGGTTGCCTAATTCCGAATGTCTGTAGAAGAATATTCTCAAAATGATATTTCTATTGTCAAGCCTATTTCATAGTGGCAGGTCCATAGAGAAAGGTTGGTGCATCTGATCTTCTTCAACAAGTACGATTTGATTATCACGAAAAACATTAAGCTGAATGGATGGGTGAGCATTTCTATATCTAAGCCAGGGGCTCAAGACTTAGTGAATCCAGATTTTCTTGGTGAGTTTTATGAATGTGTTAGTTTCTTTATGGAATAAGGAAGAGAGATATTTTTGTTCAAGAGCTATGCAGAGACATATGCTCTTCCATACACTAAGTCATCTAGTTTGGTTGGTATACCATATGTAGGGGAAGCTTATTTCTATTCCCATAAGTTGAAGAATGAAAAAAAAAGTTTTTTTATTGATAAATCTGTGGATTGTCTTGGAATCTCTTAGTTGAAGACTCCAATGATTAGCCACTTGTCTACAAATTATAAGATTCTCGAATTATGGGTTCAAGGTTTCATAATTCCTAGAAAAATTGAAAAGGACATATTGAAGAAAGGTGACATGTATATTTTAGATTTTCTGGTGAACCTAAGGAATGTTAATTTGGTTAAGAATTTTCTCATTATGATTGAGAATATAAATATTGGTACCTTGAAGGCTCAGATAATCATGTATCCAGCCATTATTTCCATGTTCATTGTTTGGTTCATAGAATCTTTTAAAATTCTATGCAGCTTGAAGACTAGGAATTGAAAAGTCATGCTAGTATGTGATGATACCCTTAATAGGATGAGAATTGGTTTTTCTATAGACTGAATGGAATTTTATGACCTACCTGAAGAAAAAGCTGAAGCAGTTTCGAAAAAACAAGAAGTGGCTGAGCCATCAAAAAAGGTTGGAAAGAAGAGGAAGTTGTAGGAAGTAGAATTAGATGAAAACCCCCCAAAAGAAAATGAATCTCAGTCCGAACCTCCAAAACCTAAGAAGAAAAAATCATATCTGAAATAGGTAGTAGATATGTAGTGGGAAGATAAGAAGAACAGAAAAGAAGGGGAGCCCATGTTCTTACTAGACCCTACTGAAGAAAAATCTCTCAAGGAGAAGACTGCTGAGTATCTAGAAGGGGAAGCCAAGGAAAAAAAGAAAAATAAGAAGATAATTTAATCATAGATTGTACACTCTCTTTTTAAGGCTACCGAGAATGCATTAAAAAATATCGTAGTACCAAAATCCTTCCTTGTAGAAGACTTACCTGAATCTTCGAGGAAGAAGTTTGACACTCTGGAAAAAGTGAATGTAAGTGACAAAGAAAAGGTTGTTCAAAAAGTGGATGAAGAAGAAAGTTGTGGTGATACCAATGATCTTATTAAGCAAGTTGAATACTTTCCTGATGAAATGTACATCCGAGAATTTTTCAATCCAATCTTCTGAGGCAGAAACATCAAAACTGGCTACCCCTGGGAATGAAGAAAAATGAGAAGATGATAAGGATGAAGATGAATTGAATAAGCTCGCTGAGGAAGAAAGTTCTAATCATGACTCCATTCATCCTGAGGATGCTATGTCAAGATCTGAGAATGAATAGATAGATGAAAATAAAATAATTCAGCTTTCTGATAGTGAATATAAATCTCTGGTTGAGGAATCCATTACGAGAAGTGATAAGGTAAAATGGGTGGTAGTTGATACACCAAACGAATATGTTGTGAAGAAAAAGAAAGCTGGTGGATACTCAAAGAGGAAACTTGGTGTACTGGAGAAAGATCTGTCACCAAGCAATGTTTCAGATTCGGAATCATCATCCATTTGACATGATTTCGTTGTTCAATCATTGAAGAAACTGGTTTGGACTTTTATGATATTTCCACGTATTCACTCAAGATTCCAAGTTCCCCAACACACCTTTAATCTAATGTCAGATTTAGTATCCATGGTGATGGATAAATGTGTAACGATTGTGTATAATTTCAAGACTTTTTTCGTTAACTATGAAGCCTGCAAGAGATCCTGTAATAAGATGACAACATAATCTATGAAAACTATTGTAGATATGTGGATTCTGGATGAATTTCCTGAAAGTGTCATGGATTATTTTGACACTGAAGATGGGTGGATCAAGGATCTCATGAATAGATTCGAGGAAAATCTAACTCTTTTGTAGAATCCCCAGACTCAAGAAGTGAAGGATTTGAATGAGAAACGGTATTCAATGCCTTAATGCTGGAAGAGATAAAGAAATCTTCAAATAGAAATAGAATAAAATCTTGTCAATTAGGAAGAAGTGATGAAGGCTCAGGTAGAGGCTCTCAAGGCTCAGGATGATAGAATCAAAGATTTAGAGAAGAAAGATGAGGATCAGGATCTGATTCTTAATCGAGTAGAGGAATACCACAAGGAGCATAAATAAGCTGAATTTTTTTTCAGGATGTTGATTCCCAAGGAAAAGGAAGGATTATTAGAACCAATTCGTTCTTTTTTTTATTTTTCGTCCTTGTATATATTTTTCCTAGTATAATCGAATGTTTTAGTTTCGTGTATTTTGGATTCATTATAATAATATTTTAGGTACCATATTTAATTTTCCATTCCTTGTATTTATTTTTGAAAATAACCAAGGGGGAGAAGGGAAAAAAATTCTAAGTAAAGAAGAAATTTCCCTAAGTAAGGGGGAGTGTTCATCTAAGGGTGAGTTTTTTATTACAAAGATTTCAATATTCAAGATAATGAAAAATATCATTGCCGAAATATAGAATACGATACTTAGTGCTCAAAAGCCTAATGGGGAGTTAGTCATATTCATCCTTGTCTCTGTGTTATGGCATATAAGTAGTATTTTCAATGTCTAGAAAAATATTGTCTAAGTCCTTATATTCTTTTTTATATGGAAGATTGTGAATTCCATAAAGGGGGAGATCGATGAGTCAATAATGTTATCTTATGACTTTTCCATTTCTTCATGTTTGGGTAGATTTATTGATTAAATAAGTTTTACTTATGAATTAACCATTTATTTAGGTCTTGAAAATCACAAACACCATATCATAAGGAAAATTTCATTTACCCTATGTTTAACTTTATTAACGAAAATTTTCATTTCCCATGTAAATTTATCCTTACAATGTTTTTAATTATTTATTTTTTGTCTATGTATATAATTCGGGTTTGAATCTGAAAACTCATAATCATATTATACATAGATATTAAGAATTCTATTTTCAGGATCTGAATTCAGTAGCCAAGTTCAATGAATTTAGACTCTGAACTTTTATGAGTTCTAACTCCGAGATCACTGAATTCAGACTCCACACTCTTCTGAGTTCTGATTCTGAGTTCTCTAAATTTAGACTTGGAACGTTTTATGAGTTCTGACTCTGAGTTCCCTAAATTCAAACTCCAAACTATTATGAATTCAGACTCTGAATTCTATGGAATTCAAGACTCTGAATTTCATTGAAATTCAGACTTTGAAATTCTATATAATTCTAAATCTGAATTCTTCAGATAAATAGAATTTAAATATCTTTTATTATTGACACCGAATTGTTTTTGGTTATACTCCAATCTATTTTTTCCTTACACTCTAAATAATTTAATTTTCCTAAGTAACTGTATATTTAATTACTCATGTTTTGGTTATAAAATTATTTCGTGCATTCAGTTACTAACTAGCCTTTTTTGAGTGACACGTGTACAGGTCCCTCCGATATTCAAGGAAAAATATTACCATTAGAGGAAGGATCTGACCATTGAGTTTGTTCCTATAAATAAGAGCTCATTTGAACAAGATCAAAATGTTTTTTCATGACTCTAGTGGTTACATGATATTGATGTGATTTCTAGAGGGAGACTCTCCTGTTTTGTGTGTTCTAAACACCTTGTTAAGAATTTCTTCGCGCAACTCCGAATGTTGCTGAGTACATTCAAGGTCTTTCATGGATAGGAAGGCAGAGGTGTCTACTACCTCATATTTTGAGGACTTCCTTATGGAGGAAGATAGAGGTGTCAACTACCTTGAAGTTGAGTACTCGCAAGGATAACAAGACAGATTCTGATCTTCATATCATGGACTTACCCAGGTGTGGGTAAGGAAAACATTCTTGAATGTATAAATCAAGGGACCTTTATCAAAGGTTGTTGGATACCCTTCTCTTTGGGATAAAAGACATAATACTTGTAACTTGTTTCATTCTAGTTTTCTGATGCATTTTGATTGTTGAGGAAAGTATAACTATATTATACTTCCTTATACATGTACTATCTGATTTATTAAGATTCTATATGCTTTAATGTAGAATATTTATCTTTGTAAACTTTTTCAAGTTTCATTTTTGGATTAACATTTCCAGAATTTCTTTCTCGGAATCATATTTCCAGATTCAATCTATTGTGTAGAATTATAAGTTTTGTGAATTAAATTGTTTAACCTTATTTAACAATAGAAAGGCTTCTTTCCAACATTAAAAATTACCAAAGTATTTTCAAAGTATACAATTCACCGCCGTCTTGTATATTGTGTATCTACATTATTATGTTGATCCTACATTTGGTATCTTATGAGAATATCATTTTCAATACCATCTCAACAGAGAGGTGGTATAATAATTCCCTTGGTATGTGTACTATGGTAGTGTATATGAGATTTCCATGAGATGTGGGAGAGGGAATCATTGATTTTGAAATAGTGACCTGATATTTTTCTGATACTATAATCTTTTGTTTCTTAATGGGATATAAATATTTATAAAAGACAAAAATTTTATGCCCTCAGGTTCATATATATGCATAATTATCAACATTATTCATCTATTTTGGGGTTTTATTGTCTTTTGAGAGTAAATTTCTTGAAATTTAGAGTTTTTTAGGTGAATTATGTAGTGAATAGTTTGTGCATGGTTAGGAGAAACTTTTCAGTATCCCTTTGATATGGATTAATTGTTTCAAGAGGTGATTTTTAGGATTTAAACCTAGTTTTTCTACCCATGTTTGTAACCATGAAAATTATGTGGGTGTCTATGTATTTTTATTGTAATTGTCACATTTCTAAAGAATGTTTTTTATATCCATGCACCTGAACCCAATGGACAACATGATATCGTTTCCATGTGATAGTAGATACATCATGGTTTGTCGATATGTGTAGGCAAACCATGTGACCAAATTCGAGCTTCAAAAAATGTATAATTACATCGATTTACTTAGTCATTTTAACTTATTATTCCCACCCAAATATTCATTATCCCAAACCAATCACTATTTTATGTTCTATGAGGATGTCCCATTAGTTCCATGGTGAATCTCTATTTATCTTGTTGGATATCCTCATGGAGTGTATGTTTTTATGGTTGTTTGATTGTCCTCTTCCCAAATCTACCAACGATATCTCATCTTCTCTATGTAATTTTATACTATATGGTGTATGATTACCCTATATAAGGTTTAAATTGAAAATGTAAATATTTTTCTAGGGACTATTTTTTAGGACTTTATCAATTCATTCTTTATTTCCAGTTTCAGAGGAGACACAATTAACATCATTATTATGGTAGGTTTATTTATAAAAAGGTGATAAAGCATGAATTACCAGATGTTAATTTAAATTATTTTAGCCTATTTTCATATTTTTTATTTGATATCAAAAATTATTTTTCATGAAATGAATCTAGGACGTCATAAAAATGAAGTTTTAATGGGGTTTTTCTTTAATATATGTTTACACACATTATTTGTTCAATGAAATTTCATAATGTTGATTCTAACTCATTAATGGATTTCCATGCATGGGGGTGGTGATTCATTATTGTGAACATGTTTTGTAAATTTGGAGCATATTTTTAAAAAAAATTACAAACATGGAACATTATGAACCTTTGATTTATTGGGTTTTGGAAATATGAAGCCTCAATGATTGTTTCACTACTAGGGAATATTATGATATTGATAAAATTTAGAGTGACTCAATATCTGAAGAATTAATAGTGTGCCCCAATTAGTGTTCCTTCACTTGATCGTGTATGTATTACCATATTTGATATACCACTTGTTATTGGTTTTATAAATTTGGGTATAGTTTCATGATAGGGTTACTACACATTTATCTTATGTATTTTCTAGTGAGATATAACATCCAGAATAGATTATATTATCTCCATTTCATTTTTATAAAATATATTATATTCTCACATAATTATCATCTATGATATGTATTGTTTTTATTATTTAACCTTTAATTTTATCAAACTTTTTTATATTCATATTATTATGGATTTGAATATAAATTTTTTAAGATAGAAACCATGGTATTTTATACAAAATGTTTATCATTTTGAATTTAATTAATTTTTTTATTCTATAAATAATAGATTAATGGATTTTGGAATTTTATATAATCATGATGGTATCTTTTTGAGATTTATTGTCTATACTGTAATTTCAATCATGAGAGTTTATAGTAATTTTTGAGGATATAATTAAATAGAAGGGTTTCATGTGTAATGAAAGATTCTCTTGGTTGTTATCACCATTTTAATACATAGATATGATGATGAATGATTGTAACATGGATATACGATGTTTTCCATGGTAGATTTTGTTTCCGAGTTTTTCCATTTGGGATTGGTATTTTATGTCTCGTTGTTGTGTTCTAGTCCTTCCATGATGTACTCTGATTGTTTATCTTATCTTTCTACACATGATAAAGGTTGTGTTATCATTCGTGGTATAATCTCTCCCATTGATTTGCAGGTTGATACCCATGTTCTTCTCTTCAACCTGAAAATATTGGGAACAATATTTTGGGCTTATGCCAATCTAACGTGGGAAATGTGTTAGGTTGTCTAAGGTTGGTATGTTACAAATGTGGTGATGTAATGGTGGATTTATAAATGGAAAACCACATATTAAAAATAAACTCTAATATCTATTATAGGAAAGTAATATCAATCCTAATGCAAGAAGTTATAATACCATATAAAAAAATTTCATCCATAATAAACCTAGACGTGAAAATGGATCTCCTAGAGGATAGATTCTATAGAATTTTATGAAAGAAAATAGACATGAAACTAATAAATAGACTATTCCGATAAAATAAATAAATCCATATGATCTTCATTGAAAAAGAACTACAACTTATGATCTCACACAAAAAACATTGTAACATGTAGTGGAACCCAATAATCTATCAAATCATGAATAAAATAAAAGAAAATATCTATATCCTACAACCAAGAGTCAGTCACCTGAAAATAAATATATCTTATATTCTTTATTATATTTCAGAAATGAATATTTTGAAGCATTAGCATCATTTTTTTAACTCCATGAAGATACACTACAACATCTTACAAAAATCATCATTAGGAAGACAATTATTTTTTCATCCTTGATCCATACCTAAAATTAAATAATATTTAGGGTCTCCTAATACTAATGTATGGACTATTTAAGGGTAATTAATTACAATTTGACTTAATTCTGATTATCAAGAAAATTTAAATAATTGAATGGATAATAATGGTACATGTTCCTTAACTAGTTTTATACCTTGAATGACACGTCACTATGATTATAATATGAATTAAGAATAAGGTCCGTATGTCATAAAATAGGGGGACATGAAATGTTATGTCATATCTACTCTCCCTTTCATCACATAGTAATTTCAGCTAATATTTTTTCCCTACCAACACATACAATCATCAATATTGCATATAATCATTCTATATCATTTATATCATCACAACCAACCTCCATGGATACCCCCATGTGAATGTAATGATGAAAAATGCACCCTAATTCCCCTATTTAATAATTCTTGGGTTGGAAACTATCACTGAGTGTATAAAATGTATACAATGGGTGTTGTTTCTATCAATAAATAGATATTTATTGATAATAGATAGGATCCACCAACTATATATATCAAATAAATAATAGATAAACAATCCCAATACATAAATTTATTTACATACTATTAAAAATAACATAAAATTATTAAAACAAGCATAGGAAGCAACCATGAACTCCATCATCTGTATAATTAATCTATGAGATAGTAATTCATAGCTCAGTCACCAACTAGTTTCACTATAACTAAAAATATTAATATATATATTTCTTAATGTGGGGGTTACTATATAGTTATAAATAGCAGGATCCTCCCCCAAACCACTCATGTAAATGTGAATGAAGCTTACATATGGCCAATGAATAAACAATGTAAACCAAACATTACATTAGTAGGTAAAATTAAATTTCGTCATCATTAGGGCCCACACACCAAGTGCTGAATATAAGGAAGAAATAAAACTCACAAGTCATGATGTATAGGGAAATTTAATTTAATTTATAGAATACATATTTCATTACACAAATATATGACAAAACACAATATTAGATTAGTGTCTATTGAAACATGGTACATAAACATTTAAGTTGCTAAATGATCTTGAACATCCCCCCCAAGGATCTTCCCATTTTGTTTTCCTATATAAAACCATTATTAATATCATGGGCAGGTTTAAACATAAAAAGGGTGATCTAAAATGCTTAGTAATGGTAAAATTGGAGATCATAAAACAAACCATAATCATAAGAATGTAAGAACATTATCATTGTTTTTTAAATATCATGAATCTAGAGACATGAAATAAATTGTGTAAGTACATAAGGCATAGATCATAAAAGAGAATTAACCCTGAAAAAAAGGAATTTTTATATAACATGAAATTATGGAAAACAAATAAGCACATTATATAATTTCCATAGTAGCCAAGTCATTCCTTCCAAGACCATCATAGTGGAAAAAATATATTACTTAAATGGGTTTACATGTCATTCCATCCATGTATTAATAATCCATATTTACATTTCATTCCATCCATGAATTATTGAACCTGATTCGCTTACCATTCAGGTCATTTCTATCTCACAATACATAAATAATAACCCAATGAATTGGAGGGATATATAGGTCCCACGCATCTCATAATTAAATAATTATTACATTTTCTATAAAAATATAAATCATTTATCATAGCATAACCAAAGGAACAAAAAATTTGTCTCTTGTACATCATTCTATCATAATCCATATAAATAGTCTTCAATAAAATAAATCCATTATAATCACAATAAAATAAAATTAATAATTGGTATAGAAACATAACCCTATGTCATCTTTGATGGAAAATAATTTTGATAAAACATGTAATGACCCGGAAATTTCAAATAAATTTTTTTTCTTAATATTTTTTGAACTTTACAAGAACGCAGTTTCTGACGGCACCTGATTCCGAGGCCCGGTGTGCCCGGAATCATTTTCCGAAGTTTGGATCGGTATGTTCAGTGAACAGATGAGTGTGTTTTTCTATCTTTTGAACCGGTGCTCGGAATTGAAATCTGAGGGCACCGATGAACTCGCTGCGCCGATAATTTCTTAAGGGGACCCTAAGCGCAGTTGCATTTTGTCGCATGAGGTGGTTAATTTTTTGGGGATTCGATAAGTCTTAAATAAATTGTAGTGTTACAATTTATTTTATGTGGAAGTTAATTTCATCATAGAGAAGTTGGAGGTGGGGACACACCCCACCAAACTTCCCATGAGAGGGTATGACCAAGGGTGGTGGGGTCCACACATAACCCCAACCCTTCACCTTCCCTTTAACCCCCACAAACATCCCACCATTTAACACCCCTTGTGTTTAAATGTATAACTCTACAACCCCCCTTAAACTCCCTGTATTTTAATGTGTCATCTCCCCATTAATATCATGTTCCATTATGTTCGTTAACTCCTCTTATTTTGTGTAACACTTCACCTTTTCCTCCCACCATTAATTCATGCCAACATGCCTTAATTAATTAGAAGAGTCTCTTCATTTGTTTAATTAAGTGGTTTTGTTTGAATTTTAAATCTCTATGGTGTGAATAAAAATAATATCATGGGATATTATTTTAAGTTAGAGATTTTGGTTTGTGAGAAATCATTAGCAATGTCCTAGAGTTTTTGCGAGTGCTTTGGTGTGAAGAAGAAGAGAACATTCCTTCGACGAAGAACGACACATCTTCAACAAAGAACGGTTCTTCTTCGATGAAGAACACCTTCCCTTCAACGTAGAATGACTCGGCGTCCATGGTATTCCGTCCTCTTCTTCCATAGCAACATGTGAGGAGACATGTTTTCCTCCTCGGACGCACCCCGACGTCCACGGAATCTACGTCCGACCCCGCGAAGCCGTTCTCCGCGACCTCCGACATGAGGCGTCAAATATCCATGTAGGGGAATTTATTTGGTGTTCTCTTATCTTTTGAGAAAATAACAATGATCGCGGAACAACCAATTCCGGGTTGATCCGCGGATCGTTTGTTCATGCAGATTGATTTTGAGGATTTTTGTTTTTGTCAGTGAATTATTTCTTGTCGTATGTAGACTTCTAATAGATGAACGCTTGCTTTCATTATAACTGGTGGTGGTCGGACATCACGAACACAGCCGACCCTCTTTCCCCCCTTGTTGTTGAATTTGTTGCGGCACATGAAAGGCAGCGCGGTGCCATTTCACCGCGCGAAAATTATGAGGAAGGGCTAAGAAGCGCGGCGCTGTCGCACCGGGCCGATGAAGTTGAACAAGACACGGTGCCGTCGCGCCGCGCCGGAAAACGACAAACGATGCCGCACAGGCATTGTGGGATCTTTGTAGCGAAGTTCGGTTCTCGGGATGATCACTGGAAAAGACCACAGGCGAATCGGACCACCGGAACGTGTCCGGTGGTCCGCGGAAGCCCTCGCCGGTGAGCCACACAAGCGCGACAGCGCCGGCGGTCGGTGGCGGCGGCGCCCGGAGCGCCGCCGGAAGAATCCGCCGTGGCTGCAGCCACGTCGGCGTAGCGTGGTCCCGCGACCGTGCAGGATCGGAGGGTGGCAGCGGGATGCGGCCGGCTGCCGCGTCCGCTGGCACGGGCGGCCCCAACCGCGGGGCCGCAGTTCTTTATGCGGGGGCAGCGCCCCGCTCCGCTCCGCTCGGTCGTAACCGGCCGAGCCGACCCACCGGCCGGGCCGGGTCGCGCCCAGGCCGGGCCGGGCCACCCCGACAGGGCCGGGTCGCGCCAACTGGGTCGAACATGAACCCTGGTCGTGTAGACCTGGTTCGGGCCGACCCAGGTGGGGTTGGGCTGGGTCGGTCCAGGCCCAGACCCCCCGTTTTCGGACCCCTCACGGGTTTTCGCTCATATCTTGAGCTGTAGACATACGATCGATGAACCGTCAGCAGGGATGCGACCCTTGGATCGAGGCGTTCGTTTCACTATATTACACTCAAGGTTTCGTAATACCATGTGTTTGGCCAGGTTGGTTCGGATACGAAACCATCCAGGCCCTCAGAGCGGAAACGCTTATATCTTGAGCTCCGGACGTCTGATTGATGTTCCGTCAACTTTGATGGATTCCTCTAAGTGAGACAGATCTTTTGGATTACTCCACTTGATTTTTGGATGCAATCGGAGAGCGGTCGGGTTGGTTCACTCATGAAACCAACCGAGCCCCTAGAAAGAAAAATCCAATAACTCACAGACCGGGTGTCCGATTGACGCGCTGTCTGTCTCGTTGAATTCCTCTTGATGAGACGGAACTTTTGGAATACTTCGCTTGAGTTTTGGTTGTTGTTGGATAGTGGCCAGGTTGGATTGTACCCGAAATCAATCCGGGCCCTTAGAATGGAAAAGCTGTTATCTTTCAGACCAGACGTCCGTTTGACGAACCGTCAGCAGCACTAATGATCTAGTTGAGAAACGATCCCTTTGAGTATACCATTTGAGAGTTATGGGTACAGTTGAGATACGACCGGGTTGGATCGCTTACAAAACCAATCGGGCCCCTGGGACGGAAATGCTAATAACTCACAGACCGGGCGTCCGATTGAAGCGACGTCTATTGCGTTGAGACCGCTATGACGAGGCGGTCCATTGAGTTACTTCCACATGGTACTTTGAGATACTTTGAGTATCGACCTGTAGCTCGTGGAGCGGACCCTCCCAGAGACGAGTGTGCAGATTACGGAGACCGTGTAGCCGACTGAGACCTGACGACTGCTTGACCGACTCGACTTGGAGTGAGTCAACTAGCCTAGTGGACGGAGAACTACTTTGTTTGGGTGCAGACCGATGGAGGACGGAGCACTACCTGTGTGACAGTGCAGACCCATGGTACTCATCCGGAGAGTACCTCAGTAGTATACTAGGGGGTGTGCACTACTGTGTTTGGGTGACATACCCCGGCGGGAAGTACTACTGTGTTTGGGTGGCTAACCCAAGGTACTCGATAGGAGGAGTAACTCAGCAGTCTTAGGTTAGTGAGCAGTACCTCGGAGTCATGACAAGACCACTGTACACTCCAGAGACGGGGCTCTTCAAAAATTACGGTTTCGATAATGAAAATATTGGTTTGAGCTGAGTCTATGACCTTTGTGTTTCCTCATGATTGAGATGGGTTATTTGATAACTTAGTTATATGTATGGGAATATACCTGGGTAGTGGTTATCCGTTGATTTCATAATATTTGTGTTTCCTCATGATTGAGATGGGTTACTTGATAACTTAGGTATATGCATGAGAATATACCTAAGTAGAGGTTATCTGTTGAGATCTTCTTTTTGGTTTATCCATGTTGGTTTTGGTGAGACCTTGAGGGTCTCGGAGTACCTACGTAGTATCGTTATAATCACCCCTGCATGGGCTATGCCCGAACTTCGTTGTGTTGGTTGCAGACGACGGGAAGTGCTGACGGAGGCTGAGTGTTCGAGGACTGGACGGTAGCTGGAGGTTGACTACACGACGAGTCATTACCCGAAGGTGGAAGGCACGACGAGTCAGTATCTGGGGGTGGACTTCACGGTGAGACAACACTAGGAGGAGGTTGACGGGAAAGAGCGTTGTGGAGGCTATCTGTACCTACCCTTTAGGTAGGATCTGTGGTGGACGATCCAGGAGTTGCGCCATCTGTACCTACCCTTCAGGTAGGATCCAAGGAGGACGACCCAGGAGCAGCTTCCAGTCTTCCAGCTATTGTAATTTGTTCAGTTGTAGATGTACTTTCATTTGGGTTTGTATTCTGGCCCATTTACATTTCAGCACTTCTATTTGTACTTACTGTTTTACTTTCTCTTGTACTCTGTTGTGTTTTGTTTACTTTTATAAAGGCAATGCCTTCCCAGTTATCGAGATTTATGCCTTTGGTGCTAGACGCTAGCCCCTGGCCTATGGAAGGCGGGATTGGGGTAGTCACGGCACGGGCCCCGAGGACAGGTTGTGAAAAATTGGTATCAGATGAGTCGGTTCTACCATAGAACTTATAACTCTGATATTTTATTTTTGTGAAGTAGTAGTGTTAAGAGTACCGAGTGTGGTTTTCAGTTCAGGGAGTCCAGTGTTGGTGCGGGTGGCCGACGTATCCATACACCAGGACCCTGAAAACTGATTTATGACTTTGTGCATGAAAACACTGATTGCGTGTGTGTTTATAGAAGTTTTTAAATGTCAGGTCAAACCAGGTTAGCTCACCAGGTATAATCGTTTGACTGCGTCACATTATTTCTTTCAGGATGCATTTCCACGGACGACCAGCTAGATCCTAGAGGGATGTGCGTACTAACAGCCTTCCAAGCGACGAGGCTTCGGTACAGGGACCTCTTGCAGTTGAGGCACCAGCGGAGGCACCAGCGGTACTACCATACATTGGGCCAACGATGCCACCAGCCCCAGCAGTATGCGATGCACACCACTTGAGCGCGCTGCACGAGTTCCATCACCAGAGGCCACCCAGGTTCCGGGGAGAGATGGACCTGCAGGCGGCTGAGGATTGGATGGAGGTTGTGGTGAGAGTCTTTAGGCTAGTGGGGATGCCGGCATACTTAATGGTGTCATTGCTGCCAGCCTTCTTCAGGCAGCAGCAGGGAGGTGGTGGAGCCACTTGTTCCAGTTTTGCGATAGGATGGACTTCACATGGGAAGACATTGAGACCTTATTCAGGGTTGAGTTTTTTGCAGTATCTCTACACCCCGAGCGTATACAAGAGCTTCTTCCTTTGTCGTAGGGTTTTTGATCAGTAGCCGAGTCATCTGTGGGAAGTAGACAGATGATGCATAGGTCCAAGAGGACTAGATCCATCCGTACGAGGAGTATGAAGTGTTTTGAATGCCGCAGGAAGGGTCCCCTAGCACGTGATTGTCCGACCCCCCGCACAGTTGATCCGTAGGCTTTGGAGGAGCCACTGAGGAAGAAGAAACGTCGAGTGCTTGAGAAACAGCCGAGCAATGGACAAGGCATTAGAGCTCCGAGATCAGGTGGACAGGAGTGGAACTATTTGATACGTCCCTTGTACTTCTAGTTCCATGTTGTTGTTGTATTCGTGTCTTTTTATTATGAGCTACAATAATAAAAATACATTTATCTTTGAGTTTTTTTCTTTCCTGTACATTGTTTGGTTTATACTGAGTGGTCCCGGTTAAGACTGTTGACTTGAACCTCACTTTCGAGTTTTCTACAGGAGGATACCCAGTGACCTCACACTGATTCCGACAGTGTGACTCGACCCTTGGAGGCGAGAGTGACAGTTGGATCTCTTGGTTGTAACTTCGAGGCCTTACAACATCATCCATGGAATGAATACATCATTTTTGTCAGGATTGACTGTATTAGGAAATGGGCGTGTTTCATCCAGGGGATGAGACTAAGTTTCTCTTTTTGGAAAAGGAGAAATTTTAGCAGCTCTTCAGATCGTAGGAAAAGAAGGTTCAGATCACCCAGGAGTGGGTGAAGACTGCACGGTGCAGTAAGAAACAGGAAACCAGTGCCAGTTTAAGAGACTCGAGCATGTTAAATGTTTCAAGAATATGAATCTTTAAGGAGAGATGAGTCTGCGAAGCAGCAGACTTGGAGGCAGAGCTAGGATATCAGAATGAGGTGGTGTACATCTTAACATGCTACAACCACCCACCTTAGTTATCCCCGCCAGGCTCAGGGAGATGGAGGGCAGAGGAAGAGAGTAGCTGCATGCGGTCAGGGAGAGTGACCCAATGGCTCTAAAAAAATGATTCAAGGGACAGTCTACATCCACTATTAGCTGATTTATTAACAGACGTCGATATGAATCATTCCTTTATTTCACAAATCTTGTCCCAAACCTAGAGTTTTCGTTAATCCATGGACATGGCCCTCACCTCTGGAGATACCTTGGGAGAAGACTCGATAATCACACTTACGCGGACAGTGTGGTCAGACACTCGAGGTGAGAGTTTCAGTTGAAATCTCTTGGTGGCAGCTTCGAGGCCTTATGACGTTGGTTTGAGTATGTGCTGGGAAATCACAGTTCATACACAAATTGACTGTATTAGGCAAAAAGGTTGTGGTTTAACTACGACGTCGGAATGGGGTTTCCTTGGTCGGTGAAAAGGAAACCCCAGGAAGCACAGGATAAACTCATGCACAGGAGGGTGCGACCGATCACTTTTGAGTCGGTCAACCTTTCCCTCATGGCAGTAGTCGTTTAGAGTTCTAGTTCTAACAGGAATTGGAAACCTCTGGAGTTCGAGGATGACGATCATGTCCTTATACGGGTCTCACCTCGATGAGGTTTACGGAGATGTGGCCAAGGCGGCAAGTTATCTCCAAGTTTCAACAGACCTTTCTAGGTCCTCAGCTCGGTAAGAAAGGTGGTTTACCTCTTGACCCATCCACCTCAGTTGCACCAGGTGCATGACGTTTTCCATGTATCTCAACCGAGTCGATATGTGCTCGACCCTTCGCATATCATCGACCATGAGCAGTACGATGTTGTTGGGGTTACGTCCACGAAGGTTCCAGTGGGGATCAAGGATCGACAAGAGCGGATCCTAAAAGGATGGTAAATTCCTCGGGTGCGCTTTCTTTGGAAGTACAGGAATCTCCATGTAAGCACATGGGAGCAGAAGGCTCATATGCGTACTCAATACCGCTTTGTGACCCTAGTTTGTGTTGAATCTTTATGGGGACGTAAAGCCCTTAGGTGGGAGTAATGTAAAGAACCGTAAATTTCATGGAAAATACTTTTCTTAATTTTCTTTGTAATTTTACAAGAACGCAGTTTCTGACGGCTCCTGATTCCGAGGCCCGGTGTGCCCGGAATCATTTTCCGAAGTTTGGCTCGGTACGTTCAGTGAACGGATGAGTGTGTTTTTCTGTCTTTTGAACCGATGCTCAGAATTGAAATCTGAGGGCACCGATGAACTCACAGTGCCGATAATTGATTAAGGGGACCTTAAGATCAATTGAGTTTTGTCGCATGAGGTGGTTAATTTTTTGGAGATTCGATAAGTCTTAAATAAATTGTAGTGTTACAATTTATTTTATGTGGAAGTTAATTTCTTCATAGTGAAGTTGGAGGTGGGGACACACCCCACATAACTTCCCATGAGAGGGTATGACCATGGGTGGTGGGGTCCGCACGAAACCCCAACCCTTCACCTTCCCTTTAACCCCCACGAACATCCCCCCATTTAACACCCCTTGTGTTTAAATGTATAACTCTACAACCCCCCTTAAACTCCCTTTCTTTTAATGTGTCAACTCCCCATTAGTCTCATTTTCCATTAAGTTCGTTAACTCCTCTTATTTTGTGTAACTCTTCACCTTTTCCTTCCACCATTAATTCATGCCAACATGCCCTAATTAATGAGATGAGTTTCTTCATTTGTTTAATTTAGTGGTTTTGTTTGAATTTTAAATCTTTGTGGTGTGAATAAAAATAATATCATGGGATATTATTTTGAGTTAGATCTTTTGGTGAGTGAGAAAACTATAGCAAATTCCTAGAGTGTTTGGGAGAGCTTTGGTGTGAAGAAGAAGAGAACATTCCTTCGATGAAGAACGACGCATCTTCTACGAAGAACAGTTCTTCTTCGATGAAGAACACCTTCCCTTCAATGTAGAACGACTCGGCGTCCACGATTTTCCATCATCTTCTTCCATAGAAAAAAGGGAGGAGACGTCGTTTCCTCCTCGGCCGCACCCTGACGTCCACAGAATCTACGTCCGACCCCGCAACGCCGTTCTCCGTGACACCCGACCTGCAACGTCAAATATCCATGTAGGGGAATTTATTTGGTGTTCTCTTATCTTTTGAGAAAAGAATGAAGAGCATGGACCAACCAATTCTAGGTTGATCCGTGGATCATTCGTTCATGCATATTGATGTTGTGGATTTGTTGTTTTTGTAAGTGAATTATTTCTTGCAGTACGTCGACTTATAATAGATGGACGCTTGCTATCATTATAACGGGAGGTGGTCGGACTGCACGAACATGGGCGACCCTCCTTCCCCCTTGATTTTGAATTTGTTGTCGCACGTGAAATGCGGTGCGGTGTCGTTGCACCGCGCGGAAATTATGAGGAAGGGCTAAGAAGCGCGGCGTCGTCGCGCCGCGCCGATGAAGTTGAACAAGCCAGGGAGCCGTCGCGCCACGCGGGAAAATGACAAATGAAGCCGTACGGTCGTTGTGGGATCTTTGAATCAAATTTCGGATCCCGGGATGATCACTGGCGAAGACCGCAGGCGAATCGGACCCCCGGAGCATGTCCGGTGGTCCGTAGAAGCCCCCGCCGGAGCGCCCCGCAGGCGCGGCGGCGCCGGCGATTGGGGGCGGCGGTGCCCGGAGCTCCGCCGGAAGAATCCGCCGCGGATGAAGCTGCTGTGGAGTAGCGCGGTCCCGCGACCGCACGGGACCGGAGGGGGGCGGCGGGACGCGGCCGGTAGCCGCATCCGCTGGCACGGGAGGCCCCAACCGCGGGGCCACGGTTCTTCACGCGGGGGAAGCGCCCCGCTCCGCTCCGCTCGGCCGTAACCGGCCGAGCCAATCCATCGGCCGAGCCGGGCCACCCCGGTCGGGCCGGGTCGCGCCAACCGTGTCGGACACGGAACCGGGTAGGGTCGACCCAGTTCGGGCTGACCCAGGTGGGGTTGGGCTGGGTCGGTCCGGGCCCAGACCCACCATTTTCGGACCCCTCACATTTTTTCGCTCATATCTTGAGCTGTAGAACTCCGATCGACGCACCGTTAGCAGTGATGCGACCCTTGGATCGAGTCGGTCGTTGTATATTACACTCAAGGTTTTGGAATACCTTGGGTTCGGCCGGGTTGGTTCAGATACAAAACCAACCGGCCCTCAGAGCGGAAACGCTTATATCATGAGTTTCGGACGTCCAATTGACGTGCCGTCGACTTTGATGGATTCCTCTAATTGAGACGGATCTTTTGGAATAATCCACTTGTGGTTTGGATGCCGTCGTAGTGCGGTCGGGTTTGTTCGTTCACGAAACCAACCGGGCCCCTGGAACGAAAAAGCCAATAACTCACAGATCGGGCGTCCGATTGACGCGCCGTCTATCTTGTTGAATTCCTCTTGATGAGACGGAAATTTTGGAATACTTCACCCATGTTCTGGTTGCTGTTGGATAGTGGCTGGGTTGGATTGTACTCGAAATCCAACCGGGCCCTTGGAACGGAAAAACTGTTATCTTTCAGACCAGACGTCCGTTTGACGAACCGTCAGCGGCGTTGGTGATCTAGTTGAGAAACGGTTCCTATGAGTATACCATATGAGAGTTCGGGGTACAGTTGAGATACGGCCGGGTTGGTTCGCTCACGAAACCAACCGGGCCCCTGGGAAGAAAAGGGTAATAACTCACAGACCGGGCATCCGATTGAAGTGTCGTCTATTGCATTGAGACCCCTATGACGAGGCGGTCCTTTGAATTACTTCCTCATGGGACTTTGAGATACTAGGAGTATCGACCTGTAGCTCGTGGATTGGAACCTCCCAGATACAAGAGTGCGGAGTACGGAGACCGTGTAGCCGACTGAGACCTGACGACTACTTGACCAACTCGACTTGGAGTGTGTCGACTAGCCCAGTGGACAGAACACTACTTTTTTTGGGTGCAGACCCATGGCGTACGGAGAACTACCTGTGTGACAGTGCAGACCCACGATACTCGTCCGGAGAGTACCTCAGTAGGATACTAGGGGGTGTGCACTACTATGTTTGGGTGACATACCCAGGAGGGATACCCTACTGTGTTTGGGTGGCTGACCCGCGGTACTTGATAGGAGGAGTACCTCAGCAGTCTTAGGTTAGTGAGCAGTACCTCGAAGTCGTGACAGGACCACTGTACACTCCAGAGATGGGGCTTTTAGCAGTTACGGTTTCGATAATGAAAATCCAGGTTTGAGCTGAGTCTATGACCTTTGTGTTTCCTCATGATTGAGATGGGTTACTTGATAACTTAGGTATATCTATGGGCATATACCTGGGTAGTGGTTATCCATTGATTTCATAATCTTTGTGTTTCCTCATGATTGAGATGAGTTACTTGATAACTTAGGTATATGCATGGGAATATATCTATGTAGAGGTTATCTGTTGAGATCTTCTTTGTGGTTATCCATGTTGTTTTTAGTGAGACCTTGAGGGTCTCGGGGTCCCTACTGAGTATCGTTATACTCACCCCTGCACGGGCTATGCCCACACTTCGTTTTGTTGGTTGCAGACGACAGGCAGTACTGACGGAGGCCGAGTGTTCGAGGACTGGACGGTAGCCGGAGATGGACTACACAACGATTCAGTACCAGAAGGTGGACTACACGACGAGTCAGTATCTGGAGGTGGACTTCACAGCGAGACGATGCTCGGAGGAGGTTGACGAGCAAGAGCGTTGTTGAGGCTATCTGTATCTACCCTTCAGGTAGGATCCGTGGTGGATGATCCATGAGCTGCGCCATCTGTACCTACCCTTCAGGTAGGATCCAAGGAGGACGACCCAGGAGCCGCTTCCGTTCTTCCAGCTATTGTACATTGTTCAGTTGTAGTTTTACTTTCATTTGGGTTTGTATTCTGGCCCATTTACCTTTCATCACTTCTCTTTGTACTTAGTTTTTTAATTCCTCTTGTACTATATTGTGTTTTGTTTACTTTTATAAAGGCAATGTCTTCCTAGTTATCGGGATTTACGCCTTTGGTGCTAGTCGCCAGCCCCTGGCCTATGGAAGGCGGGCTTGGGGTAGTCACGACACGGGCCTCGAGGACAGGTCGTGAAAAAACACTTGAACTTATTTTACACGGTAAATATCCTCTATTCTTAAAAAACATTTTCTTTTATCAAAATACCGCACAATTTTAAAGGAAAAGATTTAGTAAAATAAAAAATTATATATTATAGATGAATATTCATTGAAATAAGGATTTATAAAGATATAAAAGTAATTTAGTTCAGAATATGTAAAAAAACATATTCCTCATAATTTTGAAAAAAGCTTCAAAAAGTACCTTGTATGGTAAACAAAAGAATGATTCCTTCCATAACATATAGTAAAATTAATGAAAGGGTTAAAGTAACTTTAAAAATACATATATGAATAGTAAAGAATTTGTGAAAAACAATTAGAATACATGGACCAAGATGATAAGTATAACCCATGTAAATAATAACTTATAAACAATCTCTCATAAAAATGATATTGAAAATTTTTCTCTTAACATAGGTCTGATTTCTTTGGTATATGTCCCAAACTCTTATGTTGTGGGTTTAAACATATTATTAAATTTCCATATATTATTAATAATATTTATGATATCATATATGATTCAATTATGACTTTATATTACCCATTTTTATCAATTCTATGTTAAAGCAATGTTTTAGGAAATAATAGTTTTATTTATCTTATGTGTTTTGACTTGTTATTCTTGATCTTATTATGTATATAATGATTTACATACATAAATAATGAAATATTTTATTTAAATATCATAAATATTCTGTATATAAATATATATATATAATATATTGATAAATCAATTGGAATACACCTTTCAGAGAGACGGTAGGCCGTATGTACGTATGAATGCTGTTTTCATTTCTTTATTGGATTGAATTTAAGAAAGTAAAAGACACACACACATATATGTATACAAAATCCAGTAGAATTTTTTTTGCCATATATTTTATTATTATTTATTAAATATATATATTATAATCAATCTCGAATTGTTAACTTGGAGAATGAATATCATCGTGTTATTGAGATGGTTGGCAGTATGTATGTATGAGTGATGACATGATTCACTTAATAGTTAAATGGTATTGAATTGGATGGTATATTAATTATAAATTTTTTTTTTTCATGTCATATTCATTATTTAAATCCATTTTTCTCATAATGATACCCATACAAATATATTGTTGTTGAATAAAAAATTGTACCACGTCGTGGAGATGCTAAGGCGTACTTACGCACGCATGGTGGTATTATTTTTCATATGATGGATAAAAGTAGGCATAAGTGTGTCCAATTATTATTTAAAAATTCTAGAATATATGAGATTCTATATTTATTACTTTTATATGAAAATGACATAATAAGAAGAAGTTGAAGAATTAAATAATTTAGAAAGTAGAGATAAAACAATTACATATTATTTGACTATTTCCTCTTGATTTGGTGAAATGTATCCATAGGATGGATTAATACTATAATATTGTCCACTATGATGAAGGGAGGGATGTTGGGAGATTATATGAGTAGACATTGGATGATAAAATGGGTTTCAAACACGTAAGTATGTGGGTAGAAGAGGTGAAATTTTATAAGATGGAGGAGGGGCACTTTTCAAATGTCTTGAAATATTAACTTATCATAAATGTTTTTTTGGTATATAATAGTCCCAAACTCATTTATTTCTATTATAAGATGAGTGTGGGACGAAATTATCACAACCAATAAAATTTAGACATGTTTTTATTTTATTTTAAACCCTATCATTTTGATTTATCCTTATTTAATATATTAAATTCTACTTGTGGTAATAATATTCTAAATATTAAATTGTTATAAATTTTTACTCATATGTTTTCAATTTCCAATAGTTAGATACATTATGAAATTTTAGAACAAATATGTTTCATTTTGTAATTATTAAAAACGTTTTGATTTTTATATAATTTTATATTATGTTATTTTTATAAAATATCATTAGTGTCATTTTTTGACACTATTCAGTTATTTGACATAAAATAAAATCAACATAGATGATTAATCCAAAAAAATCTAATAGACTCTTAAAATTTAATATTAACCAATGAAATTAATGTATCAAATTAATTAGTTTATGTGATATTTATTTGAATATTTTTAAAAATTTATTTTATATTTATATTAATAGAATAATGTCTACATCACTCTTGAGTAATCATTAATAATAATTACTTAATCTATAGAAAATATAAATATATTCTAATTATGAATATAATTTCATTATATTTATATAGACTATTTATTTTAGAGGTTCTATCAGGTTTATCACTAAATTTCAATTACTGTACTTATAAGAGATAAGAGAGTGACATATAGTAACAATCCTTTGTTTTAATTATTATTAAATCACATTCATGGAAAAAAGTAAATTAAATGAGTAAATTATTTCCCATAGGTGATATTGGCCGATGCATATTCTTCCAATAATATTTTTTACAGTGTTAGGGTAATTTTATTATATTTATCATATTGTTTGTTACCCTCATTCACAAGATTCACCTTTAACTCTGGAAAATAAAAATTACAGTAGTTTTATTTATAATATTAAAAAAATGACCTATTAAAATAATTTGGACCCACTTATTTCAAATTTGGAATACATTTTTCAAAATTCAAAACAAAAAAAGTTTAAGTAATTTATAATTAGTTCCCATTGTCAAACCCAGAAAGTGGGTTTTTAAAAAGAAAAAATTGTTATAAGATTTACATGTGTTTATGTCTAATTGAAATGTGAAAAAACATAGAATGACCAAAATTTTATTATATTATAAAAAATAATATAATATCAATTTAAAACCAATTAAAAATTTAATAAAAATACATAAATAAATTCAAGAAAATGAAGTTTTGAATTAAAATGTAATATTTTCAACTATTCATTAAAAAATTAATTCTATCATAAAACTAAAAAAATGTATACCAAATAAAACTTTGATGTCACGCTTCCAAATAAGAAATTTAATTTATCATATATAATATATCATAGTTTTAAAAACTAGATTTAAATTTGGTGCTCCATCAATAAAAGGAAAAACTACATTTTTGGATAATTATTCACTAATCCAAAAAATGGATTTTTTTTCTTTTATAATATTCTAGAGAATACATAAGTTTCATGTTAATGATATATCAAATTAAAAATGTGGTAAATAATATTCATAACTGCTATTTTATATCCCATTAAATTATAACAATTTAATGATATATCATTTTCTGTGAAACGTGGTATTGAGTACAACTCATGTGATCAATGAAGGTTGCTCATGAATTTAACATAAGACAAGTCAGTGTTTCATCTAGTGAATAATTCCTTTCGTGTTTTTAAAACATAATCAAAAAATATTTCTTTTATACATTGAAGAAATTATATACTGATGGGTGCATGAAATGATTTCGATCAAAAGTACCAGAAATTGTGTGTAACACAAACCAATAATGGTGTTGTGTATACTTCAAGATAATATGTTGTAATATATAGTGAAAGATAATATTTTTATGGAGTAAAAAAATACATCAAATTGTTTTAAAAGAACCTATATTATAAAATCACTAGGACATACATTATACCCCCCTTATAATGAATTTCACCCTCGAAATTTTTTAGGGTTATAAAAGGTTTACGGCATGATAGTTTCATTCATGGAAACCCACATTGTAAAAAATAATAATAAATATTCATTTTAAGAAGGATTTTTAGAAACATATTAGTTACCCAATGTAACTCATCAATCGGGTTTCACACAGGATAACATATATGGGAAGTGAAAACAAGGATATGGATATATTATCTAACCATCATGTTTTGATGGATAGTGATAGAGAACAATTTTTGGAGAATGTTAACTACCAGAAATCCATAAATCTACAATGATTAATAGGACCATTAGATTAATCTTATATGAAGGTACTAATATAACCTTTCTGTATTTCAATATCGCTTCCCTA
Organism: Viscum album; assembly: GCA_963277665.1. Taxonomy (NCBI): domain Eukaryota; kingdom Viridiplantae; phylum Streptophyta; class Magnoliopsida; order Santalales; family Viscaceae; genus Viscum; species Viscum album. Next base: position 1,146,417,685 of record OY728121.1, on the reverse strand, counting down.
ATGATAAATAATTTTTATTGAGAATAAAAACATAAATAATCATGATACAATATACCCATTGTTCATGACTAGAACAATTTCTATATCCCCTCCTATTTAAATGAATGAAGTCAAATTTTTCATTCTAGAAGTGTTATAAGATCATGTGATAGAATGATAGGCCATTCCATCTATCTCAAAAATATGGTTAACATTGGTAATCAAATATTCATAAGTCTGCCAATAGTGAGATAACACAATAATCTAACAAACAACAACCTAAATATAACATATAATATCAATAAATTTCTAACATTACAATACTTCCAAAAAATTAATATACAATACCTAAGAAATAAGAGAAATAAACCGACTTAACATTTTCCCCCCATATCTCTTAATGTATCTTTGGCTAGTCACGTTCCAAGAAAGTGAACAACTTCAACATGTATTCTCTTGAGTCACATTAAAAACATGATTTATTAGAATTATTTATTAAATACATTTATGTTTCTTTATTCCAAAAATTATTGGATATATTAATTAAGTCCCTAAAAGTTTTATACTTCCTCCATGATAGCATAACCCTCTTATCAAAAAACACATCATTAGTTCTCAAGATACTAGCATCATCCAATTTACTTATTCAAGTCAATCATATCAATAACCAAACATCAGTAACCATATATAAGGGATATATTAATGTTTATCATTCCCTTAATCATGTGTTTCCCAAGTATTCCACCTTACCCTTAAATCACTTTTTGTCTACTTAGGAATATTCAACATATCCTATTCCATAAATAATGAAAAAATATACTAAAACACTTATTTATTTCATGACTGGTATAACTTAATAATTGAATTATGAAACATATATACCTCAGTCATCAAACATTATTATTAAACCATTACTCAGGATCCATCATCTTCTTCTTTCTTAAAATATGAATCATGTATTATTGTTTCTCTAAGTCATGCTTATTAAAACTAATGTCAAAAATTCTAGAAGAACATCACATACCTTTCACATGTCATTTAAAATCTCTTTATTCAGAGCAGTATGACCAATACTTGTACAATCATCATGATTCTCTTCATGATATTTATACATAAAAAATATATATTTATAATTCAATAATTTCCACATTTGAAACATTAAATGGTTAACTATGTTCTATGTAGTCCTGGTTATTCACTAAGACTAGAGATAAAAGTGTGAGAAATACAAATCAGATATTAGAAACACATAAGTATGGTATTTTACTTTTAATATTAAAATATATGATATGTTCGGTTTGACCTCATGAATGTCATGATTATCACAAAACCCATAGATTGTAACTGATACATGAAATATCCTTAGAAATTCAAATACAATTCAATAGAAATATATATAGGGATCTCACAAATGTTTCCGTATCCTAGTTTACAAAGGATAACTAAACAATTTCTTAGATGCCATCTCTAATGACCCTAGATTTATGTTCAGGAACGTTACATTTTAATTTCATTATACATAATACCTTAAAAAAATATGTGTCAAAAACACCAAATTAGTTTAGTGTCTCTTGAAACGTGAAGCATAATATTCTAACTTAGTGAAATATCTTCAACATATCTAATAATGATCATCCCCTTTTGTATTCCTACCAATAACAATTCATTATATCCTAGACAAGAGAAAACATTAAATGGGTGAGCTCGAATTCTCAGTTAGGGTAAACATAGTGAACATATAAAAAATAGAAACATAATAATGTAAAAACATGAACATAAGGTTTTAAATATAATAAATCACGTGTCATGAAATGAATATTGGATGTACGTAAGGCATATATCAGAAATGAACAATAATTAGGATAATTTTTTTTCATAAAACATGAAATTATTTCAAAAAATAATAATAAGATAATATGACTTCCATAGTAAAAATGTAATTGTATGAAAGAACATAATAGTGGACCAATGCCATTATTGAACGGGGTTTACTTTTCATTCAATCCATGTATTACTGGATCAGATTTACTTACTATTCCATCCCTATAGTACTTAACTGTATTTTCCTACCATTTCTGTCATGTCTATCTCATGAGATATAAATATTTATCCTATGCATTGGAAGGAGATATAGGTCCCACCCATCTCATAATTAAATCATTCTTACATATTCCACGAAAATATAAATCTCTCATCATTACATAACCAATGGAACAAAAAATGGGTCTATTAAACATCATTCCATCATAATACATATAAAAATATTTCCAAAGAACAATTCCATTAAAAACATAATAATTTCAATGCAATAATAAGGATATAAACACAACTATATGTCATCTTAGATGGAAAATAATTTTGATAAAACACATGATCTTAATTCTTGAGTAAAATATCCTTTCTTCTCTAAAATTATTTCCTTTTCTCAAAATTCTGTGCAATTTTAAAAGAAAATAATTTAGTTGAAAATAAACACAAAAATGTATATAATAAGATTAATGTAAATAACAAATTATGAATATGTAAAAATCCATTCATTTCGTATAAGATCCTTAAACTTTTGACGAGAAAGTCAAAAAGTAAATTGTATGGTAAACAAAAGAATGGTTTATTACATACCATGTGGTGAAACACAATAATTGGTATTAAAGACATTAAAAATATATAGAATAATATTAATCAATTCATTAAAAAATATTTAGAAAACATGGGCATGGTTGATAAATATATCCCATGTAAATACTTATGTATAAACTATCTCAGATAAAAATGGGATTGTAAAATTATCCCTTAGCTTAGGTCGGATTTCATCCATATGTTTTTGAAACGTTATTATAATGAGTTCAAACATATAATTAATTTTTCAAATATTAATAATAATATGAATTAAATCATATATGGTTCACTAATGACTTAATATTATCCATTTATTTGTCAATTATATATTTAAACAATGTTTTTGTAATAATTTTTTTATTGTATGTGTTTTAACTTGTTATTATTGATATTATTACCTAGATAGTGATTTAGTTACATAAATAATGTAAAAATTATTTAAATATCATAAATATTCATTAAATAAATATATATAATAGATATATATAAGAAATCGTATACACCATTCATGGAGACAGGAGGACGTACATACGCATGAACGATGTTTCTGTTTCCTTATTGAATTGAATAGAAGCATGTAAATGAAATATATATATATACATAAATACAGTAAAATTATTATTTCATATATTTCATGATTATTTATTATATATTTAAATTATAATCATTTTTTAAGGTTAACATGGAGAATGAATCTCACTACGTCGTGGAGACGGTAGGTCATACGTACACATGACCGACTATATCACTCACTTAATAGTTAAATGTTATGAAATTGGGTGTTATATTAATTATAAATAACAATAATAATATTATATTAACTATTTAAATCTATTATAATCAACATTATACCCATCCTAATTAAGAATTATTAAATGAAAAATTAAACCACGATGTGGAGACTGTAAGCTGTATGTATGAACACATGGTGATGATGCTATTCGTAGGATGGGTAAAATGAGGTATAGGTTGTCCCATAATTTTAACAATATATCATCATGAAAAAGATATTGGATTTATTACTTTAGTATGATAAAAAATAAGAGTAATAAGTAGAAGAAGAAAATAGTTTAGAGATAAGTGATAAAAGAATTACCACGTTTTCAAGTATCCCCCTTTGATTTTCATAGAAGGACTCTGTAGGATGTCTTTATTCCAAATGTTTATCCACATGGTGGATGATATTATTGTTGGGAGATTATTTTATCATAGTTTGGACGTGCGGAATGTGTTTAATTGTGTGAGTTTTAGGGTAGAGGTTGTGGATTTTTATAAGATGGAGGTGGAACATCCGGAAAGTCTTTAAAAATTAATTTATTATAAATTGATAATCATTTAATAATAGAACCAAAATCATTTATTTGGAAATAATAAGAGTATGGGTTGAAATCATATCTTCCAATTAATTTTTTATATGTTTTGATTGTATTTTAAACCTTGTTAGTTTGATTTATCTTTATTTAATCTATTTAATTTTATTTGGGGTAATAATAGTCTAAATATTAAATGGTTAAAAATATTTTGTTCTGTATTTTCAATTTTTTATAATTGGATACATTATGAAATTTTAGACCATTTAATCTTCACTTTGAAATTTTTAAATATTTTTCTGATTTTTAAATATTTTAATAATATTTTATTTTTATAAAATATCAATAGTGAAAATTTTAACACTATTTCTTTATTTGACTTTAAATAATATCCACATAGAAGATTAATTCAAATAAAAATATTTAATGAATTCCTAATATATCATAGTAAACATGAAAATTTGGGGATCTTTTTAATTAGTTCATATGATTTTTATTTTAATATTTTCAAAATCATTTATTTTATATTTCTATTAATAAAATTATTTCAACTTCACTATTGTGTCATCATTAATGGAAATTATATAATTTATATAAATTATAAATAAATTATCATGATGTAGATAATTTTATTATAATTTTAGAGAATATTTATGTTCTAATATTGAAAAATTTTATCACTATATTATAATTAGTGTAGTTATAAGAGATAAGAGAGTGAAATGTTCCCCCTTTCTTTTGTTATAATTTTAATTACATCACTTTCAAGGGAAAAAGTCCATCAAATGAATAAATTACAACCCTTAGGTGATATTGGTCAATATAATTCATCAAATAATATTTTCACAAGTGTTATGAAAACTTTATTATCTTTATCATATAGTTTGTTACCCTAATATACTGGATGTTACCTTTAACCATGATAAATAACAATTTCCGAAGATACTATTCATAATATCCAAAAAAATTAATGTGACCTATTAACATAAAATGGAACTAATAATTTCGAATATTTAACTCATTTTTCTATATTCAAAACAGAAAATATAGAGTAATTAATTTAAAATTAAATCATGTGGTCCAATAAATAAAGAGGGTTTCGATGAAGTAAAAACTATCAAAATATTGACAAGTGTTTATCTCCCATATAAATGTGAAACTACTACCAATGATCAAAAATTGATTATGGGATAAAAATTCCACGTACACAATAAAACCCATTAAAAATTTAATAAAAATGTATATTTAATTTAGTTGAAAATTATGTTTAGAATTAAAATGCAGTATTTTCCCATACTAATTAAAATATGAATTTTTTAAGAAAATACTAAAAATTCCACCAAAGTAAATTTTGATATCCTATTTCAAAAGAATGTGTATATTAATTAAATATAATATATAAAAGTGTTAAAAAGTTATATTTATAATTGGCGCATTCAAAAGGTGACAAAACTGTATTTTTATTAAAATGCTTCTTTTATCTAAAAAATTTAATTTGTTCCTATACCATGGTATAGAAAATACATATGTTGAATGATAATGTTTTATAAAATGAAAAATGTGGTTAATACTACTTATAAAATCTACTTTATAACCCTTTAAATTTTTTTAAATGTATCATTGTCTAGTGAAGCATGGAATTGTGTACAACTCAAGTTGTTGTGGAAGGTCTCACTTGCTTGTTATGCAAGAAAAGTTAGTGTTTCATCTTGTGAAATATTCCATCTATGTTATGTATAATATAATCAAAACGTATATCTATTATATGTTGAAAAAAATCTATACATATTATTCCATGATATTAATTCTATCAAAAGAACTTGAATTTTTTTGTAGCCCAAACCAACAATAGTGTTGCGTATAATGAAAGATAATATGGTTTTTTCTTGTAGCGCAAACTAATCTTAGTGTATAATACAAAGAATAAAACAATGAAATTAAATGGAATATATCTCAAAAAATATCTAGGTGTTAAGAGAAACATAATGTACAATATATATATAAAATAAAGGTACTATGAATCCACTAACCCAAGGGTTTTCATCACAAATTAAATTACACAAAACCTCATGTGAAAAAATCCCTCCATATGATATCCTACCCCTAGGGAAACCATATCATATCTATATCACACCATTAATTATGTGCACATATATCAAATAAATATCTCTTAAACAATAGTGATTTTTGATGTAATTAAAGCATGTTCGTCATGAATTATAACTCAATCCATCAAATCTATTTATAGTAAACATCTAGTAACGATAATTAATACAGCTAGAATATATATGTAGTAAATATGTGAGCCATCAAACCCGATTTATATAGGTATCCAATAAATTAATTCTTCAAAAACATTTCATTCCTAGACATAATTCTATGTCTAAAGAGAGATAGAGAGAAAGACAGAGATAGAGGAAAATAGTGAATTAAAATGTCTATTTCCTCACCAACCTGCATGTTGAGGAAAAAACCCAGGTCCCAAAACAAATTAAGCATCAATTTCCAACAAGACACTGCTGGTGGTGTATATAAAATATGAGAATATAATTAATATAATATCACACAACCAAACTAAGTGAAAATACCCATCCTTAAAAACTTTACTTCATCATTCATCATAAATGAATCCCAACATCCACTACTAAGGTTTAGAAAAAAAAATATTCCCTATAAGAAAAATATCACCATGGTTGAACGTTATTTATTATTGAATCATGAATATTATGAAAACCCATTCTCATTAATTCATTTATAAGTCATTATAATTCCATAAAAATTCATTCTAGGTATGAAACTAAATTACTAAAAAATATATGGAATCATAATATATAGGCCAACTAAATGAGTTAGTTGGAAACCATAATAATTTGGAATTAAGAATACATCAACCAAACAACCAAAAAAATCAACATTCATATATCTAAACCTATAACCACCATCATACCACATTTATGACACAATAATCCAACAACACATATGCTCATCCATACAGCTTTTTTATCCATCATAACATTATCCCCACCATAATGAATATACATCAAGTAATCACGAATCTCAACATCTGTTGATTGTACCTTAAATATTATACGAAAAAAAACAAGAAAAAAATATATAACTTGATAAAACATTATAAATAACTTATATAACAACAATAATATTTTCATCATAGAGAACTCATGAGGAGTCCAAGATCCCAAAACAGAGGCAAAAAAACAAGTGAATAATAATGATGGGTTCTCAATAACCACTAAACATTTTCTTCAATCAATGAAACATTTACATCACCGTATTAAATTAACTATTTAATTAAAAGTTTCTTTTATAAAAATAATCATAATATTTTGTAGATAAAATTTGTGATAGTATCCAATGTCATGCTCATGAAATACTTCCATGTTGCATAATTTCAATGAAGAACTGCAATCAAATTTTCATCCCATTTTAATTATTCAATTCATTTTATCACCTTTACAATTTTTATCATATTTCGAGCATATAATACCTGAAATTTAAATATATTATAAATTCTAATAAATTTCCCAATATTTAGAAAATATCAATAGTCGTCCAATATAGAATTATGCACATGTGATCACAACATCCCACTATATATTTAAGTCTTACTTATATTTTGATATTATTATCTTCATTAGGATGATTCCATAATTAACCATACATGAAAACACATGTTAATCCAAAATATTCTTGACAAATAAGATGATGTCATGAATACCCTACCCCCATATGAATCTTTCAAAATTTACTAAGGAATAATGGATAAAAAGGCATGTTTCTCAAATCAGCTACTCTATAAGGAACTATTAGTCCAGGTGGATGACATACCACTATGAATCCTTCAAAAATAATAAACAAAAATTTCAAAAAAATTAAAATCCAACAATATTCCATAGCTTTTAAATAGAAAAAAAGATAGAACATAACCAAATAAGATGAAGGAGATAACTAGCCTCATATCACCATGTATTAGACTCTAGAACCTAGTGGGGGCATACCAAAGAAATGGTTGTTGAATAATCTCAGAGTGAGATCATGGTACTCATATGCTATTAAATAGAATCAAGGGAAAAATAAAAATATAATAGGGTGTGTGAATTTAAATTTATTGAGTTTTTAATTTAACCATGGTTTAGCACCCCTGGATACACTAAAATTCTTATATGTTTTTGTAAAACCACAATATTGAATATATGGACCCACTATAGTGTTTACGGTTGAAGTTGGACATTATAATACATTATTCAATTCCACTCTAGACATTATCATACATATTTAGTTTTGTGGAAAAACCCATGAAACATGTTGTGGTGGTTCCCTTAATATAATAAATTAGGGCCTCGACCACCATGATTCAGGGTTGCAACCTCTGCCCTACACCACAATGACCCTTAGAATGGTAGTTATGAAAAAAAACCTCTAATTCACTCTAGTGTATCCATATTCATCATGGTAATACTACATAAAAATGAATGAACCAACAAAAACAACAATCATAGACTGCACGCCCCAAAGACCAGGCCAATATAACAAGGCCTACCTAGAAAACCACCCCATGTTTCACCCTTAGAAACCATGCTTCGTCACTATCCACCAGATAACAATATATCTCAAACTACATTTACACGCATCCCTCAATCAATGGAAACCTATGACCACCAAAAAACACAAAAGGACTCAAAACACAACCCCTTATATTTTCTATCTTATTAGTATATTTGTCCCCATTTTTGAGACGTCGACACTAGATTAATACATTAAAATGAACAAATTAAATATATAAATATTATTTCTATATATACAAGAACTATAGTTATTATACATTAATTTTTTAAACTTTGATCTGTTATAAATTTCATGAGAATTATTTTACTATATTTTCATGACAAAAAAAGGTATTATATCAATTTTTTCATATATTATTAGTCTCCAATTGATACTTTAGTGTTATAAAAAGTTATTTTATGTCTGATGTGTTCACATTTTATTCCTTCTTATTGGAAATGAAACATTAGTCATGATCCTTATATTGAATAAAAAATTGATAATTATTTCCATTTTTTTGTTTTAAATGTTATTTATTGACAAAAAGAAAATAAAAATTCAACAATCAATATAAATATTTTGTTTTATCATTCTACTCATCAAATGAATCATATAAAATGACAATAAATTCCAACTGATTCTATGAAAAAAAATATTAATACTATAACTATAATGACATCAATTTTAATTATAATTTTTTAAATTTTGTGGAATCAGGTCCTAATAATTATCAATATGGGAAATCATATACACATAAAATTGTTTTAACTCCTCAAATTATGTTACAATCTATATGTTATCTTACATATATGATACCAAGTACACATAATGTTGAATAACTAATACATATTATTATTTGGGAAGTGTAGAAACAATAATATCTACCTAATCATGTGTGTGTATTCATGTTTATCTAGGGATAAAAACTATGTATTCCCCTGAAACATTAATATTTATAATCCCTTAATCATACATAAATTTATAACTATATCCATCCAGAATTATAACTCAAAATGATATATAACCACATTGAGTGGAAATATTCCAATCATCCTTTTGAATTTATTTAGAGTCTTTATAAAAATGGGTCAATAGAATATGTTTAATATGTTTAATAAAAATTATGATTAACCATTATTATAGTTGAATTTTAAATTTTAAAAATAAGATATCATTATACATGTGTAGTAATCATGGGATCTCTAAGTCATCAAGTCACTAACTATAGTGACATTTGATTGTTAGTAATAATAATATTATTTAAAAATATAATTTAAAAAGAAAATTTTTATTCAAATATATATGACATAAGAAAATATGTGTTTAAAATAACATTAAATCAGTCATCATGACTAAACTATGAAATATTTTTTTTCAATATTACAAATAGGAAGCCCCTATAATGTGTTGTTACATGATTTATGATTTTTATTTACATATATTTAATATATTAAACTATAATATATATATATATTGAAAATAATTCAATTATTTTAAATAAATCAAAATTGGTACAATATTCCCTCAATTTACAATTATATATTCAACATAAACAAATATAATGGTTTGAAACCCCTCAAAAAATTATCTAGAATGTATGAGGAAACTGTATTTAGGGAACAATAGAGTTTTTAAACCTTAAATCATCACATTTATACATATTTAATTACATTGCTATACATATTAGAGAAAACTCAATGTTGAATAAATTAACATTTATCTGGGAATGAAAAAAATTCACTGGTTTGAATGAATTTCAGATATATTGCAATAAATAAATTTATTTTTTAGTCTAATCACCCTCTAATATCAAAATATTCTATCTTAAGTGAATTAATATTAGTTTTTTATGGTAAGAGGGTCTGTGAGAGTCAATAATCATATGAACCGACTAATGAAGAATACAATTACACTTTAACATGATTTGATGGGTAGTGTACTCAAATAAAATATCAAGATGGAACCCCTAAATCAATTATAAAATCACTCCATTAATAGAAAAACCTTTTCTCGAGTAAATTTATGTTGATGATTAACTTGTTGTTGAAGATTTCTTATTATTTAAATAATAATCAAACATTTTTATACTTGATATATATATATATATAAGATTATGCGAGCTTATATATATATTTACAATACATATAAAATCAAAATGATGATTTCATTTATACGTATTATATTCGTGAATAATATGGTATCAATGTCAGTTATGTGGTTCATAAATTGTTTATTTTTTCAGAAAAAAATTATAAAAAAATAAATAAAAATTAAAATAATCATACTAAATTATTTTAAAAATAAACAATGCCAAAATATATGTGGCTAAAAGTTATGAAAATAAAATATCTACTAATTACATATAAATAGGTTTATAGTTCAAATGATTAAAAATTATATAAAAAATAAAGTATAAGTCTAATAATGAAAATATAAAAAAAAATTGAATATTTTGAAAACATATTTATTTGGTGGTACTATTTTTATTAGGGATATATTTATGATAAGTATTGAGGTAAATGTAAAATAATCAATATGAATGGAATGGTGGTGAAATAAAAAGTATGTTTACAACAAAAATATAATGACCTATCCCCTGGGGCTCGTGTTGTGACTACCACATGCCCGCCTTCCATAGTCCAGGGGCTGGCGACTATCAATGAAGGCGTATTCCCTAAAATTGGGAAGGCATTGTCTTTAAAACCTATAATCTCATGCAAAAAAGAACACAACAATATATGATCATGAGTAAACTGATTGTAAAAAGAGTTTGTACAAGAAGTAAAAGGGGCCAGAATAAATGCCCAATTGGAATGTACAAGAAAAATGGAATGTACAAGTAAGTTGAATAGCTCCAGTGAACACCCACCATGGATCCTACCAGAATGGTAGGTACATCACTCGAACGATCATATCTGTAGTATGCCTTATCTAAGGTCTAAATCTAAGCTACCTCCAGTCCTAGTACCCTCATCCTTAGTCAGTGATGTCCATCATCTGCACCAAACAAAATAAGGTGCGGGCATAACCCATGCATGGGTGAGTATAATGATACTCAGTAAGGACCCCAAGACCCAAAACGTCTCACAAAATACATAAAGTAAAACCCAAAAATCATGTAAACTAGTTATAAACCTACATAGGTACATGCCCATACATATACCTAAGTTATCAGGTTCACCCAACTCATTCATGAAGAAACTCAACACCCAAACCCTTATCAAAAGTAAAAATATTCAATGATGGACCGAATACCATGAAGGTAAAACAACAAAGAAAAGTACAAAAAAGATACGACACACATAAAAATACCAATTGAGTATCACCATGATGGTAAGTACCACGAAGGTAACAACAAAAATTTATGTACCTCATAGGTAACCCCACACAGAAGAATACCACAAAGGTATCACCTTGAAGATAAGTGCCACAAAGGTACGCCACACTAAAGATTACCACAAAGGTAAAGAATCAACTCACACTACGTATATCATAGGTACGGTTGTATAGATAAATATATGTAACTACTGAATCAACTTAATCTGTTATGATGCAGACCGAAGAAAGATCCCAAATCATTAGACCCATGAAGGATCCTAGTATAGTACACCCTCATAGGATAATAGAGTATTCACATGTGGATTCTAGAGTTGATCCAAGTGAGACTCTAAACACAGACCCATTTCGGATCAAATAACAGACGAACATATGATCCCAAAGAATAGACCAACATAGGATCCCTATATACAGACCCACATAGGATCCAAAAGTACGGAACTACATAGGATCCTTTTCTCGTGTTACAAACAGCTACAGGGTTCCCAAACTAAGATAACATGATTCTGGGAAGGTCCACTCCTCAAGCCATAGGTTTAATACTTCGACTTCTACGAAATCACACGAATAAGAATCCCAATGGACCCCCATTTAAAAGGGTTATCAATTCAACGTACGATGCGTCAATCGGAATCCCTGTCTATAAGTTATTAGCCTTTTACTCTCGAGGGCCCTGTTGGATTCGTGTTCAATCCAACACGACCGTACCCCACTATTATCAAAAGCCCATGTGGATTATACCGAATGAACTGTCTCGATCCAAGGATTCATACACAGTAGACGGTTCATCAAACGGATGCACGTATCTCATGATATGGCCGAAAGAGTGGAAAGGGTATAGTTAGTCCGGGTACCGTCCGACACGTGTCTGGCCCTGGGTCGAACTCGTCCTTCGGTGAGGATGCCTGCGGTGCGGTGGCCCACGCTGAGGATGCCAGCGTTGCAGCATCTGGCCAGGTGACCAGCCTCTTCCATGCATCGCGATTTTTCTGCCACCCTATTTGCGGCCGACCATAGTGTTGGTCGCCACTCACGAGTCTCATAAGTGCCAATCGTCGGCACCGATCACCGTGGTTCTCCATCGCGAAGATTTTATCATAAACCACAAGGTTTTCAGATAGTTTGGTACATGTTCCTTTGGCCCACACCCTCCTTGTTATAGCGGTAACAAGCGGCTCATGGGGAGATATTCAACATAAAAATGAAAATTAACGAAGATAAATCAAAATCACACCCCAACAATGACGGTTCGTTGCCATCAATGATGTTGTAAAGACACACGTCGATTCGTTATCATTGAAGACATTCTTCGTTAGAGAGGGAATTCTTCATTGGAGATGGTGTTCTTCATTGGAGAGCGAGTTCTTCATTGGTGAGTGTGTTCTTTGTTAAAGCCCGTGTTATTTAATAGAGGATGTGTTACTCCAAGTTCTCCCATTTTACCAACCAACCCTCCAAAACGTTATGAGGAGCCAATATAATAGAAAAATAGATTCATCAAATTAATTATAACACCCCATGATTTCATAGTACATTATTTCGTCAAAGTAATTCAATAACTTACACTACACACAACATTGAGTTCAAGCGCACCATGACTTACCAATCTAGTCGTTCAAAAGCGATTACGAATAGTAATAACTGAATTTTGACCTATATATATTTCTTATAATTTTAGAATCCATATTATGAGTTTCTTAGACATAATGTAAGAACTAATTCATTTTTTCAGATAAATGATATCTTTTTCAAAAAATGTTCTTTTACCGCAATTTAATGGTGAACCCTTTTTAAATTAAATATTTGAAACTTTTATATATTAAATTTTACAAAATTATCTTCTTCTTGAAAACCGGGACATAAGAATTTAGTTTCAATAATTTTTTTTTATTTTTCTAAAAACTTTTAATGTTTCGTGAATAGTGAAAAACACTAAGTTATAGTTTAAACAGAATTTTTTTTAAATAATTATCTATTTTATATAAATTTGTTTTTGGTCAAAATAGTTACATAATACCAATATACGTTCAATTTAATTAATTGGAGTCTGTTTATAATATATATATGTATATATAAATTTTATTGAACTTTTCACCGTCTTTTACCCACCTCCTAGGACAATTTTCAAGTTCATATAAAACATAATTTTACCACTTCTATGATTGGAATTTCGAATATCCGAGAGACACATTTAATATCGAGTAAAATGTGGTTCAATAAGATGAAAATAATTTTTGGCGAATAGTAACTATTTACTTTTATTTACGACAGTTAAAATTAAATAGGGTAATTAAGGGTAAAAATAATGTCATTATTACCCTAACACATGTCTTAATTCTATTGGTTAAGTGTAATTTTACCTAAAACAACCATGGAATAAAATATTAACCTCTATGGATGACTTGAATTAGATTAGGACATTTATAATTATTTTATTCAAGGAAGAGTTAAAAGTGTTAAATTCAATGTTTAATAACTAAAACATTTTTAATATAGGGTTAAACATAAGATAAATTTGACTATAAAAATTCATTAGTAAGATAAAAATATTTCCTACATATTTCAATTTTAGTTATAATTTTTAGAGATTAAATAATTAAATTTATTAATGATACAATGATGATGGTGTAATTACCTTATTAATGAAAGAATCAAATAAATGATATTATAAATATTAAAGTAAATATAATTTCAATATTTTTATGAAATCAACGAATTCTATAGGTTAATATGAAATGTTAGAGATGATTAAATGTATCTTGTTCTAAGTCATCAACTTGGGATGACTTTTAGAAAAACAAAATACCAAATAGTGTTAAAATTGACATAATTTAATATTTAAAAAAAATACAATATTATTGGATGATATAATATTATTAAAAATGTGAGGCTCGGTCAAAGGGATTAAATAATATTATATATTTCATGAATGAGCCACTTGAGGTCCTCTTTGATGTTTATAGTAAGTTTATTAACCATATAGATTAATAATACAAGAAGACACGGTAAAAGTTAAACTATTTAACTAAGAGTTAAATCTTAATGATAATGTTAAAATGTTAACCTAAACATGTATAAAACCTATTGGATGAGGAATTATCGACCCATCCCCACATTTACCTTTAAATAATACTTTTTGGATCCATTATAACCTGAAAATGATTTTATTATAAAATAATATTTTAAATCTTTCCTAAGGTACCCCTCACCCCTCTTATAAAAGGGCACTCTTCCTTCACTCTAATTTACACTTCCAAAGCCATTTTTCATGACCAATCCCAGCCCAAATAACTCCCAACCTCCCTAAATTCAACCTAGATGGCTTATGGTTATCATAAATCCAACCTATGGAGCCCTTTTTATCAAATCAAAAGGAAGAACCCGAAGAGGAGATAATGATTTCACCACCCTCTTTCATGTTCCTTTCTTCTTCCACCTCATTTTTCTTTGAAGTTTCCATTATAAAATAATAAATCCAATATATTATATATAATTTTATGTTATTATAATTATTTTACAACCAAATTCATTATTCAATCCACATTTTGAATGACATGTCACCATACGTGAATACATACTGCTTACCGTCTCCACTGCGTGATGTAATTTTTATTCAATACATTATTATTTGGATGGGTATAATAATGATGTGTATTTGATGTGAATAATTAATATAACAAGATAAGGATTCTGTATATACGATATAACATCCAATTATATACAATTGTGATATCAAAAGAATTATTTTTTTCTCTCATGCGTAAGTACGGATTACCGTCTCCGCAACGCGATTAGATTCATTTCCAAGTTCACTATTCATCGACAATTATAAAAATATATATTACTAAAAATTATGTTATATATGAAATAATAATTATACTTGGGATATATATATTTATATATATAATTAATTATGTACTAGCATATATCTTATTCACTTACTTCCGTTCAATACTGTGTGAAAATAGAAATAGTGTTTATGCGTACGTAGGACTACCATCTCCATAAATGGTGTTTTCCATTTCATATATATTTCTATAATAAATATTTATATTCTAAATATATATGATATATAAATCTTGTTTTACATTCAGTAATTATTTAAATAATGATTGTAGAGACCCTAAGCTTAACGTACATGGACATTACATTACTTTTGAGGAATACTTAGTACATAACAAAAACACACACACAAGGATCGTAATAGTTTAGTGTCTTTGGAAACTTAGAATATAATCTTATAATTGTGGTGACAGATCTTCAACATATCCCATAAAGATATTATTTTTTTACCTAAAACCTTTCATTATATCCTGGGGAAAAGAAAACATAAAAGGGAGAGCTCAAATGCTCAGTAAGGGTAAACAAAAGAAATAATAATCACATCATATTCATAAGAACATAACATTTTGGAAATCATAACCTGCAAAAGAGAGAATAATTTCATAACATGGGATAAATCAAAGTAGTGAAATGAAATCCCAATAATCATAACTTATAACATGAAACTTTGTGGCCTACACACATAATCATAAAGAATCATTTCTTATTAGTTAAGACTCATTGCCAAGACTATCTTAGTGGACAACGTCCATTTCTGAACCGGGTCACCCTCGTTTCAGTCCCGTTTCACTGAACCAGTATAACCTACCGTTCTAGCCATGTCTATCTCATTAGATATAAAATATTTACCCAATGCATTGGAGGGAGATATAGGTCCCACCCATCTCATAATGATACCATTCTTATGTGTGCCACAAAATCATAAACCATACATCATAGCATAACCCATGTAATAAAAATGGGATTCTTAAACAACATGACATCATAAAACAATTCATATAAGATAAAGGATTTCATAAAAATAATTCCATCACTACATAATCAAATCAATGTAATAATAGGGATAGAAACAGAACCCTATATTATCTTATATGGAAAATAACGTTGATAAAACACTTGAACTCCATTCTTGAAGAAAATATCCTTTCTACTTCAAAAGCATTTTCCTTTCTTAACATGTCATAAATTTTTAAACTAAAAGAAGTTGATTAGAAATAAACTTGAAAACATGTAATGGAAGCTTCATGGAAATAATGTTCTAAAAATCCATTCATGCCGTATAAGTTAAAAGAAAACATTCTTCTCGTACTTTTGTCGGAAAAGTCAAAAAGTACCTCGTACGAAAAATGACAAAATATTTCTTTCATATCTTTTACTAAAAAATCACCGAAGGGTAAAATTTGATATAAACTATTGTAGAATGATGTAAATATTACATATTGAGGAAACATGTATGTGGATGATAAAATACACCCCAGTGAATACAAAAGTATAAACAATCTCGGGTAAAATTGAGATTGTGATATTTCCCTTACCTTAGGTCTGATATGCTTCGTAAGTGTCCGAACCTCCTGTATAATGATTTAAATAATGTTATTGACTTTTCCCAGAATCATACTTATTTTTATGATGTCATATATGGTCATATTCTTATCTTCTTATTAGTAATATTTCATTACTACTTGTTATTCGGGTGTTTATTACTTTTTGTTCTTATGCGTGTTTGTCGAATAAATTCTAATTCTTCTCTTTAAGTTATAGATAACTCATTTACAGAATGGTATTAGTGTAATATATATCATATTAATTCATTCAATTCATTTATATAATCATTATGAAATGAATATCATGTAGAACGAGTCGCATCACATCGTGGAGACGGTATTCCGTACGTACACACGAATGATGATATCGTTCATATGATCGTGGAATTTTATTGGATTGTATGTATACTATTTCAGAATCAATATCACATTATAATAGTCATATATAGTCATTATTTACACCATTATACCCATCCAAGTAAGGTGGTGGTGGGAAATAGATTACACCACGGCGTGGAGACGGTATTCCTTACGTACGCACGCTCGGTGATTTCCTTTTTCCATAGGATGGATATAAGGTTAATTAGAGTTGTTTAATATTTATAATAACATATAAGTATATAAGAAATACTGATGTTATTACTTTATCATTAAACAACTAAATAAGAAGAAGTTGAAGAAGAATGAAATTGAAAAAGATCGGTAATGGATATTACTTCTTTTTGACGCGACTTCACTTAACCTCCACATAAAGAACTATGGATGGTATTTGAAGAAGACCATGACCTCTAGGAAGATACTAGGGATGTGGAGACGATATTTTTTCAGCTGTTGGCCGAGCTTTAATTCTCAAATTGGTGTGAGGAGGAGAGGGAGGAGGTTCCCTTTTATAAGGGAGGAGATGGGCACCTTATGAAAATCTCAAAATATTATTTTATACTAAGGTCAAATTCGGTTTATAATGGTTTCAAAGGGTCTTATTTCGAAGATAAAGTGGGGATGGGTCGAAATCTTCTCATCCAATAGGATTTAGACAAGTTGAGGTTATTGTTTTAACCATATCAATTAGATTTAACTCTAAGTTAAATAATTTAACTTTTACCGTGTCTTTTTCCTTTTCTTACACTATATGGTTAATAAACATACCATAACAAGCCAAAAGAACCCCAAGTTGTTTATTATTAATATATATATCCTTATATAAGTCATTTTTCCTAACTTTAGATTTTTAGGAATTATATAACAATTAATAATATAATATTTGTTTTAAAAACTAATTTATTTCAATTTTGACACTATTTGGTACATGATATTTATGAAATTCATAACAGAATGATAAGTTCGATCCAGGTTAATTATATCAATAATAACATGTCATATTGACCTAGAAAATTAATTTAAGTCATATAAAGTCTCAAATTACATTTATTTGGGCATTTATAACATCAATTATGTCAATATTTCATTAATAAGATAATTACTGCATCATCTTTGTGTCATAATAAATGATAATTATTTAATCCCTAAAAATTATAAATAAATTCCTATGATGTAGATAATTTTATTAGATTTATGGAGACTATTAATGTTTGAAGTTTCATGAATATTTTCACTAAATTAAAATTATTATACTTATATGATTTAAGAAAGTGACATGTTGTCACATTCTTTGGATTTAAAAATAATTAAATTATTTTCATGGACAAAAGTCTATTAAATGAATCTAATTTGACCCTTAGGTGATATGGGTCGACTTTTAGTCATCCAATAGGATTTTGACATGTGTTAGAGTAATTTTATAATATTATATTTACCCTTAATTACCCGATTTACCTTTAACTATTGTAAATAAAATTTACCGTAGTTACTATTCATAATTCCCAAAAATAAAAAGTATCTTATTAAAATAATTTAGACCCACTGATTCCCAATATGGAATCCATTTTTCCAAATTCAATACACAAAATATGCAGAAATTAAATTAAAATTAATCTCATTGTCGAAAGAAAACGAGTTTTTCTTTAAAACATTGCAAAAGATTGAATTGATTTAACCTACGAATTCAAGGTAAAATCAATGCTAATGACATAAATTTTATTAAATGGTAAAAATAAATTCTATTTATACATTAAAACCATTAAATAATATAATTTAACCACATAATATATTACGATGAAAAAAGTTGTTTTTAATTAAAATATATCGTGTTTTACTATTCATTAAAATATGAAAGTTATCGGAAAAATATCAAAACTTTATCTAATGTAAATTTTTATATCCTGATTCAAAATAAGAATTTTATTTTCTCAAATTGAACTTATAAACTTGTCAAAAACTATATTTAAAGTGGTTGTTCCATCAAAAGGCGACAAAACTGCATTTTAAAAAAAAACTTATTTTACCCGATAAATTTATTTCGTTCTTATACCATGTTCTAGAAATGTGTAAGATGAATAAAAATGTTATAAAATCCAAAATTTAGTTAACACTATTCATAACGGCTAGTTCATAACAATATTATAATAATATATCGTTGTTTAGTAAAACCCGGTATTGCGTACAACACACGCTATCGAGGAAGGTCGTGATTGTGTGTAATGCAAGCCAAGTCAGGGTTGCGTGTAGTGCACAACTCCCTTGTTGTTGCGTATAGCAGAATCCAACCATATTTTATTTATACATTGAATATATATATATACACACTCAATGTTTCGTAAAATAACTATTATCAAAATTATGTGTAACACGATCCAAGAATAGTGTTGCGTATACTGCAAGCTAATGCAGTATTGTGTATAGCGCAAGGTAATCTTGGTGTAGCACAAGACATTAATGAAATTAAAAGAATATTTTTCATAAAATCTCAGGGTGTTACATTCTACCCCCCTAAAAAATGAATTTCTCCCTCGAAATTCGTCGAGGTTATAAATGGTTTACTACTCGAAAGTTTGTTTAATAGAAACACACATCGTAAAAAGGAATACCAAAACATGGATTTTAAAAACTAAAGTATGAAATGTAACGGTTACCCAAATTAACTCATCATGGGGTTTCCACGTAGGAGAACATAGGTGAATATATGGATATGGAAGAAAAATCTAATCATCATGTTCTGATGGAGAGTGGTAGAGAACATGGCTTGAAAAAGCCAACAATCACAAAGCTATTGATATGTGATGATCTATAGTACCATCTGATTCATCGAATATAAGGGAACTAGGACAACATTTTTGGTTTTCAAGATCATTTCCCTAAATTTGATGAATTAAAAGAAATACTTGCATGATTTTGGTACAGTCTCACTGTTGTTTGTGAATTGAACAATATCCACTTCATCCCTTAAAGAAATGAAGTTGAATTTGTTATTCGTGATGTGTTAGCAGATCATGTGATAGAATGATGGGTCATTCCATCACTTTCAAACAAAAGGCTAGAAAAAGTTATAAGTCCGTCTTATGGTTAGATTAATCATATATGGTTCCAAAAATGAACTTATACTTCATATATCATACCGCTTAATAAAATAAAACTAGTTTATACTAACTATGGACTTCCTGTAGGCCAGTGGTAGGCGATAAAGGCCAATCGCACTTCGGTTGTGGGTTCGATTCCCACATCCTTGTCCGACGCGATGGGCTATCGTGCATCCTGCAGGTTGTCCTTTTTCTAAAACTATATAATATCAAAAGTTCTATCCTTAAACAATACTAACTTATGTCCAACATAATCCATTCCAATCTTTAGGAAATACTTCGGTCCAAGCTCATAATATAAAGAAAATGATTACTTGAAATGTCATCAACCAAGAATGTTAATCCCATCATTTATCCCCCATATATCGTGTTGGTAACATTCCAATCATGTGAATACCTTAATCATGTATTCTCTTGAAAAATGAATACCCATTAAACCTTAGTGAAAACATGAATGCAGTTAAAAGTTAACACCTTCCACATACCAAAATCTTCCAAAGTCTATATACTCAAACCATGATATCACTTAGTCCTTATATCAATCATGAGCTCATGAATACTGTCAAATATTTCATTTTATCGTTTTCCCTTCATTATGCACATATCATATTTTTTCCAAAAATATCTCAATCACTTTGAATACCACATTAGACCAATACATAAATATTCCTATATTCCATGATACTATATACAACATTATTTTGGAATCCCATTACATAAACACTTAATCATTCCACCACATCGTTATCATATTCAAAATCAACAATGGTGATCGCATGTGACTTCCCTTTGTCTTTTTCCTTAAGTGGTTGCTCATGTTGATCATCACTATCCCTTGGATTAGGATATTTATTTGCATAATTCCCCATTTCCTTGCACTTGAAGGATCGATGTGTTGGTGGTGCATTCTCTGCAGTCTTTGCTTTATTCACATCATTAGAAACCCTTTTTCCATTACTTCAACACTCAGCTGCTCGATGACCTTCTTTTCCACACTTAAATCATTTTCTAGTCCCTTTAAGACAATCTCCACTATGCTTCTTTCCACACTTTGAGCATAAGGAAACATTCATATTCTTTTCACCATTATTCTGAGATTTCTCCTTGAACTACATCTTTCGTTTCTTGTCAAAACCATGAGATGGATATGTAACACCAACTTCCATTTCTACCTTGATAGCACAAAACACATTTTCTTCATTGCTACTGATGTCTCTTATAGCTAATGCCCTTCGAAGACTTGGTTTTAAGCCACTGAAAAATTGATCAACTTTACTTTCAGGTTGGATGATAATGCCAGATGCATACCTTGCAAGTCTTGTAAAATTTGCTTCGTATAAACCAACAGATTCATCATCCTTATGCTTCAGCTCAAGAAACACATTTTCCATCTTTGTTCGAAGAATACGAGGGAAGTACATACTGAAAAAGAAGTTCTTGAACTCGTCCCATTCCATGGACTCAATTTCATCTCTTGGCCTCACATTCTTGATAAGATTCCACCATTGATCAGCTTCACCTTCCAAACGATATACTGCTAAGATGACTCTATCATGTTCATAACATTGAAGAACTGAAAATATCTTTTCAGTGGCACTGATCCATTGTTCAGTAATAAGTGGATCAGAAGACCCACTGAAAGAAGGTGGACGTTGACTCAGGAAGGACTCAATAGAATATCGTTCCCTTCTTTGCTCATTTGGAAGTCCATAATGATTCATAGCTTGTGTAAGTATAGCAATAAGATTTTTCACTCCATCTCCCATAACACTTGTTTGTTCAGGAGGACAATCATTGCATTGTCCATTACAGTGATCAACCAGGTTCCTTCCAGTTCCGGCCATCGTCTAAAACCCAAAAATAATAGTGTGAGAGGCAAAAATAATGCTAGGGAAAACAACATAGTAAAGGGGGAGTACCCTTAATATCTAACATCTTATGTTAAATTCTAGGATTGTTACCATAGTTCTAGGACTATATCCTATACATATACTTATCCTTAGGGACATCCCCAGACATACCTTAGAAATATCTCTAGGGATCTCACTAACGTTTTCGCATCCTAGTTTGCAAAGGTTGACTAAACCTTTCCTCTGATACCAACTGTTGAGACCCGAAGCTTAACGTACATGGACATTACATTACTTTTGTGGAATACTTAGTATATAACAGAAACACACACACAAGGATCGTAATAGTTTAGTGTCTTTGGAAACTTGGAATATAATCTTCTAATCATGGTAAAAGATCATCAACATCTCCCATAAAGATCTTATTTATTTTACCTAAAACCTTTCTTTACATCATGGGGAAAAACATAAAAGGGTGAGGTCAAATCCTCAGTAAGGGTAAACAAAAGAAATATCAATCACATCATATTCATAAGAACATAACATTTTGGAAATCTTAACCTGAAAAAGAGAGCATAATTTCATAACATGGGACAAATAAAAGTAGTGAAATGAAATCCCAATAATCATTACTTATAACATGAAACATTGTGACATACACACATAATCATAAAGAATCATTTCTTATTAGTCAAAACTCATTGCCAAGACTATCTTAGTGGACAAAGTCCATTTCTGAACCGAGTCACCCTCGTTTCAGTCCTGTTTCACTGAACCGGTATAACCTACCGTTCCAGCCATGCCTATCTCATGAGATATAAAATCTTTACCCAATGCATTGGAGGGAGATATAAGTCCCACCAATCTCATAATGATACCATTCTTATGTGTGCCACAAAATCATAAACCATACATCATAGCATAACCCATGTAATAAAAATGGGATTCTTAAACAACATGACATCATAAAACAATTCATATAAGATAAAGGATTTCATAAAAATAATTCCATCACAACATAATCAAATAAATGTAATAATAGGGATAGAAACAGAACCCTATATTATCTTAGATGGAAAATAACTTTGATAAAACACTTGAACTCCATTCTTGAGGAAAATATCATTTCTACTTCAAAAACATTTTCCTTTTTTAACATGTCATAAAATTTTAAACTAAAATAAGTTGATTAAAAATAAACATGAAAACTTGTAATGGATGCTTCTTGGAAATAATGTTTTAAAAATCCATTCATGACGTATAAGTTAAAAGAAAACATTTTTCTCGTACTTTTGTCGGAAAAGTCAAAAAGTACCTCGTACGAAAAACGAAAAAAGATTCCTTTCATATCTTTTACTAAAAACTCACAGAAGTGTAAAATTTGATATAAACTATTTTATAATGATGTAAATATTTCATATTGAGGAAAAATGTATGTGGATGATAAAATACACCCCAGTAAATACCAAAGTATAAACAATCTCGGATAAAAATGAGATTGTGATATTTCCCTTACCTTAGGTCTGATATGCTTCGTAAGTGTCCGAACCTCCTGTATAATGATTTAAATAATGTTATTGACTTTTCCCAGAATAATAATTATTGATATGATATCATATATGGTTATATTCTTAGCTTCTTATTAGTAATATTTGATTACTACTTGTTATTCGGGTGTTTATTACTTTTTGTTCTTATGCGTGTTTGTCGAATAAATTATTATTCTTCACTTTAGGTTATATATAACTCATTTACAGAATGGTATTAGTGTAATATATATCATATTAATTCATTCAATTCATTTATATAATCATTATGAAATGAAGATCATGTAGAACGAGTCGCATCACATCGTGGAGATGGTATTCCGTACGTACACACGAATGATGATATCGTTCCTATGATCGTGGAATTGTATCGGAGTGTATGTATACTATTTCAGAATCAATATCACTTTATAATAGTCATATATAGTCATTATTTACACCATTATACCCATCCAAGTAAGGTGGTGGTGGAAAATAGATTACACCACGTCGTGGTGACAGTATTCCGTACGTACGCACGCGCGGTGATTTCCTTTTCCGTAGGATGGATATAAGTTTAATTAGATTTGTTTAATATTTATAATAACATATCAGTATATAAGAAATACTTATGTTATTACTTTATCATGAAACAACTAAAGAAGAAGAAGTTGAAGAAGAAAGAAATTGAAAAAGATCGGTAATGGATATTACCTCTTTATGACGCGCCTTCACTTAACCTCCACTTAAAGAACTAAGGATGGTCTTTGAAGAAGTCCAGGACCTCTAGGATGATACTAGGGAAGTGGAGAAGAGATTTTGGCAGGGGTTTTTCGAGCTTGAATTCTCAAATTGGTGTGAGGAGGAGAGGGAGGAGGTGCCCTTTTATAAGGGAGGAGAGGGCCACCTTAGGAAAATCTCAAAATATTATTTTATAATAAGGTCAAATTCGGTTTATAATGGTTCCAAAGGGTCTTATTTCAAATATAATGTGGGTATGGGTCGAAATCCTCTCATCCAAAAGGATTTAGACAAGTTTAGGTTATTATTTTAACCTTATCAATTAGATTTAACTCTAAGTTAAATAATTTAACTTTTACCGTTTCTTTTCCTTTTCTTACACTATATTGTTAATAAACATACCATAACAAGCCAAAAGAACCCCAAGTTGTTTATTATTAATATATATATCCTTATCTAAGTCATTTGTCCAATCATTAGATTTATACGAATTAAATAACAATTAATAATATAATATTTGTTTTAAAACCTAATTTATGTCAATTCTGACACTATTTGGTACATAATTTTTATGAAATTCATAACAGAATGATAAGTTCGAAACAAGTTACTTATATCAACAATAACATTTCATATTAACCTATAAAATTAATTTAAGTCATAAAAAGTCTCAAATTACATTTATTTGGGATTTTATAACATCAATTATGTCAATATTTCATTAATAAGACAATTACTGCATCAAATTTGTGTCAAAATAAATGATAATTATTTAATCTCTAAAAATTCTAAATAAATTCCGATGATGTATATAATTATATTATCGTTCTGGAGACTATTAATGTTAGAAGTTTCATTAAGGTTTTAACTAAATTAAAATTATTATACTTATAATATTTAAGAAAGTGACATGTTGTCACATTCTTTGGTTTTAATAATAAGTAAATTATTTTTAATTGACAAAAGTCCATTAAATGAATCTAATCCGACCCTTAGGTGATATGGGTCTACTTTTAGTCATCAAATAAGATTTTGACATGTGTTAGGGTAATTTTATAATATTATATTTACCCTTAATTACCCGATTTACCTTTAACTATGGTAAATAAAATTTACCGTAGTTACTATTCATAATTCCCAAAAGTAAAAAGTAGTTTATTAAAATAATTTGGACCCACTGATTCCAAATATGGAATCCATTTTTCCAAATTCATTACACAAAATATTCAGAAATTAAACTAAAATTAATCCCGTTGTCGAAATAAAACGAGTTTTTCTTTAAAACATTGCAAAAGATTGAATTGATTTAACCTACGAAATCAAGGTAAAATAAATGCTAAAGACATAAATTATATTAAATGGTAAAAATATATTCTATTTATACTTTAAAACCATTCAATATTATAATTTAACCACATAAGATATTACGATGAAAAAAGTTGTTTTTAATTAAAATATAGCGTGTTTTTACTATTCATTAAATTATGAAAGTTATCAGAAAACTATCGAAACTTTATCTAATGTAAATTTTTATATCCTGATTCAAAAGAAGAATTTTATTTTGTCAAATTGAACTTATAAACATGTCAAAAACTAGATTTAATGTGGGTGCGCCATCAAAAGGCGGCAAAACTGCATTTTTTGAAAAAAAACTTATTTTACCCGAAAAATTTATTTTGTTGTTATGCCATGTTCTAAAATGTGTAAGATGAATAATAATGTTATAAAATCCAAAATTTAGTTAACACTAATAATAACGGCTAGTTCATAACAATATTATAATAATATATTGTTGTTCAGTAAAACCCGGTATTGCGTACAACACATGCTATCAAGGAAGGTTGTGATTGCGTATAATGCAAGTCAAGTCAGGGTTGCGTGTAGTGCACAACTCCTTTATTGTTTCTTATAACAGAATCCAACCATATTTTATTTATACATTGAATATATATATATATACTCAATGTTGCATAGAATAACTATTATAAAAATTGTGTGTAACACGATCCAAGAATAGTGTTGCGTATACTGCAAGCTAATACGGTGTTGCGTATATCGCAAGGTAATCATGGTGTAGCACAAGACATTAATGAAATTAAAATAATATTTTTCATAAAATCTCGGGGTGTTACAATGATCTATGTGATACAATCAAGAGAAACAAGTTAAAATACATACGATAATGAAATCGATTATTACTCGAAATATTAATATAACATGGAAATTATTATTAAATGGGTAGTATAATGCCAAAAATGAATAATGTATGATATTATAAAATTTAATATGGTTCTAGTTTAATTTAATAACATACTATAATCTTCATACAAGAGGTTAAATGTATCCTCGATTAAAGGAAAGTTCAAGGTAAGGGGTTTTCATATCACTCCTTATTCCCGTGAAATTCGTACCATATGGACACTATTACCATTTGTTTGGTGTATGTACTTCCCATTATTGTATTTTTGTGTAATAAAATTTAATTTATGTGTATTTACATATTCATTGTATGATAACTCTTTCCTAGGGTGTATTTTTCGTAAGTTACCAAATTGGTAAGGGTTAATTTCACAATCACTTTATTATGCGAGGTTGTTTTTACATAAGTATCTACTGGGCCATATTTATTATGCATGTCCATGATTCATAAAATAGTTTTCAAATGGATTCAATTAAGGGATATTTTACTAAAACATCATTTTAAATGTTTTTAAGATTTATTCTTCTAAACCATTCTCATTAATGTACATGTTTTCACAATGGTTTTAAGGATTTATTTAAATGGACATGAATGTTTTAAAATGTTCATTACATTCAAAAGTTTCAAAGTGGTATGGGATACATTGATTCAAAAATTTATTTAAATTTATTTCTTTCTAAATTGTGTGACTTTTAAATGTTTTCATGAAAAAGGGATATTTCTGTCAAAGAGTTTTACAAATCATTTTCTTCTATGTCAAAATCATATAATGGATTTTAAACTTGTTTGAAGTTTATTTTTATGATACAAATCTTCCATATTGTGTTGATGGTTTTGTAATATGTTTGACTGTGGATTTGTTATTTTTATACCATTCATGGTTTATGGAGAATATATTGACATATCGTATGCCAGTTTTAATACGAATGTTTATGTTATGTTTAAACCTTTTCATATGAGGAATGCATTGGACTTAATAAGTGACAGGGGGAGCCATCTATAGATCCTCGATGCATCAGTAGGTATCATGAGACAAACTAGTGTCCTGGCACAAGGCTTTGAAAAATTCTTATTTGTAGTCTGGGCACAAGGCCTTGAATATGTGGTTATGATAATCTGGCATTATCAATTCTATCATTATGAAAGTGGTTGTTGATAATGCATGTGATTATTCGACTAGTAGAATATTAATGTGAATATGTAAATGGAATTATTTCATTTTATTACTATCATATTATATTAAAGATAATGTTTAAAAGTCATTTGTTTTAGTTATACATTGCCTTAAATGTTTATGATTATTTATGGACATTTCTGTTGTATTGTTATCCATTCTGAGAATCTGATCTCACCCCTTTTTATGTTTTATTTTTTCCAGGATTCCAAGAAGTTTATTATGATAGATATGTAGGGTTAAGCCTGGGGAATAATGGCGTTCATAATGGATTTTTTTATTTTGTTTTGTATGTTATAATGTGTAATGTAACATTCTTGTATGTAATCTATTTTCCAAGACTACTAAACCAATCGGTCCTTCGGGACTTGATTTCTTGTAATGATTCCAATGTGTTAAAATAATGCACCGACTCTAGGTAATTGGGGTCGGGGAATTACAGTTGGTATCAGAGGATGTTTATCAATAAACTTGGAAACTAGATATAGATAAACTCTAATTATATCACATTATCGTAAGATAGAGATTGAAGATTATTAGAGAAGAACATCTAATAATTATGGTAATGTAATGATTTTGTATGTTTTCAATGAAAATACATCCCTATCTGGATGCGAGCAGGTAGAGGTGGATCTATCACAGATTTACATAGGAGTAAAACTTGAAAACACCCCTTTGAGATAGACTCGAATGGGAACTGGTGCATGACAACGGGCCTTCCTGCACTCTTGGTTACGACACTCCCGGGGGATATTCTTAGGATAAATCTCATTTTTTTACAAACCACTATAAAGGGTTTATGATTATATATCTCCTCAATGAAAACATTTTTCTGATTATGGATTATATCCTAAACTATTCTATTTATGTTAGGTATTTTACATGTTGTGAATTATGAATTGCGATTTATAAACTGACTTAGTGTATTCCATTCTATATAAATGGAACCCAGTAGAAGGAATGAGAACTCCAGTAATATGTATGATCTAAAGATTAAGAAGGATCACATATTTCATGGTATTATGCAAACATTATGAATGTAAATAGTCTCCCATGTATTCTCAACATATGAAAAAATAGTATCATGTGTTATTAAGATATGTAAAGAATTCTCTGAGTCTTATGGCATTAGAGGGAAGCAAGAGAAGAAAAGGATGGAAGAGAGAATGATGGATAAAGGGAAGACGGTAAAGAATTATTTTCCCTTATGTGATAACTGTGGGATGAAACACCCTAGAACTAGCCTAATGGGAATATGAGTTTGTTATAAGTGTGGACAAAAAAGGACACCATGTACCTGATCGTAATGGAAAGAGAAAGGTTTCTTATGTACAATGCTTCATCTAAAAGGAGTTGGGACACACATGAACCAATGTCCAAATCATAAGAGTATACCGTAAATGTTGTTATTGGATTATAAAAATGTTATGATACTACCTCAGATGAATAGGAATGACTAGTGTTCTTATGTTGTTATTTCATTTGAGTGTTGTATCAACAGTATACTACTTACATGAATTATGGAGATAAATAAGGGTTGTACTACAATAATATTTTATTGAGAATTTGAGATTATATGGTTCTAAGAAAATTGAATTAATAGTAAACTAAACCTTTTGGAAAACACATGGTTGAAGGAAAGGTAAACCTTAATATGGTCCTGATAATGAGGTAGTGTTTCTAGAATAAGAGATAGTTGATTTTGATAATTCAGGATGTTGTGATGTTGTAAAAGAATACATGATGAATGCGTTCACATGTAATTACCTCGCAAAAAGGATCCTCATTATGCTTAACTTCCTTATAAATTTTTTATTGAGAGTTTGGATATAATTATTTTAGATAATTATAATGGTTGGAATGGATTATGTTTGAAATTGGAAACTATTGTTAAGGTTATTTTTAGATTTCCATAAAAAGGACAACTCTGAGGTCGAGCGACATCCCATCGCATCTGGCAAGGCCACGAGACATGAACCCACAACCGAAGGGAGACAAGGGTGCATCACCAACCACTAGCCCACGTGATGTCCTAGATTGAATAATGTAGTTTTTTAAAGGGGTATAGTAGATGAATTATAAATTCATTTTTTTGGAACCCTATAACAATAGGATAAATAGACTACTTTTTTATGTTCTATTATCTTTTAGTTTGAAAGATGATTTTGTGGTAGAAATTAGTTAATGGATGGAAATCTACTTGAATAGTATACCTTTTTTTCTTCTCTTATTCTATGAAGAAATAAATTTTTAAACATTAGGTAAGGAATCTTAAAACCAAGAATTTGTTATCCTAATACATTACATTTTGTATCGATGGTATTTTAAATCATCATAGATTGTTGGCTTTGAGGCCCACAATTCTACAATTTTTTGTGACTGATGACCCCAATCACTCCCTATAAATATTTCTTTTTCTCCTCCAATTATTTGTCTCTAATTTCCACCAATGATCTCCTAATTGAGATCATAATTTTTTGGTGACCTTTTCATTCCCCTTTTCCTATAATTAAGGCTAAAATATATTTACCAAATTTCCGATGTGAGTATTCCCAAAACTATTTTATATTTTAAAAAAAACTTCCCTAATTTTTTTTTTCAAATTGCGAGGACAGATTTTATGGAAGGATGGAAGAATATAACACCCCATGATTTCATAGTACGTTATTTCTTCAAAGTAATTCAATAACATACACTACATGCAACATCGAGTTCAAGCGCACCACGACTTACCAAACTAGCCCTTCAAAAGCGGTTATGAATTGTATTAACTGAAATTTGAACTATATATAATCCTTACAATTTTATAATCCATATAATAAATTTCATAGACATAATTTAAGAACTGATTCATTTTTCAGATAAAAGAAATATTTTTTAAAAAATTTACTTTTACTACCTTTTAATGGAGATCCCTTTTTAAATGAAATATTTGAAACCTTTATATATGTAATTTTACAAAATAAACTTCTTTTTTAGAATCGGAACATAAGAATTTAGTTTCAATAAGGTTTTCGTATTTTTCTGAAAACGTTTATTTTTTTATGAATAGTGTAAAACACTAAGTTATAGTTTAAAACGAAATTTTTATTTAAATAATTATCTATTTTATTTAAAGTTATTTTAGGTCAAAATAGATTCATTATACCAACATATGTTCAATTTAATTCATTGGAGTAAGTTTATAATAATTTTAAATATATAAAAAGTTAATTGAACTTTTCACCGTCTTTTACCCACCTCTTTGAGAATTTGAAAAATCATATAAAACATAATATTATCGCTTCTTTGAGTGGAAGTTCGAAAATCAGAGAGACACAGTTAATATATAGCAGTAAAATGTGGTATAATAAGATGGAAATAATTTTTGGTGAATGGTAACTTTTTACTTTTATTTACCACGATTAAAAGTAAATAGGGTAATTAAGAGTAAAAATGATGTCATTATTACCCTAAAACATGTATTAATTCTCTTGGTTAAGTGTAATTCGACCAAAAACATCCTTAGAATAATATATGAACCTCTTTGGTAGACATGAATTAAATTAGGACATTTATAATTATTTAATTCAAAGAAGAGTCAAAAGTGTTAAATTCAATGTTTAATAACTAAAACATGTTTAATATAGGGTTACACAGAAGATAAATTTTACTATAAATAATAATTAAAAAGATAAAACTATTTTCTACATAATGGTATTTTATTTATAATTTTTTAAGATTAAATAATTATATTTATTAATGATACAATGATGATGCATTAATTACCTTATTAATGAAAGAATCAAATAAATGGTATTATAAATATTAAAGTAAATATAATTTAAAAGTTTTTATGAATTACAAGAATTTTCTAGGTAAATATGACCTATTAGAGATGATTCAATGTATCGTGTTAGAACTGATAATCTTGGTATGACATTCACAAAAACAAAATACCAAATAGTGTACAAATTGACATAATTTAATATTAAAAACAAATAAAATATTATTGGATGATATAATAATCGTAGAAATGTAAGGTTCGTATAAAGGTAGTAAATAATATTATATATGTAATTAATGAGCCACTTTAGGTCCTCTTGAATGTTTATAGTATGTTTATTAACCATATATAGTAAGAATACAAGAAGACACGGTAAAAGTTAAACTATTTAACTAAGAGTTAAATCTAAAATATAATGTTAATATGTTAAACTAAACATGTATAAAACCTATTGGATAAGTATTTTTCGACCCATCCCAGCCTTAAGCTTTAAATAATACATTTTGGATCCATTAGAAACCAAAATTTATTTTATTACAAAAAAAAATTTTATGTTTTTCCTAAGGTGCCCCTCACCCCTCTTATAAAAAGACACTCTTCCTTCAATCTAATATACACTTCCAAAGCCATTTGTCTTGGCCAAACCCTGACCAAATATCCTCCCAACATCACTAAAATCAACCAATAGGGATTATTTTGATCATAAATCCATCCTATGGAGCCCTTTTTAATAAATAAAAAGGATGAACCCGAAGAAGAGGTAATGATTTCACCACACTCTTTCAAGTTTCTTTCTTCTTCCACTTCCCTTTTCTTTTTTGTTTCCATTATAAAATAATTACTCTTGCATCATATATATACATTGATGTTATTATAATTATGGTACAAACAAATTCATTATTCAATCCACCCTTTGAATGACATGTCACCATACATGCATACTTACAGCTTACCATCTCCACGTCATGGTGTAATTGTTATTCAATACATTATTATTTGTATGGGTATAATAATTATGTGTATTTTATGTAAAAAATAAATATAACATTATAAGGATTATTTATATATGATATACCATCCAATTATATATTATTTTAATTTCAAAGTAATGATATTTTCGCTCGTGCGTACGTACAGATTACCGTCTCCGCGACGCGATGAGATTCATTTCCAAGTTCACCATTGATTGACGATTATAAAAATATATATTACTATTAAGTAGGTAATATATGAAATAATAAGGCTACTGGAGATATATAAATTTATATATATTAGTATTTATGTACTTACATATATCTTATTCACTTACTTCCGTTCAATACTTTATGAAAACGAAAACAACGTTTATGCGTACGTACGGACTACCGTCTACATAAACGGTGTTTTCCATTTCATATATATGTCTATTATAAATTTCTATATTCTATATATATGTGATATATAAATAATTTTTTATATTCAGGAATTATTTAAATCATGATCTATGTGATACAATTAAGAGTAACAAGTTAAAACATGTACGATAATGAAAGCGATTATATCCCGAAATATTAATATAACATGGAAATTATTATTAAATGGGTAGTATAAAGTCAGAAATGAATAATTTATGATATTATAAATATTAATATTATTCTGGTTTAATTTAATAACATACTATTATCTTCATACAGGAGGTTAAACGTATCCTCGACTAAAGGAAAGTGCAAGGTAATGTGTTTTCATATCACTCCTTATTCTTTTGAGATTCGTACCATATTGACACTATTACCTTTTGTGTGGTGTATTTACTTCCCATACCAATATTAATTTTGTAATACACTTTAATTTATGTGTATTTACATATTCAGTGTATGATACCTCTTTCATGGGGAGTATTTTTCGTAATTTACCAAATTGATAAGGGTTAATTACAAAATCTATTTATTATCGAAGGTTGTTTTTACGTACGTATCTTCTGGGACTTATTTATTATCCATTTCCATGTTTCATAAAATAGTTATCAAAGGGATTCTATAAAGGGACTTCTTACTAAAACATCATTTTAAATGTTTTAATGATTTTTTATTTTAAACCATTCTAATTGATTTCCATGTTTTCAACATGGGTTTAAGGATTTATTTAAATGGACATGAATGTTTGAAAATGTTAATTACTTTCAAAAATTTCGAAGTGTTATGGGAACCATTGATTAAAAAATGTATTTAAATTTCTTTCTTTCTAAATTTCGTGACCATTATTTGTTTTCGTGAAAAATGTATATTTCTCTCAAAGTTTTTTACAAAACCTTTCCTTCTATGTCAAAATCATTTAATGAATTTTAATCTTGATTAAAGTTGATTTTTATGATACTAATATTCCATAATATGTTGAAGGTTTTGTGAAATGTTTTACTGTGGATGTGTTATTTTTATACCATTCATGGTTTATGGATAAAGTATTGACATTTTGTATGCTAGTTTTAATACGAATGTTTATGTTATGTTTATACCTGTTCATATGAGGAATGAATTGGACTTAATAAGTGATAAGTGTAGCCCGCTATAGCTCCTCGATGCATCGTTAGGTCTCATGTGTCAAACTAGTGTCTTGGCACAAGGTCTTGACAAAATCTTATTTTTAGAATTTGCACAAGGCCTTGACTATGTGGTTATGATAGTCTGGCATTATGCATTCCATCACTATGAAAGTGGTTGTTGATAATGCATGTGATTATTCGACTAGTAGAATATCCATGTGAATATGTAAATGGAAATATTTAATTTTATTACTACCATATTATTCTGAAGTTCATGTTTAAAAGGGCTTGGTTTTAGTTATATATTTCATTAAATATTTATGCTTATTTATGAAAGTTTCTGTTATATTGTTATCCTTACTGAGCATCAGAGCTCACCCCATTCTATGTTTTATTTTTCCTAGTATTCCAAGAAGTGTATTTATATTTATATTCATTGTTAAGCCATGGGAATAATTTCATTCATAAAGGATTTTTTATTTTGTTTTTTATGATATAATGTGTAATGTAACATTCATGTATGTAATATATTTTCCAATACTACTAAACTGATCGGTCCTTTGGGACATGATTCCTTGTAATCATGCCAATGTATTATAATAATGAACTGACTCTGGGTAACTGGGGCAGGGCGATACATTAATTTTGAAACATTTTAATAAATAACAAAATTAATTCGCACAATTTATTGTATTGCGTTGGAACAATTAAATGGGAGGATACCAAGATTCACCCCACTCATTAAAGAGGGAGTTCAATGGTTTTGTGGTCCCAATCATTAATGTAAAATTTTGGAGTTTTACAACTTTGGTGGTCCCCACAACCGAGCATTCAAATGGAATGTTAAAATAAAATAAAATATTTTCTTTTAGTTTATTATTATTTAAATGAAAAACAAAAAAAATTAATTCTACCCCCGTCCAAATATGGTCGAGGTGAAGGCCTCCTTAAGAGAATACCAGCACTACAAGCTCAACGATGTCCTCAGATTTCAATTTTGAGCATTGGTTTAAATGATACAAAATCCTGCTCATAGGTTTTGTTGAACGTGCCCGAAAAAAATTTAGGAATTCATTCAAGGCACACTGGGATCGAAATCATACGAAGTAAATTTTCATATAATAGTAATATTCACATATTATAATGAAAATTTCATGGAATTTTTGAAGTCTTTACATTCTCCCCACCTCTGGGAATTGAATCGTCGAATGCCAAAACAAAAAATAGGAAAACATGTGGGTGTACTAAGCACAAATCTGAGCCTCCCGCTCCCATGTTCTCTTGGAGGTTATCGTGCTTCCAATGTATGCACATAAAAGGTATCGAATTCCCATGAAGTACCAGCAACTATCAATCCTCAATCATTATTGAAACCTCCGTAAAAGTCGCCCCATCATCTATGTCCATCTCGTCATGGTAAATGATGTGTGAATGGTCATTTTCGTATCTCCTCAGTGGGAATACGTGGAAGAATTCATGCAACCGGTAGAACAAAAGTGGAAGAGCTAAGTGGTAAACCACCTCACCAACTCTATTGATGACCTAAATGGGTCCGATGAACCTTAGAGATAACTTGCACCCCTGCCAAATCTCTGAAAACTTCTTCCCAGTAAGACCTATAGAAAGACCTGGTCACCATCCTTGAACACTAGATGTCTCATTCTCATGCTGGAATAAGAGTTATTCCTACTCTGTACAATCTTCATACACTCTTGGATGATCTACACCATCTCTGTGGTAGCCCGTACCACATCTGGTCCCATGAGTGTTGACTCCCCTAGGTCAGTCCAGCACAAAGGCGATCAGCATGGTCAGTTGTAAAGATCCTCTAAAGGTGCCCTCCCAATGGTGAAGTTATAGCTGTTGTTGAATGAAAAGTCCACCATGGGAAAGTAATCCTCCCAACTATGACGGAAGTCGAGGACACAAGCACACAACATGTCTACGAGGGTCTGAATGGTCCGCTCTGTCTGGACATTTGTCTGAGGATGGAAGGTGGTGCTGAAACAATGGTGTATCCCGAAAGCCTACTAAAACCTCTTCCAAAGATGAGAGGTGAAATTTTCATCATCATCAGAGACAATCGATGAGCTTACTCGATGTATCAGCACAATCTCCCGCACATAGTGGCGTCCCATGTTCTCAACTAAACCATGATATCAGATCAGTAAGAAGTGGACTGACATGGTGAGTCATTCAACGATCACCTAGATAGAATAATGACCCCTGGAAGTATGTGGAAGTCTTTTCATGATTTCCAAGTATATCATATCCCACGTACAATCTGGGACCTCTAAAGTATAAACTAAGAAAGACGGTCCTTGGTGCTCTACCATCACTTGCTGACAAGTGAGGCACTGAGATAGAAACTCTACTATTATTGTCTTTATTCTCGATCACCAGTACTATTTTCGGATATCATGGTACATCATCACCACTCCCGGATGAACTTCTAGAGGGGATGTGTGGAACTCCTACAACACTTCCTCTCAAAGGGACACTGGTTCCATGGAACATCCTCTAAAAACGATTATATGCCCCTCACCTTCATAAAATCAATTAGGTGTCTCTCCTATAGATATCTAAGAATGTATAACCTCACAGTCTGTTTCCCCATGCTACTCCTCCCAAATTCATTCATGAAGTGGGGGTGTGATTGTAAGAGACTGAAGAAAAGATGCTCCATCAATATCGAAAAAGAATATCTGCAATGTGGAAAACTTCTCCATCATCTCACATAGTAGTTGCATACCAGATCTCCTACTGAGTGTATCTACTACAATGTTCCCCTTTCCAGGATTATAGACTATGTACATGTCATTGTCCTAAAGGAACTAAAGACAATGTCTATGTCTCAGGATTAGGCCCTTTTGAGTGAAGATATACCAGATACTCTTGTGATACAAGTAGATTGTAAAATGTTCTCCAATCAAATAATGTTTCCACATCATCAAGGTGAAGAACACTACTGCTAACTCCAGGCCATGGGTAGCATAGTTCTTCTCATGCTTTCTCAGATATAGAGAACAATATATGATAATTTCTCATTCCTGCATTAGGACGCATCTATGCCTGGTCCCTAATGCGTCGTAGTAGACTACATACCCAACACCTTCCTCTAGTTATCTTATGATGGGGTCACTAGTCAGTCTCTTCCAACGCTCTTGAAAACTCCACTAGCATCTCTCTAGCCACTCAAAGGGTAGCCCATTTTTCATAAATGCAGATAATGGTGATGCAACTCTGGAGAAATCAGGCGCAAACATGAGGTAGTATCTAGCTAAACCAAGGATACTTTGTACCTCCATCATACTCCTAGGTGGCTCCAATGAATGGAAAACCTCAATATTAACTGGATCCACCGCAACTCTATCCTCTAAAATGACATGTCCCAGAAAGTGAACCACATTGATACATAACTGGCACTTCAAGAGCTTACCATAAAGCTGGTTCTCTCGAAGGGTGACAAGAACTATCTAAAAATGATAGGCATGCTCCTCCAAAGTAGCTAAGTAGATCATAATGTCATCAAATGAGGACCACCACAAATCATTCATGTTATGGTAGAATGATCTGGTTCATGTGTCCGATGAACAATACTAGAGCATTGATTATTCCAAATAGCATGACCAAAAACTCATAATGGATGCACCGAAATCTGAATGTCGTCTTCTGCACAACCTCGTCTCATACTCTAAGCTGGTGATAGACTGATCTGAGGTCTATCTTAGAGAACCACCATGCTCCAGTTAACTAATTAAAGAGGTAAAATCCTAAAAAGTGGTACATGTTCTTCACAGTTACATGGTTTAGGCACCGATTGTCAACACAATGTCTCAAGCTCCCATCTACCTTCTTGATGAACCAAATTGAGAATTCACAAGGGGAAACACTGGTCCAGATGTATCGCTTCCCATGTAAGTCCTCCAGTTATACTCTCACCTCATGAAGCTTTTCATGTGCCATTCGATACGCTAGTGTAGATATCAGTGTTGTCATGGTATAAAAATCAATGTAAAAGTCCAAATTTTTATGAGGATTTACACCCAGAACATCATCAGAAAAGACATCCGCGTACTAATACACCACTACAGGATACACAAACTCTCCACGTCAACATCTCCAAGGGTAAGTCTAGCCAACTAATGAGTTACTGACTGCACTCTCCTCCGGGTAAGTCCATCATATGATGTAAAGGCTAATTTCACACAAGTGAAGGTAAAGCTAATCCCATCTCTATGGAAACATTGCACTTTTCACCTAATATAGTCAATATGAGGTTGGATGTAGATATCTAATCTATACCCAAGATGATGTCATAAGGCCACGACGCTGCTACTAGGAGATCCCAGTTGAAGCTCTCACCCCCTAAAGTAATCAAACTCTATCGGCACAAGAATGTAATCATCGAATACTCTCCCATAGGAGTCTCCCACCATAAGGATCGAGGAAACGGATCCACCAAAATCTCTGGGTTCCAAACTAGGGTAGTGGAAATAAATGAATGATATAACTTTTGTCTATAAGTACTGAAGCTAAGGTGGAGTAGTCACAGATCGTTCCTCGTACCATCTCTGCAGTGCCATGGTCTCGGGCCTTAGCTGCCTAGAGTTGAGATTACCCTGGTACTCCTGCTCCCTATGGTCAGGGTGGGACCACCTAGTGGTGGTGGAAGTAACATCTCAAATCATTTCCCATGGTGATCCACATGGCCAGCTCCTCTTCCACATCTGTCAGCTCCCTCTGGACCTCCTCGAATAAACCACTATCTCTGCATGGTCAGTCCTTCGACCGTCTACTGATAATCCATATTGTGGGTTAGACTGTCATGATCCATGTGACCCTGCCCACCGCAAGTGTAACATTGCCTTCTCCTCATAGGACTCACACAGTCATCGGTGCCCGGTACAACCAACCCTGAATCCTGTGGTCATCATCTTGTAGGTCTATTCCTCTTGGTCCTCTGTGACATTTGACTGCTTCGATCTCTATAAGACTCTGCTACGTGACGCCTGGTGGTGGGTCTCGCGGCTGGTGACAAATCAGCCAGAAAAATCACCACTAATAGGTCACTCTCTAACACCCATGTTTGCATCGAGATGTTGAAGGGAAATAATTGAAGCCATGATCTCTTTCCAAAGTCCCTGATCGAATGTTCGGTCCCTGAGGGAATGGGTCATGCACTATATTAGTGGTGTAGCATGAGAGGTCAGTGAACCTCATTGATTACTGAGCCACTTCCATGCTGCCCTACTGTAGATGAAGAAGATCCTATATACGCACTACGCGATGGGTTGCTGGGACAAACTCTTCTGGAAACAGGCTGTCAAGGTCTACCCAGTGAAGTGTCACTTCATTGTGAACCTAGAGCATCAACCTCTACTATCTTCCAGCTGATTCTTGTATAAGATTAGAAGCAAGGATCACCATGAGATTAGCTAGTTTCTCTAACAGTCGGAAGAATCTCACCACGTCCTCCAGCAAATCCTTAGCCACCTGTGGGTCTATCAGTCCCTTGAACCTGGGTGGCCTCTAGCACTGGAACTCGTGAAACACGCTCAAGTGGCGTGCACCCTTGTCTAATGGGGCTGGTGGAATCAGTGGACCAATGGGTAATGGTACCACAAGTGCCTCTGCTGGTGCATCAACTAAAAGAGGGGACTACACCGAGGCCTCATTACTCGGTATTCCCTCATCGCATATTACACCCGGAACCCAAGATGGTTGTCTGTGTGGAGGCATCCTGAAAAGAAACAGGTGTTCCATAGTCAATAAGTTAAACCTAGTGATATGTCTCAATGATTTCACATAAAAAACATTTCAAAACACACACACAATCACTGTTTTCATGAACTAAGTCAAAAATAAGAAGTCAGGGTCCTTGTGAATGGATATGTCGATCACCGCACCATCACTGGATTCCTGAAACTGATAACCACACTCAATAAACCTTAAACTATTCTGTTAAAAAGATCAGAGTCCAATGTTCTACAGTAGAACTGACTCCTATGATACCAATTTGTCAGGACCTGTCTCTTGGGGCCAGTGTTGTCACTACCCTTGCCCGCCCATCATAGTCTAGGGGCTGGAAAATAGCAACGAAGGCATATTCCCTAAAACTGGGAAGGCATTTCCTTTAAAACCAGTTATCACATGCAACCAATTACACAGAAATATACGAACACAAGTAAACTGATCATAAAAAGAGTGTGTATAGTAAGTAAAAGGGTCCCGAATTCATGCCCAATTAGAAAGTACCAGAAAACTGGAATCTACAAGTAAGCGGAATAGTTATAGTGAACACCCATATAGGATCCTACCTATAGGGTAGGTACAACTCTTGAATGGTCATCAATACACTACGCCTCTTCTATGGTCCACCTTCAATCTTCCTTGGGTCCTGGTACCCTCGTCCCCAGTGAGCGCTAATCGTTGTCTGCACTGAACACAACACGGTGAGGGAGTAGACTGTGCAGGAGTGAGTTTAATGATACTCAGGAAGGACCCCAGGACCCTTAGAGTCTCAAAAAATACACAATGCATAAACCCCAAAGAAAGTAAACTAGTGGAAACCCTACATAGGTACATACCCATACATATAACTATGTTATGAAGTATGCCCATCTCATTCATGAGGAAACTCAAGGCCCAAACCCGTAGCCAATGTACAACTATTCCATGAAGT
This sequence comes from Viscum album, assembly GCA_963277665.1. NCBI lineage: Eukaryota > Viridiplantae > Streptophyta > Magnoliopsida > Santalales > Viscaceae > Viscum > Viscum album. Next base: position 1,146,376,561 of record OY728121.1, on the reverse strand, counting down.
AAATAATACCACAAAGGTAAACCCACAAAGGTATGTACCACAAAGGTACGCCACATAAAAAAACCATAAGAGTATCAACACGAAGGTCTATACTACGAAGGTAACACCCCAAAGTTAAATACCACAGAGGTAACCCCACATAGAATAATACCACAAAGGTATCACCATGAAGGTATGTACCCCAATGGTATACCACACAGAAGATTGCCACAAAGGTAATGACTCAACACACACCAGGTATTACATAGGTACGATAGTAGAGATGATTAGATGTAACTACAGAATCAACTGAAACTATTAATAGGCAGAACCAGGTAGGATCATAAATCATCAGACCCACAAGTGATTCTAGTACTGTAGACCGACATTGGATCCTAGAGTAGTCCCACGTGGATTTCTCGAGTGGATCCACGTTAGACTCTTGAACACAGTCCCATGTAGGATCCCAACGCATAGACCCACATAGGATCCCAAAGTATAGACCCACATAGGATCTTAAAGTACAGACCCACATATGATCACAATGTACATACCCAGATAGGATCTTTTTCTCATGTTACAACCAACAATGGGGTTCTCGCACTATGCTCTCTTGATTCAGGGAGGGTCTTCTCCTCAAGCCACATTTTGAATTATTTGACTGCTACGAAGTCCCATGAAGAAGCATCCCAAAGGACCTCCACATAAAAGGGGTCTCAATTCAATAGACGGTGCGTCAATCGGATGCCATGTCTGTATGTTATTAGCCTTTTAGTCCTGAGGGCCTAGTTGGATTCATGATCGATCCAACCCAACCGTACCCCAACATTATCCTAAACATAAGTGGGGTATACCAAATGGACCATCTCGATCAAAGGATTTCAAAAATGGATATGGTTTGTCAAACGGACGCATGTAGCTGATGATATGGCCTAAGGAGTGGAAAGGGTCGATGTTGGTCCGGGTCCGGTCTGACCCGGCCCTGGCCAACTGGGTTCTGGTCGACCCGTTCCAACCCAAGTCTGGCCCTAGATCTGATTCAACCTGCAGGATCTGATCTATCCCCCATGGTTAGGCCTGACCCGTGGTGCGGTGGCCCGCGGTGCAGCATCTTACATTGAGGCGGCTTGCGGTGAGGTGGCCCGTGGTGGGGCAGCCCGCGGTGTGGCATCCCGCGGTTTAGCGGCCAGTGGTGCGGCGGCCCACAGTGATGCGGCCCGTGGGGCGGCGCCCCGTTGGGCAGTGGCCCACCGTGTGGCGGCCTGAGGCGAGGTGGCCCGCGGCGGCTGCCTAGACGGTGGGCCTCCTCCATGTGTAGCGGTCATGTGCTCTGCCCCACCGGCGTCCATCTCTTCCTGCCGCCCTCCCTTCACCATTTTGGCACCAGGCCATGGATCCTATTCCCCCGGCAGTGCAGACGCATGCCGCCGCCTCTTCTTTGCGCGGTTGACTGACACTGGCTTCCACCCTTTCTCCTCCATGACCGACGTGGCACACCACTTCTCTGACGGTGTGGTTGTGCCGCTGCGGTCTTCATGTCTAGCCGTGGTGCCGGCCGCCACTGTAGAGTCTCACAGGTTCCCATCACCAGCTCCGGTCTCCACCTCCTCCTTCATGAATATCTCATCATATATCTTAAGGGTTGGGGAGAGGTCAGGCCTTGTCCATTTGTCCTGAACCCTCCATGTTAGAGATATAGCAAGAAGCTAATGGGGAGAGAGTTAACAAAAAATGGAAAATTAACGAAGTGAAATTAAAATCACACCCCTACCTCGAAGGTTTGTTGATTTCATGAGGAGGGAAAAAGGAACAGTGGTTTGTTTTCGTATACGAATGTCCTCATTGGAGAGGGCCTTATTCGTTGGAGATGGCATTCTCTGTTAGAGAGTTCACTCTTCGTTTCAGATTGTGTTCTTCGTTGGAGTGTTCATTCTTTGTTGGAGAGAGAGGTATTCGTTGGAGAGCGGGTTGTTCGTCGGAGGAAGAGTTTCTCCTTGTTCTCCCTTTTTGCCAACCAACCCTCCCAAATGTATTGAAGATCCAATATAATAGAAAAATAGATTAATCAAATTAATGTTTACACATTTAAATAAATGGAACAATTAATTGATTGGAGTGTTGGAAAATTTAATTATTTGAATTTGGGAGGCTTTCCCCACATTATAAGGTGTTTGGGGGGTCCCCACCATTAATTTAAAATTGGGGGGTATTCCTACTTGGGTGGTCCCCACCACCGAGCATTCAAATGGTAGGATAAAATAAAATATAATTATTTCTTTTATTATATTATTATTTCCATGAAAAAACTTGAAAACTAACATCCACCATCGACCAACTATGATCAAGGTGAAAGTCTCCTTAAGTGAATAATGCTGCTGTGAGTTCAACGGTGTCCTCAGATTTCAATTCCTAGCACTATATTAAAAGTTACAAAAACATACTTGCATGTTTACTGAAGGTATCCAAAAAAAGATCTGGAATTCATACTGTGCACACCGGGCCTCCGAATCAGGCACTGTCTATTTTTGTAGACTCGTAAAATTCGCATTTAAATAAAAAAATAACATGGGATTTTCTCGGTCATTAAAAAATATCATTAAGAGAATAATATGAGTTTTAAAAACCATTGAATATCATTAAATTATCATTTTAAATCATATTTATTAATGTATTTTATTCAGTTAAGGGATTAATAAATGTGAATAAGAAATAAATATTTTTTAGTCATATTTAATATAACTTCCTCTTAGATAAATTCATTGAAAATATTAAAAACAAAAAATAAACTTATTTTTTTATAGTAAATGATTAGAAGTGTAGTGAAAATTACCCATTAAGATATAAATATTTTTTAAATGATTCATTTAGATGGAATAGAATAAAAAAATAAAAACAAGTAATTTTTTTTATAGAAAAACACATTATCATCTTAAATTTGATGTTGGAAAATAAATTAATATAAAATATGTTAGACTACTCATATAATAACTCAACAATGATACACAAATAAAAAAGAAAAAATTGTTTATATACAAATTTGAACTATATGAGATATTGTTTTATTCTTTTAGTAAACTAGGATTAATTTTATCCATATAATAATCATTATTTCACTAACTATCATAAAAAAGTAGAAAAATTGTATTATAATGTATATTATTTTTTTGGTAATCTATTAGTGTCTTATTAAAACTTTTACTTGATCTATTACTAAAAAGTGTTGATATAACATTTATTATTTGATTACAATGTATTAAGATGTTTGTTAAATTGTTAATGAGTGGTGAGAGGCATATAATGTTAGATTTTAAATTTTATTAGATAAGAGGAGTATTTATCAAATAATGTCAACCAAAGGGGGGGAATTATTTTTGTTTTATCAGTAAATATAAAATTAAAATTCAATAAATTGATTATATAAAAGAAATTAAAGTAATAAGAAATGTAAATGGGATAACACATAATATCTATAGTTGTCCATCTAATGTCAAATATAACAAATATACCATTATCCAACATATTATATATATATATGGGTGTGTGTATTGTAAAATATATATTAATGGATTGAAATAATAATTATTGATAAAAATAAACAAATATATAGTGTCTCCTATAAATGAAGATTTATGTGAATATACTTATAATGAAAACATATCTAATAAACTACACAGGGTCGCACATATATATATATATGTGTGTCTGTGTGTGTGTGTGTTTCTATATTCTAAATAAGCTAAAATAATGAATAATAATATAAATAATTTATAGTTAAGTGAATAATTTTAAAACTATAAAAAAATAATTGGTAATGTAAATAATGGGAAACCATTCATAGATCATGAAGATGAATTTTATAATATGAAAAAAATATTAGACCCCTTTAATATATTATTTATATGGAACTACATTGTTTTACTGAACAGTTTGAATGAAAAAAGAAAAAATATATTTCTCATCTAATTCAATTATAATAACCCCCATTATATAAATATTAAAAAAATATTCAAATTTGGATCATATCAAAATCTATCTATGAAAATATGTTGAACACAAAATACCACTACAAATGGTTTATTACTCTCTCACACACCTCATTAAAATATACTATTAATGTAAAACATGGTAAATTAATAAATTTAAATTTAAGTTCAATTATTTGAAATGAATAAATTACATGATGAAATATATATTTAAATTAATTTGTGTTTATAAATTAAACTACATTTTCAAATAACCGAAAAAATAACATGTACTGATAGAAATAAAACATTGATACTATTGTTAATTTCCTATTTCACATCAATAAATATACTATAAATATGTATATTTATATACAAGTATATAAATGATTAAAATGAGATGTAATCATGATTATAAAATCAACTAGTTATTCAAATTCAATAGTCAGTGAACAATCACTGTATTCATGTATTTTATGGGCTTTTATATTTAAGATCAATCATCAAAATGAAGCGGTGAAGAAATATAAAAATATTATAATTTCATCACAAATAAATATATATAAATAAAAAAATATTTCTTAAACTAGTCATTAAATTAAATGAAATTGTATTTTTAAATATGATAGTCAACAAAATGAGGAGTTTCCAATGTCTTAACAAACAAATTTACTATTTAAATTAAATACATAATTAAATATTATTTTTATCTAGTACACACCTGAATGACTTACTGATCTAATCTTTTGTAGGTTGGTTATATGGTATTTTCATATATTTAATATCATCATGAATATGAATTAATATTGGGTTTTATTGAAGTATTTTCTTTTCATTATTTTACTCCTCGGTTTGGAGAAACAATTCCGATAATATATAAGACATTTTTTATTTTTTAAAAATATCAAGAAGCTTGCTACATAGAATTTTATTTTATACTAATTAATGGAATTAGGGATTTTTTGTTTTGGAATATTATATAAGTTAATGGATTCAATATCCAGTTAATAGGTATGCCACTCCTAGGGAACCTATGTTACCTTTATTACTATTATATTATTTTTTTGGTTTACAAAATGGATTATATATCTATTCAAAATAAGAGAGAAATAAGGTTATTGTTTTTTATTTTATTTCATATATATTATTATATATATTTATATAACTAATTATATGTTTATATGATACCATAAACCTAAAATCAATAAAATAGTAAATCCAATTAAACCACTCTCCTAAAAAAATTTACATTTAACTGCACCACGTAGAAGTTCAACAACTATCTTGGTTTAAAAAATAAAATTTTAAAATAATAATTTTATGAAGGGTTATTCACTCATTAAATCACTGATATAAATGATTCAATGTTTATTTGAATACATATATGAAAATTCACCCACACATCATTTTCCATTTCATAATGTGATTCGTCATAATGGGTTTATCAGTAATCTTGATTTCCTTATATCATTTCATTTCATCATCACCATGATAACAATTATATAAATTAAAACAATCATATATAAAATAACCCTTTTCTATGATTCTTATAGATGATATATACAATGAAATTTCAATTTAATGTGTTTTGGATCCACTCAGTGGGATACATCAACCAGAATAAGATTAGACCAGAAATTGTAAATTCACTAATAAATATATTATCAACATGATAATAAAAAAAAATCAAACTATTTATCAAAATTAAATGGTGTCAGTAAAATAAAAACATTTAGGCATTTCCAATCATTATTAATGTGATTTAAAAAAAATTATGAATTTTTTATAGGATCTCAATTAATGGATCAATAACACTAGAAATTAAGAAACCACAAATATGGAATTTAATTAACTACAAAAAAATGTTATTATCTGACATATAACATTATAATTTCCGATTTATGATGTTTATGACCATTTAAAATTTATAGTATATATAATAAATAGTCTTGATATTCATTAATGGGAATTAAATAAAGATTTCATATTATTACTATACATTTAGTATTAAAATGACATATATTACGAATTACAATCACTTCACTATCTGTTTTATGTTTTTATGATACCAAATTATTGAAAATAACTAAATGTAGTTACACTACCATTAGATTTCCATTAATTTATAATTTGTTCTACTATATATAACCATATAAAAATTTTATCACTGGAAAATAGTGAGAAATTTTTTATTAATATTTATTCATTATATAAAGTATAGAGAAAGAAATTATTTTTTCTATTTTATTTTTGATGACAATTTTAATAAACAAGAAAAATAAATTCCAATAGAAAGAGAAATAAATTCTAAATAACAAAATCTAAATAATTTTTATCTCACATAATATATAATGATATTTAAAATATTATATCGATATTCAATGATGGGATGTATTACAGGGAACCCCTAATTGAATTTAATTTACTTCATAACAAATACATTGGGTGAAAAATTTATTTTAATTAACATATTCCTATTTATTATATATTTTTAATGAAATTAACATTCTTCCCTTATTAAATTAAGGGTTACAAATTTTTAATTTTTTATATCAATTTCATAAAAAAAGATATAATGTGGATTCATTTATTTAATAAAATAAATCAAATTGTAGTTTTCTGACCTATAAAAATAAGGGAAAAATTATGATGCGATAAATTTTTTAAAAATAGAATGATTTCATTTAAATTTTTTTAATAATATATGTCAAAAATTTGGATACAATGAATATTATTTCCAATAATAAATATTTGTAATGTGTTTTTTAAAATTAAAATTAATAATTATGTTTCATTAAAAAACACAACGAAATATATGACATATTAAATATCGGGGATTGTTATAACAATCATAGATAAATTATATTTTCATAAAAAATATTGTTATAGTTAGAAAATTCTAGTAATTTAAAAAAATTAATTTATTATAACAAATTTTATATTTATCACTAGAAAAAATATAAAAGAGTAATAATATTATTATTGAAGAAGTCATCAATTATTTGTAGTGGAAGTTGATTCTAAGAAAATATTTTAAAAAATTATGGATATATATAAAAATACACTCAAACACATGAATTATCATAAAAAATGTAAGTAAAATGATCACAAATAACTTTAAATATTCAAATTACATTTTTTATAAAGATATTTTAATAACCAATTTAATAAATATATAAATAATATTTATTAAGGATGATTTATAGGGGATAAATAGTGGGGTAAGAGAGATAATGGTATTTGATATTATGGATTTTCTCCAATTATTAGGTTTATTATTGTAATCTTTTGTTATAAATGGTAAAACAATATATCTATTAAGATCAGAATTAAAAATTGTGCGACCTGTTTGATTTCACATAAATACTAATCCTTTGATTTAATTTTTTAGAATTGTGTAGATGGATATAATATTTATTTTTATTATATAATTCATAAAGTAATTTCATTGTTATATATTTATTTTATTTATTAATTAATTTTAATTATTAATAATAATTAATGATGTTATTCATCTATTAAATACAAGTATGAAAAAATAGAAGGATAATATTAATTAAAATTTGAAACAGAACATTTAATGTAGTATTTTTCAAAAGACTCTCAGCATGGGTAATTTTTAGAAGTGTTAGGGGAATTAATGGATGGTTATGCCAATATTTTTGATGGATATAAATTATTCATTCCCATTTTGATACAAAATTCCACACATGACATCCCAATTCTCTTATTTTTCACATCTCTAATGTGTGAACTTAATAATTTCCTGATCCTTAACAAATATTTTCAAGGTGGATGATGGACAATATCATGATAATGATGGGAAATGATTGGGGATTGTTGACCATGATGGTAATTTGAGGTAGGTGATTCAAAATTTTCATCTATTTACTTAATGAAAATTTATGACCATTTATTAATTCACTAATGAGAGTAGAATTATTTATGCTTTGAGATGAATATTATGATTCTATATTTAATATTCTTTTTATGGGAAATTATAAATATATATATAGAAATTATTATAATTTTGGTGTGACGAATTAATAAATATATTTAAAATTATGATAGATATATCATTATATTTTATTATGTATGATATATGAGTATTTTATAATTTTTTTTTCAATATGGTTTCATTAAATTATATATATGTTTCATTAATACGGATTTGATGAAATAGAATGAGTTTCGTTCCATCTTGACATGGTGGAAGTTCATTTTAATGGAAATTAACCCTTGATGAGGGTATCCCCCTTGACAATGATGCATTAGAAACATAAGGTGTTGAAGATGGTGTCCTTAAAACAACTATGTGTACAATGAATTGCATGTTTATTAAAAAAGTGATATTTAATTAATATTTTTTATTACATATCATTCATATTTTCTTAATACTATATAGTAATAATGTATCAAAGTCTTTTTTCATTGACAATGGCATATCATTTCCCTTCTATTATGAAAAGCATAAAATTTCATGATGATATTCTTAAAACCCAATTCTATGGATGTAGAATAATCTAGGATGGGGAACAGAATATTTTAACAATCATGTTCAAGTACTCATGCATGTATAAGACTTTATCTAATGAATTTAAAACTTCATAGTCTCTAAGATGAGAGATTATGAGAATACACCAACCATTAAATATTTCACTTGTTTATGTGTACTTAGATATTCATTTCTATGAACAGATGTAATTGATCACGGAGTTTATAATTAATATTATTTCATTTCATGACTCATGAAATTAGTTGTATTATCATAAACCATCATGAAAGTAATTCATGTAGAAGTTTTATATGTTAGAAAAATCATGAATGATATGTAATTAGTGAATAAGTTAGAAATGACTTTTTCCATTCCATCTAGATATGCCATGAAATCTAGCTAGATAAGGCAAGGAAACATGAAGTAGACTCATTTTTCATACATCATGTACACTTTTTAATTTCATTTGTACTCATGTGTCGACTCTATGTCATAGTAAAATGAATAAACTCTATATTCATTAAATGCACCATGGGTTGTCCTTCCAAGGTTACATGGTGTGTACTCCTTTTTCACATGTCGTGTAGTCAATCTTTTTTCTAGGCAAAAATTAGGGGTCTTCAACATCCTGTTATTAACGCGCCACATGAATTTAATATGAAATTCATACAACTAGTAAACAGTGTAACACAAAGTATTCATTTTTTATCCATTATACACATCCTATACTTCATAAATGTTTTCACGAAGATTGTGATGACCCTATAGTAATCTATTGCATTCTTTCAGTGAAGCGAAGTATACATCAAGTGTGATATCCAGGCGGTGGGTTGTCCAAGGGGGGTGGGGGGTATTTCCAGGTGGGGGTTGGATGTCAACTCTGATACACTATGAAAAGAAAATTGGAATCAAATATAAAAATTGTATCGTTTCATTCACACATGAAGACTTATCTTTAAGTTCTGTACCAACACTCACTCTTAACTTTCAAAGAGGAAGTTATCTCTGCAATGAAATTACACTCAGTTTCTTATCCACTATCCATATTGATCCCATAAAAATTTGACATTCATATAACTCCATATCATTTAATGATATATTAAGGATAATACTCCCATGAGTAGTCTATCATCGAAACATGCCTCATATGCCTAAATAGACATACATAAGATCATATTTGAAACATAATTTATTTAAAAATAAAAAATGCTTTATTTAGACATTGTATCGCAACCTGGAATTAGTTCTCAGCTTGCCTCTTAAGTAATCAATAAGCCATATATGTAGTTCAAAATTTGGAGGTGTGTTTACAATAAGGTGTGTTTTGTTAGAAATCATGTATCATATTTAGAGTGGAATATAAAATCTGATCCGTGTATTATATTTGGAGGTGTGTTTACAATTTGGTATGTTGTGATTTATATGTATGATATTCATGGTTTACACAAACAGTCTTCTAGGTCATCTATAATAGGATTGAAGTAATTCTACAATTGGATAGAGATTGGATTCTACGACCCTATTTTGGGGGTGGACACCCCCAAACACCAAACCACCCCCACCCCACCACCTGGACACCGCCACACCCTGGACACCCCACCCCCTGAACACACCCACACCCCCAATGACAGCCCCACCCCCTGGACAACCACCCCACTCCCCCTGGACACCCCACCCACTTGGACAACCCATAGACACTACCCCACCCCTGGACACACCCACATGCTGGACACCCCCACCCCTACTAGAAAACCCGCCACCCCTAGACATCACCCCTGGACACCACCCCACCAACTGCACAACCCCACTCCCTAGACATCACCCACCCCCTGGACATTCCCACCCCTGGACACCTCATAATCCCTTGAATATAACCCCCAAAAAACTAGACATCCCACACCCCATGGACACCCCACCCCATTATCACCCACACCCCATATACACTCCCACCCCAGTGGACAACCCCACTCCCCTTGGACACCACCCCACCACATGGTTAGCCCACCACCCCAAGGATATCCCCCACCAGATGGACACTCCACCCCCTAGAAACCCCTACCCCCTTGTGAAACACCCCCCAACCACCAAGACACCCCCAACCTCCTAGACACCCCCTAAACACATGAAGAACCCCATAGATATCCCACCAACCCCTTGGACAGCTCCCCACACCTAGGACACCCCACCCCCTATACAGCCCCCTCCCCACCAACAACCCCACCCCCTATACACTCCTTCCTCATTGGACAACCCCCAACCCCTTGGATAGCCTCCACCCCCTGGACACCCCTACCCACTTCGACAACCACCACCCCCTGGACACCTGGCAACCAATTGGACACCCCCACTCCCTGGACACCCCCACCCCCATGGACGACCCCCAACCCCCTGGACACTCCAAACCCCAGGGACATCCACCACACCCCCTAGTCACCCCACCCCCATAGACACCCCACCCCCTGGACACCACCTACCCCTAGGGACAGCCCCTCCACCCAACCCCCTGGAAAACCACCACCCCCAGATAACAACCCACCCCCTGGACACCACCTACCCCAATGGACATTCCCCAACCACTTGTACACCCCCCACCAGACACCACCTCACAACCTCTACACACCCACTCATGGACACCCCCATCCCATGGACAGCCACCCCACCCCTAGACAGCCCCTCCCCCCACCCTCCTGGACACCCCAACCCCTAGAAACTCTTTCTCCCATGGACACACCCAATCCCATGGACATCCCCCCCACCCCACTGGACCCACCCCACCCTCTAGACAGCCCCACCCCCTCGACACCACCATCCCCTTGGACACCCCCACCCCTAGATACCTGAACCCCTTTGGATTTCCCCCTAGACCCACCACCCCTTGGACAGCCCCTATATCCTTGGACACCCCCAAACCCCCAAGACAGCCCCCACACACATGGACACCATCCCACAAAATGGACACCCCCATCATCGTGGAAAACCCCAACACAGTGGAAAACCCCCCACCCCCTAGACACCACGACACCACTTGGACCCACCCACCCACTAGAGACACCCTATCCCATTGGACCCCACCACAAATCCCATGGACCACCCCCACCCCTGGACACCCCACCCCATGGACAACTCCCCAACTCATCGATAAACCCCACCCCCTGGAAGGCCCCCTGGACACCACCCACCCCCTAGACACCCATACCCCCCTGGATAGACCCCAAGCCCTGGACACCCTCCCACCCCCATGGACAGCCCCCACCCCCCTGGGCACCACCCCCCTATACAACCCCAAATCCAAGACACCTATAATCCCTTGGACAACTTCCATCCCCCTAAACAACCCCCCAACCGACCCCGCAATACCCCATGGACTCTACCACCCCCTAAACACTACAATATCCTCAGACAAACCCACCCCCTAGAAACCCCTTTCCCTCTTGGACACCCCACACCAAAAAAACCCTAGATAGCCCCCACCCCCAGACTCCCCCACCCCCTGGACACCCCACCCGTAAGACGCCCCATATCCGCATACATAGCCCCAAACCCCTGTAACCCCAATGGACAACACCCCATCCCTGGACACCCCTACCTCCATGGACACCCCAACCCCCTAGACAACCCCCCCCCCCACCCAGACACCACCCCACCACCTAGACACCCCCTGAACACCCCCTACCCCCTTGGATAGCACCTCTAACCCCTAGATACCCCCGACCCATTTGACACCACCTCAGACACTGCCACACCCATAGACAACCCCCCCCTTGGACACCACCTCACCCCATGGATATCCCCCCACAACTAGACACCCATATCTCCTTGGATAGCCCTAACGACCCCATGGACACCCCACCCCTGGAACCCCCCCCCCCCCCTCACCCCAAGACAAACGCTACCCCTTGGGAAATACCCCAACCCCTGGACATTCCCCACCTCCACGACACCACCCCACCCCTAGACACCTCCACCACCCCTGGACACCTCCCGTCCCCCCAAACAACCCCACCCCCAAGACACCCCTACTCCATTGGACAGCCCCCCCTCCCAAACTCATAGACACCCCACCCACAAGGACATCCCTACACCTAGACAACCCCCTCCCCACCCCCCCTAGACACTCCCACCCCATTGGACACCTCGTAACCCCCTTGAAATACCCCCTCCCCCAACCCCTGGACACCCCCAACCACCAATGTCACATTACCCCTTACTACAACATGCCATACCACGTTATCCAAAAATTCAAATGTTATCTGAATTCACCCATTCCTATGATCAAAAATGACGTATTCAAAACCTGAAATATTATTTTCTAACATAGGGGTTATTAATTTTTTAATTCTGAATTATATTCTATATTATTTATAGAAAATTAAACTTTTTATGTATCCAATTCAGAATTATGTATTGCATTGGGTAATTTCCTTCTATGTTCTGAATTGAATTCATTATAAATTTAATTAACTTTTGAATTGTTAGTTAATGTTGTATGTGTATACTTGTGGTATGTCTATAATTGTTGTAATTACCTTAATAATTAAGTTTTATAATTGTATATGTTTACTGGTTAATTAAATAAAGAATTGGAGGTATTCAAATTATGTGTTGTATGAATTCTGTATGGATTCATACATAATTCGGTATGTATTATGAAATCTTTCAGAATTCAAGATGAATTATGCATAGAGGGGAGGAATGACTATTGGAGGAAGTGTTGTAGGTGCACAGTGGGGAGGCAGGCATACTGCTACAATATAAAGCATATTCCCACGATTGAAAAATGATAGCATATGTGTGAAAATAGAATATATAGCAAAAAAATTTATGAAATCATTGGTAAAAGTATATACCATATATTTACCAACCGTTGGTATAGATCCTTTTAAATAATATTTCCCAATATTTTATGATGAATTGTTGGTAAATTTATTTAACAATGATTTGGAAACCATTGATATAGACATGATTTTTGATATTTATGACATTTTTAAACCATTGGTAAATATTTATACAAACTGTTACAAGAAAACATTAGTATATAATCCCTTTTTCATCCATATACCATCGGTTGACATCGAAATGTTGGGATATTTATATCTTCATAGCTCCACAGCCAAAGCATTGGACAAACGTTGGGGCAGTTTATATGAAAGTTTTGCAGGCCTTTAGTGATGGTTTGAAACCATTTGTAAAGGATAAGGTTCCAATGCTGCATAATCTTGGCCCCTATTATGAAATTGTATCAATATTTTTATATTTATTCATATAATATTTTTAACCATAAATCAAAATGATTTTTTGACTATCTCATATAATAATTTATGAGGTTAAACCATAGAAGAATATTTTAAAAGATTGTGAATCCAAATATTGGTGAATGAAAATATCAATACAGTCCTTTAATTCTAATTTTTTATGATCCCACTAATTTCTCAATCAATATATGGTCACACATACCATCTTAATGGTCATAAGATAATATTATTCTATCTAATGTTTGATCCCTTAAAATATAATCCAACACACCCATACTCAACACCATACAATTGACATGTAATACCTTTGATCGTGGACCAGAACTACAAGACCCAAATTTGAGTAAAACTTATACTTAAGTATAACCATATTATTTATTTAGAATCAAAAAGTGTTAATTGGTATAATTTAAATCATTTGTGAATGACTTTCATAAAATAATATGGCAGAATAATGGAGGAAAAATGCATATAAATGTATAGATCAATATTAAAACCTTTAACCCCAAAATGAAAAAATATAAAAATATAAAATTAAAAATAATATAAACATAAAAAAATATATATTTATGAAATATACAAATATTTTATAGGAATATGACATCGTATCCTCTTATTACATATTTAGTGTAGATCTATGACTTTATATTGATATAGTTCAAAACCCACCCTTACCATGTATCATGACAAGTAAATATTCATATCTATGGATGGAAATTTGAAGGTAATGTGTATAAATAGTATAAAAATTCATAGATCAATAAGATAACTTTTTATGCCTGACCAATACCAAAATAGTTAAATTTTAATTAATGATCATAAATAAATCATATTTTTAAAAAACATTGATTTATAAAATGTATCATAAATCCTATATTCCATGAAAATAAATCTCTTTTAGATTTCATATTTATATATATATATATATTATATAAGAATTTAAAATATTAAAATTGATTTGCGAAAAGTATCCCCCTCTAACATCCTTTTAGAAAACACCATTTACCAATGTTCCAATGAATAATTCTCCTATTTTCATAAGTTGTAATGAGAAACCACTCACTTTTGCTTATGTTTCAATGAAAAACACTTTATATACCCTCAAATAATTATAAATTAATTATTTACCATAATTTCCCAACCTAAACACCCCTTTATGGAAAACAAATATGAGATAAGTAATATATAAGGGATAATCTAAAAAAAAGTTCATATTATTTAGATACCTAAAATGAAAAATTAATAAATAATCATAAATAAACTAATTTTTATCATATTACTACTGTGTATAACAACTCATATGACATTAACCCCCCCCCCCCCCAAATCATGTACATTTCCATGATTGTGAGTGAGGTGTTGAATTTTGGCCACTATAATCGTCACTATTCTTTACTTTAGCTTGCACTCACTAAAAATATGCATTATAACATATGTTAATTATTAATATAAAATTGAATATAAAAAATTATCTATTATATGGAAACACACACAAAAACTCATAAATCAATCTAAAATAATACAATTAAAAATAATTTATCAAAATCCAAACACTTATAATTTATTTTTATAACATAATTTCCTATTATTTACACATTTTAAACAATTTTAATTGTTTAATAAAAACAAATCTAATAAATTAAATATAGTATAAAAATAAATAAATAATTAATAAATTTATTGTATTATATCATCATATGTATTCAATATACCTCTATAGATCAATACTCTATAATATACATAAAAACTCAAAATGTGGATCCATTCAAAATAAACAACTGGGTCATATATTCAAAATACATGATAAATCATGGGACAAAATACAATGAACATAATTATCTAATTTTTTTAATATAATAAAAATTCAATAATGATCACATAAAAGTATGTATATATTGACATATGACCTCTAATTTGTGGTGTGATGCCACATAACATGGTGCTGTTATCGTGTGACTAAATGGTTTTGAGGTATTATAGAAGAAGATAAAAATAGAAAAAACCACAAAAGTGGAATCATCCTAATGAATGTTTTCATAACGCCATATTAAATAAAGTGATGTCTAATTTCAATTATAGTAAGGTTATATTTTAGAAATATAAAATTGTAATGAATTAGAATATAATCTTAAATTGGGAAATATTTTGATAAAATATATGGAATTAATTATTATACATGTTTTAAAAAATAAACAAAAAGTCCTGGATATTATCAATTTTCATATATCCTACAATTTTATATCTACCATCTAGGAATCTATATGATAGATCACAATAGAATAAAATAAAATAAACAATAAATTACATTCATAGAATATATTTTTTAATTACATTGATAATTTACCATGAGAAATCCATGTTCTATGAGTCAATATTCTATCATTAAATCCTCTAATTTCAATTTTAATGTAATATTTTCTCATATAAACATACTTTTCTAAAATTACATGAAAATGATCACTCTCTATCTCCCTTATCAAAAAAATCAATTTTCAATGATATATTCCCCATAAAAAAATACATTGGGATCCACCACCACTAAATATATCATAGCACAAAAAATAAATTTGTAAATTATGAAAATAATATCTATGTCAGTCATATAAACCTAAAATCTTTCAATTTTTTTGGAAATTAATCTTCTATTTCAAATTAATATCCATACTTCTATAAATCTGATGATAATAAAATTAATGCCTCAAAATAAATAATAAAATTTAATTAAAAAATTTCTGTCAATAATACCTCAAATAAATTATTATATTTTCGATAGAACTAGTATTTGGGTTGAGTGGTAACAAATTCAAGATGATACCAATAAAATTAAGAAACTTAAAATTACCATTGTTTAAAAATATAACTCAAATATATCATAAATTCAAAATGTAGAGAAAAGAAGATCCAAAATAGGATGGATGGAATCCATAAGCATAATGATGGATAAAACATATTTCAAGTATTATGAGAAACAATATTTTAGGATGTCACTTCTGGGGTTCTCGTTCCTAACTGCCTCTCACCACCTTCCAATTTATCAATACTTGAACCAATGGAACTACATTTTCTATCACTAAGAGGTAATTTTGACCACTGAAGACTCATCAAAAGTGACCATAACATAATGTGTTCCATACAATTATATAATATCCATAACATTAATAAATACAAATATAAAATAATTAAATATTAAATATTATCACAATATTCAACATTGATATCATCACCAAAATGATTCCATTCAGACCATATGCATCTTGATGACATATTAGTAACATTTAAATCACAACCATCAAAGGGTTATCCTGAAATCCAAATCTATAACATCCCTGAACCAGAAGACAATTAATATGTTCACCTAGAGAATAATAATCGTGTGGATCCACCATCTGCTTATTTTTTTCATCACCTTCTCAAAAAAATTCACCATCATTCCTGACTATTATGGGATGCAAGATAGTGGTTCAAGCTATAAGAGTAGGTCATAATATAGACAAGGGAATCCAGTACATCACGGTGTGGATAAATATTATAAATACATACATAGATTGTAAAAATTAACAAGAAATATCAACACTGTCATCAAGAAAATTGAAATATAGCCAATGAAATTATTCTAACGAAGTAAAAGAAGATGCCCAAAATAAATGTATCATAAAGGAAAAAATATAATGAATGAAATCAATAATCACTCTCACCAAAATCTAATAATATAGAAATTTTACTTTTTGAATAACCTAGTCACCATCAGGTCAAGGTAAGTATACCAGTTCCATATTGAGTTAGAAGGAATTCCACCAAGACATAAATAGACCATTGAGGATTATATATAAGAAGAACCATAAAAAATTTTAAACAAACAATTTCTTCTGAAATAGTAATAAAATTTGAATAATGAATCCAATTGATGGAAACTATTACCCACAAACAAGAAGGGTGATATCGAATCATGATTTGATGAAGAATGAGTGGAGATAGAAATGGGGGTACTGTTATCGGAGTGAAAATAGAACACATTGAAGTGGAATGGATTGATAAAATAAATAAATAGGGCAACTGAAAAGAAAAAAATATTCATGATGACAAAGGAGAAACATTTTTTTAATTGGATAAACCCAATATGATAATCTCTTTGAGAGATCCATGAGAGAGTAATCTCATTTTATCATTTTACGTGTTTTGCATAATTTTTTAAATATCCTAAATTTCTCCCCCACATTTTTAAAATAATCTAAAAAATCAAGGATCTCGCACTAATTCCAACCTTATCACATTTCATCTATGAGGGGAAAACATGTAAATTAAAAAATAAAAATTTCCCACCACTCATTCAAACAATAATCCCCTCCCACTATGTTTTATTTTGGTATTAACATATGATACTATAAGAAAAATTCCAATGGATCAATCCTTTTAAGAAATACATCCCTATTATCGGTAATCTATATTGATATTTTATATTCAACACATCATGTATTATAAAAATACACTTATATCATGGAATTAATTATAATTATCTTCAAAATAATTTTTTACAAAAAATTCAAAAATAATTCAATAATAGTAAATACCAATTATCAAATTATATTGATAATTTTACAAATGGTAAAATAATTATACACACATTGGGAAAAACATAAATTACTAAATAATTTTATCTCAATTTATTATCTCAGGTTCCAAATGTGGCCTCACAAGTATATTTTAACCAATCTAAAACTAATATATTATTGATTTTTTAGTTCATTCATAAACCATTTAGAATATATAAATGATTTAAAAATCTTCTTAAAATAAAATTCTACCAATGCAAAATTTTATTCCTATGAATTCTGAATGGTTTGATAAAATATATAGTTCATAACATCTTGAATTTAAATAAATCATCTATATATATAATGATGGGATGTTTTATTCATCATTATGCATATTCACATTTCATTATCGATCCCATTAATAAATCATAATACAAATAAAGGATTAATATCCAAAAAACTTAATTCGTAACCCTATTATGTGTATAATGATAACTTATATATTTTTTAATTAGCGTATCAAATATAAAATTTTTTCAAATAGGAATGAAATCCATTAATAATTTGATAATATTTACAATTTTTTGGTTCATTGCCAATGCATGTTACCTCCATGTAGAATGATTTACCCACTACTAGTTTACAGATGGGATCATCAATGTTCAAAAATTAATTGTTCAATTTATTTTTAATTATTATTAGTTTGGTTTGTTTTCAATATGTTTTTGGTGAAATATTCTATATTTTCCCCTCATTTTGTGGCTTCTACCTATTATTGACTTTTATGAACCATTCAAAGGATGATTCAACACACACTTCCATGTGGAGTATTTATTATTAGAAGGTGACATATCATGGTTCTTTACTACGGTTATGAAGGGACACTAAGAATTATTTTTATCATATAATCCTTCTTTAGGGTGATCGTACCTTCTGTGGTCCTTATTGAGGAAGAAAAACGGTTTCAACTTCTTATAATGTTGAATGGGATTGTTAGTACTGAAATTTTCATCCTTTATGTTAATAGTGTTGTAAGGTATGTGACATTATAGGTAAAATGGGATCATCTGGAAAATGGATTGTAAATAAATATTTTCTATGTTCTACGATGATATTCTTGATGCATTAGATCATTCCTCTTACTTAATTCCAAATTGATTTTAGTCCGGTAGTTTATAGATGGAATAATTATAAATAGAATTCATGTATTATTTCTCAATATTTATTTTTCATAGTAAATGGAGTTTAAATTCATATATATTTAGTAAATATTTTACACAAGTGTGTTGTATTACCTCATATAGTATCACTATTTAATTTCATTAATTTCATTAAGTCATCATAAGGATGGGTTTGGTTTGGTTATTGTTTCTATATTTTTTCAATTATATATATTAAATCATTGGTGACGGTTCTTCTTCATCACCACACTTTTAAGATATGTATAGATTTTTTGATGTGGTATTATTTATTTTTTGTCTTCCCATATGTCTATAATTCGTCCAGTGATGCTCCATGAAAAAATTAAAAAAAATTGAATAGGGTTGGGAAATGGAGATGATAAACAATGATATGAATATTTCTCATTTCTAATATTAGTGTTTGTATGTTTTCCCATTTGTTTTAAACATGTATCTTATTTAATGACTATTTTTGTGGAATTCTATGAGGTTAATTAGTATATGGTTATTTATGGATGATGAAAATTGAGTGTTATCTTTGATTACATTAAAATATGTGTCGATCCTGATCCATGAATATATCATATATTTATGTATGATGAAGGATGGTGGATTGAATTAGGAATATTTGAGGGGGTGTAAGGTTATCCATGAACTCTCGCAACTATCCGGGGTCCCTATATTTAGTGATGGGTGGAATTTTATTGGATGAATATATATTTTTTGTCATAGAGGGATTTTTGGAGTGTATTCTCTCGGTTCCATAAATTATATTTTTGATCTCCTTTTTGTTGTCCCTATGTTTTGTTTGTGAAATTTTATAATTATAGTTTTTGAGGACGTTATTTAGAAATGGTATCTATATAGTTCCGGTCCATCCCTAAGAATATTTGTAGTCATAGGAGAACATATGATTTCATTTATTATCAATTATATTTATATTTATTGAGGTTCATTATTTATTATCATAAAATATATAATAAAATATTTCAATTTTTTTGAAAAAAAATATATTAATTTATTTTAACTATTAATATATAACTACCTAAACTCTATCATCCATCATAAGTGATTATTAACTTACAATAATTAAATTTTGGTAAATATCATGAAGCTTTTATATTATAATGGTTGATAGAGGAAATAACTATATTGATCAATGATACAAAACCATTACCTATATAATGATATCAGGAATAAAATAAAAACAAAAACCTCATTTATTCCCAAAAACTAAAAATATGAATTGATGTGATGATATATCATTGTATGTACATGATAAAATTACCTAAATTAATTGTGATTTTTTAAAAAAAATATAATTTTAGTTCCATAGGAACCAAAATCTATGCTTTAAACTAAATCATTGAATATTTTTTAATATTCTAAAAATCAATTTCAGTTAGACAATATAATTCATCCCTCATCCCACATCAATAATTATCCATTAAATTTTACATATTCATTCTATATATCAAATGAAATTTCATTCTATGATATTAAAATATTAAAACATGAATGTTATAAAATACCCCTAAGTTAATATTCCAAAATAATGTAATTATTTACAACATTAATCTTTCTTCAATCAATTCATGGACTATATTATTTCTACTAAAGTTATAGACAACATCATTTATAGTTATCAGTTTAAATATAAGCTCCTAATAAAAATATAATATATTAAACACAAATACATAGTGTCAATTTGATATAATTCTCTAGGAATTTAATCATCAGACAATTATAACCCATAAAAAATAAATTCTTTTTCCAAATATGTTATTCCATTTAAATTAAAAAGTATACACTATAATTGTTAAAAATATATCATAAATAGTTCCATGTTTCTCGTGAGGACATTTCACATTTTGAGAATATGACACAAAAACACTCCATTCAAGAATAATTCGTCATAATCTTAACCAGAGGCATTAAAAACCCATCATATCTAGATCCTATCATAAGAACAATTAAATTAAGGGTTTTATAAGGGTTATTTGTTAATTTTTCAAATACATCCTAGTATTTCACACTCTTATAAAATGTGTATCTTTTTCAATTTCAATTTTATCATGGTGAAATTAAATTTGTAAAGAAAATCTGAATAAATCATAAATTAAATCTATCCAGATATGAAAAAATTATATTCTAAAAAAATTTGAGATTCATTATCATGGAAAATCCACATTCAATATATCAAGGTCAATGAAAATTACATTATTAAATTTTTTTTGGATAATACATTTTAGATTTTAAATTACAATGTAATACTTAATAACATTGCATATAATTTATAATACTCTAAAAGTCCAAAAATAATTTCATTACACTTATCATGATCAAGATGAATTATTTTTTTATCTTAATATCATCTAAAAACACTACACCAAGGGTTATTAAATATTTTCAAAAAAATTTATTTCATTATATCTATTAATACTAAATGTGTGTTGGTAAATCTATAATTATTGAAAAAATAGTATACTATTCAAATGAATAATGAAGTTCCATTTTTCCAAAATTCATTACAATTTTCCTTAATAAATGATATCTAGTGAAATTTTTTATCTTAGAAACCAAAGAGATAAATTTAGATGGCCTAAAAAATATTAAATTTGGGGTAAATGATATTTTAAATTTATTATCTCATAGTTTTATTACCTTTAGTTAACACATAATTACCTACAACTATAAGTGTTCATGGTAAAATGTATTTGTGATTGAAAAGGGTACATACTCAATTCAATTATTTTTTTATAAAATATTATTTATATAAACAATTGATAGGAAAAACTTTTCTACTTCCATTTCATAATATGGCAGATAAATATTTTTTTTTCATGTGCTAGTTTAATATAAAAATCTATATCTCCCCTTGGTGGGAATCTAGAAAAATCCTCTGGTAGGACATCAATATAATATTCAACCAATATAGGTACTAGTGTATTTTATTTCCATATATTGATTATAAAAATAAATAAACTAATATATAAGATATTGAAGAGTCATTTAAATTAATTTACCCCTCAATTCTACAATGAATTTTCAAATATACAATGAAATTATTCAAAATTACAGATACAATTAGAGAGAAAATGCATGCTCGTACAAATTTATTTTAACAATTAATTTAATTTACCAATAAATCCTACCAATAATTTCCTATGATTAAATATCATGGACTATGATATTCTATTATATATCTATAATTCGTACCATAACAATGTATTATAAAAAAATATACCCTCATTCATTCCATTCCCTCCGTCAAAGTTGTAATCGTAATATTATATTGAATCAACTCAAGTAGAAAGCCTAATTATATAGGTTTCACATATAGATAAATTAATAAGATTATAAATTTTAAAAAATTGTTTAAATATTTATAGAAGTAATCATAGTATTACATCTCTCTAGGGAAGGTCTAGCATCAGTCTCCCCTTATTGATTCATGTTTAGTTTCATTGATCATTCATTGAACATTTTATAGTAAATTATACTCCTCCTATTGAGGTCTCTCAAATGTTTATCTATCTTATATTCTTTCTTC
Organism: Viscum album; assembly: GCA_963277665.1. Taxonomy (NCBI): domain Eukaryota; kingdom Viridiplantae; phylum Streptophyta; class Magnoliopsida; order Santalales; family Viscaceae; genus Viscum; species Viscum album. Next base: position 1,146,353,607 of record OY728121.1, on the reverse strand, counting down.
CATAGTGAACCAAACAATATCATCAATATTTTATTTTACGTGTTTTACCCACCTATACCAACAAATTTAAATCCATAAAAATTAGTCTTTAAATGATCAATCTTCAATCATTGGATACAATCTTAGGCTATAATTGGGAAATAATATTTTTGTTCCCCCACTAATTGACAAAAAAATGATCAAGTGATTTTTTTATTTGAGATGAATAATAATTTTAATATACCTAATTTCATCAATAATCAATCCACTTATTAGTATAATAACTAAAAGATTCTTTTCTCCACAATTCCAATGAAGGAATGTTACTAGACACCATATATCAAAATTATTCACTTCCATTGTATAAATAATATTTCTACTTCTTTATAAGAAGGTAGTAATAACAAAATTCTCTCCAAACATATCAGTGGAATTAATCATATGTCAGACCTTCTAACCTTGATGTTTAAATTCTTCACCAACTCTATTGTATAACCTTAAAGATAATAATATATTTGTGTATACATTATCACTCATATATTTCCATATTAAAAAACAAGAAATTCATAAAACATGTAAAACATTAAATACCATGGAATGTAATAATATTTAATGATATTCCATAAACATTCTTAACAGGATCCCCATAAAGTACTTATATTCTCAAAATTAGATACAATTTTCAAGTAAGAACTTCAAGAAAATAACACATGAACTCTATGTATATCGTGAGTTATATTTTTTTAAAATAAATGTTATATTTTATATATTTTCTAAGGATTATTCCAAAAACACATGTATAATATCACCTCCAAATTATATTGAAACATAAACTCAAAAAATTGATACACAATAAATAATCATTTGTATTTAAGTGTTAGTTTCCCTATCTAATCCTCAGATAACCTATATAATTATCCTAATAAACTATCAATATAATGTATTGACTCCCACTTCTCCTTTTATTATTCTATAAGAATCAATTTTCATATAAATAATTATATAATATATAGAAATATTTAATTAATGTAACATAACATACATATTTACCATCATCATAAAATTCATTTAATACTATGTCTAGGTGGATTCCAATCCCTTTTTTAGATAAAATTATTTCCCACATTTTTAATATATTTGTTCTGTAAATATTCTATAACAACATTGTAGAAATTATTTCTAGAAAACTAAAATCACCAAGACATTGAAAATATAATTTCATCCAAGAAAATCTAAAAATATTAAAAATATAGCTATTTGATCTAATTAATTATAATATATTTCTTGTATGTATGGTATATTTTTTTCATGATCCATTCATGATTATTTGGATGTAAATAATAATATACATTGAGGACAATATCAATTATTCATTTACATGAAATTACCAAGGTTTTATGGTTTTCTATAAAAATTTAAGATACATATTTTATTTGATTTATATTTACTCCTAAACATCCTATTACCCACTCCTATGGGACATAAAAAAGTTTTAATAAAAAATAATTGCTAATATAACATTTTATAACACCTGTACATATGGTCCTAAAACATTAGTCCAATGTATGAGTTCTACATGGTGTCAAGAATGTAACATTTATCACTATAGTCTATATCAAATGATAATGAAAAATAATTAGGGGATTATTTTAAATGAATATTCATAACCCTAGTTAATATAACATTCATTTCAATATGAAACAATTTTATTCAAAACCATTAAATTTATAGTAAAAATAAATTTAATGATTTTACAAAATATATAGAGGAATAATATATGTCTTTACAACAACCAAAATAATTAAATGTGAATCCTAATTAAAACAACCATATAAACCATCCATACTTCTTAGGTGGATCTCTTACCCACCATTGATTAACTAAAATAACCATTCGAATATGTTAATTTCTACCAATCATCCCTCAATGAAAACTAAATTACACCTATTGGATGTGAGGTAAAAGTCAACAGAAGCTTCCAAATAACAGTAATAAATAATAATTCCCGATGAATGACAAAAATTAAATATAAATCATTAAAGATAAATATACATTTTCATATACATGTGTAGATTTAACAAAATTAAATTACATATATTATTCTATAAAAGTCTATTTGTTTTAAAAAATCCTTTTCCAATAAAATATTCTTAAAAATTCATATTTTTAAAATTCATTTAAAATACATGTTTTATTCTTTTAGGAATTAATATAAAAAATTTCATGTATTACAGTTTTATAAATTAAAAATATCCATAATTTAAAATTTTATAAGTGTAAAATATAGATAATTTTCCATTTTAAAATTCAATCCTCTCTTAATTTACTCCAATAAAACAATATATTTTCCATCACCACATATCCCAACAAAAAGTATTTCATCCCTAAAAATCTACATATAAAATGAAATTTTAACATATAATATGAAAAAATCATTTTTTTAAATATTAGGGTCAAGAGTTACCACACATCCAATCAGAATAAAAGTCACTATGTTGCATTTTGTAATACATGCCATCACCAACTCATAAAAACATTAAAACATTTTATTTTGTAGGAAAATTGGTATGTTATTTCCTTCTTTCATTGTTCATCCCACCCATTATATTCTTATCTCCTACACTTTATGTCTATAATTTAACATTGATAAAGCATAGAATATAGAAAATATTTCTCCCCAAAATATAATTTCAATTTCATCATCGAAAAAAATACACAACATTCCAAATTAATATAATTTATTAAAATTAAACCTTTTTCATTGGTATCAAAAAAATTATCCATAATAAATCTTTCCGATTTTTTATAAAATTATTTTTTATGGAAAATCTATAATAATCAATTAATTTTAGAGTCATAATCTATTAAAAAATCATAAATATTTTAGATAAATTAATATAATATATCTATAATATTCTCTTTATGAAAATAATATTTAAACCATATTTTATCTATATCTTATATGTTCATTTTTAGTAAATTTAAAAAAAATCACATTTGTTTTTACAATTATGTATGGCCTTGGTTTTTCATAAAAGTAAAAAAAAGTCCAATACCCTTAAACAATATTATTTTCATGATCTTTTCAATGGGATCTGATAGAATTTGTAAGCATAATATTGTTTTCTAAAAATAGTGTAATCGTAACAAGCTGTTATGTAATGGTTACATTGGAGTTGTATAAGGGAAGATTATCATTTATAAATGGTGTATAAGGGTAGGTGATAGTTATGTATGGGTAACTATTTCGTTCCATAGGTTTTGTAAGGGTGTAATAATACCATCATGTATCATTTATGCTTTGTGTATGTATAAGATCATGTTACCATTATGAAACAATATTATTTTTGAAAAATGAATTTAAAACCATGTTTTTGTGTTCTCTTATTTACATATTAATCCTAAAACACATTTGATGATTTTAAATACCTTAAATTTGGGTAATTCATTCCTTTTACTCATTGAATTTTTTATTCCCTTCAAGAAGGACCATAATAACTGAATATCCACAATCTATTTTAAAAAAAATTTACTTTTGAATTTAATTTGGGGTCTTCGATGCTATAAAAACATAATGTGGCATTATTGCCTTCCAAATACCCAATCTCCCTCTACAGTGTGGCAAAACTATAAGATTTTTGAATTTTTAGGGGAAAAGCACTATGTCGTATCTCTTCTCTTTAAACCACATTTGTTTACGACTTAACACTATTCTACAACCTGTTGCTTGATTTTTCACCTTGCAGATCAAAATTCGATTAACTATATATCATAGCTATTCATCCTGCCCCATGGGACTCTACCCTTACCCATTGTGGTATTTTCTTGTACAACAAAACACTAAAGTTCCACATGTGTGCTATATTGACTTCAAATTGTATGTTTTGGTAGCCTTGTTCACTTATCAATGTTATAGTAGTGATGATATCCTTCTTCTAACTGAATAAGAAGACTCTTGTTTTTATCAATTGAAATTGGGTAATAATTTGTTCTATACATTTTCTCATTTCATTTTGAATTTACCAAGAACTCATGTCATTTTATATAGAAACTAGTTCAAATAGTCTGTATCCACTGAGCTGTTTCAGTTGGGGATAGAACGAGTTGTGTGATGATACATTGATGATCCTTGGAATTTAAATCAACAATGTTGAGTTATAAATTTCCTATGTATTCTTAGAATATCATTTGAAAATATTGTTTTTGAATAATTCTAATGATAAATATTTTTGTCTCCAATACTTAAATATGTTCACATGTGGTTGTGTGTGTGTCCCATTTTCATATATGATGATTATCACAGGTACTTTAAAAAAATTCTATTATATTTATCATGACGTCATATTCTCTTTGTTTATCATGAATTACCTTGTTGTGTATTATATTGACTTTAGTGGTCTATATATAGGTTTATGATATAGGTTACTATAGTGGTACGAATACCCCATAGAGGGGCAATGCATGTGATGGGAAAAGATGATGGTGGTAGAGTGTGAGAGCCTCAAATACTAATTATTACATGATACGCCTTGTGGGTACTGAGTAATGTATCCTTACTCAGTATACCTTGTGGATTCCAATTATAATGATCACATCAATGAACCTTGTGGATACCATGTGACATGTTTAGATTCTTTTTGGTAGTTTGGATCATTTAAAACATCTTTGATTTTAATTCTATTATATATTTAAAGAATTTATATCTTGGGATTTATGGATAGTTGGTTAGTTCACAGCCAATATGTACATGATTGTGAGTTTTATGTTATTTACCTCAAATTTATTATAATCATTACATTACCTTTTATACATTTGAACTATTATTAAGGAATGTTTTGTATTTTCATACTCAGTTTCGTAATGATAATGGAGGGACTTGGAATGACTCCAAGAGATTCCACAATTTACATATTTATTTATTTTCATCATTTATAATCTAGTTTTCCCTTATACTTTTGGAGAACATTTAATTTTTGTACGACAAATATAACACCATTATAGTATCAAATTTTTTAATCTAATTATTTTTTCAATTATATTATAAAATATTATTAGTTTTCACATGGCATTATGTTGTGGTTATTGGCAATACACTAATGGATTTTAACCCTCATTGATGGTTAAAAAACTCTATCATATAAGGAAACACACATCATTTCATGTGGATATCCATTGTGTTCTCTAGTGGTTGAGGCCAAGGAGTAAAAAAATGGAAACATAGGACACATTTTCTGTTTTTTTCTTAGACTATCGTAATACATTTTTGAAATGAGAAAATTGTGTGGGACTCTGGTAAGGGAGTTTCTAAGTGCTTATCCATCAAATTTTTATTGGACCTTTGGGGTTCCATGGTTGTGATTTATAATACTATTTTTTAGGTTATTTTTAATCTGTTATGCTTCCTAATTTGGAACCAAGGATAAAATTTCATATATATTCTTTTTTTGTGTTTTAAATTAGATCTATAATTTTTTCCTTCATAATGTCTGTAGTTTTTTATATAGTTTCTGTTTTTTTTCATATATATGTTCATAGTGCTATTATGGTATATCTTTGATGGAAATAATTAGTTTTAATAAAAATGATTTTACGCTTTTTTTATATATATTATAGTAATTAACATGTGGGGATATGGAACCTTGGTTACTTCAAGGAGGGTTATGTCTGGGGTTATGGGTAGACTCTTATAGAAACCATTTTTATATCTTTTACTGTAGTTATGGTACTATGAATTGTGTCTTCAATCTTACCTTCATGATATAGAAAAATTCATTTTATAGATGAATTGTTGTATTTCCAGCTTACAGGAGGTTTCTATAGAGCACACTCCCACACCCACTCGAGTCGTTTAGGTAAAAGGACCATTCAATCCATGATTTTTTTACCAAGTGCCCATCCAAGTTAAGAGATTCATCATGAAAATTACCCACATGTCTATAGAAATTAATATATAGTGTCCTTAATCATTCTAGGGAACCATATTCCTTTAAGATACTAAGTACTAAATTTATATTTTCGATCGGATCCCCAATATTTTATTGAACCTGGAATATCATAAGGTAGTGCTTGTGACCTTTATGTTATTGGCATATTCAGGGAAATGGTGAGATGTTATGCTCCTAGATTGTTGGATATAGGTTATCATGTGGATGATTTTCAAGGACATATTCATTGGGGAGTTATTCAATATGAATGATAAATATAGTTTTAGAAAAGGGCCCATGTAGCATCACCATGAAGTAATGATAGTGTATTCTTGGTTGACTAGCTTTAATGAGAATCCATGATTTGATAATATATTTTACGGAGATGATGCTGAAAGCCAAGAAGTTTTAGATTGGGATTCCATATGAGTTAATAATAAAGGTCGTGAAATTATTTATAATGACTTATACTCTAGTTATCATCAAGGACCAGATGATAGAGAATGTTTTTAAAGAGTATCGAGTAGTTGGTTTCCTTTAACCCACAGTTACATTAACTAGAGTATAACATATTACTAGGATGAATTCCACTACAATAGTAAAACAAATAGGAATTAGGATGTGTAGTAGGATAGTGTAATGTTGGACAAGAATATTATATAATTTTTTCTCCCTGATAGTATTTCTATAGTGATTTAACTCTTTAATGGTTAATCAATATTAAAAAATTTGTACAAAACCTAAGATGTTGTATCCCCAGTTTTAGATAAATGACCTTTACTCATTTCATTTTGAGTAAATATAATTCTCAGGTTATGTTGTGGGAAGTTTCATTGGGTTTTAGATTATTTTTTATAAATTAATGGATGTTTGCAAATTTTTCATAGTTTGTATAATCTGTGAACCACCTCAAAGAAATAGTGTAACAGAAGGAAATGGGTATTGGGTAAATGATCATTTGGTGAAATGTTTATAAAAATAATATGAGTGTGAAGGGGAAACTATGCTTCTTATAATAGAGGTAAAATTTGGATAGAACATGGTTTGTCTCAATTATCAATCAAACCATTCAGGGCATCGCCTTAAGATAGTAGAAACACTTGGTTGTTGTGTGTTTTTCTTAACTATGGGGCCTAACCATGCAACATAAAGATATCAGTCTTTAAATTGTGGATTTAATCCTAATTAATCCCCTATACCCCATATACTCACCTTCTCTTTCCCCAACATGATTTCAGTTTTCTCTAATGGATTGAGTGACAATACCCTTTTACCATAGACTGAATCTTAGGGAAATACAAATTGTGTTTGAATCATAGATTCATATTTAAATACCTATTATTCATAAATATTCTCATATACAAACTTCTTCTCTCTCATATAATAATTTACCTATTCCATTATCGATAGATATATGTGTTATGAAGGGTTTTATAATGATGTAATGTTAAATATAGTGAAGGAAATTTGTGTTGTGATCAAATCTTGAATATATAAGTTCCAATCTTCATTTGATATTTCATTTGAGAGTTAGGTGGCTTCTATCTTATCTATGATTTATTTAAACATTGAAGGATTAATTCTTATTAATTTTTTTTCATGAAATGGTTTTGAAATTATTATTTGATTCTTTATGGAAACATAATTTTGTTTATGTCAATGTAATTTGAGATAAATTGATGAATTATTAGAGAACCCCATTGTTTATAATTTCAAAATGATGATTTTAAAAGGATGGTTTTTTTTCAAGTGATTTGTTTTTTGAAATGATTTGTAGAATGGGAAATGTTTTTGTGAAATGGATTTGAAAAGGGTTTTGGTATTCATGGTGGGAATGAATTAATTTCATTTGATGTGACCATGAATAAGGTGCATGTACCATTAGTGTACATGGTCATGCCCCTTAATAATGGGCATTTTCCATTGGGGGAACATGGACATTTGTCACCTTGTGATGGCTTGGTGGATATATGAGGGACTACCCCAAATTATTGAACTATCACAAGTGCAAGCATATATTGTCTGTGGGGACATTTTTTGTGGGTATAACAAATAATAGAGAATGTTATTATTTTTTAAACTTTTTCCCTCAGAAATTATTTAGGCTTTTGATCAATAAATTTTAAAATAATTTTATAATGTTTTATATAATGTTCACTAAAAAATTTCCATAATGTCTCGAGATGAGAAGTCGTTAGAGAAATACTAATGAGTTTAGACACACTCCTTCTTTGGAACAGTTGTGAATTTTCAGATGTATTCAATCGAGACACAGGTAAAGGCATTGTATCTCAGTTCTATAGTGATTATTCTTGATACCATGGGCATAGCCTGATGATTTAGTCCTCAGAGCGGGTTTGTCGGTGGTTGATTGATGTCACTATAGAGTTTTCATATTTGTTGGTATTTTTTCCTCTTTGAATATTTCATCTGTTTCTACTTATAATCTAATATGATTTATTGGTTTGATTATGTTTTGATTTGTATTTTTTTAATCATGAATCATATAGTGGTTTGGACGGTTAATGTTTATATAGTTTGTATTTATCATCATAGAATTGAAAAATAATCTCCCAAAATTTCTCAAGGAACCTGTAATTTATTTTTATCATTTGGTTTCATGGGGGTATCATATAAATCCTTGTACATCACCTGACACATTTCAGGACAATTAAGAGGGGTGGGATGTAAATAATTGTGTCAGTTTGAGTCCGTCAAAAATATTTTTTTTTGATAAATATTAAAAAAAATTTAATTAATTTAGATTGGATGGTAGTAATAAGATCTTATTTTAAGACCATGAAATGTAGAGCATAAAAATTCAAATCTAAACTTTTTATTTATATAATTAATTTATCATGGTGTCTGTATACCCGAGTGTTTTAAGACATCTCTAGGATCATAATATCCACATCAACATGGGTTTATCCAAATAGAGTTTCATTGCATGCACTTATAGTTAGACTTACTAATATTATTCCAGTATTTATTCTGAGATTAATGGTTTTCTAAAGTGAAATAAATTGTTGATTTTTTACTGTAGTTAAAATGGTTGATTTTGAAAAGAATGACTATAGTGATTTCATAAATGGGTAAATGTTAATCATGGTTGAATTATTGACATATACATAGAGATATTTTTTATTTGGAAAATTTAATGTTATAAGGCTATATTTTCTAATTAGTAGGACTAAATATGTTTTCATCTAGTTAGAGTTAACGTAACCAAGTATGCATTTTATAACTCAGCCAAAGGAGACCGATTTGAATGTGGTTTCCCCTGAGCCATTGGTGATCCATCAACTTTTACAAATAACTAAATAGTATTTTCATGATATGGAAATGGGTAATATGTATGATGAACACTAAAATATGGGATATTCATTAGTGTTCCATCAGAAGAATCCACTTATCTTTTAGGGGAATTCAGAACTAGGAAAAGTAGAATCTTGGTTGATGTAGATTAAATGAATCTTCGATTTCTTTCAATAAACAAGAGATCATACATTATTTTTTGAATCATAGAAGTTGATTGATTTATCATATTAAGGGTGGTAATTATCATTGAAGGCTAAATTGGTCTATTGAATGACAAGGCATGATGTTTAGGAATTGTTTAAAAATCCATTCAATCCTCAAATATTTTATATTACTAGATTAATGGAATTCATCATATTTAAGTAATATAAATGTATGGAAATATAGCAGTATGACAAATTTATGAATTTAATAAACATCTTATGAGATGTTTCTATAAGTGGATCCTCAAAGGAAATAATTTTTTGGGTTAGGATTGAGGATGAAATTTTGTTTTTAAAAAATTTCATTGTATAATATATTTCACATAAATGATCAATTTATAGATTGTGGAAGTGAGGGATAACACGAAAAATATGGTTTTGGAGTCAATGATTATACCTATGGGAATCGATGAGAAATATTAATCTTAGAATAATTTGGGGAAGGAAAAGTACATCTAGGGTGGTGGTAGACCTCAAAATAAGAAAATTAATAATTAATAATTCCACTTCAATCCAAAACTATGACATGATGGTTTTAAGGAAGTTATTTTCTAAATATAAGGTGAGATTGTATGACACCAACTAGAGAATTACACAATTACAAAAAAAAAGTTACTTATTCAGATCTGTTTTTTCTATTCTCCATGGTATATTCTTAGACACATATCTTATGATTTTAAGTATCTTCCACATCAACAGGATGTGAGTAAAAAAATAAAAAATTTCATTAGAATAGAGGATGTCAATTTTATTCTTGTAACATCATTACTCCCAAACGATTGAAATATCAGCAGGGTAACAAAGAGAAAATTGTGGCATGTAAGAAAATTTATAGTGGCATGAATGTGGTCTTGGAAGATCAATCTAGTACTTTGATGGTTAGAGGTATTATTATTTTTAATTATATCCTTCTAAAACTTTTTATTATAGAATTATCACAAAGATTTATTTATTTTTCATTATTTATTAATATGGGTTTTCATGTTGAGATGATTCCATCTGTATTGATACTTGATGAACATCTTATTCAAATAGAGTGCTGAAACAACATTTTGAAATCCTAATATATAAAAATCAATGGTATAGAATTGTTTTTGTATTTAATTATTTTGGAGATGTATTTCATTAGATTGATTCTAGTAATTGGTTGTTTCACATCGTTTAAGAAGCACATAGACTAGTATGCTATCACATATCTAGATTGTCTAAAATAAATTTGTATAAGAGATTGAAATATCTTTTATAGTATTGCATGACTATTTTCATTTGTAGTTGAATCCATCTATTAGAAATATGCAGTTATTACCTTAGAATAACGAGAGGAGATTTCAAATACTGACTTTCCAACTATATTTGAAATATTTCATACATTTTCCCCATCAATTTATTTGGGATTTCACTAGAGGGGGAAGTAGAGTTTATAATTTATCTCATTCTAGTGACCATTATGATTTCAATTATATCTTTTGAGATGAAACTAAATGAATTGAGGGATTTGGAATCTCATTTTGAAAAGATGTAATAAAAATGGTTCATTTGACTTAGTGCTTCTCAGTGGGAAACACCTAGGTTGCATGTGAGGAAGGTAGATAAAAATATTGTACTTTTTCTAGATTATCAAATTGAAATCCATGTAATGATAAATAATCAGTATCCACTTCATTGAATTGTTTATCTATTTGATCAATTAATGTGAGACTAGTAGTTCACTAAATGCGAACTGCGTTCAGAGTATCATTAATCGTGAGATCGGGAGGAGGATATTATAAAGGTAAATTTTAAAATCATCTATCACCATTATGAGTATGTGGTTATTTATTTTAGAATTATAAATACTACAATTTCCTTTTTGGAAATGATTAATAATATATTTTAGGGGTATCTGGATTCTTTTTTGGTGGTATTATCTGATGATATAAAGTTGTATTACTATGAAAAAGAACATCATGAGAAGCACATGTTTATAATGTTGTGTATCTTGTGGGAGTACCATATTTCTGAAAGGTTATCATTTTTTTATTCTAATAAAATTGGTGTTTTTATAAGGCCTTGTATTTTACGAAAAAATTCATTTCTAGAGATCCTAAATATATATATATATGTATAGTTATATTTTGAACAATTGTAAATAATTCCTTTAAGATACAATGATTTTTTATTGTAATAGGATACTAAAAATGTTTTGTGTGTGTTTTTTCATTCTTGGCATAACCGTTGATAAATTTATGGGGAATATACTTACATTCAAAATAACATTTAATGTTCTAAATACTATTATGAAATTAATGCTATATACACATTATCACCCATACCTACATTTTTAGAGTATAGAAGATGATATGTAGTTAATTATGATCCATCTGTATCTTGGTTGGGAAATATTTCCATGCAGGGTGATCATGTTGTGTGTTAGTTTCATAGTAGTTATAGTTTCATGAGAATAACTACCTAAAAAAACATTTGTAATCGGATAATATGGTATATTCTGTAAAGAATCATCATCATTTCAAATTTGGTGAAAATTTTATATTATTTTAGGATAATAAGTGAATGAAACAAATTTTATCACCTAGATATTTGAATAAAAAGAATCCAAGATAGATGGAGTATCTGTATATTTTTTACATTAAATTAATGCATGCACTTTGTGAAGGAAAATCTATGGATAATTAATTAATAAATTATTCATATGATTAGTTGGCTATAAAATAATTTGAATAGTAGAAACTAACGTTAGTCATAAAATATATACATCTAGATTAAGATGAAAATTGTGATTTTGTAGTTTATATCGATTTTAATGTTCAGGATTTTGAAGATTGGGTTAAAGTTTTACATACATTTTTCTAGATTTTGTTACGTGGATGTCAAAACATAAAAGCTGGGAGAATAGTGGGGTTTGGAATCCTGATGTGTGTTCAGTGTTTCATTTTAAAATGCATATGCTCATACCATTGTATTATCAGGGGAATATTCATAGTTACTCACACCATTCTATATGGGAAATTCATATAGGAATACAAAATATGTACAAATAAATGAATGTATAGTTTTGATGGGTTGGAATGAAGAGTGTTGTATCACAGTATGTCTTGATATGAATCACTTGTCAGAAGTTCAAGTAATATCATCATTAGGCATTGGATATATTGAAATCTATACCTATTCCCATGTAGAAATGGTACTATATGGCCACATATATAATAACATGTCCTCCATGGATAGTTAGGAATTATGATACCATATTGGTGATTATGGATTAGCTCACAATATCCGCTCACTTAATCCCATTCATGAAACTAATATGGTTGTAGAATTGTCAAAAATATAAATTCAAGAAATTTTATAGCTACATGGTAATACAGTCTCAACTACATCTTACCAATACCCTAGGATTACATATCAATTTTTGAAATCCTTACTGCAATCCCTTCGATCCCAGTTGACTATGAGTACATATTATCATCCTGAAATTGATGGACAGTTTGAACGGGGAGTCCAAAAGTTAGAGGATGTGATTACGACACTTTGAAAAAAAAATTAGCTCATGGGAGGAATATATTCCATTATTGAAGTTATCATACTATAACAATTATCATAATTTCATACATATGTATTATATTAAATAAATTTATGGTTATCCTTTATGTTCACCATTTTTTTGGGTGGAAATAGATGATATATCAATTATTGGACCTAGCCTTGTGTAATAAACCATAGAGAAGATTTCTTTTATTGTAATGTGGATGGATACATCATAGATTTTTCAGAAATAGTATGATGATCATCATATAAATATGTTTTCATTTGTTTTGGGTGATCATGTTTTTTGAAAAATATCTACATGGATTTGGAATTTTCATTTGGTAATCATGGTACATTTTATCCTTGATATATAGGCTCTTTTAGATACCTTAACAAGTAGGTGAGGTGGCATATAATTTTTCATTTCTAGAAAGGTTTGGTTAAGTACACAATTATTTTCTTCAATCTCAGTTTATGATGTTCCACATGATCCTAACCATTTGATTCAATAGGTAAATTTTGACATCAAAATTGATGTTATGTTGTTACAAGTGCTGGTATGGAAAATTAATCAAAGAGAGATTATATATTATGAAAAATCCTTAGTCTAGCGTGGGTTTTATGGAAACATGGTCAGATTTAGGAAGAAAAGTGTGGGCCTATGATGGAAATGATAGAGTAGTGGCTCGAACTCTTCCTAGAAAATGGGGTATTTCAACTTTCATGGCATAGAAAGGAAAAGGTTTTAAAGAATATAACAGCCTCATATTCAAATAAAAATCCCATTATAGTTTTTTAGACTCTATTATTATAGGGTTGTGTTTGGGTTGTTCAAATGTTTTTTTGGCTTGTTTTGAATGCATTTTTGGAGGTGAATGGTTATTATAGACTACACACGTATTCCAAGAAACCATGAAAGGGATAAAATTGGGAATAGGGTTGGAACACGGTTGGCGCACAATTTGGGGAAACCCTGTGAGTGCCCAAGGAAAAATGTGCTTCACAAAATAGATAAAATTACAAGTTTGCAACACTATTTATCTAATTTTGCGAGACAATCATGTGAGGGTGGACTTCATATTATAGTATCATATGGTTTTAGGATGATTTTCCAAATTATGGGGAATAACCTTGTAACATACAGTTAGGCCAACATAAATTATGGATATAATCTGAATTAAACACCAAGACCCCCACAATTCCACTATTCACTACATAACCTTATTTCATTTTTTTCCCAAGGCCTGAGAGATGAAACCCTTTGACATGGGATTTATAATTTATAAAATCTATGTGTATTTAATTCCCTCATTCATCCATAAGTACATATTCCCCTACATTCATTTTTTATTCATGGTTATTCTCTTTCTTAGAACCATATGTCTAGTCCATTATATATATATCTATGTGTTAGGAATGATTTTTTATGTAATCTTGTTTTGATCTAGAAAAGGGAAGATTTGATGTAATAAGATATTGAATATATAATCGGATTCTTTAATTTTTCCAATGTTTGAGGTGTGTGTAGATTATCTCTTATCTCCTATTGATTTATAACCTTATGTCATTGCTTATAATAAATGTATTTCTTAAAATGGCTCAAAAATCCTTTTTTTATTCTTGATGGTAGCCCTGTTATGGATATATATTTGGAATTTTGGAATAAATAGATATATTTTAGGACATCCCCTTTTTTTACAATTTAAAAATGATGATTTTGAAAATAAGGATCTATTTTGAAGAATGTGAAATTATTATGAATTTTTTAAAATAAACTAATTTTTTTATATAAAATTTTTTTCGCATGTTTTTCTTATACATGGTGTGAATGAGTTCATTTATTTTTTTTGGACTAAATAAGGGGTGTTTTCCATTTCGGTAAAAGGAAAATGCCCTGGATAAGGTGCGTCTTCGGTCATGGAACATGGACATTGTTGACCTTGTCGTTACATATAGGATCGATGATAGAAAACTCATGAGTATGAAAATATCACCAGTTCATGACAGGTGTGTGTGTGGAGACATGGTTATGGATGTGAAAAATAAATGAAATAGGTTTTACTCTAGAAAACATGATCCTTTGAAATTGGTTATTATTTATATAATTTTTCAAACAACATTTAAACTAGTTTGTATATATTATTCATATATGTTATTCCTAGTGGAATGAGTTGGGAATTCATGAGAGAAATGCAAGTGATTTTAGAATCACCCATTTATTGGGAACTGTTGTGTGTTTTATGATATGATCATTTGAGATGTAACACCCCAAGATTTCATAGTGTGTTATTTCTTCAAAATAATTCAATAACTTGCACTACACGCAACACCGAGTTCAATTGCACCATGACTTACCAAAAAAAAAGCCATTAAAAGAGGTCATGAATAGCATTAACTACATTTTTAGCTTTATATAATCCTTATAATTTTAGAATCCATATTATGAGTTTCTTAGTCATAATGCAAGAACAGATTCATTTTCAGTATTGCACTTTTATCAACTTTTGATAGTGAAACCTTTTTAAATACAATATTTTAAGCTTTTTGACTAAATGGAGACATCAAAAAATTTAGAATGAAACATCCCAAGCTTCCACGGTACGCTTTCCTTTGAATAAAACAGTAGCGTGTGTTGTACGCAACGTCGAGTTTTAACACACACCACAACCGATCAAACTAGCCGTTATGAATAGTAATACCTAAATTTCGAAATTATATATATTTTATATTTGAAAATGGACTTCATTTTTGGATTCGGAATATCGAATTTAGCCTAAGGTGAAATTTTGGTACATTTCGGATAACTTTCATATTTTGATGAATAGTGAAAATTACTAAGTATTAATTAAAAACAACTTTTTTAATCAAAATAATTAATAGTGATAAATTATGAATTTGAGTGGTTTTAAAGTATATTTAGAATATATTTTTACCATTTAATATAATGTTGGTCATTGGACATAATTTTACAATTAAACCGAACATAAACGAGTGTCAATCTTTTGATAGTTATTATCTCTTAAAAACACGCTTTTTGTTTTGACAGCGGGAATTAATTTTAAATTAATTTCTGCCACTTCTGTGTTTTGAATTTAGGAAAATGGATTCCATATTTGGAATCAGGATGTTCAAATTGTGTAAATAGGTAACTTTTATTTTTAGACATTTTGAATAATTACTGCGGTAAATATTTTATTTACCATGGTTAAGGGTAAATCCGGTAAATAAGGGTTAAAAAATAATATTATAATAATACTAAATTACCCTAAAACGTGTCTTAACCCTATTGGTTCACACATACCCGACCATGGGAATCCTTGGGTCAATTTGGGGACCCCTTGGAGCCACTTGTATGTGGTAGGGACACATTATATTAATAAAGTTAAAATAAAAATAAAAATGGCATAAGCTTACATCTTTTAGAAGAACAATTGTTACATAGGGTTATACATGTTGGATTTTCGATTATAAATATTCATTAGAAAGCTAAAAAGATTTCCTACATGATGATATTTTATTTATAATTTTTAGACATCAAATAAGTTAAATTATTAATGACACAATAATGATGCAATATTTACCTCATTAATAAATCATTTAAATAAATAACATTATAATGATTAAAATATTATCTAAAACCTGTCCAATTCTTATTGGTTGATGTTATCTAGAATATGAGTCATCTTATCTTCGACCTCAATGATTTTTGGACCATTATAAACCGAATATAATTATATTATAAAGTAATACTTTCACTCTTTCCTAAAGAGCCCCTCCTCTCCCTTATAAAAGGAGACCAATTCTACTCATTCTTCAAACCTCTCAAGCCACTTGGCTCGTCCAAACTCTGCTCAACTAAGCTCCCCACATCCCTCTACTCCTCCTTTAAGCTTCCCCTTAGGAAGAAAGCATTTCAACAAGTCTTTTGGTTCCAACCAAAGTGAGTTACCTAAATTAAAGGTAACGATTTCTATTAAATTATTTTCCTTTATTTTGCTTCTCCAACCCCCAAAATCTTTTTATTTACTTTCTTTTGTAACAACACCAGTATCCTCAATATACTAGGATGTTGTTATAAGAAGGATTAAAACTACACATACACACAACTCCATCTAATGGATGATGAACATAATGTTTCTGTGAATGACAAACTAACGCCTCACGAAACGATGATTGTTCAAATACATCTTACCACCTCTCATGGTGGCCATTATGATGGCACTGTAATTAAATATGATATTAATGATATATATTTTATATATAAGCTTCTGTAATTCCATTTTATTTCAAACCATTATTCATTTCATGTTGTATATACATACGATAATTTCATTTGAGGAAGTGCGGACTACCGCCCCCTTAAAATGATATGACTCGTTCATACCACACATGGAACGTATAAAGGATGGTGTTAATGAACTTAAGTAACATATATAAAATATTATATTATACTGGAATAGTAATATACCTATGTATCATTTGGATTCGATTCTTTTAAAATAAAAATTAAATGGAAGTAGCGTTCGTGCGTACGTACGGACTACCGTCTCCACGAATGCGATGAGATTCATTCTCCATCGTATCCATTCAAGTATAATTATCATTTAATGATTTAAAAATGATGTTTAAGGACTTGATATCATTCTGGATATGAATAATATACAACAAACATGACTTATGTAACAAAACATATAAAAGAAAATGAGTAAGTTAACACCCGAAACGGCGATAATACTAAGATATTATTATCAAATCAATATTAAAAGATCATATATGATATCATATTAATGTATATGATTATTTTATAATTTAATAACAATTATTTCACCATTATACAGGAGGTTAACCTACCCCAACCAAGGAAAAGTACAAGGTAAGGGATTTTTCTTATCTCACATTCAATTCCGTGAGATTTCCATTATTCGCCACTAAATTATTGAAAGTGGTGTATTGTGTACTGGAATTTGATATATATTATCATATTCATGTTATTATGTAAATAATTTGGTGGTTATTAACTTTTGTCCATACGACTCAGTTGATTAACGTGGTAAGGGGTTTTCATCTCACTCCTTATTCCCGTGAGATTCATGCCATATTGCCACCATTACCTTTTGTGTGGTGTATGTACTGCCCATAATTATATCCTTTGTGTAATACACTCTAATTTATGTGTACTTACATATTCATTGTATGATACCTCTTTCATGGGTTGTATGTTTCATAAGTTACCAAACTGGTAAGGGTTATTTCACAATCTCTTCATTATCCGAGGTTGTTTATACGTAATAATCTACTGGGATCTCTTTATCATCCACATCCATGTTTCTTAAAAATGCATTTCAAAACATTTTTACTATTTACTAGAATATGAGTTAAATTCATTTATACCCTTTTTGACTTTTTATAAGAGGTTTATAAAGGAATCTTTCCGTCGTTTTCAAAACAAGGTCCTTTTTAACCTTTTCGACAGAATTGAGGTAAGAATGTTTTTTTTAACTTATACGGCGGGTGCGGTTATTTTACGCCGTTATAAAATCGTCAAAGCTTTCCTTACAAGCTTACAAGAATATTTTCAAGAAAATGTTTTATTTTATATGGCTCTTAAATGATTTCAAAAATAGAAAGAGATATTTCTCTAAAAAGTGTTTTGATTTCATCTATGTCAACATCCTTTAATGGATTTTACGCTTATTTGAAGATGATTTATTATAATACAAAACTTCTATATTGTATTGAAGGTTTTGTGATATTTTTGACTGTGGATCTGCTATTTTATACCATTCATAGTTTATGGTGAAACTATTGACATTTCGTATGCTAGTTTTAATCCGAATGTTTATGTTATATTTCAAACTTTTCTTCAGATGAATGTGCTAAACAAGTATGTTCCGGGTTGGGGACCGGTAAAAGTAAGCCTTCCGGGTTGGGGACCGGTAAAAGTAAGCCCTCCAGGTTGGGGACTGGTTAAAGTAAGCCCTCCAGGTTAGGGACTGGTAAAAGTATGCCCTCCGGGTTGGTGTCCGGTTATTAGAGGCACTCCGGGTTGGTGTCCGGTGATTAGAGGCACTCCGGGTTGGTGTCCTGTTATTAGAGGCACTCCGGGTTGGGTTCCGGTTAGAAGTAACCCCTAGGTCTTGGGATGAGGCCTAGACAAAGAAATTAACGTTTAGCATTATGCATTCCAACATTATGAAAGTGGTTATTGATATTTCATGTGATTATTCGATTAGTAGAATATCCATGTGAACAAGTAAATGGCATTATTTCATTTTACTTTTGCCATACTATGTTGAAGTTCAATTTTAAAAGGCTTTTGTTTTAGTAATTCATTGCCTTAAATGTTTATGCTTATTTTGAATGTTCCGCTATATTGTTATCCTTACTGGGCATTTGAGCTCACCCCTTTTCTATGTTTTATTTTTCCCAGGTAGTGAAGAAGTAAATTATGATTGACTTGCATGGATATTATGAGGGGTTTATAGTGTGGACGTTGGAAACATTATGTTGTTGTAGTAGTTTTTCATTTTATGATGTAATGTAAAACTTATGAATATATCTAGTGTTTCCAAGGCTACTAAACTAATCGGTCTTTCGGGATTTGATCTTCTTGTGATCATGCCAATGTTATGAAGTAATGCACCGACTCTGGGTAGCTGGGGTCGGGGCGTTACAGTTGGTATCAGAGGAAGTTTAGTACAAACCTTGGAAGCTAGATTTAGATAAACTCTGATTAGAGCACGTAGACCTAAGATGAACTTTGAGGATTAGTGTAGAAGAACTTCCTAGAATTTTGGTATTGTAGAGATTTTGTGAGTTTTCCGAGCAATACATCCCTGTCTGGATACGAGCAGGTAGAGGCGGCTCTGGCACAGATGTACCTAGGGGTAAAACCCGAAAACACCTCTTTGAGCTAGACTCGAATGGGAACTGGTGCACGACAACGGGCCTTGCTGCACTCTTGGTTACGACACTCCCGGGGGATATGCTTAGGATAATTCTCATTTTCTTTACAAACCATTATGAAGGGTTTATGAGTATATACTTCCTCAAAGAAAACATTTTTATGATTATGGATTATATCCATAAATAGTTCAATTTATGTTAAGTGTTTTATAAGTATGGGATTATGTATTTTGACTCATAAACTAATCTAGTTTATGCCATTGTTTAGAAATGGCGCCCAGTAGAAGGAATGATAACTCCAGAAATGCACATGATTCAAAGAGAAGGAAGGATCATATCTCTCATGGTCTTAAGCTAGAATTTATAAGAGAAATAGTCTCCCATGTATTATCATCATATGAAGAAATAATATCATGTGTTGATAAGATAAGTAAAGAGTTTACTGAGTCCTATGGCTTTGAAGGGAAGCAAGAGAAGAAAAGAATGGAAGAGAGAAAGATGGATAAAGGGAAGAGGGAAAAGAAGAATTTTCCCATATGTGGTAACTGTGGAAAGAAACACCCTGGAACTTGCCTGAAAGGAATGGGAGTTTGTTATAAGTGTGGAGGAAAAGGGCACAAAGTACGTGACTGCAAGGGTAAGAAAATGGTTTCAAATGTACAATGCTTCATTTGCAAGGAGTTTGGACACTACGCGAACCTATGTCCCAGTCATCAGACTATGACGCAAATGATGCTATTGGATAATAATCAAGTTATGATACTACCACAGATGAAGAGGAATGATTAGAGTTCTTATGTTGATTATGTCAATTGAGTGTTGTATCAACAATGTACTTGTTATAATAATTATGGAGTATATAAGGATTGTACTGCAGTACTATTTCATTAAGGACTTGAGATGGCGTGGAACAAAGAAAAGTGACTCAGTAGCAGGTTAAATGTTTGGAAAATATATGGTTGAGAGAAGGATAAACCATAATATGGTTCAGATACCGAGGTGGTGATTTTAGAATAATACATGATTGATTTGGATAAATTATATTGGATATTATTGACTACCTTGAAGCTGATTAATGATTTGTATATTCCATCATTTTTGGGGTTTAAAACATTTTTGGATTAATGAAGTATATCCAGCATTCTATATGGAATAAGGGAACATGAATGTAATCAATAAGGAATATGGTAATACATGATGAAGGTATTCATATGCTATTGCGGGTTAAAAAGGATCTATATTATGTTTACCTTCCTTATAAATGTTGGACTGTGAGTTTGGACAGAAGTATTTTGGATAGTTCTAGTTTGGATTATTTTGGATTACCATAAAAGGAAAACCCGGAGGTTGGGCGGCAACCCGTCACGTCCGGCAAGGCTGCGAGACTTGAACCCGCAACTGAAGGGCGACAAGGGTGTATCACCTACCACTGGCCCATGAGATGTCCTGGATTAAATAATGTTGTTTTTTTTAAGATCTGGTAGATGAATTATAAATTCATTTATTTTGGAACCCTGTACGAATAGTATAAATAAATAAAAAATTACATTCTATTATCATTTAGAGTGAAAGATGAGTTTTTGGTAGAAACTTATTAATGGATAAAACTCTGATTATAAAGTAAGTATATCTCCTTATGATCTTAGCCAATCTCATAAATAAATTCCTCAACATTAATAAAAGGAACTTAGAACAAAAATGTTTCCCTAGATGGTACCTTAAATCATCACTAATTTATGGCTTTGGGATTGTTGGCCTTTTCATAGCCATGTTCTCTACCACTCTCCATCAGATAATTGATGGTTAGATTTCTCTTCCATATCCATATTTTCCTACATGGAACCCTAGTATGTGTTATTTTCGGTAATCTTCATACTTTCCACTCTTTATTTTAAATAGAGGCCTCATTAATTCATTTTTCGATGTGGGATTTCAACTAAGATATTTTGAAACGTCAAAAATGTGTTATCCTAATACCCTATGTTTTGTTGAACCGATGGTATTTCAATTCATCATAGATTGATGAATTTAAGGACCTCAATTTTATACTTGTTTGTGATTGATGACCTCAATCACTACCTATAAATATTTACGTTTTTCCTCCGATTATATGTCTCTAATTGCCACCAATGTTCTCCTAATCAAGATCATAATTTGGTGGTGACCCTTTCATTTCTCTTTTCCTCATATTAAGACTAAATTTTAGTAACCCAATTTCCGATGTGGGTTTTCCCACAAATATATTATCTATTTTCAACCTTTTATTTTCGAAGAACAATTTCAAATTGCGAGGACGCAATTTATTGAAGGAGGGGAGAATGTAACACCCCAAGATTTCATAGTGTGTTATTTCTTCAAAATAATTCAATAACTTGCACTACACGCAACACCGAGTTCAATTGCACCATGACTTACCAAAAAAAAAAGCCATTAAAAGAGGTCATGAATAGCATTAACTACATTTTTAACTTTATATAATCCTTATAATTTTAGAATCCATATTATGAGTTTCTTAGTCATAATGCAAGAACAGATTCATTTTCAGTATTGCACTTTTATCAACTTTTGATAGTGAAACCTTTTTAAATACAATATTTTAAGCTTTTTGACTAAATGGAGACATCAAAAAATTTAGAATGAAACATCCCAAGCTTCCACGGTACGCTTTCCTTTGAATAAAACAGTAGCGTGTGTTGTACGCAACGTCGAGTTTTAACACACACCACAACCGATCAAACTAGCCGTTATGAATAGTAATACCTAAATTTCGAAATTATATATATTTTATATTTGAAAATGGACTTCATTTTTGGATTCGGAATATCGAATTTAGCCTAAGGTGAAATTTTGGTACATTTCGGATAACTTTCATATTTTGATGAATAGTGAAAATTACTAAGTATTAATTAAAAACAACTTTTTTAATCAAAATAATTAATAGTGATAAATTATGAATTTGAGTGGTTTTAAAGTATATTTAGAATATATTTTTACCATTTAATATAATGTTGGTCATTGGACATAATTTTACAATTAAACCGAACATAAACGAGTGTCAATCTTTTGATAGTTATTATCTCTTAAAAACACGCTTTTTGTTTTGACAGCGGGAATTAATTTTAAATTAATTTCTGCCACTTCTGTGTTTTGAATTTAGGAAAATGGATTCCATATTTGGAATCAGGATGTTCAAATTGTGTAAATAGGTAACTTTTATTTTTAGACATTTTGAATAATTACTGCGGTAAATATTTTATTTACCATGGTTAAAGGTAAATCCGGTAAATAAGGGTTAAAAAATAATATTATAATAATACTAAATTACCCTAAAACGTGTCTTAACCCTATTGGTTCACACATACCCGACCATGGGCATCCTTGGGTCAATTTGGGGACCCCTTGGAGCCACTTGTATGTGGTAGGGACACATTATATTAATAAAGTTAAAATAAAAATAAAAATAGCATAAGCTTACATCTTTTAGAAGAACAATTGTTACATAGGGTTATACATGTTGGATTTTCGATTATAAATATTCATTAGAAAGCTAAAAAGATTTCCTACATGATGATATTTTATTTATAATTTTTAGACATCAAATAAGTTAAATTATTAAGGACACAATAATGATGCAATATTTACCTCATTAATAAATCATTTAAATAAATAAGATTATAATGATTAAAATATTATCTAAAACCTGTCCAATTCTTATTGGTTGATGTTATTTAGAATATGAGTCATCTTATCTTCGACCTCAATGATTTTTGGACCATTATAAACCGAATATAATTATATTATAAAGTAATACTTTCACTCTTTCCTAAAGAGCCCCTCCTCTCCCTTATAAAAGGAGACCAATTCTACTCATTCTTGAAACCTCTCAAGCCACTTGGCTCGTCCAAACTCTGCTCAACTAAGCTCCCCACATCCCTCTACTCCTCCTTTAAGCTTCCCCTTAGGCAGAAAGCATTTCAACAAGTCTTTTGGTTCCAACCAAAGTGAGTTACCTAAATTAAAGGTAACGATTTCTATTAAATTATTTTCCTTTATTTTGCTTCTCAAACCCCCAAACTCTTTTTATTTACTTTCTTTTGTAACAACACCAGTATCCTCAATATACTAGGATGTTGTTATAAGAAGGATTAAAACTACACATACACACAACTCCATCTAATGGATGATGAACATAATGTTTCTGTGAATGACAAACTAACGCCTCACGAAACGATGATTGTTCAAATACATCTTACCACCTCTCATGGTGGCCATTATGATGGCACTGTAATTAAATATGATATTAATGATATATATTTTATATATAAGCTTCTGTAATTCCATTTTATTTCATACCATTATTCATTTCATGTTGTATATACATACGATAATTTCATTTGAGGAAGTGCGGACTACCGCCCCCTTAAAATGATATGACTCGTTCATACCACACATGGAACGTATAAAGGATGGTGTTAATGAACTTAAGTAACATATATAAAATATTATATTATACTGGAATAGTAATATACCTATGTATCATTTGGATTCGATTCTTTTAAAATAAAAATTAAATGGAAGTAGCGTTCGTGCGTACGTACGGACTACCGTCTCCACGAATGCGATGAGATTCATTCTCCATCGTATCCATTCAAGTATAATTATCATTTAATGATTTAAAAATGATGTTTAAGGACTTGATATCATTCTGGATATGAATAATATACAACAAACATGACTTATGTAACAAAACATATAAAAGAAAATGAGTAAGTTAACACCCGAAACGGCGATAATACTAAGATATTATTATCAAACCAATATTAAAAGATCATATATGATATCATATTAATGTATATGATTCTTTTATAATTTAATAACAATTATTTCACCATTATACAGGAGGTTAACCTACCCCAACCAAGGAAAAGTACAAGGTAAGGGATTTTTCTTATCTCACATTCAATTCCGTGAGATTTCCATTATTCGCCACTAAATTATTGAAAGTGGTGTATTGTGTACTGGAATTTGATATATATTATCATATTCATGTTATTATGTAAATAATTTGGTGGTTATTAACTTTTGTCCATACGACTCAGTTGATTAACGTGGTAAGGGGTTTTCATCTCACTCCTTATTCCCGTGAGATTCATGCCATATTGCCACCATTACCTTTTGTGTGGTGTATGTACTGCCCATAATTATATCCTTTGTGTAATACACTCTAATTTATGTGTACTTACATATTCATTGTATGATACCTCTTTCATGGGTTGTATGTTTCATAAGTTACCAAACTGGTAAGGGTTATTTCACAATCTCTTCATTATCCGAGGTTGTTTATACGTAATAATCTACTGGGATCTCTTTATCATCCACATCAATGTTTCTTAAAAATGCATTTCAAAACATTTTTACTATTTACTAGAATATGAGTTAAATTCATTTATACCCTTTTTGACTTTTTATAAGAGGTTTATAAAGGAATCTTTCCTTCGTTTTCAAAACAAGGTCCTTTTTAACCTTTTCGACAGAATTGAGGTAAGAATGTTTTTTTTTAACTTATACGGCGGGTGCGGTTATTTTACGCCGTTATAAAATCGTCAAAGCTTTCCTTACAATCTTACAAGAATATTTTCAAGAAAATGTTTTATTTTATATGGCTCTTAAATGATTTCAAAAATAGAAAGAGATATTTCTCTAAAAAGTGTTTTGATTTCATCTATGTCAACATCCTTTAATGGATTTTACGCTTATTTGAAGATGATTTATTATAATACAAAACTTCTATATTGTATTGAAGGTTTTGTGATATTTTTGACTGTGGATGTGCTATTTTATACCATTCATAGTTTATGGTGAAACTATTGACATTTCGTATGCTAGTTTTAATCCGAATGTTTATGTTATATTTCAAACTTTTCTTCAGATGAATGTGCTAAACAAGTATGTTCCGGGTTGGGGACCGGTAAAAGTAAGCCTTCCGGGTTGGGGACCGGTAAAAGTAAGCCCTCCAGGTTGGGGACTGGTTAAAGTAAGCCCTCCAGGTTAGGGACTGGTAAAAGTATGCCCTCCGGGTTGGTGTCCGGTTATTAGAGGCACTCCGGGTTGGTGTCCGGTTATTAGAGGCACTCCGGGTTGGTGTCCGGTTATTAGAGGCACTCCGGGTTGGGTTCCGGTTAGAAGTAACCCCTAGGTCTTGGGATGAGGCCTAGACAAAGAAATTAACGTTTATCATTATGCATTCCAACATTATGAAAGTGGTTATTGATATTGCATGTGATTATTCGATTAGTAGAATATCCATGTGAACAAGTAAATGGCATTATTTCATTTTACTTTTGCCATACTATGTTGAAGTTCAATTTTAAAAGGCTTTTGTTTTAGTAATTCATTGCCTTAAATGTTTATGCTTATTTTGAATGTTCCGCTATATTGTTATCCTTACTGGGCATTTGAGCTCACCCCTTTTCTATGTTTTATTTTTCCCAGGTAGTGAAGAAGTAAATTATGATTGACTTGCATGGATATTATGAGGGGTTTATAGTGTGGACGTTGGAAACATTATTTTGTTGTTGTAGTTTTTCATTTTATGATGTAATGTAAAACTTATGAATATATCTAGTGTTTCCAAGGCTACTAAACTAATCGGTCTTTCGGGATTTGATCTTCTTGTGATCATGCCAATGTTATGAAGTAATGCACCGACTCTGGGTAGCTGGGGTCGGGGCGTTACATGAGACACAGCTAATAGTATGGAATCTAGGTTCATTAGTGAAGCTTTTTTATAATATTGTTTTTGTATGGGGTGTTAGAGGTTGGACTGGGTTGGGTGTTTTCTATTGATGTAACTTTATATCTTTGAGTTTTTTCTCTATTTTTGTCCCCATTGAATTGGAATTTGTTTTCAAAATGTACACCAATATGGTTTATTGGTTTGATTATTTTTTTATTTTTGTTCTCATTAATTATATAAGTTTGGTTGGTTAGTGTTCATGTAGTTTGTATGATTAATATTTCAAAGGGAAAAACATCCCCCAAATGTTCTTAAGGCTATTGGAATGTGCTCAATCTTTTGTTGCCTAGTGGATTTCACCTAATTCCTAATTTAACACCTATCACTTATCATGCCAATAAAGAGGGGTGGGATGTTACATATGACCACCTGTCAACAATTTATAATGGTGATGCATATCTTGATTTTTTTCTATAGGAATTAAAGTCATGAGTTATATAGAGTTTGTTGAAAGACGTGATATAGGACTCAAGGATCTAGCTAGGGTCATCATAAGTAGTCATATGAGATGACTCTGACTTATCATGGGTCATGAGGATAGGTTCATAGAGCAGAGGTAAGCTTTATTTAATTTGTAGACAAGACTATAAAATATATTAGTGAAAGACCATATACTTTATGAGGAATGGATTCTCTCAAGTATAATTTATTTACTCCATTATTTTATACTATTGATTTATATTCTATAGTATCATCAAATGTATTTTTTTGACATGAAATATTTTCCCATCAACAAGTGAGTAACTTTCCCTTAGTACAATTTTTGGCATAAAACTGTTCTATATTCAATGGTCCCTAGAGTTTCCTATAGTTATATATAAATATGGTAATCAATTAGACATCATGATTCTATAAATGATGATACCTGATGTAATTCTTGGATAGTCTGCATGGATATATGATGAGATCACATGGATTTCAATCAAAGGAGAGTTTCATTTATTTCAACTAAGGGTGGTAGGTTCTTGATGATTAGAGAGATTAAATTGGGAGAAGGTGGATTTGGTCCAGAATTTAATTATCTTAGGATGATCATGGAATAGATGGATGGTTTGGATATTTTAACAAGATCAGTGGATGGTCCCTTGACTTTTCCTCTAGCCATGGATAACTATTTTGATGTATTTTTGGATGACTTCATAGAAATTAATAATGAATTTTTAGTTCAATTTGATATGAATACCATTCCATGTGAAAAACCCCATTTCAATACCTACTTATCATATGGTTCTGGGTAGGTTGAAATAGATCAACGATCATATTTATTAGTTTGTAGAAATATGATTTATCCGGATGAGTATCTCACCGTGGGATGACCCATTTTTTCTAAGATGGTGGATGATATTCATTGAATCATAACTAATTACCATTTACTGAACCATGTTATAATGAATAAAAAATTTATTTGGTTGGATTGAAGATTTTTTCGATCAGTTATAGGGATCTCAGTTGTTCGTTATTATTTATATTTGATTGATATCTCACAATTTGAGTGATAAAGAGAAGGAAATTCGACATAAATAATTTTGTAGTAGTTATAGGATATATGATTACATGGTTATTCCATTTTTATTGACTAATATATCAATATTGATCATGAATCTCATGAAAAGATATCCCACCCATACATGGACTCATTCATCATGGTGATTGGTGATGAAATCATCATCTACTCACTGATTCATAATAACATGCTAGACACCATGATATTGTCTTGAGTATTGTTTAATAACATCATATTTAATCAATTCCATCAAAGTGTAAATTTCTAATTCAATATGCTAACTTCATGGGGCATGGGGTTTTTTAAATATGTATATTTGTGTACGTATTGAATGTGGATGTAGTGATGTCTTGGACGCATCATCAATTCATTTTCAAGATCATATTAATATTGAGTTCAGTCTAATATAAATTATTTATTATCCAACACATATCATATCTATAGGAACCTATTACCTCATTTAAAATGATCGGATTAATTTTATAGGGGTAAGAAAAGTATGCGTAAGTGTTTCTTCAGCTAAAGAAGATGTTAGCTAAAGCTCTAGTGATGATATTACTCGATCATTGAATTGGATATGTCTTATACTGTGAGTTATTAGTAACATGTTTTTGAGTAGTAATCATATAAAAAGAGGAGATAATAAATTATGGGTTATGAAATATGTGACCCATGAGTTCAGCTTCCGCACTCATGACTTGGATATTAAATTGGTAATCCATGATTTAATGTGTTGAAAGCATAATCACTTTGATGAGGGTTTTATTATCTACAAATTCTAGAGGGCCATTATTACTAATTCATACATTATGAATTGAACATTATATATATTTCTTGGTATATTATCTTCAAAATTTTCAATTCAAGATGGATTATGAACCATGTAAATTTAATTTCATTAGGGATTGTCATAGCTATAAAATGCAGGATTATTATGTACTTGGTTAGAGGCCTTTAGAATATTAGTTGTAGTGTCGAGATTCATGGATGACTATAGGATGGATGTCTATATTAATTAGAGATAAATGAAATATACTCCCATGGTGGTCCCATCATCAATAGTATACCTGGTAAATATTGGACAAGTCACTGACCTAAATTGTGTTGTAATGCAAGAATAACTAACTATAGGTGGCTCAATACCAAAGTGTTCATTTGGATATGACAATGTAATCCCTATGAATGGGTGGGATTATGACCCTACTTCCATTACAAAGTATTTGATGATGGAATCACGTACATCTAGATAGGCGATACATCTTTGTGTGAAAAAGATATTCCATGCCATCAGATCATAGTTCTGGTGGCCTAGGATAAATAGGCACATCGCTGGTTTTGTTTCCAAATGACTTAACTACCCTAGGGGCATGTCTGAGCACCATAATCCAGGAGCTTTTTTATAGATTCTTCATGTTCCTTTATTTAAGTGGCATAATGTCACGCTGTATATGTTACAAAGATTCCTATGACCTCAAAAATCTCTAATGTCGTTTGGCGATTACTGATCAACTGACTAATGTTTTTATTCATACTAATTATGGAGATTCACTCAATAAAAAAATATAGTAATTATATATGTCTTTGAGATCATATTATTACATGTACTTACATTGATAATTTTATCTCGTAGGGATATAAATTTCACATCACTATTTCATTTGGGATTCCAAATAAACCTATGGAATAAGTTGAGATTATGAATATTTTAATACCCTTGTACAAATGAATAATCAGGGTGAGTGGTTCACATATTAAAGGATATAATATATGATTATGTTATATTCTTTGGTAGATCTTGGGATGATCACTTATCCATGGTTGAGTTCATATGAAGAAATAGTTATAACGATTCCATTTAGATGGTACCTTACAATTCTAATTATGGGAGTGTATATCATTCATTAATCTAAGAGCATGAGGCTATTGAGGTAATGTTTTTGTGCCCATTTTGGTTCATGGGACCACCATGATAGTTCACCTGATTTAAAAGAAGTTGATCACTAATCATAACTGATAGTGTTCACATGTTGATAGTATAAGGATACCATTGGAGTTCACATTAGTCAACCTTGTTTGAGGAAGTAATTAATGATACCCCTATACTATATTGGATCATTAATGATCACTAAGTGGGTTATGATAATGTAATGTCACCTAGATGCTCCTTCTCAGTACTAACATATTTACTACATGTTTCAGGAGTCTCAACATTGAAGGTACTTTCCCAACCTTCCACATGTCATCAACTATAAGATATTGAGATGGTTCCTGATGAATCATTCTATGATATCCCGTTATATATTCAATACTGGAGAATGAAATTATTTTTTGAGAATACAGTACCAATTACTCAGATCTTAAAAATGCATAGACAGAACCAGTAGGAGACATGGGAAAAGGATACGAACATTTGAGCTTAGTGGCATGTTTTTTTTGAGATTTATTTCTAAGAACACTTCTCAATGAAAATAGGTCATTATTGTGGTAGAGTTATAATATTCTCAGTGTAATGTCCCAACCCAAAAATCCAAGAGGTGATGAATTAATTTATTACATTGGCAGGATTACAAGGAATCAAATATCAAAAGACTAATCAGTTTACCAGTCAGGGAAGGGAAAAATACATAAATGGTACTCATAATATATGATGAAATTTGGAGATATCAATATAGAAGGACATAAAATAAATTGTGCCTTTGAATTCTTATTCAAATAGTTCTTATTCATAACCTTGGGGAAGGAAACATAGTAAGTGTCAGCTCAAATGCTCTATAAGAGAATATAATGAGGAAGAAATAATGAATTATTAGGAATTAATAAACATGAAATGTTAAATAACTGCTAACACATTACCATTTTTGCCTAGATACAGAAATATCAATATCGAAAGGTAATAGACTTATAACACAATCCATTAAATCTATAAACTCAAAATTTAATGAATCTATAGATATATCGATGCAAATATCATGAAAAAATAATAGTAATAAAATTATCAATAATGAAAATGTGCTATTATCATACAATATGTTTCCTAGGAACAATATACCTTTTCCATCAAGATATAGTTTAAAATATTTCACTAACTAATTCGTCTTATTAGATTAGAAATGCATTGATGGGATTTTGTTAATTGGCCCCCAACCCATAGGGCATGCCTTAAATAGTCCCCAACTCATGTATATCATATACAAATAATTCATAATATATTGAAAAAAAATTATCCCTTAAAAAATATATATATTGAATAATGAATAATTATTTAATAATAATACCTCAATGGAGTATAAGTAACAACAATGTTTTTTTCATCAAAACATTATTGGGTAAAAATAAACATTAAGCATCCCAAATAAAACCATAGCACTCGAATCATTTAAATAATAAATTAATGAGGTTTAAATGAATCTTATAATATCATTAGAATATTTATTTTCACGATATATCTTGTAAAATGGTAGTATATACACCAAAAAAGAAAATTGGTTCATAACAAAAATCGGTCTTAATAGAATGTAAATTGAGTGAAATACCTTACCTTAACTTTTAATTTTTTGGGCGGTCTTTATCCTATATTATAGTGGTTTAATATCTGTTAAAATCTTATACCCTAACCATGGACATGTTTATAATACCATATATTAACTTCATATAACATCTCATTACCCATTTTTTATGACCATTCATTAATTTCACTATTTATAGTGTATATTTCCTATTTTTATTGAGTAAGTTTTAACTATATATTTGTTTATAACCATTAATTAGATCATTTTATCAAATTCTCTATAATGTAACCATGAAATTATTTTCACATATAATCATTATAAATGATTTTATAGTAGTCCATTATATTTGGAGATTAGATATGATGTTCACTGTTCAAGGAGATAGTAGGTCGTATGTATGCATCAACACTAATTTCATTCCATTCTTGTATTAAAATAATATAAATGAAATAAAAAATAATTATATAATAATTATAGAATTTTATAGTATTCCTATATTTTTTTTTTAAACCATAATTTATACATTTCGTGTATGGTGTGATGTAATCATACCGCTTTGAGGGGGCAGTAGTCCACACTTCCTCAAACAATGTTATCATATTAACGTAAAATGGAATTTATTAAAGATATGTGTAATAAAATGGTAAATAAATAATTAATACATATAAATATCATTTATATCATATATAAATATATTTTCTATCATAATATCAACCATGATAGGTGTTACTAGAAAATTGAACAATCATCATTTTGTGAGGCAGTGGATCGATATACATAGAAGCGGTATGTTTGTGACCCATTAGATGGAGGTGTATCCAAGTATATTGTGCATAATAATTTTTTATAATATCACTTAATAACGATATTTTATGGATGGATAATGGAAATGAAAATTTGATCCTAAAAGAAGATGTTACCTCTTAATCATGTTACTTCTTCTCGTTTATACCAAAATGATTTCATGGAAGGATTTTCTCCAAAATAAAGGCCTAATTGTAATGGGTGGGTATTTTGGGAAGCTATTTTGGCATATAATATTTGAAAATATCTGTTAATAGAGGTTTTTTGGAATTGGGATAGTTTATGTACATTTGTAGGGAAGACAAATGACTCACATTGAATTTTTAAAAACAATTTATGTGTAAACATGTTAATAAATAAAAATCATAATAGGCCAAAAAAATTAATAATAGAAGATTTATTGGTGATATATGTATAGAAAATGGGTGTTCTTAAAGTGGATAGGTCATTTGGTCCCATATGTTAATGTATTAGTCCTTCATTAACCGTAATTTTTCCTTAATAATTGAAATTCAATTTTATTAAATTCACTAATATTTTTGGGAAGAACATAATTTGACCTTATTAGGCATTATAAATATTTCAAATTGAAAAAATGGAATCAATTTTTCCAAATTAAAAAACCAAAGTGGTAGAAATTTATTTTTTATTATTCTCATAAATAGGATGACAAGACGGGCTTGTAATGTAAAAACGTTCAAAATATTTATATGGTTCTATAGTAAATTTCAATATTTAATTAATTTTAATAAACTAATTTTTTTATTTAATTAAAAAATTATCTAATTAATATTTAAAAACAAAAAATAACATGATTTATCCTTATAAATTAGTTTGATTAAAACGTAGGTTGAAAATAAAATTCAGTATTTCATTTTTTCATTAAATATTAATGGTTTCAAAAATATCAAAAATTAAATATAACCTAATTATTATTAATATATTTGGAATATGATTTTTATTAGGGAATATTTAAACAATTAAATTATTATAATTTATAATTAAAATGGATTTTCCATTAAAAAGAGTAAAACGTCCTTTATAAAAATATATTTTTTCGATTTGTAAAATATGTGTTTTTATTATCTTATGAATAAAATCCTAATGAATGAATATAAAAAAATTGATAGAATATATAACATATATATTTCCTTAAAATAAATAGTTAATTGTAAATAATTATTTTTATTATGATAAAAATCAATTGGAATAATAAAAATAATAATACTTTTTATATATAATCGGTTCCTATTTTTATTTCTCATTAATTAATAGCCCATGAATTAATTATATATTTATAATTACTATATTTTTTCATAATTATATTAATACTATACATAATGGATATTTTATATATTATTTTATTAAATAAAAATATATTAATAGTATATAATTATTCACTAATACTTGGTCTTGCTTGCAAGATGCTCCAGTAAAGAATGTTTTTCTTATTTATAATTCACACTAAATTATAGTTTCATGAATTGACAATTATAGAATAGATAA
Source organism: Viscum album (assembly GCA_963277665.1). Lineage (NCBI taxonomy): Eukaryota > Viridiplantae > Streptophyta > Magnoliopsida > Santalales > Viscaceae > Viscum > Viscum album. Next base: position 1,146,319,633 of record OY728121.1, on the reverse strand, counting down.
ATTATATTTGAAATTGTAAATATATTTTAAATTATTAGGGTATTATGTCCCCTTAAAAACTTGTTTTCATGTATCATGTAGTATATTGAATTTATGGTTCTTACATTGGAATTTTATGTGTTACATTCACCCCACCTTACTTAAATTGAATCATCATAATTTAAACATGATTGGTTTGATAGGGGGATTGAAAATAAACTATTATAGAAATAAATACATCGTAAAGATTTATAATAATACATATTCTTAATAAAAGAAAAATGAAAATACAACTCCCATGAAACATGGATCCCTATTATGATAACATAATTGAGAAATGGAAACATTAACATGGAATAAAATTACCCACAAAAATGTTCCGATAAGGAGTCTTAGAGAACATGTTCAGATGAATGTTGTTGACCACCTAAACCATAAACCATAGGTGAGAATAATTATCAATGATATTATCAAATATAATGACAATAAAACAAATTTTTTGTTTGAAGACCACATTTTACATATAGTTACAAAATTATTTAACTCTATGAGAATATACGGAAATGTTTGTTTCTATAAGCATAATATTTTCTTTTTATTACACCTGGATCTATTTCTAATTCATCTCTTATCACATGTTGAAAAATATGGTGATGTAATAAATTGACCTCTAAAATCACATCCAATTATCAATATAAACCATTTGATAAAAGGTTAGCTTTTACAAAAGATTATAATCAAGTAAATATTGAATGAAAGTCCCCTAATTTCAAAAATTAACCTGTCATTATCATTTAGTCTAGTTGATTGATAAATAATTTTCACATTCTAAAAATTTTAATACCATTATTATGTATTCTCTTAAAATAGGTTAAAAAATATAATCACCACAAAACCCTATTGGGAATAAGAATTATTTCTTATTCCTTATATAATACACATGTTATTGGATATATTCCTTAATTATATAATCGTTATAAAATCCATTATTGATAGCATAAACCACTTTTCAAAAAGTCGTTAATCAGTTAAATTATATTAAGAACCATTCAAAATCAATCATTTCTTCATCATTATCTCAACATCTAAAACATATTTATGGTTCTCTTCCCCTGAAATCATATGTTTTCCTTGAAGTTTAAAATCATACGTAATATCTTTTTGTGTTACTATTCATCATATGATCTCAAATATTTATTGAGAAATTGTAGTACTATAATAATTATATATTTTAATGTTCATATAATGAGTAAATCATCAATGAAATAAATGTAATAAATATTTCGTATATCAAAAACTATAAGTATATTAATCACTCTACATTTTTGTGTTAATAATATATTATTAAATATGATCCCTTAGCTTCTACATAGGTATATTACTTTGATTCTTGGAGAATAAAATTTTCATAGTCCCCCATATCCTTGATATTTTAACACTATATAGTATTATATTCTTTCTTTACATGAATTATTTTTCATGATTCCCCTTTTATCAACTCATTTTAAAAACACCAAATGCTTTCAAATATCCACCATGGTGAATCTTTTAAGAGTTATCACATAATGGAAAATACATCATTCCCTTAAACCTCTTTCACTCATTCCCAATTTCATGGTATTAAAAGTACCTCTTATTCTCTTGGTTTACCATTAATACATAGGGATTGGATAATTATTTCTTTGTATTTATAGCACATAATACTATTTAATCGTATGAATAAATGTTTTTAGATAGTAGATCCCTTCACATAGTTGGATTCATTCCTTTAATGAAGTGGTCAATATTCCACTCCATTTTTCTTGTGTAACCCATAATATACCTAGATAACCTTTTAATGGTTGATTCATAATATGAAACACTCTCTTTAGTAATTTTAGTTGTGAAATAAAAAATCTATTCATCTTTATTTGTTGATCATGAGGTAAGTATTTATTGGAGAATGTATACATAAATGCTCTCCAATCAATGAGTTAATTTTTTTCTACATTTCATGTATTTGAGATCAGAGACCCCCACTGGTTAGTGTCACCTATGATACAATAGATAGAATCTGTAACATTTTCCATTTCACTGCATTGAAAGGAGATAAATATTGACTCTAAAGAGATGATAAATTACTCAACAACAATTGTATTAGTTTTCCTAATAAACAATGGGGTCTTTTTGAGCATTACGAGATCCATGAACTGATAATTACTCTATTTAATAGGACTCTATATTGTTGAAATGTTATTTCATTTAATGTAAATAAGATTTCCAAATATATCCACAACATTCATAGATCCAATACCTGCCATATTTTTTCATCAGGATGAAATCTCTACATCTATAATGATTACTCGTACCATTCTTCCTACTAGGATCCATTTTTAAATAATTAATTACACTAGATTATTTCATATATTTTTTAACATAGAATAAATATAAATAAAGTGTAACGCATAACAAAAATTTATGATTCATGAATCATATAATCATAAACATTGGTTACATTCATGAAATAAATACATTCAAATCATTCAAAATGGATCGTTAAGAAAATGGGAACAATCCTAAGAGTAACCCACAGGAGTATCTATGTATTAAGGACAAAGAAACATAGTTTATCTCCTCTTCTGATATAATTCCTACATTAGAATCACCCAACACATTTATGTTGGATTTAGTTCCCTAGAAGCATATTTTTGGTACTTTTTAATAACTTTTATTCATAGTTTTTAATATTAATAAACTCCTTATCAAATCATGATTTCATTTATTCATAGAATTATTTGTGATAATATCTTAAGAGTAACTATATCAATCATATGTCATAGAAGTTCCATGTTATGTTTAATAACTCGAATTGTTATGATACTATTCTTAAATTTATTTTATATAACCCAAAGAAATCATTTGAGGGACAAAAATAATAATTTCTAGATAGGGTGGAGACCCATAATACATTGAGGTACCTTATCGTGGTGTATCGCTTGGTAATATATTGTTCATCATATTATGAGAATGAGACACTCTAGAGGGAAATCCATATTTATTTGTGTAATTGGATGTTCCTATCCATGGATATGCCTATTGATCCTTAGAGTATAATATTACTATTAGTGAATATTATAAGTCATTTACTTTTATGAATTGTGAAAAAATGTGACAATATATGTTTTTGGTGAGTTAAGATATGTTTGGTGCAACATGCGTAATTTTTCATTATGGAAAAAGGTAAATTTATTAATTTATTAACGAATTTATAAATATATTTATAAATTGTGTAAATATTTGTTTTTAATTTATTATTTAAATATTATTTCCAACAATTATTTAATATCTCACAATATTAATAGTTATTATTAATTTTTTTAATTAAATGGACTGAATTATTTTTAAATAATGAGTTTATTTTTAAATTATAATTGTAATTTATACAATTATTATAAATTAGAATGTAAGACCAAATTTAAAAATAGTTAATATATTTTAATAATTGTTCATAATATCTAATTTCTATTGTTCCAATTATAGTCTTATCTGCGAAATAATTTAATCCACAGAAAAAAATTGTTTTTGGGGATGATTAAATCAAGAATGATAAAATAATTGCTATTTCATTTTTTAATTTAATTGGATATAATAAAGGAAATTTAATTTTAAAATATTTATATTTGAATAAATATAAAATATATTAATTATATATAATGTTTTATATAAAATTATTCATATAATAAATAAATGTAAAATTAATTTATTTATTTGATTTGTTGATTTTACAAAATGCTTTTTACATTATAATAATTAGATAATTTCATAATTTATTAATTGTTTATAAAATTTTGTCTCTTCTAAGAAAGATTCATTTGTTTGTTTATTTTTTATTTCAATGTATACTATTCATATTTATTAATTATTTATATTACGAATATGTTTATTATTTATTTTAATGTGTTAAGATCCTTATAAGTTATTATTCATACATCTATACAATTACATGCTTGGTATATTAAAGGTTTAGATTTCAAATAACATTGATTAGAATTAAACTATGTTATGTGATTTAATTTATTAGTTAATTGAGAATTAAAAATATCTGGTTTTAGAATTATGATATTTTTGAGAAGTCTATATGGAAATGTATCCTGGGGTAGGGCGATTTTGGGTCGAACTGCTCACTATCCAGGAGACTTATTCCTTTCCTAGAAAATTGTGGGTTGACTATATTTGGATCTTAGGTTACCCATGTTGATATATATTATTTAATATAATTTTTATCCTTTATATGAAATGGTTTCATTTACATTATACATTGGATTATTTTGGATATATATAGTTTTTATTGATATTTAATTTAGGATAGTGAAAAAAGGTGCATCTCGTGTAATGAGATATAAATAAATAAGGTTTGAACATATTAATTTAGTATAAATAATATGTTTTCAAACTAGATAATTACAGGCAGGCATATATGTACATGGTATAACATGAGATATAGTGGTTTTTGTTTTCATACTTTCCACTTTTTTGTGAATTAAAATTATTTTAATTAATTCTTTATTTATGTTTTGATATTTATATCCCTTTATATAGTTATTTCATGTTAGATGGAATAAATGATTCTGTGATTGAAAAATTCACTTCTTATAGAAGATAATAATGATGTAGATTTTTTTTAATTATTCATCCATTTTTAATTTGTTTATTAACTATAAAATTTTTATTTAATATATTATTAATTACACATTATTAATTTTTATTATTATTGATATATTATATTTTACTTTTTATATTTTTTTTGTATGAATTTATCTATATAAATTATAAAAAATATTATTTTGGATATGAAAAAACCTTATTTTTGGATTTTTCAGAAAGGATAAAATATTATGGATCTTTGGGATCCTTTTAAACTATTATATGTAATTAAATTTCATTTATATAGAAAAAAATTGGTATTTTTATTATCTCACAATACATTTTGTGTCATTAAAAAATATATTATCCACGGATAAAAACATTAAAATTGAAAAATTGATTAATGATATTATGTTTCGTATTTCCTGCCTGTTAGAAAATTTGTTATGTATTGCTATTATTCAAAGGATAATATCAAACTCATTACAGAGAGAGTTGGATAATATAATTCATATCTCCATAGAACTATAAAATATCCCTAGGGTTTAAATTTTAGAAATGTAAAATATGCTATATGTTTGGAGAAAAATATTTCACATCTTCTCTAGTTTAATAAATATATTACGTATAATATGTTTCCAAATTATTTTAAGTTACATATTACAAGGATATGATTTAAATATCATATACTATAACATCCCAGAACCCGCACTCCTAAATTCAATACATTAATCATAAACATTACATATATAGATTTTCTATTATTGGAGGTGAACCAATTTTTTCATTAAAAAAATACAACATCAAAAAGAAAATTTGGATTGTATACATTCACAAATAACATTTAATATTTAAGTTTTATTCAAATAATAAACACTCATACATAAAAATAATAGTGTAATTAAATTATAATATCTCCCACATAACCCATCATTTCCTATATCACTATATTTTATCAATATCATATACATTAAATCCATTCTAGACCTGACTCATTCATAATCAATTCATAATATCTAGGGGACGTCAATACAAAATAAGGGAGATCTCAAATGATAAATAATCTGTAATCATATGAATTAATAATTTTATATCATCAGTGATAATATGAAGTACATAAGGTTATACTGACAATATCCGAGTGTATGAGAGAATCCTAAAAAACACATACCCATCAATACCTAGATTATCAAAAATGAAAACATGGTAATGGGAAGACTCATTATATTAAATATCATGAAGCATGTCATATCAATAATGATCATAACATACATTATGAACCATTAAAAATCAATTATATCACATTTTGGTAACATAGAGCATGAAATTCATAAAAACCAACCAAAATCAATTTAATTTGAACAACCATATGTCTGACTTATAATATAATAAATACTTAATGCACAGAAGCGCTATCCAGGTTTACCACCAATTTGAGATATAATGGGCTCATATAGGTTTATATTTGATTCCCAATCATATAAACTGTAAAGGGTTAACGTGGGGCTATATAGGCCGGCCCATTATATACGTTATAATGGGATCACATAGCTCTATCTGGGACACCACATTGTATATGCTAAAACGGGCTCACCCAATTTGATCTGAGCTACCCCATCATATAAGTAATTTTTAATAACTAATTTAGCACAAAGATCTTTCATTTCACTATAAAACTCAATAAAATAATCATTATTCTTTCAAAACATGATTAACCCATGAATATGATTTATTTTAATTCAAATTATTTTTGAAATTTTATTATCCTATGGAAGAGAAAAGGGATATATAACATTATCATTGGAAAATGGTTAACTTGTGGTGGGATATATAACATTATCATTAAAACATGGTTAACCCGTGGAGACAAAATTCATTCCATAACAGTCTCATTGAATTAACATTAATCCATATAGTGAATGAATGGAGAAGGTTTCATTTGAAAATATCCCCCTGGGATCATAATTAACTATAAGGGTTCTGGAAATTGATGAATGGAAACACCATTAAAACAACAGTAATTTTTTTTGAGTAAAATACTATTTTCCATTTGAAAACAACTGTTTAAAACACCAAAAAAAATTAAAATAATTTTATTATAATGTAACATAGAAATGTTAAAAATTACGATTTTAAAAATAATTTAAAAAATTTATATAATAAAATATATATTATTGTTTGAAAAATATTTTGAAATCATTTTCGAAATAATTTTTTATCAAAAAATGCTTTTCAAATTAATGGATTTTTTGACTGAAAATAGAAATAAAGCCATATTATCATAAAAACACATTCTCATAAATTTTATGTAGCAAATCGTGTGAAATGATAAAATTATATTGAAAATTTATAAATAAAAATAGGAAAATATAATTTATGAAATCCATGATATTTCAACATCAGAGACATAATCATACAGAATCTCAAAAAAATAATGATATTATAATATCGTATTCTCACCACTTTGATATTAAATCATAATCCAGTAGAAAAATTAACATTAAATTAAACATATAAATTTATAAAAATAATGATATTAATGATATAATATTTCATTAGGGTGGTACATACCTTTCAAAAAAGATCACATGTGTATAACATAACATAAGTCTCAAAGAAGGTAAATCGAGACAAAAATACCTTACCGGTTTGGTAACATTGATACCACAATACCCAAGTAATATATTTCCTAAAATGAATATTTAAATCACCATAAATTTAATTTCAATAATCATAAAATAAATTCATGCAAATTATATACACCACAAAATAATAATAAGTGGTGAAAATATAATATGTCTCAAAAAATTAAAAGTAGGATGAGGAAACTCTAACCGAATGTCTGACTAATAACCTTTGTCTTTATCATTTTTAATAATAATCATATGATAATTATTTAATATCAAGATAAATGTTTTATAACTTTTATTTCACTTATTAACAATATATATACCATTAATGAGTCACTTAATTTCATATCGGACGTTTGGATGATATTTGGATTATGTGTCAAAAATAACATAAGTATGATTATTATGGTTTGGGGGGTCATTACCTAAAAATAAACATAATAATATTAATTAAATAAATATCATATTTATAAATAATTTATACTTTTTAAAACAATAATGATATATGGTTTTGAAAAATGAACTAACATTACGATCATGGATATATTTGGTTGTATATATCTATGAGTAATCATTTCTGTTTTCCAATGATCATTATGGAATAAAGGTATGTAAAATTATAACATTAAATAATGATAATAATTATTTAATTAGTATTATATTAAATTTTATATACTTATATATATCATTATTTTTATTTGGTTGTGAAAAAAGGAATCACATCTCTTTAGGGAGGTGGTAGTCCATATATCCACGAATGACATTCACATTTTTTTTATAAGTGAAACGGTAAATAGAAAATGATATATTATATATAAATAATGATAAATATGTAACTAAAATATCAAATATTCCATTTATATCACATATATTTATTTTCATTACCCTTGTTACCATCCATGTAATGTGTTAGTGAAAAAACAATCAAATTGCTTTGTGAGGAGGTAGTCCACCATACACATGAGCGATGTTTTTTCAACCTTATATATTAGGATATAAAATGAGTATATATGATATAATGAATAAATAAGTATATAAATTTAATAAATATCATATATAAATATAAAATCTATCATCATAACAATCCATGATATCGTTTCACAGAGCAATATTATGCCATAGACATGAATGATGAATTCATATACCATTTGATGGAAGTGTGTGTTGTTGTATATTATAAACAAGAAAATAAAATCATAGAAATAAATTTATGTTATGTATATTATTATATCATCAGGTTTTAAAAAATAATTCAACGATTTTATGGAATATATAAAAAACCTCATGGGTGAATGTTACCTCTTCTTCGAGCATCCTCCATAGGTTTCGAAAAATCCTTCCTAGGTTGGATTGTTTTCTCAAAATAAGGTTTTATATTATATTAAATAATTTGAGATGTTATTTTGTATGATCTATTCAAAATCTAATAGGTTTATAAGTGTGAATATGGGAGGATAAGTCGCGAACTTTTTCAGGCAAGGTGAGTGACACAATTATATGTTCTTTGAAATAGTGAATTACAACTACATTGTTTCATATAACCGGGCCTTGATAATGTAAAATTATCGATCCAAGATGGTAAAATGTATATATACTGAAATAAAATTTGTTTTTATATGTTTTGGGTCATTTTTGAATATTATATTTTATGTTTGACCACGAATTAAACTCGTTTTACCCATTACGAGGTAAATAATTATAATTGTTTTCACTTATCATTTAGACAAGAAGTTACTTATAATTATTTGAATATATAATATTATATTTTTCCATATATTGAGTAATTTTTTCTTAATTAAATTAAAATAATATTAAAGACATAATTTAATATTAATCCCATAGACGTGATGAGAGAGCCTGTTTTTGTGAAGAGTAATTTTTAGAAAAAATGATTCTATATCAACACATTGAATAATAATAATCATTAAATGAAAATAAAAAAATATTTAGTGATATATTATATATATATTTAATTATAAATATTCCCCATTGTGTATTATTATTATTAATAATGAAGCAGAAACATTTTTTATTTTAAAATAGTTTTTAGAAAAAAACCGCATTTTTACACCCAAAAACTATCTTATACTGAGAGAAAATGTATAAGTCATTAAAATTAATTATGTGGATTAAATATAAATAAAATAATTCTTCTATTACATAAAAACATATTTAAAAAATATTATTGCTTATGAATTATGCAATTTATTAAAAAGAAATGTCTTTTTTAGAAAAATCATTATTTTTCATTGTTCACACAAAATTTAACATTTTCTAAAAAAACTCATAATTTTACCAAAAGTAAATTTTGTTATAATATTTTCAAAATCGAATTTAATTTCATCAAATAAATTTTCTAAAATTCTAAAAAAATATATTTTAATATTTTTTAAGAAAATTAATTAATTAATATATGAAGAATTTTTTTTCTTAATAATAAAAATCACTTTTCTAAAAAATAGTTGGTCATTTACTAAATATTTATTAAAAACAAATTTGAGTATGAAATATATCAATATAAATATTTATATATTTATATATTTCCTTAAAATGTTAATACAATTCATAACAACTATTTTATCGCCTAGGTTATAATGGTAATACATATCATGGGTCGTTTATGTTTACTATTTCCTATTAAATATGTTATGGAATATAAAAATCAAAATATTGTTTTTAAAACATGTCATAAATGATCTAAAATGTATTTAAAAATAAGAATATTGTAATGTAGTGGGGATTTACATTCTCATGTATGTTCACTATTTCATATCAATTATGCTACCAAAAATAATTTCTCTACGTTAAAATAACAAGGGGTTACATCCTCCACACATTAATAAATTGATTCTACTAATGATAAACAATATATCAAAGATAAAATGGTGAATATTTGAAAATAAAATTTTTAAAAAAAATATATTAAAAAGGTTCAAAAAGAAATACTCTGAATGATAGAGAAAGGGAAGTAAAAAAGATTATACAGAATAACATGTAACTAGGTTCCCAAATAGAAGAACATAGGTGGGAATGGAATAAAATCATAAATAATTATATATATTTATTTTTGTCATTTATCATTGGAATTTGAATTTTCAATGGAATGTTACGGGCCTAAAACCAAAAAAAATTATGATTGAATGGCCATCAGTTTATCATAATAAAATATACTTAGAAATTTCATTTTTGATTCAAGATACTTTTCCTATATTTAATGAATTAATTTATTATATAGTCAATTAGAATACCTAAATATACATAATTTTTTAGTATAATTTCATCCAATAATTAATTCCATCAAACCCACATCTTTTTCTCCAAAAAACGATAATTTTGGATGAATTGTTAATGTATAAATCCCTGATTTTTTAAAGTCATCATAAAAATAAAAGGGATAATAAGGGATTATTCTTATCATTAAACATTATTCAAAACTAAATTGTATAGCTCACTATATGATAATTCCCAAAACTAAGACCCCTTCTCATGATACAATAATATTAAAAATTCAATAGTAATACCAAAAGATGAAACTAAATTATTCTACGACCCTATATCCAAAATATAATCAATAACAACATAATTAAATAGTGTTTTGACAAAAAATATTTTATCATTCCTTCATTATTACAAAAAATAAAATATAGACGTCTCCTTTTGAATTAAATATTTTCACTTAATTACTAAATCACTTTTCTATCATGAGGTTATCTATATCCTAAAACATATGTTCCCAATATCCAAGATCATATAATTCCTAAAGAATATGAAAAAATAAATCACATTACTAAAAAATTTAAATTCATTTTTCATGTTAAAACATAACTTTACAAATTCTTTGACCTATTTAAATGTCTGGTAAAATGTAATTAATCCCTATAAGATCTAATTTCCTATGACATAAAAAGTGTGTCTAATATAATGAAAATATTATCACCATTAATCTTATAGACATGTGATGATGTCCATAACTCTTAATATAACCTCACATAAAAACATATAATTCTCCATATTTACCTAAACATTAACTCTCATACCAATTATAATAACCCAAAACCCAAAAATAAGGATTCGATACAATTCAAGTATTTATACTAATGAAGATGACCCAATATTAACCATCAAAAACTAATAAAACGTAAGTATTGGATTATTTACATAATCAATTACCTTTTTTGTTTTGAGTTTTATAGAATTTGGAAAAATACGACATAATCATTAACCATTTCATTCAATTATAATTTCTCCTACTTTACCAATATTTTCTTATTTGAAAATACGTCATTCTTTTTATTAATATGAAATAATTTCTTGAAATAATTCATTCAAAATAATTTCTTGATATCCTGGGGAAAATAAAACATGAGGAGGGTGATCTAAAATACTCAGTCTGTGTAAAAATTAGCATTAAAAATAGAATATCATCAATGAGATTTAGAAGTGAATAAGGGTATAAAGAAATAATTAGAGTCTATGAGTAAATTATAAAAGAAATCATACCAATAATTTCCAAAATAATAAAATATGAAAACATGAAAAAAAGAAAGAGTCATCTGAATCAATAATCATGAGCCATGAGATATCAATCATGATCATAAGAAACATTATGAACCCATAACAGGTAGTTAAAACCCTTCATGTTAACTAGGATCACCATATTCATAAAAACATTTTTAATCCATTTTAATTGGAAAAATCATATCATGACATCCACTTAATTAATTACCTAATTCATTAGAGGACTACCAAGGCAAAAAAAAATCATTTATTCTATAATGAGCTCACCTCATGATATATAGACCGATCTATCATATAACGTGTAATGGAATCACCCATTATTGTTAGGAACACCACATAATATAATTTTGTGTGGTCTTGCTCGACAAAATCTAGGACACACCATCTTATAATTTATAATATCCTCACCTAGCACTATTTTGGACACCCCGTCATAATAGTAATGGCCATGACCAATAATAATAATAATAATAATAATGTTCAACGATATTTATTTTCATCACAAAACTTAAAAAATAATAAATATTCAATAATTTCCTGATTATCCAATTGAAAATAAAGGGTTATCCTGTCAATCCATTTTATATGTCATTAGCCTATGGAAAAAAATGTCTTCCATAACAATATCATTGAAACATGGTTAACCTATTGAAATGAAATAGGTTCCATAACAATATAATTAAAAAAATCATAATATATATGATGAAATAATGAAGAAGTTATATTAAAAAATATCCCCATTTGGGCATAATCAACAGCCAGGGTTGTTTATTTTTATTAATTTAAATTCCTTTAAAATAGAATTTTTTTTAAGAAGATGCCCTTTTCCTTTTGAAAACCAGTTTTTAAAACATTGTTGTTTTTAAATTAACCTTGAATGATTATATATGAATCGTTTAAAAAAATTAAAGAAAATTATTTCGTAAAATACTATTCTATTTCTGAAATAAAAATATAATCAATTTTGAAACACTTTTTCTATCAACAATCTTTTTTGGATGAAAAATAGTTTTCGACTGAAATGAGAAATAATGTCAAATTTTCCTAAATCCAAATTATAAAACATTTTAACTACCAGAATGTGGTAAAGTGGAAAAATTAAAATGAAATATCATGAATAAACAGAGTCTAAAATATATAATTATAATTATATGTGTAATATTTTATGATCGTAGAATTAATCATACTTAATCCTAATAAATGATAAGATTGTGACAAAATACTCTTACAACTTTTTTAACTTTGATTCCTAATCCAATAGAATTAATAAAAGTAAATTAATTTTATAATAACTTTAAAATAGGTATATTGATTAAATAAGAAGTTAAATGGTGATTATATACACTGCATACAAAATGATATGTGTATAACATAACATAAATCTAAATTAGGGGTAATGGATACCAAAATTCCTAACATTTTTAGAAACTTTTTTTTTGTAAACTCCATGAAAGAGTGATAAAAATGAATATTTCATTCAAAATAAATTTATTTATAATTACCATAAAATATAATAATATGATTTACATACACCACACGACAAAAAATATTGTGGAATATGGAATATATGTCACAGAAATAAAAGCTAGGCAAGAGAACCGTTACATTAATTCAGAATTGTCATGTGTGTCTTTATATTCTAAAAAAATGAACAAATCAAAATTATTTACATGAATTTCAAAATTTCATGTATATTATTAATTCTATTTCACCTATTAAAATTTTATATACAATTACATTATCACTTATGTTATCATAGGAGGTTTCAACAACAATTGGATTATGTGTCAGAAATAGATTAGGTAGGGTGACTATGGAGAAAAGGTCATTATTTGAACACCAGAGGAATAATAATCATTACATAATTACTATATTTATAAATAAATGAATTTTTTTCGTCCCCTAATTAAATATTGTCATGAAAAATGAACTAATGTTACAATCTAGAGTGGTGGGATGTATGTACGAATCATTAACAATTTAATTCTCCAATGATCATTATAGAAAAAAGTATTGTAATATTTTACCATTAATGAATAATAATAATATAATAAATTACATATTGTTAAATTATATATATACATATATATACAATTATTATTATGTTGTGGTGATAAAGTGAAACTAATCGCTTCACGGAGCCAGTAGTCCACACATCCCTGAATGACGTAATCATTTTTTCAGTCATTGAAAAGGTAAAAAAATGATAAATTATATTTAAAAAATGTTTAATATGTCATTAGTATCATAATTATTTCAATTATAAACATATATTTATTATATTTACCATTATTACATTCTAAAAAATGCATTAGTGAAAAATGATTCACATCACTTCCTTAGGTGGTAGTCTATCATGCACATGAGCGACATTGTTTTATCCCATACTTATTGGAATATAAAAATTTATATGAGATATAAATCAATAATAATTATAATTATGTTATAAATACTATATGTACACATTATATCCATCATAATACCCAACCATGATAAAAGTTAATGTAATATTGAATGACATCATTAAAAACGTGGTAATCCTCCATACACATGAATGATGATTTTGAAACCAATTTCATGGAAGTGTATGTGGTTTTAGGAAATATAAATAAAGTAAAAAATTATTAGTTTATCTATAATGATGATGTTATTATTTCAACATGGGTTAAGAATAAATTAAATTGGGCAGGGAATATATAAAACAAAAATGATCATGGATAAATATCATAACCTCTTCGAGTATCCATCTCATGTTTGTGTCAAAACATTCCTAGGATAATTTTATACCCAAAATAAAGATTATAGGAAGAGAGTATGAATGTGTAGAAGTTATTTATGTTGCTATATTTTGACATTAATAGGATTTAAAGTGTTAATATGGGAGAATAGTCGATGGCCTTTTATAAGTGGGGTAAGTGCACACATGTAATTTTCCAGAAAAATTAAATTCAGCCAAAGTTTTTATCAAATAATTACGAACCAATAATGGAAAAATATTGATAATATAAGTGATAAGGTCTAAATATTTCCATAATATATTTTTAACACTACTTTTAATTTATACACCTTATAATTTAAGTTAATCAAAAAGTAAACTATTTTTTACCATAACCACTGTAATCAATTTTAACTGTTCTCTCAAAAAAATATGGTCAAAAATCAGGTTATAGTTATAAATAATTTTAAATTATTATTATTCTATATATTAGAAAATTTTTCCAAATTCAATTCAATAAATTTTAAAAGTATAATTTATTATTTATCATAAATACACAACGAGACGACATGTTTTTAAGTAGTGTATTTTTTAGAAAAACATGATTCTATATAAACTAACTAACTAATGGTAATAGTTATATGAAATTAAATTAATATTTAATTATATATAATATATAAATTTCATTTAAAAATATCCCCACAATGGATTATTTTTAGTAATTATAAACGAGAAACCCTATGCATTTTCAAATAATTTATTGAAAAAATCATTTTTACAAATACAAAAACAAATACTAAAAACTAATATACCATTTAATGAAAGATTATGTTGGTTAAATATAACTAAAATAATAATTATATTACATTAAAACATATTAAAAAAATATTGGAACATTTAAATTATATATTTTTTTGTTAAGAAAAGGAGTTCTACAATATAGGTATTTTTCACTATTCACTGAAGAATCCGATTTTTTTTAAAATTACTAATATTTAAACTAATGTAAATTTTGATATTATGATTTCATAATTGAAGTTAATTTAAAAAAAATTAATTATATAATTTTTCAAATAAATTATTCTCATATTTATAATCATCAAACACAAAAATTCATTTTTGATAGAAATATTTTTATGAAGACAAAAACCACTTAATAAAAATTGAATGTTAACTTTTTAGGAATATTTCATTAATTTATAATGAGTAAATATATATATATATATATATCTTAAAATATTCATTTCTATTCATATCTTCCATTTTGACGACATGTTTATAATATTAATATATATCATTGGTTTTTTAGTTTTTTAGTTGTGTTAAATACACTATTAAAAATAAAAATCACAGGGTTGAGTGTAACAAAATCCATAGAAGCGATTAATTTTTTAAAAAAGTTGTATGCCATTATTTCATGTGGAGTTACATTATCACCTATGTTCAGTGGTGCATATTTTTTCCTGATCAAACATAATTCTCTTCTTTTAAATTCTCGAGGTGTCAAGCATACAATTTATATTTCAAAATGTACGATGTATTATTTATTTAGTTTACCAGGTTATATATACCTTAAATATTATATATTAAACAATTAATTCATGTATAATTTTTAATTTAAATTATTTTAAATATGAAAATAGTTAACGCATTAAATTACATTACGTATTGATTCAGTTTGGAATGCATTTATCAATTATTTTAGATTAATTATTTATTACATATAAATTTTATTACTCATATTTGTGTAGTTATTTTTTAAATGGTATGTAAATTTATTATGAATTTAAAAGGGTTGTTATTTCAAATGTTTTGATCACATTTCCCTTCATTTTTGAGGAAGATATTAAAAATTAAATTTTTTTGTTGGAAATTAAATACTTCAGGGCTTATTTAAAGAATATAAATTATGTAGTGAAGAATAATAATTAATAGGATTAATATAATGCATAGTAAAACTATGATGTAATTATTTGTTTCAGTGATGATATGTTGTAATGTTTGATAAATTATTCACAAATAATTGTCAACCTCTATTATTGTTGTGAAAATTATGATAAAAATTCTATCCCATTTTATTTATATTATTATTTTGAATTTTTATAACTATAATTATATTTAATAATACAAATATGTGAATATTAGTCAAGGAGTATGAATTAAATATAATATATATATGATAATTTTTATAAAAAATCCAGATCTACTTTCACTATAAAATATGATATAGATTCTTCATTATAAAAAATGGTTAACCTTTTAAAAAGTATTGAAAGACTAAAGAACCTCATATACAATTTAAAAACACATTGTATTTCCCTAAGTTAATTCAAAACACTAATTTCAAGTGTTGAGGAGGCATTTTTTTAAACCATAAACATTTAAATATTAAATTGGATTATTATAGTATGTAGTAATTGTTCTTGTATTATAATGTTATCAAATTTTAATCACTTAAATAACACACTCTTATACGACCACCAAGGGTTGTTCTTGGTTATAATAAATCGATAAAATGGTAGGATCACTTGTTACGCCTTGTTGTTGATATATGGTAGGGGTTATAGGTAATAAATTAATTTCAAAATGTAGGGTTTAGTTTTCATTTTGGTTTCAACAAGGGTCCAAGAAAATTTATTTTATAATGGACTGTTACTTCCATTAAAATGTTTTTTTATTTTATAATGTTTTCAATATCTCTCACATCAATAGAGGTGTGTATAATAAATATAATAATACATTGATTTGGGATACTATAAGTACCATTATTCCATCTTTCACTTTATCATTATACAGTATTATCCTTTTCACTAGATTTTTTAATCCTTGGGCTGATAACATTTAAACAGTAAATTGTTTTATTTTAGATTTTAAGAATTGAAAATTCATTACTATAATATTTTATTATCATCATTTTATGACCAAAATTTTTTATCCATGATTTTTATCAATTGGATTTATTTTTTGTGATAATGTAAAAAATTAAACTCATGTTACTGTGAATCGGTTTCTAGTATATTACACTAGAATAGATTCAAGGGATATAATACTAAAGGATAGATCAGTTTAGTAGTATGGAAGAACAATATACACATGTGATTATTATTTTATAAATTGTAAATATAAAATAAAATTATGTAATATAAAACATTCTCCATCCTCGAACTCACATAATGAATACATAAACATGTCATGCGGAATGGAAGAAAACATAATGGTGAGATCAAATAATTAGAAAGGTTTACATAAAGTGAAATATATAATGAGTAAATAATCTATAATCAATACGGGAAAGTAATTAATTGAAAATATAATCAACTTAATCTATAATATGAGAAATAAAATTCATCCATGTATAATATTAAGGAAAATATATCTTGGGTATGAATAAATAAATTTTCATTGAAGGAAATAAATAATGTTGTATGTTGTGATCTCAAACATAATTATCTCTATACTGTCCAAGCCTTATGCCAGATAGATTAAACGATGGGTCGGGATACACCAGAAAAAATTTTAATTTTGAAAATTAATTTGTCTCAAGAGACTCAATGATGCATCGAGGGGATATATAATTGCAAACCCCACTCATCATTATAATTTCAATGAATTTATCATATATATAATGGTAAATTTGATTCATGAACAATATTACTTATCAAAAAAATTCTATATTTAGTAAAAAATATTGAATATCAATATTCCCTCAGTTTTTCAAATAAGATTCAAATTAATACACCATATGTAGAAATGGTATACTGGTTAGGAAATTCTAATATCCAAAATATAAATAATATATATATATATAATATAAATTTATATTACATTATTTAATTTAAAGTGAATGTTTCAATAGAAATATGACAACCACAAAATTAATAAGAGATAGAAGATGTCCATCGATTCAATGGAAACAACATTTAGTAATAAAATAATTTCACTCAAGTAAATAAGGAAGATAGAATAATGATTTTAGTATAGTATTACATTAAATAATTTAATTTTTAAAAAAATTGAAAAAATTATTAAGTGGATAAATATCACCAAAAGGTTTTAGTAGAGGAAATTTCTATTAATATAGTATACCTTTAAAAT
Source organism: Viscum album (assembly GCA_963277665.1). NCBI lineage: Eukaryota > Viridiplantae > Streptophyta > Magnoliopsida > Santalales > Viscaceae > Viscum > Viscum album. The sequence continues at coordinate 1,146,301,072 of OY728121.1, read as the reverse complement.
ACATTCATTTTGAATTATTTTAAAGAAAGTCAAAAAAAATTCATAAAATGATAAAAATATTCCTTTATTAAATTTTGAAAATTCTCTTATAACATAAAACTTCTTTAGTAAATAATTTTACTAAAAAATACGTTTTAAAAAAGTTGAAAAAATTCACATGGATGAAAAATATATCAGAGGAGTGGAGAAATAAGATCAGTTTTTTTTAATGATATATTTTCTTCATTCAATTGATATATATAATAAAATATAGTATAAATAAATGAATATTTTTAAATATTAATAGTATAATAAAATATATGGCTTTTATGAAAAAAACATTATAATATATCATCAATGAAAATAAAAACAATCCTAATAAATGATATTGAAAACTAAATAATTACGTCTCTAGAAACATTAAAAATTAACCCCCTGGAATGAATAAATGTTAATTGATACATTAATAATCATTATTATATAGTTATTCATGTTAAATATTTCAATGGTTCAGCATATATAGCACATAAATGTAAATAGGGGAATAATAATAAATACGATTCAATGTATTGGAGTTTGAGAAGAAATCCATTACCTTACACATCACTTAAGTTAACCATGATATAACATCTATTATAATGTTTTTCGAATTATTATTAATTTATATCATAACCATATTCATATATATAATATAATTAATTACCCATTCATAGTATCTTATTCCACATTAACTAATAATACTATATTATTACCATTATTTCGAGTGTTTACTAGTTCTTTTTTCATTCATCTTTTTTCATGAATGTTTTGGTTCATGTGAATATAATATATCCAAATCAGATAAATATTTATCTATTATGATTATCATATTTATTATTTTAAAATATATTTATAATCATCCATCAAATTTTGATATAGAGGTTGATTCACATCGCTCCAAGGTGATGGTAGGTGGTAAATACAGACACACACGTAATATCATCATTCCCTTAAATAGATGAAATGTTAGTAATTGGATGATATATTAATTTTATAAAATAAATATTATGTAATATTTATCATATATATTAATTATTTACATCATTGCAGATATCCATGTGAGTGGGTGATGTAAAATAAATTACATCGGTTTACTAGGAGGTAGTTAACTATACAGACGAGTGAAGATTTTGTTTCTGATTTGATTGTGAAGGATATGGATAAATATCATGAAAACAACATAATAACTTTTCAATATATTTTACACACTACTGTTATTGTATTCTAATTTTTTTTAATTATTTGAAGGTGGTAAAATAATAAGTAAAAAAAGGGCACGGTGAAGATGATAATCTTTTATTAGAGAAACATCCATTTTATATCATATTAATAATACTAGGGTTCATATTTTTGATAGAAAATATACTATATAAAATTTATACGGACATTTGGGAGATATTTGTTTATGTGTTGGTTGAGCTAAATGGATCAAGAGGTTTGAAATGTTAGGGGAAATGTTCCCTTTTATAATTGTAGTGAGTGGCACACATGTAACTTTCAAAGATCATAAATGATATTAAGTCACATTCCTGGGAAAATAGCTCTAAAATGGATTATATTATGAATTTAAAAGGATAATAGTTAAATTAAACCAACAAATAGGGTTTTATAATTTTTTGGTCATTTTAAACCTTATCTTTTTAGGTTAACCCCTGGTAAATCTGTTTAAACCTTAATAATGGTGATTTTTTTAATATTTTTAATATTAATAAGACCAAAATTTAATGTGACATTAATAAAAAAAATATATTATAATTGTAAATATCAAATCCATTATATAAATTTCAATTCAACAAATCTGAAAATTTTAATTTCAAAATAATCCCACAAAACCTGTCAATAAATGGTATAAAAATGAATTTTCCATGAATAAGATGATCATACATTAACAATATGAATTATATTCATTATTATATAGACATATATTCATATAATTACACTTATATATAATTAATTTTAATCATTCATAATGAAATAATTTCTTAATTTATTAAAATAGAATAAAATTATATTTTTGAATACAATTTTCTAGATATTATGCCTTTTTCCTCTAAATGATGCTATATTCATTTATATCAAATTGATAGTAATTAATTTTTCAGTAATACATATTATTAACAATTTATTATAAGATTAGAAATAGTTAAGTTATAAATTTATAATTATTCATATATGTTTATTTCTTAGGTAATGTTTCAGAAACTCACTCTGTGTTTACATTGACATAGTTAGATTTAAACCAGTATTCATCAAGTCAAATAAGAATATCATTCCTTGTTTTTATATTATACTTTTATAAAATATAGTTTGCATTGACAATAATTTAATCATTGGTGTTTCAATATTCCCTCTTATAAAAATATCATGCTAAATATTTTCATATATATTATATTAAAAACAAATTAGCGATGTTATTATTCATAAAATCCTCTAGTTCCCTTGTTTCATACTGCATTTTCTTATTTATCTAAAGTACCATTACCATTATATTAGTGAAATTCCACAATTCATTACTCTAGCATCAGAAAATCTGCATTTGACATTCACTATATGATAGATCAGGATCAAATTATGTTTTTAGATGTGAGAACATAAGTTAGGTCTCACATGTAGTTTAAAAATAATGATATAAGAGACACATTATCTAATTTAGAGGGATTTGGTGGAAGTTCCAATTAATAATCCATATCTTCAAGTGTTTTCCAAATTTTAGAGGGTCCAATGTACCTGGATCTTAGTTTTCCCTTCTTAACAAGTCTTATAACACCCTTCAATGGAGATAGTTTTTAGAAAACATGAACTCCCACATGAAATTCCAAATATTTCCTTTGGTAATAGTCATAACTACTTTTAATGATTTAATATAAATTAATAGAATCCTGAATAGACATTACCTTATTTGTTGTCTCCTCAATAATTTCTATTCCTATATGTTTCCTTTCACCAGCATTATCCTAATAAGTTGGAGTAGAACAAAATTTTCCATATAATGCTTCATATGGAGAATTTTGAATACTATAATAGAATATATTATTGTAGTAAAACTATAATAAAGGTAATTAACAATCCCATATACATTTTAATTCATCAAATAATAATAATAACATGTATTTTAGGATATTAATTGACTATTTAGACTTCCCATCATCCTGGTGATGATATGTGGGGCTTAAATGACACTCAGTATCTGAATCCTTCTAACGACTTTTCAATAATTTTAATGTAAAAAATTGAACATGATCAGACATAATTTAATGTGGTATTCCATTATGACTCAAAATATCATTGATATAGAGTTGTGTGTGGAAATAAATATGTAAATATTCACTTATTAAAAAAATGTGAATATTTGTATGAGAAATCAACAGTAACCCTTATTTCATCAACATTTAACGGTGTAATTAGAAACCCAGAGACTAATTACATAGTAAATTCATCCCATTTGCACCTATAAGTAGGCATCAGTTTCACGGCTCCTCTAGGATACTGTATCATGACCTGCACATGTTGAAAAATAAACTATCTTCGTATATAAATAGAAATTTCCAAATTCATATTATCCCACATGATACATTCAATCAAATCCCTTGACATTTGTGTTTTAATAGAATATATAAAGAAATTTGAGCAATTATAATCATTAAATAATTCCCATTTTTAGCTCATCTGCACATGGAATACATATATTATTTCCAAATATATAAAAAACATATTCATATACAATGTTATCCTCATACAAATTATTCATGACGTTTATTTTCTTCTGAAAATCCACATCATTTGGCTATGAACTATTTATCTTTTCCAGTAATGATATTTTTGAAATATGTTTATAATATAGTGTTCTTTATACCATCATTAATAATTACCATATCCTTATTTACAAAATCTATGTCAATGAGATGCCAATGAATCCTAATTTTGGAGAGGACTCCAGGATCTTTCGGGTCAATTCTTCTTCCACATTCTTTTTCATCACAAGGTGGTAGTGTATATATCAACTATAATCCATCAGTATTATGGGCCATCACCATTTCTTCATGCTGATCCAATTCTATTAAAATATATATTTTAAACTTTTATGTTCTATATATATCTGACATATTTAACTAAATACATAATTTATCTATATATTCAAATAAAAGATTATGGTTTCCATATCAAGACCATGAGTTGTATAGTTATATTAATGAGTATTTAACATCCTTGATTCATAGGAAATAACATTATCATTTTTCATAAGGACACAACTAATCCCTTCATCGGTGCCTCATTATACATAAATATTCCATCACTTCTTGATGGTAATGAAAAAATTAGTGCATTATCTAATCTCCAAATAAATTTTTCAATACATTATTCATATTAATTTTTCCATATGAATGTAATCTATTTAAATGTATCCTTGTTTAATAGGTTATCTAATTATGATTTTTTAAATCAAATTATCAATAGTAACCTACAAAACCAATGAAATCTGACACTTAGTCATGTTCGATGGTGTAATCCATTATTGGAATACCATTTTCTTTCTCACACCATTTCAGATTCCATCATTGGAGATAATATGTCCTATAAATAATACTAATTAAATACATAATTCCAATTTCCAATATTTCCCAAATAATAGTTTGCTACTATCTGTCTCAATAATGAACCACTAGTGATTCTCATTGTCCACAATGCTATTAGAATACACCAGGATATAATAAATAAATAACAAAAAATCCACATGATTTTACCTGAATACATTATTCATTGGATATGTAAAAATAGAAAGTAAAATATTCAATCCAAAAAGAATTACTATAAAATCATAAATTCTATACTTCAAAAAAATTATATATTATGAATAACATCAATATCTACTAACAAATTTTAAGAAAAAAAATGAAAGTGAACGATTAAATAATCTTGAAATCTATTTGGTTGATCTAATAAATCACTAATATGAGGTAAATAATAATTTTTTTTATCCAAAAAATAATTATTTACCTATAATCAATTTAGACCATCATAGATCCATCTTTCTTTTTAATGAAAATAATTGGGGATCCCCAAAGGGAAACTCTAGGCCATATAAATAACTTATAGCACAAATCCTCTTGTTAATTCATTAAATAAAATAATAATAAAAAGGATATTCTATTGGGATTCATTCATATAGTTATTATATCAGTGATAGAATCAAGGGAAAGCTCATTTTCACACTTTAGTAGATGTTTAGGGAATTCATCAAGAAATAAATTAGCATATTCTTATAAAATATGTACATCCTCAATATTAATATATTTTTTCATCTATATAATTTATATGCTATTATTCCCCATGAATCTCATTCTTAAGATCTACTAGGGGTGGATCAATAAATCAATCAAATTATGATTTCTCTAAAATGAAGATAAATAATTTCACATCTTTAACACGAATCAAAATTTCCTTCTCTTTGTAATAAAAATTTTCAATATATTTTGAATTCAATTCCATGAAAATGAATAAATAAAATTCAACTACAGGTATAAAAATAATATTATTAAACAGATAATGTTTACATCCCATAATGGTAATGACATGACATATCCTTGTTGTTGTGATATGTCCATAAATATTTTTCTCTACAAACCCACTTCTAAAAGGGTCTTGGGATATAAATAATTTTCATAGAAAATATTGATGATGTAAAATCGTATGATGATCCAGATCAAACCATTCTATGAGTTTTAAAATAAGATTAAAGTACCTGTCAACACCTCATTAAGAACTAAAAAATATATATTTGTAACTTCAAAAGATTGAAATTATTCCCTTAGCCTCTTCTATGGTATATTCCTTTGAATCATATGAAAATAGATTGAAAAATTCAAATGTTCATTATTTTTAATTTCAAGGTTTAATTGGTCTCTTTCTTTCCTTTAAATTATTTGTCCAAATGAACCTTATCTATTCACATATATCAACCTCACATAACCTTAATGAATTTTCTCGGATATTTCTTTCCCTGATTTTTAAATAATGAAAATTGCCTCATTATTTTTCTTCATTGAGGAATTACCTTTTACTTAGTTTTTATATAACCATTTCATTATTTATTTCCCCAAAATATATAAAATATAGAAAACTAGTCTTATTTTTTAATTGGACATAAAACTATGAAATCATATAATTCTAACTTATGTGAAACACGTGTCTTTAAAATAATTGGCTAAACACCTCCAAAGAAATATTAAATATTTTTCCCAAATTCCATGGTTCAGAAAGGGTTTAAAATTCTAAGACAGTTTGAATTTTTTTCTCTATTGTTTGATGATCCATCTTGTAAACTAGGAACCAGAACATGGTGCTGAGTGGTTCAAATATCTAGAATTTGTGTTTTTTATCCGGTGTAAGTATTACTGGAAATTGTGTTAGGATCCTGGAATTTATAAAAGTTGGAAATGATAGTGTGGATTCTAAAAATCATTTTAATAATCCATTCTTGTCATGAATACCATTCACGACAGTGCTATGTTTCATGTTGTTTATCCTACCAGATAAAAGATGTGATCACCAAGGGGTTTACCAAGAGGAATTCATGTCATGAATCTTGTTCACATTGATAACCTTGTTCATGTTGTTATAATGGTTCACATTTTGAAACCTATAGGGATTGATTTTTAAAAATGTTAAACAGGGGCATGCCCCATTTTTTCATTTGGAATGTAAATGGTTGAATAGGAAGCTCTTATCTCTCACTCCTCTCCCACTTTTAGTCACTATTCATGGTGACCGTGGATGTGATTCGACCACATCAATAGGTAATATCATCCTATATATTTATTAAATGTTATTCATAACCTATAATTCTAATTTTGAGAGTTTCCCATTAGGGTTATTTGGTATTTCCACTAGGTAATGTCGGAATTGATCATTTCAAATGTGGGTTTAAAGTATACCTAAGGATATGAAATTTTGGAAGGTCTTCTAAACATCACATCATGTGTATTGGTAAAGGTATATCACTACAGTGCTTTTCTAATGCATTAAATCATAAATTAAAATTTGCGAGTAGTATTTTTATACCATTGGTTTGGGATTTTCTGAGGAATTTTTTCATGGGTACATGGTTGAGCTTCAACACATGGGAACATATATTATTATTGAATGATATGCACTTGTGAGATATGCCATGTTATAATTTTTTTGTTATCTTTTTTATAAATTGAGTAATGATGAAATTTAATTTATAGACTATAAATGATTTTTACAACATTGTGATGGATATTGGAAGATGATGTACCTTTTCTCAACCATTGACAATCATGGATGGAGTTTCTAGGTTCTCTTTATAACTGGATTAAAGCACCCAAAAGGTAGCTGGTATAATGTACAAAATAAGAGTATTTATACATGTATTTATAGTATGTGTATTCTTTTTATTTACCTAGTGGTATATTACCCTATTTTTATTACCCCAATTAATTTTTAAATAATTTTATTTATTACCAATTAAATGGATGAATGCTTGGGGTCACCAAGAAACATTCTTCTATTCCTTCATGCTTTTTCATATCACTTGGGTCAACAGTCCCCTATGTGATGCCCATACTTATGATATGACCTAGGGATTCCATGTATAATTACTCTAATATCATAATCTTTGTGTTGATCCCAAGGTTCATACCCTCTATTATGTATTAACTTAGTAGAACCCCATATAAGATAACACTACTTATGATTTCCCATAATGATTTAAAATCTAATTCCTCTAATGAGTACTAACCTAGGGGGAGCCAATGGTTGCAATAATGTTTGAAAAAACCCAAAGCTAGTATGACAAGGGTTTGGGTTTAGATAATAGAATGTGTCCCCTTCTGACCCAAAACAATCATGTAAACCCTTATTTATATAGCTATACTTGGAGTATTATCTATTCAACCACTCACACACTTGTATTTATGAATTAATTTTGCTGTTATTGATGTGTAGATGATTACTAGAGGTGCTTCTTAGATATTCTATTATGAACCACTTTGTTTTACTTTTATCTTATTTGGATTCCTAGACATACTTCCTAGGATATAGTAATTAAAAATTATTATATTATTGGGATTCCCATATGTACTTAATGAAATCTAAATTCTGATCTTTTGGATCAAATATTATTAACAACATGCAAAAACATGCCTCATGGGATCCTACTTCTAATCCTTTTTATTTGAATGCTTTATTATTATGATGCCTGAACGTACTACCTATGACTCAATTGGTGATACATTTCTATTGAATAATATTTTTTCATTATAATAAGAGGAAAATCTTATAATCTTGTTTATGAGACCTATTTTTTGAATAGAACTACAACTATTTCTGGATTTCTGATTGTCACTTGAATTCCTCCATGTATGAATATTTTAGATGTAGGTCACTATTTTTGACTCATATCCCATCCTATATGAGTTTATTCTAAGAATGTCTAGTATGTTGTCATTCTAGGTGATTCCAATGGTTTTTAGGTTGATGTGTTCCCCTCAAGTAGTGAGATATTGATGAGTTCCTCAAATATTGACTTTATCTCTTCATTTTATGCCTCAAATACTCTCTAAGTTCGATGAAATTTCTAATATAGTATCTCTCATACTTGTTTGGGGATAAGGATTTTGATGAATTTGTTGAATAATTACTTCTTATTAAAATTTATTTTGAGAGTATTCCATTTACATTTCCTATCCAGAATCTACCATAGGGGTTTCTAAAGATGAAATTTCATGATTGCCTATGGTTTATGACATAGGAATTCTTCATATGACTAGATTAGTTGCCGATTGTGTACTATACCATCTAGATCAATGCCTTATTTTCAGGATGTCTACTTGATAGATGTAATAGTTCATCTTAGCTATTAATAGTATGTATAAGTTATCTGAGGAGCAAAAAATGTGTCCTTATATGGTGATGCATATTTCTCTGAGAAATTATAACACTGGGTGAATCGTGTAATTTTTTATTATCATTTTATCCCTAATGACAGAATTAAAGATACATGAATTTAGTGGTACGACATCCAGTTTAATTTTTTATTCATCAGATTTCTAGGAAGGGCCAATGATTGTCTATGATGTGATTCATTTTACATGTCACCTTACTCATATATATATCTATATATATATGGGAATATATGGCCACACATATAAAAATATAAATACATGAATTTACCATTTTTTAGTTGTGCTCAGCTAGGTTGAGCACTTTCCATGAGCATTCCTTGTACGACATTGTCATTCTACTTCAATCGAGTAGTTATTATTATAATAATTATTAATATCCTTATGATTATCACACATATACATAAAATTCATATTATTATATATGTATGAGACTTTTTTGGCCATTCTCTGTGTTTTTTTAATCAAAGACATCCCTGGGATCCATTACACTGGAGTACCTTGGAATATAATAACATTATTGTAGGCACAGGTTTTGGATGAGGCCTGGGATCAACTGAGCAGGATGACTCAGAAATGTATATAAAGACCTGGTATGTGGGTTGGCTTAGAGTATGTAGTGGACCATTTATATTTTGTTTATTTTTCATTTATTTACTCCTATAATGTGATTGTCCCATTGGGATATTAATTCTTTATGTGTTCACATATCCATTCGGGCTATTAAGATATTCCATTTATTGCAATAGCATGATAATTTTTTGGTTTATTTATTGTTTTTTCACAATATTTATTTACTTCATTGGATTATATCTTTTTATTTCAACTATTTTTTACACAAATATCATTGAATAGTCCCCCCATAGACACATTGGTGTCATTGTTATTTACATTAAATTGTATTACTATTTGGAATATGGTATACATGAGTATTATGAAATTTTTTAAATATTTAAGGGATATGTGAATTGGGTATTAAGATCACTTTTTTTAGTAGAATTTCTAGGTTTCTAAGAATATGATATTGATGTTTTAGATATGAAATGTTACAGTTTTATAGGACTTTTACTTAAATATATGCACATGTTTTATAGATTTTACGATTTATTGATGGATATCTGGTTCCAGTTTATTGGAAAGAGGATTGTGTTTGATTTTTACTAATTTATTATAAAAAAATCAAATCATGAAACTTATTTGGCATGTACAATTCACATGATATAGGATTTCTTGTGTGTTACAATTACTGATGATATATACAAATTTTTTATGTGTCAACAACATACTAAATGGCATTTCCACATAAAGGTTTTTGGTTTCATTCTACTCAATAGATCTGATATGTATATATTTTCTTCATGTGGAAGGATATCTGGATCTATAGTGAGACATTTTATAGTGAGTTTTATGACTCATTCCTTGTACAGTAGAGGTGAATTGACCCTATTTGGTCTATAGGGCAGTTGATTCCCATGTTTTATATCTCTTTATGATTTTCTTTCATAAGTTCTATTATTTAATGTGTCATTAACAAACTATATGGTTACTTCTTAAATATATTGGAATGAAATTTTACATGATAGGCCTTCATTTGTGGTTATCTATTCGGATCACTGAGTATGATGCTGATAGGTACCATGATGTTTCTTGTGAACACGACCTAGTGAGGTTATTACCATATAAAGATTCTGTATTAGTGTTAGGTCAATATATATTCTATGATATATCATGATACTCTAGGGTTATTCACTTATTTTGATGGTTTGAGAGGATCAGGGCATTGTGAAGCCAATTTTTGAATGTTGTAGCCCTTACAGATCAATGTTTTATTTACCAATTTGTGAGAGAGTCAATATTAATGATAGATAACCTATTCAATGAACAATTCATGATTTAAACACCTTGAAATGTGACCTTATTGATAGGTTTAACCTTTGTGGTAGGTGGTAAGTCCTAGTGACCCTCTTATGAGACTAGATCATTAGGGATATGTGGATGACCTAGAGAACCTTATATGTGGATCACTCCCGTATAAGATATTATTATTTTTTTGATTGAGGGAATAATATGAGTGAGTTAGGCTGAGGATTTTGGATTCCTTTTAAGGAATTGAGCCTAGTTATATGCTAGTTTTGAGATCAATTTGTGTTAGGTTCTAGAGTTTTTAAATATAGGCTATATTGTGCCTTGTTCCTATGATATCACTAAAGAGTAATTGTGTATCGAGACGATATTTTATGGGAATAACTATTTGACTTCGTAGCCCAGTCAACCAGGGGTTGAATGGTTGGTACATAAATTTCAAAAATTGACACCGATTGAATGGAGGTCATGGAAAGTATATGTGGAACAAGTGAGGTTACTTGTTTTTAAGAGGAGTTCCAATGAATATACTGGCATGTTAATAATAAGGTGTAGTGTAGCAATGTTATATTTTCAATGTTTTATGAATGAATCATGCTTGTGTTAGTTGAGTGGGTATTATTGGATGGTAGGAAATTGAACACCAGATTCATTGGATGAATTTGTACACAATATATATATGGTGCCATTTAAATATGAAGTGGTGAGTGGTTGGTTGAAAGGTGAGGACAAATGGGTTTGAAAATAAATTTTATAATCTTGGTATTAGAGATGTTTTGAAATAAAATGAGAAATACCCCTATATGGAAGGGTATACATCAAGGACAAATTAGGTGTCAAGAGGGAGAGGACACATTGTTGGACCTATATAAATGTTAGAATGTCTAAGGATTTTTAAAATTCTTGGTTAGCCTATTTAATGAGATTATTAAACACATATCGATGAAATCTTATCATAATCCTTGTTCGAGATCATCAATGCCTTTATATTGACATCATCTTGAGTATTCTAAGAGATGTAGGCTATAACATGATCTATATAAAAATATATTTTTGTTTTGATGGTAAATTTGTTTAGCTATCACTCTAGGAGTGGTATAATGTATAAAATATGGCGTTTAGTATACCATTGGACATTTAAATGTGGTGACCCTTGTTGTTTTTTTATATTCATCATTTTCTATGGGTAAATTGTTTTGAATTATAACCAGATATGGGTGAAGTTTATTTGAATCATATGTGTGAGTGACTATATAACATTTCTAGTAGTTATTTTCAGTAATAGACAAGAATGTGAAATGGTTATAGAGGATTCATCCCATTAATTTAATGAATACTATGCTCTAAAGGCGAGGAATGGGGTGAGACATATCGGTGTATGGTGTTTTGGATTTTAGATGTGTTAGATAAATGGTACTACGTATACCTTAATTTCATAGTAATTTTTAGGTGCAATTTTCAATATGGACTTAGGCAGTGTCTGAGATCAGGTGTTGGCATGTGATAGCTTATAAATATCGATGGGAATTAGAATAGAAATGTATTGTTATGTGGGTTATGTAATTAAAATCAAAATTTCACTGGAAGTTTGTGTCCAGATTCAGTGAGTAGGCCCGAAATGATCTCTATATTCCTTGAGATAAAGGCCTTTAGAATCTATTTTAGTGATTCTCCGCTTCTAAATCCATGATTCTTTGAGTATATTCAGCATTAGGGATTAAAAATTAGTTATTTTTTATAGATATATGTGGTTATTAAGGACAAAAACATCCATTCCATTGGTATGTTATGGGTATAGTATGAGGGTCCATAGAGGTTTCCAAGGAAATTATTATGCAACCAGACTAAGATAGATTAAAGAGAATTTGGTTGCTTAGATTTAATCAGGGATCAATAGAAGTTTCCTAATGTGGGATAGGATGCTTCAATTTTAGAATTTTTCTCTACGTGGCATTAGGATGAACTGATAAATATTTGATATGAAATTACAAGGGTTGAAGTTCCATGTTTTGGAATTTATTGTTTAAAATAAAACCTATGACGGGCAGAACCATAGGTTGATTGATGGATGAGATAATAAAATAAACATGTATTGGGAAAGAATAGTTAATTTAGGTAGCGTATTTATTATTCTTCTATATTTATGATATTTGGAATAGGGTTTTTTGTCAGAAATTGTATTTTCAAAAGGTTCACATGGATGCATGTTGGGTGTTCTGAAACGTAATGTGGCTATCTGAGTGGGACATGAATACCCAATTATGTCAAGGGTTTTGATTTAATATTTACAAAGGATTATAGAGGATGTTAATTTCTAAAGTGGGGATATTTTTGTTTCCTATATTATGGATTGGGTTGAATATTTCCATGAAGTTTGAGGTTTTCTCTCCATTGGTGGTTGATCCACCTTTTCAAAAAAAATTTGAAGAAGGTTATTAGTGATTGAAACATCTGGTCATTCTTTTTTTTTATTTTTCTAATTGTAGAGTGGTTGAAGGATTCAACAAGTTGATGGTGACATATAGTGGCTGGAGTTGGGAATATATTTATCAAAATAGAAGTCATGATTATATTATTAAATGTTTTTGACCCATTAAAATTTCTAAAATTGAGGAAAAGCTACAAATTTAAAGGTGATTTCTTCCAATAGAGTAATTGTGAATGCCCATTTCGAATGAAAGGATGATAAATTTATTCATAATATATCTTCTCATATATGTAACTTGTTGAACAAGTCCTTTCTATTTTGTGGGAGGGTCAATGTGGTGAACTGTGTTCTAACAACCATTTAGAATCACATTATTTCTATGTCCAGGGATCTGAATTGATTCATTGGAAATCAGGATAAAAATTAACTTTGATTTGGGATTAAAATAAGGAAGAAATGTTCTATTGGGCCACATGGGGTCACCAGGTGAGACAAACCACTAAATGGGTGAACAAAAGAAGTATAATGGATGTCAATTAATGCTTGCGGGAAAGACTTCGATGGGAGAATATTAATGGTAAACCCCTCTAGAAAAAAGTTATTAAAATATAGGTTCATTGAGGATAATAGGGATTTAGATGACCGATCAAAGAGAGTTCTATGCTAAATGAGATTCATGGTCAATCATCTGGTCATTTTAAAGGACATAACACATTAGGTGGCATTAAAAGACATTTCATGTATAGGGAAGATAATTGGGAAGGTGATGTTTTGTTTTTTAAGGTTTCCCAGTACTTAATATTTACATTAGATATGTGATCCTATATTTTGTGTTCTGTGGTGTTAACTATTCCTTTGAGAAACTGGTGTTTCATGTGTTTATTATCCTAGATTAAGTATGCGATATATTTGGATTATTTCAGATGATGTCTAGCCTTTTTTTGATAAAGAATATCACAACCTGACATAAGAGGATTTTGAGGGGGATGAATGGGTAATAAATATTTTATTTAATAATATACTAACTAAAAATAGCATCATATTTTGGATGATATAGAATCTTAAAATTCTCATGTTGGATAACATTTATGAAGTAGGAGTTCTCTTGCAATATCTATGTTGGTGATTGATTAATCCATGTTAAGAATCATTCATCCATCATTTTTTAAATGATAATGCTCTAGAATAATCTTGAACTTTATTTTTCAATTTATGATAATTTTTTAGTTATAAATGATACATTTCTTCTCGTGTTATTTTTTCTAGGTGTATAATCATAATGGTAGTGATACTAAAGCTCATCGTGTGGTTTTTAGTTTAGTTTTCTGGATACTTTGAGAAGCTAATAATAAATCATGAGAAGAAAGGAATTGACCCCCACTTGATATCATGGTATAAGTGAGAAAACTATTTTTTGAATTTTTAACACTTTTCATAGGGTGTGGCTTGGGTATTTTATTATAATAATTCTCCCTCGACATGGTCATTCTCTCGGGGCTCTTACACCTTCTTATTCATGATGATAGGTGAGGTGAGAGCCTCTTATTTCAGGTTTGAAATTGAATGCTAATGGATCTTGTATTGATAGAAATATGAGGGTATGGGTTGGTTCATCATGGTGGGGGATTATTTATTCTTTATTTGAGTGACCTTAATGGTATGAGAATCTCTATGGGGGTACGGGTAATGGATCTCAATAGTATACTTTTGATATATAAACATCACAAAATTTGTGCCACTCTTATAGAATCTAATTCTAAACCCATGGTGGGGTGTCTAAATTGGAACTAAAATATTCAATGTTAATTTATTTATTAATTTAACTATGTAATATTTGAATTTATCAATGTAAAAAAATTCAGTACATGGAGGTATGTGAATTTTTTTGGCTGATATCCTTATAAGGAAGGGGATCTCAAGTGTCATAATCTCTCGTTATCATTATACTAGATCTTTTTATTTATACTGTATGTCCATTATTTAGATGATTTCCTTCATATTCTTCAAATTCTCCCTCTATTAGGATAATGTTACTTGATGAAAAACTTAATTTTGAGTGATAAATTAAAGAATGTTGAATCAGGTTCCATAGGAAATGTTTTTGATGATTGGGATGTTGTTAAAATATAGAATAGGGAGCTAGAAGCTAAGATAGAATGTATCAAAAAACCTCACTAAATTTTTCATGGTAGAGAAAAATATTATAATTATATAACTATAAATAAAATATGATAAAATACAAAAGGACTATTATATAATGGTCTTATTCCAATAATGTTTAAAAATATATTGGTGAAAGGAAAAAACATATGTATTTCATCTATAAATTTTGTTTACATGTAGCACTTTTAGCCATTATACATCTGATTTTTCATTAAGTTCTAGTCAATATCTTGATCATAAGAATAATTTGTTATCTATCTCTTCTTTTAAGGATAAATTAAACAAACCTAGAGTATCATTGGTTCCTAAATGAAGATATACAAATTTTTGTATAAAAAATTTTGTTTTGGTTCCAAATTAATGTATTTTTTATTATGATGGACATAATGTATATGTATTATAGTTTCATTATATGGTATGGTGACCTATGATTTTATGTTTATTTTATTTTTTTCAGTAATAATGAATAATCTATTTTAATTGTTTTCCTACATGCACTTAAATAACTCAATTAATGCTAGTGACTATATGACATATATATTTTCTTTTTATGGGAATGTGTCTAATAGATATTTATTTTCAACAAATTATAAATATTTTATTAATTATTTAAACACTATTAATCTATTTTTTGGATAATATTATATTTAAATATTTTTTATAGGTTTTCTTTCTATTTTTAACTGTTGGAATTCATTGTTTGTATTAACTTGTTTCGTTATTCAACTAAATGAAGCTAAAATTACGAGGGATATTTATAGTTTCTAGATAATTTTATTTTTTGAACTATAATTGTAAAATTCATTAATTAATGGGGTCTATCTTCTTTTAATCTGTTTATATTTTATTTCAACCTCATCATACTAAAAAAAACCTTTTTTAAATCATCCTTAAATATTTAAGATGTTCAAATATGGTAGTTTTGAATCATGATTCCAGTATACTATTTGGGGGAAAAATAATTATTTTTTTATTAGAATGTTGTTTAATAGGCGAGTTATGGATTTTTTTATTTTATATAATTTAATATTTCCATTTTAAATTTTTTTTCCTATTAAAAAAGGGGGATAATTTTTTATTAATATTTAATTTTTTAATTATCTTAAAGAGGATATTATTGAGTGTCTCCTTCTGACATTGTTTATTCGTCGATAATTATAATTATCCACATTATTTATATAATTATTTTATGTTATATATGTCCCTCACTATACATATCTCTATGGATTCTATGTTTGTTGTTATAATTTAATCTTGAAGAAAATAATGATGTTGAATTTTTTTATTAAATATTAATCAATTATTTTTTTGTTTATAAATGAATAATTTTGTATATATTCTATAATCAATTACCAATTTTTTTTATTTAGATTATATTATGGGTTTCTATTATAATTATATGCTACAGAATTTTTCTAACAAAATTTTCTTACATATTCACATGGAGATGAAAAAACTATACCTTTGGATTTTTGGGATAAAATAGAATCATATGAATTCTAGGGTAATATATAAATTATATTACAATATGAATTTATTATAACTTATAAATCATATTCATAGCACCCCGAGTTTCAGCTACTTGACCCATTATTTATGTATTTTAATTATATATAATGATTCAATTATACTTTGGGAGGTCAGAAATAGTTTCTTCATGCTTTTGCATGATTTTACAAAGGAATAGATTTTGATAATGGATAGTAGAAAATATTAATATCCTTAAATAAACCTTGTAATGGAAGGCAGTGAGCACTATGTAGGTGAATGGTTGGCACACAATTTGGTCAAACCAGGAAAATCTCCAGGGGGACTGTTTAATGATGGATAGTGGGAAAATAATTGCTCACACAAGGTTTTTCAAATCACGTGACAAAAAAAAATTGAGGGGTTATCTTGAGATAATATCTCATTAATGGTTAGTTCAAGGTTTGGCTATCCATGAACTGTGACTGTGCACTGTGTAGTTTTAGACATATAAACTTTGGATCTAATATGAATTAAGTCATGGGACCCCGTTTAACTTCTTAATCATTCATAATTCGATGTTTCGTTTCATACAAAGGCTTGGGAGGTAATTTCCTTCAACCTGGGGTCAATTTTTAGGTGATTCAAATACAATTGGAGATATCTATTAATCGATATGTCTCAGTTCTTTATCGTTTTTCTTATATCATTTCTATTTCTCTATCTCATAAATATAAATGTAATCTTTGGGGGATAGATCTGTGTTTTTTATGATTTTTTTGGATATCATTATGAGTCCTTATTTGGTCCTGGTAATTAATGATGGATCACTATCAGATATAGAGAATCGTTGTTTCATTCTTCATTTTCACTAATGTTTATGAGGTATGTGGATTCCTGAATCCACAAGATTAGAACATGAAGTATTTTCATGAAATAAATTTTTTATAAAATATATTGTGAAATTATCATTTTATTAATGTTGGAAACCTCTTTAGTGATGGTTTTGTAAAAATGTGAAAATTGGATGGCTTTTTGGAAAATTCCATTGTTGATAAATTTTAAAATAGTGATTTTATGATATTTATTTTTATTTTATAATTGGTAATGGGTTTTTGGAAATGGTATAAGGAATGAAATTTTTATAAAATGATTTTTCATTGTTTTTTGAATTCATGTTTGGTATGAGTTCAATTTCATTATAAGTTGCCTATGTGGTTGGGTTGTGTTCTATTGGGGAACCATGTAATGGTTACTATTGACGAATTAGTAGATCGTGGAGAGACTAATCTTGAGTATGGAAGTGTTACATCATAATTCATGTGAGGATGTGTCAAATAATAGAGTGCATATTCCAAACATATTTGAGAATTGTTTTAAAGGATTGTTTTATTTATTTTTCATGGATTTTTTTTTGTGTTTTTATATATAACAGTTTTAATTATTTTAAATTATTTTATAATTATTTATATATAATTATAATCTTTATATAGGTGGAATGATTTGGGAAGTCATTATAATATTTTAATTCTTAGTATTCGCGCATTCCGGGGAAACATTCTTCATTTGAATATGTCATCTATCTGGTCACAAGTAATGCCATGGTGTCTCATTTATTTAGTGATTCTTCTTAATACTGTGGGTATGGATTGTCCGGTTGGATCTTAGTACAGGTTGGGAGTATCTGGATGGATGTCTATGGTGTATTTGGGTTTTTTCTATATTTTTTTTGGTTATGTAACATAGTTCATCTTGTAATGTGCTATGGTTTTGGTTTTGGATATATTATGAGTAGTATTTTGTACTCATTATTTATATTGAATTTGGTTTGGTTGTCTAGTTTTTTAACATGAAAATAATCCCTCAAACATTCTTGAGGCCCATGGAAATTATTTACAACCATCGGGCCTTAGGGATGTCTCCTGAGTCCAATGACACCGACAACCTCTTCAAAAACCAATGTGTGATGGGCGGGATGTTACAATTGGTATTAGATTATGGGTCTCTGAATTGGAAATGTTATTAGTCTTGATTGGTTAATCAATTTATTGTGATGGTATAATGGAGTGGTATTGTTCAGAATTGAAATGTATAATATAAAACTTTATAGCTAACCACTTTATTCTGAACATCAATTTACCATGGTTTTTGGGTACAAGGGTTTCGGTGGGCACCACTAGGTGAGTTTTCAACTCGCCATCTTGGGCATAATTGATGGGAGTCAATGTACCATATTACATATTTATAGAATAATGCATTTTAATATCTATTAATATAATAATAAGATATTAATTTTACATTAATGGGTACTCTCTTCCCCGATAGCGTACTCAACACGCAACAATTAGTTTCTCTAATATCATAGATTACACACCACATTGATTTGTACTGAAAAAAATATAATAAAAATATTATAATTTTAAATGGTAGTTAATAGCTAGAAATTTTATTATAGGGAATGAATAGAATTAAATAAATTATTACTATAATTTTTTTATATGATATTATATTTTTTTCGATTAATTTTAGAGCTTGAAATGATAATGAATCCATTTTTAAGCATAAAGTACTCTAATATTTATAAAATGTCATTTTCACCCTTTTATGGGTGAAACCTTTTTAAATATAGTTTTTACACTTTTATATGTACTATTTTTACAAAATAAACAACTTATATAAAATAGGGTCATCAAAATTTATTTTTGATGATGTTTTGATATTATTCAATTAAAATCCATATTTTAATAAATAGTGAAAAATACTGCATTTAGATTCAAAAATACCATTTCATCTAATTTATTTATATAATTATATTTTCCATTTAAAAATATTAAAAATTTAATTGGATTTGTTTTTTATCATTTATACCAATTTTGGTCATTTGAAACATTTTCACATTGAAATTAGACATAAACACAAGTCAATATTTTGATAGTTTTATTTCTTTAAAAACCCACATTTTGGTTTTGACAATAGAAATTATTTTTAAATTAATAACAAAAAATTTCTATGTTTTGAATTTGGAAAAATATATTCCATATTTTTTATCAGAAGGTGCAAATTTTTTAAAGAGGTTCCTTTTACTTTTTAACACTATGAATAGTAACATCCGTAATTATTTTAATTTAACATGGTTAAAGTGTAAATCATGTATATTACGTTAAATAATAGTAATATAATTATATAAAACTACCCTGAAACGTGTCTTAATAATATTTTATGTGATATTTTTCGACCAAAATCTTCCTTGGGATGATTTTAAGACATAATGGAGCTACCTTGGTGTAATAATTTCCTTTTATAATATTTATTTTAACGAAAAGGGAAATATAACATAAACATGTATCTCCTAAGTAAAAAAATTAATTTGGTTTATAATAATTATTTATTTAAATATAATTATTCATGAGAAATATAAAAATGTTTCTTACATAATGGTATTTTGTTATAATTTTTGGACTTTAAATAAGTAAAATAATTTTTGACACAATGGTAATGCAATGAATACCTTTTTCATGAAATATTCAAATAAATGATATTATAAATATAAAAAAAATTAATATTGAAACGTTTGGTGCCATTAATAATTTCATGGATTAATATTGCATATTATCTTTTATTTCATGATTTTGGTTGAAATGAATCATGGTTTTAAGACTTTACAAAAAATCAATTTCTAAATAGTGTCAAAATTGACATAAATGTGTTTTTAAAAATAATACTATTTTATTAAATGTAAGATTAGTACTGAAAATATAATATTATTCCAAATCACTTATATAATCGAAAAATTTTCATTTAATATCAACTTGTGGTTATATTGGAATTTTATAGTATTTATAGTGACCATATATTATGAAAATACAAAAGATGGGTTAAGAGTTAATGTTTTTAAATAAGGGTTAAAAATGAGAGATATGGTTAATTTTGTGCCCTAAACATCTGTAAAACCTGTTTTATAAGTTTATTCTGTGGAAAAACTCATATTATCCCATAAATATATGACATTTTAATTATTAAACTTCTGAAATCAATTAATAATAAAATAATATTACCAGACTTTCCAAAAGTGCCTCTCCCCCCTCTTATAAAAGGGCAACACTACTACCATTTACACACAACTCCCAATCCACTTTCATTTTCCAAATTACACTCATATAATCTTTCAACATCCCTCCATTATTCCTATAATCCATTACATGGGTTAAGGAAAATCCAGAATGCCTTTTTTCTCAAATCAAAAAGAGTTACCCGATTTAGAGGTAGTGTCTTCTCCCAAACTCATTTCAATTACTTTCCTTATACACTCCCTATTATATTTTTATTATTCGATTTAATAACAACCCCAGTATCATAAATATGCTTTTTTGTTTATATGATATGTATTCTATCTTCACTTACAAACACCTTCATCTAAGGGATACGAACTTACCCTTTCTGTGTACGGTGAACTATTGCCTTAGGAAACGATAATTATTCAATTTGCTACTAACACCTCCCATGGTGTAAATTATGATAAAAATATATTTATATATGTTTTATATTATATTTATATTTTCTATAAGCATCCGTAATTTTTAATTACAAAATACATTTATGCTTTCTATAATTTTTAAATATGATTATTTCTTTTGAGGAAGTGTGGACTATAGCCCCCTTGAAGTTAAATTATCCTTCAGTACACACATGGAATGTGTATGTAATGAGGTTAATGAAATTATGTAACATATATAACATAGATATAATAATGAAATTATAATATAAATATGTATCATTTATTTTTCATTCAATTATTATGACAAAGAAATGAAAGGAGCATCCATGCATACATACAACCTCTTGTCTACATGTATGGTCTATTTCATTTCATATCTCAAAATTTTATGGACTGTTATAAATACATATATAATATATATCGATGATATTTAAATTATGAATAATATACTAGATATGATGGATTTTGGACCACAATGAAAATTTACATCAAATAAGTTTCATTTTGACTCAAGTACTGGATATCGACAAAAAACCAATATAAACATAAATATTTATGTAATTTTTATAACATGGAAATAAGTGATATAAAAGGAATAATAAACATAAAAATGGTTCTCAATAAATTATAAAGTAACCTAAGTTTATTTTTCAGGATCATAATGATTGTACGTGATGATTCAGACTCAATGTAATGGTGTTCCTAAAAATCACCATTTATTTAGGAATTTTTTGATGTTATACACTTCCTTCTTTTATACTATTTACAATAAACCCCATTGACTTTTTATTTCATTATAATCAAGTATTTTGTCTAAACATAATTTTACTAAATGAAAAAAAATGAATTTATTCAACGTATGCAGTGACAATGACTTTTATTTCGTTGTAAATGATATTTGATATTTTGATTATGCTTTGACCTTTAATGTTTTTTTAAAAAGAAAATAAATCCCTTATTTCCTTTTTGGATTTTTTTAATTGAAAATTGTTTTGAATGTGGATTTACTATTTTAATTTCATGAATTTAATTCTTATGATTGAAAATGAAATTTTAATAATGAAATGTTTTGATTGTAATATTTTATGTTTTATGATTATATAATGGTACATAGAGATTTTATTATTGGTTACCTAATAAACCAAAGATGGTTGGTTAACTGATAATCCAACTATGGTAGGTTTTAAAATAAACCAACTAAAAGTGGTTATGTCATAACCTCCAATGCATTGGGTAAGGAAATCAGTCATATGACTATTCCATTTAGTGATATATGTGGAAGTTGGTTGTATGGTTATTCCATTTAAATATGTTTATGTCCCAAGTTACCATTATATGATATAGGTTATTTTACATGGGTTTATTTTAATATCCTGATTAAAAAAAGGCAACCAATGAGTATATATTTAGTGAAGTATATTTACAAATTCATAAAGTTGGAATGTATTACATTATGATAATGTATTTATGATTTTAATGTCCTCTCAAGAATAACAGTTATCCTTCTTTTTGATTCCCTTACTGAAATATATATGTTAATAATAAAATAAATGCATTGGGATTGTACTGACAAGGGTGATGTATCAATTTTTTTCAATCTCATTTATTTTGAATATGGTTGAGAAAGATAGAAATCATCATATAGCTGATTATGAATGTGTCAACATTGAGTTAAATCTCAATGGTGGTGAAACAATTGAGATATTGAAGTTTTATGTGAGCGTGGTTTTTCTATTTAGATATCCGACTATGCTACCATTTTCTTATCATCGAAAAATTATTTATTATTAACACCATTTAAAAGTGTTTATTAATCTAGGAATTAAACAGATTAATGGAGTGAGGAAAGAAAAATAGTGGGTTTTCATAAAAAGGGAACTGGTCGAGATATTTGGGAGATTCACCACCAGTAAGAATATCAAGGTGGGGCCCTAATTAAAGACAATAATGTCACAGTATTTAATGATTATCATATCAAAATGATAGTATATTGTCATTCATTTTGTGAAATGTTTAGAATGAATGGTCAGGAATCATTATTCAATATGGATAATTTTGGATCTTCTCATGATGTTGGATCATTTTATCTATATTTGTGAATCTGTTATGGTGGAGGAATCTTCCAAAACATATATCCAGTAATCTTAAAGGTTGTATGTCATTTTATTCTTGATTTCATCTAATTGTTTCCCTAGGTTTATTTCCCATTTTTTGAAATCCTATAGGTAATCCCTCAGATTCAATTTATGATTATCATCGAATATTATCCAGAAGTAGATGGACAATTTGAAATGATGATCCAAAAATATTAGCACATCCATATTGATTTTGTAATGGATTTTTTTGGCTCATCGGAGGAGAAAATACAATTATTATAGTACCAATTAAATAATAGTAATCATGCCTCAATACATATGGCTTATTTGACGTCATTATTTGGAAACCATGTCACTCTCCTCTATGTTGGGTGTAAATTGTAAAACATTACTGGTTTGACACATCCTTGTGAATGAAACAATAAAAAATATTTATTTGATCATAAATAGGATGGAAATGACTCAGAGTTATCAAAAGTTGTATGAAGGACATCATTAATTGCTGCTATTATTTTAGGTGACTTCTTTTCTATTTTTTAGAATATCTCTATGGTTTTGGGAATCATATTTTGGTAATCTGGGAAAAATATCCTCTTTATAAATAGTACCTATGATATTATTGAATTTCGTAGTGAGGTGGAAGATGAGATGGATTTTCCACCAATGTTCTCTTTAGTGCATAATGTGTTTCATGTATCTAATTTGAAGAATTATAAACCTGATCTTAACTATGTGCTTCAATGGGATCACATTAACCTAGAGTTGGACTCTATATTTCTTAATGTGTTATATAGAGATTTTATAAGTAAGATAAATTCTATATTGGAAAAGGAATCAATCATGATTAGGTTTTATGGAAACATTATCAGATTTAGGATGAAATGAGGGTGTGTGAAAGGGAGATGATGGTGAAATGGAATTAATTCTTCCAAGACCACTCTAATTTTCTACATTATAGGGACACAAAGACTAATGGTTTTGAGAATTTATCACCCCTAATTTCAGGTACATGACCCTTTAATTATGTATTTTCATTATAAATATTGATCATGTTATGTTTTGGGAGGTTTAGAAAACTTTTTTTATTATTTAGAGTTATTCTAGAGGTTCAGACATTTACAAAAACAAGTAGAAACACTACATCACCTCCAAGAAATTGTTTATGGGATGTTAGAGGTCTTTGGGGTACCACAATGTTATAACATAGTTTTTCCAAACTGCGAATATATAAAGTTGAAAATGTGATATTCAAAAAAGTGAGAAAATTGTGGTTTGCATGTGCTTTTTCTAACTGTTCGAGGAATCCTTGGGAGGGGTTGGATTGATATATTATCTTTTCCCCATTTGGACTAACTATACTCCCTAAATGTGTACCATGTAGATTAATATTTGAGTATCATGGATCTAATTCTAATTATGTTCCAAGGACTCTTTTAATTTTCTAATATATAATATTCCCTAACTCATTTGAAGGTATGAGTCACATATTAGAATCCCCAAATGATGGGATATAAAAATATTACACACTGACATTTGTGTTGAACTAATCATCAGAGGCTGATCACAACCCGGTTACCTCCTAATGATATCACGTGAGAAATTTATCTACAATAATTAATATCATAAATATTTTGTTTGATCTAAAGACATTCTCAACATATTCTCACCATTGGAGATTACTGATCGAAACATTGAAGCAAAATTTTTATAGATCATCCCCAAAATCGTTAAAAATCAATAGGATCACCGATAGTCAAAATTCGTGTACTATTATAGAATTATGACCATTCCATTAACTCTCTGATGATCACTGCATCCCCTTTATTGTGATTCATAATAGTGATCTCAATCCATGATCACGAATCTATAGCCTCTCTCTCAAGAATTCCTAAGGGAGAAAAAGAAAGAGATAATCATTGAATATTATATGGCGAATTTCTCTCCACCTCAATCTATAGATTGTTTTAAAATAACCTAGAATTTCTTCTCTGGACCACTTATAATTAACCCACAATCAATAAAATATTATTACTGTTGTAATGAGTAATAAATAATGTTATCACATTATTGTAATATAATAAAGGTATTATTTGATAATAATTGAGTCATTAATTCGACTCATCATTCACAAAATTCAGAAATAAAACAGGAATAATTTAAACAAATATTTGTTTAAATAATATTTTTCATGTATTTACTTCAAAACCTATAAATAAATTTAACAAGTAAATTAATTTTCAATCATTCATAAATTTAATAATTTGAATTTATTGATTACTTTTGTTATCATATCTCCTTGGAGAACTCTTGGACACTATTTGTGGGCCCCGCCATGTTATAAAAACCCATCCCACTAATTAAGGAAGATTCTTGAATATTCTATTCTGTGTGACCCTCTATGCCCTTCTCTTGATAGATTTGAATACTATTCATAGACCATGATCAAGATCTAGCAACATATCATGGCCCGTATTGAGAAAATGATAGTCATTACAACGACAACCAATCTATGAACACACACTATGCTCTATAATCTTATTTTTCATTAATAAAAAATAATGAAGTATGGTCACCAGTTTCATCATCCTTTTCTTGTTTTATTATTTTTTGATTAAATTAGATTTATTTTTGATCGACTATCATTCCCAAGTTCCTATGATGGTACTATTATCCCCATTAATAATGCCAGAGATTTATGAATTTCTTTAACTAGTTGTGAAATATCCATTCATTACCATTCATCCAATTCGATACCACCAATGACGCCTCCAAAAGTTGCTACCTCACCATGATTTCATTATAATGGATTTTTCTTTATATCGATGTATGTCATCATATTGAACACATTTTTAATGATCTGATGTCAGTAGGAAATTACACAAGCTCGTATATAGGAACACCTAATGATACCTAAAACTTGTGGTTTTCCAATATGTTGTATTGCCACAAGATCTCACAACTATATTTCACCATGTACGAACATAATGAGAAGAAGAATTTGTGCTTATATGCCCCCAACACTTGATAGTCAGATATATACTATGTCTAGATAGTAAGCTATATCTAGAGTAGATGACCCTTTTTGAGATTATTTCCATAATATCTCAAGGTTCTCATTATATCCTAGGATATACTATAAATTATTGATATAAAAATGGTAATGACCCAATGTTTCTTTAATGGAAATCCCACATGATCTCATTAAATGTCTCTTTAGGTAAAATGTTTATTTAAAATATCAACTTCTTTGGTTTTGTGTTATGAATATTGATCGATGCTAAAATAGACGTTGAAAATTGATAACATTATTAGTATAAATATAGGGCTTTAAAAAATCCAATTTACTTAGACAAAAGAAGTGATGGCCTCATCCAGTAGAATTTCTCCATACAAATCCCATTTGTCAGAGCTCGGAAAAGAGGTGGCATCCTTGTGTTTCTCTCTTGACGGAGCCCAAGCTAGGCTTCATCATGTCAAGCTCGAACGGGGCCATCTATGGAAATAGTGGAAGTTGAAATAGATTACCACTCGAGCGATGTTTTCCGAGACACCCCAAGAGTCTGTCACCATTGCACACCTTACCCTTAGATCTTATGTGGCTATTTTTTGGGGTTATGTAACAAATCTCTAGTACTATGATCATGTACATTATTTTTTATATAATAATGAATATTATTTCTTGTTATTATTGATACATTGTAAATTTTTTTTAAAGTACAAATAGTGTTTTTACTTTTTAATTAATTAAGAATTATATTTTATTAAATTAAGGTATTTTTGAATTAAATAATATTTTAATAAGATCTTATTATTATTAAAATAATTTTTATTAAATATAAATGATCTTATAATTTTATGAATGCAATTGTAATTTTTATTAAGGGTCGAATGCCATTTTTGTCAAGACTCGTGAATTTTAGATAAATGTTTGTATTTATTTTAAAAGTGAAAATTCGCATAAATATAAAATTATTTATATAAAATAAATGTTATTTCTGGAATCAGGACGTCAGAATTATCCAACGGTGAATTTTTCATAATTTTCTGAGATAGTCAAATTTATGGTTAAAAATTAAATACTGTTTAAATATAAAATTTGTTTTATGACATCATAATGACCCAATAGTGATGTAATAAAATACTATATGAATTTTGTTCGGCCAATATATGTTTTAACATTAAAATAATATGATTTTTCGTTTGTTTGAATTAATTTTCAAAGCATTAATGGACCCCTCAAAACTTATTAAACATCTTGTATTTTTTATATTATATTCCTTGGGAGTATGACTCACCTCCACATAAGAAACCCCATTATATTATGATGTTCTGAATTTAGACATATAAAATATTGTTTTCCTCTCCAATTTTCCAAAAACAATGGGCAAAAACCATGAGCTAATTTGTGGTTTGGATTAGTTTAATGTAGGGGGTCCCAAACCAAAATAATAAAGAATTCACTCACCTTTCCTATATAAACACACCCATGCTCCCACTTCTTCCTCAATAAAATCCTTTTTAGTTCCTCCATCCTCTGAAATACTCTCTCTAGAATCCTCCAAAGGTTCCCCAAGCTCCCAATAAGCCTCTCTCAAGCCACTCTCAAGCCTTTGGAAGCACACTTCCAAGTAAGGGATTTTTCTTCCTTTCTAATTTATGTCCAATTTTATTTATGTTATTTTGCCCTTTCAATTTCAATTATGAATTTTGGGGTATGGTTTAACACCTACCTCATATTTCCTTATTTATGTTTGAATTATGGGAGAACCCATTCTCTCTCATTAAATGCCTCCCATGTACACCTGTTACTATGCTGAAATTCCCAAAGGAACTTCTCTCTCCTCATTTACATTCAAGAAATACTTTAGTATCATGAATCTAAATTACCTTAAAATTTTTGGTACATGTATCTATATGAATTCCTTACTGTCCATTACATGTAAATATGATGGGGAACCCATTTATATCTCATCAACCATTTTCAGGAATTCTTATGTCACGCCGTTACACTACTGAAATCACACCGATTTTCTAAGCCAATGTCATTGTGTAGTGAATGCCATGCCCATTTCTCCATCAAGGGTATTCAAATTTATGAAAATTTACTTATTGATTATAATGTATCTGGTTTTAATTCCAAATTAATTTATCATGGAATAAATGATTATGTTTTATTAATCCATGTTTTATGATCCATGTGGCACTCTTATGCATGAAATGAAATTTTTAAGAAGGGTGCACCCTTATAGTGCTTCAATGCATTGGGTAAAGAATAATATCATGATATTTCATGTGCAATGAGTGTTGACTCATACTAATTCATGTGAAATGAGGGTTTACTCATGCTTCATGTGAAATGAGGATTTACTCATGCTCCATGTTCAACGAGCATTGGCTCATGCTAATTCCATGTTAAGTGTTGTTTCCACATTTCAATGTTATGATTATCATGATTTATCATGCCTTTATTTTCATGTTTATATTGTGATCTATTGATATTCCTATTGTCCAACATGTATTGTACTCCTCATGTATTCCATGTTTATTAACTTACTGGGCTTTTTAGCTCACCATTTTCTTATGCAGGTCCTCAGGTTATCCTATGTAATGATAAGTACGAGGGAATGTAGTGGTCATATGAAGGATGTTTTCAATAAAGATTTTGTATTTCATGTTTTATGTTTTTATGTAATGATCCTAAGCCTCAAAGTCAATAGACCTGTCGATATTCCTTGTTGTATCAAGTGAATTGTTTAAGTAATAAATCTCGTTTATGTTTGTAATAAAAGCAGGGTTGTCATTACAATTAATCTATGGACACTACCATTTAATAGTGG
The DNA here is from genome assembly GCA_963277665.1 of Viscum album. Taxonomy (NCBI): domain Eukaryota; kingdom Viridiplantae; phylum Streptophyta; class Magnoliopsida; order Santalales; family Viscaceae; genus Viscum; species Viscum album. The sequence continues at coordinate 1,146,271,784 of OY728121.1, read as the reverse complement.
AGGTAGAAATATCTACATAATATTGTTAAGTAGATATCATTTATATATAACTATATACATCATATGGTAATCAAAAGTACTGTATTGTTTGGTATAAGGAACCCACTATTAATACACTCCCACTTGCACTATATCCAATATTCAACCAAAACTTTTTACCTTTCATATGATTAATATCATTTTTGTGATGAGTCACAAAATTAATTTTTGGAACTTCATGATTCCACCACTTGGAAATTTGGATATTTTAAACATTACATCCTTGTTTAAAACTTCTCAAGAGATTTTATCCCCTACTATATCTCTTTTTTTACTATTATAAATTGGAATCATGTCTAGTAAGAATATCATAATTTTCATTATGATAATTCATTACATAATATGTTATATTCCATGACCAAGAAGAAATAATTTTGTTTAATAGCTTCATATATTCCTCAAAAAATACAATTTGCTCATTATTTGTAGGTATGGATTCCACTTGATTGTATAATTCTATACCACTAATCACTTTATTCTAACTATAATACTATTTCACATAATTTTAATGAAGTCTTTTCTATGTCCCTTAAAAAAATAGTATCCTTCCTTCTCCACAAGCCAGATACAAATATTTTGTACATTCTGAAGTACAAATAAATAGTTCTGAATAATTCAGTTTCCAGTGTCCTATATATCACTGATAATTTTTTGATATTAATTATATCATTGAAATATAAATTATTTTAAATATAATAGAATACATGATTGATCCATCACTTAAGTGAATGGATTTAAACTCACCACATTAATCTCCACTCATGTCTCCGGCATGTAAACATAGAGAGATTATTCTATGTGACATTGGAAAAAATAATTCTCTTGAATTGTTCCACATTTTATTCTTCAATACCATGTCACTAAATATATGATTGGATACTTCTATGATCTTTTTGGATCGACCTCAGTAGGTCATTTTCTATAGAACATATCTTTCTACATTAATTCTATCACTGAAGAATAACATTCATCCTATTATTAACTAACTATTAGACCAATATTAGTTTTCCATATTATTTAAAACAAATTTCACATAGAAAATATTTCATCTACCACTTACCTATGGTACATACCTGAAAACTGTTCATTCCAAATGATCAATCTATGATCCTTTTGCTGACTTCAATATCAAATGAGATTTCAGTAACTAGGAACCTTTATATTCATTCTAAGAGATGAGTATCCATTTTTTGTTACATTTTATAGATACATTCCCCAATTAATGATCATAACATTCAATAATAAATTTAATGTGATCATAGAAAGTAGATATAACAAGTTAAATTATAATGGATTTAGGAATAATGGCTTGGTATAACCAATCGAACAATATTGGCACTACACGTGTCCTATGTAACACCCCAAGCTTCCACGGTACACATCTCTTTGAATAATACAGTAGCGTGTGTTGTACGCAACTTCGAGTTCTAACACACACCACAACTAATCAATGTATCCATTATTAATAGTAATACCCAGTTTTTAAAATTATAGAAATTTTATATTTCAAAATGGACTTCATTATTGTATTCGTAATATCGAAATTATCCAAAGTTGAATTTTTTGTAATTTTCTGAGAACTTCCAATTTTTTATGAATAGTGAAAAATACATAAAACATATTTTTTAATCAAAATAATTTATAGTGATAAATTATAATATTTAGTGTTTTTAAAGTATAATTATAAAATATGTTTACCATTTTATCCAATGGTGGTCATTATAATTAATTTAACATTGAAATTGGACATAAACAAGTGTCAATCTTTTGATATATATTGTTTCTTAAATACACACTATTTGTTGTGACAACGGGAATTAAATATAAAATCAATTAATTCAACTTATATGTTTGGAATTTTTTAAAATAGACATCATTTTTGTATTCAGAATATCAATTATAGCTTAGGGTGAAATTTTGGCATTGTTCTAAAAAACTTCAATTTTTGATGAATAGTGAAACCACTAAGTGGTAGTTAAAAAACTAATTTTTCATTTAAATGAAACATTACCACTTCTATGATTTTATTTTCAAAAACCTGACATACATGGTTGTCATTAGAAAGTAAAATGTGGTTCAATGGGATGAAAATAATTTTTTTTCGTGAATAGTATCTTTTAAGTTTAATTAATAACGAATAAAGGTAATTAGTGAAATTTAAGGTAAAATGGTATTATAAAAATATTCAATGACCTTAAAACTTGTCCTACTCCTATTGGATGTGTCATGGCCTACCACGAAAATCCATGGGTCAACTTGGGGATCCCATGGATCCACTTTGGTAGGCAAATGACATAACTTACTTTTATTTAATGTTAAAATAATAATGTCACAAACATGAGTTGTTTTACTAAAACAATTTTTCAATGGGGTTATACAAGTCATATTTTGGACTATAAATTTTCATTAGAAATATAAAAAGATTTCCTACATCATGATAGTTTTTTTATAATATTTAGAGATTAAACAAAGTAAATTATTTATGACAACATGATGATTCAGTGATTACCTCATTAATTAACTATTAAAATAAAATGAAAAGATAATGTAAAATCTAAGAATCACACTTGTCCAAAGCATATTGGATGAGAATATTTAGAACCCCTATCACCTTAGCCTCTAATTATATATGTGTGTGACCTTTAGAATCTGAAAAGCATTGTTTAATAAAGTAACATTTTATTACTTTCCAAGAGTGCCCCTCCTCTCCACTTATAAAAGGCCCCCACCACTACCACCTTACTCACACTTTGAAATCCTTTTGTCTCGGCCATCCTCTGCCCAAATACTCTCCCATCTTCCCTCCCTTACTCCTAGAAGCCTCACTTTGGACATAATTCTTCCCATGGAAGCCTTTGGATCAAATCAAAAGAGTTTCCCGATTTTAAGGTAATGTCTTCTCATATGTTATTTTGATTTATTTTGCTTATCCAACGCCCTAAATCTTTTTATTCATTTCATTTGTAACAAAACCAGTGTCCTCAATATACTAGGATGTTGTTATAAGAATTATTCGAACTACACTTACACACACCTACATCTAATGGTTAAAGAACATACTGTTTCTTTGGATGGAGAATTTCTGCCTCACGAAACGATGATTGTTCAACACTCATATAACACCTCTAATGGTGGCCATTTTGATGACACTGTTTTCATATATGAGATATATATTATTTTTATGTTTTCCTTATGCTTCTTTATTTCTTATTTGTAGCATACTTTATTATTTCCATTATGGGTAAACGTGATAATTTCATTTTAGGAAGTGCGGACTACCGCCACCTCAAAGTGATTTGAATCGTTAATTCCATATGTGGGATGTATAAAGGATGGAGTAAATGGTATTATACACTATATTATACTGTAATTATATTATAAATTTATATCATTATGATTTCATTCCATTAAATACGAAATAGAAATGAAAGTAGCATTCATGCGTACGTACGGCTTACCGTCTCCATGAACGGTGCATTTCATTTCTTACCTCTAAAAGTAACGTAATATTATAAATGAAGGTATATACTGGATATATATGATATATATGATATATAAATCATGAATATAATTCTGTATATAATGGATATTTCACCACATGAACAACTTGTAATTATAAGAAATTTATTTTTGACTCAAGTACCAAAGATCGACAAAACGACCGTTATTAACTTAAATAATTACATAATGTTCATAACATGGTAATATGTGATATAAAAGGAATAAAAAAAATTCAAAAAGGTTCTTAGGAAATTATAAATTAACTCTAGTTTATTATTCATGAGGTCTAATAACGGTCGAGTCAAGACAGGACGCAAGGTAAGGGAACTTCTTAACCCAATTTCCATTCTTTGGGTTAATATCCTACTTTCAAATTATATCATGATATTATTATCTACTATCTTGTATTTGAACTTTATTTATGTGTACATATAGTGAATACACATATTATATCTATTTTATTTTAAAAATTATCTTTGTATGGGACTTCGTCTCAATCTCCTTTCATTGAGGCATATTTTGTTTCATACAAAACCTTCTTTTATATGGTATATAAAACCCTTTGACTTTTACGTTTATCCTAAAGGAATCTTTTTTATACGAAGCGTTTTACTAAACGACAAAATGGAATGTTTTTTTTCCTACGTATGCGGAGAAAATGACTTCTCCGCCATCGTGACCGTTATTTGATTTTCGGCTTCCTTTACAAGCCAAAACTTTTTAAAATGAAAAATAAATACAAAGTTTTAATTTTCTTTAATTTTGGTATTGGAAATGGTTTTGAAAGTGTTTTTATTACATAATTGTGTTGTATTGATATCTTGTGATTGATTTGTGGGAATCTTATGTTTACTTTATGCATGTTTTATGTGATACAATTATGTTATGGTTTATGATATATTTAAACCTGTTCATATGAGATATGCATTGGACTTAATAAGTGACGAGTAGAGCCCCCGATAGCTCCTCGATGCATCGGTAGGTCTCATGAGAGAAACTAGTGTCTTGGCATGAGGCCTTGAAAAAATCTTATTGGTGGTCTTGGCACGAGGCCTTGGCTACGCGGTTATGATAGTCTGGAATTATGCATTCCATTAATATGAAAGTGGTTATTGATATTGCATGTGATTATTCGACTAGTAGAATATCCATGTGAGTAAGTTAATGTCATTATTTAATTTTATTTTTTCCATATTATGCTGAAGTTCATGTTTAAAAAGGCTTGTGTTTTAGTTATACATTTCCTTAAATGTTAATGTTTATTTATGAAAGCTTACGCTATATTGTTATCCTTACTGAGCATCTAAGCTCACCCCTTTCAATGTTTTAATTTTTCCAGGATGTGAAGAAGTATATTATGAGTGACCTGTAGGGGTAGTAAACGGGGATATGAAGACAAGATGTTTTTGTAGTTTTGTTTTACTTAATGATGTAATGCAATACTTATGAATGTATCTAGGGTTTTCAAGGCTACTAAACTAATCTGTCTTTCGATACTTGATCTTTCGTGATCATGTCAATGTTATGAAGTAATACACCAACTCTGGGTAGCTGGGGTTGGGGCATTACAGTTGGTATCAGAGGCAGTTTAGTACTAACCTTGGAAGCAAGATTTAGATAAACTCTGATTAGAGCACATAGCCCAAAGATAGACTTTGAGGATTAGTATAGGAGAACATCCTAGAATTTTGGTATTATAATGATTTTGTGAGTTTTCCGAGCAATACATCCCTGTTTGGATACGAGCAGGTTGATGTGACTCTGGCACAGATGTACCTAGGGGTAAAACCCAAAAACACCGCTTTGAGCTAGACTCTAACGAGAACTGGTGCACGACAACGGGCATTGCTGCACTCTTGGTTACGACACTCCTGGGGGATATGCTTAGGATATTTCTCATTTTCTTTACAAACCACTATGAAGGGTTATGAGTATATACTTCCTCAAAGATTTTTTTTATGATTATGGATTATATCCATAAATTGTTCAATTTATGATAAGTATTTTATAAGTATGGAATTATGTATTTTGGTTCATAAACTAATCTAGATTATGCCATTGTTTAGAAATGGCTCCTAGTGGAAGTGATGGAAACCGTATCAATGCACACACTCCATGTAGGGATTTCCCTCATGCTCAAGATAATTATTGTGGATCTGGAGATACAACTGGTGCTGATCAACTTATTACCATACTGGGACAACTCACTCTGGTTATGAATAATAACCTTACTCGTATGGAGCACCCTGATCCGCAATGTGGAGGATTGATGTTAGACCGCTTCATGAGGAAACAACCGCCAAAATTTAATGGGGGTACAAATCCATTAGTAGCTGAGAAATGGATAAAATCCTCAGAGAAAATATTACATGCCTTGGGGAGTAGTGAAAGGGAGAAGGTTGTCATGGCAGTCTACGGCCTCACTGGATATGTCGATCAATGGTGGTCGCTGATTCAAAACACAAAGGAAGATGATGAAGTATCAAATATGGAATGGAGAGAGTTCAAAGATCTTTTCTTAGAAAAATACTTTCCACATGACCATCGAGCAGATATGGAATGGCAATTTCTGAGTTTGAGGCAGAAGGTGGATGAGAATGTTGCAAATATGAGGCTAACTTTACAAGGTTAGCGAGGCATGCTGTAGATTATATACGCAACCCAAGAAGTAATATTGATAGTTTCTTTGACGGGTTAAAACCATTTATTCGTCGAGCATTAGTCTCACAAACCTTATCGTCATACGAAGATATTCTCTCGTGTGCTATCAAGATAGAAAAGGAATTCTCTAAGTCTTATGACTTTAAAGTAAAGCAAGAAAAGAAGAGATCTTCTGATCAATCTGGAAATGGAAATAAGGGGGAAAAGGGAAGAGTTGAATATCATTCCTGCAGTAAATGTGGAAAGAAACACCCCGGTACATGCTTGAAGGGAATGTGAGTCTGTTACAAGTGTGGTGAAAAAGGCCACCAAACTCATGATTGCAAGGGAAACAATGTTTCTGTCAATGTGGAATGCTATAATTGTAAAGAGATGGGGCATTATGAAAATGAATTTTCTAAGCGTCAGGGGAACTTAACTTAGAAGAGGCCAAGGGATCAAGTCCAAGCTTATGTTATCACTACTGCTGAGGTTGAAGCTCCAAAAGACGTGGTGGCAGGTAATTTAATGGTTTCCTCAAGTTTAGAAAATGCATTTTTTGATTCTGGATCATCTCATAGTTTCATATCTTCTCAGTTTTCTAAGAAAATTAGATATTTCTAGTTTGATTTAACGAGAGAATTGTCAGTCAAAACTCTTAATGGAAGTATTATTACAAAAAAGTTTTGTGAATCAGTCCCCATTAGAGCACATAATTGTTATTTATCCGCTGATCTCATTGTCATACCTATTATTGATTTTGATATAATCCTCGGTATGGATTGGATTTCTGACTATGATGCCAAGATTTATTGCAAGAAGAATGAGGTTACAATTTTTGATGATGATGATAAGGACCACCTTATTTTTGGAGCAGAATCGTCACCACCTAATTCTTATTTAGACCCACCCCCAGTATCTCAACTAAATTCAATTATTGGGGAGGAAGAGAGTGAAATGACTAAGGGTGAGGAAAGTAATGTTCAAATAGGGTATGTATCTATTGTGAAAGAATATGAAAATGTGTTTCCGGAAGATTTACCTGGACATCCTCCAGAATGAGAAGTTGAGTTTTCCATTGATTTAATTCATGGGTCAAGGCCTATATCGAAGACCCCTTATAGGATGGACATCGTGGAATTAGTTGAAATAAAGAAAAAACTAGAGGAATTGAGTATTAAGGTATTTATTCGCCCTAGTGTTTCTCCATGGGGATCCCCTGTCCCTTTTGTTAAGAAGAAAGATGGTTCTATGAGGTTGTGCGTTGACTATAGGGAGATCAATGCTATAACAATAAAGAACAAGTATCCCCTACCTCTCATTGATGATTTATTTGACCAATTGCATGGAGCTCAATACTTTTCAAAGATTGACCTTAGATCTGAATACCATCAGTTGTGTGTGAAGAATGAATACATTCTGAAAACAGCATTTCGAACAATGTATGGGCATTATGAGTTTACAGTAATTCCTTTTGGATTGACTAATGCACCTTCTGTATTCATGGATCTAATGAATAGAGGTTTCAAGGAATATCTAGATTATTTTGTGGTGGTATTTATTGATGACATCTTGGTGTACTACAAAAGCTATGAAGATCATGAAAATCACTTGCGCATTATCTTGAAGACTCTTAGAAGGCATGAATTATATGGGAAGTTTAGCAAGTGTGAATTCTGGCTTGAGGAAATTTCATTTCTTGGCCACATTGTCTCTAAGGATGGAATTTCTGTTGATCCATAAAAGACCAAGGCAAACCAAGAATGGCCAACACTGATGAGTATAACTGAGGTACGCAACTTTATTGGTTTGGCAGATTATTATCGACGTTTTGTCCAGAATTTTTCCCGATTGGCTAACCCATTAACGAAGCTCACACGTAATGGGGTTAAATTTGTCTGGAAAAAAGAGTGTGATGAATGTTTTGGAGAACTAAAGGGAAGATTAGTCAATGCTCCTATATTGACTCTACCATCAGGGAATGATGGGTTCGTTATTTATAGTGATGAATCAATGAAAGGACTTGGTTGTGTCCTTATGAAGAATGATAAGGTTATTGCCTATGCATCATGACAACTAAAAATTCATGAGGAAAATTATCCTACTCATGATCTCGATTTAGCTGATGTAATCATTTCCTTGAAGATATGGAGACATTATCTCTATGGTGAAAAATGTGAGATATATACCGATCACAAGAGTTTGAAATATATTTTCTCACAAAAAGAACTCAACGTTAGGCAAAGGCGATGGCTTGAACTACTCAAGGATTATGATTTCACGATACACTACCACCTAGTGAAGGAAAATAAGGTTGCAGATGCTTTGAGTAGAAAATATCATGGAGTTTTGAACATGATGAGAGTGGAAAGGGATCCTATTTTCATGGATCTAGTAAAGATGGGTATGGGAATCACCATGGAGGGTGAAACATCAAAACCTTTTCAAATGGTTGCCAAACCATCTTTACTAGAAAGGATAAAGAGTTATCAGTCCGATGATGAAGTGTTGAAAAAGAAGATTAATGCTATGAATGATGGGCGGTTGAGGGAATTTGTGTATGAAGATCTGATTTTGAAATTTGGGAGGAGACTCTGTGTTCTCGATATACCTGATTTAAAGAGGTAATTGTTAGATGATTCTCATAGTTCCAATTTCTCTATACACCCTGGGAGCACCAAAATGTATAGAGAATTAAAGGGACATTTTTGGTGGGACAACATGAAGAGGGAGATTGCTGATTTTGTGTCAAGATGTATGGTTTGTCAACAAGTGAAAGTTGGAAGGAAACTGCCTTGTGGAGTATTGCTACCTCTTCCCATACCTGAGTGGAAATGGGATAATATTACGATAATTTTGTCATGGGACTAACAATGACTCCTAGAAGAAATGACGCAATATGGGTCATTGTTGATCATCTCACGAAGTCAGCACATTTTCTTGCTATATGGGAAGATCTACCACTTGAACGTCTAGCAAGACTGTATATTAATGAAGTTGTGAGACTTCATGGTATACCCCTGTCGATTGTCTCGGATCGTGATCCTCGTTTTACATCACGATTCTGGAAAAGTCTTCAGAAGGCCTTGGATACTGAACTTCGTTTGAGCACTGCTTAACACCCTCAAACAGATGGACAATCAGAAAGAACTATTCAAACCTTAGAAGACATGTTGAGATCATGCTCACTTAACTTTCAAGGAATGTGGGATCAATATTTACCTCTGGTAGAATTTTCCTATAAAAATAGCTTCCATTCAAGTATTCGGATCGCATGATACGAAGCGTTATATGGAAAGATATGTCGCACACCAACGTGTTGGGATGACGTTGGTGAAAGAAAACTTGTAGGCCCAGAACTGGTGGAGGAAACGATGGAAAAGGTGAAGGTAATCCAAAACCACATCAAAGCAGCTCAAAGTAGGTAGAAGAGCTACGCTGACAATCAATGGAAGGATTTGGAGTTTCAGGCAGGAGATCATGTTTTCTTGAAGGTATCACCATGGAAAGGAGTTATACGTTTTGGTAAGAAGGGTAAATTGAGTCCCAGGTACATTGGACCCTTCGAAATTCTAGAACGAATTGGGGATCTAGCTTACCGTTTGGCAATGCCGCCAAGTCTCTCCAAAGTTCATGATGTGTTCCACATATCACTGTTGAGAAAATAAATGCCCGACCCAATGCATGTACTCACATATGTGGAATTAGAACTGGAACCCGATCTGTCTTATTGTGAAGTGCCCGTCAGGATTCTTGATACAAGAGAACAAGTGTTGAGAAATCGGACGACTCGTCTGGTAAAAGTTCTATGGAGAAACCACAAGATGGGGGAGGCAACGTGGGAACCCGAGGAACTTGTGATGAAGAGTCACCCGAGTCTTTTTATACAGTAATATTTTATGAAATTTCGAGGACGAAATTATTTGAAGGAGGGGAGAATGTAACACCCCAAGCTTCCACGGTACACATCTCTTTGAATAATACAGTAGCGTGTGTTGTACGCAACTTTGAGTTCTAACACACACCACAGATAATCAAAGTAGCCGTTATGAATAGTAATACTCACTTTTTAAAATCATCTAAATTTTATATTTCAAAATGGACTTCATTTTTGTATTCGTAATATCGAAATTATCCAAAGTTGAATTTTTTGTTATTTTTTGAGAAATTCCAATTTTTTATGAATAGTGAAAAATACTTAGAACAACTTTTTTAATCAAAATAATTTATAGTGATAAATTATACTATTTAGTGGTTTTAAAATATAATTATAATATATTTTTACCATTTTATCCAATGGTGGTCATTAGAATTAATTTAACATTGAAATCGGACATAAACAATTGTCAATCTTTTGATATATATTGTTTCTTAAAAACACGCTATTTGTTGTGACAGCGGGAATTAATTATAAAATTAATTAATGCAACATATATGTTTGGAATTTTGTAAAATTGACATCATTTTTGGATTCAGAATATCAATTATAGATTAGTGTGAAATTTTGGCATTGTTCTAAAAAACATCAATTTTTGATGAATAGTGAAACCACTAAGTGGTAGTTAAAAAACTGATTTTTCATTTAAATGAAACATTACCTCTTATGTTATTTGATTTTCAAAAATCCGACATACATGGTTATCATTAGGATGTAAAATTTGGTTCAATGGGATAAAAATAATTTTTTGGTGAATAGTAACTTTTATGTATAATTAATCACGAATAAAGGTAATTAGTGAAATTTAAGGTAAAAATGGTATTATAAAAATATGAAATGACCTTTACACTTGTCCTACCCCTATTGGATGTTTCATGGCCGACCAATAAAATCCATGGGTCAACTTGGTGACCCCATGGAGGAACTTTGGTAGGAAAATGACATAAATTACTTTTATTTAAAGTTAAAATAAAAATGTCACAAACATAAGTTATTTTACTAAAACAATTTTTCAATGGGGTTATAAAAGTCATATTTTTTACTATAAATATTAATTAGAAATCTAAATGGATTTCATACATCATTATATTTTTTTGATAATTTTTAGAGATTAAATAAATTAAATTATTTATGACACCATGATGATGCAGTGATTACCTCATTAATTAACGATTTAAAAAAAATGAAAATATAATGTAAAATCTAAGCATCACACTTGTCCAAAGCCTATTAGATGAGAATATTTCGAACCTTTATCACCTTATCCTATAATTATATAAGTGTGGGAGATTTAGAATCCGAAAATCATTGTATAATAAGGTAACATTTTATTACATTCCAAGAGTGCCCCACCTCTCCACTTATAAAAGGCCCCCACCACTACCACCTTACTCACACATTAAAAGTCGTTTGTCTCAGAAAAATCTGCCCAAATACTCTCCCAACTTCCCTACCTTACTCCTAGAAGCCTCACTTTGGGCAGAATTCTTCCCAAGGAATCCTTTGGCTCAAATCAAAAGAGTTACCCGATTTTAAGGTAATGTCTTCTCTTATGTTATTTTGATTTATTTTGCTTATCCAACCTCCTAAACTCTTTTTATTCTTTTCATTTGTAAAAACAACAGTATCCGCAATATAATAGGATGTTTTTATAAGAATTATTAGTGCTACACTTACACACACCTACATCTAATGGTTAAAGAACATTCTGTTTATGTGGATGGCGAATTTCTACCTCACGAAACGATAATTGTTCAACACTCATATAACACCTCTAATGGTGGCCATTTTGATGAAAATATTTTCATATATGATATATATATTATGTTTATGTTTTCCTTATGCTTCATTATTTTTCATTTGTGGCATACTTTATGATTTCCATTATGGGTAAATGCGATAATTTCATTTTAGGAAGTGTGCACTACCTCCCCCTCAAAGTGATTTGAATCGTTAATGCCATATGTGGGATGTATAAAGGATGGAGTAAATGGTATTATACACTATATTATACTGTAATTATATTATACATTTATATCATTATTATTTCATTCCATTAATTACGAAATAGAAATGAATGTAGCATTCATGCGTACGTACAACTTACCATCTCCATGAACGGTGCATTTCATTTCATACCTCTAAATGTTACGTAATATTATAAATGAATGTATATACTGGATATATATGATATATATGATATATAAATCATGAATATAATTCTGGATATAATGGATATTTCACCACATGAACAACTTGTAATTATAAGAAGTTTATTTTTGTCTCAAGTACCAAAGATCGACAAAACGACCGTTATTAACTTAAATAATTACATAATTTTCATAACATGGTAATAAGTGATATAAAAGGTATAAAAATTGAAAAAGGTTCTTATGAAATTATAAATTAACTCTAATTTATTATTCAGGAGGTTCAAGAACGGTCGAGTCAAGACAGGACGCAAGGTAAGGGAACTCCTTAACCCAATTTCCATTCTTTGGGTTAATCTCCTACTTTCAAATTATATCATGATATTATTATGTCCTATCTTGTATTTGTACTTTATTTATGTTTACTTATACTGAATACACATAATATATCTATTTTATTTTAAAAATGATCTTTGTATGGGACTTCGTCTCAATCTCCTTTCGTTGAGGCATATTTTGTTTTATACAAAACCTTCTTTTATATGGTGTATAAACCCTTTTGACTTTTACGTTTATCTAAAAAGAATCTTTTTTATATGAAGTGTTTTAATAAATGACAAAGTGGAATGTTTTTTTCGTACGTATGTGGTGAAAATGACTTCTTCGCCATCATGACCATTATTTGAGTTTCGACTTCCTTTACTTGCCATAAATTTTTAAAATGAAAAATAAATACAAAGATTTAATTTTCGTTAATTTTAGTATTGGAAATGGTTTTGAAAGTGTTTTTATTACATCAATGTGTTGTATTGATATCTTGTGATTGAAGTGTTGGAATCTTATGTTTCCTTTATATATGTTTTATGTGATACAATTATGGTATGGTTTATGCTATGTTTAAATCTGTTCATATGAGGAATGCATTAGACTTAATAAGTGACGGATGGAGCCCGCTATAGCTCCTCGATGCATCGGTAGGTCTCATGAGACAAAGTAGTGTCTTGGAACGAGGCCTTGACAAAATCTTATTGGTGTTCTTGGCACGAGGCCTTGGCTACATGGTTATGATAGTCTGGAATTATGCATTCCATCATTATGAAAGTGGTTATTGATATTGCATGTGATTATTAGACTAGTAGAATATCCATGTGAGTAAGTAAATGGCATTATTTAATTTTATTTTTGCCATATTATGCTGAAGTTCACGTTTAAAAAGGCTTGTGTTTTAGTTATACATTTCCTTAAATGTTAATGTTTATTTATGAAAGCTTCCACTATATTGTTATCCTTACTGAGCATCTGAGCTCACCCATTTCAATGTTTTAATTTTTCCAGGATGTGAAGAAGTATATTACGAATGACTTGCAGGGGTAGTATGAGGGGATATTAAGACAATATGTTTTTGTAGTTTTGTTTTACTTAATGATGTAATGTAAGACTTATGAATGTATCTAGTGTTTCCAAGGCTACTAAACTAATTGGTCTTTCGAGACATGATCTTTCGTGATCATGCCAATGTTACAAAGTAATACACCGACTCTGGGTAGCTGGGTTCGGGGCGTTACATCCTATCCATGTATAATCTCATTTTAATACCCATTGATGTATTAAAAATAATAATCCATTTTAAATTTCAATACATAGAATCAGTTATTTAATTTAAATGATCATATCAATATTATATAATTTCCACTTACTTTTTACTTGTGGGATTAAATATTCACAGTGATTAATGTATCACTAGCAATGATTAATACAAAACCATCACCATAATTTTAATATTACTACTCAATATGTGTTTCTGGAAAATTCATGATGCACATTAACACGTAGAACTAGTTGTTATGCCAACTACATGTGCATATTATGAATAAACTAACCCAATTCAATCTGGCACCCACTATCTTAATTATAGATCTGAAACCATTTAAATTAATTTATTATATCACATGACTTCCACTTTTCTCTCTTTGGAATTTATGTAATATCCTAAGAAAAATATAGGAATATTACATTAGTAGATAATTATTGTTTCGTGAAAAAAATTATTTTTATATCCTAAAAATCCATTTTTACCAAAAAAACATATATTATTAGTTAATTGATGTTTCTACAAGTTACAATAATGGAACACCATTAATCATAACATTGATGTATTAAATCTATTTTTAGGAATTGGTTTATGCTATCTTTCTTCGATCAATTTGTAGTATGTTCTGTGTACCATCAATTATCCCTAATAACATGATTTTTTTATAAAAATATAGTAATGTAAATTTACTAATTACTCCATGCAACAATATATTGATTTATGATTTCTTGGTCAATATATTCTTTTGCAGGTCGGCCTGAAGAAAATAACATATTCTAACCATGAATATAAATAACATTACTATCCCTTAATTTAATAAATGAATTTAATGTATTATTTTGACTATAATATTACCCATATAATACATCAAACTCTATTGTTGATAAAATAGTGAAATCATTGTGGAATAAATTTATTTTCAAAATTTTCTATGTACAAACTATAGACGTCAATAATGAAAATGTTGGTTAGCTTTATAAATCCTAAACACCAAACATGGTATATTCATGAAATCCAATCTTAGTCTTAGTTGAAAAATAATTATATTACCACAACAAGGTATAAAAAGTCATATAATTTAGATTCATCAGATATTTCAAATGATTCACATTCAAAAAAAACTATTACTTCAGTGTTCCTCACCATAGTAGACATTCATTCCCTAAAATGGAATAATTTCTCCATAAGTCTAATGGACACATTAGATAAATTTTTTGTTTATACTCAATATAAGTTCTATAAGAACAATTTTCATAGATAAAAGAATTTATGTGTTTCTCATCAATGACATCGGAATCAACCTTTCTCAGCTACTTGGATGAAACAACATACTTCAAGAAATGTTTTTATTATTACATGGTTATTGTATATCAATAATCATTTTTTATAGTAATATTATATTTAATACCAAATAGTTATGATTGATACATTACTTTAATATTAATTAATATACTAGAACAAGTAGCCAGTACATTATTTATCAATTTAGTATATTGAATTTAACTTTTATGGAATTCTTTCATGTTAATTAATGCATATAACCTCAGGTTAATAACAATTTTATTAAACGATATTTTGAATATATTTTTTTATTACATTTTATTGACCTTTTCTCCATTTATTCAATTTTTTCACCTTAATAATTAAAGATGATTCTACATTATATGTTCTTATTTAAATGGTGAGCATTACCTAAAAAGGTAATGAAGTGTTTAATCCAATGTATTTACTGCGTTACCTAAAGATAAATTAGAGTAAATTAGTGTTGGAATGAGATTCCATTCAATATCATGGCATTCCTTCCAATTTACACATATCCTGTGTAAAAATTTCATTCTTACCTTGCTTCACATTCTGCTTGAATACAACTCGAAGATACGACCAGATGTTATATAATCAATGTCCAGTGTAGTGACAAAATTGTACATTAGACCTTGATTGTTTTATAATGATATAACCATACTATTCACTAAACCTTAGTCTCTTATAAATAATTTTCATACCCTCATGTACTGAGGTAGTTTAATAGGTATTGGGGACACTAGATCCTTTAATTTTATATACTGTAATAATATGCATGAATGTATATGATGGACATAGAAACATGTGATGGTGTGGTGATTTAATTTTTCTATGATATATCAATGTTTTTTGTGGTATAACAATCCATTTTTCAGGAAATGTAAATTTTAGCCGATCAGTACATTTTTTATCTTCATTATTGATTATGGAAATTTATTTATTAATTTATTATATCATATAAATGTCTCCCACTATTTTTTTAATTATCGGAACCAACTATACTAGAATTGGAATATTATGACACATGTGTATTGTAGTGTAATGGATCCATGAACCTCCCCTCATAGTGTAAAAGCTGGGTCAATTCCACTACTCGGAGGGTTCAAGATAGGAGTTTGGCTAGAAAATTACATTTACTCTCAATTCTTTGATATGTTGAGTGAAGCCCCATCATGTAAACTACATACATTATTTACTAAAAACATGCCACTAAAATGATAGAAAGTTAAATTTTTTAATCCATTCTACCAAATTATTTAATTCAATGATCCAATCTCATAAGAACACCTCTATAAAAAGATGTTCCCTCATATTTGGCATAAGGAGTACCTTGAACAACCAGTTTTATTCAATGTTGAATGATTGAAGGTATTAATGACTTAATATTTAAAGGATTGTGTTATCTGTTAATGTGAATAAAGAAATATTTTTCGATCTCCTAAAAATATACTTTGTTATTAAACTCATAATTTTATGTTTAATAGAAATTATACATCACATCACATGTTCATTTTATCATCCATTCTTGTTTATTCATCAATGTGTTTGCGAGTAAACTACAGATACCCAAAAAATAATAAACCATTCAAAAAATGAAGACATGATCTTGATATGATTATAATGATTGATACATTGAGTGAATAATGGATCAACTAAGACACCAGGGAAAATACTTGGAGTTGTATTTCATAAAACATGAATTGCAGCGCCTACCAATTTTATGAGTTAGCCTCATGTCTGGTGCATCATCATAACTCAACGTAAAGGGTGTCATTGGTCGTCTCATCATTATAAATTAATACTCGCTTTAAATAAAGTGGAAATGATGATTATTAAATAGAACTATAAATTAGACATGTAGTCCCTTATACATTTAATGATGCAGAAAATTCACAGATCGACATATATTTAAACAAATTATTATAAACCCATTGAAAAAATTAAATTAAATTAATGATAAATTCATGAAAACTGCATTGGTAGTTACAAGGGATCATGATCAGAATAATACTATTTAAATAAAATAATGAAATTAAATTCATAATTAATTAAACATGCATTAAATTATACTCGAGGATAAATTATTGAAAAAAAATTCACAAAACATAGTGGTCCCTAAAACTCTCCCCATTTGGCTGTTATGACCAGGTCACATGTTTGATTTGCGAGGTTGGTGAGTTTAAATCCCCAAAGGGATGTGGAAAATACATTCCATGTTGGACGGGGAATGGACTACCCAATAAGGAATAACCAAACATGAACTGTTCAAAAGGATTATTTTATAAAAAAAGTTCAGAAAAGGTAATAAACAATTTAAAATAGCATATATCAAATCAAAAAATGGAATGAAAAAAATAGTATAAAACCATTCTCAAATCAATTTTTCATACCCATTACATGATTCTACAATTCTAAACATTCAAATATTCATTATGAGGTGACAGTTCAATACATATTAGTGGTATATCACAAATCTACCAAATCATCACAATGTAACTAATAACAGGAACCGTAATGGAAGACACCCCTTCAACATGGTTACCTATAATTCAGATTAACTCACACCAACCATTTATTAGAAAACCCATTCCAAAACATTTCACAAAATTTTCATTCCCTAAAAAATTTCACAAACAATTTTCCATGTATTAAATCAAAACCTTCATTTTACAATCTCCATTATAAAATTTACCAATGAAGAAAATTTTCCAAAGAACCATACAATATCCACAATTTCTCTAAAAAATCATTAAATGGATTTTAAATTAGAATAAAAAAATCATATCACATCCACATTAATAAAATAATTTCTATTAATATATTCCTTCAACATGTAATCAAGTGGAGTTGAGAGAGAATCCATCAACCTAATTTTTTTTTGTTGAAAATAATGAATCGAATTTTTTTTTCAATATTTGATCAGAAAAAACATTTCCTTCCATAGATACAAGAATTATTCATCAAGATACCATCAAAATTCATCAAATAACCTTCATATAACGACAACTTATTAGATATAATTTTATTCAAAATATAACGGGAAGACATATAAGAAGTTATACCAAAACCAAAGACTTTACAACGAATCTGCTTCTCAAACATTCATTGAGTCACCTAAAAATTACTCTCATATTTAATGGAACCTACTATCAATAATTGTTTGGGAAATTTTTAATGTTCCCCATTTTGTTGTTCCATTTTTTTATATCCATTCCCTATCCCACAAATACGACTGTGCTCAACTAGGTCCACAACCGGGACCATGTGGAAGGTACAATGCCATACCCATCATGGATTTAAACTCACCTCATTGTGTAAATCATAGTATGTTTATAATAACACATTCCTTGTGAAATTATTTTCATTAGAAAATTTCATCTATCAGGAAACAGGTAATGAAAATGTATCCCAGTTATTTAGTGATCATTCTTGATACTGTGGTCATGACTTGTAATGTTAGATCTTAGGGATGGTTGGGAATTTATGGTTGGATGTCTTTGGTGTCATAGGGTTTTGTTTCCATTTATTCCTTCGGATAGGTCACATTTCTAAAATTTCACTCGGATTTGTTTGTTGGTTTGGTAATATTTTTTTGTGCTCATGATGCATATAGAAGTTCGTTTAGACCTTTTTATTTATGGTTTGGGTAATTTTTATTGTAAAATTCCCCTCAAACGGTTCTTTAGGTCCTTTGCATTTATTGAAAGCTATTGTTTTCTTCTGGATCTCACCTAAGGCTAGTAACACCCACTATAACAACCCAATCCAGCAGGTGAGGGAAGGATTCTACATAATGTTTAATTTGTGTTGGTAAATATATTACATGTTCTAAAAAAATGTGTTACCCATGATAAAGAAACATACATTTTAAAATTTTTTAACTATAATATGGTACATATATTATTAGAGTTATAAATATCATCTTACATATTTATATTTTTCAATGTAAAATATCATAAACAATAGATGGAGATTTTTACAATACATTACCTATATCTTTGGTTGTAGAAAATATAATATGATTTGAAATTTTAGAAATAAAAAAAATATCATATAAATTTAGTGTAATATTTTACACTTATTTTTTTGATTAAAATATATCGTTCACATTATTTTTTTCAATATAATTTTTATTACATATTATACTGAGAAAATTTAGATGATATTATGCACTATATCCTTCATAAATATCATTGTATTATTTGGTGAGTTTTTAATATTATATATAGATATTATATACTATATTTTTGAAAATTTATAATTCATATGAATTTTAAAATATATTACGGTATGTATAAAATTATATTACGTTTTAATTTTAATTATATATTTCATTTGATTGAAATTAAGATCCAAATTATGTATTTTTAAATTTTTTTTTGATTTTTCAATTATATTATGCATATTAATATAGTTATTTTATAAATCTTATGTATATTTAGTATGAAATAAAAAAATTTGAAGTTAATTTATTTAGCACATTCCACTTCATGCTTCACAAAAGAATATTAAAAATTAAAAATATTTAAATTGAAAAATAAACCATTGGATTTAACATATTTATTTCAATTATTATTAATAATTAATCATGTTAAATTTTTATTTAGAGTATTTAAATTTATTGGACAACTATTATGTAGTTTTTTATTTCAAGAATGATATTTTTGAAAATATGATTGATTATTGTTGACTAATTATAAAAATATATAATTTCCACACGTATTATTGTAAAAATTAAACCGCATTATAATTTGAATTATTATAATGATTTTCTAAAACTATTGTGTCATTCAAGGCTACAACAATTGGAATATTAGTGAAGGATCTTTTACTGAAGTGAATTTTTCTATTGGGTAATATTAATAATAATATAAAGCTACATAAAGAAGAATGTATTCTATATATGATCAACTTTAAAAAAATGAACACATTAAAATTTTCTAAAAAATTTCATTACCTCATTATTTCTTCATTACCATACTAGATTTTCCCATGATAAATCCTTCAACTACTCTGAATTGACAAGGATGACTATTTGTACGTAAACAATAACATTATCCATAAATTTAATTTTTTGAACTATTTTATAATTTATTTAAATTTAATTGTTTTTATATTTTAGGATTATTGAGTTTCATTTTCTCATATCACTCATGGTTATTACTCTAAAAATATATTCCCATGTCATGCTACCGTAACAAAAAAGTAGGCTAACAATGTACTCATTGTCCATGGATAAATTCATTCCTTCTGTTTTATGACTATAGGTGAGAAACAAAATAGTTAATTTTTACAACCCATTAATATTTTAATATTGACCCAATGATGGTGTTTGGGGGAGGTTTTAAGGAAGTTTAGGGGAGAATGATGGAGGTATAAATTATATTTGACATTGAGAATGATTTTTTAGCATTATAGATTATGTCTCACCATAAAGATGATTTAGGATTCATGGAAAGGACTATTAAGGAAACAAGACTTAGTGATAGAGTATGGGTGTTTCTATAATTTTTTACAAATCTATCTCATTGATGGTTTGGTATTTTATGAATTCATAAAAGAAGTATTATTATGGATCTTTCTTTTTTGATCTAGATAAACTGTAGGGTTAGGATGAAACATTGATTTATATTAGAATCTGAATTTAGTTGTGTTGCAGACTTCCCAGAGCCATATTCCTTTTCATGGTTTATAATATATATATTGTAGAACTCATTTTGTTTCATAGATGAAGTTCTGACCATCTGCATTACGGTTTTATCCACTAGTGTGTATTATAATCATTCATTGTTTTGTCACTTTTTCACTATAGTAATTAATGTGGAATCGTGGTATTTTATTTTCCAATTAGCCTATAAATTATCTAAGCCCCTCAAAATCCATTATTCTTCCACCATTTATGTTCATCCTTATACCATCTAGGTGTGTCCTTTGGAGTTATTTTAGGAACCTTTCATTTCCATTCAATCCCAGCCTCTGGAAAAAAACCTTGAGAAACTGTATGGGTTCCATTTCGTTATCCTTCTTATTTTCTCCCAATTCATAATTTTGATAAGGTTTGATTCAATGGAAAAACATTGTTTTGGTGATGGTTTAGTGAGATAATAATGTGAAATAATTTGTTAAATGTTTATCAATTTTTATCATTTTGTTGTGGATGTTGGGGTTTTTCTTACTCTGGTTCAAACTATTTTTTTGGAAAATTGTAAATCTCTTTTTGAGGTTGGTGATCCCATATTCACACCCCTTTAGTTGCACATGTTGAAATATTAAGACTTAGTTTTTCATAGAATATATGGTAATCAATTGTTTCGTAAAAAATAATTGGTTTAAATGATATCAAATGTTAATGGAATAAATATCATGATTTTTACTTATACTTTTTTCATATCTTATATTATTGAGCATGATTGTTTTCCTTATAGATTTTTCTTATATAAAGTGTTGTTGTATATTTCTGGTTTTTGAATTATTGAATCCTATTTTTATTTTTTAATATTATCAACACAAATAAAAATGATAAGATCATAAATAAAACTAATAAACTGGTTTCCCATAGAAACTCAAATTATGTGATAATTCTGTTTTAATTAATGATGTAATCCTTATAAAATACCCTATTAAAACAAAAAAGTGATGTATACTAAAATGTTTTTGGTAGTGTCTGTAATATGAGGAGGATGTTATGTGTGGTGGTTGATATTTATGTGGTTGTATTCTTATTTAGATCACTTCTGATGAGATATTATTTTAGTAGGTGGTGGTTGTGATGTGAGGCATGTTGATGTGGGAATAATGGGTTGTGTTGTGTTATGATGTGTGGCGATTGTTTCTTAATATAGATAGAATGAAATAATATTGATGAAATGAAAATTCCATGTGTTGTAATTGATAAATAATTCTTAATGCAAAAAATGGTATATGTGGTAAATGTCGATATTGTTGAACATTAAATAATGGGATTTAAAAAGAGAAATTATTGATAATTGTAAAATTCAATAAATGGATTAAATTAAAAGGTATAAAGTAATGTGTCCTATCGTTATACCATAATAGTGTGGTATAATGAATTTAGAGGAGGGGGAAAAGTGAGGGAGGTTTTGAAGTCATGTGGGGGTGATTTTATTTGTGATGTGATTATTCCTTTAAAAACATATGATCGGATTGTTTTTGTAACATTTATATATTTTTTTAATTATCATTTACATAACCACTCCACCCATGATAATAATTAAGTACTGAAACCAAAAAAAAATTGAGAGAAAATTTTCTAAATTCAAATATAGTGAGTATAGATGGCGAGTTACCCCTATTCCATACATTCTCTTCTATGTGAGGTAGTTATGTATGTATTGTGATGGCATTTAAATATAGTGCGCTTCTGGTTGGGATGATTAGATTGATGTGGTGGTTCATAGTAGGGGTTGTTTATTGTTGGAGGGAGAAGGTAAAATTTATTCATGTTCATGGTATCTAAAAACCCAAGATATATAGTTGATGTTGTGAGAGGAGGTGGATTCGATGACCAATTTTATATCAAGTGATTGGTATGACGTAGTTTGATAAAAATCATGGAGAAATATTCTATAAAAGGGATGGGAGTTTTATTACATACAATGTTGCTGTGTGAGAGTGTAAAATCAATGAAAAAAATTTCTAGGTACACTCATTATTTTCATTCTTTATATAGAATTACTATACATAGAGGTGTTATTTGGGGAGTCTTACATCTTGAGAAAGGGACTAGTTAGTTGAAATTTTTATTTGCATGATTGTTTTGTTGTTTTTACATTAGTTCATAAGTATCATCATTTCCCACGGGAAAAAAGAGATTTTGCGTATGATACAACTATGTATAAAAGATCATATAACAATATATATATAAAAAATATTATTCATGTTTCATGGGGGACATCAGGGACTAAGCTAGTCATTTATAGCCTAGACAATGGACCAATTTCGGAGTCATTGATTTTGGATTCATTTTTGTATTTTTTTATAATAGTTATTTTTTTCCTTTACACATACATCTTGGGATTGTCCTAGTTTCCTCTTTAATTATTCATATAATTTTGTTTTGTGATTTGTATCCAATATAGTATGTTTAGTTTATCTATTAAAATAATGAATTTTGTTTATTTTATTTTTATACCCTCAGTGATAGTTTCTAAACCAAGTCTTACTAAATGTTTTATTAAATGATCTTTATCTCTCATCATTTATTCCTATCCTTGGATGGGTTTCATTTGAGGGACGATCTCATGACATTGTGGTGTTGGAGGGTTATGATGACAGATTTAATGGTGTTTTGAGTTTGTCAAAATGTGGATTGTATAGGTTGGTTGGACAACAGTTAATATCATTATTAGTATGTAATATATTCAATGAATACTGGAAAGGTCACCGAATTTTAGGTCTCCCCACAATCTAATTCTACGTCCATGAGTTTACCAGGAGACCTAGTGAGGTGGTTCCACTTAAACTGTAGAGAAATAATAGAGGTATATGCATCATTTTATTTTAGTTATTATATGTATTGGGAAGTATTGGGATATTAAAATAAAATATTGTAATGAAAATAATTAAAATTATATGCTAATGGTCATATGGAATTGTTGTTTTATCTTATAGTTATTGATACTAGTTGTTGTCCGTGTGACGTTTAGTTTGGTGAGGTTCATTTATCTGACCTCATTGATCTCCAAAGGGAAAATACAAAAAAAAAGGTAATTAGTGTTATAGTAAATTTTGTTCCATTTAGAATAATGATCTAGAAAAGTATGAGGGAACCATCTATAACAAAGTGATATAAAAATAGCATGAGGATATCATAATTTCATTCAATATTATTTAGGCTATAACAGATTATTTAGTAGTAGTCATTCGTATGAGGGGTGTATCTCTTCAGTGGTAGATTTTTTATCCTACATTGTATAAAGAGGTGGATGATTCTTATGTATGCTTCAAAAAGGAGTTATTGGTAGTTTGTTTTCATCGAACCTGAACGTAGTGAATAGTTAGTAGATTATTTCCCTCTAGAAGGAGAGTATGTCTGTGTTGAAGCTTGATATCATGTTATAATATATCTTTTAGATCACCCCAAATATTTCCCCCCGCCCCCCACATGGAGTCTAATTTGTGGCATTTTTAGGAGGAACTATTTCCTTTTACCCAATATGTAGTTACTGATTTTACAATTGCTACATATTATAGGCATAGAAGAAGGTGGATGAGATCAAGTGAATGAACTCTTGAAGAATGATACCATGAGAGTGGATCCATATATTATCCACAATAAGAAATGTTGGTTTGGATAGACTTAAGTTCTAGGGCCATAAATATTTCCAATACTGGGGAGTCAAACCCTACAAGTTCATTTTCAACCATATAGGGCCAATGGTGTCTGTGAATTTTTTATGGTAATTGAACAATAGTTTTATATGTTTTTGAGTCATGTTCAACATTAGCATCATCTCCTAGTGGTTCATAGAGCTCATCATCTTGGAGGTACTCAGGTTCAGCCTCAACCACAACCTCAACCACTGGTGAGGACATTTAATCCATAGTAGAAGTTGGTCATTGATCCACCAAGAGAAGATAGGGAAATAAGTTTTTGACCTCATTATATTATATAATACCGTTATAATTTTTAATATATTATTCCTTAAATAAATTTTATTTATTTCAAATCTTACGTTACTCGCAAGACTATGTTCTAAATAACTACATATACTATTAAAAAATATTCTTATTTAAATATGACTCTTATAACCTAACTGTTAAACTAGTTGGTATGTGTTGGATTATCTACATTATGAAATTTATATAAATTTCAAGCTCAAAATAATTTTTTTATAATTTCTTATTAAATTATCAATCTTTTTTAGTAGTCTCATTAAATTTATCAAAATATATTTTATTTAAAAATATATATATTAATTTTTATATTAAAATATTAAAATTAATTTCATAATATTTTATTAAAATTATTTTATAAAAATAACTTAATTTATAAATGATGATATATAATTTTACATATGTTACAAATTTTGTATTTTTTTGAAAAAAAAATTATTTTTTATTTAATAGTGAAAATTATAGACATTAGTAGAAATGTTATTAAATTTCACTATATTATATAATTTAAAAGCCTCATAATGTTTTAAATTAAATATTATTTAAAATATTATTTAATTAGATTTAGTAAAATTATTTACATATAAATTAAATTTATACTATTGTTTGGTATAACTTTATTTTTAGGCTTAAAATTATTTTATCCATAAACTATTTTAATGTGCGTAATGTTTCTACATTTTAATTAATAAAAATAACACATAATGAGTAATTAATTAAATTAAATTTAAAGATTATATGTCTATATTTTTAATTTAAATTCATCTAATTAAGATTAATAGTCCTATTGTTAATGTATAATCATCTTTTCCTTGCAAAATGCATTTTTTTAGAAAACCACTTTTCGTTAGTATTGGGGGGTTTTATAAGAAATTAAAATATAAAAATTATTTAAATATATTATATTAAAATGGTTTCGATATTTTTAATCATACCAATTTAT
Source organism: Viscum album (assembly GCA_963277665.1). Lineage (NCBI taxonomy): Eukaryota > Viridiplantae > Streptophyta > Magnoliopsida > Santalales > Viscaceae > Viscum > Viscum album. The sequence goes on along the minus strand of OY728121.1, from coordinate 1,146,246,045 downwards.
GTCATATAAAAATTTCAACCTAATTTTTTATCATAATGAGTGTTAAAATTAATAAAAAACAAGTTTCCTTACTAAACAAATTAAAATGGTAAAAGTGATTAATCATAATGATAAATTTGTTACCATGTTTAAAAAATATGTATTATTATTATTGGAGGTTTTTTATAGAAATATATCTCCTGAAATTTTTATTTTTATATTTTTGAGGCACATGGTTTAAGGGTGACATCCCATTTTAAATTTTTTTTATTATTTACAAAAAATGTCACTGCCTATCCCTTATAAAAGGACACACCATATCCTCCAATTCCATACAAAAAATGGATTTGATAAAACAATCCAACAAAATTCTATCCCCTAAATCATTATCCAAATTATAGAGATTTTTTAATCATAAAAACCAACCATAGGGCCCTTAATAAGAGATCCAAATGTTGTTTTTCTAAGAGAGGCTACTCATCTTCATCGAGATCCTCCTTTTTTACTTCATCTTTTTAGACAATATATTTTAAAATAAAAGTTAAAATATAATAAATCATTTATATACAATATAATTAGATGTTATTATTTTGATGTAATAATATTTATCTGTCTCATCACCCATCAAATGGGATACAAAATTATCTTTCTTGTGCACAATGGACTACCACCTCACGAATCATTGTAATTTGTTATCCATAATCACCTCACGCAGTTATTCATGATTATGGTTTTAATGTCTAAATTTTATATTCATTCCATATTAATAATTTTGGAAAATTAACATATCATATAAATTCATTAATTACCATCCATTCAAAAATAATAACATCAATCATGTGTATATTGGGTTGATGCATCACAAGGTGATTTGATTCATTTTTTATTAACGCATCACATAAATTGTATAAGTATGTTTATTTAAGAATATAATGATATTTTAGATAAAAATATCTTTATATAATGTCAAAATAACACATAATTTCTTCACATAAAAATTATTAAAAAATGAAAAAGTTACTCTTGCATACGTGTAACCTACCATCTCAATGATTGTAAAATACATCATTTTTCATAACAAAATGTTATGGTTTTTTAAATGTAAAATTAGTTTATACAAATTATAATTATGTAATTTGATATTATTAGGTATATGATGTGACAATTAACCCTTTCTATTTGGTCAACAGACTATAATCATTTTGAAACTATAAACTGAGCATCCTCAAAACACCCAATGTGGACATAACTGAAGTTGTAATAAAATATGACACTAAAATAAACAAAGAAAATTGTCTAGGTATAATTGAACAAAACCAGAATTTTTTATTTATAAAAAAATTATCCATATAATTTTATTTAATATTATATATAGTACATACATGACATGTCTTGACTCAAGGTATGGGATTATTCATCTCACTATTATTGTAGTGGGACATATGTCATATTTAAAAGTAATTTACTTTTAGTGGTGTGTATACCAACCATATTAATTTTATATCTTGAATTTAACTATCTTAATAGTATTTAATGTTTCATTTTATGTTTCATATTTCCTAAAGATATGATTAAATAGTTACAAAAGTGTTAATGGTTAATTTCACAATCTCATCATTATTTTGGATTCTGTATGTTTAAGCCTCCCTTAGAGAAATTGTTTGATATTTAAATCATTAAAAAAATATTCTATTATATTATGTTTAATAATAGAATATTTATTTAATATCAACATTTTCCTCTCTTGGTTTCATTAAATTATTGAGAATTATTTTTAATAAAATCATACATTATTTATCTATTAAGTGAAAAATATTTCACTTCCATGTATATATTTTCTATTTTAATTTTCTCGAATGTTTTTATCATTCTTAAAATTATATAAATTTTTTTTCCATGTTTTACTTTTTAATTAAATATATTTAATTTAATTTAATTATTATTTTTTGAATGAGGTACTTTTAACCTTTTTATATATGCATTAAATTAATGTGTCTAGAAATTTACAATGCATGTTCATAATTACCCAAAGACATAGCCACTAAATTATTATAATAATACATGGTTATAATTAAGGAATTTTTTTATATAATATTTTGTAAATTTTTATAACATAATTCAAATTAAATAAATTGTTTTTCTCATGAAATATTCCACATAATCTTTTAAATGCATTTTATCAACGATGACATCCTTTGATGTAATGGATTTCTTATAAATTATGTATTAATATCTCTTATGTATATATCTATATTATTATCTGTTAATTTAATAAGACAATGCATTCCTTATGATCATCTCTATAGTTCCAGAATTATGAAAATTAATATGATTAGTATATGAGATATGATTATTTAACTGATTTTTTATATATGTTTAATTCCTGTGTCATATATTATGATTTTTTCCATTATGTGGAACACATAAATCATGATTTTGTTATGATGAGTGAACACAAATTGTACTCAAATTCATTGTGTAAATAATTTTTCTAATGAGGCTTCTTTTATGGGATAAAGGGGAAATCCTAATCCATTATGGGACTTTTTCCACCATTTGGTATTATCTAGGTCGTTAAACATGGCTAACACTTAAGTCATGTTATTTATTTATTCAAAATTTCCTATGATTCCGTGATCATATGATACAATTTTATTTATGTTATTCTTCCTTTTGATTACTGATGTTCCTTCTCTTTATGATATCATGTTACACCATGGACATTCACATTATGTTTTCCTAGAATTTTTTCCCCTTAAATTGTATTTTAACACACACTTTTCTTTTATATATTCCCCTTGTAAAAAAATATTTCTTATAAAGATCTAAAATATTTATGAGGTCAGTAAATATTGAAAACAATATGTTATGTTTTATATTCTATTGATGTTTTATGCACCAAGTTTTCCAAAAAAACAATTCGTTACAAAATTTGTGGTTGTACATATTTGATGTTTATGTTTCGAAATATTGTAATAAAATATATAAAATGCATGGGTCACATTAGTTGGTATTAATAAAAGGATTAGTTACACATTGGAAATTAATATAATAAAACATTAGATAGAAACCCAAGGGTATTTCTAAGGTTAAATCTAATTATAGGAAAATATCCTTGAATTTTTTTGAAGGATAGAGTGAGTGGTGTTCCAGATATTACATCCCTATATTGATAGTATAAGTAGATGCGGCTCTGGAACATCTATTTATAGGTGTAATAACCCTAAAAATCGGTCATTATGTTTTATTCAATCATCACAGAGAGAATTATAATGCGCCTTGATTCACATATCGTTGAAAACTCATGGTGATATACTTTTGAGATTCATAAAATCATTGATGAACTATAATTAAGGGATTGAACAAATTATTAGGTTATAAACCCTAATAAGAAATATTATCATTGATAACCTAGATTGAAACATCTATATTCTAAATTTAGGATATTCTTTTCATCTATTTTTTATTCTTTATTTGTTTATAAGTTTACCTTTTGAATGTTAATGGATTATTAACTTATTTCATTTAATATTTTTTTCTTAATGGTGGAAAATATAAGAAATTATGACAATAACAAAGTGATTGGGAATTTAATAATTTACCCAATGAGATGTATATTCTATTGGGAATGTTATTTATAAATCTTATTAACATGATGTATTAACAATATTGATTTATAATTAACAACTAGAACATAATAAAATTTTAATAAAACATCATGGAAAAGAATAATGGAATCTCATTGATGTTTAAGTGTTCAAGATGATAACGAAATGGATATTAAATTTCATAAATGTATCATATATTTTATTATTGACATTGTAAAATACCTTTATTTAACTAGTAGATTCCATATGTGTGGAACATGGATGGAATAAAGAAGATAATTTCTGAAGGAAAATAAATATTCCATTGAATAAGATGTGGGTAAATACATTTCACCCAATGAATCCACGAATAATTCAATATAATAGAAGTGAGTAACTCAATAATTATATAATTCAATTAAATAATATAAGTATTTATTTTTAAGGGATTATTTTATGAAAATTATTGAAGTGTAATGAATGAAGAGGTTATTTTTTATAACTTATGAATTGTGTTATTGATGTATAATTATCAATGATGTTCTGGTAATAATAATAATGAAACTTCTATGGATTATTCTGAAGTAGATTACATTTTTATTTTTGATATATTATGATGAATGGTAATTATTAACTAGAAAGGTGCTTTAATGGTAAGGTGAAATATTATGTACAAACATTCGACTAAGGAAAAATACTTCGATTTGATCTTTATGATGTATAAATTATTGATAACTGAATTTATTTTATTTTGTAAATAAGAATAATATGGATATAAATACATACTGTTAAAAATAATTGATTTATTATAAAAGATAATTTCGAATATTATTATCATATTCTTAAAAATGGTATAGGATCAAGGTTAATTTTTATTATGATTTTCACTTTTGTTTTCCTTAGTTTTAGAAAATGGATAACCCAAAATTCATGAGAAAACTCACTATATCTTTAAAGTCCGCGAAGCTGGAACCTAAAACTAAAAGAATAAATTTTTTCAGTTCTAATTCTATCCTATGAGGTTTAATGGTTAGTATGACTTTTTTTAACTTGATAGATTAAATATTTATATATATTAATTTGATTTTTGGAAATGAATTTTAGGATTAATGTTTTTTTTATTTTAATGATGTTGAGTTGATTAATGATATTTTTGGGAATGTATCATTGGGTTGTTTTATATGTAACTCTTAGGTAAAAAATTTGATTCATCATGAAATTTAATTTGGGAATAACATAACTAAATCCCTGAATTTTGAGGTAATTTGGTATGTAGGGTTATTTAATTGTATAATGATTTAAGTTGAACTTCGGATTTGGTTATTGATATGATAGTATATTAATTTTCTAAATTACTTAAAAATTTTATGACCATTTATGGTTCATTATAATGTCTAAATATTAGATTATTATCAAGATGTAATATTTTTAAAATCTTGGGATCCATTAGAATTTAATTTTAGTGGATCAAGCATAAGAAAATTCTTTAAGAATACTCATCGTTTAATGAAATATATAATATTTTCATGGAAAAAAATTTAAAGTATAAAATTATAGTTTTCATTTACATATACCTTTTTATGTTATCAATATATATGGTAAAAGGATCCCTAAACTGTAGGAAAATATCTTGAAATAAAAATTTTATCCATTTTCAAAAAAATTATGGTCTCTCATCTCTTCCAAAAATTTATAATGTTATCTCTTAAAGGATTATCCTTCCCAAATGCATTATTTGACTTTAAAAAATTTCTCCATTTTGGAATCATATTTATATTCTAAATATAGTATTTTCCTTTTCCCATTTTAAAAAGGAATTTCTTATTAACCCATTAAATGATGTGTGTTTTCAATAAATAATTTTTTAATTATTAAATCATTAATTATCGAATTCAACATAAAATTTTAAGAAGATTATTTATTTAATGGTGGATAATTTGAATCCATTAGAAATTATAATATATTTATCTTTAAATAAAAAATATTTCTTTGATAGATTATGTTTAATGAAACACACTTTTTTAAGAAACCACATTTTACTGTTAATATATTATTATTATTTACAGATGGATTTTGTAACCATGTAGTTAAACTGAAGGGTATGAATAGGTATTGATAATTTATAATATATATATATATATATAGATATACTACAAAATATATTTTTTAATTAGTTCTGAATAAACACGTAATTTTCTGCTGTCATTTTATAAATTAAAAATATGGTTTCTTCCAAAACGGTTTTTTATTTTTATAAGAAAATATTATAAATAATATGATAAAATTATAGAATTTTTTTTTATTAAATTAAATAATTTTTTGAAGCATAATATAAAAATTAATATAGGGTAATATTTTATTAATTTTTAGAAAAGAAAAATTATTTTCCATTGAATAGTATAAAAATTTTATTTAAGTAAAAAAGGAATTTATTTTCAATAAATTATGTAATTTAAATGTAACATAATGATTTTAATTGTATTTAATATTAAATAAGTATTATTTATTTATATTTCATTTAATTAATTACATTTAATTCATATTTATACTATATATTGTTATACGATTATTTTTAGGCATAAAAGCACTTTCATCTAAAAACTATTTTTGTGTTCATAATGTTTCAAAATTTAAAATAATTTATATAAACCCTAATAAGGAAATATAAAATTAAATAATATCATTAAATATATATTATTAAGAATTAAATTCCATATAATGAAGAATTATGGTCATAGAGTTATTCAAAAATCATTTCTTCATTGAAAATGCAATTTTTAGAAAATTCATTTATGTTAGAATTTAGTGATTTATTTTAAATTAAATTCTTCCACTTATATGAGATGAATTTAAAAAAATTGATTTTATATTTGTAATTATATTAATTTATATTATATATTAAGTTCAACTTAATTTTTTCCCCCACAATATAGTAAAAAATATAAAAAAGTAGTAACCATGGTAAAATAATTAAACTGGTAAAAGTTAACAAACAAAAAGATATAGTGATTAACATGTGTAAAACATGTTAATATTTTTTATGTATTTATTTAATAGTATTATACCATCTTAACTCCTTTATTTTTCATTTTTGGAGAGACTTGGATAAAGAGGGACTTCTAATTATTGAATATTTTTTGGTATCTAAAAAATTCCACTAATCCTCCCTTAAAAAGGTCATTAGTAGTCCTCTCTTTTCCATACTTCCTGATATATTTAGATTGACTAAACCCAATAAAAATGAATAAAAAATATATTATCAATATTATATATCTTTTAGTTTTCCTAGATGGCCAACCTTGTGGTCCTTATTAAAAGATCTATAGGAGATTCTTTTAATTGAAGGTGATCGTATTCACAGAGTTATATATTATTACCTATTAATTTATCATATTTAATTATGTATTAACAATTCCTATATAATAACCACAATATATATTATATAAAAATATCTTATTATGTTTATGGAATAATATTTATCCCTATCCTCTTACATGAAATTTGAAATGAACACATCATTCATCTTTACAGAAGAATACATCCCCATGAACACGAGTAATTTGTTTTCTAACATCACCAATAATGAAAGTTAATAATGATGAATATAATTTATATATAATATATTCATGAAATATTAAGATTTATTAGAAATTAACATATCAAATTCCTTCATACCATACCATAAATTAACGAATGATAACATCATCCCAATGTACGGTGGACTATCACCTCATGAAAACATGTGATTCATTTTTTATTTCCACCTCACATGGATAGTATAAGTTAGTTTATTTAACTAAATATTAAGATATTTATTATATAATTATGATTATGGAAACATAAAATAATATATAACATCATTCCATCAGGAATGTTGAAAATTTTAAATGTTACTCATGTTTTCATAGGGCCTACCGTCTGTATGATTGTAACTATAATAGTCTAATCTTTTCTGGTATGTTAAATTGTTTGAATTGGGTTATATGAGAGTTTGATGGAGGCTTAAAATATGTCTATATATGTTTGATTGCTAATGGATAGAATATTTGAGATTTCATGTCAAGTAAACAAATTACATGATGTGGAATTAGGTTTCACGACTTTTCTAGGAATTATCAAATTGTGTATATATTTTACATGCCATGAAGTAGTGTTTCATGAAATGAAATATTTTGTGTTCATAAATGTAATATAAAATGAAGAGGTTATGAGTTTTTTTATGAAAACCAAACCCCAGGTTTTACGCAATGAGAAAGGGGACAACACGTCATGTGATACCCTTATCTTGTGATGTTTTATGCTTATTTTTTGGTTGAACGCTCATTAATTCATCCGTTATTTATTTTTTCCCTATAATTACAAAAAAACAATAGGGTACACAAGGTTTCCTTCGTGAAAAACTCCTCTCTCAATGATCTGTCAATCCTGGTGGTTCTCTGTTGGTGATCCCTGATCGATCCCTAGTAAATTTTCTTCTATTTCTCATATTTTTCATCTTCTTCTTTCCCATATATTTACTTATATGTTGTTTGTTGTAATGAGTTGGATGTTTTGGTATCATTTTAATAATCATCTAGTGTGGAATAGATTGATCCACGTTTCTAGAAGTGCAGTTTTCACTTATGGGAATTCATCTTTTCCCTACAGTGCACAAAAAAATTTAAAAGCTTTTTCGAGGTAGTATTTCCCCTATTTATACTCAATTGTGCATCATGTTGGAGGAATTATCATTTTCTCAACCATGTATAGTGGTTTTTCTAGGCCAATCAATGAAAAGGACAAATTAAATGAAATTGAAAGGGGTAGGTGGATTCGTTTAGCATGCATTAAAAGTTTTGATTCTATAATTGTGATATTTTGATTATATGGGATTGATTGTCTGCTGAAAATGGTGGTTTTGTGGTTTTTTTGAAAGGGTACATATTTTGTGTTTTCTGAATTATTTTTGGTTGTCGTTTTATTTCCCTAAAATAAAATTGGTTAATCACATTAATCTAGCTAATGAATGTATTTCCCAGGACATAGTTTTTGTGATAATTCCATTGAATAATGAAGTAGAATTAAATAAGTGTCCCTTTTGATAAATATGATAATATGATACATCATGGTATATTAAGAGATGTGTAGAATATTTGCGATATAAAGAATGGTAAAAATGAATGTGAGGTGGAAATATTGTGACGTGTGGGTTTTCTCTGATTTGTGTTGTTGTATGTCTGTAAGCACGATTGTGTGATGTGGGATGGCATAGGTGGTGTCATGGATGAACTTGTAGATAATATTTAATATAGAATATGAAATTTAATGTCATGTTGAGATATATATTGAAATTAGAATGGATTTTAAGTGTTCTGTTGTGTATCAAGGTTGTGATCGTGTTGTGTCGTGATGTTTAGCTATGATGCTCATTGTATACTATGATTGGTTATTTCCCAGATAGTAATAAAATAAATGAATAAATAATTTGTTAATAAATTTGGAACTATTATGGGTTGGTTTGGTTAAAATAATGAATAAATTAGTTCTTAATAACAAATAGTAATTATTAATTATGTTTCTTGTAAATTGAAAGGAGGTTGTTACTAGTACAAAGATTATTTATCTCCATAGACTTTTTAAGTCAGTTTTTTATAACGAACATGAATATCCATATATATATTGATTTATCATATAGGTTATTATATAACTTACATGATATAAGATGTATCTAGCTTTATCAAGTCAGTAATATTATAACCAATGTGATAAAGCTCGCATTTGATGTCAGTTATATAATAACTGATGTAACAAAAAATCATTTATTTGTAACATCAGTTATAAAATAACATGAATGGTAAATAAGTTTATCACCTCATTTATTAAATGACGTATGATATAAATATGAATACAATTAATTTATCATATTTGTTATAACATAACTAAAGTGATAAATCATTTCAAATTTTATGAATTGCCATTTGAATTCACTATGTGTTTTTTCGATTGGGTGATGGCAGACTCGGTTCTCTCTTGCATAGAAACCCTTAAATCATTTCCTCGATCCCATGGCCTACAATCTCATTTTATAGCATCATTCATCCACTTTTGTTCAGTGCATCTATCTGATCGTCTCATAAATCTCAAGTATGCTTCGCACAACTCACTTTTTGTCATTCAATTTTTTGGAAACCCTATGTCTCTACTTTTTTGATTTTAATTATTAAAATAGTTAATTACCATATTTTTTAATATTCTTATTTTATATCATTTCTTCCATAGATATCACATGAAATTGTGTCCATACAATAACCTCATTTTATCCTATAATTTTCAATAATGTTTGGATGTACTTCCGAATGTCCATGAACATTCCTTGATAATTGTTTTAATGATAATAAAATGATGTTTATTATAAGCTTTATGATATAAGTAATTATTAAAAAAATTTTGTTTTGATTTGGATCATTAAATTCATTTTAAAAAATATTATTATTCATAAATCAAATTTTTCATGCTCACGTTTCATTGGCTTCTCATTCAATTTGATGTATTATTTTAAATATTTTTATACATACACCCAGTATATTTTAACATGTTATATTATCATGTTTCATTTAAAAAATTATTTCTCATGAACTATAGAAATTTCAAACTAAATATTAATAAATACATCAAGCAATGTATCATATACTTATGGTGATATATTTTAATCATACCAACTAATCAATTCATCTTTAAAAAATTTTGTTTCATTATGTCTGGTTCCATATCCAATGAAATCATCATCCATGACTAGTGTAATGATAATTTATAGAAGATTATTTCAACGGGGTAAACCTAGGACATTATTCACATACCCCATCTCATAAAAATATTTTAAACTATACTATGACATAAAATTTAAATTAATTATTATATGGAATCAAAGGTTTTATACTTATGTATTTATTCTTTTTAAGAGTTACCCTGATACAATAATATTTTTGGGGGTTAATAATACATCCCAATAGTGAATGATGTTTTATTTTCACATAGTGGGTTTCTTTATTATTACTCAAAAAAATAATTAAAATGTGAGCAAATTATTATAGATAATTAGTTATGGTACGAAAATAACATTAAATGTATGAGAATTGGTATATATTTTTAATTCCCACACTAATTTAATTTTAATTCCACATGGTTCCCTAATAGAATCCATTTATAACAAATGAACTTTAAACTCTGATGAATGTGCATATAAAATATCCCAATGAGTCTGTATATTAGAGTGAAAAATTTTGTCTTGCTGTATTTTCATTTTTTAAAAGAAATTAATAAATATATTTTTTTGATTTAGTATTTATTTTTAAACTTTTTTTCCATTATTTTATATATATAATATCTAATATTTTAAAAAACTCATATATTTGTTTTTTATTTTAGAATTATTTTTCATTCAAATTATGAAATATTACATTTCATTATAATATTGTCTTATCGAAATACATTTTCTAGTTTAAATTATTTCCTGGAATATCTTTTTAGACTTTACCATTTATATTTAAACATGTCTTTTATTTATGTATATAATTACTAATTATAATTTTCATTGAGGTATATATTTGTCTTATATTTCAAAATTGGGATACATTCCAATTATGGAATATTTCATATAAATATAAAATTGGATTCTAAAACAATGTTTTCTTATATAAATTATTTCCATGAAAACCTTTTATGATATATCATTTATATTTTAACATATATTATATTATTATATAGAATTTATAATTATATTCTTCTGATAAACATATATTAGTTTTATATTTCAAAATTTGGTTACTTTAAAATTATATAATACATTAAATAAATATTATATTAACTTATCAAAACTATATATATATTTTTGATATTGATTATAGGTAGTAATTAGTCAATATTAGGATATAGTGCAACAAATGAGTAATGAATGTGTGGATGGTGTTGATTCTTTTCTATAATTTTCTAAACGGCATTTTCTAAATGGTGAAATTTTTTTTATATCCATGAATGAAATATTTAAATATGAAGGAGTTGAAAAGTATAGAGAGTGAAGATTGTTTTATTTTTCATGGTTTTAACCTGAGTTACTGCCCTAATATTTAACATGGTGAAACTGGGATGAATTTTAGATCTATTGATGATGATGCTTTATAAGATGTTAAATCTGATGATATTGAAGAAATGATTCATGATGTAAACACATAAAAAATTGAGAAGGATCTGGCAATTACATGTTTATATTGTAATTCCTTGACCGTAGATTCCCAGAGTTGATGCATTATTTTTATAAATTGGCATGATTATAAGTTTTAAAGTCCAGAAAGACCGATCAGTTTATCAGTCTTGAAAAATAAATTACATATATGAACGTTACATTAGACATTTAACATACAACACAAAACAATAATCCTTTTAGAATGAAATTGTTCCATTATATTAACCCTTCACCTCAAACATAAAACACTTCTTGGGGTCTTGGGAAAATAAAACATAAGAAATGGGTAAGCTCCGATGCTCAGTAAAGGTAAATTCATTAGTTGAAGCTATAAACATTTATGGAATGATGAGTAATAAAAACAAAATCTTTTTCAAAATAAACTTGTACATAAGAAGGAAAAAATAAATCAATCATTACCATATAAACATTCACATGGTTATTCTACTAGTCGAATAATCACATTTAATAACTAATTTAATAATTAGGGAATTAATAATTCCAATCCATAATTTCTGTGTCAATGACTTGTGCAAGGACCTAGGGGCTAACTATTACCAGAACCCAACCCGGAGATCCACTGTAACCGAACTCCAACCCGTAGAGCCTCTCTAAACGGACTCTAACCCGGAGAGCCTCGATAACCGGACTCCAACCCGGAGTGCCTCGGTAACTGGACTCTAAGATAGAGAACCTCTATAACTGGACTCTAACCCGGTGGATCTGTTGTAACCGGTCCCCAACTCGGAGGGCTTACATTTATCGTTCCCCAACATGGAACATTCTACATCAATACATTCATCTTAAGAAAAGGTTGAAATAAATCATTAAAATTCATATTAAAAGCTGCATATGAAATGTCAATACATTAAACATACACCATGAATAGAATAAAAATAACTCATCCATAGTCAAACATTTCACAAAACCATAAATACAATATGTAATAATTGTATCATAATAAATCAACTTCAAAAAAGTGTAAATTTTATCAAAGGATGATGACGTAGATAAAATCAAAAATATTTGAGGTAAATATCACTTTATATTTTGAAATCATTGAAGAGTCACATTATTTTTAAAAAAAATTATTTTTAAAATATTCTTATAAAATTTATAGGTAATCCTCGACGATGTTATAATGACGGAAAATAGATTCAACCGTTGTATAAGTAAAAAAAATTCATACCTTAATTTTGTCGAAAAGGTCTTAAATTTCCTTTTTTTGGAGAAAAACAAAAATATACCTTTTTAAAAAACATATATAAAGTACAAAATGGGTATATATGACTTTATCCCATAGTCTAGTAAATAGTAAAAATGTTTTTAAAATCATTTTTAAGAAACCATGGATGTGGATGACCAAGAGGTCCCAGTAGATACTTACATTAAAACAACATCAGATAATAAATAGATTGGGAAATTAACCCTTACCTTGTACTTTTCCTTGGATGATGGTACATTAAAATCCTATGTAATAGTCAAATAATTGTTATAAAAATATAAAAGAACTAAATACATAATTATAATATCATATATGATCAACTAATAATGTTTTGCTAAAAATATTTTATTATTATCATCGTTTTGAGTGTTAACTAATACGTTTTACTTTATATTATTTATTACATGATTCATGTTTGTTATGGATAGGATGTTTCTTATTCATATATAGTATAATATCAAGTATTTAAAAATTATTTATAGTCATAAAATATAAATTATTCTTGAATGGTTATTATAGGAAATGAATCTCACCACGTTCGTGGAGACGGTAATCCATACGTACGCACGAGTGATAATATCATTTTTTATATAAAAATCAAATATAATTGGATGTTATAACATATATAAAGAATCATTAACATGTTATATTTACTATTTACATCAATTATAACTAATTATTATACCCATCCAAATAATAATGTATTGAATAACAGTTACACCACGACATGGAGACGGTAAGCGGTACTTACGCACATATGGTCACATGTCATTCATAGGATGGATAATATAATCAATATGGATGTAACATATTTATAATAACATCACAATATATTGAAGATAGTAGAGTTATTTTTTTTATAATGGAAACAACAAGGACTGAAGAAGTGGAAGAAGAAAAGGGCTTGAAAGAGGTGATGAAATATTTATCTCTTCTTCAGGTTATTTCTTTTGATTTGATCAAAAGGGCTTCATAGGATGGATTTATGACTAAATAAAGGCCTATAAGAATAATTTAGGATAGTTGAGAGAACTTTTGGTCTGGTATTGGCTGAGTGAAATGGCAATGAAGTTGTGAATTTGATATAAGGTGGAGTGCCCTTTTATAAGAGGGGTGAGGGGAACCTTAGGAAAAGATTGACATATTATTTTAAAATAAAATAATATTCGTTTTATAATGGCTAAAAATTAATTTATTTCTAATATAATGTGGGTATGGGTCGAAATCCTCTCAACCAATAGGTTTAAGACAATTTTAGGATACCATTTTAACTATATCTTTTAGATTTAACACTTTGTTAAATAATATAAAATTTACTGTGTCTTCATGTATTCTTAAACTCCATTTTAAATAAACATTCTATAAAAATCCAATAGAACATAAATAGGTTCCTAAATTACATATATAATATTAGTTATGCTCTTTGGCCAAACCTTAGATTTTAAGGAATATTATTTCAACCTAAAATATAGTATTTGTTTTCAAAACTAATTTATGTCAATTTTGACACTATTTTGTATTTTGTTTTTTTGTGAAAGTAATAAAAACCTTATCACATAGAAAAATAATTATCTAAACAACTCTAACATGTCAAAAAAACCTAAAAAATTAGTTTAATTCATCAAAATACTAAAATTACATTTATTTGGATATTTATAATATCAATTATTTTAATCTTTCATTAATAATGTAATTACCGCATCATCATTGTTTCATAAATAATTCAAATTATATAATGTCTAAAAATAATGAATAAAAACAATTATGTAGGAAATATTTTTATCTTTCTAATGAATATTTATAGTCAAATTTATCTTATGAATAACCCTATATTAAAATTTTGTAGTTATGAAATCTTCAATTTTACACTTATAACTCTTCTTTAAAATAAATAATAAAAATTGTCCTAATCTTATAAAAGTGCACCTAAAGGGTAATATTATATTCCTAAGGTTTTTTTGGTCCAATTAAACTCATCCAATATAATTTGGACATGTGTTAGGGTAATAATAATTTCATTTTAACTTTTAATTTCCCTATTTACTTTTAACCGAGTTAAATAAAAGTCCAATGTCACCATTCAAACAAAATTATTTTTATCTTATTGAACAAAATTTTACTTACTGATATAAAATGTGTCTATCAGGTTTTTGAAATTCATTTCACAGAAGTGGTAAAATTATTTTTTATGCAAATTTGAAAATTCTCCTAGGAGGTGGGTAAAAGACGGTAAAAAGTTAAATAAAATATTTATATATCTAAACATATTATAACCTAATTACAATGAATTAAATTGAACACATATATGTATAATGTATCTATTTTGACCTAAAATAAAATTTAATAAAAAATTAATTATTTAACCAATAATGTAGTGTTTTTCACAATTCGAAAAAAATTGAAAGTTATCTGAAAAATACCAAAATTTCATCCTAAGATAATTTTGATATTTTCTATTAAAAAATGTATTCTATTTTAAAAATTTAAAAACATATAAGTGTCATTTATTAAATTATAATTAATTCCCTTCGTCAAAACCAAAAAGTGTGTTTTTAATAAATAATAACTATCAAAATTTTGGCACTTGTTTATGTTATATTTCAATGTGAAATTAATTCTAATGACCAACATTGGGTTTTATGGTAAAAATACAATCTAAATATATTTTAAAACCACTTAAATTTATAAAAATACTTCTTTTATTTGATGATGTGAATTTTTTCTTATTTTAGTTCTAAAAAACTTATAATATGGATTATAATATTATAATTAGTATATTGAATTAAAATTCTAGTTAACAGTATTCATAACTGCTTTTGAATGACTAGTTTGGTAAGTCATGGTGCACTTGAACTCTGTGTTGTGTGTAGCGTAAGTTATTGAATAACATTGAATAAAAAACATACTTTGAAATCATGGGGTGTTAAATTCTCCCCTAGTTAAATAACTTGTGTCCTCGTAATTGGATATTGTTCTTCTAAAATAAATGGTTAAAAATATAAGAGAACTTTTGATGAAAACCCACATTAAAAATGGGGTTACTGAAATTTTGTCTTAATAAGTGGGAAGGGGAAATAAAATAGTTACCACCAAATTATGATCTAGATTAGGAGAACATTGGTGGAAATTAGAGACACGTAATTGGAGGGAAAACATAAATATTAATATGTATTGATTAAGGTCATCAATAATAATATATCATTTAAATATATTGACATTACAAATCCATTTTCAAAACCATTTTCAACACCTAAATATGTAAAAAGAGTATATAGTATTTATTTTTATTTTTTTTAAAAACATTTTGTCTTGTTAAGGAAGCCAAAGACAAAATAAAACTGGTAGTGGAAGAAAGGGTTTTCCCCACATACGTTAAAAAAACATTCATTTTTTCATTTACTAAAAGTCTTCATAGAAAATGATTCCCCTTGAAATGAAAAGTCAAAGGGTTTTATACACCCAATAAAAGAATGTCGTTTTGAAATCAAAGCATGCCTCAATAAAAGGATATGGAGACGAAGTCCCTTAACAAAATTTTGAGAATTAATTTAGTCATAGAATTAAATGGAATTTATATATATATATATATATATATAATTTACAAGTAGAGTTACATCCTCTAACTACTTCAAACCACAGACACAACTTTCACTCCAACAAAATTCAAATAAATATTGTATTTATCATAATCGAATAGGGTTCCAAAAATAATGAATTTATAATTCTCCTATCATTCCTTAAATAAATAAATTGCATTATACTATCCGACACATCACGTAGGCCGGTGGTAGGTGATGCACCATTGTCACCCTTCGGTTGTGGGTTCAAGTCTTGCAGCCCTAACGGACGCGACTGGTTATCGCCCGACCTATGTGTTTTCCTTTTTATAAAAATACAATAATAAATTTAAAAATAGCATCCAATTTCAAACATAATCCATTCCAACATTTAGAAATATCTAAACTACTTCTATCCAAACTCACATTCCAATGTTTATAAGGATATTAAACACAATGAAGACAGTTTTTGCTATGTAATAACATGTGAAGTCTGTCATCATGTATTCTTTTAAATCATGGTAACACCATAAATTACCAAAACACCATATTGATTACATTCATTCTCCCTTATTCATTATAGAATACTGAATATATTCCTTATATCCATAAATTTTAAATATTCCAACAATTATGTAATAAACAAACTATTAATCAGTTTCAAGGAAGTAAAGAATATCCAATATAATTTATCTTAATCAACCATCTCTTATTCAAAAGTCACTACCTAATTCTCATGACCATATTAAGGATTACCTTTCCTTTAACCATGTATTTCCCAAAAAAGTGTTAATTACTATTATGTCACTTTTCATAGAATCATATAATCTCGAATCCTAAATAGAATAGTACTGCAGTATAATCCTTATTTATGTCCATAATTCATATAACTAGTATATAGTCGATACAACAATAAAATGATATAATTATATAATAATAACATATGAAAACTATCCATTCCTCTTCATATGAGGTAGTATCATAACTTTATTATTATCAAAGAGCATCATTTGTGGTGTACTCTGATGACTGGGACATTGATTCATGTAGTGTCCCAACACCTTGCAGATGAAGACTTTTAAATATGAATCATTTTTATTCCCCTTGATATCACATACTTGTTTTCCTTTTTATCCATTCTTATAACAAAATCTCATTCCCTTCATAAATTCACCATGGTGATTATTACCATATTTATCACATATGGGAAAATCCTACATTCCCCTCTTTTCTTTATCTGTCATTCTCTCTACCATCCTTTTCATCTCTTGATTCCCTTCAAAGCCATTAGTCTCATTGAATTATTTATTTATCTTTTTTACATGTGATATTATTTCTTCATGTGTTAGGAATACATGGTGGACTATTTACCTTATAAATGTTGGCTTAATACCATGAATGATATGATCCTTTCTACACTTTGGATCATTCGTATTGATGGAGTTCTCATTTCTTCTACTGGGTTCCATTTCTATAAAATGGCATACACTAGGTCAGTTTATGAATCACAATGAATAATTCCAAACATGTACAATACCGAAAATAAATTTAAGAGTTTATTGATATAATCTATAATCATAAAAATATTTTCTTTGAGGATGTATATACTCATAAATACTTCATAATGATTTGTAAAGAAAATTAGAATTATACTATGCATATCCCACGTGAGTTTCGTAACCAAGAGTGCAACAAGGCCTGTTGTCATGCACTAGTTCCCATTTGAGTCTAGATAAAAGTAGTATTTTTGGGTTTTACCCATAGGTACATTTGTGCTAGATCAGCCTCTACCTGCTCATATCTATAAAATTATGTATATTCATAAAAAACTCACAAAATCATTACATTTACAACATTATATGTTTTTATTCTATACTAATCATCAAATTCTATCTTAGGTTAAGGTGATATAATAAGAGTTTATCTAAATCTAGTTTCCAAGGTCATTTCTAAACTTCCTCTAATATCAACTGTAAAGCCCTGACCATAGATTCCCAGAGTCGGTTCATTATTTTAATTCATTTGCATGATTATGAGTAATTACATCCTGAAAGACCGATCAGTTTAGCAGTCTTGTAAAATTAATTACATACATGAACGTTACATTACACTTTCTAACATACAACACAAAAAATAATCCTTTGATAATGTCATTGTTCCCTTATCTTAACCCTGCATCTCAAACATAAAACACTTCTTAGGATCATAGGAAAATAAATCACAAGGGGTAATCTCAAATGCTCAGTAAGGGTAAATAATTTAGTGCAAACAATAAAATTTTATGGAACTTTTTTTAATAAAAACAATAGAAGTTTAAACATAAACATGAACATAATATGGAAAAAATAAATAACCCATTAACATATAATCATGACCATGGATATTCTACTAGTCAAATAATCACATGTAATAACTAATTTCATAACAAGGGAATATACAGTACCAGTCATTAATTTCTATGTTAAGGCCTTATTCCATGACATATTGGCTAACTGTAAGCATACCCCAACCCAGAGAGCCTCTATAACCAGACTCCAACCCAGAGAGCCTCTCTAACAAGACTCCAACCCAGAGAGCCTCTATAATCAGACTCCAACCTAGAGAGCCTCTATAACTAGACTCCAACCCATAGGGTATACTGTAAATAGACCCCAACCTAGAGGGCTTACTTTTACCGGTCCCCAACCTGAAACATACTACTCTAATACATTAATCTTAAGAAAAGGCTGAAATATAACATAAACATTCATATTAAATATAGCATACGAAGTGTGAATAATTTAACCCTAAACCATTATTGGAAGAAAAATAAATAATCCAAAGTAAAACATATCACATAACCTTTAATACAATATAAAATATTTGTATCATAATAAATC
This sequence comes from Viscum album, assembly GCA_963277665.1. Classification (NCBI taxonomy): domain Eukaryota; kingdom Viridiplantae; phylum Streptophyta; class Magnoliopsida; order Santalales; family Viscaceae; genus Viscum; species Viscum album. Next base: position 1,146,226,600 of record OY728121.1, on the reverse strand, counting down.
AACTTCAAACAAGTGTAAAATTAAAAAAATATTGTTGACATAGATGAAATAAAAAAATTTGAGAGAAATATCTCTTTTTATTTTGCAATCATTTAAGAGTCACATATATTTTAAAAGGAACATTTTATTTTTTAAAAAATCTTATATGATTTTAAGGGAAGTTTTGATGATGTTATAATGGCGGAAAATTACCGCAGCCGCCATATAAGTAAAAAAAATTCATACATTAATTTTGTCGAAATGGTCATAAAGAACCTTGGATGGAAAAAAACAGAAAGATTCACTTTAAATAATCTTATAAAATGTCAAACAAGGATATAAATGAATTTATCCCATCGTATAGTAAATATTAAAAATGTTTTGAAATCCATTTTTAAGAAAACACGGATGTGGATGATAAAGATGTCCCAGTAGATACTTAAATAAAAACAACCTTGGATAATAAAGAGATTGTGAAATTAACCCTTACCTTGTACCTTTCCTTTGTATAGAGAACATTAAAATAATTTTTAATAGTAAAATAATTGTTATTAAATTATACATGAACCATATACATAATTGTGATATTATATATGATCTTCTCTTAATACATTGTTTATAATATTTTAGTATTATCGTCGTTTATAGTGTTAACTGATTCATTTTCCTTTATATTATTCATTGTCTGAGTCATGTTTTTTATTGATGGGATGTTTCTTATTCATACCCATAATTATATCAAGTCTTTAAAAATTATTTTTAATCATCAAATTAAAATTATTGTTCAATGGTTACGGTGGGGAATGAATCTCATCGCGTTCATGGAGTCTGTAATATGTATGTACGCACGAGTGACAATATCATTCTTATGATATTAAAATCATATATAATTTAATAGTATATCATATATAAAGATTCATTAACATGTTATATTTATTATTTACACCATTTATAACTCATTATTATAAACATCAAAAAAATAATGTATTGAATAACAACTACACCACAACGTGGAGACGGTTAGCCAAACGTACAGACATACGGTTACATGTCATTCATAAGATAGATTTAATAATTAATATGGTTGTACAATATTTATAATTAAATAAAATAATATAGAATATACTGGGGTTATTATTTTACAATGGATACAACAAGGAAAGAATAATTGGAAAAAGAAAAGAACTTGAAAGAGGTGATGAAATATTTACCTCTTCTTCAAGTACTTCCTTTTGATTTGATCAAAAGGGCTCCATAGGTGGGATTTATGACTAATGAAAGGCCTCTTGAATGAAGGTAGGATAGTTGATAGGATATTTGGGTAGGGTTTGGAAGAGCCAAATGGAGTTGATGGTGTGAATTTGAGATAAGGGGGAGTGCTCTTTTATAAGATGGGTGAGTGGCACCGTAGGAAAATATTGAAATATTATTTTATATTAAAATAAAATTTGGTTTATTTGGCTCCAAAATAATTTATTTGAAAGCTAAAGTTGGGATGTGTCTAAATACTCTAAATCAATAGGTTTTAGAAAAGTTTAGGTTACCATTTTAACATTATAATATAGATTGAACTCTAAGATAAATAAATTAACTTTTACCATGTCTTCTTGTATTCATACACTATATAGTTAATAAACATACTATAAACATCAAATAGAACCTAAAGTGGTTCATTAATGACATATATAATATTATTTAATCCCTTTTTCCGATCTATAGATTTTTTGGAATATTATATCCACCAATAATATAGTATTTTCTTTAAAAATTAATTTATGTCAATATTGACACTATTTGGTATTTTTTTTTGTGAAAGTCATAAAAAACTTATCACATAGATAAAATTTATCTAATCAACCCTAACATGTCATAGTAACTTAAAAAATTAGTGTAATTCATCAAAATTATCAAATTACATTTACTTGTATATTTATAATATCAATTATTTTAATCTTTCATTAATAAGGTAATTACAACATCATCATTCTCTCATAAATAAATTAATTTATTTAATGTCCAAAAATTATAAATAAAATACCATTATGTAGGAAATATTTATATCATTCTATTTGATATTTATTTTTGAATTTATCTTATGTATAACACTATATTAAAATTTTTTTATGAAAACTTGAATTTAACACTTTTAACTCCTATTTGAAATAAATAATAATAAATGTTCTAATATAATACAAGTGGACCTAATGGGTCATATTTTATTACTAAGGTTTTTTTTATAAAATTACACTTATACAATAGAATTAGGACATGTTTTAAGGTAATAATAATATCTTTTTTATCTTTAATTTCCCTATTTACTTTTAACCATGGTAAATACAAGTCAAAAGTTACTATTCCTCAAAAAAAAGTTACCTTACTGAACCAAATTTTACATACTGATATCAACTGTATCTCTGATATTTTTTAAATTAAATTAACATGAGTTTTAAAATTATGTTTTATGCAAATTTGCAACTGCTTCTAGGAGGTGGATAAAAGACGGTAAAAAGTTCAATAAAATTTTAAAATATCTATACTTATTATAAAATTTCATCAATTAATTTCATTGAGATTATATAGGTATTATGTATCTATTTTTTCCTAAAATAAATTCAAATAATAAAAATAATTATTTAAATAAAAAGTCGGTTTTAACAAATTACGTAGTGTTTTTCACTATTCTTCAAAAATTGAAAGTTCTAAGTAAAATACCAAAATTCTACCCTAAGATAAATTTGATATTATGAATTTCAAAATTAAGTCTATTTTAAAAAACTAAAAATATATAAGGATAATTTATTAATGTAACATTAATTACCATTTTCAAAAACTAAAGGCTTGTTTTTATGAAATAATAACAATCAAAATATTGACACTTATTTATGTTCAATTTCAAACTGAAATTATTTCCAATGACCAAAATTGTATTAAATGGTAAAAAAATCTAATTATACTCTAAAACCACTAAAATTTATAATTTAACATTATAAATTATTTCTATTAGAAATTTTATTTGTAATAAAAATTTTGTATTTTTCAGTATTCATCAAAAATAGAACATTATCGGTAAAGTACCAAAAATTTATACAAACTAAATTTTTATATCCCTATTCTATAGAAGAATTTAATTTCATTAAATTGAATATATATAATTGTCAAATATTAGTTTTGAAAAGGGTTCCCCATTAAAAGGCAGTAAAATTGTATTTCATTGAAAAATACTTCTTTTATATGAAGATTTGAATTTTCTCTTATATTCTGTCTAAAAAACATATAATATTGATTTTAAAATTATAATGCATATATTAAATTCAAAATTCTGTTAACACTGTTAATAACTGCTTTTGAACAGCTAGTTTGGTAAGTCGTGGTGTGCTTAAACTCAGTGTTTCATGTAGCACATGTTATTGAATTACTTTTAAAAAATAACGTACAATGAAATCATGGGGTGGTACATATATAGTGACTCTTAAATACATTTTATCCTGGTCGTATGGATCTTATTTTTTTATGATTGGTGTTTTATATGATTACATTGATGTTCAAAAAATGGTTGGAGTGAAAAATGTTTTACTGATGTGCTACAATATTTGAAATATATTCTTCCTGAAGACAATGATCATCCTGGTTCTCATTATAAAGAGAAAAAAAAAGCTCGATCAAATTATGGTACAAAAAAATACATGCATTCCAAAATGATTGATTGCTATATATGAAGGAATAGGAATTTCTATCAAAGTATCCTAAATGTGGGACATCATTTTAAAATATGAAAGAAAAATCATAGGATGATTTTGAGGTTATAGAGACCCCTAATAAGGTATTTTTGTATCATCCGATATTTCATTATTTGAAACATTTATTTCATAATTTACATGATTAAAAAAGGATAAGATGGTATGTTAATGAGTGGATATGTGATGTAAAAATATTTCATCAAGATAATTATACACAATTGAATAAAATTGATAACTAGTTTCCTACATTTGGAAATGATGTTATAAATCTAAAACAAGGACTATACATTGATAGAATTAATCTATGTTGAAGCCTCAGTAATACACATAGTTCATGTAATTTTTATTGGTTACTTAAAACAAATCTCCTAATTTTTTAATGAATCACAAATATGTCCTGTTGAGTTTAATTATCTCTAGAACAAAACATCCTAGAGATGATATTATTGTTTTCATATCACCATAAATTGATGATTTCAAACTCTTATGTTAGGATGGTATTGGGGTGTACAATTCTTATAAAAAGAAATATTTTCAACTCCGTTGACTAATTATGTTCACTAAAAATGACTTCCTAGTGTATGGAAAATTTTCTCTATAAATTGTTAGGTGGCATAAAGAGTTTTCCATTTGTGAACAAAAGACATCATATTCCCAATTGCATCATAGTAGAAAAGTACATTACACGGGTCCTAAAATGTTTTTTCTTTGGATCAATCTTATTAAAGATTAAGAAAGGCATTAAATGGATAAAAATATTTTTATATTGCTCTAACACCATTATCCACTCATCAGTATATTTACAGGGTTAAAAAATATCATTTGAAATTTTGAATGACACAAAAATCTTGTAATGGTATAAATATTTGGAAGACGCTGTCAATATTTATAGAGATACCATATTAGAGATATCTTGATGTGAAACATAATATTGATGCCATGGATGTGGAGATTAATATCTATGATAATTTTATTAGATCGTTGTTAAGTATTAAAGGGTATAATAAAGATGGGTTGAATTAATGATAAGATATAATTTCAATGGGAATACGTTTGGTGTAGGCTCTAACAACTGATAGAAGTAGAACATTTCTTTCCCTAAATTGTCATACATTATCCGTGTGGGAGAAAATAATATTTTTTCTGGGTCTTCAGGAAATTATATTTCTATATGGTCATTCTTCAAATGTAAAATATCTTGTGTCATTAATGGATTTGATGTTTATAGGTATGAAATATTAGGATTTTAATAATATGATTCCTCAAATTCTACCAGTTTCATTGCGTGGAATATTTCTCATCCGAGTTAGAATGACTATCTTGAAGGTGTGTTAATTTTTCAGTTCAATTTTTAATAATTTGGTTTGTCGAAATTCATTGATCATTTTTAAATATGATGTAAATTATATACATTTTAATTCAGAAATGTATATTACTATAAATTTTTTTGATATTATGGTGAATTTATATTTTATTATGTTTAGGAAATAATGCTTTACCAACCTGTATATCTACAATGGATGTATACGATTGAAATATACCTTATGATATTGATGTTGTATGTTAATAATCCATATCGACCTGAATCCTCCATTATTTAAAACAATAATTCTGAGGTGGTTGTGTAGTTTTTCAAATGATATTATTCTACAATGGAGCATGTTGGTTTTCCGCCATCTCCTGATGAACATCTTAATTAAGGGGGAAGGGGGATTCAAGGCTAGAAAAGAAAATTATTTTTTAGGTGAATAGATATAGAAGGTATATTTATATATATTGAATAACATTATTGAATCTGAACCATATATAGCATTAAATATTAATTTTTTGAACAATTTCATCCAAAGAAAAATTAAATGTGGATATTGAAAGAACATAACAAAACCTTTTTTAAGGGTTCAAAAAGACGCTTCTTGGTAATTTAGAGTCATCTTAAAAAATAAGATGGTTTGTGGGTGGTCCATGTTTAAATTTAATATCATGGTTCAAGTAAAACATTGACCACCCACAAACCATATTAATTTTTTGGATGAATCTAAATTACCAAGAAGCATCTTTTTGAACCCTTAAAAAAGGTTTTGTTATGTTCATTCAATATCCACATTTAATTTTTCATTGGATGAAATTGTTCAAAAAATTAATATTTAATGAAGAAATATGTGAGGTTGATTACATTAAATTTAAAGTATTCGTTTTTAATTATAAATGGATTATCGGTAACAGTAGTGTAATATAGAATGAATTTTTAATCACACTTGTTAATCAGATAATATTAGAAGAATAAACTAATCATTTTATAATGAAATACATGAAAAAATAAATTCTATGTTCTTGATAAATCCGTTATGTAGTGGTCTATTATTTTATATGGAAAAAATTAATATCTTAGTGATGATCAAATTGAAAAAGGTTCTAATTTATGGTAGATTCCAACATCCAAGGTAGGATTAATGTATAATAATGATAAACACATAATAGACATGGTTAGTGCTATAATAAATAATCATGATGATGGAATCATGGAGAACATTCCTTCAGTACATTCCAAATATTATACGTATCATTATTTATTTGTCATTTTCTTTTATAAATTTCATTAAATGTTACATTTTATAATATTTATCATTATTAAATTAAATATTAAAACTAATATATTGAAATATTTTTATATTAGTTTAGATTTGTTTAGTTTAAAATGTTTACCATTACGTAAATTATATATTTATTATTTTTCTTGAAATAATTTTATTTAAAATATAATAGGAAAAATAAAATCATAATTATTTTATTAGAGTATATTTAATTTCCTGTGTGTGCAAAAAAGGATATTAGGTTAGAAAATTTCTATTATCCCTAAATTAATTTTAGATTTATTTCTTTTTTCATTTACATGACATTTCACATATCATTATTGTTTTCATTTTAGTTAACTATAAAAAATATGAATAATATAGTTTTAGGTTTTATTTTACTTTTGTGTTACATTATTTTCCATTTTCTATTTACATTATTATTTTAATTGTTGAATTTTTTTATTTGGGTACTAATAATTTATTTCTTATATATGGTGAATAATGATATATCAATATACTGATCAATAAAATAAATTTGGATATAATCATACCCACACCTCTATGAAGGAACGTGCACATGACACTCTTGAAGATCCTCGTCCTTCTTTACAAGGGTCATATACTCCCATAGTGCCAATAAAGAGTTCGAGGGTTGGTAAATGTGGCAGCACACATTTACTAAAATTAACAGTTTCATGTATCTTTGATGATATGATAGTGGTAGACATTAATGATAATGATATACCAAGAGTCAACAATTAAAAAAAAATTATGAGTTCTTCATCAGGTCAGGGTTAAAGAAAAGTCAATATATATATTAATGATTAGAGAGGAGTTGAAAAAGTAACACTATATCATTTGTGGGAGACCATTTTTTATGCCTTTATATATTGTTTTAGTACTATTGAAATATTTATATTAATATATGTTATACCCCTTATTATCTGATGAAATACGATTTATGTAAAACTAGATGAGCTTAGAAGAATTCTGTATCATTAACTTCTAGGTGATTGAGGGATTTCAAAACAACCCTCACACAAGATTTCATTTTTGGGATTAGGAAACATCAGAATCCTGTGATATATATCCTTTAATAGATGAAGACACATGGTATGAATATATCGATATTAGAAGACATGTAGCATTCTTTGTATGTGAAATTTAAACATTTAGTATCTTAATTATATTAATGGCCTTATTAATGATTTTTTATTCATTATTTACAGTAGTTGAGGAGATCTCATTATGTGATCCAATATAGAAAAATATATCCTCATACATTATCTCAGAGAGGGTATACATTATTGGAAGAATAAATAATGGCTGGAAATTTACAAAAACACTATGGGTGGGTCTTCATGATCTGGAGTGAATTACCCTCTATCCCCCGGGATTGACATGAGAAATGGAATCTATCGCAAATGAATAAAAATGGTTAATGTATTTTGGAAGATTCAATGGTTGTAGCAGAAAGGATTGTAAGATAATTATATTAAATTATTTATTTATTTATTTATTTTAATTAAATCATTTTCTTATTTTGAACCAGTACTAAATATTTCAAATAATTCTTGTTGTATTATATCGAGGAAAAGAGAACACAAGGTATCTTTATGGCTGAGGGGAAGTACAATATTTTAATTATATTATTGGGAAAGTCAAAATAACTCCGTAAAGTACAAGGATACCGAGTAGGATTATCAGTGAAGAATTGTTAACATGTTCTTCAGATTCTTCAACAGAGTGTATTTTTAAAAAATATAATCTTTAGTCTCCCATGTTAAGACTATTAATGTGAAGATGGAGGGTAAGATTAAAGAATCCGTTCAGTCCATGTTTATAGACATGAGAATACAATTTCATACTATTGTTCTCACTCATCCACCTCCAGCAGTAGCTCCCACTCCTCCACTTGTGCCTACAAATCCCACTTTTTACCCTACAAGTACACACCCTCCTCCATTGCTTCATAGTTACTATGAGTTATATTATTACGATCCATGGTATCATTTTATTTCATATGGGATGATATTTTAATTTAGATATATCATTCATAATCATTTAATTAGAGATAGGGAATTATAGAATCACTATACAATATATAATAGATAAATCATTTGGAGTATTTATACCAAAAGATGAGTTGAGGAATGATAGAAAATGTTTAATTCACATTTTATTCTAGACATATAGACTTCTATGACATATTACCATAGATGTATGTGTTTATTTAATCTTTTACATCAATTTTTATCAAATTTGTTTTATCATTTTCAATTTACTATATTTATATATATTTTTACCGTAATAATTTAAATTTTATGAAATATTATATAGCCAACAAAAAAATAAAATGCTCAAGGACATAAGATACAAAGTCTAGTAGTCTTGAAAAGTTGTCATGTTATTCAAATATGTTTTTGTGTATTTATAAGATTCCATTGGAAGTAGATGATTATTGGAGTGAAATGACAATTATGATTTTGAAAAATTATATCGTGGAGCTTATAACAATAGATATCGTGGGAATCAATACAATTCCAATTTTTCCCTTGTTATCATTTACATAAATTTTTGCCTACATATATTTTTCTAAGTATTCATACATATTTTTGTTCATTATTAGATATATTTAAACAATTTTCATGTAGAATGTGACGATTTATTTTTATGTATATATAGATGCACCGTTTTTCCCTATTGAGATGAAAATGATTTAATCATAATGAACAGTTTATATAGCTGAAATGTTTCAAAAGATTTTAATTATTCCGAGTCAGATGTTTCCATATCGTAAAGAGTAAGAATCATTGAACTCAGAAAGTGTTATATGTTTTTTTAACATAATAGCCACTAACATTAAATTTTATATTATTTTATTGGCCATTGTATGTTCTGTTTTTTCTCCATGGGGGATGATACATTACTGGTTATTCTCTATGCATGGCTACGTGTGAAAAAAATTTAAGGTTGTATTAGAACTATATGTTTAAATTATTTAATATTAGTTTATATTGTAATAAATTTTAAATTTATTTCATTGATAACATTTTCTAATAGTGTATGGAATTTATTTATAGATACCACAAAAAAAGATCTCAAAGTTCAAATATGTAATAGTAAATGTGAATTTTCATTTGTAATTAGTATACTTTCAGATATATTACATAAATATGTTATTTTAAATTTAGAATATCATTAAAAAATAATTTTAAAAAACAATAATGAGTCTAATAATGAGTATATTATGTGTTATGATTTATTAATGAAATAATTACAATGGGAACAGTAAAAAAGTTCAACAAGGCCAAATTTCTTTATAAACTATTCCTTAATATTTCATTTTTTATTCCTCATACATGTTAAATAATTTCCTATTAATTTGATTCGTTTTTATGACTCCCTCCCTTATATTTAAAAAGATACCACACACATTTATGTGTAGTAGAGACATCCTTTTATAGTTTCGGATGGGTTTAAGATGGTTTTTATTGAATATAATTTTTTTCAATATTATAATTATAAATGCATATTCACATGAGGTTTTGGTTGGGTTTTCATATATTTAGATAATAATGTAATTTTGAATTATGTAATTTTGAATGTGTATTTTTGTAGTATTTTTCTTATAGATTCAATTTGTGCGTTGGTTTGGTCAACATTGGAGAGGAATGTTTATATGAAATATTTAAAAGAAAATATGTGGGTGATTTTATAACCAACATTAAAAACCTAATTGTTATGTTGTTCCACATCAATTATTAAATATCCAAAATGGAAGTGGTCTTCATCCATTTTTATAGTATAACTGACATCTAAGACCCTTGATACTAATGCGTTCATGATGGGGATGAAGAAACCGATGTTGAATATGAATTTTATTGTCAATTATTAGATAACCGACAAAAAAATCCTTCATTGCAAAGATTTTCCATGCCTATTATATTGGACCCGATGTGGTATATTATTTTTTATGTTGTAAATTTAATAACCGATATAAAAAAACATGTTAATGATATATTTGCAAGATCTAAATTAATAATGGAGGCCATTTACCAATTTAAAAAAAATTATATTCTAGTTTTTGGCATGATTTGTGGTGTTGTGCATTTAGTGGGAGAGACAACATTGGAAGTACTGTGATAAGGTTGTTTGTTTGAGAAGACATCGGGTGGGATTTAGTTTTTCATATCTTATATGTATATTCATTTATATACATTCTGATTTCTATATTCACCCCACCATAGTTGAGCACTATGTACCAAACACCCTCGTTATCAAGTGGGGAGTTTCTTTACCAAACATCCCAATGGAAGGATGGATGGGGGGCCAACTGCTCTACCCTACTCCCTCATCTAGGTAGTGATAGCCCATGATTCTTTAGGATGTTTGTGGTGTGTGAGGCCCATGTGTGTGTGGGTGAGTTGTGACTTCCCATGTGAAATGGTGATGAGAAATGTTGTGCTTTCCCTGGTGTCTTTATAATTAGACGAGATGTGCTTTACATGGTTTTGTTATGATGAGATGAGGTGTTCTTTCTCATGTGTAATTAGGATAAGATGTGATGTGGGGTCAAGAATAAGTGTCTTCAGAGAGGGATGGGATGTGGTATGTGGCCCAGGTGGTTGTGGGTGGGATGTAATGTAGTATGTGGACCAGGTGTCAATGAGAAAGACGTGATGTGGTATGTGTCCAAAGAGTCTGTAGGTGATATGTGATGAGATTTTTGGGGCCTAGGTGAGTTCATGTAGGTTTTGACATGGTACTTTTAGAAGAGGTGGGAGCATAAGGATGTTTTCCATTAGCAGGGATAATTTAATCAGTGTGAAGTAGTCTGGGGTACCCTATCACCGACGCGCAATATAATTACATTAAATTACTTTCATTATTTGGTGAGTATGACTTTATGATGTTTGGATCATTAGTATACCTATTTGGTACTGTTTGGTTCTATTGTTTTCTCATTAGAGAATTTGTATGTTTCCTTCACATAAGCATGAGAGAAAATGGATTTCTTACTGAGTATTCATGTATGCTCACATTATGTATATAAAATTATTTTCGAGTTTCATAGAGGAATTTATGAACCTTGAAGGACCTTACATGATTAGAACTTGGTAGTTGGTGTGTAACTACATTACCATGATTTTAGGTATGTTAAATTAGAGACTTTTATTTTTCATTATTTATATTTTATGCATGCATATGGGATGGTTTTTGGATTTATTTAATATATTTCATAGAGTTTATTTGTGGATGATCCATTGTACCTCAAGAACCGATTTCAAAAAAGGGCAATTTCTTCCGTACATTGTGATCTGTACACCCTTGCGGTTATTCTCCCACCCAATGCTTAATATAGATGTGACATGGGGATCATTATATCCCTTTCCTCATATTCAGACTATGAGAGGTATCATTGGAGGGATGGGTCAAGACAGAATGGTATCAGTGTATAATGGTTGTGGTATAGGATGAAGTTTAGAGTTTTGAAGAGTAAGGATTTCTTGTGTTGGTATCGAAAAAATTTCAGGTCATCTTGGCGCATGGCATAGTCTTGAGAAGACTGACTAGAACACGAGAATTTATGCCCCCTAATGATCTAATGCAAGGAATCTGATCCCACTGAATGACCAAGGAAGGATACTGTAGAGACCCAAAGCTTGCCGTACATGGACAATACATTACTTTTGCGGAATACTTAAAACATAACAAAAATTGACACAGAAGGACCGTAATAGTTTAGTGTTTTCGGAAAATTGGAACGTAATCTTCTAATCGTGGTGAAAGAACTTCAACATCTCCCATAAAGATCTTCCCATATTTTTTTTCTTACCTAAAACCTTTCTTTATATCCTGGGGAAAATAAAACATAAAAAGGGTGAGCTCAAATGCTCAGTAAGGGTAAGCATGGATAAAATAAAACATACCATATACATTTGAACTTAAAAACATGAACATAATGTTTAAACATCAAAAGCTTGAGCAATGACATAAAACCTAGAAGTACGTAAGGAATAGATCATAAAGAAACATTAAGAATGATAAAATAGCATGGGAATAAAACATGTAATTGTGGAAACCATTAAGCACATGATATGATTTCCATAGTAGTCAAGGCATTGCTGCCATGACCATCTTAGTGGACAAAGTCCCTTTCTGAATCGAGCTCACTCCTCGTTTCAGTCCTGTTTTTCGGAACCGGTTTAACCTGCCATTCCAGTCACGTCTATCTCATGAGATATAAATCATTACCCAATGCATTGGAGGGATATATAGGTCCCACCCATCTCAAAATGAAATCATTCTTACTTGTGCCACAAAATAAACATAAATCATTCATAACAACCCAATAAATAAAATGGGTTTCATAAACATCATCCCATCATTACATAATCCATATAAAATAAATGGATATCATTTCATAATAAGGAAAGTTAAACCATGTAAATAATAGAGAATGTATACTTGAAACATACACATACGACATAATTTCATCTTAGAGGAAAAATGGTTTTAATAAAACACTTGAAATGAATTCTTGAGGAAAATATCCATTACTTCTACAAAATAATTTTGTTTTCGCAAAATGTCATGAAATTATTAAAGAAAATGATTTTGTTGAAAATATTCATGAAATATTTTTGAAGAAGCTTCATGAAAATAAGGATTCATAAAACCGTAAAAATCCTTTCATGTCGTATACTTTAAAAAAAAAATTCTTCACGTACTTTTGTCGAAAAAGTCAAAAAAGTACCTCGTACGAAAAACGACAAAAGATTCCTTTCATATCTTTTACTAAAAACTCACCGAAGGGTAAAATTGGATTAAAACAATTGTAGGTGGATGGAAACAATATTACATATTGAGGAAACATGGATGTGGATGATAAAATACACCCCAGTAAATACCAATGTATAGACAATCTCGGATAAAAATGAGATTGTGATATTTTCCCTTACCTTATGTCCGATTTGCTTCGTAAGTGTCCGAACCTCATCTTCTTTGAAGCACCTCTTCGAGATCTCATTTTAGGGCACTAAAATTGGACTTTGAGAAGACCAGAACCTCTAGGATGTATCTATGGAAGGGGAGAAGATAATTTGGTAGGGTTTGTCCGAGCATGGAGGCTCAAAGTGGTGTGAGGAAGAGGGGGAGGAGGTGCCCTTTTATAAGGGAGGAGAGGGGGTACCATTGGAATAACAAAAACTATTATTTTATTATAAAGTAAAATTCGCGTTTAAATAGCTCCAAATTGATTTATTTCGAAGATAAGGTGGGGATGGGTCGAAATCCTCTCATCCAATAGAATTTAGACAAGTTTAGGTTCCTATTTTAACCTTATCATTTAGATTTAACATTAAGTTAAATAATTTTACTTTTACCGTGTCTTCTTGTGTTCTTACACTATAAGGTTAATGAACTTACTATAACAAGAAAAACAAACCCCAAGTTGTTTATTATTAATATATATAACCTTATATAAGTTACTTGGCCCAACCTTAGATTTTTAGAAAATAAAATAACAATTAATAATATATTATTTGTTTTAAAAACTATTTTATGTCAATTTTGACACTATTTAGTAATTGATTTTTGTGAAAATCATAAAAGAATTATTAGTTCGAAAAAAGTTAATTAAATCAATAATAACATGTCATATTAACCTATAAAATTAGTTTAATTCATAAAAAGCCTCAAATTACATTTATTTGGGTATTTATAACATCAATTATGTCAATATTTCATTAATAAGATAATAACTGCATCATCATTGTGTCATAAATAAATTAAATTATTTAATGTCTAAAAATTAAAAATAAAATACCATTTTGTAGGAAATATTTTCAGCTTTCTAATGAGTATTTATAGTCGAATTTATCTTATGTATAACCTTATATTAAAAATGATTTACTTATCAAACTTTGATTTTAACTATTTTAACCCTTCTTTAAATAAATTAATAATAAATGTCCTAATCTAATCCAAGTGGGCCTAAATGATCATATTTTATTCCTAAGGTTGTTTTTGGTCGAATTACACTTATCCAATAGAATTTGGACATGTTTTAGGGTAATAATAATAACATTTTTACCCTTAATTACCCTATTCACTTTTAATCGTGGTAAAAAAAGTAAAAAGTTACTATTCACAAAAAATTATTTTCATCCCATTGAAGCACATTTTACTTACTAACATCAACCGTGTCTCTATGATTTTTGAAATTTCACTCACATAAGCGGTAAAATTATGTTTTATAAAAAATTCATTTTTAACTACCGCTTAGTGGTTTCACTATTTATCAAAAAATGAAAGTTTCCAGGAAAATACCAAAAATTAGGCCTAAGATATATTTGATATTATAAACTAAAAAATGATGTCTATTTTACCAAATTAAAAACATATCAGTTGAATTAATTAGTTTAAAAATTAATTCCTGTTGTCAAAACAAATAGTCGGTTCTTAAGAGATAATAACAATCAAAAGATTGACACTTGTTTATATCTGTTTTAAATGTAGAATTACATCCAATGACCAACATTGTATTAAATTGTAAAAATATATTATAAATATACTTTAAAACCACTCAAATTAATAATTTATCACTATTAATTATTTCGATTAAAAAAGTTGTTTTTAATTAAAATTTAGTAATTTTCACTATTCATCAAAATATGAAAGTTATCCAAAAAGTACCAAAATTTCACCTTAGGCTAAATTCGATACTCCGAATCCAAAAATGAATTCCATTTTGAGAGATAAAATTTCTAAAATTGTAAAAGGTGGTTATTACTATTCATAACGGCTTGTTTTAAAAATATTTTAATAGCATATCGTTGTTTAGTGAAACTCGGTATTGCGTACTACACATGCTATCGAGGAAGGTTGTGATTGCGTGTAATGTAAGGAAAGTCAACGATGCGTGTTGTGCAAGATTATTTTGATGTAGTGTACAAAACAAGACATTATTGAAATTAAAAAGAATATTTTTCATAAAATTTCGGGGTGTTACATTCTACTCCCCTTAAAATAAATTTCGCCTCCGAAATTCGTCGGGGTTATAAATGGTTTACTACTCGAAAGTTTATTTAATATAAACCCACATCGTAAAAAGGAATACCAAAACATGGCATTAAAAACTAATGTATGAAATGTAATGGTTACCCATATTAACTCATCACTGGGATTCCACGTAGGAGAACATAGGTGAAAATATGGATATGGAAGAAAAATCTAACCATCATGTTCTGATGGAGAGTGGTAGAGAACATGGCTATGAAAAAACCCAACAATCACAAAGCTATTGATTTGTGATGATCTAAGGTACCATCTGATTCATCGGATATAAGGGAACTAGGACAACATTTTTGGTTTTCAAGATCATTTCCCTAAATTTGATGAATTAAAAGAAATACTTCCATGATTTTGGTACAATCTCACAGTTTTTCGTGAATTGAAAAATTTCCACTTCACCCCTTAAATAAATGAAGTTGAATTTGTTAATCGTGATGTGTTAGCAGATCATGTGATAGAATGATGGGTCATTCCATCTCATTCAAACAAAAGGTTAGAAAAAGTTATAAGCCCATCTTATGATTAGATTAATCGTATATGGTTCCAAAAATGAACTTATACTTCATATATCATACCACTTAATAAAATAAAACTAGTTTCTACTAAGCAGGGACTTCCTGTAGGCCAGTGGTAGGCGATAAAGTCCAGTCGCACTTCGGTTGTGGGTTCGATTCCCATAGCCTTGCCCGACGCGATGGGTTGTCTCATGTCCTACAGGTTGTCCTTTTTCTAAAACTATATTACTATAACATTCCATCAATAATATCGAAAAAACTTCTATCCTTAAATAATACTAACTTATTTCCAACATAATCCATTTCAATCTTTAGGCTTATCCATAATACTGCATTCCACTCTCATAATATAGTGAAAACGATTACCAGAGATTTAATACCATCGTTGATCCCCATATATTATATGATATGTCTTGTTTGTCATATTCCAAACATTCGAAGGCCTTAATCATGTATTCTCTTGAATAATGAATACCCATTGAACCTTAGTGAAAACATGAATGCAGTTAAAAGTTACCACTTTCCACGTACCAAAATCCTCAAAATTCTTTATACTCAAACCATGATATCACTTAGTCCTTATATCAATCAAGAGCTCATGAATACAATCAATCATCTCATTATCTTCTTATTCCTTAATTATGTGCATATCATCTACTTTACAAAAATATCTGAATAACCTTCCATTGTTACTGGTACCATTAAAAATATACTTTCAAATACTTTTAGGAAAAACAATAGTGTAAAAATCCTTATATGATTCTTTATTCCATAGTACCATTAACTATACAACATAACTCTCGATAAACATACAATCATTCCATTACCTTCTAAAACAACCGACTATGCTTCAACACTTCTTTTAGCTCATATATCATTTGTAGTCTCCTCATCATCATCCACATAAATACTACCCATATGACCATGCTGATTCTCTTCAGGAGATTTTCCATTAGGGCATTGGTTTTCATAATGCTTGTACATTCCACATTTAAAACATCTAATCATTGTTGATGTCATAGAAATACCATTATCCTTGTCTGTGGTGTTAACTGAGCCTTTTCCTTTGCACTTACTGGCTTTTTGTCCTTCTTTTCCACACCCAAAGCATCTTCCAGTTCCTTTGAAAAAATCTCCCTGATGCCTCTTCCCACATGATTTACATGAGGGAAATTGAACTTTCATTCCTCTATGATCATCATAAAACTCCATCACTCTCTTATTATCTGAGTCAGGAAACTTACCAATGTTGAGATTATTGATCATATTATGAGATTACTGATTAGGAATATTAACGATGTTTGGACTTCCAGATCCCATTTCATTTGGTTTGTCATGAAGAAAATCATTCCATTGTCTATCATATCCTCCATTATCGTGAATCTTCTTGTTTCCAGCCATTTTCTAAAACCCAAAAAGAATAGTGTGATAGGCAAAAATCATGCTAGGGAAAACAACATAGTAAAGGGGGAGTATCCTCAATATCTAACATCTTAGGTAAAATTCTATGATCGTTACAATAGTTCCAGGACTATATCCTATACGTATACTTATCCTTAGGGACATCCCTAGACATACCTTATAAATATCTCTAGGGATCTCGCTAACGTTTTCGCATCCTACTTTCCAAAGGTTGACTAAACCATTCCTCTGATACCAACTATAGAGACCCAAATCTTGACGTACATGGACAATACATTACTTTTTCGGAATACTTCATACCAAAAAAAAAACATAAACATAATGATCGTAATAGTTTAGTGTCTTTGGAAACTTAGAACGTAATCTTCTAATCGTGGTGAAAGATCTTCAACTTCTCCCACAAAGATCTTCCAGTCTTTTTTTATCTTATCTAAAACCTTTCCTTATATCATGGGGAAAAGAAAACATAAAAAGGTTGATCTCAAATACTCAGTAAGGGTAATCATGGATAAACTAAAACATACCATATACATTTGAACTTAAAAACATGAACATAATGTTTAAACATCAAAAGCATGAGCAATGACATAAAACATGGAAGTACGTAAGGAATAGATCATAAAGAAACATTAATAATGATAATATAGCATGGGAATAAAACATGTAATTGTGGAAACCATTAAGAACATGATATGATTTCCATAGTAGCCAAGGCATTTTTTCCATGACCATCTTAGTGGACGAAGTACCTTTCGGAATCGAGTTCACTCCTCGTTTCAGTACTGTTTTTCTGAACCGGTTTAACCTGCCGTTCCATCCATGTCTATCTCATGAGATATAAATCTTTACCCAATGAATTGGAGGGAGATATAGGTCCCACCCATCTCAAAATGAAATCATTCATACTTGTGCCACAAAATAAACATACATCATTCATAACAACCCAATAAATAAAATGGGTTTCATAAACATCATCCCATCATTACGTAATCCATATAAAAGAAATGGATATCATTTCATAATAAGGAAAGTGAAACCGTGTCAATAATAGAGACAGTATACTTGAAACATACTCATATGAAATAATTTCATCTTAGATGAAAAATTGTTTTGATAAAACACTTGAAATGAATTCTTGTGGAAAATATCCTTTCTTCTTCAAAATCATTTTATTTTCACAAAATGTCATGAAATTATAAAAGAAAAGGATTTTTTTGAAAATATTCATGAAATATTTTTGAGGAATCTTCATGAAAATAAGGCTTTATAAAACAGTAAAAAATACTTTCATTCCGTATATGTTAAAAAAATATTCTTCTTGTAATTTTGTCGGAAAAGTAAAAAAAGTACCTCGTACGAAAAACGACAAAAGATTCCTTTCATATCTTTTACTAAAAACTAACTGAATGGTAAAATTGGATTTAAACAATTGTAGGTGGATGAAAAAAATGTTACATATTGAGGAAACATGGATGTGGATGATAAAATAAACCCCAGTAAATACAAATGTATAAACAATCTCGGATAAAAATGATATTGTGATATTTTCCCTTACCTTAGTGCTTTCACTATTCATCAAAAAATGAATGTTTCCAGGAAAATACAAAAAATTAGGCCTAATATATATTTGATATTATGAACTCAAAAATGATGTCTATTTTACCAAATTCAAAACATATCAGTTGCATTAATTAATTTAAAAATTAATTCCCGTCGTCAAAACAAATAGCGTGTTCTTAAGAGATAATAACTATCAAAAGATTGACACTTGTTTATGTCTGGTTTAAATGTAGAATTACATCCAATGACCAACATTGTATTAAATTGTAAAAATCTATTCTAAATATACTTTAAAACCACTCAAATTAATAACTTATCTCTATTAATTATTTCTATTAAAAAAGTTGTTTTTAATTAAAATTTAGTAATTTTCACTATTCATCAGAATATGAAAGTTATCTGAAAAGTACCAAAATTTCACCTTAGGCTAAATTCGATACTCCGAATCCAAAAATAAAGTCCATTTTGAGAGACAAAATTTCTAAGATTTTAAAAGGTGGTTATTACTATTCATAATGGCTAGTTTTAATAATATTTTAATATCATATCGTTGTTTAGTGAAACTCGTTATTGCGTACTACACATGCTATCCAGGAATGTCGTGATTGTGTGTAATGCAAGGCAAGTCAAGGATTATTGTTGTGTAAGATTCTTTTCGTGTAGCGTACAACAAAAGACATTAATGAAATTAAAAAGAATATTTTTCATAAAATCTCGGGGTGTTACAGATACACAATTTTCCACATAGAGACCACAGAAAGGTAAATGCATCATAATGAATTTTTTTCATGTTTTAATTGGGAAACCTTTTTATGGATAAAATATGTAATTTTTTTTGAAACTAATTAAAGATGTTAAAATGAATCTTAAAATCCATACTACTCAATCTTAATAAATATATGTTTTCATTTTCAGCTATGGTTCTCAGACTTTTTCCACAAGTGGATCATGTCGTATTTGTACAACATTATTATCTAGTTGATCAAAGGAGGTTGATTGTAGCGCCCCAAACATTTTATGGAATGTTTCTCTTAAATACAATATATAAATTAGATATCCTATATTTCATGAATCACGGAGAATATATGGAACATTACTTAGATATTTATAGGAGATAACCATAACCAAGACATTAAACTTAAATTTTCGAGCTCTGTGATTTGAGTATTAAAAATCTGACATTCACGGTTGGGTTCAAGATGATATTTAGAGTCTGATAGAATTTACATATTTTTCAGTGAATAGTATCCTACCATTATGAATAGTAACCTTCCCTTATGTATATTAACTTTCTTGTGTGAATAGTAATTTGAATATTTTGAATGGTATTCATACCATTGAGGTCATAAATGAATTTATTCCCCTTAAAAAATGATGATGAATAATTTCTGTGTTTATATTTTTTGATTAAATAATGATCTTAATTAAATATTTAAATAATCATATTTAAAAAATTATTTTTCAAAAATGGACTTCAATTTTTGATTCTAAATGTTGAAAAATGGGTACGGTATATTTTAAGGATTTTTCTGAAATACTTGAATTTTTATGAATAGTAAAATATTATAATTTAAGATATATGCTATATAAGGGATTTATTGAGTCATTGATGATGATCTACAGATATAAGACCAATTTTTGTGAATTCACATTCAATTATAACTATTCATGGTCTTGGAATACTCACTATTTCTTGTCCTGAGAGTAAATAATATGTTAGTAATTATAATATTATGAAAACTCCTCTCCCCTCCACTATAAAACCCCCCTTCACTCCCTCTTCTCTTCACTCATCTCAAGCCTTGTGCCATGAAAATATTCTGCCCAAATCTCTCCCAATGACCCCCCACTTCCAAAAGCTCCTAGCCTCTTCAAATTACTAAAACCTCTGTTCTTAAGAGGATCGTAAAGGAGGAAGTTTCAAGAGTTAAATTCTTCTTTCCAATTCCTATATTTTTTATGTTATTTTCTTTTTGTTTCATTCCTCACCTACCTTCACCAAAAATTTATGATAATTATAGTAATATACATGTACTAGAATTTATTTATGCTAATGTGATATTTCATTATCTTCTATCCTTTCCCCACCCATTGTTTGAGAGAAATGAAAGCACCGTTTGAGACGTGTTATTTTAACACATTAATGGACAACAGTTTATCAATTTCTATTATAATCATTAATTCTAGTCATAAAACCACTTGTGTTATTGATTAAATAGAATATTATATATGTAATATATCCTATTTTTATCTCTTTAATCCTTTTTTGAAAATGTAATTATGATATAAAGAAAAACATGTTCATTATAATCAAACCCACTGATTAACCAAACAATTGTCACTAAGGTTATATATATAATAATTCCTCTCAATATAATTTACCAAATAAAATTTAAAACCATGTAATCTACTGTATTATCAGTAATAGAATATAACTTCAATTTTGGACATATTTATCTAAAATTGAATATAATTTAACTGATATTTTAAAACCAAGTAAACAAATGATCCCGAACAATGAAATTGAGCCGTATAAATAATAAAAAAAGAATTTAATGACCTAAAAGTGTTATAATAATAATTTAAATATAAAATAGGTTTTGGAATTATTAATTATTAATCCTAATTTTTTTATTTAGGTCTTTAATAACAAGTCAAGAACCCCTTCATGCATAAGGTAAGGGATCCTCTATCCCATTTTTGTTCAAGAATCTCCCATTTTTTGTGCTCTTTTATTTTTAATACCTTATTATGGGTTATGTTTTTTCACATTCCCCATACATCCATTATGACACATAAATAAAGGGATTCCCCTTTTACCTCTCATTAATCCCCCTCATAAACACTCGTTACCGTGCTGAAATGATCATAAGGGGATTTTCTCATCACACTTTCACTATTGTGAAATTTACATTGTTCCCCTCTTATTTCTTATATGTGGTATTAGTGTACTATCATTTGATATATATAATCATGATTATATTTATATTCATCTTTTTCTTTGATTCATTTGGTGGTTATTATCTTTTTGTCATACGACTCAATTGATTACAACGTGATAATGAGCTTCGTCTCAATTTTTACTTCTGTGTGACTTGCTCAGTATTGTGAACTTACTATTTCTTTTGTGGTGTACCTAATGCCCATTTGAGAAAAATTTTCATTTGAAATTATATTCCATTTAACTAACCATTTTCTTATACCATGGATAAGATTATTTTCTAATATATGTACCACTATACATACATTATTTATTTTGAATGTTGTTTTGATTGTGGAAATATTGATGAGTCTCTATCCTCTATTCTATATGAATAATTTAATTTCATATCACTCTTAGGATGAATCTATGTATAAAGAATTATTTGGATGAAGAGGTGGGTGGGGACTGCTATAGCCCCTCAGTGCATTGGTAGGTCTCATGAGACAAATCAGTTTAGTGACAAACCCTTCGAGTTTGTTTCCAAAAATCAGATGGGTTTCTACCCATAGAACTAAACCATTTTAATTGTATTATGGTTTCATGTTCTAGAGACATGATTTCCAATTAATAAGCATTCTATTTACTCATTATTAGTTATTACTATCCATGAGGTGTTCACTATGACAAAATCTATGGATGCAGTTTTATTTTTCAGTTTTTTAATGGAGTGTGTTTTCATTTATTCACCATGCCATATTGATTATGTCAAATTGTTTACAATTCAGTTATTTTTTATTCATGATTCCTCTATTTTTAACCCTTAATGGGAATATGAGATCACCCCCTGCATAGTTTACCATCAATATTAGATTAGGATAAGATCATTTACAGAGCTCCTATGGATGTAGTTTTTAGTTTTTATTATGTATTGTATTCTATATCATTTTCCAATGTAATTATGAGTTACATATATATATCTAGTATCTTTAATACTACTAAACCGATCATTCCTAAAGGATTTTATTTCATTCAATCCATTCCAATATAACAATTAATTCACCAGCACCGGTCGAGAGGGGTCGGGGTGTTACAGTTGTTATCAGAGAAAGTTTAGTAGAAAACATGGAAACTAGAATAAGAAAACGTATATTAGGGAAGATTCCCAAAGATAAGACTTTGACGATAAACATAAAAAATGTCCTGGTACTTTTTTAAGGAATAGATTGTGTGGATATTTCAAACCATGCATCTCTATCTAGATACAAGCTGGTAGAAGCGGCTCTGGAAAAAAATGTATCTAGGGGTAAAACCCAAAAACACCACATTGAGCTAGAATAGAACATGAATTGGTATAAGAAATGGGCCTTTATTCCCTCTAGGTTATGACACTCTAGGGGGATATTCTTAAGATAATTCATATTTTCTTTACAATCAATTATGAAGGATTGAAATGTGAATTATTCCTTAGGAAACCTATTTTATGATTAAGGGATTATCCAAGCATATGATCATAATTTATGCTAAGTATATTGTAACGTTATGAGTATACATTATGATTCATAACCTAGTAATGTTTGTTCCAATATTTAGAAATGGAATCTAATGGAAGAATGGGAATCAATACTCGAGGACAATGTAGGGATCTCCCCACTGAGCATGTCAACACGGTCAATGTTGGAGCGGATCAGATCATGACCATATTGGGACAAATTACTTAGGTTGTAATGAATAACCATTCCACATCTATGGTGGATCATTTAATGAGGATGAATCTCCCCATCATTTAGTGGGACAACTAATCCGGTTGTTACTGAGTAGTGGATCAAGTACCTTGAAAAGATATTTAAGGAATTAAGAAGAAATTAATACAAAATGGTCATGATGGAAGTGTATTGTCTCAAGGGAGATGTTGATCAATGGTGGTCCTTGATTCAGAATACCACAGAGGACGAAGAAGTAGAGGATATGGAATCTAGGACTTTTAACAAAATATTCTTTGAAAAATATTTCCTTCATGAGAAATGAACCGGAATGAAGAAGAAATTCTATGGCGTAATGCAAATTGACTATGACAGAGTTTCAGAGTATGAGGATACCTTCAAAAGGCTATCCAGGTTTTACGTAGATTACATATGTGGCTCGGATGACAAGATTGATCATTGTTTTATGGCCATATTCCATGTCTTCGAAGGTCACTCCCTTCTCATAAATTTTCATCATATAATGAAATTGTATAAACTTCCATCAAAACAGATAAGTAATTTTCTATAACAAATTTTTTCAAGGGAGCCCAACATAGAAAATGGTACTTTGATAACCATTGGAAAGGTGAAGGGCCAAATAAGAACACTGGAATGAAGAAATTCCAAGTATAAGAGAACTGTTGAAAGAATCATAAAGAGAAATGCATAAAAGTCTTGGGAGTCTGTTATAAGTGTGGTGAAAAGGGTCATCTATCTCATGAATTCAATGGGAAGAACCAATTTGATGATTTCCACTACTACAATTGTAGAGAGAAGGGACACTATGAAAATGAGTCTCCTATGTTCCAAGGATACATGCCTTAGAAAAATCCAAGAGAACAAGGGAGAGCTTATTTGATAACAATTATGGAATTTGATGTTCGTAATGATGTGGTGATAGGTACATTAATTGTTTCTTCAAATATAGCCAAAACATTATTTAATTATGGAACATCGCATTCATTTATATCATCCCAGTTTTCCATGATAATTAGACATGTCCAATTTTATTTAATAAAGTAGTTATCAATCAAAATTCTTAGGGGATTCATCCCTACAACAATGGCATGTCATCTAGTCCCCCTTGTGACACATAAATGTAATTCAGATGCTAACATTATCATCATACAAATTACTAGCATTGATATAATTCTCGGTATGAATTGAATGTCAAACTATGATGTGAAGATTTGTTGTATGAAAAAGTAAGGCACAATTTTTGAAAATGGTGTTGAATCTCTTATTTTTAGTGTGAAGTCCTCCCCACCTAATACTTATCTATATCCTCCCTTGTTAGCTCTATTGAATGATATTATTGGAGATTAAGAGAACCCAATACCAATGGGATAGGAACTAAATCTTCAAAGCGAATATGTGCATATAGTACAAGAGTACATTGATTTATTTACTGAGGATTTACTTGGAAATCCTTCAGAGCGGTAAATTTTGTTTTCCATTGAATTAATTCTTGGTTCAAGAACTCTATAAATGTCACCTATATGATGGCCAATGTAGAGTTAGTAGAGCTAAATAAACAACTAAAGGAATTGTGTGACAAATGGTTAATTCGACCAAGTCTTTCTCCATGGGGAGCCTTTTTCCTGTTTGTCAAGAAGAGAGATGGGTCTATGAGGCTATGCATTGATTATTGGAAAATCAATGTTATTAAAATAATGAATATGTATCATCTACCTCGGATTGATTATTTATTTCATAAATTCCATGGAGCTCAATAATTTTCTAAGATTGACCTTCGATTCAGATATCATCAGCTACGTGTGAAGAATGAAGAGTTTTCTAAGACAACATTTTGAACTAGGTATGGGCATTACAAGTTTATTCTGATTCCTTCTAGATTGAATAATTCACCCTCTATTATCATGTATTTAATGAATTTAAGTTTCACAGAATATATTGTTATCATTGTTGTGGTATTAATCGATGATTTTCTAGTATACTAAAAAATATATGAAGACCATGTGGATCACTTGCAGATTTTTATGAAAACTATTTGAAGAAATGAATTATTTTGGAGGATTAGAAAGTGCCAATTCTGGATTCAATCAGTTTAATTTATTGGGTATATAGTCTCTAAGGATGTAATCCTAGTCGATCCTGCAAAGGCAAAGGAAATCCAACATTGGCCATTGCCAACAAATATAACTGAGGTACACAGTTTTTTGGCCTAGCAGGTTACTACAGGTATTTCGTCCAGAATTTTTCCCGGATGGCTAACCTACTAATAAAGCTCACTTGTATAGAAGATAAGTTTGTGTGGACAAAAGAGTGTACAAAATTCTTTGAACAATGGAAAATAAGATTGTTCAATGCTCCAATTATGACAATTCCATCGGGATGTGATGGATTTGTGTTATATAGCGATGCATCAAAGAATTTTATGGGTTGCATCCTTAAGAAAAATAATGAAGATATTGATTTTTCATCAAGACTATTGAAGACCCATGAGAAAAATTATCTAAATCATGATCTTGAGTTAGCAGTCATAATATTCCGGTTTAAAATATGAATACATTATCTCTATGGAGAAATATGTGAGATTTATATGGACCACTAGAGTTTCAATTAATTTTTCACACAAAAAGAACACAACATGAGGCAAAGGAGATGGCTTGAGTTACTCAAATTTTATGATTGTTCAATAAACTACAACCCAGTAAAGGTGAATAAGGTGGAAGATGCATTATGTAGGAACGATCATGGAATTCTGACTCAAAAGTGGATTGAGAGAGATCCTGTATTTTTTGATTTACTTAATATGTGTACAATAATTTTTAATGAAGGGTAAACATCATTTCACTTTAAAATGATTGCTAAACCATAATTATTATGGAAGATAAAAAGATCTCAATCTGATGATGAGAATCTGCATAAGAAAATTAATGCTACCAAGGATGAGAGACTGGCTGACTTCATGTATGAATAATGTGTTCTAAAAATTGGGAAGAAGTTATGCCTTCCATTAGTACCTAAGATAAAAAGATAAATATTAGATTATTCTCAATGTTCAAATTTTTCTATGATCTAGGGTTGAAATAATATGTATAAAGATATGAAGGATTATTTTTGGTGGGATAATATGAAGTGGTAAACTTCTTACTATGTATCAAGGTGTATAGTTTTTGATCAAGTTAATGTAGAGAGAAAACATCACAAAGGGGTGATGCAACCTCTACCTATTAGTTTTTTGATGTGGGATAACATTACGATGGATTCTGTCACCATATATATAAGGACACCCAGAAGGAATGATGCAATAAAAGGAATTGGTCATCATCTCAAAAAATCAACACATTTCCTTCCAATAAGAGAGAATTTACCACTTGAGCATCTGGAAAGACTTTATATTAATTATGTTTTAAGAATTCATAGTGCACCTCTATCTATTATGTCTGATCTTGATCCCCGGATTACATCAAAATTATGGAGAAGTATCCAAAAGGATTTAAATACTGAGCTTTGTATGAGTACTTCTTATCACCCCCAGATAGACGGATAAACTTAAAGGACTATTAAAACTCAATAAGACATTCTAATATCATGATCTATTTACTTCCAAGGTATGTGGGATCAATACATTCCTTTGGTTGAATGATCTTACAATAATAGTTTCCTTTCTAGTTTTCAAATCACTCATTATGAAGCATTATATGGAGAGAGATGTTGAACTCCAACTTGTTGGGAAAATGTTTTTGAGAGGAAACTTATAGGACCAAAACATATTGAATATACCATGGAAAAGGTGAAGACAATTGAAGCCCAGATTTAATCAGCACAATGTATGCAAAAGATTTATGCTAACAACCAGAGACAGGATTTGGAATACTAAGTGGGAGAAGTTGTATTTTTGAATGTATATCTATGGAATGATGTCTTATGATTTGGTAAGAATGGGAAATTGAGCCCCAGGTACATCAGACCATTTGAAATTTTGGAAATAATCAGAGTTGTAGATTACCATTTAAAAGTCCCTCCAAGTCTCTCCAGATTTCATGATGTCTTCCACGTGTCATTGTTAAAGAAATACATGTTAGACCTAATGCATATACTCACGTACGAAGAAATATAACTGGATCGGTATTTTTCATACTATGAAAAGCCTATCTGCATTCATGACACACGGGAGAAGGTTTTGAGAAATCAGAAAACTCGTCTAGTAAAGGTTCTTTGAAAAAACCAGATAATAGAGGAAGTAACATGAGAACATGAGAATGTTATGAAAACGAATCACCCACATCATTTTTGTGGGATTTATACATAAAATTTCAAGGATGAAATTTCTAAAAGAGGGAATAATGTTGCACCCCAAACATTTTATAGTATGTTTCTCCTAAATACACTGAATTTATTAGATAGCCTCTATTTCATGAATCATTGAGCCTATATGGATCAAAACAAGGTTATTTATAGGGTATAGACATAAACTAGCCATTAAACATAAATTTTCCAGCTCTGTGATTCGAATTTTAAAATCCGACACAAACAGTTGTGTTCCAGATGATATTTAGAGTCTGATAGAATTAACATAATTTTCATGGAATAGTAACATACCCTTATCAATAGTAACCCGTACTTATGAATAGTAACATACCCTTGTGAATTATAATAATATTCATATGAATGGAATCCATACACTTGAGTGTATAAATGAATTTAGGCATTATAAAAAAATGAAGATGAATAATTTAAGTGTTTATATATTTCGATTAAAAAATGATTTCAATTAAATATTAAAATAATCTAATTTAAAAATTTATTTTCGAAAATAGAGAACATTTTTTGATTCTACAAGTTGAAAAATGGTTAAGGTTAATTTTTTGGATTTTTCTGAAATACTTGAATTTTTGATTAATAGTAAAATGTGATTGTTTATGATAAATTGTAAATTAGGGACTAATTGAGTGATTGATGATTATCTACTAATGTAAGCATAATTGGTTCAATGTCACCTGAATTTATTACTATTATTTTTCTTAGAATACTAACTATTTCTTTTCTTGAGAGTAAATAATATATTAATGATTATAATATTAATAAAACTAATCTCCCCTCCACTATAAAAACCCCCTTCACTCCCTCTATTATGAACTCATCACAAGCCTTGTGCCTTGCCAATATTCGGCCCAAATCTCTCCCCAAGATCATCCACCACGTCCAAAACCTCCTAGACTCTTAATATTACCAAAAACACTCCCCTTAAAAGGTTCTAAAAGGAGGAAGTCACAAGAGGTAAATTCCTCTTTCCAATTCCTTCATTTCTATTATGTTCATTTCATTTTGTTTCTTTCCTTGCCTCCCTTCACCCAAATAGTATTATAACTCCAATAATATAGATGTACTATAATGTTTTTAAACTAATGGGATATTTCATTATCTTATATCATTTCCCCACCCTTTATTAGAATAAAAATGATAGCACCGTTTGAGATGTGCTAATATAGCACATTCAAGAACAACATTTTATCAATTTCTGTTATAATCATTAATTCTCTTCATGAAACCATTTCTGTTATGGTTGATCCAGATTATTATATATATAATATATCCTATATTTAGTTTTTTATTCCTTTTTTACATATGTTATTATGTTATAATGAAAAACAAGTTCATTGTAATCAAACCCATCGATTAACCAAAACAGATGTCACTATGGTTATATATATAATAATTCATCCTCACTCTACGCAACCTATTTAAATTTAAAACCATTTAATATCTTTAATTTTCACTAATACAATATAACTTCATTTCTGGAAATCCACTTTCATCATTCATATTTATATGAACTTGAATATAAGTGAACCGATCTTTTAAAACCACGTAAACAAACGAGCCCAAACAACGAAATTGAACATTATAACTAATAAAAAATGCTATGAATGAACTAAAAAGGGTTATAATAAATCATTTAAAAGTAAAATAGGTTTCGGAATTATGAATTAATAATACTAATTGGTATATTCATGAATTTAATAACAAGTCAAGAACACCTTCAAGCATAAGGGAAGGGATCCACTCTCCCACTTTTGTTCAAGAATCTCCACTTGGTTGCACTATTTTATTTTTAATAACATATAATGTGGTCTATTTTTTCACCTCCCCAATACTGCCCTTATGAGACATAAATAATGGGATACCCCTTTTACCTGGCATTAATCCCTCTCCAGAACACTCATTACGAAGCAGAAATGTTTGTAAGTGGGTTTTCTCATCTCATTTTCAATTATGGGGGATTTCCATTTTTCGACTCATATTTAATATATGTGTTATAGGTGTAGAACCATTTGATATAT
Source organism: Viscum album (assembly GCA_963277665.1). Classification (NCBI taxonomy): domain Eukaryota; kingdom Viridiplantae; phylum Streptophyta; class Magnoliopsida; order Santalales; family Viscaceae; genus Viscum; species Viscum album. Next base: position 1,146,196,760 of record OY728121.1, on the reverse strand, counting down.
ATTATCATGATTATCTTTATATATATGGTATTCTGTGATTCATTTGGTGGTTATTAACTTTTGGTCATTAAACTCAATTGGTTACAACGTGGTAACGAGCTTCTTCTCAATTTTAACTTCATTGTGACTGGCTTAGTATTGTGAACCAACTATTTCTTATGTGGTTTACCTACTAACAATTTGAGGACAATTTCCCATTGAAATGATATTTCATTAAATTGACTATATTCTCATACCATGGATTTGATTATTGTCTAAACCGTGTACCACTTTACATACGATATTTATTTTGAATGTTTTTTTGATTGTGAAAATATTGATGAATCTGTATCCTCTATTATATACAGATAATGTAAAGTCATAATGATCTTATGTTGAATCTATGTATAAATAATGAATTGGATTCAGAGGTGGGCGGGGAAAGCTACATCCACTCGTTGCATCGGTAGGACTCATGAGAAAAATATGTTTGGAGGCAACCCCTTCAAGTTGTTTTCCCATACTCAGATGGGTTTATACTCATAAAACTAAACCGTTTTATTGGTAATATGGTTTCATGTTGCAAATACATGCAGTATAATTAATAAGAATTCTATTTATTTATTCTCAGTAATTACTATCCAAGAGGTTTTCACTATGAAAAAATCTATAGATGCAGATTCATTCCCTATTTATTAATGGCGTGAGATTTTTATTTATTCAGTATGCCATATTGATTATGTCAAATTTTTTACAATTCATTTATTATTGATTCGTGAATATTCTATTTGTAAAACATAATGATATATTGAGATAACCCATTTAATTTTTTTCCATAAATATGTGGGGAAGAGGAGATCATTTATTGAGCTCCTATGGATGACGTTTTTAGTTTTTGTTATGTATTGAATGTTTTAGCCTTTTCCAATGTAATTTTGATTTACATATATGTATCTATAATCATCTATACTACTTAACTAATAATTCCTTCAGGATTTTTATTCCTTCTAACAATGCCAATACAACACGTAATGCACCATCTTTGGTATATAGGGGTCGGGGTGTTACTATGATCTATTGGAAGAGGATGACCAGTGGAAGAGGAAGTTGCATGCTTTCCCGTGATAGGATTTGGCAATGTACAAGGGAATTATTTTTAAAACACAGATAAAGAGCTCCCTTGAGCATCTTGAGATCACCTTCTCTTGATCTTGGCCCCGATGGAGTATTGGGTTCATTTGGATGTAATTAATATGTGAGGATATATGTGTTATTGTTGGATTCATTATCTAGGGGAGATGTAGGAATAATACATTTTTTGGATTGACATTGAGAAGTATTTTTGAGTAGATTTCCTTTTATTCTACAATGAAGGATGAAAAGAGGTAGGATCTACCCCCCCCCCCTTATGTAGGAGAGTTTGTCAGTATGAGAGTTGGGGTTCATGATTAAGGATCTCCTTTATTTTGAACCATATATCATTCCTCTTGAGGTGTCTCGTGTGTTGAGTCTTGAGGATACACGCCATCCTTCGATCCAATATGTTTTCACCCCCTTTACATTTCAAATGTATATTGTGGTTCAGAAGTCAGTGGAGATAATCAGTCATATGAACTCATGATGATGATTAACATGCTAGGGGATCTATTAGATTTCATCATGAGGAAGGATTAATAGTTTAAAGTATAAGGGACTAAGACCTTCAAGTTTATGACCATTCAGGAGTCGAAAGTAGTAGTTTCTCATCTGACCTTATGGTGATAGTGGTTTATGTTCCCATTCAATTGGCTACAAGATCAATGTGTTTCCGCTCTGGAGTCTGTATCAATCTTCATTTTTAGTTCCTAGTGGCTCCCTATGCTCAATTTAGTGTAGGAGAAATTGGTCGGTGTCATCCTTAGCAGCAATTTCCAGGGATACATTTTTAACAGCTGGGACAACATGCATTTCCTCCACTAAGGGGAGATGGGGTAGGTAGGGACCTACCATAGGATGTCCCTCAAGCTCAACGACCATCACTAGAGAATAGATTTGGAGGTAGTCATCATCATAGAGTTAGAGGAGTGGGTAGTGGTCCATTTAACATCGGAGTGACAGTAGTTCAAGTTGGGACAGATATCATCAAAGGTACGATGAACAAGTCTAGTACCCTTTCTTATTATTATTTTGATTCGGGAGATTCAGAATCCTTTTTTTCACCTATGGTATCACATGATCTTGGTCTATATATATGGTTGAATAATATGACTATGTGGTTGAGTATTCCAGTCAAAGGCTGGACAATCTTGTTTGATGTTTTTCATGGATGTAAATTGATGATGTTACTGCCTCAATCATGTGGGGATCATTTAATAATAATGATTAATCCATAAGATTACATTTTCAGAATCAATTTTTTGTATTCCATTCATTACATTGTCGAATTTTTTGGAGAGGAGTAATTTTTTCGGTGTGAATGGCTAGTTTGTGGCTTTCATTGGTAAGCAGGTTTTCTAGGCAGTCATTTGGAATGTATATCCTATTCCTTCATTGATGGTCGATCTATTACTGTAATTAATAGATGTTGAACTGATAGATTTTCCCTAAGTCATTGGGGAGTTCATATATGTTTTCCTCAAAGAGTTTGTGATGTTACCCACTTAATGTGATGTTCAGTTTGGGATAGACAAACATACCAGTTATTCATCAATTTTTATAGATCCATATTAGATGGAACCTTTTGAGTTGTGGGATTTGATATTGAGATAGATTAACTGATGTAGAATGGTTTTATTTAGCATGGTGTGTCATCATGGGGTGATTTAGTTATTTTTTAAAAAATTTAAGATGGTGGTTTGAGGATGTGGATAGTATACTAGAGGTTGAACAAGGTTACAACCAAGAGTAGATACCCTCTTACAAGGATATACGATATTTTCAACTCGCTATGAGGGGACAAATCGTTTTCAAAGATTTATAAACTTTCTGGATATCAACAGTTGACTGTGAAGGAGGGTGATATATTGAATATTTATTTCAAGTGGTGGTATCGGAACTTTGAGTTATTATTCATTTCATTATATGTTATAATGAACCATGTATGCTCATGTGGGGTTTTATCAACATTTTTTATGATTTCATAGACCCGTTCATCATCATTTTCATTGATGATATATTTATCAACAGGAAGTTATAGGAGGACATTTCTGATCATCAGAGGACTATCTTGCAGATTCATCGACAACTCTATATCTATAGAGTATTTTCAAAATGTAAATTATTATCCATATATGGTTAATTTCTCAAGACTTTGGAGTCTCAGCAGGGTGTGTATGTTATCCCACTAATGTTTATGTAGTTTATTGGTAAGAACCAACGAATGTTGTTGATGTTTTTAGTTTTCTTGGCCTTTCTAGATACTATAGATGGTTTCTACCAGATTTCTGTCAAGATGTAACTCCATTATAAAATATAACTAGAAAGGAATAGTTTTATTTGAGGATTGATCAATGCGAGGAAACATTCATCTTTATAAATGGGAGGTTTACTTGTTCTCTAGTTGTCTAGTTTCGAGAGGAATGTGTGATGTATGATGTTTTTTTAAATCCTCCCATCTGGGATTCGGATGCATGCTGACATAGATATGAAAAGTGATCTCTTATGGGTCAAGGATGTTTTGACACCATGAGAATAACTACTCTACCCACAATCTAGAGTTAGTAAAAGTTGTCTTTTTGCTGATGTTATTGATTCTTTACCTTTTCGAGGAGAATATTATGGTCTTTCTGGATTAGAAGATTTTGAGGAATATCTTTTACCAGTGAGATATGGACATGCAGTAGTGAAATTGAATGGTGTTTGTAACGACCCAAAATTTTGTATAATTTTTGCTTCCTAATTTCATGTGTTATTTTATTTTATAATCATGAAAACTATATCCTTTAATTAATGATGTGGGAATAATTAAATTGAGACTGTTGGGTTTGGACAGTTATATGACGGTTGGTCAATATGAACATTGGAAACTATAATCATAAACATTGTGTTTTTTTAAATATAGTTATCTAGGATAATTAATACATAAATATTATTGAACAACCTCATCCAGTAGACTCGAGCCATATGAATCCCATATATCAGAACTTGGGATGGAGGTAGCATCATTGGGCTTTTCTCTAGACCAAGCCCATGCCGAACCTCAACATATGAATCTTGAATGGAATCTCCTAAGGGAGATGTTATTGATGATAGAAATCACCACTCGAGAAATGTTGTCTGAGACAACCCAAAATTCTATCACCTTAGCACACCGTACACATAGTTCCTATGTTAGTGGTTTAATGGGTTATGAAACGAGACCTTATTTGCTTTGTGTAATACTTTTATATAAATAAAAATTTTATTTCTTATTATGGAAACGTTTCGAAATATCAAATATTTGAATAAATATAGGATGTTCATTATTGATGAATTTAGGAAAAATGGGTATTTTAAAATATTTCTATATTCATTAAATAATTAATAATGTGAAATGATTTTCAAGAATGGTCGTCTAAAGTTGTGATCAGTGAAATATTTAGAGTCCAATAAAATCAACATTGTTTTTAGTGAATAGTAAAGTAGGAATAGTAAGATACCCATATAAATAGTAATGAATAGCAATGAATAGTAATTTGGCCAAAAAAATAGAAACATCACCAATGAATGTATAAATAGATTTTATACATCTTAAATGTAAAAAACGATCATTGTTTAAGTTTTGGTATTTTTTTGTGACATAAATATTTTCATTACAATTTTATAAATAATTTAATAATTTTAAATGGAAATTTATTTTCATAAAATTTAATCATAAATTGTTACTTTACTATCTTATGGGTATATCATAATTTTATGGGACATTGATTACTTTTTTATGGTGTTACAAAATGTGTTATAGTTTTAATGTTGTATTTTAGGAATAAATAATGAGTTTATTTAAAAATTAAATTAAAATATATAGAAAATAATATTCATAAAATGGACTTCATTTTTAAATTTAGGGCATCAGTATTAGGTTATGGTGAATTTAATGGATTTTTCTGAAACAGTTGAATTAACTATGAATAGTAAAAATGCAGTTTTGAGTTTCGGGTGTTTAATGACATCATTAATGTTGTAATAATGATGTAAGATTTTTGGTAGACTAATGAATAGTGAGATATGCTATGAGGTGTCCCATGTTTCCAATACCATGTGCATATACCATTTAAAAATCCGAAAAGTTGATGGAATATTTTTTTTCTTAAATTCTTTCGAATTTTATGAGAATGCAGTTTCTGACGACACCTGATTCCAAGGCCAAGTGCTCCCGGAATTATTATCGGAAGTTTAGCTCGGGTACGTTCAGTGAATGAATGAGCGGGTTTTTCTTTATTTTTAACCGGTGCTCGGAATTGAAATCTGAGGGCACCGATGAACTCAAAATGTCGGTAATTTCTTAAGAGGACCTTTACCGCAGTTTCATTTGCACGGGAGGGGAAGTTAAAATTTGTGGATTAGATAAGAATTGAATAAAATTGTGGAAAAATTTTATTTTATCTCTAATGTGGTTATATCTTGCATGGGGGAGTTGGGGTGGAACCCATAAGCACATAACTACCCATGTGAGGATATTTATGATGTGGGGCCCACACGAGCCCCAACCTTTCACATTCCAAAAAATCGTTAAACCCCCTACTTTAATTGTTAACTCCTCATTAAGTGAGTAACTCTTCCTCTCCCTCCCTCAATACATTAAATTATTCCAACCTACCTGTTAAGTAATTTAAAACTCTACATTTAATTAATTAAGGGGATTTGATTTTTGAATTTTTAAATGCATGGAATGTTTAATTAATATAAGGGGTGGCCTTATGTTAATTGGGTTGGCTTGTTGTGTGGGGATTTTTGGATAACTCTTGTGAAGAAAAATAGGATTCATCTTTTGTTGAATAAGATCATCCTCGACAAAGAATGGATCTTCTCCTACGAAGAACATAGACTCTTCAACATAGAACGACTCGGGGACCACAGTTCTCCATCCTCCTCTTCCTCTGTGACAAGGGAGGAGACACTGACATGGGGAACTAGCCAAAAATGACACGTCATATATTCTTTTCTCCTCATCATGAGAGGAGATGTCACATCCTCGGACGCACTCTTACGTCGTCTACAAATCCTCACCTCACGACGTTGTCTTCCACGGCGCTGACGTAAGACATCAATTGTTGAGGTAGGGTGAATTGTTCCAATTTTATTTGAATAAAATCGTTCATCGTGCTTTATGAAACCTTGTTCATATTCGGTCGATTGTTACCGACTAATGCGGATAGGGCGGGCTGATGAAACATGGCCTAAAGTCCCACTGTTGTTTCTTGATTTTCTTGGAATCGGCGACCAGAGGTGGAGGAAGAACATCGCCATTGCGTCGTGCCGGGAACGCGACGGAGGAAGCCGGTGCCGACACGCCTGCTATGCGGAAGAAACCACGGCCCGCTTTAGGGGTCGCGTCGACGAAAGAACTAGTCGGCCCATCGGTCGGCCAGGCGGAGGCGAGCCACGGTGCCAGGAGGGCATCGTGCTTGAGAAACTAGCCAACCTGTAGGCCGGCCGGACGGAGCTAAACCGGGGCACCAGGAGGGCACTACGGTGGAAGATTCACGACCCTCCCTTGCAGGCCGCATGTTCCAGAAGGTCGGCCAGTTTGGGATGGGTAGAGCCACTGGGTGGCACTGGTTTGGTAATGGCAGTGCCGCTAGGCGCCGCCGGTTCGTGTAGCCAGGGTCCGTGCCCCCGCCTCAGACCGCTCAGCCAGCCTGGCCACGCACAGTCACGCCACGCCACTTCGGCCCGATCTGTGTCCTTCAGACTGAATTGAGTTTTTCCTTTGGTCCAGTCTGACACCCTTGCCGGGTTGGACCCGTCAAACTGGGTTAAGATGACCCTGAGCCCACTGGGCTAAATGGGTTGGGCCTGTTATTCACTTAAACGTGAATAACATAAAGACCGCCCGTCCGATCGACGGGCCGTCTACAACACGTGGACTCTTTTGATGAGATGGTCCTTTTGCGAGACACTAACTGTGTTTTTGACAGAATTGTTAAACAACTGGGTTTGGAATGAGCATATTTCCAACCGGGCCCCTGGAAAGAAAAATACAATATCTCTCAGACTGGGCGTCTGATTGACGCACCGTCTGTCACGTTGAGTTCCTTTTGACAAGATGGAACTTCGGGATACATCAACATTAGACTTAATGAAAGTTGATGTATTGACGCACCTTTACTCAAGGAGAGGACCCTCTCAGAATCGAGTACGCTGTGTGCGAGAACCATAGAGCTGGCAGTGACTCAACGACTACTATACTGGAATCCGTCGTGGGTTTGATAGCGACGACTACCATACTGGGATGCTCAGTGGGTTCGATGGTGATGAATACTGTTCTTGTATCATGTGTGGGTCTGGAAGTATTGACCTCTATACTTTTATCCTGTGTAGGTCCGACAGAGTAGCTGGTCTTGTATCCTATGTGGGTGCGACAGCTTAGTTGGACTTGTATCTTGTGTGGGTCTGATAGCTTAGATGAATCAGTAACTACATTTGATCATCTCTATCGCTATACGAACGATGTATACCTTTGTTAGCTGACTCCTATTTTTCAATCATTATATATCTATGTGATTGACTTACCTTCCTATATGGACTGGTTTGTGCTTTCCTGTATGGACTAGGAAGTACTTGGGCTTGAGAGTTGGAGCCGAAATGGAATTTATGACTTAGGTATATGTATGGGCATATAACTAAGTAGATTCGGTTGATACTTCGTGACTATATTTTTCCTTTGTGGTTTATCGTTCGAGGATTTTGAGAGACCTTTGGGGGTCTCGAGGTCCTTACTGAGAATCGTATACTCACCCCTGCACGGGATATTCCCGCACTACATTGTGTTGGATGCAGACGACAGACAACATTGATCGAGGTGGAGGCTTGTGGAGTTGGACGATACCCGGAGGTGGACCACTAGGCGGGACGTACACGGAGATGATGGTCATACCTGGAGAGATGAGGAGACTATCTATACCCACCCTTCAGGTGGGATTTTTAAAGGACGACTCAGTGTTGTTGTTTTACATTTCTACCATTGTACATTCTTTTTAGTTGTACTGTACTTTCAGTTGGGTTTTATTCTGGCCCATTTACTTTTCTGCACTTAGTTTTGTACATAGTTTACATTGTGTTTACTCCAGCTTTCATACTCTGCTGTGTGTTTACTTCTCTAAACGCAATGCATTCCCTTTTGTAACACCCCAAGCTTCCACGGTACACTTCTCTTTGAATAATATAGTAGCGTGTGTTGTACGTAACTTCGAGTTCTAACACACACCACAACTAATCAAAGTAGCTGTTAAGAATAGTAATACCCACTTTTTAAAATTATAGAAACTTTATATTTCAAAATGGACTTAATTTTTGTATTTGTAATATCGAAATTATCCAAAGTTTAATTTTTTGTAATTTTCTGAGAACTTCCAATATTTTTTATGAATAGTGAAAAATACTTAAAACAACTTTTTTAATCAAAATAATTTATAGGGATAAGTTATACTATTGAGTGGTTTTAAAGTATAATTAGAATATATTTTTACCATTTTATCCAATGGTGTTCATTAGAAATAATTTCACTTTGAAATTGGACATAAACAATTGTCAATCTTTTGATATATATTGTTTCTTAGAAACACGCTATTTGTTGTGACAGTGGGAATTAATTATAAAATTAATTAATGCAACTTATATGTCTGGAATTTTGTAAAATATACATCATTTTTGAATTCGGAATATCAATTATAGCTTAAGGTGAAATTTTGGCATTGTTCTGAAAACATAAATTTTTTATGAATAGTAAAACCACTAAGTGGTAGTTAAAAAATTGATTTTTCGTTTAAATGAAACATTACCACTTTTGAGATTTGATTTTCAAAAATCTGACATACATGGTTGTCATTAGGAAGTAAAATGTTGTTCAATGGGATTAAAATAATTTCTTGGTGAATAGTAACTTTTAAGTTTAATTAATCACGATTAGAGGTAATTAGTGAAATTTAAGGTAAAAATTATATTATAAAAATATGGAATGACCTTTACTCTTGTCCAACCACTATTTTATGTGTCATTTCCGACCAAGACAATCCATGGGTCAACTTCGAGACCCCATGGATCCACTTTGGTAGGAAAAGGACATAAAAGACTTTTTAGTTAATGTTAAAATAAAAAGGTCACAAACAAGAGTTGTTTTACTAAAACAATTTTTAATTCGGGTTATACAAGTCATATTTTTAACTATAAATATTAATTAGAAAGATAAAAATATTTCCTACATCATGATAGTTTTTTTATAATTTTTAGACATTAAATAAATTAAATTATTTATGACACCATGATGATGCAGCGATTACCTCATTAATTAACGATTTAAATAAAATGAAAAGATAATGTAAAATATAAGGCTTAAACTTGTCCAAAGCCTTTTGAATGGGTAGATTTAGAACCCTTATCACCTTATCCTAGAAATATATAAGTGTGGGTCCTTTAGAATCCGAAAAATCATTTCATAAGAATGTAACATTTCAATCTTTCCAAGAGTGCCCCTTCTCTCCACTTATAAAAGGCCCCCACCACTACCACCATACTCACACTTTCAAAGACTTTTTTCTCTGCCAACCTCTACCCAAATACTCCCCAAACTTCCCTCCCTTACTCCTAGAAGCCTCACTTTGGGCAGAATTCTTCCCAAGGAAGCCTTTGGCTCAAATCAAAAGAGTTACCCGATTTTAAGGTAATGTCTTCTCTTATGTTATTTTGTTTTATTTTTCTTCTCCAACCCCCTAAACTCTTTTTATTCATTTCAATTGTAACAACACCTGTATCCTAAATATACTAGGATGTTGTTATAAGAAGTATTCTAGCTACAATTACACAAACCTACATCTAATGGTTAATGAACACAGTGTTTCTGTGGATGGCGAATTTCTGCCTCACCAAACGATGATTGTTCAACACTAAACTAACACCTTCAAAGGTGTCCATTAAAATATCACTATATTTATATAAATGATATATAATATGTTTATGTTTTACTTAAGGTTCATTATTTTTCATTTATGGCATACCTTTACTGTTTCCATTATGGGTAAACACGATATTTTCATTTTTGGAAGTGTGGACTAACGCCCCCTCAAAGTGATTTGAATCGTTAATGCCATATTTGGGATGTATAAAGGATGGACTAAATGATATTATATATGATATTATACTGGAATTATAATATACCTTTATATCATTATTATTTAATTCCATTAAATATGAAATAGAAATGAAAGTAGCGTTCATCCGTACGTACGGCTTACCGTCTCCATGAACTGTGCATTTCATTTCTTACCTCTAAATGTCATGTAATATTATGAATGAATGTATATACTGGACATATATGAGATATATGATATCTATATCCTGAATATAATTCTGGATATAATGGATATTTCACCACATGAACAACTTGTAATTATAAGAAGTCTATTTTTGACTCATGTACCAAAGATCGACAAAACGAGCATTATTAACGTAAATAATTACGTAATGATCATAACATGGTAATAAGTGATATTAAAGGAATATGAAACTTGAAAAGGTTCTTATTAAACTATAAATTAACTTTATTTTATTATTCTGGAGGTTAAAGAATGGTCGAGTCAAGACAGGACGCAAGGTAAGGGAACTTTTTAACCCAATTTCTATTCTTTGGGTTAATCTCCTACTTTCAAATTATGTCATGATATTACTATATCCTATCTTGTATTTGTAATTTAATTATGTTTACTTATAGTGAATACACATAATATATATATTTTATTTAAAAAAATGATCTTTGTAAGGACTTTGTCTCAATCTCCATTCATTGAGGCATATTTTGTTTTATTAACAAATTTCTTTTATATGGGGTATAAACCCATTTGACTTTTATGTTAATTCAAAAGGAATCTTTTTATATGAATTGTTTTACTAAACGACAAAAAGGAATGTTTTTCTTGTCGTACGTATGCGGCGACAATGACTTCTCCTCTGTCGTGACCATTATTTGAGTTTCAGCTTCCCCTACAAGCCTTAACATTTTTTTTAAAAATGAAAAATAAATATCAAGTTTTAATTTTCTTTTATTTTGGTATTGAAAATGGTTTTGAAAGTGTTTTTATTATATCAATGTGTTGTATTGATATCTTGTGATTGAAATGTTGAAATTTTATGTTTCCTTTATGCATATTTTATGTGATATGATTATGCTATGGTTTATGATATGTTTAAACCTGTTCATGTGAGGAATGCATTGGACTTAAAAAGTGAGAGGTGGAGCCCGCTATATCTCCTCGATGCATCGGTAGGTCTCATGAGACAAACTAGTTTCTTGGCACGAGGCCTTGAAAAAATCTTATTTGTAGTCTTGGCACGAGGCCTTGGCTACATGGTTATGATAGTCTAGCATTATGCATTCCATCATTATGAAAGTGGTTATTGATATTTCATGTGATTATTCGACTAGTAGAATATCCATGTGAGTAAGTAAATGGAATTATTTCATTTTACTTTTGCATTATAATGCTAAAGTTCAAGTTTAAAAGGATTTTGTTTTAGTTATACATTTCCTTAAATGTTAATGTTTATTTTTGAAAGCTTCCGCAATATTGTTATCCTTACTGAGCATCTGAGCTCACCCCTTTCAATGTTTTAATATTTTCCGGGATGTGAAAAAGTATTTTATGAATGACCAACAGGGATAGTCAGAAGAGGATATGAGTGTGGACTATGAATACTTTGTTATTAGTATTTCGCTTTTTTATGTAATTTAGCATTTATGAATGTATCTAGTGTTTCCAAGGATACTAAACTAATCGGTCTTTCGAGACTTGATCTTTTGTGATCATGCCAATGTTACGAATTAATGCACCGACTCTGGGTAGCTGGGGTCGGGGCGTTACAGTTGGTATCAGAGGCACTTTAGTACTAACCTTGGAAGCTAGATTTAGATAAACTTTGATTAGATAACATAGCCCAAAGATAGACTTTGAGGATTAGTATAGAAGAACTTCCTAGAATTTTGGTATTATAGAGATGTTTTGAGTTTTCTGAGCAATAAATCCCAGTCTGGATACGAGCAGGTAGAGGCAGCTCTGGCACAGATGTACCTAGGGGTAAAACCCGAAAACACCGCTTTGAGCTAGACTCGAACGGGAACGGGTGCACGACAACGGGCCTTTCTGCACTCTTGGTTACGACACTCCCAGGGGATATGATTAGGATAATTCTCATTTTCTTTACAAACCACTATGAAAGGTAATGAGTATATACTTACTCAATGAAAACATTTTTATGGATTATATCAATAAATAGTTCAATTTATGTTAAGTATTTTATAAGTATGGAATTATGTATTTTGATTCATAAACTAATCTAGTTTATGCCATTGTTTAGAAATGGCGCCCAGTGGAAGGAATGGAAACTGTATCAATGCACGCACTCTGTGTAGGGATTTCCCTCCTGCTCAAGATAATTGTTGTGGATCTGGAGATACAACTGGTGCTGATCAACTTATTACCATACTAGGAAAAGTCACTCAGGTTATGAATAATAACCTTACTCATATGGAGCACCCTGATCCGCAACATGGAGAATCAGTGTTAAACCGCTTCATGAGGCAACAACCACCAACATTTAATTGGGGTACAAATTCTTTAGTAGCTGAGAAATGGATAAACTCCTTAGATAAAATATTCCACGCCTTGGGGAGTAGCGAAAGGGAGAAGGTTATCATGGCAGTTTACCGCCTCACTAGAGATGCCGATCAATGGTGGTCATTGTTTCAAAATAAAAAGGAAGATGAAGAAGTATCAAGTACGGAATGGAGAGAGTTCAATGATCTTTTTTTAGAAAAATGCTTTCCACATGACCATCGAGCAGATATGGAAAGGAAATTTCTGAGTTTGAGGTAGAAGGAGGATGATAATGTCGCAAAGTATGAGGCTAACTTTACAAGGTTAGCGAGCCATGGTGCAGATTATATACGTAACCCAAGAAGTAAGATTGATCGTTTCTTTGATGGGTTAAAACCATTTCTCTGTCGAGCATTAGTCTCACAAACCTTCTCGTCATACGAAGATATAGTCTCGTGTGCTATCAATATAGAAAAGGAATTCTCTAAGTCTTATGACAAAAAAGTAAAGCAAGAGAAGAAGAGAACGATAAAACAAGAGACAGATAAAGGGAAAAGGGGAAAGAAGGATTATCCATTATGTGATAATTGTTGGAAGAATCACCCTGGTACTTTCCTAAAAGGAATGGGAGTTTGTTACAAATGTGGAGAAAAAGGTCACCAGGCTCGTGATTATAATGGAAAGAAAGAGGCTATCAATGTTGAATGCTACAATTGTATGGAAATGGGTCATTTTGAAAATGAATGTCCTATGCGTCAGGGAAACTTACCTCAAAAATGGCCAAGGTATGAAGGCCAATCTTATGATGTGACTATAGTTGAAGCAGAATAATTAATATATTGGTGCTTTTGGACTCATGGATTATAATCTGGTTATTAGAATAATGTGATATATATATATATAAGGATTGTACTGCAGTAAATGTTGATTTCATTATGGTTTTAATATGATGAAGGTAATCATATTTTTGTATGTGAAAATAAGAGAAACTTTACTTTGTTTAGGGAATCTAATGTGAAAATTGATTTTTGAATTTAAGAACCCTTTAGAGAAAGTCGGGACGGAGGTATTTTGGATAACTATAATGGTTGGAATGGATTAAGATGATCTTCAGATAGTATTATTTAAGGTTAAAACATTTCTGAAGATTATTTTTGGAATATTATAATACTATAGTTTTAGGAAAAGTACAACCTACAGGGTGGGGCATAACCCATCGCATCGGACAAAGCTGCCAGAATCGAACCCACAACCATAGTGCGACAAGCCTTTATTACCTACCACTAGCCTACAAGAAGTCCCTGGTTATTAAAAAATAGTTTTACTAATATAAATGGTATGTGTTAATATTTGGAACCTTATACAATTAGGATAAATAGAATATTTTTGAGTTCTATTACCTTTTGAGTAAAATATGTGTTTGTGGTAAAAAAAATTTAATGAATGAAAGTATACATAACAAGTATGTATATTCCCTTACATTCTTAGTAAATCTTCTAAATAAATTCCTCAACATTATAAAAGGTCACTTAAAACAAAAACATTGTCGGTTAACTTTTCCTATTGGGGAATCAATGATCGTTTAACCAATCACAAGTTTGTGATTTTCTTGTAGTTAAACTTTCTCCTAATCCTGTTTTCTACAACTCTCCATCAGACCTTGATGGTTTGTTTCTCCTCCATATACATATTTTCATAGAATCCTTGTATGGTCTATCTTGGGTGACCTTTGTACTTATCTTTCGTTCTTTTATTGTCATATTTTTATTAACCTTATTTACGATGTGGGTTTTCTACAAAGGTATTTTCTATTTTCAAACTTTTATTTTCAAAGAAAAATTTCAAATTGCGAGGACACAATTTATTGAAGGAGGGGAGAATGTAACACCCCAAGATTCCACAGTACACTTCTCTTTGAATAATACAGTAGCGTATTTTGTACGTAACTTCTAGTTCTAACACACACCACAACTAATCAAAGTAGCCGTTATGAATAGTAATACCCACTTTTTAAAATTATAGAAATTTTATATTTCAAAATTGACTTCATTTTTGTATTCGTAATATTGAAATTATCCAAAGTTGAATTTTTTGTAATTTTCTGAGAACTTCCAATTTTTTTATGAATAGTGAAAAATACTTAAAACAACTTTTTTAATCAAAATAATTTATAGGGATAAGTTATACTATTTAGTGGTTTTAAAGTATAATTATAATATATTTTTACCATTTTATCCAATGGTGTTCATTAGAATTAATTTCACTTTGAAATTGGACATAAACAATTGTCAATCTTTTGATATATATTGTTTCTTAAAAACACGCTAATTATTGTGACAACGGGAATTAATTATAAAATTAATTAATGCAACTTATATGATTGGAATTTTTTAAAATAGAAATCATTTTTGAATTAGGAATATCAATTATAGCTTAGGGTGAAATTTTGGCATTGTTCTGAAAAACTTCAATTTTTGATGAATAGTAAAACCACTAAGTGGTAGTTAAAAAACTGATTTTTCGTTTAAATGAAACATTACCAATTTTGTGATTTGATTTTAAAAAATCCGACATACATGGTTGTCATTAAGAAGTAAAATGTGGTTCAATGGGATTAAAGTAATTTTTTTGGTGAATAGTAACTTTTAAGTTTAATTAATCGCGATTAGAGGTAATTAGTAAAATTTAAGGTAAAAATGCTATTATAAAAATATGGAATGACCATTACACATGTCCAACCACTATTGGATGTTTCATGGACGACCAAGACAATCCATGGGTCAACATGGGGACCCCATGGAGCCACTTTGGTAGGAAAAGGACACAAATAAATTTTTATTTAATGTTAAAATAAAAAGGTCACAAACAAGAGTTGTTTTACTAAAAAAAATTAATTGGGGTTATACAAGTCATATTTTTGACTATAAATATTCATTAGAAATAAAAATAGATTTCCTACATCATGATAGCTTTTTTATAATTTTTATACATTAAATAAATTAAATTATTTATGACACCATGCTGATGCAGCGATTACCTCATTAATTAACGATTTAAATAAAATGAAAAGATAATGTAAAATCCAAGGCTTAAACTTGTCCAAAGCCTGTTGGATGGGTATATTTAGAACCCTTATCACCTTATCCTAGAAATATATAATTTTGGGACCTTTAAGAATCTGAAACAATCATTTCATAATAATGTAACATTTCAATCATTCCAAGAGTGCCCCTTCTCTCCACTTATAAAAGGCCCCCACCACTACCACCTTACTCACACTTTAAAATCCTTTTAGCTCGGCCAACCTCTGCCAAAATACTCCCCCAACTTCCCTCCATTACTCCTAGAAGCCTCACTTTGGGCATAATTCCTCCCAAGGAAGCCTTTGTCTCAAATCAAAAGAGTTACCCGATTTTAAGGTAATGTCTTCTCTTATGTTATTTTGTTTTATTTTTCTTCTCCAACCCCCTAAACTATTTTTATTAATTTCATTTGTAACAAAAACAGTATCCTAAATATACTAGGATGTCGTTATAAGAAGGATTCGAGCTACACTTCCACACACCTACATCTAATGGTTAAAGAACATACTGTTTCTGTGGATGGTGAATTTCTGCCTCACGAAATGATGATTGTTCAACACTCATATAACACCTTCAAATGTGGCCATTAATATGTCACTATATATATATATATGATATAGAATATGTTAATGTTTTACTTAAGGTTCTTTATTTTTCATTTATGGCATACCTTTATTGTTTCCCTTATGGGTACACGCGATATTTTCATTTTAGGAAGTGCGGACTACCGCCCCCTCAAACTGATTTGAATAGTTAATGTCATATGTGGGATGTATAAAGGATGTAGTAAATGATATTATATATGATATTATACTGGAATTATAATATACCTTTATATCATTATTATTTCATTCCATTAAATATGAAATAGAAATGAAAGTAGCATTCATGCGTACGTACGGCTTACCGTCTCCATGAACGGTGCATTTCATTTGTTACCTCTAAATGTCATGTAATATTATGAATGAATGTATATACTAGCTATATATGAGATATATGATATCTATATCAGGAATATAATTCTGGATATAACGGATATTTCACCACATGAACAACTTGTAATTATAAGAAGTCTATTTTTGACTCAAGTACCAAAGATCGACAAAACGACCATTATTAACTTAAATAATTACATAATGTTAATAACATGGTAATAAGTGATATTAAAGGAATAAGAAACTTGAAATGGTTCTTAAGAAACTATAAATTAACTCTAGTTTATTATTCAGGAGGTTAAAGAACGGTCGAGTCAAGACAGGTTGCAAGGTAAGGGAACTTCTTAACCCAATTTCTATTCTTTGGGTTAATCTCCTACTTTCAAATTATGTCATGATATTATTATATCCTATCTTTTATTTGTAATTTAATTATGTTTACTTATAGTGCATACACATAATATATCTATTTTATTTAAAAAATTGATCTTTGTAAGGTACTCTGTCTCAATCTCCATTCATTGAGGCATATTTTGTTTTATACGGAAATTTCTTTTATACGGTGTATAAACCCCGTTGACATTTACATTTATTCAAAAGGAATATTTTTATACGAATTGTTTTACTAAACGACAAAAATGAATGTTTTTCATGTCATACGTATGCGGCGACAATGACTTCTCCGCCTCCATGACCATTATTTGAGTTTCGGCTTCCTCTACAAGCCTTAACATTTTTTTTAAAAATGAAAAATAAATATCGAGTTTTAATTTTCATTTATTTTTGTATTGAAAATGGTTTTGAAAGTTTTTTTATTATATCAATGTGTTGTATTGATATCTTTTGATTGAAATGTTGACATGTTATGTTTCCTTTATGCATATTTTATGTGATATGATTATGTTATGGTTTATGATATGTTTAAACCTGTTCATATGAGGAATGCATTGGACTTAATAAGTGACGGGTGGAGCCCGCTATAGCTCCTCGATGAATCGGTTGGTCTCATGAGACATACTAATGTCTTGGCACGAGGCCTTGACAAAATCTTATTTGTAGTCTTGGCACGAGGCCTAGGCTACGTGGTTATGATAGTATGGAATTATGCATTCCATCAATATAAAGTGGTTATTGTTTCATGTGATTATTCGACTAGTAGAATATCCATGTGAGTAAGTAAATGGAATTATTTCATTTTACTTTTGCCATATTATGTTAAAGTTCAAGTTTAAAAGGCTTTTGTTTTAGTTATACATTTCCTTAAATGTTAATGTTTATTTATGAAAGCTTACGCAATATTGTTATCCTTACTGAGCATCTGAGCTCACCCCTTTCAATGTTTTAATATTTTCCAGGATGTGAAGAAGTATTTTATGAATGACCTATAGGGATAGTCAGAAGAGGATATGAATGTGGAATATGAAGACTTTGTTATTAGTTTTTCGCTTTATGATGTAATGTAACATTTATAAATGTATCTAGTGTTTCCAAGGATACTAAACTAATCGATCTTTCGAGACATGATCTTTTGTGATCATTCTAATGTTATGAAGTAATGCACCGACTCTAGGTAGATGGGGTCGGGGCATTACACCTTTTATCATTTTTTACACCTTTGGTGCTAGTATCGAGCCCCTATCCAATGGAAGTCGGGCATGGGGTAGTCACGACACGGGACCCGAGGACGGGTTGTAACAAATTTGTATCAGAGGAGTCGGTTCATCCACAGAACTTAGGACTCTGATAATTTCATCTCTGGGAAGCAATAGTGTAAAGTGTATTGAGTGTGGTTATCAGTCCAGGGAGTCCAGTGTTGGTGTGGCAGCCGACATATCCATACACAAGGACCCTGCCTTTTGATTTCCGACTCAGTGCATGAAAACATTGATTTCATGTGTGTTTAAAAAGTTTTCTTTGTGATTACTTTGTGCCAGCTCACCAGGTATATTGTACTAACTGTGGCGCACCTGGTTCTTCTCAGGATGGCCCCAGGAAGGTAGACAGATAGGGTTTCTAGTTACGTGTGTGATGGAAGCCCACCGAGCGATGAGGCCTCGGTGTAGGGTCCCATTACAGTGGAGGAACCAGCGGTACCACTACCCGCTGGGCCACAGATACAACTAGCCCTAGTAGCGGAGAGTGCACGCCACCTGAGTGCATTGCATGAGTTTCAGAAACATATTCCACCCAGGATCCGCAGATAGACGGATCCTCAGGCAGCTAAGGATTGGATGGAGGTTATCCTCAGAGTCTTCAAATTGGTAGGAACACCAGCAGAGCTTATGGTTATTCTTTCCGCAAGTCTCCTCCACGCAGAAGCAGGTAAATGGGGGAGCCTGATGTTCTAGGTGCACAACGAGGCATCTATACTTTGGACGGATTTTAAGAGCCTCTTCCGCTCGGAGATTGTTCCAGCCACCCTCCGTGCAGTGCACATCCAAGAGTTACTACAACTGCGACAGGGCAGCATTATAGTACCCCAGTACTCGGTGTAATTTACTGACCTCTCTCACTACTCCACGGGCATAGTACGTAACCCATTCTTCTGGGCCTGAACCTTCGAGCAGGGACTGAGGTGTGACATCAGGGCTTCAACGATCTCCCTCAGCATTCTGATGTAGGCATGAGTACTGGAGCATGACCTTCTTTTGGAGAGCTTCCTTATGGAGCCGACGCCTGTAGTGAGACCCACCGCAGGGCGACACGGAGCATAGTCCTCTACAGCCACCAGTAGAGAGATGTCACAGGGGTCCAAGAGGGACATGCCATCAGGTGGGTGACCTTAGGATATGGGATCAGTTGTCTGTGGCACCCAAAACCGAGCCTGCATTATGAGGAGCATACAGTGTTATGCATGCGGGGGGAAGGGCCACATGGCTCGTGACTGCCCGACCCGCCATGTAGACGAGCAGTTGATAGTGGAGGGACCTCCTAGTTAGAGGCAGATATTCGACCTTGGCGGTCTGTATGGATCATGCGGAAGAGGCAGAGGAGTTATTCAAGCAGCGGGTGGTGGACGATTCTTCGAGGCTCTACCACCACAACCCCCATGAGGTCCACCCCAACAACATGGAGCTTGCGGGAAGAGGCGGGCTCAGCTCTAGGCAGTGGAGGCTTACAACCACGAAGCACCTGTAATGATTCAAGGTACGATCTATTTCTACTATACATGTGCTATAGTTATTATAGACACAGGTGTGAGTCATTAATTTATTGTTGGTGCCATTGTTCAGAGTTTAGATATTCCGACAGAGCCGTTGGCTCGATCCTTATGGCTAGAGACTCATACGGGAGCAGACTCGATGATTATGTATTGGTGTCAGTAGTGTGATCATACTCTAGGAAGTGAGAGCATCAGATGGGATCTTCTTGTTGTGGCATTGAGGCCTTACGACATCCTCTTGGGTATGAACTAGTTATCTCGAGTCCATGCCAAGATCGACTGTATTAGGCGCAAAGTGTGGTGTGTCCGCACGAATGGGACCAGGTTCACCTTCACCAGTGAGAAGAGAACCTTGGAAGAATAGGATGGACTTACACAGAGGAGAGGGCAGCCAATCACCCATCGGTTTTCTAGTCGCATATTTAGAGTATTTGATGTGTGGAGTCTGATTTTTCCTGTTGTGGTGGATCAGTATGCGGACGTTTTCCCTAACGATGTTCCAGGACAACCTCCTCATAGAGAGGTAGATTTCTACATAGACCTATACCCCGGGACATCACCGATATCTACTCGAGCATATCAGATGGCACCCGCCGAGCTTCGGGAGCTGCGGGTAAAGATGGAGGTCTTATAAGGAAAATGGTTAATCCGACCCAGTGTTTCACCCTCGACTTCTACGATTTTGTTCGCCAAGAAGGTGGATGGGAGCTTCAGACTATGTGTCAACTACCGTCACGTGAACCATGTGAACGTGAGGAATAGGTACCAATTTCCGAGGATTGATTACCTCAATGATCAGCTCAAGGGAGAATGATTGCTCTCAAAGATAGACCATAGGTCAGGCTATCACCAGCTTGGAGTTCGAGATGAGGATGTGCAGAAGACAACCTTCAGGTGTCGGTATGTCCACTACGTGGTTATGCCCTTCAGCATGACCAATTCTCTAGTAGTGTTCGTGGGTCTCATGAACATGATCTTCTAGCCTTACCTTGATTGGGTTGTCATGGTCTTTATTGACGACATACTGATTTACTCGACTAGAGAGGAGGAGCACGCCTACCACTTGCGGGTTGTACTGGATACACTCTGAGAGCACCAGCTTTATAGTAAGCTCTCGAA
Organism: Viscum album; assembly: GCA_963277665.1. Classification (NCBI taxonomy): domain Eukaryota; kingdom Viridiplantae; phylum Streptophyta; class Magnoliopsida; order Santalales; family Viscaceae; genus Viscum; species Viscum album. Next base: position 1,146,175,720 of record OY728121.1, on the reverse strand, counting down.
GTGTCAGTTATGGATTCGAGAGGTACACTTCTTAGGGCACATCATCTCAGAGGCGGGAGTTTCAGTGGATCCAGCGAAGACCGAGGCATTTCTTCGTTGGGATCCACCCAGGAGCGTGACGGTGGTGCGGAGTTTCCTAGGTATGGCTGGGTACTATCGGAGATTTGTGCCCGACTTCTCCAGAGTTGCAGCACTTCTTTTAGCTTTGGCAAAGAAAGGGAAACCCTTCGTGTGGTCAGATAGATTCTAGCAGAGCTTTCAGGAGCTGAGATAGAGATTGACCAGTGGGCCCATCTTGAGGCTACCAGAGGAGGGCGTTGGGTATGTGGTTTACTACGACACATCAGGGACCGGACTCGAGTGTGTCCTGATGCAGGAGCGGCTAGTGATCACCTATGGTTGACGGCAGTTGAGGCAGCACGAGCAGAACTATGCTACCCATGACCTGGAGTTAGATGTAGTTTTCTTCACCATGAATATGTGGAGGCACTATCTGATGGGGAGCACATTAAGGTCTACTCTGACCACCAGAGTCTCAGGTAAATCTTCTTGCAGAAGGACCTGATCCAAAGACAACAGAGATGGCTCGAGTTCCTCCATGACTATGCATTTGAGATTGTCAATAATCCTAGGAAGGGGAACGTGGTATTTGATGCTCTCAGTAGGAGGTCGGGCATTAAGCTACTGGGAGAAGTGACGGAGCAGCTAGCCGCGTTGCAAATATCCTTCATGGATAGGGATGGAGCAGCCTTTCTACAGTCACTCACAGTCACTCCTCCACTTCTTCAGCGGGTCAAGGAGGAACAACGTGGGGACGTTGACTGTGATATGCGATGTGAACAGATATCTATAGGAAATGAACCTGATGGATTTTTTGATGGGGGAGAGCATGTCAACCTTTTCAGGGGACGTACCATGGTATAAGTTTTGTTATAGGAGGAGGTGTTGAGGGAGTTTCACACTTCCCCTCCGGGGGTACATCCAGGAGGAGCAGATATGTACCAGGATCTCAGACGATAGCAGTTGTGGCCAGGTATGAAGGAGGATGTGGTAGAGTTCATTTCATGATGCCTCACTTTCCAGCAGGTGAAGGTGGAGCACCACATACCGAAATGTTTGGTACAACCCATAGAGTTCCTATAGTGGAAGTGGGATGGGATATCCATGGATTTCGTGATGGGGCTTCCACGTACTTCCAGAGGACATGACTCTATCTGGGTGATCATAGACCGACTCACCATGTCCTCCCACTTCCTACTGATCAGAGAGTAGGGCTCAGTGGAGAGCATGGGACGCATCTACATTCAGGAGATCATACGAATTCATGGTGTGCCATCGTCTATCGTCTCCAATCGAGAAGATCGCTTTACTTCTCGGATGTGGAAGGGATTGCAGGAGGCATTTGGGATGCAGCTACGAATGAGCACCGCCTTTCATCCTCAGATGGATGGCCAGATGGAGAGGATCATTCAGACACTTGAGGACATGCTCTGTGCATGTGTCCTTGACATTGGTATCATCTGGGAGGATCACCTACCCTTGGTGGAGTTTGCGTAGAACAACAGCTACAACTCCACTATCGGCATGGCACCATACGAGGCATTGTACGACCGACCTTGCAGATCACCTATGTACTAGACTAACCTTGGGGATTCAGCACACGTTGAACCATAGATGGTTCAAACTATGATGAAGAATGTGAAAATAAACCATGAGCAGATGAGGACTGCACATAGTAGACATAATTCCTATGCTGATAGGATATAGAGACCATTGGAGTTCGAGGATGGGGACCGCATTTTCATACGGGTCTAACCTCGACGTGGATTATGGATATTTGGCCAGGGAAGGAAGTTATCTATGTGCTTCATCGGACCATTCCAGATCCTTAGAAGTGTAGGCGAGGTGGTTTAACGTATGTCCCTTCCACCTCAGTTGCACCGGTTGCACGATGTATTCCACTCATCTCAGCAAAAGAGATATGTGCATGACCTAACGCATATCATCGACCATAGGGATATGGACATCGATGATGGGGATACATTCACAGAGGTCCCAGTGGAGATCGAGGATATACATGAGCAGGTCCTACATGGATGGTTGATTCCTCAAGTGCGCATCCGTTGGCAGCACAGGAACCTCTAAGAGAGCACCTGGGATCGGGAGTCTCAGATGCGTGCTCAGTACGCTCATTTGTTTCCCTAATTTATGTTGTAGCAATAAGGGGACGTAAATCCTTGATGTGGGAGTAATGTAAATACCTAGAAATTTCAAGGAATTTTTTTAAATTTCATTGGATTTTTATGAGTACGTAGTTTCGGACGACACCTGATTCTGAGGCCCTGTGTGCCTGGAATAATTATCTGAAGTTTAGCTGAGGTACATCCAGTGAACTAATGAGCTGTTTTTTCTATCTTTTGAACAGGTGCTCGGAATTGAAATACGAGGGCACCGATGAACTCATAACATTGGTAATTGCTTAAGAGGACCTTTACCGCACTTGTATTTTCACGGGAGGAGAAGTTAAAATTTGTGGATCAAATAAGAAGTGAATAAAATTGTGGAACAATTTTATTTTATATCTCATATTGTTATATCATATATGGGGGAGTTGGTGTGGGACCCATAAGCACATTACTACCCATGTGAGGATATTTGTGAGGTGGGTCCCACACAAGCCCCAACCATTCACATTCCATAAAATCCTTAAACCCCCCTACTTTAATTGTTAACTCATCTCTAAGTGAGTTACTCTTCCTCTCCCTATCCCACTCCATTAAATTTTTCCAACCTACCTCTTAATTAATTAAACAACTCTACATTTAATTAATTATGTGGATTTGATTTTTGAATTTTGAAATGTCGGGAAAGTTTAATTAAAATAAGGGTTGGACTTATTTTAATTGGGATGGCTTCTTGTGTGGGGATTTTGGGAGAACTCTTGATAAGAAAAAGAGCATTCCACCTTTGTTGAAGAAGATCATCATCAACGAAGAACAGATATTCTCCAATGAAGAAAATCGACTCATCAACATAGAATTACTCAGTGACCATGGTTATCTATAATCTTCTTCCTCCATGAAAAAGGAGGAGACACCGATGTGGGGAACTCGCCAACGACGACACGTCTTATATTCTTTTCTTCACATCAAGAGAGGAGACGTCACTTCCTCGGACGCACTCTGATGAAGTCTACAATTCGTCACCTCGCAACACCGCCTTCCGCGACGCCGATGTACGACATCAAATGTTTAGGTATGGTGAATTGTTCAAATTTTATTTGAATAAAATTATTCACTATGCTTCATGAAACCTTTTTCATCTTCGGCCAATTGATACCGACTAACAAGAAGTGCGCGGGTCAAACCAACATGGCCCAATGACCAACCATCGTTTCTTAATCTTCTTGGAATCAGCGACTGAATGTGGAGCAAGGACGGTGCCCTTGCACCCTACTGGGAACGAGGCGGAGGAAGCTAGGGCCGAAACGCCGTCTATGCGGAAGGAACCGGGGCTCGTTTTGCGGGCTGCGTCGGCGGATGTACCAGCCGTCCCTTTGGCCGACTGGGTAAAGGCGAGCCACGACACTTGGAGGGTGTCGTGTGGGAGAAACTGGCCGACCGGTCGGCCAGGCGGGCACAGCTGAACCGCGACTCTAGGAGGGCGTCGTGCTAGAAGTCCCACGGCCTCCCGTGCAGGCCACTTGCTCCAGAAGGCCGTTTGGCCTGACCGGATAGTTTGGGAAGGGCGGCTCCACTATTCGCCTCCGGTTCGGGAAGTTGGGGTCCGAGCCCTCGCCTCATACCGCTCGTCCTACCGGTCGTGCTAGTCAGGCCGTGCTGATTCGGGCCGGTCCGTGTCCTTCAGACCGAATTGCGTTTTTCCTCTAGACCGGTCTGACACCCCTGCCGGGTCGGACCCGTCAAAATGTGTTAACCTGACTCGCGGGCCCACCGTTCTATAAGGGTCGGGCTAGTTATTCATTTAATGGTGAATAACTTAAAGATCGTGCGTCCAATCGACATGTCGTCTGCGGAATTGTGACTCTTTTTAATAGATGGCCCTTTTAAGATACTCTAAGTGAGTTTTGGATAGCTTTGGTAAATGGACGAGTTTGGAACGAGCATATTTTCAACCGGGCCCTAGAATAAAAAAGCCAATATCTCTCAGACCAGGCCTCTGATTGACCCACCGTCTGTTGCGTTGCGTTCCTTTTGACGAGATTGAACATCGAGATACATAAAATATCGACTTTGTGAAAGTTGATGTGTCAAACCCCCTTTACTCAAGGAGAAGACCCTCTCAGAATTGAGTATGCTGTGTGAGGGAACCCTAGAGCTCTATGCAACTCAATGACTACTATACTGGAATCCTCCGTGGGATAGACTGTGACGACTACCGTACTAGGATCCTTCATGGGTTCGACCGCGATGACTACTGTTTTTGAATCCTGTGTGGTTCCGACAGCCTAGCTGGACTTTTATCTTATGTGGGTCCGACAACATAGATGAATCAGAGACTATATCTGATCATCTCTATCTCTATATAAAATATGTATACCTGTGTTAACTGAGTCTTGATTTTCAATCATTACCATCGATGTGATTGACTTACCTCCCGGTGTGGACTGAGTTGTGCTTTCCTGTATAGACTGGTTTGTACTTGGGCTTGAGAGATGGAGCCAAACTGGAATTTATGAAATTGGTATATGTATGGGAATATACCTAAGTAGAGTTGGTTGATACTTCGTGATTGTATTTTTTCCTTTGTGGTTTATCCTTTATTAATTCTGAGAGACCTTCGGGGGTCTCAGGGTCCCTACTAAGTATTGTATGCTCACCCCTGCAAGAGATATGACATCACTACATTGTGTTGGATTCAGAAGATATACAACACTAATAGAGGTGGAGTCTTGTGGTGATGGATGGTACCAGGAGGTTGACCACAAGGCGGGACGTACACGGAGCGGACGACTGGACCCGGGGAGCTGAGGACTTATCTGTACCCACCCATAAGGTGGGATTTCTGTAGGATGACTCGGTGTTGCTGTTTTAATTTACTACCACAATACATTCATTTCAGTTGTACTATAATTTATGTTGGGTTTGTATTCTAGCCCATTTACTTTTCAGTACTTACTTTTGTACTCAGTTTAATTTATGTTTACTTCATCTTGTCTACTATGTTGTGTGTTTATTTCCCTAATGGAAATTCCTTCCCTTTTATCGGTTTTTACGCCTTTGGTGCTAGTCGAAAGCCCCTAGCCTATGGACGATGGTCTTGGGGTAGTCACATAAAGCGCCCCGAGGATGGGTCGTGACATACCATGTGAAAGGCCATAGTTATTCATATACCACCGATGAGGTGGCCCTTGGAAATTAATAATTTCTTCACTCACTTTTCCAATAAATACAAAGCCATTTACATCGATCATTTAATTTCAAAATCATCCTCAATGATGTTCTGGTATCCTTACCTTCCATGGAGTCCTTCCAAGGTTCCCTCAAGCATCCCAAGGTCCAAACCGTCACGCTTTCGAATATACTATTCATGGGAATGGAATCTTTCACCCTCCTTTTTTTAGCCATGACTTCTATTATATTATATCTTATAGTTACATTTTATTATGAGGGGTATTTTTCTTCTATATCGTTACTAATATCCTATTCATTTCCAAATTATGAGAGACCCTTTCCTCTCTCATCAATTTATTTTTCTGAATTTTTATGTGAAGATGTTAGGCTACCAAATTTTCATAAAAGAAATTGCCCTTTCTCATTCCTTGCATGTTTCCTTTTCATGTGGTTTTTCGTTCAATTGTCCACATAATGATCTTATTTATTTTTATTCTTTACCTCTAATGTTAAATGATTTATTTATTTATGGGAGACACTTGTCTCCTCTCTATATATTATTTTCTTAATCCATGTTATATAGCCATTATGTTGCAGAATTTTCGTCTCAAAGTTTCTCTCTTTCTCTGATGTAATTCTCTTGTTTTATATATGTGAAAACCCAGACCTATTTCATTTCTATGGGTGTTCATAAATACAAAAAAAATGATATATTTGATTCTGGAATTGACATACATATAACCCTCACCCCATGTCTATGGGTTAAGTGAAATAATGATCTTATTTTTAAGTACATTTTTAAACGTCATGATGTTGAAATGGAATCCATTTTTTTTATTCTCTATGGGTTATTTATAAAATGTTTGATTATGATATATGTTTCTTATAAGAAATTAATGACATATTAAGGGTTCACCCTGATAGTGCTCCAATGCATTGGGTAATGAATTTAATATCTAAAGATGACATGTTTCATGATACCTTGGTGAATAACCTTGTTAATTTTTATGACATCTCAGAGATAAATGACACACGCCTATCAAGGGGCGTGGAAAAAAACAATTAAATTTTTCCAAGTGCAACATAGTGGCTGACCAGGGTCACATCTCTTGAGGAGCCTTTCAATTTGGTTCACTTATTTTATCCTAATTAACTTAAACTACTTGTTCTTTTTTTCAATTTAAATGAAATACATAAAATTAATTTTTTTTTGTTTTTTATTATTTAAAAATACAATTTAACATACAATGAAAACAAAATTAGTTGATGAAGAAAGAACTTTGTTTTGTGGTTCAGTCTAGGATTCAATCATTATTTTCCTTTATGTGTTTGATTTTAGTTTGATAATCCAAAAACGAAATCTCCTGTTTGAATCAATACACTTTTCTAGAATAGAAATAGTTTAAGTTACATGTCATTGGGGGTTGTCTCCCATTCGAGGACATTTGCCTCACCAATTCATGCAACTCAAATCTACCACAAATTTAAAATAAACATTAAAGAAAATTCAAAAACACCTTGACCTCCCCCCCAAGAAACGTCTCGGGGTAAACATCTCATGTCTGTGAATAATATATCACAATGGTAGATGGATGTGGGAAGATAGAGAGATTGAGAGAGAGAGAGAGAAAGAAAAGAAGAAAAGTGGGTTGAGAAACACAAAGGCATGGAATGATTAAACTAGAATTTAAATTACAAATGAAAATAAAACTGAAATAATACTAAAAAGAAAACAAAATAAAAATATGAAATGAGGGAGGAAGAGAAGAGCAGCATCGGCCCGTGCCCCGGTGGTATCCCTCCATGGCTTTGGGAGTCGAGCTGTTGATCTTGGAAGGAGGGGAGGGCATCATTTTATAGCCAACATTCTATTCTTTGAAAGTTTACATGTTTTTGTCCTAATAAATTTCTGATTCATGCTTGAACCACTTCTTAAATGTTTTTCATAAATGTTTTTTCCATTCACCTCCAAAATTTCAGAGCATTTGGACACCAGATGAAGGTGTTATTTATTTTTCATTTAGGGCTTCTGTTTCAAGACAAAGCTTCCTGGAAGGTCCATCCATAATTATGTCGTTCAATGGACGACTTAATGAATTCAAAACTCCTAAAAATTTGGTGTGATACGAAAATATCTTTCATAGTTTTATCTCAGGTTGAATCACCTCATTTAGATATGTGTAGGCTGAGTGTTGCGTCCATTACAGTGGGGTGGTCCACGCTGTCCGCCTGAAAAATGATAAACTTAAATGAATTTTTAGGACCACTAGATGGATGAATCAGCTCCTATATCAGCAGACAAAATTGGAGGAAATAAAATCAGGATTCTAAAAAAAATTTAATCACAGTATTTGGTCATAAATTTTATGCAAAATCACAAAAATACCATTGTGGTCAAAATCATTCCAAAATCAAGAATTATGCATTTTTCTAAATTTTTCTCATTTTCATTCTAATATTCAAATTACCCATTATTTTAAAAAAACATGTAATAATTGGGGTTTATCATTGAAAAACTGTAATAAAATATTCATTATTTGATTAAAAATATGCACATAAATTTTCCCTTTCAAATTCCCCCACACTTAAACCATTGTTGTCCTCAAGCATTAAATCTCAACATGGAAATCAGAGGACACTGATGTTACCAATATTCAAATTTCAATTCAATATAATAAAACAATTTTCTATATAAAATAAAAAATTCAAAAATATGCATAAAATATCATTTTATGTTCCCATTTTTTAAAGAAACCAATTATTGACATATTTTACTTTTCCCATTTGACAATTGACGAAAATTATCTTTTTATTCATTCAAGATCCTTGATTCATCATTTTTAAACATTCCATTTCATGATATACCTCACCTTTTTTTCTCAAATCACTCGCGATACAATTCAAGTACAGTTACGCTCATATCATGTGAACATTATCCTTATCCATAAGCTTGTAAATGAACTACTTTCTCCACTTTGTAAAGACAAAAGATACATAAAATCATGAGGAGTTCAAATAAAGGATCAAATGACTCTGAGGATTAAGGTTGGTATGATTTGATGGTTTAAAAATTAAGTCTCAATGAGGAGGCTAATCTCTTAGGTACAATTCATTATATTAAAAGCAAAAGTGTAATGAAATTATCGCCTTCAAAAATAGCAACACCCACTTCCCAAAACTCAAAAAAAAAGTTATGATCATGTAAGCATAGTGAATGATTGGTGCACTCTCTTGATTTTTTATTTATTACTTTATTTTAATTTTTTGAATGTTATTATTAGATAACACCTCACATCAATCACCAAACCACATACAATCATAAGATCGTCAGTTTGGAAAATGGTGATTTTTGGTTCTCCGAAATCAAAACCCATTTTTTCTATTTTTTTTCTTTTTGTCAATTTTTTCCATTTTTTTATTCAAGAGGGGAAAACAATAGAGTATAATGAATAATTTCAAATACTTTTATAATTCTCACAATAACACCCCCACACTTCTTCCTCGCAATGTGTATCATCTCATCCACCATGATTCCCTTTACCCCCACACTTTAACGTTAAAATATCATACAAATACCAAAAGTTGGGTAGGAATGGATAAAAATGGTTTGAAATATGGATCATCCCTATAAAGGTCATTCATGGTCTCTATCGTCTAAACAAAGGATTGACGTAAAGGTGGTATTTTATGGAAATGTAGCTTTTCAAAGGATGCCTTAATCATTTTAAATGTGTTTTCGCACTATCATATCTTTGACAAGTTTCAATACATGTTCTGGTCGGTTAAATATCCCAAGGTCACTCCAGAAGTATGCTTAAGAATAAATAAGATGTACTTGGTTTAGAAATCCTCTCGGGAATGAGAAATATAACATTGGAAGACCACTCATGGCCTGAATAATAATACTAAATCAATTAAAGTAAATTTTAGAAATTTAATGCATCAAAGATGGTAGGTAAATTTCATTTACAAGAATTAATTAATTTCTTTAAATCATGATTCATCCTTTAAATATCTATGCTTCATATTTAAAAATTAAATTCTTTATTTTAATCTTTTAATAATATAAAATTGAAATGTGAAACATGCACTCATTGGGTTCCTAAGAAACTCATGTCTCCTAGATAAGTTGAGTAAAACATTAATTCAAGTCTGGGCATGAAATTTTATCTTTAAAGATCAAAACATGTTGTGGACTAAAATTTAGAGATTTTAAAAGATAATACACTAAAATTTAACTTCCTTTTTCCATGAATATTAATCATATCCTTCCTCTTCACTTTATAGGGCTTCATTCTTCCATCGTGATCCTATCAAATAAAATAACTCAATTAAGAATATGGATCATGTCTTTTATGATCAACAATATAGGAGGGAGAGGGATGCATGCTATAATACATCCTATAAAATGAAATAGAAATCTAATTTCCTTAAAAGAAAGTACAGATAAATCTTGGTGCGATCCCCCATGTGGGCCCTGAATTTTTACTTCCTCCAGAGGAAAGTACCAGCTGTTATACAAAGTTCGATGGAGGTTGGGGCTTCTTTGACATGAACCACCACATGTGGGTTTTCATAGCATACACTTATTCTTTCGTGTTGAGGAGGAATCCCTGGATAGAGTACACTAGATCGTCCGCCTTCAAAATTTGGTACAACTTGAATGGTGGGGGTAGGATGAACTATGGAACCTCCCCCTTATTTGTAGCTACTTGTGCAACATTCACATTCCCTTCTTTTTCTCCCTCTAGTAAAAGTTCAACATCTCCAGGGAACTCTAATTGTTTCTCAACAGGTGCATATTCTTTTGTCTCTTCATCCTCCTGGGCATAAAATGATTCATCTGATTCTAAAAATTCAAAACAATTGGGGGTTATACTCAAGATAGTTTCAATAAAATAAAATGAATTTGAGTTCAGGAATGTATTATCTCCCTGAGTTGGATCAGCTTGAATCACTTCTTTGATGGAATGTTCCTCTTGGATTTGATTATCAAAGGATGGAGGTAGGTAGTCAGGCTCCTCCATTTTGAGTTTGGCCTCAACTTCTTGGATGTCTTCAGTGAAATCCAGGAAGACTAGTAGAACTTCCTTCATGGCCTAGAATTTTTTTATGTCGGCTTAGAGTTCATCCTCCATGGCCATAAAATCATCTGGTGAGATCCATGTTGTTATGCTTCTTTGAACCTACTTAACCATTATCATCAGTGCATAAACTCTTCATTGGTGGGCCTCCTCGGTGTAGTCTTATTCTTGCACCTGTGATTAATTTTCAGTCCATGTAGAATTACAATATTTTGAATTCATCATGGAACAAATTTTTTAATGTTTTTAAAGAATTTTAATCTAACTATGGTGTGAATGTAGAAAAATTAAATGGAATAATGATTGGATCCCCAGAAACGGTTCCAGTTTTGACGCACACATGTCGTGGGGCGTGGAAAAAAACAATTAACTTTTTCCTAGTGCAGCACAATGGCTGACCCAGGTTGTCTCTCTTGAGGAACCTTTCAATTTGGATCACATAATTTATCCTAATTCACCTAAACTACTTGTTTTTTTTTTTGTTTTTTTTTTAAATGAAATTGATAAATATAATTTATGTGTTTTTTTATTATTTAAAAATACAAACTATAATGCAATGCAATCAAAATTAGTTGATGAAGATAGAACATTGTTTTCGAGTTCAGTCTTGGATTCAATCATTATTTTCCTTTATGTGTTTGATTTTAGTTTGATAATCCAAATATGAAATCTCATTTTTTGAATCACTAATATTTTCCAAAATATAAATATTTTATGTTACATGTCATTGGGGTTTGTCTCCCAATCAGGGACATTCTCCTCACCAATGCATGCAACTCAAATGTACAACAAACGTAAAATAAACTTTAATGAAAATTAAAGAACACCTTGATCTACCCCCGAGCCAGGTCTCGGGGTAAGCCTCTCATTTACGAGAGTAATAGATCATAATGGTGGGTTGATGTAGGAAGATAGAGAGATTGAGAGAGAGAGATAGATAATGAAAAGAAGAAAAGTGGGTGGAGAAACATAAAGTCATAGATTGATTAAACTAGAATTTAAATTCGAAATTAAATAAACTGAAGTAAAACTAAAAAGAAAATAAAATAAAAAGAAGAAATGAGGGAGGATGGTCAGAGAAGCAGTGGCCCATGCCCCAGTGGGATCCCTCCTTGGCTTTGGGTGTCGAGCTGATGATCTTGGAATGAGGGGAGGGACTCCTTTTATAGGAGGCATTTTGTCTTCCAAAGGATTACGTGTTTTTGAACTAATAAATGGCCGATTCAAGAATGGACCCCTTATTAAGTGTTTTTAATAAATTTTTTTGCCGTTGACCCCCAAAATATCAGAGCATTTGGACACCGGATGATGGAGTTATGAATTTTTCATTTAAGTCTTCTGTTTCTAGACGATGTTTCCAAGAAGGTCCCTCCAAAATTATGTCATTAAATGGATACATTAATGACTTCAAAACTCTACAAAATTTTTATTAGTTCCGGCACTCTCTGTCCCCGTTTTATCCCAGGTGTAATCACCTCATTTGGATATGTTTAGGCTGAGTTTTGGTTCTGTTACAGTGGGGTGGTCCATGCTGTCCGCCCGAAAAATGATAAACTTCAATGAATTTTTAGGATCAATAGATGGCCGAATCTGCTCCTAGTTCATCAGAAAAAATTGGAGGAAATAAAATCAGGATTATGATAAAAATTAATCTAAAAATTTGGTAAGATATTTTATGCGAAATTACTAAAATATCGTTGTGGTAAAAATATGCCCAAAATCCAGAATTATGCATTTTTCTCAATTTTGCTCATTTTCATTCTAAAATTCAAATTACCCATTATTTTATATAAAACATGTAAATACATGGGGTTTATCATTGATACATAGTAACAAATAATCATTATTTGATAAAAAATATTGAAGTAAATTTTCTCTATCAATAAACATTGGGGATATGTTCATGAATGTATAAATGGAAGGTTGTAGCCACATATTCATGTTATGATTCATGTTCTTTTTATCATGATATTTCTATTCTTCCATTTCTCATGCCTTTATCACAATTATTATGTTCTTATTAATATATCTCGATATCTCATGTCAACTATTTCACTTGTTTTGCTTACTGAGTGTTATGCTCACCCTTTCCTTTTAGGTATGTCTATAGTATATGAGATGAAGTAATTGACAATAGGATGAACCTCTGATAAAGCCTTATGAGTGATTTAGAAGAATGTTTTCTTTCATGTACTATGTTCCTGATTTTCATGACCCTAGACATTAAAGATCCTCTATTTGTAAAATTTAATGAAAAGTAATGTAATAAAAAGACAGGATTCCATAGTTGGTATCAAAGGATAGTTTAGTTATTTATAGAAATTAGGGTATGTGAACATTAGGAAAAACCCTAAAGAAAAGTTTAAATAGAAGAAAACATCTTGGTATATTTATGAGTATTGAGTAAATGGTTTATCAAAAAAATACATACCTATCTGGATACGTGCAGGTAGAGGTGGCTCTGGCACAGATGTACAAAGGGGTAAAACCTAAAAACACTAATTTGAGCTAGACTCGAACATGAACTTGTACATGACAATGGGACTTGCTACAATATTGTTTATCACACTCTAGGGGATATGTTTGGTAAATCAAAAGATTTGTATGAATCATTATGAATAAATTATAGAGAAATGTAATTGTCTCAACATGATGTTTTAAGCCAAAAAATCCTTATATGTAAAAGATTCATAAATAAAATAAGTTTCTCAATACGGTTTTATTAATTTAGAAAATTGGAGGGAAATAGGTGGAACCGTGAAAATGGTGACCGTATTGGACCATGAGCTGACAGCCTTTTGATGGAATTCGGAATGGAAAAATTCATGTGAATGATAAACCAACTGACTCATGTAATGGTAAATAACGTGAATCAAGCTAAGAGTACAATCTCACCACAAAGGGAATAACATTATGTTGAGTCCTTTATGAATCAATGACCAACAAACATTAGTGGATCGACTAACCCATTGATTGTTGAGCAGTGGATCAGGTCTATTGAGAAGATCTTTTCTATGCACCACTGTTTAGAGCAAGAAAAGGTCACCCTAGCTGTCCATCACTTAGAAGGAGAAGTTGATCAGTGGTGGGAGCTGATTAAAAACACATGTAAAGGAGGTGAGGTTGAATCTATGGAGTGGGAAGAGTTGAGAGGGATCTTCTTTAGTGTGTATTACTCTCGTTTCATGAGAAAATGAATGGAGAAGGGGTTTCTTGAGTTGAAGCAGAAGGAGAATGAATCTGTAGGAAGCTACGAGTTGAACTTCACAAGGCTTTCATGTTACACCTAAATCATTGCCATTGATCCAAATAGCAAGGCTGATAAATTTTTCAGTGTACCAAGACCTCATATACAGAAGAATATAACCAATTGAAATTATGACAGCTATGAGGACATTGTGAAAAGTACAATGAAATTCAAACTGGAGTTTTGTGAGACACAGTGGTATCATAAATCCAATGACGAAAAAAGATCAATGGAGCTGAGTTTATGGAGAAACATTAATCAAGGAAGATGACGCAAGAATGTAAAACATTCCACGATTAATAAATTTGGGAAGAAGCATTTGGGGAACTACCTACATGGGAGAGAGAAATGATACAAATGTGAAAGAAATAGCCATATTGGGAGGAATTTTCGTATTGAAGTAAAACCTCAACTTCCAAGTAAAAATTCCAAGGGGATGATGATGCATGCCCTAGCTGATGTACAATGTTGTATGTGTGGAAAACTTGGGCACTTTTCCAATCACTGTCCAAATCTGAAGGCAGTGGAGGGGAACCACCATCAGCCTCAACAAAGGCCAAGGGAGAAAGTTCATGCTTTTACGGTCATGACAGCTGAATTTGAAGCTCCAAATTATGTGGTAGAAGGTACTCTTTTTTTCTATCAAATCGAGAAAGTACTTTATCTAATTCTGGTTCTACGCATTCCTTTATTTCCACTATGTTTGCAAAGAATTTAGAATCAACTCCCGATTTTCTAAAAGTGGAGTTATAAGTCAAGACACTTGGGGGGGTTATCCAAGCATTGTCAATGTTTATAAACTCTAGTATTTAAATTGGTGAGAACAATCATTTCAAAAATCTAGTAGTCATTTACATGATGAAATTCAACATCATACTATGCATGGACTGGATCTCCAAGTATAATGCTATGATAAAATGAAGAAGTAATGAAATCTTAGTAGTATTGAATGGAAAACCTACAGTTATCTTATATGGAGAGATATCTCAACCTGATCATTGTATAGATGAACCTCTTATATTCTACATTATGGAATTGATCAGTGAAGAAGAAAAATGAAATGAGATTTTGAGGATATAAAATGTCCCCATCGTCTAGGAATATGTTGATGTATTTCTTGAGGTGTTGTCTGGACCGCCCCTAGAAAGAGAGTCAGTGTTCTCCCTAAACTCATACCTAGATCTCACCTGATATCAATGACCCCGTATAGGATGGAAAATACGTAGCTGGAAGAAATAATGAAACAACAACATGATATTTTGGAGAAGAGGTTTATCTGACCGATTGTGTCTCTGTGGGGATAACATGTTCTCTTTGTGATAAAGAAGGATAGATCGATGTGACTATGCATTGATAATAGAGAACTGAACGGGATCACAGTAAAGATCAAATACCCTCTTCCGAGAATTGAGGAAATATTGTACCAACATTGTGGGGCTCAATTGTTCTCTATGATTGATCTTCAATATGGTTATAATCAATTGATGGTGAAGAAAGAAGGTATTCCAAAAAATTCCTTCTGATCAAGATATGAGCATTATGTGTTTGTTGTAAACCCCTTTAGACTAACTAATGAACCTGATATTTTTATGGATTGGATTAATAGAGTCTTCAAAGTCTACCTTGATAACATTGTCGTAATTTTAATTGATGATATTCCGATATATACCAAAAGTCATGAGGAGCATGAGGATCATCTATGAGTTATTTTGTGAACTCTACGGAAGGAGAGACTTCTTGGAATGATCAGTAAATGTGAATTCTAGTTACAACAAGTTTCTTTCCTAGGGAACATTGTTACCAATGAAGGAATCACAATTGACCCTACAAAGAAAAAAGTTGTAGAGGAGAGGCCTCAGCTTACAAAAACAACAAAGATTCGTAGTTTCCTTAGATTAGCAGGATATTATATGTTTGTGAAAAACTTTTCAAAACATTCTAATCCATTAACCTAGATAACTAAAAAAGGGTCAAGTTCATCAGGATAAAGGACTATGAGGAAAGTTTAAACGAGCTAAAGAAGAGATTGGTTACTGCACCCGTGTAAAATCTGCCCTCAAGTGGAGAAGGATTCATTATTTTTAGCGATGTGTCTCTCAAAGGG
Organism: Viscum album; assembly: GCA_963277665.1. NCBI lineage: Eukaryota > Viridiplantae > Streptophyta > Magnoliopsida > Santalales > Viscaceae > Viscum > Viscum album. Next base: position 1,146,159,931 of record OY728121.1, on the reverse strand, counting down.
ATTGGGTGTGTCCTCATGGAAAATGACAAGGTCATTTCTTATGCATCTTGACAGTTGAAGACTCATGAGAAGATCCTACGCATGATCTATAGCTGACTGTAGTTTTTTTGCTCAGAAGATATGTAGGAACTATCTTTATAAGGAGAAATGTTATATATACACAGACCATCAATGATTGAATTATATTTTAACACAGAAGGAATTGAAAATGAGACAAAGGGTATGGTTGAAACTCTTTAAAAACTGTTATTATTCAATTCATTATCATCGCGGAAGAGAAAACAAAGTCACTGATGCATTAAGCACGAACGTCCCTGTTTTTTTGTCCATTATGAGGATTCAAAGATATCCTTTGATCAATGACCTATTAAAACCGGACATGGGAATTATAAAGTAAGGGACATCATCAACCCTAACCCAAATGATTTCTCAAATGTCACTATTAGAGAAGATAAATAAATCTCATAACGAAGATCCTTTGTTATAGAGTAATTTCTAGGCTATGAAGGAGGGGATGTTTCTTGAGTTTAATACTGATCAAGAAGGTGTACTTAAATTTTTTATCAGAATATGTGTTCCATATATTCTAGAAATAAATGAGGATATGATGGATGATTCTCATAAGTCTACATTATCTATAAATCATGGTAGTATGGAAAAGTATTGGGACATTCTTGATCACTATTTGTGGGATAATATGAAAATGGAGATTGCTGACTACACGTCAAGGTTCCTAGTATGTCAGCAAGTGAAGGTGGAGTGACAATTTCCTAAAGGGGTATTGCAACCACTACCCAATCTAGCATGGAAGTGGGACAATATAACTATAGAAATTGTCCCTGGTCTCCCGAGAACATCCAAATGAAATAATGCGATATGGGTTATTGTGGACTGTCTCACAAAAACGACCCATTTTATCTCTATTCTGGAAGATTTCTCTTTTGATCAACTTTCCAAGATTTATGTGAAGGATGTGGTAAGGCTGCATGGAGTTACACTTTCTGTCATATATGATCATGATCCAAGGTTCACATCAATATTCTGGAGAAGTCTTTAATAAACTCTATGCACTGAATCAATATCAGTAAGACCTATCACCCCCAAATTGATGGACAATCTGAAAATACTATTCAAACAACCAGGGACATGCTGACAACTTTCTCAATGGAATTTAATTATGGATGGGATTAACTTCTTTTTTTAGTTGAGTTCTCTTACAACAACAACTTCCACACTATTATTCAAATGGAACCCTATGATGCTCTACATGGGAAGTGATGTGTAACTCTAACTTGTTCGGATGAATCTAGTGAGAGAATGCTTCTTGGGCCTGATCTTCTACAAGAGATGACTGAAAAGCTCAATGCCATTTAGAAACTCATTAAGGCTTCTCAGAGTCGGCAAAAGATCTATGTTGACGACCATGTAAGGGCATGGAGTTCGATGTTGGGGACAATGTCTTTCCGCGGATTTCACCTTTGAAGAGATTCATGAGGTTTTCGAAGAAAGGGAAGCTCAGTCCTAGGAGCATTGGCCCCTATGAAATCCTTGATTGTGTGGGAGCAGTGTCCTATCAGCTTGCACTGGTTCCAAATCTATCACAAATTCATGATTTATTCCATGTATCCATCTTGAGGAAGTACATACCCAACCCTTCACATGTACTAAATCTAGAGGTTGTACAACTGGAACATGACCTCTTTTATGAGGATCAGCCATTGGTGTTCTTATATTGTAGAGACAAGGTTATATGAAACAAGACTACCCACCTTGTTAAGGTGTAGTGGAGGATCCACAAATGTGAAGAAGCCACATGGGAACCTGAGGAATATATGAGGTAGAAGTACCCACAACTTTTCTCTTCTTAGGGTACGAGTTAAATTTTTCGGGATGAAATATATTTATGGGGGAAGAATGTAACAACCTAAAATTTTGAATAATTATTTTTTCATAATTTCTTGTGTTATTTTATTTCATACTCAAGAAAACAATATCCTTTAATTAATGAAGAGGAAGTAAATAAAATGAGACTATTGGGATTCGATTGTTATATGACTGTTGGTCAATATGACCATTGGAAACAATAATCTTAAACGTTGTGTTTTTTTAAAAATAGTTGTCTTGGTTAATTAATACAGAAAGAAGATTTAATGGCCTCATTCAGTAGACCCGAACCATATGTTTCCCTTCTGTCTCAGCATGGGAAAGAGGTATCATCACTGAGAATTGCACTAGACCAAGCCCAAACTGAACATCAACATTTGAAGATTTAACAGAATCACCTAAGAAAGAAGTTCAATCTGATAGAAATCACCATGGGGGGATGTTTTCAGAGCCACACCAAGATTCTATCTCTATAGAACAACTTACAATAAGGTTATATGCTGGTGTTATAAGGGTCTATGTAACGAGACCTTAGCTGCTTTGTGTAATCCTTTAATATAAATAAAATTGTTGTTTCTTATTATGGAAATGTTTATGAATTTCAAATATCCAGATAAATATAGGATGTGTATTATTGATGAATTCGGGAAAAAAGTTTATTTTAAAATATTTTAGTATTCATTAAATAATTAATAATGTGAAATGATTTTCAAAAAATAGTCTTCTACAGTTGTGATCAGTGAGGCATTTAGAGTCTAAAAAGATTAACATGGTATTTAATGAATAGTAACGTAGGAATAGTATCATACCCATATGAATAGTAATGAATCATAATGAATAGTAATTTCACAAAAAAATAGAAACTTCACCCATGAATGTATAAATACATTTGAGACATCTTAAAAGTGAAAAAATGATCATAGTTTATGTTTTGGTCATTTTGTATGAAATAAATATTTTATTCACAATTATATAGTTAATTTAATAATTTAAAAAGGAAATTTATTTTCATAAAATTTAATCATAAATTGTTACTTTATTGTCTTATGGGTATAAGATCATTTTATGGGACATTGATTACATTTTTAAGGTGTTAAAAAATGAGGTATAGTTTTAAAGTTGTATTTATTGAATAAATATTGATTTCATTTAAAAATTAAATTTAATATATTTAGAAAATTATTTTCATAAAATATACTTCATTTTTTAATTCATATCATCTATATTAAGTTTGGGTCACTTTTTGGGATTTTTCTGAAACAGTTGAATTATCGGTGAATAGTAAAAATGCAGTTTTGAGTTTTGGTTGTTTAATAACATCATTATTGATGTAATAATGATGCAATATTTCTATATGACTTATGAATAGTGATATATTCTGTGATTTGTCCCAAGTGTCCAATTCCAAGGAAAAATACCATGGGAAAACCCATGGTGTTGAAAATACCACCAATGAGGAGTCCCTTGGAAATTACTAATTTATTCACTCACTTTTCCTATAAATATCAATCCATTCTCTTATTAATTTCATTCCAAAATCACTATAAACGACATTATGGTCTCCTTACCTCCCATTTAGTCCTCCCAAGGTTCCCCCAGGCCTCACAAGGTCCCGACCTTCATGATTTCGAATTTACTCTTCAAGGTAAGGCAATCTTTCACCCTTCTCTTTTAAGCCATGACTTCCATTATGTTATATCTTATAGTTCCATTTTATTATGAGGTGTATTGTTCTTATATATCTTTACTACTTTCCATTTAATTTCAAAATTATTATAGACCCTTTCTTCTCTCATCAATTGATTTTTCTGAATTTTTATGTGACGTCGTTTGGCTGTCGAATATTCGTAAAAGAAATTGTGCTTTCTCTTTCCTTGGACGTTTTCTTTTCATGTGGTGTTTCATTCAATTTTCCACACCATGATCTTATTTAATTTTATTCATTACCACTTTTGTTAAATTATTCATTTATTTATGAGATACCCTTTTCATCTCTCTTTATATTATTGTCTAAAACCATGATATATAGCTGTTATGTTGCAGAATTTTCTCTTCAAAATTTCTCTCTCTTTCTCTTAAAAATTATCTTGTTTTATATATGTGAATAATAAGACCTATTTAGTTTCTATTGGTGTTAATATATACAAAAAACTGATATATTTTATTCTGGAATTGACATACATATAACCCTCACCCCCTTTTCCATGGGTTAAATGACATAATGATCTTATTTTTATGTACTTTTTAAAACTTCATGAATTTGAAATGAAACCCATTTCTTTTATTCTCTATGGGTTGTTTATGAAATGTATGATTATGATCTTTGTGTGTCACATTAAATTAAATACATATTAAAGGTGTGAAAGTATATTTCTCTAATGCATTGTGGAAATAATTTAATCTATTGAGATGACAAGTTTCACGATACCTTGGTGAATAACCTTTGTAACTTTTATAACACCTCAAACCTTGGCGATGTGTTCATGAATGTATAAATGAAATTTTGTATCCAAATATTCATGACATGATTCATGTTTTTTATCATGATATTTCTATTCTTCCCTTCCTCATTCCTTTGTGTCTATTTTCATGTTCTTATTAATATTGTTCATGATCACATGTCAACTGTTTCACTATTTTTTCATTACTAGTACTTCTGCTCACCCTTTCCTTTGATGTCTGTCTCCAGGATATGAGATGATGTAATTTCACATATTATTAACTTATTATGAAGCCTTATGAGTGGTTTAGAATAATTTTTTATGTTTTTTTCACATATTATGCTCCTGATTTCCAAGACACTAGACATTAAAGATCTTATATTTGCAAAATGTAATGAAATGTTATGTAATAAATAGGTGGATTGCTGTTGTGTTTCTTTAGTATCATTAAATTGTGATCTCTTACTCCTTAGGAAAGGAAATTTTGTGGAGAATTCATTTAGTAGGAAGTCCCAAATGGAGATTATTCAGGAATATTTTGATGCTTGGAAGGTGATGGAGGAGATGGAAGCCATTAACCTAGATGAAATAGTGGATGGGGTAGAGGCTATTTTATTTATATGATATTGAAATATTCATTGATTTAGTTGGAAGAGGTGTCTCGTTTGGGATGCATAGGGGAAAAGGTGTTATGTGATCATGTTATCCATGGTGATGCACTGATGTGATGTTTGGAGGACAGTCAGAACTATATTTAATTGTATGGAATTTTGTTCATTCCATTGGAGATGCACGAGGGAGTCCTCCAAGAGTTTCATAGCTCACCATTAGTAGTACACATAGGTTTTAATGAGATTTATAATCGATTAAGGATGAATTTTTTGTGGACTGGGATGAAATGGGTAATATTGGAGTATGTGGAAAAGTGCTCACTATTCTAGTATGTTTTGAAGGAGAAGCATGTTCTTGGTGGATTGTTACAACCCTCTTATGTCCCTAAGAAGAATTGCGATGAAATATCAATGGTTTTAGTCACAGTGTTACCCAAAACTCAAGGAGGCTATGATGATATATGGTTGATAGTGGATCAGTTGAAAAAATAATAAAACTTCTTACTGATAAAGGGGGCATGCATAATGGATGCCATGGCCAAAAGGTATAAGGATGTAGTGGTTTGGTTTCAGATACGCCCATATCCTATTGTCTCAGATTGGGATTCATGGTTTACCTCAACAGTTTGGAGGCGATTACAGCATGGTTTTGCCTCCCATTTACACCTCAACACTTCTTTCAACCCTCAAATAGATGTTCAAATAGAGAGTAGTATACTAACATTAGAGGATATGTTTAGTCTTTTGTCTGGTACATTTTTGGATCATGGGTATGAAAACTACCATTAGTGGAGTTCTCTTATAAAAATATCCACAACTCTTCAATTAGAATTTATCTATTTGAAGCATTGTATGGAAAAAAATGTGTTCCCTTTTTCATTAAATAGAGGATGGGGAGACATCTATTCTTGGCCTAGATGTGGGGAAATTATTTAACGAGAAATTTTAACATGTTCGTGAGAGTATGAAAGCATCACATGATAGACAATAGTCTAATGATGATATTAGTAGTAAGCCCTTAGATATCAATTTTGGGGACCAAATGTTCCTAAAGTATTCCCCTTGACGTGGGCAGCAAAGGTTTGGTAGAGGTTGTAAGCTTTCTCCCAGGTTTGTGGGACCATTTCATGTGATGGATCAAGTTGGTGAGGTTTTTTATATTTTGTATTTTCCACCATTATTAGAGAGGATCCACAATGTCTTTGATATATCATAGATTCATTGGAATTTACATGATGGATCCCATTACATTGGCTTGGGTGAGTTGAATATTGAGGTTGATGTGATGTTTTTGGAGTGGCCAGTGGAGATATAAATCATCAATAGAAGGTGATGTGTGGATGAACCATTACTTCGGTTAGTGTGTTGTTTATGCATGGTGGCCCAGAGGAGAGTACATATGAGAGAGAAAAAATAGATTTGTTCTAGAATCCATTGTTATCTTTAGTTTTTCCTTATTCATCATTTATTTGGAATGATATACATGAACCATTTTTTATGTGAGATGATTTTTCCCTTGGAAGTGTTTTTTTGGTGCACGATGTGATAAAGTCCTCACAAGTCGAAAAGGTAGGACATGATTAATAATAAATATTCATTAAATGAAATGTGATTAATCCTTTGTAGGTGAGTCTTTGATTCCAAGAGTGGATTTTATCCTTACATGGATGATTAAATTACTTTATTTGGATTTTTTTTATTGGGTGGTTGTTGTGACTGAGTGGCATGTTTTGTGTTCATTTTGATTGATGTGATAATATCCATTTACTATTTTCATAGGAGATGTTCTTTGAATTGGAGGTTTCCACTCCATCATTTTTGAAACACATGGTGCTTTATCATTGAACGTTAATGTCTTTGGTTGTTAAAGGAATTTCAAGTGTAGTAAGGTCATTAAGAGGTATCTCATAGGGTGTTTTTTAGGACCCCACTTTTTTCTAGGCATGGTTTTGGATTCTCAAGAGAGAGAATCATTTTAGAATTATCTAATGTAATGGTTTGATCCTTCCCAGTCTATGTCATTGTGATTTTTTGGATGTTGGTATGTTCATAGGAGGTTCATAAGGAATATTGAGAAGTTTTCTTGCTAAAGGACTTAAGAACGAGGATTAGATAACATGTAATATAATTTCATGACATTAAAGTAGGATTTGGGGCTTCTCTATGAATGTTTCATACTATGTAAATAATTTCAATGACATGAAGATGAGTTTCACAGTGTCAAATATTTTGGGGTTAAAATGAAAAAATTAAATGAATAGGCGGTTTTTTTGTATGAAAAACAATCATTGTGTATTACACGATGTGAAAGTGGATTAAACATCATGTAAAACAACAATCATTTGAAGTTAAAAATTTATATTTTTATATAACCCTTATTTTTTTGGCCCTGGATTCTTTTTTCCTCTTATTCTAGTTGTACCCTTAGTTCCCCATGGTGTCCTTAGAGCCCAACCCCTCACTCCTAGATCTAGAATTACAATTTTTTGTTCATTAGTGATCTATGATGGACTAATGATGATTTTTCACATCTTTATTATCTATTTACTCTTGTTTTTTTCATTTTATTTATTTTCATGATGTATGTTGGATTGAGTTGGACATTTGGGATGTTTATTGAAAATACTATATATTGGAATTGTATGATCAAAGATTATAGTGGTTAATTTTTCTATTGAGGGTATTCTTTGTCACCATGTGGTTCATGGAGAATTTGAAATGATTCATAGATGTAGTATTTCCATAGTTTCTATTCAATTGTGAATCATGCGGCTGGGATTTAATTTTATCACCTTTAGATCATTGTTGTGTTAGTATTATCAAATATAAAAATTGGGTAAATGAAATTGAAATGGGTAGGGTGACTTGTTTTTCATTCCTTTTCTACTTCGATATTGTGATTTTGATATTGTGATTATATGGGCTTGATTCCCCATTGGAAATTGTGGTAATTAGTGGCCTCATTTTTTATGGTAAAATATTTTGTGCTTATGGTCTAATTTGTGGTTGTTGTGGTATTATACTAAATTAAATCATTTTAATCATGTAAATCAAGATAATTATGGGCTTCCCCTTGACATGGTTTGTGTTATAACACCCTTGAATAATGATGTGGAATTAAATAATTGGAGCCTTATCTAAATATGAAAAGGTTTTTTTACAAGGTCTATGATGAAAAGTCTATAATAATTGTGGTAGCATGCATGGGAAAAATTAATGTGATGTAGCTATGTTGTGATGTGTCGGTATTCGTTAGTTTGTTCAATGGTATGTCTGTGAGAAAAATTGTGTGTTGTGGTTTGGACTTAGTGGTTTCAAAAATAAATATATAGAAGATATGTCAACCAAGATATGTAATGGAATCTTAGGTTTAGAAATTGACAGATTGAGGAATGGATGGGATGTTTTGCACAACGGGGCTATGTTCAGGTGGGGAAATTATGTGTTGATGGGATGATTGTTGTGTGTTGTGCTTGGTAGTTTCTAGAATAGTAATAAAAAAAGAATAAATGGGTCGTTAATAAATATTTGAACTATATTAGGTTGGTTTGGATTGTAGGATGGATAATTTGGATTTGAATAATAAATGGTATTTATTAATTATTTTGTTTTGAAATTGAAAGGATTTTGTGGATTGATGTGGGGTGTTCTTCATTTTAAGGTAGCTAAAAAGTTGGTATTGTTCTGATCTTGTTTTTTGTTTTAGAATATATAGGTTGGATTGATTATTTGGAATCATATATGTATATACATTTTCCCCCTTTTGATTTCTATACACACCCCAACTTATTCGATTACTATGCACCGAAGACCCCCATCATCACAGAGGACAGTGTCTTTCCAAAATGTCCTAGTGAGAGGATTGATGGAAGGACACAATCTATTCCCTACTCCCTCTTCGAGGCAGTGATAGCCCAACATTCATTGAGAAGGCATTGGGTTTTCAGGACCAGGTGTGTTTGGGAGAGTTTTGCATTCCTTGCTATCTTCGGGATGATGTGAGTTGTGCTTTCTCATGTGACATTGGGATTATATGAGTTTTGATTTACCAGGTATCTTTAGGATGATATGATTTGTGCTTTACCATGTGTCTTCGGGTTGGGATGTGATGTGGTATGTGGCCCATTTGTCGATGGGAGGGATGTGATGTGTTTTGTGGCCGAGGGTCCGTGGGCTGGATATGATGTTGTATGTGGACTAGGTTTCTATGGGTGTGATGTGATGTAGAATTTCACCGATGTGTATGTTGATAGGATGTGATATGTTTTGTGGGGACCATTTGTATATAGGTGCATTGTGATGTGGTACTTTTGGAAGAGTTGGGTGTGCGAGAACATTATCCATTAGGCAAGGGTGACTAATTAGTTGGAAGGGGTGCGAGGTACCTTATCATCAAAGTGAATTATAATTACACTAAATGACATGCATTATTTTTTATCATGAATTGGTGAGGTTTTGATGGTTAGTATACCCAATAGGTGGTGTTTTGTTCTTTTATTTTCATATAAGATCATTAGTTTGTTTCCCTCACATATTCACAAGAGACATTGGGCTTCCTACTAAGTTTACCTGTATGCTAACCCAAAATATATAAAATTGTTTTTATATTTCAAGTAAGACATAGGGGACCATGATGGAACTTAATATCATGGAAATTTACAGTTGTTGAGTCACTTCTTTGGAATTCTTTTGGGTTCTTTACTTTAAAGAATTTTGTTTTATATTAGTTCTATTTTTTGCATGCATATGGGATGCTTTTTGGAATTCTTATATATATATATATATGTATTGGTGTTTCTTCTACACGATCCATCTATTCTCCATAGAATGTTCTAAAAAATTCTAATTCCATTGTTATTGTGTGATATATACACCCTTGTTGTATGTCACCAACCCATGGCCAACTAAAGGCTGGAATCAAGGGTTATTATCACCTTTTCTCCCTTGCCATCTTTGGTGGGTTTTCTACAAAGGGAGAAAATCATGACAGTAACATACATCATCTTTAGTAATGATATTTCATCGATGGATTTAATGTTATAATTGATTTATTGAAAATTTAATTATTAAAATATTAATTTTCTAGATATTATGGAATAATTACCCCTTTGACCACAGTCAACACACTAAAACTGCTTTGAAATTATGAACTGAGTGTCCTCAAAAAACCTTACAAAGACATATGTAAATAAGTAATTAAATATTTCTTTTAAAAAAAATTAAGTAAATGTTTTATGTATAAGGAATCAAACCTAGAACATTTTATTAATAAAATAAATATTTTATATATGTTTAATATATATGAGATAAAGAAAATACATGATATTTCTCAACACAAGGTAAGGGATTTCTTGTCCCATTTATATTTCTATGATACATATTCCATATTCACCATATATTTAATTTTTGTACTGTATATAAATACACATTGAATGTTATATCAGAAATAGATTTATCATTATGTTTTTAAAGATAAATTTTAATTTAGCTATTTCGTGGTTGTTATTATTAAAAATTTTCGAATGTTATCAGTATTTATTTCACAAGCTCAACACTATTCCTAATTGTTATTATTTTACCCTACCATTGATGAATTTATTTACATATATATAATAAAACTAAGATAAATTCTTTTCCTCTAATTACTAATGAACTTTCTATGTAATATTTATATTTCTCTGTCTTAGGTATTTAGATTTTTTTATAAAACGTTTTTAAGAAAACATGGATTTATTTCTCGCTTTGGTAAAATATAGTTTTTATTTATTATCCATGTTTTATAAAAAATTCAAGAATATTTTTTGAATTATAAAAATGTTTCAACGAATAAATTTATTTCCATGTTTTATTTTTTATAAAATTTTTTATTTGAATATTCTTATAATTTTTCGAAGAAGGTACTTTTAACATTTTTTCAACTATGTAAAAAAGAATGAGTTTTTAACTTATATAGATTGTTCATAATTACCCACTAGGATGACTTCTTAATTCGATGAAGATTCATTTAAAAATTTCCATGGTTATAATAGAGTAATTTACTTCAATATTACGTTTTATGTTTTTATGCAATTTCAGAGTGAAAAGTGATTTTTTATCAAGAATTATTGCATCCAATATTTTAAATACATTATCATAAATGGGAACAACGTTTGATGTTATGGATTTCTTATAAATTATGTATATATATCTCTAAAATATGTACCTAACATATACTACCATATAGATATGGGGCAATAATTACCTTATATTCATTTATCAGATACATTCATTAAGAAATTTCATGTGATTAGGATACGATATGAGATTAAGCAACCTATTTTCTTTATATGAGTAATTATTATGTTAGGGTTTATAAATTACTTACATTATATGGAACACATAAATCATGAAAATTAATTTTGTTTTTTTCGAAATAAAATTCCAATGAATTCATTAATGCTTTCATATCATCAAGCATCATGTATGGGATTTAGGAGTAAACCAAATCAATTATGAGACGTTTTCCACCATGTGATATTATCTAGGAAGTTATACATGACTCATGTTGTAACACCCCATGATTTTATAAAAAATATTCTTTTAATTTCATTAATGTATTGTGTTGTATTCTACACCAAGATTACCTTGCGCTATACGCAACACTGTATTAGCTTGCAGTATACGCAACACTATTCTTGGATCGTGTTACACACAATTTTGATAATAGTTATTCTACGCAACATTGAGTATATATATATATATATTAAATGTATAAACGAAATATGGTCAGATTCTGTTATATGAAACAACGAAGGATTTTTTCACAACACGCAACCCTGACTTGGCTTGCATTGCATGCAATCACGGCCTTCCTCGATAGCGTGTGTTGTACGCAATTCCGGGTTTTAATAAACAACGATATATTATTATAATATTGTCATGAAGTAGACTTTATGAATAGTATTAACTAAATTTTGAATTTTATAACATTATTATTCATCTTACACATTTTCTAGAACATGGTATAAGGACAAAATAAATTTTTTGGGTAAAATAAGTATTTTTCAAAAAATGTAGTTTGGCGCCTTTTGATGGGGCACCCACTTTAAATCTAGTTTTTTTCATGTTTATATGTTCAATTTGACAAAATAAAATTCTTCTTTTGAATCAGGATATAAAAAATTTACATTAGATAATGTTTTGATATTTTTTCGATAACTTTCATATTTTAATGAATAGTTAAAACACGCTATATTTTAATTAAAAAAAACTTTTTCATCATAATAACTTATGTGGTTAAATTATAATATTGAATGGTTTTAAAATATAAATATAATATATTTTTACCATTTAATATAATGTATGTCATTATCATTTATTTTACCTTGAATTCGTAGGTTAAATCAATTCAATCTTTTGCAATGTTTTAAAGAAAAACTCGTTTTCTTTCGACAGCGGGATTAATTTTAATTTAATTTATACATATTTTTTGTATTGAATTTGGAAAAATGGATTCCATATTTGGAATCAATGGGTCCAAATTATGTTAATAAGCTACTTTTTATTTTTGGGCATTGTGAATAGTAACTACGGTAAATTTTATTTACTATAGTTAATGGTAAATCCGGTAATTAAGGGTAAATATAAGATTATAAAATTACACTAACACTTGAAAAAATCCTATTGGATGGCTAAAAGTAGACCCATATAACCTAAGGGTCGGATTATATTCATTTTATGGTCATTAGTCTATGAAAATAATTTAATTATTATTAAAACCAAACAATGTGACAACATGTCACTTTCTTAAATCTTATAAGTATAATAATTTTAATTTAGTGATACAATTCATGAAACTTCGAACATGAATAGTCTCCATAAATATAATACAATTATCTACATCATAGGAATTTATTTAGAATTTTTAGGGATTAAATAATTATCATTTATTATGACACCAAGATGATGCAGTAATTGTCTTATTAATGATACATTGAAATAATTGATGTTATAAATGCACAAATAAATGTAATTTTAGACTTTTTATGACTTAAATTAATTTTATAGGTTAATATGACATGTTATTGTTGATATAAGTAACTTGTTTCGAACTTATCATTTTGTTATGAATTTCATAAAAATCATGAACCAAATAGTGACAAAATTGACATAAATTAGTTTTTAAAACAAATATTATATTGTTAATTGTTATTTAATTCATAAAAATATAAGGTTCGGATAAATTACATAGATAAGGATATATATATTAATAATAAACAACTTGGGGTTCTTTTTTGCTTGATATAGTAAGTTTATTAACCTTATAGTGTAAGAAAACAAGAAGACACGGTAAATGTTAAATTATATAACTTAAAGTTAAATCTAAATGATAAGGTTAAAATTGATAGCTAAACTTGTCTAAATTCTATTGGATGAAATAATTGCGACCCATCTCTACCTTAGTTTCGAAATATATCAATTTGGAGCTATTTAAAACCGAACTTGACTTTATAATAAAATAATATTTTTAGTTTTCCCAAAGGTGCCCCTCTCCTCCCTTATAAAAGGGAACCTCCTCCCTCTCCTCATCACACCAATTTGAGCATTAAATCTCAGCCAACCCCTGAAAAAAATCTATTCTCCACTTCCCTAGTATCATCCTAGAGGTCCTGGTCTTCTTCCAAGACCATCCTTAGTTCTTTAAGTGGAGGTTAAGAAAAGGCACGTCAAAAAGAGATAACATCCATTACCGATCTTTTTCAATTTTTTTCTTCTTCAACTTCTTCTTATTTAGTTGTTTCATGATAAAGTAATAACGTAAGTATTTATTATATACTGATATTTTATTATAGAAATGAAACAAATATAATTAACCTTCTATCCATCCTACGGAAAAAGGAAATCACCGCGCGTGCGTACGTACGGAATACCGTCTCCACGTCGTGGTGTAATCTATTTTCCGCCACCACCTTAATTGGATGGGTATAATGGTGTAATGAGTAACTATATATTATTATTATAAAGTGATATTGATACTGAAATAGTATACATCCATTTCAACAGAAGTTCTTGATCATGAGAACGATATCATCGCTCGTGCGTACGTACGTACTACCGTCTCCACGACGCGATGCGATTCATTCTCCACATTAAACATTCATGAATGATTATAAAGTATATATAATGAATAATAATGAAATATATGACAAGTTAAATCTACTGGATTTATGTATATATATATGTATGTCATCTATTTACATCCATTCAAGACAATAAGGAAACGAAAACAACGTTCATGCGTACGTACGGACTACCGTCTCAATGAACGGTGTGATTCATTTAATTTATCTATCTATTATATATATATATACTGAATATATATATATATATAAATCATGTTTTATATTCTGGAAGTAAGTAAATAATGATATAAGTAATAATAATGTCAAGAACAACAAGTCCAAACACCTACGATAAATGAAATGATTTTACACAAAACGCTTCTTTAACATGAAATTTACAAAAGAATGGGTAATATAAAGTCATAAGTGAACCATATATGATATCATAACAATGAATATGATTCTGTAATAAGTTAATTACATTATTTATATCATTATACAAGAGTTTCGGATACGTACAAAGCATATCGGACATAAGGTAAGGGAAAATATCACAATCTCATTTTATCCGAGATTGTTTATACTTTGGTATTTACTGGGGTGTATTTTATCATCCACATCCATGATTCCTCAATATGTAATATTATTTCCATCCACCTACAATTGTTTAAATCCAATTTTACCCATCTATGAGTTTTTAGTAAAAGATATGAAAGGAATCTTTTGTCGTTTTTCGTACGAGGTACTTTTTGACTTTTCCGACAAAAGTACGAGAAGAATGTTTTTTTAGCTTATATGACATGAATGGATTTTAAAAAAAATATTTCCAAGAATCTTCCATTAATAGTTTTCAAGTTTATTTTTAATCAACTTCTTTTAGTTTTAGAATTTTATGACATGTTAAGAAAGGAAATTGTTTTTGAAGTAGAAAGGATATTTTCCTCAAGAGTGGAGTTCAAGTGTTTTATCAAAATTATTTTCCATCTAAGATAATATAGGGTTCTGTTTCTATACCTATTATTACATTGATTTTATTTTGTTGTGATGGAATTATTTTTATGAATTCCTTTATCTTATATGAATTGTTTGATGATGTCACGATGTTTAAGATTCCCATTTTTATTACATGGGTTATGCAATGATGTATGATTTATGATTTTGTGGAACACATAAGAATTGTATCATTATGAGATGGGTGGTACCTATATCTCCCTCCAATGCATTGGGTAAAGATTTTATATCTCATTAGATCGACATGCCTGGAACGGTAGGTTATACTGGTTCAGTGAAACAGGACTGAAACGAGGGTGACTCGGTTCAGAAATGGACTTTTTCTAATAAGATAGTCTTGGAAATGAGTCTTGACTAATAAGATAGGATTCTCTATGATTATGTGTTTATTCCACAAATTTTCATGTTTTATGTTATGATTATTGGGATTACATTTCACTACTATGATTTATCCCATGTTATGAAATTATGATCACTTTTGTAGGTTAAGATTTCCAAAAGATATGTTCTTATGAATATGACGTAATTGATATTTTTTTTGTTTACCCTTACTGAACATTTGAGCTCACCCTTTTATGTTTTCTTTTCCCCAGGACATAAAATAAAGGATTTAGGTTTAAAAAAAAGAAGATCTTTATGGGAGATTTTGAAGATCATTCACCATGATTAGAAGATTATATTCCGAGTTTCCAAAGACACTAAACTATTACGGTCCTTGTGTGTGTGTTTTTCTTATGTATTAAGTATTCCAAAAAAGTAATGTAATGTCCATGTACGTCAAGCTTCGGGTCTCTACAATTGGTATCAGAGGAAAGGTTTAATCAACCTTTGGAAACTAGGATGCGAAAACGTTAGTGAGATCCCTAGAGATATTTCTAAGGTATGTCTAGTGATGTCCCTAAGGATAAGTATATGTATAGGATATAGTCCTAGATTGACGGTAATGATATTAGAATTTAACCTAAGATGTTAGATATTAAGGGTACTCCCCCTTTATTATGTTGTTTTCCCTAGCATGATTTTTTTCTCTCACACTATTATTTTTGGGTTTTAGACGATGGATGGAACCCGAAGAAACCGTGTTGATTACTGTAATGGACAATGTAATGATTTTCCTCCTGAACAAACAATTCTTATGGGAGATGGAGTGAAAAATCTTATTGCTATACTTACACAAGATATGAATTATTCTGGACTTCCAAATGAGTAGAGAAGGGAACAATATTCTATTGAGTCCTTCATGAGGCAACGTCCACCTTCTTTCAGTGGGTCTTCCGATCCACTTGTTGCTGAACAATGGATTAGTACCACTGAATGGATATTTTCGGTTCTTCAATATTCTGAACATGATAAAGTCATCTTATCAGTATATCTTTTGGAAGGTGAATCTGATCAATGGTGGAATATTATCAAGAATACGAGGCCAAGAGATGAAATTGAGTCCATGGAATGGGATGAGTTCAAGAAATTGTTTTTCAGTAAGTACTTCCCTCGTATTCTTCGAACAAAGATGGAAAAGGAATTTCTTGAGCTGAAGTAGAAGGATGATGAATCTATTGGTATATACGAAGTGAATTTTACAAGACATGAAAGGTATACATCTGGAATTATCATCCAACCTGAAAGTAAATTTGACCAATTTTTCAGTGGCTTAAAACCAAGTCTTCGAAGGGCGTTATCTATAAGAGACTTCAGTAGCTATGAAGAAATTGTGTGTTGTGCTATCAAGGAAGAAATGGAAGTTGGTGTTACATATCCATCTCATGGTTTTGACAAGAAATGAATGATGGAGTTCAAGGAGAAATCTCAGAATAATGGTGAAAAGAAGATGAATGTGTCCTTATGCACAATGTGTGGAAAGAAGCATGGTGGAGATTGTCTTAAAGGGACTAGAAAATGTTTTAAGTGTGGAAAAGAAGGTCAACGAGCAGCTGAGTGTCGAAGTAATGGAAAAAAGGTTTCTAATGATGTAAATAAAGCAAACACTGTAGAGAATGCACCACCAACACTTCAATGCTTCATGTGCAAGTAAATGGGGCATTATGCTAATAAATTCCCTAATCCAAGGGTTAGTGATGATCGACATGAGAAACCGCTTAAGAAAAAGGACAATGGGAAGTCACATGCGATCACTATTGGCGATGTTGAATATGAAAACGATGTGGTGGAATGATTAAGTGCTTATGTAATGGGATTTCAAAGTAGTATCATGGAATCTCATTTATGGTATTGTGGAATTTTGGAATATCTATGTATTGGATTTAAATAATTATATGATACTGGTAACCAGGAAAAAAAGTGATTGAAATATTTTTGGAAAGTAGATGATATGTGCATAATGAAGGGACAAGAAGATAATGAGATGTTTGATTGTATTCATGAGCTCATGATTGATATAAGGACTAAGTATATAGAATTTTGAGGATTTTGGTATGTGGAAAGAGTTATCTTTTGACAGCACTCATGTTTTCACTAAGATTCAATGGGTATTCATTTTTCAAGAGATCACATGATTATGGTATTCACATGACTGGAATGTGACGAACAAGATATATGAGGGATAAATGATGGCATTCATGTGATCATTTTCTCTATACCATGAGCTTGGACCGAAGTATTTTCGATAAGCCTAAAGATTGGAATGGATTATGTTGGACATAAGTTAGTATTGTTTAAGGATAAAACTTTTATTGATTTTATTGATGGGATGTTATAGTAATATAGTTTTATAAAAAGGATAACCTACAGGATGGGCCACAGCCCATCGCGTCGGACAAGGCTGTGGGAATAGAACCCACAACCAAAGTGCGACTGGCCTTTATTGCCTACCACTAGCCTACAAGAAGTCCCTATTTAGTATAAACTAGTTTTATTATATTAATCAGTATGATATATGAAGTATAAGTCCATTTTAGGAACCATATATGATTAAACTCACTATAGATGGACTTATGTATTTTTTGATAACTTTTCTAACCTTTTGTTTGAGATAGATGGAATGACCCATCATTCTATCACATGATCTGCTAACACATCACGGATGACAAATTCAACTTCATTTCTTTAAGAGATGAAGTGAAAATTGTCCAAAGAACGACAAACGATGAGATTATACAAAAATCATGAAAGTATTTCTTATAATTCCAATTTCATCAACTTTAGGGAAATGATCTTGAAAACCAAAAATGTTTTCCTAGTGATCTTATATCTGATGAATCAGATGGTACCCTATATCATCACAAATTTATGGCTTTGAGATTGTTGTCTTTTTTATAGCCATGTTCTCTACCACTCTCCATCAGAACTTGATGGTTAGATTTTTCTTCCATATCCATATTTTCACCTATGTTCTCCTACGTGGAAACCTAGTGATGATTTAATTTGGGTAACCGTTACATTTCATACTTTAGTTATTAAAGAAATATTTTGGTATTCCTTTTTACGATGTGGGTTTTTATTAAACAAACATTCGAGTAGTAAACCATTTATAACCCCGAAGAATTTCGAGGGTGAATTTCATTTTAAGTGGGGTAGAATGTAACACCCAGATATTTTATGAAAAATATTCTTTTAATTTCATTAATGTCTTGTGTTTTATTCTACACCAAGAT
The DNA here is from genome assembly GCA_963277665.1 of Viscum album. Lineage (NCBI taxonomy): Eukaryota > Viridiplantae > Streptophyta > Magnoliopsida > Santalales > Viscaceae > Viscum > Viscum album. The sequence continues at coordinate 1,146,141,272 of OY728121.1, read as the reverse complement.
TACCTTGTGGTATACACAACACCGTATTAGCTTGCAGTATACGCAACACTATTCTTGGATCGTGTTACACACAATTTTGATAATAGTTATTCTATGCAACATTGAGTATATATATATATATATTCAATGTATAAATGAAATATGGTTGGATTCTGTTATACGAAACAACGAAGGATTCTTTCACAACATGCAACCCTGACTTGGCTTGCATTACATACAATCGCAACCTTCCTCGATAGCGTGTGTTGTACGCAATATCAGGTTTTAATAAACAACGATATATTATTATAATATTGTCATGAACTAGCCGTTATGAATAGTATTAACTAAATTTTGATTGTTATAACATTATTATTCATCTTACACATTTTATATTACATGGTATAAGAACATTGTGATGTTGTCTCAACAGAAGTATGTAATGGTTTTCTGAAATCCTTTGTTGTTGTTGTTTGAATATTTCCATTTGTGAAAAAATAATATATTTTAAGTGTGGATAAATGAAATAAATGATTTATGGTATATTCATAGTAAATTTATTTCATAACCCCATGAAATATCTTTTCACAAGATGAATGATATAGATTTATTTACTACCCTTTTAGGAAAAATAGTTAGAGCCTTCACAAATAACTATTCTATTGTTGTATAGAAGATTTATAATAATTGTGATGTATTCATGAATATTATCATGAGATTATTCCCATATGATGATAATGTTTAGATTAATTTGTTTAAAGAATATTATGATAGATCCAATACCTCTAAATAAATTGTAAAATTCTATGTAATTCTGATGTCTGATAATCATGTGGAATTATTAAAGTCCAAATATGTACTTATTCAATGAAAGGAGATATCTATAAATTTATTTGAAATTTCTCCCAAATGATGTGGAATTTATTTAGAATAATTATAGTCTTATAAAAAATTAATCAATAAGGAGAATTTATGTATGTGCAGATGCACCCTTTTTAGATACATTATAAAAGGGTTGTTTGATTCCAAATCTCTGATTGTTATCAGTTTAGCTATTCATCCCAAATTTATATCCTTGATCTGTTAGTGGATCAATCTATGAAACACCAAAATTTAGGCATAGGTAAATCTTCTACAATACCAAAACCATTATTTAAACAACCATATACACATGGTGGTAACAATCACATGGAGAGAGAGAGATCCACTAGCTGCCCACAACATTCAACCAATTCTAGTAAGGTTTTCTCAGGAAGATCTAGCTGGTATTTGAGATTCCTCGCTGATTTTAGATTATTTTTTGGGTACAATAGTTGACAAAACTATTACATTATCTCATTTAGCTCACAACTAACCCCACACATATATGTAAAAACCATTGGAATGATTTCTTTAGTAGAACCATTGATGTTCATTCCTCATGAATCTTGTGATGTTATTATCCTAATGGTTGGGCCTTGATAAAACATTTGAAATATGCCAATATTTTATGGAATTTTAAGCATCATTACATTTTTTCTTCAAAAATATATAGGAAATGTTTTGGATAAAATTTTAATGAATTTACATTCTTATAATTTTTATGTGACATTTCTCATCATTAGTTATTTACATGAAGAAATTTTATGTTTCTGAAGTATAATTTCATTTCAATATTTTGATGTTCACTATTTCTCTTATTATATTATTTAAATGATTCATTATAGATTAATCATTCTACCAAAACTATACTAATAAAATACTATATTTCTACAACATAAAAAGTTTTCATTCTTACAGTTCTTTGGGATATCACAAAAATGGGGAGAAGTAAAAGGGAATACAAAAATTCATGTGTGTTACAAAACCAATTCTTGTTATAATATAAATTTGGACATATTTTTTTACCAATACATGGGTTCAGTAATCATAAAATGGGAGGAGACTATTGTAAATTGAATTATTCTAATACATCTCCCCTCGTGGCATTTTAATTATTTACAAAATCCCGACTATTATTCTTAATCGCTTTTAACTTTTTTATAATGTATTCATCTTGTGTTGGATTCTCATGTATTTATGTTATACATGTCTATTATCTAACGATGATCTGGAAACATCATCTGTAACTCATTAAAAGAATTAAAAATGTTATACTTTTTCTTATGCAAAATTTTCATATCCATAAAAAGTAGAATAAATGTAAATACCATGTCTATAACACATTATCATATGCTGAAAAATTATATTATTATTCATTGAAGGAAGATTATCATATAACGAAAAAATGTACTTTTCTTACAAAGATGATATCATACACAGATTTTTGAGTTAATAATGTTATTATTATCTTTAATATTCAAATTATATGTTATTTTATACTTTTTGAGTACATAAAAGTTAGATCAATGATTTAAGGAATGATTGGTCTCTTCTATCTTTACCATGAATAATAAATTTTAGAGAGAAGGAAAATCTTTTAAATTGGAGTCACAAAAAAAATTACATATTTGGAAGATGCAGTTATGTAATCTCATTTCCATGTCTTATGAAAAATTCCATATATATCACTCAACTTTTATAATTATTTGGTGATTATATTTGTAATATCATATATAAGTTTCTATTAGAAAAAACATAAATATATGTGTTTGGAAATAATAATTGGAAGAGAAAGAAATAATGTTACCCCTTTCTAAAATTAGAGATCGGTATTTTTTTAAAATCCACTCAACATCTGATAAACTAATATGCCTCCTTAGTTACAAAAAAAATCATACCGAGTTATGCATGATGTTTATATTTTCTCTAGATATATCTTCATCAACTACATATTCCCTTTTGAAACAATTTTCCTCAAATGTTTCTGAAACCTTTTAAATGTTGTATTATATTATAAAAATGTGTATGAGTGTGGTTCAGATTGAGTCTAGGTTATGTAATGGGAGGGCATAGTTGATAGCTCTTTGACCATTATATTATGTTTCTATTTCACGTACTCACCTAGGATCACTTGGTAAAATGGTATTTAGTGAAAATCACCAATCTCATGGAGTAGATCATTAGTGTTGTGGACTATTAGATTTCTGTTCCCCAAACCACTATAGACCTCTGTGTTCAATTTCCTTTCATCATGTTTTACATTTCCTCTTAAAATACTCTTAAGAATGAAAATTGAACATGAATACTTTGAAGATGGTAGTCTATATTTCAAGGAGTCTTTTTAAAGCTCAATTCACCCCACCTCTACTGAGATATTTAGAAGGTCCTTGTTAGGGTGATCAACCCTGAATTGAGTTTGGTATTGGAGGATTTTATTAGAAGTAAGGAATGATATTAATATATGGATAGTTATTTGTTATAGAGTTTCCTACACTAGAGGGAAAAATCATTTGATGTATGATCAACATATCACCAACCCATTTTTGTACCTTATTTGATCGCGGAGACTCACCCTCCATTGTTTCACCATACGGAAACTATGCTTGGTGATAATATTTTGAGAGGATTTATGTCCTCCTAGTGTCGACTATTCCATTAGGCAGCCAAAATAGTTTGTTTGATTTTTGTTAGAGATGTAGAGTGAGAATGGGGTAACATTACTCAAGCCAGGATCTCTTCTTAATATATATACAATTGTAAAATTTCATCCTTTTAATAGATTTGTTGTGGCTAGTGTGTGAAAATAACATGAACTTCTAGAGGAAGTATTTGTTCTCAGATTTGTATTTTTAGTATGCTGTTTTTTTTAGAAAATGAGGTTATAAGATGGGATGAAACTTTTTGGATCCCCTTATGTCCATGATTGAATTTTTTTTAGTGAAATATATGGGCTCATGGATTTTGGAGGCTCCCAAATTAGTATATTTTTCTTTTGATTTTTTTCTTCAAGGGGTAGTGATAATACCCAATTTTTATTACATCTAGTTTTGAATAAAATTAAAACTATGCGTCTCTTTGATTTCTATGGATACATATGAAATGGAACCCTATTTGTTGAAGGAGTTGAATATTTTAATAGATTACCTCGTGTAGAAGGGTTTTTGATGGCCCAATTTTTCACTGTGTGGTTCTAAAGAGTTAATAAATAAAAAATAAGTTATTTTTATAAAGATTTTTATAGACTATAAAAGGAAAAATTAGGATATGATTAAGAATCAATACCCTATACCAAGGATCATTTATTTTTTCAAAAATTTTATTGGATATTGTTGTTTATCTTAGATGATCTCTATTCGGGATATCCCTAGTTGAGGATGTAGGATGAAGATATCATGAATATTTTGTTCTTGTAGAAGCATGGGAATTTCATGTTCACTGTCATGAATGCATCAGATGTATTCACAAGGCTCATAAAATCAATGTTCAGATAATTCATAGAGTGGTTTTCATTTTTTTAATCAATTAAATCCTAATCAAATCCATGTCAATGGAGGATCATATCGACCATCTGATAACTATCTTACAGGTTCTATGGCCCCAAAAAACCTATGTAAATTTATCCAAGTTAATGTTTTGGAATTGATATTTAAATTTCTAGAGCATGTGATGTCGTTATAGGGTATGGTCATGAACCTATAAAATGTTGAGACAATTATTTATTTGGTAGCACCTAAAATTTTTAAATAGGTATGTACTTTCCACATCCTCATGGGACATTACCAGAGGTTTTTCTCTAATTTTTTGAAGTATTTCATCCCCATTGATATATTTCAATAAATAATAATATGATTTTTTGTATACTAGTCAATATAAGGTAATATTTAACTACAATAACTTTAGACGGATTAGTGATATAATTATTGTCATTCCTAAGGAAGCAGTAATATTTTTTGTTTTCAATGATGCTTACAATTTGGGATTTGGGAGAATCTTAAAAAAAATATAACTAAATTATCTTTTATGGTTCTATGAAGTTAATTCACCAAGATTGTATCTATTACACCAATGATATTGATACAATAATGATTTGGTTTTCATTGAATCCATGGAGATATTACCATATCATAAAATACAATAGGTTTTTTAGTAATCATTAGAACATGAATTATATATTCTCTCAATATGACCTAAATCTAAACCAAAAAACGTGGATAATGATTCTTCAATACCTTTACATTGAGATCCCATAAACCATATGTAATGGGAATTTCATGGCTTAATAATTTATCTAGAAGTCATGATAGTATGTTGTTAAAGAGTTAAAATATGCGTATAAGTTGATGGTGGGATTTTTGAACATACATCTAGATTCATAGATAGTTGATGGTGGAGATTATTTGTTTCATATGATAGTGAAATATTCTATTACATTGAACGTGTAAGAGATTAATTGGGAAGACTCAAAGATATATATAATGCATGAATATGTAATCTAGGGTTATTCCCATAAGGCTTGGTCAGCAGATTGTCAGAACTTGATGTTGAGTTAGGGGAGGCTATTCATCCCATTAGAGATTTCTGAGGGGGTCCATCATGAGATTATTAGACCAATTTTTTCAGTTCATCTAAAATTATATGTGATATATTATGGAATAATGATGAATTTTTGGTTTCCTAGGATGAAATTGGTAGTGAAAATGTATGTCTCTTGATTTCCATTTTTTTAATATCTTGAAGGAAAAAAATCATGTTCTTGACGGTTTATTGCAGCACCTGGATGTTATTGAGGGAATGTGGGATAATGTATTTATAGACATTAATCGAGTATTACCTTGGGTTATGGGAGTACATTATGTCATATGGGTAATCATGTATCGACTGGTGAAGGGGGATAAATTATAGAAATCACAGATTTGAGCATCATGGATGTTTTGTGAAGGAGGTTTGTGGATGGGGTTGTGTGGTTTACTGGATTTTTAAGGCCAACTATCTCTAATTGGGATGCTCATTTTACCTTTGAATCCATAAAAGGATTATATATTGATTTTAGAAAATAGTTAACTTTATCACTACTTTCCACCCTTAGACTAAGATTCAAATTGATAAAAATGTAAATACTCTAGAGGATATGTTATGTGAGTGTATTATTACCGTTAGAGGATCTTAGGGTAATGAATTTCTATTAGTTGAGATCATATATTACAACAAAAACTAGTCATCCATGTGAATGGTCTCATTTGAATCATTATATGGTATTTTTTGTTCTCCATTATGCTTTCCATGGTTGAGGAGTTGTTAGATCTTGGTACATATGTTGTGTAAATAACTAAAAATATGGTTTAGTTAGTTTTGGAGAGAAAGGTAATGTTTCTAGACCAACGCAAATACAATTTGTACCATTATAAGAGAAACATATATTTTGAGTAATTGGACCACAAGATCTTAATGGTTTCTCCATATTTTGCGAAATGGTGGTTGGGGTGGTAAGCTTTCTCACTGGTTTGTGGGATATTTTAAGGTGTTATATCATATTTGTTTAGTGAATTATCAGTTGGTTCTGCCATTATAGATGTAAAAGATCCCGGATGTCTTCTCCATGACTCAACTCTATCGATATATTCACGATGACTCGCATTTAATTTAATGAGGATATTTTTAAATTGGGGGTGAAATTTTATTGATAGAGTGACCGATAGAGATATTAGTTTGTTGGGAGAATTTACTACGTAGACATAGAATTCGGTTGGTTTGTGTGTTATGGGGGAATTGTTGGTTAGAGAAGAGTACATGGGGTCATGTGACATGAGTTCCATCCAATTTCCCAATGTTGTTTGGTGGTTTTATTTGTTCTGATTTTATTTAATAGTGTGATTATTGAATATTTCTAGTTTATAAAATGTACAATTTAACTTTATTATAATGAGAGTTAAGTTAAAACTCATATGAAATGGGAAAAACCCATTCCTGATCAATATTTGTTGTATTATGACATTTTTTAAAACTATTTGGGTGAGTCGGTGAATCCTAATGTAGAAAATATCTTGATATAGAAAGTGGAGTTTCTTGATTTTTGTGCTTGGGGCCTTCTTTTGTGATAATATCAATAGTTATTGACTTGGGTTGTGTAGATGATGGAATGGTTTTGTAGAAAATATGTTGCTTAATGAAGGTTTGGGATGGTGTACCTATTTTTTTGATACAGTGAGTGGCTTGAGAGGAATTTCATGACAAGATTATTCAGACCCATTCATTTTTGGGTTTGGTTTTGATTCAACCTGTTACTTTGTAAAACATTTAGGGGTGGTGGGGTTTGGGGGAGGTACTCAGGATGTTTATGTGTGGATGGGGGATTTGTGGATGAGATACAAGATACAAAAGTATTTTTTAGCATGAAGGATTATGTTTCACTTTAATGATGGTCTATGTTGTGTGGAGAGGCCAACTATGGTGTAAGACCACGAAGGTGGTTTATTGGTGGTTCTTACATTTTTTTCATAGATGCAGTATTGAAGGGTGGTATGATGAGTGGATTATTGGATGAATGATTCTTGTGGTTATATCTTTTTTTGGGTAGCTACCTCATAGGGTTGTGCAAAATCATGGACTTATATTGGTTTTTTAATTGAATAGTGTGGTGAATTTCCTTGAAATATAATCATATTCCTTGGATATTATGTTAGTTACATTGACCTCATTGTGTATCATATATGTAGATTTTATTATCCTCATTTCAGAGTGTTTCCCTTCTTTTCATTGTATCCTTGTCTTACATAATGTCTTTTTTTCTAGTAATGTATGTTGCATCATGGTCTTATATTTTTTAGTTATCCTTTATATTCATGAATCCCTAATAAATCCATTATTCATCCACCATTTCTTTGAGTCCTTGAATGATTTATGTTCTTACCATGAATGTCTTTTAGGCCCCCATTCATTATATTTCAACCATTTACTTGATAGATCAACACAAAATGAATCTTGGTGAGTTCCCTTCACATTTACAAATTGTTTTCATCATATTCCTCATCTAGGAGAGGATATTTTTAACTGAGAAACTATTTATGGTGATGCTTTGGTGAGATAATGATGTGAGATATTGTGTTCTAGGATGATCAATGTTCTTCCGATTATTTTAGTTCATGTTGGCCATATTCCTCTTATTCTAACCTCTTATATGAAATTGGAAATATAGATTTGTGGTTGGAGATCCTTTTCCCCCATTAGTTGAATATGTGTGGATATCATGTGTTTGATTAATTATAGGGATATGGTATGAACCTTCTTAATGAAAATATTTAACTTGATAATTTGAAATTGATGGGGAAAGGGAATAACAGGAATTCAGTTTACTAGTCCTTACGTTTTTTCTTATATGGTTGATAATGAATTGTATTCCTTCCTAGATGGTGTTGTTTTTTGTTTTACTATATTTCTGTGGATATTAAGTTGTTGAATCCTATTGTGATTGTTGAATAAGATCACCACAAATGAAAAATTCTAAGAATTTATATCTAACTAATAAACCAGTTTCCAATGAAATCATGTCTTGTTTGAAAATACCCTTGAAAATAATGTAAAGCATATATATTCCCTTGTTAAAATAAAAAATGATGTGTGTTGAAATTTTTATAGTAATGTTTTTAATTTGTGGTGGATTTGATATATTATAGTCTATATTTGTGAGGTATTTGTGTTTTGTGGAGAGATTATGATTATATGTTGTTTTTATAGGTGGTGGATTTCATATGGGTCATGTTGATTGATAAATAATGGGTTTTTTTGTTGGGATGTGTTGTTCTCGTTGCCCAGTAGTCATGGAATTAAATGTTAACAATCAAAGTGAAATGAAACTCGTTATAATGGTTAACGAATTAATTATATAAAAATGGTATGTGTAGTTTTTGTGTATATTATTAAACTTGAAATAATAGAATTTCTAATTTTTAATGTTTGATAATTATAAAAATTCAGAAATGAATTAACATGAAAGTGAGAAGTTAATGTGGCATATGGTTTTGGATTTTTTGAGTGGTGTAATGAATTTATTGTTGGAAATGAAAATAGACGATGTTGTTAGGACCTATGGTAGTGTTGTGAGTTGTGATGGTGTAATTTTATTGAACCCACAAGATATTCTTATGTGTTTAAATATTAAAAATTATATATTATTTTTATTTCTATATGCATCACCCCTAAGTAGGTCATTATGTCCCAATGATTAAATGTTATGGGGGGAGTTTTCCCAATACCAGAAATTGTGAGAATGGATTGTTGGATACACCCACATTGTCTCTCTATCTCCTTTGAGTGGTTATTACCCATGGTATATGATGGTTAGAAAACATAGTGCACTTATAGGTGGGATGATGAGATTTATGAGGTGGTTCGGAGTGGGGGTCATACATGGTGGGTGGAGGGAATGTGGTTGATTTCATTCATATCAATGATACCTTACTACCATGGATATATGTCAGTCATTATCATTGGAGGCAGATGTGACAACCAATTGTATTCATGGTGTGTGGTAAGACGTAGTTTCCGTGGGGTCTTTGGGAAATATTATATAGAATGTATGGGAGAAGCAAGAGGTAATAATTTATAGCATGAGAGTATAGAATCATTGGGATAGTGGTGTGGGGTACCATATATATATATATTATTCAAATTATGTTACTATACTTGGATGAATTATTTGGTGGTCATGTCATGGTGAGGATGGTACTCGTTAGTTGATCTATTTAGGTGGGTGTTGGTTGTGATTTTTATCCATTAACATATTAATATTATCTTTTCATATTTTTAGGATATACTTTGGGTATAACCCTACGTAGTATATATTTTGTTCTCACCCAATGTAAAAAGTATATTTTTCAAGAATACAAGAGGACTTTAGGGACCAAGGTAGACATTACTAGCTTGAACAACGGAGTTGTTGTTGACTTCCTTCTTTGCGGTTATTTTGGGAATTTATTTTGATACACTATGTATTTATTTACATTACATATGTATATTTGGAGGGGTTTTCCCTATTTTATTTATTCCATAGAGGTTTATGATTTTTGGTATCCTACCTCACGGTACAACTTCATCCACTGATGGTAATATGATTCATATTTGATATTTTTATACCCTTGTTCTTAGTTACTGTAAAGCCAAAACTCTTAAAAATAAAATACCCTTAGTGGATGAATTAAATTCCATATTATGTATATTTCTTATAGAAAGCACATAAACATGTCTTGTTTTAATATGTCACATTGGATTAAAAATACCATTAATCATCAAAATATTGATAATATATTCATTAAAAATGATCATACGATTAGTATAAATAAATGGTTTTGAAAAATACAATTGAAATAGATTAAGGATGTGATGGCCTCAGATACATGGACCATACCCCTATGAATCCCATTTTTCAATGCATTCAAGGGAGATAAGATCATATGAATTTTCCCTTGACCAACCCCATGTCGAGATCCAATTTTAAAGCATTAAAGAAATCATTTATGAGTGAAGTTCAGGCTCATCTTGATCACAACACAAACAATATATGTCAAACAACCCCATTAATGTCTCACTATCACGCACATTATCTTCAGGGAATTCACTGGTGTAATAAAAGTCTATGTAACAAGACACTAATAGTATTAATATGATTATTTTATTTTGAATAGAATAATGTCTATATTTACTTCTTATTACTATTATATTATAAAATAATTTTATTTGATAAAACACAAAAGGTACTTTGGGGTAATATTTCATTTAAATTAAGATACACATTTTGGTTAATTAATGAATTTTTTATATAATTTATTTTATTAAAATATTATTATTAATTAATATTTTTTAGACATAGTTGATAATATAATTAGTTAAAGTCAAAAATAATTTATATAAGGGTTTTGAAACTATTATTTTCAAAAAAAACCCCCATTTCTAAATAAATATCTATTATTATTCAAAAAGTGAAAATTGACATATTTTGAAAAATATATGGATAAAATGAATAATATTTCATGAATTTGAAAATCAATATTATAAAATGGTGGATTTTTCATATTTTTCTGAGACTCAAATTTTTTTGCCAAAATTAAATATGGTTTAAAAATATTCTATGAATTATGACACCATGATGTCCCAAAAGTGATGGAATAAATTTTTTAATGGGTATACATGAGTAGATATATGTTTCCCCTTTGAATTAATGTGATTTTTAGGATATTTTATTAATTTTTCAAAGCCTATATTCATCCTCAAAATCCTATAATATATTTTATGTTTTAAAAACAAATTCATTAAGAAAAAGACTCACTTCCACGTGAAAAAGGATAATATTTTAATAATTTCATCCATTTATATAGAAAATATTTAATACCACTATTCTTTGGAAGAAAAAATGGGATGAAACCAACAGAAGATTTGTGATTTTGAATAGTTTTTATATGGACACCAAAACCAACATTAGAGAAATAATAAAGAACTCCCCCTCTTTTCCTATATAAAATCATCAAAGTGCCCATTCCTTCTCTATAAAAAACCATATAGAACATCCTTACTCTGACCTGTCCTAAATAGAGTTCTGCCAAGGTACTCCCAATCACTCAAGAAGATCCTCCCATGATTTTTAAATCACCCTATCAAGGTAATTTATCTTCATCTTCTCATCATTATTAAAGGATATTCATTATCTTATTCATTTTCTCTTCAAATCCTAATGTTGGGATATGTTCTTCCATATGATACTTATTTAGGATATTATTTATAAATTAATAGAAACCCATTTCACTCTCATTAATCCCTCCAATGATCATTTATGTTCCATCACTATGCCTCTGAAATTTAACTATGATTTTCCATGAAACAAAATTGTGTAGTGAATATTCTTATCCATTTTCTATAATTTGCGTTTAACAATATGTTCTTATACTAATTTTATTTTTTTAGTAAGTATTTATAATACACACACCAATATCATGGTATTTAATGTGGTGAAATATTTTCCTATGTTATATGATCTATGTGGAACACTTATATATGTTCATCATATGATTATAATGGATGGACCTAGAGAGCGATCCAATTCGTTAGGTAATTTTTTGTAGTATCTCAAGATTCCATGTATGGTGTGTGGGTGGTTATCCTAAGAACAATTTTTAATGTTGTATTTGGGTTTAAAATTTAATTACGCTTATGATTTTATGTTTTTAGTTCTTTGCACATTACATTGTTTTCTTTATGATATCATACAATATCATGCCTCACTATTGATGTTTACAATTATAACTCCATTTATATCCCATTTAAATTTATATTTTTTAACATGTAATACTTATTCTTGTTTTTCCATTTTTATTCCCTTAGTAGTATTTTAAAATCTACCCTTTATTATGTATATCCCCAGGTTATCACATGAATTTTTAATAATAATTGAATAATATGTGTATGCTAACGATATTTTCAGTAATAACTATGAACCCCCTATTTTTGTTTTATATATATACCTAATTACCAAAATCCAGATGACTTTTTTCTATTCTGGGTTTCATTATGTGTACTATTAGGTAATAAATAATTATGTAATGTTTACTAAAGACAAGGGTTGTTATATTTGGTATTAATGAAAATTTTAGTAAAGTCTGTGATTAGGATATGATAATTATAGATAAATACGCAGGGATAAGAATAAACATTATAATACATCTCTAAATTTTGTTAAATTATACACAATGTGGTTTCTAAGATAATAAATCCCTATATTGATACAACAAGTAGATGTGGGTTTGACTTAGATGTACCTTGGTGTAGAACGTAAAATCACCACATTATGCTAAACTCCTTCTGGAACTAGTGGATGACAATGGTCCTTGATGCATAGCTGGTTTGATACATTGAATGGATATTCTTAGGTAAATTGGCAAGCTCATTATGAACTATTATTAGGGGAAAAATTCCCTTCTGCATCTATCGTAGAAAAGATATTATAGATAGCATAGATTTAAGCCTATTAATTAATATGATAGGGAATGAATTCTATTTTATATATTTTCTATATCATTATTTTTATAGATATTTATTTTTTTAAAAGTATAAAATTAGGATCTTTAATTTTTTACTTTATTTTTTATAATGACCAAAAATATGAGGAACCATGTAAAAAAACAATGTGTAGGGAAATGTGATGACTGTCCCAATGAGATTCCCAACCCAGTGGTAGAAGATATAATGAAATATGTGATGATAATCTCTCAATTTACTCAGTTTCTGAATTGAAACCAATAATATTAGGAACTCCCAAATTCCCCTCAGAAATAACAATCCACAATTGAGGCCATTATGTTGAAAACACCTGTGACATTGATTGGATCATTTAATCTCATAATCATATAACAATGGATCAACTCTATTAGGATGATATTCTCTATCCTGCATTGTTCCAAACAAGAGAAGGTTATGTTTTTTGATTATCATATAGAGGGATAATCTTATTTGTGCTTGGAATTGATCATGTATAAGAATCTTGAGTTAGATATCAATGTGATGTGGTGGAATGACTTTTGTAATTTTTTTTAACAAATTATTTTTCTTGCACTCTCAGACATAAAATGGAACAATATTTCCATTACCTTAAGAAAAAAGGTAATGAATCCATTAGCGAGTATAAGTAAAACTCCAAAAATAATTGCATCATACACATCTACAGTTTTTACAACCTTGAAAACATGTTTTACTGCTTCTTTTGTGCATTAAAACCAAGTCAACGAAAAGGCCTAGTGATCCGAGACTTTGATAGCTATGTGGAAATTATCTGATGTGACGTCAATGTTGAAATGGAGATCATTGAATCTCAAGGGGTATCATAGGGATAAGAATAAAAATATGGATTTTAATCCTAGAAATGTGATGGAATAATCTTATGGTGGTAATAAACTACTACACCACCCTTTACAAATTTATAGAGAGAAACACCCCTAAAATTTCCAAATGAGGGATCAATAAATTATGTAGGTTTTAAAAAAATGGTACCTATATAGTGATTATCGATGGGATAACCCCCCCCCCCACCCCCATTAAATGGAATAATGGAATTCTTCATTATACCATCGTCATTTTGTCCAAACTTTTAACTAATGGGGAAAGGAGACTATGTGAACCACCTCACTAAGAGAGGGTTTGTCGTTGACAATCAATGACAACAAGCTCCAAGGAAGCAAGGGAAATCAAATTACATCACAACCACTAAGGTGGATTTGAACAATTATGTGGTGATAGGTCTGATAGTTTTTCATTCATAAATGGAAAACATACATTTTGATTCTACTTATATGAATTATTTCATAAAAATAATGTTTTTTTGATTTATTCAAAAAATATAAAAAATCATTGTAACAGAGTTGTGGGTGAAAACAGATAATCAGGATATTTTTCCTTCCCATGTATATAAATCCTCCCCTATAAAAATGTGTTGGATAAACTTCCCAAAAATCCATAAAATAGTCACTTTAATGGAATGAGATGTAATATTGTGTATTGATTTTCTTTCCTTTATACATCCAACATAAATTTACATGAGAAAGAAATCACTCTTATTTTTTAGAATATGCCTCCAATTATATATAAGTAACATGATGATGAATCTTTTATTGCGCCAATATATCATGAATTTAAATTATTTCCTTATAAGAAAATGTATCTATTATAAATAATTTATTCCAAGGAAAATATCATCCTTCAAGACATGCCCATTATGATGGAATTTGTTGATGTGTTTCTTGAAGAATTGTTTGGACTTTCTCATAGAAGATTGGATGAATTTTCTATTGATCTAAAAAACAGTTCATTTTAATTATCAAAGACTCCATATAGAATGGTTTTTGCAGATTCATGTGTAATGCCCCGACCCCAGTTACCCAGAGTCGGTGCATTATTGCGTAACATTGGAATGATCACAAAAGATCAAGTCTCCAAGGACCGATTAGTTTAGTAGACTTAGAAACACTAGATACATTCATAAATGTTACATTACATCATAAAGTGAAAAACTACAATAACAAAGTCTCCATAGTCCACACTCATATCCTCTTCTAACAATCCCTACAGGTCATTCATAAAATACTTCTTCACATCCTGGAAAATATTAAAACATTGGAAGGGGTGAGCTCAGATGCTCAGTAAGGATAACAATATTGCGGAAACTTTCATAAATAAACATTAAAATTTAAGGCAGTGTATAACTAAAACAAAAGCCTTTTAATCATGAACTTCAACATAATATGGAAAAAGTAAAATAAAATAATCCCATTTACTAATTCACATGGATATTCTACTGGTCGAATAATCACATGCAATATCAACAACCACTTTCATAATGATGGAATGCATAATGCCGGACTATCATAACCACGTATCCAAGGCCTCGTGACAAGACAACAAATAAGATATTGTCAAGGCCTCCTTCCAAGACACTATTTTGTCTCATGAGACCTACCGATGCATCGAGGAGCTATATCGGGCTCCACCTGTCACTTATTAAGTCCAATGCATTCCTCATATGAATAGGTTTAAACATATCATAAACCATAACATAATCATATCACATAAAACATGTATAAAGGAAACCTAAAATTTCCACATTTCAATCACTAGATATAAATACAACAAATTGATATAATAAAGACACTTTAAAAACCATTTTCAAAACCAAATTAAAAGAAAATTAAAACATTGTATCTATTTTTCATTTAAAAAATGTTTTGGATTGTAGAGGAAGCTGGAACCCAAATAATGGTCACGGCGGAAGAGAAGTCATTGTCACCACATACGTACGACAAAAAAAACATTCCGTTTTTTCATTTAGTAAAAAACTTTGAATAAAAAGATTCCTATTGAAAAAACGTAAAATTCAAAGGGGTTTATACACCGTATAAAAGAAATTTGTATATAAAACAAAATATGCCTCAATGAGTGGAGATTGAGACAAAGTCCCTTAAAAAGAACATTTCTTAAAATAAAATAGATCTATTTTGTGTATTAACTATAAGTACACATAAATAATCTAAAAAGACAATATAGGACATAATAATATCATGACATAATTTTAAAGTAGGAGATTAACCCAAAGAATCGAAATTGGGTTAAGAAGTTCCCTTACCTCGTTTTCGACATGACTCGATCGTTCTTTAATCTCCTGAATAATAAACTACAGTTAATTTCTTTTTTATTAAGAACCTTTTTCATGTTCATTATTCCTTTTATATCACTTATTGCCAAGTTATGAACATTATTTAATTATTTAAGTTAATTACGGTCAGTTGGTCGATCTTTGGTACTTGACTCAAAAATAAAAATCTTATAATTACAAGTTGTTCATGTGGTGAAATATAATTTATATCCAGAATTATATTCATTATTTATATATCATATATATCATATATATCCAAAATATACGTTCATTCATAATATTACGTAACATTTAGAAGTAAGAAAAGAAATGCACCGTTCATGGAGACGGTAAGCCCTACGTACGCATGAACGCTACTTTCATTTATATTTCATATTTAATGAAATGAAATTATAATTATATAAAGGTATAATATAATTAAAGTATAATATAATATATAATATTATTTAATCCATCCTTTATAAATCCCACATATGTCATTAACGATTCAAATCACTTTGAGGGGGCGGTAGTCCGCACTTCCTAAAATGAAATTATCGCGTTTACCCATAATTGAAATCATAAAGGTATGCAATAAATGAAAATTAAAGAATCATAAGGAAAACAATAACATAATATATATCATATATAAAAATAGTGTCATCATAATGGCCACCCTAAGAGGTGTTAAAAGAAGATTGAACAATCATCGTTTCGTGAGGCAGTAATTCGCCACCCACAGAAACAGTAAGTTCTTTAACCATTAGACGAAGATGTATGTAACTGTAAATAAAATCCATCTTATAAAAACATCCAAGTATATTTAGGATAGTATTTTTGTTACATATTAAACGAATAAAAATAGTTTAAGGGTTTGGGGAAGCAAAATGAGACATAAGAGAATACAATACCATAACATCGGGTAACTCTTTTTTATTTGAGCCAAAGGCATCCTTGGGAAGAGTTATGCCAAAAGTGAGGCTTCTAGGAGTAAGAGAGGGAAGTTGGGATATTATTTGGGCAGATTTGGGCTGAGACAAATGGCTTGGAAGGTGTGAATAATGTGGTTGTGGTGGGGGCCCTTTATAAGAGGAGAGGAGGGGCACTCTTGGAAAGTAATGAAATGTTACTTTATTATATAATGAGTTTAGGATTTTAAAGGTCCCACACTTATATATATCGAGGGTAATGTGATAAGGGTTAGAAATATACTCATCCAATAGGCTTTGGAAAAGTGTAATTCATATATTTTACATTATCCTTCCATTTTATTAAAATGGTTAATTAATGAGTTAATCGCTACATCATCATGGTGTCATAAATAAATTAATTTATTTAATGTCTAAAAATCAAAAAAATTCATGATGTAGGAAATATTTTTATCTTTATAATTAATTTTTATAGTCAAAAATATGACTTGTATAAAACCATTTAAAAATTCTTTTAGTAAAACAACTCATGTTTGTGACATTTTTATTTTAACATTAAATAAAAAGTTTTTAATGTCATTTTCCTACCAAAGTGGCTCCATGGGGTCCCCATGTTGACCAATGGATTTTCTAGGTCGGCCATGACTCATCCAGTAGAGGTAAGACAAGTGTAAAGGTCATTTCATATTACTATAACTTTATCTTTACCTTAAATTACACTAATTACCTTTAATTGCGATTAATTAAATTTAAAAGTTACTATTGACCAAAAAATTATTTTAATCCCATTGAACAAAATTTTACTTCATAATAAAAACCATGTATGTTGGGTTTTTTAAAATCAAAACATAGAAGTGGTAAAATTTATTTAAACGAAAAATTAGTTTTTTAACTACCAGTTAGTGGTTTCACTATTTATCAAAAACTGTCGTTTTTTAGAACAATTCCAAAATTTCACCCTAAGCTATAATTCATATTCTGAATTCAAAAATGTTTTCTATTTTAAAAAATTACAAAAATATAAGTTTCATTAATTAATTTTATAACTAATTCCCACTGTCACAACAAATATCATGTTTTAAAGAAACAATATATATCAAAAGATTGACAATTGTTTATGTCCAATTTCAAAGTGAAATTAATTCTAATGAACACGATTGGATAAAATGGTAAAAATATATTCTAATTATACTTTAAAACCACTCAATAGTATAATTTATCACTATAAATTATTTTTATTAAAAAAGTTGTTTTTAAGTATTTTTCACTATTCATAAAAAATTGGAAGTTCTCAAAAAGATACAATAAATTCAACTTAGGATAATTTCGATATTACAAATACAAAAATTAAGCCCATTTTGAAATATAAAATTTATATAATTTTAAAAAGTGGTTATTACTATTCATAATAGCTACTTTGATTAGTCATGGTTTGTTACAATCTCGAACTTGCGTACAATGCAAGCTATTGCATTATTGAAAGAGAAGCGTATCGTGAACGCTCGGGGTGTTACATTCTCCCCTCCTTCAATAAATTGCATCCTCGCAATTTGTAATTTTTCTTTGAAATTAAAACGTTGAAAATAGAAAATACCTTTGTGGAAAACCCACATCGGAAATAAGGTTAATAAAAATATAACTTTAAAAGAAAGAAAGATAAGTACAAAGGTCACCTGAGATAGCCCATACTAGGATTCTATAAAAATATAGATATGGAAGAAAAACAAACCATCAAGGGCTGATGGACAGTTGTAGAAAACAGGATTAGGAGAAAGTTAACCATAAGAGAATCACAAAGTTGTGATTGGTTAAACGGTCATTGAATCCCCAGTTGGAAAAGCTAACCGATAATGTTTTTGTTTTATGTTACCCTTCATAATGATGAGGAATTTATATAAGAGATTTACTAAAAACGTATGGAAATATACTTACCTGTCATGTAGACTTTCATTATTTAATAAATATTTACCACAAACAAATCTTTTACTCCAAATGGTAACAGAACTAAAAAATATTCTATTTATGTTAATTGTATAAGGTTCCAAATATTACCGCATACCATTTAGATTAGGAAAACTATTTTGTAACAACCAGGGACTTCCTGTAGGCTAGTGGTAAGTAATAAAGGCATGTCGCACTATGTTTGTGGGTTCGATTCCTGCAGCTTTGTCCGACGCGACGGGTTATCCCCGGACCTATAGGTTGTCCTTTTCCAGTAACTATAGTATTATAATATTCCAAAAATAATATTCAGAAATTTTTTAACCTTAAACAATACTATCCAAAGATCAACTTAATCCATTCCAACCTTTATAGTTATCCAAAATACTTTTCCCAACTCACTGTCCAAATTTTTTAAGGAAGGTAAACATAATGAAGATCCTTTTTTACACGTAACTACATGTCAACAGCTTCATCATGTATTCTTTTAAAACATTGCATCATACTGAATTACCATAAATCCTTATTGATTACATTCATGATCTCTTATTCCTTATAGAATACTAGATATACTCCTTCTATCCAAAAATGTATACAAATCAATAATCTGTTTCATGGAAGTTAAGAATATCCAATATAATTTATCCAAATCAATCATGTATTATTCCAAAATCACTATCTCGATATCAGAACCATATTATGGTTTATCTTTCATTCAACCACATATTTTCCGAAAATTCAAACTGCTGTGGAGTCACTTTTCTTGGTTGAACACAATCTCAAGTCATTGATGAAATAGTACTGCAGTACAATCCTTATATACTCCATAATTATTATAACCAGTACATCATTGATACAACACTCAAATGAAAAAATTCTTTAATGAAAACATAAGAACACTAATCATTCCTCCTCATCTGTGTTATTATCAAAACTTGATAATTATCAAATAAAATAATTTGGGGCATACTCTGATGATTTAGACATTGGTTTCCGTAGTGTCCCCACTCCTTGCAGATTAAGCATTGTACATTTGAAACCTTTTTCTTACCCTTGTAGTCATGTACTGGATGTCCTTTTTCTCCACACTTATAACAAACTCAAATTCCCTTCAGGAAATTTCCAATGTGTTTCTTCCCACAGTTATCACATATTGGAAAATTCTTCTTTCCCCTCATCCCATTATCCATCATTCTCTCTTCTATCCTTTTCGTCTCTTGCTTCGCTTCAAATCCATAGGACTCAGAGAATTATTTACTTATCTTATTAACACATGATACTATTTATTCATATGTTGAGAACACAAGGGAGACTATTTCCATTATAAATGTTGTCTTAATGGTGTGAAAGATGTGACCCTTCTTACTCTTTGGATCATACGTATTGCCGGAGTTCACATTCCTTCTACTGGGCACCATTTCTATACAATGGCATAAACTAGGTTAATTTATGAATTGAAATGAATAATTCCAAACATGAAAAATACTTAATGTAAATTGAAGGGTTTATGGATATCATCTATTTTCATAAGAATGTTTTAGTTGAGGAAGAATATACTTATAAACCCAACATAATGGTTTGTAAAGAAAATGAGAATTATCGTAAAAAATCCCCCGGGCGTGTCGTAACCAAGAGTGCAGCAAGTCCCGTTGTCGTGCACCAGTTCCCGTTCGAGTCTAGATCAAAGTAGTGTTTTCGGGTTTTACCCCAAGGTACATCTATGCCGGATCTGCCTTTACCTGCTCGTATCCAGACAGAGATGTATTTCTCGAAAACTCACAAAAATCTCTATAATACCAAAATTCTAGGAAGTTCTTCTATACTAATCCTCAAATACTGTCTTAGGACTATGTGCTCTAATCAGAGTTTATCTAAATCTAGCATCCAAGGTTAGTACTAAACTGCCTCTGATACCAACTGTAACGCCCTGACCCAAGTTATCCAGAGTCGGTGCATTATTGTGTAACATTGGCATGATCACAAAAGATCAAGTCTCGAAAGACCGATTAGTTTAGTAGCCTTAGAAACAATAGATACATTCATAATGTTACATTACATCATAAAGTGAAAAACTACAATTACAATGTCTCCATAGTCCACACTCATATCCTCTTCTGACTAACCCTACAGGTCATTCATAAAATACTTCTTCACATCCTGGAAGATATTAAAAAATTGAAAGGGGTGAGCTCAGATGCTCAGTAAGGATAACAATATTGCGGAAGCTTTCATGAATAAACATTAAAATTTAAGGCAATGTATATCTAAAACAAAAGCCTTTTAAACTTGAACTTCATCATAATTTAGAAAAGGTAAAATGAAATAATGCCATTTACTTATTCACATGGATATTCTACTGGTCGAATAATCACATGAAATATCAATAACAACTTTTATAATGATGGAATACGTAATGACAGACTATCATAACCACGTTGCCAAGGCCTCGTGCCAAGACTAAAAATAATATTTTGTCAAGGCCTCGTGCCAAGACACTAGTTTGACTCATGAGACCTACCGATGCATCTAGGAGCTATAGAGGGCTCCACCCGTCACTTATTAAGTCCAATGCATTCCTCGTATAAATAGGTTTAAACATATCCTAAACCATAACATAATCATATCACAAAAAACATGCATAATGGAAACATAACATTTTCGCATTTCAATCAAAAGATATAAATACAACACATTGATATATTAACAACACATTCAAAACCATTTTCAATACCAAAATAAAAGAAAATTAAAACCTGGTATTTATTTTTCATTTTAAAAATGTTATGGCTTGTAGAGGATGCCGAAACCCAAATAATGGTCACGGAGGAGAGGAATTCATTCTGACCGTATACGTATGACAAAAAACATTACTTTTTTTAATTTAGTAAAACACTTTGAATAAAAAGATTAATTTTGAATAAATGTAAAAGTCAAAGGGGATTATACAATGTATAAAAGAAATTTGTGTATAAAACAAAATATGCCTCAATGAATGGAGATTGAGACGAAGTACCTTACAAAGAACAATTTTTAAAGTAAAATAGATCTATTATGTGTATTCACTATATCTACACATAAAGAAAGTATAAATACAAGATAGGACATAATAATATCATGACATAATTTGAAAGTAGGAGATTAACCCAAAGAATGGAAATGGGGTTAAGAAGTTCCCTTACCTCGTGTCCGACTTGACTCGATCGTTCTTTAATCTCCTGAATAATAAACTATAGTTAATTTCTATTTTATTAACAACCTTTTTCATCTTCATTATTCCTTTTATATCACTTATTACCATGTTATGAACATTATTTAATTATTTAAGATTAATAACGGTCATTTTGTCGATCTTTTGTACTTGAGTAAAAAATAAACATCTTATAATTACAAGTTGTTCATGTGGTGAAATATAATTTATATCCAGAATTATATTCATGATTTATATATCATATATATCATATATATCCAGTATATACGTTCATTCAAAATATTACATAACATTTAGAAGTAAGAAATGAAATGCACCGTTCATGGAGACGGTAAGTGGTACGTACGCATGAACGCTACTTTCATTTCTATTTTGTATTTAATGGATTGAAATTATAATTTTATAAAGGTATAATATAATGTATAATACCATTTAATCCATCCTTTATACATCCCACATATGGCATTAACGGTTCAAATCACTTTGATGGGGCGATAGTCCGCACTTCCTAAAATGAAATTATCACGTTTACCCATAATGGAAATCATAAAGGTATGCCATAAATGAAAAATACATAATCATAAGGAAAATAAAAACATAATATATATCATATATAAAAATATTGTCATCATAATGGCCACCATGAGAGGTGTTAAAAGAAGATTGAACAATCATCGTTTCGTAAGGCAGTAATTCGCCACCCAAAGAAACAGTATGTTCTTTAACCATTAGACGAAGGTGTGTGTAAGTATAAATAAAATACGTCTCATAAAAACATCCAAGTATATTTAGGATAATGGTGTTGTTACAAATGAATGTAATAAAAAGAGTTTAAGGGGTTGGAGAATCAAAATGAAACATAAGAGAAGACATTACCTTAAAATCGGGTAACTCTTTTTTTATTTGAGCCTAAGGCTTCCTTGGGAAGAGTTCTTCCAAAAGTGAGGCTTCTAAGAGTAAGAGAGGGAATTTGGGATAGTATTTGGGACGAGTTTGGCCGAGCCAAATGTCTTGGAAGGTGTGTATAAGGTGGTAGTGGTGGGGGCCTTTTATAATAGGAGAGGAGGGGCCCTCTTGGAATGTAATGAAGTGTTACTTTATTATATATTGAGTTTCAGATTTTAAAGGTCCCACAATTATATATTTCGAGGATAATTTGATAAGGGTTCTAAATCTACTGATCCAATCAGCTTTGGACAAGTGTAATTCATTGCTTTTACATTATCCTTCCATTTTATTAATATCGTTAATTAATGAGGTAATCGCTGCATCATCATGGTTTCATAAATAAATTTATTTATTTAATGTCTAAAAATAAAAAATATCATGATGTAGGAAATCTTTTTATCATTCTAATGAATATTTAAAGTCAAAATTATGACTTGTGTAACCCCATTTAATAATTGTTTTAGTAAAACAACTCATGTTTGTGACATTTTTATTTTAACATTAAATAAAAAGTTTTTAATGTCATTTTCCTACCAAAGTGGCTCCATGGGGTCCCCAAGATGACCAATGGATTGTCTTGGTCGGAAATTACTCATCCAATAGTGGTAGTACAAGTTTAAATGTCATTTCATATTATTATAACATTATCTTTACCTTAAATTACACTAATTAACTTTAATCGCGATAAATTAAACTTAAAAGTTACTATTGACCAAAAAATTATTTTAATCCCATTGAACAACATTTTACTTCATAATGACAACCATGTATATTGGATTTTTGAAAATCAAATCACAGAAGTGGTAAATTTTCATTTAAACGAAAAATCAGTTTTTTAACTACCACTTAGTGGTTTCACTATTCATAAATAATTGAAGTTTTTCAGAACAATGCAAAAATTTCAACCTACGCTATAATTGATATTCCGAATTCAAAAATGATATCTATTTTACAAAATTCCAAACATAGAAGTTTCATTAATTAATTTTATAACTAATTCTCGCTGTCACAACAAATAGCGTGTTTTAAAGAAACCATATATATCCAAAGATTGACAATTGTTTATGTCAATTTCAAAGTGAAATTAATTCTAATGAACACCATTGGATAAAATGGTAAAAATATATTCAAATTATACTTTAAAACCACTCAATAGTATAACTTATCACTATAAATTATTTTGATTAAAAAATTTGTTTTTAAGTATTTTTCACTATTCATAAAAAATTGGAAGTTCTCAGAACGTTACAAAAAATTCAACTTAGGATAATTCCGATATTACGAATACAAAAATGAATCCCATTTTGAAATATAAAATTTATATAATTTTAAAAAGTGGGTATTACTATTCATAACGGCTACTTTGATTAGTCGTGGTGTGTTACAATCTCGAACTTGCGTACAATGCAAGCTATTTCATTATTGAAAGAGAAGCGTATCGTGAACGGTCGGGGTGTTACATTCTCCCCTCCTTCAGTAAATTGTGTTCTCGTAATTTGAAATTTTTCTTTGAAAATAAAATGTTGAAAATAGAAAATACCTTTGTGGAAAACCAACATCGGAAATAAGGTTAATAAAAATATAATATTAAAAGAAAGAAAGATAAGTACAAAGGTCACCCGAGATACCCCATACTAGGATTCTATGACAATACAGATATGGAAGAAAAAAAACCATCAAGGTCTAATGGACAGTTGAAGAACACATGATTAGGAGAAAGTTAACCACAATAGAATCACAAACTTGTGATTGGTTAAACGGTAATTGAATCCCCTGTTGGAAAAGCTAACCGACAACGTTTTTGTTTTTAGTTACCCTTCATAAAGTTGAGGAATTTATTTAAGAGATTTACTAAGAACGTATGGAAATATACATACCTTTCATGTAGACTTTCATTATTTAATAAATTTTTACCATAAAAAAATCTTTCACGCCAAATGGTAACAGAACTCAAAAATATTCTATTTATCTTAATTGTATAAGGTTCCCAATATTACCACATACCATTTAGATTAGGAAAAATATTTTGTAATAACCAGGGAATTCCTGTAGGCTAGTGGTAAGTAATAAAGGCATGTCGCACTATGGTTGTGGGTTCAATTCCTACAGCCCTGTCCGATGCGACGGGTTATCCTCGGACCTACATGTTGTCCTTTTCCTAAAACTATAGTATTATAATATTCCAAAAATAATATTCAGAAATTTTATAACTTTAAAAAATACTATCCAAAGATCAAATTAATCCATTCCATACTTTATAGTTATCCAAAATACTTCTTCCCAACTCACTGTCCAAATTTTATAAGGACGGTAAACAATATAAAGATCATTTTTTACACGTAACAACATGTGAACACCTTCATCATGTATTCTTTTAAAACACTGCAACATACTGAATTTCCATAAATCCTAATTGATTAAATTCATGATTAGTTATTCTTTATATAATACTAGATATACTCCTTCTATCCAAAAATGTATACAAATCATTAATTAGTTTCAAGGATGTTAAGAATATCCAATATAATTTATCCAAATCAATCATGTATTATTAAAAAATCACTATCTCGGTATCAGAACCATATTATGGTTTATCATTCTCTCAACCACATATTTTCCAAAAATTTAACCTACTGTGGAGTCACATTTCTTGGTTCCACACAATCTCAAGTCCTTGATTAAATAGTACTATAGTACAATCCTTATATAATCCATAATTATTATAATCATTACATCATTGATACAACACTCAAATGAAAAAATTCTTTAATGAAAACATAATAACCCTAATCATTCCTCCTCATCAGTGGTATTATCATAGCTTGATTATTATTCAATAACATCATTTGGGGAATACTCTGATGATTTGGACATTGGTTTGCGTAGTGTCCCCACTCCTTGCAGATAAAGCATTGTACATTTGAAACCTTTTTCTTACCCTTGCAGTCCTGTATTTGGTGTCATTTTTCATTACATATATAACAAACTCACATTCCCTTCAGGCATGTTCCAAGGTGTTTCTTCCCACAATTATCACATATTGGAAAATTCTTCTTTCCCCTCGTCCCTTTATACATCATACTCTCTTCCATCCTTTTCGTCTATTTCTTCGCTTCAATGCCATCGAACTCATGGAATTCTTTACTTATCTAATTAACACATGATACTATTTCTTCATATGTTGATAACACATGGGAGACTATTTCCATTCTAAATTTTGGCTTAATACCTTGAAAGATGCAATCCTTCTTACTCTTTGGATCATACGTATTGCTGGAGTTCACATTCCTTCTACTAGGCACCATTTCTATACAATGGCATAAACTAGGTTAGTTTATGAATTTTAATGAATAATTCCAAAGTTGAAAAATACTTAATGTAAATTGAAAGGTTTATGGATATCATCCATAATCATAAGAATGTATTCGTTGAGGAAGCATATACTCATAAACCCTACATAATGGTTTGTAAAGAAAATGAGAATTATCCTACGAAAATCCCCCAAGAGTGTCATAACCATGAGTGCAACAAGGCCTGTTGTCGTACACTAGTTCCCGTTCGAGTATAGCTCAAAACGGTGTTTTCGGGTTTTACCTCTAGGTACGTCTATGTCGGAGCCGCCTTTACCTGCTCATATCCAGATAGGGATGTATTGCTCGGAAACTCACAAAAATCTCTATAATACCAAAATTCTAGAAAGTTCTTCTATACTAAATCTCAAAGACTATCTTAGGACTATGTGATATAATCAGAGTTTATCTGAATCTAGCATCCAAGGTTAGTACTAAACTGCCTCTGACACCAACTGTTACGCCCCGACCCCAGTTACCCAGAGTCAGTGCATTATTGCGTAACATTGGCATGATCACAAAAGATCAAGTCTCGAAAGACCGACTAGTTTAGTAGCCTTAGAAACAATAGATTCATTCATAAATGTTACATTACATCATAAAGTGAAAAACTAATATAAAAAAGTCTCCATAGTCCACACTCATACCCTCTTCTGACTATCCCTAAAGGTAATTATAAAATACTTCATCACATCCTAGAAGATATTAAAACATTGAAAGGGGTGAGCTCAGATGCTCAGTAAGGATAACAATATTGTGGAAGTTTTCATAAATAAACATTAACAGTTAAGGCAATGTATAACTAAAACAAAAGCCTTTTAAACTCGATCTTCATCATAATATGGAAAAAGTAAAATGAAATAATTCTATTTACTTATTCACATGGATATTCTATTGTTCGAATAATCACATGCAATATCAATAACCATTTTTATAATGATGGAATGCATAATGCCAGACTATCATAACCACGTAGCCAAGGCCTCGTGCCAAGACTAAAAATAAGATTTTGTCATGGCCTCGTTCCAAGACACTAGTTTTTCTCAGGAGACATACCGATGCATTGAGGAGATATAGATGGCTCCACCCATCACTTATTATGTCCAATGCATTCCTCATAAAAATAGGATTAAACATATCATAAACCATAACAATATCATATCACATAAAACATGCATAAAGGAAACATAACAATTCCACATTTCAAAACAAGATATAAATACAACACATTGATATAATTACGACACTTTGAAAACCATTTTCAATACCAAAATAAAAGAAAATTAAAACCTGGTATTTATTTTTCATTTTAAAAAAGTTATGGCTTGTAGAGGAAGCCGAAACCCAAATAATGGACACGGCGGCGAAGAATTCGTTGTCACTGCATACGTACGACAAAAAAACATTCCTTTTTTCATTTAGTAATACACTTTGAATAAAAATATTCCTTATTAATCAACTTAAAAGTCAATGGGGTTTATACAACGCATAAAAGAAATTTGTGTATAAAACAAAATATGCCTAAATGAATGGAGATTGAGACGAAGTGCCTTACAAAGAACATTTTTTAAAATAAAATAGATATATTATGTGTATTCACTATAAGTACACATAAATAAACTAGAAATACAAGATAGGACATAATAATATCATGACATAATTTGAAAGTAGATGATTAACCCAAAGAATGGAAATGGGGTTAAGAAGTTCCCTTACCTCATGTCCGACATGACTCGATCGTTCTTTAATCTCCTGAATAATAAACTAGAGTTAATTTATATTTTATTAAGAACCTTTTTCATGTTCATTATTCCTTTTATATCACTTAATACCATGTTATGAACATTATTTAATTATATAAGTTAATAACGGTCAATTTTTTGATATTTGGTACTTGAGTCAAAAATAAACATCTTTTAATTACAAGTTGTTCATGTGCTGAAATATCCTTTATATCAAGAATTATATTCACGATTTATATATCATATATAATATATATATCCAGTATATACGTTTATTCATAATATTACGTAACTTTTAGAAGTAAGAAATGAAATGCACCGTTCATGGAGACGGTAAGCCGTACGTACGCATGAACGCTACTTTCATTTATATTTCGTATTTAATGGAATGAAATTATAATTATATACAGTTATAATATAATTAAAGTATAATATAACATATAATAACATTTATTCCATCCTTTATACGTCCCACATATGACATTAACGATTCAAATCACTTTGAGGGGCGGTAGTCCGCACTTCCTAAAATGAAATTATTGCGTTTACCCATAATGGAAATCACAAAGGTATGCCATAAATGAAAAATAAAGAATAATAAGTAAAACAAAAACATAATATATATCATATATATAATTAGTGTCATCATAATGGCCACCATGAGAGGTGTTAAGAGAATATTGAACAATCATCGTTTCGTGAGGCAGTAATTCGCCACCCACAGAAATAGTATGTTCTTTAACAATTAGACGAAGGTGTGTGTAAGTGTAAATAAAATCATTCTCATAAAAATATACAAGTATATTTATTATTCTAGTGTTGTTACAAATGAATGGAATAAAAAGATTTTAATGGGTTGGAGAAGCTAAATGAAACATAAGAGAAGACATTACCTTAAAATCGGGTAACTCTTTTTGATTTGAGCCAAAGGCTTCCTTGGGAAGAGTTTTTCCCAAAGTGATACTTCTAGGAGTAAGAGAGGGATTTTGGGATAGTATTTGGTCAGAGGTTGGCCGAGCCAAATGGCTTGGATGGTGTGAATAAGGTGGGAGTGGTGGGGGCCTTTTATAAGAGGAGAGGAGGGGCACTCTTGGAAAGTAATGAAATGTTACTTTATTATATAATGCGTTTCGGATTTTAAAGGTCCCACACTTACATATTTCAAGGATAAGGTGATAAGGGTTCGAAATATACTCATAAAATAGTCTTTGGACAAGTGTAATTCATAGATTTTACATTATACATCCATTTTATTAAAATCGTTAATTAATGACGTAATCGCTGCATCATCATGGTGTCATAAATAAATTATTTTATTTAATGTCTAAAAATAAAAAATATCATTATGTAGGAAATCTTTTTATCTTGATAATGAATTTTTATAGTCAAATATATGACTTGTATAACCCCATTTAAAAAAAATTTAGTACAACAACTCATGTTTGTGACATTTTTATTTTAACATTAAATAAAATGTTTTTAATGTCATTTTTCTAACAAAGTGGCTCCATGGGGTCCCCAAGTTGACCCATGGATTTTCGTGGTCGGAAATGACTCATGAAATAGAGGTAGGAAAGGTTTGAAGGTCATTTATATTATTATAACATTATCTTTACCTTAAATTATACTAATTATCTTTAATCGCGATTAGTTAAACTTAAAAGTTACTATTCGCCAAAAAAATATTTTAATCGCATTGAACCACATTTAACTTCATAATGAAAACCATTTATGTCGGATTTTTGAAAATCAAATCACAGAAGTGGTAAAATTTCATTTAAACGAAAAATCAGTTTTTTAACTACCACTTATCGGTTTCATTATTCATCAAAAATTGATGTTTTTCAGAACAATGCAAAAATTTCACCCTCAGATATAATTGATATTCCGAATTAAAAAATGATTTCTATTTTAAAAAATTCCAAACATATAAGTTGCATTAATTAATTTTATAACTAATTCCCACTGTCACAACAAATAGCGAGTTTTAATGAAACAATATATATCAAAAGATTGACAATTGTTTATGTCAAATTTCAAAGTGAAATTAATTCTATTGAACACCATTGGATAAAATGGTAAAAATATATTCTAATTATACTTCAAAACCACTCAATAGTATAATTTATCACTATAAATTATTTTTATTAAAAAATTTGTTTTTAAGTATTTTTCACTATTCATAAAAATTGGAAGTTCTCAGAAAATTACAAAAAATTCAACTTAGGATAATTTCTATATTACTAATACAAAAATGATGTCCATTTTAAAATATAAAATTTATATAATTATAAAAAATTGGTATTACTATTCATAACGGATACTTTGATTAGTCGTGGTGTGTTACAATCTCGAACTTGCGTGCAATGCAAGCTATTGCATTATTGAAAGAGAAGCGTATCATGAAAGCTCATGGTGTTACATTCTCCTCTGCTTTAATAAATTGCATCCTCACAATTTGAAATTTTTATTTGAAAATAAAAGGTTGAAAATATAAAATTCCTTTGTGGAAAACCCACATCGGAAATAAGGTTAATAAAAATATAACTTTAAAAGAAAGAAAGAAAAGTACAAAGGTCACCCGAGATAGCCCATACTATGATTATATGAAAATATGTATATGGAAGAAAAAAAACCATCAATGTCTGATGGAGAGTTGTAGAAAATAGGATTAGGAGAATGTTAACCACAAGAAAATCAAAAACATGTGATTGGTTAAACGGTCATTGAATCCCCAGTTAAAAAAGTTAACCGACAACATTTTTGTTTTAAGTTAACATTCATAATGTTGAGGAATTTATTTAAGGGATTTACTATGATTGTAAGGAAATATACTTACCTATCATATAGACTTTCATTATTTAATAAATTTTTACCACAAACCAATCTTTAACTCCAAATCGTAACAGAAATAAAAAATATTCTATTTATCTTAATTTTATAAGGTTCCAAATATTACCACATACCATTTAGATTAGGAAAACTATTTTGTAATAACCAGGGACATCCTGTAGGCTAGTGGTAAGTAATAAAGGCATGCCGCACTATGGTTGTGGGTTCGATTCCTGCAGCTTTGTCCAATGCGACGGGTTATCCCCCGACCTACAGTTTGTCCTTTTCCTAAAACTACAGTATTATCATATTCCAAAAATAATATTCAGAAATGTTTTAACCATAAACAATACTATCCAAAGATCAACTTAATCCATTCCAACCTTTATATTTATCAAAAATACTTCTTCCCAACTCACTGTCCAAATTTTATAAGGAAGTTAAACATAATGAAGATCTTTTTTTACACGTAACAACATGTGAACACCTTCATCATGTATTCTTTTAAAACACTATGACATACTAAATTACCAGAAATCCTTATTTATTACATTCATGATCCCTTATTCCTTATAGAATACTAGATATACTCCTTCTATCCAAAAATGTATACAAATCATTAATCGGTTTCAAGGATGTTAAGAATATCCAATGTAATTTATCCAAATCAATCATGTATTATTCCAAAATCACTATCTTGGTATCAGAACCATATTATGGTTTATCTTTCTCTCAACCACATATTTTCCAAAAATTTAACCTTCCGTGGAGTCACTTTTCTTGGTTCCTCACAGTCTCAAGTCCTTAATGAAATAGTACTGCAGTACAATCCTTATATACACCATAATTATTATAACCAGTACATCATTGATACAAAACTCAAATGACAAAATTCTTTAATGACAACATAAGAACACTAATCATTTCTCCTCATCAGTGGTATTGTCATAACTTTATTATTATTCAATAAAAACATTTGGGGAATACTCTGATGATTTGGACATTGGTTTGCGTAGTGTCCCCACTCCTTGCAGATAAAGCATTGTACATTTGAAACCTTTTTCTTACACTTGCAGTAATGTACTTGGTGTCATTTTTTTCCACACTTATAACAAACTCCCACTCCCTTCTGGCAAGTTCCAAGGTGTTTCGTACCACAGTTATCACATATAGGAAATTTCTTCTTTCCCCTCATCCCTTTATACATCATTCTCTCTTCCATCCTTTTCGTCTCTTGCTTCGCTTCAACGCCATAGGACTCAGAGAATTCTTTACTAATCTTATTAAAACATGATACTATTTCTTCATATGTTGAGAACACATGGGAGACTATTTCCCTTCTAAATGTTGGCTTAATACCGTGAAAGATGCGATGCTTCTTATTCATTGGATCATACGTATTGCTGGAGTTCACATTCCTTCTACTGGGCGCCATTTCTATACAGTTATATAAACTAGGTTAGTTTATGAATTGCAATGAATATTTCCAAACTTTAAAAATACTTAATGTAAATTGAACAGTTTATGGATATAATCAATAATCATAAGAATGTTTTCGTTGATGAAGCATATACTCGTAAACCCTACATAACGGTTTGTAAAGAAAATGAGAATTATCCTAAGGAAATCCCCTAAGACTGTCGTAACCAAGAGTGCAGCAAGGCCCGTTGTTGTGCACCAGTTCCTGTTTGAGTCTATCTCAAAGCAGTGTTTTCGGGTTTTACCCCTATGTACATCTGTGCTAGAGCCACCTCTACGTGCTCGTATCCAGACAGGGATGTATTTCTCGGAAACTCACAAAAATCTATATAATACCAAAATTATAGGAAGTTCTTCTATACTAATCCTCAAAGTCTATCTTAGGACTGTGTTCTCTAATCATAGTTTATCTAAATCTATCTTCCAAGGATAGTACTAAACTGCCTCTGATACAAACTGTAACGCCCCGATCCTAGTTACCCAGAGTCAGTGCATTATTGGGTAACATTGGCATTATCATAAAAGATCAATTCTCGAAGGACTGATTAGTTTAGTAGCCTTAGAAACACTATATACATTCATAAGTGTTACATTACATCATAAAGTGAAAAACTTCAATAACAAAGTCTCCATAGTCCACACACATATCCTCTTCTGACTATCCCTACAGTTCATTCATAAAATACTTCTTCACATCCTGGAAAATATTAAAACATTGAAAGGGGTGAGCTCAGATGCTCAGTAAGTATAACAATATTGCAGAAGCTTTCATAAAAAAACATTAACATTTAAGGAAATGTATAACTAAAACAAAATCCTTTTAAACATTAACTTCAACATAATATGGAAAAAGTAAAATGAAATAATTCCATTTAATTATTCACATGGATATTCTACTGGTCGAATAATGAAATGCAATATCAATAACCACTTTCATAATGATGGAATACATAATGCCAGACTATCATAACCACGTAGCCAAGGTCTCGTGCCAAGACTACAAATAAGATTTTGTCAAAGCCTCGTGCCAAGAAACTAGTTTGTCTAATGAGACCTACCGATGCATCGAGGAGTTATAGTGGTCTCCACCCATCACTTATTATGTCCAATGCATTCCTCATATGAATAGGTTTAAACATATCATAAACCATAACATAATCATATCACATAAACCATACATAAAGGAAACATAAAATTTCCACATTTCAATCACAATATATAAATACAACACATTGATATAATAAAAACACTTTCAAATCCATTTTCAATACCAAAATAAAAGAAATTTAAACATGGTATTTATTTTTCATTTAAAAATAGTTATGGATTTTAGAGGAAGCTGAATCCCAAATAATGGTCACGGTGGCAGAGAAGTCATTGTCGTCGCATACGTACGAAAAAAAATTCCTTTTTGTCATTCCGTAAAACACTATGAATAAAAAGATTCCTTTTGAGTAAACGTAAAAGTCAAAGGGGTTTATACACCGTATAAAAGAAAATTGTGTATAAAACAAAATATGCCTCAATGAATGGAGATTGAGACGAAGTCCCTAACAAAGAAATTTTTTTAAAATAAAATATATATTTTATGTGTATTCACTATATGTACACATAATGAAAGTACAAATACAATATAGGACATAATAATATCATGACATAATTTGAAAGTAGGATATTAACCCAAATAATGGAAATTGGGTTAAGAAGTTCCCTTACCTCGTGTCCGACTTGACTCGATCATTCTTTAATCTCCGGGATAATAAACTAGAGTTAATTTCTATTTTATTAAGAACCTTTTTCATGTTCATTATTCCTTTTATATCACTTATTACCATGTTATGAACATTATTTAATTATTTAAGTTAATAACGGCCATTTTGTCGATCTTTGGTACTTAAGTCAAAAATAAACATCTTATAATTACAAGTTGTTCATGTGGTAAAATATCCTTTATATCCAGAATTATATTAATGATTTATATATTATATATATCATATATATCCAGTATATACGTTCATTCAAAATATTACGTAACATTTATAAGTAAGAAATGAAATGCCCCGTTCATGGAGACGGTAAGCTGTACGTACGCAGGAACGCTACTTTCATTTCTATTTCATATTTAATGGAATTAAGTTATAATTATATAAAGGTATAATATAATAAGAGTATAATATAATGTATCATAACATTAACTCCATCCATTATACACCCCACATATGGCATTAATGATTCAAATCACTTTGAGGGGGCGGTAGTCCGCACTTGGTAAAATGAAATTAACGTGATTACCCATATTGGAAATCATAAAGGTGTGCCATAAATGAAAAATAGAGAATCATAAGGAAAACAAAAAAATAATATATATCATATATAAAAATAGTGTCATCATAATGGCCACCATGAGAGGTGTTAAAAGAAGATTGAACAATCTTCATTTCGTGAGGCAGTAAGTCACCACCCACAGAAATAGTATGTTCTTTAACCATTAGACGAAGGTGTGTGTAAGTGTAAATAAAATACTTATCATAAAAATATCCAAGTATATTTACGATACTGGCGTTGTTAAAAATGAAATGAATAAAAAGAGTTTAAGGGGTTGGAGAATCAAAATGAAACATAAGAGAAGACATTACCTTAAAATCGGGTAACTCTTTTTGATTTCAGCCAAAGGCTTCCTTGGGAAGAGTTCTGCCCAAAGTGAGGCTTCTAGGAGTAAGAGAGGGAATTTGGGATAGTATTTGGTCAGAGTTTGGCCACTCCAAATGGCTTGGAAGGTGTGAATAAGTTGGTAGTGGTGGGGGCCTTTTATAAGAGAAGAGGAGGGGCACTCTTGGAAAGTAATGAAATGTTACTTTATTATATAATGAGTTTCGGAATTTAAAGGTCCCAAACATATATATTTCGAGGATAAGGTGCTAATGGTTCTAAATATACTCATACAATAGGATTTGGACAAGTTTAATTCAATGATTTTACATTATACATCCATTTTATTTAAATCGTTAATTAATGGGGTAATCATTGCATCATCATGGTGTCATAAATAAATTAATTTATTTAATGTATAAAAATAAAAAATATCATAATGTTGGATATCTTTTTAACTTTATAATGAATATTTATAGTCAAAAATTTGACTTGTATAACCCCATTTAAAAATATTTTTAGTAAAACAACTCATGTTTGTGACATTTTTATTTTAACATTAAATAAAAAGTTTTTAATGACATTTTCCTACCAAAGTGGCTCCATGGGGTCCCCTAGTATACCCATGGATTGTCATGGCCGGCCATGACTCATCCAATAGAGGTAGGACAATTTTAATGGTCATTTCATATTATTATAACATTATCTTTACCTTAAATTACACTAATTACCTTTAATCGCGATTAATTAAACTTAAAAGTTACTATTCACGAAAAAATTATTTTACTCCCATTGAACCACATTTTACTTCATAATGTCAACCATATATGTCGGATTTTTGAAATTCAAATCATAGAAGTGGTAAAATTTCATTTAAAGGAAAAATCAGTTTTTTAACTACAACTCAGTGGTTTCACTATTCATCAAAAATTGACTTTTTTCAGAATAATCCCAAAATTTCACCCTAAGCTATAATTCATATTCCGAATTCAAAAATGATGTTTATTTTAAAAAATTTCAAACATATATGTTTCATTATTTAATTTTATAAATAATTCCCGTTGTCACAACAAATTGCGTGTTTTAAAGAAACAATATATATCAAAAGATTGACAATTGTTTATGTCCAATTTTAAAGTGAAATTAATTCTAATGAACACCATTGGATAAAATGGTAAAAATATATTCCAATTATACTTCAAAAACACTCAATATTATAATTTATCACTATGAATTTTTTTGATTAAAAATGTTGTTATTAAGTATTTTTCACTATTCATAAAAAATTGGAAGTTCTCATAAAATCACAAAAAATTCAACATAAGATAATTTCGATATTAAGAATACAAAAATGAAGTCCATTTTGAAATATAAAATTTATATAATTTTAATAAGTTGGTATTACTATTTATAACAGCTACTTTGATTAGTCGCGGTGTGTTACAATCTCGAACTTGCGTACAATCCAAGCTATTGCATTATTGAAAGGGAAGCGTATCATGAAATCTCGATGTGTTACATTTTCCCCTCCTTCAATAAATTGCGTCCTTGTAATTTGAAATTTTCCTTTGAAAATAAAATGTTGAAAATAGAAATTACCTATGTGGAAAACCCACATCGGAAATAAGTTTAATAAAAATATAACATTAAAAGAAAGACAGATCAGTACAAAGGTCACCCGAGATAGCCCATAATAGGATTATATGAAAATAAGGATATGGAAGAAAAAAACCATCAAGGTCTAATGGAGAGTTGCAGAAAACAGGATTTGGAGAAAGTTATCCACAAGAAAATCACAAACTTTTGATTGGTTAAACGGTCAATGAATCCCCAGTTGGAAAAGTTAACCAACAACGTTTTTGTTTTAAGTTACCATTCATAAAGTTGAGGAATTTATTTAAGGTATTTACTA
Organism: Viscum album; assembly: GCA_963277665.1. Taxonomy (NCBI): domain Eukaryota; kingdom Viridiplantae; phylum Streptophyta; class Magnoliopsida; order Santalales; family Viscaceae; genus Viscum; species Viscum album. The sequence goes on along the minus strand of OY728121.1, from coordinate 1,146,104,279 downwards.
AGAACGTAAGGAAATATACTTACCTGTCATGTAGACTTTCATTATTTAATAAATTTTTACCACAAACCAATATTTCACTCCAAATGGTAACAGAACTCAAAAATATTCTATTTATCTTAATTGTATAAGGTTCCAAATATTACCACATACCATTTAGATTAGAAAAAATATTTTTTAATAACCAGGGACTTCTTGTAGGCTAGTGGTAAGTAATAAAGACCTGTCGCACTATGGTTGTGGGTTCGATTCCAGCATCTTTTTCCGACGTGACAGGTTATCCCCCGACCTACAGGTTGTCCTTTTCCTAAAACTACAGTATTATAATATTTCGAAAATAATATTCAGAAATGTTTTAACCTTAAACAATGATATCGAAAGATAAACTTAATCCATTCCATCCTTTGTAGTTATCCAAAATACTTCTTCCCAACTCACTATCCAAATTTTATAAGGAAGGTAAACATAATAAAGAACATTTTTTACACGTAACAACATGTGAACACCTTCTTCATGTATTCTTTTAAAACACTACAACATACTGAATTTCAATAAATCCTAATTGATTAAATTCATGATTAGTTATTCTTTATATAATACTAGATATACTCCTTCTATCCAAAAATGTATACAAATCATTAATCAGTTTCAAGGATGTTAAGAATATCCAATATAATTTATCCAAATCAATCATGTATTATTACAAAATCACTATCTCGGTATCAGAACCATATTATGGTTTATCATTCACTCAACCACATATTTTCCAAAAATTTAACCTACTGTGGAGTCACATTTCTTGGTTCCACACAATCTCAAGTCCTTGATTAAATAGTACTATAGTACAATCCTTATATACTCCATAATTATTATAATCATTACATCATTGATACAACACTCAAATGACAAAATTCTTTAATGACAACATAATAACACTAATCATTCCTCCTCATCAGTGGTATTATCATATCTTTATTATTATTCAATAACATCATTTGGGGCATACTCTGATGATTTGGACATTGGTTTGCGTAGTGTCCCCACTCCTTGCTGATAAAGCATTGTACATTTGAAACCTTTTTCTTACCCTTCCAGTCATGTATTTGGTGTCATTTTTCTCCACATATATAACAAACTCACATTCCCTTCAGGCATGTTCCAAGGTGTTTCTTCCCACAATTATCACATATTGGAATATTATTCTTTCCCCTCGTCCCTTTATACATCATACTCTCTTCCATCCTTTTCCTTTCTTGCTTCGCTTCAAAGCCATAGGACTCAGAGAGTTATTTACTTATCTTATTAATACATGATACCATTTCTTCATATGATGAGAACACATGGGAGACTATTTCCCTTCTAAATGTTGGCTTAATACCGGGAAAGATGCGATCCTTCTTACTCTTTGGATCATACATATTGCTGGAGTTCACATTCCTTATACTGGGCACCATTTCTATACAATGGCATAAACTAGGCTAGTTTATGGATTTCAATGAATAATTCCAAACTTGAAAAATACTTAATGTAAATTGAACGGTTTATGGATATAATCCATAATCATAAGTATTTTTTCGTTGAGGAAGCATATACTCATAAACCCTACATAATGGTTTGTAAAGAAAATGAGAATTATCCTAAGAAAATTCCTCGGGTGTGTCATAACCAAGAGTGCAGCAAGGCCCGTTGTCATGCACCAGTTCCCGTTCGAGTCTAGCTCAAAGCGGTGTTTTCGGGTTTTACCCCTAGGTACATCTGTGCCAGAGCCGCCCCTACCTGTTCGTATCCAGACAGGGATGTATTTCTCGGATACTCACAAAATCACTATAATACCAAAATTCTAGGAGGTTCTTCTATATTAATCCTCAAATTCTATCTTAGGACTATGTGCTCTAATAAGAGTTTATCTAAATCATGCTTCCAAGGTAAGTACAAAATTTCCTCTGATACCAACTGTAATGCCCCAACCCCAGTAACCCAGAGTTGGTGCATTATTGCGTAACATTGGCATGATCACAAAAGATCAAGTCTCGAAAGACCGATTAGTTTAGTATCCTTAGAAACACTAGATACATTTCTAAATGTTACATTACATCATAAAGAGAAAAAGTACAATAACAAAGTCTCCATAGTCCACACTCATATCCTCTTCTGACTATCCCTAAAGTTTATTCATAAAATACTTCTTCACATCCTGGAAACTATTAAAACATTGAAAGGGGTGAGCTCAGATGCTCAGTAAGGATAACAATATTTCGACAGCTTTCATAAATAAACATTAACATTTAAGGAAATGTATACCTAAAACAAAAGCCTTTTAAAATTGAACTTCAACATAATATGGAAAAACTAAAATTAAATAATTCCATTTACTTATTCACGTGGATATTCTACTGGTCGAATAATCACATGTAATATCAATAACCACTTTCATAAGGATGGAATGCATAATGCCAGACTATCATAACAACGTAGCCAAGGCCTCGTGCGAAGACTACAAATAAGATTTTGTCAAGGCCTCATGCAAAGAAATTAGTTTGTCTCATGAGACCTACCGATGCATTGAGGGGCTATAGCGTGCTCCACCCGTCACTTATTAAGTCCAATTCATTCCTCATATGAATAGGTTTAAACATATCATAAACCATAACATAATCATATCACATAAAAGATACATAATGGAAACATAAAATTTCCACATTTCAATCACAAGATATAAATACAACACATTGATATAATAAAAACACTTTCAAAACCATTTTCAATACCACAATAAAAGAAAATTAAAACTTGGTATTTATTTTTCATTTAAATAAAGTTATGGCTTGTAGAGGAAGCCGAAACCCAAATAATGGTCACGGCGGCAGAGAAGTGAGTGTCGCCTCATACGTATGACAAAAAAACTTTCCTTTTTTTCATTTAGTAAAATACTTTTAATAAAATGATTCATTTTGAATAAAAGTAAAAGTCAAAGGGGTTTATACACCGTATAAAAGAAATTTGTGTATAAAACAAAATATGCCTCAATGAATGGAGATTGAGATGATGCCCCTTACAAAGATTTTTTTTAAAAAGATAGATCTATTATGTGTATTAACTATAAGTACACATAAAGAAAGTACAAATACAAGATATGAAATAATAATATCATGACATAATTTGAAAGTAGGAGATTATCCCAAAGAATGGAAATTGGGTTAAGAAGTTCTGTTACCTCTTTCCCGACATGACTCGATCGTTCTTTAATATTCTGATTAATAAAATAGAGTTAATTTCTATTTTATTAAGAACCTTTTTCATGTTAATTATTCCTTTTATATCACTTATTACCATGTTATGAACATTATTTAATTATTTAAGTTAATAACTGTCATTTTGTCGATCTTTGGTACTTGAGTCAAAAATAAACATCGTATAATTACAAGTTGTTCATGTGGTGAAATATACTTTATATACAAAAATATATTCATGATTTATATATCATTTATATCATATATAACCAGTATATATTTTCATTCATAATATTACGTAACATTTAGAAGTAATAAATGAAATGCACCGTTCATGGAGACGGTAAGCCGTACGTACGCATGAATGCTACTTTCATTTCTATTTCGTATTTAATGGAATGAAATTATAATTATATAAAGGAATAATATAATTAAAGTATAATATAATTTATAATACCATTTAATCCATCCTTTATACATCCCACATATGGAATTAACGATTCAAATCACTTTGAGGGGGCGGAAGTCCGCACTTCCTAAAATGAAATTATTGCGTTTACCCATAATGGAAATCATAAAGGTATTCCATAAATGAAAAATACATAATCATAAAGGAAACAAAATCATAATATATATCATATATAAAAATATTGTCATCATAATGGCCACCATGAGAGGTGTTAAAAGAATATTGAACAATCATCGTTTCGTGAGGCAGTAATTCGCCACCCACCGAAACAATATGTTCTTTAACAATTAGAAGAAGGTGTGTGCCAGTGTAAATAAAATCATTCTCATATAAACATCCAAGTATATTTAGGATTCTTGTTTTGTTACAAATTAAAGGAATAAAAAGAGTTTATGGGGTTGGATAAGCGAAAGGAAACATAAGAGGAGACATTACCTTAAAATCAGGTAACTCTTTTGGATATGACCCAAAGGCTTCCTTGGGATGAGTTCTGCCCAATGTGAGGTTTCTAGGAGTAAGAGAGGGAAGTTGGGATAGTTTTTGGGAAGAGTTTGGCCATGCCAAATGGCATCTATGGTGTCAATAAGGTGGTAGTGGTGGGGGCCTTTTATAAAAGGAGAGGAGGGGCACTCTTGGAAAGTAATGAAATGATACTTTATTATAAAATGAGTTTCGGATTTTAATGGTCCCACACTTATATATTTCTAGGCTAAGGTGATAAGGGTTATAAATATACTCATACAATAGGCTTTGGACAAGTGTAATTCATATATTTTACATTATCCTTCCATTTTATTAAAATCGTTAATTAATGAGGTAATCGCTGCATCATCATGGTGTCATAAATAAATAAATTTATTTAATGTATAAAAATAAAAAATATCATGATATAGTATATATTTTAATCTTTCTAATGGATATTTATAGTAAAAAATATTACTTGTATAACCCCATTTGAAAATTGTTTTAGTAAAACAACTCATGTTTGTGACATTTTTATTTTAACATTAAATAAAAAGTTTTTAATGTCATTTTCCTACCAAAGTGGCTCCATGGGGTCCCCATGTTGAACCATGGATTGTGTTGGTCGTCCATTACTCATCCAATAGAGGTAAGACAAGTTTAATGGTCATTTCATATTATTATAACATTATCTTTACCTTAAATTACACTAATAACCTTTAATCACGATTAATTAAACTTAAAAGTTACTATTCACCAAAAAATTATTTTAATCCCATTGAACCACATTTTACTTAATAATGAAAACCATGTATGTCTTATTTTTTAAAATAAAATTACAGAAGTGGTAAAATTTCATTTAAATGAAAAATCGGGTTTTTAACTACCAATTAGTGGTGTCACTATTCATCAAAAATTGATGTTTTTCAGAATAATGCCAAAATTTCACCCTATGATATAATTGATATTCCAAATTCAAAAATGACGCCTATTTTAAAAAATTACAAACATTTAACTTGCATTAATTAATTTTATAACTAATTCCCGTTGTCACAACAAATAGCTTGGTTTGAAAAAACAATATATATCAAAAGATTGGCAATTGTTTATGTCCAATTTTAAAGTGAAATTAATTATAATGAACACCATTGGATAAAATGGTAAAAATATATTTTAATTATATTTTAAAACCACTCAATAGTATAATTTATCACTATAAATTATTTTGATTAAAAAGTTGTTTTTAAGTATTTTTAACTATTCATAAAAAATTGGAAGTTCCCAGAAAATTAAAAAAAATTCAACTTAGGATAATTTAGATATTATGAATACAAAAATGAAGTCCATTTTGAAATATAAAATTTATATAATTTTAAAAATTCTATATTACTATTCATAACGGCTACTTTGATTAGTCGTGGTGTGTTACAATCTCTAACTTTCGTACAATGCAAGCAATTGCATTATTGAAAGAGAAACGTATCGTGAAAGATCAGAGTGTTACATCATGGATCTAATGAATCAATTGTAATAGAATCTAGATAAAGGGTGCATATGCCCAAGTTAATCAACTTGGGGTGGAACATTCATCTTCATTAAAAAGATAGATATGCCAATATGCCTTTTCACTATTGTCATGAGATATACAAGATCATGATATAGAACCTAAATAATTTACCATCTATTTGTAGCTTGTTCGATCAGCTACGTGGGGCCCAATTCTTCTCCAATGTGGATCTTTAGTTGGGGAATTATCAGGAAAGGGTAAATGAGGATATCTCTGTGACTACTTTCTGTATGAGGTATAGAAACTTTTAGATCATAACAATACCATTCATACCCACTATTTGTCAATAAAGAATCATATAATTGATTAATATAGTCTTTAGATATTTCCCCAAAAAATTTGAGGTAGTAAATATAGATGATATTATTATATACATTAAATGTAATGAAGATCATGAGGATAAATAATCAATTTGGTAAACAACATATGAAAGGAGAATACATATGAAATGTGTGTAAAATGATTTTTGGTTGATGTAAGTCTCATTATGGGGATATATTATCTCATGTAATAGGATATATATTGACCCAAAAATGAAAAATGTAATTTTTGTATGGATTATGTCATTATATGCGAATTAAATGCACAGTTTCCTTCAATTAGTTGGGTACTTTAGTTGATCTGTGATAAATTTATCATTATTTTTAAAACCTCCAAGAAAACTTACTCAAAAATGAGTCTTGTTTATTTTGAATATTGAATGTAATGTGAACTAGAAGTAGTTGAAAAAGAGTATTATCCCTACAAGTGTACATAATATATCCAAAAGTGAGTAACTTTTTGGGTATATACTTATGCATTGAATGTGTTCATAAGTAGTTTACTAATGATGAATGAAATTTTTACAACCTATGAATTAATTAAATTTAAATTTCATGAATAAAATTATCAAAAATATGATCAGGATTTAGCTTCAATGATCTTCATACTCAAAATTTCAAAACATTATCACTTTGTGGAGAAGTGTGAAATATATACAGATCATAAGAGCTTCAAATAGATTTTAGAATAGAAAGAGTTGAATATTGACCAATGAATATGGTTACAGATGATTAAGAACTATAATAACTCAATCCATTACTATCATGGGATAGAAAATAATGTTGAAGAAACTCTACGTAGAAAGAGTCCGATAATATTATCATTGATGAGAATTGAGATGAATATGATCATCTTAGACACGAAAAGGATGGACATGGAAATCATAATGGAAATAATATCAACAATAATTTCCCAAATGATTACTCAACCATACATTCTAGATATGATAAATAATTATCGATGATATGATATCAATAACCTAAGTAATGTAGATTATATAAGAAAAGGTTATTCCTTAATGTGGAAAATTAATGAAGAAATAGTTGTAATATTTTGTTCAAGACTATGTTTACACTATTATATTATGTTAATGAATGATTTTTTGGATGATTTAAAAATATTGACATTGTACATTTATCTAGGGATAAAAAAGATGTAATGAGATCTCTAATGGCACAATTTGTGGGATAATATGAAGAAGGTGATCGTCAAATATATATCAAGATGAATTATATGTCAATAAGTGAAGTGTGAAAGGAAAAAATACAAGAGTATGATTCACCCTATACCCATAACTAATTCAAAATATAAAAACATAACCATTGAATTAACAATTGGTCTTCAAAAAACATTAATATAAGTTAATAATATATTGTTAGTGGTGGATATTCTTTCAAATAATGCTCAGTTAATTAAAATTTGATGGGACTGCTCACTTGATCAACATGTAAGGATATACATTATATAAGAGGTGAGGTTTCATAGAACACCACTATTGAATTTATCTTATTGAGATCCAAGATTTAACTCCATGTTCTAGAAGAGCCTACAAAATGCTATAAATAGTGAGTTGGTCTTCATCATGTCCAGTCTATGTGGACTATCTATACACTTGATGACATATTGTACAATGATCAATTGACTTTAACGGTGAATGGGAGCAACATATTTCTCTCATTGAGCTCTCATAAAATAATAGTTTCAACTAAAGAATCCAAATGTTCCCCTATGAAGCCGACTATGGGAAAAGGTGTAGAACACCTTCATGTATGGATGATGGTGGAGAACACAAATCTCGCTATCTTAAAATGGTTTAGTAAATGGTAGAAAATATCAAAACCATTTATCATCACATTATGGCTGCTCAGATTCAAAAAAATAGGAGTGTTTCCCATAAGGTAGGATACCTAGAGTTTGAGGATGGAAATAATGTATTCCTCCACATATCTTCATTGATGAATTTCATGAAATTTGTGAAAATGGAAAATATTATTCAAAGATACATATGTCATGTTGAGTTCATTGATTACATCAGAGTGGGGGCCGATATACTAGGATTACCTCCTAACCTATCTAAAGTACTTGATCTAATACATGTATCCCTCATGAGGAAGTACACACTAGAACCCTCACATGTAATCAATCAATAGGTGTTATCATTAGAGAATCATATTTCATATTAGGAGTATCCCCTGAAGATCATATATCATACACATAATGTTCTATGAAATAATAAAATTCACCTATTAACATTAATTAGAAAAAAACATAAGTTTAATAAAATGGAATCGGAACCCTATGAGGTTATGAAAAGAAAATTCCATCATCATTTTTATTGTGTGAAATAAAAATTTCATGGGTGAAATCAATAAATGGTGGAAGATTTTAACAACCAAAATGATTAAAAATAAAATTCCAATTGTGGTTGAATTAAATTTCTTTATTACGCATTATGTTTATTGAAAAAACATGTAATTACGTGGTTTTATTTTATAATATTAGATTTTGAAGTCCAATAATAATCATAACCATTGTTAATGTATCCATTTATTATTGGTCAAATGAATACTATTAATAAAGGGTTTTGATAGATCCAATTATTGGAGAAAAAGGAAGTGATTGACTGAACTAGTTCGATCATATCCAATGTAGCCCGTTTTTAGTGAATACTATGGAGATGGAGTCATTGGGATTTTACCATGACCAATACTAAGCCAGGATCAATGAAATAAATCCTGGTAAAAATAATTAATAGGATAAGTTCAAGCTAATTGATATCACAAACTAAACCATGTACGTCAAACAACCCCATGAATGTCTGACCATCATGCACCATACCATTAGGGCGTTCAAATATGTAATAAAATTCTACATAAAAGTACCCATATAATATGAAAATTTATATTTTTTTAATAAATTAATATGTATATTTTATTATTATTATTGTTACAAAAAATGGCTTTGATTCGCAAAAACATCGATGATATTTTTGTGTAATATATAATTTCAATTAAAACACATATTTTGATAAATTAATTAATATTATTAATAAATAATATATTAATATATATTTTTATTATATAATATTGATTATGTATTATAGATAATATTATTTTTTGAGGTGAAAATTAATATTTATATGTGTTCGAAAATAGTTAGTTTCGAAAATCCCATCATTTCTCAATAGATGAATATTCATATTTTAGAAGTTAAAATTAACATATTTAGAAAATTATAAATATAAAATAAATATTTTTTTTGGAATCATAATCTAAAAATTTATTATATGGTGAAAGTTTCTGAATTTTCTGAGATAGTCAAAATTTCAGGTGAAAATTATATAGTGTAAATATACATTATGTATTATGACATCATGATGACCCAAAATTTATGTAAATAAGAATATAAATGGTGTAAAATAAAAAATATATATTTTACATGTAAATTAATGTGATTTTATGTTAATTTACTGATTTTATAATGCATAAATGAAACCTTGAAAACCGATAATTTATTTAATGTTTTAAAATCATTTATTTTAGAACATGACTCACTTCCACAACACCAGGAATAATATTTTAGTAATTTCTAACTATTTAAATATTAATTAACTAAAACCCCTCCTCCATGGTATAAATAACATGGAAAACCATGGTATGGTTTTTGTATTTGATTACTTTATTTTATGGAGTCCGAAACCTATGTTTGCTAAATAATGAAGAACTCGCCCATCTATTCTAACAAAAACCCACCCAATATCCAATTCTAAATCACAAAAAACCTTTTTATTACATCCTTAATCTTACATATCTTCTCATTATTCCTCCCATGGTTCCTCCATGCTCTCATGAAGCTCCTCCCATGCTTTTGGAATCACCCTCTCAAGGTAAGGGATCCTCTCATTCTCTATATCATTCAAATATCCTAATTTTATTAATATTTTTATCTCCAATTCATAATGTTATAATATGTTATTACAAGTCCAAAATACGAACAATATAATTTCTAAATGATTATATAACCCTTTCACACTTATTAATCCCTCCCATGATCATTTATGTGCCCTAATTATTCCTCAAAACTTTTTCTATGCTTTTATATTCCAAAAAATTGTGTAGTGAATACCAATTCCAAGTTCCTGTTATGGGATTTCAACATAATGCACATATACTTATTTTATTGGGGACATAAATGTATATAATCAACACACCACTATTTTGGTATTAATGTGATCAAGTATTTTCTTATTTTATATGATCTGTGTGGAAATCATATATATGATAATGACATGATTATGATACGTGCTCCTAGATGAACTCCAATGTATTGGGTAATGTTTTGGTTTTATGTGATACCTTGTTTGGTGAAGTTGAGGTTATCTAATAAATTTTATGATTTTTTTCATTATGGTCGACATCAACTTGTGCTTATGATGACATGTTTTATATTGATGGAACATTCCCATGGTGTCATTATGTTATCATGTTATATCGTGGATAATTGTTCATGTTTATGATTCTTAAAAAATTTATGTCTCATTAAAATTAAAATTATATAAAATGTAATAATTTATGCTTGTTATAACAGGTTTATTCCCTTCTGGGGATTTTTTGATCACATATTTCTTATTTATATCTCTTGGTTATCCCATACAGCTTTATGAATGAAGGAATAATACCAGCATGTTATGGAATTTTTGAGTAATAGATACGTACCCCTATTCAATTTTATTTTTATTTAACCAAATTACCCAAATAAACCTGACCAATCAATTTTTTGGGTTGTATTACTTATACTAGTATGTAATCAATCATGAATTAATGGGTAATAATGATAAGGGTTATCCTACTTTCCAACCTGAGGCCAATTGAATGTGAGACTCGAGGGGGGGTCATTATCTCTCATCCTTCATTTTTGCCCCATGAGTGGTAATTTTGGATAGAAGGGGTCATGACATCGAACATATATGGTTTAATTTTAATTTTTATTCCTTCAGTCTTAAAAGATAATAATTTTAATGAGAAATAAGTCTCCATCCATAATCATATTTACTTTATAGTTGATGTCATATCACTCAACGATATAGATGTGTAGAGATTTGATATATGGTCACATTGATTAAAAATACAATAAAATATCATGTTATTTCTATTCTTTATCATTATACCACATTATCAATTTACCTATAATGTCACAATACATTTTTTATCACTTTTCACATTGATAATTATTAACTTTTATATCATAATGATTGATAACTCGCCCCCCATATTTTTCATTTTCATCACCATAACTAGATATATAATTGTGGGATTAAATCTCATAGAAAAATATTACATTTTATATTTCTTCAAGATCAAACACATGTCAAGACAACATTAATCCAACTAGATAAGATCTTCCAAAATAATGTTCTCATTTATCATCTTTTTTACGTTATGGATGATATGTTCATCATATTAAATTTTGTAAAAAATATTATTGTGTGATTTATGTAAGAACCCAAATCTTCTTTTCAGGTAGGTTTTTAATTTTTCTAGAGTATTTGAGAAAATATGAGTTTCTGGAAATTTTTGAAGTACACACTTGGTACTTTATGAGTACAAGCTGTGTACTCGGTTAGCATAGGTAGCCATGTGATGGCCATGTTGCGTCCTTGCACACGACCATGTGGGGTGACCTAGAGGCCAACTAATGTGGAGTATGGAAATAGCATGTACAGGCCGTGTACTCCAAAAATACACACCATGAATTTTTTTCATTAAACGCACTGGGGTCATATCTGACGGACAAAACAACCTTAGTTTTGTTCTTGTTCATTCGAAGGAGCATGTACAGCTGCAGAACTTCGATGATCCGTTGAGCCTCGATCCTTCTTCTGAATCGAACAACATTGGTTGCGTTGGAATCACATTTGTGAGTTCTCTCTTCTGGTTGAGCCTCATTTCATATTTTTTTTTCAGTTTTGTGAGTTATCATGGGTTGAACGATTTATATGTATTCATAGATATATGGAATTCTAAAGAAATTCAAGACTCTAGTTACATGTATATTGATATCCTAACCATGATTTAGGTGTCTTGTTCCTTTCTGTAGTTATTCTTTGAGTTTTATGTGAACATTTTCTCAATAACCACGAACGGGGTATTGTACATTTATCGTTTCATCTATATTGTTTCTATTCTATGCAGGTATGCCTGTATAGATGATTATTGATTTTTTATAGGGGGAATTGTTTTGCTTTAGAAGTATTTCCCATGCATGTTTTTCTTGTTTGGACCCTTAGGTATTGATTTCCTGTTAAGATGTTGTTTATTTTTTCTCATTCCTAGTATTGTAGGATGGTGTGATTGTTGTTCTATTATGTTTTTGTTCTATAGAATGCTAGCCAAATAGTTCTTGACCTTTACCTTTGATGTAATACAGTTCAACTATTTCTTGATATACACAGGGTTGTGAGAACCCAGTTTATAGATCATAGGGAGAATGGACATTGCGGCCTTCTCTATAGTATATTTATAATTTTATGATGTGAGCTCACAGGGGGAATTGATGTCGAGTGCTTCCTCAGAGTGTCTGTAGTTCCTCAACGTGGGCCACAAAGGGAATGTGATGTATGTTCCTCCCTAGAGCTCCTTTAGTTATGATAAAATATTATAAAGGTAATTGATGGAGAGTACATCCTCAGAGAGTCTATGCTTAAGATGAATTAGAGGGGTTAGACTGAGTGTAGTTCCCAGAGGGTTTCTTGAACTTGATATATAGGACCAGAGGGAATAGGCTATGAGTACATCCCAGAGGGTTAACTTTTGTTTAGCAGTTTGTTTTTATTTTTAGGTAGGATCATAGGGGTGAGACGGAGAGTGCTTCTCTAAGGGATGCCTATTTTTCCTTCTTGTTAGTTATTGCTTGATACTAAAATGTGGATTATTTACTGTTGAGTACCATCATGTTTACTGTTTCCTGTACTTTAACCTACAGTATACTAATTGACTGTTAGTAACAAATCTTATGGTGGTTTCCTAATGGGATTTAGTCCCACACCCTGTTTGGGCCATGCTTCTGGGCCCAAACAGATTATATTGTTGCATGTCTAGATAAGGGCAATCACCCTTCTACTTCAGGTACCTGACTTACAATGGAGCTGGAAAGCATGGGACCAATCAATGACTTACGATGTTGAAAATTTTATTTGTTTTTCTATTTTACTTGGATTAGTAATGTATTTCATCATTGTTACTTGTTTGGATACTTTCCTAGAAATATGTATCATGCATTATTTTATATATGTTCTCTAGTTACTACCCTGAATTTTTGGTTGTATTCCATTATTAATGCTTCTGATCTCATATTTAATTGTCTTCTCTTGTTGTGTACTCTGTTAATGATGGAATAGTTTCCCCACTATCACACCCAAGGCCCTCAATGCTAGTCAGCATCCTCTGACGTTTGGGGAAATACGCTTGAGTGCATGTGACCAACCGGGAACGGGGCGCCTCTGGGTGGCTTCCGAAACCGGGATGTCACAAACTGGTATCATAGGATTATATTATCTCTTGACTTAGTTTATGAATACTCTAGATAGATATAGGAAAGAATAGGTGCACTGTAAAAAGTTTTTCCAGGGAGTAGCTAACCCGTGTACAGGTAAAATCCAACCTACCTCGTTTATTTCAATTTTTTTGTTTTTCAGGATTAAAGTTGATTTGATTTCACCTTGGGTGATTCACAAGATTTGTGCTATTATTGATGATGTTATTGAGGTTTAATTTCTATCTCAATCTGATGTGATGAGGTTATGTCATCTCATTAATCATATATGAAATTATTATAAATCACATGTCATGCTTTCTTGCTATGCCATTTAGGATGCATTAATGATTGCATGTTGTAGTGATAGATGTTGTGTAGAATATTCATGTTGTTGCAATATATGCATTTATTAAATACATGTTGTTTGATAGGATATTGTTTGTGTAAGGTTTTGTTTGAATGAATGCCAAAATTTTGGTCTTTATGTGTTATGGGCCCCCATGGACCGGAATTTGGTGGATTGTTGACTTGTTTAACTTGTTACAACATGTTTAAAATGCCAAGATTTTATTCACGGGGAGTATGGGCCATCTTGGATCATAAATTGGCACTTCCAATGCTTATTTCTGTGTTTCATGGTTCTGGAGTAGTTTCTGAGCCATACTGTCCTGAAAAACCCAGAATACACGTCATGTAATTTTAAGTACACACCATGTGTTCTTATGTTGGGAAGAAACTATTTTTCGTAAGTACACGCCATGTATTCTCTAATCGTGTCATAAGCTGTGTGAGCAGAAACACATGATAGTGAAATTCTGGTGGGAACACATCGTGTACCTGTTGCGCATGCTATGTAGTGTTTTCCTAGTGTCTGCATGTGTGACTTACAACACTTATAGATAAACCATAATCTATACATGCTTTGTCATCCCTGAACACGCCGTGTAGTCAAAACCAGGTAGACGGTCATGTCACGAACAACACGGGTCAGTGTTATCCTTCCTTGCACACTCTGTATCCATATAGAACATGCCATGTAGTGTGAGCCGTGTGTTAGGCCATGTCACTAGCAACACAGGCATGGTGAAGCTTGTCTGGTGCACACCATGTCTATCTTAAACACGTCGTGTAGTCTTGTCTTAGGAGTGCCATATTTCTTAGCCGTGTAGAAGAACATGGGAAGGGAATGTGGATTCACATACACAGCATGTTTTTAGACAACACTCCGTGTTTTTGGGTTGTTACATGACCTCTTTAGGTAGGATTACAAGCCCATGTCAATGACTCAAGGGAACACGCCGTGTAGGAAATGTACACCCCATGCAGTCATGTTTTGTAAAACATGAATGCTTTCATTCTCATGTTCCCTTATAACACTCCTTGTTTTAAGTCATTGATGACAGTGATCTAATAGTGTGTGCTTGACCTTGTAGAGTCATACCACAAAGACGTCCTCCAGTTGTGTGCCAGTTACCAAACAATGATCAGACTCCGAACATGGATGGTCAAGGATTACCTGTAGATCCTCCTGTGGTGCCATCCTTGGCACCTACCATTGTGCCTGACATGGGTGCAGACATATAGTTTAGGGAGGGAGATCTTAGGATGATGAATACCATTCAGAGAGTGCCTCCTCCTGCCCCATCGATGGTAGATTTGACACGGGTCTTCCAGCAGCAGCATCCTCCCTCTTTCTCAGGGGATGGAGGACCCCAGGCTGTAGCATCTTGGCTAGAAGCCATGCTGATGATCTTTGAGTATCTGGAGATGCCCCCAAATAGGAGTGTTATTCTCTCTACCTACATGGTTCAGGACTCCACGAAGAGGTGGTGGGATGTGATCTCACAGGTAGCACACCAGCAGGTTATGGCGTGGGATGAGTTCCAGCGCATCTTATATGACTACTTCTATCTAGAGACCTTGAGGGCCGATCGAGACCTATAGTTTTTGATTCTGTAGTAGGGTAATCATTCTTTTATTGAGTATTCTTCTCTATTTACCGATCATCAGTGCTTCATGCCTTTTTTAGGAGGTGATCAGTTTTTCATGGCAAGGATGTTCGAGGATGGTCTGAGTCATGACATCTAATCCCCGGTGAACATCTTCTAGTTGAAATCTATAACTTCTATCATTGAACATGCACTAATCACTGAGTGCAATCTGAAGAATTCTAGAGTTGTGATCCAGGGAAGCTCTACATTTGGGGTTAGTATTCCTTTTACTGACAGAAGAAAGGGATGCAGGGAGTCTTCAGGCAGAGAACCGTGGAGGTGAGACACTTATTCTGTTATCCAAGTGGTGTGCTACTAGTGCAGAAAGTGAGGACATATGAGCCACACTGCCCGAGTAACCTAGTGAAGTGTCGATCATGTGGCAGGTTGGGTCATCTTCAACACTTTTGTCATATCTTTTCACCAACAACTAGTGATAGGGGATCTTCTATGACCCCTTGTCCGGGAGTAGTACCACCAATTTCTCACCAGTCAGGGAACTAAAGCACTTCTGGATATTCATGTCGAGGTGAAGTTTGGGGCCGTGGTGGACAGTCACCGGTCTCTCAGTGACAACAATGTGGATCAGATTAGAGAGGTCAGGCAGGGTCACTATGCGGCAGTGCATGACAGATTTTGCAGTGGAGAAGACCCAGCAGAAGCCGGATCTAAGACCTTCTATAGTTCGAGGTACGATCTTAGTTGCCTCAGTTTTAACTTCATCTCTTTTCGATACATGATCTAATCATATCATTATATCTATTTCTATTGTGGAGATCCATGGTCTCTACATATTTTATTCTGATAAAATCTTGACATTAGACTCTACTTTGGGGACTAGAATGGCTACAGTACGTCAGTGAAGAGAGTTCCCTATAGAGGTTGGTGGGTGTAAATTATTATGGGACCTCTATGTCCTAGAGATGATAAGATATGATGTCATTCTTGGAATGGACTGTCTTGTTTCCATCTAGGTATTCATCGACTGTTAACACCATAGGGTGTGTTTTATATCACCTGTGGGTGGATCCTTTCTTTATAAGGGTGAATCAGATGTCCAGATGAGCAGACTAGGTCCAGAGCATCATTTGTTGGGAGGAGTTACATCCCAGATTTCTAGTCTACATCTGGATGATCAGGGGAATTCTTAGTTGGCCTTTTCTCCAGTGGTGGATCATTTTAGGGACGTCTTTCCAGAAGACTTTTCCTGTTTTCCTCTAAATAAAGATGTAGAGTTTTATATTTATCTTGTGTCAGAAGCATCACCAGTGTCCATTACTAGTTATAGGATGGCAACACCAAAGTTGCAGGACCTCAAGAAGCTGTTGGAGGAGTTACAGGAATGGGTTTTCATCTAACCCAATACTTCTCCTTGGGGTTCGCCTATCCTATTTGGGAAGAAGGTAGATGGAACCCTCAAGATTTGTGTAGAATATTGTATGATGAACCTTTTGAAGGTCAAGAACCGATATCCTTTACCGAGAATTGATGATCTTTTTTATCAGCTTCGAGGAGTCCGGGTGTTCTCTAAGATTTAATTGAGGTCTGATTATCATCAATTGCATGTTAGACCATCAGATATAAGTCTTACAACCTTTAGGAGAAGATATTGTCTCTAAAAGTATATGGTTATGTCCTTTGGTCTCACAAACGTGACTATAGTTTAATGGGACTAATGAACCGAGTGTTCCATCCATACATGGATTCTTTTGTCGTGGTCTTCATGGTCTATATCTTGGTGTAGTATCAAACTTGAAGCGACCATGCTACCCATCTTGAGATCATTTTGAGTACACTGATAGATCATCAGTTATTTGTTATGCTCTCAAACTGCCACTTTTGGAAGGATCAAATTCACTACCTAGGTCATGTTATATTAGAGACAAGATTACCAGTAGACAGAGAGAAAGTGAGATCTATTTTTTCCTGGGTGCAGCCAAAGAACATCTTTGATTTACGATGTTTTTTAGAGCTAGATGGATACTACAAATGCTTCATACAAGACATTTCATGATTAGCAACACCACTAACGAGTCTGCCTAAAAAGGGTGAAAAGTTCATATGGTTAAATTATTGCGAGTCTGCTTTTCAATAGCTAAAAGGGTGGTTGACTTAAGCACCAATACTAGTATTTCTAGAGCCAGAAAAGAGATACAATGTTTACTATGATGCTTCAGGTATCGGGAAAGGAGCTGTACTTATGTAGGGAGATGAAGTCGTTGCGTATGGCTATCAGTTGTTGAGTCCACCTGATAGGAACTACCTGACACACGAACTGGGGTCAGTAGCATATTTTCATGCTTTATGTTGCTGTAGATATTATCTTTTAGGAGATCATTTTTTGGTTTTCACCAACCACAAGAGTCTCAAATACATCTTCACTCAGCGTGATTTGAATTTGAGATAGTAAAGGCGGGTTTTGTACCTTCAGTTTTTTGACATTGATCTTGCCTATATTCATGGGAATGGAAATGCAGTGCTTGATGTGTTGAGTAGAAGGAATTAGATACAGGCAGTTCAGGAGGCCAACTGTGAGTGGAGGCTTATGGCTCTGTTCTCTGAGATGCATTTGGTGGTGCATGATAGACATGGGAAGACATTACTTTTTTCGTATCTGTTACCTATGCTATTTTTATTCAAGTTCGAATGAGGAAGCTATCTAATTCTAAAGGCCTAGTCCTAATGGAGAGTGTGATAGAAGAGGACCCTATTCCTAGATGGACTGTAGGAAAGTATGAGATCTTGTGTTTCCTTGAGCGGGTATGGGTTCCAACAAGAATAAGCAAGGATATGATGTTGGATTTTCTTTCCTCAGTTTGGGATGTTCATCCAGGAATCACCAAAATGTGTCGTGATCTACACCATCAGTATTGATGGCCAGGTATAATGAAGGGCATTGTTGGTTTCTTCATGAGGTGTTCCACTAGTCAACAGGTTAGGAGGAGAAGCTGAAATCATCAGGGATTTTATAGTAGTTACGCGTTCCCGAGTGGATGTGCAATGATGTCTCGATGGACTTAGTGATCGGTTTGCTGAGTTCACCTCGAAGGAATAACGCGGTTTGGGTTTCCATTGAAATAATCATGATGGTTTATCACTTAATGTTGATTAACTAAACCATCAGTGTTGATGAACTAGTAGGGTGGTTCATCCGTGAGATTGTAGGTCTGCATGGAGTTCCACACTCCATTATTTCAGACAAGGATTCATGTTTTACTTCTTGGGTCTGGTAGGGGCCTCAGAAGGCTTTGGGTATATAAGTACATTTGAGTACAGCTTACCTCCCCCAGAATGATGGCCAGTCTGAGCATACGATTCAGGTGTTTTAGTACATGATCTTATTATTCATTCAATATTTTGGATGTTGTTGGGAGAAGCATGTATCTATTCTATAGTTTTCCTACAACAATAGTTTTCATGAAAACATGTAGATTCCACCTTATCTAGCTTCTTACGGTAGGCCATGGAGATCACCCAATATTGGCTGGAGGTAGGACATGCAGCTTTTTTGGGACCTCATCTTGTCTAGGAGACTATACAAGAGATAGAGATGATTCAGAAGTGGATGGATACTACACAGTCTTGACAGAAGTCTTATACTTATCAGTGAAGACGACATCCAAAGTTAGTGATCGAGGATCAGGTTTTCCTGCATGAAACACCATGGTTGGGACACAAGAGGATTAGGATACAAGTTAATAATTCCCCATGGTAGGTAATGCAATTTGAGGTGTTGGAGAGAGTTCATCTGGTGGCCTGTCAGTTTTAGTTACCTCAGAGGTACGTGGCTATGAATGATGTTTTCCACATTTCTCAACTTAAATGATCCTTTTCATACCCATCTCATGTTTTTAAACTAAAGGAGGTTGAGTTGGAAGTGGATGCATCTGTTGTACCTATCGTACCCCTCGTGGTTTAATTTTCATGATCACAATCACTTTACTTTTTATCTAATCTTGTTTTTAAGTGTTTTTGGATGATAGGCATAAATTCAGGGTGCAAAGGAATTGGGCCAAGAAGACCAAGAAGGAAAAAAGCCAAAATGGACTGAAATTTAGTCCACCGGCCAACCGGTGGCTTCACCACCGGCCGACGATGGACCCTGGGCAGAAGGCTGAGCCACTGCCTCAGCACCGGCCAACCGGTGGCCTAAGCACCGGCCAGCCGGTGGCACCCAGCCAGAACAGTGTCAGCCACTGCCTCAGCACCGGCCAACCGGTGGCCTCCTCACTGGCCAGCCGGTGGCACCTGGACAGAAGCCCTCCTCCTTTTTGCAAGCACCGGCCAACCGGTGGCTCTGTACCGGTCAGCCGGTGGAGCCAGTCAAACTAGCCGTTGGGCTTTGACCAGGCTGGTCCACTTGCCTCCCAACGGCTCCGAAGCCTTTTCCAACGGCTCTGAAGACCTCCAAAGGCCATATGAGGGTTACCCCTCTATAAATAAAGGACTAGGAAGCCCCGGATCAACGTCGGATCTATTATCGAGCCACGGAAGCCCACGGGATACATTTTGATCATTTGGCGAACCTCCGGCGCATTCCTCCAAGGAATCCTCCAATTGCTCCAACTCACTTCCACATCCAAGGAGCACCACCAAAGAAGCTTGGGAGCGCCCTTCATCAGCTCCATCAATCCATTGGCGCCCAAGACTTCCCCATTACGGTTTTTCATTGCTTTATTTTTTTTTGAGAATCATTTTGGGTTTGTGCCTACAAACCCCACCTCTTTCTCTCATCCTCTCTTTTGGGTTCTCACACCACCTTCAAGGTGTGAAGAGGTTAGTCAAGCCTTACCTTTAAAAAGGCTTGAGACATAGGTGAGCTAGCCTTCACCTATAAGAAGGCTAGTGGGTTCTTGCTCAACCATTTAAAGCAAGTTGGTTCTTGCATAACCACTAAAAGCAAGCTTTAATAGGTTCTAGACTAACTTTAAAGTCTAGTGGGTTTCTTGCTAAAACCATTAAAAAGAAAGCGGTAGTAAATCTCTCAACGGCTGAGTTGGGAGCGGAGATGTAGGCTTGGGTATAAGCCGAACTCCGTTATCAATTTTGTGTCTTGACTCTTTTATTTCCGCTGCACCTTTCTCTTTGATTTTAAATTGTTAATCATTTTTTTAAAGGCAATTCACCCCCCTCTTGCCATCACTTCCTTTCTTTCTCCGCACAACAATTGGTATCAGAGGAAAATTTGAGTAATACATTCACCGGTTTCAAATTTAAGATCCATTGTGATGGCTTCAACCTCTTTCGCCCCCGAAGGCTATTCTTTGGGTCGTGATCCATTTTTTGATGGAACCAACTATAATTATTGGAAAACCCGCATGACCACATTTCTTAGAAGCATTGGCTATCCCATTTATAACATTGTCATGCATGGTTATTCTTTATCTTCTCCCGATGAATCCAAATGGACTCAAGACGATATTAAAAATTTCGAGCTTGATGGCAAAGCCATGAATGCTCTTCATTGCGGCCTTGATCATAATGAATTCAATCGAGTTTCCACATGCACC
Organism: Viscum album; assembly: GCA_963277665.1. Lineage (NCBI taxonomy): Eukaryota > Viridiplantae > Streptophyta > Magnoliopsida > Santalales > Viscaceae > Viscum > Viscum album. The sequence goes on along the minus strand of OY728121.1, from coordinate 1,146,083,199 downwards.
TCCTCACATGAAATCTGGAAACTATTGGAGGTTACCCATGAGGGGACCAACAAAGTGAAGGATACCCGATTGGACATGTACCGTCAAGATTTTGAGTCTTTTACCATGCATCCATCTGAAAATATTACTGAAATGTTTACACGCTTTACTGATGTTTGCAATGGTAGAAAGTACCTTGGTGATGATGTGTCTGCAGAAACAATGGTCAAGAAGATCCTATGGATCCTACCAAGCTCATGGGCTCCAAAGGTAACAACAATCCAAGAAGCAAAGGACATAACGAACATGCCGGTCAAAGAGCTCATCGGATCACTCATGACCTATGAGATCACCATGAGGAGGCAAGCTGAAAAGGAAGGCAAACCGATCAAAGTTCCAAAGAACATCGCCTTCAAAGTTCAACAAGAAGAAATATCCTCCTCCTCATCATCTTCCTCTTCAAGCGGCGATTCCAAAATGGAGAACCTTGCCCGAAAAATGCACAAGTTCATGAAGAAGCACAAAAAGAAGAAATCCCGCAAGGCTCTAAAGGAAAAACACGACGAAAAATCCGAGCCCAAGGTAACATGCTATGGGTGTGGCAAGAAAGGCCATTACAATCCTGATTTCCCACTCAACAAGAAAAAGGCAAAGCAAAAGGAAAAGAAGAAGGATTTCAAGGCCACATGGAGTGATAGCTCCACATCCTCCTCCTCCTCCTCGAGCGACAACGGCAACAAATGTCTAATGGCATTTTATGAGGTAACATCTTCCGACTCCTCTTCCTCTTGTTCTTCAAATTCAAATTCAAATTCTTTCAATCACATGTCTTATGAGGATCTACAACATACTAGAGATCAATTGGAGGAAGGTTTTCACGAACTTTCTTCCAAATTTGTTGCTATAATAAATAATTTCAAAAAACTCTCTTCCGAAAAGGAACAACTTCTCAAAGAAAAGGAGGAGTTGTCCCTCAAAATACAAAATCTTCCCGATGTTGATTCCATGGAATCAACTATCAAATATTTAAAGGAATCCCTTTACAAGTTCACCCAAGTTGAACAAAACTTGACCAAACTCCTTGGTTCCCAACGCATATCTAGAACCACCGAAGGGCTTGGCTATTCCAAGAAAGCTTCCTCTTCCCATGCTCCAACTATTTTTGTAAGGGGGAGCTCTCAATTTAAATTTTGTAATTATTGCAAAAAACCCGGGCACTTAATTTATGAGTGCGATTGCAAAAATGCCCGGTATGGTAGGCCCAGAACTATTTCTTTTAATGATGAATTTTATAGGAGACGACCCACAACTAGAAAAGTATGGATTGAAAAATCCCTTTTAGCGAGTCTCACCGGACCAAAATTTGTCTCGGTTTCAAAAACCTCTCCCCGGTGATTTGTTGTTTTTATTTAGGGGGAGTTATGTTTGTTTATGTTTTTTTTCAAAACCTTCAATTCAAACTGTTATTCAATTTTTCATTTCAAAACTTTCAATTCAAACTGTTATTCATTTTTCATTTCAAAACTTTCAAATCAAATTTCAAAAATTTCAATTGGTTTAAAATCTCTATCATGTTTTTCAAACGTTTCCCTCAATAAAGTTGTATGACCCGTGCTATTTTGATAATCACAAAGGGGGAGAAATTCTTGGTTGATTGGGGGAAAAATCTTTTAAAGCATGCCTCTCATTTCAGTCTTTTTACATTGTTTGTTTTGGTGATTGTGATCATCAAAATAGGGGGAGATTGTTGTACCTCTCGTACCCCTCGTGGTTTAATTTTCATGATCACAATCACTTTCCTTTTTATCTAATCTTGTTTTTAAGTGTTTTTGGATGATAGGCATAAATTCAGGGTGCCAAGGAATTGGGCCAAGAAGGCCAAGAAGGCAAAAAGCCAAAGTGGACTGAAATTCAGTCCACCGGCCAACGGGTGGCTTCACCACCAGCCGGCCGCTGGACCCTGGGCAGAAGGCTGAGCCACTGCCTCAGCATCGGCCAACCGGTGGCCTCAGCACCGGCCAGCCGGTGGCACCCAGCCAGAACAGTGTCAGCCACAGCCTCAGCACCGGCCAATCGGTGGCCTCCTCACCGGCCAGCCGGTGGCGCCTGGACAGAAGCCCTCCTCCTTTTTTCAAGCACCGGCCAACCGGTGGCTCTGTACCGGTCATCCGGTGGAGCCTGTCAAACTAGCTGTTGGGCTTTGACCAGGCTGGTCCACTTGCCTCCCAACGGCTCCGAAGCCTTTTCCAACGGCTCCGAAGACCTCCAAAGGCCATATGAGGGTTCCCCCTCTATAAATAAAGGACTAGGAAGCCCCGGATCAACGTCGGATCTATTATCAAGCCACATAAGCCCACGGGATACATTTTGATCATTTGGCGAACCTCCGGCGCATTCCTCCAAGGAATCCTCCAATTGCTCCAACTCACTTCCACATCCAAGGAGCACCACCAAAGAAGCTTGGGAGCGCCCTTCATCAGCTCCATCAATCCATTGGCGCCCAAGACTTCCCCATTACGGTTTTTCATTGCTTTATTTTTTTTTTGAGCATCATTTTGGGTTTGTGCCTACAAACCCCACCTCTTTCTCTCATCCTCTCTTTTGGGTTCTCACACCACCTTCAAGGTGTGAAGAGGTTAGTCAAGCCTTACCTTTCAAAGGCTTGAGACATAGGTGATCTAGCCTTCACCTGTAAGAAGGCTAGTGGGTTCATGCTCAACCATTGAAAGCAAGTGGGTTCTTGCATAACCACTAAAATCAAGATGTAATAGGTTCTAGACTAACCTTAAAGTCTAGTGGGTTTCTTGCTAAAACCATTAAAAAGCAAGCGGTAGTAAATCTCTCAATGGTTGAGTTGGGAGCGGAGACGTAGGCTTGGGTATAAGCCGAACTCCGTTATCAATTTTGTGTCTTGCCTCTTTTATTTCCGCTGCACCTTTCTCTTTGATTTTAAATTGTTAATCATTTTTTAAAGGCAATTCACCCCCCCTCTTTCCATCACTTCCTTTCTTTCTCCGCACAATAATTGGTATCAGAGGAAATTTTAGTAATACCTTCACCGGTTTCAAATTTAAGATCCATTGTGATGGTTTCAACCTCTTTCCCCCCCGAAGGCTATTCTTTGGGTCGTGCTCCATTTTTTGATGGAACCGACTATAATTATTGGAAAACCCGCATGACCACATTTCTTAGAAGCATTGGCTATCCCATTTATAAAATTGTCATGCATGGTTATTCTTTATCTTCTCCCGATGAATCCAAATGGACTCAAGCCGATTTTAAAAATTTCGAGCTTGATGGAAAATCCATGAATGCTTTTCATTGCGGCCTTGATCATAATGAATTCAATCGAGTTTCCACATGCACCTCCTCACATGAAATCTGGAAACTATTGGAGGTTACCCATGAGGGGACCAACAAAGTGAAGGATACTCTATTGGACATGTACCATCAAGATTTTGAGTCTTTTACCATGCATCCATCTGAAAATATTACTGAAATGTTTACACGCTTTACTGACGTTTGTAATGGTAGAAAGTCCCTTGGTGATGATGTGTCTGCAGAAACAATGGTCAAGAAGATCCTATGGATCCTACCAAGCTCATGGGCTCCAAAGGTAATGGAAATCCAAGAAGCAAAGGACATAAAGAACATGCCGGTCGAAGAGCTCATCGGATCACTCATGACCTATGAGATCACCATGAGGAGGCAAGCTGAAAAGGAAGGCAAACCGATCAAAGTTCCAAAGAAAATCGCCTTCAAAGTTCAACAAGAAGAAAGCTCCTCCTCATCATCATCTTCCTCTTCAAGCGGCGATTCTGAAATGGAGATCCTTGCCCGCAAAATGCACAAGTTCATGAAGAAGCACAAAAAGAAGAAATCCCGCAAGGCTCGAAAGGAAAAACACGACGAAAAATCCGAGCCCGAGGTAACATGCTATGGGTGTGGCAAGAAAGGCCATTACAAGCCCGATTGCCCACTCAACAAGAAAAAGGCAAAGCAAAAGGAAAAGAATAAGGCTTTCAAGGCCACATGGAGTGATAGCTCCACATCCTCCTCCTCCTCCTCGAGCGACAACGGTAACAAATGTCTAATGGAATTTCATGAGGTAACATCTTCCGACTCCTCTTCCTCTTGTTCTTCAAATTCAAATTCAAATTCTTTCAATCACATGTCTTATGAGGATCTCCAACATGCTAGAGATCAATTGGAGGAAGGTTTTCATGAACTTTCATCCAAATTTGTTGCTTTAAAAAAGAATTTCAAAAAACTCTCTTCCGAAAAGGAACAAATTCTCAAAGAAAAAGAGGAGTTGTCCCTCAAAATCCAAAATCTTCCCGATGTTGATTCCATGGAATCAACTATCAAAGATTTAAGGGAATCCCTTGCCAAGTTCACCCTAGGTGAACAAAATTTGACCAAACTCCTTGGTTCCCAATGCATATCTAGAACCACCGAAGGGCATGGCTATTCCAAGCAAGATTCCTCTTCCCATGCTCCAACTATTTTTGTAAGGGGGAGATCTCAATTTAAATTTTGTAATTATTGCAAAAAACCCGGGCACTTAATTTATGAGTGCGATTGCAAAAATGCCCGTATGGTAGGCCCAAAACTATTTCTTTTAATGATGAATTTTATAGGAGACGACCCACAACAAGACAAGTATGGATTGAAAAATCCCTTTTAGCGAGTCTCACCGGACCAAAATTTGTCTCGGTTTAAAAACCTCTCCCCGGTGATTTGTTGTTTTTATTTAGGGGGAGTTAAGTTTGTTTAAGTTTTTTTTCAAAACATTCAATTCAAACTGTTATTCAATATTTCATTTCAAAACATTCAATTCAAACTGTTATTCATTTTTCATTTCAAAACTTTCAAATCAAATTTCAAAAATTTCAATTGGTTTAAAATCTCTATCTTGTTTTTCAAACGTTTCCCTCAATCAAGTTTTATGCCCCGTGCTAATTTGATAATCACAAAGGGGGAGAAATTCTTGGTTGATTGGGGGAAAAATCTTTTAATGCATGCCTCTCATTTCAGTCTTTTTACATTGTTTGTTTTGGTGATTGTGATCATCAAAATAGGGGGAGATTGTGGTACCTCTCGTACCCCTCGTGGTTTAATTTTCATGATCACAATCACATTCCTTTTTATCTAATCTTGTTTTTAAGTGTTTTTGGATGATAGGAATAAATTCAGGGTGCCAAGGAATTGGGCCAAGAAGGCCAAGAAGGCAAAAAGTCAAAGTGGACTGAAATTCAGTCCACCGGCCAACCGGTGGCTTCACCACCGGCCGGCCGCTGGACCCTGGGCAGAAGGCTGAGCCACTGCCTCAGCACCGGCCAACCGGTGGCCTCAGCACCGGCCAACCGGTGGCCTCAGCACCGGCCAGCCGGTGGCACCCAGCCAGAACAGTGTCATCCACTGCCTCAGCACCGGCCAACCGGTGGCCTCCTCACCGGCCAGCCGGTGGCGCCAGGACAGAAGCCCTCCTCCTTTTTGCAAGCACCGGCCAACCGGTGGCTCTGTACCGGTCAGCCGGTGGAGCCAGTCAAACTAGTCGTTGGGCTTTGACCAGGCTGGTCCACTTGCCTCCCAACGGCTCCGAAGCCTTTTCCAACGGCTCCGAAGACCTCCAAAGGCCATATGAGGGTTCCCCCTCTATAAATAAAGGACTAGGAAGCCCCGGATCAACGTCGGATCTGTTATCAAGCCACGGAAGCCCACGGGATACATTTTGATCATTTGGCGAACCTCCGGCGCATTCCTCCAAGGAATCCTCCAATTGTTCCAACTCACTTCCACATCCAAGGAGCACCACCAAAGAAGCTTGGGAGTGCCCTTCATCAGCTCCATCAATCCATTGGTGCCCAAGACTTCCCCATTACAGTTTTTCATTGCTTTATTTTTTTGAGCATCATTTTGGGTTTGTGCCTACAAACCCCACCTCTTTCTCTCATCCTCTCTTTTGGGTTCTCACACCACCTTCAAGGTGTGAAGAGGTTAGTCAAGCCTTACCTTTCAAAAGTCTTGAGACATAGGTGAGCTAGCCTTCACCTGTAAGAAGTCTAGTGGGTTCTTGCTCAACCATTGAAAGCAAGTGGGTTCTTGCATAACCACTAAAAGCATGCTATAATAGGTTCTAGACTAACCTTAAAGTCTAGTGGGTTTCTTGCTAAAACCATTAAAAAGAAAGTGGTAGTAAATCTCTCAACGGTTGAGTTTGGAGCGGAGACGTAGGCTTGGGTATAAGCCGAACTCTGTTATCAATTTTGTGTCTTGCCTCTTTTATTTCCGCTGCACCTTTCTCTTTGATTTTAAATTGTTAATCATTTTTTTAAAGGCAATTCACCCCCCCTCTTGCCATCACTTCCATTCTTTCTCCACACAACATCATCATTTAAGAAGCACCACATCTGGATTGTTGATTTAACTACTAAGGTTCTTCGTGACCGGTATGTTCCTCTGGTATAGGTGCTATGGAAGCATGGGCGAGTACATAACGAGGCTTGGGAAGGGGAGGCTGATGTGCAATTGAAATGGACAGAGCTGTCTAGGGATTCTTCTTCTTTGTCATGCTAGGGAAATTCTAGGAAGAATTTCATTAAAGGGTAATGTTTGTAAGAACCTGAATCTTTATTTTAGGTATGTTTTTATTTTATCAGGATTTTTTGAGAAAAGTGGACTTTCAGATATTTTTTGAAGTACATGCCAGGTACATTATGAGTACATTCCATGTACTTAGATACCATAGGTAGCAATGTGCTGGACATGTAGCATCCTTAGACACTTCTATGTGGGGTGACCTGGAAGCTGGCTAATGCGGAGTATAGAAACATTAATTACACACAGTGTACTTAAAAATTATAAGCCGAGTATTTTGTTTTTTTATGAAATTCAATGGGGTCATGTCTGATGGACAGAACTACATTCCTTTAGGTCTCATTCTTTAGAAGGATCCTATATAGCTAAAAATATTCAATGATCCTCCGAGTGTCCATCCGTCCTCCAAATTGAATCATTTTGGTTAAATTGGAATCACATTGGTGAGTTATCTCTTCTGCATGAGCCTCATTTCATAATTTCACCTTTTTCATGATTTATCTTGGGTTGAACATTTTATACATTTTGATAGATCTATGTAATTATTTGGAAATTAAATCCTCTAAGTTCATGTATATTGATCTTCTAACCCTGAGGGAGGTGGTTTTCACAATTATATAGTTAGTATTCGAGTTTTATGTGAAATTTTTTCCAATACCCACGAACGGTGGATTGCGCGTTTACCGTTTCAGTCCTATTGTTTCTATGATATGATGATATTCTTGAGTAGATGATTATTGATTGTTAATAGGGGAAAGTTTTGTTCTTTGGATGTATTTACCATGAATTTTTTTCCTGTTTGGACCTTTGGGTTTTGAATAACTGTTATGATGCTGGTTATTTTTCTCATGACTAGTATTGTAGGATGGTGTGACTATTGTTTTGTTATTCTGTTGTGTCATTGAATGATATCCTAGTAGTTCTTGATGTTTTCCTTAGCCATTACGTGTTGATACAATTTCTTGTCTTACACAGGGCCTTGAGAACCTCGTGTAGAGACCATTGGGAGAATAGACCTTGAGGGCTTCTCTAGAGCATCTTTATAATTTTACGACGCGAGACCACAGGGGGAATTAATGTCGAGTGCATCCTCAGAGTGTATGTAGTTACTCGACGTGGGCCATTGTGGGAATGTGACATAAGTGCTTCCCTAGATTTCCATTAGTAATGATATGAGACTACACGGGGAATTGATGGTTTGTGGATCCTTATAGAGTATATTCTTAAGTTGAACCAGAGGGGTTAGACTGAGTGTACTACCCAGAGGGTTTCTTGAACATGTTAGGTAGGAGAAGAGGGAATATGCTATGAGTACTTCCCAGATGGTTACCCTTTTTTAGATACTTGCTTTTCATGTTACGAAGAACCATAGGGGTTAAACTGAGAGTTGTTCTGAGAGGGTTACCATTTAGTTTACCAGCTTGTTAGTTATTTCTTGATACTGAACTGTGGATTTTTTACTATTGAGTACCTTCTGGTTTACAGTTTCCTATACTTTTAATTTCCATATACTCATTTACTATTAGTCACATATCTCGTGGGGGTTTCCTACTGTGATTTTCTCTCACACCCTCTTTGGGCCATGCTTTTGGGCCCAAACAGATAATATTATTGCAGGTCTAGATAAGGGTATGATCCCCTCTACTTCTAGTATCTGACTTGATGTGGAGCTGGATATCATGAGACCAAGCTATGGCTTGCGATAATGAGGATTTTATCTATTTTTCTTTTGTACTTGGTTTATATATGCATTTCATCATTATGACTTGTTTAGATATTTTCCTAGACATATGTATCTTGCATTATTTTATATATGTTCTCCAGCTATTAAACTCAGTTTTATAATGTATGTCAGTATTAATACTTTTGCGCTTGTATGTATTTGTCTACTTCAATTGTGTACTCTTCCAATGAGGGCATAGTTTCCCCACTATCACACCCAAGGCACTTGCTTCTAGTCAGAAGCCTCTGGTGTTTAGGGAAATGCGCTTCAGTCCATGTGAACAACAGGTATGGGGGACCACTTGGTGGCTTTTGGAACCAGGACATAACAATTTATCATACAATTTTATGGTAATTCTAAAGTGTTAGGATACAATAGGAATAGAGTTGAGTTCATCCATATGATGGGTTGAAAAAAATTTGTCTCTTAACTAACCATGATTTATATATTATATTATTTGTATAATTACCTAAGTAAAAAAACTATATGGTGATAGGAGTGCCAAAAAAGACTAATTTCATAGTCAAATATGGATCATGGAGCTCTAAAAGATATTGTGAATTTAAATGGGTTCATCATAATAGGGGAGGAACATTTGGTAATAGTATTTATTAAATATATGTAAAACACAATTCACATATGATAAAATCAATTGGAATATATGAATAAAATCATAATCATCAAATATAACATTAATATTAATACTTTATCAGGAGAAGATTAATCTAATCAAATCATAATGCTGGTAACCTAAGAAAATTATCAATGTAACAAAATTTTATTGATAGTGTTACACCTTCTTGAATAATTATTCATTGAGTTAGTTTAAAAAATAAATCATGATTATTATAATAATCATAGAAAGATCTAATCAATTATTACATTAGAATTGTTTTTTATAAGGGTGATATAATTTATATATTTTTCTATATTTTCTAACAATATGAATATGTTCATGAAATGATTACCCTATTTTGTCATTTTTTTGGAATTGAGGATCTATGGAGTAAGATATCTTGGAAATTTTAATTTTTTTATTCACAAATTCATAAATATAAAAATTTGATGAAGAAAATTTATTTTTAATTTTTATAGGCATTTCATATAGTATCCAATGTTTTCATTGAAACCTGGTGTTATTGGGAAGGATTAGTAATTATATAGGATGAAATTGCCTAAAAACAAATAGTAGGTTTTTTAGAGAACAATATTTTATTTACGTGTATTATAATAGTGGTATAGAAAACAATTATATTTCAATGGTATTTTTTAGAAAATATATCATTTATAAATTTTATAAATATATAAGAGATCAGGATAATGAAAAACAATTATGTAACTCATTATATTGATAATGAAATGGTTTGCAGAGTCATGGATTTTAATGTTAAGGAATATACAAGGATCATATTAATATAAATATATTCTTTTTATGACTAAATTATTTCTTTTATATGATTATAAAAATTGTTGAATAATAAAAATTGATAATAAAAACTGTTATATGAATGATTCAGTACACATGTTTAATGATTAAATGAAGTCTATAACATCATTTGAAATGAAAATAATGACGAAATGATTTTATCAATCTAAATTTTTTTATCTAGATTTTTATTAAAATGATATAAAATTATTATGCCACCACCATAAATAGATTCATATAAATATTAATCATTATTTTATGAAAATTATCCAAACACATAGATTAAAATATTTTTTACTGAAACAATAGTTTTATGTTAAATGTTTATACTTGAAGGAAATTAAAATAATTTAGTAACATGTTTTAGTTTTTTATGTCATATAATGTTATTATAAAGATAATATAGTATAAAATATATCACTGTGGTTATAACTGAACATAGCTATGATCAATTATAAGAAATAAATTGTTATTCTAGTCAAAATTGAAACGGAATATCACTTTATCCTAGAGGGTTTTAGGATGATTTGGTGAATAATTGATAAACAATTTCGAGGAAATTATTTTAATAGAATCAGTTTGAAGGGTAATATGTATGATGTATATATAAATAATTTAATGTATAAAATATAATTTATTAATATAATTACATTTAATATTGTGGTGTTATGTAGTTTTAATATGATCAATTATTTGAAAATCTAAAATCTGATTCTTAAGCCTCACTATGATTCAAAGTAGCGTGATTTTTTGATATTTCTATTTAATGAGATTATTTTTATGATTTTATTATATGCTCACATAGAGAGTTTAAATTTATTAAATATATATTTAATACGGAAGATAATAACCCAAAATTTGTGTTGACCATATGGATAAATTGGAAATCTATCATACATAATATGTTAGTATAACAACTAGATATTTCCCAATATATTTTACCCAATTAAAAAAATATAGACTTTTATAAACACAAAATAATAAAACAATGCTATGAAATGTATAATAAATTACTCTTATAATATAATAATTAGGTTAGTTGGTTTAAAATGAAGTAAGAATATTACGAAATCTATAAAGAATGAAAAGATGTCGAGATGTTACGGTATTCCATATTATATAATTTGATTTAAATCATAAATTAAGTACCTTAATTAGGGTTTTACCTTGACCAAACCCAGTATAAAAATCAAAAAATATGGTATGATAAAATTTGTATGCGAAGGAAATCTGAGCTCATAGAAATTTCTTGGAATTATATGCTAGTGGAATAACCACCCTTGACTGACACCATGTCATGCCTTATTATTATATTTTTTCTATAAAAATTTAGTTGATATGTAAAAATATTTTATGATTTTATAAACATGTAATTGGTAATTTAATAATTTTCAAATGAGTAGTATTCTTCATTTTTTTCATTTTTTCATTAAAAGAAAAATGACTTTTATTTTATGTAAAAATAGTTTTCATTACATTTAATATTTAAAATTTATATATATTAAAATCTAAATTTGGAAAAACTAATTCATATTTCTTTTTTAAAATTTAAAAATTGAAATAGTTAAAATTTTCATGATTTTATTTAATTTTTGGTTTCAAGTGAATTGTTGAAAAATAACCATATTGTGTAAATAATCACTTTTATGACCTTATCATTATACTATAATGAATTAATTTTTTTAATAAATTTAAATAAAATATATAAATTTATAAGTGATATTAAACATTTATAATTACTATTTATTCTTATTAAACACATGTATATCCTTTCATATTCAAAATTAATATTTTTCTCAAATAATTAATTTATTCAATTATATTTATAAAATTAGTTTACATGACCTGTAGAAATTAAATGTGAAAAAAAATCATTTTTAGATAAACATGGTAATTTTATATAATAAATTTAATTTTCAATTTTAGGAATAAAATTTTGATTAATAAGATTACATCTAATGTATTTCATAGTGGAATTTTTTTTATTTTTCAGGAATTGGTTTTTTAATACTCTGTGTTTTTTCTCTAATTATATATATTATTTTATTCTAAAAGGATAATTTAATATATTTTTTAAAACTATATTTCATTAAATTATCAATTATTTTTTAAATTAAAACTAAATAATATTAAGAACACCTAACATTAAAAACAATGTTTTTTACAAAATATTTTCTTCACATATATAATATTTTTTAATATTTAATTTTATATAAAATATAAATTTAATGATATTAAATTGTGATTAAATTTGGGTTAATCACACATAAATTTTAGAATATGTATTATTTAATATATCTAGTATAACACAATTTACATGAGTAAAAACATGTTACCCTAGTGAAAACAAATGAAGGTAACATTAAAAAATATATGAATAAATGACTTCCAACAAGTTTAAAACATTAGTAGGAATTATTTTTTGAGTTTTTTTACATAAAATCACCCAAAATCTATTATTGTTAACTTTTTCCATCTTCAACAATTTAATAGTGTAATGATATCATTTAAAATGTATATTATATTCAGAAAAGTGCCATTTTCATTACTAATAAAAGCAGACACTTACACCCCTTAATTGTATAAACATAACATAGAATTTCTTATTGAAATATTTAAATTTTTCTCTTTATATAATACTCTCTCAATTCCACAATCCACTAGTATCAATTAGTTAACATAATCCATTAATTTCCATGGATACTTTCAAGATAAAGTTGAAGGTACCATATTATATATCACTAACTTTTTATAATTGATTCTTAAAATTTAACACAAAAAACTACCCTTACCAAAGTATTATGATGAAATTTGTTCCATTATTATTTTTACGTGTTATTATATTAATTTAACAGTCATTTTTATTCATTTTCATCTAATAATAATGAAAATAATATTAATCATAAGTTTTTCGGACCACCATATCCACGAAGTAGCATTTTTTTATTTTCATGAGGATTTTATATATTTATCTAATATAATTAAAATAATATTTATTGACATAAAATATCAAAATAATATATTTATAATTATTTTATACTGATATCATACACTCTATTAGCAATACACATCAATCGACTTAAGGCGTGTTCTTGATTTGGTAGGTTTTACAAAATATTCAAATAATTATTTATAATTATATCATGAATGAAAATTACAATTATTCTTTAAAACATCATTTTTAAATGATTCATACCTCAAGTATTATGTTACTTATAAGTGTTTCTGGTCTAAATTTTTACCCATTGAGTCATATTTCTTTTTATAAACCAATTATATATGGAATCGTTTATATAATTCCATTTAATATTTTTTTATCCAAATTATTTTATATTCTTTGATATTAAATGTTCTTATAATTTATTTTTCAAAATAAATTTTTTTAAATTTTGGAGGGCATTCTTCGGTCAACTTATTCCTTGAGTCATGATGAATCTTTTATTGAATATAATTTTATAGGATATATTTGTTATATTCAATGAAGAAAATATCTTTCATATCACTATCAAAAGTGGAATTATTTATCCTAATTAATACCTTGAGGAATTCTCTTTTCAAAAGTATATCATTTTATAGAATAATTATCATCCATATTAAAAACATTATCTCTTCCATGTCCAAAATTTCCAACCCCACCAATTTTATCCCAGTTCATTAGTAACCTAATTATGGGTTATATCATGTGAAATTAACATTTCCATAATCCAATCAAGAAAAACTATTATATTTTATATGATGAGGGATTTCATAAAAGTCATTTTAAAATGTTAAATGTGATTTTCCAAAACAACACTCATTAATTTTGGGTTATGTATTATATCTATTTATCTAAATTTTATGTATCATAATCTAATTTTTTTATTAAATATTCTATATACATATTAAATACATATATAACTCACTAACTCAAACTTGTATTTTCTTGGATTAATATATTTTTTAATTTCCTTTTGAAATCCCCACCTTTAAGTAAACACAACATAATGGATTGTTCTAATTTCTTATTTCAAGCCATGTGTCCCCAAAATTAATTATTTCACCATTATTATCTTTTAAATATATTAAATATTTTATCAAAAACCCTATTCACTCAATTATGATATTAATGAAATTAATAAACTATGTATTTCCTTAAAATGTCATATGATCATTTTTAAAAGCATCACTTTTGTTGTTAATTTTTATTCTTACTTCGACATAATCCTTCTTATTACTGGTCAAAAATTGTAAAACAATGTAAAAATGATTGATTTAGAAATATATGATTATCCAAATTTATTTAATTTTATCTTCACTTTGTAATCCTTAGTTATATCCTTCATTTATTCGTTGATACAAGATTATGAAACCTAATTATTTCCGATGGTTATTTTCATTCTTAAGATTTCTGTGGGCTTTATTTTATTATATTGAATAAATATACATGTACATATTAAGATTTTAATTATTTTTTTCGTGTTCCTAGAATTACATTTCTCGTTAATTCATTGTATAATGTTTTCAGAACATAAGATGTCATTTATTGTGCACAAGTGTTTACCCTATGAAAACTATGTATCATGATGGGTGGTCCCAAAAATATATATCACCCCAATTAATTTGTTAATGATTTGTATCTCATGAGATATAGTTCACACGATTGTGGAGTAAACCTAATACACTATTGGATAATATACACTGTTTTTAGTGGAATGGGGATTGAATCCAATCTAATATGGAAGTTTTCCTCCAATTTGATGATAGTATTTAGAGTTCACCTTAACATATGCTTATAATATCTTGTTTTATGTTTTTTTACATATGAGTAATTTTGTGATCCTTTGATATAATTTCCTTATTCCATGGTCATCACACTCTTATAAAAAGATACAAGTTTTTTATTTTGAGATTACATATCATTCCTTCATGGTTAATGGAAAACTAATATTTTATTATATATATATATAATTAATTTCTCCCTTAATCAAGTTTTCTCATATACATATATTCTAATACCACATGAAATTCCAAAAAGTATTACTTTACTAAGTGTTTCAGCTCACACATTTCTCATGTTTACCTTCCCTAGGTTATGAAGATCAATATTTCTTTTGTGAAATTCTAGACGGGGTAAAAAATTAGTTTCATTGTGTAGAATGGTTCATATGTTTGTAAAATAATTCTCCTATGTAACTGGTCCTCATATACAGTGAACTAAATGGATGTTGTAGATATTTTTTAATTTAATGGGATGATATGTAATGATGTAATGTAATGATATGTTTGAAAATGGTTTATGTAGTTAGTATTAAAGTATTGTTATATATTTTTTTGTATTAGTTTAGTCATTTTGGGGATTATTATCTGATAACTTTAGCAAAAACCCATGCGAGGAGTCTATGTATAGGAAAACATCATGAAATTTTTTTATGAAATAGGTTTTAGGTTTTCCTAGAAATAAAATACTTCAATGAATATTATGAGTGGATTCAGGTTATTCAATAGTTGTACCTAGGAGTAATAACCCAAAAAGGAAATATCATGTATTAACTTGATAATCAATTGGGGTACAACATATGTTCCATACAATAAAAATGGTTTGAAACTCATAGGTGGTGTTATTTATTTAGTAATATTCTATTTATGATACAAAATAAAAAAATTATTCTCTTTTTATTTTGGGGTATTAGATTATAAAGTATTAGAAATATCATATTACATTATCTTTGGTTGAATAAAATATTATATATGTTGAACTAACCAAAACACCCCGAATCTTGTGACTCTGAGAATGTGGTTATTTTGATATATTATAAAAACATATTTCTTATTTTGATACAAAGGATCAATTTTATTAGTTTTCTTAGGATACTATATAAATACATTATTCTCATATTATTTTTTGAAACATTAATTACACCATAATATTGTAATAAGAACATTATCAATTCCACTAGTGTATCCTTAAAATCACTCATTAACACCTTCATGGTAACCTAGGGAAACGAAAACATAATAAACGATGATATCATATGTTTTCTAAGGTAAAATATATATTATAATATGTTGTGGGATTTATGAAGCATAAATACTATATCATAGAATGAAAACATTCAAATATGAAAATTAAAACATATAATAAAAATTGAAATATATACATGGATGATATAACAACATAATTAATCCCCTGGATAAAAATAACTAATTTCATTATGATATAATGACTAATTATATACATGATAATCATATTCATAATGTTTGGTTTCAAAACATAATAAATATACCATCAAGACCTCATGATAAGTCATTATAAATAATTATGCATATATACTCCAAATACCCAGGCTAGTTTTCCTCATGGGACCTGCTGATGAATCGAGGGAATATTATGGGCCCCAAAAATCACATACTAAGTCCAATTAATTCATTATATGATATAAAATATTAATAATTCAATTCATAATTCACATAAACATTCATATTGAAAAATATAATATGAAATATTAATATTTTCCACAAAAAATAATTTGAAAAAAAATGAACTAAAAAATACAGAGTACTATAGTGGATGGAATAATTATAGGATGTGTCTATTAAAAAAAAATTTTTATTAAAGGATATTTACATAGGTGAAAATATAAATAAAACTACACTTGAAAGTTTCATGGAAACAATACCCTTTCATCTTTGAAATAACTTATTTAAAATCTAAAAATTTCAAAATTATTAATAAAAATATTTCCTTTAAAAATAAAGATAGATACATTTAAATAATAATTAAATGAAAAAATAGTAGTTATGTTGGGAAGATTTATTCATGTCGTTTTTTAGAATAATGAATTTTATTCCCACCATTTGAAAAAGGTTAATTCTTAATGAAAATATAAGAGGATTCCTTTTAAAAAAGTTATAGGAAGTAAAACATGGTTCAACATAAATTTAATCAAATAAATTTTAGTAGTATGAAAATTATTGACTTTTTAAAATGAAATTTGGGACAAGGAAGAATAATATTCTCAAATAAAAAAGAAAAACATAGTCGATTTTCCTTACCAATATTCTATCATACAATAAATACATATAATAAGAAAAATTAAATTTAAAACATTAAATTATATAAATAACTACTGGATAATAAATTGAATAAAATTTTCAATTGATATATATCAAATAATTTCATCATTATAAATTTATGCATAAAAAAACCCTGTAAAAAGTGAGCTTGTAACATTAAACCCTTACAGATTTTGTAATTTTTTTATTATAATTCAATTAATGTAATAAAACTAGATGAAATATTCAATACCATGAATGTAACTATATTCACAATATAAATATCAATGGTTAATTGTATACACTAAATAATGGAAACAAGGTTTGAATATAGAATATGTCTCACATATACAAGAGTGAGATGAGAACCCCTTTCCTAAATATTGAATTTCCATGTATGTTATTTTAACATACTATATAAATAATTTAAATTTATTAAATTATATAACAGAAACATCTAAATACTTATAATATAATATATGATCTATTTATAACAGTTCATCACTTGTTTAAGAATAATTATTTAATAAATCATCATTTCTATGTGTTGACTATTACATTATTCATATATGTTTTGGTCTGGTAATTCCAGTAATAGTATATTAATCATGGATCCATCATATTTTAGAACATTAATAATCTCATAATCATCATTTTTAATAATTTTATACACTTTCATATCCATTCATATAAATCTGTTATTTATAAAAAATACACTACTTCATGAAGATGGTAGTTCGTACATACACATTAGAGATGATTTCACGTTTCAATGGAAAAAATTAGACAAGGGTACATTATAATAAAATTTTATAGATTAATTATTATATCATTAATAATTTATATGTGCGTAATATCTATTATTATTACTATCCCAAAAAATTCGAAATAAAAAATTAATCATATCGGTTCATAGAGGTGGTTGTTCACACATACTGATGGACAACATTATCATTTCCAAATGGATGGAGAGGTAATAATTTAATTAATATATTATAATTATATAATCATAAACATTTAGGATATATAAAATATAATAATTATATTCAACATCATTACCAATCATGAAATATGGTGGTGCAAAATAGAGCACATCGATACATGGAGGCCGTCGCCTAAACATTTTCACGAATGATACTTTCAATTCCAACATGATGGAATAGAGGTGTAATATGGTTGTTCTACAATAATAATAATGTCTGAGTATATTTATGATAATTTATAATATATTTTTGGATGGGTACGATATATTTATATTATGTATATTCATAAATAAACATTGAAAGAGTCGAGTTGGATGATTACATCTTCTTTGAGAGAACACCATTGGCTTCGAACATAAGGCTTCATAGGATTGTATTAAGGTATTAATATGATTAGAATAAATATTGAAAGAAATATATAAAGTTATTACACCTGTTATATTTTGAGATAGATGGATCACACATTGCGAATAATTGAGGATAAACGTTTGCATTTATATATGAGGAGAGGTCTCCATTGAAATTACATAAATGATTTAAATAAAATTAATGACTTTCTCAAGTAAAATTATCATCAATGGAAATTAATTATTGGAAAAAATTATTGAGGTCATAATAACATCATTAAATATAATTTATTTAGTTTTTAGTGTCATTTTAAACCTAATATTTCAATTTAACTCTTTTGTTATTTTTTGTTAACATTAAGAGTTGAAACATATTTTTATGAAATTAAGGGTCATAAATTTCCCTCAATGATGAAATGGGTATAAAAAATTTTACATTGATGAATTTTTAGACAATTTACCTTTCCACATGTCTATAATTGTTTTTTATTTTTTAAATATTTAATAAAATATATCATATCATATCATATCAATATAGTAATTTCTATGAATTTTAATTTAATTATAATTTAATGTCATCAAGATACAAATATATTTTGAATATAAAATGTTTTACTATAAAATATAAATTATTATCAACTTTTAGAATAATGTAATATAAAAATTTTAAAAAATAATTTTTTGTTTATTTTTTAACCATTAACTATATTTCTTTCTATAGATTGTTCAAGCATTTAATCAATTTCATGTCAGCATTCAAGATAATTCTACAATCTACAAAAATTATAAACAATTTCATATCATAGAAATAATTTTTCTTAATTAAAAACCATTTATAAATTATATTGAATTCTATTTATCCCTATTATAATATTTTATAGAAATTAAAAAAAAACTTTTGATGTTTTATATATATTCTTCAATTAAAAATATATATAGGTTAGTATGGAAGAGAAATGGCCCCATGATATGATAAAATTAAATAATGAATTTGTATTGTTGAAAATAACTCATATAATAGAATAAATTCAAGATTTAGATATATTTTTACAGTGTTACTACATTATTTTTAACCTTAATTATATGCTTTACCATTTAACGTGATGAAAAATATTTAACACATTTATAATTCATAATGAAAAAAATTAAAAGGATACGTTTCAATAATTTTGAAACACCAATGTCAGTTTATGAAATCCAATTATTATTATTAAAATTATAAATGTTTTAAAAATCAATTTTATTATAAATGTGTGAAATTCAATGAAAATTAATTTCTACAAAAACGTGTTCGTAGCCTAAAAATGAACATATTCCAATATAAAGGGTAATTTTCATTCATAAGTAATTATTAAGACATTAATTAATTAAATAAGAAATAATTTATTTTTAAATTAAATTAAAAACATATTTGTACTATTAAATTATAAGATTTAATGAAAAGAAATAATAGTTTTCAAATAATCTATATTTTTCAATATTTTTTCAAAAATTAGTCTCTTCATAAAAATATTAACCCTATATTAATATTTATATGATTATTTAAAAATTAATATTAATTTATAGGAAAAAAATTCAAATATATTGTTAAAATTTATTAAAATGCTGGCATACAAAATGAAATGATAACAATTTTTGAAGCATAAAATGAATTTACTGGAAATTTATTACTTATTTTTTATACATTAATCAATACATTTAAATTATATAAAAAACATATACGTATTTTCAAAATTATGGTTATTCATATTCATACTAGTAATTTAATGTCTTGAAAATAGTGGTCCAATTTAAATAATAATATATCTTAATATTGTATGTCACATAAATCTTGGTCTTTCGTGTTATGTATGATATAGAGAGAATTATTTTTCTAAAACAATTTAATTGGGTGTTAAATTCCATCATTAAATAATGTGGGTCCTCACAATTTTGATCTTGTAAATCAAGAGTGGAAATATTTTAAAATTCCCTTATTGAAAACCCACTTCACACAAAGTGATAACAGAACATCCTTTGAATAGGGAAATTTGGAAACATTATGTATTCATGAAATAATATATAATCGAGTTCCCAGATAAGGATATCATTATAATGATGTAAAAATATAGAGATGTTGGTGGAGGATAATTTCCCAAGAATAATACAGTATGATAGAGAATATTGCAATGATAAAGTTAATGATATCAAAACTAAAAAAACTTTAGGGTTATAGAATACTATAAATTCATTAAAAATGTTGGAAATATGATAAATATCTTATTAGAAGATCATCTTCCCAGTGAATAAGGTTAATTTTAACATCAAGATAGATAACACAAGAAAATATACTTACATTTTTTCATTCTATATCATAATCCCAATTTATTCCTTTGGTTGTGATTCAGTCAAATTAAACTTCTTTCTCATCTTATACTCTATGAAATGAGTTATCAAGATCAATTTTTCATTCATAATCACAAAAATTTATTTAAGAGAATTATAGTTTTAAATTAAATGATAACAAGTTATTCATCCATTCTCGAGGTGGATTCAAAATGGTTATGAAATGAAGAGATAATTTCTAATATGAATGAATCATTTTATAAAGAAAGACTATATTAATATAAAACTCCTAAATAAAAATAGTCAATGTTTAAGTCAAATCATTCCATAAATCAATAAGCATAAAATCATATAAACTATATTGAAAAAATTAAACCAAAAAAATGATTTGAACACATATTCTTCCAAGATAAAATTAAAATTAATCTCAAAATATATTAATTACTCATACCTACAAAACATATATACAACCTAATCATATAATTTTCAAAATATCTAAATTTCATCCATAATATCCTAAATCAACATAAATACATAATAAAATCATATATGATTCAAAAGATAATTATGAATTTATTATTAAAAATAAACTCCCATCGTGAAAAAAAATTATTAAATTTAAATTAATCACATAATCATCACAATATATTAAAATTAATCAAAAATACTATTTATCACTTTGTTACAAAATTATTTCTCACTCCCATTTTAATTCATATGATAAAACATTTGTTACTAAAATTTAATAATGATTTTATCCCAGTACACCATTTTAAAATATAGGATTATATTAAACCTAATTGTTATCAATACATTTCCTCTTATATAAAAAATAATAAATCATGTTTCCAATAATAAACTTTATAAAAAAAACATACTAAAAAACTGGTTTATATTCCATAAATTTTATCAAAATATCCTTAATCATATTAATATCTCATCACATAAATCATAAATGGGGTATCTATAATATTAAACATTTGGTTAAACATATACATATCAACCCAAGACAATTTGAATTTATCTCTTATCACTATGGAATATCATAGGTTTCCATAGGATATATTTTCTCATTCATCAAAATGATTCATAAGGAAAATATGAATTAAACCAATGATATCCCTCAAGAGTGCATATCAAACAGTTTAATATCGAGCTCACTCATCGTACTCAGATAATTATAGATTTAGTATAAAATCCACCCCTTTCAATGTAACTACCCTAAGGTGTATCTGTGTTATATCCACATCCACATTCCAACATCTAGACATGGATATATTTTATACTATAACACCACAATCTCAACATTACTAAAGAATTTGTATATTACCATTTTCATAGACATTTCCCTATATTATATCATAGGGTTATGTTCTCTAATATGCATTTTCCTAAATCTAGTTCCCTATGGTCTTACTGATATTCATTTTTTAAATCTACAATACCCCAACTCTAACTCTATTAACCCATATCCAATTGTTATTTTACCAAATTTGTAAAAGTGATATAATGTCATCAAAGATATAAAAGTGTAGTATTCTTATGAGACGAGATACATACATGGTTGTCACATTACCTATAATGAAATATAAAAATAATGTTATTATAGATATAAAATTATCATTTCCTCTAGTATATCCTGGAAATCATTTATAAATCCCTTCTTCATAACCTAGGTAATGGAAAACATAAAAAACTATGATCTTAGATACTCTTTAAGGGAATGAATATAATATAATCTAATGCATATCTTGACACTAAAATACATGGAATTATATACATGGTTGAAATGTAAACACAACATGGCTAGAAAAATTTGTGCTTAGAATGTGACCCTACCAATATCATGTAATCTATCTGAAATGGAATTATTTATCTCTCTTGGATTTTAATTTATATATGTATTAAATTCATGGAAACAAATTCATCAATTAGCCAAAAAACCACACATATATATATCATGAATCCAATTTATTAGTCTATGATGTCTCAAATATTTTATTTATAATGTACAATTATATAGGTACATTTCCAATATGCATGGAATGAATTTTATCTGAGTTAGTTGAGAATAATCCTGATGTTTTCTCAATTGTTTTGATATTTTATTTAATTAATTTAGATTTCTTTTTAAAACCTATAAAATGTTTTCAAAAATTTCATTTAATTTAATCATCAATTAAATTTTGACAAATATCATTTCAGGGTAGAAACTTGAATTTTTCATGGGAATGAAATTTAATGAAATGGGATTGTGGTTGAAACATTAAAACATTGAAATCATCACCATATTTCCTTCACCCACATGTGTGAATAATGTTATAATTTTTAGGTTACATATGAATTTATAAAATATTTCTCAAGGACATTAGAAAGAATCCATTTCAATTTCCTAAGATAGTTTAAAATATTTTGAATATATTTTTAATGATCATTATAGGAAAAAATATGATATGATTAAGTGTAAAATAAATACAACAAAAGTGATTTAGCTTCATAATTAGAAGGATCTATTTGAGTTTCTACATAAAACATTAAACCATGTTGTGGGAATTTTTTTCTAAAAAAAATGAATGGAGAAGCCATTCTATTTCATATTAGTCATAAATATAAAATATATTTCAAAAACATTATTATAAATTGTTATTATAATATTTTATTCATTATATATATTCAGATAATTTATACTTATAACTAACGTGATTGAAATTTCTCATGATTTAACACACATGCCACTAAATATTATTTAAAATTCATATAAAATACTAGTGAGAGGGAAGTTAATACGTTATGAGTTTGCTATGTAAAAGAAGGAAATTAATAGAGTTTAAATTATTTTTTAAGACCATTATAAAATTTTTCCATGTGTAGTTTAGTTATAAATTCTGGATAAATCCTTTTAATGACTCAATTCCATAAGAGTATCATTATATGATTCATGAATATGTACTATAAAAACCCTTTTATATTTTATAGAATAATTCTTGATTAATTACATAAGTGTTAACATAAAACGACATGTAATATTGATAATATGAGATTATTTGGGAATTATTTTCATTAAATAACATCTTAAAATAGGTGATACATCATCAATGTTGAAAACATCCTTAACATTCCAATATTATTCCATCCTTCATAAAACTATATAGGATAGCCATGGGACATACATTAAAAAGGGGAGAGATATAATTCCCAATAATAGAATGTGAATAAATTATTGCTAAAAATGTATTACATTTTATACATAGGTATATCAATCAAAAATAAAAGGGATGAGAATAAAAAACATGAACATCGAGGCATTATATTTCTTGATAACACGGAGGAAATATGGGAATGTGGAAACAACTTTACAAATGGCATCACAAAGAAAAATTCAGGGATAACCAAAAATAAAATATAGTATAATGTTCGTAGGATAACCTCCCATGCATCATTATTGGAATATGTCTAGTCTAAATCATTACTTAATGCCTTAGAGAGCTATCTGGATGCACCCATCATAATCAGGTCATGTATATGCATAAGTGTTCCACATAGATCATATAAATAAGAACATATTTGAACAAATTTAGTCATAAATCAATTTTATTTTTCATTATTTACATGTATTCCCCTTATAACATATATAAACTTTCATAAAGGTGAACACCGTTTGTACGAAATTGATATGGGTATTCATTACACAATTTTTTAAAAAGGAAAATAACATTGAAATTGTGACTGGAAACATAGAAAAATAAATATTAATTGGAGTGATTATTGAAAGTTAAATGGATATATAATCGTTTATATATCATATGGGATATAAAGGGGATATGAAATAACATATCCCAACATTAATAATTTTAGAAAAGTGGAATAAGATAATGAAGACGATTGAATAACGAGTAGAATAAGAGGATCCCTTGCCTTGAAAAGGTGATTCCAAAAGTGTGGGAGGATCATCACAAGTGATGTGAAATGATATTGGACTATAGAGAGGGGAGGTATGTGAATGGAAATTATCCATGTTTTTTTAGATAATATTAAAAGTAATTTGGGTTTGCTTATATTGGAAAATATAGGGGAGTTCATTATTATTTCCCAAATGTATGATTTGTTATCTATACAATTAAATCGTCAAAACTGAAATACTTCCAATAGTTTTTAGCCATGGTTTGATTCAAATGTTATTGTTTTTCATTAATTTAGAAGTAAAATAGAAAAAATTACAGAAATATTAACCATGGTTTTGTGGAAGTGAGTCATGATCATAAAGCAATTATTTTAAACACTTAATATATAATATTGTAATTGGGTAATCATTAAGGTATTATAAAATTAATAACATTATATCAAAAAAATTATTTAAAGGGGACGGTTATATTTTTACATGGATTACTCTTATTGCATCTATTACATCATTTTTGGGACATTATAATGTCATAATACACACAAGATAATTATACGATATTAAATTTTTACAAGAAAAATAAACCATCTTGGAAACTTATTTAAAAATTACAATTGGATAATTTTGATGTACTGGTGAAAAAATATTATTTTTTTATAAAAATAATTTTCTAAACATAAGTATTTTCACTTTTAAAATTTAATCTACATATAATTTGAAATGTTGGGTTTTTCTAAATAATATTTTTGAAACTCTTATAAAAAACAATTAACATTGTAAAAAGTATTTAATCATTAACATTTAACAATAATTTTTCATAATTTCATTTTATTAAAAAATTATTTATTTAAAAAATTCATTAATTCATCAAAATAAATGTTTTAATTTAAATTTAATATTACCAAAAATACATTTTTTAACTGTATAAAAATCAAAATATTTTACAACGTAATTCTAGGATTAAAATATATTTATTATTATACAAAATATACAGATTCAAATTTTTTATGTTCTTGACACATATCACTTTATTACATATTAAAATTCTTTAAGGGTATGATGTGTGATTGAGATATTTTTAGGGGTGGTTCAATGTACGTAGTTTTGGACATGATCTAAATGAGTTGTAACTTATCTCATTAATGGCTTCACTCATATTTTAGTTTTTAGATATCATCTTTCACATTATCAAGAGAATATCCTAATGATTATATCTACCTTTAATGCTCAGATAAATGGGCTTTATTGGGTATGATCTTACTGGATGAGGCCATCACGTCTATTATCTATGTCAATTGAATTTATCAAAAACTGATATTTATACTAATAATATGATCATCATTGATCAAAAATATTTTCAATGGTTATGATTCTTATTTGTATTTTAAATTTGATAGTATATAATAAATTTACTGAAGTGAATTTATTTTATATAACCATAATATATAATCATAAATTTAATTAAACCACAATTTGAATTTCATTTATAAATTTTTAATTCATTACTATATTCCCCGAGTAATAATTTTCACCATAAAAATATTCATTTTGCAAAAATAAATATATGAGGTAAATTTTGTTTCATCGCCTCCACTAATTCCCACATTAGTTCTGCAAACATATGGTTTCTCTATAGCACTTTGACCAGGTGAATTTTCTTATTTAATTGAAATTTGTCTCCATGATCTATGATAATTACTTGGTGTTCCTTATATAATAGTGAATATTCCAATGGTACAATATCATTATTAATCACATGTGAGGGGTCTGGTATATATTTTCTAAAGATATTTAATGGAACACATCATGTACTTGAGATATGTTTTGTGGGAGTGAAAGGAAATAATCCACTGTTGTAATGTAATCAAGGATATAAAAGGGACTAATGTTTCTTTTACTATGATTTTTTTTATTCCCAAATCTCAAGACATTCATTCATATAGATATTTAGCAGAATATCTTATCTCCATACTCCGAATCTAGGTCATATCTATGACTGTATTCATAGCTATTATGTCAACTCTCACAGGCCCAGATTTAATCTTGAGTGCTCTTGTACTTTTCTACAATTTCCTCAATCATTTTATGACCTAATAGATTTTTTCCCCAAATTCATTTACTGATGAAGGTATTTTACAACTCCACCAATAAAAGGCTTTATAGGGATCCATTTGGATTCTTGAGTGGAAACTATTATTGTATGACAACTCGACCAAATGGAGATTTTGACCACATCCTCCTCTTAAGACAATTAAGCGTTCTCTAAACAAGTCCTTGACTGTCTTGATAATCCCCATTGATTGGCAATCATTTTGATGGTGATAAGATTTGGTGAAATTAAACTCAGTATTTTGAGCATGTTGGAGACTCTTCCAAAATATGGAGGGCAATATTTGGTCTTGATGAGATGCATTTAATAGTGACATTCCATGTTTCCTCACCACTTATCTAATGTATATCCTTGAAAATTGACCCAGTGATAATTCCTATAAAATTTTAATTAAAAGAGAAGTGTTTTATATGACAATCCACCACAACATGTATACCATTATTTCTTTTTAATGTATTGATAATACTAGTGATATAGTCTACCGTAATGTTTTCACTTTCCAAGTTGTTATGGGTAATGGTTTAATAATCATATTTTCTTTTTACCCATCACCCATAACTTTCTAACATACATGACACCTTTATATATACTCTCTGATCTCCATCTTCATATTGTCAAACCAATAGTACTATCAAAGATCTCGATACATATTTTTTATTCTTGGTTGGATGGAGAAGGTCGAGAAATGTGAATCATCAAACTAATCCTTCTTTAACCCTATATTTCCAGGTACATGTAGTCCAGACACAAATTTTATAACTCCTTATTCATTATCATGTAATTATAAGGATTACAATTTTCTTAAAGATTATGAATTATTCTGAATTCCAACATTATATATTTTAGAATCCTTTATCCTCTCTACAAGGGAGGTGTTAGTAATAATTTTTCAATGCATTAATGATCATCCATCCATTATACTTTTTATGTACATCCTTTTCATGTCACAGATGATTGGATCCTTCTCTATTATTATAAATGATCAAATTCATGGATCCTTTCTACATAAGGAACCTTCTACATTATTTTCATTCCCATGATGGTAGTGGATTGAGCAGTCATAGTCGTTAATTAGCAATAACCATATCTACTGGTGCATAATCAACTCATTCTATGTGATCATTAAATGAGGCTTCTATGATCTATATATGTCCCCACCCGCCAAGGTGTTCCCCTACTAGGCTAGAATTACGAGGGGAGATATAATGACCCCTGATTCCCTCCTTCAGTAGGACACGAGTTCATGACTAGCACTGAGGGTATAGTGAACATACAAATGGGAGGCATTATCCTCTAAGAGAACACATGATAAAGATAGGTATTTTACATACAGTAAAAAAGTAAAAATCAGAAAAAAAATTATAAAATAAATCCCCATTACACATCTGTAATGTCATTCAAAACTTCTACTACTGAAAGGGTAAAACATAATGTACCAATGGAAAGTAAAAAACAGCAGCAACCACATGTCTTAATAGCTCTTGTAACACCAAGCTCATACAAACAAGCTTGATCTCCACCCTTCGCCAAGTGACCGAAAAAAATTAAATATACATAGCATTAGGATAACAGTATACTTAGTAGGATTCACCCTAATGCCTCCCATGAAAATGTAAATAAACAATGCTAAAGCACAATGAACAAAAATTGAAACTTACTCATAACCTAAACAGGTAAACTACTTTCACAGCCTCACTATGGCTACTCTCACCAAGAATAAAATACAAGAGTATATCATATACTAATTAATGTCAAGGGTACCATACAACTACTTCTCCACTAGTTTTCCACTTTTCCCTAATGTCGCATGACCTTAGACATCTCCATCCAAAAATGATTCCCTGCAGACACATGGGAAAAGCACCATAATATTTTCCTAATGCCACAAAACCACCACATCCACATAAGTGAAGTAACCAGGTTGTTTCTAGGAGCCACCACATCCCACGTAACGTGTATCATTCTTTGGGAATTTTACCTTAAGCCATTTCCTCTCACACACCGAGTATGGATCTTCAAGCCATCAAATCCTATACATGTTACACCTATATTAGTCCGTAGGAAACTATATCTAGAAATTGTGTTTGTGAATAACCACATGCCATTATAGTCCGCCACACACATATATGGAGAAATCTAACCATTATGCCTACCAGCACAAGTAACTACCCATAGAAGAGAGCGGGGCCAAAGGGTGTTGTTAGTCATCCATCATCTCACCAAAATGTTGAGAAAACAACCCTCATGTCTCATGTTTAGTAGGGTGTTAGTTTAAATAACAGAAGGTCTAGAGTAGAGTATAAAAACACTAAAATTACAGAATATTATATATCTCACAACCACAATATGGGCATAACCTAATCTTAGACTCAACTGTAGTTAATGTCTCTCGGACACCCGGTGAGGACTTCTTACAATACAAATCATTTAAGCACACAACCATTTCAAGAATCCGATCACATTACTTCATTCCATTTTTATCAGTTTCAATTTACGTTCACTAATTCATTAAACACTAATTATCTAATACAAATTTCCACATTATATTTTTTTAGAATCGAATCCATAGTCCTATGTTCCTCTAAATTTCAACCCCAATATTTCGTCCCCACAATCTAAAACCCCAATGATTAGCATAATTTATTCAATAATTTATTAAAAAAATTTACATTACCATATTTTCATGCATTATAGAAACAATTTCTAATCTACTAAACACAAGGGGACTCAACACAGCTAGTAAATAAAATACCATAGAGTATTTTCCCCCTCTAGAAAGTGTGTAGACACATCCTCCCTCGGGATGATAAACACAAAAAGGATGTTCTATACCCCTCGCACCTTCACCCCTTTTAGATGGAGGTCATTAAAACTAGCTACCATGAGGTGTGGGGAATGAATAGAATATAAACAACCAACAATAATCAATAAGAATCCAAACATTCTCATTCAACCCATGTCATCATCCCTGGTGTCCTCCCCGACACCAACATGCATAAACTAATGCATATCACCACTATAGGCATCAACTGATACAGCCAGCAATAGGCCCGCCCTTCCCCCACATATATCAAAATCCTTCTAGGCTCACATCCCAACAAAAGAAGCATGAAAAAAACATCATATCAATCGGGATCTTAGCCCTTAAATAAGAATGAGGGTAACTCATAACACTGAAATGAATTATCATTTATCAAACAAAGAGTTTGTTAATCCACCTTTTACTAAAAGATTTAATATTTGTTGGTTCCAATAACTGGAATCCAAAATAGTAATCTATCACAAATAATTAAACATGTTTACTGTATCAATTGGAATAACATCAAATTATATCAACAACAACATGATTCATTTTTATGCATATTTATCTTTATCCAAATAGTTATCAATTAACTTTTAGTTCATTTTCATTACCAAGTTCCATCACAAATGAAAATATAAACAAATAAAGAATAAATATCTAAATATGTAGAAAAACAAGAGGCAATAACATACGATCGCTATCAATTTTTTTATCTGGTTCAAATATTTATTATGAAAATTCCAATATAGTATAGTGGGATAAAACATACTAACTATAGAGTTGCACATAAAATAATAGAGACGCAAAAAATCCCCTACATCAAAAGGTTCCTGATGATCTTTGAAAAGACTGACAAAACAGATCACGATCACCTCTCATGGAGGCGTACATCCACCCGAGGATGGAGAGACACCACCACACTACCAACACCCAGGAAAAGACCATTAGTAACATAGTGATACAATTACCTAAATTAAAAAGGTGAAACATACAGATATGAACACAAAATAATGACAATATATCATACCTCATATCGATGATTGATCGATACTTCTTGGTTGTACCAAAAATAGAGGGTGCACTAGCCGCACAAAGAAAAATCTAGGGGAACCAATACGAGGAGGAACATTTGATCGAACAAATATTATGGGACAAAATGAGAGGTTTGACCATCTCACAAAAGATAACAAGGAGGAAGAAAAAAAGATTAAGATATCTCCTCCCTTTAGAAGATTTAACGGAGCAGTGATTTAAGATACGATTGATTTTCAATTAAAATAAAATTTTATTAAACCATGAGGTTTGACCATGTAAAATACTCACCAGCCTTAATTTAATTAATATTGGAGTTATGGAATTTGAATCGGCCATAGAGACCATAAAACAAAGATGTAAATGCATTTTACCTCAAAGGAAATGTCAAAGGGGAAAAACAATAGGATGCTGGAAACACCATACACCAAACTAGAAATTTTTAATAGGAAAAAAGCATATTTTTAGAACCTCACTGGTCTAGAAGCACTGTTCATGAACTCAAAATTTGGAAAAGGAAATAGAGGTTGTTGTTAGAACCTCACAAGTCTAGAAACACTGTTCATGAACTCAAAATTTTGAAAAGTAAATAGAGGTTTCTATTAGAACCTCACTAGTGAAGACACACTATTCATGACCTAAAAATTTAGAAACCAGAATATAGGTGATTTTTCGAACCTCACTGGTCGGGTAATAACGTTCATGAACTCCAAATTTGGTAAAGGAAATAGAGGTTGTTGTTGGAACACATTGGTCAGGTAACAATGTTCATTAACGCAAAAATTTTCCAAGGACTTAAAGGTTGCTGCGAATACCTCACTACTTTGGAAAAGCTTTTCATGAACTCAAAATTTGGCAATGGAAATAATGGTCGATGTTGGAACCTCACTGATTTGGAAACACTATTCGTGAACAAAAAAATTGGCAATGGAAATAAGGGGTGCTATTGGAACCTCACTAATTTGGAAACACTATACATGTACTTGAAATTTGTAAATGGAAAAAAGGATGATTTTGGAACCTCAATAATCTAGAAACATTTTTCAGGAACTCAAAAATGGGAAAAGGAAATAGAGGCTACTGTTAGAAGCTCAATGGTCTGGAAATAATGTTCATAAACTCAAAATTTTTCAATGGAAATAGAGTTTGATGTTGGCACCTCACTGGTCTGGAAACACTCTTCATGAAATCAAAACATGCAAATTGAAATAGAAGCTTTTGGTGGAACCTCACTGGTCTAGAAATAGTTTTCATGAACTCAACATTTTGAAAAGAAAATAGAATCTTCTATTAGAAAGCTATTGTTCTAGGAACACTAATCATAAACTAGATATTTGGAAATTTGTTTGGAGTAAGTCACCCTGACCACCCAAAACACCTCAAACACCAGATTTCAGAAATTTAATCGACCGAAGAGGTCCGAAACAATACAATATTTATTTCACACTTCTCAACAAGGAGAAAATTATAATAGATTTTCAATGTGAAGTTCACTACAAACAACTCTAGATGATGTAATGGGTATTTGTATTCATGAACATCAAATTTTCATGAGACATATGCTATCACTTTCTTATTTCGGATTATCACATATCCCAATCCCTTCTATAAAGCAAGGTTATACCCTATGAATAGTTCCCCACATGTGAGCAGTGCATGTACATTTGTAGTGAAAAGACTCTTTTTCAACTCCATGAATCCCAATTCAAAATAAATTTTCCATAAAAATTGACACCATTGATGTTATATTGGTTATAGGGGTTGAAAATCATGACAAATTTATCTCAAATTGATGATATCACCAATATAATCTAAGGAAAATATCGATTTTTTCAATGATGTTGGCCTTGAACATCCATCAATTGATTATGTATTTTAAGAGTCCATAGATATCCCATTATTTGTAATAATATTCCCCCAAAATAGTACTTCCTTAAACTAAAACTCACAATTTCTATACATTTCATAAATCTAGTTCTTTTGAAATCTCTTTTCAAAATTTCTCAAATACACCTCGTGCTCCTCCTTTCATTAGGATTATATCAGAATATCATTTTTAAATACAACCAAATTTTTTTAAGGTGATCTCAAAAGACTATATTCCTCATTTCTAGGATTATTTATAGAGAATTACTTAGTTCTAATGGAAATATTATGCCCTCATAATACCTATTCATTGTACAAAAAGCAGTCCTTATGATATCCTCCATCACATTTACTTGATAATCCATGGCTAGTGATCCACAATAGAGATGTATTGGGATCCTTATAGCTGATAATAAAATTTATCAATTAGTGAATGAGGATATTGATTCAATATCATGATCTTGATTATCCCACAATATCCAATAAAAAGGTGAAATGACCAATCCTTCTTCATGACGAAGAGTAATTGTCCACCGAAAGATGATGCAGTTAAGCATATAAACCCTTTGTTAAAATTCTCTTATAGTTGTTTCGTAAAATCCATATAATTAATAAAATCAATTCATTATAATATCTTGTATAATTGAAATTATCTAGGTATAATTTTGATTTAAAATTCATCCTCTAATCTAGGAGGAAGACCAGGAAATTCATTGGGGAACACTTTAGCATATTCCCTCACAATTGGCATGCATTCATGGATGGTATTTTCATTAGACACAATCATTTTATCAAGATATTATTTCTCTTAGAGAAATAATATCCCTTATTTATATATGGTTACGAATGATGTTTCATCATATACCTTGAATTTGTCAAGAATCATAGGATAATTCAATATACATAGAGTGATTTACTTCGTGCAGAAATTTTTGATGGATCTAACAAAAGGGAAGAAAATACATAACCATGTTTTCATAAAATTCAACTAAATGGATTACCAAAATGTTATTTGGGATATTCAGCACACATATTTTGATGGGGAATTATTTATATACTTGGGATGAAATAATTTTATCAATTTTTATTTTCACCGACAACAATACTTCCATGACTTGTGGTGGTGTTTTAATAGTTCTATTAATCATTCATGATATGAAGGATTGTGTTGAACTAGAATAAAAAATATTCTATATTCCAGAATGAATAACTTGTGCACCTATCAGAACGTCATTCACTTCATCCATCTTAGAATGTGTAAGGGAATTAGATCAACCTTGCTACCATGGAGGTTATTGGTTAGTATTCTCTCTAAAATATTTGGATTAGGGTTGTGGTTCACAAAGTGTCCTTATTCCATGTAATTGAATCATTGATAAATAGGATGAGGGAAGGCAGATGTATTCTTCTATTCCATTGCATTGGTGGGTTTCTCTCATTGACAATCTCTAGTAAGGGTTGATTTCTTTTTTCAAACCTAAAAATTTCATCACCCCCCTTAGAAAATTTAAAAGGTTATTCATTCCACCATTTGGAAAAGTGGGCTATTGAAATTTTATACCACCAATATATTTCTCGATCACACCAATATATTGAAACTCCACATTTTTCATTTTATCATATATTTAAACATAGATTCTCTAATATCACTTTCATAATTGAGATATCACAAAAATTATCCTCATGTTTCTCAATTTCCCATATTTCCAGTGCTTCAATAGACCTTGATTTAGATTACTAAAGAAGATATCAACATTTAGTTTTGGGGTAATGTGAAACCCAGAAGCATATCATTCATGTATTGTGTTGTATTCCATCAATTCCCCAATGGATGCATCATATGTTTTCTTGAGGGAAAGTAAATACCTTTCTATTTTATGTCGTATTGTTTGAGGAAAATGTTGTCAACTTCTTTTGTAAATCCTACCACCCCTACACTTATAACTTTTACTTAGGGTTCATATTTTTGGTCAAATTAAAACATTGATCATCTTCTCCCTTCATTTTATTAATAGCTAGTATATTCATCTCTTTCTTGGAACATTGATCGATGAAGAAGATATTTTCATTGGATCCGACCCATAATCCAATTATTAAGGAATTAGATGATCCATTGAAATTCAGAGGAAATTTGATCAAAAGGTCTCAATTTTATCATATTATTTATTAGGAGGATGTTTGAGTTCCTCCTTATTTAGGCTTCTATTCATAACCAAATTAAACAGAGATAATATCGTCCTAATGATTGTGATTCCTACTCTCATGGGGTTTGGTATTTAATTGTTGTATTCCTCACATTACCCTTCACATTGATTTTTACATGGTTCTCCTATTTTTATCCATTGGATAGAATAAAGTGAAAATTAGGGATGTTTATTTTATAAATATTAATCCCATGAATTAGAATACAATTATATTTTAAGGGATAACATACAAATGGAATGTTTTTCCTTAACATATGAATTTTGGGTCCTCAATATATGTTATATGTGATGTATATTCCCACATTGATAGTGATGGGAATTTTCCCTTTAACAATGTTTCAAAATTATCTTGTGAATGTTCTAAATGATATCCCCTTGGATTGAATGACTAGGTATTAAGAAAGGCCAATTGTCATGCACCTATTCTTGATAGATTCTATCTCAATGTGGTGTTTTTATGTTTTACCTCTATGTACATTTATTCCAAAGCCACAGCCACCTATAGTACCCATAAAGCGATGCATTTTCTTATAAATAACAATATTTAGAATTTACCAGAAATTATGATTGTATTCATAGGTCTAGTGGTATCCCTGTTTCTTTTTCTAGGGTTTTATAATTTTATTCCAAAACATAACTAATCATACCCTTTATACCAACTATGACAACAATTTTATTTATTATTCAATAATTAATGATTTATTAAATTAGAGTATACATAACACAACCTAGATAATAGAAATGTATATTGTATTTGTAAATTAGTTATATTAAATAACATTTTAAAACAGAGGATACATCACCATTATTGAAAAATTCAGTAACATGATAATATTAATCAATTATTTTTAAAAAAAACATGGAATATCCTATGGATATAAATTATAAAGGGAATATCTATAAATACCAGTAAGAAAATAAACAAAGTACAACATGAATAAGGCATCACATGTAAGACAATATGTATATAAATGGGACAAAAAAGTGACGTGAATAAAAAAATGAACAATGAGGTATGATATATCAAGATAACATAAATGAAACATGGGATTGTGGCAAAAAATTAAATAATACATCATAAGAATAAGTTAAGGATAAATTTAATTAAAAAATATAATGTTCTTAGAACAACCACTTAAAAACTATACATGATATCTCATGACACTAAAACATTATATAACATATTGTAGCACTATATGGGACCACCTATCACAATCACATCATATACATGCATATATGTACCATATAGATCATATACATAATAAAATATTTAATAAATTTAATTCTATGATAATGGAGTATAGAATACATACATGTACGTTCTCGATAGAATAGTTGTAATTTTATAAAGAAGAATACACTTGATCTGAAATGGGTATGGGTATGGGTATTCAATACATAATTGATTGATATGGATAATCCTAGTGAGATTTATATAGCATTATTGGGCCACATAATTCCTTATGGGAACTCTTAGTTAGATTAAAAGGGGTCTCCCAGCATTTTGAAATCAAAAGGTCATTAAGGGGGACATGTAAGAGCATATCCCACTATCAATAGTTTTAGATAAATAGGCATAAGATAACAATGTTTGATGAATAAATAGGAGAAGAAGACGACCCATTACCTTTAGAGGGTGATTCAAAAAGCATGGGAGGAGCTACATGGGAGATTGGGGTAACATAATATGACTATAGAGAGGTTATAATATAGTAATTATTATCTTCATGGGTTTTCAGTTATGATGGAGGGATATGTAGGGGTTTTATATTGGGAAATATGGGAGTGTTCCTTATTATTTTCCAAACAATGGTTTTATACTATATACCCTTAAATCCCAAATGTCGTACATTTTTATTTGTTTTTGGATAATCATCTGTCAATGGTTGAGGTTGAACTGTAAATAGCTCTTAGGACCATATGCATATGACCTCGTACATAGACCTTGATGGGAAAGGAGAATGAATTTATAAGAGAGACCCACCAAGAACATAAATATAATTTTCAATCTCCCATAATATCCTAGGATGAATGGAAAGCAATACCTTGCGGATTCCATAGTGCCTAGTATGAAACCCTTTAAAAAACTATTGTTTTCAAACCCTTATAAAAATATCATTAGATTTCATAAAATTAATATAATCAATTATATTTAATAACTTTTTTTAATATAAATATTTTATTCAAATATTATTATAATGACCTAGAATTAATGTATAATTTTTTAATTATTTCGGTATATTACGAGACCGTGAAATCAGACAGAAACTTATTACGAGGCATTGAGTGCCCAAAATGACCCATTAAAAAACTGTTATGTTTAAAATATAACGAGAGTATTTTTTCTAAAAAATCTCAATAACTCTTAAATGGGTGCCCTGATCATAAATCCAAGGGCACCAATTTTTTTAGGATGGCGGGTTTACCAAAGGAGCGACTTATGTTTAGTCGACACATGCCTCTGGTAAGAAAACCCAAAAATGGCATACCCATAAATAAAAAATCAAATAACATTATTTTATTTTTCAAATGCTTTCAACTCACGAGTAGTGACTCGAATTATAAATATGAGAACACTACTGAACTCGTGAAGGTTTTCATTTCATAAGACGATCCCAACATTTTCCGGCACATGCCAACCGTGAAAGCTATTTTTTCGCTGCAAATAAAATAATTATGTAACAATTATTTTATTGTTAAATTCAATAACTCCTAAATGGAAACTCTTATTGGATATCCGAGAGTACCATTGATCTCATGAGGGTGTTTCTCCTTTAGGCAGAGCCTAACCTTGACTGGCGCTGGTTGAGGGTGAGTATTAAAAATTTAAGAACATTCTTATGGTACTTTCTATAAATGTGCGGGCGTAAATTTGAATATTTTGAACTGGTGCTCATAATTGATATTTGAGCGCACCGTTGAACTCACAACACCGAGATTCTCTTATGGGAGGCTTTGCTTTGACCGCAGTAGGATGAGTGAATAAGATAGATTTTGAGTCTTTTAAGAGTTAATTAAATAACAAAATTTTTATTTTATTTTATCCTACAACCTCTTCAGCAGTGGTGGTGGGGACAACTGAGGTAGTCAGATATTTAATATGGGATATTAAAATGCTCAGTTACACTTTGGTTTTATAACCACCTATTATAAAATTTATGTGTCACATTAATTAAATCAATTACTGAACCTCATTAATTCCTTGGTGGGTTACTCGACCTTTCCCCCCTCCATTTAAACGGGGTCGCGGTGGAGTTTTTGGAACGAATTCTTCAAACAAGGAACATTTGGAAATATGACCTGACATATTTCCCCGACAAAGACTGATGTAGGTGTTGCAATGAACCTGGTTTGACGAATTTCATCAGCTTCATTGAATGTGGAATCTTATTCTACCATCGCTACATCCCCAAAGAATCTCGAGGTAGGGGTTGTCTTTTAATTCAATAAATTCCACTGTTTTTTCTCCTTGATCTTGAATTTTTTGGTGGTCATTTATGGGGATTTTAATGGGGTTTATCATTATTTTAATGTCATATATAAATTACCCCTTGTTATAATTCTAACACAGAGGGCGCATGAGAAAAAACCAAGAAATGGACCCTCTGCTACTTGTTTTTCGTTGTGTTCTACGGAGGAGGTTTGTTCCAACATGACAGAACCTTGAATCCGAGAGGCACACAATGAAGGTATCATTCTAAGAGGACCGTAGGTGCATCTGGATGGATGAATGGACCACCAATGATCACCTGGTGGCCCGCGAAAGAAGCGATGGTGCGATACTGGCAGATAAGGGCAGCGACCAGTGACCATCGGCCGCGGTGGAAGAAAGGGGATGCTCGACGTCGTGGTAGTCGGAATGGTCACCAACAGGGACTAGTAGAGGAGGGGGTGGAAACACTCCATGTTGAATGGAGCCGTGGATCAAAGTCATGACTATGCATGGGGCCCTATCCCGGTGGGTCCCATGTATAACTAGGAAACGCCACCATACCCAAACAATAATGGATCCAAGCGGCTCTATTGAGGTGTTTGTGATTTGTGGACCGCACGACCCCGTATGGGTCGCACCAGCCAGTGGTTTGAGCTTGCCATGTCCTGGTTAGTCCACCAGGGTCAGACTGGACACAGACCCCTCTCTAGGCCAAATATGCATAAATAGTAGTATCTTGCGATCCTGAAATCCATTTGAAAAACCACATATGGAGTTGTGATCCTTTGAGTGAGATAGAATTTTTTAGATAATCATAATGACTTTCCTAAAATGTTGGAGTTGGTCCGGGATGGATCGTAATCGAATCTAATCGAGCCCTCGACACTAAAATGCTATAGATTATAGACCAGGTGTCTGGTTGACACACCATCTTTTAGATTGGAACCCTTGTGACATAATTGATGATCAGGTTACTTCCTTGTGGAACTTCGTGGAAGTTGATGTATGACTGATAACAGATGGAGCAGAAATAAGGTGTTTTTTGTATAGACAGTTAGGATGGCTACTCCCTTGATGACTCAAGGCACTTGTATTCAAAACACATATGCTCCAGTAGAGATGGGACTCGTAAAGGCAGGAGTGCAGGTTCATTTCACTCTGATTTTTTTCTCTATCATTGGAGTTGGTACTCCCCTATTGGACTAGGGCAAGGGTCCTCTATACAGAACTCAAATAGAGTCAGGTACCCTATACCAGTTAGGGTACTGGACCTCTATGTTATGAGTAGTAACTCCTGGGAAAACTCAGGGTGTGGGTATTACTTATGCAGTGCAACAACATATTCTATAGTCCACTTTCGTGCCAGGGTACGATTCCTCTAGCCTATGGTCGGTAGTCCCATAACGTACTAGGGTGTGGGTCCCCCACAAAAAACAAACCACCAGAGTTGTACTCCCCTACTGGGTATGGTGTGGGTCCTCATATATCTAGTCAGTACTCCCTTGTTGTGCCAGGGTGTAGGTCCACTATCATGGGGTCGGTACTCCCCTAACATACTAGGGTGTGGGTCACCCACAACAAACAAACCACTAGAGTTGTTCTCCGCTACCTGGTAGTGTGCAAGTCATGACATATAGATTTGGTAATCCCCTTCCATGATAGTGTGTGGGTCCTCTAGACTATTGTCTGTACTCCCCAAACGTACTATTTCGCAGGTCCCCTACAATAAAAAAACTTCTAGTGTTGTACTCCGCTACCGAGTAGTGTGTGGGATGAAACATATGGTGTAGTACTGCCCCATCTCCAAGTAGTGTCGAGGAGATGGTCCTTCAGGGGAGTTGGATCTCCCTTGAATACAAGACACAATATCGAGGAGTGGGCCACTTTTCTTGTTCTCCGTTTTTCTTTCCTCGGGCGCATGATTGTGAGTGCGAGACCTCCAGTGCCGGGCACTATAAGAATTTATAATAGAAACATATAAATATAGCACATCCTTTCGAATGTTTTATTAGGAATTTTTTATTTGTACCTAATGGAGTATATCTCTCAAATGGGCTCCATTAGCGATGTCCAGTTCACAGAGTGTGTACTCTTGATTCTTGAGTTGCGCTTTGAGCCTTCTTGGGAAATCTTAAAAATGGTTTGAGGTCGGGGCCTTATGTGTCATTGTCGATTAGATGAGTATATCTCTATTGATCTGTGTATTTTTCTTTGCACATTTATATTGAGATCATGCTTTTTGGGTTTCCTTTTTGGAATTCTATGAGATATTTAGGGGTCTCGGGGTCTCTACGGGGTATTATTATACTCAAACCTTCACTATCTTCCCCCGCACCTCATTGTGTTTTGTGCAGAAAACGAGCATATTTATTGAGACTTGAGGTATAAATGAAGAGGTGGTAAACAGAGGATACTAACTGATGTGGAGAGATGTGGAGACGAGTTGTACGTACCCTTCATGTGGGATCCATGGTGGCTGATTTCATGAGACGTTTCGGTTTTGCAGTTGTAGTTGTATCTTTCAGTTGATTTGTTTTCCAGCCCCTTTCTTTTAGTACACACTTGTTCTACTACAGTTTATCCTCACTGATACATCTTGTTTCCTCATTGGTTGTGTGTGTGTATACGTTTAAAGGAGATACCTTCCCATTTCAGGGATATGCCTTTCTGGTGCTAGTCGCCATCCCCGACTTATGAATGGTAGGCTTAGGATAGTCACATCATGAGCACTAGGGGACGGGTCATGATAATTATTTATTTTTAAAATCATTTAATTCTTTATAAAATGACTTAATTGATATTTTATATTACTCAAAAAAATAGAGTTTTATTCTATAACAAATATAAATTTTATAAATAAAAAATTAGAATCAATTATATTTATTATTCTACAAAATATAACTATTTATATTAGTACGGTCTTGAATCCTACAATGAAATTACACCCGGAAATACATAACTATATTAAATAAA
Organism: Viscum album; assembly: GCA_963277665.1. Classification (NCBI taxonomy): domain Eukaryota; kingdom Viridiplantae; phylum Streptophyta; class Magnoliopsida; order Santalales; family Viscaceae; genus Viscum; species Viscum album. The sequence continues at coordinate 1,146,042,465 of OY728121.1, read as the reverse complement.
GCCATATTTAGGATCCAAATTTCAAGCATAGAATCCCTGGACACCCTTTCCATGAGGTAAATGCATGAAAATTGATGAAATATAGTATAGGGGAGAATCAGATTTCTTAATAAATATTGATAGAAACCTATATTCTCAGAAAAAATAAGGGAAAATATATATTAATTTTTTTAATGATGCTCACACAATTTAGTGAGGTTTAGTTATTCCTTTATATCTTCATGAATCAAATATTTTCATATTTAATGATGAAATAATGATAAAAATGAAAGGGAAAATTGATGTTGATTGAAAAATGCGAAAGAAATAATTATTTTCTTTTAATTTATGTTAATAGATTCTAGGATACTACAACAGATATTATAGTTGGACCACTTAAAAGGAGGTTGAGTGAGGATACCATTATTTAGTGTAAAATATAGATCAATTATCTTGATTCATTAAGAGTTGAACCTCCACATTTTCCACTATTGTTTTTAAACTCAAAACCTAAACAATCATAACCACAAAAAAATCTACAAATTAGTTATGTTAATATAAATTAAATGAATATTTAGGTAAATTTTTATAAAAAGAATAATAATCTAGTGTTCCCAACAATATTTTTTATTTAGATAAACATTAAAAAATGTGCATACCTTGTATAGAGTGGAATATTTCCAAGAAGTTACCTAAAATAGAAATATCATGATGGAATAAGTTAAAATGGACAGAATATAAATCAGGGTGATCTTATTTTAGAATAAATAGGAGGCATGATAATAATGATATGCATGGTTGTTGAAAAAGATAATTAACATTCGATTATGACTTTAATTTTTTAGGAGTATGATTTTTAGGTTAACATGTCATTTTGTATAAGGGAATATGTGTGGGGAATTTACAAGGGAAATTTACTTATTAATTTTTTTAGTAAAAAATCATTTTAGTCCCTTATATTTATTAACTATTTGGTTTTTTGGTTTTTCTTTGGAATAAATGGATAATTTCAAATTATTTTTTGATTATTTAACAAAATGGAAATGTTTTTAGATTAATTGATTTCATTAATATTTGAAATAAAATTAATGATGTGAATTTATATTCTATTGATCTAATATAAAGGGAAAGGGAATGTGTTTTTTTAAAAGTAATTTCAAGGAAATTACGATACAATATAAAAGCTCTGGTGATTCCAGGGTAAATTTCGACTCAGCATGGATGATACATAATATGTAGGGGAAATAGAAAATTTGGTAATTCATTTAATCACTTGTAATATTAAGTGATAAAGATAATATATTTGGAAAACCCCACTAAATCCATAGATACATAAGGTATTTTCATTGGTTATAAAATTATAAAAACCAGCACATACATGATATGTGAAAAAAATTATTTTTTAACTAATGTGGAATTTGTTTAGTTCCTTGTTATATATAATATTCAACCCAAACCCCCAAAGGTATTTATATGATTTATCTTAGAAGTTATTAATTTTCTTAAAGTTATATAGTAATAAATAACAATTAATTTTTTATATGTAATGTTAAATTTGGTTATATGGAGGATTAACCAATACCTCCAAGGGGATATTTATAATTTTATAAAATGAGAAATCAAGGTCATATATAAAAAAATAGAATAAAATTTATCATATATAGGGTATAAAAAATCATATATATTTCAAAATCAATAGAAGGGAATGTCACATGATAATTAAATGTTCTTTGATTGATCAAAATGAAATAATATCGCAATGAACATCATGGTCTTATGTGGAACACATTTATACATAGATGACATTGACTTGATTTTAGAATGAATATGCTTAACCGAATTAAAAATGAAGGATGCATAAATTACTGTTTTTATCTTAAATTGGGATGAAATAATTAAAAAGTATATATTATCTAGAATATTTAATTCTTGAATTGAATATTAAAAAAACATGGATATAATACCATGAATCTTCTAACAAATGTATTCATCAATAAAATAAATAGTGGGATGATGATAATATTTAAATAATATTGAGGTCATGAGAGGTAAGATATTAATTTTATAATGATTTTTACTATATTTTATAATTTTTGTTGAACATAGATTTAAATAATCATTCATCTATAGGGTCTAAACCCTTAGGGTGATTAATATGGTAGTCAGTAGAAATTGTTAATGCATATGTATGATTATATTAAATAAAAATCATCTTCTGTTAGATGATCACAATTTTTAAAAAACAGATATAATTTTAGATTTAATTATATTTGGTTCATTATCTATAAAATAAATTATAATTCTTTGGTTGCTAAATTCATTTCTCCCTCCACTTAATCATCTATAAATGATGGAACATGAATTTCCTTAGGTGAAGTATCTGTTGATTTCTAAATCATGTGTGGAGGAATTAAATTATTTTTCTATATCTTTTCGTTACCATATCCCAATTAGGATATGCCAATGTGATTATGTTATTGTTCATTTTGGAGAAATCATAGATATTTTGAGACCATTTCCTCTATATGTAAGAAGGAGGATTGATGGACAGTGATTATGAATTGATGAAAATGCTCATTTTCTATCAAAATAAATTGAGAGGTAACTGATTATAGACTCTCCCATAAATGAGTAATAAAATAAAAATTAATCAATCTATGATAAGGTTAGAAGAAATTTTTTAATATATTCACATATCATAAAACTGATGCAACCCTTGATTGTGAGTTTTAGTAATTGTAGGTCAAACTGATACATGATGTAGTACATCAAATGATATAATCAGTGGATAGAAAATATTTTAATAAATATTTTAATAGATTTGATCACTATTGATGAAAAACTATATTGGGTATATTTATAATCATCTTATTAAGCATTGTTTGGAGGGAATTAATATTTAATTATTGTGCTTTTAAATTGTATATTGGCACAGTGATAAATTAATTGTGAGTTTTTTTATTGATCAGTGTGTTATTGATGGACATTATGATTTTGGGATCATGATGCATATAGGATTTTATGTACTTGGTGTTGGGAGTCATTCATGTGATAGTTAATTCATCTTTCACACTTTTATATATCTATATATTAATATATATTTCCTTATGTTGGTGTTTCATTATTTACTTATATATCTATAATGTGTGAAGCATTATTGTGAGTTTTACCATGAATGGGTGCAACAGACACATGAGGTAGTACTTCAATGGATATACCTATAGGCTGAGAGTGGTTTTAAGAAAACATTTTGTAAGTGGATGAGTTCTAATATGTATGGTAATTATAATATTTAGGATATATGGATAACTGTTTAGGAGATGATGTGACCACCTCTTAATTTCTCTAAATATGTTTTGGACCCATTAATTATAGAAATATTTATAAACCTTGAACTAGAGGTAGGTGTGAATATTCTCATTAAAATTTAACTTGATTTTTTTTTCAAGTACATTTTACTTGTTAGATACATAATAATTGGGAAATGATAAAAGTGGGAAAATTGGTGGATGTTACAATTTTAATTGAAATTCATGTTTAGGGGGAGGCATTCCTCGCATCTTCAACATTAGTTTGACCCCATCCATTCCCCCCATCCCTGAACCTAAATTTCTCTCTCCTTTTCCAGGTATCTCGGTTTGTACGAATGTTTTTTCACATGTCAGCAGCATTCCCAGGCTCTGTATCTCATTTTCAAGTTCACCAAGGTGTCAGATCCTTTTGACCAGCCACTAATAGTTCATTTCAAGATCTTGCGGTAGTTTGTATACTCATATCCCATCATATTATCATTTAATTAGATACTGGGAACGACCAAATTAATTCATGGTCTATGGATCCACTAGGTTTCTATGGGTTCAGATTTTTCCTCTTTCATTAGAAGTAAGAGTTTTATATGATGTGAGATCCATAAACTACAGCTACCATACATTGAATTCCTAGATCAAACCATCATTTTCAGGATCTCATGATTCATACTTTTATTTCCTACATAGTGGTATGTTACAAGTTCCTTGATATTATGGTCAGAGTTCTATTTCATATGGAATCCTCTCCTATTTTCCTTGAATTCGATGTCTCGTAACAGCGGGTGGAATCCATTCTGATTGAAATCAAAGAAGATTATCGATGGAATCAATCAGGTTTCTTTTAATCAAGGTGTTATTTCTATTATTCCTATTGTTGGTGAGGAATGATTAAGGTAGAAGAGTTATCAACCCCTCTCAATACCTATGATAATTTATTAAAATTGAAGTCCTGGTTTTTAAATAGCCTCACATTGATGTGGAACCAGAAGGGGAATTTGATGTGGATATTGTGGTTTAGTGTCCTTCTATATTTCTCCAGACCCCATTGAACCCAGTTTCTACCAGGAAAAATCCTTAATATTATATTACATGTTTATATTCACTTATTAGGATTCAAAATAGATAAATTTAAAATAATAGAACAGACATTAAGATGGGAGAAATCCAACAATTAAATTGGATATCTTATTTCACTCTTATGAAGAGTTTCTAGTATAGACCACACCCATTAACACTATAGTTGGATCCACAAAACAGTGTGACAAAAATTCTCAAATCAATATTGGTGGGATACATATAAAGTTTAAGGAAATAATGGCTACCAATTTTCAGGTTTTGATCCTTTGTATTCATTATAAGAAAAAAATAATGGAGGTGGGTTTTAAAATCAATGCAAAAAAAAATATCAAATCCTGATGAAATCTATAACTATTTATGTTGGAACAAAGAAAAAACTTGTACGGACTAATATTGTGTCACAAATCTTGTATCAGATAATTGGGGAAATGATTATGGAGATCAATAGGTTATGGGAAATGAGGTCCTCTTTATTTTTTGGACTTTAAACATGTGGATTATAAGTGGAATAAATTACATTTTAGAATTTACATGTTGAAAGATTATAAAACATTATGATTTTATTGGGATTGGGAACAAATTTCAATTTTGAAATAATCATGAACTTGTATGTATTACAACATTCCCATGAAAATGTTTTTCATAAAATTGAATAAAAATTTAATTTGAATCCTTGAAACAAGATATCATTTACCAAAATTTGGAAGTAAAAAACTATCAGGTGATATGGATCATAAGAATTAATTATGGCCTTATTTCATGGGTTTCTAGAGGTAACCAGAGCGAAGAGTTACCATTAATTCACTACAAAAAATTTATTATAATCGTTCATAATAAATATTTCTATTTTATTGGTAAGGTAAACAACCAATTACATCACCAAAAAAGGTGTTTCTAGGATATAAAAAAATTGAAGATCTTTACATTCTCTGAGATAATGATTTGACAATCAGGTTGGAAGAAGAATGTATTTGGGATGATAAGGGGCTGTATTTGGAAATGAAAACATTATCATATGGAATTTCAAGAGGCGAAGCTATTTGAGGTATCTCAAGGTATTATTTTTAAATTATACCATTGATTTAATTTTAGTTAATGAAAATGATTTTTTTTCTGTTATAATATTTTCCTTTATTCATTAGTTAGAGCTTCTAGAATTTAATATAATATTTATAACCTACTAGAGTTTAAAACTCTATTATATGGTCAAACAATATTATCATGGGAGTTTATTTTTTGTGAAATTATTTTATGAATAAATCATTTTTGGAACAAATTAGGTTAAAAAATGTAGTCATTTCGTGCAATCCTTTTCATGGTTTCATTTTATTCAACAAAATATCATTTTAATCACAATAAAAGGGTGATTTATTCGTAGTTGGATGGAGATCACAACGTGTTTATAGGGGAAATATATTTTCATTTGGTTTGATGATGGATAGGTTCAATGAGTAAATCATCTCAATTTTTTACTTTGATTATTTAAACATAAAAATTAAGGATGTTGTAGTTTCCCAATGTTGTGAGAGATTACATTGAGGTGTCTTTAGAAAATAAAATGATTTCACCTCTGATGTGAGAGATTTAATTTCTGGTATATATATATAATTTTTAACCAATTATTATGTTAGATTATTTATGGAACCATTGTGTCATTGAGAAATAATAATTTAGTTCGAAAATTGTTCAATAAGGGGATTCATTTAGAATAGTTTACCATCATGGGATGATTTAGTGTTATTTTTATTGAAAGTGGATGAAAAATTAAAATTATATAAATATTACCAATGGTTGAACATGTTGAGATTGAATGATCACTTCCTCTTCATATGATAGATTATTATTCATAATCATTTTAAATGTTCAAGTTTATTTAATATGATATGTTAATGATGGGGGTTTTAATAAATAGCAGTTACTGTTTAGAAAATCCATAGGATAGTTTTTCAATTTCATTTATATGCATTTTAAATTTACTGTTATGATGATCTATGTTAAAAATGCACTAATAGTTCTAATAGAAGTAATAAATAATCATTTTTAAACAAATATAAAAGCTCGAATGGTACAATTTTAAGACTATATTTTGATATATTCATATGAATTGAAGGACTATGACAAAATTATTAGGATGGTGTCAATTATTCATAGGAAACATCAAATGTTTAGAAGTATTTCATTGTATCAATTTAGGAAATGTGATGTTCGTTTTCTAGGATATATTATATCTGATCATGGTGTAGTGTTATATTACCAATGTATTTTGAAAAATTAATTTCATGAAACCCAATACATAATATTTTGGAACTGATTTTTTTTCAGATTCATATTATAATATGTTTTTTTCATGGGTTGCCGCTCCAATACCATCTTTGATAAAAAAAATTAATGTTCTTCTTGTTTGACCATGATCTAATATACATGGTAATATTTGAAGGAGATGTTGACGAGTCCTTAAGAAACATTATTACCTAATTGATGTATTCCTTATGAGATATATTGTAGCACATATTATAATGGTATTGGATGTTCCTTGAAGAATGACATATTAATATGCCTGCATAGATCAATATAGCGGGATTCTCTTCAATATAAATATGTTACTCTTAATTTAATCCTTACATTCAAAATACATTTTCATTATATTTGGGGGGGTAATTTGGTGGTTTATTACTTTTTGGTTCATTTGGATTATAATGGGTTATGAGAGAACAATTCCTTGAAGGAATTTATTTATTTATTTGTTGAATTTGTATTTGGTATTCTTCATGATAATGTCTTTAAGAACATATATAACACGTGGAATAGAAATGCAGCAACTGATGTTATGTTTCTCTATTGGATAGTTAATAATCAAAGGTGATTGATTTTTTTCACATTACATCATGATTATAAAATTATTAATGATAAAGCTTGCCAATATTAGAATATGGTGAGAAATTATATAGTGTTGTTATACCTGATTAAGTGAATTTTGAAGTCCTACTTTGTTTTCCTCATTCATGTATTTATTTTACAATATCAATAAATGAAGGTATCCACCTATCTATATGTTAGAAAGCATAATAATATACATGGTAACAGAGGAATAACCTTGCTCTAATTTTTTCCCTACACATCACATCAAAGCCTCACCTCACTGAATCAGTCCCTGCGATTCCCTACCATCCCCATTATTCTCCACTTTCCTCGTCCCTCCGTGACAAACTCCCTTATACATCACATACCCTTTAATACAAACCATAGTTCTTCACATCCATTCTCATTGTGCAATCCCTAGCAATATCATGATCTTCCCACAACCTCTCCATGCCTCTCAGGTGTTCCTCGTATCCACTAATGGAATCGGGCTTTTGAGGAACACCTTTTAACGCCATATGGTTCATATTGTCCAACGCTGCACGAGCATCCAACTTCCCCACTCTCTGTCCATCCATTTCTAAGTGTTCCATCCACTCTCAGTTTTTGTTGTCCATATGGATTTTTTGTGCCTTTACCTCTCTTGATAGTAATTTCCTAACCAATATAACATTGACTATAATAACCGTACCTAGGCATGTCCCATGATGGATTACCATCCCTATTATGCGACAAAATTTTCAGATCTATAGTCCATGTTCCGCAAACCTATGTGTCGACTATATTTGTACACACCTATTTAGTCAAAACACTTAGGCACTATCTCTAACTACCCATTCCCACAACGATGCACCTCATATTTTGACGCCTATTCTTACATGCCCCTAGGGTTTTAACAATACACTATTCCAACTATAACTATTGGATATTTTTTTCTAGATGCGTTCCATACTACATAACGTGATGCTACTGACCCAAATATTTCATTCAAGTGGTTTCTTGAATCCTTTTCCCCATATCCCTTCAGTCATGGAAACATCATTGTCACCACACAATATCCATCACAACATAGAATTCTCATTGAATGAAACTATGTTTAAACACTCTCATCGGGAGACCTTTACACTTCCCTAGTCTTTAGACTCTATTACACATACTGATGTCCATAATTCATGGGTATCCCACAGAATGATAGCTTGGATACTTGATTCTAGTGTTTTTGATTATCTCACATGTGATGTAGTTATGCATACTCCTTATCATCCCAAACGTAGTGCTCCTGCTAGTACAGTTGTTGCTGGATCTACAATAACTATTTATTGATTTGGAACATTCCCTATGACTCCTATTCAACTGGATTCAGTGGCTGATACTTCTCGTAGTCCATTTAATATTATCCCCATAAATTTACTCACAAAGGAAATACATTGTGTTAACATTTTTATTTCTTCTGGTTTTTTTCATTAGGAGAAGATAATAAATTAGGATTATATAATCTGTCATCATAGTGATATAGGATACATGTTCGATACCATATCATCCCTTCCTTTCTTATCCAACTCTTCTCATGCCCTTGACCTACATCTTCTCCATTTTCATACAAATTTTTTCCCTAAAATATATTTACCCATATTTTAGTCCAAACCTTTTCTAATATTCTATATACTTCATGTTTTATAAAAAATCATTGGGTGACTTTGTTATTCAATTAGAGATACGTGCATCTTACCCTTTCAACTTAGTGCATTCCGGTGTATAGGGTCTATATAGGGTAACTAGTCTACTAATGTCTCATTATTATGTATTAATTATGGATGAATTCTCTTGGTTGACAAGACCGTATCTCTTTTGTGATAATTCATAGGTGTGTGATATTTTAAAAACATTTTAACATGAAATTCACACTATGCATTCCAAGCAATTTAAAATCCTCCTCACAGATAATGGTCTCATATGTTTATCTTCTTCCATTAAAAAATTTATCTAGATCATTATGTCTTCCTTCAACCATCCTACCCCAATAACCATTAGAGGAATGTTCTGGAAGAGCATAAATGGTTTCAAATTTTGGAAACTACTTGGGAATTATTATTTCACATGTACTTGTCTCCTCCTCTATGGGGGGGGTCATACTACTACCTATCTTATAAATAATAATCATTCTTCTATTCTTCCAGGGAGATTCAATTTTAGGCTATGTTCCCCTATATCCCTCCTCACATTCTTCCCCTTCATTTGTTTTGGTGTCTTTTTAACGTTCCTGACACTTTTTCCCATTTACTTATATTTTCCCCCAAACCCTCAATTGCATCTTCTTAGGTTACACTTGAACTCCATGAATATACAACAATTTCTCTCTAGAAAAAAAATGTTATATCTTATTAGATAATATTTCCTTTATTGGGAACTCGTTGGTCTCTCCATCCTATTCCAACAGTGACACCACTATCAATGATTGTTTTCGTCTAACAATCCACCCACCCCTACCTCTATTGTAAAAATATGATAACCACCATGTTGGATCAGCTTACTCCCACAAACCATCAAACATTCCCAATCCCAAACAATGGGCACCATATCTGTATCATCATATGATGTATATACTCCAGGCATAGATCGCTTTCCTATTGGATTAAGAAAATGTACTCATTCTTTCTGGATTAATCCTATATAAACAACATCAAAAAGAGGATTCTATTCTATAGTGGTTATATTTATTCGATGAATGATCTCTAATTATACTTATCACTCTTGTTAACTTTAAGAAATTACTGATATATTTAAAACCTTATACCATAATCACACATAATATCTCATATCCCTTATAGTATGTAAACACGTTTTTGGAAAAAAATGAATTTATTGTCCCTCTAAATTTATATCCTACTCTTTTCCATCTTAGTGATCGTCTCGTGGAAAAATTATTTTCTTATACATATGATGTTGATTATTTTGATACGTTCTCATTGATTCATAAATTTGTTTGTTTCCAATTATCAACAACAATTGAAGCTCCTCATAATTGATATATTAATCAAAATGTGGTCATGAATGTGTTTCTACATGATTTTCATGAATAAGATGTAAATATACAACAGAAACCTAGATTTTTTCCATAGGGATCTATTTTCACGTATGTATACTTCACCAGTTTCATTAAGCACTCAAGAATTCTTCTCATGCATGGTTTGATAGATTTTTTTTGTCATCCCTACATTTGGATTATCATGGAGTATGAAGGATAACACGGTTTTCTATCAAAAAATGTCCTCTGGATGTATTATATGGGTTGTGTATGTTGATGATATCATCATTACTTGTATCAACTCGCTTCAATATTATCATTTAAAGGATTATACTCAAAGAAATATTAAAAACAAGGGCCTTGGCCCTTTGACATTATTTCATGGAATTGAATTATACCATGATAAAACCACTATCTTTCGTTCACAAAAAAATCATTAGATATTTTACTGTATACCGGCTTGTCTCCTGATACTACCATTAACACTTCACTTGTATTAGGATAATGGTCCCTCTATGCCAACACTAACCTGTATTCTCATTTGGATAGGAATCATAATCTTGTGGGAAAACTCAATTATCTTACCATGACTCGTCTGTATATTTCCTACACTATCAGAATGAGAAGTAAATTCCTTTAACATCCAAAAAAATAACAATGGGAAACTATCCTTCACATTTTCAAATACATAATTAAATAACCTTACCATGGTATTCAATATTAACATCATGACAATATGGACATTAATTTTATCTAGGATGCTGATTACACTGACTTCTTATTTACTCGTTTGATTTGACATTGTTCTGCCTAGTAACTGAATCTCTTGATAAAGCATGAAACAAACTATGATATCTAGATATATTATTGAGTCTGAATACTATTTGATGTTCATGGTAAATGATATAATTATATGGTTTTATCACCTTCTTCCTAAAATTGGTTTCCTTCTATATAATTCTTCTTATTTTTTGTGTGATAATCAAGTGTCTGTGAACATTTCTTCATATCGTGTTTTCGATGAACAGACAAAGTATATTTAGATTGAATATCACATTATTCTACATAACCTTGAGAAAATACATATAATATTTACCTACATTATAATAACATATTATATTTCTAACATCTTCACCAAAGGTATACCAAGAGCTCTCCCAGATTTCTTATACACTAAGCCGGGCATCCACAACATCAACAACCTTACTTGAGGGGTTTGTCTAGTCTACTTTTTTGATGTCATCTATAATTTTTTTGGATTCTTCTTCTAGGATATAACTTTTATAACTTAAGGGGCAGTGTTAGGAACATTTGTATGTATTTCCAAGTCCCACATCATTTTCCTCCTACCCGTATTTAATTTTTTATCTATAAATGAAGGTCTTCATCTCTCTTTTATGTAGTAAGTGTACCAATCTATAAGAGTTATAGGTGGGTGTGTATTGGTTACAATAATCTAATGTAGTGGTATAGAGTAATTTCATATTTTATAATGATTATATTGTTGGTTTCATATAGGATAAATAAAATAATATATTTTTACACAGGAAGCTACATATTTTTTAGAGATTATGAGAAGTAATTTTGAATAATTTTTATATGTCATCCTTTGTGGTTTATCCATGTCTCAAAAAAATGATTCCTTCTTTGAAAATGTTTTTTATAGCCTGTAATGAATATTCTAGACTCAATGTTTTTATCAAATTATATTGTACGAAATCTAGTGAAATAAAAACATCAATTTATACTAGGTTACACCCATAATTCGGGACTTCTAATGGTAAATTTGCGGATATTACACTATATTTTATTATTTTATTTCCCGTTAAGGGAATAAGATTTTATTATATGATAGTTATGCTTGTTTTATTTAAAATATTTATTCTATTATTCTTTTTCTTAAATTTGGACTTAGTGGGTATATTAGAAAGAATCTACATGATGTAGGTTATGAGGATTCATGGAGTTAAAATGATAATCATTTTAGTAGATAACCGCCAAATTACATCATAGTTGTAAAGAGGATGGTATCATGATTTTGGATTGTAATTGTGACTCACGTCCAAATATGATCAACGTTATGATTGGAATAGTTAGTGGGAATTTCATACATTATAGGATATGATGAGGGTGTGCATTCTGGTTTTTAGTGGATTATGGGAAGATCATTTACCATAGGATGAATTTTAAAATAGTATTATTTTTTATTTTTCACATGCTATTTCATGTTATAGAGAATTGGGGGTAACTGTTTTTTCATTCCTATATAGGCAAGATATTTGTGGGGGAATAATTATTTTTATGAAGAAGACATCATATATTGAAAAAACATGTAATGATTATTTCGTAAGATTCTCTACATAAAATGAATTTTTATATAGAATATATTTTATGTCCATTAGAGTTTTTTAATATAGACTATTAATCCTTACAATTATCTACTCATCATAGAAATTGAATATTACAAAAATGGATTATTCTTTCACCTATTCTGATTATAGAGTGTCCTAATCCAGTGTTGGGAACAACACCATTAAGTGGTGAAATACATGAGTTGAAGGAAAGTTAAATTTTTAGGGAGACTAAGAAATTTTAGTTACTGGGAAATGTTATCATGGGTAGTGAGAATTGATATAGTTGGGAACCACCAAGTTAAAACTCTCCATGTATACTTTGAATGTGAATGGCAGTATCATGATATATATAACAATAAACCAATTGTAAAAAAATGAAAAAATTATAGTTTTTTATAAGGGTGTTGTATGGGGAACATTGGTTTTAATATAAGAAATAGAAAATATTATTCAATACTGACCAAACTGATACTCACTAGATCAATGAGAAAAGGTCAAGGTCCAATCATTCTCGAAACATATCCCTTTAGTGGAGAAGGTATGTCAGAGATGTCCCAGGATGTAAGTATCCATGTATGGATGTTGTAACACCCTGGGATTTTATGAAAAATATTATTTTAATTTCATTGATGTCTTGTGTTGTACACTACACCAAAATAATCTTGTACTATATGCAACACCGTATTGGCTTGTAGTATACACAACACTATTCTTGGCTAGTGTTACACACAATTTCAAGTTTGTTTTGTGGGAATTATTCTATGCAACATTAATTATAGATGTTGTTTAATGTATTAATGAAATAATTTTTGATTATTTAATATGCAACACCAAAGGGATCTTCCACTACATAGAGCCCTCACTTGGCTTGCATCAAGTGCAATCATGACCTTCCTCAATAGTGTGTGTAGTACACAATACAGAGATTTGCTAAACAACGATATATTATTATAATATTATTATGAACTAATTGTTTTGGATAGTATTAACTACATTTTGAATGTTATAACATTATTATTCATCTTACACATTTTCTAGAAGATTGTGTGAGAAGAAAATATATTTTTTGAGTAAAATAAGTATTTTTCAAAAAATGTATTTATTCCGCCTTTTTATGGTGCACCCACATCAAATATATTTTTTGACATGTTTATAAAGTTCTTATTATAATTAAAAAAAAATTTCATCACAATAATTTATATGGTTAGATTATATTTTTATTAGGATTTAACGTGTAATTAGATTATATTTTTACCATTTAATACAATTTTGTTCATTGGAATTAATTTCACTTTCAAATTGGACAAAAAAAGTGTCGATCTTTTGATAGTTATTGTTTCTTAAAAACACACTATTTGTTTTGATAATGGGAATTGATTTTAAAATTAATTAACTCCACTTATATGTTTTGAATTTGGAAAAATAGATATAATTTTTGAATTCAGAATATAAAATATAGCTTAAGCTGGATTTTTGGTATTTTTCTGAAAAACATCATTTTTTGATGAATAGTGAAACCACTTAGTGGTGGTTAAAAAACAGACACTTTCATTTAAATGGAATTTTTCCACTTCTGTGAATTTAATTTCAAAAATACGACATACATGGTTGTCATAAAGAAGTAATATGTGGTTCAATAAGATGAAAATAATTTTTCGTGACTTCTAACTTTTAACTTTTATTTACTGCGATTAAAGTTAAATAGGGTAAATCAAGGTTAAAAAAATATTATAATAATTCAAAATTACCTTAACACTTGTTATAACCTTATTTTATGAGTAGTGGACGACCATGGCCATCCCTGGGTCAATTTTGGGACCCCATGGACCCACTTGGTAGCGATAATGACAATTTGGATTAATTAATTTAATGCAAAGACAAAATTGATATTAACAAAAATATTTTAGTAATTAATTTTTATAAGGGGTTATTAAATTATAATTTCCACTATAAATATTAATTTGAAATATAAAAATATTTCCGACATGGTGTTATTTTTTTTATAATTTTTAGACATCATATAAATTAAATTATTTCTGACACAATAATGAAGCAGTATTTACATCATTAATAAATGATTAAAATAATATCATAAATCGGTCAAATTTTTATTTGATGATTTTATTTCTACAATGATTCATCTTATCTTCATCTTTAATGTTTTTTGGTCCTTTTGAAACCGAAGATTAGTTTATAATAAAATAATATTTTCACACATTCCAAAGTTTCCCCTCTCCTCCCTTATAAAAGGGAACCTCCTCCCACTCCTCTTTACACAACTTTTAACCTTCATGATCGTCCATCCCCTTCCCATTTTCCTTCTCAACATCCCTATAAGCATTGTAGATGTTCTAGTATTCTATAAATACCATCTCTAGTCCCTCAAGTGGAAGTTTAAAGGAGGAATGTCGAGGAAGATGTAATTTCTTTTACAGATTTTTCATGTTTCTTCCTTCTTATACATCCTCTTATTTAGTTGTTTCATTATAAAGTAATAACATTAGTATCAATCATATACTGATTTGTTATTATATATATGAAAAATCCATATTTCACCTTCTATATATCCTACAGAAAATGAAATCACCGCGCGTGCGTATGTACAGAATACCGTCGCCACGTCGTTGTGTAATAGTTTTTCCACCAGCACCTTACTTGGATGGGTATAATGGTGTAAAGAATAAATATATATAGTTATTATAACATCATACATAATCTTAGATATTATATCATCCACTCCAATTCCATTCAATAATTATGGGAATGATAGCATCGCTCGTACGTATGTACGGATTAACGTCTCCACGATGCGATAAGATTCATTTTCCATGTTAACCATTCAAGAATGATTATAAAGTATGTATAATTAATAATAATGAAATATATGACATAATTAAGCTAATGGATTTATATAAATTTATATATTGCATCTACTTACTTCTATTCAAGTCAATAAGGAAAAGAAAAAAACGTTCATGCGAATGTACGGCCTACCGTTTCCATGAACCGTGTATTTCATTTCATTAATCTATCTATTATATATATATATATATACTGAATATATATGTTATATAAATAATGATTTATATTTTGGAATTATTTAAATCAGGATATATTTAATAATATCATGAACAAAAAATCAACACACATACGATAAATTAAATGATTTTATCCAGAATGCTGCTTTAACATGGAATTTACAAAAGAACGGGTAATATAATGTCAAAAGTGGACCATATATGATATCATAATAGTGAATATGATTCTGTAATAAGTCAATGAAATTATTTAATCATTGTACAGGAGGTTCAGATACGTACAAATAATATCAGACCTATGGTAAGGGATAATTATTCCAATCTCATTCTTAACTGAAATTGTTTATTCGTAAGTATTTACTAGGTTTATGTTTATTATCCATGATCATATGTTCTCATAATGTTATCATAAAATTTTTTATTTTATTCCATGTATGCTTTACGTAATGTTTACCTTTCATTGACTTTTACTTTGTTTTATGGATGGAATATTTCTTTTGTTTACCATACGTGGATCTTTGTGACTTTTCCGTTAAAAGTACGAGGATAATATATTTTAACTTATACAGAAAGAATTGATTTTTAAAGTTTCATATCACCTTATTTTTATGAATCTTACCCAGTAAGATTTCCTGACTATTTTCAAAAAAATAATTTTCTTTTAAAATTTCATGGAATTTTGTGAGAATAAAATGATTTTGAAGAAGAAAGGATATTTTTCTCAAGAATTCATTTCAAGTGTTCTATCAATAACATTTTCCATTTTGGATCACATTATTTCATATGTGTATGTTTCATGTATAATGTCTCTATTATTTACATGGTTTGATTCTTCTTATGATGAAATGATATCCATTTTATTTATATGGAGAATTTTATGATGGGATGATGTTTATAAAACCCATTTTATTCTTTGGGATTTGAAAAATGATTTATGTTTATGTTGTGGCACACGTAATATTATTTCAATATGAGATGGGTGGGACCAATATATCACTCCAATGCATTGGGTAATGATTTATTTTCATGAGATAGACATGGATGGAATAGTAAGTTAATCTAGTTTAGTGATACAGGACATGAATGAGGAGTAAAATTGATTCAGAAAGGGACTTTGTCCACTAAGATAGTCTTGGCAGCAATGCCTTTGCTACTATGGAAGTCATATCTTGTGATTAATGGCTTCCAAAATTACATGTTTTATTCCCATGCTATTTTATCATGATTTATATTCCTTTATGATATATGCCTTATGTACTTCCAAGATTTATGTCGTTGCTCATGATTTTGATGTTTAGATTTTATGTTCAAGTTTTTTTGCATTCAAATGTTTATGTATTGGTTTACGTTCCCTATCTTTACCCTTACTGAGCATTTGAGATCCCACTTTTTATGTTTTATTCCCCATGATATAAATAATGGTTTTAGGTAATAAATCAAAATGGGAAGATCTTTATTGGAGATGTTGAAGATCATTCACTATGATTAGAAGAATATATTTCCGAGTTTCCAAAGACACTAAACTATTATTGTCCTTGTGTGTTTGTTTTTTTATGTATTAATTATTCCACAAATGTAATGTAATTTCCATGTACGTCAAGTATGGGTCTCTAAAGATGGTATCATAGGAAAGGTTTAGTCAACCTTTGGAAACTAGGATGTGATAACTTTAGTGAAATCCCTAGAAATATTTCTAATGTATTTCAAGGGATGTCCCTAAGGTTAATTATACGTATAAGTTATAGTCTAATAAATATGGAAACAATCATAGAATTAATCCTAAGATTTTATAAATTGAAGGTACTCTCCCTTTATTATGTTTTTTTCATATCATTATTTGTTCCTCTCATACAATTCTTTTTGGGTTTTAAATAATGGCTGGAAACAGGAAGATAAACAATAATGGAGGATATGATGGAGGATATGATGGACAATGGAATGATATTCTTCAAGAGAAACCAAATGAAACATGATTTGGAAGTCAAAACATCATTATTATTCATAATCAACAATATCAAAATATGATCAATAATCTCATCTTTGTAAAGTATCACAAATCATCTAATAAAAGAAATTTGGAGTTTCATTATGATCATCGAAGAAAGAAAGATCAATTTCCCTCATGTATATCATGTGGGAAGAGGCATCATGGAGATTGTTTCAAAGGAACTGGAAGATTCTTTGGGTGTGGAAAGGAAGGACACAAAGCCAGTAGGTGCAAAGGAAAAGGTTCAGTTTACACCATGGGCAGGGATAATGGTATTTCTACGACATCAACAACAATTAAATGTTTTAAATGTGTAATGTATGGGAATTATGAAAACAAATTCACTAAGGTAAAATATAATGAAGAGAATCATCATGGTCATATGGGTTATATTTATGTGGATGATGATGAAGATTCTACAAATGATATATGAGATGAAAGAAGTGTTGAGGAATATAATGATGATGCTTGGTCAATGGGTTGAGAGGGTAGTGGAATGATTGTATGTTTATCAAGAATAATGTATGGTTCTATGGAATAAAGAATAATCTAAGGATTGTTACACTGTTGGCATTCCTTGAGTTTTTGAAAGTATATGACGAATGGTACTGATAACCATGAAAGGTTATTCAAATATTTTTGGAAGGTAAATGATATGTGCATAATGAAAGGATACAGAGATAATGAGATGTTTGATAGTATTAATGAACTCATGACTGGTGTAAGGAGAAAGTGATATCATGGTTTCAGTTTATAGAAATTTTGGTATTTTGGTATGTGGAAAGATTTAACTTTTGATAGCATTCATGTTTTCACTAAGGTTATATTGTAACTCATGTTACAAGAGAATACATGATTAAGGAATACACACGTTTGGAATGTTACCAAAAAGATATATATATTATGATATACGGGCGATAAATGAATGTATTCAATGCTTTGTAGATAACCTTTCTAATAGTCATTTTATTTATACTATGAGCTTGGACAGAAGTATTTTTGATAAGCCTAAATATTTGAATGAATTAAGTTAGAGATAAGATAGTTTTATTTAAGGATATAACTTTTTTCGATATTATTGCCGGAATGTTATAATGTATTTTTAGATAAAGGGACAAACTACAGGACATGAAACACCCCATCGTGTTGGACAAGGATGTAGGAATCGAATCCACAATTGAAGTGTGAATGGCCTTTATCGCCTACGAGTGGCCTACAGAAAGTCCCAGGTTAGTAGAAAGTAGTTTTATTTTATTAAGAAGTATTATAGATGATTTATAAGTCCATATTTGGAACTATATATGATTAATCTAACCATAGATGGAATTACGTATATAACTTTTTGTAAATTTATGTTTGAGATAGATGGAACGACAGATCATTCTATCGCATGATCTACTAACACATGAAGAAAGACAAATTAAACTTCATTTATTTAACAAATGATGTTGAAATTGTTCAAGGCACGAGCGACAGTGAGGTTATATCAAATTAAAGTAAGTATTTTTCTAATTCAAAATTTTCAACTTTAGGGAAATGATATTGAAAAAAAATGTTGTCTTAGTGATCTTATATCTGATGAATCAGATGGTACCTTAGATCATCACAAATTTATGGCATGGTGATTGTTTTATTTTTCATATCCATGTTCTCTACCACTCTCCATCAGAACATGATGGTTATATTTCTATTCCATATCCATATATTCACATATGTTATTCTATTTGGAAACCCAGTGATGAGTTAATGTGGGTAACCATTATATTTCATACTTTACTTTTTAAAATTATTTTTTAGTATTCCTTTTTATGATGAGGGTTTCTATTAAAGAAACCTTCAAGTAGTAAACCATTTATAACCCTGATGAATTTCGAGGGTGAAATTCATTTTAAGGGGGGTAGAATGTAACAGCTTAAGATTTTATGAAAAATATTCTTTTAATATCATTGATGTATTGTGTTGTACACTACGTGAAAATTATCTTGTACTATACACAACACCATATTTGCTTGCAGTATATGAAACACTATTCTTGTCTAGTGTTACACCGAATTTCAAGATTGTTTTGTGTGAATTAGTCTACACAACATTATGTTTAGATTTTGTTAAATGTATAAATGAAATAATTTTTGATTATGTTATACGCAACACCAAAGGGAGCTTCCAATACATGCAACCTTGACTTGGCTTTCATCACACGCAATCACGACCTTCCTTGATAGCGTATGTAGTGCGAAATACCAGGATTCACTAAACAATGATATATTGTTATAATATTACTATGAACTTGCTGTTTTGGATAGTATTAACTACATTTTTAATTTTATAATATTATGAATCATCTTACACATTTTCTAGAACATTGTGTGAGAACAAAATATATTTTTCGAGTAAAATAATTATTTTTAAAAAAATCTAGTTTTGCCACCTTTTAATGGTGGACACAAATTTAACATAGTTTTTGACATGTTTATAAGTTCAATTTTACAAAATAAAATTCTTATTTGGAATTAGGATATAGAAATTTACTTTGGATAAGATTTTCATATTATTCTGATAACTTTCATATTTTAATGTATAGTAAAAACACGGTATATTTTAATTAAAAACAACTTTCTTCATCACAATAATTTATATGGTAAGATTTTATTCTTAATTGGTTTTAATGTGTAATTATAATATATTTTTACCATTTAATCCAATGTTGTTTATTGGAATTAATATCACATTGAAATTGGACATAAACAAATGTCGATCTTTTGATAGTTATTGTTTCTTAAAAACACATTATATATTTTGGTAACATGAATTAATTTTAAAATTAATAAATTCCACTACTATGTTTTGAATATGAAAAAACAGACATCATTTTTGAATTCGGAATATCAAATATAGCTTAAGCTGAATTTTTTGTATTTTTTTGAAAAACATAAATTTTTGATGAATAGTGAAAACACTTTGTGGTGGTTAAAAAAACTGACTCTTTCTATAAAATGGAATTTTACCACTTCTGTGAATTGAATTTCAAAAATATGGCATACATGGTTGTTATTAAGATGTAAAATGTGGTTCAATAAGATGAAAATAATTTTTGGCAAATAGTAACTTTTGACTTTTATTTACCGCAGTTAATGATAAATAGGGTAATTCAAGGTTAAAAGAGTATTATAATAATTACAAATTACCTTAAAACATGTTCAAAACTTATTGGATGAGTAGTGGAAGACAATGGGCATCCCTGGGTCGATTTTGGGAACCCATGGAGCCACTTGGTAGTAATAATGACAATTTGGATTAAATAATTTAATGTAAAGGCAAAATTGACATTAACAAAAATCATTCAGTAATTAATTTTTATAAGGGGTTATATAAATTATAATTTCAATTACAAATATTAATTGGAAATATAAAAATATTTACTACATTGTGGTATTTTTTTATAATATTTAGACATCAAATAAATTAAATTATTTATGACACAATAATGATGCACTATTTACCTCATTAATAAATGATTTAAATAAATAAGATTATAATGATTAAAATATTATCCAAAACCTATCAAATTTTGATTTGATGATTTTATTTCTCCCATGAGTCATCTTATATTCATCTATAATTATTTTTGGTCCTTTTTAAATAGAATATATGTTTATAATAAAATAATATTTTCACACTTTCCAAAGTTTCCCCTCTCCTCCCTTATAAAAGGGAACCTCCTCCCACTCCTCTTTACACAACAATAAACCTTCAAGCTCAGCCAACCCATGACCATTTCCCTTTTAAACATCTCTAGAAACATATTAGAGGTTCTGGTCTTCTCAAAAGAACAACTCTAGTCCCTCAAGTGGAAGTTTAATGGAGGCACGTCGAGGAAGATGTAAGTTCTTCTACCGATTCATTCAAGTTTATTCCTTCTTCTACATCCTATTATTTAGTTGTTTCATTATAATTTAATAACATAAGTATCAATAATATACTTACATGTGATTCTAAATATGAAACAACCCTATTTTACCTTTTATCCATCCTACGGAAAATGAAATCACCACATGTGTGTATGTACGGAATATCGTCTCCACGTCATGGTGTAATTAGTTTTTCCACCACCACCATACTTGGATGTCTATAACGGTGTAAAGAATATATATATATGTTTATTATAACATAATAATGATTCTGATATATTATATCATCCACTCCAATTCCATTCAATAATTATGGGGACAATATCATGGCTTGTGCGTGCGTACGGATTAACGTCTCCACAACGCGATGCGATTCATTCTCCATGTTAGCCTTTCAAGAATGATCAATATGTATATATAATGAATAATAATTAAATATATGACATAATTATGATACTGGATTTATATATAATATATATATATTTCATCTACTTACTTCTATTCAAGTCAATAAGGAATGGAAAACAACGTTCATGCGTACATACGACCAACCGTCTCCATGAACTGTGTATTTCATTTCATTCATCTATCTATTATATATATATATACTGAATATATATGTTCTATAAATCAAGATTTATATTTTGAAAGTACTTAAATCAGGATATATGTAATAATATCAAGAAAAACAAATCAACACACGTACGATAAATGAAACAATTTTACCCAAAACGCTGCTTTAACATGGAATTTACAAAAGAACGGGTAATATAAAGTCATAAGTGAACCATATATGATATCATAACAGTGAATATGATTCGGAAATAATTCAATGAAATTATTTAAATCATTTTACATGAGTTTCGGATATGTACAAATCATATCAGACCTATGGTAAGGGATAATTATTCCAATCTCATTCTTAACCGAAATTGTTTATTCGTAAGTATTTATTGTGGTTATGATTATTATCCAAGTCCATATGTTCTCAAAATGTTATCATAAAATATTTAATTTTCATCCATATATGTTTAAAGTCATGTTTACATTTCTTTGACTTTTACTTTGTGTTATGGATGGAATCTTTCTTTTGTTTACCTTATGTGGTACTTTTTTACATTTCCGTTGAAAGTACGAGGAGAATGTTTTTTTAACTAATTCGGCATGAATGGATTTTTACAGTTTCATAACACCTTGTTTTTATAAATCTTACTCCACAATATTTCCTGACTATTTTCATCAAATTCCTTTTCTTTTAAAATTTCATGGAATTTTGTGAAAATAAAATGATTTTGAAGAAGAAAGGATATTTTCCTAAACAATTCATTTAATATTTTTTATCAGAAACATTTTCCATTTATGATGACATTATTTCATATGTGTATGTTTCATGAATAATGTCTCTATTATTTACATGGTTTTATTCTTCTTATGATGAAATGATATCCATTTGTTTTATATGGACAAATTTATGATGGGATTATGTTTATGAAACACATTTTATTATTTGGGTTGTGACCAATGATTTATATTTATGTTGTGGCACACATAAGAATGATTTCAATATGAGATGGGTGGTACCTATATCTCCCACCAATTCATTGGGAAAATATTTATATCTCGTGAGATAGATATGGATGGAACGGTCAGTTAATCTGGTTTAGTGATACAAGACATGAACAAGGAGTGAACACGATTCAGAAAGGGACATTGTCCACTAAGATAGTCTTGGAAGCAATTCCTTTGATAATATGGAAGTCATATCATGTGCTTAATGGTTACCGAAATTTCACGTTTTATTCCCATGATATTTTATCATGATTTATGTTCCTTTATGATATATTCCTTATGTACTTCCAAGATCTATGCCATTCCTCATGATTTTGATGTTTAGATTTTATGTTCATGTTTTTTCATTGAAATGTTTATGGATTGTTTTCCATTACCTATGTTTACCCTTAATAAGCATTTGAGCTCCCCATTTTTTTGTTTTCTTTATCATAGGATATAAAGAATGGTTTTAGGTAAGAAAACAAAAGGGGAAGATCTTTATGGGAGATGTTGAAGATCATTCACCATGATTAGAAGATTATTTATCCGAGTATCCAAAGAAACTAAACTATTACGGTCCTTGTGTGTTTTTTTTGCTATGTATTAAGTATTATGCAAAAGTAATGTAATGTCCATGTACATAAAGTATCGTTCTATAATGTTGGTATCAGATAAATTGTTTAGTCAACCTTTGGAAACTAGGATGTGAGAACTTTAGTGAGATCCCTATAAATATTTCTAAGGTATTTCAAGGGATGTCCCTAAGGTTATGTATACATATAGGATATAGTCATATAATTACGGTAAAAATCATAGAATTAATCCAAAGATGTTATATATTGAATTTACTTCCCCTTTATTATGTTTTTTTCATAGCATTATTTTTTCCTCTCATACTATTCTTTTTGAGTTTTAAAAAATGGTTGGAAACAGGAAGATGAACAATAATGGAGTATATGATGGAGGATATGATGGACAATGGAATGATATTATTCATGAGAAACCAAATGAAACGGGATTTGGAAGTCAAAACATCATTATTATTCATAATCAGCAATCTCACAATATGATCAATAATATCATCTTTGGTATGTATCCAGAATCATCTAATAAGAGAATTATGGAGTTTCATAATGATAATAGAGGAAAGAATGTTTATTTTCTCTAATTCAAATCATTTTGGAAGAGGCATCAAGGAGATTGTTTCATAGGAACTGGAAGATGCTTTGGGTGTGGAAAGGAAGGACACCAAGCCAGTAAGTGCAAAGGAAAATGTTCAGTTAACACCATGTACAAGGATAATGGTATTGCTAGAACATAAAAATGATTAAATGTTTTAAATTTGTAATGTATGGTCATTATGAAAACCAATTCCCTAAGGTAAAATATCATTAAGAGAATCGGCATGGTCATATGGGTTGTATTTAGGTGGATGATGATGAAGATACTAGAAATAATATATGATATGAAAGAAGTGTTGAGGAATAAAATGATGAATCTTGGTCAATGGTTTGAGAGGGTAGTGAAATGATTGTATGTTTATCAAGAATAATGTATGTTACTCTGGAATAAAGGAAAATCTAAGGATTGTTACACTGTTGTCTTTCCTTGAGTTTTGGAAAGTATATGATGAATGGTACCGATAACCATGAAAGGTTATTCAAATATTTTTAGAAGGTATATGATATGTGCACAATGAAAGGATAAAGAGATAATGAGATGTTTGATAGTATTAATGAGCTCATGACTGGTGTAAGGAAAATGGGATAACATGGTTTGAGTTTATAGAAATTTTGTGATTTTGGTATGTGGAAAGAGTAAACTTTTGATAAAATTCATTTTTTCACTAAGGTTCTATGTTAAATCATGTTACAAGAGAATGCATGATTATGGAATACACACATTTGGTTTGTGACCAAAAAGATATATATATCTTTTGATTTATTGGTGAAAAATGATTGTATTCAATGCTTTGTAGATGACCATTCTAGTAATCATTTTATTTATACTAGGAGCTTGGATAGAAGTATTTTTGATAAGCCTAAATATTGGAATGAATTAATTAAGAGATAAGATAATGTTGTTTAAGACTAGAACTTTTGTTGATATTATTGTAGGAATGTTATAATGTAGTTTTAGAAAAAGGGACAACATGCAGTACATGCGACAACCCATCGCGTCAGACAAGGTTGCAGGAATCAAATCTACAATGGATGTGAAAAAGGCCTTTAGCACCTACCTGTGGCCTACAGAGAGTCCCTGGTAAGTAAAAACTAGTTTTATTTTATTAAGCAGGATTATAGATGATGTATAGGTCCATTTTTGGAACAATATACGATTAATATCACAATAGATGGACATATGTATATAACTTTTTCTAACCTTATATTTGAGACAGATGTAATGACATATCATTCTATCACATGATCTACTAACAATTGATGAAATACAAATTCTACTTCATTTCTTTAAGAGATAAAGTGGAAATTGTTCAAGGCACGAGCGACAGCGAGATTGTTCCAAAATCAAGTAAGTATTTCTTCTAATTCAAAATTTTCAACTTTAGGGAAATGATATTGAAAACCAAAAATGTTGTCATCGTGCTCTTATATCTGATGAATCAGATAGTACCTTAGATCATCACAAATTTATGGCTTGGTGATTTTTTTCTTTTTCATTTCCATGTTCTCTACCACTCTCCATCAGAACTTGATGGTCAGATTTCTCTTCCATATCAATATTTTCACATATGTTCTCCTATTTGGAAACCCAGTGATGAGTTAATTTGGTTAACCGTTATGTTTCATACTTCACTTTTTAAAATTAAGTTTGTGTATTCCTTTTTATGATGTGGGTTTCTATTAAAGAAACATTCAAGTAGTAAACCATTTATAACCCCGACGAATTTGGAGGGTGAAATTAATTTTAAGGGGGGGGGGGGTTGAATGTAACACCCCGAGATTTTATGAAAAATATTCTTTTAATTTCCATGATGTCTTGTGTTTTAAACTACACAGAAAATTATCTTGTACTATACACAACACCATATTTTCTTTCAGTATACACAACACTATTCATAGATAGTGTTACACACAATTGCAAGTTCGTTTTTTGGGAATTAATCTATGAAACATTAAGTATATATTTTTTTAAATTTATAAATGAAATAATTTTTGATTATGTTATACGCAACACCAAAGGGAGCTTCCACTAGACATAACCCTGACTTGTCTTGCATCACACGCAATCACGACCATCCTCGATAGCGTATGTAGTACGCAATACCAGGATTTTCTAAACAATGATATATTGTTATAATATTACTATTAACATTCCATTATGGATAGTATTAACTAAATTTTGAATTTTATAACATTATTATTCTTCTTACACATTTTCTAGAACATTGTGTGAGAACAAAATATATTTTTCGAGTAAATTAATTATTTTTTATAAAATCCAGTTTTTTCCGCCTTTTGATGGCGCAACAAAATTAAATATAGTTTTTCACATGTCTATAAGTTCAATTTGAAAAAATAAAATTATTATTTGGAATCAGGATATAAAAATTTACTTTGGATAAAATTTTCATATTATTTTGATAACTTTTAGACTTTAATGAATAGTAAAAACATGGTATATTTTAATTAAAAACAACTTCTTGCATTGAAATAATTTATATGGTTTGATTATATTTTTAACTGGTTTTAAAGTGTAATTAGAATATATTTTTACCATTTAATCCAATTTTTGTCATTGGAATTAATTTCAATTTGAAATTGGACATAAACAGGTGTCGATCTTTTGATAGTTATTGTTTCATAAAAACACACTATATGTTATGATAATGGGAATGAATTTTAAAATTAATTAATGCCACTACTATGTTTTGAATATGAAAAAGGAGACATCATTTTTGAATTAGGAATATCAAATATATCTTAAGCTGAATTTTTTTTTATTTTTCTGAAAAACATCAACTTTTTATGAATAGTGAAACCACTTAGTGGTGGTTAAAAAAACTGACTCTTTCATTTAAATGAAATTTTAAAACTTATTTGAATTGAATTTCAAAAATCCGGAATACATGGTTGTTATAAAGAAGTAAAATGTGGTTCAATTAGATGAAAATAATTTTTGGTGAATAGTATCTTTTGACTTTTATTTACCGTAGTTAAAGTTAAATTGGGTAATTCAAGGTTAAAAGAATACTATAATAATTCAAAATTACCTTAACACTTGTTCTAACTATATTGGAAGAGTATTTTCCTACCATGGGAATCCTTGAGTCGATTTTGGGACCCCATTGATCCACTTGGTAGTGATAATGACAATTTAGATTAATTAATTTAATGTAAAGACAAAACTGACATTAACAAAAATCTTATAGTAATTAATTTTTATAAGGGGTTATATAAATTATTTTTTGAAAGGTAAATACTCATTGGAAATCCAAAAATATATTCTACATGGTGGTATTTTTTTTATAATATTTAGACATCATATAAATTAATTTATTTTGACACAATATGATGCAGTATTTACCTCAATAATAAATGATTTAAATAAATTAGATTATAATGATTAAAATATTATCCAAAACATGTCCAATTAAAATTGTATGGTTTTATTTCGACCATGAGTCATCTTATCATCATCTTTAAGGATTTTTTTTCTTTATAAACTGAACATAAGTTCATAATAAAATAATATTTTCACACTTTCCAAAGTTGCCCCTCTCCTCCCTTATAAAAGGGCACCTCTTACATCTCCTCTTTACACAACATTGAGGCTACAAGCTCGACCCAACCCTGCCCATTTACCTTCTAGACATCCCAAGAAAAGTATTAGAGGTTATAGTCTTCTCAAAAGACCAACTCTAGTCCCTTAAGTGGATGTTTAAAGGAGGCACGTAGAGGAAGAGGTAATTTCTTCTACCGATTTTGTCATGTTTCGTCCTTCTTCTACTTCCTCATATTTAGTAGTTTCATTATAAATTAATAACATAAGTATCACTAATATACTGATATGTTATTATAAATATGAAACAACCCTATTTCACCTCTTATGCATCCTACTGAAAATGAAATCACCGCATGTGCGTACATACGGAATATCATCTCCACGCCGTGGTGTAATTAGTTTTTCCACCACCACCTTACTTGGATGGGTATAATGGTGTAATGAATAACTATATATGGTTATTATAACATCATAATGATTCTAAGATATTATATCATACAATCCAATTCCATTCAATAATTATGGGAACGATATCATCGCTCGTGCGTATGTACAGATTACCGTCTCCACGACGTGATGAGATTCATTATCCATGTTAAATATTAAAGAATGATTATAAAGTATATATAATGAAAAATAATGAAATATATGACATAATTAAGCTACTGGATTTATATATATATATATATCATCTACTTCTATAAAAGTCAATAAGGAAAAAAAACGTTCATGCGTATGTACGGCCTACCGTCTCCATGAACCATGTATTTCATTTCATTTATCTATCTATTATATATATATATATATACTGAATATATATGTTATATAAATAATGATTTATATTTTGTAAGTAATTAAATCTGGATATAAGTAATAATATCAAGAACAACAATTCGAAACATGTACGATAACTGAAAAAATTTGACCCAAAACGCTGCTTTAACATGGATTTTACAAAAGAATGGGTAATATAAAGTCATAAGTGAACCATATATGATATCATAACAATTAATATGATTCTGTAATAAGTATATGAAATTATTTAAATCAATGTACATGAGGTTCAGATACGTACTAAGAATATCAGACCAAAGGTAAGGGATAATTATTCCAATCTCATTCTTTTTCGAGATTGATTATTCGTAAGTATTTAATAGGGTTATGTTTATTATCCATGTCCTTATGTTATAAAAATGATTTCATAAAATAATTAATTTTCTTCCATGTATGTTTAAATTCATATTTACCCTTCGTTGACATTTACTTTGGGTTATGTATGGAATCTTTCTTTTGTTTACCACACGTGGTACTTTTTAACTTTTTCGTTAAAAGTACGAGGATAATTTTTTTAACTTATACGACATTAATGGATTTTTATAATTTCATAACACCTTATATTCATGAATATTACTCCACATTATTTCATGAATATTTTCAAAAAAATCATTTTCTTTTAAAATTGCATGGCATTTTGAGAAAATAAAATGATTTTGAAGAAGAAAGGATATTTTCTTCAAGAATTCATTTCAAGTGTTTTATCGATAACATTTTCCATATAATATGACATTATTTCATATTTGAATGTTTCATGTATAATGTATCTATAATTTACATGGATTCATTATTGTTACGATGAAATGATATCCATTTGTTTTAAATGTAAAGACCCGTAAATTTCAAGGAATTTTTTTTTTCCTTAATTTTCTTTGGAATTTTACAAGAGCGCAGTTTCTGACGGCACCTGATTCCAAGGCCCGGTGTGCCCGGAATCATTTTCCGAAGTTTGGCTCGGGTACGTTCAGTGAACGGACGAGCGGGTTTTTCTAACTTTTGAACTGGTGCCCGGAATCGAATTCTGAGGGCACCGATGAAATCGCAACGCCGGTATTCGCTTAGAAACGTCTCTTCCGGAGTTGCGTTTGCTCGAGTGTGGTTTTTATTTTTCGGGCTTAAAGTTAAGAAATAAAATAATTTTGCGACAACTTTATTTTATTTCACTTAAGCCACTTGGAAGCCACTTGAAGCCACTTAAAGGCGGCTTGAACTGAGTTGAACTGGATAGGATGCTATCCAGAAATATCCTACCCCCTTGGTAAGATATTTGTGAGGTGGGGTCCGCACGAGCCCCGCCGTTTCTTTCCGCTAAGAAACGCACCCGTGAAAACCCGTCTTAATGAAAGTCAATCGACGCGTTTTCTAAATTCTTAACAGACCATTTAATTGGGCGGTTTATTTTGTGAATTAAATGGCCTGTTTCTTTCGTTGAATTAATTAAAAGAATTAATTCAATCGTTTCTTAACCTGTTTTCATGTGTTGGCATATTAATAAAATAAGACCAACCTAAAATCTTTGGAAAAAATTTGAGAGGATTCTTGTATCTTCTTCTCCCTCGCGAAGAACGCGAAGAACGCGAAGAACGCCGAACCCGGAAATTGACGACGCTTCCGTCCGAGACGTTCTTCCACGCTCCGATCTCCGATCACCGACCGTTTGAGGTGAGTGATGTCGGATTTTCCTCTCAAGTTCTTTTCTTTTGGTTTTAATCGAAACACAGATTTAAACATTAATAATTTAAATATGTTGTTCTTGGTTCGTTGAGCTCGCCGACTCAACAACGGATTCCGCGAAGACGCGACGTCTCCCCGCGACGACGCGACGATCCCTCTCTTCCGCGACGATCCTTTCCGCGAAGAACGCCCGCGCGCGACGATCGACGGGGTAGGGATTTATTATGGGAATTACCCCTTTTTAATTTATTCCCGTCAATGTTTCTTAAAGAAATTAAAGAACCAAATTGTGAACAATTTTAATCTTCTTAAAATTGTTATTTTCCCGTGTGGAATAAAATTCTCCCGGTTGTTTATCTCTAACGCGGAGGGTGCGGGCCAAACGAACACGGCCCGACGACCCTCCTCCGTTCTTCATTTTGTGCGGATTTGACGGATGACGACGGAACATGCCGCAGTGGAGGTTTGACGATCCCGCAGTAATGAACGGATCCCGGGAGGAGCAACGGCGCAGACGGGATGGAAAACGGGCCACCGGAGCGACGCCGGCGGCGCCCCGGCGTGCCGCCGGACGAGGCCGCCGCGGCTGAAGCCGCGGCGGCGGCGGCCAATAGACCCGCGGCCGCGCGGGTCCGGTTCGCCCAGGCGGGACGCGGCAGAGCCGCGTCCGCGGTTCACCAGTGCGGCCCGCACGCGGGCCGCGGTTCTCTCTCGACGGCGGGGGCTGTGCCCGCGGCATCCACGCCTGCCGCTCGGCCGAGCCAGACCGGCCCTGGCCGGGCCGGGCCGGGCCGACTGGGTCGGACCCGGGTCGGGTCGACCCGGTTCGGGCCGACCCAGGGGGGGTCGGCCTGGGTCGGCCCGGCCCCGTACCCCCCTTCTTCGGACGTTTTCGTTCAAACGCCCGTAACATGAGCTACATGCCTCCAAATGACTCGACGTCAGCGGAAACACAATCCTTGGATCGAGACGGTCGTTTCGGTATATCGCACTCAAGGTTTCGGAATACTTTGAGTTCGGCCAGGTTGGTTCGTACACGAGACCAACCGGGCCCTCGGAGCGGAAACGCTCATATCTTGAGCTACGGACGTCCGATTGACGTGCCGTCAGCTTTGTTGAATTCCTCTAAGTGAGACGGATCTTTTGGCATACTCCGCCCGAGGTTTGGACGCCGGTGGAGTGCAGTCGGGTTGGTTTTTCCTTAAAAACCAACCGGGCCCCTGGGACGAAAATGCCAAAAACTCTCAGACCGGGCGTCCGATTGACGCGCCGTCTGCGACGTTGCGTTCCTGTTGACGATACGGAACTTTTGGATACATCAACTTCGGACTTCGTGACAGTTGATGTATCAGCCTCTCGGCTCATGGAGCGGACCCTCCCGAACGAGCTTGCTGTGTGCGGGAACCCTAGTACTGGCTGCGACTGCTACTTCGACAGCGACGACCGTGCAGAGATCCTCCGTGGACTCCGACGACGACCGTGCGGAGATCCTCCGTGGACTGCGGCGACGACCGTGCAGAGATCCTCTGTGGACTACGGCGAAGATTGTGTAGAGATCCTCAATGGATTGTGACGACTACTGCACTCAGCGATCCTCAGTGGATCAGTGCTACCGGTCTTGTGTGGGCCCGATCCTGTGTGGGTCTGATCCTGCGTGGGTCAGCGCTCAGCGGTTCTGTGTGAGCAAGCGCCTAGAGGTCCTGCGTGGGACCGGTCCTGTGTGGGCCTGATCCTGTGTGGGTCCGATCCGGTGTGGGTCCGATCCTGCGTGGGTCAGCGCTCAGCGGTTCTGTGTGAGCCAGCGCCTACAGGTCCTGCGTGGGCCCGGTCCTGTGTGGGCCCGATCCTGTGTGGGTCTGATCCTGTGTGGGTCACTGCGAGGTTAGTACCTATCGATCCTTCGTGGGTCTGACGACTTAGATGGTTCAGTGATCATCTTTATCGTCATCTGAAGAAGTATACCTGTGTGAGCTGAATCTTGTGTTTACTCTCCTTTGTGGATTGTGTTGTTCTATCCTGCGTGGGTATGCGTTTTGCTTTCCTGTGTGGACTGGGTTGTGCTATGGCTTGGACGTTGGAGCCGATCGGGGAATTGATGACTTAGGTATATGTATGGGCATATACCTAAGCCGGGTCAGATGTTACTTCATGATTGTATCTTTCCTTTGTGGATTATCCTTTGTGGATTTCGGGAGACCTTCGGGGGTCTCGGGGTCCCTACTGAGTATCATTATACTCACCCCTGCACGGGCTATGCCCGCACTTCGTGGTGTTGGTTGCAGATGACGAATAGTGTTGATCGTGGAGGAGGCGTGCGGAGCAGGACAGTACCTGGAGGTGGACCACTGGGCGGGACGTACTCGGAGCGGTCAGGTGGACCCGAGGAGTAGTGGAGGCTATCTGTACCCACCATTCAGGTGGGACTTCCAGAGGACGGCTCGACGCTGCAGTTTTTCCTTTCAGTTGCTGTTTTTCCTTTCAGTTTTACTTTACAGTTGGGCTTGTATTTCCAGCCCCTTTTACTTTCAGCACAGCTTGTACAGTTTTTACTTAGTGTTTACTTTTCCTCTTGCTTACTCTGTGGTGTTTGTTTACTTTTCAAAGGCAATGCCTTCCATTTTTGTTGGGATTTACACCTTGGTGCTAGTCGCCAGCCCCTGGTCTATGGAAGGCGGGCTTGGGGTAGTCACGGCACGAGCCCCGAGGGCGGGTCGTGACATTATATGGATAATTTTATGATGGGATGATGTTTATGAAACCCATTTTATTCGTTGGGTTGTGATAAATGATTTATGTTTATGTTGTGGCACATGTAAGAATGATTTCAATATGAGATTGGGGGCACCTATATCTCCCTCCAATGCATTGGGTAACGATTTATATCTTGTGAGATAGACATGGCTAGAACGGTAAGTTAATCAGGTTCAGTGATACAGGACTGGAATGAGGAGTGAACTCGATTTAGAAAAGGACATTCTCCACAAAGATGGTCTTGGCAGGAATGTCTTGGCGACTATGGAAATCATATCATGTTCTTAATGGTTTCCACAATTACATTTTTTATTCCCATGTTATTTTGTCATGATTTATGTTCCATTATTATTTATTCCTTATGTACTTTCATGATTTATTTCATTTCTCACGATTTTGATGTTTAGATTTTATGTTCGTGTTTTTTTGCATTCATAGGTTTGTGGATTGTTTTACGATCCCTATGGTTACCATTACTGAGCATCTGAGCTCACCCTTTTTATGTTTTCTTTTCACAAAGATATAAAGAAAGGTCTTAGGTAAGAAAAAAAAGGGGGAAATCTTTATGGGAGATGTTGGAGATCTTTCACTGTGATTAGAAGATTATTCTTCAAAGTTTCCAAAGACACTAAACTATTACGGTCCTTGTGTGTTTGTTTTTGTTATGTGTTAAGTATTACAAAAAAGTAATGTAATGTCCATGTACTTCATGTATGGGTCTCTACATATGTGGAACCAGAAATTGATGTCGCTTTGTATTGTGTGCTTTAGAGTATTCCAAACCACTTTGTACCCTTTTGAATTGATGGTCAACAACGACCAATCCTAGTTGGCATATGATCTGGTTATGTTCACTCAGTACGATAAAAGTGTATTAAATATAAAATTATTGAACACATATGATAGTTCGGGTAACCAAACAACTAAAATGGACCACTTATTAAACTCATATTATGAGTTTATAGTAGAGACCCTATTCAATAACTCTTTAGTTAGTTCTATAGAGGAGAAGGACAAAAACTATTCCCAGATCAAGATTGTTGGGATACATTGAACTTTGAAGGAATAAATAGTTTCCATATGTTTTTTATTATCTTCTATATTCATTTTAGGACCAAATCATAGAGGAGGGTTTTAAAATAGAAGAAACAAAGGAAGATAAAATCTGTATGAAGACTAGAACTATATAAGTTGTCACTAATGAATTGTTGGAATGGAATAACAATGTGGACCACAAATTTATTTATATATTTAATGAAATGATTATTGAGTTTTTTAAGAGATGGGACATGATGACCTCTTTATTTAAGGAGTTGATATGAGTGGAACCTATGTGGAATAAATTTCATTCATTTCTCCATTGGGTTAAAGATTCTTGAAATTTATGGTTTTATTGGGATGTATAATTATTTCATATTTGATTTATTATTATACATGTTATGTTGACCAAATTACCTTAATAGTGGTTAAAAAAATTAAATTTGATATTTTGAAACACAATATCATTTCCCAAATTTTTATTGTAAACTAATCTATGCTATTATAGATCATCACAAGTAATTATGAACTTATTTCAAGGGTTTCTAGAGGTGACTAGAGTAAAGAGTTACTATTAATGCACTACACCACTAGTTTTATCAAATTTCAAAATAGATATTTCTATAGTTGTGGTATGGTAAACCCCAATTAATATCGCCATAATAGGGTGGTGATAGTATCAATCAACATGGATGATATTTACATAATAGAGGATAAATATTTGACCACATAGGTGTTAGTGGAATGTATTTTGGAAGATAGGAGTGATTTCTATTTAAAGGAAAACATTATGAGGTGGAAGATCAAGATGTGGAGAGATTTGATGTAGCTCAAGGAATTATTTTTTAATTATACTCTTGATATAATTTTGTTTATTTCTTATTATTTGTATTAAATTATTTTAGCTTCATTAGATCAATTTTTAGAGCATCTAGTAGATAATATATATATGCAACTCGAGTTGAAGACTGCATTACATGGTCAAAAAAGGTTGTTTAAGGAGTGAAATTGTTTTAATTATTTTTTATGATTAAATAATTTTGTTGGAAAATTATATTTTTTAGATGTAATTAGATGTTGTTATCATTTTCATGGAATAATTTTATTTAATATATAATTGTGTCAATCACTGTCGACTACTGGTGATTCTATGTATGATGGAAGGTGATAACAAGGTGTTTATTAGAGAAATACATTTCCATTTGTTATTAAGATGGATAAGGCCATAGGGTAAATCATCTCAAATGTCGAATTTATTTCATTATGTATATAAAATTTGGATGATATAGGTTCCCAATGTATTAAGAGAATATGGGTATGGGTTTTTATAAAATAATATTATTTCACATCTGACTTGAGAAGTCTAGTTTTGGGTAAATCTATATCCCATTGTTTCTAATATCCCTATGGTAGCATATTTATGGAACCTATAAAATAATGGGAGTTGATAATTTAGATTTATTAATTTTTATACAGGTGATTCATTTCAAATATTTTATCATCATGGTATATTTTATTGTTTTTTATAGTGAACATGGATCAATGATTGAAATTTTATATAGATTAAAAATGGTTGAACCAATAAAGAGTTAATAATCACTATCTTCTTCAAGAGAGATATTATTTTCATATTCATTTTTAATGGTCACGTTCATTTCATAAGATAAATTTATGAACTAATTATCAATAAATGATGGTTAATGATGAGAAAATCCCTAATATAGTTTATCAATTTCATTTAAAAATATATTAAATTTATTGTTATTATGATTGGAGTAACAAATTCATCGACAGTTCTTGTTGAAATTATAATTAAGTTATTTAAACTTAATATTAATTCTCTCATGAAAATATTTTATTACTACATTTTTACTTATTCAAATGTAGAGGAGGACCATGTAAAAACTCTCAAGATAGTTTCAATGTTTCATATGAAACAATAATTGTTTAGTAGTATTTTATTATATCAATTTAGAACATGTGATGATAATTTTCTATGTAATGTTATATAGGATCATGGTGCGGTGTTATATACCAAAGGAATTATGAAGCTAAAATTTCGTAGAATAGAACAATTAAAATTTATGATCTAAATTTTTTCTATTTTTTTTGTGTTTTCATTTTACTGTAATTGGGTATTTCATTGAAATTAGCTCCATTATCAACATTGAAAATGTAATCTAATGATTTTTCATTTTAGAATGATATCCAAGAAACATTGTATAGCTTGAATGAGATGTTGATGAGTCATTCATTTCTTTGATTACCTAATGAGGCTATAAATATTGAGATATATTGTAACACATCGTATCAAGGTTTTGGATGTTCATTAAATTAGGAGAAATTAATATTATTTCTTACATCATGTGTGTTTCATTCTCTTGAATATGACTTTGCTACTTGGAATTTATAGCTTGTATCTAGTGTACATTGTTGTTATACTTGGTGGAATAGTATTATGGTTTAATAAATTATCGTTTATATAGATTATAATAGATTATGATACAACCTATCCTCAAAGGATTTGAATATTTTGTTGAAAATATGACTATTGTTTCATAATGATATTGTATTTGACAAAATATAAATCAATGGGAAGGAAATGTAGTTGTTGAAGTGATTATTATAAATAGTAGAGTATAGAATCAATAGTGACATATTTTTTGGAATAATAAATATTTATTAAAAGAGATTAATGATAAAGGAAATCTTTATTAGAATTTGGTGAAAAAGTAAATAGTGTTGTCAGACCCATTAATTTGTATTTCCAAGTCCCACGACATTTACGTCCTGTATGTATCAATTTACCGATATCAATAAATAATATTCTCTACCTCTCATTGAGGGATAAAGTGTATTAATATTACTGGTATCAATAGAATATCCTCACTCTAATTTTTCACACCATTATACATTGAATCCCTGTATTCCAGTAATGACCCATTTTGTGCCCTACCATCCCGGTTGTTCTCCCCCATAGACCTAACTTTGCATGAGACTCCCTTTATTGTCACATCCTCTCTTCGTTTAGATCATCATGCCTTTACACCCACCTATAAACTCAATACCTAGGTACCTTATACTTTAACCAGGACCACATTTCCAGTATTCCTCAGATCGCATTGGCCTTCCAAGGAGCTCCTTGACACCCCAGATAATTTCATTCATCCATTATTTCATTAGAGTATGGAACCCTCTCAAAATTCCTCCATCGCAAATCATTATAGACTCTCTCACTAGTTGATTGCCCTAGGTCTATGTTGTTCGTAGACATTACTTGTCATAGATTTCCCGAACTCAGTCGCATTTACAATTTCAGTACTCCATACACATGTCAAGTAATTGTATTCCTATTCTATCATGAGATGACTATTCAGATATGTAGTCATTGATACACACATTTATGTGTTTCCTACTACTATGCACACATATGAAACTATTACCCCAAACCGCCCCTCTTTCCACACATTCCCTCAACGATTCACCTATTGACATCACACTTATTCCTGTTCACCCATATTTTTGTCTCACCACGATATTATACTTGTAACTACTGGACCTCTAATGTTTTTAAAGTTGCATGCAGTCCAACAATCAATGATGCTAATGACCCAGATATTTCTATTGATTAGTTTATTATAGGAAATTCCTCATCTCCCTCCATCCATGACAACATACTCCCCACAATACAATATCCCTCAAAACATTTAACAGCTTACAGATGTGATTTCACTTGTACAGTCTCTTCCGAGATCCTTTACCACTTTCATTTTATTTAGCCTCTATTAGGAATACTATTGGACCTTCCACTTATGTATCCCAATGATAGGCAAATTGGTTTCTTGATTTTAGTGCATCTAATCATCTCAAATGTTATGAAGGTATGAATACAACCTATCATCTATAAATTGGTGATACTTTAATTACTGTTTTTGATGTATAAAAAATCCAAATTATTAGGTATGACACATTCTCATTAACTCATATTATCCTTGGTTCAGTGGATCATTTTCATTGTAGTCCTTTTTATATTCACCCTAAAAGTAACATAAAAAATTACTTACATTGAGTTGCTATTTTCACTTTTTCTGGTGTTGTTTCTCAATATCATACAATGATTTGGGATCTTTGTAGATGACATCATAAGGATGGGGCGTACGTATTCCATACCATGACATCCCATCCATTCTTATCCACCTCTTCTCGTGCCCTTATAATACATTTTATCCCTGATCATCGTTTAACATTATTCATACATAAGATTACCCCCTCCCCTGCCCCATTTTAGTCTACATATTTCCTTCTAAGACTATTTAATCTCACCACGGAGACAATGGTCGAGCATATTTGTCCTCTTCCATTCAGCAACTTCTCAATGATCACAACCCCATCCATGAAACCTATTTTCCCCATATACCTCAACCGAATGGTGTGGTCGAGCGTAAACATCAACATATTTTGGAAACTGCATGGGCCTTATTACTACACATGCATATGTATCCTTCTTCATAGGGATTCTATTCCTAATGTTTCTAATATTATGAATTGTATACCTTTTATTATTTATGGGGATACTCCATTTTAGGTGTTCTACCAATTTAACACTCCTCACACTCTTCCACATCATGTGTCTCATGGTCTTTTTTATGTTCATGAAAGTTATATCCATTAATTTGAGTTTTCCGAAAATTCCCTCTATTACATATTCGTAAGATACTCTAGAAATCAGCAAATGAACCACTTTTTCTATCCAAGATAATGATGACATATCATATCTATTGATTTCTCTTTTATTGAGAATAGTTCTTTTTCTACACTCTCTTCCGACATAAATTCCACTATATATGATTTTATTCCTCTCTCCATCCACTCATCCCATACTTTGTTATCCAACTCTGGTAATCATCACTTTATATACGTTTAATTTCATTTACAATCAGTCATTCCCACTCATAAATTGAG
The DNA here is from genome assembly GCA_963277665.1 of Viscum album. Classification (NCBI taxonomy): domain Eukaryota; kingdom Viridiplantae; phylum Streptophyta; class Magnoliopsida; order Santalales; family Viscaceae; genus Viscum; species Viscum album. The sequence goes on along the minus strand of OY728121.1, from coordinate 1,146,003,377 downwards.
GAACAAACTCCATGTCTTTGTTCGAAACACTTAAACTGGGTATAGATGATTCTGTATTGCATTATCAATGGGTACTCACTAATTCTTGAAATATCCAATACGCATAGCTTCCTACAATATCATCTCTACTCAAGAGGTGATATATGTTTCTCATATAAATGATAATGATAAATCTTAAATTGGTCGATTTCATGAATTTCATTACGAGGCCTTAGATGATAATCACCTGTGGGATCTAGCCCCCTTCCGACAGGTAAATAGGTTTTTTGGAAGTATAAGGATTTGTATAGTATATACAAATATAGATGGCACTCTTCAACACCTTAATGTTTGTATCGTGCAATAACGATTTTGAAAAATATATTATGTTGATTATTTTGATACATTCTCTCTGATTGCTAAAATGGCCTATGTTTGAATATCAATATATCTTAAAGCTACTCATAATTGGCCTATTTATCAACATAATTATAAGAATATGGTTATACATCGATTTCTAGACAAAGAATAAATCTTCAACAACTTCATGGATTCATTGCCTTAGGGACTAGTTCTGAGGTCTACTGACTTCGTCTGTCACTTTATGGGCTCAAGAATTCTCCTCGCGTGTGTTTTGGTAGATTTTTTACCATTATCACTACATTTATTAAATATTATAGTATGAAGGATACAACTATTTTCTATAAAATAACGTCCTCTAGATGAAAAATATTGGTTGTATATAATTGTTATCACATTATTACTAGCTCAAACTCACATGGCATTGTCCATTTCATGGTTTCTCATAAAAAAAGTTTCATACAAATGACATAGGTCATTTTTATAATTTACTTTCCTTATAATCCTCTGCTTCTCTAACCAACATTTTTCTTTCAAAATGAAATTATTTATTTGATATATTTTAGTTAGATAATCTTTTGCTACTAATGTTAACAATCTTAATAATATAAGGGAATGGTATATCTATGACGCAACAAACCCATATTTTCATCCAGATATTTATCATCACATTGTGAAAAAAATCAATTATCACAACATGGGTCATCTGTATATTTCTAGTGCTTTAATAATGGTTAGTCACTTCTGAGAACATCAAACAAAACCAAATTCGGGAAAAATCCCTGGAATTGTAAAATACATTAAGAATGAACATTCCTTTGGTGTTTAGTATTCACATCATGATCATATGGACATTTATTCCTTATATGAGGTCAACTAAACTAGCATCTTATAATCCAAATGTGTTTGAGGTTTTTCTTCTGGGTAAATTCATCACCTTGAAATATAATAAATATACTGTCATATCTAAATCCAATAATGAATTATAATAATATGTGATGACCACTTTCACTGTTGTAATTATATGTATTTGTCATCATCTATATGAAATTCTCTTCCCACCATAGAATTATTTTCATATTTTTTGGGACAATCAAGTGCCTAAAATGATTTCCTATAATCTACTTTTTCAAGAAGTCGTGAAGCATATTAATCTTGACAATCAATTTATTCTCCATAACCTTGAGAAAAATCATATTGGATTTAGCAACATTCCAATATCATTTCATATTTTGGACATCATATCCAATGGATTGATGTGAGCTCTACAAGATTACATATTCTCCAAGATGGGCATCCACAACATCAAATGGTCCAACATGAGGGGGAGTGTGTGGGGCATTCTTTTTGGGTGTATTTTTTCATTATTTTTTGGTATTTTTCTTCCATGATATTCCTGTTATATCTTACCGGAGAGTGTTAGTCCAATTTATGTGTATTTCCATGTCCCAGATAAGTTTCCTCTTACATTTATTTATATTCCACTATCTATAAATGAAGTTCTCCACCTCTCCTTTGAGGTAGTAAGTGTACTAATATACATGTGTGATTGGTGGAAGTGTCTTGGATAGAATAACCTAAATTAGTGGTATGGAGGGATGAAAGAGTTAAAAATGATCATATTGAGGGATTGATTGAGGTTATGGAAAATCATATTTTCTTAAAAAGGAAGCTATATATTTCTCATATAATGTGAAACATTCTTTTTCTTTAGTTTTATATCTCATCCTTAATGGTGTATCCCAATATAAAAAGAATTATAATTCATTGAATATGTTATTTGGTTATCCGATGATGAAGAGAATATATTCGTGTTTTGTATCTAATTATATTTTATGGCTACTGGTGAAAACCAATAATAAAAATATTATGTATTCCTCCTTTAATTTTGTTTTTCTGAAGTATAAATTTGAGGATACTTTCCTATATTTAATTACTAGATTGCCCCGTACTCTTATAGAAATTGATTATAAGAGAGTTATGACAGATTGATTTCCATTATTAGTGTTATTATTTATTATATGGAATTTTAAATAGTAGATAGATTGGAATGAAAATACATGATGGAGGTTATTCAGCATTATGGAGTTCAATATATAATCATTTTACTTGATGACCGTAAAATTTCATCATTATTGTAGAGAGGACTGTATCATGATTTTGGTACCTAGTTATGCATCAATATAAAATTTCATCCATATTACGATTATAAAGGGGATTTAGAAGATCATTATTTAGAGGATATGATGAGGGTGAACATCTTTACGGTTTGGAGGGTTATGGGAAGATCATTAACCATTAGTTGAAATATCTTATAATATTAGTTTTTTATTTTTTCCCTCAGCATCTCATCTTTTATGGAATTGGGTATATATATTTACTCATTTCCCTATTGTAATAAAAAAAATTTGGGTATGGATACTAGGATGAAGATGGAATTTCAAATAGATAAAATGTGTACTTGTTTTTTAGGATAACATGGAATATTCTTCATGTAAAAATAATTCTTATATAGATTATAGGAGAAGCCCATTATAGTTTTTAGTTATAGAAATTTCAGACTATTGATTATCAGTACAGCATATAAAATAAATACACAGAAAATGGATTAACATTTCACCTTTATTGATTATAATATTTGAGTTGTTGGACTATTTTGGGGATGTTTCTTATTATTCAGTGTTACCTAAACACTTTGAAATAATTTAGGTTGGGTTTTATACATTCCTTTTTGTTGGTTTTATCATGATCCTTTTCATGTGATTTACTGGTGAAATATTAATAGTGTAAGAAACAAAATTCATCAATTGTCATTTTGATATTCAAGATCCCATAGAAAAAACTCGTGAATAGATAATTCATTCACATAATATGAGTTGTATGGAATCATGTGGTATTAGGGAGAGAAACTAGGACATGGAAGCATAGATGTGAGTGAAACATCACAATTTGATTTAGTTTATTATATTTTATTTTAATATTGTGTTAAATTTTAGTGATGAATTTTGATGTAATAAGATTTATTATGTTATTATTTTCTCTCCATGATTAAATTTAAACTATTCATGTTTTTTTTGTTTTAGAAACATATGAACCTGTAAATTTTATTACATAATTTTTTTAAAAAATATTAAATGTTTCATTTTTCATTTTTGAAATGTAGTTTAATATTGTAAATTTAATGGGTTCTTAATAAAATATGGAATTATGCAATGGATTTAGCACTAAATAATCATCCTTAGGGTGAAATTTTGGTAATTTTCATTGGTGCATGCAATTTATAGTTAATGAACGAATTTTTAGTGGAGTTGATTGAATGATTTTTTATTTATGTAAGTCATTTGATCATATTGTTTAGTTTGTAATCAATTATGTGTTATATGTATTGAATATTAATAAAAAATATTATATCAAATGGTTGAATAAATATTTTTATTAAATTAAATGACACGTGATATTGTATTCTTGTTAGTGAATTAAATTGAATAATAAATCCATGTTTAATAAAAAAAATTATTAAGTAATTAATGTAACTTCATGTCAATGAATTTATTGTGGATAGATTTTTTACTCAAAATTTTATCATTACTTCAATCGATTAAATTTCTACATTATTAGTTTTTTCATCTATCAATAGAGAACTCGTTTGATTTTTTAGGTATTGGTGGATCAATGGGAGTTATAACCAAAAAAACGTTATACATATAATAGTTTTAGTAATGAATTGATTATCAGGCAGTTATTTTATGTCATGTTATTTTAGAATCTTATCTATTTATTATACAATGTAAGATCATCAAGATTATTAATTTTATGATCAGCGGATAATTATGTGTAATGGATTATAAAAGTTATGATATTATATTTAACTTGATATTGATAAAAATAATCAATGGATATAAAAAATTGATTATAATTGAGGTGTTTTGAATTGGAGGAGAGTTTTGGAATGGTGTTTGAAAAATATTAAATTTCTTTTAGAAGATTTGAGATATGTTTTTTATGATATATTGTTATTATATGGAATTTAGTTTTGATATATTATTATTTTTGATATATTAGTGTTTTTAAAAACAACGTCTAATATGATTATGTATATTTTTTATTCAGAATAATATTTTTTGTAATGTTACATGAAAATAAATTTTCATAATTTTTTCATGGGCCCTTCAAATTATTATACTACAATGTTATGTTATGAAAATTCTCCAAAAATTATAATATAATATTGATTAATGATTTTTTGAGGTATTTTGTGGTTGTGAAAGGTGTAATGGTGTCCATACTATATTCTAGAAATGAGTGAATTCGGTTGTCATGATCACCACCTAGGACCCGTTGTGTGTGAAAAAAGTCATTCCATTTCAAGGACTTGGCTTATCCCACCAGATGATTTATTATAATTTTCATGATGTCTTATGGTGTATAATGTTTTATGTGTGACAAATTATTATGGATAGTGATTTAATTTTCAATACATGTAAATTTATAGGATTTTAGGAGTGATTCAAATGTTTTAATTAAATATGAATGATTTAGATTTCATAGGTCCTTCTTTAGCATAGTTTAAGTACATAAAATTATAATTAACTCATAAGGGAATATATCATGTAATAACTCTGTTTTTTGAAAGATACATTGAAATATTTTAAATATTTTATTTATGATTTATCTGAAAATTCTGTGTGAAATTTTGGGCCCCATGGTTCCTTAATGTCTATATTTTAAAAAAGTTATATATATTATATCACATGAATTCATAAATTGATAAATAATGTAGTATCCTCTAAATTGTGTCACAAATGGGGAAAACTGAGAACACTATTAAAATTGGAATATAGGTTTTACCCTGGGTGTGAAATAACTTTTTTATGCGTGATATGATTCATTTAACTGTTGTCACGAGCATAATACTAAAATAGTTAATTAATTAATTAATTTTCTCTTTAATTCTTAATATACACCCTAACTCTATATTAAAATGGTTATAACCAAATCCCAGGGATCACCATATATCCCTATATCTTTGTGTTAAATGTTCTCTATAATTTACATACATAGGATGCATTTACACATGCATATGATGCATGATATATATATATATATATATATATTATTCAATTAATATTTTGTAATTTGTTATGATGCATGTGTTTTTCATGCATGTGATGGATGAATATGATATATATATATATATATTTACTTACATTGAATAATTTATTAAAATGTAAAATTCAATTATGAATGGATTAAAGGATTTACATGAAATTCATTATAAGCACTCAATGAATAATAACCCAAAAGTTATAAACACATACGATACATTTGGGATTCCATGAGCTTTGGCTATATAATAGGAATTGATCCTCTCATGTTCTGTGTTGTGTATAGGTGTAATGTTTTTGGGGATTTTTAAATATCTCTTCTTCCTGATACCCCTTTTATCTCATTTTACATGGCGCAATCATTTCATCAAATTCCATGTGTCCTCACAAATAATTCATAGAAATGTTTTCGGATGAACGACCTTGGATATTGGGTTATTTTTTTCACTACTCCCCATGATCTTCATCAAACATTCTCTATGGATAGAAGATAATAACTACTATAGTTTTTGAAATCTAATTACTTAGTTTTATAATATTATTTTCCTGATGTTCCATGAATATAGATCTTCAGTTATTTTAGTTAACTTATGCTGCAAATATTCATTATATTATTATTTGAAACCCATCATTGGAATCAAATGATGATTCTTTAAAAATAAAACATGGTTTTATCAATTTATTATAAAGAAAAAAGAAGAACCATGTTTTTATTAAAATTATGTATTTTTCATATCCTTATGTGAGATATGTAAGGTAAAATATGATTTGACCTTACACATATCAGTTATGTAAAGGCCATTCCCTTATGAAAAATTTCTACAAAAGCGTAACCTATGAATTACATATTTGAAAATGAGTTGTTTAATGGTAATAACCTTACCTAACAGTTCCATATAAGGGTAAATACGATTTACCATTACGTTATAACCTTCTTCAAGGAATTTCATAATGGTAGTACCCTTACACAATGGGTTAACATAAGGTTAATTGACTCTTTACAAATTCAAAATAGATTTTCCTGAAGGTAAAATCAATATGTGAGGGCGCTATGCAAGGGAATTTTGTGAATTAACCTTATGAAGTGGTCTTAAAATTGAGTCATATAAAGGTCAATTGTGTAATGGTTAGTTGGATAAAGGTGACCATTATATTACCTTTAAATACGCATTTCAATACTTAAATTCCCAAAATGTAAAACATTTATGTTATGTTAAAAGGGAGTACACCCTGCCAGAGAATAGGGGTTATGTATATGGGTAAGTAGGATGTTGATAAAAAATTGTTTTCAACAATTTTAGTGGTTTTTATGGATTATAAAATTTCTATAAATCATAATAAATGGTATTTTGGAATTATTTAATTTTCACTGATTACATAAATTAATTATTTAACTATACATTGTTTATAATTAATTACATATGTTTTTATGAATCATTATTCCCCAAATATCAAAGGTTAAAATTTTGAAATTCATTTTTAGAAATTAGACAACATACCTTATGATTAAGAAATAATTTTTTTATTAAAAATCATAAAAGGGGATTTAGAACATCTTTATACATTTCAAAATATATGATATTTATATATTATAAAATATTTATATAATAGATATTGAATTATAAATTGTTTAAAATTCCTTAAATATCATATAAATTATATTTAATATCAAATATGATGAGGTTCATGTTGAAATGAATATAAAAATTCTATATTCATAATAAGTTATTAAATTTTTACAACTAGTATATATTTTTCCATAGATCATAAATGTCTAATGTTTTGGAAAAAATAAATTGTTTACTTATTCTTTAAATTTCCATTTTATTCATGGTTATTAATTTAATTTGAAATATGGATATCATATATGACAATTTATGTCATGAACCATCCTCAGGGCTAGTGTCGTGACTACCCCAAGCCCGCCTTCCATAGGCCAGGGGCTGGCGACTAGCACCAAGGCGTAATTCCCGCTAAAAAGGGAAGGCATTGCCTTTGAAAAGTAAACGAACACCACATAACAAGCAAGAAGAAGTAAACACTAAGTAAAAACTGAGTCTAACAGTAAGTGCAGAAAATTTAGTGGGCTAGTATACAAACCCAAACTGAAAGTAATGTAAAACTGGAAAGGGAAAACATCAACTGAAAATTAAAGCCGCAGCGTCGAGCCATCCACTGGAAGTCCCACCTGAAGGGTGAGTACAGATAGCTTCCACATCTCCTCGGTCCAGCCGTCTGCTCCAAGTACGCCCCACCCAGTGGTCCACCTCAAGGTACCATCCTGCTCCGCAAGCATCAACCACGATTAGTATTGTCTGTCGTCTGCAACCAACACAATGTAGTGCGGTCATTGCCCGTGCAGGGGTGAGTATAAGCTACTCAGTAGGGAACCTGAGACCCCAGAAGGTCTCCCAAAATCCACAAAGGATAATACACAAAGGAAAGATTCAATCATGAAGTAACATTAGACACTGCTTAGGTATATGCCCATACAAATACCTAAGTCATCAATTCCAGTTCTCTCCATCCTCCATGCCCAAGAACAACCTAGTCCACACAGGAAACCACATCCCAATCCACACAGGAAAGCATAACGTAATCCACATAGGAAAGAAAGACAAGATTCATCTCACACAAGTATACTTCTTCATATGACGATAAAGATGATCATATATTGCCACTGATTCATCTAAGTCATCGGACCCACAAAGGATCGATAGGTACTAACCCCCGCAATGACCCACAAAGGATCTGACCCACACAGGATTGATAGGTAACTAACCCTCACATTGACACACAAAGGATCTGACCCACACAGGATCGATATGTAACTAACCCTCGCTAAGACCCACATAGGATCGGACCCACACAGGATCTGTAGGTAACAATCCGCCGCAAAGACCCACACAGGATTGGACCCACACAGGATTTGTAGGCACTGGCCCACACAGGACCACTGAGCGCTGAACCACACAGGATCGGACCCACATAAGATCGGTAGCACTGATCCACGTATGATCGCTGAGTGTTGTATTTGTCGTCGTCGAATCCACTGAGGATCTCTGTACAGTCGTCGTCGTCGTCGCAGTCGCAGCTAGCTCTAGGGTTCCTGCACACAGCAAGCTCGTTCGGGAGGGTCCGCTCCACGAGACAAGATGCTGATATATCAACTGACACATAGTCCAGAGTTGATGTATCCAAAAGTTCTATATCGTCAATATGAACTCAATGCCACAGATGGCGTGTCAATCGGACGCCCGGTCTGAGAGTTATTGGCTTTTTCGTCCTAGGGGCCAGGATGGATTTTAAGTCAAAACCAAGCCGACCGTACTCCACCTGCGTCCAAACCTTGGGCGGAGTAAGACAAAAGATCCATCTCACATAGAGGAATCCAAAAAAATTGATGGCACGTTAATCGGACATCCAGAGATCATGTTATAAGTGTTTCTGCTCCGAGGGCCTGGTTGGTTTCGTGTACGAACCATCTCGGCTGAACTAAAAGTTTCTCTGAAAACCTTGAGTGCAATATACTGAAACAACCGTCTCGATCCAAGGATCGCATCGCAACTTACGTGGCATTTATCGGAGGCCCGTAGCTCAAGTTATGGGAAACTGACCGAAAAAGGTTCGGTAACAAGGAGTTCGGGCCCGGTCCGACCCGGCCCGATACGCCCAGGGTCGGTCCGAACTGGGCGACCCAAATCGGGTCCGGGTCCGGCCCGGCGAGCCCGGCCCAGCTCCGCTGGCCCGGTCTGGTGGACCGGCCAAGGCAACCGCTCGGCGCGTGGCGCGCTGGCGCGCTGCATAGGGGCTCGGACAAATGGTCGAGCCGTTTCGGGTGCGGGGGGCGCTGCCCCCACATGAAGGAAACCGTGGCCCCTTTATGGGGCCGCTCAGCTTGCCGGACGAGGGTTATGACCCCAGGCGTTTTCCTTGAACCGGCCGGCCTGCACCGGCTGGCCGGCTGTGCCACCACGGGACTAGCAAGGGCCGGTCCCCTTGTTCCGACGCCGGCGGCCCAATTCCGGCTGCCAGTTCTGCTACTCTGCCGCGGCCCGGAACCGACAGCGGCCTTGGTTCATCCGGCACGGCGCGACGGCGCCACGCCACTCCGCCGCCTCCCACTCCGGTGGCGGTGCTGTAGTGGTTCTCCGGTGCGGCGCGACGACGCCGCATCTTTGGTTCGTTTTCAACGGCGTGGCGCAACGGCGCCACGTCTTTTTTCTTCTTCAATGGCGCGGCGCGACGGCACTGTGCTTCTCCCCCTTTCCTTATCAAAATTCCGCGCGGTACTTTGGAACCATGTTTCTTTGATCTCCGCAATAAAACCAACAACCAAAAAAAGGGGAGGAGTGTCGGCCGTGTTCGTGCGGTTCAACCTCCTCCCGTTATCACGATAACAGGAGGTTCAAGGGAGGTATGATAACGATAGAAGAAAACACAAATGATAAACTCATTAAACTCGTACCTCAATGATTTCATCGATTGAGCATTCATCACGGAATTAACCGGCACAGAAGAAGAGGGTCTCCACGGAAGAAGAGGATCGCCGCGGAAGAAGAGGATCCCCACAGAAGAAGAGGACCGCCGTTGGTGTTAGGTGATCTCTGAGGAAGGCGTCTCTCGCCGTCGTCCACCCTCAGAGATTGTCGTTCTTTATTGGCGGTGGTGCGTTTTTCCCATTCTTCGTAGAAGAACGAAGATTCTTATCTTTTTCTCCCAAAGGATTAACACAACACAAACCCCAACAATAATAATATAAGTCCTCCTATTATTTTCTTATCAACTTAAGAATTTTAAATTCAAAAGATAAGAAACAAACAATTAATTCAAAGAATTAATTATAATGATTTAACTGCCCAATTTAATGGGCGTTTCTTAACCATTAAAATGTAAGGTTTGACTTTCATTAAATAGGGGGGTTGTGGGTGTGTTATTTGGAGGGAGCAAACAGTGGGGCTCGTGTGGGCCCCACCTCACAAATATCCTACCAAGTGGGTAGGATATTGTGGGTTCCACCTCATCCGCTTAACTTAGCTTAAGTGGCTTTAAGTGAAATAAAATAAAGTGTTTCACCACTTTTATTTTATTTCTTAACTTAACCCCAAAAATTAAAAACCACACACGAGAAAAAGAAACTCCAAAAAAAGCATTTCTAAGAATATACTGGTGCTGCGATTCAATCGGTGCCCTCAGAATTCGATTCTGAGCACCAGTTCAAAAGTTAGTAAAACCCGCTCGTTCGTTCACTGAACGTACCCGAGCTAAACATCGAAAAATGATTCCGGGAACACTGGGCCTCAGAATCAGGTGCTGTCAGAATCTGTGTTCATGTAAAATTCCATAGAAAATTAAGAAAAAAATTTCCTTGAATTTTACGGGTTTTTATATCACTCCCACTTCAGGGCTTTACATCCCCGTAAAGACAAATCAAAAACTAGGGAAACAAATGTGGGTAATGAGGATGCATCTGAGCCTCCCGCTCCCAAGTACACTCCTGGAGGTTCTCGTGTTGCCATCTGATCCGCACTTGAGGAATCGACCGTCCACGTAGGACCTGCTCCTAACGATCCTCTATCTCCACTGGGACCTCCGCAAAATTCTCCCCCTCATCAACGTCCATCTCCCCATAGTCAATGAGATGCGTCGGGTCGTGCACGTATCTCCTCAGGTGAGATACGTGGAAGACGTCGTGCACCCGGTGCAACTGAGGTGGTCGAGCCAGGCAATAAGATACCTCTCCAATCCTGATGAGGACCTGGAATGGTCCGATGAAGCATGGAGACAACTTGCCGCCCCGACCAAATCTCTGTAATCCACGTTGAGGTGAGACCCGCAAGAAGACGTGGTCGCCATCCACGAAATCTGGTGGCCTCCGCCTCCTGTCAGCATAGGACTTCTGCTGGCTCTGAGCTATCCTCATCTGCTCCTGGATGATCTGGACCTTCTCCTTCATGGCCTGGACCATCTCCGGTCCCACAAGTGCTAACTCCCCAGGGTCTGTCCAGCATAAGGGAGTTCTGCAAGGTCAGTCGTACAACGCCTCGTATGGTGCCATCACGTTGGTGGAGTGGTAGCTGTTGTTGTACGCGAACACCACCAATGGTTTGTGGTCCTCCCTTCTGCGACCAAAGTCGAGGAAACATGCGCAGAGCATGTCCTCAAGAGACTGAATGGTCCTCTCTGTCTGACCATCTGTCTGAGGGTGAAAGGCGGTGCTCAGACGTAGCTGCGTCCCGAATGCCACCTGCAACCCCTTCCAAAGCTGGGAAGTAAAGCGATCATCTCATTCGAAGATGATATAAGATGGCACACCAAGAAGTCGTACAAAATCATGAATGTAGAGACTTCCCAAGATCTCCACTGAGCCCTGCTCTCTGATGGGTAGGAAGTGAGCCGACTTGGTGAGTAGGTCGACAATCACCCAAATGGAGTCCTGACCTCAGGAAGTGCGTGGAAGTCCAGTCACGAAGTCTATAGATATCCCATCTTGATTCCACTCTGGGACCTCCAAGGGTTTTACCAAGACTTCTAGTACCTGATGCTCTGCCTTCACCTGTAGGCAGGTGGGGCATCGAGAAACGAATTCTGCCACAACCTTCTTCATACCCGACCACCAGTGATGTCATCTAAGATCCTGGTATATCTTTGCCACTCTAGGATGTACCGCCAAGGGAGAAGTGTGGAACTCTCTCAGCACCTCCTCCCGTAAAGAAACTGGTATCAAGGAATGTCCTCTGAAAAGGAAATCATGCTCTACTCCAAAGTAGAAACCATCAGGTGCCTGTCCTGAGGATATCTGTGCATGCCGTGTCTCACATTCGGTGTCCCCACGCTGGGCCACTCTGACACGTAGCAGTAGTAGAGGAGTGACTGTGAGAGACTGAAGGAAGGATGCTCCATCTCTATCCATGAAGGATATCTCCAAAGCGGCTAGCTACTCTGTCACCTAATCTAGTATCTGAATTACCGTCTTCCTGCTTAGAGAATCGGCTACCACGTTCCCCTTCCCAGGAGTATTGACTATATCAAATTCATAGTCCTGGAAGAACTCGAGCCATCGCCGATGTCTCAGGTTTAGGTCCTTATGAGAGGAGATGTACCTGAGACTCCGATGGTCAGAAAAGACTGTAAAGCGCTCACCCATCAGGTAGTGTCCCCACATCTTTAGAGAGAAGACCACTACTGCAAACTCCAGGTCATGAGTAGTGTAGTTCTACTCATGCGGCCTCAACTGGCGTGATCCATAGGCGATCACGGCCCACTCCAGCATCATGAAACACCCGAGTCTGGTCCATGATGCATCACAGTAAACTACTTACCCTACTCCCTCCTCCGGAAACCTCACGATAGGTGTCCTGGCCAATCTCTGTCTCAGCTCCTGGAAGCTCAGCTGACATCTGTCTGATCACACGAAGGGTTTCCCCTTCCTCCTTAACATTCTGCAAAGCTGCAAAGATGTCTCCTTTTCCGAAAAGGGAAATCTGGTCTCATCCCCTGGATGAACCATGTTCCTTGCCTAATACAGTCAATCCCATCATGATTAGTTAATTCATTGCATGGATGACGTCGTAAGGCCTCGACGCTACTACTAAGAGATCCAACCGTTACTCTTGTCTCTAAGGGTTCAGTAACACTGTCGGCATCAGTGTGTGGTCATTGGGTCTCCTCCATTAATAATCTCACAAGTGAGGGTCAAGTCACCTGTTTTTAATCGGCACCTCTTATTATTAAAAAACAAAAGACAAGAAAGAAAACATCACTATTGCAAGCGTCTTTTATTACTTCAACTCAAAGTACAAGGACAAAAGGCAACACAAAGAACAAAGTTAGAGGCATAATTGGAAAAGGCCTCTATGCTTAGAGCTAGAACCGCACTTTTCCACCCACTTCCAGAGCTCCATAATCGTAAGCTTCAGCTGCTGAAAGTTATACTCTCCCCTGAGGTCGTGGTGGACCTTCTGGTGGTGGTGGTGGTAGAGCCTCAAAGCGTCGCCCACCACCTACTTCTCGGCCAGCTCCACTACCTCATCCGCCTGCTCCCTTCGGACCGCCACGGTCAAACCTCGGCCTCTGCCTATGTGGTTCCCCAACTGTCTTCTACTCCTCTGCATGGCGGATCGGGCAGTCGTGAGCCATGTGGCTCTGCCCACCGCTTGTATAACACTGTCATCCACACGTAAGACTAGTTCTGTTGTGTGTGCCCAGCACCTCTGAGCCAGTATCATGTGGTTGTCCATCCGATGGCCTGGCCTACTTGGACCTCTACGACATCTTTCTACTACCGGCTGCAAAAGAATCTGCCACGTGTCGCCCTGCGTTAGGCCTCGCCGCTAGTGTATACTCAGCAAGAAATCTCTTGATCAGAAGAGCTCACTCCAGTACACCTGCCTGAGTCGGAATGCTGAGGGAGATCAGTGATGCCCTGATCTCCTACCTCAATCCCTGATCAAAGGTCTGGGCCCGGAAGAATGGGTCCCGTACCATGTCTTTCGAGTAGTGCGAGATATCGCTAAATCTCGTCGAGTACTGGGCGACCGTGAAGATGCCCTTCCGTAGGTGTAGAAGCTCTTGGATGCGTACCGCATAGAGGGTGGATAGGACGAACTCCGAGTGGAAGAGGCTCTCAAAGTCCGTCCAGAGGAGAGATGCCTCATCGTGCACCTAGAGCATCAAGCTCCACCATCTTCCTACTGCCGCGCGTAGTAGGATCGCTGCGAGGCTCACCATGAGGTCATCTGGTGTCCTCACTAACCTGAAAACTCGTACCACTACCTCCAGCCAATCCCCGGCTGCCTGGGGGTCCATACCCCCGCAGAACCTGGGCGGTCGCTGGCACTAGAACTCATGCAGTGCATTAAGGCGACGTGCATCATCAGCGGCTGGGGCTGGAAGCATCGATGGCTCAGCGGGTAGAGGTACCCTCGATGCCTCAGCTGTCAAAGGGCCATGTACCGAGGCCTCGTCGCTCGGTGGGCTGTCTTTACGCGCAACTCTCAGAACCCAAGCTGGATAACGTTGTGGGGCCATCCTGAAAAGAAACTGGTGCGCCACGGTCAAACAGTATACCTGGTGAACTGACATAAAGTAATCACAAAGAAAACTTGAATCACACATTCAATCAATGTTTTCGTGCATTAAGTCGGTAATCAGAAGTCAGGGTCCTAGTGTACGGATACGTCGGCCGCTGCACCAACACTGGACTCCCTGGACTGATAACCACACTCAATACTATTAACATTATTTCTTCACATTGGAAAAGATCAGAGTCCTGAGTTTTGCGGTAGAACCGAACTCCTCTGATACCAATTTGTCACGACCCGTCCTCGGGGCCCGTGCCATGACTACCCCAAGCCCGCCTTCCATAGGCCAGGGGCAGGAGACTAGGACCAAGGCGTAATTCCCGCTTAAAAGGGAAGGCATTGCCTTTGTAAAGTAAAAAATCACCACATAGAAAGAAAGAAGAATTAAACACTAAGTAAAAACTGAGTATAATAGTAAGTGAGAAAAAGTATGTGTGCTAGTATACAAACCCAAACTAAAAGTGAAGTACAACTGGAAAATGGAAAACAACAACTGAAAAGTAAAGCCGCAGCGTCGAGACATCCACTGGAAGTCCCACCTGAAGGGTGAGTACAGATAGCTTCCATAGCTCCTCGGTCCGGTCATCCTCTCCGAGTACGTCCCGCCCAGTGGTCCACCTCTAGGTACCATCCTACTCCGCAACCCTCAACCACGATTAGCGTTGTCCGTCGTCTGAAACCAACACAACGTAGTGTGGGCATAGCCCGTGCAGGGGTGAGTATAATCTACTCTGTAGGGACCCCGAGACCCCCGAAGGTCTCCTAGAATCCACAAAGGTTAATACACAAAGGAAAGATTCAATCACGGTGTAACATTCGACACTACTTAGGTATATGACCATACATATACCTAAGTCATCAATTCCAGTTCTCTCCAACCTCCAAGCCCAAGTACAACCGAGTCCCCATAGTAAACCACAACCCAATCCACACAGGAATGCGTAGCATAACCCACATAGGAAAGCATGTCTCGATTCATCTCACACAGGTATACTTCTTCATATGACGATAGAGATGATCAGATATTGCCACTGATTCCTATAAGCCGTCGGACCCACAAAGGATCGATAGGTACTAACCCCCGCAATGACCCACAAAGGATCTGAACCACACATGATCGATAGGTAACTAACCCCTGCATTGTCCCACAAAGGATCTGACCCACACAGGATCGATAGGTAACTAACCCCCGCAAAGACCCACACAGGATCGGACCCACACAGGATCTGTAGGTAACTAACCCCCGCAAAGACCAACACAGGATCATACCCACATAGGATCTGTAGGCGCTAGCCCACACAGGACCGCTGATCACTGACCCACACAAGATCGGACCCACATAGGATCGGTAGCACTGATCCACATAGTATCACTGAGTGCTGTAGTCGTCGTCGTCGAATCCCCTGAGGATCTCTGTACAGTCGTCTTCTTTGGCGCAGTCGTAGCTAGCTCAAGGGTTCCCACACATAGAAAGATTTTTCAGGAGGGTCTTCTCCACGAGCCGAGAGGCTGATTCATCAACTGACACATAGTCCAGAGTTGATGTATCCAAAAGTTCCGTATTTTCAAAATGAACTCAACGCCATAGACGGCGGGTCAATCAGATGCCCAGTATAAGAGTTATTGACTTTTTCGTCCCAGGGGCCCTGTTGGTTTTTAAGTCAAAACCAACATGACCGTACTCCAACTGTGTCCAAACCTCGGGTGGAGTAAGCCAAATGATCCGTCTCACTTAGAGGAATCCAAAAAAATCGATGGCACTTCAATCGAACGTCCGGAGATCATGTTATAAGCATTTCCGCTCCGAGGGCCCATTTGGTTTCGTGTAAGAACCAACGCGGCCGAACCCAAAGTTTCCTCAAAAACCTTTAGTGCGATATACCAAAATGACAGCCTCGATCCAATGATCGCATTGCAACTGACGGTGCATAGATCGGAGGCCCATAGCTCAAGTTATGGGAAACTGACCAAAAATGGTTTGGTAATAAGGAGTTCCAGCCCGGTCCGACCCGGCCCGATACCCCCAGGGTCGGCACGAATCGGGGTGACCCGAACTGGGTCCGGGTCCGGCCTGGCTGGCCTAGCCCGGCCCGGCTGGCCCGGTCTGGCGGACCAGCCAGGGTAGCCGCCCGGCGCGCTGCCCAGGGGCTCGGCCGAACGGCCGATCCATTTTGTGTGCGGGGGGTGCTGCCCACGCATGAAGGAACCGCGACCCCTTTATGGGGGCGCTCATCTGGCCGGCCGAGGGTTACGACACCTGGCCTTTTCCTCGAACCGGCCGGCCGCACCGGCCAGCCTGCTGCACCACCACGGGTCCGGCAAGGGCCGGTCCCCTTGCTCCGATGTCGGAGGCCCGGTACCATCCACTGGTTCCACTGCTCTGCCGCAGCCTAGAACCGACCGCGACCTTGGTTCATCCGACACGGCGCGACGGTGCCGCGCCCCTCTACCGCGGCCCTGCTCCGAACGCGATACTTTATTGATTCTCCAGTGCGGCGCGACAGCACCGCATCTTTGGTTTGTTTTCAATGGCACGACGCGACTACGCCGCGTTTTTGTTCGTCTTCAACGGCGCGGCGCGACGACGTCGCGCTTCTCCCCCATTCCTTATCAAAATTCTGTGCGGTGCTTCGGCACCGCGTTGCCTTGATCGCTGCAACAAAACCAACAACGAAAAAAAGGGAAGGTGTGTCGGCCGTGTTCGTGTAGTCCGACTTCCTCCCGTAATCACGATAATAGGCGGTTCAAGGAAGGGATGATAACGACGGAAGAAAACAAAAAAGAGAAACGCATAAAATCCCTACCTCAATGCTGTCGTTGAACTAGCGTTCGACGCGGAATTAACCGTCGTGGAAGAAGAGGGTCGTCGCGGAAGAAGAGGATCGCTGTGGAAGAAGAGGATCACTGCGGAAGAAGAGGATCGCCGTTGGCGTTAGGTGATCTCTGAGGAAGGCGTCTCTCACCTTCTTCTTCCATCGGAGATTGGCGTTCTTCGTTGGCGGTGGCGGATTTTTCACTTTCTTCGTCGAAGAATGAATAATCTTCTCTTTTTCTCCCAAAGGTTTAACACAACACAAACCCAACCATAATAAAATAAGTCCTCCTCTTATTTTATTATCAACATAAGAATTTGAAATTAAAATGAGAAGAAACGAACAATTAATTCAAAGAATTAATTGTAATGATTTAACTGCCCAATTTAATAGGGGGTTTCTAAACCAGAAAAACATATGGTTTGACATTCATTAAAAAGGGGGGTTGCATGTGCGTTAATTAGAAAGGAAGAAATGGTGGGGCTCGTGTGGGCCCCACCTCACAAATATCCTACCAAGTGGGTAGGATATTGTGGGTTCCAACTTATCCGATTAACGTAGCTTAAGTGGCTATAAGTGAAATAAAATTAAGTGTCGCAACACTTTTATTTTATTTCTTAACTTAACCCCAAAAATTAAAAACCACACCCAAGCAAACGCAACTCTGGAAAAAGAGTTTCTAAGAAAATACAGGCACTGCGATTCAATCGGTGCCCTCAGAATTCGATTCCGAGCATCGGTTCAAAAGTTAGAAAAACCCGCTCATTTGTTCACTGAACATACCCGAGCTAAACTTCAGAAAATGATTCTGGGCACACTGGGCCTCAGAATCATGTGCTGTCAGAAACTGCATTCTTGTACAATTCCAAAGAAAATTATGTAAAAAATTTCCTTGAATTTTACGGGTCTTTACATAAATGTGACAACCGGGTCCCGGTGACAGCACAGCCACCCCGCCTTAACAAGGCCGTCGGGTCCAGGCCCACCAGGTACCACCAGTTGCACCCGCAGACACATGGGGCCCACCCCAGGGTCCACCCACATGCCTGAACGGATCATATGACTAATGATGGGGCTCGTACGGGCCCCACCTCACAAATATCCTACCAAGTGGGTAGGATATTGTGGGATCCACCTTGTCCTCTTAACTTAGCATAAGTGGCTTTATGTGAAATACAAATAAGTGTCGCAACACTTTTATTTTATTTTTTAACTTAACCCCGAAAATTAAGAACCATACCCGAGCAAACGCAACTCTGGAAAAAGCGTTTCTAAGAAAATATAGCCGCTGCGATTCAATCGGTACCCTCAGAATTCGATTCCAAGCACTGGTTCAAAAGTTAGATAACCCGCTCATTTTTTCACTGAACATACCCGAGCTAAACTTCAGAAAATGATTCTGGGCACACCGGGCCTCAGAATCATGTGTTGTCAGAAACTGCAATCTTGTAAAATTCCAAAGAAAATTAAGAAAAAAATTTCTTTGAATTTTACGCGTCTTTACATAAATTTGACAACCGGGTCTCGGGGATAGCACATCCACCCGCCTTAACAAGGTCGTCGGGTCCTGGCCCACCAGGTACCACCAGTTGCACTCGCAGACACATGGGGCCCACCCCAGGGTCCACCGACATGCCTGAACGGATCATCTGACTAATGAATGTCCCCATAGGCCAACACATGTAATTTCCAGTGTTCTTTTTCCTCACTCACACACACCCTGGGAAACATCCCAGGAGGTCACCCATCCTGATCACTACTCGATGCCGAGCATGCTTAACTATGGAGTTCTAATCAGACAGGCTCCCGAAAAGGAAGGTGAACCTTGTTGACATGTGTCATATCATTTAGTAATTTAACCCTTTATCATTCTGGTGTGTTACAATCACCCCCCTTTGGAGCACAACACCCTCATTGTGGGGCCTATAACTCAACCCAGGTAGTGCACCGCACTTAAGGCTAGGTTCCTCCTCTGATACAAAATGTGACAACCGGGTCTCGGTGACAGCACAACCACCTCGCCTTAACAAGGCCATCGGGTCCTGGCCCACCAGGTACCACAAGTTTCACCCGCAGACACGTGGGGCCCACCCCAGGGTCCACCCATATGCATGAACATGTCATCTGACTAATGGCAGTCCCCACATGCCAACCCATATCCTTTCCAGTGTGCTTTTACCTCACTCACACACACCCTGGGACACTTCCCAGTAGGTCACCCATCCTGATCACTACTCTATGCCAAGCACGCTAAACTGTGGAGTTCTAATCAGACAGGCTCCCGAAAAGGAAGGTGCACCTTGTTGACATGAGTCATATCATTTAGTCATTTAATCCTTTATCATTCTGGGGTGTTACAATTTATATGATATATTTATTATATGGTTGAGTCATCATATCATGATATGATTGATATCATAAAACATAGTTTTAATTTACCTTTAGAAATGTTTTAAATTATATTTATGATCTTTAGAATATTTTTTGGTCCTAGTTTATGCATAATAGGTTTCACGAGTGTAAATCCCATCTACACAAACACTTTTTTTCCAACGGTTTTAAAAAAAACGTTTTGATAAAAAAACTGTAGTAGTGGTGTATAAATGGTTATGTGAAAAACATTGGCATAGTGATACGTATGTTGGATTTTCCCAATGGTTCTAGTGGACCATTGGAAAAAATCACCTAAAATACCAATGATTCATATGAAAATTTGGGATAGATTCACCTAAACCGGCTTTCCATCAGGCTTCTTCTCCAATCCACACTTCATCTCACGCCCCATTTCTCCATCACTACAACACCGCTCCTCCCGACCCCCCTCACAGTGGATGTTGTCCCCCCTGATCTCATCCCCCTCACACTTCTCTCATCTCATTCCAACTCTTGCTCACCGCTCTCGGATCGCCACATTCCTCTCCCCAATCGTCGTCACTCACCTCTTCCCTCCAACCATCATTAGCCCTATAAGTCATCGCTCACCCCACCCTCGTACACTCTGCACAATACGTGTCATCTATATGTAGTGCACAGAGGCAACATTTCTGATTTTAGAAGAGTATGTTTCACGGTTATTCATCAATTTCACTAAATTATAGTGAAATCAATCATTTTTTATATATATTTTTCAATTATTAGGAATAGGGTAACCCAAAATCAATGTTTCATATTCTATTTTAGGGTTATTCAATGTTTTATATTCAAAGTTTGCTTAAATTAGGATTAGGAAGGGTTATTCATCCCTTCCTGTTTTTGAACATCGATCCATTGAGGTATTCATTGTTTCATATTCTTCCAAGGGGTTTTTCGCAAAATCTATTTTATTTGTTATTGATTTGGAATTTTCAATTTGGGATTTGGAAAGCCGAAATTCAGGGATTCATTGGGAGTGACATAGCAGAATAACACACTATACGAATGATTTTTTTTCAAAAATTAAATTCCTTTACAATATATATATATATATATAATATGAAGTTATTGTTATGTAAAATATCCATTCGATAGATTTTTAAATCAACAATAATAAGGTGGGTTTATCAACATCTAAGTTAGGACACTAATGAGGATTTTTTTCTCAACACTAGAACACTTTTTTGAAGCTCAAAAGTGTTTGATTTTCTTTGAACTAAATTATTTCTCACATTCTGAACATTTTTTTGTTGAGGAAACATGATTTTATCAACTGTAACAAGTTTATTGTTGTCTGATAATTGCATATTCACTTGATAAATTTGTGAACCCAAATGGATTGACTGATGATTATTAATTCTATGATAGACTAGAACCCAAATAAATGAAATTGTTCAAGATAATATAAACAAAAACAAGAAAAACTAAATCTAATGTAAATTTTCCAAACAAACATGTATCGAATAAAACAAAACTAAACTAAAACTTGATCCAAAATGATTATATACCATTAATAATATTATAAATATTCAATTAATAGGAATGTATTATTAGATAGTATCATTTTGAAACACGGATCTATTTCCCCCATTCTTGTAGGAAAATGATTTGACTCAGGGGGGTCGTGGTTCACATATGTTGGGTGGTGACGTGTATAGTCACAAGAGACAGGTATGTTTTAGTTTATTTTTTAGTTTATTTTGTTTATTTCATTGGCCACATAGGTTGTTTACTACGTTCTATGGACAGAGGGTAGTTATATTCAGTGAAGAGGGTCATAAAGGGTTTATATTGTTTCAGTACACCTTCTTTGATCTGAGGTAAGATTCTATGGTTACTACTTATCTCACACCTCTTGTATTTTTGGGATTTTAGTGTTTTTGACTCCATATTATGTTTTCGGTGTGTCATTGGATCATTTTTTGTTGGTTTGCGAGTATTTGGTTTTCTGCTGCCAATCGGGGTAAGGATTTAATATCGTCTGTTGGTTTCTCATTGGTTACGTAACACCCTTTATGTGTTTTAAGGTTCCTAATTACCTTTTTAAGTGAATTGAACTCTTCTTGTTGGTTTCGAGTCGCCAAGTCAAGGGATACACATATATGAGTGCATAGGTAAGTTAGTATATGTATGTGGTTTCCCCTATTATACGTACAGTCAACCATGGAATTGATTATGAATTAATGGGGCTAGGTTTTCCCATGTATATATATATATATATATATGCATACACTAGTGAGTGGAGACAGTTATATTAATTTAAACACATGTGCAAGGATCACCTTGCACATGCTCGTGGCCATGTGGGTGAGTGCATTGTAGCTATGTGTCATTTTATGTGAGTGAAGGTGCATATTCCCAGTGGGAGAGCAGTTGCTTTTAGTTAGAAAGCTACAAGATCTGGTGTGGACATCTTGGTTCCACCTTGTGGTATGGTCTCACTCCTAGCCTCTTTAATTTCAGAATGCTTTAAATTATATTTACCTTCTTTCTTAATTATTCTTAATTATATTGAATTGAATATATTGTATAAGTGTTCATTAATAAAATTGTTTCATTTTTTACAGATTGTCTTGTTTATATAATAGAACCCTTCCAATGGGGGTACACTATCTATGAAAACTCAAAGTGATAGTTATTTTGATCTAGTTTCTTGATTTATTGCATTTGATTTGTGCTGAATGAGTTTTATAATAAATGTAAAATATAATTAAATAAATTTTGTGATAAATCAATTCCATTATTTTACAATAAAACTCCTCCAATGGAGGTTATCTATCTTCTAAACCAAAGAGTAGTGATAGATATTTGTATCATGTTTATATTTGGTTTGAGTTTTCGATATACCTCTTATTGGTGTTTGTTTTGTGGCTAGTTAGTTTTTGTTTTCATTGAATAATATAAATTGGCTTATCATAATCATTTAGCTCAAATGACATTTGCTGTGTAGGAATATGCTTTGACCATGACACTTTCCTTTTCACCCTTTGAATATATAAATGAAAATTCCATTTTTAGGCAATGTGAATGAATTTTTAAATGGGTTGTGTAGGGTGTACGATTATTTTCCGTCATTTCATTTATCTTTAGACATTGCATCATTGTGACGCTTGCTACAACCTTCTAGAAATCCCTTGTTATAGCATATTAAATAGGTGATGTGTTCTATCATGTCTGTTGTGTCCTTATCTTAATGGGAATCCCGTCTTGGGTGTTTTCCTGCCCTATTGGACACCCCTTTTGGTATTTACCTGTGTCGGGTCGCTCAACACCACACCACCCTTCGTTTTCACCACTATAGTGACACCCCCTTCTATAATCCCTCCGCCATACCATGCATTTCCTTCCTCTCCCTCTACCGTATTCCTCCTCCACTACTACCACTGCACGGTGCGACCACCGCAAACCTGTACACTACCAACACCTCCACCACAATCTCCACTATAACCGCCATCGATGGCCCCAAATCCACTGCAGAATACCTCCTGAAGAGAGAAATGGGCATCCAACCACTGTTCCCACCACTGATCGCTGCCTTTTGGGTTCGATTCATTAGCATCACCTGATATCACTAGAGGAGAAAATAAATTGTTTCCTTACTAACTGAGATTCACCAGCTCCACTGCTATCCATGGAGGACTCAAGAACCACCACATCCCCTAAGTTAGACCCACAGTAGTTGCCTGTTGAAAATGATCACCATAGCCAGAAAATCGTGATCTGTCATAGCTGCTCCTCTTGAAACTGGCCCCGCGTGCCAACAATTACGGAGATCATGAATAGTCGGGGATGAAAATGTCATGGGCAGAGGCCTCAAAATTTTAAGAGATCACTATTGACTAAGCACACAATTAAAAAGATAATGATTCCCAAATGATGATGAAACAATAAACCTGTTGAATCCTTGATGTCCATCAAAGTGAGATGGAGGTGTCACAAGGATGCGTATAAATGATGCATTAGAGATAATGAGGTGGCGACCTTTTTTCACAGAACATGATAAACACGGTCGACCCAACCTGATGGGAGACAGGTTGGGTCGGGTCAGGTCCAAAACAAAAACCATATATGACCCAACCTGAAACGAACTATTTTGACCAGGTCAGTTCTAAAAACCCTCAAACCCAACCCAACACGACCCAATCAAACAGTTGGACACCCTAAACACACATATCATATTAGATTCCATGTTCCAACTATGAAACCAAGACTCCATGTGTAATAGGTCATCATGTGATAAATAGGTTTCCCTGATACCGAACCATAGATACATTTCTCTAAAAAAAAAATTAATTTCCATCACACATGAAACCCATCCTATACCAAAAATTTCTAAATAGGGTGTATCAATGATTACTCAAACACAACTTGAATGTGAAGGATAGAGTCATGTATCCAAGCTCTAGACTAATACTTATCACTCTATATAGGTCATTAATCAACTCCCATCATCTAACATACTACTACATGTAGTTCCTCATGCCACTGTATCTCTCATACCAACCTTCCCACTGAACAAAAATATATTTCAATACATTATAATCAATGTAAATCCATTTTCTATAATAATACCCTATATAACATTGTAGGTCTAATATCAAATTCCAAACTCTCCATTATCACTCATGGTTGGATTCATCCAGAACCATATCACTCAAGGTGAGAACATTATCTTGACCACTACCTTATCAATCATGGTAGGGTATGATATCATGTTATAATATGATAACTTCATTATCACTTATGTACGGGTCCCTCTAACACCTTATCACTCAAGGTGTTGTCATATCATAAGATATATCACTATACTTGTTATAATTTTTCACCAAACATGTGTATGAAATTTCAATATGGACTTTTGGTCCATATCATATCTCACAATATAGGTACAAGGTTCTTGTCACTATGGACCTATACCACCATCTCAAAAATTTCTCATCATCCATGTGAAAAATGTTAGAGTTCTCTTGGTACTCATATATCTTACACTAGGGAATCCACTAGAGTCTATGAGACTCAAATCAGTCTCATGCCCAAAAAATAAATAATCACCTCATGATGACCTCAAATACTATATGATATTCATGGAAGTTTCCTTGAATCCCAGTCTTCCTATGCTTACAAGTCATCACCACCAAACTAACTCAGGTACAATGTTCTATAAATAAAAAAAGAGCTCTAAAGAAAACTTTTTGATGGAAAAATATATATTTCACACCATTTATAGTCCTTGAGATATAAATTTACCTGTTTCACACATCAAATTTCATTCCACTATTAAGAGTGTTCTACCATCCTCAGATGGGAGGGTTCTTTCTGTTTTTTTTCATGTGACCTGTTTTTTTTCCATTCACAAATTTTTGGTCCTATAAAATTATCCTCGAAACTACATTAAATAGCTTCGACATTAAATTCAATGTATACTTCATGTAACGTTTCTCATGTATTTTGAATTGAACCATCAAAATGGGCCTAACTGTTGCATGCATTAACTTCATAATCCTCATCTAGGATATTTTCATTTAAGGAGGGATTTATGTGTTCTTTAAAATTCCTTTTCTAACTTTTTTCCATTTTATTTTAAAATATATAGTGTTATTCCTATTGATTTTACTAAAACTATTGGATGCCTTAGTCACCACCTGAGAGGACAATACCTGCAAGACATTGGACTCCCACCATGCTGCCCTCTAGGAAAATGTATGGCTTGATTCCCACTATACATGATACATAGTGATATCAAGATACCATGTCCTGGACCAACACAATATTCATTCCATCCTAG
This sequence comes from Viscum album, assembly GCA_963277665.1. Classification (NCBI taxonomy): domain Eukaryota; kingdom Viridiplantae; phylum Streptophyta; class Magnoliopsida; order Santalales; family Viscaceae; genus Viscum; species Viscum album. The sequence continues at coordinate 1,145,977,840 of OY728121.1, read as the reverse complement.
ATCATAGAGATTTTGGCACACTCATGTCAAGCCCCTACCTAACCTAATTCTCAGATGATGCCCCTTCCTCCTAGTATGAGCTAAATTTTTGTGAGAGGTTCACATGGTTTTTCTTGGGTGATAAGGAAAAATTAAATTAATACAAGTAGTTATTTCCCACATTAGCATTTCCCATCCTTATGTACATGATCACAATATTTATAGATAAATGCTAGTCCAACAACCATGACCTTAAAATCTATGCACTCATACTTGATGTGTTCCTAATAATCCCTTGGCTATGAAAACATTGAAAGTTCATTTCCCCCATATTTTTTTCCATCTATCCCCTTGTTCCTTGCTATATGACCTTAAAAATTTATACCCTACACTCTAGAATATATGACATTAATGTTTATCCCCCTTTGTTTAATGTTATGATACCATAAAATAAGTGGTTTATTGGATCATCATTGACCTTACCAGTAAATCTTCCCAAGATCCCATTTTTGTATACACTGTCCGGGCGATTGAAGGTGTAACCCTAAGAGTAATTGAATAATTCTTCAGTATCTTCTCCCTTGTAACATCATTACCATGGTCCATATCCACTATGTTGTGCCTGAATCAGGGAGTCACCACTGGTCCTTAGGCACACATTCCCATAAACCAGAGGATAACGATTAACAATGAGGTTCCAAGGTCATACCATTGGAAGACTATACCCCAAATCCGAGTGCACAATAATAGATGAAAATAAACCAATCAACATCGATTATATAAAAACAATAGAACACATGATAATACATAACTAAAATAAAATTAGATATATAAAAACTAACACATAGTGGTCTCCCACCAGATAGACCCCGTATAAAAAATTGAATATAAAAATAAAAAAGAGACTCCCATATATCCCCGAGTCTCACATCATCTCAGTCACCAAACCATATTTACTTATCCATTATTATCATGTAACAGTGATCCTATACACAATTTGATCTTACATGGAAGTAACAATTCTTCTCAGATACTAAAGTGGCATGGCCTCTTGAGCATGATGAGAGTACAACATAGTATGAAATCACTAATATTGTTTGATTTATAACTAGTAAATCTGCATCGCTATATGTGATTTTACTATATAAATAAGTTTACAAACTATTTAATATAAATAAATAAATCACTGTTGATCCTTAGACTCTAATGTGACACTTTTGATAGACCATACCCACCTCGGCTAGTGCTGATGTTTCTCTGAGCATGTCGTGAAACCTTTCCAACTAGTATATCATTTAAAAACAATTCCCATCCTCTTGGGGAAATCCAATATCAAAGTATTTTGTTCAAGAACTATTTCCCTAGGGAATGGCCCTAGGAAATATTTCAGAAGGCCCATGACCAATTCCTAGGTGTCCTGAGAAATCAAATACTATCAAGAAAAATGTTAAATTACTAGATGCCATGGGAAGTAAAAAATTATCTAGGATCAGCTAATTATCATGCTCCTAAGGAAATAGAGATTCAATGTACATATTTTCTATGAAGCCTCCTATGGTTGCGCCCCACACACTCCTCTAAAACATCCTATTTTTCTTCGATCATCCCATTGTTATCTCGGGATCAATTCGAGATCGACTATTTATTTATTGATTTTGAGGGTTTGCACTAGACTAGAAATGATGAAATCTAAAATCATTTTGACATGATGTTATAACTGGGAATGGGAAACATAGATACTCACAATTAGTTCAATGATCAGGACTCTATTGGTGTTCACCATAAAAATCTGGGTCTCTTGTGGGTTCTTCATGTGTTATGCTACTTAAATTTTGGTATGTCACTACAGGTTTTGTACCATTATTGTTCGGGAAGATTTTGGGTTCCCAAGATGCTGGCGGCTGAATTTGCAGAAGCTGGTTCTTTGATCAAGATATGGACAATTTGTGTGAAGCTTGAGAGAATGGAGGAGTCTGGATCTATTCCATAGAGTAGGTTTCATATTTGATGAAATGATCTAGATTGTCTTTTGTTTGTACTTCATGGAGGCTATCAACATTGGATACTAAACCAAGACTAAATTAGGTGGAGGGAACTGTTGATTGATCTCCGTTGTTGTAGGTTCTCTTCCACTTCAAAGAGTGGGGTTATTAGTACTACTTCAGTTTATGTCAGGGTCATAGTGATTGTTTTCCTGAGATTGATTTAATTGATTCTCGTGAATGAATGTTCAATGTTGAAATTGTGCCCATTAATCACCTGTTTGTGTAAGGGGATAATATTTCATTCAATTATAGTTCACTACTGATCATGGGGAAGATAATGACAACTGGGTTTTTAATTTGAGATATGTAATTAAATGCAGATCCGCCCATATCTGACCATGCTAGTGGGTTTGGTACGGCGTAGTGTCATTAATCAAGCTTGTCTCACTAGGTCACTCCCTCCCCTTCTATGTGTTCTTATTTTTCTTATAAGAGTTCTTCCAATTTATCATTTGTTTATCTGGTCTTAATTTTCTGTTATTTGATATATTTTATAACAGCTAATCATTTTCATCTGTGGTATTGGGCAATCAAATTGCATGGGCTGGCCATGATTGTAGTTTTCATATTTGTAGTGTGTCTTCTATGTTTGGAGTGTTTTTTTGTTTCATTGAAGGTTTCACATAGCTGTAGTTTGATTTTTGTGTGAAATGTGTTTGATAAAAGGTTTTGTGCCTGAAATTGAGTGGGTGGGGGGCCATACCAATGGTTTCAAAACCATTAGAATACCCTTATATAATTCATCCATCTTGGTATATGCTTATGGATCAGAACCGTTGGTACGGATTTATGCCAACAGATCAAACTGTTGGTGTATATTTGTATCAAAGCTAAAAACCCGTAGGTATAACTTTATTCCAACGGTTCAAGATAAACCGTTGGAACAACATAAATACATCACCTAAGGAAACCACTGGAAGAGTGATATACCAACATTTTTAACCATTGGTATAAATATATCCCAACAGGTTAAAACCATTTGGAAAAATTTATACCAGTGGTTCAAAATGAACCATGGGAGTATTGAAATCCAACCCCCACCCCTATACCAATGGTTCAATGTGAACTGTTAATATAATTCTATTGCAATGGACCACTTGCCAACAGTTAATGAAATCGTTGGAATAGACTATCCCAATGGTTTTAGGGCCTATCCCAGTGGTTTGAAAATCTTGGGGATGGTTCAATTTCCAGTAGTGTTTTGAGTTTTCTGGAATAGAATTCTCTCTTGAGTATTATCATCTCGCGTAATGGGACTTGGGGTTGGACAACTTACTTTTTAAAATTCCTTCAATGGCTAGGAAAATGAATGGTGTTGTTGATCCCTCCCTCTAATCTTATTCGTGAGATGTTTTTCAATATAATATAACTCTATTCATTTATATGACGTGTTCATATACCTTATGTAAATGATTAATTTGGTCACGTGTGAATATAATTGACTTCTTTTTTGTTGAATAACACAATTTATTATGTTTTTTAAATATTTACACATTAATTTTGTGTGAACACATTAATTTGGTGGTTAAAATTTCGATTCAAAAGCAAAATAATTGGATGAAATAATAAAAATAGAGAATAATCCTTGAGAATATATTTATTAAAATAGACATAATATTTCTAAATATAATATGCATGTGATATATATTAAATGGTGAAACTATATATAAAAACCCCCTAAATAATATGTATGAAATTCCCTTTTGAGAATCACTTATCAAGACCTAGATCATCTAACCAGGGATTATCATGCTAAACATCAGTACCCATGGACTATCTTTTGTATAAAAATTAATCCCTATGTAACCAAGGATCCTCATGTAGGGTATTGTTGGGCTCATCAGAAGTACCACATTGTTGTCATCAATTAGATTATTCATAGCATTTTATTTTTGGTATACTATTTTTGAATCCATAATAGATGGGATTCTAAAAGAATAGATTTGAGTGAATTCATATAATGGATTTTGATTAAGGGGTTTCTACTCAACTATCAAAGAGTCGCAACTATTATGAATGAGAATATTCCCTACCTAAAAAATCAAGGATACCTTATGTGATAGCTAGTGTAATTAATTATGAAATATGGTTCATGGAACATTAAATGGATATTATGTATGGGGTAATCAATTTTATTTGGGGTCCCCTCATTTAAATTCATTGATGAATAAGATAAAAGACATGATATTACTCTTATAAAAAGATCAGTTCTAGATAAATAATTTATCACCATCAAACTAAAATTTATATTATTCCCTGTAATGAGAAGATAAATGTAATAAAATCATATAACTGGTATCATTGTAATTTTTATTCATCAAGAGAAATATACTATGTTTTATAAAAGATCCTTTTTGAGAAATAGATAGTTAAAAAAGTTAGTTAAGATGCTTATAGAAACCAAGAATGATTTATTTGAGGGATAAAATGCACTACGTGATAATGGATCTAAGAAATTATAGTATCATATAAATAATATGATTGATAAAACCAGTGATACACAATATGATTGAATTCTTTTGGAGAGACTGAAGAATTCATATAAGGATAATTTTTGATAAGGAATTCATTACATTTTAATAGATGGAAATTTTCCATCACGATTGATGAATATAATAAATGTTTTCCTGAAATTCAAAAACTGTAGAAAATAAATGATCTAGAAATATGATGCTTGGATTATTTAATTATATTGAATATTAATATGGGTAGAAGTTCAAACCAGAATAATAATGTTAGTTGGAAAATCCAAAAATATTTCATCATGAACCAATTATAGTTATTTAAAATATGAGGGTATTTTCATGAAAAAGTGATGATTCTATATAATGGGATTACCTAAAATACCTAAAGGATTTTTTTATCTCCATGAAAATTATATGTATTGTATTGATGTTATATAAATTTATTCTTCAATGAAGAAGTATATGTGAAACCGAGTCTATGTTTTACATGTTTTGTAAATAGGATGGAGTACAAAATCAAAGGAATATTTGAAAGAGAATTTAATTTTCATTTAATTTATGAAATGAATATTTTATAGGTAAAATATATAAATGTAATGGTGTTTATAATTATTTGATAAAACTATGAAAAGATTTTTATAATCACCACATTTGCATTATGAGATAAGATAATTTTTTAGATTAGAATGTGTTTTTGTGAAAATTTATGAGATAATCAATTGAATACACATGGTTTTGGAATCATCAACTTTTATATCTTGTTTTGATAAGAATATATGGACAGAAAAATTTATGTAGGATAAAATGATTGTATATGGGGTTTTAAAAAAATTTGGGATTGTGATCCCACCACCTATCAACAACATATTTAAAAAATATACTTTTAAAAAAAATCCAAAATATATGATTTTATATGAGATATGAATAAAATATATTATTTCTCAGATCATCCTTAAAAACAAAAATATGTGTTATTCCCTAGAACACATTGTTGTTCGTTATGATAATGAAAGAAATATTCTAATGGGAATATTATTTCTAAGAGGCTAGTGGTTGTGTATTAGAAGTTATAGATGTTCAAAGAAAAAAAATAAAATATTTTACAAGATTTAGCTGATGTTATTATTCATTTTATATCCTAAAGAGTGAGTATATGTGATAGTATGAAAGAATATAAATAGTTAAATTTATTTATTGTTAGAAGGTGAAAATCACTTTTAAGTAAAAGGATTATACCAGTCTATGATTATAGTGATTCATCAATTAACATCCTATAGAGGGTCTGGATATGTGATGTAAATGGAAAGTATAAAGAGTTACATTATGTTACCATAATAAAAAACATCATTTTTCAGTAATGGTTTATACCATCAAATACACAAATTTTATCACATGGTATCCTTAAAAATAGATTAGGTTATTGATGTAGAACGAAATTTATACAGTAACACTACATACTGTAATAATTTAGATATCACATTATCTCAAAAGATTTAAAATCATATTTATAAGATGCTAATGCAAATTGTTACATTATTTATAAATGATTTGAAGTAATATTCTGATGGTAATGGTTCTAGTGATAACAAAGAAGTACTTATCTGGAGCTCTAAGTATGCAACAGATGGAAAGGTTTTTTAACATTTAATGTTATGAAGACAAAGAGTTTGAATATATGTTCAATGTGTTTTACAAAAGTAATTGGTTTACTAAGTCTCACAATTATACAAACTAGGTTGCTTCATAATTATTACTCACAAAAAGGTGAGTGGAAGTATTTTATGATATGATCATAGAGGGATGTAACTTGAATCATAAATATATGTAAGATTAAAAACCATTTTTTAGACAAAAAAATTTCATTTCGAATCAGTTAAGAGATTGGTTATAAAGTAATTACACATATCATGTATTTTTAATAATGGTAATCTCAATTTACCATTCATTCATGTGTGTTGGAACATTACATGAATGGTCAAATTATAAATATCCATTCAAAATAAAAACATTCAATTGTCAGTAACATGTGATCATCATAATGTATAGTGGAATGTGTTGACATATAAATGTAAAAATTAATTTATTTATGTATCCATCATGAAGGGTTGTTTTACATTAGGTTTTATAAAAATATTCATGAGGTAATATATGGAGACATATATCATAGATGTATACACAAAAGTATATCTCATAGAATTTCATACAGTCATAGATATTCCTAAGTGTGTATTCTTTTTATCAATACATATTAACTAATGTTGTTGATATCCCTACAATGAGAGCCATTATAATTTGACAGCCTACATACCCATATCAACATCTAAAACATTCTAATATAAGGGTTGTTTTCTTTGATGATTATTTAATCTGATGGAGTGTATCCACATTGGGATATTTCCACTTATATAAAAAGAAAATACATCTGGACTATGATGGAATTAGACAGAGTAAAGTCATTAAAACACATAGTTGTTTCACATATGAGGTTTTAAACTACCTGGATAAGTGTCATATGATATACTTATGAGATAAAGGATTTACATGTGATGTGTTTATTGACATGTTCATTCTTTTTCAAGGAATTATGAAATGATGAAAGGATGTACTGTATTTTTATCTTCAATGTCTAGTGATCACTCGATGTTATGAAAAAAGTATTATATAGGTATATATATGATTTATATGATTAATATTGTAGCGGAAAGGTTCAAATATAGATATGATAATGTTTTATCAAGATGACATCGGACCCCTAGATTCTTGTGAAGCACTTATTCTTTGCTAGAGGATGCTCTTTCCTTAAATATATAAAATTGGTATATCATAGCTGTTTTCAAAACTACCAAGGCCCATAGTGTGACACTTCTAGGTCTTTGGATAAGTATAATGTTTTGGAAAATGCTTATTTTCTAAATGAAGATGGATTGATTAAAAACGACATCCAAAAATATTATTGATGGATTCATAAAGAGTTATGATGTTTTTCATAAAGAGAATATATGATTTTAGTGTAAGTGGAAGATTTTTGGATATGAAATAAATTTTACATGCATGAGATGTAGATACATATGCTTATAATGAATGATATATGTATATATATATAAATATATTGTATATTTATAAGATGAATATGATGTATGTAATTTTCATGAATTTGACGTATGAATAATATATATATATATATGATATATAAATATTTTATTTATATAGAATGGTTTATTCATCAATTATAATAAATTATGAAAGGATTAAATTGTTTTTAGTTTATTCAATGAATGAATTCAATGAAAAATTCCCTAATATCCGGAAATGAATATGATTCATTTGAGATTCCATGAGTTTCAGTTATATTATATTATGTCATCCTCTATTGTTGGGTGGAGCGTGTAGGTTTGATGTGTAGGAGTGGTTTATATTATCTCTTTATCCTAATACCTCGTTTTCTCATTTTAGAAGGCATTTGCACCCCATCCAAATTAATTTGTCCACATAAAGACTTCATGTATCAACTGTCTAGTGTACTCCCTCAAATGATAGGTTCTTTTGTTCACTGCTCCTTATAATCTTCTTCAAACGTTTTCTATTGAAGGAAGATGTAAAATACTATTGTTCAAGTAATCCATGTACTTTATTTGAAATTATTATTTTATTTTGTTTCTTGATGATTTATCTTATATTTTTTTGGTTGTATTCCACTTTAGTGTGTCATTATATGATCATATTAATGTTATCACTTTTCTGGGGGTGACCATTGTGCAGAACTGTGTAGGTGATGAAAGGATAGGATGAATGATAAACGAATGACAGCTGAATTCAAAAAAAAATTCAATTATACCACATGCACTACACATTCATTCTAAATGATAAATCTAAATTTGAGATATGGAATTTTTGTAATTGGAAATTTTCCATATTTATATGTTATTAATTGAACATGGATTGAATTATCCCAGTTGAATCAATGTAGAGTTTATATAGAGACATTGAATTATAGGTGAATAATTATGAATATAATAGTTTTGATAATTTGATTATTCTCCTTATTATTTAGATTCCTTCAATGATGGACACCAGAACGTGGACCTCATTATATTAATTTTTTTTTATTTAATGACATTCTCACTCCATTCATTTAATTTTCATAACCGACCCATGATAGAATGGTGGTTTAACAATACTCAACAACCCATTTTCATGGTAAGATTGTTAAAAAATTTTATCGGTTTTTATGCAAGTTCAGTGTTTTTAAAAGTGATATTACAGAGGTGTGATAGTGATGGAGACAATCCAATTGTTTTTTCAGTGATGGTTGTTTTGTGCGTATGCTCCTTGGGTTTTTTTGGGAGGTGGGTCAATGGATTCGTCTAGGAAAGGGGTGTCTGAAATTTGGTTGACGTTGGTGAAATGAGATTGATCAGCGCATGTTTTGAGTGTATTGGGTGAGATTTTTAGAGGAATAGAACATGATGATGTCAGAATTAGAAACATGTGTTAGATAATTAATTATGATAAATTTTTTTCTATACAAAATTTAGTTTGAATTAACACATGTCTTGTGGAAACCCATTCATATAGTGGTTATGGTTTATATGGTTGTTAAATCGATCATAGCTATGTGCTTAGTCTACAAATTATGTGATCCAGGGATGGAAGGATTGGTATTTATTGTGAGTACACTTTGAAAATCCATGTAACCCCATGCACCATTTGTGTCTCACGTAATATCCCATGTACATCAGAGGGCACATGGATGTGGGAAAATGATAGATACCCGATTATTGGGCAGGACCGTTACACACTATAGTTCTTAAAAAATGCCATATATATATAAGAACATGACAAGTGAGATAACATTACATAGGTAGAACAATACAAAGTGAGGAATTCCATTTAACCCCTGATCACATTTGTACACCTTCCAAGGAAGGTTATATCCCTCAGTTTCTTCATTAAATATTTTGATTCTGTATGGGATTGTTTTCTCAATGATCCACTATGAGGGTTTAGTGTTACGTCTTGTATCAGGAATTGTACATAATATCCCCTCAGTGAATTGGATCCATAAATCTATTCACGAGGCATAGGTTTTTTGTCCCCTTCACATATTTCCCAATGTTGGGAAATGTATCACATAACCTACATTTTAGGCATTCAAACCCCATCCTTGTGGTTTTTTCCTCTTAGGGTTTGGTGTCCCCCATTTTCCAAGGTCATAATCCCATATCAATGTATTGAAATTTTTTATATTTTGATGTTGCAGAGCCTAATAAAATTTTTATAATGGATGAGATTTAACATTAACATCATACATAAACATGGAAATTCATGATGAGTAAAACCTCTTAGATGTGTGCCATCTGTTTTATCATTACACATTGAGTGTTTTATCTCAGGCAATTCTTATCATTTGTCCTTGAGAAAATTAAATAAGATATCATTGTGGATAGACTTTATCTTGTGACATCAAGTTATAAATTCAATGTACCTATATTCTATTTTTTATCCTCTTTATTTTTATTGTTATTTTGAAACTTTTTTATGCTTGGTATTTGGTGATTTTATGGTGTCCTAGTGGGTATGTTTATACTCACCCCTGCATGGACTCTAGAAACAAATATCACATCCATAAATGTATATAATCATTTCAAATATGTCATAGGTAAACATAGATTAGGCAGAACATAGATATTCTAGATAGGCTGTATATGGACCCTGATGATGTTTTTTGAACCATACCCCTTCTGTTCGTAGGTCAAGAACATTTAATATTATATATATATTGTATTTATCCTCTTCATTGTCCATAAATTATATTGATTTACTTGATTTAATTATTCATTCATGCATTATGATCCTACTAGTTATAATTAAATACATCTTCATTGAAGTATTTGGATGTGTGTGTGTGTAGGTACATTAGGAAAAGGACCCCTATGTGTGTGATATGCCTAAAGAGCACTATATGCTTGGTCTTGGACTATTTTAGGTAGTTTTGGGATGACACTATCATCTTACTACCAACCAGGATGGCCCTATTGGGTTCAGTACTGATTGAGAAGTAACATATCATACGCTATCATAGGATAGTATTTTGTAGATTTTGTAGCTATGAGTATTCATCATGGGATTTGGAAAATTGTGTTAATGTGTCTCAAGTTTAACCCTCAAGCCATGGAACTCAGTGATAGTGTGGAAACTGATGTATCTAGTCAACATAACTATTATTACATACTTGATGATTTGTTAAATGAAGGCACTTGTTATAGGGAAAACAATGATATATGCATCATATAACAATTTTTTGGGTTTTCTATATCCTTCCAGAGTCGTCTCCCAAAATAAACTCTTTGAATTTGATGTGTCAAAACTGTTTTATGATACCTCTAGATGATATCAAACTAGGATTTCGTAGTAAGATATCAATTATGATTTATTTAGAAATAAGGCCTACTTAATGGGGCATGTACAATAGGTGGTTCGATTGAGTGGATTACAAGAAGTTCTTCCAGCCTTGTAGAATAAAATAGTATCAATATTGTTGGTTAATAATACATTTAGGCTATGAATTATTCACAATCTCTAGAGGAAAATATCACCAAGGTATTGCCGCAATCCAGAGCCCCATGTAGTAAAGGACTGACTGGAGGGGTAGAGTGATTCGTTCTCCTTTTTAGTACCCCATTCGATCATATATTAGTAATAGTGGGGAGCATATTTCTTGTCCTAATATGTTTATGGTTGAGATTGATATTTTAGATGCATTATGTGGAGATCCTCACATGGATAGAGTTTTTTTCCATATCAATGTTGATTTTTATCCATTGAATTTGTGTGATATAAATAGAAAAGAGTATAGGGACCTAAAATAGCTAAACATGATAGTTTCATAATATGTTTTGGGGTTAACCTACCATTCAAATATTTCATGGATATGGTCCATGATAGATATTTAGAGACCTGAAGGATGACATAAAAGGACATTACATTACTTTTGTAGAATACTTAATACATAACAAAAACAGACACACAAGGACCGTAATAATTTACTGTATTTGGAAACTCATAATATTAACTTCTAATCATGTTGAAATATCTTCAACAACTCCCATAACGATCATCCCCTTTTTATTTCCTTACCTAAAACCTTTCATTATTTCCTATGGAAAATAAAACATAAAGATGGTGATCTCAAATTCTCATTAAGGGAAAACATAGATAACATAAAACAATCCATAAACATTTGGATGAAAAAACATGAACATGAAATTTAAACATCAAAATCATGAGAAAAGACATAAATCGTTGAAGTACATAAGGCATATATCGTAATGGAACACCAACCATGATAAAATATAATGGGAATAAAACATTTAATTGTGGAAAACCATAAAGAACATGATATGATTTCCATAGTAGCCAAGTCATTGCTGCCAATACTATCTTAGTGGACAAAGTCCCTTTCTAAATCAAGTTCACTCCTCGTTCCAGTCCTGTATTACTGAACCGGTTTAACTTGTCATTCCAGCCATGTCTATCTCATGAGATATAAATCATTACCCAATGCATTGGAGGGAGATATAGTTCCCACCCATCTCATAATGAAATCATTCTTACTTGTTCCACAAAATAATCATAAATCATTCATAATAACCCAATAAATAAAACGGGTTTCATAAAAATCATACCATAATTACATAATCCATATAAAAGAAATGGATAACATTTCATAATAAGGAATGTGAAACCTTGTAAATTATAGAGACATTATACTTGAAACATACACATATGAAATAATTTCATCTTAGATGAAAAATGGTTTTGATAAATCACTTAAAATGAATTCTTGAGGAAAATATACTTTCTTCTTCAAAATCATTATCTTTTCACAAAATGTCATGTAATTTTAAAAGAAAAGGATTATTTTGAAAATCGTCATGAAATATTTTGGTGGAATCTTCATGAAAATAAGGCTTTATAAAACCGCAAAAATCCTTTCATGCTGTATACATTAAAAAAACATTTTTCTCGTACTTTTGCCGGAAATGTCAAAAAGTACCTCATAAAAGAAAGATTTCATACACACCATGTAATAAAAGTCAAAATGGGTAAAAATTACATCAAAAATACATAAAAACACTTTTAGAAAATAGGGACATGGATGATAACAATAGCCCCAATAAATACTTACGAATAAACAATCTCGGGTGAGAAAGAGATTGGAAAGGTTATCCCTTACCTTAGGTCTGATATGATTCATACATATCCGAAACTCCTGTATAATGATTTAAATAATTTCATTGAATTATTAAAGATTCATATTCATTGTTATGATATCATATATGGTTCACTTATGACTTTGTATTACCCATTCTTTTGTAAATTCCATGTTAAAGAGCGTTTTGGGTAAAATCGTTTCATTTGTCATCCGTGTTTTGACTTGTAATTATTCATATTATTACTTAGATCATGATTACATAATTCCAGAATATAAAACATGATTTATATAAAATATATATTCTGAATATACATATATATAATAGATCGATAAATGAAAAGAAATACACCGTTCATGGAGACGGTAGGACGTATGTACGCATGAACATTGTTTTTGTTTCCTAATTTAATTGAATGGATTTAATTGGATGAAATAAATATATATATATATATATAAATCCAGTAGAATTATTATTTAATATATTTAATTATTATTCATTATATAAACTTTATGATCATTCATTTATGGTATAATGGAGAATGAATCTCATCGTGTCGTGGAGACGGTAGTCAGTACGTAGGCACGAGTGTTGATATCGTTCCCATAATTATTGAATAGAATTGGAGTGGATGGTATAATATATCAGAATAATTATGATGTTATAATAACCATATATAGTTATTATTTACACCATTATACCCATCCATGTATGGCGTTGGTGGAAAAATAGATTTCACCACGGCGTGGAGACGGTATTCTGTACGTACGCACGCGTGGTGATTTCGTTTTTCGTAGGATGGATAGATGGTGTAATAGGGTTGTTTCATACATATAATAACATATAATTATATGAGCTATACTGATGTTATTACTTCATAATGGAACAACTACAGAAGAATAAGTGGAATAAGAAATAAAGTTGAAATAATCGGTAACAGACATTACCTCTTCTTTGAAGCTCCCTTTTGAGACCTCCTCTTAGGGCACTAAAATTGGTCTTTGAAGAAGACCAGAACCTCTTGGATGTTTCTATGGAAATGTAGAAGAGAATTTGGCAGGGTTTGGAAGAGCTTTAAGGCTCAAAGTTGTATGAGGAAGAGAGGGAGGAGGTGCCCTTTTATAAAGGAGGAGAGGGGCACCATTGGAAAAACAAAAAATATTATTTTATTATAAAGTCATATTCGGTATTTAATAGCTCCAAATTGATTTATTTTTAAGATAATGTGTGGATGGGTCGAATTACTCTCACCCAATAGAATTTAGACAAGTTTAGGTTTCTATTTTAACCTTATCATTTAGATTTAACCTTAAGTTAAATAATTTTACTTTTACTGTGTCTTCATGGTGTCTTATTCTATAAGCTTAATAAACATACTATAAAATGACAAAAGAACCCCAAGTTGTTTATTATTAGTATATATAACCTTATATAAGTCATTTGGCCGAACCTTAGATCTTTAAGAATCAAATAACAAAAACTAATATAATATTTGTTTTACAAACTATTTTATGTCAATTTTGACACTATTTGGTAATTGATTTTTTTGAAAATCATAACACAATTATTATTTTGAAAAAATTTAATTAAATCAATACTAAAATATCATATTATCCTAGATAATTATTTTAATTCATAAAAAGGCTCAAATTAAATTTATATGGGTTTTTATATCATTAATTATGTCAATATTTCATTAATAAGATAATTACTTCATCATCATTGTGTCATAAATAAATTAAATTATTTAATGTCTAAAAATTATAAATAAAATTAAAATATGCAAGAAATATGTTTAGCTTTCTAATGAATATTTATAGTCGAAATTATATTATGTATGACCCTATATTAAAAATGATTCAGTTATTAAACATTGATTTTAACTATTTTAACCCCTCTTTGAATAAATTAATAATAAATGTCCTAATCTAATCCATTTGGTCCTAAATTGTCATATTTAATTCCTAAGGTTGTTTTTGGTCTAATTAAACATATCCAATAGAATGAGGACATGTGTTAGGATAATAATAATAACATTTTTACCCTTAATTTCCCTTTTTTACTTTTAACCGTGGTAAAAAAATGAAAAATGATACTATTCACCAAAAATTATTTTCATCTCATTGAACCACATTTTAGTATTTGAGATTAACCGCGTCTCTCAGATTTTCAAAATTCCACTCACAGAAGCGGTAAAATTAAGTTTTATGTGAATTTGAAAATTCTCATAGGAGGTGGGTAAAAGACGGTGAAAAGTTCAATAAAATTTTTATATATCTAAATTTATTATTTAATGACTCCTATGAATTAATTTGAACATATATAGGTATTATGTATCAATTTTACACAAAAATAAATTTAAATAAATTAAATAATTATTTAAATAAAAAGTCGGCTTTTAAATAGTAACCCATTGTTTTCACTATTAATAATAAATTGAATGTTTTCAGAAAAATAAAAAAAATTCACCATAGGCTAACTTTGATATTCTCAATCCAAAAATGAATTCCATTTTGAAAGATAAAATTTTTAAAATTTCAAAAAGTGGGTATTACTATTCATAACGGCTAGTTCATAATAATATTATAATAATATATCGTTTAGTAAAACTCAGTATTGCGTACTACACACGCTCTCGAGGAAGGTCTTTATTGTGTGTAATGCAAGCCAAGTCAGGGTTGCGTGTAGTGAAATCTATGTTTGGTTTTGTGTATAACATAATCAAAACTTATTTCATTTATACATTAAACAAAATCTATACATAATTTTGAGTAGAATAGTTTCTACAAAACGAACTTGAAATTGTGTGTATCGTGAGCCATGAATAGGGTTTCGTATACTGTAATAAAATACGGTGTTGTGTATATCACAAGATAATTTTCGTGTAGTGTAAAACACAAGGCATTAAAAAGAATATTTTTCATAAAATCTCAGGGTGTTACATTCTACCCCCCTTAAAATCAATTTCTCCCTCGATATTCGTCGGGGTTATAAATCGTTTACTATTTATAGAAATCCATATCGTAAAAAGGAATACTAAAACATAATTTTAAAAAATAATGTATGAAATGTAATGTTTACCCAAAGAAACTCATCACTGGGTTTCCATATAGGAGAACATACGTGAAAATATGGATATGGAAGAAAAATATAACCATCATGTTCTGATGGAGAGTGGTAGAGAACATGGATATGAAAAATTAATCAATCAGAAAGCCATAGATTTTTGATGCTCTATGGTACCATCTGATTCATCGGATATAAGGACAATATGGAAAAAAATTTTGTTTTCAAGATCATTTCCCTAAAGATGATGAAATTGGAAATAGAAGAAATACTTTCGTGATTTTGGTAAAGTCTCACCATTGGTCATTCTGTGGACAATTTCCACTTCATCTCTTAAATAAATGAAGTTGAATTTGTCATTCGTGGAGTGTTAGCAGATCATGTGATAGAATGATGGGTCATTCCATCTATATCAAAAAAAAGGTTATAAAAGTTATCAAAAATACATAATTCCATCTATAGTGAGATTAATCATATATGGTTCCTAAAATATACTTATACTTCATATATCATACTGTTTAATAATATAAAACTAGTTTCTACTAAACATGGACTTCATGTAGGCCAGTGGTAGGCGATAAAGGGAAGTCGCACTTCGGTTGTGGGTTCGATTCACATAGCCTTGTCTGACGCGATGGGTTGTCGACTGTCCTGTAGGTTGTCCTTTTTCTAAAACTACATTACTATAACATCCCATAAATAATATCGAAAAAACTTCTATCCTTAAACAATACTAACTTATGTCCAACATAATCCATTCCAGTCTTTAGGCTTATCAATAATACTACAGTCCACTCTCATATTATAGTGAAAACGATTACCAGATATTTCATATAATAAGCATGTTAATACCATCTTTGATCCCCATATATCATAAGATATGTCTTGTTGGACACATTCCAAACATTCGAAGGCCTCAATCATGTATTCTCTTGAAAAATGAATACCCATTGAATCTTAGTGAAAACATGAGTGTTGTCAAAAGTTAACTCTTTCCACACACCAAAACCCCAAAATTCTATATACTCAAACCATGATATAACTATTTCCTTATATCAGTCATGAGCACATGAATACTGTCAAACATTTCATTATCTCTTTATCCCTTCATTATGCGCATATCATCTTTTTTCCAAAAAAATCTCAATCACTTTCCATGGTTACTGGTACCATAAAATTATTGAAAACCACAATAGACCAATACATAAATATTCCAATATTCCACGATATTATATAAAACATTATTTTGGAATCCCATTACATAATCACTTAATCATTCCACCACATAATTTTCATATTCATCATCGCCAATAGTGATCGCATGTGACTTCCCTTTGTCCTTTTCCATACGTGGTTTCTCATGTCGATCATCATTAACCCTTGGATTAGGGCATTGATTAGCATATTTCCATATTTCATTGCACTTGAAGCATTGAAGTGTTGGTGGTGTGTTTTCTACGGTCTTTTATTTATTCACTTCATTAGAAACCCATTTTCCCTTACTTCGACACTCAGCTACTCGATGACCTTCTTTTCCACACTTAATACATTTTATTGTCCCATTAAGACAATATCCACTATGATTATTTCCAAAAATTGATCATAAGAAAACATTGATCTTCTTTTCACCATTATTCTAAGATTTCTCCTTGAACCCCATATTTAGTTTCTTGTCAAAACAATGAGATGGATATGTAACACCAACATCCATTTCTACCTTGATAGGACAACACACAATTTCTTCATAGCTACGGACATCTCTTATAGCTAATGCCATTTGAAGATTTGGTTTTAAGCCACTGAAGAATTGATCAACTTTACTTTCATGTTGGATGATAAACCCAGATGCATACCTTGATAGCCTTGTAAAATTCAAATCGTATATACCAATAGATTCATAATCCTTTGGCTTTAGTTCATGAAACTCATTTTCCATCTTTGTTCGAAGAATACGAGGGAAGTACTTATTGAAAAATAAGTTCTTGAGCTCGTCCCATTCAATGGACTCAAATTCATCTATTTGGCTCGTATTATTGATAAGAGTCCACCATTGATTAGCTTCACCTTCAAAACGATATACTGCTAAGATGACATTATCATGTTCAGAACATTGAATAACTGAAAATATATTTTCAGTGGTACTGATCCATTGTTCAGAAAAAAGTGGATGAGAAGACCCACTGAAAGAAGGTGGATGTTTCCTCATCACGGACTCAATAGAATATTGTTCCCTTCTCTGCTCATTTGGAAGTCCAGAATGATTCATAGATTGTGTAAGTATAAAAATAAGATTTTTCACTCCATCTCTCATAACATTTGTTTTTTCGGGAGGACAATCATTTCATTGTCAATTACATTGATCAAAACGGTTCCTTCGGGTTCTATCCATTATCTAAAACCCAAAAAGAATAATGTGAGAGGAAAAAATAATAATAGGGAAAAAAACATATTAAAGGGGGATTACCCTCAATATCTAACATCTTAGGTTATATTATATGATCATTACCATAGTTTTAGGACTACATCCTATATGTATACTTATCGTTAGGGACATCCCTTGACATACCTTAGAAATATCTCTAGGGATTTCACTAACATTTTCGCATCCTAGTTTCCAAAGGTTGACTAATCCATTCCTCTGATACCAACTGTAGAGACCCGAAGCATGACGTACATGAACATTACATTACTTTTTCGGAATACTTAATACATAACAAAAACAGACACACAAGGACCGTAATAGTTTAGTGTTTTTGGAAACTCAGAATATAAACTTCTAATCAAGTTGAAATATCTGCAACAACTCCCATAACGATCATCACCTTTTTGTTTTTTTACCTAAAACCTTTATTTATTTCCTGGGAAAAATAAAACATAAAGATGGTGAGCTCAAATTCTCAGTAAAGGAAAACATAGATAACATAAAACAATCCATAAACATTTGGAAGCAAAAACATGAACATGAAATTTAAACATCAAAATCATGGGCAAAGACATAAATCGTGGAAGTACGTAAGTAATATATCATAATGGAACATCAACCATGATAAAATATAATGGGAATAAAACAATTAATTGTGGAAAACCATAAATCACATGATATGATTTCCATAGTAGCCAAGGCATTGCTTCCAGTACCATCATAGTGGATAAAGTCCCTTTCTGAATCGAGTTCACTCCTCGTTCCAGTCCTATATTACTGGACCGGTTTAACTAGTAATTCCAGCCATGTCTATCTCATGAGATATAAACCATTACCCAATGCATTTGAGGGAGATATAGGTCCCACCCATCTCATAATGAAATCATTCTTACTTGTACCAGAAAATAAACATACATAATTCCTAATAACCCAACAAATAAAACGAGTTTCATAAACACCATCCCATCATTACATAATCCATATAAAAGAAATGGATATCATTTCATAATAAGGAATGTGAAACCATTTAAATCATAGAGACATTATACTTGGAACATACACATATTAAATAATTTCATCTTATATGAAAAATGGTTTTGATAAAACACTTGAAATGAATTCTTGAGGAAAATATCCTTTCTTCTTCAAAATCATTTTCTTTTCACAAAATGTCAAGTAATTTTTAAAGAAAAGTATTTTTTGAAAATATTCATGGAATATTTTGGAGGAAGCTTCATGAAAATAAGGCTTTATAAAACTGTAAAAATCCTTTCATGTCGTATACATTAAAAAAACATTCTTCTCGTACTTTTGCCGGAAAAGTCAGACAGTACCTCATAAAAGAATGATTCCTTACACAACATGTAGTAAAAGTAAAAAATGGGTAAAACATAATTCAAACATACATAAAAAAACTTTTAGAAAACATGGACTTGGATGATAACGATAGCCCCAGTAAATACTTACGAATAAACAATCTCAGATAAGAAAGAGATTGGAATGGTTATCCCTTACCTTAGGTCTAATATGATTCATACATATCTGAACCTCCTGTATAATGATTTAAATAATTTCATTTAATTATTAATGATTCATATTCATTGTTATGATATCATATAGGTTTTAATTATTACTTTATATTACCCATTCTTTTGTAAATTCCATGTTAAAGAGCGTTTTGGGTAAAATCGTTTCATTTGTCGTCCGTGTTTTGACTTGTAATTAATCATATTATAACTTCCATAAAGATTACATAATTCCATAATATAAAACATGATTTATATATAATATATATTCAGAATATACACATATATAATATATCTATAAATGGAAAGAAATACACCATTCATGGAGATGGTAGGCCATACATACGCATGAACATTGTTTTCGTTTCCTCATTGAATTGAATGGAATTAATTGGATGACATACATATATATATATATACATAAATCCAGTAGCATTATTATTTAATATATTTCATTATTATTCATTATATAATCTTTATGATCCTTCATGTATGGTATAATGGAAAATGAATCTCATCGCGTCGTGGAGACGGTAGTCCGTACGTACACACGAGCGTTGATATCATTCCCATAATTATTGAATAGAATTTGAGTGGATGGTATAATATATCAGAATCAGTATGATGTTATAATAACCATATATAGTTATCATTTACACAATTATACCCATCCATGTATGGTGTTGGTGGAAAAACAGATTTCACCACGGCGTGGAGACGGTATTCTGTACGTACGCACGCGTGGTGATTTCGTTTTTCATAGGATGGATAGATGGTGCAATAGGGTTGTTTCATACATATAATAACATTTCATTATATGAGTTATACTGATTTTATTACTTTATAATGAAACAACTAATGAAGAATAAGTGGATGAAGAAATAAAGTTGAAAGAATCGGTAACAGACATTACCTCTTCTTTGAAGCGCCTCTTTGAGACCTCCTCTTAGGGAACTAAAATTGGTCTTTGAAGAAGACCAAAAGCTCTTGGGTGATTCAATGGAAGTGGAGAAGAGAATTTGGCAATGTTTGGCCGAGCATGAAGGCTCAAAGTTGTCTGAGGAGGAGAGGGAGAAGGTTCCCTTTTATAAAGGAGGAGAGAGGCACCTTTGGAAAAAAAATATTATTTTATTATAAAGTCATATTCAGTTATTAATATCTCCAAATTGATTTACATCTAAGATAGTGTGGGGATGGGTCTAATTCCTCTCATCCAATATAATTTATACATGTTTAGGTTTCTATTTTAACTTTGTCATTTAGATTTAATCTTAAGTTAAATAATTTTACTTTTACCGTGTCTTCTTGGTGTATTACACTATAAGGGTAATAAACGTACTATAAAAAGTGAAAAGAACCCCAAGTTGTTTATTATTAATATATATAACCTTATCTAAGTCATTTGGCTGATCCTTAGATTTTTAGAAATAAAATAACAATTAATAATATAATATTTCTTTTACAAGCTATTTTATGTCAATTTTCACACTATTTGGTAATTGATTTTTCTAAAAATAATAACACAATTATTAGTTTGAAAAAATTTAATTAAATCAATACTAAAATGTCATATTAACCTATAAAATTAGTTTAATTCATAAAAAGTCTCAAATTAAATTTATTTGGGTATTTATAACATCACTTATGTCAATATTTCATTAATAAGATAATTACTTCATCATCATTGTGTCATAAATAAATTAAATTATTTAATGTCTAAATATTATAAATAAAATTAAATTATGGAGGAAATCTATTTAGCTTTCTAATTAATATTAATATTCGAAATTATCTTATCTATAACCCTATATTAAAAATGATTTAGTTATTAAACTTTGATTTGAACTATTTTAACCCTTCTTTGAATAAATTAATAATAAATGTCCTAATCTAATCCACGTGGTCCTAAATTGTCATATCTAATTCCTGATATTGTTTTTGGTCGAATTAAACTTATCCAATAGAATGAGGACATGTGTTAGGGTAATAATAATAACATTATTACAATTAATTCCCCGTTTTACTTTTATGCGTGGTAAAAAATGAAAAATGTTACTATTCACTAAAAAAATTCATCTCATTGAACCACATTTTAGTCCTTGATATTAACCGTGTTTCTCAGATTTTCGAAATTCCACTCACAGAAGTGGTAAAATTATGTTTTATGGGAATTTGAAAATTCTCATAGGAGGTTGGTAAATGACGGTGAAAAATTCAATAAAATATTTATATATATAAAATTATTATTTAATGACTCCTATGAATTACCTTGAACTTATATACGTATTATGTATCAATTTTGACCAAAAATAAATTTAAATAAAATAATGAATTATTTAAATAAAAAGTCGGTTTTTAAATAGTAACCCAGTGTTTCCACTATTCATAAAAAATTGAAAGTTTTCAGAAAAATACCAAAAATTCACCCTAGGCTAAATTCGATATTCAGAATCCAAAAATGAAGTCAATTTTGAAAGATAAAATTTATAAAATTTCAAAAAGTGGGTATTATTATTCATAACGGCTAGTTCATAATAATATTATAACAATATCTCGTTTAGTAAAACTCGGTATTGCGTACTACACACGCTCTCGAGGAAGGTCTTTATTGCGTGTAATGTAAGCCAAGTCAGGGTTTCCAGTAGTTAAATCTATGTTTGGTGTTGTGTATAACATAATCAAAACTTATTTCATTTATACAATAAACAAAATCTATACATAATGTTGCGTAGAATAGTTTCAACAAAACGAACTTGAAATTGCGTGTATCGCGATCCAATAATAGGGTTTCTTATACTGCAAGAAAATACGGTGTTGCGTATATCACAAGCTAATTTTGGTGTAGCATAAAACACAAGACATTAAAAAGAATATTTTTCATAAAATCTCTGGGTGTTACATTCTACCCCCTTTAAATTGAATTTCACCCTCGAAATTCGTCGGGGTTATAAATCGTTTACTATTTATAGAAACCCACATCGTAAAAAGGAATACTAAAACTTAATTTTAAAAACTAACGTATGAAATGTAACGTTTACCCAAAGAAACTCATCACTGGGTTTCCATATAGGAGAACATAGGTGAAAATATGGATATGGAAGAAAAATCTAACCATCAAGTTCTGATGCAGAGTGGTAGAGAACATGGCTATTAAAAATCCATCAATCACAAAGCCATAGATTTGTGATTATCTTTGGTACCATCTGACTCATCGGATATAAGTACAATAGTGCAACATTTTTGGTTTTCAAGATCATTTCCCAAAAGTTGATGAAATTGGAATTAGAAGAAATAATTTCATGATTTTAGTACAGTCTCACCATTGGTCGTTCTGTGGACAATTTCCACTTCATCTCTTAAATAAATGAAGTTGAATTTGTCATTCGTGAAATGTTAGCAGGTCATGTGATAGAATGATGGGTCATTCCATCTATAGAAAACAAATGGTTATCAAAGTTATCTAAAATACATAAGTCCATATATATTGAGATTAATCATATATGGTTCCTAAAATTGACATAACTTCATATATCATACTGTTTAATATAATAAAACTAGTTTCTACTAAACAGGGACTTCATGTATACCAGTGGTTGGCGATAAAGGCCAGTCGCACTTCGGTTGTGGGTTCGATTCCCACAGCCTTGTCCGACGCGATGGGTTGTCGCCTGTCCTGCAGGTTGTCCTTTTTCTAAAACTACATTACTATAACATCCCATGAATAATATTGAAAAAACATCTATCCTTAAACAATACAAACTTATGTCTAACATAATCCATTCCAGTCTTTAGGCATATCCATAATACTGCAGTCCACTCTCATATTATAGTGAAAACAATTACCAGATATTTCATATAACATGCATGTTAATACCATCGTTGATCCTCATATATCATAAGATATGTCTTGTTAGTCACATTCGAAACATTCGAAGGCCTTAATCATGTATTCTATTTAAAAATGAATACCCATTGAATCATAGTGAAAACACGAGTGTTGTCAAAAGTTAACTCTTTCCACAAACCAAAACAAAAAAAATTCTATATACTCAAACCATGAAATAACTATTTCCTTATATTAGTCATGAGCTCATGAATACTATCAAACATTTCAGTATCTCTTTATCCCTTCATTATGCGCATATCATCTTTTTTCCAAAAAAATTAATCACTTTCCATGGTTACTGGTACCATAAAATTATTTAAAACCACAATAGACTAATACATAAATATTCCAATATTCCACGATATTATATAAAACATTATTTTGGATTCCCATTACATAAACACTTAATCGTTTCCCCACATCGTTGTCATATTCAACATCGCCAATAGTGATCGCATGTGACTTCCCTTTGTCATTTTCCTTACGTGGTTGCTCATGTCGATCATCATTAACCCTTGGATTAGGGCCTTGATTAGCATAATTCCATATTTCCTTGCACTTGAAGCATTGAAGTGTTGGTGGTGCGTTCTCTACAGTCTTTTCTTTATTCACATCATTAGCAACCCTTTTTCCCTTAATTCGACACTCAGCTACTCGATGACCTTTTTTTCCACACTTAATACATTTTCTTGTCCCTTTAAGACAATCTCCAATATGCTTATTTCCACACATTGATCATAAGGAAACATTCATCTTATTTTAGTCATTATTCTAAGATTTCTCCATGAACTCCATCATTAGTTTCTTGTCAAAACCATGAGATGGATATGTAACACCAACTTCCATTTCTACCTAGATAGCACAACACACAATTTCTTCATAGCTACTGAAGTCTCTTATAGCTAATTCCCCTTGAAGATTTGGTTTTAAGCCACTGAGGAATTGATCACCTTTACTTTCACGTTGGATGATAAACCCAGATCCATACCTTTAAAGACTTGTAAAATTCACTTCGTATATACCAACAGATTCATCATCCTTTGGCTTTAGTTCATGAAACTCCTTTTCCATCATTGTTCGAAGAATACGAGGGAAGTACTTATTGAAAAATATGTTCTTGAGCTTGTCCCATTCCATGGACTCAAATTCATCTATTGGCCTCCTATTCATGATAAGATGCCACCATTTATTATCTTCACCTTCAAAACGATATACTACTAAGATGACATTATCATGTTTAGAACATTGAATAACTGAAAATATCTTTTTAGTGGTACTGATCCATTGTTCAAAAAAAAGTGGATCAGAAGACCCACTGAAAGAAGGTGGACATTTCCTCATCACGGACTCAATAGAATATTGTTCCCTTCCCTGCTTATTTCGAAGTCCAGAATGATTCATAGCTTGTGTAAGTATAGAAATAAGATTTTTCACTCTATCTCCCATAACATTTGTTTGTTCGGGAGGACAATCATTTCATTGTCAAGTATATTGATCAAAATAGTTCCTTCAGGTTCTAGCCATTGTCTAAAACCCAAAAATAATAATGTCAGAGGCAAAAATCATGATAGGGAAAACAACATATTAAAGGGGGAGGACACTCAATATCTAACATCTTAGGTTAAATTATAAGATCGTTACCATAGTTCTAGGACTACATCCTATATGTATACTTATCCTTAGGGACATCCTTAGAAATACCTTAGAAATATCTCTAGGGACCTCACTAACATTTTCACATCCTAGTTTCCAAAGTTTGAATAATCCTTTCCTCTAATACCAACTATAGAGACCTGAAGCTTGATGTACATGGACATTACATTACTTTTGCAGAATACTTAATACATAACAAATACAAACACACAAGGACCGTAATAGTTTAGTGTCTTTGGAAACTCGGAATATAAACTTCTAATCATGTTGAAATATTTCAACAACTCCCTTAACAATCATCCCCTTTTTGTTTCCTTACCTAAAACATTTCTTTATTTCCTGGGGAAAATCAAAAATAAAAATGGTGAGCTCAAATTCTCAGTATGTGAAAACATAGATAACATAAAACAATCCATAAACATTTGGAAGAAAAAACATGAACATGAAATTTAAACATCAAAAGCTTGAGCAAAGATGTAAATCGTGGAAGTACATAAGTCATATATCATAATGGAACATCAAAATTGATAAAATATAATGGGAATAAAACATATAATTGTGGAAAAACATTATGCACATGATATTATTTCCATAGTAGCCAAGGCATTGCAGTCAAAACTATCTTAGTGGACAAAGTCCCTTTATGAATCGAGTTCATTCCTCATTCCAGTCCTGTATTACTGAACCATTTTAACTTGTCATTCCAGCAATGTCTATATCATGAGATATAAATCATTACCCAATGCCTTGGAGAAAGATATAGGTCCCACCCATCTCATAATGAAATCATTCTTACTTGTGCCACAAAATAAACATACATCATTCATAATAACAGAATATATAAAATGGGTTTCATAATCATCATCCCATCATTAAATAATCCATATGAAATAAATGGATATTATTTCATAATAAGTAAAGTGAAACCATGTAAATCATTGAGACATTATACTTGAAACATACACATATGAAATAATTTCATCATAGATGAAAACTGATTTTTATAAAACACTTGAAATTAATTCTTGAAAAAATATCCTTTCTTCTTCAAAATCATTTTCTTTTAACAAAATGTCATGAAATTTTAAAAGAAAAAGATTTTTTTGAAATTATTCATGAAATATTTCGGAGGAATCTTCATTAAAAAAAGTCTTTATAAAACATTAAAAATCATTTCATGTCGTATATGTTAAAAAACATTCTTCTCGTACTTTTGCCGGAAAAGTCAAAAAGTACCTCTTAAAAGAAATATTCTTTACAGACCATGCAGTAGAAGTCAAAAATGGGTAAAAATTACTTCAAAAATACTTAAAAACTCTTTTAGAAAACATGGACTTGGATGACAACAATAGCCCCGATAAATACTTACGAATAAACAGTCTCGGATAAGAACGAGATTGGAATGGTTATCCCTTACCTTAGGTCTGATATTCTTAGTAGTATCCAAACCTTCTTTATAATGATTTAAATAATGTCATTGACTTATTACAGAAACATATTCGTTGTTATGATATCATATATGGTTCACTTATGACTTTATATTACATGTTCTTTTGTAAATTCCATGTTAAAAAGCGTTTTGGGTAAAATCATTTCATTTGTCGTCGGTGTTTTGACATGTAATTGTTCATATGATTACCTAGATCATGATTACATAATTATAGAATATAAAACATGATATATATATAATATATATTCAGAATATACATATATATAATAGATCGATAAATGGAAAGAAATACACCATTCATGGAGACGGTAGGCCGTACGTACGCATGAATGTTGTTTTGGTTTCCTCATTGAATTGAATGGAATTAATTGGATGACATACATATATATACATAAATCCAATAGAATTATTATTTAATTTATTTGGTTATTATTCATTATATATACTTTATGATCATTCATGTATGGTTAACATGGAGAATGAATCTCATCGCGTCGTGGAGACGGTAGTTCGTACGTACGCACGAGCGATGATATCATTCCCATAATTATTGAATAGAATTGGAGTTGAAGGTATAATATATCATAATTATTATGATGTTATAATAACCATATATAGTTATTCTTTACACCATTATACCCATCCATGTAAGGTGTTAGTGGAAAAATAGATTTCACCACGGCGTGGAGATGGTATTCTGTACGTACGAACGTGTGGTGATTTCGTTTTCCATAGGATGGATAGATGGTGAAATAGGGTTGTTTCATACTTATACTAACATATCAGTATATGAGTTATACTGATGTTATTACTACATAATGAAACAAATAAATATTAATAAGTCGATGAAGAAATAATGTTGAAAGAATCGGTAACGGACATTACATCTTCTTTGAAGATCTTCTTGAGACCTCCTCTTAGGGCACTAAAATTGGTCTTTGAAGAAAACCAAAACCTCTATGATGTTTTCTGTGGGAGTTTAGAAGATAATTCGGCAGGGTTTGGCCTATAATTTAGTCTCAAAGTGGTGTGAGGAAGAGAGGGAGGAGGTGCCCTTTTATAAGGGAGGAGAGGGGCACCTTTGAAAAAACAAAAAATATAATTTTATAATAAAGTCATATTCGGTTTTTAATAGCTCCAAATTGATTTATTTCGAAGCTAATGTGAGGATGGGTCGAAATAATTTCATCCAATATAATTTATACAAGTTTATGTTTCTATTTTGACATTATCATTTAGATTTAACCTTAAGTTAAATAATTTTACTTTTACCATGTTTTATTGTTTTCTTACACTATAAGGTTAATAAATGTACTATAAAAATCCAAACGAACCAAAAGTGGTTTATTATTAATATATATAACCTTATCTAAGTTATGTGGCCGAACCTTAGACTTTTAGGAATAAAATAACAATTAATAATATAATATTTGTTTTAAAAACTATTTTATGTCAATTTTGACACTATTTCTTAATTGATTTTTGTGAAAATCATAACAGAATGATTAGTTTTAAAAGAGTTAATTAAATCAATACTAACATGTCATATTAACCTATAAAATTAGTTTAATTCATAAAAAGTCTCAAATTACATTTATTTGGGTATTTATAACCTCAATTATGTCAACATTTCATTAATAAGATAATGACTGCATCATCATTGTGTCATACATAAATTAAATTATTTAATGTATAAAAATTATAAATAAAAAACCATTATGTGGGAAATCTTTTTATCTTTCTAATGAATTTTTATAGTTGAAATTATATTATGTATAACCCTATATTAAAAATGATTTATTTATTAAACATTGATTTTAACTATTTTAACCCTTCTTTAAATAAATTAATAATAAATGTCCTAATCTAATACAAGTGGGCCTAAATGGTCATATTTTATTCATAAGGGTGTTTTTGGTAGAATTAAACTTATCTAATATAATTTGGACATGTTTTAGTGTAATAATAATTACATTTTGACCCTTAATTTCCCAATTTACTTATAACCGTGGTAAAAAAAAGTAAAAAGTTACTATTCACAAAAAATTATTTTCGTCTCATTGAACCGCATTTTAGTCCTTGATATTAACCATGTCTCTCGGATGCTCGGAATTCCACTCACAGAAGTGGTAAGATTATGTTTAATGTGAATTTGAAAATTCTCCTAGGAGGTGGGTAAAAGACGGTGAAAAGTTTAATAAACTTTTTATATATCAAAAATTATTATAAAATGACTCCAATGAATTACTTTGAACATATATAGGTATTATTTATCAATGTTGTCAAAAAATAAATTTAAATAAAATAAATAATTTTTTAAATAAAAAGTCGGTTTTTAAATATTAACCCAGTGTTTTCACTATTCATAAGAAAATTGAATGTTTTCAGAAAAATACCAAAAATTCACCCTATGATAAATTCGATATTCAGAATCCAAAAATGAACTGCATTTTGAAAAATAAAATTTAAAAATTTTCAAAAAGCGGGTATTACTATTCATATCGGCTAGTTCATAATAATATTATAATAATATCTCGTTTAGTGAAACTCGGTATTTCGTACTAAACACGCTATCGAGGAAGATCTTTATTGCGTGTAATGAAAGCCAAGTTAGGGATGCGTGTAGTGAAATCTCTGTTTGGTGTTGCGTATAACATAATAAAAACTTATTTCATTTATACATTAAACAAAATCTATACATAATGTTGCGTAGAATAGTTTCTACAAAACGAATGTGAAATTGTGTGTAATGCGAGCCAAGAATAGTGTTGCGTATACTGCTAGCAAATACGGTGTTGCGTATATCACAAGATAGTTTTTGTGTAGCATAAAACACAAGACATTAAAAGGAATATTTTTCATAAAATCTCAGGGTGTTACATTCTACCCCCCTTAAAATGAATTTCGCCCTCGAAATTTGTCGGGGTTATAATTCATTTACTAATTATAGAAACCCACAGTGTACAAAGGAATACTAAAACTTAATTTTAAAAACTAAAGTATGAAATGTAACAATTACCCAAAGAAACTCATCATTGGGTTTCCATATAGAAGAACATATGTGAAAATATGGATATTGAATAAAAATCTATCCATCATATTCTGATGGAGAGTGGTAGAGAACATGGCTATGAAAAAGCCATCAATCACAAAGCGATAGATTTGTGATGAACTAATGTACCATCTGATTCATCGGATATAAGGACACTAGGACAACATTTTTGGTTTTCAAGATCATTTCCCTAATGTTTATGAAGTTGGAATTAGACGAAATAATTTCGTGATTTTGGTACAGTCTCACCGTTGGTCATTCTTTGGACAATTTCCACTTCATCTCTTAAAGAAATGAAGTTGAATTTTTCCATCGTGAAGTGTTAGCAGATCATGTGATAGAATGATGGGTCATTCCATCTGTCTCAAACAAAATGTTATAAAAGTTTTCAAAAATACATAAGTCCATCTATAGTGAGATTAATCATATATGGTTCCTAAAATGGACTTATAATTCATATATCATACTGCATAATATAATAAAACTAGTATCTACTAAATAGGGACTTCATGTAGGCCAGTGGTAGGAAATAAAGGCCAGTCGCACTTCGGTTGTGGGTTCGATTCCCACAGCCTTGTCTGACCCATTATTCATCTAAAAACATTCCTATAAATTCTATGGTTCTATTTTATTTTAATTAAACCGTTAGAAATTGGGAATGCATCATGACGACTTATATAAATGGGATGAATTTAAGATAAAAAACAATACCACCTACCTTAGGTGTGTCCTTCATCACTAATCTAATATCATCCCCTGATTCATCTATGTTGGGGAGAAATATAAAGAATGCTAAAAGAATCAAATTATAGGGAAATTCAATATTCTATTAAATAGTTCATCTAATATCCATAATAATTTACAACGACTAAAATGGAATTAATGCCATACAGATATGGTTCTAATGAAATAAATATCACATTAATCATAGATCAAAAGGAATATATACGTGAAATTATATCTTATAATCCAAGGAGAATCTCCCATTGCTGTGAGATGATATATGGGAGGAGAAAAAATAAATTAGGTTTTTAAAAATATATTTAATTTAAATAAAATTATTAAATTTTCAAAAATAAAGAAGGGCCATACGATTTATTAAACTATGCACAATCCATGGGTTGGTTCCTATAGTCCTGGAGCATACTGCACTGTTTACCCACACAGTCTACAAACCATGTGAAAACTGTATGAAAATACATCGTCATGTTATACTATAATATCTAACATGGCTACATGGATGTGAATGTCCACTCGCACGGTTTACCCAAACCATGAAATCTTTAGACCACCATTTCTAGCCTCACATGGTTTAAAAAACCTATATCTTTCCCCGCATGGTTTGTACTAACCCTAAACAAGGATATCTTCACCCAACGACTTTGGTTCATGGCTCTGTACTAGCCCTAGAAACACCTGAGTACTCTATATCATCAACAAGCATCCACATTTGGCCATATAAAAACATTTAACATATTAATTAATAGAAAATAAGGAATTTGATCCTCAAAGAAGTATTGGGTTCATAAAAACATCACCCTTAAATCAACTCATTCCCTAATTTACCTCCCATTTGTGGTAAATCATGATCCACGAATAACTCCATTCACAATAATCGTATATCGGACACTGACTCCCTGGTCTCATATTATATTCAATTGTGAAGCCATAGCACCCATACTAGAGGAACATACTATCCTCATAGAACCTTCATGCTACGATCCAAAATACATATATGATGCTCTTCAAAGGTTGCATCTACCTGTAACTCAATCTCCTCATCTTGAGAGGTATGATATAGATTGGAATACAAATGTCGCCATAGAGAAACATGGAATACATCATTCATGGATTGATACCTATAAGGTAACACCTACAGATTGGATTCTGGCTCAACTCTCTTAAAATTAACGAATGAACCAACGTACTGTGGTGAATTATTACCCTATATCATGATACTGATTTTTCATAGCCTTAGTGAAGCATATATAAATACATGATCCCTGTCCTCAGACTCTAGAAGTCATCTGCGGTGATTGGTATATGATTTATGATGAGACTGTGTTGTATCCATGTACTTCATAGTGAAAGACACCTACTATATGGTCTCTGGAATAATATGTTACCCCATAATAGCATCCTCTCATACCAATAACTAACATAGGGGTAATGGGAATGGACTATCAAACAAATCCTTATATGGAACCATCTGAATAGTATCCTAAAAGTGATTGTTTTTGGTGAATTCATCCAGGGGTATATACCTCTCCAAAGATCCCCCTAAGTCAGCGACACATGCTCACAATATTTCCTCAAGCACCCAAATCATGCACTCTGACTTCCCACTATTGAAGGGGTGGTATTTCATCATTAGAATAACATGTTCACCCAACACCCTATTTAACCCTTTCAATAATTGATAAGTAAACCATGAGTCTATATAGGAAATGATAGTATATGAGACCCTGTGGAGCCATACTATCTCTTGAATGTATAATCACCCAATACCATTGACATTGAAGGTCCCCTTGATAGGTAATAAGTGATCAAACTTCTTCATGCTATATACAAAAACCAATACAAAATCACTCCCTCGAGGTAACCTCTGTAAACACATAACAAAATCCATCGTGACATAATTCCATTTCCAATCGTGAATGAAAGATATTGTAAAAGTTCATCTCATAGTTAGGGATCCACCTTTACCTACTGATAGGTGGAATATATTATGAACAGATTTGAAATATATCATTCCATACCCAACCACCGGTACTAATGATGTAAATCCCGAAACATCATGGTGACACCCAGGTTCACTGCCCAAGTTGAAACATAAAAATATCTCATTAACTCCTCACACAGGTCTATTGAAACCCATACATGACCATGTACTCGAGGATCTCATCTTTTACTATGGTCCATATAATAGAAGAGTCCTCACTTGACACACTCTCATGTAGGACATGGCCTTCTGAATCCAATAGTTTCCTCATTCAAACATGATAAATAAGGGTAGAGGAAACAAGTAACAATTATAGAAAATTCTTCGCATGATTTCATAAACCACCAATATCATTTTAGAGAAGTAGGCTATAAGCTTCCACTCACTACTTTCCTATTGTACAACTTGTACCTGATTCCTCCTACTCATTTCATTGGCCACTACATTTCCTTTACTAGGCATGTAGGGTAGCTCAAAATGAAATTTCTAACGGCACTCCACCATTCTATACTTCCTCATATTCATCTCAAGATATGTAAAAAAATATAATTATGGATTTTTTTGTCTATTTACATCATGAAATTCTCTCCTAGTATGTCATGTCTCCAACAACGTAGTGCATGAACATTTGTAGCTAACTCGAGAATCTGTGTTGGGTAATTCCTCTCATGTGACATTAACTACTAAGACGTGTATGACATGACTCTATCCTCCAACTTAATAATTAATCCTATCATGATACCTGATTCATCATAGTACACATTGTAACACCTTCCTATATTTGTAAAAATCAGTATCAATGTTTAGTTCAGTCTCTCATTCAGCTCCAAAATGTTTGTCTCACAGGAATTTGTCCATACATACTTCACACCCTTCTTATTCACGCTCGTAATAGGAGATTCTAAGCATGAGAAGTCCAGTATGAAATTACTATAGTAAATAGCTATCCCAAAGACACTCTATACCTAAAATATGTTCATGGACTTCATTGGGGAAACTACCACTCTCACATTGTCTAGGTCTAATGACATTTTTGTCTCTGATATGATATGAACTAGGATGTGAATCTGATCTATCCATAAATGGCACTTTGAGATCTTATAATATTAATTATTCTCTCTCAGTGTATTCAAAACGTTCTCAAGATGGTTACCATGGTCATTTCAATTGTGATAATACACTATGAAATCATCCACTAAAACCACCAAAAAATTAAGATAAGGATGAATCACATGGACATTTATGAGACCATATGGAATAACCAAATGCCCATATAGACCATACCTACTAAAAAAGTTGGGTGAGGTATGTATGATGGTCTAATGTGAAGTTGATGATAATCAGATCTCAAATCATTATTTGTGAAAACTCAAGCTCCTTATAGCTTCTTGGAGATAGAATATATCTGTCTCAGTGGACACCTATTCATAATTGTTAACAGGTTCAACATCTGATAATATACACATAGCCTAAGAGTTCGGTCCACCATTTTCCCAAAAAGACCAAAGAACACCATGGAGAAGTTCAAGATCAAATGAAACCATTTTCCTCTTAATCATCTAACTACCTCTTGAGATCATGCAACACTATCATAGATGTCTTGTTAGAAGGAATGGATATTTGCATAGCTCCTAACACTTTCTTGATATTGAATTATACCTCTCTCACTAGTGGAAATCCTTAAAAGTAATCTAGGAAGACGTCCCTAAAATGATCATACACAGGATGGAAATTAGTTTCACATGTTCCTTGGTCATATGAATATAAACTCACATCTTGGGTTGTAATACCACCAATCCCACGATGTTGTGGTCCAAATGGACTCTCTTGGACATCATATTCACCATTATGAATGAACTATATGCCCTCTGTTGATGTGAAACTCACCCTAAGATGATTGAAATCAATTAAATCATCGATGGGAGCGAAGTAGTCCATATAGATAATGATATAAAAAGGATTATCTCATGGCCTTAGAGTTCCAATATGAAGTGACACTCACCAACCATAATGGGGAAACCTATGCAATGACTCACATATTTTTTCTGATCCCCAATAGAGATTATAGATTCATCAAACCATCAAAATTATAAACAAATATCCCAAGGTTATACATAATTGGAAAAAATATAAATCTATGAGAATCTGATGGATCAAAAAGTGTAGAAATTAATGTAAAGGCTACTTTGATAGTACCTCTAACAATAGAAGGTATGAGATCCAGATCATGATGGGGTTTTTGCACTACATATGACTATCCTATATCGCAAACTTGTGACACTATTTGGCTACCCCATGCTGATCCACCCAGTTGTCACTGCATAACATTTCTCTAACTACTACAGCCATGACCACCACCTCAGCCTGATCGACCATCTGTACTCCATCTCCCTACCTAGTGAGAATCTAATGAACTTTCTCCTAAACATGTTGTTTTTGAATACCCTATCACATTGGATACTTGTGAAAACATTCTATATAATCCTTATAGATGACCCATATAACATTAATATTGGCACTCCATTGGGTTTTTCTTAGACTATGGTCTCGTATTTCTCAGCCTACCACACCGGTATCACCTCACATAGCTTTCTAAAGATGTACTCTGACAAATAATATCACTGAATGGATGCTCAAGATGACTTTTCCTACTTTTATTTATAGTAATACTCAAACAAGATACCAAACCACCCTATCTCAAACCACCAAATTCCCTCAGGTTACACTAGGTGATCATCCACTCATTCACTATCCCATATACATTATCCGGTCAGAATCCTTTTTACTGTGATCATATTTTATACCTAATACTATCCTCAAATTTCCATGATTTCAACATCTCATCACCCATAAAAATAAATCTGAATCACTTGAGATCAATAAAATAGGATGAGTAATCTATTACTGATAATTCACCTTGCTTGAGATGTAAGAACTCATGGGCTCTATTGGCCCTCCAAAAATTGGGATAAAAATAATTCTATAAGTCCATATGAAAAATCCTCTACTCTATCTCCAAAAGATAATAATTCTAAGTGATAACATTCCACCATCTCTTGGAAGAATCATACAAAATTTACATAGGGAGATTTATCATCCTCTTAGGAGGAATATATATATGCTTCAAGAGATATATTATGGATTCTAGCCATGACTCCATTGCCTATGGTCCTCCATCCCTAAAAACATGGGTATATTATGCTACTAAATATTACACATCAAATCATCGATAGTCAAGGTAGGTAATCGTGCTCCCTGAATAGATTGCATGAACCAAATAAAGACATAAAAAAATTGTGCATCAACACCTGCATCTTGTATTGAATCTGGTATCATTGTTGGAACTACTGGAGGACACATTGGTATCCCTTGTTCTACCAATTTTAGGGAATGATCATTTCCACCCTCCTGGAATACAATTTTAGGTCGTCATGGTGGAATGCCACTACAATTAAAAATACACGCCTTAGTTCAAGATCAATTCAATGTTTACAGCTCAAAAATATATATATTCAATATGGATGGGAAAAAGTCATCATATATAAGATCACACCCCTACGCCAACTCTATAATTCAGGTCCGAGTGACATACAAATAAATTATAAGGGTTATACACTACTAACATCCCAGTACTATGGTTTATCCAGAAAAGTTCTCTTCTATAAGTCATTCTTTGTTTCCATTTTCATTTTCAGATTCATTTACCACATAACAATATTTGACATTTCATTTTAATTTTCAACTTTAATCCAAGAAAATTTCACATTTATGTCACAAAATAATTTAAGCAATGAACTATGGTTCACCAAATTCCTATTCATGAGGGGCCATACTCCCCATAGACCAATTCTTGGCATCTATCCACTTCACATCATAAAACATTGAAATACATATCAGAAAATATGGTATCTATGTATTATAACATCTACCAAAACATCATGCAATAATTAATTCATCCTAACTAGAATGGAAAAATTTATGTCATATGAAATCTAGTATGTTCCTATATGATGCAGGATATGGAACACCATCATATCCTCAAGTTTCTATAGAATAGAACCCAAAATCATATCAATAGTAACATCACAATAATAACGTATCATCCAATGATGAAATAAAATCAACTATAATAGCAAAAATCTAAAAAAAATTCAATTTGAGTAAATTTAGATTTTTCATGTACGTGGGTTAGTTATGCCCAGGTACATCTCATTACCAAATCCCTTTTCCTTCTTCTCCCTATCTATTGTTTCCAAAGAAAAAAAAACTAGAAAAGAGGATCTAATGCCACATTATAATGTCTATGATCTAGATGCTACTCAATAGTGCTCTAAACCTAGTAGGTAACATGGCTTCAAGTGCATCTACCCAAACAGTAGAGGTTACTGACTAGTTGTGAGGGAATTAGTTTGTTTTTTTGGGGAGATTATGCTCTCATCAACAGAGTGTATCATAATAGATAAAAATAATATAAAAGTAGAGTAATTAGTAAAAACAAAAATATAATAATTAAACAGTAGAAGAATTCTATAAATATAAAATTCTAGATGCCATCTCATATAACAAATGATGTTGCGTTTCATATCTCACTAATAAGGTATCCAAACAAGAACATATATTTTATATATAATACATGTAACAAGAAGAAAAAAACTACAAAAGTATCTCAATTTTATTTGAAGCCTTTGATTTTTCCCATGATAACCTACTCCCAACTAGAAAATTAAGTACCTATAGGAGAGAACATTCCTTATTAATAGCTGCAATAATATAGTTTCTTTGGGTCCAAAAAGGCGACCTAAACATGGTTTTAGATATAATCCTAGTAGTTAACCACCCAATTCCGATTGAAATTAGTTATTTATTATCTAAAACATTTTTTTAGGAAGTAAAATAATATACAAATGATGTACTCAAAATTAAACATCATACATTACAATGTTCTCATTTATTAACCATATCAATTATGCATTTTCATTCAAATTGTTAATTCATTGATTTAACAGTTATGCATATTTCATTCAATTAAATTAATTTAACAATTAAATATCATTTAATTAATAATCCTCATGATCAACCTCATGTATGAAATCCCCCTTATAATTATCCTGACAATTGATATTGATCCAACCATCAAATAGGTATAAGTTAGAACCGAATCCAATCTTGTTCTTTGGATTGGCAGACACACCATT
Source organism: Viscum album (assembly GCA_963277665.1). NCBI lineage: Eukaryota > Viridiplantae > Streptophyta > Magnoliopsida > Santalales > Viscaceae > Viscum > Viscum album. The sequence goes on along the minus strand of OY728121.1, from coordinate 1,145,940,166 downwards.
AGACATTTCATTCTTAATTCAATTTAAAACCTTATTTTATCATTGATATTTCTATGTTAGAATTCAAGTATCACACATAGTTTATTATCAACCAACATCCAACAAGATCATCCCTGGAGAACCTATCAGGATCCTCAAATAACTCTAGGTGAGGTATAATATCACAGATAATCGAGTCCGTCATTGGTGGTCCGCCAAGGGAGAATGAGTATCACCCATGGAAGAGATAGTTAAATTCACATTGATTGCATACATCGTATTCTCATATTAATCCATTTATGACATGGCATATAAGTCCATCCTCGATGAGTATATCCATGGAATCCTTTATCTAGATCCAAGTATCACTCTTTCTACAAACATGGTTAAAGTAAATTAAGACTGTCCATGGAATTATAATACGAATCCACATATCACCCAATTCTTATAACCATATAATAAATTTAAAACACATTTAATCAATTTCAATTAACATGCCAAGGTCAAAACCAATTACATCCAAGTATAACTCACCATAATGAAAATCCATGTATAACTCACCACAATGTAAATCCAAGTATAAACCAACATCATAAATCTTAGACTTTCAATTACTCACATGGGAAATTCAATTTAACAAGTGTCACATGCATACTAAATTAGTACATGGATTAGATATAAATTAAATCATGAAAAAAAATCAATATATGGAGTAGTAAATATTAACCAACAAACACATGGAATAGGTATTATTTAACTCACATAAAAAATTCACATAAAAGAAGTAATTGATGAAAAATAAAGAATTTTCATAAAAGGTCTAAGGGTTAATTCATATATCCCTTACCTTTATTCCATTTCATTTACAATGGAATTAATAATTCAAATTTTCGAATTTACATATAATTTAATTTATCCGTTTGACACATGGAATATGAAAAGTAACTCCTCAAGGGAACTTAAGGGACACAAGCCATCAAATAGTCCATTTAATATCCAAAACCCATGGGGTATTTTAAATTTAATGTATTGTACCTATAAAAAATATCAATATTCCTCATTAAACAACCACAAACTTTCTTAGAAGTTCTAAGGTTCAATATCATTTAAGGGGATGCACAAAAATGGGGAGCATGGAATGACTGAACATATAATCATCACAGATTTAATTGAAAGGTATGGAACCACCATCCTTTGGTCTGTTCTTGATAGAATTTCCCATATCATCCCCTAATTTGACTCCTTTTTTGATAAATTTGAGGAAAATAAGATGAACCGAATAATAGAAAATATCAGCTTGCACCTAAATAACACAAAAGATATATAGAAGAATGGATAATGACCAAAAATGAATTAAGGCCTTTATGATACAGATCTGATGAGATATACAACACTTTAATTAAATTATAGATAGAAGATTTGTCTCAGATTCTACAATAAACACCAAGGAGGATCTCTCAATGGCATGAGCTACTGTGCGGGAGGATAAAAACAAAATTCGGTTTTTATAAATATTATAAATTTCACTATAATTATTAAATTTTCCAATAATATAATGTTCACACAATTATGCTCATGTTTTACTAAACCATGACTGGGTTCTTATATCCTTCGAGAATAGCGCATGGTTTTGATGCATGGTTTAATAACCATTCACAAACCATTTGAAAATAAACTATGATGTTCTTCTAAAATTGATGACCCAACCACTTGGATGTGCGCCTCCACTCGCATAGTTTACCCAAATAGTGTGTATTGTATACCCCCATCATCCAACATCACATATTTTATACAAACCATAGAGCCTACCCTGCATTGTTTTTATTAACCATGCTCCAAGAAATTTTCACCCAAATACTTGGGTTCAAGGCTCTGTGCCATCCTCAGTCACCATTTATTCCTATATACTATAAATGAGCATCCACATTAGGTCATTATCAATCATTTAATAAAAGAGTTGAAATAAAACAGATAATTTCAACCATAATGAAGAACCAGTTTCTTACTTCAACTAACAAGTACATTCATTGACAAATTAAGGAATAAATCTCCACAACAAACTAAATATTATGCATAGGGTAATTTTGTTCATGTGGACTCAACAAAAATAACACATATTCTACAAATCGATCTCCTTGAATAAACACTGTTATAAGTCCAAAGATTGAGGAAACAAAAAATACGGTATACCCCTCACAAGACTCAGTTGAGATCAATAATTTTTCTTTGTTTAGATGCCTTCTTAACTCTTGGAAAGCATTCTTACATGCTCCATAACATTCCAAATTTACCCCTGTCTTGGTCAATCCTTTAAATTTGGCTCAAAAAAATGCAATTTTATCGATAAAACTCTCATAATAACCCACCAAACTCAACAAAAATATAATATCGAAAATATTATTAGGATACTCCCAAGAAACCACTTGATACCCATTATATATGTCCATAGACACTCCTTCAAAGAATATTTTCCCATTAAATGTACCCTCTCTATCTAGAATAGAGACTTTGATATCATGGCATATAACCAATGATTTGTCAGTATACTCAAGATGATGGAAAGATGTTGGAATTGATTGTCATGTTTCTTGGAGTACACCAAGATATCATTTACAAAACAACCATAAACTAATTTTCGTACGGGTGTAGAATTTGACACATCTAGACCATAAACCCACGAGGAGAAATCCTATACCTTAATGATATTATGATGAAATCGTCAATGCCAAATATACTTCTAAAATAAGTCAATGGTATATAATATGGTTTAACACTTACTTATAGATAACGTGACCTCATATCAATATTTATGAAAACACAAGATCTTATCAAATTTTAAACGATATCATTGATACATAGGAGTGGATACTGGTTCTTCACTTACATCTGGTTTAACTTCTAGTAATAAATACATCAATACAACTTACCATCATCCATATTTTTAAAAAAAAATATGAAGAATCCCATCATTACATTTAATTTGGCTAAATCCCGTATCATTAAATTCTTCTAATTGGGTTTTTTTTTTTCAAAAAAAATCTTGGTTCCATTTGATATGGTGGAATGGAAACTGGTTTTCTCCATTCATTAAATCAATTTCAAGCTCAACATCTCACTCAGGTGGAATCCTAGAGAATTATTCAAAAAATACATCTTGGGATGAGTCCAATATAGGGGTAAAGACAATATGTTTCACACCCCCATCATCCATCAAACGACTTGCGACCTCAGTAGTGGTCTCCCCAAGTTTCTGATGAACAATACATATATGGACTTCTATGGTATCTCATTATTCAGGATGAATATAAAAATCACCCACAAGATAGGTAATGATCGCAATCATGTGGTAATAATCTATGTGGGCACAATACGATACCAACCATAACATAACCAAAATCATGTTAATAAATTACATGTAAAGTATGTAAAGATCCCAATATTATCGATACTCTACAACATTGAGAGAACATCCCATACATAAAAAATTTCCCTTGTACATAAAACCAATGATTTTAATATCTTTATAACCCCACTCAAAAACTCTACAATCCAAATAAATCAATTCACGTGTTGAGAAGATATAAAAAATGGGGTGATACTCTATCAAATAATAAAATAGAAGCAATATAATATGTTAGAATAGTACCTATGATAATCAATGGTCCATTATTGTTATCCAAAATTACATTTTGAACTACCTAAAACTTTCATATCCTTTTGGAATGTGATATAGTATGATTCCCCAAAGTTTCATTTCATTACTCATATAGAAATTATTTGTGTGATGTACTACATCCACTACTTCAACCGCCATATCCAGATGAAACCCAACTACATGACAGATATGGGGTAAAAGACGCTCTTCATGTATCCTGATTTGGCCTAGTTCCTCTATCATTATTATTTATTCTTGGAATTATTCATTACCCTTATTAGTTACCCATCCTACCATATTATCCACACTCCACTAGTGGTCATGGACACTGGCTACTAATGTGACCCAACCTACCATACCAATAGATGTATACTTGGATACTTATCAATGTAATTGATCCATATCTTTGGACACTCTATTTTTCATTTATATGGTAGTGATTATCATAGAGATGCTTCTTACTCTTGGAATATGTACCTCCTAGTTATGTAGTAGAAATGATATGTATTTCAATTAATGAATATTTCATGTTTCCATTAGAAATGAGATATCGATTCAATAACTCAGCAAGATTCTTTAATCATAGGATGTTAAACTGGTACATAACCTCACTTGTAAAAAATATTTCATCATTTTAGAATCACCTTCTTCTGAAGCTTGAAAAAGGAATGAAAATTGGTGAGGATACTATAGTATTCCATCACAAACATACTCTACTAGGTCAAACGAATAATCTATGATGTTATATACTGCCTAAGAATCTATTTTTAAAAGTATTCTAGAAAATTACCATGAATGTATTTCCTCATAATGTTCAGTATCATCACATACCATGTATGAATATCCCTCAAAGAGTTTGCTAATAATAAAAACATATAGTCATCAAAATTTTCTATCCTCTCTATAGGAGTCTCTAAATGGTCATAGATTTTCGGGATAGAATCAATCCAAAACTCAGGTACCTCAGGCCCTAACTCTCTGATAATGGACAAAGGGTGATTTAACTGGAACTCTCATGGTAGGTCACACATATTCTACACCACACGCCTTGGTTATCTATCCACAAAATTCATTAATATTTCATATTTCCCAGGTAACCTCTCTCTAGATTCTTCATGAGGTACTATTAGAGCCTCTAGTTCCACTGTTGGAAGAACATTTACATCCATGTCCTCCTGTTATCCTATCAATAATTATCACCATGTAGAAATTTCTCTACAATTACAAACACACATCTTATGACACTTAACATATCATAATCACATTTCCAAAATAAGTGTTCACATAATTCTTTAACAATATATTCCCTATACTCTTCCCAATGGTCAAAACAAAATCACAATCAGTACGCTTAACTATCCTCACTTGGGTCATGGATGACATAGTTTAAACAATTCCATAATTTAAGTTTCTAATTACAAAACCATTTTATTCATTTCGAATTATTACCATCATTTATAATTATAAATTCCATATTAGGTACCATTTCATTTTATGTTAATCAAACAAAAAAATCATATTAATTTCAACAATTCACCCAATACCATTTTCTATGAATTCCTAAAATGATTTGTGTCACATGAAATTTTGTGTTCCTAGAATGATGAATGTGTAACACCCTAACATTTTTTGATTTTTTTCCATTTAATTGATTCTTTTTTATATATATCACTTTTTGTATAACTAATATATAATTATTTTATAAATACTATATGACTATGTTGGGATTGTGTTATACGCAATTACAAGTTAATCGTGCACTACAAGCAATATAATTGTTATATTTCTCTATATGGATCAATGAAGATTGCTCACATTACATGCATAATAGAATTTCTTCAACAACATGTGTAACACACAAGAACGAATTTTACCGAACAACAATGCATTATTAAAATATTATAATTAAACATATAAAGACATAACCTAGCCGTTAAGTTAGATTATATGAATTTTATTAACTAACATATAAAAACCAATGGTTTATACAAATATAAAATGAATTCATTAGTGAAAATTAATATAAAAACCAATTGAGTGTAAATTGAATATTTTTATAAAAACCTATTTTTAGTCAGAGACAGTTATTTATCCAAATAAATTAAATTAAATACAATTACTGAGTGATATTAATGTAGTATATATATATATATATTAAATTAAATAAATTTTATTATATTAATCCAATATATTTTATAGTCTTAAAATAAGAAAAACATAATATTACACCAAAAAATCTTTATTTTTATTAAGTACTATTTACCTCCTTTTCATGGAGAATCAATTTTAAATATAAAATTTAGAACTTTTATAAATTTTATATGTAAAAAAATTAAATTTTAAAATTAATAAATAATAATTTTTTAGGGTAATTTTTTTGTTTTTCTCTATGAAGTCTCATGTTTTAATGAATTGTGAAAATACAGAAATTTAACTCAAAACTCATTTTCATCTAATTAATTTATAATGTAAAATTATATTTTAATTTTATTTTAATGTTTTATTAAAAAAATAACAATTTATCCAAAATGATAAATTGGAATCAATTGAAAATTTTGATTGGTTATTAAAACTAGAAATATTCAGAAATCAGTTACTTTAAAATCTCGCTTGGTCATCCAATCTATGGAGTTAAATTAAAAATAATTTCTTCAAATTTTTTGATTGGAATTCCAAAAAGTTGATTCTATATTTAGAATAAACATAATTTGTAATTCATAATTATAGCAACATATTTTTTGAATGAAAGAATTGGTGAAAGTAATTAAAATTAATTACAATGATTATGATTAAATTATGATTATCAAGGGACTAAGACCTAATTGTAAGGCCAAATATGACCTAGAAACATTCCAAAAAGAAATTTTATTGGAAATTATAGACCATATAATCCCTTGGATCTACTTTGGACCAATATTGGATCCACTTTGTGTAAAAAACGTGGTTGGGGATTCCCTTTTCCAAAATATTACAAGAGTGCCACTCCTGCTTCACTATAAAAGGCATCATCCCCTCCCCCTTCCACACACCTCTCAAGACACATTTTTTTGGACAATATCTTAAAAATTATCTACATATAATACATAACTTCTTCCTTGAATCATCCCTTTGTTCATTAATAAATACAAATAAGTCTTTTGGTGAAAAATGAAAGGAGTTACCCAAAGAAAATGTAACATCCTCCCTCAAGATCTTTTATATTATTTTCATTATCCATCCCTAAAAATATCCTTATACCATTATTATATAAACAAACAATTATTAGAAATATACATATATGTTTTTATGCTAAAATTTGTACCTACACGTACACACATTTCCATCTAATGAGTATTGAACATACTATTCATGTGTACGATGAACTACCACCTCACAACACGATGATTGTTCATTACTGCCTCTCATGGTGGAGATTATAATGGAAATTGTATTTATGTAATATTTATGATATTTATAATGTCTTAAAGCTTCAGTAAATATTTTATAACACTTAACATTATACTTTTCATCTTGTGTAAACATAATAATTTTGTTTGAGGAAGTGTAGACTATCGCCCCCTCAAATGGATGTGATTCATTCACACACTATATAAAATATATTAAGGATTTGGTTAGTGAGATTATATCTTGTATATGTAACACCCCAAGATTTAATAGTAAGTTATTTTCTTTAAAGTATTTCAATATCTTACACTACACGCAACACCGAGTTCGATCACACCACGAATTAGCAAACTAGCCGTTGAAAAAGCTGTTTTGAATAGTATTAACTGAATATTAAATTTTATATACTCCATATAATTTTATAATCCATATAAGGTGTTTCTTAGACATAATATAAGAACAAATTCATTTTTTTCAGATAAAAGAAGTATTTTTCAAAAAATAATATTTCACCACCTTTTAATGGAAAACCATTTTTAAAACCAATATTTGACACTTTAATATATTAAATTTACTGAAATTAAATTATTCTTTAGAATAGGAACAAAAAAATTATTTTGGGTAAATTTTTGGTACTTTTATGATAACTTCCATATTTTGAGTAATACTGAAAATTACTAAATTTTAATTGAAAACAAATTCTTTAATCGAAATAATTTAAAGTGTTAAATTTTGTATTTGAATGGTTTAGAAGTAGAATTAGATTATATATTTATCATTTAATAAAATTTATGTCATTATAAGTAATTTCAAAATTATATTTGACATAAACAGATGTCAATCTTTTCATAGTTTTTACTTTTTAAAAAAATCTGATTTTCAGTTTTCGAAACATGACATAATTTTAAATTACTTAACACAACTTCTATGTTTTGAATTTTGAAAAATAGAATTAATTTTGGAATTCAAAATATCAAAATTACATTAGGGTAAATTATTGGTATTTTTCTGAAAGCATTCAATTTTTGATGAATAATGAAAAACACAACGTTATAGTTTAAAACTGACATTTTAGTTAAATAATTATTTGTTTTATTTAATTTTTTAAGTCAAAATAGATATATAATACCTATATAAGTTCAATTTTATCCATTTAAGACATTTTATAATAAAATTAGATGTATAATATTATATTGAAATTTTTACCATCTTTTACCCACCTCCTTGGAGCATTTGCAAATTTACATAAACCTTAATTTTACTGCTTCTGTGAGTTAAATTTCAAAAATCTGAGAGACATTGATAATATCAGTAAGTAAATTTTTTTTAATAAGATGAAAATAAGTTTTGGTGAATAGTAACTTTTGACTTTTATTTACCATAGTTAGAAGTAAATTGGTTAATTAAGGGTAAAAATGATATCATAATTACCCTAACACATGTCCTAATTCTATTGGATAAGTATAATTAAATCAAAAAAAACATTATGAATAAAATATGAACCTCATTGGTCCCCTTGGATTAGATTATGACATTTATTATTATTTTATTTAAAGAAGAGTTAAAAGAGTTAAATTCAATGTTTAAAAACTAAACGATTTTAATATATGGATACCGATAATATAAATTAATCTATAAATATACATTATAAATATTAAATGATTTAATAAATAACTCAATTTTTTTATATTTTTTCTATATTAAATAAATTAATTTATTTATGACACAACGATGATGCTTTAATTACCTTATTAATGAAATATCATAATAATTGATATTATAAATATCCAATTGATTTTAAATTGAGTCTTCTGATTAATTACAGTAATTTTATAGATTAATATTACATGTTAAGGTTATTTTAATAAATTTAATTCTAATTAATAATGTTTTAAGGGATTTAAAAAAAAATCAAATACTAAATAGTGTGAAAATTGACAAAATTTAGTTTTTAAAATGAATATTATATTATTAATCAATAAAATATTCCAAAAAATATAGGGTTAGGAAAAATGACTTATATAATTTTATATATATATATATTAATAATCAACCACATGGGGTTTTCTTGTCATGTTATAGTATGTTTATTAACCATATAATATAAAAATAAAAAGAGACATGGTAAATGTCAAACTATTTAACTAAGAGTTAAATCTGAAACACAAGTTTAATATGATGACATAAACCTATCTAAAACCTATTATTTGAGATTTTTTCTACCCATCCCCATATTAGAATTTAAATAATTAATTTTTGGGCCATTAGAAAATGAAAATTATTTTTTTATAAAAAAATATTTCAAGCTTTTCCTAAAGTGACCCTCACCTCTCTTATAAAAGGGCACTTCCCCTTCTCTTAATTTCACACCTAAAAAGCCATTTATATCAAAACAAACCGCCCCAAATATCCTCCCAACTTTCCTCCCTTCATCCTAGAGGTTTTATTTTTGATATAAACCCATCCTAAGGAGCCCTTTTGATCAAATCAAAAGGAAGAACCCGAAAAAGAGGTAAATATTTCATCACATCTTTCATGTTATTTTCTTATCCCACTACATTTTTCATTGTTGTTTCCAATCTAAAATAATAACTCCAGTGTCTTATATATATTGTTATTTTATTATAAAAATGTTACAACCATATTCATTATTCTATCCACCCTATAAATGAAAAAATCACTATACGGGCTTTTGTACGGATTACCGTCCCCACGTTGTGGTGTAGTTTGTTATTCAAACACTTTATTTTTAGGATGGGTATAATAATGGGTATAACTGATGTAAATAATAAATATAACTTGTTAATTATTCATTATATATGATATAACATCTAAATACATACAATTTCACCATCAATATAATGATATTGTCACTCGTGCCTATGTACGAATTACCGTCTCCACGAACGTGATGTGATTCATTCCCCATCATAATCATTCAAGAATAAATTTCATTCATTGATTAAAAATAATTTTTATGGACTTCATATCATTTTATATATTAATAAAATACATCATATCGATAACAAACAAGGCTTACGTCACCGTGTATATAAAGGAAATTAGATCAGTTAACACCCGAAATGATGATACTACTAAAATATTATTAACAAAGCAATATTAGAGGATCATATATGATATCATATTTATGTATATAGTTCTTGAATAATTTAATAAAAATATTTTAACTATTACAAATAAGGTCAAAATACCCACAACCAAGGAAAATTACAAGGTAAGGGCTTTCTTATCTCACTTTTAATTCCATGATATTTCTATTATTCGCCTCTAATTTATGACATGTGGTGTATTCTGTACTTTCATTAGATATATATTATCCTAATTCTCCTTATAGTCATGTTATTTTGTGAATCATTTTGTGGTTGTTAACATTTGGTCATACGACTCGATTGATTACATTGGGGTAAGGGGTCTTCATCTCACTTCTTATTCCCATGAGATTCATTCTATATTTACGTTATTTCCTTTTGTGTGGTGTATGTACTTCCCGTGATTGTATTTTTTGAGTAATATAAATTAATATATCTATATTTACATCATCATTGGGTGATCCTTCTTTCATGTGGTGTATGTTTCATATGTTTCCAAATAGGTTAGGGAATTTCAAAATTCAATTTCCAATCATTCAGTTTTATGAAAACTTCATTGACTTCTTTACTCCATGGTTATGTATGAAATCACTACTTATTTACATATATAGTAATTTCCACTCTAGTTTTTCTTGATATAATTTTGATACACATAATCCATCAATTTTTTAATTCTCATGTCATAGATATAAACTTGATAAGAGTAATTTTAACTCAATTTCTATTCATTGAGTTAATCATCCAAGTCATTGGTGTTGTATTTAAAAGAATATATTTGAATGTACTCTGATTTATTTACACTTAATATCCCATCATATTGAGTGTATTTATATTTTTCACTGATAATGAAGTTATTTATTTATCTTTAACCTATGGATATAGTCATTATAAAGGAATTCATCTCAACTTACATTCCGTTGAGACATCTTTGTTGTTATATTCCAATTCACTTCTATTAGTTGTATATACAATACTTTGACATAGTGTATCATGAATCCATTTATTATCATGATATTATAATGTATTGATTACATCAATTATTTTTATTCATGCATCTCTCATTTGGTTAGGAACTCTAACTAAAATACCATTTTGAATGATTTAAAAATTTATTCTTCTAAATCTTTCTCATTAATGTCCATGATTTAAAAATGGTTTTAAGGTTTTATTAATATGGAAATTAATGTTTTAAAATTGAAATTCCTTTTAAAATTTCCAATTTGGTATGGGACATGTTGATTCAAAAATCTATTTTAAACAGTTTCTTGATCAATATTGAGACTTTTAATTGTTTTCATGAAAAATGGATATTTCTCTCAAAGACTTTGACTGATAATTTTCAACTATGTCAATATCCTTTACGGGATATTATTCCTGAACGAGGTTGATTTATTTTGATACAAATCTTTCATACTGTACCGAACATTTTGTGATATGTTTGACTGTGGATGTGTTATTTTAATACCATTCATGGTTTATGGATAAAGTATTGACATTTTGTATTTTAGTTTTAGTATGAATTTTTATGTTATGATTAAACCTTTTCATATGAAAAATGAAATGGATTTTGTATGTGATGGATGGAGCCCGTTATAGTTGCTTGATGCATCAAAAGACCTCATGAGACAAACTAGTGTTTTGGCACAAGGCCTTGACAAAATCTTATTTGTAGTCCTGACACAAGACTTTGACTATAAGGTTATGAAGTTTGGCATTATGCATTCCATCATTATGAAAGTGACTATTGATATTGAATGTGATTATTCGACTAGTAGAATATCTATGAGAATAAGTAAATGGTCTTATATGATTTTATATTTTCCATATTATTCTGAATTTTATGTTTAAAAGGCTTTTGTATTAGTCTTATACATTTCCTTAAATTTTTATTTGTATTTATGAAAGTTTCCGCTATTTTGTTATCCTTAACGAGCATCTAAGATCGCACCATTATTATGTTTTATTTTTTCAAGGATTCAAAGATTATATTTTGATTAACCTACTGGAATAGGTTATGGAATATAAGAGTGGTCAAAGGGGACATAATGTTGTTGTTTTTATTTCATGATGTAATGTAAAACTTATTTATGTATCTAGTACTTCCAAGGATACTAAACTGATCAATATTTTGGGACATGATTCCTTGTATCATACCAATATTATGTAATAATTCACCAATTCTGGGTAACTGGGGTCGGGGCGTTACAATTGGTATCAGAGAAGTTTACAAACCTAGGAAACTAGATTTAGGAAAAAAACTTTGATTAGGAAACACTACCATAAGATAGACATTGTGTATTAGTATATAAGAACATCGAGAAAATTTGGTAATGTAAATATGATGTGGGTTTTACAAGTAATAAAACACTGTCTGGATATGAGCGGGTAGAGGTAGCTTTGGCACAAATGTACTAAGGAACTAAAACATAGAAAAGGAGTTTCCGGATTGACCCGATGTATCCTGGTACACAACAAAGAATATTGTTGTACTCTTGGTTATGACAGTCTCGGGGGATATGCTTAGGATAATTCACATTTTATGTACAAACTGATTTTAATTATTTTAACATAAAATTATAATAAATAACCTTGGTTTATCCTAAGGTGTTTTAGATTAAAAATTAGGTTTTATAATATTTTCTAATTGATTTTATTACTCACACTATGATTTCTTATGTTAGTCAAGGGCATGATTCCAAGGAAGTCATAAAACCATTGAACATGATGTACAAGGTGGGCATGCTGGTGGAAATGAGAAGTGAAATGTAAGGTTGATAGGTTTAAAAGATATCATGTTCATAACCATATATTTTATCCAAAAATATTATCAAAAACATATATTTTATCCAACTCTCAGACTCAATGAAGTAGAGAAAGGCGGTGAATGATAAGAGCTCCAGCAGTGGAGACCATGGAGAAATGAATGCTAAATTTCCATCATATAGGAAATACTGAAGGATACACCTAGGAAAGAGTCTCAATGTAATAGTGAAATACATTATGTGTGGGATAGAAGGACATAAAGTAAAGAATTTTTGAGGAAAAATGAAGAGTACGATGGAAGAAAATATAAATCCTCCAAAAAATCCATTTACATTAATTTTCGATAAATGTTGGTGACCTGTGCATTACCCAAGTGAATGACCTATTCTATAGGATAACCTCTTCATCATAGAAGAACCTATGGAGAAATAAATATATGGAGTAATGTTTAATAGTATGAGATTACTTTGGAAGAAATTTCTCTTGTTTGTGTAACCATGTAGTTTGTTATGTGAAAATGGTATTTAAAGAAGAATTATCTTTTATTTTGTGGATATAGTTATAAAGAACCATTTGGGTTTTTAGGATCCTTGAATTTGAATCAATTACAGGTTATTAAATTTTGGGATGAAAATGAGAGGTTTGAGATAGAATTTGTGCTTAAATTATATTATGTTTATTTTGGAGAATTTATCATATTTTGGTAATGTTATAAAATTAATTTTCTGAAAAAGAACAACTCACAGACCGTGTGACAACCTGTCACGTCGGAAAAAGCTATGAGAATCGAACCAACAACCAGAGTGTGATTGGGATTTATCACCTACCACGGGACTACGTGAAGTCCCTAGTTAGTGTGACTAATTCTTTTTAGTTAAATGATTTTATTGATCAATAATAAGTTTATTTGGGACCTTATGTCTTATCAAATGGATATCTTTAGTATAGGACAATGATTTGGTGATTAAGTGAGAAATGTTATTTTGGAAGACGTTTTCCCTGTTGGGAACACTATATGCCTAAGGAAAATATAATACTACTGGATTTCATTTGAAGAATAACGGTGTATTTTTTTATGTTTTTATTGTGGATTTATAGTGATTTGGGATATTTATAGAAATGATTAACCTATCATATAGAATGTGTGATTAGGTTAATTAATTTTAAGTATGTGGCTTTAAGAGTAGTTGATTTTATTTGGAAATACAATTTTACATGAAAGATTGCATAATCAAATTATTCTATGTTTTGCGTTTAAATATTAGTTTGGATTATATTGAAGGATTTTAAGGACAATTGTTTATTGAATGGTATTTATTTAACTTTTGTTATTGTAGTTTTAATTTTAGAAATTATTATTAGCAATTAATTCTTTAAAGTATTATCCTTTTTGGTGTTCATCTTATCTTGAACTAACCATTTTGGATTTGGTTAATCACTAAAGACAAGGTATGTATACAGTTTATCCTTTTTGGATTATGTGATTCTCTAGAATTTGATTCTTAAAATTCAGGTGTGACCAAGTCATCATGAATACTCATATTTTAAAAAAAGATGAGTTAGTGGTAAAAATTTATTAAAGGATGAAACTATACTTAAAAATTAAGTATATATCTTTTTTTTCTTAGTCAATCTCATAAATAAATTCCTCAACATTCTGAAATGGAACATAAAACAAAAAATTTTGCCCATTTACATTTCCTACTGGGAAACTAACTACCATTTATCCAATAAAAAGTTTGGGATTTTATTGTTGTAAACTTTCTCCTAATCATGTTTTCTATCACTCTCTATCAGAACATGACACTTAGTTTATCTTCCATATCCATGTTTTCTTACATGTAATCCTAGTATGGGTTATCCGAGGAGACCATTATACCTCTCTTTCTTTCTATTAAAGTGATAGTTTTGTGGACTCTTTTTCTGATGTGGGACTTTCAATGAAGTTCCGAAGACCAATTTTAAAATTTTGAGGATGCAATTGTAAAAATTGGGTAAGAATGTAACACCCCAATATTTCATAGTAAGTTATTTTCCTTAAAGTAATTCAATAGCTTGCACTACACACAACGCCGAGTTTGAGCCCACCATGACATACCAAACTACACATTCAAAAATTAGTTATGAATATTATTAATTGAGTTTAGAATTTTATATACTCATTATAATTTTAGAATCCATATTGTGTGTTTGTTAGACATAATATAAGAACAAATTCATTTTTTTTAGAAAAAAGAGGTATTTTTTAAAAAATGAAATTTTACAACCTTTTAATGGAAACCCATTTTAAAACCAATATTTGAAACATTTATATATTCAATTTAATTATATTAAATTAATCTTTAGAATCTGGAAGTAAAAATTTATTTTGGATAAATTTTTGGTACTTTTCTTATAACTTCCATATTTGGATAAATACTGAAAATTACTAAATTTTAATTGAGGAAAACTTTTTTAATAGAAATAATTTTTACTGTTAAAATATTTTTTTGAAAGGTTTGGAAGTATAATTAGTTTATTTTTTGATAATTTAATATAATTGAGGTCATTATATGTAAATTCACATTTAATTTTTACATAAACACTTGTCAATCTTTTGATAATTTTTACTTTCTAAAAATCCCCACTTTTCAGTTTTGATAACTGGAATTAATTTCAATTAATTAATGCAACCTCTATGCTTTGAATTATGTTAAAATAGAATTTAATTTTGAATTAGGAAAATTAAAATTAAAGTAGGGTAAATTTTTGATATTTTTCTGAAAACATTCAATTTTTTGATGAATAGTGAAAAACACTACGTTATAGTTTAAAACTGACTTTTTATTGAAATTATTATTTATTTTATATAAAAGATTTATGTTAAAATAGATATATAATACCTATATAAGTTCAATGTAATTCATTAGAGTCATTTTATAATAAAATTAGATGTATAAAATTTTATTGAACTTTTTACCATCTTTTACCCACCTCCTAGGAGAATTTGAAAATTTACATAAAACATAATTATTCCTCTTTTGTGAGTTGAATTTCAAAAATCCAAGAGAAGAAGTTAATACAATTGCATAAAATTTGGTTCAATAAGTTGAAAATAATATTCGGTGAATAGTAACTTTTGACATTTATTTACCACAGTTAAAAGTAAATAGGTTAAATAAGGGTTAAAATGATATCATAATTACCCTAAAACATCTCCTAATTCTATTAGGTAGGTATAATTCGACCAAAAACAACCTTACGAATAAAATTTGAACCTCCTTGGACCACTTGAATTAGATTAGTAAATTTATTATTATTTTATTGAAAGAAGAGTTAAAAGAGTTAAATTCAATGTTTTAAAATAAACTATGTTTAATATATCGTTACACATAATATATATTCAACTATAAATATTAATTATAAATATGAAAATATTTCCTACAAAAAGGTATTAATTTATAATTATTATTCATTAAGTAATTTAATTTATTTTTGACACAATGATGATGCAGTAATTATCTTATTAATGAAATATTAAAATAATTGATATTTTAAATATCCAATTGAATGTAAATTGAGACTTTTGAGGAATTTCACTAATTTTATAGGTCAATATGAAATAATTGAGTTTTTTAAAAAAATATTATATTATTAATTGATATAATTTTCCTAAAAATCGAAGGATCGTCCAAAGGACATAGCTAAGGTTATATATATAAACAAGGAACCACATGGGGTTCTCTTGTCATTGTATATTTAGATTATTGACCATATGATTTAAAAATACAAAGAGACATTGTAAATGCCAAACTATTTAACTACGAGCTAAATATAAATGACATGGTTAAAATGACGACTTAAACCTATATAAAACCTATTTGTTGGGAGGTTCTAAACCCATTTAAACCTTTTCCTTTAAATAACTGATAATGGAGCCATTAGAAACTGTAAATGATTATATTTTAAAATAATATTTCAAGCTTTTCCTAAAGTGACCCTCACCTCTATTCTAAAAGGGCACTTCCCATTCTCTTAATTTCACACCGCCAAAGCCATTTGGATCAGCCAAACCCTGCCAAAAATCAACCCAAAATTCCTCCATTTATCCTAGTGGTCATACATTGGTAATAAATCCCTCCTATTGAGCTCTTTTGATCAAATGAAAAGGAAGAACCCCGAGAAGAGGTAAATATTTCATCACCTCTTTCACGTTCTTTTCTTCTACCACATTCTTTTTCATTTTTGATTCCATTATAAAAATTATAACTCCAATATCTTTTATATAATTTTATGTTATTATAAAAATGGTACAACAATATACATTATTCTATCAACCTTAGAAATGACAAAGTCACCATACGTGCGTACGTACGGATTACCGTCTCCACGTCATAGTGTAGTTTGTTATTCAAACACTTCATTATTTGGATGTGTATAATAATGGGTATAAATAATATAAATAATAAATATAACATGTTAATGATTCTGTATATATGATATACCACCCAATTACAAACGATTTCACCATCAATATAATGATATTGTTGCACATGCGTAAGTACGGATTACCGTCTCAATAAACGCGATGAGATTCATTCCCCATCGTAATCATTCAAGAATAATTTTCATTTTAGGATTACAAATTATTAATATGAAATTAATATCATTATGGATATGAACACAATACATCCTATTCATAACAATCCTAGCTACGTCACTGAGTATATAAAAAAATGGATCAGTTAACACCTGAAATGATGATACTACAAAAATATTATTAACAATGTAATATTAGAGGGTTATATATGATATCATATTTATGTATATAGTTATTTTATAATTTAATTACAATGATTTAACTATCATACATGTGGTTAACTTACCCTCTACTAAGGAACAATACAAGGTAAGGGGTTTCTTATCTCACTTTTAATTCTGTGAGATTTACATTGTTCGCCACACATTTATTTTATGTGGTGTATTCTGTTACAACATTTGATATATATTATCATGATTCTCCTTATAGTATTGTTATTATGTTAATAATTTTGTGTTTATTAACTTTTGGTCATACGACTTGATTGATTACACCATGGTATGTGTTTTTCATCTCACTTCTTATTCCTGTGAGATTCATGCTATGTTGTCACATTTTCCTTTTGTGTGGTGTATGTGCTGCCCATGATTGAATTCCTTGAGTAATATACTTTAATTTATGTGTATTTAAATTATCATTGGATTATCCTTCTTTCAAGTGGTTTATGATTCTTATGTTACCTAATCGGTAAGGGAATTTCAAATTTCAATTTCCACTCATTCGGTTTTCCGCAAACAACATTGACCACTTTACTCCATGATTATGTGTTAAGTCACTATTTATTTACTTATGTAGTAATTTACACTACCATTTGTGTTGATATAATTTTTATACACATAATCACTCCATTTTTTAATTCTCATGTCATCTATATAAACTTGATAAGAGTAATTTAAACTTAATTTCTATTCATTGAGTTAAACATTGAAGTCATTGGTGTTGTTTTTACAAGAATATGCGTGAATGTCCTCTAATTGATTTACAATTAATATGCACTAATATTGAGTCTATTTATAACTTTCACAAATCAACATGTAATTGATTTATCCTTATCCTAAAGATACGGTCTTTATAAAGGAATTCATCTCAACTTATATTCCATTGAGATATCTTTGTTGTTATGCACCAATTCACATTTATTAGGTGTATATACTATACATTGACATAGTATATCACGAATACCTTAATTATCATGATATTATAAATTTTTTATTACCTCAATTATTTTTATTCAAGTGTCTCTCTTTTGGTTTGGAACTATAACTAAAATATCGTTCAAAATGTTTTAAAAATTTATTCTTCCAAATCATTCTCATTAATTTCCATGTATTAAAAATGGATTTAAGGTTTTATTTATATGGACATTAATGTTTTAGAATTTAAATTCATTTTAAAATATTCAAAATGATATGGGAAACTTCGATTACAAAAATCTATTTTAAATATCTTCTTGATAAATTGTGATACTTTTAAAATCATTCATGAAAAAGGGATATTTCCCTCAATGATATTTACTGATCATTTTCAACTATGTGAACATACGTTACGGGATATTATTCTTTATCCCGGTTGATTTATTATGATACAAATATTTCATAATATATTGAAGGTTTTGTGATATGTTTGACTGTGGATGTGTTATTTTTATACCATCATGGTTCATGGATAATGTATTGAAATTTCATATGCTAGTATTAATACGAATGTTAATGATATGTTTAAACGTTTTCATATGAGGAATGCATTGGAATTATTAAGTGATAGGAGGAGCCCACTATAGTTCCTCGATGCATTCGTAGGTCTCATGAGAAAAACTAGTGTCTTGTCACAATGCCTTGATAATATCTATTTCTAGTCTTGGAAGAAGGATTTGACTATGTGGTTATGAAGTTTGACATTATGCATTCCATCATTATGAAAGTGGTTATTTATATTTCCTGTGATTATTCGACAAGTAGAATATCCATGGGAATAAGTAAAAAGAATTATTTGATTTTATATTTTCCATATTATTCTTAAGTTTATGTTTAAAATTCTTTATTTTTAGTCTTATAAATTATCTTAAATTTTTATGCTTGTTTATGACAGTTTATACTATATTGTAATCTTTGTTGAGCATCTGAGCTCAACCATTATTATGTTTTATTTGTTCTCAGGATGCAAAGAATTAGGTTAAGATTAAACTGTAGGAATATGCTAAGGTATATAAGAGTGGTCAAATGGGAAACAATGTTGTTTTTTAGTTTCATTATTTAATGTAAAACTTATTCATGTATCTATTAATTCCAAGGCTACTGAACTGATCGATCATTAGGGACATGATTCCTTGTATCATGCCAATGTTATATAATAATGCAACAATTCTTGGTAACATTTTTCAGGGAATTAATGTATATGATATAATCATTCTACCATAATAATGATATATATATTTACTTATATTTCATTTTCTCTTTTTTATCCAAGGTGATAATAAAACAGAAACAACATTCATGCGTTCGTACGACCTACCATCTCCACGAACGATTTATTCAATTGCATACCTTTGTAACATATAGATTATTATTATAAAAATATAATTAATATAAATAATTTTTATAACATTTTTTATATTCTTTAAATCATGATATAAGTATAATTACTAAAGATATAACAAATTAAGACACATGTGAAGAATAAAGCAGATATTACCCAAAGTAAAACCATAACATATAATTATTAACAAGAGGGCAATAGAAGGTAAAAATAAAACAATATATGGTATTTTATATAATAATATCATTCACTAAGATACATGTCTTATTTAACACTCACTTTATTATACAGTAATCATGTATGAGTATGAAGAGAGTCAAGACCCAATTTAAGGTAATTTTGTCTCACTCTTTTTCTCTGAGATACATGTCTTATTTAACACTCACTTATTTTGTGTGATGTATATAATAGAGATGAATATTTTATATTACTATTATAATTAAATATATTGGTATATAAATAACACTATTTATCTTCATATCATGAGTTTTAAGATAAAAATGTAACCAAATTGTTGAATTAATTTTGTCTCAAATTTCCGTCATCCGGACACATGCCTTGTTATAAATCTATATTTTTTATGAGGTGTGTCATATGACGTTAACATGTTATAACATGATTCAACTATTTTATGATATTTTAATGATCCATGTAATTTCATTTTTTTATATGGTGATTGTGATTCTTGTTTACCATGTGGTAAGTGTTTATTAAAACAATGTCATAGTTTATCGAGATTTTCTATGATCAAATTTTCATTAATGAAATATCATGACCCATATTTCAATAAATCTCATTAATTTTCATCATCATTGGTCAGTATTGATTAATTTAGGTATTTGTGCAATTTCTTCAATTCTTTTGAACTTATGATAATTAAGAAAATCAATTTAATAAAATATGACCTTGCCTCTCTAATTATTCCCAAATTTGTGTCCCTTTAAAAACATTTTTCTAAAAGGTTTCCAAGAATATTCTAATAATATCATATGATATTTCAAATAAATTTTTACACTTTTACCATTTAATGAAAAAGGGATTTTAATAATGGAATATTCTTTTCATTTTTTGGTCTAGGAAATTTTTTAAAGTATTTATGTGGAATAAGGAATATTCATCTTGTAACACCCAAGACCTTTATGTGAAATATTTTGTTTTTATGTTATATAAATCATAAAAGGAATCTTTCACTACACACAACACTAGCTCGTCTTTCTTTACACACAACCGCGACCTTCCTCGATAGCATGTGTCGTACGCAATACCGAGTTTCACTAAACAATGATCTTCTATTAAAATATTATTAAAACTAACTGGTATGAATAGTAATAACAACTTTTTGAAATTTTATAAATTTTATTTCTCAAAATGGACTTCATTTTTTGATTCTGAATATCGAAATTAGCCTAGGGTGAAATTTTGGTATTTTTCTGAAAACTTTCAATTTTTGATGAATAGTGAAACCACTAAGTGGTAGTTAAAAAAACCAAATTTTTCATAAAACATAATTTTACCGCTTCTGTGAGTGGAATTTCGAAAATCCGAGAGACACGGTTGATGTCAGTAAGTAAAATGTGGTTCAATGAGATGAAAATAATTGTTTGGTGAATAGTAACTTTTTACTTTTTTTACCACGGTTACAAGTAAATAGGGTAATTAATGGTAAAAATGATATTATTATTACCTAACACATGTCCTAATTCTAATGGAGAAGTGTAATTCGACAAAAAACAACCTTATTAATAAAATATGACCATTTAGTCTCACTTGGATTAGATTAGGACATTTACTATTAATTTATTTAAAGAAGGGTTAAAATAGTTAAAATCAAAGTTTAATAAGTAAATAATATTTAATATGGGGTTATACATAAGATAAATTAGAATATAAATATTAATTAGAATTCTAAAAAGCTTTCCAACATAATGGTATTTTATTTGAAATTTTTAGACATAAATAACTTAATTTATTAATGACACAATGATGATGTAGTAATTATCTTATTAATGAAATATTGACATAATTGATGTTATAAATACCCAAATAAATGTAATTTGAGACTTTTTATGAATTACACTAATTTTATAGGTTAATATGACATGTTAGTATTTATTTAAATAACTTGGTTCGAACTAATCATTCTGTTATGATTTTCAAAAAAATCAATTACTAAATAGTGCCAAAATTGACATAAAATGGTTTTTAAAACAAATATTATATTATTAATTGTTATTTTATTCCTAAAAATCTAAGGTTCGGCCAAATGACTTAGATAATGTTATATATATTAATAATAAACAACTTGTGGTTTGTTTGGCTTGATATAGTAAGTTTATTAACCTTATTGTGTAAGAAAACAAGAAGACACGGTAAAAGTTAAATTATCAAACTTAAAGTTAAATCTAAATGATAAAGATAAAATTGATACCTAAACTTGTCTAAATTCTATTTGATTAGAGGATTTAGACCCCTACCCACCTTATCTTCGAAATATATCAAATTGGAACTATTAAAAACCGAATTTGACTTTATAATAAAATAATATTTTTAGTTATTCCAAAGGTGCCCCTCTCCACCCTTATAAAAGGGAACCTCCTCCCCCTCTTTCTCACACCACATTGAGTCTTCATGCTTGACCAACCCCTTAAAATTTCTCCTCTCCACTTTCCTAGAAACATCCTAGAGATTCTGGTCTTCTTCAAAGACCTATTTTAGTCCCCTAAAAGGAGGTCTCAAAGAAGCACTTCAAAGAAGAGGTAATGTTCGTTACCAATTCTTTCATATTTATTTCTTCTTACACTTCTTCTTATTTAGTTTTTTCACTATGAAGTAATAACATCAGTACCAATCATATACTGATATGTTATTATAAGTTTGAAACAACCCTATTTCACCATCTATCCATCCTACGAAAAAAGAAATCACCGCGCGTGCGTACGTACAGAATACCGTCTCCACGCCGTGGTGTAATCTATTTTCTGCCACAACCTTACTTGGATGGGTATAATGGTGTAAATAATGAATATATATGATTATTATAAAGTTTTATTTATTCTGAAACAGTATACATAAACTCCAATACAATTCCACTATCATAGGAACGATATCATCACTCGTGCGTACGTACGGAATACCGTCTCCAAGATGTGATGCGACTTGTTCTACATGATCTTCATTTCATAATGATTATATAAATTAATTGAATGAATTAATATGATATATATTACACTAATACAATTCTGGAAATAAGGTATCTATAACCTAAAGAGAAGAATAATAATTTATTCGACAAAACACGCATAAGAACAAAAAGTAATAAACACACGAATAACAAGTAGTAATGAAATATTACTAATAAGAAGCTAATAATATGACCATATATGATATCATAACAATACTTATGATTCTGGAATAAGTAAATAACATTATTTAAATCATTATACAGGAGGTTCGGACACTTATGAAGCAAGTCGGACCTAAGGTAAGGGAAATATCACAATCTCATTTTTATTATAGATTGTTTATACTTTGGAATTTACTGGGGTGTATTTTATCATCCACATCCATGTTTCCTCAATATGTAATATTTATATCCTTCTATAATAGTTTATATCCAATTTTACCCTTCGATGAGTTTTTTGTAAAAGATATGAAAGTAATCTTTTGTCGTTTTTCGTATGAAGTACTTTTTGACTTTTCCAAAAAATGTACGAGAAGAATGTTTTTTTAACTTATACAGCATGAATGGATTTTTAAAACATTATTTACAAGAAGCTTCCTTTACAAGTTTTCATGTTTTTTTTAACAACTTCTTTTAGTTTAAAATTGTATGACATGTTAAGAAAGGAAAATGTTTTTGAAGTAAAAAGGATATTTTCCTCAATAATGGAGTTCAAGTGTTTTATCAAAATTATTTTCCATCTAAGATAATATAGGGTTCTGTTTCTATCCCTATTATTACATTGATTTGATTATGTTGTGATGGAACTATTTTTATGAATTCCTTTATCTTATATGAATTGTTTGATGATGTCACGATGTTTAAGATTCCCATTTTTATTACATGGGTTATGCAAAGATGTATGATTTATGATTTTGTGGCACACATAAGAATGGTATCATTATGAGATGGGTGGGACCTATATCTCCCTCCAATGCATTGGGTAATGATTTTATATCTCATGAGATAGACATGGCTGGAACGGTAGGTTATACCGGTTCAGTGAAACAGGACTGAAATGAGGAGTGAACTCGGTTCAGAAATGGACTTTGTCCACTATGAAAATCTTGGCAACGAGTCTTGACTAATAAGAAAAGATTCTCTATGATTATGTGTGTATGCCACGAATTTTCATGTTTTATGTTATGATTATTGGGATTCCATTTCATTGCTATGATTTATCCCACGTTATGAGATTGTGATCTCTTTTGCAGGTTAAGATTTCCAAAAGTTATGTTCTTATGAATATGATGTGATTGATATTTCTTTTGTTTACCCTTACTGAGCATTTGAGCTCACCTTTTTGTATGTTTTCTTTCACCAGGTCAGGAATAAGGTTATTAAGTAAGATATGCCAAAAGGGTCTATAGATATGATGAAATAATTGGGAGACAGTATAGACTCTTTATGAACCAGTTGTTTATGTTTCCCAGTTTCTAATGACGCTATACCTATATGGTCCTTTCGTGGTTTTGTTATATGTTTTAATAAGTATGCTTAAATTTTGAAGTATTAACAATGTATGTAAAGTATGGGTCATTATAATTGGTATCAGAGGAAAGGTATAGCCAACCTTTGGAAACTAGGATGTGAAAGCCTTAGTAAGAACCCTAAGGATAAGTCTAAGCATATAACACAATCTTAGTGTTTTAGAAATGGCCATGAATAACCTAGGATAAGACCTTAAGTGTGAAATTTTATTCTTGATTATGTGGTTTTCCTATTATAATTAGTGTTTCTCACACGGTTCTTCTTGGTTTTAGTCATTGGATGGAACCCGAAGGAACCGTGTTAATGCAAAATGCGATGGGAAATGCAATGATTGTCCCCCTGAGCAACCAAACATTATAGGATCTGGAATGAAAAATATTTTAGCCATGCTCACTCAACTTTCTCAAGTTATGAATCATGCAGGACTTCCAAAAGAGCAAAGGAAGGAGCAACATTCTGTTGAATCCTTCATGAGACAGCTTCCACCTTCATTCAACGGATCTACTAATCCATTAGTTACTGAATAATGGATTAGTACTACTGAAAAGATATATTCAGTTCTTCAAAGTTCTGAGCATGATAAAGTCATCTTAGCAGTGTATCGTTTTGAAGGTGATGTTGATCAATGGGGGAATCTTATTAAGAATACGAGGCAAAGGGATGAAATTGAGTCCATGGAATGGGACGAGTTCAAGAACATATTTTTCAATTAGTATTTCCCTCGTATTCTCCGGACAAAGATGGAGAAAGAGTTTCTTGAACTGACGCAAAAGGATGACGAATCTGTTGGTACCTATGAAGCAAATTTTACAAGACTTGCAAGGTACGCTTCTGGTATTATTATCCAACCTGAGAGTAAGAACGATCAATTCTTTAGTGTCTTAAAACCAAGTATTCGAAGGGAATTATCCATAAGGGACTTCAATAACTATGTGGAAATCGTTCGATGTTCTCTCAAAGTCGAGATGGAGATTGGAGTAACCCATCAGTCATATGGGTTTGATAATAAGAGGAAAATGGAATTCAAAGGAAAATCTAAAGAGCACACTAAAAAGAAGATGAGCATTACCTTATGCTCAATGTGTGGAAAGAAACATTGAGGGAGTTGTCTTAAAGGGACAAGTAAATGTTTCAAGTGTGGAAATGAAGGTCATAAGACATTTGAATGTCGTGATGATGGGAAGAAGATGTCTAATGATGCAAACAAAGGAAGGGATGCATAGAATGAACCTACTACACATCAATGTTTCAAATGCAAGGATATGGTACATTATTCCAATAAATGCCCAAATCCAAGGGTTGATGATGATGGTCGACGTCAAGAAACTCATAAGGCTAAAGACAAAGGAAAGTCAAATGCAATTTCTCTCAGCGATGTGGAGTACGATAACGATGTGGTGAAAGGTACACTTACCATCCAATCTAAATTAGAAAATGTATTATTTGATTCTGGATCCACCCACTCTTTTATTTCTAAAGAATTTTTTAAGGGTATCACCGTATTACCTCAAAAATTAGATGTTGAGTTAGCTGTGACAACACCTAATGGCACAACAGTCGCATCAAAAGTTTATAATTCTTCTCCGATCGAAGTTTGTGGGAATTTGCTTCCTACAAATATTGTAATCCTTCCTATATTGGAATTTGATGTTATTCTTGGCATGGATTAGATTTCTTTATATGGAGCTCATATCAATTTCCAATGAAGGGAAGTCACATTTCCTATTCCAGATCAATCTATGATCGTATATCAATGAAAGGATGAACATACCCTTCCAGTGGAAATTACATCTACCTTATGTGTCTTGATTCCACTAAATTAAGGTTATTTATCTCAAATGTTTGGTGTGAAACTCATGATTAAGAATATTCCCATTGTACGGGATTTTGATGATGTCTTTCAGGAGGAATTATCGGGTCTTCCACAAAATCGTGAAGTTGAGTTTTCAATAGAACTCGTACCGGGTGCTTTGCCTATTTCAAAGACACCTTATTGAATGGCCCCAATTGAGTTGCAGGAATTGAAGAAGAAACTCCAAGAGAATCTTGATAAGGGATTCATACTCCCTAGTGCATCACCTTAGAGAGCACCTGTTCTATTTGTTAAGAAGAAAGATGGATCAATGAGACTCTGCATTAATTATCGAGAACTTAAAAAGATCAATATCAAGAAAAAATATCCTCTCCCACGTATTGATGACTTATTTGACCAACTACGCGGAGCTCAATAATTTTCCAAGATTGATCTTCATTCAGGGTATCATCAATTAAGGGTCAAAAGGGAGGATATACTAATGACGTCTTTCCGTACATGGTATGAACACTATGAATTTATAGTGATGCCATTTGGTCTTACTAATTCCCCTGCTATCTTCATGGATCTGATGAATAGAGTATTTAGAGACAACTTGACCAATTTGTGGTAGTGTTTATAGACGATATTCTTGTCTATTCAAAGAGAAAGGAAGAACATGAATATCAATTGAGAATTATATTTAAGACCCTGAGAAAGGAGAAGCTTTATGAAAAATTTACCAAGTGTGAATTTTGGCTTCAAAAAGATTCATTTTTGGGTCACATAATCTCAAAAGAGGGGATATCTGTCGATCCAGCAAAAACAGAGGTTATCGAAAGATGGTCGAGACCAACAAAAGTAACTGAGATCCGATGTTTTCTTGGTTTGTATGGATATTATCGACATTTTGTGAAAGATTATTCATGATTAGTTAATCCACTCTCCATGATGACTCGGAAAAGAGTTAAGTATGTTTGGATGGAAGAATGTGAAGAGAATTTCAAGGAGTTGAAAATAAGGTTATCCAGTGCACCTGTGCTCACACTGACTTGTAGTGGAGAAATGTTTGTGATCTATAGTGATTCATCAAAGAATGTATTGGGGTGTGTTCTTATGCAAAATTATATGGTGATAGCTTATGCCTCACGACAGTTGAAAATCCATGAGCAAAATTACCCAACACATGATTTGGAGTTAGCTGCGGTAATATTTGGAATAATGATTTAGAGGCATTATCTTTATGGAGAAAGGCGTGACATTTATACTGATCATAAAAGTTTAAAGTATATTTTCACACAAAAGGTGCTGAATATGCGTCAAAGAAGATGGTTGGAGCTGATTAAGGATTATGACTGCTTAATCCATTACCTCCCTGGGAAAGCAAACAAGGTGGCAGATGCATTAAGTCGACAAGACCATGCCAGTTTATCCATGATGAGGATCACAAAAGATCCAATATTTATGGATTTACAAAGGATAGATCATGGAATTATAATGGAAGGGGAAAATCTTATATTTATCAAATGAATGTTCAACCATCTATATAGGTGAATATTAAAGAGGCACAGAAAGAAGATGTCGAGTTACAAAAGAACTTGAGAAATTTTCTGGAATTCAACCTTGATTGTGATGGGAAAATAATGTTCAGGAATCGGGTTTGTGTTCCTCCCATCCCAGAATTAAATAAGGAGCTGCTGGATGAGGCTCATAGTTCTTCATTCTTTATTCATCCTGGAAGCATGAAGATGTATAGGGACATCAATGAGTACTTCTGGTGGGATGGCATGAAAAGATATGTTGCTGAATATGTCTCTCGATGCTTGGTTTTTCAGCAAGTTAAAGCTGAGAGACAGAAGTCTAAGGGGATGTTACAACCATTACTTATACCCGAATGGAAATGGGAAAACATCACTATGGACTTTGTCACAGGACTTCCTAAAACATCCAAAGGAAATAATGATATCTGGGTCATAGATGATCGTCTTACCAAGTCTGCACATTTCATTGCTATTAGAGAGGATTTCTCTCTAGATCAGCTTTCCAGAATATATGTAAATGAAGTGGTAAGATTGCATAAAGTACCACATTCAATTATATCTGATCGGGATAATAGATTTACCTCGATGTTCTGGCGAAGCCTTCAGAATACTCTGGATACAGAGTTGAGTTTTAGCACTGCTTATCATCCTCAGACAGACGATCAGTCTGAGAGAACAATTCAAACCCTAGAAGATATGTTGAGAGCATGCTCTATGGATTCCAAAGGTCGTTGGGATCAACACCTAACATTGGTGGAATTTTCTTATAATAATAGCTTTCACTCCAGTATTCAGATGGCTCCTTATGAAGCTCTCTACGGAAAGAAATGCAGGACTCCAACTTGCTGGGATGTAGTTGGGGAAAGAAAGCTATTAGGACCTGATCTCATTGATGAAATGGAAGAAATGGTCATATCTATTCAACAACACATAAGAGTAGCTCAGGGTCGATAGAAAAGTTATGCCGACAACCGATGAAAAGACCTAGAGTATGAAGTGGGTGATAATGTGTTCTTACGAATATCTCCCAAGAAGAGAGTCATGAGATTTGGAAAGAAGGGGAAGTTAAGCCCTAGATATATCGGTCCTTTCAAAATACTGGATCGTGTTGGGAAGGTAGCTTACCGATTAGCGCTTCCACCGAATCTCTCTCAATTTCACGATGTGTTCCATGTATCTCTCTTGAGAAAGTACATACCTGATCCTTCACATGTACTTAGCTTAGAAGTTGTACCGCTGGAGCAAAATCATTCTTATAAAGAACAGCCGATAGAGATTCTGGATCGTAGCGAAAAAGTCCTACGAAGCAAGACCACTCAATTGGTGAAAGTTTTGTGGAGGAACCACCAATTAAATGAAGCTACATGGGAGCTTGAGGATATGATGAGGGAGAGTTATCCTCATCTGTTTGTTACAAAGTGATGAATTTCGAGGGCGAAATTCATTTTAAGGGGGGTAGAATGTTACACCCAAGACTTTTATGTGAAATATTTTCTTTTTATGTTATATAAATCATAAAAGGAATCTTTCACTACACACAAAACTATCTTGTCTTGCTTTACACGCAACCGCGGCCTTCCTCGATAGCTTGTGTCGTACGCAATACCGAGTTTCACTAAACAATGATATGCTATTAAAATTTTATTAAAACTAGCCGTTATGAATAGTAAAAATAACTTTTTGAAATTTTATAAATTTTATTTTTCAAAATGGACTTCATTTTTGGATTCGGAATATCGAAATTAGCCTAGGGTGAAATTTTGGTATTTTTCTGAAAACATTAAATTTTTGATGAATAGTGAAACCACTAAGTGGTAGTAAAAAAACTGAATTTTTCATAAAACTTAATTTTACCGCTTTTGTGAGTGGAATTTCGAAAATCCGAGAGACACGGTTGATGTTAGTAAGTAAAATATGGTTCAATGAGATGAAAATAATTTTTTGGTGAATAGTAACTTTTTACTTTTTTTACCGCGGTTAAAAGTAAATAGGGTAATTAAGGGTAAAAATGATATTATTATTACCCTAACACATGTCCTAATTCTATTTGACAAATGTAATTCGACCAAAAACAACATTTGGAATAAAATATGACCATTTAGTCCCACTTGGATTAGATTAGGACATTTATTATTAATTTATTTAAAGAAGCGTTAAAATAGTTAAAATCAAAGTTTAATAAGTAAATCATTTTTAATATGGAGTTATACATAATATAAATTAGACTATAATTATTTATTAGAATGATAAAAATATTTCCTACATAATGGTATTTTATTTGTAATTTTTAGACATTAAATAATTTAATTTATTTATGACACAATGATGATGCAATAATTATCTTATTAATGAAATATTGACATAATTGATGTTATAAATACCCAAATAAATGTAATTTTAGTCTTTTTATGAATTAAACTAAATTTATTGGATAATATGACATGTCATTATTGATTTAAGTAACTTGGTTCGAACTAATCATTCTGTTATGATTTTCACAAAAATCAATTACTAAATAGTGTCAAAATTTACATAAAATGGTTTTAAAAAAAATATTATATTATTAATTGTTATTTTATTCCTAAAAATCTAAGGTTTGGAAAAATTACATAGATAAGGTTATATAATTTAATAATAAACATCTTGGGGTTCTTTTGGCTTGATATAGTACGTTAATTAACCATATAGTGTAGGAAAACAAGAAGACACGGTAAAAGTTAAATTATCTAACTTAAAGTTAAATCTAAATGATAAAGTTAAAATTGATACCTAAAATTGTCTAAATTCTATTGGATGAGATTATTTCTACCCCTACCCACCTTATTTTCTAAATATATCAATTTATAGCTATTAAAGACCGAATTTGACTTTATAATAAAATAATATTTTTTGTTATTCCAAAGGTGCCCCTCTCCTCTGTTACAAAAGGTCACCTCCTCACCCTCTTTCTCACACCACTTTGAGTCTTCAAGATCGTCTAACCCCTTCCAATTTATCCTATCCACTTTCCTAGAAACATCCTAGAGGTTCTGGGCTTCTTCAAAGACCTATTTAATACCCTAAAAGGAGGTGTCAAAGAAGCACTTCAAAGAAGAGGTAATGTCCGTAACCAATTATTTCATCATTATTTCTTCTTCCACTTCTTCTTATTTATTTGTTTAATTATGAAGTAATAACATTAGTATCAATCATATACTGATATGTAATTATATGAATGAAACAACCCTATTTCACCATCTATCCATCCTACGGAAAAAGAAATCACCGCGCATGCGTACGTACGAAATACCGTCTCCACGCCGTGGTGTAATCTATTTTCTGCCACCACCTTACTTGGATGGGTATAATGGTGTATACAATGAATATATAAGATTATTATAAAGTGATATTGATTCTGAAATAGTATACATACACTCCAATACAATTCCACGATCATAGGAATGATATCATCACTCGTGCGTACGTACGGAAAACCGTCTCCACGATGTGATGCGACTCATCTACATGATCTTCATTTCATAATGATTATATAAATGAATTGAATGAATTAATATGATATATATTACACTAATACCATTCTGGAAATAAGGTATCTATAACCTAAAGAGAAGAATAAGAATTTATTCGACAAAACACGCATAAGAACAAAAAGTAATAAACACCCAAATAACAAGTAGTAATGAAATATTACTAATAAGAAGCTAAGAATATGACCATATATGATATCATAACAATAAGTATTATTATGGAATAAGTCATTAAAATTATTTAAATCATTATACAAGAGGTTCGGACACTTACGAAGCAAATCAGACCTAAAGTAAGGGAAATATCACAATCTCATTTTTATCCGAGATTGTTTATACTTTGGAATTTACTAGGGTGTATTTTATCATCCACATCCATGTTTCCTCACTATGTAATATTTATATCCTTCTACAATAGTTTATATCCCATTTTACCTTTCGGTGAGTTTTTTTAAAAGATATGAGAGGAATCTTTTGTTGTTTTTCATACGAGGTACTTTTTGACTTTTCTGGCAAAAGTACGAGAAGAATGTTTTTTTAACTTATACGGCATGAATGGATTTTTAAAACAATATTTCCAAGAAGCTTCCTTTACAATTTTTCATGTTTATTTTTAAACAACTTCTTTTAGTTTAAAATAGTTTGAAATGTTAATAATGGAAAATGTTTTTGAAGTAGAAAGGATATTTTCCTCAAGAATGGAGTTCAAGTATTTTATCAGAATTATTTTCCATCTAAGATAATATAGGGTTATGTTTCTATCCCTATTATTACATTGATTTGATTATGTTGTGATGGAATTATTTTTATGAATTCCTATATCTTATATGAATTGTTTGATGATGTCACAATGTATAATATTCCCATTTTTATTACATGGAATATGCAATGATGTATGGTTTAT
Organism: Viscum album; assembly: GCA_963277665.1. Classification (NCBI taxonomy): domain Eukaryota; kingdom Viridiplantae; phylum Streptophyta; class Magnoliopsida; order Santalales; family Viscaceae; genus Viscum; species Viscum album. The sequence goes on along the minus strand of OY728121.1, from coordinate 1,145,907,686 downwards.
GATTTTGTGGCACACATATGAATGGTATCATTATGAAATGGGTGGGACATATATTTCCCTCCAATGCATTGGGTAAAGATTTTATATCTCATGATATAGACATGGCTGGAATGGTAGGTTATACCGGTTCAGTGAAACAGGACTGAAATGAGGAGTAAACTCGGTTCAGAAATGGACTTTGTACACTAAGATAGTCTTGGAAATGAGTCTTGACTAATAAGAAATGATTCTCTATGATTATGTGTGTATGCCACAAATTTTCATGTTTTATGTTATGATTATTGGGATTCCATTTCATTACTATCATTTATCCCATGTTATGAGATTATGCTCTCTTTTGCAGGTTATGATTTCCAAAAGTTATGTTCTTTTGAATATGATGTGATTGATATTTCTTTTGTTTACCCTTACTGAGAATTTGAGCTCACCCTTTTGTATGTTTTCATTCCCCAGGTCAGGAAGAAGGTTATTAAGTAAGATATTCCAAAATGGTCTATATATATGATGAAATAAATGGGAGACAGTGTAGACGCTTTCTGAACCAGTTGTTTATATTTCCCAGTTTCTAAAGACACTATACCTATACGGTCCTTTCGTGGTTTTATTATATGTTTTACTAAGTATGCTTAAATTTTGAAGTATTAACAATGTATATAATTTATGGTTCATTATACATCATGTACAAATTTACCCGTTTTCATTTCATTAATGCTTACTTTTCATGTTTAAAATGTTAATTTTTGAGGAAATTCTGTTAAAAGTGGTTTTCAATGAATTTTTTTCATAAAAATTTCAATCTTATCTTATAATTTCTCAAGGAAAAATCGTTCTCAAAAGTTTTTAAATCCCCTCTATATGTTTTCAATGGAAAAATGGTTTCAAAAGGATTTCAATGATTCTATTATAAATTTTCAAGATTATCTTCACGAAAATAGTTTTAAAATGGTTTTAGGTTTTAGGAAGCATTTTATAAAGGGGAAATATAAATTCCATGTAAAATGTTTTTAAAATATATTTCAAAATTATTTACCATATAAGATGAGATCCATTCATGTTACACATGGATTTATGAGAAAATGATACTATGTTTCCATTCATATTATTAATGTGAATTATTTATTTTTTAATGGAATGTTTTTTATGAAACTCATTTCCCTTTTATGGGTTATATGCTTTTAAATCTTGCTTCTTTCATGGGTTATTCTTTTAATGAAATTATTATGAAACGTATATATTTTTTCACAGGTTACGATATAATTTCATGTTTATAAAACCCATTTCATTTCAAGGGATATGATATGATTATTTATTATGTCATGGCACATCTTTTTATGATTTAATTATGAGATGGGTGGGACCTCTATCTACCTCCAATGAAATGGGTAAATATTTATATCTAATTAGATAGACTAAGAGAGCATTGAGAGTGAACCTTGACTACTTTTTCATTCTATTTTTAGTTTAATATAGATAAAAAAGACTATTTTTCCATTCCACAAATATGAAATTGGATATTATAACCAATATCATAACTCATATTAGTTGCATCATCATCCAATGGATACATTCTGGGATGTGGAGAAATATAATAATTTTTTTTAAAATGTTTTAATTATTTAATTTAATTGTTTTTTTCATAATTAGATGTAAATTTATGATGAAATGATTATTCAAAAAAAGTGGTGTTTAAAATATTATATTTTAAAGGAACACAAAAGAAAATTCTTTCCTATAATATTTCAATATCTTTATGTTGAAATGATTTAATGATTTTTTAATCAAAAAATTAATTATAATATTCATAAATATTTAACTAAGAATATATATAAATATATAATTATTGAAGTTCCCTCCAATTTGTAAAAATATAAAAATTGTCAACCTATTGATATATATATGAAATTGTGAAAATAATTATTTCATTTTTTATTTTTTCTAGGTCAGATCAGATAAAAACATTATACTTTAAAAAAAATTAACTAGTACTTTGAATTAGAGAATATGTTATGTAAGTAATAAATATCAGATATATTATGAAAAGGATTAATAAAATTATTATATTAAATTAAAAAAAGGAAAATTAATTTGGAATTTATAATAGTAATTATAACTAGGTAACATGGAAGTGATATGTAGTTGTTATATAATTGTCACCCATCTATTTTAAGAGACAATATTTCTTTAATTAAAAAAACATTTTAAGTCATAATGAATATTTATAGATAATGTTAAGTAAATAGAAAAAATATATTTCACTATTAGCAATAAATAAGTGTGCCATGCTTAACCGATTCTATGACCATATATAAATTATTTCATTACATTTACTATCAAAAATTATAATCTCAAAAAAAAATTAAACAATAAAAAAATGTTAACAAACTGACATCTTAACAAATAAAGCAATTTAATCTGTTATTTAAGTATAAATAAAATGGACCATACATAACCCTCCTAAAATTACTTAGAGACCAAAATATGTTATAGAACAAAAATATTTAGATATTGGTTTATTTTTTTATATAATTATTAAATACAAAAAAATATAAAAAATATTAATAGTGACATCATTTAAACCTAATATGAGTCCATTTCTTCGCATATCATAATAATTACGTTTTAGTTTTAATATTCCATGATAAGAAATAATAAATATTATTTTTATACCCTTAGTGATCATGTTAATTTATAAAATAAATTATTTCCCAAGAGATAAACATATGTGAGAGAGTAAAGCTTCAAAAGTTGTCGGACATAGTGAAGAAGTTTTAAAATCCATAAAAAAATATCATTTAATCATGAATTTGAACTTAATTAATATCAATGGAAATAAAGGATGAAATCAATTCTTAAAGGAACACAAGAAAACATACATACTAACATAGAATAAATGAAATATTCATTATAAATTAAGTCATGATATATTTTTACTGAAACATAGAGAAGGTTACATTAATTGGGATTCCATTCATTCCACTCAAATATGGGTAACATTGGATATTATTTTTCGTTTCTTTTTTTATATTATATTAATAATAATCTCACAGGTTTTCATCATGTATGTTTCTTATTTTTATCATGTTTTAAAAATGTATATAAATATTAAAGGTTACATTTTATATGGTTTTTGAATTGGGATTATTATGATTTTATTTCACCTTATTTATTTGGAGTTGTATTCATATTTATTCCATTTTTTCTGAAACCTTTAATATTAAAATTTAATATTTATTACACCTGAAATATAAATATATAAGCAATTATCCCTATTATTTTAATGGACCCTCACATATGTTTATTGATAATTTTGTAGAAAAATTATCAATTTAGTGTGTCTGATTCATAGTCAAAAGTTTCTAAAATCATATGATATGAAACTTGTTTCAGACCATGAACTGGAGAGGCTCTTATAATGGGATAGGGTATCCTGTGATTTTTTGGTACAAAATGGTTTTATATCCCATTATCATTTATATAATTTTAATCTGTTATGATTATTAGAAAATTGGACTTGTTGAACAATATGGTATGACACGAGTTCGTGTCTACAAAATACTTCACTTCAAGAGCCATCGATTATTATACGAATATTTGGAATGTGTAATTTTGGGTTTTTGTTTCATTTTTTGTTCATTAATGTTAAAATTATCAATCATAATGGAATATTAAAAGAAAAAAATTCATTATAATATGTTTTTACAAGATATTTATAATATAAATGTATTCTTTATTTCATAAAAAATTATATAATTTTTATTTTTCCCTAATGGTTCATCATTTTTTATTTTATTAGTTTTGGAGTTATTAGGATTTAGATTTAGACTAATTTCAAATGTATTAAATATATTGGTGTGATTTGTTTTTACTATTGAATTGAAATTAGTATTATTACTCAAAAAATATTCCTATAGAAATATAGGGAGGAATTAAAAGAAAATTTTTCATAGAAAAACTCCATCCTTGATCATAATGTGATCTTCGTGTAAGTATGAATAGTGTTGATCCCAAAATGATAACCTATTATATGTAAAACAAAATTATTGGAATTAATTAAATAGTTCATATACCAAAACCCACATTTTTTTCAATGATATAATGTTTCTTGGGAATAATTGTATGGGTTACTAATGATGGAAAAAAATATTTGAGTTCCTAGAGACTATAATAAATATAAAATAAATGTAAATCATTGAAGATAGAGATCTATAATTGGATTTTCCAGTAGACTATATTGAATGAACATTTACTGGATAAAATAAATAGAATATATTATAATTTCACATTATCTCTTAATTTTCATACTAATATAATACATATAGCGATGGAATGGGTGTATGTTATCCTTTAGAGAGGTAGTCAGATTATTTTATAAAAAATGAAATGTTTGTTAATCTAGAGAATTTTTCATAATAAACCATTTGAAATGAAAACTTAAAATACCGATAATTGTGAAAAAGGATTTGAATCAATTTTAGGTCTATCTTTTTATAATCAAATAAATATTTTATGCTAAGGTAATTGATATATCATTAATTGTGGGGATAGATTTAGGGTAATGAACTTAAATTGTTTTTTCATCAGTAGATTCTAGTGGAAGTAAAGGTGGATTTGTGGAAAAAATATAACAGAAGAGTTCGAAAGGAAATCCATGGTTGTTTATTGTGTTCATGTAATTTTCTTAATCAACACCTATAAACAGTAAACATATAATTATTCATTTTTTTGGTATCTTAGAGAACCTGAAACCATATTTTTAAGAAGCTCACATGGATTTTCATACATATAGACATATACATAAGTATATGATGTTTTATAAGTAAATGGTAAGAACCTGAATCTTCATTTTTTATAGGGATCTTGTTGTTGGGTGTTTATTGCGGAAAATGGTAGAAGATTAAAATTTATAAGTACTTGTCGGGTACTTAAGAGTACATGTCATGTTCCCGATTACCACGTACAACCATGTCTTGGGCATGTAATGGCTAGGACATGGTCATGTGGGGTGACGTGGTAGACTACTAATGTTTGGGGCCGGTTTCAAAAAATACACAACGTGTTCATTAATAGTACACGATGATTACCATTTCACTTATTTTATTTATTGGAATGGGGTCGCATCTAATATCAAGATTCATCTTCTTCTGACTTTTTTTCATCCTGGAGTGGCCAAGAGTGAGAAATATTCTCCAAGACACCATTTCTCTATCTATAGTCTGAACTAAACTTCGGTGGGTGCGTTGGAATCACCTCGGTGAGTTCTTCCATCTTCTTGAACCTCTCTTCCTAATTTCTATTCTTTATCGAGTTATTCAAGGGTGATCATTTTTATAATTTTATATATCTATGACGTTGTAGGTCTATTCAAATAGTACGATTCAACTATATTTTTCATACTACATCAATGTAGGTGGTTTGTTGCATTTCGTTGTTTGTCTTTGAGTTTATATGCCGATGTGCTGATCACCCATGTTTTGGGTATTTTGAGTTAAGGAAATTAAACCCTGCTTTATCTTCCTTAGATTGATTAATGGAAAAAGGGTTATTGTCATGGAATTATGTGAAATTGAATGTTTAAGGAACACCCCAATGGTTAATTCCCTAGTTTTAAGGTTTAGGGTCCTTTGGACTAGGTTTCCTATTAGGTAAACCTTGTTTCCATTCCTTACTTTATTGGATGGAGCTATTTTACGTTGATGCCTGTTAAATGATTGTGATATGCATTGGAATTCTATAGCCATGTGGTAATCGAGATTACATGGAATTCTTGATATCAAATATGCCCAATTGAATTGAACAGGGCTGTCAGAACCTGGTTTAGTTAGACCACATGTGGAATTGATAGTGAGTTCTTCCTCAGAGTGTCTGTTATATTTCATGCTACGAGACCACATTGGTGATTGATGGTGAGTTCTCCCTCAGAGTTTCTATATTTACATTATGATACCACATGGGTAATTGATGTTGAGTGCTTCACCATGGAGTCTCTTGTTATGGTGGAAAGACCATATGGGGAATTGACAGAGAGTGCTTCCTCAGAGTTTCTTATCCTTTTTTACTTCATTACATTGCTAGAGGGTTTAGACCGTGTGAGCTACCCATAGGGTTAACATAAATTTTGAATGTTTGTGACATGTCTGCCAAGACAAAGCACATGTTTGGATTCAGTAATGTAATGTAGCCTTCAGAGATACATGTTGTGATACTTACTTGATTAGAGATTGAACATTAAATTCTAATGAATGTAAATGGAAACTATTGGATTGGTTACTTTTGTGTACTTCTAGTTTTTGTGTTGTATTTACATTATTACATTATATATACAGTCACTGATTGTTTGGCATATATCTTGTTGTGGTTTCCTACTGGGATTCGTCTCACACCTTATTTGGGTCATTCCTTTTAACCCATGAAGATTATATGGTTGCAGGTACAGATAAGGGAAATCTCTCTTCTTCATCGGGTACTTGATTACTATGAAGCTAGAGAGCATGGAAACAAGCTAACGCTTGCAATGCTACAAGAAATTACTTGTTATCTTTTATACTTTGGTTTAGTAATATATTTCCAGCATATTTTCTTGTTTGGATTCTTTTCTGGACATATATTTCATGCATCATTTATATATGTGCTTCAGTTGGTTTTTACGTCCAGTCTTCCACTTTTTACTCGTTGTATGGTATTTTTCATCCACTAATTTACTATTTGTTTCTATTTTGTTACTCTACCAATGAGGGCATAGTTTTCCCACTATCACACCCAAGACCCTCGCAGCTAGTAGGAAGCCTCTGGCATTCAGTGAAATGTGCATGAGGCCATTAGACAAACCTGGTATAGGGAACCTAGGAGCAGCACCCAGAACCAATACATTACAAAGTGGTATCAGTGGAGGTTTATTTTCTTCTTTGTATTAATATTTGGAACTTATAGATAGGGATAATATGGAATGGGTAGTTGGTAATATGTTCTTCTTAGGAGTAGCTAACCCGTGTACAGGGAAAACCCTATTTACATTGATTATTTCAAATTTTTTGGTTTTTCAATTATTATAATAGATTTGATTTCACCGTTGGGTTATTCACATGATTTTTTTCTTTTATGATTTATATCATTGCGGTTATATTTCTATTGTAACCCGATGAAATGATGGTATTCCATCTCATGAAACATATAGGCACTTGATAAGATCACATGGAATGCATTATTGTCATGCCATTTAGGGTTCATTACTGTTTTCATGTTGTTGTGATAGATATTGTGCAAGATACGCATGATGTCGTTATAGATGCCTTGATAGAATGCTATCTATTTTGATAGTGTATTGGAATACGCAAAATTTCATTAGAATATATGCCAATCTTTGGTCCCTAAGGTGTTATGGGCTTTCTTAGATCAGAATTCTATGGATCATATTGAACATTAACTGAATTCTATTATGAAATGATTTGAATATGATGCCAATATTTGATTAGTGGGGAGCATAGCCCCCACAGATTAGAATTTGGAACCTTAATGCTTGTTTTAGTGTTTTATTGTTTAATAGAGTAGTTTCTAGGGCTTAATGTCGAGAAAAACATAGAATACATGGTGTGCGACGATGAATACGTGCCATGTATCCTTCTATTTGACAAGAAAATGTTTTTCATAAGTACATGTTTGTGTACATGTTCTACATATCGTGTTGTCTTTAACCGTGTGACTGACTTTTTGGGAAGAGATTCGTGGTTAGGAAGTTTTTGGTGGAACACATCATGTAATGGGAGTACACGACATGTTATAGAGACCATGTATTCATACATGTGACTAATGAATCTAGTGGATGAACATCTGGTAGTAAACTCCATGGCCAACGTGAACATGAAATGTGGAATTCGACCATTTCTCCAGTCGTGTGACCAAAGATGTGGGTCGGTAAAATCCTTATAGCAAACGTCGTGTATGACTTAATCACATAGTGTAGTTTTCTTCTTAGGGAACCGTGTATTTCAAACCATGTATAAGAACTTGGGTAGGAGGGAAAATTCTTGTACATTTCGTGTCATAGGATAAACAAGCCTTGTGTATGGGTGTTAGATAGCCAGTTTTGGCAAAAGTACACTCCCATGTTGAAACCTAAGGGGACATTATGTGTGGAGGGTATAGAAGTTGTGTAACCCTATTTTGTAAAAATTGTATTTTTCTTTCTTCTATTCCTTTATTGCACATATATGATTCTTTCATTGATAATTTTGAACTGAGGTATGTTCTAGACCTTGCTGAGTCATGCCAATGAGACGTCCCCCAGTTGTATGATATGTTTGGGGAAAAGATCAGACACTGAAAATGGTAGAATAAGGACTGCCAGCATATCCTCCTGTCATTCCCTTTATGGCACCAGCCTTCATTCCAGTTACAGGTTCTGACGCAAAATTCTGAGAAGCCATCATGAGGATGATGAAGACTCTACAGGAAGAACCACATCCCAACTATAGTAGAACTGATATTGGTTTTTCAGTAGTAGCATTCTCCCACACTCTCAGGTGATGGATGACATCAGACTATAGAGTCATTGTTAGAGGACTTGTTATCTATATTTGAGCATCTCAAGACACCTCCAGAGAGGAGGGTGAATCTCTATACATATATGCTTTGAGATTCATCCAATAGATGGTGGGATGTTATATCACAGGAGGGATGCAACTGAGTTATGGCTTGGGATCAGTTCCAGTATACCTTCTTTGACTACTTATACCCAAATACCTTGAGGTCTAAACAAGCCTAATATTTCATGAGTTTGGAGAAGGGTACTCTCTTAGTTATGGATTATTCTTCTCACATCACATAATTGTAGTGTTTCACACCCATTCTAGGGGGTGATGAGTTATTTCTAGCCATGAAGTTTGAGGATGGTCTTAGAAATGACATCCAATCCTAGGTGAACATCTTCAGGTTGAGTTTTATATATTCAATAGTCAACCAGGAATGCATCACCAAGTAAAACCTGAGGGATTATGGAGCTATGGAGCATAGTAGTTCATCATCCATAGTTGGTACCCTTCCGACTGATAGTAAGAAGTGTCTTAGGGAGTCTATGCATGGAGATCCAAGAAGGTGGGATTTTCCAATAGGTATTGAGGAGGTGTGATAATAGTGCGGAAAGGGTGGACATAATAAACCTCAATGCCCAATAGAGACAATTGAGTACCGATCTTATGTAAAGATGGTTCATATTCTGTGTTTCGACAACACCCTCCTTCTAGCAGCTAGTGAGGGGGGATTTGTTTCAACTCCTCATATTTGAGTAGGACCAGCATTCCCATATCATAATGGGGGATAGAGTTCTTAATGCTATTTAGGATGAGGTTGTGGTTGTATCTTAAGTGTTCAAACATAGTTTTTTCTAAAGCTATAGGGTGGATCAACATAGGGATCTCAAATAGCTTCACATGGCCCCATTGCAGGTCATTCTTTTTCACTGGAGAAGATGTACTAGGAGAAGAATCCTAAACAATCTACGGTTAGAGGTACGATTTTGGTTGCCTTAGTTTTATCTTTTTCTCTTTTCGATACAGTAGATTCCATAAGATTTATATCAATGACAGTTGTGGAGAACCTTGGGCTATGTATCTTTACTTCTGCTGATATCATGACATTAGACACACTATTGGGGACTAGAAAATCTTGTGTACATCAATTCAAGGAGTTCCCTCTTGATGTTGGTGGGTTTTACTTAATATGGGACTATTATTTGATTAAGTTGATGGGCTATGACATCAGTCTTGGCATGTGGTTTTTTAGTTCCCTTCTAGGATATTGTCAATTTCTATCATTGTAGGGTGACTTCCACATCACCATAGGGAAGATTGTTTCTACATAAGGGTGAATGGGATGTCCAGGCGAGCAGAGCTAGGCCCGAGCATCACGGGTTAAGAGGTGTTACAACAGATATTTCTAGTATGAATCTGGTTGACCATGGGACTTCACAAATGGAATTTTCTCCAATGTTTGATCATTAAATGGAATTCTTTCAAAAGTAATTTTTCTTTTTGCCTCTACAGTGAGAGGTAGAATTTTCTATTGAGATTGTTATAGGGGAAACACAAATTTCCATTCATCCCGGCATGATCACTACACTAGAGTTTCAAGAGATCAATAAGTAGTTGGAGGAGTTATAGGAAAAGGGATTCATATAACCTAGTAATTCTCCTTGGGGTTCACATATCCTTTTTGCGAAAAAGGTGGACGATACCCTCATACATTGGGTGGATTATCAAAAGATTAAGTAGTTGGTTGTTAAGATCAAAGATCCTTTACTGATGATTGATAAACTCATTGATCATATTTGAGGATCTTGGGTGTCCTAAAAGATTGAATTGAGATCTGGTTATCATCATTTGCATGTTAGACCATCAGATATACCTCGTTTAGCATTTCAGAGCAGATATGATCTATTCGAGTATGAGGTTATTTTTTTCAGTCTCTAGAAAACGCCGGTAGTTTTTGTGGAACTGATGATCTAGGTGTTCCGTCCTTACTTGTATTATTTTGTGGTAGTCTTCATGGAGGAGATCGTGGTGTACTCTCACACTCGACACAACCATGCCATCCCTCTTGAGATCATTTTGAGTGCACTGAGAGAACACTAGTTATATTCTAATCTCTCAAAATGACACTTTTCGATGGACCAAATTCACTTTTTGGGTCATGTTATCTCAGAGATAGGAGTATCAGTAGACCCATAGAAACTAAGATATGACCTCCTACATTTTTATTACATAACTTTTCATTAAATTTTACAAACAGATGTTCTTTAATGCCTAGGGTCTTGGAAATGAGGAACATAATATATGAAAACAACATAAAACATTATTCTTGACCATTTATAAGGATTCATAATTGGTTAATAATATGTAAAATTACTACATATCATATCATAGAGACATAAATCAAAGGAAAGGGTGATCAGAAGTTCAAATAAGAGTAAACAAGGGAATCAGTTGGCTTGTGTTATCAATAAGAACTTAAATAAAAACATAAATACATGAAAAATGGAAGTATATTAATTTCTTAATGCAACTAAATTGAAACATATCATGAATATGTGGCTACAAAATTTCATTTATAAATTCATGAACATATCACCAAGGTCCATCCCAAAGACTTCATAAAAATTACTAATGTTATTCACCAAGGTATCGTAAAACTTGTCATCTCTAGAGATTAATTCTTTACCCAATGAATTGGAGCGCTATCCGGGAACACAATTAATATTTATTTATTTTCTTATAATCCACATAGATTATAATAAAAAATTTCATAAAAAACACATGTATAATAAAAGAAATGGGTTTCATTTCAAGATCTTGACGTTTTAAAAGTTCTTAAAAACATGATCGTTACGTCATTTATAAACCATGGAAAGGGAGTGAGGATTATATGTATGTCAATGAAAGAATAAAATTTATCATATTTTTATAAATATTAACAACAATAGAAATGATATATGTATTGGTATTCACATATATAAAACTAGAGAATTTCTTGAGATAAAGAGAGAGGAATTTTGAGACGAAATTTCTGCAGCATAACGACTATATAACTTGGTTTTAGAAAATGATGAAAATAGAGGGTACAAGGTTACCCCACTTATAAATAACTCATATTAAAACACAAATAAAGTACTAAATGGGAACAATAACATGGTTTGGATATTTTAATGACACACCATAAGAAAAGGAAACATGAAAGGAAAGATAAGATGTTAATTCTTTTACGAGAAATTCAGCAGCCTAATGGCGTCACATAAAAATTAAGAAAATAAATTAATGAGATAGAAAAGGGTATCTAAAAAATTATCCATTATATTAAAAGTAATGAAAACATATAAGAACATGCCCTCAACATAAAGAGATGGAATCTAGAAGACACAACATAAAGAAAGTCATGACTTAAAAGAGGTGGGTGAAAGGATCCCTTACCTTGAAGAGTAACTTTGAAAGCATGGTGTTAGGGACATTGGTTGGCTTGAGGGAACCTTGGGAGGACTCCTTGGGAGGTATGGGGACGAAAACATTCTTGGGGAGGATTTTGGAGTGAAATGAAATAGGTAATGGCTTGCTAATTATCGAAGAAGTGAGGGATCAAATCATTAATGTCCAAGGGACACCTCATCCATGGTATTGGAAACACCATGGGCATGCCCATGGTATTTTCCCATAGTATTGGCCATTTTTTACACATAATACCTTTTCTTACTATTCATAAGTCTTCTAAAATTATTACATAATTATTACATCCTTTATGATGTCATTAAACACACGAAGCTAAAAACTGTATTTTCACTATTCACAAAAAATTCAACTTTTTCAAAAAAATCCCCAAAAATCTCTTTATCCAAATATCAATGCTCTGAATTCAAAAATGTACTCCATTTTATGTAAATAATTTTCTAATTTTGAGATATTTAATTTTTTTGTAAAAACACATTTCTCTAAAAATTCAACTATTTCAGAAAAATCCCCAAAATTCACCTTCACCTAATATCGATGCTCTGAATTCAAAAATGAACTCCATTTTATAAAAATAATTTTCTAAATATTTTAATTTTAATTTTTAAATAATAACACTATTCACTAGAAAAAACTAATACTTTTCTAATAATTTCTGAAACATTTATTTACTTATTTAATTAAATCACATTAACTAATCAAGCTGCCTAAATTATGTTAATACATTCATAAGTGAGGTTACTAATCCATTTAGTAATATTAATATTCATAAGTGTAAAATTACTATTCATAATTTACGATTCATAAAATATTCAGTTGATCTTATTAGACTCTAAATTTCTTTTGGAACATAACTATAGAAGACCATTTTTTGTAAACCATTGAACATTATTAATTATTTAAGGTTTACATAAAAATTTTAAGATACCATATTTCCAAAATTAATCAATAATATATATCCTATATTTATCCGAACACTTGAGATTCACAATCTTCACTATAATAAGAAATCAAATTTTTTATTTATATCAAAGGATTACATAAAGCAACTAAGGTCTCGTTACAAATACCCTTATAACACAAACATAAGACCTAAGTGTAAGGATTGCTAAGGTGATATAATATTATGGCAGCTCAACCAACATTGCCCGAGTGGTACTTCCAATTAGCTTGAACTAATCTCGAAGGTGATTCCTTTCTAGCTTCACACGATGATTTTCTGCTTGGGTTTGGTCCAGAGCAAAGCTCAATGGTGCTACCTCCTTCCCTAGTTCCATCAGATCGGCTTTGATCAGACTGAGACTATAGGATGAGGCCATTGAATTTTCTTTCTATATTAATTAACCAATATAAATTGTATTTATAGACAAAAATTGAATCCTTTAGTTTCCAACAGTCATATTGACTAATGGTTATTTAACAGTCAAAGCCAAACGATCTCACTTTAATTATACTCATTTCATTAAATGAAATAGTTTTGTAGAGTATAAAATAAAATGACACAAAAAATTAGGAAACAAACATCATTAAAAATTTTGGGTCATTACATTCTGCCCCCTTAAGAAATTTTGTCCCAAAATATTTTAACTCGTACCCTAATAAGAGAAAAGGTGTGGGTACTTCTTCCTTATAGACTCGTCTGGTTCCCACATGTCTTATTCATATTTCTTATTTCTCCACAACACCTTAACATGGTGTGTAGTCTTGTTATGTAGAACAATGTCTCTATGATCCAAAATCTCCACCCGTAACTCCTCATAAGAGAGGTCATGTTCCAGTTGTACCACCTCTTGCTTTAGTACATATAAAGGGTCATGTATGTACTTCCTCAAGAGGGATATGTTGAAAATTCATGAACTTGAGCTATATTTGGGTGATGTTCAAGATGATAGGCTACTGGTCCAACACAATCAATGATTTCATAGGGGTCAACGTACCAAGGGATGATCTTCTCTTTGTTCACAAACCTCATGACTCTTTTACAACGTGATATTCGAAGAAAGACCTTGTCAATGACATCAAACATTATGTCACATCGACGGTTGTCGACATAGCTATTTTGCTGACTCTGAGTAGCCTTAATGTGTTTTTGGATGGCATGGACTTTTTCTGTCATCTCTTGCACAAGACTAGAACCAAGAAGATTTCTCTCACCAGCTTCATCCCAACAGGTAGGAGTTCTACATCGCTTCCCATATAAGGCTTCACAGGGTTCCATTTGAATGATAGAGTGGAATATATTTTTGTTAGACAACTCAAATAAAGGTATATGTTGATCCTATCCACCTTTAAATTCCATTGAGTACGTTCTCAGCATGCCCTAGTGTGTTTGAATAGTACTTTCAGATTGGCCATCAGTTTGGGGATGATATTCTGTACTAAAATTCAATTCAGTTCTCACAGCATGTTGAATAATTCTACATATTTTTGATTTGAACCTTCGATCATGACCTGATATGACAGAAATTTGATGTCCATGCGTCCTTACCACTTCCTTAATGTAAATTAATACAAGTTGATCCAGAGAAAAATCTTCCTAGATAGATATAAAATGGGAAGTCTTGGTGAGACAGTCCACAATAACCCATATCATATTATTTACTTTGGATGTTCTTGAGATACCAATGACAATGTCCATAGTTATATTGTCCCACTTCCATGATGGTATGGGTAGTGGTTGCAACAACCCTTTAGGAATTAGTCATTCTTCATTTACTTGCTGATATACCAGGCACCTTGAAGTGTAGTCAGCAATATCCCTTTTCATATTATCCAACAAAAAATGATCATGAAGGTCCCTATACATTTTTGTGCTTCCAGGATGTATAGTGAAAGTTGGGCTATCTGCTTTATCCAACAAATCCTTCATTATTTTCAGAATATATGGAACAGATAGTCTTGTATGAAATTTCAGTACACCTTCCTTATCAATATTGAACTAATGAAACTTCTCATCCTTTATAGCCTCTAACATATTTTGTAACAAAGGATCTTCTTTCTACACTTTCTTGATATTCTTCGTAATGTTGTTAAGAAATCATTTGGGTTAGTGTTGATGATTTCCCTTTCCTTATAATTCTCAAGTCTAGATTTACTAGGTCATTGATCAAAGGATCTCTTTGAATCTTCATCTTGGAATGAACAACTCGGTATTTCCTGCTCAATGCATCACCAACATTGTTTTCTATTCCAGGATGATAATGAATTGAACAAACATAGTCATTAAGAAGTTCCAACCTTCTCCATTGTCTCATGTTCAATTCCTTTTGTGTGAAAATATTCTTCAAACATTTATGGTCTGTGTATATATCATATTTCTCCCCATAAAGATAGTGCCTCCAGCTCTATCGAGAAAAAATGACTACATCCAACTACAGATAATGAAAAGGATAATTATTATCATGAGTCTACATCTGTCGAGATTCATAATCAATGTCCTTTTAATTTTGCATAAGGACGCACCGAAGCCCTTTCAGAGATTCATCTCAAAATATAATGAGTTCTTATCCACATTAGGGCAGAGTTAACATGAGTGCAGTAACCAATCTCTTCTTCAGCTCTTGGAAACATTACTCACACTCCTTTGTCCAAATGAACATGAGCCCTTTTAGAGTTAACTAGGTTAAATGATTATAATGTCATGAAATTTTTATCACAAACCTCCTATAATATCCTTCCAAATCCAATAAAACTACAAACCTCAGTTATTATTTTAGGCTGAGGCCACTCCTCTACATCATTTATCTTTGTGAGGTAAATAGTGATTCCTTCATTGGTTATAATGTGCCCCAAGAAAGAAACCTGTTGTAACGAAAACTCATATTTTCTAAACTTCACAAAAAGTCTCTCCATCTGTAAAGTTTCCAAAATCTCCCTTAGATGATCCTCATGCTCCTCACGACTTTTGGAATATATCATTATATCATCAATAAAAACTACACCACAGTTATCAAGGGAGTATTTAAAAGACTCTTTTCATCAAATCCATAAAAATAATAGATGCCTTGGTCAGTATGAAGGGCATAACAACATACTCATAATGCCCATATCGTAATCAGATGATAGTTTTTGGAATATAATCATTCTTCACCCTCAATTGATGATATCCAGAACAAAGATCAATCTTAGAGAAGAATTGATTCCCACGAAGTTGGTCAAATAAGTCATCAAATTCATAGAATAGGGTATTTGTTCTTCATTATGATCTCATTCAGTTATCTATAATCAATGCATAGGTACATTGATCCATCCTACTTATTCATAAAGGGAACTGATGCTCCCCAATAAGACACACTCGATTGGATAAACCCCTTCTCCGAAAGATCTTAGAGTTGTTTCTTTAATTCCTCTAGCTCCACATTTTCCATCCTATTGGGTGTATTTGATATTGGACGAGATCTAGGTATGAGTTCAATTGAGAACTCTACCTCTCTTTCTAGAGGTGGTCCAAGAAACTCCTCAGGAAATACATCAACGTATTCCTTGATGATTGGGACACTTTATATCATTAAAAAGTCATATAATTATTCTTCTTCACCAATAAACTCCGTAAATAAGTATATTGGGGGTCATCTTAGATAATGATCTGGTCAAGATGTCTCTCCTTGGAAGATAAGTGTGGGTTTTCCATTCAAGACTACTGATATTTCCTTGCTTCTGTAATTGATCTTAGCATTATAATTTGAGAGCCAGTCCATCCCTTGTATAATGTCAAATTCCTTCATGGTAATTATTACTTGATTTGTAATAAGATTGTTCTCACTAGTGTAAATACTAGAGTTTCTAAACACTGACGATGCTTGGATAGTCCCACCAGGATTATGGACTAATAACTCTACTTTTAGAAATTTAGGGGTCAAATATAAATTCATTGCAAACATGGAGGAAATAACGGAATGTGTAGAACCATAATCAAACAGTGTATTTTCTAGATTTGATAGGACAACAAGAGTAACAACTACCACATCACTTAGAGTTTCAACATTAGCTATCGTGATTGCAGAATCATGGCCTTGATCCCTTGTCCATTGATGAGGCTGATGGTGGTTCCCCTCCACTACCCTTGGATTTGGACAGTGATTGGAAAAGTTCCCATGTTTCCCATACTTGAAGCACTTGACATGAGGTAGGGCTTACACCATCATCCCCTTGTCATTAGTGTTTGGAAGTTGAGGTTTCACATCACTATGAAAATTCCTCACAATGTGGTCGTCTCTACAATACTTGTAGCACTTCCCACTCCCAAGAAGTCAGTTCCCCCAATCCTTCTTCCCACATTTATTACATGTGGGATGTTTTACTTGCTTTCCTCCTCTTCCTTGATCAAATTTCCCCCCTAATAATGACTCCAATGATATCTTCTTGCCATTTGATTTTTGAGACCACTACATCGCACCAAAATCTATCTCGAACTTCATCGCACTCTGCATGATCTCCTCATAGCTATCATAGTCCCGATTGGATATATTCTTCAACAGATGAGGTCTTATTCCCCCAAAGAATCTATCAACCATACCATTTTGTTCCATGACAATGCTAGAGGTATATCGTGAATGTCGGGTGAAGTTCATCTCATAGCTTCTGACAGATTCATTCTCCTTCTCCTACAGCTCGAGAAACTCCTTCTCCATTATTGTTCTCATGGAATGAGGGAAATACTTATTGAAGAAGACCTCATTTAACTCTTCCCACATCAATGCTTCAACATCCACTTTTTGCCTCATGTTTTTAATCAGTTCCCACCACTGACCAGCTTCTCATTCTATGCAATAGACTTCCAGGGTGACCTTCTCTTGCTCTGAATAGCGGAGCACATAATATATATCTATATAGAGGTGATACACTATTCAACAATTGATGGGTCGGTTGATCCACTAAAGGATGGTGGTAGTTGACCCATAAAGGACTCAACATAACTTTTTTCCATTTACGGTGATATCAGTTTCTTAGCTTGATTCACGTTAGTTCTCATACCATGAGTCTATTGGTTCATCAGTCGCATGAATGTTTCCATTCTAGATTCCATCTTAGGGTAGTCACCACTTGGTCCATTATGGTCACTATTTACACAGTTCCTTCTATTGCCAGCCATTTTCTAAAAGTGTAAAACATTAGTGGGAAACTTATTTCATTTACTAATCTTTTAACTATATGGATTTTATATCTTAAAACTTCATTCATAAATAATTACATTTCTCTATAATTCCTTCATAATGATTCATAAAAATCTTGTGATTAACCAAACTTATCCCTCGAGAGTGTCATAAACAATAGTGCAGCAAGGCCCATTTTCATGCACCAGTTTTGGTTTAAGTCTAGCTCAAAATGGTGTTTTTGGGTTTTACCCCTATTTACTTCTATACCAGAGCCACCTCTACCTGCTTGTATCCAGAGAGCGATGTATTTGTTTGATAAAAAACTAAATCTATGCTCACTAAAACACGAGAAAGTTTTCATATATTTAAACATTTAGAAATGGTTCTTCATAAAGTTTTCATATCCTAATTTCGATAAATATCTAAACTATCATTTGATACCAACTATGGAATCCTTCCTTTTTATTAAATAAATTTTCATTACATTTTACAAACATAGGATATTTAAAGTCTAGTGTCATAGAAATCAGGAACATAATACATGAAAAAAACATAAAAAATTATTCTTAACCACTTGTAAGGATTCATCACAGGTTCGTACTATTTATAAGTAATTAATCTCATATCCTGGAGAGATACATCAAAGGAAAGGGTGAGCATATGGCCCAGTAAGGGTAAATAAGGGAATCTATTGGCTTGTGTTATGAATAAGAACATAAATAAAAGAAAAAGGACATGAGAAGTGGGAGTATAGGAACATTATTAGGAAAAGCACTAGAAACATAAATTTAATATGAGGCTACAACATTTAATTTATAAATTCATTAACATATCACGATGGCCCATCCACAAGGTTTCATAAAAATTACCAGGGTTATTAACCAAGGTATCATGAAACTTATCATCTATAGAGATTAATTATTTACCAAATGAATAAAATAGCTATCATGGAGAACCCTTAATATGTATTTATTTTCATGTTATCCACATATGTCATATTCATAAATTTCATTAATAACCCATGTAGAATAAAAGAAATGGGTTTCATTTCATGATCATGACATTTTAAAAGTTCTTAAAAACTTAATTGTTACGTCATTTATAACCCATGGAAGGGAGTGGGGGTTATATATATGTCAATTCCAGAATAAAATATATAATTTTTTTTATAACTACGAACACTCATAGAGACGAAATAGGTATGGGTATTCACACATATAAAACAATATAATTTCTTGTGAGAATGAGAGAGAAAATTTGAGACGAAATTTCTGCAACATAACGGCTATAAAACATGGTTTTAGAAAATTATGAAAAGAGAGAAGATAAGGGTAAACCACTTATAAATAAGTCATATTACAATATAAAGATAGTATAACATGGATATAAGAACATGGAATGGATATTTAAATGATATACCACAAGAAAACGATACTTTAAAGGAAAGAGAACATGTGGTTTCTTTTACGAGAAATTCGGTAGCCTAACGACGTCACTTAAAAATTCAGGAAAAAATTGATGAGAGTGGAAAGGGTATCTCAAAGATTATAAATAAATGCACATTAATGAGAACATATAAGAACATACCCTCATCATAAAGAGAATTAAACTAAAATACACAACATAAAGGAAGTCATGACATAATAGAGGATGGTGAAAGGACCCATTACCATGAAGAGTAAATTCAGAAGCTATAAGGTCGGGACCTTGGTAGGCTTGAGGGAAAATTGGGTAGACTCCATGGGTGGTAAGGAGACCAGAACGTCATGGGGGAGGTTTTGGGAGTGAAATGAATAGTGAAAGTCTTGATATTTATAAAATAAGTGAGGGAACAAATCATTAATGGCCAAGGGACACCTCATCGGTGGTATTGGAAAAACCATGGGCTTTCACAAGGTATTTTTCTATTATACTGGCCACTTGGGACACCTAATACCTTATCTTACTATTCATAAGTATAATAGAATGATTAAATAATTATTACATCCTTTATGATGTCATTAAACACCTGAAATTAAAAACAGTATTTTCACTATTCACCAAAAATTCAACTTTTTTAGAAAAATCCCAAAAAATAGAATTAACCTAATATTTATGCTCTGAATTTGATAAATAACTCCATTTTATGTAAATAATTTTCTAATTATGAGATATTTAATTTTTATGTAAAATAAAATTCACTGAAAATTCAACTGTTTCATAAAAATCCCCAAAATTCACCTTAACTTTATATCGATGCTTTGAATTAAAAAATGACCTCCATTTTATAAAAATAATTTTCTAAAAATTTGTAATTTAATTTTTAAATAAAAACACTATTACCCAAAAAAAAACTACAACTTCTCTGATAATTTCAGAAATAGTTATTTACATATTTCATTGAATCAAATTACCTAATCATGGTGCCTAAATTATATTAATTCATTCCTATGTGAGGATTCTAATTTATTTGGTCATATTACAATTCATAAGCGTAAAATTACAATTCATAATTTACTATTCATCAAAAATTATTTTGATCTTACTAGACTCTAAATTTCTTACTAAACATAAATGTAGAAGACCGTTTTTTGAAAATCATTTCACATTATTAATTATATAAGGTTTACATAAAAATTTTAAAAAATCTTCTTTTCCAAAATTTATCAATAATATACATCCAATATTTATCTAGACACTTGAGGTTCATAAACTTCACCATTTGTAGAAATTAGAATTTTTATTTACATTAAAGGATTACATAATGAAGCTAAGGTCTCGTTACATAGCGTCTTATAACGCCAAAATAAGACCTAAGTGTAAGGTGTGTTACGGTGATCGATTCATGGGGTGGCTCGGCCAACATTGCTTGAGTGGTAATTTCTATCAGCTTGAACATCTCCCGAAGGAGATTCCATTCCAGCTTCACATGATGATGTTCAGCTTGGGTTTGGTCCAGAGAAAATCCCAGTGTTGCTACCTCATTCCCAAGTTTTGTTAGATGGACTTTGATCTTCCCGAGACTACTAGATTAGGTCATCGAATCTTATTCCTGTATTAATTATCCATGATAACTTGTATTTATAGACAAAAATCACAACATTTAGTTTTCAACGGTCATATTGACCAATAGTCATATAACAGTTGAAACCCAACGGTCTCATTTTAATTATACTCATTTCGTTAAATGAAATAGTTTTGTAGAGTATAAAATAAAATAACTCAAAAAATTAGGAAACAAAAATCATTAAAATTTCAGTCGTTACATGAGATCAATAGTTACTTGGGAGCATCAAAGGATCTTTTTTTAGGTATGATGTTTTCTAGGTCTGGATGGTTACTACATTCACTTTATATAGGACATTTCATGATTATAAGTGCCACTAACTAGGCTATCTAAGATGGGGATGAAGTACTTATGGATAGATTCTTGTGAGTAATCCTTTCAGGATCTGAAAGGGATATTTACATTGGCACATATACATGTTTTTCAAGAGATGAGCAAGAGTTAAACTGTTTAATGTGAATAATCAGGTATCGGGCTGGGAGAAGTTCTTATGAAGGTGGAAGGAGTTGTTGCATACTGGTATCGACAGTGAGGCCACATGAGAGGAATTACCCAACACACGATCTCGATTTGGCTGAAGTTGTTAATGCCTTAGGCCGTTGGATACATTACTTTTTGGGAGATCATTTTGTGGTTCTCACTGACCACAAAAGTCTCATGTATATCATTACTCAACATGATCTAAATTTGAGATAGAGATGGTGGGTTGAGTACCTTCTGTCTTTCAGCTTTGAAATTTTCTATACGGTTGGGTAGGGAAACACAATGGTTGATGTGTTGAGTAGGAGGACTCCGATACATGCAGTCTGGGAGGGCAGCGGTGAGTGGATTCTTATGGCATTGTTAAATGAGATGCATTTGGAGGTGCATGATAGATAGGGGTAGACTTTTCTTTATTTTGTAGTTGTTCACTATAATATTCATGATCAATTTTGAATTAGGAAACTATCAATTTCTGAAGGCCTAGTCCTATGGAAGAGTGTGTCATGCGAAGACCCTACTCATGGGTGGACCATAGGTGATGATGATATCTTGTGCCTTCACGGAGGCATATGGGTGTCAATAGACATACATGAGGATATGATTTGAGTCTTTCATACTTGGGTTGGGTAGTTCATCCTGGTGTCTCCAAGAAGTATCAAGATCAACACCATCAGTGTTGGTGGCTATGTATGAAGAGAAATTTTGTTGGTTTTGTGATCAGGTGTTCCAACTATCGGTTGGTGAAGGAGGAGCATCAGCAACCTTTTGGGATATTTAAAAAGTTATCCATTCTTGAGTGGAAGTGAAAAAATGTTGTGATGGATTTCGTGATAGGTATACTGAGGTCTTCACAAGGGAATGATGCAGTTTGGGTTGTCATTTTCAGAATCACAAATGTTGCACAATTTTTACCAATCAATGAGACCTTCAATGTCGATTACCATGGAAGGTCGTACATCCGAGAGATTATATTGTTTTATGGGGTTCTGTTCTCTATCTTTTTAGACCAAGATTTTTTTTTTCTTCTCTTGTCTGGTAGTGACTATAGAGGGATGTGGTTACACATGTATTTTTTAGTACAACTTACCATCTCTAGACAGAAGGAAAATCTGAGTGAATGGTTTTGGTGTAGGAGGACATGTTTCAAGAATGCATCCTAAATTTTGAAGGTTATTTGGAGAAGCACATTCCTCTGGTATATTTTTCAAACAACAATACCATTCATGAAACTATTTAGATGGCACCTTATGAGGCTTTGTACGATATGCCATTTTGGTCACCCCTAAGTTGGTTGGAAGCATGAGAGGCAACTGTGTTGGGAAATCTTCTTGTCCCGGAGACCAATGAGAATGTGGCGTTGATTTGGAAGAGGATTGATACTACACAGTCATAAAATAAATCATATATTGATCAATGGTGATAACCCTTCTAGTTCAAGGTCGGATATCATGTTTTCCTATGAATCACACCATGATTATGTCATAGGTGGATTAGGTGACATGGGAAGCATTCACTATGATACATTGGGCCATTTATGGTATTGGAGAGAGTTGGGATTGTTTCATATCCATTACAGTTACCTTATAGGTACCAGATTATGCATGACAGCTTCCATGTTTCTTAGCTATGACGTTGCATCTCAAACCTGTGTCATGTTTTTAAACCCATGGATGATGAGTTGGAGGTGTATGCATTGTTCAAGGAGCATCATATCCCGATTTTTGATCGTAATGCGAGGATTATCCAGGGCTACTCTATTCCTCTAGTATGGGTATTATGGAAGCATAGCCTAGGGCTGGACGAGGCCTGGAAGATGGAGACCGATGTGCGATCACAATGGTCAAAATAGTTCGTGGATTATTCTTTTCCACCTTGTTAGAAAAATTTAGGGAATAATTTATTTAAGGGGGGAATTTTCTAAGAAAACAGATCTTCATTTCATGCATGAATCTTGTTTTTTGGTGTTTTTTAGGAAAATGGGAGAATTTTTAAATTTATATGTACACACCGTGTACATAAGAGTATATATTGTGTACCCAGTTACTATGTATAGCCGTGTCTGGGGCGTGTAACGACCGAGACATGGCCATGTGGAGTGATGTGGCAGAAAGATAAACTCATGGGCTATTAGAGGAAAATACATGGTGTGTTCATTAACAGTACACGCTATGCACCTTTTCTATTATTTGATTAATCAGACCAATGTCATGTCTAATATTCATATTTATCATCTTCTTTACTTGGTTTGTCCAGGTGAATCCGAGAGCGATGAATATTCTCTGAGCCACTATTTCTCCATATGAGTTCAAATCCAAACTCTGTTAGGTGCATTGGAATGAACCCAGGGAGTTATTCCTTCTTCTTGAACCACTCTTTCTGATTTCTATTCTTTCTCGAGTTATTCAAGCTTGATCATTTTGACGTTTTTCTAGATCTACGATGTTCTAGGTCGACTCCAAGGCTGAGGTTCAACTATATTGATCATACAACATCATCATAGGTCATTTTTTTCCTTTCATTGTTTGTATTTGAGTTTATATAACAATTTTCCAATCACCCATGTTTTAGGTATTTTGGGTTAAGGAAATTGATCCCTGTTTTATCAGCCTTAGATTGATTATTCGAAAAAAGGGTTGTTGTTTTGGAATTATGTGGAATTGAATTTTTATGGAACCCCTCATGAGTTCATTCACTTGTTTGAATGTTTAGAGCTGTTTGGACAAGGATTACTGTGAGTAATACCTTGATTCCATGGATTTCTTGATAGGTTAGAAATGTCTGACATTGATGCTCATTAAATTATTGTGATATGAATTGGAATTGTTTAGTCATTTAATATTTGAGATTATTGGTGCTGCTTGATATCATATATGGGCGATTTAATTGCACTGGATTTTGAGAACATACTATAGTTAGACCACAAGGGGAATTGATGGTCAATGCTTCCTCAGAGTGTCTATTAAATTTCATGCTACAAGACCACATGGGGGATTGATGGTGAGTGATCCTTCAGTGTGATTGTAGTTTAAGTTACAAGACCACATAGGGAATTTATTTTGAGTGCTTATTCAGTGATTTTGTAGTTATTTTTGAAATATCATAGGGGGAATAGACGGTGAGTGATTCCTCATATTTTAATTTCCTTTTTATTTCATTAAATGGACAGACGGGTTAGACATTGTGAGCTACCAGAATGGTTAACTTAAATATTGAATTTTTGTGACACATCTTCCAAGAAAATGCTCAATCTTGGATTCGATCCTATTAGGTGGTCTTATGAGATACCTATTGTGATACTTACTTTTTTAAAGGTTGACTATTAAATGCTAATGAATGTAAATAGAAACTATAGGATTGGTTACTTTTGTGTAATCCTAGTTTCTTTGTGGATTTTCCATTATTAACTGTTATATATACTCACTGACAGCTAGGAATAGATCTTATGGTGGTTTCCTAATGAGATTTATCTCACACCTTGTATGGGTCATGATTTTGGACCCAAACAGATTATATGGTTATAGGTATAGATAGGGTAAAGAACCCTTCTTCATCAGGTACTTGATTGTTGTGGAAATAGAGGGAATGGGACCAAGCTGAGGATTGCAATGTTGCATGGGTTTACTTGTTATCTTTTGTACTTTGGTTTTGTACTGTATTTCCATCATATTGTGTTGTTTATCTGAATTCCTATGCATATGTGACATGAATAATTTATATATGTTCTCTAGTATTTATTTACTTTTAGTCTTCTCTTTTTTACTCGTTGAATGGTAATTTTCTTCTACAACATTACTTTTTTTTCCCTAGGTCACTCTACCAATGATGGAACTGTTTCCACAATATCACACCCAAGGTCTTTTTTTCTATTCTGCATCTTCTAGAAATCAAGGAAATACATCTGGGGCCTTGTGACCAATAGGGTACGAGGAAACTTTGGGCGGCTCCCAGAACAAGGACTTTATATAAATATTTCTAATGGTAGTGATGTATGTTACGTAAGGATCTATGAATTTATTAGCCATTGTTGTTCAGGATTTTTTTGTTCTAGTTAATGGTATTGAATGTCACACCAAAATCGAAGGGATGCACAATGAAGTGTTTTTAGGGGAAGTTTTACCACTCTAACTAAGAGAGGTTCAATTTCCTTAAGGGATTATTAGGGGCAAGGCTATGTTTTAATGGCATTATAAAGATGAATCCAGGATGATAGTTATCTAGCTCTTCTACAGTTGTTTAACATGGGTTTTTGGGTCATATTCTAGGTTTTGGTGTCGAATAGTGGCTCCTTAGATCTATCCATAATGTTACCCTTATTGGGGGGATTTTTGTGATGACATAGTGGTTCAAATATGAATATTCATCTAACATATTTTTCTAAGTGTAAATAGATCTATCTATTCCAATTCACACCCTCTTATTCTTTTTTAAATAAGGGATCAATAAAAATATATTACTATATATCATAATGCTTCTCATCCTCCAATTGATCCTCTCTGATGAGTGGTGTTTTATTTTTCCTTTTCAAAATTATTTATATTACAATCTTCACATTCTCCCTGTGTTTTTCCATTGTATTTTTTATATCTATCCTATGGTTTTTTAAAATATTTCATTAAAAAATATGTTTTTGGATATTTTATTTTAGGTGGGCCTCTTAATGATTTTAAGAATTTATCTAGATGCTGAGAACATATAAGATATCAGTTAATGGGGATTTTTGAAGAGGTTTTTGGTGTGAGTAACTAATCCCTCAAATGATGTTGTTCGACATTTTTTTATGGAATGGTGGGTTGGCGAGTTATCAAGGAATGTTTAATCTTGATTTAAATAGATTCATAAATTATAAATGTTTCATAATTAATTTTTGTATTTATGGTTGAGATAATGGTTTCTAGGATTGATGAAATTTCTCTTAAGATTGGAATGGGGCTTCAATGAGAATATCTTGATGGATCCACTATAGTACATGTTAGGAAGACCCTATAATAATTATATATATGAATTTTAAAATTTATTTCAAATGAAGGCATGCGACATTGGATTTAGGTAATGTGGTATGGGATTAGGAGCACCCAATGTGGGGGAATAATGTAGTGTTGAGACATTGAAGTCTAAACAAAGTGATTCTTCAATCGTTGGGAAAATAAAGTTTCTCATTTACTATTTCACCAAATGGGAGATGGTTTCAATTGTGTTTATTAGTGGAATGGGTTAGATCAGGGATTGGTATGATCTTTTGGTAGCTGATGTTAAAACAAATAGGTATATAATTATAGACATTGGGGTTTAAGGAATAATAATAATATATAAGATATATGTAAGTCACAATGGGATTTAGAATAACCTATGATGGTGGATTTAGAGTCTTGGTGTCTGCCTTATGGGGGATAAGTCCTCTAGTAATAATTATGTTGTTTCAATGAGTGTTTCCTCTAGGTTATGGTCTTTATTTTCCCCTAGAGGGAGAGGTGAGATGGAACCCACATACTGGTCATGGGGACTATCAGGATGGTTTTGTAATAGGTTTTTAATGTTCCATGAGGGAATTGGTGTGGAATGAATCATGAAAACAATTTTTGGTATATTTATTTAGGAATTCGAAGGGGACACAGACCTAAAACCTGCTTGAAATATTTACATATAGGCTTCATATATTTTGGTTAATATGGAGTTTTATATTTGATTTGTACTAATGGAAATAGATCATGTTATATCAATGGGACATAAATGATTCTCTTAATGGTGATATGGTAATGTTTATGAGTATGAAATGTTGTGATTATGTGATAAAATTAAATTTTTTGTAATTATTTACCAATCCTATCTCCATGTTTAGTTACTCAATAAGGTGTTGGGATATGTCTTGAGCATCTAATGTCAGTTTACATGCTCGGTTTATGAAGTGCTAATCATATGAGAGGAAAATTTGAAGATAGTTTCAGATCATGCGATCTATTTAGTTTAAAACGTTACAGTCTTTCTTTTATGATTATATTTTGATGACCAAAATGGTCATTTTTTTAATTATGGTACATGATAATTGGACATTTCTGGAGATAGAGGAATCATGAATAGCCAATCCTTAATGGAAGGGTATTATTTTGGGATGTGATTATGAAACAAATTCTATGTGAGAGGGGATGATTCATGGGGATGTCCCATGAAAATTCATATTAGTACACCCCATTAGTGAGAGAGTATTATCAAAGACTATGATTATTGAGAGGGTTCCATTTTATGATGTGATTGTGAGAC
Organism: Viscum album; assembly: GCA_963277665.1. Lineage (NCBI taxonomy): Eukaryota > Viridiplantae > Streptophyta > Magnoliopsida > Santalales > Viscaceae > Viscum > Viscum album. The sequence goes on along the minus strand of OY728121.1, from coordinate 1,145,879,823 downwards.
CAATTTTGAGGGATGTGAAAGTGGTTGATATGATCTATAATTGGACGTGATGTGAGGTTTCACCATGATTGATAGTTTAATCACATGGATCACCATATTTAAAAGGTTAATAGTGTAGAATATGATTGTGATAACCTTCCCCGAGTGAGATGGTTAAGGTCAAGACCAGATTTTATTAGGAAGTTAGTCAGTATGGCTCAGGTGAAAGGGTGGTGGTAATTGTATGGTATGAAACCCTACAAAGGTTCATATTGTTTGGGTCTGGGTATGGGGAACAATGAAACATTCTGATATAATATTTGACAATCTAGATCAGGTATTTTACCATATTGGTTGGGATAACTTAGAATGTATCGATACACATGCTTATATTTTTTAGTAATTATATTATTTTTTCCCCCAATCTTACAACTGTATATCATCGAATATTGTATATTCACAAGGGGATATCCAACTATGATTTATCTCACAATCATATATAGGAACCCCAGTGTGTTCATAAACATATTATTCAATTTTGATTACATATATTTCATAGTTGACGAGGTTGGATAAACATAATAGGGATTGGGGATGGGGTTGAGGTGAGTCTCACAATAGTAGTGGATACTCCATGCATATTTTATCATTTAATAGATTTTTCTTTGATCATTTATATTGGTTAAATACTAGGAAATATCAATATATAACTGGTATTAATATTATTATTTCATAGGGGGTTATTCATTTGGTTATAATTTAACTTTTCTACAATTATTCTTACATAATATTAAATGTGAATTTTGGTTATATTATTATTGATTATTGTATTGTTATTAAGATTATTTTTTTGTAATGATTATTGTGTAATATCACAATTTTTTTAGTATCCTCTAGAATATGAGGAGTTGTGCGTGATGTATTTTGTTTTTGGGGATCGAGCATTGTAAGAGTGATTTTCCTAAGTGTTATAAAGTTGTACTAGAGAATATAATTTTTTTCATACTATTTTGGTTCTATTAGTCATAGATAAGAATTTATTTAAATCACGATGGAACACAAGATGGTGAGTTCTTATCACTATTCTTCTGGAAGGAATATGTTACTGAAGTCATAATATTATTGTTCATTTCTTTTGATTTTATAGTTGGGTTATTAATTTATGTATAATATGTTGATTTATGGTTATTTATTTTACATATTTTACCATATTGGAAAGATGCCTATTTACATTAATCATGCATGGAAAGTATTGTTTTTAAGAAAACCATGTTCATTTTTTATTATTCATTTTACTGGTGATGGGGTTTTTCAATTTATAGTGTCAATAATAACATATATAGTTCTTTTTGATACAACATGTCAGTAAAATTATATTAAATTGAAAAGTGGTGTTTCGTACTGACTTATTATAATGAATATTTGGTAGAATGAAATCAAATGATATATATATATATATATTATCTTGGTGCATGTGATGTATGGTAACAAATGATGGATGTTTTCAACATTAGATATTATAACGACCTAATGCCTTCTGGCCACTCGACCGGTTCCCAAACTGAGTTTTCACCATTAGACATTAGGCATCCTTAATTTTCTACAAAGGTATATTGAACAGTATCAAGGGCCTATTGGGTGTAATGGGGTGACTATACAATTTTATGATTATAATAATGACCACATTTTCTAAGAGCCATATCTAAAATGGTAGAAGTAATTTTTTTGAGTGGAAATAAGGAGAAAAAATACTAATTCTATTAACAATATAATATTCACATGTCACGCTAGTTATAAAAGAATAATAAATCACTTGTAGGATGACCATAAATGTACATATAGAAAATCACCAAGGATAATCACCTCCTAAAACAGAGAATACTCCTAACCCATCATCCATAAAACATTCCATCAATATTATGCTCTCTCTCCATTCCCAAATATAATGTTTTATAGGCCACAATCTCTTTCCAATACCTATATTTATGATTAAAATGTTTGTGCATGTAAAAGACGACCCATGATAGTTGTGGGTATGAACATAGATTGCCACCAACAATGGTATCTCTAGATTACATCTCTACATATACTAGTGTTTATAAAAAATGAAAATAATTTTTTTTCAACACATATCACATATAGTTCTACACTCATACTCTAATGACCTTGAATAAGTCATTACCATACTTTTCCAATAATAATGTTGAATAATGCATCCAAAATCTATTATACCATAATATCCATCATCCTTCAACTCATTTATATATCACAGGTACCCATACACTAAGCTTCACACATTTTTCCTGGAGCTACATTCGATATTCACCACATAATCATTTATAGTCAACATTATGCCACAAACTAAAATTTGTAAGACATATCCAAAGTACCAATCACATCAAATTACTTTAACTGACCTCAATCTCATTTCCTGATGAATCTAAATCATTATGATACCACCCCTTCCATAATCTCATCTCAATGACCCCAAATGAAATCGAGCACCCTATACCCCCAAATATTTCTCCCAACTATAACCAATTGTGGCCTTCTATGAAGATAACATCATCCACACAAATGTTCAAAACCATACCCTATGAAAATTTATCTATGGATTCATATGAACATAATGAATTTTCAAAACCACCTCATGGGTGTCATACTACATTCACATGACCATAATGTGTGCCTCGTCCACTCATAGTTAGTGCCATCACCTACGATTTGTAGGTAAACATCTAGAAATTGTTTATACCACATGTGAACCAAATATACCTATAGAAGAAAAGGTCAATTCCATTTTCTATATTATATAAAACCATATAGAATATATTCAAATGATCAAAATCTCCCATAGTCACATATTCCACACCTAACATGTTCCCACATAACCATATCAATGATCGCATCATGTTATCAATTTTGTTAACAATATTCATAATTACCAACAAAATATATAGACTCAGAACAGAAATACCATTCCATATAAAGATAATACATATAATTTGAGTCATGGTAATATGAAATGGTATATCCTAGGAGTAATTTAGACAATATGTATTACTTAAATGGTCCTCTCACTCATGGCTATTTAACCTACATATAAAAATACAAGTGTAATTTTAGAATATTCTAGTCACCGCCAAACCCATAATATTAGGAATAAACTACATAAATAGAATAAATTAATTAAAAATAAAAAAAGTAATTCAAAAATTATATAATAACCCAAAAAGACAAGGATAAAAAATAATAAACTATGATAAATGATTTGTAATTAAAAGAAATAGATAATTGTTAAAGAAAGAAGGATAGACTAACCCATATATCTAAATTAAAAACATCAAAAAGAATTTTCATCAATAGATGAGATATAAATATAGTGTATGAGAATAAAACAAAGGGGAAATTATTGTTTCATGCTATTGATTATCCAAAAAACCTTCCCAAAATACTGCACATCGGATAGAATAATTAACATCCATTTTTTCTCAAGGAATCCTTCACAATCTGAATACTTGTTCACATAAGGAAATAATTGATATAGTTTAACCTATCCTATGATGGATAATTTCACATTGTGACACATATTGTAATAGTGTTAATGGATTCATACTACAACATTTGATTTATACACCTTCCCATTTTTCCCAAAATAGATACTATGTCACTCAAGGCCCCAAAAAATTAAAGAACTGAATAAAATTATTTTAAAAAAAACATTATAATTAACATATCTTACATCATATATAGGGTTTTATAATTTCTTTATAATAAACTATCTCTACACCATTCTATTTTGGTCATACACTGACCAGACACCTTATGTTACCAAATTGTCACAATCTACAATTTCCCTAACAATAAAGAAATTTTTAATTCCAATGTATCAATCTAATTGTCTTTTGATAACTCATATAATCAACCAAAAAAATTAATACATTCCATGGGAACCCCCAAATATCGTATTTACCTACCCTATTACTTCAAATCAAAATTTCATAACATCTTGATAGTACACACTAAACATCATCATATAACTCTCATGCTCCCACCATTGTGAATTAATACTCCCACATACCCTCATATTATCATTTCATAAATGTATAATACATGATTCATGTAAAACCCCACCTAAAACCTGATGATCGCACAAATCCCATACCAAATCATATAACCATAAAATTCCTATATTTCTCTTTTTCCCACATCAAAAAATGATTCTCTCCACTCATATATAAATTCCACATCATTTATAATTCCCAAATTTGTCTCATATCACTCCTAATTCATTCATTTAAAAAAATAGTATATTAATTTACTTTCTATTCATGAAAATCGTATATCAGTATCCATTTAAAAAAAATAAAAAACCCCAAAAATTATCATCGAGTACCTATGATAGGTGTCAGCTATTTAGCCTACAGCATTCATATTATATGTATTACAAGTAGTTATCCAAACATTAAACTACTAGATTCATGTATTTCCTAAGGAAATATACTCCCTACTAGTCCATTCACACAATAATGGGTATCTATCTCCTATCCATGTCCTCTATATTGAAATTATTCCAAGATACTAGCTCTTAATTTAGATCAATGTCCTACCATAGACCCATGAGTATGACCTAGTCCATTAATCCCAACTGTTCAAGAGGTTTTACAATACAAAATATCCAAATTACACATATGAACACACACTTTACACACATTTGGTGGCCCATCACAATGATCTCAAACATGTACCGTCTTCTCAAACTAGAATCATTTCACTCTTGGTCAACTCTATAGTGGAATAATCATGTCTCTTCTCTTACTACCTTGCTAGGACACCATGTAGAACTACATCCAGATACATCATGTACCACTTCATATGTCACATGAAATCATTGTCTAGGTTGGTATAATACTATTCATCACATTTTTTAAAGATAATAGTTCATGTTTCACTTCCTTTAAGAATGAGGTCATCCTGAATATGTTTACGTATACCCTGATATAACTCTATAAAAAATCCTCAAACTATAAAATCATGGATATTTCATATCCATCCATCATCTTTGTGAGAAACTATTGGTTTACGAACAACCTAGGGATCCCATAACTAAGATATCTATATATTTCAAGTAGAAAATGTTGTAATAGTGGGTTCCTTAGACCAACATTAAAAATAACATTGATTACCATATCATGTATATGGTGAGATATATATGATGTTACATACCATTATAGTGTATAAATTTATACATACACTATTAAATAATAATTAATATAGATTATTTTCCATATCAAATGGTCATATTAGACCCCATACCATAACGAGAACCTCGAGATATTATGATGTTAATCTTAAAAAAATGTCGTATGGTATACATATATCACACTGACTGTAAATAGTTGATGTTTGACTATCTGTTTATTGGGGCTCATGATATTTGAGGATTTTGTCTTGTGAAGTTCACACATGGTGATATTTGGTAGGTTAGTTCATGAGGACAGACACGCCAATTAGAAAACCAAATGTTCCAAATGTCACTGGTTGTTTTTATCTATGAACATGTGTATTGGTCTCCTAACATGAGATCATTATCAATTCATTCCATTTGAATACAAACATTGATACATGTAATAATCCATGATAATGAAATCATGGCATGGTTTCTTGTATTGGGTGTGTCATTGGTGGCATTTAATTCATTGAATGATGAAGATAGAATTTGTCACTTCTATGAGGATGAAGAAATATCTCAACTATGGTTTATCAGGATTGCAGTACCTTCATATGTCCTGAAAAGTAATTTTATGGTAAATACATATAGATAGTCAAAAAATACGAATGGATTATGGAACAAGTCTATGTCCTACATAATGATATATCCAAATACAAAGATATTACATTAAAAATTATGTTTTTGTAGGCTGGTTGGTGTTGTTATGACTATCCTTATCTATTTAGGGGCCTCGATGGGTTGTTAGATTACAGTTTTGGTCTATGAATATTATTCACCGATACCAATATAAGTTCCTAGAGGGTTACACACAATATTTTGTTAATGTATCTTCCCTATTTAGTTAAATAGATATACCAGATATGGTGGGTCCACCCATAGGGGTCTGAGATTTTTCAAAGGATGTATAATTACTAAATCAGTAAATTAATTCCTATTATTGAAGAAAATAAAAAATTATTCAGATTTATTTATTAAATTTATTCACAAGGTATCAAGTGAATATTAGTAAATATTATTTTAATATTCCTTCTTCATTAAGTATTAGCATAAATAATGAGTTGAGTTAATGACTCAGTTTTATCATCTAATATATTTAAGATATATTATAGTTATGTGATAAAACATAAATAATATTAATGATGATATTTTTTATATCATAATTTTTTATTTAGTGTATGTTCAACACATGGGGTCAGGGAAACCTTTCTAGGTATTTGAGAATATAATATAAATAAGTGATAGGGGCACTCACACAATAACTTTTAATGTGGAGATTTCTAGAGCCACTCTCTCCTCTGCCACTTTTTAGAGAGAGATGATCTCAATCCAAGTGATTGGATCAAGATCATCCCCTTACATCAAAGGAACATAGATCTATCGGTCTTCAAAACAAATAAGGATTTTTCAGTTTCCATAGTAGTATCTATAATTCATTGATCAACACTCCTAAGTATTTTGGATGCATGTGTAGAAAATCTAGATGGATTCTATTTCGGATATTTTAAGCAATGATCAGAGATGATAATAAGATGTTGAGAACATATTAATATTTGAAAATTTTATGTTTTTATTTTATTTTTGGGCTCTGTTTAATTTAATAGGGATCCTCATACTGTATCGGGGAACATATCGCTATACACCACAAGTTATGTCATCCCGGTGATGAAAAATTTTACAACCCATGAACAACGACTTAGGCTACACACCCTATTATCTTTAGAATATCTAATAAGATAAATCTTCCCATAGAATATTTGGAAAACTTTTCTAAAAATAAATAGCCTTTTTTTCATTCCAAATCAACCATCATGCCTTCTCACAAATAGTTGTTAATCTAATCAATATATACCTAGTCCACTTACAATATATGTGTCTATCATCACCCTCCACCCTAGTGGTGTCTCAATTTTATAAAATAAATTATACACTAAATATATCAGAAACAACAATACCATTGGTTTAACATCAACCTTTAACAAAATATAGTGATTCAACATTAACTCCCAGGTCAAATATTACATAGACAGATCAACTCTATTTGTTAATACTTCTAATATATTTAACAAATATCACTTTAATCATCTCATCAATCTATAACCCAAAATAAGATTCCCACAACAATTGTCTTGCCTCCCCAATTACCTTCAGCTATAGTCATTGATCACCTCCTCCATTAGGGCCCTCATCTCATTAATAATATAGTATTACCACATCTCCACCATCCTAAATCTCTAATTGTGATAATCTTGGTGGAATACCAGTAATACCAAAATATAATAACAAATATAAATAATATAGCCTAGATATCACCAATAGGGAAATTTGTATCATGAATTGCATCTCACTTCCCTTACAAATCACTTCCACAACCATGTCACAAATCATATTCCCTCATGATGCATATATGGTCAATATCAAATACAACAACCATATACAATATATACATAAAACATCAAAAAACCCATAAAACCATGAATCATATACCTAGGATGGTTTAGTAAAATTCTCCCAATAAATTATACAATAAATCATTTTATTGATTGTTTATGACACATTATAAAAACCATTTTTTCTATTTATTAAGCTTCTACCTTTCTATAGGGTATCTGAGAAGAACTCCACCAATAGGATAAGAAGGAACACATTTTGAGTATGTTTTAATTAAATTAAAACTCTCACCCATATATTGTATTATATGTATAAAACAAAAAACCACACATCTATATTATGTAATCTCTAGACAGCTAATATGATGCATTAATACACTCTAATTACTCATAGGAAAAAACATCAAAAAATTTATAACTGTTGTGCACTTTTTTCCATATGTTGTCAATAAGATATCAAGGAGGGAATGAATGAAAAGGAGTGTCAATATTTGAATGTCATAGGATGTGATGGTGATGGTGATGTTGTGAAACAGATGTCAAAGGATTGAATTAATGATGTGGTGATGGTGTTAATTGGAGAATGACCACGGTAATAAGAAGCATGTCACTTAGGAAAATCATTAAGGGGCATAAGAGGTAATGGTTGAAACACACTCCATATTAAAATCAGAAAATTGTATAACTGATCTTCATGTTCCAAGACATGTATCAAGGTGATACAATGTCACAACATTGTTAGAAATCCATGAATTGTCTTAACAATGCATGAGGAGATAAATAAGTTCCAACTTCTATCACTAAGTGGATGAGGAATGAAGAAGGGATCCATCCTCAACTTCCAAGTGGATGAATTGGTTTGAATAAGACCATGCACTATCTCTTAGTGCATGTGGATTTGAAGATGATCTAACCTCATCTATGATTGGATTGAAGAAGAACATTGAAGATCAAAGTGATTTATGATTATTTGTTGATGATGATAGTTGAGAGATCCTTGAGAATTCTATAGAAGAATAAGAATAGATGTTGGAGAAGATATATGGAGTTCATAAGAAGATGAAGAGGGGAAGAAGTATGGTATGGAATTTTTCTACTTGGTTACTTTGATTTTATACAATGTACCTACTATGTACTTTAACAAAAAATAATCCAACCAAGGAGGCCAGTCGAGGTCCCTCACCTCAAGCACTTGTCGGACCCGAGGGTCAACCGTGCTCAAGGGAAGTCCTCAAGGCCAAGGCCTCCCCGAGGCAAGGTGTGGGTCGTGTGTAAGCCTGCGGGTGCCACACGGTGATGAACCCGTGTAGCATGGGTGCTAGAGCGTGCCCGAAGGAGGCCGAGTGGGCGCTAGAGCACGCACGGAGGAGCATAGTGGGCACAGAAGCACGCCCGTAGGAAAACCGATGCGGGGTGGAACCAGAGTTGGGAGAGGAGTTTTCTGAGCCGATGGTGGGAGGCGATGGTTGTTAAACCGCAGAAAAACCGTGGCGTGTTTCTATGTGGGTTGAGTTTTTTGAGATGCGGAGCTGATCTGGGCCGTCCATCTGATCTGCGTGTAATCGCAGCCGCACGATCCATCTGCGAAGCTATGTTCTATTCCTGACCTTCTGAGATCATTTAACGCTGATCCAATGTCCGAGGTGACAAACCGAGGTTTTCTTCAACATCTGGACACCTGAGCTCCACCCGACGTGAACCAGCTCACCGTCGCCACTGCTGATCCACCATTTTTGAAACCAAACCACCGTTGAAGCTCAAAAAAATTGCATGGTGATTGTTTGATCGAACCGAGACCATGCGTGCAATATACGTCTTGCATGCATGAGAAATATCGAGGAAGTAGGTACGGCCGAGGAAAATGGAGTTGCTGAGGCCCACATGGATTCATGAGAAGATTTATTCACAAGAATCGGGCATACAATCTTGAATCCATACACGAAGAAAGGATTCCACGAATCACCCAAGATACACTGCATATCCTTAATTTCGTGTTGAATGTTTTTTAAAGAACCGAATATCTCAGTTATTCAAAGGAATGATTCTCGGTCATTCAATGTCTTTGATCTCGCGGCATCAATTGATCTCCTCTGCTATAAAAAGAGGAGCATGTGTACGAGGTTTTGCTGCTGCCATCATTGAGAGAGAGCTCCTGCTTCTCTAGATAAACAGAGGAACCTCTAAACCCATTGGTTCGTGAAGGGCAGTTTTTTCCGCGTAGCCTTGCTACGCGAAGTGAAGGAATCTCGTGAAGCTCTAAGAAACGCAAAGAAAAAATCTGTGTACAACCTATGCGGTAGAGAAGCCCGGATCCACCCGAGGCTTTGTGAGTTCTTTTCGCGCAACCCCTGTGTGAATGAAGTAATGGAGGAGGCCTCCCTGCGCGCTCCCTTGCGCGACAGGGAAGAAGCCGAGGCTTGTGCGCCTGCTGGCCGCATTCTTGCGCAGTAGTAAGTGGCCGCACCCTCTATGCTCGTGAACTTGTGCGGCATGAGGAAGCCACCATGCCACCTACACAGTAGGAGGAAGCTGCCGCACCTGCGCGGCAGAAGGAGTTGTCGCGCCACCTACGTGGTAGAAGTGGCTCCCACGCCTTGCGCGCTTAAAGGCCGGTGTTGGACGCATCATTTTCACACCCTCCATTGAAGTGTGTTCGGGTGAAGTAGAACCCACACATTTTGTGTGTGTGAAAATAAACAAGATTTGCACACCTACGGGTTTTGTTTGCACGGGTTGAAGAAGGACTATGTGTGCACAAGTGGAGTGTGTACACATTGCAGAAGAAGATCACTCCCTTTGAGGTGTGTGTGCAAAAGGACAGGAAGGCCACACCATATTGAGTGTGTGTGTGTGTGCATAGAAACAAGAAGGCTGAAGCCTTAGTCTGTACACAAGTGAGGTGTTCACACTTTGAAGAAGAAGAAAATAACAAAGTGTGTGCAAAGAAACAAGGAGGTCGTAGCCTTGTATGTGCACAAGTGAAGGAGGCCATACCTCTTGTGTATGCCCAAGTGAAGGAAAAAGATAGATGCATTTCCATCCATGTATGAATAAGTGAATAATTGGGCGAACACCTTGAGAAAAAAAAGAGAAGGAGAAATGAACACTAAAGAACAATACACAATTTGGTGTTTGTGAGAAAGAATAAAAAGTGTTACTACAAGAAGAAGGTGTGTGTGCTAAAAGTGTTTACACCCTTTTAAGGGTTTATCACACCAAGAAGAAAAGGGGAGTGCATGAATTCATGCATTCACATGCACACGTAAACAAAGCTTAAATCAGTGTGTGTGCATTTGATAAGTCTGACAACAAAGTTTATTGAAGAAATTTGAGATTCCATGCAAGACATGCATGAATATTGAGAAGCCATGCAATCAGTGCATGAAGATTCAAGGATTCCATGCAATCAGTGCATGAAGTTGAATTAAAGAAAGACTGAAGCCAGACTGAAGTTAAAGACATCATTCATCTCATTTTTCAGTAGTTGAGAAGACCAAGAAGATTGAGTGGGCATACTCAGTGCAAGAACATATTTTTCCATCAAGATTCTTGAAGACAGAGGTCGGGTAATCCTTAGAAGAAGGAGATAAAGCCCGAGCATATAAGAGGATTCATGTTCACCATAAGTGATCATAAGAAGTGAGAAAGGCCACCAGACCTTATCCATAGATTTTTAATACTCTTGAAGAGCTTAAAAAGAAGAATAGATACTCGTGTGACTCGAGGAGCCAGGAGAAGACCCCCTGTGAGACTCAGGGTAGAGAAGTCTTCGGTGGAAGCTGAAGCAGGCCAGTGGGACTCTGGTAAAACTGTGGGACGTAGTATAAAGCACCTCCTGTGGGACTCAGGAGAGATACAGTGTGACTCTGTATCAACCATTGTAATTTCTATCTAAATTATATTGGAGAAACCACGTTGGGGAGTTTAACCAACATGGCAAGGACGTAGGCCTTTGGAGCCAAACCTTGTAAATCCTTGTCTCATGTGCCTTTACATTTACTACATCACTCGAGGAATGGATGAGAGATACAGGAAGAGTGGATAGAGGCCCTAACAATCCATATAGTCTTAATTGATAAAGAATCGAATAGTAAAATGTTTAAAAGGATCACTGATTCACCCCCTCCCCCTCTCAGTGATCACACTGATCCGGGAACTTCAATTGGTATCAGAGGGAGGTTGCCTCTAAAATATCCAAGGTACTCATTATGAAGTTAAGATTTGAGGAAATGAGAGAACACCCTCAAATGAAGATATCTGCCAAGACTCGGAGAATTAAAAAGAAGAAACAGGTCAAGAAGATGAAGAAGAAGGTTTCTACTAATAGAGAAACACCTTCAACTGAAGGTAATGTGAAAGTCACAACAGATGACAATTTCTTTTATCGGTCTTCTGATGAAGCCTGCTCTAGCTGTGATGATGATGGAACTATCAATGATCTTCTAAATGCACTCAAATATCTTTAGATGACAGTCCCCAGGGAAGTGGAAATGTGTAGTGCTACAAGTATCCATGGTCTACAAGAAGAAAAAACTACAGCTAGAAGAAGAAGCCAATTATAAGGAAGATCAATTGGCAAGAAGGGTTGGCATAACCAACACTCTCACTAAGCTGGTGAAGGCTAAAGATGAAACCATTTCAATTTTTGGTGAACGAATTGATGATGCCACTGAAGAACTACAAAGAATAATTTGTGAGGAAGAATTATTTGAGATAGTGTTTAATGATGTTTTCCATGCACTAGAAAAGAGGCATAGAGTGTCAATGGTTGTCAAAGATGCTCAACTAGTAGAAAAAGTGAAAAGGGTAAAGGAGCATGAATATTCATTGTAGGAAATGAAGAAGGTGCATGAAGAACAGATGAAACAACTGAAAGAGAATTGGGAAGGTAGGCTAAGATTTGTTGAGGATGAGAATAACTCTATCAACATGAAATTCTTAGAGGTAGAGGTGATATTGAAAAATCAGCAATCACCCAAAACTGATGCCTCCCAATCAGCTGGAAGAATAAATGTTTCCACTCAAATGTGCATTGAGAAGGATGATTCCAAAAGGAGGTCATCCTCTAATGAAAGGGAAACATCTTCTAAGAAGAAGGGACCATCCATACCATCTTGTACTAATGATTCTAAATGTGTTTCCACAAAAAGTGCAGGATTGAAGAATAACTCTAAACAAGTATGGATGAAGAAGAAGAAGAAGAAAGAGAGATCTCCTGAAAAAACACAGCAATTCAAGAGAAAGACCCATCAATTAGAAGAAGTCAAGAAGACAAGATTTGTGGGTCAATGTTGGTTTTGAAACTGGTATGGACATTGTGAAATGAATTGTTGGTATAATCCTCTAAATATTAAAGCACAAAGGAAACCCATGCCAAGTGGGAGCAAGCCAGAGATGAAGAAGAATCATATATAGGTCCAAAAACATCTGTTTACTGAAAATAGATTTGGAATGTTTGATAACATCTGGGATGAATGCAAAAGTGGTCAAAAGAATGATACATACCAATCTCCAAATTTTTCCAAAGTTGAAAAGAAGAGAAGATCACAGAACCTAGCTACGAATGAAGAAGTATCCTTGGGAAGCCAGCAAAAGAACGTTGAAAATGCTCCCAAGAAGATCTTGAAAAAGAACGAGAAGTCCTTGGATTTCAAATCCAAGAAGGGTGATGCATCCAGAAGGACCACTAAGAAAAAATGCTTCTACTATGGAAAGACAGGTCATAATATGGATCTCTATAAAAAATCCATGGAAGTAAATAGAAGAAAACCACACTAAACAGGACAATAAATCTAGAAGAAGAAGAAGAAGGGATTGATTGAAAATAATATGCCTAAGAAAGGTATCTTAAAAGCATCAAAGGAACCATGTGGAACATCCAAATATAAATCCTCACTTCCCAATGACATATTAATCATCTGGACAAAAGATTTGGAATGAATGTGAAAGGAAGAAAATGCCCATGCCAGAGCTAGTACAAAAGGAAATCAAAAGATTTCACATGAAGATGAAGTTTTGTGTGTTAGGTGCAATAAAGTTGGTCATATCAGTAATAAATGCATGACACTCATTCCAGCTCAAAAGGAATTCTTCAAGAGAATGAATATTCCACCAGGAGATTCTAGTGCTCAGAAGGAACATAGAAAGAGAAGAGTCCCACACAAAGAATTTGAAGAGGTTTTAAGATCCACACCAGCACAAACATCATTGAAGATCAAATGTGAAATTGTGAAGAATGGTGAAAGTGGAACATCTTGGTTGAGTGAATCTTCTCAACCTTGTTGTTCAAACTGATGTAAAAAGGAGGTTCCATCTTATTCCCTAATCATTGGTATATTCATTTTCTTAAATTTCAGGGAATTGAAGATGATGATCAATCTCAAATTGATAATGGTATGGAAATAATGGATTGCACCCCTTGAGGGGGAGCTAATTTAAGGAAGATGATATTTTGAGATTCATATCATCTTTTAATGAATGATGGTATTCCAATCACACTTTCATTCCTAGTTTCTTAATTGTATTTAACATGTCAATTAATGGGGAATGTTAGATTGAAGACAAATGGATGAAATGGGGAGCTTTATCTTTGGACTTGAACTTTCTAATGAGTTTGGTGAAGTATGTGCTGGATTTATCAATTCATTGATATATCTGAAAAACATTTCAATCCCCTAAAGCCTAAGCATGATCTCACATGTATAGTGAATTATGGAAAACATTGAATTCCTTGGTTACATCACTCTTGTTTTCTACAACGGGTTATCCCATGTAGACTTAGATATGATTTACTAAAGGCGCTTTGCTAAAGACAACATGTGACATCATCACCCTCTTAGTGATTTTCAAGAAGATGCTATTCAAAGGGAGGATGAAATATTTTAAAGAGAACCGCACCACACCTTTGCATTTGGTTGCCAATAAGGGGGAGAAAATCTTGGCACACATATTGACCCATTAATATGTGCTCTAGTGATATTGACAACAAATACAATGGGGGAGATAGTTGTGCACTGTCTTTCATATGTTGTCAATAAGATGTCAAGGAGGGAATGAATGATAAGGAGTGTCAATATGTGAATGTCAGAGGATGTGAAAGTGATGGTGATGTTGTGAAATAGATGTCTGAGGATTGAATGAATAATAAGGTGATGGTGGTAATTGGAGAATGACCATGGTACTAAGAAGAATGTCACTTAGGAGAATCACTATGTGGCATCAGAGGTAATGGTTGAAACACACTCCATATTAAACTCAGATGACTGTATAACTGATCATGAAGTTCCAAGACATGTATCAAGGAGATACACTTTCAAAACATTGTTAGAAGTCCATACATTGTCTTCACAATGTATGAGGAGATAAATAAGTTCCATCCACTATCACTAAGTGGATGAGGAATAAAGAATGGATCCATCCACAACCTCCAAGTGGATGAAGTGGTTTGAAGAAGACCATGCACTATCTCTTAGTGCATGTGTATTTGAAGATGATCCAACCTCATATATGATTGGATTGAATAAGAACATTGAAGATTAAAGTGATTTGTGATTATTTGTTGATGAAGATAGTTGAGAGATCCTTGAGAATTCTATAGAAGAAGAAGAAGATATTTTAGAGAAGATATATGGAGTTCATAAGAAGATGAAGAGAGGAAGAAGTATGGTTTGGAATTTTTGTACTTGGTTACGTTTCTTTTATACAAATTACCAACTATGTACTTTAACAAAAAATAAGCCAACCTAGGAGGCCAGCCGAGGACCCTCACCTCAAGCACTTGCGGGACCCGAGGTTCAACCGCGCTCAAGGGATGTCCTCAAGGCCAAGGCCTCCCTGAGGCATGGTGTGGGAAATGTGTAAGCCTGCGGGTGCCACATGGTGATGAACCCATGTAGCATGGGCTCTAGAGCATGCCCGAAGGAGGCCGAGTGGGCGCTAGAGTTCGACTGGAGGAGAATAGTGGGTGCAGAAGCGCCCCCGCAGGAGAACCGGTGCAGGGCAGCACCGGAGGGGGGAGAGGAGATTTCTGAGCCGATGGTGGGAGGCGATGGTTGTTAAACTGCAGAAAACCCGCAGCACGTTTCGATGTGGGACGATTTTTTTGAGATGCGGAGCTGACTAGGCCGTCTATCTGATCCGCGTGTAATCGCAGCCGCACAATACATCCATGTTGCCATGTTCTAATCTCGACCGTCCAAGATCATTTAATGCCGATCCAATGGCCGAGGTGACAAACCGAGGATGTCTTCAACCTCTGGACACCCGAGCTCCACCTGATGTGAACCAGCTCACCGTCGCCACTGCCGATCCACCATGTTTGAATCCAAACCACTGTTGAAGCTCAAAACAACTGCATGGTGATTTTCTAGTCGAAATGAGACCATGCATGCAATCTACATATTGCATGCATGAGAAATCTCGAGGAAGTAGGTGTGGCCGAGGAAAACGGAGTTGTCGAGGCCCACATGGATTCGTGCAAAGATTTATGCATAAGAATCAGGCATACAATCTTGAATCCATACATGAAGAAAGGATTCCACGAATCACACGAGATACATGGAATATCTTTAATTGTGGGTTTAATGTTTTTTAAAGAACCGAATATCTCGGTTATTCAAAGGAATGATTCTTGGGAATTCAATGTCTTTGATCCCGCGGCTTCGATTGATCTCCTCGTCTATAAAAAGAGGAGCCTGTGTACGAGGTTTTTCTGCTGCCATTATTGAGGGAGTGCTCCTGCTTCTCCAGATAAACAGAGGAACCGTGAAACCCACTGGTTCGCGAAGGGCAGTGTTTTTCGCCCAGCCTTTCTGCGCGAAGTGAAGGAATCCCTCGATGTTCTGAGCAATGCGAAGAAAAACTCCCAGCACAACCTGTGCAGTAGAGAAGCCCGGAGCCACCCGAGGCTCGGTGAGTTCCTTTCATGCTACCCCTACGTGAAAGAAGTAATGGAGGAGGCCTCCCTGTGCGCTCCATTGTGAGACAGGGAAGAAGCCGAGCCTTGCGTGCCTTATGCCCGCATTCTTGCGCAGTAGAAAGTGGCCACGCCCTTTGTTCCCCCGAACTCGCGCGGCAGGATGAAGCCACTATGCCACTTACACGGTTGGAGGAAGCATCTGCACCTGTGCGACAGAAGGAGTTTTCGCGCCAACTGCGCGGTAAAATATTCTCCCACACCTTGCGCTCTTAAAGGCATGAGTTGGATGCATCATTTGCGCGCCCTCTTTTGAAGTGGGTTCGGGTGAAGTAGAACCCATACATTTTGTGTGTGTGAAATGAAATAAGAAGTGCACACCTACGGGTTGTGTGTTCATGGGTTGAAGGAGTGTGTGTGGACAAGTGGAGTGTGTACACATTGAAGAAGAAGATCACTCTATTTGAGGTGTGTGTGTAAAAGGAGAGGAAGGAAACACCATCTTTGAGTGTGTGTGTGTGCATAGAAACAAGAAGTCCAAATCCTTAGTGTGTGCACAAGTGAAGTGTGCACACATAGAAGAAGAAGAAATGAAAAAAGTGTGTGCAAAGAAACAAGAAGGTCGTAGCCTTGTATGTGCACAAGCGAAGGAGGCCATACCTCTTGTGTATGCCCAAGTGAAAGAAGAAGATACATGCATGTCCATGTATATATGAATAAGTGAAGAATTGGGTGAACACCTTGAGAAGAAAAAGAGAAGGAGAAATTCACACTAAAGAAAAACACACAATTTGGTGTGTGTGAGAAAGAATAAAAAGTGTCACTCCTAGAAGAAGGTGTGTGTGCTAAAAGATTTTACACCCTTTTAAGGGTTTATCACACCAAGAAGAAAAGGGGAGTGCATGCATTCATGCATGCACATGCACACGTAAACAAAGCTTAAATCATTGTGTGTGCATTTGAAAAGTCCGATAACCATATTTCTTGAAGAAATTTGAGATTCCATGCAAGACATGCATGAAGATTGAGAAGCCATGAAATCAGTGCGTGAAGATTCCGAGATTCCATGAAATCAGTGCATGAAGTTGAATTAAAGAAAGACTGAAGCCAGACTGAAGTTAAAGACAGCATTCATCTGAGTTTTCATTAGTTGAGAAGACCAAGAAGATTGAGTGGGCATACTCAGTGCAAGAACATATTTATCCATCAAGATTCTTGAAGTCAGAGGCCGGGTCTTCCTTAGAAGAAGGAGATAAAGCCCGAGAAATGAAGAGGAGTCCTGTTCACCACATGTAATCAGAAGAAGTGAGCAAGGCCATCAGACCTTATCCAAGCCTGTTGAAGACTCTTAAAGATCTTAAAAAGAAGAATATCTACTCGTGTGACTTGAAGAGCCAGGAGAAGACCCCTTGTGAGACTCAGGGTACAGAAGTCTTCAGTGGAAGCTAAAGCAGGCCAGTGGGACTCTGGTAACACTGTGGGATGCAGTATAAAGAACCTCATTTGGGACTCAGGAGAGATACAATGTGACTCTGTATCGACCATTTTAATTTTTATCTGAATTATAGTGGAGAAACCATGTTGGGGAGTTTAACCAACATGGAAAAAAAGTAGGCCTTTGGAGCCAAACCTTGTAAATCTTTGTGTCATGTGCCTTTACATTTACTGAATCACTCGAGGAAAGGCTGAGAGATATATGAAGAGTGGATCGAGGCCTTAACAATCCATAAAGGTTTAATTGGTAATGAATCAATTAGTAAAAAGTTTAAGAGGATCACTGATTCACCTCCTCCCCCTCTCAGTGATCAAACTGATCTGATCACTTTAATATCATAAAATAAAAATTAGTAAGAAGAAAATAATTCAACTATAATCATTAGAACATTATAAAAAATCCCATTTTATCAAGGAACATAGGCTTTTACTCATTATTTTGTTACCTATGAACACAACATAACATTTTTACCATATTTCTATATATCATTTCAATAGTCAAACCGATCATTACCCGTTTAATATAGTAAGGAAGATAATATCATAAGATATCAACCTCAATTAATCACAAGATTCAACAAATTAAGTTGACAAAGATAAAAATAATTTAAATGAGATCCTTGAAAATTTATTGAGGAAAATACACTTTTAACATAAGAAATAACATTCTTTTTAAAAATTATATGAAATTATAAAGGAAAACATTTTCATTTAAAATAATCAAGAAAACATGTAAAGGATGTTTTAATTCATTAATGTGACATGACAATGGGAAAATCTTCTCAGTCCTTATAAGTTAAAAAATGCCTATTGTATTTTTGTCAAAAAAATCTCAAAGATGTTTTTTTGAAAATAACAATAATATACCATTTAATCCATTTTGTAAGAAAAATACATACGTAAATATTTGGAAAATGTGAGAAAAACATATTATTTTTTAAAGCATCAAAATATAAGAGAAATATTCTTCAATGGAGACTTTAACATAAACAATCATGAATAATGAAGAGATTGTAAATTAACCCTTATCACTTTTTAATCCGTTGAATATTATGCACCATTAAAGTTATAATTATCAAATAAAACATTTAATATCATAAATATAAATATTTTTATTATATTATATATCTAGGAATGTATGAATACACCACACAAAATAAATATGCGGTGAATAAGGAAAAAATATCATATAAGTAAAAGTGAGATGAGAACCCTTAACTGCACATTACTTAAGATAAATGTGCTATAACACAAAGTATAATGGATTTAAGAATTATTTTAATATAAAATAGAACCATATTCATATTTTTATTTCATATATGTCCCTCTTATACAATTTTATCACACGTTTGTTAATAATATTTTATTATAAACTATTTTTTGGTATTAATTACATCATTTTACTATGCATGTTTTGTCATGTGCGTAACAGTTCAAGTAAAGAGGATATAGTTATATAATCCCAAGAATGAAATTATGGTTTTAGATATCATATTATTCATTATATGAATTTTTATGATCATTCTAAATTGGTGAACATGGATACTTAATAGCACAGCGTGGTGGAGATGATAGGCCGTTTGGGTGCACAAGTGACAAAATAATTCCATTAATTGGTATAATGGTAAGTAAGTTGATGATATATTAATTTAATAGAATCAATATAATATAATTTTTTATATATATATCCATTATCTCCAATATTAGATTTATCCAAGTAAAGTGGTTTTGTAAAACAAATTACACAACGACGTGGAAATGGTATGTGATACGTATGCTCACGTTTTCTTTTCATTTTCTATACAATGGATAATAAGTGGAATATTAATATACAAAAAACATAATAAAACTTCATAATATATATTATAATTGATATATTATTCTTGGATGGAAAAAATTCATGTAAATGAATTATAATAATAAATGAACCTAAATGAGTATGAAAAAATGATCAACTCTTCATCAGTAAACATCATATAGATCACTTCTTAATGGATATAGTCTTGGTCATTTAGGAAGACCATGAAATCCAATACATGGATAAATATTCATAATAGAGATATTAAAAGGGTTTTGGTAGAGGTATAAGACTCAATTTTGTGTGAATATGTGAAGAAAAATGTGTCCTTTTATAATTGAGGCGACATGGACTTTTGGAGAGTATCAAAATATTAAAATAACAAAAATTAATTTCCAATTCTAAATGAATCAAAAATGAGTAATGTGTATGATAAGATGAGTATGGGTTTAAATAATAACATCCAATAATAATTATATTGGTTTAGGCAAAATGATTACCCCTATCCTTTGGATTTAACAATTAGTAAATCATTTTAACTCTTACCATAATAACATGGAATTTAATTCTTGAGGGTCAATATAGTTACAAAATAACACAAATAACCTTGAATGGATCATGGATGAAATTTTTAACCTTATAAAAATAATTTTTCTATACTGAAAGGTTTTATAATTTTTATATTCTTTAATAACATATTACTCATCATAAAATATCATTAATTTATATTTTGATGTTATTCATTAAATTAGCATTTGAAAACCATAAATAAAAAATATAAATTAAAAAATTAAATTAATAAAATCATAATGTATCATAATCATCTATAAAATTCTTTTATCACATTAATTATGTTTTCGATTAGTAAAATAATTACTACATCAATGTTGTCCAAGAATTGGATTTAATTATCTCCTCACTAAAATTAAAAATAATTTACCAAGACAAAAATAAATCTTTTATATTTCAAATATATATATATATTTAGTCATAATTTCATGATAACCCTTTATTACATATATTTTTGTTATTATGAATATGATTGTGTCTTCTTTGGATTTTTAACAAATAAAATATTATAAATTTCAGAATCTCTTATAAATGGAATAAAAGGCCATATATTCAAACTTTAAAATAATATAGATTAATATTAGTCATCCAATAAAAAAATTTCAATGGTTTGGGTCATTTTATAAAACATATCATATTATTTTTACACCATATTACTTGATTTCCTACCTGATTGACCATTTACCATGTTAATAAAAATTAAAAAAATTTATAATCATATTGGTAAAAAAGATAACTATTTATAAAATTTGGAAATTTGGATTCCCAATTATAATTCAATTTATCAAAATTAAACTCACATATTTTTTTGAAATTAATTTAATATAAATCTTTGAGACGGGACAAACCAGAGAGTTTTTAATGTAAAAATGTTGAATTTTTTGAAATGTTTTTATTTCTAATATAAATATGAAATTAAATTAAATGAACCATATTGGATTAAAATTTATATAATTGATCTTATTTTACTTTTAAAACATTTAAATATAT
The DNA here is from genome assembly GCA_963277665.1 of Viscum album. NCBI lineage: Eukaryota > Viridiplantae > Streptophyta > Magnoliopsida > Santalales > Viscaceae > Viscum > Viscum album. The sequence continues at coordinate 1,145,858,458 of OY728121.1, read as the reverse complement.
AATTTATCATTAAAACTTATTTATATTAAAATATACTTTTCAATAAAAATGTAGTATTTTCAACAATTTATCAAAAAACATAAATTATCAAGAAAATTAAAAAAACTAAGATAATTTTTACATTCATATTTCATAAATTAATTTTATGTTTTCAAATAAAATGTATAAATGGGTCAAAATTTAGTTTTATGAAAATTGTGCAATTAAAAGGTGACAAATCCACCTTTAGAAAAATAAAATTTTTTCTTATATTATGCATATCAAAAATATTTGGTGAATGTAAAAACATTTAATTGAATATATAATATATATAAATTTTATAATGTGGTTAATATTATTCATTCTCACAAATTTAATTGCTATTATATAACAATAACATAATAACATTTCATTGTTCATTTATGCTACATGTTGCATGAAAAATAAGATATAGAAGATATTAAATTTAAAAATAGATGGGCTATAAAATCACATGGGGTTACATTATTCACTCCACAAATAAATTTCTTAATAAAAATTTGAATTTTAATTGAAAATTCATTGTTTCATATTTTAAGATTCCTTTTCCAGAAACCCTTCTCTTAAATAGGGTTAATATAAAATATACTTAGTAAGAGGGAATTGAAAATGTGATAGTCACCAAAATATTTGGATTTTGAATAGGAAAAAATTATTAGGAGGTGGTAAATTGTACATATAAATATATCTATCTATCACATTCTGAAAGAGGGAGATAAAAATATGGTTATTAGAAATTTAACCATCACAAAAACATAATTCTATGATCTGTTAAAAGATAATTGTTTTATATAAATTTTATATAAATAATTTTTTTTTCAAAAATACATTTCGTAGTGTTCAATGATTATTTTATAATCATGACGAGAAAATGAGAATATAAACTTTAATTATTTATAACCATGTTATAAGAATAATCTCATTCTCTGGTTGTGCTTTGTTCTACCTCGACATCATTTTTTACATTGGGAGATGGATATTTAAGGTGATTTTTTTTCATGATGTACCAAAAGTAATTCCTCAATCCTCTAAAGTTTTAATAAACCAATATAGTTAACATAGGTTATCCAATATTATATTTTATGATTGAACCATCACAATATTATCCAAAGTTTAATGTAATCCATTCGAAAATTAGTTAATATTAAAAATCATTCTAAATACTTATGACTGACATTAATGTCCAAAATTTTAAAATTTTGGTCACTAAATTTAAAAAATAAATGTAACATAATATTTTGTCCAGAAAACATAATTCATCTCTTATTTTAACATACTGGAGTAATTTATTCACATATAAACCTTAATGGAAACATGCATGCATCAGAAAATAAATTATCATGTTGTTGAATAAATTCCTTAAATTAAAACATGAAGTAAACTCCATAAACCATAAAATCACTAGCCAAATTCATGGTCATAAATACTATCCCATAAACATATATTTATTATCATTATCTTATCATCATTCACATATTAAGGTTATCTTTCCCAAAGCACATGATTGGTCAAAAATCAAATTTCCATTGAATAACTTCACTTAGTTAATGATAGTAATCATCATTTGATTTATAATCATTAAAATATATGTATTGTAGTAAAATTTCTTGATATCTCATTGTCCTTATAACTATATAATCATCGAGAAAATAATTTTACAACATAATTCTGGAATCCAAATACACTTTCACATTATTCACTCCACTTTTTTCTTAAACCATTAAAAACACATCATTATCTTATTACTTAATATCTCATTACATATATATATATCATTTATTGAATCGTCATCATCATATGTATAACCTTTATTTGTATAAAATGTCTAATTATTTTATTGATTTTTACTCCTAAAAAATACATTTTCATAATGATAATATTTTAATCATTTTAAAACATTCAACCATTGATAATACATTAGAGAGACCATTATTCCAAAAATTAAATTTTCCCTTGCAAATTACTTGTTTTATCCACATTTTCTACACCCAAATAATCTTCTCGTTCCTCTAAGAAGTTCACTTGTGTGTTTTTTCTCACATTATCCACATATAAAAATATTAATCACCATTATTCTATGATTTCCACCACCTGTTATCCCAGTGAACTCAATCATTTTCTTCTTTGGTGATTCTGAGATCTAGTTAATGATTATGTTATTAATAATTTATCTTGAAAAATGGTTAATAATAATGAAAATATTCTTCATTCTAGTCAAAATCTCATTTGGTTTCTCATCATCACAATGAATGTCACATTCATCATTAAACCGGTTCCTTTTAGTTCCACCCATTAGCTAAAAACAAAATCAGAATGGGAGAAACAATAATCATACAGATAAATGACAAAATCATGATGATCATTTATAATATGTCTAAATCATGAAACATTACCAATATATAAATCTTTAGGTTTAACCTAGGATATCCATTCTTTTTACCAAATTAATAAGATGATATCCTATACTTATTCATATCGTCAAATTCATTCATAGGTTTGTATTCCCTATTCTATGTTTCCTCAATCTAGTTATTAATGTTTTCAATAAACATTGTATGATACCAACTGTGTAGACTCTGACACTAGTATTCTAGATTTTGTGGGTAAATTACGAAATTAGCACTATATATAGGATATCTCATCTTAAATGAGCAACCAGCTTAGTTTTCTGGGTAGACTATATACATCAATGAAATGATTTTCACATAAGTAATAGAAAAAAAATACAATATATAATTAATTAATTAGTGTACATGAAAATAATTCCCTGAATTAATCTCAATACCATGGGGAATGGAAAAATTATAAGTTTGATATAAAATTATAAAAAAAGTTATTTATATAGTGGAATCTATTATAGAAAAATAATAAAAATAATTTATTGTTAAATAACTAAAATAGATTCCATTTAATCAACAACATGAGCATAATATGGCAAGAATAAAATATGATCTAATAATCTATATAAATAATTAGATATGCATGAAACATAACCATTGGTGTTATACTAATAGAATAATAACATGTAAATTGATAATTAATCCCATAATTATGGGATTCATGATTTGGGATGACTAAAACATATTTTATAGGCTTCATTCCAGGGATATAATATTATGAATGCTTCTATCCATCAATATAACAACATTAGGTCTTCATCTAATGAATCTAATTAAAATTTAATTACTTGGCCAATGGAATTCTAGTTTTTCTCAAGATACCTACCAGTGATTCTAATTTCTATAGAGATCCCACATTAAACTTAATAGTCTAATAGAATCCCACATGAATAAATAATACAACTAAATAAACAATCCTTAACAGAATCAATAACTATTTTTATTGGATGAAATAGTCATAAATAATATAATTACCCCCCTATAAAACTGATTATAACCCATTTAACTATATATGATTTTCGGTATCATAATATATAAACCTCAATGATGTAAAAAATTTCAGAACAGATGGTAATATACATGAAAATACATTAAATGATATCATGGGATATTTATTGAGGAAGATTCCCTTTTTATCTTTGGGAATCACATATTTTTAGAACAATGTTTATTTATAAAAGAATTAAATTTATATAAAAATATTTATGAAAAAATATGAATTATGTTTTAAATAAATATGGAATCAAAATGTTAGGAAAATACTATCAGACCATATAATTTAAAAAAACATTTCTTATACAATGTTGTTAAAAAATTACCAAAGAACCTTTTTTGTAAAATGACATAATATACAATTCAAAAAATTCTAAAGAAAAATTACTTAACCAATTTAATGGAAATAAAAAATTCCTTTATAAATAATTTTTTCATAACATATACATAAAACGTAAATATTCCCCACCAAATACATGAAAATAAATAATCTAGAATAATGATGAGATTGTGAAATAAACTCTTATGGCTTTATAAATAGTTGAATATTATTACCTATAAAAGTAATAACTATCAAATTAAATTTTTAATTCCATTAATATAATGAAATTAATGATATATTATATCATAGGTCAGTATACATGAAACAAACACACACACAAAATAAGTTGTGAATACGGCATATATCATAGAGAAGTAAAAGTGATATCAGAAATCCTTTCCTTACGCTATCCTTAAGTCGAACATGATCTTAATTCCAATATAATGCTTTAAATGAAATTAATTATTTATAAAATAACCAAATTAATATTTATAATATAATATTTGATCATATTATATCAAATTATTAACCTTTTGTTAATAATATTTTGTTATTACCCCTATTTTGGGTGTTAACTGCTTCATTTTCCAATGAATGTTTTGTAATCTATGTTATGGTTAGTGGGAATATGTTATTCTTCCACCATATAAATAATGATATTTTTGTCATAGATATTTTATTTTACCATTATATAATTTTTTACAATCATTATTAAATGGTTATCATGGAAAATGTATAGCATCTTATCATGGTGATGTTAGGTTGTTTGTACGCACAAACGATGATATCAATCCATTTATGCGTAGATTAGTAGAGAATTGGATGGTATATTAATTTTAAATAATCATTATAAGGTCATAATTATCCTAGATATCCATTATTTCAATTATTTTACTCATCCACGTAAAGTGGTTATGGAGAATAATTACACCACAATAAGGATATGGTAAACTGTGTGTGCATAGGTACAATGCCTTCATTTATTATAGGATATATAAAATTTGGAATATGTTTGTATCATAATCCGAATACAATATCAAAATATATATCATAATTTATTTATTATGTTTGGATGCCAAAAATATTTGAAAATAAGTATTAGATGAAATGAACTTGAATGAGTTTGTAAAAACGTTTACCTCTTCTTCAACAAAAATCCATTACATCTTTTATTAAAGGATCTAGAGATGGTTTTTTGTCATACAAAGACATCTAGATATTTGATAAGAATTTATAAATGCTAATTTTATATGGTTTTGTTGATATATAATGATCAATGTATGGTGAAAATTTGAAGGAAGATTATTCATTTTATAATTTATGTGAGCGTCACTTTTGGAAAATGTCAAAATATTAAATTAATATAAATTAAATTTTAAAAGAAAATAAATCCAATATGGATTATATTCAACAAAATATAATTATGTTTTAATATACTCTCAAGAAATTGTTTTAGAAGTGGTGGACAGATGGAGGATGGTGAGAACCTTTAGTTGAAACATACTAATCATTTTCCCCTAAATCACCCACGAGGCCTTATTTTTAATCACATCTTACAATCTATATTGATTATGGGATTGGGAAACACACAGCAAAAGACTATGTGAAAAGCGATCAGATTTTCTATAACCAAAAATATGCTGGTTCGATAATTGGAATCCAAAAAGGAATAACCTTTGTTGATTTTTCTTTCTTTCTTGGTTCCTGCATTGAAGGAGTCTCAACGTCCCCCTATTATCAAAAATTTTATGGATGGTGCCATCTCTATGGTTTCCAATACGGACTCACTACAACAACAGTTTTATCTCTACAAATTCACAATACTTTTCTGAATATTCAATTTCAAGGGTGATAAATCGTTGTCGTATGCAGATTTGAACACACACATTTCTCACTATTGGGGGTTTGAGAGGTGATGACTAATACCGATCAGAAAGGGATATTTCCATATCCTTTCCAAAATTCAGGATAACTTCTATGTGACATGGAGGAATAGAAACATCAATCTCAAATTGGGATTCATGAGGATCATAGAATGGGACACCAACTTTAATCCTTTCAACCAACGACACTGGAATTCCTATGTTTGGGTTAGAATGCATGGCCTTCCTTGGGTTTACTGGCATCCCAAGATTACAAATTATTTGGTAGTATACATTGGAACCCCATTGAAAATAGACCGATGTACTCAGAGTACAGATCTCGATGTCTCTTCATGATTAATCATTGAAATAAATATGGAAAATATGACACTGATGTGAAACTCATTGATTTCCAATGATATGGAATTTTATATCAAGCATGAATTTGAGAACCTACATCCCTATTGTGATTACAAAAATATAGTAGGAAACTCAATGCAAAAATGTCGAATTGCTCCTAAGAAATCCCAGAACAACCTAAATACAGGGGCTTGGAAAGAGTTTCCAAAATTTAGAAATACCAGAGTCATTGATTCAGATACAGGAGTGGATCTAATCCATTCGAAGATAGTTATTTACAAATCTGGCATTAAATGGGAAGATATATATAAGTAATAAGCCTCCCAAGACTGTGATCTTACATCATCATGATTTTTTGAGAAGAGTCTTATGCCTTATATTCCTAACCCTCCATTGCAGATGGATGTATATTTCCTACTGGAACTCTAATACAATCTTTCTTTTTTTCCATATTTATGCATTAATAATTTTTGATACTTGACCTGATTTATGATGATATAGACTGGACACTTCTTTCTGATTAGAAGAATATTCTCTACAAACATGCTGGATCTCAACAAGTTGTAGTCCTAGGGCCAAACTGGTCTACAGAACCTGATACTATAGGTTCACCAGAGCCTAAGGTTTTGGATAGGATTCATAGGCTAAATAAATGATCCCCTCAAAAAGGGAGTTTGACTTCATCAATCAATGGAACAAGATAGGTTGAAAGCCCAAAAAATTTGGAATGAACTAGAAAATTGTATTGAAAAAGAGCACACAAAAAAGGGGGGAAGGTCCTCCTAAACTGTGGACCAAATAAAGATATTATTTTTGAAAATTCATGGCATAGAAAACCATGAAACCATATGCTCTCTTAGGCTCTTTATAGAAAAATACAAGCCTATGTTAGTTGGACTCTCTGAGATCTTTAAGAATCTCACTGATTAGGAAACTCCTCACACTTTAAATGATTATTTCCTTATTAGAAAAAATTGATGTAGGAGAAACACTAACCTTCTATAGCCTTTGACCCATAAAGACATAGAAAATAATTTTTTTTGAAGAAGAGCAGTATGCCACCTACAATTGCTCATATTCTTGTATAAAAATATTCAAAATTATGGTTTATGCATCTAACTACATTGTTTATAGGAGATATTTATGGTCACACCTGAACTAACTTTCTAACAACAAAACCAATCCATATATTATTATGAGTGACTACAATTCCATTATGAAAATAGATGAAAAACATGGTCCAGTTACTATACATACAACTGTTAAAAGTTTTAGGGAATGTATCAATGAATAAAATCTAATAGAGATAAATATTTTGGAAGAATGGTTAAACTGGTTCCATAAACATATCAATGAAAAAAAATATAGCTTAATTGATCGAACTTTTTCCACTGATGAAACTCTCTACAACTGGGGCTCTTTATCTTATGTCACTATTACCCGACATAATTTGGAACATCACCCCATCCTTACAAAATTCCTTGACAAATACTGAAGAAATACTCTTCCCTTCAAATTCAACAATTACTAGACTACTCTTCTAGAGTGAATTGGTATTTTCTATGGCACCTAAGATTCCTTTTATGTATCCAAAAACCCAATGGCATGCATCACAAAGATTAAGATACTAAAATAAAGATTGAAAGAGAGGAGAACCAAATATTTTTCCATTACAGATGAAGAAATTGAAGCAATGAAGTCCTCTATTCAATCCCTCCAGGATTATCTCTCAAAGGATGGTTTTAATGGGGATCTTTCTCAAGAATCTGATCTAACCATAAAACATAACAATCTCCTCAATCCTAAATACAACATTAAAATGGATGTGTATAATGATATATGGTTTATATAAGGAGATAAAAACACAATTTTCATTAATTACCTATAGTGAATCAAGATGGCTAATCATCCACTCTCTCTACATAAGTATAGCGACCAAAATCTTGATTAAAAACAAGCTCTCTCTTAGAAAACTGTTACTTTTTTACATGCACCTCTTTAATTACACATCTCTAAATTCAACTCTCATTGAAGATTTCATCCCCAAACTCATTATTAATGAAGAAAGAAAGATGCTCATAGCCTACCTGACCCAAATTGAAATCAAAGATGCAATCTTTCTCCTCAATAAAGGGAGTTCCACAGGCCCAGATGAATTTTCCAATAATTTTTTTCAGTTTTATGGGGATGTTAATTGGCAAGATGATTTATATCTGGTTGTATTTTTCTTCTAGATTTGATCACTTACTCTTGGAATTAACACTTAATTTCATGACTTAATTTATAAAGTGGATAATTCCAATTATATCAATCAAGTCAAGATAGTTTGTTTTGGTCAATACTATCTGTAAGGTGGTTACCAAAATTCTGAATTATAGGCTTGCAAATATCTCAGACAAAATTGCCTCTTGGAATCAATTTCGATTCATCATGGAAAAATATTAAAAACTACATTCTCATAGCCTCATAAGGTTTGAACCTTCTTAGGATTCCACGCAGAGGAGGAATTATGGAAATCAGCTAGACATCAGAAAATCCTTTGACACAATGGCCTATAATTTCATTAGTGAAGTGTTCCAAATATTTGTCTTTGATATAAAATTCATCCTTTGGATAAAATCCATTATTGGTTCTTCCAAAAAAAATTTATATTAAATGGATAAATAGAAGGGTATTTCACTTGTTCAAGGGTATTGAAAAAAATTTATCCACTCTATGAAATTATTTTTCCATTTTTGAAGATTATATTACCCAAAAATTTAATATTATTGTTGAAAAATGTGATCTGAATGCTATCTACACTTCTCGATGTACCATTGCTCCCTCACACCTTATTTGTTTATGATGAAATTAGTTTTTTTCTCAATGAGATAATATAATTATAAAAATCATCAAGAATTCCATTCTCCACTATGAAAGGGTTTAAGAAAAGGTGGTTTGTTAGGGTAAATAATTCCTTTATATTGGGAAGAATTTAAACTCCTCTAGGAAAGGGACAATTATAAATACTTGAGGAATAAGAGAGTGAGATCTATCCTTCAATTAATTATGTGTACCTGTATTTCGGGGTAGTCCAAAAGATTTCCACTTTACTTATCTATTGATCCATAATAAAAGAAATTTATCTTCAAGGAAGGGAAAATCACTCTCAATGTTAGGGAGAGTTTGTCTTATTAAGAACATTCTTTTGGTAAAATTAGTATGATTCTTCATGGATTAATTATGAATTACATCATTAATAAAAATCATTAGCACATTTATGGGGAATTTCATTTGGAGTGGGAGCATCTCGTAGTGGAATGTTTTTACGGTCAATTGGAAATAATGCTGCAAACATTATAATCTAGGGGGGTAGGTAACCTAAATATGAATATATTTAATTAATCCCTTCAAGTTCAATTCATTTGGATGATGAAAAACAGGAGAAAATCCTTGGAGCTCCCCGGTGTTTGAATGATGAATTAGTTAAGGTATGGAAATCGTCATTACATGGAGTCCTTCATCAGGACCAGTTTAAAAATGGTGTTCACTAAAGAGAATAAAAATTCTCATTTTCTAGGAAGAACTAATTATTTAATTAATTTATAGAAATATAATTTTATGGGGGAATCCTTGCTTAGCCTACGTAGATATCTAGATAACGATCCTAATATTATGATTAAATACCAATGGGATAATAGGGATTCCCTCTCAAATGAACTGAAAGATGTTCTATCTAATATGATTTTTATGCCTCTGGATGATTTTTTGGTCTGGGATCCATTACCTAATGGATTTATATTTTATAAATACTTTAAAAAAAATTAACTACAAGAAGCTATTAGTTGAATTGGAGAATACAACACCTGTTGGATTCAACTTTCACACTTCTCCATTCTTTGGGGAGTTCTATAGTGCAAACTACCAGTAGATGATTAATTACATAGTCGAGGAATCACTCTCTATTCAAGGTGAGTATTATATCACCATCATTGGGAATATGTTGATCACATATTCTATTCCTGTAAATCTACTACCTCCTTATGGATTTTTATTTTTGTTAGGTTTGAAATAACAACCTTACATGAGGAAAATATTGATGGTCTCTTGCGTGGGATAATGAAATAGTATATGTATAAATATATTTTAAATATATTTAATGAATCACTTGAAGAATAAATTCATATTATTTTTCATGGGTCAAAAAGGAATTTCATAATGCTACTCCATTATCCCTACATGCTATTATCAGAAAAATTATTAATTCAACCCGTCATGCCAACCAGCTTCAACATGGGAACTACAACAACATTGTTCACAACATGATATTTTTGAGACATCTTTGGATTCCAGGTTTCTACGCCCCCCCCCTCATGGGATTCATGAGGTTTTATTATTTTCTCCTCTGATTGATTGGTTAAAATGATACACTGATGAATCTTCTAATGGGAACCCCAGACCATAGGGATTTAGGGTTGTTTTAAGGGATCGAAATGGTGACATAATTGAATGCTCTTATGGACCATGTGGAAAATTCACAACTCTAGAAATAGAAATGATTTCTTTTATTAAACCAATTCATATGTCTGAAAAATGTAATTGGAATGAATTTTGGTTTTAATGTGAATCCACAACTATTGTAAAAGCCATGACACTTAGAAACCCCAATCATTTATGGAAGCTCACTCTACGATGGATCAATTGTATGAACAACCTATCAATAATGAATTATATTATCACTTATTCCTTTTTAGAGGCTAATGCTTTGGCAGATTCTCTTATCAGCAAAGGATTCATCATGTAAGTCTTCATTCGTTCTAGTACTCTACACCCTAACCTTCTACCAATTTAGTAAAATGACAATTGTAAAATCCCTTATTTTAAGCTATTGTGATTTTGGTTTTTTCTATTCAACAGTCATTGAACTCACTTTTTAAAAAAAAAAAATTAGACTGGTTTTCGTCACATTTTTATCCTTATCCTTTGGTTTTAACCCTTATTTAATCCTTTTAACACATACTGTGATAACATGGAGTTTTCCTATTTAAGGTTTTATATTTTTTCTATAAAATACCAAAATGAACCACAAATAGATCATGGTAGAAATTTTTAACCATATACTAATAATTTTTCTAAATTCAATATTTTTAGAAATTTTATATCATTTAAAAAAATATTTTTTATTTTAAAACATTATTTATGTTAATTTTGAGGCTACTCGATATAATGATTTTCGAAAATATTAAAACAACATGATAATTTTGAATAAAATAAATTAATAAATGTCTAAAATATCAATTTAATCTATAAAATTCATTTATAACATTAATTATATTATATTATATTTATTTTATTAATTTTAGTAACATTTATTTATATATTTCCATTAAAAAATAATTATTGCATCACTATCGTGCCATCATTTATGGTAATTATTCTCTCAGTAAGAATTTATAATAAATTACCCTAATACTGATAAATATTTTATATTTAAAATGAATATTTATAGTGGAACATATCTTCTATATGACCCCTTATTACAAATATATATATTTATAAATAATATGATTGTGTAATATTTGTATTTCCATTAAATAAAATTTTATTAATGTCATGATCACTTATAAATGGAGTCTAAAGGCCATATATTAGAGAAAGTAAAGATTATGGATGATATTTACTCATCAAATAAAATTATGGAATTAGTTAGTGCCATTTTGGAATACTTATCATATTATTTTCCCCTTTATTACTTGATTTTGTCTCCAATTTACCCTTTACAATGGTTATAAAAATATCCAATCATAATATATTTATGTGAAAAAAATTAAAATGGACCTATTTACTAACTTTTTATATTTTGAATCCAAATATGGAATCCATTTTAAAAATTATTTTTAAATAATTTTCAGAAATTAATTTAAAATTAAATTTATAGACAGGATGAAATGATGGGATTTTAAAGTAAAAATGTTCAAAATCTTGAAATGATTTTATATAAATTATTAATGTGGGATTTATTATAATGAACCAACTTGGACTAGTAGAGATAAAATTTATCCAATTTTAATTTAACGTAAATTCTATTTAATATTATAAATTATAAATTATATAGATGAAAAGTCATTTTTCAGTTAAAATAAAATATATTTTACTATTTGTGAAAAAATTAACACTATCATAAAATTACTAAAAAATCTACATAAAATAATTTTTACATCCAATTCATGAAATAAATTTTTATTTTTCCAAATATAATTTATAAAAGATTCAAATTTTAGTTTAAAACAAGTGTGCCCTTAAAAGGATACAAAACCACCATTTGAAAATATAGCTTCTTATTATCTTATACCTATCAAATTTATTGTATAAATGTAAAAAAATATTATTTCATATATAATATATAAAATTCATCATACGGTTAATAGTATTCATTCCCTCAAATTTAATGTCTAGATAATAATGATCACATAAAAAAATTTCATTTTTCATTTAAGTTTAGTGTTGCATGAAATTTATGTTATTGAAGATAATAAATTTTAAAAAAGACTTGCTATAAAATGTTTGGTGTTTACACCAACCGTCCCAACCTATTGTATAACACCATATTTTATAATTCCCACTAAACAATTTTGAGTCAACCAGAATTCCCAAAAACATATATAAAACATATCACAAGTTCTAAGGACTTACACATCCATTAAACAGCAATTAGAATAACATGTTGATGAACCCAATGATTCAGGATACCTATATTTCAATGATCTATGCCAAATGGACCTAATATAAATTATGAACCATTTACCCTTAATCTACAGTCTAAACTACCACAACATTTGGACTTCTATAGTTATCTTATTCGTCATACTATGAGTCAACACCTTCCTATTTTTGAATTTTAGGTTCATCTAAAAATAACAAGTGGTCAATAACACCTTATGGATCCTATATAGTTTGAAAAAGACACAATAGTCCAACTATTTAACTATAATGAGTGAAATCAATACCAATATAAATCCAAAACATTTATAAGCCATATAATCTAGTCGTGAATCATTTATCTATAATAATGAAATAGTCAATAACATCAAATTAATCCTAGAAATAAAATATCAACACTTTTAATGATCAACACCATAAATAATCACACAAACCATTACCAACATGTTAACATAGAACTATGTTATCCATTTTTTCAGGAAATTTATTTCAGTATCTAGCATCATCAGGAACAAAAAACTATAGTTTCTATTATCATACCAACCATGTCATAGCAGGGTTATCCACACCATTTCACATAGGAGACTACCGACCAATATCTACATGGAAGAATAAAAAATATACATAGTACATAACTAGTCAATAGTGTATAATCACACTCATGAATATTTACAATGCATCACATAAAATATTTATAATTACGATTAAATTATAAACAACTTACTATATACTCATATGTGGACACTCATAAAATAACACCCACTAATTCAAGATAAAATGTTGAGAATCATAAATCAATATAAAAAACCAAAAAATTGAGATAAACTGCCTTAAATAGTGATAAATTACTAGGTAGTGAACTAAATTGATAAATGGAAACTGTGGAAGGATAAACATACTCCACACTAACCATAAAAATGATCCAATTGAAATTACTTCAATGTAAAAGTGAGAGGTCTCTTGCAAGAGATAAAAATAAAAGGAGGGGAGAAGGAACATCACCGACTACTTCTTGGTGAGATTGAATTTCCCATAATTCCTAAATTTATTTTTAAACAATTAATTACTTTATTTTCATTAATTAATGATTCACATTATAAACATGGTTTAACATGATGAAATAGTTGAGGTAGGTCACACTATACTTTTCATGACTATTTCACATCATAAAAAAATGAAGACAATGTGAAAGGCATGAGTATAAAAAATTTTAACTAAAAACCCATAATTTTGTCCTAAATATCATACTACTTCACTCCCAACCACTAAATCCTTCAATAATCTATAAAATACATGGGTTTTCATAAAAACAATTATATGGTGAAAAAAATTACTATGTCTACGAGTTTTCGAATGACATGTATACGGTCAAGTACAAGTGTGGAATCCCTGAGAAATTATTTAGAATAAACTATGGTTTTCAGGAGGAGTGAATCCCTTTGAGAGTGTATATGAAGGATTATGGGATTCCTTGAGTGATTGATATGAGGAGTGATTTAATCACTTGTGGTTTTTTTGTTTGGGCGGATGTAACAATTGGATTCATGGGGACATTAGATTCCAATTGGGTTTTAATTGAATATAATATTTGGTTCCATGGTCATTATGTATAGGGTGTGTAGTGAATAAATAAAATATTCTTGTTATAGAATGATGATTTATTATTGGGTGATCACATGGTTAACCTTAACAGGAGTTATATCACACAGTTTTATTTGGGAAAAACCAATTTTTATAATTTTTTTTATTAGAATGTGATGGATGACTATATAGTTTACTGGAATGAGACTCAAGGATTTACATGTTTCTATATGTGAGTGGATAATATTTTTTATGTGACTAGATCATATGTGAGTTTGTTCATGTTTTTTAGATTTTTTGATGAATGATAGTTTAATATATACTAGTGAGAGGATTCTTCAAGGATTTCTCTATTTTTATTAGAGAGTGAGTGGTGGCATGGATTTTAATGTAAAACTTTGGATTTAATGGAAAATTAATTCATTGATTTTGTGAAGTAATTTTTTTAAATAGATCATTGAGTGGGATATATAATGATAAACTCTAAAACTTCTAGGTTCTAGGTTAAACTGTGTTGTCTGGTGGTGTTGTGATTGTGAGTATATCCCTTTTTACTTTTCGGATGGATCACTCATTAAACATGAGTGGTTTTGGAAAAATATCACAGTTAAGGTGTGATCAGGGGAAGAAATATGGATTTAACATCTTGTTTATAGATTGAGGACCAATTAATTTGGTGATACCCCTATTAATATGGTGGTCATGGGTTTTCATGAGTGGTGGAGTTAATCCATTTTATAAGAGAGGTACATAAATAATGGAATAGAATTAATTATAATGGTTAATCAAATCATGGGATTTGAAAGAGGCTATTCCATTTGAGATGAGTATGGATTGGAAGCATAGATATAATTGAAATGTTTGGACATTATCTATGTTAGTTCATGATATGTAGGGTAATGTAAGATATATTTTAGAGATCACTCCATTGGTTATTTGAGTTTTTAACCATCATTTCTGGTGCATTTTTGTTACTAGGAAGGGGGATTTTTATTAGGACATAACATGTTTGGGGGTCAATGCTTTCCTGCTATATCTTTGGTAAAAGATGGTTGGTTACTAAGAATCATTAAATTCAGCAATTTAATAATACTTATCTGTGGGAGATTATGTGTTTTAATTAAATGAAAAAGTTCATAAGGATAGTCTGATAGTGAGGAAAATAACTTTTGTCACTGGTTCATACCCACTGTGTTCTATGGTCTTTTAGTATGGTGAATCCAATATGTAGTGGTCGAGATGGCATGTTTATTCATGTGTATATGTAGGTCTTAGTTTTTATTGTTTATTTAGATAAATTTATTTTTTATAAATATGTGGTTTCAAACAAATTATTTATATTTTTTGCAAACTAGGGATAAAAAGTTATATTATCAGACAGTGTTTCGGATCATAGAGACGTCAGTACCCATGAGAAGATTATAAAAGTAGATTTGGTTAGCTGAGGAAACAACCATAAAGTTATACCATGTGATTGATTATATCATTAGTGCCTGTGTCTGAAATAATTTTAAAATTATACATAGAATTAATGAATCATGATCTCCTAGTCTGATGAAATAATGAAATGTTAGCTTGGGTTTTTTTAGAGAGAATTTCTATTCCATTACATAGAAGTTTTTTATCATTGGATTCACTATAGTGATGTGAATATCACATTAAGAGCATTTTCCATGATGCACCTATAATATTATATTTCTATTAATAATTAATTTTAGGAAAATATACTATAACCTGATTTTATATATAGATGGGGGATTTTTTTATTCTATTAGAAATTAGTAATGAGGAGTTGTATCATAATTTCATCCAAGGATTGGAAAATGAAAGATTCTTTTAGGGGCTTGTTAGGCATAATATGTCTCATGTTTGCGTGTCTAAAATGAAATAGGAATATATGGGTTATTAATAAAAAAGTTAATTTTAATATTATATTTAAGGTAGAGGTGAAACATAACCCTATACCATAAGGGATATACTGTGATGGGTTCTTATGTTTATGATATTACATGATACCTAATAGGGATTTTCTTCTACAAAGTTCCACGCACTGAGAGGGTGGTGTTTTAAAAGGCCTCTGAAGTGGAGGATATATCAAAAGGCAATGATTTACACTTCCACAGGTAGCCATGAGGTTGTTGATTTCATTATGGGGTTTGGGGTTTCATCACAACCCATTGTTTTATGGTGTAATGAAACATTTTTGGCGAAGCGTTGCACTATGATCCAAAAATTTCAATCCATAATCTTCCAAATATATATTATTTTTGGAAAAAATGATAAGACATATATTCCAAATCATCCCCTAACATGATTTAGATAGAAATTGGATTTCAAAGGGGTTATTAGATCAAATTATTCCCTCACTCTTCTTCCAAATGATTACCATATAACATGATGCATTGGATGTATTTTTTATACTGTAATGAGGTAAAGTATTCAAATTTATCCTTCTTTCAATATATCTATTGTTTTTGAATTACTGGTGGTGTATCGAGCCAATGGTTTCAGTGTTAATTTTACCAAATCATAATGTAATAATCATGATATGAAGGGGATTTGATCTGTGGTTTCTTAAGTGCGCTAGGTGATAATGACCACATGTTGTCTCACATTGTCTCACTAAATAAAAATATTCCAATGAGTTTCATAGATATATCACTGTTTTCTTTTGAAACTATGAACTAGTTGGATTATAGTTGATAAGAATTTCATTTTTAAAGGATTAATGTCTTTGAAATGGATCATATGCATGGTTTTGGTCATAGTGTCATTGTGGGGGGAATATAATTGATTTTCAATTGATTACATAATATATTTTAAATTTTTTTATTGATTATATCATTTTTATAAAAAATGTAATATTATTAGGTTTGAAATATGATCTCATTTCATGGATGATATTTGTATCATGCTTGAAATATTCTTGTATGGTAATGGTTTGTGGCTTTTACTATGATATTGTGGTAGGTGGTACATAAAATTATAAAACAATTTTCTTGATTGTGAATTATTTTAAATGTGTGTGAGAATAATTATTGGTTCATATAGTAAGGTACTAAGGGAATTATTTTTGTAGGGAATTAGAAGTGGTTGATCTTCCTAAGTGTTGAGAATTTTATTATATGATATTTAATAAAATTGAATCTTCAAGATACAATGTCTCTATGATGGTAAATATTGATAGAATGTATGAGTAGACTGGAGTAAATATCTGGGTCGAGATGTGGTTTTGGTTGCTATAGTTTGACCTTATATGGATATTGTTGTGGGAATTAATAACATTGGACTAGAATTGATGGGAGAGATGGTTGTCATTCTCATGTATAATTTTGAATACCCTTTGATGTTGGATTAATATCTTTGTGTGTCTTGTGTATGGGATATGCCATTGGGTCTATGTGAGTTGTTTTAGGGAGGGCATCTTCCATCTCCTAGAATTTTGTTCTCTCCAAAAGGAGATGAGTTATGGGACCCATTTATGGGCCATGAGGATCTGTTGATTACCTAGAAAAAAGTTTGAATAAGTGCCTCAATATATGCTCATTGTATGGACCAAGGGGATCATGATAAAAATATTGATATTGAAATTAGAATGGAGATATTCATCATATCTCGAATAATTTGGTATATTCTGTCATATGGTATAGTTACCCTGCACCATGTCAAAACCATGTTGTAAGAATGTATAGTGACTAGTTTTGGTCGGAGTAATAACATATATAATCTTATTGTGGTGATGGTGATGAAAATGACTTCAATATAATGTATATATGTGATCGATTCAGTCTTTAGGGGATTACATAACAAGGATTTGTGGGGGTTGTAATGTGTTTTTAGGTATAAGAATAGTTCATGATTTTTTAGAATTGACATTCATTCTATGTATATAATGTATTGATGTAATGGGATTATATACGTGAACTACGGTCTGGGGAAGTGATCCAATGGTGTGCATATGGGATGGGATATATTCCATACTTATTTCAATGTGATTAAGAATGACGTTAATATTATGCTTCATAATTAGACATGATTATATTCCTAATCTAGATTTAGAGGGTGATGGAATATACATCCCTATGTAAGAGGGTATTAGTCTAAGATATGATTGTGAGGTCCACCCTGAGTGAAATGGTAGTAGTTCATGTGATGTATAATGATTCTTGAATCAGGTTCATTCCCTTTGTAAGTGGTTGTTTCCATTTACTACCTTGAGTAAGGTACTATTATTTTAGGATGTGATTTTTAGACCCACCTGGAGTGAGAGGGGAGTGGTAGATGTGTCATGGGATCTAAATGGATATGAGTCCTCAACATAAGTGAGAGGGTGTTTTCATAGACCACCATAGTTGAGGAGGTATTGTACTAGGATATGATTATTATACCCTATTATGAATGAGATAATAGATCTTGTGACAATGTATGAGGTGTTTGAGGTTTTCCATAAACCATTCCCTGAGTGAGAGGGTTGTTGTTATGGTGTGGTATGACAGCTAAACTGGGCCACAAGGTATGGGTTGGGGTTTGTTTAATGAGGTGACTTATTCATCCTAAACTATCTTATCTATGTTGGTTGTGGTGTCATGGTTTTCTGGCAAGAAAATAATGTTTAAACACACATGATTATATGATATTGTATTTATATTCCATTTTTCTACATGTGCACAAATGTATATGATATAATACTTTAGGTGAAATTTTTTTAACCCTACTAATATGATTCCCTTACATCTAGTATGGTATCTCATGTGTACGAACATTCCATATGTTTTATTTTAAGGTCATTGATTGTACTGTTTATTTTTCTTGAGTATTTGTACAAGGTTTTTTAGTATAGTTGAGGTGTATCTTGGGGTGTAGTGGATCCACCTTGTATATTGTAATCATTTTTAATTTTTAGGTGATTAATCATGTGGGTGATCAATTTTGATGTCTTAATATACAACAAAAAAATATATTTTTATAAGATGAGTGTTATTCATTAATTTATGTGTTAATTTTTCTATAATTAAACATGAACATACACAGTTATGAGATATTTGGTTTGGGTTGGATATTTTATTATTAAGTCTGGTACTAATATGGAATGTATATTATCCCAATTATTGATCATAGAACATATGCATCGGTCAACTTCCCTCTGGAATATTGTTTTCGGTGGTTTAGGTATAGAGGTTCACCAGCTGGGGCATTATATGTGTGATTTTATCTAGGTCATTACATGCTCAAAATTTCCCAAGGGATCCCATGTGAAATCTAATAATTCCACAGAACTGATATCTTAACAGTTCAAGTATAGTTGGATGGATTATCCTTCTCATGGGAAAACTAAAACTAAGGATTTTCCATAAATGTTGTGGAATATCTTAGAACTATGCTTAGTATAATATTTTTTTTACATTTTTTGTGATACAAAAAAATATAGAGCTATTCTGGTGAAATTAAAATCCATTATATTTATTAAATCGTCATTAGATATTTATTTATTTGATATATTTATTTCATGCAATTTTATATCTATAGATTTTGTGGATTTATTACATATTATATCATAAAATATTCTGTTATTGATGAAAATATGAAAAAAGCTTATAAGTATGAAATTATATGGATTTTATTTTCCTAATTTCACATTATAAATATATAAAGTGGAGATAGAATGTGATTTTTGTAATTATTAAATAGACCCATGTGACATCATACATAGGATTGAATTGACGGTAACATTCAATGTCTACATGGACAATTATAACTATAGTTTTATATTTATTTCTATTGATGGAAATTTAAATTTATTTCAATTTGAAGGTGAAATAATATCAATACAATCTGGCCCTCCTCTCCTTGAGATTAGAAATTTTATATGTCAAAAATTATCTCAAATAATAATTGTAGATGTGTATAATTTAATAAAAGGCCTTCTTGCAACTATTATAGTCATTCCAAGAGAATTTCTTGAGGATATGTCTTGGTAACCATTATAGGGGAAATATAAAATCACAATTGATCTATTTATAAGGACACAATCTATATATATTTCAACAAATCATATAACACTATAATAACAAAATGATTATAAGATTAATAAAACAAACCTTGAAGTAAATGTGTTTATTGATCCATTAGTGTCTCCATTTTTGTATCAATTTTATACTAATAAAAATTCCAATGAATGTATACACAAATGCACTAAATTTTTGATTGTTAATCTAGAGGGTAACAACATTATATTACCTTTTGAAAATATTTATAACTTTATTTATTAGATTATTTTCAAAAATTGGGTATTTATTTTTGACCTCTAGTTACGATATCAACTCAATGGGATGGAATCTGATAATTCCAATACAATATTATATAGTACGTTTGGAAACATTGATTACATTGTTATGTTTTATTGATTTTTCAATGCCCGTATAATATTTATACTGCTTATAATACATCGATTCCTATACTACCTCAACACGTTCATAATTGAATTTATGGATGACAATTTACTGCATTTAGTGACATATAAGGTTAATGATTATAATTTAATTATTGTGTTGGGATTTATACATGTTCTAAAATATTATTTGAAATAATCAAATTAGAGATTTTGGACTCAACAAGTTAATTCATTTTATCATTTGGTGTTTCGATATGAATTTTTGATTGATCTTTAAACTGGAATATGTATTTTCTCATGGGGAGATCTATAGAATTATATTGAGATATATATCTTATTACATTTAGTGGAATAATATTTATAGTTTGTGAAATAATTATTAAATAAAGTATCCCATTTAGTGGATGAAACTCACAATTGAGTGAAATTTAAATATATTTCTATATATTATGAATCATTTGATGAGACTAATTGTAAGATTAAAATAGATCATGTCCTTGAAATTCATGGGAATTAAAAAATTTATGTTTTATATTATGATGCATTGGGTATAGTGTTTTTATTATTTTTAATGATACATGATCACATTGGGCTTATAATTCTCATCTTTTACAACCACATGAAATGTTGTACTAAACAAATAAGCATGAATTTTTTTTATTATGTATGATTAAATATATTAGTTGAATTATATCTTTTTTAATATTTTACAATGTATATAATCAAAAAAATTATGTGTTAAATTTTCTAAAAACATAATTTAATCTCATGAAAAGGATATAGAAAGAATACATAATGAATTTCAATTCAATATCATATATAAATATGATAATGTAAATCAGTTCAAGAATGTATGAAACAAAATTTTATTATTTATAAGAGTAAATGAATATGAAAATGAGTTGATCTTTAAGGAAATTTTCACAAAACATTTTCTTGTGGTGAAATATTAGTGAGAGGTGATGTTTTTAACTTATTCATAACTTATACCCAATCCTTTGAAAATGATTCTTCGACAAAAAATAAATGTGTCAAATTTAATGGTTATATGATAAAAAAATATATGGTGGGGAACTACTATTGATTGTTTTATCTCTTAGGATCATGTTATTTAAAGCTGGAATCATAAATTATTCTTATTATCATTGAGGAAGGATAACTAGTAGTATTGCCTTAATATTTAATATAATTCTCATTTAGGGGGTTAAAAAATGTTTTGTAATATGATATATTTTATTTATTTCTATCTTATGAGAAATAATGTATCTAATTATGAGTAATGATGATTAAATCTTGATCAAGTTATTGTGGGGTATCAAGAAAATATTGACATGTTGTAATAACTACTTATTCCTCTATGGAAGTTGAATACGATATCCATGAACTTGATAATTGAATTACCTCACACTCCTCTGGTTATGAATTATATTTTTTTGATTACATGTTAACAAACTTAATCAAACCATTTTATTTTAATTAAATAATTTAACATGGATCATGGATATTGAAAAGTACAGATATATAAAATTATGAAACTTCATGAGTTCCTTCAATTCTAATTTTTGATTAACACCCTTTATTATCCATGAAATTATTGAATTTAATTTAAGATGATATAAGAAGTTTGGTAAATTTGTTAATATCAAGTCACTCTAAAAAATAATGGTGAAATATGAGGGAAAAAACTGTGGAATATTTTCTCTATTCTTAAAATAATGATTTTGGGGGATAATGGGACTACCACAAATCATTGGTTAAATTTAAAAATAATGATAACTACTAATATTTATGTAAAATTACTTCTCTGTAATACTTGAGTGGTGTACCATATTTATTTCCCATTTTTTTTCTCAGGTTGTGGTGAAATAATTAATGAGACTAAGAATTGTTTATGAAATAATGGAAACTTTAACTTATATATAAGTATTTAGGGATGAAATAGAATCACTAGAAGTCATTTGTTGATCTATTTCACATAACACCATAATTATTAGTGTATGGTTGAGTATTTATTTAAAAAAATCTTAATTGGGAAATTAAAGATTATGGATATAATGTAATATTATTAGTAAGAGTAAAAAACCATTTTAGGTTAATGAAAATATCATGAAGATCATATATCGTGTGCATATTCTAACATAGTTGATATCTATTCATGTTGCCTTCCTTGTATCATTTACATTTAAATTTGGTATTATTCCTTCTATTGGTGACCATTAAAAGTATTTTCATTTAGAACAAAATGAAATTTTTTTCCAGTAGTCGATCAATATAATTGACCATTAAATTAATGTTATATAAGGCTATATTTTTTTAGTTAATGTTTTAATGAACTAAGGGAAATAAAATAAATCCAAAAAATCAATTTGGGAAATGATAATTAGGAAGAAATGATATAAATACATCATTGATCAACAATATATATAGGTTTATTCAACTGTAAGAAAGTGATATAGTGGGGGGAATTATAAAACACTAAATTTTATTTTCAACTATTAAATTTTTTATAAAGTGGTTATATCATTTTTCTGATGTTTTGGTCAACAATTTAATGTATTATAAGTTATTTTAAACAATAATGGGTTAGTTTTATAAAGAAAAATATGGTTATTATTTTTATCAATGAAATGTTATTTTCTCTAATTCATGACTAAGAGATTCATGGACTGTATTCATGATAATCATGGAAATTTATCTATCCCAAAAACCTTTTTATATTTTATGTTTTTTATGAAAATACGAAAAAAAATAGATGGAATCAAATTATACTCCGATATATCCCTAAAACATCAAGAAGTGTCCCCACATTCTAATACCCATAGAGTTTCCCCTTATTTAATAATTTCATAATAAAATATAAATTTAGGTGGATAATTTCATCATTTTTCTTGCTCAATTACTCTTTATGGTTGATATTATTCCTTTATCATCCACATTTCTATCCATTAATGACCTTGGTGACCTAGGTTTTTTATTTTATTAAATTTATTTTTGAATTTTGATTTCTATGGATCCCAATTATTTTATAATGTATCTATATAATCTCTTATCGTGAAATGAAAACAATTTCCAAAGGAATTAACATTATATGGTTGATAACTCTATGTGACTTTTTTGAATCCTTGGATTCTTGGTGTTTTAATGTTTTATTGGACCTAAACATGAGGTTTCAGTATAAATTTAATGAAATTTAACTATTTTTATATTTTTATATTGGATCTCTCGATTGATAAAGAAAAAGTGTCATTAAAATTATGTATTTGGTTTCAAATTAAAATTATCATAGGATGTGTTTATTGTAACCCCAATATTGTTTTATCTTGAATTAGTTTCACATGATTTATTAAAATGGTTAATTATGAAATATAAATTATTAAATAAATTTTTCTATAATGGAATTCATTTGATAATATGATTTTATAAACTGTCAAAATATTTTTGATTTACTGAAGCATCAAAGGAATCTATGGGTAATTATGTTGGAAGCATTGAAAAGTACCAATAAAAGGTATTTTATATGACTCTACCTAGATATCCTACATATAAATTATGAGACCACAAATATGGGAGGACTAATTTACTACGAATAGGTTACTAGTTATATTATAGGCCTCATTAGAGATTATAATGTGACTCCAGGTAGAATTTTTTTTCCATGTAGCTGTTTATGATCGATGACTGGGAGATGATGTAGTTTAATGAGACAAGGATTCCATTAACATAGAAACCATTACTTTTGTTAATATTAATCATGGATTTAATTAAAATATGTTGGTGTACTTATTACACACACACACACACACACATATATATATATTATCTCACATGCACCCCTTTATGTTAAATTTTTCTATTTTGATTAATCTAAATAAATAACGTTTATGTTATATCATCATGATTAAATATTTATCATAAATCAAAATATAAGGTTAATTATTATCATTAAAACATATTGGTAATAAATTTTTTCATAAATGTTACACAAAATATATGCCTTGAAATCCCATTGGGTAAATTTTATCACACCCAGCATACACGATTTGAGAGTATATAGTAACTTATTTTCATGTCACTAGTAACAAAATTGGGCCACCATGTGACAATATATTAATGATAACAATTTACAATAACATGTATGGGGTGAAAGAATAGAAGATTTTTATCAATTGTATATGGGTTGTATGATATGTTTTTTTTGTTTACATTTTGATAGTTACTTACACATATAATAATTATATTATATCCAACCTAATATTTGTTTTTCTCTCATTATGTTAATATATGAAATATTTTAGGAAATTTTTTATATTAAACATTAATTCTATTTATTATGGGTTTATTTAACCTTGTGGATTTGGAGCTGTTTTCATCATCTTATTTAATGTTTTTATAAATATAACATCCAAAATACTTTTTTATTACGAATTACATACATATATAGGGGTAGATATATCAGGTTCATGGAAAATAATCCAATATCTTTTAATGAAAATTAGGAAAAAAAATACCAAATTTGTATGTTTGATGACTTGGAACTATATTGTAGTACGTGGTGATTAGTAACGTGATTCATGCCTTGTATCAGGCATGAATAGGTATGAGGATGGGGTAATATTGGTTGGTTATTCACAAAGATTTACTTCATATGTGTTAATAATGTGAAACTAACATAAAATTATTTAAAAAAATATATTTTTCTATTGGGTTTCCATTATAATAATGTAAATTTAATTAATGATAAAAAATTATAAAAAATTTAAGGATATAAATATATTATTAAATTGATAGTCTATAGATTATAATTTTATCTTATTTTAATAATTTTATTGACCATAGTTGTTATTTACAATGATAAAATTTAAATAATTTTAATCACCTCATACATAAGTGTCATAACTAGGTTGAAACTACCATATAAATAACATAAATATAATTATAGAGATTAAAGGAAAATAAAAAATATTATTAAGAAAAATAAATTTTTGCAATAATATTTTAATTTGATTTCTTTTTTCTTTTTATAATTAATGAATATTAGAAAAGATATTAAAAATTATTCACCTTAAAAATATGTTTAAACCATACTTAAATTAAATTTCTTATTAAATTATTCGGTTATAAATAAATGAGGATGCACATCATCAAAATTATCTCAAAATTCCTACTATGATTCTTTTTATTATTATTAGAAATGGTATTTTTAATTTCCAAAATTGATATTATATAAATATTTTCAGTATAAATTAATTTAAAATGATTAAATTATTTTGGGATGAATTATGGAATGTGAGGAAAATGATTATTTTTAGATTTTTGGATTTAATTTTTTAATTTGAGTTTAATAATAACTAGATATTTTTGGAATAAATTAAAATCAATTATATAATATCATTTTCATCATCATTATACCCAAAAAAACCATTTAATAAATTTTATCCTTTTATCCAAATCACTTTAGACATGATACGCCATGTGTGAAATATTAGTTGATGCATAAGTGTTGGGTAAATATTTCATAAGAACATGGGTTAACCTTTTATCATATAGTTTATTTTTTTGTAGGAATTAATTTTTCTTTTAACTACTATATATTGAAAAAATTCCTATTTTAAGCTTAATAATATTGAAAAAAAATTAAACTGTATTGAAAAATTATTTTAAAATATATATGTTCTCTGGATAAATTTCATTATAAAAACACTAATAAAATTAAATTTATCAAGAATAAAAATTATGAAATTCATTATATTATATATTATTATATCATATAACAGAATTGTGTTACAAAAAAATAATTTTTTTCACATACATACCATATTATATGAAATTTTACCATATTAAACTATTATAAAATCTATTTTTATAATTTTATAATCCATAAATTTATTGACACAACCTATTTATAAAGTGTTCAATAATAATATTAAACCAATTATATAAAATCAATTAACTATATACATTAATATGTTATGTCTAAGAGTGAAATAAATTATATAAATACACTTTAAATTATTGTTTGTGAAATTAACTAAATTATATAAATAATAATTTTTATATTTTGAAATTACCATTGAATACATTAGTTTAAATAATTTATTAAAATATACGATTTTAATGGATATATAATTTATAATTTAAAAAATATATAACTCGTCATATAATTAAATTAAATCAATGATGATCACATAATGGAAATATTTTTATATTTTTTACCCCTAATAGTTTTTAAAAAAGGCCTTTATGGGTTGTATACATCTTATATTTATCTATGTTGACATTCCCTCTTAATATTTCCTAGATTCTCATGGAAGAATATGAAAATAAAAATAATATAATTATATTAATATTAATATATAATTTTGATTAACTACAAATTTCAAATATTATTTAATATATATATAGCTTTAATAATTTCAATTATCTCACGTGTTAAAATACTCATTATTTTCATAAAAACATTCAGACAAAAATGTTAACTCACATTAACTCATGTGGTATAATTTTTTTTATGTATTTAAAATAGATATAAAATATGTTATCACATGAAAAACCCACTTATGAAAATGATACACTATGATAAACATACGAAATATTCTCTCAACATTATAATCATTATAATAAAACAACTATTATCTATATAATATATTTCCAACATAGTGACATCAATATATCATAATCCTAAATATAAAATGCATTTTAGTAATTTCATTTCCAAATTTTGAGGAAGAATTTAAAATAATATTTTATAAGTGATTATGAAATTTATAATATTACTCACAATTTTAATTAAATAGTACGAAATTATCATTAATAATATAATTATTGTTAAAATTATATTTTATTATAATAATAAATTATATAAAATACATTAAAATTATAAATCATAAGTAAGAATGTAATAATAGGTCTTGATTTATTTGTGATAAATATATTTTTTATTTATTATATTAAATAAAATTATATCTTCTTACAATAAAAATAATATAACATAAAATAATCATTGATCCCCAGTACAATATTCTATATTTTCTATTATGTATATCTAAAAAACTGATAATTAAACAAATATCTTTGTGACAATTGAAAAATATTGTAAAACTAGGTTAATTACAACAGCATTGTTTTATGTTCATATCGTGTGTTGTGGAATTCTTGATTGATGATGTTGGAATTGGAGAAGTCAATTCATTGGGGATTTATGAGGTATATGAAATGTAATATATCATTCTAAATATTGGGCTGGAAACCTGAATTATAATCATTGTAACCTAAGGACTCTTCTCTATGAACATAAATAAGTATAACTTCTTACGGTCTCACATTTCAATTATGGGAATGATTTGTTGGTTTATGTTTTCATAAAAACATTTGACAAATATACAATGTAAAAGAAAAAACAATAAAATATTATAAATAATAAATGAGAAACACTGAAGATTCACATTAGTGTGTGATTAAGTTATATTACTTGGATGTATTTTCTATAAATAAGTCAATAAGGACTAAATGAAATATATACTCAAATTGGGTGATTAAAATAGATCTCAATGAACAAAATAGACATCAAATACTACGATTTATTTTTTATGTTGGATATATAACATCTTATCATATGTGACACTAAAATAGTTCCCTTGTTTTGTGTTCTAGGTAACATCAAATGCATATCTCGTACACTTGAGGCTAATAACTATCTAAAATGGTATAATAATAATAAAATTGGTATATTATACCCTTTATATCATTAGTGATGAATGGATGAAATAATTAATAATATAAACGATGGAAGAAAATTAAGTCTATGATGTATAATAATAAAAAATAACATGGTTAATACCAAATAAATATGCATGCATGAACACATAGATCCATCAATAAAAATATGTCAATATAATATAGGTAAGACCAATAAAGGATAAAATAAATAGATGACCCAACAACAGAAGGTATCCCAAGAGCATGTTGAGTCATCACTCCAATTCCATATCCAAACACATATTTATGAATCATAAAATAATAATAAAACAATATCGTAACCATATTTTAGGAAATCATTCATTGTACTAATTGAAAACCCTAATAGGTTGTGACTAAAACATAGAAATCCATCATAAATGCATTCTAATGATATTATAGTAATTAAATAAATGATGAAGAAATGTATATGTATAAGAAATAAAACATAAATAATAAATCTAATCATTTTGGGATGAGGTTCCTAAAAAGGAACTTGACTAACCAAACATACTTTGACCTAATAAAGAATGTGTTTGAAAAAATTCCCTCACACACACACAAACATATATATATATATATATGAATATAGGTAAACATATATATTTTATGATATAAATGAACTGGAGAGAACCAAAGTTGTAAGACCAACACATCTAAATAAAGATAATATAAAACATTTCTCATATAGAGGGGCATAGTACTCTGCATTTAAATAATTGATATGTTGAATTATTCCTGAAAATACCAGTCAATTATGTGAAGTGGCATGTCCAATAGCCAATTCAGGAAATGTGAAGCTTCATATCCAACAATCCACAATGTTGTGAAATTATATATCCAACATCCAAGACCAAGGGGGTACTAAAAATAATATCCTATAATACTATCCATGGACTATGAGTAATAATCTCTTGTAATCCATTCCCACTTTCCCAATAACCCTCTATATATGGATTTCTATAACATTCATCCGATTTAGATCTCACGGAACTACATGGAATCATTTCAATGATTCATTTAATGTTTAAAAACAATCACTAAAAATATCCATTCCAATTTATTACTCAATCAATACATTATATAATTTCATTCATGTGTGACATGAAGGGGAAAGTGACATGGTCTTATTATTTATTGGACAAACTTATGTTGTCCGAATATATCTTAGTTCTTATGTTATTTTATAATTTTAAAAAATCCATGTTCTATTCTAACATATTTTTGTTAAGTGTTTCAAATTAAAATTTTCCAATTTATTTAAATTAAAATTAATATGTAAGTGATTATATTATGAGGAATGAATTGTACGTTTTACGAAAAAATATTTTATCATATGAGAATCAGATATAATCCACATTTTAATAAGTTTTACAAAACTCCTTGTGAAGAGTTTATATTATTATGAATGATAATATCATAAAAAAATAATGGACTAATAACAACATATTTTAAATTTAGTTATCATATTACTAAGAACAAATCTAAGCTAATTCTTTATATTTTGAAAAGGATATTCTTATATCATTTTCGTACGAGATCCCAAAGATGTTGAGAGAGATAAATATCACATCATGGTAACATATATAATCTTATGCAGAAGAATTATACTACATAGAATATAATATGGTTTTACTGAAATATATAATTTATTAGAGAAAGTATCATAAGAAATAATCATACGATGAATAGTACAATCAGTTGAATATCTTAAGAAGAACTATCAATTATAAATAATTCCATTATTACTATTGTAATCTCTAGATAAGTCAATTAAAACTTTTGGAAATTATTAGAAAATAGATTATCTATTTAAGTAATTTTATATTTGTATAGTATTATATTTTTCTATTAATTGAAAGATCTGATGAACTTGATGATTTCTCCCATTTATATTGGGGAATTATTTTCTATAATTAGAAGGAATGAAAATATTTATCTTATAGAATGTATTATAGACTGTTCATCTGATTACCCACTTGAACATTGATATTATATAGTGTGATTAACGTTTATAGATAAGATAAAACATGAACAGTTAATTACTCCATAAAAAGAGATAGATGCGATGAAGTAATAGAACATAGGTATATACAAATTACCTAAATCCCCTTTCATCAAAATTATAAAACAAAAATTATTGTTTTTTTCTTAAAATGTTATCAGTTTCACTTATAATTAGTTCATGTTACACCTTGAATACTATAATCATCTCAGAAAGTATCTTTAACAATTATCAGTTGCTTCTTGCAACTTTGTGCTTTAACCGATCTTCAATACTTTATTGATTTTATTTTGATAACACTCATTGTAGAGATTGTGTTAAGACCTTAGATAGGTCTGGTAGAGGGGGAGGCCAGTAAACAAATTATATACCATTATAATAATTTATGGAAACTTTTATATAGATGGGATTCCCCGGTAAAAGTGTTGTTATAATGAAAATCACCAAAATCATTGAGTATAATATTGGTGAGTAGATTTGGGTATTTATATTCCTGAAAACACTATAAATATCATGTGTACAATATCTATCCATTCTATTTTTATATTTTCATAACAAATTCTTATTATGGCATAGATTTTAACTCCCATACATGAAGAGGGAGGCTTCTTATAAGAAAAATTTAGGAACTAATCTCACCCTCCCTTAGAGTTTTTAGTTAGACATGCTTTGCGAATTGAATTTTTATTAGTTTATATAACTCTTTATTACACAAATATTAAAATTTAAAGTCAAAATATCTGTTTCCGAATGGATGAAAATTGAGAATATATCCAAATGGTTAGATCTACTAATTTTAATGGAGAAACAATAATTATTGGAAGGATCAACTGACTTTTTATCCAAATAATCTTGTATTGAATGGTTACATTAAAGTAATAAAACATTATGAAATTCCTATAATGTATAAAAAAATGTTGGATTCTATAATTGAAGAAGTATATGATCTAAATTACAATCCTATGAATTCTATAATATATGGATTAGTAATAGATGAATTCAATAGTGTTTCTCTATGTAAAATAGACCAAAATAGGTGGTCACTATAGTAGTTTCATAAAAGTTACCAAAAATGTGAAGGTACTCAACCATGATAGAGCCATACATGAGTAGTGGAATCTCATCTACCATTAGAAATTCCACATATGCCGTGAATATTAAAATAAAATATCTCCTTAGAAATCAAATGATGTATGAAGATAAAGTAGAAGATGAGTCTGGAGAACCTAAAATGACCTAGAATGAAAATTACTCGTTAAAGGAATGAAATTTTATGTATTATATGAAGAAGAAAATATATAAATCTCCAAAACATCAACATAACAACTTTTTTTAGGAAACTTTAGATCAATTTATGAACACTAATAGTTTTTCTAATAATTCTAAAAGTTATAAAAATAAAGAATTTGTTTCACAATACCTTTTGATGTGTAAAAGTATAATAATGGTAACTTCAAAGAATTAAGATTCTTTGATAGAAATAATATAAGAAAAGGAAAGCCAGAATTTACACAACTACGTGAAAATAAATTGTTTTACATAATTTCATTCAATAATACAATTTATATGATGAAGTAAAATAAATCAACGAAGGCCACATGGACTGTTTCTGAATATATTAGTGAATATAAATCTTCTGAATCCTAAGATAATGCTCGCAATCAAAATTCCATAATGTTTTTCATGGATCATTCAAATGAAGTACATTATTATTATTCTTATAAAAATTGGAATGAATAAAAAAAATAAAATTGGTCATATAAGGAAGTAAATGAACATTTTACCATTATTTAAACTAAATTATAATTCTTGAAAAATATTAATAATACCCTAGAAATTATTACAAAATTTTTTTATAGAATTATGGGACCTAAATAAACAAAATTTAGAGTTTAATAATAAATTTGAAGAGTATACTATATCATGATATAAACATACTAATGCAATTGAATTTTTTTGGAAGGAGTTTCAAAACATTAAAATTTATGCAAGGTTATTTACTAAATTATAACATTACATTAAAAAAATCATTGGTCAAAATCAACATAAAAAGTTAACTCTATGAATTAGAAGTCATGGTGAAAAGATTAAATTTTATAAAAACTAATTTTTTCCATGTTCTGAAAACAAAAAACCTTCTTGTGTCATATGTTTTCATTGTAAATAAATAGGACATTATGATTTCATTTATAATTTGAAAAAAAAACTAAATTATGAGGAATTAAATGTTATTTTATATCAAAATATTTTTCAAAACATATAGAATATTTCATTGGAAAACACAAATATATTTGAATACCCAAGTCTTTTATATATAAAATTTCAAAACCTAAGATTATTTTGGTATGAAAAAATTATTTTATAATATATTTCCGTGTTTCGAACTATAAATATAAATTAAAATGAAAAATGGTTTATGTAAAGTGGTTTTTCAAGATACAAGAGTTCATTTTTCTCAAATATTTTTTCATAACATAGATTAATGGAGTTTCTGTCACATTTTTTTGACAATACTAATGGAGAAATAGTTGTCATTAGATCAATTGGAAATCCACACACTATTCTGATAAGAAATTAAATTGATGTTCAAGTATTAACGAAAAACATGATAAGAATCTCTCAACACATTGGCTATGGTTATTTAACTGATTTTTTCAATTAATGAACATTCATTAATCATATATAAATATATCATGTTTAAATCACATTGAATAGTTAATTTTTATACAATCGATCCAAATTTATTATGTAGAAAAAAATATAAATTTTTTGAATTTTAAAATTGTTAATTCATATATTTTTCATAGATTACATGGACATTATAATGTTCATTACCTATAATTTATTTTCAAAATACTTCTTATTTATGAGTTTACTATTATTAAACTAGATAAAAAGAAATTATGTGATGCATATCCAATGGTAAATAAAAAAGTCATATATTAAACAAATCAATGGGGTTTCTATATCTATAACTATAGAGATCATCCACATCCATATGTTTGACCTACTAAAATTGCATGAAATCCTATATAATCATTTTTTATATTTTTATAGAATATTTTCATGATTTAAATGGGTTTAAATTTTAATATTCAAGACTAAATATTATATTATTTTTATTTATTTATATAATCTTGTGCTAAACTAAAATTTTTTCATGAATGTTTCTTTGAGATGTGATCATGGATGATAATTTAAAAATTATGAATTTAATTCATACTTCTCAGAACATGGTATTAAAAATAATTTTTATTATCATAGGAAACTTAAATACATTGGTGTTTTTTAAAGTAATAACATAACTATGAAATACACTATTAGGACTATGTTATGTGAATATAAATTTAACACTAATTTTCTAGGATGAGTATATTAGTATTTCATGTTTTTTCATTAATAGAATTCTAATAATTCCTATATTTTGAAGAAAACATAATATGTGTTTTAGATTAATATAAATCCAATGGTATGATACTTAAAATTAGTTCGATAAAAGCTTTATATCTTGATAATCAAGGATTATCTTGGTATATTTTATTCAAAGGATAAAAAAAGTATCTTTCTTTGATACACAACTAAATCCAAGTAAAATAGTGTTTTCATCCAATGTTCAATGATTATTGAGTAATAAAATCATGTGATGTTTGATAAAAGTGATCCTTTTTATCAAAAATGGATTAAAAATAATGAAAAAGGTGATTATCTTAAGGATATGACACATAAAATCCCATTTAACAGTGACAAGGATTATTATATCGAATTTTATTTTCATAAATGAAATCGATTAAGGGTCAATACTAGTGAATAAGAACCCATGTTTCCTAGATTACATGGAAACCCTAAAAACCATCCTCTAGGAATAGATATATTATTTATAGATGAATGAGTTTGAACTATTTTAATTATAGGGTTCCTAGTTACATTTTCTATATATTTATCTCAACTAAAACATATGATTGTGGAATAATATTTTTCCAATGATTTTTGGTTATTGTATATACAAGATTGTTTAAATCAGTTCCAATGAAAAAATGGTTTGGAATTAGATGATAGATAAGTTGACTATCCTATAATTGGTAAATATTGGTATTTAGAAATAATAACAATGATCAAATTATAATCACTATAAATATTGATATAAAAGTAGAAAAAATGTACAATCAATAAAAAGGGATACACTATGAAGAGCCTTTTTACTATTTAGTTTTACTAGAAACAATTAAAATACTCCTGATACACACATAATATATGAACTATAAATTATATTACATGGATGTGAAATATTATTTGTTAAATGTATTTTTGATGGAGGAAGTATATGTAGAACAACATCCTGGTTTTGAAGACTCTCACTTTGTAATTTTTGTTCTTAAATATACCAAATCTCTATATAGAGTGAAATAAGAACCAAGAGCGTGTTATGAATGATTAAGAATATTTATTTCAACAGTTATTTTGGTTAGGGAAACTAGGCCCAACATTTTTTATGAAAATTCATTCTTATATATTCTATTAGTATATATATAAGTTTGTGATGTCATTTTTTGATCGAAATATCAAAAATTGTGCAATAGTTTTTCAAATATTAAGAAAATAGAATTGGAAATGAGTATGTTGGGTGAGTTAAATTATTTTCTAGGATTAAAATTTATCAAAAATATTTAGGAATTATTTTGAAACAGAAAAAATTACTTGATTTACTAAATAAGTTCAGACAATAAAATAGTAAGACATACTCAACCCCTAAGAGTTCCACGATCTAACATGATATATATGAAACTAGAAATCAATTAGGCAACAAGTAGTTTGTAGGAATCATTTTATTTTTACTATATCTTTGAAAAATTATACCATAAATTTTTCTTTCAATGTGCCTTTGTGAAAAATATCAATCCAATCCAAATGAATATAATTTTAATGATGCCAAATTTATTTTAATGTATTTAAATGGAACTATATATCTTTCTATTCTTTTCCCAAAAAATATCTCTTAACATCATATTAAGATGATGATTTTTTTGGTTGTATATTATATCAGAAAACCATCGTTGGAGCCAATACTTCTGTGTTAAATCTATAGTATCTAGGATGGGCATGAAACAACAATTTTTAGCATTATAAAATGTCAAATAAAAATAATAATCAATAAGAAATTGTTTTCATATGTTTTTTTAATGAAACATAATATAATGGAATTTTTATTTAAATTTAATTATATTTAAATAAAATTTTATAACAAAAATTATACAAACAGTTAAAATAATCTGATAAACCATTCGAGAATAATGATCATTTACTTGAGACCTCATTTCGTAATATGAAATGTAAAAAAATAATGATATGAATTTATATATATTTTTTATAAAAAGTCAAATAAAATAATTCTTTACAAAAATTTATCCTATTGATATATATAATTTTATTAAATATGATTTTATATGTTTATTTTTACGAGGAATTATTTTTAATTCTCTTTAGTAGATAAATTTCATTTTCTAGTAAATAGAATGTTTACCATATTTCAGGTAATTATGGTGTCATTATTTGGAATATTAGCCATATAAAATAAGATATTCCATAAAAATATTGTCATGATTACTCTTTAAGTCTATGTGTTTCCCTTTGAATATCGTTAAACAAGATAATTTGTGCCAATAGTAAATGTGAACCCTCTTGAAAACATAAAAAAATTCTTTTATATTCTATCTACACAGTCCATTCCCCAATCTTCCAAATCTCCAAACCTATTTCGAAATGAAAAATCCTATTAGAAGTAATTTTTCCTTTTAAAAAAGAATAAAAGGAAAAAATCCATCAAGAAACATTTTTGAGTGGATGTTCAATAGATTTAAGAATACAGAATAAGAAATATATTATACTTGAGAAAGTTATCAATATTCAATGATCGATGTTTTTTTCATGAGAAATAAGAAAGGTTATCTTTTATAAATAATTTAATTAGTTTTATGAATCTATAGATTTTAACTTTGATGAAAATGATTACTTGGTCACTATATTGATGATCCATAAAACTCATTTGATAACCTATTTAAAGATTGAAAATGAATTCAAGATCCCTCCTAAAGTCTATTCATTATTCAATACATAATTAGTTTTTTTGGGTGAAGTAACTTCTCTATTAATAATGAAGTCTCTATTTTTAACAATAGAATTGGAAAGAAATTGGTGATGTAAATAGATTTAAAGAGAAAACTTATAATAATATTTATTCATTCTATAATCATTTATAGGATCATTGTTTTGGTAAATTTATCTTTTAAGTTATTACATTACATTATATATTCATGGTTGAAAATAATATTAACTAAGAATTATATATTATTAGATATATGTGTCATTTTCAAAAAAATCTCTAAATCTTTATCCATAATGAAGGATATTAACTCTCATTTTTTATTTTGTGGTAGTTTTCCTAGATGAGAATACAAAATTTAATTTTATTTGTTTACAAAAATCATAAATAAAAGTGGTTTTTCATATTGTTTTCCTAAAATATGTTGATTCCCATAGTTCCTGGAGAATAATTTGAAGTTGATACCGCTTAAGCTCAGGGGGGATTCATCCATCATAGAATAAATACCAATGTTGGTAGACAGACCAACTCAAATAGTTGAAGTAAGATATGTTCTTGATGATATTACTCGTTCGAAAAGGAAAAGAAGTATCAGAATTTTTGTTTAATTTAGAGAAATAATTACTCCTCAAGAGAGTCCACATACTTTTTCAAATTCAAACTATTTTTTTATGTTTGATTAGATAGAAAATGGGTATCCTGTACTGCTACTTTATTATTTTATTGTGGTCAAGATATGAACATCTAAAAAAGACCACATGCTACACCTATTATTGTTTATTCAAGATATGAAGAGATGGATAAATTATTTTCCTATAGAATAATTATACATGAATCATTGGAATCACAAAATATTGATGAAATACCTCATGCTAATTGAAATAAAATAGTTTCTGGTGAAATGAGACATGTTCTATCATACAAAATCACTCATTTCCATGAAGATAGTTTAATTTTTTAAATCCCTAAATATGATGTAGATTCTTGTGAGAGTTCGCATAGTGATACTCTAAGTGGGTACTAGAAGTGTAATATGTTAAAGGTCAATTAGTTGAATCTAGAAAAATGTTATTACACATCATGAGAGTTTTGTTTCAATAGAATAAGTGAATAAAGTTAATCTGTTCATTCTATCATTTCATTAGAAAATCTCTTCATAGTTTTTAGTGAAATCATAAGTAATGGTGATATAACATCAATTCTAGAGAGTGTGTCTCATGAAATAGACATATTAACCTCTTCGGTTGCATCAAGTAGAGTGACTTACTCTATAAGGAAATCACCTAGGATGTTTAAAAAGATATAGTCAATTAATTAATATAGACCCTAATTACTACATAGGAATATCCTATGTTAATTGACCAATCCAGAAATGAGATCACCATTCCATTTAAAGAATAAATTCTAGTTATTTTGGTTTCATTCTAAATTGTAACATGATTAATGTTTTATTATAGCTGGCATACAAATAACGGTTGATTATTTGAAAAATAATGTCAACGTTATAGATAAAATTTTGATTAATAAGATTAGATAGTTATAAGTAGTTTAAAATATGAATCTTTTGAATATGGTGACGAATAAGAAGATGATTAGTTTTTTTGAGTGGAATGAATATCAAACCTCTATGAAAGGAAGGGAAATTTTTTCCTTTTACATCTACTGATCATGCCAAATAATAAGTCATATAAAATAAAGAAGTTATTATTTAGTCATTCAAATAAAGGAGATATATATAATTTATTATGAAATTTCTCTCAGTGGATTTTTAATGGATTCATGACTACCATAGATTATTAAAATAACAACATGGAAAAAAATAATTGTTACTTTTACTAATACTCTTCTTCAAATTCAACGGTGTTGTCTATCAAGTAACTCGTATATTTGATCAGCATGCTTATAATTCTATGACATTAATGGATTTATTTAACTCAGAAGAATTTTTAAGGAAGAAACACATGTTTGATGAATAAATTTCTTTACAATTACATAAACCACACTATAAATTACAATTTGTACCTACAAAATAATTTTACATTGAGATATCTCAAAAAAATTTCACCTATATCAAATCCACATCTGTATGGATTTCTCAAAGTGTTTGAATAGGTATTTGATCATTCCTATATACATAGGGATTCATTTTTGGAAATACAAATGATGATCTTATTCCACTAAAGTCTCTACTTATTGGATAACATTTATCATTCGAAAATCGACCTCTAATAATTCATTTTAAGTCAATTTATTGAAACACTATCACAATTATTATTTATTTAATGGGTTTTAAAAACATTTTAATGATAATTCATAAAAATTTGAATCATAAATTATTAATTTTCATTTCCTAACCTTTTAATGGCGATTTCTTAAAAAACCACATTCTTTTTTTCATGGTTTTAATGTGTTTATTTTTCATACTAATGTGTTTATTTTCAACAAGTTTCAATCTTATTTTATAGTATTTATTCAATGTTCTTCTCATATGACAACATTCTCTATTATATTTATATTGTTGTAAAATATGATTATTCATATCTTTAAAATGGGATTTAAATATTTTATATTCTTACTCTACATTATATATTTATATTATTCTGTACTGTTTAGTCACTTATTAAGATTAGCATCATATCAATTTTGTCAATATGATTTCATGAAAAATTGTGTTCATAATCAATATCATTAAATATTTATAACTTTTCTTATAAAATTTTCAATATATTTCTAGTTCTTCGCCTTTTTGTTTTAACATATATGTGGAGAAGAAAAGGAGAATCAACACATTTAAAACTATAATGTTTTGAAAATTTTATTTTGTGAATAAGAAATGGAGAATACTAGATTTTAAAAACATGAATATTTATTTTAATAAAGGATAATAAATAATTTAAAATAGAATTTCTTTTCAAATGGGGATAATTATTTAAAGGGGGTAGAAAGAGTAATAATAGTAGGTTTAAATTTATCATTCAAAAATCAAAATATTGTTTTAATGATCCCTTTGTGAAATTTTTTATTTTTATTTATTGGGTTTTGTGACCATAAAAAGGCCGGAGATTATTAGATTGAGTCATGTTCTTCCAACACATCATAGTTTTTATGTGTTATTTAATTTAATAAATTCCTATATTTATTCTAAAAATGTTTTCTTAATTCAAACCTATTACATTTACCAAAAGAATTTACATTAAGATAGCCCTATAAATGATTATATTACAATTGTTGAAGAATAATTTTTAGCAAAAATCATTTTATCTAACAAGAATCAGAGATTATCTTATGTTTACTATGTATTTGGAAACTCCATGTAAAGTGTTTATCTTACTTTGTAAGATAAAATATTATGGAAAAGCGGACTAGCTAGTGAATATATTAAATTTAGTTCTCATACAGCTCAGAATAATTTTATGGGAAGTCATTATCTTAGGGAAAGGATGTTCATAATATATTATCTAATCAGATGCATGAGAAGTTATTAAATCTATGTATCAAAATCAAAGAAACATATTTTGTATTTTTATGAAGAATTATATTTCACAATATAAAATTGAGTCTTATTTAAATGTATTATTTATCTTAAAATGTCTCTTAGGAATTTATCTTATGATAAATAGTACTATCAATTCTGTGTCTAATGAAGACAAGATGTTATACAGAATTTCATGATTAATTTTTTAATCTCCTGATAAGTCCAGTAATGATTTTAGAGTGAATCAGAAAATGGATAATCTATTTACAGAATGGTTGATCAATATTCTATTTCAATTTTCCCTCAATTGAATTATTAAAAGAATTTTATGATTCCTAACATCATTTCTATAGAATTAATTAATTTAATTTATGGAAGGGAAGAATGTTTGAAATAGAATATATTATAATCTTTTTAAAAGATTACACACTCAACCATTTTAATTATCTCACGTTCTTATTTTTAAATGTTAAGATCTAAAAGGAACAAATAGTTTCTTCATAATAATTCATGGATGGGAATAAAGAATAGAAAACATGTACTTACAAATACTCTAAATTACCATAGATTTAAAAGATAAAACATAATAGTTCATATTGTGTTTACATGTTTATCAGTTGCATTGAATACCTTACCAAGATACACCTTTATGACTATCAACTTTTTTGGAGGTATTTTCAGTTACTGTTAGTTGTATCATTCAAATGTGTTCTATAATAAATATTTAAATAATTATTAATTATAATTTTTACACATATTTTAGAGTGTGTGTTTAGATTTTGAATAGGTCATGTAAAGGTAGATAACAGTTAGAATATCATGTTCCCTTATAATAAGTGACCTCTGCTTGTACATTGCTAGGAGCCACTAGAAAAAGTGATGTTATTTTTAAAATCCCAAAACTCATGGGGGAGAGTGTCGGTGGAGTCAACTATGGGATTTATTTTACTGAACCTTTATGAATATGCAATGTTAAATATCTTTAAATTATGTATATATTTTTCCACTACCAAATATTTTTTAAGGAAAATAATTTTATAATCATAATTAAGGAGGTATTCCTTAAAAAACATTATGAACTCAATTCAACCTCACATGAGTTTTTCGTTATCCATACTCAATGAAAATTATATTCACACATCATTTAATTAAATTTAATCATTCCATTCATGAGGGATGATTCAGTCCACCGAAAATATTTATTTAATGCATTTGAAGATAATTATATCCATAATAATTTAAAATATACCAAACATAATGGGTGGTGTATGTCAAGGTATACAACCTCCAAATATAGAGTTAGGAGATAATGAAAAACTTACTCATGTAATTTAGATGTGAAAAACATAATATCCTATATGTGGTACAAATAAACGTTTTATAAACAATGAAAATTTAATGGATAGAAGTACAAAACCCCTACCTTGGGATTAAAATGCTTCACTCACCCATTATTGGGCTGCGATTTGAGACAAAATGAGAGAAACTAGAAGAATATGAAAACTCTCTAAAAAATTCTTCATATGTATTCATACGGAAATAAAATCTAATATGAATATAGAAACATGACATTAATGGTGTATAATTGTAGACTAACTTGGGGTGAACCCTTCTGACTTAAAATATTCTATTTTGATCTCGTATGAAAGATACCACCAAATACTTGATGGGGGGAAGGATAGTATACCTAGTGGATGTCATGAATTAGAATAGAGGGATAGTATAAGAGGACAAAAGATAAATGAGGGAGGGTAAAATGATCATTTGAAACCCCATTAATGATCCATATGGTTTGGTTTTATAGTTTTTCTAACCATTTACTAACAATGTGCTACCACTATCCTAAGCACCACCCACTACTCATGGTTACAACACACATTTAGAAAAACCATGTTCCAACCCAGTGGTCCACCATATGAACATACAACAATTATCATTGTTTTCCCTAGAGTACCACATAGTTTCAACCAAGAAATTCCCTATTATAAATCATGATTTTTTTTTGATGAACAGTTAGTACTAAACATTCATTAACCATGCACCATTTTCTGTTTCTTTGAGAAATGTGATATCGATACAAAAATATCATGTTAACACCTGAGATGAATCTAGGGAATTATAACCCATCAAAAAATAA
Source organism: Viscum album (assembly GCA_963277665.1). Taxonomy (NCBI): domain Eukaryota; kingdom Viridiplantae; phylum Streptophyta; class Magnoliopsida; order Santalales; family Viscaceae; genus Viscum; species Viscum album. The sequence goes on along the minus strand of OY728121.1, from coordinate 1,145,816,385 downwards.
TATTATTGTATTATTCATACCCTTTATTAACATTTAATTTTTGGTTTATTATTTTGAACATCCGTGAAATGGGAAAAAAATTATTGGTAACATTTAACATGTCTAAGAAATAGTAAATGAAAACATTCCAACTATAGATAAAATAATACATAAAAAATCATAGAGAATAATGAAAATATTACCCCAACTATATGACTTCTGAATTATCACATAAATGGTCATGTATCACTTACAGATACGCATGTTTTTTAAAGATTCACTCTAAGAACATGATCATTATGATGTTAAAACACGATCATAGATTCATAAATATCATGGATACATTATTATAACACCTATAGGAGCCCTTTTAACCCCTCATACAGTGATTTCATCATCAATTTCCTTAACTACACTATAGAACATTCCACCATATATTCTAGATTTCAACATCTAATTCTAAACCATGACACTTTGAGAATAATAATTATCTATTTAAGTATTCCTTTAATGTCATAGATATACACCTAGAATGTTTACTAGATTATATGTGATGAAACTACCATCAGTACTAGATTTCGATCATAATGGTCAAATTTTAATCATCTAAAATTATATTGGTCATTTTAGATTTAAATTTGAGATGTTTCAACTAAAAAATAAACTACACCATTTTTACCTCGACGACAGGTCTGATGTGGTCTCTCACCTTCCACACCTAACTTCTTTAAGGAAAACCAAGTTGATCATATCCAGGATTACTACATTCAAATCAAATAGTACACTTTATAGATGATGCATCATGAATAATAGTTTCAAAATAATTTTATCTCATGTCATCCTAGATCACTCAAATAATTCTCCCCAAATCTCGTACCTAACTTTTGGTGAGGTCTACTAGCCAAACCATCACCTATCTAAAACTGTTAATTTGTTATAGAACAGTAACTAAATCATTTTGATAAAAAACCATAGGTCATAAATAATAGTCCAATCCTGATTAATTCACTCAAACTACTCCCATGTACATATTTGAAACCATTCATAGAATTAACTGAGAAATCGAGACATACTATGTTCTATTTATCCAACAGTGTACAAGATTAAAAAAATCCTTCACAAAATTGGTCTAGGTACTATATACCTTCTCACATGAGGGTGTCACACTAGAAACTGATTTACCTATACCTAACTTAATAGTATCCATTTAATCATCTCATTGAATAAAGAATTAATAGTTCCAAATCATATTCCCCATCCATATTGACCATAACAAGTAGAATCACCAATACCTTTCTCATCATGAGAACCAATGTATATTCACCCATCACCCATTCCAACTTCTTGAGAGTGTTTTCAATTGAGTTTATTGTGCTTAAAAAATAAAATGAGGGTCTTCTCCATTAAATTGTAAATGCTACATTGTGAACTATCCAGAATATTTTAAATCCCCTCATCGAGTTCCACTCTCAAAGAGCCTCTTCATCAAACCATTATATATTTCTAGGAATATTAGTGTATATATGACACTCTATAAATATAACCACGATGATGTGATTATATTTGGCATGTTAATTTCTAATATAGTAGTACACTAATATTATATAGATAAAAGATTTCCTCTCTTCTCGATCAGTGATCAAATCCAATCAGGCTTTAAATTCCATAACCATTGTCTGACACTATTTATTTTGACAATGAGAGTCATGGTCCAACCATGGTAAAACTTTTAATAGTGTCCAATTTATTTCTAAAATACAACTCATCATGAGAACTTTGATTATTTTACCAAAATTTCTAGGTTGACATGCTCCTAAGAATAAATATTTGAAATTAGTGATATTTTAACCATTCATAGTAGCTCGTCGATTCAAAAAATAAAGAAACTGTCACATGAAATTGGTGAAAAATAATCACTTCTAATACAGTTGGTGAAAATAAAATACCACCCCATTAAACACCCAAAAAACACTCTCAATTGTTGTTTATCATGAAGGCCATATTGACTGCGCTACACAAAAATATAGTGACATTAAACTAGATGTTCCCTTGGAAGTCCACATCAAAATCAAGTGCCTAAATGTTCCATATTTCATGGAACAACCTTATCGTTTAATTTCCAAAATTCAAGAGTCACATATCCAACCATGTGTCAACTTGTACCAGAAATTGGATAGTTATTTAAATCAATGTCAATTTCAATACACAATCAAGTAAGGTGATTCTATTAAATCTATAGGAATCACCAATTATATATCAAAAACACAAACAGCTTCCAATTATTCGACTCGAAATGAGTATAAAACCAAGATCATTTCCATTAAGGAAAATATAAAATCCATTCAACCTCTCATGTAGGTTTCCCTCAATAATACATAAGGAAACTAACCTATTAGGTTCCGATTAAAAGTTAAGGCTTTTAGATCTCTTGTATATCCCTACTAATTATATTTCAAAATAGGGCCACTAAGCTCATCCACCTAGCCATGATTACACTTAAACAAGAACCGTATCTCGTATAAAGGATTCTTCTTGATGACATAAAACATGGGTATAAATTCTCTCTAAAAGATGTAAAACTATAGAATGTAATAACACACTGACCTGAAAGGGTCAAAATCAATCAAGATAGGAATTACAACATTAGTTTCTATGTATTAGTCAACCAGACCTTGATCCTTTCTAAAAATGGGTAGAGGGGAGTTGTCCCTATAACATCCCAATGTCATCATAAAATCATAATTAGATTAAACCCTCTTGGTATATATATGATTTATTATGCACCAACAATGTTCATATTTCTAGAAAACTAACCACCTACAAGGGGATTAATTTTAGTTACTAAGATTCCTACTAGACTCAAATGGTCAAAAGAATATCACTTACTATGCATAGATACTTTGTTCAAAAAACTTTTTTGTTTCCCATCCCTAATGGAACTACCAAAACTGGATACCACCTATTTTTGTGGTTATGCATTAAAATATAACTATATTCTTTACTAGAATGTTTATAGGATCAACTGCCTAACCCTTATGTATAATAAATAAGAAGAGGATGCCAACTTAGATATATGGGAAACACTCACTTTCCCATTATAATCATATATCAATTAAAAAATAACATTAACACATAATTAATGGATTATGATTATTATTATAAAAGCTGTTTGTTGTCCTTATAATTGATATACATTTTTAAGAACATTTAAATGGTATCAGATATACACCAGATCAAATACTAGTGTCAGAGTAAACTATAATTTTCATTCATTTAGATAACTTCTTGTAGCATTATAGGAAAATTATATCACAATTTTATTTCTAAACCATTATTTCTCAACAGTTATTAGAAATGTGTTCAGTAAATAAAATACCTATTACCTGATATAGAGGTATACACTCTTTAGGTTGTAATTGGTGTATTAATTAGTTGATGTCTTATATATATAATACCAAAAAGTTGAATAAATGTATATTATTATTTAAAGGAGATCATTTATGTATGATTACAATGTAAATTTATACAAGCACCATATATGTGGTTACTAACTACTTAAATAACCATATCATATAATACAAGCATACCTCAAAGTGGCTTAATAAAAACGCATATAGAAAAATAATTGAATAATGTGGGTCATGTCATTTCATCTTTGGTCTATTAATATAGGCCTACATTACCAATTTAGGGTTCAATATTCCAGAAAATACAATTGGGTTTCTATTTAAGTGCTACCCAATAAAAGTAGAGTTATCAAAATTATAAATCACCCATAATGTGCTAATCACATAAGAATATATTTCCAAAACTAACCTAGAAGAGTTTAGTCGAGCATATAAGGACTCATTTATATGGGTCTTCATTCCTAATATATAAATACATAATAATTTATGAGATTCAATTGACATAACATTTAACATACATCTATAAGAAATGAATTTAATATTTTTTTTAATAATCAATTCCTAAATATTTATAAAAAGAATCATTAAGAAAATTCATTAACCAATTGAAATCCATTTTACTTCTTTAATAAATTTTATTCTAATAAAATTAAATTCCACCATCTAGATATGTAGGAAAAAATCATTTAGGGTGGTGTATAAACATTTTTTATCCAACCATATAACATAACATAACAATATCTTGGAAAAATATCACATTAGAAAAGAATGATTTCATATAATAAATGAACCACCAAAGCATATAAGAAAGGCATGTATGCAGAATATCAACATAAGAAAGTTATATAGATAAGGATACTAATGACATGTGAGTTATATATAACTAAAATGGTACACGAATACCCCTAATCTCATTTCATGTTAAGGTGGGAGGTAATACCCATAAATCAGTAAATAATAGATAATAATGTTAATTACTCAATGATAAAAATAAACTATAATAATGATCCATCATGAACAAAAGTCCCCTCCTTGGATACACGATCATTCTATAATACGATGGTTGGATGGACCAAAAAATGATCTATTTACTAGGTTTTAAAACATTCGTAATCGCATGTCTACCATCCTAAAATACTATGTCAAGGGAATATAAAACCATCTAATACCACATTGTAAAATCTAGACCCATGTTCCACTAAAATAATGATCAGACATGGTGTGGTTCATGATTGTAAATGAACCTCCCCATATTCTAGAGGCTATTTAATAATAGTGAGGGTTTAACAGTGGTATAGTAGGCTGTCTATACTATCGGTATTAGTGCTAAATAGAAAAGGGAATAATGAGTAATATTAACAATAAAAAAATAAATCTATGATGAATATTAATAATAAATAATTTTTCTAGTTCAAAATAAATATCCATCCATTTCCATGTTGAGCCATATATATCATGTAGCAAACATATTGTATATTATCTTCATAATATGTCTATATTGAAGAAATTATAGCTAAAAAAAGACCTAAATTCAAAATATACACTGATTACATGCACAAACGTTTCACATTCCATGTTCAATCCCTTTATAATGAAACTTCATATAAGCACAATCCAATATATTAACATATAATCAACAGCTTTTTTTTGTACTTATCGGTTTCATAAAAATGGAGTGAGTAACAATTAGTGGTCCACCCCAAAAAATGTGTAATTAAAATTCATTATATGAATATCAAATGAATTAGTGTTAAGGTATAATAATTAATGTAGTATAAAATAAATGTAATCAATTCGGGCTTCCGTTCCTAAAACGAAACCTAGAAAACCATACAAACATCAAACTAATATGGAATGTCTCTGAAAATGTTTCATGATATAGAGATAAAAATATTTTTAAACCAATATAGGGAAAGATATACATGAATCAGTGAGGAACCAAGGTTTAAGTAAAATTCAACAACATAATGATAATATAATATGGGTCCCATACTATATAAAGTGTCTTAATCCCAAGAATATGAACCAGTTATATAGAGCACCATTCCTAAAAATCCCATTCAATGATATGATGTGTCATGTACGTCATCTTAACCATGATGTGTGGAACTTCATTTCAAAAAACCCTAAATGATGTGAAATTCATGTCAAATATCCTAGACTATGATAGTGTGAAGTATAATATCCAATAACCCTAAACAATTTCCCTTAGTAATAATCTATTATAAATCATTCTTGCATTCCCAATGATCCTATAAACATAGATTTATGTATTGGGGAATCAAGTTATCACTCATATAATAATGTATTATCAATTTTATGTTAGATATAATATCTAAAAGAGTCCATGAAAAATGTCAATTATAATTTACAACTCAAGAAATTCCATAAAACATTTCATTCATAAGTGACAAGAATTGACCATTGACATCGTCTTACTATTCACACTTCATTTAATTAAATTTATTCATTTCATTCACAATTTATGAATTAAAACAACTCAAAATGTGATTTCAATTGTAATAAAATAATTATAATCATACTGATTTCAAATATAACTCCCTACGGTGTTTTATAAGTTGTTCTAGACAACCAGCAAAGATGGATTTTGGATATAAGTACCAAATAAATCATGGTCTCAATAATTTATTCAATCAATATATCATTTTGGATTCAAGACATGAAATGTATATTTTATGGTACAATGGTGAATTATATATAAAAATACACATTAATTAAAGGGAATATAGACCACCTACCTTTTTCTTATAAAGCTTCAGTCCTCCATTATTGATATTTTATTTGATTCAAAATCAGTGGAATATAAATAATATTAAAACTCCCTTAAGACAAGTCATTTGATCTCGTATGGATATTATATCTATAATTGTTAGAACAAATTAGATAAGAAGATGGTGGAATGGTATAATTACCATGGGAGGTCCAATGTGACCAACAAAATCTGATTCTATCCTCATATGAAGAGATATCCCAATGCCAAGGTGAAAGGAAGGAGGAGCTCCTCGGTAGACACAATGTGTTCGAATGTATGGATTCAGTTGGAGGATAAAATATAATGGATGGAGGTTAAAATGGAAATTTAAATAATAATTAATTATCTATATGGTTTGGTTAAATATGCACTAACCATGTGTTACTACCATCTTGAGAACTCTCTCCCCCACCTCACACAGTTATAAAAACTATCTCCTAATCATCCTGGTTACCCTGTTCACCCACAACATGTCCCACAGTTTTCCTTATAGGGCTTCATCAATTCATAAACCTATAACCCTATATAGAATATGTCACACGGTTATAACTCAACGTGTTTCAATTGTTCCCCATGTCCATTTCTCCAAAAATGGATCATTCAAATACTCATGTTTATATGAACACCCAAGACAAATCTTAGGACATTGAACCCATATAAAAAAATACTATAATGTTTTTAAATGATTTTTGTTGCATTATAAATGATGGTTTAAGACATGGACTATCCAAGAAATGAAAAACTAAAATACCTATGGTGATATTAAACCCATATAAAACATGATACACTATATCCCAAACCTACGATGATTGTGGAATTTATCATGAGATGAATCAATGAAATGTTTTGTTTTGTAATGGGAGAAATATCTGTAAAATATTTATAGAAGAACAGAAGTTTGGATATGATGGAGAGAATTCACATTTTCTAGATGAATGACAATCCATACAGGGGTTATTAAGAAGAAATTTCATATGTTAAATGATGAATATACTTTGGACAACAATTTTAAAATTATGATAATATTTGAGGAAGTGGATATCTATTTCGGAACAAAAATTTGAGGAGTCATTTATTGAAAGTCTTTTGGAAAGATGATTTATAAATTTGGATATTTTTTTGATAATTATCAAACTCAATGAAAGTGTTTAATTATAATTTTGAGTGGTTATAGATTCCATGATAATACATAAATAGATTCTTATATGATTCATTAATTTTAAATTAGAGTTTAAATTTATATAATTCATTATTAGTATAATTTAATAATTGGTAATATATAATATGAACTATAATAAAATTATACATAAAAAAAAGAAACTTTTACACAACTCTGAGTACAAAAAATTAATTTAGACCTCAATGAACAAAAAATATAAAATTCTATAATAGTTATTTGAAATGTAATATTATGAAAAATTTTAAATAATATACATGAATTTTATAATATTAAATTTATATGGGAGGTCCTAGAAAATCAAGGAAAAAATTAGCATTGTCGTTACTCTATCGAATATATAAATGTTATATTAGAGTATAATATAAGAATTATAAAAGTAATAGAACTCCTTGTGATACATAAAATTAACAATATAAAATGTAAGGGTTATGTTCATGGAATTTATTATCCCTTGATGACTCACATAATGATACATAATTGTTTTTTTCACAATACATAAAGGTAACTCAAAAGGAATGAGATTTTAAAATTTCATATGTTGCACTATTCTAGTTATAGGTAACTTACAAAGAATAAAAATTCTGAGGTGTCATTGAGAACTCACATTATGATATATGTGGGAGACTTATGAAATATTTAAGGGTTATTTACTCATAACACACGCTTACATTTTATGTGAAAAATCACTAAAGACTTGAAGCAAAATGTAATATTTCATGTTAAAGTTCTTGATATGAAAATGTTATTCCATTTCCATAATCATGAGGTACCATGAAGATAATTTTTTTTATTTAATTTCATGTCTCGAAAGAAGAATTAAATAAGTCTATACTAGTTTTTATCATCAATGTAAACATCAATACGATTTTATTAGATATTTTGTCTTAAGTAGAGTACTGAGAAAATTAAAATTGAACTATAGAGAAGATTCTCACATGATATGGTTGACCATTGAGCTATGATGAGTGTTTCTATGCAATGAAAAGAATTATCCCAATACTGTGGGATAGAGAATAAGAAACATGGGATTTGACCATGATATGATTTGAGATTTTATATCCAAAGAATGATATCATTATTATAGGTGAGAGTTTACTCCCACCATGAAGAATGTTAACAAAATAATATTATTTCAAAAGAATATACATCCCACCATGGAAAAGGCTTAAGGGTTTAGTATAGATTTTGAAAATGTATAATCCTAGATACCTTGGAAGATTAAATAGAGACATGATTTTGTGAGATTTGTTGAAAATAATGAAATGAAAAAAATGGTTGACCATCAAAATAAAAAGATCATAATTATTTGATTCTATAGATTTTCCCATATTAAAATATAAAAATTATAATGAAATTATTATAAATTTGAAATAGATAAGGGTAATAAAAGAGGATTGTAAAGAATTTTGTATCCTATTATTGAATAAAATATGGTGTATCTAAGAAATAGAATCTAGTGATAACATAAATAACATATCATGTGCATCATGGAAAATAAATAGATGAGAGAGAAAAAGATGAAGAGAAGATGTTGATAATAATAGAAAATTTTTCCTATAATATAATTATATCATAAATTAGGGTCAAGAAAAGAAAAAAAATAGTTTTATGAGAAACAAATATATCATTTGTAATAATCTTCACTCGTGTAAGGACTCACATACATTGAGTATCTGATATGATTGAAAATCATAGCAGATACTCAAAGAATACAGATGTAGAGTATGTAAAGTGATACAAATCCTTAATAATTTCTATTTTTATGGTAACCTAAATATATTTTTGTTCATATAATTATAGAATATTAACCATTTTATTTTTAAATATATTATAATGGGTAATATCTAAATTTTATAAATTGAAATCTCAAGAAAGATTAGTCAGGTTGTTTAGTATCATACAGAGGACCTTTGTACAGTTGAGGGACTCGTTATAAAAAAACTAGTCAAAGGTCTATAAAATAGGTTGGAACAATCATAAAGGATTTATTATGAGATATTAATTGAATTTTAGTTGATTTATTGTTCTATTCACTTGGGAAATACAATCAATTTCTATATCTTGAACTCGTCCCAAATTATGTAAGGAGTATCCACCTATATTGGGAGAGAACCTTTTAAAAATAAATTATATATTTGAATTTCAATTATTATGTCGAATATATGGAAGGATATGGGTTTAATTAAATATTTTAAGGATCCTTTAGCATGGTATAATGTTTAAATTCAAAGTGGAAATTTTAAAATGTATTATTACAAATTCACCCCTAAGTGAAACATCATCATATTCATCGGCATTTAGCATTCTATTAGTGATGACTAGGTTTACCATAAAATATTAAATATTGAATTAAATATGATATTGAGAATATAAAATCATTTAAAAGCAATGTTTTTCAAACATTAATAGAAATGAATTATTATTTTTTGAAAATTTTGAAAATAACATTTCTTTTCTCCCAATTCATATAAGTTATTGATATTATCATATTACATTATACTCTATTTTATAAATATAATCCAATTATTATTTTATAAAAAATGAAAATTTTAAATTTATGGAAATGGAATTAAATAAAATTTATGATCTTATATAATAAGTTATATACAAAAATAATGGGATTAAAAACTATAAGTGAAATATTGGGTTATATTGAGATAATTATTGAAGTAAATGCGATGGTAAACGAATCTAAAATATGGATAAGGTGGGATAATTATGAAGATATAATAATGGGTTTTCATTATACCATTTATTCTAACATCATAATTGTAAATTAATTTTTCACTAATATAATGGAAGTTAGATAAACACTAGATGACACAACTATTTTCAATAAACTAATGTGAAAATTTAATAATGTATTTTTTGTTATGGTTTCTTCAATAAAATAATACAAGTATTAATTTATATATGAGTTATATAATATCCTTGTTATTTGGTTATGAGGAATTTCAATGTGATTAATAAGAGTTTCCTGGAGGTCATGGACTTTTAATCCATGAAATATGCCCAAATTAATGGAGAGAAGGATGAATTAATCTCAGATTCTGATGACTATGATGAAAAAGATATTGTGAATGAATAAATATTTCCTCTTTTCTCAATAACATTAGAAAATACATATGTATTTAATTATTTCCCTTTATATAAATTTCATTTTTTTAGTGGAATTGGACATTCTACAGTTAATTTTGAAAAGAATAAAAAAATTTGAACCATGTATGATGAGAATGAATATGAATTTAAAAATAATGAAATAGGTAAAACCATAAAGGGTGGGGTTGTAGCGAAGAAGTTACAAGAATAAATGTTATGAGTAATTAAGAGGAATAAGAAGCATACTCATCATAAATTAGTTGGTAATAATATAGGTACTACACAAAAAATAGATAAACATCATTTGAAATGTTAAAAAACATGTTGGAATGTATATTTGTGATGAGAAGACTAGATGTAGTGATAGAGAAGATAAAAAGATCTACAATGTAAATATATAGAATGATGATTTCTTAGAATGTCTTGAGAAAATACCAAGTTTCATGAAAAGGTAAAAATCCTTGAAAAAGTGAAAAACGTTGAATATGAATATCTCAATAAGAGGAATTAATAAATTCTAAAAATTAATAATATCAGGTTGAAAATTGTATAATAATATAAAATGATGAAATATCATGAGGATTGTTTTTATTAAAATGAATAATAATTGAGTTAGACACAATTTTAATGTCCTTATGACAATAATACATTGATTATGGTAGAAGAATATAGTGAATGATCTTTGGATATTTAGGTTGGAACATCTTAGTATTTTCTCAAATACATATTAATGAAAAAGGGACAACTTGTTCCTTATTAATCCAATTCTACCAAATATGCTTCACTTAACAATATAGGTCGTATAACCAAGGATGTAATCATATGAGATGAATAATGTCATAAAGAACCCAATGATATGTTAAATTAACTAAAATGATATTTGATGTGGAGATAATTAAAAATTAGAGGAAAATGGAATCTCATAATCCGCCTCAGGAGTATGATTATTTTTAGGAAACAATTTTTTTTTATTTTTTGAGGTCAATATTTAGAGGTTATTCGTGGTGATATGAGAGCATTACGGTCACTGTCTATAGTTAATAGAACATCATCTCACTTCCATGGAGTTATCATGAATTGTGGACGATTTAAACAAGAAATACCATAATAAACCCTATGGGGAGATGAAAAATTATAAGGAAGAGAAGATATAATTATGAAAATAATATTGCTAAAAAACTATTTAATTCAATCTTTTTAAAAAATCTTTGATTGAAAAGATAATAATTTGTGAAGTTGTTCCTAACATGGTCACATTATTTAATTATGTTATACTATACATTAAGGAAAGACAATTGTAACTACAAGATATATAAAAGATTAATAATGAGAAAGAAGACATTATAGTCATAATTAATTTTATTTTAATAATTCATCAAAATATTGTGTTATTAGTATTTCCTAGATTAAATAAATTAAAAGATAATTTTTTTTAAAATATGAATCATTGAATAATATTTAAAAACTTCGTGTTTTGTAGGATCAAATCGAATCTAAATAAAGAAGACAAATTTAATTGCTGGATATCTAAAAATGATTACCAAAGAAATCATGAGACCCTATATGTGAGGATAATGAATCATTCAAATAACTTAAATGATTGGTTAATAATGATGAAAACTCCTGTAATAATTATAACTAAAAATAACACAGCACCATAAGATGAATTTTCATTTATATTTCATATTAAAAAATAAGTCTAATGTTAATATGCAATTGGGACGATCATGATATCAATTCTTCTTATGTAGTTTCCTCGACAAACAATTGAAATATAAAAAATAAAAAATATCTCTCATGATAGAGGTGTAATGAATAGACATCTTATTTGATATGAATCAATCAACTTATTTCGCACAAAAAGGATAAAATATTACTAGATTATTCGCATTAAAATTTTATATATTATTTCATTAAATATAATTTATGGTGATGCGTGATTAAGTGATTGATAAATAAAAATGATATAAAAGGAATAATTTTTGATGAAATTATATATAACACAATATTTAAATTGATCTCTAAAATTTAATTTCTATAAAAATATCTGGTATAATGAGTAAATCCTTTATTATCTAATGGTACAATATATAACTTTATGGGGACATATTATGAAAACTTATATAATATCATTATTTCGTATAAAACTATATATTATATAATATACAAAAAAACAAAGAACAATGTATGTAGATAGTATTATTTTATCTCGTAATGAAAATACTGAAATTGGATATTTTGGGTGATTGAATTATTATTTAGTGATACGTGAATAAATATATTTAATGAGAGATAAATTAATTCATTTGAATATTTTAATGTGTTTATTTTATATTAAAAAAGTATTTTATATTTAAACATCTTTAATATCCTCAAAAATAGATATTTGAGTGGATATCTCATAATTTATAGTTTAATGGATACATTTGATGTATTGGATTATATTTTTTTGTTCAAATATTATCATTCTAATGTAGATGAAGTGTTGATTAAATTATGGATCATTATATAGAGAAATGTTATTAAACCCTTCAATAAAATAGTTGAATATTTATTTCAAAAAAGGGAGAACATAAAAAATTAAGTAATGTATAATGTAAAGACCCGTAAAATTCAAGGGAAATTTTTTCTTAATTGTTTTTGGAATTTTACAAGAGCACGGTTTCTGACGGCACCTGATTCCGAGGCCCGGTGTGAACGGAATCAATTTCCGAAGTTTGGCTCGGGTACGTTCAGTGAACGAACGAGGGAGAATTTATAACTAATGAACCGATGCCCGGAATCAAATTCCGAGGGCACAGATGAACTCGCAGCGCCAATATTCACTTAAGGATACCTTTTCTGAAGTTGCGTTTTATGCGGAATGAACGTTAGTTTTGAAGAAGTTAAATAAATTGTGAACACAATTTATTTATTTATTTTAACCATGTTGGTTATGTCCTCCCAAAGGGAGTTAGGGGTGGAACCCACATCCACTTAACCTCCCTTGAGAGGATTATGTGTGGTGGGGCCCACACGAAGCCTAACACTTCATCTTCCATTTAAAATCCCAATAACTCATCTCTTATTAATTTGACAACTTGAGTTATTAATTGAGTTGAGTTGTTTAATTTCAAACCTTTGAAATTAAAAGTGGTTTAGTTGTGTAAATAAAATAAGGCTTAATCTTATTTTATTTGGGTTAGATTTCTCTTGTCACCTTGAGAGAATATGGGAGCTTTCTTCTTCTTCTTCAACCACGAAGTAGAACGCGAAGAACACTTAAGCTCCGACGAAGAACGCCACATCTCTTCTTCGTCACCGGTTTGTTTCCGAAGATCGATGACACCGCTTTCTCCTCAGGCTTCTCCGTCAGCTTACGAAGCTTCTCCACGACGTACCTCTTCAGACGCACCTCAACGTTAATAGAATCGACGTAAGATATCCGCGACGCCCAACCTCCGCGACGCTTGTCTTCAGCGGTTTGTTGACGTGGTCCGCTCTTGAAACCAAAGTAGGGGATTGTTGTTGTTTTATTTAATTATTTCCATTCTGGATTCTAGAATGTTGAACTTCGAGGATAACGAATAAATGTTATCGTTTAACGAATGGGGGGCCGGACCGCACAAACATGGCCGAACCCCCTCCTATGTTCATATATGATTCCTTGCGGATGGAACGGGATGGCGTGGTGTCGTCGCACCACGCGGAAATTGCACGACAATTATTGCACGGCGCCGTCGCGCCGCACCGTGGAATGAAATTCCAGAACGTGACGCCGTCGCGCCACGTCAAAAGAAATCGAAGGTGCCGCGACCGGTGCAGGGCCGCAGCGGAGGGGCGTGGTGTCGTCGCACCGCGCTAGAGGACGAAGGCCGCAGCTGGTGCCGGGTCGCGGCGGAACAAGATGACCGTCGGCCAGCCGGGCCGTCGGTGTCGGAAGCCGGAAGGGGAATGGCCTTTGCCGGTACCGTTGAGGAAGAACCGGCTGGCCAGGTCGGGCCGGACGGAAGGGAGAAAAACCAGGGGAATTTAATTCCCCCAGCCAGCAAAACGGCCCCCCATAATGTGGGGGGGGGGGGGCGGCTTCACAAGGGGGGGTAAGTGCCCCCCGTTTTTCCAACAGCTCGGCCTTTGGCCGAGCTGGCAGCGCGCCCTCCGCGCGGCGCCGGACCGGCTCCTTCCGGTCCGCCAGGCCGGGCCGGACCGGGCCGCGCCGATCCTGGTTGACCCTGTCCGGGGCGGGTCGACCCTGTTCGGGCCAGCCGGGGGGGGTCTCGGGCCGGGACGGCCCGGGCCCGAAACCCCCGTTACCGAGCGGTTTGGATTCAAATGCCCATAACTCGGGCTACAGACCTCCAAACGATGCGCCGTCAATGGCGATGCGATCCTTGGATCGAGACGGTTGTTTCGATATATTGCACTCAAGGTTTTGGGACGGATATTTTTCCATACTCCGTCCGAGGTTTGGATGCAGGTGGAGTACGGTCGGGTTGGTTTTGCCTTAAAAAAACCAACTAGGCCCCTGGGATGAAAAAGCCAATAACTTTCAGACCGGGCGTCCGATTGACGCGCAGTCTATTGCGTTGAGTTCCTGTTGACAATATGGAACATTTGGATACATCAAATCTAGACTATGTGACAGTTGATGTATCAGCCTCTCGGCTCGTGGAGCGGACCCTCACGAACGAGCTTGCTGTGTGCGGGAACCCTAGAGCTGGCTGCGACTGCTACTGTGACTACGACGACGATTGTGCAGAGATCCTCAGTGGATTCGACGACGACGACTACATCACTCAGCGATCCTTTGTGGATCAGTGCTACCAATCCTGTGTTGGTCTGATCCTGTGTGGGTAAGTGCTCAGTCGTCTTGTGTGAACCAGTGCCTACAGATCCTGTGTGGGTCCGATCCGGTGTGGGTCTTTGCGGGGGTTAGTACCTATCGATCCTTTGTGGGTTCGATGACTTAGATGGATCAGTGATCATCTCTATCGTCTACCGAAGAAGTATACCTCGGTGAGCTGAATCCTGTTACTTTCCTGTGTGGATTGTGTTGTGCTATTTTGTGTGGATTACGTTTTACTTTCCTGTGTGGAATACGTATACTTTCCAGTGTGGACTGAGTTGTACTTGGGCTCGGAGGTTGGAGGGTATTGGAATTGATAACTTAGGTATATGTAAGGGCATATACCTAAGTAGTGTCGTTTGTTACTTCGTGATTGTATCTTTCCTTTGTGGTTTATCCTTGGTGGATTTGGGAGACCTTCAGGGGTCTCGGGGTCCCTACTAAGTATCTTATACTCACCCCTGCACGGGCTATGCCCGCACTACGTTGTGTTGGTTGCAGACGATGGACAACGTTGATCATGGATGAGGCTTGTTGAGCAGGATGGTACCTGGAGGTGGACCACTGGGCGGGACGTGCTCGGAGCGGACGGCGGGACCCGAGGAGGAGAGGAGCTATCTGTACCCACCTTTCAGGTGGGATTTCTAGTGGACAGCTCGGTGTAGCATCTTTTACTTTTAGTTGTTGTTTTCCCTTTCGAGTTGTACTTTACTTTCAGTTTTGGGTTTGTATACTGGCCCACCTACTTTTCCGCACTTACTGTTGTACTCTGTTTTACGTAGTGTTTACTTTTCTGCTTGCTTACTCTGTGGTGCTTTTTTACATTAAAAAGGCAATGGATTCCCTTTTTACCGGGATTTACGCCTTGGTGCTAGTCGATATCCCCTGGCCTATGGAAGGCGGGCTTGGGGTAGTGACGACATGAACCCCGAGGATGGGTCGTGACAAATTGGTATCAGAGGTGTTCGGTTCTACCGCGAACTCTGATCTTTTCAATGTGAAGTAATAGTGTTTAGCGTATTGGGTGTGGTTATTAGTCCAGGGAGTCTAGTGTTGGTGCGGCGGCTGACGTATCCGTACACCAGGACCCTGACTTCTGATTTCTGACATAAAGCACGAAAACATTGATTGCGTGTGTGTTTCAAGTTTTCTTTGTGATTAATTTATATCATCTCACCAGGTATACTGTTCTGACCATGGCACACCTGTTTCCTTTTCTGGATGGCACCACGACGACAGCCAGCTTGGGTTCCGAGAGTCGAGCGTGACGACAGCCCACCGAGCGATGAGGCCTCGGTGCAGGGCCCTTTGTCAGTAGTGGCACCGGCGGTAGCTCTACCCGCCGAGCCACCGATGCTTCCAGCACCAGCCGCTGACGATACACGTCGCCTCAGCGCACTGCATGAGTTTCAGGACCAGCGACCGCCCAGGTTTCGTGGGGAGATGGACCCCCAGGCAGCCGAGGACTGGCTGGAGGCAGTCGTACGAGTTTTCAGGCTAGTGAGGACACCAGTAGAACTCATGGTGATCCTCGTTGCGAGCCTACTGCACACAGCAGCGGGCCGATGGTGGAGCATGATGCTCCAGGTGCACGATGAGGCATCTCTACATTGGACGGACGTTGAGAGCCTCTTTCGCTCGGAGTTCGTCCCAGCCACCCTCCATGCGGTGCGCATTCAGGAGCTTCTTCAGCTGCGGCAGGGCAGCATGACTGTCGCTCAGTACTCAGCGAGATTTACCGATCTCTCGTGCTACTCGACCAACATGGTATGAGACCCATTCTTCTGGGACTGGACCTTTGAGCAGGGTTTGAGACATGAGATCAGGGAATCGCTGATCTCCCTCAGCATTCCAACTCAGACGGGAGTACTAGAGCGAGCCCTTTTGATCGAGAGCTTTCTTGCTGAGTCTACACCAGCGCTGCGAGCCACCGCAGGGCGGCACGTAGCAGATTCTTCTACAGTAGGCAGTCGACGAATGACTCAGGGGTCCAGGAAGACCAGACCGTCTGGCAGACGACCTCATGACACTGGCTCAGCAGTGCGGGGCACACAGCGCATAGCTAGTATTTCGAGAGGCAGGCAGTGCTACTCGTGCGGCGGGCAGGGCCACATGGCTCGTGACTGCCCGACCCGCCATGCCGAGGAGCAGCAGATGGTTGAGGGACCATCGAGGCAGAGGCAGGGGGTCGAACGTGGTGGTCCACATGGAGGAGGCGAACGAGGCAGAGGAGTTGGCCGAGCAGCAGGTGGTGGGCGACACTTTGAGGCTCTACCACCACCACAACCAGAAGGTCCTCCCCGACCACATGGAGCTGGCGGGCGAGATAGGCACATCTCCAGGCAGCAGAGGCCTATGACCACGGCTTTCCCGAGGTGATTCGAGGTACTATATGTGTCTATTACACCCTTGCTACAGTACCTATAGACACATGAGTGAGTCACTCTTTCATAGCTACTGCCCTTGTTCGGAGCTCGGATATTCCGACAGAGCCGTTGGCTCGATCCTAACCGCTAGAGACTCCTACGGGAGCAGACTCAACGATTACGCACTGGTGCCGCCAGTGTGAGATTACTCTAGGAGAAGAGAGCATTGGCTGGGATCTTCTTGTAGCAGTGTCGAGGCCTTACGACGTCATCTTGGGCATGGACTGGATATCTACGGTCCATGCACAGATTGACTGTTTTAGGCGCAAGGTGCGATGTGTACGCACCGACGGGAGCATGTTCACCTTCACCAACGAGAAGGGAGCCTTTGCAGCACACGATGGACTTCCGCGGAGAAGAGGATATCCCATCACTCATCAGTTGGCTAGCCTCATCCTAGGAGCAGTTGACGTGCAGAGTCCTGGTTTTCCGGCAGTGGTGGATCAGTTTGCGGACGTTTTTCCCGACGACATTCCATGGTTACCTCCTCGCAGAGAGGTAGACTTTTATATTGACCTATACCCCTAGGCAGCCCCGATATCAACTCCAGCATATCGGATGGCCCCCGCCGAGCTTCGTGAACTATGGGTACAGTTGGAGGACTTACAGGGCAAGTGGTTCATCCGACCCAGTGTTTCACCCTGGGCTTCCCCAATTTTTTTCGCCAAGTAGGCGTACGAGAGCTTGCGACTTTTTGTTGACTATCGTCACCTGAACCAGGTGACAGTGAGGAACAAGTATCTGCTACCGAGGATTGATGACCTCTTTGATCAGCTCAAGGGAGAAGGATGGTTCTCGAAGATATACCTCAGGTCAGGCTATCATCATCCCAGAGTTAGAAATGAGGACGTGCAGAAGACGACCTTCAGATGTCGGTACGACCACTATGAGTTCTCGGTTATGCCCTTCGGCATGACCAATTCTCCAGCAGTGTTCATATCCCTCATGAACAGGATCTTTCAGTCATGCGTTGATCGGCTTGTCATGGCCTTCATCGACGACATTCTGATTTACTCGCTGACAGAGGAGGAGCACGCCTACCACTTACGGGTTGTACTAGACACACTCCAAGAGCACCATCTTTATTGTAAGCTCTCGAAGTGCCAGTTCTGGATATGTGAGGTCCACTTCTTGGGACACATCATCTCTAAGGCGGGAGTTGCAGTGGATCCTGCGAAGATCGAGGCAGTGATAGATTGGGAGCCACCCAGGAGCTTGATGGAGGTTCGGAGTTTCTTGGGACTAGCTGGATACTATCAGAGATTCGTGCTAGACTTCTCTAGAGTTGCGGCACCACTGTCAGCTTTGACGAAGAAGGGGAAATCCTTCGTGTGTTCAGACATATGTCAGCAGAGCTTCCAAGAGATGAGACAGAGATTGACCAGCGCACCTATCTTGAGGTTGCCTGATGAGGGAGTAGGGTATGTAGTCTACTGCGATGCATCAGGGACTGGACTCGGATGTGTTATGATGCAGGAGCGGGCAGTGATCGCCTATGGATCACGACAGTTGAGTCCGCATGAGCAGAACTACGCTACCCATGACCTGGAGTTAGCATCAGTGGTCTTCTCTCTGAATACATGGCGACACTACCTGATGGGCGAGTGCTTTACAGTATTTTCTGATCATCAGAGTCTCTGGTACATCTTCTCGCAGAAGGACCTAAACCTGAGACAGCGGCGATGGCTCGAGTTCCTCCAGGACTATGACTTTGAGATAGTCTATACTCCTGGGAAGGGGAACGTGGTAGTCGATGCCCTCACAAGGAGGACGGGCATTCATCTACATGAGGAGGCGACGAAGCAGCTATCCTCTTTGCAGATATCCTTCGTGGATAGAGATGGAGAAGCCTTCCTTCAGTCTCTCACAGTCACCCCTCCACTACTGCAGCGGGTCAGAGAGGCACAGCGAGAGGACGCTGATTGTGGGACACGGCGTGCACTGATATCCTCGGGATAGGCACCTGATGGTTTCTCCCTTGGAGCAGAGCACGACATCCTTTTTAGAGGACGTACCATGGTACCAGTCACTTTGAGAGAGAATGTGTTAAGAGAGTTTCACACTTCTCCTTTGGCGGTAAATCCTGGAGTAGCGAATATGTACCAGGATCTCAGACGACAGCACTGGTGGTCGGGCATGAAGAAGGCTGTGGCAGAGTTCATTTCTCGATGCCTCACCTGCCAGTAGGTGAAGGCCGAGCATCAGGTACCAGTAGGCTTGGTACAGCCCTTGGAGGTCCCGGAGTGGAAGTGGGATGGGATATCTATGGACTTCGTGACTGGACTTCCATGCACTTCCAGAGGTCACGACTTCATCTGGGTGATTGTCGACCGACTCACCAAGTCGGCTCACTACTTACCCACAGAGAGCAGGGCTCAGTGGAGAGCTTGGGGCGTCTCTACGTTCAGGAGATTGTACGACTTCACGGTGTGCCATCGACTATCATCTCTGATCGAGATGCTCGCTTTACTTCCCGGCTTTGGAAGGGGTAGCAGGAGGCGTTTGGGACGCAGCTACGTTTGAGCACATCCTTTCACCCTCAGATGGATGGTCAGACGGAGAGGACCATTCAGACTCTCGAGGACATGATCCGCGCATGTGTCCTTGACTTTGGTCGTAGCTGGGAGGACCACCTACCCTTGGTGGAGTTTGCATACAACAAAAGCTACCACTCCACCATCGGGATGGCACCGTACGAGTCGTTGTATGGCCGACCTTGCAGATCTCCTTTGTGCTGGACAGACCCTGGGGAGTCAGCACTTGTGGGACCAGAGATAGTCCAGGCCACGACAGAGAAGGTCCAGGTCATCCAAGAGCGGATGAGGACTACTCAGAGCCGGCAGAAGTCAAACGTTGACAGGAGGCGGAGGCCACTAGAGTTCGAGGATGGCGACCACGTCTTCTTGTGGGTCTCACCTCGACGAGGTATACGGAGATTTGTCGGAGACAGAAAGTTACCTCCACGCTTCATCGGACCCTTCCAGGTCTTCAGCAGGATTGGCACGGTGGCTTATCGCCTGGCTATACAACCTCAGTTGCACCGGGTGCACGACGTCTTCCACGTATCTCAGCTGAGGAGATACATGCACGACCCGATGCACATCATTGTCTATGGGGAGCTTCACGTTGACGATGGGGCGACTTTTACAGAGGTCCCGGTAGATATTGAGGATCAACAGGTGCGGGTCCTACGTGGACGGTCGATTCCTCTAGTGCGCATCAGATGGCAGCACGGGAACCTCAATGAGAGCACTTGGGAGCGGGAGGCTCAGATGCGTGCTCAGTACCCTCATTTGTTTCCCTAGTTTTGATATATCTTTACGGGGACATAAAGCCCTGAGGTGGGAGTAATGTAAAGACTCATAAAATTCAAGGGAAATTTTTTCTTAATTTTCTTTGGAATTTTACAAGAGCGCGGTTTCTGATAGCACCTGATTCCGAGGCCTAGTGTTCCTGGAATCAATTTCCGAAGTTTGGCTCGGGTACGTTCAGTGAACGAACGAGTGGGAATTTCTAACTTTTGAACCGGTGCCTGGAATCGAATTCCGAGGGCACCGATGAACTCGTAGCACCGATATTCGCTTAAGGAGACCTTTTCCGAAGTTGTGTTTTATGCGGAATGAAAGTTAGTTTTGAAGAAGTTAAATAAATTGTGAACAAAATTTATTTATTTTTTTAAACCATGTTGGTTAAATCCTCCCAAAGGGAGTTAGGGTTTGGACCCACATCCACTTAACCTCCCTTGAGAGGATTAAGCGTGTTGGGGCCCACACGAACACTAACACATCATCTTCTCTTTAAACTCCCAATAACTCCTCTCTTATTAATTTGACAACTTGAGTTATTAATTGAGTTGAGTTGTTTAATTTCAAACCATTGAAATTCATAGTGGTTTAGTTGTGTAAATAAAATAAGGATTAAGCTTATTTTATTTGGGTTAGATTTCTCTTGCCACCTTGAGAGAATTTGGGAGCTTTCTTCTTCTTCTTCAACCACGACGAAGAACGCGAAGAACACATAAGCTCCGACGATGAACGCCGCATCTCTTCTTCGTAGCCGGTGTGATTCCGAATATCGATGACGCCGCTTTCTCCTCAGGCTTCTATGTCAGCTTACGAAGCTTCTCCAGTGACGTACCTCTTCAGACGCACCTCAACGTCAACGGAATCGATGTACGATTTCCAAGACGCCCGACCTCCGCGACGCTTGTCTTCCGCGGTTTGTTGATGTGGTCCGCTCTTGAAACCGAGGTAGGGGATTGTTGTTGTTTATTTAATTATTTCCATTCTTGATTCTAGAATGTAGAACTTCGAGGATAACGAATAAATGTAATCGTTTAACGAAAGGGGGTCCGGACCACACAAACACGGCTGAACCCCCCTCTTATGTTCATATTTGTTTCCTTGCAGATGGAACAGGAAGGCATGGTGCCGTCGCACCACGAGGGAATCGCACTGCAATTATTGTGCGGCGCCGTCGCGCCGCGCCGTGGAATGAAATTCAAGAACGCGACGCCACCACGCCATGTCAAAAGAAATCGAAGGCGCCGCAATGCCGTCGCACCGCGCCAGGCGACAAAGGTCGCGGCCGGTTCCGGGCCGCGGGGGAACAAGATGACCGGCGGCCAGCCGGGCCGCCGGTGTCGGAATCCGGAAGGGGACCAGCCTTTGTCGGTCCCGTTGAGGAAGAACCAACCAGCCAGGTCAGGCCGGTTGGAATGGAGAGGAACTGGGGGAATTTAATTCCCCCGGCCAGCAAAACGGCCCCCCATAATGAGGGGGGGCCACGGCTTCACAAGGGGGGGAGGGGCAAGCGCCCCCCGTTTTTCTGCCAGCTCGACCGCCGGACTGGCTCCAGGCTGGGCCGGGCCGGGCCGGGCCGCACCGGGCCGGGTCGACCCTGTCTGGGGCGGGTCGACCCAGTTCGGGCCAGCCGGGGGGGTCTCGGGCCGGGACGGCCCGGGCTCGAAACCCCTGTTACCGAGCGGTTTGGATTCAAATGCCCATACCTCGGGCTACAGACCTCCAAACGACGTGCCGTCAGCGGCGATGCGATCCTTGGATTGAGACGGTCATATCAGTATATCGCACTCAAGGTTTCGGAATACTTTGTGTTCGGCCGGGTAGGTTCGTACACGAAACCAACCGGGCCCTCGAAGCGGAAACACTCATATCTTGAGCTACGGACGTCCGATTGACGTACCGTCGACTTTGTTGAGTTCCTCTTTTTGAGACAGATCTTTTGGCATACTCTGCCCAATGTTTGGACCCAGGTGGAGTACGGTCGGGTTTGTTTTTCCTTAAAAAACAAACCGGGCCCCTGGGACGAAAAAAGCCAATAACTCTCAGACCGAGCGTCTGATTGACACGCCGTCTATTGTGTTGAGTTCCTATTGACGATACAGATCATTTGGATACATCAACTCTGGACTATGTGACAGTTGATGTATCAGCCTCTCGGCTCATGGAGCAGACCCTCCCGAACGAGCTTGCTGTGTGCGGGAACCCTAGAGATGGCTACGACTGCTACTGTGACTGTGACGACGAATGTGCAGAGATCCTCAATGGATTCGACGATGACGAATACAACACTCAACGATCCTATGTGGATCAGTGCTACTAATCCTGTGTGGGTCCGATCCTGTCTGGGTCAGCGCTCAACGGTCCTGTGTGAACCAGCGCCTACTGATCCTGTGTGGGTCCGATCTCGTGTGGGTCTTTGCGGGGGTTAGTACCTATCAATCCTTTGTGGGTCCGACGACTTAGATGGATCAGTGATCATCTCTATCGTCTACCGAAGAAGTATACCTGTGTGAGATAAATCCTGTTGCTTTCCGGTGTGGATTGTGTTGTGCTATCCTGTGTGGATTACGTTTTACTTTCCTGTGTGGAATACGTATACTTTCCTGTGTGGACTGAGTTGTACTTGGGCTCGGATGATGGAGCGTATTGGAATTGATGACTTAGGTATATGTATGGTAATATACCTAAGCAGTGTTGGTTGTTACTTCGTGATTGTATCTTTCCTTTGTGGTTTATCCTTTGTGGATTTGGGAGACCTTCAGGGGTCTCGGGGGTCCCTACTGAGTAGCTTATACTCACCCCTGCACGGGCTATGCCCGCACTACATTGTGTTGGTTGCAGACGACGGACATCGCTGATCGTGGATGAGGCTTGTTGAGCAGGAAGGTACTTGGAGGTGGACCACTGTGCGGGACGTGCTCGGAGCGGACGGCGGGACCCGAGGAGCAGAGGAACTATCTGTACCCACCCTTCAGGTGGGATTTCCAGTGGACAGCTCGGCGTAGCAGCTTTTACTTTTCAGTTGTTGTTTTCTCTTTCGAGCTGTACTTTACATTCAATTTTGGGTTTGTATACTGGCCCACCTACTTTTCCGCACTTACTTTTATACTCTGTTTTACTTAGTGTTTACTTTTCTGCATGCTTACTATGTGGTGCTTGTTTACTTTACAAAGGCAATGCCTTCCCTTTATACCGGGATTTACGCCTTGGTGCTAGTTGCCAGCCCCTGGCCTATGGAAGGCGGGTTTGGGGTAGTCACGGCATGGGCCCCGAGGACGGGTCATGACATATAACATGATTATGATTTTACCATGAATTTTAACAATATAATTTATTTTCAAGACAAGGGATAATAATATTAAGATTAAATTTTGAATTGGTTTTGAAAATAAATCCCATGGGGGATTTGTGATACTAATTGTTTTTTGATGAATATAAAAGGTATTGTTGTATTTTATTTAAATATTTCAATAATGAGAATATTCAATATATGTTGATGCATGAGGATGAAGGAAGTGGAAATGTATGAAATGAAGTTGATATACTTCGAGATATTGTAGAAGGATCCCAAAAATATAATGATTCTATATATAGTCATGTGATGAGTCATTGAAATATTAATATCTATCGTTTTATCACTATCTATAATTGATTAATGGTGGTTAAGAATGATGTTTCGGTTGATGATGAATCATTATTACTGGAACGGTGAGAATCATAATTTTCTTATCATGTTTAATGGTTTTGTATTTAAGGAATAATACCCATCATGTTGTAATTTTAAAATGATTGGATGTGTTAAGGTATTGATAAAGAATTGACGTACTCAATGATGAGTAATAACATAAAAAATGGGTTTTGAAATTTTATTTATGGAATATGGAGACATTATAATAATCATCAGTGTCTTTTAATGTGTCTACAAATTATTTGAAGGTTTTTTTTGATTCTCAGAGAATGCATGAAGTGATTTAAGTTGATTTCAATTTTTTTTGAAATTCATAGGATATAGATTAAATTTTTTATAGTAATAGATGTATAAATGTAACTCAAAATTACTTGTAATATTATCTCCATGAATTATATATATATATATATATTTAAATGTTACCCTTCTACTACAATGGATACAGAAATATAGTTTGGCCCTTGGTGAGTAAAAATTAAAACATTTCTACCACATCACAAAAATATATAACTGTGGGTAACTTGATATTTAAGTGTAATAACAATTACAACATTAAATAAATAAGTATAGTTTATAAAATTCATGATTATAATTATTTGAGTTGGCACTCCCAATGAGAGGTAAAAGTAACTATGGGGCATAATAGAGGAATTAAAAATGTTAGAAATCCCATAGTTAAATTTAAAAGTAAAAATATCAGACATGAGGGTTTCTGAATCCATTTTTTCCCATTCCTTGAGGCTGCACATAGTAATATTTAATTTCCACATACATGAAAGATAAATGTAAAATTGAGGGAATGAAATTTAGTAATGTCTCTAGTTACATAATTACACATAAAGGTAACTAGAAGATGATAAATTTTTGGAAATGTCTTAAATACTAAATTATTGATTCATAAATATTAGTTACCCTATAAATAGAGGTCTCTATAAAGATGAAAATAATAAATTAATAGAGGTACCATATGGTGTGTTAAGGTAATGTGGTAGATATTTTAAGCTAACTACTTAAAAAACATAATAGTTCTAGAATTTAAAAGGGAGTTTTGAAAGGTCATGTTCCCAATGAAAAATTAAATACATTAATTATGAATCATTTCATCAATGTATAAAAACAATAATGACTGAAAAATATATTTTGATCTAAACTGAGTCTTGTGGAGATGGTTCTTATTTCACTTAGTTAATATCATAATGTGAAGAGGACAACTAGGATTTGATGACAATTAACACATCGTTATGAGAATTATATTCTCTGTGTGTGTTATGGAATGATAATTATTTAATATAGGAACACAATGATTTGATATTACATGTCACAATGATGATATCAGGTGAAAATGTGAGAGTTAATTTACACTAAGAAAAATGTTCTTAGGAAAATATTATATACGTGTTAGCATTCATTCTAGTATAGATTAAATGGATATTGTTATTGTGTAGGTCTTAATAAAGGATAATGCTTAGTCGCTAGGAAGAATAAATGGAGATATCATTGATATCAATTGATTGAGAAAAATAGATAGAGGATGTAATTCATTAGCATAAATGATAATAATATGATTCCATGATTGAAGGGGTTTATCAATATTCAAGTAAAAATATACATTCATTTGAATAAAAATATAAATTTATGATAAAGAAAGAATAAAAAGTTCATATAATAATATATTTTATTCATAAATTAGTTTTTGATTATTCAGAAGAAGGAATAAATAATAATTTTTTTTAATATATTATAGGATCCATGTTATAGAGGAAAAATACTGTAATGATGAAGAAGATAATAATAATGAGAATAATAGATGAATAACCCCTATATGATTTCATTTTATCATTAAATATGATTGATAAATGAGAGATGATGATTTTATTGAGGGACTGATAGGTGAAACAATTTTTGTTCATCACATGTGTTGATACAATTATATATTTTAGTGTTGATATTATCGAAGAAAATATCATTCTTAAAGGAGTAATTTTCTTAATAAAAAAGATCTTAATCCAATACACTATATGGAAAAACATATTTAGTGAATCTTGTTTTGCGGTGGTTTTAGAAACCACTGCTAAATATTTTTTTATGAAAATTTTACAATGCATTCAAAAAACAATGATAAATTTGTAATTGTTTTTTAATTGTTTTTTAATTTAATTTCTTAAAATGTTCGTAATAATATTTTGTGTTAGTTGTTATAAACCACAAGGAAATACATCATGTTTGGGAAAATCAGTACTAAATTAATGGAAAAATGTTCCATATAAAATATTTATCATTGATTTAATTCTCAATATTTAATATTTATTTTTTACAATCATAAAATTTTTATTAATTATAATATTAATTATATATAATATGTTAATTAATAAATAATTACAATTATTTGTTATTAATAATCTAAATTATATATTAATTATTTAACAAGTTGAAAATATGTATTCGACATTAAAGGAACATATATTTTGATCTAGGAGTCCATTTTAGCTCCATAACCATTCAATTAAAATATTATAAAATGAGCTAAATTCCATTTTAGAATAATTTGGTAGTAATTAAATGAACAAAATTTACTACTGTTTTATGAAAACATAGAAAAAAAAATTCAACATCAAACTAAAAAAACATTTCATTTGGGGTCTGTTTGGTCTCTACCACATATCTAATCAAATAATGCAATGAGATATATGTAGTGGGGACATGGTAGAACTTTGGACATGATTTTAGAGCAAAAAAGTCCCAAATTGTTTCCATTTTTGAGCTTTTAGTTGGGGTTTCCCAAATTTTTAACATTATATCTAATTTCACCCTTATTTAGGTTTTTCTTCATAGGTTTTTTTGTAGTTAATGATTTTATTACACTTATTTAAATTTGATAAGAATTGATGATGTTTCCTCTCTTTATTGATTTATTATATATTAAATATAACTGCTTATATGTATTTATGAATATTTGTGTATATTAAATTATATTTGTAAATGATCATACATATTTTTTCTTTATATTTTTTTTATTTCTTTTATGTGTAAATATATAGAGATATTTATATTTAGTACTGTTTATATATATATTTATATATATTTATATCAATATACAATTATATATCTCTATGTGATTATATAAATTTATATAACTTAAATTTTTGTTTATATATTTTTGATAATTTTCCCATGTATATATAAATATATATATATTTATAAATAATTATATCTATTATTTATTTATTATTTTTTATTTATAATTTAGTCAATGAATACATATTTTATTTTTTAAAATATTTATTTAATAATGAAATATTATTTGTGGCTTTATATTGTATAGTTAAGTTATTATTAAATTAATATTTATTAATTAACTATTATTAAGTATTTATTATATATCATTACATATTATTTTTTATATTTAATTTGTTATTAAATTATTATTTATTTATTTTATCATTGTTATGTATTATTAATTAAAAATTTAAATTTTATTTACATAGTAGTTATTTATTAGCTATTTTTTATATATTTATTATTTTTTGATTTATTATTATTAATTATAAATTATAAATTATGATTTATAAATTATAATTTATTAATTTATTATTATTATTTATTATTTACAATTTACAATTTACAATTTTTTATTTATAATTTATAATTTTTTATTTCTTATTTTTTATGTTTGAACGACACGAACCATGGGAAAACCCATGAGTTTTTTTAATGTGTTTTTTAATATTTTTTTAAAAGTAAGAGTTACTTTGTTTTAAAAAATATGCATTAAAGGTGGCATTGTCGATGCCACCTTCCCTCCCTCCAACCACCCTATGTTTGGCCCGAATCGATGACATAGAAAACACAGCAGGGGTGCAGCATTTCTTCTTTTTGTGAGGCGAAATCATGCATCCCTAATACCACCATTCCCTCAACACCATATAATAGGGAACCACCCATTATCCTCACTTCCATTTCCCCCATATCTCTTCATTCCATTTCTCCTCTCTCTAAAAAAACTTTTTTCTCGTTTTGTAGAGTCGATGGTCCAAAATAAGGCTCAGGTTTTTGCAAAGCATCCTTTAAAAGTATTTTTTATTTAATTTATAATTTTTATTTAATTAATTGAATTCTTTTTAGTTCTAAACATTTCATTTTTAAGTAGTATAGTTAGTTCTATGTATTTTTTTTATTATGTTTATTAATTAGTTATATGTATTTTGGAATAAAAATTATAATTAGAAACAATTATGTATAGATTATGTAAAGAATAACATAGGATTAGGTATTTTAAAATTTGAGTAGCATAACATTACGTGGTAATATGATCTATCAAAAAAATTTCTGGATACAAATAAGTGGATGTGGATATTTCACATATGTACCTTGGGGTAAAATCCCAAAAAAATACTTTGAGATACACTCGATCGGTAATGGGTGCACTATAACGGGCCCTACTGCACTCCTGGTTTGACACTCCCGGGGGATATGCTTAAGATGATTCATATTTTCTTCATAAACCACTAAAATACCAATGAAATGAAAAATAAAATCAGTATATTTCACAATGATAAAAAAATAATTATGACGACATATAATTAAATCAATAGGGAAAAAATTCATTAAAGAATAAATGTGGTTATTAGTAATTGAATTTTTTAGTTAGTCTTAATGCTATTATTTATTTAGTTGTTTAATTAGTTATATATAGTTCATAAATAATAATTATTATTTGTAATGATTAATTATATATTAATGAATGGATTACTTAGGATTAAAAATTAATACATATGATTAGTTAATTATAATTAACTACTGAATATCATATGATTAATGAATAAGAAAATATATAATTAAATAATAACATAATAACAATGAATAGATGATTATAAAATGATTGATTAGTTAAAAAATGAATTAAAAAATTAGTATCATTGTTTAGGATATATGAAGATGTTCTAAAATTTTAGTATCATAAATATTATATAATTTAGAAATAATATATATATTTTTAATGATTAATTATGGAATAATTAATGAATAACAAAGAATTAAAAGATGAATACATGTAAGGATTAGATAATAATACTTATCATTGATAAAATGAAAATTATGATTATATAAAAGGAAATGGAGAATAACAAACACATTAAATTACACTTGATGTTTTTAGAACATACAATAAATTCCATGACATTTTTCAATTAAACTTATTTTGGATGAGTTGAGGATGACTTCAGAAGTGACATAAAACCCAATTTATTTTTATTTTTTAGCATAATAACATCATCAAAATATATATACCTACTAATTTAATTAGATACTTATAGAAGATATTATATATATTTCAATTAAAAATCATTTGGGTTTTACCTCACGTTTGATGTTAGGCTCATATCATCCAAACCATGTTTTTTTGAAATATGTTTGAAATCTATATATGTTTTAACACATTAATGCATTATTTTATTTTTTTGTGCTTCTCTATTTCACATTACATGATTATAATTTTCATTTTATCAATAATAAGAAAAATAATTTGATGTTTTCTCTTCTTTGTGAACTTGGATTTTAAAATATTTTGTGACTTATATTCTAATAAACATTAGTATCATATTTAAGTGTATAAAATGATGCTCTAAAATTGAAGTATAACAATTATTATATATTCAACCATCATTTTCGTGATCATAATCATGATTAAAAATAATTTTTGACATGTAGGGACATTTTTACCAATGTGTACTACTATATAGAGGTCATTCAAGTGGATAAAAGAGCTTCTTAAAGTACACAAAAAATAATAATAGTTAGTAAAACTGATTGTGTAACCCTAAGTGACAGTCAA
The DNA here is from genome assembly GCA_963277665.1 of Viscum album. Classification (NCBI taxonomy): domain Eukaryota; kingdom Viridiplantae; phylum Streptophyta; class Magnoliopsida; order Santalales; family Viscaceae; genus Viscum; species Viscum album. The sequence continues at coordinate 1,145,785,876 of OY728121.1, read as the reverse complement.
GAAATAATATGTGCTTTCTTAAATCTGGGATCGAATTAAGAGATCAAGTCTATGAGATATAGAAATTTTCAATTCCCGACAACACTATGACATCTAGATTTTCCATTGGTTGCTGATGCGCAGTATGTCCAAGCATTAAATTTATTTTCTCAATGGTCAGATGGTACCGTGATGGAAATATATGTTGATGTTTCTATTATACAACAATAATATCCATTTTTTGAAGATGTATAATTACAATAGTGGTTGAAGATAGTCCACCCCATGAAATTAAGCCTATTCCAATGATGTAGAAGAGGAAAACATAGATTATCTTCTAAATATACATGTTAATCTGACATCCAAAGAAGAGTTATGTAATTATGGAACAATTGGTGACAATAGTGCTGATGAGTAGGGACCAGTGGATGTTAGAGAGTATGTTTCTTTAAACTCATCAGTAGTGCTACAATTTTGACCTACAATAAATAATCCACCACTCTTTATATTTTTATGTGATGTAATGACACATGTGCCTAAATTTGAAAATAATGTTCTCAACCCTGGAAACCATGTTTCCCAGAGTTGTACTAGATATGTTTAGAGAGATGGAAAGAACCTTTTATGTTGGAAGGAATTTTCCAAGTAGTAATGCATCAAAAAGAGTGTTAAAGTGATTTCAAATTGATAGGAACTACATATATATAGGTCAAGAATCATGTCATAGTAGATATCTCATATGTTGTGAGAAGTATGGGGAAAATTATAGATTCTGCTTGAGTGAAATTTCAAACATTGCATTTGGGGGTTGGAGAATCTCAGGGATTGAGGTAGCTTGTATTGCATTTATCCAAGCTGGACACAATATTATACCTCATTGGATACATAATTTGTGTCATCCATTATCATTGAGATGATTAAGACATGACAAGATGTCCCAATATCCCTAGGGCAAGAGAGGATACATTAATCATTCGGTTATATGATTTCCTATAATAAGTCATGGCTAATGAAACAGAATGCAAGTGTGAATGTTTATGGTGATTAGGATGACTCGTATCGCATGTTTCTGCAATTGATATCCATACTGAGGCACTATAACCAAGTTTAATTTCATCTTGATACAAACAAGAATGTGTCTCAAGATAGCCGACTTGATCCATATTGTGTTCAATTTCATCGGTTGTTTAGGGAATTCCTCTCATGTATCTCCACATTTCGTTTCCGAAAACCGGTCATTCAAATTGATTGAACATTTTTCTATAGAAAATACAAGGGTTTATAGTTGATTATTGAAACCAAAGGTGGAAACCATTCACCTCTTATTCTATCCATTTCCATTGTAGAGAAAAAACTATTAATCATGGAGTTGGTTTTTGACATGTATTAGCAACCATTTCACCAACATTCGAGGTGTTTTTTTAGATCTGATCAGTATTGGGATATTAATGGGGAAATTAATACAAATACAGATACCTGGAGATACCCAAATTCATATCATTAGATATTATTTTTATTTATGTCTACCACTCATTCATCAGGGACCCCCATCTTCTCAGGTGTTTTTCTTTTTTCATTTCTTATGAGACTGCCCGGTGGAAGTATTGTCATCCATACATGATGGGTCATCCATCTTAATATAGAGCTCGATGTATTTCCCTCTAATGAGATCATTTTTTATTTCAACACTGAGCTATCATAAAAATTGTTGAAATCCTAAAAAATCAATTCCCTTAATTGGGATCTACAAAAGATATCAACCAAAATGACTCTATATTTATTTGGGATAGAGTATATTTAGACAAATACCGCATCCTGAAACACCACATTCCACATTTTTTAATACCTAAACATTTTTGAGTGAGAGTTTGAAGTGGATTCAGGGACCCCATGAAATCTTCTCCATTAGTCAGTGTAAGAGGATCCTTATGATCCAGAATGTACAACTTCTCTTTATTATACAAGTCAGTCAGTATATTCAAGGCATTATCAACCAAATGTGTGGGGACCATTGTTTTTCTGTGCATTAAAAATTGAAATCCCCCTCTTCCAAAAAATATTCCTTACCCTTTATTTAGTAGTTAGAAGTGATTCATGTCTCAGATTATGATCAACATCGCTCCAAATAGTATCCTCATATTTGTATTTACCATATAAAGCCTTATTCTCCATTGTAACATTAGTGAAATTCATAGCCTGGCCTTCTACCTCTTCATCACATGAATCAGCCCATAAAACCCTCTGTTATGTTGTCAAGGCACACCAACTTCCACCTTTTGATCTGTTTGGCCTAACTTCAATATTCGACATATGAGTCTACTCTATACTAACAATTTTCCCAACAACAAAATAGGACCACTCCACATTAATCAACCCCTTATCATTGTCTATAGCAGACCCACCAAAAAGAAAATCATATTTAGGATCATTAACATAAGATGGAACATCCTACTCGATACCATTTCTTGCACCACCCATTATAGTGTATGATTTGACCAAAACTGAGGTAATTACATCCAAAATCATCTAAATCTTATATCTGCAGTCACCATAGGTGTTGAAATATCTCTTAAATTTTGAGAAAACAAGTTCCTCAAAATTTCTCATACATATGTCCAATGTATTTAAAAGTATAAAAAAGTGTTTCCCATAAAATTCAACTGAGTGATTTATGCGATGACTCACAACAACCTGTATTATAGATTAATGTAGGGTTATTTAAATACCTAAATTGATTATCCCCCTTTAAAAACCATGCATATCTATCATGATATGAATCCCTATCAAATTTTATTGGAATACCAATGGCAGATGAAGAATCACATATAATTTCATTTTTCCAAAAGAACTAGCCCACTCAAAGAATTCATACCCAATATTGAGCCATATAATTTTTTTACCTTATCAAGATCAAATAGGGGATCCAATTTCTAATTCATATAAATCACTGATTATTTGAAATAAGGTCCTTTCCTTAGGCCCTAATATAGTGGTATTGTGATGGAAAACAAGATGATAGAAACCCCATCTAGTTGAGAAAATATTCTATTCATCAAATCCCCAAATATGAAGATCATGATTTTAAAACATATCAATATTCCTTGGGTTTTCCTCCTATATGATAATTAAACATGCATGAATTGAAAACATACATTCATCAATTATTTCTTCCAAGATATTGGAGTTTTCTTCCCCAACATCCAACAATGTGTTTTGGGTGATTAAATACATACCAGAATCTTCCTGGAGATATGAGAAGAACCAATGGTGGTCAAATGCTTTCACTGCATCATACAGAGCATAATCTTCATAGTTTGATGAGGGGGATTCGACAACTTGAGAACAGAGGAATGTTCCTCTAGCCAGCAGATCAATTTCACAGTCCTAAGGGAACACTATCATTCAAAGTGAACCCTATGAATCTCTATACCCACAACACTCACATGATACCACCACAAATCCCATATTTATATTTTTTATTTTTTATTATTATATATTATTTATTTATATTTAAATATTAATTTATTATTTATTTACCATTTAATTTTTTATTATTTATGTATTTATATATTTTTTATTTTGTTATTCTATATTCTTTAATTGTAGTTTTATATTTAATTTATAATTATTTTATTATGAATTTTTATTATCATATTTTTTACTTTCTATTTCTTTTTCAATATAATTTTTTTTACATTTATGATTTTTTAATTTTTTGATTATTTTTGGTTGTTTATACATTAATTTTTAATTTGTTTTTATTTCACTATCAATTTATTATAAACATATTGTTTATTACATATATAATATATATTCATTATATATTTATTATTTATTAATTTATTATTTATTATTTGCTTTCTATTACATATTAATTGATTTGTTATATCTCATTTATAATTTTTTGAATTTATTACATATTCATTACTTCTATATTATATATATATATATATTAATAATTAATAATTATTAATGATAATTTAATATTAATTTTTTATTTTTTTATTTTTGTCAATTTATTACTTAATTTTTAATTTTTTATTTTTTATTTAATAATTATTTATTTATTAATGGGTAATTATTAACAATTACTATTTAATTATTAACAATTAATTATTTATTCTTATATATTAATTATTATTATTTCTAATATCTATTTGTTATGTATTATTTGCTTTTTCTATGGATATATATATATATATATATTTATTTATTTATGTTTACCCACCAAAAGAAGAGAATGATGGATTGGTATAGTACTTGTAGAATAACATAGAGGTAAGAGATCCAAATCTCACCCAACAAAGAATTTCATCAAGGCATATATGATAGGTGGATACATGGAATGTTCATGTGAATGTGTATAGTAAATAATAGATAAAGACATAATAAATAATTGATAAATAATAGACAAATAATATATAAATTATAATATATAAATTAAAAAAATTAACAATGAAATATAAACAATATAATATAAATATTAAGATAATAAAATAATCAAAAAATAAAATTAATTATAAAAATTAATCAAGTTAAAAAAATATAATAAAAGAATATCCTATCGCAAACCAATTTAGCGGAAGTTTAGACCCCTACGAAAGGATTATCCTAATTTTAAAAAATTGTCGCAATATACTTATTAAACGGATTTCAAAAATACCTCCTAAATTATTATTGACACACGATTTAGCTGTGTTTTTTAAAAACCACTATCAAATGATTCAGTGGGGTTTTTAACTTTCACTCAATGAAAAAAAATCCAAACCCTCATTTAAATGATTATATTGGTTTTGTGAAATAAGGCAGAGAAAAATGGTTATTTGAATAGTCAAATGTTTATGAAATTGTATGATATTATCATTTTTCATTCAATGAAACATATTATGAAATGAGATCTAATATTTTGAAACTATTGTATCCTTGAGAAGATTAGTGGCCATGTTCTATAGTTTGGGGAAGTCCCATTGTAAAGTTGTACAATCCCATATAAAGATACTTACTAATGGAATATGAAATGCATAGGATACATTGAAAATAAATTATCAAGAAAGATTTATGCATTTTCAGGAGATAATCTTTTGTGTTCACATTCATAATATAAATAATATATTGTTGTTGAAGGACTGAAAAAACAAGAAATATACATATCCTAAGTTCAAAATATGTTCAAACATTGGAAAATATATCTACAATTCACTGAAACTTCCACAATAGATTTTCACATGTACTTTTCATTAAAATAATCAAATTTTTAGAGATCTGAAATATTAATATCATAAATTCACCCTAAATTTCTAAGAAAAATGTCTTTTTGAAAATCATACAAATACAGTAAAACATTTAAAATAAATGTTGGATGTTAATGAACACATCTATTCTTTTTGTTCATAATTTCCTCTGAAGTCCATAGTGGAACACAATATAAGTATATTTTCGTTGATGTATTAAGATTAAATATTGGTATCTCTTCAACATTTCTAATAAATATTAGGATGTTATTGTGTTAGACGCCAATAAAGGGTTAGGACCTATATATATAGTTGGGTCTTGTTAGATATCTGGTTTCCCTAAACTCCTTCAATAATGGGACTATATATGTCTACAATTGTAGCTACTAATCTCATATTGTAATCCTTAGATGACTAGCCACAACATGTAGACCAATAACACCATCATTCAATATAAAAATTAAAAATTTGAATAATCCATCATCTGTCGATCTGACAATTCTAGTATAAATTCTTCAAGATTAATCTCTCAAGGGTTGATATCAGTGTTTTCGCTACCTTCTTCTACTAACATGAATCTAGCGCTTTGAATATGCCTCAGATTCCTAACAATATCCCACTATAAAACTAATTCGATGATCATTGGGAAGCCTCAAAAACTATTAAAAAAAGTTCATTTCTTATCTTCATTTCACATTCATACAATTCTATATAGTACCTTTTGGTCCCTTCATTCCCACTGTGGTATAGTTGTAATTATCCATGATTTTAATGTAAATTTTTGTTAATCAAAAATTGTTTTTTATAGCTTACTCCACGTATAAAACGAGTATAAAAAGAAACCATTACATTGTAATAACATTAAAACCCAAGAATTTAATTATTAGTCATGATTTGGAGTAACCAAATTATATAATATATGAATTTATATATTTATATGTATTGAATATTTTATACAAAATTTACAAAATTTATCAATGTTTTTAAAAATATATATTTCAATTTTTTGTACATTCTATATATAACTATGGATATTAAAATAAAAATATGATTTAATTAAAATATATTTTTTAATTATTAATTATAGGTTAAATAGTTTTTTATTAAAATTAATCATAATGAACTATTGAATTTTATAAATATATATTCTTATTAAAACAATTTATCATTCTATATTTTTTATTTTATTTAAAATTTAAAATAAAAAATATAAGAAATTGAAATTTATAAAATTATATTATTCTATCTTCATTATTTTCAACGCTATTTTGAGGTGTATTTCTAGGATTTATCGAAAATGTTGGATTTTTATGTTAACAGAGATAAATACCATTTTTCCATATAACATGAACTTTAAGACCTTATAAGTTTATAAAAATGAATTATATATTCCTAAAACCTTTTTATAATAAAAAATATTAGATTTACTTGTTAATTTAATATTTTCTAAAAAATTAACTTAATCAACAAACCCATATTTGACATATTAACACGTAATTTTTATATTTCAAAAAAAATTAAAACATTATAAATTTTTGAATTATATTCTTTTCACATTTTTTAAAAAAATATTATAAAATTTATTTCGATTATATAATCCTTGTATCAAAATTATGTTATAAATTTCATTTTATATATGGGAAAATGTAAATTATATTAGTTGAAAAACATTATGATGGTAAAAGAGAAAATGGTAAGAATTAAAAAACCAATTGAAATGTGTTTAAAATATTTTTATTGGATTTTATAAAATTTGTGTTTAACACCTATCTCTACATTATTTCATTGAAAATCCATTATTTCAAAATTATGATGCACTTTAATTTATATTGAATACACATTATATAAATGTTTGGTTATATACAAAAAATGTCATCCCTCATCACTTATAAAAGTGGAACAATTTTCCCCACTTCCCTCAGACCACAACACATATACATTGTCCTTAAATCTAACCAAGACTCTAAAAAAATATTCCATGACATATTAAATTGTGTTTTTTAAAATAAAACCCCTAAAAGGCTTAAACAATTTCTCAAAGGAATAAATCCATGATGTGAGGATTAATTTTCTAACAACCCCTTTCACATTTCTATTTTTTTATATGAAATTATTTTCCCTAAAATTAAAATACAAAATCATAAATTAATCAAATTATTATCATTATTATTTTATGATATTTTTATAATTATGGTAAAATCATTTACCACATTTATCTTTTTCCTTATTGAAAAACTCAAATGTCATCTGTGTGTTGTGTGAACAACCTCTTATAGAAGAAACGTGTTCATTTTCCTTCACCAAAAGCTAGGATGGTTTAAAATTTCAATTCAATATATTATTTTTATATATAATGTAATATTTATTATTATTAAATGATAAACCATACTACTAGTATTACCCATTCTATGGAAAAAAACAAATCAGTATTCATGTCTATAAGTAGACTACCTCTTTTATAGAATTTTGAATTTCCATTTTTTCCTTTCTTCAATACCTTAAATGGATGATCATGAGAATTATTTTAATAGTTAAATGTAATTTTTATGAAACGACTATTTTTTCTTGAAATAAAAATTTATCAATCTTTAACAACATATCCAATAAAAAATCAGGAAAAAATTAATCACCCAAATGAGAATTCTAAAAGAATAATTTTTTTCTTCATAATATATAATAAAATTTTAAATTTCATATTATTTTTATAATTCCAAGAATTTATAGTGCATCACACTATTAAAAACAAAATAAAACTTGTATTATTATGGTATTGTGATATTACAAATACATCTATATATAATCATATATTAAATATGATTTGTTCGTGTTTGAGTCGGTTTAAAAACCTACAAAAAGAGTGATATATATTTATAAAATGGATGACTATAAGTGTTTAGCATCTGATAATATATGATATGAAAAATAAAATAACATTTCATTGTTTTTACAATATTAATATAAAACTTTCACTCATTTATTAAAGAAAATACCCTTCATTTCATAATAATCATTGAAACATGATAATTGCCAAATTCATCAATAAATATGGTCATAAAACCCCCATATAATGAAATTATAAGATTATAAAAAATTATAAAACATATATTATAATAAATATTATTTCTTGGTAATGATAAAATTTGGGAGAATAATTAATAATAAACACTTCTTCTATGAAAAAAATTCGAAACAATCATGTTTAATCATATATGAAAACAAAAAAATAATAATTACATACAAATGTAAATGTGAATAATAAATATAAATGATGTTTATGAAATGATATAAAGGTGAAAAATTTACTCAAATGGGTAATTATGATAAATAATATTTCTTATACAAGATGTTAAATTTCATTTTGACAAATATAGAATTGGGGAATGTAGTTCTTTCTCTAAAATTTAATCTCATTAGACGTATTTCTTAATATTCCCCATAATTCCATTAATGATATATTATTAATCCTTAATGAATTTCTTTTACAATAACAATTTGTTTGAATTGTCATATTTTGTACTGTCATTAAATGGCCTTGGACATAAAAGATACCAACGTTGAAAGTGATTTTGATTAAAAAATTTCTCAAACTGTAAGGGTTTTTCATCTCAAATCCCTTCCTTTGAGACATGTTTAGGAATACACAATGTTTTTCATGGTTTTTTTTATTTTTATTTCCCATGAATATTTCTTTAACATATATTTTTTTACATGGTATATACTATTAAAAATATATACCTTCTCTATAAAATGGATGTTAACCTAATTGCAATCCCATTTGCATGGATTTTTAGTAAGTGAATTTTCTTTTATTAAGTTACAATGTTTCTATATAATCATTTATTTGGTTCATCCACACAAATATTTTATTATAAATTATTTTCTAATTATATTTCTGAAAATTATGTTTTAGAATAAATGTAATTTTTATTTTGTGGCTTTTCTATAATGGTACATTAAAATTATAAAAAATGTTCTTTTCCTTCTATTATCAAATATTTAATATTTGGATATATTTTTCTTAAAGAAAACAATATTCCATTTTCAGAACTCCAATTTTAGATATTGGATTTTAATATAATTTGTCTTTCAAAATTCTTCACCTCAAATTTTTAAAAGTTTATTTTTAATGTAAAATATAATATTGTATATTATGTCTATGTTTGAATTTTTTTATAGGATATATTTTCAATTTTCTACTTTATTTTACATTTCATGTTAAAATGAATTTATACTCTTTGGATTTATGTTAACTAATTTGTTCTCTAATAAATGTATATATTTATAATTTATTATATTGAACTTGTGGTGTCAAAAAATTCAACTCTCTATCCCTTATTGTGAGATATTGTTCAATGAATACTTATTCTAAAATTTATTTAATATATGTATTAATCCATATTAGTTTTCTATTTCACACTAGTGGTATTTAATTTTTAACCATCAATATTATTTATTTTGACGACCTATGTAATGTTATTTTTTATCAAATACATGATCCATCATTTCTTTATCTTTCCTAACTATACCCCTTGATTAGGAATAATATTTCATTCATTCTCTTTCCTTTATGAATAAATTGTTTACATTTATTTGATTTAATAGTGTTCAACTAGAGGAAATAAATAAATATATTGTAAAAATTAAGGAATTTCATATATATCAATCATCTATGTAGTGTGTAATAACATATTATTTGTTTTTTATTGAATTTGATTTACATATAATATTACTTAATATCTTTATAGACCTATTTTTTATTCATGGTTTTATCTTCTTATGATCATGAATGATTTTTTTATTTGATTCTATTTGAAAACAATATGAATACTATATTCTTTAAATTTGTTCTTTATGATTTTTTGAACGAAACACATTTTCCATGAATAAGTTATTTTTTCTATAAAATGTAAATAATTTTCATATTAATGTTTTATGAAGTAAAAATTATTCCATTGGGTTATTTATGATGTGATAAGTGAATTATTTTAATGTTTCCCAAATAAGTTTGGATTACTGAGGGTTGGGTTTGTAAATATCCCTCCAATTTAATGGTTAAACATTTATACCTCATGAGATAAATTTTTTCTCAGAACATTTTTAGGTCCCCACAACCATGTGCACTAATGTTGGGGATCTTGAATGTAATCCCCCTAATAATATTTTTTTGTTCAATATTTTGATGATATTCCATCATTTTATGTTAATCCATATTATTATGTTATTCTCTATTGGATCATTACTATTTAATCATTTTTTATATTATGTTATGGAAATCCTTATTGGACGATATATGATATTTTATTTATTGAGTAAATGTTTTTATGCATAATTATTATTCAATTAATGTCATATTATGTTTAGAAGCTATATTTAATATTAATTCCTTACATTTACCCATTTTTTATCCTCTAATATAACTCACATTTTCCTATGTTTACATTACCCCATGTAATGGAAATAGGAAATGTATAATATGTATAAAATATTTTTTTATGTGGTTAACTTTTTGGAGACTTTGAAGAGTTGATATAGACTAATTAGTAAAATAAATAATGAAAAAAATGTATAATTATTGAAAATGACATGATTTTCTTATTTTATTTTTATTTCTAATTTCTATATAATTTTAAACCTAGATGGTATTTAGAATGTATTGTAATTAAATATATGATATTTTTTTATAGAACTGATAGTTATGTTTGTGTATATATACAATAGGATTAATATTCGGGTTTATATAATTTAAGAAAAATGTAGAAATTGTTTAAGGGTGATATATGAGTCAAAAGTGTCATTAAAGGTTAATAAGTTGCATTTTATTATAATTTTAATGGTATAGATAATCCATTAGATTAGTTGAGGTAAAATTATCAGGACTTAGATAGGAATTATTTATTAGAAACACTTATGAATAATTCTACAGTACAATCCTATGCATATGATAATCTCTTGATGTTTTGTTAAAGTAGAGATTGTGTTGATTTCAAAGTAATATCACCCATATCATGATAATACAAGTGGATTCCAGATCATTCAAAGATATCCCTAGGTTTAATAACTCTGATAGTTATGTATTTCTTATTACCTCTGTCATCACATATTAAATAAAAAAACTGGACTAAGTACACACTTATTTTCACACTCTCATTTTATAGGCTTTTTTCAATCACATTCTCTTTATTAACCATTATAAATAATTTATTTGATAATTAAATAATGAGATTAGGTTAAGAAATTTAATAGAACCTATCTTAATTAAATGTGGATTGAACTAAGAATATTAAAGGAAAAATTAAGGTTCCACTATAGAAGATTGTTTGTTCATAATTACTTGATAATTTAATTTGATTCTATTGAATATATTCCAAATAATATTGGATTTATTATTTGGTTTAAATATGGTCATTAAAATGAATCTATGAAAGGTACGCATATAAAAATCACTATTCATTATAACCGAACAAGTTAAAACACATAAATTAATGAGAATAATACTATATTCATGTTATAATAGAGAAGTTGAGTATCATAGCATTACCTTAGTATATAAGGATTATATCATAATATAAATAAATTGTGTATACTATTAGATATATTCAATAGTGAGTGAAATTGTTGATATTCTATAATATTCAGATTCGTATGAGAATTATCGAAAAACTATAAATATTTTCACCAACAAATATATTTTAATTATATTATTTGAATCATATAGTATGTTATAAAAATAACTTTGAAAACTAATTTTATGTGTTGGTTATAATTTGTGAAAATCAATTGGATATAACATGATTGAGGGAAGGATAACGCTTATATTTAATATATGTTTTTTAAAAAATATTTTATCATTAGTTTATTTTTTAAAATTATGTTATATAGTATTGAAATACATGGGATTGGTTATTGATTCATGATATTTTTTGGGATATTCAACACATTTTTTTCATAGTGGTAAATCATGGTTTATACATACAAAGAGTGTATGTTTTTATGAATGGATAATTTTTATGCACGCTTTCATTTAATTGTCTTATATTCAACCAATTTTAAATTCTAATTCATAAATAATTCTTGATTCATGAAATTTTATGTCGTAATGAAATTTACTTCATATAAATGGATTTTTTATTAATGATAATAAGTGACATGAGATTTCATAACTCAATTTAATTTCAATGAGTTATATAATTTTGTTATTGAAAATTTTATAAAATGATGACATTTTTAATGAAATATGATTCTCTTAGGTTGTATTTAAACTTATTTTATGTGTACTTTCCTTTTAAACTTATAATCACTTCCTAGATAAATTAACAATTCAAAAGATATTTTATTTTAATGGGTTTTATTTGCCTCTTTGTAGTTTTTTTATAAATGATTCAGATCACTCCATATATCATATGTGAAGGGTGTACATACATCCTCATAAAGGAATATATACATATCACATCATTTAATTCATAGAATTTTTGGATCTATATCCAATTATTTCATTTAATGAATTTATAAGCGAAATTTACCATAGAAGAAAATGATTTATGTAGTAATCATCTTTATTTTTTATATTATCTATGTTCATGGTTCCTATGGGTATATAATATTATATCATTTTTTAAATCCAAATATACTTTCTTCTTCATTGGTTATGGATGTGGTTTTCATGTTTACATTCTACTTCCCCAATTATCATATCACCCTATGATATTAAAAGTGAAATACCATGTTATATATAATATATGAAACTCAACATGAAGATTAAAGGATAATGTAACACCATGTGTTTTTATGATATATTTATTTTTAAATAATTTATATATATTTGATATCTTTTCATTCACACACCATCGATATTAGATGAAAGACAACACACTATTCAAATATTATTATATTAATATGACCATTATAACCCACTTGATAATTTGGGGAGTATTAATAGGAATAAAAAATTTGGAACATTATAAGGTTTTCACATGTATAAAAGATATTATATAGTTATTTATGGATTCGAAATAAATTAATAATCGTTTCGATGAAAATAAAATGTTTTTTGAAAAATTTTATTTTCTAAAAAGTGCTTCAGTCATACTTTATTCACATAATTAAAAAATAATTTTTACATATTTTCAGGAATTTATTTGAAAAAATAAAAATAATTTTTGGAATATGTTTTTAAAAATTTTCGTTGTAAAGATTTTTGAATATTTGTTCAAATGGTTACGTTTTGTACGAGTAATCAAAATACTTATTTTTATTGAAATGTTCAATTTAATTTAAACTATATCTAATAATAAATTTTATTATAAACTATTTTTCAAAAATACATGTTAAATTATATTAAATATTAACTAGTTTTGTTCATTTAAATCAATTTAATATTTCATTTTTATTTAATATCTTTTTGAATCTTTTGAATGTTTTCCTTTGGGAAATCATTATTTCAACATGTCAGCAAGTTTAATTTGATAATGAATTGTAAATCATTTGTGAAATGATTTTTTGAAAATGGATTCCATATTTTTAATGATGATATTTATTATTATATAATTATATCAAAATAATTTTTTTTCCAAAATGAATAGTAAAACAATTAATAAAATATTTTATTTAGTAAAGGTTGGAAGTGGTTTCCCAATGATTAAAATGTATGATAATGTTTCAGATTGAACCCAACATATTGACTCCAAAATTCTATAATTATCAAATTTTTATACTTTTTTAATGATAAAAACATGTGTAACAAATTATTATTTTCAAAAATTCCATGTGTGTCCTCACTACCATTTTTATAAGTCCAATCTCCCTACTCTCCTACTCAAAACCACAATAATATTTAGTTTATTAAATACCTTCCTATATATCATTCCAACTCCCCTAACCACATCATAGACCCCCTAGACTTATTTTAAAACCATTATATTAGGGTTTTAAATATAAACCTAATGGGGTTCTCTGAAGAAGAGGTAAAATTCGTAAAATTTGTATTTGTTTTAATTATTTTAACACCTCATTAAAAGATTATAAAACATTAATAATATAATAGAAAATATATATAATATAAAAATATAGACTATTATGATAATTTAATAACCTATATGCATATACACATCCATTAAACTGAAGACGAACCTATCGATCATGTGTGCAGCTGACTACTGCCTGGTGAAATAATGTAACTCGTTTTATATAACCAGCTTTAATGGATTGGTATAATGATTTATCTAACATAGTTATATATTATTTATTACACTATTGTACTTATAAAATTATTATATCATGTAAAACTTCTAATATTCCTTTCTATTGTGGGATACAATAACATCGCTCGTGTATATAGTGGAATACTACCTCGCAGAGTGATGTGAATCATTTTTTTCATACCCATTTCATGGAATGTAGTAAGGATAATTTAAATAAAATAAATATTGTATTAATAAAATAAAAATACTTCTATAAATTCAATATCACATAAAACTTCGTACCTTTCAATCTTTTTGAAAATAATAATGTCCCTCGTTAATACATGTGGACAACTGCCTCCATGTAGCAATGTGAAATGTTTTTCATTTTATATTATAATTGATGGTAATAAGGATGCAATTGAAAAATATAAATTCTATATTTTACATAATAATATTTCATGAAATTTGAAATAATATTTTTCCCATCCATAATGAAAATTGAAACAACATTCATGAATACATACAGTGTACCATCTCCATGAATGGTGTAACACATTTCATACATTTAGAATTTATGGACTTCTATATATACTGAAATAATTAATATATATGATATATATATATATATCATTTCATATTATAAAGATGAATTATTTTTAATAAAATCTAATGGTTTGAAAGATATAAACCTAAACATATACGAAAAATGCAGTATTTATCACTCAAACAGTGATGTTAAAAAATGATTATTAATAAATGAGACATAAAATATAAGAAGTAAATAATATATCATATAGTATATAAATTTTTAATTATATTTATAATAAAAATATATTTATTTTACATGAGTTAGTGACACGTAATAAGTTAATAAAATTTGAGGTTCTGTTTTTTCTCATAACTTTTAATTCCATGAGATTTGTGCCATATTCACCACTAAGATCATTTGTCTGATTTATACACTTCCAAATTGATAAGTTATATCATAAATAAACTAATATTTATGATATTTAATGTTTATATTATTTTATTTCCTTCCTATGGAATACAATTTACATGTTTTTGAATTGGTAATGGTTTATTTTACAATTATATCATTTGTCAGGATTTTAGAGGATTAAATTTTAGATAATTAAATATTATAATCAATAAATAAATATGATCAGGAAGTTTATTATATTATTTTTATTCATGAACATTCATGTAATAGTATCATTTTCCTCTAATCGGTTCTTAAAACGACCGGTAAATTGACTTTAAGAAAAGGGAATGTTATTTATCTTTTATCTCAAAAGTTATTTTTAATTAGACATTCATGTTTTATAAAATTTATTTCCAAAATGATTTAAAATTAATAAAAGGATAAAATAGATAAATTTCTAACCATTCATCAATTTTTAAATAATGATTCGGGATGAAAATTCTTATTGTTTTCTAAATGAGACGCTTTTTATCCTTTTTAAAACAGTGTGAATGGAATGTTTTTTAACATATACAGTATGTATGGAAATACCTACTATCATAACCTCTCATATAATTTTGTTATCCTATAAAATTTTACAGTTATATTCATACTAAATTATTTTTCGTATTATTATAAAATTTTATATTCTTGAAAGAGGCTTTCAATGTAAAAATTATATTTTCCAAAAGAATTTATTAAGTGGAATTTCACTATATTTCTACTCATCAACAACAATAAAACTTATTTCACTTATGATTATTTGGGAATCTATTGAAATAATACTATTAATATTATTTTTCTAAATAGTTTATTATCAGTTTCACTAGGAATTTACTACTTTTGATACCACTCCCCCATATCACTATGAATTTTTTATGATTATTTTTATTGATTGGGGTAATTGTTGAAATTTTTTATATTATATATTAAAGTTTATTTTTTTACATTGATTATGTTTCACATATTTCACATGAGGTATAAATTGGACTTAGAAAGTGATAGGTGGGGTATTTTATATCCCCTCAATGCATCAGTTGGACTTAATAGACAAACAATATTATGGTTTTGGACAAGGCCTTACCCATTTATGTATGGTGTCTTATCACGTGGCATTGAAAAGTTTATTATTATTCCCATCATAATACATTCTCTCACTATGAGATTATTTAGTGATATTTCATATGATTATTCAATTTTTTTAAATATCAATGGTTTTGTTTTATGATCATGTGATTGTTAATATTTAATTATATGATCATTATTTATTCTTTTCATATTATAATAATGTAATT
Organism: Viscum album; assembly: GCA_963277665.1. Lineage (NCBI taxonomy): Eukaryota > Viridiplantae > Streptophyta > Magnoliopsida > Santalales > Viscaceae > Viscum > Viscum album. Next base: position 1,145,769,231 of record OY728121.1, on the reverse strand, counting down.
GATTGAATGGAATGTGTTTTAGTTTCTTACCTATATGTATTAATTATTCTTATTCATTTAAGATATATTTCATTGTTACGATACCCTTTCTATGCATTTTATATGTCCTCTTTTATATGTCTAATTTTCCACATGATATAAGAAAGTGGTTTATGATTGACATGTTAGGATACAGATTAATAAATAATTATTCAATCAAATTGTAACACCTCGAGCTTCCACGATATGCTTCTCTTTCAATAATTCAATAGCTTCCATTGTACGCAAGTTCGAGTTGTAACACACACCACAACCAATCAATGTAGCCGTTATGAATAGTAATACCTAATTTTTGAAATTTTATAAATTTTATCAATCCAAATGGACTTCATTTTTGTATTCTTAATAATGAAATTATCCTAAGTTTAATTTTTTGTAATTTTCTGAGAACGTTCAATTTTTTAGGAATAGTGAAAAATACTTAAAATAACTTTTTTAATCAAAATAATTTATAGTGATAAATTATACTATTTAGTGGTTTTAAAGTATAATTATAATATATTTTTACCATTTTATTCAATGGTGGTCATTAGAATTAATTTAACATTGAAATTGGACATAAACAATTTTCAATCGTTTGATATATATTGTTTCTTAAAAACACGCTATTTGTTGTGAAAGCGGGAATTAATTATAAAATTGATTAATAAAACTTATATGTTTGGAATTTTTTAAAATAGGCATTATTTTTGAATTCTTAATATCAATTATATCATAGGGTGAAATTTTGGCACTATTTCAAAAAACTTCTATTTTTGAGGAATAGTGAAACCACTAAGTGGTAGATAAAAAACCGATTTTTCGTTTAAATGAAACATTACCACTTCTGTGATTTGATTTTAAAAAATCCAACATACATGGTTTTCACTAGGAAGTAAAATGTGGTTCAATGGCATTAAAATAATTTTTTGGTGAATAGTAACTTTTAAGTTTAATTAATCTTGATTAAAGGTAATTAGTGAAATTTAAGGTAAAGATAATGTTATAATAATATGAAATGACCTTGAAACTTGTCATACCCCTATTGGATGAGTCATGGCCGACCAAGAAAATCCATGGGTCAACTTGGGGACCCCATGGAGCTACTTTGGTAGGAAAATGTCATTAAAAACTTTTTATTTAATGTTAAAATAAAAATGTCACAAACATGAGTTTTTTTACTAAAACAATTTTTAAGGGGGTTTATACAAGTCATATTTTTTACTATAAATATTCATTAGACAGCTAAAAATATTTCCAACATCATGATATTTTGTTTTATAATTTTTAGACATTAAATAAATTTAATTATTTATGACACCTTGATGATGCAGCGATTACCTCATTAATTAACGATTTAAATAAAATGAAAATATAATGTAAAATCTAAGACTTAAACTTGTCCGAAACATAGTGGATGAGCATATTTAAAACCCTTATCAGCATATCCTCAAAATATTTCATTTTGGGACCTTTAGAATCCGAAAAGCATTTCATAATAATGTAACATTTCAATCTTTCCAAGAGTGACCCTCCTCTCCTCTTTTAAAAGCCCCCACCACTACCACAATATTCACACCGTCAAAGCCATTTGGCTCAGCCAAACTATGCCAAAATACTCTCTAAGAATCCATATCTTACTCCTAAAAGCCTCACATTGGGCAGAATTCTTCCCAATGAAGCCTTTGGATCAAATAAAAAAGTGTTACCCGATTTTACGGTAATGTCTTCTTTTATGATATTTTGTTTTATTTTGCTTCTCCAACCTCCTAAACAATTTTATTCCTTTATTTTATAACAAAAAAAGTAAATAAAATATACTAGGATGTTTTTATGATAATTATTTGACTTACACTTATACACACCTACGTCTAATGGTTAAATAACATACGGATTCTGTGTGTGGCGAAATATTGGCTCACGAAACGATGATTGTTCAATATTCTTTTAACACCTCTAATGGTGGCCATTTGGATGACAATATTTTCATATATGATTTATATATCATTTTTATGTTTTCCTTATGCTTCTTTATTTCTCATTTATGGCTTACCTTTATGATTTTTATTATGGGTAGACGCGATAATTTTATTTTAGGAAGTGCGGACTACCGCCCCCTCAAAGTGATTTGAATCGTTAATGCCATTTGTGGGACGTATAATGTATGGAGTAAATGATATTATATATGATATTATACTGGAATTATAATATAACTTTATATCATTTTGACTTCATTCCATTAAATATGAAATATAAATCAATGTAGCATTCATGCGTACGTACGGCTTACCGTCTCCATGAACGATGCATTTCATTTCTTACCTCTAAATGTTATGTAATATTATAAATGAATGTATATAATGTATATATATGATGTATATTATATCTACACCATGAATATAATTATGGATATAATGGATATTTTACTACATGAACAACTTGTAATTTTAAGAAGTTTATTTTGACTCAAGTACCGAAGATCGACAAAACGACCATTATTAACGTAAATAATTACATAATGTTCATAACATGGTAATAAGTGATATAAAAATAATAATAAACTTGAAAAAGGTTCTTAAGCAACTATAAATTAACTCCAGTTTATTATTCAGGAAGTTAAAGAATGGTTGAGTCAAGTCGGACTCGAGGTAAGGGAATTTCTTAACCCAATTTCCATTCTTTGGGTTAATATCCTACTTTCAAATTATGTCATGATATTATTATGTCATATCCTGTATTTGTACTTTCATTATGTGTAATTATAGTGAATACACATAATAGATCTATTTTATTTTAAAAAATAATCTTTTTAAGGACTTCGTCTCGATCTCCTTTCATTGAGGCATATTTGGTTTTATACACAACTTTCTTTTATACGGTTTATAAATCCCTTGACTTTTATGTTTATTCAAAAGGAATATTTTTTTATACGAAGCGTTTTAATAAACGACCAAAAGGAATGTTTTTCTTGGCGTACGTATGCGGCGACAATGACTTCCCCGCTGCCGTGACCATTATTTGAGTTTCAGATTCCTCTACAAGCCATAACTTTTTTTAATGAAAAATAAATACAAAGTTTAAATTTTCTTTAATTTTGGTATTGAAAATGGTTTTGAAACTGTTTTTATTATATCAATGTTTTGTATTGATATATTGTGATTGAAATATGGAAATGTTATGTTTTATTTTATGCATGTTTTATCTGATATGATTATGTTATGGTTTATGATATGGTTAAACCTGTTTATATTAGGAATGCATTGGAATTAATAAGTGACTGGTGGAGTGCGCTATAGCTCCTCGATGCATCGGTATGTCTCATGAGACAAACTAGTGTCTTGGCACGAGGCCTTGAAAAAATATTATTTGTAGTCTTGGCACGAGGCCTTGGCTACGTGGTTATGATAGTTTGGCATTATGCATTCGATCATTATGAAAGTTCTTATTGATATTGCATGTGATTATTCGACTAGTATAATATCCATGTGGGTAAGTAAATGGAATTATTTAATTTTATTTTTTCCATATTATGCTGAAGTTAAGGTTTAAAAAGGTTTTTGTTTTAGTTATACATATCCTCAAATGTTGATGTTTATTTATGAAAGCTTCCGCAATATTGTTATCCTTACTGAGCATCTGAGCTCACCCCTTTCAATGTTTTAATATTTTACAGTATGTGAAGAAGTATTTTATGAATGACCTACAAGGATGGTCTGAAGGGGATAGAAGTGTGGACTATGGAGACTATGTTATTGTTATTTTTCACTTTATAATTTAATGTAACATTTATGAATATATCTAGTGTTTCCAAGGCTACTAAACTAATCGGTCTTTCGAGACTTGATCTTTTGTAATCATGCCTATGTTACGCAATAATGCAACGACTCTGGGTAACTGGGGTCGAGGCGTTACAGTTGGTATCAGAGGCATTTTATTACTAACCTTGGAAGATAGATTTAAATAAACTCTGATTAGAGAACATAGCCCGAAGATAGACTTTGAGGATTAGTGTAGAAGAACGTCCTTGAATTTTGGTATTATAGATATTTTGTGAGTCTTCCGAGAAATACATCCTTGTCTGGATACGAGCAGGTAGAGGCGGATCTAGCACAGATGTACCTAGGGGTAAAACCTGAAAACACCGCTTTGAGCTAGACTCGAACGAGAACTGGTGCATGACAACGAGCCTTGCTGCACTTTTCATTACAACACTCCCGGGGGATATGCTTAGGATAATTCTCATTTTAATTACAAACCACTATGAAAGGGTTATGAGTATATACTTCCTCAAAGAAAACATTTCTTTTTTTGATTATGGATTATATCCATAAATAGTTGAATTTATGTTAAGTTTTTTACAAGTATGGAATTATGATTTTGATTCATAAACTAATCTAGTTTATGCCATTGTTTAGTAATGGCGCCTAGTTGAAGGAATGGAAACCGTATCAATGAATGCACTCCGTGTAGGGATTACCCTCCTTCTCAAGATAATTATTGTGGATCTGGAGATACAACTAGTGCTAATCAACTTATTATTAGACTGGGACAACTCACTCAGGTTATGAACAATAACCTTACTCGTATGGAGCACCCGGATCCACAACGCGGAGGAACAATGTTAGACCACTTCATGAGGAAACAACAGCCAACTTTTAATGGGGGTACAAATCCATTAGTATCTGAGCAATGGATAAACTCCTTAGAGAAAATATTTCACCCCTTGAGCAGTAGCGAAAGGGAGAAAGTTTTCATCGCTGTCTACCGCCTCACTAGAGATGCCGATCAGTGGTGGTCGCTGATACAAAACACAAAGGAAGATGAAGAAGTTTCATGTATGGAATGGAGAGAGTTCAAAGAGATTTTCTTAGAAAAATACATCCTTCGTGAACATAGAGCAGATATGGAATGGAAATTATCTGAGTCTGAGGCAGAAGGAGGATGAGAATGTCGCAAAGTATGAGGCTAACTTTAAATGGTTAGCGAGGCATGCTCCATATTATATACGTAACCCAAGAAGTAAGATCGATCGTTTCTTTGATGGGTTAAAAACATTTCTCTGTTGAGTACTATTATCACAATCTTTCTCAACGTATGAAGTTATATTCGTGTATTCTATCAAGACAGAAAAGGAATTATCTATGTCTTATGACAACAAAGTAAAGAAAGAGAAGAAGAGAACAGTGGAACAAGAGACAGATAAAGGGAAAACGGGAAAGAATGATTTTCCATTATTTGATAATTTTGGGAAGAATCACCCCGGTACTTGCCTAAAAATAATGGGAGTTTGTTATAAATGTGGAGAAAAAGGTCACCAGACTCGTGATTGCAAGGGAAAGAAAGAGGCTATCAATGTTGAATGCTACAATTATAGGGAAATGGGGGTTTATGCAAATGAATGTTCTAAGCGTCAGGGAAACTTACCTCAGAAAAGGCCAAGGGGTCAAGGACAATCTTATGTTGTTACTACAGTTGAAGCGGAATAATTAATGTATTGGTGCTTTTGGACTCAAGAATTATATTCTAGTTATAAGGATAATGTGATATATATAAAAGGATTGTACTACAGTACTTGTTGTTTTAATTAAGGATTTAATATGGTAAATGTAATCATATTTTTAGTATGTGACAATAAGAGAATCTTTACTTTGTTTGGGGAATCTGATGTTACAATGGAGTTTGGAATTTAGAGACCTTTTAGAGAAAGTCTGGATATAGGTATTTTGGATAACTATAAAGGTTTGAATGGATTAAGTGGAACCTTGGATAGTATTATTTAAGGCTAAAATGATTTCTGAATATTATTTTTGGAATATTATAATACTATAGTTTTATAAAAAGGACAACCTGCTGTTTGGAGGACAACCCGTCGCGTCGGACAAAGCTGCAGGAATCGAACCCACAACAATAGTGCGACAGGCCTTTATTACCTACCACTATCCTACAGGAAGTCCCTGGTTATTACAATATATTTTTCCTAATCTAAATGGTATGTGTTAATATTTTTAACCTTGTACGATTAACATAAATATAAATTTTTTGAGTTATATTATCATTTTGAGTGGAAGATGAGTTTGTGGTAGAAATTAGTTGAAGGTTGAAACTCTAATTTTCAAGCAGAAATATATATATACCTATCTCTTATTCTATGACTAAATTAATTCTTAAACAATAAAGGGATATTAAAACAAAAAATGTGTTATCCTAATACCTTATGTCTCATTGAACTAATAATATTTTAAATCAACATAGATTAAAGGCTTTGAGGCCCTCAATTTTACACTTGTTTGTGATTGATGACCTCAATCACTCCCTACAAATATTTACATTTTTCCTCCAATTATATGTCTCTAATTTCCACCAATGTTCTCCTTATCGAGATCATAATTTGGTGGTAACTTTTTCATTTCCCTTTCCCTATTATTAAGGATAAATTTTATTAACCTTATTTCCGATGTGGGTTTTCAAAAAGGTATTTTCTATTTTCAAACTTTTATTTTCAAAGAAAAATTTCAAATTACGAGGACGAAATTTATTGAAGGATGGGAGAATGTAACACCTCGAGCTTCCATGATATGCTTCTCTTTCAATAATTCAATAGCTTGCATTGTACGCAAGTTCGAGTTCTAACACACACCACAACCAATCAAAGTAGCCGTTATGAACAGTAATACCTAATTCTTGAAATTTTATAAATTTTATCTTTTCAAATGGACTTCGTTTTTGTATTTGTAATATCGAGATTATCCTATGTTAAATTTTTTGTAATTTTCTGAGAACTTTCAATTTTTTAGGGATAGTGAAAAGTACTTAAAACAACTTTTTTAATCAAAATAATTTATAGTGATAAATTATACTATTTACTAGTTTTAAAATATAGTTATAACATATTTTTACCATTTTATTCAATGTGGGTTATTAAAATTAATTTAACATTGAAATTGGACATAAACAATTGTCAATCTTTTGATATATATTGTTTCTAAAAACACGCTATTTGTTGTGAAAGTGGGAATTAATTATAAAAATAATTAATAAAACTTATATGTTTTGAATTTTTTAAAATATACATCATTTTTGAATTTGGAATATCAATTATAGCTTAGGGTGAAATTTTGGCATTGTTCTGAAAAACTTCAATTTTTGATGAATAGTGAAACTACAAAGTGTGGTTAAAAAACTGATTTTTCGTTTAAATGAAACATTACCGCATCTATGATTTGATTTTCAAAAATCCGATATACGTGGTTTTCATTACGAAGTAAAATTTGGTTCAATGGGATTAAAATAATTTTTTGTTGAATAGTAACTTTTATGTTTAATTAATCGTGATTAAATGTAATTAGTGAAATTTAAGGAAAAGATAATGTTATAATAATATAAAATGAACTTGAAACTTGTCATATCGCTATTGGATGAGTCATGGCCAACCAAGACAATCCTTGGGTCAACTTGGGGACCCCATGGAGCAACATTGGTAGGAAAATTACATTAAAATTTTTTATTTAATGTTAAAATAAAAATGTCACAAACATGAGTTGTTTTATTAAAACAATTTTTAAATGGGGTTATACAAGTAATATTTTTGACTATAAATATTCATTAGAAATCTAAAACGATTTCCTACATCATGAAATTTTTTTAGAAATTAAATAAATTAAATTATTTATGACACCATGATGATGTAGTGATTACCTCATTAATTAACTATTTAAATAAAATGAAAAGATAATGTAAAATCTAAGGAATACACTTGTCAAAAACCTATTGGATGAGCATATTTCGAACCATTATCACCTTATCCTCTAAATATATCATTGTGGGACCTTTAGAATCCGAAAATCATTTCATAATAATGTAACATTTCAATCTTTCCAAGAGTTCCCCTCCTCTCCTCTTATAAAATGCCCCCACCACTACCACATTATTCACACCTTCCAAGCCATTTGGCTCATCCAACCTCTTCCCGAATACTCTCTCAACATCGCTCTATTACTCCTAGAAGCCTCAATTTGGGAAAAAATTTTCCCAAGGAAGCCTTTGGCGAAAATAAAAAAGAGTTACCCGATTTTAAGGTAATGTCTTCTTTTATGATATTTTGTTTTATTTTACTTCTCCAAACCCAAAACACTTTTATTCCATTATTTAATAACAAAAAAAGTATCTAAAATATACTAGGATGTTTTCATGTTAAGGATTTGACTTACAATTATACACACCTTCGTCTAGTGGTTAAAGAACATACTGTTTCTGTGGGTGGTGAAATATTGTCTCACGAAACGATGATTGTTCAATATTCTTTTAAGACCTCTAATGGTGGACATTTTTATGAAACTATTTTCATATATGATTTATATATTATGTTTATGTTTTCATTATGCTTCTTTATTTCTCATTTATGGCTTACCTTTATGATTTCTATTATGGGTAAACGCGATAATTTCATTTTAGAAAGTGCGGACTACCGCCCCCTCAAAGTGATTTGAATCGTTAATTCCATATGTGGGACATATAATGTATGGAGTAAATGATATTATATATTATATTATTCTGGAATTATAATATACCATTATATCATTGTGACTTCATTCCATTAAATACGAAATAGAAATGAAAGTAGCGTTCATGCGTATGTACGTCTTGTCGTCTCCATGAACAATGCATTTTATTTCTTACATCTAAATGTTATGTAATATTATAAATGAATTTATATACTGTATATATATGATGTATATTATATCTACATGATTAATATAATTATGAATATAATGGACATTTTACCACATGAAGAACCTGTAATTTTAAGAAGTTTATTTTTGACTCAAGTACCAAAGATGGACAAACCGACCGTTATTAACATATATAATTACATAATGTTCATAACATGGTAATAAGTGATAAAAAAAGAATAATAAACTTGAAAAAGGTTCTTAAGAAACTATAAATGAACTCTAGTTTATTATTAAGGAGGTTAAAGAACAGTCGAGTCAAGTCAGACACAAGGTAAAGGGAATTTCATAACAAAATTTCCATTCTTTGGGTTAATATCCTACTTTCAAATTATCTCATGATATTATTATGTCATATCTTGTATTTTTACTTTCTTTATTTATACTTATAGTGAATACACATAATATATCTATTTTATTTTAAAAATTTATCTTTGTAAGGACTTTGTCTCGATCTCCTTTCATTGAGGCATATTTGGTTTTATACGCAACTTTCCTTTATACGGTGTATAAACCCATTTGACTTTTACGTTTCTTCAAAAGGAATTTTTTTTATACGAAGCGTTTTACTAAATGAAAAAAAGAAATGTTTTTCTTGCCGTACGTATGTGGCGACAACGACTTCTCCGCCGTCGTGACCATTATTTGAGTTTCGACTTCCTCTATAAGCCATAACATTTTTTAATGAAAAATAAATACAAAGTTTTAATTTTCATTAATTTTGGTATTGAAATTGGTTTTAAAAGTGTTTTTATTATATCAATGTGTTGTATTGATATCTTGTGATTGAAATGTGGAAATTTTATATTTTCTTTTATGCATGTTTTATGTGATACGATTATGTTATGGTATATGATATGTTTAAACCTGTTCATATGAGGAATGCATTGGACTTAATAAGTGACGGGTGGATCCCGCTATAGCTCCTCTATGCATCGGTAGGTCTCATGAGACAAACTAGTGTCTTGGCACGAGGCATTGACAAAATATTATTTGTAGTCTTGGCACGAGGCCTTGGCTACGTGGTTATGATAGTCTGGAATTATGCATTCCATCATTATAAAAGTGGTTATTGACATTACATGTGATTATTCGACTAGTAGAATATCCATGTGAGTATGTAAATGGAATTATTTAATTTTATTTTTTCCATATAATCCTGAAGTCCAATTTTAGAAAGTATTTTGTTTTAGTTATAAATTTCCATAAATGTTAATGTTTATTTATAAAATCTTCCGCAATATTGTTATCCTTACTGAGCATCTGAGCTCACCCCTTTCAATGTTTTAATATTTTCCAAGATGTGAAGAAGTATTTTATGAATGACCTATAGGGATAGTCTGAAGGGGATAGAAGTGTGGAATATGGAGACTATATTATTGTGATTTTTCACTTTATGATGTAATGTAACATTTATGAATGTATCTAGTTTTTCCAAGGCTACTAAACTAAATGGTCTTTCGAGACTTGATCTTTTGTGATCATGCCAATGTTACGCAATAATGCACCGACTCTGGGTAACTGGGGTCGGGGCGTTACAAAAATATAATACCATATTTTATATTACATTTTAAATTGTAATATTGGATCCCTAAATGTATATAGTTTAACAAAACTACAAAACTATTTGGTGATTTGGGATGTGATTGTTTTTTTACTATGAATGTAATAATTTAACCACTAGATTTTTACAACTAGGGTCAGTGTATTTACAGTTTGTATAAAATAATATTTATTACAATCATTGGGAAATAGAATTATAAAAAACATATATTACAAAACATAACCATATGATATATATAGTGTAAAAATATAGAATAACATCCTAATGTCTTTTGAGGAATATATATTGTAAATTTATCTACATATAATTTTATATCCGGGTATTATAACTATACGTGGTTCTCACACATAAGTTCATAGGGGGTAAGAACCTCCAAAAAGTATGACAAGATGGACTCGAACATTAACTCGTACATGATGACGGGACATACTATATAATATATACAAAACCCCCCGGGGATATTCGTGGGATATTTTAAATTTTAAATGAAAATAATTATGAAGGATTTGAAAATATTTTTATGATATGAATGCTTTCCCAATGAAAAAATTCATATGATTATGATATTAGATATACATAATTTATTCAATTTATGATAATTATTTCACTAGATTCGGGATTATACATTTTGTATCATAATTTGGTGATCTAATCTAGTGTATTCCATTATTTATAAAGATAACATTGGGTGAGGGATGAGGAGCATATCAATGTGTGTATTCCATATAGGTATTTACCTCCGAGTAAAGAATATGGAGCTGAAGCTACAATAAGAATCAATCAAATTATAACCATATCAGGGAATTTCACTTTGGTTAGGAGCATCGTCCCTAACTGTGAAGGGAAGCCTAATGATCCACCACATGGTGTGACAATGTTATAACAATTTATGCATTAGAAAACTTAGTCTTTTAGTGGATCCGAAAATCTATTTTATATTGAGCAATGGATGAGTTATCTAGAGATGATATTTCTCTCTATAACCATAAATGAAGTGGTGAATGTTTTAATGGATGTTTATTGTAAAATCCCAAGAATTAATTGATGATTTATCTTACCAGTAATCCAATAATAATTTTTAAAAAATATTATAAAAATTATTAAAATACTAATAAAGAAAGAAAAAATGTTAAAAATTATAGCTTCATAACATAGGTTTTGATTAATCATAAATAATATATTTTTTTCTATTAGATATTATTTAGTTAAAAAGAATAATTTTAATATACATATATTTATTAAAAATTATTAAATTATTTTTAAATAAATAAATATAATATAAATATGTTTCTTACATAATAGAACATTTATAAAATCTAAAGTGACTTCGGTAAAAATTTAATTAACATTATTGAATAATGAAATAATATTTTTATAAATTATGATAATTTTAATTTGACACTAAAATAAGATTTATAATTTATATAAATTAATTATAAGAAATAAATTTATAATAATAATATTTTAAATTATGTTTTCTAAAAATATAATATATTTTTTTCATAAAAAATTTAAAATAAATATTTTTAAAAAATAATATATTTTGTTAATTAAAGAATATTAATTTTTATTATTATATATTGTTATTAATAGAAAAATTTATTTAAAACTTGGATTATTTTTTGGTTTAAATAAAGAGAATTATTAATTTTTCATAATTGATATATAAACTAAAATAATAGTTCTAATAATAATGAACATTTAAAAAATTCATGAATTTTGAAATTGTAAAAAAATAGAAGGAATGAGTTAAATCGAACATGTGAGTTGGATTTCACATTTATGGAAGCCGAATTGAAATTTATATAGGACAAGCGGGTTTCATTTATTCCATGGGTGGGATTGAGCCATCTAGTAGGGAGTTGACAGTAAAGGGATTAGCACTAAGGGTATCATCTGAGCATGCTTTTGTGATAGATGAACTTTGATCACTAGAAAAGGACCTAGAGATGTGACGGTTTGGCCACTAGATGTGGATTGGCTACTACTGAGGAAGAACTAAGTTATGTTGATAGGTTTTTACCCTCAATTGTAGAATTGGTTTCGAACATACATGATTTTAGAAGACCAAATATGAGTGAGGTGGGTATTCTCTTTGTAAATTTCTAAATCTTCTAGTTTCATCATATTCCCCTATTTCCATATTCTTCCATTGTTTTACAATAGAAATCATTTACATATTTGTTTTTAGGACTATTTTTTGTATTATGGTTTTATTTTTCACTACTAATAGAAGAAATTAAAATGTGGTTCATTGATGTCAATTAGAATGATTCTGATATCATGTGATGGTCATGTTAAATTGTGGTTTTGAATAATTTTTATCTTTATGTTTACATCCCAATATTAAGCCTAGCCTACAAGATTTTGTGTGTCACTATTTTAGAAAAATATCTATCCTCTGGTCAGTAGTTTATGAATTTGAAAAAAAATTATATTACTTTCCATAGGAGTATATGTCTGTAAAAACCTCATAACATTGTGGGAATGTAAATAAGAAAACCAATTTACACTCTGGAGAGAAATGATGAGTGTCAGAAGATGCCGATTTTATGGTTTTATGAAAATCATGTTAGGAATTGTTAAAAATTAAATTTTCAAAAACATATAAAATTATGTTCTAGTTTATGGTTTGTAAGGGATTAAATTATTTATTCCTATTTTATTTTCATGATCAAATTTATTTGTAATGGGAAAATATTATTTCTGGAATTTAATATGTATGAGTTCTAAAATTCTATTTTCCGATTTTCACAATAAGGAATTTATTTTCAGTGTTTATATTTAAATTATATTTTAATGAAATTGATATGGGATTTATATTAATATTATTTAAATTATTTGATTAAAATTTTAAATTTGTTTATAAAAAATATATCACTTGAATTTTTTTCAAATATATACACATAAAGTATTGAAATATATATATATATACATATATACAAATTTAACCATTAATTAGTGATTTGAATTCATAATAAAATCATGTATGATTGTGGGTTAAAATTAAATTGAACATCATGTACAAGAATTTATTTTCAATTTTTTCACGGATAGAATTTTTATTAAAATTTTTTCTTATATAATTATATGTTCTTGGTTATGATTATTTATCTATTATTCTATGTGATTTGAAATTTAAAATAACTATTATTTTAGGTTAACGATTTCATGCCTTGGATTTTTTTTCAAGTATTATTTTTAGAAATTATCTTTGTAGGTCATCTATAAAAAATTTCAAAGAGGGCATAACCATAAATAAAATTACATTATAATTTTTTTTGATGCAACAACAGAACTTTTAATTAATGGTTTGTCATTAGTACATGGTTTGCCTCACAAAACTGAATTTTTCCTTGAGATGTGGAGAGAGAAACTCTATAGATACCATTGGAGGACGACAACATATCGATCAAACAATGCTAGATGGATTCGACGAATTGAGGATCGAAGATGATGTGAAAACAGTTCTTCGTTACTGACTAATCCAAAAAGAGGTAGTGTGGTTATTTATTTTTGGTTTTCCAAATATTTTTTTCCACAATGAATTTGGGTTAATCCATGAATACATTGATCAATGGTTTGATCATTTCAGGAAATTTTAATATTATAGGGTTTATTTAAAGATTTTTCATTATTCTTCTTCAGTCTTCATTATAACAATAATTAATTGTGACCAACATGAACAAGGGATGTGGTTTGTTCCTTAGTGTGTTCTTTGTTCTTTCCTTTCCCATGTTCATCATGTTCATTTTCACTAGACCAATGTGGCTACAGTTTGACATTACAGGAGTTTCTAAATGCGATTAGACCCCCAAATTGGAAGAAACCCAACAAACGAGGCCGAGTTTGTGTATATAGGGACCCGAGGATTGTAGAAATATGACCAATTAAAATTAAGTGAATCGTAGGTAGATTGGTGGTCTGTGGAAGGGAACAGTGGTGAGGGTTTGGTGTGGCAGTACTGCAAGGTGAGGTGCCATCGACGGAAGCCCCGAGCGGTGGCGATTGGAGGTGGTGGTGATCAGAGGCTGCAATGGCTACTGTGTGGAACACTATATGTGGATTTTTATGATCCAATAGAGCTAGGGACATAGAGGTTGTGTGACACGAGCCATAAGGATATGGGAAACTATGAGTGGTCGCATAATGCATTGGTGGCATCGACCGAATGGGATGTGATCGATGACTGTATGAAATGGGTTGGGCCAGGTGGACCGCATTCCAGCAGGCCCAGTTGGGACCTACGATTATTCTTGGGCCAGAGGGTTGGACCCATCAGACTGGGCTAGACCAGGATGGGACCTTGGGTTGACCAAAGGTATTTGCACAATTGATCTCCATGAGAAATCGAGGGGTTGTGGCATGGTTGACCCTAGGGAGGTCACATTGTCGATGGTGGAAAGTCAGTCATGGGGTGGATCGACTATGGTGACCACCTCAGTTAGTCGACAGTCTGTGTGACCACCTTATAAAATAATGAACTTACATAACATTCAAATGGTATGTCAGTTAAATGAGTCGTCAGTGGAATTAAGATGCTGACATTAATAACATCCTTTTGAGAAAATGTGGTTAGTTTTTAGTTTGGACAAATATAGGTGGAGTGTGTTCCCTGGGTTCATTATTTAAGGGTTGTTTACAGAATTAAATCCACATTACTGAATTCCAGTCTCGTCTAGAGGTGGAGTCATAGATAGAGTATGGTATCCCTCAGTGGTACTAGAGGGTGATCCCCTGTCACGCCTAGTGGAGTTCTGTGGAATTGAAGTAACCACAAAGAGCAAGGAGTTGGTTTTCCATCTAACGGCCATACTAGTAGGCCTAACAGTATTCCCCAGTTTGTCAGTGGAGGATCCACCACATTGCGATTTGATACATATTGGGTATGTAGTGTCCTCGCAATATGTCTAGATGTGATATGTGTTATCCCCCAATGTTTCTGGATGTCATCCCTTATCTATGTATAGTAGTCTTCCATGACCAAAATATTTTTATCTTGAAAGGGACCAAATAATCTAGGAATATTCATGATTGAATTCGGTGATATCATGGCTCTTGGAGTCAGTTCTCCAAGAGTAAGAATGTTATTAGAATAATCTTATTGCAGGTAAATGGCTGTGGCATACCCCTAGATTGATTGTTTTGGACTAAGTATATCTTGATATTTGTGCAACATATGTTACAGGAATATACCTATGTTGAGCTGACTATACTTCCATCATGGAATTTATTTCGTAGTACTTCCATTGATGAATTTCATTACTGGTTTTGGGGTTTCTTACTGAGTATTTTTTTAGTCACCCTTGCATTAAATTTTCTCACATGTGTTGTGTCTTGTTCAGATGACCGAACCATTAACAAATTTAGCGGAAGACCACGACTAATAGGATCTTAGCATGCCCAGACCGACCAAGGTGTATTCTTACAGTTTAGATAGTAGTCCTAGTACTGTTTTTATTATAGGTTTTTCTTGTGGTTATATAATATTTTTGGAAGGATTTTATTCTAGATCAATTTTATTTCTAGTACATTTATTAGTGTACTATATTTTGTGATCTTATTGTTATTAATGCATTTTTCCCATTGTTATTTTACATTTCATAATTTTGTGGCCTGGAGATGTGTGCATGTGGACATATACTTAGTCAATGCCTCTCATTTATGGGATATGCCTACTAGGTGATACTAACCATCCCCTGGTATATTGGAGGTTGGATTGCAGTAATCACGACATGGGACCTTCTTTGACGAGTCATGACAAAGTGGTATCAGAGGAAGGGCTTAATGAAGTCCTGTGTTTCACCATATGTTGCCCGAGTTTTTTTTCAAAGAAGTAAAATGGGAGATCAGGGTTTTTTTGTATTACTAGTGATTAATACATGGGACCATGAAGAAAAAGTATCCACTACCAAAGATCGATAACCACCTTTATTTGTTTAAAGGGTTACGATGGTTATCAAAGTATGGCCTTAGGTCAAGCTGTAACTAGTTGCTAGTACGGGATGAGGATATACAGAAGATAGACTTCAGATGTCACTATGGTCACTATGAGTACTTGGTGATACCATTTGGCAGGACGCACACCCCAGTAGTGTTCATGGGACTCATGAACCATATCATTCATCCTTACATTGACCAATTATTTTTGGTTTTCATCGATGAAATCATATTGTACTGAGTGTATGAGGTGGATCTTGAGAGACACTTGAGGATGGTCTAGAGTACACTATAACAAAACCAAATCTATGAGAATATCTCGATGATTCAACTCTAGATTCGAGAGGTCCATTTTTATGGACACATCATTTCAGAGTCTAATCTTATAGATGATCTAGTGACGGTTGGGGAAGTGGTTGATTGGGATCTAAATAAGAGTGTTACTGAGGTGAGATGTTTCTTAGGGTTGGAAGGGTACTATCAGAGGTTTTTTCATTACTTCTCTAGAGTAGTAGAAAACTTGATAGCATTGACATGAAAGGGGAATCCTTTGGTGTTAAAAAATATGTTCCAAGAGTGCTTTAAAGAGATAAGGTAGAGTTTGACGAGCACTCCCATTCTAAATTTACTGAAGGAAGATTTTATGTGCATGGTGTATTGTGATGCATTAGGGACTGAGTTTGGTTGTGTCTTTGCTTAACGAAATGTGGTGGTTTCATATGGTTCACACCTTTTGAAACTACATTAGAATAATTATGCAACCCATTATCTTGATATGGTCGTGGTAGTCTTTGTATTGAAGATGTGGTGATTCTACATGATGGGAGGGTAGATTATCATCTACTCTGATCACAAGAGTCTCAAGTATTTCTTTTCATAGAAATATTTGAACCCAATATAGAGGTGATGGATAGAGTTCCTCCAGTAATCATTCATTGTGATTTTCTATATTACTGAGATGTGTAATGTGTTGGTAGATTCTCTTAGTAGGAGATCTAGTTTGCAATTGTTGAATTTGGAATATGATTAGTTGGTCTCATTGCATATATCCATTGTGGATAGAGATGGATTAGCTAACATCTAATTGATGGTTGTCCACCTCATTAATTAATTTTTTATTTCTAACACTTTTAAAGGAATGTGATAACCCAAGAACAGACAGAAAAACAATGAATCATACAGTGAAGGAAATAGATGAACCATTAAAATCATGTTTAAGCATATTAGAAGCATTATTCCTAAGTAGTTTCCAAAGATGTCAATTTACCTCTAACTCCAGATCATTTTTGATGAGTTCCTCGAACCAAATATCAATCTTGTCCCATGTCTGTATGAACTATTCAAAGAATATGTACCCTACATTAAACCCTCTTTCCAAAATATGATCCTGTTTTTCAATCCATTCTGTCTGTATCCTACTAGTTTCCACTTCAAGAGCTCTCTCAGACATCTTAGAATGATCCTCCTTCGATGCATTCAAAAGGAATATATTTCTCCAACATCTCTTCCTCAGAATGGATGATAACTTCCCATGTCTCCTTGGGTCGGGCCTCCTCCATCTTCATTGATTCCATAATGGACAGAGTTTCTTCATCCATTTCACTGTTGAGGCATGTCGTACACTGCAGTCCAAAATCAACCATTACCTCATCACCATTGAAAGGAATCTTTCTTTTCAAAGGGATCACAATTTTACCTTTGTCATTGTGAGATGAGGTTTTCACTAAAGGAAAATTTCAATTTTGAGGTAGTTTCTGAAAACCGCTGCTAAATTGCGTGTCGGGAAACTATTTGTGGCTGTTAAAACTGTTCAGTGGAGGATTATGGGAACTGCCATAGATGGCGCATTTTCATGGTGATTATATTGTTTTTTGTGGATGTTTTTCCAGGCATGGGATTACTTTTTTTAGCAGTGGTTAAAACCACCACTAAAAAAAGTTATGGCCTACCGGGACAAACCGCCGTCACAAATCATATAACCACCTAAAAAAGCACAGAAGATGGGCCATTATAGTAGTGGTTAAACAACCATTAAATTTATGACTATATCGATGGTTTTAACCATGGCTAATATAAAAATATAGACATTTAGTGGCCATTAAAACTACTGATAAATGTAACTGTTTCAGTTAGAAACTGTTAAAACCGCCCCTAAAGTGCATATTTACGAAAAAAAAGTACCAGTTTTTGGAGCCCAAGTACTAGTATCCGGAAAAAACACAATTCCAAGATTACAAAAACACCAAAATAATACATACGATAGTCAATATTAAAAAATATGCTCATCTAAGATCAACTAAATTATTCATTCAATGAATACCGGAATGTAGATAAACATATCACATGGCATAATCCTAGTATCCAATATGATTTCATGGTGAATTTACATGTTTACCCCACTTCTATTCTTATTCCACATTCCCTTTTCTTTTTCATCTTCCAGTTATTTTGAATTATTTAAACTCCTATATAACTCAAAAAAATTTAACATAGGTTCATATATATCTCTATAAGAAGACACCCAATTCAATATCCAAAGGAAGCATTGGATATCTCAAAGTAAGGCAAACCCCACTCATACATCCTATTTTAGTTTCCATTAGATCATTTGTGTTGTATAAGCATAGGCACATTTTCCATAAAATTATGGAACATGACCATTTCATATATTTCTACCAAAAATTATGAAATATGAAGATGATATCTGGATTGGCATCATCTATGAACTTTTTGTGGGTAGTCAAAAAAAAATTCCTTTGGGGTTTGATGTTTTGTAATTAAGCCATTTTTTCGCACACCGTATTTCGCCAAGAATATCTATTTAAGTGATTTATGTATTCAAAATTGACCATTGAAGACTCATATGTACTATTTGATCCTTGATTGTATGTTCTCATGCGGTGTGCAACTTATATGGTCACCCATTGGGTGATCTAGGTCAAATGGGACAATATGATTTTTTTCAAATGTTGTTACTCCCACATATCTTCTATAATTGTTCTAGAATGTAATATCCCATTATATATGATTATTTGATTGAACCCAAGGCATTCTATAGGTTTTTGGACCACTTATAGTTGGAATTTATAAAGTGGTAAATTTCCTAGATTAATATGTCACCATCTATGTGACACCATTGAGATTATATATGGGTTTCCCATGTTTTAATGAATTGATTGAGTTAAATGTAACTGATAATGTGGAATGGATAATTAATTATTGGTTTCATTTATTAAAATAAATTAAATGGTTTTAAATGGAATGACCTCAAGTAATTGTAATGTCACACTCTTGATTTATGCTTTATAAAATGATTCCTATGAATTGTAATATTTAAAATGGGAATTGAACATGGAAAAAGACATGTATAATAGGTTATTACTTATCTATTATGACACAAATGATTATTCCTTTATTATGTATATGGTGTAGGTAGAAGAGATAGATTTGAGGTAATTCCCCTTGGTAGTTATATTTAATATATGCCTTTATAGAGGATGTTGTATGATGGTATGATATTATTAAACAAGGATATATCAAAATTCCTTACATTAGGTGTAAAGCCTGGTGTATCACAAAAATGTTACTATATAGGTATTTTGATTTACTCACCATATTCCATGACTATAATTTTGACATTATGGCACTCTCAACAACACAAGTGTTGTTTCCTAGTGTCTCTCACTATATTGGGATATAGGGCATGTACCCAATTACATGAGCACAAAGGCTCATTAGACTGGTTAGGGATGTCTGAGTTTTTCAATGGTCTATTCATCAGAATTATTATAATTATATGGATACATATATCTTCACATACCTTGGAAATATAGGTGGATGAAATATATATAAACTCTTTATATTACTACTATATATATATTAACTATTTAGATTTATATTCCATATATATGTCGATAAATTTAAATCGTCCTATAGTCCATTAGGAACCTCATTGGGTGGTTATTTATTTATTTATTCGTTAGTTACTCAAAAGATATGGGGTGTAGTATGTTGGTGGTATACTTTTTATCATGGTAATAATGATGTGGTAATATTTTCTTGGGATTAATTTATGTTGGTGTTCGGTGTGTTATTTTTATAAATGAAACATAACATAGGAATTAGGTAATATCATCTCTCACCTGGGTTATTACATGTGGAATTATTATACATGAAACTAAAGATTAAAAAAAGGTAAAATAATATCTCCCCTGGATAAGGGGTCCTAATTTTTTAAGAGTGATGGATCAGGTTCAAGTATCATATTTTTTTAACTCATGTGATTTCTTTGGAAAAGGAGTCTTTAGTGTGGTGTCCTTAGAAGGAATGGAATATTTCTCTTAATATATTATAACTAACATTATGAATCCTAGTTATTTTGATGTGTGGAATATAATAGAAATGATCAGGCACATTCATTCACACTACCTGGCTATTCTGGGAGGCCACTTTGGAAATGGTTCAAAAACCCCATTGCAGACTATGTAGCAAAATTTCCCCTAATCTCGTTTCACTATCTATAGATTCCAACTATTTTTTTGAAATTTTGGATACTAGTTTATGCCACACTAAAGGGTGGTATATATTAATCATGTCAGTGATGCACACATTCTCATCCCTAGGGATTGATAGAAGAGCATAACTAAGAAGTACTTCTTAGAAATGAAAATGTTGTGGTAAATGCATTGTGCTAGAAAATGTAGTATAAGTTTTATAATTAAAAAAAGAATTTAGGAGAATTGAATCATCAAAAAATGAATCATCAAAAATAAGAGTTGATATATATGGTGCATACCACACTTGAGTAGTGAAGACGTAAAAGGAAACACCATAAATCAATAAAATACATAAAATGAAACATTAGAAATCCAGAAAATGTTAGGTCATCAATATGTTTGGAGAAAACTATGTGACACACATGATACATATACAAACTGACTGTTACATTATTTTTCCACACATCAACAATACTACTAATCACTGTTAGAGGATGAACAGATATCGTCACCCTCTCCACCTCCATATCCACGTCCTGTTTCCACTTGTTTGAACATTATATTGAAAATTAAATAGTGTTTCATGTTTATATTTAAATTAAAACAAATAAAATTTTACAAAATGAATTATTTTTAATTTTTGTGATTTAACTACTCACCACGAGTCGATGAAATACCACCTAGGGGGATATCTGCTCATCTGCTGATGTATATCAGTCAACGCTTTCTGCAAAGTAGATATCTGAGCCCCTAGGTCTTTAACTATGTTTCGTAGAGGAACAAAATCTCTTTGAGCATCTCTGGGTATGGAATAAATACAACCCGGAGTAGATTCAGCTACAATCCCCGATGGCCTACCAATGACCTCAGATGGTATGGCTCGCAAACCCATCCTATGTACTCTACCAGGATGCTCATTCCCAAGGACATTATCAGTCGGGTCATCCTTGGAGGCTGAGTTGGACTTCCAATTATTGGCTACCCATATTTCCTTAATTGATACCTATAAATAAAATGTTAATCTATATTAACATAGTTAAAACTGATAATAAGTAATTAGAATGAAAAAATGAGTTCATACCCCAACTTATTTGGCATGATCATTAACAAAAATTTCATCAGATTTCTTGTGAACATCTAACCACACATCAGTTTGGGATTCTTCGTGCCCTAAAATCTGTGATTGCATTAAAAAAATATAAATCAAAAGTTTAATTTATTAAACAGATAATATTATATTATAAATATTTAAACTAATGAAAATATTGCCAGAGATGATCGGATTTTAGGAATTTTTTTTGACCCTGTAGTGTGAGGGATGACTTTTTTATCCCAACTTGATTCATTGTTTCTTGAGAGACCCTAAAAAAATAAAATGCAATTTAATAGTAATGTATTCAATGTAATATCCTCTTCATATACATGTATATATGTAAAATGATGTTAATATAATAATATATTTTTAAATATGATATGCTTCTCATCATGATGTTTGTCAACAAAAACATTCCACAATTATTTGGGTACCCCATTGGGTAGATTCTAATACATTTGTTGGAAAGTAAAAGAAGAATCGTTGACATCACTCCACAATATCCATTTGAAGTATTTTCATTTCTTACCATGATTTTTCAACATCCACTTTCAAGCTATCACATCAGCAAATATAATGTGGAAAACATATATATATATATAGAAATTCGTTTTGAACATATTAATAACATGAAATTCACACCATAATGTATTAAAATTACCTTTATTTGGTAATAAAAACATTATTTTTCAAACTAGGAGGCATATATCTCCAATCATCATAAAAATATGAAGGGAAATCGGCTCTACTACCAGAGAGCCTAGAATCAGGCCATGTAATCCCATGATTTCATCCGCAGTGACCCCAAATGAATCAAATGGGACAACTATCTTCTTTCCATTCATATTCCACACATCTATGATTTTTATATTTTTCTCCACAGTTTCATTTTTCTCATCTTTAATGAATAAATAATTAGTATTAAAAAGTGTAATAAATTTATTTATATTAAAATTTGTACCTATAACATTGCTCATCCAGTATGACCGTGATGAACTAGATGTGGTGTGTTGTCACCCCGCTTTTGAGGCTACTGAAGGGGTGTTGATGACTCGGCTTCTAAAGGGACGCTCATGGAGGGTGTGAGAGATGGTGCAGGGGGAGATGGTGTATGGGGTAGGCATCTAGTAGCTCAGATGCTATAGGGAGGGAGACAGATGGATCACCATCTGTCGCTGAAGTGGATTAAACAATGTGTAAAGACGTAGAATTTCCAAGTAATGTTTTTAAATAAATGGGAATTCAACAAGTCCGTGAAAATTTACGGCGTGTAATTCAGAGGCCCATAGTGCCTGGAATGAATTTCTAAACATTATTTCAGGTACATTTAGTAAACATGCAATCTTGTATTTCAAACTATTGAATCGATGATCAGAATTGAAATCTGAGGGAATTGTTGAACTCACAACACTGATATTCACTTAAGAAGACTTTTGCCTCAACGACTATTGGTCGATGGTGAATGTTAATTTTTGGGTTTTTTTGTGGAAATAAAAAATAAAATAAACACACATTTTATTTTATTTTGTTGTAACCACCCTCTTGTGGTGGGGACCACCTGAGGCATTGTAACACCCCGAGATTTTATGAAAAATATTTTTTTTAATTTCATTAATGTCTTGTGTTGTACGCTACACCAAAAGGATCTTGCAAAACATGAATCCTTGACTTGCCTTGCATTACACGCAATCACGACCTTCCTCGATAGCGTGTGTAGTATGGAATACCGAGTTTCACTAAACAACGATATGCTATTAAATTATTATTAAAACTAGCCGTTATGAATAGTAATAACCACCTTTTAAAATTTTAGAAATTGTATCTCTCAAAATGGACTTAATTTTTGGTTTTTGAATATCGAAATTAGCCTAGGGAGAAATTTTGGTACTTTTCAGATAACTTTCATATTCTGATGAATAGTGAAAGTTACTAAATTTTAATTAAAAACAACTTTTTTAATCGAAATAATTAATAGTGATAAATTATTAATTTGAGTGGATTTAAAGTATATTTAGAATATATTTTTATAATTTAATATAGTGTTGGTCATTGGATTTAATTTCACATTTAAACCATTTATAAACAAGTGTCAATCTTTTGATAGTTATTATCTCTTAAGAACACGCTATTTGTTTTGACGACGGGAATTAATTATTAAATTAATTAATGAAACTAATATGTTTTGAATTTGATAAAATTGACATCATTTTTTAGTTTATAATATCAAATATACCTTCGGCCTAATTTTTGGTAATTTTCTGGAAACTTTAATTTTATTGATGAATAGTGAAACCACTAAGTGGAAGTAAAAAAAATGAATTTTTCATAAAACTTAATTTCACCGCTTCTGTGAGTGAAATTTCAAATATCCGAGAGACACGGTTGATTTCAGTAAGTAAAATGTGGTTCAATGAGATGAAAATAATTTTTGGTGAATAGTACATTTTTAATTTTTTTTACCACTGTTAAAATTAAATAGGGTAATTATGGGTAAAAATGATATTATTATTACCCTAACACATGTACTAATTCTATTAGATAAGTGTAATTCGACCAAAAACAACCTTAGGAATAAAATATGACCATTTAGGCCCACTTGGATTAGATTAGGACATTTATTATTTTTTAATTCAAAGAAGAGTTAAAATAGTTAAAATCAATGTTTATTTACTAAAACATTTTTAATATAAGTTTATACATAATATATATTCTATTTTAAATATTCATTAGAAAGCTAATAAGATTTCCTACATAATGGTATTTTTTTAATAATTTTTAGACATTATATAATTTTATTTATATATGACACAATGATGATGCAGTTATTATCTTATTAATGAAATATTGACATAATTGATGTTATAAATACCCAAATAAATGTAATTTGAGACTTTTTATGAATTCCACTAATTTTATAGGTTAATATGACATGTTAGTATTGATTTAATTATCTTTGTTTGAACTAATCATTCTGTTATGATTTTCACAAAAATCAATTACTAAATACTGTCAAAATTGACATAAAATAGTTTTTAAATCAAGTATTATATTATTAATTGTTATTTTATTCCTAAAAATCCACGGTTCGTCCAAATTATTTAGATAAGGTTATATATATTAATAATAAACAACTTGGGGTTTGATTGGCTTGTTATAGTATGTTTATTAACCTTATAGTGTAAGAACACAAGAAGACACGGTAAAAGTAAAATTATCTAACTTAAAGTTTAATATAAATGATAAGGTTAAAATAGGAACCTAAACTTGTCTAAATTCTATTCAATGAGAGTATTTCGACCCATACCCACCTTATCATCGAAATAAATCAATTTGGATCTATTTAAAAACGATTGTGGCATTATAATAAAATAATATTTTTTGTTATTCCAAAGGTACCCCTCTCCTCCCTTATAAAAGGGCACCTCCTCCCCCTCTTCCTCACACCACTTTGAGCCTTCAAGCTCGGACAACCCCTGAAAAATTATCTTCTCCACTTCCATATAAACATCCTAGAGGTTTTGGTCTTCCACAAAGACCAATATTAGTGCCCTAAAAGGAGATCTCAAAGAGGTTCTTCAAAGAAGAGGAGGTTCGGACACTTACGAAGCAAATCGGACCTAAGGTAAGGAAAAATATCACAATCTCATTTTTATCAGAGATTGTTTATACTTTGGTATTTACTGGGGTTTATTTTATCATCCACATCCATGTTTCCTTAATATGTAATATTATTTCCATCCACCTACAATTGTTTAAATCCAATTTTACCCTTCGGTGAGTTTTTAGTAAAGGATATGAAAGGAATCTTTTGTCGTTTTTCGTATGAAGTACTTTTTGAATTTTTCGACAAAATTACGAAGAATGTTTTTTAACTTATAAGGCATGAATGGATTTTTAAATCATTATTTCCAAGAATCTTCCTTTACAAGTTTCCAAGTTTATTTTTAATCAACTTTTTTAGTTTATAATTGTATGACATGTTAAGAAAGGAAAAGTGTTTTTCATGTAGAAAGAATATTTTCCTCAAGAATGGAGTTCAAGTGTTTTATCTAAATTATTTTCATTCTAAGATAATATAGGGTTCTGTTTATATCCCTATTATTACATTGATATGATTATGTTGTGATGAAAATATTTTTATGAATTCCTTTATCTTATATGAATTGTTTTATGAGGTCATGATGTTTAAGATTCCCATTTTTATTACATGGGTTATGCAATGATGTATGATTTATGATTTCGTGGAACACAAAAGAATGGTATCATTATGAGATGGGTGGGACCTATATTTCCCTCCAATGCATTGGGTAGAGATTTTAAATCTCATCAGATAGACATGGCTGGAATGGTAGGTTATACCAGTTCAATGAAACAGGACTGAAATGAGGAGTGAACACGGTTCAAAAATGGACTTTGTCCACTAAGATAGTCTTGGAAATGAGTCTTTACTATTAAGAAATGATTCTCTATGATTATGTGTGTATGCCACAAAGTTTCATGTTTTACATTATGATTATTGGGATTAAATTTCACTACTATGATTTATCCCATGTTATTATATTATGATCTCTTTTGCAGGTTAAGAATTCCAAAATGTTATGTTCTTATGAATATGATGTGATTGATATTTCTTTTTTTACCCTTACTGAGCATTTGAGCTCACCCTTTTATGTTTTATTTTCCCCAGGATATAAAGAAAGGTTTTAGGTATAAAAAAAGGAAGATCTTTATGGGAGATGTTGAAGATCTTTCACCACGATTAGAAGATTGTATTCCAAATTTTCAAAGACACTAAACTATTACAGTCCTTGTGTGTGTGTTTTTGTTATGTACTAAGTATTCCGCAAAAGTAATGTAATGTCCATGTATGTCAGGATTCAGGTCTCTACAGTTGGTATCAGAGGATAGGTTTTGTCAACCTTTGAAAACTAGGATGCGAAAACGTTAGTGAGATACCTAGAGATATTTCTATGGTATGTCTAGGGATGTCTCTAAGGTTAAGTATACGTATATTTTATAGTCCTAGAATTGCACTAACGATCTTAGAATTTAACCTAAGATGTTAGATATTGAGGGTACTCCCCCTTTACTATGTTGTTTTCCCTAGCATGATTTTTTCCTCTCACAAGATTCTTTTTGTGTTTTAGTTAATGGAGGGAACCAGAAGGAATTCGGTTAACATTGAATCCAATGGAAAAATTGGTGACTATGAGCAAAAAAAATTGTGTAATTCATAGAGAGAAAGATATTGTGATTATGCCAAATCAGTCATCGCGATATATGATTAACAAGGTGAAATTTAGTGGTATGCCTAATTCATCAAATAAGAGGAAGATAAACTATTATGCATGTTCGCATGTTGAGGAGCATAAAGAAAGGAAGATTGAGATTTCTAAAGAAGGGAAGAAGAACCTTGAGGAATACCTCAAATTGAGGGACTGATGTTATCTGTGTGGAGAAAAGGGTCATAGAGTGACAAACTGTTATGGAGTTCAATGTCTTATTTGTGGAGAACATGGGCATTACCCAACTCAATACCCTGACCTAAAAAGTTACTTCTAAATCAAGTAAGGACTTATTCCCGGACAATCATTGAAGTGGATGGACTGAAGTGTTTATGTATTGGTATTCAAGAATAATGTTGTTGAGTTACTTTTATGGTGTATTGATATATTTATGTATTGGTCTATTGTGGTTTTCAATAATTTTAAGGTACCGGTAACCATGAAAAGTGATTCAAATATTTTGGAAATTAGATGATATGCGCATAATGAAGGGATAAGGAGAAAATGAAATGTTTGACAGTATTCATGAGCTCATGATTGATATAAGGACTAAGTGATATCATGGTTTGAGTATATAGAATTTTGATGATTTTAGTAGTTGGAAAGTGTTAACTTTTAACTGCATTCATGTTTTCACTAAGGCTCAATGGGTATTCATTTTTCAAGAGAATACATGATTAAGGCCTTCGAATGTTTGGAATGTGACCAACAAGACATATCTTATGATATATGGGGATCAACAATGGTATTAAATATCTTGTAATCGTTTTCACAATATTATGAGAGTGGACTGCATTATTATGGATAAGCTAAAGATTGGAAGGGATTATGTCTAAGGATAGAAGTTTTTTCAATATTATTGATGGGATGTTATAGTAATATAGTTTTAGAAAAAGGAGAACCTGCAGGACGGGCGACAGCCCATCGCGTCGGACAAGGCTGTGGGAATCGAACCCACAACTGAAGTGAGACTGGCCTTTATTGCCTACCACTAGCCTACAGGAAGTCCCTGGTTAGTAGAAACTAGTTTTATTTTATTAAGTGGTATGATATATGAAGTATAAGTTCATTTTTGGAACCATATACGATTAATCTAACCATAAGGTGGACTTATAACTTTTGCTAACCTTTTGTTTGAATGAGATGGAATGACCCATCATTCTATCACATGATCTGCTAACACATCACGAATAACAAATTCAACTTCATTTCTTTAAGGGATGAAGCGGAAATTTTTCAATTCATGAACAATAGTGAGATTGTACCAAAATCATGCAAGTATTTCTTTTAATTCATCAACATTACGGAACTGATCTTGAAAACCAAAAACGTTGTCCTAGTTCCTTTATATCCGATGAATCAGCTGGTACCGTAGATCATCACAAATAAATAGATTTGTGATTGTTGGCTTTTTCATAGACATGCTCTCTACCACTCTCCATCAGAACATGATGGTTAGATTTTTCTTCCATATCCATATTTTCACCTATGTTCTCCTACGTGGAAACCCAGTGATGAGTTAATATGGGTAACCATTACATTTAATACTTTAATTTTTAATTCCGTGTTTTTGTATTCCTTTCTACGATGTGGGTTTCTATTAAAGAAACTTTCAAGTAGTAAACCATTTATAACCCCGACGATTTTCGAGGGCGAAATTCATTTTAAGGGGGGTAGAATGTAACACCCCGAGATTTTATGAAAAATATTCTTTTTAATTTCATTAATATCTTGTGTTGTAAGCTAAACCAAAAGGAGCTTGCACAACACGCATCCTTAACTTTCCTTGCATTACACGCAATCGTGACCTTCCTCGATAGCATGTGTAGTACGCAATACCGAGTTTCACTAAACAACGATATGCTATTAAAAAATTATTAAAACTAGCCGTTATGAATAGTAATAACCACCTTTTAAAATTATAGAAATTTTATCTCTCAAAATGGACTTCATTTTTGGATTTGGAATATCAAAATTAGATTAGGGTGAAATTTTGGTACTTTTCGGATAACTTTCATATTCTGATGAATAGTGAAAATTACTAAATTTTAATTAAAAAAACTTTTTTAATCAAAATAATTTATAGTGATAAATTATTAATTTGAGAGGTTTTAATGTATATTTAGAATATATTTTTCCAATTTAATACAATGTTGGTCATTGGATGTAATTTCACATTTAAACCAGTTATAAACAGGTGTCAATCTTTTGATAGTTATTATCTCTTAAGAACACGCTATTTGTTTTGACGACGGGAATTAATTTTTAAATTAATTAATGCAACTAATATGTTTTGAATTTGGTAAAATAGACATCATTTTTTGAGTTCATAATATCAAATATAGCATAGGCCTAATTTTTGGTAATTATCTGGAAACATTCATTTTTTGATGAATAGTGAAACCACTAAGTGGTAGTAAAAAAATGAATTTTTCATAAAACTTAATTTTACCACTTCTGTGAGTGGAATTTCGAAAATCCGAGAGACACGGTTGATGTAAGTAAGTAAAATGTGGTTCAATGAGATGAAAATAATTTTTGGTGAATTGTAACTTTTTACTTTTTTTACCACGGTTAAAAGTAAATCATGTAATTAAGGGTAAAAATGATATTATTATTACCCTAACACATGTCCTAATTCTATTGGATAAGTTTAATTCGACCAAAAACAACCTTAGGAATAAAATATGACCATTTAGGCCCACTTGGATTATATTAGGACATTTATTATTATTCAATTCAATGAAGAGTTAAAAGAGTTAAAATCAAAGTTTATTTAGTAAAAAAAAATTAATATAAGGTTATTCATAAGATAAATTCTGTTGTAAATATTCATTAGAAATATAATAAGATTTCCTACATAATGGTATTTTATTTATAATTTTTAGACATTATATAATTTAATTTATTTATGACACAACGATGATGCAGTAATGATCTTATTAATTAAATATTGACATAATTGATGTTATAAATACCCAAATAAATGTAATTTGAGACTTTTTATGAATTACACTAATTTTCTAGGTTAATATGACATGTTATAATATATTTAATTAACTTTTTTCGAACAAATCATTCTGTTATGATTTTCACAAAAATCAATTACTAAATAGTGTCAAAATTGACATAAAATAGTTTTTAAAACAAATATTATATTATTAATTTTTATTTTATTCCTAAAAATCTATGGTTCGGACAAATTACTTAGATACGGTTATATATATTAATTATAAACAACTTGGGGTTCGTTTTTCTTGTTATAGTATCTTTATTAACCTTATAGTGTAGGAACAGAAGAAGACACGGTAAAATTAAAATTATCTAACTTAAAGTTAAATATAAATGATAAGGTTAAAATAGGAACCTAAACTTGTCTAAATTCTATTGGATGAGAGGATTTCGACCCATACCCACCTTAGCATTGAAATAGATCAATTGTGAGATATTTAAAACCCAATTTGTCTTTATAATAAAATAATATTTTTAGTTATTCCAAAGGTACCCCTCTCCTCCCTTATAAAAGGGCACCTCCTCCTCCTCTTCCTCAAACCACTTTGAGCCTTCAAGCTCGGACAATCCCTGGAAAATTCTCTTCTCCACTTCCATAGAAACATCCTAGAGGTTCTTGTCTTCCTCAAAGACCAATTTTAGTGCCCTAAAAGGATATCTCAAAGAGGTTCTTCAAAGAAGAGGAGGTTCAGACACTTACGAAGCAAATCAGATCTAAGGTAAGGGAAAATATCACAATCCCATTTTTATCCGAGATTGTTTATACTTTGGTATTTACTGGGGTGTATTTTATCATCCACATCCATGTTTCCTTAATATGTAATATTATTTCCATCCACCTACAATTTTTTAAATCCAATTTTACCCTTCGGTGACTTTTTAGTAAAGGATATGAAAGGAATCTTTTGTTGTTTTTCGTACGAGGTACTTATTGAATTTTTTGAAAAAATTACGAAGAATATTTTTTAACTTATACGGCATGAATGGATTTTTAAATCATTATTTCAAAGAATCATCCTTTTGAATTTTTCAAGTATATTTTTAATCAACTTCTTTTAGTTTAGAATTGTATGACATGTTAAGAAAGGAATAGTGTTTTTGATGTATAAAGAATATTTTCCTCAAGAATGGAGTTCAAGCATTTTATAAAAATTATTTTCCATCTAAGATAATATTGGGTTCTGTTTATATACCTATTATTACATTGATATGATTATGTTGTGATGGAAATATTTTTATGAATTCCTTTATCTTATATGAATTGTTTTATGATGTCTTGATGTTTAAGATTCCCATTTTTATTACATGGGTTATGCAATGTTGTACGATTTATGATATTGTGACACACATAAGAATGGTATCATTATGAGATGGGTGGGACCTATATCTCCCTCCAATGCATTGGGTAAAGATTTTATATCTCATGAGATAGACATGGTTGGAATAGTAAGTTATACCGGTTCAGTGAAACAGGACTGAAACGAGGAGTGAACTCGGTTCAGAAATGGACATTGTCCACTAAGATAGTCTTGGAAATGAGTCTTGACTAATATGAAATGATTCTCTATGATTATGTGTGTATGACACAAAGTTTCATGTTATATGTTATGATTATTGGGATTACATTTCACTACTATGATTTATCCAATGTTATGATATTATGATCTTTTTTGCAGGTTAAGAATTCCAAAATGTTATGTTCTTATGAATATGATGTGATTGATATTTCTTTTCCTTACCCTTACCAAGCATTTCAGCTCAACCTTTTATGTTTTATTTTCCCCATGATATAAAGAAAGGTTTTAGGTATAAAAAAAGGAAGATCTTTATGGGAGATGTTGAAGATCTTTCACCACGATTAGAAGATTATATTCCGAGTTTCCAAAGACACTAAACTATTACGGTCCTTGTGTGTGTGTTTTTATTATGTACTAAGTATTCCGCAAAAGTAATGTACTGTCCATGTACGTCAAGATTCGGGTCTCTACAGGCATGAAACCCACAAACTTCCTATTAAATATTGGTGATCCTCTTCATCTCCTCTAACATTTATTATGCTAACTCTCCCACTTTATTTAATTAATCAATTTCAATCAATTAAATGGTCCATTTTGAAATTATGCCAACATATTTTATTATATTGGCTATCTCTTCATTTTGGTGGGTTGGATGAAATTGATCGTTGGAAAAAGAAGGATCCATGGGAGAAAATCTCTCCACGAAGAACGCTAATGAAAAACACTGACTACGTCTCCAATCTTCTTCCTTGAGACATCCTCCAATGGTGGAAATACTCAATAATGAAGAATCACTTGGATTGAAGATTATAAATCTGATTAATGAGTTCTGGATCAGAGTCGTGTGGCGGGAATGATGAATATCGACATCTTTGTCTTCTCTCTTGGTCGTCAATAATCAATCCAAGGTAGGGGTTTATTTATGAATGAATACTTTTCCAATGTTCTTCAATTAATTTTTTTTCAGGATTGGGAATAAATTTTTGCGAGGGGTTGTAAATCATGACTTTATTCTACAAATTATTCTTTATCCATATGATACCACCCTAATGTAGAGGGTACGGTCCAGACACACATGGTCTGACCCCTCCACAAATCGTGTGATGTTTTGGGTTGTTGAACGCGACGAAGGTGACGACGCAATGACACTGACGCCTCACGACCTCTGCACCCTCACGGAATCCCTGCAGTTGGGCTGCTCTGCATTACCTAGGGCCCCCACTGCTTGCGGCTCCACCACCCGTGACCCCGCCGCGATGCCCATAGCCGCTGCCATTCGGGCTGAGCCGCCTCTTTCCGGGCCATGCTGCAGCTGATGACCGAGCCGAGACACCACCTCTGTCTGCTGAGCCTCCCCCACGATCCACTGAGTTGTTTCCACCATCCGGTGAGCTGCCACCATCTCGCTTTGCCACACTTCTCTGGTCGAGCCACTCCGCGGTCGGGCTGCTCTATCAAATCCACCCTGTGGCTGAACCACCATGCTGCCGAGCTACACCGGCCGAGCCGCCCCACAGACCCATGTCACTCTAGCCAAGCTGCACTATGACCTCCACCCTCCGGGTCGTGCCGCCCAGGCCGAGTAGCCCTACGGCCTCGCGCCCTCCGTGGCTGAACCCGCTGCGGCACCTCACAGCCTGCCAGACCCCCCAGTGGGCCAGACCGAAAAAAATGGGCTAGGCCACACTGTGGGTCAGGCCAGACCAAGCAGTTCTATTCGTGTTGACCCAAAATAGCTCATCCCAGGTCCGGTCGGGACGGACCTGGACCCACTACGACCCACATAGATTCTTTTAGACATAACATTTGTACTAGACATCCGTTTGATGAACCGTCAGCGGCGTTGGAAATATTGGAGCGATATGGGAAACAATCCGGTTGGATCAAGCACGAATCAAACCGGGCTCCTAGGACTAAAAGGATAATAACTCATAGAAGAGGAATCTGATTGACACGTCATATGTTTCGTTGAGACTTTGATGACACTGTGGACCTTTGTGAAGCTTCTTCGTGGGACTTCATGGAAGTTGGAGTATCAACCAGTAGCTTGTGGAGTGGATCCTCCTATAGATGAGCGAGCATAGTGTGGGAACCCATTATCTCACTAAGACTTGATGACTTTTCTGACGCGGCAGACCCACGGTGGGGATCACCTCTCTGTGATGTCGTAGAATCATAGTACACAACAGGAGGAGTACCTCATCATGCCATGATGGGGAGTTCCTGTATGTGATGCAGCAGACCCACAATACTCGAAAAGAGGAGTACCTCCACAAGTCATGATGGGGAGAACCTTTGTGTGATGCAGCAGACTCCAAATACTAGACTGGAGGAGTACCTCAGCAATCCAAGATTAGTGGGAAATACCTCTGTGTGATGCGGTAGCCCCAATATACTCGATAGAGGAGGTGTTGTCTTGTAGCCAAGGTTTTTGACAATGTGACTGGTTATGTTGCTTTTTACTAACCCTAGAATAAATCCTGGTGTGAGTTGTGTTAGTAACTCTGTTTTTTCCTCATGACTGAGATGGATTACTTGATAACATAGGTATATATATGGGCATATAACTATGTGGGGTTATTTGTTGATTTTATACTTTGTGGTAAATCCTTGGTTGTTTTTTTGAGACCTTAAGGTTCTTAGGGTCCCTACTGAGTATCGTTATACTCACCCTTGTATAGGCCATGACCTCAGATTATTGTGTTGGATATATGTGATAGACAAAGCTGAATGGGGCTGAAAGTACCAAGACTGGACGGTGCCCAGAGGTGGACCATACGACATGTCGGTATGCATAAGAGACAGGTGTATGTGGAATGCAGATGAGGCAATCTATACTTAACCATTAGGTAGGAATCTTAGAGGATGATCCAGTAACTTTATTGTATCCTTATTTAGTTGTTTTGTATTTTAGTTGTACTTGTACATTTATTGTTGGGCTTGTATTCCAGCCCCTTTAATTTCAGAACACTTTTGGTTATACCATTTTTTTGTGTTCGTATCTTAATGTGTGCTTGGTTACATGAGGTTACATGTTCTAAAGGGAATTCCTTCATAGTTTTAGGGGAAATTCCTTTCGGTGCTAGTCGCCAGCCCCTACTCTATGGAAGGCGGGCTTGGGGTAGTCATGGCATGGGACTCGGGGGACAGGTCATGACAAATTGGTATCAAAGGAATCAGTTCTACAAAAGAACATAAGACCTTGATATTTATTTTTAATGGAAATAATGTTAGGTGTAGGGAGTGTGGTTATCAGTTTAGGGAATTTAGTGTTGGTGTGGTGGCTTACTTATCCATACACCAGGACCCTGACTTCTGATTTCTGACTATGTGTAAGAAAACACTGATTGCATATGTGTTTTGAAAAGTTTTCTTTTTTATCTCTTGAGTCAGCTCACGAGGATTAAATTTCTGACTATGTTTCACCTGTTTCTTTTGAGGTTGCCTAAACATAGAAATCTATCTAGGGTTACGAGAGTTTTACACACTAATATCCCTTCGAGGGATGAGGCCTCTGTGAAGGTAACTTTTCTAGTAGAGGCACTAGTGGTACCATTACCAATTGGGATACCGATGCCACTATCCCCAGCAGCAGAGAGTGCATGCTGCTTGAGCACGTCACACGAGTTCCAGTGCCAGAGGCAAGCCGTGGTCATAGGAGAGACATACCCACAAGAAGTTGAGGATTGGATGGAGGCTGTAGTTAGAGTATTCGGACTCAAAGGGACACCAGCTGATCTCATGGAAATCATTACTGCCAACCTTCTACAGGAAGTAGCAGACAGATGGTGGAGCTTGATTCATCTGGTTCACGATGAGGTGAAGCTTCTCTATGTAGACTTCGAGAGCCTGTTTCAGGCAGAGTTATTTTCTATCCACTATTCACGTAGTGCGCATACAGAAGCTTCATCCTCTGCAGTAGGGCAGAATGAATATATATCAGTACTGAGTGAGGTTCACTGACCTCTCATGCTACTCCACAAATGTGTTGCGGGACCCATTCTTTAGGGCTCGAACCTTCGAGCAGGGCCTCTGGTGAATGATCAGGACTTTGATGATCTCACTCAGCATCCTCACATAGGAGGGGGTGTTAGAGAGAGCCCTCTTGGTGGACATTTTCCTTGACGAGCAGTAACCAGTAGTGAGACCCACTATTAGTCGTCATGTAGCGGAGTCTTCTGCAGCTGGCATCAGACAGACGTCAAAGAGGTCTAAGAGGACCTGACCTGCTGGTGGAAGATCGCATGACTTAGGAGCGACTGTGCGGGGCACCCAAAGTGGAAGTAGTCAGGATAAGTTCATGCAGTGTTACTCATGTTGCGGGTAGGGTCACATGGCTCATGACTATCCGACCCGTAGTATGTATGATCATCAGATGGTTGAAGTACCACCAAGACAAAGATAATGGTTTGATCGATGAGGTCTGTAGGGAGCATTCATACATGGCAGAGGAGATAGCCATGCAACTGGTGGTGGGCGATGATATGAGATGTTACTGCCACCACCACCTAGAGGTCCACCCCAACTACACGGAGCACATGGATATGGGAGAGATCAGCTCAAGGCAGCTGAGGCTTATGATCATGGCACTCCATAGATGTTACAAGGTAAGATATATGTGTACTCCACCTTAGATTCAATACATATATACATAGGTGTTAGTTATTATTTTATTTCCACTGCCCTCATTCGATGCTCATAGATTCTGATGAAGTTTTTGTCTCAATCCATACGTCTAGAGACTCATATGGGAGTCGATTCGACGATTATGCAATGGTGCTGGCAGTGTGAGCGTACTATAGGAGGTGAGAGATTTGGCTGGGATCTCTTAGTAGCGACATCGAGGCCTTATGATGTCATCTTGTGTATGGACTAGTTATGTATAGTCCATGCTCAGATACACTATATTAGACAAAAAATTTGGTGTGTCCACTCATATGGGACTAGGTTTACCTTCAACGGTGAGATGGGAGCCTTTGCAGTGTTAGATAGAATTTACTGGAGGAGAGTGAATTCAATCACTCATCAGTTTGCTATACATACCCTTAGAGCTGTTGATGTGGACTGTTTGGGCTAACAAGTAGTGGTGGACCAGTACATGGATGTTTTCCCAAATTATAGTCCGGGTCTACCTCCTCACGGAGAGGTAGACTTTTACATTGACTTGTACTTGGGGATGGAATCAATATCTAAACAATGATATCAGATGGCTCCCACTAAGCTTCGTGAGTTGTGGGTATAGTTGGAAGACTTACAGGGGATGAGAATTATTCAACCTAGTGTTTCTCCATAGATAGCCCTGATTTTGGTCGCCAAGAAGTTGGATGGGTGGTTAGGACATTTTGTCAATTATCGGCGCCTGAACCATGTGACCATGAAGAATAATACCCACTTCCAAGGATTGAAGATCTCTTTGATCACCTATAGGTAGCACGATGTTTCTTGAAGATACACCTCCAATCAGGCTATCACCATCTCAGAGTGCAAGATGTGGATATGTAGAAAATGGCCTTCAGATGTTGGTATGGCCATTACGATTTCTTTTTTATTCCATTTGTAGTAAAAACATTATATTAGTGTTCATGGTACACATGAACAGGATGTTTCACCCATACCTTGATCACTTTGTAGTAGTCTTCATCGATGACATTCTGATCTACTTGACTACTAAGGAGGATCCTGCCTATCATTTGCAGGTGGTTCTTGATAAACTCCGAGAGCACCAACTTTATGGTATGTTCTCAAAGTGCCAGTTTTGGATCCGAGAGGTTCACTTTCTAGGGAATTTCATATCAGAGGCTAGGGTTGCTGTGGATCCAGTGATGATTGAGGTGTTACTTTCTTGGGAGCCACATTGAAGTGTGACAGAGGTACGGAGATTTCTTGGTTTGGCTGGATACTACTGGAGGGCTGTTCTAGACTTCTCTAGAGTTTCACCACCACTATCAGCATTGAAACTGAAGGGGAAACCATTAGTTTGGTAGGAGAAATGCCAACGGATTTTTCAGGAGTTGAGGCAAAGCCTGACTAGTGCCCCCATCTTGACGCATCCAGAGGAGGTAGTAGGGTATTTAGTTTACTGCAACACATCAGGGGCCAGACTCGAATGTGTCCTGGTGTAGGATCCATCGGTGATCTCATATG
The DNA here is from genome assembly GCA_963277665.1 of Viscum album. Taxonomy (NCBI): domain Eukaryota; kingdom Viridiplantae; phylum Streptophyta; class Magnoliopsida; order Santalales; family Viscaceae; genus Viscum; species Viscum album. Next base: position 1,145,731,433 of record OY728121.1, on the reverse strand, counting down.
GTTCTCAAAATCTTAAACAAAACAAGAAGAAATATGCTACCCATTACCTAGAGTTAGAAGATGTGGTCTTCGCCTTGAAGATGTGGTGACACTATCTGATGGGAGAACATTTTACTGTGTACTCTGATCACAAGAGTTTCATGTAAAATTTTTTTTAGAAGGACCTGAACATAATTCAATGACGTTGGATTGATTTCCACCAGGACTATGGCTTTGAGATACTCTATACTCTTTAGAAGGATGACACTGTTAAATATGCACTCAGCAGGAGGTCTGGTATACAACTTCTAGGTGAGGCGACAGAGTAGTTGGATACATTACACATATCCTTTGTGGATAGATATGGAGAAACATTCCTTCAGTATCTTACAGTCGCTTCCCCACTTCTTCAGTGAGTCAGGGAGGCAACATGTGGGGACACTGACTATGAGGCTTGATGTGATTAGATATCCACAAGGAATGAACCTGATGGATTTTTTGTTGGTATCGAGCACATCATCCTCTTGATAGGATGTACCAGGGTACCAGTGTCACTTCGGGAGGAAGTGATGAGAGATTTCCACACTTCCCCTCTAGCGGTACATCCAGGAGTGGTGAAGATGTACCAGGATCTTCGATGACAGCACTGGTGGATGGGAATGAATAAAGTAGTAGTAGAGTTTGTCTCTTGATGCCACACTTGTTAGGAAGTTAAGGTAGAGTATCAGGTACCAATAGGCTTCATTCAACCTTTAGAGTTCCCAGAGTAGAAGTGGGATGAGATATATATGGTCTTCATGACTGGAAATCCACATTTATCCAGGGGTCTTGAATCGATTTTGGTGATCGTCGACTGACTCACCAAGGTGGCTCACTTCCTACTGATCAGAGAGCAGGATTCAGTTGAATGCTTGGGATGCCTCTTTGTGCAGGAGATTGTACAGTTACTTGGAGTATCCTCAATGATTATCTCTAATCGTGAGGCACGTTTTACTTCATAGCTATAGAAGGGGTTGCAGGAGGCTTTGAGGATGCAGATTCATTTGAGAACCACATTCAATCCTCAGACAGATGGCCAGACTGAGCGAACCATTCAGACCCTCGAGGACATATTGCATGCCTGTGTCCCCAACATCAATCGCAACTGGGAGTATTAGTTTACATTTGTGATTTTTTCATACATCATCAGATATCACTCCACCATAGGAATGACACCTTTTGAGGCGTTGTACGAGAGACTTAAAGATCACCTTTGTGCTAGAGTGAACCAGGGGAGTCAGCCCTTGTGGGACCATAGATGGTTCGGGCTACCACAGAAAAGCTGCAGATCATCCAGGAGTAGATGAAGACTTAACAGAGCAGGCACAAGTCATATGACGACAGGATACAGAGACCTCTAGAGTTCGTGGATGGCGACCACATCTTTCTACAGGTCTCACCCCAATGAGCATTGTGGAGATTTGGCCTAGGTGGGAAGTTATCTCTGAGATTCATCGGACTTTTTTAGGTCCTCAGCAGAGATGGCGAGGTGGCATACTGCTTTTCTCTTCCACCTCAGTTGCAACGGGTGCACGAAATCTTCCACATATCCCATCAGAGGAGATACGTGCATGACCCTTATCACATAATCAACCATGGAAAGCTGAACGTCGATGATTAGACATATTTTATAGAGCTTATAGTAGAGATTGAGGATCAAAAGGAGTCATTCCTTTATGGATGGTCGATACCACTAGTGTGCATTCGCTGGCAGTATAGAAACCTCCAAGAGAGCACATCGGAGCGGGAGGCTCAGATACATTCTCAGTACCCCCACTTGTTCCCTTAGTTTGCGATGTGGCTTATGGGGAAGTAAATCCCTGAGTTGGGGAAAATTTAATGACCCAGAATTTCCAAGTATTTTTTTAAATAAATGGGATTTTTACGAGTCCACGACAATTTACGGCGCGTGATTTCATGGCCCAGAGTGCATGGAATAAATTTCTGAACATTATATAGTGTACATTATGTAAATATGCGAGCATAGTTTTCTATCTTTTGAACTGGTGCTCAGAATTTCAATCTAAGGGCACTGTTGAACTCACACTACAAAAAATATTTGCATAAGAAAACATTCACCTCGATAGCAGTTGGTTAAGGGTGAAAGTTAATTTTTGGGTTTTTTTTGTTGAAATAATAAAATAAAATAAATAGTCATTTTGTTTTATTTTGTTGTAACCATCTTCTGGTGGATATTGTGGAGGTGGGGAAAACATGAGTTTTATTCTCCAAATTGAATGCTCAGTGGTGCGGACCACCCGAGCTAGTAAAACCTCCCATGAGGGGATGTGGAGGTGGGGACCACCCGAGGCATGAAACCCTCAAAATTCCTATTAAAAATGGGGGAGTCTCTTCAACGACTCCAACATTTTTTATGCCAACTCTCACCCTTTAATTAATTAATCCATCTCAACTAATTAAATGTTCCAATTTGAAATTATGCCAATATATTTTATTGTATTGGCTACCTTTACTTTTTGGTGGGATGGGGGAAATTAATCGTTTGCAGAGGAAGGAGACATGGGAGAAAGGCTCTCCACGAAGAACACCAATGAAGAATGATGACCATGACTTTATCCTTCTTCCTCAAGACATCCTGCAACGATGGAAATCTTCAACAATGAAGAATCACCTCAATCTAAGAACGTTAATCTGTCGAACGAGCTTGGGATTAGAGGCGTGTGATGGAAGTGATGAACATCAATAACTTAGACTTCTATCTTCATCGTCAACAATCAATCCATTTTAGGGGTTTATTTGTGAAGGAATACTTTTCCCTTGTTCTTCACTTAAATTCTTTTCTGGGATAGAGAAAAAATTGTTGTGGGAGGTTTTAATGATTGATGTTCTTCTTCATGTTCTTGTTGAGCCATACGCTACAACCCTAATGCGGAGGGTACGGGCCAAACAAACATGCCCCAACCCCTTCGCAAATCTTGTGATGTTTTGTAATGTTGAACACGATGAAGGTGATGATGCAACGTCACCACCTCCTCGTGACCTTCATGCCCCCGCAACACCCCTTCAAACCCATGACCACCATGCCCAGTGGCTCCACCACCCATAGCCCTGTCGTGGCGCCCATGGCCACCTTCATCTGGGTCGAGCCACTTCCACTAACTAGGTTGAGCCACCGCCACCATCCACTGAGCCGCCGCCGCCATCCGACAGGCCGCCTCTGTCCCGCATTGTCGTGTCGCTCTGGCCGTGCCACCCCACGACCGGGCCACTCCGGTTCACCTGTCCTATGGTCGGGCCGCTTCGTTCGAGCCCCCATGTGACACCGAGCCTCTCAGGCCGAACCGGCTCATGGCTGAGCCGCACCGGCTGAGCTGCCCCATGGCCCTGGGCTGCTTCGTCTGAGCTGACCCACGACCTTCGACCTCCTGGCACAGCTACCCTGGCTGAGTTGCCCTGTAACCTTGTTCTCTCTGTCGTCAAACCCCCGCGACCCCTCATGGTCTTCCAGACCACCCATCGGTCCGAGATAAAACCAATGGCTGGGCCACAAAGTGGGTCGGGCCGGGTCGGTCTGACCCGGTCGGACAGGACCCTAGCCCACTACGGTGCATATACTTTCCTTTGGACATAACATTGGCTCCAGATGTCTGTTTGATGAATCTTCAGCTACGTTATAAATCTTGGAGTGAGATGGTCCCTTTGAGTATACCTCATTGATGTATTGGATTAAGATATGTAATGGTTTGGTTGGATCGAGCGTGAATCCCATCGGTCCCTAAGGACTAAAAAGGATATTAACTCACAGATTGGGCGTCTGATTGATGTGTCGTCTATTGCGTTGAGACTCCTATGATGTGGCAGACCATTGAGATACTTCTTCGTGGGACTCCGTGGCAGTTAGAGTATCAACCAGTACCTCATGGAGAGGATACTGATGGAGACGACCAAGCATAGTGTGGGAACCCAGTAGTTCGATGAGACATGACGACTACTAAACATTTCAACTTAGAGTGACTTGACAAGCCCAGTGGGGAGCACTTCTTTGTGACACGACAGAACAATTGTGGGGGGATCCTCTGTGTGACACGGAAGACCCATGGTACACGACAAGAGGAGTACCATAGCAAGCCATGGTGGGGAGTGCCTCCGTGTGATGTGGCAGACCCACGGTACACGATAGGATGAGTAACTCTACAAGTCACGAGGTGGAGTTGATATGTGTGACATGATAGACCCATGGTGGGGAGACCCTCTCTCTGACACCACATACCCACAGTACTCGAAGGGAGGAGTACATCAGTACTCCAAGATTAGTGGGAAGTGCCTCTTTGTAATGTGGAATTCCCACTATACTCAAACGAGGAGGGGTTCTCTAGAAGCTAAGGTGTTCGACGATGTTACTGGAGTTGTTTCTTGTTATTACCCCAAGAATAAATCATGGTGTGAGCTGAGTAAGTATCTTTTTATTTTCCTCAAGCTTGATATGGATTAATTGAAAACATATGTATATGAATATGAATATACCTAATTAGGGTTATATGTTGATTTAATACTTTTTGGTTTGTCCTTGCTGGTTTTTGTGAGACCTTGAGAGTCTCGGGGTCCCTAATAAGAATGGTTATACTCACCCCTACACGGGCTATGCCCGTACCATGTAGTGTTGAATGTATATGAAGTACAACGTTGACTGAGGCTGTGAGTACTAGGACTGGATGGTGCCCGATGGTGGGCCATACGGTGTGTCGGTACGCAGAGGAGAAAAGTGAATGTAGAATGTTGAGGAGGCAATCTGTACATACTCTTCTGATTGGAACCTCGGAGGATGATCGAGTAGCTGTCTTTTCTCCTTCTTATGTTGATTTGTATTTTAGTTTTACTTGTACCTTTATTGATGGTCCTGTATTCTGGACCCTTTACTTTCAACACTCTTGTGGTTATACAGTTTTCTTGTGTTCATATCTTAATGTGTTCTTGGTTACGTGAGTTTATAGGTTATAAAGGCAGTGACTTCCCAATTTTAGGGAAAACACCTTTCAAGGCTAGTCACTTTCCCTTGGCCTATAGAAGGTTGGACAAGGGTAGTTACGACACAGGCCCTAGGGGATGGTTTGTGACACAATGTATCACTTCCTCCTTGGCATTCCTATCATTTAATCAAATAAAATTAAGTTTAGAACATATATTTCCAAAAAAATATAGAAAAATAAAATAAAAATGATAATAGATGCCCAGTACTATCAAGAAAAATATACATAATAATTATAATGAATGACTACACAAATGAAATATGTTGTTGCTGAATGGATAAATAACTATACATAAAATCATTCTCCCCTTCAATCATGTCAATTTTATACTCCATTACTTCATTCACATCATTCATTCTTACTAGACTAATATTTTAAATATCACGATGGACAAATAATTCTGTTTTTTGTTGTTTATAAGATTAAATTTCAGAGGTCAAATCTTCAACTTCATCTCCCATATCATACAAATCTCATTATATAACATGAAGAACTACACTCCACCCTTCATCTACAAAATCATTCCCATAATATAACATTTTTTCTTATGTTGATAAGATATATGGATCATGCAGTTCATGAACAACAACATCCATCAAGCGGGAGAAGTTCACAGAAGTAAATTGAAATGAATCTCTTTTAACAACACTAATAATATCAACCCAATTTCATTTGAATAAAACAATTGAAAAATTCTCATGGAAGATTAATTCAATAATATCAGTCAGCTTTCTATAGTATCCCACTTCAACAAATGTAAATATACCACTATTGTGTGCTTTCAAACCCCTTTCTCGATCGACTATGCGAAATCTAAATCCATTCACGTTGTAAGCGTCGAAAATTATAACTTGTTTTAGAGGACTTAGAGCAAGAAACATCCAATATTCTAACAACACTGCTCGATTATTAGAATTCATGATCTAGAAAAGGAAATCTACTTTATTATATTTACAAAATATATGTGTCGAACTAATATTTGTATTTATTGAAATATTTATGAACTTACACATCGTGAAAACGATTCAACAAGATCTTTATTACCATCTTTCATTATATATTTCTCATTTCTTGTTCAGACTATCATTATTATCTATGTTTGTATCCTCAGCTATTCAGTAAATGTATCTGCAATTTCACTATTCAGTAGCATATATTTATGTTCCGGTAATAATTCTAATTCTGTTAGTGTCACATTTCAGTTCTTCCAAACTAATCATCGAATAACAGGGAGTATTTCTGATCTCTAATGTATTTGAGATTGATTCAATGTTTCATCAACATGTCCAACTCGATTAAATCTTATCTCTATGTCATCCAAGTATCTAGAGCAAAAGGTAAGGCACTCCTCATCCAAATTTCCTTCAGCAATAGAGCCTTCTGGTTGAGCTCTATTTCTGACTTATGGTTTCAAATGCCAAAGATATCTATGACATATAATAAACATAATTATGCATTTAATTGAGATCCAAAAAAATTCAACTTAACTAAAAAAATTTAAATAATGAACCTCTCAATTGGATACATCCATCAATAATGAATGGGGTCTCTTAATTCAGCTTCCTCAACCAAATGAAAAGTTCAAATCATCATGACAGTAAAAACGTTTGATTAAAGATCATCTCCATTTCCCAAAGGGTCAATAAAAACCTCTACTGGAGGTTTTCATGCTAAAATGTCTGTATAAATTTCTCACATAGTAGTCTAAAAAATGTGCAGAATTGGAGTACAACAGTATTAAATTGTTTAGATAATAATGTATACAATTCCAATGGTAGGAACTATTGTAACAAAATATGTGAATCATGACTTTTATATCCATGTAACATATTTTTATTCAAGTCAAAAAACATCAAGATGTTACTTTAATACCCATAAGATACCATTACATTCTTTAAAAATCAATGGAATGTATCTTTATCCATATTTTTCTTTGAAAAAATTCTCGAAGCATACTTTTCATCCTCATCTGGCCAGAGATAATGTTATATGTTCTTTACTTATATGTATTTATGAGCATTGAGATGATCCATCATCATTCCATGCTCATTAAGCAATGATAAAACCAAATTGTCACATATATTCCTCTGAATATCAATCACATCAGGATTATTCTGTAAGAAATTAAATTACGAATATGGAATTTTGATGAATATACTTTTTTTCTCACGTTGTTCCGTTCTAATTTCACTTGACGTTGCAATTCGAACTAGTTTCCCAGTATCTCTCAAATGATGAACCTTCATAAATTCTATTTCGACATTTTCAAGTTGTGTCAATATTTCAGAACTAGTTAACGACATTTGAGGTGGGCTACAATTAATGAAACTATTAAATATTTATCTGTTCCACCGAAATCTATGAGATTGATCGAGAAATCTTTGATGGAACAAGAAGCATCATTTTGTACTATAAGGTAGCCATTTGGGATCAAAATCAATGCTACAAACTAGACAATCCCGCCTATGAAAATGTTCCAACCAGTTAAATTACCAAGCCCAGGAAATTCACTAACAGTCCACATTAAAGTAGCATGCATTTTGAATAATTTTTTAGAAGAAACATTAAATGCCTCAACACCATTGCTCCATTACTCCTGTAATTATTTTATAAAAGGGTGAAGGTATACATCATTATCATTTTCATGCCTTTTTTGGAATAATCATCGAAATAATAAAATGTGTTTGTTGGATACACATCTAGTGAGGTAGATTGTAAGGGATCAAAACAGCTGGCCAAATGCTATAACTGGTACTCAAAGTCCCAAATGGGTTGAATCTCTTGGCAGCCAATCCCAATAAAATATTTCTAGGATCAGCTATGAAATCTGGATGTAATGAATCAAATATATTCCACGATTATGAATCTCATGTATATCTCATTAACTCTTCATTGTTATTATCTACAGAATTCAACTTCATGTGTTCGGTAGTTTTTGATGACATAAATAATCTTTGCGATCAAGTATTTAAAGTAAAGTAACACAAAACCTTTGCTGGTGTGTTCCCTTTCTTCTTCTTTAATAAATTATATTGATTCCGACTCCCAACATCACCCATTTACTACCATCACGAAGAAGAACATTTTTTCAATTTCTTCTAATTTAATTCTCTCAAAAATAATGTATACAATCATTGGAACAGACATGTATTTTTGTAAAATCCAGACCAACCCTGTTAATAAATTTTTTTCATATCATAAAAATACTCAAGGATTTTTTCATCAGGAAATGTATCACACAAAAATTCCAATTTCATGGACATTGCCTTATTTGTAATTCCAAATAGACATTTGATATGGTACAACATTAGTAGAAAATAAAGCTTTGAATATTTCAAACATCTACTATACAACTTGTGATTTCCATCGTCAAATAAATCATGAAACATATTTTTCACCGTGAAGATTTCTCTTACATTTGTCTCCATTAAATCAAGGGGAGGATTCGAGAATATGTTACAATCTTGATATGGAAGTGTTAAAGTCTAAAAAAACTCACTTTCCACATTGAAATTTGTAGCACCCTCATCTGGTTGTTCTATTATGTTCTGATGTTGATAGTGGTGTCTTGCAGTGCAGAATTATTCATTTAAGAGATTTTGAATTTAATTTTCCATTGTCAATGTAGTTGGGAGCTGATTCTGTGAATTAACATCAGTGATCAACCTTTCTTTAATATTTAATTCTCTATGCCAAATCCAACACAAATATTGATCAAGGAATTGCTTCAGTATTAAAAGTTCATAAATTTCATCACTCTTCAACCATCTTTTAAATTTAAATTTAGGATACGTAAAGCGTATTTTTTCTTCAATGAACCGATTGGAAATTGACAAATCTAAAAACTCCTTCTAACCATTAACATACTAAGGTGTGTTACTCGGTAATGTGATGCAGGTTTTATCCATGTATATCACAATGTGCCTACGCAATATTAAAAAAAAATTAAAACACATAGTTACTACTAAATATGGAAATAGATTCATATATACTAGTTGAAAAATATATAAATATGTTACATATGTTTTTCCTATATAAATACATTTGGTAAATCACCCACTAGAAAACCAATTTACATATGTGCATGAACGGATATACTTATACACATGTTATTACAAAATCACATGAAGAAAGAAGAAGACAGTGAGTATTTTCTTAGGTTATATACATTTTAAGATGATATTGAGTATTTTCAGATATATTTGAGCATGTTAAGCATTAGTAAAAAAGTGTAGAGTTAAGCTGAAAAATTATATTATAAGTCAACTTGTAGAGCATTGGGATATATTCAAGTTGATCATTCTGATATATCAGATAGTTGAATTTGAAGTATTATCATCTATAATTCATGAGAGTATACTAAACTGACATTCATGCAATTTTATTAGTTATATTAAGTGTAAGTCATTGATTTTTATTCCTTTTATGATAAGAAAAATAATTTATTGTTTGAGAATAATATATAAAAATTGGTTTTTTTCCATTAACCTGAAATATAAATAAATAAAATATAAAACATGCACTTTATCAATTCAAAACATTTATAAAACATTGTATAATGATGTTTTTATAGTTACAATTCCAATTCAAATCTAATTAATCTATCCTTAAAACATCACCCCTTTTATAAAAAAACCCCTTACATGGTTTAAAACATATCAAAGGAATTTCTAATAATGGATAGAAAATTTAAATAAATTACCCTCACATGAAAGCTTTAACATAACAAAATAAAAGTATGTAAGGATACAAGTATAACTATGAAGCACAAATTCCCAATTGAAAGTCATAATGTATGCCAATAAACTAGTGGAAAACTCTAATCAATATTAGAAGTAAATCATTGGAGTATCAATGCGTCAATGAAATTCCAACCAAGTAAAATAAAAATACAAAAGCTAATAAATAATTAAAGGCATAACACATGATAAATATCACTATGAAACACATTAGGAACTAATGGGACAACTATAATACATAAAAAGGTGGACCTAATTCCATTAGTATAACTCTCACACATCCATCAAACAAATCACTTTAAACAAAATCTCATCTATGACACCCCACCACCTTGGTATTTTGTACAACTAGTGGTAACATGAAAGTGTGTAATATCAATGTGCCTAGAAACATCCCATGACTTACCACTTAGTATCCTAGGGTTATGTATAATATAACTAAAGTAGGTGACACACTTTTAAAGTGAATGTCATACAATGAAAATAATAATAGCCAAAGGCTAGCATAATAATGAAATCATTCACACATCCAACATTTTTCTTATAATGAGCCCCAACCAATATGAAAATCATGAATCACATCACAAAAAATCATCACATGGATACACATGACATCATAAATAAACGAGAATGGTCTCAATAAGGGAACAATGAACCAATCAACTAGAATATCACATCACAAAGTGTCATCAAAGAATTTCAATTATCACATATAGTATATATATTTGTAAATCCCTTTTTAAAATGTTTTTGAATCCAAATAAAAATATAAGGGAAATCATAATTCATTCCAAAACACAACCAACATAACCCAAATGAATCACCATTTTATTTCATAAAATAACATTTCCCTTTGAAACATGGAAACCATTTAACCCCAAAACGGCAACCCATTTTGAAAAAAATAATTTCCCTTAAAATTTAAGTACCACGTGTTTTTCTTATATAAAAACATTATTTTAATTTTAACAAACATGTTGAATGTATAAGAAAAATTTAAAGAAAAATTCAATTTAATCATGAAATTAAAAAGTTCAAGACACATGAAATCCATGTTAAGTTAGATAAAATCATTATTAAACAAACCTAGATAACCCACACAATCATTATCTAGATTTGAAATTAATTTATAAATCCAAGAAGACAAAAATCTCTTAAATAAAATTCAATGAAATGGAAACATTGTCCTAAATAAAATTCATCAGCGGCAGGGAGGCGAGCTGGGGTTCTGGTCTCATAGGAGTTGGGGTAATAAGATTAGGTCGTGGGGGTCTAGGGGAGAAGGGGGTTCAGGTTTGGGTGTTATGGGGAAGTGGCACGGATGGCCAGCCGATGGAGCTAGGGTTCAGGGATTGCTCATAGGGGTCTGAGGGAGAAGGGGAGTCAGGGTCGAGGGGATGTGTTGCAGCTGGAAAAAATAACAGGGTTTAGTGGCGGTTTACAAAACTGTCACTAAAATACCGCCTCAAAAGGAGATTTATGTTGTAGTGTTTGAGGTAGTTCCACACATCCCCTTTTGCGGTAAATCCTGGTGTGGAAAATATATATCCGGATCTATAGTTTCAGTTTTAGTGGCTATTGAAGAAGAAGGGAGTTTTAGAGTTTATCTCTCAATGCCTCACTTTTCTATAATAGAAGGCTAAGAACCAGGCTCCAGGAAGATTAGCACAACCAATTGATGTGTAGGAATGGAATTTGGATGGGGTATTAATGGGATTCATGAAGGGTTAATCACATATGTCAGGGGATACAATTCCATCGGTGTGTTAATTGACCGACTCACCAATTCATCCCACTTATTGGCTATCCCAGAGCAGAGTTCAGTAGAGATCTTGGGACACCTCTATGTGTAATAGATAGTTCATCTCTGTGGAGTACCATAGATGATTGTTTCAAATCATGATTCTCTCTTTACATCCCAATTTTAGAATGAGTTTTAGAAGGTTTTTGGGACCCTATTACGCTTGATAAAAACAATTCAAACACAGAAGGACATGTAGATCGAGAAATCCATTTACATTCTAGAGGACATGCTTTGAGTGTGCATGTTAGACTTTGGAAATAGTTGCGATGATCACCTACCACTGGTGGATTTTTCATACAATGTGATCTAACACTCCACCATTGGTATGAAATCATTAGAGGCCTTTTATGGGTGACTGTAACAACCCAAAAATTTAGTAATGAAAATTCATCTTGTTCTGATGAAATGCCTTATTATGTAAAATGGTAAGATAAGAAATATGCACATCCTTGGATTTATGTTATTGGATTTTAAAATACTTTTAAGAATTGTAACGATTGTTAATATTGTTGTTGAATGATGATCACATGATTAGTATAAATATAAGCATTTAACAAATCTGATTTACTCATACAAAGGATGTGATGGCCTCATCTAGTAAAATTTCTCAATACGAAACCCATTTTTATGAGATCAGAAAGGTTGTAGCATCACGAGACTTTGTTTTTTACTAATCCCAATCTGAGATTCAACATGTTAAGCTTGAATGGTACCACATATAGGAGACGTTGAAATTAATAGAGATTACCACCTGAGCAATGTTATATAAGCCACCCCAAGATTCGGTCACCATAAAACACATTACACTTAGGTCTTATGCAAGTGTTATAAGGGTTATGTAACAAGACCCTAGCACTATGATTTGGTACATTATTTTTGGAAATAAAAAATATACATTCTTTTTATTATTGTATATTGTTTTTAAAGAAGAAATAATATTTTCAGTTAATATTCAATTAAAAAACTAGTTTGATTAAGTAATGGATTTTTGAATTAAATAATATTTCAATAAAATAATATTACTAAAAAAATTATTAAATATTAATTATCATATAAATTGTTTATGAATACAATTGTAAATTTTATTATGGTTTGAATGCTTTTTTTCTCAAACCCCGTGAATTTTCCATAAATGTTGGTTTTTATTTTAAAAGTAAAAATTCACATATTTATAAAAATATTTAGATAAAATTAATAAAATTTTGGGATTCATGACGTAAAAATTATCTATCGATTATTTTTTCATAATTTTCTGAGAGAGTCAAATTTTTGGGTAAAAATTAAATATCGTATAAATATATAATGTGTTTAATGACATCATAATGACCCAATAGGTATGTAATTAAATACAAAAAATGTGATATTCATTCAATAAATGTTTTAACTGTAAAATAATGCGATTTTATATTTGTTTTATTAATTTCATTGTGCCTTAGTAGACCCTCCAAGACTTGTAAAATATTTTAATTTTTTAAAACATTTTCCTTAAGAATGTGAGTCACCTCCACATAAGAAAGCCTATTATTTTAAGAATTTATGCCATTGGTCTAATAAAATAATTTTTTTCCACTCCCTTAAGGAAAAGAATATGGGTTGGTTTTTGGTTTTAGATATTTAATTATATACATTCCAAATCCAATGTTTGTTAAATATTGAAGAATCCCCCTCTATTTTCCTATATAAACCCACCATGCTCCCACTTCTCATCACTCAAAACCCGTGTAGCAGGCCCCTACTCTTCCCTTATCTCTCTATAATTCTCCTAAGGTGCCCTAATCTCCCAATAAGCCTCTCTAAAGCCACTCCCAATTCATTTAGATCACACTTCAAATTAAAGGATTTCTTCATTTCTCATTTTTGTCCAAACTTATTATGTTGTTATAACATTTTATTATCAATTAAAAATTTTGAGATATAATTTATCACCTCCCCCATACATCCCTAAACATGTTTGAATTATTATAGACCTCTTTATCTCTCATTAATTCCTCCCATGTACACCTGTTACCATGCCGAGATTCCGTAAGGAATTTTTTTCTTCTCATTAACATTCATGAAATTCTTGTATATTATGAAACTAAATTAAATTAAATAAGAAGGGATATTATGTTTCATTCCCCCATAATTTATATTTCATATATGAATGATTATATACCCATTTCTGTCTCATCAACCCATTTTACGATTTCTATTTGACATAATTATGCTCCGGAAGTTGCACCAAAATTTCCCATGCCAAAATGAGCGTGTAAGTGAATACAATTCCCATTTATCTATCAAGGGTATTCAACTTTATTCACATTTACTTTTTGATTTAGGAATTAAATTTATTTATTGAACATATATTATTCATGTCAAAAATTATGATGTTTATTGAATCCATGTTGTATGATCTATGTGGCACACTTATGCATTAAATGAAATGTTTATAAAGGGTGTGCCCTGATAGCGCTCTAATGCTTTAGGTAAATATTAGTATCATGATACATATATTTAAATAAGGATTTACTCATATTTATTAAATTGAAATGAGTTATTCCTCATACTAATTCAATATCAATGAAGTTTTACTCATGCTCTATGTGCAATGAGCCTTGGCTCTTACTAGTATCATGTAAAATGTGGTTGCCACATCTCCATGTTGTGATAATCATGCTATATCATGACTTTAGGTATATGTTGATTTTATTCTACATTGATATGCTTATTTTTTAACATGTATTTTATTCTCAATTTAATTCCATGTTTACTATTTTATCGGGCTTTATAGATCACCCTTTTCATATGTATGTCCTCAGATTATCCCATATAATGCCATGTACGAATGAATGTTGTGGTCATGTATAGGAATTATTCAATAAATATGTTGTATTTTTATTTATTAAGCTATAATTTAATGTTACTAATCCCCAATGACACTGGACCTTTCAATATTATGTGTATTTATGAAGTGCATGTTTATGTAATAAATCGTGTTTAAATGTGTAATAAAGAGCAGGTTTATTATAGTCGGTATTAGAGGAAGGTTTAGTTATTTTTGGAATTAGGATTATAAAAATATACATAATGACTTAGGGAAAATAATATGTATAATAAAAATTTCCCTAAATATTGTTGAGTATAGAATAATTGGTTTATCAAGAAAATACATCCCTGTCTGGATATGAACAAGTAGAGGTGGTCTGGCACAGATGTATCTGAGGATAAAATCTGATAACACCACTTTGAGCTAGACTCAAATGGGAAATTGTTCATGACAATGGTACTTTATGTACACTGGGTTATGAAACTCTTGGGGGATATACTTTGTTAAATTCATAATCTTATTATAAACCATTATTAAGGGATTAAAAAAATATCCCTATAAATATTTGTCGGGATGTATATCATGGATAACCTAGATTGAAGCCTGTAAATTCATAAGTTATTGAAATAAATGTAGTTTATATGTCATCTCATTATTCATTAGATTACACATTATGTTTTACCCCAATAATTCATTTGATTCTAGCTAATGGCGAGTAATTGGAGAAATCGGGCTAACTACGTATGCAACGAACAATGTGATGATTGTTCTAATGAGATTCCCAATCCGATGGGAGAGGGAATTGAAATAATTATCATGATACACTCTCAGTTAAGTCAATTTTTTAATTGAAACATTGACTAAGAAGATCTTCCAACACCCCCTAATAGATAACAATCTTCAATCGAGAGATTAATGAGACAAAGGCCTCGTACTTTTAATGGATGATCTGATCCCTTAATCACCAACCAAAGGATAAACTCCATTGGAATGATCTTCTCTATCCTTCAATGTTCCAAACAAGAGATGGTTCTTGTGGATGATTATCTTATGGATGGTGGAGTATATCAATTGTGTACATTGATAAAAAATACGATGCTATAGGAAGAGATAGAGGCATTGGAAAGGAAGGATTTCCTGAAAATGTTTTTTGATAAATATTTTCTGTGGACCCTCCAACATAATATGGAAATAGAAATCTCTTCCCTTAGGATAAAAGATTAATAATACCTCAGAGTGTTCATGGAAAACATCAGAAGGATTGCACGAAATTCCTCTCTCTTTGTCATTACCCCCAAATTCAAGGTTGACTGCTTCATTAGTGGGCTAAAAACAAGCCTACGGAAAGCCCTGGTGATCTGTTACTTCGATAACTAGGAGGAAATTGCTCGATGTTCCCTTAATGTTGAAATGGTGATCGAATAATCTCCCGGGTATCATGGGGATAATATTTAGAAAGTGTAAATTAATACTTGTGGTTTGATGGATAAATCCTACGGTGCAAGGAAATTATAGCACCCCACTAGACAAAGGTGTGGAATGAAGCACCCTAGAGATTTCCCGAAGGGGACAAGGAAATAAGTTACGTGTAGAATAGAAGGACACCTAAAATTAACTACCAAAAAAAATCTCGTTGATCAGACTAAGGAGTGGAATGTTCTATTCGACCCTCGACACATTGTTCATTGTTTCAACTACAAAGAACTAGTGCACTTTGCAAACTAGTTCCCTAAGATATGGGTATTCAGAGGCAACCAACAACCTCCAAGGCAGAAAGGGAGAGATTTAACCATCAATACTATCGAATATAACCTTGAAAATGAAGTGGTGATTGGTAGACCTATTATTCATTCAAGAATAGAAAATACACTAGATGATTATCATTTTAAAGAATTTTATTATCCTAAAATATTAGTATATAAATCCATACACTACCACATATAATGGATGTATAGATGTCAGTGAGAATAGAAAATAGGGCAGTCATTGCTTCCCATGCATATAAGTCACCCCCTTTCATTATTTGTGGACTGAACTTCCCATATAACCTCATCATACTCCCTCTGGTGTAATTTTATACAATTCTTGGCATGGATTTGATTTCCCTGTATAAAACCAACATAAATTTCCATGATAGGGAAATCATCATCTATTTGGAAAATCAATACCTGATTCTGTACAAGTGAAAGGAGGAGGATGATTCTTCTTTTGTACCATCATTTCAAGAATCGATATTACTTCCCTATGATCATGAACATATTTATCAGATGATTAATTATAAGGAGGAAACCATCCTTGAAGACATGCCTATTGTGAGGGAATTCACTAAAGTGTTTCTTGAGGAATTTCCTAGTCTTCCTCCTATAAGAGATGTTGAATTCTTAATTGATCTTATACTAGGGGATTTACAAATATCCAAGACTCCATATAAAATGTTTTTTTGTGGAGATAGAGGATATAAAGATAAAACTACAGGAGAATCTAGTTAAAGGGTTTAAATTCCCAAGTGCTTCACCATGGGGTTCACTAGTCCTCTCAGTCATAAAGAAGGATGGGACAATGTGCCATTTTATAGATTATTGGGAGATAAAAAAATAATGATATAGAAAATGTATTCTATACCCTGAATTGATGAATTTACCGATCAGTTATGTGAAGCAGAATACTTCACTAAGGTGGATTTTTGGTCAGGATATTTCCAAGTAAGGGTGAAGAAGATGGATATCCCCAAGATTTCTTTTCATACAAGGTAAGAGTACTATGAATTTATAGTAATCCCTTTAAGACACACTGATACTCAAGAAATCTTCATATATTTGATGAATATAGTCTTTAGAGAATACCTAAGAAAATTTTTGCTAGACTTTATAGAAGATATTATAATATACTCAAAACCCATGAAGGAGCATCAGGAGCATCTAAGAACTATACTAGAGAACTTGCGAAAGGATAAGATCAATGAAAAGTATAACATGTGTGAGTTTTGGTTTAAGGAAGTCTCATTCTTAGGGCACATCATCACAATAAATTTGATATCTATGGATCCCTCCAAGACAATAATAATTGGTCGATGGAGGAGCCCATCATCGGTGACATATATTCATAGCATCCTAGGATTACCTGGATATTGTCACCGATTTGAGAGAAATTTCTCACGATTTTGTAACCCTCTTTACAAGCTAACCTAGAAGGGGGTTATGTTTTCGTGGAGTAAAGAATGTGAAGAGAGCATCATGGAGTGGAAAATGAGTCTTATCACAATGCATGTGCTCACACTACCCAAAAGTGGAGAACTTTTTTGGTATTTAGTAATGATTCAATGAAGGGATTGGTCTATGTGTTGATGAAAAATAATTAATCAATTTCATATGCATTAAGGATATTTAAATTTCATGAGAAAAACTATCCAACACATTCTCAAGAGTTTTCTGTAGTAATATTCACTCTGAAAATATGGAGGCATTACCTCTTTGGGGAGATGTGTGAAATATAACTGAATAAAAAATCTTCAAGCATATATTCACACAATAAGAGTTGAACATGAGCCAACGAAGATGGTTAAAGCTGATAAAAGACTGTGATTGCTCAATATATTATCACTCTTGGAAAACGAACAAGGTGATAGAAGATCTATGTAGAAACGAACCAACAAATATATCATTGATGATAATTTAAAAGGATCCAATCTTCATAGATTTATTAATGATAGACATGGGAATCATAAATAAGGGAACATCATCAATCCATTCACAAATTATTTCCCAACCATCTCTTTTTAAATGGTTAAAGGATGATCAAAATGATGATGTGGGAATTCAAAAGAAAGTGGAAACTATCAAAAAAGGGAAATACTTGGAGTTCAATGTTAATGAATAAGGAATTGTGATATTTGGGTCAAGTCTATGAGTTCCATCAAATCCAGAGTTAAGGAATGAACTTTTGGATGATGCGCAATGTTTTAATTTCTCTTTTCACCTTGGAAACACAAAGATGTATCGAGATCTATAAGATAATTATTGGTTGGATAACATGAAGAAATAAATCGCGAAGTATACATCAACGTGCCTGGTATGTAAACAAGTGAATGTTGAGAGGAAGATGTATAAGGGGATGATGCAACCATTTCCGATACCAACATGGAAATGTCATAACATCACTGTAGACATTATCTCCAAAAATCTAAAGTCATCAAAATGAAATAATGGTATATGGGTTATTTTGTATCGTATTACAAAGACTACACACTTAAATTCAATTCAGGAGGATTAATCATTAGAACAACTCTCATTGATATAAATCATAGAATTCCTAAGGCTTCATAGATTACCACTCTCTATTGTATCCGATCGAGATCCAAGATTCACCTCTATGTTTTGTAAGAATATCCAACATGCTCTGAATACTGAGGTGATCTTTAGTATGGATTATCATCCTCAAACTGATGTCCAATCTGAGTAAACTATCCTAACACATGAGGACATATTTAGAGAATGCTCAGAGGACATAAAAAGAGGAGGGGATCAATATATTCCTCTTGTATATATCTCTTACAATAACAATTTCTACTCAAGCATCCAAATGTCTCCTTATGAATCCCATTTTCAGAAGAGGTGAAAAGCGTTGGAATGTTGGAATGAAGTTAAGGAGTGAAAAAACCTAGGTCTATAAATGGACGAATAAATGGTGGAGAATATTAAGACCATCTAGAAGAACATTAAAGGATCCTAGAGTCTACAAAATACTTATGATGATAATCATCGAAGAGACATATAGATTGATGTTAGAGAAATGGTATTCTTTCGCATATCACCATGGAAGTGAGTTATGAGATTTGGGAAGAAGGATAAGCTTTGTCCAAGGTACGTCGACCCTTTTGAGATCCTTGGTCACATTGGACCAGTGGCCTATATACTAACAATCACATGGATCCTATCTCAAGTACATGATGTATTCCATGTATCACACCTGAGGAAGTAAATACATAAGCCATCACATGTACTCAATCCAGAGGTGGTACCATTAGAGCATAACCTCTCTTATGAAGAGAAGCCTATGAAGATATTAGATCATAGAGAAAATGTTCTATGAAATAAGATTATGCTCCTCATTAAGGTGTTGTGGTGATCCCATAAGTTTGAACATGTAATGTGGGAATCGTAGGAAGTGATAAAGCTTAGTTACACTCATCTAATTAAGTGTAACAAAAAGAAATTTTTTGGATGAAATTTTTTAAGGAGGGAAGATCGTAACGACCCAAACTTTTATTAATGAAAATTCCTCACCATCTTATTATATATCATATTATGTGAAATGGTTATATAAGACATATTAATATCCAAGGAGTTATGTTTTTGAATTTTAAAATATGGTTAAGAATTTTTACCATTGCTAATATATCCATTGAGTAGTGATCAAATGATTAGTTTAAATATAAGGCTTTATCAAATCCAATTTACTCAAAAAAATATGCGATAAACTCATCTAGAAGAATTTCTACATTCAAATCCCTTTTTCAAAAGATTAGAAAGGACATAGAGTCACTACAACTATATTTTGACCGATCCTAACTCGAGCTCCAACACGTTAATCTTGAACGGAACCACCTATGGGAGAAGTGTATGTTAATAGAGATTACCACCCAAGAAATGTTATCTGAGAAGCCCCAAGAGTATGTAACTATTTCACACCTTTCCCTTTGTCTAATGAAATTATTATATGGGGTTTTGTAACAAGATGCTAGCACAATGATTTTGTGCTTTATTTTTTTGCATTAAGAATATACATTTTTTATTATTATAACTGGTTTTTAAATTAGAAATAGTATTTATATTTAATATTAATTTTAACAATATATTTTTATTAACTAATGGATTTTAAAATTAAATAATATTTTAATAAAATATTATTACTAAATTACCATTTATTAAATATAAATGATCTTATAATTGTTTTATGAATTCAATTGAATTTTTTTTAAGATTTGAAAGTTGTTTTTGTCAAAACCCATGAACTTTCGATAAATGTTTGTTTTTATTTTAAAATTAAACATAAAAATATTTAGAAAATCTATTAGATAAAATGAATATCATTTTTGGATTTTGGACATTGAAATTATCTAACTAGGAATATTTGATAATTTTTTGAGACAGTCGAATTTTTGGGTAAAAATTAAATGTCGTTTAAATATATAAAGTGATTTATGATATCATAATGACCCAATAGTGATGTAATAAAATACTATAAAAGGTATATTCGACCAAAATATGTTTTATCTTTACTATATTGTGATTTTAGATTTGTTTGATTAATTTTATGGTGCCATAGTTGACACTCCAAGACTTATAAAATATTTTAACATTTTAAAATGATTTCATTGAGAGTTTGACTCACCTCCACATAACAAAGCCTAATATTTGAAGAAGATAGGACATTGGCCTTATAAAATAATATTTTACTCTACCATTTGTAACAAACCATCATTAAAAAGCATGGGTTGGTTTTTTTGTTTTAAATAGTTAATTATATTAATTCTAAAACCTTTGTTTGTGATATATTAAAGAATTACCCTCTCTTTTTGTTTTTAAAACCCCCC
Organism: Viscum album; assembly: GCA_963277665.1. Classification (NCBI taxonomy): domain Eukaryota; kingdom Viridiplantae; phylum Streptophyta; class Magnoliopsida; order Santalales; family Viscaceae; genus Viscum; species Viscum album. Next base: position 1,145,710,486 of record OY728121.1, on the reverse strand, counting down.
GAAAACCCATTTATCATCACTTAAAACAATTGTATCACGTCCCTACTCTTCCTCACTCTCTCCATAATCTTCCGAAGGTGCCCCAATCTCCTAGTAATCCTCTCTCCATCCTCTCCCAAACCTTTGGGATTACACATGTAAGTAAACGATTTCTTCCTTTCTCATTTTTTTCTAATTTATTTATGTTGTTATACCAATTTATTTTCAATTAAAAATGTCGGGCTAAGGTTTCTCACCTCTCCCATACTTCCCTTATTATGTTTTAATGATGATATTCCTCTTTCTCTCTCATTAATTCATCCAATGTACACCCATTACCATGCCATGATTCCATAATGAATTTCCCTCTTCTCATTTACATTCAAGAAATTATTGTATATTATGCATCTAAATTCTATTAAATAAGTTGGGATATTTTGTTCCATACCCCCATACTGTCCATTTCATGTTTAAATGATGATATACCCCTTTATATCTCATCACCCCATTTTACGATTTCAATTTGATGTCGTTATGGTGTCGAAGTTGGACCAAAATCTTCCATGCCAAATTCATTGTGTCAGTGAATACCTTACCCACTTCTCTATCAAGGGTATTCACCATTATTCACATGTACATGTTTACTAATGACATAAATTTATTTATTCCACATCCCTTATTCATGGAATAAATTATTATTTTGAATTAATCCATGTTGTATGATCTATGTGGCACACTTATGCATGAAATGTAACGTTTATAAAGTGTGCACCTAGATTGCACTCAAATACATTGGGTAAAGATTAGTATCATGATACGTCAAATGAAATGATGGTTTACCAATGATAATTTAAGTGAAAAGGGGGTTTAAAAATGGTAATTACTATTCATGAGGGTTTACTCTTGCTCCTAGTGGAATGAACCTTGGCTCATGCTAATGTCATGTAAAATGTTATTTCCATATTTCCATGTTGTGATAATCATGATATATCATGACTTTATGTTTATGTTTATTTTATGATCCATTGATATTACAATTTCCTAACATGTATTTTATTCTTCATGTTATTCCATTTTTACTCCATTAGTAGGATTTTTAACTCATTCATTTCTTATGTATGTCCTCAGGTTATCCCATGCAATGCTAAGTATGAAGGAATGTTGTGGTCTTGTAAAAGAAGTTTTCAATAAAGATATTGTATTTTTATGTCTTTAGTTTTCATTTAATGTCACTAATACCCAAATACACTAGACCACTTAATCTTTTAAGTTTTAATAAGTGCGTTTTTATGTAATAATTCATGTTTATATGTGTAATAAAGTGAATGGTAGTTATAGTGACCCAACAGGTCACCACTTTGCTTGAATGCCCTAGGAGAGTCAACAATCGTGGGCCCAAAGTTGGTGTGAGATACTAAAGAGAAGTTAAAGATCATTCATGAGTAGATGAATACTAAACAAAGCTGTCATAAGTCTTTTTCTGACCTGTGACAATGGACATTGGAGTTTTAGAGAGGAGATCATGTCTTCATTTGGGTTTCACCTCGAAGGGGATTATTGATATTTGGTCGGGGCGGCAGGAAATATCTAAGGTTCATTGGCCATTTAAAGATTCTTCATAGAGTTAGAGAGGTGGTTCACCACTTGTCCCTACACCCACAGTTAGATCGATTACACGACGTCTTCCACATGTTATAGTAGAGGAGGTACATTAATGACCCATCACAGGTTATCAACTAGGGTGATCAGGACATTGAGGATGGAGAAACATTTTCTGAATACCCGATAGAGATATAGGATCGAAATAAGAGGATCCTTCATGCTCAGTTGATTCATTTGGTGTGTGCCCGATGATAGTTTGGGAATCTCTAAGAGAGAACATGGGAGCAGGAGGATCATATTTGTGCTCAGTACCCTCATTAGTTTGTTTATCCATTTTTCAGGATTTTGGGGATGTAAATTCCAAAAGTTTAGAGAACATAACCTCTTTCATTTTCATATGTTTTATTTTTAGAAATTATATGGACTGATTTCATGACCAGGTGTTGAGACGACATGTGATTCAGAGGCACAGTTTTCCCAGAACAATTATTTCAAAAATATAAAACATTTAATATCTTGTGCAGGTGAATTTCATGAATAAATGGAATAACTCATAAATAGGTTCCCAGATTAAAAAACATGAGGGCACAGTTGAGTTTAGACCTGGGGATTTACCCTCAGTGCAATATAATTTATTTCGCAGTGATTCGTCTATAGAAAAAGTCACTGACGGCCTAACCGTAAATAAAGTAATTTTATAAAGATTATTTTTGACTTCGTGAATCTCCTTTTTAATGATGATTTTTTCTAAAATTTAGGGTTATATTCCTAACCCTGAATTGTCACTAGAGATGTGGAGAGACAACCTCTAGAGAAACTGTTGGTAGAGGATGAAGGGTCGATCAAACAGTGCCCCTTCGATTCAATTAACCATGGATTGCCGATGGTGAAATGACCATTCATAATCAGTGACCAATAAAAATCTATGCAGGGTGGTTAATTCATTATGGTTTATTTGATCATGATTTCCACGATGAATGAAGATCAATCCATAAATATATTGATCCCTATTTTGATCATTTTAGGATGGTGTATGATTGTGGAATTTATTATTGGGAGTTTTCCTCATTCTAATTCATTCATTATACTGATGAGTATTAATTGAGTCCAACACAAAAAAATAATTATTCTATGGATAAAAAATTATTTGTGGTTTCCATTCCCCAGTTCTTTGTGTTCAACACCACCGATCCCCCATGTCCCCGATTTGACTTTTTGGGTGGCCCCAAATGCAACCAGTCCCCCTGGATTGGAGGAAAACATTAAAAAAAGGAAAGGTTTGTGTAGATCTATAATAAAAGATTTCCGATTTGCGACGGGTTCAAATTACATGCTTTGAGGGACGTTTGGTGGTCTATATAAGGGATGACTGGTTTGGGACTGTTGCGGTGGTCCAGTGATGTGATGTGGGGGAGTTGAAATCCCAGCATGGTAGTGATCAATGGTGGTGGCGGTAAACATGTGGAATGCGGTGAATGACATCATGGGAGCCGGTGGAGTTGAGGACAGAGAGGTGGCATGATACAAGGCCATAGTACATGGAGGAGTGGGACACGAGATGCAGCCAGTAGAAACAAAATGTGACAACAGTGGCGACCACATGAGATGTGGTTGATGACCGCATAAACTGAACTCAGCCAGGCGGCCCACATGCTAGTGGGATAAGTAGAGAAAATGGGTCGGGCCTAGTGGAAAAGGGAGAACCTAGAAGGTTAGGTGAGATCCAGTGGGTGGTGTTGGATACAGCAGACCAGGACGGATTTGTGTCAAGCTCGGGGCGGTTGCATGGTCGACCATGGGATGGTCAAGTGCTATGAAATCTTGAGATTCCATGACATGGTTGGCCACAAGGAATTTTTATAGTCCCCTACATGTTCGGTTCACTAGATTAGTAACACCTATTTGAAACTTTGAAATTCTGTAACACTAAAACAATACATCTTTTTGATTATCGGTCTACGACACTAAGACCCTGATGTTGATATGGTCCTTTTGAGATAATTTGGTGAGTTTAATTTGGACCAATATAGGTGGAGAACATTCCCTTTTTCCATTACTTGGGGGTTCAGTGCATCATTACATCCACATTTTCGGATTTTAGTCCCTTCTAGAGGTTGAGTCCCTAATAGATTATGGTATCCCTTTGTGGTACGAGATTCCAGTCATATATAACCCCTATTTGAGTCTGTTGGAATATAAATAATCACCAGGTGTAGTGTGTTGGTCCTCTATCTAGTGGGTCGGGCTTGGTAGAATAGTTTTTGATTATGGGGTTAACTTTTGGATTTTTATTTATTATTCATTATTATTTTTTCTAATGAAAAAAATGGAGGCCCAAATGAACTATGGCTTCAATTCTTTCCACAGGTTTTTATTTGTGATTTTTATTCCCCCGTTCGTTGTTCTCTTTATCACTAGACCCATGTAGCCATGGTTCGACTTTCTAGGTGGATCCAAACACGATAAAAACCCCTGATTGGAGTAAAAATGACAATTAAGGCCATGTTTATGTAGAATTGGGACCCAAAGAGTGACAAAATTATGAATGTTTCAAATTTTGGGCATTGGAGGTTCCTTGATGGTCTACGGATGGGACCACTGATGTGGGCATGGCATGGCTGTTCGGGGAGGAGATGTGGTAGCAGATGGTGGCCACAGGGGAGATAGTGTATCTGATGATATGTAGATTGTACGAAAAGGGTCTGTAGGAGATAATTTGGGAAAAGTGGCCACAAAATGTGGCAGATACGATGACCGCGTCAGATGAAACCAACAACTGCATTGACCATGACATGTTAGGAAGATCGTGGGCCAGTAGGCTGGGCTAAGAAAGCAGGTCGAGCCCCATGGGATGGGCCTAGAATAGAAGGTCAGGTATGACCTAGAGGGTCTATTTTAACCTATGAAACCAATCCATATCAGATTTGGACCTAGATCCGAACATGGGTCGACCCGAGGATGTCATGCGATCGACCGCCCTGACATCAAGAGAAACCACATTGTAGTTCACCGTGACGCAGTCACACAGTCGATAGTGAATGGTTGACCATGGGGAGGATCAACAGTAGTGGTTGACCATGGGGTAGTTCAACCATGGATTTCACATGTGCGGTGGATTGACCATGGCAGTCAACTACCACAATCGGTCCATAGGCCTAGTGACCACCCATCGAACCATCGAACTTCCATAACATTTAATTGGTACTTATATTTTATGAGTCATATACGACGTTGAGACCGTAATGTTGAGATGGTACTTTTAAGATAATGTGGTGGGTTTTTAGTTTATAATAATATTTTTGAGAGAGTTCCCTTGTATTTTTCCGTGAGGTTTTAGTATGACATTACCTCTATATAACTGGATTGTAGTCCCCTCGAGAGGTTATGTCCTAGATAGAGTATAATATCCCTCTATGGGATTATAGTGAGATCCACTCTCACCCCTAGTATAGTTTTGTGGAATCAATATAACCACGAAGAGAAGGGAATCGGTACTCCATATAGAGGTTCACTGTTACACCCCAATATTTCATAGTAAGTTATTTTCTTTAATGTATTTCAATAGCTTGTGTTACACCCAACACCAAGTTCGAGCACACCATGAGTTACCAAAATACTATTCTTTCAAAAGAGGTTATGAATACTAATAACTGAATTTTGAATTTTATATATTACATATAATTTTAGAATCCATATTATGTGTTTCTTAGACAAAATATAAGAACAAATTAATTTTTTTCCAGATAAAAGATGTATTTATCCGAAAAATGCAATTTTACAACCTTTTAATGGAAAACTATTTTTAAAACCAATATTTGACACTTTTATGTTTTAAATTTAATGGTATTAAATTCTCATTTAGAATCAATACATAAAAATTTATTTTTTATAAATTTTTTGGTACTTTTCTAATAACTTTTATATTTTGATGAAAACTGAAAAATACTAAATCTCAATTGAAAACAACATTTTTTTATTAAAATAATATATAGTGATAAATTATGTATTTTAATGGTTTGGATGTATAATTAGATTATATATTTATCATTTAATACAATGTATGCGACTATAATTAATTTTACATTTAAATTTGACATAAACAAGTCTCAATCGTTTGATAGTTATTATTTCTTAAAAATACGCTTTTTGGTTTTAACAATGGGAATTAATTTTAAATTTATTAATATGAATTATATGCTTTGAAATTGGTATAATAGAATTCCTTTTTTAATTCAGAATGTCATAATTATTTGAGGGTTAATTTTTGGTATTTTTCTGAAAACATTCAAATTTTGATGAATAGTGAAAATACTAAATTTTAATTGAAAACAACTTTTTTAATCCAAATAATTTATGGCGATAAATTATACTATTATTTTGTTTTTTAGTATAATTAGATTATATTATTACCATTTAATCCAATGTTGGTCATTGTACGTTACTTCACATTTAAACTGGACATAACTACGTGTCAATCATTTGATAGTTATTATTTCTTGAAAACATGATTTTTTTACAACAAGAATTAATTTTAAATTAATTTCTTCCACTAATGTGTTTTGAATTTAGAAAAAATGGATTCCGTAATTGGAATCTGTAGGTCCAAATTTTGTAAATAGGTAACTTTTATTTTTATACATTAGGAATATTTACTTCTGTAAATATTTTATTTAACGTGGTTAAAGTGGTAAATCAATTAAATAAGGTTAAAAATAATGTTAAAATAAAATTATATTTCCATAACATGTGTCCTAACCCTATTTTATGATACATTTCTGACCATAAGAATCTTTGGGTCGATTTTGTGACCCCATGGAGCCACGTTGAAGTGATAATGACATTATATATTAAATAATTTAAAGTAGAGAAAAAAATAAAAATAATTAATATATTTTAGTAAAACAATTTTTATCTGAGGATATATAATTGATCTCGTCAACTATAAAGATTCATTAGAAGGATAAAAATATTTCCTAAAACATATTATTTTATTTCTATTTTTCAACATCAAATAATGAAATTTATTTATGACATAATGATGATGAAATAATTACCTTATAAATGAAAGAATCAAATAAATTATATTATAAATACTAAATTAAAAATAAATTCAAAGTTTTTATGACATAAAATAATTTTATAGGTGAATATGAAAAATTATGGTTGATTCAATTTTTTTTTTGAACTAATAATGTTGTTATAACTTTATCAAAAATAAATTATTAAATAATCTCAAAATTGACATAATTGACTTTTTAAAACAAATACAATATTATTGGATGATATAATATTCTAAAAGTATAAGATTCGTCCAAATGGCCTAAATATTATTATATTTATAATTAATGAACCTATTGGGGTTCTCTTGGAGGGTAATGGTATTTTTATTAACCATATAACATAAAAAGACAAAGAGATGTGGAAAAAGTCAAACTATTTAACAAAGTGTTAAATCTAAAGGATAAGGTTAATATAATTACCCAAACTTGTCTAAAACATATTGGTTGAGTGTTTTTTGACCCAAAACCACCTTATCATTTAAATAATTCTTTTTGGAGCCATTGGAAACCGAAAATAATTTTATTATAGAATAATATTTCTATATTTTCCTAAGGTTCCCCTCACCCCTCTTATAAAAGGGCACTCCATCTTCTCTCTAATTCACACATTAAATGCCATTTTTATTGGAAAAACCCTTCAAACATACCCTCTAAACTTTTTTCCCTTCATCCTAAAGGCCTAATCTTAGTCATAAATCCAACTTATGGAGCCCTATTGATCAAATCCAGAGGAAGAACCCGTAGAATAGGTAAATATTTCATCACCTTTTCATGTTCCTATCTTCTTCCACATCCTTTGTATTTGTTGTTGGAAATATAAAATAATAACTCTATTATCTTCTATATACTATGATGTTATTATAAATATGGTACAACTATTTTCATTATTATATCCATCCGTTGAAAGTCATGTCACTGTACGTGCGTACATACGGCTTACCCTCTCCATGTCTTGGTGTAATTGTTATTCAATATATTATTATTTGGATAGGTATAATAATGATGTTTAATTGATTTAAATAATAGATATAAAATTATAATTATTCTTTATATAGGATATATTATCAAATTATATATTATTTTAATATCAAACGAATGATATTTTCGCTCGTTCGTACGTACGGATTACCGTCTCAACTAACGCGATGAGATTTTTTCCCCATCGTATCCATTCACAACTATTTTCATTATATGATTAAAATTAATATTTAAAGACTTAAAATAATTTTTAATATGAATAAGATACACCCTATCCATAACAAACATTACTTATGTAACAAATCACATAAAGAAAAATGAATCCAAAACAAATGAAACGACGATAATACTATAAAATTATTAACAAAATAATGTTAAAATATCATATATGATATCATATTAATGTAAATTATTCTTTCATAATTTAATAATAATTATTTCATTGTTATATATGAGTTTAACCTAGCCTCGACCAAGGAAAAGTACAAGGTAATATGTTTTCATCTCACTTTTATTCACAAGAGATTCATGCTATATTTTCCACTATTACCTTTTGTGTGGTGTATATACTTCACATTATTGTATGGTTTGCTTAATATACATTAATATATGTGTATTTAAATCATCATTGGATGATACTTCTTTCATGGAATGTATGTTTTTTATGTTACCATATCGGTAAGGGAATTTCAAATTTCAATTTCCACTCATTCAGTTTTACACAAAATTCACTGATTTCTTTACTCCAGGATTATGTGTGAAATCACTATTTATTTACATATGTAGTAATTTCCACTACCAAATTCGTGGATATACTTTTTATACACATAATCAATCTGTTGAAAATTTCTCATGTCATCAGTGTGAAATTGATAAGAATAATTTTAACTCAAACTCCATTCATTGTGTTAAACATCCAATTCATTGGTATTGTTTTTACAAGAATATGTGTGAATGTCCACTGATTTATTTAAAATAAATATCCAATAGTATTTAGTGTATTTATATTTTTCACACATAATTATGTTGTTGATTTATCTTTAACCAAATGATAAAATCATTATAATGGATTTCATCTCAGCTAACATTCCATTGAGTCTTCTTTATTGTCATGCACCAACTCACTTTTTATTGGTGTATATACTATAATTTGAAATAGTATACCAAAAATCCCTTTATTCTCATGATATTATAATGTTTTTTTACCTCAATTAATTTTATTCAAGTGTCTCTCATTTGGTTATGAACTATAACTAAAATATCATTTTAAATGTTTTAAAGATTTATTATTTTAAATATTTCTCATTAATGTTCATGGTTTAAAAATGATTTTAAGGATTTATTTATAAAGACATTAATGTTTTAAAATTAAAATTAATTTTTAAAGTTTCATAGTGGTATGGGACACATTGATTCAAAAATATTTTTTAAATGGATTCTTGATAAATAGCATGGATTTTAAATGTTTTCAATAAAAAGGGGGATATTTCTCTCAAATTGTTTTGATGGTTATTTTCATCTATGTCAATATCATTTATTTTTCGCGATTGGGGTTAATATATCATAATTTAATCTTACATATTTTATAAAATGATTTATGTTTAACCATGGATGTGATATTTTTATACCATTTAGGGTTTATGGTTAAAGTATTGACATTTCGTATGCTAGTTTTAATATGAATGTAAATGTTATGTTTCAACCTTTTCATATGAGGAATTAATCAGATTTAGTAAGTGATGGGTGGAGCCTTCTATAACTCCTTGATGAATCGGTTGATCTAATAAGATGAACTAGTTTCTTGGCACAAGGAATTAACAAAATCTTATTTTTAGTCCTTGCATAAGGCCATGACTATGTGGTTATGAATGTCTGGCATTATGCATTCCATTATTATGAATGTGGCTATTGATATTGCATGTGATTATTTGACAATTATAATATCCATGTGAATATGTAAATGACATTGTTTTTATTTTATCTTTTCTATATTATGCTGATGTTCAGGTTTAAAAGGCTTTGTTTTTAGTCTTATATATTGCCTTAAATGTTTATGCTTATTTATGAAAGTTTCCCCTATATTGTTATCCTTATTAAGAATCTGATCTCAACCATTTCTATGTTTTATTTTTTCCATGATGCAAATAAGTATATTATTAATGACCCGTTGGGGTAGTCTATGAGATCTCAGTGTTGTTAATGGAAACAATGTAGTTGTTGTTTTCAATTTTATGATGTAATGTAAATATTATGAATGTATCTAGTACATCTAGGGATACTAAACTAATTAGTCTTTCGAGACATGATATTTTTTGATCACTCCAATGATACGTAATAATTTTCCGACTCTGGGCTTCTGAGTTCGGGGTGTTACAGTTGGTATCAGAGGAATTTTAGTACAAACCTCAGAATATATATTTAGATAAAATATGATTAGAACAAATAGCCCTAAGATAGAATTTGAGGATTAATATAGAAGAACTTCCTAGAATTTTGGTATTGTAGAGATTTTGTGAGTTTTCCAAGAATGAAATACCAGTCTGGATATGAGCCCGTAAGGGTTGCTCTAGCACAGATGTGACTAGGGGTAAAACCCAAAAACACTACATTGAACTAGACTCGAATGGGAACTGGATCACGAAAACGGGCCTTGATGTACTCTTCGTTACGACACTCCCAGGGGAAATGCATAGGATAATTCATATTTTCATTGCAAACCGATTTGTAGGATTTTAATATAAGATGAGGATAAATAACCATCGTTAATCATAAGGTGTTTTAGATTGAAAATAAGGTGATATGATATTCTCTAAATTATTTTATGACTCACACTATGATTTCTTGTTTTAGTAAATGGTTGCTTTCCAAGGAAGTCATAGTAACATTGAAAATTATGTACTAGGTGGGAACAACAGAGGAAATGAGCAAAAAATGGAATGTTGATAGGTGTAAAAGATATCGTGTTCATTGCGAATCAGTTTTCAAAATTATGATCAACAACATATATATTAACCAACTCCCAGACTCCAAAAATAAGAGAAAGGCGGTGAATGATAAGAGCTCCAGCAGTGGAGACCATGGAGAGAAGAAAGCTCAATTTCCATCATGCTGGAAATGTGGAAAGAGACACCTAGGGAAGTGTCTTAATGGAATAAGGAAAGGATTAATGTGTGGGAAATAAGGACATAAAGTAAATAATATCAGTGGAAAAATAAAGAGTACTATACAAGAAAATAAAAATGATCCGATGAATCTATTTATAGTCATTTTACATAAATGTAGGGGACCTGGTCATTACCTGAGTGAGTTATCTATTCTATTAGATTACCCCTTGTTCAAGGAATATCCTAATTGGATATAAATGGATGGTGAAATGTTTAAAATTATTAGTTCTCTTTATTGATGGGATTACATTGGAATACTTTTCTCTTATGTGTAACCCTACAGTTTATTATGTTAAAATTCCATTTTAGGAAGAATTGTGTTTTCTATTATTTATAAAGCTATAAATAAAAATTTGTGTTTATACGATCCTTGAATTTGAGGCAATTACATGTTATTAAATATTGGGGATGAAAATGCGAGGTATGAGATAACATTTGTTGTGAAATTATTTCATAGTTATTTCTAGGAATTTATCTTATTTATGGAATGTTATAAAATATAGTTTTTGAAAACGAACAACATGCAGACTCTTTGACAACCCATTGCGCCAGACAAAGATGCATGAATTGAACCCAGAACCATAGTGAGATTGGGATTTATAGCCTACCACTGCTACATGAAGTCCTTGGTTAGTGTGACTTATTATTTTTAGTAAAATGATTTTATTGATCAATAATAATTTGATTTGGGATCTTATGTCTTATCAAATGGATATCATTATTATAGGAAAATTATTTGGGGATTAAGTGATAAATGTTATTTTGGAAGATGTTAGATCTATTGGGAATACTATATGCCTAAGGAAAATTGAATACAATGGGAATTAATATGAGGAGTAATGAGAGATTTTTATCTAGGTTTTTATTGTGTATTTATAGAGATTTGTGTTATTTATGGAAATGATTAACCAATCATATAGAATATGTGATTAGTTTAATTACATTTAAGTATGTGACTTTAGGAGTAGTTGATGTTATTTGGAAATACAATTTAATGTGGAAGATAACCTAATCAAATTCTTCTATCTTTTGGGATTCAAAATTTGTTTAGATTATATTGATGTATTTGAAGGAAAATTTTTTATTGAATGTTATTTATTGAACTTTGGGTATTGATGGTTTAATTTTAGAAATTAAGATATGTATTACCTTCTCTAAAGGATTATATTTTTTTGGAATCATCAGATCATGTACTAACCATCTTGGTTTTGGTTAATTTCTGAAGACAAGGTAAATATATAAAGTTGATCCTTTGTGGATTATTTGATACTCTAGAAGTCTATTCAAGCGCTTCAGGTGTGACGAAGTTTTCTTGAATACTCATCGTTTGAAAAAAAAATATGAGTTAGTGGTAGAAATTTATTAAAGGATGAACCTATAATTAAAAAGTAAGTATTTATCTCCATCTTCTTAGTCAATCTCATAAATAAATTCCTGAACTTTATAAAATGGAACATAAAACAAAAAAAATTATCTGTTTACTCTTTCTACTGGGAAACTAATGAACTTTTATCTCATCACATGTTTGTGGGTTTATTGTTGTTAACTTTCTCATAATCATTTTTTATCACTCTCCAGTAGAAAATGACACTTATTTTATGTTTCAATTCCATGTTTTCCTACATGGAATCCTAGTGTGGGTTATCTCGAGTAACCTTTGTACTTCTGTTTAATTCTTTTAAATAGAACGTTTTATTGACACTTTTTCTGTTGTTGAACTTTCAATGAAGTTCTCAAGCCCAATGTTAAAATTGTGAGGACGCAATTTTCAAAATGGTGTAATAATGTAACACCCCAAGATTTCATAATAAGTTATTTTCTTTAAATTAATTCAATATCATGCATTACACTCAACATCGAGTTTGAGTTCACCACGACTTACCAAAATACTAGTCGTTCAAAAGCAGTTATGAACAGTAATAACTGAAATTTGAATTTTATATACTGAATATAAATTTATAATCCATATTATATGTTTCTATACATAATATAAGAACAAATACAATTTTTCAAATAAAAGAAGTATTTTTCAAAAAATACAATTTTACAACCTTTTAATGGAAAACTCTTTTTAAAACCAATATTTGACACTTTTATGTATTTAAAATAATGAAAATAAATTCTTATTTATAATTGTGACATAAAAATTTATTTTGGATAAATTGTTTTGTACTTTTCTAATAAATTTTAAATATTGATGAATACTGAAAAATACTAAATTTTAATTGAAAAAAACTTTTTTAATCAAAATAATATATTGTGTTAAATTATGTATTGAATGGTCTGTAAGTATAATTATATTAAATTTTTATCATTTAATACAATTTAGGAGATTATAAGTAATTTTCCATTTAAATTTGACATAAACATGTGTCAATCTTTGGATAGTTATTATTTTCTAAAAATACACTTTTTGGTTTTGACACTGGGAATTATTTTTAAATTTATTAATGAAACTTCTATGTTTTGAAATTGGTAAAATATAATTAATTTTTGAATTCAGAATATCTTAATTAGATTAGGGTGAATATTTGGTATTTTTCGGAAAACATTCAATTTTTGATGAATAGTGAAAAATTCTAAATTTTAATTTAAAAATTCATTTTTAATAAAAATAATTTATAGTGCTAAATTATACTATTGAGTAGTTTTTAAGTTAAATTAAATAATATTTTTACCACTCTTTCCAATTTTGGTCATTGGAAGTAATTTCACATTTAAACAGGACATAAACAAGTGTCAATCTTTTGATAGTTATTATTTCTTAAAAACACGCTTATTTGTTTTGGGAATGAGAATTAATTTTAAATTAATTTCAGCCACTTATGTGTTCTAAATTTAGAAAAATTTATTCCATATTTGGAATTAGGAGCTCCAAATTGTGTAAATAGGTAAATTTTATTTTTATACATTCGGAATATTTACTTCAGTAAATATTTTATTTATCTTGGTTAAAATGGTAAATCCAGTAAATAAGGTTGAAAAATAATATTATAATAATAATAAATTACCCTAACACATGTCCTAAATCTATTTTTTGATACATTTCTGACCGTAGGAATATTTGGGTCGATTTTGGGACACCATGGAGCCACTTGGAAGTGATAATGACATTATATATTAAATAATTTAAATTAGAGACAAAAATAACAAAATAAAATAACTTTTAGTAAAAGAATTTTTATATTAAGTTATTTAATTGATTTATTCGACTATAAATATTTATTCTAAATTTATAATTGTTTCCTAAATAATTGTATTTTATTTATAATTTTTATACATTAAATAAATAATTTTTTATGACACAATAATGATGCAATAATTACATTATTAATGAGCGAATCAAATAAACTGTATTATAAATACTTAAATAAATATAATTTGAATGTTTTTATGACATACACAAATTTTATGTGTACATATGACGAATTAAATTTGATTAAATTAATTTTTTCGAAGTAATAATTCTGTTATGATTTGAACAAAAATAAATTATTAAATAATGTCAAAATTGACATATTTGAGTTTTTAAAACAAATACTATATTATTGGTTGATATAATATTCCTAAAAGTTTAAGGTTCTTACAAAGGTCCTAAATAATATTACATGTTTCATTAATTAACCTATTGGGGTTCTCTGGCATTTTTATCCTATGTTTATGAACCATATAATATAAAAAAAAGAGAGATGGTAAAAGTCAAACTATTTAACTAAGAGTTAAATCTAGATGACCAGGATAATATAGTGACACAAACTCATCTAAAACCTATTTTATGAGTGGTTCTCAATGTATCCCCATCTTATCCTTAAAATAATTAATTATTGAGTAATTAGAAACCAAAAATAAATTTATTATAAAATAATATTTATACCTTTTCCTAAGGTTCCCCTCACTCCTCTTATAAAAGGCACTCCCCATTCACTCTAATTCACACCATCAAAGCCATTTGGCTCTGCTAACCCCTACCCAAATACCCTATAAACTGTAGTCCTTTCAACCTATAGGCCTTCCATTAGTTATAAAGGAAACATATGGGGCCCTTTTGATCAAATCAAAAGGAAGAACCCGAAGAACAGATAAATATTTCATCATCTCTTTCATTTTATATTCTTTTTCCACTTCATTGTTCTTTTCTTTTCCAATATAAAATAATAACTCCTAGATCTTCTATATACTATGATGTTATTATAAATATGGTACAACCAAATTCATTTTTCTATCCAACCTTTGAATGACTTGTCACCATATGTGCGTATGTATGGCGTACCGTCTTCATGTCATGGTGTAATTGTTATTCAATAAATTATTATTTGGATAGGTATAATAATGATGTGTAATTGATTTAAATAATAAATTTAAAATGATAATGATTCTATATATATGATATATCATCCAATTATATATTATTTTAATATCAAAATAATGATATTGTCACTCATGCGTACATACGGATTGATGTCTCCACCGACGCGATGATATTCATTCCTCATTGTATCCATTCAAGACTAATTTTAATTAGATGATTAAAAATAATGTTTAAATACATAATATAATTTTTAATATGAATATGATACATCCTATCGATAACAAATATTACTTATGTAATGAAGAATGTAAAGCAAAACGAATCAGTAAACACCTGAAACAACGATAATACTAAAATATTATTAACAGTGAAAATTTAAAAGATCATATATGATATAATATTAATGAATGTGATTATTTTATAATTTTAATAACAATTATTTCAACACTATACATTAGTTTAACCTACCCTCGACCATGGAAAATTACAAGGTAAGGTGTTTCCATCTCACTTTTATTCCCGTGAGATTCATCCTATATTTTCCACTCTTACAATTTTTGTGGTGTATGTACTGCCCATGATTGTATGGTTTGCGTAAAATACATTAATTTATTGGTATTTAAATAACCATGGGATGATCCTTATTTTATGATGGGTATTCTTTGTATGTTATGAAATCAGTAATGGAATTTCAAATTTCGATTTCCACTCATTCGGTTTTACGCAAACTTCATTGACTACTTTTCTCCAATATTATGTGTGAAATGAATATTTATTTACTTATGTAGTAATTTCCACTCCTATTTTAGTGGATATAATTTTGATACACATAATCACTCCATTGATAAATTCTCATGACATCAGTATGATCTTGATAAGAATAATATTAACTCAATCTCCATTCATTGAGTAAAACATCCAATTCATTGGTGTTGTTTTTACAAGAATATGTGTGAATGTGCACTGATTTATTTACACTAAATATCCAATCAAATTTAGTGTATTTATATTTTTCATACATAATTATTTAATTGATTTATCCTTAACCTAAGGGTACAGTCTTTATAAGGGATTTCATCTCAACTTAAATTCCTTTGAGTCATCTCTGTTGTTATTCACCAACTCACTTTTGTTTGGTGTATATACTATACATTTACATAGTATATAATGAATCCATTTATTCTCATGATATTATATTTTTTGATTACCTAAATTATTTGTATTCATGTTTCTATCATTTGGTTATGAACTCTAACGAAAATATCATTTTAAATTATTTAAAGATTTATTCTTTTAAATATTTCTCATTAATATCAATGGTTTAAAAAAATTAATTATTTACTTATACGGACAATAATGTTTTGAAATTAATATTCCTTTTAAATGATTCAAAGTGTTATGGGAAACCTTGATTAAAAAATCTATTTTAAATTGATTCTTGATAAATTTTGTGACTTTTAAAAGTTTTCAAGAAAAAAGGGAATATTTCTCTCAAATAATTTTGATGATTATTTTCATCTCTGTCAATATCATTTATAATTCTCGATTGAGGTTAATATATTATAATTCAATCTTCCGTATTGTATTTAATGAGTTTTTTTGACTATGTATGTGCTATTTTTACCATTCATAGTTTATGGTTAAAGTATTGATATTTTGTATACTAGTTTTAATAAGAATGTTTATGTTATTTTTAAAACTTTTCATATGAGGAATTCATTTTCCTAGTAAATGACGGGTGTAGCACGCTATAGCTCCTTGATGCATCAGTTGGTCTCATTTTACAAAATAATGTCTGGGCACAAGGTCTTGAAAAAATATTATTTGTAGTTTTGGCCAATGGCCTTGACTATATGGTTACGATAGTATGGCATTATGCATTCAATCATTATGAAAGTGGCTATTGATATTTCATGTGATTATTTCACTAGTAGAATATACATGTGAGTAAGGGAATGAAATTATTTTGATTTTATATTTTCTATATTATGCTTAATTTCAGGTTTAAAAGGATTTTGTTTTAGTCCTATACATTGCAATAAATTTTTATGTTTATTTATAAAAAAAATTTATATTGTTATCCATACTGAGTATCTGAGCTCCCCCATTGCTATGTTATTTTTCCTAGTATGTAAAGAAGTATATTATGACTGACCTATAGGGATAGTATATAGGATATCAATGTTGTCTATGGAAACAATGATGTGGTAGTTTTCCATTTTATGGTGTAATGTAAACCTTATGAATGTATCCAGTACTTCCAAGTCTACTAAACTAATCAGTCTTTCGAGACATGACCTTTTGAGATCATGCCAATGATACATAATAATGCACCGACTCTAGGCTTCAGGGGTCGGGGTGTTATAGTTGGTATCAGAGGAAGTATGGTACAAACCTTGGAAACTAGATTTAGATAAACTCTGATTAGAAGACAAAGCCCTAAGATAGAATTTGAGGATTAGTATAGAAGAACATCCTATAAATTTATTAATATATAGATTTTGTGTGTTTTCCATACAAGACATCCCTATAAGGATATGAGTAGGTAGAGGCGGCTCTGGCATTGTTGTACCTAGGGGTAAAACCCAAAGAACTATTTTCAGCTAGACTTGAACGGTAACTAGGGCATGACAATGGGTCTTACTGCACTCTTGGTTACGACATTCCTAGGGGATATTCTTAAAATAATTCAAATTTTCTTTACAAACTAATTTTCATGATTTTAATATAATATTAGGTTAAATAAACATAGTTAATCTTAAGGAGTTTTTGATTGAAAATAAGGTGTTATGAAATTATCTTAATGATTGTTTGACTCACACTATGATTTCTTGTGTTATTCAATGACTGGATTCCAAGGAAGTCATAGTAACATTGAACATAATGTACAAGGTGGGAACGATGGAGGAAATGATCGACATAATGGAATGTTGATAGGTGTAAAAGTTATCATGTTCATGCCGAATAGTTTTTCCAAAAATATGAACAACAACATATATATAAATCATCTCCTAGACTCAACAATAAAGAGAAAGGTGTTGAATGATAAGAGATCCAATAGTAGAGACCATGGAGAAAAGGAAGCTCAATTTACATAATGCTGGAAATGTAGAAGGATACACCAAGGGAAGTTTCTCAATGGAACCAGGAAATTCTTTATGTGTGCGAAAGAAGGATATAAAGAAAATATTTGTTGCGGAAAAATGAAGAGTACTGTGCAAGAAAATAAAAATGATCCCAAGAATCCCTTTACACTCACTTAACATACATGTAGGGGACCTCGGCATTACCCATGTGAATTCCCTATTCTATAGGTTATCCCCTTGATCAAGGAAGAACATATGTTGAAATAAATTTATGGTGAAATGTTTAAAAGTATTAGTGCTCTTTGTTGATGGGATTACTTTGGAAGACTTTTCTCTCATGTGTAACCATGCAGTTTATTATGTGAAAATGACTTTTTAAGAAGAATTGTGGTTTTTATGGTTGATATAGTTATAAATAACCATTTTGGTTTACACGATCCTTGAAATTGAGGCAATTACATGTTATTCAATTTTGGGGATAAAAATGAGTGGTATGAGATAACATTTGATGTGAAATTATGTTATAGTTTTTTGAGGAATTTATCTCATTTTGGGAATGTTATAAAATATAGTTTTTGAAATAGAACAACACGTAGACCGTGTGACTACCCGTCCCGTCGAAAAAAGCTACATGAATCGAACCCACAACCATAGTGCGATTGGGATTTATCACCAACCACTGGACTACCTGAAGTCCCTGGTTAGTGTGACTAATTATTTTAGTTAAATGATTTTATTGATCAATAATATGTTGATTTGGGATCTTATTTCTTATCAAATAGATATCCTTAGAATATGAAATTTATTTTGGGATAATGTGATAAATTTTATTTTAGAAGATGGTAGCTCTGTTGGGAAGACTATATGCCTATGGAAAATAGAATACTATGGGATTTCATTTGAGGATTTATGAGGGATTTTTACCTATGTTTTTTTGTAGATTAATTACAATTTGGGTTATTAATGGAAACTATTAACCTATCAAAGAGAATATGTGATTAGGTTAATTACTTTTATGTCTGTGACTTTAAGATTAGTCGATGTTATTTGGAAATACAATTTAATGTGGAAGACTGCGAAATCAATTTCATCTATGTTTTGGGTTTCAATATTAGATTATATTACATTGATGTATTTTAAGGAAAATTGATTATTGAATGATATTTATTGAGCTTTGTGTATTGTTTGTTTACTTTTAGAAATTAAGATAAGTATTTCTTTCTCTAAAGGATTATCCTTTTTGGGAATCATATGATCTTGTACGAACTATCTTGGTTTTGGTTAATCTCTAAATACAAGGTAAATATATAAATTTTATCCTTTGTGGATTATGAGATTCTCTAGAAGATGATTCTAGTGCTTCAGGTGTGACCATGTCATCTTGAATACTCATCATTTGAAAAAAAACATGAGTTAGTGATAGAAATTTATTAATTGATGAAACTATAATTAAAAAATAAGTATATCTCTTTATCTTCTTATTCAATCTCATAAATAAATTCATATACTTTATGAGGTGGAACATAAAACAAAAATAAGTTATCTTTTTTCTTTTACTACTAGGAAACTAATAAACGTTTATCTCATCAAAAATTTGTGGGTTTCTTAATGTTAACTTTATCATAATCATGTTTTCTATCACTCTCCTATAGAACTAGACAATTATTTTACCTTCCATATCTATGTTTTCCTACATGGATCCTAGTGTGGGTTATCTCGGGGGACCTTTGTTCTTCCCTTTTATTCTTTTATAAAGATAGTGTTTTTTGACTCTTTTTTTGATGCGGGACATTCAATGATGTTAACAAGCCCAATATTAAAATTGTGAGGATGTAATTTCCAAAATGGGGGAATAATGTAGCACCCAATGATTTCATAGTAAGTTATTTTCTTTAAATTAATTCAATAGCTTGTGCAACACGCAACACCGAGTTTGAGTGCACCATGATTTACCAAAATACTAGCTATTCAAAAGCGGTTATGAATAGTATTAAATGAATTTTGATTTTTATATACTCCATATAATTTTATAATCCATACAATCTGTTTCATAGACTTAATATAAGAAAAAATTCATTTTTTTCAGATAAAAGATGTATTTTTAAAAAAATGCCATTTTACCTCCTTTTAATGGAAAACTATTTTTAAAACCAATATTTGACACTTTTATGTTTTAAATTTAATAAAATTCAATTATTCATTCGATTCAGGACATAAAAAATTATTTTGGATAAATTTTTTGTTCTTTTCTAATAACTTTTATATTTTTATGAATACTGAAAGCTACAAAATTTTAATTGAAAACAACTTTTTTTAATCAATATAATTTATAGTGATAAATTATTTATTTGAATGGTTTGGAATTGTAATAAGATTGTGTTTTTATCATTTAATACAATTCATCTGATTATATGTAATTTCACATTTAAATTTGAATAAACAAGTATCAATCTTTTGATAGTTATTATTTCATAAAAATACGCTTTTTAGTTTTGAAAATGAGAATTAATTTTAAATTAATTAATTCAACATATATGTTTTGAAATTTGTAAAATAGAATTCATTTTTTAATTCATAATATCAAAATTATCTTAGGGTTATTTTTTGGTATTTTTATTAAAACATTAAATTTTTGATGAATAATTAAAAATACTAAATTTTAATTAAAAACAACTTTTTTAATAAAAATATCCTATTGTGCTAAATTATACTATTGAGTAGTTTTTAATAATAATTAGATTATATTTTCACTATTTAATCCAATGTTTTTCATTGGATGTAATTTTACATTTAAACTAGACATAAGCAAGTGCCAATCTTTTGATATTTATTATTTCTTAAAAACATTGTTTTTGTTTTGACAACGGAAATTAATTTTTAATTAATTTATGCCACTTCTGTGATATGAATATAGAAAAATGGATTCCATATTTGGAATTAGGAGGTCAAAATTGTGTAAATAGGTATCTTCTATTTTTATACATTAGAAATATTTACTTTAGTAAATATTTTATTTACTCTGGTTAAAGGGGTAAATCCAGTAAATATAGTTAAAAAATAATATTATAATAATTAAAAATTACACTAACACCTGTACTAACCACATTTAATGATACATGTCCGACCCTATTCATCTTTGGGTCGATTTTTGGACCCCATATAGACACTTGGAAGTGATAATGACATTATATATAAAATAATTTAAAGTAGAGACAATAATAACAAAAGAAAACATCTTTTAATAAAACAATTTTTAGCTGAGGATATATAACTGATCTATTCGACAATAAATATTCATTAGAAATATAGAAATATTTCCTACATAATGGTATTTTATTTATTATTTTTATATGATTAATAGTGAAATTTATTTATGAAAAAATGATGATTTCGTAATTACCTTATTAATGAATGAATCAAATAATTTGTATTATAAATAGAAAATAAATATAATCTCGAAGTTTTTATGACATTAATGAATTTTAGAGGTGAATATGAAAAAATGAGGTTTAATTAATTTATTTTTTTCTATGTAATAATGTTGTTATGACATTAACAAAAATAAATTATTAAATAATGTCAAAATTGACATAATTGAGTTTTTAAATAAAATACTATATTATTGGTTGATATAATATTCCTAAAAGTCTAATATTCTACCAAAGGGCCTAAATAATATTATATGTGTCATTAATTAACTTATTGGGGTTCTCTAGTAAGTTTATGGAATCTTTATTAACCATATAATATAAAAATACAGAGAGTCATGGTAAAAGTCAAACTATTTAACTAAGAGTTAAATCTAAAATATATTGTTAATATAGTGACCCAAACTTGTATAAAACCTATTGGTTGAGTGTTTTTAGACTCATCCCCACCTTATATTTTAAATAATTAATTTTTGAGCCATTAGAAACCGATAATAAATTTATTATAAAATAATATTTCTTGCATTTCCTAAGGTGTCGTCACCCCTCTTATAAAAGGGCACCCCCCCCCCCCCCTTCTCTCTAATTCATACATTCACATCCATTTGGATCGGAGAACCCCTACACAAATATCCTCTAAAAGTTATTACCTTAATCTTAGAGGACTTCCTTTAGTCAGAAAGCTATCCTAAGGATCCCTTTTAATCAAATAAAAAGGAAGAACCCGAAGAATAGGTAAACATTTCATCACATCTTTCATGTTTTTTTCTTCTTCTATTTCTTCTTTTTTGTTGTTTACAATCCTTAATAACAATTCAAATATATTCTATATACTATGATGTTATTATAAATATGGTAAAACCATATTCATTATTCTATCCATCCTTTGAATGACTTGTCACCATAGGTGCGTACGTACGGCTTACTGTCTCCACGTTGTGGTGTAATTGTTATTCAATATATTATTAATTGGATATGTATAATAATGATGTAAAATTGATGTAAATAATAAATATAAAATTATAATATTTCTGTATATATGATATATAATCCATTTATATATTATTTTAATATCAAAATAATGGTATTGTCGCTTGTGCGTACATATGGATTATCGTCTCCACGAACGCAATGAGATTCATTCCCTATCTTATCCATATAAGAATAATTTTAATTAGATGATTAAAAATTATTTTTAAAGACTTAATATAATTTTTAATTTGAATATGATACATCTTATCCATAAAAAACATTACTTACATAACAACGCATATAATGGAAAATGAATCAATAAACACCGAAAAAGTGATAATATTAAAATATTATTAAAAAGGAAACATTAAAAGATCATATATGATATCATATTAATGTATATGATTCTTGTATAATTTAATAACAATTATATAACCATTATACAAGAGTTTAACCTATCCTATACCATGGAAAATTACAAGGTAAGGGGTTTTCACCACACTTTTTTTCCCATGAGATTTATGCTATATTTGACACTATTAACTTTATGTGTGGTGTATGTACTGCCCATGATTTTATGGTTTGTGTAATATAATTTAATTTATGGGTATTTATATCATTATAGGGTGATCCTTATTTCATGGGGTGTATGTTTCGTATATTACCAAATCGGTAAGGGAATCTGAAATTTCAATTTCCACTCATTCGGTTTTACGCAAACGTCATTGATTACATTACTCCATGATTATGTGTGAAATCACTATTTATTTACTTATGTATTAATTTCCACTCCCTTTTGTGTGGATATAATTTTGATACAAAAAATCACTCCATTGAAAAATTCTCAAGTCACCGGTATGAACTTGATAAGAATAAATGTAACTAAATATCCATTCATTAAGTTAAACATCTAATTCATTGGTGTTATTTTTAAAAGAATATGTGTGAATGTCCACTGATTTATTTACACTAAATATCCAATCATATGTAGTTTATTTATATTTTTCATAGATAATTATTTCATTGATTTGTCCTTAACCTTAGGATATTGTCTTTATAAGGGTTTTCATCTCAACTTACATTCCATTGAGTCTTCTTTGTTGTTATACACCAACACACTTTTGTTAGGTGTATATACTGTACTGTTACATAGTATATCTTGAGTCTCTTTATTCTCGGGATGTTATAATGTTTTGATTAGCTCAATTATTTATATTCAAGTGTCATTCATTTGGTTATTAACGCTAACTGAAATATCATTTTAAATGTTTTAAAGATTTATTATTTTAAATATTTCTCATTAATGTCCATGGTTTAAAAATGAGTTAATGATTTATTTATATGGAAAATAATTTTTTAAAATTAAAATTTCTTTTAAATGTTTCATAGTGGTATGGGACACTTGGATTCAAAAATCTATTTTAAATTTCTTCTTGATAAATAGTCTAACTTTTAATTTTTTTCAAGAAAAAGGTGGATATTACTCAAAAATTATTTTGATGATTATTTTCATCTATTTCAATATCCTTTATTATTCTCAGTTGAGGTTAATATATTATAATAAAATCATACATATTGTATTTAATGAGTTATGTTTAACAGTGGATGTGCCATTTTTATACCATTCATTGTTTATGATTAATGTATTAACATTTCGTATGCTAGTTTTAATATGAATGTTTATGTTATGTTTCATCCTTTTCATATAAGGAATGCATTGGACTTAGTAAGTGATAGGTGGAGCTAGTTATAGCTCCTCTATGCATTAGTTGGTCCCATGAGGCAAACAAGTGTCTGAGCACAAGGCCTTGAAAAAAATCTTATTTGTAGTCTAGGTACAAGGCCTTGACTATGTGGTTATGAAAGTCTGGAATTATGAATTCCATCATTATAAAAGTGTCTATTTACAATTCTTGTGATTATTCGACTAATATAATATGCATGTGAGTATGTAAATTGAATTATTTTGATTTTTTCTATGCCATAATTTTCTGAAGTTCATGTTTAAAAGGCCTTTGTTTTAGTCTTATACATTTACTTAAATGTTTCGCCTTATTTATGAATATTTCCACTATATTGTTATCCTTACTGAGCATCTGAGCTCATACCTTGCTATGTTTTATTGTTTCTAGGATTTGAAAAAATATATTATTATGGACTTATAGGGATAGTATATGGGATCTTAGTGCTGTCTATGGTAACAATGTTGTTTTATTTTTCCATTTTATGATGCAATGTTAACCTTATGAATGTATCTAGTACTTACAAGGAAACAAAAATAATCGGTCTTTTGAGACATGATCTTTTTTTATCATGGACATGATACATATTAAGGCACCAACTCTGGGATTTTAGGGTCGGGAATTTTAGTCACATAAGTTGGGTTAGTGGTATTTCCAAGGGTTTCTGGGTAGGATCCTTTAAGTTGCGTGTTAATCCATATTAGATGTATAGCATCCACTAGTGTCTTTTGGTGTGATCAATGGTGTCCCCTAGTGTGTATGACCACAATCCCATCTCTTTTTATCCTAGTATTCATTGACCAATACATTTTCATTTGGGTATGGCCCAAATGAGATAGACCTATTAATGTGTGTCTTTGATGATATCATGGCTTGATGAGTGAGTTCTCCCAGAACGATCATGCTTCAAGAAGAATAATGTGGAAGGTAATTAGATTTGGTTAACCTCTTGAATATGTGTCTTGGACTGATTATATATGGATATTCATGCTATATGTGTTGAATAAATGTACATGTGTAGAGATTATTGTATTTTCTTCCCATTATTTCCTTCATGGTATTTACTTCATGGTATTTAATTTGTGTTATTTCCCTATTGTCTTTGGGGTGTCATATAGAGTATTTTTTTACTCACATTTTCACAGTATTTTCCTACACATGTCTTTTCTTTTGTAGATGATCAATCCATTGATGGAGTGACAAGAAGACTAATATTGGGTAGAGCATAGAACGACAAGACTGTTTGAGGTGTGTGCCTATGGTTTAGATTGTAGTTCTAGTACTTCTATTCTTAAAGGTTGGACTAATGGTTAAAAACACTTTTTTGGCCTTGTATTCTGACCATGTTTACATTCCAATATGTTTTCTTTTTTAATTTATTTTGTGATCTTTGTGGTGTGCATGCATTGTTCATTTAGAGTTTTTAAATTTCAATATTTTTTAGCATGGAGAAGTGTGAGTTTGTATAGGTAATTAGGAAATTCCTCCCATTAGTGGGATATATTTACTCATTGCTAGCCACCACCCTCTGACCTATTGGATGTGGGCCTAGGGTAGTCCCGATATGGGCCACTTTGGGACATGTTGTGGCCATGGGTTTATGTATTAACACTATTAATTTATGCATAAAATTTGAAAATCAAACATTATACATTGAATCTAGTAAATGGGTATCTAGTATCATTATTTAAGGGTGAATATTTAAATGATAAAGTTTAAGATTTCCTAAAAATTTATTTTACAAGGTTATTAATGAAACTAAGAATTCATGGATGTTAATTATTTATATTAGATGTCCACACATAGGCTAACTGATAGTATTTTGGATTTTTTCATGATTAATATTCGACATCCAATGAAATTTAATATTAATACATTTATATATAAATAACAGTTTGTGTGTATTTAAGACAAAATAATTTTCTTAATCAAAAAATCCAGTGAAAATTATATATATATATGCATGTGTAAGGAAAGATCAAAATTGTTTTATAAAGAATTACCACTTGGACATGGTAAACAAGATAGGGAGTGGGGTGCCAATCCATCCCCCAAAAAATTGGGTAGTCCCAAATTTCATTAAATGTTTCAAGTGGCCTCATGGATTTCTCTTCAAATGCTTGTTTACTGATTTCTACAAAAAACACATGATTAATTTTAATTCTTTTTCAATGTAAATTTACGTTCAAAATATTATATTGTTATTTTTCAAAGGTATTTTTCACTATACTTTTAGGAAACTCTTTATTGTGTAAATTGATGCACACTCCATATTTTAAATTATTTTTCACAAGTTTAGAAAAAAAATTAAAGGTGTTCATTTCACTTATTGAGTTGGCACAAATGAATAATTTTTGTTTTTTATTTTTTATATTTTAAAAGCTTTTCTAAAAACAAATGGTTTATCTAATTATTTAATACCTAGACTGGAAAAGGTCATACTATTTAACATTCTCAATTTTATAATCATTTTTTATTAAAAAATTATTGTATATAGCCTTTTTTGTACAAAACCCGGATACAGGGGTTCAGGTCTTTATAGTTGCTATCAGAAAAATTGTCTATTATAATTTGGATATTAGATATTATAGTTTGAGAAAATTCTATGTGGTATAGAATAGATGTTTATAAATTCTTATTGTTATTAATTCTAATGATGGAAATTCAGAATTTCGTTAAAGTATGAAAAACAAATTTCAAGGGCACAATTTTCTTAAGGGGTGGAGAATGTAACATCCCAATATTTAATAATTGAATTATCTAAAAAATAATTAAATTATAATTTGAATAAAACAAAAATTTAACATTAAAATAATAATTAAGAATGTGAATAAATGAAAACTTATTGTCTGAATACTTCTTTATTTATTAATAAAAATTAAATAATTTTTTTATATGATATTTTTTTATTATAATGATTAATTTTATTATTAATATTATTATTAATAATAAAAGAAATTATTTTAAATAACATAATGATAATAGAAACATGTTTTCATATAATAAATTGTTTTTAAAAACTAAATTAGTTTTGGTATATATTTTTATTAAATTATTGAATGCTGAAATATTTTTTTGGTAAATTGTTTGAATTTTAATTTTACATTTAAATATGATTTATAATTTATATAAATTATATTTAAGAACATAATTTAAAATCACAATATTTAATAGAATAATTATCAAAAGAATAATTGAATAATTATTTTAATAAAAAATTGTAATATATTTCAAAATACTAAATACAAAGTAAATAAATTAAATCTTATTTTTTTGATACCTATGTTTTTGTTAGTCATAAAAAATATGGTGTTTTATAAGATATTTTTTATTTAAAAGAATAATTTTAATTTAAATATATTTATCAATAATATATGAAAATATTTTGAAATAGATTTAAATAATAGAAATATGTCTTCATATAATAGAAAATTTCAAAAAAATAATGTGATTTAGAAAATATTTTTATTAAATTATTGAATGGTGATATAATATTTTTATAAATATTGAGAATCTTAATTTGACAATTAAATATTATTTATAATTTGTATAAATTAATTATAAAAATATATTTTTTTAAACAAATCTAAATAATGTTTTTAATAAAGATAATATAATTTATTATCAGATATTTAAAATAATTTTTTTATAATATAATATATTTTGATAATTATAAAATAATCTTTTTGAATTTGATAATAATGATTACATGAAGAAAATTATTATTTAAAATCAAGATTAGGTTTTTTTTAAATAAATATAATATGTACTAATTTTTATTCAATATATAAACTATAATAATAATAAAAATATAGAATGTTTAAAAAATTATGCATTATGAAATGATAAAATAAGTGATTGTGTATTACCAAACGGGGGAGTTTGATTTCCAATTTGGGGAAGCTGGACAAAAATCTCTAGAGGAGTAGGGGGTTTCCAAGATTCCATTGGAGGTATCGACCTGACCAGTAGAGAGGTGAGAGTGATAGGATGAGGACTAGGGGTTTCATATAAAGTATATTGGTTTCTAGACATGCTACGACCACTGGTAAGGGACCTAGTGATGCCAGGGATTGGTCATCAGAAGTGGTCTTGCTCTTAGTGATGAAGATCTAAGTGACATTGATAGGTTTCGACTATCAATTATATATTGGTATACGAATACCCAAAATATTAGAAGACTATACCATAATGTTGTATGTGTTTTCTTTATAGATGTCTAAATCTTCCATTAGTAAAGTATTCATTTATTTACTTCCGCTTTTATTCTCTACCACATATTATTGTTTACCTATTTCTTTTATTGTGGTCCATTTGATGAATTCTTGTTTGATTTGGGACTATTTTCAGAAGATATTTTATTTCGGTTTGATGATGTCAATTAGACCAATTCAAATATCCTGTTAAAGGAATTTTAAATTATTGTTTTGAATCATTTTTCTTCTGCAGTCAACATCTGTATACACAACTTTCTTCAAAAGCTTATGTGTATTGTTGTTTTGATGAAATCTATTCTATGGTCCATAGTTTACCATTTGTATAAATTTATATCATAGAAAACTATGGATATATCAATAAAAGCCTTATACCTTTGTGAAAACTCAAATTAAAAAAATAAAATTGTTGTTTAGAGAGAATGGAAGAGGGTTTGATGCTGTAAGTTTTATTCTTTTAGGAAATTCATATAATGAATTGTTTTAAATTTATTTTTTTAAACCTATCAAATAATATTATATTTGATGGTTTGAAGTGATTAAATTATTTATTTCTATTTTACGTTCATTATTTAATGAATCTTTAATAGAACAATATTATTTTAAAATTTTATTATGTTTTTTTATGATGTTCGATTTTAAAATTTTCTTAATAAGGAATTTATTTTCAAAATTTATATTGAAATTATTTTTTAATAAAATTAATAAGGGTTTTATTTTTATATTAGTATAAATGTTTTTATTTAGATTTATTATTTTCATCTGAAATATATTACTTGTATTAATATCCAACTATACCCATAAAGTATTCATATATATATATGCATATATATAGACATATTTAACCATTAATACATGATTTGAATGTGTAAGAATATCCTGTATGAATATGGGTTAACATTAAAACCGTGATCATATAAAAGATTATTTTCTCAATTTATTCATGGATGAATTTTTTATTTATAATTATTCCTGTATAATTTTATGTACTTTTTTATGATTATTTATTTATTATTATATGTGATTAGAAGTTTAAAATCCCTATTATTCTAGGTGAAGCATTCATGAATTTAAACGTATAATTACTGTATAAAATGATAATGTGAAACATCATATTTTGAATAAGGTAAATTAGTATCTATTATCCTTATTTAAGGATGGTATTTAAATGATAATGTTTAGCATTTCATAAAAAAATATTTTAATGTTTATGAATGGATGTATGAATACGTGGATGTCAAGTATTTTTTTTAACAGTCCATTAAAAGGCTAATTGAAAATATTTTTTATTTTATCAAGTATTAGAAGTGATTTAAAATGAATATTTATATTTACACATTTATATATAAATAATTGTTTGTTTTTATTTAATTCATAATAGGTATTAAAAGAATAAAATCATGTGATATATATATATATATGGAAGAAAAGATAAATTTCTTTTAAAAAATTGGGAACTTGGATATGCTATAAATTATAGGAAGTGGGGATTGAACTGATCCCTTAATAAATTGTGTAATCCCAGAAACACTTCTATAATTCAAGTGGACTCACTATTTTTTTTTCAAAATATTAATTGTTATTTTCCAAAAAACACATGATTATTTTTAATGAATTTTCAATGTCTAATTATTTTCAAGGTATTGTAATATTTATTTACAAATTTATTTTTCATTGTTGTTTTAGAAAAATAAATGGAAAATTTATGCTAATGATTTATTTTAAATTTTTTTACTAGTTTTATAGAGTATTCCGAAGGTGTTCATTTTTCGTAGAGAGTTAGCACATGCGAATTATTTTCTTTTATCATTAATATTTGTTTACATTTATGATAAAAATGTAATGTTTTTCTAGTTCTCTAAAAAGTGTATTGGAAAATTTCATGGTTTGTTAAATACTCAGTGTATTTTTTTGTTGTCTATTCTAAAATAATAATACATATCATTTGTATATAATAAACCCAAAAGTGTAGTTTTAGGTCTATATAAATCATATCTGAGCAATGGTCAAGCCAAATTTAGTGATTATATATTTTCATTGGAGGAAATTCTACGAGGTAGAGTATCGAATTTTAACAATTCTATTTTTTCTTAATTATAAAGATGGAAATTCGTAATTTATTTCAATCCAATGAATTAATTTTGAGGATGTATTTATTATAAAGGTGGAAGAATATAACATAACTAGATTTAATAGAAATATTATCTAAAATGTAAATAAATAATAATTTTAATAAAACAAAAAATGTAATATATATTAAAATACTAATTAATATCCAGAAAATTAAAACATTTATTTTCAAAACATATGTTTTGATTAATCATAAATAAAGATATTTTTCAATATGATATGATTTTTTAGAAGAATTGTTTTAATATATATATTTTTATTACAAATATATGAAATTATTTTGATATAAATATATACAATAGTCTTATATGAGCCTCAACCGAGTTGGTGAGTACTCTTCATGTGCATCCACGAGTCCAAGGTTCAAATATAGATGGATACATATTTCAGAGGTAAAGTAGTAGGTACAGTAGTTTTCACTGTAGTGGGTACTGTATTAGTTACTATAACATGTTTTTTTAGAACTATAGTAGCTATAACAATTCAGCTTTGGGCCATCGGTTTGGGCCTAGAGTACTTATGGCCTTTGGAACACCCAAACCATCAGGTCAGTGAGGATTTCAGGTCACCTTCAGGCCTTAGAGACACAATAAGGACTTAGAGCGACTTGATGTGTAGATTAAAACCAAAAAAACTATATGGAATTTTCTCCAGGGGTGGATTCAGAGAAGGATTGATCAGTAGAGCAGAGCTATCATATTTTAAAGAATAAGAGGGTTTGGTATTTTCCATTAGTCCCATGGATGTGCATCATTACACAAGACAACTAGACAAGAAACCTTAGAAAGGTGGAGAACTGATCACAATGCAGTCATTGGGGAGGGGCGGTTTCAAGTAGTAATATTCTGGGATGTATTACAACAAGACCTTCATGTCTTATAATTTCATGAAACCTACGTGCATTGTAATGTAAGGGTTCCCCTTCAACCTGAAAATGGGGATTATAAAAAATGAATTAAATATAAATGACTTAGGGTTATTTAGGCATAAATAAATATAAATATGTTTTTATATAATATATCATTTCTATGTAGAAAATCTATTTTATTTAATACATTTATTAAATCATTAAATTTTGAAATAATATTTTTATAAATTAGAAGAATTTTAATTTGACATATAAATATGATTTGAAATTTATATAAATTAAATACAACACACAATTTATAGTAATAATGTTATAAATTATGTTTTAAATAATGATAATATAATTTATTATAAAATAATAAAAAAATATTTTTATAACACAATATATTTTGGTAGTTAAAAAATGATTTTGAGTTATGAAACAATTGGATTTATTTTGTGTTAAATAACCCGATTTTTTATTTTTAATTAATATATAAACTATAATAATAGTAATAATAGTAATAATAATAGAAAGAAGCATTTAAGAAATTCTGAATTATGAAATGATTAATAATGGGTATTCAATTAAATTAAATGGGGGAGTTAAATTTCACTTTTGGGGAAGCCGAACAGAAGGACCCTAAGGAGAAGAGGGTTTATCTGAAGCCATTGGAGGGACCAAGCCACCTATTAGAGAGATTATAGATATGTTTTGAGAACTAGGTGTTTCATTCAATGGAAATCTATTTTCTGATGACATTCATCCTCCAGAAAGGTTGCTAGGGAAGTTAGGGTTTTCTAGCAGGAAGTAGACAAGGTTATGGTGAAGAAGATCTGTGTGACTTTGATAGGGATCAACCAATGGTTAGAGATTTGGTTAAAAAAAATTGATCATAGAAGACTATATCTAATTGAGGTATTTGTTTTCTTTGTTGATATTTTAATCTTCCAGATGCATCATATTATTCGATTTCCTTCGTCTTTCATTGTCAGCAAACTGTCATCATTTACCTATTTAATTTATTATGGTATATTTGTTGTATTCTAGTTTTCTTTTAGAATATGATCAAAATAAATTTCTTTTTTGTTCTTTGATGTCAATTTTACTTATCCATATATCCCTTTTTTTCATTATACATTGTTGTTTTGAATCATTTATCATTGGCAGTTCACATCTTTATACACGGCTTGATCCATAAGCTTGTGTGTGTCACTATTTTAAAATTCTATCTCCTCTGGTCTACAATTTATCCATTTTTATAAATTATTATATTTTATTAGTATATGATATGGATATGAAAGCAATATAATTTTGTGAAAATTAAAATTGGAAGTTGAATTTTTAGTAAGAAGAGAAAGGAAGATGGTCTAAATCTGTTGGTTTTCAGGTTTTATACAATTCTATTATGTAATTGAATGATTTTTTCAAAACCTTTAAAATTATGTTTTTGTTGATGGTTTGAAAGGAGTTAAATTATTTATTTCAATTTTACTATCATTCTATAATTCCTTGCTAATTGAAAATTATTATTTTTAGGATTTACTATGTATCTATTCTAATTTTTTTTAATTACTTAAAAAGGAAATTATTTTCAAAACTTATATCGAAATTATGTTTTAATAAAATTGATAAGCTAATTATTTTAATGTTATTTTAAATATTTTTATAAAAATTTATTATGTGTGTATAGGTAATATATTACATGCTATAATTTCCAAATCTATAGTCATCAAGTATTCATATATATAAATATAAAAATTGATATATTTAACCATTAATACATGATGTGAATGTGCCATAAAATAAAGTATCAATATGGAATAGAATTCAAATCATGGTCTTATAAAAGATTATATTTTCAATTTAAACAAAAAATCCAACCAGAAAAAAATCTTCTACCCATTTGATAAATGTAATGTAAAAGGTAGATAAGGGACATACATGTTAATACAAAGGGGGGTTTGCCTCTTCCAAGAAACAATAGAATTACAAATAAAAATATGAAATATATTTTTCATATTCATAGCCATCAGAATATTCCCAATAATATTTAGAATTACCTCAATTAAATATATATTTTCATAATTCCTTCTTATATACTTGGAGGTCTATCTGGTGTTCACAGTTTTGGGAAGGTTAGAACAGTCATTTCACAACTAACTCTTAGTAGGAGCAGGAGTGAAACTCTCACTATCGATTTCATTTTTCTTACAATGATGGAAGCATCATTGAATGAGGAATGAGTATTGCCCATAACCTTCAGGGGTGATATCACTCACCCTTTCATCATTAGAGGCATTCCCCCATTAGTCATAGTTTTTTGATGAATTGTATATGTAATGAATTTACTATTTATAATGATCTGCATGTGGATTGAGAGAATGAACCTACAGGTGCCTTGATTGATTACCCACACTTTGGGTCTGAAGATGTAGTTCCATAGGTAGGACAACCTCCATCACTATGAAAAGCCTAGCTCCATGCTTAATCCTAGAAACAACATCACTTGGGGAATCTACAAGAGCCTCCTGGTTTTCCGATTGATCAGTTTCATGGAGAGAATGCAACATCTGTGAATTCATTACTACCTCTGAAGAGGAGGTTTTCCCTTTAATAGTATTTCGAGGATGAGTAAACCCATGATGATTTAGAGGATAATCATCCAAGGAGACATCATTAACATGAAACTTCCCAGATTTCTTCTCATTATTGACACTGGAAGTGGGTCTCCATAAGGATTGTTATCTTCGTTCTGACCAGATGATCTCATGATCATAGATGCATTATGACCACAAGTAAAGTAACATGAGCATATTATGGGCTTCCTAAAAGAGTTCATGGAATGACCAAACACCTTTAAAGTATATAAAATATTAGGGATCTTTTCATGAACAATACAAATGTTCTGATCGTCCTTCTTGGTGGATAGAACCACTTTTTATATAGAGTTCTACTAATAACAACATCCATAAGTACTCTGGAGAAATTACCAAAACTATCTTTCTAGGTGTTTTTATCTATTTTAATTGGAACTAAAATTGATGAAACCAAATAAAACAAGATCCTGGGATGCCAATTGATCCAGTTAATTCCATAAAATATAACCCAAATATGAGTGACAAAATTCATGAACTAAAAGGGGATGAAGTTAGATGTCCATTATTGAATTCTCAAAACACCTATGTTCGAGGAAATTGACCCAAAACCCCATACCTGTTTCATCAATTATGAACTGGGAAATAAAAAGTGAAAAAAAAAACATGTCCCGCTGGAATAAACATGGTGTATGAATGTTCTCAAACCAATGGTATCCCGCTCATCAGATCACCCAATTTCATGGCTTCTTCCTTCTAGGGAGTATCACATGTACAATATTGGAGTGGTGGGAAAGTGCAAGTCATTCCAAAACATCATTTGGAATCTCAATAGAACATGTTTTATGTCCCGTTTTGAATATTATACTGAAATCATCCTCATTAGGGGAAGGAAAAATCTTATTCAAAACTGAGGTTTTATCTTGATGTGTTGGTTTTGAAGAAGGAACATCAGGAGCCTGAGGCCATAATATTCGGCTGTACTCAGAACGAGTAGGTGTAACACTAGCCACCCGTCAACCAATAGTGGAATCCAATCAATTATGTAGTGAGGGTTTCCCACCACTCATGTCATAGTCGATGTTACCTGAATTGACCATGTGTGTCATGCTTGTCAAAATTCCACCCATAGAGACATATTTGTGGGGGCACTAATGGGGGATGTGAGCTGAAGATCAAGTTTAAACCAAAGAAATCAGGTAACATCCCATATGTAGAAGACCCTAGAAAACATCTTCATAGAAATTAATTAATTTATTTAAAATTTTTCTTCTGTAATTTTATGTACATTCATCTAATTATTTATCTAGTAAACTATGGGATTTGCAATTTAAAATTTCTATTATTTTAGGTTAAAGGTTCAAGAACATACATTATTAATTCATGTATAAAATGAAAAAATAAAAAATCTTATTTTCAATAAATTAAATGGGAATATAGTATAGTTATTTGAGGATGAGAATTTAAATGATAATGTTTAAAATTTCATAACATTTATGTTATGTGGTTATGAATGAATGTATGAATAAAAGGATGTTAATTTTTTTTATTAACTGTCAATAATAAGGTTAATTTAAATGAGTTTTGAATGTATAATGACTCTTAATAAATTTAGAATGAATTTTTATATCTATAAATTAAATATAAATAAAATCATTTGTGTAATTAATGCACAAAAATGATGTGAATAAAAAACACCAAGTAAAATTTTATATATGTAAGGAAATATAAAATTGTTTTTATAAAAAATAATCTCATTGAAATGGAAAATATGAAATGGAGTGAGGAGTGAACTCGTCCCTCAATAATTTTGGTAGGATCGTATATCCTTCTATTTTTCTATGGGCATCAAGGTTTGGTTTTCAGAACCATGGTAATTTTTTTTTCAAAAAACCACTGTATTGTTTTTTATTCATTTTCATAGTACATTTATTTTTAATGATTTATATATAATTTTTTGAATTTTATTTCTCATTAGTATTTTAGAAACACCTTATGGAGAAAATTAATGCTCACCCCTTATTTTAAATTATTTTTCAATGGTTTAGTATGTTGTTATGATGTTTGTTTCACTTATGGATTTAGTGCATGACAAGAACTTTTCATTATTTTCATGTACCTCTTTGATAAAAATGTATGGTTTTTCCCAATTATCTGAATTCTAGACCAGATAAGGTCCTTGTAAGTAAAATGTTCTATGTAATTTTTAGTTTTCATGTATGAAATAAAAATACGTAGAATTTTTTTAGTGATAAACCCAAAAGAGTGGGTTAGGGTCATTATATTTATTATCTCTCAAGATATGATAATAAATTTTGGTCATTGATTTAGAAAACATAGGGTAAATAAAAAATAAAAAATATTTATTAAAAGTATTTAATTATTATAATCATATAATATTTTTTTTCCGAACATGTAATGATTTTATAAAGAGAAACAATTTCTGACTATATGAAAAAAGGAAGATGAAACTATATCTATTTATGAATACTATTTTACTAGTATACCATGGAATTATATAATGTATATACATATTCCAATGTTCTAGACTGACCATTTAATAGAATATTTGAAGCCAATTCCTCAAAGCTAACTATTTTCTCATACCTTCCCATCATATGACGAAGCAATATCATGTGGAAAAAATATAATGAAATAATTATTCAAGTCATATATCCTTCAAAGGATGAATGACAAGAAGAGGAAGATAGAAGAAAATATATTTAAAGGGGATAAGGAAAAGAATGTTGTTCCCACATCTGATCATTGGGAAAAACACCCTAGTACATTCTAGATGGGAATGGTACTTGTATAAATGTACGAAGAGAATGCAAATCATTCTCAGGAATTTAGGGAAATTAATGATGCTTCCATTGTAAAATTATTCAACAATAATGATATTGGGCATGAAAAAAACCCATTAACACAGAATAATCGAAATATAACCTAGAATAAGGTAAGAAATCAGGGTTAAGATTTTTATATAAATATTTTTTATGTAGAATTATTAAATTTATTATGTATTAGGAATGAAGAATTATGTTTTAGATATAATTTGTCATTGATATTAATGAAATGGAAAATGATTGTTCTATAATGGAAAAAATACATTTAAAAAGAATTATTAGATAAATAAAATCCTTAATATTTTCTCTATTTTTAAATAATAATGATAAAGAGATTTTTTTGTGATTTTTTCACTTACCATGAAATTGGTTTTGGGTTTGATGGTTTATGTTATTTATAACACCATAAAATTCTAAAATAATGATATTCTATTCTAAAGAGTATACGACATGCAATACCAAGCATAGAAGAATATATAACTCCCTGTGAATTTATGGTGTTTTTATTTTTAATTAATTTTAACCATTTCAATAGATTTCATTAAACAAAAACATTTAAATCTTTCATTATAGAAAACACCGAGTTTATATTTTATTACACACAACATTGAGTTTATCTTTCATTACACATAAAACTGTGTTTAAAACTAACATGAAATATTATTAAAATGTTTTTATTTAATATAATAGTTGTAACATAGATGTTGAATTGGATGTATGAATATTTCTAACTAAATTATGAAAATTATATTTTTCTATTTCTTATAAATAAAATAAGTATTAATAAAAATAAAAATAAATGCCTTAAACAAATTAAATTTTTTATAAAATGCTATTTATTTATGATTTGCATAAATAAATTTAAAATTATCATTAATGATTTCAAAAAAATTATTATTCAATGAAATTTTAATTTTGAAATCTGAATTTGAAAATTCTCTTACGGTATATTTTTTTGATTCTCGAGAAAAGATTTCTTATTTGATGTACAGTGAATATGTTGAACATTAATTCAAATTTGTATTTTTCATTTAAATTATTTATAATGTAAAATTATATTTTTAATTCCATTAAATGTAAAATTACATAAATTATAAATCAATTATTCCAATTAATGTCCAAGGGATAATTTTTATATTTAATTTTGATATAAAAGAATTGTATACTTTTGAACATTATCTCTTTAGACACCGGTTATATCAACACGTTTGCTATATTAATTTTAAATAATAGTTTTCCACTTATATTAATTTAATTTTGAAAAATGGAATAAATGATTATAATCTTCAAAATTAATAATTTATAATAATTTGAACATTATTATATAAAACATTAATAGTGAAAACAGTAAAAACTTATTACAGTAGTTATGGTAAAAATAGATTTTTCGAGGGTGGATAATCTAGGAATATAATCATTTAAATCACCTACCAACTTTTCAAAAATTGAATAATTTCCATAATTAACTATTATATATTTTATATTTTATCCTTGAAATTTTTATAAATTTTTTTATAATTTATAATTTGGGTATGAATTTATCATTTAAAAAAATTACAAAGTGTTCCTCAAACCTCACTTTTAAAAGGCCTCTCCACTCACCTCTTCTTTACACCAACAAACATTTTTGGTTCAAAAAA
The DNA here is from genome assembly GCA_963277665.1 of Viscum album. Classification (NCBI taxonomy): domain Eukaryota; kingdom Viridiplantae; phylum Streptophyta; class Magnoliopsida; order Santalales; family Viscaceae; genus Viscum; species Viscum album. The sequence goes on along the minus strand of OY728121.1, from coordinate 1,145,671,892 downwards.
TACCTTCCCAGTTTACATACTGAAATCCATCCTATCATCATAGAATATTAATTTTGTATGAATTATCATCTAGGAAGGATTTAGTTTAAACCTATGTAATATACTCGAAGATGAGGTAATGTTCTACCATGAACATCTTTATTTTATTTTTTTCTCCACCACCATCAATTGTAATTTAACAATGATAATATTTTTACATCAGTATATTATATATATTAAAACATTTTCATATTATGTTGATGACCTAAAAACATCTTCAAATCAGTCAAATAGGTTTTTAAATCATAATCCATGTGTTCGACATACTACCACATCGCAAACCAATTTCAATCATTCTTCAATTAACTCCTTTCATGGTTGGGTGTGATGATTGATATAATTTATATTTATGATATTTATAACATTTATATACCTATGGATTCATTATTTCATATATATATCTTATTACACACCATTTTGTTGGAGATATGATTAGGCCACCCATGTGTATTGTGGAATCTCACCTCACGAAGCGATATGATTCATCTTTCAACAACACATTACCTAGAATGAGATAAAGAGAATGCTAATGATTATATGTGATATAATAGAATTTTTTTTGATATTCATGACATATTTATAATTATTTATATATAATATATCATTATATTTTTTTACCTTCTCGCTCACTTAAAAATGCTGATATCATTTGTGTAAATGTAGACTAATGACTTCACGAAGCGAAGTGACCCTCTTTTCTTCCCCACATCACACAGATGATTTATATAAGTATACAATATTACATATATGATATTAATATAATTATTTTAATATTATAGATTAAGTACCTTATTTAATTATTGTTCATAGTAAAATAGAAACATTTCTCATATGTACGTATGACCTACCGTATCCATGATCATAACATACATAGTTTCTCAAACCCATATTTGTGATTGGTTTTAAAATTATATATTTGTGTATGAATTTCATAAAAATGGCTTTATTATAATTATTTATGTGATGTAATTATAAAATATGTGAAATAAATGGATTCTCATCCAAAATCATGTATGAAAAAAACAGGGTACTTAACACCCAAAATAATGGAAACAATGAAAATTTATTAAAGAATTACTACTAAGATATCATAATGAGAAAATATATGATATTTTATATAGTAATATGTTTCTATTTTAATTTAATAACATGTTTTTGTAAATCAATTTTTTAATGTAATTTGATGAACTCAAATAACAATCAAATCATTATATAGAACTGTCATTACAATTTAAATTCAAATATAAAATTAGTTGTTACATCATGTCAACGGGCCCCACTTCCACTGGTTATCACCATGCCAACACTATCCATACCAATCACTACCGGTCCTCCAGCCATTCATCATCACTGAGCCACCTTCGTCGGACTGCTAGAACAAACTACCTCATTAAAGGTGCACACCAGGACATGATGATGAACGAATCAATTAATAGGAAGTGGAGGTTTCAGCATATTTGGGACAACATCCTTCTTCATGGGTATTTGTGTTGATGTCGTCGTCACTGTCATCCTCGTTGAAGGGTTTCTGTTTGTGGAATATGCAGTACATCTTTGAGCTTTCCTTCTAGAGAAACTCGTTGTCAATGGTTCCTTTCTTCCATGAAACATTTTTATTTAGCTTCTTTCAATTTAGTTTGAGAACTAGGGATTCAGGCTCCTATGAGGAGGACAAAATCGAATAATGGGATTTCGAAGTGAAATCTAGGGTTATGGTTTCAGTTCTAGAGCCATGTGAAGGGGCCAACATCTCCCCACTAAGAGATCGAGATTTTTTTTGAATTTCAGAGGTTTCTCCCAAAAACAAGAGAAAATACAACAACATGGGACGATTTCAGTGCCCCTCAATAACATGTTTAAAACCACTATACTTTAGTCAAATTCATGTTTAACTAAAAGGAAACGTGATATAATGGATTTATTAACTCAATTTTTGTTTGTTGGCTTAGAATTCTATTTTATTGATTATGTCATTTTATGATTATGGGTTAAATGAATTTTAATATAATAATTTTGTATTCAATTTTTTTGCGGTTTAATATTTGAAACACAATAGAAAATAATTTATTTATTATCACTTCAACTTCATGATCATTGTAAATTTTTATTCTTCAATCTCATTCAAATCAAGATTTTATGTGCTTGAATTTTAGTTAAAGGAACTTATTTTAAAATTTCATATTAATCGCAATTAATATTATAATCCTTTTCCGTTTAATTATAATTACTATTAATAATAATATTTTTCACTTTTTGGTTCAATAATTAATTATGTAAATGTTTAAAGATAAGTTGAATTAATTTCTCTCTTTATTTAGAAATATGTTTTCTTCAAAAAACATGTATTCTAAAAATATTTTCAATAAAGTTTTTATCCATTTTCAAAATGATTTATTAATGTAATTTTCCACATTTTACCCTTTAAAATTTTTTTCAAGGGAATATTATATTTTTCTAAAAACAATTCTTATTTGGTTACTACCAAAAATGTGAATGCAATGTTATTATCATTTTCAAAATGAGGCACATTACTAACATTGTTTATAATGGAATAAGAATTTTATATTTAACGTGTTTTATTTGAATGGAATTGACTTCCATAATGAAAATTATTTCATTCAAATAACCTTTATATTTTTCAAGGATTAATTATAAAAAAATAAAAAAATAATTCTCAAATTGAATTACATTCAAATTATTTAAAAAATTAAAATGATATTTTCTTTAATAATATATTTGATGTTATATTTATGTTAATTATATTCATCAATGGAAAAACCATTTATTATTAATCCAACTAGTATAAGTTTTATTGATACTATCATTATTCTTCTAATAGATAATTTATTATTATATTGACCATGGATAGTCCATAAATTTACTTCCATGTTTTATTTTTGAAGTAATTAATTTCCCCATGAGATATTCAATTGCTTGTGATCATTAGACATTAAATTTCCACGATATATCCAATATAATTATAATGGAAATTATTATTTCTTAAACCATATCACATTTCTATATAGGTATATTTACTTTTCTTCTTATTTTATTAACTATGAAAATATTGATAAATTCATATCGTTTTCATAATACGAATACTTTATGATAATTAAAAATTTTCCTAATTTGGTTCTATTATTTGATATACATGGAATGCATCAGACCATATTATATTAGTGGTTCCCATTATTGATATCCTAATAAAAAATCAATAGGTATCCAGAGACAAAATCAATCATCTAAACTCAATGAACTTACAACAAGAAGTTTTTAACTTAACTGAGGATAGATCATCATAGTTCATGTTTAAAGAAAAAACTAGATATGTTTGTACCCACTAGTTTTAAAATATCTTGAGGATAGATCACGGTCATAAGGCTATTATGTGACTTGGAAAATAATTTCCATTAATTAAGAAATTTATTCATTGATAAATCAGTTTTTATTATTATTATCCTTGAGATATTCATAATGATATTGTCTTTGGATACATTTTATTTAGAATTTTTTTGTTAATGGAATTTGATTTCAGTTATTTACCTTTTCATATTGATTATTCCTTATCTAGTTTTGGTAGTCAATTTTTTATTTAAACTAAATTCATTCATAGTTATTTAACATTCTATATTGAGTGTGCTTATTGATTTATAGTATATTCCATTGTTCATAGCACTTACTAATCCATTGAGCTCATCCTTATCACTTTATTAGGAATCTATATAGATTACTAAGATTTAAATGAAATGATATCATAGAGGGAGTAATGTTATTTTCAAAAAAATATTTAGGTTGAAATTTTTGTATTCAAATGTTATATGTAAATCATTTTTTTATGTAGTTTACCATGACTAATAATCTATTTGGTCCTACACAATTTTAATCCTTGTATATTTTGAAAATTTAATGAAGCACACATCAAATCTAGTATAATGGTGGTGGGGCTGAGATAGATTCTATCGAAGAATTTTTTGTAGAAACCTTGGGAACATGTTTTAGGAAAACATATATTAGGGAACCTAAACCAATTATTGACTTTGTGGATAAGTTTAAAAGAAAATCCAAATGTTTTGATATGAAATTCATTATGTGGTTGTTCCATGAAAAAAAAAATTTGTGATACTAAAAGTGGACATGGATATTTAAAATATTTAACATGGGTTAACAACATTGAAATGGGTGCATTGGGCCTGACCATCTTATCACCTCATCCATGAAAGCATTTCTTACTATGCTTCTGTTTTTACACTCTTGGGGTATATGCTTTGGGTAATTAATATTTACATTAAAACCCATTATGAGGATTTTAATATATAATTCCAATGAATTTCCTCATTTATTCGTAGTCATTATTATAATGACAGTAATGTGTCTCAATGGAATTGGAAAATGTTTTATTTGATAAAAATAAGGGAATAATGTAACTAATTTCCATGGAAAGTAAAGAGTATAATGGAAGGAAATAAGTAAAATCATGGGAATCCATTCATAGTTCATTGTATTAAATATAGAAAACACAAACATTATATAATTAAATTCCGTATTCTAAATGTTAATCCCTATACCATGGAAGGAATTATTTTTAAATAAAAAGATAAATTGATTATATATTGGGATTCATGAATTAAATAGAATAGGTACTTTAACCAATGGAATCATTTTAAATGTTTGAAAAAGCATTGAAGGATTCTATTTAATTTTAAAAGAATACATTCCATTTTTATAATAAGTGTTATGAATACCATAATATATTAATGGGATTTATATTTACTAAATGTTTTGAGTCATATAAAAAGCTCATTAGTTTTAATGAGAGGATATTCTTTCAATATTGAATATATATTGGGAGATATTTGTAGAAATTATATGTTATAGTGTAAATTTAATTTGTGGAATAATTAATTTCTATTTTATAGAAATATTTTTAAGTTATTGATAACCTTTATGGTTAATATGATCATTAAAATTATCAAAAATAATGGTTGTGATGAAAAATTTTATAAAAAATTTATTTAATGATTAATATTTATCAAGGATAAACAGAATTGTTTTTCTGAATGTTATAGGAATTATTATAATATAATTTAGAAAAATGAAAAAACTGAATGGTGGGTGAAAACCTGGCATATCCCAAATGTTCAGGGGGTATGAACCCAAGATTAAGGTATTATAATATTTCAGTAATTACTAATTTCTTAAAAGAGGTATTCGTTAATATGTCATTTTTTTATCAAAATTAGTTGGAAAATAAATATTAATAATGTACCAGTGGAATTATATTTGGGGTTTATAGTTTAATATTTAATATTTAGATACCTATTTAGAAAATATTGTATTTATTATATAGTTAGAGATATATGGAATTCATTTTCACTAATTTATAGTTCTTATGATTTGTTAAAAGTTAATTTATTGATTCATCCATAATAAATTCATATTTTTAATTTTCATTTGTATAAGTAATTGATGAATTGAAAATTTATTGAAGAAAAATAAAATGATGAAATTGTTCGTATGAAATAAGAAATGTATCATGTATATATATTTCCTTATATTCATTGATAGAAAAATATCCCTAATGATTTATAGAAGGACCTTCAAAAAATATTTTCATATTTTCTTCAAATCTGATGAATCAAATGGTAATTTAAATCATCACAATTTTTGGTTTTCATGCCCTTAACATTCCATTGATCATCAAAACACTTTTTATCAATGACCTCATCAAATATTTATAATTATTAATTACTTTCACCCATGTCTATGTTTTCTTATTTCCAAGATATGCTCTCCTACATGGAAACCTGGTTACATAATTGTCTCTCTGATTACGATATATTTTACTTGACCATTTTAAGGGAAATATTTTAATTTTTTTCAAAAATTAAATCCCAAAATTACAATGTTCATGGTTTAATTATGAGGATGAAGTTAATATAAGGTTTTGAGAATGTAACTTCCCAAAATTCTAAATTAAGAACATTATAATTGATTGAATATGAGACTCACAACAATAAGTTTATAAAAAAATATAACACCCAAATACATTATGATATATTTATAATTAAATAAATATATTCGTTTCATTAGAATTCATGACACACACCACTGAGTTTATATTTCATTACATGAAACTCTTAGTTTACCTTGCAATACATGTAATACTAATATTAGCTAGCGTTGCATGCAGCACTGAGTTTAAATAAAAATTGACACATTATTAATATATTATTAATTAGTAAAATATTTATAGGATATCAATGAAATTTATGGGTATTAATATTAATAAATAAATTATGAAAATTAAAATTATTTATTTATTTGAAATAAATTTAGAATGACTTTAATTAAAAATATTCTTTTTTGAGAAACTGATTTTTTTCCCACAAGATGGTTTAGTCGTGATTTTCACACCTAATTTAAAATTATTATTTAACAATTTTAGAAAATATATTTCACCAAATAAACAACATTTAATAAATTTTAATATGGAAAATAGGTTAGGGTGAATTTTTATTATATTCCAAACAATATTTATTTTTTGATGAATAATGAAAACTAGTGAATTTTAATTGAAATCGCTATTTTTTAAATTACTGATTTTTTAAGTTATATTTTAAAATAGATTTATATTACTATTTGAAAAATTTTATAATAATAAATAGAATTTAATTCATTTTAATAATTTTCATATTATATTTTCTTGTAAAAACATTGAAAACATTTGAACATTTCTTCATTAAAACACACTTTATCGTCACATCTATAACTATTATTTATAATAACATTTTCCACTATTGTGAATAGAATTTGGGAAAATAAATTCCATCTTTGGAATCCTAATAATTTATAATTTCTAATAAGTCCAACATAATTTTTTACTAAATTGAATATTTAAGTAAATATTAGTTAATTAATGCGGTTAAATTAAAAGTAGATTTACCAGTGGTTAAACCCAGATGATAAGGGTTAAAAACATCCTTATAAATTGTAAAAAACCCATTTTGTTTCCATAATGGAATATAATATCTTATATTATCTATATTATATATTTTTAAATTTTTTAGAATTATTATAATTTTATTATAATAGAATCTTTTAAAAAAATTACCAGTGTGTCACTCAGCTGGCTTATTAAAGGCCACCCACTCTCCTCTCTTCATCACACCATAAAACCTCTTTGTTATTGGAAATAACTACCCAGATAACTTCAAAAATTAACTCCCATAATCCTATTGGTCCTTTTTTCAAGCCAATCGTGTTAATGATTTAGTGATAACATAATGAGGATACCCGAAGTATATGTAATGTTCTTCAACAAGCGTCTATATTTTATTACATTCTCAACCACACTGACTTCATATTAATTCTTGTTTATATAATATAATATGTATCCTATACAAATATTGATTTTTTTATAACAATTTAAAGACCTAAAACAAAATCCAATTCTAAAAAATGTTTTACGAAGTCATCAATTCTGTGCACGATGGACTACCTCCCCACAAACTGATTCCATTCGTTCTTCCATTACAACCACTCGCATTTGGGTATAATAAAGTATATAATGATATTTATTATATTTTAACATATTTATGAATCTTTATCCATTATAAAATATATAACTTCTTACAGTCCATATCCTTGGAGATATGATAACATCTCTCTTATGTAGGGAGAATTATCGCTTCGTAAAGTTATTCGATTCATCTATCACATAAATTTCACATGGAATGGGATAAGGATAACATTAATGATTATATGGGATATAAATGATATAATAATGATATTAAGGGAATATTTTTAATTAATTAAATATAATATATCATTTTCATTATTATTTTTTCACTCACTTGATGATGATAACATTGTTCTTGTAGTTGTGGGCTACCACCTTTACATAGCGATGTGACTCGATATTCATTAGAACACCACAAAGAGGACATATATAAGTATATAATATGGTCTATATAATATTATATTAATTATTTAATTAATTTATATTACATACCTACTTTCCATAGTGATCTTTGGAAAATTTAAATGTCGCTCATGCGTTTGTACAACCGACTGTATCCATGGTCATAACATACATTATTCTAAAATATGTTTTCATTGATTAGATTTAAAAATATAAGTGATGTATAAATAAAATTATTATGTAATTATTATCTTTCTAGAGTTAATATAACAATATAATGTTCACAATAACTAGATCTTTCATGATTAATAATGCATGAAAAACTAGGCATTTAACTTATGAAATAATGAATATAATGCGATATTATTAATGAATAGATGATAAAATGCTATGAAGGGATCACATATGATATTATAAATATTAATTCAGTTCATTTTAAGTTAATGAAATTTAAAAAAAACAATATAATATTGTAGATAATTATCTACCAAATGTAACTGTGATGTATGATATTTCACAACTCAATTAACATCCGTTAGGTTATACTTATACTTTATTGATTATGTCATTCTATGATTATTTTTATAAACAAATTTTATTAGTATGTGTTTCATTTTAACTTTTTATATGAGTATTTGTAGTGGAAAAAATATTAAATTCATTTATTAATTCTCACTTCAATATTGTGATCATTATAAAGGTTTATTTTGAAACCTCATTTTATTAGAGATTATTTGTGCATGAATTTTTGTTGAAAGAAATTGTTACAAAATTTACTAATAAAAACATTTTTTTCTTCCTCTATTTTTTAATGATATTTTCATGTTATTGTACCTTTTTACTATTCAATTTTTATTATATTAATTATGGAATATTTCTATGAAAAGATTAAATTATTTCTCTCTTATGTCAAAAATATGTTTTATTCCAAACCCATATTTTCTAAAAATGTCTTAAAAAATGGTTTTATATTTTTTAAATTTATTTATTAAAGGAATTTTTATAAAATTTAAATCATTAAAAAATATTACAATTAATCTCATGTCATTTTCAAAATAATTCCCATTTGGATTTTAATGAAAATATTAAAGGAAACTTCTTATCATTTAAATAATAAGTCACATTCATATGCTTTTTATAGATGCACACAAATGTTCTTATTATCGTTTTTGAAATCTATGGAATCATCAATCATCATAAAAATAATTTCATTAAAACATCCTTTTTCACTTTTATGAGCATTCATTTAAAAAAATTAATATAATTTTCAATGGAAAGTATTTTTAAAATGTTTTTCAAAATGAAAATTTTGTTTTCTAAAACAATATATTTAACGATTTTTTTGTTATTTTTTCTATCAATAATGACCCCATTATTATTAATCCAATGTTTATATGTTTGGTTGATACAATCCTTGTTCATCCTTCCATGGTTTATGATTATTTTGACCAAGGACAATATTGAGATTGAATTCCTTGATACATTTTTGTATTCATCAATTTTCCCATGAAATATTCACTTCCATATGATCAATAAAAAATTATTTCCCAGAAATATTGATATTAATTATAATTGATTTTATTATTACTTACACATGTTACTTTTACATACAGTGATTTTCATTAATTGTTATTTGATTAAGTAAGGAAATATTCATAAATATAATATTCTTTACTAAATATGAATATTTGATGACAAGAAACATTGGTATTGAATTAAATATATTATTAAATACATATAGAATGGTTTGTGAATGATTAAATGTGTTTTTTCAATTAAAGATACACCCTTGATGCATCAGCAAGTCTCATGAGTTAATATTAGTTGGAAAACCCATATGGATTCATAACATATAGTTTTAAAATATCTTGAGAATAGAACATGATAGTAATGGTATAGTAGGCCAAACATGTTAGGTTTTTACATAATATTTTTAGCCTATCTAGAGGGTATATTTTGTTATTAAAGATATCATCTTCTTGGGAAACATAGAATCCAATAATTAATCATTTAAATTTTATAAAATTTAGTTGTTATTGTTGTTATCCATGGTATTTTTAATATTATATTATCTCTTGATGCATTTAACTATTAGTTTATCAATTAGATCTACATTTTTTTCACGTATTTACCTTTATATATTGATTATTCGAAAACCAGTTATAGTAGTAATGTTATTAGTTAAATTTTACATGTTATCAGTTATTTACCATACCATATTGATTACGGTCACTAAATCTTGATATCTTAATCTATATTTAACCCTTATTAATCATTTGAGCTCTAACTTATTTTTTTTCTTTTCTATGGAATCACTAAAGAGTACTATTTATGATATGCATGGATATGCTAGAGGGTTTAATTTTATTTTCAACAAAAAATTATATTTTCATTAGTATATTCCAATATAATTCATGAATCATGTGTGCATATAGTTTCAGAGGACTACTAAACTATTCATTCCATAGAGATATTATTATTTATAACTTATTCCAATATAATAAACCAAGCATTGGATTTAGGCTATTGGGGTTAGATTCGCTTCATTATCTTTCAAAGATTTTACTGTATGGATAGATTTATGTAATTTATTATATAACCTATGATTTTTTTGTAATATTAAATGTTTTCATTAGAGATTTATTATTAATAAAGGTATTCTCATATTTTTAATGAGACGTTAATAGAATCATCATATTGTATGAGGAATATAATGTTTATTTAGAGACATTTCTTGAAAAATTTCACAGTGAATTTGGGTAGACATATTTTTCAGGACTATTAAGATTGACAATTTTTAAATTAATTTAATTCAATTCAGGGGTTACTATTTTTGTGTTATTGATTAATGTATTATATTTTAAAATATATTCTAACTAATTTGGTTTTACTAAAGGAAAGAGGAATAAAATGATACTATTTTATGGATCTTACGATCAGTTAAAAGATTATTTTTATTCTTTAGGAATATTAAAATAATCTAGAATATTATTTTGTTTGAGTAATAAATAAAGTGGAAACTCATTCATCTATAATCAACGGATTTAATTATAATTACATTATTTGGTGTTCTATATGTATTAATAATTGTTTCCACCATATTTTGGAAATGTATCTTGAAACAAAAATTTGATCCTTTTACCATCATATATGATAATATAATTATCTTTTCACATATCATATATTCATGGGTTATTATTTGTAAACATTCCCAAGATCATTCACCTTATTATTATCCATGATATCCATTACTCCCCATAACCATTTATACATTTATTACTTATTCATATCTATAATTCCCACAAATTTTCTCCCATTTGTAAACCTAGTTACATAATATTCTAGTTGAAAATTTTAATTACCTTTCTCTATTATCCTGGAAATGTTTTATTAAAAATTTATATATTTTGGGCTTCCAATAATGTTATTTTCAAGTGAAAAAACCACCGATTACCATGATAATGATTAAATTGTGAGGATTTATTTTATGCAAGGTGGTAGAATTTAACACCAAAAGATTTTAAGAGAACAAACCTGTGTTTAATAGAATATATGACCCAAAACACATTTATAAAAAGTGAATACAACTCCTGTAGAACTTCATTATAGTAATTTCAAAATAAATGAAATCTCCTTGAATGTTTGTGATTCATTCAACTTGATGTTTAAATGAAACATGGTGCACTATAAAAATATTATTACTTAAACATTACCATTATAGCATATCTATTATATTGGTGATTTTGAATAGGAGTATATAAATTATGAAAATAATATTTATTAAACATTTATAAAATTCATTAAATTGTTATCTAAAGATTCAAAATAAGTTATGAATTATTTGAATGAAAATTAAATGTTTTTTGAAAGAATATACTTTTTTAACAGATGGTTTAGTCACAATTTTCCCATAGTCTTAATTTTTTTACCAATTTTGTAAAACTTATTTGGAATAAAATTAATTTTTGGAATCGATATATAAAAATTATCTTTGGATGATTTTTTTATTATTTTTATATAACATTAATTTTTCTAAGGAATAGTTAAAAATACTAAATTTTTTGGAAATCTTTTTTTTTCATTTAAATTATTTACATTGTAAAATTAGAATGTAAATTGAAATTAATGTAAAAAAAAGTTCAGTCATATTGCCATTTTTATAATTTTTTATTTGGAATCATGTTCAAATTAAATTATAAAATAATATCTTCTTTAACTTTTTAATGTTTATATTTTAAAAAACCATTTTTCTGAAGCACGTGTATGTTTAACATTAAATAAAATTCTACCACAACATAAAATCATATTATAAGAAATTTATTTGATATTTGGAAATTGAATAATTTATATTATATAATAAATTTAAATAAAATGTTTCTTAATATTGAACATTAAAAACAGTAACATTTATTTACAAAGGTTAAGTTGAATACATGATTACTAAGAGGATAATTAAAAAAATGGTTAAAAATGCCACAAAATGTGTCCAAATACACTTTTATGGCCATATTTTGACGTTATATCCCATATGGTCAAATAATGACTCATTTTGGAGTATATTGGAAGAAGGAAAATGTGTCTAACACATTATTAGATTAACATTGTCTTTTTGTGTCCTCTCCACCAATTTCAAAAGGTGATCCCTCTCCTATCCTTCTCACACATCCAAACCCAATTTTTTCAGCAATTAGAAACGTATAAATATTAATTTATTCTCTCCCAACATACTATTGGGCTTATTTTTATTAATAAATCCTTCTATGGATTCTTTATATATAAACCTAAATGGATTCATCAAAAAAAATATAATATTCCTGAAATATATTTTTGTTTTTATTATTCTTCAACATCCTTAAAAACATATTCAACTATGATAATATAATAATTTTAGTATCACATATATGAAAATATTATGTTATGTTAATTTAATAACCTATATATATCTCCACTTCTGAAAAATGATAAAAACAATTGACGATTCTGTGTACATTAGACTACCGCCTGACGAGCTGATGTAATTCGTTTTTCATCCCAAACAATAAATTATAGGTATAATAATCAATTTAACATATTTATATTATATTTAAGATATTTTTATACTTATATAATTATTATATCACAAATACCTTTTTGCATTCCATTTTATGTGTGGGTTTAATAATGGAACTCCTATGTACATTGGACCACCACCTCGTGAAGTGATGTGATTCATTATTTTTCATAAACATTACATGGATGATATTAGAGAAAATGTTAATGAATTATTTGGGATTTTTATAAACTGAACAGTCTTCTATAAATTTAAAAAACATCTACCTTCTTACCTTTTAATCTGATGGTAAATATTTATGTCACTCATGTGTACATGTGCTCTGCTGCCTCCTTGTAGCGATTAAAATATTTTTTCCTAATATAACATCCAAAGTAAAAAATTATGCATTTCATTAATATAGATAATATACAGAAAATAATAATAATTCATCATATTTTAATAAATATTTATTTTCTTTTCCTTTCATTCGTCAAGAATATAGAAACATCATTCCTATGTACATATGACCAACCAACACCATGAATGTTGTAATACATTTTTACTATTTAATTTAAGGTATTAATATTAATAAAAATAAGATGAATATATATGATATTTTTATTATTATTAACATTATGGAGTTATTTTACCATTATCAATGTAAATTAATTGAAATTAAAGACCCAAATCATATATTAAAAATATTCAATTATCACCTGAATCAATGACGTAAATAATGAAATATTAATAAATGGGAAAAAAGACTATAAGAAAATGATATTTCATAAAAAAAATATATGATTATGGATTTTAATCGATGTATAATAAGTATATGATCAATATAATAGATACCGGAACATGTATAATAGAAGTTATCTTAGAGGTAATGGTTTATCACCTCAGTTTTACTTATATACGACATTCCATATTATCCACATAAGTATATTTTTTTGTTTTTATATACTTCCTATTGGAAAATTTATATTATTAAAAACTTAATCTTTATGTAGTTAATTTTTCATTTTAATTTATTTATTTCACGCTACTTACAATTAAAAAAGTAACTAAAGTGGTGATGGTTTATTTTACAATCTCATTGTTTATCGAGATTATTTATGATTAAATTTCTGAGAAAAAATATATTATTATCTATTACTTGAGAAACTAATGGGTTTTCATTTTCTCTAAAAATATTAAAACCATTTTCCTCTCATTTGTAATAAATTTTTTTACATAAAACCTACAAAATTCCAACATTAGAACTCAACTCGACCAAAAACCATTTTCTATCCCATATCCATGTTTTCTAAAAAATGATTCCAACATTGTTTTAACAATAAAAAATGAAATTATTTAGGAAGTTTTTGAACCGTTTTTGAATTTCTAAAAAATTGTTGGAACTAATATTGTAACCATTTTTTGAATAAGGTACTTTTAAACATTTAATCAATTTTGGAAAAGAATTTTTCCAAAAAAATTATATGACATGTATAGAATTACCCTCCATCATAAAAATTAATTTTTTTAAGAATCAATTGACGAATTTTTTTAAATATTTTTTAATATTCTTGGAATATTATATTTTTGAACATTATTTTAAATGTGAAATGAATATTTTGTCAAGAATATTTTTAATGGAAGTTTTATGGAAATTCAATTCCTAAAATACATCAACCCTTATTCAAAATATAATCCATTGGGATTATGTTTTAATGATTCCATATTTTTTATTTACCAATATATTTTATGACTAGCTAGATCGAATATGTCATAATTTTTTACCTTTCCCCAAATTACTTGTAATAGTTTATTATTATGCTTATTGATTTGGTAATTTTTAATATTTCATTTGTTATTATATCAATATGAATTTTTATGTTGATTATGTTTCAGACCTTTTTTATAAGGCATGGATTATACATAGTTAGTGATGGTTGGGGCCTGATATATTCCCATGATGCATCGGTATGTATAAAGAGAAAAACCATGTAGGGTTTTTAGCCAAGGGATTACCAATATATATATGTTGTCATGTAATGAGGTCGTGCTAGAATGGTTATGATTTAATTTGTTATGAATTACCTCATTATAATATTATATATTGATGTTCCATGTGATAATTATATTATTAATAATATCCATGTTCATGTCATTCTATATATGGAATTATTTTTTATCCTTTTATTCATATCATAATCTTCTCCAATAATGGACTCAATCGAATCTGTTTCCTTAATTTTCAATTTCATATTGATTAATCCAATTTATTTATTATAGGTTACGTTATACATATATGCTTAATAAGAATTTAAAATCACCCATTTTTTATCTTTTGTTTTCCCCAGGATACCATGAAGTTTTTTATGAATGATATGTGGGGATATGCTTATACAAATAGTGATGCAGTCGATGAAAATACTATATTTTAATTTATGATTCTGATAATAATGTGAAGTTCATGTATGAATCTAGTTTAACTATACTAATATAATATTCAGTTCATTAATATTCAATTTCTTGTATCTAAAATCAGTATAATAAAATTACCATCGTCTCTGGGATGCTTTTGTAACAACTCATGTACATATAAAATAATTTATTTCCATTCTATACATAAATAGTTGCACTAATTATAAATGTATAATGAAATATGTGGTGTTTATAGAAATTAATGAATCTATACTAATATAATAATAACCTTACCTGTGATACTATAATTTAAGTTTATGCATCTTATAACTAAAAATATGATATATTTATATCATGGAATATGTAAATAAATGTTTCAAAAAAGATAAATTAACTGTTGGTATTTTTTTGAATCATAAATGTTAATTTACTATATTATTATAAAAAATTTACAAACATTAAATTTTATCCACATATAATATTTAATAAATTAATATTTTTTTCTTAATATTATAAGACAATTTTATGATACCTTAATAAATTTTTCAAACTATTATAAAATCAGTTATAATTTTGGAGTCAATATTTTTTTAATACGTGATGATTATAATTAAAAGAAAAAATTATCATATTTTTAAAATAATTTCCATAAAATTGATTTCATCATTGTATTGAAAACATCAGAATGTAGTTATGGTGAATACCTAGGTTTTTTTCTCGAATAGTTGAATTTTTGTGAATCGTGAAATATGGTAACATACGGTATAAGATAAATACATTAATTATTGAGTCATGGTTCATGTACAACTTATTTAAGAACATTTGGTTCGAAATATATTTAAATATTTACTTTAATTTTTCACAATAATCCACATTATTCATATTCATGGGCTAAAATATTAAACAAAGGAATTAAATAATCAAAAAAACACCCCTCTCTCCACTAGGAATACCACCTCTTCCTCTTACACCTAAAAAGTATATATACTCGTACAAATACTATCTAATACACATACCAATAATATCCTCCACCTCCAGGATCCTTTTTTCAACAAAATAGTAAATATGATTTATTTGAAGATGTTCTAAAGGAGAACAATTCAAGATGTAAATCCCTCTTTAATTTTATTTTATTTTATTTCTCATTTCATTTATATTATTATCAATTCCTAACATATCCTATTCATAGTGAGATGTAAAATCCAGTATCAAACATTTACAAGATTTTTATTATATTAATGTAATATTTTTCATTAGACACTCCTCTTCTCTTCATTTTCTAGAAAATGGTAACATCGTCACTGATGCGTCGATTCACTGCCTGCATAGATGAAGAGTTCTCATTTTCTATTACAACCTTCATGGATAGTCATAAAATCCATATTATGAATGAAAAATATTTTAATATGTGAAATATAACTTTTTAAATGTTCAAAAAATAATTTATATTCATAACACTAAATTAAATGATAAGTTCTAAAAATTTTTACAAACCAAAAATATATGTTAATTCATTTTCATTAATGTTTTATCTAATGAAACAACCTCATTTTAGAAAAAAATGATATACGGAATAAATTGAATTTATTAAAATATATTAATACCATTTTATTTCACTTATAGGGGTTTTCCACCATTTGACAACAAAACCCCATTTTGAAACAATCCAGGAAAACATGAAACAAATGCACAAAACACAATGATTAAAAAAAATATTATTCATAAATGGGAGGAAAGTTGTTATAAAATAACCATATAAGATATCATAAATATGACTATTGGTCTATATTAATTCTATAACACTCATTAAACCATTATACTAGATTTTTTAACACATTTTAAAGAAATCAAACACAAGGAAATAGATTTTTTTAAACCCCTCTTTTAAATTTGTATTTTTAAAAACATCAAAATAAATGTTTTTATGATGGAAGTATTTATGGTTTATGATAATGATCCAGTTCGTGGAAATTGTTTATGATTTTGGGTGGGTCCTTGATAGACCTTCAATATATTGGGAATGTTTATGTTGGAAATTGACCATATAGGTTATTTCAAGTTTAACTGGGATTGTTATGCCATAAGGTTCTATGAGGGTTACATTATATGGTAGTTGTCGGGGTGACTAATCATAAGTTAGTCATGATGGTTACAATCCTATGTATGTATGGAAGGAAAATGAAACCAAAAGTCACCTAAATGGTATATTTATGATTTAAATGTTTTATAGAAATATCTTGTTTTCTTATATAAAGTATATGATTCTATAATGGTGATAAGTATATCTTTGTGAAAATTATTTCATATGTTTATACATATTAATTGAATAACAATTTATTTCTTTCTTTTTATGTACCTTACAAATCATTTTTCTATCATCCCATGTTTTAAAAAGGTTTTTCATATGGTTTAATGTTGGGTAAGAGTAAATAAGAATCCAAGCTGAATGTTGTGAATATTTTTCATGTAAAGAAATCGTATATTTTAAGACACATTTATTATAAAAAATGGATACAATTTAAATAAAATCATCTATATCTTCTTGTGGGTTATAATTTATGAATTTATATCCTAATTCTATAAAAATCTAAACCAAAAACAACTTTGCAAAATTTATATGTGATTTCCAGATGAATTAGCTAGATTATGTCATTTTTATAGCTAGTTCCTTATAGTTGTTATCTAAGGAAGGATTAGAAAATTTTTAGTGTTATAAATATATTAATAGAATAAAATAAATGATTTTTAAATTTAGGTTTGTGTTGAAATTATATTGAATTTAAATATTACCACGTTTCTTCTTCTATGATATTTCATTTCAGAATGGGTTTCCACATAAGAAATATGGGAGCTGCGGTTAGAAGGAAAATACAGAATGATATATTTTTGAATCCACAACCACGAATGGTGGGAATTGGAACTGAGAGGTCTTTTATAGTAATGGATCAGTTTAATGAAATTATAAATAGTGGTGTAGTCCATTCAATAATACAAAAAATACATAAAAAATGGAACATGATGATAGTAGAATATTTGGTGTGGCAACACCCCCATAATTTTAGTTGATCCTTTGACCTAGTAGTGGATGAAAGGGGGTATTAAATCCCTTTAAAACAAATTTTATGTAGTGGGACGTTTAGATAATCAAATGGTTGGTATTTCAATTTTTTGTTTTAAAGGTGAAGATGACCAGTGGTGGTCAATGATCAGGAATATCAGGGGAAGACAAGATATTGATTCCTTGTAAGGGGATGAATTTAAGAATATTTTCCTTGAAAAATACCATTCAAATTTTTTTCAACATAGGATAGAATATAAATTCCATGAATTTAATCGAAATGAACAATCATCACTAGACTTTTATGAAGCATTATTCATTATATGGAAAAGTTATGCTTGAAATGTTATTCATGATACTGATAGTAAAATCAATTTTTTTTCATAGGATTAAATCCAATATAATGAATAGAATTATCATCCAATGAATAAAAAAGTTATGACAAAAATTTTTGATGTAATAAAAGGGATGAAATGGATTTTGGTGATGAACATGTGTACTCTGACAACAATAAGAAGAAACGTTCTGGATAAAAATCATTGGGTAAGAATCAATCATATAAATCAGATGATTAGAATATCCAATTTCTAGTTTGCTAAAGGTGTGTTAAAAATATCCATGATAAATTCCTTAAAAAATTTATTAAATGTTTCCAATGATGTATGATTGGTCATATGGATAGAAATTTATTTTAAAATGATCATATTTTCAATTCTGAATGGATAAATATATATTCTTATAAATGTGGTGAAATGTTAAATTATGCACATACCTTACCAAAGAAGGATTTGAATGATGGTAAATAGTCATACTTTAAGGTCAAATGTTTAGTGAAATAATTTTAAACTACTTCATTATATTTTTGGACATCCAATAAAGTGGTATCTAGTACACATTTTGTTAACTCATATCTTTCTAAGTGCTTGTTTTATACAGGGTCTATGTATTCCATTATTTTTGATTATTTTTCTTTTAAATTAGAAATTTCACAACATGAAATGAAACCAAAACTTATGGTAAAAACACAAGAGGAAATATTATAGAAAAAAGGAATTAGAAGAATATTCATATTGTTATATATGGAATGAAATTTCCTAAAAATCAATTTTTTACTATAGTAGAGTTGTATATTATTTTGGATATGGATTTTCTTTATGTTTATCAAGTTATGATTGTTTGTAGAGGTAATGTAGTTGTTTTTAGAAAGAGTTTATATTTCTATACCTAAAGGAATATATACAATTGATAACATATCAAGAAGTTGAAAAACTATAAAAATCTAGAAATTAATATTATCTTGAAGGTATTATTAAAATTAAGGGAACTATTCATATTAATGATTTTATACTGGTAAATTAATACTTATATTTTTTTGAATGATTATGAATAATTTTTAAGTTGAATTTTTTATTGACATAGTTACTGATGCTAACCTAATTTCAAAACTCCCTTATCAAATGGATCATGTGGAACTTATAGAATTGATAAATAAGTTACTTGAGTTTATTGATATTGGCTTCATTCATCCTTGCATATTACAATGGAGATATTATATTTTGTTCAATAATAATAATTAAGTTTCGAAGAAAAATTTCATTCATTATAGGACTTTGAATAAATTTACTATTAAGAATAAATATTCATTGCATCATATTGATGTCATTTCTGATTAGATCTAGGGAGCTCAGTATTTTTATAATATTGACATGAGATCCTTGTACCATTAGATGGTGGTGAAAGAGTATGGAATCCCAAAAAACATTTCATACTAGATATGGGAATTATGAGTTTTTTGTTATGTACTTTTGTTTTATAAGTTCATATAAAATATTATAAATCATATGAATAGAATATTCTGTGAATATTTCGATAATTTTCATATTTATGATATTGTACTTTAGTCAAAATGTTATGAGGATAATGGAAAACATCTAATAATTGTTCTGAAATTCCTTCAATAAAATTATTTATCGGGGAAAATTATAAAATTAGATTTTTTGTTTGAAAAGATTTCCTTCCATAGTTAAATTGTTTAAAAATTATGGAATAAAAATTGATCAGAAAAAAATTGGTTGATTAATGGAAAAGACCTACAAATGTTACTAAGATTCACAGTTTTCTTGTATTAGTTTGCTATTATTGAATTTTTTCTAAAACATCTATATGGTTATCTATGCCACTAACTCTATCAACTTGAATAGGGGTTAAATTTATTTGGAATGAATATTTTGATATTTTTTCTAGAATATAATAAAAGACTGGTGAATGATCCTCTTTTGGATATAAATTTCTAAAATGGAGTATTTTTCATCTTTATTCATTCTTCAATGAATAGACTTGGTTGAGTTTTGATGAATATTGATAAGGTAACATCTTATTCTTATAGACAACTAAAACCTCATGATTTAAAATATCCCACAAATTCTCTAGAATTAGAAGCTATATTTTATTGCATTAAAAATTTGGATACATATATTATATGGAGCCAAATTTGAAATATATACTGGAAATAAATGTTTATGTATATATTCATCCATAAATAATTGAACATGAGGAATAGAATATGGCTTTAATTGATAAAATATTATGATTTCATGCTCATTTATCATCATAGAAAATAAAACATGTGGTATATTCTTTTAGTCTAAAATAAATTTCTACATAATCCATGTTATGTTTGGAACATGACCCATTGATTAGTTATTTTAATGATTTTTCCTTGATTTTTTAGGTGTAGGAAAATGCTATGTTTGGTTTTATGTGTTAATATAGTCTTCTCTATCAAATATAATTAATAATAAATATAAATAAGACCATTAGTTTTTGAAAAAGGAATAATTGTTTATAAATGGTTTGTCTTAGAAATTTAAATTGATACATATTTCTTTTTGAGAATTTGGAAGAGATTATTAATTCCTTTTGATTCTGAAATGTAGAAGAAATTGTTATATGAAACTCAATAGTTCTCCAATTTCTGTTCATCCAAGAAACACTTAGATATATAGAGACCTTCGAGAGTATTACAATTTGGATGGAATGAAAAGAAATATTTTTCATTTTACCATTAAATGCATGAATTTTCAACATGTTAAATAAGAAAAACATCTAATAGAGGGATGAATCATCAGTTTTTTGTTCTAGAGAGGAAATGGGAAGTGTTATCCTTGTATTTCATATGGGTACTTAAAAATACTTCTTGAGGTAACAATGTGATTTGGGTTATTATTTCATTACTGACTAAATCTACACCTTGTATACCTAATCATTATACTGGAGTTGGTTCCTTAGAAACCAACTTCTTTCTACATTATGATAATCCTATACTCATTGGATTAATATTAATTAACTACTTATCACATCATAATTGTTGTTCTATGTGACATAGTATGTGATATTGTCTTAATAATACATGTCACACTAAAAGGTCATTGGGGATCCCTAATATAATGAGAACCTAGAGGTTCGATACTACTATTCTTGAATATATTTTCTATGGCTGGATGGTATCATTTAAAGGGACATAAATGATATAGCGTATTAGGGTTGGGGAATCATGAAACATCAAGGTACCTTCTCTTTGTGTGCACCCTGGGAAATATCCAGGAGGATATTATGAGAACAACACCCGCTTGTAAGAAATACACATTCATAACTATCATTGAATGGTCCTATAATTGAATGCGTGTATTGGTCCTTAGAATATTATATTATTATTAATGGGTATTATGAATCATGGAATTATATGTATTGATGAATACCATGAAGATATATGTTCTCGATAAGGTATGGTAAATTGGGTGTGACACGAGAAATTCAACATTAATGAATAATGTGAGAAAGGATTTATCACTCCTATGGAAGTAGATATCTCATTAAATTTTATGGAAATGTTATAGTATAACCTAATCCATGGCCATAGAGTTTTAAAGGAAATCCCAATTATATGAGAAGTCAATGAATGTGAAATCAAGAACATGGGTTGATGGCACATTCCTACAACCTACTTGATTGGAGATATTATGAAAAAGGGATTATATTACATGCTAAGTGTTCATATGAGGTGGCATGTCGTTGCAATATCAACATCATTATCTTGGGTGCCTTGATCCATTGTAAGACAGTAATCATGGATATTAGACCAGCCTACCTAATTACATGGAGAAATAAGCATAGAGGATCCCACACTACGTATAGACAATATCATAGTAAAATAATTTATTATTTAACTAGTTGAAAAACTATTAATCATGGTTTTGGTTAAATAATTATTCACGTATTCATGATCAAATTTATTTCGGTGGTAATTATTTGAGAAAAGGTATTGCAAATGGAATATTTAATTCTGAGTGAATAATGCACCTACATTTATTTAATAAATAAATATTAATTATTCAAGGCCTGATAAATATTGCGAAGGATTAGTGGACCATGTTATGGGGGTGATGAGAAATAATATTAAATATTATTTGGTAAAATTATATTTCAAGATAATGTGCAAGTTAAGAACATGTCTTGAAAATAACAACATTACTATTATTATTTGACATAGGGTTTCAAAAGGAATAATAAAATAAGTAACGACACTTGTGATAATTATTTATTATTACCTATTGAATTCAATTCACTATAATTTTATTATTCTCTAAATTAGAAAAGAGGTAATTCCACTGGATAACCAATCATTGTGTGCACAACATCCTTGGATAAAACCTCTCAATCTTGGAGAACTCTTCCCTCTCCATGAACTCTCTAAAGTATGAGAGAGACCCTCCTTCACCAGATCTTCGATAAAACATTGGAAGTGATTCTCAATGAGATCAAATGTAGACATCACAACTGAAATGATCTTCCATGATAGCACCTGAAGACTCCTTAGATGACTTTCGTAGATACATGGATCACATTTATATCACCACTAGAATATTTCTTTCCTTGGATACTACATCGAAATAAAGACACACCTCAAACCCATGGTCGAACACATCAATGAATAATAACCACCATAGAGGTAAATATTTAATTTGATTATATTAATTATAAATAAATATATTGATCCTCTCTTATTGGTTTTGAGTTCTCTCCTTTGTCTTTTATTATTGATTCAATTCCAGGGATACTTGCTTTATCATCATATTGATCCCAGATTAATGATTAATCTTGGAAATTTAAAAAATTGGTTACATACCCATACTATGCTTTCCATGTGCCTATATTATACACATTATACAATGTATTTAGATCACCTTTCTTGACATTAACCCAAGGAGTTATCCATGTAAAATGTATTTCTTCTCTCTATTTTTATCTGTCCATGATACTATGTTGACATATATTATTTGGAAAGGCCTTCAAATGTCATTGGGAACAAAATTAAATTCCATCCCAACCATTCATCCTCAAACATATTGACAGACCAATCACACAGTTACACCTCAAAAGAAATTCTACATGTTTTTTTAACGGATTACTAGGGATGTTGGGATCAACATCATTCAATAGATGATTTTTCTTATAATATCAATTTTCATTCCAGAATACAGTTGGAACCATTTGAGTAATTTTAAGGAAAGAGGTATCGAACTAATTCATTTTTGGATGAATTTAGGGAAATAATGTTAATGGGACTAGAATTAGTAGTGGATGTGGCTGAGAAAGTATAGATGATCCTGCAAATATATGTGTAAGACTTAGAGCAGCTTGAAAAGTTATGAAAATAATAGGAGGAAAGATATTTCTTTTTATGTAGGTGATAAATTATTTCTCAATGTGTTTCTATGGAAAGTGTGATGCATTTTCTAATTAATGGGATTCTGAGTCAATGGTTCATTTCACCCATTGAAATCATGGGGAACATTAGATCAATTTCATATTTAGTGGATTTTCCTTAGAGTTTTACCTATAAAAAATATTTTTTCTTATTTAAATGATATGAATGGTTCCCCTAGCTTCATCACATGTTTTGATCCAAAAATTAGTTTACCTAGAGGAAAAAACATTCTTATGAGGAATGTCCTATTCATTAACTCGATCA
Source organism: Viscum album (assembly GCA_963277665.1). NCBI lineage: Eukaryota > Viridiplantae > Streptophyta > Magnoliopsida > Santalales > Viscaceae > Viscum > Viscum album. The sequence goes on along the minus strand of OY728121.1, from coordinate 1,145,647,402 downwards.
TATAGGGAATGTATTTCAGAATAAGTTAATTCACTATGTTATGTTTTTTTGGAGAAACCACATAGATGAAGATGAAACATGGGGATATGAAATTTTATAATGCAAAGGTATCTTTACTAGTATAATAAATGAATAAAAATTATGATGACATAATTTACCTAAGGTTGGAATTATGTAACAACCTAGGAACTTATAAAATAATTTATTTTCATTCTAGAATTAAAAAGTTAAATTCATTATATATATATAATGAAATAAATGATATTTATAATATCTATGGAGTATAAAATGATAGAGTAGTAACCTCACCTTTTATAGTATAAATAAAATTTATATATCTTCTATATGAAAATTTGATTTATTTATATCATTGAATAAGTAAAAAAACTTTTTTTAAAAAATGATGAATTTAGTGTTAGTATTTTTTTTGAAAGATAATTCTTAATTTAAAATTTAAAATTAATATAATGATTTAAAATAAAATTTATCTTTGTAAAATGTATTCATAAATTAATAAATTTTTTTATCTTATTTTAAGATAATTTTAAGAAAACATATTTAATTTTATAAAGACTCGTAATTACATTTATATATGTAAATCGGTATTTTTTATCATATGATGATTTTTAATAACAATTATATTTATCATATTTTGAAAAATATTTCATAAAATAGAGTTCATTTTTAAATTTAACATATTGAAAAATAGTTTTGAATAATTATTATTTTTATCTAAAATAATATAATTTTTGTTAATAGTTAAAATTTGTTATTTATATTATAAGATAAATACCTAAAATATTAATTTATGGATGATTAATGGATTATATTAGAACCTTTCGTTCAAAATCACATTGAAAAATTACTGTATTTACTTAGAATAATCCTCCAAATTTATATTTTAGAGTAGAAATAATAATCAAATGTGGAAAATAAAAAACACCCCTCTCATCCACTAGAAATACAACCCCTCACTACAACATCTTATAAAACCTCCAAATCATTGAGTTTTTTCGGAATTATACCAAATAAACTTCCCAAGAATCACCCTCTTGTCACATATACTTTTTACTCAATAAAATCCAAATACAATTTCCCTAAGGAGATTCTAAAGGAGAATAATTCAAGAGATAAAATCCTCTATCATTTTATTTTATTTTCTTTTTGATTTATTTTCATTTATTATCCTCTCCTGAACTCACTAATCCAAAGTGAAATTATCACTCCATTATAATACATATAATATATTTTTATTGTTTTAATGGAATATCCATCATCAATCCTTTCTGCTTCTCTCCTTATTCTAGATAATGAAAACATCATCCGTTACATGTCGATTAATCGCCTTCGTGGACAATGATTTTTAAATGTCTTTTAAGGCCATCACGAATTATTATATAACCGTTACTATGGTAAATTTTTTTCTAAAAGATTTATATTATTATTATTATTAATTTTTTTTCTAATTTATAAGTATAACATTAAAAAACGATATAAGTTTTTGATGGTTCTAAAAATCACCAAAATAAGTTAAATCGTTTCCATTAATTTTTCATCTAATTAATCACCCTCATATCAGAAAAAACTTATATACGGTATCATTTAAAATTTTTAATCATGTAAATAACATTTCATTCTATATAATGAGTTTTTCATCCCTTTGACTAGGAAAAATCAATAATTAACCAATCATGGAAACCATGAATTTAATAAATCTGAAATAATAAAAATAACAAAATATTATTATTAAATGGGTGGATATATGTTACAAAAATATCATATAATGTACTATATATATAAATAGTTATATAATAATTTTTTAATCTCTTTAAAAGATTATATAGGAGGTGTGAACACATTTTAAGCAATAGAAGCCTAAGGTAAGGGACTTTTCTTTAATAATCCGCTTTTAATATCATTTTTAAAAAAAATAAAAAGGAATGTTTTTATGATGAAATTATTAATGATTTATTATTTTTTCATGTTATTTGGTATTTTGTAGGATAATGGTTGGGTCTATGATAGCTCTCTAATGCATTGGGTTTCCTTATGATGACACTTGACCTTAATGGTTTTTCCAAGTGTAACTGTGATGGTTACATCATATGGTAGTCGAAAGGGTTACATTGTATGGTAGTTTTGAGGGTTAAAAATCATTAGGTAGATGTATGGGTTACAATAATATTTATGTATATAAATAAATTTATTCCCCATGTTACATATACCATTTATTTATTCTTTCTTTGATTTATGGAAATATCATGTTTTCACAAAGTTAGTATATGATTCAATAAGGGTGAGAAGTATATAATTGTAAAATTTATTTCGTATGTCTATAAGTATTAATTTAATAATGATGTAATTCATTTTTTATGTACTTTATATCTCTTGTTGTGTTCATTCCATGTTTTTAAATTTTTTACAGTGTTTATAGTTGTGTAAGAGGAATGAAGAATACAAGATTAATGTTGTAAGGATTTTTCATGAAAATAAAACATGTTTTTAATAATATTATATTATTAAAAAATACATAAAATTTAAATATCATCTGATTTATATTCATATGGTTTGTTATATATGAATTGTAGACAAAATCTATAAAACTCTAAACTGAAAAGATCTTTGGGAATGTACAGTAGTGAATTCTTGATGAATTATATAGAATACATAATTTCTAAGGTTCTGTATTTATATCTAGGGTAAGGGTATATTTAATTAATGAATTTGGAAACAATAATAATATTGCTCGTAAGTAATTCCTAACATGTATTTTCTTTTAGATTGGTAATCATTATATTCCCAATCCGTGTTATTTAATTTTTTTTCTTTACTATTCTTTTCCAAAAAAATTATTCCATATTTATTTTAAAAAAAATTCCCTAAACTTCAATGTTTATGTTTTCAAAATGAAATTTATTAATTTTTTCCCATGGGTATCATTTTCCTCTCTATAAAAATGAATGAAAATAATTTTTATTTTCAACATTTATAGATATGAATAGATTTCTACAGTATCCTAAAAATTATTTTCGTTGAATTTTCAGTTACATGGTACCTAGTATATTTTAGAATAAATGTATTTCCATAGTATTTTGTGGATTTTATGTTTCTAAAATTTACTATCAATGTAAAAGTTTTATTTTCCTCAATATTTTTTTTAATTTTTCAATTTTTTATTTCAATTAATCAATGAAAAATACCTTGATTTTATATTAGATGCATTGGGAATATGTTTTAAAGATACCAAACATATTATTTATTTTGATATATTATGACTGTTTCAAAGAGATTATTATGGAACTCATTACTTTATAATTATCAAAACAAGGTATGAATAATTAATTATTACTGTCATGTTGAATAATTCTTTATTATATTTGTTATGGCTTTTTTATGTACCATGTATATTTTTTATAATGATGGATAAGATCGATATAACTCATGTTAATGGTTTACCACAATATACCTCTCCATTTATTTGGGTAAAGGGATATAATTAATCATTTATATGTTTCTCCTATGGGATTATCATAATTTATGAGCTAATTTATTCCAATTGTAAAAGTGATTATTAGAGTAATATGAAAATGATGTTCAAATTTACTATGATGTTTTCATTATAAATGCATCTGTAAATAATGGATATCTTTATTAAGGATATTTTCATATAGACTCTGATTTTTCACTATACAAATATTTTCTTAGGAAAAATATTTATTCCATGTCCAATATTTTGTGCACTAGGTTTTGATGGGTATGAATTCTATTATGTTTTGTCATGACCTTTTATTGTGTCATCACATGCTTATTCTTTCATTATACTCACCGATGGAATTCAATTATTTATTATTATTATTACCATTCATGATAATATTTTCTCACCCTTTTATAATTTTTTTTATATAACTTTATATGAAATATTATATATATATGATTCTTAATGATAGTAATAGATGTATAAAACATAATTGGAGATGAAGTTGATTTATTATGAATTAAATTTTTATGTATCAATGTTTTTATGTAAATGAATGTATAATATGTCATAATATAAAAGTCATAAACGTTATTGGGTATGTATGTGATCCAATATTTCAATTTGATGTTATATTTTTAAAGGGTTTATTTTTTTTCACACTTATCAGCATCAAAGATAGAAATATAAACATCATGTTTTAAATAATTGATCATTGAGTGTGGGTGATTGGATGTTATAAATTGTATTTGGTGAATGTTATAGAAAAAATTATATTTTAAGATTCTCTCATGTGAGGTTAGATTAATAGTTCTACATATAATAATTTATTTATATGTTTAATGTTGATTATATGTTAAATGTTTAGGCACCAATTTTGGGGACTTATATTATTGGATTTTGTGGTAATAAATGATATGTTGTGTGTTGATTTACTAGATTGGGTAGTATAATACCCATTGGTTTACCATGATGTTTTATTTTTGGATAAAGATATTATATTTTTTAGGAATGTATGTTGAATGGTTTATGATTGAATTGTGATATTAAAACATTGCATAATGATTATGTTATTGGGGATAATTAAGATATTATATCATTTATATGTTTAATGGTTTAATTTTAAATTTTGGTTATATGTTTTTATATATTAATGTTAAATTTTTTATTTCTTCATATCTTTGATTATACATTTTGGAAATTATATTACCTTGTGCTAACCATGTAAAATCTTGAAATTTCCAATGATTGTTTATATGAATTTCGATTGAAAAATATAAATATATAAGCTAAAATAATTGAATTGTGTCAAATAAAAAATTATCTATAAAAGTATTTATCAAATATATTATATAATTCAAAATTATTCATAGAATATATATATATATATATATATATATATTAAAATGGTTTTAGAAAAAGAGTGAATTATAGGCCGAGTGACAACTCGATGAATTTGGAATGGACAAGGTGGTTAAACCCATGAATGATCAGTTATAAGGACACAAAAAATTCTTTTATCAATCCTGATTCCCTACTTCCATATTCCATAAATTATATATATATATTAAAATATATATGAATCATTTAAATATAAATTGATGTTTGATATATATCTTCCATTTATTAATTTTAAAATTTCCAAGTCATCTCAAACATTTAGTCATTATAATTAAGTTGTAAAAAAAGATTTTTTCCTTATTAGAAAATTTTTTGTACTATTTCATGAAAGTTTATTTTTGGTTAAATACAAATGATAAATTATGATACATTTTCAATTTGTATTATTTTGCCTTTAAATAAATTTATTATATCTTAATATGATGATATATTTTTTTTACATTATAATAATTATTTTAAAAGTCTAAATAACACCTTTCATAATGAAAAATCAAAATACACTTATTTCATTCAGAAGGATTAATATATTTATTATAATATCATATCTTGAAAAAAAAATCACTATGACAACAAGTAGATGCATAAAAGGACATTAACACCTCATAATAATAATACACACTATGCATAAATATAAACTAGTATAACTAGTAATATAAAGGGATATATATATTGAATAATAAAACAATTATTAAATAATACTCCATAGACATATAATACACTAAGAGGATTTATCATTCTATAATTATTATAAAAAGGAAGAGGTGTAGTAGTAAAAAAAATGGACATTAAGCTATGTGTAAGAACATTCTTAAGAAAAGAAGTGAGTAATGAAGTGAGAATAAAGGTATATTTATAGGAAAAATATTTCCCATATCATTAATTTTAGACTAATATGTTTGTTCATCATTATGACCATTATTCAAAAAAATTATTAGTCATTATTTTTTTGTTAGGATAGTGAAACTAAGTGACTGATAAGATTATTTTAATTATATAATAAAAATTATCTCCCTAGAGAATATATATATATTTTAATAAGATTATATTATATGATAAATCTATATGTTTTAAAATAAATTTAATTTTCAAGAAATAATATTATGTAATACCTTTTAAATAATAAAATTTTTATTGAAGTCCTACATAATTTTTTTAATTTCTAGAACATTTATTTTTCTATAAAATTGTTACATTACAATAAAAATAGATAATTATTATCAATTATATATTATAATATTTATATATTTTGTTTAAATGAAAATGATTTTTTACTCATCACATCAAAACTATCTTTTGGTGATGGTTTATTAATTTCCAAAAAAACTTATTTTTTTATAAAAAGTGAAAAATTCCCTTAACTAGAAATTTGGTTTTATGAAAGAAATATTTTATCAGATTGAACCAAAATTTTTGAAACCTTTATTCAAAAAAATGTTAAAATAAATTTAAAAATATGAATTTTAATGTTAAGATTTATACATAAAATGTTTGAACTAAAAAAGGATTTTTGACCTAAACATTATTATTGTTTTGTGTACACTAATTGAGTTGGTATGATGTTTTATTTTATTTTCAACATTCCATATATATCCAACACCATTATAACAACAACTAATATTATTGGTTTTTTTCATATTGATTAAACATGTGGTTGGCTCATTTAATAAAATAGTATATACAATATCCCTTAAAACCACCCCTCCTAAAGTATAAAACCCCCTTTCCATCCTCCCATTCCGTAGTAATGATTTTTTGTATGAATTCACCTTCAATAAATATCACAAGTGAATATCTATGGATTTTACAAGGTTTTAAGGAGTTCCTCTTGAGAATTAATAACCATCACTCTAATATAAATGTCCTCAATCCTCCTCTTTATTTTTTCAAGTCCATTACTTTTATTGTATTTTATTTTTTTGGATTTTATTTTCAATTACATCTATTGTTATATTAAATAGTATTTAATTTTAATTTATTGTTTTAAATGATATTATATTTATTCCATTTCAATTTAGTCTTTTCCTAAGTAGTTATTATTCCAATATAAGGGTTCCCAATACTCCTCATTCCTTTTTTGGGTTCATTATATTTTTTGTATTGTTATTTACATATAATTCCATGATATTTATTTAGTGGTATTATATTCCATTTGATATATTTTATTTAAGATTTTATTTATTACCAATCATTATATATTTTTCTTAAGACACTACTATGCCGAAATAGTGGTCCTCAATCCTCCTCATTCCTTTTTCATGTTCATTACTTTTGTTGTATTTGCTTTTTTTAATCCCCATTCATATACTTCTATTCTATTAATTAATGTGTAAAATATTAAATTGTATATGTTGTAAATGATAATTTATTTATTCTCTCTATTACATATTTTTCTTATGTTGTTATGATTTCTATGTAAGGGTCACACATCCTCCTCTATAACTATTCCTATTCATTACTTTGGTTTTGTTGATTTTTATGATTTCCCTTTTCATATATTGACATTATTTTCATCACATAGTATTATATTCGATTTTAAATGTTGTAAACTAGATTTTATATTTCCATATCATTATATACTTTTCTTAATCCATTACTATGTCAATGAAAGGGTCCTAAATTCTCCTCTTTACTATTTAAATATCATTAATTTTTTGTATATTTTTTTAAATTCCATTTTTTATACTTCCAAGATTCTTATTCCACAGTATTATATTCCATTTGATATTTTTACATGATAGTTTATTTATTATATTTCATTATAGCCTTTGTGAAGTCATTTTAATACATTCCTTATCCCATATCCATAAAACCATTTGAAATCTTTGGAAATGTAATTTTTTTGTTTTCCTAGAAATGAAATCTCAATCTGGATACTACAAGTAGATTTGGTTATCGAACCATTCCACATAGGGGTAAAAAATTGAGAAGGGAACATTAGGATTTGACTTAATCATCACCTGGTGCACAAAAATACTCCTTGATGTATACCTATTTTTGATACTCTTGGGAGATATGATTTGGTTAATTTACAAGCTAGTTAAAAACCACATTGAATAAATTATTAATCATTCCTTAAGTATCGTAGTATTCAAAATTCAAGTATTCCAACTATCGAGATATGTTTACTAATTATTTTATTAGGTATAAATAATTTTGGACCAAATAATTATTTTTTCAAAATTAGAAAATCTTATGATATATATCTCACTATGGAATTTTGATAAGTATTTATGTAGTGCCTTCATTGGACATTATTTCATGTAATATTTTTTAACGCGATGACATTTTTTGGACAATAAGTTATGGGTGGGGATCCAGATTATATATCCCCTCAGTGCTCTTGTAGTTCTCCTGAGACAGATACAATAGGCTAGTGGGAGGACACGTAAAATTTTTGTAAGATTTTCTGGAAGAATACCTTCAATATTTTTTAAGGAATCAAGAATTATGCAATCCCTTCACACTATAATTAGTTATTATTATCCAAGAATTTATTCCTTTTTTGTTTCCATGGATTTATTTATTCTCTCAATTTATTACTGTATATAGTAACTTATTTTTTTATTCAGAAAACCCATCACACTATGATCAATTATTATTATACAATAATTTTTCCACTATTATGTTTTCTATGGATTTAATTTTTCTCTCACCTTCATTTGATTTCACATGACTCATTACACATAATTATTCTGTATTAACAACTTTTGATATACATTATTATATAAGAAACACCCTTAAAGAGCGTCTGAGATTATAATTTATATTTATTACCATGTATTCCACATGGAACCAAGATGAGTACTGAATATGAAAACAAGATTTCAATGATAATAACAATGTTTTCAAATTTTTAAAATAATTTATTATTAGTTTTAATATATTATAAAACTATTTTCTATAATTTTTATTTATATTAAATTGTTTGATCCTATATATTTTGATACATCTTCCATTATAATATAACATCCAGTGGATCTGGGTTATTGGATTCAAGGATAATATTGTTGGTATCAAAGTATATTTTAATAGAAGACATATGAACTAGATTTATAAGAACCTATATAAAACTAATAAGAGAATTATCCTCGATAACAGAGATTAATGTATACTGATTCTTAATTTATGGAATATATAAAATGATATATACATTTTTGGGTAGAGGATATCCTAAAATTTAAGATCACGTATTTTAATACTTTATTTGAAATTTTATATAAAATTTGGGATAATAATTTATGGAATTAGGATTATAGTGTGATAAAACGCATCCTAAAGAAAAAAATATCAGTCCAACACATAATTTATTAATTTATTTTCAAAATGTTTCTGTGGATGATGGTCATTATGTAGATTTTCTATATCTAATAATAGATTTCAATATTTAGGGAAATATAAAAAATTAATAAGGAAACCCCATTTAGAAATATTCATTATCGATCCATTAATATTGCTTTATGAAAATAATTTCAAGATTATATTTAAAACTTTCATATTTGACATACTTCCTCAATGATTTATCCATGATTCCATCCATGTAATTCAAGATTGTGACGTCTTATGGGTTAAAATCACACCTTAGTTGATCCTTTTCTTCTATTTTGGGGTTTGGGATGATTGAGTGTATTAGATGTTGAAAACGGGTTTTGAAGAAAACCTGGAATGTGAATGATTAAGGATAGTTTTAGTTTAACCTTGTTCTAACCATGTGATATTTCTCTATAAGGTTCTTGTGGATCTTTTCCCCGTTAAGTCATGGGTTGAAAAATAGTACGACATGCATGAGAGTAATTTAGGGTGTCTATTGGTTTTCTATGGGTGTCACATGTTGTTAGAATGGTTTTCACAATCCATGTGTCCCCCAGTGAAAATGACGAACCTTATGGATATACTGTATAGTAAGGGAACTCATTTATGCTGCACATTTAGTTTAAACTTGTAGTCAACACCATGAAAACATGTGCCCCACCCCCATGATATTAAAAATTGGTATTTGTATTTTTTTCCCTATGTATTTTTAAATATTAATAAACCTTTAATATCATTTTGGATAATTTTAAATAATCCCATATCTTGGGAGGATGGTCCCCTTTGATTCAAGGTGAAATTACATCATTCTTGATGGATCAAATCCTGGTGTTTTTTATTCAATATTTAGATTTCATTCTTCTATATAGATCTGTACATGATATATTATCATACCATATTTTTGGAACATAATTAGGCTATAATTAAACATATAAATAGATTTATAGTGGACTACCACAGTTTCTTATTGATCTTGGAACCTGAGGACCCGATCTACGCTTCTATAGTTACTATTCTTAAAGGTGAATAGTTCCAACCCTAGTCTTGAGGTAGTTGTTTCTATACAGTGGGGTTATTCTTTGAATTTTCACTAATTAATCTAAAAAACCTTTTGGTTATTCCTTGAATTGAACTAACTTTTTATTTTAATTCATTTCATTGAAAATTAATATTTGTAATTTTATTTCATTAAAAACTGATTTTTGTCACACCGTGTATTTGATTAAATTCTTGAATGTTTGTTTTGATATGGTAATGGGGTTTCATTCACCAAAGTGGATTATTTTGGATTTGAAAATTTTTATCAATTTTTTTCTTATTTCTAAAATGTATTTTGAAATATGTGGAACATTATATACATTGGGTATATTGGGAAAGATACATAGGTGACCATAGTGTTTTTAGAACCACAATGGGTTTCTTTTAGGATATCGATGGAATTTTGTATGACTCAATATTGGTTTATACAGTTGTATAAATTTTTAGACTCTTTTATGTCTATTACATATTCCCATTGGCTAGAGCCCGATACAGTGTGTATTTTCATTTATTGTTTTTTAACACATTATTAATTTATGTTAAGGATCGTTTCTCACATGTTTTTTAGTTGACGTTACATCAAATACATTTTCATGATGGATTATTTAATTTATATGTGTCCACCCGGATAACTTATGGTGTATGGATATGATTTTTTTCATGTATACAATTAATATTCCATTATTTTTCAATATGAATGGATTTCTGAAAAACCAAATGAAATGATTTAAAATTGGAATTGTATTTAAGAAAATCAATTGTAAAATAGTTTTTGTTTTGAAAAATATAACTAATTAATACTTCATATTAAAAATTATAAAAATTCAGTGGTGGCATCATGTTGGGATTTTTTCTCACACACTACTTTTTTCCTTTAACTGGTATATGCTTCTATTTTTAGGGGTCCTGGTAAAGGGAAAAGAATATTTTGGAATGATAAATTATCTAATTATCATTGATTTTATATTAAGATAGTTTCTAGGTGAGAGTTTTTCAAACAGATTGATTAGTGTTATCTAATTCCAACATTTCTAGTTTATGTTTTTTATATGTTGTTTATTATATTCATGATTTTTTTGTAATATTATTAAAAATCACCACTATTATGGGCCTCCTCAGGTGGATATTCTAGTTTACTTGAGTTTATTCATTACAGAATGATATTAAAGGCATCCTAAGATTTATGTGTGTTAAAATTATTGATGTTTGATTCAACGTCTTGGGTAGATAGGACCTAGGGCCCTCACAATTCTAGTAATAAGTGTGGTAGGGTTCCATTATTGCTCACTAACATGCCTAAGATTTAGTTAACATGGTTTGTCAATTTTTTTACAATGTTTATGACTCGGAGTTTCTGGTCAATTGAATTAACTGTATGTGGAGTAGATTTAAATATACATGTTCTTTATTAAATCATTTTTCTTTATTCACAATATATGTGATTGATTTATATTTTTTATGGTTTAACTCATACATTATAATTCATTAGTTTGATCCCATTTTTTTAATATAAAATAGGGATTATTGGTATTTATCTTCCGCTTATAAATAATTCATATGATAAGAGATCATCCATATATGAGATTCAATAATGTGAGTAAAGATATTAATGTGAATCCTATAATTGAACATTCATTTGACGATGTTGTAATATGTACAGTTGATAATCTAGGACAAGTGAGTTTCAGGAAACTAGTATGTGTATTGGATCCTGACACAGATTTTAAACAAAAAATCTACTAATCACTCATGGATAAAAGAGGTCCTAAGAATCTTGGGTGTGCATTGAGAGTGTTGAGAGGATCCTAAAAATCATGAATAATCTTAAGGACCCTAGAGTGGGTTTCACCTCATATATACTCGAGGAATCATGAAGGAGAATGTGGGACTCTATTTTGCAAGATATTTTGGAAGGGGATCTTACCTATATATCTTTCAACAAGACTATCAATTAATAGTTTAACCCAAATATGTTATGTGAAGTTGATAACTATAATTTTCGGACCATAGATAAAGTGGAGCATAAAATTTTGGTGTATTCCACCCATTTTACTAAACTAGTGCATCTAGCACTAGATATATATAATAATTAGTACAAAAGGATCTATACATTAAGTTGGATCTGAGGTTAGATATTTAGTCGGTGTTGATTCTAATGTGCCTTTTGATATCCATGGAGTTGGAATATAAATCAGTTTTGTCTAAGGAAAACATAGCTGGAGCGGCTAGTTTAGTATACATTTGGGTTTTTAGATTTTTTAAAGGGACTGTCTTCTTGGAAGAAAAAGAAACATAAGGGTGGGAAGTTTCTTTGGGAAAAAAATCAAGGAATTAATTATGAAAACACCATAATTCTGTATTCAGTATGAAAGGAATGGTCATAAAAATCCTAACTGTATTTAGGCTCCTAATTCATTTCATGATTATCGATAGTCTAGAGTGATGAATTATTTTAGTGAAAATATCTACTAGGTTAGAATGGATAGATCCAATCTAACCAAGGTTACCATGGTTTATATAGCTGATTCAATGGGAGGTGGTTTTAATTCTCAGGTCAATAGGGATGATCATGTGCCTATAAAAATTATACTTTATATAAATATGTATAAAGTTGTGGAATTAGAATCATAGATAGCTACTGTTTAGGGTATAGTGTTTATGTAATCTTTTTTGGTGTAATATTTGTGTGATATAGGTTTTAATGATTATTTATATCAAATAAGTTCGGTGATGTGTTGGGATTAATATCAAAATATATTCTACCCTTATTGGATAATTGAATGCATTTTAGAATGAGTTCCGAAAAATGTTTCATGTGTCCTATGTGTCGGGTAATAATGGATAACTATGAGGTGGTGTGGGATTATTTAGTACTTGATATTGACATATTTTACATGATAATTGGAAGGGATTAAATGGTGATCATTAAGGACTAGATTGATTTTTATCATCACCTTGTTTAGTTTTTTATCTTCCATTGAGGTCACTCGTGTTTTTTATGGTGAGTGGGATTCTAAATTAGTAAGGCCAGAGCCTATTGTTTCTTTTACTAGTGTTATCTTACTCCATTTTTTGAGATATATTTCTTGATGTCATTTCCCACTATATGTATAGTCCACTTCCCAAATTGGTAAGTACATACCTCATGGTCTTTCAGGATGATTTATCTAGTTTACCACAATATAAATAGGTTATGTTTTCTTTTAACCTTATCCTTGTTATCATGACCATTTATATGTCATATTATCGAATGATACCTTCTATGATTGTACAATATGACATCTTGGTTAAAAATATATAGGATAAGAAGTTTCATTTTCCTAGAATTTCAAAAAACATTTTCACCTTTCAACCATTGTAGGAATGTATATTGGAATCTTAGACACTGTGTTTATTATCAAAAGTTAAATAAACTAACAATTCAGAACAAATCAAATTTTCCAAGAATTGATGATCTTGTATACAAGGTTAGACCGGCCATGTTTTTTTTCAAATATTGACTTTTGGTTATGGTACCAACAGTTTAGTGTCTGAGATTAAGATATACCTATGATATTGAAAAATACCTGTATGATAATTTCATATTATGGCTTTCCCCTATGTATCACTAATACTAATACAGTGTTTACTACTTTGATGGAAGAAATAATTCATCTATTCTTAGACACATTCCTTTTTGTGTTCTGGGATGATATTTTTCTTCACTATAAGACATATGAGGATCGTACAAACCATTTTATAATAATTTTTCAAACATTGAAAGAATTTCATTTATATAGTAATCATTCCAATTGTGACTTTTGGGTCTTATAACTATGATTTCTAGGTAATGTGATATATGATAGGAATATCTTAGTTGATACTAAGAAAATAAATAGTTTTTTGTCCATGTAGAATCCTAGAAATATATTTTAGATCCAATGCTTCTTCGTTTTGGCTGGTTACTATAGACTATATGTTCGGAATTTCATTAAGATCCAATAATTAATTATTTAATTTACATAGAGGGGTGAAAATTTAAAATGGAATGATGAATTTCAGATATATACTGAGGAGTTAAGGGCGAGGTTGACTTAAAACCAATTTTTATTATTCATGAATTAGGTTCCATTTATGATGTTTTCTACATTTCTTATAATATGGGTTTGGGATCTGTCTTGATATCGGGGAAATCGGTGGTGGCCTACTACTCTCACCAGTTACACCATCATGATAATAACTACCCTACCAATGATCACTATTTGGTATCATTTTTTCACACACTCAAAATATGTATTTATTATCTCTTTGGGTACTAGATTATAGTGTATTCTGATAATATGAGCAGGAAATATATTAATACTCAATGGGATTTTAATGGGTGAATAAGATGATGGGTGAAGTATCTTCAGAATTTTGTTTTTGATATTGTAAAAAATCATGGAAATTTGACTGTTCTTTTAAAACCGTTGTGTAGGTAAATACATATACAAGAAATGATATAATAGATTGAGGATTGGTCTCTAAGAGTCTATTTTCTATGATGAGATCAAGAGTTGTAGATTTTGGATGGATGGTGTTCTTCGATTCATTGAAAGTTTGAAAATCCTTATTTTAGTGATTTCAAATAGAAATGGTTACTGATCTGGAGTCAAAATGCTATTTTAAAATCCATTATGGTGGGTAGACTATTACAGAATGGTGTCATTCTCCCATTGATGATTTTTTCCTTCTCTAGTTGGTTGGTTATTCTAATTTCTCTGATGAAAGAGTTTAGGGGCATGGGAAAGTGGTCATTTTGGTCAATACCTAATGGTGATACCATGTTATATTATGACATGAAAAAGTAGTATGTGTCTCCTTGGATGAGGTGATAAATTGGATATTTTATTTCATAGTGTCTCACTTTTTATAAAATTGAGGTGGAACACAAGAGACATGATGGTTTGTTGAAACCCTTTCCCATTCTGGTATGGATGTGGGGTGACACATACATGGAATTAAACATTAGTTTTCTAGGTAATAGTATTGGTAAATATTTGATTTAGAAGGCTATTCACTAACTCTGTAATTTTAATCATTTTTTCTTTTTTAGAACATAAAGGAAGTTGAATTTTTTGTGGAATTGTACGTCTGATAGTTTGAGAGGCATCATGTAGTTCCCTCAATGGTTATATCTATCAGGGAATGAAGGTTAACATCTGGGATATAGTATGTTTTATATGAGGTAATGGGTTCCTATATGAAATTAAGAATGGATTATAATCCATAATTGGATGGATCGACCGAGAGATCTATACACATTATTTAGAATATTCTAGAGGATTGCATGCATTATTTTTTAGGATCCTGGAAGAAGAATTTTCATTTGGTCAAAATTTTCTATAATAATTTTATTATGTGTTCATTAAATTTTGGGATATTTAATTTCTTGAATATGAGGCAATGTAGATCTCATTCGGGATGGGATGTGTTGCGAGAGAATTATTGTTTGGTTCAGGTCTTGTTTTGAAGATGATGGAATATGTGAAGTTGTTTTGGAATAGATTTTTTATAGCACATATCCATTAGAAATTTTAGGTTTCCCATCATCATTGTCCATTAGAGTATTTTTTTAGTGATTTTTTTAGATTTTCACCTTTATTTGGATATTTCTGGTTTAGTAAGAAGGATAGTTCGGAACCATGGTCTTTTGGCCCCATTTTGATCATGGAGCCACATGGAATGGTGTTATATCAGTTTTAAATACCATCTCCCTAGAATTTAAATCATTATTAGTTTCGTGTTTCCAAAATAAAGAGGTACCCCTTTGCTCCTTTCCAAATTATGGGATAGAGGATGTTGATATTAATATCAATAACATCGTTGTTGAGTAACCACTTCAGATTTTGGATCAACAACATCAGATACATCAAGATAAAAGGATTACATTTATATGGGTACTACAGTGGTGTACATAGGATATCCATGAAACATGGGTTTGAGAATCACTGATGAGGAAATAATGACCATCTCTCTCTATAGTTCAAGGATATTAAGTACCATCAAGGGATGTTTAGGGGTTAATTTTGACATGATCAGGTCCATAGGTTTTCCTTTTTCAATCTATTGTCTTTCAATTATAAGGTTTAATAATATATGGGTGATCTGAAATACTAAAAAGGATTTTTTGATGGAACATTGTTAGTTTAACCATGTAGTTACTATGTTTATACCATTATGAGGTTCTAATGGAATTTTTCATTTCATGATCATAGTTATTGAAATTATGAAACATTCACATTAAAATGAGATGGGTTTCAAGTAATTTGTCCATGGTTTTACGATACCACATGTCCCTTAGAAAAAACTATTCATCCCTAGATAGAAAAGTCTTTAGGGGTTCATGGTTAAGGTAAATGGTTAGTTTTAATGTGTTTTCTTCCTAAAGAAATAGTGTGACCCCATTTTTTATAGATAAAATGTTTTATTTCACCCTTTTTACCTGGTCCATTTTGAATTCTAGTCACCCATATTCTTATTTATGTTCATCCTAATCCTTACTTATCCCTTTGTGGGCCTATCCCCTTAGAGTATAGGTTGTATTACATTGTTCCAAGTATATCAAATTAAAGTATATTCCACTCATGATTTGGTTTCCCCACTTATTAGGGGATCTATGTTATATCTATTTATCATCACATCTTATTTTAACCCAATTTGAAGGTAATTAAAAATACAATTGGTTTGATGAGGATTGAAATAGTTTCATATGGATCTAGGATTTTCAGTACCACATCATCTCTTCTCTATTTTTTATTGGTGATTGTGAATAGTTTACCTCTGTTCATGAGATATGTGTTTCTGTATAATGGTTTATTTCAATAAATTATATATATTTCTTGTAAAATTTAATTAGGTTACTCATTAAATTTATTTTATTAATTTTTTAAATTTAATTCATGGATATTTGAATGTTTAAAAAATTATTTTCCCTAAAAAAAGTTTCTCACCCCAAGTGATTGATTAAATTCTTGAATTATGTTTTTGTTTTGGAAATGGGTTTTCAAAAAGAAATGTGGATTGTCTTCGATTTGAAAATGTATTCTAAATATTTATCATAGTTTTAAAATCAATTTAAAAAAACATGGAAAATTTGGAACATTCAGTGTGTTGAGAAATAGTCCTAAGTGACCCTAGTGTGTGTGTCACCTCTATGGGTTACATTTAATATATCGATGGAATATGGAAGGACATGATATTGGTTGGTGCAAACATATTATTTTTTAGAGTATTTTATGTCTAGTATGTATTCCCACCAGCTAGGCCCCAATATGGTGTTCTTTTTCATTTTTGGTCCTTTATCTCATAATGGATTTATTTCATGGTTATTTGCTCAAATTGATTCACACGAGGATGTATTACACGATTGTGCGTGATGAATTATGTCATGGTTATGTGTTTACATAGATACCTTATAGTGTATAAATATGTATTCTTATTTTATCTCCTGTAATATTTTTACTATTCAAATTGTAAATATGAAATGTTTTATGAAAAAATGAATATGATTTAAATTTTTTTTTTGGATTTTTGAAAACTCATTGAAAAACTATTATTGATTTAAAAGATAGAAATTTTTATTTTGTTGACATTTTTCAGTTTATAGAATCAATGGTGGTATCCTACTGGCCTTTGTGGACACAAAAACAATTTTACATTATGAGGTTGTAGATGTTTTCTTATAGGATCTAGTTATAGGTAAAAGCATCTTATTTGATTATTTATAATCTTGTTGTCACAACATTTTAATCAGGATGATTATAAGGTTATATTAGTTCACATGAACACTTTTTGGTATTTTCTGATTCATACTTTTCTAGTTTATCCTATTTGGATTGGTTTTCATGGATCAGGTTGTATTTTTTCCCCTTTTTTACAATGGTTGTTTGTCTTATTGAATTATATTAAAGGATTATTTCCATTTTCTTATCGCACCTCAATACGATGATGGGATTTCTCGAGCTCCTTGTCAAGATGAGATGGGTTTGTTCATTAAAATTTATATAATATTCATTTGGATAAATGATGTAGATGAATTTTAAAATATCATGATGTACCATTATGATAGATGAACCCTTACTCCTCAAATGAAATGGTAATCGAAAAAACTCAACACCACACTAAAGGGATGAATAATGAAAATAATTAAGCCTTGAATGTGGTATTTAGGGTTTTCTCATCCATAAAAAATAATAATAATTTTTAGGATGAAATTTATTTAATGGGTAGAATGTAACATCATGAAATTTATAATGAGTCTTTTTTATGATTTACATTTATAAATTTAAACATATATTCTAAATAATTTTTTTTCACTGAAAACATTAAATATAAAAATATTATTCATTTATATTATATAATTACATTTTATTCAATGAGAATAAAAATTAATTTATTAAATTGGATTATGAAAAACAATTGATATTGGGGATAAAAACAACTTTTTTCTTCTATAATGACCATGAGGATAAAAACAATTACCAAAAGATGTTATGGACACACCAATATATATCAAAATATTTTATTCCTTACATACGATTTCCACCCTTTTTATATATACACCACTTCTATTAAATATATGATTCTTTTAAATATAATGATTTATTTGATAATTCCATTCCTTTTACTAAAATAATTATTTCCAAATAATCATAGAAGGATAATTAACATGTTTCAAATTATATTTTCAATAAGGGAATATTTTAGTCATTAAGAATAATAAATTTATTATACGATCAGACCCTATAAAATTCCCACTATTTTCATAATGAGACACACAGAAATACTATTACACATTATAATAACATTAAAAATTATGCATAAATATAGAAAAGTACAACAAGGAATAGTATATGGATATACACATTGATGAATAGTACAATCACTAAAAAACTCCATCATATTTTAATCTATTAAGTGGATAAAACATTCTTGGAAGATCATAAAAAATGAAGACAACTGTTATGAAAATAACATACATTATCAATGTATATAGAATAACATTTTTATGAAAATTATTGAGTGGAAATGTAATAATTGTGGTGTAATTATAGGGAAATGATTCATTTGTCATTATAATTTTATTCCAATATAGTTGATCAAAATCATCAACATTATTCATCCGGACTATTGGTAATTATTATAATTTTAATGTTGATGCAATAGTGGGACATACATGATAACTTTAATATTAAAATATAAATTTTTTATTGGGGAATATTAATATTTTATAATATGATTATGTTTTATGGTAAATTTTTATGTTTTAAAATAAAACTCATTTTCAATAAAAAAAAATCATATAAAACACTTTAAAATGAAAAAAAAATTAATGAAGAGATTAAAAAATATTATAATTGTCTGAATGATTATTTTTAAATTAAATTTTCTAAGTTATAATAAATAATGAATTTTAATTATGATTTATAATTTTATTATGCACAGAATAATATATATTAAATTAAATTAAATTTTTTACTTATAAAATAAATAAAAATATTTGGGTGATTCTTTGGAAATATTTATTTAAAGATGATTATTTTGTGAAAAAGTGGATATTTTTACATTACAAAGCACTAGGATTTTATAACATCATTATAAGGTAATCATGACAAAAATATAATTAAAAAATTCGTTAAAATAAAAACACCTCAAATATGAGTACAAATAATTATTTGAAAAAAGATTTTTTTAATTAATTTTTTTGAAAAAATTAAATATTCTAAATAAAAGTTATCTTTTGTTTTTTTCACTAATTGAGATGTCTTGGGGAGCGTTAGTTGGTATTCCATGGACATCCAATTACATTACCCCAATAATTAATAGTTTATACATTTTTTTTAATTTAAAAATATCATAAGTGTTTGGATAATATATTGAAATAAACTATATATAAATTCATAAAACAACCCATCATAAATTATAAATAAAAAATTTTTCCCTCTTCAAATTAAACACCAATGAATTTGATCATGTTTTCTCTCCCAATAGAATTAACCAAATTCCTTATAAGGTTTTTGTAATTTTATTTGGAGCCCCCCATAAATATATAAATCATCATTTAAGGAAGGGTTCCTCAATTCTCTTATTTATATTTTCAAGTTCATCACTTTTATTGTATTTTAATTTATATAATTTGCATTTCATATATAGATATTCCTTTTATCCAATTTTATTATATTTTATTTTATATGATGTAAAAGATATTTTATTTATTTCTTCTCATTATATACTTTTTCTATTCCTTTTCTATGACGAAGTAAGGGTCCTCAATCCTCCTCATTCCTTTTATAAGTTCATTAATTTTATTGTATTTTCAATTTTGAATTTATATTTAATGTAAAAATATTCTTTTTGTTCCATAATAGTATATATTTTTTATGATTTAAATGATAAATATTCAGTCCCACTCAATATATCCTCTTCCTATGTAATTACTATGGCCCTCAATCCTCTTAATTCCTTTTCCATGTTCAGAACTTTTGTTGTATTTTCTTTGTTTAAATTTCCTTTCCTTATACTACAATGATTGTTATTAAATGGTATTAAATTAAATAATATATGTTTTAAATTTGTTTATATTTATTCCCTCTTAATATATCTTTTTTTATGTTGTTACAAGGAAAAAGTAAGGGCCCTCAATCAATCTCTTCCATTTTTTTCATGTTCATAACTTTTTTATTGAATTTTTGGAATTACCTTTTATTATATTCCAATGATTCCTATTATGTGGTATAATATTCCATTAGATATGTTTTAAATTAAGGTTTATTTACTCCCCATAATTATAGAATTTTCCAATTTTGTTATAATGTAAAAGTAATGGATATTAATAAATATATTTCCTTATTCAAGATTGATACTTTTGTTGTATTAATTTTTTGAATACTATTTTCATATAATTTTATTATTTTTATCCCATTTTATTAAATTACATTGGATATTTTATAAATGAGATTTTATTTATTCCATCTCATAATATATTTTTTCATTTTGTCATAATGCACATAATGTTCAATAGCTATAAAATAATTTGAATGCTTTGTTAAAGTGAAATGTGTGTGCTTTTCAATAAAATGAAATAATTATATGGATACTATAATGGGGATTAGATATTAATAAAATATATCTAGGGGGAAAACCATGTAAATGGTGAATTAGGATTTCAATCGATTGTCACCTGACATACAAAAACATGCCTCACTACACACCTGGTGTAGCACTCTGGGGGATATTCCATTGTTAATTTACAGGCTCTTTACAAAACCATTTTTTAATTTATTCATCATTTCATTTGAATTCTATATTTTTAAATTCATTTTTCTATATAACATGGTATTTTTATTAATTCATTTATTTTTGGATAAAATATTGGGTACTATATAATTTGTCATACTAGATAGGAAATACATGTAAGATATTACTCATTGAGGAATTGTACTAAGTGTTTCTGTTGTTCATTAATTGAAAATTATTCTGTGTAATATTTTATAGTTTAATGGAATTCCATGTACATAAAATGATGGGTGTGTCCCAAAAATATATATCCCCAGAATTAATAGCTAGGTTTCTTGAGAAAATTATGATTGGGTAGTGGGATAATCCTTATCCTTTATGAAATAATTCTTGTAATTAAACGTGGATATTTTTTTAAGACATCGTGATTTATAAATTCCCATCACATAATTATTATATATTATTTTTACAAATTTTATTCATTATTATGTTGGCCATGGAATTATTTATGCCCTCAATTTCTTATGTTTTCGCATAACTTAATTAATTCAATCATTTTCCCCATTACACTATGAACATTTATTATTATCCTATCATTTATTTATTATTATATTGGATATTTATTTAATTATTAACTCATTTCTACTTTATATTTGATGAGTTATTTTATTTTTCTATGTGAGAAATTATATATTTATAATTCTATCGCCTATAAAAACCACCAAACTAGGCATCTTATAACACCATATATATTACATCCATTTTCCCTCCATTGATCCTAGATGAGTAACGACGACTAAAAATGGAATTCAAGTGGATTAATAATGTTTTTCTGTTCCCAATGATATATTTTTAGTGTGAATGTAATGTGAATAACATTAATATAAATTGTTTTTTATTCTATTAAATTATTTGATCAACTATATTGTGATATGTTTTTCATTTTTTTGAAATATAAACAAGATCAGGGGTACTGGATTCATGGTCAATATAATACATCTCTATTTGGGTTAATGTATAAACACAATAGGAATGACCTTTTATCCTTTTCAGGTTGTGTTATCTATTAGAAGTTGGATTCAGTGCCTCATGCAGGAAAAAATCATCTTGAATACTAACTATTAATAAAAAAATATGTGATTGATGTTGAACTATATTAAAGGATTAAATACTAACTTTCATGGAATAGAATTTCATTATTTTCTTAGATAAGATGATATTTGATGTCCTGAACTCTAATAAAGTGATCTGGAAAAAAAGAAATATATTATCCTATTACTATCATTCATGATGAATAAATGTTTTTTTCACACATCAGGGATTTGTGGAAATTTTTCATTACTTTTTTCATGATTATTCACATTAATGTGATCAATTTTCTCTTTCACTCTACAACATTATTTATAAATTACTTTTTCCCCCTATATCATCAATTCTCATTAATGTTATCATATTTTCAAATCTAGTTATGTGTTATTCTAGATGTCCTTTTTATTTCCAATTCCATACACCAAAAAATAAGCGTTATAATACTTTTTACTAATTTGGGTTCTCAAAAAAGTTTTTTCATAATATTAAAATGTTTTCCCTTTCTTATCATTATAATTTATTTTCCACTCTTTAGAATTGATTTTGAAATTATTTAATACCTTTCTTTCATCCATGAGGTAAAATTTTGAGGATATAACTTCCAAAATGATGGGATATGGTAAAATCCTCGCTAATGTTATAATAAATAATATTAATTTTTTATTAATATTCAATAATTATATTTTCTAGAGTGGTATTCATTATAAGTATATCATATAAATATCGAGATAGAAGGAAAATGATTTATATCTAAGAATAATGGGGTTTCAATAATTATTTGGTTTTACATAAATGAATGATATAGAAATTATTTAACATTAATTTTTAAAAAATAAAATTAATTTTTAAAATTATCAATTCAAAATTAGTATTTTAAGAATTGTTGAATTTTGTTTTCGAAAAGGTAATTTTTTTAATAGTGGAAAATATTATTTTTTTTATTTAAAATATACATTTATTTCCATGTATTAAGAGGTCACAAAATATTTTTCATCAGTTTTAAATTCTCACTTGTTCTATATAATAAACAACGTTAAAATAAATTTTGTTTGGATAAACATTATCTGTGAATTTGGTATAAAAACATTTTAATAATTAAAAATTCATTTCGCATGAAAATATATTTTTCCTTACATATTGCGAGTATATTTCTAAATTAAATTATAAAAAAATAATTAATAGATTCTTATGAAATTGATCCTATATTTGTTATCAAAAGGTACAAATTTTGTAAATATTTTCATTTAATTTTTTTCAATATCAATAGAATCATTAGTAAATATTGTTCATCTTAGTAAGGGTAAATCGGGCAATGATGGATTAAAATATTATTATAGAGAAAACTGTCTCACACATGTGATTTTAATCTTTTTAATAAGTGGGGTTTTAACATGATCATATAATTTTTGATGTTATGAAATTTTTGATCAATTTTTCTTTGAAAATGAAAAAAATATCATTTAAGTAAATAAAATTAAAAAATATCACTCTCTTGATTTTAAATATATCTTATATATTATCCTAGGGATAATGAAAAATTTAAATGAATATTAATGTTCATTTATATATTAATAAAAACAAATATGGTAATGTTTTTATTTTTTTGTTATCAAATTATTACATTAAAATATTGGAAATCATTGACATAATGTTTGTGCAAGTAGTATAAAAATATTGTAAATTATTTTCAACACATAAAAGATATATTTTTTATATTTAATTATCATTTCATTTGAACTAAATAGAAAATAGAAATATATATTTTATTTATACATTCATTATATTATAATAATAATTCCCCCATGTTCTTTTTTATGTCATATAATGTGAATAGTTATTAAAATGACATTAATAACATTCCATGTAAAAATATATTATTATATTATTTAAATGTAAAAAACTATTTCATGACATGATTTATGATTATAATTGGTTATTAATTTCCTAAATTTTCAATTTATTTTCAAATTTATAACATAGTTTTAGATTCATAAACATTTTATATTTATAATATTGTTACCACCGTTAAGATTAAAAAATGAACAGAATGTTTAATACGTATGATATAATTTAAAAAGAAATATACACCTGTAAAAATTTTAATTCATGATTTTATTAAGATTATTACCTCCTTATGTTTTTATCCAAGTTATTCTTTACCAATATTTATTATTTTGACTAAAAATATAGAATATTATTTTTTGTATTTCAAAAATTTCCCCACTCGTATCTTATAAAAAACAACCCATATATTCACTTATTCATCCTTATGACTCATTTGGATCTTAAACTAAACTCCAAAATATATTACTAACATACCATACAACATCCTAGAGGTTTTGGTTTGATGAGAAAAAAATCTTGGGAGGATTTATATAATAACACAAAGAGGTTGTGTAAATAAGAGGTATAATTATTAAGCAAGAATTTTAATTTTATTTATTCTTATAAATTATTTAATTAAAATTATATCCTTTTCAAATAACATAAAAAATTAATTACATACACTAATATGTTATTATAATAATAAAATAATTTCAATTCACCCCATTTTCCATGAATGGAGAATGAATCCATCTTTCGTGTCTACGGATGACAACCGCTTCACAAACCGGTTTAATTTGTTTTCAATCACCTCTTCTCATGGATTATCACAATTAATATTTTAATATATTTAAATAAAATATTAACAAAATAATTATCATTCTATAAAGATAATTTATCATCTATTTTTATCCCATTCCATCCATTGAAAAATATTAGCATTGTTCGTGCATTCAAATGTATGACCATCTCGACAACGCCATGTGATTAGTATTTAATCACTGCAATACATGGATGGAATAGAAATGTTTATTTAATGATCTGATAAAAAATTTATGATATATTAATCATTATGTAATTATAAAATTTCTTATATCTTATTTCCCTCACGCTTCGTGAAAAATTAAAACATTACAGATTCAAATGTACGAATTACCATTTCTATGATTGTAGACTAATTCATTTTTCATATATATATTATATGTTTGTTTTTAAAATAATAAATAACGTATAAAAATGATAATTATTTAATTATTACATTCATGTAGATGATCTATTATAGACCACATTTACCATGTTCAACATATCAGAATCCTTTTGAAATTAAGAACTGAACATCCTCAAAACACCCAAAGTTTGATTAACTGATTAAATAATTAAATATTTCTTTAAAATATATGAAATAAATTGATTTTTATAGGTTTCTAAACATGAAAAAATAATTATTAAATAAAATAATACATATATTATTATTTCAAAGATGTTAAAGGACATACAATGAAAATCTGAACTCGATGCATGGGACATCCTTTCCATTACACTTCATTATGAAATATTATAATTTAACACACCATAATCATCATATGTGGTTTATATAATTACCTTTATCATGTTTTATAGTTAATTATTTATAAATAATAGATTTTTAATAATCAA
Source organism: Viscum album (assembly GCA_963277665.1). NCBI lineage: Eukaryota > Viridiplantae > Streptophyta > Magnoliopsida > Santalales > Viscaceae > Viscum > Viscum album. The sequence continues at coordinate 1,145,621,355 of OY728121.1, read as the reverse complement.
TTCATGTTGTTTCATCTAAGGATATTTGATTTTAATGTTACCAAATTGTAAAGGATTTATATTTTAATTATCATCAATGAGACATGATTTAATGTTTAACACCTAATTTAGTTTTTATGAAGTATATATTGGCCTTTTACAAGTTATTTCAAGAATCTAAAAAACATTTTAAAATTTTATATTACAGTAAATATTTTTTTATTCTAAGTGATTTTACTTGAGTGTTATCATGTTGTAAAAGATCGTTCATCAATTTATCTTCATTGTGGTATGTTTTAATGTTATGATACTAATTTCAACTAATTTTTATACATATTAAGGATTTTAATTTTTATCTAATGAATTATTCACACATAATAATATTTTATATGATGATATAAATTACAAAATTCCAATATATATTACTTGGATATTACCGTGTGATATGGGACATGATAACTAAATTTTTTAATGTAAAATACTAATAATTCATTAACTATATTATGAAATGATTAATTGTGCAATGAACTATTTTTTTATATTTTTTTATGTCCAAACTTTTCTATATTATTATTTTTTTACAAACATTCACTATATGGATTATTTATCACTTGAAAAATGTATGATATTTAAAAGGATTTTCTTTGTCTCAATCACATTTTATATAGAATTCTTTCATATTGTGCACAATAATTTATTCGAATTGTGTCATTAATACTACATGAATGAATTATGAAATATTAATTCATGTTATTCATGGGATTTTAAAATATATATCATATCCATTATATTAGTTAATTTTTATTTGAATTTTTCGAAAGCGATAAAGTATTTAGGTTACAGTCAACTTTCTTTACAAGATTGTTTATATTCACGGTTTATTTTGTGAAATAAAATGATCTTATTTTCTTGAACCACATATTTTTCATTCTCTGAGGGTTATGTATGTGGTTTATAATTTTGATTTCCATTTTATAAAATGTTGATTAATGAAGTACCGATAATGTTTTGTGAATGTGATTCTAATCATAAATTTTTTTGATCGTTAATCAGTATATTTTCTATCAACTTTTTTTAAAACATGTTCAATATAGTTATTTTACAATAAAATTATTTAATAATAGTATTTATTATGATTATTGAACTTCAAATAATTTTTTTGAAAAAGAATGTTGTATTTTATTTCCTCATTAATAATTTTTTCTGACATTTTAAAAAATATTGAAAAGAATATTTATTTTTAAAATTTCTAAGAATATCAAAATTTATCTTCTCCACAATCATAATATTTATTAAATAATAGTTTATAAGATTCCAATTTTATTTTGAATTAAAAATATATTCACAATATTTTGTAAATTAAATATTTAAAATTTCATTTTAAAACGAGAAGATGTATTTTTTTCAAGAATGTATTAAGGGTCATTGTATAGTATTTGGATTCATTAATGACATCAGACCTTTATTTACATGTGGTCCAATGGGGATGTGTTTTTATGACAACTTTATTAGTTTTTCTGTAGGTGGTCTATAAATGAATCAAATATATTTTCTGGGAACTCATATCTTTTATAAGAGTATATTAATCTATGAAAGAACAATAAATATTGTTATGTTGAAAAATGAAAGATTTTATCTATTATCTTTTGGTTTTGGTTATTGTACATTTATTATAGTTATGTGTGAGGTAGATATAGTGCATGATGATTGGTGATCCTGATATATCTCACCGATGTATTGGGCAAAAGGATTGAGTTAACTAAATAGAGGTTAACCCTATTATAATGTTGTAATTTACCCAGTATGTTATTCATTATATTTGATGGGTTGTAAAGGACACAATAAAGGTAATATTAAAATAATGTTCTATGTTAATATGATGATTCATTTATACTTAAATCAAGTAATATATAATGATTTTCATAAGTATTGATATCACATGGCTCGTGATTTTTTACTTATATGAATCCAGTATTATGTTAATGTTTTATGCCATGTCTTATGATTTATGATTCTGGTTATGATGGGTATGAATTATATTAAGTTATTATCGTGCACATTTATTATGTCATCATACCATTATTTCATATTATTCATATTATTAAAATTCTTTTATTAATGGTTATGATTACACTTATTGAGAATTTTATCTTTCCCTTATTATGATTCAATTTCTACATTTACGAAGAATGTTTTTATATGTGATATGCCTAGTTTGGTTACTTGAATTGGAGAACATTATTAGTGAAGAAGATTACATTTCAATGGAATTTCTGTTTATGAATTAAATCTTTTATATAATATTTTTCCTTATTCAATAAAAATATTATCATAAATTTTCATTGGGTATGTATGTTTCATAATATTTTAGTTCTTTGTCATATGTGGTGGATGTGTAGAATCTGGTGACATTTATTTGTATCAGATATGGAAATGTGATGATTAAGATTTAATCATTGTATTTGGGAGTGTGGGTGAAATTATATTATATATATAATGGTAATAAAAACTAAATTGTAACATAAATATTCTGCTAAAATAATAATATAATAAAAATATATTATATTCATCTATTAATTGTTCTATGATATTGTTTGGACTTATTTAACCAACTAGTTGAATAATTCAATAAAATTATATCATTTATTTCTAAGAGAATTTATATTTTGGTAATATATTATTTATATAATTAAGAAACTAGTTGTTTTTACGATGTCAATATTAAAATATAACTCTTTATTAATAAAAACATCCTTCATTCACTATACATCGTTAAAACTTTCTCACCACCAAATTGATTTTTAATTATCCCAACCAAAAAACCCATATAATTATATTATAAAAACACAAATAATACAAAAATTTCAATTGATGTACCTTATTTTATATATGAATGATGAAATTTGGGATAAAAATTAATAAAAATATCGATATTAAAAATCTCGTAAAAAATCAATATTATTCAAACATTATATAAAAATACAAAATTACTAACTAATAAGGGTATATAAAATAGATAAAAATTATTTTAATAAAATATAATATGTATGATAAAGGTTTAAAAATTGGGGATTGAAATATATTTTTAATATGAGGTCATAGAACATTTTTACTATGTAGGAATTGAGGTAAACAGTTCTCTAGCTCAAATTTCATTTCAGGAGACATATTTTTAGATGTGAAAAATAATACATTTAATATGGTGTGAGTCAATACTACATAAGTTTTTTTACATAATCATTTTATTTGAAGATACTAATTGTGTACATCCATTATATTTCATTTGATTCCAAATAAACAAGTATTGATATGGGATTTGGTTAAAATATTACTCAGGCCATAATGGTTTTTCATCCCAAATTCCTCCATTTGATCCACGATTATGTATACACCATGATTCTAATTGTATTGTGTATTTACTACCCCATAATTAATCTTTATTATAATGTCTCCAAACTACTTCACCTTCTTGGGATTGAGCCTTTTGCCTACGTGACTTTAGAAATTCCTCCCTACACACAAGTGGATATAGACTAGTAATGAGGGAATATAGAATATAGTTGCGAGACTATATCCTCCAGTAAATTTTTTTAGAGAAATTTGAAAATAATATAATATTACATGAAATATTTTAGACAATAATAATAAATAATCAGAAAACTGAAGCAAATAAATGAAAAAAATAAATACTAAAAATAATAATATAAAAATGTAACATGGAGATGATTGTATCTATATGACATACTGAATGACATATAGATAAAATACTATGTATAGACCAATAACGAATCCAAATAACTCGGTACCAAAACCCATGTCGGTACCATCTCTAATCTCTATCCCATGAAACTAGCTAAAAATCAATAATATGCTCCCTTTACCATGTACAAACATGCATCTGGGAAATCCATTTGGGTACCAAATTGTGGCACATCCCGGATGTTAGTAAATCTTAATATATCGACACCCCCAAGTCAATAAAATATAGTCTGAGAAATATAATGTATCTAATAATAAAATAATAGGGAATTTATTCAATAAATTAATAATTCTTGTGAAATAATCACATTGACCCTCAAGTTCCAAGGTGACATTTGGGGCTAACCAAAACAAATTTTGGTGTTCTAAGTGATTTTTCTTTCCTCATAAGGTTCTTCCAACCTTAGGAATGATCTCTCAAACTGTGTTTGATTATGATACAATTTGTTAATCAAAAAAATTATAATTAAATAATTTATTATGAACATTTTCTATCTAGAATCTCTCCCAGGGTTATTAGTGAATGTGCATCTCATCCTCGGACAACTGATATGATCATATACACATCCCTCCAGATTTATGTACCTATGTCCCTAACCCTTAATATGTAAAAAAATCCATAAACCAAGACCTCAAGAATCGATATAAATCATGAGTCATATCAATAAAATTTTGACATTACAATAAAAATTCCACCCTCAATTAGAAATCACATCGATGTCACATAAACTCAAAATCTATGAAATAAAAAACACAAGGCCAATAAATTCATGGGGTTTCATATTTACATCTAATGTAAACATATTTGAATCATCTATTTAACATTTATAATCCAATAAAATACATGGTGTGTTATATTTACATGTTATCTAACATTAACATGCTATGTATTTCATAATTTATGACTTACATTGAAAAATGTGTTTCCTCTAATTCAAATAACCCTACTGAATCATTACAGGGCCTAATCCCTTATCATGTTGTGTATTAATTTCACATCATGAAAACATTTCATTGAATATTCCCAATGGTAGTTACAATTCATCTATTATTCACATGGCGTGTAAGTGCCCTACTTATATCTTGAATCCCAATATATTCAAAAGAAAATGAACCACCTATAAATTTTTCTAAACTCATAATAAAACCTCATAATCCATTTTTACACATTTATAGGTGGACTCCATAAATTCATTAAACATAGATACACTAAATATTGGTCATTTTTCAAAAGAAATCTCTCCATCATCAAAAGGAACTTGACCACCAAGGATCAAAGACAATTGAAAACCAAAACATACATTATTTAACATAATTATAATAGAGGTACATACCTAAAAATGAAAAGATATTACAACTTCCCCACCCTATAACAAATCATCCACAATCTACTATAATAATCACTATTGGGTATCAAAAAATATGTATTGCAATAGTGCCCACATGTCAGACTCCATCTCCCTGATCTCCTCTTAACCATGCCTCTATAAAGATATGGAAGGGCTAATTGGTATGTTTTAAGAATAAGCCTTCCCACTCAATCAAACTTTTTGACAAACCTAGGTTCTTTATTTCTTTGTTTCATGATAATATATTTCCCCAACCTTGGTGATACAAAAAGGACCATCAATCATGAATCTCAAACTCTATAAATTTTCTCTAATGGTCAATATATAAAATCTTCCTACTATTTGCAATCACTGACAAAACCCTAATAAAAAACCTTTATAGAAATCACACACATGAGATATGGTCCAACAAGATCTAAACCACCTACCTCTAACAAAAAAAAAAGAAGAAACGAATGACCAAACATAAATATCATATAATTGTTCCATTTGGATTTATTACTATAATATATTATTTTATTAAAACTCTTCATGTTCCTTATGATATTCCAACAAACCAAAAAATTTATAAAAGAAGGATCATAAAATTTTATTCAGAATTAGAATAGTTTTCTCATATTGACCATCAATCTACGGATAATACATTTTAATCTAAAGACCCTATAATCCAAATTACTTTGTTTTACCCTTCTAGAATTAATATTTTATGCGAGAATACATATCTTAAATGATAATAATAAAAATATTTTAAAACTGATCTATCTCACTCATGTTGAGACTACACATATCATCAACCCTAAGGGTGTCCGTAATTGGAAAAAAGTGGTCTAACTATGTATGTCGATCAGAAATAACCCTTAAAATATCTTTATTTTTTTGGTGTCCAAGGTATTCATTTTATAATATCCATGTTCGGATTATCCCACATCCAATCTAAAATGGGAAGTGGAAACAATAGCTTAGAAAGACTCTAATGCTTGCACATTACCTTCATACCAGTGAAACATATCTTAAAGAATCCCACTACCTCATTCAACTTCAATTTCCACCAATTCTTTCTAAATAGATCATGATACATCATTGTAGAATTAGGATTTACAAACTATCATGCATCATTAAAGTCACTAATTGTCTACCCACACTGACCCGTAAAAATGCATACTCATCAAAGAAAAAGAAGAATTCCTCTGCCACCTAGAGACCATCTGATTGGTGTCACCCCACCACATATGATATCCCTCAGATTAAATCCCCTCAAACATGATAATTACATAATTTTGATCTGGTAAAAATTTAATGGTATAAATGAAGTTAAAATAAGATATAATCATCTCTGAGACTCATAAACATCAATATTTATTTCTAAAAGGAGTGTTATCAGCCATAAGACATCAAAATATTCAAAAACATCCTTTATATTCATGTTCCAAATAAATCACCAGTAATGGAGTTACACTTTCCCAGAGTATAGTCTACCTCCAAATTGAATGAATGAAAATAATCAAGACACATACTACACTAATGATTTGATTCTCACTAAGAGAAGATGAAATTAAGTATCTTTTGGTCCAGGATAACCACAATCATTTTACCATGAAGATAGTGTCTCCAAAATCATAAGGAGTGTTCCACTGCATCTAAGTATAGATAGTTAGTATGATAAATTCTCCACCGAGACCCAAAATTTCTAGAGGTATAAATGATGACACATTCATCCAACATCAAAACTTCTCTCAGTCCATGTTTGAATGGATCAAAATACATATAATATTTCATGACCAAACCCTAACCAGCACTTATTCCGCAACAACCCCATGCTTGACTCCATGGGCCAGGGGTGGCGACATGCTTCAAAAGGCCTATCCTAAATGAGATGAATTTCCCTAATGTATTTACACTCAACCAGATAACCATATCAACGAATCAGTGAAAAGGAATAATAATAAAAATATGAGACAAATATAATGTAAACTATTCAAGAAGAATATCTAGGTTGTAAATAAGTATTGATGTGAAAACTGAAAAGTAAAGGGGAAAATACACACCCAACAAGAAATATGTCCAAACTTGAAGAAACCATGAAAGTAAACTATTGAGAGAGATGAGCTCATGTGGATCAAGCTACGACCATGGTACATGGTCCACAACACCTAGTTTCCCTATGTTCCCCTATACTCACTACAAACCTATATGTTCTATACATAATATAGGAAACGTGTTGGAGAATCCATGCATGGGTATGTATATACATACCTAGTAAGACACCACAAAATATGAAATGGGAGAATTAAATAAAACAATAAGATTGTAAAGACATTATATAGTAAATAGGATGCATCTTAACCAAAATCATGAGAAAAAGTACCCTCTCCCTAGAAAAAGGGCCTCAACATGGTTTATAGGTGGAATACAGAAAGATTATTTTCTACCCATGGAAGGAGAGAAAACACATAATACCCAATGAAGAAAAATCAGGAAATCTCATGGAATAACACTAGTGTTTTTTATACCCTTGGAAGGATTGTAACAATACTAATGTTATAGATATAGATGTATATATTTGCTTAGTAAAAGAAACGCATATTAGAGAGAAAGGGTATCTCTATATCAGAGATCAACCCATGAATAGTGTTTCCAACAGTTCTATAAGTATAACAATGATACCCGACATATCATGCATTTCACGAGTAGAAACTATCCATGTAAAGAGATGCCTCATCACTATTTCACACAATTGAGGGGTCATGCTCCCTTTTTAGTGCACCCATGCACTTGTAAAGCAGGATGGTTTCACTCAGCAGATAGGTAGAGGAATCATGTAATATTTTAATAAAAGGGTTCTACTCTATTAGTTGATAGAGGAATCATTCTTATCCTAGGATGACTTTTCCACTCTTATAGTAGAGGACCCTTGCCTATCCTAGCTAGAGAGTTCATCTATATGAGTTGATATAGGACCCAAGCCATGTACCAACATCATAGTTATAGTCTGATAGTGGTGGACACATTTATAACACATATAGAGGGTACCACTCTAATACTCTATATAGGAACCATGCCCATACAAGAAAGATTATTCCACTCCAAATTCCTTTGGTGATACTGCATGATCACTTTCATTTTAATTGTTTCATTAATAATCTCCTTTCTTAGAAAATTGACACATCATATCTCTGAATCCAAAACCAAGGCTATCATCATGTAATAATTAGAATAAAAATCAAGATAGGATACTCATTTTCCAAATACAATTCCAAACGAATGTGATGTGAGAGTTTGAAGTTCCCCAAAATGGAATCGAGGGGTACATGATGTGTGGTGGGACCCACACTACATGTGGTCCCACTTCATCAACAAGTATCTTCCCTTGAGGTTCATTGATTGGTAATCTTTTAGGGATACATGAAATATAATAGACAAACAGGTTGTTCCCATGCCAATCAGGGTCCTGCTCATGTTCCTGGAAATGTCCACATATCTTTCCAGTGTTTATGTACTTTACCACATGTCTGTGAACTTTAGTACATGACCATGTACAGACCGTGTACTATTACATGGGGTTCTACCCATGTTCTTGGCTACATGGATTTTCCACATGAGGAAGAGATACATGGTGTGTAGTGATTATACATGGAATGACATACTTATAAATCACTAAAATCGTAATAGTCATATCTATGGATTGACATGATTTGTGTTCTTAAAACTACACAGTATGTAGTCAGGATATTTTAGGAATCCTAGATATACTCTCTTCTCACCAAATATGACTTTCCATATTGATTATATCCTATTCCATTCTCGAATGTGGTGGATCTATCCATGCATAATCTTTTTTAGCCATTTAGGGGATTAAAAATGGTACCCATTGGTCTTTATAGTTTTGTTGAATATCATGCATGCCTTCAGTTCATCATCAATCGAATAGATGATTTCAGATCATTAACATGATCTTCCAAACCCCAAAAAACATATATTTATCTCTCATTCACTAATCGTCCCCTCATAGATGAATTTTTCACGATTCTAGGGGTCTGATCGGTCTCAATACCACCCGGTAACGTCCAACATGGACTGGAAGGTCCATCTGTTGAAAAGTGTAATGAAATTTAATGGAAAATTCAAAAAATATAGGATTAATCATTATTAGACAATAGTTATTGGCCAATGATAATGAAAGAAGATATTTAGTGTTATAAAACCAAATAATAAATTATTGATTTCCAATACGTTGTTGCCTAAAAAGTACATAATTGGCACATATCAGAAGAGGGAATAGATATGCTTTAACATTTTAATAAATATTTTCATAATCCCCAAATTTATGAGTCCTACCAAGAGATTGGATTATTCTTCCTCGAAGACCATTCTAAAAAATGATTGAAGTAAGTCTTTACATTCATTACACTCAGATATGCTCTGATCGAATGATTTATCATCATTTGAGTTGATTCCACAAATAGAAGGAGAGTAATAATGTTTATTAGTGATTCTAGTGCTTTGTGTCTAACCATAAGAAAATATCTATATTGGGGAATTTATTTAAAAATCTAATTTGGTTATATTACATTAAACAGGTAAATTAATTAATTAATATAACATAACATGTAGACTCCAATTGTTGAAAATGCCAAAAACCCCATGCCAAAATATTATAATTCTCATCTAGGGAAACCATCATGTTCCAGATTCAATCATGGTCTTGTATTTTCAATATGATCATCTAATTTAGTGTTTCGTGATTTTATTTAACTATTTGATCATAATATAAGATATATTAAACATGTTTGGAACATAGGGCTTCATAAACATGATGTCTCTATGCCTGAATTTTGAAATATAACTAGACATATTTATGTCATAAAAGATAAAAAATGTCTCTAAATCATTCCCTCTTTCGTGATTTTCATCTCTATAAAATAAAAACTAAAAAAACACCTTAGGATTCCGAGATTGTATATGGATCTCCCACTCCAAGGAGCTGCCTTTCATGTTCTTCTGATGCAATAATGTGTGAATCTATGGTATAGTATATCCATGTTGTCGATCACTGATCACCAATAGGTGCTCTGGAATGGTGGATGCATCCTTGATTTCAAGATCTCCCAAGTCAATGACATGAATAGGTTCATTCACATATCACAACATCTACGACCCATGGAAAAAGTCATGATCCCACTCCAACTATAGGGGTAGGGATAGGTGATAAATAACCACACCAACCATCTATAAGATCATAAAAATACTAATGATCCTCAGGGATATCATTCCTTCCCAGCTAAATCTCTGATATCCTCATCATGGGGATACTCTCAAGAAAATATGGTCTCCTTTCTCGAGCTCAAAAAACCTATAAGTATTATCTAATTACCATTTATGCATACTCGTTTCTGTCATCATTCACTAAAGGATGACCTGGATAGTCTTTATTTTTATTTACACATTCTCTGGGACCATAAGATATTTCTTGTTGATCTTTGTCCATCACATGGGTGACCAGTTAGGTCTCTGATACATGGCCTCAAAAGATCCATAATAATAGTATTGTTGTATCTATTATTGTACACAAACACTACCAGGGGAATGTGAACCTCCTAGATCTAGTAAGAGTCTATCATGAAATCACTCAACATATACTCCAACACCTAGACAGTGCACTCATTCTTCATATCTGTTTGTTGATGAAAGGTTGTACCCATCAACATTTGGATCCTAAAATCCCTCATACATGCCTCTCCACAATTGTGACATAAACCAAACATCGTGATTAGTTACAATCATCAATGGAACCATATGAATGAGATCAATATCCCAATAATAAAACAGCCCCGAACCCTCTACTAAACTTTTCAATATAGTCGCAAGGATGTTTTCCAACTTCTTATGTCATTTATTTTCACTCAAATAAAATAACGTCTATTTCCTATCGACGGAAGACATTTCCAAAAGACCATGTCTTTGTCATCCCACTTCCAATCCGAGATCACAAGGGGTTGAAACAAAACTAACAGAACCGGGTTCTTATCCTTCACCTGGTGAGAGGTAAGGAACCAAGATACAGAACCTTAAAAACACCCTATCATGTCGAACAACAAAAACTAACACTTTAGGTCTCTATGCGTCTTCCATACCCCAATATTTACATATATGGGAGAAGTGTTGAAATCTCGTAACACCTCATAATGCACCGTAACTTGAACCAGTATCTATAATTTGAAATGGATGACACGATTCACTCCATTAGAATATCCTTATACTGAATCTGATATGGATATCTGGTCATGGAAGAACTCATAATATAAGTCTCCTATTAGTGACTCTCTCACATGATCAGAAAGTAGAGTTGTAAATACAATCTACTAATGAAAATATACACCCACCTGCTCTACTAGGATCAATTGTAAGGAGGACAACTACTTAGAACCCTCCAATAAAAAGTGAGACTTTTATATCCCGATAATCATAACTTCTGCTATATTTTCTTTCCCTAGAGTATAAACTATTTCAAAGACATAGTCTTATAGGAACTCCAATTATTTTCATTGTTTCATGTTTAATTATTTATATGTGAAGATGTACCTGACACTATGATTGTAGGATGAAAACAAAAAGTGATCCCCAAAAGGACGTTCCTCCACATTCATAGAAAAAAGAACACTTCTAAAAAATATAGGTTATGATTCGTGATGTTATACTCGTGGGGTCTAAAATTTCTCAACATGTTTGGGATAACTTCCTTCCACTACATCAATATGAATTATTACCTAACTCCAGAGGAATCACAACACACAACTTACTCTATGCACTCATTTGGAAGACTCAACATAGGATCACTCCTTATCCTTGTCTTAAAATCCACCAAGGCCTTATGGAAGTACCCATTCTAGGTAAATGGATACCCTTTTCCATGTTAGGGTAGTCAAAAAGGTTTCAATTCTAGATAATTATTCACCAAATATCTTGTAGTACCCCGCTAGGATAATAAATATTCTTACGTTTTACACTCCCTTGGGTGGATACCATGTAAGAACAACATATATCTTCACTAGTTCTATGGATAACCCATGATTAGATATAGAATTCCCTGAAATGTGAACCTTGTGAGTCTAGAACTAGATCTATGATTGCTAAACATAATGTTATTTCTCTCAATGTGAAAATAGAAGAAGCCTTAGGTGCTCTGCATTCACCTCTTTTAAAATTGAGTTGATTAGTTTGTTGATGATGAACATGACCATAGACTGGTTCATATATGGCTGGAAGATCTGGTTCATGAAATCCAGAAACATTGTAATGTAATTCTTCACAATAAAAGGAATAACGATGAACTCATAGTGTCCATAAAGACATCATAGTGCGAAATTTCAAACATCAGGATTACAAAACCTCGACTGGTGGTAGACTGATCAATATATGAGAAAAATTTGGCACCTCAAAAACTAGTAAAATAGGTCATATATCATTAGAAAGATAAACATGTTCTTTATAATGGATTCGTTCAATTAACAATAATCCACACAAATCTGGAAGATCTCATTCGATATATTCATTAACAATACTGGAGCTACCTAGGGGGGCACACTTGTCCTGATGAAACCTTTTTCCTGATGGTCCTTCAACAACAACTAGACCTCCATGAGCTTTGTAGGGGTCATCCGATATTATATTGAACATATTGGAGTGGTACATGGATGCATGTAGATATAAAACACCATCTTTTTCATCACAGGTTCACCTAGAACATCCTCATTGATGACATCCAAAAAATACCCCATGATTGAAGGAATAAATTTCTTGAAGAGCCTACTATACTAAGATATACACTCTCTAACTAATTTAAGATGGGTTACAACCTTCTAATAGATGTAACCACACATACTTCAGGATATCTCTCTCACCCATAATGGTAAATATCATCCCATCAGTGTGGAGGCATCTAACTCATCTACAGTGACAGTCAAAATATTATTAGACCACGAGTAACTAATCCATACCCAATATGAATACATGGGCCACCATGGGGTTGTTTTTGAATGATCTGTTTGATTCATCCACCACCCATAGATCCTCCCCCTCTCCTAGATTTTCAACCATGGAAGACTCCCTAACCTCTCATGGGATATCCCTTATCATGATATTATCTCTACCATGGAATCTCTTCAGCTATCTTTCGATCCTCCTCAGTGCATCAGGTTGAGTAGTCACACGCTATGTGGCCTCTCCCATCACAAGAAAATAAATACCCCTCTCTGGGATAACCTAGTGGTATTAGTTGTACCTATTCTATAAAAATATGTTCTTGAGACTAATCATGATTGAATCCCCAGTGTTGTGATGCTCCTGACTTGCAATTACATGATATTGAAGATGACTAATCCCTATGACACCAACTAAAAGCTCTATCTACCCAACATCCATCAGTACGAAAAATATCTATCACGAGTGTCTAATTCATCACAGAAAGATTTATGGGGAGGAACAAGGGAGCCATTCTAGAACATATCTCTCTTTATAGTCCATGATCAAACATTCAGGATCAAATGTATAAATTATGAATCATTTCAAGTGAGTGTAATGTATGGTTAGTTAACCTTTCATCATACACATCTAATTTCAACCCACCTTGTTATTGCTACCAATTATCCTTGATCTGAATCATGTACAAAAATATGGGGTAGTACTCCTCATGGATACCAACTGATGGTCGGGCCATAGAGGTGTAGACTTATCATGATTCTTGGAAACAAGACTCTACCGGTGCCCATATGGTTTGTGGAAGAGGCTTTCTACTAGTGTAACCACATGATACATTGATATCTGGATTAGATTAAAAACACTAATCACTAACTCTACACAATCCTTTCCTATATGGGGATATGGATCACTATAGAACATTAGCGACTTATGGATCCAGAACCATGAAGCAAGCTAGGAAGGAGATCATCCATATACAACATTACTAGTTTGATCTACTACTAACCATGTGGTGTTTCATATACCATCCCATATAGAGGAATAATCTCTCTGAATGAACCTTGAGAGGAGGCATCATCATTCATTGGATATTCATTAGGATCTAGAAATAGTATCATGGTTGATTGTTATCATAGGGGCATCCTGAAATTTTAATAATCACTTACCATGGTCAGATAAGATTATATAAATTTCAAGGTGGACCTGACTCATGAAGTACATTCTGACACTAAATATTATACATTTGTTATTCCATTGATTTGTAAAACCAATTTCTTGATATACATAGTTGACTAGAAGGTAGTCACGGTCTTGGTGAATGGATCTGTTAATCGCTAGTACCATCACTAGATTCCCTGGACTAAGTGCCACACTCAATACACATTGAAATTTTTTCACTAATACTAATAAAATTATTATAAGGGGGATATACAGACAAATACCTAAGGAATGAACATGTAGAGACCTAGTTTATTCCATGTAAGACTTTTAAATATTAATATATATATTTTTCCAAGCTATCCACTGAGACAACTTGAAATTCAGAATACACAGGTTCCTAGAATTAATTCCATTGAATTATTAAATATATATCATATTGAGGTCATTCATATTCTTATATAAAATGGGATAACTCGAAAAATGTTGATTAGATTTGAAATATGATACCATGGTTGAGTCTTGAACATGGTTTTCTTGATAGACTCAACATAAAATGTGTCAAGACAATATGTTCCATCCCCTAACTAATTGGTGGTGAATTTAATGATTTAGTGAAATAATTATTTAATTAATTATTTTATTTTATAGAAAAATTGATATGATTAAAAAATAATCCCCCAGGAAAAAGATTCTAGGGTAACTTCATAATTTATGGAATCATTATGAGAGATCCTTCTTCCTTCCTCTGGCAGATCATCCTAGATGATAACAGAACATTGAATCAGATTGTATTAGGATGTAAAAAAATTCAATGAACCTTTCAAAATAATAATCATATACCATATTCAACATCAAAAGATACAAAATATAAGAAATTCTCCTCAATTTGTGTTTCCACACCTTTCATTGAATTTTTTCAGTGGATCATTCTTCTTTCTTGGATCTATACTCTATTATGGCCTATGTATGAGCCTACGTACCAGATTTCTATTTGTTTAATCAATGTTCCCATCCTATAATTCCCATCCTTAGACATTTTCCGAGAATGATTAGAAAATTATGTTTAAAACATGGGTTTTTAATTTCCCCCACATTTATTCATGTTCTTCGCCAGATGGATCCTCTTGGTCCCAGTTCAATACTTTTTAGTGGGTACTGAGTCTGATCAAAACCTATGATTCATAACTGTTTCATGACAGTAGATTTGATAAAAAATACTATATCCCAAACTAGAATGTTAGGGATGAATGAAAGATCATTTTGACATCTGGATCGTGAATAAAATCTCATTGAAGGTGTTGTGGAATAAAATTTGAATGAAAAAATTCCCATGATTAATGGAGATGATTACCCAGCAGGCGATAGCCTAGAATCATATTTTTTTTAAAAAAAAATTGAGTTTTAGGTTAGATTGGTTCTAAATATGATGTGGGATAGCTTTATTTTTGATGTGGAGATAAGATCTATAGATTCTGATAAAATATCAACTAGTTTCCATGTTCAATGAAGAACACACCGTGTGTAGCCCCCTCAGTTGAGAAACTATGGTTTCAAAAAAAATTAGGGTGACACGGAATGTGGCCCTCCCTTATATGTTCTGTACCCTATCCCAGTTAGAAAACCTGTGTGCTGGGTAACAAAGATGAGAATCCATTGAATGGTACCTGAGGTCAGGTACACACATATGTACTCCAATACACAGACATGGCATGTAGCATATATCTCTTTTCCTTGTTAGTCCGGACACACTGTGCAGTCCACCCACACAGTGTGTACTTCTGAATAGATAGGAAGCCATGTATAGTACTAGGTCATGGCCAGGTTGTAATGTGGTGAAAATGTTTTGTGGATCTCCACAAATTTCGTGTACCCCCTTGGTTCCATTTATTTAACATACATGGCCCATATTTCCTTCATTTATGCACTTATTTTGGCCCGTGAGTAGGCTATCATGAGTGCTTTTCCGTATATAACATGATTTTCTCTCGATTGTGGGTATTAAGAAATGATGTGAAATATTCCAAGAATGAATCCTTTTGAGGCCACACTTATGAGAATAGTGATTGTGTAGGATACCCAAATGCTTACTCCTGAGTGGAATCCTCTAGTTGGACTGGGCATAGGCCCTCGATTGCTTCTAGAGGGGAACCCTCTAGCCATACTGGGAATGGGTCCTATGTAGGTTCCTAAATGGAACTCTCCAGATGTATAGGGTGTATTTTATCTATCAATATTAGAGTGGAACCCTCCAATAGGGATAGGAATGGGTCCTCCCCCACCTAAGTTGAGAATTACAATAGTATCAGGGCATGGGTCATTGATGAAATAGAGTGGAACCCTCCAGTTGGGTTGGGCGAGGGTCCTTGACTAGTAGAGTGGATCCTTGCTGTTGTACTAGGTAATGGGTCCTCTATCTATAAATTGTTTCCCCTTAACTGTTTGACATTGTGACGATACATGGTTTGAAATAGGTTTGGACTCATGGGGAAGAGTGATTCTTTCCCCACCAAGACTCATTTTTTAGATGTAGCCAAAAACCACATGGGAAAGTCAATTCCACCTAAAGTGGACATTATAAGGATTTTTTGAAAGTGTTCCTAATAACTGTTTGTCTAGGGTATAAACATTGGATGTGGGGATTCATTTATGTACATTGGGAAATATGGGTAACATTTCATCATAGGCTAATCTATGATATTCGAATCCCTTAACACTCTCATTTCAACTTCTATGATTGATAATAAACATATATCCCTCTTCTGGACCTAGTCCTCTTATTTGGTTACTATATAAGATATTCAAAGATGCATGAGTAATTTTGTGTTCTTTCCATGTATTGTTTCTCCGGATTGGATGAGTCTACTCTCCTACTATATGTGGTGAAGGCTTGATGATTAGTTTATCTACTCACCATGTTTATCCCCCCTTGTTCTTGGATGATATTACATTCAATCTTGTTGGATTGAACTATACACATTCTTTTACCTTGTGTATCTGTTATATTTATATTATTTTTTATCACTTACTACTCCCACTTCAATATTTGGGGCATCCTATTGGTTATGTTTATACTCACCCTTGCATGGGCTTTTCTAGAATATTTAATTTGTTTTGTAGATGACGGGAAGGTTTACCAAGACTATAGATGAGCTTAGGGATAATGGGTTCTTGGACCTCATATGGTGGTCTTAACTTGGGATTTAGTAGTTAATATCTATTTCAGATGTTTAATTTTATAGTTTTCTATCAGGTTGGGACACATTTTTGACTGGTCAAGTATTATTACCCTTTAAATTCTATTTAAATTACCTTACCATTCTATTTTCTAGAGGTTTATGAATTTTTGGATTATTTTATTATAGTGTTCAATATTTATTTATTTACCTATGCATTTTTTAATTTGTTGCCTATGTGAGTGTGTACATATACATAGGATATGGGCTCCCTGAGTTAGTTATGCCTTCAATTCTTGTCTCCACCCCGGGTGTAATGGCCCTAACCTAGTTTCCCAGAGTTGGTGCCTTATTAAACAACATTTGAATGATTACAAGAAAGCTATATCCTGAAGAAAAAAAATAGTTTAGTAGATTTGGAAATCCATATACATACATAAGTTCATCATTAGAATGTGAAATTAAAAAACAATATAAAACATCAACTGGGAACATCCACCACTCTAAGATTATCCCTACAAGTCAATCATAATATACCTTTTCATGTCAAGGAAAAATGAAACATAAGAAGGGGTGAGGTACGATGCTCACTAAGGGTAAGAAATATAGTGGAAAATATCATAAACATAGACATTAGAAATTTTTAATAATATAAACTCATGAATTTAAGAATAATAATCTTGAACAAATTATGGTATGAATATGAGTTGAGTCATTATTGACATAATGAAACATAATCATGGGAATTATATAAATCTAATAACCCCATGATCTTTGAATTTATAGATTCATAATGAAGGAAATGAATATTAAGGACATTAAAAAACTTATGGTCAGGGCCTCGGCCAAGATATCTAATAATTATTAAGGCATCGACCAAAACAATATAAAAAATGGGCAACACCTCAACCATGTTTATATCTATTTGTCTCATGAGACCTACTAATGAATCTAGGGGCTATAGTGGGCCCCAACCATCACATAATATGTCCAATTAATTCCTCATATGAATATGGATAAATATAAACATCATATACATTCATATTGAAACTGACATATGAAACGTAAATAACTTTCCTTGGACAATAAGCATAAACACTAACCATTTAGAGTAAATTGGTGAATGTTTTTAAGATAGAACATTCAAAGTAAAACTAATCACAAAAAAAATCAATTAAATATGGTAGATTATATCATAAATATTAATCCCAATAACACATAATAATCAATAAGGCTATTGAATCATATTAACATACTCTTATAAAATCATAGAGTAATTCATGAAAAAAAATAATCTTTTACTTTGAAAAGAAGAGTTCTATTAGAAAATTGTTTTTATAAAACCAAAAATTAAGATGGAATTTTCATATTAAAATTATTTATATTATAAAAATAATGCTTTCTATATATAAATTATAGACCTACATTAATAATTGGTACTAATTTGAGAAATTCTCACTATGCTTTTATTTTTGGATTAATTTTTGAATGATCCTTTTAAAAAATATAATTCATTACAAATTAAGGTAGGATTATGGTTGGTAAACATATTTAGAAAATTCCAAAAAAAATTGAGATGTAAAAATTAATGAATAATAATTTTATTGATTTATGTAGATAATAAAACTAACCCAAATGAAAATCTCAATTCGGGTGGAAAACCCTTACCATAAGTACGAATGTTTTCCATGCTTGATGTTAATGGCATGAATAATAAAATTTTGGTAAATAATTTAATATATCCAAAACCTCACCTAAATTTAATTGATTTATTATATCCTTATTATGTTTATTCATGGCCTTTTATGGGTTAAGAGATTCAATTTCATTGCATTAGAGCATTTTCTTCCTTGGTTTTCATGATCGGTTTACTTATATTCTTGTATCGATAAACATGTAGAATGGGAATGGACATCTAGAAGATAATTTTTATGTTATTAGTGAATGTAAATAATATTAAATGGTTATAAAGTTTCATTTGGTTATTGGGAGTGGACACAAACATTATATTAAACATTAATGATAATTGTTTGCGTTAATTGGTTGTTTTTTGATCACAACAAACACATTTTGATTTATAAATTAATGTCATGTGTAAAAAAGGATTAAAGAACCTTATATAAGTTATAATACATATATTATAGCCTGATTCAACCATAAAAATTGTTTCATGACCATAATTGATGATGGTAATAGAAATTGAAAATCTGTCATCCTTGAATATGATAAATTAAAACATCTTAGATGATGTTTTCATTTCTAGAATAAATGAAGGGGAAAAGAGAGATGGTGAATAATTATTCCTTCATCACAATAAAATTCCAGTACATTGAAGGTACTGGAGTCATCACAACATATGGATGAATGGATGTGGGGAAAGAAAAATAAAATAAAGCAACTTGAAATAAAACAGATGAAAAGTGGAATTTTCCATTTGAAGTAATCCTCGTTGAATGCCTCTTTAGGGGAGAGGTTTTGGTATTTTTATGAGACCAAGGGATATTGGACATGGGGGAGGATCTTGGGAGGATATTTGAGGAGAATTTAGTTAAGTCACAAGTATTAATTATAGTGAAGATAAGATGTGGGGTTTATAGTGGAGGAGAGGGGTGATTTGTGAATATCTTATTCATTATTTTATTATTTCTCTCCAAACAACCAATACTGTTGATTCATGTGACCCATAATAGTAATAAGTTCATGTTAGTTCAAACCAAGTGTTCTTACATCATCCATGATTCTAGGAATTGTGAATTTAAAGGAAAATGTATATATATAGTAAATTTACATATTTTACTATTCATAAAAAATTGAGTGTCCTAGAAAAATCCCTAAAATTCACCATAACCATTTTTCAATGTGAAAAAAATAAATATGAGCTTTTAAATAAATTATTTAATAAATATGATTAATTTAATTTGTAAATATAATTATAATTTATTCAAAAAATAACAATTTTAAAATAAAAATTCGTTTTATTTAACATTGAAAACTTAATCAAGATCTCAATATCTTATAACCGTAAGATAATAAAATAATTATATGATTTTATATTCATAAAGGTCATATTAATATTCATAAGGGTATGTTACTATTCAGAAAAATTTGGTTTTTCTTATAAGACTATAAATATATTAATGAATGCAACTGTGTATTAATGTTTTTGGAAATTCAAATCCCAAAGGTAGAAAAGTTGTGTTTACTAGATAGGTTATAAAAAATTGGTGATTTTTTGAGAATCAGTGTTTCATGCATTTATTTATAAATCCTTGGGGTGTTGCACCAAGACTGTAGAGTTGGGATTGGGGTAGTTGTGACTCGATCCCAGACACGGTTCAGGGCATGATAGATTGGTATCAAAAAATGTTTATTCATTGGATATTAGTCACAAGTTTCCCCTTTAATGGATATGTAGGGTTTAATGATACATTTTCAAAGTGTCTTGAGTGTATCTCTTTGGTCATGCAATCTATGGATGGTGTGGCAGCTAATGTAGGCATTCACTAGTTACTTACCTTCCTACATGGCGACTCAGTATGACGATGAATTTCCTGAAGAGATTAGTGGTAAACACATAATATATGATTGATTATTTGATTTTCCTTATTACAATAGATCAAAATTATTGTTGATATATACGTATATCCTCATTTGACTAAATTTCTCCTTGAAAATATTCAAGATGCCTATACAATGATAGGTAATAACGATACCAACTCCAGTTCATGATGACGGGCCTATGAGTGACTAGGACTTAGTTTATGATCTATCCCACAATCCCCATCCTCCATGTGTTCATGCAAAAACAACTCTACCAATCTATGAGTAGATCTACCATGGATAGATTGATGGGGAAGTGCATAGGTGTAGCATAGTCCTGGAGTTACATTGTTAGTGACCGTCTAGGTTCTTTGGAGTGCCAGATCGTTAGGAAATATAGGATTTTATATACATAGTGATCTATATCATCATGATATTACAGACCCAGATGAATTAGGTGGTGGCACTAGAAGCCATACTTATTCATGTACTAGGTGGGAATTGGTGGATCCGAATTACACAGATGCATGCTGATTTAACACTCTCATGAGAAAACTTCCACTAGATGTTATGTTAGGAGTACTACCTCAACTTATGATTTTCCGGATCCCTAAGATTTTGGAGCTAAATAATGTAGGGGTGAAGGTGGGAGAATATAAAACAAGGTTCACATACCTTACACATTACTCCCTTGACATGATTTGGGAAAAATTATTCTTAGAACAAATGATTGAGCAGCGACTACATAGAGATAACTGAACTAATGTTTTTCCCATATGCACCCCCATCTATGACTGGATTCTTTAGAGGGAAATTTTGATAGAGGTATTTAAATTGGAGGGAAACTATAATTCTAGATCATGTAGTGGGTTCTAGATAGGTGAGTCATATGTATCATCTAGCAGATGTCAGACACCCGGACGTCTAGGAAATAGATATTTCCCTGATGATACTTAGGAATATGGTTAATGGTAGTGTAGAGTTATAGGGAATCTTGGAGAGGGAAAGTTCATCACCTATGATGGGAAATCTCATATTGAATTGGAAATCCCAACCAGACTTGCATAGAATCTGACAAATACATCTTATAGACCACCACATCAGAGGAAGAATACAGATCAAGGATCTCGTAGGCATTGAGAAGGTGGTCACCTAGGGGCAGGATCTCAAAGAGGGGTATCAGGAGGTACCGGTTGAGTATGATGAAATGTTTTCCTTCCACCACCACCACCATCTAGAATCCCATGTTAGGCTTGTGGAGTAATCATTCAGGGCCGCAGATAGATTCATGTGTTTAATGTCTACAATCCCACAACACATGATATGATAAGAGTTATGATATGTCTTTATGTTCTATTAATTTAGTACAAGAAGACACATGTTACAATCATTCCTTTATATATACTCATTTATTGAGAGAAAGAGCTCCCATTTGAGGTTCTAGCAACAAAACAATGTCCTGAGGTTCCTACTGTGAATGATTTTTCTATATCATCTATCTACCAGCAGTACGAGCTATAACATGGGGAAAGTGGTTCACATGAGTCATTTTTTCATCATAAAATGACCCTATAAAATTATGAAGTTTATGGATTGGGTATCAATGGTTCGAGTTTAGATTTACTATCACCACAAACAAAACATATGCCTTAGTACTGAAGGGATGTGATTCTCCTTTTTTGGTGAGATAGGTCTAAGGGATATAAATGTACGTTTTGTGAATAAGAAGCTTCATCCCATTACCCATTAGCTAATGAGTATATAAATTCAGGAATATGTCCCTTCTAACATATAATTTCCTTAAATTTTGGGAGTTTATATGGAGGTCTTCCCTGATTATGTTCTTTGACTACCTATGAGAAGGGAAATGGAGTTTTTCATTGATTTTAATATCAACACCACCCCTATATCTTTTGTGGAAAATCAGATGGAACCTACCATGATCCGGGGGATGTGTTTGTAGTTGGAGAACATTCTTTAGAAAGGATTCATCAGATCCAGTGTTTCCCCATCAGAATCACCATTCATATTCAAGAAAAAAAAGATAAAAGATTATGGATTTACAAGGTATATCATTGTCTGATGTAGGCCTCAATAACGAAAACGTACTCCTTTCCAAGGATTGATGACCTTTTATGATTATTTGAGAGGAATGGTATCATTCCCCAAGAATGATATTTGGTCCATCTACCACCAGTTTTGGTTTTGTGAGGGTGATATTCCATGGTTGGAATCTTGATGTTGGTATGGAAAATATGAGTTCTTAGTGATTCCCTTTGGTGTGATGAATACACCCACCAAGTTTATTAATTTGATGAACCAGATCTTCATTCATACTGGAACTAGTTCATTATTTTCTTTTTCGAAGCCATACTCATCTATTCTATATCAAAAGAGGATCATGAAGATCAATTTATGTTGCTTTTAAAAATACTTTGAGAGCTCAAGTCTCATGGAAATCTCTTCATGTTCTAGTTATAGATCCATGAGGTCCAATTTCTAGGAATATCATTTCTAAAAAGGTTTATACAATGATATAGGGATGATAAAATTAGTTCTTTCTTAGGATCCAGCTAATAATGTGTTTGTGGTATAGAACTTCCTTCTCTTGGAAGGGAGTTATAGGAGGTTTGTGGTAGAATCTCATAGAATTATATAAGCATTGACCACCCTGATGTAGAAAAGGAAGATATTTACCCAGTCTAAGAACTACCAGAGGACCTTTGAGGTGTTGTAGTATAGGCTTATGAGTGCTCCAGTGTTGAAACTACCAGAGGAATTAGCTGTGTTTATAGTGTATTTAATGCCTCAGGAACAAGGATGAGTAGAAAGTTGATGCTGCAGCAGGGACTTATTGCATATGTGACAAGGGAGTTAAGACCCCATTAGTATAACTTTGAAAATCATGAACTAGAGCTGGAAGAGGTAGACTTCTCCTAGAGGATGTGGATGAACTAAATTTTAGTAAATAACTTTTTGGTTTACTAAAACCACCAGTCACAGATACCTCTTCATGTTGTGAGATAGGAACATAAGGCAACGATACTGGTTGGAGTTCCTAGAAGACTATGAATTTTATATTATATATACATCAGGGAAGAGAAATAATGTAGTAGATTCATTTAGGATGATGTATGATTCCTACATAGGGTAGGAGGTTTCAAAGTAGTGTGCTTCCCCACAGTTGACCCAGGAGGAGGAGGAGTGTACAATTTTTCTGTAGTTGATGGTGATGACTCCATCTCTTCTCTCAATTGTGTGAGAGTGTACCAGATGGGGTACAGAAAACATTATAAATTTATAAATTAGATATCCATAGGTGACTTAGTAGATGAACATTCATAAGGAGGAAATCATGTCATTTTGTTTGAGGGGATAATAGTGGTTCCATTCACATTGTGGGGGGAGATGATATATGAGTTCCATACATCTCCATTAGCTATATATCTGAGCATGGGTAGGATATAAATTGACAATAATTAGTAGTTTTTGTGGTCCAACATGAGATAAATCATAGATGAGTTCACCTCTCGGTGCCTCACTGGTCAGCATATTGAAGCTTTGCACCATGTTTTGGTAGGTGTGTTCCATCCCCATGAGATCTTTGAGTGAAAATGAGATGGCATATCCATAGACATCATCGCATGACTTCCTTATAAAAAAAGTGTCCTAACACCATTGGAGTTATAGTTGACCAACTCATGAAATCAGTATATTTCATGTCCATCAGGGATCAGAATTCAGTGTAGTGTTTGGGGAAGTTGTACGTACGAGAGATAGTTCTCCATCATAGGGTGACCTGGAATATTGTGTTTTATTATGATGAAAAATTTATAATATGAATTTGGAGAGACTTGACTATGGAATTAATGAAATAATTGTATATGATAACAACCTTTCACCCCTAGACCGATGGTCAAATCGAGTGCACTATCTAGGTAATTGAGGATATGATAATGGATTGTGTGTTGGTCATCGGTCAAAGTTGGGAGGAACACCTACCCTTGGTAGATCATACATAAAACAACAAAAATAAATTTAATATCAGGATGGCACCATTTCATGTCTTCTATGAGAGACCCTTATGGTCACACGTATATTGGAATGAGATGGTAGAGTCATCTCTCATGGTCCAAGAGTTGGTGTAGGCAACAAAAGATAAAGTATAGGTCAACTGTGATAGGATATGGATGGCATAGAATAGACAAAATCTTATGAAATTCGCCATCATAGGCTCTTGTAATTTGAGTAGTGAGACCATGTTTTCCTTAGAGTCTCACAACTTTATGGATTGTAGAGGTTCATCTGTTGAATTATGACATCCACTAGGTTCATAGAGCTATTAGAGATCATATAGAGGCTTGGTGAGGTTTCCTACCACCTCTCCCTACCCCACTACAAGAGAGGGTTAATTAAGTATTCCATGTGTCGTAGTTGAGAAAATAAATTCAGGACCACACACATTTCACTTACTAGGGAGAGATGAATATCATGGATGAAGCCACCTTTTTGGAGCACCTAGTGGTTATTGAGGATTGGTAGGACCAGATCCTACAAGGACAAACCATCTATTTGGTTCATGTGCTTTGGAAAAATGGAAATGTGAAGGAGAGTTCCTGGGAGTGGGAGATCCATGTATGGGCAGAGTATCTGGAGTTTTTTTCCTTAGATTTTTATTTTTTGGTATGAAAATATTTCCAAATGGAATAATGTAGAAACTGTATTTTTCCATAAAATACTTTGAAATATTTCTATATATATTTCCATTGATAGGACCTATGATGGCATGGAATTATGAGGCCCGGTTTGATCGAAATTAATTTTATAAAAATAATAAATATATTTTATATTGCGTGTGAATATGTTAGTAAGAGAATATGTTAACTCCTATATGATTGAATTATATATTAGATATTCCGATTGAGTATGTAACGTGGTTTTTTCCTAATGAGTAGTATAAAATTAGTCAATGCGTGATTTTTGGACCCCTCACTCATTGATGGTACATTTAATTAATGAATTAATTACTTTATTTTATAGCACTATGGATTTTTTTATAAATGCATCCCTAGGGAAAACTATTATATGTTTAGATTGAAATTTTTTGCATCACTATAAACTTTTCTTTTCTCCTTCCTCTAGAGGATCATAGTAGATGATGATAGAACTCTAAATTAGTTTGGATTATGACAAGAAAAAGTCAATGGTTTTTTCAAAATCATTGATTGAAATAATTGATGATGATGGAACTATAAATGAGATTGGATTAGGACCAAATAAACACAATAGTTTTTTCAAAATCATTGATAGATATGGTCTTCAACAGAATTAGATCCAAAATTGAGGTAGGACTAATAAATTATTTCAGTGGATCATTATTAATTCTTTGATATTCACCCTATCATGTCTTTTACATGAGCCTATGTATAGAATTTATATTTTTTTTAATCAATGTTCTATCCCCAGAATTATTTTCTTGATAGTTGGCCATGAACGCTTGGGAAAAATGTCTAGAACATTGAATTTATTTAATATCCCATTTGATTCATCACATTCATAACCAGTTAGATCACCTCAGTAATGGTTTGGAAATTTTTTGGTGGTATCTAGTTTCATAAAATCCATAAATTCAAAAAGGATTCATGAGTGGAGATTGGACCAATGATCTATGGAGAGATCAGGTCATTTAGCGATGAATAAAAGATAATTTTTATGTTCATAGCGTGAATAAAAGATCATTTATGGTGTACTAGAATATGTTTTGAATAGAGAATCCCCCATAATGAACAGATGTGATTTCCTAGCGAGTGGCTAACCAGAATCATGTTTTCCAGCTAGAACAATGAGTTTTGGAAGATATTGGTGATAGATCTCAATCAACAAAGCTCAATTTTTGACATGGATGTTATATCTAAAGATTATACAAGAATCCAAAAAATATTTCATGTCCAATGAGGAACACACAATATATATCCTATCCAGTAGTGGCATTATGGTTTATAAAAATCAAGGGGGACACTGTATGTAACTCACCCTTACATGTTGTGTACCCTATCTTTGTTAGACTTCCCATGTGATGGGTCACGTGGATGGGAACCCTTTTGTATTTACATGGGGTAGGGTATACCCCCATGTACTTTTATACATCTACACAACATGTAACACAATGATTTGGCCCATCTTATATAGGCCATGTCGTGTAGTCTACCTACATGGCATGTACTTATAGATAGACTTGAACCCATATGCAGAGACACCCCATGTGGTTCCCCACAAATGTCATATACCCCCCTTATTTCCTTTTCTTAATCTTCTATGTTTTTATCTCCTTCATTTAATCATGTATTTTTTCCCACAAGTAGCATATTCTGAGTTTTCTTCTATATATAACGCGATGATCCCTTAGTTTTTTATTTGATGATATAATGTTAAATATTATATGAACAAAACCTAATGAGGTAACCCAATTAAAATAGTGATCAAGTATGATCAATAGATTTTAACTCATATGTGGAATCTTCTAGTATGGCACAATATGGTTCTTCGATGGTGTCTAGAGTGGGACCCTCCAGCCGGGATGGCAATGGGTCCTTTACAAACTACGTAGTGGAACCCCATAGATGTACTGGGTATGGTTCCTCAATGACTATTAGAGTGTAATCCTCTAGCTAGGATTGGAACGTATCCTCAACCTCCCATGTACAACCCCCACATGGTATCAGGGTATGGGTCTTTAATGAATTAGAGTGGAACACTACCACTGGGCTAGGAATGGGTCCTCAACAACCAAAGTGGAACCCTCATGTTGTACTAGAGATGATCACTATATCTAGAATTTGTGGCCCCTAAACTATGAATCAGAGTGAAAATATGTGATTTTTTGTAGCTTGGTACTCACAATGAAGGGGGATGCTTTCCAAAGCAAGATTCATTTTTGATATGAGATGTAAAATCATGGGGGATAGTCAGTTCCAGCAAAAGATAATAGTATCAAATTGTGTTTAATGTGTTCCTTAGACTTGTGTGTTCAGGAAATACCCTTGGGATGTTATTCATAAAGAAAGGAGGTGATTTCCCTTTGGCGACATCAAGAGATAGGTGGAGCACATGTGAATCACCACTAGAGTAGGCCTACACTTGGATTCTATGATGCAACGGCAGATCACAATAGATTGTGATCAGAAACATCAATAGAGAGGGAATTCTATCAAGGTAATTCTCTTAATTTAATTAAATTAATTACAACCCACATATGAAGATCCTCTCTAAGGTTCCGGGACTCCATTATTTTATTTCATTCTAAATTCTATTTCGATGATCTAGAATTTTATTATCATGATGGATCTCGAGTTGATCATTATTAACGAAAAAAAGTCGGGTTCACCCACCAACACACTTACATTACACCCGAGACCTACAAGAATATCCTAAAATATAAGTATATTCCGGATATAAAATGCCTATGTAGTAGTATATACACATCATAAAGGAAGATATGTGTATAACATAAAAACATGTCATGGAAGGAAAATTATGATGAGAATCCATTACCGCTATGGTAACATTTTCATGATAAAACCCATGAAGAAGATATAATAAATTGGATATTTAAATATTTATAAATTAAATTATAATAATAATAGAATACATTTATTGATAGTAGATACATTTCAAAAAAAATAAATGTTGAAGATGGAACAATTCTTATAAAAGTAAAAGTGAGAAAAGAAACCTCATTTAAAATGTGGTAACATCAGAATACAAAACCATTAGAGTAATGATAATCAAAATAAACATTTAAATACCATGAAGTTAAATATGTAATGATATTATATATATAAATAGGATATAGATAGACTATAGAAAATAATTAAGTGCTAAGTATTACATTTATCCCATAGAAGTGAAATTTGAAATGAAAATCCCTTACAACTTTGGTAATATATGAATCAAAATACCCAAAATTAGTAATCAACAATTGAAACCATTAAATACCATTATGATAAAATAATTCATGATATAATATAACAAAATTTATATTACATAAACCACCCAAAAGAATTATGTTCTGAATACGACATTTATCTCACATGTGTAAAAAGTTATATGTAAATCCCTAACAAATGTGGTAACTTCTAAATTAGAAACGCCCAAAGTACTAATCATCAAATGAAATATTTTAATAACATTAAGATAAATTAATTAATGATTTAATATAAAACGATTTTTAGAGATACCACAAAAATAGGTAAGTGATGAATATGACATTTATTTCATAGATTTAAAACGTAAGATGAATATCACTTAAAATTATTGTATTATCTAAATTGGGTTATAAAAAAATAGCATTTTGTGAATTTTTTTGAATTAATTTAAAAAATTTAATTGTTATCCATTTCATGATACAATTCATATAGGTTTAGTAATATGAAAGCATCATGTTTGGATTTCATTTAACATAACACACTGTTATTCTTGTACTACGCACAACACTATGATTGGCTCATGTTATACACAATTCTATATTCCTTCCATTTCATACGTTACATGGAAGGATGAGTTTTCTAGAATTGAAATATATTATTTATATTGTTATTAAAATATTATTATATTTACCACCAAGAAATTTCAATGGATTTTATAAATAATAAGAACCAAACTATGGAAATATGATTTCAACATTTATATAAAACAAATACTTCCATTTTTAATTATCTATAAATGAATGTCATAAATACTTGAATATATAGAAATTCCTCATAAAAACTATGTTTCTATGTATAAGAACCATTTTATCTCAATAAATTATAATCACACTTTTGGTTAATGTTTCGTAAAAAATTTATAAAATATTTATTAATATTTTTTACCCACATCCAATAGACATGATAGCCATAAAATACAGATAAATCTAATTATATGAATACAATGATTTATTTTTAAGATAGATATTTTTAAATAATTTTAATGGGGAACCTATTTACAATCATTTTTATAAAATTTTATAACTAATAATTGAAAAAATTAACATTATTATTTAAATCATTTTTTTAAACTATACTTTATACATTTTTTGAGAAATAATTAATAATAATAAATTTTGATGCAAGATTTATTTTTTATCTATTTTATTTATATAGTAAAATCATATTTTAATTTGTCTTTAATGTATAATTAGATAAATTTTAAATCAAATAATCTAATTTAGGTCATTTGAACCAATTTAACCCTAAATTTCTATATAAAAACATTCAATACTTTTTGAATTTTTCACTTTAAAAACATGTCATCTCATCACGCTTGAAAAATTAATATTAAGTTAATAGCTACAACATAGGTGATATGAATTTGTGAAAATAGATTCCATATTTAGAATAATCATAATTTATAATATCTATCAGGGTAAAAAAATTACACAATGTTAATATTTAAATTAAATAAAATTAATTATAGCGATTAAGGTAAAATCAAGATTACTTAGTGGATAAACAGTCACTTAAGGGGCCAATTAACCTATAAATATTTCCAAAAAACATTTTATATCCATATTTATACCATTTATTCCCTTTTATAGAAGTTTGATAATTATTGGATTCACATAATGTAAGGAAGATTTCCTAACTGTGTTTACCTTTTTATATTTACAAGAATGACATTCCTTCTCCACTATAAAAGGTCACTCACACCCCTCAATTATTGACAATGATAAATCCATTTGGATAGAAATAAACCGTACCAAATATCCTCCAAAAATACATCTCTTAATCATAGATTCCCCCTTTTGGGATGAAAGCCATCAGAGGAAGCCCTTTGGTGCATGCCAAATGGAGTTTCCCAAAGAAGAGGTAACACCATTCCACAAGTACATTTTATTTGATTACTTCTCCACCACAATTTTTTTTTATTAAATTATTATATATTACTCAAGTTATACTATATAATAAGATATATTTTTATTCTAATGGTTGGACCGATATAAAAAATATTCCAATACATTTGTAATGTACATATCGTCTGTGTGCACTACGGACCAGGTACTCCAAAAATGATTTCATTCACTTTTCATTTACCATATCTAATGGTTGGTAATTACAATGGATGTAATATTTTTATATGATATATATGATACTTATAAATTATTTATGCTTCTTTAGTTATTATATAAACCATACAATCATGAATTTGTTTTTTTTGTAAATATGATATCTTCTTTTGTGGACGTGTGGACTACAACCTCATTAAAGCGATGTGATTTGCTCAAAATTTTCATGAGATGTACTAAGGATGAGTTTAGTAAATTTATAATATATGTATTAAATAATTATTCTACTTTAATAATAATTAATATATATATATATATATATATTTATTTACTTTCTTTCATTCAAAATTAAAATAAAAAGGAACCAACGTTCAAGCGTACGTATAACCTATCATCTCAATAAATGGTGTATTAAATTTAATATGTCTATATTTTTTAGATTATTATAAAAAACTATGTAAATAATATATATGACTTTTATATGATTTTTACACTATTTAAATATAATATCTTGATATAATTAATAGGATTGAGAATAAAAAGTCAAAACATTATGAAAAACCAAGAGGATATGAACTGGAACATAACATTAACAAGGAATTGTTATTTAACAGTTAATATAAAGCCATAATAATATTATTTATCATATTATATCTAATAATATGGTTATTTTGTTGATTTATAACAAATTTTTATATATCATATAGGATTTTTGAACATTTATGAAGAATATCAATACATGATGTCAGGGTTTTCTGGTCTCAGTTTTATTTCTTTGAGAATTAAGCGTTATTAACAAGTTATTAGTTTTGTGTGAGTTATATATTTCCCATGAATATATTTTAAGTTAGTTATAATTACATTTATTATCAATTACATGACTTTTTTTTGGTATTTACTTTATGGGGTTTATGTTTAAAAGTTACGAAATCGGTAAAGTATGTTTTGTCTCAATTAGCTTCCATTGAGATACATTCCTTTTTATACACCTATATTTTTATATGGGGTGTATATACTACCCTTTTACATTCAATATAATTATTATAATTCTTTTCATGATATTTTAAGATTCATTTATTGTTATTCTATCATGAGGATTCACTGCTAGAAAAGTTCCATATACCCACGGTTTGATGAACAATGGGCTCCTGGGGCATCGGGATTTCACTATACCCATAGTTTGATAGAAACCATGTTCATAGACCAATGAAAATTAAACATTACCATGGTTCTTGTAAACTGTGTTTATACATCTATGCCCACAGTTTATAAAACTGTGGGTATACTTTTTTATAGAAGAAAATAGATACTTATAGATAAGTAAACCGTAGGTATAAATCATTCTGCAACAGCATATTTACCCACTATTTAAGAATCATGGGTATAGAGGGTTCCGTAACAACATATTTAACCACGATTCTGAAACTATGGGTATAGATTGTTTTACTAGAAATTGTAGTAGCCCCGCTGGACAGAACCGCTGCAACCCCTCCCTTCCCCCTTGGATAGACCCCCTAGCACACCCACTCCCCCTTTGCATACCCCCGCTCTCCCCTTTGGATAGAACCCCTTGCACCCCCTTGAAACCCCTAGACACCCCCACTAGACACCCCACTAGACCCCCCTGACACCCATGGACAGCCCCACTAGAAACCCCCTATGGACCCCTCTGGACAGTCCCTCCCCCTACACCCCTTGCACCCCTCCCCCCTTCACCCCCACTACCCCCTTCCCCCTTCACCCCAACTACCCCACAACCTTGATCCCACCACTTCCCCCCCCCCAGCACCCCAACTGCTCCCCCTCTAAGACACGCCCATGCACCCCATGTACCACCTGCACCTAGAACCCCCTCCCACCTGCACCAAGCCCCACTACCCCCTGCACCCAGGCCCCCCACTACCCCCGGCACCAAGTCCCCAATACACCCTACACCCAGGTCCCCAACCCCCCCACTACCCCTACAACTAGGTCCCCCTCCCCCTGAAACCCTCCCCCCCCCCCCCCGCACCCCCACTACACCCTACTCTCAACCCCCCTACACCCTGCACCCTCTCCCCTACACCCCAAAACCACTTACACCCATCACCCCATCCACCTACCCCCTCTCCATGCACCAAGCCCCCACCCCCTTTGAAACCACAACGCAACAATGAAAACCTGAATTCAAAAACAATGGAACCACAATGCATTGTTTTATCCAGTTAAAAAATAAGCAAAGCTGGCCAAAGTGTTCAAAGAAGAAAAAAGTTCTTATCAGAAAAGACCTAAATAAATTTTTAATAATAAAGCATCACAATAATTTATCTCTTATTGAATCCAAATAATGTCTGATAGAGGATGAAAAAAATATTGACTTCCTGCATTGGGTTTCTATAGTAACCTAAATTGGGTATCTACAGTAACCTAAATTGGGTTACTAAATTAAAAAAAAGATGATGGCAAGTATTCTCGGTGATCATTTTTAAACATGTAAAAAGATAAATATATTTACTTGAAGTGGCGTCCACAATCTTTGACATACCATTCCAAATCTTTGAAGAAATCGTTCATTGCTCTTGCAAGTAATTGGAATCAACCTCAGCATGCACATCATATTTCATTTCATTCCTACTATGCTTCGATGATTCTATAAGATGTTCATCAGAGATGAACTTTAATAGAGAATCATTAAGATAAATTACCTCATAGGCTGGAGGAGAGACATCAAATATATTAGCACATAATATAATATTTTTCACATTCTCTTGAATGGGAGTAATAGGGCCACTAACCTCTCTACAAGATGAATCTAATTCAAAAATGTTATCATCCAAAGGGGGGTATTATTGTAACAAAGGATTCATTGGATGGATTTGTATAAAATATGTGAGGTTTGAATGAATTATGTTTGATTAAAGAGGCATGAGATTTATCAAGAATAATGGCATGAAGATCTATTTCATGAAGATGTTGATTCAATAAGGTTTTCCTTATGAATTTTACATTCCTTCATACATGGGGGAGATTATTAAGTCATTAAGTATTTCCTTATGACTTCATGATTCCTTCTTGTTTTGAAAATTACAAACACCTTATCTCAAGGAAATTTTCTTTTTACCATTTTTTTACTTATTTAAGGAAAACTTTCTTCCCCAAGGAAATTTATCCTTACCATTTTTTCTTGGCTCATATCATATTTTTCCTAAGTGTAAAATTCATTTTGGAACCAAAACCTAGGAATCCTATAATTAACTAGATATGAATCATTCTATTTTTGGATGAGAATTCTCAGAATTCTGGATACCAACTCTTCAGAGTTCTGACTACACATTCGGAATCAGAATTCAGGTTACGCACTTCTCTAAGTTCTTACTCCAAATTTTGATTATGAATTCTGGATACGAACTCTTCCGAGTTCTGACACTGAATTCTAATTCCGAATTCTGGCTACAAACTTCTCTGATTTCAGACTCTGAGTTCTCTAAATACAGACTTCAAACACTTATGATTTCTGACTCTGAATTCTCAAGAACTCTGACTCCAAACATTGTGAGTTCATGTTCCAAATTCATGTGAATCTAGACTCCAAATTTCCTTGAAATTCAGACTCTAGAATCCTATAGAATTCAGGTTCTGAATTCTGATAAAATACAAGCTAAATACCCTTGTATTATAGACTCCAGATTTAATTTTGGTTAGACTCTGAACATTAATTTACTTACACACCGAATATCAGATTTTAGTTATTCTTACACTTGTTTTTTTATAAATCTATGTCATGAATTTAGTTACTAAAAAACCAATGTTTGAGTGACACATGTACAGGTCCCTCCAAAATTCAAGGAAAAATATGAACATTGGAGGAGGGAGTCGACCGTTGAATCTGTGCCTATAAATAGGAGCTCACTTGAAAGAGTTCCACACACATCTGTGACTCTATAGATTACATTCTATTGAAGTGATTTCTAGAGAGAGACTTTCACTACATTGTGAATATTCAACTTCTTGTTCATATTTTCTTTGTGAGACTCCAATTGATGATGTGTACAATCGAGGGCATCTGGGGATAAGAAGAGAGAGGTGGAAACTACCTTGATGTTAAGGTATTCCTTGCCGATGAAGACAGAGGTACCAACTACCTTGATGTTGAGGGCTTGAGGTGATAGCAAGACAGACTCCGATCTTCGTATCGAGGGCTTACCGGCCTGGTGGTGTAAAGACAGACTTTCTTGAAAGTATAAATCATGGGACTTTTATCTAAGGTTGTTGGATACCCTTCTCTTTGGGACAAATGATTAACTACCAGTTACTTGTTTTGTTACATGTTTTCCACTGCATTTGTATTATTGAGGAAAGTATAACTTTCTTATACTTCCTTATATTTGTACTCTGGTTTAGTTATATACAATATGCATTAAGGTAGAATCATAATCATTATAAACATTAATTAAGTTTCATTTACAAAATTACTTTTTCGGAATTGCTTTCTCGGAATCATATTTCCTAATTCAAGCATGTTTATAGATCTAGAGGTTTTTTGAATTACCTTGTTTAACCTTGTTAAACATAACCATCTTTAATGTTCCAAAGTAATTTTTAAAGTATTTAATTCCCTGCCCCCTCTTTTATTTGAGCATCTCATCTTTGCATATTCAATCTTACATTTGGAATTATAGAGTATATCATACTCAAACATACCATCTCTAAAGTTGGTATCAGAGGAGGTGACCTCTGAATTAATCTCATGATTAGATTCAGAAAAGAATTTTTTTAGAATCATATTTTTCAGATTCATTTTTTCTAAGAGATACTCTTGTTATATATTTTTCCTTTCTTAGAAATATTTTTCTAGTTTACAAATTTTTCTATTAACAAGTTTTTTATTAAAATAATTTTCATAAAGATGGAATGAATCAATGCCGGTTATATATAAAATATCAATCCAACTAGACCTCCTATCTTTGATGGAAATGACTATGAGTATTGGAGATATCGCATTAAGACATTCATTATCAATACTGGTGTTGATAATTTTGATATGCTTACAGGGGGATAAAAATCGCTGAAAAAGATGTTTGTACCTTTACCAATCAAGAAAACCATGACTATCAAATGAATTATAAGGTACGCAATACTTTGATTTTCTCCATGACTAGAAACATATATATCCAAATTTCATCTTCTGAAGAAGAAAATTCTATATAGAAGAAACATGAAGTTACATATTTTGGTACTTCTAATGTTATAGAAACCAGTAGAGCTATATTGAGAGCTAAATACCATGGCTTTAATTTTATTTACAGAGAGCCCATATGTAAGGTGAATCAATGATTCATTACTATTGTGAATAGTTTAAAATCAATTGATGAGAAAAGATTAGATAATGAATCTCTTTTTGATAATATAATAGACATCATGCCCAATGAGTGGGAATCCAAGAGGACTACTATTAATGAGAACATAAAAGTTACTCACATTACTTTTGATGAACTGTTTGGAACTCTTCTTCACCAAGATACTAGAATGGAGATAGATGATGATAATTTAAAGAAAAAAGAATAGAAATGGATGAGTTTATTTTATTACAAATTCTAATCATATGAAAGCCAAGACTCCTGAGAGAATTTCCATATCCAAATCTAAGAAAGTTGTTATCCAATCTAATTCTAGTGAAAGTGAATCCTCCATGAATGAATTAGAAAATATTCCTTGAAAGATGAACAGTATAGCTGGAAAGAGGAACTTTCAATCTAGATATAAGAAAAAGGAATGGAACGACAAGAAATATTAAGTAGTAACATGTTATGAATGCAAGATTGTTGGACACATAAAACCTGATTTCCCCATGCTTTGAAGAAAAGAATGAAAGGAAAAGCATTCTGAGTGAAACATAAAGAAGTATTAAAAGGATAAAGCTAAGAATATATTAAAATATAATGACACCTAGAGTGCCAATGGTGGAGACTCTTCATATGAATCTTCATATTATGAATCTTCTGGACAGAAGAGTCTTGGTCTAATATCCAGAATACCTATTGATAATCATTGATTTATGGCTAAGGTACGCAATGCTGAATCTATGACCAATATATCATTGAATTCTAATGATAGTAAATATTACAACTCTTCTGATGAAGAATCTCCTTCTCATGTAGATAACTCTTTACCTACCTATGAATTAGTTTCTAGGTTTTCCAAACACCTTGAAATTGAGAATTCAAAACTCATAAAAAACATGATAAGGAAAATTCTAGGAAAACTATTCATACTAAGGAAATATTAGATCTTTCTAAAGATCTTGATAAGAAAAATTCTTATTTTGAAAGTATTTCAATAAATCTTAAGGAAGTAAATTCTAAGATGAATAAAATTTTTAAAGATCTAGAAAATGTAATTTCTAAGAAAAATGTTTTTCAGACTAGCTCTAGTTCAAAATCAAATGTTTCTTAAGACAAGAACATAATTATCAAACTCAAATCTGAATTTTTTTTCTAAAGGAAGTGTTTTTCAAACTTTAACTTAAGTGAGGAAAATTTTGATAAAATGTATTCTCAATTTTAACCTCTAAGGAATAGTTATGGTTTTGGTTATACTAGTTGTAAACATATTTTTAGTAACAATTATTTTGTTCCACAAAGTGGTCCTTTCTGCACAAAGTGAAAGTGTGGTGGAAACTAGGCAAATAACTGTTCTCTAAACAAAACCCAATCTTTAGGATTTCATATAGGCTATTTTTTCTAAGAATAGAAGGGTGCCTAAAATTTTTCATTCTATGAATTCCTGATCCAAGAAAGTTTGGATTCCGAAAATATAACTTTTTCTTATTTTCATGAAACTAGAGAAAGTACAACATTAATATATGGTATATAGATAGTGGATATTCCCAACATATCATTGGTAACAAAAACTATTTTTAAAAGATTATCAAGATGAAAGGAGGGAATGTAACATTCGTAGAAAATGCTCAGGGAGAGAATATCATTATATGTAACATTGTTCTTCTTCGAAAAATATTGATTTCAAATGTGATATTTGTTAAGGGTGTAAAGCATAACCTCATTAGTAAAAACCAATTGTGTGAGGAATATAACATTGTGAATTTTTGGAATGAAAAATGTTTAGTACACAATTCCAAATAAATGTTTATTCTTTCTGCCCATAGGCATGAGAATGTATACACACTAAACATAGATGACCATAGGAGCTAAGATCTACCTTTCCATAGTGCAATAGAAGATCATTCTTGGTTGTGGGATAGAAGGTTAGGAAAAAATAACATTAGGAACTTATGAAAAATTTCTAAGAATATATTAGTGAAGGATCCAGCTGATCTTTGATTTGATTCTTCAAAAGTTTGTGACCATTTTCAATGCGTCAAGAAACATAAATCAGGTTTAAAATCAGTTGGTGAAGTCACAACTATTGATAAATTATAGCTAGTGCATGTGGATCTTTTCGGTCCTGCACAAACTGGAAGCATTGGGGAAAGAATTATATATTTGTCTTGGTTGATGATTACACAAGATTTACATGGGTCTATTTTTTAGCAATGAAGTGTGAAGCTTTTTCATATTTCGAAAGTTTTAGAGCCCATTTCAAAAATGGTAAAATCCTACCAGTGAAAACTATTCATGGTGATCATGGAGGAGAATTTCAAAATTCTGATTTTTAAACTTTTTGTAGTAGAAAAGGCATTACTCATAACTTCTCATTACCTGTAACACCTCAATAAAATGGTGTTGTTGAATGAAGAAATAGAATTGTTTAAGAGATAACTAGAACCATGTTGAGTGAGTATTCTGTAGCCAATCATTTTTGGGTTGAAGCTGTATGTAATGCTTGTTATACTATAAATCATGTTTTGATTAGACCTTTTCTTAATAAACCTCTTTATGAGTTATGGAATGGTAGAAAACCTATAATTCCCAACTTTAATGTTTTTTTTGCAAGGTATTCATTCTGAATTCTAATGAAGATCAACCGAAATTCACACCAAAATCAGATAAAGGAATATTATTAGGCTACTCCACAACTTATAAGGCATATAGAGTTTTCAATAAAAACACTTGTACTGTTGAAGAGACAGTACATGTTTAATTCGATAGAACTGATCCTTATGTTTTTAAACAATCCCAACCTTCATATTTGGATGTATTTTCAAAAACTAATTATCAACCTTTGATATAAGATCCTTTTGATAAGGATAATTCCCAAGAAAATGTTTCTGAAGCATTTACCCCAAAATATTTCCTAACCTATGTTGATGAACATGATTTACAAAACCGAAATCAGTCGTTTCTAAAGAATTATCTTATTGATAGAATCATTTTAGATTTGAATCAACCTATAAGGACTAGAAGTTACTTATGAAATTAAGTATAACATCTAACAGTCCTTTCCCAATTAGAACAAAAAATTATTGATGAAGATTTAGGTGATGATGATTGGATTAAATCCATGAAAGATGAACTAAATGAATTTTAAAGGAATAAAGTCTAGTCCTTGGTTGAAAGACCTAAGGAATCTTCTGTTATTTTTGTAAAATGGGTCTTTATAAATAGGTGTGATGAAAATGGAATCATTGTAAGAAATAAATCTAGATTAGTCACTAAAGGCTATAATCAACAAGAATGAATGAACTATGAAGAAAGCTATGCTCCAGAAGCTATACTTGAATCTATCCATATCTTAATTTCCTTTGCAGCATTCTTCAATTTAAAATTTTTTCAAATGGATGTAAAATGTGAATTCCTTAATGGTTATGTTCAAGACGAATTTTTTTTCGAACAACCTTTTGGTTTTGAAGATAAAAAACATCCTGATTCTGTTTTTAGACTTACCAAATCTTTTTTTGGTCTTAAAAAAGCCCCTCGAGCTTAGTATGAAAGACTCACTGGATTTTTGTCTCAAAATAACTATGTTATGGGAAAGGCATATCCAACCCTTTTTATAATGAAAGATAAGAAAAAAAATTATTGTTCAAATTTATTTTGATGACTTTTTATTTGTTTCAATTCATCATTCTTTAACAGATTCCTTTGTGGATCTAATGAAATCTGTGTTTGAAATGAGTATGATGGCTGAGTTAACATTTTTCCTTGGTTTTCAAATTTCTCAAAAACCAGAAGGAATATATATATCCCTACATGTGTATATTAATGTTCTTAAAAATTATAGATATAACAGCACTAAGAGTATAAGTACTCCCATTGGTACCTCAAATTCACTAAAACTTGATGAAGCTGGG
This sequence comes from Viscum album, assembly GCA_963277665.1. Classification (NCBI taxonomy): domain Eukaryota; kingdom Viridiplantae; phylum Streptophyta; class Magnoliopsida; order Santalales; family Viscaceae; genus Viscum; species Viscum album. Next base: position 1,145,581,149 of record OY728121.1, on the reverse strand, counting down.
AAACCAGTAGATCAAACATCTTTTAGAGATATGATAGGATGTTTACATTACTTGATAGAAAGTTGTCCAGAAATAATATTTTCAGTATGATTATGTGGAAGATATCAATCCAATCCTTTGGAATCTCATTTAAAATCAGTGAAATGAATTTTTCACTACTTAATGGGATCCATGGATTTATGAATATTTTATTCTTCAGGAAATGATTTGGTTTTGAAAAGATTTTCGGATGTTGGCTTTGGTGGATGTAGAATAGATAGAAATAGTACATCAAGAACATGTTCTTTTCTTAGAAGATTTATTAGTTTCTTGGTTATGCAAGAAGAAACACTCAGTAGAACTTTCCACTACTGAAGCTGAATATGTAGGAGCTGGAAGTTATTGTGCTCAAGTGTTGTGGATGCAACACACACTCACAGACTATGGTATCAGTTTTACCAAATCAGAATTTTTTTTGCTAATACAAGTGCCATTTCCCATAGTAATAACTCTGCACATCACTCTCGTGCAAAGCACATAGATATTAGGCATCACTTTCTTAGGGATCACACACAAAAAGGAGATATCATTCTTCAATTTATCTGAATGCAAGATCAACTTTTTGATATTTTAACAAAATCATTACCCCCCAATAGATCTGAATACATTAAACAGATGATTGGAATGATAACTGTAAGGTAATCTTACTCGATAACTTCCTATTGAGCCAATATCCTTTCAGTAATAAACACCTTTTCATAGGGGGTAAATTTTTTTAATTAATCTTTTCATATTATTCGTAATGAAGTTTTTCATATTTTTCATTATAAAGGTATTCATATTTTTCAAAATGAAGTTTTTTATATTTTTTGTAATAAAGTTTTTCATATTTTTCATAATGATGTTTTTCATATTTTTCGTAATGAAATATTTCTTATTTTTCTTAATGATGGTTTTCATATTTTTCGTAATGAAGTTATTCATATTTCTTGTAATGATGTTTTTCATATTTTTCTTAATGATGTTTTTCATATTTTTTGTAATGACGTTCTTTATATTTTTCATAATTAAGTTTTTCATATTTTTCGTACTGAAGTTTTTCATATTTTTAGTAATGGATATTTTTTGACCTGAAATTTTGGTAATGGAAATGTTTAGACTTGATATTTTCATAGTGAAGTTTCTCGTATTGAATATTTTCGTAATGAATATTTTATTAATGAAAATTTTCATAATGAAGATATGTGTACTCAAATTTTTATTTGTACTCATGTTTTTTTTAATCTAAAGTCCTTCAAAAATATTTTTCCTCGATATGAATAATTCTCATGAAAATCTGAAATGTATAATTCTTTCTTGAAGTTTTCGTAATAACCTTTTACAGGCTGTTAGTTTATTTTGTTTTTAAAATTTCTTGGATTCATGTTTCCTTAAATATGAATGTTTTCCTTTAAAAACCTCAAATTATCAGATTCTACCAAATTTTCCTTGCGGCTATCATCTCAACCGTCAGATCAGATATGAAGAATTCTCATCCATTGGATTCAGATAGGATATTAAACCATCGCTTCAACACTTATAAATAGGGGACCCCGATGGTTGTCCCACATTAGTTTTCAAAGAATTTGTGTGTCGAAGCTCTGCCCAACTTCAAAATCCCGTTCCAGATTTTTAGAGTTTTCACAATTCTGAATGTCTGCTGAAATTCCTTCTTAAGAAATGTCTTATGTCAAGCTGATTTTGGAGTGCAAAATTTACAGAGAGAGGTTGGTACATTTGGACTTCTCCAATAAGTATGACTCAATTATCTCATTGAATATCAGGATTATTGGGTGGGAAAGTGTAGCCATATCAATGACAGGAGCTCAGGATGTTGTGTATCTAGATCTACTCATAGAATTTTATGAATCGATTTGTTTTTTCAAGCAATATTGAAGAGAAACAATTTTAGTCACAAGTTATGGAAATACATATTCAATTTCTTACACCAAGGCTGCTAGCTTCGTTGGGTTATCCTATAAAGGGGAATCCGAGTTTTTTTCTCACAAATTACCCGATGTGAAAGTAAGTTTCATCAAAGTGAAATCTATGAAAAGTCTTGGACTTACATATGTTAAGACAACAAATATTTCTCACTTGTCTACCAATAATCGGATCCTATAGTTTTTTGGTTTAGCATCTTATCATATTGAGAAAGGGTGATAAGGACACTCTTAAGAAAAGTGATATGTATATCTTTGATTTTTTTTAATCTAAGGAGATTAAATCTGATGAAAAATATTCTCATTACGATGGAGAATATTTAGAACGGGAATCCCAGATCACAGATAACCATTTATCATGCCCTACTCTCCATGTTGATAGTTTGGTTTCTTTTGAATATTTCAAGATCCCTTACAGTTCCAAGCTACGGAATTAAAATTTAATGCTGATCAGTGATGATATGCTAAAGAGGATTAAGGATGGTTTCTCTAAGGAGTCAGGTGATTTTATAATCTACCGTAGGATGAGGAAGAATCCATTATGAAGAATGCTGAAGAGGATGAACCATCAATGAAAGCTAGAAAGAAGATAAAATTGAAAGAAGTAGAAGCTGAAGGTTAAAGCCCTAAAAAAAGGGAGCTCAATCTGCACCTTAAAGCCCAAAAAGCAGAAAGCATATCTTAATGAAGTGGTTTCCAAATAGAGGGAGGATAAAAAGACTCGGAAGGAAGGGGAGCCACAGTTTGGCCTAGATCCAATAGAGGCCAAATCATTGAAGGAGAAATCTACTGATGATCAGGAGAAGAAATCCAAAGAGAATAATCTTAAAAAAATATTTTAGGGGAAGATATTGCGAAATCTCTTTTGAAATCTTCTAAAGTTGCATCCAAACAAATTCTCATACTGAAAACCGTCCAAGTGGAACAATTTCCGGAGACTCTGGGAAAGAATTTCATGTCACCATAAAAAGTTAAACATAAGGTTGATGAACCATTAAATGATATTGAAGAAGTGAAAGAAAAAAAGTATTAGTAGTACTGAAGATATGATTAATCATGTTGAAGATTATCATGAGAAACAAAGTACATCTGAGAAGTTGTCAATCTGGAATTCTCAAGCCAGATCCTCAAAACTTGCTACTCCTGGAATAGATGAGAAGTGTGAATATGAAGTAGACATGTTATCTGAGGAAGAGATTCAAAATAATGACTTCATTATTCCTGAATACAATGAGGCAGAAGATGAAAAAGGAAAAATTTATGAAGATAAGATTATACAGTATAATGGATGTGACAATGAATCTCCCAATGAAGAAGCTATTCCGAGAACCAATAAGGGGAAAAAATGGTTGTTGATACGCCAAACAAAGATATTTCAAGGAAGAATGAATCTGGAGGATCATCTACGTAAATGCTTATAGAGATAGATTAAGAACCATATCCATGAAAAATGTCAGATTTGGGGTCATCAGCTTTAGGAAATGATTTTATTGTTCAGTCCCTGAAGAAGCTAGTGGACACCATTCCGATCATTCCAACAATTGACTCCAGATGCCAGATGCTCTAGCATAGCATGGATCAGAAGTAAGATTACATACCCTTGGTCATTGATAGGTGTGTAATGATTGAGTCTGATCACAATAATTTCCTTATCAAATATGAATCCCATAAAAAATCTTGCAATAAAATGACTAGCTGGTCCTAGAAAATCGTTGAAGATCTGAGAGTGATTGATCAATTTCATGAAGATGTAAATGAAGCCTTTCATACTGAAGACACCAAAATCAAGGATCTTTTAAAAATATTTCAGGAAAATCTAAATCTTGATCAAAATTCTCTGATTTAGGATGTCAAAGATCTGAATGGAAAGTTGAATTTTGTTTTACAACGTTGGAAAATAGAGAGGTATCTCCGGATTGAGATGAAATAAAAGCTAGTGAAGCAAGACGGCTTGCTGAAGGCTCAGGCGGAGGCCCTGAAGGATCAAGATGATAGGATCTCAACTTTAGAAAAGAAAGCAGAGGAGGATCAAAAATAACAAAAGAAGCTAAAATCCATTGTGAAGTAGCTGATACCCAAGAAAAAAGAAGCAAAATAAATCCAAATCCGATCTTTTGTTGTATCTATTTTTCCTTGTATAAATACTTCCAATCTCAATGAAATTGTTGATTCTTATTCTGTCTCCATGTTTGTACTAATATTTCAGGTACCATATTTTTGTCCCATTCCCTCAAACCCTTTTTGAAAATTACAACAGGGGAGACGGAAAAATAATTCTATGTAAAAGAAGAAATATCCCTATGTAAGGGGGAGTTTATCAAAGGGGGATTTCTCATTGCGAATATTTCTTTCTTCAAGCTAAATGAAAACACTCATTCCGTAAATCTAGAATATGATCCTTATACTTCCAAATCCTAAGGGGGAATTAGTCGTACTCATCATTGCCAATATAAAAGGAGAGATAAGTTTTCATTGAAAAGTCTTGAAATATATTTTCTAAGTACTTTTGTTCTTTTTGGTAAGGATGTTTGTGATTTAAAAAAAGGGGACATTGTTGAGTCAATAAGGTTTTCCTTATGATTTTTCCATTCCTTTATACATGGGGGAGATTGTTAAGTCATTAAGGCTTTCCTTCTGACCTCATGATTCCTTCTTGTTTTGAAAATCACAAACACCTAATCTCAAAGAATATTTCATTTTAACCTTGTTTTACTTCTTTAAGTTAAATTTTATTTACCAAGGATATTTATCCTTACCGTGTTTTCTTTTCTCATACCATATTTTTCCTAATTGTAAAATTCGGTTTGGAACCAAAACCTCAGAATCCTATAATTACCTAGATATGAAGCATTCTGTTTTTTGATTCAAATTCATAGAATTCTAGATACGAACTCTTCAGAGTTCTGACTCCAAATTCTGAATCAGAATTCTAGATATGAACTTTTCTAAGTTATGACTCCGAATTCTGATTATGAATTCTGGATACGAAATCTTCTGAGTTCTGACATCGAATTCTGATTACAAATTCTGATTATAAACTTCTCTGAGTTCTGACACTGAATTCCAATTATGAATTCTGGTTACAAGATTCTATCAGTTCTGACTCTGAGTTCTCTGAATAAAGAATCCGAACTCTTATGAGTTCTGACTCCAAATTCTCATGGACTCGGACCCTGAACTTTGTGATTTCAGGTTCTGAATTCTTTTGAATCCAGACTTCGAGTTTCCTTGAAATTTAGACTCTGGAATTCAATAGAATTCAGGTTTCGAATTCCTATTAAACAGAATCCAAATATCCTTGTATTATAGACTCTGGATTCAATTTTGGTTAGACTCCAAACTTTCATTTACTTACATTCCAGATATCATATTTTAGTTATTATTACACTTGTTTTGTTATAAAACGATGTCATGCATTCAGTTACTAACTAATCGTTGTTTAAGTGACATGTGTATAGGTCCCTTTGAAATTAAAGGAAAAATATGAACGTTAGAGGAGGGAGCTAACCGTTTAAGAAGTGCATATAAATAAGAGCTCATTTGAAAGAGTTCCACACTGTTCTACAACTCTTGAGATTATATGTTGTTGAAGTTATTTCTAGAGAGAGACTCTCACTAATTTGTGAGTACTGAACTTCTTGTTCATATTTTCTTTGTGTGACTCCGATTTTTTCTGTGTACAATCAAGGGATTATGGGGATAGGAAGACAGAGGTGCTGAATACCTTGAAGTTGAGGGCTTCCTTGTTGGGGAAGACAGAGGTACCAAATATCCGGAAGTTGAGGGCTTGCGGGGTTAGGATGAAAGACTCCGATATTCATATAGAGGGCTTACCCTGGTGGTTATAATAGATACTTTCTTGAAAGTATAAATCAAGGGACTTTTATCCAGGGTTTTTGGATACCCTTCTATTTGGGTCAAAATATTTAATACTTGTTACTTGTTTTGTTACGAGTTTTCTGCTGCATTTGTGTTGTTGAGGAAAGTATAACTTTCTTATACATCTTAATATTTGTACTCTGATTTAGTTAGATTCTATATGCATTAAGGCAGAATCTTTATCTTTGTAAAATTTCATTAAGTTTAATTTCCAAAAATAATTTTCTAGAATTGCATTCTCAGAATCATATTTCCCGATTCAATAATGTTTATAGATTTAGAGGTTTTGTGAAATACTTTTTATAACCTTGTTAACCAAAACCATCATTAAACTTCCAAAGGAATTTTTAAAGTATACAATTCCCCCACCTCTTGTATTTGAGCTTCTCATCATTACATATTTGATCCTATATTTGGTATTATAGAGTATATCATACTCAAACATACCATCTCAACAGAATATGGGTTGAAAATTTATATATGAAGAGTGCATTTGATGTGTTAAAATAATTAAGAAGTCTTGGAAGAGGACTGAGGGTGATGGTATGAAGGGATGAATTTCATAATGAAATGACATACATGATTTGGAGATAATGATATTTGTTTAGTGTCTCGGACAAGGGATTAATCACCCTACTTCAGGGCACGATATGTTTGATAGTTGAATGTCATAGGTGTGAATAGAGGGGGATGGTGAATTCCCTTTTATAGTGGAGGGGTTGTTCCATTCATTTAAATACAAAAAGAAAAATACAACTGGGAGATATCACCTACATAATGTTCTTTAGAAATGACTAATAATAGATTAGAGGGGATTTATAGTGGAGAAATACTGACTCTACAAAAACTAAATGCGTTTTTTAAACAATTTCTTACTTAACCTGTATGATTCCTTATTCGATTCATTTTAGTTTCTCATTGAGGTACTTATATTTATACCCTGTTTAATTCATCCATTATGAATATATTAAAGCTCTAATTGATATAAAAGTTTGACCCAAATATTTTAACTATTAAACTAAACTATAAAAAAATCTCATTTTTACTGGATATTAAATTTAATAGAAGCTCATGTAATGTGCCAAAAATTTGACATTAACCCTAAATATACAAAAAATGTTTTTATTATTCAGGAAATAATATTTTCATTATAAAATACATACTGTTAAATTAGTAGAAAACATTTTTTATTAAATGAAAATTAAAAATCACTTTACAAATGATAGATTTATTTTTTTTAATTTTTAATCATTTGATAAATTTTATTTTATATTAGAACCAAATTATAGACAATTTTGAAATTTTATATTTATTTTAAAAAAATAATTAAATTAAAATATATTAACTTCATAAATTCTGATAGTTATATATTCATCTATAATAATAATTCATCATAAAAATTTAATCTATTTACCTTACTTTTATGATTTTTTAATATCATTTAATTTGTTTTATTATTAAATAAAAATTACTTAAGTTAGTGTTTTTAAAAATTTAATGTATTTATATCATATCTAAAAATTAAATATTTCTCATTATGAAAAAATAATTAATTTATACTTCAAAATGATATTTATAAAAAATCCTATATAGTTTTTCTCTATCCCCAATACATTATAGAAAATTAAAGGATTCTTGGTTCCTTTTTCAGTTTTTCTTTTCTTAACTTATTATATGGGTCACATTCATTAAATATTATTCCCAATAACTCAAATAAGTCATGAATAAAGTCATATGGGTTGATATATATCCATCCAGTTGGGCTTTAAATATGTTTAAAGCTCATTACCCCTTTAATATCAATGTTTACCCACTATGTAAATTCTTTTTTATTTTAATTACTATAACTTTTTTTTATTAACATTTATATTGATTTTCAAAAACTATGTACACAATTATATACATTAGAAAAATATGTTGTTAAAAATATGGAATCTTTTTTTTTTCAAAATTCCAATGATATAATTAGAAGAAATTAGTTTAAAATAAACATAATGGATGAGAAGAGACATCATGTTTTTTAAGAGAAAAGTTCAAAATGTTGAAATGATTTTATATAAAATTTCAATGCGGAATTGATTATAATGACATAAATTGGATTTATTGATGTATAAATGAAAAAATTATAAATTAAAAACAATTTATAATATAATTTAATGATATAAGAAAATTAAATAAAAAATATCTTCTCAATTAAAATTCAGTATCATTAACTATTCATCAAAATATGAATGTTCTCCGAAAAAATTCTTTAAATTCCCCTAAAGTAAATTTTAACATTTCAAATTCAGAAACAAATTTATTTTTACATATAAATTTTATTAGTGTCAAAATTTATTTTTAAAGATATATTTTCATTAAATGGTGGTAAAACTGTTTTTTAGAAAAACTTCTTTATTTATTCTTAAAATTGAATTTATTCTTATCTTAACCCAATAAAACTTTTTTGATAAATAATAAAAAAATAATTACAGATATAACGTCTAATTTTACTTAATACTATTCACTTAAAGTGATTAATTTAATTTGATATGATGAAATCAAAATCTAGTCGTAAAAATAGTTTTGTATAAAAACACAACCTTTATATTCAATCGATCATTATTTTTATTTTTAGTTAATTGGAAACTAATTAATTTATTTTATAAACATGTTTAAAATAAAATTTTATAATTTTTTTATTATAATTAATTATATCAATTACAATGGATAGGTGATAACTATCATATTAAATAATAATATTACTAAAATATTTTTGATTGATAAGACTAGACTTGCATATAACACAATTTGTTGTAGAAACTCATTCTTGCTTTGATCATAACATAAACATGGTGTTGCGTATAAAGAAAGATTAAATGTGAATTGGGTGTAACACAATATATTAAATAATTTAAATTAATTTGAAATAATATATTTCATAATATCTCTGGATGTTACAATATTCCACCTGTAAAATGATTTTGTTCCCTTGAAATTTTTCTTAGTTATAAAAATATTAACATTCATAGAATTTAATTATTAAAACCCACATCGTATAAAATGTTAATAATTAATCCAATTAAAATGGATATTAGGAAACTTATTGGTCATTAGATGTTTCACATGACTATGATTAAAAAGGTGAGAACATATGTGGGAATAAAGGAAACGATTAAATAATTATAGAGATTGATTGAGGTCATTGATCAAAAACATGTGAATGATCAACGAAATGTTAAGGGCCTAAAAAAATATATAATAACGGATAAAGCAATCAATTCATTAAAATTAAAAATTCATGGATAATAATGTTTTTTAGGATCAATTTCCTTGGGTTAAAAAATTCACTTACAGTCTAGAACAAGAGAAATATATATATATATATATATATATATATATATATACATAATTTATGAGTATAATTTAATTATTTAGTAATTTTCCACCCAAAAAATATTTTCCCCCCCTAACAATGATTATTCAAGTTGAAGTTTTAAATTTTAATGTGATAAAATAATATTTTATAAACCACATAACTATAAAAGGGTTATTAAAGTTATTTTACATGTCTTTTTTTATTAAGAATAAAATGGTTATTATATTGTAACAAACATTCTAAAAGTGGTGAATATTCGTATAATACATTATTCATCAATAGTAATTACCCAATTACAAACCACAAAATTCCATTAACAACTATACTTAAAATTCATTATACATTTTTCTAACTATTTAAACACCAAAATATTATAAGTATTTAATTATATATTTCTCCAAGATAAATAAATCGTTATTAATCAATTAAAATACAATTTTTTTCCAAATAAACTTAATATTTAATTGAAAAAATATTAAACTAACTAAGACATCATGTAGGCCTATGGTATTCCTGAAACTCCTATCATCATTCGATCATGTATTCAAACCACACCACCTAGAAGGATGTAACAGGTTGTCACAGCGCATACAGTTATCCCCTATTCTTTTAACCTTGAAAAATAATTCCGCCATAAAAAAATTTATATTGATCCATGGGGTTACAAATAAAAAAACATATAATAATGTCATATAGATTATCATTAATCAATTTATGATCTAATCTCTTATAATTGGAATGGGGTGTCTAATAATCTTAACTTCTAATTGTCATTAAGCTTCTTGAGTTATGAAAATATCCATAACTCTCATGACAACCTGTCATGAAATATAATAATCTCCAAATTTATCTAAAACAACCTTTCATACCAACTATAATATCCAAGTCCCCACATAGTAAAATATTTTGTTGATATCAGTAAATTTACATTTCAGTCATTGATGGTGACAATTGTGACATAACATGTTTCCATAGAACCATAAAATAATGGAAAATGTAGATAACATTCATTACAGAATACCATCTTAATTTAATGTTTTATATTATTAGAAAAATCTCATACATGAACAACTCATATCAACATGGTCACTTAAAAAATATATTACAATTTTTATCATCCTCCCATATTATACCCAAATGTTCTTATTTCACATTTGGTCATCAACATTGTCCTATTAAAATAACTTATAGAAATAAACCATTCAGTCTGAATCTCTAAAATCTGGGAAAAATGAAACATAATAAGGGTGAGTTCATAGGATAACTAAGAAAAAGCATAAAAATTAATAAATTAAAGTAATCATTAAGTATAATAGTGCATATGGGTATAATGAAATAATCAATTTTCATTAGGGAATCATAAAATAACACATACCTATCAATACTTAGATCATAAAATATAAAAAAATTGAAAACAAACAAGTCATAATTTTCAATAATCATGTTCCATGTGATATAATTCTCAATATTTAGAGACATTATAAACCCAAAGCATGCATAAATAAAACATTTACATACTTGGTATATCATATTCACTTCACTCTAACATTCTCTATTATAAATGGAATAACCATACAACTAACTTCCATAAATAATGCATTGAAGGGATACCAGAAATCCACCCATAATAAGTTTTTCATGTAACCACCCATCATTATTTTATCATAGAACCACCAACAAACTGTTTATCTTGGAACCTCCTATCATTGGTTTATAATATAATCACCCATTAAATGTCGAAGTATGATTACTAAATCATCACACATAAAAAAATTAATTAAAAACTCATAGGGACATCTATTTTCAATTTTATACCTATATTAAACCATTGATAAGAAATAGGTTCTATAACAATGTCTTGGAAACATGATTAATCTATAATAAATGGGTTAAATAAAAATCCCTATGAAATATTATTTGCATGTGGATTTGAAAGGGGTTCCAAAACATTCTCCTTGGAAGATGATTAAATCCTAAAAATGAATTTGGCTAAATAATAATCTATTTTAAAGATAATTAAACTACAAAAAGGAAAGCTGTTCCATTAAAATCTATTTGGGACATTCTTAACCCTTCAATATTAAATGTGTACAGTAAAAATCTCGTTAAAACATGATTAACATACAGAAAGGAAATGGGTACCTAATAATCTCATTGAATAATGATCAATCCTCGAAAAATAAATGGGTAAAATAAAAATATCTCCCAAACATAATTAACCCATGGGAAACAAATGGGTTCCATAATAGTCTTTTTATTATCATGATTAACCAATAAAAAATAAATGGGTTCAATAACAATATCTTGGAAAAATGATTTACCTATGGAAATGAAATTGGTTCTTTAACTATATCATTGAAAAAATATTAATCTATTCAGAAAAGAACATGGATGGTGTTAATACATGATACCCATTGTTTAGGACAATTAATAATAGTTTTTTTAATTTTGTTAATGTAAATACACTTAAAATGTCATTAAAACATTCACTACTAGAATGTGGGTTTTTCCCCATAGTTACATACCAACGGTTTCATAGAACCATTGGTAAAGGAGGTTTTTCCCAATGGTTCTAATGAATTGTTGGCATAGATGTTCCCTGGGAGGTTTTTTCCCCACGGTTCATGAGAACCGTTGGGATAGATGCCTTTTTCTAGGTTTTTGCCAACGGTTCTAAAGAATCGTTGGGATAGATAGCTTTTCCCAACGGTTCTCATGAACCGTTGGGATAGAGGTATGCTTTGGGGAGGTTTTTCCCAACGGTTTTAAAAAACCGTTGGCAAAGGTTCTCCTCAAATTCCCAGCCGCCTGTTCTCTCCCCCATTCGCGATACACAACCCTAAAACGGGAGCAGCAGCCGATTTAGGCGATTTTGGAGGTACTGACAGCCGGACCTTGAATCTTCCAGCTCTTCTTCAGGTTATTCTTCTTCTTTATCTGAAAACGTATTCAAATGTTTGGATAGTATTTAAACGTATTTTCATTTTTCCCATCAGTTTAGGCGATTTTGGAGCTACTGCCTGCCAGACCTACCTAAGGGTGAGTTTTCTTGAAAATTCCTTTTTGGATTTTACCCCTTGAACATGGGATTTCATTTGTGAAAGGTTATATAAATCGAATTGATTGTTCGATTTCTGAATTGAATTGTAAATTAAATTAATTAAGGGTATTTTATGGTTTGCATTCCCCTTTTAACACATGAATGCCAATTATTTTTTAACACATGTTTTTATTGTATTTCCTTTCCAATGTGAGTAAAGTAGAGACTATGCTATGAATCTATGAAATTGGATTGAATTTATCTTATATTTTATGTTACCATGTTAGATATATTATAACTAATGCATGTGATATCTTTATAGTCTTGTTAGGAGTGTTCTATTAAAAATTCCCATGTGAGTGCTTGAATTTTCATTGAATTGCTAGCCATTATGAGTTATGTGGAGACCATGATATGGAATTGATTGATTAAGCAAGGGAATCTCATTATCTTGTCATTACAACATGAGTAAATGAAGCTTCATTCTTTTCAGGTTATTATTTGATTGAGTCGCCATTTTGAGGTGAGTTGTATTAAATACCTTTGTTTTTTACATTGGTATGTTTAATGAATTGTTTAAATGAAATGGAATTCATTTAATGATTAATAGTAAATAGTGGTACATGGATTCTATTAGGATTCCAGGTATATAATCTTGTTTCTATTAACTTATACGCTTTATGTGATAAATGGATTCACAGTGGAATTCCACGGATAGACTCATTTCATTGAATAGTGATTAAGCCATGGGTGATACATGGATCCAAGGGAGGGATTCCATAGATAGACTTATTGAATGTAGAATTATATTCCAATTGATACATGGATTCTAATGATAATTACATAGATAGACTTATTGAATGTAGAATTATATTCCAATGCTATGCGTCTTGTGTGGTGGTGGTGTGGTTTATGTGTTTTATGGTAGTAGTGAAGTGTGTGATTATGTAGTTAATGTGAACCCATAGGTTGAGTATTTTGTGATATCTATATATCATGTATTTTTATGTTATTTCTACACATTCCCAACCAGAGTTGGATAAACTTACCAACGATCAGAGGTTTTGAGTTATGAGTATTTTTTCTAATATCTAGGATGGTGGTTATATGTTTGGATAGCTACCATGTCTTCCCTACACTTCCTTCAAAAGTGATTGACCATGTGTTTTTAGGCAAGATGCGATGTGATTGTCCATGTGTCTTCAGGTGAGATGTACTATGATTTCCCTAGTGTTTTTCAGTGAGGTGTGATGTGATAAGGCTATAATAAGATGTGGCATGTGGTTGGGGTCATGTAGGGTAGGAGGATGGCACAAGGTTGATGTTATTCATGTTCATGATACCCTACTAATATGGTTATGGGATGAGTCATGCTGTTATGTGATATAACACATTAAGTTCTTGTTGGTTTTACATTTTTTCAATAACACATTTGTATGTTTTTTTGACATGTGTAGTTGATACCTTGATTATTTTCTTCCTTTATCGTTTACTTAAATGTATTTTCTATTATAGTTAATGCCTATTGAATTGTTTATGACAAAATGACTTATATAAATTCTTTTTACAGAATGGATAGAAGTTGGATGTATGAAACCGATCGGATCTCAGACGATTTTCAAAACAATTTAGAGAGCTTTATAGATTTTGCATTTCACAATGCTTCAGATAGTGGTCGCATACACTGCCCATGTTCGAATTGTGTTGGTAGACCTTGGTTGAGCCATGAAGAAGTCAGCTACCACATAACCAAAAATGGGTTTCATGCAATCTACTTTCTGTGGTATCACAATGGGGAGAAAACGAAATCTCAAATTGGTGATGATCGAAATGAAAAGACTGGAATGGAGAATTTGTTAGATGATCGATTTCCATTTATTCTTCATCATGAAAAAGAAAGGATTTCTACTCAAGAAGACTTCTATATGAGGACAGCTGATGCATCTAGGGAAAATGATGATATTGATAGGGTGAAAAAATTGAATGATGCTGCCACGACTCCAGTATATCGACAATGCGATAAAATGAAAAAGCTGGAATTTTTAATCCGGTTATTTCATGGGAAAACTATGTATGGGATTTCTAATACAGCAATCGATTACATTCTTACCCTCTTGAAGGATTTAATTCCAGATGATGCAGATATTCCCTCAAACCACTATATGGCATGGAAGTTAGTTGAGGAACTTGGATTTTCAAGAAACAAAATTCATGCTTGCCCAAAAGATTGCAGTTTATTCTGGGAGGAAACCGCTGAACGAAATGAATGTATAAAATGTGGCACATCCCGCTGGAAGTCAAAATCTGATGGAACACCATCTCGCATTCCATAGAAAGTAATGTGGCACTTTCCATTGATCCCCAGACTCCAGAATCATTTTATGTCTGATGACATATCAATAAAAATGAGATGGCATGATACCGAGAGAAAGAATACTGATGATGAGTTGGTTCATCCTGCAGATGGATTTGCATGGAAGAGATTTGATGCTCGACATCCTGATTTTGCAGCTGACGTGCGTAATGTGAGGCTGGGACTTTTATGCGACGGTTTTAATCCGTTTGGGCAGATGCTTACTTCGCACAGCACATGGCCAGTTTTTATACACATTTATAATCTTCCCCCATGGTTGTGTATAAAAAAATCTTTCACTTTCATGAGTATACTCATATCTGGTCCTTCTGATCCCGACATTGATATTGATGTATACATGCAACTTTTAATAAAAGAGTTGAAAATTATTTGGGATGTGGGTGTGCGCACATACGATGCATGTTCGAAAGACATATTTCAGATGCGCTCTGCGCTTATGTGGACAATCAATGATTTTCCGGCTTATGCAATGATGTCTGGATGGAGCATGAAGGGAAAACTATCATGTCTAGTTTTTATGAAGAATACACGATCCAGAAGACTGAAACATCGTTGTAGTTTCAGTTTTATGGGACATCGACGATTTTTGCCAAAGGATCATCCATATAGAATGAATCGTAGAAGATTTGATAATACTATAGAGACCGATGATCCACCTCAGCGTATGTCTGGAACTGATGTGCTTAATGAATTGAAAGATTTCAGTTTTTCGTTCGGGAAGGGTCAAATGAAATCTGGAAAGAGAAAGAATGTTTCCACAGAAACCTGTTACAATTGGAGGAAGAGGAGTATCTTTTTTGATTTGCCTTATTGGTCAACCAATTTGCTACATCATTGCTTAGACGTAATGCATATTGAAAAGTATATATGTGAAATGTTGCTTTCAGTTCTTCTAAATTTCAAGGGGAAGACAAAAGATGATTTACGATCTCGACGTGACTTGGTGGATTGGGGCATCAGACCAGAATTGCATCTTGTGCGTATCAGTGAAAATAAATGGAAACTTCCATGTGCTTCTTATGTGATGACACCTACTAAAAAAAACAATTTTTGGAAGTATTAGAGAGTATTAGAGTTCCTGATGGCTATTCAAGCAACATATCTAAACGGGTCAACATAAGAGAGTTGAAGCTAAAATCTTTGAAGACTCATGATTATCACGTTCTACTGCATGAGTTGCTTCCAATAGCAATCTGTCATATGTTGTCCAATAATGTAAGGGTGGGTGTTATTCGGTTGTGCCATTTGTTTAGAGATCTTTGTGCTAAGAAGTTGTCCAAGTCTTTCTTGCAAAAAATGTTGACAGATGCCCCATTAATTTTGTCTGAGTTGGAGAAAATATTTCCCCCATCATTTTTCACATGCATGCTGCATCTGACTGTCCATATTCCAACTGAAATACTTCTTGGAGGACCTGTTTCTTTTCGTTGGATGTATCCAACTGAATGAAATATGTTCACATTAAAGTATTATGTTCGAAACAAGAATCATCCCGAAGGTTCTATCGTGAACGGTCTCTTAGCTCAAGAATGTATGGATTTCTGTTCAATGTATTTGTCTGATCGTACTACAAGAATGAACAGACCAATTAGAAATGAAGAAGAACAATATGAGAAAATTGAACCCAGTATTCCATCACTTCCTCATATAGGAGGAATTCCTGGATCATATACATTGAAGACATTAAGCCATAAAGAGCGGGAGATGGCACATCGCACAGTTTTGTTCAACTTTGATTTGTTCGATGACTATATCAGGTAACAAAATTGAATATGTATATATTACATATATATCTGTTAAACTATTCATATTTTTTTATCTACAGGGAACATAAAACAATGATAAATAGGAAGCATCATTCTTTATCTTTGAGAAGGAGAGAGACTTTGCATAGCAAAGAGTTTTCTGCTTGGTTAAAATTGAAGGTAAAAATATTACTGTTTAAATTAATTATTTCAATATTTACTTAAGTTTAACTGTCATTTATATTGCAGGTATTGAGTTTGTCTGTTGACTCTATCTCTGAGGAAATAAGAGCTTTGGATTTTGGTCCTAATACCGTGGTTCGTGACTGTAAATCAATTGTTATCAATGGGTTCAGATTTATTGTCACTGAACGAGCCAAAAACATGAGAACACAACATGATGGTATTATGGTTACTGCCACAACAGATTGTTATGCCAGTGCATCAGATAGTAGACCGCGACTTGAAAATGTGGGTTATTATGGAGTCGTTGAGAAAATAAAAATATTGGATTATTACTCTCATGGAAGAGTCACAATGATGAAATGTCATTGGTTTGATTCGATGACGAGACATGGCACATTTATTTATGATTGTGGATTTCGAGTAATTAATATGACCCGCACTCTTGCAACCGAAGAACCATATGTGTTGGCATCAATGGATAAACAAGTTTTTTATGTCAAAGATCAACTTCAACCTGAATTTGGTGTCATAGTTGAAGTAATTCCAAGACATATTTTTGATGATGCTGATGATGGAATTGACACTATCCCTATTGCCATTGGAACCAATCCATTTATATCTTTTGATGACTCCAATAGCTCAATTGTCAGAGTTGATTGTGAACCTGAATTTGTGGTTGGAAATATATAGAATCATTCATCCATGTTCTCAATTATTTTGGTTTACCTCGAGTTGGGTTGTTAAGGTTGGTAATATTCATATTTATTTAGTATTGATCACAAATATGTTTTAGCTGACATGACCGTTATGTGAATTTTCAATGTTTATTGGCTGCTGTTTTATTTGAATTGCATTTTCTAATTTGGAATTGAACTGTATTCAAACCAAATCAAACAATATTTCTAACTTGGTGAACATTACAACTTTTATGTTTTATTAAATTCATTCAAGCTCTTCTAAAACAATTGATAGAAAAATTACCAATGAATCCCCTCATTCCCTCATATATTTAGTTTTTTGGTTTACACATTAATTTTCTTTTTCTAATTAATTACATATTTGTTTTCCAATGCAGGAAATGAAGCCAATTGAAGAGAGACGAAGAAAAAAATGGCGGAGAACAATCGTCGGACGGAGGAGATGGGCATTCCACCATTAGTGCCTACAGTGAGTACTTTATTTCAAATAAATATATATATATTTACAGAATATATAATGTCATGTGATTAATTTTTTTTGTAAACTTTTTTTTAGGATCCACCATTACGTCGACAGTTATTCGACGAGGAGCCTAGTACTGGTCCTAGTACTCAGGCCGGTGGTACGAGGAGGGTTCGTACCAGAGGTGGACGTAGAGCTGCGCATGCCCAACTAGACCCTGCCCCTCCCACTGACATTTCATCCTTCCCACATTCTGATCCCGGTGTGTCGTTAGGGACACACGAGATATTTAGACCTCCCATGTTTTCGCTACCTTCTGCATCTTCTGCCCCATCATTTTCACATCCCCTGATGATTCCCACTCCCCAGTCAGCATCAGGTCATACAGCTGTTCCATCTTCTTTTCCTTCTACTTCTGTCTCTCCGAGCTTTTATATTCCATCTTCTTCGACTCCTGTTCCACCAGAGGGTGTTCCATCAGGTTCTGTGGATCCGGCGCCACTCATTGATTAGACTAGCGCAGGTATATTTATAAAACACTAACAAATTTTTATAGCAATATTTATTTTCATTATAACATGTTTTGATAAAATATTTGTTTTTATTTCATGACAGATACATCTACTGACAGGAGGCGGGGGCGGGGCCGTACACGCGTGCGTTCGGTGTGGAACCGTCGCACACAGGTTATGGTGGAATATAATGAAGACAATCAGATGGTTGAGAAAACAGGGCAGCAATGTCGGAGTTTTATGGCGACGCTTTCCAAATACTCCGACATCATTCCCATCAGCCCGCTGTCATGGAGACATTTTCCACATGAGGTCAAAGATAGAGCTTGGGCAGAGATATGGGTAAAAAAATATTTTTTATTTAATGCCATGAATTATTTCTGTATTTATATGAATTAATATTTTTATTTCAGCTTCGATTTAATTTTCCTGATGGTTAGGGTGCACGACTGGCACGTCTAAAGGATTTAGGCGAGCTTTGGAGAGCCTACAAGCATGAGCTGTATATTGGTTGGCGTGCTAGAGTTGGCACTGAGTTAGAGGCAGTACCAGTCGTGGATGATTGTCCTATAGAGCAGTATCGTCAGATGATTACTCATTGGACGAGTACCCAGTTTAAGGTATGAATTACATTTTAGGTATTTAAATAATAACATCAAATATTTCATTAATAATATCCTTTGTATTATCGAATTTTATTTAGGAATCATTTGGAAAAAATAAAAAAAAAACATTGATTCAAAAATATACCTCCATACCCTAGGACGCACGACGATGTCGGATCATGAGAGGCAGCAGGTATGACAATTGTTTATATGTTTTCTTTACGACTTACATTTTCTTTTGTTTCCTCAATTATTTAATCATTTGGTAAAATTTTTATATAACTTTTGTTTTCAATTTCATTGTTGAGGCAAGTACAAAATATTGAAGGACGTGTGCCTCGAGCAAAACTGTTTTTCTTGAGTAGACGTAAAAAGGATGGAAGTGCTATCAATGAAGCGACTCAGCAGCAGATTGTAAGTTGTAATCTGTTGATTTTATATTTTAATATCTATTTCGTAACTTAATAATATATTTATATTTGTAACAGGATTCTTTAGAGGCCCTCGATGCCCAAGAAGCAGACAATTTTGGGCCATCTAATCACTTACATCAGGTGTTGGGAGATGATCATTCTGGCAGAGTACGCTGCCGACCTAGGATAGCCCCGACGAGGTATTGGCCTGCCTCAGGTACGAGTTGTAGTGCCACCGAGCTGCAACAAGTTAGGGCACAGGCAGAACAGGATAAGAAAAGGGCCACAGAGACGGCAGAACAGTCTGCTAGGGAAAAAAGTGCATTTATGAAATTTATTGAAGTTCTACGTCCAACACTTCCAGCAGAGGCCAGCCCAGCGATTGATGAATACATGTCGTCGATACATTCTATATATGGTGCACCAGGTGGAAATTCTAGTAGTGGTCAGGCCGATGTCCATCTTGAAGATGATGATGACGAGGAGTCTGATGCGGAAGAGGAGGGAGATGAGGAGGGAGAGGAGGAGGGCGAAGGCGAGGAGGAAGGCGTTGTGGAGGGAGAGGACGATGAGGAGGACGATGACGAGGGTGATGATGATGATGACAATGATGGTGATGGTGATGCGGATGTGGGACATATTGATCCGTTACATTTTTGACTTATATTACTGAGATTTGATGTTTAATCTATTCTAGTTGTTGGTTTTATCTAGACTCGTAGTATAGTATTGGAGTTGAGTTATTTTTATATATTGTCTGTTTTTATGGATGTTGTTGTCTTTTAGTGGTTGTGTGTTTGAGAAATCCCTGGACAACCCCCCTCATTCTTGGACCGTGGACAACCCCCCCCCCCCCCCCCCCCCTTGGACCCCGAACACCCCCCAAACACCCCCCGGACAGCCCCGGGACAGCCCCCTGGACAGCCCCCCGTACAGCCCCCAACCCTCCACCCTGGACCCCGGATAGCCCCCTGGACAGCCCCCCGGACAACCCCCCCACCCTCCCCCTGGGACCCCGGACAACCCCCAAACACCCCCGGACAACCCCATGAACAACCCCGGACAACCCCCTGAACAACCCCTGAACAACCCCTGAACAACCCCCTGAACAACCACCGGACAACCCCCTAAACAACCCCGGACAACCCCCTGAACAACCCTCAAACACCCCCCGGACATACCCCGCACAGCCCCCCCACCCTCCTCCTTGGTCCCCGGACAGCCCCCCGGACACCCACCGAACAGCCCCCGCGGACAGCCCCCGCGGACAGCCCCCCGTACAGCCCCCCGTACAGCCCCCCGTATAGCCCCCCGTACAGCCCCCACCGGACAGCCCCCCGGACAGCCCCCTGGACAGCCCCCCGGACAACCCCCCCCCCCCCCTTGGACCCCGGAAAACCCCCCAGACACCCCCCGGACAGCCCCCTGAACACCCCCGGACAACCCCCTGAATAACCCCCTGAACAACCCCCAGACAGCCCCCTGAACAACCCCGGACAACCCCCTGAACAACCCCCAAACACCCCCCGGACAGACCCCGCACAGCCCCCCCACCCTCCTCCTTGGTCCCCGGACAGCACCCCGGACACCCACCGGACAGCCCCCCTGGACAGCCCCTCCACCTTCCTTAATTTCATTAGCTCTGAAATGATTCATAGCACGATCAACTAAAATCTAATCCATACTAAATATGATATAAAAATATTCTATATGAATTTCCATAAGATTATAAGTGAAAACAAAAAGTGACATACGAAAAACTGACCAAACGCATTCGAAATGTGTTGATGCTTTAGGACAACGGTCCATGGGTCATATGTGACGTGTACGAATCAACCCCGCCTCAATCCGAGTCGTGGTGTGGCCGGGATCAGTCTAAGTGGCTCTCATTTGATTAAAATGGACATCATTTTAAGTACATACGGAAAACCAACCAAACACATCCGGTTTCCGTTGAGAATGATCCATGGGTCATATGTGAGGTGTACGAATCATCCCCGCCTCAATCCGAGGTGCGGTGTGGCCAACACCGCTCTAACTGTGTCTGTTTTGTTTAAAATGGGTAGGATTATAAGTGAAAAGAACTGGCATACGCAAAACCGACCAAACGCATTCGGTTTCCATTGAAACTTTAGGAGAACGATCCATGGGTCATATGTGACGTGTACCCATCAACCCCGCCTCAATCTGAGGCGCGGTGTGGTCGGAACAACTCAAACTGTATGTCTTTTGCTTCAAAAGGACATCATTTTAAGTGAAAAACATCAACTAGCATACGGAAAACCGGCCAAATGAATTTGGATTGTGTTGATACGTTAAGACAACGATCCATAGGTCATTTGAGATGTGTACGAGTCAACCCCGCCTCAATCCGAGGTCGTCCGCTATGAATTTGACCGTTTGACGCCCGTTTTGGCCAGTTATGACACCAGAACTGCGTTGTCGGTCACCGCGCGCACACGGCACGTCCGATTGACGTGTTGTCTGCTCGACCACTTCATAAATCACTCACCCGAATTTGTCGTCTGATTTCAGGCCATTCTGAAATCGTTCGGCCCGTTTGGACCCCCCTCACGCGCGTTTACGAAGCGCGCGCATCACTTAAAACACGAATATTGAGCCGTACCGCGCAAACCGCACGTCCGATTGACGTTCCGTCTATGTATACACGTCACAAATAATAATTAGAATGTTTCCCGATGGTTTCAGGTCAATACGAGGTCGGCCACTATGAATTTGACCGTTGGACGCCCGTTTTGGCCGTTTATGACACCAGAACTGCGTTGTCGGTCACCGCGTGCACACGGCACGTCCGATTGATGTGCCGTCTGCTCGAACACTTCAGAAATCATTGTCTTGTATTTTTCGTCTGATTTCAGGCCATTCCGACTTCGTTCGGCGCATTTGGACCCCCCTCACGCGCGTTTACGAAGCGCGCGCATCACTTAAAACACGAATATTTAGCCGTACCGCGCAAACCGCACGTCCGATTGACGTGTCGTCTGCGCGAACACGTCACGAATAATAATTAGAATGTTTCTCGGTGGTTTCAGCTCAATCTGAGGTCGTCCGCTATGAATTTGACCGTTGGATGCCCGTTTTGGCCGTTTATGACACCGGAACTGCGTTGTCGGTCACCGCGGGCACACGGCACGTCCGATTGACGTGCCGTCTGCTCGACCACTTCAGAAATCACTCAACCATATTTTTCGTCTGATTTCATGTCATTCCGACTTCGTTCGTCCCGTTTGGACCCACCTCACACGCGTTTACGAAGCGCGCGCATCACTTAAAACATGAATATTGAGTCATACCGCTCAAACCGCACGTCCGATTGACGTGCCGTATGCGCGTACACGTCACAAATAAAAATTAGAATGTTGCACGGTGGTTTCATCTCAATCCAGAGACGCGGTGTGGCCGGCACCACTCAAAGTGTCCGTCTTTTGTTTCAAAAGGATGTCATTTTAAGTGAAAAGCATCAACTGGCATACGGAAAACCGACCAAACACATTCCGAATCTGTTGATAATTTATCCCAACAATTCATGTGTCATATGTGACGTGTACGAGCCAACCCGGGATTAATCCGAGTCGCGGTGTGGTTGAGATAAGTCTAAGTGGCTCTCTTTTGTTTAAAATGAACACCATTTTATGTACATACGGAAAAACGACCAAACGGATTCGGTTTCCGTTGAAACTTTAGGAGAACGATCCATGGGTCATATGTGACGTGTACGAATCAACCCCGCCACAATCGGAGACGTGGTGTAGCCGACACCACTCAAAGTGTCGGTCTTTTGTTTCAAAAAGACGTCATTTTAAGTGAAAATCATCAACTGGCATACGCAAAACCGACCAAACGCATTCCGAATCTGTTGATAATTTATCACAACGATCCATCAGTCGTATGTGACATGTACGAGCCCACTCGGGCTCAATCCGAGTCGCGGTGTGGCCGGGATCAGTCTAAGTGACTCTCTTTTGATTAAAATGCACATCATTTTAAGTACATACGGAAAACCGACCAAACGCATTCGGTTTCCGTTGAAACATTAGGAGAACGATCCATGGGTCATATGTGAGGTGTACGAATCATCCCTGCCTCAATACGAGGCGCGGTGTGGACGACACCGCTCTAACTGTGTCTGTTTTGTTTAAAATGGGTAGGATTATAAGTGAAAAGAACTGGCATACGCAAAACCGACCAAACGCATTCGGTTTCCATTGAAACTTTAGGAGAACGATCCATGGGTCATATGTGACATGTACCAATCATCCTCGCCTCAATCCGAGCTGCGGTGTGGTCGGAACAACTAAAAGTGTATGTCTTTTGTTTCAAAAGGACATCATTTTAAGTGAAAAACATCAACTGGCATACGGAAAACCGGCCAAACGCATTCGGATTGTGTTGATACTTTAAGACAACGATCCATAGGTCATTTGAGACGTGTACGAGTCAACCCCGCCTCAATCCGAGGTCGTCAGCTATGAATTTGACCAGCTTGACGCCCGTTTTGGCTGTTTATGACACCCGAACTGCGTTGTCGGTCACCGCGCGCACACGGCACGTCCGATTGACGTACCGTCTGCTCGACCACTTCATAAATCACTCACCCGTATTTTTCGTCTTATTTCAGGCCATTCTGAAATCATTCGGCCCGTTTGGACCCCCCTCACGCGCGTTTATGAAGCGAGCGCATCACTTAAAACACGAATATTGAGCCGTACCGCGCAAACCGCATGTCCGATTGACGTTCCTTCTGCGCGTACACGTCACGAATAATAATTAGAATGTTTCCCGGTGGTTTCAGGTCAATCCGAGGTCGGCCGCTATGAATTTGACCGTTGGACGCCCGTTTTGGCCGTTTATGACACCAGAACTGTGTTTTCGGTCACCGCGTGCACACGGCACGTCCGATTGACGTGCCGTCTGCTCGAACACTTCAGAAATCACTGTCCCGTATTTTTCGTTTGATTTCAGGCCATTCCGACTTCGTTCGGCCCGTTTGGACCCCCCTCACGCACGTTTACAAAGCGCGCGCATCACTTAAAACACGAATATTGAGCCGTACCATGCAAACCGCACGTCCGATTGACGTTCCGTCTGCGCGTACATGTCACTAATAATAATTAGAATGTTTCTCGGTGGTTTCAGCTCAATCCGAAGTCGTCCGCTATGAATTTGACCGTTGGAGGCCCGTTTTGGCCGTTTTTGACACCAGAACTGCGTTGTCGGTCACCGCGGGCACACGGCACGTCCGATTGTCATGCCGTATGCTCGATCACTTCAGAAATCACTCACCCGTATTTTTTGTCTGATTCCATGTCATTCCGACTTCGTTCGTCCCGTTTGGACCCACCTCACGCGCGTTTACGAAGCGCGCACATCACTTAAAACACGAATATTGAGAAGTACCTCTCAAACCGCACGTCCGATTGACGTGCTGTATGCGCGTACACATCACGAATAATAATTAGAATGTTGCACGGTGGTTTCATCTCAATCTGGAGACGCGGTGTGGCCGGCACCACTCAAAGTGTTCGTCTTTTGTTTCAAAAGGATGTCATTTTAAGTGAAAAGCATCAACTAGCATACAGAAAACCGACCAAACGCATTCCGAATCTGTTGATAATTTATCCCAACAATCCATGGGTCATATGTGACATGTACGAGCCAACCCGGGATGAATCCGAGTCGCGGTGTGGTTGGGATAAGTCTGAGTGGCTCTCTTTTGTTTAAAATGAACACCATTTTAAGTACATACAGAAAAACGACCAAACGGATTCGGTTTCCGTTGAAACTTTAGGAGAACAATCCATGGGTCATATGTGATGTGTACGAATCAACCCCGCCACAATCGGAGACGCGGTGTGGCCGACACCACTCAAAGTGTCGGTCTTTTGTTTCAAAAAGACGTCATTTTAAGTGAAAATCATCAAGTGACATACGAAAAACCGACCAAAGGCATTCGGACTGTGTCGATACTTTAGCACAAGGATCCATGGGTCGTATGTGACGTGTACGAGTCAATCCCACCTCAATCCGAGGAGCGGTGTGGCCGACACCGTTCTAACTGTGTATATTTTGTTTAAAATGGACATGATTATAAGTGAAAAGATCAACTGGCATACGCAAAACCGACCAAACGCATTCTGAATCTGTTGATAATTTATCACAACGATCCATCAGTCGTATGTGACATGTACGAGCCCACTCGGGCTCAATCCGAGTCGCGGTGTGGCCGGGATCAGTCTAAGTGACTCTCTTTTGATTAAAATGCACATCATTTTAAGTATATACGGAAAACCGACCAAACGCATTCGGTTTCCATTGAAACTTTAGGAGAACGATCCATGGGTCATATGTGAGGTGTACGAATCATCCCCGCCTCAATCCGAGGCGCGGTGTGGCCAACACCGCTCTAACTGTGTCTGTTTTGTTTAAAATGGGTAGGATTATAAGTGAAAAGAACTGGCATACGCAAAACCGACCAAACGCATTCGGTTTCCATTGAAACTTTTGGAGAACGATCCATGGGTCATATGTGACGTGTACCAATCATCCTCGCCTCAATCTGAGGCGCGGTGTGGTCGGAACAACTCAACGTGTATGTCTTTTGTTTCAAAAGGACATCATTTTAAGTGAAAAACATCAACTGGCATACGGAAAACCAGCCAAACGCATTCGGATTGTGTTGATACTTTAAGACAACGATTCATGGGTCATTTGAGACGTGTACGAGTAAACCCCACCTCAATCTGAGGTCGTCTGCTATGAATTTGACCGTTTGACGCCCGTTTTGGCCGTTTGTGACACTAGAACTGCGTTGTCGGTCACCGCGCGCACACGGCACGTCCGATTGACGTGCCTTCTGCTCGACCACTTCATAAATCACTCACCCGTATTTTTCGTCTTATTTCATACCATTCTGAAATCGTTCGGCCCGTTTGGACCCCCCCCCCCACGCGCGTTTACGAAGCGCGTGCATCACTTAAAACACGAATATTGAGCCGTACCGCGCAAACCGCACGTCCGATTGACGTGCCGTCTGCGCGTACATGTCACGAATAATAATTAGAATGTTTCCTGGTGGTTTCAGGTCAATCCGAGGTCGGCCGCTATGAATTTGACCGTTGGACGCCCGTTTTGGCCGTCTATGACACCAGAACTTCGTTGTCGGTCACCGTGTGCACACGGCACGTCCGATTGACGTGTCGTCTGCTCAAACACTTCAGAAATCACAGTCCCGTATTTTTCGTTTGATTTCAGGCCATTCCGACTTCGTTCGGCCCGTTTGGACCCCCCTCACGCGCGTTTACGAAGCGCGCGCATCACTTAAAACACGAATATTGAGCCGTACCGTGCAAACCGCACGTCCGATTGACGTGCCGTCTGCGCGTACATGTCACGAATAATAATTAGAATGTTTCTCGGTGGTTTCAGATCAATCCAAAGTCGTCTGCTATGAATTTGACCGTTGGACGCCCGTTTTGGCCGTTTATGACACCAGAACTGCGTTGTCGGTCACCGCGGGCACACGGCACGTCCGATTGACGTGCCGTCTGCTCGATCACTTCAGAAATCACTCACCCGTATTTTTCGTTTGATTCCATGTCATTCCGAATTCTTTCTTCCCGTTTGGACCCACCTCACGTGCGTTTACGAAGCGCGCACATCACTTAAAACACGAATATTGAGCCGTACCGCTCAAACCGCACGTCCGATTGACGTGCCGTATGCGCGTAAATGTCACGAATAATAATTAGAATGTTGCACGGTGGTTTCATCTCAATACGGAGACGCGGTGTGGCCGACACCACTCAAAGTGTCCGTCTTTTGTTTCAAAAGGACGTCATTTTAAGTGAAAAGCATCAACTGGCATACGGAAAACCGACCAAACGCATTCCGAATCTGTTGATAATTTATCCCAACAATCCATGGGTCATATGTGACATGTACGAGCCAACCCGGGATGAATCTGAGTCGCGGTGTGGCCGGGATAAGTCTAAGTGGCTCTCTTTTGTTTAAAATGAACACCATTTTAAGTACATACGGAAAAATGACCAAATGGATTCGGTTTCCATTGAAAATTTAGGAGAACGATCCATGGGTCATATATGACGTGTACGAATCAACCCCTCCACAATCGGAGACGCGGTGTGGCCGACACCACTCAAAGTGTCGGTCTTCTGTTTCAAAAAGACGTCATTTTAAGTGAAAATCATCAAGTGCCATACGAAAAACCGACCAAAGGCATTCAGACTGTGTCGATACTTTAGCACAAGGATCCATGGGTCGTATGTGACGTGTACAAGTCAATCCCGCCTCAATCCGAGGAGCGGTGTGGCCGACACCGTTCTAACTGTGTATCTTTTGTTTAAAATGGACATGATTATAAGTGAAAAGAACAACTAGCATACGCAAAACCGACCAAACGCATTCCGAATCTGTTGATAATTTATCACAACGATCCATCAGTCATATTTGACATGTACGAGCCCACTTGGGCTCAATCCGAGTCGCGGTGTGGCCGGGATCAGTCTTAGTGGCTCTCTTTTGATTAAAATGGACATCATTTTAAGTACATACGGAAACCCGACCAAACGCATTCGGTTTCCGTTGAAACTTTAGGAGAACGATCAATGGGTCATATGTGAGGTGTACGAATCATCCCCGCCTCAATACGAGGCGCGGTGTGGCCAACACCACTCTAACTGTGTCTGTTTTGTTTAAAATAGGTAGGATTATAAGTGAAAAGAACTGGCATACGCAAAACCGACCAAACGCATTCTGTTTCCATTGAAACTTTAGGAGAACGATCCATGGGTCATATGTGACGTGTACCAATCATCCCTGCCTCAATCGGATTCCACATATAATTGTCATCTTAATTTTAAATTGAATTGTGTATGAATTATGTATGTTTATGAATTGTAATTTAATTATGGATGTGTATAGTTTCAGGATCCATTATATGTTAAATGTGTATGAATTTGTTCGTAATTGTATATGAATGTGTTATTTTATTACAGGTACAATAGTTGGATTGAAAATGAGGTGAAAATGAGGCCTGATGAGATGAGAGGTGCCTGATGTACAGGGGGGGGGGGGTCTGTGCAAATTGCAGGCTGCTGCAATTTGCAGCATAGGGTATGCCAACAGTTTTAAACCGTTGGCATATAATCCTAAATAAGTTTTTACCAACGGTTCAATGAACCATTGGTAAATATCTCTTTTCCCAACGGTTTAGAACCGTTGGGAAAGAGTTCACCCATGGAAAACTATCCCAATGGTTTTGAAGAACCGTTGGGATTGTTAAGGTATATTTGGTTTTACCAACGGTTTGGGAGAAACCGTTGGGAAAAACTATCCCAACGGTTCACCAAACCGTTGGGATAGAGTGCCTTCTGTCAGCCTACCCTAACGGTTTCCAGTAAACCGTTGCGAAAGGTTTTCCCCACGGCTTACTTCCCTATGGTTGGGAGAACTGTTGGTATATCGTATACCAACGGTTTGAGGGGCTTTCCCAACGGTTGTGAACCGTTGGGAAATAGTGTATTTCCAGTAGTGATTCTGAAGGAAAATAATATTTAAACATTCTAAAGTGTCCCATTCTACTTTGAAAAATTTTCAATCATATTCCCCTAAAAGGAATAAATTTAATGAAACATAGAATATCATAAAACATAATTAGATTCCTGAAATAACATGTCTTTGGACAAGTATTTACACATTATAAAAAAAATTAGGTTTATTAGATAACAAATATCTACAAGAAGACAAATTGTGACAATAATCCATTACGGCTTTGTTGACATTGAAACCATAAACCCCATGAATTAGTGATAATTAATTTGATAATAAAATATTAATAAATTAAATTATGAGAATCATAAAATAATTTAATGGGATATATATACACAAAACAACAAAAATAAGTGGTGAATATGGTATAAGTCTCATAGAAATAAATATGAGACTAAAAACCTCTTACAAATGTGGTAGCATAAAAATCAAATGCCCAAAAAGTAATTATAATCAAATTAATCATTAAAATAACATGAAGAAAAAATAATTCATGATATAACATATAGAAAATATTAGTATATACAACACACAAAATATTTAAGTGATGAATTTGACCTTTCTCTCACACATGTTAAAATTCGGATGAAAATCAGTTATAATTGTGGTAAAATCTGAATCAAAAACCAAAAAATTAATAACACATAATTGAAAAAAATAAAAAACCCAATGAAAAAGAAATTCATGATGTAATATATTATTGTGGGTATTGGATATTCCACACAAAATAATTAAGTGGTGAATATGATATTTATCTCACAGATGTAAAAAGTGAGATGAAAATCCCTCACAACTTTGGTAACATCTGAATTGGAAAACAAAAAATTAATAAGCATAAAATTATACTTTTAAATAACATAAATATTAAATAATTAATTACATAATATAAAAAATAAGTTATTATATACACTATAAAAATTAAGTTAGTGATGAATATGACATTTATCTTATAGATGTAAAAAGTGAGATGAAAATCCCTTAAAATTATGGTAACATAAGAATCAGAAACCCAAAAAGTAATAATAAAAAAACGAAACAATTAAATAAAATTATCATAAAATAATTAATTATATAATATATCATAATTTTTAGTATATACATCACACAAAATAATTAAGAGGTGATTATGACATTTATCTTATAAATGTAAAAAGTGAAGATGAATGTTCATTACAACTATGGTAACATCATAATCAGAAACCCAAAAAGTAATAATAATAATATTTAACATTAAATAACATTAATATTTAATAATAAATGATATAATATATCAAATAAGGTTGTATACAGACCACACCAAAGAAATAAGTGGTGAATATGACATTTATCTCATAGATGTAAAAAGTGGGATGAAAATCCCCTACCATGAGTTTGTTTGGTCATTATTTTCCTCTATAATCCTAAATAATAGAATTATGTTAAATATTTTTATGATTATAAAATATTAATGAGTTTAATATTAATATTATTTCACTTATAAACATGTTATATACTATTAAATAATCAATAAGGATGAAGTCAGAAATTTTTACCATATTTGGCTTATACGTCAAAATTGGCTTTGATACTTCAACAAAGATCAATGAAGTCATTATTTAAGAATATGAATAATAATAAAAATGAAATAATTCTCAAAATTTTAAATAAATTATTCTTTTGAAATTAATTAGTAAATATGTTTATGAAGAATGAAACAATGTTATGATCGTGAAGATGATAGTTCATATATATGCATGACTAACGTTCCCATTTTTCATTGATGATTAGGGAAAGAAGATAATTAACATTTATCATTCAAGAATAAACATTATATAATAATAACTTATTATTTAATTATATATAGTTTTATATATAATTTCATAGATGGGGTGTGGAAAAAATATGAATCATATCGCTTTGATGTAGCGGTAGTCCACACTTCAACAAATGACATTATAATTTTTTAATGTGTGTAATGGAAAGATGGAGATGTTATGATATTTATCTATATAGATAATTATTTAATTAGTATCATAAATATTACATTTTTATCATTTTTTATAATACATACTGTGTAATGCATGAATGAATCACGCTGCTTTGAGGTTGAAGTAGTCCACACATCCACAAACGATGTTATAATATTCCCAAAAAAATGGAAAGCCTGATGGTATGAGTCATATAATGATTATATAAAAATAATTACATCATAAATATCACATATATCATATATAAATATTATTTCCATTAAAATTCTTAACACTGAGTGGTGTAAAATGAAAATAAGAATGATATCATTTCATGAGAAAGTAGTCTTCCATACACACGAATAGTAATTTTTATTCCCATTTGATAAAAGTATTTGTATGTTTAGTAAGAACCATTAAAATAACAACATATTAGTTAATTTATGATATTATGATTGTTATATAACTATGTAAAAATAAAAATATGATTTGTAGAGAAGTGAATAAAAAAAAAGTTCTCATTGAATAATGCTATCTCTTCTTCGAGTAACTCGTTTTGGCTTTCACCAAATGACATCCATAGTTTTCTTACATCCCATTGTGAGGATTATATAATGAGATCAGGGATGTTTTAATTTTATTTTATTTTTTGGAGTTGGATGATCCAAATGTTGTGAGAGGTGTGAAAAGAGGGCCAGAGTGAATGTCATTTTATAGCGAAGGAGGTGTAACATTATTGAAAATGAAAAATTTAAACACCATTGGTCAGTTCCCCTTACATCACATGCTTAAAAAATGGAAAAAAAATGAAATTTAGGGGAAGTATGTTAAATCCAAAAAAACTAAAAACTTGTTTTTTAAATATTTTATTCATCAACTCTTATGTTTCATTATTTTTTTATTTTGGTTATTCATTATGGTTACTAGTTTTCAAGACGATTTAATTCATCCATTAAGACAAAATTAATGGGATAATTATTAAAAAAATACCAAATATTTTTTAATATTAAAACCAAGTCATAAACAAAAAATCTCATGTGTTGGAATTTAAAATTAATTGAAATGCATGTAATTCACAAAAACGCTACTTTAACTCTAACTATGCAACAATTTTTTGTTATTTAGGGGTCAATATAACTGTTATAAAAGATCAATATATCCCTTAATGGGAAATATTTATTATTTTTTATCATTTAAAAACCAATCTAAAAATGATATTATTTTTAGTAATTTTTAATCATTTAATAAAATATCATTTCAAATAAGTTAACATTAATATAAATTTTTACATGATATATTTAGTTAAATTCAAAAAATAGAAATTAAATAATGAAATTAAAATATATTAAGTTAAAATATTTTTATGAGGATATATTAATCTTCAAAAATAATGTAATTAAAAAATTCACTTTATTTTCATTACTTTTAATATATATATTATCATATATTTTATATAATGATTAACTAAACAATCTATAAGTTGGTGTTTATTAAATATATAATATTGTTATATCATATATAATCGTTCAATATAAAATATTTTGATAAATATTTTGATTTATAAATCTAAATAATATTTTAAAACAAACTTATTTTCTTTTTCCCAATCCCCATAGCTTTTTACAAAATAAAAGGGAAAAATCATTTATTTTTAGTGTTTATCATTTCATAATATACTATATGGAAAAAATTCGTTGAAAGTATTTACCAAAAACTCATATACATATAGAATAAGTTCATATGGCTCTATATATTTCTAGAAAATGGGTGTTATAAAATTGTATAAGTCATTTGATGTAAGGCCCTAAAATACTAATGTAAGAACATTAAATATGATAATGTGTATGACACTCAACCCCAAGTGAAAAACAGAATATAATATCCAAATACATTAAAATATATTTAAAAATTAAAATAAATTAAAATTTTCATATATATTTCAATGCACGTGGTACTGATCTGTCATGTGTCACACTCAACAACGTGTTTCTTCGATGACTTGTGTTACATTCATGGATGAGCTTTATCGAACAACAATATATTATTAAAAATATTCTTATTAAATATAATAACATTTAATATAAGAGTTAAATTAGAATGTATGAATAATATTTACTCACATATGAGAATATATTTTTTACAAAAATATAAAATTATTTCATTGGTTATAAAATAATTTAAAATGAATATAAGAACCAATTGAATATAGAGGGAACATTTTTATATGGAACTATTAATACTCACACAAAGATATTTTCTCCTAATAAATAAAATTAATTACAATTATTGATTTAAATTACATTAATATATATATATATATATAATATATTTAATTCAATATTCCAAACATTTATCTAGTTAATTTGATAATCCTATGATAAGAAGAAGCCAAATATTTTGCATAAAACCCTATATTTTTTTAAGGTAAATTTAAATACATTTAATTGAGAACCAATTCTAAATACTAATTTAGGAAATTTTATAAATCTTATCTGTAAATATAAACATAATCTTTTAAATTAGGTCATCAAAATTTGCAAAGGGTGAATTTTTATTATTTTTCTGTGAAATACAATATTTCAATGAATATTGAAAAAAACTGAATTTTAACAAAAAATTTCGTTTTTATTTAATTTATTCAAAATGTAAATTTATATTTTAAATTGGTTTGAAAGTTTAAATAGATATAATTTTTAATTATTCAAATATATTTAATTGGAAGAGATTTTAGATTGAAATTGGGTATAAAAACCTTGAAGACTTTTGATTGTTTTTAATTTAAAAACATGCATTATATTCCTGTTAATTTGATTAAATTTATATATATTTCTACCAATTATTTTAATATAATTTTTAAAAATGGATTTAATATTACTAATATGAATAATTTATGATTATTTAAGATTATTTTTTCAAAAAAATATTATTGAAAATAATAATTATTAATTTCAATGATAATGTTGAACTTAATCATAAAAACGGACTAAACCTTAATATTAACGGCAAAAATGACCTTTAAAATTTTTCAAATTCCATTGGATATTAATATTAATACCATATCCTCCATTGTATTGATTTTGGTGTTTTTTATAAGCCACTATTTGGTAAAAATGAGGGTTAACCAAACATCTAGAAAAATCCCATGTGAGACCTTTTCCCACTTATAAAAGGACACCACCCCTCCCACATCCTCACACTTCTCAAAACACTTAGGATCAGACATTATAATCCCAATTAACTTAAAAAAATATTTCCATTAACAATAGAATGATTGATTTGGGAATAAATACATCAATGGAAAAAATTTGGTTAAAACTAAAAAGAGTTACCCAAAGAAGATGTAACATCTTTCCTAAATCATTTAAGATTTATTTTCTTTATAAACCCCCTAAAATATCTTTATTACATGATTATATTACAACAAAAATATCCTAAATAAATTGAGAAATTTTTAATTTCCGGGTTACACCTTCAATTATAGAAACTTTTATCTAATTGGTAACGAACATACCATTTATGTTTATAATGAACTACTGCCTCGTAAATAGATGTCATATGTGTTTCCTTTATCACCTACCATGGTTGAAAAATATGATAGAAACTATGTTTAAATATGATATATGTATTATTTATATTTTTTTTTATGATTATTAAATTATTTTATAACACGTACCATTATTATTTCCATTTTGTGTAAGGATGATAACATTATTTGAAGAATTGTGGATTGTCGCCCCCTAAAAGTGATGTGACATTATCAAACTATACATGGAACATATCAAGTATGGTTTTAATAAACCTATATAATATATATGAAATATATATGATGATTTAATTATTATATACTTATATAACATTTACATTTCCTTTTTTAATACTGCAAAGAAATGAATGTAGTGTTCCTGTGTACGTATGACCTACAGTCTCTATGAAATTTGATTTAAATGTATTTTATCCAAGTAATATGGATTATTACAAATACATATATGATAAAAAAATATTTAAAATGTGTTTTAAATTATGGATATGATGAAACCATGAAAGTAAAAACAATAAATAAGTTAAAATATACTCAACAAACATGGAATTAAACACATGAAATAGTCAAAATAATGAATGATTATTATCAAATGGTTGATAAGATATTATAAAAAGATAATATATGATATTAATGACATCAATATTGGTATTTAATAAGTCATTGAAACTCTTAAAACCCTTAATCATTAATAAAAAGGGTGTTCATCTAAAAGGAAATGCAAGGTAAGATATTTTCATCTCACTCTTTAAATCTACGAGATAACGGTCAAATTCAATACAGAATTTTTGGGTGAGGTGTATCTAATGAACCTTTTGATATATTATATAATTAAACATTTAATTTAAATATAATTTAATAATATAATTTTATCTCATTCCATTATGAGTCTTATGATTTAAAATATCAAAAGGTTGTGTGGGACACTTTGGAATGGTAAAAGATTATTTTCCTCAAGAATAATTTTAATGGTATTTAAAAGATATTAATATTAGATTTTTTTTATTAAAATTGTTCAATAAAACCTTTTTTTACCCTCTAATGGTTATTAATAAAATTTTTCGAGAATTATTAAAAAAATTCACTCTTTTGTAATTAAAATATTTTACAAAATGTTTTTAAGAAAATCCGACTTCATTTTTCCCAATAGTTAGAGTACAAATTTTCTTATAAAAACACTATTTTGTAAAAATTATTTCTTGAAATGTTTTTTAACATTTAAAAATTGTTTATTAAAATAATTTTTACCCTTTTCCATTTATAAATTTATTCCAAGTAATCTTCTTGTTGGTTTCTGAACAAGGAATTATTCTAACCATTTTACTATGAAAAAAATATTTATTTTACCTTATATGAAATGTATAGATTTACCCACATTAATTTCATTGAAATATTATTTACATGTTTACAATGTTAATTTTTATAGAAAATGATTTCAAAAGTGATTTTAATTGATTTGTTTTTCGAAATATTTTAAAAAAAATGATATTTTCCTCAAGTATGTTTTAAAAGTTTTTTTATTATTTTAATTCATAAACAACAAAAAAACTATATTTTTACTCCACATGAGATATATTTTATTGATACCATCCTTATTCCACATGTGGGTGGTCTATGATTGATTTTTATAAGGATGATATTTATATTCAATTCCTTGATTTCTTTTATTCACAGTGAAATATTAAAATTCCAACGATCATTTGATGTTCAATTTAC
Organism: Viscum album; assembly: GCA_963277665.1. NCBI lineage: Eukaryota > Viridiplantae > Streptophyta > Magnoliopsida > Santalales > Viscaceae > Viscum > Viscum album. Next base: position 1,145,545,127 of record OY728121.1, on the reverse strand, counting down.
CCAAAATATCCATATAATTTTTTCATGGATATGATTATTTCTTAAATCATATACCATTTCCCATATGTTTCTTAATTTCAATGTTATTTTATTATTTGGGTAAATACAGTTAAATCTATATCTTTTATGTAGTATAGATATTTGATAGTGAATATTATTTATTAAATATGAGGAATGATAGGAAAATGAAAGACACTAGTTGGGGATGATTTTAGATAACACCTACAGGTTGGGGATTAGTTAATGAAACCACCTCGATGCATCAGAAGTCTTTTCGGATGAATATAGTTGGAATCCAACCCTTTGGGTTTGTTTCCAAGTATATTGTAGGAGTTTCGACCCATAGACTTAAACCATCTTTTAAAAGGTATGGATTGTAGTGGTTCTTGTTATTGATACATGATGTCCAATAATTATGCATTACATCCATTTATATTCATTTATTATTATTCCCTGATTTTTTTAATTGAAATATCTATTTATGTATTTCATTCTTAGTTCATTTGGTGTATATAATATGTTTTAATTTATTTCCTTACAGTAATAATTTTTTCCTTATGTTGTTATTTTAATGGTGTGTGTTTTTGGTTAATTAACATTCCATATTATTTACTCACTTCCATTTTAGTTATTGACATGAGCGTACAAGTTCTTGGTTATTTACCTCTCTATATTTATTATTCTCATTGATTCATTATTTCTTCCTATATAACCAATTCCTACTATTAATTTGATCTCTCCCTTATTATATTTTCACTCCCCATGAATCCAATAAGTATATTAATAATGATTCGAATAAATACACTAGATTAAGTAAATATATAATCATTGAAAGAAAGGAAAAATGATATTGTAATTGGTTTACTAATTTTTAAAACAATACTCATTTATGTATATGGTTTACCATTACTAGAAAACTATTTGGGGTTTTGGTATGCGATTTACTTATATCCATTGCCAATGTAATTTATACAAGACCTAGATTTCATGATTTTTGGGGCAGGTACCTACAGTTGATATAAACAATATTATTTGAAAAATTGAGAACAAGATTTAGAAAATCATGGATTAGAGAACATAATTATAAGGTATAATTTTAGGAAAATTATATAAGAACATTATATAATTATATAAAGGTATAGATTATGTGGGTTTTCTAAGAAATATAACCATATTTGATACTATAAGTGGATTTGGTTATGGAACAAATGTACATAAGGGTAATAACATTGACATGGTGTATCGGGCCTAACATTACAAAAAGTAGAACATGACAACGGGCCTTAATGAGCTCCTAGTTTGACACCCCCAGGAGAAATTATTAAGATAATTCCAATTTTCATTAAAAACCAATATAAATGATTATGGAAAAGAATAATCTGGGTTAAACATTTGGTGTTACAGATTGTTGATAATGTTTTATAGTTTAGATATACTATAAATGATTATATGTTTATGTCACCATGACTATTATTATTGAGACTATGTTTTTTGGTTTTAGGAAATTAACTCCTCTATATTATAAAATCTATACCAAGATAGTATCTATGTGGAAATAAATGGAAGAAGTATTTATGTATTGGGGTAGTAGTGAAAACCTTAATTAAATGGATATTTAGTGATTAACTTTATTCCAAGAATTTCTATCATATTTCTTTTGGAAATTATATTAATTTGAGTTTATAAAAATGACAACTTATATTCTAGGTGAAAACAAATCAATTAGGGAAATAAAAAGGGTCTTGAACCCTTGAATGTAGGAAAACTGTAATTTCACACCAACAAGAAAATTATTCAATGACCTAGAAAATATGTCTTTATTTTTTTAAGCAATTTATTCGATGTTTTTTTAATATGAACGAGTAGTAAATAATGTTATACTTAGAGATTTATATATTAACCATTTGGGATTTGGATAATAGTTGGAGAAAAATTTAAAGGATTTTCACTCATTTATGGACCTTATGATCCATTAAATGTTTATTCTAGTGAATTAGCTATCAAAGATAAATTTTTTATATCCATTTAATAAATTAATAGAAAAATTGGAAATTAATAAAGGCACAACCAAAGGATGAAATTGTGTTTATAAAAATATATCATGTAAGCATTTTTACATATATTTATTGGTAGTGAAACAACTCCATACGATTTGGAGAATAATCATAAAATATTTTTAATCCTTAATACATTAATTTTTTTTGGAAAAAATTGTCTTATAAACCCCCATATATTTATGGATTTGAGGACCTCATTGTTATATTGATCATTCACTTGTTTTTTAGTGATATACTCAATCACCATTACAAATATTTATTCTTTTCCACAAAGTACACTTCTCTACTTACAATTATTGTTCTCAAACCTAGAAACTTAGTTATATGTTTTTCTAAGTGATTATTGGACTTCCCATTATCTAATTCCTAAAGTATGTTTTAAAAACTCTTCTTATGACGTGGGATTTAGAAATTGGAAATATCAGAAAAATTGGGACAGTGGTTGTGTTTGAAGTGTGGTGGTGCAATTTAATTAATTTGGGTAGAACATAATGCCTCATTATTCTAATGTAAGAATATTATATTTGATAGGGTGTGTAAAACTCAACACTAAGTGCATAATGTAATATAATATCTTGAGACATTAAAATATATTTATTATTTTCATTAAATTCAAACTATTATATATCTTGCAATGTACTTGACACTGAGTTTGCATGTTTCGCACACAACAACGATCTTTGTCGATGACATGCATTTCATGCAAGACCGAGTTTTAAAAAACAAAAATATATTATTAAAATATTATTATTTAATATAATATGATATAACCTGTCCATTAAATTATCTGTTATGAATATAAAGAGGATTATTTATAGAAAACTATTTATATGGCCACAAAGACATTTTATCATAATAAATTAAATTAATTAAAATTAGTGAGTGATATTATGGTAATATATATATATATATATATATATATATTATTCAATCATATATTTTTTATATATATACAATAGATTTTATAATCACAAGATAAGAACAAACCAAATATTTCACATAAAAACATTTATTTTTATGATGGAAATTTTACAACCATTAAATGAAGAACCTATTTTAAATCAATTCTTTTCAATTTCATAAATAATATATGTATAAATAAAGTGAATATTTGAAATTGGTAGATAATAATTATGTTAGGGTGAATTTATGGTATTTTTCTTTGAAGTGTCATTTTTTATGAATAATGAAAATACTGAATTTTAATTCAAAACTTATTTTAACTATAATTTATTTATAAGGTCTAATAATATTTTAAATTGGTTTTAAATATGAATTATATAATTTTTTATTAATTATCCAATTTTATTTTTTTGAAATCAATTTCATAATGAAATTTGATATAAAATGCTAGCACACTTTTTAGCATTTTTGCTTTAAAAAACAACATTTTCATCTCATATGGGGGATTAATTTTAAATTAATTTCATAAAATTATATAATTATAAATTTGAAAATTGTATTAACATTTTTTAGTAGCATAATTTATAATTTCTATCATGAAAAAATTAGTTTTTGACAAAAACTAATAGTGAATGTAAATAAAATTAATAACAATGATTAAGGTAAAATTAATCATAACAATGGACTAACCATTAAAAATAAGGGTCAAAATGACCTATAAAATTTTCCAAAATCCATTTGATGAAAATATTTTGGCCCCATACTCCCTTCAATGTTTTTTTGTGTTTTTATGTAACATTTTCTGTAAAATTGTGGGTTTTTCTTACTTCTTTTCAAAAATGCTTACTGATTCCATTTTACCACATATAAAATCCACCACCCCTTCCACTCCTCACCCCTCCCAAAACAGTTAGGATCAGAAAATATATTCCCAGTTAACTTTCCAACGTCCTTATACTAATCCTAGAAGCCACTATTTGGTAATAAATCCATCAAAGGATTCCCTTTGGTGCAATCCAACAGGAGTTACCTAAAGAAGAGGTAACATCACTCTTCAAGATCATCAGTTTTATTTTTATTATCTACCCCATAGACACTAATTATTTTATTAATATATAATAACAAAATAATTAAAAATATACTAATATTTTTTTTATGTTACATGTACGACCTCTACTTACACACACTTCCATAAAATAGGTAATGGACTTACCGTTTATGTGTATGGTGAACTACGACCTTGAAAAATGATGTCATTATTTTTTCTTTAACCAACTCTCAGGGTTGAGAATTATTATTGAATATCTCTTTATATATTATGTATATAATATATTTAATTTAATTATTCTTCTTTAATTCTTTTATCTCACACATCTTTATGCATTCAATTTTATGTAAATATGATAAAATTGTTTGTCAATGTTTGGACTACCGCCTCCTCAAAACGATGTGACTCCATCAAAATATACATGGAATGTATAAAAGATATTTTTAGTAAACCCATTTAATATATATGAAATATATTTAAAAATTTATTTATAATATATATATGTATCAATTAATTTTAAATCTTTTAATATTACATAGAATTGAAAGTAGTGTTTATGCATACGTACGACCTACCGTCTACATGAAGGATGCATTCTTTTATTATATTTGAATGTTAGGGATTATTAAAACAAATATATATTATATTCAAATAATGTTTTATATTCTTGATTTTATTAAACCATGATATTAATCACCAGTAAATAGTTATAACATACTCAACAAACTAAGAAATTAACACCAAAATAGTGAAGATAATGACAGATTGTAAATAAACGGGTAATAAAATATCATCAAAAGATAATTAGAGATATTAAAGACATGAATATTTTTATTCAATAAGTTATTACACTAATAAAACAATTATATAGTAATTTAATGGACTTTCACCTTAATTTAAATGCAAGCTTTTAGATTTTAATCTCACTCATTATATCTATGAGACAAATTTCATATTTTCAACTTGCTTATATTTTGTGGTGTATATAATAACCCACTATTTATATTTTATAATTAAACTTTTTAGATTAATGTCTTTCCTTCAAGATTTTTATTATTTAAAATGTTACAAAGTGGTATGGGACACTTTAGAATGATTATGGATTATTTTCCTCAAGAATAATTCTAATGATATTTAAAAGTTATTATAATTTGTGGAAATTAAATGACCATTGTTCAATAAAACCGCTAATTTTACTCTCCTTGGGTTATTAATGACTTTTTTCCAGTATTAGTACATTTTTTCACTCATTTGTACACAAAATGATTTAAAAAATGTTTTTAGGAAAACCCAACCTCTTTTATCTCTTTTGTCAAGGTACTTGTTTTTTTAAATCTTTGTTTTATAAAAATGTTCCAATTTTTTATACTTTCCAAATGATTTATTAAATAAATTTTTACCACTTTTTTATTCTCCCAATTCATTGATGAGATGCAATGTATTCCAGTTTATTATATTTATATATTGATATTTTCTAATAATGTTATTTGAATGGAAGAATTTTGCAGTTACATACCATTACATATTATTTACTCACATCATTTTTGGTTATTGACTACATGGTATGTGTTCCCAGTTATTGACTTTTCCATATTCATTATTCAATCTGATTCATTATTACTTCTGTTGTACATGCCCCTTATAGATTATTTAATCTCTTCCTTATTATGTTTCCATTCCATTGGAATCCATAAATTATACTATAAAATATATGAAATATTATTCTATATAAATTAATGATATTATCTTTCAAGGAAAGAAAAGAATTATGTTTTAATTAGTGTATTAATTTGTAATAAAAGACTATTACATTTATCTTGTTTAACAGTACATCTAATATTTTCCATATTTTGAGAAATTATTTACTAGTATCTTATATTAATGTAATTTATAGAAGACACTAAATCTTTGATTTATGGGGTCTGGTCACTATATTTGGCTCATTAATATTACAGTTTAACCCCAATGTAAACTTTTTTACATTAATCAGTATAATTAATTTTAATTTTTCAAACTTAATTTTTTTAAAAAACAATTTTACATTAGTATAGATTAAAAATTATTTATATTCTAAATATGGAATTCATTTTTACCAATTTCATTTATTGAAGAAGTATAAATAAATTTAAAATTAATTCTATAGATTGGATGAGGCATAGAGATTTTAGATAGAAATGTTCAAAATTTTAAATGACTTCATTTCAAATTTCATTGTGAAATTTATTATAATGACTTAAATTTGATTTATTTATGAATAATTGATCTAATAATACATTGAAACCAATTTGAAATATAATTTAACTATATAAATAAATTATTCATAAAAGATTGTTTCAATTAATGTTCAATGTCATTCACTATTCATTTAAATGTCAATTTTTCAGAAAAATACCAAAATGTAACCGAATATTAATATTTATAGTTTTAATTCAATGATAAATTTTATTTTTTAAAAAAAAAAATTCAGAAATTTTCAAATTTATTTTTAATGATGTTCTCTCATTAAAAATTGGAAAAGTCCTTTTTGAGAAAAATACTAGTTTTTATGAATAATATTGGATTTAATATTATCTATATACTATAAAATTAATTGGATGAATTTAGAAACATTTTATTAAATATATAACATAATAATTTCATTAATGTATTATATTAATGGTGATTAATTTAATTATTAATATAATATTATTTTCTTTTCTTAAATTTTTTTTTCGTTAAAACACATCCATTATATTCAATTATTCATCATTTTCATTTCAAATTAATTGGTAATAAATTAAATTATTTTATAATAATTTTTAAATTATAATTTTTTAGTTAATATAATCTAATTAATTCACCCCATTTGATTGGCTAGATGATAAAAATTATATAAAATAATAAAATTTATACTACATTTTTGTCTGGTAAGACTCGGTCATGCTTGTAACATAGGTTATCCGAGAAAATCATTGTTGTTTAAAATGAAAGATAAAACTACTATTTCATAAACTAAAATCCAAAACATGATTCATGTGTAATAAAAGATATTGATGAATTTAAAATAACTTTAAATAATATATTCCAAAAAATATCATGATGTTACACCCATCACCACATTCTTCCACACCAGTACTAATGTTCTCTAACCATATACCACCCACGGAGTCTCTTCCATTTTACTCTCTTTAGTATTGAAAATTTTTTATGGTTAGATGCTTCACCCATAATCTATGATGATCAATATAGGTAAGGTTCTTCTCCTCAATTCTCATTCTTTGATGAATATTTTATTGTTATTTTGGTAATTTAATTTATTTTTTTTATACGAATAAATTTTACATATTATGGTATGAATCCTTAATAATTCATTTTATTTTATCTTTTAGCATGAATTATTTCATCTATGGGGATTTTAATTTATGATTACCATGTGATATTGGATTTACTAACTTAATTTTATTTCATTGAGTTATACTTCATCTTCATTAATTTATAATATTACATTATTATGTGTAAAATGATATTTTATTGATTTATGTTTTATTTCATCTTTTTTTGTGTGTATTTAATTTTTTATATGTAATATAATTATTTATTAATTCTGAAATCAATGATATGATTTTTGTAACTACTTCCCCAATCATACATTTTACTTTTAATTTGTTGTTGCATTTTTTTATGGTCTTTTATTCATTCTTTTCATAATTTTTTTTCAAAATTATAATGTTGTAATCCATTTTAATTATATAAAATTAGAGATTACATAATCCATCTCATTATATAATTTTCCTAGGAAATTTTAATTTACCAACTATCCCATAAACATAATCAATCCTTTATATTTATTGAATTATTATGTTTTTTGTTTTATAAGAGAAGACATCACATTAATGATACAATAGGTGGATGCTTCCCTTCAAAAAAGTTACCTAGGGGTAATAACCTTGAAAAAATTTCATTGATCTAGAATCAATCATGAACTAGTGTGATAAAATGGCCTCTCAGCACACCTGGTTTGAAACTCTAGGGGGATAATCTTGGATGATTAAAAATCTATTTAAATGCATTAAAAATAATTCATCTATATTTTCATTGGTCACCAACCATTATAAATTCGTAAATAAATATTAATTCTTGGATTGGGGGAATATAATATCTTACAAAGTTATAATTTCTTTAATATGGGGAATCTATTCAAATACACATCATTAAAAAATTGTATAATTTATTAATGTTGTTCATTGATTTAAAATTATTCCTTATAATCATTTGATTTGTGAATAAAAACAATGGAAATTTATGTGAAGGGAGGGAATTATAATTATGTTTCCCTTTGGAGCACTGGTACGTCACATGAGATACCTAATATACTATAATGGTTTCAAACTTTCCTTTTTTATAGGATTTCATGGAATACAACCTTCACTGAACAATGATAAAGTAATGGGAGTGTCCTTTACCTTTATATAATACATCTAGTAAAAAATCTATGATAGCATGTTTATGATTCATGAAATAATTAATTTCCATCATAATATGTTCAACAATTATTTTCTAGGAATTTATTAATTATTAAAATGGCGAGTGATTTCTTTATACACTTAGTTTATTTTTATTTGGAATAAATCGGTTTATTTACTCATGACATAAGGAATTTAAATTCCCATCACTATGTAATTACTTATTGATATACTATAATCGAATGAATTTTAATTTTTCTATATATTTATTTCTATTCTATGTACATTTGTTAGGGAATAAATTAGTTTAATTATTCATTCCATAATTTATTAGAAATATGATAACTATATAACCAGTCAATGATATCCTGTAATCTATTATTTATTCATTTGGACACTAAATTATCTTCCCTCTTAATTATTGATATCTTAGTATTTATTCATTGTTATGTTCTCTATTAATTTATTTATACTCTAAGTTATTATGTTTTACAAAACATATCATTTTATTTATTAGATCAATAATATGATCTATTGTATGCATTTCACATAATGAGAAACTAAACTCATCCTTTATATTGTTTTACATTTCCCAAAGAAACAATGTTGAGTATAATGTATTATAAAACCATCACAATGAGAATAATTATGTTTTAATTTTTATTCAGATGATATAATTTTAGAATCAATGTAATATAAAACTATATTATATTTCTTGAATTATTAGGGAGATTAAACTATGAGATCAACTATATTTGTATCATTGTAATAAAATAGCTATTGAATCTAGGTTATTGGAGATTGGGTAGTCATATACCCTATACATGATTGAGGTAAGAGAGATAGTGCAATTGGGACCCCATATCACCAAGGAGACTTCAAATTAGTTGTAGCTTATCCATGAAGGCATGGATAGAACTAATTATTTGTAGAAATATTATGATGATGGTCACTAGAAACCATATATGTTTGATGTGGGACATCATTTCTTTCTATGAGTTATTGTAGGTTGGTTCATAGATATATTAAATGAAATGTAATGTTATCAAATCATTACATATGGTCCATAAATACCATAGAAATATTCAAGAATGTGGAATATCATTTTTTCATTAACTTATTGGAGCTAAACAATGCATTTTTCCTCCATGTATCCCATATTTTTAATTACTTTTCATACCCGTATCAAACTTTTCATACTGAATAAGTAGATTTGAAATATGATTATTACTTTGAGCAGTATCTTAGTAAGAAAATTTATTGGAATATTAATTACATATGAGGTCGAACGATACATTTGGTAATTTGTCAATAGTTAAATAGTGCATTACATGATGTGACTTTTGAGAGAGAGTGGCGTACGTTCTTAGTTGTTAATGTAATTCTATTATGATGGTTTATGACCATTATAAGAATAGCTCGAGGATGATTTGTTTTAAGGAGTGGAGATTGTATGATCCTAACATTAATTTGAGGCATGATCTCCTTAAATTTTTAGTTAATCGTTTTTTCATTAATTGATGTTCACAAATGAAAAGGGAGTGGTTTGGGAGTAACTGGGGCTCATTCGGAGCCCGAATATGTAGATTTCATATACATAGACTGAGTAGCTTGGTTAGTTCATGGTAAATAATAATTATATGACTCAACCATCAGGGTACTATAGTAAATTAGGGGTCAGAAAGTTTTTCTTATTATTCCCCTCAGGCTACATGGCCAAGTAGCTCATTCCAGTGGATAGAATAGTGTGGAATAGTTTTCCCAAAAATACATCCTGGGTTTCACCCATAGTTCCACTTTACCTATATAGGCGCATGATTAGGCACATGATTTGGAGAATCATGTGGCGACACCATCCATTCCTTTAAAAATTATGTAAAGTAACAATTTTTTATTTTTTTCTTTAAACCATAAAACCCATATTCTGCCATAATTTTCATTAATAGTCGACCACATGAGAGCATATTCTTCTCTCTTCCATGGTAATTAAAGATCATTATTCAATAGTGCTCAGATTTCATTATTGTCTATCATGTTGGATATGTATCTATATTATATTAGCTTAATTACCATTCATTCATTGTTTATCTCTTGATATTGAATGATATATTATTTTATGATCTAATGTTCCCTATTTTTAGGGTTTTTGTTAATTTTTTGGATTTATTCCATTATAGAATAATTTCAATCACACCAAAAAATGGGTATACCACTGATGAGATAAGTTAGCTGGTCTATTAATTTTTCTATAAATTCAAGTCATTATATATCATATACATCCATTTTGCATGCTACAGTTTCTATTTTCTTCCTTAAATTGATAAATATCTATTAAACGAATTGTTAGTCAGGTTATAATTTCCATTAATACCCTTTATTATAGTGGGAGGTCTCCCACCTTGACATCTTCCACTCCTTTTCATGTGATCATTAAATAACAATGACATATACTATTTTAATATGGAAAACATAATCGTTATGTAGTGTTGGTTCCCACATAATAGAATCATTTATGGAAATTAATGGAAAATGAGTTTTCTGAAAACATCACTTGACCGTCATCAATAAATTGATTATTCCCTTGGTTAAATAAAATGATAATGTCATATAATTCATTCTTAGGATAGTGAAAAATTATTATTGGATTTTAAAATTGATTAATATACAAGGAAATGATGTCCCATGTAAATATAATTTGTGGGCATGGTTTATCATATATTTTTTATTCTCAGGAATGGTGTATGATCTATTTTTATACTCTGTAATGAAGTCCCATGATTTTTTTAGATGGTAATGTATTCCGATGTATTTTTTTATAAATAGACATTCCATCCCATATATTTTTGGTATATAGGAATTGAGTCTAATATCTTTTCCTACATGGTCATGGCATCCCATTTATTTATGATTTTATGACATGGTGTCCCTAATTAAATGTGATAACCTAGAACTATGTCCTTAATGAAATGTAATATATGGTCAAGGAGTTCATAAATAAATGTAATAACATGGAATAGTGTACCAAATGATTCATAAAACCCTGTTATGGAAGCCCAACACATTCTCTGATATTCTTATAACTCCCTATGGAGGCCTCTATCACACCTAGGGTTATGGATAATAGTAGTGTATATATACATTTTTATAAATTTAACTAAAAGTATAATACATATTTATACCTACATATCTTTAAAATATATAAATATATACTAACACATATGATCCCATGTTTTGAAATTTTCGAGATTAGTCAAATATGGGTTGTTTCAATCAGATATCTATTACATATCATAGACGACCCATTTACAGTGTATATTTCTACTTACATTTTCATAAATTAAAACTTCTCATTTTATACTCACTAACCTGACTATACAAGAAATAATTGGTTGTGTATTATTCAGTACATCTTACATCCTGCTCGGGAAACCTATTGGTACCTGAACAGATCTAATTGATGCAATTAGGGACAAAGTGAAGCATCCAACTTTTGATGACTATTTCTTCATTTAAATGGATAGGGAATGGGGTCATATGACAGAGCATATTCTAATGATGATATTGGATTTTTTTTTACTTTTTATATTTTATAGCATATTTTATATGCATGTACCAATATATTTGATGTATATAAATATTTATTAGAACATGACATGAGAATCATTATGTGCCTGAAATAAATTTTGATTCTTCTTCTTTTAATTTGTTATTTATTTATGTTTTAGTAGTTGCTTGATTATAATATTCAGTTTCATTCTGTATTTAGGTACAACTAAGATACACTTTGATCATGAGGCCATAGTCTCTCCATAATAAATTAATAGTCCCTCACTGTTAGACAGATCCATCCTGCATATGTTGGGGTACGTTTGAGGAAATTTGGCCAACTAGGTTCAGTTCCATATAAATGAACTAGGACTGGGACACCACATTTTTCATTGTATTATAATTTTGTGTAGGTAAAAAAGTTTCTATAGAATATCAGAAATTGATAATGATATTGTTCCTAGGAGTAGATGACCAACGTATAAGTAAAATTACCTATAGAATCTAATGGGAGTTATTGTTATATAAATTTACAAATATAGTTTTATTATTTGTACTATTGGGTAAAATACAAGATTTGTGGAATTTAATATTATTATTTATTTTCTTTTTACCCTTTCCTTATAATTAAATGAATTATTATTATATGCATCATTCTAAGAACCTGATTGTTTATTTTTCTTCCAATTACAATAATACGTTTATTTTAATACTTTCATTTACTATAGCATGTTATCATCCCATGACAAATTAATTTTTTTATTACAAATATTTCTTTTAGGATGATGAATAATTAGTTTATTAAGGTGTTTTTATTATCACAAATAGTAATTTTCTTATATGACCTAATGGTGGAACCTTGACTAACAAATTATGGCACGTTTTGCAATGGAACATTGGTCAAATAGGTTAGAACATTAGCAATACCAATAAAATTGGTGGAAATTAAAATTTATAAATCAAATAAGCAATTATAAATTGGGAATAGAGACCCATATAAATGAACATAATATGTGAAATTTTATATCCTGAAAATAAAATTTAAATTATTTAATTGGTTTTAGTTACATTGAATTAAATATCAATCATATAAGGAGATGGTCTTTATAACATGTGAATGGTAATAAAACTAACTGGATCCTGAAAAACACATATATAACTACCAAATTTTAATTACTAAACGAAATTTTTATCATTAAATATGGATTCCTATGAAAAAATAATTGGTTTATTCTTCTATAACATGAAATTTATGCACTATATGCTATAACCTATGATATAAGATAAGATGTCGTAACTAGAACCAACCTTAGTATTGGATGTTAGGGGTGTATATCATGTTCCTTAATGTTATTCTAAATTACCAAGACTATGTTTTGGGAGTTGGAATATGGGTATTGAATCTTATATAGGAATGATTTGTACCTATACTATTATTTTAATATTAAAATTTTCTACTATCAAATCATAATATATTAATTGAGTGTTGTATTATTAAAATGTTCCATCATGAATTGCTTAGGTAAAACTCCAGGCGGGTGGCCATAACTATGTTCCAGATCTTGTGGGACATAAACCACCGATGAAGCCTTAGATGGTTCTACATGAAGCACCACCTTTGGTTACCATATTCGGAATCAAAAAAAACTTTAATAAAGGCTTCAAATAATAGTATTTCAATTTCAAATGCTTTGTACCCAACACTGACTATACCAAATTTGACACGAGAGGTCCAGTAGCATCACCCATCTATCGTTTTGTGTAAAGGAAGTCCCCATTATGCTCTGTCATGGATAAATGATATTCTTACCTTTATATATCTTCTATAGACACCTTCAAAAATGATTTTTAATTCTACATATTACAATATTAAAGGTTCTACAATGATAATGATGGTGTTTTGATGTAAATTGATCCTCATAAGGTTATGGTTTGGATGGATTCCCATTCTAGCTTATACAATTACTTCCTTCCCGATATATTGATGGCTAATCGAGTGAAATATTTTATGCACCTAGTCTATGGACCATTATCCTTTTTGGAATACTCAACTAATTTCCTGATGTAACATAATTTAGTTAATGCTCCCATTGGTGAAAAGTTGTGTGACATCCCCAAAACCCCCACTATCATATAATATTCTATAAATATAGGCATTAAATTTCTAGGACTGACACCAATATATGTGTCAAAAAATTTTCTAGGAAATACCTTCCACATAAAAATTAAATATTGGATTACATAATTTCGCACGGACCATTTCCATATAGATTTTTGTTGAATTAGAAAATTCTATTTCATAATATCTTAGATAAATTAATTACAAGTTCATAAATATCATCATTTTATACCAATTATATTTTTAATTCTAGTAACATTATTTGGTATATCATTGCTGAAACCATTTTTCCCAACGGTTAGAAGTGGAATCCTAAGAAGGACGAGCTCAATTTCTTATTAAGGGTAAACAAAATCATTAAAAATAGAATTTTATCAAGGTGAATAAGTTGAATATAAGGTTATGATAAAATAATCAACCCAAATGAGTATAATATATGGGAATTCATAACCATAAATACCCAAACCATCAATCTCAAATAATGTCATAATGATTTGACAATGAAAAGTATTATTGGAACCAATAATAATCATCTATGTGATGTTAAAATTAATCAAATGAATTATTAATAACACAAATTAATCATTGAAAAAAATGTTTGCATCTTTGTGAATCATTTCCATGTCATTTGTATAATCACTCTTACTAATTGAATAACCAATATAGTCAACCACCAAACCCAACACATTTGTGGTCTAACTTGGACCCACCTTTATTTTCCTATAACACAACCCCCAATCCATCATTTAAAACAGAACCATCCATAATTATTCTATAATTTAACTACCCATCATAAAATTCAATTCCCAATAACCATAACATAAATATAGTACATAGATAATTCATTTAATTATAATGATCATAGAATCATCCATTATTTGTTTTATTATATGATTAAAATATGAAAAAAACACATTCCATGCAAATCCATTTAAAAAATCATAATCCATTCATTGAATGAATGAGGATTAAATCAACATATGATATCCCCATTGGACCATATGTAACATTTTGGGTTTTTGGGTTGAGGAAAGGAAATAACAAGGAAATTTTTTTTTAAATCATTCTCAGGGAAAATTAAGATTACACATTAAAAATATATTTTAAAAACTAAAAAATCATAAATTATTTTGAAAATATTTTTTGTTGAAAAATGAATTTTTAAATTCTAATGTAAAATTAAATTAAAATAATAGTCATCCTGGCAATAAAATACAATCTTGTTTAAATGATAAAAATTAAAATAAATTAAAACATTTTTAAAGGGAGAAACATATGATCCATTTTGGAAAGATTAATAAATTTCCATTAAAACAATTTTAAAAGTTGTCAAAATATAATTAAAATTATTTTTATGAAATATTTTTGGTATAGAAATTAACGTTTAGGTAAATATTTTTGAAAACCAAGATAGGGAAGATAAATACTCTTCACATAAACGAAGGTATCATATTGGTAGGACCTACAATAAATGTTATTAAGGATTTATTTTTTAATAATGTTGATGTTGGAATCTAGACAATTAAAGAAACATAAAAAAACTAGAGTATTATAAAATAGATTTAGTTTATGAAAATAATTTAATATTTTTTTCCTAAAAAGAACACTTATTTGATTCAATCTAGATAGTAATGGAGACTGTAACATAAAAACATCACCACATTTTTATATATGTAGTAACAATACCCAATAATGAATAAAAATGTAAAATTAAATATCATGAAAATAAGGTGATTCATTATAGAAAATTTATAAATTTGTAGATTATAGAACTCATAAATGTAATCAGTTTCATAATTTAAAATATACCTCAAGGAATAGAAATTGAGAACATATACCTTTCTTTATTTCAATACATTCATTTTATATCCTTTATATAATTTAAAATAAAAAATATATAAAAATAATTTTCTACTTAATAAATTTTTTCATGATTATTCCCTTACCCTTATATGATTTCATTCATTTATTTTACTAACATATTTAGTGATTATTTAAGTAATTCCACATCTGGAATTTTAATAATGTTTGATTCATAATAATCAAAACAGCATTAATGTGTTGGTTGTGGTGAAAGGGGTCATTTTTCATCATATATATAATTATGTTTAGGGAGTAGTTATCATTTATATATATATATTATTCATTTAAAATCAATTATAATAATATGGTTATGAAAAATGAACTATGTTATAGTCATGAATACGGTAGTCCACATGTATGCATGAGTAACACTATCACTTTTCAATGATCATTGTGGATGTAATTTTAGTGTAATTATATCCTAATAAAAAAACATTTATCATTAATAACAAATTATTTCATTAAATACAGTTATCTATGTCATATGTGCGATATGTGATGACAAAAGAATCACATATCTTTATAAAGGTGGTAGAATACACGTATTCATGAATGATATTGTAATTTTTCATAGAATTAAAATGAAAAAAATAGGTGTTATATTATGATTAAATAATGATAAAAATTTCACGAATTTCATATTTGTACATTATGTCCATCATTATACCCATTTATACGTTGTCGAAAGGTAATACAAATTATATTGGTCTGAGAGATGATAGTCTTCCATACACATGAATAACAGATTCCCTTCCCATCGGATGGATGATGGATATTAATATAGGTAATTAAAAATATATATTAAAATTATAGTATATTTCATTTAATATTGAAATTATATTAGAATGGATGGGGAATATTTGATGGAATTAGAATAAGAAATTGAATCTAATCATTCAATTAAGCACTATACTTTTTCTTTAGATAGAATTCTCTTTTCAATGATTAGGACCTATAAGGTTGGTATTAAGCCCTAAATAATGAATATATGGAATTTATTTGGATTTATTTAAGGTATTTTATTAGATAATTTCCAATCTGAATCATTCTAAGACTGTGAGGGAATGAGAATAAGTTGTTCCCTTTTATAAGATAAGGAGGTAAACTAAGAGGGTTCTTTAAATATTAGAAAAATATAAATTACTTTAAATTTTTGAATTAAATTTTTTTATAATATTGAAATATAATAATATTATTATCCATATAAAAAAAATAAAATAAATAACTTTCTAGATTGTAACATATTTTTATACCTATTTGTTTAACCCTTCTTTAACACTTTTGATAATTACAGGGTTAATATTGTTTTATTCACCAAAGGGGTTATTATATTTACTATTAAATGAAAATATGACCATAAATAGACAATTTTATATATCATTGACCATATACGACTCACTTGTAATATGAAAATATATTTATTAATATTAGATCAATTAATAAAATCTTAATAATTATAAAATACCATTAATGATAATTTTAGATCCATTTCATTTACATTATCTTTAATAACATCAACAAAACTAATGAAATAAACTATAATCAATAACACATCTCTAATAAATTATAATTTTATATAAAATTATATTATCAAAATAATTCATTCAAATTATATTACTCATAAGTTTTTTAATAATTATTTGTATTAATTAAATAATTATTCTGTTTGTCTTGTGTAAACATTTAAGATAATTATATCATTACTAAATAATAAAAATAACCATGACAAACAAAATTATAATTAAAATAAATATTAATAATTTAATATATCCTCTACATATCATGATTTCAAAAATATTCTATTTTTTAATATGAAGTGCATGATATTTTTGGCTTTATATCCACTTAAATAACATAAAGGTAAAAATCGTGTCCAAATTGTAAAAAAAGAAGATATATTCATATTTTGTATGATTATGGATAGTATATATTCATCTAATGAGACAAATTCATTTTTTAGCATCATTCATTAGTCTATTTCATTTAATTTTAAACATTAATTACCATGTTTATCATTGACCATTGCAACAAAAATTACTATTGTTACTATTCATGATATTTAAAAATAAAACAACCATTTTATTGAAATTCAAGGCACTAATTAAATATATGAAATCCACTTTTATATATTAAATGCACTAAAATATAAATATTTAATTAAAAAATATATAGAAAAAGCTTAGTAAATACAGTTTTTAGAAAAATCCCCTTTTAAAGTGTATTTATTTTATTAATTCAAGTATTAATCAAATTTAAAAACCATTATATGATTATATAATATAAAAACGAGATAATGAGACTTTATAACTAATAAAAAATAGAATTATACTTCATTATTAATTTAAAACAATATATTTTTTTGAATAAAAATTTATATTTTTTACTATTCTACAAAATATCAAACTTGTTTAACAATTCTAAAATTTAACCATAAAATAATTTTGATATAATGATTTAGAAAGGGAAGTTAATTTTATAAAAATAATATTTTAAATTAAAAATAAATATATATATATATATATATATTTTCTTATAAATTATATCATAAATAATTTGTGATGAAATCATATTTTAAACCGTAAAATTACTATCATAATAATTTATTGATTATTTTCAAAGATATAATAAATAATGATTTATTTATTAGAAAAAATATATATATAAATTTAAAAAGAAATAAATCCAATTATTATATTCCATTTTGATGGATCTATAATAATGGTAAAATTTATATAATAATATTTCATTTTTATTTTAGAATTGATGTTGTTTGTAGTATACAACACCAAAAATAGTTTTCCTTTAAAATGTTAAGATATTACATTATTCCCTTCAATAAATTTCATCTCCAAACCCATAAAAATCATTTGAATCAGCGAGTTGACATATGACAATACTTATTTCAAATCTGACATCATAAAATGGGTTAATAAAACATCCACATGAATGTAGGGAAAAAGGAAGTATGTTGGTCATTTAGAATTACACATTACAGGATTCAAAATACTATAACATTAGTGAAATTTTAATACCTTGACATGGAAGAAAATTTTAATTTTTAAAAAATTATTGAGTGTAATAGAAATCCTTGATAAGATGACATTTAATTATTATGTGATCATGGAGGACCCAAAAATCATAAACCAAACTGGGGTGATAGAGGCAATCTATTCGTTGGAAGAGAATATAATATGATAACATTTATTATTGAAGATTACTTTAAATAGAGTTAATAAATTACATTATCACCTCGAAATAAATTGTCAAATCATTCATACATGTTAAGTAGAGATTCATTATTTAATCATTTTCTATAACATTCTTATATTTTTCTCCAATTGATGAGTAATGGAGATGAATTATTCATTCCTAGAGAACTATAAAAAACATCTATTAGATCACATAATACCCAAAAGGATAATTGTATATTCGACATATATTTTTGAATTCATTAAAAGAAAATTATATAGAAAAATATATGATAATTCCCCCAATGAGTAAACTTTCATAGCAATGAATAGAAAATTATTATTCAAAATCCCATAGTAATACCCAATATAACAAAAAAACCATACAATAAATAAAAATATTATATAATAATACTGAATCCAAAAAATAATAAATATTTGATCCCATATTCAACCATGATTAATATAACACATATCTAAAGAGAACATTAATCATTCTTAAAGTTTCATACCCAAAATTTATATTTCTTAAATAACATAATATCTATAATTTGGAGGCCTTTTCAAATTACTTGTCTTCTTTCAATGATTTTTCTTCATTTGTTTGATTTTAACATCGTTTCTATTTTTTGTTTGTTATTTTTTCAAGTCATCTGGTGATGTTCTTGATCCTCTTCTGGAAATGTTGGGTTTTTATTTGGGTGATATGGTGGCGATGATGGTGGTCATCGGTGGGGAAATATTTATCTTCCTCCAATATTTATAGTCTATGGTTACAGAAATAACATGTTTCATAATGATGTTTTGTGTTACTGTTTTGGGTTTTCTTCCCGAGATCAATGAATAGTGGATTCTCTATAGTGAGGTATTGTGTTCCAATGTCAGAGAGCATGGCTCCAGGTGGAATGCAGTTCGGTATCTCACAACACGTGGTGGTTTTGTGGTGAATGAATTGATATGTTATTTACCTGTTTTAAATTCATGTTTTAATTTGAATTTTTCTCCAAGTGAAGGTTTTTTGTTTTTTTGGTGAAGGATTTGTAATTTGAATTTATTTCATGGGTGATGTTTTCAATTTTGGAATGTCTGGTTTCCACTAATAATTAATGTTCCCTTTTGAAACTATTAAAAATGGATTTGGATATCAATTTCTCTTATGATAGCCTCACATGAAATCATGTTAATATAAAATTATTTCTAAACATGGACCTGATATCAACTACAATATCTCTAAAACCCACACTCTCAGATTTATTACAAAAGTCATAGAAAATATATTTTTGTCATTGATATTGACCAATATGACGTATTTTTTCTATAAAAATGTAAAACATCAATTAAAAATATTGGAACAGTTATATACCCAAGGACCTTTAAGGATTATTATTTTAAAGAATTAGGAGAAAAAATTAAAATCATTGATACACAAATAATCGGTACATAATGATTTATTTTTCTACCATTAATATTTTGAAACAAATTAAACTTATAAGGAGTAAAATTATTAGAAACTCTCACAATATCATAGGTAAAAGGAAACATAAGAAGGGTTTACCCAAAATCTCTACATGTGTAGAGGTAAATATAAACAATTGAGTTTATCACTCAGATTAAGATGTGAAGAAGGTTATGATGAAAAAATCAATTTAAATTATCATACCATATTGTAATTAATGCCCTTAAATACTAGGATCATAAATCATGAATAATTATATAAATATTTAACACATGAAAAAATCAATGGAATGAATAATAATGATTCATGTTTTTCAAATCTTGTTCACATGAATCTTTAATAAACAATATTAATAATGTATAATACATCTATTTTACATGGGAAATCATTTCAACATCACTATTACAATCACTATTATAAATTCAATACCCAATACGGTTGATATACATACCCAGTTCATTGGAGTTCTATCAGAGACCAAACCCTTATTGGTTATAACATAACCACCCCACCTTAGTTTATAATGAAATCACTCGCAATTGTTTTATGAAAGTATCACCCTTCATCATATAAAATTTAAATGAATCAAAGAATAAATAAATTTCACTTACCTTTTATTTCATCATAAAACTCATAGAAACCTCCATTCTTCAATTGATAACATCATTAACCCATAGAATAGAAATTGGATCAATGAAAATATATTTTAAATAACCCTAGTCAATATAAATAATTTAGGAGAATTTTATAAAAATAAATATTACTATTATAACATAATTATCCTCAAGAGTTGCTGGTATTGTTGAATAAAAATACCATTAAAAGATGATTAAAATAATTCATGAAGACAATACACATTTCACTTTTAAAATGATATTTAAAAAAATCATATAATATTCTAAGTATATTTTTCATTATAAATAAATAAGGAAATATATGAAGGTATCTTCCATGAAAATATTGGGCTTGATAAGTGAAATATATGTTCATTTAGAAATTCATAAAAAACATAATTTCCAATATTCATATAAAGGGGGTCAAAGGATACAAATTTGGAAATATTTAAGAAATTTTGTTTTCAATTATTTTAACAGAACATCAATGATCAAGTTAAAAATATTTTTAGGACATAATTTCTGTTTATAAATGAATATTTTTGAAAATTAATTAGAAAACATGTATATGGGAGTGAAAAATTCCTGATTTAAAAGAGGATATATGATCAGTAGAACATAAAAACATCCATCTCTATGTATCTTTATAAAATAATAATGAAATGGGAACCAAAACATGAAAATCGTATTCATTAATAGGGGATAATAAAATACATTTAGTTCAATAACATATAATTGTATGGTTTCCCCCAATTAATATTTGAGAATAAAAAACTCTAATGTAATTTAGATTCTAACATAAAACCAATACCACATTTGGAAATTTTTAATCATAATCCACATGAAATTATAAAACCAAATGTTAATTTAAATATCATAAACATAACTATAATAAATATATAATATGTTAAAAGGGTAGTAATATAAGTCCCAAAAAATAAATTTTGTGCATAACATTAAAATATTCCTCAATTAAATGAAATTGAAATGAAATCCCTAACCACAAGTCTATACTTTTCAGGTATATCCTTCAACACATATGAAATTAAATCATATAAACTATTTTATTCCATAATAAAATTTTTCAGGAATAATTTGTTATCCTTACAAAAATTATTTCATTTTTAATTACATATTAAATTACATAATTAGTTAAATCTATATTGTGAACATTGAGGATGATTGGTTAGAAATCATCAAAACAACTTCGGTGTGTTGAACATTATCAAAGATATCACTGTTACATAAACTCTAAAAATATAGTCATTTAATGATCGTAATTTATTTATATAAATTATACTTTTATAACCAACCATAATACATGATTATGAAAAATAAAATACATTACAATAATGGGGATGGTTTTTCATATGTACTCAAGAGTGACATTTCTGTTTATCAATTATTATTAGGGAGATAATTTAAGTGTTATTTTATACTTAGAAAATGACTATTATATAACCAATACCATAATTTTTCAATAAATAAACTTATAACTCATCTGTCTGATGTGTTATCCAAAACAAATCACATAGCTTAATGGAGGTGGTAGTATACACATATCCATAAAGACATAATAATTTTTTAGTTAATTAATATATTATAAATAGGTTACATATAAACATCCTAGAATGATAAATATGTCATGAATATTATATATATTCATTGAACAATCATTATAACAATATGTGATAAATAGATATGGAAAAAAATTATATCGATCTATGAGGTGACAGTTTTCCATGCACATGAATGATGTTTTTCATTCCCATTTGATAGAGGATTGAGATACATATATTTTATTACTATGAAAAAATAAAATCATATTGTATTTATGGTAATTATTTTTTTATCTCATAATATTTGGAGACTATTTGAAGGAGGTAAACATGAATGGAAAAAACATTTATAGGGAATGGACCTATTTTCAAAAAATATACTTTATTGTACACCTTAAAAACTATGGTTCATGTTATTCCATAACTAATGTCTCTTCGAACATAGAGAATGTAAATAAGGGAATTGGGTTTGGATTTTAAAAACCAAATGGTTCTCAAGGTGTAATAAAATGAGAAAAATAGATTACCTTTATAAGAGAGGGGTGAGGTGCTTTTAAAAATTTTTAAATATTAAATTAATTTTCATTTCTTTTCATGTGGATGTGGCTCTGAATTTATATTAAATGAGAAATAAATAATAATTATTTGAAATAAAATTAACAAATAAAATAATAACCATCACATATTACATTTTTACCCATATCATTTTTTACATATTATTAACCCTTTTTACTTTTATAGGGATATCAAATATTTTTTCCTCATATGGGGATAATAAATTAACTATAATTTTAAAAAATACTCTTAAATGGACCATAATGCATGTTATTTACCTTATAAAAAGTAAAAGCCTAAAGATAATAATTTTTATATTTTTTTAATTTGGTTACAAAATATTATTTTTTATAAAATATCATTAAAATAGATTTTATGACTTTTCATTTACAATGAATTTTGTAATACCTATAAAACACATGAAATAAAATATTATATATTCTCTTATTCCAAAAATGATATATTTATCAGAAAAAATATACGGATGAAAATAATTTTGTCATTTTTATATTATTTAATATTTTCTATATCATTATTCATTTTCTATTAGTTGAATAATTTTTTCACCAACATTGTGTATACATTAATGGTAATTGTTCATGAGTAAAAATTAGAAATAAAAAAATATCAAAAATATATATATTTTCAAATTAATATTTATAACATAAAATATACGATGAGTATTTCTACACTAAAATAATAATAGTTATTAAAAGAAAGAGTGTTCCATTTTTGGATGAATATTCAGTTAAATGTTATAAATGATAAAATTATGTCCAAATGGTAAATGGATCCATATATTCAAATTTTGGATTTTTATAAATGAGATTTGCTCATCCAATTAAATTAAGGCTACTGTTTGAGTCATATTTTAGTTTTAACAATAGATACTTTAAATCCTCATTTATATACATTATAACTATATTTTTTCCATAACACGTAATAAATTAAAAAAAATATAAACCCAAATACAACATTAGTTCAGTTATTTCTCATCATGGAATCATAAAACCTAGTATATAAGTGATTTAAATTATCTAATTCATGGTTATGCATGAATAAAACCCTTCTTATAATCATAATTCAATATACATATCTTTATAACATGGGGAAAAGTGACATAAGAATGGATGATCTTAGATTCTTAGTAAGGGTTAATATGGTATATATGTAAGAATAATCATGAGAATAAGTGTTTGATAACTAGATCATAACATTAAAAAATCATACTCTTCATATCAAGGATCATTATCCAAATTCCTATATTAAATATTGGAAGATAATAAGACTTGAATAAAAGGGAATCAAGAGCATAATCCCTAAATGAATAAAATCAGAATAATACATAAAATTGTGGAATACACAAAAAAATATAAAATTATATCCATAGTGGTTAAAGAATCACTATCAATCCCAACATAGGGGAATGGGTTCACCACCTAAACCGAACTAGAAGTCAATCTTTACTCAGAAGACTATTTTATTGTACATATTTCTTTACAACGGAATTCCCTAATCATTCCACTCATTCTCTTCTTATGATATATAAATCATTATCAAATGAAATGGAAGTTGATATAGGTCCCACCCATATCCTAATGAAATGAGACATATATGTGACACTAGGTCATAAAAAATTATCATATAATGTAGAATGAAATTGAATGGGTATCATAAACATGTCATCATATCATAACCTATGGAAAAGATATTAATTTCAAAATAATTTCATCAAATAATAACCTATGCAGAGAAGTGGGTTTCATAAGCATATAACCGATGCGATAGAAATGGGTTTCATCAAAAAAATGTTACAAAAATCATAAACCATTTAGAGAAATAATAATAATGGTATCATTGGATCATAAACCTAGTAAGTAATATGTAACATCAACAGTTTTCATCTAAGAGGAAAATAATTTTTAAATATCATATCAATCATTTATTGAAGAAAATATCATTTCATATTTGGGAAGCACTTTTTAAAACAAAATTTTTTTTGAAAACGTTTCTATATGATAAAATCCATGAAAAACTATAATGAATTTTTTGAAAACTATTTTAAACAATATTTCAAATATAAAAAAATTAAAAATATGTTTCCTTGAAAAAATATTATTCAAAATAGTTTTTGAATAAAACCAATATTCAACTGAAAGGAGAAATAAGGCCAGGATTTCTTAAAAGAAATTTTTAATTATATTATGTACCAAAGAGTGTAAAATGGTACCATTATAGGGGAATATCATGAAAAACCATAGAATACTAAATATCATGACAGTTATTGAGATATAGATCACAGTATTTAATCAATGGAAGCATAATCATAAATATTCATGAAAAACGATGAGATTGTAGAAATAAATTGTTACCACTTTGGTATCATTGAATTAAAATTGCCATAAAATAATAAAATTAAATGAATATGATAATATCATTAAAATAATTATTTTGATGATACAAAATTTTAAAGGGAATTATATAAACCTCGTAAAATAATACGGGTACATAACATAACATGTGTCTGAAAGATGGAAAATCGATTAGAATTTCCCTACTGATTTCGTTCCTTTTGAATTGTAAAACACATGAATGAGATATCCTGAAATGTATATGTAAATAAAAATAAAATTATGGATGAGATTCATAGAATATATTTATGGTAATTGTATACACTAGACAAAATAAATGAATGGTTAATGTGGCATAATTCTTGTAAAAATAAAATGAGATATATATATCCCCTTACCTCAAGTTTAAAATTTTATCATACTAGTTCAAGATTCATATTTAATAACTATATGTTTATTAATAATATATTATATAAAGATATTATGTTATATCATACCATATATTATCTACTTATTTCCTTTGATTACAAGTTCATTGAAAATTTCCTATTAAATTTATGTTTCGTGTAATAATCACTTTGTTTTTCTCATGTGTGTTGAATTGTTATATTTTTCCCAAATAATTATATCAAGATAGCAAGAGTGTAAAACATTAACCAATTATCATATATATTAATTATATATGTATTTATTACAATATATAAAATATATAAATATAAAATTAAATACATTGTAAATGGATATGGTTTGTCCTACGTAGTCATGAATAATGTTTCCATTTTCATATCATATTGGAAGAAAGAAAGTGTATAATATAATATTATTTATGTATATATTATAATTATAGTATAATTATTATTTATTTTATAAAATATAGGTTTATTAAACATATCCTCAATACAAAACATATAATGTGTGAATGAATCACATTTCTTTGTGGAGGTGGTAGTCCACACATCTACACTAGAAGTTTTTGTTTTCCCAAAAAAATGAAAACATTATAGTATGTGTTCTGTAATAATTTTGGAATTATTGATAAATCATAAATTTCATATATATCATATAAAAATAGTATATGCTAGATTATAACCAAACATTAAATGTTTTAATGGAAGAACAAATGATATCAGTGCGTGAGGCGGTAGTCTTCCGTACACATGAACGATGATTATGTATCGCATTTGATAGAAGTTTGTGTTAGTGTAGGTATTAACCTCAAAATATCTACAGAAATTTATATTTTTGATAATTCAATTATTATATAACAAAATAATAATAATAATATGTGGGTGGAGAATGAAATAAAAAATTCTTCTCAAATGGTTTTACCTCTTATCTGGGTAACTCTTTTTGGTATTCACCGATGGGAAAAATTGGATGGATATATTCGCATTATTAGGCCAATATGATTATGGGATGGAATTTGGGATGTTATGTGGATAGTTTGTTTAACAATGTGATTTATAAGTGTGAATAAGTGTGGGATGAGTGCCCTTTTATATTGGAGGGGGAGTGATGTTAATGTAAATATGAAATGTGAAACATTGTTGAGAAGTATAGGAAACATAATTTGAGTACAATAATTTTAAATTATCAATAAGAGGGGTAATATGCTTGAAATATAGCATTAATATGGATTTTGGACTATATTAGGAACTTTTACAACTTATATTTTAATTTTAACCACAAAGTAATCTTATTTTTACCTTAATCGCTGAAATAAATTTTAATTACATTCATAAATTTTTTTGGTCAAAAAAAAGATTACCTTAATATAAATTATAAATTTTTTTTGATTGCAAATATGAAATCAAGTTTTAAAATTATAATCATATATGTTTAATAAGTAGATTTAAGATAATTCCCAAAAATGTTTCGTGAAAGTGGGTTTTTGTAGTGAAAATGTATAAATGAATCAAATGTTTTTATATCCCATTTCAATTTAAAAATTTATTAAAATGTCATAAATTTGATTATAAGATATAAAATTGATCTAATTATACGTTGAGAAAATTAAAATATAATTTCACATTATAAATAAATTATATTAAAAGTATTTTTCCAATTAAAATTAAGTATTCTCACTATTCATAAAAAAGTTGTTTTTAAAAAAAATCCAAAAAATTTACAATAAGATTATTTTGAAATTATTAATTGATGAATGAAGTATATTTCATAAAAAAATAATGTCTTAAAGTATCTAATTTTTTTATTTTTCATATAATGATTTAAAAATAACATCTGTTGAGACAATATTATTTTCCAAGATATATAATCTTTAGCCAAATTTATATATTTAATTATAAAAATGTTTAATTAATGTCATTAAATTTTAAATAGTATTTTAAAAGTAGTTATTATTATTCATATTACTATTTTTAAGTCTATTTTATATCTATCATGTTTAATAATTTTAATAATAAAATTTTGTTTTGATGAAAATCATTGTCGCGTATATCACAAGCTATGTTGATGTCGCATGTAGAATAAGCTTAAAAAGATGCAAAGTATGAATAGAGTAGATCATGGTGTTATTTAAAAAAAATACATCATAGAATATTATTTCATTTGAAAAAAATGATCATACAAAATCAGTGTGTTACATTATACCCCCCTTAAAATGAATTTCACAATCAAAATTTGTTACTCATTTATAAAAAAATGAGGGTACTTCTGCATCATCATATCCCAAAATTCCCAAATTGTTTTCTATAAATAGTGTTTTCCCCAAAAAAAATGACCAAATGAGAGGTCTTGTTTCATATAAATTTCTCTGTATGACCTATAATTTCATTTGGTTGTTCCTTATAAGAAATATCTTTCTCAAGAGATTTTTCCACTGATTTAGGTAAATGTTATGGGTCAGGTATGCACATTCTCAGGAGAGATACATGGAATACATCATGGACTTGGGAAAGGTCGTGTAAAAGTTCCTTGTGATAGGATACCCTCTCGATATGATCGAAAATCCCATAAGGACTAATATACATAGAGATTAGTTTCCCTTTCCTCCTGAAAGGTCAAAACGTTATCCCTGAGATAGACTCATACAAACAACATCTCAACAACTTCAAATTATTGATCACATTGTCGGTTATCGTTATAAATTTTTTCTCCTACATTGAGCTACCATAATTAGCTGTTGAATGGTTATAACCATCTTGCCCATTTCTTCAACTATCTTAGGTCCCTATAGATTTCATTCTGCAACTTCATTCTAGTACACTATAGATTTACAATTAATTTTATAGACGTATTCATATGGATCCATATGTATTCTCAATTGAAATATATTTTCAAAAGAAATCTCATCTAAACAATGTTATTGATCCCAACCACATTTTTGATATAGAGAAAAAGATCTACACATATCCTATAGATTTTGAATTGTTCTTTTAGACTGAACCTCGATCTAAGGATAATAATTAGTGCTAAAAATCAATTTTATATCAATTTATATTTGAATACATCACTTGAAAATTTAGGTAACCCTTAAATCCTGATCTGATATAAGGGAATGTGGCACTCCAAAGACCCTCACCACTTCCTCAATGTATATACTAGCATTCTTATCCAAAGATAAGTCTTATAAAATAGCAATGATGTGTGATAACATTGTATGGTAATTTATTACCATCCATATATCAAAAAATCAATTATAGTTTTTAAGAATTTCAATGATAAAATAATTATTAGGGTTCTCCCATTTCTATTCTGGAATGGGTAATTAAAGTAACATACAATTCAACTTTGTTTATTTCCTCCCTAACTCGTTATAATAACAAGAACTTATATGAAAATACTATTATATCCATGTTCATTCAATACAATGATAATTATTCTTCATCATCTCTATACATCATTATACTTCCATGATAAATAGTGAATGAAGAACTATGAGCTTCCTCCAATAGATCCTTCATACAATCTAGTATGTATAAAATAGATACATGATTCATAAACCCTATCATTCCATCATGATCATGGTTAATCTCAAGAACATTTATAACCTTATTCTGTACATCAATATCTTCATTCTTTTCCAATTTAATATTTACATTAGTATATGGTTGAAAATTTAATTGAACAATTTAATATTTGTCCCCATATTTCAATATTTCCATATCTATCCTTTATAAATATAGAAATATATGATCTTTTGTGAACATAATATTTGATAAGATAGCATTATCCTTTCAATTCAAAGCATCTACCACATTTTTCACTATCCCAAGGTGGTAATTTATTAAGAATTTAGAATCCTTTATCAGTTTTGATCATCCTTTCATGTGCATGTTTAACTCCTTCTATGTGAATATATACTTCAAATAGTTATGATAAGTATATATATCTCACATTCATGAAGAAACACATGGTCTCTTTAGCTCTAAAGAAGAAATAACCACATCTAACACCAAATCATGAGTTGGCTAATTCTTCTCACGAATCTAAATATTTGGCAAGCCATAGTTTATAACCATGTTATTATGCATGATAACACATCTCAATCTCTTCTTGTATACATCACTATTGATAATAAACTATTATCCACTACATAGTGATTTTTGAAAAGGCGTGATGACTATTATTCCCATTAGATCGTTGAGATTATAACCACAAAAATTAGTTAATAGGAACATGCAATCCTTTCAAGTTAACATGGTCAGAGTATTATATATTCATGAGAAACTCTCTGAATTCCATTGATAATATCCTAAAAAATTATTAAACTATTAATGACTATCACCATGGTTATTCTTGTACAACATTCAATAGTTTCCATATTTGACGGATCTACTATTATACCATCCCATGAAATTATATGACATAGAAATGAAACATTTTTCCACAAATATTCCAACATTTTAAATTTTCCATATATTTTCTCATTATATTTGGTCTTCAATACAATTCTCAAGAACTATTCATTCTTTTCCATGATTTTTATTAGCTAATAATATATTATATGAAGAATACAACTAAATGATTGAGTTATCTCTAGAGTCACTATTAATAAAATTTATGTATATAGAATGGGAATTTGTAAGAGAAAATAATATGACTTTAAATTCATAGAGTCCCTATCATGTATGAAATGTTGTATAAGGTATAACCTATTTCTTGACCCTCAATTTATGATAACCATAATGATGGTCAATCTTGAAACATATTGATCTCTGCATAGTTGGTCAAACATCTCATAAATACTGGGATGATGGTACTTGTTCATGATTATGATATTGTTCGACAAATAAAAATTGTTGCATGTCACATTGATCCATATTTATTTTTCAAAAAAAAATTACTATTGCACCCTAATGTAAAACATGAGCCCAAAGTAATCACCTATTAATTTTTTCTTGGAGGTTCATTGTCAATTCTAGGCACTCAATATGAGATATTCTATAGGGATACCTTTAAGTTGTTGTGGAACTAGGTATGAGTTCTATTGAGATCTCTACATCAGGTATTGGGGGAAGGAAAGGAAAATTTTAATTAAAGGAATAAAAAACTCCTGAACAATAGGCATGTAATAGGTGATGATTTTCTCTCCAACCATTTTAGATAACTAGGCATTCAAAAAGGAAATTGAAACCCATATATTGGTAGTAATTTCTAGAGAATGTTTATACATATCATCACACTGATAGATGACCATCATTTAGTTTGAAATAATAGACATAACATCCCTTCCTTGACAATTCATATATTATTTATGTAGAAAAATACATCCATTCCATAGATGATATCAAATTCAACCAAATGAAGAATGAAAATATTTCTAGGAATCACTTTCCTACAAATTTCAACCATGGAGGAATCATACACTCGAGATGAAATCATCGTACTGTTATGGGTTTCCAGTTCTAATTCCACATATAATCATTTGGTTGGAATACTAATACCCAAATCAAATTATTTTTATACGAATGTGTGGGTATGTTCATAATCTAATAAGTCAATAGAATCTCTATAATATATGGTAACTATTACATTCACTATATCTTTATCACACCCCTCATTAGAAAAAGTGATCACATGTGATTTCCCCTTTTCCCATAGCTTAAAAGGTTGTTATCATCGATCATCATCTATACCATTTGGATTTTGGAACTATTTACCATAATTATCATTGTCCCTTAACATTTAACCTTGATGTGGGGGAGTGGAATTCTGTGAAACTTTCTCTATATTCACCTTGTTAGCTTACTTCTTTACATCACATTATCAATCGAATGCCTGATGACATTCCCTTAAAAACATAAAACAATTATTAGACACCTTAATAGAATTTCATATATTTTTTCCCCACACATATAGAATAATGGAATGATCTTCTTCTTGTCTTTATGATTTTAAGATTTTACATTGAACTCTCTCTTCCACTTATTATCAATAATGTTGATACATAAATCCAACCGTGATTTCAATGTTTATTTCACAATACACAATCTCTTTATAGATACTAAAGTCTCTTATGTCGAAAGCCCTTATGATATGTGGGT
Organism: Viscum album; assembly: GCA_963277665.1. Classification (NCBI taxonomy): domain Eukaryota; kingdom Viridiplantae; phylum Streptophyta; class Magnoliopsida; order Santalales; family Viscaceae; genus Viscum; species Viscum album. The sequence goes on along the minus strand of OY728121.1, from coordinate 1,145,512,920 downwards.
TTAAGGAATAGTAGAATTGGTCAGATTTAGTTTGATGTTGGCTAATAATTCATATAACTTACCTCATACATATTGTAAAATTGACTTCATATGTTCCAAAGGATTCATCATCATCTATTGATTTTAATCAAGAAACTAATTCTCCATTTTCATATGTAGAATACAAGGAATGTTGTTATTGATGAACATGTTCTTGAACTCAACCCAACACCTGTATTAAATTTCATAATGATTCTACATATTAAATATTAGTGTCTACCATTATTCATCTTCACCTTATAAAATATAATCAACTATAATGAATTTATTATGTTCCAAACACTAGAGGATAGAAAAATTATTTTCATTGGAACTGATCAATTGTTCATCAAAATTTTGTTCAAAAGAACCAATGAAAGATGGTGTTTTTTGCCTCATAAAGGACTCAAAAAATTGTTTTCCCCTATATTTTCATTTGGCATTCGATCATGGCTTATATCTAGATAAATTTGGGTGAGCAGAGCAATTATATTTTTTATTCCATATCCCATGGAATTTGGATGATCAAGAGAACAATCATTACATTTCCCATCACAATCAGCATTAACATGATTCCATCCCATTTAATCCATTCTCAAAAACAAAAAAGTAATGAGTAAGAAACCATTATCATAGTGGGGAACCACAAAATCCTGGAATCACATAGAATATTTCAACATTATGAAACATTATTTAATTAAAGACACCTTTGATTTATCTTAGCTTATTTATATGAAAAGTAAATTTAAATCTATCACGATGTTTCACAAATAGACTGTGATTTTCCAAATCATATCATCTTGGAGTTGTAAACCGTGTATGTGTAATGTCTCTTTTTCATGCACTACTTTCCAATAGAGTCTAGATTAATGTGTTTTTTCCAGGGTTATTACCCATATGTACTTATTTAATAGAGCCACATACACATGTATAGTCCATACACGGATATATTTCTAGGAAACCACTCACTCTTTACTTTACCAAAACTTCAATACCTTTTCATATACATTTACTCATCCTTATAATTATCCTCGGAGACATGTCTGTATGGATGTCACTATGTTTTTTCTTATCATAGTTTCAAAATGAAAACTAATTTTTTTCTTTAATACCATCAATATAGACCCTCACATATCATATATATAAATATATACATTACATGTTTTTGGAAATATAAAATAATTACACTAAAATAAACCCAAGTACAATATTATTTTATTTCCTTTGAAAACATGGAAACACAAACACTAGTTCATTAGTGAGAAATAATATCCCCCACTAGTTTTTTCATTACTAGAATCCTTCTAAGAAACATCATTAATAAAATATTTATTTATAACATAAGTAAAGGAAACATAATAGGGGTTAAGTTTATCTGTTCAGAAAAGGTAAAACGGAGATATATAAGTACATTAATGAGAATAAATGTGGGATAATATGATCATAACATTAGTAGATCATACCCATCATATTAAATATTTTAATAAAGATTTATGTCACACATATTAGTAATTCATAACAAATTAATCACAAGGGAATCAATATCATAATACATGAAATACTAATATTTAAAATATATATAGAATTTTGGAATCCAAATAAACATATATAATTATTTCAATAGTAGTTAAGGAATTGATCCCAAGGTCATCTTATTTGAATAGGTTTACTCCCCAAACTATCTTAGTAGACAAGGTTCGCTGCCAAGAAATTATTTGTTGACATAATCATTTACTGATCTATGTTCATCACCCATCCAATCCATGTATATCTCATGATATATAAAGTGTTACCCATTGAATTGATGGGAGATAGAGGTCACAACCATCTCATAATGAAGTCATATATATGTTCTCCACTAGATCATAATCATTCATCATATCATAACCCATGAATTAGACGGGGTATCATAAACATGTAATTATAAAATAACATATGGATAATATACAGGTTTCATGATAATTTCATTATATCATTACACAGAAAATGAAGTGAGTTTCATAAGAATACAAGTCATGGAAGAAAAATTTGTTTCCTGAACAACACATCACAAAAAGAAAAAAACATTAACATAAATAATAAAAATTGTATCCTTGGATCGTAACCCAAATAATTAATAGGTAACATAAACATACTTAATCATAGATGAAAAATAATTTTACATGATAATTTAAAATATTTCCTAAGTAAAATATCATTTCTTCTTAGAAAAATGTTTTTTAAATTGATAAACATTTTCAAAACCATTTTCCATGGAAATAACCATGAAACTTATATATGAAAATTTGAAAACCATTTTAGGAAAATTTTAAGAGAAATAATAAATTAAAATCATTTTTAATGAAAAATTAAAATTTTCAAAACATTTTTGGAAAACATGGTTTTTGAATAAATCATATTTCTAAATAAAGAGAGAAATAAAATTGATCTTCCTTGAAAATAGTCTCTCAATTATATTAAGTTCCAAAGAGTGTAAAAATTATACCATTACATGGATATATCATGAATACCACTAGGATAATAAACATAATGGGTGTTCATGAGATATGGATCATAATATTTGATCAATGGAATCATAATTAGAAACAATAATGATAAACATTGGGATTGTATCAATTAACTTTTACCACTTTGGTTACATGAAATCGTGATCCATGTTATTGAAAAAAAATAAATGAAGTCGAAAATATTATGAAAAATTTATACTCCTGTTAATGTATTTCAAATGTTAGTATATACACCTAAACAAGAATATAGTTTCATAATGTAACATGTGTCTCAATGAAGGATAATCGAGGAAAAATTACCTAACCCAATTGGTAAATTTTAAACCATAAATCCTGTGAAAGATATATCATTAAATGGATATGTAATTAACTATAAAATGTAGTATAATATTGATAGAATATATTCATGTGAATTATATACACCACACAAAAATAAATGAGTGGTGAATATCGAATAAGTCTCACAGAATTAAAAGTGACAATAGAAATCCCCATACGTTTTGTCTTGACTCTCATCCTACTTGTGTAAATATACTATATAATAAAAATTAGTTTATTATATATATTTAAAAAACATAAAAAAATTTACCATACAATATAAGATTTAATCATAAATTTTTATTTCCAAATTATTAGAAATTCCATGATAAAGTTATTTTTTGTGTAATAACCGCTTTTTTCATGTGTTTTGATTTGATATATTTCTTTTTCTCATACTTATATAATGATATTAAGAGAGATAAAATGTTATAACTATAATATATATTAATTATAAATGTATTTATAATAATCAATATAATATTTAAATAGAAAATTAAATAAACCATTCAGAGAGACGGTAAGTCGTTCATACGCAAGAATTATGTTCCCATTTTTTCATATTGAATAAGAGATAGTATATAATATATATATATATATATGAATATAATATAATGATAGTAGAATCGTTATTTTATATAAAAATATATATTTATTAAAAATATCCTTAATAAATTACATATAAATCATGAATGAATCACATCTCTTTAAGGAGGTGATAGTCCAAACGTCCACAAATAATAATATTTTATTACCAAAAAAATGGATAGCATAATTGTATTCATAAAATAATTTCTAAAAAGGCATAATTAAATCGTAATTATGACATATATTATATATAAAATAAATTACAGCCTTATTTCCATCCTTGAAAAGTGGTAATGGAAGAACAAAAGACATCGGATTGTGAGTTGCTAGTTTTCTGTACACATAAACGTTTATTTTTTATACAATTAGATGGAAGAGTGTGGGATTTTGGGTCATAAACATTACATAAATTCATCTCAATATACATAGTATACTTATTTTATCATATAATAATGGAATAAGTATAATTTAAGGGGTAAATAATGAAATAAAACAAAATTAAGTGTTAGAGCGTGTTACCTCATCTTTGGGTAAGACATTTTGGTTTTCACCAAAGGGATTCCTTGTTTGGATTTATAACAATAGTTTTCCCTCTATGATTATGGGAGATAATTTTTTAGGTTATTTTATAGGAATTTTCAATGAAAAATGTGGCTTTAGGAGTGTTTAATTTATGGAGGTGAGTTCCCATTTTATTATGGAGAAGAGTGGCACTCTTGTAAATTTGAAAATAGTAAACACAATTTTCATGTCTCCATTAAATAATTTTCCTCAAGAAATGGTCAATTTTAGATATAAGGAAAAATATGGTATAAATATTTAAATAAAATATATTTTTAACTAGTGTAGAAATTTTTCTAAACCTTCATATTAATTCTTAACTAGTAAGTAATGTTTTTTTACCTTAATCATTAAAATTAATTTTAATTAATTTCACTAATAATTTTAGTAAAAAACTAATTTTAACATACAATAAATTATAAATTAATATTATTAAAAATATTTTAACCATATTTCTTAATTCTAATCACTTATCTAGAGAAAAATAATTTAAAATTAACATCGCAGAAATGTTGGAAAAAAGGGTTTTAAAGATAAAATTTTCAAATTATGTAAATGTTTTTATATCCAATTTCAAAGTGAAATAAGTTCCAAAGACATAAATTCAGTTAATATAAAAAATTTTATCAAATTATACATTAATAAATAATTTAACTATTTTAATATATTAGAGGAAAATAATATTTTCATTTAGAATTCAATATTTTTCACTATTCATCAAAAATGATGTTTTTTGAAAAATAAAAATAATTCAACCAATTTTGAATTTAAAATTAATAATTAAAAAATAGAGTATATTTTATGAAATTATATTTATAAAATATTCTAATATTAGTTTTATTATTGTTCACAGAATGACATAAAAAGAAGTTCTTTTGAGAAAATGTTCTTTTTCAAAACAAATAGACATTAAAAAAAATTATAAATTTCATTATAAAAGAGTTATATTTAATTGAAAAAATTATATATAATATTTAAAAAATTTTGTTTAACATTAATATTATTATTTTTAATTTTATGGTTAGAACAATCGTGTTTAATTAATTATAAAAATAAAATATGGTTTTGTAGAAACTGAGGGATGCATATAGTGAAAGATAATTGATGTTTCCTATAGTGAAAGATTAACTTCTGGTATCATATAACTAATGTTTAACATGGTGATATGTGAAATTTAATACATCAATGAATTTTAATTTATTTGAAAATAAGGTTCATAAAAACTCATGGTGTTACACTTATCATTTATTTATTAACTTATATTACCATACATTCCCTTGGCTGGGGTAGAAAAAATTACTAATGTCATTATTCATAATGTAGAAAAATAAAATATTTTTAATTATTGAATTTGGACCCACTGATTCCAAATATTGAATCTAATTTCCAAAAATTCATAAATAGAAGTAATATAATTTAAATTAAAATTAAACAAAAAAAACCGGAAGAAATCAGGGTTTTTAAAGAAAATGTCATTTTAATAAAACAAATTACACTAAATTATTCTATATAATTTAATTTAAAATTATATATTGATTTATTTTAAATAATATTGAACTAATTAATATTTAAAAAGAATCTAATATTGAATTTCACTTTTTAATTTCCTTATAATAAAATATATCTTTCAATTAAAATCAGAATTTCTGAATATTCATGGAAAAATAAAACTTTTTAGAAAATTATAAAATATCACTAAAAGATAATTTTGATATTATAATTTAAATAATGAAATTTTTTTATCAAATAAATTTTATAAAATTAAAAAAATATATTTAATATATTTGCTAAAAAATTAAATCCTTTTTTATGAAAACATATTGAGGATAGAAAATTACCTTAATACAATTTTTGATATTATATAATAATAACAAATCACAAAATATTTATTGAATATGAACATTATATATATTTAATAAATCCTATTATCATATTCACACCAAAAAATTCAATGATGAGGTTATAATTGTTACCTTTAATTAATAACACTTCATGGTATAGTTTTGTTCAATGTTGTGTGTTCTACAAATTATAAAACAATGCTTTATTTTAAAATTTCAATATGTTAAAAATTTTATAGAGCTAGATGATTTTAGGATAGGATAATGTATTTCATCTAATCAGTGGAGATCGATTTGTGCTAAATCACTGTTTTTTAGATAATCAACTAGGGCCTCATCAATGAATGAAATATGAGGGAAGCTGAAGGTGCATGCCCTAATGGTTCAATACCTATATAATGATTCAGATCATCTAAAGGTAGAAGGAATCACCTAGGGTATTATTAATATGGTAGTTGGAACCAATTTATCTGGATTGATATAATTATGGTATTCCATCAGTGTGGGAGTTCATGACATATGATTTTTTAGTTCACTAGATACCAAGATGAGTGACAAGAATTTGGAAAAATGTACCCATATCATAATTTCTAAAGAAACATTCCACTGGTGGCTAGTGAGAGAGGATCTTTACAATCTCCATTTTCTAAAGCAGGATCAGCGGCTCGACCATAGGTAGGGATCAAGAGTACTAACAATTATACTAGATGAGGACGTGGATAATGCCATATAAGTCAGACTCATAATGTATAAATTTAGTATAGAGGACCTAGTTAGTGTTGTCATATTGTCTTTCAAGGATATAGATTTGGATTTAGATATATAGTACAACTGAAACCTATGGATTACAATTTCATTACATCTATTGTTCTATGAATGATTTTATTAACCTCAAAATCTATATCTTCTTTATTTTAAATAGGTGGTTCTATATCATTTATATCTATTCCAATATTGTAGGGTGTTTTTAATAGAACTAAGTATTTATTTTGAGTAATGACACTTCAAATTCCACTAGGGATTTAATCTAATGGTGTGTGGATAAGTAATGAGTGCCTCTATATATAGTTGTCTAATATTTCCTGTGGATGAATTTTATACATGGGATATTAGGCTTTGATATAATTCTTTGATAGATTGGTCAGTACCCTATTGTTCCCATAATGATTATTATCTCTTGAGGTTTTCCTTTAAATCATTAGAGTGTAGTAACTATATATACATGGGATAATGGGATGTCCTCAAGAGTTGAGGTGATCCTGAGCATCATGTACTAAGTGGAGTGGTAAACCATATTACTAGTGTATTTTCAAGATAATTAGGGAATACATTAGATATTTTTCTCTTCTATGATAGAACATTTTTGATATATCAACCCTAAATACTTTTTTGGGATACATCTTGAGAGAGAGATTGAATTCACCATTAGTCTAGTATTAGAAATAGTTTAAATATCTATTACACCCTAATGGAAGTTTCGTACTAAGATTTAGGTACTCGAAAGTATGTTAGAGGATGTGAAAGAAAATAATATTATTGATACCAAGTACAACACCATGAGGTTCACCCATCCATTTCTCCACGAAGGTGTATGCAACTCTAATACTATGTTTCGATTACCCGAATATGGAATAGAATACCATTATGAAACGATATCTACTTTCTCACCAAATGATCTCTTCAAGAAATTGTATGATCCATTGTCTTCTCAATGATTGATTCAAGGTTATGATATCATTAGGTATGAGTCAGAACCTCAGGCATACCTCATATAAAATTCCAAAGAACATTTTTGTTATATGAGTTTTTGTTAATGTTGTCTGGTCTAACAAACATTATTGACTCCATGTTTTCTATACAAATAGGGATAAATTCATTGTACTTCTCATTGTTGATATTTTGATGTTCTCACATACATGACACAATCAGGCCTAACACCAAATAATCATATTGAGTACACTATTATATCATAAGTTATATGCCAAGATATCATAATTCAACATCATGATTGATATAGATAACATCCCAGTTCACATAATATCACGATATAGGGGTTTATGGATCTTTATAAGGTTATAGATGTAGCTTCCAAGGATAAGTCTATAAATGTGCATGATATATATAGTTTCTTGTGGATATATTGATATTATTAGTGTTTCATATTGGATTTTGTCCCCTAATAGAACCTCTTATGGGTTTGGCCAAGAAGGTTTTCAAATTTTTTATGGTCTATAAACTGTGAGAATCCCTATTGAGAATTTAATTGAAGGATAAAATAAATGCTGATCATATTTTTACCTGATCATAATAGAGTTTATGTAGTTTATTTAGATGCATCATCTATCCTGATGGTATCCATTTTAATGTAATGAGAGTGATTAATGCCCGACAGTCCTTTCTATTTGAGTCCCCATGAGATAAATTACTGAAAACCTGATATCTAGAAATCATTAGTTTTTCATGCCTTGTGATATTTGAGGAATTATAGTTTAGGATAGCAGTTAATTATTTAAATAGACAATAAAAGTATCAAATACATAATCACTAAAAAATATTTGAATCTCATATGGTGAATTTTGGTTGAATGTCATCAATATTTTGATTTAGATATTTATTATATACGTAGTACATGAAATTTTGTGGAAGATTCTATAAGTTGGAAGACTCAAATGATAGTAGCTTAGGAATTTAAAAGTTATTCCAATTCCGTGTATATTTTATTGGAGATTCATATAGAAGGTCAAAATAGACATGGTAAGCATGTACTTATGTCTTTATTAGTAACTTATTCACTTATGGACTGAGTGAAGATGAGGGAGAAAACATATTTAGATGGCTTAGTCCAAAATGAGAGTGTTTCATGTGAGCGCATACCTTCTATTTGGGTTACTAATGATGATGTTATCTTCCACATTTGTGGGAATGTCAGTGTAGATGTGGACATGTGATAAGACATATAGATAGAGTCAAATGAAATTAAATGGGATGTACACACTATAATCAACAATATTTATCATGACATACATTTCCAATATTGGTGTCCAAGTATGAAAATTAAGATAGATTGATTTATCACTAGGTTTTCCACTATTTGGTAGGTGAAGTAAGAGCACTATTAAACCACATGAATGTTATAATCATTGACCACTACTGAGTTGAAATGGGATGATGTTATAATTTACTTCATATGGGATTTTAAAAGTCCCCGTGAAATAGTGAATTAGTATGGGTCATCATTGATAGGATGATGAAGGTATCTCACTTAATGCCTATCCGAGAGGTCATTTTATTAGAAGAAATCATATGGATTTGTGTTAGGGAAGTTAAAAACCTCTCTATAGTTACATGTACCATTTTATTTGATAGGGATTATTTTTTAACATTATGGTTTCATGAGAATTTATATAATGCACTGGGTTCGGAGATAATATTGTGTATAGAAAACCACCCACATAATGATGGACAATTGAAGCATACAATACAGGTGTTTGAGGGAATGCACCTAGAATGAATATTATGTTCGGTGTTCTTGGTATAACAATTCACATATCTATTATTTCCCTAAAATAACATCTTCCATTATACTATAATGATGGATCCATATGCTTCCATATATGGTAGGTTCTTCTGTTCACCCATGTGATGGTTAGAGAAAGGATATGCATCTATATTTGTACCATGAATGAAGTAGGAGACATCAGAATAGGTTAAAAATATTAGGAAACAAATCAATATAGCCCACTCTTGGAAGAAATTATATACCAATCACCATATATGACCACTAGAGTTCAATGTTTTGGTTTAGGTTTTCTTCTGTGATTCACCTGGATTAGGTTATTGGTGACATCGTTGGTTAAGTTATTACCAAGATACATCATATATCAGGTGATTCTAGAGTGGGTAAGACTATTGGATTATCGGATAGAACTCTCATAGAGTTATATGTATGTACATGACATATTCCATGTTTCTGAATTACATCATAATCATTCATACCCATCTCATGTACTTCAAATTCATGAATATGAGTTTGATGCCGAATCGTGTTTCAAGGAGCATAATATTTATATTTATATTGGATCATCAATGCTCTATGAGGTAGATCAGTTACTCTAGTATGAGTGATATGGGAACAAGGATATGTATAGGATGATACCTAGGAGAGATAGGTTGTTTTACATGACTGGTTGTAAAGACCCGTAAATTTCAAGGAAATTTTTTTTTCTTAATTTTCTTTGGAATTTTACAAGAGCGCAGCTTCAGACGGCACCTGATTCCGAGGCCCGGTGTGCCCGGAATCAATTTCCGAAGTTTGGCTCGGGTACGTTCAGTGAACGGACGAGCGGGTTTTTCCATCTTTTGAACCGGTGCCCGGAATCAAATTCTGAGGGCACCGATGAAATCGCAGCGCCGATTTTCGCTTAGAAACGCCTCTTCCGGAGTTGCGTTTGCTCGGGTGTGGTTTTTATTTTTCGGGCTTAAAGTTAAGAAATAAAATAATTTTGCGACAACTTTATTTTATTTCGCTTAAGCCACTTGGAAGCCACTTGAAGCCACTTAAAGGCGGCTTGAACTGAGTTGAACTGGATAGGGTGCTATCCAGAAATATCCTACCCCTTGGTAGGATATTTGTGAGGTGGGGCCCGCACGAACCCCGCCGTTTCTTTCCGCTAAGAAACGCACCCGTGAAAACCCGTCTTAATGAAAGTCAACCGACGCGTTTTCTAAATTCTTAACAGACCATTTAATTGGGCGGTTTATTTCGTGAATTAAATGGGCTGTTTCTTTCGTGAATTAAATGGGTCGTTTCTTTCGTTGAATTAATTCAACGAATTGATGGATCGTTTCTTAATCTTTTTTTATTTTCAAATTCGTTGGCGTATTAATAAAATAAGACCAACGCTTAACCTCTGGTTATTATGCGCTTGAGAGCTTTTGGGAGATTTCCTTCTTCTCCTTCAACCTTGACGAAGAACGCGAAGAACGTCGTTCTTCAACGAAGAACTTCTCCGCCGAAGAACACGATCCATCCACGACGTGACGTTCTTTTTCCGCATCATCTTTTCCGCGACGGTTTTCCGCGACGAACGCCATCGACAACGACTCTTCCTCCGACGTCAAAGGAATCGACACCGATATTCCACGACTCCGTCAACGTGCGACTATCGAGGTAGAGATTCTTGAGTTCGTTGTTCTCCTTATTATTTGACTTTCCTCAAGACTTGACGAGGAACGCTCTCTTTTCCGACGAAGAACGCCGCAACTCCTTTCTTCGTTCACCGTGACAACGAAGGGGGCGCCATCTCTTCTTCGGACAACCTTCGTCGGCAAACGAAGATCCGCCAGCGTCGTGTCTCTTCGGGCATAGCACTTCGTCAACGGATTTGACGAACGACGACCGCGACACCCGACTTCCGCGACGCCGTCTTCCGCGGACATAGTCGAATCCTCGATCTTGTACCCAAGGTAGGGGTGGTTGATTTAATATTTAATTATCTCTTTTTTTTTCTCGTGGTTCGTATAACTAACGTGGGATGTTGATTATTTTAAGATGCGTTATTAATTTAACGTGAGGGGGGCCGGACCGCACGAACACGGCCGAACCCCTCCAACGATCTTGTTTGTTCTTGCGGGTTGATCGTGCGTTTATTTTACGCAACGCCGTCGCACGCACACCATGGAGGGAACATCAAGAACGCGACGCCGTCGCGCCGCGTCGAAAGAAATTAACGTGTGGCGAAAGGGGCGCGGTGCCGTCGCACCGCGCCGGACGACGAAGACCGCGGCCGGTTCCGGGCCGCGGCGGGACGACGAGACCGCGGCCGGTTCCGGGCCGCGGCGGAAGGAAAGACCGGCGGCCGGGCCGCCGGCGTCGGAAGCCGAAGGGGACCGGAAATTTCCGGTCCCGTTGGAGAAAACCGGCCGGCCGGCTGGCCGGCCGGAACCGGGGAATTAATTCCCCGGCCAACTGGAAAAACCCCCCTCTTAAAGAGGGGGGGGCGGTTTTAATTTAAATGGAGGGGGCCGGCTGCCCCCTCGGATCCGTACAGGCAGGCCCCCCCCTCATGTGAGGGGGGCGGTTTTATTAAATCGGCGCGGCATAGCCGCGCCGCCTCCTTGAAGAAGCGGGGGTTTAAACCCCCGCGTGCGCAGCCCGTGCGGCACCAGCCGCCGCCAGAGCGGCCCGCCGCCGCCGCCAGCGCGGCCCGCCGCCGCCGCCAGCGCGGCCCGCCGCCGCCGCCAGCGCGGCCCGCCGCCTCCGCCGCGCCGCCACCGCGCGCCGCCGCGCGCCGCCGCCGCCGCCCGCCGCCGCCGTCCGCCGCCGCCGGCCGCCGCCGCCGGCCGCCGCGCCGCCCAGGGGGGGGTCGGGCCGGGTCGGCCCGGACCCGGACCCCCCCGTTTCGAACCTGATTGGGTTTTTGGCTCATAACTTGAGCCTCGGACCTCCGAATGACGAACCGTCTGCGGCAACGCGATCCTTGGATCGAGACGGTCGTTTCGATATATCGCACTCAAGGTTTCGGTTTACTTTGAGTTCGGCCGGGTTGGTTCGTTCACGGAACCAACCGGGCCTTCGGAGCGGAAACGCTCATATCTTGAGCTACGGACGTCCGATTGACGCGCCGTCAGTTTCGTTGACTTCCTCTTGATGAGACGGAACTTTTGATATACTCCGCCCGAGTTTTGGATACAGTCGGAGTATGGCCGGGTTGGATTGTACCCGAAATCCAACCGGGCCCCTGGAACGGGAATGCTGATATCTTTCAAACAGGACGTCCGCTTGACGAGCCGTCAGCGGCGTTGGTGGTTACGTTGAGTAACGGTCCCTTTGAGTATACCCTATGGGAGTTCGGGGTGCAGTTGAGATACGGCCGGGATTGGTTTCGCTCACGAAACCAACCGGGCCCCTGGGACGAAAAGGCTAATAACTCACAGACCGGGCGTCCGATCGACGCGCCGTCTGTTGCGTTGAGACCCCTGTGACGAGACGGACCTTTGAGACACTTCTTCGCGGGACCTTGTGATACTTGGAGTATCGACCAGTAGCTCGTGGAGCGGACCCGTGGTACTTGACAGTGGTGGTGCGCTTGGATGCAGCAGCAGACCCTTGACGGTGGAGCGCTTGGTTGTAGCGGCGGACCCGCGTTACTCTACGGAGTGTGTGCGCTTGGTTGTAGCGACAGACCCGCGACGGTGGAGACGTGCGTGCAGAGTACGGAGACCGTGTAGCCGGCTGAGACCTGACGACTGCTTGACCGACTCGACTTGGAGTGAGTCGACTAGCCCAGTGGACGGAGCGCCCGGTACTTGGCGGCAGACCCACGGCGGACGGAGCGCCTGGTAGTTGGCAGCAGACCCGCGGTACTCGACGGGAGGAGTACCTCAGCAGGCTATCTGGGTAGCGCCCGGTATTTGGCGACAGACCCTCAGCGGACGGAGCGCCCGGTAGTTGGCCGCAAACCCGCAGTACTCGACAGGAGGAGTACCTCAGCAGTCCTAGGTTAGTGAGCGGCAGCCTCGGAGTCGTGACAGGACCACTGTACACTCTAGAGACGGAGCTCTTCAGCAGTTTCGGTTTCGATAATGAAAATCCTGGTTTGAGCTGAGTCTATGAATCTTTTCGTTTCCTCATGATTGAGATGGGTCGCTTGATAACTTAGGTATATGTATGGGCATATACCTGGGTGATGGTTATCCGTTGATTTCATGACTTTTGTGTATCCTTGAGATTGGATGGGTTACTTGATGACTTAGGTATATGTATGGGCGTATACCTAAGTAGAGTCTGATGTTACTTCGTGATTGCTGCCTTTTCTTTGTGGATATCCATGTTGGATTTAGTGAGACCTTAAGGGTCTCGGGGTCCCTACTGAGTAGCTTATACTCACCCCTGCACGGGCTATGCCCGCACTTCGTTGTGTTGGTTGCAGACGACGGACAGCGCAGATCGCAGTTGAGCCTTGCGGAGCAGGTCGGTACCCGGAGGTGGACCACTGGGCGGACGTACCCGGAGTAGACGACAGGACCTGTGGAGTAGAGGAGCTATCTGTACCTACCCTTCAGGTAGGATCCGTGGTGGACGATCCAGGAGCTGAGCCATCTGTACCTACCCTTCAGGTAGGAATCGAGGCGGACGACCCAGGAGCCGCTTCGTTCTTCCAGCTGCTGTTTTTCCCTTTCGAGTTGTACTTTACAGTTGGGCTTGTATTTCCGGCCCCCTTTACTTTTCTGCACTTGTAGTTACTTTCCGCTTGCTGACTCTGTGGTGGTTGTTACTTATAAAGGCAATGCCTTCCCTGTTATCGGGATTTACGCCTTTGGTGCTAGTCGCCAGCCCCTGGCCTATGGAAGGCGGGCTTGGGGTAGTCACGGCACGGGCCCCGAGGACGGGTCGTGACAAATTGGTATCAGAGGCGGTCGGTTCTACCGCAGACTCTGATCGTCTTTTCTTTCTATGTGAAGCAATAGTGTTAAGGGTACCGAGTGTGGTTTTCAGTTCAGGGAGTCCAGTGTTGGTGCGGGCGGCCGACGTATCCATACACCAGGACCCTGACAACTGATTTCCGACTTTGTGCACGAAAACACTGATTGCGTGTGTGTTTTCAAAGGTTTCCCCCCTTAAAACAGCTCAAACCAGGTCAGCTCACCAGGTATAATCGTTTGATCGTGTTACGTTGTTCCTTTCAGGATGTCTTTTCTCGGACGACCAGCTAGAGCCCGGAGGGATGAGCGTGCTGACAGTCTGTCGAGCGACGAGGCTTCGGTACAGGGCCCTCTTGCAGTTGAGGCACCAGCGGAGGCACCAGCGGTACTACCATACGTTGGGCCACCGATGCCACCAGCCCCAGCAGTAGGCGATGCCCGCTACTTGCGCGCACTGCACGAGTTCCAGCGCCAGAGGCCACCCAGGTTCCGGGGAGAGACGGACCCGCAGGCGGCTGAGTTTTGGCTGGAGGCTGTGGTGAGAGTCTTCAGGCTAGTGGGGACGCCGGCAGACTTCATGGTGATCTTTGCTACCAGCCTCCTTCAGGCAGCAGCAGGTAGGTGGTGGAGCCACTTGTTTCAGTTTTGCGATGAGATGAACTTCGCATGGGAAGACTTCGAGACCTTCTTCAGGGTGGAGTTTGTGCCAGTATCTCTACACCCCGAGCGTGATCAGGAGCTGCTGCCTTTGCCACGTGTTTCTCGATCAGAAGCCGAGTCATCTGTGGGCAGTAGACAGATGATGCAGAGGCCCAGAAAGACCAGACCAGCAGTTAGACGGTCTCGGGTTTTGCGACCGGTGGTGCAGGGCACCCGGAGTGGGAACGGAGCTAGCCGTGCAAGGAGCAGGTTGTGTTACTCATGTCGCGGAAAGGGTCATCTGGCACGTGACTGTCCGACTCCCGATCCGCAGGCTTTGAGGGAGCCACCGAGAAAGAGGCGACGACAAATGCTTGAGCAACAGTAGAACTCTTGGAGCAGGTGGACAGGAGCAGAACTAGTGGATACGTCTCTTGTACTTCTAGTTCCTTGTTGATGTTGCTTTTGTGTAGCGTCTTGTATTATAAGCTGCAATAATAAAAGACGCATCCTTTGTGATGTTTTCATTCCTGTCCTCTTTTGTGATGTTACTAAGAGGTTCCAGTTGACTGTTGACTTGACCCTCACTTGTGAGACATCTACTGGAGGAGACCAGTTACCACACACTGATGCCGACAGTGTGACTCAACCCTTGGAGGCGAGAGTAACGGTTGGATCTCTTAGTAGTAGCGTCGAGGCCTTACGACGTCATCCTTGGTTTGGATTAGTATCATCCATGTTAGGATTGACTGTTTTAGGCAAAGAATGTGGTTCATCCAGGGGATGAGACCAGGTTTCTCTTATCGGCAAAGAAGAAATCTCGCAGCTCTTGTGGGACCAGAGATGGTCCGGGCCACGTCAGAAGAGGTCCATGTCATCCAGGAGCGGATGAGGAAAACACAGAGCCGGCAGAAGTCATATGCTGACAGGAGGCGGAGGCCACTAGAGTTCGAGGATGGCGACCACGTCTTCTTGCGTGTCTCACCTCGACGTGGTTTGCGGAGATTTGGCCGAGGCGGCAAGTTGTCTCCCCGCTTCATCGGGCCTTTCCAGGTCCTCAGCAGGGTTGGCGAGGTGGCTTATCGCCTGGCTCTACCACCTCAGTTGCACCGGGTGCACGATGTCTTCCACGTATCCCAGCTGAGGAGATACGTACTCGACCCCCCTTCGCATATCATCGACCATGAGGAGCTAGACAGTGGCGATGAGTGTCTTATACGGAGGTTCCTGTGGGGATCGAGGATCGACAGGAACGGATCCTAGGAGGATGGTCGATTCCTCTTGAGCACTTTCTTTGGCAGCGCGGGAACCTCCAGGTGAGCACATGGGAGCGGAAGGCTCAGATGCGTGCTCAGTACCGCTTTGTTTCCCTAAGTTTGTGGTGAAGCTTTACGGGGACGTAAAGCCCTGTGGTGGGAGTAATGTAAAGACCCGTAAATTTCAAGGAAATTTTTTTTCTTAATTTTCTTTGGAATTTTACAAGAGCGCAGCTTCAGACGGCACCTGATTCCGAGGCCCGGTGTGCCCGGAATCAATTTCCGAAGTTTGGCTCGGGTACGTTCAGTGAACGGACGAGCGGGTTTTTCCATCTTTTGAACCGGTGCCCGGAATCAAATTCTGAGGGCACCGATGAAATCGCAGCGCCGATTTTCGCTTAGAAACGCCTCTTCCGGAGTTGCGTTTGCTCGGGTGTGGTTTTTATTTTTCGGGCTTAAAGTTAAGAAATAAAATAATTTTGCGACAACTTTATTTTATTTCGCTTAAGCCACTTGGAAGCCACTTGAAGCCACTTAAAGGCGGCTTGAACTGAGTTGAACTGGATAGGGTGCTATCCAGAAATATCCTACCCCTTGGTAGGATATTTGTGAGGTGGGGCCCGCACGAACCCCGCCGTTTCTTTCCGCTAAGAAACGCACCCGTGAAAACCCGTCTTAATGAAAGTCAACCGACGCGTTTTCTAAATTCTTAACAGACCATTTAATTGGGCGGTTTATTTCGTGAATTAAATGGGCTGTTTCTTTCGTGAATTAAATGGGTCGTTTCTTTCGTTGAATTAATTCAACGAATTGATGGATCGTTTCTTAATCTTTTTTTATTTTCAAATTCGTTGGCGTATTAATAAAATAAGACCAACGCTTAACCTCTGGTTATTATGCGCTTGAGAGCTTTTGGGAGATTTCCTTCTTCTCCTTCAACCTTGACGAAGAACGCGAAGAACGTCGTTCTTCAACGAAGAACTTCTCCGCCGAAGAACACGATCCATCCACGACGTGACGTTCTTTTTCCGCATCATCTTTTCCGCGACGGTTTTCCGCGACGAACGCCATCGACAACGACTCTTCCTCCGACGTCAAAGGAATCGACACCGATATTCCACGACTCCGTCAACGTGCGACTATCGAGGTAGAGATTCTTGAGTTCGTTGTTCTCCTTATTATTTGACTTTCCTCAAGACTTGACGAGGAACGCTCTCTTTTCCGACGAAGAACGCCGCAACTCCTTTCTTCGTTCACCGTGACAACGAAGGGGGCGCCATCTCTTCTTCGGACAACCTTCGTCGGCAAACGAAGATCCGCCAGCGTCGTGTCTCTTCGGGCATAGCACTTCGTCAACGGATTTGACGAACGACGACCGCGACACCCGACTTCCGCGACGCCGTCTTCCGCGGACATAGTCGAATCCTCGATCTTGTACCCAAGGTAGGGGTGGTTGATTTAATATTTAATTATCTCTTTTTTTTTCTCGTGGTTCGTATAACTAACGTGGGATGTTGATTATTTTAAGATGCGTTATTAATTTAACGTGAGGGGGGCCGGACCGCACGAACACGGCCGAACCCCTCCAACGATCTTGTTTGTTCTTGCGGGTTGATCGTGCGTTTATTTTACGCAACGCCGTCGCACGCACACCATGGAGGGAACATCAAGAACGCGACGCCGTCGCGCCGCGTCGAAAGAAATTAACGTGTGGCGAAAGGGGCGCGGTGCCGTCGCACCGCGCCGGACGACGAAGACCGCGGCCGGTTCCGGGCCGCGGCGGGACGACGAGACCGCGGCCGGTTCCGGGCCGCGGCGGAAGGAAAGACCGGCGGCCGGGCCGCCGGCGTCGGAAGCCGAAGGGGACCGGAAATTTCCGGTCCCGTTGGAGAAAACCGGCCGGCCGGCTGGCCGGCCGGAACCGGGGAATTAATTCCCCGGCCAACTGGAAAAACCCCCCTCTTAAAGAGGGGGGGGCGGTTTTAATTTAAATGGAGGGGGCCGGCTGCCCCCTCGGATCCGTACAGGCAGGCCCCCCCCTCATGTGAGGGGGGCGGTTTTATTAAATCGGCGCGGCATAGCCGCGCCGCCTCCTTGAAGAAGCGGGGGTTTAAACCCCCGCGTGCGCAGCCCGTGCGGCACCAGCCGCCGCCAGAGCGGCCCGCCGCCGCCGCCAGCGCGGCCCGCCGCCGCCGCCAGCGCGGCCCGCCGCCGCCGCCAGCGCGGCCCGCCGCCTCCGCCGCGCCGCCACCGCGCGCCGCCGCGCGCCGCCGCCGCCGCCCGCCGCCGCCGTCCGCCGCCGCCGGCCGCCGCCGCCGGCCGCCGCGCCGCCCAGGGGGGGGGTCGGGCCGGGTCGGCCCGGACCCGGACCCCCCCGTTTCGAACCTGATTGGGTTTTTGGCTCATAACTTGAGCCTCGGACCTCCGAATGACGAACCGTCTGCGGCAACGCGATCCTTGGATCGAGACGGTCGTTTCGATATATCGCACTCAAGGTTTCGGTTTACTTTGAGTTCGGCCGGGTTGGTTCGTTCACGGAACCAACCGGGCCTTCGGAGCGGAAACGCTCATATCTTGAGCTACGGACGTCCGATTGACGCGCCGTCAGTTTCGTTGACTTCCTCTTGATGAGACGGAACTTTTGATATACTCCGCCCGAGTTTTGGATACAGTCGGAGTATGGCCGGGTTGGATTGTACCCGAAATCCAACCGGGCCCCTGGAACGGGAATGCTGATATCTTTCAAACAGGACGTCCGCTTGACGAGCCGTCAGCGGCGTTGGTGGTTACGTTGAGTAACGGTCCCTTTGAGTATACCCTATGGGAGTTCGGGGTGCAGTTGAGATACGGCCGGGATTGGTTTCGCTCACGAAACCAACCGGGCCCCTGGGACGAAAAGGCTAATAACTCACAGACCGGGCGTCCGATCGACGCGCCGTCTGTTGCGTTGAGACCCCTGTGACGAGACGGACCTTTGAGACACTTCTTCGCGGGACCTTGTGATACTTGGAGTATCGACCAGTAGCTCGTGGAGCGGACCCGTGGTACTTGACAGTGGTGGTGCGCTTGGATGCAGCAGCAGACCCTTGACGGTGGAGCGCTTGGTTGTAGCGGCGGACCCGCGTTACTCTACGGAGTGTGTGCGCTTGGTTGTAGCGACAGACCCGCGACGGTGGAGACGTGCGTGCAGAGTACGGAGACCGTGTAGCCGGCTGAGACCTGACGACTGCTTGACCGACTCGACTTGGAGTGAGTCGACTAGCCCAGTGGACGGAGCGCCCGGTACTTGGCGGCAGACCCACGGCGGACGGAGCGCCTGGTAGTTGGCAGCAGACCCGCGGTACTCGACGGGAGGAGTACCTCAGCAGGCTATCTGGGTAGCGCCCGGTATTTGGCGACAGACCCTCAGCGGACGGAGCGCCCGGTAGTTGGCCGCAAACCCGCAGTACTCGACAGGAGGAGTACCTCAGCAGTCCTAGGTTAGTGAGCGGCAGCCTCGGAGTCGTGACAGGACCACTGTACACTCTAGAGACGGAGCTCTTCAGCAGTTTCGGTTTCGATAATGAAAATCCTGGTTTGAGCTGAGTCTATGAATCTTTTCGTTTCCTCATGATTGAGATGGGTCGCTTGATAACTTAGGTATATGTATGGGCATATACCTGGGTGATGGTTATCCGTTGATTTCATGACTTTTGTGTATCCTTGAGATTGGATGGGTTACTTGATGACTTAGGTATATGTATGGGCGTATACCTAAGTAGAGTCTGATGTTACTTCGTGATTGCTGCCTTTTCTTTGTGGATATCCATGTTGGATTTAGTGAGACCTTAAGGGTCTCGGGGTCCCTACTGAGTAGCTTATACTCACCCCTGCACGGGCTATGCCCGCACTTCGTTGTGTTGGTTGCAGACGACGGACAGCGCAGATCGCAGTTGAGCCTTGCGGAGCAGGTCGGTACCCGGAGGTGGACCACTGGGCGGACGTACCCGGAGTAGACGACAGGACCTGTGGAGTAGAGGAGCTATCTGTACCTACCCTTCAGGTAGGATCCGTGGTGGACGATCCAGGAGCTGAGCCATCTGTACCTACCCTTCAGGTAGGAATCGAGGCGGACGACCCAGGAGCCGCTTCGTTCTTCCAGCTGCTGTTTTTCCCTTTCGAGTTGTACTTTACAGTTGGGCTTGTATTTCCGGCCCCCTTTACTTTTCTGCACTTGTAGTTACTTTCCGCTTGCTGACTCTGTGGTGGTTGTTACTTATAAAGGCAATGCCTTCCCTGTTATCGGGATTTACGCCTTTGGTGCTAGTCGCCAGCCCCTGGCCTATGGAAGGCGGGCTTGGGGTAGTCACGGCACGGGCCCCGAGGACGGGTCGTGACACTGGTGGCAAATGTTATTCTAAGATAATTATTAAAAACACTTAGGTTAACAAAGGGTTGAGTATTTTTATGGATGATATGTCATAATATATCAAATTTTTTAAGAGTTATAGTTCATTTTAGTTTCATTTTAAATATCTTTTTTATCTCTATGTTAATTTATAATGACATATCAAGGGTAATTGAGAATCTAGGTCATGTTAAGAGCTAATGGATCTGGTCTTTAGAGAAACAAAATGAGTTGAATAGTTGGTTCTTTTTTTTAGTTAATGTGTGACTAATCCTTATGAACCATTAATTAAGTTTCATTATTAGTTTGACCTTCTGAGAGGGGGTTCATGTATTTTTAAACCTATAATAAATTTTATTTGTATAATTATTTTTTGTAGAATGGATTTTCCAAACGCAGATCTACATGTGAATATGGGTGTTCCTATTGGATAGTGAGTATGCATGGGATATGAATAGTTTTTCTAAACATATCCCTAACCATGTGAGAGGTATGAAAACTTATAGAGTATAAAAATAGTGGTGGTGAATTGTTAGATTAAATATGAATCCAAACCATATGCCAGTATAAAAAGGGTTAAAATTAAAAAAAATCCAATTTATGCCACTAAATTATTTCCTTCCTTCTTCCTCCTTCATTTACAACAACAACCCACCATATGAGAGCTCTATATCCTCTCCACATGGGCTTTGACCTATATTCCTCATACATTCTATGAATCAAACATCATTAATTAAATTGGATAGACAATGGTAAGACTTTTATTCCTATCATTACATTCCTCATTCTCTATAATCATATTGGATGTTATTTTCATGAAAGATCGTAAGCACTAATTTCATGTTGTTTGGCTAGTTTCAAAATTTTTTCCATTAAAGAAATAATCATATGTCGATATGGGATATTAAGTCAACTAACTATACTGGTTAGGTGGTCTCATATTGATACTTTTTTATTTATGTATATAAATTCCTTGTTTTTATGTACACATTGTTTTCCACACATTGCATCTTAAATTGGTTTTAATTTAAAAAAAATGGCATTAATTGGGATACCTATACAAACCTATTCAATTGTCATGGGTTGCCCACCTTAACTAAAACTACCCATTTGGGTGTGTTATTCAAATTCAATTAAGATTTTATAAATTTTTTCACCTTATCACATCCTAAGAGGGTTTGTACCTATATTTTAAAAATAATTGGTTAAATGAGATGAAATGAAATATGAATGAAAATTACATTTCACTCAATAATTATTACCCATTTGTTATTCCATGGACTTAATAGTATAAATAAAATATTAAATGGTATAAATGTATTCCATTTTTCTTTTTATTGAAGGATTATAATAAATAATAAATGAGATTAAATGAATTTTTTAATGGTAGATACTTGACAAAGATTTTATTATGACCATTACATACTATTATAGGATGGATTTCCTTGGGAATGTCATAGATTCCCTCCGTAGGTTTTCCTTTACTCCTTAGAGGATTCCCCTCAATCCAAGGATATATTATCCATGTTCCTATACACCTCCTCGAATCATTCCATTTATTATATTGATAACAAATTGAATGTAGATCGATGGGTTCATTTGTTACTAATATCTAGATTTATATTCAATTGTATTTATCCTTGGATTTAGATTGGTGTCTTAGGAAGATGATCACAGCAAATTAGCCCCTTAAAATCCAATCAATTCATTCTTGAGTCTATGGAGGGCTTAATCCTAGGGTAAATAACATTGTTATTATAGGTGTGAAATGTTATGGTTTTATCTCTTGATTAATTCAGGCCCCTATAACCATATTGCATGAGTTACTAATATATGTTGTTCTAGCCTTATAAAGTCAAGGATGTCTTGTTTAAAAATTGTATCTAATATAATTGTTTTTATAATATAATATATTACCAAGATAAATTATATATTAGGCAGAAGTATGTATGGTTGGAAAGGGATCAAAATAGAACCACGAACCCAATATGGTTTATTTATATTTATTTTTTAAATTTATTACCCCTAAACATGACACAGTTTTATATTCCATTTTTGGAAAGTATTTTACAACGTTGGAGTTTTCTAACTTTACTTTACACACATGCTATTTGGGACAACAATTCGTACCTGAAAAAGCATATTAGATGAAACTAGTGACATGGGAAATCCCACATCTATATATGGTTAACTTATGTTCTTGGATGGACTTTTTGTGAAACGTACTGATCCTGTGATCATGATTCTATCAGTTACAATTTTTGGACATTTTTTTTACTTTTTTAGTATCACAATATAATGCATTCCAAAAACATGTTTCCTTTACCCCTCATTTTCATATAGCATTATGAAATCATTATGTTGTACCAATCACCCCAGTATTATATTGAATATTATTACATTTACATGATTTTTTTTCCTGTTTCATAATTGTTTCCACTTGTAGTTTATATATTATTTAACATAGTATTATAATATAATAAATAGGTTATTATAATAGCCTAGAACTCATTCTCTCAAATCCAATGTCGAAATCCATAACTTTATATTTTTAACATCAATACTGATAATTCTGACCCAATTTTTTCCATAAAATCATACAACATCAAAACAAAATCTTTGATAAATTACATCATAGAGGCCATTTTAGGTTTATATCTTTACATAATTATAAAAAACTCTTAAATAATAAATTAAAAAGTCATCAAATCAACATTTCTCCTATTTTACCCAACATTTCTTTTTTCACATTTGGTCATCAACATAATCTGGGTGAAATACTATTTAGACCATAATAATTCAATATCATTCAATAAAACCTTTGAAAAATGAATCATAATAATAAAGGGCTCAAACACCCAGTTAAGGTAAACATAATAATTATCAATTGAATGTCATCAATGATTATAAGAGTGCATAAGGGTACGACAACATAATCAATGTGCATGATTGAATCATAAAAGAACTCGTACACATCAATATATAAAGAATCAAATATGAAAACATAGAAAATGAAAAATTCAATTGATTAATTAGTCATGGTTTATGTGATATCAATATCGATCATTAGAAACATTATAATACCACATTGAAAAAAATAAAACATTTATGTACTTCAGATATCATTTTAATTTCACTCAAAAAATAACTCCTATAGATGGTATAACTATATGGAATACTTCTCTACCCAATTCATTGGAGGGATATAATAGATTAACCATCATAGTTTTATCATGTAACCACCCATAATTATTTTATCATAGAGTCACCTATCATTGGTTTATCAACTAACCACATTTAATTGGTTTATCACAAAATATCCCTTTATTAGTTAATCATAATATTAGTTTAAAAATATCCAATTAAAATTGGAAAAAAATAACACATATAATATTTCATTTCATTATAAACTCTTTTTAACAAAAAATAACACAATTAGTAACTTTATTAACCTATGGAAAAGAAAACATTTCTACATAAATCCTTTTGAAAGATGATTAACTTATAGAAGAAAAATGGGTCCATAACAGTCTCTTTGTAACATGTCTAAACCACTATATTGAAATTT
Organism: Viscum album; assembly: GCA_963277665.1. Lineage (NCBI taxonomy): Eukaryota > Viridiplantae > Streptophyta > Magnoliopsida > Santalales > Viscaceae > Viscum > Viscum album. The sequence goes on along the minus strand of OY728121.1, from coordinate 1,145,488,813 downwards.
GTTCAATAAAAATATTTTTTGAAATATGATTAACCCATGATAAATTTGGTTCCATAAAATTATCTTTGCGACATAATGATCACTTGGAATATAAAATGGGTCCATAATAATCTTTTTGCAATATGATTAACAAATGGAAAATAAATGGGTTCCATAACAATATATTTGGTACCATGATTAACCCATGTAAAATAATAAATTTGTATAAAAATATATTCAAAATATTTATAACCCATGGGAAAGAAATGTGTTCAAAAAATGTCTCTTTGAAATAATATTAACCAATAAAAAAATAATGAAAATGGTATCACTACAAAATGTCACCAGTGGAAGATAATTTACAATTAATGTTCTTGAAGATGATGAATTTAAATTTCCTTAAAATGTCCATAAAAACACTCATAAGGAAAATAATATTTAAATTTTCCATGTTTCTCATACCAATTTCAAATGACTTAATCATATTCCCCATTGTGACACCGCAAGAATAAAAAAAATACCCTTTAGAAAACATTTAATTATTTTGATAGCATGCCTTATATGAAGAACTAAGATAGTATTATGATACCCAAAACATTGAAATTTTTTTCACAACATAATTTTCAAATTTATATATACATAACACCAATGATTGATTTTGTTACAAGAAAAGATATCATTTTTTATAAACATGCATTTCATATAAGGAAGAGTTTTACTATTAAAATATATAACAAAAATATTATTACTTAAAATAATAAAAAATATATAAACCCATTAGATTGTTGTTATGAATATGATTAACTAACTTCTAAAAATTTATGGTTCATTTAAATAATTACAAACTAATTATAAATGAATATGATAACTAATTGAATATAAAGGGAGCGTTTTAAGAAAAACTATTTTTATGCTCACAATGGAGTTTTATTCTAATAAATTAAATTAATTATTATTAGTGAATGGAAATAATTAAATATATATATTATATATTCCATAATATATTTATTACATTCATAGAATATTTTTAATAGTCCTATGATAATAACATACCAAATTTTACGCATAAAAACCTACACATTTCTAATGGTAATTTTGCTTATTTATAATAGAACGCTAGTTTTTAACCATATTTTTACTAATTTTTAAATATTATTTGTCAAAATAAATATTATTTTGGAAATATTAATGGTAATATTATCCTAGATTAATATGTTCAATTTTTAGAGATGATTAATTTTTTGTTAAATTATGCGAGATACTGAATTTTAATTGAAAACTACCTTTTTCATTTAATTTATTTATTAAGATAAATTCTATATTAATTTTTTTAAAATGAAAAATTTAAAAAATTATTCATAAAATAATAAATTTTCTATCATTTCAATAATTTTTACATTTTATATAGATATAAAAACATCTTCATATTTTTATATTTTTTATATAAATATCTGCTTTGTCATCATGTCTGCTTGAATAAGTTTAAATTATTTTATGCCACTTATATTATTTGAATTTGAACAAATTTATTAGATATTTATAATCATAATAATTTATAATATATATTAAGTTTAAATTATTATTTTTCCAAATATATTAGTGAAATCAATTAAAATTAATTACAGCGATTAAAGTTAATATATGATTAACAATTGACTAAACGATAATCTTAAGAGCTAAAATTACCTAGAAAAGTTTCCAAATCCTATTTTATGGAAATAGTTAAAAAATATCCTCCATTTGATTTTATGTTTTTCATTTTATGAGAAACTTTAGGTAATTGGAGTGCTCTAAATATTGTTTACCATTTTATATTTACAACAATGCCACTGCTCCTCCATTATAAAAAGGAACTCACCACTCCCACTTATTAAAATGTGTCATGATCTTTGGATCATCCAATATAAGTCTAGGTACGCTCCAAAAATCCATAAAATAATCCTAAAATTCTAAACATTTTCATAAATATATCCAAATATGTTTTTTTATATAACAAAAGGAGTTACTTGAATAAGAGGCAACGTTATTAAGTGATCACTTTTTTCATTTACTTATCCATCCTATGAATTATATTATATCATTATTAATTAATAAAATAATAAAATATAATTTTATTTTATTTATTATGGTAATATTTTTTCGAAAAAAATCAAAGATATCCATCATAGGGGGCACATAATCATCGTTCATGTGAACGATGTACAACCGCCTTGCGAACGAATGTCAATCGTTCTTCAATTACCACCTTTGAAGGGTTGAATTAATGATGGATTTATAGTTTATATATGATATTTATAATTTAATTATTATTAGTTAATTCCTATATAGAAAATAAATTTATGAGTTCTATTTTGTGGGGATATGGTAACATCATTTATGGACGTGTAGACTGCTACCTTTTTAAAGCAATGTGATTCCTTCTTGCTATACATAGAATTTATTAAGTATGGATTTAATAAAAATATTTCATATATATAACATAAATATGATACTATAATGAGAATATATATATATATATATCACTTACTTTTTAAATATGAAAAAGAAATGGAAGTAGTGTTCATGCGTACGTATGACCTACCATCTCCATGAAAAGTGTGTTTCATATCCTATTTCCAAATTTTATGGATTATTATAAATATATATTATGAATATGTATGAAATTCACATCATTTTTAATATTATATAGATGTAAAAATCATTTTCTAATTAATAGAAACAAAAATAATATTCAGAATATACTCCAAAAATAATGAAATTAGCTCATGAAATGATGAAAATGAAAAAACATTATTAATGAATGGGTTATAATATCTTATGAAAGTAATATATAGTATATAATAAATTTTGATATGGTATTATTTAAGTTGATAATATTCCTAAAACCAATACACATTATGTTAAATATCATTCAACCAATATGAAGCGTAAGGTAAGAGGATTTCTAGTCTCACTTTTATTTCTCTAAGACTTGTGTATTATTCACCACTTGTTTTTTTTATAGGGTTTATATATTGTTCTATTACATGTTATATCATGAATTCTTGTTATTTTACTCTATTGAATTTTTTAATTAACATTATTATTTCAGGGATCTCTGGATTCAAAATTTACTCAAGTAGTAAGGGATTTTATCTCAATTTACATTCCATTAAGGATTTTTTTTATTATGCACCAATTGACATAAATTTGGTGTGTATATTACCCATTTTAATTTTATATCATGATTAAATAATAAATCATGGTATTTTATGTTCCACTATAATTTATATCATCTAAGGGGTTTTTCCTTGAAAATCAACAAGTGATAAAAGTTATAATTTAAATATCACTTTCTTCTATGATTGTTACCATTAACATTAAACAATCACTTCCTTATATTAATGTTTCATATTTTAAATTAAATTTACACAAAAAAACAAAATTATTGTCTAATGGGTATTATTATTTCTTATACTGTATTTTATTTTTACACAAGGTGTTTACATTGAATGTTATTTGACTAACTTTTAAAATACTGATAAATCTGTATCTTTTATTCAATATGGAAACATGATCACACATGACATTATTTATTAATTAAATAAAATATTTTATATATGAGAATTTATTTGGACTAGAATACATAGGTGGGACCCGGTTATAGATATACCCTCGATGCATCGATAATCTCAAGGTATGAATTAGTTGGATGAATAAGTGTAATTTAATCTTTCATGAGAATATATCACTATAGTATAGTGGTTTATCTTCATGAAATGTGACATATAATATTTAATATTTTTCTTCATTCATTATTTGGTTATTATTATCTGGATTCTTTTCCCTATGAAAATATATTTGGATACAATTAATTTTTATTTTATTAATTAAATTGTGTGTGTTTTTAGTTATACACCCTATAAAATTTTCAATGTCTTATCCAGTTATTTAAATATATTATTTGTATAGATATTTACCTTTAAATATTGTCTCTTCAATATTAATTCAATATGGATTTTATTTACTTTACCCTTAAAGAGAATTTGATCTCTCCCTTATTTTTTTCACTTTCCCCAAGAGGAGTAATCTTTGATTGAGATTTCAAGGTTTTAGTTCATTTCATTTTATTTTGTGTCCTATTTTATTTTAAATTTTCCAACTTAATATGGGTATCATGTATATAATTTGGTTATCCAAAAACTTTAAATTTATCATTCTTTTGAGGCTTCATTCCTTATAACCATGCCAATGTAATAATGTCTGACATCAACTCTAGTCTTCTGGTGTCATAGAGTTAAAGTTAGTATCAAAATAAATCTAGTATAAAAATAGGAATCTAGATTTAGGACAACATATATTATGGAACATAACCCTATGGTAGTAATTTACTATAATTATTAAATAACATCCGATAATTTTGGTAAGGTATTGATTATGTTGGTCTTACAAGAAATGAATCCATCCATAATTACTATAATTTTACGTGGATCTCGCCCTGATGTACCTAGGGGAAAAAATCTAAAAAGGTTTTCAGGCCTAACATGAGAAAAACACGGTACAAAACAATGTGACATACTATTTACCAGGATTTACACTACTAGGGTACATGGTTAAGATAATTCACAAATTCATATCAAGACTTTATGAATTATTTTAACATAAATATATCCCGAAATAAACTAAGATAATTATTATGATATTATCTTTTACAAAATGTTTTAATTTATGTTAATTGTAAATCCATGTTTGGAATTAATAAAAGTTCATAATTTTATAATCTAATCTATTATATTCCTTTTTTTGAAATTAGGCTACGAATCAAAAATGGAATCAACACTCATAAAGATTTTAAAGGAGTCCTTATTGAGAAAAATGAAATTTCTAGAATTGGAACTTAGCATGTTATGAAATGTTAGTGAAGCATAATATGGTTAAGACACATATCCTTTATCTGATATAGTATCATTTTCCATAATGATATTCTCTGATATTCAATCTATTCATTTGATAGATGCTCCCATCATTTAGTGGGAATACTGATTTAATTGTAGTACAGTAATTTACTAATTATTTTGAGAAGTTATTTGTGATCTAGTGATTTGTTGAAGATGAAAAAGTTTCACTTTTTGGGTATTGTACCAATGTTAATGTGGATCAATGGTCGATGATGACCCAAAATACTAGGGTGGAAGAAGAAATAGAACTCATGGAATGGAAGTGTATTATGGAGAAATTCTTTGAGAACTATTTCCCTCATGGTAAAAATATAAGATGAAGATAATGTCACATAATTTAATGAAAAAGGATGATAAAAGTGTTGCAGAGTATAATGTTACCTATTCAAGGTTGTCAAGGTGTGATATGGATTTTATACGCAACAAAGAATGATGAATTGATCACTTCTCTGAAGGGATTAATCCAAATATCAAAAGGGTACTAATGTGAAAAACCTTTTCCTCATTAGAAGAAATGGTTTTATATAAAATGTAGACAGTGAATAAATTTTCCATGTCCTATGTATTTTAATGACGTAAATAAATGTAGAGAATGGAATAGAAAAATATGGATAACTTGAATAAGGGAATGAGTGATTTTTCAACATGTGATAACACTGGAATGACACACCCTAGTACATAATTGATGGTAATTGGAGGTTTTTATAAGTTTATAGGAAAGGTTAATCATGATATTGAATGTGCATGTTAATGAAAAAGATATTATTTGGAGTTATAACCACAAGCATATGGGACACTATGAAAATTAATTCTCTAATATTCGAGAGAAGATACCTCAAAAAAATATAATGGATAACGGTTAAGCATATTCTGTTAATATAGCTGAAGTGGAATTATTAATTTTCCCTTGTATTTGAATCTTTGAATAATGTTTTAAAAGTATTTTATTGATTATATCCTTGTTTTATGTAATATGGAATCAATATACACTCTATGGTTGAAATTTTACTTAAATGATTGAATTTTTTTTGTTTATTAGTGTTGATTACCAAAAAATGTGATTCAGTATAAAGTTTTTCTTTTTGAGAACACATGGTTTAATAAACCCGAAACATTATTTCAATACTAATATTAAGGTAGGTATGTTTGGATGAAGATATAAATGATATGGATAATGTAAATTGATTACTATTAACTACCCAAAAAATATTCCACTATTTTGGTTCATAATATTTTGGAAAATTAAACCATTTACGACATAGTTTTATTTGATATTTAGATGAGGTTATATAGGATAATGTATTACATCACAATATTATGGTCCATTCACAAATAAATGTTTTATAAAGAGTATATAAATAAAAATAGGACTATAATTTTCTTTTAGAAATGTTTCATGTTAGTGTATTTACTTATTTTCTTATACAATGAAATAATTCCACTATGCTAGGAAAAATGTTCCTGAAACAAAAAATTTATCTTATTATAATCATCTTTTAGATATCAATGACCATTATTCAAATCCTTGGTATATGGTTTTGTGGTTAAAAACATTCCTATTAACATGTTTTCTATCACTCTCCATCATAATGTGATATTTTGATTTCTCTTGCCTTGTCTAAGTGTTTTCTAATGTTTTTTATTCGAAATCCTCATTTTTTGGTGACCTTCACATTTCCCTTTACATATTTTTAAAATTATGGGTTATGAACACTATTTATGATTTATATTTTTTAACAATATTTTTTTGAAATACCAAACTCTTGATTACTGAGATCATGTTCAAATCATGGGGACTCAATTTAATTATAGTGGGGAGAACGTAACACCCATAAAATTTACAAAAATTTCCCTTTTAGAATAAATTTAATTTTTATTCAAGAATTATTTACATGAAAAAAATGTAAATATTAAGATAGAGACAACTTTTATAATTTATGCACCAAATAATTTTTTTCATTCTCTATATTGAACATCGATGTTTTATTATGTTACACACAATAATGAATTTCCTTAATGACTTTCTTTACGCGCAAGGATGAGTATTAACAAACTAAAATAAAACATTATAAAATTATTATTTAATATAATAAGATATAACATAGATGTTAACCAGGAAGTTATGAGTATGATTAACTATGTTATATTAATATGTTTTTTAATTAGATAGTTACAGATTAATTAAAAATGAATATAAGACCAATTTAATATAAGGGGAGTTTTTTAATGAAAACTATATTTATGCTCCCAAAGTTGTTTTTCCTAATAAATTAAATTAATTAATATTAGTGATTGATATTAATTAAATATATGTGTTATATATTCAATAATTTTTTGAATATTATCGAATATATTTGATAAACATAAGACCAAACCAACCCCAATTTTATGAATAAGATCCTACATTTCTCTAAAGGTAATTTTACCAACTATTAATGGCGTAGATATTTTAAAACCATCATTTTCTACTTTTAAAAATATTATTTTTAATAATAATTTTTTTTAAATATAATTTTAAAATTATCTTTGGGTGATTTTATGGTAATATTTTGACATGTTTCGTTTTTTGATGAATACTGATAAATACTAAATTTAAATTCAAATCCAATTTTTAATATAATTTATATGTAAGGATAAATGAAAAATTAAATTTCTTTTGAATAAAATTATATCAATAATAAATAAATTAATTCAATTTTTGTCATGAAAAAACATTTCACATTGAATGTGTATATAAAAACATCTCCAACTAGTGAACACTTTTACTTTAAAAACCCTCTTTCTAACCCCATCTATATGAGTAATTTTAAAGTAAACTCTTCAACTTATGTGATTTTCATTTTAAAAAAAGATCCCTAAAATGGAATTAAAATAATTTATAATTTCATCAAATGTGAAATTATTTTTACAAAAAATACAAGTGAATTCAGTTTAAATTAATTACCGAATGTATGGTAAAATTAAGATAAAAAATGGAAAACCCATAATATTTAGGTCAAAATGACCTATTCACTAGTAAAAACCCTATTTTACGGACATATATAGAACATATACTCCCTTGTAACTAATGTTTCTCGTTATTGGAGGTGTATTATGTAAGGGAGAGCTCTCAATAGTGATTTCCTTATTATATTTACAAGAATGTCACTCCTCCTCCACTGTAAAAAGGCACTCACCCCTACCACTTATTAACACCTCACAAACCAATTAGATCATCCTATATCCAACCATATAAGAATGAAAAGTCCCTCCACTCAACCTAGAATCCTAAAATTGAGCATTAATAATATCTAATATGACTTCTCATTTAAACAATAATGAGTTACTTGAATAATAGGTAACATTTTCAATGATCACTTTTGTTTCCTTTAATTCTCCAACACATAAATTATTTTATTTCATGTTTATAAAATAACATATATATACTCAATAAACTTATATGTTTTTATGATATGATTTCGAACTGCACTTTCACAGACATCCAGGCCCACGTTCCTAGGTCTCAGACCTCTGATCCGGGCCTCTATAGTGACGTTAGAGGAGGTGTTTTCTTGTTACCACTTAACTATTATGAAAGGGCACTGAGGAAAACTCTGGTCATAGAGAGGTTCATCGATGAGAGATTATTAGATGTGGACTATGGTGGCTATCATGTGACAAAGGCATCTGTGACATCAGGAAGATGAAAGATAGCGAGATAATGGTGCAGGAGGCACACCCATTCCCGTACCCATGCATATTGGCCTCTAGTGCTGGAGAATCATCATGGATCTGGTCAACCATAGGATAGAAATTTTATTATTACTGTGGTTTCGGACAACATGCTACTGATTTTCTATCCCTTCGTGCTGATGATAGGGAGCCATTTGATGGACCTCCTTAGTAGAGTTTGTACTTTGATGAGGGTGTTTCACAAGATGGTGGATGTTGTAGAGTATCTGGGATAACAACACGAGGTGGTAGACAGTCCATGGAATTTCCCCCACCACCCCAGGTGGTCCACACCAGCATCAGGGAGCCATTGGACATGGAAATTTGATGTCTGAAATCCTTTGATGCATTCGAACCAGAAACTCCAAGGATGAATAGAGGTACACTCTATATCCTTTTTCAATTTATAAAGTAATAATTATTAAAAAATTTAGTGAGGTAATATTTTTTTCAACTTCTTATTCTGGGTATAAACTAGAAAAATCAAAGTGTTTGTATAATTTTATGTTGGTGTTTTCCAAGATTGCATCGAAAACATGAGAAAGACAGGTCCTTCCCCAACCAAGATAAATTTTTGAGACCTGAGTGAAATTGCGTAGGTGAGTCATTTCCTTTAATGTGGATAGTATCAACATGTGGTAGACAAGTCTCTTTGAATAGTGTGTTTGAGTTTAGGTGGTGTGTTGAGTGTTACAATAGAGGTCCCGATAAGCCCTAGTTGAGTGTGTTTTCATTCCTTTTGTGTTGGTTAGTACCCATATAAGATTAACGTTAGTTTAGTACATGAAACATTCGATGAGGTACATGAAAAAGTTTGATATTGCTTTGGACTCATGAGGAAGTGAGACAATGTTCCCACCAAAGTGTGTTTTTTAGATTGAAAAAAAAAATAATGTTTGTGAGGCAATGTTTTTGAATGCTGATAGTATCTTGGTGACATGAATGAGTTCCTTGGAATTTTGTGTTCAGGTAAAGGTTGACACAAGGAGATACTTTCTTAAAACAAATCCATATAGGTAGATTTCTAACATATGATGTTTATGTAGTGTGTATTAGTTATCTACAATCCATACACAGTTGAGATGAAACTAGTAGGCTTGGTAATGTTTCTGTTTTTGTGAGTTGTGTTATAGTTGCAGGTTCCCAGATAAAGGGCTTGGAAAACCCCTGTGATTTCACATAATAAGCCCTATATTTTTCATTGGTACCCTTGTGTTCTAAACTTATACATAGAATTTAGGATGCTTGGGGATGTTGTAGTGTAGTACATCTAGGGGATGATATGAACTATGGGTTTCATCATTATCTACATCAGGTGAGTGAGGCTATGCACCACTAGACTCTATGATTGAAAATGGACCATGGTGCTTGGTGGTTTTTTCACATTTCACAACTATGTAGAAATTTTAATTCTTATTTCACAATGTTTAGCTAGTTGTATATGGATATAATAGTGGAATTCCTTATTAGTTCCCCTGATTGCATGTTTGGAAGCATCACGGGGACCCCTCGTGAGATCACTAGTGTTGGAGTCCAAGTAGAAAATCCCAGTTTCTTTATCCTCTACGTATCCTTTTTTTAGAGAAAAAGAATTGAAGTTGTTATTAATGTATAGACTGGGGTTTTTACATACAATACACTAAAAAATTTCCTATAATATTATTGATTCAATGCTCCATGTCGAAACAGGATTCCAGATCCCGGAGAGCCTCAATTGGGTGATTTTGGAAATATTAAATATTTTTTTCACCCATTCATAGTTAATATTAAAATGGGGAATAATTCAAAAAATGAGTCTTAGATCATATTTCTTAGACCTTGTTTGAGTTCTAAATGTTGTTTTTAATATTTTCATGACATAATGTTGTCTGTAGTGAGTGTTTTTGATGGAGTTGGGTTATTGGGGCATTAAGTTGTGGATTAATTAAGTAAATTAATATTTTTAAATTAATTAAACCTTAAAAAATACCCTCATATAGCCATCATGTTTTCTTTTCACATCCTAAGGTATATTTTCACCTCTCTTACTCCTCCCCTATCCTCCCTTTGGAGAAGAATAAAAATAGTTGTAATTGATGAATTGGGTTGTTTTTTATCTCCATTTCGAAAGCAGATAATCATCAAATCACCAAGCAATATGATCTATATATTGTTATTAATCAAAATATTTAGTGATTCTCTTATGAGTTTTTAGGTTGGTGTTTTGGTCTTGATCGGAATTCACTTTGATTTTTCTAATATTTGAAATCCCAATTAAAATTTTTAATGATCCCTACTGTGAAGATCATTGGGGTTTCTATTAAACTGGTGAAAATCATGAACTTTTTAGGTGATTCATAACTATAATTACAAACTACATGTCATTTAGTCTAGTAAAATATTCCATGTATCCATTCCTCTTTAGGGAAGATGAACATTGGGGTCTACATGTCGTGTACTAGGGTTACATGCCATGTAGTGACCCAAACAATGTGACCCTGGGACATGCTTTGGGAAAGTCGAGTAAAAATACATAGCTATATAGAAATACAAAAAATAGGTACACAGACATAGGGTCTTGTACTTATGAATGGGAAAACAATATTCTCATGGGATTAGTGAAGCAGGACATGGCACATACCATATATACATATCAAGTACCCCTACATGGGTTGGAAAACCATGTAGACATGATACAAGACCAAGTGCTAATGCTGGATCACATGTAGTGTGAACACCAATTCATTTCATGAACTCCTTGGTATCTTTTTATGATATTCTATCATTCGTATCTCCTTCTCTGGGAATCAGATTTAGGCTTCTGAGCATCCCATCTTGTATATTTTTCTATGTAGAAGACATTGGTGGGCTTATTTTGACATATGAGATATGAGGTGGTAGGTTTCGAGAAATATTCTTCTAAATTGGTGCATAACTAATGTTGAATATATTTATGGTTCATGAAGAGATATGATGTGACTGTTTCTCCCCTATAGTATCAGGGGACAAGTTTTTCTTACCTCTATTCTTTTTTTTGAGATGGGAATCCCCACTTTGTGAGTGTGGGATCTATTACCTTTCGTAAGTTCCTGTAGGGTTTTAACTCCCCTAATGGATTAGGGGACATGTTACCCATGATTTTTGTATAGTTTGAGAGTGATACCCTACCATTATAGGGAATGGTCCCTCTATAATCATTGGAAAGATAGATTACGTACTTACAAGTTGGACAAGGGTAAGGGTCCTCTATCTGTAGGGTTGGTACAACCCTATCGTATGGTGAAACAAGTCCTTCATAAGTGATGTATAGATAGAGTGGGAACCCCCTATCAGGGTAGTTAGTGGGTACTCTATTCATGGAGTCATAAATCCACTTTCTTTCTAAGGTGTGGTTTCTCTATACATTTTCTTCTAGATGTTTTGGTACTTCCCAATCATACCAGGGAGTGAGTCATGTCACTCAGGGTTGGTACCCCCTATATCGTACTAGGGTGTGGGTCCTGAACAATAATCGATCCAGTAGATTAGTAATCTTATTTTGTATCAAGGTACATGTCCTATATCCTTAGAGTGGTACTACTCACATATTTTTCCTCGGTGCTCTCTCCTTTGATTGATACTCCCTTATCATTCCATGGTGCAGTTCGTCACTTAAAAGAGTAGTACTCCCATGTATCTGAGTTGAATCTGGGAATGGGTCCTTCATTTGAGTTGGGGCTCACTCGGCTGATGAGTACACATACAAAGAGTTGGCCACTCCACTAGATATATGTGATTCCTTGTTAGGAGTTAGTTCTGCATCAACATTATGAGGTGTGTGCCACTACATATAGGTGTGCAAAATGTTTACCAAGTCTATTTAGGATATAATAATCACTAAAATTCAATGTAGTTGTGAGATGATGGTCCCTTTGTTTTCTTTCTCTCTACCTCTCTCACTTTAGAGAGGATTGACATTGTTATTAATCTAGAGTGGTGCTCCCTAAACTGTGTACTGTGGTGCGGAGTGGGCCTCTTTAGATGGGTTTTATTAAAACATTTAATAGGGTAAAATCTAGTGATGAAAAGTCGTTTGGTGCATGGAACTAGGGATAAACGTTGTAGATTTTTCTGATGGACTGTATCTCTTGGATGGGTTGCATCTAGGAAAAATGTTCTTGTATAGTGTCTTCTCTTATTTTATGTTACCCTTAGTGCCTTAAGTATAACCTTATTTCTAGCTGTGAAGTTGCAATCTCATGATACATGGAGTCTAAGACAAATATATTTGGATGATTCTGGGAGCCTTATGTTATTTCCAGTTTCTTGGTTGACAGACCTTGTGGACGGATTACACATACCTCTTTCATTCCCACACATTATTTTTGGATACTCTACTTTTTTGGGAGGCAAAAACATGTGGGGTATTCAATGTTCTTTACATGTTTAGATTCTCATGGTTGGAAGAGACTATTATCCTACTAGGGGTGTTAATGACTTGATGTTTAGTTCATCTACTCACCGTGTTGAGCTCCCTATACTTGGATGAGGTCACTTATTATTGGTTTGGTATGTGGGACATAGTTTTTTTGTAGACTCTTGTTGGGACTTATTTTAACTTATCTTACTAGTCATGTATAGTTTAATATGGTTTGAGATTTAGTTTATCTCTAGATCAAGATTCCCTATGGTTAGGTCAAGTAGACTATTTTGTTTCTGTTTCTCCCTTTTCATTTGGGTTTTGGGGAACCTACTGTGTATTTTTATACTCACCCATGCACATGATTTTCCCAAAACTATTGTGTCATATGAAAACCATTGTCCTTTTAATGAAGTCCAAAGTGGAATTGAGGTAGTAAGAGCTTATCCAGCTAGAATAACTGATCATTATACCAATTCTATTCTGAGGGGAATTCTGGTAGTTACACTTGAAAGTGAACCCCTCCCTTTAAGCAAGTTGTACGCTTTTATAATTTTATTTTGGTGGGTATCAGTTATTCCCATTTTAAATTTAGTACTTATATTGTACTGTATTTTGGGATAAACATGTTCATTTAACTTAGTTTCTATCTTTTTACATACCTTCACTTTTTCATTGAGGTGTTTGTGGGTACATGTATGAATATACATTAAGAAAAGGCCTTTTTGAGTATAGATATGCCTTCAATTATATTCTCCACCCATGGTATATAGATGATGGCTTAGGGTAGGTGGGGATCGAGCTCTGTTATGGGTTGATTCATGAAAGATTGATAGTAGAGTAGTTTTTTTGAATATGTATGTTAAAAAAATAACTAATCTCATGACATATTGGTATTCGGTAGTGACTACATTATCACAAACTACTGTCGTTCTTTCTTACATTAACACCTATCAAGGCTTTAAATAATTATGGATTTATGGTTTATATATGATATATATGATATGTATAATTTATTTATTCTTCTTAAATTATTCTATGACATATAACTTATTCTATTTCATCCTGTGGGGATACAACAACCTCATTTGTGGACATTTGAGTACTGCCTTCTCAATGCGATGTGAATCATTGACACTATACATGTATTGTATTAAATATGGTTTTAATAGTAACTTGTGATATATATAAAATAAATATGATACTATAATTATAATATACCTAAATAAATATATAAATATATATGTCAATTGATTTTAAAGTATGAAAAAGAAATGAATGTAGCATTCATGCGTATGTATGAACAACCATCTCCATGAATGATACATTTCATTTCATATCTCAAAAATTTATGTATTTTTTGAAATACATATATAATGAATATATATGATATTTAAAAAAAAATTACACCCTTTATATTATGAAATTACGTTCTAGATAATTTGAACTATAAAAAGTAAAACCATACTCGAAAAATAAGTAAATTAACACCCAAAATGATGAAAATGATAAAAGGGTAATAGTTAATGTGTTATAATATTTAATGTAAGAAAAATATATGATAAAATAGATATTAAAATGGTAATAATGTGAGTTTATTTAATTTTTAAAATAATTATATGTATGTTTATACAGAATTAATCAAAAATTATATGTACTGTCAGAATATTTCTAGTCCCACATTAATTTCGGTGAGGTATTTTCTATATTCACCACCAATTTATTTTATGTGGTGTATATACCATTCTATGAAATTTTATATCACGAACACAGTTTATTTCAATATATTAAATGTTTCAATTTATTTTATTCATTCATTGATATCATGATTCAAAATTTACTCAAACAATAATGGATTTCATCTGAATTTTCATTCCATTGAAACTTATATGTTATTATACACCAATTCACTTAAATATGGTGTATATACTTCCCCTTTGAAATTTAATATCTTTATTCACTCGTAAATAATATTTATTTATGTTACCCTTTCAATTATTTAATCCAATGTTTTTTCACTTTAATTTTTCCAAATGGTAAAAGTTATCAATATAATCTCACTTTTTATTGTGATTTCCCTCATTGTCTGGAAAGAATCACTTCATTATGATCCTTTTTATTATTATACATTACATTTATATAAAATATCTATATTAATATGTGAAGGGTATTACTATTTCCCAAAAATTGTTACATTTTTACAAATGGTGTTTACATTTATTGTTATTAGATTAACTTTTGAAATAATGATAATTTCATATATTTTATTTAATATGGATATTTGATGAAAATGTATATTATTTACTAATTAAATATATTATTCCATATATGATGATTTTTTTGGACGGGCATACATTATTGGGTCCCGATTATAGATAGCCCCTCAATGCATCAATATTATCATGGGATGAATCAGTTGGCCAAATCAGAGTTGATTAAACTATCTTGAGAATAGATCATGATAGTATAGTGGTTCATGTGTCGTATACATGACAAAAAAATATTTAAGAATTGCCTTAATTCTTTATTTATTAATTATTTTCTATATTAATTTCACTATGAAAAAATATTTGGATGAAATATATTTTTAGTATATTAATTAAATTGAATGTGTTTTCATTTAACTAAATTGTCATATTAACAATGACCTATTCAGTTATTTAAATGGATTTTGTTTTCAGTTATTTACCTTTCCATATTTATTATTAATTATTGATTCATGATTTATTCTATTGAATGTTACCCATATTGGTAATTTGATCACACGCTTATTTTTTTCCTTACCTTGGGATATGAAGAAGAATCATTTGAATTAGATTTCAAAGATGAATATAATTTCATTTTTTATGTATTGTGTTTTATTTTCAATTTACCATTATAATATGGGCATCATTTTTTAAATATGGTTTTCAAAAACTATTATACTGACCAGTTCATTGGAATTTGATTCCTTGTAATCATGTCAATGTAATAAAGTAATTCATCGACTTTGGGATTCTAGGGCCGAGGAGTAACTCCATGAAGAAATAACATCTTAAAAAATATTAAACAATATTTAATAAATAAAATCGAGATATTATATTTAAAATGGTCTGTATATGCACCTCCTTAATGTAGATCACTGTATAACATCAAAAACAATGTCTCAATGATTGTATATTTAGAGAAATTCATTTACCACTATAGTAAAATTCAAAATGTAAACCCAAAAAAATAGAGATAATAAAATAGATATGTGAATTCCAATATATTTAAGAATAAAAACAATAAAATACTTTCATGTTTAGTATATACACCACCCATAAAATTAACTTGTGATTATGTAAAAAGTCTAACAAAAATAAAAGTGAGACTATTAATCACATTACAACTTTGGTAGCATCTGAATTTGAAAACCAAAAAGTAATAATAATAATAATAACATTAATATACCTTTCAGATAAAACAATTAATCATAAAACATATCAAAATGTGTATTATATACAATTACATAATCAATAATTTTTATGTCTTATGTTTTGAACATATTTTTTATATTTGACGAAACTGACTTTTTGATAGGTCGACTATGGTCTATGAGGTCATTATTTAAATACGTAAAAAATAATAACCAAGAAATATTTTTAAAATTTATACCTCAATTATTATTTTAAGATAAATCCTGAAATATTGGTAGTAAAAATGAGCCAATGATACTGTCATGGTAATGGTAGGTTGTACATATTCATATATAATGTTACAATTTTTCATTAATCGCTATAGAAAGATGGTAAGTAATATTTATCTTTCCAAAATAGAAATTTTTTTATAAATAAAATAAATTTTAATTATATATATTTATATATATCATTATTTTTATTTGGTGATTTAAAATGATGAAAAACTCCGCTTCTAGGGGGTGGTAGTCTACATGTCCATGGGGGATGTTATCACTTTCCCAGTGTGGGAAATGGAATGAAAAATGATATTTTATATTTAAAGATAGATAATTATTTTTTTAATATAATTAATATTTCATTTATATCATATATTACCTATACCATCCTTTATATATTAAATGTAAAGAGTGAATTAATCACATTTCTTTTAGGAGGTTGTAGTCTACATGTCCACAAATGATGTTATCGTCCTTCAATAAAATGGAAATCATAAAGGGATTTGACATATAATAATTAAATAAAAACTAGTTAAATAAAAAATATCATGCTTATAAAATAAAAATACTATTCTCATCATAATTCCCAACCATGAGTTGTGGTAATAGAAAAATGATCGACATTGTTTCGTGAGATGGCAGTTCCCTGTAAACGTGAACAATGATTTCATTACCAATTTAATGGAATTGTGTATATGTTTTGAAAAAAAACCAGTTTATAAAATCAAATTAGTATATTTAGTATATTAATGATATTATATAATAAATCTATAAAAAAATTTAATTGGTGTAGAAAAAAATAAAGCAAACAAAATCCTTGAAAAAGGTTACCACTTATTCGAGTTACTCTTATTGGTTTTTACCAAAGGACATCCTTGGTTTTATTTACTCCCAATGTCAGGATTATAATATGATAGGTTATATGATGGTATTTTATTTGGTAAAATTTTTAATGATAAAAAATTCATTAGAGGTGTGAAAAATGGGCGAAGATGAATGCCCTTTTATAGGGGAGAGGTGTGACATTCTTGTAAATACAAAAAGGTAAACACTTTTTGGGGATATATAATACCTCATGTGTTTAATAAATGAAAATAATGGATTGTAGGTGATATAATATGGAACCAAACTTAAACCATTCTCTGTAAATTTATTTTTGTAACACTTTTTTCTTTATTTCCTAGTCTTCCTTATTTTTTCCATTATGGTACCTAGTTTTGTAACATTTTTAATAAATCCATTAAAATTAAATTATTGTTAGAATAATTATAAAATTTATATCAAATGATTATAAATATTTAAATCAAATTATTAAGTCAAAATCCTATGTGTTTTGGGAATTAAATTTAATAGAATCACATATAACACATAAAAATACTTCTTTAACCCTAATAGTTCCAATAATGTATTTATTATTTAGGGGTTAATATGTTCCTTATAAAAGATAAATTGGTCTGTTAATAGTCCATAATTTATATTTTTTATCATTTAAAAAATCACATTATAGGATATTGTATTTTTTTTTAATTTTAAATCATTTAATTTTAAATCATTCTCTATAAAATATTATTAATGTAAATTTTGACATTATATATTTAATTAATTTTTTTAAAAAATATAATGGCAATAATTGAATTTTAATATATTATGTTAAAAACATTTATCATGATACACCATCTAAAAAATAATTTAGCACAAAATTTCATTCTATTTAACTTGTAAAATTTTTATTATCATTTATTTTATTTAATTTTCTACAAAATAATCAATGTGTTTTCATTTTGTAAACATTTATCAATGTTATATAATATCTAAAAATTATATATAATCTATTAAGATAAATAAAATTCATTTATATTTAAAAAAATTTAAATCCAAATATAAATTTTTATTCCCTTTCCTCAAATCATTATAGAAATTAAAAGTAAGAAATATGCAATTTTTGTCTTTTTCTTTTCATACCACATTATATGTGTCACTATTAGTGAATATTATTCCCTACAAGTCATGTAGATTGAAAATAATTTTACATGGATCTATTTATTTTAATAAAATGGGTGTTATGAATGTTTATAGGTCATTTTTCCCCTTTATATTAAATTTTAACCACTAGGTAACTCATTTTTACCTTAATCATTGTAATTAATTTTAATTGATTGCACTATTCATTTTGGTTAAAAACTATGTTTAAATTTCTGTTAATTTTATATTATGATGATTACTAATATGGAATCATTTTTTAAATATTTCAATCATAGAAGTGGTATATTTTAATTTAAAATTATCTCCTGAGGCGGGATGAAACAATAGGGTTTTAATGTAAAAAAGATCAAATGTTCAAATTGTGTTTATATCCAATTTCAATGTAAAATTGATTCTAATGACCTAAATTGGTTTTATTGATTTATAATTGAACCATTTAATCCTTAAAAAAATTAATATATTTTTCATCTATATTAATAATTTTGATGAAAATGCATCTTTCATGTAAAAATCAATGTCATTCACTATTCATAAAAATATGAAAGTTTTTAAAAAATAAAAAATTTTCATTAAAAGTAAATTTTTATATTCCACTATAAAAAATTACTTTATCAATGAAAATTTATAAATGTGTAATTTTTTTTATAAAATGTATTCCATTAAAAGGACGAAAATACACATTTAAGAACATTCATCTTTTTAAGTGTAAAATATGATTTATTTTTATTTTATTCCTATAAAATTATTGGAGTAAATAAAAAATATTTTATTTAATATTAAAAATATAAATCCTATTATTACACTTCAATAATAGTGATTAATTTATCTTATTATGATAATGTTGGAACCAAGGATGATCGTTTCTAGAAATGGTATCTAGTTGGTGTTTGTTGACAATCTTTATCATGGATGATCAGGGAGTTAGCTTGAAAAGGGATATGATGGTACTTGTTAAAAATGGTGTTGAATGTGTCATTATTTCCCATTGTTTACAAATATTTTGGTTTTAAAATCTGGAGGAAGCGCTAGCATTGTGAAAGGATGTTTTTTAGAATCATCTCTTCAAAAATATTGTCAAGGAATACATTTCATAAAGACTAGGTTGTGGATCATGATTTTGGGGAGAATCATGAAGGGATATAATAATCTCTATGATTACGAGAAGTGGGGAATATCGACTACATGATGTGTTGATGACGATATCTATGAACACGTCAAATCTAATTGGAGGCTTGAGAAGGAAGGAGTGATGTGAAGAAATTTTTGATTGATCCATAAAAAGCGCTTGAGTTAGTAAAGCATCGTAAATTGGAATAATATAAATATAAGTCTACCCCAACTTCATTTGAGATGAAATTATTCAAGTAAAATAGGGAAACTATCAAAATTTCTTGAATCTAGGGGAGCTCTATGAATTTGGATTTCTTTTCAAGCTTGTTCATAAAAAAGGACTACTTATGTCCGGACTGATGTCATTGATTTTATGTAATTTAGGCTTCCCAATGATGGGGTATTCTGTGATGGATCAGTGAGATTCATGTTGACAGTTTTTTTCTAAAAAGTCTGTTTTAATTTTGAAGGTAAGAGAATCATGAAAAAGAATTATGAATGGAATTATTGAACACATTGATTTAGTGAACAATGATTTCAATATACATCCACTCAGGACATTGATGAATTAAGAGACTCGTGATAGTTAGGGATAACAAATTCAGTTCCAATCTATTGAAGTGACCATCATGTTTATAAGCTGGGTAAAAATTCCCCCATGGAAGTGAGCAATATGGATTCAACAGAAGTGTTATGAGGAATGTAGTGTGTTATCTCTGAAATCTTGTAAAGGAAGTGTGTCTGGAACAATGTGACTATGTATAAAAGTATGTATTTCACAACTAGTGATGATTATTGGACTTAGTTATGACCGATATCTTATTGGTGTATGCTCATTGGACTAGACCTTAGCCGTGAACAATGTAAAATTGTTGTTTTTATCTTTTCTTGTGAATGTTTTTTTACTAAACTATTGCAACATACATGTTTAAGACGTTCCTACAAATGTGGGAACACGATCTGTCACTTTAAAAGAAAAATTGATGTCCAGATTCAACCATCCCCTCTCAAGGTTCTCATGGGTCTACAAATAGAATCAGTGGGAGGTTAATATATATTTGATTCTCTATAGTAAATCTATTATTTGTTGATGATTTGTATTTCTTTCCTATGTCAACAATGAAGTTATAATTTTAGTAGGACCTAGTTATATCTAAGAAGAAGTCTATATCCACTAATACCATTATGAATAGTACAATGAATGAGAACATATAGTTTAATAATTCTATATTATCTAAATAAGTGGTCGTATCTAGTTTTCCATTCCATAATAATAATGAAGAAATTCCATGTTTGGAATATAAAAATCAGTTGGATATGATTTCCAACAAATAAAAGGATAATAATTCTACCACATATAAATAAATATTTTCATGTGATTAGGAGGTACCTGTTAGAACCATGGAATGTTTTAATCAAAATAATGATTCCATTATAAGTGGTGGTGTTGATTAATCTACAACCTCACATAAATTTTCGATTGAGATATTAACAAATTATATTCTTTATATTCTCAAAAAAGGAGCTATAATTATTTATATAATCATTCAATGTATGTATGTATAGATCAATGGTTTGGAAGGATAAAGTGATTATATAAAAAAGGTCATGGAAGGAAATGTTCCTCAATGTTTTAAGGACCCTAGATAGGTTCAAGACATTGATTAAATAAATAGGGAACATAAAATATGATCATTGAAAAACATAAATATATTGAAGAGTGATAGGGGTAAAAAACTCTCTTTGATAAATGATCTATATTCTTGAAGATAAATTGAAAAATAGAACTAATTTCATTGTTCTACGATTAGAAGGAATATCCAATATGATCAGGGAACGTGACTCTTTAATTCAAAATAATGTGATGTAATATGGTGAAGAATTTTTCACAGTAAATAGGGATTGTAAAGAAAATATGATTATGATTGAGGATAAAAAAATAATCTTTATTATAAAATGTCTCAATTTGGAAGCCTAATTGGTCAACCATGAGAATAAATATATTGATACTTCAAAAAACAAGGAAACAATTATTGCATCTACAAAATTTAAACTAGAGGATCCAGAATATGAAAGACCTAAAAAATGTAATAATAATATCCTAACATATTTTGATTATCTATCTCATGGATATGAGAATAAATAGATATCATCCATACCAACATATTTTAATGACTCTAAACCAGTTATCATGACTTGTTCATGTTATAATACAAATGCTGGAAGAATATGGATTCGGAATGGTGATAATAAACCTACCACCATTACTAGGGTGTATAAGAAAAAGTGTACAAAATCCGGTTACCCACAAAGATCACAATAAGCCATTATGATGGTCTTGTAACCTTATATAAAATATATAAGGATATAAAGGTTCATTGGTCAGTGATAGTACTATAACAGATTTTGAAAAATGTGCAATGGATTGATTGTATAATACTCTAAATGATTTGGCCGATTGGATTTTTATTTCAAGGGGAAGCAATATAGAGATGAAGAAGATTCTTCTATAGGTTTAGAGTAATATGTATTGCATAAATAAATTTTTGAGTCTTGATTACGTCTATTATGTATGAAATAAAAGTTATCTATATATGAAGAAGTTACCTTATGAATAAATTAGAATCATTTTATGAAAAAAATTCCCATATGAATATTAAAAGTATGGAATTTGAGAATACCATGGATTTTAAATCAATGATTTTGCAGAGTAGTGCATAAAAACTACTAAGGGGGGTGACACTTAGAAGAACCCATTTGGAAGATCCAAACATTCATCAGGAGTTCCTAATGACATTTTACTTATTTTTGAATATTATTTGGAAATAATGATGAAAAAAAAGAGGGATATGACATGGAGGGTGGAAAAAAAAGAAAATATTAATCATGTGAAAGAAAAAGTATATGATATTTTACAAAGAAAATTAAAATCTTGTGTTAAAAAAATTGTGTGTGAGAGATCCATGATAACTAGTCACATTGAAAAAGTATTTTTAACCTTAATACGAGTAAAATAAGTAGTCCTTATGACGAGTAAGAATGTATCACCGATGATTGTAGTTTAGAATAAAAATAATCAACACAATTAAGAAGTGAATGTTATGATATCCATTCCATTTTAACATAAATGAGAACATTTTATTAGAAGTGAAACCATAAAGACATGAGTAAATGGAGAAAAATAGTAGATAAGAGAATATCAAACATGTCACACTTACTGATCAAGAAAAGACGATACTGCTTATTCCCTTACTCATGGGATATTATATTTGTTATTATAAAGAAGGTGATTAAAATGTGAAGCATCTTCTCTAGAGGATAACCAGAGAAGCAGTGTGGGTTTTCATTTTTATTTTTTACAAGGTGAAGAAATCACCATATTTGATTGATACATCAATTTGGTAATGAAATAAAAATATGATGGAGGATTATTATTTATGAAGAAAAATATTTTTTATTCTTGACAACTAGGATAAAGAAGGTATTATCTCACCTTGATCTTATTTCTGTTATCCTAGAGAAAAGGTTTTCATGAATATTATCCTCAGTTAAGTGGGGAATGTTATCCAATGTGGACATTCATGAGACCAGGAACCATTTTGGTGAATTATTAAAACTGATATTTCATGAAATCCATTCGTCCTATGATCCACCATTATGAAGATGTTTAGAATTATTTCCCATGAGGATGATAAAAATGTAGAATGATAAAGAATTATCCAAAATAAATAATTTATTTTTAAGGAATCATGATTAATTATTGAAGATGTTTGAAGAACATGTCATTGATAAAAGGTGTTTTAGGATGATTGTCCATAAATTTTTCATATCACATTTTTTACCTATAATGAATGTGAACAAAACCTGAAGTTGAATATATGTTCTGTCATCTTAGGAGGAATCATGATCGGTGGGAAAGGGAAAGATTCAGATACTAAAATAGTATGAAAAGTCTATCCATAGAATGCAAGAAATTATGTTTATGAAATGATTAATTCATTAGTATGACTGGAGTCTATCAGGTTTTTCTTTGTTATGGAAATCCTAAGAGGATACAAAAATTATAAGGTGGATTTTAAAACAAAAATCTTAAATGGTGTTCCTAAAGAAGAATTCGTCATTGAACAACCAGTGGTTGTTCTATTTTGTAATGATGAAATGAAGGATTTTACATTTAAAAATGAATTATATTTTCTAGTAAAGGGACCAAGATCATGTTATTATCTTCGGGACCCATATATAAAGAATCTCTAATTTAAATAGGAGGTTTTTTCTATAATTTCTATGTGAATAATTCAAAGGAAGTTCAATTTATGGTGTTGGTATATATAGATGATGGTATATTTTTTGGAAGGAAACAAAGACCAGGGGAAGAATTTTCTAATCACATGAAATAAAAATTATTAATTTCTATGATTAGTGAACTCATATACCAATTGGGGCTTTAGGGGATTCAGAAGAATGATATAAGTTTCATTTCACAGGAAAAATATTCAAGATATTTATGAATGAAATACAATATAAAAAACTCCAGACCACTATTGACACTAATTATGGTTGAGACAAAACATTGAATTCATAACGATGGGACTTTTATGGATCCATCCACGCACATAATAATAATGTGATGATTATTCTACTTTACTGTTTCATGGGCAAATATTATCTTCTTATCATGCATAGCTGCCCGATTTTAAGTTAATATGAAGTATGAACATATGGTGTAAATTAAATGAATCATCAGATACATTCAAGGTACTAACAATTATTTCATATTATTTGTTTCCAGAATATATAGTGAACTATCATCATTTTTTGAGGCTAACTCATCTAGAGATGTTGTAAATTGAAATGACATAAGTTGTAGATAATTTTTATTCTGAATAAATTTGTTGGATTGTTCAGTAATAAACAGGAAATTACTTCTCATTTTAATGGTGAAGTAGAGTATATCTTGTCTATAAAGGCCTACAAATAGCTGTTGTGGTTGAAGAAACAATTAACTAATTTTGGGGATGAGGTGAAACAACCAATGGTGATTCAATTTTTTTATATATTATGATCAATATTATGAAAAATATTGTTTATCATTCTCATACAAAACATATTGAAATTAGATATCACTTCATCAAAGAAATTTTTGAACATGGAATGATTAAAATGGATAATATTAGAACAAATTACCAAGTCAACGACATTATAACAAAGCCATTGGAAACTAATGTGTTATAGAAACATCGGTTGAACATTATTGTTCAACCAACTCCCCATGCATGATGAGGTTATGAGTAATCCCCTCCACCATTTTTTTGTTAACTAATATAATATTTTTGAGGATGTGATGCTGGTTTATGGGAAAGGTATGATCTAGTGGGAGTGTTCTATTATAATCATCAAGTTGAAATATAGGTTCTTTGGGTTTATTGTCAGTGGGGGTGAAAAGGGATAAATTCAATGTTACTAAGGCGGAGAATGAGTTGTAATGGGAGTGAATGAGAATGGAGAAAATCTAATGGGGAAAATGAGAATAGAGAAAACAATTCATTTTTATAAGAAAATAATTAGAGCATAGCATGGAAATATTTTAGAATTCCAAGATATGTGAACCCAATTAATTCTTGCCCTCTTATTTTTTGCACTAATCTTTACTCAAATTGTCACGAACCGTCCCAGTGGGGCCTGCTCCACGACTCCCCAAGCCTACCTCCAATAGGACATGGGCCAGTGACTATCACCGAGTAGGAATATTACTAACATGGGAGGCATTGCCTAAGTACCTATACACACACAAAAATCTCCAATCCCATAAATGTTGAAATGAAAAAAAATCACTAAGGATCAAAAAATTCATGCATACAACTAATCCCAACCAATAGAGTACGACGGAAGGTAAGTACTGAAAGTAAAGTGGGCCAGAATACAAGCCACCAAAAAAAGTGTTTGAAAACCGCAATGCCCACCCTGTAAACATAAAAAGGTACTAGGATTACTACTCATAGCCATAGGAACGCCTCGACCTATAGGGAACTCAGAAATCCGGGTCATGTCCTGGTCTGCCCTGGACTCTATCAAAAGGATGCTCATCTGCACAAGACACAACACGTGTAGGCATATCCCATGTATGGGTATGTATAAAAATACCCAATAGAGGACCCCAAAACCCATTAAGACGTACATAAAGTAAAGGTATAGTCCTCTATGTACAATATATGTCTACAGAACATATAGAAAGGGAATCAAAAACCAAATATACTAAAAACCCAGACCTGTAGTATAGAGACAAGTCACATAGTGGCATACCCAGCTATGGATTCAGTTTGACAATTCCCACAAAATACCTGTTTTGGGAGAATATACTCAATGAGTCTGGTGCCTCTGATGACATCCAACCGAGAAATATTTTTCATCAGGAAACGTCATGAAAGGTAGTTACCCTCATTACGGGAGACACACAACCGAGTGATAAGGTTACAATATATTGATTCACTCATTACAAGAGACATACTCATGAGTGGGAAAGATCATGATACACAGATGAGGATCACTACCAGAGCCATGGCGGATACTGAAACTCATCCAGAATTCACTTTATAGGTAGAGGATCTACACCCAGTGGAATTGGTCACATCGATGCCTGAATCTACCTAGTGTTAAGAATGGATAGAGGATCCCGATCTGGGCCTCTCGGATGGATGCTTGACTCTATCACAGATGGTCTTGCTAAAGGGATCATACTCCTGTGTGAGGAAACGATGCCAGACCGTCAGGTGAACGAGAATAAGGGACACTGACCAATACGAGATATGTCTATGATATGGTGAATAAGAGGACCATCCATTTTCCAAAAAGTACATGATGTGTATTAATGGTACACGCCGTTTTGTTTGTCCCTAGGTATTGCCCATGTACAATGGTCCATGTCATAAGGCTGGTTGTGTATAAAAGTTATTACACGGTGTGTAGTACTCTGTACACGTCGAGTCTGAGTGCATTTGGTCAGCTCCGTGTATGCTAGATGTGCCCGTACATGGTCTTCAACCTATGTACTCTAACCCATGTAATCGGAAAACGGGTTGACCCATGTTACTGGCCTCGTCAGGCCGTGTGATGGAGTACACAGTCATGTACTCCATCCCGTGTCTGTGTACCACCTGGATACACGCCGAGTCCCGCATAGCTACCTCTACCATGTTGTATATGCTGTGTTCTAAAGCCATGTAGATCATCCCGTGTCCGTGTACTTCCAAAAATACAAGTCATGATTCAGGGAAAGTCCAACATGTTGTGTGACCAGGGTCACATGTTGCGTGATTCCTCTCTTACCCACGAAACCCTAACCGCAGCATCCAGTACTACATAGTGTGTCCTTAAAATGTACACGCCTTGTATTTTAGAAATTTATGGAAACATGAACCTCCACTGTTGCGCTTCCGGCGATGCCATGTTTGTCGATCCGGTCGTCTAATCACCCTAGAACAATTGGGTTTTGGTTTCCCTGACACCACGAGGCTGCTTCCAATGTTTTCAGACTTCCGATTGTCTCGGAAAACATGTTTTGATCATTCCGCACGAAGAATGCTCAAAGAACGACCTCTTCTGATCCGAGCCAATTCGCCGTCCATCATGGCCATCACACCTCCATAGGCTCATTTTGTTATTGGATCTCAGGTTTTGGATTGTTTCGTTTCAAGATAGGTGTGCAATGATCTGTTGTTATTCACCCAACAATTAATTCAAAGAACACGCAAGTTGAAAAAGGGGATGGAAAAAAATCGAACAAATTAAGGAATGAACCTCCACCATCATTCGTCACAGAGTTGATCTGCTCCCGTTAAAAGGTTTAAACGAAGAATAATCAATAACCATAATCAACATATATTAATTCCCCACAATCATCCTAAATAAACCCTCCCGGAAGATCGTACGAATCAATGGATCAACGTGTTCGTGGTTGATCTATGTTCATCATTTAAATTCAAAGATGAGTAAATTGGAAAAGAAATAGCAACCCCTACCTTTAAGGATGGATTTACCATTGATTAATGGGTCGTGTTGTTGTCATCGTCGAGATCCTTAAACTTTTTGTCATAATGATTCTCAACTCTGATCCGTCGTCGCTCGTGACTGAGAATTTACTCCAACACTTCGTGGATTCTCCAGATATTATTCCCAATCGTCTCTAATGAGGAAAATCTATTATCCTAATAAAAAGGGAATCATATTTAACATCACATCACACTGTGTCATTAATGTGTCAGCGTTCCTTTTTCTGAGTCATTATGGCATGACATTAATGACTAAAATAGCTACCCCATCGATGCGCTGCAGCAGATATTTACAAAAGAAAAAAAATAAACTTTGAGAATTTACATTATTTTATTTTTCATAAAACGTCCAAAAAATAACTTTTTCCCTCAACGTGAGCTGGTCGATCATAGGCTCATTCTTAGGTAAAGTCATCACCCATGACGCTACGGTGGCCTAAGAATTTTAATCTGGGCATCTGTTTGGAAGGTGCCACTACCACGCCCAAGTTCCAACTCACTTAACGTAGAAGAAGTTTGGACCACCATTCCAGGATCACTAGGCCTCAGAATGATGTGTCATCTGTGTGCCTAGTCTCATAATAATTCCATATAATATTTTAAAATAATACACATAAAATCAGAGAGATTAGATTCTCCCCACCATGGGGCTTTACGTCCCCAATAATCCAAAAAATGGCTACTCAAAAGGATGTGGGTACTAGGCACGGATCTGAGCCTCCCACTCCCACATGCTCTCCTGAAGATTATTGTGTCTCCAGTAGTCGTGCTCTAGGTAAATCGATTGCCCACGAAGGATCCTCTACTGCTGATCCTTGATCTTCACTGGGTACTCAGCAATGGTCACTCCGTCCTTGATGTCCAGCTCACCCCAGTCGATGATGTGTGATGCTTCATGAACGTACCTCCTAGGCTGCGACACATGAATGAAATCGTGTACCTGATGCAACTATGGAATTTTAGCTTGGAGGTACACCACCTCGCCACCTCTGCATAGTATCTGGAAAGATCTGTTGAACCTCAGAGACAGCTTGCTGCCTCAGCCAAATCTCGGTAACCATTGTCGATGTGAGACTAGAAGAAAGATGTGGTCCCCATATTCAAACTCCAGAGGTCTCCATAATCTATCAGCATAAGACTTATGCCAGCTCTGTGCAGTCTTCATCTTCTCCCGGATGGTCTGTACCTTCTCGGTGGTAGCTCGCACCAACTCTGGACCCATGAGTGCTCACTCTCCGGAGTCGGTCTAGAAAAGCGGTGACCGGAAGGGTCTCCAATATAAGTCCTCAAACGGTTCCATACCAACGGGGGAGGGGTATCTATTGTTTTACGTAATCTCCACTAGTGGTAGGTTCTCCTCCTAACTGCTGCCATAGTCTAAGACACATGCCTGCAACATATCCTTCAGAACCTGAATGGACCTCTCCATCTAACTATCTGTCTAAGGATGAAACACTATGCTCAAGCGTAGATGAGTCCCAAAATTCTCCTGAAATCCTTTCCACAACCTGGATGTGAAATGGGTGTCTCGGTCCGAGACTATTGTCGAGGGGAATCCATGAAGCCGGACTATCTCCTGCACATAGAGGTGTCCCAAGCTCTCTACAGAACTATGCTCCCTAATAGGTAAGAAGTGGGCTGACATGGTGAGTCGGTCAAGGATCACCCAGAAGGAACCATGACCCTTGGACATCTATGGTAATCCCGTCACGAAGTCCATTGATATTCCATCCCACTTCCACTTTGGAAATTCTAGGGGATGAGCTATTCCCACTGGAACCTGGTGCTCAGCCTTCACCTACTGGCATGTAAGGCATCGAGAAACAAACTCCGGTACTACTTTCTTCATGTTTGACCACCAGAACTATGGTCAGATATCTTGGTACATCTTTTCCACTCCAGGATATACTGACAGGGGGGATGTATGAAACTCACTCAGGGCCTCCTCCAGTAATGCCACTGGTATGACAGCGTGTCCTCTAAAAAGAATTATGTGCTCCTCACCTTGCTAATATCCATCAGGAGCATGTCCTATGTATAATGGAGCATGTAAGGACACACAGTCAATATCTCCTAGATGCGCCTCCCTAACTCTTTGTAAGAGTGGAAGGGTGACAACTATTGACTTTAGGTAAGTTTTATCCTCTCCATCCATGAAGGATGACTGCAATGCAAATAGCTTCTTTGTCGACTCACTCAACAGCTGTGTGATAAACCTTCAACTAAGAGCATCGGCCACCTTGTTCACCTGCCTAGGATTGTAGATGATCTCAAAATCATAATATTTGAGGAACTGTAGCCCAATCCTCTACCTCATGTTCAGATCCTTCTGTGAGAATATGTAATTAAGAATCTTGTGGTCAGAGTATATGACAAACCACTTGCAATAAGGTAGTGTCGCCACAACGTCAATGCGAAGACTACCGCGGCCAACTCGAGATCATGGGTCCCATAGTTATGCTCATGTGGCCTAAAATAGAAATAGCTATAAGAAATCACTACCTACCTCTACATCAGGACACATCCATGCCTCGTCCCGGATGCATCTCTGAAAACTATGTACTCGACACCCTACTCCGGCAATCTCAAGACTGAGGCGCTTGTCAAACTCTATCTCAACTTCTCGAAATCCTATTGGAACATCTCCATCCACATGATAGGTTTCCCCTTCTATGTCAAGGATGTCATTGGTGCTGATATCCGAGAGAAATAAGGAATGAATCTCTGGTAATATCCTACATATCCAATGAAACTTTGCACATCTGTCAGACCCTGTGGTGGCTCCCCTGCTAACACAGCCTCCACCTTGGCTGGGTCTACGGCCACTCCATCTACTGAGATGACATGTCGCAGAAAGTAGATCTCCTAAATCCCGAACAGGAACTTTGAGAGTTTCCCATAATGCTGGTCCTTCCGAAGTACATCTATAACCATCTGCAGGTGTCTCGCATGCTCCTCTTCGGACGCCTAGTACACAATGATGTTGTCGATGAAGACCACTACAAACCATTCTAAGTACATCTAGATGATTCATATTTTCAGTCCCATGAACACTACGGGGGAATTTCTCATGCCAAAAGGCATCACTAAGTACTCATATTGACCGTAGTGGCATTTGAAGGTCGTCTTCGGTATATCCTCGTCCCGTACTAGTAACTGGTGATAACCTGCTTGAAGGTAATCTTTCGAAAACCATTGTTCCCATCATATCTGATCGAATAGGTCATCGATCCTTGGTAGTGGATACATTTTCTTCACTTTCACCTGGTTCAGGAGCCGATAATCCATGCACAACCTCAGACACCCATCTGCCTTCTTGGAAAACAAGACTGGGGCCACCCAGGTGGAAATGCTAGGTCTTATGAAACCCTTACTATGAAATTCCTCCAACTGCACCCTGAGCTCGCGAAGCTCACCAGGATACAGACAATATGATGATGTGGAAATCAGTGTCTTCTGGGGTGTATGTCGATGCAGAAGTTGATTTCCCGACGGGGAGGTAATTCTGCAACATCTTCAGGAAAGACGTCCTCATACTCTGCCACTACTACTAGGAACTAGAAGCTCACAACATCCACTTCTCTAAGGGAAAGTCTATCAAACTCATGATCAATTGGATGCACCCTCCTATGCATAATCCCATTCTACGCTGCCTGGGTTTCACTTTCTCCGACAAAGGAAAACCTTATTCCATCATGACGAACACACCACACTATTCGCCAAAAACATTTAATTTGGGAATGGGCCGAAGATAACCGATACATACCAAGAATGATGTCTCAAGGCCTCGACATTACCACCAAGATCTTCCAACCAAATATCTAGCCTCCAAGTGTAAGATCACATTGTCTAGAAAGGTGTGCGATCGTCGACTCTCCTCTCGTAGGTTTGTCCAAGCGTAAGGATCAAGTCCACTGTTCAATTGGAATCTAAAAGTTTCGTACAAGGCCTGTGTCTATAAATGAATGACTGGAACCTGTGTCTATAATTATGTTAGCTAAGGTAGAAACGACATAGATCATAATTTGAATCATTCCTAGAGCCCTTGGGTCATATGCCCTGACCACATACAGCTGTCCCCAACCCTGTCCTCCAGCTCCCTAAGCCATGTGCGGACGTCCTGGGGGTCATGGTGGAAGTATTTCAAAGTGTCATCCACCACCAATAGCTCTCCCTACTCCTCTACCACAACTGCTACCTAGAAGGTCTCTCTGTTCCACTCTCTGACTCTGCCTCGGTGTTCCATCCACCGCTTCCCTGTCAGTAGCTCGACGGATTAGAAAATCTATAGCGAGATGTCCCCTACCATCACACATGTATCATCGCTTCACTCTAGGATTAATGGATCCAGCATGAGTTCCCTGGTCTGTCGATCCTCTGTCCTAGGTCCTCATATGACGTTTCCCACATCCAAATCCTTGGTTCTGACATCGGCTCGCTGCTTCTGGGGTCTCTGCACCTGTCTGCCTACTACTGACTGTCATCGGTTGTCTCTTCTATGCCAAGAATCTCTCGATCACCAAGGATCGCTCGAGAACTCTAGCATAAGTCAAAATTCATAGATACATGATACTTGCTTGGATGTCTTGTTGTAGACCTCACTCATAGGTCCGAGCTCTTATGTGCTAATCCCTAACCATATCCAATGAGTACCAGATAAGGTTGGTGAACCTCGATGAATAGTCAACTACTGTCATACTACCCTACTGAAGATAATGAAGCTCATAGATGTGTACTTATATTAGTTTAACTGGAGAGGTGACGAGTCACACAAACTCCATTAAAGAAAGAGTCTCCTCATCATGAGTTTGTGTGGTCAGACTCCACCATCATCCCATTGAACCCTGAAAAAGGCTCGCTCCTAGGATCACCATATGGTATGCTGGTGTCCTCAATTGACGAAAAACTTGGGTCACTGTCTCATGCCAATCCTCAACCACCTGAGGGTTGGGCTCACCTCGGAACCTGACGGGTCCTGGTCTCTAGAACTCAAGGAGCATGTTAAGCCTTCTCTCCTCATCGGTCGGTACTGCAGGTACCATGGGCTGCTCCACTGGTGGGGGCATAGAGGGTGCACCACCTAGTGGTAATGCATGGGTAACTGGACCCTGTATCGTAGCCTCATTACTGAGGGGGTCATCCTCATGATCGCACTACTAAATCCTAGAAGGTATATGTTGCAGAGGCATCCTATAATGAAACAATATGTACCATGGTCAATGAGTATATCTGGATAGCTTACACAAGGATATGGAAAACAAAACCCATTCCTATGTGATGCATGTACCATTATTTTACTTCCCTATAACTAGTGTTTTCATGTGCCAGGTCGAAAATCAGTTTATCAGAGTCCAAGTGTATGGATGCATCAGCCACCGCACCAACACTAGAGTCTCTGGCAGGAAAGCCGAACTCGAAACACATAACACTATTTCCCAAAACACAACTCACAGACTTCTAGTCCTAAGGTAGAACTGACCTCCTCTAATACCACTTTTCCATGACCCGTCCTAGTGTGCCCCGTGTCGTGACCCCCCAATCCCACCTCCAATAGGACAGGGGTTGTTGACAAGCATCGAGTAGGAATATTACTAACATTGGAGGCATTGCCTATGTACCTGTACACATGCACACAACTTCAATCCCAAAAATTCTGAAATGAAAAAAAAATCACCATGGAACAAAAAATGCATGCATACATCTAATCCCAACCAATAGAGTATGACGGAAGTTAAAGTACTGAACGTAAAAGGGGCCAGAATACCAAACCACCAAAACAAGAGTCTGAAATCTATAAAGCCCAACCTGTAAATAAAAAAAGGTATTGGGGCTGCTGCTCGTAGCCATAGGAACACCTCGGCCTATAGGGATCTCAGAAATCCCGGTCCTATCCTGGTCCGACTTGGACTCTATCAAAAGGATACTGGTCCATACAAGATACAACACATGGGGGCCAAGCCCGTGCCGGGGTGAGTATAACAATACTCAGTAGAGGGCCCCAAAAACCATAAATTAGTACACAATGTTATTGTATAGTTATCTATGTGCAACATATGTTTATAGAACATAGAGCAAGGAAAACAAAAACTAGATATAATCAAAACCCAAAATCATATTCTAGATACATTTCACACAACCCCATACCCCAGTAGGGATTTAGTTAGAATATTTCCATGAAATACTAATTCCAAGAGAAAACAATCCACAATTCTGGTAGCTCCGATGATGTCCATCCGAGAAATACTGTTTGTTGGGAAATGTCACTAGAGGTAGTTACACTCATTATGGGAGATACACTCATGCGTGATAAGGTTACGATAGAAAGATGCACTCATTATGGAGAGACACACTCTTGAGTGGGAAAGATCACGATACACAAATGAGGATCACTTCCAGGGCCATGGCGGATACTGAGACTCATCCTGAATTCAGCAGCAAGGTAGAGGATCGAAACCCGGTGGAGTTGGTAACGTCGATGCCTGAATCTACCTAGGGTTAAGAATGGATAGAGGATCTCGATCTCGGCCTCTCGAATGGATGACTGACTCTATCACCGAAAGTCCTACTGAAGGGATCATACTCTTGTGTGAGGAAAAGATGCTTGAACTTTAGGGGAATGAGAAGATGGGGCACTAACCCAAACGAACGATGTACAAGATATGGTGAACACGAGGACCACACCATATTCCAAAAAGTACAAGCCGTGTTGTAAATGTAAACGTCGTGTTTTCTGACCCCGGGTACTGCACGTGTGCAATGACCTATGTCGTAAGGCTGGTCATGTAGAAAAGTTATTACAGGGCATGCATTACTTGTACATGCTGTCTCTGAGTGCCTGGGGTTAGGTCCGTGTATGCAGGCCATGTGCTCATACACAGTCTTCAACCCGTGTACTCTAAACTATGTAATCGATTCACGGGGTGACCTGCGTTACTGGCCTCGCCTGGCCACATGATGGAGTAAAAGTTCGTTTACTCTATCTCATGACTTTGTACCCCTTGGATGCATGTTGAGTCTCACATAGTCCCCTCTTCAATGTGGTACATGCTGTGTTCTGAATCTGTGTAGATGATCCTGTGTCCATGTACTTCCCAAAATAAACGCCAAGATTCGGGGAATGTCCAACACAGCATGTGACCAGGGTCACAAGCTATGTGATTCCTCTCGGAAACAAAAAACCATATCCCCAACCGATAGTACTACACGGCGTGTTCTTTATAAGTACACACCGTGTATTCTGGAAATTTCCAGAAACAAGGACCTCCACCATTGCATTTCTGGTGATTCCCTGTTCATCAATTCGGTCGTCCGATCACCCTGGAACACTCGGGTTTTAGTCGCCCCAACACCACAAGGATACTTCTGTTGTTGTTGGATTTTTGATTGTCTTTGAAAACATGTTTTGATCTTCCCATGCAAAGAACGCTCGAAGAACATCCTCTTCTGATCCAAGCCGATTGGTTTTCTGTCATGGCCATTGCACCTCTGTAGGGTTGTTGCGATATCGGATCTCCATTTTTGGATTGTTTAATTGCAATATTGGTGTCAAACTATCCACTGTTCGTTTCCCCACGAAGAACACAAAGAACGCGCGAGATGAAAATGGGGAAGGAATACCAATAGAAAAAATTGAGGAGCGAACCTCCGCTGTCATTCGTCACGGCATTGATCTACTCCCGTTAAGAGGTTTAAATGGACTAGAATAAAAAGCAATAATCAACATGGATTAATTCCCCAAAATCATACTAAATAAATCATCTTTCATGAACTTATGAATCTGTGGATCAACTTTTACGTGGTTGATCTGCATTTGTCATTTAAATTAATGTCATGGAAAGAGGATAGAAATAAAAACCCTAACTTTAAGGAAGGATCGATCATTGATGAAAGGGTCATGCTACCATCATCATCAAGATCCTTCAACTTCGTTGGTGCAGTGATTCTCAACATTGATCCATCATCACTCGTTGCTGAGAATTTAATCCAACGCTCTGTGGATTCTCCCGAGATGTTTCTCAATCATCACCAACGAGAAAAATCGATTTTACTAATAAAAAGGGAAATGTATTTGACATTCCATCACATTGTGGAATTAATGACTCAGTGTTGCTGTTTCTGAGTCATTGTGATGTGACATTAATGATTGAAACAGATGCTTTGTCACTGCACTGCAGTGGATATTTCCAAAATGAAAAAAATAATCTTTCCGAAATTATTTTATTTTATTTTACATAAAACGTCTGATAATTATCTGTTTCCATTGACCCACGCTAGTTGAGGAATGGCTCGTTCTTAGGTAATTTCATCACCCCGGATGCAACGGTGCACTCATATTTTTAATCCAGGAATCTGTT
The DNA here is from genome assembly GCA_963277665.1 of Viscum album. NCBI lineage: Eukaryota > Viridiplantae > Streptophyta > Magnoliopsida > Santalales > Viscaceae > Viscum > Viscum album. The sequence goes on along the minus strand of OY728121.1, from coordinate 1,145,452,661 downwards.
TGGAAACAGCCACTACCACGCACAATTGTCGACTCACTTAACATAAAAAACGTTTGGACCACCATTCTAGGATCACCGTGCCTCGGAATGATGATCCATCTCTGTGTCTGGTCTCATAATAATTCCATATAGTTTTTAAAAATTATACATAGAAAATCAAAGACATTACACACATTGACATAGAGTTTTATATGACTTGTTTCTTGAATGTCCAGTGTTGATAAGCGAATAGTTATTCGTTGAATTTATCTGCATATTTCCAAGAAATCCAAAGTGTGATATTATTCGAACAAAGGATGTTATTTACTAATATGGAGTTTGTTTTGTGATTTTTTTCAATCCTCATTATGTAATATAAGGGATTTTGTACGAAAAGGGACCTTATGGTACAGGGTGACATCAATTTTGAAGGTGGCATCGTTTCCTAGTGATTGATAATTTATTAGGATTAAAAATACATTTGAAGGGATAGAATTATGAAAAAATTGTTTTCTAGAATAATATATTCCTAAATAAGATCATGTAATTGGTTTTTCGAAGGCTACATTGAGGATTGTAAATATGTGGATCAATGGTAATTGAGACAGTTATCTCTGCGATTAAAACAAGTGTATCATTACGACTGTTCAATGTGTTGATGGTGATCTCTATGGATATGTCAAATATTAGTGGAGTATTATGAAGTATGGAGTGTCATGAAGATATTTTTCATTGATCAAGAAAATTTTCTATAGGTAATGAAGCAAGACCAATGTCTTCGCCTATAAATATAAGGATACCCCCACTTTATTTAAAATGAAATTATACGAGGAAAAATTATAACTTCTTTGATTTCCTAAAGCTTGTAGAGCTCCAAAAATATATATTTCTCTGCACTCTTGAGGTTCTCAAAAGGTCTACTAATGTCTTGAATGATTCCAATGCTTATGTGTGATGGTTTCTCTATGAGGATGGGGTATTATATGATGACCAGTGAGATTCGCGAAGAATGTTTTTTCCAAATAGGTAGTTTTCTTCACGATGGTCTTGAGCATCAGGATGAGCATCATGAATAGTATTATAGATCATATGGGTTAAGTGAGTAGTGATTTCAGTGTGAATCATATGATGACATCGATGAATATAGAGTCTGATTTTAGTTAGAAAAAATAATTTAGTTCTAATCAACGGAAGTGTCCTTCAAATCGATAAACTGAGTAAGACATTATCCAAGGTAGTGAGAAAGAGGGAGTCTCCAAAAATGATCCAAGGAATGTAGTTCTCAAACCCTAGAATCATGTAATTTTATGGTGTCTAGAAAAATTGATTGTGTTTGAACTATTTTATTCCAATATAGTAATGAAAAGTTGATTAAGTTTGAACCAAAACACATTCATGTATGTTGGATACTCTATAGTAAAGATATAATCTATTGATGATTTGGGTTTCATTCCCATGATAAAAATGAAGTTCTATTTTAATTAAGATCTACTTATCTCTGAGTAGAATACTATATCCAACAAGTCCCTGATGAATAGGAAAAAGAAAGAGATGATAAATTTAAAGAAGTTCCTACTATCTAATGAAGAGGTTGTATCTAGTTCCCACTTCCTTCTGATGGTATGGATGTACCATTTTCAGAATGCAATGAGCTAGTGGATCATGTTTACACCAAAGAAAAGGAAAACCCTTCTACCTTATATAAATCATTATTTACATGTGATCAGGAGTAATGTGTTAAGAATGTTCAATGTTGTCCAAAAAATAAGGATCCAAGAACAAGGGTTGAGGATGATCAATCTGCAACCTAACATGAATTTTCAATTGACGTATTAATAGATTATCTTCCTGATAACCAAGAAGAAATAGTGGTCTTTGTTTGAAGAATCCTTCAATGTATATAGGTATAGATAAACCAGTTATGAGGAGAATATGATTCTATAGAAAAGGGATTGTAAGGAAATGTTCTTGAATATTTTAATCTATCCATATAGTTTAAATCCTTTTAAGAAACAAATAGGTAACATAAAATTAGTTCATTTACATACATTAAAGAAGATGAAAAGAAAGAGGGAGTCAGAAAGGATATTGAGGAAAAGATACATGTGCTTGAAGTGAAATTCAAAAATATCATTAATGTCAATGGTGTAAAGTTGGATGGAATACCCTATAAGATCAAGGAACATGACTATTTGACTCAAAAATAATGTGATGATACATGAAGAAGATGTTTTTATAGAGATGAAGGCCTTTGATGAAAATATTATCATGATGAAATATTAGAAAAACTTCCTCAATATAAAATCTCTAGATTTGGAATCCCAGTTAATCAATCTTTAGAAGTCATGTATTGATACTTCAAAAGTGATAAAGACCAATCATGAAACTACACAATGTTCACTAGATGATTATAAAGTTGAATGACCACTAACATGTGATAAGAAGACGATGAAATGTTTTGATGATATATCTCATGAAGCTACTAAGAAAGAGTTTCCACCCATACTATCTTATTTTAATGTTTCTAAACCTATTATCATGAATATGGAATGTTGTAAGAAAAATAGTAGACAAGTATGGATTTATAAATGTGATAAACAACCTACTAACATGACTATGGTGGATATGAAAAATATTATGAAATTTAGTTTCCCACAAAGTGAACAACAATTCCTTAAGATGATCCAACAAACTTATATAGATGAAATAAGTAGATTATGCTATATTGTTCAATGTTAGTGCTGCAACATATTTGGTCACTTTGCATTGTATTTTTGGTATAATCCATTAAATTAAAATGCAAAAAGAAATTCAATTTCATGAGGATTTAATACAGATAATAATAAGTTATATCCAATGGTCTAGAAGAATATGTATTCCACAAAATGAAATGGGAAGCATGACAAAATTTGTGATTCCTGAAATGGAAGTAGTCATAGGATTGGTACATACTTATACCAACAGGTATTAAATGTTGAAAAAGAAAGAAGACCAATAAAACATTTTAATTTTGAATAAGTTACATTATGATGAAATCATAGGAATATTGTGAACAAAAATTATCCTAAGAAGATATCAGGTAAGGATGCTGAGAAGACCACGGATTTTAATTCCATGAATTTGAAGGGAATTTCAGAAAAAAAAATTACTACTACTAGGGATGACACACAAATGAATCCATGTATAAGATAAAAACCTACTTCAAGAGTTATTAACAATATGATAGTTATTTTTTCAGATGAATTGAAAAGAATGAGGAATATTAAATATGGATAGGATAGTGATGGTGAAAAAGGAAAATAAATGATTCCACATGAAGAAGAGAAAGTTCATGAGTGTTTTAAAATAATAGGAAGATCATGTGCTAAATAATTTTTGTGTGAGAGATGCATCAAATGTGGTCGCAAAGCAAAATATTGATAAACCATAATTCCGGAGAATGAAGCAGTCTCTAAGAGGAGGAATAATGTGTCACCCATGATTGATGTTAGGAAGAAATATTATCCACACAAACCAAAAAGGAATTTGAATAGGTCTATCCCCCATCAACATAAATGAGAAAATTTGTTCATACCTGAAATCAAGAGACTAGAGTAAATAGAGAAACATGGTTGAGAAGAACATCTCAATCCTTTTTTTCTTGTTGATAAGCAAGATAGAGCCACCTTAGTCAGCTTATCATTGGTTATTATATTTGTGACTATAATGTATTGAATTTGATGGTGATACATGTTCTCAAGGGGGTAACCTGAGAAGCATAAAGGGATATAACCTTTTTTCCAAGATGAAGATGTTAACATATTTGATTGATTCCCCAATTTGGTAATAAAAAGAAAACATGATGGAATATAGTTTTTGATGAGTATGAAGATGTTCGATTTTTGGAAACTATGATGTATAAGATATCTTCTTGACATGAATTTATTTATGGAATCCTATATAATAATAGTACATGAATATTTCCTTGGTTAAGTGGTGAATGTTATCAAATGATGACAGTCGCAATATGAGGAACCATTTTAGTGAATGATTAAAATTTAAATTTTTTAAAATAAATTCTTCATGAGATCTTCCATTATGAATACATTTAGAACTAGTTACCTTAAGGGGTGGAAAAATAAATAATTATTAAGAATATATTATAATCATAATTGGAATTTTAATAAAAATTATTTATTCTAGACGTTTCTTGATGATCATTTCATTGATTAATGATATTTAGGATAATTGTCCATATATTGTTTATAAAATATTTTCATCTTGGAATAAGATTAATGACATATGAAGTCATGTATATGTTCTAAAATCATATGTGGTATCATGATCTGAGAGAAAGGGACATATAAACTAGTTTAAATTGAGTGTACAGGTTGGGCACATATTGAAGGTGTTTACATTGAAGAAATGTTTTCTTCAGTAGCGAGACTAGTGTATATCAGGTTTTTCTATAATATAAAAATTTAAATAAGATACAAATATTAATAAATGGATGTTAAAACTGAATTCTTAAATGGTGTTCATGAAGAATAAATATAGATTCAACAACCAGTGGGCCTTCTAATTGGCAATGAGGAAATAAGGGATTGTGGATGGAGAAATGAACTATATTTTCTAAAGAAGGAACCTCGAGAAAGGTATTAATGTCTGGACTCTTACCATAAGAATATATAATTTATAAGTGGTGGTTTTGGCTATAGTCTCTATTTGAAGAATTCAATTGAAGATCAATTTATTGTAATGGTATATGTGGATGATGTTGTATTTTGCTGAAAAATAAGAGATCAGTGGGATAATTTTCCCATAATATGAAATCATAAATCTAAATTAATATGATTGGTGAACTCACATATCTCTTGGGGATATAGTTGATTTCAAAGATAGATTATAGTTTCATTTCTCAAGATAAATATTCAAGAGATTTCTTGATGAAATTCAACATGATAGACTCCATACCAATATATACTCTAGTTGCATTTGTGAAAAAACATGGAAAGCATGAATATGGGACTTCTATGGATCCGACTATGAAAAAGAAAAAAAATTGGAATCTGATTATACATGATAGAAACACTGGAATATATTGTATTTGAAACATGCTTAAAATCCACCATACAAAGTGATCCAAAGGAAGAAAATATATAGGTAGTTAAAACAATCATGAGTTAAATTCAATGTACTCACAATTATAAATTATACATTGATGCAATAAGAGATAATGAACTATCGAAATTTTTTTATTGAGACTAGGATAGAGATGTGGTAAATAGAAATTCCACAAGTGGTGGATCATTCTTTATTAGAAAAAATTGTGTGGGCTGGTTGAGTAAGAATCATGAAGGTAATTATCTTAGTACTATTGAAGCAGACTATAACTCAGCTACAAAGTCCTCCACTATGCTATTGTGGCTGAAGCAACAACTAAATGATATTGGTGAATAGGATAAATATAAAATTATGATTCACTATGATAAAAATAGTTCAATCGACTAGATAGAGGATCATATTCAGAATTATCGTATATAACATATTGAAATTAGATATCACCTCATCAAGGAAAAAGAAGAAAAAGGAATGTTTAAAATGGATAATGTTGGTACTGATGACCAAGTGGATAACATTCTGAACAATCCATTGTTAGAACATTTTTTTATGAAACATTGATTGATACTCAGTGTTTAGACACCTACTAGTGCATGAGGAGGTTATGAGTAATCCCCTCTCCCCATTTGTGTTGACTATTATAATCAATTTATGGAATAGTTTCAGGTTTATGGGGGGGTATGATCTAGGTGGACTGTTTTATTATGATATTCATGTTAAAATAAAGGTTCTTTGGGTTTATTTACAATATGGGAGAAATGTAGAAACTCAATGTCACTAATGTGGATAATGAGTTGAAAAGGGGGAGAATGAGAATGGAGAAAATGAATGGGGGATAATGAGAATAGGGAAAACAATTCGGTGATATGAAGAAATACTCCAAGATGACATTGGAAATATTTATTCAATCCAATAAATGAGAACAAAATTCAAGATTCCACTCCTATTTTCCACAGTAATCATTGATCACATTGACTTAGAATTTTCAATTAGTTGTTTCATGTATATATAGTTTTTATAAGGGACTGGTGCTTCATTGAGTTTATTTGAAGATTTCTAAAAAATCCAAAGGGGGAGATTCTAGTAACTAATGCAATTCATTACTAAAAATGGAGTATGGTTTATGTTTTTTTCAATCCTCATCCTGTATGATCATGAATTTTCAAAGAATGAAATTTTATGTTACATGTTGACATCATTGTTGATTTTGATATCATTTCCAAGTGTTTTCCAATTTTTTGGTTCAAAATCTATTATATGGACTCGTGTCGCAAAAGGTTGTTTTTTGGAATCATCTCTTTATAAATTTGGTAATGTAATGGGTTTCAAAAACACTGGATTGAGGATCACAAATATATGGATCATCGATTATATAGATAGTGATCTCTGTGATTTTGTTAAACGGTCCATCATGACTACATGATCTATTTACAGAGAACTCTACGACTACATAAAATCTGTGTGGAGAATTGTGAAGGAAGGAGTTCCACAAAGTTGTTTTTTATTGATTCATAAAATGAACCATAGGTGGTGGAGCATCCCAAACTGCTGAGATTATAAATATAAGGATACCCCCACTTCATTTGATATGAAATTATTCAAGGAAAATATTGAATTTCTCTTATTTCTCCAAGTAAGGGGATCAATAAAAATCATCATATCTCTACAAGATTGAGAATTAAAAAAAATTCTTCTTATGTCTTTAATTATGATAATGATTCTATGTAATGTGTTTTTCACAATGATTGGGTATTCCATGATGGATGAGTGAGATTTGTAAAGACATTTATTTCCATGAAGGTAGTTTCCTCTATGAAGGTAGTAATAATCATGAAAGAGTATCATGAACTGTAGCATTACACATAAAGGTTATGTGAATAGTTATTTCAAAGTGCATCAACCAAGGTAGTGAGAAAGGGGGAGTCGATGGAAGTGTTTATAGGTAAGTAGTGTTCTATACCTAAAATCTAGAATATGTAGTGTTCCTAGCATAGAGTTACTATTTTTGATTTTCTATATTCCACAAATAGTGAAGATTATGGTATTTTGGTATAACTAAAACCTTGTCAGTGTAGTCTCCTTAAACTAGCCCTTAGTAGTGAACCATGTAAAACTGACGTGTTGTCTCTTGTCATGTGAATGTTATATTACTACACTACTCAAATATGCATGTTTTAAAGGATCATACCAACATAGGAACTACATCTATTTCTATAAAAGAATATTTTGACACCCTGACTCAACCCTCCCCTCTCAGGGTTCTCTAGGGTACTACAGATAAAATTTCATTCTAGTTATTAATATAATTTTCCATAAAAACCCATCCCTTATATTCAAATTGGGTTTTATTTCAATTTGAAATTAACTTGAAATAGTTCGTGTTAAAAACTTTTTTAAACTATATTCTAAAAATGTTTTTAATTTCATTTTTTCCCTCCATTCCTATGGCTATGTGATATCTATCATATTTAATATTAGAATTCTATTTTTGTTATGTAATACTATATCTTTCATATAGAACACATTATCAAAGTGACCTGATTTTTTGTGAAATGGAAGATAAATATGGTGTTTCATATAATTAAATCTAAAGAGTGAATTGCATGTAACACATACCATATGAGAATTTAAAATTATTTAAAAATGATATTTCCTAAAATTTTGGGTTGTTATATTCTACCCCCTTAAAATGAATTTCTCCTCTAAATTAGACACCATTATCAAATTATTAACATTATTAGAATTCCATTATTGAAAACCACATTGTATAAATGAAATAAATAATATATCCCTTAAAATATTTAAGTGTGAAACATAAATTTTACTTAAAGTTTTGCATAACTGTGTTTCCACATAAGGGAAACATATTAGGAGAATTAAATGGTTGATTTAGAAGGAAAAACTAATTACCACTGACTAATATATATTTATAGAGAATGAGGTCAATATGAATCCAATGAAAACAAAACCAAAAAACTAATATGTGTGGAAAAGATCATTAATATAATAATAAAATATTTTAATTGGATAATGTTTTATTATAGGATAATTTTCCTAAAGTTGAAAGATTTATTTCACCATCTAGACTGAAATTATAAGGAAATGTATTTATTTGAAAAGAAAATTTCATCATTTGTGAAATTTACACCAAAATATTATCTTCTTCTCAAAACAAAGAGTTCTTAAGATGATTTTGTAATTCTAAAAGCACTAAAATTAACTTTTAAAGACCATATAAGCAGAAAATGGATTGTCAATTAATTACTCCTATTTTTATAAATTAAACACAAACAAAATAGTTAGAACATGGTAAGGTAATTAAAAATTTAGTAAAATATCATATGATATAGTAATCATATAAATTATATACTAATAACAAAATCTCAATCTAATTTTTTCCATAAATAAATATCCTTAAAATTATTCACTGCATTCCTAACAAAATTTGAAAACCAAATATTAGAAGTATTTGATTAATATATTCTTCCATTATAAATAAATAATAATTCCTAAAATGAAATATCATATGGTTATATAATAATCATAATATTTAACTGTAAAAAATCTCATGCAAACTAGGATATCATGTAGGAATGCGAAAGTCGTGAAACCCTAGTCGACCTTTGGTTATGGGTTTAATCCCCACCCCTAGCCAATTCCAACATGTTTCCACCCAACATATGGATTTAAAATTTCTTCTCTTCAATCATGAAAAATAAATCCCCTATAAAACACTCTATATGGATCCTAGGGGTTATAAATAACTCTACCAAAAAAAGTATCGCAAAAAAAAATCATTAATAATCTCGTTATTTTATCTACAGTAAACACTTAATTAATGTGTCTATAACTTTAAACATATGATCAACCATTAATTTATTGTCCTATGAAGGTATCCATAACTCATAATATAACCTTATATGAAAAAATCATAATCTATAAATTTATCTAATCTGAACTTTTATAGAAACTATAATAGACGAGAATCCATAATCTAGGATCCGATGTTGAAATCCCCCACATTAAATTTCCGAATTAGAGGATGATTACTGTGACCCAATATTTTTCAATAAAACATTGAATCATAAAAAGGAAAACAATGATAAATTACCTTAATTATGACCTTTTAGGTTTATACTATTAGAGAATTTATAATAACTCTTGTATAAAAAATTCCAATGTCAACAAATGATCATTTGTCTCATTTAACCGTTGTTTTAATAATTCAAAATATGTCATCAACATAATCCTTGTGAATTATTTTATGGGATGAAATAATTATGTTTCATTATTTATAACTAATATAAAATGATAAATAATAAAGGTGAGTTGAAACAATCAGTAATGGTAAATATAATAATTAATAATTGAATTTCATCAATGAGAATACGGTTTCATAGGTGTATAAAAATTTAATCCAAGTGAATGAATAAATCATAAATAAATCATACCCATCAATACCCAGATCATCAAATAGGAAAACTTGAAAAAGTAATGAGTCATTAAAATAAATAATTATGATCCATGAAATATCAATCTTGGTCATTATAAACATTATAAACCCATAGCATGCGCAAATAAACAATTTATATTCCTAGGAAATCATTTCTAATTCAATATTACATTAACTCTTTCAAATGGAATAAAAATATGTTCGACACCCATACCTAAATAAGTGGAGGGTTATCATGGACCCACCCATCAGTGGCATATCATTTCACCACCCTTCATTATCTTATCACATAACCACAATTAATTATTTTATCACCGAACCACCCATCATTTTATTTTTATAGAACCACATATTATTGGTTTATCACAAAACAAACTATCAAATATACAAGTACCATTTAAAAATTATCCCATATAAGAGAATTAATTTTATCATAAACTCATTGGAACGACCAATATACCCTTTCATTATATGATTAACACATATAAAATAAAAATCTTCTATAAAAATATTTTTGAAACATGATTAACCAATGGAAAAGAAACTGGTTCTGTAACTATTTCATTAGAACAATATTAACCCATGACAAATATATTTATTCCATAAAATATTCATTGAATCATTATCAAATAATCAAAAATAAATCAATTCTATATCAATCTATTTGAAAAATGATTAACTTGGAGAAAATAAATACGTTACATAATAATCACATTGGGAATTGATTAAACCATATTAAATAAATGGGTTCTATATAAATAACATTGAATCAATGATTAACTAATAGAAAAGAATCGGGTTCAATAATAACTTCTTCAAATCAGGGTTAACCCATGGAGAATAATATGAATCAATAACAATCTCATAGAAATAGTATTAGCCCTTCCATGAAAAAATATGGGATGGTATCAATAAAACATATTCCAAGTAAATGATACATATTAAAAAAAAAATTCATGTTGATGAATGGAAATTCCGTTAAAATTTCATTAAAAACATTATCATGATATGATATGTCAATGGTTCTACACATGGACCTCTTAAATGAAGGTTGGTCTACAACATCAAAACAATTTATCAGTAAAAGAATACCAATATGATGTCCCATATGTATTTGATAATATTAAAACTACAAACACCAAGAAAGAAAAATCCCCTAATGGATATGTAAAACCACATAAATTTATATATACTAATCATACAATACATTTATGTGGATTTTATACACCACATTAAAAAAATTAGTGAATATGGTGTAATCCCCTTAGAAATAATTGTTTGACTTGAAATACCCTTATAAATTTGGTTACATCTGAATCAGAAAACCAAAACATAATAATCATAAAATGAAACATTAAAAAAAATGAAGATAAAATAATTTATGATACAATATTTCAAAAGTTATTGTAGACACACCTCTCAGAAGATATAAGTGGGGAATATGACATTTATCTCACATAGGTAATAATTGAGATGAAAACACTTTATCTTGAGTCTGATTTGTCATATTTTTCCCCTATCTTATGGATTAATAAACATTATTTAATTATTTAAATGATTCAACCATTTTAGATGATTATTTTTACTTTTATTTCATTTATAAAATTTTTAAATACATTTACTTGGTCAAAAAATATTTGAGTTGTTTGTTTTTACCATATTTGGATTATGTATCTGAACTAGCTTTGATAAGTCGACTACGTTAAATAATGTCATTATGTAAACATAATGATATTAATAAAAATGAAATTTTTTTAACATTTTTTTTTAAATTAAAAATTTAAAAAAATAATGAAATATGGTTATGAATAATGAAACCATGTTATGATCATTAATATAGTAGGTCCTACGTACGTATGAGTAATGTTCTAATATTTCAAAGATCGTTATGGAAGGATGGTAAGTAATGTTTTTATTTAAAAAATTAAAATTATATAATAAATAATTTATTATTTAATTATATATATTTATATATATATGTAATTATTTTGATGTTGTGATGAAAAAGGAATAATCACCTCACTTCGACGAGGCAGTAGTCTACACTTCAACAATAAATATTATCACTTTTATACTGTGTGAAATGGAAAGAAGAAAATGATATGCAATATGTAAAGATATAAAATTACACCATCAATATCATAAATATTTATTTATATCATATATTTTTTTAAACCCATCTTTAAGACATTCCCATTAAAACATGAACCAATTACACTGCTTTGAGGAGAGATTTGGTTACACATCCACAAATGAAATTACCTTTCTCCCACAAAATGGAAGTCAATAATTTAGTTGATATATAATAACCCAGAAAACATCAATATATCATAAATATCATAAATATATTATAAAAATAGAACGTGAATCATAATTTCCATCTAAGAGAGGTGGTAAAGGAAAACCCAAGTCACATCGTATTGCGAGGCAGTAGTCCGTCGTACGCATGAAAAATGATTTTTTACCCATTTTATTGAAGTATGTGTATGTTTAGGTTAAAAATCTAACATAAAAATGTATATATATTTAGGATAGTGATTTTATTATGTTAATTTGATATAAATTTAATTGAGGGGGTGGAGAGATACATAAAACAAATGTTCCAATTTAATATAGTTACCTCTTCTTTGGGTGAAAGGAATTACATGGGTTTATTTAAGAAAAATTGAGGTTTCTTGGATTATTGGTTGGATTTTGGGAGTTTATTTGGGTAGGGTTTGAATAATACGAAATGGTTGAGAGTAGTAAATAATGGGGGAGAGTGGATTCCCATTTATAGCGGAGGAGGAGTGGCACACATGAAAATAAGAAAAAGTTAAACACTATTGTGAGTTCACTCATTTCTCATGTGAGTAAAAATTGAAAATAATAGATTTAATGGGATTTATGGTAGATCCACACTCATACAAAAAAAATAATATTTTTAAAAAAATTTATCTCGTTGCTCTATATTTCCGTATTTTTTTCATTTTGTTTTTTCATTAGGGTAACAACTTTTATAACCTATTTTATTTATACATTGAGAATAAATTAAACTATGAATTTTTAGAAAATATAGAACCACAGATTTTGGATATAAAAACCAAATTATAAAATAAAATCCCATGTGCATGAAGTTACATTTAACAGAAGTGCATGTAATGTGATAAAGTTTTTCTTTAACCTTAACTATGGAAACAATTCTTTTATTAATTATGGGTCAGTATATTCATTATAAAAGATGAATTGTTCCATGAATGGTCCATATTTTATATTTATTATAATTTTAAAAACAAATTCATTGAATATTGTTTTTTATTAATTTTAAATAATTTGATATTATATCATTTATTATAATGTAACAGTAATGTGAATTTTGACATTTATATGTAATTAAATTTAAAAAATATCCAGGAAATATTTTAATTCAAAAAAGTTAAGTTAAAATATTTTTTTCCTGATATATTAATATATAAAAAATAATAAAAACCCCATTTTATTTATCTTACTTTTAAAATTTTCAATGTCATATATTTTATTTAATTATTTATAAAATAATCTCTGTGTTAGCATTTCATAAACATTTAATGCAATTATATCATCCCTAAAACCTAAATACATATTATTCTAAAAACCAAATATAATTTATCATACAAAATAATATTTATAAATAAAGCTATATAGTATTTCCTATACCTAATGCTTTATATTAAATAAACGGAATAAAGATAATTTTTTTATCTTTTTCTTTTCATAACATATTATATGGGTAACATTCATTGAATAATATTCCATATAACTCATATAAATTTATAATTAGGTCATATGGGTCTATATATTTTTATGAAATGAGTTTAATAGAATTTTATAGGTCCTTAGAACCCTCAATATTAGTGTTTATCCACTCAAAAAATTCATTTCTACCTTAATCACTATAATCAATTTCAATTTATTTCGCTAATTTTTTTTCAAAAACCTTGATAACCATTATATAAATTATAAATAATTGATATTTGAAATATTGAGTCCAATTTTTTAAATTCCAGTCATTTATGTGGCTGAATTTAACTTAAAATTGATCTCGTGGATGGGATGAAACAATGGGGTTTTAAAGTAAGATGTTCAAATTATGGAAATGTTTTAATATCCACTTTTACTGTGAAATTGATATCGATAATCTATATTGGATATTATTTATGTATAATTGAACCAATTAAACCTTAAAATTAACTTAAAATAAAATTCAACTATATAAATAATTAAGGTGAAAATGTTGTTTTCAATTAAAATTCGATATCATTCTTTATTTATAAATATATGAAAGTTCACAAGAAAAAATACTAAAAATCACTGCAATAAAATTTTGATATTAAGAATTCAAAAAAATTAATTTATCTAATAATATAATAAAAAAATTGTTCATATTTAGTTGTAAAAAACTTGGTCCATTAAAAGGTGGAAAAACTTCCATTTAGAAAAATACTGCCTTTTATGATTAAAAATATATTTATTTATATTTTATGCTTATAAAACATATTGGATGAATTGAAAAATTTTAGGTTGATTATATAACATTTAAATTTCATTATGAATTTCATCAATAGTGATAAATTTGTTTTATTACCATAAAATTACAATAAGATCATAAAAATATTTTATTCCAAAAAACTCATCCATGATATTTCATTGGTTATAATTTACATTTATAATTAATTTTAATGAATTAATTTTATAAACATGTGTAATTATGTTCTAATAATTTTTTTAAACGCATTCATCCCTTCCATTAAGATGGATTGGTGATGAATATCATATTAAATATTCTTATTATATTATTGATCAATAATGCTTGGTCTTTCATATAACAAACGCTATTGAAGAGACTCGATGTTGCATGTAATAGAAGATAAATATGGTCTTTCATATAATACAAGATAAACAATGACTTGTGTGTGACACAAGATATCAAATAATTTAATTTAATTTCAAATAATATATTTACTAAAATATTCAAATGTTATAGTTATATTCTCGCCACATTATCATTATACACTCTCATTACATGTATGAAATCTCTCTTGTATAGGGAGAAGTTATTCCGACCATGTGTCTTTATAGATTGGTTACATTTGAGGGAAATTTGTCTATGATGTCACACACAATTTAAAATCATTTTTAACTCTATTTTCATTCATTGAGTTATATTATTATTTCTTCAAAATTTCTTGGTTGTTTCAATAATAATATAATAATATATTTTTTCTTATATTATTAATTTATAAAATTATGTTTCAGTAAAATATTAATTTTTTCGTATCTATGGTTTCCAAAAAGATAATTTAAAAGTATTAAAAATGATTTTTTCAATTAATTATCAATTGTTATATCATTTGATCCACAATACCTATAGAAAATTGTATTCCATTTTAAGGAAATATTATTAATATTTTTAAAAAAAAAATTTCAAAGTCACTCACAACACCATTTTGAAATTTAATTTTGAAATTAACATGTGAGATTGTATTTTATAAAAAAAAATATTTTCAAAAAACACTTTTATGTTTTATTATAAATTTCCCATTTCATATTTTAATGGATCTAAACTTATGGGATTTTTATTAAATTATTTTTCACTAATAAGTATATATATTTATGATTTTGGTGATTGACATCACAATATAAAAATATTGAACTCATGATCACATCACTCATTATACATCTAAAAGTATTATTTTTATAGGGTTTTTTATCTCTATAAAAATCATTCTATATTTCCATTATGATTCATGAGATATAATACTTTGGAACAATCAACCACCATTATATAGATTGAATAAATAGTGTTCTTTTCGATTAATGACCTGGTTTGTTGGTGTATTTTTCTTTTCGAACCATAATATGTAAACAACAATATATTTTCAGCCCTTAGATTTGATTTTCTATTACCTCGTTTCTTATTTAGTTGATAAAATGGTTTTTATCTATATTATATAAATCAATTTATTTGGGAAATTATTGACATAAATATTTAATATTATATGTATAGTTTAGTATTTTTATTATCATGGTTGAATGGTATATACCTATAATGATAAAGAATATAATTACATACCAATTTTTTTCATGGGTTTGTTGTTTAGTGATCATGACTGATTTATTTTTTTGATTCCATTTTAAAATGTTGTAAAGTACATTTTCATTGTATTTATAATTTATAATGTGTTTAATGACACCCATTTTTGTTCCATGGGTTCATTATGGTATAAAGAGTGAATCAAACTGATTTTAATGTTTTATGAAAAACACATAATTTCTATAGGTTCATTATGATGTGATTAGTAATGAATTTTATTTGTCATACCTAAACATGGAAGAATGGTGGTTGATTTATTATATCTTCTTCCATTGAATTTATTAACATTTTATATATAATGAGATAATTTAATCATGAGTATATTTTTTTTGATTCCCATAAACATGGGAATTGAAAGTGTGGATACAGAATGTAATTTTTCCAATAATAATTTTTGTCTATATATTAATTATATTCCATAGTTTTATACATAATCTCAATTTTATGTTATTCGCTCATGAATCATGTTTATTGACCCATTTATCTATTTTTTTATACCAAGCCTCATGTATTTGATTATGATGTATTCTTTGTTGAGTACAAATTTTTTTGTTTCTTAATTATATACAAATTTTCATCTTATTCTACCTAATTATGTGCAATATTTATCACTTATATTTTCCCATACTAATCCTATGAGGTCATACCTTATATTATTATTTAATTTCCCTTGGTTAGATATATATTTATATAAGAGATTATATACATAATTTTACTATGAGAAAAATATATGGTAGAAATTGAAGAATCATTATGGATTAGGTATTCTCATACATTATGGGAAAATATTCATATTGATACTTATAACATGGGATTTTTTAGATAATTTGGTTTAAAAATTTCATGAATTTTTAAATGTAAAATTTTTATGGAATGTATTATAATGAAATTAGTGTTTAGGTTTTTTGTATGAGATGACCATGTCTATGGTTTTTTATGACAATGTTTCCCTAAACTATATAGGACTAGATTGTTTGTGAAAATTTTTTCTATATTTTTTAATCTAAATAGATTCTATATCTCTTAATAAATTTATTTTAAAAAAATTGAATGTAATTGTATTTCAAGTTAATAATTTCTCCAATAAAGTAACACCTGATTTTTCACTAGCCAAAATTCACTTTTTCAATCATGATAATGAAAACCTATTTTCGGATTCATTCTATGTTCCACAAATAAATTTTTCAAAAAACTATAATATTTTATAATTCCATTATAGCTTAAAATTTCTCATTTTTGGAATATACTGAAACTACATACTATAACATAGACACCTATCTGATCATTGTCCATACAGATGTTAATACAATTATTATTTTAAAATTATTAGTGTAATAGTCACTCCCAAAATCCACATTAACAAACCATTCCAAAGGTTTATATATAAAAATTCATATGAAAGTGTCTTCTATAGCGTTTAGATAATGAAATATTCATTTTATATAGTCTTATTGTTCATTGAATAAAACATCCATATACTGTAAAATAGTTCCAACTATAAATGTGATGTAAATATGAGTGAATACCATAATTTACATCAAAGATAATTTTGCTAATGTTAATTCAATTTTTCACTGGTATATTAGTTATTCCTTTTTAATGTTGATTTCACTATATTGATTTAAAGTTATATAATATATGAGTAATAAATAATTTACAGTCGGTCATTGAAAATCACTTGATAACCAACTGGATGTACTTATTTTCAGAGAACAATATCCTCCCAACAGTCAAATTTATATTAATCCACAAACCGTAAATCTTCTTTCATACATTTATATCCTTCATTTAAACAATTAATGGAAAATAAAATTTTAATTCATGGATAAATTGATTGTTTTATCCCCTAGAATTATGTCATCAATATACATGAGAATGATGAGAAAACAATAAAAGACAAAAAAATTGATAAAAACAATTATCTATGTTATTTCCCATGAAACATTATTCCAAATGAATACATAAAATATTGTACCAAAATTCATAGGTTATTTTTTCAATACATAAATAATATGTAGCATATTATTCATGGTGTTCAAGTCCATATTATCCTTGAAACCATTTGGTTATTTCAATTAAATATGCAACATCCTGAAATTTTAAAATATGAATACTATGATTGATAATGTGTATAACAAGAAACACCAAGAATAAAAGGGAAAATATTATCTAAAAGGTTTAAAATATATTTAATATTTAATATAAATAAAATCAATTATATATAATTAAATACACAAAACACTGACTAAGCTTGCAATATAAAGAAATATTATTTTCTTTAATACCTCGCATTATAGGAAAGGATGTGTATTACCAAATACTATTAATATTATTATTTAAATTTAAAATTATCCACTATAAATTAAATTTTAGGTTATAAAAACGATTAAATAAATTATTAAAATATATGGGTTAATTATTTGGTTTCCAATTTATTGTAAATTATAATAATAATAAATGAAATATGAAGGAAATGTATTTATAAAGAGCTATTTATGTGTTCCCAAAAGTGTTTTATCACATTAAAATAAATAAATTTTTATTATTGAATAATATTAATGAAATTTATACAATATATATTTTTTTAAAAATTACATTCATCCAATAGATCTTATAGGAATTAGTTAAGACATTATCTAGTTTAATGAAGAAAATTTGTATTTTTCTAAAGTATTGTTTTCACTTTTTAGTGGAACACATGTATTAAAACTATATTTTGAAAATTAATTAAATTTTATCGGATAAAATATACTTAAATTTTCATATAAAATTTAAAACATAACTTGGGGTTATTTTTTATTTTATTGAGAGAAATCATTTTTTTGAACAGTGAAAAATAATGAATTTTAATTTAAAACCAACTTTTAATAAAAATAATTTTTAATGTTAAATTATATTTAAATTTTTTAATGTATAATTAGATCCATTATACATCTTTTACTTAAATCTAGTTATTTTGAAAACAAATTATACTGAATGTAGATATAAAAACATTGTAAACTATTGAGTATTTTCAATTTAGTAATTGGTTTCTCATCCCTTCTTGGTGATAAATTTGAAATTCATTTTAGCCACCTCAGTGAAATTAATTTGGAAACCAATATTATTTATTTAGAATTATAATTAATTTATTATGTCTAATTCTGTCATTCTAATTTTTTACCAAATTTTTAGTGAAAATAGTTAAAATTAATTACAACAATTAATGAAAAAAGGATTTTTACTATGTGGTTAAACGTATAATATAATCTGTAAAAATAACACAAAACATTTCCATAACAAATTTTATTTTAATTTTTTAACTATTTTATCATTAGCCTCTAATTTTATGTGTTTTTGGGATTACTATCCTCTAAATTTTCCGACATAATAGGTTAAGTAACAAAAGAGGAAAAATATATTCTTTTCTTACTTTTAATTTCTATAATGATTTGGGATTGGAGATAAAATAATATATGTTCGGTTATTTATACTATATTGAAATAAAAATTATTTTATATATCATGATAATTGATTTATGTTTTTAAAATATTAATTAATTAATTTTATAGCCCAGTAAACATCAATAGTGTAATTATTTACTTAATAATTAAATTAAATAAATTGTACAAAAAAAATTAGTGGATAAAATTCATTGAATTTTTATGTTGTAATATTTTTTTAAATGAATGTTTCATGATTCATAGTTTTTCCCTTAAAATATAAAAATTCCATTATTTTTTTTTCTATATTTAAATTAATTGAGTAATGGAAAAATTTTCTTTAAGGTTATTTTATAATAAATGACATTTCATTAAATGATTTAAAATTACAAATAATCTAACTTAATATTAATTTATTTGTATATATTAATATATATAATCTATTTTACATTAATGGTCTAATTTTTTTATTATCATGAATATATTAACCAGTTAATATTATGTAACTCTATTAGCACAGTTTCGTTTTAAGTGATGATTTTTCACATTATTTGTGTATTTGTTAAAAATAATTTAATATACATATATAATTTTTAATTTTTAAATTAGATATCATATTTATAATTATAGGGTTTAAATTTTATAACAATTATCACTCTAATTTAATCTTAATGAAAACAATTAGTTTGGTTAGAAAGCTAATAAGAATAATGAAAATCCAAAATAGTATAATTAAGAAAAATTTGAGTTAATGAAGAAAATGTTTAAAACATGTCTTCTATTATCTGGTAAAATTTTCGATCAACCGTATCATCCCCCAAACAATTAAATATCAATCATAGATCTATATTTGGTAACTGTGGCCTACTAGTAGTGAATACTATAGAGCATTTACAGGAATGTCACACCACCTCAATTATAAAAGGGAACTCACACCTCTTAATTCATATAACCAATCATGTTATTTGTATTTAAAAATATATACCAAAATAACTTACCAAATACCCTACCATAATCCCAAAATCCCTATTTTGGGTATATTTCCAAATAAGAAAGGTTCTACTGAAATCATAAGAAGGGTACACAAAATAAGATGTAATGTTATTCAAAAAGTGTTTTTTTCACTATATCTTTCAATTAATATTATTCAATTATTATATAATATAATAAGTATCCTACATATGTTGAGATTTTTTAGGTTAATTTTTTAACCAGAAAATTCAAATACATCCAATAAATGTGTTATTAATTCATTGTTTGTCTGTATGAAGGAAAACCACCTTGGGAACTGATATCATTTGTTTTTTATCACCACTATTCAACATTGAAAATTATGATGGATTTATAGTTTATAAATGATATATATGATGTTATTATTCTTATTTAATAATTATATCACAGATAACATTATTCTGTCCATTTTTATTTGAACATGATAATGTTCCTCGTTTTTATTAATGACTACCACCCCATAAAGTGATGTGATTCATTAAATATTTACAAAGAATGTATTAAAGAAATGTTTAATAAAAATATTTTATATATATTGTTGCACCCTAAGATTTTATGGAAAATATTCTTTTTAATTTCATTAATGTCTTGAGTTGTACACTACATAAAAAGGAGCTTGCACAACACGCATCCCTGACTTAGCTTGCATTACACGCAATCGCGACCTTCCACGATAGCGTGTGTTGTACGCAATACTGAGTTTCGCTAAACAACGATATGTTATATAAACTAGCCGTTATGAATAGTAATACCCACTTTTTCAAATTTTATCATTCAAAATAGACTTCATTTTTGGATTCGGAATATCGAAATTAGCCTAGGGTTAATTTTTGGTATTTTTCTGAAAACATTCAATTTATGATGAATAGTGAAAACACTGGGTTACTATTCAAAAAATGACTTTTTATTTAAATAATTATTTATTTTATTTAAATTTATTTTAGGTCAAAATTGATACATAATACCTATATAAGTTCAATTTAAGTCATTGGAGTCATTTTATAATAATTTTAGATATATAAAAATTTTATTGAACTTTCCACCGTCTTTTACCTACCTCCTATGAGAATTTCCAAATTCACATAAAACATAATTTTACCACTTATGTGAGTGGAATTTCGAAAATCCGAGAGACACAGTTAATATCATGGACGAAAATGTTGTTCAATGAGATAAAAATAATTTTTGATGAATAGTAACTTTTTACTTTTTTTACCACGGTTAAAAGTAAATATGGTAATTAAGGGTAAAAATGATATTATTATTACCCTAACACATGTCCTAATTATATTGGATAAGTGTAATTCGAAAAAAAACAACCATATGAATAAAATATGACCATTTAGTCCCACTTGGATTAGATTAGGACATTTATTATTTTATTTAAAGAAGGGTTAAACTAGTTAAAATCAAAGTTTAATAACTAAATCATTTTTAATATAGGGTTATAAATAAGATAAATTCGACTATAAATATTAATTAGAAATATAAAAAGATTTCCTATATAATTTTATTTTATTTATAATTTTTATACATTAAATAATTTAATTAATTTATGGCACAAATATGATGCAATAATTATTTGATTAATGAAATATTGACATAATTGATGTTATAAATACCCAAATAAATGTAATTTCAGACTTTTTATGAATTACACAAATTTTATAGGATAATATGACATGTTATTATTGATTTAATTAACTTTTTTCGAACTAATAATTCGGTTATGATTTTCACAATAATCAATTACCAAATAGTGTCAAAATTGACATAAAATAGTTTTTAAAACAAATATTATATTATTAATTGTTATTTTATTCCTAAAAATATGAGGTTCGGACCAATGACATAGATAAGGTTATATATATTTATAATAAACAACTTGTGGTTATTTTGGCTTGTTATAGTAAGGTTATTAACCATATAGTGTAATAAAACAAGAAGACACGGTAAAAGAAAAATTTTCTAACTTAAAGATAAATCTAAATGATAAGTTTAAAATACAAACCTAAACTTGTCTAAATTATATTGGATGAGAGTAGTACGACACATACCCACCTTATCTTCGAAATAAATCAATTTGGAGCTATTAAAAACAGAATATGACTTTATAATAAAATAATAATTTTAGTTTTTTCAAAGGTGCCCCTCTCCTCCCTTATAAAAGGGTACCCCCTCCCTCTCTTCCTCACACCACATTGAGCCTTCAAGCTCGGCCAAACACTGCCAAATTCTCTTTTCCACTTCCATAGAAACATCCTAGAGGTTCTGGTATTATTCAAAGACCAATTTTAGTGCCCTAATAGGAGGTCTCAAAGATGCTCTTAAAAGAAGAGGTAATGTTCGTTACCGATTCTTTCAACTTTATTAATTCTTCCACTTCTTCTGTAGTTGTTTCATTATGATGTAATAACATCAGTATCACTCATATAATGATGTTTTATTATTTGTATAAAACAACCATATCTCACCATCTATCCATCCTACAGAAAACGAAATCACCGCGCGTGCGTATGTACGGAATACCGTCTCCACGCCGTGGTGTAATCTATTTTCCACCACCACCTTACTTGGAATGGTATAATGGTTTAAATAATGACTATATATTATTATTGTATATTGATGTTGATTCTTAAATAGTTAACATACACTACAATACAATTCAATGATCATCGGAATGATATCATCGCTCGTGCGTACGTAAGAACTATCGTCTCCACGAATGCGATGAGATTCATTTTCCATGATTAACCATTGAAGAATGATTATAAAGTATATATAATGAATAATAATGAAATATATGACTTTATTATGCTAAGGTATTTATGTATATATATATATATATGTCATCTATTTAATTTCATTCAATTCAATAAGGAAACGAAAACAGTGTTCATGCGTATGTACGGCCTACCATCTCCATGAACGGTGTATTTCATTCCTTTTATCGATCTATAATATATATGTATATAATGAATATATATTATATATAAATCATGTTTTACATTCTGGAAGTATTTAAATCAGGATATAAGTAATAATATCAAGAACGACAAGTCGAAACACATACGATAAATGAAATGATTTTACCCAAAACGCTGCTATTACATTGAATTTACAAAAGAACGGGTAATATAAAGTCATAAGTGAAACATATATGAAATAATAACAATGAATATGATTATATAATAAGTAAATGACATTATTTAAATCATTATAGAGGA
This sequence comes from Viscum album, assembly GCA_963277665.1. Lineage (NCBI taxonomy): Eukaryota > Viridiplantae > Streptophyta > Magnoliopsida > Santalales > Viscaceae > Viscum > Viscum album. The sequence goes on along the minus strand of OY728121.1, from coordinate 1,145,429,357 downwards.
GGTTTGGATCCATACGAAGCATATCAGAGCTAAAGTAATGGAAATTATCACAGTCTCATTTTTATCAGAGATTGTTTATACTTTGGTATTTACTAGGGTGTATTTTATCATCCACATCCATTTTTCCTCAATATTTAATAATATTTCCATCCACCTGCAATTTTTTAAATCCAATTTTACCCTTCGGTATGTTTTTAGTAAAAGATATGAAAGGAATCTTTTTTTGTTTTTCTTACAAGGTACTTTTTGACTTTTCTGACATAAGTATGAGATGAATGTTTTTTAACTTATACGGTATGAATGAATTTTTAAAACATTATTTCCAAAAAGCTTCCTTTAAAAGTTTTCATGATTATTTTTAATCAACTTCTTTTAGTTTATAATTGTATGACATGTTAAGAAAGGAACGTTTTTTTGAAATAGAAATGATATTTTCCTCAAGAATGGAGTTCAAGTGTTTTATCAAAATTATTTTCCATCTAAGATAATATAGGTTTCTGTTTCTATACCTATTATTACATTGATTTTATTATTTTGTGATGGAATTATTTTTATGAATTCTTTTATCTTATATGAATTGTTTTATAATGTCATAATGTTTAAGAATCCCATTTTTAATACATGGGTTATGCAATTATGTATGATTTATGATTTTGTGGAACACATAAGAATGGTATCATTATGAGATGGGTGGGACCTATATATTCCTCCAATGCATTGAGTAAATATTTATATCTCATGAGATAGACATGGCCGGAACGGTAAGTTAATCTGGTTCATTGTTATAGGACTGAAATGAGGAGTGAACTCGATTCAGAAAGGGACTTTGTCCACTAAGATGGTCTTGGCAGCAATGCCTTGGCTACTATGGAAATCATGACATGTGTTGAATGGTTGCCACAATTACATGTTTTATTCCAATTATATTTTATCATGATTGATGTTCCATTATGATATATTCCTTACGTACTTCCACGATTTATGTATTTGATCAATGTTTTAATGTTTAGATTTCACGTTTATGTTTTTTCTTTCAAATGTTTATGGATTGTTTTATGTTCTATATGTTTTCCTTTACTGAGCATTTGAGCTCACCCTTTTTATGTTTTATTTTCCCCTAGAAATAAATAAAGGTTTTAGGTAAGGAAACAAAAGGGGAAGATCGTTATGAGAGATGTTGAAGATCTTTCAACATGATTAGATGTTTATATTCAGAGTTTCTAAAGACACTAAACAATTACGATCCTTGTGTGTCTGTTTTTGTTATGTATTAAGTATTCTGAAAAAGTAATGTATTGTCCATGTACATCAAGCTTTGGGTCTCTACAGTTGTTATTAGAGGAAAGGTTTAGTCAACCTTTGGGAACTAGGATGCGAGAACTTTAGTGAGATCCCTAGAGATATTTCTATGGTATGTCAAGGGATATCCCTAAGGTTAAGTATAACTATAGGTTATAGTCCTAGAATTGCGCTAACGATATTATAATTAAACCTAAGATGTTTGATATTGAAGGTACTCCCCCTTTATTATGTTGTTTTCTGTAGCATGATTTTTTCCTCTCACGCTATTATTTTTGGGTTTTAGAAAATGGCTGGAAATAAGAAGATTCACGATAATAGAGGATATGATGGACAATGGAATTATATTCATCGTGATCAACCAAATGAAATGGGATTTGGAAGTCCAAACATCATTATTATGCCAAATCATCAATATCATAATATTATCAATAAACTCAAATTTGGTATGTTTCCTGACTCGGCTAATAAGAGAAAGATGGAGTTTCATGATAATCATATAGGAAAGAAAGTTCAATTTCCCCTATGTAAATCAAGTGGGAAGAGGAATCAAGGAGAACGATTCAAAGGAACTAGAAGATACTTTGGGTGTGGAAAAGAAGGACATAAAGCCAGTAAGTGCAAAGGAAAAGTATCAGTTAACACCATGGATGAGGATAATGGTATTGCTATGACATCAACAATGGTTAAATGTTTTAAATGTGGAATGTATGGGCATTATGAAAACTAATTCCCTAAGGGAAAGTCTCATTAAAATAATCAGTATGGTCATATGGGTAATATTTATGTTGATGATGATGAAGATACTACAAATGATATGTGAGATGAAATAATTGTTGAATCTTGGTCAATGGTTTAAGAAGGTAGTCAAATGATTACAAGTTTATCAATTGTAATGTTGTATAAGTAATATCATGGTACTATGGAATAAGGATACATCTAAGGATTGTTACACTATTGCCTTTCCTTACGTTTTGAAAGTTTGTGATGAATGGTACCATTATTTTTGGAAAGTAGATGATATGCGCATAATGAAGGGATAAGGAGAAAATTAAATGTTTGATAGTATTCATAAGCTCATGACTGATGTAAGGAGAAGGTTATATCATGGTTTGAGTATATAGAATTTTTGGATTTTGGTATTTGGAAAGAGTTAACTATTGACAGCATTCATGTTTTCATTAAGGTTTAATGGGTATTCATTTTTCAAGAGAATACATGATTAAGGTATTCACATGATTAGAATGTGACCAACAAGATAATGGGGGATAAATGATGGTTGGTTGATGACATTTCAAGTAATAGTTTTCTTTATACTATGAGCTTAGACAGAAGTGTTTTAGATAAAGATTGGAATGGATTATGTTGGACATCAGATAGTATTTCTTAAGGATATAACTTTTTTCGATATTGTTGATGGGATGTTATAGTAATGTAGTTTTAGAAAAATGACAACCTGCAGGACGGGCGACATCCCATCGCGTCGGACAAGCCTGTGGGAATCGAACCCACAACCGAAGTGCGACTGGCCTTTATTGCCTACCACTGGCCTACAGGAAGTCCCTGTTTAGTAGAAACCAGTTTTATTATATTAAAAAGTATGATATATGAAGTATAAGTCCATTTTAGGAACCATATATGATTAATCTCACTATATATCGACTTATGTATATTTAATAACTTTTGCTAACCTTTTGTTTGAGACAGATGGAATGACCCGTCATTCTATCACATGATCTGCTAACACTTCACGAATAACAAATTCAACTTCATATCTTTAAGAGAGGAAGGGGAAATTGTTCAAGGCACGAACAACAGTGATATTATACCAAAATAAATTAAGTATTTATTCTAATTCAAATTCTTCAACTTTAGGGAAATGATCTTGAAAACCAAAAATGTTGTCTTAGTGCCCTTATATTTGATGAATCATATGGTACCCTAGATCATCACAAATTTATGTCTTTGTGATTGTTGGATTTTTCATAGCCATGTTCTCTACCACTCTCCATCAGAACATGACGGTAAGATTTCAATTCCATATCAATATTTTCACATATGTTCACCTACATGAAAACCCAGTGATGAGTTAATTTGGGTAACCATTACATTTCATACTTTAGTTTTTAAATCCATGTTTTGGAATTCCTTTCTACGATTTGGGTTTCTATTAAAGAAACTTTCGAGTAGTAAACCATTTATAACCCCGACGAATTTCGAGGGCGAAATTCATTTTAAGGGGGGTAGAATGTAACACCCCAAGATTTTATGAAAAATATTCATTTTAATTTCATTAATGTCTTGTGTTGTATGCTACACCAAAAGGATCTTGAAAAATACGCATCCCTTACTTGGCTTGCATTACACGCAATCGCGACCTTTCAAGATAGCGTGTGTTGTACGCAATACCGAGTTTCACTAAACAACGATATGTTATATAAACTAGCCGTTATGAATAGTAATACCCACATTTTGAAATTTTATCATTCAAAATGGACCTCATTTTTGGATTCAGAATATCGAAATTATCCTAGGGTGAATTTTTGGTATTTTTCTGAAAAATTTCAATTTTTGATGAATAGTGAAAACCCTGGGTTACTATTCAAAAACCGACTTTTTATTAAAATAATTATTTATTTTATTGAAATTTATTTTAGGTAAAAATTGATACATAATACCTATATAAGTTCAATTTATGTCATTGGAGTCATTTTATAATAATTTTAGATATATATAAATTTTGTTGAACCTTTCACCGTCTTTTACCTACCTCTTAGGAGAATTCCCAAATTCACATAAAACATAATTTTACCGCTTCTGTGAGTCGAATTTCGAAAATCTGAGATACACGGTTAATATCAATGACAAAAATGTGGTTCAATGAGATGAAAATAATTTTTGGTGAATAGTAACTTTTTACTTTTTTTACCACGGTTAAAAGTAAATAGGGTAATTAAGGGTAAAAATGGTAGTATTATTACCCTAACACATGTAATAATTCTATTGGATAAGTTTAATTCGACTAAAAACATCTTTAGGAATAAAATATGACCATTTAGGCCCACGTGGATTAGATTAGGACATTAATTATTTTATTTAAAGAAGGGTTAAAATAGTTAAAATCAACGTTTTATAACTAAATAATTTTTAATATAGGGTTATACACAAGATAAAATTGACTATAAATATTAATTAGAAATATAAAAATATTTCCTACATAATGGTATTTTATTTATAATTTTTAGACATTAAATAATTTAATTTATTTATGACACAAAGATGATGCAATAATTATTTTATTAATGAAATATTGACATAATTGATGTTATAAATACACAAATAAATGTAATTTGAGACTTTTTATGAATTCCACTAATTTTATAGGTTAATATGAAATTTTATTATTGATCTAATTAACTTTTTTAAAACTAATATTTCTATTATGACTTTCAAAAAAATCAATTACCAAATAGTGTCAAAATTGACATAAAATTGTTTTTAAAACAAATATTATATTATTAATTGTTTTTTTATTCATAAAAATCTAAGGTTCAGAAAAATGACATAGATAAGGTATATATATTAATAATAAACAACTTGGGGTTCTTCTGGCTTGTTATATTATGTTTATTAACCTTATAGTGTAATAAAACAAGAAGACACGGTGAAAGAAAAATTATCTAACTTAAAGTTAAATCGAAATGATAAGGTTAAAATACAAACCTATACTTGTCCAAATTCTATTGGATGATAGGATGTATCCCATCCCCACCTTTCCTTCTAAATAAATCAATTTAGATCTATTAAAAACCGAATATTACTTTATAATAAAATAATATTTTTAGTTTTTCAAAAGGTGCCCCTCTCCCCCCTTAAAAAGGGCACACCCTCCCTCTCTTCCTCACACCACATTGAGCCTTCAAGAACGGCCAAAACCTACAAAATTATCTTCTCCACTTCCATAGAAACATCCTATAGGTTCTGGTCTTATTCAAAGACCAATTTTATTTCCCTAAGAGGAGGTCTTAAAGATGCGCTTCAAAGAAGAGGTAACGTCTGTTACCGATTCTTTAAACTTTATTTCTTCTTCCACTCCTTCTTGTCTAGTTGTTTCATTATGAAGTAATAACATAAGTATCACTAATATAATGATATGTTATTATATGTAAGAAACAACTCTATTTCACGATCTATCCATCCTACGAAAAACGAAATCACTGCGCGTGCGTACGTACGGAATACCGTCTCCACACCGTGGTGTAATCTATTTTCCACCACCAACTTACTTGGACGGGTATAATGTTGTAAATAATGACTATATATGATTATTGTAAATTGATATTGATTCTGAAATAGTGTACATACACTCCAATACAATTCCATGATCATGGGAATGATATCATCGCTCGTGCGTCCGTACGGACTACCGTCTCCACGAACGCGATGGGATTCACTTTCCATGATTAACCATTCAAGAATGATTATAATGTATATATAATGAATAGTAATTAAATATATGAAATAATAATTCTACTCAATTTATGTATATATATATGTATTTCATCTATTTAATTTCATCAATTCAACAAGGAAACGAAAACATCGTTCATTCGTACGTACGACCTACCGTCTCCATGAATGGTGTATTTCATTCCTTTTATTGATCTATAAAATATATGTATATGATGAATATATATTATATATAAATCATTTTTTACATTCTGTAATTATGTAAATCAGGATATAAGTAATAATATCAAGAACGACAAGTCAAAACCCATACGATAAATGATATGATTTTACCCAAAACGCTGCTTTTACATTGAATTTACAAATGAACGGGTAATATAAAGTCATTAGTGAAACATATATGGTATCATAACAATAAATATGATTATTTAATAAGTCAATGAAATTATTTAAATCATTATACAGGAGGTTCGGATCCATAAGAAGCATATCAGACCTAAGGTAAGGGAAATTATCACAATCTCATTTTTTTCCAAGATTGTTTATACTTTAGTATTTACTAGGGTGTATTTTATCAACCACATACTTGTTTCCTCAATATGTAATATTATTTCCATCCACCTACAATTTTTTAAATCCAATTATACCCAATGGTTTGTTTTTAGTAAAACATATGAAAGGAATCCTTTGTCGTTTTTCGTAAAATGAACTTTTTGAATTTTCCGACATAAGTACGAGAAGAATGTTTTTTTAACTTATACGGAATGAATGGATTTTTAAAACATTATTTCCAAGAATCTTGATTTATAAGTTTTATAGTTTATTTTTAATCAACTTCTTTTAGTTTAAAATTGTATGACATGTTAAGAAAGGAAAATGTTTATGAAGTAGAAAGGATATTTTCTTCAAGAATGGAGTTCAAGTGTTTTATCAAAATTATTTTACATCTAAGATAATATAGGGTTCTGTTTATATCCCTATTATTACATTGATTTGATTATTTTGTGATGGAATTATCTCTATAAATCCCTTTATCTTATATGAATTGTTTTATGTTTTCATGATGTTTAAGAATCCCATTTTTATTACATTGGTTATGCAATGATGTATGATTTATGATTTTGTGGCACACATAAGAATGGTATCATTATGAGATGGGTGGGACCAATATCTCCCTCAAATGCATTGGGTAAAGATTTATATCTCATGATATAGACGTGTCTAGAACGGTAAGTTAATCTGGTTCAGTGTTACAGGACTGAAATGAGGAGTGAACTTGATTCAGAAAGGGACTTTGTCCAATAAGATAGTCTTGGCAGCAATGCCTTGGCTACTATAGAAATCATGACATGTGTTGAATGGTTTCCACAATTACATGTTTTATTCCCATTATATTTTATCATGATTGACATTCCATTATGATATATTCCTTACGTACTTCCATGATTTATGTCTTTTCTTAAGGTTTTAATGTTTAGATTTCACGTTTAAGTTTTTGCTTTCAAATGATTATGGATGGTTTTATGTTCTCTATGATTGCCCTTATTGAGCATTTGAGCTCACCCTTTTTATGTTTTATTTTCCCCAGGAAATAAAGAAAGGTTTTAGGTAAGGAAAAAAGGGTAAGATAGTTATTGGAGATGTTGAAGATCATTCAACATGATTAGATGTTTATATTCTGAGTTTTCAAAGACACTAAACTATTACGATCCTTGTGTGTCTGTTTTTGTTATGTATTAATTATTCCACAAAAGTAATGTATTGTCCATGTACATCAAGCTTCGAGTCTCTACATATATGGTATAACAATGATACTGGTAATAAAATTCATATAGATAAAATAGTTTTCCATATTTTAATTTAAAAGAAAATGGAAACATCATTCATGCGTACGTATGACCTATCATTTCCATAAACAATGTATTTCATTTCTTATCACTATGCTTTGTAGATTATTTTAAATAAATATAAAATTAATATATATGAAATTTACATAATTTTTTAAATTTTTTATATTATTATGTTTTTATATAACTAAGTGGAACAAAAATAATAATATGTCGGAACATACTCGAAAAATAAGGAACTTACCACCAGTAACAATGAAAATAGTGAGAGATTATTAACAATTGGGTAATAAGATGTTTTAGAAGGATAATATATTTTATAATAAATTTTAATATGATTACATTGAATGTTAATATAATTTTTAAAACCACTATTAAAATGGTTAAATTCAGTAATACCAAAATTAAGGAGTAAGGTAAGGGATAACGTCTCAATTTCATTTTAATGAGTTATATTATATTATTATGCACCTAAATTATTTTTTATGGTGTATATAATTCCCCTTTTATTTGTAAAATATTAAATAAATAATTATTAATCTTATTTTATTATTCTATTTTAATATTTTAATAATGGTTATTTTAATTATATAGAACCAAGTGGTTAGGAATTTTTTAACTCAATTTCCAGTCATTGGATAGAACATCTACTTCAATAATTTTTTCGTGCATAGATTATGTGTGTAATGAATTTTGAAAATAAATTTTTTTATTTCCAATTCATATATTTTTTAATAGTTAAACATAATATATTATTTTATTAATTCTCACTTCAATGTCGTAATCTTTTTAAGGGTTTATTTTACAATCCCATTCTAATTTAGAATTGTTCATTATAAATATCAGTTAAAGGAAATTACATGAAACTTTCCTACTAATCCCTTCCATTTTCTTCTAATGTGATTATTAAGGAACACTATAAATTAGTTGTACTATTTTTCACACCTTGGTCATTAAAATGATTTATAAAATTTTTTAATGAAAATTTGACATCATTTCTCTCTTCGGTAGGAAATATGATTTCCTCCAAAACCATGTTTTTTAAAGTAATTTACAAAATATTTTATCCTTTTTGAAATTTATTTATTAAATTAATTATATCCTATTTTTAATCACTAAAAATGTTTTCAGTGTATTCATTTTTTAATTTAAAAAACAATCCTCATTTTTATTTTTCTGAAAATGTGAAAGGAAACTCTTTTTAAATGTGTCTTTGATGGATAGAATTTATTGACGTTATGATCAACAGAATGTTTTGAAACATCATTTATAAATTTAAAATTTTGTTTTAAAGTAAAATTAATTCAAAAAAAGTTTTCAAAAATAAATTTATTCTATTCTCAATAATTATTTTAATCATATTTTTTGGTATTTATATGAACCACTATCAAAATACATTTATTCTTACTCAAATGAGTATATATTGTATTAATGACAGACATAATCATACTATAAATGATTTATAGTCACATTTACCAGGGATTTTATTGATGTTTTCTTCCAGGATTCATTCTTTTCCCTAATGTTACCTTCTGATATTCTCTTTATGATGAACATTAAATTCACGTAAACGACAATAGTTTTCATCATGGAAACAGTTTTTTCATGAATCAAATACCATTTTTATATATTGTGTCAGTATTTATAGTTATTAGACTAAATGGAGAAATATTGAAAAATATGTATCCATTACTCAATATAGATACTATAGAATAATACACTCTTTCTATAAGTAAAATTGATTATTTAATATATGAGGAATGATTCAGAAAAGTATTACATGGGTTGAGGATCATTCAAAGCAAGAACCTCAATGCATCAGTAGTATCATGAGAAAAAATAAATGGGAAATAAACCCTTCAAATTTATAACCAAGATATATTAAACTATCTATAGGATAGAACTTGGAAGTTACTATCTTTTTAAAGGTGTTGACATAAATAAAATGGGGTTTTACCCATAATTTTTTAAAAACACTTAAGGACATATCTTTTTGTTAAAGAAATTATATGATTGGGATACATGATGTTTAATAATTAATCATTTACTTTAATCAGATTTAGTTTTCATTATACATAACATTTTTTGATATGATATTATATTTGGATGCATTTAATTCTCATTTTATTGATTAAATGGCATGTTTTTTCCATTTTAATCGTATCCAAATTAATGTTACCTTATCTAAACATGATGATAATTTTTTTAAAGTACATGTGTGTTTAGTTATTTTCAATTACATATTTCTTATGCTGATTGATTCACAATTTCTTACTTCCTGAAAAACCCTTACTGACCATTTGAGAACACCCTTATTTTATTTTATTTTCTAAGAATTCCATTAATTTTATTACAAATTATATGCAAGGATAAGATAGATGGAAAAAATTAATTCTGAAAAAAATTATGTTGTAATTTTGATATACACTTGTACTGCAATACTTATGTATCTATCTAGTTAAACATTACTAATAAATTGTTCTGTCCTTTGGGATGTGATTCCTTGTATATTATTCCAATATAATAAAGTATTTAAATGGCACCAAGCTACTAGGATCATGGTCACTACATTTGGTATCATTAAATGTTTCGTAAAATTATTGGAATCCAAGATTTAGAAAAACCTTGTATAGGGAACATTACCAAAATTTATACTTTGAGGATAATAATAGAATAAAATCCTAATGATTTTGTAAGGAATAGTTTATGTGGAACTTCATAGCACGACATCCATGTCTAGATACTAGATGTGGGTTTGGTTTTGGAATATATGTACCTATGTGTAACAAATATGTAAAGTGAATGTTTAGTTTGACTCAAGTGTAACTAGGTACAAATCAACATGCCTTACAATGCACCTGGTTAGACACTCCTTGGGGATATTATTATGATACATCATATTTTTATTAGAAACAATTTTTTATTATTTTAATAGATGATAAAAATTCATGAACAAGGTTAAACCCTAGTCTAAGGAAGGACCAACGTGTAAATAAAATGGGTGATGTTTTTATATAATAGGTTTTAAGAATTAAATTGTAGAATAATTTTTACCAATGGTATTTTGGTGGTAAGAATTATGAAACATTTAATGATTATGTTAAATTTATGAAACAAATGTTTCATTATTAACTTTTGAATTAGTAATATCATAATAGGTTTGAGAGATTTTGGTTTATAATAAATTCAATATTTTAAATACCACTTTTAAAATTGTGAGTGTTAGTAATATCAATATATTAAATAACTTTTAGTGAAATTTATTGAAATGAAATGTTTTAATTAAAAATTTAATTGAGGAATACATTAATTATATTTAATGGGAATAAGATTAATGGTATTGATTAATATTAAGTTTTATATGACCTGTATAGTCAAATATGATTTATTAGTCTTTTTAGAAAAATAGGTTGCATTGAAAAACTTATTAGAAAGGTTATAAAATGAATATTTTTTTCAAATGATATCCACCATTGTTTTGGAGTATTATTGTAACTATATTAATATATTTCAGAAAATGGAAAACTTTTATTCTAGGTAACAACCTGTCGGGTTTATCAAGGCTCTGGGGCTTGTACCCCTGACCAAAAGGAGATAAGGGTTTAGCACCTACAACTAGCATACCTGAATTTATATGTAGTATTTCATTGTTTTTAGTTAAAGGATTTTAAAAAATATTAAATATTTCTTATTAACAGATATAATTGATTTCTAGGTTTAGAGATTAACATATTAACCATATTGGATTTGAAAAATAGCTAAAGATGGAAGGAATGAATTCTCATTCTTTGATGGATGCTACAAACCCATAAATGTAAATTTTAGAAATTCAATAATAAAAAATAAATTTTTGAATATTTATATCTTATAATATGTAATGAATTTAAAATTGATAGAAGAACAACCAAATGATCATATTTTTATGAAATAAATGTATATACAGTTAAAATATTTCCTTATATTTTTATATAATATAATATGTAAAAAAACATTAAGAAAAGGATCTCGAAACGAATATGTTACTTTATTAAAATATTATATATGGGATGAAATATCCCATTCGATCATGAAAAATTTATGGTTTCAATGCCCTTAAAATTTCCAATGGTAACTCACATACTTGTGATTAATGACCTTAATCACATTTTATAATTAGTTACACTTTTCCTATATTTCATTATCATTTCTTTCAACTAATGTTCTCCTATATAGTAACCTAGTTATATGTTATTTCATATGACCCATTTATATCCATTTCACACATATTATGTTAATATTTTATTAAAACCTTGATGATGTGAGTATTCTGAGAAAATAATTTTCAAATGTGAGAGCATTGATAACTGAGATTATAGAGACCCAAAGCTTTATGTACATGGACATTAGATTACTTTTTTAGAATAATTAATACATAACAAAAAAATAAACAGAAGGACCGTAATAGTATAGTGTCTTTGGAAACTCAGAATATAATCTTCTAATCGTGGTGAAAGATCTTCAACATCACCCATAATGATCTTCCCTTTTTTTCTGACCTAAAACCTTTCTTTATATCCTGGGGAAAATAAAACATGAAATGGGTGAGCTCAAATTCTCAGTAATGGTAATCATATAAAACATAAAACAATCCTTAGACATTAGAATGTAAATAAAACATTAGCATAAAATCTAAACCTCAAAATCTTGAGCAATGGCATAAAACATGGCAGTACGTAAGGTATAGATCATAAAGAAACATTAATCATGATAAATTATCATGGGAATAAAACATGTAATTGTGGCAACCATTAAGAACATGATATGATTTCCATAGTATCCAAGGCATTGCTGCCAAGACCATCATAGTGGACAAAGTCAATTTATGAATTGAGTTCACTCCTCGTTCCAGTCCTGTATTACTGGACCAGTTTAACTTGCCATTCCAGCAGTGTCTATCTCATGAGATATAAATCATTACCTAATTCATTGGATGGAGATATAGGTACCACCCATCTCATATTTAAATCATTCTTTCGTGTGCCATAATATAAACATAAATCATTCATCATTACCCATGAATAAAATGGGTTTCATAAACATCATTCCATCATGACGTAATCCATACAAAAAATTTGGATATCATTTCATCATTAGAAATGTGAAACCATGTAAATCATAGAGACATGATACTTGAAACATACACATGTGAAATAATGTCATCTTACATGAAAGTTGTTTTGATAAAACACTTAAAAGGAATTCTTGAGGAAAATATCATTTTTTCTTCTAAATCATTTTCTTTTCACAAAATGTCATGAAATTTTCAAAGAAAAGGATTTTGTTGAAAATATTCATGAAATATTTTGGAGGAATGTTCATTGAAGTAAGGCTTTATAAAACTGTAAAAATCTTTTCATGCCTTATACGTTAAAAAAACATTATTCTCATACTTTTGTCGGAAAAGTCAAAAAATACCTTGTAGGGTAAATAAAAGTAAGATTCCTTCCATACCATGGGGTAAAATTCAAAATGGGTAAAAATGACTTTAAACATACATGAATATAATTTTATAAAACATGGACATGGATGATAGCAATAACCCCAGTAAATACTTACAAATAAGCAATCTCGGATAAAATTGAGATTTGCAAAGTTATCCCTTACCTTAGGTCTGATATGCTTCGTACGTATCTGAACCTCCTGTATAAGGATTTAAATAATGTCATTGACATATTACGGAATCATATTCATTTTTATTATATCATATATGTTTCACTTATGACTTTATATTACCTATTCTTTTGTAAATTCCATGTTAAAGCAATGTTTTAGGTAAAATCATTTCATTTATCGTATGTGTTTCGACTTGTCGTTCCTGATATTATTACTTATATCCTGATTTACATAATTCCAGAATTTAAAACATGATTTATATATAATATATATTCATCATATACATATATATATTATATATCGATAAAAGGAATGAAATACACCGTTCATGGAGACGGTAGGCCATACGTATGCATGAACGATGTTTTCGTTTCCTTATTGAATTGAATGAAACTAAATAGATGACATACATATATATATACATAAATCAAGTAGCATTTTTATTTAATATATTTAATTATTATTCATTATATAATCTTTATGATCATTCATGTATGGTTAACATGGAGAATGAATCTCATCGCGTCGTGGAGACGGTAGTCCGTACGTATGCACGAGCGATGATATCATTCCCATGATTATGGAATTGTATTGGAGTGTATGTATAATATTTAATAATCAATATAACATTAAAATAATCATATATAGTCCTTATTTATACCATTATACCCATCCAAGTAAGGTGGTGGTGGAAAATAGATTAAACCACAGTGTGGAGACAGTATTCCGTACGAACGCACGTGCAGTGATTTCATTTTCCGTAGGATGGATAGATGGTTAAATAGGGTTGTTTCATAATTATAATAACATATCTGTATATTAGTGACACTTATTTTATTAGTTCATAATTAAATAACTAAATAATAATAAGTGGAAGAATAAATACAGTTGAAAGAATCGGTAACGGACATTACCTCTTCTTTGAAGCGCCTCTTTGAAACCTCCTCTTAGGGAACTAAAATTGGTCTTTTAAGAAGACCATAACCTCTAGGATGTTTCTATGGAAGTTTATAAGTTAATTTTCTTAGGTTTTTCCGATCATGAAGGCTCAAAGTGGTGTGAGGAAGAGAGGGAGGAGGTGCCCTTTTATAAGGGAGGAGAGAGGCACCTTTGGAAAAACTAAAAATATTATTTTATTATAAAGCCATATTCGGTTTTTAGTTGCTCCAAATTGAGTTATTTCTAATTTAAGGTGGGTATGGGTCGAAATAATCTCATCCAATATAATTTATACATGTTTAGGTTTCTATTTTAACCTTATCATTTATATTTATCCTTATGTTAAATAATATTACTTTTACCGTGTCTTCTTGTTTTCTTAAACTATAAGGTTAATAAACTTACTATAACAATTAAAAAGAACCCCAAGTTGTTTATTATAAATATATATAACATTATATAAGTCATTTTTCCAAACCTTATGTTTTTAGGAATAAAATAACAATTAATAATATAATATTTGTTTTAAAAACAATTTTATATCAATTTTGACACTATTTGGTAATTGATTTTTGTAAAAATCATAACAGAATGATTAGTTCTAAAACAGTTAACTAAATCAATACTAGCATGTCATATTAACCTAGAAATTTTTTTAATTAATAAAAAGTCTCAAATTACACTTATTTGGGTATTTATAACATCAATTATGTCAATATTTCATTAATAAGATAATTACTACATCATCTTTGTGTCATAAATAAATTAAATTATTTAATTTCTAAAAATTATAAATAAAATACCATTATGTAGTAAATAGTTTTATCTTTCTAATGAATATTTATAGTAGAATTTATCTTATGTATAACCCTATATTAAAAATTATTTACTTATTAGAATTTGATTTTAACTATTTTAACCCTTCTTTAAATAAATTAATATTAAATGTCCTAATCTAATCCAAGTAGGCCTAAATTGTCATGGATTATTCCTAAGGTTGTTTTTGGTCGAATTACACTTATCCAATATAATTAAAACATGTGTTAGGGTAATAATAATATCATTTTTACCCTTAATTATCCTATTTACTTTTAACCGTGGTAAATAAATGTAACAATTTACTATTCCCAAAAAATATTTTCATCTCATTGAACCATATTTTAGTCCTTGATATTAACCGTGTCTCTCGGATTTTCAATATTCCACTCACAGAAGCGGTAAAATTATGTTTTATGAAAAATTCAGTTTTTTAACTACCACATAGTGGTTTCACTATTCTTCAAAAAATGAAAGTTTCCAGAAAAATACCAAAAATTAGGCCTAAGATATATTTGATATTATGAATTCAAAAATTATGTCTATTTTACCAAATTAAAAACATATCATCTGCATTAATTAATTTAAAAACTAATTCTCGTCGTCAAAACAAATAGCGTGTTTTCAAGAGATAATAACTATCAAAAGATTGACAGTTGTTTATGTATGGTTTAAATGTGAAATTATATCCAATGACCAAGATTGTATTAAATAGTAAAAATGTATTCTAAATATACTTTAAAACCACTCAAATTAATAATTTATCACTATTAATTATTTCTAATAAAAAAGTAGTTTTTAATTAAAATTTAGTAATTTTCACTATTCATTAGAATATGAAAGTTATCCGGAATGTGCCAAAATTTCACCCTAAGCTAATTTTGATATTCCGAATCCAAAAATGAATTCCATTTTGAAAGTTAAAATTTATAAAATTTCAAAAATTGGGTATTACTATTCATAACGGTTAGTTCATAACAATATTATAATAATATCTCGTTTAGTGGAACTCGGTATTGCGTACTACACACGCTATCGAGGAAGGTATTTATTGCATGTAATTAAAGAAAATTCAGGGATGCATGTTGTGCAAGCTACTTTTGGTGTAGAGTACAACACGAGACATTAATGAAATTAAAAATAATATTTTTCATAAAATCTCAGGGTGTTACATAGATCCTTCTTAAATGTAAAGGTTGTAAAATATTTAATGTGGGGAAATGTTACAACCTTTAATTTTAATATATGAGTATCATAATTGAAATCATGTATAACAAAGAACACCAAAAGTATTAGGGAATAAAAAATATAAAAAAAATACAGTGTATTAACTATTCTAAATAAATTCAATTTTTTATATATCATCCATGCACACAACATTGAGTTTGTTTTTGTGACACAAAATAATGAATTTATTCAATATCTTGCATTACATGAAAATCATTATTTTACTAAATAATATTAATATTATTTTTTCAAGTGATAATTATATCCTATCTGTGAAACAAAATGTCATTTCAAGGATTATATTACGTATAAAAATATATTTTTGAATTAATTTTTTACCAATAGATTGTAAATGAAAATAAAAATCAATGGAATATAAAATAAATGTTTTTATGAAAAACAAAATTTATGTTCCTAAATATTTTTATCATAATTAAAAAAATTAATTAATATTAGTGATTTAACATTATGAAAATATTATATTATATACTCAATAAAATATTTTAACATTCTTCTAATAGATTTTATCTGTATTAAATATGTTGATATACAATTTCATGTATGGAATGTTTTTATTTTATAATGCTAGTTTTGGACCTTTTTAATGGCACACATTTTTTAAAAATTAATTAGTACACTTCTAAAAAATTTATTTAACAAAATAAACTACATTTTTTGAAGAATATTTATAATATTATCTTAGGGTATTTTTTGGTTTTTTTTTGTGTTGTTTCATTGTTTGATTAATAGTGAAAAATACATAATTTTAATTGGAAACTGACTTTTCATCTAAATAATTTATAATGATAAAATAGATTTTATTTCAATTTTAAATTTAATTTAGATAAACAATAAATCTAGTAATCAAATTTTTTTCATAGAAATAATTTTTATATTGAAATTAATTTAAATAACATAGAAACCTTATCAATATTTACATTTTAAAAAATTGAATTCTCAACTCATCTACATGATTTATATTGAAACAATTTTAGAAATTTTTGTGAATTGAATTTGGAAAAATGGATTCCCCATTTTGAAAAATAATAATTTTTGATTTCTAATATTGTAAAAATAAATTTTAACCAAAATTATTAGTCAAAAAATCTAAAATTAATTATAGTATTTAATTAAAAAGTATGTTTACTGAGTTTTTAAACACAGTATAAAAGATGTCAAAATTAACAAGTAGTTGTTAAAAACGAATTTTTTTGTAATAGGATTACTATTATGACATTAGGCCCCAATTTAATGATCTTTTGGGAAAATTTTCCATGAATTTAACCCATCTAGTAAGTATTTAAAGGTGATAAAAGAAGATTATTTTCTTACATTTAATTTCAATAATGATTAGTTTTAGAGTCAAAAATTACATAAGTCATTTATTTTTTCCCTTTTAAAGAAAATGGTGTTTTTTATGTCAGGATAATTTACATAAATTTATTATATCTGAATTTATTACATTGGATTCTTATGAAACTCCAACACAATAATTGTATACAATATAATTATATAAAATATATAATATTGAAAATATTAAAATTAAAGAAAATTGAGTAATGTAGGTGTTCCATTGTTATTTTAGATGAATTTTTCTTTTTACCTCTAGGTGAACATAAATATTGGAATTATATCCTTATCCTACTATTTTCAAATTCAAATTAAATTAATAGTGTCAAAATTGACGTCATTGGTGTTGTATAAAATTAGATATTTTATTAATTGATTTAATTTTTCTAAATGTACTATCTTCTATGAAGTTATTCTAATATATTAGTAAATAGAATATATGGTCCATTAATAGAATCATTTTTATATTATAAATAGAATAATGACCATTCAATTGTTAATAACTCTATTAGCGTAGTTATAGTTTTAGAGTTGCTTTTACAGGTTACTTACAATTGTGATTAAACTAATTTACAACCGAAATCTAATTTTAACTTTATAAATTATATATCATATATAGAATCATACCTTCCAATATTTTTAATAATCATATCTTTAATTTATTTGCAAATAAAAAGTTAAATTGGTTAGAAAACTAGTTACCATAATGAAAATAAAAAATGATATATCAGGAAGCATAGGAGATAAGGAATAAAATGTTTATTTATTTTAATACTGTATTTAAGGTTTTAATAGACCATATCATATCCCAATTCCATTAATAATAAATATTTAAGCCATAAGAGGTATGTTATACTCACAATAGTGAATAATTTTGAGTATTTATATAAATTCCACCCCTCATAAACTATAAAAGAGCACTCACTCCAATCAATTCTTTTCACATCTCAAGATATTTGTCTTAATAATTATCATTACGAATCACTAACCAATATCCCTAGGCTAATCCAAGAAGTCTTATATTGGGAAGAATTCCAACCATGAATGGTTTTACTAAGAAACTTAGGAGGCTACCCGAACAAGATATAATTTTCACTAAAAACATTTTAATTTTATTTCCTTCTCCACCTCATTCAATTACTGTCATATCTTGTGTCGCGACCCTTCCTCAGGGCCCGTGCTGCGACTACCCCAAGCCCGCCTTCCATAGGCCAGGGGCTAGATAAAATCACCAAAGGTGTAAATCCCGATAAAAGGGAAGGAATTTCCTTTATATAAGTAAACAAACACAACAGAGAATGCAAGCTGAATTAAACAATATGTAAACTGAGTACAAAAGTATGTGCTGAAAAGTAAATGGGCAAGAATTCACACTGAACTGAAAGTACAGTACAACGGATAAAGAATGTATAGTATCGGTAAAATAAATCAGCATCCACAAAGTCGTCCTCCGACTATCCGACCTGAAGGGTGGGTAGAGATGGCCTCCTCAGCTCCTCGGGTCCGGTCGTCCAGTCGGTGTACATCCCGCCAAGTGGTCTACCTCCAGGTACCGTCCCACTACACAAGACTCCACCTTGATCAGTGCTATCTATCATCTGCATCCAACACAATGTAGTGCGGGCATAGCCCATGCAGGGGTGAGTATACGATACTCAGTATAGACCCCGAAACCCTTGAAGGTCTCCCAGAATCCATAAAGGATAAACCCCAAAGGAAAGATACAAACACAATGTTTCAACCATATCTACTTAGGTATATTCCAATACATATACCTAAGTCATCAATTCTAGTTCGGCTCCAACTCATGAGCCCAAGAACAACCCAGCCCATATAGGAAAGCACAACTCAGTCCGCACAGGAACGTAAGTAAATCGCATCGATGATAATGATTGAAAGTCAAGACTCATATCACACAGGTATACTAATCATGAAGAGAGGTGGAGAAAATAAATGTAGTATTTGAATCAGCTTCCCTGTCGAACCCATGTAGGATCCAAGTACAGAAGTCATCGATGCCGAACCCACGTAGGATCCTAGTACAGTAACCATCGCTGCTGAAACCACATAGGAACCAGGTATATTCTTCATCTCTTCCGAACCCACGGAGGATCTATGTATAGTCCTCCTCGCTGTCGAACCAATGTAGGATCCCAGTATATTCGTCATCATCGTCGCAGTCGCAGCCAGCTCTAGAGTTCCTGCACACATCACGCTTGATTCCGGGAAGGTCCGCTCCTCGAGCCAAGGGGGTCGATACATCAACTGTCAAAAAGTCTAGAGTTAATGTATCTTGAAGTTCTGTCTCATCAAAAGGAACTCAACGCAACATATGGAGCGTCAATCCGACACCCGGTCTGAGAGATATTGACTTTTCCGTTCTAGGGGACCTATTAGAAATACACTCGTTTCTAACCCGGTCGATATCATTAGTCATCCAAAACTCACTTAGAGTATCTCAGAAGAACCATCTCTTCGAAAGAGTCCTAGTTCCGTAGAAGACACGTCAATATGACGCGCAGTCTTTGAGTTATTCTTACTTAAGTGAAAAACGGGCCCGGCCCGTTTAGCCCAGTGGGCCGACGGGTTGGGTTGACACAGTTTGATGGGTCCGACCCAGCAGGGGTGTGGGACTGGTCTAAAGAAAAACACAACTCAGCCTGAAGAGGCATGGCCTGGCTCGAAGGGGGGGGGGGGGGCGACCTGGCCTGGCATGGCCCGGCAGGCGCGGCTGGCTGCCCGAGCGGGTTCCAGGGGGGAGCCCCCCCCCCCCCCCCCCGTTTTTCCGCACCGGTGGTGCCGCCCTTCCCCAAACTAGGAAGCTAAACCGGCCAGTCTTCTTCTCTCACGGCCAACATGGGCGGGCCGTCGTTCTTCCTGCACGGGACCCTCCCGGCGCCGCGGTCGAGATCCACCCGGCCGGCCGACGGGCCGGCCGGTTCGTCCACCGAAGTGTCCCATGTATGGGCTGTGGTCCTTCCTGCACTGCCAGCACAATGATGCTGGTTCCCTTCACCATGTTCCCGGAATGACACGACGATTCCGTGCTTCCTCTACCTTCATTTGCCAATTCTAAATTGATAAATGAGAACAACGAAGAGTTGTCAGGCTGTGTTCGTTCGGCTCGCACCCTCCACGTAAAACGATAACAATTGGTCATATTTAACAATGATTTCAAATGAGATTGGGGTACGTAAACATCCATATTCAAGAATAAACCCCTACCTCAACAAAAGATATCGAACATTGGATGTTGCGGTAGACGGCATCGTGGGGTGAGGTTCTGTAAGCGACAGCGGAATGCGCCCAAGGAGGAGGCGGCGTCTCCCCTTTTGTCGTGGTGAGAAGATTATAAGTCGAGACGTCATTGGTGAGATCCCGAATCAGTGTCTACTCCCTTGTCGCGGAGGAAGAAGGGGATGGAGAATCTGAGGCCACTGAGTCAATGTTCTTCGTCAAAGAGTTGGCGTTCTTCAAAAAAAGAGATGAAACGCTCTTCAAAACATATGAGCTTTCTCCCCAAAATCTCAACACAAAAATCTATCCAAAGAAAATAAAGATTCTCCTTAATTTATTTAATCATGCCAAGTGTTCAAAATATAAATTCAAACACTTAATTAATCAATCAAAGAGTTTCAATTAATTAATTAAGGTGTTTGTGTTAGCATGTTTTAATGAAGTGAGAGGGAGAGAGGAAAGGTACACATTAAATTATGGAAGTTTTCAAGTTTAAAGGGTTAGTTTAATGATAGATAAGAGAGAGTTATGGGAATGTGAAAGGATGGGGTTCATGTGGGCCCCACCTCACAAATATCCTTACATGGTTAGTTAGGAGCATGTGGGTCCCATCCCAACTCACCCATGTAGGATATAACCACTTATGATATTAAAATAAAATTGTCCCACAATTTTATTCACCTCTCATTTAATCCACAGATTTTAACTTCACCTCTCGATAAAATGCATCTACGGTAAAAGTTCTCTTAAGAAATTACTGGTGCTGCAAGTTCGTCGGTGCCCTTAGATTGCAATTCCGAGCACCAGTTCAAAAGATAGAAAAACCCGCTCGTTCATTCACTAAATATACCCAAGATAAACTTCATAAATTGCTTTCAGGCACACTGTGCCTCAGAATCAATTGCCTTCAGAAGCCACAGACTCAAAAAATTCCAAAGTATTTAAAAAAAATTCCTTGAAATTTCTGGGACTTTAAATTACTCCCACCTCAGGGCTTTACGTCCTCGTAAAGCTACATCATAAACTAGGGAAACAAAAGAGGGTACTATGCACGCATCTGAGCCTCCCGCTCCCATGTGTTCTCTTTGAGGTTCCCATACTGCCAAAGAATGCACACCAGAGGAATCGACCATCCACGTAGGACCTTCTCCTATTGATCCTCGATCTCCACCAGGACCTCCGCAAATGTCGACCCGTCATCGATGTCTAGCTCCCCATGACCAATGATATGCATTGGGTTGTGCACATATCTCCTCATCTGAGATATGTGGATGACTTCGTGAACCCGGTGCAACTGAGGTGGAAGGGAAAGGCGATAAGACACCTCGCCTACCCTGCTAAGAACCTTGAATGGTCTGATGAAGCATGGAGATAACTT
Source organism: Viscum album (assembly GCA_963277665.1). Lineage (NCBI taxonomy): Eukaryota > Viridiplantae > Streptophyta > Magnoliopsida > Santalales > Viscaceae > Viscum > Viscum album. The sequence goes on along the minus strand of OY728121.1, from coordinate 1,145,407,142 downwards.
GTCGCCCTGGCCAAATTACCATAATCCACATCGAGATGAGACCCGTAAGAAAACATGGTCACCATCCTCGAACTCCAGTGGTGTCTGCCTCCTATCAGCAAAGGACTTCTGTCTGCTCTATGCAGTCCTCATCCACTCTTGGATGATCTGCACCTTCTTTGTCGTAGCCTGAACCATCTCTGGTCCTACTAGTGCTGACTCCCCAGGGTCAGTCCCGCATAGAGGTGATCTTCATGGTTGGTCGTACAATGCCTTGTATGGTTCCATCCCAATGGTGGAGTGGTAGCTATTTTTATACGCAAACTCCACCAAGGGTAGATGATCCTCTCAGCAGCGACCAAAGTCGAGGAAAAATGGACATAGAATGTCCTCGAGTGTCTGAATGGTCTTCTCATTCTAGCCATCTGTCTGAGGATGAAAGGCGGTGCTCATGCATAGATGTGTCCCAAAATATTCCTACAACCCCTTCCGAAGATGGGAAGTAAAGAGAGCATCTCAATAGGAGATGATAGACGATGGAACACCATGAATTCGTACGATCTCCTGAATGTAGAGGCGTCCCAAGAACTCCATTGAGCCCTGCTCGCTGATAGGTAGGATGTGGGCCGACTTGGAGAGTGGGTCAACAATCACACAGATGGACTCATGTCCTCTGGAAGTACGTGGGAGCCCCATCACGAAATACATGGATATCCCATCCCACTTCCACTCTGGGACCTCTAAGGGCTGCACCAAGCCTGCTGGTACCTATTTCTTTGCCTTCACCTACTGGCAGGTGAGACATCATGAAATGAACTCTGCCAGAAACTTCTTCATACCCGACCACTAGTGCTGTCGTTTGAGATCGTAGTACATCTTCGCCACTCCTGGATGTACCGCAAGAGGGGAAGTGTGATACTTCCTCAGAACTTCCTCATGCTATTCTACCGGTACCATGGTACATCCCCTGTTGAGGATGACATGCTATGCTCATTCAGAAATTCCATCAGGCGCCTGTACTGTGGATATCTGTACACATTGCATCTCAAAGTCAATGTCCCCACGCTATGCCTCTCTGACCCACTAATGTAGTGGAGGAGTGACTGTGAGTGAATGTATAAATGTTTCTCTATCTCTATCCACGAAGGATATCTGTAACGTGGTAGGTTTCTCCATCGCCACTCCAAGTAGCTGAATGCCCGATCTCCATCTGAGAGCATCAGCTACCACGTTCCCCTTCCCAATAGTATAGAATATCTCAAAGTCATAGTCCTGGTGGAACTCGAGCCATCACCTTTGTCTCAGGTTCAGATCCTTCTCTGAGAAGATATAGCTGAGACTCTGGTGGTCTGAGTAGAATGTAAAGCGCTCACCCATCAGATAGTCCTGCCACATCTTCAAGGCGAAGACCACTACTACAAACTCCAGATCATGGGTAGCATTGTTATTCTTTTTCTACCTCAACTGTTGTGAACCATAAGCAATCAGCACCCGCTCCTGCATCAGGACACACCCAAATCCGGTCTCTGATGCATCGCGGTAATCTACGTACCCCACACCCTCCTGTGATAGTCTCATGATGGGTGAAATGTCCAATCTCTGTCTTATCTCCTAGAAGCTATACTGACATCTATCTGACCACATGAAGGGTTTCCCCTTATTCATCAAAGCTGAAATCGGTGCTGCAACTCTAGAGAAGTCTAGCAAAATCCTCCAGTAGTACCTACCTAGACCTAGGAAACTCTGCACCTTCATCACACTCCTAGGTGGCTCCCATGAAAGTATCACCTCGATCTTCGCAGGATCCACCGAAACTCCCGCCTCAGAGATGACGTGCCCCATGAAGTGGACCTCTCGAATCCAGAACTGACACTTCAAGATCTTACCATAAAGGGGGTTCTCTCGAAGTGTGTCTAGTACAAACTGCAAGTGGTAGGCGTGCTCCTCCTCAGTAGTCGATTAAATCATTAAGTCGTCAATGAAGACTATGACAAATCGATCAAGGTAAGGCTGGAAGATTATGTTCATGAAACTCATGAACACTTATAGAGTGTTGGTTATGCCAAAAGGCATAACCAAGAACTCATTGTGGCCATACCGACACCTGATTTCCGTCTTCTGCACATCCTTGTCTCGAACTCTGAGCTAATGATAGCCGGACCTGAGGTCTATCTTTGAGAACCATTGTGCTCCCTTGAGCTGATCAAAGAGGTAGTCTATCCTCGGGAGTGGATACTTGTTCTTTACGATATCCTAATTCAAGAAATGGTATCCGACACATAGTCGTAAGCTCTCGCCTACCTTCTTGGAGAATAAAATCAGAGAAGCCCAGGGTGAAACACTAGGTTGGATTAATCACTTCTCCATCAAGTCCTCCAACTATACCCAAAGCTCACGAAGCTCAGTGGGAGCCATCTGATATGCTGGAGATGATATCAGATATTTCCAAGGGTACAATTCAATATATAAATCTACCTCTCTGCGAGGAGGTAGTCATATAACATCGTCAGGAAAAACATCCGCATACTAATCCACCACAACAAGAAAACTCTGACTCCACACATCAACTACTCCTAGGATGAGACAAGACAAATAATGGGTGATCAGCTTCCCTCTCCTCTGCGTAAGTCCATCTTATGCTGTAGAGGCTCCCCTCTCGCCGGTGAAGGTGAACCTACTCCCATCTATGCGGACACACCACACTTTGCGCCTAATACAGTCAATCTAGGCATGGACTATAGATTACCAGTCCATACCCAATATGAGGTTGTAAGGCCTTGGCGCCACTACAAGAAGATCCTAGATAAAGCTCTCCCCTCCTAGAGTATGCTCACACTACCGGCACCAGTGAGTAATTGTCGTGTCTGCTACCATAAGAGTCTCAAGACATAAGGATCGAGCCAACAACTCCGTCGGAATCTCCGAGCTCCGAACAAGGGTAGCGGCAATAAAATAATGACTCACTCACGTGTCTATAAGAACTGCAGCAAGGGTGGAGTAGACACAAATAGTAACTTGAATCATCTCTGGTGCACTGTGGTCGTAGGACTTGACTTCCTGGAGCTGAGTCTTCCCCCATCTTCCAACTCCCTATGGTTGGGCTGGTCCTCCTAGTGGTGGTGGTGGTAGAGCCTCGAAGCGTCATCCACCACCTTCTGCTCGGCCAGCTCCTCTGCCTCATCCGCCAGCTCCCTGTGGACAACCATGGTCAAGCCTCTCCCTCTACCTGGGTGGTCCCTCAACTGTCTGTTGCTCCTCTGTATGGCGGGTCGGGCAGTCATGAGCCCATTGGCCCTGCCCACCGCATGCATAGCACTACCTACCTCTCGTATTACTGGCTCTGCTGCATGTACCCCACACCTCTGAAACAGTATCCGGAGGTCGCCCACCTGATGGCCTTGTTCACTTGGTCCTCTGCTACATCTGTCTACTATCGGCTGCAAAAGACTCCGCTGCGTGTCGCCCTGCATTAGGTCTTTCTGCTGGCATAGGCTCAGCAAGGAATCTCTCCACGGGAAGGGCTCACTCTAGTACTCCTGCCTACATCGGAATGCTGAGGGAGATCATCAAATCCCTGATCTCATGCCTCAGTCCCTGCTCAAAGGCTCGGGATCGAAAGAATGGGTCTCGTACCATGTCTGTGGAGTAGCGCGAGAGGTTGGTAAACCTCGCCGAGTACTGGTATACTATCATGCTGCCCTACCAAAACTGTAGTAACTTTTGGATGCGCACCGTGTGGAGGGTGGCTAGAATGAACTCCAATCAGAAGAGGCTCTCGAAGTCTGTCCAAATTATAGATGCTTCGCCGTGACCCTAGAGCATTAGGCTCCACCATATACCTGCTTATGCATGTAGGAGACTCACCACAAGGATCGCCATAAGATCGACTGGTGTCCCTACCAATATGAAGACTCGAGCGATAGCCTCCACCTAATAATTGGCTACCTAAGGGTCCGTCTCTCTACAGAACCTGGGCAACCTCTATCACTGAAACTCGTGCAGCGCACTGCGGCGGCGTGCACCCTCCGCTGCAGGGGATGGTGGTATCGGTGGCCAAGAACGTAGAGGAACCGTCTGTGCCTCTGCTGTAATGGGTCACTACACTGAGGCCTCGTCGCTTGGTCGGCTGCCATCCCGCAAAATGATCAGAACCCTAGCTAGCTGCCTTCGTGGGGCCATCTTGAAAGAAACAAGTATGCCACGATCAAACAATATACCCGGTGAGCTGACACAAGGTAACTACAAATAAAATGTTTGAAACACACATGCAATCAATGTTTTCGTGCACTGAGTCGGAAATCAGAAGTCCGGGTCCTGGTGTATGGATACGTCGGTCGTCGCACCAACACTGGACTCCCTAGACTAATAACCATACTCCATACGCTTAACACTATTTCTTCATAGAATGAAAATATTAGAGTCTTGATTTCTCCAGTAGAACCGACTCCTCTGATACAAATTTTTCACGACCCGTCCTCGTGGCCCATGTCGTAACTACCCCAAGCCCACCTTCCATAGGCCAGGGGCTAGTGACTAGCACCAAAGGCGTAAATCCCAATAAAAGGGAAGGAATTGCCTTTATATATGTAAACAAACACATCAATGAACGTAAACTAAAGTAAACACTAAGTAAACTTAGTACAATAGTAAGTGCTGAAAAGTAAATGGGCCAGAATACAAACCCAACTGAATGAAAAGTACAACTAAAAATAAAGTATAGCAGCAGTGATGTTAATCAGCAACCACTGATTCTTCCTCTGTCTATCCCTCCTGAAGGGTGGGTACGGATGGTCTCCTCATCTCCTCGTGTCTGGTCGTCCACTCCGTGTACGTCTCGCTAAGTGGTACACTTCCAAGTACAGTCCCACTCCACAAGACTCCACCTCGATCAGTGATGTTTGTCGTCTGCATCCAACACAATGTAGTGTGGGCATATCCCGTGTAGGGGTGAGTATACGATACTCATTAGGGACCTCGAGACCCTTGATGGTCTCCCAAAAACCAAAAAGGATAAACTAAAAAGGAAAGATACTAACACAATATTTCAACAAACTATACTTAGGTATATTCCCATACATATACCTAAGTCATCAATTCCAGTTCGTATCCAACTCACGAGCCCAAGAACAACCCAGTCCACACAAGAAAGCACAACCCATTCCACATAGGAATGAAAGTCAATCACATCGATGATAATGATTGAAAGTCATGACACAGCTCACACAGGTATACTACTCACGAAGAGGGCTGGAGATTATAGATGTAGACTCTGAATCATCTTCCCTACCGAACCCATGTAGGATCTGTGTATTGAATTCGTCGCTATCAAACCCACGTAGGATCGATGTATAATAACCATCGCTGTTGAACCCACGTAGGATCCAAGTACAGTCGTCATCACTGCCGAACCCACGGAGGATCCATGTACAGTTGTCCTCACTGCCGAACCCACGTAGGATCCCTGTACAGTCATCATCGTCGTCGTAGTCGCAGCCAGCTCTATGGTTCCCACACACATCACGCTCGATTCCGGGAGGGTCTGCTCCTCGAGCCAAGGGGTTCAATACATCAAATTTCACGAATTCCAAGGTTTATGTATCCCGAAGTTCTGTCTCATCAAAAGGAACTCAACGCAACAGATGGCGCGTCAATCGAACGCCCGATCTGAGAGATATTGGCTTTTTCTTTCAAGGGGCCTGGTTAGAAATACAATTGTTTCCAACCCGGTTGATATCCTTAGTCATCCAAAACTCACTTAGAGTATCGCAGATGAACCTTCTCGTCGAAAGGGTCCTAGTGTCGCATACTGCACGTCGATCGGACTTGCGGTCTTTGAGTTATTCCCGTTTAAGTGAAAAATGGGCTCATCCCGTTTATCCCAGTGGGCCGACAGGTCGGGTTGACCTAGTTTGATGGGTCTGATCCGGCAGGGGTGTCGGACCGGTCCGAAGACAAGCACATCTCATCCCGAAGGGGCGTGGCCCGGCCCAATGTGGCGTGGCCCGACGGGGCGCAGCCCGGCCCGGTGCGTCCCGGCTGACCGAGCGGGTTCTAGGGGGGCGCCCTCCCACCCCATGTTTTCTACACCGGCAGTGCCACCCTTCCCCAAACCGGCCGGTCCTTTATGCACACGGTCTGCATGGGTGGGCCGCTGGTCTTCAAGTGCAGCGCCCTCCTGGGGCCGCGGTCTAGCTCTGCCCGGCCGGCCAGTTCCTCCGCCGAAACAGCCTGTGTAGGGGGTCGTGGTTCTTCCCGCACAACTGGCACGATGGTACCGGTCCCCTTTACCACGTTCCCGACATGGCACGACGATGACGCGCTTCCTCCGCCATCAATTTTCAATTCTAAATTAATAGATGAGAACAACGGAGGGTTGTCGAGTTGTGTTTGTTCCACCCACACCCTCCGCATAAAACGATAGCATTCAGTCATATATAACAATGATTTCCAATGATAATGGGGTACGTATACATCCACTTTAAAGAATAAACCCCTACCTCAGCAAAAGATATCAAACATCGGGCATCGTAGAAGATGACATCTGGGGTGAGGTTCTATAAGCGACGACGGAATATGCCCGAGGAGGAAGCGGTGTCTCCCCTTTTGTCACGGAGAGAGGATTATAAGTTGAGACTTCATTAGCGGGATCCTGCATTGGTGTATCCACAATTGTCGCGGAGGAATTAGGGGATGGATAATCCAGGGTCGCCGAGTCGATGTTATTCGTCGGAGAGTTGGCGTTCTTCAATATAAGAGATTAAGCATTCTTCAAAACTCAAGAGCTTTCTCCCAAAAATCTTAACACAACAAGACAACCAAAAAATTATACTTGTCCTTGTTTTATTTAATCATAACAAGCATTAAAAATACAAATTCAAACACTTAATTAATTAATGAAAGAGTTTCAATTAATTAATTAAGGTGTGTGTGTTGGAATGTTTTAATGAAGTGAAAGGGAGAGAGGAAAGATCCACATTAAATTATGGAAGTTGTCAAGTTTAAAGGGGGAGTTTTATAAGAGTTGAGAGAGAGTTATGGGAATGTGAAAGGTTAGGTCTCATGAGGGCCCCACCTCACAAATATCCTTACATGGGTAGTTAGAAGCTTGTGGGTCCCATCTCAACTCCCCCATGTAGGATATAACAACTTAAGATATTAAAATAAAATTTTCCCACAATTTTATTTCTTTCTCATTTAATCCTCAAATTTCAACTTCACCTCCCGAGAAAATGAATCTACTATAAAAGTTCTCTTAAGTAATTACTGGAGCTGCGAGTTCATCTGTGCCCTCAGATTTCAATTTCGAGCATTAGTTCAATAGATAGAAAAACCCGCTCATTCGTTCCCTGAATGTACCCAAGCTAAATATCGGAAATTGATTTCGGGCGCACCGGGCCTCGGAATCAAGTCCCATCAGAAGCCACAGACACGCAAAATTGAAAAGTATTTATGAAAAAAAAACTCCTTGAAATTTCTGGGTTTTTATAACATGATTATATAAAAACATCATTATATCCTATATGATGATATTTTTAAGGTTAAGGTTTCAACATACAGTATCACACACTTCTATTAAATGTGTTATGAAACCATCATTCCTATCAACGACTTTTCAATCGTCATCTCTGTTTATTCCCTATAGTTTGTGTGTAGTCCCTCTAGCCCTAGGAGTTGTTTTTCGATCTCCATTACTTCGGCGGTATCTAGTTGGATCAGTGATATCAAGTATCTCTTCTACTTAAATGGGGTACATGTGCATACTTGGTTTATCCACTCACCTGATTATCATCCTTAGGTGTTTTCTTGTTCATTTTTATAGACCTTTTGTTGTTTTCCTGGTTTTCTAGTGGCAGTGATGCATTTTTCATCAAGGATTTTTAGTGATTGGTTTTTATTTTCATAAATAGATTGGATTTTTTTGTTTTGGTTAAGTTCGGTTCATAGTTGATTTGTGTTAGCTATTGGTGGATCTAGTGATGTTGTGCTTGTCGGCTTTATTCTGGTTGATTGTGGTGAGGAGGAGTTGGGGAAGGTGGTAAGATATAACATGGTGAAACCTAGAGGTGATGACATTTGGATTTTTAGGATATAGTGATAGTGCTAGCCTCCTTGGGTCAATCATGCTCAAAAAATTGAGTTTTAATTTTGAAATTGAATTTGGAATATAGTTTTTTAAGTTGAATTTGTTTTTAGCATTTGGTTTTTGTAGCCTCTCACATAACCCTTAAAAGTTATTTTTTCTAAAAAATCTAAAAAAAAGATAGATTGGTGTTGTGTACAATGAATTATAACCTCATAAATTAAGGTCATTCATTTTTCTATTACCCCATTTCATGGTTGAAATAATTTGGTATTCATAGTTTGTATATGATATATATGATATTTATGAGGTTATTGTGTTTATATAATTATTATATCTCACATTCCATCATGCATTCCATTTTTTGGGAATATGATTGCTTTGTCCATGAGTTCAAAGGACTACCGCCTTGCAATGTGATGTGATAGGTACATTATTTACATTTATTATGTTAAGGATGGGTTAAATAAATATCAGTGATATAAATGAAATATAAATTATACTATAATTGTAATATATATATATATATATAATTTACATTTCTTTCTTAAATAGCATAAGAAAAAGGAAACATTGTTCATGCATATGTATGACATACTATATCTATAAATGTTGTATTTCGTTTACTATAAAAAAATTATTGATTAATAAAAATATATATAATGAATATATATTTTATTTGCATAATTTTTACATTTTTTAAATTACCAAATAACAAACTAATTAAGGGGAACAAAATCAATAATGAGTCAAAACATACTTGAAAACGGGAAAATTATCACCTGAAACAATATTTATAATGAAATATTGTTAATCAATGGGTAATTAGAAATTATAAAAGGAAAATATATGATATCATAAATAGTAATATGATTATATTATAAGTTTATTAAAAGAATGAAACATATATACACATTTTTAATGAAATTATGTCCCAAAGGAAAGCATGTGGTGAGGGATTACATCTCAAATTCATTTCATTGAGGCATATTGTATTATTTTGCACCTAATTTAATTTTCTTGGTGTATATACTACACCTTTTACAAGTAATATCATTAATATATAATATTAAACATATTTGTAATTTTAATTTTCATTATATCATTTAATGTAATTGTAATTAAAATTTATCATGTAGTAATGGAATTCTAAACTCAATTTACACTCATTAAGTTGAACTTCTACTTTGTAGATTATGTCATGATAAGATTCTGTGGGTAATGAATTTTGAATAATATATTATTTAATTCCATATTCGTTATGGGTATTAAAAGTAGATACTCCTAGTAAATTAATTCATTAATTATCACTTTAATGTTTTGATAATTTAAGGGGTTTATTTCACAATTTCATTTTAATTGAGATTTTTTATTCTTGAATATCAGTTGAAGGAAATTACCTGACTGTTCCCAAATAAATTCTTCCATTTTATTCTTGTATTATTCTAATGTTAATTTTTTGTGTTATAGTATCATTTTTTCAACCATTAGTTCTCAAACTGTTTTAGAATGTTTTTTAATGAAAACTCAGCTCCATTTTTCTCTTCAGTCAGAAATATGTTATCTCCCAAAATAATTCCATCTAAAAATGTTTTCAATTTTTTTGACCTTTAAAATATGATTTAATTTAATTTTCACCAATTTATACACTTTAATAAATGTTTTAAATTGATTCTATGTCATTTTAAAAATAATTACCATAGAGAATTTTCTAAAAAAGGGAAAGGAAATGTTGTTTTGACATATACAAGATAATTTTTTTTCAAAAGTCACGACCAATCTTATGTTTTAAATATTAATATAAATGCTTTAATTTTTCTTTTAATGTAACATATTATAAAATATTATCTGAAAATTTAGTTTTTATTATTTATTTTAAATGAAAATGATTTCCAAAATGTTTTTCAAAATGAAAATGGTACTTTTCTCAAAAAAAAATTTAAACTTATATTTTCACATTTATATTCTTTAATAAATACAACCCATTATATTTAGTCCAATGGTTATATATTTTTTTGATTCCTTATTCAATAGATATATAGATAGATTATAATCACATCAACTATAGAAAGCAATGACACTGACTTTCTTGATTCATTTTTTTTCATTAATTATATATTGGATTATTCCCATTCCTATGGACATTATATTTAATTTAAATGGAAATACTATTAATCCTTGATTCATTTTCTTCTTGAAATGTATTAAATTCATACATATAGTTTCCCTTTTGACAGATAAATGATTATCTGGAGAAATGTTTAGGTATATGTATCCTTTACTCAATGTATATACTTTATGACATGTAAAATTGTTTACAAGATAAATTGATTATTAGATAAATGATAATTTATTTAGATAGGTATGAAATGTTTTAGAGGACATTTAATGTATTCCACTTGATGAATTGGTAGTCTTGTGAGATAAAATCAGTAGGAAATAAGACCCTTCGTGTTTATATAATTGATGTTTTAAATAGATTTGAGGATGGATATTGAAAAAAAGTGTCTTATGAATGTTATTGACAAAAATAAAATGGCTTTTTACACAGAATTTCTTCAAACATCTTGAAGATATATCTTGATGGTGAATGTATCATGTGATTACGAAACATGATTTCCATTAATTATGAATATCCTTTATTCAAATTCAATTTTCATTATCAACTATATTTTGAACATGATATTATCTTCAAATGAATTTCATTTTCATTTTATTTATTAAATGGAATATGTTTTCAGTTATTTTACTTTCCATAGTTATTATGATTTGTCTTACCATGATATTCATGTAATTAAAATGGAATTTTTGTTCAATTATTTACCAGTTCATATTGATTATTATTATTGATTCTTGATATATTCCAATGTACTTAACCCTTACAAAACATTTAATCTGACAATTATTTTTCTTTTTTTTTTCTACAAGATTCAATTTATATTTTTTGTCCCTGATATGCACAGATACATTTGATACTATATGTTATTCTCAAAAAATTAATGTTTTAATTTTTTATTTAATTTTAATACAAGACACATGTATGTATCTATTTTTTCATGACTACTAAACTATTTGGTCATTTGAGACATGTTTCATTTTATCTTATTCCCATGTAATGAAGTAAGACACCGGCTCTAAGATGTGAGGTCTGAGACACTATAAAATAACTTCATTGAAATCAAAATTATAGAATGGAATATTCACAACCATTTTTTATAAAAATAAATCATATAATGGAAAGAGAAAAAAAAATATTGATAGTATTATGTTTTACTACTGTTGAATAAATATTAGAGATATTAATTACATATTTTGGTTAAAATATTTTTTGTACTATACTAGATTTATAGCTCTTTATTCCTTTTAATTCATCCTTCATGTTGGAAACCTATTTATTATCAATATGTTTATATCATAATTATAAAACCATTATCTCTAAATATTTATTAGAATAAAATTTATTATATGCCTATTCCATATAAAAAATCTAAATTACTGAATCACTTTATGATCCTACATCATTTGGGATCGTAAACTCTCCCCAATATACTTTGAGATTCTATTAGTAGTCATAAATATTTCTTCTTACCAGTATTATGATATTGGAATAACTTCTCTCTTCAATATATTATTCTGATCATTCTAGAACTACATCATTTATTTCTCATACTTAAGGAGTCTTAATAGTTGAATCTCTTCTTCAGAGCATTACTAACCTTCACCAACTAGTTATATATTACACTCACCCAATATTAAAATTAATTATCCAATATATTAACTCATTATAACTACATTACATCTTTTTCTGCAATCAACATTATCCTAATCCTAAATTTTTGTTTTAGTGAACTCAATTTCATCCTCTTCCATGTTTAGTTATTTTTAAAAGATACTCTATGTAAAGTTAACATTTTATATTTGATGATATTATAAGGGTTTTCATCCCATAATAAATAAAAAATGTCATTATCACTATTGTACATAAAGAATTAATCTTCTGAAATTTCTATAAAACCCTTAGATTTTATGAATTATGTCTCTTTAAATAAAATTAATTTATTTGATAAGAGTCTTTACATCAAAAATAAAGTTTAAATAAACTGTTGCATACAAATGAAATTTTATTATGGGATAGTTATCATGTATACATTAGAATGGTGAGTTTTAATAGGATTAACCACAATATTGAAAATTAGTAAAAAAAATTATGAGAAAATATTTATATATTCACAGGAAATATGTTCTCAATTTAAATTAAATATATTAGATTCTTAAATAATATGATTTCTCCAAATGTGTATTTTATTATATTTTATTCTCATATATTATAACTAACTTATTTAAATTTTAGATATATAATTTTATAAAAATGGATTTCATTTTTGAAATTAGAATATCCAAATTTTCTTTGGATGAATATATCATATTTTTTGAAATGAAAGATTTTTTTACAAGGTTACAAATAATGATGTTTCAAATACTATTAGTTATTTTCAATAAATCATGTAATTGAAAAAACTCATTGTATTTTTAATTAAATAATATGTTATATATGATTAATTTTATTTATAATAATATAATTATTTTTATTTTTAATTAATAATTTCTAGGAATTTAGTATAATTTATTATCTATTTTTGAAAATACATTTTCATAAAAATGGGTGTTCATTGTATTTTATGTATTTCATTTAAATTTGATTTCTTCATCTAGTTGGAAATAAAATATTAAAAATATATTTTGTAATTTAAATTAGTATTTCCTAATATTTTAAATAGTTTACTTCTATTTTTCCATTATGAATAGTAAATACAGTAAATACTGTACACCTTAGTTTGGGTAAATAAATTAATTATATTAAAAACTAATATTATAAGGATTAAAATTAATTCAATATCTGACCATTATTTTATTAGATGAGTTTTTATTTACAATAATAATCCAATCATAGAAAATGTGTGCATTTGTTTCTATTTATCATTTATTTGAATTATTATAATACATAAGTAACAGGTAAAATAAAATTCTCACTCTCAAGATTTTAATTTATATATAATTTTATTACAAGGATAAAATAGGGTATATTTTATTACAAATATTTATTATAATGATAAATGATTATTCTATCCTAGTACATTATATTTAATTGTTAGTTATTGAATAATTACATATTATTCCAACACAAAACAGACACAATATTTATTTAATTAGTATGAAAATTGAATTATTGATTACTAAATCATAATTATAAAACAAAATTAGGGAATTATTATTATAAATGATGTTTTGTTGAATATAAAATAATAGTTTTGTTTTAAATGACCATATTTTAATTCAATATTTTTCTATGTCTCTAGTTTCAAATAAAATGAGTATTGTCAAAATGACATTAATCTTATTTTCAAAAATTAATATCCAACAATATTAATTAAAATTAAAAAGAATATATTTTTCTTATTGTATGGTATATGGTTGAAAATGATAAATATGATAAATTTTTTATTTCATTTTCTTTAATGGTAAAACACTGGAATTTTCATGGTCAAAAAACTCTTGATATTGTGGTAATAATCAAAAGGGTTAGCGGGAGTTAAAATTAAGTGTGACGTGTTAAAACATAAATTAAAATTTGTTAAATATTTTTTTATAAATGTATTTCTACCTGTATTATTCATATCTCTAAATTAATCCAATTTTGAGACACATGAAATTGAAAATTAATAAAAATTAATTAAATAAAATATTTGACTACAATGGTTCCCTTATCCCCACTGATAAAAGGACACCCTATCTCTAGATTCAAAAATCCCAACCCAATTCTATTCTATAATTCAATATAATCTATGTAAATGTTTTGGTATTCTTAAAATACCATCCCAATACTACTTAATAAGGCATTAAAATGAGGTTTACTAAAGAATAGGTAATCATCCAACCCATTGTATTTCAATAAATTTTCTCTTCTACTTCATATAAAAAATATTATTCATCATAAAATAAAAATTTTTGAAATGTAAATATCCAAAATAAATTGTGATTATGGAACCACTATTATTCTCCCCACTTCCCATAAAATATAAATTAAATGTGCTAACTCATGGATATATCTAGATTACCACATCAACATAACAATATAATTCATTTTTCATCACCATCATTCATAGATGGTTATTATAAAAATTTTAATGATAATATATGCAATTTATGTCGTAATAATGTTTTTTGATTTATAATATCATATCCACCTTTTTACCATCTCATTATTTAAAAATTGATTACGGCACTCATGTGTACTTGTGGACTACCACTTCCACAAATCAATGTGATTCGTCTGTAATTTAATCTTTATGAAAATGATAATAAGGCTATATTTATTGAAAATATATCATATATATGATATAAAAATGAATCTATTTTGTTTTATTTGTATTTAATTTTTTTATTTAAAAGATAAGTCAACATTCATGCATAAGTATGACCTACAATCTCTATGAAAAGTGTAATTAATTTATCTAGATCAATATTAAATGGATTTATTTATATATATATATGATATTAATATCATGATTATCATTCTATAGATTTTGAAACATTATTAATTTCACAAAGATCTAAACTAATAAAAAAATACTCATGAAAAATAAAAACATTAATACCCAAAACAATGATTTCAGTAATTAATTATTAAAAAACGTTTGATTGAAATGTTATAAATGTTTAATTTATGATATATTAATTTGGTAAGTGAGTCTTTTATAATCGTATAATAACTCAATTTTTTTATTAATTATTTTTAAATTACTTGTGAGGAAATATGAAATTAAGGCACGATATTTCTCTTACAATCTAATATTATTTAGCGATTGTTTGTGTTTGAATTTCCATTAAAAACACTAATATTATAATTATTAGATATCACACATTTATTATATTCCCCACTGTATATTAGTATAATTCTCATGTAATATTATCACATTCCTTTATTGGGGACATAAAATGATTTTGAATGTGATTTTGAATAAAAAAAGAGGTTATTTCTTCATTGGTTAACAATTTTTTTCATCCATGTAAATATTTTATAATAATGTCTTAAATATTACACTATGTTTTTTTAGAAATTTTTACCCATGAATGAAGTTTTATTAATTTTTTAAAATAAATATTCTATTAATTTTATAAATGAGGTATATTTGATGTTTTTTACCTAAAATGTAAATGCGATTTTTATTTAATGTACATTAAAAGAACAAAATTTCTTAATATCTTTATTAATCAATTATTTGAATATTACATTATATGTTTTCCTTGAACTTTTTAAAGAAGTTTTTTTATATTTGGGAAATTTTTATATTTTAATTTTATAATAAAATGTTAGTTTTCATAATAAGACTACCATTTATCATAAAGAGGAATTTTCAACTAAAAACACACGTTGATATTATTAGGGATGTGATCTTCTGATATAATCAATAGTATTTGTCTCTATGGTTTATAATGTTGAATTATTAATGTTTATTATTCTTGATTCATCACAGATAATTTGTGACTTATAATTCATTTAGAGAATAAATTATATTGATCAATAAAAATATATAGAATTCATAAGATGTGAAATTGATGGGTAGGACATAATTATATACTAGACGTTGATTCATCTATTGGTATTGTGAGACAAACACTATTCATTCTATATTAGATGTCAATTTATTTTACCTGTACCCATTTTTTAAGAATGTTTTCTTACTTGAATTTCCATGATAATAAGATTCATGTTATCTTGATTGAGTGGCCTTGATCATCAATGTACATAATTATTCATTTACTATATTAATAATTAAGTTATATTTATCCATGTTCTTGATTTTTTGATATTATAAAGGGATAATAATTCAAATAAAGTGTTTATTTAAGGGAATGTTGTTTTTGAATATCCACTCTTCAATGTTAATTATTCTTAATTTAATCATGGAAATTTAAAATGTATGTATCCCTCATGAAGAATATGATAAATCCAGTATTTTTTCATCATTTCCCAAGGTTTTTATGATCGATATCATTAATGATATCTGATTGAAATAATTTTTTCTAAGATATATTTTTTAAAATAGTTCAAATCCATTATGGGAACCATGTTTCTGTCTAGTATTATAATACAATAAAATTAATTGATCTAGTGTGGTGGGATTTTATATTTCTTATACCAATGAAATAAATTAATTCATTGATCTTTTATTCAAGATATGGGAATGATATAGTTTTAATTTGATAAAATTAATATGTACCTCGAGAACTAGATATTAAATAAATATATTTATCATGAGAAATATGGTAATCATTGATTGTAATTTTGAAATTTTCCCATTATAATTATTTTTAATGTAATAATATTTATGATGTTTATGATCTAAATATGCGTGTTTCATTGTTTTTTATAGTTCCTATCAAAATAAATGGAATCCACACCCAAATAATTTATAAGGTGATTCTCACTAAGAAAATCAATATAGATAGTGTTGGGACTGTTAATTTTATATCCATATTAGGGAAACTGACTCAAGAAATGAAAAATTACATTTCCTGTATGGAACATTCAATTTCACCATAGAATGATTCCCATTTGTGTGATCAGTTTTGTTTGAAAAAAGCCTCCATATTTTAATGAACATACTAATCCATTGGTAGTTGAACAATGGATTATGTCCCTCAAAATGATTTTTCTTGATTTGGTATATAATTAAATTCACAAAGTTATTATGGAAATTTATTTTTTGATTGTATATTCCACTGAATGGTGGATAATGATGTAAAAAATTGAAGTTTTTGTTGCAAAAATTAATGAATTAAGATCATGTAATATTATATTTTTCATGGAATACTTACCTCGAGAATAACAAGCTAATGTGGGGAGGAATTTCTAAAATTTAAATAATATGGTATAATAATGTGTGGTAGAGTATGAGGATAACTATATAATATTATTTAAGGAGTATCTAGTCTACATATGAAATCAAAATTGAAAGATTAACCATTTTCTTGATGAGCATAAATTGTGTCTCTAAATTTAACACCCTAAGTCTTTCTAAATTATTATTTCTAATTAAATAAATTTCATTGACAGATTTTATGGTAGAAAACATTAATATAGTATTTCATTTAAAACATTTTCATGTATTAATTATACCACATGCAACACTGGGATAGATTGCATTACACGCGATCCAGAGTTTTAATAAAACCATGAAATGTCATAAATATTATACACACATTACTATTATAACCAAGTTGTTAGACAAATAAGTATGAATAAAAATAACTACATATTAAATATTAAGTACAATGGTCATATATAAATAAAATATATTGATAAAAATACTTAATTTTTTGTTATTGTTTTATGTTATAAATATAATATTTTCACAAAAATAATTATTTTTATTTATTTTTGTGAAAAATAGTAAAATTAATATATAAAACTATTAGAAAGTTAATTTTATAAAAAAATTGAAATCGTTATTTTAAAATTAACTTATATTATGTTTTTCTTTCTGGAATGTTTTGATTTTTGATGAATAGTGAGAAATACTTATTTTTAATTGAAAAATCTCTTTCATTTAGGTAATATATAATGATATGTTATAAAATAAGTTTATTTTAATGTAAAATTTGTTTAATTATAAATCCATAAATCCAAATTTGGTCATTTTAATTAGTTTCACATATAATTTTTATATAAAAACATTGTAAAATATTGAGCATTTTCTCTTTAAAAACTCAGTTTCTCATTGCGTTTTCATAATAAAAATAAAAATAATTATTCCCATTTTTTGGATAGGAATTTTGAAAAATTGATTACATTTTAGGAACCATAATAATTTATATAGTATAATAATTTCAAATTATTTTCTTACCAAAATTATTAGTGAATTCACTAACAATAAATTTCCATGTTTAAGGTAAAAATGGATGTATCCATGATTAAACTAAATATATAATGGTAAAAATGACTTATACCCTTCTATAAAATTTCATTTATTCCCATTGTTTCACCATTGAACCTATAATATTTTCTAATGACCCATTATAGATCCTTTTTACAAATTAAAAACTATGGAGCACTCAATTCCTTTCAAGAATACCTATTGTGTACCATCCCCCACTTATTTAAGTCCACCCTATCTTTTCTTGTCTTAGAACCTACAAAACAATTTGTTTTATACAATAAATATCAAAATAATATCCAAAAAACCCTCCCATCATTTAAAATTATTAATTTTCACATAAATATATACTAGTGATTGTTTTAGTGGAAACATAAGGACGGTTCCTGAATAAGAGGTAATGCTCACCAATGAGTTCTTTTATTTTATATATTCCTCTAGATCCATAATTTTTTATTATATCATTATTATATAATAAAATAAATATTCTATATATAACAATATTATTTTATATAATTTTAATTACCTAGAACCATGTCTATTTCTATCAAATGGGTTGTAAAATCATTTTTTCTATCTACAAGAGACAACCGCCTCACAAACCGATGTAATTATGTTTTCCTTCACAACCTCTCATAGCATGAAAAAGTGATGGATTTTTTTATTATATATATGATAATAATATTCATTGTTAATTATTATATAACACATACAATAATTATTTCTATTTTATGGGATACGGTTACATCCCTTCTGTGTATGGAAAACCATTGCATCATAAAGCTATGTGATTTGTTCACACCTTACAAGGAATTTATTATGAATGGATTTAAAAAAAATATGTGATATATATTAAATAAACACGATTTTGGAATGAAAATATATATCATTTAATTTTGTTTTTATTGATCCAACATGAAAATGGAAACCATGTTAATGCATATGTACAACCTACCATCTCTATGAATGGTGTATTTATTTTTCAATCACTAAATTTTATAAATTTCAATAAATAAATATACAATTAATATATAAGATATTTACATAGTGGATAAAATTATTCATATGATTAAAAAATGACCAAATTAAGTGGTTCAAAAATAACAAATCAAGAAATGTACAAAAAAACAAATTAGTTATTGCTAGTAACATGACTTTAACATATAAATGTTAAAAAATGTGTAATTAAATGTAATAATAATATCATATATTGTATGATATATATGAATATGGTTCTGCTATATATTATTAATAGACTTATATTTATTATAATGTAGTTTTTAGCACGTATGTTGGAAATCAAGACTTTAGGTAAGAGATTTTTTTTAGTTTTCCTTATTTGAGGAATGTGTTATATTATGAACCAATACTATTTCAAAAGGTGTATATTAAACCCATATGGAATATAATATCATGAATTTATTTATAATCATGATATTTAATGTTATAATTGATGTTATTCTTTCTTGGGTAACATGATTCCATGTTAACAATGCGGCAATGATTTAATCATACATTCTCATTATTTTCCATGATTATTTATGATAATGTTTCTATGATGAAATATTTTCATCAATTTATGAATAAAATAATAACCTTTATAATCCTCTAGTAATTCATGATATTTTTTGAAAATATTATCATTTATCAACTCTTTCTTACCAGTGCTAATTCTGAATGTGTTTTCAAGAAAATACAACTTTATTTCTCTCTATGGTTGGAAATATGTTATTTTTAACAATGTTTTCTAAATAAATGCCTTCATAAATTTTTCATTAGTCTCTTAATTATTTATTTACATCATTTTAAACCCTGATTTACTTTTAGAAAATATATTTTGAATGTATCATTTATTTAATTTTCTAAATAATTATCATTTGGAATTTACCAAAAATCTGATATAATATTTGTTTAAATTTATAAGGAAATAATGAAATATCTAATCATCACTGCCAATATTTTATTTGAAAACACTTTTATATGTTTTATTGGGTTTTTAAATTAAATTGATCTTATAAATTTTATTCCTTCTAATTAGTTTTTTTAATTGAAAATGATATTTTTAACATGAAATGTTTTAAATAATTAACCAAAATCATTTTGGCTAAGATCTCATATATTGATGATACATATTCCTTTCCAGGAAAATAATCTGATGATATCAATTGTATTACTTATCTTAATAGTTTCACTTTATGATGTCATATGTTTATGGATACCTTTTTTCTTCCAGGGGTTATACTATGAAGAAATTATTTTGAAACCCACTTCTTTTCATGGGAAATGTTATGATGAAGTGATTAGGAATCCTTATTCATTTTAATTTGTTTTCATATGATGGATTATATATTGTATTTATTTAATTTCATGGATTGTGATATGATAAATTATTATGATCTTGTGGAACACATAAATATGTTTTTCATTATGTGATTAGTGGGACCTATATCTCTCTCAAATGCATTGGGAAATGATTTATTTCTCATGAGAGAAACTAGGCAAATGCGAAGGGTGGAAAATGTTTTGTAACACACATTAACCATTATGATTGTCTTGTGACTGAATCCTGAATACTATAATGGGTTTGGGAGTGAACCCCATTAATAATATATCCTTGGAAAGGATTCTTTATTAATATGGAAATTATTTTATATGCTTCTATATTTATCGAAAATACATGTCTTATGCGAATATTATACACTTACAGCTTATGTTCTTTGATTATCATATGATTTATGTCTTCTGAACTACCAATATTTATTCAATGAATCAGGATTATGATCTATAATATCTACGTTATTAATTTAAAATTTTATGCCCATGTCTTAATACCCTTGTCCTCATGTCATGTTTATATATCTCCCTTAATTACACTTATTGAGAATCTGAGCTAACCCTTTATTATAGTTTTTTCCCAATTTTATGTTGAAATGAATTATGCATGAAATTTATAAGAAGTTTTAATGTTCTAAGTACCATATTATGAGATAATTTAACTTTTTATAGACTTGTGTTTATATTTATATGTTTCCAAAGGCACTAGACTACTATAGTCCAAAGACATGTTCTATTGTGATGTAATGAATATCCATCACAAATGATGTAATATATTTTTATCATAATCCCTGATAAATAAAATTAGTACCAAATTATATATTTATTTATAATTTGAAACTTGGATGTGAAAACCTTAGTTTAATCTCTATCGAAATTTGTAAGGATAAGTCTAAGGATGATTCAAACAATAGGAAAATGTACTAGAATTTATTTCAAGGAAAGAAAATGTGTTTTTCTTAAAATACATCCTTTTATGGATACATCTTGGGTGTGTGGATCTCTAAAATATGGTCCATGGTTAAAAAATCCATAAAACACTTCTTTTACCTAGAGACACTTAGGAAATTGTGTATAACAATCTTCAATGTGGTGCATCTAGTTTGATACTCCCATGGGATATGCTTTGAAAATTCTCAAAATATTTAAGAACCATCAGGAAGGGTTTAAATAAATGATGACTATGATTTACCTAGGATAAAGATATCATTTCATATATTTAATAATAATGACTCACTATTTAGACATCATATAAGTTATTTTTCATGATTATATGTTCCCCATTTGATTACTATTTCATGCATTATGCCATTTTTGTATTCAGTGGCTAAAACCTGAATGAACCACATTAATTCTTTGTTTAATGGAAATTAATAATATTTTTCACTTGAGAAACCAAATTTAATGGGATATATAATTCAAAATATTATTTATATCCTCATAAAACCCTCTTATGATATAAATCAAGATGTAATTCCAAATTAAGTAATGATGGAACACCATTATATTGAGTCTTTAATGATACAACATCTAACATTATTTAATTAGAATTACTGATCTATTAGTTTATAAGAGATTGATCAGTTCAAATAAAAATATATTTTAACTTCTCTAGTGTTTAGACCATGAAAAAATCATTTTTATGTCTACCATTTGGGATTTAATGAAGATTAGTGGTAGAATTATTTCAAAAATAGGAGGAAACAGAATGAAATTGACTCCATGGAAATGGAAGAATTCAATAACATGTTTTCAATAAGTATATTCCTTAATTTATTAATATTACGATGGAGAGAGTTCCTTGAGTTAATGAAAAATAATGATGACTTAGTTGGTACCTATGATAAAAATATTAACTGACTTTCAAGGTTCACTTTTGGTATTATCATCTAACCAGAATGTAAGGATGGTGAATTAATTAGTGTATTCAAAAAATGTTTTCAAATAGTGTTATCAATAAGATACTTCAGTACATATAATGATATTTTTTGATGTATTTCTATGGTTGAAATTGTGGTAGGAGTTGAGTATCAATCTCTTGGTTTTATGAAGAAAAACAATACATATTTCAAAGAGAATTTAAAAACCATGCATATAATAAGATGATATTTCATTTTTTCTCAATATGTTAGATGATGCAAGGAGTAAATCATATTAAATGGGATCATAATATTTTTTATTATGGATTGGAAGGTCATCGGGAAATTTATTTTTGACATGATGGAAAGAAGTTAGAAGACAATGAAAATATATATAAAACTACACAAAAATTATCCAACATGCTTTGGTGTTACAAATTCATAGATTATAGGAACTATTATTAATAGTGACCAAATATAAAGTTTAATACTAATGATTGACATTTTCAACCTCTTATGTTGAGAGACATAGGGAAATCCCATGTTATCACTATTTCTTATGAGGGGTGTAAAAATTTCATGGTGAAAGGTACTCTTATCAACCACACTAGAATAGATAATGCCTTATTTGACAATGTATTAACCCATTCATTCAATTCAAAATTATTTTTTAATTGTGTCAATATTCCACCGAAATTATTAGATGTATAAGTAGTAGTGATTCAGATATTGGTACACTAAACTTATATCAGGTATATGATTTTTGAATGCTTTATATTTCAGACAATGTTCCTTCTACAAATCTTATCATTCTTCCCATAGATTAATATGATGTCATATTATTCATGGATTAGCTTTGTCTACCTAAATCTTGCATAACGTTTTCATGGAAGTGATGTCTAGTTTGATATTCCAAAACAATCTACAAACATATATCAGTGTGATGGTATGATTGAACATTTGTTCGACATTAAATCCATTTTATAGGTATTAATTCCTATTCAGAAGGTGTGATTATATCAGATGCATGGGGAGAAAATTGAACTTGATGATATTTTTATTATATGAATTTTTTTTGATGTATTCCTAGATTAATTTACTAGTATTCCACAAAAACATGAAATTTATTTCTCAATAGAATGCATACCCTCTTCCACAATAATTTCTAATACTCCCAAAGGAATGACTCTAATTGGGTTGCAATAATTTAATAAGAAACTCTAGGAAAACCTCCAAAATGGAATTATTTTGACATGTCTTTCTCTTAATGCTACACATTTTATTTTTATAAAAATGATAGATGGATCACATCATATCTATATTAATTTTCAGAATAAGTAAAATATCACAGTTAATAAAAATTATCCTCTTCAATTTATTGAGGAATTTTATGTTCAACTATGAGGATATTAATACATTTATAAAAATTACATTCATTCTATATATCATCAATTCATTTTCACGAAATAGTATATACTAATGATTATATTCCATATATGTTGTGGGAACTAAAAATATATGTTATTGGATTCCGGTCTTACTAATTCCCCCATTTAATTTATGGATTTAATAATTATAGTATTCATAAATTACCTTGATCGACTTTTTTTCATCTTCATAGATGATATTATCATCTACTATAATAGTAAGTGAGAGCACAAATATTACTTTAGAATTGTACTCGAGACCCTAAATAAGGTGAAACTATATCAAAAATTTAAAAATTGTGAATTTTGGAAAAAAAATTATTCATTTGTGGGTCATATAATCTCAAGAGTGGGTATATCAGTTGATCCATCAAAGACATAGACTACTGAATTATTTCCTAGAACAACCATTGTGATTATGATCCATAGTTTCTTTTAATCTATGGATATTGTTAATGGTTTGTGTAGTATTTTATAATACTATCTAATCAATTGACCATGTAAACTCAGAAGGGTGTAATTTTTGTCTTGATAGATGGATGTGATGAAAATTTCAAGGAACTTAAGATAAGATTAGTAAGAAAATCTATGATTAAATTACTCTATAGTTGATAATGGATTATAATCAATAATGATGAATAAAATAAGGGATGTGGAATTTTTTTCATATAAAAAATAACATGGTTATAGATTATTCAACCAGAAAATATATGATTTTAAAAAAAATACCCACCATCTAATATATATTTAGATTCAATAATTTTATCATTAATAAAATGGGAGAATTATATTTATCGTGAAAAGTATGATATATATATATATCACGTATGATAAAATCATGTGTTCATATAGATGGATTTAAGTATTCTCTAATATATATGTTAGAGATGATTAAGGATCATGACTATACAATACATTACCACTCTGGGAAAGGGAATGTCATGGTCAATGCTTTGAGACGAAATGATAATGCTAGATTATAATGGAACACATTCCTTGGATACACACTTCCTAAAAAAAAATTCCCACTTTTCCTTAATGAAAAAATTTATAGAAATTCTTATTTACAATAGACTAAGAAATCTTAATTTATACCCCAAATATAGCATAGAAACTACATAGGGCCTCTTTGATTTTTCATTCTGTGATGATAGTTTGATTCATATTATATTAAAATTTACTCAAAATAGAAACATTCACCTTTTAATTATTCTCATATGGAAGCCCATCCAAATAATATCTTACCCAATATGTCCTATCAACTTCCAAAGAAATCACAAAGAATTGAAATATGATGAAACATCATGCTTTTTTCACTTAGATGATATACTACATCTGGTGAATGGAATCTTATTCCTTATTGTCCCTAAATGTTTTGGGATAGATGTTGCCAAAAAAAATTCCTCCACATCCTTCTATGAAAAATTCTCTTGTTATACAATTTAATCTAAATAGACCATAAAAATATTTGATTGTCTAAAAATAATTTGTAGCATGCTTAATCTACTTATCTATGGGTTTTTCTGTGTTTTTGATGAATTTATGGACCGACATGATCTATAACATAGATTCCAAAGGTCCACCATCTCTAGGGACTGTTGGGGGATTCTACATCTATACAAATATTTTCATCTTTGAAATTGATGAATTTTTGTGAAAAGTCTCCCTTACCTTATATCATGATAACCTTAGGAATCTATCGTAATGCTAAACATCCATATTACTCTGAATAGCTATAGGATGATCCAGTTCAACTGGGATTGGAGGGTTTTTATTTCTATTCTCCTTATTATCAACTTATTCACAATGAGGAGGCATTTTCTATTCAATAAAAACACTATCATTTTAACATTGGATAATAAAAAATTAAACCTAAATAGGATGCAACAAAAACCACATAATATGGTCTCTCTAAACATGCCTTGTCAGGTGAATTATTATAAAATAATATTTCATTATTTTTTCATTTATCAGTGATAAATTGAATTTGATTTCAATGCATTTCTAGGAAGGTATATCACATGGAATTTGTATGTCCCTATAATTAGAAATTTATTTCTAGATATATCATAATGTCCCTATCATAATGCATATTTACACATCTCAGGCCAAGCCAAGAAATGATTATTAATATTAAGAAATAAAACCATCATACCACATTTGAATCACCCCAATACATCTTTGAGTTTTTGGGTTTTCTCTTATATGTGGTTGGAGTAAGACCATGACCATTTTAAATAAAAATTCCCAAAAAATCATATCCTCTTTTCAACCATTCCTATATAGTAATATAATATAAAATAAAAAATGGATTATTATTATATCGCATTGTATCATCCCCAAATGTAGAACCCTATCACATGACTAAATCAGGTATGTAACTTGACCTTAAGAGTTACTCCTCATAAAAATAATGGTTTTTGAAAAATAGTGGGGTTTGGGAGAATATAGTGTGGAGACTATACCACATGATACATAATTATAAATCCAACTAAATAACAAAATATTACAGTGACAGGAATAAAAAAATGTACATTACATAATAGGAAGATAAAAGATGAACCAAGTAAATATAATTATAATCATTGTGATGTCATGATGGAATGTATCTATGTGTTAAAAAATATTAATACTTGAAAATACCATGATAACACAAATAAACTAACAAGACTGTAGTCCTAAAGCCAATTTGTGTTCCATCTTCAAGAAATAGCCCATCAATCAAGCAATAATAAGAAACATGGTCCTTCTCCCTTGTTCAAACATTCATCCTTGTAATCTTATCATGTACAAAAAAAATGTCCCATGTGGGTTTCTATTATAACTCATTATGTAAACACCACCATGTATAATAAAAAATCTGATAATAATTATTTTCAATAATGTGATAAACATGTGTATTAATTAAACAATTAATACAATATAAAAATCAAGATACTTCATCACCATGCCAGAATATCTCTAAGCATCTAGCACAACCATGCCTACTATAATCCCAAGTCCATGGAATAATCACAGAACTAGGTGAATCCCTATATGATTTATAACATAACCAAGAAATTTTTGTTAATAATTTAGTAATCCTATAAAATCCCTTCATATATGCATTTTAGCATCAAATAAAATCCCTTTATATAATAATTTCAGTATTCAAGAAATCATTGTATATAAATATTTCAAAATAAAACCCAACAAATTACATGTGGTAAGTAAAACATAGATAATATCATAATAAAAAATTATCATTTCTGAAAAAAAAACCATTTTTAATTCAATTACCCATTTCATTTATCAAGTTGGTATTAAACCCTTATCATGTGAGTGTACACAACCATATCATATAAAAAATCACCAGTCATTCCAACAAAATTTTAATCCATTTTTCTAGGGGAATATATCATAAAATATCATCTTAGGATTAATTTCATGGTAAATAAAATTTTTTAAAATCAATTATCCATTTCATTAGTTTTCTATGGGGGGATCACCCAATGGGTAATTCTAAGCTAGGTATTAACACCTTTGGATCCAAGGGATCCAAGGAGTACTCTAGATTGTAGAGTGCTTATTATACCTTGGAAAAAACGATATCATCTACATGAAACTAGGGGTATGGGAGTCAAAAATATTAATAGGTTCAGTGAATCCCTTCAAGATAATATTACCATGAACCTCATCAAAAAAATCAACAGAACTCAAATTACTTACATTAAGGTTTATGGAAGGATAAAAGAGTGAAACTTTGCCTATATAGACTATTCAATTTGGTCCACATTCAAATACTGCTACCAAACCATTATATAACCCTCTGTATAGATTCAAAATAAGAAATCTTCTTTATAAATATTTATTTACATTTGCAATTGACATCCTCTTATATATAATTTTCAACCTCATGATTCTTATTTTGATTATGAATTCACTCTTAATGGGTTTTTTTATATATCCCAAAAAAACCTATAGGGTGATAGTGATTATTTCATAAGTGGGAAAAAATTCCATCCTGATTAGACATTATAGTATCGGAACTAACTTGGAAAGTTATTCCAAATAACTAGTTATAGTAAAACCATTTTCTAGTGACTCATACAATAGTGTTGATCATATCTAAAATATTGAAAAATCATAGAACTGTACATCATGACTAACTTTAATCTAGATATAGGAAAAAATATAATACCTACTAATCAGTACATAATATCTATTTGTGTTTCTTATTATTACAGTTTTAATAAATAAAATTTGTATAGGGAGGATAAAAACCACTTCATTCCCAGTTTTATTAATTCTACATCATTTTATATGGAAATTCATGATCATTTTGATTTCTAGGTTTTGATCATGGTCCCTCCTAGAAGTGTAATTTCTCACCACACTAATGTCATGATATATTCTTAATGTTGAAATATTTTTCAAGTGGATGTTGTCGAGCAACAACATGTCATCTAGTTTGGATACAATGCTATGTTCCACAGTTAAACTACCTTTAACACTTCATAACCCCTAGAAAATTATTTCTATAAAATATTTGGATTAAATATAAAGTTCATATTGTGAAAATTATTTCTATTCTTTCTAGGTAATTATAATAATGGATATTTTTAGAAATAAAGACTTCTCATTGGAATTATTGAGGTTTTTTTCTAAACTCTCTTGAATAATTGGATAAAATTAAACACATATAGATCTATGAAAGGGAACCCATGTACCTTAAGGTGGTTCATTCTCTTACATTAACATAATAGAAGGGTTCTTGGAAACATCTATAGATAACTTGGAAAGACCTCATCACTTTATTAGTATAGTAAAGGCATTATTAATTTCATTTAACTAGAAACATTAAAAGTTGGAATAATTTAATGTGGGAAGGAAACTACACTATCATTGTTTAACACTTCAGAATGATATATTTCACCATTGATGGAGAATCACTACTCAAAGAATTGATTATGTAGAATAAATTATGGGCACTAATTTATTTTTCACACATGTTTATGAGGAGGTGAATTTGGTTTAGGATTGTCTCTCCAATAATAGAATTGGAATTAATCTCACCTCATATGATAATATCCCAACTGATTTTATCTTACTACATAAATGATATACTAATAAAATCCTATTATTAGAACATTTTTTTATGTTTTTTCTTAAATAAAGCCCTTAAAAATTTGGCTGGGGGACCCTATAAAAAAGTATAAAATTATAAACCTAAATTTTATTTGGAAATTTGTGAATGTGATTTCTTGTTTAAAGTTACTAGAATATGTAACATTTAAGGGTTAGTCCGTAAATTAACTATGCAAGATGGTTGAACTAAATGAAGAATATTTTGGAAGTAAAATCATTGAATCCACCCCATATCATCAAACCATTATTATATTCCTGGGAATTTAAAATAACATAAGAGAAAAATTTAAAAAATAATACATTTTAAAAATAATTGGAATAATTAGATCAAACATGAATTGAGTAATCCATGAATCTATGGAATATTATCAATGAAACAAATTAAAAAACATGGTGGGATCCTTTTCCATTACATGTAGTAACAACAACTATTAAAAGGTAATGGATTAAACAATGAAATGAAAAAACACTAGTGAATTTATCTTCTCAATAAAACTATGGAAATAATTTAGATGATGCAATTGAGATAAACCAATAAACAACCATATTTATCATCCACTAGAATAAAAAAATACAAACTCTTCTTTACATTCCTATAAATTACGGTATTAAATATCCTCCATTTAAATCAAATATTTAGAGAACAAATGGAGGTGCAATAGAGTTCCTAAAAAGTCATTTAGATCGTTAAATTACTTCCAAATGTTCATTTATTCTAGAACAATCCATGAATATCCATGAATGAAACTATTAATTTGCTAAAACAAATATGGTATGTGGTTAAATAGTCAATAATGGAATCCCTAGCTATTAATCTAATATAATGGTCCTTCAATGAGCATTACATCATGATCATAAAAAACTCATTTATATTTTATTATTATTTTATTTTTATACGTATAGAAAATAAATAATAAAATATTTAACACAAAACCTAAAATGTATAATTTAATTAAAATAATAATGCCTACTTTATAATTTAAATGTGTAAAAAATAATTCACAACTTTATTTAAAATAAATAAATATTTATATGGAAAAATTGGCTATGTAAATTAATAAACATTTATTTTTTTTCCAATACATCATGGATCATCATATGTGAATGGAAATTTATTCATAGTTAAATTAATTAATTGGCTAAATTGATATATTAAATAACTACATTATATTAAAATTTCTCATATGAAATAAAATAGGAATCAACAAATTAAGAATAACAAAATAGGGGCCAATTTGAATAAATCCTGACAAAGGATCTATAGACAATTCTAACAAAAAATTAAAAGGTAAAATATTTGAAAGGAATCTTATATACATTAAGTAAGATAATATAAATAGAATTTCTCACATATATATACACATAATGGATGATTATTTTCATCTCAATATAGGTGATCATGTTAATAATGATCAAAATAAATAATCAAATCCAAAATATTATTGTCATGTGTCCTAGATTTCATGATAATACAATATTCTAGATAATTATTTTTTAATTATAATCTCTATAAAATTACCATTGGAGTTATTTTTGGGTTTTTTCATGTTATTAATAATGTTGAAGGAATTTTTAAGATAACATATTTATTATTTTAAATCTCATATCATAATGAATGGTGAAATTTTGAGTGAGTCTTGAATGATTTATAAGAAATCAATTTTAAATTAGTTTTTAAATTTTTTCTATGACTGGATGTTTCAAAAAGTAATATAGAATCATTTTGGGCTTACTTAAGTATTTTTTTAGATCTATTTAAGGGTTATTATAAATCTGTATAAGGATAAATTTGGTTTGGGTAAGGCATATTGATGGTTGTATATATCATTGTAAATATTGACAACTAAATAATGATCATCGTATTGATAATATAAGATCATGACAAGGATAAATGGGTCTCTATATATGGTTTATTTTTTGTTTTCTTAATAATCATGATGTATCTGCATAAGGATATATTTATCAATGCGTTAGGTTCATTTTTATAAAAAGGAATCTATACAAGTATCATTTCCAAACTAAGTATTGATCATTTACATAGTGAATTTTTGTATTCTAAAAGCATTATGGGGGAATGGTCATAAGGAAACTCTATACTATAATATTAATATTTATGTTTTTATATCAACAAGCATTCACTTAAATCATAGATAACCTTATTAGGTCTACTGAATATTATCCATCAGAAAAAATAATTTTTAATTACATCTAAAATAAATGAAAATAAAAGATTTTTTAGGAATTTTTTTCTTATATGGGATATACATATTGTCTCTAAATTTTTTTTCATGCATGGGAGGGACCCATCATCTTTATAATGGTTCAATCTCCTAATACTTCATGATGAAAAAATGAATAAAAATAGAGGAAATTTAACATGAAAACACTAAAAACCTATAGTTGTAAGTAATATTACATTATTGGTATAAAATTACTTATTCTAATCATTATATAATAGCTTAGTAGTGATATGATATTAGATTCATACATATATAAAAATTTAAAAGTGAATATACAACATGAACATGTTACAGGAACATCAGTATCCCTTCCATAATATCCCTAAATATTATAAAATGTTGTCCTCTAGGTTTATTGGCTAATGGATAAAAATAATGGTGATATCAAATACATAGTAAGGGGTAGCATAGAAAAATTCTATCATAACATAAACATGTCACTTGTTATAAGGAATAAATAAACATCCTGAATCCAAAGTCAACTGAAACTGAGTGGAAAATATATCCATGTATAAAACTGGGAATAAACATTCCACATGGATCAAAAGATGTACTACATTTATGATGAAATGCATAATTTTAGATACATAATTTAATACCATAATCCAATACATCATTACAATATAAATAATTATCTTTCCATTAGATATATATCTTATAATTTGAAGCATAAAAAATACTAAAACATGACTATCTCACAAGACATACTGTTTTATCTAGGGGACATATACCGTTAGGCCCTAGTATTAAACTATTTAGGTCCATTACATTAAAAATATTTTAAAATTAATGTACAATTCATAATAAAAAATTCCATTAAAAATCATTTATATTCAGGCAATATAAAATTTAATTCTAATACTTTTTTACATGTCAATGAAAGTGGTGAAATGATCATAATCCATCTGGAAGAATAATGTGAATATTAAAAAAATAACAATTTAAATGATAAATAAATATCATAATTATAATAATGTCCTAGATAATGCCATTACATTCAACCATGTCAAATAAATGGATAACATGATCATTACCCATCTAGAGAAAGAATGTGGTTGGGAAAACAAAAAAAGTCCACCTCGCCAATAATCATTTTTATCTGAATCATGATGTAAAAACGTTCTCTAATTTTATCCATGTTAATAAAAGGGATAACATTATCATCACCAGTACTGATAAAGTTGAAATATGTTTAAACAATACATACTCGTATTTCCAATCATCAATTCTATTGGAATAAATGAATATAGAAGACTAATAATTTTCCCCATGTCATTAAAAGAGATAACAATATCATAATCCCTTCGAAAAATGATGTTGAATGATTAAAAAAACAAATACATGTTTCCAAAAATAATATATATTGGAATAGTTGAATATAAATCATCAATACATTTCACCATTCTAATAAAAGTGAAAACAAGATCATAACTCATCTAAAGAAATAAAGTGTATAGTTAATTCAAATATAGTAAACAAAAAACTATAGGGTATTAATAAGTTTAATAGATTTACCCTTACTAAAAAAATATATATTACAGATAAAATAATGGAATATTCAATGTGTTTCATAATTAGTAGATGATTGATTTTGAATTAAATAATTTTTACTAGTATGAGACCATATTATTGGAAAGAAAAATGCTTCATAAAGGATCATAAGGTGCATATGAATATTCCTAGTAATATGAACCAAGAGTGTCCAACCAGTTCTATATTATTAGGAACAATCATCATGAAAAATATGGTTGTTTATTAAATTATTTAACCAACCATTCTTCGTGTGATTACCCTTAGTTGAATCAATTCCACAACTGCATGAACATTCCTGTATAAAGATAGATTTTCCATTTCTCGATAATAAATACCATTAGATGAATTAGTTCCACAACTATATGAACTTTTCTGTATGAATATAGATTTTCCATTCCTAGAAAATCCATACCATAATTAAATTTATGAAAATGTGAATTATATGAATTATAAAGTCCATGGTAATGTATTTAATGACTAGAAACCTTATTTAAATATATAAAATGGTAGATAATCCTATAAAATTATAATCATGATGACATTATAATAATGGTTTTTAATTGAAAATGGAAAGGTAGAATGATAACATTTTTTTCATAATATAAATCTAGGAAAAGGATATAATTATAGAAGACAAGTATTCTTATAGTAACAACATATCAAATGAGTGAAATACCATGAAATTAGAATCATGAAAATTTCTAGTAATTTTATTAGATCAAAAAAATATTTCATAAAAATGTAGAAGAGGGATAGTAATCCCCTACCTTGATAAATAAATTTAGAAATATTATAAGGATGACATACATACATATGAACTCATTGGGATGAATTTAAAATTTTAGAGGGAAGATGAAATCATAATCACTACCTTTTGGGATGGAGTGGTAAGATATATTGGGTGGTATTGATTTCATTTTATATGGGAATGAGAGGGGATTTTTCGTGATAATGAATATTGTGTAGGGTTTAGGAATGTAATCACATAGTTATTAAGTGGTTTTTATGAATTTGGTGAATCATGTGGTGAAATGGTAGGAATAAAATATTGATATATCTTTTATTCATAAAAAGGATTTCTAGAAGGTATACATGAATATTAAATTATTAAAAAAATCAGGAAACGTCATTTAACCATTTTACCTATATTAATATTAATGAAAAATCCACCATGGTAATTATATCATTAAATATGTAATATCATTCTTTTTAAATAATATAGATGTTTCAATTTTTATTATTGGATCTACTCACCATTCTTCAATTTCTAAAACATGGAAAAATATCATTAAAAATAAAATATAATATATTGGAATAATAGTTTTTATGGTAAAATCATTTTATATAATTAGTGTTTGTTACTCTTATTTTATGATAATTTTTCTTGAATGAGTGCTTATATATATCTTTTCGGTGTTTAAATAACACATTAGAGTAATATAATAGTGTATATTAATCTAATATTTTTTTTTAAAAAAAAATCATATAACTCCTCTAAAATTAATTCAATGATGAAACCCATTTTTATTTTTTTACGGAAATTAATATTTATCCAATATAATTTATTTTTAGTGACAAAAAACAAGATTGGAATAGTGACATAAATTGGGCATAAAAATGTAATTATTAATTCCATTTTATTCAAATTAAATTAATATGTATAAGAAAAATTAATTAAAACATTTTCATATAGAAAACATTTTTTTAGAAAAAGCATATTTTTTGCCATAAAAATTCATTCTGGGTAAAACTATCAATAATCATGATATTAATGAATTATATTGGTTTATTATAAAAATTTTTAATGTTATTTGGATTTCAAATAAATTTGATTGAAAATTTTAAAAAAATAATATTTTAATAAAAAATAGCAAAATAATTTTCATTTATTATAAAGTACAACTTATGTTCATAAATTTTTTAACATACGTTTTATAATTTCAGAATATTATTTTTAAAAAGTATAGTTTTACACCTTAAAAAAATTTGACCATATATCATTTTTTATAAAAATCTTATCCTTTTTTATATATTAAAATATTTATAAAAGTCATAATTTTGTTTGAAAACATTTTTTCACTAATAAAATTAAAATAAACTATTTAAGGAAATTGCAAAAAAAACTTATTGAAAAAATACATAATTGAAAATATTTAAAATATTAATTTCTTTTCAAAAAATATAATTTTAGTATTAATACTTTAAACTTCTAAACATTTTCATGAATAAAGGCACATTAGAGTGCTCATTGTGAGATAGTTCAGGATATGATATTAACCTTCTACAGTAGGTTCACGTGTGTTATATTTATTGACATGAAAATACAGTGCAATAACATGTGATATTTTTTATTGTACAATTTTAGGTATGGGAATACCATCCCATGTATGAAATGGAAAATATCGTGAAGAGAAAAAGAAATCTGAAAATGATGTGATTATCAAGGCTAACCACGTATATGCAAATACATACATGGAAGAGGAAATGTCTTTATTTGAATGAATTCAAAGAGAATAAAGTGAATCTATAAAACCAAAATTATATATATATATATATTATTTTTCTTTGGAATAAATAATTTTTTTCTTATTTAAGTACTGTTTATACAATAAACAATTGAAACAAATAATTAATTATTTTATTAAATGATAAAATTATTTTTATAGAATAATTATAACCACAGGGATTGAAAATTTTAAAATTGGTAACTATACATAAAAAATTTACATTAATCATAAAATTTGGATCATCTTTATCTCCTAGAATCATAACTGTGACGGACAAAACTATACAAAGGAAAGGAAACCATAATAATCCAATAAAAATTTTAGAAATGAAAAGTGCATAGACATAAATCGAATTGCGGGGAATAATTAATATATTAATTAATTGGTACATATAATTGGTAATATGAATGTTATAAAAGAAATATTACCATTTTAATAGTAATATAACCATTTAGAGTAGTAACCTGGATGTTAGGAATAGTAACATAACCACTGGAATAGGTAATTATGCTCAAAATAATAAAAATTCATATAAATAATAAATAAAAGGAACTTTTTAGGAAAATAAAATATTCTAATTACAGAAATTAAATATTTTGATTATGATATCAATGAAATTAATATCCTGTTTTTAATAAAATTCCATTGAAGGTATTTATTAAAAATCACAAATTTATATTAATAAATAAAAACCTGTTTTGTTACAATTTTTTGTAAAAATAAATATAGTTTTTAAAATAATAATTTCAAAATTTCTTGAGGAAAAATCGTTGACAATTTTATGAGAAACATATATTTTTAGGTGAATAATAAAATATACTTTTTATGTAACCGGTATGTTTTAAATTGCATAATTCACTATGTAATAATACCGTAACAAATTCAATAATATTACGACCTCCTAAAAATTATTTAATATGGTATATAGTTCATTAAATTCAAATTAAAAATAACTAAAAGGTAATTTATTAATTCTAAAGATTAATTTATTCCATTAGAAAACAATTTTTCAATATTCCACTTTCCTTTTTCATTTACTAATGAATTCAGTTTCCAATGGTGTTGGAAGTCCTAGAAAAAATATATAATAAAATATTTTTTATAATTTCAAAAATGTCCCTATTATATGGTTTATCATGAAAATTATATTTTTTAACATTTTATCCTAAAAAATACTCTCTCCTAAAGTATAAATTATTCCACTCCCTCCCATTGGAAAACCACTTCACTATCACAATCCAAATACAAATATCTACCTAATTACAATCTATTGAGCCTTGTATAATCCTTATGGATTTTGTAGAGTCGTAGAATAATATTATTTCAGGTTTTTATGTGTCTTATAAAAGGAACAAAATTAAGAGGGATGATACATTACTTTTACATTTCCCCTTCCTCTTCCACCTCTTTTCTTCATTATTTATTTTATTATCTATCTGAAACAACCTAGAATCTATAAATAAATTTGTAAAAAATATGTAAATTATGTTACACTAATTTAGTGATTGAATATGAATAATTTTTATATGTTATACATAATTCAAATATTATTTGTAAAAATTCCTATTTATATACAGTTAACCACTAATGATGACATTAACAAGTATACTCTTATCACAACATTTTTTAATGGTTATAATAAATTACATGTGATATAAAAATATATAAATATATTTATTCCAAATATTATGGAGTTAATTTTATTTATTTATATCTTGAGACACTCACAACCTCATAATCATACCATGAAAAAAATCATCTTTTCAAAACCTTACACTAAAATAAGAATAAAAATAAAAACTAAAATTCCTCGATTAGTATTAATTTAGTGAAATTATTAATATATTTCACAAAATGTTTCTTTTTTTTGAAAAAATTATATTTTTCATATAGGTAGAAAAATTTTGAAGAAATAAAATGAGATCTAATTTATGGGTAATTTTAAATCCTAGCACCTTAATTTTGGGTTACCTCCTCTTTCACATTATTATCAATTACAAAATTTTCTCAAATATTTAAAATTTCATGTCACTATTATTTCCCTCATCATTATATGGTGTATAAATCCTTAATTCTCATATAAAATTTTTCTAATCAAGTTATAAATTTTTTTAATCAGTCCTTATTTACCAAAACATCATATTGACTATCCCGGAGTTGTTTCTTATTTTATCATAGAATGATGATATTTCATACTAGAATATTATCTAAATTGTTAATTTTGTAACTCCATGGGTTAATCCCTAAATTATACTTTACGAATTAATTAATAAACCAATTACATTCCATGTATTTTTTCCATAACTACGATGGATGTATGCTCTCTTTCCATGTAGAAATCATGATTATGATAATTTTATAATGTGATGGTTTGGCCTATAATTTTATATAAAACCAATGTATTCAGTAATATGATGTATCTAATGATATTTACTGTATTATGTGTGATCATGATGTATGATTTTTCAATATTTCTGATTTTTATGATTTATGTGCATATGTTATCTCTGAAAATGATGTTAGCATTTTTATAACAATGTGTGGTGTTTAATAACTATGTTATGATGTTACATTAATATGAATAAGCCAAATTAAACCCCTAATATAAATTTTTCCCTATAGATTATGATTATATTACTAATATTTTTATTGGATTATAATTATTTTCAAAACCATGTAGCATATTCCATCCATTACATCCATCCCCTTACTAAGATTTTAACTCACCCCATTCTATTATTTATATAATAAGGTGATTATTTGTAATATGGAGAACATGTCAACTTGAAGAGGACTATAAAGAAATTCTTAAATAATAATTTAATTTTGTTATATTGATTTTATGTATTAGGATAATTTTCTCATGAAAATATAATATTAGATGATTGAACACATTGCCATTATTTTATTGATCTTAAAAAAGATATAATATTCATGCATGAAGCCAATTTGGTTTTTAAAGTTTTTATCAATGATATGTATAGATAAATGGGGAACTATTACTATAACAATTTGAAACAATGATAAGGAAAATTTAAAGTATAAGAAAGATTAATAAATAATGGTAATTAATAGTGTGGTCTCTATGAAATGATATCCCAATCTGGATACTAAAAATGGATTTGGTTCTTGCATAGATTAACATAAGGATGATAACCCTAAAAAAACTTCTTTGGAATTAACCCAATATTCAAATGGGGTATGAGTAGCAGGCCTTAGAAAAAAAAAAATTACACTCCCAGGTGACATACATTGGAAAATATTCATTCTATATAAAATCAATAATGAATGATGTAGAATTAAAGTAATTATTCATATTCTAGTTATAAATTATAGATGTATATGATCCTAGAATCATTGTTTGGTTTTATGTATATGCTAAAATTGGGGATACCATATGATATAAATTTTTCATTATCATTGATAGTTTATTTTTTTTTCAAACAAAATTAATTTTATAAGATGGGGTACATCAGTAGAAACTAGACTAAATACCATTTTGAGGGATAATGTCATGATTATCTAAATGAAAATCATCATTCAATGGGACCTGGAGTTCAAGAAAACTGTGTCGTACTTTCTCAGTTGACTGGGATTATGTATAATAACCTGAACCTTATAGATTTTACAAATTCACCTGATATGAAGAAATTATCCATCCAGTCCTTTATGTGACAACAATCCCAAAGATATACTAGATTTTCAAATAAAATATTCACTAATAGTTGGTTAAATAAACAGAAATGATAATTTCTTTTCTCCACCATTCTCATAAGGATAATGATAATTTTTGTATATATTTTTTAGATATAGATTCTAATCAATTGAGGTAATTTTACAAGAATACGTTCACAAAAGATGGAATGGATTAATTGGAGTGGGGATACAATAAATAGATATTTAATAATTATTATTTCTCTCTTACTTGTAGAAAAAACATTGATTGATAATTTATATTGCCTAATAAAATGTATAGTAACACCTAAAACATATAAAATATGAATATCATAATCAATGGACAAAATGGACAGAAGTCCCTCATTTTTATTGATTTTTGAAAACCCCCCATTCAAGGGATGAGGAGGAACCCTTACAAGGCCCATATGCCATATTATAATAAATAGTGTGTTTGAAAAGCAATAAAAAAGTGTGGAAGGAAATATAATGTGATGATAAATTAAAAAATATTTACTATTAAACATTAATTAAATCTAGGATATATCTTGCAATGAATTAAATTTAGAGTAAACGTTCATTACATGCAAAAAAACCATTCTTCGATAGCTTGAGTTACATGCAAGACTGATTTTTACCGAATACTATTAATATTATTATTTAAAATTACAATTTTATCATATATTTAAAAAAAATTATTAAAATTGAAGTGCCCAGATCAGTTTGAATCACTGAGAGGGGGAGGGGGTGAATCAGTGATCCCTTAAAACTTTTTACTAATTGATTCTTATCAATTAAACCTCTATGGCTGGTTAAAGCCTCGATCCACTCTTCTTGTATCTCTCAACCTTTCCTGAATTATGCAGTAATGAAAAGGCACAGGACACAAGGATTTACAAGGTTCGGCACCAAAGGCCTACATCCTTGCCATGCTCTCCCAGCATGGATTCTCCATTATAACCTGTTAAAATTACAATAGTCAATACAGAGTCCCACTGTATCTCTCCTGAGTCCCACAGGAGGGTCTTTATACTGCGTCCCACAGTGTTACCAGAGTCCCACTGGCCTGCTCCAGAATCCCACTGAAGACTTCTTCTCCCTGAGTCCCACAGGGTCTTCTCTTGGCTCCTCGAGTCGCACGAGTAGCTCTTCTTCACTTTAAGTTCTTCAAGTATCCTCAGCAGCCTGGGATAAAGGCTGCTGGCCTTGCTCTTCTTCTGATCACTTGTGGTGAACAGGTCTTCTCGTCTAGCTCAGGCTTTATCTCCTTCTTCAGGATGACCAGGCTTCACTCTTCAAGAATCTTCAATAGCCTCTGAAAAGGTCTATTGGTCTTGCTCAAATCTTCTGATCACTTCTGTTGATCAGGGTCTTCTTAATTACTGAAATCTCAGACAACTGATATCTCTCCTTTCAGTCTGGCTTAGTCTCACTTCAACTTCACTTCATGCACTGAGTGCATGGCAACTCTTCATCCTCATGCACTGATAGCATGACCTTCTCAATTCTTCAAGAACCTCCTGGTCTTGGTCAACTCAAATGCACACTCACTTATTTGAACTTTGTTTACGTGCGCATGTGCATGCATGCATGCATGCACTTCTCCTTTCCTCTTCTTGGTGCAGTAGACCCACAAATGGTGTAGTCACTTTAAGCACACACACCTTCTTCCTCCTTCACACACTTTATCCAATTTGTTTACACACTTAGAGTGTGTTCTACTTTAGTGTGGGTCACTCCTTATTTTACTTCTAGGTGTTTACACTTTTAGTGCATACACTAGGTTCGGCCTTTTAGTTCTTTTGCACACACAAATGCCTATGGCCTTCTTCCCTTCTTGTGCACACACCTAGGCTTCGGCCAACTTCTTGCTCACTTTGCACACACACTTAATGAGTGTGGTCTTCTAACCACTTGGTACACACTTGGCCTTCCACTTTATCTTGCACACAAAAGGCACTATGCCTCGGGTCTTCTTGCTTTGCACACCTACTGCCCATAGGGTGTTCTTCCTTCACTTTGCACACAAGCACAAGGCTCGGCCTTCTCAATGTTCACACAAGAGGGACTGCCTCGGGTCCTCTTCTCCACTTGGCACACACAACACCAAGTGTGAACTCCACTATTCTTCAAGAGCCGCGCAAGCACAATGGGTGCAAGGGCTGTGAAAGGGTGTGGCCTCTACTGTCTTCAAATGCCGCGCAAGACCTCAAGGAGGCAAGGCAGTCGCGGGCGCGCAAGCTCCTCCTGCCGCGGGGCGCGCAAGTGCAACACCCGCGGGCACTTCCTCTTGCCGCAAAAGGGTGCGGGCAGAGAGGGAACAAGCCTCGGGCGCGCAGGGTGTTGCGGCCACGAGGTCTTCCTGCCGCGCAAAGGATTAGCACGCAGGGGACTTCAGCCGCGCAAATCTTTGCACGGCGGCTTCTTCTTCGCGAGGCAGAGTCACACGCGGGACTCCGAGTTTTCAACAAAGTATCAGCAAGCATCTTCATGCCTCGGGTGCTCCTTTTATAGGCAGAGGAATCCTCAAAACATCCGCGGGATACAATCTTTGAATCCCCGAAGTTTTCGGGAATTTCAAGATTCTGTGAATCTTGTATTTCTCTTTATTTCACGTGGGTTCTTTCTATATTTTTCTCCTTCACGTGCATGTGACGTAGAACGCATGCATGGCCTTTGTCTCTTCTATCCCATGCACAACACGAACTCACCGAAGCCTCGGCAACTTCGTTTTGCCTCGGCTTTGTTCCGAATTCTCCTCTCATTGCATGCAAGCATTTTTTAATGCATGGTTGTGTTCAGTGTCGCCAGACGAGCACAATGGAGGTATTAGATCCTTCAGAGGTGGCCGGGAACTCGAAAACCGGCCTCGGGTAGCCTCTGGTTCATCGGCGGCTTCGCGGGTGCCTCGGCTGAGCTCGAGGAAGGAGACAGACCGGGAGCCGTCGGATCAGGCGATTGAGATACATCGGACGGCCCGGATCAGATCGCCTCGCCGCAGATTAGTTGTGCGGCCGAGATCTGGTGCGCGATCGATCGTCCGGCCAGGATCGCTCCCGCGGAAAAATTCCGCATCCCACATCGAAACGGGCTCCTGTTTTTCCGCGGTTTATCAATATGCCGCTCCCTCAACCCCGCAATTGAATCTTCTCCCTCCACGGTGCCGCCCCGCACCGTGTTCTCCCTGCGGGCGCGCTCTGCACCCACTCTGCACACACGGGCGCGCTATGCGCCCACCATGCGCTCCTCTGGGCGTGCCCCAGCACCTCTGCGGTGTCTTGGGTGCGTCCTGCCGCCCTGGGCTCGCCCCACGGGTTCCCCCTTGGGCGTGGCGCCTTAGGCCCACATGTGCCTTGGGGTTGAACCCTCAAGGTGTCCACGGGCTGGCCAATTTTTTGGCTAAGGACAGAATAAACACTATGTTAAAAAACAAAGTATCCCATATGTAAAATGCCAACCCAAGTTCTTCCAAGCCAAATGCCACTTCAAATTATTCTTCTCCATTTCTCCCATTTCTTCATTTCTTATTCATAAGAATTATTCCAATCTCCTCAACATATATTCATTACTTAGGAGGGAAATCTCAAGGATCTTCATCAACCGAACTCCTGAATCACATAACATCTTCAATGGGCTTCGTTGATCAAATCAGAGATCAATTGGATCTTCTTCTGATTCTCATGCACTAAGTGATAGTGCATGGACTTTATTAATGCACATCATCCACTTAGTAGTTGTGGATGGATCTTCTTCAACTCCTCATGCATTGTCACTACAATGCATGGTCTTCTAATTTTGTTGTGACTTTGTATCCAGTTGATACAAGTTCTTAGAACTTAAAGAGCAGCTCAGCAATCGTCAGATGTTCATGGAGAATGTTTCAACCACAATTTCCAATACCACTTAGTGAATCTCCTAAGTGACATGCATCTTAGTACCATGGCCATTCTCCTTCATCACCATCACCATCACAACCTTTGTCATTCACATCTTGACATTCCCTGACTTCCATTCATTCCAAGACAACTTCATGCCTCATTGACAACAAATGCAACACAGTGCACTTCAATCTCCCCCTTTGTATTTGTTGTCAATACACCACTTCAGCACATATGAATGGGTCAATATGTGTGCCAATATTTTCTCCCCCTTATTGGCAATCAAATGCAAAGGTGTGGTGTGGTTCACTTTCAAAAATCACTTCCTCCCTTTGAATAGTATTCTCTTGAAAAACACTGAGAGAGGGATGATGTCACATGTTCTCTTTAGCAAAGAACCTTTAGTAAATCAACTCTAAGTCTACTTGGGCTAACCCGGTGTAGAAAACAAGAGTGATATAACCAAGGAACTCAATGCTGTCCACATTCACTATAATCTTGTGAGATCATGCTTAGGGGTTGAAATTTTTCAGATATAACAATGAATTTCTGAATCCTGCACATACTACACAAAACTCATTAGAAAGTTCAGGTGCAAAGATAAAGCTCCCCCTTTCATCCATTTGCCTTCAATCCATACTCCCCCTTAATTGACAAGAAAAACTCAATTAAGAAACAAGGGATGAAAGTATGATTGGAATACCTTCACTTTTCTCAAGATGGTATTAATCTAAGAATGCCATCTTCTTCAGATTGGCTCCCCCTCAAGGGGTGCACTCCATTCTGTCCAAACCATCCTCCAGCTGAGAATGATCGTCATCTTCAATTCCCTGCAATGTTAGCACATGTATATACCATGAGTATAAGGGAATAAGATGGAACCTCCTTGGTTCATCAATGTGAACAACAAGGTTGAGAAGATTCTCTCAACCGAGATGTCCCATTTTCACCATTCTTCACACTTGCACATTTGATCTTCATTGATGATTGTGCTGGTGTGGTTCTCAAAACATCTTGATGTGAAATATTCTTCTTCCCTCTTGCCTTAGAAATTGCCAGAGCTTCATCTTCAACTCTTTGTAGTTCTCTGGCAAGTTGCAACTGATGTGGCCATATGACTAGTAAGTCACTTGGAAGTGTGGCCTCAGTTTTGGAAGTTCCACATGGTTCCTTTAATGTTGTGAAGCTACCTCTCTTAGCCAACTTATTTTCAATCAATCCCTTCTTCTTCTTCTGGATTGATTGTCTGTTTGAGTGCAGTTGGCTTCTATTATATTTCATGGCTTGTTTACAAAGATCCATGATATGTCCTTTCTTGCCACAGTAGAAGC
Organism: Viscum album; assembly: GCA_963277665.1. Classification (NCBI taxonomy): domain Eukaryota; kingdom Viridiplantae; phylum Streptophyta; class Magnoliopsida; order Santalales; family Viscaceae; genus Viscum; species Viscum album. The sequence goes on along the minus strand of OY728121.1, from coordinate 1,145,363,234 downwards.
ATGTCTTCTTGGTGGTCCTTCTGGATGCATCACCCTTCTTGGACTCAGACTCCAAGGACTTCTCTTCATTTCTCAAACACTTCTTGGGAGCATTTTCTACTTTCTTCTTGCTTCCCAAGGAATCTTTCTGAGCCAGGTTATGTGATCTTTTCTTCTTTTGAGCTCTCGATACAGTTGGAGACTGACATGTATCTTTTTGACCACTTTTGCAATCATCCCAGATGTTGTCAAGTAATCCAAATCTATTTGCAGTAAACAGATGTCTCTGGACCTGTGGATGTTTCTTCCTTCCTTCTGGCTTGCTCCCCCTTGGCATGGGCTTCCTCTGTGCTTTGGCATTCAGTGGATTGTACCAACAATCCTTTGCACAATGCCCATACTTGTTACAACACCAGCATTGTCCCATGAATCTTGACCTCTTCAGTCCTTCTGATTGTAGGGTACTTTTCTTGACCTGTTGTGTTGTTTCAGGAGAGCTCTGCTTCTTTACTGTCTTCATCCATATTTGTTTGGAATTATTCTTCCATCCTGCACTTTTTGTGGAAACACAATTAGAAGCATCAGTACAAGATGGTATGGATGGTACCTTCTTTCTAGAAGATGTTTCCCTTTTATTAGAGGATGTCTTTCTTTTAGAATCATCCTTCTCAAAGCTCACTTGAGTGGCAACATTTCTTCTTCCAGCTGTCTGGGAGGCTTGGACTTTGGGTGATTGCTGATTTTTCAATATCACCTCCAGTTCTAAGCATTTCATATTGAGGGAGTTCTTCTCATCCTCAATAGTTCTTAGCCTTCCTTCCCATTTCTCTTCCAGCTGCTTTATCTGGTCTTCATGCACCTTTCTCATTTCAAGCAATGAGTTGTCAAGCTCCTTCACCCTTTTTACTTTGTCTTCAAGTTGAGCATCTTTAACAACCATTGATACTCTATGCCTCTTCTCCAGTGCATGGTACACATCTTTGATTATTACTTCAAAGATTTCCTTCTCAGAAAGGCTTCTTTGCAATTCTTCAGCAGTGTCTTCATATCTTTCATTGCAAAGAGAAACGGTTTCATCTTTAGCCTTCACCAGCTTTCTGAGAGTGTTGGTTATGCCTACCCTTTTAGCCAATTGATCTTCCATTGAATTGGATTCTTCTTCTAACTGTGATTTTTCTTCATGAAGATCATGGATGCCTGTAGCTATACACTTTGCCACTTCCATGGGAACTGTCTTCTGAAGATATTTGAGTGCACTCTGAAGATCATTCATTGTTTCAACTTCATCACAGCTAGGACAGGCTTTCTTCATCTTCTTGGCCTGTTTCTTCTTTCTATTTTTCTGAGTCTTGGCAGATATCTCCATTTGAGGCTGGTTGCTCGTTTCCTCAAATCTGCACTTCATAAAGACTCCCTTGGATCTTTTAGAGGTAACCTGGCTCTGATACCAATTGAAGTGCCCAGATCAGTGTGAATCACTGAGAGGGGGAGGGGGTGAATCAGTGATCCCATAAAACTTTTTACTAATTGATTCTTATCAATTAAACCTCTATGGATGGTTAAAGCCTCGATCCACTCTTCTTGTATCTCTCAACCTTTCCCGAATTATGCAGTAATGAAAAGGCACAGGACACAAGGATTTACAAGTTTCAGCACCAAAGGCCTACATCCTTGCCATGCTCTCCCAGCATGGATTCTCCATTATAACCTGTTAAAATTACAATGGTCGATACAGAGTCCCACTGTATCTCTCCTGAGTCCCACAGGAGGGTCTTTATACTGTGTCCCACAGTGTTACCAGAGTCCCACTGGCCTGCTCCAGAATCCCACTGAAGACTTCTTCTCCCTGAGTCCCACAAGGTCTTCTCTTGGCTCCTCGAGTCGCACGAGTATCTCTTCTTCACTTTATGTTCTTCAAGTATCCTCAACAGCCTGGGATAAAGGCTGCTGGCCTTGCTCTTCTTCTGATCACTTGTGGTGAACAGGTCTTCTCGTCTAGCTCAGGCTTTATCTCCTTCTTCAGGATGACCTGGCTTCACTCTTCAAGAATCTTCAATAGCCTCTGAAAAGGTCTATTGGTCTTGCTCAAATCTTCTGATCACTTTTGTTGATCAGGGTCTTCTTAATTACTGAAAACTCAGACAACTGATATCTCTCCTTTCAGTCTGGCTCAGTCTCACTTCAACTTCACTTCATGCACTAGGTGCATGGCAACTCTTCATCCTCATGCACTGATTGCATGACCTTCTCAATTCTTCAAGAACCTCCTGGTCTTGGTCAACTCAAATGCACACTCACTTATTTGAACTTTGTTTACGTGTGCATGTGCCTGCATGCATGCATGCACTTCTCCTTTCCTCTTCTTGGTGCAGTAGACCCACAAAGGGTGTAGTCACTTTAAGCACACACACCTTCTTCCTCCTTCACACACTTTATCCAATTTGTTTACACACTTAGAGTGTGTTCTACTTTAGTGTGGGTCATTTCTTATTTTACTTCTAGGTGTTTACACTTTTCGTGCACACACTAGGTTCGGCCTTTTAGTTCTTTTGCACACACAAAAGTCTATGGCCTTCTTCCCTTCTTGTGCACACACCTAGGCTTCGGCCAACTTCTTGCTCACTTTGCACACACACTTAATGAGTGTGGTCTTCTAACCACTTGGCACACACTTGGCCTTCCACTTTATCTTGCACACAAAAGGCACTATGCCTCGGGTCTTCTTGCTTTGCACACCTACTGCCCGTAGGGTGTTCTTCCTTCACTTTGCACACAAGCACAAGGCTCGGCCTTCTCAATGTTCACACAAGAGGGACTGCCTCGGGTCCTCTTCTCCACTTGGCACACACAACACCAAGTGTGAACTCCACTATTCTTCAAGAGCCGCGCAAGCACAATGGGTGCAAGGGTCGTGCAAGGGTGTGGCCTCTACTGTCTTCAAATGCCGCGCAAGACCTCAAGGAGGCAAGGCAGTCGCGGGCGCGCAAGATCCTCCTGCCGCGGGGCGCACAAGTGCAACACCCGCAGGCACTTCCTTTTGCCGCACAAGGGTGTGGGCAGAGAGGGAACAAGCCTTGGGCGCGCAGAGTGTTGCGGCCACGAGGTCTTCCTGCCGCGCAAAGGATTAGCGCGCAGGGGACATCAGCCGCACAAATCTTTGCATGGCGGCTTCTTCTTCGCGAGGCAGAGGCACACGCGGGACTCCGAGTTTTCAACAAAGGATCAGCAAGCATCTTCATGCCTCAGGTGCTCCTTTTATAGGCAGAGGAATCCTCAAAACATCCACGGGATACAATCTTTGAATCCCCGAAGTTTTCGGGTATTTCAAGATTCTGTGAATCTTGTATTTCTCTTTATTTCACGTGGGTTCTTTCCATATTTTTCTCCTTCACGTGCATGCGACTTAGAACGCATGCACGGCCTTTGTCTCTTCTATCACATGCACAACACGAACTCACCGAAGCCTCGGCAACTTCGTTTTGCCTCGGCTTTGTTCCAAATTCTCCTCTCATTGCATGCATGCATTTTTTAATGCATGGTTGTGTTCATTGTGGCCAGACGAGCACAATGGAGGTCTTAGATCCTTCAGAGGTGGCCGGGAACTCGAAAACCGGCCTCGAGTAGCCTCTGGTTCATCGGCGGCTTCGCGGGTGCCTCGGCTGAGCTCGAGGAAGGAGACTGACCGGGAGCCGTCGGATCAGGCGATTGAGATACATCGGACGGCCCGGATCAGATCGCCTCGCCGCAGATTAGTTGTGCGGCCGAGATCTGGCGCGCGATCGATCGTGCGGCCAGGATCGCTCCCGCGGAAAAATTCCGCGTCCCACATCGAAACGGGCTCCTGTTTTTCCGCGGTTTATCAATATGCCGCTCCCTCAACCCCGCAATTGAATCTTCTCCCTCCACGGTGCCGCCCCGCACCGTGTTCTCCCTGCGGGCGCGCTCTGCGCCCACTCTGCACACACGGGCGCGCTATGCGCCCACCATGCGCTCCTCCGGGCGTGCCCCAGCACCTCTGCGGTGTCTTCGGTGCGTCCTGCCGCCCTGGGCTCGCCCCACGGGTTCCCCCTTGGGCGTGGCGCCTTAGGCCCACATGTGCCTTGGGGTTGAAACCTCAAGGTGTCCATGGGCTGGCCAATTTTTCTGGCTAAGGATAGAATAAACACTTTGTTAAAAAACAAAGTCTCCCATATGTAAAATGATAACCCAAGTTCTTCCAAGCCAAATGCCACTTCAAATTATTCTTCTCCATTTCTCCCATTTCTTCATTTCTTCTTCATAAGAATTCTTCCAATCTCCTCAACATATATTCATTACTTAGGATGGAAATCTCAAGGATCTTCATCAACCGAACTCCTGAATCACATAACATCTTCAATGGGCTTCGTTGATCAAATCAGAGATCAATTGGATCTTCTTCTGATTCTCATGCACTAAGTGATAGTGCATGGACTTTATTAATGCACATCATCCACTTAGTAGTTGGTGGATGGATCTTCTTCAACTCCTCATGCATTGTCACTACAATGCATGGTCTTCTAATTTTGTTGTGACTTTGTATCCAGTTGATACAAGTTCTTAGAACTTAAAGATCAGCTCAGCAATCGTCAGATGTTCATGGAGAATGTTTCAACCACAATTTCCAATACCACTTAGTGAATCTCCTAAGTGACATGCATCTTAGTACCATGGCCATTCTCCTTCATCACCATCACCATCACAACCTTTGTCATTCACATCTTGACATTCCCTGACTTCCATTCATTCCAAGACAACTTCATGCCTCATTGACAACAAATGCAACACAGTGCACTTCAAAAATGATTAAATATATTATTAAATTATATATTTTAATACATTGGTTTCTAATTAATTGTAAATGAAAATAAAAAATGGAAAATTAATGAAATGTTTTTATAAAATAATATTTTTATGCCCCTTAAGGAATTTTATCCTAATTAAATAAATATATTAATATTAATTTATTATCATAATAAAAGTTTTATATTATTTATACAATAAAAATTTTTAAATTCATCCATTAGATTTTATTGGTATAGGATAAGAAAAAATATAATTTCATCTCACAAATGGTGTATTTTTTAAAAGAAATATTGTTTTTCCAATATTTAATGGATCACCTATTTTGAAAATAATATTTTAAAAATTTACATATATTATTTGAAAAAATATACCTCATTTTTTAATTAATTATTTCAAAAATATCTTTTGGTGAATTCTTGTTATTATTCAGTGAAGTTCAATTTTTTACTGAATGTTGAACAAAGTTCTGAATTTTAGTTGAAAACAGAATTTTTACCAATATAATGTACATTGATTAGTTATATGTATATTTGGTTTCAGAGTTAAAATATTTCAATTATAAATCTAATACCCCATTTTTTGTTGTTTAAATCATTTATATATTGAATTAAGATATAAAAACCTTGTAATCTTTAGAACATTTTTACTATAACAATCGATTTTCTCATCTCTTCTGTGGGATTAATTTTAAATTACTTTTTTTACTTATATGGATTGAGTTTGGAAAAACAGGTACAATAATTTTAATCCAAATTATTTATAATTTATTAATATTTTATAACAATTTTATATCAATGTGATTAGTGAAAAAAATTAAAAAAATTATAGTGATAAAGATAAAAACATGTTTACTAAGGGCCTAATCTTTAAACATAAGGGGTGAAATGTCATAGAAACTTATAAAATCCCATTATATGGTTATATTTACCCCTAAAACCTTTTATTTTATATATTTATCTATTTTTTGAGCCAATTTACAAGATAAGAATGTGGTATCACTCAATATTATTCCAAAATTATAAGACTACCACTCACCGTACAAATAAAAGAGCACCCACAATTCTCCAATATTCACACCATCAAACAAAATTATATCATAATATTCCTCAAATGAAACTCCCAAACAACCATCCACCCATCTTATAAGCCTTATTATGGTTACAAAATAAACCTTTGATGTTTTTTTTCAAACCTAATAGGGATACCCGAGGAAGAGGTTATGTTCTTCTAAAAGTGTTTCATTTTATTTCCTTCTTCACATTATTAAATTACTATTTTAACAATATTATATAATAATAATATTAACGTAAATGTACATAAATTTTTTTATATTATGGGAAATACCTAAAAATTTACACATTTTCATCATGTTGTTTATTAAATCATCATTCATGTGTGCGGCAGACTACCATATCGCAAACAGATGTCATTTCTTTTTCAATTTACACATTTAAAATTTTAGAATAATTATGTATTTTTAGTCCATATTATATAAATATATATGATATTTTTGATTATTTAATGTATTTTTTAATAATTATATCTCATATAATCTGAATTTCTATTTTTTGGGAATATGATAATGCCACTCATGTGTGTAGCAGGCTACCACCTCACGAAGCGATATGATTTATTCACGATTTTAATGGAATGTATTAAAGAAGAGTTTAATAAATATATTTGACATATATGACATAAAAATGATAATATAATGTTAATATATATATGTATATATATATATCATTTACATTTTTTTTCTTTCAAAATGATAACAAAATAGAAACATCTTTCATGTGTACGTATGACATGTTCTCTTCATGAATGATGTATTTCATTTCATATCACCAAGTAATATGAATTACTATAAATACATATGTAAAGAATATATAATATATTAAAATAATTTTTAACCTTATTGATATGATTAAATCCTGATATAAGTAAAATGAACCCAAAATAGTATGTCAAAATGTAGTTGAAAAATAAAGCATTTAATACTTGAAATGATGAATTTAATGAATGATTATTAATGAATGGGTAATAATATTTTATAATATTATCATATATGATATAGTAAATATTAATATGGTTTCCTTAGATGTTAAAAAAATTAAACCTAATATATAGGAGGTTAATGAATGTACTACCAAAAGAAGAGTGTGACTTAAGGGATTGAATCTAAACTTCATTTCATTGAGGAATATTGTATTATTATGACCCTAATTTCTTTTCTATATTGTATATTATTCCCATTTCATAATTAATATCATGAATAATTCTTTACTAATCTTATTTTTAGTTTCAAATTCATTTATTTCTTTTATAGGGATTTTAATTAAAAGTTACCAATTGGTAATGAATTTCATAACTCAATTTGTATTCTATAGGTTAAACATCCAATTAAAATGATTATAATATTATATGATTATGATTATAATTAATTTTGACTATATATTGTTTAATTTCAAATTTCATTATGTGTATTTATTTTTTATTCACATAATCTATTCATTGATAAATGATTACCTCAACGTTATGCTCAATTTAAGGGTTTATTTTGCTATCTAATTCTAATTGAGATCGATTATTCTAGAATATAAATTCAAGGAAATTATACAATAATTGTTTATTAAAATCTTAAATTTTCCACTCCAATGGTTATTAATGATATTTTTAAAGTGATAGTACAATTTTTTCACTTTTCATTAATTTGTTTTGAGAGAATATTCTAATAATATTAAATTACATTTTTTGTGGTTAGAAATATATTTTATTGAAAACCCATTTTTTGTAAAAATTCTATCAAATTTTTTTACCTTTTAAAAATGGTTTGTTAAAGATTAACTCAAACATTTTTTATTCTATAAGTTTCTTCAATAGAAACTCTTATCTCCTTCGGAACTAGGAACATTTATAACTAGTTCACCATTCAAAAAATAATTCACATTAAAATATTTATGTAATTACCCACTGATATAACCTATATTTATTTGATGATTCCTTTGAAATAAAATAGGTATATTTAAAAAAATATATGTTGAAATATTATTTTAAAATAAAAGGATTTAAAAAAAATAAAATTGAATGGGTTATTTTCCCCAAAATTGTTTTTGATGATATTTTTTGGTATTTATATTCATCAATGAAAAAACACATTTATTTTTCTTATAATCCAATGGGAATACATTTTCATGAAACTATAATTATTCATTCTCTATATGAATTATTATTAATCTATCCAAATTTAGTATTTACATTCACTTCATATATTCATTTTTTTATTCACTATTTTCCCCATGAAATAATCACATTTTTGTGGTCATATGAAATTAAATTCCACTAAATATTCATATTATATAACATGGAAATGTTTATTTCTTAAAAAATATTTCATTTTTTTATATATTGTTTTATATTGTATGTAATTTTGTTATGAAGGGAAATATTAGTAAATTTGTATTCAATAATCATTATGGATATTTGATGATAATTGACATTGTTAACTATAAACATTGATTATTTGATATATAATGAATGCATTGGAACTATGAACATAGGTGGGGCCTAGTTAATGATATGTCCATGATGAAAAGGTAATATCATGGGATGAATTAGTTGGATAGGCTTAGTAAAATTTGTATTTATCCATTAGTTTTAAAATATTATGAAAATTGATCTTAACAGAAAAGGCATGATGTTTCTAGGAAATATGACTTCCTATAGTTAAGCTTTCCCTTAATTTGGTATCCAGCTAATGCTATCTATGAAATTTTTACTATGAGAAAATATATAGATGTATTTAATTCTTATTTTATTGAATAAATGGAATATATATTTAGTTATTTACCTTTTCATATTGATTATACATTATAAAGTTATTTAAATTGAATGTGTTTTCTGTTATTTTTTATTATTTATTGATTATTCATATATTTTCATAGAAGCTTCACCTATACATTACCGATACTAATAATTTTATCTCATGAATAATTTTTTTTTCATTGCCCCAATACTCCATGAGGTCAACTATATATGATGTGTAAGGGTATACTAGATGGAATAATGTTATTACAAATAAATTTATATTTTAATTTTTGAATTAAATTGTTATACCAAACTTCTGTATGAATCTATTTTTCCAAGAATACTAAAATATAAGGTCATTTAGTATGTGATTTTCTTTTACCGTATAGAAATTCAATGGTAACATGCACCATATATAGGATTCTAGGGTTAGAATTGATATAACAGGTATATGATAAAGTTTATTAGTAACATTGGGAACTATATTTATAAAATTATAGAGAAGGTAATATAAGACTATGGTAGAATTAGTAGATAATTATTAGAGAACATCATAAATTACTTGTAAAGAAGAGATTGTGTGGTTTTTCTTTGAAATTCATCCCTATCTATATAATATATATGGACTTGGTTCTATTATAGATGTATCTAAGGTTTAAAACTATGAAAATGGCATATCGGGATTGACTCAAGCATGTCCTATTACATGATAATGGGGCTTACTGTACACCTGGTTTGACACTATAGGGGTATATTTTTGTGATAATTAACATTTAATTTACATCCCATTATGAATGTTTTGAATATATAATGAAAATTAATGATGAATATTAAACCATAGACCAAGGAAGGATCTATATGTAAATAAAATGGGTGAATTGATTTTGTATTGGGGTTGAAGAATTAAATTGGAGAAGTTTTTTTAATAATGGTATCTTGGCAATTAGAATTATTTAATTTCTATGGATTGTATTAAATTTAATAATCACATATGTATTTATTAACATAATATTAATAAATAAAACTGTGGTATTATGGGTTGAATGATGATCATAATATCAATGTATAAAACCACCCTTTTGAATTTTTTTGGGTTGGAATGTCACACGATTAAGGACATTTTAGGTGAATTTATTGTAAGAATATTTTTTAGTTGAAAATTTATTTAAGGAATAATTGCTTCAAATATTATAGAAATACATATTAAAGTTTTTACAACCATTGAGTTTGATATGACCGTTATATTTAAATGTGATTTATTATACTTTGTGGGAAAAAGGTTGCATTAAAACCCACCGAAGATGGTTATTTATTGATTATTTTAAATTTCTGTATTTCCATAATTATTTTAGGAAACTTATATGTATTATATTAAGGATGTATAAAAAATATGAGTTGTATTCAAGGTAACATCCCCTAATTTATGGAAATTCCACCTGGCTTGAACCCATGACCAAATCATGACACATTTTTTTAACTACCACTAGCCTATATGATGTTCTAGTCAATATGTCATTTTTTAGATAAATTATTTAGAAAATTAATAAATATTAATTATGAACAAGTGAATTATTTAGAACCTTATAAAATAATTTATTAACCATATTGTTTTTTGAAATATATAGAGTTGGACGGAAGGAATTTTCACTCTTTATGGATCTTACAAACAATTAAATTTACGTTTTATTTTTTCAGGCACATAAAAATTAATATTTGGATATTTATTCCATTGAATAAGTAATAGATTAAAAAAAATTCAAATAAAAAACAAATATTTAACTTTTTAATGAAATAGAAATATATCAATTATGTACATATCCTTATATTCTAGGATTATAAAGGAAATACTAAAGATTAGGAAATAATATTGCAATAAAAATGGTATCATATTTAATTCACATCCAATTAATCAAATTATACTTTTGATCATAAAATATTTATGGTTTTGAGGCCCTCAAATTTTCATTTATCACTAAATTTTGTTGTTCTCAATTACCTCAATCACATTATGTAATTAGTTACACTTTTCCTCAAAGTCTATAACTTTACAGTCCACTAACGATCTCTTATATATAAAACTAGTTATATATTCCTCCAAAAGACTATTGTCCACCCCTTTCACTTGTTTTAATTGGATATTTTATTATCCCATTCAGGGTGTGGGGTTTTACAACAAAATAATTTCAATATTTCAAACCCTTGATTACTGATATAAATATTAAATTTCAAGGAAAAAACTTATGTAAGGTGGGGATAATGTAACACCATGATATTTTAAAAAATGAATATCATAATCGATATTGTGTATAACAAAACAATCCAAGAGTATGTGATAATATAATATCATGAGATATTAAAAAATATTTATTATTATATAAAAAATTAGTATATGATATATCTTTTAGTTCAAGCAACAGTAGGTTATATTGTGTTACACACGACAACAACTTTCTCTGATATCTTGTCTTTCATAAAAGAATGAGATTTATAGAATACTATTATTAATATTGTTTGAAATGAAAATTATCTCATAGAAATAAAATTATAGTGTATGAAAAATACTAAACAAAATATAAAAATATATTTATGAATTATTTGGTTTCTAGTTTATTAAAAAATAAAATAAAAGTCAATTGTATATAAAGGAAATGTTTTTATAAATAAAATTTTTTAACACCCAATGTTATTTTTTAATAATAAATTAAAATACCTACTATTATTGAATAATCGTATTGAAATATTTATATTATATATTAATTATTTTTTATTCATTTCATTAAATATATTTTATACACATAAGATACAAAAAAAATACAATATTAGACATAAAAAGTTGTATTTATCACTAGGTAGTTTTGTTACCTTTTAATGGAATGCGTATTTGAAAACAATATTTACAAAAATTTAGAAAAAAAATTTAAAAAATAATCATACATTTTTAAATAGGGATTTGAAAATAATATTAGGGTGAATTTTAGGTATTTTTCTCCGAAGTTTCTTTTTTGTTTAATAGGTATAAAACTAAAATTGTAATTGAAAATGTGTCTTTCATAAAATAATATAGAATTTTAAATTATATTGATAACTTTTTATGTCAAAACAATTTCATTATTCATCCATTAAAAAAAAATTGGTGAATTTAATCATTTTTATATTGAATTTATGTTGAAAAAAGTAAACTTTTTAACAATCTAACATTAAAAATATAATTTGTCTCCATGTGTCTGGGATTAATTTTATAATTATTTTTTCTAATTTCTAGGTTAAATTTAGGAAAAAAGATTCAATATTTTTAATCATATAAATTTATAATTTCTAATAAGTTCAAATTAATTATTCACTAATGTGATTAGTCAAAACTGTTAAAAATAGTTATAGTTATTAAGAGAAAAACAAGTTTATCAAGAGGCTAAACATAAATGTTGAGTTATAAAATAAGCTAAAAACATATCCAAAACTAATTGGATGGAAAAATTTAGAACATAAATCCTATAGTATTGATATGGGTCCATTATTAGTGCCACATCACATGAAAAAACATAAGAACACTAAATAAATGTCAAAATTTACTAGACTGCAAGTCGCCCAAATTAAAAAAGGAAACCCCCTCTCCTCATCTATCAACACCATCCAAGCACTGATTTTCATCCAATACCTTCCCAAATAGATTTCCAAATTCTTTAAACACATCTAAAAATATTTATCTGTTTAATTGAGAATCAAAGTTTTCGTATTAATGCAAACCTAAAAAAGGTATATGAAGATGAGGTAATGTTATTCTAAAACCATTTATAATTAATTTCTTTCTCCACCAATGTTAATTAATATTATATATTTATTTTATAATAAAATAATTATATTATATAATATGAGATAATTTGATGTTTTTTTATGATCTTCAACATCACACACTTCCATCAAATGATTTTTGAAATCATCATTCATATGTATAGAGGACTACCAACTTATGAATCTATGTCATTTATTTTTCAATTACCACTGTTCAAGGTTATTTCTAACGATGCATTTATCTTTTATATTATATATAAATATAAAATATATTTATAATGTTTTTATGCCTCTATAATGATTATTTCACAAATCCCATGTTGATTGAAATCTCATCGATATATGATAACATCACTCATGAGTACGAGAGACTACCACCTCACGAAGTGATATGATTCATTCATTATTTAAATGAAATGTTTTAAATATGGGTTTGATAAAAATATATGATATATATGACTTAAAATTAGATTTTAATGATATTATATATATATATATCAGTTTTTCTTTCTTTCAAAATGATAATAAAATGGAAACGATATTCATGTGTTCGCATGGCCTACCATCTCCATGAATAGTGAATTTCATTTCAAATCATGAAATTTTATGGATTACACTAAATATATATATAATAAATATATAAGTCTCATACATCATGTTTTACATTTTGGATATGAAGAAATATTGATCTATGTAAGAGGGTCATAAATTAACTTGTCAAAACATACATGGAATATAAGGTTGTTCTTACATGAATTGATGAAAATATTGAAATATTATTAAGGAATGGGTAATAATATGGTATAAAGGATCATATATGATACCATAAATATTAATATAGATCTATTATATGTTAATAACATTTTTAAAACCACTATCAATTCTGTTAATGAAAGTACAAAAAAAGGAATGTGCTGGGTAAGGGACTATGCACTAAAAAATAATTATATTTTCCTATTAGAGGTATATCTATTTTTAAAAGTTAATTTTTTATTGGATAGATTATTTTCCAAAAAAAATCCGCCCCAAAATTTTTGGATAAAAAATTATCGCTAAATGTTATTTCCTTAGCTAAAATGATTATATAAAAATTAAAATAATATAAATTGATAATATATATGTTGGTAAAAATGATTAGCAACATATTAATGTGGTTTATACATCTATTGGTGATATTACTAACATTTATAAACAATATCACCAAATAATAACTTTATAAAGAATACTCTATATTTTTTTATTAAAATTTTTATTGCAAAAATTATATATTATACTTATTAATATAATTGTATATAATATATTATTATATTTATTATATAATATTAAAACATTAACTTATATAAAACACAAAAACCATTATTTGAAAAAACATTTTTTCATATAAATTAAATACATGTTAAAACTTCATGAAAAGATAATAATATCCCTGAATCAAATTAAAAACATGCTTAGACATGTTCAAACACTATGATACATTTCATGGAACTCAATAAAGTTTCTTTTGCAATCTATTTTTCACAAGCATTAAATTTTACTACAATGGAACCCTCATAACATCACATGATATTTTATCTACTATAATGTATCAAGAAATGAAGAAACATCCCCATTATTTCTTGGGTTGTAGTAGACCACCCTTCTATGCTAGAAGCAACACTTTTCCCCACTAACTCCACATTACACATGCACCATCACGAGAAATGTTTGGACCATCAAAACAAAAAATATTAGAAATCAGTTTCTATTTAAATTAATGATATAAAAATAATAACACGTGATATAAAACTATTATCCAGTTATCACAATATGAGGTTAGTCTAACTAGTTGAAACAATAAACATAATATAAGCTGATTATATTCCACAATAACCATAAAATTATCTATCTTGACCACAACAAGAATATATAACTAATACCAAAACAATTCCCAGAACTTGTGATATAAAAATATACAATGAGTGCAAAAATGGAAAAATTACTAGAAGAAGTGATGGGTGAAATGAAATTACATGTGACCATATTAAAATATGATATTGAGTGACTGAAAAAAATTGAAATAAAAAATAAATATATAAAGAAAACAATATTATTATCTAACATGTGACCAAAAAACATTTATAATGACACTGATATCAATTAATAATGACAAATAACTCAACATTATATAATATAGTCCAAAACATATGATACATGAGTTGGATTCCATCCACATGACCCTGATAATTTTAATTAATAAAATCCATGTTTTTGTGCATAAACAAGGTGAAATTTAACTATCATGGAATTGAAATTTATTTCTTATATACATGAAATTAATACATGTATCACGGTGAATGAAAGGTCACCATTTTATCTGATCACTATGTAAATTATCAGGAAAAAGATGACAAAGAGCATCTAATAAACTATTCAATTCAAGTTAATCCACAACCACATGTCATGCCTAATTTTTTTAAGAGAAGTAATTATTGAAGAAAATAAATATAACTTTATAAGATCTGACAAGAATACTCATCAGCACAATATATTTCCATTAATAGAATTGAATTCCATGGAGAAGAATCGTATCCCCAACTTATTAGCATGTATGTAAACCCAAAAAAGACTAGATGTATCATGGATAATATATAGAATCTATCGAGATGAAGAAATTTAAATCCCTACAATGAACATTTTCATGATTTCCTTAATCTGAAAAATGTGAACCTTTGACTAAACTTAATAAAATACTCAAAAATACTACTTGAACAAAGAACATCACACCCAAATCATAGAAATCTTGAACTATTTCAAACAACTAAGAACATTAAACAAAAATCCATATAAGACAACATCATGTATGGAAAGATAAGGAAAATCAAGAATAAAAAACATTTTTGAATCATTAACTATGGCTAAAATTCCATACACAACCATGGATAAAACTAATGAAAATCAGGGCATACAAACCATAACGATCAATAATCAACAATTAAAATTCCCAAAATCCAGATAAGGTTCGGACGGGTCACATGCACTACAAGTGAGATAGAGAGAATCATAGTAAAAAATTAAGAATAATATTTTAGAGGAGAATGAATGATAATTTGAGGGTACCATGTGAAAAATTCTTATTAGAGACCTCCATATTCCATGTTTGGATGAGGAGGGAGGCACAACACTAGGTTCCACTTGGATGGGGTGTGCGACATAAATAAGAAAGGGAGGGGTGGGATGATATAGGGGGGAAAGGGAGATGGGAAATGTAAAAATGAAAAAATATATCAAAATATAATAATAATAATAACAATAATTTTTGATAAGAAAATGAAATTAAGTACGTTGAGTGGGACAATGGAAGACATGATAATGGTGATAAGATCATTGTGGCTTAAAAATTTTAATTTAGGGAAGAGAGCATCATATTTTTGGTATAATTTAAAAAATATCATGATTTCTAATAAATTTATATATAATTTATTTATAATGAAACAATATTAAAATTTAGAAATATTGTGAAAAAATTATATTATAAAAAAATAATGAAATTAAATATATGTGACATTATATTTTTAGTTTTTACTATATTCAATCTTATTCATGACTCAAAAATTAATATTCATTTATTATTAAAATTAATGGTATATCAAAATAAAATATATATCACAAACATATAATGTGTCAATAAAAACATAAGATTATATGATTATATTAAAAAAATTAATTTATTTAATTTATTGAAAATAATATATATATATATATATACATTATTTTTATTGTAAAATATTTTATGTTATTGGATAAATTTTTGAATTCTTCTTAATTGTAAAAAAAATTAATAAAAACTAATCTGAATAGATTTATTTTTTGTTAAAAATGTTTGTGGTGATTTCATAAAGGAATAGATTTAACTATTGGTAATTTATTTGATGGTGTTAAAAGATCAATGTTAGTAAATAAAAATTTTTGTAAAAAAATGTTTTGGTATTTCAAATAAATACTAATAAAATTTAATATATTCTAGAATTTATCATTTTTTCGAACAGATATATCATTAGTAAATAAATTTATATTGGTATAATCAATATTTTGATAGTGATGTCTCTATTCCATTTCATTTAGTTTTATTATATTCCTACTGACCAAATTTAATTTTTATAGCCTATATAATTCTCCATTAACATGTAATATTAATAATAATTCATTTTTAATGGTATTTTTAGTTTCAATTTGTAATAATGAAAATTTATGGGATTTGAGTTAAAAGAAACGAAGTGGTAAAGAATTTCTTTACAAAATTTTAGTTTATTATGTTAAACATCAACTTCATTGATTGTTATAGTGTAGGATTATGTGTAAAATGAAATTAGAATATATAACCGAAAAAATTAGGGCATATCCCTTCTTATTAAAAAAGGAAAACAAAAAACAACATGACAGATGACAAGGTCATACAAGCACACATGCCCTCATACCTAAGTATAATCCCAGAGAAGAACTCAAAAGTCAAAATCACATTGATAGGAAGTATCATCGTCTCCATCCCAGTCAGACTCATAGTCCTACGCACCATGCGTCCTGTTAACCATGGTTGGATTCAGGTAAGAGTAATCCCTCGTCGATCTCTCTATTCTAGAAGGAGTAGGCTGAGATCCTTCAACATCCACCACAACATTTTTCCTTTAGGAAAATACATAACTACTTGTTGGTTTTTTAGGGAATTATCCTCAACTTCATCCCATATTCCATCAATGTCCAGTGTTTCCTTTAGTTTAAGAATTTCCTTTCAAGTCCTTGAAATCCTCTCACCATGCTCCTCAAGAATGTGGTCCGTTATTTCATGCTCCTTTCCCAAAATCACTTCTGGAATCACGTCACCTTCACCCCTAGAATGGCGCTTTGCTTTTTGATGCACCAGAGACGCATCCTTATCCACATGTGGCTCATGGGAAGTCTCTTGGAGAACATCATCCACTACTTGTGATGCATTACCCTATATTGATTGTTTCTTCACCTTATTCCTACAAGAAGTCTCGTTATGCCCTTTTAATGGGAAAAGGGAGCAAGAAAAAAATTTTAAACACCACTATTTTACATGTACAATTACTTGACAATCATGATAGAAATCAATAAATCTCTCATACTCCACCTTGAGAGAGATATCATCATCCAATGAAGATAAGACTATATTATGAATTTGACCATTTCTTAAATCATCTTCCACAAGAACTCTAGCATAATAACCAAATTTTTCAGCCTCGATGGTCTGGTCCATTTTCATTGGAATTCCAATCTTAGAGACAATATCAAAAAGAATATTAGGATGCCCTAAGATCTAGTGAAGGCCATCAATTTTGATCCAGACCTGAGCTTTGGAATTTTTAATAGAGAAAGGATTGAAACGGAAATCCCATTCTTGAAAGCAAACCATACCTGGCATTAAAACTATTGACCCGAACCCCCAAGATCTCAGCTTTATACTGTATGTTGGAAAAATAATATGAAAGAATCTGCATCCCATAGGTATGAATCTCCAATCAGAGAACCCCCATATAGAGGTGAGTTTCTGAACCAAATCATCAATTCTCCATGTTTTACCTCCACTAGGAAGAACAAGTCTGGCTATAATTAAATGCTCACAGATCTTGAATCTGTCAAGAATATCCTTCCTACTAGAAACAACGTGGGAAGTGTCACCCTTCCAAAAACTTCACTCAAAAATACCATCGTGCATAGATTTAATGTTCCTTCATTCAGATTTACCTGCAACTCTTGAGGGGGATTTACTAGACTTACCTACATCTGTTAATTTATTAGATTAAATTTACATCTCCACAAAGACCCACTCCACTGTAGGATGAGCATCAATAGTGGTTAAGGAACCATTGCAAATTGGATTCAATTCCAAGGGATGATCATCAATCACTTTTGCCGCTTCAGGAGCAGGGAAACCCAAATTGAAATTGCCTTCAATCAGTGCTGCCTTGGAACCCACAACATCCACCATACCAGGTGAATGAGTCTTTGGAACTTTCGGGAAAATGTGACCCACATAGGATACATAATCTAGATGTCGTACCTTCAGTGAAACATTAACAAGAGAAAGCTCACCTGTATCCGTAACCACAAGGTCCGATTCAGCTCTGCGGGGAAAAGTAGTAGTAGCCATTCCTAGTGAAGCTGCGTGAACCCCGACCTTCCTCTGATCCATCAGCGCAGCGCCCCCCAAGGTTCGATTTTCGTCCCTCACATCACACGTAGCAGCTGGATTCAGATCTTGTGTAGATCTATATGTGATACGCTGGGAATCTACAGTCACCTGAAGTCCAAGCAACGGACCAGTCTTCTCGACAGAAGAAGCCACAGCCGGGATTGAACCACCTTCAACAAGGGTATTTCCATGAATATTATATAATAATTATTTAATAAAATATTCAATTTTTATCCCTTGTTTATTAATGATTTCATTCATGTGATTGTAACATTTTTTTCAATCTTCATTAATTAAATTTGTTGATAAATTTTTTTAATAAAATTCTACATTATTTTACACTTTGGCCAGGAATCTATTTTCATAAAAGTCCATGTTTCCTAAAAATATTTTCAAAAATGATTCTAACCATTTCAAAATGGGGTAGAAAATTATTCTTTCCTATTTTGTGTTTCGTAAATTATTTCAATTAAATATTCCTATCTTTTTTCAAACTAGGAAATTTTCTAACTTTTTAACCATGGAAAAAAGGAATATTGTTTATGTTATGTATATAATCACCAACCAACATGATTGATGTTTATTTAATTCTTCTATTTCATGTTTACAGTGATATTTTCAGAAAAATCTTTTTTAAATGTGATTTTAAAATACAAGGAATTTAATTATATTTATCAAAATGAAAAGTATACTATACTCAAGAATTTTTAAGGTTATTTTATAGTATGTATATTTATCAATGCCAATAAACCTTTATTTTTAATAATATCATGTGGGTATACATTATATTGATACCATTATTATTATGTCTCTGCATGGATTATGATTATTTTTACAACTGATAGTATTGAAATTCAATTCCATAATTCAACATTGTATTCATTAACATCCCCTTAAAATATTAACTTTCCAATGAACTGTTTACAATATATTTACCCTAATATCCATATTATTTATCATGGATATGTTTATTTCTTAAACCCTATATCTTTACTAAAAATTGTTTCTTACTTTGAAAGGCCTTTTTTCCTATGAAGGTATTGATAAATCCATATTCTTAATATATTGTGTATATGTGATGATAAAGAATATTGTTTCGGAATTAAATCAATAATTCGATACATGAGGATAGATTTGGACATACAGACATTGGTGGGGCCTAGTTAATGATATCCACTGGATTCATCTATAATCCCATAGGAAAAATTAGTTTTCTATATGTAGTTAAATGAGTCTTTACCAATCATTTTTAAATTGTATTGAGAATATATCATGATAGTAATGAAATCATGTGATTGGGAAATATGACATCCAATAGTTAAAAATTTTATTCATTGAAAAATCATCTATTATTATCCATGGAATTTTCACTATGATAGAATCTATGTATGCATTTCTTTCTCAGTCTATTGATTAAATGAAATGTGTGTTCAGTTATTTACATTTTATTATTGATTATTCCTTATCCAATTATTTAAATTGCATGAGTGTTCATTTATTTACCATTCCATAATAATTATGATTATTAATCCATGATATATAGATTTTTATATAATCCTTATGTTGAATTTGATCGTACCCTTATTTTTTTCAGTCCCCAGGATTCCATGAAGTTTATTATGAATGATATGTAGGGAAATTAAAAAAGGAAAAAATTACTTTTAAAAAATAATGGTGTAATTTTTGAGTTCAATTGTACTTTAACACCTATTTAGGGATCTAGTTAACCAAGACTACAAAACTATTTAATAATTTTAGATGTGAAATACTTTTATCTTATTCCAATGTAATGGTATAAGGCACTTGATCTGGGAAACTAGAGTCAAGGATGCCATATGGAGAGTGAGACTATCTTATCATACAAGGTGTACTTCATATGGTTTGAATGGAAATCATCAAGGTTTTTATCATCAATGATAGAAAAATAAATATATTCCTTAGTGGTTTAAAACCACTTCCTAAAATGAATCTAGATATATGATAAGATGGGAGTTATGAATAAGGGAATCATTATTATCTAAAATTAACGTCGGAATTTGGAGAATGTACCCATGGGAAATGAGATAAGTAATCAATTTATGAAATTCAAGGTGGAGGATCAAATAAATATATACAAAAATATATCCAACCACCCACATTTCAATCATGTTTAATGAATAGTTATGGGAATCTCCTCAAATGGATAAGGTAATTAATTATGTGTAGTGGAAAAGAAAATCAGACTCATGAATTCTAGGGAGACCTGAAATGGATGAACGTTATGGTGGAGGAATGTAAGGATCCTCACAATACACAACACATGGTTTATGTATTCAACTATAAGGACAAATTTTTTTGTAAATGTCATTGCACCTAACTAAGGGACATTAAGGGTGTCCAATAATAGAAACCACAAAATATCAAAGAGAAATGGAAATCTTATTATATAAACACTATTTAGGTGGATCCTGAAAATTAATTATTAAAACATATTCTTCCAATTTATTCATGGATGTAAAAAAAATTATTTGGTTTAGGTTATATGCTTCTTATTATACATTAAACATCCTATTTATACATTGAATAACATACATATTACATTTAAGTAGATATATCCATAAAAAACTAGTGGTGTAATCATTGAATCCCATATGTTGTATTTTTCTGCAATTAGATTCTATGGGAATATTTTTCTGGAAAATATTATAATGATTCTTCTAGAGAAATTTGAATCTATACTAGTTAAAGACATTCTATCATTTCATAAAGTACACATAATCTATTTAGAAAGGGAACCTAAAGGAAATAAACAGATGTGATTATCCCAACTACACCACTAAAGAAATATATCATTATAAAAAACTCCCAATATATTTTTGGATTATAGTTTTAAGAAATTATGAAAAAATATCTTATAAAACTTATTAATTTTCAACCAAATGACTTTTTCCCCACTATATAAAAACCTTCTAAACCCATAACTTTTCATCAACATTTCCAAAAATATCATCATATAAGAAACTCTTTAAGACATATAATATGCATTAATTTTGTACATAACCAAGGAAAATAAAAAAATAATAAATCAATGAGCTCAGTTACTCAGTAAAATTTTTGAATAATATGAGATTGTTGATAAAATCCAGATACCTAAGAAAATCATGATTAAAAATATTAGATCATAAAACATGATCCCTAGAATAATACATTGAATTAAATAAGAAATAAATCAAGATAATACCTTATATGAGTGAATAAAAATGATCCATGATAGCATAAAATTATCAAAATAATAATCGTATGACTCTAAAACAATGATGATAATGTGAAATCATCGTATCGGGACAATATACCATAATGATCAAATATTAGCTTGTGAGTATATCCAATATGTCTCCAAAAAAAATTTGTGATCATATGTAAGAAGGATCCCACATTATTTTTGTGATCATATCCAAGAAGAAGCAACCTTTACTTTTTGATAAAATCACAGAAGGCTCACATTTCATTATCTAATGTGATATAGAACATTAACCAATTAATTAAATGGTGATATTGGATCTACCCATAATCATCCATACATATGTTTTACATAAGATAACAATAATTCAACATATCAGAAAACTCAAGGGAAGAAAATGGTTTTAATCATCACATCACACAAAAATGGAAATATAATTTTTTTCATAACATTTTCAAATATAATTACATAATGGAGACATTAAAAATCAAATGAAAAATATAAAAATGATATGAATATGTAAAATTACCCCATATCCAACTATATTCAATAAATATCTAGGAAAATACCTTTTTATATTGAAAAAGGAATTTAACATTAAACATGAACAAAATAAACAACGTATTAATAAAAAAAATATTTTTAAATAGAAAAAAATATAATTAAGGAAACACATTGCAATGGAATAAATGGTCGATCTAAAACCCCAACTCTAGAAAAATAATCTTGGAGATCATATACTTTATAACAGACTCTTTCCCCTATAAAATATCATGCTTCAGACGCTCTCCATGCAATAGGAGGTTGACAGTGGTCTTGATTTTCCTAGAGGTGATTGTGGGATTCTTATAGTATTGAGATAGCCTCAACGCTTGCTGTGTGAGATTATTGAATATATTATTGATGAAACTATACATGATACCCATAGATTTTCTTGATATTCCAATGTTTAGATGGACCTATTTCAACACATTGAATGTGTAAATATTTTTGTATTGTATACTCATATTCTTTATCCTCTACTTCAACTTGTCTACAGATGAATCATTTAATATATTCTTCCCATCATGAGGACTATTTTCTCTAATGGACTTGTATGCAAGGGTCTTTTTCTCAGCCTCCCTTTTCTCTACCTTTGGTTCCATTTTATGAACTGAGGACACCGTAGAAGATATAATATTGAGATAATTCAAGGGACTAAATTATTTAAAATACTCTTCAAAAATGATATTGTAGAATATGGTATTTATAATGTATAAATAAGTTTTATATATTTATGTTTACAACTTACCCAATTAATCAATATATAGGTTTTAGGTGAAGACCCTTTATTCATATAAATGTATACGATGGCAATACCAAAAGGAAATAAATTAGAAGAAAAATTATTTTTACAAACCTTCAACAACCTGGAGAGACAAATTTAGGGATAAATAATTATTTTTTATAAAAATGATGATTTTTTATGAAATCCAATGAAAGAATGTGGATTTAATTATTTTATGAATATTCTTGATTATGTAGAAGTTATATTATGGGATATTAAATTAGATAAAAAAATTTAAATAAAAATAGCATAGTTATTTTTGAATGAATTATAAAAGAAAATATTATAAAAAAAGATGAAAAAAATTCTTTTAGAAACCACAAAAATATAGAGGGAACATTTCATGTAAAATAAAAATTGTGATGGAAATATTTATTCATACTGAAAATATTAAAAATTTACTTCAAAATATATTCTAAACATATTTGTAAAATTATGATATTATGGGAAACTATAAGAGATATTTTCATAAAAATAAAATACAAAATTTATAAGAAATTTATATTTTGGGGTGTAAAATTAAGTAATATTTCAATAAAATTTTATAATATTATCAAATGAAATGTTGGTTTGAATATGAATCATTTTATTTTGAAAGGAGGGAAACCCATTTTTAATATTTTTATATACCATTATTTTTAAACCTACATCACAAAAATAGTAATATATTTTTCTTTTTGGAATGGTGTAAAAGAAATTATGATATCCACAGAAAATAGTCTATATAAGATTTTGTAAAAATGTTCTATATCTTTGGTTTGATGAAAAATGTTGACATAGAGGAAAAAATACGTTCGAGATAATGAAACGTAATCATTCTCAAATAAATCATTTATTTGGAAATATATGAGATTATTGATGATAATATAGATGAAAATGTGTGAGTTATCTATAAAACAAGACAAAAAACATAGTGAAATGAAATTTCACTAATAAAATAGACTTATTATATCATATCGTATTAGATAATTTATAACTCTATGAGAGTGAATTTAAGTTGAGAAAATTGTTAAAACTTGATTAAAATTTAAATTGAAACCCCCTGAATGAGAGGGAACATGAAATTGAACTTATTTATCCACTAATTTCAGATAAAACATGGTTTAATGAATAAAATAGGAATAATAAAACCGTATAAAAAATTAAGTGTATAGAAAATATGTTTCTTGAAGGATGGAATTTGAGAAAATAAACACTTAAAAAATTTATACTTTTTCAGTCAAAACTATTGAGAGAATGAAATAGGAATTGAATATGTAAAATCATGATATATATAATAATAATGATTAAAACATTAATGGTTACGATAAATACATAATTCTAAATAAGACATGGTGTATAATTGTTAATACGTATCAATGGGTGAAAATTGTGGCATGAAATAATTAGCTTATATATTTAATTACTAGGAAGCATTATACCATCTATAATAAAAATAGTCACTATATAACAAACTATTTAAGTATATTCTTCAAATTTATGATTCTTTATAAAGTTAATTATTAACTATTCTCTCTATTTATAGAAGTTATTATCATTTTTTCTATCTGGTGTGGGTTGACTTTAATGTTTTTAAAACGTTTCATAATAGTGATGTGGTTATTTATTATTCTCTAAAATTTCATATTTTACAAGTCATACAATCATTATAATTTATACATTATAGTAATTTATAAACTTTCAATTTCATCCTATGGGATATTTGGTAACGATCCATAAAGTGGGAGTCGATAATGATCATGTTTTAGTGATATTTCAAAAAATGATTTTAGTATATTAATTGAATAGGTTGATATTAATTTTAATATAAAAATAAGAAATAAATAAAATTATTTAATTACTCATATTATATATTAACATAAGTATATTCCACATATTCTTCCATGATATAAATTTTATGCATTTTTTGTAGGTGGTTAAACCCACTAAAACATGAAATAATTGTAATTAATGAAAGATTACATTGTGATTAGTTATAATATTAAAAAAATAAATATTGATATTTTTTATTGTTTATTTTTTAGATATATCATAATTTTTATTAATTATATGAAGAATATAACCCAATATAATTTATTACAAAGATTAAAGAAATTATTTTCTTCTCTTAGTACAGTCTTTTGAATGGTTGAATTTAAAATGGTTTTTTATTACTTATATTTTTAAAAGGATTAATAATTATACAAACCATAAAAGTAACTATTTAAAAAATAATATTCATATTTTAATACCAATTCTAGAACATTATTTAAAATGTTCTTTTTAATGATAGAATATGCTATTTTATAGAGGTGGTGGTATATATGTGTGTGTGGATAAAGATTTTGTTTTCCCTGGAATGGGGAAGTGGAGTGATACATATTATCATTTATGAATTTAAAATATTATTTTGTTTTTATTATTATTTATTAAATTCAATATTTTTCCCATTCATTTAAGCTGGTTATAGAAAAAAATAAATTTTTACATCATGGAGGTTGTAGTTCACGCATACACAAAACTAAAGGATGAAATTTGGCAATAACCTTTGAAAAAATCCATTATTGCATTAAATATTTATATATTTTAAGGAATTTGGTATAATTGTTTTGGGGAAAAAGAATATATAGATTGGTATTGATGGGGTGGTGGAAGGACTCTTTTATAATAACTGAGAATAATATTTTATAAATATAAGAACATTATATAAATAGAGAACTATTTAAACATGTAAATTAGATCAAAATATGAACGATAATTTTTTGTTGAACAACATATGTTTTATAATATCTCCACCAAGAAATAAAAAATAGTTTATCAACATGTTTCAATCCCTCTATCGCTAGATTTATTAATTTGACTATTTTTATTTTTTACATTTAACTGGTCAATACCTATGTAATTTACATTAAATGACAAAAAATAAAATGAAACTTATTATTTAGTTTAAACATATAAAATCAAATATTCATTCCAATTTATTTGAAAAATATTTCTACATGTGATAAAAGTTGTTTTTAGCTTTACTACCCGTAAAATGTAAGAACGTGTTTTTAGAAATAGTTTATTTTTTGGAATAAAGTTTATGTTTAGGTTAAAATTTTCCATGTATTTTATTTATAAGATATAAATTGGTATATTGAATAAATAATATTTTTCTCTGGCTGTAAAATTCAATAAAAATGAACTTTTACCAACATAATATTTAATTAAATGAAAACTCAAATTTTAGATTTTATTTTAAAATATTATTTATATTATTGAACATTGGTTTTATAAATTCATAATATTGCTTTAAAAACAAATATTTTTACTCATTAAATAAATATTTTACCATTAAAAATATTTTATATCTTTTTATGTTATGCATACTTCTTGATACAGTCCTAAAAGAAACGATTTTATTAAATAGTGTATTTTTAACTATTCCCCTAAAAATCAATAATTTTAATGAAATGTCAATACTTAATACTAAGATATTATTTTGAGGATTATTCTATTAATGGACTTAATTTTTCCCAATTAAAATTATAAAAAAATAATACATATTTCTAATAGAAAAAATATAAATAAAGGAAACTGCTTTTATAAAAAACATAACTTTTTAAACATCATGTGACTTTAACAATACATCAAATATTTTTTTTAATTAATTTAAAATTTATATATATGCCTTTAAATATAATTTTTTAATTTTTTAAAAAAATAGGATTAATTTAATTTTTTAATATAAAATTTGATACCTATTCTAATTGTCCTTCAAAAGTCATCCTTTTAAAAATATTAATCAATGAAATATATGAAAAATTAATTATTATAATTGCTTATTACCCTCTTATATAATAATGATTATTTTAAACATCTAATTATAAAGTTTCATGGGTAATTTTAATCAATATTTGAAATATTGTAATTTTCATGGAAGACAATATATTAAATATTCTATTATTTTAAAGGGTATAAAATCCATATTCTTCATATTTTACCCTCTTAAATTAATTTCATCCTAACAGTTTTAATTATTAATTATTGATGCATCTTAGTGATGATTTTATTAATATATTTATTAACATAGTTATAAATTCTAATTTTACATCTACCTTACTCACTTAGTCAATTACTTATTATTTATTATTCCACAAACAAATATTAATCTTTCATACAATCATATACACAATTAACTATACACGCTAATTATATCAAACCATTTTTTATTACACATTTATTCATTATTTATTTTATAATAATACAAATAATACTTCCAATATGATTAATAAGTATAGTGTCTTTGGGAATTATTTTCATTACATAACAACATAAAACATTGAATATATTGAAATTATTGAAATATTCCTTAACATGCTCATAATATTCCATCATTCCTAAAACTTCATGCAATAACATGTGGACTTATATAATAAAGTGGTACTATATAAATCCTAGTATGGGAATAAATATGCAATTAATTGATGAAATTATTACATGTCAAACTATACACATTTCAATGTACCATAAATGGAGTGAGAATGATAAACATGAATAATGAGGGATGATGTAGAATGATAACATAAAGGAATCATGGGAATGTTACAATACATTAAAAAATGACATCATAATAAAAAGTCAAGGTCAGAAACCAAGAGAATAATACATAATGTCCTTAGGATAACCTCATGTACACCATACATTGAATCTCATGAGACTAAAACATTTTTCCATTGCATTGGAGTTTTATTTAGGCACACCCATCAAAATCATATCATGAACATTTGAATTGTTCCACATTGATCATATAACCTAATAATATATTTCATTAAATTTAATCCCATGATATTAGTGTGTAGATCACATACATTTATGTCCCCATGCAGAGAAACATAAGTGTGTAATTTTGGACACACTTGATAGGAAATTGGTATGGTTATTCACTACATAATTTATTGGCATGGAAATTAATAGTGTGACTTTGGTTTCTTAACGATGGAATATAAAAGTTTATAGGAGGATATATTGTGAGTGAATGGGGTCTCTCATAATTTATAAATCACATGGGGAGAAATGAAGATATGGAATAACATATCCCAACATTAGTAATTAGACTTAAAATGCAAAATACAATGAATATTCTTGAAAAAATAGAATAAGGATATGATCCCTTACGGTAATAGAATTATTCCAAAATCATGGTAGGAGGATCTTGAGAGCATTTAGAACCTTGTTAAGACTCTAGGATGGGGTGGGAAGAGTAATTATGTTTTATATCCTTTTTTAGTAATTATAAATACGATATTGGGTGGGTTTATATAGTAAAATATAGGGGAGTACTATATTGTTTCTCAAACTTAGGTTTTGGACTCCATATAATAAAGTATTAATAAATATGTTCCCACAGTTTTTGACCATGGATTCTCCCAAATAGGATTTGTGTTCATTATTATATATGTTAAAGGGAAAAAATAATGAAATATTAACTTTGGTGATATGATAGTAAGAAATGTTCTGAAATAAATGATTTTAAAACTATAAATATGTGGTTTTTTGTGACCATGATAAGATATAACATCACCCATAAACATTTTATTTTATGATTTAGTTATTGGATTTCACCTTGGGAAATGTCAAGGATAAATCCATTTGATTCTCACTCCCTTACAAGCTCCAAAATATGGTCTTCAAAGTGTACGACCCTACAAGTTGAGGACATCACTTTCATGGTTCATTTTAATTGGATTTGTTAAAGCCCATTATTTATACTAATCATATGATAATAGTTATATATAAAAATTTTCAGTAGTTATGACTATTAATTGTTTATTTAATATAATAGAACATAATAAAACCATGGATGTGAATTTATTTTCTATAACCGTAATACATAATAGGGGATTTAATACAGCTAAAAAGGGAATATTATTTACAAATTTTTAGGTTATTATAGTCTTTATACCAACACAAATTTCACAATCTAAAATAGAGGATGGTAATTCTTTTTTATAACCTCATCTGGTTCCCATGTCAATTATTTTATTTTTTGGTTTCTCTCTAGCACTATGAACATGTGAATTGTCTTTTTTCATATAACATTATCTTTATATTCTATGATCTTCACCTAATTATCCCAATATGAAATATCCTTATCCAATGGAACTACCTTTATATTGATTAAATTTATAGGTATTGGTATGTATTTCATCAAGAGATATATGTGGAACACATCATGTACTTGAGATAGGTTAGTTGGGTGTGTTACTCGATATGCCCCTACTCCAATATGATTTAGGATCTTAGAGGGACAAATGTGTCTTGGACTATCCTTTCCCCAATTCCCTAATATCATCAATTTTTACATGGATTTATTTTTAGGAATAACATTTCTCCAACATAAAACTATAGGTCTCGTCTATGATTTTTATCATGTTAATTTTTTCAACTGTGAGCATCCTTGATTTGTTTTTTAGTAGTCTTGACCATTTCCACTATTCCCTCGACCATTTCATGACCTTGTAGTTTTAATTTCCCAAATTCATCCCATCATTCTGTTATTTTGACCATATAACCATAATGGGATTAATAGGGTTAATTTGGTACTTTATTGGGGACTATTATTGTATTATTACTTGACAAGAGGAACATGTTGATATTATCTTCCGTTGAAGTCAATTCTGAAATCTCCCAATACCTCCACAGGCTTCCAGATTTACTTATGATATTTTAAATTAGTTTGAGGGTGATAAGCCTAATTTATTTTTGACTCAGTAATCAAATAATCTTGGATACTCATCTTGAACATGATGTTAAATATTTGATCTTTATCTGATACAATTGATAGTGGAGTTCCATACAGCCTACTCACTTCCCTAAGGTATAACCTTGCAAGTTGATCTACTGATAAGTCCTCGTGAATTTTAGTGATGTGAGAAGTATATTTAAGATGTTCCACCATGTCCCATATAGCATTATTTCCACTTGATGTATTTTTAAGACCAATGAAAAAGTTAATATTTATGTTTTCCCATTTTAATGTAGGTATGGATAACAATTTCATCATCCCATTGGTTTTATTATATTCATTCATCACTTTCTATAATTAAATAAATATGGATGTTTATTTTGTGATATCATTTTTCATATTGTCCCCCAAATAGTAACATTAGATATCTTGATAAATATTTTTTCTCTCATGATTTATTGAGAAGGGATAATTATGTGTATCATCCAAAAATACATTCTTTACCTCTTAATCCTATGGTATAGATAATATTAACCCCAATCATACAACTCATTATTCAAAAATTTTAAATGGTAAAAATTTATATTTTCTAATATATTCCACCTTTATGTGAATTCTTAAATCAACTCTTTAAGAATCCCTTGTCTTCTAATGAAGAGATGGTAGATAAATACTTTATGAAATGATTGATGATATTCCATCCTTTATAATTCCTATGTCCATACATTTCAATTCTATGATGATCATATCCTTCTAAATTCGTATAAATGATAGACTTTATAGATCTATTACACATAGAGAATCTAACTCTTTATTTTATTTCATAGGACGGTAGGGGATTGAGAAGTCATTGTCCTTAATCAGTTCTAACCATATTCTCTGGTGCATATTCATTTCTTTCTATGTGAATATATAATAGAGGCTCTTATGATCTTTATATATTTCATACTTCTCTCAAAAGAGTTCATATAACCATATTTTCCCCAAGAAGATCACTTCACCCAAAAAAAGATCACGTGTTAGATTTATTTATTCATTACCGTTTAATTACCTTTATACATAGGCTACCACATTATCATTTTGAAATATTACACAAACCAATCCATTATTTTAAGAATCATTTTATACCATGAAATGATCATCACTTGTTGGTAGTTCATGTAAAAGTTTAGTGATAATATTATTGTTTAACTCCTTGAATCTCTATTATAATTCATTATTCAAAAAAACGTGACCACCTTCTATGTTGGTTGGGTTATTGGGGTCAAAAATTGTGATATATTTCTCAAATCTTGACGATAGTACCCATTTAACTAAGGAAACAACACATTTCATTCCTAGATGTTAGTTTTATCCTTCATTCAATTGATTATATATTTTATGGGTCCAAATATATCCCATTAATTATTCTAATATTTCCCATGAATTATAATTCCATAAAATATATCTTACCTTTGATGAATCTTGCAATAATTTTCACCTTTCGTAAGGTCTTAAACACAGTTCACAAATTATCATCATGCTCATCCTTTCTATAAGATTATATTAAAATATAATATATAAATACTAGAAAAAATTGATAATTGTAATCTCTAAAGACTATATTCATCGTGTCTGTGAATTGTTCTGGAGAATTAGTGAGTCTGAATGGAATTACTATGAAATCATTCCTCCTATACCTTACACAGATAGAAGACTTATGGATATCCTCCTTCTTCAACATTACTTGATATTACCCCAATTAAATATTATCCTTGGATTATTATTTTTATTTGTTTATCTATTTATACAAGTCATCAATCCTTGTAATAAGATACATGTTATTTATCATTATCATTTTTCTCACTATAATCAATGAAAAGACATATTTACTCATCATTCATCTTGATGAAGAGGATTGATGAACTCCAAGGTGAAGTACATGGGTGTATAGACCCTTTTTCTAGATTATCCTACATTATTTTCTGCAATCCCTCTATTGATAAAACATCCCTTATATTGGAATTATTTTATAACATAAGCTTTATGTTATAATGTTGATTGAAAATTCAACCTCTCAACTATGAGGAATTCTTGGAAATTCTATTTTAAATACATTAGCATATTACCATACAATAGTAACTTCATTAGGGTGATTATTTCCTTATACTCAAACATTTTATCATGATATACTTGCTTATAATGAAATAATACCCATCCGTTATATTTTGGTTCCAATGATGATTCATCCTCCTCCTTAAACATATATATATTCATAGGACGATTTGATATACAGAGATACATTTTAGTATAATGGAAATATATCTTGGATATATATATGTGTAAAGGAAATAAACACCTAGAATATCATAAAATTCCTCTAATAGAAGTATCACACTGTTCTGTAGTTGTTTTATTCCATAATTTTTGAAAGGGGGGAAGTTATATATATGGGATGAAATAATTTCACCATTTGTTTTTTTTCACTGATAGCTCTACTTCTAATATTTTTGGTGTTGTTTGAATAGTTTTATTAAACCTATCTAATATGAAGTAATGCATTGAACTATAATAAAAAAAAAGTATGTTCACTATTATTTAATGAATATGTATAATACCTATCACCACTTCATTTTTGGGATCCACCTCAATAGTTGTGATGTAATATGATTTCCCTTAATGCCTTGGAGGTTGTTATAATTGAATGTTTCAAACAACCCTTGTCTTATAGAGGTGGTTCACATCGATTGCTTTTTCTTTGAAATATAAACATTGAAAAAAATTATCAGGATATCCTAGAGAATACCTTTCACTGATTTCATTGGTTGATTTATCCTATCCTCAATCACTATCGACGTGACCATACTTTACACAAGAAAAATCATTTCCTCTACCCCCTTATGAAATTTATGAGGTGCTTCAATTCACACTTTCAACAAGTGGGGTGATGAAATCTCTTTCAACCATTATATTTTTCCATTGGAACACCTGATTTAAACTCCTCTATCTCTTTCTTATTATCGTGATACCATTGATACTTTTGATATCTGTTTCCACTGTTAAAGAATATTGGAAAATTTACTCATTTTTGTCAAAGTCTTTGATTCCCATGGTTGATTGTAGATTATTATTTATCCCACAAAATAAGATTTAAATTTTTCATTCATGGTTAATGACAAAACCGAATGTGTATCATATAAGCCTTGTGATGTTCTCCTCAAACTCCTTGATCATTTCATCATCTTTTTTCATGATTAAAATGAAATAACTTTTTGGGGAGTGTGAGTAAAATATTTTTTGAACTAATTTTGGTAATTTATTCCACCCCATTACTCATGATTTTTATTCTTGATCAATGTCCACTATTGATAAACTTCTGCCTTCATAAGATAAATATCAAGAATAACCCAATCTTACTATGAATATTAAATGATGGAGAAGATATTATTAATGGAGTTGATATATTGTTCTGTTGTTAAAGGATCTGATCAACCGTTGAATGTTGGAGGTCTTTTATCATAAAGGTCAAAATTGTTCTTGTTCTTTATTAGGGGGATTTTTTTAATTTCTAGTTATTTTGGATTATATTCAAATCCTAAGTAAATTGAGAGTGTTTCATCACAAATTTCAAAATTCATTTTCCCATCATGTTGGGAATCTCATTGGGGTAATCATCACATTTCCCTTCACAATGATTGTTTCTTCATTTTCTACTATTTCTAACCATTGGATGCAGTAAAAGAAAATTTAGTTATAATTATTTAAAAACTATTAAATGAAAAAAATAGGAAACTAAAAATAATAAATGGATAACTTATAAATGAAATTTATTCTATAACTTATAAATCTCTCATATTAAATCTATGTTATCTGTAATCTATTTTATAACAATAGAATGTTATGGGAATTTTTTATCACAATAATGGTTCATAATGAGAATTTTTATTTACCAAATAATATCTATTAGGAGTTTCAAACTAGTTATAAATCAAGTCTCATTGTCGTTCACCAGTTTTCAATTGAATCTATCCCAATGTGGTGTTTTTCAAATTTACCCTTACGTACATATATGCCTGAGCCGCATCCATTTATAGTATCCTTAATGAAATTTATTTTCATTTAACCCACATACTCTGAAAATTAAAAAAATTAGGGAGGTATTCTTATTTTTATTCTTATCCATAAGGATTTCTCTATAATTTTCTAATACAAATCCCAAAATAACGATACATTCTTTTAAAACAAACGATGAAAACCCTTCTTTTTATTACACATTAACTAAAGATTTATTACATATTAATACACATAATAAAACCCCTATTATCAATAATTCTAGTTTTTTCAGAAATTATATACATTATAGAACAACATAAAATAGGGGTTACATCAAAAATTTTGAAAACATCCTTAACATGATAATATTATTCAATCATTCTTAGAACAAAATGGGATAACCTGGGGTCAGACATAATAATGGGTTGTGAAATAAATCCTAATAATGGAATAAATGTTGAATAATATGAATAAATTATTACATTATTGAAAATATCTATTTCAATGGAACAATAAATTTTTGAGAATCATAAACATGAACAAAAGATCATGATATAGTGTGATAACATAATGGAAACATGAGAACACAAACATTGTATCACCTCAAGTTTTTTTTGATTAATTACTTTTCCTTTATGTCCTCTGATTCAATATATAATATTTATAGATTTATTTAAATGCTATAACAGGATAATATTTCACCTCTCACAAAAATGAATTTGATTGGGTTACCTGGAGCAATAAATTTACACAATATATGATTTTATTATAATAATTCTTTAAATGGTAAAGTTGTAACCTAGCCATTAAAAATATTAATATTATCACTAATAACTAATTTTTAAATATTAATTATCAATTTTTTTCAAATAAAAAAAACATATTTATAATAAGACATAAAATTTCTAGTATAGTCTTTATATGTTTTAAAATACTGTGTTCTTAAAAGAACTAATTTTTATATCCTCTAGTGTTGAATAATAACATTTTTTTTAGAAAAATTTAGAATTAAAATTTGATAAAATAAACTATACCTTTTAATTTTTAATTTTAAAATTATCTTACGGTTAATTTTTTAGATTTTTTCTGAGAAACATCATTTTTTAGATGAATAGTGGAAAATAAGGAATTATAATTCAAACCTGTTTTTCATATAATTTATTTATTTAGTTAAATTATTTTTTTATGTTGATTTTAAAGTAAAAATATATAAATTATAAAATTATTAATACAATTTAGGATATTTTAATTATTTTTTATTGAATTTAGATATAAAATCTTAATGAACATTTTAAATTCTCACTTTTGAAACCCGCTTTCTCGACACATCTATGGGATTAGAGATAAATATAATGATTCCACTAATATTAATTGAATTTTAAAAATAATAAATACAAGGTCTGGATAGTTATAATATTTATCATATATTAATATCATTTTAATTCTTAAAAAATAATTTTAGTAAATGTTATCAAAATTGACTATAGTGATTAATTTAAAATTAAGATTAACAAGGGACTAAAACATAAACCTAAGGACCAAAATGAACTATCCAATTGTCCATAGAAATTTATTAACTCATATCTTCTATAAACCTTACATTATTGAGTTTGTTGTTTTTTTATGACTTTTGTTTAGTAAAAATTTGGGTACACCTAAGTTGTTTCCAAAATTGTCAAATGTGTCTCCCATGTCCCCTGTAAAAGGCAACCACCTACCCCCCATATTTAAACCTTTCAAATAACTTACGATGATAATGTAACTTCACATTTAACTTCCCAATATCCCTCCCCTCCTCCTAGAATCCTCTCTTTAGTAATAAGTACAACCCAGTAATACCTTTGGTGCAAACCAAAAGGGGTTTCCCAAAGACGAGGTAGCATATTTCCCCATGCTCATTTACATAATTTTCATTCTCCAGTAAATATTTCTTTTGTTCTAGGAATAAATTATATCCCTATTATAAAAAATATACTAATTTTTTAATTATAATTTTTCTATCTACACTTACGCACACTTCCATCTAATTGGTAACAGACTTATTGTTCTTGTGTATAGTGATTTACTGCCTCATGAAGCAGTGTAATTTTATTATTCATTACCACCTCTCACAGTTGGGTATTATGATGAAAAATATATTTTAATACTATATATATGATATATATGATTTATTTATTTTTATTTAATAATTATAAAATGAATACCTTCATGGTTTCCATTTTTGTAAATACGGTAATTTCATTTGGGGGCATGTGGACTATAGCCTCCTCGAAGCAATGTGGTTTGTTCGCACACTACATGGACTAAATAAAGGATTAGAGTTATGAAATTATATGATATATGTGAAATAATAATTCTAATATAATGATCTTATATATGTATGTATATTGCTCATTTACTTTATCTCTTTCAATTTGACAAAAAAATGCAAACGACATCCTAGAATACGTACGACCTATCATCTACATGAACGGTGTATTCCATTTCATATTTCTATATTATATAGATTATTATAAATAAATATATAATGACTATACATGATATTTATATCATTTTTTAAATAATGTAAATTTTCATATAAGAATAAGGACAAAAATATCACAATTTAATACTTATATGAAAAAAGAGGATATTACCTGAAGTAAAGCATTAATATGGAATTTTTATAATATAAAGTCATAATAAAACCATATATTCTACAAGATATAATAATATTTTTTTAAATTATTTTTCATGAAATTATTTTTATTATACATCTGGTTGGTGTAGCTAATTCCCATGATTACATTCTATGATTTTTATCCTTAGATTTATTGGTATCTATATATTCAATTTATTAACTCTCTTTATGTTTTTTATGTTTCAAATTTTACCAAATAAATAATGTAGTTTTTTCTCTATTTTCCCTCTTTGAGAGACATGCAATGAACTTCCAATACCATTTTCTCAAAAATAAATGGTTTTAAAAATTCTATTTTATGATCATTTTTGTGTAAAAGTATTTAGAATTTTTTTTATGCTTTTCAAGGTTCTTTTATAAGTTATAAAATTATTTTCAAAGAAATGGGTTTATAAAAATTTTTCAAGAATTCTTTTAAGTGGAATGGTATTCATAATATTTTCATGTTTCTTTTATATGTTTCAATGGAGAATTATTTTCAAATTATATTAAAATAAATGGGTTTCTAACTTTTTTTTCAAGCATCCTTTTCAGAAAAAGGCTTTTCAAAATATTTACATGTTTATTTTATATGTTTCAAATGATAGTTATTTTATATCTATGGGGACACCCATTTGGTGTTACTCATACCTTTATGGGAAGTGATCCATTATTTCTATTCATATTATTTCATTTAATGGTTTTATTTTTTCATGGAATGATTTTTATGAAACAAATTTATGTTTCATAGGTTATAGGATTATGGAACCTATACATATTCCCTGAGTTTTAAGCCTATGATACCCAATTCCTTTCATAGGTTATACATTTATGGAATGATTATGAAACATGTATTTTTTCACAAGTTAAAAAATTAATACATGTTGTGACACCCATTTCATTTCATGGGTTATGATATGATGTTTATAAAACCCATATAATTTTATGGTTCATGATATGATTAATGCTTTATTATCTTACAATACATGTATGAATGATTTTATTATGAGATCGGTTGGACCTATATATCTCACAAATGTACTGGGTAATGATTTATATCTCATTAGATAATTACGGGAATTAACACGATGGGCTTGATCCACTTTATGGTGATGGGGAAACCTGATCCCTTACAAGGAAAGGGTTCTGACTGGGGATGGGGGTGTGTGTCGCCCAATATGTGTAGTCACCATGAGGATGATATATGTTGAATCCTGATCCACTATTTAATTATGGTGAAACTGAATCCCTTACAATGAATGGACTAAGATGGGGGTGGTGGTGTCTCCAACCCAGTAGGTTTAGTACCCATGAAGTTCCTGGATAAGTTCTAGAAATGTGTCTTAACATTTAGGTAATGATATTACATGATTATATGTATATGAAAATTCTACATCTTACACCTATGTTATGCCTCCATGGCTCATTTTCATGATTATTTTATGATTCAGGCCTTAAGAGATGCCAATATTTTCCCTATGATTCATGTTAATGATCTTTTATATTCAGAGTATGGTATTATAATGACATGATTAAATTCTCATTAACTTTTTCTCATTATTATTCTTATATATCATTTTATACCCTTACTATGTATATGATATCATCCCCTTTTATGTTTCCATCCTCATTATATAGAAATATGTATTAATTATGATGTTTCTAAGAAGGCTACTAGTCCTAAATAACCAAGTTGAAGAAAATATAGCTCACTTATGTTCTAGTTTGTACGATTCCATGTTTCCAAATAAAGTATAATAACAGGTTCATTGGTCTAATGTTTGTGTAATGTATTAAGTATTCTGAAAAAGTGATGTAGTTTTAATGAATGAAATGAAAGGGTCAATGTAGTTGGTATCAGAGAAAAATTTTATTTAGCCTTAAGAAACTAGGATGAGTCCACCTAAGGGGGATCTTAGGATGTGTCTATGGATAAGTATTAGGCTATGGAATAGTATAGGGAAAAGTCAAGGAATATTAGTAAAGTATAGAGTGAGTGGATTCCAAGAAATACATCACTATCGGTATACTAAAAGTGTTTGTGGTTCTAAAATATATATACATGGGACTAAAATATCTATCAAGGTGAGTTGGCCCAAACATGAGATTAATTCGTTATATGATAATTGGCCTTACTGCGCACCTAGTTTGACAATCCTTTGGGATACACATTGGAAATTCACAAATGATTCAGGGACCATCATGAAGGGTATAAAAAATTGTATATGAATGACCTAGGATAAACCTAAGGTGTCATAGATTAATTATGGGGTCATAATTTACATATCATGTAAGTGGTTATTCATGATAATTTGGTTCCTCACTATGAAAAATACTTATTACTCTTTGTTTGTTTTTTTTCATTTTATAGAACATGAAGTAATAGTGTTAATGGTTATTATGATATAAAATTCAATGATTCTTCTCCTGAGAATCTGAATTCTTTAGGATATTGAATGAAGAACCTCCTTTATATTCTCACACTAATTTCTCTATATTTGAATCATGTTGAGAATTAAAATGATCAAAAGAGGGAACAATGTTCTCTTGAGTCTTTTATGAGGCAACACTGACCTTATTTCAGTGGGGGGTTTTTTCTACTTGTTTCTTATCACTAGATTAGTATCATTGAAAATATATTCTCTATTCCCCCATGTTTGGATAATGATAAATTCATTCTCGCTAATTATCTGTTATAAAGTGATGGAGACTGATGGTGGACTCTAATCCAAAATATGAGGAATCAAGATGAAATTGAATTCATGGATTGGGTTTAGTTCAGGAATATACTCTTCAATAAATAATTTCCTCATGATATTCATATGAATATGGGAAATGAGTTCCCTAAGATAATGAAAAAGGATGAAGAATCTATCAATACCTACGAGGCTAATTTCTCAAGACATGTGATGTACATTTTTGGAATTATCATCCATCCCAAAAGAGAATTTGATAGGTACTTGATTGGATTAAATACAAGTCTCAAAATATATTTGGCCATAATATAATTTAGTATCTATGAAGAGATTTTGAGTTGCGAAATTAAATTTAATATTGAGGTTGGAGGTACGTGTCAATCTCATGGTTTTAACAAGAAAAGGAAGATGGAGTTCAAAGGAAAATCTAAAAAATAGGAAGAGAAGAAAATAAGACTTCTATTAGGATCTATGTGTGCAGATAATAATAGAAGAAATTTTCTTATAGGGACTAATAATATATTTAAGTGTATAATGGAAGACAATCTGTCAATTTATTGTTGCACAGGTGGGAAGAAGTTTTCTGAGGATGCAAATACATGACTTGCTAAAAATTAAGTTTTTATTATTTAAAATGTACAATAGAAACAATTATAGTGTTACCACACCATTCAAGAGTTTCATAAATGACGAATAACAAGGGTTTTTCCCTTGAGATTTATTTTAAAATCATCTGGTCGAGACCCCATCCCATCATAAATCATGATGTTTTCATCTGGACTCCCTTTTCTATCATGCATATCCACTGCAAAATTTTCCCCTATCCAAGTGTGTCTAACCTAGGTACCATAATTTATAATCATAATAAATTTTTTAATAATATATCTCACATTCCAAGGGTATATTTCCTTCCTCTATAAGAATCCAACCAACAAATCTGAGTCAGATTCGACTTCCCTGATTTGGATATTTTCTAGCCTTTATAATATCAAATAGTTGTATAAGACTATTTCATCAGTCTCAATGGAATTACCTACCCCATAAAAAGCAATGATACACACCAGAATTGAGCCTCTGTTATCACTTATATGACCTACACCTCTCATATTCCTTGAAATATTTTACCCATGCACATTTAATGTGATTCATATGATAGGAATATTTTTATGAGCCGACCTACCATGGTAACTTCTTCTATATTCCAATGAATAACCAATCCAAGGAAGCAACAATATGAAGTCCAAGGATGACATCCCACAATGTATAGTATCACCCAAATCGGCCACCTTCACTATAATAGGGACATGAAATAACACCTTTTACATTTTTATACACTCTCTAGTTTTTTTCTAATCCTCTTAGAGGGACTAGCATAGAATAGAAAAAATAAATTCCCTATCCATAACCTCAGTTGCCTATGTGATTTGGAAGAGAAACCATGAAGAAATTTTAACTTGAATTGAGCCTCTTCCAATCTGAATATTCAGACTCTAACCAAAAACATCCAAAATCCCCTTGACCACTCTCTATGGAAGAATATGTGTTCAGTGGATTCCTATGATGGAGAAACACAATAATGAAATTTGGAGGTAAATAAAATTCCCCTTATATTCATGTTTTTATACATAAGAAATGATTTTTTTCTCATTCTCCTGATAGGAATTTTTTGTTTTATCTGGATCTATATACACTAATTCTTTTGTGCCTAACATTAGGTTATATTGTTTCCATGCCTCGTATTTGTACAGTACTTTACATAAAAAATCACTAAACACAATTCATTGAAGAAAAAATCATCGGCCTCATCGAACAACAAGATATTGTTGAAACATGTATTCTGATCTAGATTTAATATTACATCATTGAATGTAGGGTATATGGTGGCCTCATGGGAGATAATACTCAAAATATGAAAACCAAGAAAATTAATCTTGTAACCCAACCAATTGGTCGAATAGAAATTGATATCACCATGACTTTTGATCAAATGAGACATGATATATAGGCCCTCAAATAATTTAAGTGTAAGGATAATGGGAATTAGGAAAACCACATCCCAAACTAGGGGTTGGTGATGATGATCAGTGTCAGCAATCTCGTAAACGTAGGGATAAGGGGAAATATCACATGGTCACTATTTCTTCAAGGGTTTTGATAACGACATAGTGAAAGGTACACTAACCATCCAACATAGAACTTTTAATTTCTTATTTGATTCTTGATCTACCCACTCATTCATATCTTATGAATTTGATAAGGTTATTAAGATTCAAAATAAAATATTACATGTTGAATTATCAGTGCAAAAACCTAATGGTAAGATGATTTCATATCATGTCTATGATTCCTCTTAGGTTGACATTTGAGGGAATATGATACTTGAAAAACTTTTCATTCTTCCATTTGATTAATTTCTTTTCATCTTTGACGTGGATTGGATTTCTATATATAAATACCACATCTATTTTCAAGGCAAGGAAGTTATGTTTTATATTTAAAAAAATACTATGATCATATATCAATGTGATGATAACTCTAAACATCCAATCGATATTTGATCCATTGTATATGTATAAATTTCAATTATGATCTATTACTACTTTCAAATTATTGCAGAGGAACTCTACATCGACGATACACATATTATTTAGGAATTTTTGGATGTGTTCTTGGAAGGGTTTCCTATTCTTCCACTTATATTTTATGTTGAGTTCTAGAATGATGTGATACTATCATCCACAAAAATTTCAAAGACTCACTATAGAATATCCTCACCTGTGTTGCACGAATTAAAGAAGAAACTCTATGAAAACCTTAAAAAGGGATTCAATCATCCAAGTGTGACACAATTTGGTGAACTTGTCCTATTTTTTAAATAGAAATATGTATCAATACCGCTCTTCTTTGATTATTA
Source organism: Viscum album (assembly GCA_963277665.1). NCBI lineage: Eukaryota > Viridiplantae > Streptophyta > Magnoliopsida > Santalales > Viscaceae > Viscum > Viscum album. Next base: position 1,145,321,091 of record OY728121.1, on the reverse strand, counting down.
GGATGTGAATGAAGTCATGATCACGAACAACTACCCTCTTACTCATATTGATGAATTTTATGATCAAATATGCAGATATCAATAATTTTCTAATATTTAATTTCATTTTGGATATCATAAATTGAGGGTAGAGAAAGAGGAAATACCCAAGATAGTATTTTGTACAAGGATTGGAAACTATGAATATATAGTGATGCCTCTTGGTCTTACTATTGTCCCTGCTATTTTCATGGATTTGGTGAATAGATTCATTAGATATTACCTTGATCAACATGTGATTGTCTTTATAAAATATATTCTTTTCCATAATAAGAGAAAGTAAAACAATGAATGCAACTTGATATTTGTACTAAAAAACCTATAGAGGATAAAATATATGGAAATTTTAAAATGTATGAATTTAGGTAGAAAAAGGTTTCATTTTTTGGTCACATAATCTCAAGAGATGGTATAAATGTGGATCAATTAAAGAGAGAGAACATTAAATTTTGTCTTAAAAAACCAATATTGAATGTGTTATGTAGTTTTTTGGGTGTATCTAGATATTATCGATGGTTTTTGAAGAATTTCTCAAGACTATAAAATACTCTTACCATGTTATAATGGATGGGTTCTTAGTTCCTCTAGATAGATGAATGTGGGGGAAATAACATGTACTAAAAGAGAAGGTTGGACAGTAAACCTATGGTAACATTACCTTATACAAGAGAAGGTTTGTAGCCTATGGTGGTGAATACAATAAGGGATTGAGATGTGTTTTTATTCAGAAAAACATAAATATTTCTTATTCCTAGTAAATTTTTAAGATCCAAAAAATTACGAAACTCATGATTAGGAGTTAGTAGTTGTAATTTTTTCATTATATATATGAATGCATTATATTTTTTGAAAAAATTTTGATATATATATATATATATGTATGTATATTTATCATAAAATTATAAAATATATACACACATAAGTAGTAGAAGATGTTCTATAGAAGATGGTTAGAGCTGATAATGGATTATTATTGCTTAATAAATTACTACCCTGGGAAAGTGAACAATGTATCTGATTCATTGAGTCTAATGTATCATGCAATATTTTATATGATTAGAATTGAAAAACTTCCATTTTTTGGATTTGTAAATTATGGATTTGGAAATATTAAAGGATGATAAAACATGATATCTTTATCAATTGAATTTTCAACCCTCTATCAAGGTGAGGATTATAGAGGTGCATAAGGATGAAAAAGAGCTGTAAAATAATGATAGATATTTTTAAGAGTTTGTCATTGTTCATGATGAAATGATATGGTTTAGGAGACTTTTATGTGTTCCTTATATATATTATTTGAAGAATAGACTATTTTAGGAAGATCTGGGTTATTCATTCTCTATTCATCTTGGATGTATAATGAAGTATAGAGACATGAAATAATACATTAGGTAAGATGGAATGAAGAAGGATATAACATAGTTTTTATCATAGTAGTTTTTTTATAATGTTATTGAATAAAGGAAAAAATATAAGGGGGTTTTACATACATTAACTATAACAGAATGCAAATGTGAGATCATCGCTATGTATTTTTTCATTAGAATACTTAAAACCTCTAAAGGGATTAATGTTATTTGGGTGGTATTTGATCACCTTACAAAGTAACCACACTTCATCGCTATCAAATAATACTTATATATTTATTACCTTCTAAGTATATATATAAAGTAATTGTTAAGGTTGTGTGGAGTAACACATTCTATTGTATCATATTGGGATTTATGGTTTACCTCAAAGACCTTCAAAATCCTTCACAAAGTAATTGATAATTAATTTAGTTTTCACATTACTTATCATGATCAGATGGATGATCAGTTTGAATGAAATATTCAAACACTATATGATATATTGAGATCTTGTTCATTGTATTTCAAAGGAATTTGAGATTAACACCTTCCTCTAGTTGAGTTTTCTTTCAAAAATAGATGTCACTCAGATATTCAGATGGATCGTTATGATTCTCTTTATGGGGAGAAATGTGGAGCTCCAACTTTTTGGGATGAAGATGGAGAAATAATGTTATTCAGACCTGAGATAGCTGATGAAATAGAAGATAAGCTTAGATCCATTCACCAATATATCAAGGTAGCTCAAATTCAGTAGAAGTTATCTGCTAATAACCATCAGAATGAGAAATAATTTGAAGTTGGTGAAAAAATATTCCTATGAATATCTCCATAGAATAAGTTATGAGGTTTGAGATAAAATTTAAACTAATCCCTTGGAATATCAACCCCTTAGAGATTCATGATTGTATTGGAAGGTAGAATATTCCTTTGAACATATCCCAAATCTCTCTCAAGTCCATTATGTGTTCTATGTTTCTATTCTGAGGAATTACATACCGGATCCATCACATGTACTAAACTCATAGGGCATACTGTTTAAGAAAGTTATTTCTTATAAGGAACAATGAGTTGAAAATCTGTATCAAACAGAGAATGTTCAGCAAAATAAGACCACTGACCTTGTCAATGATTTTTGGAGAAACCACCAGTTAGAGGAATATAAAATATAACTTGAGTATATTATGAGGCATAAGTATCCTCATTTTTTGTGTCATAATGATGAATTTTGAGGGAGAAATTCATTTTAAGGGGGTAAAATGTGACACCCTGATTATTTTTGAACATTGTTTTGAGTAAATTAATTTTCTATGAAGTCATTTGTTTCACGCTATAGTACATCAAAAAAATTTCTATGATAAACCATGTTAGTCTTTTACAATGCACCACACTGACTTGACATTCTATACACTCAAATTTAGATGGAAGTGTGCAGTGTGTAGGTGGTGGTATGGGCCCAAGATTTGCATGGTGTGATGTCCACCTATACCTCATTACCCAATTACATGTTTTGATGCATATGGTAATGAAGGATATATTTTGGAGTGGGAAACGAGGGTTTACATATCTTCAACAATGTTGGCATTAGCTTCTTCGATTTTTCAAGGATTTGTTCAATCTAGATTGGGAGTTTTCTTTAATGGATTACTCACATCCCTATTCTCCTACCGGTGTGGATGTTCCCACTTGTCCTTATAAGGGAACAATCATCTCTTTTTTTGATGATTTACTAGGGTTTCCAAGTCTAATTAAATATGGTATCCCTCAACTCTAGAATAATTATAGGATTGAAGATGTGGATTCTCAGTTGTCGATGATCCAATTTCCCTTCAACAAAGATTCAATCTTTGAAATTATTATCTTCTTGGATACATCATTTACTCAAGTGGGGATAAACCCTGGTCCTATCCAAAAATAATAAATTGTATTTCACATTTTTTAGCAATAACTCCTGGATACCCATTCTGATAGTTAGTTGATTTTCCACATTGTATTTCAATTTGGTGAGGATCTTACAGAAGCTAGAAATTTGGATAATTTGTATCTCAAACATTGTATTCATCACATCTCAAATTGTGATATTAAATTCTATCTCATGAATCAGATGGATTAAAATCATTGTGTATGGCTTCATTTAAATGGTTTGAATTGGGTGTATTTGAACCCTAAAAATGTTAATGATTTTGATTTTTACATTAGTATACTGATTAAAATGGATAAACACACTCTTGATGATGGCCTTGGTATTTTGATCATATTCTTGTTGATTTAAGCATTGCATCTGTGTGTCCTAAAAAAATCAATCATCTTTTCAATAACAACCATATTGTTTTCATAGATGAATTTGAATGTTTCCCACCCTTCATTTAACTATGAATGATTTTAGGTCACACTATAGAAATTTTTTGGTATATTCAAAGGCGATTTACAGGTTCTCTAATGTATAAGGTCTAGAAGGATGTGTCCAAAAATCAAAAGAGAAAAATTATTGTTCCTAAAAATAGGGGTGCCTCAAAGGCTTCAATGGATAACATACCTCCTACACTTCCCCTCCAAATATCTCAACATTCAAAATCTTGGTCAAATATTGCTAAGTAATAAGAACATCCTCATTCTCCTTTCTCTTCAATCCTAGATGGGTCTTAGATGAATTCTCAAATAAACACACCCTCAGATGATCTATCGTAAGCCCTCAAAATCTCATTAGACAATAATTAATTGGCCTTTAAGATTCACGGTGATCTTAATGATCAATTTATTTGTTCTAACATTAAATATAACAATAGTTATAAAGTGATTTCAGTTCAAAATGACTTCTATAATATGGGGGATGTTGATATGTAGATTAATTCTCTTATGGAGTAATAAAATTTGGGAGATTCGCAAAATTTTCTAAAATCATCCTTGGATAAAGCTTCCCCCTCTAATAAGGAGATTGATACTTATTTGGTTATGGGTTGTGAAATTTCTAATCAAAGAACTATGATTATGTCTTTAATACCTCATAATCCTTTAGTTGCGGATGGTAGTGGAGAAAATAAGGAAGGATTAACCCTGAAACCAAGCCCACTAAGGTGCCTCTTAAAACAAATGGGGAACCACTTGTAATTACTGTAAAGAGAGTATAGTACATTATATACATGAAAATACTGATCTATATATAGAAGGAAATTTTTTTCAAATAGAGAAAATAAAAAAATTGATAAGGGGGAGTTAGTGGAGGATGTTTCCAGTAAATGGAAATTGATCAAAGGTAGAGGGTAGTCTAAGGAATATTTAACAAAGAATGAATTTCCTCAAATATGAGGTAAATATTCAAAAAATGAAGATATTATATTGGAATTCATATGGGTTGGGAAACACCCCCACAGTCGCAAACCTTAGGAACATAATTATGACACATAACCCCCCTCTTATTGTGATTTCCAGCCATATTATGGTTTTTGAGAGGAGGAGTTATTTGAACTGGGTAACACTTGGGTATATCTTTGTTTTTCGTTATTCTAACAACAATGACATGTATCATATATGGGTATTAAATCATGAAAAATTAAAAGTTATTTCTTATGATAGAGGGTCCAAATTTATCCTAATGGATCATTTTTTACAAGAAAAAAATATTTATCTTTCCTTTGTTTATGCCTTAGTTTCATACATAAAAATAAGGTAGATCAAAATAGAATTCTATTTATTTATGAAACTATTAGCCAAATATGCATTCTTATTGGGGATTTTAGTATAGTCTTGTGACATTAGGAAAAGAATGGAACCAATTTTCCCAGATTATCCTGTAATAATTTCTCTATGTTCATTGATGAATTAAAATTTCTTTAAGTTAAAATTGATGGGGTTAATTTCACATTGAATAGATATACTCTAAATAGAAACAGGCTAGTAAGCTTGATTGGTGTTTCATGTAGAATAATAATGGAATTGATTCTGGTGGAAATTTTTTTTTCTTCCAAGAACACATTTAGATCACTGCCCTCTAATTTTTTAGGTTTTCAAATAGGTTACATGGGTAGTCCCCCTAACCATAAAATTCAATAATGGTTGGCTAGATATCCCTCTATATAGAGAAATTGTTCTGGAGGCATGGGGAAATCTTTATCGTGGATGTCTGGTTGAAATGTTAAAATAAAAATTGAATACTATCAATGGTATGATTAATGGATGGAGAAAACAATATTTTTCCACCCTCAAATGAAGAAATAAATAATTTTTAATATATTCTTTCATGATGTCATGTTTCAAATTAAGACCAGGAACACCCTTCAACAGATTATCTGAAGGCACTATCTAGGCTGGATGATCTATTGGGGATCCCATAAATATTGAGAAGAAATTAGTTAAATGTATAATAGATACAAAGTGGGGATGGTTATATAAACATTATTCAGAGTGTCAAAAAAAGATAAGAGAATCAAGGTATTGGTTAAATGAATTAGTATTAATGAATTTGTTTTCACATCTTAAAATGAAATTCTTCATCTAGTGGTAAAGTATTTCCAAAATCATTATACTAATAATGGTTCTGATAGAACAAAAAAGATGACTGATGTTATAACAGAATCTATTGGAGAGAAATAGAATTTTGAACTCACTATTCTTCAATCAAAAGAGGTGGTCTATGAAGTATTATTCTGTCTTAACATCGATAGTGTGGAAGGTCCTAACAGGTTATCTAACAATTTCTTCTTGTCATACTCGGATATTGTTCATAATTAAGTGTTGAAGGTGGTCAAGGAAATTTTCACTCATGATCATGAAACATATGGGTTTAATTCTAATTTCAGTGCTCTCACACTCAAAAAATATAATGTTATTAACATCACAGATTTCCAACCCATATTAGTTGGAAAAAATCCCAAAAAATATTAATATAATTTCCTTTATTTTGGGAAATGTGGGAAAAGATATTGTCACTATGAATCAATATTGGTTTTTCCTTGGTAAGAACATTCAAAATTTACCCTTTATTGAATATTAGAGTGTGAATCTCATGAAGAGGAAGACTAATGATTGGAATTTTTCATTAAAGATTGATATCTATAAATATATTGATACTTTAATATAGAGTTCCATTTTATCTTTTCTATAAAATTATGGATTTCTATGGAATTCGTTAGGATGATCAATACCATTATAAGCTATGTGTCCCTTTCCATTCATATTAATGGGTCCCAAGAGGTTTCTTCAAATGGCCTATGGTAGTTTGGAAATGTTATCTATTTTCATGCCTTATCTTTTACATTATTGAAGACTATCTCATCATATTCCCAAATTAAATGGTTAATATTGGTTAATTTTGATGGGTCACAATAGGAAGTGGTATGTTCACAGCTTCACATTTCTTCTATGATATTAATAATATCTTTATTGGAAACACTTCCAAAAAATACTATTTGATATTACGGTTATTTTTTATCACTATGAGGAGGTGGTTAGGAATGAAATATTTTTTTAGAAATACTCTATTATGTTTGGTAAGGGGATTTCATTGAGAATAAATAATAGGATTTCTAGAACTCTTGGTATTCGGAAGTGAGTTATTACTTCTATTTATCATTCAATTCTATTATTTGTGGGGAAGGTTAGAAGGTCACATCTTGAGGATAATTTTTCTAGTTTTCTTTATTAGTTGACTGATTGGAAATGGAAATCCATGTCCCATATGGGAAGGCTGTGTTTGGTCTATTAAGTGATACATCAATATTGGTTTATACATTATTTATTTATAAATATCCCCATAGGCTTATCAAAAATGTTAAGTCATGATCAGGAATTTTATTTTTTCTAGGTCATCTTATGAGAGGAATCCCATCACAATTTCATGGAATGATTGTGTTAAATCCAAGAATAGTGGTGTTCTTTTCATCAACTCTATTAGAAAATTTAATGATTCCTTCCAAACTAAATTCACTTGGAATGTCTTTACCTTTATTTTCCTATCTATCAAGGTTTTTACCACCATATTCAATTAAAAATTCATGAATCCTTACTCTTATTAAATGTTTTTGTCCACAAGGTCTGGTATTAGGAAATTTGTAATTTGCAAATGGATGACTCAATGTCGATTCTTTCGACGAAGTCCAACCTCAATTGATGGTAAATCCTTTGACATAACAATAATATTAAGGAGAGAATGTTCATCCCAACCAATAAGAGGAACTAATCTATCACAGATTTTATTCTCTATTACATACATGGATGACATGATTCTGTTTAGTCATATTTCATGTGAAATTTAGTAATACTTATTTAAAGACATAAATTCTTCTATGGACCACGAATATGAGTTGACTATTCCATAGTAGATATTTTTATAAGATGAAAAGGGATGGAGGTTTAAATATTCATGCTTGTCTAGTATTATTTTGGACACCATTCATCAAGCCAGCTAGAGAAGTTTTTCTCTGGAAAATTTGGAAAATAATATTACATTCACAAGTTCAAATGTAGGGGGTTAGAATCTCCATGGATTATGAATGTTATCTTTTTATGGGAGTTGGGGAGAGAATTAAAAATGTTTTTTTATGTTCAATAATATTTTTATATTCTTTGATTAAATATAAGAACATTTTGGGGTTCGGGTTTATACGATCAATTATTTTCAATATATGATTTTAGTAACATAGATATTGGAAGTCATAGAATGTAGATCCATAATCTTCCAATTATAAGTATTTCTTCTATAGTTACTTTTACTTGGAAATCTATGAATTCTTCCCTCTATGAAAACCCCAAACCCACAGTTCACACTAAGTGGATGTTCATACATAGGGATATTTTTGTGGAATCTAGAATAAAAATTGGACGGATGAAAATTGCTTGTCTAATCTATGTAGTCATAAAATCTTTAGTGTTCATGGAAAAAATAGTAGGCCTATTTGACCAAAATTAATTTTATGGACCCCTCTGATTAGTCCGTGGATTATGTTTAATGTTGATGTAGATACTATTGGTTCACTGGTATCTTCAAGATATTTTGGGGATTTTCATACCTACTTTGGATTTGTGAAAGTATGTTACATTCATTATTTTGGTCATGTAACTACTTGTGAGGCTAACTTATGGTATTTTATGTATAATTTTATGTGTTATATTTATCATAATTTGAATCACTTATGGATTTATTCTGATACTCATATTGTTGTCAATTCATGAAATACAAGTACTTGAATTGTACCATGGTTTTTTCTTCCTCAATGGATTGATTGTATTAATGATATAGAGAAAATCTTGTGCAGGGTTTCACATTCTTCTAGGGAAGCCAATTGAATTGTGGTTTATTTTTCAAAGAAGGTGATCACTGATTTCAGCTTAATGTGGTCTTTCAGAACACCTAAATTTTTTTCATATCTAACTGATCTGGGTATGATTGGTGTTTACATTCTTGAGTTTGTAACAACCCCTTGTAATGTCAAAATATTCTCATTTATTTTAACAATATTTGAAGACATGGGGGTCCTAAAATTAGTTGGAAAGTAAAAAGACATTAATTATTCATACATAAATATATTTTAATTCATTGGAATAAATTTCAAAATTGAATTTAGATTTAAAATCTTGATGAACATTTGAATATTATAACTTTAAAAACCCACACTCTTTCCAGAATTGCGAGATTACCACTAAACATATTTTTTCCTCCCCATTGAACTAAATTTTGATAAATGGAAATTAATAGTCTTAATTAGTATAATATTTATAGTCTAATAGGGTAAAAATAATCTTTACCAAAGAAGATATTATTGAAAGAGAATAAAATTAGTTACTGTGATTGAGGTAAATTTAAGCTTAACAAAGAACTAAACATTAAAATTAATAACCAAATTGACCCAACCACTTGTAGAAAACCCATTTGAAGGCCATATAATTCCCATATACCTTACTAAATTTTTTTTAGTTTTTTTTGAGAATTTTTTAGGTAAACCCATTGTTACTCAATATTTTTTTTCAAAAATGTCAAGTGTGTCCCCTCCCTCCACTATAAAAGGCCACCACATATCCCCTCTCAAACCACTTATATTTAGAAAAGATCTTCCCAATTATCATCCCAAAATACCTCCCTTCCTCCTTAAATAATCAATTTCAGACGAAATCCAACTGAGTTATACCTTTGGTGATATTTAAAAAGAGTTACCCAAATAAGTGGTAACATCCTTCCTCAAGATCCTTTCCGTTATTTTCTATCTCCACTACCTCAATATTTAATATTCAATGAATAAAAAATATCCCCATTATCATAATTATACTAATATTTTTTTATGATAATGGCTCTATCTACACTTACTCATACTTCCATCTAATGGGAAACAAACTTACTGTTCTTGTGTGTGATGAACTACTTCCTCACGTAACAATGTTGAGAAATTTTCCTTTACCACATATCATTTTTGGAAATTATTTTGGAAACTATATTTTTATATGATATATATCATGTATTTTTTTCTATAATTATTATATAACACATACCTTTATTCATTTCATTTTTTGTAAATACGATAATTTATTTTGGGGAAATGTGGACTGCCGCCTCCTCCAAGCATTCTGATATGTTCCCTCACTAAAATGAATATATTAGGATTGGTTTAATGAAATTATATTATATATATGAAATAATAATGATGTTGTAATGATAATATATTTTTATAAATATATTTCATTTACAAATTTATTTCAATATGACATAAAAGAAAATAGTGTTAATTCATATGTATATCTTACAACCCCCATGAATGAGGTATTCCATTTCAATTTCTATATTCTGTTGGTTATTATAAATACACACATAATGAGAATAGTAGATATATATATATATATGTTTGTGTGTGTGTGTGTCTAATGTTTTACATTCTATAAATTATTTTATTTATATCATGATTTACATTCTATAAATCATGATATAAGTGTGTGGACAAAAAAATTACGCAAATTAAAAATCACTTGACAAAGAAAGTATATATTACCCAAAGCAACACCTTAATTAGGAATTTTCAATAATAAGGTTATATAAGGTCATAATAAAACCATATTTGGTAATAGATATAAGAATATAGATCATAAAAATATTTATAATAAACTTATATTTACTATATAAGAGGTTTCTATGTTTTTCAAGAGATTCATCATATAAGGTAAGGGTATTTTTAATCTCACTTATTTTATTATGATATTTAAGCCTTATTCACCACTAATTTATTTTGGGTGGTGTATATAATTCCTAGGAATATGTTCTATAATTTGTGAAATTATATTTATTGGTATCAATGTATCTAGTTTATAAACCCTCTTTCATTATGTTTATGTTTCAAATTTTGAAAAATCTGAAAACTAGTATTGTCTCATATTTCCCTCTTTGAGACACCTGTAATTAACATCAAAAAACAAATTTTCCATAAATTTTTTTCAAAAATGATATTTTAAGAAAAAATTTAGTGAAAAATGATTTTTACAATTTTCAAGGTTTTCAATATTACTTTATATGTTTTCAATGTATTTTCAATGAAATAGTTTTCAAAAATGTTTTAGAGATTACTTTTTGATGAAAAGGTTTTTAAAATTTTTTCAGGTTTATTTTATATATTTTAAAGGAAACTGATTTTCAAAATGTTTTCAGGAATCCATTTAATTTTTTCAAAGATTAATGTTTAAAAAAAATATTACTGTTAAAAAAGTATTTTTCTTAAAAAATAATGGATATTTTACTCAATAATATTTTTTAAAAAAGTTCTTTAGAAATTATTTTTCCATCTAAGATGACACCCATTGGTGTAACACTTTCATTTCATTGAAATGTGCCAATGGTTCCATTAATATTATTTCTCTTAATGGTTTTTGTTTTTACGGAACGATACTTATAAAACACATTTCTTTTTCTGAGGTTATATGTTTATGAAACATATTCCTTTTCCATAAGTTTTATACATATGAAGCATGCTTCCTCACATGGGTTAAGATTTGAAAAAAATGATTTTGAAACATATATTTTATACAATTATAAAAATTATTGCATGTTAATGACACCGATTTAATTTCATGGGTTATTATAGGATGTTCATAAACCCATATATTTTTATGTGTCATGATATGATGAATGTTTTATTATCATGTGACACATTTAGGAATGATTTCATTATGAAATTGGTGGGACCTATATGTCCCTCCAATTCTTTGGGTAAAGATTAATATCTCATGAGATAATTATAGGAATCATGTTCATGGGATTAATCCAGTATGGGATGATAGGGAAACCCAATCCATTACAATAAAAGGACTATGACAGTGGATAGTGGTGTTTCTCGACCAGTAGTTGTAGTCGCCATGAATATGGAGATTGGGGAAACTCAATCCACTTTGGGAAGTTGGGGAAACCTGACACACTATGGAAAGATGGGGAAACATTGTGCCTTACAAGGAATGGATATGAATGGGGATGGTGGTGTGTCCCGTCCAGAATCTATATACCCCATGAAGTTCCCAAATAAGTTCATTAAATGTATATTTACTTATAGAGAATGATATTACATATTAATTTGTATTCTGAAATACCATATCATACTGAGATGTTATGATTTCCGGGATCATTTTCTTGATTATTTTAGGATTTATTTCTTATGAAATGCTAATATTTATTCTATGGTTCATGTTTAAGATCATTAATATTCATGATATGATACTCTAATGACATGATCATGGTATAATACCTATATTATCATGTTTATACTTAAATATCTCCATTTTTAGCCTTAATAAGTATATAATATCACCCCTATTTGTTATTCCTTCCCTATGATATGAATATATTTATTAATTATGATGGTTCTATGAAGGGTTCTATTCATGAAGAACCTAGTGGGAGATAATATAGCCCTATTATGTACCAATGTTTATGATTCCATTTTTTGATGGAACTAGACTAATAAAGTCATTGGGAATCTATTTGTGTAATTTATTTTGTATTCTACAAAATTAATGTTATGTTAATTTAGGAAAATAGAGAGTCAAAATAGAAGAAAATTAAAACATGACATCCTAAAAATAAGACTAGGATATCCTCCCACACACCATGCAGTGTATCTCATTAGAATAAATTATTATCCAATGCATTAGAGAACTAATTAGGAAAACCCATTATAATTATATAATAAACATGCATAAGTGTTCCCCATAGATCATATAACATAGTAACATATTTCATCACATTTAATCCCATTATAGAGGTGTTTTAATTAAAAACACATAATTTTCTTATTATAGATGTATATTTTCATAAAGGTGGACACCATTGATAAAAAATGGCTATGGTTCTTCAATATAGAACTGTTTGGCATGAAAGATCACTGTAGAATTTTGATAACATAATGGGGGAACATAAATGTTAATTTTTGAAATTAATGACAGGTAATGGGGTATGTCATTATTTATAAATCATATGTGAAGTATGGGGGTATAGAAGAATAATTCTAATCATTACGAATTTAGAGATCAAATGGGTTAGATAATGATGAAACTTGAATACAAAAGAGAAATAAAGGATCCCTTTCATTGAGAGGGTGTTTCCAAAAGATGTGGTGGATCTTCTTGTGAGTATGGGGGGACATTGTGGGTATCTAAAGAGGTGAGGTGAGAGTAATGACATGTGATAATGTTTTTGAGTAAAGTGGAATGGGAGCCTATGTTGTTTATATAGGTAAATATAGGGAGTTCTTTATTATTTAATAATCATGGTTTTTTTGAATCCATTTAATAATATAAAAAACCTCAAACCCTAAATTTTTTGTTTCCAATTATTTTTGAAATATAGGATTGGTATTAACTATTTTAAAATAAAAATATCATAAAATACTAAAATATTACCCTTGGAGATGTGAAAGTGAGTCACGTTCTTAAATAAAATTATTTAAAACCTTCAAATATAATATAGGGATCTGAGAATTTATAAAGGCTTTATAAAATTAATAAAATGACCTTAAAATATCATTATGTTAAAGGGGAATAATATATTTGGGCGTGAATACCTATTATCGTATTTATTAAATCACTTTTTGGCTTATTATGCTATCGTTATACGCACTGTATATTTATAATATATTTAATATTAAACCAAATATTGGACTATCACTAAAAATTACAAAAAAATTCCCTACTTGATAATTTCGAAATTTTGATTCCAATATTTTTTTTATTTTATATAAATGACATAAAAAAATATTTTAATATGATTTTTTAATGTAATAATTGAAATTTAATGATAAATAATGGGGTTTTTGACAACAATAGTTTTAAAATCCATATAAAATGATTTTTGAGTTTATAAAATTATATTTTCAAATATACATAAAAAATATTATTTAATAATAATATATTATTAAAATATCATTTATTTAAAAAAAATTATTGATTAAATAAAAAGAATTTCTTATTTAAAATTACATGTTACTCATAATTATACTTTCAGTTTTATCATATCAAAATTGGAATCATTTATTATGTAACAGCTTTAATAAATTAATACAATTATAATATCATTGAAAATAAAATATACATATTCAAATTATTAGGATATTGATATATATCAAGTCATTACACTAGAAAACACTCTGAGGGTAAGGTTCGTGATTGTGATTTTTTCCTGGAGTGGTTCAGCACACATAGTTTGGGTCATGATCTTAACGAGCTTTATCTTCTCCCCTACATATATTGACATCTACATTAGTAGTTAGATATCCTCTTGGGATTAGTCACGGGAAAATCCCAATGATGCTATCTCCCTTGGAAGATCAGAAAAATTGACTTCATAGTGTACGATCCTTTAAGTTAAGTCAACAACTTTGTTTTTCATTGTTAATTAAATTTTCCAAAACTCTTTATTTATACTTGTCATATTATCACTTTTCAATTACTATAATATCAAGGGTTATGACACATAATGGAAATATAAAAATGATAGGATATAATAAATCCAAGAAAGTACATGTTTTTTATATAATTGTAATATATAATATGGAATGGAATTCATCAACAAAGATAATTTTATTTATAAATGTTCGAGTCTTCAAATTAATGACAAATTCTATAAATTAAACCCTTCAAAAAACAATATAAATCTTCAAGACATTAAAATGAAAAGAAAACCCATATTCATTTAAAAAATTAAATTTATTATCAAACACTAGTTCATAACATCACACACTGTTCAATTTATATAATAAGTCCTAAAATTAGATAAACATAACCTAATATATCATTGTTATTTTTTATTAATAAGTAATTAATCCAAAGGATTTTAGTAATATATAATTCATTATTCAAAAAATAATTAAATTTTTTATTAAATCACCCATATTATTATATTAAACCTAAAATTTTTCCATACAACATTCATGTGTTCTATAATAGTTATCCAAAAAAATATAAAATTTTCAAAAAATAAATTTTCAAGGTTATTAAAATTATTTAATATATTTATCAAACCCATTAAATAAAAAAATGTATTAAAAACCATAAATTCTTCACATAATATGCATAAAATTTAAAAAATACATATAAATATAATCGATAAATATAACCCAATAGGGAAAATAGATAAGAATGTCATGATTTATTTTCTATTAAAATGTTATCATAAAATCCTTAGGTAATACTTGGAACACTCATTTCCAAAAAAATAGAGATAAAATAAAATTTTAAATCATTTATTTTTTCTCAATTATTTATTTATAAGGCATAGTGCTTTCTTGGTACATACCATTCCTAAATTCATTTTTTTATTCTTGTAGAATCCCATTAGTAAAACAAAAAATCAATTATAAAACCTAAAATATTAATATGAAAATATCAATAAGATTTCCACTCCAATGAAAACTTTTTTTTAATATATGATACAGTTGGTAAATTGTATGACTCTATTCTAATAATACATGGTTATCCATTTTCATTTTTCAATCAGGTTCACTTACCAAATTTTTTAACATTATTTAAAAATCATTTATCACGGCACATTGAAATTAATATGAAATAAATATAACATATCCCATGATAATGTAAATCCAGAAGTGAATTTAGTATACATGTTCTTGAACTAGGTGATGATTGAGTTAATACCAAACACATTCCTTCTAGGTTTATTACCCTTAGTTCTATAAATTTCAACCCCTCTATCCACCTTTAGTATCCAAATAGTGATCTTAATGACAAAAAAACTGCATACTTAGGGCATCAAAATAATTTCAAGATTGTATTATACACAAAGACTTATCCCATTAAAATGTCCATATGTTTTTAAATCATGTTCTATTATCTTAATCCCTAAAATTTTAAATATTTCCATAACTTATCTAAAAGGATATCTATACCTTTAACATTATAATAAATCTTATCATATCAACCATTAACATCATAATATCAATATTTAACTGAACCCTTCTCTGATGCAAACTAACACAACCCTTAAATGTGAAATTCTCTACAACATAAGATAAAAAATTAATTCATTTCATTATATTACATTGATCATTCATTATTATAATTTTATAGAATTTGTTCAAAATTTTAACCAACAAAACCCATGTATTTTGAACAAGAGTAAAATTTTACATTATATAAACAACTTATTAACACATAATAAGTCATTAATATTTACCAAAAAATATCCATATAATTTATACTTCTTGAAAATTTGTTTGCAACACTTTTCATAATACACCAAGGAAATTAAGACATATGAAATGGTGATATTAGAAACCCTGTAAGGGTAAATATTAGTGATAAAAAACAAATATTATAATTTATAATAAGATAGGAATATGCATATACTCAGGATGTATTATTAAATCATACTAATACAAAATATCCCATAAATAAAGATTTATTACATATGATATGGAATAATAAAATAGGAAAATTTAGATTGTGTGGAATCATGCATCAATAAATATGATCCCTGAGAGAATAAAGTGATCATAATATTAAATGTAATATTGTAGAATGAAAATTAGAACCGGGTATCGTCATATTGTGAACATTTACATGAATTCACATAATTTAATTTTTTTTATTATATATATTTTGGATCAGCCTTTCATTTGAGAGAATATCTGTGATCAACCATTATTTAATGAGAATGTTCAAGAATGATCTCACTTTTGTTTGAGATAATATTTAATACGATTCATGATAAATTATATTTTGAGGTATAAAATGTTGAATAATGAATTGGAGGGTGACACGGGTCCCTATTATTCATTATCTATACATATGTGTTCCATAATCGTTCAACATATCATGAAAACCCATGGAAAGAAAATGGTTTTCATTAATCAGATCATAGAGATCCCATGGAAATATAGCAGGTTTCATATCCTTTTCAAATATTTATTAGGTAAAGATGATTTTAATAATACCATAAATAATCATAACATGATAAACCCATGAAAAATAATTAAGTATCCATAAATATTAACAAAATTTCTAGCTAGATACACATCAATCGATATAATAGGTAATATGATATTTCCAACATATATATAAAATGTATATGTTTAACTATGTAGTTCAAAAAAAGAAATCAATGTATGTCATGTTAGTGAACACCCTTTAGTAAAATTTATGGGAAACACGGTTTTCCTATATAAAATTCACTTTATGAAAAAATAGTTTTATAAAACTTCAATGATTAGGTGAGATAAAGGTTGTGAAATAGTATTTTTATTATATAAATAAATATTTATATGATATCAAGATAAATATTTTTGATGGTATCACTTGAATAATATCCTAAATAAACCATAAGTTATATAAAAGGGAGATTATATAGATTAACAATAGTTGTTATTATCTTAAAAAAAATTAAACTAAGAAATATCCCTAATATTTTTAAGTAATTTTAAAAAGAAATAATTTAAAAAATAATGAGAAAAAAAATTCTTTTTGGAAGCCATGACAATATAGATATAATATTTTATATAAAATAAAAAAAAGTATTGTAATTATGTGTTTACATGGAAAACATTGAAAATATATTATAATATATATTTTTAATATATTCATATAATAATTCTGTTATTGGTAACTTTTAAAATATGTTTTCATTAAAATGAAGTTCTTTTTTTGAAGAAAATTAAATTCTAAATTAGAAAAATTTATATTTGATTAAATAATAGTCATAAAAATTATTAATAGAAATTTGGTGTTGAAGATTAATCAATTATTTTGAAATGATATACAAATTTTTATTTTGAAGTACAATTCTTTGGAAGACATATTAATAAAAAATTACATGCTTTTAATTTGGAATTACGATAAATAATATTATATTAAAATTAGAAAATGCTCAATACTATAATTCCCAAGAACATAGGAGAAATTTTGTGTGGGGGAAAATATGGAAATTAAGGAATGGACTTGTTTTAAAAAATGGGAGATATTCTTCCCAATTTAATATTTTTATTGGATAAGGTATTACATAATGGGATATGGTATCAATGTAAATTATAAATTCAATATATAATAATATAAAATTTCATTGAGAAATTGATTTATATGAATAAGATGGGTATACAATATAAAAATAATTTTGTTAGTATTTGACTCAATTTGAATGTATTTGATTTATTTTATCCCGATGGGTCCATAATAAAAATCAAGAGGGGGATTGAATTGAGTTATTTAAATTCCTCTCCCTTAGAAAACCATCCACTTTTTTATATGGCTAACTTCTAATATTTTCTAAAAATAATCATCAGTGAAAATAAATAAATAAAAGGAAAGGAATTTGATAAAGATATACATAATGGTTTTGGGAACCTAAATACCCTATTCCACTCCAGAAATACTCTCCTTCATGGGTTTGGTAGTTTTCACTACACCAATACTTTTTTAGGGGACTATTTGTCTTTTATATAGGGACTCCACGATATAGTGAAATTAATACACACTATGTATAGTAGCATAGAAGCTTTCAAATGGGAAATAGAAAGACTTAAAAAACACATTCATGATTAATTTTCTAGGAACATTTACAAAGAAAGTGATGATAAGTATAGTGTCTATGGATTAAAAACAAAATTTTAAAGTATAATTGAAATAAAGATGAAATCTATAGGAGAGTTGATAAAAAGAGAATATAGAACAGGATTGTCTTTTGAAATGGCTACAATGATGAAGAAATCCAAACTAATGATTTAAATTATTCTTATTCTTACCAAGAAAAATAGACTAGTATTAAAGGGCATCACAAGGGAGGGAGGGAGAGAGGGGTCTTCATTAAATTATATTTTGGTTCCTCTATTATTACACATATATTTCTTATTCACATTTGAGATATATAAGTTGAAATTATTGTTGAAAACATCTCTATTAAATGAAAAAAAAATTATATATAAAATCCATAGATCTCGGTTTAAGAACCCTCTTCCTTATCATGGAAATACCTTTCAAATAGTAAACACGAATAAATTTTCCATGAGCTTATATCCTTTCTCAATACATTGATACTATTATAATCTTTTTTAACATAAATAATAATCCATTCTTGGATGTTTGAAATAAAACATTCAAAGTGAACTTAACTTCATCAATGCTAATGAATATATGTTACAGAATTATTTATCTATTAAAAGATCATTAAATATCTGAATAATAAATTTTAATTAACAGAGACGAATTAATTATATACCCAAATCCATGTATTCATTCTTTATGTAAATTATTTTCCTCATAAAATTAATTTTTCAAAAGAGAATAAGTTTCATTATGTTCTCAAGTTAATTCAAATAGTTTTTTCACTCACATAGACAAATATCTGTTAGACGAATGGAACCATCAAGTTGATTTAACTGCATAATAAATTTTAAAAAAGCAAATTATCCCACATAAATGGTTCAAAAATAGGATTGATTTGTGAATCTGATTTCTTTGTTAGTCATTTGAATGGTATAGGCAGATTTCACATAGTTTATTCCATGACGTATCATATGTACAGAGGTAAAGCCGTCATGTATGTCATTTACAAATCTAATTTCTCTTGTTTCTTCTTATCCACAAAGAAAAATTCCATAAGTAAGAACTTTTTTCATACATAGTTAAATTTTATCCAAATAATCTATAATTGCAATCATAAAAAAATTTCAAATGAAACAAACAAAAAAGGTGAAAACCCTATTAACATATATTAGAACAAAATCATTAATAATGATTGATGGGAATTTGATATCATAAAAACCTAAAGTACACTGGATATGGTTTAACGACATTTTTTGTCCAATAATCTCCACATTTTTTATGATAAAAACTTTCATAAGAAATTAAACATAAAAAAATGAAAAAGATTAATTGTATTTCTTATAGAACAATATAATATATATGGATTTTAAAATTTTGGGTCCACCCTTTTTGATATATCTCATATTTTTATTTATATAGTGATAAACCCCCTTTTACCAAACATATTGTCATCATGTCTACCATATCACCCATTATAATTTTATCAAAAAATGAAGGGTAAAGAGAAAAATAAAAATAATATTTCACATAAAGTAAGAAACAATATGATTATTTTTATGAAAATTAAATTAAAATAAAGGAAGAAATGACATTATGTAAATAAAATAAATTTTTTAAAAAATAGTTGAAAAAAATATTTTTGAAAAAATTAAGAAATTAATAACCAAAATTGAGAAAAATCCTAGAGATAATCAATAAAAATCTGAAAAGATGAATTTCATTAATTGATAATAATATAGATACATATATCCATAATAAATAACCAAAAAAACATATAATATATCAACTAGATGGCCTAGACATATGGATTGTTTTTAACTGAAATACTGTGTTTTGGTGGAAGACTCCTCAAGGAATGGTCTATTCGGGAGCTTATTTAAGGGTATATTGGATAATGTGGTACAACAATTACAAAATATAAATAATCTTCTTATATAATACAAATACATGACACGAATTGAAGAATTTTTACATTGGTGATGGGAAATAATTCTATATTCTTTTAGGAAATACTAAAATCAAAGTTTGTAGTAGCATGAAAAACGAAAATTATTTAGAGGTTCATAGGATGATGCTCATTCTTTGGAATGATCAGCTGTTAAGGAAACATCCACATTAGCTTACACAATCTGAATATTCTAGGGGCATAAAAAAATTTATTTTTCATTTTGTGCCTATGTGTGTCTAGTGGTTCATATCCTATATTATTTATACATCATAACTTAAATATTGAATCCACGCACATTTTTATCCTTATTGTGATATTTGACTTACAAAATGTGAGGATAAACATGGATTATTGTCTATGAATTTTTCAAAATATTGTTCACTCATTGGTTATCAAAAATATGAATGAATAATGATTAATAACTAAAAAATTATAAGGATTAAGAGAGGTATGAGGATTGAGAAAACGAGAAATATTAGAAATAGATATACATATGACATTTCCAATAAAATATCCCCCAACAATCAATCCCTTGAACTATACATACCGATTATTATACAATTCATAGATTGCAGTTTTTTGTCCATATATTTCAGATTCTATATCAAATTCTTGACTACTTATTTAATAGTACTGATAAAAAAATTTGGTTATGGAGTACTAATATTAGTGTGGAAATACATTGGAGGTTAATAGAAAATCATTTCCTTTATTGTAATATACACTGTCTCGTCTAAATATTCTATATGTTATGAACATGATTCATCCTTTGATGAATCTAAATATATCCCTAAAACATATTCATATAGCATATTAAATATGTTTAACAATGGATTATTGGTTCTATATATTAATGTATTATATCTCAAATCATACATCTCGTATCCTTAAAATCATTCAGAATACCTTCCAAATTCTATTTAGATTTATCATGAAATCCAAATACATTATTTAAGGATCTATAATTTCCTATATCAAGATTAGTATTAGATTATTTGAAATCATATAACTCACTAAGAAGATATATATTTAATTTTAATATTATAACTGGTGTAATCATATCACAAATAGGAAACTAAATTTTAGAATACAGAAAATTCAAGTCTAATTGCATCTGATCTACTCAATTATGTGGTATAAAACAACTGAAGGTTCTGATGTGTTATATGTATAGGGTTGAAACATATTGATTAATTAGAACTATTTTAGCACAACACTTATTATACTATGAATTATTTCCTTCATTTCATTTCCAAATGAGTTAATCTCATCAATGACTTCCAGATATCTATCATATTGAAACATTGGTTGATCCTTGAGGGAGTATCTTTGAGATGATACTATAACACCAATCTCATTAAACTCAAATAAGGTAGAACATTCACCTTAAATCCTTTTTTAAAATCATTAATCTCCTAAAAAAAGTTTTAAATTTCACAAAAACTAGCTTTCAGTATAGGAGGAAAAACATGATGATTCTTAATTAGCTCTTTTTTTGTATACATTAAACCAATATACATTTCAAAATTATCTTTTGAAATATTGTACTCCTTGAGTTATGTGATATCATTATTAGAAGATTTTATCTTCTGTTTTAGATCATTTTAATATCGCATGAGATTATAAAATTCAACCATTATATAATTAGATAAAAAATCATTTCTAAACTATAAAAACATTTACTAATGGAGGGTTCTTAATCATGAACAAAATGTGGTAGTGATAGTGATGTTTTTTTATGAGAGTGTTCTAAAATTTTTATAACATAATCAATAACCCTATCTCTATTAAAATAGTGATACATGATGAATTGTATCAACTATCTGAGCTTTATGCTCAGCCAAATATCTTGCATGATCATTAGAAACCATAGACATAGTCTCAACTTGAATCTCCTCATAAATAAGAATGTTTTCCACAGAAAATACCACCACATGCTATAATTTTTCAATAGATTCAATGTCCATAGAGGTTTTTAACTGAATTACTTCTTCTTCTAGATTTTAAAATAGATTAACAACATCAAGATTGAAAAGTGTCATTGAAGTCATTGATCGATCTAATAGCCATTATCTCATACAATTCCCTAAATTAAACCATCTAATTATATAGTGAATAAATAGGTGGTAGGGATTCGGAAGGCCTCTCTTTATCCACAACTTCCTGACCAATAGGTTTAAATGAATTTTAAATAGAATCATAAATGTAATCAATGGCATTTAAAATAATTGTAGGCAGATTGTTAATTTTATAGCATTTCACCACATCTCCCTTATTAAGTCCCATTTATGTTTTGTTTAGAACAATAGAGATCGTCTTAAAATATTGGTAATAGTTCATATTTCATTTTCCTTTGAAAAATTTATACATAATGTATAACATTTACCCTAGAATATTGTTCATAAAATTATTGATCAGAATATAGTGAAATTACATGTCCAAAAATAGAATCTTCTTCATGTCACCATATCTGTAGGTTGTCCTTGTCTAAATAACATTGTAAATAGCCTTCCAATTAGGTAGTAAATCCTTTGTTGGAATATTTTCCAAATTAGTGTTTCCAAATAGAAATTTCAACCCATATGTCAGTATGATTGAACCGAAACCATCTAAGGTCATACGGAAATTGAACTCCCACTCATAAAGATAATGAATATACTCAACCAACTCAGTATATAAAAATATAACTACCTTGCCATTTATGATTTTAGAATATAAAACATCTTCCTTTTTTGGTTTGGAACTCCATATTAGTCACAAATTAATTTACCTATTCCTTTAATAAAACACCATATTTGTTCTCATAATTAATGAATTACCATCCTTGAAACAAAACTTCCTTATCTAGATTCATCCCAATATATTATATCCATTCCATATTAATGGACTTTCTATTGTGGAATCTAAAAGTGGTTCTACATTTAGATTTCATCAATTAAACATAACATCCCACATCACCACATAGTGACCTTCCCATGGTAGCTAGGTCAGTTGGATGTTTAGATATGACTATTTGGTTAGGGATTAGGGTATGAATTCTTAGAGAATGTATACATAAGAAGGGATAATGGGTCGAGCACCAAATAAAAATTATTTCAAGGACTTGAATCGAAAAAAAATGACATAACATTTATTTTTTGTTTGATTCTAACTAAAAATATATAAAAAACTAAAATAATAAAATTTATAATTTATATACTCCATCAAATCTAAAATATATACACAGGATAAATTTTTTTTATTTCCATATGGAAATAGAAAAAACCCATTAATAAATAAATTTTCAACTTCATTTTATCAAAATAAGAAAAATTAAACAAAAATTAAATTAGATGAACTCAATTATCTATTGATAAAATAAAAATGTTTAAATGAATGTTTCTTAGTTAAAATATCTACTAACAAGTTATTAGTAAGTAAAAATAAAGTAAAAAATAAACATTTTGAGTGTCATCTCTTAAGAAATGATGACATAGATCTATATGTTTTGATATTGAATGATTTGTTGGATTATTTAAAATTTTGACGACACTAGTGTTATCAATCATAATTGATATTAGATAATATTTGAATATAAAATCCATTAAGGTGGGTTTTATCCATAATATGTGTATACAACAACTACTAGTATAAATATTCTTTTTATTTTTCATTTGATTAAAACATAGAGTATTTCTTCTTACTAGACAAGTATACTAAGGGTTTTCTTTTAAAATGGTAGGTTCATAAAGTACTAATTATTTATATTCTATTAAAAATAATGTTATCATTTTAATATGTTGTTTTATTAAAATTGTGATTTTTTATTAAATTTAAAGAATGGTAACTTGTTCCATTCAAATTCCTAAAAATTATTTTTTTTGGATTTTAAATTATATTTCATAGTGTTTTGTTATAATATATGACAATGGAATGCCCCAACAATAATTATTGGTCTAATAATAGTCAAATAAAATAAACATCCTATTATAATGCTATATATTTTTTTTCAAAGGGTTTTCTGGCTACATCCATGTGATGGTTTTCATTAAAAATCGTAGGATTTTTACGTATTTATCCTTCCTCTTGTCTAAACCATTTATGTCAGAATATTATGTATTTTCATTGATTCATAAAATTCCTATGGTCTTTTTGATAAATACGAAAACCTATAAAAATATAAATCACCAATCATTGTCATCAGAAATTCATATGTGTTGCATAGTCTAAGATAATCCAAATACATTCTAATATAGATATGGGTGCAACAGATTCATCCAATTATATTCCTTATCCGTTATTATAACACTTACCTACATATCTAACCTTATTCTTGATGTTCACATCATGATCATCATATTTATTCTTATAAAACCATTTTGTTCCTATAAAAAAATTTAAGGTGGTCTCTCAAAAAAAATCTCAAACCTTATTATTCTTCAACTTTTTAAATTCCTCCTACATTGATATAACAGAACTATCACCTAATAAGGAATTTCCTATAATATTAGGTTCTATTTGAGATATAAAGGAATAAAATACTGTTGTGTTTTCTATACTCCATATATTCATAATCCATTCCTCTAATATTCCTACAAATATTTATATGGTATGGTTCATTAGGGTTCTAGGATATCTATGAAATAAAATTTATTTTTCACTTGTATAAATCAATTCATGATTTGGTTTTGGAAAATAAATTTCCAAATCTTTATAATTTTTTTCAATCAAAAATATGTTTAGTTCATAGGTTTTCAAAATAATTTCTTAAATCATAAAAATTGAGTCATTTTTTGATAAATATGATTAAATTAAAAATATAACATGATTTTAATTAATAAAAAATAAATGGAATTTTATAGAATACTATTTATTCCTATTATGTCATATAATATCCATGGAAAATCCCTTCATTATCACTGGGATCAAATTTAAAAATAATAATTGTTGTTTCTAGAATATAAACCATAAACCCCAAATATGTTCTTGTATCCCAATTTTTATTTTCTATTATTCCATATATCTTAGTGTATTTTCATTAAAATATATTCTTTATAGCTCAATTATTACAAAAAATAATTTATTTGTAGTTTCATCAATAAAATTGTTGGATATTTAAATTCACAAAACATAGTTCATTCAATTTCTTGCAATGTATCATTCCTCTTATATACAATACCTTTCTGTTGAAGTGTCATGGAGGATGAAAAGGTATGTTTGATTCCATTTTAAAAAAATTATAATTGAAACTATGATTTTACTATTATAAACCTTGGTATATTTTTAATGGAATTATTTTGGTATCATTCTCATTGTGAACCATCTTCGAAGAAATAAAAAAACATAATATCCTTCACTCTTAACACCTAAAAATAAATCCAATGTAAATTTTTTGAAATCCTTAACTGATAAATTAAAATCTAATTTAAATATTTAGATTAGAATTTTAGATGTCCCAAACCAATGAATATGATTTTGTTATAGATACTAAATGTAGAATCATATTTATCTTTCTTAAAATATTACTTTTGTTTCTTTCCCATTTTTCAAGCATCGCATAGCTTCTTTTTAATCAAATTTATTTGAGGTAAATATGATACTACATATTATTTAGATAATTATATCAATGAATAGACAATATAATGTACCAATAATAAATGTGAATTCCTAGATTCCTTTTTTTAACAATCAAACACATTTACTTTCTTTCTTCTAAAATAATTAACGTCTAGAAAAAATACATGCTATGTTCTAGGTGCATTAAATATAAATATTTTCACTTCAAAAATTGAATATAAATTGTATGTAAAATTAGAAACATTACTTTCATCAAAATTCTAAGAAATAATTATCATATTAAATAATAATAATTCTACATAGAAAATTTTAGTGAGGAATGAGCTTTGATTACCAATTGATCCCAGTCCCATAATTTTTCCTTTGGAATTTTCACATAAATAAACGTGGCCTCCCGGACATTTGGTAAGGATTTGAAATTATAGAAA
The DNA here is from genome assembly GCA_963277665.1 of Viscum album. Taxonomy (NCBI): domain Eukaryota; kingdom Viridiplantae; phylum Streptophyta; class Magnoliopsida; order Santalales; family Viscaceae; genus Viscum; species Viscum album. The sequence goes on along the minus strand of OY728121.1, from coordinate 1,145,294,761 downwards.
TAACCACCCATTTTCCTTGAATATATATTGTACATGTACCATTTATCATTAGATCCCTTTGACCTTTATCCCTATGTAGAAACATAAAACAATAATTTTATTTTTTACCCATATTTTTTTCATGAATGTTAGGAACTAAATATTTTGGAACCCAACACTGTTTGTATAATCTAGAAAATTCCAAAAATTATTTAATTTTTTTAAAATAAAATAATATTAGAATCCTCTAAACTAAAGGTTTATCAAAATAATGTTGGTGGTATAATTCTCTATTTATCCAAAATAAATATAAGTAATTTTAGGTAGAATCTTTTTTGATGTATGCAAAAAATAGATTTTGGAAAATTTTGTATTCAAACCTTGATTTCCTATATAAAACATATTTTTATGATATTTATATCTTATATGAATTTTATTTAAATATTTCTCACATTTTTTCAAAATATTCAAAGTAACTTTTAAATATTTTGTTTCTTTTTTGTAAATTTTTAATATTATTTCAATGATCAATACAATGTATATCAGAATTTTTAATAATGGTTTTTAGTTCTTTTTTTTGTATTTTAGACCTATTTTTCAATTACGATATCATTCTTGGACTTTTTAAAAGGACTTTTTTCATTTTTTTTAATTACTCATTCCTAGTTTCCGTCGAAGTTTAATAATCATGTAATACTTAATTAGATGAATTTTCATTTTACAATTGACACTCAAACTCATTATAATAACATGATGAACCTAATTAAAATATAACATAAAGGGAATATTTTCCTTCTTATTATAATGTATATCTTCCGATTTGGAAGATGTGACAACACTATTAATCATCTAAATCACTATATGTTGTTATTATAGATATATTATACTTCTTCTTGTAGCCAATTTTCTTGAAGTGCATTTTATTTTATTTTTTTCATTTTTCAATGGAAAATATTGATTGATGTTTCCAAGATGTTTTACATTCATGACATATTCATTAAAATTGACATCATTATTATTATAACTGTTGATCAATATCGTAAAACCTCAACACTTATTATATAATTTTTTGAACTTTGTAGTAGCCTGAGTACATCACTATTGGAAGAATAACTACTGGATGTACCTTCATAATATAACTCAAATATTTTAATTTATTTTCATTTTTCATAATATATTGATGTTGAAAACATTAAATACCAATCCTAGTTAAAAATCCATGTTCACCAGCATCATATTTTATCTCTCCCTCATACATCTTCAGTGGTCCAATTAGAACATTTATTTTAATATATTTTTCCTCATTATATTTTCTAATAGTTGTCTTCATCTGACTCTATCTTTGTTGTAGAATTATGAGAATTTTTAGATCCTGATATTGATCATAAATACATGCTCCTCGTGAAGAATCATTATTTACAACATGATTATGGATTATATTCAACTATAATATTCCCTCCACTTTTATTATTCTAAATATATCTAACAAGAGTTTAGATGTTTTTACCTAACAACATGCATATTATCTATACAATCATTGGAAACTGTTATTTTTTTCCACATTTCATAGGATTTATTTCATTAAGAGGGTCTATTGAACTCATATATACCTAGTACACAAATATTATTGTTTATTTATTTATAATTTAAATCATTGTTTGTTTTAGTTTCAACATCCCACGATTCATGTTTTTCTCTATAATTTCTTAAGGATTTAGGGATTTCAGATAAGCCTTCATACAAAATTTCATTAGATATATTACCATATGCACCATCTAGATGCCATAATTATCACAGTTAATGTTGGGAGCCGTTACCATTGATATAAATTCTCTGTTTTCAGCCATTGTAACCATTTTAAAAATAATGTTTTTATTTCAACATTTTTTTGTTGAGAACTAAATAGGCATGAGCTCTGATACCACTTTTTTCATTGAATGGTCTAAAATAATACTCGAGAGGGGGAAGAGTGAATTCAATTCTTGAAATTTTCCTCTTATAGAAAAACTACATATTTTGGATATGAATAACTTCTAATATTTATATAAACAAAATATGAAGTGGAAATATAGATCGGAAAATAAAATAATTTGAATCAAATATTTATAATGGTTTAGGGTATATAATTCCCATAGTCCACTCCACCAACACTATTCACTAGGTGTTTGGTGATTCCCACTAGACATATATTAGTTTAGAGGACTTCTAGGGACTGCATAATAGAGTGTCTATAGTTGAGACATGGTATAACAACACATATATATTCAACTAGGATCCAATAATAATTTACAAAAAATATCCTGGAAGTTTCAATTAATAAAATCCATTACAATTGAAGAGAAAATAAATAAGTGTTTATAGATACATCACATAGTTATAAAATATAATAGACCGAAGTAATAAATCTCTAGAAGATATTATAAAAATAGAATATAGATCCATGAGAGTCGTCATAAATGATAAAAAAGAAGATAGATAAAGAAAAAATTATGATAGAAAATCATTTCTTTTTATTAATTAAAATAGCTTAGTGTTGAAGGGGATCAACAATGAGATAGAGATCGAACATATTTGAATAATAATCAGGAAATTATTTTCTTCTCTATTTCGTTATTCTTCACATAAAATATTTATATTTAAATTCATGGTCCAAAAATATCTTGTAAATACCCATTATTGATCCATAAAATACATAAATATCAATTTAAAAAGGCTTTTAATTTTTTTAGAAATACCTCAGAAACTATAAATTCCTATGAGTTATTCATGTACATGTATCCTTTAAAAATACAAGAATTATATTATAATTATTTTAACCATAAATAGGAAAACCAATATTTAAATACATTATGGTGCAATTAAAATCTCACCATTATCTTCAAAGGTAATAAATATATATTGCAACATAATTTTTTTATTTCTAATCTTCATGTACCCATTTTATACATTTGAATTCATATATCCCAATTAAGTACATATTTTAATTCAAATAATCCATTTACATGTAATAGATTATAGTAGCCTAAGCCTCTCTGGTCAATTACATTGTCAGAATTTTGGGTTTGCGATGTTCTAGGAGGTCAAGCTACTTATTTCAACACATTTCCAAAATTTCTATTTTTTTGAATAATCTTTTGATAAGGATGAGTCAGGAATGGTGAGTCATCCAATGATAGGTTATAAACAGTGTTTCCTAAATAGAAGGTCTTCCAATAGTAGTTTTTAAACAACTTTTCTAGATCAGTTAGTCTATAATGATGAGTCAACCAATGGTAGGTTGTGAAATGTGCTTACATAATGGTGAGTATTCTAATGGTAGTTTATGGATACAGTTTCAAGAATGGTGAGTTTGGAATAGTGGGTCATCCAATAGTAGGTTGTGAATAGTTTTTCTAAAATCATGACCCCAGAACTGTGAGTCATCAAATGGTAGATTTTGAATATAGTTTCTAGAATGGTGACTCATCCAAAATTTGAGGGTAAACAATGTTTCCATAATGGTGAGTCAAGAATGGTGGTTTGTATAATGGTTGTTTTTGTAGATTTTTTCCAAAATGGTGAGTCAGGAATGATGAGCCATCTAGCAGTAGATTGTGAACAATGTTTCTATTTTCCTACAGTTTCATCCCTTTAACAATATCTTTGAAGTAAAGGGAATTAAAATATTTATTTTAATGGAATTATGGATGATTCAAATCCAATAACTCTTATCTATATTTTCCTAAGGGTAATGGAGACATTACTCAGTAAAAACTTCTAATCTTGTTCAGATACTCCATTAATGAAAAAACAAAATAATATCTAAACCGTTGCTCCATTTATATTTTTCAAAGGATAATATATATTCCTCACTTGTTCTTTCTTCTAGTTTTCCCTTGGTACAAGATGACCCAAACCTTGAATTTGTGTGATTGAACTATAATCCTTGGATTCTATTCCACTTAGATTATTCTTGCTACATGTACACCCCAAGTTTTAGTGAAACTTGTAAGTGTTGATCCATATTTGATATAAGGTATTATCTACCTCATTTATTGTGTGTTCCTCAATATGTTTCCTCATGTTTTTCCATTCCTTGTTATTTCATGTGATATCATTGTTTCTAATGGATCCTTCTTTTTTTATTGGTTTGGTGGTGTTGTGGAGTCCTCATGTGGATGCAGTTGTTGTGGGATAGGTGATCTTGATTTGTTGTGTGGTCTATTCTCCTGAAAATAACATCAGTAAACTTTTAGAATATGGGATTCCTTACTTCTTTATTCAATTACACTAAATCATAGATCTATCATGATTTATTCCATTTAATCACAATAAAATTGATATAATAAATATTTGAACTAGATTAAAAATTGACATTGATCACCTAGCGATGTTGTTTCTTATATTGGGATAATGGTTTCCTCTTAATTTGATAAATAGTTTGATATATTCCTTGGTTTATTTATCAAGTTTTTTATGATGTAAATTACTAGAAAACAAACATCCATAATAAATTGACAATTAATTGTCATTAGATTAAAGATTCATGTTAATGAATCTAGTTGTTGTAATTTGATGATAATCAAATTGATGTAGATATTTATGTTTATCTGAATTAGTTAAAAACATGTTGATTTAATAAAAGATATTCCATTATATATTATGAGTTTCATTCTTATTGTAAATGTAAAATTCCTTGTGCTTTGGATTCATGAGAGCTCGTCATACAGGGTGGTGGAATGACTTTTTTAGGGAAAAGAGACAAGTTGTTATGTTTGTTAGATTCCTTTTTCTTGTGATGTGATGCGAGACTAGGATGGTTGAGCCTGAAAGGGTGTTATGATTTTTAAGGAAGGGAGGACCAGTTTTGTTGTAGAATTCAACTCCTTGAGAGGATAGATTCATCAGTTTATGCATATGGGTGTAAAGAAGGACACTAGAGACAAATGAATGGGTTGAAGCTGGGCTGACCTGTTGTTGTTTGTTAATTAATTTTTTATCCCCCATTATTTGAGGAATATAGTTTTTTACGCTCCATTGAAGAGAGGTAATAGAGTATAGGGTATGACACATGCTTTCCTTGTTTATATTCTTGAGGATGGATGGGTCTACACTCCTGCTATAGGTAGAAAATACTTGATGGGTAGTTCATCTGCTTGTCGTGTTGATCCCATTCTGTTTCGTATAATAGAATTTTTTCAAAATACCTAGAATTATGGAATGTGATGATTTTGTTAATAGAGGAATAAATGTTTAACCTATGGGGTTGTAGATTATTGGGATGCAATTATGGGGTTGTATTTTAGAGAAATCATGGAATTAGTTTGTTTATTCCTGGAGGGCATGGATCTTTTCTAGAATACTATTGAAATATAATGTGGAATTGATAATGTTTAATTAATAATTAAATAATTACATAATGTAGAGTTAAACTAATATGAAGAGATAATGTAATTTAATGCAACTCTTTAAATAGTTTTTTACTTATAGGATATATAGTATTAGCAGTGGCATCCAAGAGTCTGAGGGATGTTAGCTATAATTGAGAATGAGACTTGGTTGTTCCATAGTGTGGTTTTTGGATATATTATACCATATACTTTTTATGTTTCTATACACTAGTCTAATCTATCATTTAGTAAAACTGATAAACCATGGATTCTGAGCCCTGGGGGTGTTTTCCCCAACATCCTAATTAGAGGATGGATGGATGACTACCCCCTTGGGCCCTACCCTCTTGACTTTGTAGCTAGTTGTGATGGTATGCATGGTAGTATTTTTACGCATATGTGTTTGTAGTGGGTTATAATGGATTATAGTTTTTTTACACACATGTATTCTGAATATAGTTTTATATGGACTACTATAGGTATGACATGTATAGGCTATGATGGCTTGAGGGTCCTTACTCAGTATATGGGTTGTGATGGCTTCAGGTATAATACATGATGTTTCATACATGATGTGTGGTTTGTGGTGGCACCCCAAAACTACCTAGTTACTTTTGGTTATTTGGATGTAGTGGTCTATTTCACATGGAGCATGTTGTGATGCTTCACCCATGTGCCTTCGAGCTAGCCTTTTTGGAGAGAGATTCTCAAGACGTGGGATGTTGGGGTGAAGTGGAAGACCAATGGGGTAGCAGTAGTGTGGTACCCATCGTATACATTATTATATTATGTAGTCATGTATGTGATACTTGGTGAGAGTATCCATTTTGAGGTTGGGAACACAGTATACATATAAAGATATTGAGTTAGTTTCCCTTGTTGTTTACTATGCTTTAGATTGGTTTCATGATATTTTTGCAAGAGGCTCTAGGGATGATTCTACTATGTATAGTGTTATACTCACCCAATAGATATAATCTATTTTAAAAGTCAATTGGAGTAGGTTTGAGATCATGTTTTTTACTACTAGATTGGGGTTTTTAGGGGATATTTGGGCTTCATGGTCACTTCTCTCTTTACTTCCTTTAATTTCTTGCAGTTTTCCTTTTCAGATGATAAAGTTCTTCCATGAAATACATATGTATAATTGGGATTTATATTACATTGTAGTCTAACCATAACTTGTTCTGTGACTTTTTTATCTCTCTCTTTCGTATGTGTTTCTCTCAATGGTTAATTCCCCTCATCTATGTGTTCACTATACCATCGATTCTAATCACCAACTTGGGGCCTACTGGAGACAGGACTAAAGGGTCACTATCTCTCTTTTGTCATTGCTACCTCATGAGGGTTAAATATTAGGGGGAGGCAGTCATGATAGTCTGGTATCAATGGAATGGTTGATGGATTTTTAGGAGATTAGAATTAGGAACATGTGAGGTTACATGGGATTGTAGGGAAAAGGTGTCATCTATGTTTAGATAGCATTATAAACAAAAGATACCAAATGAGGCATCAGTATTTAGGGACCTATGTGATCTGATTCACATACATTCAAGCATATATTGGAGACTAAAAAAGGTGACACTTTTTTCCCGGTAAATACATCAAAGAGGATCATGCATCATTATTCTTTGCCCCTGTATTTTAATGGGTAGACATTGGGATAGCTAAACTAAAATTAATAAATGAAAATAAATAATTAATGTTAAAGTCTTACACATTCTAGGTTTATGAGCTCTAGCTATTTTCCATTTGCATGTATGGAACTTGGTCGACGTCCTCACTATTTTCACACAAAATATGTCTAGTAGGTTGTGCTAGAATATCTCCATAGTGTATAGGTTGATGAAAAAGTCACTTATAAGAGGACTCTCTAATAATTTAAGTTTTAAAGTCTACATAAGTACAAGGGCTCTTTTTTAGATGTTGTCATAGTAGATTGGTTGGAAGAGGTTGAGATAGCTTTTTGTTTGATCTGTGCTCTGAAGGAGAAATGGGTATCATTAGTTATGATGATTCTATGTGGGGATTGAGTAATTGGTGGTTCTTATTCCTCCGAGATCATGAGGAGTCAGAAGTCTCAGGGGAGAGGTTTTGAGAGCAGTTCAAAGCCGAGTTTTATTCCCCAACCGCAAAGGTGGCCAACTATAAGGAGCTACTTACCCATCAGTAGGGGAACACCATTGTGTCATAGTTAGAAATTTGTCTCAAGAAAATTCTGTGATATTCCATGGTCCAATTTCCACATGAGGATGTCAGGGCAGGACATTTTGAGGAGTCTTGGCATCCAGATATCTAGCATTGGGTCACACCATTTATACTGACAACATATCAATAGGTGTTGCAAAGGGAAGAGGTCATAAACAGGATGTTTCCCATAACATGATAATTATGACAGGTGAGTAATCAGGATTCCTCACAAATCATAGATGTGGTTTAGGGTTCCTATTTTTCAAGGATGAAGACATTCAGTTTGGCAGGGGGTTGGTCCCATCCCCCAATGTCTCATTTCTCTGAGGCAGGGGGTCTCAGGCCTATGCTAAGTGATAAGAAGCCTGTTTTTTTTATGGAGGCTGAGGTCATCAAAGGAATGAGTGCTCAACCTTTCTGATAATTCAGTGTGTGCTCGGTGTTCTACTCTAGGTTCCTGCATTGAGGTGATTCCAGCCCAAGCCACTGCATCAGGTTTCCAAAACATTGAATCAGTAGAGACCAGATGGGTTTGGAAAGGGATATCCCATAGATGCTCCCTATCCGTGGAGAGTAGAGCATGACCATGGAGGTGGTCATCAAGAGTGTTAGCGAGGTCCTAGAGAAGGTTTTTCTTAGCTTAACGCATTAGTGTTACTTGCACCAGGTGAGACAAACATCATTCAGGGTGCCCTTTTCATGTTTTCTACTTGGGTGAATTAATTTTTATGAATCTAGAGGGATTCACTCCTTCATATCACAAGACCTTTCCCATTACTTGAGTTATTACATATATAGGCCTCGAGTTCCCTTGGGGTTGACTACAATAGTTAGTGGTGAGATGACATGTTTGAGGTTTGTAGAGACTGTTAGCTAATACTGGGGAAACACATCAACTGGGAAGATTTCCTATGTTTTCAAATACAACTATATGATTTCATCCTTGTCGTGGATTTGTTTTACTCTATGTAGTATATCATTTATTTATTCATGAGGAAGGTTGTGTTCTTAAATGATGATGGAGAGACAGTCGGGCGAGTGAGAACCTTGGATGTGTCAGAGACATGTTTCATTCATGTTATCCTTGATGGATAAGATGATATTGATTTCATTAGATGTTTAGTAGTAATAATTTCTAACGGTCATGGAAGAGTTCCCTGATGTCTTACTATAAGAGGGTTTAGTGTTACCCCCACAATGGGAGATCGAGTTCGGGATCAATCTACCACTAGGTGTGTCTCTTATCTCAATGTCTCCATGTAAGATCATGCCTTTTGAGTTGTGAGAGATATGTATATAGCTCTTTGGTCTACTGTTTTGTGGTTTCATTGATCCAAGCATGTCACCATGGGGTGCACCAATGTTTTTTGGAGAAGGATTATGGACATTTGTGTTTGTGTGTCGATTATCCTCACTTTAACTGAGTGATAGTGAAGAACCATTATACTCTTCCACATATTTATTATTTATTCAATAAATTGATGGTTGCAATTTTGTAATAAAATATCAATTTACAGTTAGGTTATAATCAATTGTGTGCGAATGATGAGGATATCCTGAAGAATAGATTCCATTATCTCATGGTCATTACCATTTTTTTGTGATGTCATTCAGTGTAATGAATACTCCAGCTATGTTCCTTGGGTTAATGAATATTGTGTTTAATGAGTTCTGGGATATGTTCGTGGTGGTTATTATCAATGAAATCCTTGTGTACTCCATGTCCTAGGAGGAGCATGAATGGAATCGTCATGATGTTTTAGGAGTTCTACACCATGAGATGTGGTTTGAAAAGTTGTGGAAGAGTGATTTTTGGGATCGAGAAGTGTGTTTTGAGGGGAATGCTTTATCCTAGAAGGTAGTTTCTATTGATCTATCATATAGAGAATTATTTTTGTCTTATGAATCCACCAATATAGTGGAAGAGGTGCAATGTTTACCTAGTAACTCATGCTATTACAGGTGGTTTGTAGAAAATTTCTTTCAGGTTGTGATTCCTTTGACAGCATTGACCAAAAATAATTAGGCATTCATGTGGACTGATCAGTGTCAGGTAGCATTCAAGTATCTGAAGGAGAGTTTTTTTAGTGCTTCAGTTCTTTTTTTGTTGGAAAAAAGAGTTTAGTATGAGGTTCTTTTTGAGGATTTTAATCTATGGTTAGATTTTGTTCAGATGTAGTAGAGATTAGTCAGTTCTTATGGGTCTTGTATTTTCATCCCCATGAACAAAACTAGTTCACCCATGATCTTGAGTTGGTAGCAGTGGTGTTTTCCCAAATGACATGCAAACAATACATCATTGATGAGTCTTTTTTAGTATTCACATATCATATGATCCTATGGTACATTTTCTACTATATTGACATAAATATGTGACAACATCGTTGGATTGTGTTCATATAGGAGTGAGACTTTATAATTTTTTATACACCTAAAATCGAGAATGTTAAATCCAATATGCTGAGAAGGAAGTCACATAGTGATGTAGTATTTGAATTAGGTGATTCCTATAATGTGATGGGAGAAATTTCATCATTACATCTTTGTATGGGAGAAGTTGGGGGATAAGGTTTTCTTTTTTATTTGATGTAATAGTCATATCTAGTACAATAGGTAGAAGAGTTCCAGTTTGGAGATCATGAGGTGGAGGCCCGGAGTGACTGAGTTGGTTATGGAAGACATGTGATGGTTGGTCTGAGGATGAATCGAACTAGGTTTTGTTTTAGGGAAGGATTTTCATTCATTTCGTGTTGTGTGATTCAGTTCTTAGTGAGTTCCATAGTTCACCATTGGAATTACATCCTGGGGTGATAATGATGTACCGAGGTTTGAGAGGTTCATTTTGGTGGATTGGGTTTAAGCATGCAGTTGTAGAGGTTTTTATCGATGTTTCATTTTCTAGAAGGTGAAGGTCGATCATCCCATTCCTGATGGCTTTATCTCACCATTTTTTGTTCCTTAGTATAATTTGGGGACATCTCAATGGACTTTGATACCATTTTACCTCGATATCAGCGAGTCTCTAAAGTTATATGGGTATTATTCTATTGTTTGATGAAATCAGACTACTTTATAGTGATCAAGAAGTCGAGGTCAGTGGATTTTTTGTCAAGGTGTTATCTGGAGGAGGTGTTGAGACTCCATGGGTTTTCAAGGATGATCATTTCTGATCAATATCCATGTTTTACCTCCACATTCTGGAAAGTTCACCATCATACATTTGTTTATTTTCAATTCTGTGGAACTACTTTTCATCCGTTGATAGACAGTCAGACAAAGAGGACCATCTAGACTCTTGAAGAAAAGTTGCACTCTAGGAACCTAGATTTTCGTGGTTCTTGGATGATGCACCTGCCCTTGGCAGAGTTTGCTTTCAAAAATGTTTTTCATTCCACAATCAGTATGGTGTCATATTAAGCCTTGTATGGACGAACATGTGGTTTTATGTTATGTTGTACTGGGGTCAGAGAGTCAAAAACTCATAGTTTGAAACTATTACAGAGTACGAAAGTTACGGTTTAGGTGGTTCTTGAGGGAATGAAGGTATAGCAAGATCATTAAAAGTTTAATTTCGATCATAGGATAAGACATCCAGAGTTTCAATGTGGGGGTCCTATATTTTTTTCAGGGAATACCAATAATGGGATGTGATGGTTTGGTCATGGGAGTAACCTTTCTCCCCAGTATTTTGGGCCTTTCTACATCTTGGCTCATGTGGGAGTCATGGAGTATGCTTCCCTCGGAATTTGGGGATGACCTCCTTGATGGGAGGTTCAAACATTCCAATCGGTTTCTAATGGGTTTATTCATAGAACTGGAAAAATCCAATGATTCCACATCCATTTGGACCTACCTTCCAAAGTTAGGCACTCATTAGTTTGTGGACTGATGAGGCTTAGGAATTTTCATTAGTCGAGAGGATGGGAGGTCGGACTCATCACACCTTTTTGAGGGGAATTATTGTCTACACCAGGACTCTCTTTATAGATTTAAGTTATGTTCGTGAATCCTTATTACATTACCATGTATAAAATGATATTTCCTTCAGATTTGAAAATCAATGATTAAATATGTAGGAAATTTAGATAATATTTTATATGTATTCGAGGTTCTTCATCAATATAGAATCATCTGTATTTATTAGAGATTCTTGGTCAATGGTATCCTTCTACACATTTATATAGATGTATATTGGTCATTATGACTACCATGCTGGTTTTGAAGCCACTCAATGGGGCACTTAAATTTTATTTTCATTCAGATGGACATGTATTATTTCAGAGTTGGGATTGAACTCGCAGATGGGCTACCTACGTATCCTTTGTTTAGAAAAGGAATCAGAACCCACGTAATTCGAGTAAGGGAGTATGATGTTTATAATTGATGGCTCAAAGGAGGATGTCATAATTACTTTTACACTCTAAGCTCATGTGAGTCAAGCTCGGTGTGAGAAATAAGAGGTATTGGTAAAATTTATACAATTGTTCCATGAAAGATGCAATCATAAGAAATAATGTGGGACTTATGTGTGTATGACTGCCCAGATAAATAAAGATTAATATTAACTTCAAGGAAGAAATCCAGGAACAAGGTCCATAAAGGTATATGTGCTTCATGGATATTTGAATACTCTAACTGCGGTATTACTCTTGAAAAGGAGGCCCAAATTAGGAGAGGACTTATGATTGGGTTTTACTCCTGAGAAGGAAGCCCAAATCAAAGGTAAATTAAGACTGGTTAAGAGAAATTAAAACTGGGGATTTCTCTTGAAAAGGGAGGCCCAGGTTAAGGGACATGAAAAATTAAGGGACTTGGGGCTTACTCTTAAAGAGGATACCCATATTTATGACTGGGGATTACTCCTGGAAAGGAGGCCTAGGTTAATAGAATTATGGATGGGGCTTACTCCTGAGTTGGATGCCCATATTTGAGACTGGGGCTTACTCCTGAAAAGGAGGCCCATGTTAAGAGATTTCTGGTTGGGGCTTACTCCTGAGGAGGATTCCCATATTTTAGACTGGGGCATACTCCTGAAAAGGAGGCCCAGTTTTAGATAATTATGGTTGGGGCTTACTCCTGAGGAGGATGCCCATATTTGAGACTAGGGCTTACTCCTGAAAAAGAGGCCCAAATTAGGGGACTGGGGCTTACTCCTGAAAAGGAGGCCCATATTTAGGGAAATTATGACTGGGGCTTACTCCTGAAAAGGAGGCCCAGGTTAACGAGTTCTCTCATATTAAAGGATGAGGTTTAATGAATTAAATCTCAATATTTAGTGACATAAAGATGTGTAAATCACTAGGTTTTGAGAGATATTCCACAGAGTTCCTTTCAGATAAGGAAGTAAAATCAATAAATCATGCCATAAATGGATTTGCAGAGTGTCTTGAAGACTGAATCTTGAATAGGAGAGGTGGAATGGCTTAAGAGGGGTGAAATGGCCAAGAAGAGCACCCAAAAAGGCAGGGGCATGCATGTCCTGGCAGGCGCGCAGGTACTGCGTGGGCGCGCAAGTCCTGGTCACGCAGGTATACCTACACGACACATGGGTACTTGTGCGATGGTTAACCATTAGGGTAATACTTCAGAGACTCTTGGTTAAAGCCTTTAGAATCATCTTGAGGTTCTTCCAGAAGAGTGGCGTGAAAGTTCTATTGAAGGAGTAAGGCGGTGTGCAAGTGTGGCCATTTCCCTTAAGGGATGGCCACTCAAGCGCGCATGTGTTGATGATTTTCAACACTTATTCCTTCCACTCCCTCTTTAGATCATCTATTCTAGGTAAGAAATTACCTTAGAAGTGTTTCAGAAGCTTTGAGAAGAGACTCGGGCGCCGGGAGCATAAATTTGAGTTTCTGGAAAAACTCCTTCCCAAATGGGGGGCCCACAGGGTCAATTTATAGGCTGAAGAAGACCCGGGTGGTTATCCTTTAGGGAACGCAAGTCACTTGCACGACCATTCATCGTCACGTAAGTGTACTTGCGCGACCACTGTAGAACTTGCGCGACCCCTGTGCAACATTCTTCTTATTTATTCCTTTGTCAATATTTGATATTTTTCCAAAGGTCAGATCACAATGAGCTCAGATATTCCCCTTTTCCAATCTTTAGATTTTGTGACGAAAGGAGCGTCAACAAAATCCCCCCTCAGAGTTAGATCCGGAGAGAATAAAGGATTTTACTCTGAGGAAAAGAAGAAAACTCAAGGAAAAGGTGGTGTGCAAGAGTTCAGTGTGCAACACTTGGCACACAGGTTTGAGTCGCGCAGGGCTGGAGGTCGCTTGATGTAGGTGCGCAGGTGAGTATCCAGGACTATAAATACGATTTCCTTTGTCGCGCATAGCATCTGAATTCCGGATTCTCGATCTCTGGTCGTGCAGGTCACCTTCACCGCGCAAGTATCCCATTTTCCACTGTTTCTTCGTCGTCGCGCTGCTGTCAAGGTAATAGGACTTGTGCGGCGATACTTGCGTGACAAAAACTTGCGCGGCACTTTAACACTTGCGCGACACATCCATACTTGCGCACCAAGTTTAGACTTACGCACCTTAATTCCTTTGACATTTTTTCTGAAATTCCTTCACAAATGTTATGAAAAATCAACTTACTTAAAAGTTAATTTAATCAACTTTTGTGCAGAATCAATGGCTCTTAGTCCAGAACGGTTAATGAACTGGCTTGCAAGTGGATTGATGACATGATGAACATTTTTGGCCAAGATTACTATGATATCTACGACAACACTATCCCAGATTTGGCTAAGTACTTGAAGAAATATCATCTTAATTTCCCACATAGAATCTACCTATCTCTGTATAGTCATGGTCATCTGCAAGGAGTCAATGTTCTAGATGCAATGAACTATACGCCTGAAATGCAGCTACACTGCTACTCCTCTATTTTGGTTATTCTATGCATTAAAAGCAACAACAATGGTGTGAACTTCCAAATTCTTCCTCCATATCATTTCCTTGCAGATATGAAAATGACAAACCCATGGGATGAAATGTTTTCCATTGCCGATTGGTGGAGAGAAGAAAAACATGGTATTATAGCAATATCTAAAAAGAGTACTTTCCCCAAATGGATCTTTACTTCCAATTCTTCATTCTCAAATCCATGTATCCATCTTCCAAGTCTCTTGGATAGAAATAGAGTCATTGTTTGATCAGCATAAAATTTTCTCAAAACGCACTCAAGAACATTATTTTACAATTGTTCCAAGAAGAGATGGTATCATTGTATCTCTTACGGTATCCAATTGAATGAATGAATTCCAGGTGGCTACTGATGAAGCTCGAGATGCCGTAAATCAAATGAAGAGTTACACTGAAAGTCTTTTGTAATCTCCTGAAAAAGAGAAGAGGCTCCCATCGGTGGATGTCCCTCTAATTCTTGTGCATCAATGAAGAGTACTTTTATTTTCAATCACTTATGCTTGTAATCTTTCGCCACCTGCTTTATATTTTACCTAAGCCAATGGGCCTAGTAAGCATTGTTTTATTTTTACTAGGATTAATGTAAATAACCCTACAAACATTGAACCTTTTAATTTCTCAATATTACCTAAATCATAAAAAATGTATGTTTAGTGAGCTGTAACTTGAATTTTATTCAGAGTTCCCTTGTCTTTTGTGGGCTGTTTAAAGTCATGCATGTCGGACATAAAGAGGATAATGTTTAAGGTCGAAATATCATTGACCGAAATGAATTAGAATTGACTCAATTCCTTGAAAATTAATCCGAAAACATATTCACGTACTCAAGTATGAGGGAAAATATGTAATCTATGACTTCAGAATATTTGAATCTGAGGAATGACATGAAAAAGAGATAAAAGGAATTAGAAGAAGTAGTTCCCAAGAATGAAGTTACCATTATTTAACAAACCTGTTAGGGGGTTGAATTATACAGGTCCACCTAAGGGCATTGGCTGCATAGTCAAATAAATATCATCTTTTGGTTAACAAGTCTGTTATGTAGACTGTTTATGCAAGGCCACCTAAGGGAACGTGCTTCATAGTCGGGCAAAAGAACTCTCAGTAATTTACCTTTCTACTTCTAAAAGCCAGTGAAAGTTTATGGAGATTCAAATTTTCCAATGTATAGAGTTTGATGTATGGAAAGAGTTACTCGAATATGGAGAAGATATTTCCAAACAATATTATCGAAGAACTGGATGGATATTACTCCTACGAAGGTCTAACCCAAACGTAGGGAATGTGAATATAAACCATAGACTTGAATACTTTTAGATAATAAAAAAAGGATATGGGAAAAGTATGTTAAGGATGGCTATTTTGTGGATCCCTACATAATTTAATTAAGACAAATAAGGACAAAAGAGGCTTTCCCCCCAATAATGAAGTTACCACTATTTAACAAACCCGTTAGGGGTTGAATTATGCAGGGCCTCCTAAGGGAATTGGATGCATAGTCAAATAATAGTATCGTTTGGATAACAGGTCCGTTATGTAGACTGTTTATGTAAGGCCTCCTAAGGGCACGTACTACATAGTCAGAAAAAATAACAATCAGAATTTTGACATTTTTGTGACTAGAAGTCAAGAAAAGTGTTATGCAGATCTGAAATTATTTAAGGATAGGATTATGACAAATAATAATGGGTATTTCCAATGTGTACAAAGATACAAAGATCAATTCTAACCTTAATCATGTTGTGGCTGGGTCCTGAATTGAAATGTTGGACTTCACTACGTATCTCATAAGGATGGGAATCAAGCCATACTTAGTTCTTAAATTACAGTTTAACGTCGTTTGGGACAAAAGGATTAGAGATCTTATTTTAGGGTCATAGAGCTTGGACAACTTTAAGAAATACACAGTGTGTGTTTTCATGGGGACTTTTCATCCAAGGGACTGGAAGTGGAATTTTTGGTTAGGCCCAAAAGACTTGGGGTTGGATTCGAGGGACACTTGAACATTCCTACGTATCCCATAAGGATGGGAATCAAGCCCACGTAGTTCTAGAAATACACTTTGTACAAATTTGATTCATACATGTGAAGGGTGAAAGGGGACATTAGTACAATGATGGTTTAACCCAAGATAAAAGGTTTGGGCATTTCCATGTATGCACGGTGTCTTTGAAATGAATCATGATTGAAAAAAATCAATGTAAATAATGGTTCCCTCTCAGGTGAGGGTATTAAAGAATATTGTAGTTTATTGTCATACTGGACAAAAGTTTTGTATAGTTTAACGTCTTATAACAAGGACAAAAGAAAACCAATGTAAAGATAATGATTCTAGGGGCAGTTTCACGAATCAACATCGTATGAGATGGAGGTGAACCAATGTGAAGAGATTGATTTTGGGCTTAAACCTTGGGAGGTTTCCTACGTACCCAGCCTGGAAGGTAAGGATAGAATTCCACGTAGTTAAATAAAATAATGAATTAATAATCAAGTTGTTCGTGGGGACAACAACCTAAAAAATGTTGTTGGGACTTACACATGGTTAGTAGCCCAAAGAGAGTGTTATGGTTGAGGTTTTCTCTATGCTCACGTGAGTCATACTCGGTGTGTGAAATAAGAGGTAACAACAACCTTAATGATGCACCGTTTAATGTCTTGTAGGAAATATCAAGGAATTTCTGTACAGTTTAGAATCATGTAGTTAGGACGATGGGGACAATATAGTTTAACATCTTGTTGGACGAAAGGGGGACTGTTCAATTTAATGTCACACAGTGAGGACAAAAGAGTACAACATTTAACATCTTGTTAGACGTATTGGAGACTTTTTTCACTATTTAACATCATGTTTGACAAATTAGGGACGATACAGTTTGGTGTCATGTTGGACGAAAGTTCGAAAAGTTTAAGGTCATATTCATGGACCGTGGATGGTGCAGTTAAATGTCATGCAGGACGGTGGTGTAGTTTAAGGTCATACAGGACCTTTGATGATTATGTAGTTTAACGTCTTTCTGGACGTAAGGGACTTTTATACAGTTTAGTGTCATGTATTTAGGACATCACAGTTTAACGTCTTGCTGGATATAAGGAACTTGCAAATAGTTTAGGGTCATATGCATGGACCATTGATGAAGCAGTTTATGGTCATACCAGACCATTGATGTAGTTTAAGGTCATACAGGACCTAGTTGCAGTTTAAGGTCATAATGGACCATTTAGGGAACTTTTTCACAGTTTAACGTCATGTGGGAAGAAAGTAAAAATAATTTAAGGTCATATGTATGGACCATTGATGATGCAGTATAAGGTTAAACTAGACCATTGATGTAGTTTAAGGTCATACAGGACCTAGTTGCAGTTTTAAGGTCATACTGGACCATTTAGGGAACTTTTTCACACTTTAACGTCATGTGGGATGAAAGTACAAATAGTTTAAGGTCATATGTATGGACCATGGATGATATATTTTGTGTTTATACAAAATACTTCTTCAAAAATCTGGCTTTGTTTGGAGTAGTGATGAGTTCTCCATCCATCGAGATTAAAGAATAAGATCTATTGGAGTAGACCCTATGTATTGAGTATAGTCCTTCCCATTTTGGATCAAGCTTGGGAGGTTTCTTTCCTGGTATCATTGGAGTTATGAGAACTAATACCAATTCTCCCTGATTGAATGAATGAAGATGAAATTTTTTGTTAAAAGCTTGTGCTATTCGATTCTGATAGACTTCCAAGTGGTGCAAAGTGCACAATATTTTCTCATGTAACTATTCCAATTCATTCAGTCGCTTTTGAGATTGTTCATCTGTAGATGACTGATCAAAAATGGATACTCTGAGCGAAGTCAATTGAACTTCAATGGGAAAGACAGCTTCCGTTCCATATACCAGTGAATATGGAGTTGACTGAGTTGCAGTGCAGGTGGTAGTCCGATAAGCCCATAAAGCATGAAAGAGTTTATTAGGTCATGACTTCTTATCTTTATCCACCATCTTTTGCAGTATATTTGAAAGCGTCTTGTTGAAGGATTCTATCTAGCCACTGGCCGCTGCATGATACCGAGATGAATGGTTGGATTTGATGTTGTATTCTTGATACAACTTCTTTACCTCGGATGACCAGAAGTTGGTGCCATTGTCCGTCAATATGGTATGAGGGACACCAAATCTGGTAATGATGTTAGACTTGATGAAGCTAACAACGCATTTAGAACCGACTTCCTTGAGAGGTATTGCCTCTAGCCATTTGCAAAAGAAGTTAGTAGTAGTAAGAATGTAATTAAACTGCTTGGTCGTAGCCGAAGGGTAAGGTCCCACCACATTCATTCCCAGTGTGGCAAATGGACATGAGTATTTAGCTGTATGAAGAAACTTTGGAGGTTGATGAATGAAGTTGGAATGTACTTGGAATGAATGACACTTCTTTGTGAAATCGACACAATCTTGTATCATTGAAGGCCAAAAGTATCCATGCCTTCGAATCTGATCCGACAGTCTATGTCCAGACTGGTGGGCACCACAGACTCCAGCATGCACTTCTTTCATGACATCCATTGTCTCTTCCCCATAAATGCTTCTGAAGAGAATTCCATCAAAACCACATTAGTAGAGAATTTTTTCTAGGTGATTTGGGCTATCATAAAGAGTAAAATTGACCACACATCGCTAGATTTGTTCTTTCTCGGCTCTATCAGGTGGAAGTCTCCCATTTTGAAGGTATTCCCTAATAGGTGACATCGATCCTGTAGTATGACCATACATTTTAGGAATGGGACTAATTTCATTAATTTCCTCTGTACTGATTTGAACATAAGATGAAATTGCACAACGGTGGGAAATACTGATGGTTGACTCATCCCGATTTGGATTTGCCAGAGCGGTGGCTATATTAGCCAGTGCATCAGCTTGAGCATTTTGTGATCTTGGGACATAATAAAATGTCAGTTTAGAAGGGAATTCCTCCATTAACTCTTTGAAGTAATCGTATAAAGGTATTATTTCTTCTTTTCTGATGGCATAATCCCCATTGACTTGTTTGATTACCAGGTCCGAATCACCTTTCACCTTGAAGTGGTTCACTTGTGCTTGAAGCGCTAATTCCAAGCCTACGATGAGAGCTTGGTATTCTGCTTCATTATTGGTACCACCTCCCCACAATAACAAGGAATAAGGTAACAATGCCTTTTCTGGAGAAATGAACACAATTCCTAAACCAACTTTGTTGAAATTAGGATTTTCTATTTTCCTCCCGGTTGGACTTCTGGAAGCACCATGAAAATACATTTCCCATGCTTGAGGACATTCTTGAATAGAGAAGACTTACCCATCATGGAGTTCAATATCTGATGATGTGTCTTCCACTGAAGGGTGTTCAGCAAGGAAATCAACCAGATCTTGGCCCTTTATCGCCTTTTGAGACATATACTAAATGTCGAATTGCTGCAAAAAAACTGCACACCTTGCCAGACGTCCTATAAGCATTGGACAACTAAGGATGAATTTGAGCGGGTTATTGCGAGATACCAATTAGACCTTGTGATATTGCAGGCAGTGTCTCAACTTCTGAACTGAAAAGATTAATTCCAAGCAGCATTTCTCAATACTTGAATACTGGGTTTATTCTTCAAGAATAGTTTGACTGAGATAGTAGAGTTTGTTTTCATTCCCAGCATCATTCTTTTGACCAACAAAGGCACCCAATGATCGCTCTAAAGATGTCACGTAGAGGAAAGTGGTCTTCCTTAAACAGGTGGCATGAGTACTGGTAGAATCAAGAGGTATTTCTTGAGAATATCGAATGATTCTTGACATTCTTCATTCCACTGGTAAGTGACTCCCTTCTTCATCAATTTGCTGAAGGGTAAACATTTTCCTTCTAAATTGGCGATGAAATGTCGAATATAGGCTAAGTGTCCTTGAATTCCTCTTAATTCTTTCAAATTTTGAAGAGGTGACATACCAAGGATTAACTTGGTCTTCTCAGGATCGACTTCAATACCACGATGGCGTACAACAAAGCCAAGAAATATTCCTGAGATTACCCCAAAAACACATTTTAAGGGGTTCATCTTCAAATTATGCTGTCTAATCTTGCGGAATATGACTTCCAAATAATCCAAGTGATTAGAAAATTGTTTGGATTTAACCAGAAAATCATCTACATAGAATTCAACAAACTTCCCTAATAAGGTATTGAAGATACGATGCATGGAATGCTGATATGTTGCACCTGCATTCTTTAAGACAAAGGGCATTACCCGGTAGCAAAACACACCCTGAGGGGATCTGAAGGCTGTGGATTCCTCATCTTCTGGGACCATTAGGATCTGATTATATCCGGAATAACCATCCATGAAGGAAAGTGCTTTATAGCCAGCTGTTGCATCAATTAAAAGTTCTGTAATTGGAACTGGGAAATCATCCTTAGGACAATGCCGATTAAGATATCTGAAATCGATGAAAACTCTAATTTTCCTGTTCTTCTTCTTTAGAGGGAAAATATCATCCAACCACATGGGATACTGAACTTCTCTGATGAAGTTAGCTTTGATAAGCTTATACACTTTGGCTTCAATTTTAGAAGCATAAGTTTGGTGTGTTCTTCTTGCGGCTTGTTTAAATCCTCGATGTTCTTCTGGTAAACCCAAATGATGAGTGGAAACATCAAGATCAAGCCGAGGAATTTATGTATAGTTCCAAGCAAATATATCTCTATTTTTCTTTAGAAAAGAAATATACATCTCTTGTTCTTCAAGATTCATGGCCACACTAATTAAAGTGGGGCGTGGATCTTCTTTTGTTCCCAGATTTATTTCTCTGAGTTCATCCATAGTGGTAGAGATACCCTCTTCAAATGTTGGAGGAGCATCTCTGTGATCTTCCTATTATTCTTCTTCATGTATTATTTCTTCCGCTTCTACTTTCATAGTAGATGATAAAGAAGAATTTTCATGATCAGAAGAGATGTAAAAATTTTCACATCTTGAAGAAGAAGCTTCCATTTCCAACCAGATTGATGGTGAAGGGTCTTCTTTGGGTAATAAAGAGGAGATAATGCATTGATAATCAACATCATTGTTCACCTCCGATGTTACTATAACTTCTTATGACCTAATTGGAGAAGTATAGAATTGTTGGATTTCAGCAAATGAAATGAAGACGTCACCATTTGTGATTTCATCACTGCTTGGAGGATCACCATTTTCTCCCATGTTGTCTGACTCGATTGCTGTAATTGACATTATGGATCTTTCCATAAGAGTATTTTTATTTGGGTTTATCTTGTCAATTTGACTGATAGGAAACACATAATCTGTACTCACATGTGTAAATGGATTTACTAGAATCTTCTACAATCCATATGGAGCATTTACTTTGGTAATCTCTTTTGTTGTGGATTTCTCCCTTCCCTTCATGTGATAGAATTCCGCCTCAATGTATTGAGACTCAATGTCTTGAACATGGCCTTATCACCGTAAAATGTCCCAACTTGACCATAGAAACAATATTTGAGACATTGATGGTATGATAAAGGGATAGCTGCATGTTGATGTAGCCAGGGTCTTCCAAGCAAGATGTTGAAAGCTGGGTCTTGATCAACACCCATGAAATCTGAATTGGATACAAGATCTCCAAACTGAGTTCTGCGTGTAACTTCACCCAGTGGTTCTTGTTCATTTTTATCATATCCTTGTAACATCATGGAAGAAGGAGATAAATCATATTTTGTGAGTCCCAATCGACGAAGTGTACGAATGGGCATGAGGTTGACTCCTGAACCATTGTCAATGAAAGCTCTTTGGATGTCTACGCCATTGAACATTCCAGATAAGTACAAAGGTCTAATATGCCAATGCACAACATCATTTTCATCCTCATCAGTCAAAAATATTATTTCATGGAATTCTGCGGGATTATTCTCTATGTGATAGACTTCAACTACAGTAATTTCAGTTTCAAACTCCTAAGGACTTGACAAAGCCTCGATGAGTGCTTCCTGAAGATCTTTTGATAGATTCAGAGCATCCAGAATTGATAACATGGCTGGTACTTGGGCTAAGTGTTTCAATATATCATACTTTTAATCCAGAGTTCTGTGTTTCCCAATAGGAATATGTGGTTTAGCCGGTACCTTGGAGGCAGATTCTTTGGAAGTTGATGCATCTTGAATCGGGTTAGGAGTTGGCAATATTCCTGGTTTTGGAAGATTAGACCGATTAGATCCTTTTACTTGCTGAGAGGAAGAAGATGGAACCTTCAACCGGTCTTCCAAAAATAACTGTGTCAGGACTAAATTTTCTATTGGTAGAAGAACTTGCTTGTTCTTTCTGAGCTCGCTGAAGGGCTCTACCACGAGTTTCTGCTGCGTACACAGTTCTAGCAGGGGTAGAATTGGAGTAGTGGCTTCTGAAAGATCCACGTCTTCCCCTATATCCTGAGCCTCTGGAACTTCCTATGATTCCCTTGTTTGATACAGGGAATTTAGGCTAATCGAAATAGAAATTTCTACTGGCATATGGATCTGTTAATTGAATCATATTAATAGAACCGAAGATTAACTCTTCGTCTGATGAAGACTCTGCCTGATTATCCTGTTTAGGATGTTCCATTTGGTGGGGAGGTGCATGTGGCTTTGAAGTAGATGGAAAGAAGTCAGCCAGGTTCAAAGACAACTTAGGCTTTGATACATTCTCATCTTCTTCTGATTCTTTTTCTTTCATTGAGTCATACCGTTTCTTTTAGGACTTTCCCTCTGATGAAGAGAGTTTTGCCACAAAATTCATGGAAGAAGAAACAATCAGTTTCTTTAATTGTGTTCGCAAAATAGAATGAGTTTGGTTGATTGTCTTTCTGACCATCCAATCATCATACTTCTCTGCATTTTTGCTTTTGACTTCTTTCCATTCACCTTCTCCTCTGGAACTGTAGCAGTAACACATGCTACCTGAGCTGAAGAACCTTTCAGTTTGACTTGTCCCGAGTTGACCATCTTTTGCTGGAGGTCTTTGAAGACAAAACACTCCTGGATGGGATGCCCCAAGATTTGATGAAAATGGAAATAATTGGGACGGTCTTCATCTCCTTCCTTGTTTGGCCTTTTGGGCCTTCGAAATTGAACCAAATTATTTTCCAGAGACGAAATGATGTAACCAGGAACTTGTTAATTTCGGAAAGAGTATGTTTTGCTATTCAAAACCCCAAATTGTTTTCTTATTTGATCTCTTTGATCATATGGACGAAATGACCTTTTTTGTTGGCGTTCAGGAGGAGGAGCCCTTCGAGAAGATGAAGGTCTTGAAGTAGAAATAGGTATAGGTGCTTGTTTAAGAATAACTGTAGCAGTTTCTACTTTACCCATTCTCATTCCAGGAGCTGATGGAATTACACGAGATTTAGCCTTAGCCTGTAAAAGGGAATATTCAATCTACTGAGCGATTGAAGTAAGGTCTTGAAACCCTCTTTTGTATTTCACAGGGATCAACAGTGTGCATAACTAATCATGTAAAGTTTCCACACATATTGGA
Source organism: Viscum album (assembly GCA_963277665.1). Lineage (NCBI taxonomy): Eukaryota > Viridiplantae > Streptophyta > Magnoliopsida > Santalales > Viscaceae > Viscum > Viscum album. The sequence continues at coordinate 1,145,270,759 of OY728121.1, read as the reverse complement.
AAAAATTCCTCTTGAGGGAGTTCTAAGCTTAGGGAATATGATAATCCCTTCCAGCGAGCTATGAAATATGAGACCCTTTCATTCTCCATTTTCTTATAGTTTGTAAGATCAAAAAATATTGTCTTTGGAAAATTTGAGGTGAACTGAAGAAGGAATTGTTGACGGAGATCTTCCCATCCAGTAATTGACCAGGATTGCAAGCTTGTATACCAGACAAAGGCTGGTCCTTGCAAGGTCCGTACGAAGCATCTGAGTTTTACTGCTTCTTGCTGCTTCAGAGTTCCCATCATAGGATCACAACAAGACATGTAATGCGTCAAATGCTATTCAGGGTCACCTGATCCATTGAAAATATGGAATATAGGGTTTCCAAAACTGGATGGAGGAGAGATTGAATCTACCCATTCAGGGTAAAAAAAATTTATGGTTGAACATGCGCACATTTCCCTTCCACAGTTTATAACCGAGCTGTTAATGACTCAATAGTAGTTATTAACTTTTGAGAAACATCCGATTGAACTTGTACTTGGGTAGGTGCAATGACTGGAGCTTGGACAGATGTGATGGTTGGTGATTCAACTGATGGTAGCACTGCTAATTGTTGTTGCACTTGACTCATAGGATTAGACCTGTGAGGGTGTACTGATAAAGGGGGATATTCTTGACCTATCTCAGTAGCTGCAACAAATTCCCTTGGCTGAATGACTCCATCATGCTTAAGAAGAATACTACTTTGAAGTAGTTCTGCATTCAACCTCCTTAATTCCTTCATTTCTTCCTCCTGTTGTGCAAGCCTTTGCACTAGTGATAGAGATTGGCCTTCTCCAGAGGAAGGATATGTAACTTGATTCTTTCCCCTACCTTTTTTGGATCCTTTTCTCATAGGGGGAAGTGGGTTACTCGAAGGATTACCTAGGATCTGAGTAACCCTTTGATTTCATGTACGCACACCTTCTTCATTTGTGTCGGTGCGTAAATCTACTTGAGAAGGAACCTCTTCATCTGAGTCCCCTGAGTGAGCCTCATCTGGTGAATCGGCAACAACATCATTGATGACATTGATTGATGAATAACTCATCGCATCCATTCTATCAGCATTTCTGTGATATTTTCTTCTTCTATGTCTTTGATGAGAAATTTCCTTTTGTTGATTTGATCCCTCAGGATCTTCTTGACAAACCGTAATTTGGAGGGAATCTCGTGATAATTTGGCTCTTCGTTCCTCTTGAGACTTCTTCCCCAATCGAGAAAAGACCAACTTTCTCTGAGGAGGGGATTGATGATTTGAAAAAGGCCCCAGTCCGGTGGAATGGGGTTGTTCCTGTTGTTCCCACTCAACTCCCCGAATCCTATTTGTTTATTCCGAGGGTTGGTTTAAAAGAGTCCCTGGTCTGGCAAGCTGGGGTGGCTCTTGACATGCTATGTCTGAGACTTTCTTAAAATCTCTCCTGGTCTTGCGAACCTTAGACCGGAAATTAGCTGGATTCATTAACCTGTATCAACATTTATCGCCTGGTTCAAAAAACCGTTGGATTATTTCTGACACTTCTGTCACTTGATGATGTGCTTGCTCTATACGAGAGTCGTGTTCAATATTCTCGTTTTCTTGATGTAGGAGTAATTCAACAACTTGTTCTCTATATGCTTGATTTTGAGAGGAACTCGTTGAAGCCTGTTCTTGGGAAAGATTTTGATTACAAACAAAGCCCATTGACTCTGGCTGGCCATGGGAAATAACATTGAATGAGACAATTTTCAGTGGGCTTTGCTAACTGGAGAGAACCATGAAATGTAGTTCCCCATGAACACCCCATCCTCTGACATGAATACCATATGGGGCATTGGCAATTAACTGACGCAATCTTCTCAGTGCGCCAAGGCATGAATGGTGAAGGGCTCTCTGTTGCTTTTCAGCCTTCAGATATTGAGAGACTGATAGAGATTCCAAATCAATATGATGTTGTAACCCTTTTATTATCATAATATGATTTTCATATTCATCATAAGATAATACTTTCTTCTTCAAATGACAAAGAGTTTTCCATATGTTGAGACGAATATCATGAATTCCATCTTCCGTTAACATCTTTGGAATGTCATACTGAGAGTCATCCAGAGGCCAAAACATGATTGGTACTTCCCCATTTGACAGTTGTTTTCTCATGTTCAGCATTTCCTCTTTATCATTAAATTAATATTCTTCTACCTGATTTGACTGGAGTTGGTGTTTCCTTGTTGCTTCATCAGATTCAACAAGATTGGTTGAGAAATAATTTATCAAACTAAAAGATGCCTAACATAGGGGTGGTTCAGAGATTGACCTACACCCAGGGCTATATTCTAATTGAGAAATTATTTCACCTACTAGCAATGAAGCATCAGACATGGCTGGTTTCGCATTTTCAAGTGCCTCAAGATAAGAGGGCTTTCTCGGCACTACATTGTCGATTGGAGCATTTTCTGGGCAATGTGCATCACTATTGTGGAGAGGACTTTCACAATGAAAGTCATCATCATGGGGAGGACCACCATAATGGGTTACAGCAAAAGATGTGATCTCTTTCTCCTTAGTTTTCTGACCACACAGAGGGTTCCTGTGGATCTCATCTGAAGATGAAACTTCGAGATCGACTGAATTGTCATGAAGCAAGACTTCATGAGGAAGTGTCTGTTGAAGACCTTAAGAATTAATGTTCCCACTATTGGTAAATGAGGGAGTAGAATCTTTAATTCTAATAGATAATTGTGTGAGGGCTTCAAGAACTCCAGCATCGAGCAAGGCCTTGTTACAGATTGGATTTTGATCTCCTGACTGTGTTGGGCGGGTCTTTTTCTTAGACTCCTTCTTACTCGCCTTGGAAACCACTTGTTGATGAAAGTGGCTTCTCTGAGAAGGTGTATGTGCCTAATGAGGAAATATAGCCAGGTTGCGCTGATGATCTCCACTCAAATCAAGTGTATGTGCCTAACTTGGTTGTCTGTATGATATGGGGGAGTATGCCCCACAACCCTGTTGGACTGGAACAGATGAGTGTGTCTATTCCGAAGTGAATTGTTGATGTGTCACTCCACTGGTAGGGATAGATTTATGTGTCTTTACCTGATATGCCTCTGAAGTTGTTATAATATCCTGGAAAGCATCCAGAATATGAGCATGGATTTTCTTCTGCTCTTTAACCATTGATAGAATATTCTTTGTGACTTCAGCTATCGATACGGGGATATATGTCCATTCTGTGCTTGGAGTAGGTGTATGTTTCTGCTCCTTTCCTTCTTTTCCTGTTAGTGAATCATGACAGTACTCAAGTGTGGGGGCATAGAGTTGAGTCTGCCTCATGTTTGTCTTCAGAGCTTTCCGACTGACTTCTCTGATTGCTACCAAGTGAGATTGTTGGTAGGATTCATCAATACTAGCAGGTGTATGTGCCTGCTAATTTCACTTCGTCGAACGTGGTTGACGAGCTTCATCATTTGTAGTCAGACGAGCCTTCTGACTAGATGATGATGTATAAGCAGGTGTATGATCCTGCATATAGTGATCCATCGAAATTTCCTGATGGGACTGGCGTGCTTCTACCATAAGAGTCCACTGGAAAGTAGGATTAAAACGGGCAGGTGTTTGTGCCCGCTCGTTGCTTGCCACCAAGTTAAGTTGGTGGAATTCTCCGAAGATGCCAGAGATGAGAACCTGATCACTGTTGATCGGATTCCACCTCTGGCGGTTCATCTTGCCTACTCAGGTTCGAGGAACCTGAGTCGAACGCCTGGAGTCGGTACCCTCACCATGTTGAGGGCGTATTGCCGCACGAGTCTGGCAGAGATTGTTGATAGGAGCCCTCATGAAGGACTCCAGCTTCATTGAATTAAGGCCCTGAGGGACCTGCTAATTCACCTCCCCAGAATATGGGAGCGAATGGTGATTGTGTTCTGGGGATAACGACCCGAAACGGTTGGAGACGGTAGTTAGCACCGCCTGCTTCTTGATCACTGGTCGTCATTGTCCGGACGACTGGTGTGAGTTGTTCACTTGGAGGGATTTTTGGGTAGCCTCCAGAGTTGGGATGGTACCTTGTTGACGGTACTCCTTAACCAGCACATTTGATACCCATCATTGAAGAAGCTGAGTAGGTGATGTCATCCTCAGAGCGGACGACGATCTAGCAGGAGTAGCAGTAGTGGAATTTTCAGCAGCAGTATTCACAGGTGTGAACTTGAGAGCAGCCATTCTGGAAATGCAGAAGATTTTTGAAAAGAGTGCATGTTTGATATAAAAGACGTAATCAAGATAAATTCAGCCACTACATCTTTTGGATGAGAATATATGTCAATGATTGTTTTTGTTGGCCCTCTCATTGCGTTTTAAATAGGGGCCTAACAAGTAGGTAAAACATCATTTTGACTTGGTTAAGGATTCACGTCGGGTTCACCATTTTTTGTTTCCCTCGAAATTTGGGGATGACCTATTTGATGGGAGGTTCAAACATTCCAATTGGTTTCTAACGGCTTTGTTCATAGAACCGGAAACATCCAACGATTCCACATCCATTTGGACCTAATTTCCAAAGGTAGGCACTCATTAGTTTTTGGACTGATGAGGCTTAGGAATTTGCATTGGTCGAGAGGATGGGAGGTCGGACTCACCACACCTTTTTTAGGGGAATTATTGTCTACTCCGGGACTCTCTTTATAGATTTAAGTTATGTTCGTGAATCCTTATTACATTACCAAGTATTAAATGAGCTTTCCTTCAGATTTGAAAATCAATGATCAAATATGTACGAAATTTAGAGAATATTTTATATGTATTCGAGGTTCTTCATCAATAGAGAATCGTCTGTATTTATTATAGATTCTCGGTCAATGGTATCCTTCGAAAAATTTATATAGAAGTCTCTTAGTCATTATGATGACCATGCTGGTTTTTAAGCCACTTAGTGGGGCACTTAAATTTTATTGTCATTCAGATGGACATGGATTATTTCAGAGTTGGGATCGAACCTGCAGATGGGCTACCTACGTATCCTTTATTTAGAAAAGGAATTAGAACCCACGTAGTTCGAGTAAGGGAGTATGAGGTTTATGATGGATGGCTCAAAGGAGGATGTCATAATTACTTTTACACTCTAAGATCATGTGAGTCATGATTGGTGTGAGAAACAAGAGGTATTGGTAAAAATTAGACAATTGTGCCATGAAAGATGCAATCATAAGAAATAATGTGGGACTTATGTGTGTATGACTACCTAGATAAAGGAAGATTAGGATTAACTTCAGGGAAGAAATCTAGGAACAGGGTCCATAACGGTATATGTGCTTCATGGAGATTTGAATACTCTAACTGGGGGTTTACTCTTGAAAAGGAGGTCCAAATTAGGAGAGGACTTATGATTGTGTTTTACTCTTGAGAAGGAATCCTAGATCAAAGGTAAATTAGGACTGGTTAAAAGAAATTAAAACTGGGGCTTGCTCTTGAAAAGGAAGTCCCAGGTTAAGTGGCATGAAAAATTAAGGGACCTAGGGCTTACTCCTGAAGAGGATGCCCATATTTATGAATGGGGATTACACCTGAAAAGGTGGCCCAGGTTAGAATAATTATGGTTGGGGATTACTCCTGAGGAGGATGCTCATATTTGAGACTAGGGCTTACTCATGAAAAGGAGGGCCAGGTTAAGAGAATTATGGTTGGGGCTTACTCCTGAGGAGGATTCCCATATTTGAGACTGGGGATTACTCTTGGAAAGGAGGCCCAGGTTAAGAGAATTATGTTTGGGGCTTAATCCTGAGGAGGATTCCCATATTTGAGACTGGGGATTACTCCTGAAAAGGAGGCCCAAATTAGAGGACTGGGGCTTACTCCTAAAAAGAGGCCCACATTTAGGGAAATTATGACTGGGACTTACTCTTGAAAGGGAGGGCCAGGTTAATGAGTTCTCTCAACATAAAGGATGAGGTTGAATGAATGAAATCTCAATATTTAGTGACTTAAAGATGTGTAAATCACTAGGTTTTGAGAGATATTCCACAGAGTTCCTTTCAGATAAGGAAGTCAAATCAAGAAATCATGTCATAAATGGATTTGAAGAGTGTCTTGAAGACTGAATCTCGAATTGGAGAGGTGGAATGTATTAAGAGGGGTGGAATGGACAAGAAGGGCACCCAAAAAGGAAGGGGTGCGTAAGTCCTGGCAGGCGCGCAAGTACTTCGTGGGCGCACAAGTCCTGGTCGCATAGGTATACCTGCACGACACATGGGTACTTGCGCGATGGTTAACAAGCAGGGAAATACCTGAGCGACTCTTGGTTAAAGACTTTAGAATCATCTTGAGGTTACTCCAGAAGAGTGTCCTGCAAGTTCTATTGAAGGAGTAAGGTGGCGCTCAAGTGTGGTCATTTCCCTTAAGGGCTAGCCACTCAGGCGTGCAAGTGTTGATGAGTTTCAACACTTAGGCCTTCCTACCCCTATTTAGATCATCCGTTCTAGGTAATAAATTACCTTATAAGTGTTTCCGAAGATTTGAGACAAGACTAGGGTGTCGGGATCTTAAATCTGAGTTTTTGGAAAAAATCCTCCCTAAATTGGGGGCCCACAGGGTCTATTTATTGGCTGAAGAAGACCCAAGCGGTTATCCTTTAGGGCGCGCAAGTCACTTGCGCAACCATTCGTCGTTGGGCAAGTGTACTTGCATGACCATTATAGAACTTGCGCGACCCTTATGCAAAATTCTTCTTATTCCTTCCTTTGTCAATATTTTATATTTGTGCAAAGGTTTAATCACTTTGAGCTCAGATATTCCCTTTTCCAATCTTTAGTTTCTGTGACGAAAGGAGTGTCAATAGAGTATCAGGTAGAAATTGCCACATATATGAGTTGGATACATGATGCCTTTCATTTCTCACAACTTAGTCATTATCTTTATAATGAATTTCACATCATTGATTGGGGATAGATATTGGTTTATGATGAGGGTACCTTTGAGGATTGGCATATTGAGATCTAGTAAAACAAAGAGAAGGTGTTTTTTGGGTATGTTATCCTATTGGTTCATGTCTTGTGGTGACATGTTGATGTGGAGGAGTGTATTTGAGAATGTGAGTTCCAAATACTTTTTTAATACCCCATGTTATTTGATGTTTATCTATTCTCTTATTACATTATTAATTTGGTGGTTATAGACACTTTCCATTTAAGAGATGGCTTTCAATTGTTTCTTGTTAGGGATTACTCTCTTTTGAGAGGTATCTCTCCAGAGAGAGTGTCTAGAAGGGGGTCATGGTTTTCATGTGGTTTCTCAAAGTTCTTTTTATGATGTGGTCAATCTCTTATAATGGAATGGGTTTTGAGAGGTATGTCATAGGGTGGTTGTTCGCACCCCATTTCTATTTCCACTCTAGGTTGGTTTGGATTCTCAAGGACATTATCTTTTTAATAGGTATCTTATGTAATGTCATGAACCTCTCTAGTCCATTAAATTGTAAAAATTTAGAGTTTTAGATGTTTTGGGATATCAAGGTGACTTATTTTGACACTTTTATAAAACATCTAGTTTTTGAACAGCGTTTCTAGAATGGTGAGTCGTACAACGGTTGGTTTTGAATAGTGTTTCTAGAATGGTGAGTCAGGAACGGTGAGTCGTTGAATGGTAGGTTGTGAATAGTGATTCTAGAATGGTGATTCATCCAATAGTAGGTTGGGAAAAGTGTTTCAATAATGGTGAGTCATCCAATAGTAGGTATAAACAATGTTTCTAGAATGTAGATTTTGTAATGTTGATTCGTCTAGTGGTAGGTTATGAACAGTGTTTTATGAATTGTGAGTCGTCCACTGGTAGGTTGTGAATAAGTTTTCTAGAATGGTGAGTCAGGAACTGTGAGTCCACCAGTGGTAGGTTGTGAATATTTCTTAAAGAATGGTGAGTAAAGAATGGTGAGTAGACCAACAATAGGTTTTGAATAGTGGTTCTAGAATGGTGAGTTAGGAATGGTGAGTCATACAATGGTAGGTTGTGAATAGTGACTCTAGAACAGTGAGTCAGGAATAGTAATTTATCTAATGGTAGGATGTGAATTGTGTTTCTAGGATGATGAGTCATCCAATAGTGGGTTTTAAATATTTTTTCCTGAATGGTGAGTTTTCCAATTGTAGGTTGTTAATAGTGTTTCCAAAACTGTGAGCTAGGAATGGTAATTCGTCCAATGGTAGGTTGTGAATAGTGTTTACATAATGTTGAGTCCCCCAATAGTAAGTTGGGAATAGTCTTTCTAACTTCTAATAGTTTTTTCCATTTAACATTATCCCCAGAGTAAAATAAATTCAAATCCTTTTTATGGGATTTATGGTCTATTCATATCCCTTGACTCCTATCTATTTTTTCCTAACATTTGGGTTATTTTACTCGATCAAAATGTTTAATCATGAACAAATTCACTATTAATGGTAAATATATATCATATCTAAACCATTCCTTCGTTTACCATGATACCTTATACCCTTTTATTACTTCTTTTTTTCCCTTATAATAAGATGACCTAAATATTATAGTCAAGCAATCGAACTGTAATCCTTTGATCATGTTCCCCTTTGATTTTTCTTACTATGTGCGCACCACCAATTTTGGTGAAACCATGAAGTGTTGATCCATATTTGATATAAGGTATGTTCTATCAACAATCTTATGTGTTCCTTGATTTAATTACTCCATTTGTACTTTACATGTGATTTCATGTGAACTATATGTTTTTAATGGAGCATTCTCAGTTTTTGGTTACCGTGGTGGTGTCGCAGAGTCCTTAAGGGGATGCAATTGTTACAATAGAGGTGGTCGTGATCTGTTTCATGGTCTCTTCTCATGGATAGAACATTGGTGACCTTTTGATGTAGGGAATTTGTTGGTTCTCTATTCATTTAAATGAAATCATAGATTTCGTATGATTTATCCCCCAATATTTCAATGAAATTTACATAATAAATATTTGAACCAAATTAAATAATTGGCATCGATCACATGGAGATATTGTTTTTTTATTTCGATATAATGTTTTTCCTTTTAATTTGCATGATACTATTATATATATTCTGTGGTTTATTTAACATGTTGTCCTTGGTGGAAATTGGTAATGAAACTAAAGTATGAAATAATTGATAACTAATAGGATTATGATTAAAGATTCGTGTTAATGAATCTATATTCTATTATAATTTAATGATAATCAAACTAACACAGATATGAATGTTTAAATGATTTTTTTAATAATTGGTTGTATAAATAAATGACAATTACTTTGTTATTATAGAGTTTCCAAACTGTGGTAATGGTCACGTTCCATATGCTTTGGAGCCATGATATCTCATTGTGTGGGAAATTCAGATACCATGTTTTGGGAAAGGTCCCAGTTTATATGTTTGTTTGTATCTTACTTCTTGTGATTAGATTTGTGCCTTTTATGGTTGATCATGGAGGTCTGTGATGATACGTAGGGCAGGGAGACCCATTTTATATGGTAAACATTGATGCCAATAGTGAAGAGATGCATCGCTTTATGCATATGGGTGTCAGGGAGGATACCAGAGATAACGTAATGGGCTAAAGCTAGGTTTACCCATTGATATGAATGTTAGATGTTTGTTGAACATGTAGTTTGTTTATCTGTCTTTCGTTCCCTACTACATTAGGTAGATGTTTTTGATTACCTTCCTTCCATGATAGGAGAAGAGTTATGGGGTTTTCCATGTGCTTTCTGTGTTTATATTCTTGAGGATGGATGGTTCGTCACTCATGCTATAAGTGATAAAGACACGACCTATAGTTCATCTACTCATCATGTTGAGACCGTTATTTATAATATCATAGAATTTTTTCTTATAATACCTAGATTTATATAAAGTTATGATATTATTAATAAATGAATAAATGATTAACACATGGGGTTCGAGCTTTTGGATATACAATGTTGGGGTTGTATTTGGTATAAACCATGGACTAGGTTTTCTTATGCCTAGAGGGCATAGATATTTTCTAGAATACAAATGGAATGTAATATGGAATTGAAAATAGATAATTAAAGGTTAAATAATTAATAAAAAATATTTTTCATCTAATAAAAAGGGATAAATTCGTTTAATGTGCCTCTTTAAATGGTCGTTTGATTATATGATATCGAGTCTTAGCAGTGGCAGATTGGAGTCTAAGATAGGTTATCTGCATTTGAGCCTTATACTAAGTTGATCCCATAGTTTGGTTGTGAGATATATTATGTCTTTTACTTTTTATGTTTATATATGCTACTCCACCTTGTCTATTAGGTAAACTGACACTCTAGGGATTCTGATCCCTCAGGTGTTTTCTCTAATATTCTTGTGGCAGGATGGATCGCAGACTACCCCCTTTGGTCCTGCTCACTTCTCCTGGTAGATACATGTGATGGTATTCACCACAGTGAGTTTTTCCTATATATTTGTATAGATTTTTCCAATGTCTTGGTATTATTTCAAACACATGTATTATGGATATATTTTCCTATGAACTACTATATGTGTGACATGTATAGGGTTTGATGGATTGAGGATCCTTATATATTTTATGGGATATGATGGATTGTTGTATAATACCTGATGATTGATACATGTAATGTGAGATGTAGTGGCTTTAAGAAACTACCTAGTTACTTTTGGTTATTTGGGCATGGTGTTGTGTTTCACGAGGTGCATGTTGTGGATATTCACCTAGGTGCCTTTGGGATAGCATTTGTAGAGACATATCCTCAGGACGTATGACATTGGGGGAAGTGAAAAACCATTGGGGAAGTGGTTGAAGGGTAATCTTGGTATTATTTATTATATTATATACTCTTTTATGTTATACATTGTGAGATTATCCATTGTGAGGTTCGGAATTTAGTATACTTGTTGAGGTGAAGAGTTAGGTTCCCTTGTTGATCAATGTTCTTTAGCATGCTTTATTTAATTTTTCATGAGAGGATCTGGGTAGGATCCTACTGAGTATACTGTTATAATCATTATATATATAAACTGTTTTTTGGTTAGTTAGAATTAGTTGGTTATTAAGATGGTTACTAGTATCTTGGGGTTTTACACGAGCTATTTGGGCTTTTAGGTCACAATCATATTTACTTCATTTTGGTAACTGATGTTTTCCCTTTCAGTTGATGTAGTTCTTACATGAAATTACATATGTGTACTTGGAATTTCATTTACATTGTGGTTTGAGTACTATTTGGTTGGTGTTTGTCTTATCTCTCTCTTCTGCTTGTGTTTGTCTCAGAGGGTAATGCCTCATATCTTTGTGTTTATTATAAGCTTGGAACTAGTCACCAACCTGAGGCCTACTGGAGGAAGAACTCAGGGGTTACTATCCATTTTCTTCCATTACAATCCTAGGAGGGGTACAATTTGAGGGTAGGGGGTCATGACATAGAGTATCCTCTCACAGATAATTTTTCCTCATAACTGAATTTTCATCACATAGAAAAAAAATATTCATTTAGGTTTTTCACACATTCATCCAAATATGTTTTAGCTGGATGGAACCACATATCTAATTTCACCACATATCTCAAATAAATATATAATTAATCCATGAAACAGATTCATGTATTTAACTATTCCTCATTATTGATTCCTAGTGTATCTATTTGAATGATGTAGTTGAATTTAAGATATTTGATTTTATGATATAGTCAATTTACATAGGTAAATCATGGAGGCATATAATTTACTAATTCATATTATGATGTTTCTATGTTCCTTAAAGAGGCACTTTTTCTGAAATAGGAAAATTTATGCCAATGTTTCAAGAATTTCAATCTAATGAATTTACCATATATACCACATAAAAGGGATAAAACCAAAATAGAATACATAATTAAAGAATCATCCATTATTAATGAAGGTTATTTGAGATCATTACAACCTGTAATAAAATTAATATGTTGGAACGTCATAATTAGTCCAATAGAATCATTGTGGCATTTATATCTCAAATCACAATTTAACTAAAAACATTTAATGAGATATGAATTGAAATTTATCTTTTAAAACCATGATTTAGGGAGATTAAATGGTTTAATTAATCATATAGTAAGAATATGAATCATTTAAACAAATTTTGGGTATTATACCAATGTGTCACAAATAAATAAATATGAGAAAAAATTACCTCAATATTTTTATATATTTTTAAATTTAAATCCCAAGGTGAGATAGAAAATTAAACTAAACATCAAATATCATGAAATATAGAATAATATAGATAAAAACATTGATGTGGTCAATATATACACCATTCTAGTGAAAATATGATGTTTAATAAGAAACATATCATCATGAGTCTCGATGTATGAAAAAGGGTTATATTTGAGTCCTTAATTGAATTTTACTCATCATCTAATCTTTATTTTGTCAATAGATTGGATTTTATAAATTTTTTAATAAGAAGGAGGATTTAGATGAAGTTGGATAGAATTCATGTAATTATATAAAGTAATCTAAGGCTACAGATATTTCAACATTAATACATGAATAGTGTGGTTAGTCAATGATGGGAAGATCTTGGGTCATAATTTTTATAATAAGTGTGGAAGGATTATATGCCTATGATTGGAATACATTATAGAGTGAATATCATAGTAGATGAGATCAATTTTTTCAGGAAACTCATTAGCCAAAATTTGTGTTTATTTGTAATCTTTAGTGACATACAATTGGCCCCAATTGAAGTGATTACATATGTGGCCATGTATGACCATATGGTGAATAAAGAAACCTTGATCCATATTAATAGGTATCAACTGGGATGTGGTTCTATGTAGAAGATCATAATAGAATTTCTGATCCCAAAATGGTTCCATATTCTATAAGGTGAGATATTGGGTAATCCTGATTACGAATGATGGGAAAGAACAATGACCAATGGGAAAATAAATTGTTCCTAGATAATGGAACCCTATGATGAAATCATAAATTAGATGCAAGATGAACATGGTAAATTAAAGGGAGATGCTACATTTAAGAATATCCAAGATGTAGTTAATTCTCTTTTGATATCCTAGAAATGTAAGAAGGATTATCAAGTAGGAAAACTCTTACATATATGTGAATAAATTTAATAAATCTGAGGACTTGACTTGTGGTTCTTCCAGAATAAAAAATATAAGAAGATGAGAAATAAAAGGGAACATTAATCAATTAAAAATGAAATGAATCTAAATTTGTGATTAAATATCATGAAATAATGCCTTATAATGCCCCCTGTAATAGAGTGGAGAGAGGTTTATTGAATATAGAGATTCTAGGAAGCCTAGATATCAAAACTCTATATATTTAGGAAACCAAGTGAAATTCCACATTGATGATCTATGGTATTGTTGCCTCTACTAAAAAACTCCATTTCTAACATATAATAGTAGATTTTATTGAAATTTATGAGGTCCATGTTCTTACATCCATTTTACACCTTCTTGAACAATCTAAGGAAAATATGGTTGTAGAAATTTTTAAAATAAAAATAACAATGGTTGAAGTGAATAAAATGTATGAAATAATGATCTTTGTTAACATATCTAATGATTGAAAGAAATGGATTGATATTCAAGACCAAAACTCAATTCATGGATTCAAGTAAAAATGATTATCATATAAGTTTACATTAATGTTTGGGATAAATTTATATATTCGTTGAGAAAATTATAAAAGATGAACCACAGAGGGATGTGTTTCCTTTCGAATAGAGCTGAAAAAGTTGAATGAAAATAATTTGATAAAATTATTTTAAAAAATGAAGTGAGGTATTATTAATCTTAACAGACTTTATTTTGTTTTCCTATGTTTTTATTTCTAACATAACCCCTTAATGTGATTTATTCATAAATAAAAACTAAATTTTCATCCAGTTAGTATTTTCAAATAATGGGATAGATTAATCCTAATAATTTTTCAATAGTTTAATAATAATAGTATTTATAATTATATTTCATTAAACATTAATCAATACCATATCAAAAAAAGAAACAATAACTTTTTCCTTCTAATATTTATAATGTTTGAGTTTCATTATATTTTATTTCTTATTATAATCCTAAAATAGGAAATCAACAATGAGAATGATTTTGTGATTTTTAATGAATGGAATTTGGTGTCATAATTTATGAGATTAATTCTAATGTTACCATCCCAAACATAAAAAAAATTATATATTTATGTTATATATTATAAGAAATTAAAATCTTATTGTGATCGCTAAGGTAAATTCACATCATTGTTCAAGTATATGGTTAAACCAACTAAAAAAACACACTATAGTAAATGAATGGTTAATTTGTGATTTAGTTTTAATTTAAATATACCAAAATCATGATGATATTATATTGTTTTTATTACATTAATATATATGAATTTTAAAAAAATATGAGTTAGATGAAATATATGATGTTATCACATAGTATGAAGAAATACTTTTTTTCCATATTACACTCATATGGACATTTAAAATTAAAATAATTGTTTGTTTGTAGTATTGTTAAAAGGATTTCTAATTGTACGTACTATGACCTTAATAATTCCTTAAGTGTCACATATATCCCTAAATCGTCGAATTATTACCTAGCATTAAAGAAGTTACTGATTTATCTAAAGTACCATTCCATGGAGGCGTTAGTTCACATGTATGCGTGGAAGATGATTTATTTTTCCATTGAATGAGAAAAATTAATAATATGGTTTAAAATTTCAATATTTTAAATAACTGATAAATATCATACTTATTTATTAAATTCCTCATTTTGAACATCCATGCTTGGTGGAAATGTGAAATGAAGAAAGTTATGATGTGTGGGTGGTAGTATGGATATACCCATAATTTAGGTGTTTAATTTTCTCAATGGAAGATGGAAATTGTAACAACCTAAGATTTGGTCAAATATTTTTTTGAATTAACTTAAAATATTTGATATTTTTCATTTCATTAAACACTTAATATCACATGTGTTTTATGAAAGAACCAAGTTTTTCTTGCTTTGTACGCAACACCATGTCGAGATTTTACTACTAGAAACACTTGCATTATACTATTGTATAGACAACACTTTGTTAAGGTTGTGTTATACAAAATTTTGTGTTACTTTGATAGCTTACACTACATGCAAGACCTAGTTTTACCAAACTATAATGTACTATTGATATTATACATAATATATTATAAATTTTATTACTATGTTAATGGAATGAAATTTATGAATAAGATTAAAAAAATAATGATAATAATATTTAAACATGTACATAAAATAAATATTTTGGTTATAAATTATTTATCAATTAATTTAATAACTATTAGAAAAAAATAATAATTTCCTTTTCTATGAAAACTCTCCTTCTATGTACAAGAACCATTTTATCTCAATAAATAAATAAAAAATTAAATTCCTTTTTTTAATTAAAATAACATATTATATAGTAAACCATATTTTTTGACACTCGTATAATATATTTCAAAAGAATAAGATATGAATAAATACGATTTTATGAATAAAAATATGTATTTTTTTAAAAGGTAATTTACCACCTTTTAATTATGCACCTATTCTAAATATAAATTTTGATAGATTTATAATTTTATTTTTAAAAAAACATTATTTTTGGAAAGAGTATAATCAAAATTTACTTTGAGTGAATTTTTTATAGTTTTCTGAGAAGTTTCATTTTTTATGAATGGTGAAAAGACTAAAGTTTAATTGAAAACTTCTTTTTCATATAATTTATTCATATAGATATGTAATATTTAATTTTTTTTAAGTATTATTTGATAAATTATATATATATTAATACGAGTTAGGTCATTAGAACTAATTTCACATTGAAATTGGATATAAAAATATTTTAAGCTATTGGACTTTTTCATTTTAAAAATGCATCGTCTCATCCTGACAGCAGACTTATTATTAAATTAATTTCTACCGATTATTTGATTAGGCCTTTTCAAAATGGATTAAAATTTTTTAATTGGAATTATTTATAATTTCAAATATGGTAAACATAATTTTTTACCAAATTGAGTAATGAATGTAATTAAAATTAATTACAGTGAATAAGGTAATAAACGAGTCTACATTGTGGTTAAAATTTAACTTAATGGGATAATAAACTAAAAACATGTCTGTATTTTATTTTATGGAAATATATAAACCATATAATATCTTTTTTTATGGAAAAATATTTTATACAATTTATATAAGGTATACCTCTCATAGTGTATACCTTCTTATATTTACAAAAATGTCACTCCTCCTCCCCTATAAAAAGAACTCACCCCTCACATCCTCATACTTCTAAAGGGAAATTTTTTTCAACCAAAACCATAAACAAATTTAACACCCCAAGCTTCCATGATACGCTTCTCTTTGAATAATACAGTAGTGTGTGTTGTACACAACTTTGAGTTCTAACACACACCACAACCAATCAAACTAGCCGTTATGAATAGTGATACCCATTTTTTGAAATTTTATACATTTTATCAATCAAAACGGACTTCATTTTTGGATTCAGAATATCGAAATTAGATTATGGTGAATTTTTAGTATTTTTCTAAAAACATTCAATTTTTGATGAATAATGAAAATCACTAAATTTTAATTAAAAACAACTTTTTTAATCAAAATAATTAATAGCAATAAATTTCGAATTTGATTGGTTTTAAAGTATAATTAGAATAAATTCTTACCATTTAATAAAATTTTTGTCATTGGATGTAATTTCACATTTAAACCGGACATCAAAAAGTGTCAATCTTTTGATAGTTATTATTTCTTAAAAACACGCTTTTTGTTTTGACAGTGGGAATTAATTTTAAATTAATTTCAGCCACTAATGTGCTCTGAATTTAGAAAAATGTATTCCATATTTAGAATCAGGAGATACTAATTGAGTAAATTGTTAACTTTTATTTTGAGACATTTTTAATAATTACTTCGGTAAATATTTTATTTACAATGGTTAAAGGGTAAATCCAGTAAATAAGGGTCATCAATAATATTATAATAACAATAAATTACTCTAAAACGTCTCCTAACCCTATTTATTGATACATGTTCAAACATGGCCTTATTTGGGTCGATTTTGGGACCCCATGGATCCACTTGTAAGTGATAATGACACTTTATATTAATTAAGTTAAAGTAAATACAAAAATGACACAAGCATATATATTTTAGAAAAACAATTATTACATTGCGTTATATATGTTATATTTTCGATTCTAAATATTAATTATCATGAAAAAAATATTTCCTACATAATGGGATTTTATTTATAATTTTTAGACATTGAATAATTAAATTTATTTATGACATAATAATGATGCATTATTTTCCTTATTAATTAAAGAATCAAATAATTGGTATTATAAATTTTAAAATAAAAATATTTTAAAAGTTTTGATGACATACACTAATTTTATTGGTTAATATGACCTCTTAGGATTTCTTAAATGAATTTGGTTCGAATTAATAAAGATGTTCAGACTTTAACAAAAATCAATTATTAAATAGTGTCAAAATTCACATAAATGAGTTTTTAAAATAAATATTATATTATTATTTAAGGTTCTATTCATAAAAAAAAATGGTTCATGCAAAGAGCTTATATCATGATAGGTATATCAATAATGGGCCAATTCGGGTCTCTTTGATGTATATAGTAAGTTTATTGGCCATATAATATAAAAATACAAACTGACATGGTAAATGTCAAACTATTTAACTAAGAGTTAAATATAAATGATAAGGTTAATATAGTGACCGAAACCTATATAAAATCTAATTGATGAAAGTATTTAGACCCATACCCACCATATACTTTTAATAATCCACTTTTTATCCATTAGAAATCTAATATTAATTAATTATAAATTAATACTTTATGTTTTTCCTAAAGAGCCCCTCCTCCCCCTTATAAAAGGAAACCTCTTCTAACCAATTATTCATACCTTAAAATCCTTTTGGTTCGGCCATCCTCTGCTCAAATACCCTCTCAAATAACCTCCATTAATCATAGAGGCCTTACTTTATTTAGTAAGCCAACCTAAGGATCCCTTTTGATCAAATCAAAAGGAAGAACCCAAAGAAGATGTAATGTTTTCACCACCTTTTTTCAAGTTGATTTCTTCTTCAACTTCTTCATTCATAGTTGTTTCCATTATAAAATAATAAAATCTAGTATCTTCTATATACATTGATGTTATTATAAATATGGTACAACCATATTCAGTATTCTATCCATCCTGTGAATGACATGTCACCATACGTGCGTACGTACGGCCTACCATCTCCACGTCGTGGTGTAATTGTTATTCAATAAATTATTATTTGTATGGGTATGATAATGATGTGTAGTTAATGTAAATAATAAATATAACATTATAATTATTCTTTATATATGATATATTGTCCAATTATATATTATTTTAATATCAAAAGAATGATATTGTCGCTCGTGCGTGCGTACGGACTACCGTCTCTACGAACGTGATGAGATTCATTCCCCATCGTATCCATTCATGACTAAATTTCATTTGATGATTAAAAATAATTTATAGATACAGGATATCATTATGGATATTATTAATATAGATCCCATCAATAACAAATATGTCTTACAGAACAAAGAATATAATGGAAAACGAATCTGTTAACACCCGAAATGATGCTAATACTAAGATATTATTTACAAATCAATGTTAAAAGATCATATATGATATCATATTATTGTATATTGTTATTTTATAATTTAATAACAATTATTTCACCATTATACAAGAGGTTAACCTACCCTCAACCAAGGAAAAGTACAAGATATGGTTTTATTTCACAATCTCTTCATTATCCGATGTTGTTTATACATAATTATCTACGGGGACCTCTTTATCATCCACATATATGTTTCATAAAAATGTATTTAAAAACATTATTACTATTTTACAGAATATAGTTTAATGTAATTTATACCCTTTTTTGACTTTTTAAAAGATGTTTATAATGGAATTTTTCTGTTTTTTTCCAAACAAGGTCCTTTTTAACATTTTCGACAGAATTAAGGTAAGAATGTCTTTTTTTAACTTATACGGTGGGTCCAGCTATTTTCTGCCATTATAAAATTGTTGACGCTTACCTTATAAGATTATAAGAATATTTTCAATGTAAATGTTTTATTTTATAATTAAGTTACATTTAAATTATTTCAATAAAAGAGATATTTCTATCAAATAGTTTTGATTTCATCTATGTCAACATCCATTGATGGATTTTAAGCTTATTTAAAGTCGATTTATTATGATACAAAACATCCATATTGTATTGAAGGTTTTGTGATATGTTTGATTGTGGATGTGTTATTTTTACACCATTCATGGATTATGGATAAAGTATTGACATTTCGTATGCTATTTTTAATACGAATTTTTATGTTATGTTTAAATTTTTTCATATGAGGAATGTATTGGACTTAATAAGTGAC
This sequence comes from Viscum album, assembly GCA_963277665.1. Classification (NCBI taxonomy): domain Eukaryota; kingdom Viridiplantae; phylum Streptophyta; class Magnoliopsida; order Santalales; family Viscaceae; genus Viscum; species Viscum album. The sequence goes on along the minus strand of OY728121.1, from coordinate 1,145,251,241 downwards.
GGGTGGAGCCCGCTATAGCTCCTCGATACATCGGTAGGTCTCATGAGACAAACTAGTGTCTTCTCACAAGGCCTTGAAAAAATCTTATATGTTGTCATGGTACAAGGCCTCGACTATGTTGTTATGATAGTCTGGAATTATGCAGTCCATCATTGTAAAATTGGTTATTGATATTGCATGTGATTATTTAACTAGTAGAATATCCATGTGAATAATTAAATGACATTATTTCATTTTATTTCTTCCATATTATGCTAAATTTCATGTTCAAAAGGCTTTTGTTTTAGTTATACATCGCCTTAAATGTTTTTTCCTATTTATGAACGTTTCTGCTATATTGTTATCCTTACTGGGAATCTGAGCTCACCCCTTTAAATGTATTATTTTTTCCAGGATATGAAGAAGTATTTTATGAATGACCGGTAGGGAAAGTATAATAGGATATGAGTGTGGAATATGGATACTATGTTGTTGTAGTTTTCATTTTATTTTCTAATGTAAACATTATGAATGTATCTAGTGATTCGAAGGCTACCAAACTAATCGGTCTTTCGAGACATGATCTTTTTTGATCATGCCAATGTTATGTAATAATGTACCGACTCTGGGTAACTGGGGTCAGGGCATTACAGTTGGTATCAGAGGAAGTTTAGTACAAACCTTGGAAAATAGATTTAGATAAACTCTGATTAGAAAACATAGACCTAAGATGGACTTTGAGGATTAGTATAGAAGAACATCCAATAATTTTGGTATTGTAGAAATTTTTTGAGTTTTCTTAGCAATACATCCCTCTCTGGATACGAGCAGGTATAGGCGGCTCTGGCATAGATTTACCTAGGTGTAAAACCCGAAAACACCGCTTTGAGCTAGACTCGAATGGGAACTGGTGCACGATAACGGGTCTTGCTTCACTCTTGGTTACGACACTCCCAGGGGATATGCTTAGGATAATTCTAATTTTCATTACAAACCATTATGAATGGATTATGATTATATACTTCCTCAAAGAAAACATTTTTATGTTTATGGACTATATCCATAAACTATTCAATTTATGTTAGGTGTTTTTCAAGTTTGGATTTATGTGTTGCGATTCATAAACTAATATAGTGTATGCCATTGTTTAGAAATGGATCCCAGTGGAAGAAATGGAAACTGTATCAATGCATGAACTCCATGTAGGGTTTTCCCTCCTTCTCAAGATAATTATAGTGGAGCTGGTGATGCAACTGGTGCTGATCAGCTAATCACCATACTGGGACAACTCGCTCAGGTTATGAATAATAACCTCACCCATAAAGAGAACCCATATCCACAGCGTGGAGGATGAATGTTAGATCACTTCATGAGGCAACAAACACCAATATTCAATGGCAGTAAAAATCCATTTTTAGCTGAGAAAGTGATAAATTCCTTAGAGAAAATTTTTCATGCCTTGGGGAGTAGTGAAAGGGAAAAAATTTATCATGGCAGTTTTTCACATCACTGGAGATGCTGATCAATGGTGGTCATTGATTCAAAACACAAAAGAAGATGAGGAATTATGAAATATGTTATAGAGGGAGTTCAAATAACTTTTTTTAGAAAAATACTTTCCTCATGACCATCGAGCAGATATAGAAAGGTAATTTCTTGAGTTTGAGACAAAAGGAGGATGATGATGTCTCAAAGTATGAGGATAACATTACAAGGTTAGCAAGGCATGCTACAGATTATATACGTTACCCAAGAAGTAATATTTATTGTTTCATTGATGGGTTAAAACCATTTCTCTATTGATCGTTAATATCGCAATCCTTCTCATCCTATGAAGATATTGTCTCATGTGCTATCAAGATAGAAAAGGAATTCTCTATGTCTTATGACTATACAGAAAATCAAGAAAATAAGAGATCTACTGATCACTCTGAGAATAGAAATAAGGTGATGAAGGGAAAAGTTGAATATCCATCCTTTATTAAATATGTAAAGAAACACTGCGTTACTTGCTTGAAGGGAATGGGATCCTGTTTCATGTGTGGTGAAAAAGGCCACCAAGCTCGTGATTGCAAGGGGAAGAAAGAAGCTACTGATGTTCAATGCGACAACTGCAGGGAGATGGGACATTATGCCAATGAATGTCCTAAGCTTCAGGGTAACATTCCTTAAAAAAGGCCAAGGGATCATGGAAAAGATTATGCTATCACTACTAGTGAGGTAGAAGCTCTGAAAGTCTTAGTGGCAGGTAATTTAATGGTTTCCTCAAGTTTAGAAAATGCATTATTTGATTCTAGATCATCGCATTGTTTTATATATTCCCGATTTTCTAAGAAAATTAGATATTTCCAATTTGATTTAACAAGGGAGTTGTCAGTTAAAACTCCTAAGGGAAGTATCATTGTTATAAAGTTCTATTGATCTGTTCCCATTAGGGTATATAAATGTTCTTTATCTGCTTATCCCAACTTCATACCCATGACTGAATTTGATATAATCATCAATATGGATTGGATTTCAGACCATGTTGTGAAAATTTATTGTAAGAAGAAGGAGGTTATGATTTTTGATGATGATGATAAAGAACACTTTATCTTTAGGGTAGAATCTTCACCACCTAATTCTTATCTAGATCCACCCCCAGAAGCTCAACTAAATTCAATTATTAGGGAGGAAGAGAATGAATTGATTGTGGGTGAGGAATGGAATGCTCAAATAGAGGATGTACGTATTGTGAGAGAAAATATTGATGTGTTTGCGGAATATTTACCTAGACATCCTCCAGAACGAGAAATTTAGTTTTCCATTGAATTAATTCCTGTTTCAACGCCTATATCGAAGACCCCGTATAGAATGGCCAATGTGGAATTATTTGGCCTAAAGAAACAACTAGAGGAATTGAGTAATAAGGGATTTATTCTCCCTAGTTTTTCTCTATAGGGAGCCCCTTTCCTTTTTCTTAAGAATAAAGATGGATCTATGAGGTTATGTATCGACTACAGGGAAATCAATGCTATAACAATAAATAACTAGTATCCCCTAGCTCGCATTGATGATTTATTTTATCAACTTCATGGAGCTCAATAATTTTCAAATATTTTCCTTCGATCTGGATACCATCAGTTGTGTGTGAAGAAGGAATACATTCTGAAGACATCATTTCGAAATAGGTACGGGCATTACGAGTTTACAGTAATGCCTTTTGGGCTGACTAATGCACCCTCTGTTTTCATGGATATAATGAACAGAGATTTAAAGGAATATCTCAATGATTTTGAAGTGGTATTTATTGATGATATCTTGGTATATTCCAAAAGCTAAAAAGGCCATGAAAATTAATTTGGCATTATCCTGAAGACTCTTAGAAGACATGATTTATATGGAAAGTATAGAAAGTGTGAATTCTGGCTTTAGGAGATCTATTAACTTGGGCATATTGTCTCTAAGGATGGAATCTCTGTTGATCCTTCTAAGACCAAGGCAATCCAAGAATGGCCAACACTAATGAGTATAATCGAGGTACGCAGTTTTATTGGTTTAGAAGGTTATTATCGAAGTTTTATCTAGAACTTTTCCTAATTGGCTAACCCATTAACGAAGCTCACACGTAAAGGCGTTAAATTTGTTTGGACAAAAGAGTGGGAAGAATGTTTTGAATAACTTAATAGAATATTCGTCAATGATCCTATATTGACACTACCATCAAGAAATTATGGGTTTTTTATTTGTAGTGATGCTTCAAAGAAAGTACTTGGTTGTGTCCTTATGAAAAATGATACGGTTATTGCCTATGCATCACGACAACTGAAAATTCATGAGAAAAACAATCCTACCCATGATCTTGAGATAGCTACTATAATTTTTTCTCTGAAGATATGGAGGCATTATCTCTATGGTGAAAAATATGATATTTATACAGATCACAAGAGTTTGAAGTAAATTTTCTCATAGAAAGAATTCAACATGAGGAAAAGGTGATGGCTTGAACTACTCAATGATTATGATTGCGCGATACAATACCACCCAGGGAAGGAAAATAAGGTGGAAGATGGTTTGAGTAGAAAAGATCATGGAGTTTTGAACATGATGATAATTGAAAGGGATACTATTTTCATGGATCTAGTGAAGATGGATATGGTAATTACCATGGAAGGTGAAACATCGATACTTTTTCAAATGGTTTCCAAACCATCATTACTAGAATAGAAAAATAGTTCTAAGACCAGTTATAAAGAGTTTCAAAAGAATATTAAATTGTGAATGATGGGAGATTGAGAGACTTTGTGTATGAAGAAGGAATTTTGAAATTTGGCAAGAGAATTTGTGTTCCTGATATACCTGATCTAAAAAGGGAATTGTTAGTTGATGCTCATAGTTACAATTTCTCTATACACCCAGGGTGCACCAAAATGTATAGATATTTGAAGGAACATTTTTGGTGGGACAACATGAAGAGGGTGATGGCTTATTTTGTGTCACAATGTATGGTTTGTCAACAAGTGAAAGCTGGAAGGCAACAGCCTGGAGGAGTCATACAACCTCTTCCCATAACTAAGTGGAAATGGGATAATATCACTATGGACTTTGTCATGGGACTACCAAAGACTCTTAGAAGGAACGATGCAATATGGGTCATTGTTGATCTTCATACCAAGTCAGCACACTTTCTTACTATAAGGGAGGATCTAACACTTGAAAGTCTAGCAAGAATATATATTAATGAAGTTTTGAGATTTTATGGAGTACCCCTATCGATTGTTTCTGATCGTGATCCCCGTTTCAATTCATGATTATGGAAGAGCCTTCAGAAGGCCTTGGATACTGAACTTTGTTTGAGAACTGCCAACCACCCCCAAACTGATGGACAATCAGAACGGACTATTCATAAAATAGAAGACATGTTGAGATCTTGATCACTTGACTTTCAGGGTATGTGGGATCAATATTTACCTCTAGTGGAAGTTTCCTATAACAATATCTTCCATTCAAGTATTTAGATGGAACCATATGAAGCTTTATACTAAAAGATATGTCTCGCACCAACCTGTTTGGATGACATTGGTGAGAGAAAACTCATAGGCCCATAACTGGTGGAGAAAAGGATGGAAAAGGTGAAGGTAATCCAAAACCACATCAAAGCATCTCAAAGTAGGCAGAAGAGCTATGCTGACAACCGAAGGAAGAATTTGGAATTTCAGGTAGGAGACTATGTTTTATTAAAGGTATCTCCATGGAAGGGTGTTTTACATTTCGGAAAGAAGGGAAAATTGAGTCCCAGGTACATTGGACCATTAAAAATTCTAGAACGAATTAGGGTTGTATCTTAGCGTTTGGAAATTCCGCTAAGTCTCTCCAATGTTCACGATGTGTTCCACGTATCACTGTTGAGAAAATACATGCCTGAACCAACGCATGTACTCACTTACGAGGAATTTGAACTTGAACCTGATATTTCTTAGTAAAAATAACCTGTTAGGATTCTTGATATAATATAATAAGTACTGAGAAACCAGATGACTCGTCTGGTAAAAGTTCTATGGAGAAACCATAAGATGGAAGAGGCAACGTGGGAACCCGAGGAACTTATGTTGAAGAACCACCTGAGTCTTTTCATGCGGTCGTATTCTAGAAATTTTGTGGATGAAATTATTTTAAGGAGGGTATAATTTAACACCCCAAGCTTCCATGGTATGCTTCTCTTTGAATAATATAGTAGCGTGTGTTGTACGCAACTTTGAGTTCTAACACACACCACAACGAATCAAACTTGCCATTATGAATAGTAATACCCAATTTTTTAAATTTTATACATTTTATCATTCAAAATGGACTTCATTTTTGGATTTGGAATATCAAAATTAGCTTAGGGTGAATTTTTGGTAATTTTCCGAAAACATTCAAATTTTGATGAATAGTGAAAATCAGTAAATTTTAATTAAAAACAACTTTTTTAATCGAAATAATTAATAGTGATAAATTATGAATTTGAGTTGTTATAAAGTATATTTAAAATATATTTTTACCATTTAATACAATTTTTGTCATTGGACATAATTTAACATTTAAACCGTACATAAATAAGTGTCAATCTTTTGATAGTTAATATTTCTTAAAAACATGCTTTTTGTTTTGACAGCGGGAATTAATTTTAAATTAATTTCTACCACTTCAGTGTTTTTAATTTAATAAAATGGATTCCATATTTAGAATCAGGAGGTCCAAATTATGTAAATAGGTAACTTTTATTTTTAGTCATTTTGAATAACTACTTCGGTAAATATTTTATTTACCATGGTTAAAAGGTAAATCCGGTAAATAAGGATAAAAAATTATATTTTAATAATAATAAATTAACCTAAAATATATCATAACCCTATTTTTTGATACATTTCCGACCCTGGGCATCTTTTGGTCGATTTTGGGATCCCATGGATCCAATTTTAAGTGATACTGGCACTTTATATTAATTAAGTTAAAGTAAATAAAAAAATGACGCAAGCATATATCTTTTAGAAAAACAATTTTTACATAGAGTTGTATATGTTATATTTTAGACTATAAATATTTATTAGAAAACTAAAAATATTTCCTACATAATGGTATTTTATTTATAATTTTTAGACATTGAATAATGAAATTTATTTATGACACAATAATGATGCAGTATTTTCCTTATTAATGAAAGAATCAAATAATTGGTATTATAAATGTAAAAATAAATATACTTTGAAATTTTTTTATGACATACACGAACTTTATTAGTTAATATGACATGTTAGGACTGCTTAAATGAAATTTGTTTTAATTAATAATTATTTAATGTCTTTAACAAAATTCAATTTTTAAATAGTGTGAAAATTTACCTAAATGAGTTTTTTAAAAAAATATTATATTATTAATTTATATTCTATTCCTAAAAATATAAGGATCGGAAAAGGGACTTATATAATGATATATGTATCATTAATTGACCACTTGGGGGTCTCTTGGAAGTATATAGTGTTTTTATTAACCATATAATATAAAAATACAAAGTGACATGGTAAATGTCAAACTATTTAACTAAGAGTTAAATATAAATGATAAGGTTAATATAGTGACCCAAACATGTATAAAATCTATTTTATGAAATGATTTAGACTAATCCCCACCATAGACTTTGAATAATCCACCTTTTACCCATTATAAACCGAATATAAATTTATTATAAATTAATACTTTATGTTTTTCCTAAAGAGCCACTCCTCCCCCTTATAAAAGGACACCACTTATAACCAATTCTTCATACCTTCAAAGCCTTTTGGTTCTGCAAAACTCTGACCAAATACCCTATCAACTATCCTCCATTAATAATAGAGGCATTAATTTAGTCAAAAAGACAACCTAAGTATCGTTTTTGAACAAATCAAAAGGAAGAACCCGAAGAAGAGGTAATGTTTTCACCACCCTTTTTCAAGTTCCTTTCTTCTTCAACTTCTTCTTTCTTAGTTGCTTCCATTATAAAATAATAACTCCAGTATCTTCTATATAATGTTATGTTATTATAATTATGGTACAACCATATTCTATATTCTATCTATCCTTTGAATGACATGTCACCATACGTGTGTACGTACGGCATACCTTCTCCACGTCGTGGTGTAATTGTTATTCAATACATTATAATTTGGATGGGTATGATAATGATGCTTAGTTCATGTAAATAATAAATATAACATGATAATGATTATGTATATATGATATACTATCCAATTATATATTATTTTAATATCAAAAGAATTATATTGTCGCTCGTGCGTACGTACGGACTACCGTCTCCACGAACGCGATGAGATTAATTCCCCATCGTATCCATTCAAGACTAAATTTCATTTGATGATTAAAAATAATTTTTAGAGACATGATATAATTCTTTATATTAATAATATAAATACCATCCATAAAATATATGGCTCACATAACAAATAATATAAAGGAAAAAGAATCTGTTAACACCCGAAACGATGATAATACTAAGATATTATTAACAAACCAATGTTAAATGATCATATATGATATCATATTAATGTATATTATTCTTGAATAATTTAATAACAACAATCTCACCATTATACAGGAGGTTAAAGTACCCTCATCCAAGGAAAAGTACAAGGTAAGGTTTTATTTCACAATCTCTTCATTATCCAAGATTATTTATACATAATTATCTACTGAGACCTCTTTATCATCCACATCCATGATTCTTAAAAATGTGTTTTAAAAAATTCTTACTATTTCAAAGAATATGGGTTAATGTCTTTTGTTCTCTTTTTTTAATTTTCATTAGATTTTTATAAAGTAATCTTCCTGTCGTTTTCCAAAGTAAGTCTTTTTTAACCTTTTCGACAGAATTAAGGTAAGAATGTCTTTTTTTAACTTATACGGCAGGTGCAGCTATTTTCCGCCGTTATAAAATCATCAAGTCCTCCCTTAAAAGAATATAAGAATATTTTCAAATTAAAAGTTTTATTTTATAATTATGTTACTTTTAAATGATTCCAAAAAAGAGATATTTCTCTCAAATAGTTTTGATTTCATCTATGCCATCATCCTTTGATGTATTTTAATAATATTTGAAGTTTATTAATTATGATACAAATCTTCCATATTGTATTGAAGGTTTTGTGATATGTTTGACTGTGGATGTGTTATTTTTATACCATTCATGGTTTATGGATAAAGTATTGAAATTTGGTATGCTAGTTTTAATATGAATGTTTATGTTATGTTTAAACCTATTCATATGAGGAATGCATTAGACTTAATAAGTGACTAGTGGAGCCCGCTATAGTTTCTCGATGCATCAGTAGGTCTCATGAGACAAACTAGTGTCTTGGAAAAATGCCTTAACAAAATTTTATTTGTAGTCTTGGCACAAGGCCTTGACTATGTGGTTATGATAGTCTGGAATTATGCATTCCATTATTATGAAAGTGGTTATTAATATTGCATGTGATTATTTGACTAGTAGAATATCCATGTGAATAAGTAAATGGAATTATTTCATTTTATTTCTGCCATATTATTCTGAAGTTCAAGTTTAAAAGGATTTTTTAGTTATACATTTCCTTAAATGTTTATTCTTATTTATGAAAGTTTCCGCTATATTGTTATCCTTACTGGGCATATGATATCACCCCTTTCTATGTTTTATTTTTCCCAAGACATGAAGAAGTATTTTATGAATGACCTGCAGGGATAGTATGAAGGGATATGAGTGTGGAATGTGGAGATTATGTTGTTGTGGTTTTCATTTTATGATGTAATGTAGACTTTATGAATGTATCTAGTGATTCTAAGTCTACTAAACTAATCGGTCTTTTGAGACTTGATCTTTTGTGATCATGCCAATGTTATGTAATAGTGCACCAACTCTGGGTAACTGGGGTTAGGGTGTTACACAAATAGGCTAAAAAATTCTCCCAATTAATACTAGAGTCTTCACATTGGTCATAAATCCAACCAATTAATCCCTCTGGTGAAAACCAAGAGGATTTACCAATAGAAGAGGCAACATTCTTCAACAAGAACTTTTATTGTATTTCCATCTCTACCCCCTCAATTATTATTATTCAATTTTTATATAATATATTTATTTTTTAACATATAGTTATATTTTTTATTCTAATTTTTTAATATAAACCTACATTTACCTCCATCAAATGGTTAACGAACTTTCCATATGTGTGTGTGGAAGACTATCGCCTCCCAAAATGATTGAATTGATTTTTTTAGTTTAACACCTCTCACGGTTGACAATTATGATTGAAATATTGTTTTTATTTGATATATATCATATTCATGATGTATTTATTCTTATTAAATTTTTATATAAAAAATATCTTCATTTTTTCCATTTTGTGTAAATATGATAACTACATTTGTGGACGTGTGGACTGACGCCACCTTAAGAAATGTGATTCATTGACACTTTTCATGTAATGTATTAAGGATAGGTTTAGTAAATTTATATGGTACTTATTAAATGATAACACTTATGGATATGATAATATATATACATATATTTTATTTAATTTCATTATTTCAATACGACAATAAAATGAAAACATCGTTCATGATTATGTACAGCATATTGTCTCCATAAATGGTGTACTCCACTAAATATTTATATAATTTATATATTATTCTATATAATAAAATAATTAATATATATATCATGTTTTAAATTATTTAAATATGTAAATCATCATAAATGAATGTGTACAAGAATTAAATTTCAAATTAAATATTAAAAACCAAGAGGAAAATACTTGAAATGTAACACTAACATTGACTTGTTAATAAAATGTTTATATAAAGTAATAATAAAATAATTTATACAATTAGATATAATAATATGGCACATTGGTAGATTTATAATAAATTAAAATTTATTATACAGAAGTTTTTAATGTGTATGAAGAAAGTCATGGCTTACGGTAAGGGTATTCTCGTCTCACTTTTATTTTCAGCGAGACACAACCCATGTTCACCACCTATATTATATGTGGTGAATATAATTACCATGTATGTATTTTGTTATTATTATCTTGATTTATATATCTAATTTATTATCCATCTATCTTGGGGTTTATTGTTCCAAGGATATTGAATTCGTAAAGTAATTACGTCTCAATTTTCCTTCTTTAAGAGGCTTGTCGTGTTACACACCAACATTGTTCTAGAAGCTATATATACTGCCATTTTACATATTATATCATAAATATACTTCCATTAATTATATTTTTAGACATTATATAAATTATTTTTCTTCCACGTTCAGTTTGATTCAATGTTACCAAAGTTGTAACAGTTCACTGCAAAAATGTCATATTTTATCGTTATTGTTTACAATTATGATTCCATTGATAAATTATTACAATAAATCACTCAATAAAAGTATTTAATATTATTCTATTATGTTTATTAATGAAATATACATGTATTTAAACAATTTTTTCACTCTTTGGTACTTAAGATAATTAGGAAAATGTTTTTAAGAAAACCAGACTTTATTTTTCTCTTCTATTGAAAATTTATTTTCCTTTAAAACCATGTTTCCTAAGAATAATTAAAAGTTTTATAATATTACCTTAATATTTTAAAAATAAATTATTACCCATGTTTTACCTTTTAAAAATGTATTTAATAGTAATATTCTTATCATTTTTTAAAAAAGTCACTTTTTCTAAAAAAAATTGGTTCACAATGAATGTTTAACAAGTAATGATTTACCTGTCATCATGACTAATAGTTACTTGAGGATTCATTGCCATATTTATATTATTATTCCTTAGGAATCATTTTTCAAGAGTTAATTAAAAAAATTCAAAAAAATATTGCATTACTTAAAATTTTTAAATGTGTTTTCAATATTTTTATATTATTTCTCAATGTATTTTAAAATAAATAGTTTTTCATAATATATTCAAGCTTCCATTATATCATTTTAAAGCTATATTAATTGAAAAATGTTTTTCAAATGATTTTTATTTTATAAATAATTTTTCAAACAGGAAAATATATTTTCCAAAAGAAATTTATAAAATTAAATTTCATATTGTTATTCATAATAAAATGATATTTCAAAATTTAATATGAAATGTATTTTCTACGAAATGATATTATCCATAATAAATGGTCAATGAGATTGTTAAAAATCGTTCGCAAAATAATATGACTTCCTTTGAAATAGTTAATTATTTACTAGGGTTATTAACTAAGGACACCATTCTAATTCATTTTTTGAATGGTTTATGTATAAGTTGACATGTTTTTTTATGACACCCATTTATCTTACATGTGTTATATTATTATTAATCATGTATATTTTAATGGGTTATGATTTTATGAGGTGATTTTTATATATTTCTCGTTTCCATATGTGATGATATGATGGCATGTGTCTGATGCCCATTTCATTTCATGGTTTATTTTATGATGTTTATAAATCCTTTATTTTTTAATTGCTCAAGATATGATGGATGTTTTATTATCATGTGTCATAGGTAGGTTTGAATTCATTATGTTATGGGTGGGGAATGTATCAACCTCCAATGAATTGGGTAATGTTCTATATCCCAAGAGATAATGTTGGGAAGCAAGTCGACGAGCTTGATCCACAATGGGAGATAATTATGACCTTATATGTAATGGGAAACATGTGTGTCTTGATCCACAATGGAAACAGGTCTGTCCAAATCTAGAATGGGAAACAAGTGGGTCATAGACCATATTGGGAAATAGGTGTATCCTGTTCCATAATGGGAAACAGGTTCATTCTGATCAAATATGGGAAATTGGTGTGCCCAATTCCACTATTTTGATGGTCTTGATAGTTAACTATGACTCATGATTTTTTTTCTACAGATATGTTGGGTCCAAACATATATGAACTGATCTTATGGTTTATGGTTGATTTAAGTTGATCTATCACCCTTATGATTCATGTCTTATAAACTCTCAATTATTATGCCATGACAGATGTATATGTTCGTTTATATAGAGGGTGTGATCATAATATTTCATTATCCTGTTATCATATCATTATTATCATGTTATTATTATGTATATCATGTATTTTACCTTACTAAGAATCTGAGGTCAGCCTTCCTTAAATTTTTGTTCCCCATGTTATGAAGAAAGTTTTTTTGTGGAATTACTAAAGGGGAATATAATTACAGAAAATATTTAAGATCTTTCACCATTTTAGAATATTTTTCAATGTTTCCAAAGACAATAAAATATTACATTCCTCACACTAGTAATTTTTTTATGTGATGAATATTAATCTCAATTGATATAATATCCATTTATGTTAAACCTAGGTTGTTACATTTGGTATCAATGGAAATCTTTAGTCATCCTTTGGAAACTAGGATTTGAAACATTATTGATATCCCTATAGATATTTCTAATGTTATGTCTAGGGTTGTATACATAAAATTGAATATGGTTTTATATATTTAAATAAGATATAATTATTTAGGTATCCTATAAGTAATTTCTCATGATTATGTTGTTCTCTTCTATGATAAGTGTTCCTTACACTATTCATTCTTCTCATAGTTATTAATGATAACTATAATGATGTGGGTTAACATTAAATGTTTCATGTTTGGAAAGTGTGGGAATTATTTAAATTTATTTCCTATTGGAATGTATCATCAATATAATTTGGAATTTGGTATGATTATTGGTTATAATTATGAAGATAAATAAAGCATTAATGACATATAAAATGTATGGTATGTTCTAACAATATCGTAAAAATTAAACATAAGAAGCATGATTATATTGAGGAAGAGGAACATAAATACATTATTATAATTTCATTTTCTATGAAAGGGGTATTATGGAAAAATATGATGAATACTAAGTAATATCATAAGAATAAATTAGGATGATTGAAGTTTATATATTTTGGAATTTGAAGATTACGTTATACGATTCATGAAATATATAAGTATTTTCAATATATGTTTTCATTAAGGATTGAAAATGTATTTTTAATGGTGTAGAATACTAACAAAAGCAATTTAATAGAATGGTAATATTTTGATTATTTTAAAGATACCCTTAATGTGTTTTTTATATTTAGAAAAAAAATGTCTTAGATAGATGAATGATTAAAAATTATAATTAATTTTGGATAGTACTGATTAACACTGAACTAATTATTTATTAGTTTAAAAAGTGTTCTATATTATCATATATGAAGTGTAAAATTTATTATATTTTAGTAATATATACAATAATATTTAGAATAATAAATCATTAATTTTTTTAAAAGTATTTATGGTGATTCGGGATATTACCATGTTTTAAGAGAATATACGATGGGGGTATTCACATGTCTGGAATGTGAAAACGAGAAAAAATTTATGATATATATATGGGATCAAATTAAATCATATTTAGTGGAATTATTTCAAATGATTCATATATTCCGGTTTTGGAGGGGTTATATGGTTAACCATTTAGGGAATGCTTTATGTTAATCTTTTGATGAGGTTTTAGAGATTAAATTTTTAGCTCACTAAATGAGGATTTATTCATAATGGAAAACTTTTCATGGGAATTTTACTATGATGGTAGCTAATGAAAAATGGAATAACTAATAATTATACCTCATGATATATTATTACTTATGGAATAATAAATGCACATTTATTTCCTAGAGTAAGAGATCATGTAAAAGTAATGCATGGGACAACCGAACGGTGAAATTTTTCATATAGAAAGGAATGAATAAAAATAATTATATTTATTTATTTTATTATACAATATAATAATTCCTCAACTTAGTTAAAGGATTTTGAAAAAGATTTATCACAATACCTTTGTTTCTATTGAACTGATGGTTTTATAAATCATCAATGATTTATGGTTTTGAGTCCCTAAATAATTGGGAATAATTTAGATGGAAATATTTATTTTAAGGGTGATAGAATGTAACACCCTCAGATTTTTTGAAATTATTTTTTAAAACTAATTTATACTATTTGATATCATTAATTTCACATAACACTAAATATAGATTGTGTTTTATAAAATATCCAAGTTACTTTTTATTTGTAAGAAAAGCCAGGTCAATCTTACACAACAAAAAATACTAAGATTATCTTTCAGTACATGAAACAATATTTTTATCTTTTGGTAAACACAATGTCAAGTACCTTCAATAGCTTGTGTAACGTGCAATAACTATGTTTACCAAACTACAACGTATTATTAAAAATATTATTAAAATGTTACGATAGTTACGACAAATCTGTTGGAAGGGAAGTTACAAATAAGATTAATTAATTTTTGAAAATATTAATTACACATGTTTGTAAATTTAATCCTTTGGTTATAAATTATATTAAAATTGAAAAAATGAACTATTTAAAAAAACTAATTTAAATTTCTTAGAAAACAATTCTTCTATGTACAAACACTATTTTTTCAATAAATTAATCAAACCCATTATAGTTAAAAAAATTGATAAAATTCCTTTATATTATATTAAATATATTTTTTACACTCAAACAATATATTTTATTGGCATATTATAAGAATAAATATTTTTTTTATTAATAGAAATATGTATATTTCAAAAAGGTATTTTTAGTACCATTTAATGGAACACCAATTTTAAAAATAACTTTTAAAACTTTTATAATTTTTATTTATTGGAAATAAATTTCATTTTTTTAATAGGAATATAAAAATGTACTTTGGGTTATTGTTTGTACATTTTCAGAGAAGTTTCATTTTCTAATGAATAGTTAAAATAATGAATTTTAATTCCAAGCTTCTTTTTCATCTAATTTATTTATAAAGTTAAAATATATTTTAATTTGGTTTGAAAGTATTATTTTATGAATAATATATCAATAAATCAAATTTAGGTCATTTGAACCAATTTTATATGGACATTTGATGTAAAATATTTCAATCTTTTAGACTGCTTTTCTTTAAAAACATGTCATCTCGTACCAACTACATGATTTATTTTAAATTAATTTATGCCACTTATATGATTTGAATTCTTAAAAATAAATTCCATATTTGGAATCAGTATAATTTTTAAAAATTTCTCCCTTATTTTTTGCCAATGTGATTCATGAATGTAATTAACATTAATTACATTTTTTTAAGGTAAAAAATGGGTTTACTTAGTGGTTATTCATTCTCTTGAGGGGCCAAAAAACCTAAACAAGTATCCAAAAGCCATTGGATGGAAGTATTTTGACTGTATCCTCCCATGGATATAAATTTTAACATTATTTTATGAAAATTATTTAAGGAACTCTACTCAATAGTGTTTACCATTTTATATTTATAAGAATGCCACTCCTCCTCTATAAAAGGGCACTCACCCCCTCACTCCACCACACCCATAAAAACACATGGTATCATCCAAATCCTTCCCAAATAGGCTCTATATTCTATACCATATCCCTATATCTCTCACATTGGGCATAAATCTAAAAAAGTAATCCATTTGCTGAAAACCAAGAGGAGTTTCCCAAATAAGAGGTAACATCATTCAACGAGCACTTTTATATTATTTATTTATCCACCCATAAATTATTTTTATTAAATGATAATATAATAACAAAATAATCCCCAATATACTTATATTATGTTATTATAAGGTCTATAACAACCCCTACACACACTTCCATCAAATGGGTAACAAACTTACACAAATTGGCCTGAAGGCCATCTTTTTTTAATTGATTTTTGATGACACCCCCCCCCCCAGAAAGGGATGAGGGGGACCCTTACAAGGCCTATAGGCTCAGATATTACATTACATGTTGGTAATAGAAAATATACAAACTATAATTGGAACCCCTCCTCTCAGTTTCTTCATCATGATATCAGCTCTCCACCTTTGCTTGGATGTTCGGCTAGCCTTCTTATGCAAGAACAGGCTAGTCCTGATGGCAATTTCATACACTCTCTTTCAGAAAAATCTTCTTAGCTTTGGATCTGGTGAATGTGACTGCTCTGAATCCCCATCTGGAGCCTTCTCCTTGAAGAGTTTTTTTGGTCATTTAAGTACCATTTTCTGGTGGTCAGAAGGCTTTGAGGTGGTTCGAGGGCCTTGAGGTGGCCAGAAATCCTTACTGGCATGATGTCCTTTGTTGTCTCAAAGGACTTAAGGGACCCGAGGCCCAAACCAGTGGCCCAAAATCCCAAATGGATGAATAGTCCAGGCTGGTACATTGCCAAACAGTGTCTGCTACAGTACCCCTGAAAATATATCCCCACCCATATTTGAACTCGGGTCTCTTGGATGCACTTGTCGAGTCTTCGCCAACTAGTTTGAGGCTCTTGTGCGGTAATAAACATACCATTCATCTGAAAAGTGGACTACCACATCGTGAAACGATGTCATTAATTTTTCCTTTACCACCACTCATTGTTGACAATTACGATTTAAATAATATTTTTAAACTATATATATTATATTTATGATGTATTTATTTTTCATTTATTTTTATAAATAACATAACATCTTGGTTTAAATGTTTTGTAAAAACGATAACTTCATCTGTGGGTGTGTAGTTTATCGCCTCCACAAAGCAATGTGATTCATTAACACTTTTAAAGGAATTAATTAAGAATTATTTTAGAAAAATTTTATGATTTTTATAACCTAATAATTATACTATAATTACTATATATACATATACATGTTTTCCATTTACTTTCTTTATTTCTATAAGAAAAGAAAATGTAAACAATGTTTTTGTGTACATATGTCCTACCTTGTCATCTAACGGTGTATTCCATTTCATATTTATATCATTTACATGTTATTATAAATATCTATATACTGAATATATATTTTTATATAATTTTTAACATTATTTAACTATGTTAATCATGATCTATGTTTGAGGATCAAGAATAACAAGACAAACTTATACAAAAAGAAAAGAGTTTAATAACTGAAATTCCACATTAACATGGAATTGTTAATATAATATATTATTATATATAATAATAATGTTATCTATTATATTTATAATAATCATATTTCTATTATATAGGTGTATTGAACATTTATGAATAAAATCAAGGTGTATGGTATGGCTTCTCTTGTCTCACTTTTATTTTCTATTAGACACAAGCCATATTCACCACCTATTTCTTATATGTTGTGGGTAAACTGAACATGGATGAATTGTATGATTCATATACTTAAAATTATTTATATTTAAATTTCCAATTTATTATTTACCATTCATGGTGTTTATGGTTCAAAATATTCCAAATCAGTAATGTAATTTTTTCACAATTTACTTTCTTCGAGACACATGCCATGTTACACACCTATAATCTTATATGAGGTGTATATACATCAATTTCACTTATTATATCATTAATATACTTACTTACATTATATTTTAATAATCATGTAATTTTGATTTCTTAAATGGGGATTTTTATTCCAAGTTATAAATGTGGTAAGAGTTTATTTCAACAATCTCATCATTTATTGGGATTTATAGAATTATGCTTCCATTGAAGATATATTATGATCCATATCTCAATAAATATCATGATTTTCCAATTACTCTTTTTATTCGTTATATCATCATGTATTGGTACCATTTTCAAATTATTTCATAATTACGATAATTTTAATAAAAATTCAAAAAATCCATCTTTATTTCTCTCTTCTACCAGAAATCTATTTCCTTTTAAAACAATGTTTTCCAAATCAAATTCCAAAACATTATAATAATCTTCTTTAATTTTTAAATGACATATGTACCCTTGTTTTACCTTTTTAAAAATAATTTTATCAGGAATCTTCTTGTAATTTTTTGATGAAGGTACTTTTAAAACATTTTATAGTGTAAAATAAATGTTTGGAAGGTACGGATTTTCCTATCATTATGACTGTCGTTTCCATAATGATTCATCTTCATTTTTTCAATGTTATTTTTATGTAAAACGTTTTAATTCATAGTAGAATGGTTTTAAATTATATTCAATAAAAAAGTTTTCAAAAAATATTTCATTATTTATTTATAAGATTTAAAATTGTTTTCAAAGAAAACATTTTTTATAATGTTTTCAAGATTTCTTTATATTTTTTCAAAATATTTTTAAATAAAAAGGTTTTATAAATGTTTTCAATATTAATTTATATGTTCTAAAATTATTTTAAATGAAACAAATTCGAAATATTATCATGATTCAATTATATTTTGTTTCTAAAAAATTGGTTTTCAAATAATTTATGTCATAAAATACCTCTTCCAAGTGAAAAATATATTTTCCTAAATAAATTTTTCAATGAATATTAAATTAATTATTTATAATAAAATGGTTTTTGAAAATGTTTTCATAATGGTATTTTAAATAAAATTCTATTTTCCTTAATAAGTTTTCCATGTGATCTTCCAAATTCATTCTCCCCATGATATGACATCGTTTGAAATATTTTATTATTTTCCAGGGATATTATCCTAGTAAACTATTCTTATTATTTATTTGAATTATTTATGTTAAATATGACATGTTTTTTAGGATACCCATTTCTCATCCATGGGTTATATGATTATGAATACTATGTATTTTCATAGTTTATACATTAATGAAATGATTATAAAACCTTTATCTTTTCCATAAGTAATGATATGATTACATGTTTCTGCTACCTGTTTCATTTCATTGGTTATATAATGATGTTTAGGAAACCCATATATTTTAATGGGTCATGATATGATGAATGTTTTATTATCTTGTGTCACACATATGTGTGGTTTCATTATGTGACTGATGTGTCTTGTAACTCCATCTAATCCATTGGTTAAATATTTTATATTATGAAATAATGAAACAATAAAAGTCAATGGTCTTTATCCATAGGGGTAAATAGTTATGTCCAAATACTTAATAGGAAATAGTAGTGTTCTAATCCATAATTGGAAACTGATGTGTCCGAATGCACAATGGGAAACAAGAGTGTTATGATCCACAATGGGAAATAATTGCATCCTAATACCCAGTGGGAAACAGGTGCATCTTGATACACTATGACAAATATGTGATTTTTGATACACTACGTTGATTATCATGGTAGTTAACCATAACACATGAAATGGTTTTCTAAATATATGATTGTGACACACTTATATGAAATGATATTATGCTTTATGATTTATTTATAATATATTTTTAACCTTATGATTCTTATATTAGGAACTTACAACATTTATGCAAAAACACAAGTGTATGGTATTTGATATGTATGGTATGATATTAAAATTTTATTTTCAAGTTGACCTACCATTAAACTCATGTTATTATTACATAATTATTTTATTTACCCTTATTGATAATCTATGATCACCCTTTATTAAGTTTCATTTCCACATGTTATGAAGAAATGTTTTCTGTAGAGAACTAAAAGGGATGATCTTTATGGGAAACATTGATGTTCTATCACCAAGAAAGAATATTTTGGTCCATGTTTCCAAAGAGACAGAATTGTTACAGTTTTCAAGAATGTAAATTTGTAATGTGATGAATATTCATCTAAATTGAAGTAATTTCCATTTTGGTTAAACCTCGGTCACTATAGAAATGATATATAATGTGGTCCACACAAAAAAACCCATTTAATTGCATAGTAAATACTTATTTAATCATTTTATAAATATTCATATAAGTTTAGCAGTAAAACTAAAATAAAGTAAAAGAATAATTTTTGGGAAGTACTTAGTGATTTTGAACATTATATTGTAGTACTTCTTCGGAATGGGGGAATTTTCCCAATATATTTTTCACATAATCATAATTTAGTTAAATAATATAATAGGATAAATAAATAATTAATATAATCATTAAAAAACAAAAAATTTGAGTTTTATTGAAGGGGTTATGATATTCCACTTTTAAAGAAATATTTTTAAATATAATGAAATTACATAAATAAAGCCCAAGTTGAACATGTCTTATGGATCAAAAAATTAAAAAAAAATTGAGTTTCTGAGGAGAAATGAATGATAATATTTCAAAAACTCAAATAGTATCTTGTTTTTGACATGTTTTTGTTCTTTAGGCTATTATTTATTATTGTTACTATTTTACATTTCACAGTGGTATATAGTTCATGCGTTAGTAATTTAAATTATTTTTAAAATAATAAAATGAAACATATAAAATAATTTCACACTAAGGATACCAAATATAGAACCCATTTGAATAGAAACAAATTCTATGTGTAATAAAAATAAATTTTTATATTAAAAAATGTTATGAATAAAAACATGCTTTTAGAAAAATACTATTTTTAAGAATAAAATTTAGGTGTATTGTATAACTAAAAATGAATATTATTTTTATTATTGAAATTTTAATATTATAAAATAAATAACTGTTATATAGATTTCATGAATTTCCAATAGAATATTTTATAAAAAATATTATTTAGTTAAATTAATAAAACAAAATGTTTTTTATTCGAACTTTTTACTTATATTGTTAGACGTAGGTTTTATAAAATAATAATAGTATTTTGATATATATAATTTTACTATTCAAATACAAATTCAATAATATATTTTATATTTTTAATTTATACATACTTATTGATTTATTAATAAATTTTATTATTTTTACTATATTTATAACTATTAACAAACAAATCTGTTATTTTAGAAAACTATCCAAATATTCTACCAAAGATTATGTATCAATGTTTAATAAAATGATGAATTTAAATTTTTTTTTAAATTAAATTGTAAATTTCGGAAGATATTATTAAAAAGATAGTATAATATATCCATGAAAACATCATTTATATAAAAATGACATTATTAACCATCAAATGTATATAATCCTATTTAATATAAACATCCAAATAATTGAATATTCATATATTAGTATATAAATTTAAATATTAACTTTAAATATAATCTTTTAACTATGGCCATTTTAATTTATTAAGGTAAAATATAACCCTTTTTTCATGGGCTTCCAAAATTCATCCTTTCCAAATTAATATTCAATGAAAAATAATAATATATACCTATTTTAAATTAATTATTATAATTTAATAAACAAATGCTTATATTCATAATGTAATTATAGTATGTGGACATTTTTTAGTTTGTTTTTGTGTTAGCTTTCATGTTAATGTGAAAAAATCTATTGCATATAATATTAATTTAGTGGGTCAAAAATAATGGGCCATTAAAGTTTACCCGCATAAAAATATTCATCTAAAAATATTAATTATTACACACAAATTAATCTATGTGACATGATTCTTAAAATATTTTTTCATTCAGGATATATCTTCTAATTGGAATTCCACCATACTCTCTTGGGATATATCAACTTATGTACCAGTCATCCAAAAACAGTAATATTTTACACAATTATAAACATTTGTATTTATATACCCTAATAATACATTATAAATATATATATCATTCCAAAAAACATAAAACTTTCCATGATATTATATGTGAACAAAACCAGATATTCCTCCAAATAATAACTCTTATTTTCAACCAATATTTCATAACTTCAAACACTGGTCAATATATATCATGTTCCTATTAATGAGATAAACATCACAAAAAATATTGTGGATAACATTTTAGTAAACTAAGTAATAAATTATTGGGCTATGAATACTATCAAAGTCACTTTTATAAATTTCAGTCAAAACATTATTTCCTCATCTTCAGGAATATGATAAGCCCAACAACATAACATACCTCCATCATGTGTTCCCAATAGTAATATGCAAAATTTTAATATTATAATAAAATAACATTTCAATGTAATTGAAACTATAAAATATTGGTTTCCGTACCATTAAATAAAAAATATGGAAGAACAATCCTTATAAGTTCTATATAGTCATTATAAATATAAGAATATACTTTATTTTCATTGGTAAATATCACTCTGTCATTAAAATAGCTAACTCTTTCAAGATATGTATTATTTTAAGATACCGACCTCCCTATCATATGTATGACTGAGAAACTCAAATTTCACATCATAACATAAATATAATATAATTATGTACATTTTTTTATTTTCCCATATTTTATTATAGGGCATAGGAGTTTTTATACACATAAAATTATCAAATTCATTATTTTAAACATGTCTGAAACACCCCATGTCCAACAACCTGTTTTTTATGGTCATTTTAAAACTATATCACAAGATATAAGGGATCTCATCACTAAGTATTTAATAGTTTAGTTGTCTTGGGAGGCTAGTAACTTACATGGTTCTCAAATAACATCTAAAACATGAAATAAACAAAAAAATTATTATGAGAGAATTATTATTTCTTCTATTAAATCATTTAAATAATTCATAGAACCCTTCTTAGTGTCATGGGGATAGGAAAGAATAATAATGGGTGAGATCATATCCCTATTAAGAGAATGAATACAATAAATAATATTATAGAGTAAAGAAATCATGAATAGTCTTATAGATATTAAGACTAATCAAATATTTCACCTAAATAATATCATAATAGGGTATTATTTCGATGGATGACATAAAATTAAAAATAATCACATAGACAACAATTTCTAGTTTTATAATTATAGAATTAATAATTTCAAACATGGTAATCTTAATGCCATGGAATACTTTGAAGAAATCATACATAAAGAATTAAGGTGTGTGCCAAATGCTGAAAATAGTTTGTCTCATGATACATAAAAATTCATTTACGATCTATAATGGTCACCTCCCATTACATAATAGGTCCATTATATTAAAAATATGAATTAAATTGATAAAAATTCATTATGTAATAAATATAAATATTTATATTGAAACACTGGCATGGAAAATTTTAATATTTTCCCAAGTCATTAAATAGAACAACATGATCACAATCCATCAAGAGTAATATGGTTGATGGTATCATTACTTGACATCCCCTATAAATAATAGGATTAATTAGACGATCTTAACATATATGAAACTAGGTTATAATATCTCAAGAATATTTCTTGTTATAAATACCATTTTAATTTTGAAATCACTTATTGATAATATATATATTTATAGAATAGATGGAACAAAATTTATATAAACTAACATTTTAAACATGTGAATTAATATTCAAAGAAAATAATAGTTATTATGGAAAGAACAAACATTCTTCATGTAATATTTAAAATATAATTCCATTTCCACCATTGGTAAAAAAATACTTCAAAGAACAGGAAAAATATTCCTACAAAACCATTATTTCTATAGTATCAAATGGGAAAAAAATAATTTAATTTTTTTTGGAAATATAGAAAATATTATTGAATGTGATTAATGAAAATATGATCATGGATGAAAAATATTCCTTAGTGAATAAGTTAATATGTCGTTTTTCCTAAAAACATTCTTATATAATTATGAGTACCTAGAGACAGGAAATTGAAAGTATAAATTTTAATTACAATAATTGAATAGTATAGAAGATTATGTATGATATTTATGGTATATATCATATAATTTTCCTAATGAAAAAATAATAATGAATCTTGAATAAGGTTGAGATTATTTAATACAGCCCTAGTTAATTTCCAGCATGATTTGTAATGGATTTTTACCTACTATGTAAAAAATGTAAGCTCATCATAAATTAAAAATAATAATAATATTCCTAGCTATAATGAAATTAATATTTTACTTATGACATTTTATCATAATTTCATTGACAATATTCCACTATCAATAACATTTTGGGTTTTAAATACATCATTTTCATGTGTCATTCAATTTTGTAGTAATAGAAATTTCATCATGATTATGGTTTATTTATCTAGAGAATTTTAATAATGATACTAATATATTATATATTGTTTATATAAATAATTAGAAGCATTCATAGAAAAATAAAATTAAAAATTAATCACATCGTTTCTTGGTGGTAGTTGTCTACATATAACCATGAGTGATGTTATCATTTTTGGACCCGTAGAAGGGTAAGAAGGTAAGTGATATAATATGTTTATAGGTATATAATTATTTCAAAAATATAATATAAATTAATTAGTTACATAGTTTTAACCATCCACGTGATTTTGTTATGAAAAATGATTTATTAAACTAGGTAGAGATAATAGGTTGTGCTTATGGATGAGTGATATTTTCATTTTTCAATAGGATTGAAAGGAGGTGGGAAATGGTTTTCTCATAATTATAAAAAATTATTCTTTTATTTATTTTATAGATTCATTATTTCATTAAGGTTATAATATATTTATTTTAGGTATAAAAGGAAATAAACATTGAAATAGTTGATAAGGATGATTCCAACTTCATTGAGAGACCTCATTTGGTAAATATATTCAAACATCTTTGGATAGTATTAATAGAAGTAAAAAACATAATAAATATGGGAAATTATTTTAAGAGTTTTTTATTCTCTATTTTCCAATATAAAGTTCTCATTAATTTTTAATAATGGAGGAGAATTGTTTTTTATAAGTGTTTAGAGGGATGCACACTGAATTACAAAAAAGATTAAAATAATATAAATTTATTTTCATATAAAAGTGAAATAAAATTTAAATTAAATGGAGTGTAATATAGGATAAAGTAAAAATATATTTATCCAACAATATTTATTCATGTTTATGTTTCACTTTTCTCCTTTTATCCAAGTTTAACCCCCCCCCCCCCTCCCATGAGTAAACTTGATGGGACCAAACAATGGTAATATTTATATACTATTTTTTCTATTAATTATAACTAAAAATTATAAAATAATAAAATAATATTAATTATTCCATTTTTAAAAATGGAATCTATTTTATATGAATAAAATGTTATAATTTGTATAAATTAAATTTAAAATGACTTCCCAACACAAAATGAAAACTATTTTTAGAAAAATACTTGTTTTAAGTAATAAAGTTATTTTTAGGGAAAAATAAATTATAATAATGATTATATTAGAAGTAATTATATTTTTTTAAATAAAATAAGACTTATATATCATTTAAATGAAACCCAAAATGAAATAATCCTTCAAAATAATTGATTCTAATTAAGAACTAAAAAACCTTTTTTCAATGAAACCATTTCTAGGATTTCAAAGATGTTAAGGTTATATTTAAAAGTTCAACATTATATTTGTATTTTAATTGTATTAAATTGAGAATATATTTTTGGTTTATTATAGTGAATTAATATTATGTATTTTAATTCATATATCATTAAAATTTCATAAAAGCGATCATTTCAATAAAATTTGTATTTTTAGTTATTCACACAAACATATACTGTTTTTAAAAATTCTCATAAAAAATCGCCCTATATGGAATTTCAAATATTGAATAAAAATAATTAAATTAATTTCATAAATCTAAATATATAAAATTATTATTTTTATTTTTAAATAGAATTCATGATTAAATCTATTTGTAGGGTGATACTATTTCATTAAAATAACATAATATGATTGAATATTAGGTGTTACATTTTTCCAACAATGCAATATTTCTTCCATTAAAATTAAAATATATAACCTCTTTAATAGTTGTGAGTAATTCTTCATCATATATTTTTTAGGATCGCACACCACCTCTTCTATCTAATTATTTTTTAAAAGTACCATTACGAACTGATTCTTTTGGTTCTACAACACTTGTTCCCTACTCTCAAGAATCATGATAACATCTTCCCATTAGGATACTCCATTTTCTAGTTCTATTTTTTCAAGGGTGAGAACATGTTTTGGATCTAAAATTTACTTTCACAATTAATACATATAGAACACATCTAGAAATTTATAGAGGCTAAGTATGATTTACAAATTGTAGTCCACAAATTCTATTGTTTTATGAATTTCAAAAGGTATGATGAACCTAGGACTTAGTATCCCTTACGTACAAACTATATAACAACTTTTTATATAGGAAACTTCATGGAAACATGATATTTCTCATAATTTTCTAAATAACACCTTTTTTATCAACAATAATTGGTTTTATACATTGATAATCCTTAATATGATTATTGTAACGTCCTAGTTTCAGAATCTGCCCAGAGGCTCCCCGTACCCAATTGGTCGCATTGTCTCAAGTGCATTTCCCTGAACAGCAGAGGCTTCCGACTAGCAGTGAGGGACTTGGGTGTGATAATGGGGAAACGATACCCTCATTGGTAGAGTAACACAATAGAAGTAAAATAGATAAAAATAGCAGAAGTAGTATAATGTCCTGAAATAGTAAACAGCTGAGGACTGAAGAAATAAATAACTCTATCCCATATATAAATGATTCATGACACATATGTCTATGAAATAATCCAAAAAAAGTCACAATTATGGAGAACAATACTTATGCAAGTACAAAATAAAAACTAGAAACAACACATCAGCATCGCAAGCCTCATCTTGGTCTCATTCTCTCTATCTCTAATGTTTTCACGTACCTAAAGTTGAAGGGCGATTTCCCTTATCTGTACATATAATAACATAATGGGTTTTGGCACAAAAGCTTAACCCAAACAGGGTGTGAGACTAATCTCATAAGGCAACCACCCAAAGATCTTTTCCTAAGATTCTATGAATATATATGGTAGGTAATAAGTAAGAGAAGCAGTAAACAAGAAATTACTCATTTTAAAACATTCCTATAATTCAATTTGCATTCAATTTCATATATCATGTAAGTAGCTAATCAAAAGCAGGTGATCATCTAGGAGTACTCACATCCTAACCCCACTGGTTCAACCAAAAAACTACAAGAAACCCTCTGGGTGTTACACACAGTCTTACCCCTCGGGTTCAGCTTTAGCACTGACTCTTTGAATAAGCACTCACTGTAAATTCCCACTATAGTCTCATATCTGTAACTAAAAGTCACTCTAAGAAAAAACTAAAAATCCATTCCCCATGTGGCTTGTATTGAGGAAATAAAAACACTCTTAGGAACCACTTACATCCATTCCCCCTATGGTCTCTCACCATAATAGTAAAACAGATAGTATGGAGAAGCCCTCAATGTCCATTCTCCCTATGGTATACTACACCAGGTTATCACGGACCTGTGTAAGTCAATCGAGCACAAAAATACATAAGGGACAATGTATTCCTCAAGAACTACTTGGATAAATATTCTATAGCATAACAACATGTCAGATAAAATCACACATCCCACAATAATAGGCATGGAAGTAAGCAGTATAATAGGCAATCTAGGCCAAACACCCAAAACAAGAAAACATGGGAAAAAACTCCATATCATTGCAAGAATTAACCCTATTCATAAATAATCAACCTCTATCCAAACAAACAAGTCATAGAAGGAAATAGTAGTGCTAAAAACCATAAACACGCAATACCCTGAACAAGGGTATTAGGCACTTTTTCACATTTATCTCAAAGAATAACTACAAAAAGGCACAAAACACGTACCTCAGCATTGTAGGATCATTATACATGAACCTCAATCCTTGAATCACCCAAGATCACCATATATCTACAACACCTCTAAAAATTATCAAATGAGGATAACTTTTTAAAGAAGAGGAATCGGGAAATGAAACTCTAGAATAAGTAAGATCATATCATAGTGATCCCAATGCAATAGAAGGTGGTTGAATTGATGAACGAATGCTCAATTGGGGGATCGTTAAAGATCCATGTTTTACAAATGCTCTTGGATGAAGAAGGTGAAGAAGAAGATGCTTCTGGTAATTAGAGGAAACCCCAATCTATTTAATGAAATAAAAATAAATGGAATGTACTTTAGGAGTACATGAAATGTACATGCCCTTACCAACCCCCTTATTAAGCGGTCTTTAGGTCCCCACACAAAAATGTGTGCTTGGCCATTACACGGCCCGCATAGTGATACATGTGGCAACTGAGTACAAGGAATATACATATAGGTACACGGTATGTACTTCAAAAATTTCCAGAAACTCCTCTTTTCCATAAAAACACCAAAAAATAGAAAAATATACCTAAAAAAGAAGATCTGGGTTCTTACAAACTTCCCCCCTTAATTAGATTAGTCCTTGAAATTCCCATGAATAGCAGTGTAGAAAAATAATCATCAAAAAGCTCTAACCACTATTATCGTACATCGGCCCCCCTCCCCTAGGTCTTGTCATGTACTCGACTGTGCTACCATAGCCCTCATAATAGAGGAACAGACTAGACATAGAGAGCCTTCGTACATGGATCAATAATCCGGATAGGATGCTACTCAAATGAGGCATCCACCTCTAACTCAACCTCCTTTGTTTGGAAAACATGAGACTAGTCTGAGAAGTAACGTCAAAGATAAGAAACGCGGACGAAATCATACTTGGCCCGGTACCTCTGAGGTAACTGCAACTGATAGGAAACCAGCCCAAATCTATCTAAAATCTCATACATCCCGACTTACCTCGGCGAAAGCATACCCTATCACCTAATCCTCCTGTATCCCAACCTTAGTGTGACACATAAAAACACCTGATCTCCGACCTCAAACTCCAGATTTCATCTCCGTCGATCAGAATAAGACTTATGTCATGATTGTGCTATAGTCATCCATATCTGAATCAACTATATCTTCTCTATGGTCTCCTGGAGAAGACGAGGTCCCAGCATAGCTGCCTCACCTACCTCCCGCCAGCATATGGTTGATCGGCATGGCCTACCAAAAAAAGACTCATAAGGTTCTATCTGAATAGTTTCTTGAAAATTATTATTGTAGGAAAACTATACAAGAGGTATGGGCTTCTCCCAACAACCTCCAAAATCAAGGATGCATGCTCGAAGGATGCCCTCATGCCCCTGAATCATATTCTTGGATTGGTCATCTGTTGGGGGATGGTATGTTTTACTCAAACATACCTGTCTACCCAAGGCCTTCTGAAGTACCTTCTAGACCAAAGATGTAAAACTGGAATCCCAGTCTGAAACAAAGGAGTGTGGAACCCCATGTAAATGTACAATTTCTCAGATGTGAAACCTTCCCAACTCATCAACACTGATGTTTTCCTGGATCGGCAAGAAGTGAGAAACCTTCATGGGGTTTTCAATGACGACCCATACAACATCATTTCCTCAAATCAACCATGGAAACTCTTTCAGGAAATCTATCATGACGTCATTCCATTTCCACTCGGGAATGGGTAAATGTCGTAAAAGCTCTGTTGTTCGCTGATGCTCTGACTTCACCTGTAGATAGGTGGAAAACCTCATGAAGAAACCAGCAATATATCTCTTCATACTTGGCCACCAATACTATCGGTGTAGATCATGATCCATCATGGTGACACCAAGATGAACTTCCCAAACTAAGGAATGAAAGTCCCACATCATATCCTCACGTATTTATGCTGACAACCATATGCACCCATGAAAATGCAAGATCTCATCCTTGTCTATGGTACATCGAAGAATTTGGTCCTCTCATCACATGTTTTCCCATAAGACAAAGCCTTCAAAATTTGTTAGCTTCCTCATCCACACTCAATCAAGTAGAGTAGAGGTAACAACTAAAAAATAAATAAATGTTTTCCCCTTTCTGTCATTCGACCCCAAATGCATCTCAGAGACTGGATGCATAAGCTACCAGTCACTACTGGCCTTCTGTACTGGATGTATCTGAGTACTTCGGCTCAATACATTAGCCACTACGTTGCCTTTCCCAAGAAAATAGGCAATCCCAAATTCAAAGGATTTAAGGTACTCATCACACCTTTACAATCTTAAATTCAGATAAGGAAGATTAAAGATATATTTGAGATTTTTATCTTTGGTGAAGACCACAAAATACTCTTCTAGAAGATAATGTCTCCAATAGTGTAAGTTATGGACAACCATAGCCAACTCGAAATCGTGCCTCATGTAATTCCTCTCATGTGGCCTCACCTGGTGAGATCCATATGTAATGACTCCTTCTCCCTGCATAAGCACTGCTTCACGCCCGATACCTGAAGCATCACAATAAAAAGTATACACTTTCCTGGCTTTGGCAATACTAGAATCGGTGCTGAAGTCAACCTCCCTTTCTGCTCCTGAAAGGCTGACTCACAAGAATCTGACCACATGAACTTTTCACCCTTATTAGTCAGGAACATCAGTGGCACTGAGAAGCATGAATATTCCAGTACAAAACATCGGTAGTAACCAGCCAGCCCTAGAAAACATCATACCATAATGACGTTCTTTAGATCCTCCCAGTACAATACATCTCTCACTTTCTCTGTGTCTACTAATACGGATGTATCTTAGATAACATGACCTTATAATTGAATCTAGTCCATCCAAAAGTGTCATTTTGAGATCTTAGCATATAACTGTGGCTCTCTCAGTGTACAAAAAATGATAGAAAGATGGGAAGCATGGTCAGGATGAGTGTGAGATTACACCAAGATATCATCCATAAATAATACCACGAATGAATCAATGTATGGATGGAACACTCGGTTCATCAGTTCCATGAATATAGAAGGCATGTTCATGAGACCGAATGGAATAACCACATACTCGTCTAGACCATATCTTCTCTAAAAGGATTTAAGAGATACACATGATGGTATAACAGGAAAATGATGATAAACGGATCTAAAGTCAATATTCAAAAACACCAAGTCTCCGAGAAGCTGATAAAAGAGATCATTAATCCTCAGTAAGGGATATCGGTTCTTGACTATCAATTGGTTCAACTTCAGATAATCCACACCAATTATACATTTATCATCTGCCATCTTCACAAATAGGATAACTGAACCTAATGGAGAAGTATTGGTTCAGATGAATCCATTTTTCTACAACTCCTCTAACTACTTCTTGAGATCCTTCAACTCTGGTGTATCCATCCTATAAGGAGGAATGGACATCAGTTCTACTCCTGGAACAAGCTTAAAAGAAAATTCCACCTCTCACTCCAGAGGAAAACCTAAAAAGTTCTCTGAAAGACATTCCTGAAATGATCCACCACTAGATGAAAGTCCATCTGTGACATCCCTTGGTCATATAAATATAGACTAGCCATATGGGATGTAACTCCTCCCAACCCATGATGCTCGGGTTCTTCTTGGATTTCCTTGACATCCCATTTGCCCTTATGAAGAAACGATCTACCTTCTGGTGATGTGAAACTCATCCTACGGTGAGTGAAATCGAAAACTTCTTGGAAGGGAACTAACCAGTACATTCTAATAGGGATGTCATAAACCGTCATCTCTATGACATAGAGGTCCCATAAGATGTGGCACAAATCAACCACTATATGGAAATCCTTGAACTGACATACACTAGTCGTTCTAGTCCCCAACAGAGTGTCTAACGTCAATATATTGGTAGAATAAATGATATAGAGACCAAGGCTCTCCACTATAGAAATAGATAAAAAGCTATGGGAATCCCCTGTATCGAAAAGAGAAGAAGCCATAACTGAGGAAACTAGAATCATACCATGAACTGTAGTGGGTTTGGGATCCTACTCCTTCTTGCTCAGCTCCACTGTAAAAGTATGACCTGCACCACGGCCCTATGACCCTACATGACCACTCTAAGCTAATCCACCCTATAGTCACTGAAAGCCTGTCGACTGGCTAGCACAGTCATGACCACCAACTCGTCCTGAATGGCTGGGTGAACTCCAGTTCCCTTACTGATGAGAAACCGGTGGTGCTTCTCCCAAAAAAGTAGTCATAGAAGAAACCTTTTCACCATCTGCTGGTGAGAAAAACTATAAGAAGCACTAAAGATGGATTATCTTGCCGCAAGATCAACACTCCACAAGGTCTCTCGAGAAATGTGGCTTCATATGCATGTTCTTTCCTCACTGGTAGCACACCACCAGGATACCAGAAGAAGTCTCTCATCTCCTCATATCCCCATGTATAGACTCCTGATAGTGTTTCCTACTATCGATAGGGGGATACCAACCCTGGATGTCGAGCTGACCTTGATCACAACTCCAGAATCCCTCTAATTGTGCTTCATGATCAGTGTCTGGTTGACTATATAAGTGATGGATGTCAACCTGAAGATGTTCACCTATGATCAAATTTCATTCCTGAGACTATCCACAAACTTCCTTGACAAGAATAACACATCACCTACTGGAATGGGAGTGATGTTCTGCAGTTCTGTGATGAAATACAGATACTCCATAACTGAAAGAGTACCCTACTCTAGAATCATGAACTCTGAGGCTTGATCAACCCTCAAATTTTCTAGGTATAACCAGTAATATAAGGCATGCTATAACTCATCACATGATATAACCTACTGGCGTCCAGACTATGAGATCACACCCCCATCTCTTAGAGGATTCCCGAAACATATAAATAGTGAGTTTCACTCTCCTCTCTTGAGGTGTCTCCAGATGCTCAAAGATAGAAAGCATGACTTCTAACCATGAATATGTGGTCTGAGGTCCTCCTTCCCCTATGAAGGTGGGAGGATGCTGGTGCTGAAAGACCCACGTCAAATCTACTATAGATGGGGCAGGATGTGTTACTCTATGGAAGAATTTCATGAGCCTCCTAAAGCCCTCTTGGAAATGTGTTTCAGCACCTCTTTCTAGAATGGTGACTGGTGCTAAGACTGGAACAACTAGGGGATCTACAGCTTGTCCCTGATCATCCATTTCTGGTGTCTTATCACTTCCCTATAACTGGCACACTACTGGAGGATGCCTCGGTGGCATGACTTTGAAAAGTCAAGTGCACACCTTAGATCAAGATAATTGGGGAAAAACTAGATGTGTAATAAAGGAATAGATTAAGGAATGAATTCATGTTTTTCAAAACATGTATACACCATATGTATAATCACATCATGGAATGTTCCCTTAAGCCTTCACATGGGAGTGTACTCCTTCCAACCTAGGTCATGTAACACCCCAAACACACCACGTGTTGTCCTAACCCATGATGTGTATGTGAATTCTCTTCACAAGCCCAAGTTCTTCTACATGGCTAACCAACACAGTTCTCCTAGAAAAATACTATATGGCATGTAAGTGCCAGAAGTGGAATGTACTATACAAACTTCACCGACCCGTGTTGTTAGTCACACGACCGGTTACACAACACACTCTACACGGTGTGTTCCAGATGGACACGACATGTACTTGAAGGATTTCAACTTCCCGTTTTTTTAGTCACACGGGTGAACACACATATGACTATAAATGGAATGTTTATTCCAAGAATGACATGTACAAGAAGGTTTCCACTGTCCCTTGTTGTTCGTTACACGGTCAGATATATGGGTTACACTACAGAACGTGTTTAGGCTTGACACATCGTGTATATCCTTTTTCTTATCCATCTGTGTTGTTAGTCACACGGGTGAACACATGGTCTCTACAACACGGCATGTTCTACTATTATCTTCACAACCTTGTGTCTCTACCCACATAGTCAATGACATAGTTAGATACTACATGGCATGTACATAAAGTACATGGTGTTTACATAATAAAAACAGTTCCTTCATGAAATAGAAGACACATGGAGTGTAATCATCATTACACACCATGTATTCTAGGTTTTTCTAGACAGTAAGCCTCATAAACTACTCTGAAACCTAGAAACAAAATAGAAATGATCATTAAAGTGTCAAATTTTGACTTGTGAGGGCACATACTACCCGCGAATCAAATCTTGGCATCATATACATGTCTTATATAAACATAATCGAGCAATGATCACCAAATTCTGGTCCATGAGGGCCCATAACACTTCAAGAACCAAAGTTTGTCATTCATTAAAAAAAATCTTTTATAATCCAATACCCTATCAAAAATTAGGTATTCTATCAAGGCATCTATCATAATAGCCTGCATATCTTAAACAACATATATCACAAAAACATGAAATCGCTAATGCACCCAAAATGGCGTGGAAAGAATTCATGAAATGTGATTTCTAGAAAGTTTCAATATAATGAATGAGATGGAATACCCTTATCTCATCGGGTTTCAAAATAATTGAACCTAAATATTATCAATGATAATAGCACAAAGCATGTGAATAACCCCACAGTGAAATCAAATCAACTGTAAAATTGCAAAACTAGTAAATTGCAATAAATGATGTAGATTGGATTTTCCTTGTACACAGGTTAGATACTCCCTAGCACAGCTTATTACTGAGCACCTATTACATCCTATCCCAGACTTGGATATGTTAATATTCACCAAAAAATTATTTTTATCTTATTTAGCCGCATTATTCACCCTGATTACAACCATCTATGATAGATTTTTGAAAATCATTTCAGATAAAAAGTTAATTAATAATAAAATATTTTTATACTATTCATCAAAAAACATTATTCATCAAATACTATTCTTCAAAAAACACTATTCATAAAATTGAATCTTCTTAGAAAATTTATAAAAATTCAGCCTAGGTTAATTTGGACCTTTAAAATTCAAAAATGAAGTTTATTTTACCATAATAATTCTCTATGTACAATAAATTTTCAAAAGTAAAATTTTTTACTTCTAAAATAAATTTATCAAATTTATCTTAATTAAAAATATATTTTATTATGAAATGACATTCCTAAAAGATAAATGATGAAATTTCAATTTTATTTATACAAACGGATTACACAATATAACTATGGTCTCCTTATATATCCCCTTATAAATTCTACATTGGACCTAAGTGTAATGTAGTTTGGGTTTGGGCCTACAGGCTATGTAATGGGAAACAAGCACACTGGGCCTCTGGGCTATGTAATGCGTCTCCCTCTACCCAGTTAAAAGTGGTATTTTCTTGGCATTATTAAAAAAATGAGGGTTTCACCCCAACCATTAATAAAATAGGACATATGTGTAAGGTGTTCTATGGTGATAAAATCTTAGGGCGGCTTGGACAGCCTTTCCCAAGTGGTGATTTCTATCAACTTGAAATTCTCCCTAAAGAGATTTCGTTAAAGCTTCACAAGTTGAATCTTATCTTGGGAATGGTCCAGAGAAAATCCTAGTGACACAACTACTTTCCCAAACTCTGACAGAGAGGCTTCGTATGGCCAGAGTCTACTAGATGAGGCCATCGACTTTTCTATATGTATTAATTATCCAAGATCACTTGTATTTATAAATAATAATCGTAACGTAAAGAGTTTAGTTTCCAATGGTCATACTGACCAATTGTCATATAACAGTCGTAACCCAATGGTATCACTAAATTAATTAAAGGATATAGTTTTGTGGAGTATAAAATGAAATAACAAACAAATTTAGGAAACAAATATTATTCAAAAGTTCTGGTCATTACATTCGTCCCCCTTTAAGAAATATCATCCCCTAAATTTTAACTCATACCCTCAAAAGAGAAAAGGTGTGGGTACTTCTGCCTCATAGACACCTCTGGTTCCCGTGTGGCATCTTCACATGTTTGGTTCCCCCATAACACCTTGACATGGTGGGTAGTCTTGTTGTGTAGAACCTTGTCTCTACGATCCAATATCTCTACCAGATGATCCTCATAAGATATTTCATGTTCTATTTGTTCCACCTCTGGATTTAGTTCATGTGAAGGTTCTGGTATGTACTTCTTCAAGAGGGATACGTGGAAGACATCATGAACATGTGCTAGATTTAGAGGAAGTGCAAGTTGATAGGCCACTGCTCCAACATGATCAAGGATTTCATAGGGGCCAATGTACCATGGGATAAGCTTACCTTTATTTCCAAAACACATGACTCTCTTCAAAGGTGAAATTCGATGAAATACCATGTCACAAACCTCAAAATCCATGTCCCTTCAACTGTTGTTAGCTTATCTATTTTTCCAACTTCGAGAATCCTTAATGTGTTGCCAGATGGAATGGAATTTTTCTTCCATATCATGCACATGATCAAGCCCAAGAATACCTATCTAATCAACTTAATCCCAAAAGGTAGGATTTCTACATTTATTACCATATAAAGCTTCATAGGGTACCATTTGAATGCTCAAGTGGAAGCTAATGCTGTAAGATAACTAAACTAAAGGGAGATGTTGATCCCATCCACCTTTAAATTCCATTGAGCATGTTCTCCGCATATCCTTAAGTGTTTGAATAGTTTTTTCCAATTAGTCATATGTTTGGGGGTGATTGGCCACACTAAAATTCAAATTGGTTCTCAAAGCATGTTGAAGACTTTTATATAATTTTGATTGGAACCTTGTATCATGATCATATCTAATAGAAAGTGGAACTCTATGCCACCTTACCACTTCTTTCGTGTAAATCCTGGCATGTTGATAAAATATAAAACCATTCAAAAAGAAGAAAAAATGGGTAGTCTTGGTGAGATGTTCCACAATAACCCATATCGCATTATTTCCCTTGGATGTTCTCGAGAGGCTAGTGACGAATCCAATTATGATATAGTCCCACTTCCATGCTTGTATGGGTAGTGGTTGCAATACCCCTTTAGGAATTCATCGCTCTGCCTTCACTTGATGACATACCCGGAACCTTGAAGTGTATTCATCAATCTCTCGTTTCATATTAACCCACCAATAATGATCACAAAGGCCTCTATATATTTTTTTAGTCCCATGATGTATAGAAAAGGTAGAGCTATGAGCTTCATCCATTAGCTCCTTCTTTATTTTTTGGAATATATGGAACACATATACTTGTACGAAATTTCAGTACACTTTCTTGATCAATATTGAACTCATAAAACTACTCATCCTTCATAGCCACATACTTCACCTCTATCAAAGGAACTTCTCTCTGAGATTTCATGATCTTCTCTATTAATAACAGTTGAGAAATCATTTGGGTTAAGGTTGATGACTTCCCTTCCCTTATAATTCCCATGTCTGGCATTACTTGGTCATTGATCAAAGTATCTCTTTAAATCCTCAACATGGAAAGATCAACATGGTCTTTCATGCTTAATGCATCAGTGACTTTGTTTTCTCTTCTGGGATGATAATTAATTGAACAGTCATAGTCTTTGAGAGAAGTTCCAACCATCTCCTCTATCTCATGTTCAATTCCTTTTTTGTGAAATATATTTTGAACTTTTATGGTCTATGTATATAACATATTTATCCCATAAATATAGTTCTCTCATATCTTTAGAGAAAAAATGACCATAGCTAGCTCTAGATCATGCATAGGATAGTTCTTCTCATGAGTCTTCAACTGTCACGATGCATGAGCAATAAATTTGTCATTTTTCATAAGGATGGATCCATGAACTTTCAGAGATGCATCACTAAAAATAACAAATCCTTATCCTCTTTAGGGTAGATTTAGCACAAATGTGGTAAATAATATATCTTTCAGCTCTTGGAAATATTCCTCACACTACTTTGTCTAGATAAATATGACTTGTTTTCGAGTTAACTTGGTTAATGGATTAGAAATTTGTGAAATTTTTTCACAAACCTCCTATAATATCCCTATAATCCAAGAAAAATATGAATATCTTTAAGTATTGTATACTGAGGCCACTCCTCTACAGCTTCTATCCTTTCAGGGTCAACTATGATTCCTCCATTGGTAACAATGTTCCTCAAGAAAGCAACTTGTTTTAAACAGAATTCACATTTTCTTAACTTTCCAAAAAAGCCTCTCCTTCCGTAGAGTTATCCAAATAGCCCTTAGATGATCCTCATGTTCCTAGAATCTTTTGGAATATATCAGAATATAATCAATAAAACCTACCACAAAGTTATCAAGGTATTCCGTAAAGAATCTATTCATAAAATAAATTAAAATAGTAGGTGCATTAGTCAGTCTGAAGGGTATAACAACAAACTCATAATGCCCATATCTTGATCAGAAGGAATTTTTTGGAATAACTTCTTTCTTCACCCTCAATAGATAATAACCATAATAAAGATCAATCATAGAGAAGAATTTATCCCCACATAGTTAGTCAAATAAGTCATCAATTCATGGAAGAGGGTATTTTTTGTTCAATGTGATCTCATTCAGGTCTCTATAATCAATGTATCGCCGCATTGATCCATACTTCTTCTTAAAAAAGAGAACATGTTCTCCCCAAGGAGACACACTCAGTTGGATAAAACCTTTCTCCAAAAGATCTTGGAGTTTCTTCTTTAATTCCTCTTGCTCCACATTTTCCATTCTATATGGGGTCTTTGATATTGGATGAGATCCAAGTACATGTTCAATGGATAACTCTACTACTCTTTCTAGGGGACTTCTTGGTAACTACCCTAGAAATACGTCAAAGTATTCCTAGATGATGGGGAAATTTTCTATCCTTAAACTCTTATTTCCTTCTTCTTCTTCACTGATAACCACTATACATATAGATATAGGAGGTTATTCTAGAAAAATATTAGGTTGAGATATCTCTCCTTGGAAGATAACTATTGGTTTACCATTCAAGACTACTGATATTTCCCTACTTCTGCATTTGATCTTAGCATTACACATTGAGATATAGTCCATACCTAGTATAATATCAGATTCCATCATGATAATGACTACTAGATTCATGATAATGTTGGTCTCACTAAATTAAATACTAGAGTTTCTAAACATTAACGATTCTTAGATAATCCCACCTGGAGTCCTGACTGATAAATCTACTTTTAGAAAATAGGGGGCTGATTCAAAGTTCTTTGCAAACATGGAGGAAATAATAGAATGATTAGAACCAGAATCAAAAAAAAGTACATGCTAGATTTGAGAGAACAAGAAGTGTACCAACCACCACATCATTTGGAGCTTCAACTTTATCCATAGTGATTGCAAAAGTACATCATTGTTCCCTTGGCCATTGCAAAGGCTGATGTTGATTCCCCACTACTACCCTTATATTTAGAAAGTGGTTGGAAAAGTTCCCAAGTTGTCCAAACTTATATAATTGTACATCAGGTAGGGCCTACACCATATTCCCCTTATCGTTAGTGTGGTGAAGTTGAGGCTTCACCTCACTATGAAAATTCCTTGCAATATGGCCATCTCTTCCACACTTATAGCACTTCCTCATCCCGAGAAGGAATTTCCCCTAATGATTCTTCCCACCTATATTACATATGGGACATTTCAATTTCATGGCTCATCTTCCCTAATCAAAGATCCTCCCTAATCTTGGATCCATCATTATTTTCTTATCATTGGATTTACGAGACACTTGCATCTCACTAAACTTCAGTTCAACTTTCATCGCACTTCACATGATCTCCTCATAGCTATCATAGTACCAGTTGGATAGATAATTGCACAGATGAGGTCTCAGTACACCTATGAATTTTTCAACCTTACTAATTTAATCTGTGAAAAATATAGAGGTCTTACATGAAAGCCTTGTGAAGTTCATCTTGTAGCTTCCCATATATTCATTCTCCTTCTGCTTCATCTTGATAAACTCATTATCCAGACTTTTTCTCATAGATCGAGGTAAATACTTGTTAAAGAATATCCCTCAGAACTCGTCCCACTCCATATAATCAACTTCCACTCTTGGACTTTTGTTTTTAATTATTTCCCACCACAAACCAGCTTCTCCTTCTAAGTGGTATCCAAAAAAGGTAACCTTCTCTTGTTCTGAACAACAAAGTACAAAAAATATCTTCTTGATTGAGCTGATCCTGTATTCAGAAATCATTAGTTTGGTAGATCCAATAAAGGTTGGTGGTCATTGATTCATAAGGGATTCCATAGAAAACTATTCCCTCCATAGTGAGATCAGTCTCTCAGCATGATTATTGTCATTTCCCATAACATGAGTTCATTGGTTAATTATCCTCATGAAGGATTCAATTCCATCGTCCATCGGTGGGTCATCAGTGTATGGTCCAATGCGGTCACCATTTTAACATTTCCTCATATTGTCTTCCATTTTATAAAATAATAAAACCTTAGTGATAATCTTATTTCATTTATGAATCTATTAACTACAATGGATTTTATTTCATAAAACTTCATGCTTAAACAATTACATTTCCATATAAATCCTTCATAATGATTCCTAAAAATCATATGATTTACCAAATATATACCCCATGTGTGTCAAACCAGGAGTGGATCAAGACTCTTATTTATAAACCAAGATACCCTGGGTCAAGTTCGAAACTCCATGTCAAAGTTTTCACTCTTAGTTATATTTTTGATAGATCCACATCCACTTGTTCGTATCCAGATAGGGATTTTTTGTTCGGAAACCAGTTAATTAATATTTCACCAAAATACCAAGATGTTTTCCTATATATAAAATTTAATATAGGGTTCTTCCTAATTTTTTCATATCCTAATTTTCATAAATAACTAAACTATCCTTTTATAACAACTATGGTGTCCAACATTTTTATTACAAAACCTTTCATTACATTTCACAAATAGAAGATCTTTAAATTATAGTGTCTTGGAAATTGGGAACAAAATAAATGAAAACAAAAAAAATATTCTAATAAAATTGTAAGGATTCACCATAGGTTCATCCTAAGTACAATTACTGCATCTCTTAACCTATAGACATACATCAATGGAAAGGGTGAGAAGAAGGCCCAGTAAGGAAAGAAAGGGAATCAGTTTACTTGTGATATCAATAGGAACTTGATGAAAAACATAAAGACACGTGAAATGGAAGAATAGGAAAATCATAATGAAAATAACCTGAATCACAACATAAATATGTGGATTCAAATATTTATTTAGACATTCATGAACATATCACTTAGTTTCATCATTATGGTGTCATAAAAATTACCATGGTTATTCACCAATGTATCATGAAACTTGTTATCTCTAGAGATTAAATTTTTTACCCAAAGTATTGCAGCTCTATCAGGGTTCAACATTAATATGTATTTATTTTAATGTGATCCACATATATCATTATTATACATTTCATAAATAACCCAAATAGAGGAAATGAAATGGGTTTCACTTCAAAATCCAGGCATTTTAAAAGTGCTTAAAAAATAAGATCATTATGTCATTTATACCCCATGGAATGGGAGTGATGATTATTTTTATGTAAATTAAAAATATAAAATATTTCTATTTTATGTCTTTATGAATACCCCTAGTAATGAAAATAGATTTTGGTATTCACATAAATAAAAAAAGATAAATTCTTGAGGAAAAGAGATAGATTTTGAGATGGAAATTCTGCAGCATATTGGCCACAAAACATGTATTGATAAGACATTAAAAAGAGAGGGGAAAAGGGTCACCCACTCATAAATGAATAATAACACAGTATGGGTACATAATAAATAATAAATATGATAATAGTATGTATATTTTAATGACATACCACATGAAAAGAAAACACAAAAGAAAAGAGAAAATGAGATTTCTTTTACAAAAATTTGGTTGCCTAATAACGTCACATAAAAATTTAGAAAATCAGTTGATGAGGGTGGAAAGGGACTCTCATAATTTGGAAATGAAATTTAATGTAATAATGATATATAATAACATACCCCAACATAATAATATTCAAACTAGAAGACATAACATAAAGTAATTCATGACTTAAAAGAGAATGGTGAAAGTTACCCTTACCTTGAAGTGTTACTTATAAAGCTCAAATGTTAAGACCTTGGGGGATTGAGGGAACCTACATAGGACTCATTGGGAGGTAAAAATACCAGATATTCATTGGGGAGTATTTTAGAATGAATGTAATGAGGGAATGTCTTGGTATTTTATAGAAAAAGCGAGGGAATATTTTATTAATTTCCAAGGGACACCTCATCGGTGGTATTTGAAAAACAATGGGCTTGCAAATGGTATTTTACCATGGTTATGGCCACTTGGGACACCTCCTAGAATAACTTACTATTCACATGCCTACCATAATTATTAAATAATTATTATATCATTAATTATATCATTAAACACATTGATACTCAAAATGTATTTTCACTATTCACCAAAAAACAAATCATTTTATAAAAAAATCATAAATTCACACTAACCTAATATCTATGCTCTAAATTCATAAATGAACTAAATTTTATGAAAATAATTTTCTAAATATTTTTAATTTAATTTTTATATAAAATCATTATTTATTCAAAAAAACAACTCTAAAACTATAACTTGTTATGAAACACCTTGAAAAAGTAATCAAGGTCCTATAAAATTATCATATAACCATATGAAAATAAAGTAAGAATTAATTATTACATTTTTTTAAAATAAAAATTCATTTTAAATTATATAATAATTATAAAATTGTTAATAAAATATTTAAGACATACAAAACACTAATACTTATACTATGATCATTTTTTCACTTTTATGTTGTATAAATTGTATTTATACATTCATGGGTGAAGTTTATATTTTCTTGTCTGATTTACTATTCAATACTATTTATATTGGTAAGTTACTATTCACCAAAAAATTATTTTGATCTTTTTTAACCATATTTTTCACCGTGATAACTGTCGGGTTTGATGGATTTTGGAAAATCAATTCAGAGATAAAGTTATAAAATAATAAAATATTTTTATACTATTCATCAAAAAACACTATTCAATTGGAAAAAACTATTCATAAAAGCTTATTCATAAAATTTAAACTTCTTATAAAATTTATAAAAACCCATCCTATGCCAATTTTGAGTGTTGAAATTCAAAAATTATGCTTAGTTTACCATAATAATTATCTATGTATGATAAATATTTGAAACGTACCATTTTTACTTCTAAAATAAATGTATCAAATTTATGTTAATTGAACATATACATTATTCAGAAATATTTTTCCAAAAAATAGGAATGATGAAATAAAATATTTTATTTATACAAAATGGTTACACAAAGTATCTAAGGTCTTGTTACATATCCCCTCAAAACACCTGCATAGGACCTAAGTCTAAGGTGTTCTACGGTGATAGAATCATGGGACATCTCAGACCACATTTCTCGAGTGGTAATTTCTATCATCTTGAACTTCTCTATTAAGTGATTTTCATCATGATTCACATGTTAATGCTTAGCTTGATATTGGTCCAGAGAAAAGCCTAGTGACATAACATCCTCCCCCTGCTCCGACATATGGGCTTCATTTTGACCGAGTCTACTGGATGAGGCAATCAAATTTTCTTTCTGTATTAATTAACTAAGATCACTTGTTTTTGTAAATAATAATAGTAACCTTAAGATTTTAGTTTCCATCGGTCATATTAACCAATGGTCATATAATTATTGAAACCCAATGGTATAAATTAATTAATTAAAGGATATAGGTTTGTGGAGTATAAAAGTAAATAACACACAAATTTTGCAAACAAATATTATTCAAAAGTTTGGGTCGTTACATGGTGTATGGTATATGGTATGTATATTTTTCACTTAATGTCTCAATGTTCATAAAGCATGTCATTGTGCACTACACGGATAAATATATATGATACCTTATAAATGCGATATTCAATTTATAGAACTTAACTCCCAAGTTCTAAGATTCCATATGCAATACATTGACATTGTTGATGGTCAGAGGCCTCATGTTCTAACAACCTTAAAATATTTGTCCCTTGAATGCCCTTATTTAATTAACTAGTTTATAATACATCCCTTAGATGAGGTGATCTATTTTATAAAATGTATTTAGTTGATTAAATTGAATGGTGGAATATTGTATACTTGTAGTATATTGTCTCCTTATAGATAAACCCCCTCCAAAGGGCTTTAATTATTGTTTTTCTGAATGAACGTGTTGATTTTTCTATGTCTTACATGTTTTCATGGCCTAATTTATAACTCTTTCATGTATGGTGTTTACTATTATAGATATTTCAAGAAGACCTTATATTTATAATGATGGAGTGAACTAAATAATGAAAATAATAACCTGTATGGAAATTTTATGATTGAATAAACATCGTTCATTATACTTGACTTATGTTGTGGCATGTCTATCATTATGGAAACTGTAATTATTTGTTAATGGTTTTTCTTTACTTGATTATAATAGTTTTATTTAATTTAATGAAGGTGAGTTGCAAGGACTAGGAACATTTATCATAATTATGATATGGATTACATGTATTGTGACTCCAAAGTATTTGCTGGGTTAAATGATAATAAATATCATAGATGTAAACAATGATTATTATTATTATTAGGCCATGGTAATGGTCGATGAACAACGATTAAGGGAACTGTTGTGCATGGTGTTTCACTCTCCCTTACATTGGGTTTTGGGCATGATGTCC
Organism: Viscum album; assembly: GCA_963277665.1. Lineage (NCBI taxonomy): Eukaryota > Viridiplantae > Streptophyta > Magnoliopsida > Santalales > Viscaceae > Viscum > Viscum album. Next base: position 1,145,206,584 of record OY728121.1, on the reverse strand, counting down.
TAACCCATTATAATTTTATTTTGGTGATGGTCATGACATTACACATTCCCTTAATTTGAGTGTTGGGTGTGAAAACTCACCCCACCAAATCAATTCCTGGGAATGATGTGTCACATTTATATAAGATTCAGTTGTAGTACCCTTTCTAGAGCCATTGGCTAATTATATTAGCCATAGAAACCTTAGTTACACACTGGCTCCAGCTAGTACCAAGTATCCATGTATATTTCTATAAGTTTACTCATGTATATAGTCTATATATATGTATAAATAATATATATAAATATGATTATTATATATAGATAGTTATGATTTACACTATTCCTATATAGGATGATGTAGGAATGGTCAGCCATATGTCATTGATGATCCTTATCCTGGCATAATACATTTATTAATTTATTTTTTCTTAGGATAACTTATCATACCTATGTGCAAGTGTATTTATAATCATAGATTATACCGTGATTTAGATACCATTGGTGAGGGCATACTAAATATATCTCACACCATTCTCAGGCCCCCATTTTCTTATAGTGCCCAAGAAGACCTCATGTCTATAGGATCTTGGATCATTGTAGGCGTTGTGCATTGTAAATGGGATCTTATGAACATAGGACTGAGTTATTACTCAAGTACCTCATGGATATCACCCTTATTGTTTTTTGTTATTTTTTAGGGTTCATATGTTGTAATGTATTGTATTGCCTATAGTATTTCTTCTGGTATTGTATTTTTTAGCATCCTAAGGACATGCATGAAAAGTAATATATTGTTGGTTTCATACACCATTCCTCTATCAATATATTAAACTTTCATAGCTATGTCATTTATCATTACTTCTTACAAGTTGTTTATTAATTATTTATTAATATACTATTTTGATACTCTAAGAATGATTGTATAGTATCCACCAATATAACAACATTAAACACTCATTTATATTCAGTAGCCTCTGGTGTGTGTGGGTGGGGGGAGCTTAAGGACATGTGGATATTAGTCTAGTGAGTTTTGGGGAATGGTTTTCGCTCTCCCTTGAATTGGGTGTTGTTTATGACATCTCCCACCATTATACATTTATTCATACGATAGTCATGACGTCCCATGTTCCCTTAAATTGGGTGTTGGAAATGAAGACTCATCCCACCATCACATGGGATGGACAACATGCCTCATATTCATATGAGATTCTGGTCAAGTACCATTGCTGGAGCCATTGGCTCGTTAGACAAGTCATGGAAGCCTATACTATACCCCGAGTCAAAGAAGCACGCAGTATCCATGTATATTACTTTAAATTTCCTTATATATATTGTGTATAGATATGCATACATACATATATATATATATGGTTATTATATATACATGTTTACAGTTCATACTATTTTATCATAGGCCGAATCAGTTGTGGTCGACAAGATTTTATTGGAGAACCTTTGTTGGACATGTCGTATTTATCTATATATTTATCAACAGTTCATTTATTATACCTAGAGACTATTATATTTATAATGATATAATATATTATTCTTTAGAAACTATTCTTAGTGAGATTTTGAATATATCAGACACCCATCTATGGAATCCATTGCATTGTGTTACCTAAGAAGACCTCAGGTTCACAGGTCCTTGGATTACTACTTATGATGTGCATTGTACATGGGAGGTTTGGTGCATAGGACTGAGCTGGTACTCAGGATTCTCATGGATATCATCCTTATGTATATTTATTATTTTTTCTGTATCCATATACTATATTGTATTTAATTTCCTATTCTATTTATTCTTATTTTTAATTTTGTAGCATTATAAGGACATGCATGCATTGTCAAATATTATTGGTTATGAAATACATTACTCAGTTAACATATTCATTTTACACTACATTATCATTTATCATTTTTCCTTCTATTTTTTTCTATTGATTATTTATTACTATAATATTATGATACTCTAAACATTAATATATAGTCTCCAAAATTTATCACCATTAAAATATCGCTTCTAGTCGGCAGCCTCTGGCTTACAAGGAGGTAATATTAAGGCCATGTGGTAATAAAACTACCAACTAGTTTTATATTTAGTTAGGTTGAGATGATATGAAGTGGGATCAGTGATATCCTTTCCATTTTCATAATATTTTGGGTCAGTATATATGAGACTATGAATGTGTCAATTCCTATTATATAGTTATTCCATTGGGTGATCAACGCATGTACAGGGAAAGGACCACATGTCTAGGGATGAGATTTTTATTCATGAATTTCATTATTAAAATTGATTATGATTTCACCTTGAGTAATTAACAGACCTTCCACTACTTATTTTTTTTATATTAATGTTATTTTACCCTTGGACTATTATGTTCAGCATATAGATTTGCATTCATCATTTTATGCACATATAAATTCACATTCTATTCATATTCCATGCCCTATAGATTTAATTTCTAGACTAATTGTGTTTTTTTATACACCTTATGTGTAATTGGAATGCTTGTTCTATACCATGTTCCGTATTTTAGTAACATGAATAGTTTTATTCCTACTTAGGTATTTTATTAACATTTTTGATTGAATAACGTGAGGTGTGATTTATGTAGTTTATTTTCATATACAATATGCTTCTATGATTATTGTATTATGATTAGAATGCTCATTTTCCTACCAAGATTGGATGACTCTCTATTTACATACTAGCTTACCATGTGTGTTTTCATACATTGGTGCCTTTTTTCAATTTTACCTGCATGTGCATCTTAGGAAAACCTACTTTTAAAAAAATGACACATGTTTATTTAATTAAAATTTCATCATCAACATAAGTAGTATTTTTCTATGTAAATTAATGGTTTCATTCTATTTGACTAACTGATTCGGAAATGTTTTAGCAATGAAACATTGGTTGCATGTGTTAAAAACATATTTGTTGGGGTATTTTTGTTGTGGGATAAAAAATAAAGGGTGTTTGGAGATGTTGATAATTAAATCCATTGGTGTGTTTTATGGACCCATGATGGATATGATTGGGACCCTTGTGGGTCACATTTATTTTGATATTCCTAAATACATAACCCCATGTGGGAAAGAATAAGTTACATATGGATGGTTATTTTTATTATCTGAATCCATTTATATGGGTTCATATATAGATTTATATTGGTGTATTACTTGGGCATCCCCCTCATTAATAATTAAATTACCTTTTATCTGCTTTTAATATGTACTTATATGAGCTATAGGTTAATTAAAATACCAATTATAACCAATTTTTTTCCCCTCTCTATATTTAAATTGATATTTTTTAAACTTAGCCCAATTGTGAAAATACTTATAGATAAATAAAAATATATAAGTTTTTTTAAGTGATCAATTTTCTAATTATGACCAGAGGCTAATTAAATATTAACTTTTAAAGATTATGTTTGATAAAAAATGCCTATGACCTTGTGGTTTATCCAAATAAATTATAGCATATGTTTTTCTAAGGAATGAAATTAGATATTCTTTAAAACTAAACATTTAAATTCCTAACTACTAAAAAATTTCTAATTGTTTAAAAATGGATCCTTATACATTTTCATAGCATGAACTTCATGTAAGGTTAATTATAAGGTTTCCATGAGTTCTTACATGAAATAAGAAAATGAAAATTTTCTATAGGCCTCATCTTTATATCATGAACCTTAACGATGGGCGTTAGGTACTAGTGACCTTTTCAGGCATGATCCCTTGGAAGAATCGGTGCTTTAGGATACAGCAATGGGATAGCCTAAGGTAAGTAGTGCCCTTAAAACCAAAAAAGCATTCTATAGTCTTGTGAGCCATTTTAGATATGTGCTATTTGGGTTTCATTGTGCCATGAAGGAATTTTGGTTGAAAAAAGACTCATTTTTTGAATTTTGGAAAATCTAACATTTGGGAATTTTTAAATTAACGAGTATCGAAAAAATATTATATTCATTGAGATAAAAATTCATAGGTCATGGTAGGACACTTAGTGGGTCTTGTTACCCATATTCTTCTTTATATGTGGTGGATGAATCTATATTTTTTCTATGGTATGTGTTAATATACACGGTACTTTTCATTTTTTCTAAATGTTTTATAAAACCTTGTGAATTTGGTAGAAATCATTAACACATTGAGATGTTATGATTTTATCACTATTCATATCTAAGGTAGAGTGAAATGGGACTTAGACGTAATCATAGATCTTCCCAATGCATTTGCTGATGTTTTAAGGATGATTCAGTGTTTTGACATGATGTTAATTTTTTTGGATTTTTATGCCTAATGATATGGAATGTTTATAAATAACTACGGAGGATTTTAATGAGTACTTATAAAGTAAAATTTGATCTAGTTTAATTTTACTTAAATATTTTTCTCTCAATTAGGTTATAAATTTCTAAAAGAGTGTTATCCATACCTTAGATCCATGGTTACTTTTCAATTAAGCATGTATCATGGGATAAGTTCTCATACCCAGAAATATGGTGATAAGGACACTCTTAAGGTGGGGATGGTTGCATCCACATTTAACATTCTCCTTCCATGTAGAAGTAATACAAAAAATGTAAATTTGACAAATTTCCATAACTATTTGAAATTATATGGAGTTCCCAAGGTTTCAAAATTTGTCAGTTCTTGCAAGGTAGCATGATAATGAATTTTTTGTCTATGTATGCATCCTTTAGACACAACATTAGTCAATGATGAACTTTTGTGGTTGTGGTAGAGTGATCACCTAATTTCATTGGAGGTATAGGAATAATGGTTATATATATGTGATGTATCAGCAGGGGAAACAGAGTTTCTTCAGGAAAACACAACCAGGGACGGTTTTGTTGTTTCCATATTCTTTTATTAGAGACAGTTAGTTCAAAATTATACTCAGTGCTTTATCATTGGGTTAGAGAATTTTTCTATTTTATTCTTTTTAATTATTAATTTTATATTTTTGTATTTTTATATTAATTATGATAATGTCATCTATCTTGAAATCATCCAGTTATATTGAGAGAATGTCAGTTATATGTTGTGCTAAATTGAAGTGCTCATCTGTTTGATAAACAGACTTTTGGGAGATATAGTCTTGAAGCTCGAAAGGTTATGTTTTTTTGTTATTTAGAGTTATACTAATATTATTGTATAGTAATGACTTGAATGTAAAGGTGGAAACAAACTGGTTCTCTGAGTTGACTACCATTGGGGTCAGTTTAAGCTCATGATTCATGGACAGTTTGATGTTGTACTGACTTCTCATTTCATTGTCAAAAGAATGGAATGCCTTATATAATCTTCTTGGAATCTTGTGGGTGATCTCAAGTCCACCCTTGAGTTTTAGTCAGATTTAAATATATTTTTTTCAAACTGTAAAGATCTAGGTGTTCTAAATCATGTTTAATCCCATGTTTATCTTGGGAAAATAGAATAAATTGTAATTTTATCATAAGACGTCACCAGCATTTGGTTATAGGATTTAGTTGATGTTTTTAATGAAAATGTGATGTTACTGGAAGTAAGGTATCATTTTCCGAGTTGTGTTATTATGTCCATCTAATCCAAAAAAAATTAATGGTCATCCCGGCATGGATCAACATGTTTTCCTTCTACTTCAACGACTACATTTAGTGGGGAACATTTTTGGGAATGTCGTCAGGTAAAAACTACTGAAATTTAAATTAAATATAATGATTTTAATATAAATGATGTATCAAATAGATTATGTGAGGTTATTTGGGATTTATCCATTCAGTCGAATCAGTAATTTTATTGTGAGCATCATTATAACACTAACGTCACTCTTAAGTATAAAATTCCAATGGTGGTACCAATTTGGATCTAAATTTCCCATTAAAATTATAGAACCCCTATTGAGGAGCTCCATATGTTGTATAGTGAAGGATATCATAGAGTGATAGTGACCCAAGTAAATGGGATTCAGTAAAAACCATCCTAATAATTTATATATAAATATTTGAATTGACCGGATTTTTAACTAATCTTGTAGAATACACATTAAGTGATTCTTGGACATGCATTTGGAGGATGGACTTATATGTGTCCATTTAGATGAATAATCAAGACCTATGTTGGTCAGGTTTTTCATTTTTTATTTCTCCAATGAATCTTAGAGATAATAAGTTTTACTGTACAGAGATTTTATTTTCTCTTTTTTTTGGATCAGATGAATTTTATCTGAAGGTAGATTAATTTTTCAGTAGGTGGTTGGGAAAAAATGTAAACCATCCATAAGAATAAATTTTAGAGAGTTATAACACATATTAGTGGTTTTTAGGCTTATTTTAATTCCCAAGTGGTTCCTTGAGTATCTTGTTGTGATTAAGGACAATCAGAACCTGAAAACTTATGTTTCAGAGGACTTGTAATGGTACAATGTTTTTCTAAAAACAGGTGCTACACTAGGGGAAACTTTGAAAACTATTGTGTATGGAGGAGGATGTTTCATTGTTTTTTAAAACTGTGCACACCCAGACTTGTGGCTGTGCGGTTGTTTTTAGTGTCTTATTAGAGGTAAACTAAACTGTTTGGGAAACCATGCATAAACAATGTGTGATGTCACTTTTAAGGAAGTGAATGATAAATTTTTGGCATGGTTTTTCTCCATCAGTTTGTAAAACTACATGCCTCATTAAAGTAGCTATTAATTACCAAAATTCCCCTACCTTATTTTCTCTTTTCTCCTCCTCTTCTTCTCTTATTTACAATGAGAATCATCCCCCCATAATCTTCCTATTATTCTACTCTATTATGAGGTCATATCACACAACTATCCATCAGTCTCCTTGGTTATCCATTTATAAGTCTATTATTATAACTTCCTACTTTCTCTATTTCTTTCAACATCATATACACAATTTTGGTGTGAGGTAATATTCTATATTTTCAACTCATTTTTCAGTTTCTTTGTTTTTTATAAAACTGGACCAAATAAATCCTTGATGTAAGAAAAGTGATTCATCCATGGATTATGGTAGTTATTCTATAGATTTTTCCCTTAAATTTTCTATGTCAATAAATAAAGTCATTATTCCATGCACCCGAAAATAAAAATGACACCTCTTAAATATGAAATTATTTTTTTGGAACCTAATACCTTATTTATAATATCCCACGTAAAGTAAATAAACATTATTAATGGAATTTTACCTTAATTTATAACCTCCCTTAATGGTTTTTTCCTTTAATACAATTAATTAATTAAATAGTTTCTAATAAAAACCCTCGATGCACTTTATAGTCTAGTAAAATGCACATGTTAATTAATTTAAAATTTGGAAGGGTGCATCCCTCTACCATGTTATCTCCATATAGAAGAACCACCTCCTATTTGTTTGAAACCATCTTTTACTGAATGATATTTTATATTTTTATGTGGCTTACATGTTAAAATGGCCTAATTTAAAACTCTTTCATGTATGGTTTTAACTATTTTAGATATTTCACCTTGACCTTATGCTTTCAATGATTTATTGAATTAACTAAAGAATCTAATATCCTGTAAGAAAATGGTATGTAAGAATAAATCACGTAATTTATAAAGGATTTGTGCTATGGAATTTTTAAAAACATTTCCTTTATAATTATTTATAAATGGCCTTTCCTTAATAAAAATTGGTCTATTTTATTAGATAAAAGATGGTGGAAAGACCCAACCACATGATGCATAATTATTATATAGATTACATGAATTGTAAAACCCAAGGTAATCTCAGGTTAAATGATTATGAGTTTTTATAGGTAATCCTTCAACATTATTATTAGTAAACCATGAAAATGTTCAGTGAAGATCGGTTAATGGAAATTATGAGCATGGTGTCTCAATCTAATATATATTGGGTGAGGGTAATTATGTATCACACATTTATAGGTCTATTCACGGGATGGGAATGATGTTCCACTTTCCGTTATTTTGAATGTTGGGAATGATGACTCACCCCACCAACTTGATCTATGGTTAAGAAATCTCCCATTCATATGAGATTTAGGTCGTGTACACTAACTAGATCTAGTTTCATGTTATACTAATCCTGGATGCCTGAGTAACACCTCATGTCCAACTAGTACCTTGTATCACTATATATTTCTAAAAAATACAACACATATACTATGAATAAACATGTATAAATATTATATTTATGTACATAACTATTATATTTATATATATATATATATGGTTATAGTTTAGACTATTACAACATAGGATGAAGTAGGTATGGTCAAATAGGTGTCCAGGAAGAACCTAAGCACATCTCATAGAATTTATTTATTTATTTAACTCTAGTTAATTTATTATACCTCCACACTAGAATATTTATTATCATAAACTAAATTATTCATTGGACACAATTGGTGGTGGCCTAATGATTTTATCACAAACCCTTCATAGTCTTCTATTACACTGGGGTACTCAATAAGGCCTCATGTTTGTTGTTCCATGGATTATTACTTGTGATATGCATTGTACGTGGGATCTTAAGAGCATAGGATTGAGCTACTCCTCAAGATTCTCAAGGAGATCTCCCTCAAGGATTGATATTCTTTTTGTTTGATCATTATGTTCTATATTTCATTTCCTATTATATTTTTTCATACTATGGATATTGTAGCATCACAAGCACATTCACAAATTTTTATATATTATTTTTGATGGAAACCTTTTTTAGTTAATATATTTATCCTTTACTTATTTATGATTTATAATCACTTATATTGTGGTTCTCTATTGATTATTTATTACTATACCATGTTCCTTCTATGATAATGAGTGTATAGTCTCCAACCATATCACCACTATAGCTTTATTTCTAGTTAGCAACCTCTAGAATATGATGTGGTTTTCCTGACGCCAAGTGGTGACTCGTCCGGATACTGTCTATATAGTCCATCAAGAAAAGACACTACAATTCAACTCCCATTATTCATGTAATTAAAATCATATATATATGTTCCAAAATATTATAATAAATTCATGATTTTATAACTTTTGGAAATGAAATAGGTTTCCTACACATTTCTACATTTTTTTCATAGCATAACACATAGAAAATAAATGGGTTTCATAATCTTCTAGTCATAAAATTAATAAACCATCCATAAAGATAATAAAAATGGTATCATTACATCATATCCTATTAAATCTTAATTAAAATAATAAATTTTTCTTAGATGAAAACATCTTTTAGAAGGTCACCAAAATATCTCATGATTAAAATAAAATTTTTATTATTTATTAAACTATTAAAATATTAAAAATTCTCAAACATCAAGGAAAAAAATTTCATTGAAAAAGAAATTGAATTCATGGAAAATAATATTGAAATTATTGGGTTTTCATGACATTGGTAAATTCTATTCTTGCATAGTATGTTAAAATAATGATTAATTTCACATTTTATATAAAAATTCAAAAGTATGATGTTCAAAAATAAAATGAAGATTCCAATAAAACATTTTATAAATGTAAAACAGGTATAAAATTGAATTAAAATAGTCATATAATAGTATAAAAATTCCATGAGAAATCATTATAAAAAACAAGAACATATCAGAAATAACATTTTCAACTGAAGAAGGATATAATGTCACATTACCCTAAAATATTTCATTCATTGTGTAGAGTTATTAAAAAGATTTAAATGAAGGTAAAACATGTGATCTCTATAAATAACTTTATTTTATCAAAATTAAAGGTATTATTTAGATATTTGATATAATATTTCCTCTTAAGAAACTTGATCATAAATAATCTAGACAAAAAAATGAGAATGTAACTGGAATCAATTACCACAAGTTAATATTAATTTGAATTCTCTCTAACATCGTGTATAATAAATTTAATTTTATTATAAATATATAAAATAATTATTTATATACTAATAATTTAATATGTTCTCTCATTATAACATTTCAAATCTATTTTATTAACAATTACATATTATAATATTTTTTTTGGGGTGTTAACTGCTTCTTTTTTCAGGTGAATTTTGGTTTAATAAATTGATTTCTTATACATTGATAATGGTTCCATTATCTAATATTGATATTAATGATATAAATATTCAATATATTCATTATAATTATATTTAAATTCAAACATTATAGGTAAACATAGAAAAATAAATTAAACCATTCATAGTGAAGGTAATCCATATGTACGCATGAATAGTGTGTTAAATTTTAGATTGATGGAATGAAAGAAAGGTAAATAATAATTCACCATTAAGGAATAATCATTCTATCCTATATATCCTATATATTTATTAATGAAATACTTATTACCATAATGGTAATATGGAAACTAAAAAAGCATCACATCGCTTTATGGAGGTGGTAGTCTACACATATGCACAGGAGATGTTATCATTTTCAAAAGTATTATAAGCTATATATGATAATACAAATCCTAAATAATAATTATAAAATTAATATCATATATAATATTAAAATCCCTAATTTTTACCATACATGACCTATGGATATAAAAAGTGAATTGTATCACTTTGTGGAGGTGGTAGTCTACAAGTACACAAGAGCAAAACTTTCACTTCCCATTTGATTGAATAATAGTGAATATTTTATATTTCATAATCATAATAACATTTAATTATATTTAGGATATGTAATAAATTATTTTATGATGAATATCATATATTTATATATGTTTTAAGAAGATATAAATTTAATGATATCAATTGGGATGATTTCTACTCCTTAGGTTGGCCTCCCTTGGATCCTTTCTTAAAGATCCTTGGAACTGTATTTCAATAAGACCATCACAAAAAAATTAATTGATAGGGAAGTATATAATAATTTTTGTTTTCTTTTGATATTAAAGGTTCACTGTTTAGTATAAAATATATTGAATGGGTGTCCTTTATAAGTGGGGGAGAGGGAACACTTGGAATTTCATAAATGGTTAAAATATAATAATGTTTTTCGCAAGAAAAATGATTTCAAATTGTTTGATATTCAAAGTGTTGGTCAGAGTGGATACTCAAGAGGGGGGGTGAATTAAGTTCCAATTAAAATTTCTATTTTAAAAGATTTTTCTTAAAAACCCCCAAATAAAATACTGAATTAAACTGTAGTGAATTTATATCAAAGTGAGGGTTCGGTTGGGTTCTCAAAGGATTGATTATTTCCCAGTTAATCAAAACAGAAAGGTTGATTAACATTTGAAACCAACTTACTGATTTACAACTGATATAAACACTTGCGAATTTAATTATCAAAGTGACTTTAAAACAGTTTTGGTTTTAAAGAGATTAACAGCGGAATAAAATAATAACTTTGAAAGATATAACACAGCAAATATAACCAAGAGGTTCAGTCTCAAGCTGAGACTTATTCCTCTCAAAATTGTATATAAAAGTGATACACACCCTAGATCGGGGATTACAACAGTATACAACTGTCCAGGTCCAAGACCTCTACCACTGTTATTCGTGGGAAAAAAGACAACTGCAACCTGTTGTCCAGGTCACACGACCTCTACCACTATCCCAGTGGGAAATACAAGATGTAATAGTATTGAGTGAGGATTTAAAAATCCTCCGGTTAGAGTATAGGAGACAGTGTGCGTGAAGAAATGCATCAGATAACACACACTGCTCAATATGTAAAAAGATAAATCACAGAGAAAATATTTAGAGTTTAGAAATGGCTATAGTGATTGTCGTTCAGTTCTGGACTCTTTTGATTGATCAGAATTCGCTCTGAGTCCTCTTCTAGTTTTTGTCTGGAAAATAGAGTATCGTCTATTTTCTTGACTTCCGGGTGTAGAGACAGTTGATGAAGCTCTTGTGTTATGTTCTCGTTCTCAGCTTTTCACTGGTATGCAGTAATGAGTTCTTTGTGTCAGTTCTGTTGTCTCTTTGCATTCACACTCTATCATTCTTGCATCACACCATTGTGTTTTTTTATGTCTCGTGTATTCATCTATGTCTCGCGCATTGTGGTCTGTCTCTTGTATTCGTCTATTCATGCTCTTTTGTAGTATAATCCTTTAGTTAAACCACGTCCTCCGGCAAAAGATGATTTACTTTTTGTAGGTATGAGGTACGGTTCCCTGACATCCAACAGCACACATTAAATAAATGTCAGTGTATTAAAATATACCTGATATGACCGTTGGTTAGATTAAATATTGATAAAGAAATTAAAGTAGTGTCGGGTTCTGTCTCTAGAGTGGTAGCTCTTGATATCGGTAGACTTGTGTTACAGTGGGTGTCTTTAGGTCTGAGTATCGGTAGACATTTGTAACGGTAGACATGTCTGTCGGTAGACTTGATCACATCAGTAGTGGTGGACTTGTAACGGTAATTGTGGTTCTGCCTTTACCAATAGCGGTAACTCTCTATCGGTAGCTGTGGCTCTGCCTTGTAACGGTAGCGATAGCTTTCTATCGGTAGACTTTGCATAATGGTGGACTTCAGCATATCGGTAGCTCTGTATCGGTAGCTTTCGACTTCGATATAGCGGTAGGCTTGAGTACCGGTGAACTTTTAACTGTAACTCTATCGGTAGATTTGATGTATCGTATCGGTAGACATTGATGTAGCGGTGATCTTTGAGTATCGGTTAACATTATGTATCGGTGAACTCCGTATCGGTAGCTCTATTCGATATCGGTAGCTCTAATCCATAATGGTGGCTACTATTTTGTATCGGTAGCTAGTGTGTAACGGTAGCTAAAAACTGTTTGAGCATTCACTTGGCAGAATGAGTTAAGTCATAGTAAACATATATCTGATAATTCAAAAGACTTAATTTAAGCATAATTAAAGTAACAACATATATTAAAGTATATTTGGAATTTATTAAGCATAATCAAGATATAAATAAAGAATGGTTGGGATTATCAAAACACAATAAATCCACTTAATTACAGAGGGTTCAACAATCTCCCCCTTTTTGATAATCACAACTTATGCCAAAATAAAGTATTATTAGAGGAAACAAAACAAAAAAATATATATATCAAAGTATGATATCAACAGTATAGTATCAGAGGAAAAATATGGAAACAGGAATATTTCAAGAAATAATGTAGTATCAGAGGAAAGCACAAGCATGATTCTTTGGTTTGCATATTTATCCCCCTATCAATTTAACTACAGGGTTCTCCTCCAAAGTAGTCCTTTTTCCCCTTAGGTGAAAAACATTCTCAGGTTTAAAATAATTTCTCCCACTTTGTGATTAACAAAAAGGAGGGATTTAGGAAAAGAGAAGGACTAGGAAAGAAAATAGACAGAGTAAAATAGACAGTGAAGAGAGGAATGAAGTAGTTGATTGATAAGTAAAAGATACAGTGGGAAAATCAGAGAAGTACAAAAATACAATGAATCCCATCAAAAAAATAAATCAAGAAGCACTCAATCATCCTCTTGAACAGGTGTCTTTCCCTTGGGATCAGCAGAGGGTTCAGAGGTAGAGTCAGCAGGGTTGGGAATTCTTGAAAGAACCACTGGTGGATCAGCAACTGATACAGTATAAGATCTGAAATCTGAGCTCCGCTGAGTGATCATCGGTGTCAGGCTTCTGATGGCTTGAACTGGAGTCAGTTGAGGAGTACTCCCAGAGGCAGAAGGTGGAAGGGCAGGTGGTACAATAACTGGTCGAGCATCCACATGTAGGAAAGGCAGTAAGAGTTTCCTGAAATCCATGATGATTCTTCCACCTCTCTCCATAGCAGATACAAAATCATCTATATTCTCTATAAACATATCTAAAGCAGGATTAAGCTCCCTGAGCTTACTAACTTGTTCCCTGAAGTCTTGGGTAACTGGAGGCAACTTCATATTTTCAAGAAAAATCTTGAAATGTTTTTTCACTTGGTGCTTGGTATAATCCTTTTCAAAATAAGAATCCACCTTATTTTTGATTGCCTCTTGAGAAGCAGTGGTTGTCCGCAGGTGATCACGAACAAAACTACTCACTTCTTTAGTGGTAGCAGGAATATGAGTATCTGATGCACCAATGTTACTGGCCTTAGCCAATTATTTTTGAATAATAGTGCAGATCTGGTCAAGGTTCACACTGGAGCTAGTTGAGGGAAGAGGTTTCATTGAGAAGGCCACTGTCTCCTTGAAAGATTGAGTCAGACTACTAACAACCTCTTGAACAAGTTCATCTTGACTGTTCAGATGTTCTTTGACTGACTTCTTAAAGGCATCAAAAACTTCCACAAACTGTTTGACCACTTCTTTGATATACCGAATGTCAGTGTGCACTTGGGTTTGAGAACTGTTTAAAGCAGTCAATGAAGCGATTGATTGTCTAAGAGTAACTAAAGCTCCTGTCCAACTCTCAATATGAATGTGGCACACTTTAAGTTCATCCAGCAATTCTTTCACAGGACTGGACACACTACATCCAATGGATAATTCAAGGGATTGCTCGACGCTTTTCATCTCTTCAACCATACTTTTCTTCATATCTGCCACTGATTCTCTTATTGCTTCTTTCAATTCATCTTTTAAAGACTCAATGTCCTTCTTGGTTGCCACATTTTCAGCCACAATGGGTAATGTAACTGATTCCTTTTGGGTTTGGTCTTCCTCATCTGAATCTCCATAAGAAAGTCCAAGAATCATATATCCTGGATCTGATGTCCAACCTTCAATGTCATATAACACTCATACTGAGCCAAGATTCTCCTCCTCACTTGGAACATTCTCCTGAGATATTTCTTCCAACTGTTCTTCCTGAGGTAATTCTGCACTTTCCTCTACAACCACAGAAGATTCAATAGCCATTTGTTCTGATTCATTAATGACTCTCTCATTAACTGGTGTTGATGCTATGTCTTCCTGATCAGCCAATGTCCTGACTGTACTGACTATTAGAGGAATCAAACTGAGCTCTTTTTCAACATTTTCATCATCAACTGCTTCACCATCAGCCTCTTTTTCTCAATTGACATTATGATCATATTCAGTTGTCTCATCCTCCTCAGAGGTTTCCTTGACAACATACTGGAAAGCTTCTTCTTCTTCTTATGTAGTCTCTGTATCATTTTCCTTTAAGACAGTTTCTCTTTTTGGTAGTTCTATTGGAGGGCTAGCTGCTCCATAAGAAATAACTTGATGCACAGGACTAGGGGGTAAGTCTGGATCTCCTCCTTCCTCTACTAATGTCTCTTCCTCCTCAGCTTCATCATCAATGTAGACTAGTTCTGGCTTATCTGGTTCAAGACCAGGATCTCTCACATCCTTTGGTCTAGAAGGATGATCCATAGGAGTATACTTGTCATAAATTTTTCCATCATCATTCACCCATGATTTCGTCCAAGGATTCCAGATGACTTTCATGTATTTACAGACAGTTCTTGTAATACAGAAGTTATCCTTGACCACTACCAGCTCATCCTGAGGTCTAGCTATCTCCTTTACTTTCATCATCACAGAAATTAGTTTTGAGAAAAACAAGGCATTTGATTTTGACTTCGGTCTAGTCATCTCTTCCACTTGAACCATAATCAATCTACATAGATTAATTCTCACACTGTGCTTCAGGAGATGTAACAGATATATGTCTTGGAATCTCAAAGTTGAAAAGTCTCCTCTTCTCGAACTAACAACATGATGGATAAACTTAAACAACAGTTTGTCTTCTCCTACTATCTCTGCAGCAATCACCTTTCTAAGGGTCCCATTCCCTGTGAGTTTCAGCAGAGCATCTTCATATTGAAACACATCACTAGTCGAAGGTACAGACTTGGAATAATAAGTAAAATCTCCCTCATGAGGGACTCTTAGGTTCTCAGCCCATTCTCATGAAGTAAAAGATACTTCCTGACCATTCACATATGAAACCATTCTGCTTTCTTCTTCCGAATTTTCAAAACAAACGAATTCGTAGAATTGTTTCACCAGTCCTGGATAATAAGGTCTATTGTTGTTCACGAAGCATTCTATCCAACCTTGTTCTTGTAAAACATTAAGAACATACGATTTTCTTTCCATCAGTCATTCTGCACACACATCTTTTTCAACAACAATCTCTCTCCTTGAGAGATGCGGGTTTATTGGATTCCTTGGAGCTACACTTCCACTTCCACTTCCATAAGAATTCGATACTTTCTGTCGTTTCGCTTGCGGATCATCACTCCCATCTATGACTTGGGGTCTCTTGATGCAGGCCATTACATATTGGATGTTAGGGTTCAGAAGAACAAGAGGTTTAGGTTTAGGAGAATTCGATCAGACAGGTTCACGGTGAGATTGAGTGAGTCTAGTTCGAGTTTTAATATCATTTAGGATTCATAAATCACATAAATCATAAATAAAATAAATAACGGTTCGATGAATCGGCTTTACATAATTATAAAACAGCGCATGATGTACCGGTAAAGTCTCTTAATGGTGAGGTCTTCTAACGGTGAGGTTTTCTAACGGTGTGGATTCTCTAACGGTGAGGTTTCCCTAACAGTGAGGTCTTCCTAACGGTGAGGATTTCTAACGGTGAGGATTCTCTAACGGTGATGTTTTCTAACGGTGAGGATAGGTTATCATTCCTAATTCATGTCTAATGAAACATAATCTTTCTGAACATAAAGTCATAGTGAAAATATCAGCTAATTGAAGTTCAGTGCCTATAAACTCAAGTGTTATATCACCTCTTTGATAATGATCTCTTAAAAAGTGGTGTCTAACATCAATATGTTTAGTTCTAGAGTGAGACAGAGGGTTCTTATAGATATTAATCGCACTAGTGTTGTCACAGTTGATTGAAACATGTTTAAAGTCAAATCCATAATCCAGTAGAGTGTGTTTCATCCACAGAATCTGTGCACAGCAACTACCAGCAGCGATGTATTCTGCTTCAGCAGTAGACAATGCAACTGAGTTCTGTTTCTTACTACACCATGATACTAGGGATTTTCCAAGTAAGTGACATGTTCCAGATGTGCTCTTCATATCTAACTTACAGCCAGAAAAAACAGCATCCAAATAACTTATTAAATCAAATGATTGTTCTTTTGGAAAAAACAAACCTAAATTCATAGTACGCTTAAGATATTTAAAAATTATTTTAACAGTCAGTAAGTGTGATTCTTTAGGATTAGCTTGAAATCTAGCACACATGCATACACTGAACATAATATCTGGTCGACTAGTAGTAAGAAAAAGTAAACTCCCAATCATACCTCTGTAATTAGTTTGATCAACTAGTTTCCCAGATTCAACAACATCCAATTTACAGGTGGTACTCATAGGTATATCACGTTCTTTAATACTATCCAAACCAAAAAGTTTTAACAAATATTTAGTATATTTACTTTGATTTAAAATAATACCAATTTTATTTTGAAAGATTTGAAAACCAAGAATATACTTAAGCTCTCCCATTAAGCTCATTTAAAACTCATTTTGCATAACTTCTGAAAAATCAGTACATAAAGAATTTTTAGAAGATCTAATAATAATATCATCAACATAGATTTTTACTATTAATACATCTTTTGAAATCCTTTTTATAAAAAGAGTGGGATCGGCTATTCCTCTTGTAAATCCTTTTGAAATAATAAAGTTTGAAATTCTTTCGTACCAAGCTCTTAGAGCTTGTTTTAAACCACATAAAGCTTTAGAAAGTTTAAAAACATGATTTTGAAAATGAGGATTTGAAAAACCAGGTGGTTGTTCTAAAAAAACATCTTCAACAATAAAACCATTTAGAAAATCACTTTTCACATCCATTTGATATAACTTAAAATTCAGATGTGATGCATAGGTAAGTAAGATCCTAATAGACTCTAATCTAGCTACAGGTGCAAAGGTTTCCTCATAGTCAATCCCTTCTTCTTGATTGTAACCTTGTGCAACTAGCCTAGCTTTGTTTCTAATGATGTTTCCAGATTCATCAACTTTGTTTCTAAACACCCATTTTGTGCCTATGGTGATAGTGTCCTTAGGTCTTTCTACTAATTTCCAGACTTTGTTTCTTTCAAATTGATTTAGTTCTTCTTGCATAGCCATTACCCAAAATTCATCATTGATAGCATCATTGACATTTTTAGGTTCTAACTTTGAAAGAAAAGCTTGATGTTCAACCTGATTTCTTAGAGAAGCTCTAGTCTATGTTCCTCAATCTATATTTCCTACAATAGCATCTAGAGGAGGGTTCTTTAGAATCTTAGTTGGTCTAGAAAAGGTAGGGCTCGAGATTTCAGGTTCATCTACAGGTTGAGGTTCAACAGAAGCAGGGTCTGGAAAATTTCTAGAACTGGATGTTTTAACTACAGGTCCACTGTTTTTATCATTAAGGTTCAAACCAGAGAGATCATCTTCAAGATTTTCAAGAGAGGTCTTAGGTTCATGTGGATCAGTTTCATCAAATTTGATGCGAACAGATTCTTCCACACATTTGGTTTTCTTATTAAAAACTCTATAGGCTTTACTGGAAGTAGAGTAACCTAGGAAAATTCCTTCATCACTCTTGGATGCAAATTTGTCAAGATTGTCTTTAGTATTAAGAATAAAGACTTTGTAGCCAAAAACTTTAATGTAGTTAACCTTAGGTTTCCTATGGTTCCACAACTCATAAGGAGTCCTCTTAAGAACGGGTCTAATAAAGACTCTATTAATAACATAACAAGCTTTAATTACAGCTTCAGCCCAAAAATAAATTGGTATGTCATACACATTAAGCATAGTTCTAGCAATTTCTTGCAGGGTTCTATTTCTTCTTTTTACTACACCATTTTGTTGAGGTGTCCTAGGGGCAGAGAAATTGTGACTATAGCCATTGTGTGAGCAGTAGGATTCGAACTCATGATTTTCAAACTCACGACCATGATCACTTCTTTGATTTTTAATCTTAAGTCCACTAAGGTTTTCTACAGACTTGGACTATTTTATAATGCAAGAACAGGCTTCACTTTTGTGAGCTAGAAAATATACCCAAGTATATCTTGAAAGGTTATCTACAAGAACATAGTCATAGTGCTTCCCATTTAAACTAGAAACTCTAGTTGGTCCAAAAAAATCCATGTGAACCAACTCGAGAGGTTGAGAAGTTGGCACTTCTTTCTTTGATTTAAAAGAAACTTTATGTTGCTTTTCCTTTTGACGGGGATTACAAACTTTGTCTGCTAGAAATTCAAGTTTGGGTAGGTGTCTAACTATGTTCTTCCTAGCAAGTTTTCTAAGTGAATGCACATTGTAGTGTCCTAATCCTCTGTGCCAAAGCCAAGACTCTTTATGAAAAGCATTTAAACAAGTAATATTTTGCTTAGCTAAAGAATTTCAATCAACAACATAAATGTTTTCATTTCTTAAAGAAGAAAACACTAATGTATTTTTAAAATTAAAAACATTTCAAGAATAATTTTAAAATTTAACATAAAAACCATCATCACATAACTGATAAATACTTAAAAAATTGTATTTAAGTCTATCAAAAAATAAAACTTTAGAAATTAATAATGAGTCGGTGTTCACAATCTGGCCTAAGCCGATGATTTTTCCTTTTGAGTTATCACCAAACGTGACAAACCCTCCATCAACTCTGACTAATCTTTTAAAGCATGATAAGTCTCCTGAAATATGTCTTGAACATCCGCTGTCCAAGTACCAAGGCTTTCTACAGGAGCTCATTAAGCAGGTTTCCTACAAAACAGATTTAAACAGGAAATGATTTTGGTACCCAGATTTTCTTGGGTCCAGACAGGTTATCCAATAACACTTTGGGTACCCATATTTGTCTAATGGGTCTCATAAAATTTCTAAAATCAACGGATTTTGAAAGATAAACCTTATTAGATCCATAACTATGAATATAACTAGTTGAATCATATGAAGTTACAAGGCTAGCTACATTCTGTCCAGATTTAGGAATTAATCCAGTTTGGGTAATTTTTCTTTGTCCAGGTTGGTATCCTATGCCAGTAGTGTATCTAGGTGCTATTTGCTTACCTAGCATTTTAGTAACAGTATCTTTACAATTGGTAAATTTCTCTATGTCTTTCTTGAGTTGATCATTAGATAATTTTAGTTCTGTATTCTCTTTAAGAAACTGAGCATTCTTTTCTACTTCAATATCCAGATCAGATTTATGTTTAATAGTTAAAGCATATTGTTTCTCTAAACCTTTGTATTTTTCTTTCAACTCATTACAGGTTTCTTCTAACATATCACAATATTCAAACAGTTCATATTTAGACATGTTATCACATTCAGAATCTTCTCCAGAATAATACGAATTAGAAGCAGGAGTTTCTGAAGTTACCTCAGAAGTGTTTGTCATAAAACACATGTTCTCCTTGTTTCTGTGTTCAGTTTCAAAAACTTCAGATTCAATAGAACTGTCCTCAGAAGCACTCCAAGTGGCCTGCATGGAATTCTTGTACTTGTTATCCTTGTATTCATTCTTCTTCTTGTATTTCATCTTTGGACAGTCTGCTTTTATGTGTCCCTTCCTTCTGCACTCATAGCATACAACTTCATCTGATTTGTCAGATTTCTTCCAATCCTTTTTCCAATGTCCCTTGTTGTCATAATTGCCTTTGTAGTTTGACTTTCTGAAAAACTTCTTCTTCCTATATAACTTTTTAAATCTTCTGGCAATGTGATCCATCTCAGCATCACTATCAAAATCACTCTCACTATCTTCACAGCTTGAACTTTCATTGATAGCTTGAAGCTTTTCCTTATCCTTATTCTTTGAGGTTGTAGTTTTGAAGGCAACATATTTTCTTCTAGGTTCATCATCTTCTTCTTTGTTTACTTTGAGTTCCTCTTCATACATCATTAGTTTTCCAATTAGTTCTTTGACTCGAATTTCTCCAATGTCACATGATTCTCTAATGGAGACAGAGGTTCCTCTCCATCTTTCAGGTAGACATCTCAAAATTCTCATGATTTGTTCTTTTGATGGAACATCCTTTCCCAGAGAAGTCATTGTGTTGACAATTTCGTTGAACCTGAGATACATATCAGAAATGGGTTCATCAGGCTTCATCTTAAAATTATCATACTTAATAGTATAAGTATTCAATCTCATTTCCTTAACATTAGTTGTTCCTTCATGAGAAACAGCTAAGGTATCCCAAATTTCATAACCAGTTTTACAGGAAGATATTCTATTAAATTCTTCATCTCCTAGAGCACAGTACAAAGCATTCATAGATTTACAATTATTATTGTAGGTAGTCTTAGTATCTTCATTTCAATTAGTTCTAACAATAGTAGGAATTTTATATTCTGATTATATAGCAGTCCAAATATCAAAACCCATGCTCTCCAAATGAATTTTCATCTTGATTTTCCACTGAGCATAGTTAGTGCCATTGAAAAATGGTGGTCTATAGGTATCAACACCTTCAAGTCTATTATCCATGATAGCTAACTATAAGCAAAGATTTTAAAGAGATAAAAATTTAGAAATAAAAGAAATTTTAAGAACTTTAAAATAAAACTAAAATCACAGTTGAAAAACAGAGTACAAAATATTTTAAACAACCTCTGATACCAAATGTTGGTCAGAGTGGATACTCAAGAGGGGGGTGAATTGAGTTCCAATTAAAATTTCTGTTTTAAAAGCTTTGTCTTAAAAACCCCCAAATAAAATAATGAATTAAACTGTAGTGAATTTATATCAAAGTGAGGGTTCGGTTGGGTTCTCAAGGGATTGATTATTTCACAGTTAATCAAAACAGAAAGGTTGATTAACTTTTTAAACCAACTTACTGATTTTCAACTGATATAAACACTTGAGAATTTAATTATCAAAGTGACTTTAAAATAGTTTTGGTTTTAAAGAGATTAGCAGCGGAATAAAAGAATAACTTTGAAAGATATAGCGCAGCAAATATAACCAAGAGGTTCAGTCTCAAGATGAGACTTAGTCCTATCAAAACATTATATAAAAGTGATCCACACCCTGGATCGGGGATTACAACAGTATACAACTGTCCAGGTCCAAGACCTCTACCACTGTTATTTGTGAAAAAAAAAAGACAACAGCAACCAGCTGTCCATGTCACACGACCTCTACCACTATCCTAGTGGGAAATAAAAGATGTAAGAGTATTGAGTGAGGATTTACAAATCCTCCAGTTAGAGTACAGAAGACAGTGTGTGTGAAGAAATGCAGTAGATAACACACACTGCTCAATATGTAAAAAGATAAATCATAGAGAAAATATTTAGAGTTTAGAAATAGCTCTAAAGATTGTCGTGCAATTCTGGACTCCTTTGATTGATCAGAATTTGCTCTGAGTCCTCTTCTGGTTTTTGTCTGGAAAACAGAGTATCTTCTGTTTTCTTGACTTCCAGGTGTAGAGACAGTCGATGAAGCTCTTGTGTTATGTTCTCATTCTCAGATCTTCACTGGTATGCAGTAATGAGTTCTTCGTGTCAGTTCTGTCGTCTCTTTTCATTCACGCTCTATTGTTCTTTCAGCACACCTTTGTGTTTTTGTATGTCTCGTGTATTCGTCTTTGTCTCTCACCTTGTGGTTTGTCTCTTGTATTCGTCTATTCATGCTCTTTTGTAGTGGAATCCTTCCTTTAGTTAAACCACGTGCTCCCGCAAAAGATGATTTACTTTTTGCAGGTACGAGGTACGGTTCTCTGACATCCAACAGCACACATTAAATAAATGTCAGTGTATTAAAATATACCTGATATGACTGTTGGTTAGATTAAATAATGATAACGAAATTAAAGCAGTGTCGGGTTCTGTCTCTGAAGCGGTAGCTCTTGATATCGGTGGACTTGTGTTACAGTGGGTGTCTATAGGTCTGAGTATCGGTAGACATTTGTAACGGTACACGTGTCTGTCGGTAGACTTGATCACATCAGTAGCAGTGGACTTGTAACGGTAACTGTGGTTATGCCTTTACCAGTAGCGGTAACTCTCTATCGGTAGTTGTGGCTCTTCCTTGTAATGGTAGCGATAGCTTTCTATTGGTAGACTTTTCATAATGGTGGACTTCAGCATATCGGTAGCTCTGTATCGGTAGCTGTCGACTTCGATGTAGCGGTAGGCTTGAGTATCGGTGAGCTTGTAACTATAACTCTATCTGTAGATTTTATGTACCTTATCGGTAGACTTTGATGTAGCGGTGATCTTTGAGTACCGGTGAACATGATGTATCGTTGAACTCTGTATCGGTATCTCTATTCGATATCGGTAGCTCTAATCCATAACGGTGGATACTGTTCTGTATCGGTAGATAGTGTGTAATGGTAGCTAAAAACTGTTTGAGCATTCACTTGGCAGAATGAGTTAAGTCATAGTAAACATATATCTGATAATTCAAAAGACTTAATTTAAGCATAATGAATGTAACAACATATATTAAAGTATATTTGGAATGTTTTAAGCATAATCAAGATATAAAGAAAGAATGGTTGGGACTATCAAAACACAATAAATCCACTTAATTCCAGAGGGTTCAACACAAAGGATATGATGAGGTCTAAATATAACCATCCAACAAGATTTATACATGTTTAATGTTAAATCATTGCATTATCATTTGGTTTTACCTATAAATAAACATGTTTCAATCTCATCTGGGATATTTTTTTAATCTTTTTATTATCCATTATGACAAAAAAAAGAAAGGAGACTAATTAAAAAATCCGGACACGTAGATTATAAGATTGGAATCCATTTTATCAATTTCCATATCAAAATTTAAAATATATTTTTTTCAAAAAATCATTTAATTTTAACTGAAAATTAGTTTTCTAGAAAACACAATTTATCATAAGTATACAAAATATTTATTCCAAAATTAATATAAAATTAATTTCAATTACTATAATTAAATTATTAATAATATAAATGATTTAATTTTAATATTAAAATAATTATAAACTAAAATTTAATTTTTATAATGATTTCAATGAATGGAATGTTTTTAATATAATTAGTATTTTCTACTATTTATAAACAATTATTCTTTTTTGAAAATTTTAAAAAATACATTGTCAGATTATTTTGATACATTAATTTTAAAAATTATGTTTTATTTCCTATTAAATTTTCTAATATTTGAAAAAACAATTATATTTGTATCCCACAAAAATAAATAAAAACCCATTTTTTGGGAAATTTTATTATAAATAAAATTAATGAATTTATTAAAAATTGAGTACTTATGTATTTTATTTACTTAAAACGTCTATAAATATTTTTAAAATATATTAATTAATATTTATACCGCCAATTTAATGGCATGAATATACCAATAAATTACACTAATTAAAAGAGAAAAATATAATAAAATATTAGGTGTTAGAGTATCCCCCCATTAAAATGAATTTTACCCTTGAAATTACATCACTCTCATACAAAAAATTTGAATATTTTTTTTTCTCACATCCACATGTTCTAATGTTGATTCTTTAAAAAATTTATTCCTCAATAGAACATTAACCAGCTGAGAATCCTTGTTCCATAAAACATTAACTATATGATCAAACATTTACACTACTAGTTTTTCATAGGTAAGATAATACTCCAACAATATGAACATTGAGTCTAGTATAACTAGTGGATCAAATATTTAATTCCCCAAGAAGAAAAAAATAACACATCATAAAATTCATGGGGTGTTTGTCGAAGCACCAAGTGACAAGCTACCATCCCTATTCGATAAATAATATTGAGTGGAAAAATATACCTAGGGTTAAAATTTCTATTTTTGGAAATCCCATAACCTTATTCCATTATGAAATATTTAGGAGGACAGTTTCGCCAATATTTAATAACAAAATTCATCAATGGATATTTTTAGAACATTTATGATGTCTATGAGCTTCCGTAATGTGTTGTTAAAGAGATCTTACTTTCTATGAAATTTACTCAGTATGCTCGGGTTTTAATAAGTTTATTTATCCTAAATCAACATATAAATTTTTATTTATACACTTCTTTCCATATAGGGATTTATAAGGATCCATCTGAATGCTCAATTGGAAGTTATCATTGTAAGAGAACTCGACCCGAGGAATGTGTTGATCTCTTAAACCATTGATATCCATAGAATGTGATCTCAATATATTCTCAAGGGTTTGAATGGTTCTCTTAGATTTACTATATTTCTGCGAAAAATATACAGTTCTAAAACTCATCTGTATATTCAGAGTCATTTCTAGACATAATCAGAACATTAAAGAAACCATAAATCTTGATCAGGCACAATGTAATATTGTAATCCATGCATCATTAACACTTCTTTAATGTATATTTTATCAAGTATATCAGGTTAAAAATCTTCTCTGACAAAAAGGAAAGTGTTAAAAATGTTTAATGTGATTGGTTAGAACCCAAATATAGTTATGGACCCTATATTTTTTGTGTACTCTTATGAAATATTATATGGAGATGTTTTCCCTTTTCATTTTTGTTATGGGTAATTCTTATAAGATCCACTTAGAATTTTAACACTCAAACTTAATTTTCATTCATACTAACCAATAAAATATATATTTCACAATATATATTTTTCATTTCTACCCACAATAAATAAAATTTATGACCTCTATATGTCTTCATACACTGATGATGAATAGAAAATGAGGAACTGTGAACATCATACAATAACTCCTTCAACATGTATAATATTGACTAGAAAAAATAATGGTTCCTAAAATTTACCATTTAATTATAATTGATATTTATCATAGGAATATTTCTCACCAAATTTGGATGATATACATCTTACTATCATGATACTTTAATAGATACCTAGATAGATGATTGAAAACTAATTTTACAAAGAAATTAATTTCTCCCTTATTTGATGATTTTTAGATCCATCCATTGAAAATACAATAATATTGGATATTTTGTAATCATCATCATATATAAGGAAGCATGATAATTTGTAAATAATTAATCATCTAAAATGTTCATTTTCTTGGGGTGGTAATGTAATTATCATTCATAATACATAATCATCTCCAACTATTCTTTCAAGGTTAATATATACTTTAGTAATTTTTGACCAGTATATATTACATTCAATTATACATACAAATAATTATTGCATATATTAAATGAAAAAAATAACACATCTAACTCTAAATCATGATTTGGGTCATTGTTTTTATGAAACACTAATTTTCATGAGAAATAATCTATAATTGTATCATAATACATGAGGATGCATCCTAATCCCTTTTTTAATGCATAACTATGGATCAAAAAAACTTCTATGTTATAGTGGATGTATGACCATTTTCACTTACTAACATTCTCTTCAATTACATGTTATTTTATTCACATTTATTTTCCCAACGGAACTATCCTCCCTTGTGAGTTAAAATGGAGATTGGATTAGATAGTCATGATAAACTCTACACAATGCATCTATAATATCCTAAAAAATCAAGAATACTATAGGTCTTAGTTACTATGGTTTTTCAATAAAATTGTTCAATAATTTATATATTTAATGGATCCACATATGTACCCTTTCTTGAGATTTTATGACCCCAAAATAAAACATTCTTCCACCAAAATTCATACGTAGTACATTTTGTATATTGATTATCCTTCCTTACTATATTCAAAAAAATTACCATGTGAATTTCATGATCTTCCATCTTCATTAAATATTTATGAATGTAATTAAAAATTACTTCCATATACTGATAAAGTTAATCTCTAAAGTCTATGTTCATTAAATCCATGATGATAATAGAGGAATTTGTAAGACCAAATTCCACCACTATAGATTTATATTGTTCATACCTTATATATAATATTTTTCGTAGTTACATCCCCTTTAATGTCCCTCAATTGATGATATCTTGAACAAATTTTTGTCATTGAAAAGTTTTGGGATCCAAATTTTTTTTATAAAAAAGTCATTAATAGAGGGAAGAAGACACTTATTCATGATTTTTGTCTTGTTTTGTTCTGGAAAATCAGTTATGAGTTTCATTAATAATTATTTATTTCTAATGAAACAAATTGGTTCTTTGCATGGTGATTAACTTTTTATAATGAATCCTGTGTCAATATTCTCAGGGAGTTTCTTCTTAAATTATTGAAACTCAATCAAGGTCATACTATATGGATTGTTTGAAATAGTTGTATCACCATGTATGAGTTCCATTGAAAATACAACTTCCTTAATTAGGGATAGACTTTAAAACTCATATGGAAGGATACTGACATACTCCCATAAAAAATACATATCATTAATATTGTATTCCCATCTATTTGAGAAGAAATAAGCTTTTAAATAAGAAACATAACCCGTATAATGGATTGTATTTCAATCAGACATTTGTATTTATTACAATGAGAGATGGTCAAAGTATTTTTAGTATATTTAATGTGAAATCCATTATTTGGTAATTAGTTTATGTTTTCTATAAATGAATCCAATCTATACCTAATATAACATCAATTTCCACTATATAAATAATAATTATATTTCATGAAAGAAAATTCCCACAATATTTTGTTAGGAAAAAATCATAGACATAATAGGAAGTCGTCATACCCTTAGGGGGTTTCACTACAAATTCAACATCTAATCATTTAGGTGGTATCTTTATGACCTTAAAAAATATTCAAATATAAATGTGTAAGTTGATATAGAGTCAAATATGACATTATCCTTTTTATAGTAGATGGTAAGTGTACCCTTCAATATTTTTTGTATCTCTCCCAAATAGTAGTGATCATATTAAATTTCACCTCATCCCTATGTTTGAGAGTTTTATAATGTTATTCATTTTCATTACCCGTTTTATTTGAGTATTAGTTAGCATAATTATCATCATCCTTGCATTTCATACACTAGAGTGTCGGTGGAACATTTTGTGGAGTTTCTCTATATTGATGTATTTAGATAAAATCTTCTCATCAATTAATCATTAAATTTTTGATGAACTTCCTTTCGAAACATAAAACATTTACCCGGCTTCAGGAGAAAATTTACACTATGTTTTATTCCATAAATTAAGTATAAAAGAATTCTCATCTTCTTCTCTTCGTGGTTTTTAGAATTTAATTCAAATTACATATATCTTTTCTTATCAAAACAAAGAGATTATGGTTAAATCCAATATCTTTTCCACCATGATAGAAAACTAAACAATTTATTCATAACTACTAAATTTCCATACTGTTAACACCATTCCAAAACATGGATTTAATCCATTGAAGAATTGATCTACCCTATATTCAGGATGGATAATTACAATAGGGTCATAAATGAAAATTCATGTAAACTTTTCCTCATATATAAAAATATATTTAACATAATTCTAATTAATTTCAACAAATTCATTCTCCATTTTCAAATGAAGGATACAAGGAATGTAATAAAGGAAAATTAATCACCTAGATTAATCCCATTACAGTGAGTAAAATTATTCAGGTTTCCTCATGTTCTTGATATGATTCCACTATTTAGTTTCTTCTCCTTCCAAAATATATACATCTAAAATAGTTTTTTCATTTTCTAGACACTTTAGGCAAAAATTAATTTATTTCAATGGCATTGATACATTTCCCAATTACTATTTTCTCATAAAACCCGCACAATGAATCAGAATGTTTCCCCATAAGGAAATACATATAAAATTGTTATATCCTTTTCTCAATAATAAGATCAACAGGATACATAGCTTCATAATGTTGTGTAATCAGAGAAAAATAATTATATTCCCCCTCGCATAATATTTTTTTTCTCAGTATCAAAATCATTTCATTATTTGTCACATTTAGCATTAACATGGTTCTTTAAATTTCTGGCCATTGATTAAAACCAAAAGGCATAGTGTGAGTAACAATAATAAAAATGATTAACCACATAATCATGAATAATCATATATTGAATTTATAAATCATGACACCTAATCTTCGATATATGACATGTAACATTCTGTTACCAATCACTTAGGTACATATCTTACCTCATTTTGGTTTTCCTTTTCACATTATATGTATAGGGCTGAGAATGAATTGGGAGGATAACCTAAAATGCTAAAGTCATTGATTTTTTGGAATCCCATATTTAAATGGTATTTTCTATAGGTTATAGGATGATATAATTATTTATTACTAGGTTACAAAATGTGTAAGTGTTGTTGGGTGCATGTCGTGAAAGGGGCTCATGTTGGGAATGGTTACACGATGTGAAGATATGTTTCAAGTAGTGATTTTTTTCAATAATGGATATTTAATTAGAGGAAACATATTTCTCGTTGTAGTTAAACATCATGGATTTCATGAAGTTTAAAGTAATTACATGTTGTGTAATTCCTTAAGGAGGGAAATTTTAGGGAGATGTTCGGGCTTTAGATTCCCATCTGTTAAATTTTCACTTTTTCTCTCGAACCAAAGCTACTCTCCAGTGATTTTTAGAGATATTTTTTCTTCCATATCAATTCATTCAAAATTATCTCTTCATTTCATTAGAGATTCATCTCTCTTGGTAGTTGATATTTCTATTTTTTTCATTTCCACTGATCACAGTTTCACCCTTGGGTAGTATTTGTAGATGTGGTGATCTGAATTCATTTTTCTTCTTTTCTTCTTCAAAGATCCATGGTGTTATCTCATTCTGGAGGTTGTTACATTATTTTTTTTGGTATGGTAGTTGTTCTATCTTGAGGTATATGGGCTTATTCCATTCTAATAACCCTTTGTTTTCTAAATTGTATTAATATTATGATGTGGATTGTATTTTAGGATCTTTATTGGTGTTTTAGGGTTTTTTCATTGGTGGATCCCATTGTAGGTGTGTACGGACCATGTTTTGAGGTAGGTGGTCCCGTCTCTAGTTTTTTTTATAAACAATATTTTTATATTTTTATAAATTGATTTATAAATAAATTGATATGAAATGGTATGATTGTTTGGGTGTTTTGTAATGAGATTTTGAATAAAAGTGGCTTTTCATTGGATTTTGATAAATTGAAAGAGAAGGGTAATTTTCGAATCATTGAATGATTTTTAGAAAGGAGTGGGTATGGTTACCCAATTAAAGGTTGAATTTATTTTTGGTTCTTAATGGATTGGAAAAACATTGAGATGGTAATGAAAATTAGCACATGGGTTACATTGGGTACTAGGTGGAAGGTTTTTCTTGAGGCCATCATATACTATGGGGGTTCCCTTTCTGGGGGTTCCTAATGTCATAGAGTGTATATTATTTTCTCTTTTTTTTATATGTTATTGGGGTTTCAAACAATTGGGTGTATCCTTGGCCCTAGAGTGTAGATAATTTTTTTGGGTACCATATTACATTGTTCATATACTTTTGGGTATGAGTAGTCTAATACCTGACATGTTGCATTCCTTGGTACTTTGATTTCTGTGATGATACTTTTATTTTTTATTTCATGGATTTTTACTATTTTACCATTGATATTCATATTTTTTATTGTCAATTATGATATGGGAAATGTTATTTTAAATTCATATACCTTCTTTTTTTAGAACTCTGATAATGATGAAATCTTAATAATCGTTACTATCAAACTGCTTTACTAATTTTCATGTAATGTTTTATATAAAAATATCATAAAATAATTTTTATACATATAATTTTTATGGAAAATTTGGGTGGATCATATTGGGTCTATTAGCTCACACCCATCATGCCTCTTCAGTGGTATATAAAACATTGTATGTATTCTAATGTAGGTAAAGACAAGGTGTCATAGTGAGGTATCGAGGTTTCCAGTCATCTGGGTTGGGTAACTGATGGTGAGATGGTGGGAGTTCATCTATTCCACCAAATTGAGTAGCATTTTGGTTCTTTTATTTCCATCTAGACCTGTCTCTTGGAGTTCATTGCTACTTTTATAGTTTCTTGTTTCAATTTTCATTGTTACAGTAAAGGATTATTTTTTCCATTATTCATTTTTTACTTTGTGTATATATATGCAATGTGTTTTTCTATATTGGGAGAAATATTCCCTCTAGTTTTTGTTTTATAGTAGAGTTCTTGTCTTTTTCCATTGGGGACCGCGAATTCCCTTCGGTTATGTGACAGATAGGGTTCTGTGTCTTTTTTGATGGAAACATTTTTTAGTTCATTACAATTTGGTATCATAGGAGGTATATACTCAACATTCCTTGTCTTTCGATGCCTATTATATTAAAGATTTTATTTTCAAGACCTGAGATGAATGATGGGAAAAGTGTCTGGCTGGCTCTTATCGTGATGAGACTCATGTTTCCATGGGATGTTGGGATATGTACCTATAGTGTTGGATTTTTTTTTATTTCTATTTTTAATCTTAAGGAATTTCTATTTTGAACTGTGATTTACTATTTTATGTGATCGTTCCTTCTATTTTTTTGTGCAGTAGTACATATCCAAGATGTCAACAGTGAGTTCTGTAGGAGGGTTTTGTTGATGCTACTCGAGGGAATCCACCAATAGATTAAAATCTCATCAATAATATCATATGAGAAGCTTTTTCTTTTGATCAGTATGTACCATGGGTTTATATTGCAGTTTTTGAGGTGCATCCATGAGTTGGAGGAGAGGGAGATTGATCATGGAAATTCATTCATGAGAATTAACCGTTCATTAAAGGAATGAATGAACCTTAAGAGTTATTGGACTAGATGCATAGGCTCAACCAAATAATTGACATCATTAAAAAACCTATGAATATTAGGATAATGTTTGTAGAATTTAGGATTGAGGGTCCTATAAGAGATGTTGGGATTCTATGGTCCAGGTAGACAAACACATATATTTGGATTAAAAGGGATTCAAACCCCTATTCTTTCAATTGGTTTGTCCAAATTCACATATGCTGGAAAAGTTTCTATAGTTTTGGTCTTTACAATCAAGATATCATTTAGTGTCGGCAAATACCAACTAGAATTCTAAGCTTGTCCTTTTATTCTCTGGATGTGGAAAATAATGACCAGCTGAAGGATCATAAATACATGCTGGTTTTGCAACCAGATATCTGATAGCATGTATTTATGTTGAATATTTATACCTACACAGAGATGGTAGATAGAGTTATGATGAAAGAGATAGATATGGCAGGCAAGGTTGGTTTCCCCACCCCTTCTCTTCCATTTAGTGGTAGTTTCAATGGTGTGAAAGGGATGAAGGGGAAGAAGAAGGATCATCGTATAAGTGGTGGTGGTGGTTCTGAGCAGTGATCCTCTTCTGCACAATTGGTTACAACTAGAAGTGGACTTCTAAAATGCTATCAGTGTGTCATGTTTGGCCACTCCAGAAATTTTTTCCCTATCCAATAAGGACGTTCAACAAATGTGAACATTTTGGTCATTTAAAATGAATATTTAGGTCTATAAATATGCCTTATAATGTTTAGGGTTTGTCACATACATAATTATATTGCAGTATAGTCAGAAGCTTTAAAGGATATAGGGCTCTAGCCATTTGCCTCATGATTGATTCACCTTCACATTGTAGAACAGTGTCAAGTGAAAGTCAATGCAGGTCCGAAAATAGTTATAGGTATTGTAATTACTGCATCTTCTGTAGAAATTTCTTAATTTGACACCGGTGCCTCCCACACATTTATATCTACACATTTTGTTTATATTTTTAAACATCCAATTAAACTTATGCCCTTTTTAATGGAGTTAGAAACAACTCCTATCAAGTGAATAGATAAGGGGTTTCGGTGACATTCTTATTAATTAACGATTGCAAATAAGGATGTAGTCTTGTATTTTATCATTCTTTATCTAGATCTATTTGATTTCGTTGTTGGTATGGATTGACATGTCACTCATCGAGATAAGGTTGGTTTTTATCCCTGATGTGTTTCTATTATTACTTTTTATGGGAGATCTCATGTATTTCAGGGGGAGTATAACACATGGTCTACTTGTATAGGACCATCCTACCCAGAGCATGGTAGTTTTTTTTCCTACTATTGGAATTGATATCAATGAAATCTATTATGTTATTCATCTTATCATTTTTGTGTGGGATTTTTCTATTTTTTCACAATATGAATTCATTAGTCTTCCTCCAAAGAGAGAGGTAGAGTATATGATTGACCTAGTTCCAAGTACGTTGTCAATATTGATACCTTCTTATCATATGGAACCAATGGAGTAGAAACATCTCACAATTTAGTTGTATGACCTATTGGAAAATGTTTCATTCATCCTGTCATTTCACATTGGTCAACCCCTATGCTCTTTTCCAATAAGGAAGATGTTTCACATTGATCATGTGTGTACTATCAGAAGTCGAACCAGGTAACATTTATGAATAAATATCTTTTCCCACATGTGGATTATTTATTTGATTAGTTAAAGGGAGGAAAGATTTTTTCAAGGATTGATCTTCGGTCAGGTTACCATCATCTTTGAGTTTGGTATTCTAATATAACAAAAATAGATTTCAAGACTGGGTATGGCCATTACAGATATCATCCTATTAATTTTGGTCTGACTAACAGACCTACTATTTTTACAGATTTGATGAATCATATATTCCATAAATATCTTGACACTTTTTTGTTAGTCTTCATGGATGATATTCTTTTTTATTCAAAATCTTAATGTGATCATGACCACCATCTAAGTTAAGTTCTGGAAATTATGAGATGTCACTATTTATTTTTAAAGATTTAAAAATTTAATTAATCGATTCATGAAGTGAAGTTATTATGGAACAGGATTTATATACATAGCGTATTAGTTGGTCCTAATAAGGTGATCGTTTGTCTGGTCATAGAAGGAACCAAAAAATGTCTTTGAGATATGGAGCTTCCTTGGTCTTCATGGATACTATCGATAGTTTCGTAAGGATTTCTCTAAGATGTCATCACCTTTAACATCTATTACTAAGAATATGGTAAAATTAAGATGACGTGTAAAGTGTCAGTCTTTTTTTTATGAACTGAAGTGACTTCTTTAATCAACTCTTATTATGATATAACTTAATCCAGATAGGGGGTACATGGTGTTTTTTGATTCTTATGGTGCTAGTTAAGGATTTTTTTTCTTATGAAAACAACCATGTGGTAGGTTATGTCTCCTTTTAGCTTCGACCTCATTAAAAGAACTATCAATGCCATGATTTAGATATTTCTACAAATATGAATGAATTTAAATTTTGGCTACACTATATTTTTATGGAGAGGTTTATGGTCTTTTTTTATCATAAGATTTTG
This sequence comes from Viscum album, assembly GCA_963277665.1. Taxonomy (NCBI): domain Eukaryota; kingdom Viridiplantae; phylum Streptophyta; class Magnoliopsida; order Santalales; family Viscaceae; genus Viscum; species Viscum album. Next base: position 1,145,172,444 of record OY728121.1, on the reverse strand, counting down.
AGTTATATGTTTTCTCAATAATATGTGAATATCATATAGAGATGATGGTTTGAATGAATTCAGACATTTGACTTTGATATCCCCTACAGCTCAGGGAAGGTAAATGTTGTTTTTGACACTCTTAGTAGAAAATTACCATCACAGGCTATTCTGGAATTAATGATGGAGTGGAACCTTGTGGGTATTTCTATTAGTTTCATGTGGATTCTGAGGAGAATAATTCTAGTATGGTTCTGACTAGTGTTTTGTTATCATCATCTCTATGGGTGTCTATTTTTCAGACATAGAAATAGGACGATGAGTTTAGTTAAATTTGATAAATGATTTATGGTTTCTTTCTATTTGGTCTCTTTCATCAAATGGTATACTCTACTTTGGAAAGAGGGTTATCATCACATCATTTTTAAGGAGTTTAGTCCTTTTTAATTATAACATATTTCAATGGTTCCTTCATCCATGAATTTTGAAGATGTATTATGGCATGAGAAGATGATTCCGGTGGATGGGTATGAAGAATGATATTGTAGATTATGTGTCACATTATTACACCTCCCAATAGATAACATCAATGCACTTTAAAACCACCTTTTTCTCTTCAAAATCTTATGTTTCAGGTCTATAAATGGGATGAGGTATACTTGTATATTTTTTTTTGGGATTTCCATGGACAGCACAAGGTTGAAGAAATGGGTAAGTTGTATGTAGTTCCCCGACCCCAAAATCCTGGAGCCGATGGATTATTTTGATACATTGGAATGATTACAAGGAACCATATTCCTAAGGACCAATCAGTTTAGCAGTCTTGGAAAATAGATTACATAAATTAACATTAAATTACACATTAGAAAATTAAACACAACCTAAATTATCCTTTGATAACTCCATTAATCCCCTAGCTTAACCCTTCATGTCAATCATAATACTTTTCATGGAATCCTGGGTAAACAAAACATAAGTAAGGGGTGAGCTCAGATGATCATTTTGGGTAAATAAATTAGAGAAATCTATAAACTTTTAAGGCTAGATGTGTAATAAAAACAATAGATTTTAAAACATAAACATGAATATAATATAGAGAAAATAAATCAAACATTACCATATAAACATGAAAATGGATATTCTACTATTCGAATAATCACATGTAATAATTAATTTTATAATGAGGGAATGCTTAACGCTAGACAACGTTACGAAATAGTCATGGCCTCGTTCCAATACTACATATAAATTTTTTTTTCCAGGCCTTGTGCCAAGACACTAGTTTGTCTCATGTGACTTGTCGATGCATCGAGGAGCTATAATGGGCTCCACCTATCACTTACAAGGTCCACTACATTCCTCATATGAAAATTTTGAACCATAACATAAACATGCGTATTAAAACTATCATATGAAATTCAAATACTTCAACAATAAACCATAAAGGGTATAAAAATATCACATCCATAGTAAAAAATATCATAACCCATTCAATACAATATGGAATATTGTATTATAATAAATCAACCATAATAATGAATAATATCCAGTAAAGGATGCTGACACAGTTGAAAATGATCAGTAAAACTTTATGAGAGAAATTTATCTTTCATGAAATCATTAAAAAGTAAAACATTTATAAAGGAAGTCATTTAAAAGTTATTTTTTAATCACACTGTCCCATACCACTTTGAATCTTTTGAAAGGGATTAAAATTTTAAAACAATCAGGTCCATATAAATAAATCCTTAAAACTGTTTTGAAAATTAGGACATTAATGAGAATGATTTAAAAGAATAAATATTTAAAACATTAAATATGATGTTTTAGTTAAATAGTACATTAAAAGAATAATTTTCAAATATATATTATAAAAAAAGGACATCGATAATCAATATGTCCCAAAAATTACTTACATATAAACAATCTCGGATAATAATGATATTGAGGAATTAACCCTTACCTTGCACTTTCCTTTGTTCAAGGTTACGTTTAACCTCCTGTATAATGACCATAATATGTTATTAAATTATATGAGAACCATATTAATATTTATGATATGTTATATGATTCATTTATTACTTTATACAACCCATTTAATAATAATTTCCATGTTAAAGTAACATTTGGGTAATAATCACTTTCTTTATCGGACGTGTTTTAACTTGTTATTCTTGATCGTATCACCTATATAATGATATAAATACTTCTATAATATAACACATGATTTATATATCATATATATTTATAATTTAAATATTTATAATAGATAGATATATGAAATGTAATACACCGTTTATGGAGACGGTATGTCATACGTACGCGTAAACACTGTTTCTGTTTGCATATCATATTTAATGGAAGTAAGTTAATGAGATAAATGTAAATAAATAAATATACATAAATATATATATCCATTAGAATTATTATTTCATATATTACATATTTATTTATAATATGTATTTTTCTAAATATCATTGATTGGTGAACGTGGAGATTAATCTCTTCGCGTCGTGGAAACGGTAAGTCGTACGTAAACATGAGTGACGATATCATTTATTTAATAATTAAAAGGTGTGGAATTGAATGGTATATTAATTATACTGAAATATTATAATGTTATTTTCATTATATATATTTATATATTACTCGTAATTATATCCATCCAAATAACAAAGTGTTGAATAAAAAATTACACCATGAGGTGGAGACGGTAAGTTGTATGTACGCACGCTTGGGGACTTTATCATTCATTGGATGGATAAAACAATGAATATGGTTGTACCATATTTATAATAATATCACGGTTTTTAGATGGTACTGGAGTTATTATTTCAGTATATAAATAACAAAGAAAGAGAATGTGGGTGAATAAAAGAACATGAATGAAGGTGGTAAAATTATTAACTCTTCCTTGGGTGTTTCCTTTTGAGTTGATCAAAAGTGATCCTTAGGTTGTCTTAATGATCAATGTAATGACTATAGTATAATCATAAGGAAGTTGGGAGGATATTTGGTAAGGGGTTGACCGATTCAAATGGATTTGGCTCTGTGATTTTGAGATAAGGGGAAGTACACTTTTACAAGAGAGGTGGGGGTCACTTTAGGAAAAGTTTAAAATATTGTTTTATTATAAAATCATTTTCGGTTTCTAATGGCTCCAAATTGATTTATTTAAATCCTAATGTGGGTATGGGTATAAATATATTCACCCAATAGGTTTTAGAAATATTTATTTGACCGTATTAACCTTATCTTTTATATTTTACTCTTCGTTAAATAGTTTAACTTTTACCGTGTCTTCATGTATTATTACACTACATTGTTAATAAACATACTCTAAACTTACAAGATAACCTCAAGTGATTAATTAATGACATATATAAATTAATTTATGTCCTTTAGAAGAACCTTATATTTTTAGGAATATTATATAATTTAATAATATAATATTTGTTTTGAAAACTCATTTTTGTCAATTTTGACATTATTTTGTATTTTTGTTTTTGTTAAATTCATAAACACCTTATAACATTGACAACAATTTATCTAATAAACTATAGTATTTCATATTAACCTATAATATTATTGGAATTAATAAAAAGTATCATTTTACCTTTATTTTTATATTTACAATATCAATTATTTTAATCTTTCATTATCAAGGTAATTACCGCATCATCATTCTGTCATAAATAAATTTAATTTGTTAATGAATCAAAATTATAAATAAAATAAAATTGTGGAGGAAATGTTTTAATCTTTATATTGAATATTTATTGTCGAATTTATCATATTTATAACACTATATTTAAAATAGTTTAGGTGTTAAACATTGAATTTAACACTTTTAACTCTTCTTTAAATAAAATAATAATAAATGTCCTAATCTAATCAAAGTGGAACTAAAGGATAATATTTTTGTTATAAGGTTCACTTTGGTCAAAATAAATGTATCCAATATAATTTGGACATGTGTTGTGGAAATTTTAATATTATGTTTTCCTTTAATTACCTTATTTTATTTTTACCGTGGTAAATAAACGTGAGAAGTTACTATTCACCAAAAATTATTTTTCTCTTATTGAACCACATTTTTCATACTGATATCATCTATGTCTCTTTTACTTTTGAAATTCAATTCATAGAAGCGATAAAATTATGTTTTATGCAAATTCTCAAATTCTCTTAGAAGGTGGGTAAAAGACAGTAAAAACTTCAATAAAATTTTATACATCTTATTTTATTATAAAAATGACTCAAATTAATTACATTGAACTAATAATAGTATTATGTGTATATTTTGACTTAAAATAATTAGAAAAAGAATAAATAATTATTTAAATAAAAATATTTTTTTCAACAATAACACATTGTTTTTCACTATTCATCAAAAATGGAATATTTTCAGAAAAATACCAAAAATTCACCCTACGATAATTTTGATATTATGAATTCAAAAATGAATTATTTTTTAAAAAATTAAAAACATAGAAGTTTCATTAATTAATTTAAAATTAATTACCATTGTCAAAACCAAAAAATGGGTTTTTAAAAAATAATATATATCAAAAGATTGACACTTGTTTATGTCCAGTTTAAATGTGAAATTACATCCAATGACCAAAATTTGATTAAATGGTTAAAGTATAATCTTATTATACTTTAAAACCACTCCATATTATAATTGAACAATATAAATTATTTTGATTAAAAAACTTGTTTAAAATTAAAATTTATTATTTTTCGCTATTCACCACAATATGAAAGTTATCAGAAAAACACCAAAATTTTATCAAAACTAAATTTTTACGACCCGATACTAAAGAAGAAGTTTATTTTTTCAAATTTAATATATCAAATTGTCAAATATTTTATTTAAAAAGTGTTCACAGTTAAAATGTGGTAAAATTTTCATTTTCGGAAAAATACATCCTTTATTTGAAAAATTGAATTTGTTCTTATATTATGTCTAAAAAACACAAAATAATGATGTTAAAATTATATATAGTATATAAAATTAAAAATTCAGTTAATAATATTAATAATTGATTTTTGAACGGCTAGTTTGGTAAGTTTTCGTGAGCTCGAACTCGGTGTTGCGTATAGCGCACGTTATTAAATTACTTTGATGAGATGACATACTACGAAATATTAGGGTGTTACACTGTATGTGAAAGTGTTTACATGGTTACATGGGATTTCTTCTTCCATTGTTTCAGATATGGATCATAGTTTTACCTTAAGGATGTGAAGGATTCAATAAGTGGCGGCGTAAACTCAGTTCAAGTTGAGCACAACTTACCATCCATAGACAGATTGTCAACTGATGTGAGTAATTCCGATCCTTCAGGATATGCTTCATGCTTGTGTATTGGATTTTAGTGGATCATGGAACATCTGTATGTGACTAGATGAGTTTTTTTATAACAATAGCTATCATCCATCTATCAGAATGGATCCCTTTGAGGTGTTGTATGGTCTCCCTTATAGGTCACCTCTTTTTTGGGTTGAGGTCACCAAAATAGATTTGGTTGGGCCAAGTTTGCAGCAAGGGATGTCAATAGAGATTCATGATGTACATAAACATATGGTTACATGCTAGAGTCAGAATAAATTCAATTGGGATCAACAATGTCTTCCTTTATATTTTTTCATTGGTGGATGGGTTTTCGTGAAGTCATATCCTTGGTTCGGTCAGTGTCGACTTATAAAACATGGAACGTTGGATCCAAGATATGTTTTTCCATTTCAGGTCACTAAAAGGCTTGGGTAGGATTCATATCAATTAGAAATATTGTTTCAGAATATATGTATTCATGATGTTTTCTAGAAATCTCATCTCAGGAAGTATCATCTAAATCCTGTTCACATTCTTAGTTGGGAAGAAATTGAGTTAGAAACAAACATATCTATTTTGGAGAAACCAGTTTGGAATGTCGACTCTTAAGTGAATTTCTCTAATCGGTAGTCAATTATGTTCATTATATTTTAATGGAAACAAGGATTATATTCTCATGAGACTTTGGAACATGACTCTTTGATGAAGGATCAATGGACTCATATTTTTTAGGAATTGCATCATTCATATGAATTCCCTGGGATGGAAAGACATTATGGTGGGGAGTTTGTAACATCTCATTACTAATTTTTCAGGTTCAAATTTAACCTCTTCATAGTTTTCCTTTTCATGTTGTCCTTATATAAATAATAAGGAATTTGGTTGATACCTATAATTGAGAAGTAATGAATTTTTTAGACTCACATCTTTAATCAGTATTTTCTATAGGCTTCTGGAGGTTTTCATTCAATGTAACTAGGTTACACAAAATGTAAGTTTTCCAAGGTGTGCACCATGAAATGGACTCCTAATATTAATGGTTACACAATGTTATGATCTATTTCACATCATGAATGTTTTAAATAATTTATCTTTACTCCAAGGTGAAGGATTTATCACTATAGTTTAACACCATGAATTTTACCATTTTTAAATGAATTAAACATCATGTAATTCCCCGAGAAGGGATTTCATAGGGCATTTTCGGGTTTTGGCTGCCCATTTTACCTCTTGTTCTCATTTTCTCTCAAACTAAATCTCCTCTCTAGCGATTTTTAGATACATAATTCCTTCCGGATTCATTTTTTTGACGTTATATCATTTCTTTGGTTATTATGCATCTTTCCAAGTAAGATATATTCCTTTTTTTGGTTTCCATTGATCAAATTTGTTTCCTTGGGTTCTTTCATTAGATATTTTGATCAAAATTTGTTTTTCTTCTTGTCTTCATCCAATATTCATAGTTCGATATCATTCCAGATGCCATTCCATTATTGTGTGTGGTACGTTGGGTGTTCATTCTTGTGATATGTGGGTTTCCTACATTTTATTGAACTTTTGTTTCTAAATAGGATGAAAATTGAGATGTGTATTGTATTATAGGGTTTATGTTGGCTTTATTGGATTCCATTGTTGGTGGATCCTATTTTGGGTGTGTGTGACCATAATTTTGTGGTAGGTGGCTCAATCTCTAGTGTGTGTTTGATAAACCATAATATCACATTTTTATAAATGTATTTATAATTAAATTGGCATGAATTTGTTTTATCATTTTAGTGTTATAGAATGATATTTTTAATAAATGGGGGTTTTCCTTGGTCTTTGACAAAAAGAAATAATGGGGATATTTTCAATGCATAGATTGATTTTTTAAAATGAAGTTGGTAGGGATACCCTATTAAATTTATAATTTCACAAATATTTTTGAATGATTTTTCAAAACATTGAGATGATTGTGAAAATGAACACAAGGGTTACCATGGAGAATATGTGGAAAGTTTACCTTGAGGACATCATCCATTATGTGGGTTCACGTTTTGTGGGTTCCTACTATCCAAGAGAGTTATATTATTGGTTCTATTTACATTTATGATATTGGGGTTTTAGATATTTGGGATTCTCGCTTGTCCTGGAGTGTATAAAATTAGCTTTAGGTACATCAATGCACGATTAAAATATTTTTTGGTATAACTATTTTTCTACCTAACTTATTTTATTCTTTGGTGTTGTGATTCCTAAGATTCTACTTTTGTTTTTATTATGTGGATTTTTACTATTTTATCCTTGATATGAACTCTTAAGCTTGTGAAAGATGATATGGAAAATATGCTTTGAAAATGATATACTTTCTTTTTTTAGATCTATGATAAAGAGGAAAGGATTACCATGTTTTATATAAAACTTATTTACGGTTATCATTCCATGTTTTATTTGAAAAATATCATACATGTGTTTTTATACAGAGACTTTTAATGAATCACCAGTTTGGGGTCCTATTGATCATGTTTTCTCACCCCATGTGTACCTCTATGGTGGTGCGTAGACCTTTGTATGTATTCCAGTGCATAGAATGGAAAGGTTTCGTAGTGACATGGTGAGGTTCTATGTCTTCTGGGTTGGTTATCTGGTCGTGAGATGGTGCTAGTTCATCCATTCTATCACACTGAATTGATTTTTGGTTCTTGTATTTTGCAGTTGGACTTGTCTCATAGAGTTTTTGGATTCTTTTACAATATTTTGTTTCTCTGTTCATTATAATAGTTATGCAATATTTTATTTTGTCTTTTTGTTTTCCCTTATATTTCGTGTATATATATTCCATGCATTTTCTTAGGTTGGGAGAAATCATTCCCTATGATTTTTTTCGATGCTCGGGTTCTTGTCGACATCCCATGGGGATGAGGAACACCCTTACGGTATGTAACAGATTGGGTCTAGTGTCAGTTTTGAGGGAAACCCAAGTCAGTTTGTTATATGACACCTTATGTTAATACTTCTTCATACAAGGTCATTATCTATTAAAATCTATCATCATGGTTAGTAAAAAATAATTAAATTAACTCAAGAATATCCCCTAGGAGTTTCAAACTAGGTTTATAATAAGGCAATAATCACCATGCCCAAAAATTATGTCCAAGATATAATAAACTAACTCTATTCTAGTTTAATACCCAAAGATGCATCTACTCTAATACTGTGTCAGCATATATTATCTAGATAGGTATTTTTTTTTTGGAAAAATGGACACTTTCATTTACCAAAACTAGGGAAGTTCTCTTATAAATAGGATCATCTAAAGGGTTCTTACTAAAATTCTTTCATATTATTTTATAATGGAAAATAAATGATTCCCAGAAACCAAAAATATTTACCCCTACTTTTCATAGATATATATTAAATCTTAACATAAGAATATTTATTAAATAACATTATGATCCATGGCATAATTTTCAAGTTCTAGACTCATTATAAAATTATATTCATATACATCTTTTTTCATAAGAGATCAATAATATCTATGGTTATAATGTTTATAAATAGCACCATCCTTAGTCATTTCATAAATAAACTATTATTCATAAACTGTTTAAAAGAAACAAATGAAAATTTGAGATCTGATTTTTGGTAAGGTTAGTCAAGAGATATACAAATGATCACATAAAAATAAAAAGATAATAAGAGTATAATAATAATAGAATAATAATTGAAAATAAAACCCTACATATAATAGATGATAATGTTGAGTGATGAAATAAATATTTTTAGATAATAAGATATAAATAACAGATGAATCAAATAACATGAGACATGAAAGTATAAAATTGGTATAAAATCTATGTTTCTGGCATAAACATAAGCTTTTAAAGTCATTTACATAGTATTCATTCCTTGTTTCCAGGACTGTCAAATTGGATTAGGTTTACTCCCCAATCCATCGTATTCTTTGTTTGGGTTCACACCCCAGACTGTGTATTGGGAAGAGTTACATAATGAACTGGGTTCATACCCTATTCTAGTCCTTATTATATAATGATATACCCAGATTTACCCAATTCATTATCGGTATATATAATTCGAACCCCACCCATCACTATTGGAATTTATTAATATGTGAACAATATCATCATAAAACATTTTTCATGTCATATCCCATTTAAAAAAGTTGTTTTATTTATGTTTTCATATGTTAAATTAATATAATAAATTTTACATTAATGGGTCTTATAAAAAACATCACCATTATCATAAACTATGTACAAAACAAATATGGATATTATCGTTTGATAATAACCCATTAAATCTTCTATAACATAAAAATATTTCATCTTAGATATTGAATTCCATTAAAATATCACTAGAATATTTAATGAGGAAAATACTATTTACACTTTAAAATCACAAATTAAAATATAAATAATTAAAAAATATTATTGAAAAAAAATTCATTATAATGAACATTCTAAACTTTTTTAGAATTTTCAGAACATTTAGTCGTTCTGAAAATAGGAATTGTTGTTCATATTGAGTATCATAAAACCAAAAAACCATTCAGATTTTTTGTAAAAATAAGAAAGTAACATACATTGGTAAAGAAGATAAGATTCATTTTTAAAGACATAAAAATTCAAAACATTGGTATATGTAACCTTACAAATAATATAATAATACTAAAACATTCTTTAAAAACATTTTTTTTAAACCTGAACATAGAAGAAGAAGGATTTCCGATAGAGTAGAGAAATAAAGTGTATTTTAATTAAGAAAAATATTTAAGTGTCTACAATTTTTAAAGAGTGTATTATGATAGTAAAATTTATAATATATATAAATGAATAGATTTAAACAAAATTTATGGGATTATTGAGTGATATGACATAAAATTTCATCATCTAAAACGTGATCATAAACAATCTCGATTAACAATGATAAGGAAACACAAATCTCTTACCTCAAATTTGACATTATTAAATAGTTATATAACCAACACTAAAATAAATTTATATTAATTATAATTATATTCCAAAATCATGTTCATAATTATTATATCATATATGATATAGTTCCAATACTTCGACACTAATTTGATAATAATTCTTTATTAATGTTTTCATTTATAAGGGTTATTTACTTCGATTTCCACGAGAATTTTGGTATGGTATTTATATTCCTCTTACGTTGACCATGGATCAATTGACTATATTATTTTGATTATGATATAAATATTATATATTTTAACTATATTTATATTTTATAAAAACCATAAATGTTATCGGTATAAAAAATAATTACATCATTTATGGATATGGAATGCAGCATGTACACATGAATAAAGATTTCAATTTTCAATAGAGGGAAATAATAAAGAAAAATAATAATAAACCTTTATATAAACATTATTATATAATATATTAGATATATATTTATGAAATTTTTTCCTATTAAAATCCATGTAAATCATAAATGAAAAATGAATCAAATCACTTCTTGGAGGCAGTAATCCACACATACACACAACTGATGGTACTATTTTTCCAAAAGATTTGATGTTAATAAGGTAGATATGATATTATAAATATATATGAATAATAATTTCATTTATATAAAATATACACTTTATACCCTTCATAATAACCATCCATAAATGATTATCATGGAAAATGAATTCTATATCTATTTGGAGGTAGTAGTCCACACATATGTATGAGTGAGGCCTTTATATGCTATTTGAAGAAATATAGGTGAACATTAGGGGTTATATAATTATAATTATATTTTATCATATTTATAATACTGATTTTTTTATTTTGTGATCAATTCCATAGATTTAGATGATGTTTTTGAAGAAATAAATTGAAGGAGGGTGGGAAATACAGTTATCTCTCCTTTGGTTTCCCAACCATATATCCTTTCTCAGGGACCCTTATAAAGGAATTTTATGAAGTAAAACACCTAAAATTTGTTTATAGGTATGTTGAAAAATGATTTTTCATGTTACTTATTAATATATATATATATATATATATATAAGGGTAAAACTATTGTAAATAAGACAAAGTATGGCGGTCCTTTTATAAGTGGGGGATATGACTCACTTTGAATTTCTCAAAATAATAAAATAAAATAAAATAATTATAAATATGACTGATTCAAAATTTCCATATATTAAAAGGTAGTATATTATTGGGATTTAATAAATACATCCAAAAGGTTGTGAAAAATTATTATTTTCAAACAAACAATTATCTTTTTGTTTAGCCCACCCTAGGTAAACATATTTAAACTATAATATCAGTGAAAATTTTTGTTGTTATTACTAATAATTATGAAAAGAATAAATCAAGAATCATTAAAAAGGTATTACCTAATGATTAAAAATATTAATTCATTGTTATCAATTATAATTTGTAAAAGTTTATGAAATTAATTTTTAAATAAACTCATTAAACAAGATGAAAAATATTTTCAAAAACATTCTCTTAGATATAAATATCTTTTATATATAAATTCACATAAAATTAACTCATACCACCATATATGGATGATTAATAATATAAATTTAGAAATTTAATATTTAAAAATAATTTAAAATAAAAACTTATCTTTATATATCAGGTAATTGAAAATAAATTTTTTAATAAAAATATATATTTTTTAACAATTCATGGGAAATTTTATCTATTTAGAAAATTTCCATAGTTCATTGTAATATATTAAATAACTCAAACCCTAGTAACCTAGAGCTAGTTTTTTATTTATTACATTAGCATACATATAAAGAATAAAATCTTGAGGAACCGACCAGTTTAAAATTTTTGAAGAACCATATACATATATATTTCAAAATTTTCATTAGAAATAGTAAATAAAACGTAATAAATAATAAATTAAAATGAACCACATATTTTCAAACTCGTTCAAAAATTTATTCTTTATATCTTAGGGAAGGGACACAAAATAATTTTAATATAAATCCTTAGGAATATTTAAGTATAGTGGAAGAAATCTCGAATCAACAAGAATAATAATCATGTAAAGGTAAATAAATGAACACAAATTCCATTTAAATAACCTGAAAATCATGATTATATAGGAAATAATCAATATGGAAAAGAAAAATAATTGAAAACACATTTCATTTTATCAAAAAATGTGAATTAAATGAATTTAGAGATAGTATCAAAGATTGAATATCATGTATAATAATATTAATTTAGTTTTTTATTATATAAATGATTAATTATTAGATGTGATGTGTTATGAACTTGATACCTCTACCATTAAGATCTATCCTCAAAGGCGGTCTCAAACCACTGGGTAAAACCCCATCTAATTTTTCCAACTGGTTTGTCTCATGAGACAAGTCGATGCATCATGGGGATACCTATAATTCGGACCCATCCATTTTTTCATGTCCAAATGATTCCTCATATATCAAATAATTAATTTAATTCATGAATCAATGTTCCTTATCATGAAATATCTATATAGGTATAGGTCATATGTTTATCTATATTTCCACAATTAATCAAATTACATTAAAAGTAAAAAAAAATATAAAAAGATGTATTGATTATTAAATAATCATATCCATAATTAATTAATTAGTATATTTAAGAAAATTTTAATGTTCAATTAAAACTGATTACAAGATAGTTGTTATTTCAATAGAAAGTTAATCGTCAAAAAAGAATGTGAGATTGAAAAACACCTTTCACCACTAGATAAATTTCAAGTCAAATAACCTTGGATTAAATGATTAAAATTGAACATAAAATACGATGAATTATGACTGAATACTGATATTACCTTTCTAAGGGGTATTATAGACACCACATAAAAGTGAATTGGTTCATAATAACAAATAAATCATAATGGAATGTAAATTGAGTCGAAATGCCTTTCTTATGCTTACATTTGGTTTAACATTCTATCTCCTCATATGTAGTGGTTTAAAAAAAATTTAAATACTAAAAAATAATATTTATTTTTATAATGTCATATATTGTCCTTTTATAACTTCTTTTCAATCCTTTGTTAATAATCTTTCATTATTTTCATTGTTTCGGTTGTTAATTTACTTGTTTTCTAATTCATATCTTTTCATGAATGTTCTAGTTATCGTTTCATCATATGAAGAATAATAATAAAAAAATTGTTATCATAATTAATCATTAATTATAATTTCAAGAACAATCGTTAAATACGGTCTTGATAAATGACATATGTTACAATAATGTAGATGGCAGGTCATACAAATGCATGAGTAATGTCTCCATTTCCCAATGATCATTATTGAAAGAATATAAGTAATATATTATCTTTTCAGAATGATCACAATATCATATATATCCTATTATTTCTCTAAATATACTTATATATATCATCCACATGGTGTGGTGTTGAAAAGAGATTCATATCGTGTCCAGAATGCGGTTGTCCATGCGTACACGAATGACATTATCATCTTTCATTGGGTGAAAAGGTATGAAATTAAGTGATATATATTATAATTTTAGATTAAAGTTTTTTCATTAATATCATAATAATTTCATTTATATTAAAACAATCATTAAAGTTATCCTTATCAGCATCCATGTAAAATGATATTGAAGGACATATCACACCGCTTCATGAGGTGGTAGTTTTCCTTACACATGAGAAACACTATCATATCTTCTATGGAATGGAATGTAAAATGTTATGTATGATATAATGTCTATATATTTATAATTATGATATAAATATAATATATATAATTCATATAATTCATCATACCCAATCTTGAGATTTGGAAATGAAAGAACAAATGACATCAGTTCACAAGACGATAGTCTTCCTTACTGGTGAATGATGATTTCATGACCCACTTAATCAAAGGGTTGTTTTAGGTCACGATAAGAATATAAAAACATAAATATTTATTGGAGATTATGATGGTATTATATACTTATTTTTTATAATAATTTAATGAATTTTATATGGAAGTAAAATAAAGATGCTCACTAAAGAACATTTCCTCTTATTCGAGTAATATTTTTAAGTTTTCACCAAAACCATAACTATGATGGATTTATGCACAAAATATGGCATCTGCGATTTGTTTATGGATTTTTTTAATTGATTTCTTTAGTATATTATGAACCAAAAGTGTTTGAATATGTGAAAAAGATAGGTGAGGGAGATCCTTTTATAATAGAGGTGGGTGGAAGACATGTAATTTTTAAAAATGAAAAAGGTGTAACCATATATTTCACATGAAAAAGTGTTGAAATTATATTATTATTTTGAATTATTCAATATAGGGTTAATATATCACACGAAACTATAATTTCTCAAGTTTCTACCTCATTTTACAACTTATCTTTTTAGTTTAAAACACTGGAAAATCTATATTTACCTTAACTACATTAATAAATCCTTATTGTTTTTACAAATAATTTTTGACAAAAATTATTTTCACCATATTATATAATATAACAAATTCTTATTAAAAATAAGGAATCAATTTTCCTTTATTAAATTCATATAAGTCAGAAAATATAATTTAAAACCAATCATATAGATGTAATAAGAAAGTGGGTTTTTAAAGAAAAAAATGTTCAATAGTTTACGATGTTTGGATACCAAAATTTTATGTGACAATTATTCCAATGAAATAAATTGGATAAAATGATATAGAAATTATATAATGTTACATTAAAAATTTCAATATATAATTATCCTTATAAATTATTTAAATAAAGTCTAGTTTCTAGTTAATATTTAGTTTTTTTCTCCATTCATCAAAAAATGAAATTGTTCATAAAAGTACCAAAAATTATCCAAATGATAATTTTAATTTTCTTATTTAAAAATTTATTTTTATTATTTCAAATATATTTCATAAGAGTGTTAAAATTATTTTTTAAATTGTCTGTGCAGAGCATGACTAAACAATCTTTTGGAAAAAATATAAATTTTCAAAAAATATTTTATTTTCTTTTAAACGGTTGTTATTATATTTATAAGAAATATAGAATAATAATTTAAATAATTTACTTGGTAATATTAATTCCCAAAAATTTAACTTCTATATTATAATAATATATTGCATTAAAGTTCAATAAGATTTAGGGTTTCATGTTTCACAAACTATCCAAAATTTAATGAAATATATTTTGTGGGTTTTTTGTGTTCATTGTTGCATGTCACATATGTTATCGAATATAATGTTATTATTTTAGAATTTTGGGGTCTTAGATTATCGGATCTCTAAATAAACATCATCTAATCAATTTAAACATGATCCCAAAAATCAACGCTTTCACATTTTGAAATACCATTTTTCAAAAACCCCACATTTTAAAATGGTCAATAAAACAACATTTTAATTAGAGAG
This sequence comes from Viscum album, assembly GCA_963277665.1. NCBI lineage: Eukaryota > Viridiplantae > Streptophyta > Magnoliopsida > Santalales > Viscaceae > Viscum > Viscum album. Next base: position 1,145,156,746 of record OY728121.1, on the reverse strand, counting down.
AAAGGGAAGTAAAAATTCATATGAAATAACACAAACTAGGTTTCCAAATTGTAGAACATAGGTGGGTTGTGAAAAAAGTTACATATAAGAGAAAATTAATACCCAAATACTAATGGAGAATTATTGAGAACATGGTCTAGAGGAATTTAACAACCAAAAATATTTAAACTAAGGAGGTGTGAAAACTATCATGGATATCATCAATAATAATTAGATTTAGAAAAAAAATTATTTTCATGACACTTTTACTATTGTTAATAAATTAAGTTACACTCTTTGAATATATGTAAATTTACATTCATAATATATTTTTAGTTCATAAGAACAATTTCACCATTTCGTTGTTATTTTATCAATTTCCAATTCATCGCTTACTCCACAAAATCTGTATAAAAATGATTTTTTGTGCCGTAAGCACAAGAATTTAAATCTAATGGATAAAAATATCCATAATATAATGATATTTAATTCCTTAAATTTCTATTGATTATTATAAAAAAATGTTTATTACATTTTTACAATATGCATAAAAACATTATATTGAAAATTAATACATTATTGTCTAAAACATTGTCTAAAGATCAACATAAGACATTTTATAAATGGTTACATTATTACCCTTAAAAAATATTAAGATCCAAAAAATTATAAATATGGTTAGTATATTTCAAAAACTAACTTATCATTAACCCCTCAAACAATACGAACTATCTATTAATCACCACATACCAAACATGAAAATACCTTCACCATGTATTGTCTTGAAATAAGGAAGTATCCTAAATTATCAGGATACTATATCAAAAACATGCATGGTCATTATTACATAAATAAAACATCGATTATTGGACATATTACTTTATTCAAAATAAAATTGATAACTCTATCAATGAAAGTATAAAAAACATTTTGAACAAATCATTAATATGTTCCATAGTAGTCTGTACTATCAAATCTACTTTATCAATAAGAATCATCTCTTTATCCCAATATAATTATCTCAACACCAAGAAGATATTATAGGTTATATTTCCCTCAATCATCAGTTTAACATGAAGTTAAACATTCCAACTAAATCATTTTTCTAGGACATAGGTATGATTCAACATATGATTTCATATCTTTAAGGATAATGTAAAATAGTATAATCCTAATACATTTCATAATTATTATAACCAGGATATCATTGATAAAAAAAATTAAAATTTCTTAATTCTTGAAAAGAAACCAAAGCACATTAAACATTATACTTTGGTTTTATCAATATAAAAATCTTGACCATGACCCCTTAGATTTTTCTAAGGTATATTCCTTTTAATGGATGTAAAATTCATTTCAGTAGTTACCCATCTTCTTTCAGTGGAATAAGTTCACATTGTAAATTTCATTCACTCACATTAAATTACACGAATGGGAGCCTTTATTTCCAAAATTTTAGAAAGATCATATTCCACTTAAGAAATTAACTAGGTGTTTAATTCCACAATTATCACTTGTGGGACATTCCTTCTTTACCTTCATCCCTTTATCCATTATTTTTCTATACTATCCTCGTATTCTCTTACATTGATTATAATCCATAATATGTGTTGAATTATTTATCTATAATGATCTCTCATAAAAATAGTTCATAATTGGACAATAAATTGACAGACTAGTTCCCTTCAGAGACCTAGCTTATGAAATTTAATTAAATGTTCAATATTTTACTCCATGTAGTGAATGTAATCCTTATAATACCAAGATAGACTTTTAATGGTTTCCTCAAACATGGAAACACTTTATTTTTCATTTTCATTATGCTAAGGATCTCCTCCTCATTAAAATTAGTTTCTCATGAGGGAAGTATTTTTCAAATAATGATCCCTTAAAATATTTATTTTCCATGATTTTTGTTTCCTTTTCCTCCTTAGTATTCTGGATCAAAAACCACTATTAATCATCATTGCCTTTGATTCTATACAATTTTGTGTAAAATTTTTCTTTTAACTGTATCCCAACACTATTAATATATTCTACGGATACGTAATCCATTTCTCAAATTCCACTAGATTAGTAATCCCACCATATGATGTGGGATTTTGTTACATAAAATGATCCAACATAGAATATTCTCACTGTGTGCTAGGTTTCTCCATCTAATAAATATTAATTTTTATATCCTGATTAATATTCCCTAATATATCTATAATTTTATGACATATAATACTAACATTATTAGCTTCCTCGTTAGGGGATTAACTTTACTGGCATCATGCATTGATACCCTTGTTCTTCCAAGCATCCATTTATAAATAATGAAATATAATAGATTATATCATAAAATTGTGAATTTTAAATCATAATGTATAATTCCAAATATGGACTAAAAAATAGCATAAGTTAAAATCTATTCATTATTATTATATAAATTATAATCTTGGTTTTATTAGGTATTTCAATATGTCCAAATCATTCATAATTGTTAGTAAATAAAATTTGAATTATCATAATCATATAACCAATCAGTTTCTAACCATGTGTGTATTAAGACCCATTTTGATGCATTAGGATAAGATCAGGTCAAGCCCAAAAGCACTATTTTCGAAGTTATTACATGTAGGTACCTCTGTACAAAAACTATGTCTATATGAAGAATCCAGATAAAGATTTATTTATAAGATGAAAGAAAATAATAACTTCTTTATAATTACATAGGAATGTTCTTATCTTCTTGTCCTCAATGTTTATCAAAGGGTTATGCTTCTTGGTCTATTTTTTTCTTAATCTAATTCCCAACGATTATACTAAATTTCACATGATACCAAATGTAACAACTCCAACCCCAGTAACCCAAAGCATGTGTCTTATTTATAACCATAGTAAAGATACAAAGAATAAAATCTTGGAGGGATGGTTAGTTTAATAGTTTTGGAGAAGTAGATATATATATAATAAATATTTTACATTGGGAATAGAAAATAAAACACAATAAATAACTAAATAAAATGAGATGAGTCCTTGAAAAATCAATCAAAATAGATTATTTATAACCTAGATAATGGGAAAAACTAAGACTGGCATCAATTTCACATTAAGGGTTAAGTACCATAAAAGATATCATGAATCAATAAGCATAATCAACGTGTAATGATAAATAATTGAATCCACTTGACATTTAAATAACATGAAAATAATAATAAGGCATGTCATAATCAATATTTGAATTTAAATAAACAAAAATATATGTCATTTGATCAAACACTGAGAATTAATTGAATCCACGGATAATATCATAGCATAAATCATATGCATAATAATAATAAATGAATTTTTAATGACGTAAATAATCAATTATTGGACAACATGTCTTTGGAACATGATACCACTACCCCCAATTTCTATCCCCAAGATAGTTTATAACTACTGTGTAATTACCCATCTTATTTCGCCAACTCTCTTGTCTCATGATATCATTCACTTCATCGATGGGATATATATATAACCAATCCCCATACATTTCTACATGTTCTATGCATTCATTATACTTCATATAATTGATTTAATTCAAGAAGTAAGGTTCCTCATCATAAAATATACATACTGAGTAAAGTATAAATATTTATCAATATTTTCGTAGTTATTCAATTAAATATAAATGTATGAAATATATTAAAAGATATTACATGGTTTAGGAAATAATCATATCCAATATGAAAGTGTGACACCGCAATAATTAATAATATTTACTTTTTGGAATAAATTTAGTTTTTTTACTAGATTTATTTATAAGAATTTCCACATTAAGTTCACAAAACACACAGTTCTGAAATTATCTTTTGGTACAAAAAACACTATTTTTCCTGGTGTTACGCATAATACCAAGTTCCTTCAATTTCTTGTGTTACACCGAATATTGAATTTTACCAAAGATATGATATAATACTAATAATATTACATAATATGATAGTTATCAACTATCCATTGTAATAACATGTATGAAAAATATTAAATAAATTTGAAAAAATTGTTTACATATGTCTAAATAATTCTCTGGTGACTAATTAATTACACATGAATGCATAAACTAATTGAATATAAAAGAAATATTTTTATAAAAAACTATTTTTATACTCCCAAAGAATTATTTTTCTCAAAAATTAAATTAATTAATATTAATGAAGGATATTAATGAAATACATATCGTAAATATTCAAAAGAATTTTTTTGAAATTTATCCAATGCATCTAATAGGCATAAGATAAGAAAAATTGAAATTTTATTCATAAAAAACTATATTTTTATTAAGGCAATTTTACCACCTTTTAATGGTGGGACTTTATTGAAAATAAATTTTTAAATTTTTATAAATTTTATATTTAAGAATAAAAATTATTTTTTAAATAGGACATTCAAAATTAGATTATGGTGATTTTTCAATATTTTTCTAGGATGCTTCGTTTTTTATTTAACAGTAAAAATACTAAATTATAATTTAAAACTGATTTTTCATCTAACATATTTATATAGTTAAATTTTTTAAAAACAATTTTAAAGGAAAAATAAATAATATATATATAAATTAATCTAGTTTAGGTAATTTTAATAGATTTCACATTTAAATTGGGTATAAAAACATAGGAAACCTTAGATTATTTTTACATTAAAACTCACTTCCTATCTGTGAGATTAAATTTATGTTAATTTCTAGTAATTCTATGATTTAAATTTGTTAAAACGGGTTACATATTTTCATTAATAATATTTTATAACTCCTATTAAGATCAACATAGTTTTTCACCATAGATATTATTGATTTTTTTAAAATTAATTAATGTTACTAAGGTAAAATTTAGCTTAACGAGGGATTAAACCTTAATCATAATTGTAAAAATGGCCAACAAACAAGTTGAAAACCTATTATATGAAACTTTTCGACCTTATACACCCTTTAGTATAGTTGTATTCATTAATATAGGAAAATTATGTTTGGGATAACTCTCAGATATTGTATTCCTTTTTATATTTAAAAGAATCCCACTATTCCTCCATTATAAAAAGGAACTCACCCCTCCAAGTTCTTCAAACCATTAAATAATCCTTTCTCATCACAAATCATCCAAATATCTCCCTGAATTCCCTCCCCTAATATCATCACACTCACTTTGGGATGAAGGAATCCCAAAGAAGTTTTTTGGTATTAACCAATTGGAGCTATACAGATAAGAGGTAATGTTATTCAACGATCACTTTTACTTCATTTAATTCACTAAACCTTAAATTTATTTATATAAGGATTTTATAATAACATTATTATATAAAATATAATTATTTTTTTATTTTAATATTTCATCCTTCAATTTCACACACATCCACCAAATGGGATATGCAATCATTATTCATGTTTACGGTGGATTACCCCTTCACAAATTGATGTCATTTGTTCTTTAATTACTACCTTTCAATTTTGTAAATAATGAGTAATTCAAAGTTTATTTAAGTTATATATTAAATTTATAAATTATTTATTATTATTCAATTCTTATATGACACATACCTTCAGTGTTCCATTTATTCGTGATACCATAACATCGTTTATGGACATGTGGTCTATTGCCTCCTTAAAGTGATGTGATTCATTCACTCTATACATGGAATGTATTAAGGATGATTTTGACAAACATATGTTATATATAAAACATTATTGAGATTTTGTAATGATAATATACAGGCATATATATATATATCACTTTCCTTTTAAATATGAAAAAAAATCGGACGTAGCGTTCATGCGTATGTATGACCTACAGACTCTATGAATAGTTCATTTCATTTCCTATCTATAGATACTATTCATTTTTATAAAGACTAATATACTGAAAATATATTATATTTAGATCATTTTTAACATTTTTTATATTATTAAATAAATATCTATTTAATAGAAGAAAAAATAAAAGATCAAAACATATGGAATCCCGCCTTTTTATTGCATAATGTTTCATTAAATTTTACAAACAGATGATCTTTAAAATCTAGTGTCTTGGAAATTTGGAACATAATACATGAAAACAGCGTAATAAATTTTAATAAACCACTCTTAAGGATTAATCATAGTTTCAACCTTTTTAAAATTACTGCATCTCATATCCTGGAGACATACATCAAAGAAAAGACTGAGAATAAGGCTTAGTAAGGAAAATAAGTGAAACAGCTGACATGTGATCTTGATAAATATTAATAAGAACATGATAAAAGTCATAAAGACATGAGAAATTGAAGAATACAAAAATCATGAGAAAATGAACATGTATCGTAACTTGAATATGTGGCTACAACATTTTATTTAGACATTCATGAACCTATCACCATGGTTTATCCCCGAGGTTTCATAAAAATTACCAAGGTTAATCACCAAGGTATAGTGAAACTTATCATCTCTATAGATTAATTCTATACCCAATAAATTAGAGAACTACCAGGGCCCACCCTTAATATGTATTTATTTTCATCTGATACACATATATCATAATCAATAATTGCATAAATAACCCAAATAGGGTAAATGAAATGGGTATCAAGTCAAAATCGGGATGTTTTAAAAGTGCTTAAAAATAAAACAGTTATATCATTTATAAACCATGGAAAGGGGGTGAGGGTTACATGTATGTCAATTAAAAAATAAAATATATCATTTTTTGTATCTGTGAACACTAATAAAAACGAAATAGGTCTAGGTGATCACTTAAATAAAACAAGAGAATTCCTTGAGAAAAAGAATGATAAATTTTGAGATGAAATTTCTGCAGCATAACGGTTATATAACTTGTTTTAGAAAACAATATAAAGAGAGGGGAAAAGGGTCTCCCATAAATAAATGAATCATTTTACAATATGGATATAGAATAAAAATAAATAACATCATGGTGTGTACAATTGAATGGAACACCACATTCAAAGGAATCTTGTAATGAAAGAGAAATCATCATTTATTTTACGAAAATTCAACAGCCTAACGACGTCACATAAAAATTCAGAAAATCAATTGATGAGAGAGGAAAGTGTTTGTCATCATTTTGAAATTATATGGAAAGTATTAAAGATATATTATAACAATCCCCCTAATAATATAATGGAACTATAAGACATAACATAAAGGAAGTCATGACTTAAAAGAGGAGGGGGAAATGTTCCCTTACCATGAAGAGTCACTTCGAAAGCATGAATTTCGGGACCTTGGGAAGCTTGAGGACTAATTTTTAGGTAAGGAGACCATAACATCATTGATGGGGATTTTTTAATGAAATGAATGGGGGAAATGGCTTGGTATTTATGGGATAAGTGAGGGAATAAATTATTAATTTCCAAGGGACACCTCATTGGTGGTATTTGAAAAACCATGGTCTTTCCCATGGTATTTTCCCACGGTATTGGTCTCTTGGGATTCCTCATTTCATATCTAACTATTCATAAGTCGACCAGAAATTTTACATCATTATTACATCATTAATGATTTCATTAAACACCCGAAACTCAAAACTGTATTTGTACAATTCACCAAAAATTCAACTGTTTCATAAAATCCCAAAAAATCACCCTAACCTAATATTTTTTATCTTAATTGTATAATTAACTCCATGTTTTTAAAATAAATTCCTAAATATTTTTAATTTAATTTTTATATAAAATCATTATTTATTCCAAAAATACAACTTTAAAACTGTAACTCATTTTGTGACACCTTAAAAAAGTAACCAAGGTCCCATAGAATTATCATTTTACCATAATAAAATAAAGTAAATATTTATGATTACATTTTATAAAAATATATTTCAATTTAAAATTATTAAATAAATTAAAAAAATTTAAATAAAATATTTATGACATATAAAAATACCAAAACTTATACTATGATCATTTTTTCCCTTTTAAGATGTTTAAATTGTATTTATACATTCATTGATGAAGTTTCTATTTTTTGGCCAATTTACTATCATTAAAATTCATAATGGTATGTTACTATTTATACATTACTATTCACTAAAAATCAAGTTGATCATATTTGACTCTAAAATTTTCACTGATCACAACTGATGAAAACTATTTTTTGAAAATGATTTCACATTATTAGTTATTTAAAGAGTATAAAAATATTTTAAAATACCCCTTTTTCCTAAATTAATCAATAATAAACTTCCTATATTTATCTTGATATTTTAAATTCATAATCTTTTCCATTATAAGAAATAAAATTATTATTTATATAAAAGGATTACACAAAGCAGTTAAGGTCTCATTACAAATCCCCTTGTAAAACCAACATAGAACCTAAGTGTATGGTGTGATATGGTGATAGAATCTTGGGGTGCTCAAAAAACAATGCCTGACTAGCGATTTCTATCATCTTGAACTTCTCCATTATGCAATTTCGTTCAATCTTCATATGTTGAAGTTTGACTTGGGCATGGTCCAGAGCAAAGCCCAGTGATGCTACCTCTTTCCCAAGATCCAACATATGGGCTTCATATTCCCCGAGTCTACTGGATGAGGACATTCAATCTTCTTTCTATATTAATTAACCAAGATGAAGGTATTTATAAAAACACAATGTTAATATTATAGTTTCCAACGATCATATAGACCAACGGTTATATAATAGTCAAAACCCAATGGTCTCATTTTAATTATGCCCACTTCATTAATTAAAGGATATATTTCTGTTGAGTATAAAATAAAATAACACACAAACTTAGGAAACAAATATAATTAAAAAGTTCGGGTCCTTACAAAACATACTGGATAAATAAGGCAATTAACACCCAAAATGATGAAAATGATAAATGATTATTAATGAATAGGTTATAACATGTTACAATAGGACTATATATGATATCATTGATATTAATATAGTGCTAATTTAAATTAATAACATGACTAAAACTATTTTATATGAGTTTAAATAGTGGTCAACCAAAACAAAGCGTAAGTTAAATGTATTTCTAGTTTCACATATATTTTTTATGATATTTATGCCATATTCACCACTCGTTTCATTTTTTTGGTTTATATATTATCCTATGAAATGTTAAATCATTAATTTAATGTATTTCAAAATATTATAAGTTTCATTTTATGCATTATTTCATGGATATCATGATTCAAAACATATACATGTAGTAAGGGATTTTGTCTCACTTTCCATCCTGCGAGGCATACACCATTTTCCCCACTTATTTATTATTTTTGGTGTTTATAAAGAACTTATTGTATTTAATATCCTGAATAAATTTATCTTTATGGTATTTAAAGTTTAATTTGAATTTATTTCTCTCATGGGGCTTTTAAACTCAAAATTTTTCTTGTGGAAAGTGATTACCTATCAATTTAGACAGTATTAAAACTAATTTGTTATTATGAACCAATTCACATTAATGTGGGTTATGTAATTAGCCATTATCGTTTAATAACATGATTAAATTATAAATTATGGTATTTTAACTTTCACTTTGAACTATCTCTTACAAGGGGTTTTAACATAAAAATTTCCATGTAGTAAAAGTTATCTTTGCAATATTACATTTTTTTGTGATTGTAAAATTTCTCTTGAAATAATCACTTCCTTATGATCATTTTCATAGTACATTAAAATTATCTTAAATATCCATATTATATTTTATTATATATTATTATTTCCTAAAATCATACACTGTGTTAATATATGGTGTTCTCTTTGACAATTATTTCAAATACTGATAAATACATATCTTTTACAAAATACAGCTAGTTGATAATGCACATTGTTTAATAGTTAATCGATTATTTGATATATGAGTAATGAAATGGACATGCACTACACAGGTTACTTATAAGTTACTACAATACCCTCAATTCATCAGTAGTCTCATGAGATAATTTTGTTTTCCAAATTATAGTAGTTTAAATTGTCTTGAGAATACAAATTGATAGTAAAGGTATCATGTTTTTGGGAAACATAACCCTCATTAATTAAGAACCAAAATTATTGAGAATTTAACTATTATTATCCACTAGATTTTATCTTTGAAATTATCTATAGATGGATTTCACTCTCAGTATTTTGATTAAATTGAAGGTTTTTGGTAATCTTCTCTTCCATATTGATTATGGCATATCCAGATATTTATATGGAATGTTTGATAATTTATTTTCATTTCAACGATGATTAATCTCCTTGATTAATTATTTTTTCTTGCATACTTACCCTTACCGAGCATTTGATCTCACAATTATTTTCCTTTTCACTAGTATATAAATAATATTACTTTGAATGATCATTCAAATATGCAGTTCATTTCATTTTATTATATATCAAGTTTTATTTTCTATTTCCCATTGTAATATGGGTATCACGTATGTAATATATATTTTTAAAACTTCTTAATATATCATTTTTGTAGGATTTTATTCCTTGTAATCAATCCAATTCAATGAAGTAAGGCATCAACTCTGAGCTTTTGTGTCTGGGAGATACAGTTGGTATCAAAGGAAGTTTAGTAGAAAGCTTCGAAACTAGATTTTAGAAAACATAGATTAGGGCGCATAACCCTAATATAGACATTGATTATAAGTACATAATAACATCATATATGTTCGGTTAGGTTTATATTATACAGATATTCAATGTAATAAAACCCTAACTAGATAAAATAAGTTGTTTGGTTTGGGAATAGATGTACTTAGGAGTAATATCAATGAAAAGGTGTGGCTGGCCTGACTCAATTATAACCTAGTAGACAACAATAGGACTTACTTGAAACCGGGTTTGAAAATACTTGGAGATACACTTTGGATCATTGAAATTTTCAATACTCTTGGAAAATTTAGATATTTCCTAGCTAACGAAACCAATATATCTGGTATTCATACTGAGAAAATTATGGATACATTAGGGAAGCTTAATCAAGTTATGTCACATAAAAATCATCAAATGGATAAACGTGTTCCATGATGTGATTATCTGCGGTTGTTTTGCTTTGTGAAATTGATCCCCTCGTCATTTAGTGATCCAAATTACCCAATTATCGCTGAAAATTTGGCTAAGTCTTAGTGGAAGATATTGATGACATTGGGTTGTGGTGAAAAGGAAAACTTGTTATTAAAGAGTATTTCCTCAATGGAGATACTGATAAATGGTGGTCATAGATCTAGATTACTATAGAGGAAGATGAAATAGGACTCATGGATTGGAAATATTTTATGGAAACAATTTTTGAAAAATATTCCCATAATGGGAAAAAATGAGATGAAGATAAAATTACTTATATTAAAAAAGAGGAAAACACAATTATGGAAAATCAATATATCTTTATGCGGATATCAATGTATGATATTTATTTCATATGTAACACATATTACATGATTTATCACTTATTTTAATTGATAATGCCAAGTACATGAAGGGCCCCAGTGTATCAAACATATTCTTAATATGATGAAATAATTTTTTGTGTTATCATTAATGAGAAAGAATTGTTCGTGTCTTATGGATTCAAATGGAAGAATGAGAATAAGAGGATGGAAGATAAAATAAAATATAAATGTATGAATAGAAATATGGATTTTCCCACATGTGATAAATGTGGAATGAATCACCCTATTAAATGATCGAAAGGATTGGGAGTTTTTCATAACTGAGGAGAAGATGTTAACTAAGAAAAATAATGAAAAAGGAAGAATAAAAATGTTTTTATTTAGTGTTAAAATTAAAAGGATATAGGGCACTATGTAAATGAATTACCGAAGAGTCTAGGAAATATAACTAAAAATAAGAAAAGGGGTATATGTCAAGAATATGTTATTTACACAAATGAATTGGAAAGATTAATTTTCTTATGTAATCAGATTTGTGAAATATAATGTAAAAATATTATTTATGGTGTTTTCAAAACATGATATATGAAATATATTAAGATTATACATAAATAATTATTCATTAAATATTAGATATCATATGTTGAATGGTACCAAAAAAATTTATTAAGTAGCTAGATTAATTTTTTGGAAATCACATGGATCAGGGAAAGATATCACTTAATAAGTTCATGATGTTATGAAAATGACAATTGGATAAAAAGAAGATTCAAATGGCTAAAGTAAACAGGATACTGTTGATTCCCTTGGAACTACTTCTCATAATTTGGATCATAATATCGATAAGTTTCATAAGGATAACTATTTAAAAATAGTGAAATTTGATCATTGGAGGAGGGTTTAGTTATTAATTTATTACTTCACCATGTGATGAACCTATGCTATGAAATTAGGTGGAAGTCGTTCAAGTCACAACCAGTGGATAATATTGTGTTTGTATACTAAAAATGTTCTTTATTACAAACTTAAACAAGATTTATAACATAAAACCTCCACTTCATATAATATAGAAGATTAATAGAACTAGTGTCTTTGGGGCTTAGGAACATTACCTAACAACTTATAACATAAAACACACATATTTATTGATAACATCCAATATGTGACCACTACATTCTATCATACATAACATTGCATGAGATTACCTGAGGATATGTATAATAAAATGGTGAGATATAAAGCCTGGGAAGGGAGTAAACAATGCATAACAAGAAGATTGAAATACATGTTAGGAAATAGGAATATAAATGGAGAAAAAAATAATATGAACATAAAGGCATGATATAGCATGATTATCATGATTGGAAATGTGGAAACAACACTTAACATGGAATTAGCATGGTCCAAGGTTCATTGCACATGGAGCCTGAGTAAAACCACATTGCACATGAAGTGTGAGTAAACCATTGTTGAAATTGAATTATCAGGATTCAACACACATTTCAGATGACGTATGATGATACTATACTTTACCCAATACATTGGAGCACTATCAGGGTGAACCCTTCTTAAAACATTTCATTTTATGAAAAAGTATTCCATATAGATCATAAAACATTTATTCATTAAACATAATAATTTATTACATGATAAATTAATGTGGTATTAATACATTAAAATCCATAATCAATAAGAAAACGTGAAAAAATGTGAATACCCTTGAAAACAAAATGGGCAAGGTATTCACTTCACATTGATTTGGCATGGAAAATTGCGGTGCAATTTCAGTAGCATAACAATGTGACATAAGAGTTAATAAAAAATGGTTGATGAGAGAAAAAGGGTTTTGTCACCATATTTATATGAAGTGGATAGTAATTGGTTCACATATATACAGTTCCCAACATATGTAATTGAATTTTGATTCACAATACAAAATAATTTCTTGAATGTAAATGGGGAGACAGAAATTCATTATGGAATTTCGATATAGTAACTGGTGTAAATGGTAGGAATTAATGAGAGAGAAAGGGGTATCTCATCATTGAAAATTAAATATGAATGTATGGGGGAGGTGAAAAATCATACCCCAACATATTTAATTTAAATTAAAAGGGTATAAAAACATTACAAAATTGAGACAAAAAAGGAAAGGAAAAAATCCCTTAACTAGAAGTGTGATCCCAATTTCTTGTGAGAGGCTTTAGAGAGGCTTCTTACGATCTTTGGGTTCCATGAAAGGATTCTAGAGAGTGTAAGGTAGGGTTGTATAAACTCCAAAGTCTTTTAGTGAAGAGTAAGTGGGATCATGGGTGGTTTTATATAGGAAAAGAGATTGAATTATTTATTATTTAGGTTTGGGATGTCACACATTAAACAAATCAAAACCACAAACAAGCCCATGGTTTTTTCCCATGGTATTTTCCAAAGGGGAGTGAAAAAAAATATAAGTCCAATGGTCGATCATCATAAAATAATAGCATTTCTTATGTGGAGGTGAGTCACACTTTCAAGAAAATCAATTTAAAAATATAAAATATTTTATAAGTCTTGAAGGGTCCACTAAAGATTTATAAAATAAATCAAATAAATCTAAAAACACATTATTTTAATGATAAAACATATTTTGGCATAGAATATGATTTATAGTATTTTATTAAATCACTATTGGGTCATTATGATGTCATAAAGCACATTATATATTTAAACGGTATTTAATTTTTACCCAAAAATACGACTGTCTCAGAAAATTATGAATAAATAAACATGGGATAATTTTGACATCTGATTCCGAAAATAATATCCATTTTATTTAATTAATTTTCTAAATATATGAATTTTATTTTTTCAAATAAAAACCAATGTTTATCAAAAATTCATGGGTTTCGACAAAACAATGTTTAAACCTTAATAGGAATTACAATTCTATTCGTAAATATTATAAGATCACTTATACTTAATAAAAAGTAATATTATAATAATAATACTTTATATTAATTCATAAATAAATTAATTTCTTAAAATAGATTTCTTAGTTGAATATTAACAAATAATACTATTTGTTCTTTAAAAACTATTTAAAAAGTAACAATAATAAAATGAATGTATACTCTCTATACAAAAATAATGTACCTAATCATTGTACTAAGGTCTTGTTAGATAACACCTTATAACACCCACTAAAGACTGAAGGGTAAGGTGTGTGATGGTGACAGACTCTTTGGTGGCTCGGATAACATCACTTGAGGGGTAATCTCTATCAACTTCCACTTCCCTCATAGGCGGTTCCTCCCAAGCTTAACATATTCAATCTCATCTTGGACTCTGTCAAGAGAGAAGTCACCTCCTTTCTAATCTCTGATAAATTGGCTTCGTTCAAGGCAAGTCTACTGGATGTGGTCATCGCTCCTTTGTATATTTAAATTGGATTTGTTAAAGCCCTATATTTATAATAATCTTATGATCACGGTTCAATGACTATATTAGAAATGGTAACAATTCTTAACAGTATTTTAAAATCTATAAAAAATAAAACCATAGAAGTTTATACGCTTTATATGATCATTTCACATAATAAGATAGTTAATTGGATCAAGAGGGATTTTTTTCATTAACAAAATTTTGGGTCGTTATAATCTTCCCCCATTCAGAAATTTTTCCCTTAAAATTTCCTTTTACCACACTAAAATAGATGTGGGTAACTCTACTTTATCAATTCGTCAAATTCCCACATCACTTTTTCAAACTTGTGTTTTCTATACAACTCTTTGATGAGGGGCATTGTCTTATTTTGTAGAACGTTTTCTCTACGATCTATGATCATCACTGGTTTCTCCTCATAAGAAATATCACCCAATAGTTGTACAACCTCTGAAGAGAGTACTTGTGAAGGGCCTAATATGTACTTTCTTAAGAATGGATACATGAAAGACATCATGTACTTTGGTCATGGTTGGTGGAAGTACTATTAGATAGGCCACATCCCCGACACGATCCAGAATCTCTATGTGGTTGATCTACCTTGGACTTAATTTCCATTTCTTTCCAAACCTCATGTCCTTCTTCCATGGTGATATTCATATAAATACCATGTCTCTAACTTTGAACTCAAGGTCTCATCGATGGATATCTATATAACTCTTCTGTCAACTTTGGGCTGCTTTGATATGATGTTGAATGGTTTTCACCTTCTCCACCATTTCTTCAACCGTTTCAAGTCCTACCAGCTTATGCTCACCGACGTCATCCCAACATGTTGTTGTTCTACATGTTTTCCCATAAAGGGGGTTCCATTCGAATAATTTAGTGGAAACTATTATTCTAGGAGAATTAAACCATTGGAAGATGTTGGTCCCATCCTCCATTGAAGTCCATAGAACATGATCTTATCATATCTTCCTGCGTCTAAATAGTTTGCTCATATTGTCCATCAGTTTGAGGATGATAAACCGTACTGATGTTCAGTTCAATGCTAAGAGAATCTTGGAGACTTTTTCAGAACATTGTGGTGAATCTATGATCATGATTGAATACAATAGATAGGGGTACCCTGTGTAGCCTTACCACTTATTTGATGTAAATACGTTCAATTTGATCTAAGTATAAGTCATGTCAAATTACGGTAAAGTGAGATGTCTTTGTAAGGCTATCCACAATGACCCAGATAGAATTTTTTCGTATGGATGTCCTTGGATGTCCCATGAAAAATTCCATGGTAATGTTTTCCCACTTCCATGTTGGTGTGGGTAGTGGTTGCATCATACCCTTATACTTTTTTCTCTCAGCCTTCACTTGCTGACATACCAGGCACATTGTTGTATATTCAGCAATATCCCTTTTTATATTGTCCCACCAAAAGTTTTCTCAGAGGTCTCGATACATCTTTGTGCTCCCTGGGTGAATAGAGAAGCTTGAGCTATGTGCATCATTCAGAAACACCTTCTTTATCTTTGGATTAGATGGTATACATAATCATGACCAAAATCATACAATTCCATCCTTATTAACCATGAACTTTGAGGATTTCCCATTTCTAATAGCTTCTAACCTTTTCATATTTTCCACATCATTCTTTAAGAATCCATTATCTTCTCCAAGAGGGATGGTTGATAAATCATTTGAGAAAGGATTGATGATGTTACCTTGTTTATGATTCCCATGTCCATCTTCACCAATTCTAAGAAGATTAGATCCTTCTCAATTCTCATCAATGATAGAATCGCTGGATCCTTTGTACATAAAGCATTCATCAACTTATTCTCTTTCCCAGGGTGGTAATGCATTGAGTAGTCATAACCCTTAATGTGTTCTATCCATCTTCGTTGGAACATATTAAGATCTTTTTGTGTGAATATATATTTGAGGATCTTTTGATCAGTATATATCTCTCACTTCTACCCATAGAGATAATGCTACCAAATTTTCAACACAAATATCACTTCCGCCAACTCCAGATCATGTGTGGGATAATTTTTCACATTGAGTTTATGCTACATTGAGGCATAGTCTATCACTTTATCTTTCAACATCAACATGAAACCAATTCCCTTCATCAAAGCATCACTAAATACCACAAAACATTCTCCACTCATGGGTAATGTGAACATGGTCATAGTGAAAGGCCTCATTTTTAACTCCTTGAAGATCTCTTCTCTTTCATCACTCCAAGAAAAAATTACTCCCTTCCGAGTTATATTGGTAAGAGGTTTAGAAAATCATGAAAATTTTCTCACAAATCGGTGATAATATCCAGCTAACCCCAAGAAGCTACGGATATCAGTTACCATTGTTGGTTGCGACCATCCCTTGATTGTAGTGGTCTTAGAGATATCCATATATATCTCATTACTTGTGATGATATGGCCCAATAATGTGACCTCCTTGAACCAGAAATCACACTTGTCGTAATTTTCATAGTGATTATCCTTTCGCAAGGTCTTTAGTATAGTTCTTAGATGCTCCTCAATATCCTCCTTTGTTTTGGAATATATTTGAATATCATCTATAAAGACTGCCAAAAATTTGTTTAGGTAATCTATGAAGACTATATTCATCAAGTACATGAATATTTCGGGATCATTAGTGAGTCTGGAGGGCATTACTATGAATTCATAGTACACGTATCTTGTACGAAAAGTAGTCTTGGGGATATCTTCCTTCATCACCTTGACTTGATAATATCCCGACCGCAAATCCACCTTGGAGAAGAATTGTGCTCCATGCAGCTGATTGAACAATTCATCAATTCGTGGGAGAGGATACTTGTTCTATATTGTGATTTTTTTAAAATCATGATAATAAATTTAAAGGCCCATTTACCCATCCTTCTTCTTGATAAAGAGGACTGGTGCACCCCATGGTGACGCACTTGGTCATATCAACCCTTTATCCAAATTCAACTATAGTTCTTTCTTTAGCTCCTCAAGCTCCACAACAGCCATTATATATAGATTCTTGGATATTGGAAACACCCCAAGTATAAGATCAATTTAGAATTCAACATCTATTCTTGGAGGAAGGCCATGCTATTTCTCAGGAAACACATCAGTGAATTCCATCACAATAGGCATGTATTCATGTATTTTTACCTACTTTGACTCAATCATCTGAGAAATATGTTTGTGCTCATTAGGGAGCAATATCCACTCTTGAGATGATGGTGCTAAAGAAGATTAACCTTCTTACTTTCACTTGTATATAATCAGGGTTCTATTCTCTATATGGAGAGAGATTTCCCTATCATGACAATTTATGATGGATCTATAAATGGAATTTCAATCCATGCTGAGAGTTGAATCAAATTCCACAAGAGGGAGTATGATGAGGTTCTCCAGTATGTTCAATCCACAAATTATGATAGGGGAGGAGTTATATTCATAGAATGCAATGATGGCCCCATTTATTGTATTCACTTTCATCTTCACTTCCATGATTTGTAATGGTGATTGGATTGATCTACTAAACTTTTGGGAATCAAAAGAATGCATATAACTAGAATCAAAAAGTATGTTCACTATTCCTGAATGAATAACTAGAATACATATCACCACTTTGATGTAGGTGTTCACTTCGGCAGTAGTGATGGAAAAAGCTCACCCTTTCGGCCTTGGATGTTGTGGGTTGCCTCAAAAAACCCTTGTCTTAGGGAACTGATTTGCAAGGTGACCTAGTTCTTTGCAGATGAAGAAATGAACAACGTGTTGAGGTTCGAATGGTGTGTTCCTCTCCTCTATTTCAGCCACGTGTTTTTCTTATCAGCAGTTAATATCTAGGTTCCCTTCTCTTCCGCACCTAAAGGATTTCCTTTTCCCCATCAAGAAATTTTCAGGGTGCTTCTTTCCACACCTTTGGTATGTTGGGTGCTAGATTTTCTTAGCACCATTCGATTTATACAATTAACTGATAGAAATGATGTCCAACATATGCTTCTTATCCCCCATGATACACCTTATATTCTCTGATCTCCATTTAGACCTGGAGGGAACATCACTCAATTTCTTCATAGCTGTCGAAGTCACGGATCGCCAGGGCTTTCCACAGGCTAGGTTTTAGCCCACCAAAGTGACGGTCAACCTTGCATTCAGGGGTAATGAAAATGTCAAAGGCGTATCATGCAAGCCTTATGAATTTCTTTCTCATACACTCCAACTGATTCATCATCTTTTTTCTTGATGTAAAGTAATTCCCTTTCTATCTTTAGTCAGAGGATGTGTGGAAACTATTTATTTAAAAAATCTTATAGAAAAACATCATTTTCAATGCCTCGATCTCTTCCTTAGGCTTCTTTTTTTTGATCAATTTCCACAATTTGTCATTTTAACCCTCCATATGATAAGTATCTAGAAGGACCTTCACTTTTTTGGAATATTGAAGGATGGAGAATACCATTTAATAAAGTTGATCCATTGTTCGGTGATTGAGAGATCAGATGATCCATTAATAGTAGGAGGATTTTTTCTCATGAAACTCTAATTAGTGACTTGTTCTTTCTTAGGGGGCCTGAACATTCCTCTTGACCAGTGTTTCTATTCAAATCTTGAGTAAACTGAGAGATTATCATGACAATGTTCGCGTTTCCCACTCCCATTGTATTGGGAATCTCATTAGAATAGTCATCACATTGATCTTCAAATAGGTTGTTAAAATGAGTCCCCCTATTACCGGCCATTGTCTAGAATAAATGGAAATTTAGGGGTAACCCATAAAGGTTAAACTAAGGAAAAAATATATGACTTATCAATTGCTTTCATTTCCTTAACATATGAATCTATATGCTTCAAAATATGTTATCCATGATCTACTTTAGAACACATATTTGAAGGGGAATTTTTTTTAATTCCCTTAATAATGGTTTATAATAAGAATGTGAATTTACCAAAACATATCCCTAGGTATTTCATAACCAAGAGTGCAGAAATGCCCATTGTCATGTACCATGATACCCGAGGTCAAGCTCGAAACTCCTAATCAGAGTTTTCACTCCTAGGTACATTTGGGCCAAAGCCGCCTCTACCTGCTCATATCTAGATAGGGATGTATCTTCTTGATAATACACTAAATAAATATTCACAAAAATTAGGGATGTTTTTATTATACTTAGTCATATACCTAATCCTTTCACTGGGGTTTTCTAATCCTAATCTTCAAAATAACTAAACCTATCTTTTGATACCAACTATAACAACCCTGATCTTTATTACACTGTAACATCCCAAGTAAGTAATGAAAAATAGATATTTTTATCTATGTCTATTAATGATTAAGATAGTGTTATAGAGGCTTAAAATGAAAATAAATACAATCTTAAGCATGGAATACACTAATATTCTTAAAAGATTGTTTTAGTGCCTTTTGATGGAAAACCATTTTTAAATCTATATTTTTACAATTTTATAAACTATGTTTTTCAAAATAAAATTATCCTATATTATTGGGACATCAAAATTTACCTTGTGTGAATTTTTGGTATTTTTCTGACAATGTTCAGTTTTTAATGAATAGTGAAAAATACTGCATTTTACATCAAAACTGATTTTTAATCTAATTTATTTATATGATTATATTATGTTTTCAATTGGTTTTGATGTTAAATTAGAATATATTTTTACCATTTTATCCAATGGTGGTCATTGGAATCAATTTCACTTTGAAATTAGACTTAAACTGGTGTCAATCTTTTGATACTTATTGTTTTGTAAAAACACGCTATTTTCTCTGGCAGCGGGAATTAATTATTAAATTAATTAATGTGACCTATATGTTTTTAATTTTGTAAAATAGACTTCATTTTTGAATTCGGAATATCAAATATAGCTTAGGGTGAATTTTTGGTAATTTTCTGAAAAACTTCAATTTTTGATGAATAGTGAAACCACTAAGTGGTAATCAAGCAAACTGATTTTTCAGTTAAATGAAATTTTACAACTAATGTGTATTGAATTTTGAAAATCTGACATACATGGTTGTCATTAAGAAGTAAAATGTGGTTCAATGAGAATAAAATAATTTTTTGGTGAATAGTAACTTATTAAGTTCTTAATCACGATTAGTGGTAATTAGGGTAGTTTAAGGTATAAATAATACTTTAATAAACTGAAATGACCTAGACACATGTCCCAACCATATTGGTTGTGTCATGGACGACCAAGACATTCCATGGGTCAACTTGGGGACCCCATGGAGACACTTTGGTTTGGAAATGACATAAATAACTTTTTATTAAATGTTAAAGTAAAAATGACACAAACAAGAGATGTTTTACGAAAACAATTTTTACATGGGTTATAAAGATCAGATATTTTATTATAAATAGTCATTGGAAAGCTAAAATGGTTTCCTACATCATAGTATTTTCTTATGATTTTTAGACATTAAATAAATTAAATTATTTATGACATAATAATGATGCAGCGATGACATCATTGTTTGACGATTTAAATAAAATGGAAAGATAATGTAAAATCTTTGAACTAAACATGTACAAAACTTATTGGATGATTGGATTTCGAAGCCTTATCACCATAGCCACGAATTATATCAATGTGGGACCTTTTAAAACCGAAACACATTTTCAAATAAAGTAATATTTCTTTACTTTCCAAAAGTGCCCCTCCTCTCCTCTTATAAAAGGCCCCCACCTCTACCTCATTTCACACACTACTCAATCATTTGGCTCGGCCAACCCCTGCCCATTTGCTCTCTCCACATCCCTCTCATCATCCTAGAGGATTCCCTTTGGGCAGAATCCTTTCAAATGAAGCCTTTAGGCTCAACTCAAAAGGAGTTACACTTTTAAAGGTAATTCATTCTCTCATGTTCATTTGTTTTATTTTGCTTCTCCAACCCCCTAAACTCTTTTTATTTACTTCCTTTGTAACAACACCAGTAGATTCAATATACTAGGATGTTGTTATAAGATTTATTTGAGCTACACTCTCACACAACTACATCAAATGGTTAAAGAACATACGGTTTCCGTGGATGGCGAAATTATGCCTCCCGAAAAGATGATTGTTCAATACTCATTTAACACCTTCAAAGGTGGCCATTATGATGTCACTTTTTTTATATATGATATATAATATGTTTATGTTTTCCTTAAGCTTCTGTTTTTTTCTTTTTGGGCATACCTTTATGGTTTCCATTATGGGTAAAACACGATATCTTCATTTTAGGAAGTGCGGACTACCGCCCCCTCAAAGTGATTTGATTCGTTAAATACCATATGTGGGACATATAAAGGATGGAACTATGATATTATATATGATATTATACTGGAATTATAATATTCCTTTATATCATTATGATTCCATTCTATAAAATATGAAATAGAAATGAAAGTAGCGTTCATGCGTACGTACGTCTTACCGTCTCCATGAACGGTGCATTTCATTTCTTACCTCTAAATGTGATGTAATATTATAAATGCATGTATGTACTGGATATATATGACATATATGATATCTACATCATGAATACCATTCTGGATATAATGAACCTTTGACCAAATTAACAACATGTAAGTAGTCTATTTTTGACTTAAGAACCAAATACCGACAAAATGAACATTATTAACTTAACCGATTACATGATGTTCATAACATGGTATAAAAGGAATAATGAACTTGAAAAAGATTCATAATAAAGTAGAGATTAACTCAAGTTTATTATTCAGGATATTAAAGAACGGTCGGGTCAAGTCGGATACGAGGTATGGGACTTCGTCTCAATCTCCTTTCGTTGAGGCATATTTTATTTTATACACAACTTTCTTTTATACGGTGTATAAACCCCTTTGACTTTTACGTTTGTTCAAAAGGAATCTTTTTTATACGAAGCGTTTACTAAACGACAAAAGGGAATGTTTTTGTCGTACGTATGCGGCGACAACGACTTCTCCGCCGTCGTGACCGTTATTTGAGTTTCGGCTTCCTCTACAAGCCATACCTTCTTTTTAAAAGAAAAATAAATACCATGTTTTACTTTTCTTTTATATTAGTATTGAAAATGGTTTTCATAATGTTTTTATATCAATGTGTTGTATTGATATCTCGTGATTGAAATGTGGAAATTTTATGTTACCTTTATGCATGTTTTATGTGATATGATTATGTTATGATTCTTGGGCATTATTATGAAGACGGGTGGTTCCGTGATAAACTAAGGGCGGGTGAGCCCGTTATAGCTCTCCAATGCATTGGGTAACGCGAAGGAGTGAAACGTTTAGGTTTCTCTGAAGAGATTTTAGGGAATATATTGTGATGGGTATTCCAAACGTAACCAAGAGGGTTACTCCCTACGTAAGAATGTTATGAATGCCTCAAGTTACCTTTATGTCTTATGATTTCTATGATTTATTCATGATTTTATGAGGTATGTTAAAGTGACTATGTTTTATGGGTAAAGTATGATTTCATTCTTATGTATATATGAACTCATGTTTCCTTTCCATGTTTTTTTATAACCCATACTGAGTTTTTATGCTCATCCCAAGTTTTTGAAATGTTTTTCACAGGTCAAGGGAAAGGTACATGATAAGATGATAGAGTCAAGTATGTGTCAAGAAATAATCCATGTTTTATTTTAAATGTGTTTCCATTGATGGGAATGAAGAATAATATTTTTATGTAACCACTTTGTTTATATGTGGAATGTAATGCAAGTTTTATGATCTAATTCTCTAAAACTCTAAACCCAAAAAGATCCTCAATGTGTAATCTTGTAATAACTCAAGATTAAGTAAGGTTTAAGGCTGGGGCCTTATAGTTGGTATCAAAGGTCGGTTTAGATAACTTTAGGAGTTAGAATTCTATTAAATGATTATCCAAATTTTTTTTTCAAAATGATATAGCATTTAAATATTACCATGTTGCATTATCTAAGACATGTTTGTTCAGAATGGTTTTCCGTAGAGGAAACAGGGAAGCAGTGCTAGGAAGGCATACAGAAGGAAATAACCTTCCGAATCAGCATCCAGAAATGGTAGGAATTGGAACTGAACAGTTTGTTGTAGTAATGGCGCAGTTTACTCAAGCGATAAATGGTGGTGGTATCCATGAACGAGATCTGCCAGATCAACCGCAGAGGAACATGTTAGTGGTGGAACATTTCATGAGGCAACATCCACCATCATTCAGAGGATCATATGACCCTGTTCTAGCTGAAGGGTGGATTAAAGCACTAGAGAATATTTTTGATGTCATGGGGTGTTCAGACAATCAAAAGGTTAGTCTTGCTATTTACCGTTTGGAGGGTGAAGCAAATCAGTGGTGGTCTATGGTTAAAAATATCAGGGACGCCGATGAGATTGATGCTCTTGACTGGGATGAATTCAAAGGTATGTTTCTTGAGAAGTATTTTCCTAAGGCTGTTCGACTTAGGATGGAAAAGAAATTCGTGGAATTGAGGCAAGAGGAAGACTCAGTGGCTGCCTATGAAGAAAGGTTCACTCGATTGTCAAGGTATGCTCCAAATTTTATCCGGGACCTTGATAGTAAAATCAATCGTTTTTACTCAGGATTAAAGCCAAAGTATCGAAGGGAATTAGCTTCTCGTGAGTTTAAAAGTTATGAAAAGCTTGTTCGATGTGCTGAGAAGGTGGAAATGGAGTTTGCCGATGACCAAGTTTTCTATAACAACCAGCAGAAGAAGAGACCGAGGTGGCAGGAGAAAGGTAAGAATTCTTCAAAAAAGTCTGATGGTAAGAAAACTAAGTTTCCAGTTTGTGATAAATGTGGAAAAAGGCATGCTGGGGAATGTCTTCTGAATTCTGGAAAGTGCTACCGATGTGGTAAGATGGGACATAAGGCTCGTGATTGCACTGAAAAGGATCAAGATCAAGGTAAGAACAAATTTGATTTATAGTTAGTGAAGTGTTATAAGTGCAATGAGATGGGTCACTATGCAAACGAGTGTCCGACAAGGAGCTTGAGTGATGGGAAGCAGTTAGACTACAAGCAGAAAGGGGTGGTGAAATCCTTTGCAACTACTTCAGTAGATGTCGGACCATCAAATGAAGTTGTATCAGGTACTTTGTTTATTTTTTCAGATTATGCCAGTGTGTTGTTTGATTCGGGGTCTACACATTCTTTCATCTCTAAAACCTTTTCTAGTAAAATGGGAATACCATCTCAAGAAATGACTCCTGAACGTTTGGTAAAAACACCTGGGGGAAGTGTCGAGGCAAAAAGAATTTATAAGAATCTTCCTATCCTTATCTGTGGAAAGAACCTACTTGAAAACCTTATTGTTCTACCTCTAGTAGAGTTTGATGTTATCCTGGGTATGGATTGGCTCTCTATTTACCATGCTAAGATTGACTGTAGAGCTAAAGAAGTTTTTTTTCAGAAAGACTTTCAGTTTGTTTACAAGAATGAACCCTTACTTTTGATAACATATCAAGATGCCGAGAAACTTGTAAAAGATGGAAATGAATGTTACCTTGCACACGTCATTGAAAATAAAGGAACTGTTCATATTAATGACGTGCCAGTGGTAAATGAGTATCCTGATGTATTTCCTGATGAGTTTCCTGGAATAATACCAGATCGGGAAGTTGAGTTTACTGTTGACTTAGTTCCTGATGCTAAGCCAATTTCAAAACCCCCTTATCGAATGGCACAAATTGAACTTTTAGAGTTGAAGGAGCAATTGCAAGATTTATTAGAGAAAGGTTTCATTAGACCTAGCACATCACCATGGGGTGCTCCTGTTTTATTTGTTAAAAAGAAAGATGGTTCTATGAGACTTTGCATTGATTATAGAGCCTTGAATAATATCACTGTTAAGAACAAATATCCTTTGCCTCATATCGATGATTTGTTTGATCAGCTCCAGGGAGCTCAGTTTTTTTCAAAGATTGACTTGAGATCGGGGTACCATCAGTTGAAGGTTAAGGAGGCAGATATTCCGAAGACCGCGTTCCGTACGAGATATGGCCATTATGAATTTGTAGTAATGCCTTTTGGGCTAACCAATGCACCTGTTGTATTCATGGACTTAATGAATAGAATTTTCCATGAGTTATTGGATAAGTTTGTGGTGGTTTTCATTGATGATATTTTGGTGTTTTCTAAAAGTAAAGAGGATCATGAAAAACATTTAAGTGTTATCTTGCAAACCTTAAAAGAAAAGAAACTGTATGGGAAATTCAGAAAGTGTGAGTTTTGGTTGCAAAAAATTTCTTTCCTTGGTCACATTGTTTCTAAAGATGGAATAACGGTTGATCCTGCAAAAACAAAAGTTGTGGAAGAATGGCCAAGACCCACAAATATAACCGAGATTCGTAGCTTCCTTGGTTTGGCGGGCTATTACCGAAGGTTTGTTAGAAATTTTTCACGGTTATCTAGTCCAATGACTAAGCTAACTCGGAAGGGTGTTAAGTTTATCTGGACAAAAGAATGTGATGATTGTTTTCAGGAATTGAAAAGAAGATTGGTGAATGCTCTAGTTTTGGCACTACCTTCCAGGAATGGTGAGTTTGTTATATACAGTGATGCTTCATTGAAAGGACTTGGTTGCGTCATAATGCAGAATGATCAGGTAATTGCATATGTTTCACGATAGTTGAAAACTCATGAGGTAAATTACCCTACACATGATTTGGAGTTAGCTGCTGTTGTTTTTTCTTTAAAAATTTGGAGGCATCATTTGTATGGAGTAAAGTGTGAAATATATACAGATCACAAAAGTTTAAAGTATATATTCACTCAGAAAGAGTTAAACATGAGACAAAGGAGATGGCTGGAATTAATCAAGGATTATGATTGTACAATTCATTACCATCCGGGAAAAGCAAATAAAGTGGCTGATGCTTTGAGTCGAAAAAGTAATGCTTCATTAACAATGTTGCGTTTGGAACGTGATCCTTTGGTTAACGATTTGATGATCTTTGGCATAGAAGTTGTTGGTGCAGGAAGTCCTTCTGTTTTGTTTCAGGTATCAGTGAGGTCTTCTCTATCAGATAGAATCAAGCAAGCACAGAAGCAGGACAGTGAGTTGCAGAAAAAGGTAGAGCTGGTTCAGAAAGGTAAGTTTCCTGAATTCAACATTGATAATGACTGTGTTTTGAGATTTGGGAGGATATTGTGTGTGCCTTGTGATTCACAGTTGAAGAGAGAGTTATTATGTGAAGCTCATAGTTCTCCGTTTTCAGTTCATCTGGGCAGTACTAAGATGTATAGAGATCTGCGGGAGTATTACTGGTGGGATGGAATGAAAAGAGATATTGCTGATTTTACTGTGAAGTGTTTGACATGTCAATAGGTTAAAGAAGAGCGGCAGTTACCGAAAGGGATGCTTCAGCCTTTACCAGTGCTAGAGTGGAAATGGGAGAATATATCCATGGACTTTGTTGTTGGATTACCGAATACATCTCGAGGTAATAATGCAATCTGGGTTATTGTTGATCGCTTGACCAAATCTGCTCATTTCCATTCTATACGAGATACTTTCTCTCTTGATCAACTTTCCCGTTTGTATCTTAAAGAGATAGTCAGGTTACATGGAGTTCCTCTCTCCAATGTATCGGATCGTGATCCCAGGTTTACTTCTAACTTTTGGAAAGGCCTTCAGAAGTCGTTGGGTACTGAATTAAATTTTAGTACAGCTTTTCATCCTCAATCAGATGGGTAGTCAGAATGAACAATTCAGACATTGGAGGATATGCTACGAGCTTGTTCTATGGATTATCAGGGAAGTTGGGACCAACGTCTTTCTTTGGTTGAGTTTTCATATAATAACAGTTTTCATTCCAGTATACAGATGGAACCATTTCAGGCATTATATGGGAAGCGGTGTCGAACTCCATCTTTCTGGGATGAAGTGGGTGAAAGGAAGTTGATGGGACCAGAATTGGTAGAAGAGATGGCAGAAAAAGTTCAGCTGATTCAGAAACACATGAGAACAGCTCAGAGCAGGCAGAAGAGTTATGCGGATAACCGGAGGAAGGATCTATCTTTCGAGGTAGGTGATCATGTTTTTCTCAAGGTTTCTCCTTGGAAAAGCTTGATGAGATTTGGTAGAAAGGAAAGCTAAGTCCAAGGTTCATTGGAACATACGAAATTCTAGAGAGAGTTGGATCAGTTTCATACCGAGTGGCTTTACCTCCGAGTTTATCTCAAGTACACAATGTTTTTCACATTTCGATGTTGAGAAAGTATATGCCAGATCCATCTCATGTTTTGAGTCCAGAGGTAGTTCAGTTGGAAGAGAACCTATCTTATGAGGAACAACCGGTTCAGATTCTTGACCACAGGGAGCAAGTGTTACGGAATAAGGTGATTTACCAGGTAAAGGTTTTGTGGCAAAACCACATGATTGAAGAGGCAACATGGGAATCTGAAAATGCAATGAGGGATAAGTACCCCCATTTATTCGATAAGTAAATAAATTGCGGGGACGTAATTTTCTAAAGGGGGGAAGGATGTAACATCCCAAGTAAGTAATGAATAATAGATATTTTTATCTATGTCTATTAATGATTAAGATAGTGTTATAGAGGCTTAAAATGAAAATAAATACAATCTTATGCTTGGAATACACTAATATTCTTAAAAGATTGTTTTAGTGCCTTTTGATGGAAAACCATTTTTGAATCTATATTTTGACAATTTTATAAACTATGATTGTCAAACTAAACTTATACTTTATGATTGGGACATCAAAATTTACCTTGTGTGAATTTTTGGTATTTTTCTGACAATGTTCATTTTTTAATGAATAGTGAAAAATACTGCATTTTACATCAAAACTGCTTTTTAATCTAATTTATTTATATGATTATATTATGTTTTTAATTGGTTTTGATGTGAAATTAGAATATATTTTTACCATTTTATCCAATGGTGGTCATTGAAATCAATTTCACTTTGAAATTAGACTTAAACTGGTGTCAATCTTTTGATACTTATTGTTTTGTAAAAAAATGCTATTTGCTCTGGCAGCGGGACTTAATTATTAAATAAATTAATGTGACCTATATGTTTTGAATTTTGTAAAATAGACTTAATTTTTGAATTCGGAATATCAAATATAGCGTAGGGTGAATTTTCGGTAATTTTCTGAAAAACTTCAATTTTTGATGAATAGTGAAACCACTAAGTGGTAATCAAGCAAACTGATTTTTCAGTTAAATGAAAGTTTACCACTAATGTGTATTGAATTTTGAAAATCCGACATACATGGTTGTCATTAAGAAGTAAAATTTGGTTCAATGAGATTAAAATAATTTTTGGTGAATAGTAACTTATTAAGTTCTTAATCACGATTAGTGGTAATTAGGGTAGTTTAAGGTATAAATAATACTTTAATAAAATGAAATGACCTAGACACATGTCCCAACCTTATTGGTTGTGTCATGGCCGACCAAGACAAGCCATGGGTCAACTTGGGGACCCCATGGAGACACTTTGGTTTGGAAATGACATAAATAACTTTTTATTAAATGTTAAAGTAAAAATGACACAAACAAGAGATGTTTTACGAAAACAATTTTTACATGGGGTTATAAAGATCAGATATTTGACTATAAATAGTCATTGGAAAGATAAAATGATTTCCTACATCATAGGATTCTTTTATGATTTTTAGACATTAAATAAATTAAATTATTTATGACATAATAATGATGCAGCGATGACATCATTATTTGACGATTTAAATAAAATGGAAAGATAATGTAAAATCTATGAACTGCACATGTCCAAAACTTATTGGATGATTGGATTTAGAATCCTTATCACCTTATCCACGAATTATATCAATGTTTGACCTTTTAAAACCGAAACACATTTTCAAATTAAGTAATATTTCTTTACTTTCCAAAAGTGCCCCTCCTCTCCTCTTATAAAAGGCCCCCACCTCTACCTCATTTCACACACTACTCAAGCCTTTGGCTCAGCCAACCCCTGCCCATTTGCTCTCTCCACATCCCTCTCCTCATACTAGAGGATTCCCTTTGGGAAGAATCCTTTCAAAGGAAGCCTTTAGGCTCAACTCAAAAGGAGTTACACTTTTAAAGGTAATTCATTCTCTCATGTTCATTTGTTTTATTTTGCTTCTCCAACCCCCTAAACTCTTTTTATTTACTTCCTTTGTAACAACACCAGTAGATTCAATATACTAGGATGTTGTTATAAGATTTATTTGAGCTACACTCTCACACAACTACATCAAATGGTTAAAGAACATACGGTTTCCGTGGATGGCGAAATTCTGCCTCCCGAAACGATGATTGTTCAATACTCATTTAACACCTTCAAAGGTGGCCATTATGATGTCACTATTTTTATATATGATATATAATATGTTTATGTTTTCCATAAGCTTCTGTTTTTTTTCTTTTTGGGCATACCTTTATGGTTTCCATTATGGGTAAAACACGATATCTTCATTTTAGGAAGTGCGGACTACCGCCCCCTCAAAGTGATTTGATTCATTAAATACCATATATGGGACATATAAAGGATGGAACTATGATATTATATATGATATTATACTGGAATTATAATATACCTTTATATAATTATGATTCCATTCTATAAAATACGAAACAGAAATGAAATTAGCGTTCATACGTACATACGGCTTACCGTCTCCATTAACGGTGCATTTCATTTCTTACCTCTAAATGTGATGTAATATTATAAATGCATGTATGTACTGGATATATATGACATATATGATATCTACATCATGAATACCATTCTGGATATAATGAAACTTTGACCAAATTAACAACATGTAAGTAGTCTATTTTTGACTTAAGAACCAAATACCGACAAAATGAACATTATTAACTTAACCGATTACATGATGTTAATAACATGGTATAAAAGGAATAATGAACTTGAAAAAGATTCATAAGAAAGTAGAGATTAACTCAAGTTTATTATTCAGGATATTAAAGAATGGTCGGGTCAAGTCGGATACGAGGTATGGGACTTCGTCTCAATCTCCTTTCGTTGAGGCATATTTTATTTTATACACAACTTTCTTTTATACGGTGTATAAACCCCTTTGACTTTTACGTTTGTTCAAAAGGAATCTTTTTTATACGAAGCGTTTACTAAACGACAAAAGGGAATGTTTTTGTCATACGTATGCGGAGACAACGACTTCTCCGCCGTCGTGACCGTTATTTGAGTTTCGGCTTCCTCTACAAGCCATACCTTCTTTTTAAAAGAAAAATAAATACCATGTTTTACTTTTCTTTTATTTTAGTATTGAAATTGGTTTTAATAATGTTTTTATATCAATGTGTTGTATTGATATCTCATGATTGAAATGTGGAAATTTTATGTTACCTTTATGCATGTTTTATGTGATATGATTATGTTATGGTTCTTGGGCATTATTATGAAGACGGGTGGTTCCGTGATAAACTAAGGGCGGGTGAGCCCGTTATAGCTCTCCAATGCATTGGGCAACGCGAAGGAGTGAAACGTTAAGGTTTCTCTGAAGAGATTTTAGGGAATATACTGTGATGGGTATTCCAAACGTAACCAAGAGGGTTACTCCCTACGTAAGAATGTTATGAATGCCTCAAGTTACCTTTATGTCTTATGATTTCTATGATTTATTCATGATTTTATGAGGTATGTTAAAGTGCCTATGTTTTATGGGTAAAGTATGATTTCATTCTTATGTATATACGAACTCATGTTTCCTTTCCATGTTTTTTTATAACCCATACTGTGTTTTTATGCTCATCCCAAGTTTTTGAAATGTTTTTCACAGGTCAAGGGAAAGGTACATGATAAGATGATAGAGTCAAGGATGTGTCAAGAAATAATCCATGTTTTATTTTAAATGTGTTTCCATTGATGGGAATGAAGAATACTATTTTTATGTAACCACATTGTTTATATGTGGAATGTAATGCAAGTTTTATGATCTAATTCTCTAAAACTCTAAACCCGAAAAGATCCTCAATGTGTAATCTTGTAATAACTCAAGATTAAGTAAGGTTTAAGGCTGGGGCCTTATATACACACTTAAGAAAAATTTATTGTATAAAACCTTCACATGATACAACATAGATGATCAAGAGTTCTAGTGTATTTTGGTCTTAGGAATGTTACATAACAACTTAAAACATAAAACACACGTCTTTATTGAATACTTCCTTTACATGACCACTACATTCCCTCATACTTAAACTTGCATGGGATAACCTGAGGACATGCATAAGAAAAGGGAGAGTGGTAAATCCCAGTAAGGGAGTAAAAAATTCATAACAAGAATATAACAATACTGGTTAGGAAATAGTAATATCAATGGAGCATAAAAGAATATGAACATAAATGAATGATATAGCATGATTATCAAAACATGGAAAGGTGGAAACAACACTAAACATTGAATTATCATGAGCTATGGCTCATTACACATGGAGCATGAGTAAACCCTCATTGTACATGAATCGTGAGTAAAAACCCATTGTACTGGAATTAGCATGATTCAAAGATCATTACACATGATTTATCATGATACTATACTTTACCCAACACATTAGAGCACTATCAGGGTGCACCATTATTAAAACATTTCATTTCATGTGTAATTATTTCACATGGATCATAACGCATGGATTCTATAAACATTATAATTTATTCCATAATAAAGGACTGTGGAATTAATACATTAAAATAAAAAAAATTAATAAGTTAATGTGCATAAAGTTGAAAACCTTTGATAGGGAAATGGGAATGGTATTCAGTACACAATGACTTGGCTTGGAAAATCGTGGAGCAATTTCAGCAGTTTAATGGCGTGACATAAGAGTTCATAAAAAATGGTTTATGAGAGATAAAGGGGTGTCTCTTCAAATTTACATGAAATTTACTGTAATTTCTAACTTAGATACATGTCCCAACAAATTTAATGTAATTTAGATTTGTAATAAAAAATAATTTCTTGAATGTAAATGAGGAGAGAGAAATTCCTTACGCAATTTTAACATAGTAGAATGTGTAAGTGGGAGGAATTAATGTGAGATAAAGGGGTATCTCATCATTAAAACATAAATAGGGAAGTTTGGGGGAGGTGATAAATCATACCCCCACATTTTTAATTGAAAATAAAAGGGTATAACAGTATAATGAAATTTGGAAAAAAAGAGAAAGGAAGAATTCCCTTACATGGAAGTGTGATCCCAAAGGCTTGGGAGAGGCTAGGGAGAGGATTATTGGGATCATGGGGGACATTGGGAGGATTATAGAGAGAGTAGGGTAGACTTTGGATGATCTCTAAAGGCTTTGAGTGAAGAGGAAGTGGGTTCTTGGGTGGGTTTATATTGGAAATGAGATAGAATTCTTTATTATTTAGGTTTGGGACACCACACATTGAACTAATCAAAAACACTAACCATCCCATCGTTTTTTCCCATGGAATTTTTCCAAATGGTAGTGGAAAACAATATTTTATATGGATAATGGCTGAAATTATTAAAATAATAGGGTAGCTTATGTGGGGATGATTCACACTCTCAAGGAAAACAATTTAAAAATATCAAAGTTTTTATAAGTCTTGAAGGGTCTACTAAAGATATCTAAGATAAATAAAATTAATATAAAATCACATTATTTTAATAATAAAACCAATATTTTCTAAACATACCATTTATAGTATTTTATTACATCACTATTGGGTCATTATGATGTCATAAAACACTATATAATTAAACGGAATTTAATTTTTACCAGAAAATTTGACAGTCTTAGAAAATTATAAAAAATTCACTGTTGGATAATCTCAACATCCGGATTCCAAAAAAAATATTCATTTTATCTAATTCATTTTCTAATTAGTTGTATTTTCACTTTTAAAATAAAAACTAACATTTATCAAAAATTCATGGGTTTTAGTAAAACAACATTCAAACCTTAATAAACATTACATTGTATTCTTAAAAATTATACCATTATTTATATGTAATAAAATGTAATATAATAATAATACTTTATTTTAATTAAAAAATCCATTAATTTATCAAAATAGATTTCTTATTTGAATATTAACTAAAAATAATATTTGTGATTTAATAACTTTTTACAAAGTAAAAATAATAAAATGAATGTATAGTCTCGATACAAAAATAATGTACATAATCACGATACAAGGGTCTTTTAACATAACCCATTATAACACCCGCATAAGACTGAAGGATAGGGTGTGTGATAGTGACAGACTCTTTTGGTGGCTTAGATAAAATCGCTCAAGTGGTAATTTCTTTCAACATCCACTTCTTTCGTAGGTGGTTTTTCTCAAACTTAACATATTCAATCTCGGCTAGGGATTGGGGAAGTGCGTAGTCCAATGAAACCACCTCCTTTATGAGCACTAAAAAATGGGATTCGTACAATGAATGTCTCCCGGATAAGGCCATTTCTTCTTTTTTTTGACTAAATTGGATTTTTTAAAGCCCTATATTTATACTAATCATGTGATCCCTGTTCAACGGCAATATTCGAAATGGTTACAATTCCTAATGGTATTTTAAAAACCAAAAAACATAAAACCGAGGAAGTTTATTCCTTTTATATGATCATTACACATAATAAGATATTTAATTGGATAAAGAGGAATTTTTGCATCAATAAAAGTTTGGGTCATTACAGTTTTTTATATAGAAACATATATTTACTTATATTCTTAGAGAGTAAAATAATTCCTCAACTCTACAGAAATGGTCTTTAAAATATATTTTCATCATATTATCATAATTTTTTATTATATCAATTTACTTCTCCATAATATTGAATTTTGAATTTTTTGTTTTCAATTTTAAACTGATCATTCCTTCTATCTATATCCATCATAACTTGATAATTTTATTTCTCTTTCATGTCCATGTTTTCACTAATGTTCTCTTACTGGGAAGCCTAGTTTTGTTGTGACCCTTGAATTTTAATTTAACTATTATTAATAAGATTTATTTCTAACCATATTTATGATAAGGGTTTTTCAATAATTATATTTTCAAATATCAATCCCTCGATTACCAGGATAATCTTTGAATTACGAGGATGCAACATATTTAAGGTCGAGAAAATGTGGCACCCTAAGACATTATAAAATTTTTCTTTTAGAGAAAAATTAATTTTTTAATTATCCTAATTTATATGAAACACCATGTTATAAACACACTAAACACAAAACTAAAATCATCTTTTAGCACATTCAACACTAAGTTGTCTTCTGTTAGATACAATACCTAGTTCCTTTAATAACATACATTAAGCACAAGAATTAGATTTAACAAGACTACAAAATATTATTATAAGTATTATTTAAAATGATAGTTAACAAATATCCATGTTAATAACTTGTTTGAACAATAGTAACTAAAATTAAAAAATATTTTTTACATTTTTTAAATAATTATTTACTAACCAATTAATTAGAAATGAGTATAGATATAGATTGAATATTAAATAAATGTTTTTATAAAAAGTAATTTTATGCTCCTAAAGTCATTAATTATTGATAAATTAAAATAATTAAAATTAGTGAATAATATTAATGAAATATATATTATATATTCAATAAAATAATTTTTACATTCATCCAACAGATTTTATAGTCATAAGATAATAACAAATGAAAGTTCATTCGTAAAAAACTATATTTTTATAAAGGTAGTTCTCTCTCATTTTAATAGGGAAGTTTTTTAAAAATATTAAATTTTAAAAAATTTATATATAGAAGAACTTTTTTTTGAAAATAAATTCATCAATTCTATCTTAAGGGTAATTTTTTGAATTTTGCTCTGATATTTAATTTTTATTGAATAGTTAAAAATAATAAATTTTATTTGAAAACTACATTTTCATAAAATTTATTAATATAGTAAAATTATATTTTAAATTAGTTTTAAAATAAAATTAGATAATTTATAAATCAATTAGTCCAATTTAGTTAGTTTGAACTAATTTCACATTGAAATTTGATATAAAAACTTTTCAAACTATTGAAAAGTTTGACTTTAATAACCTGTTTTCTTTATCCCATCTAAGGAATTAAATTGAAATAACATTCTTCGACATATGTTATTGGGATGTTGAGAAATGGATTCCATATTTGTAATAATCATATTTTTTTAATTTCTATTCAGGTAAAATATGTTTTTGACCAAAAATATTACTGAATTCATTTAAAATTAATTATGCAATTGAGGTAAACTTAAGCATAATAAGGGACTAAACCTTAATCATAAGGTCCAAATTACCCAGAAACGTGTCCAAAACCTATTTTATGGAACAAATTCAACCACATACTATGTTTTATATAATTATATTCATTATTGGATTCCAATTTTGTATGGGATACCTCTCAATAGTGTTTTACATTTCATATTTACATGAATTTCACTCCTTATCCACTATAAAAAGATACTCAACCCTCCCACTTTTACAACCCGTTAAAGATATTTATCTTATCCAAAGTCTTCCCAAAAAATCCCAAAAATACCTACCCTCATCATAGTATCCTCAATTTAGTATTAAATCAAACCATGGAAATGTTCAGGTATAAACCAAAATGAGTTACCCAACTACGTGGTAACATTTCT
Organism: Viscum album; assembly: GCA_963277665.1. Lineage (NCBI taxonomy): Eukaryota > Viridiplantae > Streptophyta > Magnoliopsida > Santalales > Viscaceae > Viscum > Viscum album. The sequence goes on along the minus strand of OY728121.1, from coordinate 1,145,120,349 downwards.
AAATGATCAATATTATTTCATTTACTTCTCCACCCCTTGTATTATTTTATATCATGATTATATAGTAAAATAAGTATCATAGATTAACTAATTTTTTTATGAAAACAGTTATACCTACACTGTCACATGCATCCATCAAAATGGAAACACAATCATCATTCATGTGTATGGAAGACTGTACTCTCGTGAACCAATGTTCTTTCATTCATTTCCACATTTCATGGTTCTAAATAATGATGCGTTTATAGTTTATATATGATATATATGATATTTATAATGTATTCATTATTTTGAAAATATTTTATGAAACATAACTTCATGTTTTTCATTTTTTGGCGATATGATAACATCGCTTGTGGACGTGTGGACAACCACCTCTACAAAGTGATGTTATCCGTTAACACTATACATATAATGTATTAAAGATGGGTTTAATAAAATAATTTTTTGTATATAAAATTAATATGATACTTTAATTATAATATTCCTATATATTAAAATAATATTAATTTTTAGATATGAAAAATAAACTAAATTAGCCATCAAGGGTACGTACGACCTACCATCTCCATGAATGGTGCATTTCATTTCCTATCTCAACATTTTATGGATTATTATAAATAAATATATTATGAATATATATGATATTTATATCAAGGGTTAAATTTCTGGATATGATTAAATCAACCTCTAATAAATAGAAACAAAAAATCAAGTCAAAGCATACTTGAAAAACAAGCCAATTAACACCTAAAATGATGAAAATGATAAAAGATTATTAATGAATGGGGTATAATATTTTATAGATGGACTGTATATGATGTAATAGATAATAATATGGATATAATTTAAGTTAATAATATTATTAAATCCATTATATGGGAGGTTAAATAGTGTTCTTACAAAAGGAAGCATAATGAAAGGGGATTTCTAGTCTCTCTGTTATTTCTTTGAGACTTATGCCATAATTATCACTCTATTTTTTTGTGGAGTATATTCTATTATATAACATTTTGTATCATTAATTTAATTGATTTAAGGATATTTAAAGTTCCAAATGATGTTATTATTTCATGTAACTCATGATTCAAAATTTACTCAGGTACTGAGTGATTCATGTCTCGCTTTTCATTTGTGACGCATACGCCATTTTCACAACATATTTTTTGTGGTGTATATACTTCCCATATTATGTTTCATATAATTAATAAATTTATATTAATGTAATTTAATGTTCCTTGTGTTGTTACTTCTTTTATAGGATATATAAATTCAAAATTTACTATATGGTATGAAATTTCAACTCAATTTACACTTCATTGAGACTTATGTATTATTAAGAACCTATTCAATTTAAAGTGGTGTATTTAAATAAATTTTTTCATTTAATGTCATTATTCACTCATAATTCATGGTATTTAAAGTTTCACTTAACCTATAGAATCTACATTGTTTTTACTTGAAATAACAATTTGGTAAAAGTTATCTGTGTAATATCACTTTCATTGGGGATTATTAACTATCTATTTAAACAACAACTTCCTTATGATAATTTTTTGTACATTAAATTTATCTTAAATATACATATTATCATTCAATATATATTATTATTTATTAAACAATATAAAAATATTATATATGGTGTTCTAATTGAAAATTATTTGAAATATTGATATATCTGTATCTTTTATGAAATGCAGATATTTGATAAGGCACATTGTGTATGAGTTATATAAGTTATTAGATATTTGAGTAATGCTTTGGACATTCACTACATGAGTTCTGGAACTGTTAATTTAATCTCCTCGATAAATTAGTAGTCTCATGAGAAACATTAGTTGGCCAAACTAGAATACGTTAAACATTCTTGAGAATTAATCTTGATGGTAAAGGAATCATGTTACTGAGAGACAAGATGTACAATAATTAAGAATCTCCTTTATTGAGAATTTATTTATTATTATTATCCATGTGATGTTTTCTTCGAAATTATCTACGGATTCCTTTAATTCTCAATGTAATTTTTAATGGTCATACATTTTATTTAACTATCATTCCATATTAATTATTCATTATCTTGATATTTATATAAAATGTGTACACAGTTATTTACAATTTTATGATGATTATGCTCAATGATTTATTATTTCTTCTATTATACATACCCTTACTGAGCATTTTATCTCACCATTATTTATTTCCTTTCCACGGGATATGAAGAAGAGATCCTTCAATGAGCTTTCAATAAGGCATGTCATTTAATTTTATCATGTATCATGTTTTATTTTCTATTTCCTAATTTTATATGGGTATCTTGAATGTTATCTTGTTTTCCAAAACTACTAAACTAATCGGTCCTTTAGAATTTAATTATATGTAATCATATAGATAAAATAAATTAAGGTACCAAATCCAAGATCCTAGAGTTGGGGTGTATCTGACGGAATGTTGAAATTTAATAGAAATATAGTATACAGTGAAAATTATTCCAAAAAAGTTATTGTATAAATATAAATTTAACAATCACAAAAGAATGTGAGGTTGTACTATAAAATTGACCACATTTTAATTTTCATCGAAAATAGCCTAGTATGATTTGATTCAAATTGAACAAATTGTACCATGAAGTTTTATGCATCGTGACATTACATATCAACGGGGAATAATATACACCACATTAATGTGAATTTGTGAATAATAATAAATAGGTCTCAAAGGAATGTAAATTGAGATGAAATATTTTACCTCGTGATTATTTTTATTGAAAATTCTTTAAACTCCTTTATAGTGGTTTTAAATGTGTTATAAACATATTAAAGTACCATATTAATATTTATAATATCATATGTGATCCTTTAATAACTTTTTATCACTCATTTGTAAATAATAATTTATTATTTTTATTGTTATAGATGTTAAATGAATTATTTTCTAATTCATAACTTATCAATAACGTTTTGGTAATTATTTACTCATATATATTATTATAATAGTGACATATTAATAATAATTATACTCCAATTACATTTTTATGACCAATCATTAAATATGGTTGTGAGAAATGATGTGTTATACCATCATGGAGACCTCGGGTGATATGTACACATGAGTAATGATTACATTTTCCATTATAATTATGGAAAGAATATAAAATATATATTATCATAAATAAATGATCATAATATCATATATTACATATTATTTATGTAAACATAATTATATATATCATCAATGCGATGTGGTTATGAAAAGATAATAACATCATTTCGTGAATGTGGCAGTCCACACATATACAAATGATAAATATGATCATTTAATAATGATAAATATTTACGTAATATCATCATTATTCCATGTAAACCACATATAATCATTATAATTGTCCTAATAAACTTTTATTTAACATAATAGTGAAAGTTGACTCATATTACTTCACGAGGAACTAGTCTATCGTACACTAGGAAGACATTATCTTATCAACTGTGGAATTGAATTTTAAAAGGTATATATGATATAATGACTCCATAAGTATAGTTATGTTATATATTAAATATATATAATTTAAACCCATCATCATTCCATACCATGATAGGTGGTATTAGAAAATGATTGATTGTGGTTTGCAAGGCGGTAGTCCGCCGTACACACGAATGAATTTTTCGTAACCCAGTTGATAAATGTGGGAATGGTATTAATTAATTAAAACAACATAAAAATATCTCATTATATGGAAGAAATTTTGGATATTATATAATCTTGTTTTTATAATACTTTATGGAGGTTTAGAGAGAAACAAAATAAATATGCATGTTGTAGAACATTACATCTTCCTCAGGTAAGCTCCTAAGGTGTTCTCCAAAATACTTCATAGGTATGATTTATATATAAAATAAGGGTTCTAGAATGAGAGTAGGGAATCTAGGATGTTATTTGGGTGGGTATTATTTGAACCAAAAGTGTTTAATGTGTGAATAAGAGTGGATATAGGGTGTCCATTTGTAAGTGAGGCGTGTGGAAGACTTGTAAATTTTCAAAAACAAAAAGTGTACCCACATTTTTCACATGAAAAAATGAACAGAAATATATTATTATATAGGATTAGTCATTTTATTTTATTAATATATCAATAAAATAAATTTTGGATCAGTTTTTTTCTCATTTTGACCCCTATCATTTTAGTTTATCCCCTAAGTAAATCCATTTTTACCTTAACTACGGTAAATAATTTTAACTTTTTCACTATTTATTTTGTTAAAAAATTAAATGAAAATTATTATATAATATAATATATTCATATTTAAAATATTGAATACATTTTTTCAAATTTCATCCCCATAAGAATTAAATTGTAATTTAATATTAATCCCATAGAGGCGATGAGAAACCAGGTTTTTAGAGAGAAAATGTTCAAAAGTTTACAATGTTTTTATTTAATAATTCGACATAAAAATTTTTAAAATTAATTAAATTGGATTTAGTGATATAAATTTTAAATATTTTTACTTTGAAATAAATTAGAAATATAATTTAACATTATATATTATTTAAATGACATAGTATTTTTCAATTAAAAGACAATAATTTTAATTATTCATCTAAAAATGAAACTTTTCAGAAAAATCCCAAAAAATCATTCAAATATTTTTTTGATAAGATTATCTAAAAATTAAGTTTATTTTTTCATAAATGTTTTTAAAAATTTTAAAAAATTGATTTTAATTTTTTTTCACAATGTAGGTCTAAACACTCCTTTAGAAACAAATAAATTTTTCAGAAAACATTGGTTTCATTTTAAATGATTCTTATTTTATGAATAATCATTAGATTAGAATAATATTAGTTATTTAATTAGTACTACATATAACCACCAATTTAATTGATATGTTATAACTTTGTACCATGTTATAGTTCATTTAAACTCTTGGTTTTGTGTTCCAAAAGCAATAAAAAAATTAAGAAATACATTTGATGGGTTATTTAGGTTCGGTGTTGCGTATCACATATGCCATCAAATAAAATGTTCTTAATTTAGAATTCTAGGATATTAATGTATAATTTTGAAATGTTAATTTTTAAAATTAAGTTAAATTTTTAAAATATATTCTCTAAAATTGTAGAAATTTAAATTTTTTATTTTTCTTAGAAGGAGTAATAAAAATATTTTAAGGAAAAAAATATTTTTAAAATGTATTGTGAATTTATTAAAATTTTATAAATTAATTATATAATCTACATAAAAAATATAAATATTATAAAAATATTCTTTTTCATATTCATATAACCAATTTAATAGCTTGGTTATAATAGTATACTATATTAAGGATCATTTAAACTCACGATTGTGTCTATGAGAAGCTATCCAATAAATAAAATTTATTTAAAGGGATAAATACACAAAAAGCCCAGGGAGTTACATGTATTTTAATTTTAAGATTCATATCATCAAGATGAGATCTTTTTATTTTATTTAATATTCATGGTTTAGAAGTAATTTAAAATATATGTGATGTTTCCCCTTCCTCAATGATTAAAATTTCCAACTTTTCTAAATCCATGAATATTGGACAATATTTAATCCCCATTTTAGTCTAAACTCCCTGATCAATCCTACCCATTACATCATCAAACTTATTTTCTGTCCAAACTGGGTATAGTGTTTAGAAATCATAATCTTTGACTATTTATACCCATTTCCATTTCCTCATGTTGAGAATATTTTTTAGAAGGTGCATTTCAACATTTTTTAGAGGTATATATTTCAAATAGTTAACTATAAAGATATTACCTCAAAATCATCAATGAAATGATTACATCAACTAACTAAGGATCATAGTTTGGATAATTCTATTCATGAATCATTATATTCCATGATGCATAATAAATATATCTATCATTATGAATATAAACACATCCTACTACATTCATTGATGCAACAATATATATGACAAATCCATCCCATTATAATGGAAAATTAAATATCATTGTACCAAACATTCTCATCTATAATTTATCAAAACATTCCATAAATTATTCTGACTAAATGAACTTATCCCCTTTATGTGTAAACCTTGTTAATGTATTATCAAACCAATAATATTTTAAATAAGTAGTTAAGAGTTACCTTCTAATCCTTGAAAATTATGTACCTCAGTTATATACAATGGAATTTTTTATTCAATCAATATAATTTTTGACAAATTATCGACTAATTCCCCTTCATAAAAAAAATATGTTTGTGAAAAGAAACACCATGAAGTAATAAATCAATTTTTCAAAATTTTACATACAACACCTTTTATGTATGATTCACACTAAGGATTTGAAAACACATCATATATACAGTATATATTTTAGATTTTATGAATATATCATCCATAAATAACACAATGTAATTATCAAGACTATCCGTGTATACTCTATTAATGAGATTCATAAAAATTGGGGGTTAATTGGTCAATTCAAATGGAGTTATAATAAATTCATAATTCTGATACCTAAAATAAAATTGTATCTTTGAAATATAGTCCTTATTTACATATAGATTATAAAACCTTGAACTATGATCAGTGATAAAAAATTTTTGAGCTACATAAAGTTCATCAAAGGAGTCACAAAAATGGTATAGATGATAATTTTTTATCATATAAATGGAAAATATTTCCCTATAATCAATGCACAATCCCATAAACATATATTTCTTATTAACAAAAAGAACAGGGGCTCGATATTATGAAACACTGGGGAAGAAAAGTCTCTTATCATATGAAATATATATTTACATATTTAGTTCAACTAATTTCTCAATGGTCATCTTATAGGGACTATTAATTATAAGTTTTCAATCATAGATAATTTTAATGAAAAAAATCACTATTAGGTGGGTTTCCAAGTATTTATTTTTGGAAACACATTAATCAATTCATAAAAAATTAGTACATGCCTTATTATAATTATACCTTTCATATTAGAGGAGTATTTTTACATGATTGAGATGATGTAGTGTCCCCTCTATTGAAACGGGATTTCATATCTCTTTCAAAAATCTGAATCTTCTTCTCTCGACTATAAATTTTCACATTATAATTTGAAATAGAATCTATAGACAGGATTTCATCTATGTTTTCCAATGTAATAATAATCATGTTTGAAAATATTGTATATTTATGAGTCATAACAGGGAATGGAATAAAAATCATTATTATTATAAGGACCCGACCCAAATATCAACGAGTCGATGCCTTATTGTATTACATTAGCATAGATAAATGATTAAAATTCCAACATAATGAATAGATTAGTAGTTTTGGAAAACCAGATTACATATAACATACCAAAAATACACTTCGAAAAGAATATAAATCATAACATTAGTAAATTCCTAGCATCTATGTACCTCATTCAACGAATTCCTCTTCATAAAATGGGGAAATGAAACATAATAAGGGTGATCTAAAATACTCTATAAGGGTAATTATAGAAGAATTGATAAAAAGTTAATAAGAATAATAACCATGGTGTGGTAAAAAACTATGAAAACATACCACTCAAGTAACTGGATAAGACATACTCTATATGGAATGTTAAATAATTGAAACACATTCATTTAATAAATAAAATAATAATGAAATGAATCCCTAGAATTTATTATATTAAAATATAATGGATTATAATAATAATGACTAAAATATCAATGAAGTAAATGCTTAATTATTGGATGTCATGTCTGAGGCACATGAAATCATATAATGTTAAGAACCTTAGAAATATGATTTAAATATATAGGTAGGAACACATTTAATTTTTTCAAGTGATTTGCCTCATGGGAACATGTCGATACACTGAGGCTGAATATAATATTTCAGCCCCACCCACCACTTCTAGTCTAAATCATTCCTCATATATAGAGTAATTGATTTAATTAATAAATAATGTTCCTTTTCAAAAATCTCTATTTATTAAAGAATGAGGATTTATCCATATTACCCGAGATAATAAAATGAAATTCAGAGTAAACACCATATATAAAAATGGTATAAAAATAACGAAATAATTATATCAATCACCCAGAGAATGTTTATATTTATGGGATGTATAGTTTCTAATGGAAAATTATTAAAATAAAGAGATTTATTCAATAGAAATTTAACAATGACATATGAATGTAATATTGAAAATATAACTTTAACCACTTTGTAATTTTCATGAAAAATACCTTGAATGAGATAATGAAAATTGAATTAAAAAATTCCATGAATTATGATTGAATAATGATATTTTATTATATATTATCAATTTATAACATATTACCACATGTTTATTAATAAGATAAATTATATGAAGAAGCAGTTTTCAATTAAAATTCATTATTTTTTATTATCCATCAGAAAATGAAACTTACATAAAAATACCATGAATTCAACCAAAAATATTTTTTATGTTTTTCATTAAAAATGAATTTTATATTCATATAAAAAAAATTAGAAAAGTTCCAAAATTTATATTTAAAATAGGTTCTTCATTAAAAGTCAGCCAAACTCCCTTTATAGAAATATAGCCTTCATTCATTATATTGGGATTGTTATTATCTTATGTCTATAAAATATATTAAATGATTATAAAAAATATTTTCTTTAATATATAATATATAAATATTATAAAAATAATCTACAAATATTAATTAATTTAATTTTTTATGATAAAATTCTTTTTTCACATAAAAATAATTTTTTTCTATAAACTTTTACTTTATGTTATATTGGTTACTAAATTTATTTCAAATTAATTAGTAACCAATGAATTAAACCATGTATTTATAAGTTAGTTAATCATGTTCATAAACTCCAATTTAACAGCTATGTTGTATCTTATTGTATTAAATAATAATATTTTAATAATATATGATTCTTCAGTAGAACTCAGTCTTGCGTGTAACGTATGTTATCGAAAAGACTCATCGTTGCATTTAACACAATATAACTAAGTATTTATTTCAATAAAATATATATATAATATATTATAAGATTAATTATATTATAAATTCTTGAGAATTTATATTCCATCCTCGTCTAAGTATTGTTTTCCACACACTCTATCGAGTGAAAGTTACTCTTTCATAATTTTTGGGGTGTTATATTCAACCCACATTAATTAAATTGTGTCGACACATTTTATACTTGTTCTATATAATATAAGGATTAATATTTGAGAATTAAATATCGTGTAAAAACCAATTTCATAAATATAGTAAATAACACAAATTTTTAATAAGAGGGAAAAATAAAATTAGAAGATCACCACAAAACTAGGCATTCAAATTGGACCAGATTTGGGAAACATCTACATAGAATAGAGACATAACTGTCAAGTTTAGATGGAGAGTGATACAAAACATGATTAGATTAAATTTGTTGACCAAAAAACCTTAAACCACGGTTATGAAAAATTTCATTGATATTATAATGAATTATTTTAATTGAACATCATTTTGGTTTCAATACCATTTTCACTAATGTTGAGGAAATACATCACTCTCTAAGAATAAAATTAGATATATTTTTATATTTCATAACCAAAATATTTTCCTTTAGTTGTTCCTTTTACCATTACTACTATATTTCTTTTCATAGGTTTCCTCATATTGTGAAGTAATACATTAACCTCTAAAACCTCATCCAATGAAAACCTAAACCATTTCATAAATGGTTATCCTTTCAAAAGATTATGATCCAACACATTATATTCATTTCCATGGTAGTTAGTAGTACCCAATTTACACTATCCATATCAATCATCATTATCTCAACATTAAGAACATATTGAGGCTTATATTTCCATCAAATAGGTGTTTTCCAAAAAAAATGACTTGATATCAAATCATTTTTCGTAGTACCATTCAAAATATATTCTCAAAATTTTAATGTAATAGTATTCTAGTGAAATCATAATATATTTAAAAATTCATATGATTATAACATCATCAATAATATATATTTTCAACATTTTTCTTTGATCCAAATATATAAGTACATTAATCATTCTTATTTGGTTTTGTTAATAAAATATGTTGACCATTATCCCATATCTTCTTCTGAGGTATATTCCCAAAATTATTAGGGATTTCATTTTCATAGTGACCCATATACTTGTAGTTGTTACAGTAATTAGTATAATCTTCCTTATTACCTTTTCTTTATTTTTAGTTTTGACCTTTTTCTCTGCATTTATAATAATCTCTCAATCCATTCATGAATTTCCTAGTGTGATTATTTCCATAGTTATCACATGTGGGAAAATCCTTCACTACGTTATTCCCTTTAGCTATTATTTTAACTATTTCCCATTCTTTTCTGGCATCCATTTGAAGCCATAAGTCATGGAGAATTATTTATCTATCTGGATAACATGTAAAACTATTTCATCATATGAGTAAAAGGTTTGAGGTAATAACACCCTTTAAATAATTGGATTAATTCCATCCAAGAGATGATCAATATTAAATTTTCATACTGTATATGAAATCCATACCTTGATAACCAGGTAAGGGTAGCCAAATACTCAATGAAACTTTCTTATTCCATTTTCATTAAGTTAAGGAACATTCTTTTCATCTAAATTTTTTTATCAAAAGATAAGTATTAATCGGAGAATTTAAATTTAAAATTTCACCATTCCATGAAAAATATTTCTTCTTACTCCAAATTATTTTGGATCCAATACCACCATAGATCAGTATATCATTTGAAACAATACACCGCAACTGTAACGTTTTCCTTTTTAGTGAATCCCAAGACAATAAACATCTTTTCCAATGATATAATCCATTTCTGAACTTCCATTTAATTAACAATCCCACTAAATTATGGGGGGCTCTATTGCATAAACTAATCCATCTTTGGATAATCTCATTGTGGAATAGGTTTCTCTATCCATGAATTGTTATGTCTTATAACCAGATTAATCCCTCCTAATATATCCATATCTTTTTCAATTATAAAACATTTTATATTGACATTCCCAGTAGGGAAACCACTACATTTTCTATGGGTATTGAAACACTTGTTTCTTATATGAGCCTTTTCTAAACAATGGCATATACTAGATTAGCTAATAAAATTATGAACATTTTATAATTCTAAATATGGTGTAAAACATAACATAAATTTAAGATTTTATGCATAGATAATCTTGATTAAAAAAGGTATTATTGGGGATATCGTATCTTTCAAGTCATTCATAAAGGTTTTCAAATAAATTTTTAATTTCCCTAAGAATATACCCCATCTTCCTATAACTAGGAACCATGTAAGGTCTATTATTATGTACCCAGTTATGCTCATGTCAAGCTTGATGCACCTTTTCAGAGTTCTTACCCCTAGGTATATATGCTCTACAACCATATCCACTTATAGTATCCAGATAGGTATGTATTTCAAGTGAGACTCACATAATCTCAACCATAACAAAATTCTCAGACTCCCTTATTCATTTATCCTCAAATTATACCTTAGGGTTATGTTCCCTGATTTTTGTTTTCTAAAATATAGTTTCCAAGGTTTTTGAAAAACTTTCTCTGATACCAAATGTGATGACCCAACCCTAGTAGCCCAGATCTGGTGCCATAATATATTACCATATCATAGATTCAATATTCAAATCCTGGTGGAACAAATAGTTTTTAATTTTCAGAAAACAAGATTCTACACATGATACTCATAATCCATTGGAAAAATGAAATAAATCTTATCATAATTATAATCTCCACATCCCTAAAACTCATTCATAGGGTTACTATTCATAACCTATGGAACGGAAAAAATAATAATGTTGATCTGAAATGATCACTATGGGTATACACATAAAATCCATAGTGAATAAATAAGAATGATATACATAGCTTGTTAGCTGACTGAGAACACATTCCACTCATATTATTAGATAAGTAATAATCAATAAGCAAGTTAAATATCTGAAACAAATTCCATTTAATCAATAAATTGAGAATGAAATAAATCCATAGATTTTATTATATGAAAATTGTATGGAAAATAATAATAATAATAATTCAATTATAAATGAAGGAAATTATTAATTATTTGACAACTAGTCTGAGGCACATGAAAACCTATACCATCAAGACCTTTCACAAGATGGTTTAAAACTATAGGTAGAAACCTATTTAATTTTGGTTTCTAATTTTCCTCATGAGAAATAGTAGACGTATCGAGAGAATATATAAATCATAGGCCCTACCCCTCACTTATAGTCCAAAACATTACTCATATATCGAGTAATAAATTTAATTAATAAACAATATTCCTTTTCAAATATTCATATTCAGTAAAGAATATAAATTTATCAATATTTCCTTAGATAACCAATTAAATATCAAAGTAAATGTCATATGTTAAAATTAAAAAATAATTAGGGAATAATAATATAAACCACCCAATAATATCGATATTTAAGGGAAATATAGTTTCAAATTTAAAAATTGATTTAAATAAAGTGATTTTTCAAGATAAAGTTAACAATCATTATTGAATTTGAAATTTTAAAGGTAATTTTTTCCACATTATAATTTTCAATACCAAATTCATGGGTGAGATAATTCAAAAGTGAAACATAAAATAACATTATGTATGATTGAATAATTATTTTCAATGGAAAATTCTATGTATATACACTACATTAATGTGGGTTGGTTTATAATAACAAATAAGTCTCAATGGAATGTAAATTGAGAAGAAAGATCATACCTCGGGCTTCCTTTTGGTTGAATTATCTTTAACCCCATGTATAGTGGTTTAAAAAAAATTTAAAAACTTATTATAAAATTATTTTAATATTTATTCTTTCATATATTATCCATTTATATTATATTATCACTGGTTTATTAATAATCTTTCATTATTTTCTCAATTTTGGGTATTAATTTCTTTTTTTGAGTATCTTTTGACATCTTATTTATTTTCTTCTTCAATTGATCATGATTTTATTATTTATTGAATTTAAATAATGTTTTAAATATAAATTATATTTTGTATATTTTAATTTATTGTTGTCCATAAAATGTTGTGACAGGATATGGAATGCACTGTTCATGGAGATGATTGGTCTTATATATTCTTAAACACTATTTACATTTAATTATTGTATTTAAAATAATGAAAAGTAAATGATATATATATATTATAATTTCGTTATCATATCTATTTCACATATTTCACATATTTTTTATTAAACTCATTCTCAATACATTTAATGTCATATATGAATGAGTCACATCACTTTGAGGATGAAGTAGCCCACACGTCCACAAGCGATGTAATTATGTACCCAAAAAATAGAAATAATGATGTTGCGTGTAATAAAATAATTAAATAAGCTTAAATACATTATTAATATTATATATATTATATATAAACTATAAATTCATCATTATTTCGAACATTTAAATGTGGTAAATTGAAGATTGAATGATATCACTTCGCGAGGATGTAGTCTTTAATATACATGATTGATGATTTTGTATCCCATTTTATGGATGTCTACGGATGTTTAGGTGAAAATATTATCACAAAAACATATCAGTATATTTATGATAACCATGATGTTATATAATCATGATATAAAATTAATTAATGGGGTGTCGATGTAAATTAAATCAAAGTGATCATTGAGGAAGATTGCCTCTTATCTAGGTATCTAATTTTTATTTATGCCAAAATACGTACATAGATTTATTAATCAATAAATTTAGGCTTATAATATTATACTAGGAAATTTGGGATATTGTTTGGGTAGATTCTGGATGAGTCGTAGTTTCACACCTGGGTTTTTTCACCAATTATTCTGGATCATTATTATATCTTAGTTTTTCTCTTGAGTTCTGGGTGTGATGGGGTATAAAATTGGATATTTTTATTTGAATATTTTTATACAAGGTTTATTATTTATGTTTTCTAAGAGGTCATAGTTAAAAGTTGAGTTTTTTGGATTTTCAGTAGCCTACGCACTATTGTCGCACAGTTTGTTAAACTGTTTAGATTAGGCCAGGTAACCGTGCGACCAAGTGACATTTTGGGACAATGGAATTTGGAACTATTGGTGCACAGTTTACAAACCATGTGGAAAAAACATGAAGGTTCCAATGTGTGTTGATTAAGGATTTAATGGTTGGTTCATGGTTAGGTGAACTGTACGGCCAAACCATTTGTGTTTCCCCATTCAAAAAAGTCTTCAAATTCAAACCATTATCTCTTAGAATTTGTAACTTAAATCACCACTTCGTACACTCTAATAGTTTTTAAGACCCTTGGGAGCCCATATTTTTCTCTCCAGGCCTCTTCACCTCTCCCATTGTGTGAATCTAGGTTTTCATCAATTTTTTGGGGTAATATTTCTCAAGGTAATCCTCTCCTCTCTTCTCCCTCTTCTTATTTACTCCATTTTCTCTTGCGATCTTCTTCTACCTAATTTGTGAGTATATTGGGATGTTATTTCCCTCAATTGAAATTGTGTGTTCTTTTTAAGGGTTCATCTTGTATGGTCTTTGTTCTTGGGTCATTCATGTAGTGATTTTGGGTGTGTGTGGTTGAAGTGACATGTATTTGACGTAGGTTTTCCATTCCAATTGCCTTTTTTAATTTAAGATTCATTGGTTTGTTTATTTCCAAATGATACTAACATGTTATATATTGTTGTGTGATATTTGGAAAAATTGTTTTGTGTGAAAAGTGGTGTTTTCTCCCTTGTTTTGTGATAAATTCCATTGTTTTTTAATTATTGCACACCAAGTGTTCGATGAAATGCCCAGTTGGATTTTTGGCATTTTTATGACATTTAATGCATAGAATGGATTTCAAAATATATTTGTGACATATGAATAGTGGTTTTGGGTTTCTAAAATTAATTTATAAATTTTTTTGATCTTAAAAATAGGATGGACTATAATAGTTGATTGTGGACCATTTTGAATTTTGGTGAAAATTGATTTAGTTTTTAAATGTGGTGTGAGTGATTTATAGTAATTATTGATAAATGACCATGAAAAAGAAAGCAGTGTTATTACAACTTTTTGAAAGATTTGTTTCGTTTCATTTAAAATATATAGTTATATAATGTGTCCTTCAGGTCCTTTTTGATCTTTTATGAGAGTAGAGAAAACTATTATCATGAAAACCCTGCAATAGATAATCTTCTTCAATTATTTATATTGAATGGGTGGGATGTCCACACTATGGAATCCCCACGACCCATTTACTTTAATTCATTTTTCATTTCAAGAGATTCATCCTTGGGGTGATTCATGGTGGTTCATGTTGTGTGAATTATTGTACATGATGTATGTTCCTGTGATTGGATACTCGGTTGGCATTGGTTGGCACACCCCCTTTACTTACACCATCACATAGAGAACCTAGCAAACCTATTGAATTTGTTGGGAATTATTGTTTCACTTTTTTGATTATACACTAGTTACTAGACCATATAAGGGGGATATATTTTGTTATTATGTTTTCGATTATTCAATATCTCCTAGGTTACTCCCATATCTAATATTACTTAGTTAAATATAGCGGAAGATTGTGATGCATGATTTCTTGGTTACTCGTGTCTGCATATTTCCATTGCCCTTATATTGTGATTATTTGGGTGCTCTCATGTAGGGTGTATTTCATTGGAATGTGATGTGTTTGTCTTTAAAGGATTATGGAAAATATTTTCCACTCGTGATCCAATTATGAAATGATAGAATCACATTCCCCTTTAATTATTTAACATATATTTAAACTAAAAGAATAAGGTTTTGGAAATAAAAAAGGAAAACATACCATGATTTTTTTAGATGAAAATGTTTGGAAAATTATTACTTTTATATATTGTATTCCATTATTTTAATTGATGTTTATTTGTTTAATGAAAGTGCATTGAGAATAGATTATGTTGTATGGATGAATAAATTTTGATTCTCATGCCTATAGCTTCATCTTATTTATATTTTATGGTGCAGGTTCCAGCTTTGTTCAGATTGTCACGGGTGATGTTTGATCATGGTATTAGGGAGTGAATCTCTGGTTTTCATGGAAACGTTGTGCTCATCAGGTTATGTTTGGGTTTTATTGTTTGGTCTATTATATTTTTTTCATATTCAAGTATAAATATGTTTAATTTGGATATTTTTCTATATATATTGGGCTTCATTGGTAATATTTCCACTATTTAAATTATTTATTTATTTATATTGGGAGAAATTTTTCCCTCCTTTTTCTATGTTGATTCCCAAAAGTAGTTTCTAGCCAATGGGGACGAAGAACAACCTTCATGCCTTGCCACAAATCATCTTGGGTGATTGGTTAAGTTTCAACCTAGGCTGGTTCTTGACATAAATGGAATAATATGTGTCAATAAGGGAGAGTGGTGAGTTCTTTATTATTGTGGACGAGGTGTGGTGTTCTAGTAAATTTTTGAAAGAGGGAATGAAACCCATATTTTCCCATGTAATGTGGTACCAATAATGAAAACAATTATACAAAATGGAGGAAAAATTCTAATTATATCCAAAAAACATATTTTGGACATGTTTCTAGGTTATTTGTCCCTTCTGTTTAAGGTTTAGTCAATTGTTAAGATAATTTTTCTTTTAACCTATATAAATATTTTAAATTAAACTGAATAAAATGATTGGTCAAAAAATTGACCTTATTATAAATTATTATTTAAATGAGTAAAAATATGGAATTAATTTTTCCAAATTAAATTCAAATAATTGGTAGAAATGAATTTAAAATTAATCTCGTGGACAGGATTACAAGTGGGTTTTTTAAGTAAAAATTTTCAAAAGATTTTAATATTCTTACAAAAAATTTCAATGTGAAATTGATTCCAATGACCTATATTGAATTAATTTATATATAATTTAAATTATAAGACTCAAAAAATTAAAATATAATTTAAAAATATATAAAATATATGAAAAAATATTTTTCAATTAAAATTTAGTATTTTTCACTATTCTTGAAAAAATAAATCTTCACTGATTAATACCAAAAATTCACCCTAATATAATTTAGAAATAAATATTTAAAAAATGAAGATAATTTTTGTATATATAATTGATAATGTTCCCACAATTTAGATTTTAAAAAGGAACTCCATTAAAAGGTTGCCAAACCGCCTTCATAAAAATTTTGTTGTTTATATATTATATTGGGTTTGTTCTTAACTTATGATTATTGAATCTATTGGATGAATGTAGAAAAAATTATTTAATATAATATATATATATATATTATTAAAATAATCCTCTAATATTAATTAATTTAATTTACTAATAGAAAATTCCTTTTGCGCATAAAAAAATTTTGTTGTAAAAAAATTATTTTATATTCATTTGGTTTCATAATACATTTCTAACTAATTAGTGTCAAATAAATTAAATAATATAATTATCATTTAGTTATTCAAATTCATATATTATAATTTATTTTCTAGGTTATATATTATTATATTAAAAATTTTATTTCAATAATTTATTGTTGTTTGGTAAAAATCTATTTCACGTGTAACTTGAGTAATCAAAAAAATGTGTTCTTTTGTACAACATAAGATAACTAAGTATTTTGTGAATTCCAATATATAGAATAGTTTAAAATATTGATCCAATCATAATTTAGTGAGAAGTAATATTCATTTCTATTCTTGGTATTGTGTGGTATACACACTATAGAATACAAGTTACTCTTTTAGAATATTCAGAGTGTTACAATTGTAGTATCACTTTCACTAGGAGTCGAGAGAGAAAAAAATTATGAATGATCTTTGGAAATATATAATTTTTTGGAAGAAATTATTTATATAAAAGATTAAAAATATCTTAAATAAAATAAATAATTAGAAATATCTAAGTCTTTGATCTATGTACCTACAATTACATATTTAGAAATGTGATTGTATAAGCTTGGGATTTATCCATTATTATTTTCCTAATAATATCCCCTTTTTTATTAGGAAATTAAGATAAATATTTTACCATCTCCATAAAATTTAGGTCTTATACGTTTCCAGATTCTTTCATATTATTTGAATCAAGGTCCACCTGGCCTTTCTCTCCACAGTTGAATAAAACTTTAATTTCTATTAATAATATTCCATGATTTTTATTTATAACATTATTTAAAGTTGAACATTGAGCCCATCCATTTTCCACTTTCCCGTATTTCCTTTTCCAAAGTCCTCATCCATTTCTTCCTTTCTTTATTTCCATTGAAAATATAATAATTTAATAATTCATTCTCTATCTTAATAGAACTTGAGACTATATCCCCACGTAAAAATTGATTTGTTGACTAATTCCTTTCAACTTATTTTATTTATCCATTCAATGACATGGTTAATATTACACCTCAGATTATGAACATAATATTTTTCATGAGTTTATAACCTTTTAATGTTAAATTCATATTTATTAACATTTTAATCTTTTTTTCTTTAGATAGTGTAATTTCATATCCATTCCATCTCATTACTCATGTCCATCAAACCATAATATTTATTTCCTATGACTCCGGAGTCTTCTAGATCAATTTCAACTATTTATTTAAATCACCATTAAGATTATAAACAACCATTATAAATTTACCCCTTTAACAATTTCCTAAATAAATAAATATTTTCTTCTTAATCTTATTCAATTACCCAAGTACAAATGGATTTATATTCCCATTAAATGATGGTGATTATTTATACATGAAGTATCCAAATGTTTTTTCTCTATGTTAGGGATCCAAAATCTAATATATAATAGAAAGGTTAGTCTATAAACTGAGTTATCTTACTCAACATAGTAAAAAAAATTCACCTCCAAAATTACCTCCATCTACAACATCATTACCTTATCTAGCATGGAAATCGCTATATAGATTAAATTTAGTGATACCATTTGCAATCGTATTAGGGAGAAACATTTCTAAGATATAGAGTATAGTAAATTATATCGTAAAATTATGAATATTAAATAATAGAATATCATTCTAAATTCAGAGTAACCCAAATCATAAATTAAAAATTTACACATTTCTAATATTAGACTCATAAGCAGATTATCTTTTGGTATATCATCAAATAAAAAAATAATTTCAAATATTTTTTAATATTATACAATTATCATATAAGTAAATAAATAAATATTCCTAATGAGTGTCCCTCTTGGTGTGTAGACTTAGTCCCCCTTATTGAGCACTAGTGATGATCAAGTTTATACTAATTACACCCCTTTATGATTTTTTACCAGTAGTTGCATTTGTTCTATAACTGAATTCAAATGCCAATATTCAAAAAGGGATATATTTCCCTATAGAACCACACAATCACTACATAACCAAAAAATTATGATATTATCATATACCTAGATTTATCATTAGAGTATATCGTAAGATTATGTTCTATATTCTATTTCATCCAAAATAAATCTCTAAATATTTATACCAAACCTCCTTTGAGGAATCTTAAAACAAAATAAAACCTTTTTACCCGTAGATGGGGGTAATTTTACTAAATAGGCCTAATATAAAAGTTATTTTATCTTGAAGGATATGATTCTTTAGTATTCTTGGGGGACATGATACATATAGGATTAGCACGTTTTATTTTCAACCATGAAATAAAACATAAAAATTATAACGGTACTTTTATAATTTTTTCTAGTATATACATAAAATCATTAACATGTCCCTTTTTGGTAACATAGTTAAAGAGAAACAAAGTAAATGGTTATATCAAATGCTTAGTAAGTGATAGATTAAAAGGGAATGTATCGTGGAATAAATTAAGAATAAATAAAATGGAAAAGATAAACAATAATAAAATATTCCATATAACTAAAACCATAATGGGGGAATATATCCATTGAATATATTACAACATTAATAATCACATGTATAAAAATAAATAGATTAATAATTTTAGAGTGCATAATGTTGGATGCCATAATATTACTATGAAGGCCTTTGGAAAAAAACTTCATACATAAATTGGTATGGCACACACAAAATACCCAAAAACATTTTCCTTATGGGACTAATGAATAGATAAATGGGATATTATGTGACTCATCCATATCATATTATGTCTCATAAATTCCTCATATGAAGTAAATTAATTATAACTCAATACATAATATACATAGGTATTCATATTGAAATACTATATTATGAAAAGTTATTATTTTCCAAAATCAATAAATTAGTCAACGTGATTAAAAGAAACCCAGGGTAATATAGAGGATTCTATCATGAGTTCATGTCCAATTTACATTACAATACTCATCAACGTATTTTTGACATAGATGAAAATACATTTAAATAATAATTATAAAATTCCATTAGGAAAATAACTTTTTCATTTTAAAATGAATAATAAGAATATTAATATTTATAGAATATTAGGAAGAAAAATTTCGTTGAAAAATTACATTACACATTTAAAATTAAGAATAATGGAAAATGATATTTTTGATGCTATAAAAATATATTTGTGTGTTAAGAATTAAAATAATGATTTTTATCACACAGTCAGAGAAAAATTCCTCCTTTGGAAAATGACAAGAATACAAATTTTAGACATTTATATATAATGTAATACAAGAGAAAATTTGATTTAATAAATAATTATTTATTATTAAAAACATTCTGGAAAATATGTTAAATAAAATACGGACTTGAAAGAATATGATTCATGAAAAAATAGAAGAAATTCAAATTTCCCTAAAAACATTCATTCACAGTTTTATGTACTTAGAGAGAGAAAAATGAAATGAAAACATATAATTCCAACAAAAAATATAAGCGGATGTAAATTGATGATTTTTATGATAAAATGATCTTATAACTCTATCATTGAAATATTAATCACAAATAATCTCAAATAAGGATGGTATTTTGAAATAATCCCTTAAATTATATTAACTTGTCACCTTTTTATTAACATCTATTTATTATCATAATCATTTTGGGTATTGACTGCTTTATTGTTAATGTATGTTATGATTCAATAGTTATGGTCTTTATATATTGATCATGGTTATGTCATATCAAAAATGATAATAATGATATAAATATCATATTAATTCACTATATAAATTTTTTTAATCTTGAATTAAATGTGGATATGAAAAATGAATCATATTTCTTTAAGGAGGTGGTATTCTACACGGACACACGAGCGGCATTATCAGATTTTGATGGGTGTAAGGGAAATACGGTAAATTATATATTGTATATTATATATATTTAAACATAATAATGTAGTTAAGATAAATAATATTCATCATTTTCATATTTATAACCATTAAATTAATGTGTTGATTCAATATGGATTATACTACTATGTGGTTTTAGTAGGTCATATTTACACAAGAGCTAAGTTTTTATTTTCCAAAGGATGGAATGGAGGTGGAAAATGGGTTTTCAATAATCATATTAACATCTTAGTATTTTTATGATAATAGAGTTATAATTTTAGGCTGTGTTCAATACATTTTGAAGATATAAAAGAGGAAATAAATCTTTTAAGTGTTGATAAAGATTGTTAACCCTTCTATGAGAGACCTCATTTAACATTCCCATTAATCCTTGTTAAGATATTCTTACAGTGGAAATAGAAGACAAAAAATATGTTAAATATTCTATAAATATTTTCTTGGAGGTGTTGGTAAAACTATACTACTCAATGTTTGTGAATAATGGAGGATAATATGTTCCCATATATTCGTGAGGTGGGGGACACATATGGGATTAGTTAAATGGTTTAAATAATATCTACTAATTTTTTAGTGAAATTAGAATAAAATATTTATTAATTCAATATTAATATAATATATGGTCGAATTGTCTTTAAAAATAATATTTATACAAGTTTATCTGGAATTTATAAACTTATCTCTTACGTTATCCCCTTGTAAACTTGTTTTAACCCTAATAGTGGTAAAAAATTATTAGACTTTTTATTATTCATTATTAGAAAAAATTGTGTTGACCATAATAAGAGTAATTAATTATATTCATTATAAATTTTTATTCCATTTTAAAATATTAAATTTGTAAAATTGGCATTGATTAATTTTAATATATGTGTACCAAATGTATGAAAACTAGTTTTTGAAATTTTTTGTTTTAATTATAAAAACGATTTTACAAGAAATAACTAATAATATTGATTACAAAGGAATTAATTGTATTATTTTATTTTTTAGGACAATTAATTTACTTTTATGAAAAAACAAACAATAATTTAACCCCTTAAGTAATTTTTTTAAGTGAATAATCAAAACTTTTTTTAGTTGACAAAAAACATTAAATAAATTTTATAAATTTCATGAATATGTTTTTATGTTAAATTATATATTAATATATTCATTATATTACTTATATAATATATATTTGGTCTAATTCTTTTCTAAATCCTTAAAATTATTCTTATATCATTAATATTTTATAAAAGTGATTGTTTTTTAAAAATCATAATTTTCTACTATTCACCAATAAATTAACTATAAATATCAATAATTTACAGAAATATAATTATAACATTATTAATTAAAAAAACTAAATTGATTTCATAAAATAAAATTTATAAAATTCAAGAATATACATTTTAATCTCATTCTTGTTTAAATCTATATGCACTTCGATATTTTTTCTCTCCAAAGAAAAGGTGACTATAATTGATGTTCAAGTGTTACACTATTTTAATCAAATACTAAAACCCAAAATGTTAGGTTAAAATCTATAATTTGAATATGAAAACACGAATATTTTGTTTTAATTACCTATGAAACATTTTTATTTGGCATAAGATACGTTTGGTTCATTCTATGACTCTCATTGTTCAGTCCTTGGTTATCCAATGTTATTTTCCAATTATATTATCTAAACCCACTTGTGAGTATCTTATTAAAATAAATTATATTGGTTTATTTAGGAGAATATTAATTATACATTTTATATCCCATTGTATTTTCAAAACATTATGTGCATTTATTCTTCTTTTTCATGCTCCAAGTGACGATTGAGTTAATACTCAACATGTCGTTTTCATGGTTAATGCCCCTAACTGAATATAGGGGAGAGCCTTCATAAACTTATATAAACCCAAGTGATATTTAATTGTTTGTAAAACCATATAATCAAACATTAACGAACATTTATTATGTTATCCTGCACCTATCCTTATCCCTTATACATAACCCTATGGTTTTCACTAAAGTTGTCTTATATTAATCCCCCTAATGTTCTATATTACCAAGGCTAACCTAAATGGTTATGTATACAGTTAAAATTTAGACTAACCATAGAATAAAAAAATTACATCCTAGTTAACCAAGTTATCTAAATACTACCCCCATAGATACTAAATAAACACATATATTAGACCATCTCATATACAAAACATAAAAAATATATTTCATAAAAAATATAACCCAAAGACATTTTTTGTTAAGATTTTTAGAGAATTAGAAAAAACATTAAATAAAAATAATTACCCTTAAACCATAGGATATATTTTCCACTATATTGATAAATTATTATCCCATAATAGGGTTTTTACATTTCTCAAAAAAAATACAAACAAGAAACATCATACATATTACATTCCTTCAAAGCCTTGGAAAATTGAAAATTAATAAATGGGTTATATCAGATGATTAGTAAGGGTAAACACAAGAAATAATAATAATAATAAATAAGTTAGAATAATATTATAATATACTTAAAATTAAAATACAGAAGAAAATCATATTCGAATAATTTAGATCATAAAACATGAGTCATGTAATATGGCATGACCTACCATAAAGAATAATTCTAGAGAGTGTGGAATCATGAATCAATAAACATGGTCCATGAAAGTATAACATATTAAGAATAATACACATAATAATGGGTAACTCACATATTTAATATGATTTCAAATTATTTAACCCCTACTAGTTAATCAATTTGAACTGATTTGCATCATTTTTTGATTTTGGGTGAGTTTTAAGCATAAATGTGAAAATTAGTTAATTATAAAAATTTAAATTTTTTCCTTCACCTCTATATTTTGAGTATAAAATTTAATATTTGGATCCAAATTGAGTTATTAATTTTTTTTTATTCCCTGGTTCAGGTGCTATAAATTCTTATTCAATACCAAGATCCCATTCGAAATCCCACAAGCCCAAAAAAATAGATCAATGTGAAAACATATTTCGGTCAGCAAAATTGACCACACCTCATTAAATGAGGTATATCTCAAGCTATCAACCTTAAAATGGAATGATTCTAGTTAGTTCAGAAATAATATTCTAATATAATTTTGTAAATTAAATTTCATCTAGATAGTATGTCATTAAGGTCGTCCTTTAATCAGTCAAAGTGGGTTTATTAGAATAGAGATTAGCCGCCATAAAAAGTCAATTCTATTAAGGATGACATAAATTATTTTAAATAGATTGAAATGGTTTAAAACATAGAGTGTATATTGTGAAATCAATTTAAAAACCATATAATGAGGGACCATGGAATTTTTGAACAATCTGTTGGGGAGAACAGAAGCAAACCACCAGCAGACAAATTCTGGAGGATAAAATTGTTTTTATTTATTTTCTTTCTTTTCTTCATCCTAGTTTTGAAATTCCTTATTCATAACCATTCTACTCAATTAACATTAACATGGTAGGGTAAAAATTGAGTTATTGGGGAATTATAGTTTTTATATTTTTTAAATTTTTTAGTTCTTGAAATTTATTAAACAAAAACTCTCTCTTTCTGTAACGTTGTTTTCAATTTCATTAGTCGTTTTTATTATCAAATGTGATAATTTTGTGATTTTTATTCCATTATATATTTTCCCATTTTAAATTATCATTATTTCCTTCTACTATTTTTTGGTTTATATAGGATTGAATATACCATTTCTTAGTGGTGAAGTAATCGAAGATCATCAATATGTGAGGAAGGGGTAATGGATGTCTTAAATTGGTTGAGATAAACAAGACTCCATTGCGAATTTCTAATGTTAATTGAGTATATTCACTGAAACTCTCTAACACAAGGAAGTATAGTAGACCATAGTGAGATATTGGTAAGGTTTTCTCCCACGATCACCATTTGAAAAAAGAGTGAGAGGAAACAATATTGTAATCTCACAATAATTGACTTAGTTTATAAGGATAAAATAAAATGGAAAAAGAATATCATTGCAATTAGAAAAATGATCCTGACTTAATCACCCAATTCATATCACTATTTTTACATATACCTGTAATGTAGTGTGGGAAAAACATAATTACTAACTAAAAATTAATTATAGTGTTCAACGTAGGTTTCTTCTAACGAGGAGTGTACAACAATCACGTTTGTCAATTTAAATATGATAAAGAAGTGGAGATTGTTTTGCAAAATTTTTTTTTGAAAACAAAGAAATGAAAAAATATAATGAAATATATAAAAATATTAAAATAAATTTTACAATGTATGTGATTGAAAATAGTGATATGAATTGGTCTATTATCTCAGGTTCCATTTTCTAATTTCAATGTTATCCATGTTACATTTTTTCAATAATTTTCTACAAAGTCAATTAAACTGATATTACATGATCTTTTCCTCTCGTTAACATAGTAAAATAGTGATGGTTAGAGAAAAACATAACAATATATCATTTTGGTCTACTATCCATCCTTTTATGATAGATATTTAGGGTACATTCTCAATTTAAATGAGAAAATCCTCATCAGGTATTGTTTATCCCAAACAATTAAGAACATCCATTACATTCCCTTGTGTACTAACAATTTTTGAGTACTTCGCCACTAAGATCTGGTCTATTCCATCATATATAAAACAAACCCAATTTGGGGGAGATAATGATAATTTACCAATGATAGAATCAATCATAGAATCAAAAACCAAATATGGTTGCATTGGATAATAAAAACCACCAAATGGAATTGTATAAAAAAAGAAAGAGAAAGAGTGTTTATTCAATAAATTGGAAGAAAAAATCTTTAAAAATAGAAAATATACCCTTACACAATAACTCTTATTTTTACCCCACCATGGTAATGGTAATTGAGAATAATTAGGATGATAAATACATTAAAAACTATTAATTAGAAAAGAGATAAAAGAAAGAAAAAAAATTCTCCTCTGGAATCTGTCCATCAGAAGTTTTCTTCGGTTCTTCCCACCGTATAGACAAAACATGACATGGTCCCATAATATAAGTTTTTATTAAATGATTTAGATATCCACCCGTGAATTTTCAAAGCATCTGTATCTATTTTAGAGATTTTATGCCCTCTTTAATAGATATGACTTTTTAGGGCCACCAATCACTATTCCACCAATCCCAGTTTAATTGATTCAATGACCGCCATAATGACAAACTATATCCATTAAATTTTATTTTAAACATACCCTTCAATTATTATTTATAACCTAGATTTAATGATCCCATTTTGTGTTCAGTATCTCAAGATATACATCCTTTAATGAGGTAGTTTCCATTCTACTGACTAGAATAAGTTTTCACATTGATCTATTTTTTTGGCTAAGTGGTATTTTGAATGGGCTCTCTGTCCAGAAGTAGAATTTTTATCCCACAAAAAATGGTACCAAAAAATTGAATCACCCAAATTGGAT
The DNA here is from genome assembly GCA_963277665.1 of Viscum album. Taxonomy (NCBI): domain Eukaryota; kingdom Viridiplantae; phylum Streptophyta; class Magnoliopsida; order Santalales; family Viscaceae; genus Viscum; species Viscum album. Next base: position 1,145,093,665 of record OY728121.1, on the reverse strand, counting down.
CCAAATATCTAATTTTATGCTTGAAATACATAGGTTAATGAAAACTATTAAATTTATAGAATTAACCAGTTTTCACATTTAAGCTCAAATCTAACCAAAAATCAAAAAAAAGATTAAAATCAACTCAAATTGATTTTTTTTCTTGGAATTAAATAGATTAAAAATATTAATAATTATTAAAATATTATATCTATTAATTATCCTAGACTTATCACTTGTAATCATCAATAATTAGGCATCAAAATCAAATTAGAGAAAATTTAAAACACATATTCATCAGATTCACCAATTTAACACCAAGAAACAAAAGATATAATGCCTCAAAAAAATTATTTCACATTATCCAATAATATAATTCAATATATTTCCACTTAATTAATAATTTATTTCACACAAAACAATTTGATAACATGCATTTTCTCTCATCACATAAATATCAGTTTTCAACAATGTCTTTTCTCATCCAAACTCATGCAAGTGTCACCATAGGTTTGATAAATTCTTAAATATCCACCATATATGAGTCTAGTACATGTGTTTATCAAGAATCCTTTTCAAGTTTATTCAATTTATTATTGTTGGTAAGATATTTATTTGAAGAATTGGGAGACCGAATGAGGAGGGATTGGCTCTTTTTCAAAAAAAATTGAAAGATTCTAATTTTTTATCAAGTACGGTCTGCTCCTCACTCACCGTAGTAGAAAATAAGCCCCATAACCATGAAACACAAGTAATGTGCCCACCATTCATCTTTTTAGTAGAAAACATTTTAATATTCTCATTCATTTTTTTCTGGGATGATCCAGATATGCAAAAAAAATCCTTGTGTAGCTTCAAAAAGTCACAACATCTCATACATGAAATCTCCAAAAAAAGGAACAACATTAAATGGAATGTCTTTCTGTAGAAAAAAAATATCTTTAACATTTTATTTCCCTCACAAAGTATCACAAAATTATGTATCAAAATAAAATAAAATCACCCCCCCCCCCACTTATGTTCAACTTGATCATAGAATTTCACTTTAAGAGAAAGTGGGATACAGAAAATTGGATTGTAATGTGGATAACCTAACAAGTTGTGCATGGATTCTAAAATATTAAAGGATTAATGTTTCATGGTCAGACATAAAAATGAGTTCTTTTTAAATATGGATTTAAAATTAATGAAATCCCAGGATCATTTAAAAAATAAGTGCCTCAAACCATCATGTTTTGATTAGAATAAATCAAATTATGGTTAAAACAAGTATTTTTTGGTTCTTTAAATAAGTGAGGTGAATGAAAATAATATGAAAAAATGGACGAAAATACTCAAAGTAATGTAATATAAATGAATGGGACAATCATATATATAATGGGACTCAAAAATTAGACTAATTTTCATGAAATTTCTAAAGATTTGATCTTGAAACAAAGTTATTTTCAGCATTCATTTAAGATTAGATTGGTGGGGTAAAAAATTTCACTCATAAAAATGGGTTTAAATAATGGTTATGAGAATCATTTTCGATAAATTTTTTTAATAAAACTAAAATATTCAAAAAGAGGCAAAAATTTGAAAACACTCATTTCTTTTTGAAAAATAGAATAATAAAAATTTGAAATTTATAAACTAAAAAGGTTCTATCCCCCATACATAAATTATACAGTTTTTACAATTCATTAAAGTGTATATAACATGTACTTATATTTTTAATTGAATAAAAATAGTAATAAAAATTGTAAAGAGAGGTATAACCAAACTTCTTGGAATTGCAGCATTTTGTTAAGCTCTAAAGTGTTGCACACATGAAATCCTGTAACAAAAGTAGAGAAAATACGACAATAAATTTATTATTATAAAATTAAAATATAAATGTGGTGATAAAATAATGGTAGATCTTGTTTTAATCCCCCAATTGGACCTTGGGTTTTGACATCATCTACATGGGCATTTTCTATTTTTTATCCCAAATATGATGGTGGGTGTAGTTTCTTTGAGATAAACCACCAAAACTTCTTCTTTATATCTTCCAATACGTCCTTTTTTATGAAAAAATTGATATAATGTTCCAAATATCCCCCCCCCCCCGAGTAAATGAGATGCATCTTTAATGGTGGGTTTAGGATAGAGAATAAGTCCTCCACTATCTTGGTTTCCACTTTATCTACTTCTACTTCATTATACAGTGGTTTCTCAAGGTATGTTTCACCAAAAGAATAGTAAGTGGTAGAATCAGTGTGTATATATATTTGAATAAAATTAAAACATGATGAATCAATTTAAAATTCATCCCTTTTAAAGTAATAATATTATGTCACTTTTTCCTCAGGCAAGTCCGATTTGGTCTCCTCTTTAACTCTATCCCATAAGTGTACAACAATTTTAGGGAGCTCCATATGTTCCCCTTTGGACGAACCATCTTTTTCATATTTATCCACTAATGAAATAAAATTGTTTGTTGAATATGAAAATGTAAAAAAAGGTAGTTAATACTCAATTTTATTTTATTAAAATTATAATGAAAATATTATAAAAAATATTAACTCTCTAATTTTTTCAGCTTTTATTTATTCTTTAGTGTGATATGCCTCTTTTAGTTGAATTTTACTAGATAAAGGTAGGTATTTATGCTCCTATATATTTTCTTAAAATTAAACCATATTTGTGGTATCTTCAATAAATGGTTATGGCTCTTATTCTTTATAAGGAATAGGGGGATCAAGTGGATCTTCACACTCATTAAAGAATCAATCTAGATATTTCATATCTCCAACATGTATCTTAGTAGGCCATTCTTCCTTATTTTCCTCTTCTGGATTGTTCTTAGGTTCTAATAACTCTATATAAATCAATGGACATATTCAAATTCTAGTTATACATTTCTCTATAGTTATTTTATGTATTTTCAAAGTTCAATCATCTGAACTATATCATAACCAATCTATTCTTCTTGTTCCACATGTGGGTAATTTTTCCAAGAAATAATAAAATAATCATTTTACAACATCATGGAAAAATATTTTTTATGGTTTTTTTCCAATATTTTCAATTAGGTTGTTGGCACTACCTCCCTATAAATGGTGCCACATTTTGACATGTTCCTTTTCTGTGGTGTCACAAAAATAGATAATTCATAAGTTAAAATGATTTATACTAGTCAACATAAGTTCTCTCAATAGAGGAGTGAACAATAATCATGTTTGTCATTTTTAATTTGAGAAACAAGTGGAGGTTTTTTTGAAATTGATTGATTTTGAAAACAAAGAAATAATATAAAATAAATTAATAAATAAAAAAATTTAAAAAATTTAAAAAATTATGTTATCGAAAATAGTGATATTAACTTATTGATTAGGTTAGTTTCATTTTTCTAATTTCAATAAAACTCTTGTTCCATGAAATTCAATCATTTTCTACTATGTCAATTAAAATGATATTCCATGATCATTTCCTCTCATTCCTATAGTCAAATGGTGATAGTGAGAGAGAAAAATTACCAATATCTCAGCTTTGCATAATTTCTTTCCTTGGGCGATAGAGTTATAGTGAACATCCTCAGTTAACTTAAGAAATTCTTGATCATGTCTTCTTTGTCACAAAGGATAAAGAACATCTATTACCCCTCTCTCACATAATAACATTCATCGTGTACTTCCCAACTATGACCTCATATATTCCATCATCTATAAAAAAGATCCTAGTGGATGGATATAATGATCATTTACCAAATGAAAAAATAATAATGGAATCGAAAACTAAAAATGATCGCATTTGATATTAAAAAAATGCAAAATGAAATTGAAAACAACTTTGTAAAAAGGGAAAGAGATTTTATTCAATTAATTTCAAGAAATAAAGCATTTAAAAAATAGAAAACCTTACCTTCCCAAATCACACATATATTTACCCCACCATGGTAATGGTAATTGGGAATAATGGAGAAGAAGAAGTCATTAAAAAACTAAGAATAATAAAATAAATAAAATAAAGAACAAAAAATTTCTCCTCCGGAATCTGTCCACCAATGATTTTCTTCAGTTCTACCCACTAGATGGTGGAAAATTCCATAATAAATTAATATAATATGTTATTAATTGATTTTGATATCAACCCTATAATTTTAAATTAATTTTGATCCATTTAAAAAAATTATGGCTACCTTAATAGAACTCACTTTTACTGGCCTCCATTCTCTATTCCACCAACCCCACTTTGACTGATTCGAGGGAGAACAAAATGAAATATGTTCTCCATGGAATTTAATTTGTATATTCCCCTTATATTTTTATTTCTAACCCAAATTAATTAATACCATTTTGAGGTCGGTATCCTGAGATATACCTCATTTAACGAGGTAGGTTCCATTCTGCCGACCAAAATATGTTTTCACATTGATATATTTTTCTGGCATGTGGGATTTAGAATCTACTCTTGGTCTAAAATAAGTATTTTTATCCCACAAAACATGGAATCCAATAAAAATGAATCACTAAAATTTAATCAAAATATAAAAAATTATTCTCAAAATATATAGGTGAGTGAAAACTGTTACATTTATAGAAATATCCAATTTTCACATTTAAGCTCAAAACTCAACAAAAATCATAAAATGAGGAAAATAAACTAAAATTGATTAATTGGTATGGATTAAATAATTTAAAAAGATATAAATAATTATGAAAATATTTTATCAACCAATATACCATCATCATATTTTTATCATATCTAGTATTTACCATACTTTTGATTGGGAGAATATCCATGAAGGCTTAATCATTTGTTTGTGATCGTATACAAGAACGCTCTCCCTTTATTTATTTTTTTATTGAAGATGTATCATAGTTTAGTTTGTTATAATATCTAATAATTCTCATACTAAATTTTATTATGAGGTTTAAAACATTATCCAATGCATTATAGGGTGATCAATAATCCCACCCACCACAACCCATACATATATGTTCCATAAAATTTCATTTGTTCAACATATTAATAAAAAATTGGGATATTTTTTTATTAATTCATTGCATAAAAAATCACTAATGATATAGAATGGTTTTATATTCTTTACACATAAAAATAAATTTTAAAACACCCATAATCCAATAAATAATCATAATATTACATAACAATGTCAAATAAATAGGTGTTAAAAGATATTTAGTAAGATTCCAGGTAAATAAAATTCCATCTTGATAATAAAGAATAAGGTATTAGTACTATATAGATAATGGGTATATATTTATATATATATATATCCATAGAAAAATTAAATATTGAATCTATATGAACTAAGTTTAGTAAATGAAATGAGAAATCTATTTTTATAGAGAAAATACATTGGATGATGATTTATTCTTATAATAATTCAATGAGTAGGAAAGAAAAAGGAAGTAATATATCAATTTTATGATATAAATGAACATTTCATAAGACATATAGAGTAAGAATATGGGTATTATAATTATAATAATATACTTTATAAATAAAAATATTTATCAAAAGATAATAACATAGATGAATAATACTTTTTTAGTAGTTTAGAAACACATTGGATATAAGAAATATCATTTATATGATAAATGAACATTAAATGAAATATTTTACAAAAATAGGACAAAAACGGTTTCTTTAAGAAAACATGAAAAAATATATGATAATATTTCATATAAAATATTAAAAACACACTTATTATGTGGTAACATATAAAATATTAAGAAAAAATTTTATATGTAGTTCTAAATATATTAATATAATGATTAAGTTACATGAAACATTTAAAATATATTTTCAAAACAATGAATTATATATTTTTGAATTAAAAAATTAAAAAAAAATAAATAATGGATTTTGGAAATATTCGAATGACTATCAAATGAAATTTGGGAGGGAAGATAAATCATTTTATTTTTAATAAACGGGAAACCATTTTTTAATATTGTTAAATTCCATTATTTGAAAGCACAAATTGTAAAAACAAATTAAAAATTTACTCTTGAAAATTGATTACTTGATTTATCCAAATTATATAGAAAAACATGGATTAAAATTGAAAAACATATAGGAATATATGGTTTGGAGAGTAAATATTAACATGGTGGAAAGGATCTAATAGAAAACATGGGGTTATTTACACTAATGTAAATATTTTAATTGAGAATGTACTTCTTCAATAAAGATTATATTAGTGAAAATATGTAACACCCTTAGAGAAGAATAGAAAGTACCCTAGAAAAAATTAATTAGTGGGATAAAAGGGTATTTAGAATCATTATATATAGAGAGTTTATGAATCAAGGATAAATATTTTTAGAAGATAAAATTATTATATAAATAGTAAAATTTAATTAGAAACATCCTGAATAATAGATAACCTAAATTTGATCTTATAATACCATGATTGAATGTTACTTCATCTTGTAATTAATTAAATGGGTAGTATATAAACAACCTAAACAATGTTAGTTTCTTAATACAAACATGTCTCAGTGGAATTAATTTTACACATCAACCCATACATTTTTTAAAATATTTAATTCAAATCCTAAGGATATAATAAAAATTAAATTTTCCATTAAATATCATTAAATATATGAAAATAATTAAACAAGGTATTAATGTATAGATTAAATACAATATTCTAAATAAGACATGGTTTATAATAATAAAAATATTTCAAAGGGGGGAAATTAAGAAAAGAGACCCTTACATTGTGGGGTCGCTTTTTATAATACACTATATCCTCATATGTAATAAATATAGATTAATTAATCACATATTTAATAAAATTATTAATATTTGTATATTTTATAAAAGAAATTTTTAATTTTTCTCTACTAATATATTAATTAGTTATTCTTTATTTTCATTACCAGATGTGAGTTATCATTACTATTTTGAACTAGTTTCATAATATATGTTTTTTTATCTATTTTCTCCAAAAGAACATCAGTCAAAGAAAATTTATGGTATTTTAATTGATTTTTTATAATTATTTAAAATTTTATAATTCCCTTCAATGATTTTTTTTACAATCCTTAAATATGAAATTGATTATGAGTATATTTCAATGATTTTTAACAAATGGGTTTTAGCGACTTAATTTATGATAAAAATCTTAATTTTAATATAATAGAAACAAAAAATATTTATTTATTTATATTCTATATTTCCATAAATTACATTATCATTGTAATTGATGCATGCCTGTTGTAGGGCATGGAAAAAGCAATTTAAATTTCCTAGTGTAGTATAGAGGCTGACTAGGGTTGTCTCTCTTGAGGATCCTTTTCAGTCATTCACTCACTTAATCAAATTTAACTAAAATAATTCTTTTGGTTATTTTTATTTTATCTAAGAATGGAATAAAATTTAATTAAAATAAAAGATAAAACTAACATGCAATGACAAAATGAAATTAATTGAGAAAGAACATGGAATTTATGGGTTGGTTTGTGGGTTTTATCATTCTCTTTTTTGGTATTTAAATTAAGTTTGATAACTCAATTATGAGATCTCATTCAGGAATTACTATTCTGTAATTTATTGATGTAAAATATTGAATGCATTTATCAATCTTAACTTCACCTCCTCCTATAATCAAGGGTGATGGCACATCTCGATCGAGAGTGTGATATATTCCAAGACCTTGCTCCATTGTATGCCATTTCAACCACTAAATGGATCAATTCTATCATATGAAGAGCTTTTATGCAATAGGAGGGTGGGAAAATAATTAATAAAATAATATAAATGAGTTTTAGATTATTTTTGTGGTGGATGATCGCCACACCTGTGCACATCACTCTTTCTCATCACAAACTTAACAAAACATGGGAATTTTAAGCACAGAATAAATGGAATTGCCACATACCTCCCCCAGTCCAAGTCTTATGTTAACCCCTCATATTTGAGGGTAAGAGGTCATGCTAGAAAATATGAGAAGAATAAAATAAGAAAAGGATAAAAGATGAAGAAGAAAACAGGGTGGATGGGTGGACACAAAAATGAATATAATGCATGAATTTTATTTGAAATATAAATTACAATTGAAAAAAAAATTAAAATTAAAATTAAAAAAAATAAAATGTCTAAGATTTTTTTCCAGCTTCCCTCGGTGTAGATCTCCTCCTTGGTTCCTTGAAGGAATGGATGGAGAATGGGATATTTTGAGAGGTAGGACCTCTCCTCCTTTTATAGCCATAATTTGTCCCCAGAATGTTGACGCACTGTATCCCCATTAAATGACATCTTCATGCATTGAGAACTTTTTTAATGTTGTTCCTTATTCTGTTGGATGTTTACCCTCAAAATCACTGCAGCCTTTGACAGGTATTCTGAGAGTTATGTACATTTTACTCTGAGAATTTATTCTGTCCAGTCAGACTCTCCAAATCGCAAACCTCTGGATTATGATGATATAATGGCCCCTTAAACAGCTATTAAACATGGTCTTTCCTTAATTAAAGATTCTTCAAAACTCCTTTTTGTGTCCCCCCACTGAATTTAACAACATATGGGACCACCATGAATGAGTTATGGACCCCACACCAAAAATCGGGAGAACTGTGAATAGTTTTCATACACCCACTTGTAAGCTTCTTTTGAGCTTCCATATGGCTGATTCGGCTTTTTGTCCAAAAATAGTAAATGAAGCCCTAGATGTGTAGAATCAGAAAAATAAATAAGTTTTCAATTTGTATTATTGTAGAAAATTTTATTTCCAAACTACCTAAATAAGTTAAAATAGTTAAAAATTAGAAATGGGCCATTTTTACTATTATGCTCAAAATATTACTAATATCATAAAAATGTGACAATTACACATAAAATAACAATATGGTGGGATTATAAACAATGATTTACAGTATAAAATATAACCAAATGTGATCTTCATCACTCCCCCACACTAAAACATTGCACTCTTGGTAAATCATTTTACATCAATATCAAAATCCACACAACAATCAAAAATGAGAAAATATCAACGATCTTATCCAAAATAGAAGCCCATCATGTTCCATATATGAAAAACATTTCTCTCTAACGTTAATTTAAATCATTAAAATTTGATGAACCTCATAAATCAATCCATGACCCAATCACAACCAACCTCACATTGAATTTTATGTCACTCTTCACTCAAGAGAAATTTATTCTAGAGTTATGCTCATACTTGGAAATCACATGTATCACCATAGGCTTGACAAAATTCTTATTTCTACACAAAATGAAACATTAAAATTAATTCAATCATTAGGTCTTTAATTAATAGTTCAAATGATTTTGTGGCTTAGGGTTGGTGGGAAAATTATTGAAAAAAGATCCAGGCTAGAAAGAGGAGGTTAGACTTTTAAGTACAATGCTTGATTAAATCAAGGGAAAACACAAGTAATTCCCCTATAAATCATTCTTGAAAATGTTAAAAACAACAACACCCCTCTTATGACATGGTACATGAGCTAATAAGTTATTATAATGAATGATATCATCTATGTTTCCCTTTTTTTCAAAGCTCCATAAAGGCACATCTTTATTTTATTTTTCTTTTTTCATGGAGGATGAGCTGAAAATTGAATACAATGAATGAATTATAATTCATGACCTTGATTTTTTAGAGGTACATGAGTAATAAAATAATTTACAATGAGGAATTAATACTCATCTCTATTTGTTTATTTTTTTTAAGGAGAAATGGATGAAACAAATAATGCACAATGAAATAACGACACATGCCCAATTCTCTTATTGTCCACTTCCCAAAGTATTTACACCCACCTCGCATCACCTATAAATGATAAAAATCCCAATTAATGCACACAAAAGGCCCTTACCCCACACTCAATCTTGAAATAATCATGAAAAAATACTAAATGTGCGGGTAGGAAAGGAAAAATTGGCTTGTAATGTGGCATAAACCTATTAAGAAATTCATGGAATATAAGGGCTTATGAAGGATAAATGTAAAGGTGGGTATCAAGATAAAATGTGGCTATCCAAATAGATTTCTCAATCATTTCAAATACTTTTCATGAAATCCAAATCTTCGAAAGAGAGAAATCAAAAATTCTTGTTCTTACACAAAATTCAAGTTTCCCTCAAGAAAGTGTGGGTATTAGGAAGAATATGTAAAAGTGGTTTAGAATACCTCACAGGATTGGAAAAAATATTTTGAGTCCGTGTTTTAAAAGCATGGATTTCAAAAATCATTCAAACTCATAAAAATGATTGAAAATCCATTTTTGGAAAAAAAATTCACATCAACAATCATTTAAAATTCATTTTTTTCAAAAATCATTTCAACTCATTGAAAATCAATTGATGTGTGAAAAGTGATAAGAATATTCAGTAAAGCTCAAAAATTCTAAAAATATAATAAACTAAAATGAAAAGAACACAAGAATAACTAATTAGGTTGACACTCCCCCACACTTAAATTTTACAACCCCTCATTTCAACTCAACAAAATATAAGTATAAAGGTAGAAAATCCAAGGGAAGGAAAGATATAACCTGACATTATTTTTGAAGTGGATACCTTGAGTTAAGATCCTAGAAGATACCACATTAAGACTAAGAGAAAGTAATGAAAATACATAAGAAAAAAATAAAAATAATGAGAAAAGGATAAGAAAAGAGATAATGCTTGGTTTAGACCCCCAAGCGGGTGCTAGGTTTTTACTACCCCCAGTCAGGCAGTTTCAGTGGATTATCCCCATTCTGAATGTGGGTGAGGTTTATTGCTCATGAACCAATAAAAATTATTCTTTCCAGCATGTACTTGTTCCTTTTTGTTGAGGACTCCATGGATATATCATACCAAGTCCACCCCCATTGTAGTGAGATACAAGATGCATGGTGGGGTTTGAACAATGAATGAGTCCTCCAGTTTCATAGTTTCTACTTGCATAATTTCATCTTCATTAACCAGTGCCTTCTCAAGATATGTTGCGTCAATGGAATAATCAAAGTGAATTTCAGATTGTATGTCTATTTGAACAAAATTAAATCATGAAGAATCAATATCAAATACATCCCCTTTAATGTGAGTATAATTCATCTCATTCACCATAGGAAAATCCACTTATTTATCCTATTGAACTTTATATGATATGTATTCAACAAGCTTAGGAGGATCCGGATGATCTTTATCAGGTTCATCTTATTTTTCTTCCTCAACTATAAAGTCAATTGATGTGTTGACCAAATCAGAAAATTTAAAACAAGGGGAGGTGATACAAAAATCTTTTTTAACAATATCTAAAGATAAAGAGTTAATGAAATGATTATCTCCCTGAGTTTGTACATCTTCAATCTCTTCTTCATTTGAAATCACCTCTTGGGGTTGAGTAGTAGAAGATAGAGGCAGGTAGTCAGGATCCACTATTTGTTCCTCAAATTCAACTAAGTTAGTGGTTTCTCCCTTTAATGGTTCCAAATCTTCTTCTTTTGGGAGGCCAAGTTGTTCTTCACACTCATTCCAAAATTCATTCAAATCATGTTAATCCCCACCATGTAGCTCAGAATTTGATTTCTCTTGAGTAGAATGGAAATATTCTATAATCCTTTCTATTTGACCATTTCTTCCTTCTATGGACTCTTTGTTTTCCTCACTTGAGATTTTTTATACTCTAAAATAGCTTTTTCTTCTTGATGATTCACTTGTGAAATATCATTTTGTACCTCATCTATTTCTTGATAAAATTCTGGAAAATACTATTGGAGTTCAATTAATTCTCTAGACCAACCCTCTAACACGGTGTATTCAAGGTTCCTTTTAAGGTTTTGAATTATATCCTTGAATTAATCCTCCTTGAGTATTTGTATTCGAGCTCCCCAAATTTGCTTAGCCAAGAAATAAATACTATACTCTATAGACCATGGTGAGTTAGAAACTAGTTCTAGCACTTATGGGTAAGTGTTCCATGAATTAAACATAATAATCATTTGAAAACAACTTGGAAAATGTTTGTTTGTTTTTTGGTTTTTTTAATTCGAAAAAGGTAAAATATTTATAATTTGATTGTTGCACTACCTCCCCGACAACGGCGCCATGTTTTGACGCATGCCTGTCATAGGCTGTGGAAAAAGCAATTTAATTTTCCTAGTATAGCATAGAGGCTGACCAGTGTCATCTCTCTTGAGGAGCCTTTTCAGTCATTCACTCAATTAATCTATTTTAACTAAACTAATTTTTTTATCTTGTAATAGAATACAATTTAATTAAAATAATATATAAACTAATATGCAATGAAAAAATGCAATTAATTGAGAAAGAACATGGCCTTTATGGGTTGGTTTGTGGGTTTCATCATTCTCCGTGTTGGTATTTAAATTATGTTTTATAAGTCAATTATGAGATATCATTCATTAATTACTGTTCTTTTATTTATTCATGTGAAATATTGAGTGAATTTAGTAATCTTATCTTCACCTCCTCCTATAATCAAGGTCGATGGCACACCTCGATCGAGAGTGTGATATCTTCCAAGACCTGGCTCCATCGTATGTCATTTCTACCACTTAATGGATAAACTTTATCGTATTAAGTACTTGTATCTAGTAGAAATGAGGGAAAATATTTAATAAAAGAATAGAAATGATTTTTATATTATTGTCTTGGTGGAAAATCGCAACACCCGTGCACATCACTCTTGCTCATCACAAACATAACAAAACATTGGAATTTCATCACATAATAAATGAAATTGCCACATACCTCCCCTCGGCTAAGTCTCTAGTTAACCCCTCGTATTTGAGGGTAAGAGTTCATGGTGGATAATATGATAAGAATAAAATAAGAAAATGTTAAAAGATGAAGAAGAAAACAGGGTGAATGGGTGGACACAGAAATAAAAATAATGCATGAATTTTAATAGAAATCTAAATTACAATTGAAAAATAAAACAAAAATAAAGAAAACAAATAAAAAAATGAAATGGGGAATATTTTTGGTCGTCCTTCCTCGGTGGAGACCCCCTCCTTTTTGCCTTGAAGGAATGGATGGAGACTGGGATATTTTGAGAGGGAGGACTTCTCCTCCTTTTATATCCAGAATTTTTCCACCAAATGTTAACACGTGGTACACCTAATAAATGAACTCTTCATGCGTTGATCCCTTCATTAATGTTGTTCATAATTATCCTTGTCATTTACCCTCAAACTCTCAGCAGATTTGGACATGTATTCTGAGTGTTATGGCCATTTCACTCTGAGCATTTATTCTGTCCAGTCAGACTCGCTAAATCGCAAACCTCCAGATTATGATGATTTAATTACCCCATAAACGGCCAATAAATGAGGTATTACCTTAATTAAAGATTATCCAAAACTATTTTTGAATCCCCCCGCCTAATTTAAAAACATATTGGCCCACCATGAATGAGTTATGGACTCCACACCAAAAATCATAGAACTATGAACAGTTTTCGTGCTCCCAACTGTGAGCTTCTTTTAAGCTTCCATATGGACGATTCAGCTTTTAGTACAAAAATAGTAAAGGAGCCCATGTATGTATAGAATCTGAAAAATAAATACTTTTTCATTTTTGATTATTGTAGAAAATTCTATTGCCAAACTATAGAAATAATTTAAAACAGTTAAAAATTTGAAATGGGCCATTTTTACTATTAAGCTCAAAATATTACTAATATCATAAAAATATGACAATTACACATAAAATAAAACTATAGTGGGATTATAAACAATTATTTACAATATAAAATATATGAAAATTCGATATTCATCAGTAATCGTAGATATAAATTCTGAGAAATTTTCAAGAAGGTGGTCAAACCAACCCAAACAAGAACATGCCATATTTCATGAATTATTATTAAGTGATTTGGTTGTAATATAATTATAATAAAAAAAATAGTATTATTATTTAGTGTTTTTTTAGTATTTAATCATTTTAATTAATTATAGAAATTAAATAAACTATATTATGTTATTACAACGTATGGAGAAATCATTTTCATTATTAGTATGTCATTTTTGAATGTTGAATTTATAATGGTTTAGATTGATAATATTGTAAAAATATTATACTTTTTAAATATCAAGATCTAAAAGTATTAATAAACATAATATTAGTCCCTCAAACATAATATTATAAATCTCAATGAAATGTAGTAATAAAAGACGTGATATATTGTTCCAAGGGTGTGCTTATCCAGACATATGCATTGGTGATTAGTTCATTTTTCTTAGAACGTGGAAAAGGTTTAACATGTTTTATCATATGAAAATATAAGATATGTCGTACTTATAATACTTATTTATTAAATTAAAAACTTGGACAAACCTTTTAATATGTAAATTAAAACTAAACATGTTTTATCATAGAGGCAGTATTCCACACATACCCACAATTGAGGTTAATTTATTGGTTAAGGGAAGAGGGAAATAGTAGATAATATATTTCCCATAAATGTAAAAACAATTATTGTAAATAATGATTTTATCATATTATAATGTTTAAAATATGTTTAAAGGAAAAATATTGAAAAGGTAAAATATTATAGCATTAAATTACATAATTTTATATTTTGAAATTTCTCTAGAAGTACTTATTAAAAATGGAGGAAAATGGCCAATATATTTTTACCGCATGATTAATTAAGTGAAAAATTGTGAAATTAAAAGGAATAAATAGTTTTTCTCAAGAGGAAACCTCTTTTTTAGAGTTTTAAGTAATGGGTGGTGAGTGGACAATTTTATAATCTGTGATAAAGGAATTGTTTTGAATATAACCAAATTATTAAAAGATATCGCATGTTAAACATGTCACGTTCCTCAAAAAATAGAAAATAATATATCTTGTATTATATATGGTCTATAATATCTCAAAAATCATGTATAACCATGTTTTCTATATGTTTTAATCCCTTTACACCCTGATTTATTACTTCTAATATTTTATATTTTACCATGGTGAAAAAATTTCCTATGTAATTTACAAACAATGGATAAAAATAACTTTTATTATATAATTTAAACCAACTTATTACATATATGAAATCTATTTTATTATCAAAACAAATCTCAGAGTAAGAAAGTTTAATTTTGGCAATAGTGCATGTAACGTGTAAAAAACCTATTACTAGAAAAAAGTGTATTTTATGATTTAAATCTATATAAAGCGTGATATTACCCATGTATATTATTTTAATAATATAATTTTGTTGTGAAAAATAATATTATTTTATTTCGATTTCAAATAAAAACAATAAAAACTAACCACTAAAATATTTAATTAAATAAAAATAAAAAGGATTATTGGAAAATATTTTGAATGATTTAAAACATAGATTTTCAAAATTTATAAAATAATGTTGAAATATATATTTATTTCTTTATATATATCTTTGAAGATGAAAATTGGTTTATAATTTTTTATTTATACTTACTTTCTGAATGTGTCATAATTTCATTGATTTTATTAAAACTATATTTTTAACTATTAATCTAACAGTAAATTTTTATGAGAAAATATTAAAAATATAATTATGTTAATATTGAAATTTTAATCTAAAAAATATGTTTTTTTTCAAAATAAAATTCAACATTTTAATATATTTTTTAATATATATATATATATATATTAAAACATCTATTATAAAAAATTAACTTCTTAATCATCATGTCTCTTTAATATTATATCATTTAACTCTCAAAATTATTAAATACTGAAATATTGGTTTATAAATACAAATATTTCATATTTTATTCTAATTTTAACACTTATTGGTTTAATTTATCATGTTAAAATACGATACCATTTTATTGGTGCTTTGAAAGGTATCCTTTTATAAATATTAATTAAACAAAAATAACAATATTTAATTATTTTTAATTATTATGATATTTTATCAAATAATGATTATTTATTTCATGTTTTTTTAATATTTTTATATTTTTATTGTCTATGTATTGAATTATATTTGTATTGGGTCTTACACAAGTTTTTTAAGTAAAAAATTAATTTAAAGGGTTATAATTCTCTGGTCATTATGAAATCTCATATAATATCCCAGACCATCCATTTCCCCTCAAAATTCAAGGAAGATCATGAACATCCTTTAAAAAAATCCATCAATGGTGGGGATTTTAAAACCCACTGAAAAAACATATTCATCCCAAAATTGTTGAGTGAAAACAAAGCATCAACATTGAAGATATACCCATTATAGAAAAATATATTGATGCATTTCCTATAGAATTTATTAACTTCACCCAAATAGTGAGGTATATTTATCAACATAAGTTATACATAGATCATTGTTTCTCTAAATTACTCTATAGGATGGCCTTATAGAACTTGATTAGTTTAAGAAGTATTTAAAAGAGCATTTGAACAAAGGGTTAAAATGCCCTAATGCATAAACTCATGGTAAAATGTGGGTATTTTTATGAAGGATATCATGTCTAGGAGGTTTGAATTAACTAACATGATCATACTATGGTTATCATAAATATAAATATTCTCCTACCAAGGATAGATGACTTTTTATATCTACATCAAGGAACTCATTAGTTCTTAAATGTGGACCTTTATTGTGGAAATCATCAACTAAAGGTGTGGTCAGAGTATATTAATAAGATTTCCTTCTATACTATATAAGGGAACCATATGTTTCTAGTGATTCCATTTATATATAACAATTCCCCAACAATACTTATAGAATTAATGAATATAATCTTTGAAATCCACCTTGATAAATTTTTTATAGTTTTTATATGTGATATTTTCTTCTACTCCAAGATAAAATTTGTACATGAATAAAATATAAGAATTTTGATGGTGATATTATTAATGGATAGTGTGTTTAATATGTTTAGTAAGTGTGACTTCTTCATATTTAAAGTTACATTTTTGGGTAATCTAATCACATGTGAGGGAATTTAAATATATCCCTCAAAAACAAATGTAATTTGTGAATAGCCAATAACATTAATATCCGATATATTAATCATTATAATAGATTATTTATCTCATACTGACAGTTTATGGGATAATTTTATTGACATTATATCCCACTAAATATATTTTTAAAGAAATCAGTAATGTATTTCAGGATACGTCAATGTGAGGAAATCATTAATGAGCTAAAAAAGAGGCTAATCATTGAACCTGTACTAATACTACCCCCAATTAGGGAATTGTTTTTTGATATAAAACTATTATTTAATTAAATAATTGAATTTTTCGATCATAAAAAAATTTAATGTAATAACCTTTTCCACAAGATAGTTAATGATAATTTATAACTACCCGACACATGATCTGGAGATAGAAACTATGAAATTCACTATAAATATTTATTGAAACTATCAATATGGTCAGATTTGTGACTTATATACAAATCACAATATCCAAAAGTATATCTTCTCCCATAATGATTTGATAAATCACAAAAAAATATTATTATCGTTAATCCAGGAAAAATATTACACAATTCACAACCATCTTATAATGTAAAACATCATAGATGACTCCCCTAACAAAAATTATCATATTAATATATTTATAATGCATATTATAAAAGAACATATCATTAGGGATTTGCATAGGATAAATATTTAAATCATAATAATAGGGAAGATAGACTACCTTTCCTAAATGATTTCAAAACCTTATACCCAAATGAATGTCAATAGTGCACAATGGAATAATTATGATCTTCAAAAGATAGTAATAATAGTAAAGGAAGTGAATCTTCAAGAATTAAACATCGATATATATATATATATATATATATTTGGTATGAATCTAATCCTTATGTTTCCTCATCACTTGAGATAAATAATAATCTATTAGATAATGCACACAAATCATATTCCGTCATCTATCCTAGAAGTATCATGATATACAGTGATATTCGAGAACGTTTGGTATATCAACTCAATATGATTGGTATATCAACATGTTAGAGAAGATAGAAAAATATCAAAATGTATGATTCATATATTTCCCATACCAACAAATAAATTACAGAACATCACTTAGTACATTGTCACTTTTCTTCTGATTTCATTCATTAAAATCAATTGTTTTTTGTGGATCAAATCACTAATACTATAATGTTTATCATTATTTGATAATATTACCCACATTAACAAAATTCATATATATATATAAATAAATTGGAGTGGTTGTATAGGGAACCACTTTTGGTCATCTCTAATTATTATCCAAGGTTCACCTATAATATTTAGATATGTCTTCCACAATATATTTTTAAAAGATTAGATTTTATCAAGGAATTTCACCACCTAAAATGATATCTAATATGAAAGGATCATTCAAAAACACTATAAAATTTTGAGAGACTTATTTATGGATTTTAATAAAGGATTGGATCAGTATATCCCATTGGTTGAGTTTTCATACAACAATAGCTTCCACTTGAGTATTCAAATGGCCTCAAATGATTCTCTATATGGGACATTTTGTAGAACTCTAGATGTTGTGAAGAAGTTAGTTAATGTAATATCATTAGACTTGTTTGTATAAAATAGATGATAGATAACATCTATTCCATTTATTCATACATTAAATATACTTAGAGTCTACAAAATAGCTATATTCACAATCTCAAAGGTACATTACTTTTTTTTAGGAACAAGTTAAAATATCTTCATGGAAGAGAGTAATGTGATTTGGAATGAATTAAATGCTGAAAATAAGATAAATTATCCCTTTTGGATCGTTTATCACATTTGAGTTGTGGCCCATCGACTGGAACATCCACAAAATACAACATGTTCCATATATAAATATTTAATAAGTATATACCCAATACCTCTCCTCTACTGAATCTTGGGATAATGAAATTATATAATTATCTCCCCATTGATGAGTAGTCATTGAAGATCCCAGACTAGAGTGATGATGTTCTGTACAATAATAAAAATCACCTCATTAAAGTACTTTCTGAAACAAAAAGTAAAAAGAGGAAAATTAGGAACCTGAGGAGGCAATTAAATAGATGTGTGCTTATCTATTCTCAACTGATGATATGGGTTGAAATTTAGAGGTTGAAATTTCTAAGGGTGATGAATGTAATTTATGAAAATTTTATATATATTTATATTTCCATATATATAAAAATTAATTCCAATTAAAACTATTTATATTATATAGTATAATAACATTAAATAAATAATTCATTTTTTCATTATATGATAATTTTATATTTAAAAAATAAATATGTCGATGATAATTAAAAAACAGATAAATAAATATATAAAATTAAAATTATTAGAATATTCATATTTGGAATATTATGATCCCCACGAATCATAACACTAATGAAATAAACTGAAAAAAATAAAATAAGTAATCATAAGAGATTGACTATTTAGAAATTAAGAATTCAGAAACTAGAATTGAAATTATATTAATGATAATAATGTAATTATGTGTTATTTATATTTTGAAATATGTCTATTGGACTAGTAAAATATAAATTGGAATAGTATTATGACAATTTAAAATAGTAAATTAATAATTAGTTATAGTAATCCTACCGTTAGATTATTTAATTGACCTAAAAATGAATAATTAGATATAAATTATATGTATAATGAATAATTTATTTAAATAAATATATTTTAAATCAATAAAACAAATATGATGATTAAATACATGAAGAAATTATAAGAAAATTTTTAAAAGACTGTATTATAATGTATTTGGTAATAATAATAGTTTTTAATTTAATAATTAAAAATTTTCCAATGATAAAAAATTATTTCAATAAAATTAATTTCATTTTTAAAATTAAAACTCATAAGTTACTTATGGTGTAATTATTCTTAATTTTTAGGAAAAAATATGTTTTTAGGTGAATGGTAAAAATAAAGTTTTACATAAACCATATGATCGAAATTGGATCATTCATGTTGTAATAAAACATAAAGAATTATATAATTTTAGGATGAAAAAAATATTTATAATTCAAATACTTTATGAAATTAAAATTAAAAAACATAAAAACTATTTTCCAGAGTCCGAAGTCAGACTTATTCTATTAAAAAAATTATTTTTAATAACTTAATGAGATCTATTTTTAAATTGGATGAAAGTATAAGAAAAAAAATATTTTTAATAAAATATTAATCATAATATAAAAATATCAACATCACAGTGTATACCTTTGAAATAATTTTTTATTTAACATTTTATCTAGAATTACCCCTCTCTTGGAGTATAAATACCCAAAACTCTACCCATAGAAAACAAGATGACATCTACTTACCAAATCCCAATTTCTCCCTATTATCCTATCTTAATAACCTTATAATAGATATATAAATTAATATGTTATATAACAACATTAATTCAAGTATATATGGGTTTTAGGAATGAAAGAACACAAAATGAGGTAATATTCCATCATTTTTTCCATTTTATTTTGTTTTTCACTTCTTTAATCCCCCCTCTGACTCCCATTGGAAGTACACTTCTCTTAAACATACCAATTAAAAATTTCTTTCCAATTAAAGTCTCTTATATAATATATAATCCTTATATACAATATTGAATAATATAACCTTTTTATTTAAAGGATTTATGGGTCATAGCAAATGAACAAGATAAAAAAAGGTATAATTCCTTTATCCTTTCCTTTTTAATTTCCTCTTCTATTCCTCATTTATTGTATTATATTCTTTCAAATACCATTTGAAATTATTTAATATTTTAAAAAAAATATTAATGATATTAAACTACATTAATTATTTAACTCTTTAAATATTTATAGTTTATACATATCTCACTTCCTCTTTGGATAATTTCCTCTTAATGATTTTTTAACTATAAATGAGGATACTAAAAATTATATTATAATAAACTATATTATAGATGGTTTTAAAAAAATTAATTTTGTAGTTTATATTAAAAATATATTTATTTATAATCTACTACTGTTAGTTTTCTTAATGTATAATTTAAAATAATCAAAATTATAAAATCAAAGCAATATGACAAAATTTTATGTAAAATATAATATCAAAACCATACACCCATGAAAAAGAAATGTGAAAAAAAATCTTATGATTATAATTGAAAAAGATAAGTTTTCCCAAATAGTATCATGTATTGATATATGTTTGTATACTATACTGGAAGATAAAATGGGATGAAAGAAAATTTGATCGAAGGTTTAGGAAAAAAACGAACCCAAATATTTCCTTTTTGTTTTTCTCATATTTCTCATTAATTTGTGTGGATATTTCTATAACACCCTGAGATTTACTATGAGTATTATTTCCATTTTCATTTTGGGGATAAACATTATTATTCCTCATATTAAATATTTCCTTTCCAATTAAAAATATTTTTTATTGTGACATTATTTTCCAAAATAACTCACGAACTTTATTTAAGTTTTTTATTCTTTAATAAAATAATGATGAGCATTTACAGAAAAGAAATATTTTCTCTTATTAATTTGGGAACCTCAAGGGTTATTCATTAATGTATTCTATTTTACACACTTGTTAAACTCATTAAATTATATTAGTTTATTCCCAAACAATGATTGTTCTTTTTCATCTATCGATGTGGAATGCAAGATTATGATCATTTTAGGATATAATGGGTGGTATTAGAATAACTTTTAACTCAAATTAATTTGGTAATGGGATGTATCTATGATAATATTTCTATTATTTGTGAACATGAGACTATTTGTGTCCATAAGAATGGTGATATGATTTATGAACATATTTCATTCATTAACATGAAGCTATATTTGTTCAAAACTATGTGTGGTATTTGAACACTATGTTATGATGTTACATTATTAGGAATATTATACATTTTAGGACTTTAAAAAATTATTTCCCCATGATTATTATGAGTATCATATTCTTATGATATGATTATTATTATTCTCACAAATGTGATATATTCCATTTATGTTATCACTCCCATTATTTGTCTTTTAGCTCATCCATTTCATTGACATGTATCCACATGTTACTATATGTACTGAGGAGAACATGGAAGATTTTTAGTTACTTTGTAATGGGATTAATATAATGTTTATTTTTTATTATATACCTGTTAGGTATGAATCTTTGTTTCCAAACATACTAAACCTTTCGATTATTATGATATGATTATTATTATTCTCACAAATGTGATATATTTCTGGACTCACACTTCATTGGATAAGATGAGGAGTAAAGTATTTTATGAGGTATCTCACTTGAAGTTTGTGGTGGAAATGAAAATTTTTACACCATCATGAGTGTAATTTTTATCTTCATTTTGTGTGTAAATAAGGTTTTTGTAAGAGGTAAAATGTATTAAATTATTTATGAAGAAAACTAATTATTCTATTTTTATAATTTTTAAATGGCGAGGTTTAATTCATCAACTCTAGTCATTATAACCAATATAGTGATCCATTGTATTTGGGTGTATAGGCCTATTTCCTTGTATTCTCTTTGGTTTACCCACCTAGGTGAACCAACTAAAATATACTTCAATTATATTTTATTATATCATTATTAAATATCATCTTTCAAGGAGTCATAAAATACCCACTTAAATGTAAGACAACATCATTAGAATGGGATAAATTTTTAATTCACATACCCGGATTTACCACCTGTCTCATGGTATAAACGATGTTTTAGACCAACAAGTTGTATCAATTCCAGGTTTTTTGAGTTTTTTTCCTCTCTAGATAGATATTATTAGTTATAAATTATAATGGAATTCCTATTTATTAAGGAAATAATTTCCTATTAATAAAAAATTAGATACATTAAAACATACAAACATTAGGATTTGTATATGAAAGATAGTTATGCATGAGATCACAATGAGTATTGATACTTGACATATATCATCTATGGATCATTAGTAATTATAGGATTATGCACAAGTAACTAAATATTTCTTAGTATCTTTATTTAACTTTATTTAAAAAAATTGGGTATCTTTCAAAAATCATGCGATAAACATCTCAATATTATTGGGGGTGATTTTAAATATCGAGAGGAACAGAATAAAGTGTTGAAGAATAATTATGATGATCAAAGGATAAACCCAAATGATACATTTTGTTCATTATTTAATCAAGTGAAAAGTTTTGTGAATGTTATTCATTGGAATTAATAGATCATTAATGAAATCATAATGGTTTGTAGAATAAAAAGATTACAAATTTCTTTTTTTATTGTGAAGGAATCACTGTTTAGAGGAAATTATCCAAAATATGTGTCATTATAAAACCTTAAAAACATTATTTTGGCATTTGATAGGAGAGAAAATGATAATGATTTTGTTAAAAAGGAATCCAAACTTCAAATAACATTCAAAACTATGAAGGCACTATAATTAAAATATGACTCCATGGAAGGGGATGTTAATAAGATGATCTCTTTCATTTCTAAATTTATTAAAGGAGAAAATATAAAGATTAAAGGAAAGAATAATACTTTCAATAAGAAGTTATGGAATAAAAACAAATTAAGAATATATTTAGAGACAATAATAGAAAAGTGAATCTACAACATAAATTCATCAAGATTTTCTCTTGGTAAAGTAAGGCCAAGGAGGAAAGAAATGTGGAGGAGGTTAGGGATTATTTAAACCATGATAAAACATATATGGATGATATAATAGGCACACCAAAATTTGTACAGAACAATGGATAAGATGTTGGATTTTGGGGTATAGTTAATATTGTAGCTTAAATTTGTGTATCTTAGGAAGAAATGTATATTTAGATTTAATGGAAACAGATCCATAAAATCTACATCAAGGGTTTGAAATAATGTACTAAAAGAACCCTATATAAGAAGATCATAGTGGTTATGATATTCATAATTTTTTCTAAAACACTAAAAAATATAGTAACTTAAAATATGAGCAATAATATAAATATTTGGAGGTAAATAAAACTAATTTACCACAAAAGGAATAAAATAAAAAATCATGTTTCACATATGATAATGATAATGCTGATTAAAATTCTTCAAGTGAAACTGATAGAATAATAATTTTGGTAATGGAATGTAGATTTATATTCCACATGATATATAATAGATACCCAATATTTGGAATCAAATACTATAGGTATGTAGTTTTCTATTTCAGTAATGAAAATGGGTGATTGTTATTCCCTCGATAATGGCCATAATTATTGGTAAAGACATATATAAAACAATAGCCACGTTTTTTTGAATGTCTTAAAAAAATTAACTGTGAGTCAATTATATGACTCAAGGAATGAATCCTTCTCAATTAGGAAAACTTAATTGAAAAATGAATATATGGATTAGTTATATTATTTGGAAATTAGACTAAGGGAATCCACTATATCAATGATAGGGGAGTGGAATGATTTCTGTAGTCTATAAAAGAGGATAGAGAACTGTTTCATTAAATATTTGTCTATTTAAATAAAATATCATTAAATAAAATTATAAAAATTTTAGGATCCTGAGATATTCCTATGATAACACCTGATCACACTCACACTTATGAAAAATTTCAAAAATAGAAGATCATTCAAAAGAATTATAATCAAAAAAAGGGGAAGTCAAAATGTTTTCTCGAACTAGTGAATATGTATGTAAATGGGCCAGTGATACTTAAATAATTGGATATAAAATTATATTACTGATTTTCCATTTATGAATAATACAATATGGGATGGATTATGGTGATTACCAGAAAATTCGATGTCTTCAGGTGCATTACACGATAATGGGGGTTGGATGAAAAAATATATATCCAAAAAATATATAATCTCTACACCAATAATGGTAAAAAAAAATTATAGAAAACAAGGTGTAGAAATATCTATAAGAGTTTCCAATTCATTTTAATAATTCAAAAGTAAGGGATCCTTCATAAAAATTAGTAATTGAGTGGTGAAACCAAATTATCAACGATGTGTCTTAGACAATAATCCTTGAAAAGGCTCTTGTAGTGTCATATTCAAATAAATAATCGCTTAAATCAACATAAATATCCAATATAAATTTATTGTTTCTAAATGAAAAGAATAACTTCTATGAGTTGTGGAGAATGAATAAGTAAACATTCAAATATTTTTCATTGTTTAGTAGAATTTTATTTTTCATAATAAAAAGAGTCATTATAAGTTATAACCTTGTGTAGATGGAGTTATTTTATATATATTTCTACCCAAAATAAATTCATATTATTTTTTTAACACGTTCCATTTTGAAATCATAGAAAATAAATATATAACTTTAATTGATAATGAGTTGAACATTAATTATATAGAGAATATTTAAAATAATGTCAATAATTTTATAGAACAATAAAGTGATTTTCATGTGAAATCTAAATTAGAGAACATGGGTATTTAGGATATTTTAAAAAAGAAACTAAAATTGTTGAAGATAATATAGGTTTAGAAGTTAAAATGGTGTGGAATGAAGGTCTCTAATAACTAATGAAAATATTATTTGGGATCTAAAAAAACTGGTTAAAAATAAATTAATAATGGCCTATTATAAAACCACTCTTTTATCTCAAGGGGAGCCAAAAAAACAAAGATGATTTTAAGGATGAGAATTGGGTCTAAGATATTCATAATAATCTTTGATTAATAAAATATATCAAAACATGGGATATTTTTTCAATGGAAATGGAAATGAAGGTAAATATGACTTAGTGGGTTTTCTACAATAAGTTTAATGATGATGAAAATGTGGTCTAGAAAAAATATTCTATAAATAGTTTATTCACAAATCAAATACATAGATATTCATGATAAGTATTCATGAGTACCCTCATTCTAAACTATTTGAATTTTTTTACATGGTAGTAAAAAGATGCTTCATGGTGTTTAAAATGGACATTAAATTAATATAGTTGAACAGTTTCATTGAATAGGAAGTGTGTATTTATAAATTGGACTATTTAATTTTATATGAGTATGAGAAAAAAAAATTTATAGAAGAATGTTTTACAGAGACTAAAACAATAATGTAGGGATTCGTATTATTAGTTAGCTAAATATTTGAATAATATTGGATGTCATAGAGGTAAATTTTATTCCAATTAATTAATTAATAATGTAAAATAATCAAAGGATGTTGTTGGCAATACATATAGATAACCTCATTTTTAGGGGATTAGATGATGCATAGATTATGATATTTTGGTAATATATATAGATTAAATTTTTTATTTTTTTTATTGGGGATATTACATTTTTTCTTAGTTTTATATTCAATTTATTGAAGAAAATGAAACAAATTCCAAAAAAATATTCCAAAGAAGTGGTAATTTCATTGGAATGCAATATTAATGAAAAATTAAAACTATATCCCCATCTCAGATGATATTTTTAAATGATGCTTTTGAAAAAGGGTTCACTATGGATGAATAAATATATATTATTGGATGATTATTTTTTAAAATAGAGACATGGACTAAATTTTTTTTCGACATTATAAGGCCCTAAAAATCTAAAGTAGGAACATTGTATTCAATTGTGTGTATGTCACACAACACCAAGCATGTAAGGGAAAATATAATCCCAATAATTTTGAATATATTTAATATTTTACATAAACTAAATATCTATTCCAGCGAATGTGACATCGATTTAGTGTATATTGCAAACAAAAACATTTTTCATCGATGGATTGGGTTTCATGCAATACCAAGTGTTACTGAAAAAAAAATATATTATTAAAATGTCATTATTTAACTAATAAGATATAACAAAGCCATTAAATTATAGTTTATGAATAGTATTAACAGAATATGAAAATATTTTGTTTCAAAAAAAAATTAATTTATTTGATTGGTCAAAAATTATTTATAAATGAATGTAAGAACCAAATGAATATAATGGGATTTTTTTGGAAAATTATTTATATTTTCAAAATTCAATTTCATCTTAATAAAAAAAATTAATTATAATTATTGAATTATTTTAATTAACTATAAATGTTATATATTCAATAAAATATTTTTGTCATTCATCCAATAGATTTTACAGGCATGAGATAAGAGCAAACCACATATTACACGTAAAACCTAATATTTTTACAACATCACTTCTACAAAATTTTAATCGAAACCCTATTCTAATACAATATTTGTAACATTTGTAAATATTATATGTAAAAAATTCAAATATTAAATTGTGGAACATAAAAGTAGGTTAGGTTGAATTTATTGTTTTTTCGGTGAAGTGTCATTTTTGATGAATAGTGAAAAATGCTAAATTAAAATTCAAAAATTCTTTTTAATATAATTTGTTTATAAGAATAAATATTATTTTAAACTAGTTTTAAAGATTAATTAGTGAAATTTTTTATTTATTATACCAATATAGTTCATTTTAAAAAAAATTCACATTCAAATTGGATATAAAATCATCTCAAACATTTGAACATTTTATCTTCAAAAACCGGCATTGTTCTCCCAATTGCAGGATTAATTTTAAATTAATTTCAAACACTTGTGTGATTAGAATTTGGAAAAAATTATTACATATTTTTAATAATAATAATTTAAAATTTAAAATAACATCAAATTAGTTTTTGACCAAAAATATTAGTGAAATAATTAAAATTAATTACAATGATTATGGTGAAATTAAGCTTAATAATGGAAAAAACTTAAACATAAGGGCCAAAATGATCTATAAACATGTAAAAACGAAATTTTATGTACTTATTTAGACCATATACTCCCTTTTATTAATTATTTTGTGTTTTATAAGACACACTTTAGGTAAAAATGTGGATTAACTTAACTTCTTTTCAAAAATTCCATGTGAGTCCTTCTCCCACCTTATAAAAGGACACCACCCCTCTAACTTCCACACACATCTCAAACCACTTAGGATCAGATATTATATTCCCTAATCACATTCAAACATCCTTATATTAATATTATAATCCTCCCTCTAGTAATAACTCTATCGAAGGGTTCACATTGGTGCAAACCAAAAGGAGTTACTCAAATAAGAGGTAATTTCTTTCCTTATGCTCTTTAGTTTTATTTTCACTCTCTGCCACCTCAAGAATTTCTGTTACATTATCATATAAAAAATTTATTCTAAATATAGTGAAATTTTTTAATGTTAATGTTTGAACATTCTCTTAAACATACTTCTATCTAAAATGTTATAAACTTATTGTTTACGTGTACGGAAAACTAATTCCTCACAAAACAATGTCATTTGTTTTTCCCTTTACCACCTATAATGGATGAAAATTATTATGGAAACCATATTTATATATGATATATATAATATTTATAATTTATTTAATCTTATTGAAATATTTTATTACATATGAATTTATTATTTCCATTTTTTGTAAATATAATACCATTATTTGTGGAAGTGTGGACTACTGCCTCCTCAGTGAGATGTGACTCATTCACATAATACATGAATTGTATAAATGATTATTTTAATAATACTATGTAATATATATGAAATATATATGCTAATGTATTTATAATATAAATATATATCATTTACTTTTCAATTCATTGAATACAACAATAAAATGAAAGCAGTGTTCACGCATCTGTACGGTCTACCATCTCCATGAATGGTGAATTCCATTTTTTATCTCCAAATATAATGGTTTATTAAAAATTAATATATATAAATATATAAATTAAATGATATTTATATCATGTTTTAAATTCTTTATATGATGAAACAATGATCTAATTAATTATAACAAAGAGTACAAGGTCAAAACATTCTCGAAAAAATATGCAATTAATGCCTTAAATAGTGAAAATAATAGAGTGTTATTAAAACATAGGTAATAAGATGTTATATGAGGTTAATATATGATATTATAAAATTTATTATAGTTTTGGTATAATTTAATAACTTTTTTAAACACCTTATAAATAAGGTTAAAGGATGTTCACCCAAAAAAATGCAAGGTAAGGGATTTTTACCTCACTCTTTACATCTATGAGATAAATGTCATATTCAACACTTTCTCCTTTTGTTTGGTATATATACTGGACCTTTTTATATTTTATATCATTAATAATATTATATTAATTGTATTTAAAACTTTCATTTATTGTCATTCCTTTATGAGGATTATGATTTAAAATGTTTCAAATTGGTATGGTACACTTTGGAATGTTTAATGGTTATTTTCCTCAATAATAAATTTAATGATATTTTAAAATTATTTGCATTCAAATATATTATATGAAAATTTTTCAACAAACCCTTTTGTTTTATTATCCTCTGGTCATTAATGAAATTTCTCAAGTATTAGTACAATTTTCCCACTAATTGGTACTAAAAATGTTTTAAAAAAATGTTTTTGAGAAAGGAAAACATCATTTATATCTTTAGCCGGAGAACCTATTTTACTCTATGAACTATATATTCTAAAAAAAATTTCAAAAAATATTTATAAACTTTAAAAATTTCTTTATTGAGTAATTATTAACCCTTTTTTCATTTAACAATGCTTTTAATGGAATCTGCATGTCACTTTCCAAACAAAGATTTTTTCAAACATTTCTGTCGTGAAAAAGGAATGTTCATTTACATCGTATGGAATATATGTATTTACCTACCATAATTTCTTTAGAGATTAATTTCTATGTTTAAAATGTTAATTTTTATAGAATTATTTTTCAAAAGTGATTTTAAAAAAAATGTTTTCAAAAAAAAAAAAAAAAATTCCATAATAATATTTTTAAAATATCATTTTATAGTATTTATATTCGTTAAGGACAATAACACATTATTTTACTTCTCATGGGATATATTATATTGATACCATCCTTATTCCTCCACTAAATGGATTATGATTTACTTGGCCAACGATAGTATTGGCATTCATTTCCAGGATTCCTTTTAGTCCACATGAAATATTCAATTTCCTATAATCATTTGACATTGATTTTCTTATAAACATCCATATCATTTTTCAGGGATCTGATTATTTCTGGAACCATATACCAGGTTTCATATAGTGTTCAATTTTAAATTTATTTATTTATTTGGGAAAATATTAATATATTTGCATCTTTTATTCAATATGGATATTTGATCATGCATATTTCTTAATCGATAAAAGGAATGATATGAAATGAAAGACATTATTTGGGGACCATTTAAGGAAATAACTATGGGTTGTAGACTAGTTAATGAGATAAATTCAATGAATCAGTAGTTTCATGAGATGTAATTAGTTACAGAAAACCCCTTCAAGTATGTTTCCCAGTAGAGTATATGGGTTTCTATGACTAGAGTTAAACCATTTTGTGAAAGGTATTTATGGTAGTGGTTCATATCCCAGATACACGATAGACCAAATTCCAGATATATTCCAGAAATACGCATTATCAAATATCCATATTCAAATATCTAGAATACAACATACATATTTACCTTTTCATATTGATTTTTCCTTATATGGATATTTGAAAAGATTTTGTTTCTATTTATTACCTTTCTATATTTTTTATGCACTTTTCTCAGTTTATTAACTATATGGAATGTTTTTTCTATTATATACCTTTCTATAATGATTAATCTCATTTTTTCATTATTACCTCCATTGTACTTTACCCTTACTAAGAATTTGAGTTAACCCTTATTTTGTTTCCTTTCTTCAGGATTTTTGATAAGTAGACTAATAATGACATCAAGGGATATACTAGATGGAATAAATTTATCCACAATAGACAAAATTTATTTTTTTAATTAGTGTACTCATTTATAATTAAAAACCCATGTATGTATCAGTTTTACCAAGACTACTAAATTATTAAGTGCTTTATAACATGATTTACTTGTATATTATGTCAATGTAATTGGAATAACACATATAATCTATGCTTGATGAGGTCATTTCCTATAGTTTATATCATAGAAATGTTTAGTACCGACCATGTAAACAATATTTAGAAAAAAATAGATTATAAATCATAACCCTAAGGTATAATATTAGGATAAGTATATAAAAACATCCTAGAATATTGGTAAGGTGGATATTATTTGGGTCTTCTGATCAATATGTTACTACCTATATTATATTAGTGGATTTAGTTTTGGTATATATATACCTAGGTGTAACAACGCCAACATGGTGTGTCAGACCAGACTCGGTGTAACCTAATACACGAAAATGGTCCTTACTGAGCAAAAAGATTGACACTACTGAGGGATATGCTTAGAATAATTCATATTATCATTAAAACCATTATTAAATATTTGAGAAGATAATGAAAATCAATTACCTAGTTTAAAACTATAGTATTTTAGATTCAATATAATGTGTCTCGGTTTAGATATCCCATAAATGATTATATATTTTTCTATGACTATTATTACCAAAATAATTATTTCATGTTTTAGTCAGTGGAAGGTACCCGAAAGAGTCATGATAACATTTAAAATGATGGATAAGGGGTTTAAAATGAGAAACCA
This sequence comes from Viscum album, assembly GCA_963277665.1. Lineage (NCBI taxonomy): Eukaryota > Viridiplantae > Streptophyta > Magnoliopsida > Santalales > Viscaceae > Viscum > Viscum album. Next base: position 1,145,062,233 of record OY728121.1, on the reverse strand, counting down.
AACAATGTTTTGATACGACTGAATGATATCATGTTTTTTCATAATTAGTATTCTCGAAATATGATTAAAATTTTTACCCTAACTAACTCCTAAACTCACTAAATAATAGAAGGATTGGATTTTCAAATATATCAAGTGGTGGAGACTCATGAAAAAATGAAAAAGGAAACACCTAGGAAAGTGTCTCAATTGAATGGGGAAGTACTTTATGTGTGGTAAATAATGACGTAATGAAAAGATTTGCTGAGGAAAATTTAAGAGTGTGATGGAAGGAAATAAAACTCATCATAGGGAATACTTTATAGTTTGGTGTCATAAATTGGGTGACCCTTGACCTTAGTTGGTTCAATGCCCTATTATAGAGGATAAAATCTTAAACATAGAAGGATATATGTGTAAATAAGTGTATTAAGTATTTATGTATTGGGGGTTGTTATGAAATCCTTAGTTAAAATACTATTTAGTGATTAATGTTATTTGAAGTATTTCCATCATATTTAATTTGGAAATTATATTAATTTTGTTTTAGAAAATAACAATACTTATGACAAGTGAAAACAAATAATGTATTCCAAGTTCGTGGGTCTTGAACCCATTACTAAAGGATGATAAGGTTTTAATGAATCCACTGACCTAAAAAATGTCCAGGTTAAATGTCATTATTTTTAGTTAAAAAATTTGGTTAATAATTATTAATAATGAACCTTCATTTTAAAGTTTTAGGTTTATAGATTAATTTCATAACCATAATGTCTTTCAAAAATAGTTTGAAAAATATAAAGATGATTAACACTTTTATGGGCCTTATGATCCATTTAATGATTATTTTAGTTCTTTATGAATCATTGTTAATTTTTGGATACCCATTTATTGAAGTATGGGATGAATTATAATTTTATCAAAGAACTCAAAAAGTTGGAATTTTTCATATGATTTTAAAATGTTTCATGTAAGTAAATTTCCTCATATTCTTAGGAAGTAATGTAATTTTTTAACATGAGGAAAAGGATCTTAAAAAAATATTTTCTTAATAATTTAATTTTTTTAAAACTGATGGTATCCTAAATCATCATAGGTTTATAGATTTGAGGCCCTCAAATTTCTATTGATAATTCAATTTTTTCATTGATGACCTCAACCACTACCTATAAATATTTATGCTTTTCCTCCATGAACTAATATCCACTTGGTACTAATGTTCTCCTAATTAAAGACCTAGTTATATGTTTTTCCATGTGTACGTTGTACATCCAATAATCAATTTTCTAGAGGATGTCATATAAAACCTTCTCATAATAAGATATTTGAAACATATAAAATATAAAACAATCTATCAACAAGATTTCTTTTGAGTTTCAAGGATGAAATTCAATTAAGATGGGGAGAAAGTAACACCACAAAAAATTTAAAGTAGGAATATTTTTTCGATAGCATGTTTAGAACACAACACCGAGTGTGTAAGAGAATATAATATCCTAAGAAATTATAATATATTTACTTTTTTAAAGAAAAAATAAATATATTGTAGAATACATATGATAATAACTTACCATGCATCGCATGCAATAGCATGTTTCTTCAATGGATTTTGTTACACACAAGCATGATTTTTACCAAATAATAATATAATTGTAATATATAATTATTAAATATAATAATATATAACCTAGTTGTAAAATTAGACGTTATGAATAATATCAACTAATTATGAAAATATGTGTTTTACACCAAATATAAAAATAATTCATTGCTTAAAAATTAATTATAAATTAATACAATAACCAATTGGATATAAAGGAAATGGTTTTATAGAAAACAATTTATATGAGTTGAAATTCATTTTATCCTAATAAATAAAATTAACAAAATACGTTAATTATATTAATGAAATATATATTTTATATATTTAATCAAATATGTTTTATATTCATCCAATAGATTTGATAGGCATATGATAAAACATACTAAATATCACACAAAAAACAATATTTTTATTGGGGAACTTTTACCACTTTTTTATAGATAACCAATTTTAAATCCAATTTATGTCACATTTATAAATATTTTATGTCAAAAGAAACCTAATAATTAAAATAGAAAGCTAAAAATTAGGTCAGGGTGAATTATTGGTTTATTTATGTGAAGTTTCATTTTTTGATGAATAATGAAAAATGCTGAATTTTAATTTAATAACTGATTTTTCGTCTAATTTATTTATAATGATAAATTATATTTTTGACTAGTTTTATTATTTAATTATATAAATTTTTTATAATTAAACAAATTTTTTTCATTTGAATCAATTTCACATCAATATTGGATATAAAAATTCTAAAACTTTTGAATGTTTGTATATTAAAACTCTGCATTTTCGTTTCATCTCCAGGATTAATTTTAAATTAATATATTCCACTTCTATGGTTATAATTTCAAAAAATGGATTAAATATTTGGAATCAAAATAATATATAATATCTAATATGGTAACCAATTTTTTTACAAAGAAAATATTACTAATAGTAATGAAAATTAATTACAACAATTAAGGAGAAATTACGCTTAACAGGGGACTAAACCTTAAAATTTAGGGCCAAAATGACCTAGAAAATTTTACAAAATCCATTTTATAGACATATTTCGACACTATACACACTAGAATTTATTTTTTAGTGTTTTATGCCACTTTTAAACTAAAAAATGTGGGTTTTACTAACTTTTTTTATAGATTCTAAGTGAGTCATTTTCCCCACTTGTAAAAGGAAACCACACCTACCAATTCCTCACACCTCTCAAACCATGTATTATTAGACAATATATAACCTATTAAATTTTAAAAATAACTCCATTTATCCTAGAATCCTCCCTTTGTGCATAAATGCATCCAAGGAAACCCTTTGGTGAAAACCAAAAGGAGTTACCCAAAAAATAGGCAACATCTTTCCTCAAACACATGAGTTTTATTTTCATTCTCCACCCAATGAACTATCATTATTCCATGATTATATAACAACAGAATTATCCTAAATATAAATATATTTTGTTATATTATGTTTTTAATTATCATTTACACAGACTTCGATCAAATGGGTTACTGACTTACTATTTTTTTGTACGGCGGACTACCACCTCAGAAAACAATGTCGTTCATTTTTCCTTTACCACAACTCATAGATGGTAATTATGATAGAAACTTTTTTTATAAATTATATACAAAATATTTATAATTTAATTATTCTTATTTAACTTCTTTATAACACATACAATAATTTTATCCATTTTTTATATATGATAACATTGTTTGACGATATGTGGACTATCTCCCACTCAAAGTGACATGACTGATTTACAATATAAATGGAACATATAAGGGATGGTTTTAATAAAAATATGTAATATATATGAAATATATATGATACTCTAATTATAATATACATTTATATCATTTACATTCATCATTTTAATATTTCAAAGAAATGAATGTAGTGTTCATGCGTATGTACGACCTAGAGTCTCCATGAATGGTGCATTCTATTTCTTATCTCAAAATATTAAAGATTATTATAAATAAATATATAGTGAATATATATGATGTTTAAATCATGTTTTACATTCTAGATATTATAAAACCTTGATATAATTAATAAGAATAAGAAGTAACTTGTCAAAACATACTCGTAGATCTACGCCATTAACACCTTAAATAATGAAAATAATGATTGATTATTAAGAAATGGGTAATAAGATATTATAAAAAGTCAATATATGATATTATAAATTGTATTATGGTTATTTAATATATTATTAACATTTTAAAACCCCATATACATGTGGTTAAAGTACGTTCACTCAAAACGAAATGTGAGGTATGAGATTTTCATATCACTCTTTACATATGTGAGATAAATGTCATATTCACAACTTAATTATTTTTTTGGTATATATAATACTCATTTTGATATATTATATAATTAATAAATTTAACTTCATGCCATTAAAAACATTAGTATAATTTTATTACTTCAAGATTATTTTGATATAAAATGTTTTAAAGTGGTAAGGGACACTTTCAAATGTTCAAATATTATTTTCCTCTAGAATAATATTAATGATATTATAAAGGTATTTCCATTTATGGAAATTAAAAAACCGTTGTCCAATAAAAATAGTCTTTTTCCCCTCCTTTGGATATTCATGAATATTTTTAGGTTTTAGTTATCAATACCTAGCCACAAAAATATATTATTCTAGTTTGTTTTAAATGAATTCACTTTCAACGATATTTTATATTTATAGATTTAAATAATTATTAAAAACTCATAAATAGTAAACTCATACATTACAAGTGGAAACATATACTCAGTGTCCATTTTTGACCAAAGGAAACCATTTTAAAATAAAGTATTATTTATTTTTAAGACATAACTTCATTACATTCATCCTTGAATCTTTTTGGTCCTTACCAATATGAAGACCTATAAAAAACATTTCAAAACTTGGTATGAGAAAAAAATCTTTGTAATGGACATAAAAATAAGGAAACCATTAGTTTAGTTAAAACAAGGTTAAACATTTAATGTTCTTTCAGATAATGAAACAAAACATTTTCACATGAATAAAACTCATAATTATTTCTCAAATAAAATCATTAAAACCAATATAAAGAAATTAAAACTCATTTAGTTGACTTAGATCATCACATGCATAAAACCCATTCAAACCACTTCCAATTAGAATAATTGTATGGTAATCTTCCAAATTGGAGATCTATAATGGGGATCACCTTTCTAATAAGTTATAGTAGGATAACTCGGGAACCATAATGGGTATAAACCCTTCATATAATCTATAACGGGGTCAATCATGATCTATAGTGGTACTCAACTCTTCATATATTCTTTTTCAGGCTCACTTGTTAACTATAAGGGGGAACAACCCTTTATATAAGCTATTTTGAGCTCACCCATGAGCTTGATGAGGCTCAACCCTTTGTGTAAGCTATATTGGGCTCACCCATTTCATATAATGAACAAGTACCATTTCATGAATCAAAAAACCCTTTTGAAAACTTCTTATAATTCAATATAAAACACATTTCTATACAAAAATACCATTTTCATTTAAGAACCCATTTTCAATACCATGATACCCAAAAAAAAGAAATAATGTATTTCATTTCCTTTTCAAAACATTATAAATATATGGGAATCCAAGTATTAAATAACGGTTATGATGGTGGAGAAGTAGTTTTCACCATAGACATTAAACCTAAAAACAGTCATTTTTTATTTTTGTAAATAAAGAGAATTTTTTTGTATAAAAAGATTCCATTTTGAAAAAATATAATGAAATTAAAGATAGATATAAAATATCATATATAATATTTTTATATCCATGTAAATAAATATGTAAATTAATATCAGGAATAAAATATTTGATAATTAAACTGTTAAACATTCAAGCTATCCCACATCACTTTGAACATTTAAATCTTAATATCTAAGAATTAATACATTTACCGAAATAATAAATAAAATTATTATACATAAAATAAGGATATTAAATTACATAGTGACTTTATATACATATTATACCAAAATAATGGTGTGTGTAATCAAAAATTTCTCAATGAAAATAGATTGAGATGAAATTCCATACCTTGAGTTTGACTCATCACTTACTATAATGACCTAGACTTTTTTTATTGAAAATTCCTCTTAATATATTTAAATGTATTATAATGTAAAATGGTTAAATAAAATATATGAACTTCATTGGTTTAACGTTTTTGGTTTTTAAATTACCATTAGGGATTGTGATTATAGATAATATAGTTATTGAACAGTGATCACATCTTTTGTATAAATATAGGGCCTTAAGAAATCCAATTTACTCAGAAAAAGGAAACAATGGCCTCAACCAGTAGAATTGCTTCGTACAAAACCCACTTTTCAAATCATGCAAAGAAGGTTGCATCATTGAGATTCTCTCTTGGACAAGCCCAATCTAATCGTCAATATGTTAAGCTCGAATGGAAACCCTACATGAGAAGTGGAAGTTGATTGAAATTACCACCCGAGTGATTTTATCTGAGCCACCCCAAGAGTTGGTCACCATCGCACACCTTATCCTTAGTTCATATGTGGGTGTTATAAGGGGTTATGTAACAAGAAACTAGAACTATGATTATATGCATTAGTTTTTTATAGAAAAAATAATACACATTCATTTTATTATTGTTACTTTGTAAATAGTTTTTAAAGCACAAATAGTATTTATAGTAAATATTCAATTAAGAAATATATTTGGGTAAATTAATGTATTTTTTAAATAAATAATATTTTAATAAAATATTATTACTAAATTAATTTTTATTAAATATAAATGATCATATAATTTTTAGTAGTACAATTGTAATTTTTATTAAGGCATGAATGTTGTTTTTGTCAAAACCCAAGAATTTTTTATAAATGTCCATTTTTTATTTTAAAATTAAAAATTGACATATTTAGAAAATTATTTAGATAAAATGAATTTTATTTTTGGAATCAGGATGTCAGAATTATCTAATGGTGAACTTTTCATAATTTTTTGAGACAGTAGAATTTTTGGGTAAAAATTAAATACCTTTTAAATATATATTGCGTTTTATAACATAATAATGATCATATAGTGATGTAATAAAATAATTTAAATGGTATTTTTTCCCAATATATGTTTTACACTTAAAATAATATTATTTTATATTCTTTTTATTAATTTTATGGTGCCTTAGTGGACCCTCTAAGATCTATAAAACATTTTCACTTTTAAAATTGTTTCCTCGAGAGTGTGACTCAACTCCCCATAAGTAAGCCTAATATTTTAATATGTTTGGAAATTGGTCTTATAAAGTCGTTTTTCCACTCCCCTTTGGAAAAAAATGGGAGGAAAATATGATATTGTTTGTGGTTTTGATTAGTTTAATGTACAGGGTCCAAAACCTAAATAATAAATAATTCCCTCCAGTTTCCTATATAAACCCACCCAAGATCCCACTTCCTCTTCACTCAAAGCCTTTAGAGCTCGACCAAGTTCTTCCCACATCTCCATATAATCCTACCAAGGTTCCCCATTTTCCAAATAATCCTCTCTCAATCTTCTCTCAAGCCTTTGGGATCACACATCCATGTAATTGATTTCTTCCTCTCTCATTTTTGTCCAAGTTTCTTTATGTTGTTATACCACTGTATTTTCAATTCAAATGTTGTGTTAGGATATATAACCTCCCCTATAAATCCCTACATATGTTTTAATGATGAAATACTCCTTTCACTATCATTAATTCCTCCCATTTACACCTGTTACCTTTCTGAAATTTGGTAAGGGGTTTCCCTCTCCTCATTTACATTCAAGAAATTATTTTGTTTTATGAATAAAATTTCCATTACATATAATGGGACATGTATATTTACTATAAACATACTATAAACATCATGTAAATATTATGAGAAACACATTTCTCTCTCATAAAACATTTTTTATGAATTCTTATGTCTTGTCGTAATGCTGTCGAAATTGAATCGCTATTTTCCAAGCCAAAGTCATTGTGTAGTGAATACCATGCCCATTTCTAAATCAAGGGTATTTAAATTTATGCACATTTAACTATTGATTATAGAGTTTCATGTATTAATTACACATTCCATTATCATGTAATAAATGATTATGTTTAATTAATCCTTGTTATATGATTCATGTGGTACACTTATGCCTGAAATGAAATAATTAAGAAGGGTGCACCCTGATATCGCTCCAATGACATTGGTAAAGGTGAGTATCATGATATTTCATTTGTAATGATGTTTTACACATTATAAATCAATTTCAATGGTTTTTTACTCATTCACTATGTTGAATGGGCCTTGGATTAGGAAAATATCTGGTTAAATGTTGTTTCTACATTTCCATGTTAAGATAATCATGTTATATCATGCCTTTATGTTAAATTTTATCATATTCTCCATAAATATACATATTTCTTAACATGTATGGTATTATTTATTTTATTTCATTTAAATCCCTTACTAGTATTTATATCTCATCATTTTATTATCAATGTCCCCATATTATCCATTGCAATACTAAGTATGAAGGAATAATGTGGTCATGTAGAATAAGGTTTCAATAAGATGTTTTGTTTTATGTTTTATGTTTTAATGTAGTGTTCCTAATACCCAAATACACTAAAACTATCAATCATCTATATTTTATCAAGTTAATTTTTTATGTAATAAATTATCTTTAATTGTGGAATAAAGAGAAGGGTTGTTATAGTTGGTATCAGAGGATATGGTTAGATGTTTTTGGGAATAGGATTTTAAAACCATAGTGAAAGCCTTAGGGATTTCACGAAGAATAATAAAAACATCCCTAAATTTTGGTGAGTAAAGATTAACAGCTTTATCAAGAAAATAAATTCACATATGAATACGATCAGGTATAGGTGGATCTAGGACATATTTATCTCAGATAAAATCCCGAAAACACCACTTTGAGCTAGACTCGGACATGAACTGGTGCAAAAAAATAGACCTTGCTACACTCTTGGTTATGACTCTCCTAGGGGATATGCTTTGGTAAATTCATAATCTAAATATTAACCATTATTAAGTGAATTAAAAAAAATCCCCATAGAATATATGTTGGGAGGTTGATCATGGATAATATAGATTGAATCTTATAAATTCATAAGTTAAGTAATTTATAAGTCATCCATTTTTGTCTTTGTATTACCCTTTATGTGTTACCCCTAAAATTCTTTTTATTCTAGACAATGGCTAGTAATAAGAGGACTTTAGAAAAAAAATGATGCGAAGATCAATGTGACAACTGTTCTAATGAGATGCCCAATCTGATGGGAGCGGGAATAGAGAAATTTGTCATGATACTCTCTTAGTTAACATATGCTCTGAATGAAACATGGGTCAAGAGGAACATTCAACCCCTCCCCTAGGAAAGAAAATGTCGAAATTTATATCTTCATGAGACCAAGTCTTCATACTTTTAATGGATCGTCTAATCCCTCAATCATTGAACAATGGATCAACTCCCTTGATAACATCCTATCCATCCTTAAATATTCTGAACAAGAGATGGTTCTTATGATATATTATCATATAAAGGGTTAACCTGATAAATAGTGTATATTTACCAAAAATAAGAAGCCTGAGGAAGATATTGAGGTGTCGGAAGTGGATAATTTCCAAAAAAAATGAAAAATATTATCCTCGCACCTTCCAACATGATATGGAAAGGGACTTCCTTGACCTCAAGAAAAAACATTTGATGAATCCATCAGAGCATATGTGGAAAAATTCACAAGGCTTGCACAATATGCCTCAAGCTTGGTCGTCACCCTTGAATTCAAGGATGACCACTTCTTTAGAGAGTTAAGACCCAGCCTATGGAAATCCCTAGTGATATGTGACTTCGAGATCTATGTGTAAATTGTCTGATGTTCCCTCAAAAATCGAAATTGAGATTAGAGATTCATAAGGGTATTCTGGGGATAAGAAGCCTAAGGTATAATTAAATTATAGTGGTCCAGTGGATAAATCCAATGATTCTAATAAAATCCATCACCCCACTTGCCAATGGCAAGGGAAGAAGAACCCTGGAAGTTACATGAAGGGGACGAGGAAATACTTTAGGTGTGGAAGAGAAGGGAACCTGTCTATTAACTGCTGATAAGAGAAATTCACTATTGAGAGAGAGGAGAGAAACGCTCCACTTGACCCTAAATGTGTTGTTTATTTTTTAAACTGCAATGAACCTAGGAACTTTGAAAACCAATGCTCTATCTAAGGGTTTACAGAGGTAACCAACAACCTCCAACGCAGTAAGGGAGAGATTTTTCCATCACTACCTCCAAATTGAACCCTGAAAACGAAGTCGTGATAGGTATTCTAGTAATTCATTCATGAATAGTCAATGTAATTTTTGATTCTGGTCATATGAATTCTTTTATATCCTGAAATTTTAATAGAACATTCCCAACACCACCAAAAATCAAGGAAGTAAAGATATCGGTGAGTATGGAAAATGGGGAAATCATTGCATCCCTTGAATACAACTCCTCCCTTGTTATAATTTATGGATTAAACTTCTTCGTGATCCTCATCATACTCCCTCTAGTGGAATATAGTGCAATTATTGGCATGGATTGTCATTCCTTACATAGATCCAACATAAATTTCTATGAGAGGTAAATCACTCTCTTTATAGTGAATCAACTCTTGATTCTATACAAGTTCAAGGAAGAGGATGAATCTTCTTTAGAACCATTGTCTAATGTGTGTATATTACTGCCCTATGATCATGCGTATCTTGATCAGATGATCAACTCTAAGGAAGAAACCTTCCCCAAAGACATGCCTATTGTGAGGGAATTGGCTGATGTGTTTCCTAGGGAATTTTCTGGTCTTCCTCCTATAAGATATGTTGAATTCTCAATTGATCTTATACATGGGTTGTTTCTAATATCCAAGACTCCAGAAAGAATTACTATTGTGGATTTTGAGGATATGAAGAAAACAACTACAGGAGAATATAGATAAAAGGTTCATACACAGAAGTGGGTCACCATGGGGTGCTCAAGTCCTCTTTGTCAAGAATAAATATGGGTCAATGTTCCTTTTCATTGATTATTGTGAGATCAAAAAAAATCATGATAAAGAATAGGTATCCTCTGTACCAAATTGTTGACTTCTTCGATCAGCTACGTGGAGCACAATACTTCTCCATGGTGGATTTTGTGTCGGGATATTACCAAGTAAGGGTGAATAAGGAAGATATCCCCAAGACTACTTTTCGTACAAGATATGGGTGCTAAGAATTCATATCAATGTGTTTCAGACTCACTAATACTCCAGAAATCTTCATGGACATGATGAATAGAATCTTTAGATATAACCTCAACAAATTTTGGGTAGTCTTTATATATGATTTTGTATTATACTCCAAAACCTAGGAGGATAATGAGTATCATCTAAGAAATGTAATAGAGACCTTGCGAATGGAGAATATCTATGCAAAGTAGAGAAAGTGTGAGTTATTGTTGATGGAGGTTTCATTCTTGGTTCATATCATCAAAAGTAATGGATCCCTCGAAGATAGCTACAATAGAGGGATAGTTGAGGCCAACATCGGTAACAGATATACAAATATTCTTGGGGTTAGCTGGATATTATCAAATATTTATGATAAATTTCCCATGATTTTCAAACCCTCTAACCAAGCTAACTCGGAAGGTATTCATGTTTTCATGGAGTGATGAATGCAAAGAATTCTTCAAGGAGTTGAAAAAGAGGCTTATCACTATGCTTGCACTCACACTTCTCAAAATTAGGAACCTTTTTGTGGTATTTAGTGATGCTTCGAATAAGGTCATGGGTTGTGTATTGATACAAATTGACAAATTCATTGCCTAGGATTCTAGGCAATTGAATGTTCATGAGAAGAACTATCCAAGACATGATCTGGAGTTTGTTCCAGTGATCTTAACTTTAAAAATGTGATTGAATTACCTCTTTGTGGAGAAGTGTTAAATATATATGGATCCCAAAATCCTCTAGTATATATTCACAAAAAAAAGTGTTAAACTTACACCAATGAAGATGGTTTTACCGGATCAATGACTATGACTTCTCAATACATTACCACACTGGGAAAGAGAACAAGATTGGGGATGCTCTAAGTAGAAAATACCCAGTGATTCTATCATTGATGAGAATTGAAAAGGATACAATCTTCTTAGATTTGATGAATATGAACATGAGAATCATAAATAATGGAACATCATCAATATTTCAAGAATAATTGCTCATCAATCCCTTTTAGAAAGGTTAAAGGATTCTCCAAAGGATGATGTGGGAATTCAAGAGAAAGTGGAAACTATCAGAAAAGTGAAATCCTTGGTGTTTAATGATAATGAAGAAGGAATTGTGATATCTGGGTCAAGACTATGTGTTCCATCAAATCCATAGTTAAAGAAAAAAAAATTTGATGATGTATATAGTTTGAATTTCTCCATTGACCCAGGAAACACAAATATGTATCGAGATCTCTGAGAGAATTATTGGCGATATGAAGATGGAAATCACAGAGTATACATCAAATTGCCCGGTATGTCAGCATGTGAAGGTTGAGAGGGAAAAATCTAAGGGTATGATGTAACCATTATCCATACCATCATGGAAGTGGGAGAACATCAATATGGACATTGTCATTGTACTTTCGAAGACATCCAAAGGAAATAATTCTATTTGGGTTGTTATGGATTGTCTTACAAAGATTGCACACTTATTTTCAATTTGAGAGGATTTATCATTGGATAAATTAGCAAAGATATATATCAGATAAGTGGTAAGGCTGAATGGAGTACCACTATATATTTTATCTGATATAGATCTAATATTCATCTCTATATTCTGGAAGAGTCTCCAATATGCTCTGAATACTAAGCTAAACATTAGTATGGCATAGCATCCTCAAACTGATGGCCTGTCAGAATAGACTATCCAGACACTAGAGGACATGATGAGAGCATGCTCAATGGAATTTAAAGGAATATGGGATCAAAATATTCCTCTGGTATAGTTCTCTTACACCAACAGTTTCCACTCAAGCATCCAAATGGATCCTTATAAATCCCTTTAAAGGAAGTGTTCAAGAACACTAGCATGTTGGGATGAAGTTGGGGAGAGAAAACCCCTAGGTCATGAAATGGAGGAAGAAATAGTGGATAAGGCTAAGACTATCCCGTAGCACATTAAATCTTCTTAGAGTCAACAAAAGATCTATGCTGATAATCGTCGACGAGACGCTACTAGAAATTAAGCCGTTACAAATGGTTTGAAACCGTTGGTAAAGGCTGTCAAACCGTAGGTATACTATATACCAACAGTTTGGAAAACCATTGGGCAAGTAAGGCGTGGCAGTATCCCATTACCAACAGTTTTCGTAAAACCATTGGGAAAGATGTTTTGTAAAGAGCATTGCAAACGGTTTTATAAACCATGGGAATTGCTGGAGGAATACACCACTATACCAACGGTTTACTAAAACCGTTGGGAAAGGTGGTTTGTAAAGAGTATTTCCAATGTTTTTACAAATTTTTGGCGTTGCTAGAGTATTTCAATGCTTTACAAAAGGTTTTCTAAAACCGTTGGTAAAAATATATACAGAAATATACCAACAGATTAGTAAACCATTGGTATAGTGTATTACCAGAATTTGAAAGCACCCAAAATCCTCCACTACACACTCAACTACACACCTGCATACACTCTTAACATCAACAAAAACAACTGATATATCACAAAAAATTAATTAAACACATGATACTACTATAACCATGGAATGTACCACAATTATAATCATGTATATAAACCCAATTACCCTATACAATACAGAATTCATAATTGAATTCTCAATTGAATACATGAAGAATGAATTATGTAATGAATTCAGAATTATGAATCAATAACACAAACCAAATTAATTATGTTGCATACAGAATTCTAAATTATATATAACACATATAAAATATGACATACAAAAGTTTGGTGGTGTCCCAGGGGGTGGGGTGTCTAGGTGTGAGGGAAAAAACTACATGTTATAGGAAGCACATGGGATGTTTAGTCATGGTCTTGGGTTGAGTATCTTAAAACCAACAGAAAAACTTGGGTAGAGTGGAAAGGATCATGATACCCATAAGATAGAAAATGGTAGTGCTCATGTGCTTAGACATAGGATGAGTTATAAGAAGCACATGGGATGTTTGTATTCCTCTAATGGTTATGTTTCCATGTATAAATGGTTCCTAATGTGTTACTGGGAAACATTGGCCAATCTCGACATATGAGATGGGTTACAAGAATAACCTATTTGTTTTTTATAGATTTTTCAATTAGAATAAGGGGGTATGTGGCTAATTGTAATTTTCTCTCCTAGGTGAGATGTGAGATGAATCCCCATCATGGGTAGTGGGTATGAATATTCAATTATGTCTTTTGTATTAGGTTCCCAAAGGAATTGTGGTTCGGACCTATAACCCGCTATTTTGGCCATTTACGACACGCTGAGTGCGTTTTTGGACAGCGCGGTCACAAGACACCTCCGATTGACGTGTCGTCTAGCCGAAAATTTCACAATTCACCCACCCTTTGTTGTTGTCCAATTTCATGGCATTCTGAGGTCATTTGTCCAGTTTTGACCACCCCATGCATGCTTTTCAAGCACACCAACCACCTAAAAAACACATATTCAGCCGTGCTGCGCAAACCGCGCATCCGAATGATGTTTCGTCTCCTCGTACACCTCACAAAGAATAATTTAGGTGTTTCGTGTGATTTAAAGTCATTCTGATGTCGTTCGGAATTCATTTTATGGTTAAACACATGTTTTTTCCATTTACGACACGCAGAGTGCGTTTTAGGCCGGCGTGGTCACACGACACCTCTAATTGATGTGTTTTCTAGCTGACCATTTCACAATTTACCCACCCTTTTTGTCGTCTGATTTCAGGGCATTCTGAGGTCGTTCATCCAGTTTCGACCACCCCACGCATGCTTTTCAAGGGCACGAAACACCTAAAAACACATATTCAGCTGTTCCGTGCATACTGCGCATCCGAATGACGTTTCATCTCCTCCTATAACTCAATATTAATAATTAGGGTGTTTTATTTTGATTTCAACTCATTCTGTTGTCGTTCGGCATGCATTTGACTGTTAAATGAAAGTTTTGGCCATTTACGACACGCGGAGTGCGTTTTCGGCCACCGCGGTCACACGACACCTCCGATTGACATGTCGTCTGGCCGACCATTTCAAAATTCACCCACCCTTTTCTTCATTTGATTTCATGGCATTTATATGTAGTTAGGATAGTTTCAACCACCCCACGCACACTTTTCAAGCGCGCCAAACACCAAAAAAATACATATTCAGCTGTGTCATGCAAACCACATGTCTGAATGACGTGTCTTCTCCTCGTACACCTCAATAGTAATAATTATGGTGTTTTCGTGAGATTTTATGTCATTCCGATATCATCCGGCATGCATTTGGCCATTAAACACATGTTTTGGCCATTTACAACACGGGGAGTACATTTTCGGCTACTACGGTCACACGACACCTTTGATTGACGTGACGTCTGGCCGACCATTTTGAAATTCACCCACCCTTTGTTGTTGTTCGATTTCATGGCATTATGAGGTTGTTCGGCAGGTTTTGACCACCTCACGCACGCTTTTCAAGCGAGCCAAACACCTAAAAACACATATTCAGCCATGCCGCACAAACCCCACATACGAATGACGTGTCGTCACCTCATACACCTCAAGAATAATAATTTGGGTGTTTTCGTGTGATTTCAAGTCATTCTAATGTCGTTCGGCATGCATTTGACTGTTAAACGCATGTTTTGGCCATTTACGACACGCGGAGTGCATTTTCAGACACAATGGTCACACGACACCTTGGATTGACATGCCGTTTGGATGACCATTTCAAAATTCACCCACTTTTGTTGTCGTCCGATTTCACGGCATTCTGAGGTCGTTCGGCTAGTTTCGACCACCCCAGACATGCTTTTCAAGCACGTCGAACACCTAAAAAACACATATTTAGTCGTTCTGTACAAACCGCGTGTTTGAATGATGTGAAGTCTCCTCGTACACCTCAAAAATATTTATTATAGTGTTTTTGTGTGATTTCCAGTCATTTTGATGTCCTTCGGCATGAATTTTACCATTAAATGCATGTTTTGGCCATTTACGACACACATAGTGCATTTTTGGCCAGAACAGTCACACGAGACCTATGATTGACGTGTCGTCTAGCCAACCATTTCACAATTAACCCACCCTTTCTTTTCACCCGATGTCATGGAATTCTGAGGTCGTTCGGCTGGTTTCGACCACCCCACACATGCTTTTCAAGCGCGCCAAACACCTAAAAACATATATTCAGTTGTGTCACACAAACCGCGGGTCCAAATGATGTTTTGTCTCCTTTTACACTAGACTAATAATAATTAGGGTGTTTTCTTGTAATTTCATGTCATTCTGATGTCGTTTGGCATGCATTTGACCGTTAAACGCATGTTTTCTACATTTACGACAAGCTGAGTGCTTTTTCGGCCACCTCGGTCACACGACACCTCTGATTGATGTGATGTCTGGCCGACCATTTCACAATTCAAAAAATTCACGCACCCCTAGTTTTCATCTGATTTCAAAGCATTCTGAGGTCGTTCATCATGTTTCGACCACCCCACGCACGCTTTTCAAGCGCGCCGAACACCCAAAAACACATATTCTTCCATTCCACACAAACTGTGTGTCTAAATGATGTTTTGTCTCCTTTTACACCTCACAAATAATAATTAGGGTGTTTTTGTGTGATTTCAAGTCATTCTGATGTCATTTGTCATGTATTTGACCGTTAAACGCATGTTTTGGCCATTTACAACACGCAGAATGCGTTTTCAGCCAGCGCGGTCACACGAAACCTCGAATTTATGTGTTGTCTAGCCAACCATTTCACAATTCACCCACCCTTTGTTTTCCTCTGATTTAATGGAATTATGAGGTCGTTCGGCCTGTTTTGACCACCCCACACACGATTTTCAAGCAAGCCAAACACCTAAAAACACATATTCAGCTGTTCTGTGCATACCGCACGTCCTAATGATGTGTCACCTCCTCATACACCTAACAAATAATAATTTCGGTGTTTTCATGTGATTTAAAGTCATTTTGCTTTTGTTCGGGAATAATTTGACTGTTAAACGCATGTTTTTTCCATTTCAACACATAGAGTGCGTTTTCGGCCACTGCGGTCACACGACACCTCCGATTGACGTGTCTCCTAGTCGAACATTTCACAATTCACCCACCCTTTGTTTTTTTCCTATTTCATGGCATCCCGATGTCATTTGGACGGTTTTGACCACCCCACGCACGCTTTTCAAGCGTGCCAAACACCTTAAAACACATATTCATCCATGCCGCACAAATCGCACGTCCAAATGATGTGTCATCTCCTCGTACACCTCAAGAATAATAATTAGGGTGTTTTTATGTGATTTCAAGTCATTCCAATGTCGTTCGGCATGCATTTGACTGTTAAACGCATGTTTTGGCCATTTACGACACGCGGAGTGTGTTTTCGGCCACCACACTCACATGACACCTCTTATTGATGTGTCATATGGCCGACCATTTCAAAATTTACCCAACCTTTATTATCATTTGATTTCATGTAATTCTGAGGTTGTTCAGCCAGTTTCAACCACCCCATGCACAACCATGATTAATGACCACAAATCTCCCCTTTCAGCCAAATCAAAAGTGAAAACAAAAACACACAGTTGCCTAAAACAACTTCATTTGTGTGATGGATAACAATCCCATGGTCCTATTGATATTTGAACCATGAAGTCATTATTTTCAAGATGAAATTGTATCCATGAAACCATATGAGAAACATGATTCATTACATGTGTACTTTTTCTGATTTTCAAAAGCATTTTGAGGAACCCCAAATCAGTGAAAATGGTCATTGTGTTTTTAAATGGTAATTGATTAAATCGTATATGATGTTGAAGTCGGATTTATTAATGGTTATATTAGGAAAACTAATATAAATTAATATTATATATTTTACATTCTGTGAATTAGTTTCATAAATAAGGAAGAAGTACTACATGGGAAAAGGAGAGGTCCCACTAAGAGTTCCCTTTGTAGATATTTTATTCATATAGAACGTTGGATTGTACAGTTAGGTATTTCTTATTTCTTCTGTGAAGAATAATTAGGGACCACGTAATACTTTGAAAAGTTCAAGAATATACTCCATATGTTCTATTTTTCAAAGGATAAGTGAACAGTGTGTCATTTTATATATATAGAGATTTTGATTGAAACATGATACATACCTGTTATGTAATACACATAGTGTACAAAAATTAAGATGAATAAGATCTTCATGTTTGACATGATCATAATGAAACAAGTGTTTTTTAGTAAATACTATGAATAAATATTACAAACAATTTCTTATGAGTTCATATACATGAAGTTGTAATATTTGAAGCATTGAGATTATAAAAAAATATGAATCTTTCAAATTAGAATACAAGAAAGAGACACCATGCCCTTATAAATGTATATGTGTAATGAAAAAATTATTTGGACAATTATTACACTGATGTAGTGATTTGAGTACACAATTCGTGGACATAGTGATTTGAGTGCACAATTCGTGGAGTAGTGAATCATAAAATTTTCCAAAAACCCTAGAAATGGGGAATAACGATATCCTTGAGAATAGAAGGATATCCTTGAGAAGAGGTGGAAGGATATCCTTGAGAAGAGTTGGAATGAGTCTAACCTGTCAGCTGATCCAATGGAATAGGTGCACCTGTGTTGGGGCTTCTCAAGGGCTTCTGGGAGTCGGTAATCACTTTTGGAGAGACGTGCAATGCTTCTAGAATCGCGGGGGGGGGGGGGGGGGGGGTCACCTGCTGTTTGTCAAATTTGGGACATATTTTTTCCAATCATTATTAAAAAAAATTGGTAAATCATTGTTTTCCCAACGGTTTGATGAAACCTTTGGGAAAAATCCCTCAAAATCCATCTTTACCAGTGGTTTATGCAAAACGATGGGAACACTCCTTCAAAATCTATCTTTACCAATGGTTTATGCAAACTGTTGGTAAAGATTACCTATAACAATAGTTCAAAAGAACCATTGGTATACAAGTGTTGGGAAAAGTATGTTTTCCAGTAGGTAGACCTATAGTGTGATGTCAGAGACATGGTATTCCTCTACATATCATTGTGGAAGGGATTTGTGAGATTTATGAACAATGGAAAGATTAGTCCAAGGTACATCAGCTCTTTTGAGATCTGTGATTGAATTGGAGTGTTGGACTGTCAACTAGCACTTCCACCAAACCTATCTCAAGTACATGATGTAATACATGTATCACTCTTGAGGAAGTACATACCCAACCCATCGCATGTACTCAACCCAGAGGTGGTACATTGGGAGAATGACATCTCCTGTGAAGAGAAGCCGATGAATATATCGTATCATAGGGAAAAAATTCTAAAAAAATAAGTCAATGCCCCTTTTCAAGTTGTTGTGGTACAAACATAAGTTTGAAGAAGAAATATGGGGATTGGAGGAAGTGATGAAGCAGAGTTACCCGAATTTGTTTTGTTGTTGGAAAAGGAAATTTTGATGGTGAAATTTCATAAGGAAAAATACTGTAACGATCCAATCTTTCTTTAATGAAAATTATTTTTGATATAATAAAATTTATTACTATCTAAAATGGTTATACAAAATGTATGCACTTCCTTGGTTTTTTGTTTTTGGATTTTGAAATACCATTAATATTTGTGACTATTTCTAAATAGTTTTTGAATAGTGATCACTTCATTAGTATAAATATCGGTCCTTAACAAATCCAATTTACTCAGAAAAATAAAGCAATGACCTCATATAGTAGAATTACTCTATAAAAAACCCATTTGTCAGAACATAGAAAGGAGGTGTTTTCACTAGGATTTTCTCTTTACCAATCCAAAACTGAGCTTCAATACGTTAAGCTTGAACAGAACCGCCTACAGGAGAAGTGGAAGTTGATCGAAATTACCACTCATGTGGAGTTATCAAAGCCACCCCAATAGTCCCTCACCATCACACACCTTACCCTTAGGTAATATGCTGGTGTTAGAAGGGGTTAGGTAAAAATAACCTAGCACTATGGTTATGTGCATTATTTTTGTACATAATAAATAATAAACAATCATTTTATTATTGTCACTTTTTAAATAGTTTTTAAAGAACAAATAGTATTTTTAGTTTATTTTCAACTAAGAAATCTATTTTGATAAATAAATGGAATTTTTAATTAAATAATATTTTAATAAAATATTATTACAAAATTACTTTTTATTAAATATAAATGATAAAATAATTTTTATGAATACAATTGTAATTGTTATTAAGGCTTGAAAGCTGTTTTTTTCAAAACCCATGAATTTCTGAAAAATGTCAGTTATTATTTTAAAAGTAAAAAATTTACATATTTATAGAATTATTTAGATAAAATTAATATTATTTTTGCAATCATTATGTCCAAATTTTCCAATAGTTATTTTTTCATAACTTTCTGAGCGTCAAATTTTTGTGTAAAAATTAAATACCTTTTAAATATGTAATGCGCTTTATGACATCATAATGACCCAATAGTGATGTGATAAAATAATATAAATGTTATGTTCAGAAAATATATGTTTCCACCTTAAAATAATGTGATTTAAGATTATTTTTTTGATTAATTTTATGGTGCCTTAGTGGACCCTCCAAGATTTATAAAACATTTTCACTTTTAAAATGTCTTCCTTGAGAGTGTGACTCACCTACACATAAGAAAGCATAATATTGTAATAACTTCGGCCATTGGACTTATAAAATAAGGTCTTCCACTCTCCTTTGGAATAAAGAAATGTGCAAAAACCATGGAATGGTTTGTTGTTTTGATTAGTTTAATGTGTAGTGTCCAAAACATAAATAATAACGAATTCCATCCCTTTTCCTATATAAACCCACCCAAGATCCCACTTCCTCTTCACTAAAAGCCTTTGGATCTCGACCAAAATCTGACTTCATATCTCTAGAATCCTCCCAAGGCACCCCAAGCCCCAAAGAAGCATCTATCAAGCCTCTCACATTCCTTTGGGATCACACTTCCAAGTAAGGGATTTTTTCCTCTCATTTTTCCCATGTTTATTTTTGTTGCAATACCATTTTATTTTAAATTAAAAATGTTGGGGTATGATTTCAAAAATTCCCTATACTTCCATACTTATGTTTAAATGATGAGACACCCATTTATCGCTCATTAATTCCTCTCTGGAACACCCGTTACCATGCCATAATTTTGTAAGGGATTTCTCTCTCCTCATTTACATTCATGCAATTCATCTATTTTGTGAATCTAGATTCCATTACATATGTTGGGACATGAATATATATTACACCCTTACTATTAATTTCATGTAAATATTATGATACACTCCTTTATCTATCATCAACCATTTTTTTATGAATTTTTATATCACGTTGTTATGTTGTCGAAATTGCACCGCAATTTTCCATGCCAAAGTCATTATATCAATGGTATTCAACTTTATGCAAATTTACTTATTGAATATAGAGTATTATTTATTAATTACACATTCCTTTATCATGAAATAAATTATGATGTCTAATGAATCCATGTGATATGATCCATGTGGCACACTTATGCATGAAATGAAATGATTAAGAAGGGTGTGCCCTGATAGCGCTCCAATGCATTGGGTAAAGGTTAGTATCATGATAAATCATGTTCAACGAGTGTTTACGCATTCTAATTCAAGTGAAATGAGGTTTTACTTTTTCCCCATGTGTAATGGGCCTTTCTTCATGGTAATATTGTGTTAAATGTCATTGCCACATTTCCATGTTATGATAATCGTGCTATATCATGCCTTTTATGTTCATGTTTCTCTTATTATACATTAATATCCCTATTGCATAACATGTATTTTATTCATCATGTTATTCGTTTTTACTCCCCTATGGGGCTTTATAGCTCACCATTTAATTAAGCATGTCCTCAAGTTATCCCACACAATGCTAAGTACGATGGAATGATATGGTCATGTAAAAGTTGTTTTCAAAAAGATGTTTCATTTTATGTTTTAAGTTGATATGTAAAGTTCCTAATCCATAAATACACTAGACCTCTTGAAATTATATGGTTTATCAAGTGAAGTTTTTATGTAATAAATCATGTTTAAGAGTGGAATAAAAAGCAAGGTTGTTATACTTACAATTTTTATATTCCTAAATAATAAACATTGGTTAATTTATACTTTATTTATAACCTTTTTCAACTTTATTATTCCTTTTATATCACTTATTACCTAGTTATAAAATTTAAATAATTATTTAAATTCATATCTAACATTTTTTCAATATTCGGTACCTGAGTTGAAATTGAACTCGGCTTGATATCAATAGTCTATGTGATCATAATTACATCATCACAAAAATAATATTATTGATATAATAATAACTTTTATATATAAATTATAGTTTTAAAACCATTCATTAAATATGGATATGAAAAATGAACAATTTTACAATCATGGAGACGGTATGTCGTACATACGCATGAGTAACATTTCCATTTTTCATTTATCCTTATAAAAATAAGGTAATTATTATTTTACCTTTACATAATTATCATAAAAATATTAACATCATAATAATTTTTTAAATATACTTATATATATCATACAAGTGATGTGGTCAATAAAAATTATTTGCATCACTTTGTGGAGGTGATAGTTCACACGTACGCATGAATGATGTTATCATTTTTTTGTTCATGGAAGGTAAGAACATAATTGAAATATTATTATTTTAAAATGAGAAAAATGTCATTAATATCATATATAAAATCTTATTCCATCATTATACACTATTATTAATTTATACTATACCCACGATATTAAACCGTTGGGATATACCATAAAACTATTGGGATATGTTATCTCAATGGTTTACTAAATCGTTGGTATGCTGGCCATGGGGATAGAAATATACCAATGATTCTGTGTAAACTATTGGCTTAGGTAGGATTATATTTTTTATAGCAACGGTTCTATGTGACCCGCTGGCTTAAGCTAGATTATATTTCATATACCAAATATTCAGTTGAACCGTTGGCAAAGAGGTATTTTATTTCATTTTAGCAATAGTTCAAGAGAACCGTTGGGATATATTATCCACACCTGAAATTAAAAACTGCAGCACTAAAAACTGTAACACTATCTCAAGAATACATCCATGCTTATTGTACCTCCACCAGTACCTGAAATTAAAAACAAAAAACAGCTCCTATACAGTCAACCACTACACCTCCATGCATATTGCACCTCCAATTTGTAGCACCATGCACTATATATATATAGCCAAACACGACCTATTACACCTCCAATACAAATCACACTTAAATTATTAATTGTACTAAATTAATCTGAACAAAAATAATTATTGAACAAGACATACCAGATAGAATCAAAGTAGATACACTTTCTCATTTTATAACTTTCAATATCAAACAGTCTCATACATTAATAGAAAATAACCAAAAAATTTGGAGTAAAACAGAGGATGTAGTCAGTGAAAATTGAATCCAAATGGATTATGTAGTCAGTCAAGATAGCTAAATAACACACCCATCGCCCACATCACCATCAGCAAAGGTGACATATGAGAATAATGACTCCAGGTATTTGTCAATGGACATATCCTTTGGCTTCTCCACCTTCCACACACGTGCAACAACTCGTGATCTGAAACATTAAAATTGGATTACACTGAGTTCGACAAAAACATTTTGATGAACCAAACACAGCCTAAAAAAATGAAAAACAAGAAGATTACATATTTCAGTCATCACTCCTAGTGCCTGTGCTCATAGATATCAGGATAATGGAACCCCATCTCACATGGGCAATACACCCACACATTTCACACCGTCCGCACCGACTTCAATATTTTGTCCTGATCCAAACAAGCATAGCTACAGTCGGTAGTGTTGTCTTTCTCGTTAGATTGACCCCAATAGGTATCCATGCCACCATAATCTACATGGTGTTCATTATTTCATTCAAGTTGGATTATCTGGTCAGGTATTATGTCGCCCATATAGAGTAAAAAAGGATGTTTTTAACAAAATTTACCCAAAAAAGAAACAACTCTAAGTTGGTTCTGAATCCATTCCAAAATTCATCTTAAATTTCGGGTTAATAATATGACTTCCTATTAATGGAATCCCTCGGGATCCATAGACCAATTTCTTGGAGCATCATCTTCCATTTTTCCTCCATAACTCTAAGTAACAACTCTGCAAACAAACTCATTCACATCACAGAGAATTTAATGATAGAAAATGTTATAGTCATGGACCATAGATAATAGAATGATTGAAAATGATATGGTCATGGTACATAGAAAATTTTTTAGTTACATGGTTATCATTGTTATTATATTTAACATGTTTGAATACACAAATAATACCTTAATTAATTCAATTCTCACATACATTGAACTATATCAGATAAATTTAATTAATTTTTAAATTGTTTATAAAGATAAATCCATATTAATTTTAGTAATTTAATATACATTACCTATTTAAAGTTACCCCCTTTATAAAATCTCTTTATTGAACATCCAAAATAGAATCTAATAGATTCTATTTCTCAAAAAAATACTTAATAAAAATAATAATTCTAGAATGAACATGATTAAAAATTCATGTACACATAAATATAATCTTGATCTCCAAAATCTCAAGTGACATAGCCTCTCATGAATAAATCATCATCAACTAATATTAAACCAATAATAATAAAAAGTAGAGTTTAGAATTATATATTGATTAATTATATTAAAAAATATCGAAGGCTAGAAAACATAAACCCTTAAATATTACTGTGTAAAATTCTCCAAGGTTATCTTATAGAATGGAAAACAAGTGTGATTAAAAAATAAATTTTAAAAACAATCCAAAATTTATAAAAAAATAGTTATAGAAATCAAAAACCCAATGCATGAAACTTGTAATCATGTCATCATAACATAATATAGGAAAAAAATTAAATCTCCTCAAACATAACCTAATTGAAATGGTTTGATCTACTCTATTTTAAATATCATCACTAATCCATCACCATAGCATAACCATAACCCAATAACAATCATCTTCCATTCACCACTAAACATCCCTTAACATATACCATGATAATCCAACCACAACCTTGCTTCCAGAAAACAATCTACATCGGAAATGGTCATAACCATAACCATAATTTCCCAAAAAGTTCCAAAAAACACAATCTATAAATATAAGACGCACTATAATGAATAGAAATAAATTTTCACAACCATAATTACCACAATTTCACTTTAATATGGGATTTGAATACATTTCCTCATCTCTTTCATGGCTATTTTCCCAAAATTTACAGATTCACACAACTAGTTTCTTACTATGTTTGACATTATAATATTTTATGATTGATGAATTCAAACAATCAATCACATAATGGGTTCATAATTCAAAGTGGATAAATGAAACAAACGAAATATTGTTTAATATTACAGTTAGATTTTAACAAAATCAGAATGAAAAAAAAGGAGATAAAAGATAAATCTTAGTTATAACTTACTAATTTGAAGTGGAAGAAGAAAAAATGATGTAAAAAATGATGTATCTCCACTAGGGAGGTTGCGTTCATAGCCTTTGAAAAAAGAGGGGTTCTCTAGTTATAGGAAAATAATTCCCCCTGATGGAACATTGATATCATTCAACTAGTTTATTAAGAAGAAATTGGTTAATAATATTTTGTTCGTTTTTAAAGACAAATTAAACACCAAAAAATAAATAAATTCATAAGATAAAACATAGTGTAAAATTACTAATTTGAAGTGGAAGACAAAAAAGGGCTTAAATCGAGATGGTCCAGCTGGAAAGAACTGGAACTACATGTGTTGTGAAGAGCCACTAGGAAGAACAAGAACTGCTGAGAAGAATGGTACCATAGGAACTAGTGATGGGGTGTTGGGAGGAACTTTGGGGATGAATGGGAACCACTAGGAAGAAGGTTAACCGCAACCATGGGAAGAATAGTGCGATGCGAACGTGGTTTAGGGTTTTTGCGTGCTAATCGGGTGTGGGGTCAGAAGTGTTGGGCATTTGTTTTATGGGGAAAATCCAACCCTACGTGTTTAAAAAACCGTCGAGACATCCAACTTTACTACAGTATGTTTTTTGGGTAAGTTATACCAATGGTTTGAAATACCCATCGGTAATTTTTGAATTAATCCAATGGTTTACAAAAACTGTTGGGATAAGCTTATTTATTTCACTCAACCCCAATGGTTTAGTAAACCCATTGGGAAATACTCCTATACATGGACTATTCCAGCTATTTTTTAAAACCATTGGAGTAGTGGTGTTGGGATAGGGGGTATTTCCAGTAGTGGTAACTATTCATGATAGATGGTAATGAAAAATGTTCTAAATCAGTTCTTGAGGAGGATGTCTGCCAGACACAAGAACGAAATGTTCATTTCCCATTTGATGAAATTGGAGATGGATTTGGGTGATAATATTTCCATAATAAAATCTATTTATATTGAGTATAATGGAGTTATTATTTTAGCTTAAATGTATACGATTTACAGGAATTTGAATAATAAATAAAATAAAAACACCTAAAAAATGATACCTCTTCTTCATTTGATCACCTTTTAAGAATAATTTAACACCTCTAAGAAGGGTTTTATTCTTTAAATAAGGCCTCAAAAACCTGTAGTGGGATTATATTTAGAGTCTTGGGATAATATTGTTTGATCCATAAGGATTTAAAAGTGTGAGTGTTAGAGAAGAGTGGGTACCTTTTTATAGGAGATGGAAGAGGCACCATTAGAAACTCTAAAAATATTAAGTTAATATAAATTCAATTTCGGTTCCAAATGATCCCAAAAAAAATTAATATTATATTATTTTTATACAAATAAGAATAATCTAATTAAAATTTGATAAATTTTTAATATTTTTTAATCATTTACTTTTTGGTTGAACCTTAATTTTACCCTTCTTAATCTTACCATGATATAATGTTATATACAATTTGTGGGTTAATTTAATTGAACTAATATGTCAAAAGACCCAGAAAAGTGACATTTATGATATATTTGAATGTATACTGACCATTGATCTTAATATTAGGTTTTTAATAATTTAATATCACTTAATAGAATATTTTATATTTCAAATTCTAATAGTGTCGATTTGGACACTATTTAGTAGTTGACTTTTAAAAATATCATAACAAGAAGCTAAGTTGGAAAAAATTCTTTAATTTATAAAAAAAATGTAAACATTATCCAAAAAATCTTTTATTTCATAAATTATGTTAGATAATATTTATTTTAATATCTATAACATCATTAATTTTATTCATTCATTAATTTAAAGATTATTATACCATCATTGTCTTGTAATTAATTTAAATATTTCATTTTAAAAAATCACAAATAAGTTACCATGCATTAGTTAATATTTTTATATTTAAAATGACTATTTATAGTCAAAGATATTCCCTATATAACTCCATATTAAAAATCATTACTTTTAAAAAAAAGTGTATCAAAAATGACTATTTATTTAATATAATATTATAAAGGCATTAAAGTCATCCATGTGGCTTCAAGTTGCTATAAAATAGACCCACGGATTTTCATAGTTTTTATACACTCATCCCATAATATTAGGGAAATTCTTAGGGTATTTTTATAAAATTATAATATTATTGTTACCTTTAATTACCTGATTTACACTTAACCGTGTAAATTAAAATAATTACTAAAGTTCTTATTCATAATGTTCAAAAAAAGACATATTTAAATATTTTAGACTTTATGATTCCAAATATGGAATCAATATTTTTAAATTCAAAACACATAATTTGAATTAATTATTTTAAAACTAACCCCTATTGTCAAAATGAGAAAATATGGTTTTTTAAAATGTAAAAACCATCAAAAGATTGAAGTGGATTTATATCTAGTGTCAATGTCAAATTACGTACAATGATAAAAATTGGATTAAATGATAAAAACATTAATTTTATTATAAATTAAAACCAATTTAAAAAATAATATATCTATAGAAATAACATGGATAAAAAGAAATTTTTGAATTAAAATGCAAAAATTTTCATTATTCATTAAAATATGAATTTTATCAAAAAATTAAAAAAAAAACTCTCCACCAAAGTAAATTTTTGTGCCCATATTCCAAATAATAAGTTCATTTTGTCAAATAGGGATTATTAAAGTGTCAAAAACAAGATTTAAAATGGCTTCACCATCAAAATGTGGTAAAATTGAATTTTTTTTGAAAAATACATCTTTTATCGAAAAAATGAATTTTTTTATATCATGTCTAGAAAATATATAAGATGAATTTTTCAAATTAAATTTAATATATTAACAATATATTTTATTAATAAAATCTATGAATATTTATTTTATTATTTTATAAACACACTTATTTGTATTTAAATATATTTTTTAGAATAACATTTCATTTTAATTAAAAAGGGTTATATTTTCATTTATAAATAATTGTTTATAATATAATTAATTAAATGCATGTGTAAAAAATATTTTCCTTAATTAATTAATATTATTCATTCCCTATATTTTAACAACTAGGTTATAAGGTAATATAATAATATTTAGTTGTTCACTTATGTTTGATGTGGCGGATTATTTATGCAATTGAACATATTGTCTCCTTTTAAAACCTTAGAATGTTACATTCTCTCCCCCCACCCTTTGGAAATTTCAACCACCCAATTTGAATTTGGTTTTGGTAACTAAGGTGTGACTCTTTAAAATACCATTATTTCATTCCCACATCAGAAAAATGATTAATAAAATATCCACATTAAAAGAAAGAAAGGATTGTATGAAGGTAGCCTAAGATAACACATTCTAGGGTCCCATGTATGAAAACATGGTTATGGATGAAAAACTAACTATCATGTTCTGATGGAGAGTTATATAAAACATGATCCAGAGAAATTTATCAATTAGAAAATCCCAAAATTATGATGAGATTAAAAAGTCTTTGATTTCGTTGGATGAAAAGTAAACAAAAAATATTTTTGTTTTAAGATCAGTTTCAAAATGTTGGGTAATTTCTTTTAATAATTGGAATAATAACATAAGAAAATATACTTACTTTACAAGTATATTTTCATCCATTAATCGAATTCCACCAAAATATTATCTTTTTCCCTAAAAAATGAGTATTTCAGATGAATTTCTCATGCCTGAAGCACTATAATAAACATCTAAAAACTCACATCAACCACAAAATGTTAACTATATATGTCTTCTACCTTTAAATGTTAACCAAAACCAAAATGGTCAATACAAAATCAGATAATTTACCCCAAAGAGAATAATCCGTTATAAGGATAAAGATTACTGATAATATCTAAAATTGAACTGTAATATCCATAGTTCAATACAGACCATTCAACAAATAACATTCCATTAAATTCCTAAGAACAATCCTATCTAAGATTAAATCCCAAAATTTAGAAGCATTGGATTACCCAATCATCCCTGATAAATTATTATATTTATCTCCAAATAAATTCAACCACACTTTATGTCTTTTACCAAAAATTAATTAACCAAATCACATATTCTCTAAGACATGTTAATCATTTCGATAAATAACTATAATCATCATAAGTCCAAAATAAAAACATAGCTTATTCTAAAATAAAATTCAACCATTACTCTTCAAATAAAATCCCATAGTATTGTATTTTTCATATAAATATAGGGTCCCCAAAATAGTGAATGTCTTTATAAATAACATTTATCACTTAATTCCCATATCATTTTACTATACCAAGGATATCTATATGATAAAATGTAAGTTCACAAAATCAACTTATTGTTATTATATAACATTATTTAACTAAAAAGAAAAATTCATTCTAATGAGGGACATCATATAGGCCAGTGGTAGGTGTTAAAGCTCTGTCACTTGTCAGTTGAGGATTTTATTCCCAAAACCTTGTCCAATATGATGGGTTGTCACATAGTCTGCATTTTTTCATTTTTCAAAAACTATATAATTTAATAACATTCCCAAAAATGAGATAAAATACACAATAATAACCATAAAATATTTTAACCTCAAACTTTATTTCATGCATTTCAATTGGAATCCCAAAAAATAATAACCCATAATTACCACTATAATAAATGTCTCCAAAAATATAGTTAATCACATAAACATTTGGGAACATAATTCCTGAAATTGGATTTTGTGGGCACTGAGTTTATGATCTACCAAAAAATTATAAACTCATATGATATCCTTATCTTCTAAGAATACATCATAGTCTACAATGTTTTCTAAACCACCCTATGATACCAACTCTAAGTATCCGTCCTTAAACATATATTATTCTACTGTTTTTGAACAAGATTTATCATTCAAGGATCTTTCTATTTTAGTGTTTTATTTAATTAGTACAAACACTTACGTAGTAAACTCATACATTATAAGTGGACACTTATACTATGTATCCATTTTTCACTAAAGTAATCTCTTTTAAAATAATACATGATTTATTTTCATGAAACATATTCTATACTTTCACAATACCATTTTCTTTGTTCTTACCATTCATAAAACATGTGAAAAAAATAAAAAAACATGGGATATGCAAAAAATCTCAGTACGGGATATAAAAAGAATGAAATTATAAGTCAGGTTAAAACATGGTAACCCATTTAATGTTATTTTATTGAATTAAACAAAACATTTTCACATGAATAACACTCATAATATTTTCTCAAATAAAAATATTAAATCCAATAGAAATCAATTAATACTCATTTTTGTGACATAGAGAATCATATACATAAAACCCATTAAAACCACTTCCAATTGGAATAACCATATGGTATACTTCCAAATTGGGGAACTATAATGGGTATCACATTTCGTATAAGCTATATCGGGCTCAGCTATAATCCATAATGGATATCAACCCTTCACATAAGCTATAACAAGCTCATCTGGGATCTATAATGGGGATCAACCATTTGGATAAGATGTATCGGCCTCACCAGTGAGCTATAATGGGGAACAACCTTTCGTATATGCTCTTTCAGGCTCCCATGTGAGTAATAATGTGGATAAACCTTTCATATAATCTATATCGGGCTCACCCATTTCATATAATGCAAAAGTACCCTTTAATGAATAACAAGACCCTTTTGAAAACTTCTTTTAATCTCGTATATAACACATTTCTATATAAAAATACCATTTTCCCTTAAGAACCCATTTTCAATACCAAAATACCCAAAAAAAATGAATAAGGGATTTTTTTCCTTTCAAAGGCATTGAGGATTATAGAGAAAACCAAATACTAAATAACAGTTATGGCGGTGGAGAAGTCGTTGTCACCGTATAAATTAAAAAAAACATTCATTTGGTTATTTTAATAAGAAAGTAAAGTGGTTTATATAAAAATATTATATTTTGAAAACATTTAATGAAATTTAATATATATAAAAAATGTCCAATATAATACTTTTATATCGATATAAATAAATATATAATTTAATATCATGCAAAAAATATTTTATACTTAAATCTTTAAATGTTTAAGGTGTCCCATACCACCTTGAACATTTAAATTATAATCTACATAAATTAATAAATTTACAAAAACAATAAATAACATTATTATAGATAAAATATTTATAATAAAATTCATAGTGACTGTATACACACCTTATAATATAATAAAGGTTCATATTGTCAAGAAACGACGTAATAAAAGGAGATTGAGACAAAATCCATTATCTTGAGTCTAACTCATCAGGTAAAATGGTTATATTCCTAAATAATAGAATTGGGTTAATTTATACTAACTTTATAAACTTTTTAAATTTTATTATTCCTCGTATATCCCTTATTACCTTATTATAAAAATTACATAATTATTTAAGTTCATATCAAACATTTTGTCGATAATCTTTACTTGTGTCGAAAATGAACTTGGTGTGATGTTACTAGTCAATGTAATCATAACTTCAAAACCTATATAATAATATTAATGAAATAATAATCACTTTTATATATCAATTATACTTTTAAATCTATTCATTAAATATGGATATGAAAAATGAAGATCGTTACAATCATGGAGACGGTAATCTGTACATACGCATGAGTAACGTTTCCATTTTTTCATTTGTCATTATGAAAATAAAGTAATTATTATTTTACCTTTACAAAATTTTCATTATAATATTAATATCATACTTATAATTTAAATATAGTTATTTATATCACACAAGTGATGTGATGAATAAAAATGATTCACATCGCTTCATGGAGGTGATAGTTCACACATACCCACGAATGGCGTTATTGTTTATATGTGCATGAAACGTAAGAAAATAATTGAAATATTATTTCTTTTTAAAATTATAAATATTTCAGTAATATAATAAATAAAAATTTATTCAATCATTATTACCAGTCTAGAAAGACGATAATGAAAAACAAACTATATCGGTTCGTGAGGCTGTAGTCCTCCGTACACACGAACGAAATGTTCATTTCCAAAATGATGAAATTAGATATGGATTTAGATGATGATATTACCTTAATAACATCTTATTATATTGAGGATATTGTATTTATTATTTCATCTTAGAATAATAAGATTTAGTGTAATTGGAATAAAATATAAAATAGAAACACATAAAAAATGATACCTCTACTTTGGTTGTTGGCCTTTGAAGAACACCTTAACACCTCTAATAATGGTTTTATACAAAACCTAACCCCACAAGAATATGTATAGTAACTCTAGGATGAGTTTTGGGCATATCTCGGCCGGAAAAAAACTTTGTATTTGTGGGTATTAGAGAAGGGTAGATAACTTTTTATAGGAGGTGATGGGCACCTTTGGAAACTCTTAGAATATTAAATTAATATGAATTCATTTTTGGTTCCAATTGGTAACAAAATTATTTTTTTAAAATATAATATGACTTTGGGACAAATACCGTTCATATAATTAAAACTATACATGTTTTTAATATTTTTTAATCCTTATATTTTTTGTTTAACCCTTATTTTTTCCTCTTTAATCTTACTATGATATTATGTTATATAAATTTTGTGGGTCTGTTTAATTATCAGAACATGTCAAAAGGCCCAAAAAAGATAAATTTATGACATATTTGGACTCATCCTAACTAATTAAATGAATCATAGATTTGATAGGAATTTAATATCATTCAATAAAATATTTTATATTTTAAAATACCAATAGTATTAATTTCAACACTATTAATTTGATGACTTTTTAAAATATCATATTAGGAAGATAAGTTTGAACCAAATATATTATATAATAAAAAAAATTTCAAAATTATAAATAAAAATTTTTTATGGAATAAATTATGAGAGATAATATTTATTTTAATATTTATATTATTATTATTTTTTTGATTCTTTCATTAATTATTAAATTACAACATCATCATTGTGTCATAATTAATGTTAATTTATTAAATTCAAAAAATTATAAATAAATTAATATGATGTAAGTAATATTTTAATCTTTACGATTACTATTTATATTTGAATAGATCGCCTATATGACTCCATATTAAAATACATTAATTTTTAAAAACAAAAGTGTAACAAAAATGACTTTTCAGGGAATATAAATTTACAAATGGACTAAATTCATCCAAGGGGATCCAAGTGGTCCTAAAATCGACCCAAGGATTATCATGGTCATGATACACTCATAAAATTTATTTAAGACAAGGGTTAGGTTATATTTATATTATTATAATATTATTTTTACCTTTAATTGCCTGATTTACCTTTAACCGTGGTAAGTATAAAAATTACTAAAGTAACTACAAATAATGTCCCAGAAAAACACTTGTTAACATAATTTGGACCTTCTGATTCCAAATATAGAATTAATTTTTCCAAATTAAAAACATAGTATTCGTATTAATTAATTTAAAATTCATCATCATTGTAAAAATGTGAACATGAGGTTTTTGTAAAGTAAGAACCATCATATGATTGTTTTGATTTTATATCTATTTTTAATGTTAAATTTCATCCAATGACAAAAATTGGATTAAAAGATACAAACTTAATATAATTATACTTTATATCCAATTAAAAAGATAATTTGAAAAAATATATTACTTTGACAAAAAAATAAATTTGAATTAAAATGTTTTATTTTTCACTACTCATTAAAATATGAATTTTATGAGAAAAATACAAAAATTTCTACCAATGTAAATGTTGAGGTCCTTCTTCCAAAGAAGAAGATTATTTTATAATATATAAATTATAAAAGTGTCAAAAATATATTCAAAATGGGTTCTCCAATAAAAGGCGGTAAGATTATATTTTTATGGAAAATAATTCTGTTATCCGAAAAATTGAATTCGTTCTTATATCATGTCTAGAAAAAATATAAGATGAATTTTAAATATTAAATGGAATATATAACATAAATATTTCATTAATAAAATTCATATGTTTTGTTTCTTATTATATATACTCACTTATTTCCATTTAAATAGTTTTTCAAAAAAAACTCTTTATTTTAATTAAAAAGGGTGTTATTTTAATTTATAAATAACTATTCACAAAGGAGTTAATTAAATACATTTATAAACATAATTTTTATAAATTAATTAATATTTTTTATTCTATCCATTTTAATAGCTATGTTCTAAGGTAACAAAATAATATTTCGTTGTTCGCCTAGGTTCAATGTGGCATATTATGTATGTTATCAAACATATTTTCTCCATTTAAAAATGTAGGATGCTACATTAGTGCCATTTTTTTAATTAGTAGTACTATAAATTATTTAAAAAATGACTCTAAGAGAAGACAACATCATCTCTCTCTTTAGTCAAATAAATTTATTCTTCTAAAAACAATATTTACTAAAAATGTTTTCAAAAAATATTTCTAACCTTTGAAAATGATTTATTTAAGAAATTTGTACCATTCATTGTTTTACAATTGATTTAAAAGAAATCATCTTGTCTCTTTCAAAAAAAATGAATATTTATAAATCTATTACATTGAAAAATGGAATATTCTTTTACATCATACTGGATGTATGGATTTACTCACCGTCATTTAATTTATTCATCCTTTTCATTATTAAAAGGATACATTTAACAAAAACGTTTTCAAATTTTATTTTTAAATAAAATATTACTCAGAAGGTTTTTAAAAATAAAAGTATATTTCCTTTAATAATGTTTTGTAAATACCCTTTTATATTTTTTCTATTCATCAACAATAAAAATTATTTTACGCCACTTGGGATGTGTTGTATTGATTCCATCCTTATTACTACTCTAGATTGATTATGATTGATTTGGATAAGGATAGTATTGATATTCACATACATGACTCCTTTTAGTAGCTTTTAAATATATTTTTTTATAATTTTACATTGAATTTACCCTGAATAACCATATCATTTTTCATGGATATGATTATTTCCTAAACCATATATCATTTTTCATATAGTGTATAATTTGAAAATTATTTCATTATTAAGGGAAACATTAATAAATATTTATCCATTATTCAATATACATTTTTGATAAAAAAAAATATTTCATATTCGATGTGAGGAATGATTGGGAAATGAATGAAACAGTTTGGGGACCATTTAAGGAAATCCTTATGGGTTGAGGATATGTTAATGAAAGACCACAATGTTTCAGTAGTCTCATTAGATGAAATTAATTGTTGAAAACACCTTCAAGTATGTCTTCAAGAAGTGTATAAGGGTTTTTAACCATAGACATAGAGAATATTATTAAAGGTCTTGATGATTGTGGTTCATGTTCCAAATACAAAAAGTCTGATAATTAAGTATTTCCTTAATTTTGTTTTAGTTATGATTTATTCATGGGATTTCATGTCAATATAACTATGGGTACAATTCATTTTTAGTTCATTGATTAAATTATATATGTTTTAATTTATTACTTTTCCATATTGATTTTTCTTCCTAATATATTTTAATGGTATGTGTTTATAGTTGTTACCTTTCCATATTTTTTATGCACTTATTTCTCTATTTGTTGATTATATACAATGAGTGTACAATTATTTACCATTCATAAATTATTACTTTAATAAATTAATTATTGATTCTGATGTACATTAACCTTGCTAATCTTTGGATCTCACCTTTATTTTTTTTCCATTACCTATAATTCTAGAAAGTGTACTAATAATGATACGAAGGGATATACTAGATGTAATAAAGTTATCCTCAAAATAAAAAAATAGGTTTTAATTAGTGTACTTGTTTTTAATTCAAGACTCAACTAGGTATCTGGATTACCAATACTAATAAATTGTTTTGTCCTTTTGAATGTGATTGACATGTATCTTATGCCAATGTAATTGACAGTAGACACCTACTCTAGGATTGATGGGGTTGGGTCACTATGGACACTCCATGTTGTATTGTACAAAAGAATCCCCAATTATATCAACATGATAATAGTGAAGAGAATAATTCGATGTATCCAAAATATAGTGTATTTAAGGTTGTTTTTTCATAGAATAAATTATTAAGAGTTTTTAGTATTTACCATTTGAAATTGAATAGAGTTGTATAAATGAATGAATTCGACATCAGGTGTTGTTTTCTAAAACAACATAATATTTTATGAAATAATATTTTTCGGATAAATTAAACTTTTGGATGGCATTCATTTCATGCTACAACAAGTTATTATTTCCTTATATGAAACACAAAGTTAATATTTCACTACAAGTAACACATATATTATCATATTGTGCATGAAACACTATGTTTTTATTTTTCTATACATAATACCAAGTCCCATTAACAAATTGTGTTAAATGAAAAACTGATATTTATCGAACTAAAATATACTGTAAATATTTTTAGTCAAATATTATTATAGTTAACACCTAATAGATGGAATGGATGTTATGAATAATATTAGATATATTGTGAAAATATGTCATAAAAATTTATTAAAAATGAATACTTTTGTTATAAACTAGATAGAAATGACATTAAGAACTATTTGAAAATAAGAAATTTCTATTTCTAAGAAAACTAATTTTCTATGTATAAACATGTTTTCCATCAATAAATTAAAATAATAAATTTATTTAAAAAAATAAAAAAATTATATATATTATAAATAATCAATTTTTTACACTGATCAATAGATTTTACACTCATAATGAAAGAATTAATCCAATTTTACGAATAAAAAATGTATTTGTCTAAAAAAATGATTTTACCACCTTTTAATGAAATAGATTTTTTAAATATAATTTATAACACTATTACAATTTAAATATGAAAAAAATTACTTTTTTAATTTATAGAATAAAAAATTTCTTTGGGTAAATTTTTAGTATTTTTCAAATAATATTTATTTTTTGTTAAATAGTGAAAACACTTAATATTAATTGAAAAATAACTTTTTATCAAATTTATTTATATAGATAATTTATAATTTTTTTTGGTTTTAAAGTATATTAATATAATTAATAATCTATAAATCAAATTTAGTTTACTTTCATCAATTTCACATTGAAAATGGATATAAAATCATAGCAAACATTTGAGTATTTTTACATTAAAACACAATATTTCATCTCGTCTGTATGATTGATTTTTTATTAATTTCTTCCAATTCTGTACATTGAAATTGGAAAAATGGATTCAATGTTTGGAAAAAGAAAATTTTATACTTCTTAAAAAAGTTCCATTTTATTCCAAAAAAAGTGAATTCAATTAAAATTAGTTATAGATATTTAGAGAAAAACTTGTTTAATAGGGGACCAATCCTTAAACACAAGGGCCAAAATGACCTAGAAACTTGTAAAAACCCCATTTCATAGCCATATTTAGACATTAATAATTATATTTTTTATGTTATTGGGATTTTTTAATAATTTTTTTATTTTAAAACAATAGTAAATATAAAAAAAATTCAATAATTACAATTTTTTTCCTCTCCCATCCTTATAAAAGGCCACCAACTAACCCCCACTCTTCACACCAATCAAGACCCTTTTATAATCCAAAGTATGAAAACATAAGCTTCAAAAATCCATAAATACATCATATATTCGTATATTTAGGTATAAATCCAACCAAGGAATCCCATTGCTGCAACACAAATTGATTTACCTTAAAAAGAGGAAACGTTCATCAAGAATTAGTTTTGTATTATTTTATTCTTCACTGATTAAATTATTTTAATCTCAAGGTTATATAATAACCACATTATCCTCAATATAAAAAAATTGATAAGGGTATGAACTATAACTTAACACACATCCCTCAAATGGGATATGCAATCATAATTCATGTGTACAGTGGACTACTGCCTCACAAACCGATGTGGTTCATTCTTCCATTACAAACTCTCAATGTTGGTAATAATGATATAATTAATATTTTTTATGATATATATTATTTTTTATGTGTTTATTAATTTTTAAATATTATATAACTCATTAAATAATTCCATCAATTTTTTGGGAATACAATAACTTTGTTTATGGACATCTGTACTACTAAATCCTCAATGTGATGTGATTCATTCACAAATTCCATGGAATTAATAAACTATCAGTTTATTAAATATACATGACATATATGAAATAATACTTACAATATAATGATAATATATATATATAGATATATATTCATATATTTAATTTAAATTCTTTCATTCAGTAAGACTAGAAAATGGAAACATCGTTCTTGCACAGGTACGACCAACTGTCTCCATGAACGGTTAATTTCATTTCATATTTATATATTTTAATAAATAATATAAATATGTATATAGTGATTATATATGATATTTATATCAATTTTTACATTAATTAAATAATTAAATCATGATCTATGTAATAGGGTCGAGAATAATGAGTCAAAACATATACGAAAAACAAAGCAGATATTACCTAAAACGTAACATTTACATGGAATTATTAATAAACATATAATATAAAGTCATAATGAAATAATATATGGTATGAGATTTAATAATTTTGTTCTATGTTAGATGTATAATGAACTAATATTAATTATACATGTGTTTTTAACATGTGAAAACAAATTTAAGACTTAAGGTATGGGTTTTCTCGTCTCACTTTTAATTTTGGGAGATATACACAATATTCACCACTAATTATTATTGTGAGATATATATACTAGAATATAACATGTTATACCATGAATTTACATTATTAATTGATATTATATGTTTAAATATATGTTATTATTTCATGTATCTAATGATTCAGAAGTGTCTCAATTAGTAAGGGGATTTCTAGTCTCACTTTTATTTCTACCAAACTCATGGAATATTCACGAGTCATTTATTTTTTGATGTGTATATACATCCCCTAAATATATTCTATTATTATCATCTTTATATTATTGGTTATTAAAATATCCATTTTTATGATTCCACTTTCATGGGGTTCATGGATC
Organism: Viscum album; assembly: GCA_963277665.1. Classification (NCBI taxonomy): domain Eukaryota; kingdom Viridiplantae; phylum Streptophyta; class Magnoliopsida; order Santalales; family Viscaceae; genus Viscum; species Viscum album. The sequence continues at coordinate 1,145,022,909 of OY728121.1, read as the reverse complement.
ATGGGTTTCTAAATCGGTAAGGTAATTTTTATCTCAATTTTCCTTCTTTAAGTCAAACATAATATTATACACCTATATTATTTTAGAAGGTCTATATAATAAACATTGAAATATTCTATCATAAATCAACTTATTTTATGGAAATCATAATCTTCATGTAATAATATTCCCTCATGGGGGTTATGATGTAAGGTTACAAAATTTAGAAGCGTTTATTAATACAATGTAAAGGTTTATCAGGATTGTTTACAAATTTGCTTCCATTAACGAAATATTGTGCTCCATATCTCATGAAATATCGTGAATTTTATTATACTCTATTTCTTCAGGATATATTCATGTATTATTACAATTTTTCACTCTTTTTTACTTAATAATATTATTCAAATGTTATAAAAAAAATCTGAATTTATTTCTACCTTCAATTGAAAATAACTTTTTTTCTAAAAATAAGTTTTCAAAAAAATATTTTTAAATTACAATTATCTAATATTTTAAGATCATTTTCATGGAAAAATGATTTCAAATTTTTACTTGTTTTAAAAAATAATTTTTTTAATATTCCATTATGAGTTTTCAATGTTATTATCAATGAAAAAGGTTTACAAAATGCCATACATTTTAAAAGGATTTTTTTTTAAATAGAATGTATATTTTACTCAAACAAAATAGTTCTGATTTGTTTTTAATTATTAATTCATATTTATTCAATGTTTTTTTCAAAGAAAAATATTTTTAAAATGTTTTATGTCATAAAAACAATGTTTTTCAAAGAAACTTTATTTTCCTTAATAACTATTCCATGTGATATTTTAAAGTAAATCGACATCTAATATGACATCCTTTGATATAATTTATGATTTTATGGGATATAAAATAAGGATACGATTCATATTTTTCTCTAAAAGTTTTATTGTTTATGTTATAATGTTAATAGAACCCATTTCTTTTCTAATATTCAATCATGTTTCAAAGCTATTTTTATGAGTTTATATGGGATAATCACATTTTAATGATATTGAAAACAGTCCCATTTAATTTTATGGGTTAATCATGTTATGAAATAATAATTTTTTAATGTGTTTTTTTTTATGATATGCAAGATCTTTTCACTTTGTTCGTGTTATGTTTCATGAACATTACCTAAAAAATGTGGTGGTAAAGATATCACCTGGTTAGCCCGTTTTAAATTATATAACATATTTCCTCATATATCTCCATGTAATACCCTTATAGATTATATCAAGGGGTGATGTAGATATCATCGGGTAAGCCCATTAAATCTTATATGATGGGGTAGTACAGATATCACTCCATTACATTGGGTAAAGATTTATATATCATGAGGTAATTAAGGGAAACAAGTATAAATCCTTGATACACTATGGGAAGAAGGTGTAACCTAATTACATATAAGGAATGGGTTATGACTGGTGATGGTAGTGTGTCCCACCTAGTAGGTGTAGTCCCCCTGAAGTTCCTTAATATGTTTTGGAAATGTTCTTTCACTTATAGTAAATGATTTTATATTATTATGAGTATGAATCAATTTTATGTCTTATGCCATTGATATTCTCTCATGACTCATTCTATTTGTTTTCCTTAAGATTCATGTCTTATGAAAATCCAATATTTATTACATAACCCATGATTATTATTTTTAATATAGAGGTTATGATCTAAAAATGATATGATCTTGTTATCACACACTTATGTATATGTTATGCTTACATACCTCCTTTATTTTTACCCTTATTGAGAATCTAGGATACCCTTTCTTTTGTTTCCTTTACCCATGTTTTGAAGAATGATTTTAAGTAGGATTACTAAAGCTAGAGATCTGTATAAGTGATATTGAAGATCATTCACTGAATTAGAGTAATTTTTTCCCAGTTTCCGAAGACACTAAACTATTGTAGTATAAAGGCATGTATTTTGGAAATGTGTTTAATATTCCGAAAAAATGATGTAATGTACATGTATTTTATTCCTAGATCATTACATTTGATTTCAAAGGAATATTTTAGTAAAGAATTAGAAACTATAATGATAAAACATCTGTTAGATCCCATAGGATATTTTTAAGGACATGTATATGGATGAATCTAAGGATACGATTAAGGTGTCAAGATTTTGGAATTATATAAGTAATTTTTTATGATTATGTAGTTTTCTATTATGATAAGTGCTTCTCACACTATCATTTCTCGTCTTATTCAATAGATGGAACTAGGAGGAATTCGGTGAACATTGAATATTTCAAATGTGTAAAATATGGGAATTATGAAAATCAATTCCCTATGTTGAAATATCATTAAGAGAATCATCAATGTGGAATTAGTATAGGTTTATTACTAAAGATAAAGATATCATGAATGAAATTTTAAAGGTACGATATGTTCTAAATGTACTATTTTCATGAATAAATTTACGTTGTGTGGTATTAAGAAATTATTCATTTATCATTTTCTAAAAACAGGTATTAAGGAATAAGATGATCAAGCCTAAGTAATGGTTTCAGAAAAAGGATGGATTACTAAACTGTATATGTATATGAATTCAATAATTATGATATATGAATCATTAAGTATCTATTTTCGATTAAGTATTTGAAAAAATATATTGAATGGTGGTGATGATCTTGATAGGAGAATTAATGGAAAAGCGATATTTTTATTAATTGAAGCTTATAATTAATTTTTTTGTGGTGTTGACAAAATTATGATTATCATTGATAAAGAGATTATTGATATGGATAATGTGAATTGGATAGTACTGATTACCATGGAACTAATTATTCATGTTTTGAACAAGTGATATATGTTTTGGAAGAAGTTTAAAACTTTTTTGGATTTGAGGAATATATCTAAAAAAATTGAATAATAAATCATGCATATTTCATTATATTTTTATTATAATTCATGTTGTTACTGTGTTTCAAGAGAAAACATGATTAATGTATTCACATTATTGGTATTTGATAACCAAAAGATACTTTATGATATATGGGGGATCAATGATGATATTTTTTTGGGAAATTTATTTAGCTTATTTATAATGTTTTGGACATTAAGTTTCATACGGGTTATAAAAATAACTATTTATGGAAAGTCTATGTTTAGTTTTAGATTTTTTTTAGATAATTAAGGTACTATCTCACCATATAAGGGTTTATGAATACATGATAACCTATTCTAACCATTTTGACGTGATGTTAAATAAACATAGATGGAATGACTTATCATTCAACATCATGATATGTTAGTAAATTTGGAATGATAAATTCATCTTCATTTCATGTAGCATAAGATGAAGTGTAAATTAATTAAGGAATAAAAAAAGAGAGGGATTGTTCATAATAAATGTATTGAAATCCAGTATGTATATATTCTCATGAAAATTATTAATCTTTTGGAAAAGGGTCTTTAAATAAGATTCTTTCATGTTATCGTTATTTTTAGGATATCAATGAAAAATTTTAAGCCTCGTTGGTTTGTGGTTTTTTTCTCATTGACATTATACAAACCATGTTATCTATCACTCTCCCATAGAAAATAATGGTTATATTTATCTTCCATATTCATGTTTACAATTTTCACCAATGTTATCCTTTATGTAAACCAAGTTAGGAGATACTTTTGGTAACTGTTTGTTTCCAACTTTCTTTTTTTTAAAGATGATTTAGTATTCATTTTATTCTTGTGGGTTTCAATGAACAGAGCATTCAATTATTAATCCTTTAATTTTCTAGAAGAATTTATAGGGATTAATTCATTTTAAGGGAGGTGTAATGTAACACCCTGAGTTTTTATGAATTCAGTTGTTTTTTGGATAAGTTAAAATTCTTTGATGGATTGCACTATATGCTACACTAAGTCAGTACTTCTTTATACACAACACGTATTTAGGATTTCATTAAACTCATAAGTTATATAATTATTTGGTACACACAACACATAATGTGTACTGTGTTACACATAATACAATTTTCATTTGAAAACACGCCTTACATGAAATACTTAGTTTTACCGAACTATAATATACAATAAATAGTGTTCTAAAATATTATTATAATTACCACCAAGTAATTTGAATAAAAATTTTATATATTCTATTCTAAATTTTGGTAATATGGCTTACACATTTATATAATATTAATCCTTTGTTTATCAATGATTTATAAATGAAAGGAATAACTATTTGAAAAATATATATATTTTTAGAAGAAAACTATTTTTCTATATATAGACATGTTTAATCTAAATAAATAAAATTGGACAATTTTTATTAATTTTTTTAAATAAATTTATCTATTATATATTCAATCAAATTTTTTACACTCATCTAATAGATTTTATAGCAATAAGATAAGAATAAATCCAATTTTATGAATAAACAATTCTATTTTTCTAAAAGGTAATTTTACCACCTTTTAATCATGAATATATTTTAAATATAATTTTTAAAAAAAATAATTTTTTTGGAAAAAATAATATTCATTTTTTAATAAATAATATCAAAATTCAATTTCGGTGAATATTTGATAATTTTCTCAGACGTTTAATATTTTAATGAATACTATAAACCGTTAAATTTTAATTGAAAACTGAATTTTCATCTCATTTATTTATGTATATAAATTTTATTTTGTTTCATTTAAAAGTATATTTATATAAATTATACATATTTTAAATCAAATTTAGGTCATTAAATTAATTTCACATTGAAATTGGACAAAGAACTTTATAAACTTTTGAATATTTGATCATTAAAAATTGTTATTTCATCTCTTCTACAGGATTAATTTACATTTAATTTATATAAATATTGGGATTATAATTTATAAAAATGGATTGAATATTTGGCATCAGAATAATTTATAATTTATAATAATTTCATCTATTTTTAAAAACAATATTAGGGAAATCAATTAAAATTATTTATAGTGATTAAGAGAAAAAACTAGATTAATTATAGACCACAACTTATAAATAATGGAAAAATTACATAGAAACATTTGTAACACCCATTTGATTGACATATATTGACCATAAACCATATATTATTTATTTTCTTGGGTTTTATAGGATTTTTTAGGTTAAAACGTGGGTACAGAAAACAAGTTTTCCAAAATACCATGTGTGTCCTCTCCCTTCTTTATAGAAGGTCACCACCTCTCCCCCTCAATTCACATCTATCAGGCCCTTTAGTGTTGAAATATGGTTCCCTAGATCCAACTCCTATTTTACTTTGATTATCACAACATGTATGTAGTTTATTATAATACATGTTTTTATCATTCCATAATAGTGCAGATAATTCTACATCCACATTGTTTATAGTAATTTCCTTAGATTACATGTCTTGTTAAAGGGTTACAGAAAATCTCAGGCTATAATGAGAACCCTGAGATTCCATGAGAGTAATATTAAAGTAATTCCATGTGGTCCGATTACATCATTCTGAAAAGTACATAGATGAAGTGTGACTATCTGGTGAGGGGGCTCAAAAGCATTGAGAATTCTTATCATGAAGTTCGCATTTGATGATCTCTAGTTGTTGAGATCATGAGGAAAGACTTGCATAATAGGAACACTATATGTTACATGTGTCATTGGTTGTTCCAATCTACAGAAATGTATAATGGTCTTTATATTTGATATCATTATCAATGTATGTCATTTAATTATTTACATTCATGCAAGGCGAAAACCATGGTGATAAAGTCAGGGTGGGGTAGTTTGTGTTTGGTATATCATTGGTCACATGGAATTTATTAAATGACCAGGATAGGATTTTTTGAATCCAACTTCAGGAAGATATATCTCAGGCCTAGTTGATTAGGACGGTTTGACCTTCATTAAATCCATGGCCATGGTAATGGAAGGTAAGGCCATCTAGAAAAATCAGTGAGTAAAATAAATCAAGAAAAGGATGATGACACTAGTGTGCATTATGCTTTATTGACATATCGATGATGAATAGATTATATTACATACACCATGTTCGTAAGAAGTTAGTCATTCCTTTGACATTACCTTGTCTCTATATGGGCCTCGATGGGTTGCTAGACCCACTCTTTTTCGGTGGATATTATTCACCACTATTGAGATAAAGGCCTAGAGGGTCACACATAATAGCACTTTAAAAATCTTCCCTATTCTAGGAATAGGAATATAGAAGTTGTTGGGCCCAATCAAAGCATTCAAGTATTATCCATGTTCTATGGATCAACATGGAATAAATTAATTCTTAAATTATTTAATCTTATGATAATTTGTTGAATTTATTTATAAATTTTTTTACAAGTCATTAAGTAAGTACAAAGATAAAATATTATTTGAATAGATTTAAATATTTATGGTTCATTTAATATTTTCAGGAGAAGTGAGTCGAGTTATAGACTCATGTTTATGATGTAATATATATTGAATATATATTGCAGTTAGTGATAAAATTATCAATATTATTTATGGAATAATTTTACTTGACATAAATAAATATTTATAATACTTATACAGATAATATATATTACACGGGGGTCAAGAACCCATACCGGGTGTTATAGATATCCCCTATATTAGTAAGAGAGAGGATCTCCCTATAAAACTATTCATGTGACAAATTTGTGAGCCACTCTCTCATTATATATTCTAGATAGAGATCATCTCAAGTAAGGAAGAACTTCAAGATTATCCTTATTGGATAAAATTTTCTTGCCTTGCGGTGATCACTATTGCATCGAAGAGATCGTTGGTGTACCACACTAGCACTCGGATTCAAAGAACGACGCGCATGCAGATTTGAAAGACATGTGTGAACAATCTATAGGACATAGACAATAGATTCTTAAAGCAACAGTCACTAGCAACCTGTGACACACTTGCGCACGTCAGATTTGATTAAGGTACTTGTTCATTTTATATTTTTGTGCTCTGTCAAATCCATGTGTGGTCCTCGGACCATACTGGGATATCTCACTATAGTTGATGTCGTAACGTTTCTATGGTGATGTGAAAATTTTTAATTTCATGGCCCATTGGCTTCCACTGCCATTCCAGGTACCAAACAGTGGTATCAAAGTGACGTGTTATTTCTGAGAGTCAAAACAAAAATTAAATTACATTCAATTTAAGTACTTGAGATTAAATCCATTCCGACGGATCTGATCACAAGTCGATCGATTTCCGAATGGCCAAGTTTTGGATATTTGAAATTTTTAATGGGATCAACGTCGTCGGGTTTTAAATATTTTGATTAAAATTTAATAAAGAACACATTTTAATTTTATTTCTGCAATCATCAATGAATTGAAATCCAGCCACTCTTTAGACGGAATTCAGTTGCTATAATTAATCTGGTAGGTTTAATATTAGAAGATATAAAATATATATTATACAATAATATTATTTTATTTTTCTCAAATATTATAAATTTTTAAAAAATAGAAATTAGGTCTTTTAATACTTGGGGTCAAGTGTTGATTTTTATTTATTTAAAGTCCTTATACATTAAATTTATAAAAAATATTGAGATCAAGACACCATTTTGGGTTTTCTTCATTCAAATAAAATATATAAAAAAGGGGAAAGTGGTGTCGATTTTGTCTAAAGACAAAATTATTAAGAAAAGTTTGGAGAGAAGACGCCATAGGGGTCTCCCTTATAGTATTGCAGCACCCCAGGTGAAACCCTAGCAGTGCCACCGTCTTCCCCATGTAGCTGCTCCACCCCACACTGCCACTTTCTGCCTCCCTTCGGGCCTCACGCGGCACGCTGCACCGTGTTCCCCTTCCTTTTGCATCAGCTCTACCTTCCTTTTGTATTAACCGTACTCTCCTAGAGGACACATGTTTCACAATTCACCATACACCCCTAGGCTTGCCAGAACCCCTTTCCTCCACCTTGAGCAGCCTGTGTTGCCCCGCTCACCCCATCTCCTGCTCGTTGTGCCGGACCAGACCACAACCAGACTGAGCTCCCAAGATCCTACTGCCCCTGACTCGGTCGGACCAGTAGGGGACCACCTAGAGGCCCCCCTTGGCTATCTCACTTGTCCCTCCCTGGACCGCATCCAGCTCACTGGTGCCTGACTAGGCCGTGTCAGATCATACCCCTCCTAGCTGCTACTGTCTTGTGCTACACACCCTCCCTCCCTACTGCACTGGATCGCCCCACCTCCCTGCATTGCGTTGTGTCAAAACATATGGTATTTCACCCTTGCCACGTGCCAGAGCAGCGGGATGTCGTTCCTCGCAGCTGGCTGAAGCGGTGCCTTGCCCCCTCCGCACATTTCCAGAGGAGTCTGTTGCCATCCAGAAGATGTTGCTTCCATGGGTGCTGCTGGTCCGGACTGATACACCACGGTCTAGTTGTGGTCGAGTCACAGTCACACCGTGGTCATGTTGCGATAACGCTGAGTTCATGTCGTAGTCCCATCGCGGTCAGGCCATGGTCACACCGCGGTAACGTTGTGGTTTGGCCCCACTCTAGTAAGCCTCCCTCGTGGAAGTTCTAAATCTTATCAGAATCCTCTCCGGCTAGAGGTAACTCCGCTAAAATTAATTTTAATTGATTTAGTTTTTAAAATTAAATTAATTCGAATTAAATTGGGGTTTAAATTTAATTTAATCTGAAAAATTAATTTAATTATAATGAAAATTAAATTAATTGTTTAATATAATTTTAGAATTAAAAATAAAATAATAGTTTAATTTAATTTTATAATTAAAAGTAAATTAATAGTTTAATTTAATTTTATAGTTAAAATTAAATTGATGGTTTAATTTATTTTTAGTAATTAAAATTAAATTAAACAGTTGGAATTGATAAAAGAATTGTTAAATTTAATTAAATTCATTTAATATATAAGATGTCCCTCGTACTATTTAAATTTTTTTACAGTTTCATTTTAGTTGTGTATAATTATTCCAACTCGTATTGATAAAGTGACTGAATCATGCATGTCTAGTTTATTTGTTTACTTAATTATTTATTCAAAGCGTGCGATTATTTTAATAATTAATTTGATAAATGATGGTCTGTGAATTGTCCTATATTTCATATATGTATAATTGAATGTGTTTCCAATACAGAAGCTGAATTTTGTACCCCTATACCCCCTTCATGCGATTATATTTTTAATTAAATGATGATGATCCAAGATGCATACCCCGCCAAGTCGAGGAGGTAATCTAGATGGGATCCGAGCGCATTGCACTGGGGCTAGCTACGACGTGAGTCAAGTGTCGGCTCGGTTATGGATGCCCCTAGGTCTAGAAGGATCCATTATGGATTGATCATAGTAGAATTCTCAAGACCAGTCAGATTTCTTGATTTACCTTTATGAATTGTTTATTAATTTATTTGAGTGCATGATTATTGCTTGATCACATTGAATAGTAAAAAAGATAAAAAAATGAAAAAATAAGTGATGGATATATTTTTATTTCATGTTCAGCTGTGAGAGTGACAATATAGTTTGAACATATAGATAGAAAAATGATTATTCTTCAATAAATAATAAAATCCCTCAAAGATATATTAAATCAAAATGCATTAAATTTCTCACATCTAAACAAAATCGGGTGTGTGGAATGCTCGTCAACTATAGTTGAGAGTGACTCTTACTACGGAGGAATTTTTCATAAGAGAAATGGGTCAACATAACTAAAGTGAGTAGTCAAGGATTATACATAGCTAACCTACTATAACATTAGAGGCAATATGTTGAGGAAATCATGTTCGGATTCTAAAAGCTGGCACTTTACTAAACAATACAATGAACAACAAGTCAAGTGGTTGTCCAGCCTTGTTCCTACGTTGAAACCCTCCAAGTAGTGGAGTTTCCATAGCTTACAGACTATTAGGTAGGTTTTGAGGATCCTTACCACTAGAATAATCAAGCGACAGAGTATTCTGAATCTAATAATGAGGGAAATTTTGGTTTTCTTATATAGAGGGAGACATTAAAATGATATAACTTCTTAATCATAAATGTCAAAATGTTATCAAGAAAAACTACTAACTACTAAATGTTTATATGATGTACATTTAAGATGGAACTCACTAACACCAAAATTACTTCATCACTCGGATCGATTCTAGATGAAGAAAATTTCTTTACCGGTAATAACTTCCAAGAGTGGTACAGGCACTTTTGCATAGTACTACACCAAGATAGGAAGTTATATGTACTAGAATCCCCAGTTCCTGCTGAGCCTCCTTAGGGAGAAAGCAATGCAGAAAATGATGAATTGAGAAATCATGTAGATGTTGTGCTTGATGTACAATGCATCATGTTTTCATCCATGTACATCCAATTGCTAAAAATGTTTGTGGATGAGGATGCCTACAAGATGCTTTCAAATATCCATGAATTATATCATGAGAGGGCTTGAAAGGAAAGGTATGAGATCTTAAGTGCTCTTTATAAGTGTTGGCTAGCAGAAGGGAACCCAGCCAGACCTCACATACTCAATATGATTGGGTATTCTGAGAGGCTTAAAGACCTTGGGTCCAAATTGAACCAAGAACTAGCAGTGGATCTCATTCTTGCCTCTTTACTATCAAGCTTCTCAAATTTTAGTATCAATTATAACATTAATGATATGCAAAAGTCACTCCTGTACATTTTGGATTTAGTTCTCCAAGCTGATAAGGGTAGGAAAAATACCAATTCATCTATCCTTATGGTGAACAAGAAAAACAAGGGCAAGTAAAAGAGGTCTAAAGCTAAGTCAAGGACAAAGACATCAATGCATTGTCCAGAAAATAAGACAAATATTCCGAGGAAAACTAATGAGTAGGAGGCTTTCTGCTTTAGATGGGTTAAGAAAGTCCGCTAGAAGAAGAATTTAAGAGATGCGAAGAAGAATCATGTGGATGCTCCTACTTCAGGTATTTTTTTCTTTTAATGAAATAAATATTTGTTTACAATTAGGTTATTGTATAAGGCATGTTTCTAACACATTTTTATTCATATATAGGAACAAATTCAATTTATGAAGATTGAAAAATGTGAAGTGGATCTCTGAGATGGAAATGGTGCATGTCTGGCAGCCTTGGTAGTGGGACACTATCACTAAACCTTCCAAGTGGTTTGTAACTAGTTTTATAAAATTGAAATTATGTACTATTAGTAACTAGAAACATTTTCTCTGTGTCGAGTTTAGACTTTATGAGTTTTTATTTCATGTTTGGAAACAAATTTTGTCTCTTTTAAAGGGATAACATATGTTATGGTATGGAACATCTTAACAGTGGTTTATATATGTTGGAACTCGAGAACCCTGTAGTGGAAATAAATGACAAAAACAACCAACATGCCTCATATATCACCTTCTTATGGAACTTCGGGCTTGGTCATGTAAACGAGAAGTGATTACAAATATTACATCAAGAAGGGTATTTAGAATCCATATAGTTAGAACCCTTGTATGTATTTCAAGCTTTCTTATAAGGAAATATGACCAAAGCACCTTTCTTGAGAAAGGGAGAAATAGCCAATGAAGTAATGGAATTAATACATGATGATGTATGTGTTCAATTTCCAATAGAGGAAATGGGTGGTTTTTCATACTTTATTACTTTTACCGATCACTATATTAGGTATGGATATATCTAATTAGTGTTGTATATGTCCGATTCCTTTCTTATTTTTAAGGATTATCAAAATGAAGTAGAAAACACAACTTGGTAAAAGGATAAAAGCACTCCGCTCAAACTGAGGTGGAGAATATCTTAACCAAGATTCCATTGATCACATGAAGGAGTGTGGGATAGTATCCCAACTCACTCCTCCTTATACACCATGATGGAATGGTGTTATTGAAATGAGGAATAAGACCTTACTTGACATAGTCATATCAATGATGAGTTGTGCAACTCTTCCATTATCCTTTTCATGATACGCTATGAAGACGACAACGTATAACCTTAACCATGTACCAACTAAAGCTGTATATGGGATTCCATATGAGTTATGGTTTGGAAAAAAACCCGGTCTTAAACCTATACATTTATGGGGGTGTGAGGAGTTTTTCAAGACTTTACCTAGTGTCAAATTAGCATGCAGAAGCACCAAGTGCATCTTTATAGGTTATACTAAGGAAAATAGAGAATATTACCTATATAACCCTTTAGATGGATAAGTTATTGTTGAAAGATACCCTTATTTATAGAAAGGAAACCCATATATAATAGAAATAGTGGGTGAAAGATTGAATTCGAGGATGTTAATGGTCCAGATGTACAAGAGTTGGTAGATTAACAATCTCCACAATAGAAAGTGGAAAAATAAGTTGTTCCTGAGACACAGACATTGCATAGGTCTATGCGAAAGGTTATCGAACCAGAGAGTTATAGTTTTATTTTCACTGAGTAAGGTGATTCCTTAGTCCTTGAGGACAATGAACCGATAACCTATAAGGAAGCATTAGAAGGAAAAGAAGATGATAAATGGAATGAATCCATTAATTATTCGATGAAGTCCATGTACCAAAATAAAGATTGGATTTTCGTAGACACTCCAGCTGATGTAAATCCCATTGGATGCAAATGGGTATTCAAGAAGAAGTTGTACAGGGATGGTGAGGTTAATTCCTTTAAATAAATACTGGCTGCAAAGGTTTTCAAACAACATCAAGCCATTGATTATGATGAAACCTTATCATGAGTATCAATGCTTAAATCCATCAGGATATTACTTGCAGTAGTATCCTTTCATGATTATGAAATTTGGAAAATGGATGTATAAACATATTATCTAAAAGGGAAGTTGGATGAAGACTTCTATATGACTCAACCTGAATGGATTGTAAAGTCATAGAATTCCAATAATGTTTTCAAGATGAAAAGATCCATTTATGGATTTAAGTGGGAATCACCGTCATGGAATGTTAGTTTTGATGAGGCCATAAGATAATTTGGTTTTGTCAAAAATGAAATAAAGTATTTTTTCTAGAAAAAGGTTGAAAGAAATGACATTATTTTCCTAGTTTTATATGTTGATGACATATTAATTATGGAAAATGTGGTGCAAGTCTTACACTCAGTTGAAACATGGTTAAATGAATGTTTCTCCATGAAGGACTTAGGTGAAACAACCTACATTCTAGGGATCAATATCTATCAAGATAGATCTGAAAGGCTACTTGGTCTATGTCAGAGTACATATTTAGGCAAGGTACTTAAAAGGTACCATATGGAACAATCTAAGAGAGTATTGTCACCTATGTCACATGGTATAAATCTCTCTAATAAAATGTTTCCTCAAACACAGGAGTAAATTTATAGAATGAGTATAATCCCACACACCTCAGTAGTGGGTTCTATCAGGTATGACATGCTTTGTACTGTATTTTATGTTGCCTTTCCTTTAATCATGGTGTGTAGATATCAATTCAATCTAGGAAAGCTGCATTGGACAGCTGTTAAAACTATCCTAGAATATTTGAGGCATACTAAAGATATGTTCCAAGTGAATGGAAGATATGAGGAACTATAAGTGAGGGGATAAATATATGCTAGTTTCCAGATAGATCATAATGATATGAAATTTAAGTCTGGATACATATTTTGCCTAAATGGTTGTGCACAGAGATGTAGAATCTCAAAGAAAGAGGTGGTTATTGATTCTACAGTAGAGTCTAAATATATAGCAGTTTCAGATACTGCAAAGGAAGCAGTCTGGATATGTAGATTTATCTCAGGCATTGTCGGTGTGCCTAGTAGTGCAGACCATGTTCCAATATATTGTGATAATACTATAGTAGTGGTGCTCGGCACGAAGCCTAGGTCTCACTAGAGGACAAAACATATTTTTTGGAAGTTTCATCACTTGAGGTATTTTACTCAAAATGGTGAAGTGATAGTTAGCAAAGTATCTATAGAGGACGATGTGGAAGACCACCTGACTAAATCCATTTCTCAGTAGAAGCTTGATACTCATGTGAGATCTAAATGATTAAAATCTATTAGCAGTTGTCTTTAGTGCAAGTGGGAGTTTTGAAAATGGGTTCCCTAGACCCAACATGAATTATACTTTGATTTCCACTACATGTATGAAGTTTTTTATAATAAACGTGTTTATCTTTCCATAATAGTATAGATAATTTTTCATCCACATTGTTTATGGTAATTTCCATATATTAGAAGTCATTTCAAAGGCTTATAGTAGATACCATACTATAATCAGAACCTCAAGATGCCATGACAGTAATCTTGAAGTAAAGTGATGGGGTCATCATTCTGAAAGGGACGGAGCTTATGTGTGACCATCAGGTGCTTGGGGCTCATAATCATTGAGAATTCCTCTCATGACTTTTTCACTTGATGTTCTTTAGTTGTTGAGATCATGTGGACAGACCAGCATAATAGTAACCCCACATGTTATATGTGTCATTAGTCATTCCTATCTACGGACATGTGTAACGGTCTTCAGACTTGAGATCATTATCAATGGATTTCATTTTGTTACATACTTTTATGCAAGGTGAATAACATGGAGATAAAGTCGTGGCAATGTAGTTTGTGTTGTGTACATCATTGCTGGCATGGAATTGATTGAATGATCAAGATAGGATTTGATGCTTCTGATTTCAGGAAGAGATATATTGGTTCTGGTTTATTAGGATGGTTTCACCTTCATTAAATCCATGACCATGGTAGGGGAAGGTAAGACCTTCCAAAAAAATAATGAATAAAATAAATAAAGATAAAGGATTATGTCACTAGTGTGCATTCTGCTTTATTGTGATATCGATGATGAAGAGATTATATTACACACACCATGTTTGTTGGAAGGTATTAATTGATTTGACTTTACATTATCTCTATAGGGGCCTCGATGGGTTGCGAGCCTCACTCTTGGTCGGTGGATAGTATTCACTACTACTGAGATAAGGGCCTAGAGGTTCACACCCAATAACGCTTTGAGAATTTGACATATTCTGGGAATAGAAATATAGAACTATATGGGCCCCACCAAAAGGGTCCATCTACTATACAAGTTCTATTGATCACCACGGAATAAATAAATTCTTTATTTATTCAAGCTTGGGATAATTTTTTTAATTTATCTATAACCTGTATTTAAAATTCATTATATAAATATAACGATAAAATATTATTCGAACAGATTTAAATATCCAAGGTTCATTTAATATTTTCAGGAGAATTGAGTAGGGTTATAGACTCAAGTTTATCATGCAGTATATATTTAATATATATTGTAGTTGGTGATATAATTATAAATATTATTTATGGCATAATTTTAATGGATATAAATAAATATTTATAATTATTATATTGAGAATATCTATTACACAGGGGATGGGAACCCATATTGGGTATTATAGATATCCCCTATATAAGTAAGGGAGAGGCTCTCCCAATAAAACTATTCATGTGACAAATTTGAGAGCCTCTCTCTCCACCTAGATTCTAGAGATATATCCTCTCAAGAAAGAAAGAACTTCAAGATCATCCACATTGGATCGAAGTTTCTTGCCTTACAGTAATCACTACTTTGTTGAAGAGGTTTTTGTTGTACTCTGATCACACCCGGATTCCAATAAAAAACACACGTACAGATTCGAAAGGCATGTGTGGATGATCTAGTGGGCTTTGACTTCAGATTCTATAAGCAACAGTCCTTGGCAACCTGAGAAACAATTGCGCATGTCAGATCTGAACATGGTACATGTTCATTTTATATTTTTTTCCTCTGTCAAATCCATACATTGTCCGCATACCATACCGGGATAGCTCATTGGAGTCGATGTCTTAATGTTTCTTTGGTGATATGAAAATTTTTAATTTCGTGGCCCATCAGCTTTCGCTGCCCATCCCGGTACCTAACATTTGGCTCCTATAAACACTACCCAAATAAGTTAAAAACTACTCTATTTAAATCATATAATCCACCCATTGGGTATAAATCTAACCAACGAATCTCTTTCGTGAAAACCAAAAAAGGAGTTACCCAAAAAATATGTAACATTCTTCAATGATCACTTTTGTTTTATTTAATTATCCACCAATTAAATTATTCATATATCGATATTATATAATGAACTAAATGACTAAAATATTATCATATATTTTTATGAAAAGGGTATGTCAAATACCTTTACAAACATTCATAAAATTTTTTACACAACCATCATTCCTATGTATGAAAAACTACCACCACACAAACCAATGTCATCTATTCTTCCATTACCACCTTTTTAGGCAAGAAATAAAGATGGTATTACTATTTATATATGAAATATATTATAATTATGATTTATTTATACTTATTTTATTATTATATAACACAAAACTTCATGATTCCTATTTTGTGGGAATATGGAAACTTCGTGTGTGGACGTGCGGACTTCCTCCTCCTCAGAGCAATGTGATTCGTTCACACTTTAAATGGAATGTATTAAAGATGGTTTTACTAAAAATATATGATATATATGAAATAATTATTATAATGTAATAATATATATATCATTTACTTTTAATGTTTTAATATTATGAGGAAATTGAAATAATGTTAATACATACGTACGGCCTACCATCTCTATGAATGGTGTATTTCATTTCATATTTATCTGTTTTATATAATATTATATATACTTACATAATGAATATATATGATATTTAAAAAAAACTAAATTATTGAAATAACTATATCATGACTTAAATTATTGGATCAATGATAAAAAGTTAGATCATATAGGAAAAACAAAGAGGATGTTACCTAAAACATAACATTAACCTGGAATTGTTAATAAATATGTAATATAATTTCATAATAAAATAATATTAGATATTAGATATAATAATATGGTTCTTTGGTAGATTTATAATAAAAAAATATTTATTATACCAAAATTTTGAATGTACATGATGAAATTCCAGACTTATGGTAAGGGTTTTCACATCTAACTTTTGTATGCATGATATATTCTATATTCACCACTTATTCTTGTTTTGTGGTGTATAAAATTCCCTGTGAGAAATTATAACTTGAATTTACTTTACTTCATGATATTAATTGTTTCAACTTATGTTATAATTATATGGATCTCATGATTCAAATGTTAATAAAGTAGTAAGGGGATTTTTTGTAATAACCCAGGTATTTATTGAATAATTTGTTTATTAGTATTCTTGATTTAAATAGTAAGTCTTAAAATAAATAATCTATTATATGGTTATTTTTTAAAATAATTAAATTTTCAAATATAGAATTATTATTTTACCAAACTAATTTCATTTTTGAATTCTGAATGTTGAAAATATCTTGGTCTGATTTTTTAAGAACTTTCTGAAAATGTTTAATTTCCAATGAAAAGTAAAGAGTATAGTTTTTTTAAAATATTGTATTTGTTTATGAAATCATGAAGACTTAATTTTCATATAAAATTTATTAAATTTATTTAATAATTAAATACTGATATAATAAGAGTAATATTGTACAAAAATAACTTATTACATTAAAATTTTATTCAATTCAAGATAAGTACAAAAATTATTGTTAGTGATGATGTAGTGCCTACATAGCATTGGCAATGTCAAATTTCGTTCTTTTAAAATATTAATTGAGTGATAAAAATTACTTTCAAGACTCATTTATTTTTATTTTTTTCTTTTAATTTCAAATTTTATAGTTATATAACATTAATCATTCCCAAATTCATGTGCAATGCTTGCACCGGGAAAGAAAAAAAATAAAAAATTTAAGATGTTATCTTAAAAAGTATTTGAGTGAATATAAAAAATGAATGAATCTATAATTTTATTTGGAAATTTATTAACTTTTTTATGATAATAATTTATTTTTATTTTTTAAATGTGAAATAGTTAACATTAATGTCTGTGCAATGTTGATGTAGTTCTTGTACAAGCATAAGAAACATGAATAAAATGTTTTTATTGAAATTATATGAATTATTAAATCACATAGATTATGTAAATTACATTTTATATAATAAATTATAGACAATTATCTAAATTTTTTTAGATATGGGACATTTTGGACTGACATGGATAACATTAGTTTATTTATATATTTTTATTAAAAATAAATAAATATTGTTCACACTATAATGTTAATTAATTATAATATTTTAATATGAGGTTTTCCAGAAGAGTTTTTAGAAAAATGATATTTATTAGAAACATAATAAAATTATCTATTTTATAGAATTTAATTTTTAATTTTTAGGTAATAAATAGTTACCTTAATTCCTTGAACAATTATGATGGAGTGAATACTTACATAAGGAATATATCAAATTAGTGACTTTGAAAATTGCAAAATAAATATACTTTGATATTTAAAATCCAATTAACAATTTATATAGTTAACTATAATATGTATAATATAAAATAAAATTATAATTTGAATTGGATTCTTTTTTTATGTGTTTAATGTCATTATTGTGAATAGAATTTAATTTGAAAAAATATATTTTTTCATGATTAAAATACTTTATTAAAATATTTAACAATAAAAATTTTCATCAACCAGGCTGGGTCGCCATCCGACCCGGCACCCGACCCGGTCTGCGGCAAGGCCCGAAGGGAGTTCCTGATCCCCACGGGCTGGCACAAGTGCCTAAGTATCAAATCTATCACAAGGGAATGATTTACCTGAAATATTATAAACAAATAAACTGACAAGATAAATAAATTAAAACTGGAAACAGGCAACCACATGAACCTTATACTAAAACAGGTTTAAGTCTACAACTCAATCCAATTAATAAAAAGAAAAGACAACATCATAAATTAAAACAATGACTCAAACCTCCTGGAAAAGGGGAGACCACATCAACACCACTCTGAAAGAGGATACCAACTAGAACAAGAACCGTCATCGTTGAGTTCAACGCATCAACCTAGAACACAAAAAAAACAGAGTCTACACACACCCAAAGGTGTATGTAGGGTGTGAGCCAAAATATCATTAGGACGTTACCCAATAAAAAGGTTCCAAGAAAAATTATTAAATGGAAACAACATTTTCAATTTTAATTAAAGCAGAAAAATGAATATTGAAACAGTTTCAAGGAAAACGGGACTAAGGAAAAATAGTTTCAAATGGAACAACATAAATTAAAACACACACACCCTTACTTTTTTTTTTGAAATAACCAATATGTCACATCGACGAGCATAATGTAACCAATGAGAAATAATATGGGAGAGTCTGCATGGGTATCAGTTAGCTTGGGTCCCTAGAACATCGTGTCTCGGTGAAACGTTGAATAGAAGGCCACGACCCTCATAAAATGTGGCATAGAAGGCCACTACCCTACGAAAACGTGGATTAGAAGGCCAAGACCCTAAGAAATGTATGTATTTAGTTAGTGTTGCAATCATCAATCCTTCCATGGAAACTGGGTCGAGTCACCTCTAGAACACTAGCTCACTAGTCTAGTCTACCCTCCTAGCTACTCGGGCTTCCTGGTTTGTGCTCAAACAAGTTTCAAGTTAATGTTACATGTCACACTAATAAATAAAAGCCAAACAGGGTACTTACACACACAAAAATCACAGCTTGAACACCCAAACCTGCTTTTAAAACCATACCCACATCAAAATCTTTTCAAAACATAATCTACATAGGTTACATACTAAATTATACCAATTTCCGCAATAAAAAAACACTTATCATTAAACAAACCACCACTTGTACATATAAATACCATTTTGAAATAAGATGCACATTAAAACATTTTTTTAAAAATGTTTCACTCTATGGTCATGATTGAATAAACCATTTCAAAAGCTCATAAAACAATAGCAATAGTGTCACATGGCTTTACACACACTCAAGTAACCATTTCCATATTCAAAACACATTATAACATCACATGCACTCAAATACCATTTTAAAGTCTAACCTACACCACACCAACAGTTTTATGGAAGACTTTACACCATATGTCAAACACCTTTTCACAAATCACCTAATTAAATAAGCCAAAAATAAAAGTATACAAAATAGTTTAAAAGAAATCACTTGGCGTTACCAACTAAACCCGCACCAAAACTTCTTTGTCAACCAGACACACACTATGCCATGACAAATATATATTTCTCACCACTTGAACAAGTCAATAATCTCACCGCACAATAAAAAAACCCCAAAAACTAAATAGATATGAGTTTTTAAGAAGAAAGAGCACACATAAAATAGACTTTCTATTAAACATTTCAAATGCATCTCAAACATCAAAGAAAAACAACTCCGCAATACAAAAATCAACTAAATGATATACTAAACAAACTAAACATGCAAATTAATTTATCAAATAATAACTTAGGCATGGAACCACCTACCTCGACGTTGAACCCCGAAAATTGTTGTGAAATCTTCAAATTCTAGTGTGGAACCTCAATCACATGATGTTTTCACCCAAAACAACCTAGCACAAACTCAACAACATGAATTTGAACCCAAAAACTTCAAATTAAAACCCCAAAATAGAACTCATACCCAATGAAAAAAAAACTCAAAGAAGATGAAGAAGCACTTATCAAGAGGGGGGAATGCGTGCAGAAGGAGGGCAATGTGCTAGAGGTATCATCGTGGTGTTATCGGCCAACAAGGGCAGGTCGTGGCTGGCGGGTGGTCTAGGGTTGATAGGGTCACAGCGCAAGGGGGGAGGTGAGTGGGTGAGTGGGCTAGCCGGGGAGGGTTGGCTAAGGAGGTTGTCCATGAGGGTGGTGAGCAGTGCGATGGGAAGAAGGTGTCTGGGGGAGATTCAGTGCGGGTCGTCACAGCAAGAGGCCAGGGAATAAAGGGATGTCTTTTCGAGCTGTCCGGAAAACCAGGGCATTTTTAGAAGCATGGAGGCTAGCCAGGAGCTGGGTGTTGCGACGAGGGACGGCTGAGAGAAATCAGGTGGCGATGCAAGATGGGGCAGTGTGAGCAGCAGGGGTGCAGTGACCGGCCGAACTGAGAAGACTCCATGGGAGACGAGGGACTGGGAAAGGGGTGGCGAGTACGGTGCGCATAGGCTATGGGGGAGAAGGGGGGTGTGGCCCAAAAAAAAGAAGAAACTCTAACACCACTAGGAAAGAGAGAGGATAAAAACAAGAATAAAATAGAAATGAGACTAAAATAAAACTAGTAATAATTATAAACTAAATTTAGAATAATAATTATAATAATAAATAAAATGATAACACTCAATTGATGATAATAAAATAAAATAAACAAATTATAACTATGATAATAATGATAATAATAATAATGAAAACATCCTAAAATAATAATAACGTTATTATTATTATCATAAAAACAATTCCTTAAAGTAATTTAAACTTATTTACATTTTATTTCTGCATCAATATTCATTATTATTTCATTATCCTGTTATTTTTTTAACTAATTTTAAAATTCGGGCAGAGCACGCAGTCTCAGAACCGTGCCATGCCTCTGTGTTCGGTGACGCAAAACTCAAAACACTCATAATAATAATAATAATAATAATAATAATAATAACAAACTAAAATATGAGGAATGGTATCAATAAAAATAAGAATAAAAAAACTCAATTAATAGTATTAAAATAAAATAAAACGACATATCAATAATGATAATAATAATTATTATTATATCCCTGAATAAAATTATTATTATTATATTAAAAAAACTCTTATTCCATTTGGTTTTTATTTCATCACACTATTAATTATATTGCTATATTATTAAACCATTTTATTTAATTAATTGACCATCAAGAATGGTGCGTGGTGAACCAGGAAACCTAGGCGAGGTCGCACACCTTCTACCGCATTGCGCTAGACATAGTCAAGGCCAAAATATATGGTTTAAAAAAAGTATTCTGAAATTTTAAGTCGGGACTTGACCGAAACTACCCGATTCCAAATAAAAATAAAAACATAAATAGTTTAAACACGATGGGTGTGATAATTCTCCCCACCGTAAAGCTTTCTGTACCTGGAAAGCCAAAACTATGGCTGAGACCCAAATTAGGAAACAACACCCCCTTAAGGTTCAAGAGGATCCCTATGAAAACAAGCAGAAAGAGGAAAACACATCGTGATCAAAAAAAGGTGACTTATAGACAGTTTTAAGAAGCTCGTAAATAGAATTTCCGATATGTGTTGCCCACCACAAGGATCTAGAACGCCTCTTGTTGACTGATCAAGGATGGGAACTCTCACACCCACAGAATCCAACTTCACAAGCCAAAACATCCCAAGAACCATTGAAATGAAAACTACATCATTTGTATCGAAAGAACAAATGAGAGAAACCACGACCCAGAAGAACCCTGATCACCTATCGCCAAATCATCTTCAGATACAGAACCAAAGGTCAACGTGGGGAAGCCTGAGGGGCTCCCCACCATTAAGAACCTACTAACCCCCAAGACGAGACTGGAAAACCGACACGGGGAGGTTCGAGCGGACTCCCCGCCATCAAAAAAAATCCCAGCACCGATTCATTCTAGAGACATTCGTGTGAGACCCAATGTAGGTCACCCCACCATTAGAACTAATAGAAGGTATAGAACTTTGAAAATCTCTTAATGGTGACCAAGCACCCCACCACAAGGGGCAGAGAGGGAGGGACCTGATCACCAGGGTGTCAAAAGCATGACCCAAGAAAAACCCGCATTTCCACATTCCTGGATGAGCATTATTCAAATTTTAGAACAATTTACCCAACAGACTCCCATAAAGAACAATAAAGTGATTACAACCAGTGGGATGGAACCCCCAAGACTTTAAGGTGATGAGACGAACGCGCCTCCACATGGTCACGAAAACCTTATGCAACTAGACGGTTCCTTCAGAGAGGAACAACCATAGAAACAATTTAAACTACCTCTACTTTCAACACCGATGACAAAAATAAAATTGGGGTCCTATACACTCTCGGGGTTCCTGACCATGCACCAGCTTCACCCCGAGGCCTATGGCTGGAGCCTTGATGTTTGAAGCATCTCCTACCTCACAGTCAGGTATTGAAGACTCCTGAACGAAGCTTCACCTTTTAGTGTCACACCCAACCACACTACAACCATCTCAACATCAGCAAACACAACACATTAAGATATTCAACTAATCATGAACGGAACATTCACCAACACAAGAGCTAAAATGGTGCATGTTCATCACCCTTTGTCACACTAAATGAGAACTCGACACCACAAATTGCCACCTGAACATGAAAATTTCTATAGAGAGGAACATTAAATGGAGAGGGACTTCAAACTGAGTCTTAAACAACATGTGATTCTTGAAATCAATTGTAGCATCCCCATGTGATTGGGTCTGCGACACTAGTGGCCTAACATAGACCCTTTCTTAAACGAAACCAACGAAGGACCAAAGGTCATTTAAAATAGTGGCCCACACCGACCACTCCAGGCTGCTTCCACCTTTCCCCACTAGAATCTCCTTCACCGTCTCTAAACATAACTTTCACATTAATGAGGTCAAACTTTACCCTTGACAATCAAAGAGAACTCACACTGCAAGACGTCACCAAACATGACCCTTGCAGCCGATGAAAATACTACAAAGCCCGTCAAGACAGT
This sequence comes from Viscum album, assembly GCA_963277665.1. Classification (NCBI taxonomy): domain Eukaryota; kingdom Viridiplantae; phylum Streptophyta; class Magnoliopsida; order Santalales; family Viscaceae; genus Viscum; species Viscum album. The sequence continues at coordinate 1,144,999,328 of OY728121.1, read as the reverse complement.
AGTCAACATTGATAATTCTAAACCGTCTTCACTCTTCCCCACTAGAATTCTTTTTACCGATTCCAGGGGGGACCTTTAGACACAACGGCGTCAAACTTCATACCCGACGACTCAGACAACTCAAAGAAAAAAAAACTCTTATCAATTTCCCTCGCGTATGTCATCCCGCTGCGAGAGGATCTGCTCAAATGAAAAGGAAATGGAACAGACTTGGAAATACCACTCAAAAGGGAGAGTCCTCACTTTAATCAACTAAAGGGTTGTCCAACGACAAATTGCATGTGGCATCACTTCAACCACATGTTAAGACTTTATAGGGACGTGCACTAGTTAAGAAATAAAACCATGGACCCAACCAAATTGGTCCAATGGTCAAGACATACTACAAGCGAACACTAAATGTGTTGGGGAACCCACTTCGAGGGCTTCCCAAGGCACTTTTCAAAATAATTCACTAACCACATGTTTGCACTCCAACTTACAAATAAGAATTCAAACTCAAGACACTAATTAGTTAAAAAGGATTCTCAACTCGAAATCCCTAACACAAAACATTTCCTAAACACAAGGACACACCACGTAATCACCGGTGATTTAAAACACCAATTTTCTTTAAACCAAAATTTTTGAAAATAAGCAAAACTTGTGGGTTGCAGAAACACCAATGCTGTCCCATTGGCCTCGCACATGCATTTTCCCATCCCACACTGGCACTAACCTCATACCCATCTAGGCACTCATCCACTCGTGCCATTAACCATTTCCCTTATCGTATACACTCATGCATGTGGTTGCCCATGATATAGCTAAGGATCAATACCAAACCATTCCATTTTTCAAAACCAAAAAATCCAACCCACACTTTTCAACCCTCATACATCATTTTCTTTTTAGAGTGCTTTATTTCAAAACATTTTACAAAACATTTTCCAAGACCAAATCATTTTTACTTAAAAAACCAAATTTCCACAATTTCAAAACAATAAAATGAGGAACGATGTAAGAGGACACTAGTGTAAGTGGGTGACTGAAACACATGGTTCGTGGCCATGCGCCAATCACACCACCGCCATAGAGAGTATTCTAGGACAGTGTCCCCGGCTCCACATGGCTTGCCAGACCCTATGATATCATTGTGACCACTAACCCTACTCCCTTTTCATTTTCCCTAGACAAGATTAACTGCAAGGACCAAAGACTCAAGCAACCCTCAACATACTTTGGTAACTCGAGTCCCACCACGAGGTGTGCTGGTCATGTACCTTACTCGTAGTCAAGACGTCGGGTTCCAAAAACCTTAACTCCAGTCTACCGGGACTCTATCCCAAAGGAACACGACCCAAGAGAGAAAACTTTCCCCCCTCAAATACCATTTTCTCATGAACTAGGTCGGGTCGCCATCCGACCCGGTGCCCGACCCGGTCCTTGGAAAGGCCCTAAGTGCATTACCAATCTCCACGGACTGGCACAATTTCCCGAGTATCAAATCTAACCCAAGGGAACTATTTACCTGAAATATTATACAGAAAACAACTGACGAGATAAATAAACAAAAAATGGAAATAGGAAACCACATGATCCTTATACTAAAACAGGTTTAAGTCTACAACTCAATCCAATAAGTAAAAAGAAAAGGCAACGGTAGAGTTTAAAACACTGACTCCAAACTCCCGGAAAAGGAGAGACCACATCAACAACACTCTGAAAGAGGAGACCAACTGCAACAAGAACCATCGTCGCTGATTTCAATGCATCGACCTGGAACACAAAAGAAACAGAGTCTATATACAGCCAAAGGTGTATATAGGGTGTGATCCAAATTCCCAATAAGACATCACCCAATAAAAAGGTTCCACACAAAATTATTAAATGAAAAATACATTTTCAATTTTAATGAAAGTAAAAAAATGAATGTTGAAATAGTTTCAAAGAAAACTCTATAAAGGAAAAACAGTTTCAAATGGAACAACTAAAATTAAAACACAAACACCCTTACCTTTTTTTCAAAATAACCAATATTTCACACCGATAAGCATAAAGTAATAAATGACCACTAATATGGGAGAGGCCGCATGGGTATCATCTATCTTGGGTCCCTAGAACATCGTATCTCGGTGAAACGTGGCTTTGAAGGACATGAACCTCAGAATACGTGGCTTAGAAGGCCACGACCCTTAGAAAATGTGGCTTAGAAGGCCATGACCCTCAAAATGTCATCTGTTTAGTTAGTGTTGCAATTGTCTATCCTACCAGTAAAACCGGGTCAAGTCACCTCTGGAACACTAGCTCACTAGTCTAGTTTACACTCCTAGCTACTTGGGATTCCCGGTTTGTGCTCAAAAAAGTTTCAAGTTAATGTCACATGTAACACTAATACATAAAATACAAATAGTGTACTTACACATTCAAAAATCATAGTTTGAACACCCAAACCCACTTTTAAAACCATACACATGTCAAAATCTTTTCAAAACATAATCTGCATAGGTTACATAATAAATTAAACCAATTTCCGTAATAAAAAACACTTATCATTAAACAAACCACCACTTACAAATATAAATACCATTTTGAAATAAGACACACATTAAAAAAATAAAAACGTTTCACACCATGGTCATGATTGAATAAACCATTTCAAAAGCTCATAAAACAATAACAATAGTGTCGCATGGCTTTACACACATTGAAGTAGCCATTTCCCCATTCAAAACACATTATAACATCACAATCACTCAAATACCATTTTAAAGTGTGACCTGCACCACACCAATAGTTTGATGGAAGATCTTACACTATATGTCAAACACCTTTGCACAAATCACCAAATTAAATAAGCCAAAAATAAAATTTTACAAAATAGTTTAAATAAAATCACTTGGTGTTATTGACTAAACCCGCACCAAAACTTCTTTTTCAACCAGACACACACTACGCCATGACAAATATATATTTTTTACCACTTGAACAAGTTAATAATCTAACCGCACAACAAAAAAACACCAACAACTAAATAGATATGAGTTTTTAAGCAAAAAGAGCACACATAAAATAGGCATGCTATTAACCATTTCAAATGCATCTCAAAAATAAATGAAAAACAACTTCACAACACACAAATCAACTAAATGATATACTAAACAAACTAAACTTGAAAATTAATTTATCAAATAATAACTTAGGCGTGGAACCACCTACCTCGACGTCAAACCCTAAAAATTGATGTGAAATCTTGAAATTCTAGTGTGGAACCTCAATCGCGTGACGTTTTCACCCCAAGAAACTTAGAGTAAACTCAAGAACATGAATTCGAACCCAAAAACATCAAATTAAAACCCCAAAATAGAACTCATACCCACTGAAAAAAAACTCAAAGAAGATGAAGAAGCAATTATCACGAGGGGGCAGCGCGTGCGGAAGGAGGGCAATGCGCTGGAGGTATCGTCGAGGTGTTGTCAGCCAGCAAGGGGATGTCATGGATGGCGGGTGGTCCGAGGTTTGTTGGGTCATAGTGCAAGGGAGGAGGCGAGTGGGTGAGTGGGATGGCCGGGGAGGGTTGTCTAAGGAGGTTGTCCATGAGGGTGGTGAGCAGTGCGACAAGAAGAAGGGGTCTAGGGGGAAGTCAGTGCGGGTCGACACAGCAAGAGGATAGGGAATAAGGGGGTTCCGTTTCGAGCTAGCCGGAAAACCAGGGCGTGCCTCGAAGCATGGAGGACACCTTAGATCTGGGTGGTGTGATGAAGGATGGCTGAGAGAAAACAGGTGCCAATGAAAGCCAAGGCAGCGTGAGTAGCAGGGGTGCAGCGACCGGCCGAACTGGGAAGACGCCATGGGAGACGAGGGACCGGGAAAGGGGTGGGGAGTGCGGTGCGTAGAGGCTACGGGGGAGAAGGGGGTGCGTCCCAAAAAAAATAATAAACCCTAACACCACTAGTAAATAGAGAGGAAAAAAACAAAAATAAAATAGAAATGAGACTAAAATAAAACTGGTAATAATTATAAACTAAAATTAGAACAATAAGAATAATAAATAAATAAAATGATAAAACAGATTTGATGACAATAAAATGAAATAAAAATTTATAACTATGATAATAATGATGATAATAATAATAATAATAACATACTAAAATAATAATAATGTTATTATTATTATCATGAAAAAAAATACTTAAAGTATGCTAAACTTATTTTCATTTAATTTCTACATAAATATTCATTGTTATTTCATTATCCTGTTATGTTTTTAACTAATTTTGAAAGTCGACTAGACCATGCGGTCTCAAAATAGTGCCCTTCCCATTCGTCCAGTGATGCAAAACTCCAAACAATCATAATAATATTAATTATAATAATAAGAAGAAGAAGAAACTAAAATATGAAGAATGGTGTCAACAATAATAAGAATAATAAAACTCAATTAATAGTATTCAAATAAAATAAAACGACATATCAATATTGATAATTATTATTATTATATCCCTGAATAACATTATTATTATTATCTTAAAAAAACTCTTATTTCATTTGGTTATTATTTTATCACGCTATTAATTCTATTGCTATATTATTAATCCATTTTATTTAATTAATTGACCATTGAGTAGGGTGCGCGGTGACCCGGGTGACCCAAGCGAGGTCGCACACCTTCAACTGCAGTGTTCTAGACATAGTCAAGGGAAAAACATTCAATTTAAAAAAAGAATTATGAAATTTTAAGTCATGACTTGACCCGAACTACCCGATGCCAAATAAAAATTAAATCATAAATAGTTTAAACACGACTGGTGTGATAAAAAAATAATGAAAAAAGTCCAAAAAATATTATATTACTTCTCAAATGGTATATAATAAGATTTTTAGGAAATTTTTTATATCTTTAACCCTATAATGAATTTATTATATTTTAATAACTTGAGTAATTCCTATGTTACCCATCACAGAAATTAAAAAATCAGGCTCCCTCCATCACAAATTTTCATCACACAAATCCTTATTGCATGACTAACATCTAAAAAATTAACTCCCCATATATCTTTCAACATTCTTTATCTTGTATTATAATAAAAATGCCACTCCTGAGAGCCTTAAGGAGGCTCTCAAAGAGAAATTTTCAGGCAGTAAAATTCATTTTTCATATCTTCTAATTTTTTTTTATTAATACCTTATCCCCACTTCTTGTCTAATGCTTCATGAAAACTCCATTTTCACTCATATATATATATATATACTGTATTTTTGTTTTTTATGGTATATTTTTTATAAAATCCCATCTTCTCCTTTCACTCATAAATAACAAAACCGTTTTCCATGGTGTGTCAAATCATTGTCATCATAGACGATGATTTTTCATTTCCATTTTACCGAAATCATGGATTCTTTATATTAACATGTAATTTTTTAAAATTACCTAAATATATATATTCTGTCGCTTCTATATTATTATTTATTTTTAAATGAAATTCCATAATAAACTAGCATAGGAAAAAATGAAAATAACGCACTTAAAACAAAGGAAATTACAAAATATTGTTAATAAATGGTGCAAATGTTATAAAAAGATCATATAATGAATTATAAACATGACTATAATTCTGTAATAAATTAATTACACTCTTAAAACTATTATAGCTGAGTTTTTGACACTTTTTAAGGATGTTTAACCATAGTTAAAGTACTCTTTAACTAAAACATTCTTCTAAATTTTTTAATTAATTATTCATCTAAGTCGTTCTATTTTATGATTATGTCCTCAAAATGGTTTTTATGAATGAATCTATAAGGATATTAATGATTTAATTTATTTTATGTGTTTTTAAAATTGATCTTTTTTATGTGTTAGATAATGGAATATCCTTTTAAAATCCTTTTAAAATGTCTCCTTTTTATAATTTAAAAAAAGATAGTTTTTATATAGTATAGGTAGTTTAACCCATTTTCATGGTACTTTGTTAGAGTAATGGTTAATTTATATGATTTAGTAGTAATTTTTTATTTATATTATTTCATTTTTATAAGCTTGGATTTTATATTTTTTTTTAAAAAAGTAATTTTTACCAAAAAAAGGTTCGTTGATATGTAATTTGTTTTTCTAAGGGGGTTAAATGAGTTATAAATAGTTTCCTTCATGATATGTTCCTTGGAAATTGTTTATGTTTTTTTGATCTGATTATAGCTCGCGATATGACTGGTTAAGCCCCATTATAGATGATGATATGATGGTTTTATCCCCATTGTATCTCGAGATATGTTGGGTTGATCCCATTATAGCTCAAGATATGACAGGTGATCCCCATTATATCTCTCCAATACATTAGGTACACTAGAGATAGAACTTAACCAAATGGTTATTCCATGTGAAAGGGTGAATGTAAGATTCGTATGGAAAATATTTCCCAATGAAACAACATGATGTTCCATTGAATGCTTATGAGTTTTGGAGAATATGATTTTTAATGGGTTTTTATGTTTTCACTAGACTAATGGTTTTTCATTATTTATGTCCCATAATGATAATTTTGCGCACAATACATGTTTTTAAATTTTTTTCATAAGTTATAGGGTTGTGTAATAAAAATAAATATGTCAAGTTAAATGTTATGAACACTTTTTAAAAAATTCATGTTTTATTTAAAAAGATTTTAATTTTAAACAAATGGTTACTATTTTAATACTATCCTATTTGTATAAATATGGTTAGTTATGTTTGCATTGAGTACTAATTCTATAATGATATAAAACTGAAAATATCCCCAATGATAAATAAAGTAATTTTTTACTAAAACACAAGATTATGTAATGTGTTAAGGCTGAGTCCTTATAGTTGGTAGCATAAGATGGATTAAATAACCTTAGGGCTTATGATGATGTTAATATAATACCATAAATTTTTTTTAATTGATGGTTAATTTAAAATTATATAGAATTTAAATATTACCATGTTTATTTGAATAACATATTTCTGTTCATAATGGATTTCCACATAATAAATAGGTAATCTGAAGTAGGAATACACTAAGAGGCTGATATATTTCCAAATATGTAGCATAGAATGGTTGGAATTGGAACCAAGAAGTTTTTGACAGTAATGGATCAATTAACTCTGGTGATAAATTGTTGTGGTGTTCATGCTAGATAGTAACTTGATCCACCACAAGTAACATGCCTTTTGAGGAGAATTTTATAAGGAAATATCCTCCATCTTTTAGTGGGACTTCATATCCAGTTGTAGAAGAAGGATGGACCAATTATCTAGAAAAGATATTTGATGTCATGGGATGTTCATAACATCAAAAGGTTACCCTATTGTTTATAATTTTGAAGGTGAAGCTGGTCAATGGAGTTCTCTAGTAAAAATACTAGAGAAAAATATGATCTAGATAGTTTTAAATGGGATGATTTTAAGAGTATTTTTCAGAAAAAAAATATTTTTCTATAACTATTCGACTCCGAATAGAGAAACAATTCTTGGAACTTAGGTAGAAGGATGACAAATATCTGGCTATGTATAAAGAAACTTTTATAATAATTTCCATGTATGTACCAAATTTTACTATGTACCATCATATAAAATTAATAGATTTTACTTTGATTTGAAAACATTTTTGTGAAGATCTATGAATTCATAAGAGTTTTAAATATATGAGAATATTTTTTGTTATTTGTTGACTTGTATGTTTCTCATGATGAAAATAATAAGAAGTGGTGAGGTTTGTAGGCATTGGAGAAGAATTCATAAAATAAATTAATAGGTAAGAAAATCAATTTCCCTTATTCTCAAAAGTTTCGTAAAAATAATCTTTGAGAATATATTCTAAATTCAAGGAAGGGCTACTGATGTGGAATTTTTGGATACATGAATCATGAGTGGATGGAAAATGATGAGGGCAATGATGAGTGGTTGATGGTAAGATTCTTTAACTATAATAAATTGGGTCATTTTTCTAATGTGTGTCCATTGTTAGTCACTCAAGGGGGAATTCAACAAGATTAGAAGCAGGATGGGGTGGAGAAATCTTTTTCATCTACTTTAGTAGATATTGATTAATCAAAAAAAATTATCAGGTACATTTATTGTTTTTAATGATTTTTTCCATAGTATTCTTTGATTCGAGGTCTATACATTCCTTCATTTTTGAGAAATTTTCTACTAAATTTGAAATTCCACCTCAATAAATGAATCCAAAACTCGTGTTAAAAACACCTATAAAAAATATTGAGTAAAAAAGAACTTTTAATAATCTAAATTTATTTTTTTATGGAAATAATTAACCTACAATCCTTTTTTATCACCTCTAGTATAGTTTGATGTTTTTTAGGTGTGGACTAGATTTCTTTTTATAATTCTAAGATAGCTTATAGAGAAAAAGAACTTTCTTCCAAAAAAATTATTCATTTCAATACAAGAATGAACCCATACCATTGATAACATATCATGATTCTGAGAAACTGTTAAAATATTTAAATGATAGTTATCTTACAAATATTGTTGAAAATAATGGATCTATTCAGATTAAAGATGTGTTAGTGGTAAATTAGTATCATGATGTTTTTCTTAATGATTTTCTTAGTGTTGTTCTTGATCGAGAGGTTGTATTTACTATTGACTTCACCATGGTGTTCTCCTGTCATTTTTGTTAAAATAAAATATGGTTCAATGAGGATTGACATTGATTATATAGAATTGAATAATATCACTATTATGAACAGGTTCCATTTCATATATATATGATTTCTTTTATTTTCTCTAGGGAGAATATTGTTTTTCAAAAGTTGACCTGGGGTCGGGGTACCACCAGTTGAAAGTAAAGGAATAAAACAATCCAAAGTATGTGTTCTATACTATATTTGGGAATTTAGAATTTTTTTTATGTTTTTTGGGTTATCTAATATACGTAATGTATTCATCGATATTATGAATATAATATTTCATGAGTTCTTATATAATTATGTGATTGTGTTTATTGATGACATTCTAGTATATTCTAAATGATAATATGATCATGAAAAACATATAAGGTTTCTTTTGAAAACCTAAAATAAAAATAAATTGGATGGAAAATTCAGCATGTTTTCATTTTAGTTGTGAAATTATTTTTCCTCGGTTGCATTGTTTTAAAAGATGGCATAACTATATATCTTTCTAAATCAATTGTTTTTTATGAATGGAAAAGGACCAAAAATATAACTTAGATACATAGTTTTCTCAGTTTAGAGGGATATTACTAGATTTTGGTTGGAAACTTATCACAGTTATCTATCCCACTGACAAAGTTACCATGAAAAGGTATAAAGTTAATCTAGACAAAACAATTTGATGATTGTTTTTAGGAATTAAAAACAATATTGGTGAATGAACCAGTCCTAACCTTTGCCTTCTAGAAGTGGTGAATTTTTCATCTATAGTGATGATTCATTTAAAGGAATTTGTTTTTTCCTAATGTATAATGATCTTGTAATTACTTAAGATTCATTTCATTTGAAACCTCATGAGTTAAATTACCCTACATGTGATTTTAAATTAGTTGTTGTTTTTTTTGAATTAAAAATTTGGAGATATCATTTTTATGGTGTAAAATGTGAAAGATATACTGACCATAAAAGTATGATGTAAATCTTTAATAATAAATAATTAAACATGAGACAGATAAGGTGGATATAACTAATCAAGGATTTTTTTTCATGATCAATTACCATGTAGAAAAATAAAACTGACTAGTTGAAGCATTGAGTCATAAAAGTAATTCTAAATTAACCATGATACGTTTAGAACATGGGCCTTTGGTAAATTTTTTGATGAATTTTGGATTGAAAGTTATTAGTAAAGGAAATTCATCTATTTTCTTTCTGCTGTTAGTACAGTCATCTCTATCAGACAAAATACGGAATTCTTATAAGGATGATCATGAGCTGCATAAAAAGTTATAATTGGTTCAAAATGGTATGTTTTAAATGATTAACAACGATAAAGATTTTTGATTTTAGGTTTTTGAAGATATTTTGGGGTTTTTTTATTCTCATATGAAAAAATATCTATTATGTGAAGTCACAGTTCTCCATTTTCATCTCATCCTAGCAGCATAAAGATGCACAGAGACCTTTGAGAGTATTATTGGTTGGATGGGGTGAAATGATATATTTCTGATTTTACCAAGAAATTTTTGACATGTAAATAATTTAAAGAAGAATGATATTTATGCAAAGGGATGCTTCATCCATTTCTAGTTCTAGAGTTTAAATTGAAAAATATATTCATGGATTTTTGGGTCAGACTACCAAAGAATTCCTTCGGTAGTAATGCAATATGGGTTATTATTGATCTTCAGACTAAATATTCTCATTTTATTTCTATTTGAGAGACCCTATCTCGAGATCAACATTATCAACTATATCTAAATAGATATCCAAGTTATATGGAGTGCTCTCTCTCAATCATATCGGATCTAGATCCCAGGTTCCCTTATATCTTTTGGAATGGCCTTCATGAGTCATTGGGATCTGAAATAAATTCCAGTACATCCTTTAATCCTCAATATGATGGACATTTATAATGAAAAATTCATACATTGGAGGAAATTATTCGATATTTTTCAATGAATTACCTAGGAAGTTAGGATTAGCATCACTATTTGGTTAAGTTTTCTTATAATAAAAATTTTTATATGCTATATATATGGAACCTTATAATGTATTATATATAAAGTGATGAAAAACTCCAGTATTTTGGGATGAATTCATGTAAAGGATGTTTATGGTACTAGAATTGATAGAGGAAGTGGAATATAATTTTTAGTTGAATCGGTGAAAAATGAGGATATCTCAAATCAGGAAGAAACTTTTTGCAGATAATAGGTGTAAATACCTTCCTTTCGAGGTTTTTGATCATGTATTTACAAAGGTTTATATAAGGAAAATTATTGTTTTTTGTAAGAAATAAAATTTAATTCCACGGTTTATTGTACCATGTGAAATTCAAGAGAAATTAGGACAGATAACCTACTGAATTTCTTTGCCTCTGAGTTTATCTCAGGTACACAATGTTTTTTTATTTTTTTATGTTGAGAGGTAATTTTCAAGATCTATATCATGTTTGGAGCCCAATATTTGTTCAACTAGAATAGAAAATTTCTTATGAAGAGAAAATGGTTCATGTTCTTAATAATAGAGATCGTGTTTTGTCGAACAATGTAATTTACCAAGTTAAGGTTTCGTAGAGAAAGAACATTGTAGAATAAGCAATATGGGAATCTTAAAATAATATAAAGGAAAATTATACACACATTTCTAATAAGTGAACAAAAATTGTGAAAATTAAATTTCAAAAATGGGGATAATGTAACAACACAAGTATCTAAAGATTAATTTTTCTATTAGTATTCTTGATTTAAATAGTAATTCTTAAAATAAATATTTTATTATATAGTTATGTATTTTAAAGTATTAATTTTTCAATTTTATAACTCTTATTTGAAAAAAATCATTTTTTAATTCATATTATTTAAATTATCTTGGTCTTAGTTTTTTGGAATTTTCTGGAAGAGTTTAATTTTTTTTTAATATTAAAAAATTCAATTTTTTTTAAATGTGGTATTTTATATGACATCATGAAGATATAATTTTGATATAAAATTTATTACATCTATTTAATAATTATATAATTATATTATAAGTGGAATATTTTATAGAAATATCATATAACATGAAAATTTAATTTTATTCATGATAAATATAAAGATTATTGTTCGTGCCAACGCAGTGCCTACATAGTAACGAAAGTGCCAAATTTGATTCATTTTAAATAATAATTGTGTGATAAAAATTATTTAAGGGAAAAATTTAGTAAATATTATGTATTATTGAATTTTTGGATGCTAATTTCAAATTGTATAGTTATATAACACTAATCTAACCCAAAATCAAGTGCAATGCTTGCATAGGGTATGAAAAAAAATTAAGAAGTTATCTTAATATATATTTTATAGAATTGAAATAATGAATTAATCTCTAATTTTATTTTGAACATAATTAATTTTTTTATGAAATTAATTTGTATTTAATTTTTATATATGGAATGATTAACATTAATTCTTGTTCAATGCTGATGCATTGCTTGTACAAGTATTTGAAAAATTAAAAAAATTGTTTTTATTTAAATTATAAGAAATATTAAATGACAAAAAATTTGGATAAATATTGTTAAATAAGAATGTGTAGATAGCTAACTCAATTTGATTCTAATTTGGGACATTTTAGACCCTCATAAATCACATTATTCCATTTTTATTATTTTATTAAAATGAAAGACAACTTGTTCACACTATAATGTTCAATAAGCATAATATTTTAATATTAGGTTTTATTAGAGTGTTTTAAAATATATATATATATAAATATAATAAAATTATATTTTTCATTGAATTTTATTTTTATTTTTTAGGTAATAAATAATTACTTTACTAGCTTGAATAATTATGATGTAGCAAATATTTAATTAGCGAATAATTCAAATTAATGATTTTCAAAATAGTAATATAAATATAATTTATCATTTATAATTAAATTATAAATTTATATAGGTAATTTAAATATGTATAAGTTATAATAATAAATTTAATTCGAACTGAAATCTTGTTTTAAGTTGTTAAAGACATGATTGTGAATAGTTTTTATTTTTAAAAAATAATTTTTTCATAAATAAAATCTTTTATTAAATTACTTAAAAATAAAAAATAACAATAAAAAAGGACAAAAATGTTATATCCCATATAAAATAAGATATCCTTTTATATTTAGGACTTTTTCTAGTATTAAACACAATGATAAATATTATTATAGTTTAATAATTTGATTAATTCATATGTTGCCCCTCACCTCAATTTTTTAAAGAGGCTCACCCCTTTATAAAATTTCATCACCTTAAGCCTTATTTATTGGATAAAATATGAAAAATTCCCCCATCCCCATCCCTTGAAACATTATTGAGATTATTTCCTCACAAAAATACCACTACAATTATCCTTAATGAGGTTATAAATGAGGAATTTTCTAGAAATTAGATTCATTTTTCTTCTATTTTTAATTATTGTTCATTTCTACCTTATACCCACCACTTATCCTATGTTTCATGAGAACTTAATTATCAAATATATAATGGAATTTTGTTTTATCTATGGTATATGCATCATAAAATTTATATTCTTCTCCCTTTACTGTTAAATAATGAAATCATCATTTGTGGTGCATTAATTCATCACCTTCATGGATAATGATTTTTCATTTCCCTCATACCGAAATCATAAAAAGTTTAAATTCACATAATTTTTTTTAAAATGACCTATATTTAAATATGTTATCATTTATAGAGTATTATTTCTTTTTAAAAGTAATTCCATAATAAACTGACAATCAAAACCATGAAAATAACGCACCTAAAACATTGGAAATAAAAAAATATTATTAAGAAATGGAAAATTTTATTATAAGAATATCATGTAAGGTATTATAAACATTATTAAATTTTTATAATAAATTAATAACACTCTTGAAACTATTATAAAGGAGTTTCAAAACTATTTAAGGAATGTGAAGCTGAGGTAAGGGAAACTTTAACTAAAACAGTTTTTTAAACTGTTTTAAAGATTTATTCTTCTAAATCTTTCGATTTTATGCTTATGTCTTCAAATGGATTTTATGAAGGTATATATATGTTTATTAATGATTTAATTTTGTTTTTTTTATAATTTTTGTTTTTTAAACCTTATGTAAGGGACTTTACTTTTAAAATCATTTTAACATGTCTCTTTTTCATGATTCAAAAAAAAATTGTTTTTGTACATTATGAGAAGTTTGTCTAATTTTCATGATTACTTATTACTAGATTGATTCATTTATAATAATTCATATATATTTCTAAATTATAGTATTTTATTATTATGTGTGATATTTTTATAGTTTTTCTAAAAAAATATTTTTACAAAAAAATGTATTTTGATATGTTAATATGTTTGATCATGGTTTCAAATGAGTTATCAGGAGTTTTCTTCCTGATATATTCTAGGGAGATTTTATATGTTGGTTAAAGACCATTATAGTCCAATATATTATGGGTTTATCCCCATTATATCTAAAGATATGATGGGTTGAGCCCCATTATAGCTGAAGATATGTTGTGTTGATCTAATTCATACTCAAGATACGATGACTGAGCCTCATTATAGCTCTTTAATACAATGGGTACTATAAATATGGAAGTTCAATGAATTTTTATTCCATGTGTAAGGGTGAATTTAAGTGTGAAATGTTAAATATGTCCCATTTAAATAACATGGTGATTCTTTGCATTCTTATGTACTTTCAAGAAAATGGTTTTTAATGGGTTTTATTGTATTCACTAGACTAACAGTTTTTATTTCATTAAGTACCTTTCTATGTTTTGGTTCCTATCCCATGTTCTTAAACATTTTTGACATTTTATAAGGATTTATATGATAAATAATGAAGTTATCTTAAATATTATTAGGATATTTAAAATAAATAATGTTTATTTAAAAGATTTTATATCTGAAAAAATGGATGTTGTTTTAGTAGTATCATATTTGTTTAAATATGGGTTTTTCATGTATGAATTTTGTTCGAATTCTATAAATATATAAACCTAGAAATATCCTCAATTTTAAAGGAAGTAAATTTTTTACTACAACTCAAGATTATTTAATGTTTTAATGTTGGTTCCTTATATTTCTTGTATCACTTTTAGTTCTATGACACCCATACCTTTTTCACCACTCATTTATTTTTGTGGTGTATATAATAAACATGAATGTATTATAATATTATTATCATTATTTTTATAATTATTTACATATCCATTTTATGATCTCTATTTCATGGGATTCAAAGATCAAAAGTTAACAAATTTATACGCTGATTTTTGTCTCAATTTTCCTTCTTTGAGACACATGTAATGTTATTCACCTACATTATTTTGAAAGGTGTATTGACTACCCTTTGAAATTTTGTATCATTAAACTAATTATTTGAATGATATCAAGATATTCATGTAATTTATTCCTACCATGGGGATTATGATTCAATGTTACCAATGTAGAAATATTTTATTAATATAGTCTCATCATTTATCGAGATTGGTTACGATTATGCTTCCATAATGAAATTTTATTATCCTTATCATAAAAAAACTCAGGAATTTTATTCTCCTGTATTTATTAATGATATATTCATGTATTGGATTATTTTCCCACAATTTCTTACTTAATATTATTAAAATAATTTTTAATGAAAATACTGCTTTATATCTCTCTTCGGTAAAAAATCTGTTTTATTCCCAACCCCTGTTTTCTAAAAAAATTCAAAAAATTTATATGTTATTTTAAAATAATTTTCAAATAAATATTATCTTAAAATATTTTATGTTTTATAATGTGTTTAATTTTTTTTAAATATTATTTTATATTTTTTAAAAGTAATTTTCAAATAAATGGTTAGTAATACGTTTTCTATTTTTATAAAAATTAAATTGAAAGGATATTTTCCCTAATAAAATGTTAAAATTGTTTTTGAATATTACTTCATTATTTTTCAATTTTATTTACAATGAAAATAATTTTGAAAATTTTTATTTCTTAAATCATTGATTTTCAACGAAAGGTTAACTTGTATAAGAACTGTTCCAATTTGTCTTTCAAAATCCTTATCTATCTAAGATGATATCATTTGATATATTTTATGATTTACAATTGATATGATCCAAGGATACCATTCATACTATTTCTCTTAATGTTTTATGTTTTTATTTGATGATGTTTATAGAACCTGTTTCTTTTCTAGGATTCATTCATGTTTCAAAGAGATTGTTATAAAACCTATTTATTTTCTATATTCTAATCACATTTCAATGATATTTACAAGAAACCCATTTATATAAATGGAATAATAGTGTTACTAAATAATAATTTTTTTTGTGTGTTTTTATGATGATATGAAATATCATTTTACATTATTCAATTTTTTGTTCATAGATATTTTCTATATGAAGGGGTGGCCTAGATAGCACTAGTAAATCATATCATATCTTATATGAAGGAGCGTCATAGATATTCTTGGGTAATCCTATTAAGAATTATTTGATGCGTTATAATAGAGAGAGTTGGTTAATCTTGTAATAACTTATATAATGGGGTAGCTCATATAGCACTAGGTAAGATCGTTATTTCTTATATGATTCGGTAGCATAGTACAAACTTCAACACATTCCTCAAAGACTTATATCTCATGATAAAATCATGGGAAACAATTTTATATGCTTGATCGAATAAGGAAGAATTTGTAACCTGGTCCACTATAAGAAAAGGGCTAGAACTAGAGATCATGGTGTGTCCCACCCAGTCGGTGTAGTCCCCATGATGTTCATTTATAAGTTTTGGAAATTATCCATGACTTATGGGGAATGATTTTATATTCTTATGAATATTCCACAAGTATATTTCTTATGCCAATGATATTCTCTCATGAATCATGCTCTTTGATTTTCTTATTATTTATAATTTTGAACATCAAATATTTATTTCATGACTCATGATTATAATCTTTGATATTCATGGTATGATATTCAAATGTTATGATCATGTTCTCATAAAATAGAGAAAATGTTATTATTATGTCTCTCCATTATTTTTAACCTAAACGAGAATCTAATATCACCATTTCTTAGGTTTACTTTTCCAATATTATGAAAATTGGTTTAAAGTAGGAGTGATAAAGAAGAAGATCCTAATAGTAGATATTTAAGATCTTTCACCAAATTAGAATAATGGGTTCCATGTTTCCCAAAACACTAAACAATTATGGTCCTCGGGGATGTAATTTTGTAAAGTGCTAAATAATTTTCCAAAATGATGTACTATACATTTATAATATGCAAGTGTCTCTATAATTTATTTCTTTGATTTTTATTCATTTTATGTCTTTGTAAATAATAAATAAAATACTTATTGAATCACTGTGGTGGTTGAATATATATAGGTTGTTAAATATTGAACTCATTTATTATATGTAACGAAATATAAATAAAATTTCAGTGTTGAGTTGAAATCTCCCATTGATATATTTTTTGATAACATGATACCTATAATTTATAAATAATCTCATACATATTTTATAGACCATGAATATTTAGTCGATATATGAATTTACCTTGGACAAGGCTGAGCATGAAGTAGTGAATTCATATAATTTTTTAAAAAAGAATCAATTGGATGATGGTATGAAAAAGGAACTAATTAGGGATTATATAAACAATACATGTTTGGATTCTAGATTCCCTCAAATTATATATATCTATATGAGTTGATCAGATAATTCATTCTCCCACACAGATGTTACATTAAATTTTGAGTTTTTATTTTTATCCAAAATTAAGTTCTAATTTTATAACTCTCTTTTGAAATTCAGAGAATTTATCTTTGGGTTCATAGAAAAAGAGATAAATAGGGTCCTTAGCATAAAAAGGAGATGTAATTTGTATATAAAGGTGGTTATTAATTTTCTTCCTATTAATAATGTGGGGTAAATCATACAATCATGGTTTGAAGAGGGGAGATTATATAATTCCATTATATATGGGGGAAATTTTGTGGAGGTGATTTTGTGAGAGCATGAAAATTAACATGGTGTTTTAAT
The DNA here is from genome assembly GCA_963277665.1 of Viscum album. Classification (NCBI taxonomy): domain Eukaryota; kingdom Viridiplantae; phylum Streptophyta; class Magnoliopsida; order Santalales; family Viscaceae; genus Viscum; species Viscum album. Next base: position 1,144,981,631 of record OY728121.1, on the reverse strand, counting down.
AAAACAATTAGCATTAAAATTTTCTTTGAAATAATTATCTTGACTCATGTGGTATTGTGATTTGTTATTAGTAAATCAATGATACACTATTTAAGGTAATTAGTCTCAAAGGTAGTTTTAGATCTTAATTTTTTTCAAGAGTTCTAAGGTAGATATTTCATTGAAGTTCTCAAAAATACAATGATGGTGATTGTTTGACTAAATAAAATATGGAAAAAATTTGAGTTAAATTTTTTTGATAATAAATTTTAATTAATGGAATATTTATATTTATGTAGAGAAATTATATTGAATACTGGAAGTTTGAATCAGTTCTAGATAAATTTTGAGAAATTTGTTTTAAAGAAGTTTATTGAATATATCTATGACTATAATGTTCCATGTGTACATAAGGATCCTTATAGGTTTGTTTAAGTATAAGTTTTTATCTATATGGGATCATTATGTTTCTTTTTATTGATAAATTTGGTTTTCATAAGGATAAATAAATAGCTTAAGCATCATTGTGAGGATGGAAATGTCTACATGAATTTTCATAAGGATGAACTATGGACATCATAATGGTAATTGGTTTTCTTGTGTAAGTATCATGTTGGGTCTATATATAGATCAGTTTTATAGAAATAGTGAACTGGGTAAGGATGATATATCATCTATGTATGTATAAAGTGCATTTTGTTAGCTTGAAGGCACCTTGAGTTAAGGTTTTTAAGGATCGTATTTTCTTTAAAAAATTAGTGCTAACATATAATTATTCATTCAATCAAATAAAAATTATCCACAAGGATTCTAACTAATATTTACAATAATTAATTAATATTATAAATTTTATCAAAAAAATTAAAATACATGAATAAATTCTGGGAAATAATAATGTGTTTTATATAGGGGTTTAAATGATGTATATGAAGGAAACTATGTTCATGGGAGTGAAAGGTCATAATTTTTGGGATTCAATCACTCTATAAATCATGAAGAAACTCATGAATTAATATATATTCCTTGACATGAAAATAAAGAATATGATCTTGATATTGAAATATTGTTGTATTTTCAATTATATAAAAATTATTTTATCTAAGAATAGGAAAATATGAGGTAGAGAACAATATATAATGGAGAGATAAGAGAGGATGAGCACGTAGACGTTAACACACACAAAGAATATAAATTATCTTTATTTAAAATATGGAATAGATAATGAGGAGGTAGAGTATTCAGTTCATAAAAATAGAATGTGAATGTGGAAAATTCTAGATTCAATGGAAAGTTGAAGAAAAGGTGGTAGTTGTTCTAGAACTAAAAACAATAGATGTTTGGGATCACAATAATAAATGTTTCACCTTCATTGATGTTATTTCCATGTACAATTTGTTGTTAAATAATATAGTTATAGTGTGAATAGAGGTTTCCATTATAAAATAAAATTTGTGTGTTCATCAATTGTTCTATGTTTTAAAAAAAAGACGGTTATTGTGACTGTTGCAATAATTTTTACCAAAGTAGTGATCATTTGTTTTTCAGATGTATAGACACATTTAAATTAATTCTACATGGATTATACCATTATTGAGTACCATGTAATGTCTCTTTTGTACCAATTTACTACTTCCATTATTTCATGTTATATTTTATGGATGGAGATGATTCTATATTACAAGCAGGATAGGACCAGTGGAAATGGGGAAAATTTGAATCAACATACCTTGATTAACCTCACCCCACCACACTCTCAGGGTATAAACCTTATATCAGACTTTTATTATAACTAATTTTAATCCCAATAAATGATAAATAATTTTAATTATAATAAATTTTATAATAAAAACTTAAATAATTTTAATATATATTACTAACATTATGGAATAGATACTAACAATCTCACACATGTAAAAAATCCATTCACCTATTTATCTAATACTAAAATATCAAGAATAACATTCATTTATTTCGTAAGGGGTATTTTTAGAGGATCTGTAATATTATCTAATATAAGAACATGACACATTATAATATCAAATCCATTAATAATATCTTAAAAAAGCTTAAATCAATGGATAATATGTTTGGTTCACTTACTGAATTTGGGATTTGAAACTTTTAAAAAAAATTCAATATTACAATTAAAGTGTTTATTTGTTGGGTTGATTCATTATACAACCTCTAGTTCTCTATGAAATTCTTCATTAAATAAAATTATTTATCTAAAATAGATTTTATAATATATTTTTATTGTATGATATCATGTGTAACTATCAATTGAGTGAAGCATTTATAGATTATAACTCCACAATTCATTCGAAACACAATTATTGAGTATGATATAAATAAATATTTGATATTTTTTGTATTAGAACTTCTGTAACCCTCTTAATGAGCTCGTAAACACTACAATTTTTTAACTATACATCATTCACTAATCTCAAGTACTTATGGATGTTCATCACAACTATCTAATAACATTCACCAAGTTCTGATGTGTATCTACTTGTCATACCTAATGAAAAATGAACCTCTTTATTTTTACAAAATTATGTAAAAAAATTTTATATAGTGGTGGATGAATATGGAATCAAACATATGAATTATTTTCATTGAACTATTCAAAGACCCTATATCATTAATAGTATATTTCAATGAATTTTTGTTAATTAATCATAAAAAAAATATCTATGTTAAATTTTTAAGAACTTTACCAATGTGTGTGTTTTTTCCAAGGCAAATCATTTTTTTATATTTAACTATATAGGGTAAAATACCATGTATATACATTACATAACCACAATGTTTCATTAAAAAAATTGACTAATAATTTTCTCCTTGATTGTATCATTGGTATGTCTTAATAAAAATGTTGTTATTCGTATACAAAACAAATAAATAAATCCATCGAAACAATAACCCATTAATATATACATGTTTCATCATAACATTTTATAAAGTAATACTCTTAAATATATATTAAAGAAAAATATTACCATACTGAGAATCTTATTTTCCACTATAAATAAAACACTAAATGTTATAAATCTTCAAACAAATTATTGGATCTTCATAACCATGAAATTATATATTATATATATCATTAAATAATTTCAAATAAATAATTAATGCTTTTACATATATTTGATATATCTTATATTTAAAATATATTAATATAGATAAAATTATCTAAATGTATTTTATTATTGGAAATCTAGAAAGTTTTTATTCTCAATAAATATCATAAATATATTTAAAACCATTATCTACCAAGTGATCATTATAGATAAACACTAAATAATATATGTTAGTATTATTATAAAATACCCACTTTCACAAAATTTTCCCTAGCACAATGATGTATCTAAAAAGTTATAAAAAATATTAGTGCTCATGGATTCAATTTTATATCTAGATTTTTTTTAAAATATATTTTATTAAGAACTCCTCATGGATTCATTATAAGATAATAGACCATATTCCTCAACCATTATATAACCTTCATTAGAAACATAAAATCTATATCTATTTTTTCATGATGATATACTTTAGACCTTATTAGTTATTAATTTTATAGATTTGATTCATTTTCAACATCACTTTTTGTTTCCAACTCATCCAAAGAAAGACTAAAATCATCATGGTTATCTTGTAATCCATCAAGTACTAATTTTTAACATATAATTTTTTATATAACTTCATTTCCTAGAAAATATTACATATCAAACAAAAAACACGTTACACCTTGATGGATTATTGAAATAACAATCCAAAATATCATTCAATTATCAATTGGATAGACATTTATCTAATTTATGGTTCATGCTCACAAGAGGTAATATATCCTATAAATTATTTACAACCCAGAAATCATGAAAAATATAAACTAAAACACTAAAAATTCTACATATTATGTGGTGTATTTTGAATAAATGTTGATGGAATAAAATTAATTATAAATAAATTGGATTCTTCAGTATAGCCTCAAATGGAAGTTGGGATGTTATCCTGATTTATCGTTGACTAAACTATGTTTAATAATTTTTAATTTATCATTTCAATTGCATCATTTATTTGTGTTCTATTAGGGTGAATGGTTTTTAATATTATACTGCAATATACTATATATACATGAAATTATTTACTCAAACATTATCTACCTCCATTAGATCATTTTTTTGAATAATTTTCATAATATGATATTTTACATTATTTCTCAAAATATTAAACATATAATAGAATTAATACATATATTTCATAAGGTACATATACCCATACCTAACGAAGTCATTAGTAATTGTAATATTATACTGAAATAAAATTTTATCTACTTTAATTATTTGATAATATACTTCATTTTCTAAGTAATAAAATATCAAATTACCCATCTCCCCTTACCCATACAAGGTGATATGTAATTTTACCTAATAAATAAGATTCAAATATGTCAAATGACTGAAAATGAATTTAATTTTATAATCAAAATTTATTGTTTCATTGGATACAATTTGTATTTAAATGAACAAGAAGAAAATGATAAGGGTTAATATAGCAAAAAATCCATAATTCTGATCTAATTATTTTTTAGATAATATATAGGCTTTTAAAAATCATATATTTATATATATAAACTATTAAGAATGTAAAATGAACCATAAAACATTTCATTCATAAAAATAGTATATTATTTTTACTAAATATGGAAACCCCACCCAATTTAGAAAGAAAATTGTTATTAGGAAAAATAATTATTGATGGTACATGAAAATGATAATCTAGAATTAAGGAAAATATTCTTCGAATAATAAAATTCATTCCCCTTATATATTGTCGAGAGAATATTACTATATTCACAAATAATTAATTCACTTCTCCATTAAATAAATTGATATGTTATCTAAATAGATACATATTACCACAGTATATGATTAATATATGGTATAAATAACCCATGATTTAGGGTTAAAAAAATTGATTTCTAAAAAATACCTTAATTGATTAAACCATCACCATATTATTTCTAAATAATCTCATTTTATGGAGGGAAAATAAATTTTTAATGTATAATTTTTATAAAAAAGAAACTGTATCCTTCCATTAAACTTGTGAATTTCATTGGACTTAGTGATAATAATAAATTTTAATAATTTCCAATATTTCTATTATTATTTGACATAACATTACACTATATCAATTTCACTCTCTCGAATAGGTGAAAAAATTCATGTATTTTTTTCTCAAAACATTGAGAATATCATAAAGGTTGAAATGAGTCTTTTATATATTAAAATTAGAAATTTACTAATTAATTGATTTTAATGAATATTGAATGGTTTCATAAATGGATATCCCTTTCTTAAGGGGGAACCCAATCCATTCAATGTTTGTTGTGTTTAAATATTTTTTGAACATTAGTTTATAATAGGTATCCATGAGACATCATCAATTAGTGAGATAATTTTTTCATTATACCTTTAAGTTCAACACTACTCCAGATTGATCTATTTCATGTGTTCAATAAAATGTTTTACCTTAATTGAGACATTATTCTGTAGTGAAAAATAATATTTTTTAAAACTTATAAAACATGATACATTAAAATAATGATTTATATTTCTATTATAAGAATACATATCAATATAAGGGATAATAAAAGTAATAATGTTTTTTTATTGTTTTCTTAAAAAAAATATTTTCAACTTAAATTAAAGAAAATTTTCAAAATTATAATACCAATTAATATTATTATTACTATTTAATTTTTATTTCAATATATTAGATTTACATTTAATATTTATGTATGTTTCTGATTCCATGAATATATATAAGAAAATATATGTCATTATTAGTATCATATGTTTTAATTTTAAATATTTCCTTTTATTTAATATACCCAAAATAGAATATTAACCATAATATTTATAAATTTATTAGATTTTTTCATTTCTATTATCTAATATATCATAATATATTAAGGATATTATATTTTTTCATACACTTGCAAATTATAACATGTGAAATTTATTTATTAATGATTGAAAAACATCTTATTCAATTCATTTGATGCATATAGTCAACAACATGCCTCTATATTCTATTCTAATGGGGTCACACCACCAAGTGTCAAATAAAAATTGTTTTTGGATGTCTATCACCATTTTTTAAAAAAATATGATAGGCCATTGATTTTAATCTAAGAACAACCCATATATATGGTAAATCAAATATTAGGTAAATGTAATTCTAAATAAAATTCATCAATCACATAACTATTAAAAAGAAATTTAATTTAGTCTCACCATTATCATTATATATATAAAATACAAACCCCTGATGATTATATTCATAATAATTGTAGTTGGAAAGGAACACACATAGGGTGATCAGTAATGAGATCTAAGAGGGGTTAGTGAATTCATATTTAATGTTTTGTACAAAACTGTTCAAATCTCATGTTTATTCGACACATTTTGTCACAAGATATTGAATGATAAAGATAAATAAATGAAAACATAAAATATCATACTAAATTTCTTCTAAATTAACAATTAATACATCATGGTTTGGTCATGTTAATTATCCCAAATAAAATCCACTCCTATTGTTTTCAATAAAAAATAAAAAAAATGAAAATTACCTTTAACTCGTTATAGTGTCATCTTCAAAAAGTTACAATATAGAAAAAGGGACACTCAATAAAATTGAAGGCATAATCCTCCAAGTTATATTTAATATAATTTTCTTTTCTTCTTTACAAAACAACACTAATAGGTCCCTATATGATTAGTATTTCAATTTATTCATACTTGTCTGCTTTCCCAAAGGTCGGTGTTCTTCTCAGGACCTTAAATGTACTTTATGTAGAAAAATCACAAGAAATATTATTTTTTTCCCATTTATGTAAAAACTAAATGGAAACCTTCAAAAATTATTTTTATAGACCATGCGGTTTTTGAGTCTCTTCCTCACATGAATCAGGTTTGTGTCTCTTCTTCATTTACATGACTAGGGTTCCCTCATGGGTTATCATATATTTTTTTTCCTTCCAATAAGGTCTTATGAAGAACTTGTCATTAATTTGAATAAATAAAATAGGCTCTCTATTTTCCTTGTAACTCTTTAATTAAGAACATAAACTACAACACATCTTGGTCACTTAATATTAATAGATGATGAACCATGCCTTTCCTCTAGAGATTATGTTGTGATAGAGCTGCACTTTATGTCATGTAAATACCCATTCAAGGAATTTGTAAAAATTTTATTTTTATAAGGGTATTAAAATTATAAAATTTTTGATCTCTTCATGAGACATCAATCTGATCATGAGATCAAGTGAATGATTTTATAGATCATGATCCTCTTCGGTGGATAGATTCTTCACACCTAAAAATGATCTATGTTATGAAATTTATCCATTATGGGGTCCTTATGTGAGTGAAGATACATTATTTTCCATGTGATGGAATAGATATTATAATCCGAAATTTGGTCTATGATAGTATTTATGTGATTCCACATGATTGTGTAATCCAAATAATGTCACATGACGGAAGCATATTCTTGTGAAGATTCAGTTGATAGTTTCATTGCAACATTAATTCATCCATATATTTTAGAATCTGATGTGAATAAATATTTGATGAAATTTCAAATAATTCATCCATGGGGATTTTTATCATTCATGTTTCGAGTTATCAAGATATTTTTATTGGTTCAAACCATGAATCCCATGACATGAAACTTTATAATGAAACGGTACCCCATCATCATCATAGGATTTATACATGGTTGAAGATGAGGGGTCTCAACTCAGAATTTGAGAATTATTTAATTCATTGGGATGTTTTAATTCTATGCATAACTTTTTTAATTGGTGAATAGTATCATGTATAGAAATTGTCCCACATTAGACATTCCCTCCATTTTTATCTGCATAATAATACTCTACAGGTCATTGTCTTCTTTAGCGGGAATTAATGATAGTAGCCAAATAACCCTAGAACACATTCCCATCACCCAGATATTCCACACTCTTGGTTGGTCCCCTAAGTACCCTCTTTCATGCACCCCTTCCAACTCTGTTGGTTCTCTCCCATGTAGATAATTATAAGAACTATGTATCCATTGGCCATAACCTAAGAACTCATCCTTGTAGTCATACATTAATGATTGGTTTTTTTCTTTCTTATTATTAAGTTATCTCCCATGATATCATTTATTAGGATATCCTTTATGGGTTTTTTTGGATGGACATTTTTTTTGTTAAAGTCTCATTAGAATAAAATATTACATCTATATATAGAATATAATACTAATATATTTATAAAATTATTCAATTATAAATCAATTTCATCACCTTCATATCAATTATTCCTTAAACATAATTGTATCAAAAATAAATTTTGGTAGATCATCTTCATTATTTATTGTATTCGTGAATATTTATATATAAAAGAATACTAGCACAAGTACCTAGAAAATAATAAAACTATAAAACTTACCACACATTCCTTGTGTTGAAAAAAATAGAACATTACATTCTTTAGGATTCAATGATCTCCCCTTTTTTATTTTTTTCGATTCATCATTCATCACTTCTCCCACTTATTGAAAAGAAATCCAAATTGTACAATCGAATTCAATGAATTCTCAAGAGTATTGAGTGGGGAATTTATTAACTCTAAGTCTACATAATCTATTATAGTTTTGAAAACAATTTTTTCAATAATAATATCAATTTTATCTTTAATAAAAACTAAAAAAAATAAACATTCTTTATACTCATTCAAAGGAGTAAAATATTTGTAGATTTCATTCCTACCACATTTATTCCACACATTAGAGTATTTCACAAGTATTGGGTAATATATTTATCTATATACATATGAAATAATCTTTATAATTTAAACACAAAATAATAATTGTGAAAACTAAATACAAACATACCTCTATTAGGAGAAGTGGTAGACACTCTTATTTTGAACCTTATATTATCATAGCACTCTATTTTTGGTGGTTTGGTGAGGATTTCATCAATCTATTCCATAGAAGAAACAAATTCTCATTTTAAGAAACATTTACCCACCTTCTATTTTATTGACTAATAATTATTATTACGGTTTTGGGATCTGGAATGTTGATTGTATTCTTTTATAAATACATGGAACACTTATTGTTGAATTAATTAATTAGAAGATGTATTACTTCAATATTAAAATATTCGAGTTGTTTATTCATTCACATAACATGAGTTTTGACCCATGATGCACCCACAATTTAATCCCAATTTGTGGTCAATGTAACTGATTTTTTTTCATTTAGTAGAAAGATACACATCTTCTTCTAATAATCAGTGCTCCAATAGATGTAGATTATAAATTTTCAATATATATTCCTCCACATCATCATTAAATCCCTTTAAGTATTTCTATTACTTCATCTTATACATGATTATTTGATTATATATATTTTAGATGTATCCCTAGATTATATTTTCTTCCAATATATGTGATTATTTAATATTATGCTGATATAATTCACATGAAATTACAACATATAAAATATCAGTATTTGTTGCTACTATGTACATTAGACTACCAATAAGACTTCCAAATATGTTTTCATTAACTTCTTTTCCTTGACTATCCTTACTTGGTTGTATGCCTAACTAAATAGGATATGGAACACCTCTAAATTCCAACAATTCATAATTCTTCAAAATATCATTTTTACATTTTTACATGTGAGATAAAATTATAACAATATACTTGGGTTAATTGTATTCCCAATAAAAATTGGATCTCAATAAGTATTGAAATTTCAAATTTCTTCGGAAAATGTTTTGAAAATTTGAAAATAAAAAATCATAACTTCTTGACAAAATTATTTCATTAACATAAACAATCATAAATTTTTATGTGGTATTGGTTTTCATGATGTATAAATTTTTTTCTAAATGTCCCTTCTTGAATTATATTATTCTAATGTATTAGTCAATCTTAAAATACAAATATATTAGATATTTCCTCAATAAAAAGAGATTTATTTAGACTAAATACCATTCATCCCTTTAAATCTATAATTATTCCATATAGTTGTTCCATGTATAATTATTAAATAAGATCACAATTCATAATTTATGATAAAAATCCATTTGAACCTATTTGAAGCTTCCCCAAGCAATAATATCTTAGAAAACCCTAAGAGATTCATTTGTGGCCACTGGAGTATTGGTTTCATCAATGTCAATTCCTTCAATTTGAGAGTTCCCATTATAAAATAGTATGGTCTCTAAACACTTTTCCCATTATATCCAACTTGTTCTTGGTAACCCACTTTATTCCTCTTACATTATTTTCCCTATTTCTATTAAAAATTTCCCATGTCTCATTTTTCTCAATTTGTTAATTTTATTCATTCATATCCTAAACCCACCTCTTGTGATAAATATCTTCCTATACCATTTGAGGTTCAATATTTGATAACAAACTACTATTATTGGTTTCCATAATGTTTCTCCAAGTTTTCACTTGATGATTTTTATTACCTTTAATATTATCAATGTCATCATTCTTCCTCAATTTTTCCTCCATTTAATATTTACATTTTATGTTTATCAAAGTGGTGTGACGAATAAATATTATCATTATAAATATGTTTTCTTTCCAAAATATCTTCATCAAATTCAGATCTAATACCATAATCCATGTCATCAATAATGATAGCATTTTGTATTTCTTCATCATTTGAAAAAAAATGTGGCCTCATAACTATCAACAATTCTCTTCAATTTATTATTTTGACATCTATACGCACACCCATTTGTTGTATAACTTTAATGTATTCCATATTTATCTTTTTAATTAAATATTTCTCTAACTAAATCCTTCTTATTTATCAAACATGGACTCTAAAACACTTTAAATTGTTTAAAAATTGATTTTTTGAAACCAAATAACAAAATGTCATATATTAATTCAACATTCAGAGAAAAATGTTCTGTATTATTCTAGTTAAAAAAATGGCCTTTAAGAATTAGTATATTGAGGTGTCATTCTCTAAAAAAAATATTTCCATAGCAACTAGATTCATGTTTTCCCCTTTAGCCTCTTTATTTTTCAATGGTGCATATGGAGAAGAGAATCCATTTTTGATAAAATGCTTATAATGATATTCAGTAAACTATATGTTGGTATACTCATTTCCATTATATAATTTTTGTATCTTCCTTAATAATAATTTTTTCATCTTTATAAGAATTTTGTAACTCTTATACCTGTCTAGGTCATGTTACTTGTGTAACAAAAACAATATTCATGACATCTATGTGAAATAATGAATGAAAATAATAAAATACATGTTACTACATTTTAATCTATTTTCCATAGGTACATAAGAATTTTAGTGGGTTATCTCAATATGTCTTTAAGTATAAATTTCAAATCATTTGTGATTTTATTTTCACCATTTTTTCTCTTTTTACAAGTTTTAAATAAAGTGATAATATGATATTTGAGAATAATAATATGCTTTATAGATTATAATATAATATTTTTCTTCATGTTCTTTTGGATAATATGAACATGATTTCTATGCCACAAATTATTTTCTACTTGTTGGAAAAAATAAAAATATGCCATGGATTCTCACAGTGGTGATACACTCAATATATTTTTCTTTAGTCCATGATGAAACCAGCTATTTTCCAGACAAATTTGATTCTTTTCAATATTTTATATTCCATCCCTTCTTATTCTTAGAGTGATATCACTACAAAATTTAATATATCCTCCTTAAAACACCTTAATATTTTTCAAATTTTTTATATATTATATTATATTATATTAACACCCACTATCCCTAATCCAAAGATAGTGAGATTTATATGCTTTAAATCCCACTTCCACAACATTGGATTTGTGTTTGATCTGATTCTAGTTTTGTTTATTTCCAGTACATTAAAATAAATTATTCTAAGAAGGAATAATGGAAACACATAAATATGATTTATATCCATCCTACTCACATCATGCACAGATATATTTCATGATTTCAAATTTTTCTCTCTTCAACTTTCTTCTATGATAGTTTATGCATCTATTAAATTCTTATAAGATTTTTTTTATCTCCCTATTGATTCATGATCCTTTCTCAAGACTATAAAAGTAAAGTTGTACCAAAAGTAGTATTATTTATTCCCAAATATACCAAAACAAAATAATTATCCATGAAACCTTATTATTTGAAACGATTTTTTTTGTTGATAAATTTATTATTGAGATCTATTTCCAACTCTCAATTGTGATTATCATGTTATGTTTTTTAGGAATCATCTCTATGAAAATAATAGAATAAACATTATGGATAATTTAAACCCTTCTTATTCCAAACATGAGATATTTTTTCCTTTCAATAGTACTTTTTAATTAGATTAACATTAGCACTTTTCTCTCTTTTGCAGCCTTGGAATGTTTCTAAGGATGATTGTAGATATTCATTTCATTATCACTTACAATCATCTAAATATTATTAGTTTATGTGTCCTTTTTTTGAACATTTTCCTTCTTAATTTATATGATCATTCAAGTCATTAATCACCAATTATTTCTATTTATTATTTTTATCAATCCATTTCATCATCTTATTGATTTCCTCATCACCGAGAAAAATATTTTCTTTCAAGTATTTAGTAATTTTTCATCTGTTTTAAATTTCTAGATTCCACATCACAGTTTATTTTAAAAAAAACCTTTAAAACTAATAATCACTATACATATTTAAACATTCATTCATTCTCATTATTTCATTTCTCAACATTCATATATCAATCAAGAAAATATTTATTTAAATTATCAAAGTGTGTTAATTAGTAGTCTCACATTCCTCTACAACATATTCAATGTTGTGCTCTAAATAATGATGTGAAGAATTATTTTTCTTCTTCTTGTTCCAGAAACACTCCTTGTGAGAACCCAAATAATTTCTTTCTCATCATTATATCATTAATCAGTATACTATACATTATCTTTAACTGACAGTTAATTTCTTCTAAATGTTTTCTCTTAAAACATGCTCATTCACTTTAACTCAGTTCTCTTTAGAGAGTATCTCAAATTTCACATCTCTCTAGAGGCTCAATAATCTTCATTTTCATTCCTTCAAATCATGGGACAGTTTATTGGGGAATGACCAACCTTTCACAAATTAATCAATTTTAATGGATGTATACATTTATTATTACCTCTCTCCCAAGTAAATAATCATAAAATTTTTGAAACAACTTTAGTAAAGTGTTATAAATGAAAATATCCATTAATAATTCTATAATTCTATAATTTTCTTATAGAATTTTTTATGTTTTTAAGGAAATATATGTTTATTTTTTACCTTTTCTTTTCATTTCTACTATTTTTATCATCTCATTGTTTATATGTATGATTTAATGTTCATAAAAAGTGAATTCATTGTGATCAACTTATTTAAGACATGAGATTTTTTATTCAAAATTATCAGGAAAAATTCGCATCATCTTATTTAAAATAGTCAAGTCATCAAGGGTTTCTATAAATCATCAAAAAAATTCAAAGAGTCAAATTATCCCTTATAATGAAATCCTGAATTGACTCATCTTTTTTCTTTTTGGAATCTATAAAATTCATTCTATTTATCTAATGGTATTCTCTATTCACATTTTCTTACCTTAATAGATACAACAAAGTTTCTTCAAAATAAAATTTATGGTTTAGTGGTCCATAACATATATCATATCCTTTTTATATAATTAATATGATAATATATTTCAAGCTTTTCTATCATCTAGATTGTTTTGCAGAATATACTGCGCACTTCAGCTGCCCAGTACAGAGTTGGTGATGTATAACTACTTGTTTGGATAGAATTCTTTCTTCTCCAGCATGCTGAAACATTTTGGAATGCTGCCCCGTTTTCTTTGGGTGATTTTTGATGAGGAATATGGAGAATCTTTCTCTCTTTCAAAGAAGTTACTCTCACCCGAAGTCTTAGTTTTGAAGCAGGAAATGTCTTTGAATGGAGGATAATGCATGTCCGGACTGCACACTTTTCTACAGTGGAGGTCTTGGACTCTCGCTGGATCTTATTTGAGGCTGTTGGAAGACTCGTTACTCGGTACTTTAAGGTTTTATATGTATTTTGTTGTTTTCTCTGTTTTGGGATGGTGTAAATACATTACACCTCATGTTTTCATTGTAAACTTTAATTTTAATAAATTCCATTGGGCGTGAATTGGGAAACCAATTCATGTCAACTTCTTCAAAAAAAAAGACCATGTCGAGGTCTCACATGGAACTATAAATCCATATGGGATATAATCATATATATCAAGCTAAAGAAAGAGGATATAAGGTACCATTATCTTATTCTAAGTATGAAAAAATTTCTGTAAAATGTTTTAATTTCTCTATTTTTTTCTAAACTTTGTTGATCCATATGAAAAACTTGAAAAAATGTATATAGTGAAGAAAATATAATACCAACTGAAATAATAAAATAAAGGGTGACAAACAATGAGATGGAAGGTGAATCCTTGTTTAATTATTTTCACAAAACACTTCAAATAACATCCTAATTAAACACATGATCTCTCATGATACCAACTAATATATATAAATAAGCAGACACATGAAATATTATAATTAGGATCATCTCCTTTAAGGATTATAATGTCAAAAGTGTGTCATGGTTTTTATCCCGTGTGAACTACTATCCTTTTATTATCAAGAATAATTTAAGAAATGGATGACCTTAAAATCATTAAATTTTAAGCTTAAAATTTTACAATTTATTAAATCTTATTAAGAATATACATTGAATGCATGAGCCTCAAAAAGAGCTCCAAAATAATCCTTTTTTTCACTTCCCTAACCAACAGTAATAGGTATTCAAATGTTATGTATTATAAATTCTTAAGACCTTTTTATTTCACAAATATAGTTTTCTTTATGTACCCTTATATGTAATTTGTGTCTATAAAGATAAAAAACATATTTTGATTCTCTTTCACTTAAAAAGTTTGTGAAAACCCTCCCAAAATCATTTGTAACCTTGAAGGTTCACATGTCTCTTACCCACATAAAATAGGCAAATGAATCTTTTTCCCTTTACATGGATAGGGTGGACTCGTGGGTACTCTTCTATTTCATGTATCAAAAAAATTTCAAAAGAACCTATAA
The DNA here is from genome assembly GCA_963277665.1 of Viscum album. Lineage (NCBI taxonomy): Eukaryota > Viridiplantae > Streptophyta > Magnoliopsida > Santalales > Viscaceae > Viscum > Viscum album. The sequence continues at coordinate 1,144,966,437 of OY728121.1, read as the reverse complement.
TTCAAATTGAAAATGAATATGTGTGATCTATTTCGAAAACAAACCAAAAAATTGAATATAAACTACAATATATCACATTCCATTGGTATTTATATATGGGGAACCATGCCTATCCTCCTAAAAAATACTATGTTTATGATTAATTTTATTCCATTCCAAGACCCATTCATATATTTTTACAATCTTGGTGTATCTCAATAGTTTTATAATACTAAAACTTTCAGTCTCTACATGGGATACATGGGTTATCATATGATCAAATGGTCACTTTTCTCGATCATGTGACACCTCAGAGGAAAAATCCCATATAAAAACCCATATCTTTAATAAATCATAATTCATGATTTGTTAAATAAGGAAACAAATAATACAATCCCAAAAGGTTGATTGGCCTAGTGTATTTTGAAAAGTATTTATATAACATGATAACTTGAAAAAATTTATATAATGACATTATTTAAAAAGTCCACAACATGCCCTTAATATCCATTGATGTTCTAAAACTACACTGGATAAACTAGGTATATACATTAGAATGTTGTGACCTAAATACCACTAAGGGGTTAATCAAACACTAATATATTATAATTAAGAAAGCTTAGTAAATAAAATATAATGGTTTCATAGAAAAAGTGAAAATTATTAACATGATAATCTAAGCATTATATAAGATAAAAACATCAAGGAAACAAAGAAATGAGAGAGAGAAAAACATGACATCATAAGAAAGAGTCATGCATAGCTTCTAATAAATCACAAAATAGTGTGATTAGAATAACCACTCGTTCACCATGTACGAAATCTCATGGGATAAATATGCTACCCAATGCATTGTAGGGATATATAATTTCAATACCACCCATCCCATTCACATATTTTAAATTAATTTTTGTGTAACATAGATCATAAAACAAATAATTAATTCCATAAATTTTAATTCCAAAGTTCAAGAGTTTTTGTTACATTTAATGATGGAATAAATCAATTATAGATAGTTCAATCTAGGTGAATAATCTTTATTTGAAATGGGGTTGGGTATTTACAATATAAAATATTGGCATGAAAAATGATGGTCTAATTTCAACAACATAATTGGTGTACATAATGGTCCATGGATTTTGTTAATGAGAGTGATATATTTCCTATAATTACATGGGAATCAAATTTATTGTAAAATATATGTGTAAAAAACAAGTTACAAGAAGACCAATTTGAAATAAAAAGTCATAGTAAAAAAGATAGTGCTATAAATAAAATAATTCACATGGTGATGTGGTAGTGAGACAAATAGGTCTGTATTTTATTATTTAATATCGACAAGGACTGATGATCTTAAAATAATATGCTTTGTGATGTGATAGTGAGTCAAGTTTATAATGTATTTATTTTAAAACATTAAAATAAAATATATATTGTGGATGATTAATTGAGGGTTTATAAAATTATTTAAATAATATAAAAATAGATAATTTTAAAGCGGAAATATATATTTGGCCATGTATTCCTTTTACAGTTTTTATTGAATCTTTTTTTAACCATTATGATTCAACAATATAGATCATACATTTATACAGTATTTATTTTTTGCCCAAAAATTCAACTATCTTGAAAATTTATGAAAAATTCAAAACAGGTAAATTTTAGCATGTTGATTTCAAAAATAATATTTATTTTTTAAAAAAGAATTTAAAAATAAAAAGTATATTAAATTTTAAATAAATGAACCAATTTACTAGAAAATACAATTTTTAATGATATTTACCACTTTATGACCCATATAAAAATTACATTGCACTTAATTAATTTGTATAATCGTTTATATTTTAATAATTATTATATGATAATATTTTATCAAAAATGTTATTAATTTAAAAAATTCTTGAATTTACAAAAAGATTCTATTCATTTAAAATATTTATTTTTCAAAAATATTATTTTTATTTTTTCTTGTATAGATCTAATTTTTATCAAAAATATAATATAATAATTGATAAATTAATAAAAAATAGATAAATATAATAATTTTTTTATTTAAAATGGTTAATGTACAAATTCATACTACTAAGGTGTACATCCATAACCCCTTATGATGCCAGCATACACCCTGGGGGTAAGGTGTGCGATGGTGTCACTTTCATGGGGTGGATCGACGAACATGGTTTTGGTTGTGATATAAATAAGAATGAAAATATCACAGGAAGGGTTTCCCTCATGTTTTAGTTGTTTAATATATATGTGGTATTGGTTAAGAGAAATTATTAGTGATTCCACCACTTGGAGAATCTCCAATAATATGGATTTATGTAATGCAATCCTACTAGTTGAGCCTGTCACATTATTCTCTAGTTTCAAGTGGATTTTATAAAAAAATAATAATATATACTAATCATAATGGTCACATTATAATTTCAATATTATCAAAAAATACAATGCATAACTATCTCAGAAATATGACAATATAAAAATTAAAATAATCTAAAATAACCAAAATAGTGCATATGTTTTCTATAACTTTTATAACTTACTAACTCCTTTACTCAATTAAAAATGAAATTCAATTTATAAATTTTCAGGCCATTACATTCCTCCACTCTTTAGATATTTCTCTCTAATAATTTCATTTAATACTATAAAACTGATGAAGGTACTTTTTTTCATCACCTCTTCTATTTCCCATTTTCCTTCCTCAAAATTAGGGTTCCACCACAACACTTTAACCTAGTTATTTGTCTAATTTCAAAGAAAATTCTCTCTATTATAAAAGATATTCAAGAAATTTTCCTCATGTTTATGATAGTCTTATAAGGATAAAAAGTATTTATTTAGATCTTGTGATGAGTCTGGTATACACTTCATTAAGAGGGATACGTGAAATAAATCATTTAATTAAGATAGGTTAGGTTGGAGTTCTATACAATAATCCATGAATCTGATAAGATAAAGGATCTCAGAGGGGTTGATGTATCTTACACTAGGATTTCCCTTCTTCCCAAAACATTTTACTTTATTTCATAGAGATATATGATGGAATAGTATAACTATAATCTCACACTCCATGTCTCATAGATGATTGTATATATTTTTTTTCTTTTGGATTTACATTGATTTCATATGAAACATAATGGATATACCATTACATATTATCTCTTAAAAAATATCTGGTACCATAAGCTTCTAATCTCCAATATCATCCCAATACATTGGATTATGAAACCACTTCCCATATAGATCCCTATAAGGTTCCTTTTGAATGATATAATGTAAAAATTTGTTATATTAGGAACCCACTAGGGGGAGGTGTTGATCCCCACATCCTTGTTAATCCACTGAAAATAATCATAGAATATCCTATAGAGTTTGAATGTTTCACTTAGACCAACCATCCATCAGAGGGAGATAAATAGTACTAAAACTCATCTGTATATCCAAAATTTTCTAAATTATACTCCCATACCTCAAGGTAAACCCTATATATCATTCAGAGATAATATATAGTAGCACTCCATGCAATCTTACCACTTTCCCTATTCATATCATGTCGAGTTAGTTGAGAGAAATATTCCTTGATAACAAAAAAATGTGCACAGAGTTTATAAGGTTATCAACTACTTCCCAAATGGAATTATTTCCTTTACATATCCTAGGGATTCCTATAATGAAAAACATTTTTATATTTTCCCATTTCCATAATTTTATGGGAAATATTTTCTCAATACCCTCATACTTCTATTGTTTATAAATGACTTTTTTAATAAAAATATCGAGATATATATTATGTAATATCCCTATTCATGTTATCCCAGTAGATGATTTTATTTATATCTCTATACATCCTAGATCTTTCTAGATTAATAGAGAAGGATGAGCTATGAATATCATCTAGACGTTCCTTCTTTAGTTCGGGTTTTGATAGGACACATATCTAGGTTCTGAATCTTTTAAGTCCATTTTTATCAATATAGAACTATATTATATTCGCTATGATTTTTTGTGTGTCTCCACATAATATTTTAGGGCCTCCTTGATACTCTCATGAATGGATGGTTGAGTAGTAATTTGAGAAAGGAAGGATAATTATCATTTTATTATTCCCATGTCACTCATTTTCATGTCCAAGAATATTAGATCCCTTTCTATATTTATCATGGATAGGGTTGCATAATCTTTTATACTTTTTGGATTAGCTAGTTTTTTTCTTTCAAGGAAGTTAATTGATTGAACCATCATATTCCTTGATTATATCTAACCACATTTGTTATAACATATTGTTATTAATTTGTGTGAATGTATATTTAATGATTTTATTATGCGTATATATCTCACGGTTTTCGATATTGATATGATGTATCCAAATCATCACTATCAACATTACTATATAATATTCTAGATCATGTATTTGGTAGTTCATAACATGGATCATTAATTTGAGGGAGACATAGGCTATCACTTTGTTGTCATGCATGAGTAAAAACTCAAGACCATTTTGGTTTCAACTATATATATCACAAATCCTTCCCCACTGAAGGGTAATGTGAGGAAATGTGTAGTGGTTAGCCTCATCACTAACTCTTTAAAGATCTATTCACATTCATTAGTATAAAAAAACATTTCTCACATCGGAGTTAGTTTGTTTATTGAGATTAACAATCTTGAAAAGTTTCTCAAAAATCAATGATAGTACATAGATAATCCAAGGAATCTATGGATCTATGTCACATAGGTTGATCTTTTCTATCCTTTAATTTCCTCTTTTATAGATGGATCTACATATATACCTTTTATGGTGATAAAATTCCTCTGGAATATAACTTTATCCATCTAGAACTCAAATTTAATATAATTCACTTATATATTTTCCATTCATAGGGTCTTCAGAACAACATCAGAATACTCATCATGATCCTCCTTTATTTTGGAGTGCAAAATAATATAGTCTATAAATACAACCAATTTTTTTAATTTAATCATTAAATACACTATTCATTAAATATGTGAAGATATATTGAAAATCAAGGTGTCCAAATGGAATCACAATGAACTCATAGCACATGTACCTTGTAAAAAACAATATCTTGGGGATATCAATATTTTTCATATTTATATGATAATATCATGACTGGAGATGCATTATTTATATGTACTAGGCTTCATGTATTTGACTGAATAAGTCATAAATCCATGGAAGAGGATAATTTTCTCTTTATCGTGATCATTTTATGAATAATATAATTAATACAGAAGAGTATTAACCAATCATTCTTCATCATGAAGAGGATTGACACACACCATAGTGAATCACTAGGGTGTGTAAACCCTTTATAATGATTCCCCTATAGTTTCTTCTTGATCACTTCATGTTCAATAGTGGTAGTCTATATAGATTATTAGATATCAGAAATGATCTGGGTCTAAGATTTATTGAGAATTCAATATCACATCATAGATTAAGACCATGAAATTCTTCTAGAAACACATTAGCATTTTATCATACAAATTGAACATCATTAGTAATTACATTTTCCTTTCTCTCAATCATTTGACAAAGATACGCTTACTCATAATGAAATAATATAAATTCTTGAGATGGTGTTACCAATAGAGATTCATCCTTTTTCATTCAATTGTATAGATATTAAGGGTAGTTCATGATAAGGAGGGTTATCTCCTTCCCTCATAAATTTATGTCGGCTCAATATAAGGAAAGAAAATTTATACACATAATTATGTTAATTTCCTCTAAAGCAATTATCACAAGGTTTTCAGGAAAGTTCACCACAAAAATTGAGATATTGGAGAAGTTATATACATAGGGTGCGATAATTAACCCATTTTCAATTTTCACAAATATCTATAAATCCATGTTTTTATTTAATGATTAAATAGTTCTAGTAATATTGATTAATATAAAATAATTCAATGAAATAGAATGAAATATTAATTTGACTATTACCAGCATTCCTAACATAATATTGTTTCTTGTATCCACCACAATAGTTGGGAAGGCATAAGTTTCCCCCTGCTCTCTTGGTCTTTAATGTTTTTGTTTCAAGTTATCATTGAAAATTATTATCATAGTGAAGTTATAAACATAGGGTCATTGTTTTGTGCTATTGAAGCATTTGAAAACAAGATGATGGTTTTCTAGAACATTCATTTATTATATCGCATTGGTCAGTTTCTCTTGTCGGTATTCCCTTGATTGTTGCGCATCCTCCCCACACATGTCATGACTGATCCCAATGTGACCCATTCCAAGACTCCCCAATCCCACCTCCAATATTCTATGGGTGAGGACTATCACTGAGTAGGTATATGACTATCGTGGGAGGACTTATCCGAAGTACATGTATACATGCACACATCTCCATATCCATGCAATGCTGAAATATAAAAAAACTTAACAAACATGCATGAATGCATCTAAATACCACAACTAGAGTACAATAGGATGTGAATGAAATAAAAGACGGCCAAATCAAATCCCACCATAGTGATTCTAAAAATAATTCCAACCTGAAATTAATACTATGGACAATTGTCAAGATATCTTAGGAATACACCATGATCTGTCTGGTCTCACTAAGAATCATTTGGTCTTGTTCCATCTAAAAATATGTCCAATCATAAATATTTTACAAAAGATGTGAAACATTAAGGGGTGAGTATAACAATACCTAGTAAGAAACCACAAAAACAAAAAGAATACAATAAAGAAATAAGATTCATCTATATATAAGTATATTCCTACATAACATATAACAAGAGTATTCATATGTACTCAAAAAACACACTTCCTAAAGGTAAAGTCACAACAATAATGCCATACTTGGAATGTAGCTTGATATTTCCATAGACCACTCACCTAGGAGAATAGAATCCATGAGTCTGATAACATTGATGACATCCATCCAAGAGGTAATTCGCACCAGGTCTCATAATTATAAGTTCATGTTGAAAGCCCAAAGATATATGATCCATAGATGAGGATCACACCCATGGCCATGTGGTAAACCAAAAAATCAATAAAGATTAACTCTCTAATTATAATATTGGTTATTTATTACTGTTGGTCATGACAATACCTATAACTCCACCTGGGGCATGAATATGAATAGAGGGTCTCATTATGGGCCTCACAAAAGGATTACAACAACTCTATAGAAGAATTACTACTAAAGGGACCTCTATCGTATGAGTTGTAATATATTACATACTAACTATCAAGGAATATATATGGGGAACAAACCCTAATGAAACATGTCCAAGACACATAGGAAAAGGCTCCAAGATAACATTTTAAGAGTACACAGTGTGTAGTTGGGGTTTACATCATGCCTCTTTGACCCAAGATCCTAACCATATAAATAGAATGTGTCTATGTATGTTTATGTTTCAGTATAATAGTACATCGTTTTTGGCTACCCGTGTACTTCTACCCATATACTACAATATTGGTATTCCCAAGTTGTGTTCATGTAGGAGTAAATGATGTGTCAGTATCCTCTTCTATTCATGTACCATATGAGGTAAAAATTATTCTCAATAAAGGTAACCACATGCCATGTGAAACTTATCTTCCTCGGAAAAACCTAGTCACCATTGAGAGGTTTCCACATGACTTGTGTCTCCATGTTAAACACCACCTATTGTAGAATTTTCCAAATTTCCATATCTGGTTCATGTGTTTCCATCCTCTCCTACATTTCCCAAATCTACCTCCATCGCCACCTATCACACTCGTGGAACATGGATATGGGTTAACTAAGGTTGATCATCATTGAAGAGATAATTTCTGGTGGCCTTGTTCATTTGGGAATTGTCCCAAACCTCCACCATTGTCATGTGTCCACGAATAGCACATCTTCATTCCTATCTGGTCTCGATCTCCGTAACACCATTAGCATCCTAGAAACCGCACCCCATACCAAAATTAGATCTCCTATATCAAATAATTTAACAAAAAAAGTGTGTGAAATATTTGATTCCTCTATATCTGATTCAAATTACCAAGAAAACGAAACCCCAATGATGAAGGGATGTCGAAAGATGGGATAAAACTATGAAACATGAAAAAATAGGAACAAACCTTGTCCATGTTTTTTTTACTCAACTAGTTTACATTAGAACAGAAAATTATGAACCATAATAAATAAATCATTCAATTTAATTCCTCTATAAATTATCTCATCCCAAAATATGCATAATTAGTGGATCCATCTGTTGGTTTATTGATCTATGTTATTTGTATAAATAAAAAACGCGGAATGAAAAAAAATAAAACAAAGTCCTTAAATGATGTGTATTTATCACTAATGATGAATGGAGTTTTTTCATGAACTTTGGAAAGATCCTTAGATTCCTCCTTGCAATGGTCGTTGATCTTCTCTCTGGTTATCATTCACCAATAGAATCTCCATCTATACTCTCTGAAAACTCTCTAACAATTTGTAGGGTTATATGGTTAACCCTTAAAATTTCCCATAAACATGTATTTAAATAAAATGTTAGGTCACTCAATCAATGGTTGAATAAAATAGTTTCACTTAAATATTTTATCCATTTTACACTTGTGATGAATTTTCCACCAAAATCATGTGCCAAAAAATGTTATGTTGTGTATAGGGTAAACCCTATGTTTTGAACTCAATGGTTCCCTTAGATTTCTAATCTAGGTCCTTTATTAGATTTTATTCTACTTTTTCAAAAAAAACTTCAGTCACATGCTATTTTATATATTTAATATATTCCCAACATTTATTCTCAGAACACTAGGACTCAGAATCACATGTCTTATCAACTATTGTTCATCAAAATAATCCACATAGTATCAAAAAATAATAGATAGAAAATATGATTCATTAAATTCTCCCCACCTTGGGGCTTTACATCCCTAAAAATCCAAAAAAAAGTGGATACGCAAAGAGATATAGGTACTGAGTTTCTATTTGACCCTCCTGATCCCATGTGCTCTCTGGAATATTCATGTGATGCCACCAGACACACACTAATGGAATCACTCATGCATGAAGTATCCTCTCCTAATAAACTTCAATCTCTATCAGGTACTCGGAAAAGGTATATCTATCCTCTATTTCAAGCTATCTGTGGTGGATAATGTGTGATAGTCATGCAAGAACCTCTTCAAATATGAAATGTGGAAGACTTTATGTACCCAATTTATCTACAATGGTAGAGATAATAGATATTCCACCTCACCAACTCTATGAATTATTTGTAAAGGGATAATGAATCCTCTATATATCATACCATCCCATCCAAATCTCCATAATCCACATTGTGGGGAAAATTGTAGGAACACGTGGTACCCTCCTCAAAATCCAAAGGCCTCTATTATCTATCCACATAAATCTTGTGATAGATTTATTCACTCCTCATCCTCACCTTGTTGATTTGAATCTTCTCTATAGTTTCTTGTACTAATTTTCATCCCATGAGCACCGAGTCCTTTGGGTAGGACCAACAAAGTGGTGACTTGTAGGGTTGCACATACAATGCCTGAACTGGTTTCATGATAATGGTGGAATGGTAATCATTGTTGCGTAAAAACTCCACCTGTGGTAGGTGATCCTCCCAACTATGTTCAATGTACAACATGAAAGATCATAGAATGTCCTATAGAACCTAAATAGTTTTCTCTAACTGGTTGATAGTTTGGAGAATAAATACTATGCTCAAGTGTAACTAAGCCCCAAAATCGTCCAGAAATCCTTTCCATAACTAATATGTGAAGTGGGAATAATGGTTAGAAATGATCATTCATGGACCTTTATGAAGTTTAATTGTATCATGTATGTATAGGTGTCCCTAGATCTCTACTAAACTCTACTCTCAGATAGCTATGAAGTGGGATGATAAGGTTATTCATTCTACGATCATCCAAATGTCATCATATCCTAAGGATGTACATGGTAAAAATATCATGATGTCTATGGAGAACCCATTCCACTTGCAATTTGGTACCTCAAGGGGTTGATTTAAACCCATTGAAACTTGGTTATCATCCATCACATGTTGACAATTAATGAATCGAGAGACAAAATTTTCAACTCACTTCCACATCCCTTGCCAAAAAAACTAATGTTGGAGGTCCTGGTACATATTTTCCACACCTGGATGTACTTCCAATGTGGATTTATGAAACACTCTTAGAACATCTTTCCAAAACATCACTAGTACCATCTTGCATCCTCTGAAAAGAACATCACACTCCCCACCTTCAGAAATCCCATCAAGAGAATGTCTAGTGGATATCACAGTACATCAAGTCTCATAGTTTATGACCCCAAGTTGATCCTCCCTAACTCGTTGTTAAAGTACAGGGGTAACAACCCTCAACTATAGGTAAGCTTGACCATCTCCATCCACTAATGATAACATCAATGAGGCTAACTTCTCGGATGCCTCTTTCATCAACTTCAGAAAAGCTCTTCTACTAAGAGCATCTACTACCACATTCCCCTTCCCAGGAGTATGTAAAATTTCAAAGTCATAATACTATTTGAATTCCATCAATATCACCTATCCCAAGTTAAGATCCTTCTATTATAAGATATAATTAAGAATCATGTGATCCAAATAGATTATAATCCACTCACCCATCAAGTAGTATCACCACATCTTTAGTTCAAATACTACTACTGCAAACACAATATAGTGGGTCATATAGTTATTCTCATGTTGTCTCAACTGATGTGAACCATAGGCAATCAACACCATCCTCTACATATGAACAAAACCAAGAATTTTTCTTCATGGATCGTAGAATATTATGTACTTGATTCAGTCCTCAAGAAATATCAAGATGGTAGTGCTTATCAATCACTTCCTCAACAACTGAAAATACTGTGGGAACATTTCTATCCACATGAAATGCTACCCCTTTTGGGTCAAAAATGGCATGGGTGCTGATATCCTGGGGAAATTAGGTATGAATATTTGATAATATCATGTAATATCAAGGAATCTCTACACCTATATCACACTTGTTGGTGGATCCTAAGATAACACTTCCTTGATGATGGCTAGATCCACTTCCACTCTATCTTCTGAGATCATGTGTCCTAGAAATTGTAACTCATGAATCTATAACTGAAACTTTGAGAGCTTCCCATAAATTGGATCTCTAATAGTATGTCCAAAACCATCTTAAGGGTATCGGGATATCCTCCTTAGATGTCAAGTACATAGGGATATCATAAATGAACACTACAAAGAACTGGTCTAAGAAAGGATACAGGATCTAGTTCATGATTCCCATGAACAATACTGGAGAATATGTCCCACAAAAGGGAAAAACCATGTAATCATAGTCAATATGTTGAAATATCAATTTCATCTTCAATATATATATATATATACATCCTGTACTCACAACTAGTGATATCCTAATCTGAGGTCAACCTTCAAGAACCGTCATGCCACTCTCAACTATTCAGATAGGTCATTGATCCTCATTATTGGATACTTTTTCTTCATAGTTACCTAGTTTAAGCATAGATAGTTTTTTAATAACATCAATATCCCATATTCTTTCTTGATGAAAAAACTTGGGCTCTCTAAGGTAAAGCATTGGGTCTAGCAAATCCCTTCCTTTATAAGTCCTCAAACTGCACCCTCATCTCGTGAAGATTTTTGAGATCCATCTGATATGCTAACATAGATATCGGTGTCATACTAGGGTGTATATCAACGAATAATTATATATCTTTTCTGGGAGTTAAACCTAGAACATCCTTATGTAAGACATCATAGTACTTCGTAACCACTGAAGAAAACTAGGAACTCATAAAATCCACTACATTGAGTTTCATGCTAACCAAATGGTGAGTAATCAGCTTCACCCTCCTATGAATGAGTCCATACTGTGATTCCTGGGTTTCTCATTCACCAAAAAAAGGAGATACTAGTCCCATTGTAATAGAAACACCCATACTCCTCCTAAAATAGTCAATCTGGAAATGAACTATGGATAACCAGTTCATATCTAAGATGATGTCATAAGGCCTCATAACTGCTACAAAGGGATCCCAATAGAAACTCCCACCTCCAAGAGTCATATTCCATTATTGGAAGAAGTGTGTGATCACTATGTAATCTTCAATATGAGTCTTAAAATTCAAGGATTAAACCAAGGTATCAATAGAAAAATCTATGCCTCAAATAATATATGTGGAAAGAAATCAATGGTTGGAACCTATGTTTATCAGTAAAATATCTAATGTAGAGAAGACATAGATCATAACTCATATCATTCCCATATCCTCTATGATATAAGTCTCGACCATCTACAGCTATCCCCTCCACTATCCTCAAGTACCATAAGCCTGGAATGGAGAACCTGAGAGTGGTGATGGTAACAAGTCAAAGCCTCTACTCACTCCACCTTCTCTCTAATATCCTCTCACACATCTTCATCCCAATATAACATTATGTTCATTACAATTCCTCTACCTTGGAGCCCCATACATGGTCTCCATTTCATCTCTATGGTGGGTTGGACAATCTTGTGTTAAATGACCATTTCTATCACATGAGTAGCACTACCTATCCTTCAGCTGACTGGACCCATCCTTTGAGTACTAAATTGTATACCATCATTCATAGGACCTCTTCCTAAAACTTCTCACACATCCAAGTATCTGATATTGATGCCAGTGCCTTCATTCCGAGGTCTCTACTCCTATGTGACAACTACCAAAAACCACTATCTTTGTATTCTTAAGAAAGAAACTCTCAACCATAAAATATTTCTATAGCGCCCTAACATAGGTAAGAATGAATGGAGGGGTGAAACTAGCTCAGGTATCTCTTTTTATTCTTTACTCAAAGGTAAAATCCATGAAGAACTAGTCAAAACCATATTATTCAATTACCTGGAGAGGTTTTTTAATCCTTAATGAATACAAAACTACTATTGTGATGCCATTTTGGAGCTACAAAATCCTCTACATTCATACAACCATAAATGTATTGATAGATAAATCCTCTCAAAAAATGAACTCAAACTATTACCATGCTAGAGGTTCCTCACCGTAATATTGGGTTACCAAACCCCACCGTCATCATGTCAATCCATAAAGAAGACACTCATTTAGAACCACCATCTAATATACTCGTGTCCTGGCTAGATGGAAAACTCATTTCACCACCACAAGACATTCCTCAGCAGCCTATGGGTTAGGATTATCTCAAAACCTAGGGGGTCTCTATAAATGAAACTCATGAAGTGCGCTCATATTTCGCACCTCATCTGCTTTTACTGTAGGTAACATAATCATATCTACAGGTGGTGGTATAGATAGTGCACCACTTAGAGGTCTAATTTATAGAATTTTTCCCTATATAGATGCATCACCACAGAGGGGTTTCATCCTGATGATCTTAATACTGAATCATAGCCATAATAAATTTTCTAGGCATCCTGAATATAAACAATATATAAGATAGTAAATGAGTATATCTGAAGAGGTGACTTAAGAAGGATAGGGAAACCATAACCCATTCCTCTATGATTCATGTACCATTGTTTCCCCTACAACTAGTATTCTCTTATACTGAGTTGAAAAGTAGGTGATCATATTCCTGATGTATGGATATGTCAGCCACCAAACCAACATTGGATTCATAGCCTGAAATATAAAATCAAAACACTTAACATTGTTTCCCCAAACCAATCCCACATACTCCAGTCCTAAGGTAGACCTGACTACTCTAATGCCACTTTTTCACAAAACATCCCAATGTGTCCCATACCATGACTCCACATGACCACCTATAATATGCTAGGTGTTAGATACAAGCAAAAATTAAGCATATCGCTAACATGGGAGGCCTCATCAAAAGTATGTGTACACATGAACACATCTCTAATACTATACAATGTTGAAATGTAAAAAAATTAAAGAACCATGCTTAAGTAAATCTAAATCCCACAACTATAGTACAACAAGAAGTAATGGAAGGTAATTTGGTCCAAATACAATCCCACCACAAAGAGTCTAAAACATTTCAAACCTAGAACTAATACTGGGGACTGATATCAAAACACCAAAGGAAAAGACCTCTATCTTCCTAGTCTCATTAAGAACTATCAGGTCTAGGTTTGTCTAGGAAACTATAAAAAGGATGATTCTCTCCCCAAGACACGACATGTTAAGGCATACATATTCATCTATGAGTATGAAAATACACATTAGGACACCCCGAATAAAAAAATAATACAACAAATAAATAACAATTATCTCTACACAAGTATATTTATAAAGTACATATTACAAGAATATAAATATATAATTATTAAAGACACGTAGTATATAGTTAAAGTCACACCCATAATACCAACCTAGGATTCCATATTGAATTATCCACAATCTACTCATTTAGGATAACTAACTCCATAGTAATGATAACACTAATGACGTCCATCTAATAGGTAATGCTCATGAAGTTTCTCTATTATAAGTACATGCTAAAATTTTGATGATATACGATAGACATTTGAAGATCACATGAAATTACATGGTATATAACAACAACTTAGTCTAGATTGACTTGGTATGTAGAGGATTGATTCCCATGCAGTGTAGATCACGATGATACCAACAAATCCACCTAGGGAGCAATGATGATTTGAGGATCTCACGTTGGGCATCATGGAGGAATTCCAAAAACTATATCCAAGATGTCCTGCTGACAGAATTTTTCACTATTAGTTGGAGGAAATTTTATACTATCCCTTATGGAATAGATATGGGTAACATAACCTAACAAATATTGTCTAAGATACAGAGGACAATGGCTCCAATCCAACTTTTTAGGAGTACACAGCGTAGTATGGATAAAAGTTGTGCCCCATTATCCCCAAGTACTACCCTTATAAATAGACCGTGTTTGTGTCTATGTCCATGTAATAGTACACATCTTTTGGCTACACATGTACTTTTACTCGTGTACTAGTATACAAGTATGAACATGTACACTGGGCCAAGCTATGTTTGTGTAGGAGTACAAGGTGTGCCCATGGCCATTTGAAATCATCATGTTTCTAGGAACACTCTAACATACACACTGAGATTCCCAAAGAGGACCATACACCATGATTTAAGCTTACACTCCATGTAATACTTATCTTCCTCTAGAAACCCTATTCTCTACTAAGTGGGGACCACATAGTGTGTGGATCTACATTATTCAACATTTATTGTGAAATTTTCAAGATTTCCATATTAGGTTCATGTGTTTTCATTATCTCCTCTAATTTCCACCTTCTTTTCCACCTACAATGCCCATGGAACTCAGATCTAGGTCTACTAAGGTTGATCATCATTGGAGAGATGATTTATAGTGTCCTCATTCATTCGGTAATCATCTTGACTCTCCACTATCACCATTAATCCTAGAACCACACATGCACATGAAAATCTAGTCTTGATCCTATCACAACTATTATCATTTCATGATCCCCATTCCATGTCGAGTTTTTATCTACAATATCGAATTGTTTCACCAAAAAATGTGTGCGTAAAGTTTTACTCCTCAGTATTTGGGTCGAATCACCAGGAAAATGAAACATTGATGATGAATGGATGTAGAATTTTTAGAAAAAAACCATAAAACATGAAAGAATAAGAATGAACCCTTGTCATTTTAATTGTCCCTTAATTCATTTCAATTACAATGATGAAATAATCCACATAATAAATAAAACTCCAAATAGAATTCAAATATAAATAATCTCATACAACACTACACATGATCCACGGATCAATTTGTTGGTTAATTAATATGTGTCTGTCATAGAAATAAAAAATGGGGAATGAAACCAAATCAAAAATGTCCCACATTAAAATGGATTGGTAGCTGATAAAGAACATATCATCACTATGATTATTGGTGAGATACCTTGATTTTGTCTTGCTTGAGTCAGAGATCTTTTATCTGGTCATCATCTAAAAAAAATTTCCCTTTCATTATCTACAATGTCTCTCCATAAATTTTTATGGTTTTTTGGATAACCCTTAAATTTTTACATAAGTCTGTATTAAAAGAAAAAATTAGGCTGATGAGTCAATGGTTGACTAAAATAATTTCACTTAATTATTCTATATTGTTTACACCCACAATGAATTTTCCACAAACAGCCCATGCTGACCAATGTTATTCCATTCCTAGGGTAAAAATCACATTTTAAAATCAACTATTCCATCAGATTTATTATATGAATCCCTTTTTAGATTTTATTCCCACATTTTTGGAAACCTTTGTGCACATGTTGTTTAATATATTTAAAATATTTGAAACATATATTCTGGGAACATAGGGCCTATGAATCACATGTTTTCTCGGTTCCTGGTATCAAAAATAATCCATGTAATATCCAAAAAACAATACATCTAAAGTTCAAGTCATTATAGAACCTAAGTAATTTCTTTTTCTATTTCATAAATTTTTGTGTTTCTTGATCCATCACTTTTGGCATGCTCATTATTGCACTTACTTTTCCCATAAGATTTCTCTATCAATCCACAATTATTAAACTCCATTCTCCACTTCTTTTTACCAATCCTATGAGACCCTTGAGATTCCTTGATCCTCCTTTCCTATTTGACAAAACATCAAAAAATTTAATTATAATAATAAAAATCTCAAATCATCAAATATTTTTGTATAAATAGAAATATCTAACTAAAGATTAGGTCTGTGTCACATTTGGTAAAATAGACATTGCCACAGGCAAGTCATGTATGTATTTTTATTTTGACCACATATACAAAAATGGATATACCATAATTCTTCTTATGAAAATGTAATTCCCTCTCTATATTAAGTCAAAGAGTGCATGGAAAATCTTTATTGAAAAAAATACAATAAAATTCCACAACATCACTTCAAACCCTTCCTTGAGATTAGTATTTTTTATCATTGTCCACCATAGTTCGGATTCCCCTTGAATATAGTAAATATATGGAATGAACTTATTTTTATTAGACCATTACATTTTTAAATGATTTCATTCATTATCCCATGACTAATGGGTCAAAATATCCATTTAAAGTTGAAGGCTTTGTCACATACACGTTCCAATCACAACTTTCCCTTATTTGAGGATGGGTACTTCCCCCTAATTCAATTTTCTATTCATAACATAAGGTAATTGAGAAATTATTTCCATGAAGTAACCAACTCATTAACCCTTTGGGTTGGTCCTCTCATTTGTTCTATCATTACTATAAAGACCCATACATTTCAAGGAAAAAAGTTTCTTAAATTCTTTGAGATTTTACGAGTACACAGTTTCTGATGTCACCTGATTCTAAGGCCCGGAGTGCCCGGAATCAATTTCGGAAGTTTATCTCAGGTACGTTCAGTGAATCAACAAGCGGGTTTTTCTATCTTTTGAACTGGTTCTCAGAATTTAAATCTGAGGGCATCGATGAACTCGCAGCGCCGGTATTTGCTTAAGATGACTTTTACCGTTGATGCGTTTTCTCGAGAGAAGAAGTTAAGTTTTGGGGTTTAATTGAGAAGTAAATAAAATTGTGTACAATTTTATTTTATTAACCTTGGAAGTTAAACACTCTCATGGGAAGTTGTTTGTGGGGCCCACAACCACCCAACTTCCCATGTGTGGTTATGGGGGAGGTGGGTCCCACACGAGTACCCATCTTTTCACATTCTATAACCCTTAACCCCTTTGAACTCCCATGATAAATACATGGAAACTCCCCCATTAATTATTGGTATCCTTTAATTGTGTAACTCTCCCCTCTCTCCTCTTTAATCATGCCAACACACTTAATCAATTAATGTGAGTTATGTGTTTGAATTTTAAAAATTGAAATGCATGGCGGGAAGTAATAAAATAATATAAGTCTTATTTTATTTTGTGTTGTGGCACCCACTGGGACCCACTAGGACACCTGGCCTAGGAACCCCAGCGATACGGCCCCACAACCCCGCTGCAGTGCCAATCCCCCAACCCATCGCCGCAAATGGGACCCACTGGGACACCTGGCCCAGGAACACCACATATACGGCAGGTTCTTGCGCACAGCCGGTTTCGAACTCGGGTCCCCTTTAACACCAAGCCCATGGAACTTGATGCCAACCACTAAGCTGCAGCCTAGTGGTTGGCATCAAGTTCCATGGGCTTGGTGTTAAAGGCGACCCGGGTTCGAAACCGGCTGTCCGCAACAACCTGCTGTATATGTGGGGTTCCTGGGCCAGGTGTCCCAGTGGGTCCCAGTTGCGGCGATGGGTTGGGGGATTGCCGTTGTAGTGGGGTTGTGGGGCCGTACCGTTGGGGTTCCTAGGCCAGGTGTCCTGGTGGGTCCCAGTGGGGTTCACATCATTAAAGACATCTCTTTAATGATTTGGCACCCACTGGGACCCACTAGGACACCTGGCCTAGGAACCCCAGCGATACGGCCCCACAACCCCGCTGCAGCGGCAATCCCCCAACCCATCGCCGCAACTGGGACCCACTGGGACACCTCGCCCAGGAACCCCACATTTACAGTAGGTTGTTGCGAACAGCCGGTTTCAAACCTGGGTCACCTTTAACACCCAGCCCATGGAACTGGATGCCAACCACTAAGCTGCAGCCTAGTGGTTGGCATCCAGTTCCATGGGCTGGGTGTTAAAGGCAACCCGGGTTCGAAACCGGCTGTTCGCAACAACCTACTGTACATGTGGGGTTCCTGGGCCAGGTGTCCTAGTGGGTCCCAGTTGCGGCGATGGGTTGGGGGATTGCCGCTGCAGCGGGGTTGTGGGCCCGTATCACTGGGGTTCCTAGGGCCTGGTAGACGCCGACCGAGGCAGCCACGTGTCCTAGTGGGTCCCAGTGGGTGCCACATAATTTTGGGGGGTTAATTGTTGTGTGAAGATATTGGGGAGAGAGAGCTCTAGTTCCTTCTGGGAAGAACTTCATCCTCTTCGTTGAAGAATGCCAAATCCATGAAGGATGACGACGCGCCTCCTTTTCTTTTCTCCATTACAAAAAGGGGAGACTTTGGTTTCTCCTCGAACGCTCTTCGTCAACGTCTATAGAACCTCACCCCACGACGCCGTTTTCCGCGACGCCCGTTGTTCGACAACTTTTGTTGAGGTAGGGGTTATTTAAATTCATGATTAGTTTAACATTATTTGTTAATTAATTTGGACACTTGTTATCGACATAACGGGAGGAGATCAGACCACACAAACACGGCCGATCCTCCTCCCCTTTTATTGATCCTCTTTGAACATTTCGTCGAAGGCGGTGCGGTGCCTTTGCACCGTGTAGAAACGAAAGAAAATGCGGCCGGAGCGGGCCGCGACGGTGGTGCGTGGCTTTGTCGCACCATGCTGGTGAAGCTGAAGGAACCGTGGCTAGAGCGGGCTGCGGAGGTGCGGCGCAGCGCCGTCGCGCTGTGGCGGTTCTTCAAAGGGGCTGCCGGCAGAGCCAGCCGTCGGCGCCACATGGATGCGGGACCCCCTCGGGTCCTGCGGTTGCAAAAGGCCTACCTTTTCGGAAATAGCCCCCCCCCCCCCCCTTCGCACCCTGCTCGGTCAAGAGCCGAGCCGCATTAGTCTTCTGAGCCGGGTCGTAGGCCGCGCGGGCCGGGTCGCCCGCCGGGCCTGGTCGACCGCGCCGGGCTGGGCCGACCACGCCGGGTCGGGCCGACCGCACCGGGCCGGGCCGCTAGTGCTGTGTCGGGCCATGCCAACCAGACCGGACCGTGCTAGTCAGTTCGGGCCATGCCCAAATAGGCCGGACCCAGACCCAGGTCGGGTCGAGCCAGGGGGTATTGGGCCAGGTCGGATCGGGCACAAACCCCCTATTTTCGGACAGGTTCATTCAAATGCCCATATCATGGGATACAGACTTCCAATAAATACACCATCAGTTTCGTAGGGATCCATGGATCGAGACGGTCATTTTGGTATATTACACTCAAGCGTTCGGTAAAGTTTGGGTATGGCCGGGTTGGTTCGAACCTGAAACCAACTGGGGCCTTGGAGCGAAAACGCTTATAACTTAACGACCAGACGTCTGAATGACATGTCGTAGATCACGTTGAATTCCTCTTAGTGAGATGGTTCTTTTGGATTACTCCGCTTGCGGTTTGGACGCAGCTGGAGTATGGTCGGGTTGGTTTTAACTTAAAAACCAACTGGGCCCCTAGGACGAAAACGCCAATAACTATCAGACTGGGCGTCTGATTGACGCACCGTCTGTCGCATTGAGTTCCTTTTGACGAGATGGAACTTTCTGATACATCAAATCTTGACTTCGTGAAAATTGATGTATCGACCCTCTTGGCTCATGGAGCGGACCCTCCCGGGATCGAGCGTTCTTTGTGCGGGAACCCTAGAGCTAGTTGCGACTGCAATGATGATGGAGAATGTACTTAGATCCTACGTCGGTTCGGAAGCGAGGAGGAATGTACTTGGATCCTTCGTGGGTTCGGCAGCGAGGATGATTGTACTTGGATCCTCCGTGGGTTCGGTAGCGATGACGACTGTACTTGGATCCTTCGTGGGTTCGGAAGATATGGTTACTGTACTAGGATCCTGCGTGGGTTTGGTAGCGAAAACTTCTATACTTAGATCCTACGTGGGTTCAGTAGAGGAGTTGATTCAGAGGATACATATAATCATCTCCACCCCTATTTGTGAGTAGTATACCTGTGTGAGCTAATTCTTGACTTCAATCATTATCATCGATATGATTGACTTGCTTTCCTATATGGATTGGGTTTTGATTTCCTGTGTGGACTAGGTTGTACTTGGGCTCGTGAGTTGGATCCGAACTGGAAATGATGACTTAGGTATATGTATGGGCATATACCTAAGTAGATTTTGTTGTTACTTCATGTTTGTATCCTTCCTTTGTGGTTTATCCTTTGTGGATTCTAGGAGAACTTCAGGGGTATCGGGGTCCCTACTGAGTATCGTATACTCACCCTCGCACGGGCTATGTCCGCACTACGTTGTGTTGGTTGCAGACGACCAGCAGTGCTGATCATGGTTGGGGCTTGTGGAGCGGGATGGTACCCAGAGGTGGACTATCAGGCGGTATGTACACGGATTGGACGGACGGACCTGAGGAGCCGACAAGACTATTTGTACCCACCCTTCAGGTGTAAATTCTGTAGGAAGACTTGGTGGTTGCCGATTTACTTTACTGTTGTTGTTCTTTATTTTCAGTTTTACTGTAATTTCAGTTGGGTTTGTATTCTTGCCAATTTACTTTTCAGCACTTATTTTGTACTCAGTTTACATAGTGTTTACTTCAGCTTGCGTACTCTGTGGTGTTTTTTTCTTATATAAAGGCAATGCCTTCCATTTTATCGGGATTTACGCCTTTGGTGCTAGTCGTCGGCCCCTATCCTAGGGAAGGCGGGCTTGGGGTAGTCACGGCACAGGCCCCGAGGATGGGTCGTGACAAATTTGTATTAGAGGAGTCGGTTCTACCGCAGAACATAGGACTCTGATAATTCATTTTTGTGAAGCAATAGTGTTAAGTGCATTGAGTGTGTTTATCAGTCCAGGGAGTCTAGTTTTGGTGCGGTGGCTGACGTATCCATACACCAGGACCCAAACTTCTGATTTCCGACTCAATGCTTCAAAACACTTATTGCATGTGTGTTTCAAAAGCTTTCTTTTTGAATACTTTGTGTCAGCTCACCAGGTATACTGTATTAACCGTGGTGCACCTGTTTCTTTTCAGGATGGCCCCACAATGGCATCCAGCTAGGGTTTCGAGCTTTGTGCATGATGGCATCCCACCGAGCGATGAGACCTCGGTGCAGGGCCCCATTACAGCGGAGGCACCAGCGGTACCTCTACCCGCTGGGCCACCGATACCGCTGGCCCCAGCAGCGGAGAGTGCACGTTTCCTGAGTGCACTGCATGAGTTTCAGCATCAGAGGCAGCCCAGGTTCTGCAGAGAGACGGACCCTCAAGCAGCCGAGGATTGGTTGGAGGCTGTTGTTCGAGTCTTCAGATTAGTAGGGGCACCAGCTGACCTCATGGTGATCCTTGCGGCGAGTCTCTTGCACGCAGTTATAGGTAGATGGTGGATACTGATGCTCCAGGTGCACAACAAGGCATCTCTTCTTTGGACGGACTTCGAGAGCCTCTTCCACTTGGAGTTCGTTCCAGCCACCGTCCATGCGGTGCGCATTCAGGAGTTACTACAGCTACGACAGGGCAGCATGATAGTAGCCCAATACTCGGTGAGGTTTACCGATCTCTCGCGCTACTCCATGGACATGGTACGAGACCCATTCATCCGGCCCAGACCTTAGAGCAGGGAATGAGGCATGAGATTAGGGCATCAAGGATCTCCCTCAGAATTCTGACGCAAGCAGGAGTACTGGAGCGATCCCTTCTTGTAGAGAGATTTCTTGCTGAGCCTTCACCAGCAGCGAGACCTACCGCATGGTGTAAAGTAGCGTATTCTTCTATAGCCGGTAGTAGACAGACTTCGCAGAGGTCCAAGTGGACCAGACCATCAGTTGGAAGACCCCAGGATACTGGTTCAGAGGTACGGGGCACACACAGCAGAGCCAGTCATACGAGAGGCACACAGGGCTATGCATGCGGTGGGCAGGGCCAGATGGATTGTGATTGCCCGACCCGCCAAGCAGAGGAGCAGTAGACGGTTGAGGGACCACCCAGGCAGAGGCAGAGGTTTGACCATGGCGGTTCGCAGGGAGTAGGTGGACAAGGCAGAGGACCTGTCCGGGCAACAGGTGGTGGGAGACGCTTTGAGGGTCTACCACCACCGCCACCATGAGGTCCACCCTGACTAAAGGGAGATGGCGGACGGAGGTCGGCTCAGCTTTTGGCAGTGGAGGCCTACGACCATAGAGCACCTGAGATTATTTGAGGAACTATCTGTGTCTACTGTACCCTTGCACCAGTTCTTATAGATACAAGAGCGAGTCATTCTTTTATTGATGTTTCCCTTGTTCAGAGCTCGGAGATTCTAACGGAGCCGTTGTCTCGATCATTAGGGTAGAGACTCTTACGGGAGCAGACTCGACGATTACGCACTAGTTCCGGTAGTGTGAGCTTACTCTAGGAGGCGAGATCTTCGGCTGGGATCTTCTTTTAGTGGTGTCATGGCCTTACGACGTCATCTTGGGCATGGATTGGTTATCTATGGTTCATGATCAGATCGACTATATTAGGCGCAAGGTGCGGTGTGTCCGCTCCGATGGGAGTAGGTTCACCTTTACTGGTGAGAAGGGAGACTTTGCAATGCAGGATGGACTCACACAGAGGATAGGACAGATGATCACTCATCAGTTGGCTAGTCTCATCCTAGGAGCAGTTGATGTGTGGAGTCCAAGTTTTCCTGTAGTGGTGGATCAGTATGCAAACGTTTTTCATGACGACGTTCCAGGACTACCTCCTCGCAGAGAGGTAGACTTCTATATTGACATTACCCTGGGACATCCCCGATATCTACTCCAGTATATCAGATGGCTCCCACTGAGCTTTGAGAGCTATGGGTACAGCTGGAGGACTTGCAGGGCAAGGGATTCATCCGACCCAGTGTTTCACCCTAGGCTTCCCCGATTTTGTTCGCCAAGAAGGCGAATGGGAGCTTGCGACTGTGTATCGATTACTGTCGCCTGAATAAGGTGACCGTAAAGAACAAGTATACACTTCTGAGGATTAACGACCTCTTCTATCATCTCAAGGGAGCACGATGGTTCTCAAAGATAGTCCTCAGGACAGGCTATCATTAGCTCAGAGTACGAGATGAGGATATGCAGAAGACGGCCTTTAGGTGTCGGTATGGCCACTATGAGTTCTTGGTTATGCCTTTCAGCATAACCAATGCTCCAGTAGTGTTCATGAGTCTCATTAACAGGATCTTCCAGCCTTACCTCGATCGATTTGTCATATTCTTCATCAAAGACATGTTGATTTACTCAACTAATGAGGAGAAGCATGCCTACCACTTACGGGTTGTACTGGATACACTCCAAGAGCACCCGCTTTATGGTAAGCTCTCAAAATGTCAGTTCTGGATTTGAGAGGTCCACTTCATGGGACATGCCATCTCTATGGTGGGACTTGTGGTGGAACCTGTGAAGATCGAGGCAGTGCTAGCTTGGGAGCCACCCAGGAGCGTGACGGAGGTGCGGAGTTTCCTAGGTCTAGATGGATACTATCGAAGATTTTTTCCATACTTATCCATATTTACAGCACCACTTTCAACTTTAACGAAGAAGGGGAAACCCTTTTTGTGGTCAGATAGATTTCAGCAGAGCTTCCAGGAGCTGAGACAGATATTGACCAGTGCACCCATATTGAGGCTACCAGAGGAGGGCATAGGGTATATAGTTCATTGTGATGCATTAGGGACTGGACATGGGTGTTTCATAATGCAGGATCAAGAAGTGATCACCTACGGTTCACGACAGTTGAGGCAGCATGAGCAGAACTATGCTACCCATGACCTGGAGTTAGGAGCAGTGGTCTTCGCCTTGAAGATGTGGCAGCACAATCTGATAGGCGAGCGCTTTAAAGTCTACTCTGGCCACCAGAGTCTCAGGTACATCTTCTCACAGAAGGACCTAAACTTGAGAAAGCGGCGATGGCTAGAGTTCCTATAGGACTATGACTTTGAGATAGTCTATAATCCTAGGAAGGGGAACGTAGTAGCTGATTCTCTCAGCAGGAGGTAGGGCATCCTGCTACTTAGAGAGGTGACGGAGCAGCTAGCTGCATTGTAGATATCCTTCGTGGATAGAGATGGAGCAGCCTTTCTACAGTCACTCATAGTCACTCCTCCACTACTTCAGTGGGTCAGAGAGGCACAACATGGGGACATTGACTGTGAGACGCGACATGCACAAATATCCCCAGTATAGGCAGCTGAAGGATTTTCTTTAAGAGGATAGCACATCATCCTCTTTAGGGGACGTACCATGGTACCAGTTTCATTACGAGAGGAGGTGTTGAGGGAGTTTCACACTTCCCCTCTATTGGTACATCCTGGAGTAGAGATGATGTACTAGGATCTCAGACGACAGAACTGGTGGCCATGTATGAAGAAGGTTGTGGCAGAGTTCGTTTCATGATGCCACATCTACCAGCAGGTGAAGGCGAATCACTAGGTACCAGCAGGCTTGGTACAGCCCTTGGAGGTCCCGGATTGGATGTGGGATGGGATATCTATGGATTTCATGATAGGGCTTCCACGTACTTTCAGAGGTCACGACTCCATTTGGGTGATTGTCGACCGACTCACCAAGTCAGCTCACTTCTTACCTATCATAGAGAAGAGCACAGTGGAGAGATTGGTATGCCTCTACATTCAGGAGATCGTACGGATTCATGGTGTTCCATCGACTATCGTCTCCGTTCAAGATGCTCTCTTTACTTCACGGCTTTGGAATGGGTTGCAGGAGGCATTTGGGACGCAGCTACACCTGAGCACCGCCTTTCACCCTCAGACGGATGGCCAGACGGAGAGGACCATTCAGACTCTTTAGGACATGCTTCGTGCATGTGTCCTTGACTTTGGTCGTAGCTGGGAGAATCACCTACCCTTGGTGGAGTTTGCGTACAACAACATCTACCACTCCACCATCGGGATGGCACCATATGAGGCATTGTACGGACGACCTTGTAGATCACCTCTGTGCTGGACAGACCCTGGGGAGTCGGAACTTGTAGGACCAGAGATGGTCCAGGCCACGAAGAAGAAGGTACATATCATCCAGGAGTGGATGAGGACTGCTCAGAACCAACAGAAGTCCTATTCTGACAAGAGGCAGATACCACTAGAGTTCTAGGATGGCGACAACGTTTTCTTACGGGTCTCACCTCGACGTGGATTATGGAGATTTGGCTGGGGTGTCAAGTTATCTCCGTGCTTCATCAGACCATTCCAGTTTCTTTGCAGGATAGGCGAGGTGGCTTATCTCCTAGCTCATCCACCTCAGTTGCACCGGGTGCACGACGTTTTCCACGTATCTCAGCTGAGGAGATATGTGCACGACCTGACACATATCATTGATCAGGGGGAGCTGGACATCGATGACATGGCGAATTTTGTGGAGGTCCCGGTGGAGATTGAGGATCCACAGAAGCGGGTCCTACGTGGACAGTTGATTCCTCTAGTGCGCATCAGGTGGCAGCACGGGAACCTCCAGGAGAGCACAAGGGAGCGGGGGGCTCAGATGCGTGCACAGTACCCTCATTTTTTCCCCTAGTTTGTGATGTATCTTTACAGGGATGTAAATCCCTGAGGTGGGAGTAATGTAAAGACCTGTAAATTTGAATGAAAATTTTTTCCTAAATTCTTTGGGATTTTACATGTACGTCGTTTCTGACGGCACCTGATTCCGAGGCCTGGAGTCCCCGAAATCAATTTCCAAAGTTTATCTCAGGTACGTTCAGTGAACAAACGAGCGGGTTTTTCTATCTTTTGAACTGGTGCACAAAATTGAAATCCGAGGTCACTAATGAACTCGCAGTTCCGGTATTTTCCTAAGATGACTTTTACCGTTGATGTGTTTTCTCGGGAGAAGAAGTTATATTTTGGGGTTTAAGTGAGAAGTAAAAAAAATTGTGTACAATTTTATTTTATTAACCTTGGAAGTTAAACTCTCTCATGGGAAGTTGTTGGTGGGGCCCACAACCACCCAACTTCCCATTTGTGGTTATGAAGGAGGTGAGGCCCACACGAGCACCCATCTTTTCACATTCCATAACCCTTAACCCCTTCGAACTCCCATGATAAATACATGGCAACTCCCCATTAATTATTGGTATCCTTTAATTGTGTAACTCTCCCCTCTCTCCTCTTTAATCATGCCAACACACTTAATCAACTAAGGTGAGTTATGTGTTTGAATTTTAAAAATTGAAATGCATGGATTGAAGTAATAAAATAAGATAAGTCTTATTTTATTTTGGTGGGTCAGTTGTTGTGTGAAGATATTGGGGAGAGATATCTCTAGTTAGTTCCATGAAGAACTTCATCCTATTCGTCAAATAATGCCAAATCCATGAAGGACGACGACATGCCTCCTTTTCTTTTCTCTGTGACAAAAAGGGGAGACGTCGCTTTCTCCTCGGACGCTCTCTGTCGATGTCTATAGAACCTCACCTTACAAAACCATTTTCTGCGATGTCTGTCATTCGACCACTTTTGTTGAGGTAGGGGTTATTTAGGTTCATGATTAGTTTAACATTCTTTGTTAATTAATTTGGCCACTTGTTATCGACATAATGGGAGGAGATAGGACCTCAAAAACACGGCCGATCATCCTCCCCTTTTATTTTTTGATGCTCGTTGAACTTTGTGGTGAAGGTGGTGCGGTGCTGTTGCACCGCGCGGAAACGAAATAAACTGCGGCCGGAGTGGGTCGCGGCGGTGGTGTGCAGCGCCGTCGCACCGCGCCGGAGATTCAAGGGGCCACGGCCGGTGCGGGCCATGGTGGAGGGGTGTGGCGCCGTCATGCCACGCCGGTCGGACAGGAGTCGCGCCCAAAGGCCGCGACAGTTCTTCAATGGGGCGGCCGGCAGAGGCGGATGTCGGCGCCACCTGGAGGCAGGACCCCCTCCGGTCTCGCGGTTGCAAAAGTGAGACCATTAAGGCCGGCCATTTCAGAAATAGGTGGGGCACCCCCCACCCCCTCGCACCCCGCTTGATCGAGAGCCGAGACCGGCTTCGGAGACGGGTCACAGGCCGCGCGGGCCGGGCCGACCGCGCCGGGCCGGGCCGACCGCGCCGGGCCTGGCCGACCGCGCCGGGCCGGGCCGACCGCTCTGGGCTGGGCCGACCGCGCCGGGCCAGGCCGCTAGCGTCGGGCTGCGCCGTGCCACGCCAGCTGGGCTGGGCCATGCCTAAATGGGTTGGAACCAGACTCGGGTCGGGTCGACCCGGTTCGGTCCACCCAGGGGGTACTGGGCCAGGTCGGACCGGGCCCAAACCCCCTATTTTCAGACAAGTTCGTTCAAACGCCCATATCCTAGGCTACAGACCTCCGATCGATGCATCGTTAGTTTCGTAGGGATCCTTGAATCTAGACGGTCGTTTCTGTAAATTACACTCAAGATTTCGTTAAATTTTATGTATGGACGAGTTTGTTCGAACCCGAAACAAACCGGTCACTTGGAGCGGAAACACTTATAACTTAACGACCGGACGTCCGGATGATGTGTCGTCCATCATGTTGAATTATTCATAGTGAGACGGTTCTTTTGGCCTACTAATCTTGAGGTTTGGATGCAGCTAGAGTGCAGTTTGGTTAGTTTTAACATAAAAACCAACCGGGCCCCTGGGACAAAAAAGCCAATAACTCTCAGACCGGGCATCCGACTGACGTATCGTCTGTCGCATTGAGTTTCTGTTGATGAGACAGAACTTTTTGATACATCAACTCTGGAATTTGTGACAATTGATATATCGAACCCCTTGGCTCGTGGAGCGGACCCTCCCAGAATCGAGCGTGTTGTGTGTGGTAACCCTAGAGCTGGCTGCGACTACGATGACGATGGCGACTGTACTTGGATCCTACGTGGGTTCGGCAATGAGGACGACTGTACTTGGATCCTACGTGAGTTCAGTAGTGAGGATGACAGTACTTGGATTCTCTGGGGGTTCGGCAGCGATGACAACTGTACTTGGATCTTTCGTGGTTTCGACAGTGATGGTTACTGTATTAGGATCTTACGTGGGTTCGGCAGCGACGACTTCTATTCGTGGATCCTACGTGGGTTATGTAGAGGATATGATTTAGGGGCTACATCTAATCATATCCACCCCTCTTCATGAGTAGTATTCCTGTGTGAGATAAGTCTTGACTTCAATCATTATCATCGATATGATTGACTTTCTTTCTTGTGTGGATTGGGTTGTGATTTCCTACCTGGACTGGGTTGTACTTGGGCTCGTGAGTTGGAGCCGAATTGGAAATGATGACTTAGGTATATGTATGGTAATATACCTAAGTAGATTTGGTTGTTACTTCGTGTTTGTATCCTTCCTTTTTGGTTTATCCTTTGTGGATTCTGGGAGACCTTAGGGGGTCTTGAGGTCCCTACTGAGTATCGTATACTCACCCCTGCACGGGCTATGCCCGCACTACGTTGTGTTGGTTGCAGACGATAGACTGCACTGATCGTGGTTGAGGCTTATGGAGCAGGATGGTACCCAGAGGTGGACTATCATGTGGGACGTACACGGAGCGGACAGACGGACCCGAGGAGCCGACGAGACTATATGTACCCACCCTTCAGGTGGGGATTCTGGAGGATGACTTAGTGGTTGCTTATTTACTTTACTGCTGTTGTTCATTCTTTTCAGTTGTACTGTACTTTCAGTTGGGTTTGTATTCTAGCCCATTTACTTTTCAGCACTTACTTTTGTACTCAGTTTACTTAGTGTTTAGTTCATCTTGCGTACTCTGTGGTGTTTTTTTCTTTTATAAAGTCAATGCCTTCCCTTTTATCGGGATTTACGCCTTTGGTGCTAGTCGCCAGCCCCTAGCCAATGGAAGGCGGACTTGGGGTAGTCACGACACGGGCCCTGAGGACGGTTCGTGACAATCACATTTCCCCTTAAGTTAGTTTTTTACTCAGTAACTCTTAAATTTCTAAAAAAATTGAAACATAACATAATAACATGAAATAGGGATACAATGATATTAATTCCAAACACCACAACATGCCTTTAATATCCATTGAATGTCTAAAGCTAAATGGGATATCTTAGGGATTCATATCAGAAAGGGATGATTTTTGAAGACTTGTAATGGAATAATTCTAGAACTAATGTGATAAATGATATATATTTTAGTTAAGATTCATGTGAAGGTGACATAAAATAAGTGAGAATCCTAAAAATGATCATTAAACCATGAAAGAATTTGATAACATTGAGGAAACAAAATACTATGGAAACAAAATTATGTATGATATCATAAGAATAAGTCCAAGCTAAACATCAAGACAACATAAAATAATATACTTAGGATAAACTCTCATGCACCATACATGGAAAATAAAGAGATAAAAACATTACTCAATGCATTGGAAGGATATATATTTTTAAACCCATCTTTCATATTCATATAATATAAATTCATTTATGTGCCACATAGATCATACAAAATAATAACTTATTTAATCATTCTTATCATAACAGTATAGGTTTTGGAATACATATATGGGTGTCCCAAATAAATGAATTAAAGTTTCATCTAGGTGAATAAAATCATGTATCAATATTGATGGGTATTCACATTATTAAATTTTTTTCATTGAAAATCATGTTATAATTTCACCCACATAATATGTGTATATAATGTTTCATGTAAGTTATAAATTAGGGTGAAAGTTGTTTTACATTTACAAGGGATTCATAAGGATATTAAAATAGATGTGAAGAAACACATTAAAACATGAAAAATTGGAAATCAAAAGGAAAATAAAAAGGGAGTACTTGAAATAAAAATGGAGATGAGAAGATACCTTGCCTTGAGAGGGTGCTTCTTAATGCTTAGGAGGAGATTACTAAAATCTTAGAAACACCATGGGAGGGATTTAGAGATATAAAGGGGAGAATAACATCCTAATAAATGCGTTTTGAGTGGAGACGAGTGGGAGGATGGTGGGTATTTATTAGAAAAGATGCTAGAATTAATTATTAATTTATAAAGTGTGGTTTTCGAATCTATTTGACAAAATAATCAAAACCAAAAACCATTCCATTTTTTTTACTATTTTTTATTCAAAAGTGGATTTTTTTTCAATATTACATATGTCCATAAATATTACTCCATAATGTAATACGCTTGGGGATGTGGAAGGGATCGATGTTTATAATGATTTAATTTCAAAATGTTAAAATATAATATACGCTTTCAATGATTCAATAAGGTTCTACAAAATTAAAAATATAACATCAAAAATAGATTATTTTAAATTTTAAAAAAATATTTGGTTGTTAATTCCTTTTATTCAATTTACTATATCACTTTGGGGACAATATTTTTTCATAATATTGACTGCACATTTATATTATATTTAATTTTTACCCAAAATTCTCTTCCCTCATAAACTTTTTAAAAATTCACCACTGAGTAATTCGGACTTTCTGATTTCAAAAATCATATTAATATGATCAAAATGATTTTATAAATAAGAGAATTTTTACTTTTGAATTTAAATCCCAGTTTTTTTGAAAATAAAAAAAATACGACATTAAAAACTTTTTGACACTTATAAAAATTACATTTGATTTCATTAAATTATATTATTATTTATATTTAAATAATTATTGCCAAATTATAATATTTTTTCCATAATATTTTTTTAAAAAAATTATTTAATTTATCAAAATAATGTATTAATTGAAACTATATACTTTCCAAAAATTAAAATTTTATTTCTTCACGTAAAAATCAAATATTTATGAGATAGAATTTATAATAAATGATAAATTAATAATAAAAATTGATATATATATATATAGTCATTATTTTATTAAAAAGTAAAATATTCTAATTCAAATGACTATAGTCAAGATACATAACCCATTGTTACACTATCATATGACCTTAGGGTATGGTGTGTAATGGTGACACATTCTGTGGGTGGATTGACGAACACAATTTGGTCCTTGATCTTAAAAAGCTTGAAATTCTCCTATAAATAGTTTTTATAATGTATTAGTTGTTGAATCTCAGCTTTTAAATGGTCAAAAAAATGGCCTAGTGATTTTATCTCTCTTAGAAACTTCAATAAAAGGGTTTCATAATGTATGATATTATAGGTTGATTCCATTAATTCCTGTATCTATGTCAATTGGATTTTATAATTTACCTTAATATATATTAGTCATTAGCATCATTATACAATAGATATATTATCAATGGTTATGCTTCTTAATGTTATTTTAAATCATACATGATATAACATATAGTGGTCCAAAATAACCAAAGTATAGCATGTGTTTTCTATAAATTTATTAAATGATAAGGAATGTACTCATTTAAAAACATAATTTCATTTATAATAATCCATGTGGTAACATGATCGACACCTTATAAATTATTCATATGACGAAATTTTTCCATGAATGGATCTTTATTTAATGCAAGATATTATATGTTACATGTAATGGATCAAATATTTTTGAGATGGATTCTCTCAATCACATTCTTCATATGAAACCACATGATACGTAAACCAAATAACAACACATGATCAAGGATTATTCTTATAGGGACTTAGTGGATCATTTCTCTACAACATCATTTCATCCTTGAACTATAGTTCATGATTTTAATAAAAAGTTTCAAATAGGCTAAAGAAGGCATGAGTGGGGATAGATATAATTCTTTCCATGACTTTTCATGAGATTTAGAATAGTTTGATTTTTGAAAATAATGATATGAAACTATTTGATGCATAGGATTCATGAAATAGATATAGGGTACCCACATGCTTAAATATGAGGGAACTTAGATGATTTTATGGTTGATATTGAATTGATCAAGTAGTGAACATTTTATACATAACATTGATAATGTCTGAAGAGTATCATGTTTGGATATTGTCCCTTGTAGGACTTAAAATAGTAATGGGAAACAAAATAAAAATATATGTTTCGTTTGCTTCTCAATCTAACACCAAGTATGGAACCCAAAACAACCTTCCACACACACAAATCATTGGGAAACACCAAACCATTTTTAAGTCTCCCAATAAACCACTTTTAAAAAATGTGACCTACCCATGAAGGCTCTCACCCACACACATCACCGCATGTGTTATGCATCCACCTACCTTCCCACAATAACTCACTCATTCCTCCATGTAAGATTTTTTGTGATGGATCTATAAGTACCCAAACTTATACATTACTTATTATAGTGAATTTAAACTATAATCCACTTTATTACATTCCAAAATATTTTTATGTTTTTAAGATTTAGATAATTATGTCACAAATATTACATAAAAAACCATATATCACAATCATTTTACTCTGTTTGGTATCCATTCTTTCATAATATATATATTTTAAAATAATACATGATTTCTTTTCAGGTGGACTCATCATGATTTTCAACATGACTTCTACCTTTCCCTTACCCATCCATATAACCTATGAAAAACTTTAAACCATATGATCATTATAAAATCATCAGTAAAGGACATAATTATAAATAATGAAACTATAAATCTAAGAATACATGAAAAAAATTCATTTTACAAAATAATCTTTAGGATCAAAATAAATATGTTCATACACAAGAAATCACCTTTTATACCCAAATATTTTCATAAAACATTTCATAATCAATATTAAATTAAAAGTAATACCCATTAGGATTTATTTGTAATAATAACATAATAATAATATCTTTTTCACAATTTTATACTTTTCAACCTTATGAATTAGTATATACATTACTTTACATTGTAAAATCATAAATTTTCGATAAAAATCATAGAAATAATATACATGTCAGGTAGGTGAATTATTTAATTATTTTCATATCAATTTTACAAATGATATAATCACCAAATTTAGACATACAATTAATCTCATGTTTATATAAAAAACAACCATCATAGTTACAATTTAAAGAAATAGCACATTATATTATGATAATCTCATTGGATAAAATTAATTTGTTAACTCAATCCATTTTACCAATGAATTGGTGAGCTATACAAATAAAAACTACCATAAATTTATAATTTAAAAACCCATCCATATAAAAAATCCCTATAACCATTTTAGAATAAATAAAAGCTTTCATAAAAGAATCACTCTTTTCACCCATAAGAAAATATTTTCAGATATTGATAAATCCATTCAATTTTGAAATCATTTTTGGAAATAAATATTTCATAATGGAGATTTTTTATTTGACGATAATAGTATTCTTGTAATGTAACTCAAAAAATATTTATTAGTTAGTATGTCATGAAATTCCATTATCTCTATATTCATTAAAATAGTACATTCCTTTTGTCTTTTACATAACAAAAGATAAAAAAATAATAAAAAAGATTTAAATTTAAAAAAACCATTCATGAAATTAAATAGAAACATAAATATACTTTTAAAATCACATATTTATATATATATAAATCCCTGAAAAAATTTCATAAATAATTATATTGAAGAAAATGTGACTTTTAATTGAAAATATAAAAGGGATTTTTTAAAAAAAAATCGTAAAATCATGTATGATTTGTCACATAAATTCATCATATTACAAAACAATAAAATTATGTTAATTTTTTAATTTCGTAGGAACATATTTGGGGTTAATTTTTCCTTTTACTTTATGTATTTGGATGTTATATAAAATCACATAATCTGTTATGTTCACATCGTACATTTTGATGATATTCGGTTCCCTAGTCCAAAATGACATCAATTGGTTGGCTATGGTCAAAGATTTAATCATTATATCATATCTATAATAATAATAATTAAATAACTATTATTTTTATAAATCAATTATAATTATAAATAAAATCATTAAATAGGGTTATGAAAAGAGATTTCTGTTATAATCATGGAGATAGTATGCCACCAATACGTATGGGTAACGCTTCATTTTTTCAACGATAATCACATGATGAAGGTATATATCACTTTATCTTTATAGAATAAAAATAATATTATAAATATCATATAAAATATTTAATTAAATATATATATCATCTATGTGATTTGGGGATGAAAATTTAATCACATATGTTCGTAAATGGGGTAGTACACATCTATGCACAAATGACATTATCATTTTCCAATGTATGGAAGGGTAAGAAATTATATATTATATTATCCTTCTAGAATGATAGTTATATAATTAATATCATATATTTATTTTTATCTTTAATATGTCGTTATAATCATCCATTATATGTGGTTATGGAAAATGAATTACATCATTTCGTGAGGTAGTGGTTGACCATACACACAGATGATGAATTGCATTAAAATTTTGTAGACCTTATAGATGGATATAGAATATGAAATTAACATAATAATAGCTCAGTATATGAAATTTGTTGATTTAATTATATCAACATGGTTAATTAAGATTTTAATGTGGTGGAAGAAAAAATAGAACTAACCTATACAGCCCGAAACTATAACTCTTATTTGGAATGTATTCTTTACCTAATACCTTAATCCATCTATAGTTGGTATTAATATAAAACCAAGAACTATATAATGATGTTATGGTTTCCTGGAGGGTGTTTTGATAAAAATTGGTAAAACTAAATGAGTATTGATATGTGAACAATGGAGAAGCAGTGGTACCCTTTTATAAGGGAGGGGAGGAGCACTTTTCAAATTTCGAAAAATATTAAATTAATATAAATTAATGATGAGGACCAAATGGATCCAATTGATTATATTATAATATAATATGGGTGTGAGTCTAAATAATATAATTAAGTAAAAAATTTACATGGTTGGATCCTATTTTTACACTTAAATGTTTTTTACCCCTATATTAACCATTTTTAAAATTACTTTAATATTGATGGTTTCTACCCTCTAATGGTTAATAATTTTACTATAATAAAAAATACCCATAAATGGACCAAGTTTTATGTCACTATAAATATCCCCTTAATATTTATAAATCTAATAATTTTCTAAATTTTAAATCATCTAATAAATATTATTTTTTATAAGATATTATTAGTTTCAATTTTAGAAGAATTCATTTTTATTGACTTTAATGAAAGAAATACAAAAATTTATTTCAAATACAATTAATATAGACCTATATAATATTTAATTTTTTCTATAAAATTTGTCTTTCACATTGGTTCTTTCAAATTATACTAATTTTAATATTTTTAATATCATTGTTTCGTAGGTCTTTGAAACGTGATATTCTAGATTTAATAATCCTTGTTTCCAAGAGGTTTCCATTGGATTTATTAATGGAACTAGAAACTTCCAACATTTCCTTATCCAAAGAGGACCTAATTTCTAAAGCTAGGCATTCGTTATGTTTTGAACTTTACGATACTTAATAACATGCATTGGTCGACATGATGGGAGGTCGGACTCATCACACCCTTTTGGGGGGAATTATTGTCTACTCTGGGACTCTCTTTGAAATTAAAATATTTTCATGAATACTTATTAATTCACCATGTATATCAAAAGTGTCCCATGGAATTTAAAATCTCTTATTTAACATGTGTAAAATTTTAGAATTGTCAATATGTATTTGAGGTTTTCCATCAATGGTATCCTCTAATATACTGATTAGAGATTCTTTTAATCATTATTTATGATGATACAAATTTTTAAGCCACTCAGTGGGGAACTCTGCAGTTTATTATCATCCAGGGAGATGAAGGTTTGTTTTGATCTTGGGATCATGCTCATAAAATGAGATACCTATGTATCCTTGTGAAAGGAATCATAACCCTCATAGTTCGGTGCCACTTAATGGGACACATCATACCTTTTAAGGTCATGTGATAAGGACCTCTAAGAGGAAGTTTCTTAGTTACAACTTAATGTTGGGTTTATGTTAAAACAGCCTAAGGAAATTAGAAAGGATATGGGTTTCTAGAAATGATATGGGTTTCCAAGTAAGATTATACCCTTTTGTGAATATGGTTCAAAGAGAAAGGGTTGATTTTAGGTATTGGGTTTGAAGCTCAAGGAGGACTCCTACATACACCATGTGGATGGGAATCAAAGCCCACGTAGTTTGATGAATATAATATGAGAGTATGGTCTCTGATAGAAATGAGTTTGGGCTTACTTCATGAAAATTATGCCTTAATGGTTTGAGGATTGAATTTGGGGATTATTTCCTAAGGAGGATTCCCAAATTGGGGGAATTAGGGTTGGATTACTGAGGGGGATATCCAATGAGCTTGGGCCCTGAAAGAGCTTCCTATATATCCTATATTTGAAATTGGTATCAGAGTTCTTGTAGTTCTTTTAGTGAGTGTTTGTGCACATGTTACAACCATCACATATCTCTAAGCCCACGTAAGTAATGCTCAATGTGAGAAAAAATAGGATGTGAAACATTCAACAATGAAATTCACACATACAAATTTTTCCTCCATATTGATGGAAGACAGTGCATTGACTGTGGGAAAGGGCGGGGCGATGAGCCTTCCCTCTATTCTATTTACATTGGACAATGGTCCAATGTAAGGAAGAAGGGGTGAAGGTGAGGGGCTTATACCAGGATGGTTGCCCTAAAATTGATCTTGGTATGAGAGGGAGGCTTCTCTTATGCTTGCACGGAATGGAAAGTGGGAAGTGTACCTTCTCTACCAGAGACCTACGGTTCCATGTCATCTCTTCACAAAGGAAGAGGTCAGGACCCAAATTCCCCTCCAAACCATGAACTTCCCGACACTGTTCTTGGGAGAAAAGGCCCATGTTACTGTGGATATATAAATCCACAAACATCCCATTAATCATAACCCTATTGGGGAAAAAATGTGGGAAATATCTGACTGTGGAAATAAAAATCCATATAGGAGACAGGCTGATGTGCCTTACCCAAAGGTTTGAAAAATCAGGAGGCTTTGGTGGAGGCTTCAACTTATCCCTTTTTAGATATGGAAACTAAGGATGGAGATACCCTACCATTTATGGCATTAAAGAAGGATACTTGAGCTCTCCGTGTGGGTACCTCACGCATGTATGCTGCATAGGTACCCCGCACTACTCAATTGCACCGGTATGGTGTTCAAATGTACCGCACATGTGTACTATGAAGGTATGGTGTGCAAATGTATTGTGCAAGTGTACTGCACAGGTATGGTGTGCAGGTATACCGCATATGTATGAATTGTTTCTGAAGAATTTGAAGAACTTCAAAACATCCCTATTCCATTTAATTATATCTTCTCTCGGAGTTTATATAACTACATGATACAATTTGAGACATCTATGTGAAAGAGCTACACAATGGGAGCTTCAGAGAGTCTTTCAAAAAAATTCAGTCCTTGGATGGGGAGCCCAAGAGTCTTATTTATAGTCATGGATGGGCCTAGGCAAAAAAAATCTTGGGTCGTGAAGGTCATCTTCATAGCTCCATTGTGCAGGTGCTCCATGTAGAGGTGTCTCAAATCTTCTCGTGCGTAGCTCGAATGGGTAGATGGTTCACGAAGCTTGGTGACGTAGCGTTCTCGCGAAGCTCAGCCATGTAGCTCCCTTACGAAGCTCAGCCACATAGCTCACTTGGAAATTTTGTGGGTGTTTTTCTATATTGCATAGAGTTTGGGAGTATTTTTTGATGGTTCCTTTGTACTCTTTGAATATTTTTGAAGGAGTGTCATCAAAATCCCCCCCTCAGGATTGGATCAGAAAATATACAAGAGGGTCAAGTCTGGAAGAAAGGATTAAGATGGATAGAAAAATTGTGCTGCAAAAAAACTTCCGCGCAGAGATGTCACATAGATATGTCTTGTAGCTATGGTGCATAGATCTTATGTTTACGTATAAATAGGTCTCAAAAATTCGTGTTTTTTTCTTCACCTGTGCTTTCCAAATATTGGAGCTCTCGTTTCATAGCTTGTTCGTTCAACTGCATCACGTTGTGCTCTCACATAATTCTCTTGAAATTTCTTCACGGTAAGATTATTTACAAGATAGAGCTAAGCCAAAAAGACTTCACGGATGGAGTTGTGCTAAGATCTTTGTCAAAAGACTTACGTGGCTGGCTTTGGCAAAGGACCTTGTCGAACGACCTTGTCGAAGGACCTATGGGACAAGTGTCCTGTGCCAAATTTCTTACTCTCTTATTTATAAATATGATCTTTAATTTTGGTCATTATTTTTTAGGAAATAATGAGTCATGTGATGACCCATATCGAGGAAGATAAGGCTCGCGAACGAGAAATAATGAGGATCGTCGGTCCAGATTATTATGAAAATGTTGAGAATACTCTTCCTAGGCTATGGAAGGGTCTAATTCTATACCAGTGTGACTATCCACAAAGTCCTTACTTACCTCTGTATAGGCACGGGCTTTTGCAAGATGCCCATTTTCCATCTATTAAGAAGTACTTTACAAAGAATTGGTTTCTTTTGTATTCCAACTGTAACTTCATGAATATTAGAGCAAGGGGGTTCTAATACAAGAAGGAGTAGTACCTATTTGTTTCACCCTTCATCACAATGGTTGTACTCCAGATATGAAGGATCATGTTGTAGAGCCAAGACCACATTGTTATGATTCCACTTACCAAGATTCTCAAACAGATCAATCAAATGGTTGGAAAGGAGATTGGAACCTTCGTTCTGGAGGGGGTTTGAAACCTGAGTGGATGTGTGCATTCTGGGTATGTCAGACTTGTGTATAATTCAGAGAAGAATTATAAGACGTTCAAATTTATGAAGATTTATGGATGGGGAAAACTTATGTTTAAAAAAATGAACTCATTCCGGAATTACTGAGCTGATAGAGCCCACAAACAAACTCCTTTCATTTGATGCACGTTGAAGTTGGTATTAGTCTCTGGGATGTTTACCAAATAGTTGGAATTCTTTTTCTTGGGGAAATGTATGATGAATTCATCCTGCCTACTTCAACATGAGGCGATGTTACTAGAACACCACCGCTGTCCCATGAATTATTTAAAATATTGAAGAATTTACCCAAAGATAAAAAAGATATCCATACTAGAGTGTGGGGGGAAGCCTTTCTAGAACCATCAATAGAGAAAGTTCCAATCTGTGAACGTCCAACTCTTTGTGCTTCTAATGATAACTGAGGCAGTTCAGGTACATATTAGCCAAAACTAGAAAAAGGCGATTACAAGCACTAGGGTTATAAAGTCAAACCTAATATAGATGAAAAAGTACGCTTAACTTCCTTCCTTGATATGTGTCTAAGTTTTTATTTGCTTACAGTTCGTGAATCCGGTGGTGGTTTTAGATCCGGGACATTTTTTAATTGCCACTAAATTAGTATAAAAGAAGTATATTTGGTTATAAACCCCCGTGTTGGCAAGAATTTACCATATCCTACTGCATTTGTACAATGGGAAGGCTCCATTTAGAGTTGCAGGGCCATTTCAAGTGTTGTGGGGTTGGATTGCAACATATTTTTCTTTATACTCAGTATTGAACTCAGTCAGAGTTTCTAATGATCGGATCACCCCATTTTTACATAAAATTTCTGGTATTAAGACTCTAAACTTGAGACCTGATGAGGTACTGAAGGTATTGAATGTATCAGGAGAATTCAACTTCATTCCTTTTGGTAATCCACCAACTGGAACACTTATTGATAATGGTAAAGAAGAGTATGAGATGAGATCTTATATGATGGAATTCAGGGATGGTGTACTATCAACTAGGATTGATAGTGAAATTATCTGCGAGGCTTATGTGCCCTATAGGTTTGCTCGTCAATTCAGGTGTCTTCAACAATCAAGAACCTTTCTAGCCACATATGTCAGACATGAGAAGTACCCTTTAGTAGCGTGACAATTATGCATTCTCATAGCTTTACAGGTATCTAAGTTTTCAATTATATTACCTCTACTAGATGCATCAATCAGATTGGAAGATGGATTTTCCAGAACTTGGGTTTCTTCATATCCTCAAGGGGATCTAAAAAATGAGTATATCGATTGGCGGCTACAATGACTTTTGAATGTGTAAATCGTGGAAATAATTCCAAGGCCAAATATGATACAGAAATTTCTGAGGTTTTAGAGCCCTCAAGACGTCTTCGTAGGAAGTACACCAGGAAGACCAATGCTAAAGATGCAATACCTCCAATGCCAAGGTAATCTAGTCGCTGCCATCAAACAGAGATTCATATTCCACCTATTTGAATTTTCTAAGGAAGAAAGGTCTGAAGAAGCTCTTCAATCGGAAGGTGTCGAACCTCTTCTACATTCAACCAATCCAAGGTCAAATTATGTGCAACCTTTGTCCATTTATTACTGGGAGAGTATAACCTGTGATCACAGGGATGTCTAAGAAATTCTTCAACAGGGAATTCAAATGCCAGATATTGGTGATATCAAGGCACCCTCTAACTACAATGTATATAATAACTTAGATTAAGTACAGAAGTGTATTTTATAATTAGAGACTTTTATATATGAAACTGATGAAAAAATATTGGCCTCTAAATGAGTATCTCATATTCAAGATTTAGGAGTTCGTGAAGGGGTAATTATCGACTCTGAGGAGGTGTGGGATATTTATGTTAATACTGAGAATGTAT
The DNA here is from genome assembly GCA_963277665.1 of Viscum album. Taxonomy (NCBI): domain Eukaryota; kingdom Viridiplantae; phylum Streptophyta; class Magnoliopsida; order Santalales; family Viscaceae; genus Viscum; species Viscum album. The sequence continues at coordinate 1,144,925,182 of OY728121.1, read as the reverse complement.
TTCCCTTTTTCTTTCATCTCAACTCTGATTTATCATTCGAAATCATTAATATTAATGAAAATGTATTTCTGCATCTTGAATGTAGAGAAGGAAGCTCTGTACTGATTCCTGAATTATCATAGTATAGTCTTGCAGGTTCTCCCATTAGTGCAACGAATAATCCTCCCAAGTCGCTGGAATATTCTCCAGGAGAAAGAATCATTACTAGGGTAATGGTGATAGATAATCCTCAACTATTACCTCTGGTTTCCCCTACTAAGAGAAGTGTTTCAATCTCTCCTCAAGATTTTGAACAGAAACGCAAAGGAGCAATGGGATTGCTTCGAAGCATTCGCTGAAAGAGTAAGTATTTATACAATCTTCAAAGCATAAAACTTGTTCAAGATGTTCTGGTAACCATGTTTTATTATCTTATAGGATTTATGTCTCTTTTCCCTCTCAAGGGATTAATAGCTGATGCTTCACAGCCAAAAAAAGAAGTCCCAGGGGAAACCAAGGTTCATGGTAACGTATCTATACAGTCAAAAGATTCAGCTATACCTACTCCTGGCTCTGTTGAGAGAGAGGATGTTTGTGGTAAAATTAAATACATTTCAAAGTTACTTTTTTCAAAGGATCCTAAAAGTAATCAATACTGATATTCCTATTCCTTTAGAAGAAAGTACTAAAGATCCAGGATAATCTAAAACCAATGTTGAGATTAACCCAAACCCAGAAATATCTGATGCTGGAATACCAATTGAAGAGTCAGTGGAACAAAATGTTAGGGGAGCCAGTTTGGGTATCAACCAACATTTGTTGGATTTCTTAAATGGTGAGGATGCTGTAACATTTCATGCCATATACACTAAAATTATGGACACCCTAAATCTGAATATTGATATTCCAGGTTCCATTAAGGAATTTGGATATTTCCATGAGGAATTTAAAGTAATTAAGTCTCTATTCTTGCATTTTCCATCAATAATTTGTTTTTCAACTTTATTCTTTACATCATAATTTATCTTATGCAAATTTATCTACAGAAAATGTCGCAAAGGCTGTTCAGGAACAGGGTATTCCACTTTAACCTTCTGCTAGGACTAAAGAAATACTTATAGAGGATCTTTAATTAGGAGACGTTCCAGATCCTTCAAATGTCATATCTGAACAAATTCAATGGAATCCCCCCCTCAAGAAACACCTACTCAAAACACTGAAGGTGAGAATACAGGGGATGAATCCAATCAAGTAGTTGACTTATTGTTGGGTAAATATAGTTATCCATCTGAGCCATATTTTTTTCCTCTATTCAAAACTAATAATGACATTGATTTATTATTTAGGGTTATAAACTCCTAGAGTAAAGGGTGAATCTTCTACCATCCCAAGAGAAGCAGAATGAAACAATTCTTTAATCAATTTGTTTCTAGAGTAAATTTTACCTCATGGTAGTGACTCAGATTCATATTTAGAGATGCAATATGCTCTTGTCGTGGCACGTAAGAAGACATGGTGACATATCCGGAAAATATTTGCTGAAAAGCCTTTATATGAATTATCATCCAATTTTACAAATCTTACATCATTATTTTGTGTGTTGGTATTTGGTGGGTTCAATTATCGGTCGGTCTACGATGCCATGAAAGAGATTATCTCCCGATGGGAGAAGGAGCATAAGCTGCGACAAGATTTTGAAGAGGCGAAATGAATCATCAATATTAAGGGCTTTCAAGATGCAGTGTTTGATGTAGAGAAAAATCATAACAAGAAATCACTCGATATTAGCGAACAAATCAAAGAAGCTACAAAGGAGTTATTATCTCTTAAACATCAACCGGATGTTGTCCATAAAAAGCTTGAGAAACTGAATCATACATTTTTAGAAACCCAATTAGAGGGGATAACTTCCATTTCAACAGCTAAGGAAGCACTTCGTCAGGTAGATGAGGCTGGAGTTACTCAATTATCTTAACATCAACAGGTAGCTGATAGATCTTATGAAGAGGTTCAACAAATGAAAATTCATGTTGAAAGAATATTTTAAAATATGATAGAGAGGCTCCAGTTTGTGGATGACCCTCCATTTTCACTTGAATGGATGATATCTTGTTTGTAATCATATACATGCCTACATTCCTATTCTTCTTTCATGATTACAACATGAAAGGTAAATGATGATAATGATTCATTTATATAAACAATAATTATTTATAATAATAATAATGAAATTCTCAAAATTTTCTTATTAAGACAAGGGACCTAATGAGCATAATTTGACTGTTTCTAGTGTTATATGGATAATCCCACAAATTTTATGTCTTTTGATTTGGTAAATATTACCTAAATCAAAAAAAAATTGTATATTTAGTGAGCTAGGACTTGAATTTTGTTTAGAGTTCCCTTTGCAGGTTCTCAATATAATGAGTACTCAGTCTTTTGGAACTGTACAGTTTTAAGTTATATAGTGATGACATGGGTACTGTGCAGTTTTAAGTCATTCAGTGAGGACATGGGTACTATGTAGTTTTATGTCTTGCAGTGAGGACATGGGTGTGCTGTAATTTAAGGTCTTTAGCCTTAACCAAATGTGTTAAATTCACCCAATTTCTTGATAATTTGTTTTGAAATATACTATCATATTTAGGTATGGAAGGGAAAATTGTAAACTGTGTTTTGAGAATTTCTGAAAATGTGGAATGGTATGGAAAAAAGGGATAGAAACAGTAGAAGAAGTCTTTTGTAAGAATGAAGTTACCATTATTTGAAAAACTCGTTATAGGGGCTATATTATACAGTGCCAACTAGGGCATATGATTCATAGAAAAATAGTGGCATGTTTTTACTGATAGGCATGTTATGTAGGAAACTTATGCAAGGCCTCCTAAGGGAACTTTCTGCATAGTTAGCAAAAAGAGCTCTCAGATATTTGATGTTATATTTTTAAAAGTTGAAGAAAGTTTATAGAGATTCAGAATTTCCAAAGTAAAGAGTTTTGTTTATGGAGAAAGGTACCTAAATATGGAATGTGTATCTCCAATGAAGATATCCAAAGAATTGTAGAAATAGGACTTCTACAAAGGTCTTGCCCAAATTTAAAAGATATGGTATTGTAGTATTAGTTTATACAACTAGGACCAGGAATGGAAAAAATATATAAAATATGGACAAGTGATTTCAAGATTATTTCATAGTGTATTGAGCACATGATGAGGGAAATGTGTAAATCATGGTCTTGAAGACATTCAGATTGTGAGAAAGATAATGGGACAAGATTACTTGAATAACTGTTTTAAAATCCAAATTCTTGTATATTGTAATCAAATATTAAAGGGGACAAAGATACTATAACCAATAACAAAGTTACCATTTTTTGAAAAACCCATTATGGGGGCTGTATTATGCAGGTCTAACTGGGGAATATGTTGTATAGTCAAGTAGTGGAATCTTTTGACTAAAAGGACTATTATGTAGGTAACTTATGCATGGCCGCCTAAGGGCATGTGCAGCATAGTCAGGCAAAAGAGCTCTCAGATATTTGAAACCCGGTCACCAAGAACTGAAAGGAAGATTATTAAAATCATAAAATATTCAAGATTAAGAGTGTGAAATATGGAATGAGAGTTTATGTTCAATATTTATGAAAAATATTTAAATCGATGTTGACCATGAATTTGATGTACTTTAAAAATATCTGACTCATATGTAAAAAAATGAGACCTTTTTTGTTTCCTTTAAATGAATATGGTAATGTGCAGTTTTAAATCATATATTATTCCAAAAGATAATTTAATATTTAATCCTCAAATAAAATCCCATAATTTTATGTTTACCTTAATAAAATAAGGTTCACCAATAGATAACTTCTTCGGAAATAAAATTAATCATATAATAACAAAATTACACTTAATCCCCATTGTTTTCATTTATTCCCAAAATAAAATAAATCAGTATATATCTAACTATTTTCATAAGAAAATAATTTTATACTAACTAGTTTTTCATGTAGTCCAATGGTAAGCAATTCACCCTGGTCACGCTTCAATTGTGGGTTCAAGCACCACGGCCTTACAAGATGTGATAGGTTGTCATTGGGTATCTTGGTTGTCCTATTGAAAAAAAAAATATCAATATATTTCCTATAAAAATCCAAAAAATATTGTTAATATCCACAAAAATAATATTAATCATCAATGATCAAATAAACCATATTGGTTATTAATACTGTTGAACTTGTTTACGAAAAAATAAAAGATCATTATTCATAAAATAACATTTTCATATGTTAAAATTAGGGGTTAAATATTCCACATTAATTAACCAAAAACAAAATAAATTCCTCCCAATGTATTCTCATCACATAAAAACTAAAAAAGGGATGTTTAAGACTTAGAAATTATGGTTTGCCTTAAAAATACAACTATGTAATAAATATTTAATCCCTATATATATACACCTTAATCATTCAAAGTTCTATATATTATATTAAAAATCATTATCCATAATATTATTCAATAAATAATTCCTAAAAAATATAAATATTTTCCCATTATTAAAAAAATAAAAACATAAACCAAGATAAAATCCAAACCATGCATATTTCACTTTTAATTCCCTCACCATTAACTCTAATTAGAATAGAAATATCTATCCTATTTGTCACATTAATCATGTTGTTGAGATTCCCCCATAGATAATTTATTTTCATAGTGACTATACTACCCTCATTTAAATCCTTCAATTTAATTAATTGGAATAACACTAACCATGATCTTTGTGTTAACTAAACTCATACTTTTTCCTTGAAAATTTATTACTTAATACTCCTCTTTACCACTTAAAAAACATATTATGAATCCATTATGAAATTATACAAGGTTTTAATGTGCATATTTTTTAGAGATATTTTATTTAATATTTTTAACTTTATGATATTTTCTTTGGAGAATCATTTCCATATTTTTTGATGCATTATGAAACTCACATCGGTTCATGTTGTTAATCATAACCTATGATAGTTGGTGAAGAGTAATCAGAATGGTTTTCACAAGATCTACCATTTATTTTGGTTTCTCATTCATAAAAACTATATTCCCCTTCACGTCAATGGTTACCTTGGTTCTTGTTGGATCTAACCATTTGCTAAAAAAATATGAGTGTCATCATATCACAATAATCCATCTTTTGAGAAGTATAAGCACTGAGTTATCCTTAATAATTATATCATAAACAATTTCTGTTTATACAAAAAAAACTTTAATTCCCCCTATAATACTTTAACTTTTGGTTATATATGACATTTAGATTATTTTCAAATAACATCCTAACCACTAATGTTATATAAACCTTTCTATAATACTATATAGAAATTCTTTGCCCTATGAATTACATATTCTAATGTAATTAAACTATAATTCAATTTCATACATTCCCAAAGACTATTTAGATTTAGAGTTTAAAATAATTATATCATAACTATTATATAAAAAATAGTATTTTATATATCTGATAATTCTGATCAGTGTCGTTTTTTCACAATATAAACCTTTTAAAATAAATAATGATTTATTTTCATGAAAAAAGTTCATGATATTGAACTATATAAAATATTTTCCATTTCTCATACTTAAACTATATATACATTTTTAGAAAACATAAGATGATTAAAAATTGATCATTAAGGGATATAAATGGACAAAATAAATATTTTTTCCATTAAAACCTATAAACACTTTCCTTTTATAAAATAAAATTGGGTCTCAAAATAAACATTTTCTTACCCAAGATATCACTATCTCTAACAAATTCTTTTAATAAATTATTTCATAACAAATATTAAAGTATAAAATAAAAAATATAAATGTTTCTAGTAAATCATTAAAAACATATAATAACTTTTTTACAATGTTATACTTTTCAATATTAAAAAATTACATATATTTTTATTTACCTTGTTAAATCATAGGATTTCCTTAAAAACAATAGAAATTATAGGAAATCATGAAGATAACATGTGGAATAATTTTAATTTCTATTATATAAATGATATAACTATCATAGTTACGCATAGAATATCCATCTTGGTTACACATTAAAGTGCAATCACAGTTTCAATGGGAATAACCATCAAAGTATATTCTCATAATCTCTTTGGAGAAAAAAATGGTTAACTATGTCCCTTTACCAAATGAATTGTAGATATATAATGGAATGAATCTCTATAATTTTATAACAGAATTTTCCATCCTTATAATCAATTCAGATGAACTATAAAAAACATAAAATATTGCATCGTAAATATAGTATTTTCACCAATAAGAAAAAATGGGATGTTGAAATATAAATTCTATTTTAGATCTAATTCAGAAAATAACCCAAACATTGGGTTTGAGGGTTTATCTTTAAAGAAAAAATGTAATATTGTAAATAAATCCAAATGTAATATAATTTTTATGATATTAGTAAAGGTTTTTGTCACTATATCTATTAAAATATAATATTCCTTTTGTCTCTTTTTTAATGAATGTTTAAACATTCCATAAAAATATTCCTTTTGAAAATAATTGAAAGAAATATAATGGAAACATAAATTTCCCTTTATAATTAAATTATTTATATATATATGGATAAATTATATAATTTTATATATGTGTATGTTGAATAAAATGAGATAGATAATGTAGGCATTAAAAAGAGTTTTTAAAAAGAAAAACTCTTACCTGGATTCTAAATCACTATGAAAATTCATTATCATCATGAAAAATAAACATATGTAAATTATTTACATTCTTAAGAAACATTTGAAATATAATTATTCCTTTTATTTTATCCATATCCATGTTATATACAATCAATTAATCAGTTAAGTTCACATGAGATATTTTTCTCATATTCCATTCTTCAACCCAAAATTAATTTTGTAAAATGATTATCGTAAAATAGGTCATTATTCCATCGTATCTATAATAATAATAATTAAATAACTATCATTTTTATACTCAAATTATTCTTTTAAACCCAACAATGAATGATAGTTCTAGGAAATGAACTAAACTACAATCAAGGAGTCAACATGTCATACATACATATCAGTAACATTTCATTTTTTCAATGATCAATATAGAAAGAAGGTAAGTAACATTTTTTATTTCAATAATCATCATAATTTGGAAAATATTTTATTATATGTTTAATTATACTTATATATATTATCCATGTGATGTGGTGATGAAAAATGAATCATATCTCTTTGTTGATGTGCTGGTCTAGATGTACACATGAACAATGTTATCATTTTACATTGTATGGAAAGATAAGAAAATATGTGTTATATTATCTTTAAATAATGATAAATATATCACTAATTTAATATATAAAACATAAATCAATCATTATTACCTTCCTTGGGAGACGGTGATGGAAAAAAATACATTCGTTCGTAAGCAGGTAATCCTATGCACAAATGAATAATGAATTCCTTACTCGTTTGATAGAGGTTGTAGATTAATATAGTTTATTCCATAAAAATAATATAAAATATTTATATATGAGATATCTTTTTATTTCATTATGGTTATATAATATGTGAATGATGTGAAATAATTAATAAAAATAAAACATGTGATTAAAAACTATACCACTTCATTAGAAGGTCTTATTTTCTTAATACCTTAACCCCTATAAGGTAGGAATTATAGCTAAAAAACTAAAAATTAGGTTACATATTCTAAGAAGGTATTTTGGTATATATGGATCAATAAAATTTAGTTTTTAATTGTAATAATGTGAGGAGAAATGGAACCATTTTATAAGAGAGGGGAGAGGCACTTTTTGATTTTCCTGAAATATTAAATTATTTTAAATTAATTATGATGTCCAAATGGATAATTTTTGATAATATTATAATATAATATGATTATAAGTCTAAATAATATTATAAAATCAAATTGGGACATGTTTGTATCACATTTTTAACATTATTATTTTGTTTTAATAAAATATTTACCCCTATGAATATGGCCACAACATACAAGATTTCTACCCAAAATTGCTATTTATTAATTATATATATATATATATATTCATTTTTATTAAAATTTATTTCGTTAATAAATATTTACTGTTTTTTAAAATTTATTCAATTTTAATTTTTTTTAGTTTAATATTTTCTTAATTTTATTCATTTTTCATATTTATTTATACATATTTATTATTTAATTTTTAATAGTATTTAATTCCTTTTAATTTACATTTTTAACATATGTATTTATTTTATTTTAATATATATTCATTTTTTATATTTATTTTTATTTTTATAATTAATAACAATTATTCATTTTTTAATATTTTAAATCTATTCATTTTTTATTAAATTTAACTTATTTTTAACATTAATTCAATTAATATTATTTATTTGTTAAAAATGTTAAGTATCTTTTATTTTTTTAATAATTTATTCATTGTTATAAATTATTCATTTAATATTTTTGTAATTTATTCATTTTAAATATTATTCTATATATGATTGTTCATTATTATATTTAATATTTTAATATAAAAATATATTCATATTGATATATAAATATATAAATATTTAATGTTTCTTTATATGTGATTTATATAATAAAAAATATGTTTTTATATTTAATAAGTCATAGATTTAGTGTAAATGGATTATAATTAAAAATTAATTTAATTAAAAAATCTTGACTCGATAATATTATGTAATGGGTGTTTCATGTGGATTTTATACAATTGTCATTTGTTTTTTCAATTTAAAATATTTCAAAGTTCTCTTATATGTATATATACATTAATTTTAATGTACAAATATACGTAGCTAATGTAATTTTAGAGAGAAAGACACATTCACACACACACATGCACAATATTTATTTAATTTATTCATTTTTTAATATTAGCATCATAATTTTATTTATTAACATGATATATTTAATATATTGTGTTTTTGATTGGTAAATTTTATTTATTTATTATTTTTTGTTTAATATATACTATTTATTAATTATCATTTTTATAATATATTAATTATTGTTATTATTTATTATTAATATTAATTTTATAAGATATTTTTTAATTTATTTATTTTTTATTTTTATTTGATTACTATTTTTATAATTTTATCAATTTTTAATATTTATTTATGCATGAATACTCATTAACATATAATGTTTTTAATATGGTTTAGTTTATTTAATTAATATCAATTCATTTTCATTTTAACATATATTAATTTTTATTTTTATTTTTATAATCTATATAGTTAATAAAAATTATTCATTTTCATAATATTTTGGCAAACTTTTGATTTTTTAATTATGAAATTTCACCCCTTATTAACATTATTCATTTAATATTATTTATTCCTTAATAATGTCAATTGTTTTTTACTTTTTTATAATTTATTTATTTTTAATATGTATTCGTTTAATATATTAATAATTTGTTCATTATAAATATTTATTTATACATATTTATCCAAAAAGATCTAATTTTTTATTATGGTTTTAATTTAAATATTTAATATACATTCATCTTCATTTTAATAGATATTAATTTTTAATTTTTTTAGTTATTTATATAATAAATAAAACTTATTCATTTTTTCAATATTTTGGAAATCTATTCCTTTTTATTTATTATAATTCTATAATTTATAACATTAATTAATTAATATTATTTATTCATTAATTATTTTAATTAAAATTTATTTTTTTATGGTTTATTCATTTTAATGATATATTCATTTAATATTTTTTAATCTATTTTGAATAGTTCTTTTCATTACTTAAATAATGTCACTAATTATATATTTTTTTATGATCATTAAAATAAATAACATGAATAAAACCTATCTTTATCTATGCTAACTTTTATATCTAATAAAGAAAGGTTTTATCATTATTTTTTATTCTAGCTGTGATAAAACCTATATTTATGAATTTCTTTTGGAAAACACTAATAAAATCATTCCCTGTCTCCTAAAATTAACCCTACCAAGACCCCACTAACTCACTCCATTCAATATCTTTTGGAATATGATATCTTCCACTACTCCCCCTCAAATTTCTCAGATGAATCAACATTCTTAAAATTGAAGTTATGTAATTATATTTACTCCTTTTTAGTCTATTTTTCTTTGCTTTTCAATTTTTTGTCATTATTTTCCTATGTAACATAACACCCCATTCCCATTGGCACATCGATACCGTAATGGATTATCCTTGTGAAAATTAACAATACCAAGTAGTTTTCAATTAACCAGGTTTGATAAAACTAATTCCTACATGGTTCTTATTTTGGCCATGATTTTTAAATGGTTTGGCTACTTAATTTGGGGTGTTCAAAATGTCCCAAGAACTATAGTGGATATTTTAGGTTTTTCATCATTAATATTGACCATAAAAGACTCGTCTAAAATATTAGAATCTATCCCTTCCTTATTTTTTACTTTATTTTAAAATTTTATCTTAATTTATAGTTCCAACTTCTCCAAATTAATATGTGGGTGTTTTGAAATTTGATTTTAGATATAAAACAAAATGGGTTCAATCATAAATTGGATGTACTAAGATGGATTTTAAAAAATATTTCAATCAAAATAAGAAAAATATTGAACTTCTTGTTAATAATTAAATAATGATTCCACTTTCACATTGGAAATATTATCACTAAGTCTTAACCAAAATATATTTTATTATAATGCAATATTACTTTCCTAAGTTGTCTCTAAATGAGGTTTATAATGGATTTCTTTTTCACTTAAAAGTTTAATTGATTAAAATTCAATATAATAAGATTTATTGAAAATAGATTTATGAAGTAATTCAAAATAGTGACATTTATTGGAAAATAACTTTGAAAAAGTGGGTTTTGAAGAATGAAAAACAAGTGAAAGTGTGATAGAGGGATTAAAATAGAAGAATTTATCTTTTTAGGAAAGTAATAACTAGATTTAAAGTAGTGACATAAACTTGTTCATGTTACGAGATTCCTCTTCTCAATTGTCCAAAATATTTTTTTGATAATTGATTTTAATTCCTTAATCCATAATTAAAAACTAAGTCTTCATAGGGTAAACATATAATATATTATTTTCTATAATCACATCAAGAATTATTTTTATTTCAGAAATATTGATTATGTAATCAAAAACTGATGAAAAGAGTTCAATGGAATACTAACTATGCTCACAACCTCAGTTGAGTATTGAGAAATTTAAATAGTCTGTAAATAATTGAATCCATTCCTAATCAGTTTTGAATTATCATAATAGCATTCACCATGAAATAACATTTCAATAAAACATATTCAAAAAAATTAATAGAATAGAAAATTTCAATTAAATTATTTTCAAATAAAGAAAAAAACAAAAAAAATGTTTAACTAAATGTAAAAATTCCTCAAACAAAAAATATTAGACTTCATAAAATACAGTTGAATATTTCACCTGATATCTCCTAGGTTTTCCCCACCATAGATTTATCCATAAATGGACACACATCAACTTCTATCATTTTTATCATTGTAACTTTTTTTCATTTATTATTTGAGTTTCCAAAGAGATAATAAATTTTTCCATAGGAAGATAATTAAATATACAAGAAGTATAAATAACTTTATCCACTGATAATGAAGATTATGTTCTGATTTAAAATATAGGATTTATAAATTTACACAAAAATATGTTTACACACACACACATACATAATAATATATTAAACTCTACTTTTTATAATTTGTTTTAAATCATTGTATATATACATTATATGAATACCTTATTAATATTTATTTTTGTTTTCTGAAAAATGATTATTTTTTAACCTAATAGGATATATATGAATTTAAAATGGATGGATGTTAATAATATGAAAATTGAGTATGAAGATGGATTTAAAGTGCTCATTAAGTTTTCAATAGAGCATGCATATCACCCTTCTAATATTATTTCTCTATGTTTACATTTTTTAGTGAGGAATAATTTTTCTATAAGATATTGTAGAATATTTGAATATTCTTAGAATAGATCAAATATATAGGTGTTTGAATAAACATGGGGAAAAAGAATATACATACTTATTGAGATGATACGATGATTTATAGATCATTAGATATGAATACTAGTGTAAATCATGATAGAGATCATATTGATGAAATGGAAATAGAAATTTTATATGGCCTCTATGATTGTCTAATGTTGATTGAGAAGGTAAATATTTTTGAAAAGAGACCATTGTATACCATTTTAACTAAATTTATAACATTTTCATTTGTATTGAAGTTATATAATTTGAAATCTAGCATCATATGGAGTGTCACCAACCTTACCGGATTACTTGGTCTCCAGAATGATATTCTACCAAAAGAAAATGAGTTACATTATCAATTATATAATGCTAAATGAATTCCATGTTTAGTGGTTATGGTCTCTAAAAAACTACATGCCTTTACAAATTATTATATATTATTCCTCAATGACCATTAATCACTCATAAAATAATCATGTGTAGAGTATATAGATACAAGAAATATAAACCAAGTTCCAATTAATTTTAATGGTGCTTTCCTATGATCATAGGGTTTAGACTACTATATAGATTACTAAAAACATCTTGTGAATTTACATGGAATGTTGATATAATAATTAAATATGGGAAACTATGTCACCCAAAAGACTCTCCTCAATGGAATAAAATTGATTATGAGTATCCTGAATTTAGAACAATGCCCATAAACCTTAATCTTTCATTATATATAGAAGGAATAAATCCTTTTTATGTAAAATTTAGTAATAATATTACATAGATATATTTATTGGTAAATTATAATTCGGCACTATGGTTATGCATGAAGAAAAAATACGTTATATTCTCTACTTATATCTAGACCAAAACTACTAGATAATGATATTTATTTCTATTTGGATCCATAGATCAAATAGATGAAATTGATTTGGGATTGAAGTGTTACATTGTATAGTAATAATAAAATTGAATAGTTCACATTAAGAGCCATGTTGTATGGGATGATCAATGAATTTCCTGCTTTAGGAAATTTTTTATGATATAACATTAAAGGGGTCTTGGGGTGTCTGATTTGTGAAGAAGCTACACACTCAGATATATTGAAACATTCTTTAAATTATCTATTTTTAGGAAAACACAAAATTTTTCCATGATTACATAAATACTGATCAGAAATGACATCATTCTACGGAAATACAGAAAACATATAACAATATCTCCAATATTGAGTGATCATCTATTCGAGAAAGTAAAATATATTGACACTATTTTGGTAATAATTTTTCTAAAAACCTTACAAAATCAAATTGGAAAAAGAGTTTCATTTTCATTGTATTACTATATTGAAATTGTTCATGTGTGTGAGATTTTCCTAATTTCATCTACATAAGAATAAATTTATGTGATGATGTAATTGGAACATTACTAAATGTACCCTAAAAAATTAAATATGGAATTAATTATGAGTTGGACAATACTTTCAAGGGGATAAGGGAAGATTTGGTAATAATTATGGGTGAAGGGAAATTTTCTTCCTCCAGTATCTTAAACTATATCCAGAAAACATAAATCTCAATTTTCCAACATTATTTGTGGCATAATATTTATAGTGGGTAATTCATCAAATATCAACAATATCATTTCAATGACTAATTTGAAGTTTTTGGATCTAAAACCCATGGATGTAATGTTTTCATTTAAGATTTAATGCATATAGTTTTATTTTTCATGATACCCAATAATTTAATATATAGTGAAGTTTCTAATCATAAATAAAGAAATTTCAGTCATATTATGTGATTTTGAGTAACTCTTTCCACCATAATTATTTAATATAATGGTCCACCTGATGGTTCTCTTGGTTAAAGAGATTAAACAATATGGTCCTATACATTATAGATGGATTTACCTCATTGAATGGTATATGAAGACTTTTAAAGGGTATGTCAGGTGTCAAAGTCCTCAAGAATATTGTATTATAGAGATATATATTGACAAATAAGATGTTCAATAATATGATAATTATCTATTAGATGTAGTTGTAATTTTCTTACCAAAAAACCATCATAATGGGTTCTTTATGGGTTAAGGGATTTTCGGATGATATGTTGTTACAATTACCATTATAGAGTGGGAGAAAGATCACATTTACATTTTACATAACAGTGTAGAGTTTACTACATATATTGGGGCCCATAATGTAATTCTTAAACATTTAAATACTATAAGGGTTGAATATGGATAAAAATAAACATAATCAAATGTTTATAGGATGGCTTAAAGATCATATTTATAATTAGTTATCTAAAAATACAAATTTAATTATAGAACGACATTGATTCATATCCAAATGAGCAAATGTAATTGTATTATCTTACAATTTTTATATAATTAATTGTTATATGTTCTATATAAAGCAACATTTTGAATGTAGCACTATGAAAAATAGAGGAGTTATAGTTATGGTGGAAGTGATGCACATATCCGATTCCAAGGATAGAAATCAAATTTATGTGAATATATTATACTTCTTTATCATTAAAAAATTTACATGTTAGATTGTACAACATTTCTTGTTTTGATTTTTCCTTAAAAATGGTTTGAAAACAATAGTGTATTTAAATTTGATCAATTGGTCCTTCTGAAGGTTAATTTTTTTATAGAAGGGTAAACGGATGAACTATTCATAATGTAATCACAAGTAGTATGAGTATTTTATGTTTTAGTTCCAACAAATAGGAATTGGTATATTGATCTATTGTAAATTAAAAAAACTATTGGGTCATATGAAAATAAAATTGTGGATGACCCTTTCCTTTGAAATCAAAGTCATTTCATGGTGGTCCCAATGTTGACAGTCTCTTGCACCTTAGAGGGGACTACAAGGAGGAGATTTATATACTCAGTTAAGGATCCAAATCAATTTATCCTTTAAATTAAATAATTATATTTCAATAAATAGGTTAATGTTTTTTATATAATTTGGTTTTACTCATTTTATTATGTGTTCTCTATTACATTGACATAATCTAAATTATTTTTTTAATTATTCATATATATAATTACTTCTCTAAAAATTGATGTTACCAATCCTGAGGAAGAACACATGATCGATGTTAAAAATGAGGAATTGTTAGGGGATCCACAAAATGTGGATGAAAAAAACAATAGCGGTGTAGCATCATAGTGTTATATAAAGTTATGAAGATAGGAAGTAGAGCTTTTAAATATGAGATTTAATAAAATAAATGTGGACAACCTATTGACTCAATTAAGTCTATATTCATTATTTACATTGGGGTCAAAACCTAAATTCATGTTCCAATTGATATAGAAACATGTAATCATTCCATGCATGAATTTATGAAAACAATTTAGGAAGATATTAGGGTAATTTTATATTACACTTTCTCCATTTTTTCTAAAAAATTACATAATGAAAATTCTTTAGATTTCATTATCCCCTATAGAGTTCATTTATTTAAGATGATTTCCCTAAAAAATTTGTATTAAAGGTCACTAAAAAAGCTGATATATCCTTCTGGACACTTCTAAAAATGCAACATCTTAGGGATACGAAAGGGAAAGAAAACCCCCATCCACCAGCAAAATATAAACACATTATAAACCAATAAATATGGAAATAATTTATTAGTCGGTGTGATGAGGAATCATTTCAATTGCATTGTAATTGAAAATATTTTATTTAAAATTATTTATTTTATCCATTTTGTTTCAAAAAAATTAATTTATGAAACAAAAAAAGTGTTTCTAAAATAATAAACATGCATCAAGATCAATTTACCTTTATCGTATATTAAGTATGTGGTGCCCTTAACTTTAAAATAATAGGGTCTGTTGTAAGGTAAATTTGTATATAAATTTTGGATATATTTCATTAATGTTTTATAACTATTTAAATCATAATACACTTAATTTTTACGACTTTATTTAGGAATTAGGAATTCATGGATCAAAGTATGAATGCTGGAAAAACATTATAAATCATCTGTACATGTTATGAAATTGATTTACACAATGTGTACTCCTTGAACACACCACCTACCAATTTAAATTTCAATCCATGAATCCCAATTACAAGGCGTGCACCAAGTACGTGATGTGTATCCTGATTTCACATAATGAAGATTAGAATTAAAAAAACTGGAGATTAAAATGTGTGAACTCATAACATGACTTGAGATATTTAAAACCTAGTTTCAACCAAATATTCAAGCTGAATTTTTTTTGAATTTTTTAAATTTTCAAAGGCTTTGGTAGATATGAAGTAAATGATGTGAAAAAAAATTACAAATAATGTATGTGTTGAATCAAAAACCACTTAAACTTGTACATGATGTGAACTATTTACATTTCATATACATTTTGGTCTTTATAAATATTTCAGTGCCCTCGTCATGTAAGAGGTTACTCGGACCCCCAAACTATTTTCTCCCTTTATTTAGTTCTTCTCCATTTTCATTCCATTTAAAAAAAATTGTAGCTATTTTTTAATTTTATTATTATACATATTATTTTGTTTTCATTTTCAATTCCACAAAATGTTTTTTGGTCATAATTTTTCCAACATTCCATTTCCAATAATGTTTCCCCTAAAACATTGATTGTTGTTGTGTTCTTCATTATTTCTTTATCCAAGTTATTGTTTAATTTCTTTTTCATGATTTCAACTATGAAATTCTCTAATTTATATTTTTTATTTTTTATTCTAGTCATGTGGTGATCTATCTCTCCTATTTTATTCAAATTTTTCATGAGAGGTAATTCCTCTTTGGGAGAGGTTTCGAAAGTAGGGGTGGATTAAACCTAATGAATATAAAAAATTGATACGGGGTAACCCTATTTCTAGTGACAAGATTTAATGAAACAATCTCATTATCTTTTATTATCCCATACCATCAAAGGTTCACATTGATTGACCATTACCAAGTTGGAGAATATTGGGGTAGGAAAAATACCCTATAGTTTTTTCTACCTAGAATGCAAGCTTCTTATGCTTATGATGTAAATTACTCTAGAACAAGGAGTATTGTCCGTCTTAGGTTCATCCAATTGGTTGGTCAAAGATCAATTGGTAACTTTTTCTCCACTTTTTTCCTATCCTATAGGTATATCCCTAATGAAATTGAGGATTACCCTCTGCCAATTCCATGAAATTGACCCCAATCCCTTTCATTAGTCAGTTGTAAGACCCAACCTATTTAGATTTAGTGAAAATAAACAATAGAGAGTAAACATGAGAAATCCCCCAAAAGGTTTTAAGTGTTGGGGTTCTTTTATAACCAAGATATATCTATGGGTTTTAATAATAAAGTAAACTATATTAATTAGACAAACCACCTGAACTGAACCATCATGTAATATAGGTACAATAGTATAGTAGAAACCAATCTAGAATATAAGAAAAACCTGAAAAACAACTAGAGTATTGAGAGGAAACAACTGATATACCCCCAATGAATTATAATCCAATCCAAAACAGGCTAAATTATTACGTAATTAAAATCCTCACTTGATCAATAGTCACTTCCCGACCAAACCTAACCAAACACAACAGAAACTATAGAATCCATCATCCTACAAGATGATGTTCTCTTTACCTGAATCCTAAAATACAGTATCTAAAAATTTCTAAAGGAATAAATAGGATGTCATACAAATCTCATTAGGATACAACCATAATTTATATAAAAGTTCTAATATCAAGAATGAAACAATTATATATTTTAAGATAAAAACATTTTTACATTTAATTTTATAAAATTAAACCCAGTTGTAAATCATTTCCCATTTTTCTTTTTTAGTTTTCATAAAATAATTTCATATTTTCAAAACAGAAATACGAAAAGTAGAAGTGATAAAAGAGGAGATCATATCCATTAATCCTTAGGTAAAAAGGTAAGACCATATCCATGAAATATCCTTTCATTTGAAGCTATGTGATACAACCTCATATAAAAACCTGTGAGCAACCATCCATGGTAAAAAAAATCATGCGATAAATAACCATAATTGAAAAATCACCTCACATATTAAGGTCTACCCTATGGGAAGTAGCATACTAGTCATTAAAAATCCTAAATATCCAAAATGTTATATCCCATAAATATTTATTCCTAATAGTTGATATCATAAAAGGTTACCTTCAAGTGGTTTTACATACACTAAGAATACTTGTGTGTCTTTCAGGACACACCCAAGGTTCACAATGTAAAATTATCCAAATAAATTTTCAAAACCATGATGATAATTTTATAAAACATTTTCAAATCCAAACCAATCCTCTTAATAGTTTGAAATCCCATTTCCAAATTAATATAATTTGTTTTCAAAGAAATACCCTTTTTTGAAAAAAAAATTTTTCTATCAAATCATTTGAAACCACATTTAAATTATAATAAATGACAAAACAAGAGCAATTTTTCAAGAATGAAAAGAAATTCATTGCATTAATACATTGTATAGAAACAACTACCTTAAGATGGTATAAACCAGTATTCTTTTAAAAATGGTGACCAGGAACCAAGAGAAAAACCTTTAAAAGACAAGGAATTCCAAGAAAATAAAAAGGATCAATATAAAACACTATATGTTCACAAATACAAACAAAAATATATCCAAAACAATATATGTAACCAAAACCAAAGAAGAAATAGAAGGATTACATACCTTGAGAGAATCAACCCAACCACAATGGGGATCAATCACTAAATGAAGCAATCTAGAAGGGAATGAGTCACCCAATATCATTGAGGGTAAGATTTGGGATGAGAGATATTATATTTGGTTCAAATGAAATAAATATTTAATTAATATTCCTACTTAAAACCGCCCCTCATGATATTTACATGGCGTGTGATCTCATTAGATTTCATGAAATCATAGATTCTAACATACTCAAAAAATGTGTCTACTTTTTACTGAAATACTGATTTTTTCCATTACATAATGTGAACCCTTTAAATTTTGTATAAACCTATCATCATGTGTATCCAATTTTCATATTATACCTGGTGGAAATTACATGTCTTGTACTCCCTATACATGACATATAATCACCTAGAAAACAGAAAAAAATGCATGTTTAAACTAAGAATTAAAAAAATCCCCTAATTTACCATTACAGGTATACTGCCAATTTTTTTAACATTAATCATCCTACAAATAAATGAAGATAAAAGGATAAAACATACCTGATAGAAAGGTAATAGGGAATTATAATATCCCCACCATAAATGATTTCTTATCCTAGAAAACCTTCAATATCCAGAATTCGTAAAATGAGAAGGAAAATATTACTATTTCAATGAATCACACACCCTCATCTTATGGTAATCCTGTATACACATCTATAATAATTAGTTATGGGGATAGTTTTATATCATATTACCTTATACATGTGATCCATAGTCTAAATTTGTTTCTTAACCAAAGTGGTATCTGGCTCAAGATCAACATCCTCCCATCTAATTAGATGGGAAGGATATAGTATATACCTCCTCAAATAGGAAACATGAAACACATCACGGATATATTTCATTATATAGGGAATTTCCAACTAATAGGCCACCCTCCCTAGTTGTCCAATGATCCCAAAGGGGCCCACAAACCTTAGTGTTGACATACCCTGCATACCCAACTGAAGATGTACCAAGAAATGTTAAACTCTGAGAAAGACTCAATCACCTACCATAAACTCCATCAACTATTAAATGATGTTTTCATAAGATTTTTTATGACTATGTTCCATAATAAAATGCCTCTAGATCAATTACACCATCTCCATCATATCCTAAACAACACTTGGTAAACATAGGACTTCTCTTCCATCTTTTCCATGAATAAGGGGGATCTATATATCTACCCACACAATTCCTCATATAGAACCATATTGATTAAATCTTGATCACTATTATTTTTGTAAAATTCAAACAAAGAAAAATGAATTTCCCTGGATTCTCTAAAATCAAGCACACAAGACCGAAGAATATCCTTTAGAACATGGATATCCCTCTCTGTCTATCCATCCATTTGTGGATGATAATTTGTTCCCAATCCAATCTAGGAACCCTTCGTCTCCGTAAAACCTTTTGAAAACTAGGATTTGAACAATGGATTCCTATTAGATAAAATTTCATAGGGAATCCCATGAATCCTCATGATCTCTTGGGCATTCAAGTCCCCAATTTGTTCCACATTCTTCGTCTCCCAGATAGGTAGTAAATGTAAATATTTTTTTATTGATTAATAATGAATGAAATCAAATCCTTCCAAATTTGATTCTATGGAAAACAAATGAAAAAATACATAGGAATATCATCCCACTTTCATAATGTAATGGGTAAGGTATGAAACAAACACCTAGGTCTCTGGTGTCCTTCCTTAATTCTCTGATAACTAATGCATCGTGATAAAAACCAAAATACATAGTCTCATGCCCTTCCACCAATACCAATATCTCAAATAATGATATATAATTGTATTCCCTGGGTGTACGGACCAATTGGAATGGTGTCCACTACCCAAAAGCTTCTTCCTGAGGGAAAATGGAACTACCAACATGCTACGGAAGCACAAAGATACCATGGGAGATCGAGACAACTCACCTCGAGGTCTCCCCACCATAAATGATTTCACTTAAGTGTTTCCCCTTTGTTTCTATCACCTTCTCAAGAAAAAACTCACTCACAAAAATAAAAGTGATCTTTCAACTATGGGATGAACACCTATCCATCATCCCCTTCCACTCCAAAGCTCATCACAGTAAACAAACTCATCAAAGATCACTCCTCAATAGATACCTTCACTACTAGGGTTGGTAATTATCTTCTCAATGCATCGAAAGCCTCATTACCTTTCCCATGGGTATAAGAAATATCAAAATCCAGTGTTTGAAGATACTCCACTTTGTTTCTCTTTCACAAATTAAGATCCATTAGATTAAAAATATATTTCTAGCTCTTATCATCTGAATATATTGTAAATCACTCCCGAAAGAGATAGTGGAACCATGTTTTGAGTGCATTCATAACTTCTTCCAAATAAATAACATGAATAGGTTATTTCTTCTGAAAAGGGAATAACTAGATAGAGACATAGTGACCACCTATTTCCATAGCATTAGGTCACATCACATACCAATACTAGAAGAATCACATAAAATTTCATAACCCAATCCTAACTCCAGAAGAATCAAAAGTTTTGATGAACTCAACCTCTCCATAAATTCCTCAAAAGATCAATATCACTTCTCATTCAATTAAAAAATTATAACCTTATGGGTCAAAGTTTTCATCCAAGAAAATATCTTGGAGAAGCCATTAAAAACCCATTTGTAGTAACTGGTCAAACCCAAGAAGCTTTAAATCTCAAAGATATTTTTAGCAAGCACCCTAAACATAATTATTTGTGCCTTTTCAAGATCTAAAAATATTCCCCTCCTAGATATCATATTCCCTATAAAGTTCACTTCCTAAATCTAAAATTCTCATTTTGAAATCATACCATATAGATGATGTTAATTCATGTTTCAAATAATAATATGAAAATGTTCCATGTGATCTTGCTTTGACATAGAGTACACCAAAATATCATTCATGAATAGAACAAAAAAAAGTGTCCGTGAACAAATAAATGATCTAGTTATTCATGTATTTAAACACCACAGAAGAATTAGTGAGACCAAATGGCATAACCCGAAACTCAAAATTCCCATTTCAACTCCAAAATGTTGTCTTAAGTATGTCCTCTTCTCAGACACTCAACTGGTGGTTCCCTATCTATAAGTCAATCTTATAAAACCAATGAGCCCCTCTAATATGATCAAAGAGATCATCAATCCTCAGAAAATGATATATGTTCTCAATAGTCACCTAGATCAGCTATCAATAATCAATATAATGTTTGATTGTCACTTATTAATTATTAAAAAATATCATAGGAAAACCCCATGATGAAATTCTAGGATGAATAAATCCTTTAATCTTTAAGTCCTCAAGTTAGACCTTAAGTTCCACCAATATAGCAGGTTCCATACGGTACCATAGAAAAGAAATTGGCATTGTACTAGGGAGAAGGTCTATAGTAAACTCATCCATTCTCTATGGTGATAAACCAAAAAATAATATTGAAAGACCTTAGGTTATGAACACAAAACTGCATGAATTTGAAAACCCAAATATCGGTAAACTTCATCAAAAAATCTATAAGTATTGACCTGATATTTCCCAAGCATAAGGAAAAATATACCATTATCTTCTTAGTCTATAGTCCGACTCACCCTGGAAAATATTAGGAACCACAATGGTTGATAAGAACTAAATAACAGAGTGATAATAGACTATCTATTCCTTAACACGGATCATCCAATCCATGTTGATAATCAAGTTGAAGATGTTTGGATCAAACACTATAAAGTCCAACACCACCTAAATATGGGATATTATCACCAAAAACGTATGACATCTAAAACCTTATTCACACCCCTTAATGTCATGTAAATATACAACATGAATGTAATGATTTTAAATAGTAACACCAACAAATCAAATATAATTAATGATATGAAATAATTAGTGGAACCTATGTTAGAAAAAGCTATCACCATATGTGATGTGATAAACACCATACCTCTTATAGTAGTCGGCCCTGATTTAGATTCCCCTATAACGTATTCTGTTGCATAAATTCATCTAGTATTTTCCACATGAACATATCTATTGTCTTGAGGAATAGACCCAAAACCCTCGGAATAATCTGCACAATCCTGTGAACCCATTGTGAGAGTGGATCCTACCCTAATGACCTAAGATATATTTTCACAAAAATGATCTAGATGGCTAGATTGACCACATAGATGATAGATGTTGGGATCCTCCAAATATATAGGATTGGTATGACCTCACCTTCCCCAATAGTATAATATAACCTATTATTTCCTTATCAAAGCCTATAAAATAGAACCTAAAGATAATTGACCACTCTTAAACTTATTTTTTGGATATAAGATACACCCCAAATAACCACTAAACCAACTAAAGATCCATCAAAACATGTATTCCTATATATTTCTACCTCAGCTAAAGTTTCCTTATCAACCACCTCCACAATGTTCAGAAAGCACATTAGTGTCAACATTAATTGAATATCAGGCCTCAATATTAACTAAACACTCTAAGACATAAGGTACTCATTATTGACATGATCTTTTGATAGATTAAAAACATTGTAAAATATGATGAATACTTCAAAACGATACCCTCACCTTACTCTAAAGTCAAAAACTAGAGGGTTTTCACCACACAAAATGTCTTAGGTTAAAACCTTTGTCAAACATTTTCATGACGGAAGCCCCGGTATGATCCTCATGAAACTTATATTATACAATATAGTACCACTATCTATGTCTGGATCCCTTGATAATATACATGGAAAACCCCATCTTAGAATCTTTAGGATTATTCAAGAAGTTGAATATCCTCTTTATCCACTAAATCCACTCCACATATTCCTAGGGTCCTTTGTCGCCATGATTGATGGGTGAATGTTATTTAGTAAATTCACAACTATAATCCAGCATTTTTCTTGGGTTACTAACACCCAAATAACCCAAATTCTGAGTAGTGTGGATAATAGAATCTTACAAAGTAGGGTCTACTTGAGTGTTCACCTATAGAACCTATCTCATGGAATCCTCTCTCATATTTTTAAGATCTTTTCTGGGAGGAATTTTTTAACCAAATAAAAAAAACAATTAGTCATAATATATTTCCAAAAAAATAGGTCAATCCTCACGTATTGATATTAAATGTTTAAAACATTTTGAATTTAAAGAAACCAAGAAATCCATTACTAAAAAAGGAACATGTAAATTTAAATAAAATTCCCATAAATTTCATTCAAATGACCTCAAACTCCAAGTACAAAACCTGGTAAAAGTCCCTAAACACCTATGGAAACTTAGTTTCAGTCATGGATGTGAGCTATCTAGACCCCTTTCTTCTCTTACTAACTGAATTATGATAGTACTAACTCTTATATACCCTTAATATAGAACAGAACTCAAATATTTTTAAAAAACTTTAGGTTGAGCATCAATTTAATTCCAAATTATAATGAACCAACTGGGGTCAACTAGAAAAATACACTAACCATCACATCATGTCATATTGGTAAA
Organism: Viscum album; assembly: GCA_963277665.1. Classification (NCBI taxonomy): domain Eukaryota; kingdom Viridiplantae; phylum Streptophyta; class Magnoliopsida; order Santalales; family Viscaceae; genus Viscum; species Viscum album. The sequence continues at coordinate 1,144,900,963 of OY728121.1, read as the reverse complement.
ATGGGATATTAGAAACCAGTATTGAATATAATAAAAACAAGAAATACAACCATCATAAAATGTGGGAAAAATGAGATTCCATAATGATATAAAATCCAAGAAAAAACATGCTAAATGAGATATTAAGTCAAATCCCAATGTGAAAAACAATCACCTCCACAACAACCCGAACTAAAAGTAGTAGCAACAAGAGAAGCCATCAGGCTATAAGATTTTATTCCCTTTAAAAAAAATTTATAATATAAAATATATAAAAACCTAAAGTCACAAGTAGGGTGTGAGAAAAATCCTAGTAAGATAATACTATAGTTTCTATAATAATTATAATATTAATAATGAAAAAATTCAATTAAATTTAAAAATAGTTTTATAAAGAATTTTTAAAATTAAATCCAGTTGAAAACCATTTTCTGTTTTCTCGTTTTTTTATAAAATCCTTTCATATTCTCAAACTAGAAACTTGAAAAGTATAATTGATAAAATAGGAAATCATATCCATGAATCCATAGGTAAACAAGTAAACACATATCCATTAGATAACATATCAGGCAAAGTTATTTCATACAACCTCATATAATAACTTATGAGAAACAATCCTTGATACATAGAATCGTGCGATAAATAACCATAAATGGAAAACTGCCTCACATATTAGGCTCTAGCCTATGTGAAACTACATACTAGACACTAAAAATCATAAATATGAATAATTTTGGAGCTAACATATATCGATTCATGTTAGTAGATATCACAAAAGGTTACCTCTTAGTGGGGAAACACACACTACGGCTACCTGTGTCTCCTTCCTAATGCACACAAGGATACCAATTTATAATTTTATAAATACATGTTCAAATCCATGTTCATTGTTTTATAAAACATTTTCTAACCCAATATAATCCACTTCATAGTTTGAAAAACCATTTCCAAACGAAAAAAATCAAAGAAAACCCCTTTTTAAACCATCTTCTCTTCCAATAAATCATTTTAAAACACATATCAGTTATAAGAAATGAAAAAACCAAATGAATTTGTCTAAAACTACATGAAATTCATCAGATTAACCAATTGTATAGAAACACCTTCCCCAAAAGGGTTAAAACCTATCATCCATCAACTAAGGTAACTGAAAACCAAGAGAACAACTTTGTAATTACATTGCATGGAAAGAAGTAAAAATGGATTGATATAAAACACTATCTAATAAAAAATAAAAACAAAGATGTATCAAAAAACATAACTATAGAAAAAAATGAATAAATATAAACATTAAATATCTAGAGAGAAGTAACCCAACCACAATGGTGATCAATCATATAACAAAATGATCAAGAAGAGAAGGAGTCACCCAAAATCTCTTAGGGTAAACTCCCGGTTGAGACAGATTTCTTGTGGTATGAATGAAATAAATATTTATTTGATCCTCCTACATAAAACTACCCCTCATGAGATTTACATAGCATGTAATCTCATTATATGTCATGAAGTCCTCAAGTGAAACATAAAGTGAAAAATGAATCTCATTTTTATTAAAAACCCAATTTTTTCTTTTAAATAATGTGAACCCTTTACATGTTGTGTAAATAACTCATATTTTGTATACACTTCATGGATTCATCTCAGTGCACAACACATGGAATTTACTCCCATTACAGGATGTGTAATCCCCTAGTGAATCGAAAAAATTGTAGGTTTAATATGAAATTCCAAAAAAATCATGAATTCACCATTACAGGTATCCTTACAATTCATTTTTTGGAATTACTCATCAAATGAAAAAAATATATCCAAATTAAAAGGTTAAATTATATCAGACAGAAATTTAATGGGGCGTTATAGTTCTACCCCAGACTTCCACATACTATGCCTTATTAGTTTAGTGTATTTTGGGAAATAAATATTCAATATGATCAATGATTGGAGGTCTCAATGAAGCCTTTGAGGCCCGATAGTGTGTATTTTAAATCTAAAAAAAAGTTTCATGTGATATAAAAAAACATTTTTTACTTTTTTATATGTAAATTGATAAATTGGAATCCAAATCCACTTCAATCCCATTTCATGTGCTATGGAAGGAGGCTCATGAAAATAAATAGGGAAAACAAGTAAATTATAACAAATAAGCAGTTTGATAATCATATATAAGTATGATATAATTTTAATTTGTTATCCTTTATAATAATTTTACCTAAAAATGTCTATTTATGTTTATATATTTTTTATATGGTTTATAAAAAATAATTATCATTGATTGTACATGATGAACAACTAATTTCAGTGGCTTTTAAAAAGCCAGAACAATATAGTTGCGTTATAGTTGTAGGTTTTAGAGTGTCTCCTTGAGCTTATTTTTGGAAGATAAAGTTTCAAGGAGATATATATGAGATTATGAAAGGAATTAATAACCAAATAGGTACTTTATAAGATATTATTGTTTGGTCAGGTTTGGGGGGCCAGTTTATGTGAAAGGGTGAAAAAGAACTAATAGAAGAACAATGATCAGTATATGAAGGGACACAGGACCCCACTAGATTTGAGGATATCCATTCCCCTGAACTTCTCAAATTACCTGAGTTAATCAATTATTTATAACTTTTTCTTCTATATGTGAATCAAACAACTATCGATAACTTTATATTATTTAAAATCTATAGGGTAAAATTATATATGATTTATATATATTAGCACCCACCCATTGCCTTGTGGTAAGGGGAATGATGTAAAATATAAAAGGATATATGCTATATGATAAAAAATACTAAAAATACCACATTATTGTGGGTACTAAAGAATCTCATGATCCGACTATATATTTTTTCATACCTCTTCATGATCTAGATTTCACCATAGTTGATAATGTAATTAGAACATTTATAAAATGGTTGTTTAATCTTATAATGATCCATAGAGATAATTTGGTATGTCATTTTCATTTTTTATAATGAAAACCATTAACAACTGATTTAAATTAATCTAAAGTGGGGTATAGTGTTATAGATGGAAAAAATGGGAAATGGAAGGTCGTATCAAGATAATCATATGGATCAACCAAGAAATAAAAATAAACATTTGATAGTACCTTCACCCCAACTTTCCCAATACCACATATATTAACAAGGTATGTTCATGAATATATCACATTTAAATACGTAAATGTATCCTATATTGAATTATAAAAATAAATATTTGGAGATTCCATAACAAACATCATTGTTGTGGAGACTATAAATGAAATTATTATGTTTGAAAGATTGTGAGTATTAATTTTGAATTCATACAGGAGGAAACTTTTCTTAGTCTGGTTCTCAAAAAATTTATCTAATATGTTCATAAAAATTAATAAATACTCAATTTTTCTATTAGGATAAATATTACTATTATATAAAAGGAAATACCTGTGAAAAAAAATTTGGACTCATTAATCACACCATCATTTCTACACCATAATTTAATTTTATTATAGAAAAAATTAATAAAAAATGAAATAATCATGGAATTTGAAAATAAAATAATATTATTCCATAATCTTCTTGATTCCCACAATACATGGGTAAAACTCAATAATTTAATCATGAGAAATATATTTTAATTATTTTTATTGCTTAATTTTTTTTTAGGAATCACAAGATGATCATCATATTCAATTTGGAATGAAAAAAACTTTTGATCCAAATAATGTATTCAAAAAAAATAGATGAAATATAATGTTTATTTTGAATTATTAAATCACTATAATCAATATTTTATAGATTCACTTCAAATTATATGTATTTAATTTTTTTAAAGATAATTTTCTTATGATATGGTGATCTATAAATATATTTTAAATCTTGAAACATGATATATAGTGATATTTACCTATTCATACATTTTCCAAAATAATTTAATTATTTTGGTCAATGTTTTTGTAGTTACCAAAAAATAACAACAATAATTCCCCATATTAAGTTTTTAAATTTATGAAAGATATCATATTTCACCAAAAAATCTAGAATATCCAAATAGGTATTTCCAATGGTAATTTAAATTTCATTAAGATACATTTTAATAATTTATTTGGAAATATTTTCCCAGTACTACCAGGACTAAAAATAGTCTATGTACTGAAATGATGAAATATATTTTTTTAGTGATGATGGGTTAGAGTACATGGCATTATAATTTTTTATGAAATCATGTTGAGGTGATTTTCTATTATTTTTTTTGACTTTGTAGTAACTTGGACCTTAGAGATACATCTACGTTGTGAATTGTTAGTATGATAATACTTAGACAATATTTTTCTTAAAATAAATTCATATAGTATTAAACATATCTAGGTTATATTTTTATTCAAATCCTTTATTTTCAATTTCCATACAAACATTTTTCCATATTTGATCATCTTATAATTATAAAGGAATTTTAAACCCATGAGAGATTCTATTATTTTCTTGTATGGGGATATAGATCTCATGATCCTCTCTCATTTAGGGTTCCACTTCCATGTGACAAAAATATAAATATTTTTATTGAGGGATTTTCAACTTTATTAGCTCATTGTGGAAAACATTTTTATGAAATCTCCATGGAAACACACTTTTCATCTTTTTCCATACCAGGGATGATGTACATGAATATTATACAAAGATTTTATATGAGTAGTAATATTTAATCTCAATAACAAGATACTTCTTAATGGGAAATCATTTCAGTATATTTTGAACATTCAAATTCACCATCTTCTACTTCAAATTTAATCCATCTTTATTTCAATCACATAAGAACATTTACTAAAACTACATGTTGAGTTATTAATTCAATATTCATATTGTTATTATAATTTTTTAAATTATTCTAAATGGAATATTCTCATCCCCAACTTATCATGCATTTATTTTCAACTATTAACTAATTTCATTCCTTTGGGGGTTATGATGGGTTGCGAGAAACTAAAAAATATTTTGTTGATGTCCCTAAAAACCATAAATACTTATTTATTTCTCAAGTAGTAATTTCAATGGAAACCTTATCCTCTTTTATGCACATGTCTTGATATTAGTGATCCTTCTCTAGATAAGGTACTGGAATTCTCCAATCCTCATTGATTTTATTTTTTGTCTTGTGGTCTTTTGATGAGTTTGTAAAAACATTATTGATTAATTATCTAAAAAAATAAAAAATTCATATTTTAGGAGTAGGAATTGACCTCACATAAATCTGACACATAATGTGGCATGTATGACTCAAAGTGCATGTTTCCAATATTAAAGTGTAATTTTTGTCTAAAAATGTGCTATATTGCTAAAACAAATAACACAAATCCCTAATTTTCCTAACTCTTTAGGAAAATGTTATATGATTCATTTTTGTGTTTTATTAATTGACCACATGTTAATCAGACACACAATCTGGTCAGTATGACTCAAATTCCACGATTTCAATATAAAAGTATCGTTCAAAAATAAAATGCATGTCACTTTTTCAAAATCAAGAAAATGAGATCATATTATTTTAAAACATTCTTAAAACTAATATAATTAATTTTTGATGTGTAAGAATTTACCACACATCAATCTGACACACGATGTGGTTGTTATGACTCAATGTACATGTTGTCATATTAAAAATTGTTATTTACACTAAAGCATGTGTCACATATCCAAAACTAAGGAAATAAGATTAGATAATCATGATACATTAATAAAATGATCTATAATTAATTTTTGGTATGTAGGAATTGTCCAAATGTCATCATAACAAAAAATATGGTTTGTATGACCCAAAGTGTGTGTTTTCACATTAGTTGTGTAATTTTACTCTAAAACTCATATCACATAGAAAAAACCATGTAAGAGGGATTTTATTGTCTTGAATATTTTTGAAATAAATACATAAATATTTTTTTCTCATTCTGGAATCAATCACACATCAATCTGACACATGATATGGCTTGTAGACTTAGAATGGGTGTTTTCATTATATTAGTATCATTTTAGATAAATAAAACATGTGTCTCATTTTTAAAATAAGGAAAATTAGTTTTTATTATTTTTAAAATTTATTACAATGGCCCTTATTTCATATTTGATGTTTAGTAATTTATTGCAAGTAAATATGACAAACAAAGCGGTTGATATGACTTAAAGTGTATATTTTCACTATAAAAAGTGTCGTTTTACTCTAAAACATGACTCACATAGTCAAAACTAAGAAATTGAGTTAGGATTAACTTAATACATTAGTAAAATAAACCACGGTTACTTTTTTATGAATTGGAATTACCCACACATAAATTTTACACATGATGTGGTTTGTATGACTCAAATTATGTGTTTTTAGAGTGAAAGTGTAATTTTACTAAAAAACCCATCACATAGAAAAAAACTGATTAAATTATATTAGAATGTCTTGAAACATTAAAAATGATTCATAATTAATTTTTTTATGTAAGAATTGAAATCACATTAATCTAACCTAGTATGTGGTTAGTACGACTTGAAGTGTGTGTTTTCACTATAAAAGTGACATTTTAGTTTAAAACTTGTATAACATTTTCAAAACATAGAAAATGGTCATGTAATGTGTTAAAACATCAATAAAAAAGAACACTATTTCATTTTTTTTCTATGAATTGACCACACATATGTGTGAAACATAATGTGGGTCATATGACTCAAAGTGAGTGTTTTCATATTAATAAGGTGTCATTTTACTCTAAATCACCTCTCACATAGACAAAACCAAGAACAAAATCTCATATTTTCTTGATAACTTATAAAAATGATCCATAATTCATCTTTGATGTGTATGAATTTACTTCACATGAATCATGCACATAATGTCCCCTGTAGGACTCCAAGTGTGTGTTTATAATAAAAAATATCTTTTTAGTGTAAAACATTATTCACATTGGTAAAACTAATCAATCAATCTCATATTATCTTTATAATTTAGTAAAATGATCCATAATCCATTTTTGATGTCTTGTAATCAAACTCATGTCAATCTAACGCAGAATGTGGTCGGTATGACTCAAAGTTCATGTTTTCACTCTAAAAGTGAAATTTTACTCTAAAACACACATCGCATAGCCAAAACTAGGTAAAAATATTATATTATCTTAAAAATTTTGGAAAATTAAGCATAAATCATTTTTTTAATAGGAGTCAACCACACATAAATTTGACTCAAGATGTGGCTGGTATGTCTCAAAGTGTATTTTTTCAGTATAAATTTCTCATTTTAGTTTAAAACAATCATTATGTTATCAGAACTAATCCGAGGAGATTAGATTATTTTAATAAATTAGAAAAATAATCTAAAATTAATTTTTGATTTTTAGGTATCTATTACATGTCAATCTAGCACACAATGTGGTCAGTACGACTCAAAGTGAATTACTTCATGTTTATAAAGTTTCATTTAACTCTAAAACAAATATCACTTATCCAAAACCAATAAAATGAGTTTTATTTACTTTATACTTTATGAAAATGATCCATAATTCATTTTTTATGTGTAGGAATTGACCGAATGTCAATATAACACATGATGTGCTTGATATAACTCCAAGTGCATTTCATAATAAAAATTATCATTTTAGACTAAAACCTGATTCATATATCCAAAACCAAGAAACAAATCTTGTATTTCCTTGATACATTAGTAAAATGATCCATAATTTAATTTTTAATGTGTAGGAATTGAGAACGCATCAATCTGTCACATGATGTGATCGATGTGACTGAAAGTGTGTGTTTTCTCATTAAAAGTGTATTTTACTCTAAAACATGCATCACATAGCCAAAATAGAGAAAACAAGATCAAATTTTACTGAAATTTTAGTAAAATGATCCATTATTCATTTTCGATGTCTAGGAATCGAACACATTTTAATCCAACACATGATGTGGTCAGTATGACTCAAAGTGTGTTTTTTCACATTAAAAGTTTCATTTTAATCTAAAACATGCATAACATAAACAAAATTAATTAAACATACTTATATTTCCATGATAATTTGTGAAAATTATCCGTAATTCATTTATTATGTGTAGGAACTGACCACACATCTATATGACACACGATGAGGCCAGTATGACTCAAAGTGTGTGTTTTCGATATAATAGTTTCATTTTAGCATAAAAAACGTGTCACTTTGCAAAAACTGAGCATTAGAGATATGACTATCTTCAATCGTTAGTAAAATGGTTCATAATTAATTTTTAGTGTGTATTAATTGACTGTAGGAAAATATGACACGTGATGTGGCTAGTAAGACACAAATTGCAAGTTTTCCGTATAAGTGTCAACAAAGTCCACTAACATAAGTTATGAACAATGTTAACATATGGTGTTCAATATTTAAAAACTAATAATATAATTAACCATATAAATAACAAAAGAATAAATATTTAATCAAATTAATAATAATTTTAATAATTTTTAATGTAATTAAAATGTTAATAATTAATTATATAATAATTAATAATTATTTATGTAATTAAGGTAATTTATATTTTACAATACCATAAATATATTCATTAATTAACAATATAATTTATCATTGTGGATTGTGTAACCTTAAAATTGTAATTTTTTAATTTTTTATGTACTCTCACAAAAAAATTGATTTTACTATAGGAACACAGTTTTATATAGAGGTTGACTATTGGAAAAATACTACTATAAGAGTTTTTTTTGTATATTGTTTTGTAATGTTTTTTTAATTATAAATACATATCAATGTAAATATTTTGAATGATATTTTTTAATATAAATTTTGAATTGAAATGATGGTGCAATGTAAAATTTGTATACCTATCTGGTTTCCTTTAATATTTTTATTCCAATTGGGTTATTCATTATAACATGGTTTTATATTAGTGTTGTTATAAGGAATCAACTTTATAGTAGCCTATATGGCCTTTATCACTTCTGAAAAATCCCTGATAAATGTTGCATTCTTTTAAGGGTACATTGCATGTCAGTTCTTTTTATCAAACAAGAAACATTTTTCTACCACTAATAAATGTGGTTTCTATAATAGTTAATGTTAAGAAACATGAGAAGGAGTGTCTTGAAATGTATTAAATCCATAAACACACTCCCAAAAAAACTTCCCCTTCTAATTACTTCAAAACAAAAAAGATTTTCCAAAAAAAATCAGATTAATTGAAATGAAAAAAATGTAAGATCATTAAGTGAAGATCGTGAAAAAATTAAATTAAATATAATATGAAGAAAATAAATTAGAAAAATAAGAATGTGAAGAATAACAATAAAACATATCCTCTATATATAGTAAAAAAATATAGTTAGGGTCATACATGAGTGATAAAGTCACCTCATAATCCTATACAAAACACGAGTTCAAATACTGGTGGTGGCAATTTCCATGGAACTGTAGTCATACTATATAACTATACCATTGTAATTACTAGAATATTTAATGAAGTTGAGTACTATAATAGTAGTATTATTCATCACAAATTTATTTTGATCCACTAAATTGGGAATTCCTACCATATAGCCTCCCGAAAATAAAATGTTGGGCCATCAAGCTATGTACTGAAGTAGCTTCTGATCAATGGAGTGAAAGATAGTATGAGGTTGGTCACTTATGAAATTGGATGAATTATGGTCATAAAATAATTAATATAAAACTAAAATAAGTGAATAATTATTAGATCACACTTTAGGACAGAGTCCACACTTAGTTCTACACAGGGAAATCATGGAAGGCTACAAGCAAGACTTCGGGGTGAATGGGCTGGCTTGGGTGGATAATAATAAGATGGGTGGGGTTATTATAGTCTATGAATTTTTGGAAACATCTCAATTAATTTGTTCCTATAATCCTTTGGTTTATGTAATCAAGGTATTTTGTTTCATACAAGGGCTTTTACACAACTTGATTAAAAATGTTTTATCTATAAAATTATATAAAAATGGCATTTGAGTCTTATATTAAATAATTAAGGCATAGTGAGAAAAAAGAACACTCACTAATATAAATAAAAAAGGATTTATACGATCATTATTGATATTAAATCACAAAATTTAATAAATAAATGAATAAATTATATGCTAAACATTAAATAAATCCCCCTCTTAAACTATCAAAACTTATTTAATCTAAATTTGAATTACCATTAATGTTATGTGGTAAAGCACACTCTATCCTAATCTAAACACTTATTTTGAAATAAAAATATGATAATACATGTTCATTCATTGGTGAACCCCCCATGTATAAAAACATTACCTTAACAATCCACAAAATAGGTAAAATAAATTCAAGGAATTCATATAGATTTAAAATGAATAAAATTAAAAAAAACTTTGAACACCCACTTGTATACCATTATTTTAAACAATAAAAGGTATGCATGATTTTCAACCTAAAACACATTGACTAGGAATAACAAAAAGAATAGGCTAATAGGATTTGTTATAACATATTTGGGTACCCAAATCGTTGATATGTATAGATTACTGAAAATAAATGTAGACTTTGATGTAAATTCATTTTTATGGACAAGGGGTTGTGATAATCTCTATGAAAAGTTAGATTTATAATATCGAAAAAATATACCTATAAAACTATTAATAATATATATATATATATATATTCACCTTACAAAAAGTAATTATTATACACCATAAGATATATTCACTAATGTCTAATATAGTTTCTCTTTATTTTCATCATTTTTAGTGACATAATTTTACAAAAACATTCCATTCAGGTGATGAACTTATCCAGTGACTCATTGAACCTCTCAAGTTTAACTTTTTTTTTCTTGTTCTCTTTTTGAGTATCATCAAAATCATCAAAAAAACATATCTTGGGTGGGGGAATCTATATTTCTTTAACATATTCTTTATTCACATATTAATTGACATCTCATTGAACAAAAAAATACATGTCTTTTTAATAATCTTGTAAATATCAGTGAGATTCATATGCTCACTATACAAAAATTTTCAAGTTACATAGAGGGAGAATATTCAATCCCAAAAAACCTATGTAATTAGACAATGAATATGATATGTGTTTGATAAATCCATATATAAATTCAAGTGAACTAAACTCTATATGTAATGATTTTTATGAATGTAGTATGACATGAAAGTGTAAATATGAATGATATACAATGTTTCATATGAGTTTATAGTTGTTCTGTTAAATACATAATCCAGAATTCATAATTACTCAAAATCTTTGAGAGCTGTGAACATAGACTAATTTCCTCACTTTTGAAGGGATGGATAACCCTTTGCAACCCCTTCAATTTATACATAAGGTTACAACCAACATGTTCTTCACCGGATCAATTACAACCCATCATGATTATTAATATGGAGGAATATTAACTAAAGGGTTTCATATGGGCTTATAACATCTTAAACATAATTGAAGAACAACTCCAAAAAACACATTAATCCCATTATCAATCTATATGTATAGAATGAATTTAAAAAAGTGAAACAATAGCATACCTTAAATATATCAATTCATATTGTTGAATCCTCAACAATAATTTGATTAAGATCATTAAGAAACAACAAAAATACTCCATCCTCTTAAGGTATGCACGAATCAGGGCAGTAACTGGATGATCGAATAGGGTTTACCTCTATTCATGGTTTGGTATATTCTTATGTATAAATAGTAAAGAAAATAATATATTTATAATCATCTTGGTTTGAGGATTTATTTGTGAGAAATTAATAAAAAACTCATTGCCACCACCTTGAGGATCAATACAGGTATATATGAGATACTAAGAACCCAAATTATTAGACTATATTCATGATACATTTCTTAAATCTCTCTCAATTATATAACTCGACATTCAGATTGATCCCCCACTAATTCATTTAACATTTAAATGAAAAAGAATTATATTAAAACCCCTCATTATTATCATCATATGAAAATCCTAACTGAAAATGATACTTGGTGTTGGAGATGATTCTTGGAAAAAGGATTAACATAAAATAAAAAAACCCACATATAACCACACACACCCAATTTTGTAATTGATCATGTGATCTCACCCCACACATAACCCCCTAACTACTATAAGAATTTGGGGGTATAAAAATGAGAAATAATATTTCACTCAACAAACTGATGTGGGTCGAGTGATTGAAAGTGTAAAAAGCTTACATTATTATATGGTTCTAACAAGATCATTCTCTATTTCTAAAATAAGTGTAAAGTCAAGTTGAAGCTCTCTGTCAACTTGGATAGAATTCATTTGAATGTCCAGGCTAGAAAAAATATTGTTCCTCCTGGAAATGATATTCTAGGTGTTGTTTAGTACCAACATTTCGGAGAAGAGACTAGAGTTCTTTCTCACATCCCGCTGTTTCAGCATCATGAATTCATGGTGTATAGTGACCAGATCCACCAACATCACCCACCTCCCCCCCATCACTACTTCCATCCCCTATACTACCTAGAACTCCAACGTCCACACCCAACAAAACATAATCAACAATTTACTATGATACAAAATCACATTCATCTTTTTCACCCACTTCATAATCATAAATGTCACCACCCTCCCACACATCCCCATTGTCCCCTTCCAGATGATTGTTTTCGCTTTTATACTCATCGTTGAACTCCTCGGCATACCCATATTACCCTATCATTGGTTTTATTTTCTATGTTCCTTATCCATGGTATTATTACTTGATAGTTCCCCTTTTAGGGATACCATAGGCTCTAGTCATCCATCATTTATTAATCATTCGTGGATGCATGTTAAGCATGAATGTGGATTATGTAGTATCGAATTTTGAAGTAGATCCCTAGATGTGATCACAATAAATAGTAGTAGAAACAAACTCGATCTTAATTCTTTTGATTTGGATGATTATTACAATGGATAAACCCACCTTTGTTGGGGTTAAAAACTTATATCTAAAAAATTAATGAAAATAAAATGAAATAAAAGTCCGAAAGACAATACAATAGGTTCCACCCAAGCATACGAAGCTAGACATGCTAAGAAACCCAAGTTGAATTCTTTAATATTCCTTCATAAATGTGGATGTTTGGTGATGTATAAGGAAAAGATAATTTTTTATTAAACATCCCTCATTGGACTTTTTTTCCTTGTGTAACATTTCTGTATCCTTATGGCTGGTCAATGGGTTCAAAAACTTCACCATAGTTAACACCTTCATTTTTCATGTAGCCTTTGGTGGAATCAATGGAATGGGATTAATCATCAATCACATTCCTTTATATTTCATAATTTTTAGATTCCCTGGGGATAACTAGATTGATACTCTCTAATAAACAATACAAGTTTACATAAACCTCCATTAGTTTCATTATGTCATATAAATCCTTAATGCTTCGAACATTTCAGGGACTTAAATCATAAAGTTATCATTCAATGTATTCAGATGTAGATGTATGTGCTGACATTATCATTGGTTCTTCAACCCTTTATTCCTCTAATGGTACTTCTTCAATGATTTCTTCATCTTCTAGGGTGAATCATGACTATATTAAATATTCATCTTGATTCCATTTTCATGTCTCATTTTCATAATAAATAACATCTATTTTATAAATAATCATCATGTTTAAGGGATTATACAAGTGATATCCCATTTATCTATCTTCATATCCCATAAGGACACACTTAACTCCATTTTCTTGAAGATTTGTTCATCTTTCCTCTAGGATCCTAACATAGGAAATGGGACTAAAAACAACTATATGGATTTCACTTGGAATGAGAGTACTCCATTCTTTATGTGGTGTCATTAATTCAAGATTTTTTGTTGGCAATCTACTAAAAAGATGAACTATGCACAAAGACAGTTCATCCTAGAAAGTCTTTGGAACTCCTTTTTCTTTTAACATTCTTCATTCTATGTTGATAATAGATTGATTTTTTCCTTTCAACTAATCTATTGAGTTTGTGAGAGTAATCTTACATTAGCTGGTGCTGAATTCCATATAGTTGAGGTACTCTTGAAAAACATTATAGGTTTACTCCCCTCCTCAATCGGATCATAGTGTCTGTTTATGATGCTTACTTTGATTTTCCACTTGTGCCTTGAATTCTTGGAATAAATCAAACATTTATGAATTCATCTTGCAATATTTCTTCTATTCTGCATGAAGAGTGGCCTTTTGAACATATGAAAATGTAACCTCCAATACATTTGATTCTAGCTTGGTGTATACATCCTCCACGATGTCCATGACATCATTGGTGTTAATGAGAGTTTAAATTTGGATGCACAAATTATGGTAATTGTTCATCATCAGCTTCGAGATCAATGCTTGTGAAATATCATTCTCCATAGAGATTGGAAAGTATTTGGATGGGAAAATGGAATATCAAGATATCCTGAATTGTGGTGTACTGGTATTTTTTCCCTTTTAAATCGAAAACTATTAATTTTTTTTAGAATTTATTAATGTAATGTTTTTTGGAATTATGGGATGATATTTTTTTCTATTAATAAAAATGAATGTAGGAAGAAAAAATGATTCTAATTGGAATATGGAAAGAGGGATAGAAGTAATAAATAATGGTGTAGGGAGGATCATATATAAAATTAAGGTGATATTTTTAAAATATATGGAGTTTAGTGGAGGCTTGATGGGGGGAAGAGAAGATTGATTTTGGGAGGAGACATGAAAGGTAAAAAACATGGAATCAAAACCACTTTTAAAATGTGGCATATAAAATTGGGAAAATAAAAAAAATAAGTTTACAAAATATCAAAAGTATACGTTTTAAAAAAATAGAACATGCCTGGATAAATTATACCAAAAAAAATACTCGGTTGTACTACTCATTATCTTCTTCCATCCCTAATTCTGTAATTTATGGTAAGTAGATCTGATGGAACCCTCACACATAAAAAGAAAAAACTTTGATCCATGTTATTCCACTGAAGGTGTATTATGTAATAGAAATACATAATCAGATCATTGGAGGTGATCGTAAAAAATTATAGGAAAATCACACTAGATTTTATTTCTTTAGATTTAGATGATTATTAACGTAGATAAATACACCCTTTAATAGGGATACCAATATGCATTGAATGAAGAAAGGAAACAAAAAAAAATAAAAGTCTACAAAATGGTATAGATGGTTCCACTCAAGAATCTAAATCTAGACACATCATGTATAAGAAGTTGAGTTATCAAATCCTCCATCATAGTAGTGGGTATTTTGTGTAATATAAGGAAATATAGTCTTATTGTTCACAAATGTGGTGTTCTAGATCTTGTTATGTAGTGCTAATGATGTGAGGGATAATTCAAGTCTTCAAGAAAACTACCCCCTATCATTGTTGTCTTTGGCTCCGACCGACCATCATTAATTGGGTGATTAGTGAAGGAATATAGGTGGAGTTCTAGATCTAGTATTGTAGCACCAATGATGTTATTTGTATGCTTTTCAACATCTAGTGGTTTCCTTTCCTCGATATCTACGGGAGTAGATAAGGAGGAACCTATTTTTATACCCTTGAGATGACTCTAGTGGGGTGGAACCATCATGTTCCATTTGCAGTCATAATTCTCTCCTTGTGTGTCTTCCAAAAATTTATCCCATAATCATGATTTCATGGCTTCCAAAATGTTGTTTCTCTTTTCCCCTTGGTGGAAAATAGGTGTGGAGTCATCATTAGTGAAGATTATATATTTTTTTTAACACATGTTTCCTTTTATTATTTCATAAAAATGTTATTCCTTTTTTGAATAAAATAACTAAATTTATTTTATAAGAACACAATATCTTGAGATATATATCATCAACTGAATGTTATATTTTTTAGTGAAATAAAAAAATTGATTTTGTCTTTAATAAAATTATACATTATTTTAGGAATAAATATTTTTAAAAAAAAACTATAGCTTATTTTTATCAGATACTAGTGTATGGGATTTTATTTTTTTAAATTTGTTGTTGGCATTTTTATGTCTCTTTTTTTCAACTTTTTGAATTTTTTATTTTTATTATGTGGGAAAAATTATTGAATACCTAAACTAGAAATTTTCTCAAAAACAAATTTTCATAATTTTTCTACCCTACTCTCTTATAGTAACCCCTTTCCCTCAGTATCAATCCCACCACCACCAATCCTCCACAATGCCCCATCCCATTAATACATAGTCCCCTAGATATCATCATCTCATAATTGTGTTGGAATTACCTTCACTCTTAAAATTTTCATCTTTTTAACCATTAACTTTCTAATACTACCATGCTCAGCATCATCTGGATAGTTTTATATTTAACTACATGTGATATGATTACATAGAAATAAATACCTTCCTTCTATTAAAATACCTTTTCCTCTAGCCATACTTTTTAATTCTTCTATATATAATCACTTCCACAAATTTTGAATTATCTAATGATACACTTAATAATCACTATAAAATTTTAATAAAGGGGTTAATTTTATCAGTGCTAAAAAATTATGATAAAATGTGATTTTATCAGTAAAAAAAGATTCGATAAAATTACCCCTTTAACAATGCTTTTTTACACTGATAAAAATTCCCCCTATATCAGTGAATTTTTAGTGCTGATAGAGGGTTCTTTTATCAGTAATGTTCATTATGTTGATAAAATTATGTCATTTTTCAGTGCTAAAATGATATTTTTATCCCTAATAAAAGTAATATTTCATTAAAAAGTGTAGGTTTTCACATAAAAAAGTCTCATTTTACTCTAAAACACTTTTCACATAGACAAAAGTAAGAAAATGATCTTGTATTATCTTGATAATTTACTAAAATGGTCCAAATTTGATTTTTATGTGTAGGAAGCTACCTCATAACAATATAATACATAATGTGGTTGGTATGAGTTAAAGTTAGTGTTTTCACATTAGAAGTCTAATTTTACTCTAAAACAAGAATCACGTAGATAAAACTAATTAAATGAAATTATATTTTCTTGAAAATCTATTAAAATTATTCATATTTCATTTTAGGTGTTGAGGAATTGGACTCAAATCAATCTAACCTATGGCGTGGATGGTATGACTTGAAGTGTGTGTTTTCAATATAAAAGGTTCATTTTAGTTTGAAACACGTATCTCATTTTCAAAACCTATAAAATGATCTCTTATTGTTTTCAAAAATTAATAAAATTATCCATTTTTCATTTTTTATTTCTATGAATTGATCATGCATTAATGAGACACACAATGTGGTTAGTATGACTCAAAGTGTGTGTTTTCATGTTAAAAAAGTTTCATTTTACTCTAAATAACATGTCACATAGAAAAAAATAAAAAAAACATATTGTCTTGATACTTTAGAATAAATATCTATAATTATTATGTGATATGTATGAATTTAATACACATCAATCCAACACACAATGTGTCTGGTAGAAATCCTAGTGTGTTTTCACTAAAAGAAATGTTATTTTAGTGTTAAACACAGTTCACATACCGAAAACCAATAAATCGATCTGTCATTATCTTTATACATTATTAAAAAACCCATAATTCATTTTTAATTTGTATGAATTGGACTCATGTTAACCTAACACAAAATGTCGCTGGTATGACTCAAAGTGCACATTTTCAAATTAAAAGTTTAATTCTACTCTAAAACACATGGAACACAGCCAGAAAATAATTAAAATATATCATATTGTCTTTAAAATTTATGAAAATGAAACTAAATTCTTTTATTTGTTTCTAGGAATCAACCACATATCAATATGAAACATTATGTGGTTGTTATAACTCAAAGTGCATGTTTTAAACATAAAAGTATCATTTTAATTTAAAATGTGAATTAAATTAAAAAAATGGATCTAATGAGCTCAATTTAATTTTATGAATTTAAAAAAATAATCACATTTACTTTTTTATATGTATAAATCTTTAGTATATCAATATTCCAGAAAATGTGGCTGGTATGACTCAATGTGTGTATTTTTACATTTTAAAAGTTTCATTTTACTCTTAAACACAAGTGAAATATCCAAAATAAAGAAAAATTTCGTGGATTGTCTTGATACATTATTAAAATGATCCATAATTTATTTTTGATAGGTATGAATTAACATCACACCAATATGACACATGATTTTCCTGGTAGGACTCCAAGTGTGTATTCAAAATACAAAATGACATTTTAGTCTAAAATGTGATTCATGTATCCAAAACTAATAAAATAATCCATTATTTTCTTGATATATTAGGATAATAGTCCATTATTTATTTTTAATGTGTATTAATTAATCATACATAAATATAAAACATAATGTGCTTAGTATGATTCAAAGTGTGTGTTTTCACATTAAAAGTTTCATTTTACTCTAAAAAAGGTATCACATAGCCAAAATAGAGAAAAATGGATCATATTTTCTTAAAAATATAAAAAAATGATCCATAATTCATTTTTTATGTGTAGGAATTTACTGTGTCTTATTCTAACAAATGATGTTGTCAGTATGACTCAAGGTGCATGTTTTCACATAAAAGAATCATTTTACTCTAAAACACATGTCACATATCCAAAACAGATTACACATTCTCATTTTGTCTTTATACATTATTAAAACAATCCATAATTCATTTATGATTTGAACAAATAGATCGTACATCAATCCTGCACACAATGTTTCCAATATGACTCAAAGTGCGTGTTTTCAGTATAAAAATATCATTTTAGTCTAAAACATTCATAACATTGGAAAAATTAATAAAATGTTATCTAATTGTCTTGAATCTTCAGTTAAATTATACATAATTCATTTTTGGTGTGTAGGAACAGATCGTAGGACAATCTGACACACAATGTGGTCAGTTGGACTCAAAGTGCATGTTTTCAATACAGTGTGAACAAAGTCCCCTAGTAGAAGGTGTGAACCATGTTCACATATGGTGGGAAAGATGAAATAATTAAAAATATAATTAATTATATAAATAAATAAAAATAAAAATAACTAATTAATACAATTAATTAATAATAATTTAATAGTATATTTTATAATTAGTAATGTAATTAAAAAGTTTGTAATTAATGATATAGTTATTAATAGTTATTTATGTAATTAAGATAATAAATAATTTATAATATCATTAATATATTTCGTAATTATCAATATAATTTATCATATATGGATTATATAACATTAAAATTAAAATTTGTTTATTTTGTAGGCACTATTACTAAAATAATCATGGGTTTTATTATAGGGATACACTTTTGTATAGAGGTTGATCATTTGAAAAATCTAACCATAAGGGTTTTGTTTCTATATATTGATTGGTAATTTTTTATTAATTTTAAATACAATCAATGTAATTATTTTTAATGAATTATTTTTAATATAAATTTTAAATTAAAATGATGGTGTTATGTAATAGTTTTATTCTAATCTTATTTTCTATAATATTTATATATCGATGTTATTGTGATTTCTAATATGGTTTTCTATTGGGGAATGTGTAGGGTGAAAACATAACAAAAGATGATATAGCCATTATCAACACTAGAAACCACTGATAAAATCCACATGTATCAGCACTAAAATAAAGGACTCATAAAGTTCACGTGCTTTTAAGGGAAATTATCATGTCAATAATTTTTAGCAGAAACATATAGATTTTTTCTAGAAAAAATAAAGGTCGATTCTATAGTAGTTCTTGGTAAGGATACAAATAATGAGTGTCAAGATATACATAAAAACCATCAGAAAACTCACAAAAAATCTTACCCCATTTGATTGTTTGAAAACACAAATGAGTTTCCAAGAAAATCTCCCATTAATTTAAATGATAAAAAATTTAAGTTCATTTATTGTAGATCATGAAAAAAATAAATGAATATAAATATAAATCAAGTAAAGTTTAAAAAAATAGTAACATGAATTATAAAAATTAGAATTTTCTTCTAAATATATAGAATAACTATGGTAAGGGGATTGCCTGATTGATAATGTTTCCCTATAATCTTATAGGAAATTTGGATTCAAATTCACATGGTAACAATTTCTAGGGAACTACAGTAGTACTATACCACTTTATTTAGTGAAGTTTCTAGAGATGGTAATCTATGGGAGTCCAATAATAGTACTATTGTTCACCACAGATGGAATTTTGGGTTACTAAATTGGGAATTCATGCAACATATCCTCTAATCCATCAGAACATTGGCCATTGAGATATGTACAGGAAGCATCTTCTGACTGGTGGAGTGCAAGATAGTGTGAGTTTGGGCACCAATGAAACTGGATGTGGGTTATTCATCAAAGAAGAAATTGTTTACTAAAATCATTGAACAATTATCAAATAACACTTTTGGAAAAATTCCACACATATTTCTATACAAGACGATGGTCGAAGGATAAAAAAATACTTTAGGGTGACTGGTACGGAAAATTAATTTAACAAAAATATAGGTGGGGTTATTTTAGTTTAGGGTCGTTAGGCCACTTCTCAAGGACTTTTTGTCCTCTGGTCCTTTGGGGCATGTAATCTACGGATTTTTTATTATATAAGGGTTCCCAAATAACCAGGTTAATTAAAACAAAGGTTTATCTAAAAACTGATTTAAAAATTGTATTTGAGTCATATATTAATTAACTAAGGCACAGTGGTAACAAAAAAATCTAACCAATATGAATAAAAAAGGTTTTAAACAATCATTCTTAATATTAAGTCAAAAAAATTTAGGAAATAATTGGAGTAATTAATAAATTATATTATAAACATTAAAGATAACTCCCTTTTAAACTATGAAAACTTATTTAATATAAATTAGAAGTTTCTTCAATGTAAAGTGGTAAAGAATGGTCTCCCTTAATATAAAAAATTCTTTCTAAAATAAGAATATGATAGTGCATTATCCTTCTTTCATGAACTCCCAATGTATAAAATATTTACTTAAAGAGACACAAAACAAGTTAAATATATTCAAGAAATTCATAAATATATAAAATGTATTAAAATAAAATAACCATTCAAAAACCCACTAGAATACCATAAAATGAAATAATAAAATGTATTCATGATTTCCAACCTGAGACACATTACCTAGGAATGATCACTATCATAGGCTAATTGAATTTTTTATAATATATTTACGGACCCAAAACAAATAAGTGTTTGGATTATTGAAATTATGTTCATATTTGTAGTAAATTCCTTCTTATGACCATGGGACTATGTAAATCTCAATGAATAGTTATATTTATAATATTTAAATAATACACATATAAAACTATTAATAATAGAGATTATTATATTTTACCTTCTAAAAATTAATTATTATACAAGATAGGATCTTTTCCAGTGTATCCAATACAATTTAAATTCATTATCATCCTTGTAGTGACATTAGTTTATCAAAACATTCCCTTCTAGTGATGAACATAGCTAGGGATTCATTCGACCTCTCTATTTTAGATTTTAGTTTATCATTATCTTTTTTAACATAATCAAAATCATCACATGCCAAATACTTGGTTGGCGATCAATATTAATTAACATATCCTTCACTTATATATGAATTTACATATAATTGAATACAAAATTATTAGTCCCTTTGAGATTATCATGAATATCAGTGACAGTCATAAGCTCACTATAAAAATTATCACACAAAACTTTAAATTCATAAACATTAGTAGTATGATTAGCAGATCCAATGTCATCATGTGAGATATATGACATAGTTTCTCATGCCTTTAAAGTACATGAGATTATTTTCCAAATGTGTTTCATTCTTTGATAATATATATCTACATCCTTTCATGGACTTCTTCTTCTTCTGTCAAAAAATTACATTGTTTTTGTATGACAGCATTTAAATCTTATTTCACAAACAAATAATCATGAAAATGGAAATTTTCATGTCTTTGTTTTATTCTTATTTATCCAAATAAGGGATGAGAACTTGTTGCAAAATTTTTTACTCCTTATAAAAAACCTTAGACAATGAAAATGGTTTAATAAAACACCATACATAACACAAATAATTTTTGAATTATGACATATAATGTGATCAAGTGACACCATAACAATTCTCCACTCATCACCGCATCTCACCATCAACTCACAAAACACATTTTACATGTCATTGATAAAAAAATGAACATTTTATCTAATATGTGCACATATATAAATTCATATAAAATATATATAAATATATGATAAAACAATTTAGAGATTAATTCCCATATAATAATGTAATAATTATTTAAATAATGTATAAGTATAGCCCAATGAATGTAAATTGAGTCCAGAACCTCTTTAACACATGAAAACATTCATGTAAAATCCTCCTAGATTAAATAATTATAAATAACACTTAAACTACCATGATGTATGAATGATTCATGATATAACATGTAAAAAGTGGAAATATATACACCATATAAAAGAAATTATGTGAATAACATAAAAATATTCCTTGATAAAGGAAAATAGAGATGAAATCCCCTCTTTTGATACATATAATAACATGAAATCATCTTAGGCTGCATCCTTTTCTTAAGAATAAACTACCTTCCTTATATAAATTTTTTCATGATAAGAATTATAGAGATATGGGTATTCTTACTACAAAATTATAGACCTAACATAAATAGAGACTTCACACATTATATAGCTAAACATAAACTGTATATAAATTTCATAGTAGATAAGATAGTTTTATAAATCTATATTGATTCACAAAAAGATGATAAAATCACATTTAAAGGTGATAATATACAATTATCACTTCTTGTTGGTATTTTATACTGCACTACTCATCATCAAATTGAAATAATATAAAAATAATTCAAAATAATATTCAAGGTCATAATAATAATTTCAGAATCAGACTCTCCTTTAATATAATTCATAAGCTTCCAAAGGCAATGATTCATGGATGTCAATATTTTATGGCTTATAGAGAAATCTTAAAACTGTTACTAAGTCATGTCGAGATAAAAACAAGGTTTTATAGTTATTGATGTGTATAATTTCACTAATATAAATATTCTATGTCAATAAAAATGATATGTAAACCAATATGATAATTAAATATTTTATATATATATATATATTTTATTTTATTTCACTGTGATATTTCATGTGAGGAAGAAGACGACACGATGTGGTAGGTTAAAATTAAGATTGAGCGCTAACCTTTACATGTAGATTACATTTATGTGGAGTTAAAAAAACATATTTTTACCCTTTTAATAGGTTATTTTAATTTTATGTGGCATTGTTATTATCCATATATAGCATAAATTGTAACATCCCAAGTAAGTAATGAATAATAGATATTTTTATCTATGTATATTAACGATTAAGATAGTGTTATAGAGGCTTAAAATGAAAATAAATACAATCTTATGCATGGAATACACTAATATTCTTAAAAGATTGTTTTAGTGCCTTTTGATGGCAAACCATTTTTGAATCTATATTTTGACAATTTTATAAACTATGTTTGTCAAAATAAACTTATCCTTTATGATTGGGACATCAAAATTTACCTTGTGTGAATTTTTGGTATTTTTCTGACAATGTTCATTTTTTAATGAATAGTGAAAAATACTGCATTTTACATCAAAACTGCTTTTTAATCTAATTTATTTATATGATTATATTATGTTTTGAATTGGTTTTTATGTGAAATTAGAATATATTTTTACCATTTTATCCAATGGTGTTCATTGGAATCAATTTCACTTTGAAATTAGACTTAAACTGGTGTCAATCTTTTGATACTTATTGTTTTGTAAAAACACGCTATTTGCTCTGGCAGCGGGAATTAATTATTAAATTAATTAATGTGACCTATATGTTTTGAATTTTGTAAAATAGACTTTATTTTTGAATTCGGAATATCAAATATATCTTAGGGTGAATTTTTGGTAATTTTCTGAAAAACTTCAATTTTTGATGAATAGTGAAACCACTAAGTGGTAATCAAGCAAACTGATTTTTCAGTTAAATGAAAGTTTACCAATAATGTGTATTGAATTTGGAAAAATCCTACATACATGGTTGTCATTAAGAAGTAAAATGTGGTTCAATGAGATTAAAATAATTTTTTGGTGAATAGTAACTTATTAAGTTCTTAATCACGATTAGTGGTAATTAGGGTAGTTTAAGGTATAAATAATACTTTAATAAAATGAAATGACCTAGACACATGTCCCAACCTTATTGGTTGTGTCATGGACGACCAAGACAAGCCATGGGTCAACTTGGGGACCCCATGGAGACACTTTGGTTTGTAAATGACATAAATAACTTTTTATTAAATGATAAAGTAAAAATGACACAAACAAGAGATGTTTTACAAAAACAATTTTTACATGGGGTTATAAAGATCAGATATTTGATTATAAATATTAATTGGAAAGCTAAAATGATTTCCTACATCATAGTATTTTTTTATGATTTTTAGACATTAAATAAATTAAATTATTTATGACATAATAATGATGCAGCGATGACATCATTATTTGACGATTTAAATAAAATGGAAAGATAATGTAAAATCTATGAACTACACATGTCCAAAACTTATTGGATGATTTGATTTAGATGCCTTATCACCTTATCCACGAATTATATCAATTTGGGACCTTTTAAAAGCGAAACACATTTTCAAATAAAGTAATATTTCTTTACTTTCCAAAAGTGCCCCTCCTCTCCTCTTATAAAAGGCCCCCACCTCTACCTCATTTCACACACTACTCAAGCCTTTGGCTCGGCCAACCCCTGCCCATTTGCTCTCTCCACATCCCTCTCCTCATCCTAGAGGATTCCCTTTGGGAAGAATTTTTTCAAAGGAAGCCTTTAGGCTCAACTCAAAAGGAGTTACACTTTTAAAGGTAATTCATTCTCTCATGTTCATTTGTTTTATTTTGCTTCTCCAACCCCCTAAACTCTTTTTATTTACTTCCTTTGTAACAACACCAGTATATTCAATATACTAGGATGTTGTTATAAGATTTATTTGAGCTACACTCTCACACAACTACATCAAATGGTTAAAGAACATACGGTTTCCGTGGATGGCGAAATTCTGCCTCCCGAAACGATGATTGTTCAATACTCATTTAACACATTCAAAGGTGGAAATTATGATGTCACTATTTTTATATATGATATATAATATGTTTATGTTTTCCTTAAGCTTCTGTTTTTTTTCATTTTGGGCATACCTTTATGGTTTCCATTATGGGTAAAACACGATATCATCATTTTAGGAAGTGCGGACTACCGCCCCCTCAAAGTGATTTGATTCGTTAAATACCATATGTGGGACATATAAAGGATGGAACTATGATATTATATATGATATTATACTGGAATTATAATATACCTTTATATCATTCTGATTCCATTCTATAAAATACGAAATAGAAATGAAAGTAGCGTTCATGCGTACGTACGGCTTACCGTCTCCATGAACGGTGCATTTCATTTCTTACCTCTAAATGTGATGTAATATTATAAATGCATGTATGTACTGGATATATATGACATATATGATATCTACATCATGAATACCATTCTGGATATAATTATCCTTTGACCAAATTAACAACATGTAAGTAGTCTATTTTTGACTTAAGAACCAAATACCGACAAAATGAACATTATTAACTTAACCGATTACATGATGTTCATAACATGGTATAAAAGGAATAATGAACTTGAAAATGATTCATAAGAAAGTAGAGATTAACTCAAGTTTGTTATTCAGGAGATTAAAGAACGGTTGGGTCAAGTCGGATACGAGGTATGGGACTTCGTCTCAATCTCCTTTCGTTGAGGCATGTTTTATTTTATACACAACTTTCTTTTATACGGTGTATAAACCCCTTTGACTTTTACGTTTGTTCAAAAGGAATATTTTTTATACGAAGTGTTTACTAAACGACAAAAGGGAATGTTTTTGTCGTACGTATGCGGCGACAACGACTTCTCCGCCGTCGTGACCGTTATTTGAGTTTCGGCTTCCTCTACAAGCCATACCTTCTTTTTAAAAGAAAAATAAATACCATGTTTTACTTTTCTTTTATTTTAGTATTGAAAATGGTTTTCATAATGTTTTTATATCAATGTGTTGTATTGATATCTCGTGATTGAAATGTGGAAATTTTATGTTACCTTTATGCATGTTTTATGTGATATGATTATGTTATGGTTCTTGGGCATTATTATGAAGACGGGTGGTTTCGTGATAAACTAAGGGCGGGTGATCCCGTTATAGCTCTCCAATGCGTTGGGTAACGCGAAGGAGTGAAACGTTATGGTTTCTCCGAAGAGATTTTAGGGAATATACTGTGATGGGTATTCCAAACGTAACCAAGAGTGTTACTCCCTACGTAAGAATGTTATGAATGCCTCAAGTTACCTTTATGTCTTATGATTTCTATGATTTATTCGTGATTTTATGAGGTATGTTAAAGTGCCTATGTTTTATGGGTAAAGTATGATTTCATTCTTATGTATATATGAACTCATGTTTCCTTTCCATGTTTTTTTATAACCCATACTGAGTTTTTATGCTCATCCCAATTTTTTGAAATGTTTTTCACAGGTCAAGGGAAAGGTACATGATAAGATGATAGAGTCAAGGATGTGTCAAGAAATAATCCATGTTTTATTTTAAATGTGTTTCCATTGATGGGAATGAAGAATACTATTTTTATGTAACCACTTTGTTTATATGTGGAATGTAATGCAAGTTTTATGATCTAATTCTCTAAAACTATAAACCCAAAAATATCCTCAATGTGTAATCTTGTAATAACTCAAGATTAAGTAAGGTTTAAGGCTGGGGCCTTATAGTTTGTATCAAAGGTCGGTTTAGATAACTTTAGGAGTTAGAATTCTATTAAATGATTATCCAAAAAAATTTCGAAATGATATAGCATTTAAAGATTACCATGTTGCTTCATCTAAGACATGTTTGTTCAGAATGGTTTTCCGCAGAGGAAACAGGGAAGCAGTGCTAGGAAGGCATACAGAAGGAAATAACCTTCCGAATTAGCATCCAGAAATGGTCGGAATTGGAACTGAACAGTTTGTTGCAGTAATGGCGCAGTTGACTCAAGCGATAAATGGTGGTGGTATCCATGCATGATATCTTCCAGATCAACCGCAGAGGAACATGTCAGTGGTGGAACATTTCATGAGGCAACATGGGAATCTGAAAATGCAATGAGGGATAAGTACCCCCATTTATTCGATAAGTAAATAAATTGCGGGGACACAATTTTCTAAAGGGGGGAAGGATGTAACAACCCAAGTAAGTAATGAATAATAGATATTTTTATCTATGTCTATTAATTATTAAGATAGTGTTATAGAGGCTTAAAATGAAAATAAATACAATCTTATGCATGGAATACACTAATATTCTTAAAAGATTGTTTTAGTGCCTTTTGATGGAAAACCATTTTTGAATCTATATTTTGACAATTTTATAAACTATGTTTGTCAAAATAAACTTATCCTTTATGATTGGGACATCAAAATTTACCTTGTGTGAATTTTTAGTATTTTTCTGACAATGTTCATTTTTTAATGAATAGTGAAAAATACTGCATTTTACATCAAAACTTCTTTTTAATCTAATTTATTTATATGATTATATTATGTTTTGAATTGGTTTTGATGTGAAATTAGAATATATTTTTACCATTTTATCCAATGGTGGTCATTGGAATCAATTTCACTTTGAAATTAGACTTAAACTGGTGTCAATCTTTTGATACTTATTGTTTTGTAAAAGCACGCTATTTACTCTGGCAGCGGGAATTAATTATTAAATTAATTAATGTGACCTATATGTTTTGAATTTTGTAAAATAGACTTCATTTTTGAATTCGGAATATCAAATATATCTTAGGGTGAATTTTTGGTAATTTTCTGAAAAACATCAATTTTTGATGAATAGTGAAACCACTAAGTGGTAATCAAGCAAACTGATTTTTCAGTTAAATGAAAGTTTACCACTAATGTGTATTGAATTTTGAAAATCCGACATACATGGTTGTCATTAAGAAGAAAAATGTGGTTCAATGAGATTAAAATAATTTTTTGGTGAATAGTAACTTATTAAGTTCTTAATCACGATTAGTGGTAATTAGGGTAGTTTAAGGTATAAATAATACTTTAATAAAATGAAATGACCTAGACACATGTCCCAACCTTATTGGTTGTGTCATGGCCGACCAAGACAAGCCATGGGTCAACTTGGGGACCCCATGGAGACACTTTGGTTTGGAAATGACATAAATAACTTTTTATTAAATGTTAAAGTAAAAATGACACAAACAAGATATGTTTTACGAAAACAATTTTTACATGGGGTTATAAAGATCAGATATTTGATTATAAATAGTCATTGGAAAGATAAAATGATTTCCTACATCATAGTATTTTTTTATGATTTTTAGACATTAAATAAATTAAATTATTTATGACATAATAATGATGCAGTGATGACATCATTATTTGACGATTTAAATAAAATGGAAAGATAATGTAAAATCTATGAACTAAACATGTCCAAAACTTATTGGATGATTGGATTTCGAAGACTTATCACCTTATCCACGAATGATATCAATGTGGGACCTTTTAAAACCGAAACACATTTTCAAATAAAGTAATATTTCCTTACTTTCCAAAAGTGCCCCTCCTCTCCTCTTATAAAAGGCCCCCACCTCTACCTCATTTCACACACTACTCAAGCCATTGGCTCGGCCAACCCCTGCCCATTTGCTCTCTCCACATCCCTCTCCTCATCCTAGAGGATTCCATTTGGGCAGAATCCTTTCAAAGGAAGCCTTTAGGCTCAACTCAAAAGGAGTTACACTTTTAAAGGTAATTCATTCTCTCATGTTCATTTGTTTTATTTTGCTTCTCCAACCCCCTAAACTCTTTTTATTTACTTCCTTTGTAACAACACCAGTATCTTCAATATACTAGGATGTTGTTATAAGATTTATTTGAGCTACATTATCACAAAACTACATCAAATGGTTAAAGAACATACGGTTTCCGTGGATGGCGAAATTCTGCCTCCCGAAACGATGATTGTTCAAAACTCATTTAACACCTTCAAAGGTGGCCATTATGATGTCACTATTTTTATATATGATATATAATATGTTTATGTTTTCCTTAAGCTTATGTTTTTTTTCATTTTGGGCATACCTTTATGGTTTCCATTATGGGTAAAACACGATATCTTCATTTTAGGAAGTGCGGACTACCGCCCCCTCAAAGTGATTTGATTCATTAAATACCATATGTGGGACATATAAAGGATGGAACTATGCTATTATATATGATATTATACTGGAATTATAATATACCTTTATATAATTATAATTCCATTCTATAAAATACGAAATAGAAATGAAAGTAGTGTTCATGAGTACGTACGGCTTACCGTCTCCATGAACGGTGCATTTCATTTATTACCTCTAAATGTGATGTAATATTATAAATGCATGTATGTACTGGATATATATGACATATATGATATATACATCATGAATACCATTCTGGATATAATGAACCTTTGACCAAATTAACAACATGTAAGTAGTCTATTTTTGACTTAAGAACCAAATACCGACAAAATGAACATTATTAACTTAACCGATTACATGATGTTCATAACATGGTATAAAAGGAATAATGAACTTGAAAAAGATTCATAAGAAAGTAGAGATTAACTCAAGTTTATTATTCAGGAGATTAAAGAATGGTCGGGTCAAGTCGGATACGAGGTATGGGACTTCGTCTCAATCTCCTTTCATTGAGGCATATTTTATTTTATACACAACTTTCTTTTATACGGTGTATAAACCCCTTTGACTTTTACGTTTGTTCAAAAGGAATCTTTTTTATACGAAGCGTTTACTAAACGACAAAAGGGAATGTTTTTGTCGTACGTATGCGGCGACAACGACTTCTCCGCCGTCGTGACCGTTATTTGAGTTTCGGCTTCCTCTACAAGCCATACCTTCTTTTTAAAAGAAAAATAAATACCATGTTTTACTTTTCTTTTATTTTAGTATTGAAAATGGTTTTCATAATGTTTTTATATCAATGTGTTGTATTGATATCTCGTGATTGAAATGTGGAAATTTTATGTTACCTTTATGCATGTTTTATGTGATATGATTATGTTATGGTTCTTGGGCATTATTATGAAGAAGGGTGGTTCCGTGATAAACTAAGGGCGGGTGAGCCCGTTATAGCTCTCCAATGCATTGGGTAACGTGAAGGAGTGAAACATTAAGGTTTCTACGAAGAGATTTTAGGGAATATACTATGATGGGTATTCCAAACGTAACCAAGAGGGTTACTCCCTATATAAGAATGTTATGAATGCCTCAAGTTACCTTTATGTCTTATGATTTATATGATTTATTCATGATTTTATGAGGTATGTTAAAGTGCCTATGTTTTATGGGTAAAGTATGATTTCATTCTTATGTATATATGAACTCATGTTTCCTTTCCATGTTTTTTTATAACCCATACTGAGTTTTTATGCTCATCCCAAGTTTTTGAAATGTTTTTCACAGGTCAAGGGAAAGGTACATGATAAGATGATAGAGTCAAGGATGTGTCAAGAAATAATCCATGTTTTATTTTAAATGTGTTTCCATTGATGGGAATGAAGAATACTATTTTTATGTAACCACTTTGTTTATATGTGGAATGAAATGCAAGTTTTATGATCTAATTCTCTAAAACTCTAAACCCGAAAAGATTCTCAATGTGTAATCTTGTAATAACTCAAGATTAAGTAAGGTTTAAGGCTGGGGCCTTATATAAATACTTTAATGTTACCCTTACATGAGGTTTTGGAGTCCCTCATAAAGGTTCTATTTTTGGGAAATTTTCATTATGTAGCAACATTGGCACCAATATGTGAGATTTAAAACTAGAAATTACCTTTATGTAGGGATAGGTGTACCATTAAATTACCTTTGAGTTATAGGATTAACCTTTATGTGAGGTTATGTTAACCTTATATGGGGTTGTTTTACACTTATGTGAGGTGCATGTTACTCTTATATACCTTGATTACAGAGCATCTTACCATTACATAAGTGCTGGTTTTACCTTAAATAGGTACCAGATGAACTTTATGTAATATATAGAATAACCCACATACCATTACACAGGGTGGGGACTACCCTTACAATAGTAGAAGGATCCTCAGGTTACACTTCTACAATTGAAGCTTTGGTTGAGCTACTTTCACGTAGTGAGCACTACATTTACATAAGGTACAGTTTACCCATACGTTGTAGATATGTGACCCTTAAACAGCGATGTTGAACAATACGTATCCTTAAAACCACTAATATACCATTATAAAGTTAAATAAAAATATCATGCATCCCTTTAAAATAGGACTAAATTTACATAGGTTCATATTTTTTACACAAAGTATATTTTTAACAATTAAATTAAATAATTCTAATTATATTAAAATTATTATAATCCACTAATATTAATATATTACATTTATTCATTTTAATATATTTCATATGTATCTTAAACATAATTTTAATTTTTAAACATTAAAAATATTTCATGATATTGATTTATTACTAAAATTTACATTTATCATTAACTATAAGTTATCATAGTTTGTCTAAATAATTTATATTAAATATTTTAAACATTAATTTTTATAAAATAATTTTAAATAGTGTTAATTTATTACTAAATAAGTTATATGTTACAAGTTAACATATTACTAATACAAGTTATAAAAAACTTTTTGATCAAATTTTAAATTTCCTGATTACTATATTTCCATAAAATTCAATATACATATTATTTCTTGAATAATGAAAATATATTTAGTATAATTATAATCAAAATATTAAATATCACACTAAATATAAAATTAAATTTATGTGATTGAAATTCAATTGCTCTTGAAATTCACTTTTATTAATAATGACTTATAATTTTTGAAATATCTTCAAACCATTTTATTATTTACCTTTACAAGTAATTATGTAGAATTATCATAATGAATAATTTCCTTTTAAATATTTATTGAATATATCTCCATATTTTCATCAAGTTTTTTTAAAATATGTTTTGGGTTTTTAAATTATAGAAATATTTTTTAATTATAAATTTTATTTAATGGACATAGATATATTATAATTTCTAGGTATTAAACATTAAGACACTTCTCAATGACATCATGCATTTGGGCCTTTGGTCTATTTAATCTAGGTATTCCATGTTATATAAGGGATCCCACTCAACTAGATTAAAAAATTGTCCATAAAATTATATAAAAATGGTATTTGAGTCATATATTAAATAATTAAGGCACAGTAACCAAAAAAAATATCACAAATATGAATACAAAATGATTTAAACTATCATGGACAATAGTAAATCAAAATATTTAAGAAATAAATAGAGTAATGAATAAATTTCACGGTAAAAATTAAATATAACTCCCTCTTAAACTATGAAAACTTATTTAATCAATATTAAAAGTATAATCAATGTTAAGTGGTAAAGAGAACTCTCCCTTATTCTAAACACTTCCTTGTAAAATAGGATTATTCCAATTCATTATCATTCTTCAATGAACTCCCAATGTGTAAAACATTTACTACAAAGATCCACAAATATGGTTAATGTTTTTCAATGAATTCATAAATATTTAAAATTAATTAATCCAAAAAGAAAATTTGAACAAACTCTAGTATACCATTATATAAAAAAATAAATGGTATACATGATTTCCATCCATAATCACTTTTCATAGGCACGATGACTAGCGCAGACTAATAGGATACATTATAACACAACTAGGAACCCAAACCATATAATTATTAGGATTATTGACATTAAATAAAAAATTATTAGTTAAATAATTCTTATGACCAAGGGACTTTGTAAATATCAAAGAATACTTAGATGTATAATATCTAAATAATATGCATATAAATAAATTAATAAAAGAAATTATTATTGCATTACATTCCAAAATGTAATTTCTATACAACATAGGATCTTTCCCAGTGTATCAAATATATTTTCACTTTATTATCATCCTTTGTAGTGACATCAGTTTATCAAAAAATTCCCATCAAGTGATGAACTTATCTAGTGTTTTATTCAAAATCACTATTTTAGAATTTAGTTTCTAATTCCCAATTTTAAAATCATCCAAATCATTAAAAATGATACCCTTGGAAGAGTAATTGATATTAATTAACTTCTCCTTCACATACATTTGAATTGACCTCTCATTGAACAAAAATTTATGAGTCTCTTTAATATTTTTGTAAATCTTAGTGAGATTCATAAGCACACTATACATATTATCCCATACAAATTTTATTTCTTAAACATTGTCAGTATGATCAATGGATCGAGTGGATGATGAATCTAAACATAATTCCTCAAAAGATTTAACCCTCAGTAATAGGTAACCATATTCATTCTCTTGTTCAGATTCGTCACATGAATCACTATCGACTAAATAATACCATTATGAACTAAAATCCTCCTTCTTGTCTTCATTTAAATGTCATTATTTCATTTTTTTTCTATTTTTGGACAATCAATCTTCATCTGGAGTGGTTAATTACATCTAAAACAAATTTCATTGTTCTTTGAATCCTTTTTAACTTTTTGATACTGAATGTTTTTCTTTTACATCAATTTTGATCATTTATAGATTTTTCAAATCTACTTGAATAATTTATCTATATAATCTCCATTATCAGAACCAATATCATCAAAAAAAGAACTGGAATAAGGAAAAATAGTTTTTAAAAAATCTAAGTTTTCACTAATCCCATTATCAATGTTTTTTAAATTCAACTTCATACTAAAATATTTTACAAAAAATATCATCAATATAATATTGAGTAAAATATTTTATTTCAATGATATATAGGTTCTTTTAATTCCATTTATTAATAAGAACTATCAAGGTTATTTTAATGATTATTTCCTCAATCATGGTATCTATAAGAGAATCCAGGTTTTTAATAATCATTTTGAATCTTTAGTACACCTCATTAATAATTTAATTGTAATAAAAATTGAATTATTGATACTCTACCATGTACATGCCAAGATTTTTTTAAAACATGTCAAAAACTTTATGGGTGACTTATAATTTTCTCTAAATTTTGGAATCACTTTTATAAGAAAACATATCTCTTTAAAAACTCAAACTAATTTAATAGTAATGATAATAGATATATTTGTAATTTAAAATGTACATATCATAATTATTACGAAAAAAAATATTTAAAATAAATTTTGGAACCATTTAATGTCTTCACATAATAGTCTAGTAATCAATAGATACATTTTTAAGAATATTTATGTCTTGTATTTTCATTATTCATCATCAACTCCATTAAAATTCATGGCCTCAACAAATTTTTTAATTTTCATCACATATTAAACTATGATAACTGAAAATAATGGTGTCCCTTAAACCCTTTTATGTTTAGGATACATGTTATCTCAAAGAATATTATGTTAATAAAAATATATGTAGTCATACAAAAAATATATCCAAAATAAGATCATGATTTGATACAACTATTAGACTATTTGAAGGGAGGAATAATAATTTACATCTCCTTCCTTTTGCCTTCTCCTCCATCACTGCTTCCCTATCCTCTACCACTGGGAACTCCAATTTCATCACCCTCCAAAAATAAATCAATAAATGTTTTTGATACCATCTCACATCCATCTTCATCACCCACTTCATAATCACCAATGCCACCTCCCTCCTTCCCATCCCCACCATTTCCATACAGATGACTATCAATGCTTTTGTGCCCATTACCAACCTCCTCACCATACCCATAATACCTAACCCCAACCAATTTATTCTGTGTTTCTTATCTTTTTTATTCTTAATAGACACTACCCCTACTATCACAACCATAGGATCCGGCTAGCCTCAGTCAATCGGGAGATGGGGGAAGGAAGACATGAAGAGTTCAAAAAATCTATTTCTCTTTTCCTTGAGTTGAAATAGGTAACGATGAAGATTATATATATATATATATATATATAATTTTTTTTATAAACAAATGTTTTTGTTTTATTATTACATTAATATGGGTTTCCTTTTTCAATATATTTTTCTAAAAAAATATTTTAAGATACATTCAAATCTTGAAGTGACTAAAATATCTTAAGATACATCTCCTACCTTCATCTACCACCAGCCCACAACAACCCCCATACTCCAACCTCAATTGACCCTGAACTAGACACATTCATCCCTTATTCTCCATGGGTTGTGATTTGTGTTTATAGGATTATGGAGATCTTGAAATATAGTGTTCTTTCAAAGTTTTGTTTCGACTGACTAGGATTAGGAATCAATTTTTCATTCGTTCTCTATTCCCTTTACAGTTGATGTGATTTACTCAAGATAATTTTGGTGATTTTTATTCCTTCCTTGATGGGAAGCCAATATAGATGGTGTTTTAAGGATTTATTATATATCATTGATGGATACTATTTTCTCGTGTAATTTTTTGGAAATTCAGAGTTGTCGGTGTTTTCCTTTTTGATTTTTCCTCTATCTCAAATCAAGAAGTTTCCAAGAGGTCAACTAGGGCAGTAACTATTGCTTGTATCATTAGTGAGTGAGAGAGGGGTATTCTGAGATTCTTGTATTGTTTCATATATGGTTCTAAGATCATCATCATTGAATTGTTTCATTTCATCTTTGGTTCTATGATCATCATCACACACTACAACAAACCCAGTATATAAAAACACTATAAATGGACATTATGAGTGATAGAAAGGTGTTTAATACATAAGAAATTTTAGCATCCATAGTATTTTATCATCAATTTAATTCATCACCACTAAAGGAACCATTTACCAGTTATTATATAAGCGCTGATAAAGTATACCTTTATCATTTCTTTTAAATTGGTGATAAATGTGGTTTTTATCAGTGTTTTTAAAAGTGCTGATAAAGGTCTATACTGCATTGCGAGGTAATAGCACGCCACACCACCAAAACCACACCATATATCAATACAAACAAGTCCCAAAATAGTATTTAAATGAAATTAAACTAACAAAACAAACATAAGAAAATACACTATATTATTGACATTTCAAACATTGGTTTATATAATTACATAAATAGAAATTATTACATAAAATCAAAAACATCAATGTTACTTTATCATATAATCCTAGCCCAACTCATTCTATTAAGGAACAAACCACCCCTTCTCAAGAAAAAGAACGCACTTGCATAAGAAAAACATTATTATATTAATAATAATATATAGAAATAAGTTAACAGAAAGTGTTAATTTTACTAAAATTGATGTCAATTTTAAATAAAACGATGCACTTGGAGTCATACTGGTCACAATGTGAATTGGATTGAGGTTTGTCTAATTCCAAAACTTCTCAAATGACATTTTTATAATTTTCCTAATGTATCAAAACAATATGAACTTATTTTCTTAGTTTTGAGTTTGTAAGTTATCTTTTTTTCATAAAATGTCATTTTAAACTGGAAACACGCACTTTTGAAACTTTCTTATCACATCGTTTATCGGTTTGACATGAAAAAGATTGCTACATATCAAAAATAACTTGTGAATCATTGTTCTAAATTATAAAGAAAATTTGATCTTCTTTTATTGGTTTTTAGTGAGTGAAACGTTTTTAAATAAAGTATCAAAACAATATGAATGTGTTTGTTAGGTTGTGATGTGAGGTTGATTCTTGCAAAGTCATGACACATTGATTCATATTGGTCACACCCTATATCAAATTGTGGTACAAATGGTTTTTACACGTCCTAAATGATTTATGCATCATTCCCCTAAGTGTGAATCAAGTACACACCTCCATAAACCACTTTTTTCAATCATATAAAACCCTCTCATTTTTTAATAAAAAAATATCTCAACCCAAACAAAAAACCTATACACAATGCACACAGGTTGATTTCCCCAAAAATAGACATCTCCTCATAGACACGATAGAAAGATGGAATCTAATTCAGGAAAGGATAACCATTTAAATGTTCACATCAATAAAACCATTTGAACTATGAAAGTATGATTTCATCATAATTTTATAATGAAATATGAACATATAATAGCCAGAAAAAAAATTGAGGAAACACTGAATGTTTTCACCCCAACACAGGAGACAAGTACTGAGCCAATATGTTGTATGATTCTTTCACAAAAACTCTTCCTACACCAAATTCTCAAAATGGAGATCCTTGTAGAAGAGGAAATGCTCTCTGATCCCTAATTGAAGACCCCAATGAAAAGAGAAGCTTTCAACAGATCCTATGAAACCACCTCTAGAGAAAAGAAAACCATCTCTTTAAAGTGTTCAACATAAGCCTTCACTGTCTACTAACCTTTCTAGACACTCATGTGGTATTCCCTTTTCTTCTTCTTCACCTCCTCAAGTATAAACCATCAAACAAATATGGACGTAAAAACTTCCCACGTCATCCCAACTTGCTTCATTGGCTGGGAAAACAACTCTCATTCTTCCAAAGATGGACCCCAAGAAGACCTAGTATATCATTATCTCTAAAAGATTTGAGAGTTCCCACCACTTTGAAGACATGATCATCTTCCTTAAGCCAAATAATTACCTCTAAAAACCTCAATTTCCATAGAATATGGTCAGAAATTGTGGAGAACTAGAAATAGGGCGAGACTCACTCAAAACCTTAGGGACCTTTCTGGGAAAAATATTCTCAATAAAAAAAATCATAAAATCAGGTTCAGAATAAATTCCTTAGATACTCACACATATGAATATGCTCATAAAAAATACTGAGGGTCGCACTTACCACATTATCACCAAACCCAAAATTTTAAAAAAAATTCAATCCAAAACAATTTCTCTTAAAATTAATTTTTTTTTTCATCTAAGACCATTTAAAAGCAATAATTTTAATTTTCCAAAACATTTTCATTTTAAAATATTACTCACAACAACTAAGATCAAAAAAAGACATAATTTATACTAAACCACCAGAATGAGGAACTAGTATTCATGCTTAACATAGAAACATAGTAGTTAAAAATAATTTATTTTGTATACAATTTTACTGTGATTAAAAATATCAACAACCAAAAGCACTAATAAAATCTCAAAAGTTCCACTATAAATATAATACTAGGCCACTGGGTTATTTGTTATGTTAATAGTGTTATGACTTACACTAGCCTATCAACAGGTACCTACTTCCATTCTATTAGGTACTCTGTGCCTACCACACAAGGGTACCTCTATCTCTTCACCACTCTCTCATATCAAATCCTCTAACACAAATTTTAACTCCCCTTCAACAAAAAATACACCAAAAATGAGGCTAAGATTATAACATTAAAGGGGATCACTTTGTTAGATCTAATGGGGCATTTAAAACCTCCACAACCTCAAGCACTTAATACTCAATAAGATTTAACCATATTCTTGGGGGAATAGGTTCGTCCATTGGGTTTTCATATGTGTAAGGATATCTGTAAAGAATTTTCCTATACTTTTCCAAGAATTTTAAAATCTTTGATGTATTTTGGGGTTAATTTCATCTTTTTAAAAATTCATTAGTGAATAAATCTCAAATAAACATAAATAAACAATGAATTATTAACATTAAATTAAAAGGGTCACTTATAATGGTTATTGTTGGACATTGGTTAAATTTGAGTAGTTTCAAAATGTTTTTGAATAAACATCACTCGGTCTATTATTTCTTGGACAAGATATGGTCTATTCATAGGATATTATGCTATATTTATCCAACATATGGGAGAGTGAAAATGTATTTAATTTAATTATTCATCCGGTTCCATTTATATATGTGATTGATAAAAAAAATTATAAGATAATTCCCCCCACGGAAATTTAATCCTTCTAGGATACACTAATGTCAATAATTAAGGCTCAATGAATATCCTCTAATATCAGGATACTCTGATTGTAATTATCATTATTATGTGGAATAATAAAAGTATAGAATTTAACCCAAAACCTCATTTATAATTAATTTCCTTGTTATAACCAAGATAAAAACATCATATCCCTTTCAGATATAACACTATATGGGACACTTTGAAGAATTTGTATCTATTTGACATATAATTAATTAAGTTCATCAATTAAGGAAACCAATTCAATATGTAATAATTTGTTCATATTACTTAGTATATCCACTATAACCCACACAAAATCTTTATATTTAGTTGATCTAGAAAAACTGGTCAAGAAATCAATCATGATTTTAACCCATTTCCTAATAGGAATAGAAATTATTTATAGAGTACTTATTGGTTTTTTATTTTCCCTTTACTGGATTATAGGTAAATAATTTGGTGAGGAATAATATGATTAATTTCATCATTACAAGCCAAAAAAATTGGTGAATAATATCGTGGTATATCTTTATGATCATTACATGAACCTAGAGAAGTCACACTGGTAGTGGTGAGGAGATGAGATGTAGGGTTTGTCATGCTTAAGAATAGTGGAAAACACAAAACACAAAATGCGGAACCTAGATGATCAAACAACAATAGAGGGAAAGTATAAATTAAAATACCTTCGATTCTACCCATGATTCTTCTGAGGGAACATCGGGGAGTTTCATCGACAGCAGAGGTGTTCCTCGAGAGCTTGAGAATCGTGACTAACTCAGTACCGGTTAGGGTTATTTTAAATAGATAGGGAATAATTTAAATAGAACTCTCAGAAAATCACTGATAAATAAACCTTTTGTCAATGTTAAAATGATAAGAGATGGTAAAAGGGATATTTATCAGTGTTAAAAAATTGCTAATAAAAAACATCATTATCAGCACTGATATTTTAGCGATGATAAATATTATATTTAATAGCTCTTTTTTATCATTGATAAAGTATTCATTTAAATAAATTTATTATAATTATATAAATTTTAAATATATATTATTATATTTTAATAATTATATAAATAATAATTTTAAAAATAATAATTATTTATTTCAAATAATTAAAATTTTATAAATTTATAAATATAGTAAATATACATTTATAAATATATTTATTTATAAATTTTTATGTACAAATATATTTTGCAAATTATTTGTGGATATATAATCTTAAATATATGTATTTTAAAAATGAGTGAAATATAATAATTCAAAATGAGTACACTTTAAAAATATTGAAAAATGGACAGGTTTTATTAATTAAATATAAATTATTAAAAAAATATGGATATATATACATATTTAAGTAAAATGAATACATATTTAAAATACTAAAACCTATTAAATAAATAATATAAAATGTTCAAATTCAAAAATAACATCAACAACAATAAATATTAAAACTGAATGCCTTAACTGTAATCCTACTAAATATAATTAAATAAAATTGACTGATTAAATAAATAATATATTAAATGTATCTTGTTAAAATTAAATTCCAAAACATAGTGAAATTTGAATAAATTGTATAAATATTCGGTGTATGTGTTTAAATATATTTCTTAAATATATTTTTGTGTGCATTTGTATATAAAACTACATTAATTACAGACACACACACAGATATATATGTGTGTGTGTGTGTGTGTGTGTGTGTGTGTGTCTGTATGTATGTATGTATGTATGTATGTACATGAAACCAATGTAACACACGACATTTCATATATGTTAAATTGAAAAACCAAACAACATTAAAAATGAATAATTCACTAATAGGTTTTTAATTAACATTTTATTGATTTTCTATATATTTATATTT
Organism: Viscum album; assembly: GCA_963277665.1. Classification (NCBI taxonomy): domain Eukaryota; kingdom Viridiplantae; phylum Streptophyta; class Magnoliopsida; order Santalales; family Viscaceae; genus Viscum; species Viscum album. Next base: position 1,144,860,136 of record OY728121.1, on the reverse strand, counting down.
ATATTTAATATAAGTTAATTATTACTATTTATAATTAATATATATTATACTAATTCATTTTTTATGAATAATTTTTTCATTAATAAACTTGTAAATAAATTTTTAATTTATTCATTTTTATTTTTTTTGTTTAATTATATATTCATTTATATATCTACATTCAATATATACTATTTATCAATATTTATAATATATATATATGTATATTAAATTTTTTAATTTTTATAAATAATGATTAATTAATAAAATGTTTAATATTTTCCTTAATTTAATCATTTTAAATTATTATTTGTTTAATTATTTCAATTTATACATTTTACATATCTATATATTTAAGATATACTATTTATTAATTTTTAAAATTTATATATATATATATATATATATATTCATTTTATTCATTTTTAACAATAATTATTTAATTAATGAAATTGTTAAAATAATTTATTTATTTTTTAAATTATTTTATATTATTTTGGACCTTTATCAACCCTAATAAATCACTAGTAAAGGTTACCACTTATCAATGCTTTATTTTTAGCACTAATAAAGGGTACTTTTTATCGGTGCTAAAAAAGTGCAGATAAAGGTCAATCTTTATCAGCGTTAAAATAAAGTGTTGATAAAGGTGAAATTTTACCAATGCTCAATAAAAAACACTAATAAATGGATGAAATTATCAGATATTTTATTTATCCTTGATAAATGACCCACCTTATCCGCACTTTATTTTAGCGCTGATATAGATGAACTTTTTAAGCGCATTTTTTAGCGCTGATAAATCTTGGCATTGTTAAAGGCGCATATTCTTATTGTGATAGTTTCATTTTATTTGACTAGGGATATGAGATTAAGTGATGTTTTTCACCATCTCTAACTAATAATACCAATTCTTTCTAATTTATGTCTTTATTCATGAATCTTAGGGATCATGTAGTTGATTAGATCATCGGTCTATAGGATCCTTCTTTCTATTTTGTTCTTCCTAACTAGGATGCCTACAAATCGAAGGTATGGGGGATTATAATCTATGATCAGATTCTGAAATCTATGAGCATCATAATGGATTGCATACCTACACTATATAACTTCATTCGTACATTTATTTGACTGTTGGAATTTGTTTGTAAATTACATCAAGATTATAAGGGTTTTTTATAAGTTTTCTAAAGTAATAACCTATAGTGGTTAAATAACTATAGCCGTAGGGAGATAAATATTTGTTAATAAATCCTAGTACATCCATTTATGCCACATGGATTTCATCATTTATACTAATGAATGGAATGTGTGTAAATTTTATTACATTCATATATTTTGATTAGAGACCATAATTCTAAAAGTTATTGTTTATTCTTAGGTTAAATTTCTCCAAGAATACCATATTTCCCTAAATAAATTCATTCAATTTAGATGTATAATGCTTCTTGTACTTGTTCTTGGGATGGATTGTGCATTCATTAGGATTGAATCGTTTCTATGAATAGGGAAGAAATCTATTTTCTCTATTTTATAGTTTATCTTTTTCTCAATAATTGAAATGACTCATATTTTCAAGGTTCTCATTGTCCTAGTGAGATATTCTATGCGTTCTTGACATCTCTATTTGCATATTTTTTTTATTTTAATTTTTTATATATTCCTTTTCTGGATTAATTGATTCTATTATTGATCTGATCTAGTAAAATGTGTATAATTAGAAACTTGAAAACAATATTTCTAATGGCGGGTATAATTTTATGAATTGGAATGACATGTATTATAATGTTCAATTGTGATTTTCAATGGCGGCATATGTGTTTTTGAGGATGTTAAGTACTAATTTCTGGCATCACTCCAAGATTCATGTTAATTGGTTGATTTATTTGGTATGATTGAATTGTTATTAGTCATTCTTAGTTTAAACAATAGATTTATAAAATTTTAGTTTCTTTAAATAACTTTTTCAAATTCAAAATTAAATATTTCTTATGTGTAATTATTTTTTATGCTATGTGCAGCCTTTATGATTTATTTAATGGCATTGTCTCATCACCCCTAGAATTTTTTGGATTTTTTCTTGTGTCTATTTATAGGGGTATGATTTTGCTAATAAATTGAAAGATAATTATTAAATTTATTTATCCCATATAGGATGGATTTTTTTAAATCAATGAAATCTGTTGATGCTCTTCTTCTCCTTTCTCAAGGATATCATTATATGTGTCTCGTCTTAGCGATGATCTTCCAAGGTCTGTATCTTGGAATTTTTTCTTTAGTTGTGAGATATAATTTCTTGATATATTTTTTTCTTCCTGTTGAATTTTGTGTGTCTATCTTTAAAATATTTTATATTAGGAAATAATTTTCTCAAAATGGGCTCTAGATAATTTTTCTGTGTTTGGTGTGTTCTTCAAAATTCAATCATTATATAATATTTCATCAGGTTAATGGAAAAAAATTATTTTTTCCATATAAATGATTTTATACATTATTAGCTTTATTGGGTTTGGACTGTGATTTTACCTTGTAAATATGTGTAAATCCATATCCTAAATTATATTTCAACACATTTATTATTATATTAGCTGGGCATGGAGTGCATGGATCATCTAGGGGTTACATGTTTATGGTAATGAAATATTTATTTTCAAAATCTCTTGATTTGTCTGTAGTTGGACATAGAGTGTGTGGATCATTTGGGGGCTATAACTTTAAGGTAATATAATATCAATTCCTTTTTGTTTTATTGTTTTCACTCACCTCTTTCTTCCCATTTGTCTTGGTTTAGAATGTAAATGCACTACCTGGTTTTAAAGCTATAAAAAATAGATCTCGGGTATCACCACTCAATGATTATTTGTAAAGGTACAAGAATCCAAATATATTCAACTGATGGTTTCCCTTACATACCACTAAGGTAAAAGGTAAGGACCTGGAAAACATTATTGGTTTTTTAAACCTATTTATTTTTCAAATGTTGTAAATGGAGTGTGTGGAGAGTCTGGGCACTACATGTTTAAGGTAATATAATATTTATTTTTTAAACCTCTCTCTTTATCAACAGTTTGGAATAGGGTGTGTTTATAATCATGGGGAACCATGTTTAAGGTAATATAATATTGTTATTTTAGTGTTCTCACTCACCTATTTATTCCCCATTGTCTTAGATAGAAATGTAAATATACAAAAAAAATTAAAGAAATATAAAAGTTGATTGAGGATATGATCACTAAACAATATTTTGAAAGATAAAAGATTCCAAATATATTCATGTACCATTAACTATTGAAATTTTTAGAGCCCCAATTTTTCCATGTTATAATTTAAAATATTTCTAAATATATTTTTTGATCCAAGAACTGAGATGGTATGTTATTATAGGCCCATTGTGTATGGAATTAATTTTATAAAAATATTAAATATATTTTATATTTTACATTCATTATTTATAAATTAAAATGGGATTACTCTTAAACCATACCTTGGATCAAAAATATGAGACAGTGGTTGAGTCTGTAATGTTTACCCTAGACACAACCTAAAATGGGTCGGTGTAGGGCCTTTAGAAATAGTGATCACTGAAGGGTGCGTTCCGTTAAAATAAATAATTAAATTTATTTATTTTAATTAAATTAACCCAACCTATTTTTCAATAAATTTCTAATTACATATATTTTCCTAGGGTTGGCTACATAAATCCTCGGAGAATCGAGGGATGTTCTTCCTCCTTTAATTTTCAAATCGTATCAGACAACAATGGGAACCTGGATCTAAGTATATCAAAGCACAACAAACTCAGAAACCCCTATCAACTTCTGAAGAGTGTGTTATTCAATAAAGAATGATCCAATCACTGGGTAGGACTTTTTTATTCATGGTTTATTTCATTTTTTGATTGAATTGATTGAGCATGATCAAGCCTTTCTTTGATTTGTACCAATTTCTAGACGTTGTATTCGCCTATGTATTGAAATTATATTTATTATTCTTTCATTTCTCGCCCAAAATATCCACATTTAATATTTTTGTCCAATAATTCATATAAATAATTGATAGAAATTTTTATTCTTCCCAAATATCTTCATGATCTTCACCATTTTGTTACAGGGCCACAGCTCAATGTTTTCAGGTGGTACTGAGCCGCATCAGACCCCCTGATTCATAGTGGAATTTCATGTGGGGAATGAAATGATGAATTCAGGAATGTAAAGGGATGCTTTTCTGGTTTTATAAGATTAATTCATTTAATTGGAATCTAAATCGAAGATGCCAGGTGATATAATATTTGTTTTTTGTGGGGTGGTTCATGCTAGTTTTGTGCATAGTAAAAAAAATTGTTTTCCCAGCCAACAGAGGGTTGTAAATGCGGATAGGATCATAGATACAAAAATTTAGGGAGTATTTGAGTCTGAATTCAAAGAAAAAATGATTGGATATGGCACACGAAGACCAGATCTAAACATCTAGAAAAATCTCGATGACGCATTGTGTAGTTTGGAAGAACACATGGTGTGTAACCCCTATGTTGTTGTGGCTAGGGTTTTGGAAAAAAGATGAGTATATAATGGTGTGTGATCCACATAAACACTATGTATCCCTGTATAGGTGGATGTTCCTTATGGTGGAGCACACAAAAAAGACCATGTGTGGAAGGATAAGACCAAGAAAATGTTGTGTACCGATGTACATGGACACGACTAGGGAGCACAAGCAAAGACAATAAGTCGCTTGGACATGCCGTGTAGACCCCCAACATTTTATGTAGTTCTAAAAAATTAGTGAACCATGTGCTATAGAGGATACTTAAAGGTAAAATATTGGGAACACATTCCATCTCGGTCCTATATAGGGTGTGTACCCCTTAACTCATTTGAAATAAACTTCAACCTATCATATCCCCTTAATTTGGACTCAAATTTTAGCCCACAGGTAACCTATCCGAGTGTTTTTTTTTCACATAGAACGTGATGATGGCATCCTTAGTGGATTTTTGTATACAATGTGGCATGTTACGAGTGTGAACCTTACATAGGCGGTGCTCGATGATGGCAGTGATAGTACAGGATCTGCATAGGTTTTTCAAGTGGCACCCTCCTGCTGGGAAGGGAATGGGTCCTCAAACACTAGAGTGGAACCCTCCAGCCAGGTTGGGCATGGGTTTTCAACTATACGAGTGGAACCCTCATGCTGGGTGGGGCATGTTTCTTCAATGACAAGATTAGAACCATCCAACCAGGCTGGGTGTGGGTCCTCAACCATCTGAGTGGAACCCTTCTATGGGGCAGGGCGTGGTTCCTCAACGAGTAGAGTGCCACCCTCCAGGTGTGTTGGGCATGTGTCCTTGACCATCCGAGTGGTACTCTCCTATGGGTAAGGTAATGGGTCCTAAAAAACTAGAGTGGAACCCTCCATTTGGGATGGTTAGGGGTCATTGACCATCAATGTTGTACCCTCTTATATGGTAGGACATGAGTCCTCAATTACTACAGTGGCACCCTCTATCCTAACTAGGCTTGGGTCCTTGACCATCTTAGTGAAACCCTCTTACGGGGTTAATAATGGGTACTCGATGACTAGAGTTGCACCCTCTAGCGAGGATGGTCATGATTCCTTGACCTTTTGAGTGGAACTCTCCTATTTCAATAGGGCATGGGTCATATACTTTGTGATATTTTCCCCTCGACTTTGTGACACATTTCAGATGTGTGGTTTGACTTAGATATTTTCTGAGGAGAAGATGTGTGGGATGATGAGCATCTTTAATGGAATTTTTGAACTAATGCCCCTCCTTTCTAGCATATAGATGTGAGATGGTGATCCCCTTCTCTCTTATTTGGGTTTCTTTGTCTTGATAATGTGTGTGTCTCTATAAATATATATATATATATATATATATATATATATATATATGTCTGTGTGTGTGTACATGTGTTGTATTCTATTTACTCTCTTGATTTGGGTTAATATTTTTACTATCTAATTCTATTATGTCTCTTTCTACTTCCCCTTCAGCATTCGGGGTGTCCTACTGGTTATGTATATACTCACCCCTACAATTAATTTGTCTACACATGTCATGTCTTATCTATTAAATGGGTAGGTTTTTAGTGACTACATAGGACATTAGGGATACTTGGTGCATTTGACCATGTATGGTGGTCGTAGCTTCGATATCAGGAGATGGGGTCTCTCAGAACTTTTACATTCAATTTTTTTCATCTTGGGACATCATTCTGGTTGGGTGTGTATTTTTCCCCTTTAATTTCCTATTTTAACTGTCATACTTTTGTTCACACAAGAGGTTTTTCATGGTGGGTTTACATTCTTTATGTTGTGTTATTTTATTATTATTCCTCTACACTTATTCATTAAGATGTTTGGGTGTGTTTGAATTGTTTAATTTGGAAATGGTCTCTCATTTAGGATATTCCATTCAATTCTTGTCTCCATCCATGGCCTATAAAGACCATCTTGGGGTATTTTCCACTCAAGCCTCGATTAGGATCATGTCAAGGATGATTGGTATAAAAGTAGTTCATTCCTTAGAATATAGTTTGGTGTAGTCCCCTTATGATTATTTGATTGGGATTTAGGGAAATAGTGTCAATGTTTCTTGAGTGAATCTCTCAGGGCAGGGAATTGAGTGATGGTACGGATGGCTAGCGAATCCATTCACCGGGACCTTGACTACTTTCTTGTCTCCTTAGTATATCGATACAATGGTTGTAGGGAACTATGGTACATGAATCTTATAGGATTCATTTTTTTAATATCCTTATTCATTTAGATTCCTATTGTGTATATATATATATATGTGGGTGTGTGTGATCATCTAACTGTGCTACTGATTGATTAAATTTTCAATATTCCTTTGTGATGAAAACTAGCTATGTTACCAGTTTGTAATCGTAATAATGATCCTATGAGTGATGAGGTCTCATTTCAGGGTTCATTATATGAAATCCTTCCTCTAGGTTGATATGAAACAATTCCACCACCTATTGAATAGCATATCACCCCAATAGAGTATACTGAGGATGTGTACAGTCTTAGCACACTATACAAGTTCAAGCACCATAGGCTTCTAAGGGTCCACAGTGAGCCAGATACCTAAGCAATGGAGGATTGGAAAGAGCTAGTGTCTTTAGTCTTATTTAGACACCTATAGATTAGGGGGTGGTGCTTGAAGTTATCCTTTTATATAGATAATATAGGTATTGGTGGACTCTTGTTACCCAGATGCACAATGAGTTGATGCTCTCGTTTACCGACATCCATCTGTTGTTTTGTGAGGAGTAGTACCCCTCTTGTTCACACTCAGTTTGTATTCAAGAACTTTTGAAGAATTAATATTTAAGGATGAGAGTTTCTATGTATTTGGCGTGTTTTATTGATCAAATGTGGTTCTCTCTTGACAAAATCTGAGATAGCTACTTCTAAGCACGTAAGTTTGAGCTAGGGATCTGTAGAGAGATCTAGGCCAGTATAGTACCCTTGTGAATTCCAACCTATGTTAGGGTGTTATAGAGGGAACTAGTGAAAAGTAGTTTACAATAAGGGGGACTCTATGTATTTGAATCTAGAAGTGGGTGTTAAATAGATGATTCATCTGCAGCAGCTAGCAGAAACCAGTTGAACAAATCTCGGTGTTGTAGGTATTCTGATGATCAAGATCATTCCCATGTTCATGGGTAGTGAAAAGGACTAATTATTCCTAGAGAGGGTAATTTATATTATTTTTATGGGTGAGTTCACATAGAATAATATTTCCTGACCATAAAAGTTGAAGAGCATAGGAAAGGAGCTGACAAACCACCGTGGTAGAGGTAGATTCATGATCAAGGATCTCCTAAGAGAGCGTAGGGTGGTCCCTTGGGAGGATGAGCTAGCAGATGAGTAGGTGGATCTCTAGTAGGAGGATCTATGGGTGGTGGATGACACTATGAGATCCTTCCACCACCTCCACCAAGCAGCCCATGTTAGGCTCGGGGAGCTGGCAGTCAGGGCTGTGGACAGTTGTAGGCTATGGATGTTTATGACCTAGTGACACAAGGGATTATTTGAAGTATGATCTTTGTTTTTTATACTATTACCTATGTATTATTAGACATGGTTTCTAGTCATTCCTTCATCACTATACTCATGTTGCGAGATCTAGATCTCCCATTTGAGGTGTTAGCCCAGTAGCTTTGTCTTGTGGTTCCAACGGGGGAAGCCTCTTCTCTGTCTTTTATCAGACGATGGTGTGAGATATCTCTTGGTGGAGGTGGGTTCACATGTGACCTTTTTTCAACAAAATGGAACCCTATGAAATCATATTGTTTATGGATTTTTATCCCATGGTCTGAGCCCACATTGATTATCACAATAGACAGGTTATTTTCCTTCGCAATATGGGGTCGAGATTCACCATTATAGGAGAGAGAGATCTCATGGAGGGATGAGTGGGTTCTATGTTAAGGAGCCTACATACCATCATCCATCAATTTTTTAGTGTTTTCCATATTGAATTAGTATTTTCATGAATCTATATTCCATCAATTTCGGGTCATTTTATGGATGTCTTCCCCTATGACATTTTTCGACTACCATCAAGGAGAGAGAGAGAGATCTATTTTGAATTGCATCTCAAGACCACTATAATATTTTCTTCTACATATCATATGGATCCTTATGATATCTAGGAGCTATTTTTTTATTTGGGGGACCATTGAGAGAAGGTTTATTTTGGCCCAGTGTGCCCCCCTAGGCAGCTTCAGTTTTGTTCATGAAAAAGGAAGATGGGAGCTTGCGGTTTCTCATGGATTATCATCACCTAAACATGGCAATGATAAAGAATAATAACCCTTTATAAAGGATTGATGAACTATTTGAAAATTTTTGAGGATCAATATGGTTCTCAAATATCAATCTCAGGTCTGACTACCACCTGTTGAGGGTTCAGATGGATGATATTATGAAGATGGAAATCTGACATCGTTACAAACACTATGAGTTCTTGGTGATGTCATTTGGTGTGATTAATGCCATTATCATGTTTATGGATTTGATATTCATGGTTTTCTAGCTTTACTTTTTCCATTTTATAGTTTTATTCATTAAATACATACTCATATACTCTATGATGTAAGAGGGTCATGCAGAGCACATGAATATGGTCTTAGATTATCTACAGGAGAACCGGATATATAGTAAAATTTCAAAGTTATAGTTCTAGATTCAAAAGTGTTAAATTTATGGGGAATGACATTTCTAATCATGGATTGGAAATTGAACTAGTGAATATCGATGCAGTAATTTCATAGGATCCACCCAATGGTGTGTTATAGTTTCAGAGTTTTATTATCCCAACGAGGTACTACAGGATGTTTGTGGAAGACTTCTCCAAGATTATATCCCCTTTGACCAGCCTAACATAAAAAGAGCTTCCTTATACCCTGAATTAGTAGTTCCAAATGGCATCTAAGGATTTGAGGCTAAGGATTATGAGTTCTTCAATTTTGAGTCAACCTAAAAATGTTATGGAGTATGTAGTGTATCGTGATTCCCAGAGAGTGGGGCTCATCTATGTGTTGTTGTTGTTGGACTTGGTGGCCTAAAACCAACTACTTTGTACTTTATTCATTAATAAATACCTTATCACATCTTGATTGTTCTTCTTCATGACAGTTCATGTGATAATTTCCTAAGGATAGCCAATGCATTAAAGGGTGAGAGCGGATCCCTGCTATGATGAGAACCCGGAAGTTCCATAACACTATTCTTGAATATATGTTCTATGGCTAGATGATTTTATTTTAGGAACAAAAATAATACAGGACATTAGGGGTGAGGACTCATAAAACTTTTAGGCACCTTCTCATGGTGTGTGCCCTTGGTAATATCTAGGAGGATATTATGAAAATGGGACCCGCCAGTAGGAAATCCACATTTCATAGTGTCATTGGATGTTCCTATCTACAGACGTGTGTTTTGGTCCTTAGACTTTAAGATTATTATTAATGGGTATTACAACTCGCGCACTAATATGTATTGATGAAAACTATGATGAAACGCTGTTCGCGGTGAGGTAGGATACGTTGGGTGCATCACAAGTAATACAACATTAATAGATAATGCGAGAAAGGATTTGTCCCTTCTGTTCCATAACGGAAGTAGATATCTTAGGCCCTTTTATGGAATTGATATATACTAAATAAATCCATGTCCATGGTAAGGAATGGGCGAGTTCAATTCTAGAAATTCAAAGAAATAATAATCGAGCACATGGGTAGATGACACTAACATGAAACCCGCTTGATTCGAGACATCATGACAAAGGGATTATATTACACGGTAAACATTCGTAGGAGGTGACACGTCATTGTGGTGTCAACTTCTTTCTCTATGGGTGCATTGGCGTGTTTCTATATGCTAACCTTGGACTTTAGGTAGGCTCCGCCTAATGCCACTGAGAAAGGGGCCTTGAGGGTCACACACTAAGTGTGTCTATGTATCTCGGTTAAATATTAATTTAACAAGTTGAATAAATATTATTCCCGACTATGGTATAATAATTATTCAATGATGCATGATCACATTTATTTCGAAACTAGTTATTTGAGAGAATATTTTGTGTTCAAAATAATATATATTTATTATCGAGTAATGAAGTTACATTTATTTAACAAATGAATAGCCATTACTCAAGGACTAATAAATGTGAAGGAGGAAATAAAGGAAAATGAAAAATAAAAGTACACACAGTGTATATTAAATATACACACCATGTAGTTTTATGGAAAACGAGTACACTCCATGTATTAATGATTACACGCCATGTAGTTTTTCCAGTCGGGATTTTGAGGATGTAATATTGTTTTATTAAATGAAATATATTATAATCATCTTGGCGCATGTCAAGGAATTAATAATTTGACATGGGGGTTTTCAATAAGTGTTAATGAAATAAATGAAACGCGTAACGCGTTTAATTATTTTCATAACTCTATAACCTCAAACCTGATTATAAATATCCTTATAACCCCAACACTTTTGCCCAATTGTTATGCACGACAATTCTGTAGAATTCTTTCAAGACCTAAAGAACTAATTCCTCCAAGAATTCTCTCAGGACCGAGAGAGATCCTCCTCCATTGGATTAAGGTGATTGAAGTCGGACATCGCAAGCGAAGGATATTCCACGTGAGCACCCGTAGATCCCTTCGGCGATGTCCATAGATATGTGGAACACGTGTGGATCACTGCTAGAGGAATCCTACACTTGGATTATATGAAGCAACAACAGATCATAAGATCGTTACTGGAGACATCATCAAAGAAATAATTCCATCAAGGTAATTCTTGTGAATTAATTAAATTAATTATAACCAACATATGATGATCCTATCTCTATGGTTCCAGGATTCCCTCTTAAGTTCTTTTTTCATCGTTCTATTCCAAAGATTCGGCATTTTACATCGTGACGAATCTCGGATTGAATGTTGTTTAATATTAAAATTAAATTTGGGCACTCTAACCAACATGCTTATGCTATGCCCGTAACCTACAAGTGGTATCAGAGTGGTCGTATTGTTGATTATAATTATATAGTTTTTCTTTGGTGATTTATGCATTTAATAATTTAGTTGTTTCAATTCAAGTTAATCGTTCTTTAAATCGGAATCTCGAGATCTGTTCCTCCCCTATAGTTTCTCGTTCACCATATATAAATGACCTTATATTTTAATTTTTGATTAAAATAAAATAGAGGATCCCATCTGGAGGAGCCAAACATTCTTGGTCATACAACACGATAATACATGGCGTGTATTCGGAAGTACACGTCATGTAGTCTAGGTTCATGCATCAGACTGGTCTGCCAAATCAGGTCGTTTGTTGATCCTATCTAAGTCATTTATGACACCACATGTTGACTAGGAATAGGTGGCACACGGTTTCCAGATTATACATCATGTGGTCCAATAGAACATGGCGTGTAGTCCCTTCAGGTTAGGGTTGGACCATGTACCCTGTACACGGCTTGCCTAGATGGAAACCGTGTAATGCGGAAACTACACGGCGTGTGTCCCATTGAACATGTCGTGTACTCCAAAAATTTCTAAAGTACATTAACCCGCCATGTCCCTGGGCGTGTACTTCAGATGGAAGGTGAAGAAAAGTACACGCCATGTAGTCAAAACTACATGCCGTGTACTCACCCAAATTACACAAATTTATTAAAATTTATTATTGTATTATACAAACCCATGAGACGTGTACCATGGTGTAGGCATAAAGCTGAGGCACAACACGTGATAGGTGTTTTATATATATGTGTTTAATTTAACATCTATGTAATGAATGGGAATTCACTAGGTTACCTCTAAGGTACAAGATAAGTACAAGGATAATTTAAATTTATTTAAAATTATGATGGATGGGAATCTCTAGGAAATTCAGAAAAGGGTTTAAGATAAAAGGATTAATTAATTAAAGATAATTAATTGATTCGAGCATGATTTATCTTAATCAAGAATGATTAATGAATTTAATGCTAGTTTTATTTATGTGTAAATATCGTTGCATGTATGGATGATCATTAGCTAGACCATGACCTTTCTATGTGAATGGTTTCTTTTAATTTATTTATTTAAATTAAATTTTTTGTCTTGCGATCCATCTTCTTATTAATATGTAGGGAATGCGCGCCCAAGGATTCTTTTATGTAAAACCCCCTTTTACTCCTCACCTTCATGTGAGATAAATGCATATGTAATGGATAGAGCTCCCAAGCTAGTGGAGGTGGCTCAAGTAAGGAGCCAAGGTGAAACTAATCCAAGGAGATACAAAGGTGGACAGGTGGAAAACTGTAAACACGAACCTGAAAGTTTCAAGGTGTTTCTACCCTAGGTCTTGGGTTAGTCTATCAACCTCTAGATAAACTAACCAATAGAACAAAGATCATGATCATTCCATTTGTTTTATTTCTGTAAGTTTCATGGTTTAATTATTGTGGGTGTGTTTTCATGATCACACAATTAATGAATTAAACAATAATGGAAGATGGAACTAAAATAAGATCATATTATGCATAAATATTATCTTTACGTGGTTAATCAATTAATTATATCCCACTTAATATTAACAATAATGTAATCAAAGATAATGAAATGGAAATTTATGTATAAGGATAAAATACCTCAAAAGAAATATTAAGTCGGTATAGCCTTCCATAATCTTGGTTAGAATCAAACCATAGTTCAAAGTGCTTGACCAAACCTAGTTGAAGTGCTTTCAATTATCTGGGAATTCTAATTCAAGGTTTTGGGATGACTTAACTTGGTATGAAACAAGGGTTGACTGCCACAACAGGACTTGGTGTGACCAAGAGGCAAAGGTTGAGGAAATCCAAAATAAAAGGATTTCAGGATTGGGGAGTCCACTCAGCGAATCAAGGACCTACGAGTTAATGCAGTTGGAATTTGGAATGCCTACCTAAAACTCTTCAGGATTCTTGACCAACCCAAGTTGGGGTAATGTGAAGGGCAATATGGATCCTTCCCACTAGAATCTTTAGGAAACAGAATATTTCAAAGTCAATGGTGAAGGCTATTGGATTTCGATAAAATAGTGGGAGACTAATAAGTATTAATTTATTTATTTGACTCCGTTTTTTAATAAAGTACTAAACATTTTCTAATCTTAATTTTTATAAACAACAAGAAAAATGACTTCAAACATATCATTGCGAACCATACTCGATAAGGAAAACCTTCTCACCGGCACCAATTTCCAAGAGTGGCAGAGGCATTTATGCGTCATCCTTCACCACTAAAAGAAATTGTATGTGCTGGAAGAGCCTATTTCAGTTGTGCATGGAAAGGAGGCCACTGATAAGGAACTATCTCTCTACATAAAACACATGGATGATGCAACAGATGTCCAGTGTTTCATGCTATCGTCCATGTCAAATAATCTCTTGAAGAAACCTGAAAACATGTATGCGTATAGCATGATGTCTCAACATAAAGATCTCTACCTAGATAAGGCAAGACAAGAGAGATATGAGATCTCAAACGCATTGTTTATAACTAAACTTGGAGAGTCTGTGCCAGCTGGGCCTCATGTAGTCAAGCTCATTGGCTACATTGAACGCTTGGACATCTTAGGGGTTAAGTTCCCGAATGATTTGCGTATAGATCTCATCCTATCATCACATCCTAAGGCATTCTCAAGCTTTATTGTCAACTAAAACATGATAAATAATGAGAAGATTCTATTGGAACTTCTGACCTTAATTCTCTAGGTAGATAAGTACATGGGGCATGACAAACCCACAGTCCTTATGGTGAATATGAAATGGAAGGACAAAGAAAAGTGGTAAAAGACTTATAAATGGTATGAAGCCCCTGAGTGTCATCCTTCCAAGAAGGGGAATATCCATAGGCAGGGCAACGAATGGGAACCGGTGTGTTTTTCATGTGGCAAGAAAGTCCACTGGAAGAGGAACTGCCCCCAGAAGCGTGGGGATGCTAAAGATGCATTTTTTATTGAGTGTAAACTTTCTATTTCTACACATTGGGTATTAGATAAAGCTTATGGGGCTCACATCTGTATTCAAATATAGGAACCAAGTAGATTTAGAAAGATTTCTAGAGTAAAGGTGGATCTTAGATCTGCCAATGGCGCAAAGCTGGATGTGTTGGATATTGGTGATTACCACCTCTCATTGCTGACTTAGATGATTTCAGTTTTGTATAACTGTTATTATGTGTCTAGTGTTACCAAGAACATAATTTCTGTATCTTTTTTGAATATGGATGGATTTATTTTCAGGTTTGGAAATATGGGTTGTCTCTTTTATAAGAACAATGTATGTTATGGTATGGAACATTTAAATAATGGTTTGTATGTATTAAATTACGAAAACCAATTGTTGGCAATCGATAATGAAACAAACTCACATGACTCATACATCACCCAGTTGTGGCATCACCATCTCAATCATGTAAACGAGAAGCACTTGAAAAAGCTCTGCCAAGATGGAAATTTAGACTCTACTGAGCTAAAACCACTTGATAGATGTCACACTTTTTTATAAGGTAAAATGATCAAGACACCTTTTGGTGGATAGGGTGAAAGGGCCACAGAGCTTCTAGGATTGGTGCACACCGATTTATGTGGACCATTTCTAGTAGAAGCTAGAGGTGAATATTCTTAATTCATTACTTTTACGGATGATTTAAGTAGGTATGGCTATGTTTACATAATGAGGTATAATTCAGAGTCCTTAGATAAATTTAAGGAATTCAAGAATGAAGTGGAGAATCTTCTTGGTAAGAAGATAAAGAAACTTTGATCGGATCGAGGTGGATAATATCTGAACCAAGAGTTCATCGATCTTCTACGGGAGTCTGGGATTCTATCTTAACTCACTCCTCCTTATACACCATAGTGGAATGGTGTTAGTGAAATGAGGAACCACACCTTGTTGGACATGGAGAGGTCAATGATGAGTCATGCATATCTTTCATTATCCTTTTGGGGATATGCATTACAAACTGTAGCATGCACATTAAACTGAGTGCCAACTAAGTCCGAAAATGGAATTCTATCCGAGTTATGGAATGGATGGAAACCCAGTTTGTCGCACACATGTTTATGGGGATGTGAGGCATTTGTTAAGGACTTCTCAGGAAACAAACTAGCACCCTGGGGCACGGGGTGTATCTTTATAGGATATCCCAAGGAAACGAAAGGATATTACCTGTTTAACCCTTCATACAAGAAATTGATTGTCACTAGACAAGTTTTCTTTCTTGAGAGCGAGCACATCCTCAAGAAGGATAGTGGGAGAAAAATTGACATTGATGAATTTGATGCTCAAGATACACAGGAGTTGGTACAGGAACAAGTTCCACAGGTCCCTGTGGAAGACGTACCAGCAACAAAAGTACCGCGTAGGAGCTCATGAGAGGTAAGAGAACCAGAGAGATTTGGTTTCCTAGTCACCAAGGATGGTGAATCATTATTGTTGGAAAATGATGAACCTCTCTCTTACAAGGAAGAATTAGAAAGCTCAAAGCTACAAGATGGATAGAAGCTATGAAATATGAGATGGATTCCATGTCAGAACCAAGTCTGGGTTCTGGTTGATGAGCCAATTGATGTAAATCTTGTTGGATGCAAATGGGTATTCAGGAGAAAACTGGACATGGAAGGTAAATTTAGCACATATAAAGCAATGTTAGTGGCTAAAGGATTCAGACAGAATCAAGGAATTGACTATGATGAAACCTTCTCTCCAGTTTCCATGTTTAAATCCATAAGAATCATACTTTCCATAGCAACTTACCATGACTATGAGATTTTGAAAATGGATGTCGAAACAGTATTCCTTATCGGGAACCTTCAGGAAGATGTCTATATGACACAACCAGAAGGGTTTCTGACACCAGGTGAAGCAAAACGGTTTTTCAAGTTGAAGAAATCCATTTATGGATTAAAGAAAGCATCCAGGTCATGGAACATTCGATTTGATGAATCCATAAAGGAACTTGGGTTCATTAAGAATGAATGTGAGCCATGTGTTCATAAGAAATTTAATGTGAATTTGATTGTTATCCTAGTAGTATATGATGACGACATATTGCGTATTGGAAATGATGTATAAATCTTATAGTCAGCTAAGGATTTGTTGAACAACTGTTTCTCCATGAAGGACTTGGGAGAAGCAGCCTACATTCTAGGGATCAAGATCATTCGTGATAGATACAAGAGGCTACTTGGACTAAGTTAGAGTACATACGTTGACCAAATACTAAAGATATTTAGTATGGAACAATCCAAGAGTGGATTGGTTCTAGTGTCACATGGAATACATCTTTCTAAGAAAATTTGTCCTCAGACACAACAAGATAAAGATAGAATGAGTAATATCCCATATGCTTTGGCTATAGGATCCATAATGTATTCCATGTTATATACCAGGCTTGCTGTTGCCTATGCACTGAGCATGGTAAGAAGATATCAAGCAGATCCAGGAGAATAGCATTGGACTACTGTTAAGACTATCTTTAAGTATCTAAGAATAACTAAGGATATGTTCCGGCTGTATGGAGGAGATGAGGAGATTATCATCATAGGGTATGTTGATACTAGTTTTCAGATAGATCAGAATGATCTAAAGTCAGAATCTGGATATGTTTTCTGTCTCAATAGAGGATTTATGAGCTGGAAGAGTTCAAAGCGGCCATTTGTCACGGATTCTACAGCGGACTCTGAATATATAGTGTCTTTTCATGCAGCCAAAAAAAATTTCTGGATTCAGAACATTTTCCAGGAGCTTGATGTGGTTCCTAGCAGTAAAGAACCTGTCACATTGTATTGTGATAATAATACAGCGGTGGCTCTTGAAAAATAACCAAGGTCGCATCAAAGGGAAAAGCACATACTCTGGAAGTATCACCTCTTGAGGGATTTCTATCAGATGGGTGAAGTTACAGTGAGCAGAGTGTCCATGGAAGAGAACATGGCAGACCCCATGACTAAAGTCCTATCTCAGCAGAAGCATGAATATCATGTGAGAGCTAGTGGGTTAAAGGTTGTTAATATTTGGCTCTAGTCCAAGTAGGATTCTATTGGAGTTTTTGGTCTAGAACCAAATAATTTGTACTTTATTAATTAATAAATATATTATAACATCTTGATTGTTCTTCTGCGTGAAAATGCATGTGATAATGTCCTAAGGACAGTAGTTTCATTAAAGGGTCATCTCATATCCCTACTATGATGAGAACCCAGAAGTTCCATAACACTGTTCTTGAATATATTTTCTATGGCCGGATGATATTATTTTAGGGACACAAATAATACAGGCCATTAGAGGTGAGGACTCATAAAACTTTGAGGCACCTTCTCATGTTGTACACCCTTGGTAATATCCAGGAGGATATTATGAGAACGAGACCTGCCAGTAGGAAATTCACATTTCATAGTGTCATTGGATGTTCCAATGTGTGGACGTGTGTATTGGTCCTTAAAATTTACGATTATTATTAATGGGTACTATAACTTGTGCACTTAGATGTATTGATGAAAACTGTGATGACACACTATTCGTAGTGAGGTAGGATATGTTGGGTGTGTCACGAGTAATACTGCATTAATAGGTAATGCAAGAAAGCATTTGTTCCTTCTGTTCCATAATGTAAGTAGATATCTCAGGCCCTTTGATGAAATTGATATAGCCTAAATAAATCCATGTCCATGGTAAGGTATGGGAGAGTTCAATTCTGGAAAGTCAAAGAAAGAATAATCGAGCACATGGGTTGATGACACTAACATGCAACCTGCTTGATTCGAGATATCATGACAAAGGGATTATATTACACGGTAAACAATCGTAGGTTGTGAAATGTCATTGTGGCATTAACTTCTTTCTCTATGGGTGCCTTGGCATGTTGCTAGATGCTAACCTTGGACTTTAGGCAGGCTCTGCCTAATGCCACTGAGAAAGGAGCCTAGAGGGTCACACACTACGTGTG
The DNA here is from genome assembly GCA_963277665.1 of Viscum album. NCBI lineage: Eukaryota > Viridiplantae > Streptophyta > Magnoliopsida > Santalales > Viscaceae > Viscum > Viscum album. The sequence continues at coordinate 1,144,841,627 of OY728121.1, read as the reverse complement.
TCCATGTATCTCAGTTAAATATTAATTTAAAAAGTTGAATAAATATTATTCCCGGCTGTGGTTTAATAATTATTAAAGGATTTCTGATCACATTTATTTCGACACTAGTTATTCGAGAGAATATATTGAGGGTGAAATAATATATATTTATTAGCGAGTAATGCAGTTGAATTTATTTAACAAATGAATAGCTATTACTAAAGGACTAATAAATGTGGTGGAGGAAATAAATGAAAATGAAAAATAAGAGTACATGTCATGTATATTAAATATACACACCATGTAGTTTTTTGGAAAATGAGTACATGTCGTGTATTAATGATTACACGCCGTGTAGTTTTTCCAATCGGGATTTTGAGGATTTTATATTGATTTATTAAATGATATTTATTATAATCTGTGTGGTCGCATGTCAAGGAATTAATAATTCGACATGGGGGTTTTCAATAAGAGTTAAAGAAATAAATGAAACACATAACATGTTTATTTATTTTCATAACTCTATAACCTCAAACCCGATTATAAATATCCTCACAACCCCAACACTTCTCCCCAATCGCTGTGCACAACAATTCTGGGGAATTCTTTTAAGACCAAAAGATATACTTCCTCCAAGAATGCTCTCAAGACCGAGAGAGATCCTCCTCCATCAGATCAAGGCGATTGAATTTAGACATCGTAATCGAAGGTTCTTCCATGCTAGCACCCGGAGATCCCTTCGGCGACGTCCATGGATACGTGGCACATGTGTGGATCACCGCTAGAGGAATCCTACACTTTGATTCTACAACGCAATGATGGATCACAAGATCATGACTAGAGACATCATCGAAGAAATAATTCCACCAAGGTAATTCTTGTGAATTAATTAAATTAATTATAACCGATATATGATGATCGTATCTCTATGGTTCTGGAATTCTCTCTTAAGTTTTTCGTTCATCATTCTATTTTGAAGATTTGGAATTTTACATCATGATGAATCTAGGATTGAATGTTGTTTAACGTTAAAATTAAAGATGGGCACTCCGACCAACGTGCTTCCACTGCGCCCAGAACCTACAGTTGCAGTTAGGCAGTTTTCATATATGGGTTGAGGCAATTGAGACCCCATGAGAAGAAATATGAGACTTGTGACCTATATATGGTAGGGGTAGTCTTCTACTTGAGGATATGGAGGCACTATCTTCTATGGGAGTGCTTTTTGATTTACTCAAACCATTAGAGTCTCAGATAATTCTTCACACTAAGAGACTTAAACCAGAGAGGCATCACTAATTGGAGTTCCTTTAAGAATATGAAATATAGATAGTCTATAATCTATGGAAGGGAAACATAGTAGAGTATTCCCTTAACAGGAAGTCCTAGTATCACTTGGTGTAGGAGGCCTCAGAGTAGTTGGATTCTTTACAACTGACCCTAGTTGAGAATGAGGGTGAAGATTTTTTTTGTCGATGGTGTTCAATCCTATGCTTATCGAGCATGTGAGAGAGGCCTAGTTGGGACACATAGACTATGAGTTCTTGTCTGACCAGATATCTATGATAGATTCACTGGATGGAAATTCTGAAGGATGGAATCTTCTTTTACAGGGATGGATGGTGGTCCTAGTCATGTTATGGGGTAAGGTGATGAGGGGGTTTCACACTTCTCCTTTATCTTAACATCCTTGTGTGGGGGAGACGTACAGTGAAATTTAGTGGTTGTTTTCATGGTTTAGAATGAGACAGAGTGTGACTGAGTTTTTCTCTTGGTGCCTCGCCAATATGTAGGTGAAGGATAATCACTATGTTTTTTAGGTTTGTTGCATCCCTTTAAGATCCCAAAGTGGAAATGGGATGTCATATCCATGGACTTTGTGACAAGTATTCTGCAGACAAAAAAGGTCCATGACACTATCTAGGTGATAGTTGACTGAATCATGATATCAGTGCACATCCTTGATATCAGGGAGTAGAGTTCAGTGGAGAGTTTGGGGAAGATGTATGTACATGAGATTATTCACCTTCATGGGTTCCCTCAACTATTGTCTCTAATTGTGGTGCACAATTTATGTCATGATTGTAGAGATTCATTCATGAGGTATTTAGAATCAATATGAGAATGAGTATAGCCTTTCACCCCCATACAAATGGGAATACCGATCACACTATATAGTTGTTGGAGGATATGCTGAGGGCTTGCATGTTAGACTTAAGATGGAGTTGGGAGGATCACTTTTCTTAGGTATAGTTTTTGTGGAACAATATCCATCAGTATACTATCTACATGGAACCTTTTGAGTCCCTATAAAAGATACCCTTCATGTTACCCTTGTGTTAGATAATGATTTGTGAGGCATCTCCTGTGGGTTTATAGATGATGCAGATGCTGACGGAGAAGGTTCGGTTCACCCATGAGTGGATGAGGACGACCCATAGTAGGCATAAATCATATAAAAATATTATTCATAGGGTATTGGAGCTCAGGAAGGGAGAATATTTTTTCCTAGAGAGATCATAATATTCACAATTTCATTAAACTTGAGATAAATGTCAGAGATAGGACCATCAAGATTCATTTTAAAGTTTTCATATCTAATATTATATGTGTTAAGTCTCACTTCATTAACACTAGAGGTTCCTTCATGTGAAATAGGTATAGTGTCCTAGATTTCATGGGTTGTTTTACATGCAGAAATTCTATTAAACTCTTCATCACCTAAAGAATATTGTATTTTATTCATTGACTTGTAATTATTGTTATTAGTAGACTTAGTTGGGTCATCCCATGTATTACTATCAGTAGAATAAATCTTATATTCATCTATAATTGAAGACTAAATCTCAAAAACCATACTTTCTAGGTGCATTTTAATTTTAATCTTCCATTTTGAATAATTTGTTCCATTAAATAATGGAGGTCAATTTGTAGAAAAACCTTATAATATATTTTCCATAATGAAGAAATAAAGGCTAGGTTTTAAATAGTTAGAAATTTATAACTAATAGAAATTTTAAGATCTTAAAAATACCACTAAAATTATAGTTGAAAAAGATTTTACAATAGATTTAAAATTGAAAACAGTAACATGAAAAAGTACACTAATACCAAATGTTGTTCGGATTAGGACACTCAAGAGGGGAGTAAATGGATTTCCTATAAAAATTTATGTTAAAAAGATTATTTAAGAGATACTCCCAATTTAAGATAAAACTGGATAGTTAATCAAGGTAGTGAAATTATAATAGCTTTACTGTTCAAATGGTTTCTCAGAAGATTGATTAATTCTGAGTTATAATAATATGAGATATTGATACAAATTTTGAAACTAATATAATGATGAAAAATAGTTATAACTACTATCTAAGACTAAATATCTAAGTAAAATTTAGTTTTCTAAAATATGAGTTAAAACAGAGAAATACTAAATTAATAAACAAAACAGATAAAAATAAGAGGTTCAGTCTCAAGCAGAGACTTATTCTTCTCCAATTGGTGATCACCTTCCTCCAAGAAATATATAAAGGTAATGATTTTGATCCACACCCTAGATCGGGGTTAACAACTATACACCAGACTATCTAGGTCACAAGAACTCTACCATAGTTTTACATGGGAACAGAAAAAACCAGGTCACAGAGGTCCTCTTCCATAGTTCTTTGTGGGGAAAACAAGTGTAAAAAGACAGTTTTTTGAGTATATATATTATCCTCCAGTTCAGTTCAAGAGACAATGTGTGTTTTTAGTATAGACACACACACAATGCTTGAAAGTTTAATAAAATATTACACAACAAAGTATAAAATAATAGGAAGGGATTAGAAATGATATTATTTTTATGAAATTCAACTCTGGACTCTTTGATGTATCAGAGTTGAAGCTTGAGTCCTCTTCTGTAAACAGACACTGAAAACATAGTGTTAAGAAGCACTATTTAATATCTTCCAGAAGGGTGATATTTTCATCTCCTTTGGTTTAGTTAGATTTTACAGAGATGATGGAACTATGATGAATAATAGTTCTCTATTTCGTAGCAAGCAGGAATGAATAATGCCTTGTGTGTTCTTCCTTTTTGTATGTTTCTCATGGGGGTCTGCTCGTATATTCTTTTTTATGTATTCTTGCACGTATATTCTTCTTTCATGCGATCTTATTTGCATATATATTCTTAAACCATGACAATATTCATGTTTGATGGTAGATTATGTACCTTATACTTTTGACATCCTCATTTAAGATGTCTTCAAAAATGGATTAAATTAATCAGTCGTATTAAAACACTCAAAATATGATCGTTAGAAGTAATTTTAAATAAAATAACTTTTAAATAGTCTGTCGGTGAGTCCTCTATAAGTATATACTTCTATCAGTGACTCATTCCATTTTTATATCATTTAATCGGTATTTCTATGCATCGGTGACTAATTTTAACTATTTTTGAGTCCTTATGTTGGTATCACCATGCATCGGTGACTCATTTGAACTAACGGTGAGTCCTTGCATTGGTAGGTCATTTGTGTCAGTAGGTCATCTGCATTAGTAGGTCGTCTATGTTGGTAGGTCATCTGAGTCGGTAGGTCATTTATCAGTGAATCAGTTGAAATATCGATATCTCCATGTGTCTGTATCCCCATACATTGGTAGGTCAATTGAGATGTCGGTAACTCATTTGAACTATCGGTGTCTCATTCTTTCTGCTGGTGTCAGTCTTTTTATACTTATAAAGTAATTTTTCTTGGACTATCTTACAAAAAAAATATTATCAAAATGTATCAAATTTATATGTGATCATAGATAAACATAATTTCACATATTTAAACTTAAAAAATCATGATTGAAATGTTTAGACATGATTAATAGTAATTGACATGATTTGTGATTATTAAAACCATTAATACTATAGAGGGTGTCCAACAGTCTCCTATTGCCAAACAATTATAAACTTTATATTACAAGTAAAAATAATAATTATGAACTTAATTTAATTCTTGAAATGAATAAAATATATCATATACATAACAAACATGACTTACACGGAAAAATTGGAATGGGAAAACGAAGCAGTTAATACCCAAAATAATGGTAATATTGAAATAATATTAACAAAATGATTTAATAGGATCATATATGATATCATAAATATGTATATGGTCCTAGTATAATTTAATAACAATATTTAACCATTATATAAGAGGTGAACACACCCTCGACTAATAGAAAGTATGAGGTAAGGGTTAATTTCACAATCTCTTTTTTATCTGAGATTACTTATACATAAGTATCTACTATGAAATCTTAATCATCCAAGTCCATGTTTATAAGAATGTAATTAAAAATATTTTCTACAATTTTTTAAAGTCATTTTTACCCATGTTTTATTTTTTTTAAATGTTTTGAAATGAATATTTCTATCGTTTTCCAAACGAGGTACTTTTTATACTTTTCAACAAATTAAAGAAAGAATGTTTTTCTAACTTATATGGAACAAGAAGCTATTTTCCATCATTAAGGCATCTTAATATTTTGATGTTTTCCTTACAAGATTATAAGTTTATTTTCAAAATAAATGTTTTCTTTTATAATTGTGTAGCTTCTAAATTATTTCAAAGTAAAAAAAGAGATATTTCCCTCAAAGGGTTTTAATGAAGTTATTAAATTATTTTCATATATGTCAACAGCCATTGATGGATTTTATGATTATTTGAGGTTGACTTATTATGATACAATCATCCATATTGTATTTAAGGGTTTATGATATATTTTACTATGGATGTGCTATGTTTATACCATTCATGGTGTATGGTTAAAGTATTATCATTTCATAATCTAGTTTTAATACGAATGTTTATGTTATGTTTCAACCTGTATATAAGAGGAATGCATTGGACTTAGTAAGTGACGGGCGGGGCCCACTATATCCCCTTGATGAATCAGTAGGTCTCATGAGACAAACTATTGTTTTGGAACAAGGCCTTAACGATATAGTAATGGTCTTGGCACGAGGACTTGATGGTATGGTTATGATGTTCAACATTTTGTATTGCCTCATTATGAGATTAGTTATTAACTTTACATGTGATTATTTGACTAGTAGAATATCCATGTGAATGTTTAAATGGAATTATTTTATTTATTATAGTAATATTATGTTGAATATGATGTTTTAAAAGGCTTGTGTTTTAGTATTGTACCTTTCCTTAAAAGTTTATGCTTATCTATGCTATCTTTCACTATATTTTCTATCCTTGCTGAGCATATTATCTCTCCCCTTTATTATGTTTAATTTTTCCCAAGGATGTGAATAATTATATTTTTCTTTACCTTTAGAAAAAGTCAAAGGGATATGAGAGTTTTCAAAGTGGATAATATGTTGTTTTTCATTTCAGGATGTAATGTAAAACTTATGTTTCTATCCAGTATTTACAAGGCTACTAAACTGATCGGTCCTTCTAGATTTGATTTTCTTTTGATCATGACAATTTAATTAAATAGTGCACTAACTCTAGGAAACTGGGTTTGGGTGTTACATTAATGCAGTTTGGGTTTATTATGCCACTTCTCAAGGAATTTGTGACTTTGAGCCTTTGGGCCATGTAATCTGTGGATTTTTTTATATAAAGGTTCCCACACAACTTGGTTAAAAAATTATTTGCCTAGAAAATTATATATAAAATTTCATTTCAATAATATATTAAACAATTAAGTCATAGTGAGAACAAAAAAGTCTCACTAATATGGATAAAAGGGATTTGAACTATCATTCTTGATAGTAAATAAGAAAATTTAATAAATTAATAGATTAATGAATAAATTACATTCTAAACATTAAATATAACCCCCTCTTAATCTATTAAAACTTATTTAATCTAAATTATAAGTATCATCAATGTTAAGTGGTAAATAACACTCTACCTTAATCTAAACACTTCCTTATAAATTAAAAAATATGACAGTGCATATTCCTTTTTTTTAAGGCAATGTCCTGGTCAGAGACCAAGACACAAAATATTATTAAAAAGTGAAGGAAATTTACAAAAGTCGAAAGTAATAAATTTTATTACAATCCCTTTCATAGAAATGGAGGAGATCAGCCGGTAAATTATCACTTCACGTAATGGCCCGGTTGATCCCTTTATTAGCAAGCCCATCTACCACCTTGTTATCTTCCAATAGTGCATATTCCTTCTTTGGTGAACAACCCATGTATAAAACATTTACTAAAAATAGCCACAAAATAGGTTAAATAAATTCAATTAATTAATATTTAAAAAAAATGAATTAAAATAAAAGAACATTTGGACACCCGCTAGCATACCATTAAATGAAACAATAAATGGTATGCATGATTCTCAACATAAAACACTTTACATAGGCATAATTACAAGCATAGGATAGTAGGATTCATTATAAAACATTTTGGAACCCAAACCATTTATGTGTTATGATTATTTATATTAAATGCAGACTTTGTAGTAAAATACATCTTATGACCAATGGACTATATAAATCTCAAAAATATTTAGATGTATAATATCCAAATAATCTTCATCTAAAACTATTAATAGTAAGAATATTTATAGTTTTACCTTCCATAAAGTAAATATTATAAAACATAGGATATTTCATATTGTATCTAATACATTACTTATTCATTTTCATCCTTTTTAGTGAAATTAGTTCATCAAAACATTTCATTCAAGTGATGAACTTATCCAGTGTTTCATTCGAATTCTCCAGTTTAACTTTTAGTTTCTCATTCTCTTTTTTAAATATATTCAAAATCATCACAAACTATATCCCTAGTGGGGGAATAAATATTCATTAACTTCTCCATCATTTACATCTAAATTGAAATCTCATTCAATACAAACTTATGAGTCTCTTTAATATTCTTGTAAATATCGATGACATTTATAGTCTCATAATAAAAATTATTGCACACAACTTTAAATTCATAAAAATTAGCATTTGAACTATGGATCTAGTATATGAGGAAGATAGAGATGATACCTCACAAGATTTAATACTCAATATTATGTTACAATATTTCTTCTCTGGTTTGAATTCATCATATGAGTAAATTTTTGCTGAAAAATAACATTGTAAACCAAAATCCTTCTTCTTGTATTTATTTTAATACCCCTATTTATTTTTCTTTCCTTAGGACAATTAAACTTCATGTGGCGAGGTTCATTAAAACTACAACAAATAAGATTGTCCTTTGAATAATTTTTAACTTTGAAATGTTGAATTTGTTTCTTTTATTTCAATTTTTATCATTTATAGATTTTCCAAATCTCCTTGAATTTTATTTATATATCATATCCATTATCAAAACCTATATCATCCAAAAAATAAATTGAATAAGGAGTAATAGTTTTAAAATAATCTCTATTTTTTCACTAAAATCATTATCAATTTTTCTTGAATTCAATATCATACTACAAAGGTTTACCAACAAGATCCTCCATGTAATATTGAGTAAAATATTTTCTTTCTTCAATATTTGGTTTCTTGGAATTCCATTTCTAAATAAGGCCTCTTGATATTCTTTTAATGATAAATTCATCGATCATGGTTTCTATAAGAGAATTAATGTTTTGAACAATCATTGTGAATCTCTGATACATCTCATTAACACTTTCATTCAGTAATATTTTGAATTCTTGATACTCTATCATGTACATAATATAATTTTTTATTAAAATTTTCAGAAACATTATTAGTGACTTGTAATGTTTCTAAATGTCATAAGCATTTTTATAGGAAAATATATGACTGTAAAAAATCATACTAATTGAATAGTAATGTTAATTGATAACTTTGTAATTTAAAATGCACTTAGAAGAATTATTAAGTAACAAAGTATTTAAATTATGTTTTGAAAACTTTTTAATGTCTTAACATAATAGTCCAGTAATCAATAGAAATATTTTTAGAATAGCTCCATCAAATCTTTCCATTATTCATAGTCAACTCCATTAAAGTGTATGGCCTTAGAGGATTTTTTATTATACATCATATCTTAAACTCTGATAACTGAAAACAGGGATTTCCATTAGACTATTTGATATTTAGGATGAAAGTTAGATCAAGGAATATTATATCCTCACAAATATAAGAAAAAATATAAAAAGATATCCAAAATATATCATGATTTGATACCAAGTGTTAGTTTCAACAATGGTGATGGAAAGAGATAAGAGGGAGGAATGAATTTTTAATCTCAAATAATCAATGTAATTAAATAATGATTATGATATATGGTGGATAAATACATATATCAATTAATGTGAACTAAACTGAATAAATTGTGAGTATTATGAATCTATTATGACAAGAAAGTGTAAATAAAAATTATATACATGGTTTCATAGGAATTTATATTGATTCTGGTAAATAAGTAATCCACTCATCATAATCCATCAAACTCCTCAATATATGTGAACATAGTCTAATTTCCTAACTTTTTAATGGAGGGATAACCATTTACAACCCCTTCATTTTATACCAATTGGTACAACTGACATGTTCCTCGAAAAATTAATCACAACCCATATAACATTTTGATATAGATAAATAAATAAATGGTTTCAGATGGATTTATGAAAACATAAACACAAGGGAACAACAACTCCAAAAATGCATTAATCCTATTATCAATCTATATATATATATAATGAATATAAAAAAAGTATAATAATAGAATAACATGCATCTATAAATCCTTATTGTTGAATCCTCTCACAAGAATTTGAATAAGATCATTGAGAATCACCTGAAATAATACATTCACTCTAGGTATGAATAGATTATGGGAATAATTGGATGATTGGATAGGATCTCCCTCAATTCATAGTTTGATAGATCCTTATGTTTAAATAATATATAAAAACAATATCTTGATAATCATATTTTTTTGAGGAGTTCTATTGTTATTAATGAATGAAAAACTCATAGCCACCTCCTTGAGGATCACAACGGGTATATATGGGCCACTAAGAACCCAAATTGTTATAATATATTCAGGATACATTTCATAAATTTATCTCAATTTTACAACTCTTTATAAAGATCATATCAATCCTTTTCAATTAATTTAACATTTAAATGAACAAAAAATACATTCAAACCATTCATTATCATCATCATATGATGATCCCAACTGATAATGATAATTGGTGTTGAAGATTATTCTTTGAAAAATTATTAACATATAATACAAAAATCCCACAATATAACCACATGAACCCATTTATGGACTAGATACTGTGAACTCATACCAGACCTAACCCCCCCCCCCCCCCCCGCCCCTCCCTGACCACCCCACCCATCTAGGGGCATAAAAATGAAAATTTATATTCCACTAAACTGACTTATGTGGGGAGAGTGATGGAAAGTGTAAAAAGGTTACACTATCATATTTTTCTGACTATTAAATGCTCCATTCCTAAAACAAGTAAACACACAAGGTGCGGATCTCCATTAACTCATAAGGAACACACTTGAATGTACTTGAAGAAATGGAATTTGTTCCTTGGAGTGATGTTCTTCCAGGTGTTGTTTAGTACCAACATTGAGGAGCAGTAATCAGATCTCTTCCTCATGTCCCATCTCTTCAGCATCACAAATCCATGATGGATGCCATCTAACTCCACAAACTTCACCCACATTCCATTCTCCCCCATCACCGCCTCCCTCTCCTCTCCCACTAGGAACTCAAATGCCCTCACCCTCCGAAACATCATCAACAAATGGTTTTGAGACCTTCTATTTTATTTCTCCATCACACACTTCATAATCACCAATGTCACTACCCTCCCACCCATCCCCACCATCCCCATCCAGATGGTTGTTGGTGTTTTTATACCCATCATGGACCTCCTCACCATACCAGTAATACCATGTCATCTTCATTGTTTTCTATGTTCCTTGGACTTAGTATTATTACTAAATAGTGCCTCTAAAATCACTACCTTGGGATCTTTTAATCCTTCATTGATAAAGAATTCATGGATTCATGTCATTTATGAAGGTGGATTATGTAGCAGAAAATGCTGAAGTAGATCACTAGAGGCGATCACAATAAATTGCATCAGAATAAAACTCGGTTTTATTTATTTAGATTTGGATAATTTTTACAATTTATAAGAATACTATATTTATAGGGATATAGACTTACAATGACAAAATTAAGGAAACCCAAATAGAAATAAAATTCTACAAAATGGTTTGGTAAGTGCCTCCCAAGCATCTAAATTCAAGCATTTCAAGAAAAGAAAGTTTAATTATGCAATCCTCCATCGTAGAAAAAGAATTTTGGTATCATATAATGAAATACGGGTATATTATTCAATATACCACCCTTAAACTTTTATTCCTTGTATAAACTTTTTGTATCTTGGTGGTTGATCAATGGGTTCAAAAACATCACCACTGTTAATGCCTTTATTTTTCTTACAGCCTTTAGTGACATCGATGTAATGTATTTCCTAATAAAACAATTTCATCTAGATTTCATTGGTTTTAAATTATTTTAATTTAACTATAATATAAGCCACTAATAAATAATTCAATTTTACAAACACCTCCATTGGTTCGATTCTCTCAAATATATCTATAATGACTCAAATATTTTGGGGATGTATGTGAGAAAGTCCTTATTAAATTTCTTCAGATATAGGATTATGTTGTGATATAATCATTGTTTCTTCAACTCCGTATTCATCCAATGGTACTTCTTTAATGATTTCTAAATCTTTTAGAGTGATTCATACCTCTCTTAAATATTCATCTTTATTCCATTTCCATGTCTCCTTTTAATCAAATATAACATCTCTACTATAAATAATATTCATAATGATGGGATTATATAGGCAATATCACATTTATTGATCTTCCTATCCCATAAGGATAAACTTAACTACTTTTTCCATGAGCTTTGTTCATCTTGCCTCTAGGGTCCTGACATAGGCAACGGAACCATGCACTCTAATATGGATTACAATTGTCTTTTGAGCATTCCATGCTTCATATAGTGTGTTTGATTCAAGATTTTTATTTGGGAATCTATTGAGTAGAAACACCATGCACAAATATGCTTAATATTATAAAGTAATGGGCACTCCTTTTTCTTTCAACATTCTTCATTTCATATAGTTAATAGTTTTATTTTTTCCTTTTAACAACTCCATTGAGTGGGGGTGGGTATGCCAAAACCATATGGTACTGAATTCCATGTTACTTGAGGTACTCTTGAAAAATATCATAGGTGTACTCTCCACATCGATTAGATCAAAATATTTGCATGTGATGCTTTCTTTGATTTTCCAAAAGGGCCTTGAATTCTTTGAAAACATAAAACACGTATGACTTCATCTTGATAGATTATATCCATTTTTTCCAACTATAATAATCAATAAATTTATGAAAGTATATCCTTTTTACATTTTATTTTGGATATAATGGACCATGCACATTGGTGTGAACTAGATCTAGTGACACCATAGCTTTCCAATTGGCCTTCTTTGTAAATTTGTTTCTTTTTTGGTTGCTTAGAAAAAAAATCACTTATTTTATTCGGGTGTCTAATGATAGGCATTCCAATCGCCATCTTCTTTCTTCATAATAAGCTCAATATTTCATTACTTAAATCCCTAAACCTGAGATTTCAAAGCCATTAATTACCATAATATACCAACGTTAAACATCGTGGTATATTAGGTTAGATCATAAGTGGAAACATGAAGTTCTTCACTATTGGTACTTTTGTTATCATCCTCCCTTGGTCATCAATAATCATCATTTGTTTATTTTGTAAGTTTATGTGAAATACTTTTTCCACTAATTTCCTAAGACTAAAGATGTTGGTCTTCATGTCAAGTACATATTAGAAATCAGAGAATAAATCTAAATTGTCTTTTTTTTACATAATCAGAATATCTCCACTTCCTTGGAAAAATATTATTGATAAATTGGAAAATGAAATATCTCCTCGAACCCTATCATTTAAATTTGTAACCAATTTCTTGTAACTTATCATGTGGTTTCTAGAAATAGATTCATGATACCACATACCATGATTCTGAGTAAATGATTGTTCCATTAAAACATGGGACTCACCAAAAGTATCCACTACTTTGATGATATGTGCATCTTCAATGTCATTATCCACAGGTTACTAACTCCAAAATTCATTGTTATAATGTCCATATTTTTTCCAATTATAGATTTGAAATTTTATTTTATTTGGTTAGTGATTATTGAATCCTCTACTTCTTTATTATCCTCATTCTTTTGGAGTATAGTTTTGATATCCACAACCTCTTCGATTTGGGATACATCCACCTCATTCTCCTCTTCTTAGATTAATTTAGTATCCATCGAATCCTTTACCTAATTTTTTTCAAAATGTCCCCCCTTTATCCAATTCAAATTTTTTGAGATACAATTTTTATTTTTAGGCATAATCTACTCTATTGGTATCACTTTGATGATACACCTTCAGTTTATGGGCTTATAGAGACTACACAAGATCTTCGACGGAGATCGTCTCTAGTTTTCTAGTTTCTTCCATGGAAACAACAATGTTATCAAATTTTGGATCTAAGGATCATAAAATTTTCTCACATACCCACATTTCAGTAATATTTTATACATTTCTTCATAGTCGGTTCCCCACAACTGTTACAAGAGTATGATACTCGACAATGGTTTTAGAAGATTTCATAAATAGGGATTCAAACTCACCTCATATAGATTTCAACTATATCTGCTTCACTTTATCGAAACCATTGCATTATTTTCAAATATTATCCCATATGTGCTTTTAATATTTTGATGAAGTGATTATTTTGAAATACGGTTCATCAAGGCCTTGATAAACGATGTATTTATCCTTATTTTCTTACTTTTGGTCTACTCGAAGAGTGGCCTTTTGAACATCCAAAATAGTAACATCCACTACTTTGGATCCTAACTTGGTGTATCCATCATACATGATGTCCATGAAAAATTGGGTGTTGAGGAGTACTCAAATTTGGATGCACCAATTATAGCAATTATTCTCCATTATCTTCAAGATCAATGTTCTACAATCCCATTCTACATAGATATTAAAAAATATTTTGATGGGAAAATGGCATATGCAGATATCCAAAATTGAGGAATACTTGTCTTTTTTCCTATTGAAGTGAAAACTATCAATTTTATTAGAATTTCATACTATAATGTTTTTGAATTTTGGGATAAATTTTTTTTCCAATAATAAAAATGAATGGAGGGAGAAAAAAAATTGAGTTGAAAATGGAAAGAGGTACAATAATGAGAAATAATAGCATAGGGAGAATTCTAGATCAAAATTGAGGTGATTTTTTAAAAAATAAAATAGATTTGGTGTGTAGGATTGATGGTGGGAGGAGATAGGTGTGATTGTGGGAGAAAACAAGAAAGGTTAAAAACATGTGATTGAAAACACTTTCCAAAAGTGGTATAGAATTTTGGGAAAAGAAAAAATTGCTTTTACACAATGTAAAATTTGTCCCTTTTAAAAAAATGGAACACTATTGGAAAAATTATACCAAAAAAATACCTAGATGAATTTATTATTGTCTTATTCCCTATCCTTTTTTGTAATTGATTAGAAGCAGATCTGATGGAACCCTCACACATAGGAAAGAAAACCTTCAAACCCTATGATTTAACTATTGTTTGATTATGCAGTATAAAATTCTAGAGAACATCATTGGAGGTGAGCACAATATGTTATAGAAAAAACACACTAGATTTAATTTCTTCATATTCAAATGATTATTACAGTAGATAAACACACCATTTTTGTAGGGATACAAATTTATATTAGAACAAGTGAAGGAAAACCAAAAAAAATCCACAAAATGGTGCAGTATGTGCCACCCATGTATCCAAAATTAGACACCTCAGGTATTCTAAGTTGAATTATCTAAGACTCCATCATAGCAGTGGATTTTTGGTGTCATCCAGGGAAAGGAAAGTTTAATATTAAAAAATTTATAGTTCTAGATATAGTTCTATAGTGTCAATAATGCGGGGATTTTTCTAGTCTCTAAGAAAACTACCCCTTCTAGTGCTTCCTTAGGCACTGACTAGCCACAACCGATCAGGTGATTGGGGATAGAAGATAATAAAAGTTCCAAGTCTAGTATTATATAACCGATTATTTTATTCACATTCCATGAAACTTCTAGTGGTTCCCTAGCTTCAATATCCATGGGCGAAGATGATGAGGAACTTATTTTTATACTTTGTAGATGGATACAGTGGGGTGGTACCATGAAGTTCTATTTTTTTAGAGTGATCTTTATGTGTGTATTCTTAGATTTTATCTCTAGGGAAAGCTTTCGTGGACACCAAAAAGTTGTTTCTCTTTTCCCTTAAGTAGAAATAGGGAGTAGATTCATTAATAATGAAGCTTATATATATTCATTTTTTATAAACACATAGATCCTTTTATTAATACCTAAAAATGGGTTGCCTTTTTCAACTCATATAAATAAATGTATTTTAATAATATATCTTAAGATAAATATCATCTATCATATCTTCTATTTTTTAAGGAAATAACAAAATTAATTTTGTGTTGAAGAAAATTCTACATCACTTTATGAATGCCTTTTTATAAAAATATTTCTATAGATTATTTTTATCAGAGACTAGTATAAGGAATTTTATTTTAGTAATTTTGTTACTGGTCTTTTATGTCACTTTTATTTTCCAATTTTTTAACCTATTTATTTATATAATGTATTAAAAATGATTGAATACATAAACTTGAAATGTTCTCAAAAATACACTTTTAGCATCCTTCTACCCTACTACCCACCATTCACCCCTTACCATCACTATCAATCCCACCACCACCAATCTACCACAACGCCCAGTGCCATTGCTCTATAGTCCACTCAATCTCATCATCTCACAATTGGGATTGAATTTACATCACTCTTACAAATTTAATATTAATAAGTGTTAACATTTTGATGTTTCCATGCTCAGCATCGTCTGGATAGTTGAATGTTTATCTATGTGTGATAATATTTATGAGAAATCAGTATCTTCCTTCAATTGTAATATCATTTCCACCAGCCCCACTATTAAACACTTTTTCCATAATCACTACCACATATTTGGATTTATCCAGTACTACCCTTTATCAATGCTAAAAAAATTCTAATAAAGGGGTTACTTTTCAGTGCTAAAAAAACAATGATAAAATGTTATTTAATCAGCGCTAAAAAGTGTTGATAAAATTACAGAATTATCAGTGTTATTTTTTAGAACTGATAAATGAACCTCCTTATCAATTCTTTTTTAGCACTAATAAAGGGTACATTTATCAGCACTTAGTGCTAATAAAATTAGGTCATTTATCAGCACTAAAATTATTGTTTTTAGCACTGATAAAAGGTGTATTTCATTAGAAATATGTATATATCATTAAAAATAAAATATTTATATATTTATATATTTATATTGAATTAATTTTAATATATTTTATAAAATATGATTTATATTATCAGAAATATGTAGTCACATTTAATATATGAGATATTTAATGTAAATTTGTTTATAAAATAATTAAAAAACTAATTTTAATTAAAAAAATTCCAATTATTATTCAGTAGTAGTCATTTAATAAAAATTTGAAGATAAAAAATCAATAAATTAATAAATTATCTAAAATAAGTTGAAAACAATACTCGAAATCTAAACAGCCATAACTTTTGATCTGAGTGTTTCTTTGAACTCTACCATATATAAAACTGAATATTGAGAAAATATTATTACACTATAGTAACCTAAGGGAACCCCATTCATAATTTTCTTAAGATAAAGAATGCCCAAAAGCCCTCCAAAACTGAGTTTTTTGTTGGTGTACCCTCTTTTTTTAACATTTGATGGAATTATGTCCTCGTTTAATGGAGTATTCTTATATTTTTGGTATCGACTCAATTTATTCTCAAGGATTACACACATATGGAAATTATGGCATTAAAAATTTATCATTTTTCATATTATACTATTATTTATAATTAAATATATACACATGTGTACATATTTGTATATATTTACACATAAAAATTTAATTTTATAAATAAATATGTAAACATATTTACAAATAAAATACCTTTCTAAATATATAAACCATATCTAAAAATAATAATATCCAATTTATATAAAAATGTATGAATATTTATATACCTATGCAATTCTTATATAATTTGTGTGTGTGTGGGTATATATATATATATATATATTATTTTGTGTTTCTATATTAAAAAACTAATTTATCATTTTTTTTGGTGGAGACTTAATTTATTTTCAAGGATTGCACACATATGATTCTTATAATGTTAAAATTTATCATTTTTCATATTATACTATTATTTATAATTAAATATATTCACGTGTATGAATATTTTTATATATTTACACATAAAAATTAATTTTATAAATAAATATGTAAACATATGTACATATAAAATATATTTCTTAATATATAATCCATATATAAAAATAATAATATCCATTTTATTTAAAAAAATGTATAAATATTTATATTAATATACAATGTTAATATAACATATATATATATATATATATATATTTGTGAGTGTTTCTATTAACAAACTGATATATATATATATAGTCTAATATATGTATATAAATATTAATACATAATACATGTAAATAAATAGAAATATTTATATTTACATTTATAGATACACACATAAATATATAATATATATAATTGTATGTATGTTGTATATATTTCTATATTTATTTATTTATTTATTTATAAACACATGTACACACAAAACATATTTATATATGTATTGAAAAATAATTATATAAATACCTATTAATATAAGAATAAATATATGGATATAAAAATATAACTTAATATATATATATATATGTATTTATTTATTTATTTAAAATAAATAGATATCTCATAAAATAGAGAACAAAGCAGCCTAGAGAAATTGTAAAGGTGTAGGCATGTGAGGGTGAGGTCTCAGGTTCGAATCCAAGGGGAGTTACACACGGTTGTGGGAATCAGTGAAGTGATGATAAAGGGATAAAGGAGGGCTAGAAAAGTGCCGATAAAAGAGTGGGGTAAGTGTCAAACACTAATTAAGGTAGGGGTGTCCTCCCTACCGAATATGACCCCTATTTAAAAAATAGCTTTTAAAAGTATTTTTATAAGTGCTGATAAAGGGTGTCATTATCAGTGCTTGTTTTATCACTAACAAAAATTAACACCTTTTAATGAACCTTAGATAAAAACCCATTTTTTAGCACTGATAAAGGATTTTTTATAACTTTTAAAAGTAATTTTTGTAGTAGTGAAGAATCCTCTTTCAATTAGAAAAACCGCTTATTTTTTATTCCTTTTTACCTTTCAATAATTATATAAACTCCCATGTTTCATTGTTTTTAAATGAATCAATCACATTATCCATTTTTAAATTTAACTATTTGGCATCATTAATTTTTTTCACTTCTTTTAAACATTCTTATTCTCCTACACCCATTAAGAGTCTAAAGTTTATATCATCCCCAAATCTTTGTACTAGTCTTCTAATTCTAGTTGATCTCTCCAACTATGTTGGATACCCTATAATGCAGGGCTCATCTTTGACTTTAGGAACCTAAACCTCTACTACCCCCAATCAAGCTCTAGCCAACCTTGAACTTTATGGTGCTTATTTCTGTAACATCCCTGAAATTTCAAAGTGAATAATAAATGAATTGTAATTTCAATAAATTAAATACATATTATAAAACTAAGTGATTTTATCGAAATGAAATTTTTTAATTTTGATTTGTTTTATTTTTAAAATATGTCACTTTTTTTAAAACATGATTAATAAAAATTAATTATGCTTTTATGAAAAATATATTTTTCAAATCATATTAAGTAACTTATTAATTTCAAAAGAATATTTCATTTTAAAATTCAAAATTATAAACATATAAAATATTTGATTAAAAACATGTTATTATTATGAAGTTAATATAAATAAATAGGAATACATGTCATAATTAAAATTAATAAAAAAATATTTTAATAAAAAAAATTTGAAATGAATGTTATTGATAAACACTAAGTGTTGTATATAAATTGACATATAAATATTAAAACATGGTATTTTATGAATATTTATAATATATTATTTTAATGAAAATAATTAAAATTTTAATGGTAATACATAGAGACATATTAAATAATAAAAACATGTGTTTTATTAAAATATTTTTTATAAAAATTATAAACTGTAAATATATTAACTAATATAATAATGATAATATATATTCTGGAATTATGAATTTAATTATTTAAAATATGGATTTTGTTTTTAATAAATAGAATTAATATTATTTTTTTAACCAATATATAAACTATAATAATAACAAGAAGAAGCATTTAAAAAATGAAAATAAAAGAATTTTGTATATGGGTTAAAAAAATGAGATGCGTGCTCTGAAATTGGGTTCTGATTTTGGGGAACACGAGGGCTTTGAGCTAAGCCACTTCTTCAGGAGAGCTCAAACATATAGAGGTTATGAGCCTTCAAGTTATGTATGATGGAGGTCTTTGGGTAGTGAGAGTCAAGCAATTCATGGGTGAATCGATCACCAACAAGGAGTCCTATAAATGATCGACCACTGATGAGGGTTTCTAAAGGCCGAGCAGTGTCACATTTTGATCGCGATATCAATGGTAGGGTCAAAATCCAGATCTGAGGTTTCCAATCACAGATCTACTTCTCTCTACTTCAACCTAATTGAGGTAGGTATTTGTTTTATTTTCTAGAAGTTGAATCCAATTGTAATTATTTTCTATGGGTTGTTTTGTTGGGAAAGTGTGTTGTCTGTTTCTTTACATTCTTCTCCCAATAACCATGTGCAATTCATTTTTATTGTAATGTGGATCAATTTTATCAATTTACAATCATCATTTTATCTATAGAAATTATTTGGTTATATTATATTTTTTTGGTCATTGTTTTGTACTATTTCTATGATTATATTCTTTGGATAAATATAATATAGTGAATATATGAATATACAAAAGATATATTCTATGTCAATTTCCTTAGATTATATTGAAATCCCGTTTTTACACTAGTTTTATTTGACATTCCTTGTTGTGTTTATTTTAAAATGTTGTTTCTATCAACATATTATGCTTATTTTTCTTCAGATGAATCAATTACACAAAAGGTATGAATATAAAAATAATATATTCCATTCGGTTTCCAAAACTTGTTCCACAAGATGATCTATATAATAAATTAACCAATTTTTATATA
This sequence comes from Viscum album, assembly GCA_963277665.1. NCBI lineage: Eukaryota > Viridiplantae > Streptophyta > Magnoliopsida > Santalales > Viscaceae > Viscum > Viscum album. Next base: position 1,144,821,288 of record OY728121.1, on the reverse strand, counting down.
TTTTTATTACTTTATAAATAGTATAGTGAGTGGTTATAAAATCCTTCTACTAGAGTGAAAATAGAAAAAAAAATGGGCAAACCTATTTTTTGAAGTCTAGAGAGAAAGGATTCCAAAGAAACAATTAAACATCAATTTTTTGGAAAAGTAAAGTGAGGGTGATACCATATTTATTTATTTTCAATTATGGTTTTTGATTTTCAAATTAGTATGGTCGGTGTTTATTTTACATTTTTTGTGATATTATTCTTAATGAAACTTGATTTTATTAATAAAAATTTAATTCTAATGTTTTTATTTTGACAAATATATTTCTTAAGTATTTTTAATTTTGTAAGAGATTATAATTTACCCAAATCATGTCTTATTTTAGAATTCATATTAAATCTATTGAAACTGATATTTTTATTATTTAATTTATAATATATGGTTTTATAAGGGATATATATATATATAAAAATTTTTGTTTGAATTTGATTTCAATATGCTTATATGTTACAAATTCCATGTTATATATATATATATAATTTTTTTATTAGAACATATTTATTTATTTTTATAAGTTCATAAATATTCATTAATAAATTATTGATTATTATTTACGTAATTAAAAACATGTATTATTTATTTCAAAAAATAAAGGTTAAGAATTCCAAAATTTTATGAAATAAAATTCATGTCATATTCATGTCATTCAGAAATCATGATTATGGTCATACATCATTGATTTTCTATGACATTTCACGCATTATTATATGTAAACATATTTGTATATACATGTAAGCATGTGGACTGAATAAATTTTTTAATTTATCATAACTAGCTACAAAAATGGATTTTTATGAGATTATGAATGAAAGTTTAAGTACATGGATGTTAATTAATCTTCCATTTAAATATTAAAAGTATAAGTATCAAGAGATTTGGTTATTACATGTCTAACAATAAATTTTCCATGAAGGTTTATACTTATACATTAATTTATAAATATAAGTGTATCACCATTTAATGCTTATATATGTTTTTAAAATAAAAATCCATTGTAATATGTATATACCTAAGTAAGGAAATATGAAAAGGTTTTATAAAATATTTGAACTTGGATATTGTAAACATGAAATGGAGGAGGAGTAAACTAGTCCCTTTAGAAAGTGGATAGGCATAGACAACCTTTACTGTTTCAAGTGGTCTTATGGTTTTGTTTTCTGGAGCTTTCTTAATGTTATCCAAAAAATAACTAGATTAGTTTTAAATCATTTTTAAACTATAATTATTTTTAAATAATTATAATATTTTATAAAGTTATTTTTAAAAAGTTATTCTCACTAGATTTTGAGAAAACCCCTTACTGGGAAAATTAATGGTCATCTTATTTTTAAAATTTCTTTTAATAGGTTAAGTATTATTTCCTTGAAGAGGCAGTTCACCTGAATTATTTTAGTTTAATTTATTTTATTTTTTAATGATTTCATAAGTTTTATGTAATGTATATGATTATCCCAAACTGATACTAGAAAAGTTCCTAGTATATAATAACTTTTTCGTTTTGTTTAGTTTCTTTTATAAAAAAATACGCAGAGAATTTATATGAGTTGAACCCAGAAGCGAGGTTTTAGGTCTTTACAGTTGGAATTAGAGCAACGATCTAGACAACTTTGGAGATTAGATATTGTATAAGCGATAGAGACTAGAAGTTTGTCAGTTCTAGTTTCTCTTAATTTAGAAGAATGAAATTCATAATTTTATTTAGTTTGACGAATGAATGGTGAGGACACAATTCTTTTAAGGGGGAGAATATGACATCCCATAAATTTCAAGTTTAAAAATTAATAAATTAAATACATTTTATAAAAATAAGTGATTTTATAAAAATGAAATTTTTTAATTTTTATTTGTTTTATTTTTCAAAGATATCACTTTTTAAAAATAAAAGATTAAAAATTAATTATTCTTGTATGAAAAATATATTTTTCAAATCTTATTAAATAAACTATTAATTTCAAAAAAAACTATTTGATTTTAATTTTCAAATATATAAACAAATATCACTGTTTTTTATAAATTTGGTATTATTATTAAGTTAATCTAAATAAATAGGAATACATGTCATAATTAAAAGGAGTAAAAAATATGTTTTAATAAAAAAAATTTTGAAATGATTTTTATTAACAAACACTAATTGTTGTATATAAATTGACTTATAAATATTAAAACATGATATTTTAAAAAAAATTGTAACATATTATTTTATTGAAAATAATTAAAATTTTAAAGGTAATATATATACATATAATAAATAATAAAAACATGTGTTTTATTAAAATTTGTTTTATAAAATATGTAAACTATGAATCTATTAACTAATAGAATTATGATAAATAAATATTTTGGGATAATGAGTATAATTATTTATAATCTGGATTATGTTTTGAATAAACAGAATTAATATTATTTTTTAACCATTATGTAAACTATAATAATAATAATAATAATAAAGAGTGTTTTAAAATGAAATGAAATGAAATTAGTATATGGTTTAAAATGGGATACACGCTGTAAAATTGGGTTTTGATTTTGGGGAACCTGAGGTCTTTGAGGTGATCCACTTCATTGAGAGACCTCAAACACAGAGATACCAAGATCCTTCAAGTCATGCCTAATGTAGGTCTCCGATAAGTGAGAGTCGAGTCGTGCATGGGTGAATCAATCGTCAGTGAGGAGTCCTAGAAATGATTGACTATAGGCAAGGGTTTCTGAAGGCTGAGCAGTGTTGGGATTCAACTGTAATACCAATGGGAGGATCAAAATCAAGATTCAAGGTTTTCAATCACTAATATATTTCGATATACTTCAACCTAATCAAGGAAGGTCTCTGTTTTACATTCTAAATGTCAAATCTTATTGTCACTCTTTTCTGTGGGTTATTTGTTCATGAAAGTGTGTTGTCTCTTTCATGATTTTCTTCTACCAATCGCTATTTGTAATTCATTTTCATTGTTATGTGGATTGATTTTATCAATTTATAGTTTTCCTTTTTATCTATAGACATTATTTGGTTATTTAATATTGTTTGGGTAATTATTTTGAACCATTTTTTGATGATTTTATTAGGATAAATAGACTACATTTAACATATGAATATACAAAAGATATATTCTTTGTCAATTTTCTCAACATGAATTGAAAGCTTGTTTGTGTACTAGTTTCAACTATCCTTGTTGTGTTAATTTTAAATAGATGTTTCATTCAACATATAATGTTGATGTTTTGTTGGAAAATCGATTACACCAAATGTATGAATATATAAATTTTAGATTACATTCTTTTTCCAAAACTTGTGTAATACCCCAGAATTCCATGTAAAATTTTTGAAAATTAAATGGGATTATTTCATGACCAAGCTCTGAGATGACACGTGATTCTGAGGCATGGAGTGATCAGAATGAATTTTTAAACTATTTTTAATGTTCATTAAATAATCATGCGATCAGTTTTTTTCTAACTTTTAAATCAGTGCTCGGATCAAAAATGTGATGGCGTTGTTGAACTCAGAGCATTGGGATTTTCTTTGGAAGGGCCTAACATTGAACGGTGTGGGTCGATCGAAAAAGATATTTTTCATGACTTTGAGAAGAAAAATAAAATAACTTAAAACTGTTATTTTATTATTTCTCTTCATTGTTACGCAGTGACTCATTTGCACTGCGAAGCAGTGATGAGGCGATGTTTAATCCATTAATGAAACTCATTAATGAATTAGTGTGGTGACGCTGCAATACACAGCACGTCTTCCTTCTTTAATTAAACCGGAATTGAGGGTTGACAAACAACCCTGGAATTCCTATGATGAATGAAGAAGGAAACCTCTCCAATGATGAACACTGGTGAATCTGAAAGTGGAGATGACACCCTTAGAGAGAAAATTTGAGACCAGAGATCAACGGACGACAACGGATGATCATCCTTGATCAAAATCCTTTTCCCAGGTAGGGGTTTAAATCTGAGTGATTTTTCCCCCTATTCTTCCCTTCTAATTGAAGAACGCATAACAAGACGCTAATGAGTTGATCCGTAGGTGTATTCTTCTTGTGATATTGGGAAATATTATTACAGGTTTGAAATTAGGAATTAAATCTTTGTGATTTGAATTAAGCTTTGTGATCCCACTGACAAAAACAATTCTAGGTTGACACAAACAAAGGTCGGTTTGTTCATTGGGTGTTCTTTATGATCCCCTCTCTCTCTCCTTTTTCTTTGTCGATGGGCCCATGAGGTCACGTTGGGTCTTTTCTGGGGGGATTCCAAATAATTTCGGACCCCCAAAGCGATGGAAAAATGGTGAGTAGTATGTGACAGTGATATTGGCACCCCAAGATACCCAAAAACACAGAAGAAATAGAAAACAGACCATCAGAGCGAGTATGGTGGCCCACGGAGGAGACCACTGGCAGAGGCCCGTGGTGGTGGCTGCAGGTGAGAGGCAGTGCACCCCAGTGGCGCTTCAAGGTGGTGCAGGATACAACCAATATGGGTCATGGTGGTGCAAGGGGTGGTGTCAGTCGGGAGTCATGTGGGTTCGAGCAGCCTGTGGGGTGGGCCGCGGAGTGCACTGGACTGCGTACGGATGGGAGGTTTTCGGCCTCAGATGGACACGTGGCTGTACAAACAGGATTCCAGTGCAGCGTCCAGGCTAGACCCAAGTCGGTCCACTGATGTGGTCTAGCCCAATGGAGTGAACTAGGCGGCTGGGCAGCCTGATATGGAGGAGAACCTTCCTGCCATGCGAGCAAGGCCGGAAAGGAAAATGGGTTGTTGTGCAGCTTGGATTGAAAAATATTGGTCTGACTAAGTCATATTGGACTAAATAATTTGAACTGGGTCACTGGATGACTCGGCGGGCTAGACCCACGGCCGAACTGGGTCGGGTCCAGCAAGTTCCAATGGGCCTGGCCACCAGAGCTGGTTGGACCAGACCCAACCGGGTCAGGTCGGGTTAGTCAAACCAGGACGGGTCATGCAGGACCCTCGGGCCGGGTTGGTCAGGTTGATCCGACCAAGTTAGACTGGGCCCAGCTACAACTGATCCCTGTTTACTAAAACGCTAATATCTTTTAGATCGGGCATCTGATTGATGTGACCTCTACGAAGTTAGGACCCTTGAAAAGAGACAGTCCTTTGGGTATACACTAAGTGAGTTTTCATGGTATTCGAGATATGACTGATGGGTTAAGAATTAGATTCTCCTAGAATCAAGCGCACTAGAGAGCAGGAATCCTATTTCTGGATATAACATGAAGGACATGAGGAGCGGGACCTTGGTGGCCCAGTAGCATAGAAAACCTCGGTGGTCCAGCAGCCGAGCTGATCTAGGTGCTCTAATAGGTGAGGGGACCTCGGTGGTCCAATAGTTGAGTGGACCTTAGTGTTCTAATAGCCGAGAAGATCTTAGTGGTCTCGTTGCTGAGTGGACCTTAGTTTTCTAGTATCTCAACAAACCTCAGTGGTCCAGTAGTCGAGCAAACCTCAGTGGTCTAGTAGATTAGCGGACCTCAGTGGTCGAGTAACTGAGCGGACCTCAATGGTCTAGTAGCTATGTAGACCTCAGTGGTCTAGTAGCCCAGCAGACCTCAGTGGTCCAACATATAAGCAGACCTCAGTGGTCCAATAGCCCAACGAACCTCAGTAACTCATCAGGGATGATTCCCTTAGTAGTACAAGATGATTCATCTTTATGACTGATAATCTTACTTTCTATACTTTGATTTATGCCTAGTTTTAGTTGTCTTTTCATTTTGGTCTTACTTTGTGATCTTTACTTTGTGTATTGGGGTCCCTAATGAGTATTTTTTTACTCAACCCTACATGGGCTACGCATGCATGTGTCATGTCTTTTGTAGGTGATTGATGCTTTGGCAGAGACATCGGTGGTCTAGTACCAGGTTTTTCTCAGTGAGATGGGATAGACGAGTATACTTCTATGGCTATAGGAATCTACCCTTCAGGTAGGGTCTTGATTGGACGGACCATGGCAGTTGTACTTTCCTTTGAGTTTTTAGGCTAGTATTCTGGCCCCATTGTACTTTTAGTTAGTATTGTACTCTCAGTAGCTATCTCAGTGATAGTTTTTGTTTAATTTGTGTTTACATTCCACATTTTTTAGATTTGTTCATGTTTACAGGTTTAAAGGAAACACCTTCCCTTTTTTGGGATATGCCTACTCGGTGCTAGTCTTCATCCCATGGCCTATGGAAGGTGGGCTTGGGGTAGTCACGGCAGGAGCCATGAGGTATATGTCATGACAGTTTGTTCCACAAGCTGGTTTGCAGAAGAAATTAACCGATTGTTTATATGTTTTTATCACTTTATAAATAGTATAGTATATAGTTATAAAAGCCTTATACTAGCATGAAAATGTAAAAAATGGGAAAACCTATTTTTTGGAGTCTAGAGAGAAAGAAGTCTGAAGCGACATTTAAACTTCAATTTTTCTACAAATTCAGGAAAGGGTGATACTATATTTATTTATTTTCAATAATGTTTTTCAATTTTCAAATTAATATGGGTTATATTTATTTTAATTTTTCATGATATTCTTCGTAATGAAACTTTATTTTATTATGAAAAATTTAATATTAATGATTTTATTTTGAAAAATATATTTCATTATTATTTTAATTTTGTAAGATATTTCCACTTACCAAAATCATGTTTTATTTTAGAATTCATGTTAAATCTTCTGCAACATATATTTTTGTTATTCAAATTATAATATATGGTTTTTTAAGGTATATATATATATATATATATCAGAGTTTTTGTTTGAATTTCATTTCATTCTACTTATATATTATAGATTCCAGGTTTTATATATATATATATATATATATTTACAAATATATAAGCATTGTTATAATTTCATAACTATTAATTAATATATTATTTATTATTACTTATATAAGTAAAAAACATGTATTATTTATTTAAGAAAATAAAGGTTAAGAACTCCAAAAAATATGAAATTAAATTCATGTCATATGCATGTCATTCATAAATCATTATTATGGTGATACATCATTTATTTTCCCTTTCAATTCATACATTAATATAATTAAATATATAAGTATATACATTTAAGCTTGTTCATTAAATAAACTATTTCATTTATCAGAACGACCTACAAAAATGGATTTTTATGAGATTATGAATGAAAATTTAAGTTCATGGATGTTAATTAACCTTCCATATAAATATAAAAAGTCTAAGTATCAAGATATTTGGTTGTTCCCAATATGATAAGTAATTTTACATAAAGGTTTATAATTATAAATTTATATATAAATCTAAGTGTATGTTTATTTTATGATTTTCTATGTTTTTAAAACAAAAACTCTAGTGTAAAACATATATACATAAGTAAGGAAAGATGAAAAGTTTTTTATAAAATATTGGGCCATGGACATTGTAAATAAGAAATGGAATGGGGAGGGAACCCATTCCAAAATATAGTTGGTAGTCCCAGATAGAATTCAATGTTTCAAGTGTCCTCATGGTTTTGTTTTTAGGATCTTTCTTAATGTTTTCTAAAAAAACACTGGATTAGTTTTAAATCATTTTCAAAGTATAATTTCTTTCCAAGAATTATAATATTTTATAAAGATATTTTTACAAAGGTATTTTCACTGGCCTTTTAAAAAACTCCATACTGGGAAAATTAATGCTCACCCTATTTTTTAAATTTATTTTCACAGGTTGAGTAAAATGTATTTAAGGAGGCAGCACACAATAAGCCTTTTTGTTTAATTTATTTTATTTTGTATAATTTTGTAAAGTTATAATGAATGTATCTAATTTTCCAAAACCAAGGCCAAAAAATTTTATAGTATGAAATAAATTTTGTTTTTTTGTTCATTTTCTTTTATAAAAAAATATAAACAGCATTTATATGTGCTCAACCAGGAAGCGCGGGTTCAGTTCCTTATAATTTCGATGGTCACCCCACTAGAATCTCAATGCTTTTATCTAAGTTCACTAGATTTTCTAGACTTATGGTTTCCTTAATTAGGTCAAATTGTTATTAGATAGTTGATTTATTTCTTTCAACTTCTTTCTCCACCAAGTTCCAGTCCTTCCATAGAATCCCTTCATTCAAGGGAACATCTTGTCTTAGGATGACTTGTATATTTTTTTCATCCCATAGTAGATATCAGAATTCTCATCACCATACCTAGTGAAGAAACAAACTTTAGACATAACCTAAAGTTTTCCCATATCCTAATCATCCACATAAATCAATTTCATGCTACAACGACTCAATGTATTCCACCTTCTAGTCATTTTATAGATCATATCCCCCACAAAATTGCATATACGACTACTAATGTTGTACTTATCTTGACTATATATTCCACTATATTGATAGCTTTAACCCAAATTACCTTTTATATTCTATAGTGAAACCTCTTACTCCAAGAATTCTCTATCAATATTTGCTTCATTCATTCCAAACATATTTTCTATTGTGAAGTTCATGTAACCATCATTTCAAGCCTTATCCCCTTCGTATAAATGTTCTCAAAGTTTTATTCAGTATAGTCACCATTATTTTTTGTAAGAAGACACTTATAATTCCCATCACACACTCTTTATTCAAAATCATTACATTGGGTGAAAACCTAAAATACAACAAAAATATACTTTAAAAATTAAATAAAAACATTCTGATTAATATCATCAAGAATGGTTACAAAGTAGAGGGAACTACAGTGATATTTAATAGGTGAAATTCCCCATACATTAGAATATGTATGTTCTAACATCTATATTCTAGGATTCCATCTATCTAAATTAATGTAAACACTTATCTCCCTTAATAGAAAAAAGCTTTTACATCATCCTATTTTTATGTGATAAAGATTCAATATTCCCTTTACTATTAGAATATTAATTTTCTTCTCACTACAGTGGATAAGCATATAATTCCAAACATATAGATCTTCCAATAAATAAATTTGGTCTAATTTAATTGTGTATGTGATTTTGGTCAAATAAGTAGTTCCATCTTTTACACTAGTTCTTACTATAACCAATAATCAATGGGAAACTTCCCATTCATATAGTCAAAACCAAGTAAACAATCTAATATTTTCTTGAATATTTAGGAAAATAATACATGAATATTTTATATAAGAAATGAATCAATTTCAAATCACTCTAACATAGGATATGGTAGGTATGGATCAAAGTCTGTGTTTTCAATATAAAAGTGTCATTTTTGTTAAAATGCATGTTACATTTTTAAAACTAAAAAAATGAGTTAATATTGCTTTCAAAAAATATAAAAATTATTCTTTTCTCATTTTCTATGTTTATAAATATATTTCCTATCAATATGACACACAATGTGGCCGGTATGACTCAAAGTGCAGGTTTTCACATTAAAAAATTGTCATTTTACTCAAAAACATATGTCACATAGCTAAAACTGAGAAAATGAGCTTGGATTCTCTATATGATTTATAAAAATAGTCCATAATTCATTTTCTATGTGTATTAATAAAATACATGTCAATCCGAAATATAATGTGGTTAATATGACTTAAAGTGAGTGTTTTCACATTAAAAGTGTAATTTTACTCTAAAACATGCATCATATAGATAAAACTGAGTAAATGAGATTATATTATATTAAAACTTTATTAAAAAGATTCATAATTCATTTTTGGTGTATAATAATTTAACTCACACCAATTTGACCTATGATGTGGCCATTATGACTCAAAGTATGTGTTCTTAATATAAAAGTTCCATTTTAGTCTAAAACACACATCACATTGTCAAAACCTAGAAAATTATGTAGAATTATTTTCAAAATATAGTAAAATGATCCATATTTCATTTTTATGTGTTTTAATTTACCACACACCAATGAGACACACAATGTGGTTGGTATGAATCAAAGTACGTCATTTCACATTAAAAGGTTTCATTTTACTCTAAATCACACATCACATAGAAAAAAATAATAAAACAAGATCTGGTTGTCTTTATAATTTATACAAAAGTTCCATAATTAATTTTTGAAGTGTATGAATCAACTTTATGTCAATCCAACACACAATGTTCCCAGTAGGACTCTTATTGCGTTTTCATGATAAAAAATGTCATTTTTGTGTAAAACATGATTCACATAGACAAAAACAATAAAAAAGATTTCTTATTATCTTAATTAGTTATTAAAACAATACATAATTAATTTCTTATGTGTAGGGATCGAACCCATGTCAACCTGACACACAATGTGGCCGGTAAGACTCAAAATGTATGTTTTCACATTAAAAGTATAATTTTACTCTAAGAATGTGTCACATAGCCAAAAATGAGTAAAATATCTCATATTGTATTTAAAATTTATGAAAATGAAACATAAATAATTTTTTGTGTTTAGTAATCAACCACGCATCAATCTGACACACAATATGGCCGGTATGACTCAAAGTTCATGTTTTCAATATAAAAGTTTCATTTTTTTTTCAAAGAGAATCACATTTTTAAAAATAATCCAATGAGATCATATTATTTTCAAACATTTTAAAAGAAATTATAATTCTTTTATGAGTTGTACGAATATATAATATATCAATCTGACACACAATGTGACTGGTATGTCTCAAATTGTGTGTTTTTACATTTAAAAAGTTTTAATTTACTCTAAAAAATGTGTCACATTTCCAAAACCAAGAAAAAATTCTTGGGTTATCTTGATAATTTAGTAAAATTATCCAAAATTCATTTTTGATGTATAGTAATTAACCTAACACCAATCGTACACATGATATTCCGGGTAGGACTCCAGGTGCGTGTTCATAATAAAAAATGTCATTTTAGTCTAAAATGTGATTCACATAGCCAAAACCAATAAAATATTATCATATTATCTTGATAAACTAATAAAATGTATCATAATTCATTTTTTATGTTTAGGAATTTATCACACATCAATATGACACACAATGTGGTCGGTATGACTCAAAGTATGTGTTTTCATATTAAAAGTGCCATTTTACTCTAAAACATGCAACACATAGACAAAATAGATCAAACAATATAATATTTTCTTAATACTTTAAGAAAAAAATCCATATTTCATTTTAGATGTGTATGAATCAACCATGTGTTATTCCCACACATGATGTTTGGGGTATGACTCAAAGTGAATGTTTTCACTTTAAAAGTATCATTTTACTATAAAACACACATCACTTCATAAAAAATGAGTAAACAAAATCATATTGTGTTGATAATTTAGGAAAATGATCTATAATTCATTTATGATGTGTAATAATCGACCACAGATTAATCTGACACATGATGTTTCCAGTATGACTCAAAGTACGTGTTTTCATTATAAAAGTGTCATTTTAGTCTAAAACATGTGTCACATAGCCAAAACTGAGCAAAATAGATCTAATTATATTTAATATTTATTTAAATGATACATAATTTATTTTGGTGTGTAGTAATTGATCAAATGAAAATATGACACACAATGTGGCCGGTATGACTCAAAGTGCATGTTTTCAATATAAGTGTTAACGAAGTCCCCTATTTGAAGGCGTGAACCACATTAACATATAGTTTTCAAGATGTAATAACTAATAATATAATTAAGCATATCAATAAATTAAAATTAAAAATAACTAATTAATATAATTATCAAATAAAAATATAACTAATAATCTATTTAATAATTTAAAATGTAATTAAAATATTAGTAATTAATGATATAATTATTAAAAACAATTTATGTAATTAATATAATTAATAATTTTTCATATCATTAATATACTAAGTAATTAACAATATAATTTTTCATGTTTGAATTAAATAAAATTAAGATTATAATTTGTTTATTTTTTAGGTATTATTACTAAAATAAACATTGAATTTATTGTATGGGCACGATTTTGTACAGAGGTTGATCATTGGAAAAAACATACTATAACAATTTAATGTATATAGAGTTTTAATTTTTTTATTAATTAAAAATAAGCATAAGTATAAATATTTTGAATGAAATTTTTTAATGTATATTTTGAATTGAAATGATGGTGCAATGTAATATTTGTATTCTAATTTGGTTTTCGGTAATATTTGTATATCGATGCCATTATTCTTCCTAATTTGGTTTTCTATTAGGGTTTTTTTATGGTGGAAACTTTATATTAGCTGATATGGCCTTTATCAACACTAAAAAATAATTGATAAAGTATGCCTTTATCAACACTAGAACAAAGGACTGATAAAGTCTGCACACTTTCAAGGTCACTTAGAATATCATGACTTTTTAGCACAAACAAATTCCATTTTTTTCTAGCACTAATAAAGGTGGTTTCTATAGTAGTTCATGGTAAGAAACATGTGAAGTATTATATTGAAATATATAGAAACCATTATAAAATTCCCAAACAATATCTCTCTTTTTGATTATTTCAAAACACAAATGAGTTTCCAATAAAATCTCCCAGTAATTGAAATGATAAAAAAGGTAAGATCTTTAAGTGTATATCATGAAAAAATTAAATGAAAAATTAATATAAAGTAAGTGAAGTAAAAAAATGTCATTTTAATTATAAAAATTAAACTTATTCTCTCTATATATAAAACAATTGTAGTTAGGGTCTTACCTGAGTGATAAAGCCACCTAACAATATTTTAGGAAATCTTGGTGTAAATCTAGGTGGTAACAATTTTCATGGAACTATAGAAGTACTGTAGCACTGTAGTAGTGCAGATACTAGAGCAGGTAATGTAGTGGTGTCCTATAATATTATTATTTCCCATCACAAATGGGTTGTTGGGCCACTAAAATGGGCATCCATGCCGCGAATCCTCAAAGACATCAAATCTTGGGCCTTGGAACTATGTATTAGAAGAAGCTTTTGACTGGTAGAGTGAAAGATGGTGACAGGTTGGCCACCAATGAAAATGGATGTAGAATAGCCATCAAAGAGGAAATCAGTCACTAAAATCAGTGAACAATTATCAGAGCACACATTAGGATGAAGTCCACATGTAATTCAATAGAAGTCAATGATAGATGGTTTCAAACAATAATTTAGGGTGACTGGTCTGGTATAGGTTGTCAACAAAATTAAGGGTGGGTTGTTTCAATTTGGTGTAGTTAGGCCACTTCTCAAGGCTTTTTTTCCTCTAATCCTTTAGTAAATGTTATCTAGGTATTTTGTGTTATATTAGAATACCCACCCACCCCAATTAAAAAGAAGTATTATCTATAAAATGATATAAAAATATTATTTGAGTCATATATTAATAACTATGGGACAATGAGAAAAACAAACTCTCACTAATTTGTATATAAAAGGATTTAAACTATCATGCTTGATAGTAAATCACAAAATTTTAAAAAAAAATTGTGTAATTAATAAAGTAAATGATAAAAAATAAATATATCTCCCGCTTGAACTATGAAAACTTATTTAGTCTAAATTAGAATTTACATTAGGGTTAAGTGGTAAATAACGCTCACCCTTAATCTAGACTCTTCCTTCTGAAATAAGAATATGACAGTACGTGATCCTTCTTTGGTGAACCCCCCATGTATAAAACATTTACTACAAAGAACAAAAAAATTGGATAAATATATTGAATAAATTCATAAAGATATAAGATGTATTAAAATAAAAATAACATTTGAACACCCTATGGCATACCATTAAATGAAACAATAAAAGGTATGAATGATTTCCAACCTGAAACACTTTACCTAGTAATTATGACTAGCATTGGCTAATAGGATTTATTATAACATATTTATAGACCCAAACCATATAAGTGTTGGGATTACTTTCATTAAATGAGGACTTAGTTGTAAATTCTTTCTTATAACTAATGTACTATGTAAATATTAATGAATAGTTAGATATATAATATCCAAATAATCAACATATAAATCTATTAATAGTAGAAATTATTATAGTTTTACCTTCCACAAAGTAATTATTATATAACATAGGATATTTCCTAGTGTGTCCAATATAATTTCTCTTCATTTTCATCATTTTAGTGACATTATTTTATTAAAACATTCCCTTCAATTGATGAACTTGTCAAGTGATTCATTCAACCTCTCTATTTCAGCTTTTAGTTTCTCATTCTCTTTTTTAACATCTTCAAAATCATCACAAACCATATCCTTCGTTGGGGAATCGATATTCATTATCTTATCCTTCACTTACATTAGAATTTAAATCTCACTAAACAGAAACTTATGAGTCTTTTAAATATTCTTTTAAATTTCAGTGTCATTCATAAGCTCACTATATAAATTATCACACACAACTTTAAATTATTAAACATTAGTATTATGATTATAAAATCCAATAAAATCAAGTGATATGTAAGATATAGTTTATCATTCCTTTAAAGTTTATGGGATTATTTTTAAAATGTTCTTTATGATTAGATAATATATATCTAAATATACCATGGCCTTCTTCTTCTTCCATCATATAATTATGTTCATTTTTCATGAAAACCATTAAATCTTATTTCACAAAAAGATCATCATGAAAATGAATATTTTCTTGGCCTTATTCTATTATTATTAACCCAAATAAGGGATGGTCACTCATTGCACCATTGTTCACTCCGTATAACATTTATTTTACATTGAAAACTAGTTTAATAAATCATAATACTTAAAATGGATAATTTCTCAAGAATGACAACCAATTTCATCAGGTGACTCTATTGGTCAGAGTAGGATACTCAATAGGGGTTGAATTGAGTTTATATAAAATTCATATCTAAATTAATTATTTAAAAGCCCTCGAATTTAAAATCAAATACATCCTAGTTAACCAAATTATGAAGTTTATAAATGTTTGGATCTTTTCAAATATTTCTCAAATATTTTTTAGTTCCCAAATAAAAACATACGGATTATTATTTCAAATTTTTAAATCAATCTACTAAATCAAATTATAATATAAAAACTATATAATATTAATTATAAAAGTAAATTAAAGTTTTATGATTTAAATAAAATAGTGAAAATAAAACTTTTAAAAGATTAAATGGATTAAAGAAAGAGTTTCAGTCTCAAGCTGAGACTTAGTCCTCTCCACTTGGTGATAACCTTTCATCAAGAAATTATATAAATAAACTCTTATCCACACCCAGGATTGGGGTACACAATAGAATACATAGCTATCTAGGACAATAAGTCCTCTTCCATAGTTTTTTATGGGATTTTAAATTAAAATAGTTCATTCAGGGACCTCTTCCACTATTATTCATGGGAGTGTAAGGTTTAAAAAGATAAGTTGGTGAAGATATCAAAGTATCTTCTAGTTTTCCACAGGAAACAGTGTGTGTTTATAAAACAGAGACACACATTGACTACTTTAAATATAAAACTATTCACAAATAGGGCATAAATTAAATATAATGGTGTTAGAAGGCTCTGGTGATGTTCTTTATAGCTTCTGGGATCCTTAAAGATGGTAGAAGTGAAGCTTGAGTCAACTTCTAGAAACAAGAAGCAAAATAGAGTGTCATGAGTGCTTCTGTCTTCTTTTTCCATTGAGGTGTATGACTTGGTGAATGATATCTTCTTATTACCGAAAAATTTTCTTCCTTTTATAATCTCAACATTATTACATAGTGTGCACTGTGATCAGTTATTTTTTTGTTCTTGGATGCACGAGAAACTTGGTTTTTTTATCACATCTTCTCCTTATATTTTTGTTCATACAGATATTCCCTTTATACAATGTAGCAGACAAGAATAATTTTCTTTGATACCTCATACCTCGTACCGGCCTATTGTCTACAAAAGATATAAAAGCTCATTAATATAATAATAAGTTCTAAGTTACAAAAATATGACCATTAGAATTAATTTGGAATTTAAATGGAAAAAAGAAGGAATGAAGGTGTCTCAAGATTGGTAGGTCAGTCTTTTGATGTCTCATACTATCGATATGTCAGTCTATCGATAGATCACTCTATTGGTATGTAATGCATTGGTAGTTTATGTGATGGAAGGTGATGTGTCAGTAAGTGATGTGTTGATAGGGGATGAATCAGTAGGTGATGTGTTGGTAGGTGATGTGTTAGTAGGTCACTCAGTCAGTCAGCTATTGGTAGCTTATACGTAGTGAAAATTTTGAGTATCGTTCAGTCACTCTGTTGGCAGGTAACTCAATTGAGAAAACATGACATCAGTAACTCAAACTTCTTTTGATGACTCTTCCTTATCAAAAATTATTATTTGATCTATCGGTAAGTACTATGTCGGTAGGTTGATGTATCGATGACTTAGAGCATCAGTATGTCAAGCATCAATGACATATACTTTTGTGACTTATACTTATACAAATATTGGTAACCATCTTATGATGTACATACTAACAAGAGAGGTTAAGGTTAAATGTAAATATGGTTAAATAAGATGTAATTTAATAAAACATATTTAATCATAATTTTTTAGAATTAAAACTATAGGAGGCCAACAATCTCCCCCTTTTTGATGATCAAAAATCATGAAATTATATACCAAAACAGTTTAATTATGATGAGAAAAGTAAGGTTAGCTTAACATATTATACAGATCATAAGAGAGGAAATTTAATATAAACACAAATTGTATATATATCACTTATTAAGCTTTCATTTTAATCTTATACTATATTTTTTTAATATTATTCTCTCATTTAATCTTATGCTCCCCCTGAGATATAGGACATACACATATACATTCCATACACATTCTCCCCCTTTTGTTATTATCAAAAAGGAAACAAATAATTAAAAGAAAGAACAGATAATGATATGAAAACATAGAATATATTCCATCAGTTAGATATTACAAGTGGTAATAAAAATAGTAAAATATATCCCTATCAAAGATTCATCCTATCACTTATTCTCCAAAGCAGAGTCCAATGCTTCTTTTCCCTTAGAAGAAGTAGAGGAGGTAGAAGCAGGAGGGGAAGAATTAGTGGTTGGAGTGGTAGTACAGATACTGAAGGAAGGAATAGGAACTCCAGTAAATACATAAGGAGAAAGGCTCGGTTTAGAAGAGGCGGGAGGGATAGTAAGCTCATGATAAATGATAGGTTGGATTTAGCTTAGAGATTGAGTAGGATTAATGTACAATGGTGACAACGGTGCAAAAAAAATAAGTATAATAGTGCAAGACAGGCCGAAGAGGAGAAGTTGTTAGAGAAAAAATTGCAGTACAATCATGATACACATAAGATTTCATAAGATTAATGAATTCCTTGATGATCTGACCACTATAATCCATAGTCGTTTCAAAATATTCCTTATTTTACATAAAATTTTGAAGTATATGAGTGAAATATTATATCTACTTGACTTGATCTTTAAAGGATTGAGTAATAGGAGGTAGTCTCAAATTCTCAACCAAAAACTTGAAATTACTATCCAGCTGATTCTTTGTATAAAACCTATTAAAGTAGAAGTCTATTTTCTTGTTTATCTCTTCTTGAGCATTATTAGCTCCCTTGGTGAAAAATCTTACCATGTCATATATATGATAGCTCGTATGTCAAATTTTTTTTAGGATTTCTTGGTCTCTTATACCCATTATAGTCTGAAGTTCTTCTCTTATCACATTCCTAATCATCTCAACATCAGGTGGATAAACAACAAGAGTAGCTAAAGTGGAGTCACCTAAAAATATATCTCAGATATCTGATCTCAACTAATTCAAATCAAGATCTGGAGGCTGAGAAACATAAATCCTAGAAGATTCATCCTCAAATATTTTCACCACATTATCCAGATATGTCCTATAATCAATATTTATATTGTTAATGGCCGAAACCATAGAAGTTAGTTCATTTCACATTTTTTGATTGTCTAAGAGAATTTATTCCAACACTAACATCAACCAAGGTTCAACCTGAGAATCCACCCTCTCTATGACAATAGCTATATCACTTTTATGGATACTTTCCACTAAAGATGGTTTATGTGAAGAGGTAGATCTAACCAAATAAAATTACTCTTCCTTAAAATCATTTTGATCATCCTTGGTCACATAATATACAAGCACGGGTATAGCATCAGGAGTAGCAGAAGGAGAATATATCCTCTCCTCTAATTTAGAGTACTCCAAACCCAAAGTCACTTAACCTAGATCCTTTCTCCACACAGGCACAACTATATCATTAGGAGGATCAAGTACCTAAACTTTAACCCTTTTAAGTTGTATCTCCCCCTCAATAAATACTCTCCTTCTAGCATAAACCAACTCTTGCACTGGAGCCACTAAAACTTCTCTTTTAGTTTAAACTTCATCATCAATATCTATATCAATTGATCTTTCCTCAACCATAGCTAACTAAGAACCATCATGGGATTCTAAAACTAGTTCTTTTTATTATTCCACTATAGGAGTATTATAAGGAATTTCATGCTTAGTAGGCTTTAATATATGATCAATAGGTTCAGCATCAAGAATTTAGTCATCATCAAGATGATATAATCCACCATCAGATTCATCACTTCCTTTTCCTTCCTCATCACTTTCATCTTCTAGATCTTCTTTATCATATTTCTTATAATCTTCTTCATTTTATTCCTCATCTCTATCATCCACTTATTCTTCTTCACAGCATTATCTAACTCTTCAGTATCCTAATTTTCATCTTCATCTAGAAGTGGTTCCTTTGCAAGAAGAGGCCTAGGATGTCTAGTAGGACCATAGGGAATCCTTTCATGACTTTCAGCTATATCATGGTCACTTCTATCATCAATTGGTGACTCATTTACTTAATCTTCTTCAACCATATCTTCCTCATCTAAATACTTACCAGTTGTATCTGGTCATAGACCAGGATCAACCATGTTCCTTGTCCTTGATCGGTTGATTATTATTTTCCTTTTCAATATTATGTTTATATTTAATAGAAACTGAAAGAGTATGTTTCTTTTTTAGAGATTTATATTTATCCATTAGTTCATTACATGTATCCTCAAGCATTTCACAGTATTTGAACATATCTTCGTTTTTCATGTTATCATAATCAGATTCATCTCTAGAATAATAAGAATTCTATATAAGAGATTCTAGAGTTACCTCAAATTTGTTTGTTATGAAACACATATTTTATTTTTCAACCTTCTCATCATGTGATGATTCAGATTCACTCGATCTAGCCTTAGAAGCACTTCAGGTGGCCTTCATTGCCTTATTATATTTTCTATATTTTCCCTCATACTTATTTTTGTAATTTAATTTTGGATAGTAAGAATTTACATTTCCTCTTCTCTTTCACACATATCATACTATTTCATTGGTGTTATCACCTCTTTTACATTACTTTTTTCAATTCCCTGGTTATAATACTTCCCTTTATAATTGGGCTTTTTAAATAATTTATTCATTCTATATAACTTTTTGAATCATATGTCTAGTTCATATATTTCCCCAAAAATTTCAATTGGTGATTCTTCATTTCTATAACTTTCAGCATGAACTTGAACTTTCTCCTTTTTTGGGATGTATTAGTTTTTAAATCCACTAACTTTCTTTTTTGTTCATCATATTCCTCTCTATTAACCTTAATTTATTCCTTGTACATCATCAGCTTTCCTATAATCTCCTTCATAGGTAGTGAGTATACGTAAAAATATTCTCTAATGAATATTGATGTCCCCCTCCATCTTTCTGGAAGACATCTCAAGATCCTCATAATCTACTCCTTTGTAGTGATTGTCTATCCTAGTGAGATAATTGTATTCACAATCTCATTAAACCTAAGATACATGTCATAAATAGGATCATCAAAATTCATTTTAAAGTTATAATATTAAATAGTATATGTGTTAAGCCTTGTTTGCTTACCCTTAGTGGTTCCTTCATGTAAAACAGTTAAAGTATCCCAAATTTCATAGGTTATTTTACATGTATAAATCCTATTGAATTATTCATCACTCAAAGAAAAATATAGAGCATTCATAGATTTGAAATTATTTTTGTAGGCAACCTTAGTGAAATCATCCCAAGTTTTTATAACAGTAGTACGAATTTTATATTCATCAACTATAGTAGACCAAAGTTCAAAATCCATGCTTCCCAAATGAATTTTCATTTTAAGTTTCCACTAAGTATAGTTTGTGCAATTAATGTAGGGAGATCTATTGGTAGAAGAAAATTCTTTTCTATTGTACATTTAAAATATATTTTTAAATATTTTAAAGAATAATAAATTTTGAATTGACAAAAATTTAAAGATCTTTAAAACACAACTAAAATCACAGTTGAAAAGATATAAAAACTTTGAGAACTTAAATCTTTTTATACCAAATGTTGGTTGGAGTTGGACACTCATGAGAAAGTGAATTGAGTTTTTATAAAAAAAAATTCTAAAATAGTTATTTAAAATTCCCCTAATTTAAAATCAAATATTGATTAGTTATCCAAAGAATCACATTTATAAAAGTTTTTATCCATTGAAATATTTCTCAAAGATTGATTAGTTCTCAGTTAAAATAATATGGATTATTTTTTCAACATTTGGAATATATCTACTAAATAAAATTCTAATATAAACACTATCAAATATTAACTATAAAATTAAAGTAAAGTTTTTAAATTTAAATAAACAAAATAAAAACAAAACATTAACAATATATAGCGGATTAAAACAAGAGGTTTAGTCTCAAGCTGAGACTTAGTCCTCTCCACCTGGTGATCACCTTCCACCAAGAAATTTATATGAATAAACTTTGATCTATACCCTGGATCTAGGTACACAGTATCATACCCAGTTTTCTAGGTCAACAAGACCATTTGTATAGTTTTTTTGTGGGAGTGTAAATTACAATAGGCCAAATATGGACCTCTTACACTATTATTTGTGGGAGTGTAAGCTGTAAAAAGATATGTTTGTGAAGATATCAGTGTATATTCCATTTTGGCATAGGAGACAGTGTGTGTTTATAAAACATAGACACACACACACAACTCAAAATGTAAAATAGTTCACAAATAGAGCATAAATTAAATAGAATATAGTTATAAGGATCTGTGTGATGTTCTTTGTAGCTTCTAGACTCCTTAAAGGTGGAAAATGTGAAGGTTCAGTCAAAGCATAAAAATAGAGTCTTTTAAATGCTTATGTCTTCTATTTCTAGTGAGGTGTATGACTTTTTGGATGAGTCCTTATTCTTGTAGCAAAATGTTCTTCCTTTTAGGCTCTTAGTAGTATTACATAGTGTACACAGTGATTAGTTCTTGTATTTTTCTAGGATGCATGAGAATCTTGGTATTTATTTATTTTTTTGGTTGTGTATTATCTTTCTCTTTTGTTCATCTAGATATTCCCTTTATATAGTGTAGCAGACAAGGATCATGTTCTATGGTACATCATACCTCGTACTGGTCTCTAAAATTCATTAAATGTTGTCTAAAAAGGATAGAAAAGCTCGTTAATATAATAATAAATGTTATGTTTTATAAATATGATTGTTAGAAGTAATCTAGAATTAAGATAGCAGAGGAAGGAATGACAGTGTCTCGGGATTGGTAGGACATTTTGTTGGTGTCTCAGACTGTCAGTAGGTCAGTCTGTCGGTATATCACTATGTTGGTTAGTGAAAAATCTATAGGAGATACATCGATAGGTGATGCGCTAGTAAGTGATGCATCAGTAGGTGATTCGTAGGTAGGTGATGCACTGGTAGGTGATGAATTGGTAGGTGATGCGTCGGTAGGTGATGTATTGATAGGTCAGTCGGTCAATCAGATATCAGTAGCTTTTTCTTAGTGAAAATTTTTAGTAACGATCAGTCGCTCTATCAATAGGTTATTTTTTTGGTAACACATGATGTTGGTAACTCAGACTTATGTCGATGAATCATCCTTAACAAAAATTCAGAGTTGAACTATTGGTAAGGACTCTGTCGTTAGGTTGATATATCGATTACTTAGAGCATCAGTAGGTCAAGCATTGGTGACTTATACTTCAATGACTTATACTTATCCAAATATTGGTAACCTAACTTATGATATAAATACTAACAATAGAGGTTAAGGTTAAATGAAAACATGGTTAAACCATGTGTAACTTAATAAAACATAATTAATCATGTTTTGTGATCATTAAAACTAGAGGAGGCCAGCAATATCCTCTTTTTTGATGATCAAAAAACATGGAATTATATAACACAATAATTGAATTATGATGATAAAATTAAGGTCTGGTTAACATATTATATATACATAAGAGATGAAAGTTAAGACAAACAAAAATAGTATATAGATCACTTATTAAGATTTTTTTTTAATATAATACTTTTTTTAATCTTATACTCTCATTTAATATTATGCTCCCCTTGAGATATAGGTTATACATATACACATGCCATATACATTCTCCCCCTTTTTGGATTATCAAAAAGGAAATAAATAATTAAAATAAAGAATAGATAATGAGATGAAAACATAGAATATATTCCATTAGTCAAATAGTACAATTAGTAATAAAAATATAACAATAGATCCCTATCAAAGAGTCATACAATCAGTTCTCCTCCAAAGTAGTGTCCAACGCTTATTTTCCCTTAGCAGAAGAAGAGGAGGTAGAAGTAGGAGGGCATAAGTAGTGGTTGGAGTGGTAGTTTGGATACTGAGGGAAGGAAGAGGAACTCTAATAAAGATAGAAGGAGCAAGGCTCAATCTAGAAGAGGCTGGAGGCCCGGTAAGATCACGATGAATTATAGGTCAGATTTGGCTTAGATCTTGAGCAGGAGTCATGGAAAAAGGTGACATTGGTGCAAAAAATAAGAAGAGTGCAAGATTGGTCGAATAAGAGAATCTATTATAGAAACAATTGTAGTATTATCATGATTTAGGTAAGTTTTAGAAGATTAATTAAGTCCTTGGTGATATAACCACCATAATACATATCCTTTTCAAAATATTTCTTATTCTCCATAATCTTCTGAAGGGTAGGAATGAAATCATTTAGCTACTTGAATTGATCATTGAAGGATTGAGTAACAAGAGGTAGTCTCAAATTCTCAACCAAAAACTTGAAATGACTATCTAACTGATGCTTTTAATAAACCCTCTTAAAGTAGAAGTTTATTTTCTCGGCATCTCTTCCTAAGCATTAGTACCTCCCTTGGTGAAAAATATTTCCATGTCATATATATGATCACTGTTTTTTCAGACTTTTCTTAAGATTTTTTGGTCTATTCCACCCATTATAGTCCAAATTTTTTCTCTTATCACATTTCTAATCATCTCAACATTAAAATGATGAAAACCGGAGAAGATGAAGTGGATGTACCGTTCAAGATATCTCATATATCTGATCGCAACTAATTCAAATCAAGAGTTGGAGGCTAAGTAACATCAATCCTAGAGGATGCATCCTCAAATATTTTCACTGCTTTATCCATATATTCACTATAATCAATAGTTATATTATTAATGTCTAAAACCATAGATATTAGTTCATTTCTCATTTTTTTATTGTCTAAGACAATTACTTCAAACATTGAGATCAATTGAGGTTCAATTTGAGAAACAATCCTCCCTGTGATCATAGAAGCATCACTTTCACTGATACTTTCCATGGGAGCTGGTTGATGTGAAGATTTAGACCTAACCATAGAAAAAAAAATCTTCCTTAAAATCATTAAGAGCAACCTTAGTCACATAATATATAGGCTCGAGGATAGCTTCAGGAGTAGGAGAAGGAGAAGTTATCCTATCCTCTGAATCAGAGTACTCCAAACCCAAAGTCACATAAACTAGATCCTTTATCCACATAGGCACAAATATATCATCAAGAGGAGGAAGTACATAAACTTTCACCCTTTTAGGAGGTATCTCCCCCTCAACAAATACTCTCCTTCTAGCATAAACAAACTCTTTCACTGGATCCATTGAATCTTCTCTTTCAGTACGAACACCATTATCCATATCAACGTCAGGAGATCTTTCCTCAACCACTGTTAACTTAGGAGCATCGTGGGATTTTAAAACTAGTTCTTATTCTTATTCTACTACAAGAGTATCAGCAAAACTTTCATGCTCATTAGGCTCTAATTTAAGATCGATAGGTTCAAAATCAAGACTTTGATCATCATCAAGATGATCTAATCCATCATCAGATTCATCGCTTCATTTTCCTTCCTCATCACTTGCATCTTCTGCATTTTTTTATCATATATATCATCTTCTTTTTCATTTTCTTCCTCATATCTATCATAATATTATTCTTATTCACCGCCACTTTCTCCTTCTTCGCCATTTGACTCCTCATCACTATTAGATCTTCTAACATACTCAACATTATTTGACTCTTCAGTCTTCTCATCATCATCCTCAGCTAGAAGTAGTTCCTTTACATAAATATTCCTAGGAGGGATAGTAGGACCATAGGTCATCCTTTCAGGACTTTCAGATATATCAGGATCAGTTTTATAATCAATTGGTGACTCACTTCCTTGATCTTCCTCATCTATATCTTGCTCATCTAAATACTCAATAGCTTTATCTAGTCCTAGATGAGGATCAATCATATTCCTTAGCCATGAGGGATGCTCAACAGGATTAAAATCCTTATACAATTTTCCATTATCCTCAACCCACATCTTATTCTAGGGATTCCAATTTATTTCCATTCTCTTATAGGTAGCTTTGTTGAGATAGAAACCATCACATACTAAAACTGTTTCTTCACCATCATTCACTAAACCTTTAACTTTCAACATAGTAGAAATAATCCTGGGATAAAATATTGAATTTTTATTACAGAAGGGTTTTATCATTTCACTTATAAACACCATCAAATAACTTCACAGGTTAACCTTATATCCCTACTTCAATAGATAATGAAAATATACATCTGGGAACTTTTGGGAGGAAAATTCCCATTTTCTAGGAAATAACTGATTCTGAATAAACTTGAACAATAGCTTGTATTCACCATCAAGTTATGTTTCTATAGGCCATCTAGGATCTCCATTATCAGTAACCTCAGCCAAAGATTCCTCAAAACTAAAAATATCATTAGTTAGAGGTGCAATTCCCTGATAATCATCATGAACACCCTCATGGGGTACCTTCAAGCATTCTTCCCATTGCTTGGATGAAAAATAAATTCTTCTTCCATTTACTATAGATTTAATCCAAAATATCTCTGATCTTTATAGAAGAAATTATGCATATAGATAGAACTCATGAACTAGGCTAGGATAAAATGGTATTTCATTGTATTAAAAACACTCTAATCATCCTTGAGTTTATAAAACATTTAATAAGAGAGACTTACTTGTTAGCATCCATTCTACGTGAACTTATTTCTTAGGAGTGACGATACGGTTCACAAGTTTTTGATGAACAGGGTGCATTTTAGGTTGACTAGATTCACCTCTTTGCTTCTTAGATGGATGAGACTAATCCACAGATCTCTCAAAAACATGTTTAACCTGAGAAATTGGTGAGATTCAAAGGTTTTTGTTTTAGAGGAGAAAGGTAGTAGTTTGGGAGACAAAGGTTTGAGAGTGGGAGTGTGAGAGTGAGAAAAAGTGTTGGATTGAACCTTAATTTTATCATTTAGGGATTTAAAATCATAAAATACTAAATGAGGATTAAAATAAAATAATATAATTAAAGTAGTGATATTTTAACTTCCAAATAGAGAAATGACTAAGTATCAATAGGGGAGACACATCGGTGAGACCTATCGGTAAGTCACCATTTGTAAGCCCTATCGGTGAGTCATATTAGTGAGTCCTATCACTGAGTCATTATTGATGAGACATCATTAGTGAGACATATTCAATGATACATCATTGGTGAGACATCTGAATGTTACTCACTCAAATTTGATCATTCTTAACTCATGTATGATGTGACTCATTCTTTCATAATTTCATGTATTAGTAAAAATATCACTAATATTAAGTTCTATACTAATTAATTCAAGGGTTATATTACATTTTTTATAATGATCTCTCAATAAGTGATGTCTTACAACAATATTCTTTGTTCTTGAATGATAAATTGGATTCTTAGAAATGTTAATAGCACTTGTGTTATCACTGTTTATAGGGACATATCTAAATTGATATCCATAATCTAGTAATGTGTGTTTCATCCACAAAATCTGGGCACAAAACTACCAGAAGAAATGTATTCTTCTTTAAAATTTGATAATACAAAATAGTTTTTCTTTTTACTACACCATGAAACTAGAAACTTTCCAAAAAAGTGACATGTTCCATAGGTACTTTTTTTATCTAACTTACAACCACCAAAGTCATCATCATAATAACTAACTAAGTCAAAAAAAATTCTTATAGGGTAGAACAATCCTAAGTTGGTAGTATACTTGAGGTATTTAAAAATTATTTTAACAGCAATTATAGGTGACTCTTTAGTATTTTCTTGAAAATGAGCACATGTACACACGTGAAACATAATATTAGGTCAGCTAGTAGTTAAGTAAAAAATACTTCCAATCATACCTCTGTAATTGGTTTGGTGCTCATTGGAGTATCACTACTTTTTGTGTTATCCATCCCAAAATGTTTTAAAATATATTTAGTGTATTTACTTTTATTTAAAATAATTCCTTCTTTATTTTGAAATATTTTATTTCCAAGAAAGAATTTGACTTCACCCATTAAACTCATTTCAAATTCATTTTGCATCATTTTTGAAAATTCAATAAACAAAGAATTTTTAGAAGATCCAAAAATAATATGATCAAAAATATTTGAAGAACTAAAACATATTTAGAAATTATTTTTATGAAAAGAGTAGGATCAACAATCCCTTTTGCAAAACCTTTAGAAATAAGAAAAGTTTTGAGCCTATCATACCAAGTTCTTGGAGCCTATTTTAAACCACACAAAGCTTTTGTAAATTTTGAAACATGATTTAGAAAATGATTATTTTTAAAACTAATGGGTTTTTCAACAAAAACATCCTCAACTATATACCCATTTAACAATTCACTTTTAACATCCATTTGATAGAGTTTGAAATTTACATATGTTTTATAAGCTAGTAGTATTCTAATGGATTGAATTCTAGAAGTAGGTGAAAAGGTTTCTTCATAGTCAATTACTTCTTCTTGACTATAAAATTGTTCAACTAATCTTGATTTATTCCGTAATATTGTACCAACTTCATCTAATTTATTTCTAAACACCCACTTAGTGCCTATTCTTAAGGTGTCTTTAGGTTTATCCACAAGTTTCCAAACTTTTCTCCTTTCAAAATGATTCAATTATTCTTACATATCCATCACCCAAAATTAATCATTGATTGCATAATTTATGTTTTTAGGTTCAAGATATGAGAAAAAGGTTTTATTTTCAACTTGGTTCCTTAGAGAAACTCTAGTCTGTGCCCCTTTATCTAATTATCCAACTACATCATCTAAGGAGTAATTATTAAGAGTTATAAAATATCTAGAAAAAGGAGATTTGGTTATCTCGGGTTCATCTAAAAATTCAGGTTAATTTTTATAATATGGAGAGTTTCTAGAATCGTATTTTTCTGCTTCTTTAATAGTAGAATTAGAAACCTTGGGATTTAGGTCTAGATTTGACATATTTTCCTCAATATTTTCTTGGGTGGTCTTAAGTTCATGTGGATCTATTTCATTAAATTTGACATGTAAAGATTCTTCTGCACACTTGGTTCTTTTATTAAGGACTCTATAGGCTCTTCAAAAGGTTGAATAATATATGAAAACTCCTTTATCACTATTGGATGAAATTTTTTCAATATTATATTTTGTATTAAGGATATATACTTTGAAACCAAAAACATTGAAGTAATTAACCATGGGTTTCCAATTATTCCACAAATCGTAGGGAGTTTTCTTAAGGATAGATCTAAATAAAAATATATTGATTATGTAACAAGTTGTATTCACAACTTATTTCCAAAAATAAATACGTAAATCATATTCACTAATAATAGTTAAGACTATTTCTTGTAAGGTTTTATTTCTTCTTTCTACAACACCACACTACTAGGATGTCTTGGGAGCATAGAAGTAATGACTATATCCATTTTGTGAGAAAAATATTCAAATTCCTGATTTTCAAACTCATGAAAATGGTCACTTTTAAGGTTCTGATTCTAATTCCACTTAAGTTTTCTACTAACCTTGCATACTTGGTGAAATAAGATTAGGATTCACTCTTGTGAGCTAAAAATAAGGTCCCAGTATATCTAAAAAATTCATCTACTAGAACATAGACATAGTTCTTCCCATTTAGAAAAGAAATTATAGATGGTCCAAACAAATCCATATAGACCAACTCAATGGGTTGATAAGTTAAAACTTCGTTCTTTGGTTTGAAAGATATTTTGTGTTGTTTTCCTTCTTGACAAGGATTGCAGACTTTATCATTTGGAAACTCAAGTTTAGGTAGATCCTTTACTAGTACTTTTCTAGTAATCTTTATAAGGGAGTGAATATTTCAATGGACTTGTATCCTATTCCAGATCCAAGACTCTTTATGAAAGTCACTCAAGTAAGAAACATTTTGAGAAACTAAATAATCTAAATTAATATCATAAACATTTTCATTTCTAAATGCAATAAATACTAAATCATTTTTATAATCGAAAACTTCAAAATCACTGTCTTAAAATTTAACATGAACTCCATCATCACATAATTGTGAGATTCTAAGAAGATTATACTTAAAATCATTGATATAAATAACTTTAGAAATTAAAATTGAATTACTGTTACTGATTTGGACAAGTCCAATTATTTTTCCTTTTGAATTTTCCCCAAAGGTGACATGAACACCATCAATATAGATAAGGTTGTTGAAGTTCTAATAGTCCCATATCATGTGTCTTGAACTCCAAATGTCTAAGTACCATAAGTTCTTACAGGAACTCTTTAAAAAGCTTTCTTACAAAAATAGATCAAACAAAAAAAGATTTTGGTACCCAGATTTTCTTGGTTCTAGTGATATTAGTAATGAAGGGTTTGGGAACCCACATTTTCTTTACGGGTTTCTTATAAACAGTTTTTAAATTCTTAGAAAAATAGACTTTATTTGGTCTAGAAAAACTTGAAGCAGTATAAGATGTTCCAGTGCTAGAACATGCAACATATTTTCCAAAACTAGTCATGGAACTAGATTTTCCAGATTTTGATACAAAATTAGTCTTATAAATTTTTATTTTTCCAGGTTGATAACCAATACCAATAGTATATTTAAGAGAAACCTTTTTTCTAATCATTTTAACTTTGGTATATTTACCATTTTTAAAATTCTCAAGATCCTTATTTAATTTGGCAATAGATAGTTTAAGTTTGGAATTCTCATTGAGTAGTTGATAATTATTTTCCTTTTCAATAGTAAGTTCATATTTAATAGAAATTGAAAGAGAATGTTCTATTTTGATAAACTTATATTTATCCTTTAGTTCATTTCATGTATCCTCAAACATTTTACAATATTCTAAAATCTCTCTATTTTTCATATTTTCAAAATTATATTCATCTTCAAAATAATAAGAATTCTGCAGAGGAGATTCTAGAGTTACCTCAAATGTGTTTTTCATGAAACACATATTGGATTTATTATCCTTATCATCATTGATGATTCGTCTTCACTGGATCTATCTTCAGAAGTACTCCATGTGGACTGTATTTCCTTCTTATATTTTTTATCTTTGTGCTCATATTTATTTGTGTACATCTATTTTAGACATTTAGATTTTACATTTCCTCTTCTCTTATACTCATAGCAGACTATTTAATTGGTTCTATCACCTATTTTCTAATCCTTTTTCTATTTTCCCTTATTTTCATACTTCCCTTTATAACTGGTCTTTTCAAATAATTTCTTCTTTCAATAGAACTTTTTGAATATTATGGCTAGTTGATCCATTTCCTCATCACTATCACTTGGTGATTCTTTATTTTTAGAACTTTCAGCATGAACTTGAACTTTATCCTTTTTTTGTATGTAGTGGTTTTTAAATCCAATGAATTTATTTTTGGTTCATCATATTCTTATATTTTAACCTTTAGTTCTTCCTTGTACATTATTATCTTTTCTATAATGTCCTTTACAAGTATTGATTCTATATAATGATATTCTCTAATGGATAATGATGTCTTTCTCCATATTTTTTGAAGACATCTCAAGATCCTTGGGATATGTTCCATTGTATTGATTGTCTTTCCCAGTGAGATCATTGTATTCAAAATATCATTGAACCTAAGATACATGTCTGAAATAGTCTCAATAAGATTCATTTTAATGTTATCATATTAATAGTATAGGTTTTATGCCTCATTTCCTTAACACTAGTGTTTCTTTCATGTGAAACAACTAAAGTATCCCAAATTTCATAGTTTGTTTTACATGCAAAAATCTTATTGAATTCTTCATTTCCCAAATCATAATATATAGAATTCATAGCATTTTAATTATTGTTGTAGGATTCCTTAGTGGCATAATCCCATTTTTTTCTAATAGAAGTAGAAATTTTATATTCATAAACTATAGAAAACCATATTACAAAATCCATTCTTTCCAAATTCATTTTCATTATAAGTTTCCACTGAGCATAGTTTATTCCATTAAAGTAGGGAGGTCTATTTTTAGTAGGACCTTCCTATTTATTTTCCATTTAAAAAAATTTTTAAAGATTTTAATGAATAATAAATTTTGTACTAACAAAAATTTTAAGATCTTTAAAACATAACTAAAATCACAGTTGAAAAGATGTAAAAACTTTGAGAACTTAAATCCTTTAATACAAAATGTTGGTCTGAGTAGGACACTCAATGGGGGTGAGTTTAGTTCCTATAAAAAAATCTAAAATACTTATTTAAAAGTCCCCCGATTTAAAAGAAATTATGTCACTGTTAATCAATGTAGAAAATTTATAGATGTTTTGATATTTTGGAATATTTCTCAAAGATTTATTATTTCTTAATTAAAACAATATGGATTATTATTTCAACTTTTGAAATGAATCTACAAAATAAAATTCTAATATAAACACTATCTAATATTAATTATCAAAGTAACTAAAATTTTTCTGATTTAAATAAAAATGTGAAAACAGAACTTCGAAAAGTCATTGTGGATTAAAACAAGAGGTTCAGTTTCAAGCTAAGACATAGTCCTCTCCACTTGGTGATCACCTGACACTAATAAATTTATATAAATAAACATTGATCCACACCATATATCAGGGTACACAACTATATACATAGTTTTCTAGGTCAATAAGACCTCTTCCATAGTTTTTCATGGGAGTATAAATTACAATAGGCCATACAGGGACCTATTCCGCTGTTATTAATGGGATTTTAAGGTGTAAAAAAGATAATATTGTAAATATATAAATGTATCTTCCAATTTGGAATAGCAGACAGTGAGTGTTTATAAAATAGAAACACACACACTGTTTGAAATGTAAAACAGTTCACAAACAGATCATAAATTAAATAGAATAGAGTTAGAAGGCTCTATGTAACGCCCCGACCCCAGCTACCCAGAGTCGGTGCATTAATTACATAACATTGGCATGATCACAAGAAAGATCAAATCTCGAAAGACCGATTGGTTTAGTAGCCTTGGAAACACTAGATATATTCATAAGTTTTACATTACATCATAAAATGAAAAACTAATACAACAACATAATATTTCCACAATCCACACTATTAACCCCTCATAAAATCCCTGCAGGACATTCATAACTTACTTCTTCACATCCTGGGAAAAATAAAACATAAAAAAAAGGGGTGAGCTCAAATGCCCAGTAAGGATAACAATAAAGTGGAAACTTTCATAAATAAGAATAAACATTTAAGGCAATGTATAACTAAAACAAAAGCCTTTTAAATACGAACTTTCAACATGGTATGGCATAAATAAAATGAAATAATGCCATTTACTTATTCACATGGATATTCTACTAAATGAATAATCACATGCAAAAATCAATAACCACTTTCATAATGTTGGAATTCATAATGCCAGACTATCATAACCACATAGCCAAGGCCTCGTGCCAAGACTACAAATAAGATTTTGTCAAGGCCTTGTGCCAAGACACTAGTTTGTCTCATGTGACCTACCGATGCAATTTTTTTAGAAGATACTTACGTTTAAAATTGCTAAAATACACTCCAGTGTTTTTCTGAAAACATTATGCAAGCTTCTGAAAACAAAATAACTAATTCTGAGACTTCTCGACTAATTACAGGCCATGATGGGTCCACTCCCAATCCCTTCCTGTCTACCAAACTCGAGAGTCGGGTTTTCTGAAAACATTTTTAAGCTTGTGTTAAATACGTATACATTTGCACTGGATTTTCATATATTTGAGAGAAATATCTCTTTTTTTGAAATCATTTAAAAATCACATAATTATAAAATAAAAACTTTATTTTTAAAATATCCTTACAAGAGTGTAAGGGAAGCTTCAAAGGTGTAATAATGGAAGAGAATAACCGCACTTGTCGTATAAGTTAACAAAAAAACATTCTTACCTTAATTTTGTCGAAAAGGTTAAAAAGGACCTTGTTTTGAAAATGACCGAAATATTCCTTTATAAACCACTTATAAAAGTCAAAAAGGGTATAAATGACTTTAACTCATATTCTAGTAAATAGTAAAAATGTTTTGAAATACATTTTTAAGAAACATGGATGTGGATGATAAAGAGATCCCAGTAGATTATTACATATAAACAACCTCGGATAATGAAGAGATTGTGAAATAACCCTTACCATGTACTTTTCCTTGGTTGGGGTAGGTTAACCTCCTGTATAATGGTGAAATAATTGTTATTAAATTATACAAGAATCATATATATTAATATTATATCATATATGATCTTTTAACATTGATTTGTTAATAATATCTTAGAATTATCGTCGTTTCGGGTGTTAACTTACTCATTTTCTTTATATGTTTTGTTATATAAGCCATGGTTGTTGTATCTTATTCATATCCAGAATGATATCTAGTCCTTAAACATAATTTTTAAATCATCAAATGATAATTATACTTGAATGGTTACGATGGAGAATGAATCTCATCGCGTTCGTGGAGACGGTAGTCCGTACGTACGCACGAGCGACAATATCATTCTTTTGATATTAAAATAATATATAAATGGATATTATATCATATATACAGAATAATTAACATGTTATATTTATTATTTACATGAGTTACACATCATTATTATACCCATCCAAATAATATTATATTGAATAACAATTACACCACGACGTGGAGACGGTAAGCCGTACGTACGCACGTATGGTGACATGTTATTCAAAGGGTGGATAGAATACTGAATATGATTGTACCATATTTATAATAACATCACAGTATATTTGAGATACTGGAGTTATTATTTTATAATGGTAAGAACAAAGGAAGAAGAAGTGGAAGAAGAAATGAACTTGGAGAAGGGTGGTGAAATCATTACCTCTTCTTCGGGTTCTTCCTTTTGATTTGATCAAAAGGGCTCCTTAGGTTGGCTTTCTGATCAAACTAAGGCCTCTAGGTTGTATTCAGGGATGTTGGGAGAGTATTTGGGCAGAGTTTGGCCAAACCAAAAGGCTTTAGAGGTGTGAATAAATGATAAGGAGGAGTGCCCTTTTATAAGAGGGGTGAGGGGCACCTTTGGAAAAGCTAGAAATATTAATTTATAATAAATTCATATTCGGTTTCTAATGGCTCCAAAGTTGATTATTAAAAGGTTAAGGTGGGGATAGGTCTAAAACCACTCAACCAATAGAATTTAGACAGGTTTGGGTACTTATATTAACCTTATCTTTAAGTATTAACTCTAAGTTAATTAGTTTCACTTTTACAATGTCTCTTTGTATTTTTATATAATATGGTTAATAAACTTACTATATACATCCAAGCGACCCCCAAGTGGTCCCTTAATGATTAACCTATCATAATATAATTCTCTTGGCCGAACCTTAGATTTTTAGGAATTTAATATCAATTAATAATATAATATTTGTTTTAAGAACTCTTTTATGTCAATTTTGACACTATTCAATAGTTGATTTTTGTGAAACTCATAACAGATTGATTACTTAGAAAAAAGTCAATTAAATCAATAATAATATATCATATTATCCTATAAAATTAGTTTAATTCATTAAAAGTTTCATATTATATTTATTTGGGTATTTATAATATCAATTATTTTAATTTTTTACTATAATAGTAATTACTGCATCATCATTGTGTCATAAATAAAATAACTTATTTAATGTCTAAAAATTATAAAGAAAATATTATTATGTAGGAAATCTTTTTAGCTTTCTAATGAATATTTATAATCGAAAATCCAACATGTATAACCCTATGTAAAAATTGTTCTTCTAAACGATGTAAGCTTATGCAATTTTTATTTTTATTTAAGCTTTATTAATATAATGTGTCATTATCACTTACAAGTGGATCCATGGGGTCCCAAAATTGACACAAAGATGCCCATGGTCGACCATATATCAACCAATAGGGTTAAGACACGTTTTTAGGGTAATTTAGTATTATTATAATATTATTTTTTTAACCCTTATTTACCGGATTTACCCTTAACCATGGTAAATAAAATATTTACCGCAGTAATTATTCAAAATATCTAAAAATAAAAGTTACCTATTTACACAATTTGAACATCCTGATTCCAAATATGGAATCCATTTTCCTAAATTCAAAACACAGAAGTGGCAGAAATTAATTTAAAATTAATTCCCGCTGTCAAAACAAAAAGCGTGTTTTTAAGAGATAATAACTATCAAAAGATTGACACTTGTTTATGTTCGGTTTAATTGTAAAATTATGTCCAATGACCAACATTATATTAAATGGTAAAAATATATTCTAAATATACTTTAAAACTACTAAAATTCATAATTTATCACTATTAATTATTTTGATTAAAAAAGTTGTTTTTAATTAAAATTTAGTAATTTTCACTATTCATCAAAATATGAAAGTTATCCGAAAAGTACCAAAATTTCACCTTAGGCTAAATTCGATATTCCAAGTCCAAAAATGAAGTCCATTTTCAAATATAAAATATATATAATTTCAAAAATTAGGTATAACTATTCACAACGGCTAGTTTAGTTAGTTGTGGTGTGTGTTAGAACTCGAGGTTGCGTACAACACACGCTATCGCATTATTCGAAGGGAAACGTACCATAGAAGCTTGGGGTGTTACACTCTATGTGATGTGTTTTGTAGCTTCTGGACTCTATAAAGATGGGATAAGTGAATCTTGAGTCAACTTCTCGAAACAGGAAGCAAAAAAAAGTTTTATGAGTGCTTTTTTATTTTGTTTCCAGTGAGGTGTATGACTTGGTGGATGGGGTTTTCTTCTTACATAAAAATTTTATTCCTTTGAGGATCTCAGTAGTATTTTATAGTGTGCATATTGACCATTTCTTGTATTTTTATTGGATTCACAACCATCTCAACATTTTTTTATCATGTCTTCTCCTTATCTTTTTGTACCTCTATATATTCTCTTTATATAGTCTAGAAAACAAGTAGCATGTTCTCTAGTACCACATACCTTTTACTAGTCTCTGACATCCATTAAATTTTGCCTATAAAAGACAGATAAACTCCTTAATATAATAATTACTACTATGCTTCATAAATATTACCATTAGAAGTAATTTTTAATTTAAATGGAAAAGGAAGTAAAGAAGTTGTCTCAGGATCGGTAGGTTAGTCTATTGGTGTCTTGGACTATCGATGTCTTAGACTGTCAATGTCTCAAACTATTTGTGCCTTAGATTGTCGGTAGGTCGATATGTTGATATGTCGATAAATCACTCTATCAGTAGGTGATGCATCAGTAAGTGATGTGTTGGTAGGTAATGTGTCAGTAGGTGATGCATCTGTAAGTGATGTGTCGGTAGCTCAGTCGGTCAGTCAGTTATCGGTAGCTTATACTTAGAAAAAAAATTAGTATCTGTAAGTCACTCTATCATAAGGTTACTCTATTGGTAATACATTTCATCGGTAACTCAAACTTTTTTTGGTGACTCATCCTAAGAAAAAAAATTAGTTGAGCTGTCAGTAAGTACTCTGTCAGTAGGTTGATATATCAGTGACTTAGATAATCAGTAGGTCAAGAATCGGTGAATTATACTTCGGGGACTTATACTTATCCAAATCTTGGTAACCTATCTTATGATGTAAATAATAACAAGAGATATTAATATTAAATTTAAATATGGTTAAACAAGATGTAACTTAATAAAACATAATTAATCATGATTTTTTAGCATTAAAACTATAGTAGGCCAACAGACTCCATAACTATTCTCCACAGATCACTACTTCTCACCATGAACTCACCAAACACATATTGACATATAATTGATAAGAAATTCAATAATGGTACCAACTTGGGAAAAAATGTAAATCCATATAAAATAGGAGAAAATATAGAATAAAACAATTTAGAGATCAATTCACACATAATTGTGGAATAATAAATCCAATGAAGTATAAGTATAACCCAATGAAGGGAAATTGATTCACGAAACTCCTTACCACTTGGTAACTTTAAATTAAAATCCCCTTCAATTAAATAATTTGAATTAACACTTAAAATACCATGATGTGTGAATGATTCATGATATAACATGCAAAAGTGGAAATATATACACCATATTAAAAAATTTGGTGCATAACATAAAAATGTCTTAATAAAGGAAAATTGAGATGAAATCACTTACCTTAATCCATGTAATAAATAGAATTCATCTCAGACTATATCTCATCCTTGAGAATAAACTCCCTTCCTTCTATAAATTTCTCACTTCTATAACTAGAGATATATGGGTATTACTACTAAAGAATGATAGACCTAACTTAAAGAAAGAATTCACCATTTATATATCCAAACATAAACTGTATATGAAGTTAAAAGTGGATAATATTGGTTCATGAATCTATTGTGAGACACAAAATATGATAAAATCACATTTAAATGTTATAATATAAAAATATCACTTATTGGAATTTTATTCCACACCACTCTACATCGCATTGAAAGATTCTACAAATCATTTAAATTGATATTCAGGATCAGGCTAAGATTTTATAAGACTGAATCTTCTATTTAATAATTCATAAGCTTCAATATGTGAAGATTTATGGAGGTTGAGATTTTATGGATTATAGAGAAAGGGAAATTGTTACCAAGTTATATGGAGATAAAAATAAGGTTTTAAAAATGCTAATGTGTAGCATTTCACTAATCTCAATCTTCCATGTCAATAAAAATGATACGTAAACCAATATGATAATGAAATATTATTTATATATATATATATATATTATTTTATTTTATTTTATCTAGATATTCCATGTGAGGAATAAGACGACATGATAGAGTAGGTTAAATTTGAGAGTGATGGATTACCTTGACGTATAGATTACCTTTATAAGGAATTTTAAATCACAGTTTAACCCTTGCACTAGGTTGTTTTAGTTTTATGTGACTTCGAGATTTCCCTTATGTAGATTCCAAACTTCTATTTTACCCTTATGTGAGGTTTTGGAGACCCTTATACAGGTTTTTTTAGGGATACTACACTTATATAGCTATATTTTGAGATTTACATGTGATTTTAAATTATAAATTACCTTTATGTAGGGATAGGTGTACCCTTATGTGATCTTTTATTTATAGTATTTAACTTTATGTGAGGTTATTTTACCCTTACATGGGGTTATTTTACTCTTATGTAAGGAGAAGGTTACCCTTATGTAACCTGTTGACAGAGCATTTTACACTTACACAAGTGTTGGAGTACCCTTACGTAGGTACCATCTGACCTTTCTACAATATATAGAATAACCCGCATACATTTACACAAGGTGAGGACTACCCTTACTTGAGAAGAAGGATCCTCATGTTACCCTTGTGCAAGGGATTATTTGGTCGAGCTACTCTTACATAGTTAGTGCTTCCTTTTTGCAAGGTCCAATTTACCCACATACCAGAGATGTGTGACCCTTACGCAGTGGTGCTGAACTTTACACAACTGTAAACCACCACCTTTCCATTATTAAGTTGAATAAAAATAGCTTGTACCCTTATTAATCCCTCTAAAATAGGTGCAACATTACGTAGGTTCATATTTTTAAAAATAGTGTATTTTTAATTATTAAATTTAATAATTCCAATTATATTAAAATTATTATAATCTAGTAATAATAATATATTCCACTTATTCATTTTTAATATATTTCATATGTATCTGAAACATAATTTTAATTTCTCATCATTAATATTATTTCTTAATATTAATTTATTACTAAATTTTACATTTATCATTTATTATAATCTATCGTAGTCTGTCTAAATAAGTTATAATTAATATTATACAAATTCATTTGCATAAAATAATTTGAAATAGGGTTAATGTATTATTAAATAAGTTCTAGGATACAAATTGATATATTACCCATATAAGTTATAAATATATTTTTGATTAAATTATAAATTTACTAATGACTATGTCTTGACAAACTTCTATGTATATATTATTTCTTGAAGAATAAAA
Source organism: Viscum album (assembly GCA_963277665.1). NCBI lineage: Eukaryota > Viridiplantae > Streptophyta > Magnoliopsida > Santalales > Viscaceae > Viscum > Viscum album. Next base: position 1,144,782,634 of record OY728121.1, on the reverse strand, counting down.
ATATATTCAAAAATAATAATTTTAAAAACCTTGGGTTTTTAATTTAAATCAAAAGTGTAAATTTCACACTAAAATAAAATTATTTTATGACATTAAAAATTAGTTGCAATTGAAATCCACTTTTATTAAAAATGACTTATAATTTATGAAGTAGATTTAAAAGAGTTTATTATTTAGCTTTATAAATAATGATGTAGAATTAGCATAATAAATCATATCATTTAAAACATTGAGTGAATATCTAAACATATTTCCATAAAGTTAACTTAAAATATATTTCAGATTGTTTTAATTATAGAAATCTTGTTTAATTATAACATTAATTTAAGGAAATAAATATATTAATATTTTAGGATATTAAACTTTAGGCCACTTATCAAGACCTTTGTTCCTCTGAGACTTTGGGACATGTAATTAGGGGCTTTGGTGTCATATTAGGGATCCCACTCAACTAGGTTAAAAATAATTTGTCAAGAAAATGATATAAAAATGGTATTTGTCTCATATATTAAATAATTAAGGCATAATGAGAACAATAAACTCTCTATAATTTGAATAAAAATTATTTAAAATATCATGTTTTATAGTAAATAACAAAATTTTATAAATAAATAGAGTAATGAATAAATTTCATGAAAAACATTAAATATAACTCCCTATTAAACTATGTAGACTTATTTAATCTAAATTAGAAGTACAATAAATGTTAAGTCATAAAGAACACTCTCCCTTAATATAACCATTTCCTTATGAAATAAGAATACTACAGTGCATGCTTCTTCTTTGGTGAACTCCCCTTGTATAAAACATTTACTACAATGTGACAAAAAATAGGTTAAATATATAAAAATAATTCATTTATATATATAATGAATTAAAATAAAAAAGAACATTTGAACATCCACTAGCATACCATTAAATAAAATGATAAAAGTTATGCATGATTTCTAACCAGAAACACTTTACCTAGGCATGATGACTAGCATAGGCTAATAGGATTCATTATAACACATTTAGGAACTCAACACATATAATTGTTTGGATTATTGACATTAAATATATAATTTGCAGTAAAATCCTTCTTATGACCAAGGGACTATGTAAATATTAAACAATAGTTATATGTATAATATCTAAATAATCCACATATAAAACTATTAATAGAAAAAATTATTATAGTTTTACCTTCCAAAAAGTAATTTTTATACCACATAATATCTTTCTGAGTGTATTAAATACATTTTCTCTTCATTATAATCCTTTATAGTGACATCAATTTATCAAAAGATTCCCTTCAAGTGATGAAATTAGCTAGTGTTTCATTCAACCTCTCTATTTCAGCTTTTAGTCTCTCATTATCTTTTTAAACATCATTAAAGTCATCAAAAACCATATCCTTGGGGTAGGAATCGATATTCATTAAATTCTCCTTCACATAAATTTGAAATTACATCTCATTGAATACAAATTTATTATTCTATTTAAGATTTTTGTAAATCTCAGTGAGATTCATAAGATCACAATACATATTATCACATAAAAATTTAAATTCTTAAATATTAGAAGTATGATCAGTGGATCCAATATATGAGGAAGATGAAGATGATGCCTCAAATAATTTAACCCCCAATAATATGTTACCACATTCAATATCTAGTTTAGATTAATCACATGAATCATTATCTATTGAACAATGTCATTATGAACTAAAACCCTCCTTCTTAACTTTATGTTCATGCCTCTCTTTCATTTTTTCTTTGGTATAATCAGGATTTATGTGGCAAGGTTCATTAAATATGTAACAAATAGGATTGATATTTGAATTATTTTTACCTTTGTGATTATAAATATTGTTCTTTTACTTCAATTTTTATAATTTATATATTTTTCAAATCTAATTGAATAGTTTTTCTATCTCATGTCCATTATCTAAACCTATATCATCAAAAAAAGAACTATAATAAGGAACATTCGTTTTAAAATAATCTCTATGTTTTTTTACTAATCTCACAATCAATGTTTTTTTTAATTCAATCTCATACTACAAAATTTTACCAATATCCTCCTCCATAAACTATTGAGTAAAATATTTTCTTTTTAAAATAACTAGGTTCTTATAATTCCATTACTTAATAATTCCTCAAGAGGTTCTTTTAAGATACATTCATATTTAGAAATATCTAAAATATATTAAGATAAATCTCATCTATGGTATCTTCTATTTTTAAAGGAAATAACTAAATTCATTTTGGGTTAGAATATAATTATACATCATTTTATAAATGCCTTTTTTTAAAAACAATTTATATAGCTTATTTATATCATAGAGTAGTATAAGGAATTTTTTTTATTAATGTTGTTACTGGTCTTTTGTATGTCCCTTTTATTTTCCAATTTTTTAAAATCGTTAATTTATATTACGTATGAAAAATTATTGAATACATAAACCAGAATTTTGAATAAAAAATTATTTTTATCATCCTTATACCCTACTCCCTTCTAGTTACCCCTTTCCCTCATTGTTGATCCCACCACCATAAATATATTTTGGATCCCTATTCAATTATTCCCTAGTCCACTCGATCTCATCATCTCACAATTGGGTTGGAATTTCCTTCAATAGACTATTATAGAACCGGCCTATCTTGTCACTATAATTAGGTTTTTTTTGTGAAAATTTTACTTACAATCAGAACTCCCTTTAAGACCTTCAGCCTTAATCACCACTAAAAACAATGATAAAGGTCTCCTTTATCATCACTTTCTTTTAGCACTGATAAAGGTGGCCTTTATCACTGATTTATTTTAGTGCTAATAAAGGCCATTCTAGCTACTGAAAAACATGTAGCCCTATAGTTTCTATATAAAAAACCACATTATAAAAATATAATCAAATTCGTATGAAAATATTAAATAAAATCATATTGAAAAACAAATATAACCTTATACAATCATTTCATTACAAAATTTACATACAAAATATTTACATTGATATCATATTTAAAATTGATCAAAAAATTACAACCAATATAAAAAATCATAACTCTTATTTCATACTTTCTCCTATGATCAAACTTCATTCAAAAACTTGTCTCTGCATTAAAATAAATGGTTATTTTATTAACATCACATTAAAAAATAAATAAATTTTAATTTTAATGTTATATAATTAACATATGATAAATTATTTTTGAAAAAAATCAATAATTAATTTGTGATGTATAGAATTAATCTCATATAAATCCAACACACAGTGTTACTGGTATGACTTAAATTGCACATATTCAGTTTAAAAGTAAAATATTAGTTCAAGATGCATATCACCTACTCAAAACTAATAGAATGAACACAAATTACCTGGATTCCTTAGTACAAAGATCTATGATTCATTTTTTACATGTACAAATTATCCCAATGTTAATCTGACATACAGTTTGGATAGTATGATTGAAAGTGTGTGATTTCAATTTAAAGCAACTGTCTAGTTCACAACAAGATTCACATACTCAAAATTGATAAAATTCACTTTCATTTTCTTGATAATTTAATAAAAATATTGATAATTAATTTTTTTACTTGTTGTAATTAAGTTCAAGTCAATCCAATAAAAATTTTGGATGGTATGAATGAAATAATATTTTTTAGTTAAAAATTGATATTTTAGTTTAGAAGATGTGTTACATACTCAAAAATGAGAGAAAACACTCAGATTGTCTTAATACTTTAGGAAAAATATTGATTATTCATTTGTGACATGTAAGAATTTACAGCACATCAATTTGATGCACAGTGAGGATATTATGATAGAAATTGCATGTTTTCATTTAAACGTGGTATTTTAGTTCACAAGGAACATCACATGCTAAAAACTAAGAAAACATGTTTGGATTGTCTAGATACTTTAATAAAAAGATTAATATTTTATTTATGATAAGTGGGATTAATCTTTCATCAATCCAAATGTCACATACTCAAAACCAAGTGAACAGACTCATATTGTCATGATACTCTATGAAAAAGAACTGTGATTCATTTTTTACATTTAGGAATTAACCGCACATCAATCTAACACACAGTGTTCCCAGTATGATTAGAAGTGTGTTATTTAATTTAAATGTGATATTTTTGTTCACAAAACATGTCACATAATCAAAACCAAGAAAACATATAACATGTAGTAATTAACTTCATGTAAATCTGACATGTAGGGGGACTGATGTGACTAAAAGTGAACCACATACTCAAAGTAGATAAAACATGTTGGGAGTTTTTTATTACTTTCTTTATATTTTTATTTATTTATTACATTATCCTTTTTATTTTTGTATTATCTTTTATCATTCATGTTGTTCTTTTATTTATTTATTTTATGCATTATTATATCATATTAATGTAATATTTATTTATTTATTTATAGTATTTCTAAAATAAGAATCTGTTTTTAATAAATGTACACACTTATTCTCTTAAAGGAGGGGGATTGTGAATTTGAAAAATGTTATTTTAATTGAGACCTATTAGATGGGGTCCCAAGAGCATCAAATAGAGGGCCATTGGTCTCTTATGAGTCTAAATATTTTTTAGTTGGTTTGAAAATGTAAATGTTTACACTAAATTTTACATATCAATGTAATTCAAATGTATTAAAATTATTGTAATATAAATTTATTTGTAATTTTAATTTATGGTAATATAAATTTAGTATTATTTTAATTGTGTTTTATTTACTTGGTTTTTTTAGTTTATTATTGATGTAGCAGAACACTGCTGCAGTTGATGACTTTTATCAGCATTGAAAACATTAGCACTTCTTCAATGCTCATAAAGATAATACCACACACAGATAAAAACTCAATATGTGAAATTTATTTATAATAAACATTAGGTTATTAGTTCATTTTTTAAAAAAGTAAAAAAAAATTGAAGTTTATTTGGTTTTATCACAAGTTGGATAAATACCTTTAGTGACTGCCAAAATCCATCACTAAATTCATATTGTGGCCACCTAATGACTTCCAAATAGGGGATGATTGTGGCACGTTGTTATTTTCTATTGAGACCACTAATTGGAAGTTTCTATAAGTCATACAGGGGAACCCTATATCAATCGCCATCTGGAAGCCACTATAGGTGAGAACTATAGAGACAACCAATTAGCAGTCATTATAGGGTCTCGGTGCGACCTATATTAACCTCTATATAGTTGATGCTAAATATTTTTTATTTAAAAAAAAATAACGGTAGAATATCTACAAACCATAAAAACTTCCAAAATTCAAAAAATCAATAAGTATCCCCGTAATATGTAAAATCAAAGGATTGAAAATATATTTTTCCAATCATCTACCAATATTTATTACCATCATAAAATAAAATTGAATATGAAAAATAGTAATAAAATAATTAGTGCAGTAATAAAATAACAAAAGTGTGTTTCAGGTTATCCTAGGAAAATGACACCTCAGATTGACGTTTCATCTTCTCAACCATTTTACAATTTGTTTCATGTTTGTTTTCCTAAAATTTCAAGGTATTTAGAGGTAATTATTTTGATTTTGACCCAACGACATGAATTTATAAGGGGTCTCAAACCATAAAAAACTTCTTATCCTATCATTTCATGCTAATTGCACATCTGATTGATGTGATGTATTCTAGTTCACATAAAAATTAATTATAAGATATTTATACTATGATTTCACATCATTATGAGTTTGTTTTAGATGGATATAACTGTTAAATTCACATTTTGGTGTTTTAAAATAATAAAAATATGTTTTCAAACATACCAAGAAAATGACACCTCAGATTGACATTTTATTTACTGTAATAATTCAAGAATCATTGTATTGTTATTTTCTTCTGATTTAATGTAATTCAAAGGTTTTTTGGTTGATTTTTACTCCCTGGAACGAATTTTTAAAAGGTATCAAACCTCTAAAAATTTATTATCTAGTCGTTTCGGACATACCACATGTCTGATTGGCATTTCTTCTACTCACACAAGTCACAAATAATTGTAAGATATATTTCTGATGATTTCACCTCATTTAAGGTTTTTTTATAGATATTTATGTTAAAAACATGTTTTAGTGTTTGAAAATAATAAAAGTTTTTTTGGGACATCTAGGAAAAAATGACACCTTGGATTGACATTCTGTCTACTCAACCTTTTGAAAATTCACTATACAGTCATTTTCTTGTGATTTCATGGAATTAAAAGGTCGTTTAGTTGGGTTTGATCTCATGATTCATGTTTTTAATGGGCCTAAAACTTTTAAAAAAATTATTTGGTCGTTGTGTTCAGATCGCATATTTGATAAATGTTTTGTCTGCTATCACAAATTAAAAATAATACCAATAGGGTTTTCCAATATTTTTTAACTCATATTGAGGTCGTTTTATATGGATCTGATTGTTAAATTCATGTTTTAGTATTTTAAAACAATAAAACTATGTTTTGGGTCATCTAGAGAAAATGACACCTCAGATTAGAATTCTGTCTACTTGACCATTTCACAATTCATAGTATGGTTATTATCATAGGATTTCATGGAATTTATTGGTTGTTAAGTTGGTTTTGACCCCCAGATACATGTTTTTAAAGGGTGTTAAACCTTTAAAAACTATATATTTATTCATTTATAGTACACTACACATCAAATGGACTTGTTATCCTCTTTTATACAACAAAAATAATACTAATATGTTTATTCAATTATTTAAACTCAGGATATGGTCGTTTTCTATAGATTTGGCCTTTAAACGAATGTTTTAGTGTTTTAAAATAAGAAAAATATGTTTTTTGTCATCTCAAGAAAATTAAATCTCAAATTGACCCTCTTTCAGCTCTACCACTTCACAATTCATTGTATGGTTGTTGACGCTAGAGTTCACAACATTCAACGGTAGTTTGGTTGGTTTTGATCCTCGGATGATTGAATTTAAAGAGCATTAAACCTTTAAAAAATACTTATTCGGTCATTCTGGGAATACCACATGTTCAATTAATGTTTCCTCTACCCATACACATAAAAAATAATACTAATATATTTTTTATAATGATTTTACATCATTATGAGGTTTTTTTCTGTGGATCTGACTATTAAACACATAGTTTTATTTTTTAAAATAATAAAAATGTGTTTCAGGTCATCCCAAGTAAAAAAACCTTATATTAACACCCCTTCTACTCAAATATTTAAAAATTCACTATAAGATCTTTTTCATATGATTTCATGACATTTAGAGGTCGTTCGGTTGGATTTGACCACCTAACAAAAGTTCTCTGAGGGTTTTAAGCCATTAAAAACTAATTATTTGGACATTAAAGGAAAACCACATATCTAAATGACAATATTCCTACTCTTTCATGTCAAAAATAATACTAATATAGATATCCTATGATTTCAAATAATTATGAGGCCTTTTTCTATGGATCTAGCAGTTAAACAAATGATTTGGTGTTTTAAAATAATAAAAGTGTGTTTTGGATCATCCCAGGAAAATAGAACCTATGGCTAATGTTCTCTCTAATAAAACATATCAAAATTCATTGTACAGTTTTTTAACTATGATTTAACGTCATTTTTAGATCATTTGGTTGGTTTTGACCCCCTGGATCATGTTTTTTCAAGAGGTTCAGACCTTTAAAAACTGCATATTTGTTCTTTCCAAGCACATGACATGTCCAACTGATTTTTTATCTACTTATACATAGAAAAAATAATACTAATATATTTTTTATATGATTTGACATAATTTTGATGTTTTATTCTATGGATATGACCATTAAACGAGCATTTGGTATTTTAAAATAATAAAAGTGGATCTTTGGTTATCCCAAGAAAATGGAATCTCAGATTGAAATTTTATCTACTCCAACATTTCAAAAATAGTTTTACAGTTTCTTTCTTATTATTTCATAGTATTTGGTGGTCATTTGGTTGGTTTTGACCCCCTGATGCACATTTTTAAATGGTGTCAATCCTTTAGAAACTACTTATTTGGTCATTTTGAAGAGACCGCACATTTGATTCACAATTCATTTACTCAAACATGTAATAAATAATAGTAATATGAGTTTACAATGATTTCACCTCATTTCTAGGTTGTTTACTCTGGATATGATGACTAAAGGAATGTTTTAGTGTTTTAAAACAATAAAAGTGTAGTTACTGTCATCCTATAAAAAAACCTCATATTGATTTTCTGTTTACTCAAACATTTCAAAATACATAGTATTGATGTTGTCCTATGATTTCATAGCATTAATAGGTCATTCAGATGGTTTTAACACCCTGATTCATGTTTTTTAAGGGTGTCAAACCTCTAAAAACTACATTTCGGTCATTTCGATAACACCACGCATTATATTCAGGTTTCATCAACTAAAAGATTTCACAATTCACTTTATGGTTGTTTTCATCTAATTTAACGATGTCCAGAGGTTGTTCAGTTGGTTTTTACCCCCTTGGAAAACATTTTTAAAGGGACCTAAATCTTTAAAAACTACTTATTCAATCGTTTCAGGTATACCACACTTATGATTAATGTGACATCTACTTGTATATGTCAAAAATAATACTAAGATCATTTTCCTATGATTTCACATCATTCTGAGGATGTTTTATATGGATCTAACTATTAAATTAGAATTTTACTGTTTTAAAATAATAAAAGTGTGTTTCAAGTCATCCCAAGAAAATATAACTCAGATTAACATTTCATATACTCAAACATTTCACAATTCATTTTATGTTTATTATCCTATGATTTCACATCATTCAAAGTTCTTTTAGTTTGTTTTGACCCCCCCCCCCCCCAATGCATGTTTTTAAAGGGTGTTAAAAATAACTTGTGCACGTTTAATGCTTTCAAATAAAAACCCAAAACCACCCTAACAAATGTTATATGAGATAAATAATTTCATATAAAATAAATGATTTTAAAACAAAATATTTAACTACTTCGATGGAGCATAGTATACTAAAATTAGGCATAACTTTTTAATAATTGTAGAATGATGTTTCATAATTGTATGGTATTTCAACATTCCTTTAAGATTAGTTTACTAGCCTTCTAATATTCCACAAAAAATCAATGAATTTTTTTAGTGTCACAAACTAAATAAAAAAAATCTAGTATCGAATGAAAAATTATAGATATAATTTAGCATAAACATCCGTTAATTCATTACAAACACATTTTCATATAACTGAAAAATAAAAAATTAAGATATAATGTAAAACATGAATATATGGTACATTAAATACATAATTTAAGTTAAATATATACATAACTCTAACTTATAAAAACGTTTAATCACCATTTAATTTAGTAGAAACACCTGTGAATCAATGTAGTACAAACACCTATTAATCAATGTTTTTTTCTACCCATCAAAATAATCTTCGACAATTATTTCACCATCATCATCTTTACCTACCTATAAATTTAAGTAGTCCACTCTCATACCTTCACATATAAATAATATCTTAAATGGTATTATTTTAAAACATATTTAACAATGTATATTCAAAATAGTTTAGAAAATTATGGTAGAAATCATTTAGAATAACAAACTAAACATGATCGATTAATTAATCTATATAGAAATTGGGAAAATATTTACAATATTTTAATGATGACTAATGTTTTATAAATTTTCCTATATCTTAATATAACTATAAACTAACACTCTTCTGAAACATTGAAACAGAAACCTCTTAATTATCAAATTTTTTACTGGCTAAATGAAATAAATGAGTCGATGTATGTGCCTATATATTCTTAAAAACATCATTTCTATTTATAAAATAAAATGAATTTAGAAAGTGTGTGGGGGGATAATCAAAAATGAAGACAGGATCACATAAAAATGGTATAACTATTTCTTAGTAATTATCAGTTCATTTACACTATTGAATAAAAGGAACCAAAAACCATCATATATTCCTAAATTTAAATTTATTATAACACCATGTTAGTCTTATAAATAAATAAATAAATAGGGGGATATTTAATATTAAAATTATGTGTATAAATTTCAAAAATATAAGAAAAGTTCATGCTATTCTAGAAAAATGAATGGGTATTATGGTTAAAAGTTTTTGATTAACAAATTTAGATAGAAATTGAAATACTAAATATAAATATAATAATTACATCTTCATAAGTTATAATTAGGTTAATGAAAATAATATCATTTAAATATTTGAATAATTCATTTATTAAACATTAAGTGTTCATAATTGTATCTCTAGAGTCTTATCATCTTAAATTGTAATATTATGAAGTGAAGTGAAACCCTATTGCATTTTTGAGAAGATTTAATCAAATATAAAAAAATTTAAGGAAAATTTGATGGTAATATCACCATGTGAATTTGAATCATCCATGATATTGAAAATTATAATGATACTAAACGTTTTTAGAAATAAGTTTACTTGAATAGAAGCATAGATGTCCAAATAAAGATAGAACCTAACTATATCATGGATAAAAATTATTTTTAAACATCATTGATTTAGTGGAACCTACACATGAATATAATTACTTAATTAAAAATAATAGATCATGCTAACATTATCACTAAAAATATGCAATCAAATCTAAGGAAATTAAAATTCATAAGGATAAATGATAATTGATTGAATAATCCTAGAAAAATATAAATTGATCACAAACATTTAATGAATTCCCTATTTTTTGAATTTATTAATGTTACATTACCTTAAAAACTTGATCTACCATGATATCCCTAATCACAATCTTGTAAATACAACCATATTAGAGTATATGTTCTTACAACTAAAAATATGATTCCAATCCATGAAAATATAGAACTAAAACCATTGTAAATATGAATTAATCTAATATATATGACAAATGAAAAGGGTTACTATTTAAAAATATATACCGCATGAATTTTAACTAAGTCATCAAATCCCATGAAACACCTAAATTTTCAAAAATGAAAAAACTAAACCAAGAGGTTCAATGGATTGAAAAAATAAAAAAATATAAAATAAGTAATCAGCATCATTTGAAGACCAAAAAATCAAGAAACATGGAAAAAAATTAAAGTATAGGGGGTAGGGAGGATAATAAATCATTTATCTAACAAAACTATGCATGTGATGAAACCAAGATCAAATAGGTAACAATATTTCATGGGAAACCTAGTTCACAACCAAATAAAGATAGTATCATAATGAAAAAAATATCACCAAACCAATAATTTCTACACTACAACCTATCAAAGTATCTCCAATGATTGTAGGAATATACAATGAATTAAATCACCCTAGTTATCTAGAAACTATCTAAGTGGACCTCCATAACATTTATCTTGACACCCTAAATTAAATAAGAAAACAACATGAATAAAATCAATCATAACCTACATCTTCGTAACCAAAATTAAATCATCCAAGCACACTTCCACAAACTTCTTATGAAAATATCCAAGTGTAGAAAGATTCAATAATTTAAAAAGAAATAAATTAATTACTATTGGAATAATATTTAGACATGTGACATGTTATCACCAAGATAAAATGAATTAAAAATTTATTTATAGGAACAAAATATTATAAAGATGAAGGAATGAGTATTTAAAAATTTTCATTGATTAAAGTGGTTCATGCTTTGATTTTATTCAAAAATATATTTCCCTAATTTGCTTACTATATATCCCTAACTTCTTAAGTACATAAAAAATATTATTTCAAAAAAATCATCAATGAAAGAAATGAAAATCATACTTAGAAAAGGGGTCATGGTTGTTCTGGGAATCAGTGAATGTTGAAGGGGGTGAGGTTGAAAGAATAGGGGCAGGGTTCACTATGTAGAAGAGGAATTGGGGATAGGGAGTAGGGTAACAAGCTACACCTCACATTGGAAGGTTCTATAGCCATGGGAAGGGTCGTTGGTTTGGGGGATTGATGGGAGGAGAGGTTCAGCGGCCTATAGGGGTGTCCTATAGCAGGAGAGGATCGACATTTAGGGGGACTCAACCAGGGGGAGGGGATGGGGGCTCAATGGTGATGTGATGATGTTGGTAGTATTGAGGGGGGAATGAGGTAGAGGATTGGGAAAACCTAGTGATTTCCATTTTCTATTCTCCTAAGTCCTCCATCCTCGAAATCCCAAAATTATATTAGTTTTTTTACCCATATCTATTTTTTTCCTAGTAGTGGGGGTCACATGTGGGAGAAATGAGGGATTTTTGGGGGTAATTGTGTGGGGTTTTATTTTTAGGAGTACAAAAACCACTATTTGGTGGTTCCTATTGATTCCATTAGTGATCTCCAAATAGAATTCACTCATATTGAGCACATGTGAATACTCATTTCTCTAGTAGTGGAACCTATAACACTAAATCAACCCCTAATCATAATCTTTTTTCATCCTATACTGCACTTAAAAAATAATTTCATTAATCTTATCTCTTCATTGAAAAATAGATTTCTTTGGATGTGTAATATAAAAATATAACAAACAAAAAAAATGAAAAAATATTAATTAATTGAAGTAAAAAATATGCAATAGAGGTGCAATTGATTTTTGTTGTGTAATGGGTATAGAGTTTTAACATAACAGTCAACCTATATGGAATCCACACAAATATTCACTATATAAAACATTAAATAATGAAATTCACTAGCTCTTCCTTACATTAACTTGTTAGAGGATTAGTCCCAACTCCCAAGCAATGGCATCAGAAAAAGCTTATTAGGAACACAATATTCTTAAAATATTGATTTATATTGTTGGATAAACTCTCATATTATTTTTATGTACATGTCAAGGGACCATCCCTAACTGCCAACCACAATCCTAGACATAAACAAAGCAAATAATCACTTTTTCATGTTCTGAACAACTTTTGTATTATATTAACTGACACCTAAAGTGAAATGAAAAATTATTTCTCCAAATAGTGTGATGCCAGACCTTCAATGTTTCATGTCATAACCCATCACCCCCAATACTTCAATTAGAAAATTTTTTTAGAGTTCAATAATAAGTTAAACACTTTTATGAATCAAAACATTTAATTAAATGATTAAAATATTATAGCTAAACAATGGTTTTGTAAAAATATTGAAATCATATTCTTGAAGAAAGAAGTCAATTATCCATTTTAAGAACCATTTTCAAACTCTTAACATACATGGATATCCCATAATCCAATATTATCTCTAAGAACATAACATAACAATTTATACTCTAAAATTACATTCAACTTAAACATGGTTAGAAATCATATTATTAATGAAAAAAATAATATTTTAATTAAAAAGGAAAAAGGTATTTATTAAAAATGTAAGTTTTATTACCTGCATATAAATTTTAGGGAAGTTGAACTTTTTTTATTAATATAAAGATATATTTTAATCAAATAAATTTAACAAATATAATTTATTATAAATTTATTTTTCTAATAAAATAGAAGTTAAACCTTTTATTGGCTTATACCATAATTTTCAACAAATTATAACATTTCCTTAATTGCAGAAAAACACTAATTCCTACATATTAACCAATTAATCAATGAAAAAAAGGGATTGAATTTTATCCCATATATTTAAAAAAATCATCCAAATTTTTTTTTGGGAAATGGTGGGGGAGGAAACCTGTGGGTGAGAATTAAGGGTAGGAAGAACCGGCTAGATGGAGGAGATCATAAATGGAATCGCACGGTGGTAGGGGAGAAATCATGAATAGGGGCTTCACCTGAGATTAATGGGGGTGGTTCAAGCATCATGGTTCACATAGGGGGAATGGTGGGGGGATTCTGTGAGTAGGAGGGTTCGTGCGGGGGACGGGGGGTTGCGTATGAGGGAAGGGTTGGGGAAGGGGGTTCACCAAGGGGAGGAGGGATGTATGTGGGGGAAGGGGGGATGCATTATAGGGAATGTATGTGGAGGATAGTTCATAGAGATAGGGTTTGATGCATGGGGGTAATGGAGTACGCACAATGGAAATATTCTAGAAATGCAACAATTTTTATTTGGTGATTTCTATTGGTTGCTCGGATTCAATGGTTGTGAAAGATTATTTTTCAATGAAAACTCATGGAAACTCATTGTAAATATTAGATTTTTATTATAAGTTTTAAAATAAAAATGATTTCCTTGATTAATTTAAACATAATGAAATGAATTAGAATGATGGACTAAAATAGGTTGAAAACATAACATCGTTTGGAAAAATCCATTACGTTACGTTTACTGCTTACATACACAGAATAGGGAACACTTCCCTACTAGTTTTTTTCATCACTGTATACATTAGAAAAAAATTAATGAAAAATAGCCTCAATTAAGGTATGTTATTAGAAAAGGAGAAACAAATATGGAAATAGAATTTTGGGACATGATGATCTATAGGATCATATAATATATCAAAAGGACCTTTATGAATTACCGTTACACCAAAAATTACACTACCATATTTATTAACAGTACAAGTTAATCTAGATACAAAATTCCAAGAAAAAAATATATACCCAATATTTAATATGAATAAAAAATGTATAGAGAGTTCATTACTAACATCATTGGTCTTTGGGATGCAAATTAAATTTTGAAGAATGAATGGTTGTGAGCCTCAATTCTAAATGTATACATGGAGTACATTTTCATAGTATCTTTTTCTAAAAATTGATCAAATATATTAATTACAATTTCATACTATTATTTTTTCTACAGTATCTTTTATGACACAAATGTAAAAGTAAGTCCTTGTGAAGAAAATTTTGGATCTTTTTGTCCTCATGTCACTTTTACAAAAAAATAAATCAATGGAAGAAGATAAAATTTTAGTAATAGGACATGATATATCTACATCATTTTAAAAGAAAATAATTGAAAAAATATCTTCTTAATGCATATAATTCAATGGTAAAAATTTATGTTACAATCATATAAAATATATATTCATTTTTTTCTTTTACTGATTCCTTTTTGTTTTTAAGGAATCATTGGAAGCTCATTATGATCAATTTCGATACTCCAAATATATATTTCTTGGATCCAATTTGAGGATATCCTAAAAATAAACCACACATGATGTCTCTTAAGAATTTTTAATACACTACATTTGATATTTTACAAATTAAAATCATATTATATGATTTATATTAGGTTTTAACAAGAATTTTATTATGATTAGTGGGTGTTTACTTATTTTTAAATCCATGGTATAAGGGTGATCGATGCACATAAGAATCATATGGATTTATATAACCTGATAATAATTGTGGTATATATAATAATATTTTACTATAAAAACATATCTTAAAAAAATTAAATATTTTGTGCAATGTTTTTGTATTTTCTAAAAAAGTAATCACATTAATTTTGGTTATTGAAATTTTAAATTTATGAAAGATATCATATTACATACCCAAACTAGCATCCCCAAAGAGGTATTTTTGAATGTAATTTAAATTTTATTAAAAATATCTGTTAAATTGTTTATCTCTATTTTTTAATGAAACTAGGACTCTTGATGTCACACCCAAGTTTTTGTTTTCATCCTTTTCTCTAGTTTATCTTTTGGTTTTGGGTTTTTCTCCCGCATTCTGGGTGTGACGGGTTATGAATTTTGAGGTAATACTTTGTGTATTTTTTACCCCATATTTATTCTATAGTTCTCCCATGATTTTTTGGAGAAAAATGGGGATTTTAATCTTTGAAGTAGGTGATGCACGATTGGTGTAAAGTTAGAGAAAATCATGCAGCTCATCATAAGAAACTGTGAGGCTTAAGGGTTGGTGTCAGAGTCTTGGTGTATATATTATGTGTATTTTTTCAAACCATGGGGAAATAATATAGAAAGTATTTGTATGTTAGAAGAACCATTCACACAGTTGGTGCATGGTATACCAAACGGTGTGGCCAAACTGTGTGAGTGCCCAGTGTGTCTCAAGTGAGGGGTTCATGGTTGGTGCATGGTTTGGGAAACCATGTGGCATAACAATGCACAGTTCCAAAATCTTAAAAATTGTGAAATTACTATTCTAAAATCTTGGGATTTTAACCCCAAAATTACCATTCTTCCCTTATCCTAGTTCATGATACCCAAAGGGAGTCTCTCCCTTGTTCTCCTTACCTCTCCTCCCCTCGCATGGTGTGGATATAAGGTTTATTCAAGTTTTGGGGTGTATCTTCAAGGTAATATCCTTTTATCTTATTCCTCTCTATTATTTTTCCTTTTTATTTTGATTTTCTCTTCTTCCATGGTCTCATGTATCTAGGGTTCAGGTTTTCCATTAGTTTATGTCGGGAGTTTCTCTTGGCTCTTAGAACTGTTGCAAGGTTGTTTTAGGTTGGCATTGTGAAAGTGCATGTGATTTGAGGTAGGTTTCCCTTTTCACTTTCCTTTAAAATTAAAGAATCATTTTTTCTTTCTTTTATCACCTTCCATATATGTTAAATAGTGATGCATGATCTTTAGAATAATACTTTGGTGTGAAAGTGCTTATTTCTTCCTTGTTTTGTGAAAAATGGAATTGTTTTGTTAAATGTTTCACACTAAGTGTTTGATAAAATGTCTAGTTGGACTTTGTGAGTGATTCATGATATTTAAAGCATGATTTTACTTGGTGAATAAATTTTTGGTATTTTAAAATATGGGTTGAGTTTATTAAATGGGTTTTCTAAATGGTTTGGGTTTGAAATCTATGAATGTTTCAAGGTTTGGAAATTGGTTTGGCATGTGATGATGATTCATGGTCCATTTGAAATTTGATGAAAATGTCGTTAATAACAACCAAGTCATAACATACATAGAAAATACACCACTTTTTTATAATACTTAAAACATTACCAAAATAGATGCCCAAAGACCATATTAGTCTAATGCCTTTGAAAACATGGAATCATGAACACTGGTATATAAGTGAGCTATGTTATCTCCCATTAGGTTATTCTTGACTACCACCCTTTATATACACATCATACATAATAAATATATTTATAACCTGGGGATGGAAACATAAAATGGGTGATCTTAGATGATTAGTAAGGGTAAATAAGGGAGACATGTAAGCATAAACATGAGCAAAGGAGTATGAGAACGTGATCAAAACATTTGAATATCATATCCTTCATATAAAATTTCATAAACATGAATCATGGCATAAAGCTTTATAGTTCATAATATATGAATCATAATGAAATAAAGAACATAAGCTATGAAATCATAACATAGGAATAAGACATGGAATTATGGAAAACACATAAGAATATAATACAATTTCAAAATTATCCAAGGAATCACTTCCAATACCATCTTAGTAGTATGGGTTCACTCCCCATACCATCTTGGTAGGAATGGTCCACTCCCATTTCCATATTAGTAGCATGAGTTCACTCCTTATACCATCTTTTTAGTGATGGTCCACTCCCATGTCCATATTAGTAGTCAAGGTTCACTCCCAAGACCATCTTAGTCTATCTCATGAGATATAAATCTTTATCCAATGAATTGGAGGGAGATATAGGTCACACCCATCTCATAATGAAGTCATATATACCTGTTCCATAAGATCATAAACAATCATATCATAACCATGACATAAAATGGGTGTTGTAAACATGTAATCATATCTTAACCTATTGAAAAAAGGAAAGTTGTATAATCATTTCATAAAAGAATAACATGTGAAAAGAAGTGGGTTTCATAAGTATATAACCCGGGAAATAGAAATGGATTTCCTAAACATCATTCCATAAAATGAAAACTTTTCATAGAAATAATATGAATAGAAACATTTTATTATTTCCCTAGAAAGGCATGAGTAACACCAATAGATGTTATCTTATATGGGAAATAATTTTGAAAGATCTTTTAAAAACACTTTATAATAAAAATTTTCTTTCTCATTTGAAAAAATATTCTAAAAATATAAAACCTTTTGAAAATAATTTTCATGAAAATAAACTTGAAATGTTATAGAGGAATCATTGAATACATTTTTAAATCCTTTTTGATTTGAAAACTTTTAGAGAATCTTGAAAACCATTTGAAAATAATTTTTCCTTGAAAGCTTATAAAATAATCTTGAAAACCTTTTGAAACACATTTATATGAAAATTGATTTTTAAATAATTTTCTTAAAAATTAACCTTTTAAACATGTAAAGGAAACATCAAATATTTGACAGTGGGTAAATCTATACATGTTGTATGAGGTTAAAATAATATTCATTTTCAAGGTAAAAAGTATAAAAAAGTGCTTCGATCAAAAAATTACAAGATAATTATAATTTTTTAAAACATTTTACATAAAAGGTAAAATAGGTTAAAATTTATTTTAAAGATCATAGGATAATAGAATAATATTCTTGGAAAAATTTTAAAAAACATGTTTTTGAAGGAATACAGATATCTGGATGAAGAGTGAGGTAAGGTCATATTTTCTTAAAAAAAATCTTAATTATATTAGGTACCAAAGAGTGGAAATTGGTAATAATACATGGAGACATCATGACTAACTAGAGGGTAATAAAATTCATGAGTTTTCTTGAAATATGGATCATAATATTTCATTAATGAAAATGTGATCATCAACAATCTCAATAAACAATGAGAATGTTTCAATAAAATATTACCACATTGTAGCTTTGAATCATAATCTCCATGTAGGAAAATTAAATTACATGGAGATTTAAAATAGCATGAAAATAATTATATTCATGTTATAACATTTAAAATTAATTTTATATACCTAATGTAGAAATATTGGTGTATAACATGGCATGTGTCTCAAAGAAGGAAAATTGAGATAAAATTACTTTACCGATTTGTAACTTTTGAAACATAAATCCCATGATAGAAATATCATAAAATTTTTAATTAAGTACCAATATATTTAATTATAATAGTAATACAATACATTCATGGGTATTATATACACCCCACAGAAGAAGTGAGTGGTGAATAAGGCATGTATCTCATGGAAATAGAGTGAGATGAAATTCCCTTACCTTGAGTTCAACTTTTATCACGTACATTTATATTCTAGAATAATAAAAAAAATTAATTAATTTCTTTGTAACCTTTTTCAAGTTTATTATTACACTTAATTCACTTATTACCATGTTGTATACAACTACTTAAAATTATGTTTGAGTCGGGTGTTTTGACCAAATTCGGTTCATGTGTTAAAAAAACATTGGTTGGTCGACTATGGTAAAAGGGGTAAACATATACAGAATAATAATCATGACATATTATAATATTTATAAATTAATTATACTTTTAAAAAAAATCATTAAATATGGTTTTGAAAAATGAATCAGCATTACAATCATGGAGATGGCAGGTCATACATATGCATGAGAACGTTCCCATTTCTCAATGATTGATAAGGAAAGAATATAAGTAACATTAATCTTTCCAAAATTATCATTATATCATAAATACCATATTATATAATCATATATACTTATATAGGGAATTCTTGATAATTAAAAGGAATCATATTGTGTTGAGGAGGCGGTTGTCCATACATCCACGAACGATGTTATCACTTGTTAAGTGTGTGAAAAGGTAATAAATAAAATAATATATATTATCTTTCTAGTGTATACACCTAGTTTTTTGGACTAATAATACTTTCAAATATTTATAAGAATATTTCTAGAGCTGGGAGCAGAGACATCGTTCAATTATGAGACCCGGTGTGCCCAGAATTAATTTTATAAAAATGTAAAGTGTTTTTATATTATGCATGTGTGGTTAACTAAATAAAATAGGATATCTCTTAAATATTTGATTAGATCAGAAATATGAGACCATGGTTGGGTCTGGAATGTGGTGTTTACCCTAGGTACGACATAAAATAAGTCAGTGTGGGACGTTCGGACCCCTCACTCATTGGTGGTGTGTTAAATGGATAAATTAAAATATTCATTTATTCATTTAATAGATCAAACTCAAATAACTCATGGATGAGGGCTCGGATGAAAAATATGGGTCCATCGATGAGCTCAAAACATAGCCTTTACCCTAATTAGGGTGTAACCTTTTTCGGGATCGAGTGTTCTTCTTATGCATCATCATGGGAGAAAAATTATATAATTAAATAATTGTTTATTTAATTATTTGATAAATTTCTTTTAACCTGATGGGAGGTTATAAATTCATGGTTATTAGATCTTGGCCACATATCCCTTTTTTCCAATGATGACTTCTCCTCTCATTTTCTCTCCTCCCCGTTGATGGATGACAAATGAAGAACAACGAAGCCTTTGATCCAGGTGAATCGAAGTGCAATGAACACAACAACTTCTTCTGATCATTGCGCCATTGTCATCTTCATCAATGACAATGGATCCAATCCAAGTGGGATTTATCTTTATGTATTCCTTACCCTGATTGAATTTTCATGATAAATGAAAATTAAATAAATTAACTCGCATATCAAAAAACAATTGGTTGAATTAATTTCTTCTTGTTTACAATGAATTTTAAATTCTTGGAGTATGGTAAATATTCAATTTTCAATTCCCTATGTCCTTGATTCTCAAAAATTATGGCCAAACAAACATTTCCATCGATCTGCACTTATACCATGATCTTTTCTTATTCATTCTCTACGCATTCTTCGCATGTTCTTCATCACAAAATAATTAAGCATGCTAAAAACCCAATGTTTGGTTGAGCGCGGCATATGGACGTAGAGATCTCGACCCGAGGATCGTGAATCTACGGTTGTCACATTTTTCAGTATTAGAACAAAGATGCAGTGGCCCGAGGAAGGGGCGATGTGGCGGCCCTATTCTGGCATGTCTTCAGGGCGCGGCACCAGGCGGGATAGGCGATGCAACGTACTGCGGTGGTCGATGTGGCTCTGAGAGAGCAAGGAAGCACGGTAAAGGTAGTAGGGTGGTGTGTGGTGAGTCTGAGGCAGCTTCAGCTGGTGGTCCGGGTACACAGAAGATGGTCAGGCCATGGGGTACGAGACTGGCGAGGGAGGACCTCGGCGCCGGGGTGGCCGGTACGTGGCAATGAGGCGGTTCTAGGTAAGTAAAGCCAGAGGCAGTAGATCTAGAGGAAGAGGGTTGCGTGAAGGGCTGGTCACTAGGTTTTACACAGGAGAGGTTGGTGAAATCATGGATGAAGAAGGGGAGATTGGAGAGAGGAAAACTAAAATACAATAATAATAAAAGGAAAATAAGTAATTGGTGGTGATTGATTCTGATGCGCAACAAGGGGATCCAAAGCGTGGATTGATATTGGATTTAAGGAAAAGTAAGAAATAAGTAATTAATAAAAATAATAAAATATTTTTATTATTACTTTAGATGATAAAACACCTTTTTGACTGTAACTTATTCGTGTAACCTCGGTTTCACAAACCGTTAGCACTAGTGTGACCCTGACTTTGAGACGGAAATTTCAATTCCGATATTGGATGTATTTTTTCGGTTTTCATATTGGGTACCTAAAATTCTCATGAAATAATAGATTTAATATTATTATTAAATCTTCAACCCACCATAACTCCAGCGAGCGACGTCTGATTGACTTGTCATCCATAGTGACGTGATCTTGTCATTAAGACGGTCGATTCAAGTCCAATGCTGAATAATAAATTCAGGTTCATTGATCGAGTCCACAAAACACCCAATATTATTATTATTATTGTGGGATCTTATATCTAATATATCTCTCTCATACGGTGTCAAAATCATGAATTGTACGTGGTACTAAAATCCTTGAAGTGAGACGGTCATTTTGAGTTATGCTTTGAGCCTTCAGGGATGGCCAGCTCATGTAGTGTGTACTCCTGATCCTTGAGCTATGCTTTGAGCCTTCTTTGGAAATCTTGGTAATGGCTTGAGTTCAGAACCTTATGTTTCTTTTTGCTTGAGATGAGTATATTTAGATGCCCTGGGTATATGTACAGGCATATACCTGGTGTGAGCTGTGAAATTGAGATCCCCTTACTCTCTTGTTTGGGTTTCTTTGAGTGAGCATATCTATTATTTGGTGGAGTTGTACTCTTTCTGTTCACTCTTTTTGTGCCCTTTTCTCTCTTGCTGCACCCTTGAGCCTTCGGTGAATCTTACTGAGTATTCTTATACTCACCCCTGCTTGAGATTTTCCCACATTTGGTGTGCCCATGCAGACGACAGACAGGTTGATCGTGATATCATAGGTGCTTAGGGATACGAGGTGCTTGAACCACGTGTGGTGGTCATAGATTGGGATTCATGAGTGGGACTCTTCCAGCTATTTTAATTTTTCACCTGTTATCGGTTTATGGAACTTTTCTAGTTAGGTTTGTATCTTTTCCCCTTTCCCTTTCAATTTTACTTTTCTTGTACATGTAATGTTTAGAGGTCAATTCATTTATGTTGGTTCCATTTTTATAGTAGTGTGGTACCTTGATTTATTTTCCTCTGTGTTTTTTCCTTGATTTTCCTATGTATGTGTGTAAAAGTTCTTAGAAAAAGGCCTCCCTGAGTTTTTTGTGCCTTCGGTGCTAATCGCCAGCCCCTGGCCTATGGAGGCGGACTTGGGGTAGTTATAGCTCGAGCCCCGATAAGGGTCGGGTCAGGACAAAATGGTATCAAAGGAAGGTTCAACCCTTGGGACGATGTTTGGATGTTTCCCTTAAAAGGTCTTGGTTGGTTTTAGGGAAATAGTGTCAAAGTGTCTCAAGAGAGACTCTCAGGCCAGGGAGTCCAGTGATTATTTGGGCAGCTGATGTATCCATTCACCATGACCTTGATTACCCGCTTGCCAACTCAGCACCCTAAGACACTTCTTTTAGGGAACAATGGTACATGCATCATATAGGATTGATTCTTTGAATGTCCTTCTCGATTCATCTCCCCATCGTTGATGATATATATACATATATATTCTCATCTGACCGCGGTACTCCATGATAACAATCAGGATGTCTCCGCGATGAAAACTAGCTAGGATACTAGCTACGGTTCATGGTGACTATCCCATGAGTGAAGAGGTATCATTTTAGGACCTATTATGTGAGCCACTTTCTCCAAGAGTGCAAGTATCAGTACCCCCACCTATTGGGCAGCAGACAACCCCAGCAGAGCGGGATGAGGATGTGCCCAGGTCAGGTGCACTTCGCAAGTTCCAGCATTGTATACTGATGAGGTTCCGTAGTGATATAGACCCTTATACAATGAAAGTTTGGATAGAGCCAGTGGTCCTTTTCTTCAGGCTTGTATGGAAACTGGCAGATCAGATGGTGGTTTTTGCAACCGACCTTTTCCCCAGAGCAGGTGTACATGGGTGGAGCTTAGTTACTCAGATACATGATGAGTTGGCACTATCATGGGAAGACTTCATGCAACTATTTCATGGGAGTTAACCCCTTATACTTGTGCTCTATTAGACTTCAGGAGATCCTCCAGTTATGATAGGGAGGGATGACTGTGACTGAGTATGCGACTAGGTTCACAAACATTGCGCACTACTCTCTGGACATGGTCTATAATGGTAGTTTCTGAGAACAGACATTCGAGTGGGGACTCTATAGAGAGGTTTATTATATCATAGTTCCATTGTGAATCCCCACATATGACATGGTGCTGGATTAGGAACTAGTGGTAGAGAGAATCCTGTCATGCCATACACCTGGTTGTGGCAGCAGCGCAATAGAGTTGAGACAACTTTTACAGCAAGAAGATGCCAGATGATAAGATCTCAACGTAGGAGATATTCTCATGATCAGTCTCATGTATGTGGTCATAGGGGACCCAGACAGAATAGTGGAAGAGTGGTGGAATAATCCCTCTGACTTGTGCACTCAAGGTGTGGTTTTATAGAAGATTCCCTTAGCAGGAAGTACAGGAAGTCCCAGACTCACATAGTGTGGGAAGTTCAGAGCAGTTAACTTCCTTGCAGCTGACCCTGGTGGAACATAAGGGTACAACTTTTCTTCAGTCGACGGTGTTGACTCCTTTGCCTCTTGATCGTGTAAGAGAGTCTCAGTTGTGATTCATCGACTATGAACTTTTTTGTGACTAGATATCCTTATGTGTTTCACCATATGAATATTCATAATGAGGGAATCACGATACTTTTCTCTAGTGAAAAATAGTTATTCTAGTCGTGACATGGGATGTAGAGGTTCAGATGGGGAGGTAAGTTATTCCCCGATTTCTATGAGGTCATTTGATACTGTACAAGGAGATGGTGAGGTTTCATACTGCCTTGCCTTATCCCAAATAGTTGGAGTCGGTATAGGATGTCTTACACGTGTCGCAACTGAGAAGATACGTGTGTGTTCCTACACATGTCATCAACAGAAGAAACCCTTATGAGGGTGAACCGCCCCTTTGGTCCACATTCTTTGGAAGTATAGAAATGTATAGGTTTCCCTAGGAGTGGGAGATCTAAGTGTGGGCTTTGAATCCTGAGTGGTTCACCTGGTTTTGATTTTCGAGGATGAAAAGCATGAAGGAGAGAATAATGTAGAGACCTGGTTTTTGGCCTAATAAGACTTTGAAATATTTCTAAGAATATTTCCAGAGCTTGGCGCTAAGACAGCATGCAATTCTGGGGCCCGGTGTGCCTGGAATTAATTTTATAAAAATGTGAAGTGTTTTTATATTATGCAAGCATGGTTAACTAAATAAAATAGGATACTTTTTAAGAGGTTTATTAGATCGGAAATCTGAGACCATGGTTGGGTCCAGAATGAATTGTTCACCCTAGGTATGACATAAAATAAGTTATCGTGGGACGTTCGGACCCCTCACTCATTGGCGGTGTGTTAAATGGATAAATTAAATTATTAATTTATTCATTTAATAGTTCAAAATTGAAAAAATCATGGACGAGGTCTCGGATGAAAAATATGAGGCCACCAATGAGCTCAAAACATAGTCTCTACCTTAAGCGGGGTATAGCCTTTGTCGGAATCGGGTGTTCAGCTTATGCACCATCATGGGAGAATAATTAAATAATTAAATATTTGTTTATTTATTATATAATTAATTTATTTTAACCTGATGAGAGGTTATAAATTCATGGTTATGATATTTTGTCCTCATAACCCTTTTTTCAATGATGACTTCTACTCTCATCTTCTCTCCTCCATGTTGACGGATGTCAAATGAAGAACAAAAAAGCCTTGGATCGATGTGAATCGAAGTCTGGCGAACAAAAAATATTATTTCGATCGTTGTGCCACTGTGATCTTCATCAATGACAATGGATCCAATCTAGGTAGGATTTATCTTTTTGGATTCCTTACCCCAGTTGAATTTTCATGATGAGCACGAATTAAATAAATTTATTCATAGATCGAAAAACAATTGGTTTAATTAATTTCTTCTTGTTTATCATGAATTTGAAATTATTTGAGTATGATAAATATTTAATTGTCAATTCCCCATTTCCTTGACTCTAAAAAACAATGTCCAAAAAAACACAACCATTTATCTGCACTTAAAAAATGATATTTTCTTATTCATTATTCATGCATTCTTTATGGGTTCTTCATCGCAAAATAATTAAGCATGCTAAAATGTCCATGTTTCATTGACTGCAACATACGGATGTGGAGATCTCAACCAGAGGATCGTGAATCTGTGGTCGTCACATTTTTCAGGATTAGAACAAAGATGCAGCAGCCCGCGGAAGGGGCGATGTGGAGGCCCTATTATGGCATGTCTTCAGGGTGCGACTCTAGGTGGGATAGGCAGCGTAACATACTTTGGTGGTCAGCGTGGCTCTGGGAGAGCAAGGCAGCATGGCGAAGGTGTTCTGGCAGTGTGTGGTGAGTCTGAGGTAGCTTCGGTCGGTGGTCAGGGTGCACAGCAGATGGCCATGCCGTGGGGTATGAGATTGGTGAGGGAGGACCTCAGCGCCAGGGTGGCCAGTGCAAGGAGAGGAGGTGGTTCTGGGAAAGTAGGGTCAGAGGCAGTAGATACAGCGGAAGAGGGCCGCATGAAGGGTTGGCCGCTAGGGTTTACATAGGAGAGATGGGTGAAATCGTGAATGAATAAGGGGAGATTGGAGAGATAAAAACTAAAATAAAATAATAATAACAATAATAAAATAAGTAATTGTTGGTGATTGATTCTAGCGCATGTCAAGGGGCTCCAAAGAGTGGATTGATTTTGGAGTTAAGGAAAAGTAAGTAAATAAGTAATTAATAATAATAATAAAATATTGCTATTATTAATTTCAATGATAAAACACCTTGTTGACTGTAACTTATCTGTGTGACCTCAGTTTCATGAACCGTTAGAAGCAGTGCCACTATGAATTTGAGATGGAAATTTCGAGTCTGATATTGGATGTGTTTTTTGGGTTTTTATATTGGGTACCCTAAATACTCGTGAAATAATATATTTAATATTATTATTAAATATTCGACCCACCATAACTCCTACAAGCGACGTTTGATTGACTTTTCGTTGGTGGAGACATGATCCCCTCATTAAGGCAGTCGATTAAAGTCCAATTTTGAATATTAAATTCTAGTTCATGGCTCGGGTCCACGAAACACCCAACAATATTATTATTATTATTATGGGATCTTGTATCCGACATATCTCCCTCATACGGTGTCAAAATGGCGAATCATCTGTGGTGTTGAAATCCTTGAGGTGAGATGGTCCTTTTGAGATACTCCCCATGACTTTTAGAGAAAGTTGGAGTTTGGCCAGGTTGGATCGTACCTAAATCCAACTGGACCCTCAGAACTAAAATGCATATAGCTTACAAACCGAGTGTCTGATTGACGCATCATCTATTGCGTTGGAACCCTTATGACATGACGGATCAACGGGTTACTTCTTTATGGGACTTCATACTAGTTGAAATAAGACTGATGTCTTGTGGAGCGGTTCTCCAATAATCAAGCATGTTATGAGCGAGAATGCAGTGGCCAGCTATGACATAAAGAAGAAGAGTGACCAGTGAGGGTCAGTATCAGAAACTCCAGAGTGTGATGATCTAGCTATACGACCAATTATCCCTACCTCTATAGCAATGACAAATACCGGTCAGCACCAGCAACCAATATGGGTCAGCACCACCAACCAATACGGGTCAGCACCAGCGACCAATACGGGTTAGCACTAATGACAAATATGGGTCTTCACCAGCAACCAATACGAGTCAGCACCAGTGCCCAATACGGGTCAGCACCAGTGACCAATATGGTTCAGCACCAGCGACCAATATGGGTCAACACCAGTGACCAACACGGGTCAGCACCAGCGACTTATACGGGTCAGCACCAGCGACCAATACGGGTCAGCACCAGTGACCAATACGGGTCAGCACCAGTGACCAATATGGGTCAGCACCAGCGACTAATACAGGTCATCACAAGTGACCAATATGGGTCAGCCCTGGTGACCAATACATGTCAGCATCTAGCGACCAATACAGGTCAGCATACAGTGACCTATATGGGTCAGCATTAGAGTTACTATAGATAGGATGATCTAGATTTATGACTAGTCATCCATATCCTAGTAAACTGGAAGTTATATCGTTAAAGTTAGTTATCTATTTTTCTTTTTGCTTCATGATTTAGATCATACTTTTTATATTTACATACCAAGGTATAAGTTTGTGCTCCCTCGACAGACTGAGGTGCGGGAAACTTCTTATTGGAGAAACTGATATATTGTGGGTTATACTGGAGTAGTGTTCTCCCAACTGAACACAGTGTTGAGGAGTGGGCCTCTTCACTTGGGTTCTCTTGGTCTTGCCTCAGGTGCAAGACCATGACAGTGATACCTCTACTATTGGGCACTAGAGGTAGTTCTATCATAAAGTTCCCGATGGAGAACGTCCTTTAGGATATACCATTTAGAATGGTTGAGTTGTACCTGATGGAGTACATCTCTCAAACGGGTTCCATCAGGGATGGCCATCTCATGGAGTGTGTACTCCCAATCCTTGAGTTATGCTTTGAGACTTCTTTGGAAATCATGGTAATGGCTTGAGGTCAGAGCCTTTTGTTTTTTGTGGATGAGATGAGTATATCCAGATGCCCTAGGTATATTTATGGGAATATACCTTGTTTGATCTGTGATATAGAGATCCCCTTACTCTCTCATTTGGTTTTCTTTGAGCGATCATATCTACTATTGGGTGGATTTTTACTCTTTTTGTTCACTCTTTTGGTGCCTTGTTCTCTCTTGCTGCTCCCTCAAGCTTTCATGGCATCCTACTGGGTATTCTTATACTCACCCCTGCTTGGGCTTTTCCTGCATTTGGTGTGCCCTTATAGATGATGGATAGGTTTATCGTGATATCAAAGGAGATTAGGGATACGAGGTACTTGGACCGTGTGCGGTGGTTGTAGCTTGGGATTAAGGAGTTGGACTCTTCCAGCTATTTTATTTTTTCACCTATTTCCGAGTTGTGGCACTTTTCTAGTTGGGTGTGTATCTTTTCCCCTTTCCCTTTCAGTTTTACTTTTCTTTTACTTGTACTGTTTAGAAGTCAATTGATTTATGTTGGTTCCCTTTTTATAGCAGTGTGGTACCTTTCTCTCTTCTCCTCTACACTTTTTCATTGAGTTGGTTTCATGTGTGTGTAGAGGTTCTTAGGAAAAGGCCTCCCCGAGTTTTTTGTGCCTTCAGCGCTAGTCGCCAACCCCTAGCCTATGGAGGCGGGCTTGGGGTAGTTGCGGCTCGAGCCCGGTATGGGTTGGGTCGTGACATATAGAAATATAATTATGTAATTAATATCATATATATGTTTTGTATGACACAAATGTGTAATTAAAACCTTCCTCTATGCATTCCATGTATTGTGTGGATGAATCACATCACTTTGAGGGGGAGATAGTCCACACTTCCACACACGATGTTATCATGTTTACACAAAATGGAAAGAATAAATGAATATGTTATAAAAGAAGTAAAAGGTAATAAATACATTATATATATCATATATATCAAATATAAATATATTTTCCATCATAATTATTGATCATGAATGGTGGAAAAGGAAAAAATAAACCATCAACATTTCACGAGGGGGTAGTTCATCGTATATGAAGAGTAAGTCTGTTACCCATTATATGGTGATGTGTGTAAGAGTAGGTCAAAAACTTAATATAACAACACCTTAGTATATTTATGATACTTTTGTTATTATATAATCATGAAATAATGATATTTTATGGGTTGGATAAAGAAAATAAAATAAAGGATCTTGAGGAAGGATGTTACCTCTTCTTTAGGTAACTCTTTTTGGTATGCACAAAAGGGATTCCTTGTATGGATTCATTCAAAAATGTAGGATTAAAGTAGGAATTTAGTGATTTGGGTGAGATATTTGGGTATATTTTTTTCTAGAAAAAGTGTATTGAGATATGTGAGGATGGATATGGGAGTAACATAGGCCTTTTATAGTGAAGGAGGAGTGGCACTCTTGTAATATTTTGGAAAAAGGGAACCCTCACCCATGTGTTTTTATTGAAAGTTGATCCAATAATGATCTAAAGTCTATAAAAGGAGTATATGTTCGAAATATAGCCATAAAATGGCTTTTGGACAAGTTTGTTTGTCATATTAGGCCTTAATTTTAGGGTTTAGTGCCTTGTTAAGCTTAATTTAATCTTAATCGTTGTAATTAATTTTAATTTTCTTCACTAATATTTTTGGTAAAAACTAATTTGAAATTATTATAAATTATAAATTATGATGATTGAAAAAATAGATTCCATTTTTAAAAATTAAATTCATGGAAGTGGCAGATATTAATTTAAATTTAATCCCTCAGTCGGGACGACAAAGCGAGTTTTTAAAGTAAAAAACGTTCAAAAGTTCGCTAGATTTTTATAAAACAATTCAACGTGAAATTGGTTATAATGACCTTAATTAGATAAATTGATAAAAAAAATAATCTAATTAAACATTAAAATAAATTATAAATATAGTTTATCCTTATAAATAAATTACATGAAAAATAAATTCTGAGTTAAATTTCAGTATTTTTCAATATTCATTAAGAAAATTAAAATTCACATAATACTACCAAAAATTTTACCGAACTTAATTTTTATTTTTCTATTTCAAAAATAAATTTTATTTTGACATATAAAATTTATAAAAGTTCAAAAATTTATATTTAATATAGTTTCTCTATCAAAAGGTTGTAAAAGTTCCTTAATAAAAATATAGGTTGTTATGTAAAAAATTGGATTTCTTCCTATCTTATACCTTTAAAATTTATTGGATAAATAAAAAAAATATTTTATTGAATATATAATATATATATATTACATTAATATCACTTAATAATTTTAATTTATTTATTTTATTAGGATAAATAACTTTGTGAGCATAAAAAAATTTTCTATAAAAAATTCCTTTATATTTAATTAGTTCTTATATTCATTATAACTACTAAATTAATTTTATAATTGTATAAACCATAGGTTTTCATAAGTTATTTAATAATATTTATAACTGTTGAATTAATGTCTAGGTTAAGTCTTAATTTATTAAATAATAATATTTTAATAATATATTGTTGTTTGGTAAAACTCGGTCTTGTGTGTTATGCACGCCATCGAGGAAAGTAATTATTGTGTGTAACATAAGATAACATCAGTGTTCCATGTAGAGAATGATAGCCTTTATATTGTGTGTAGTGCATGATTAACTTGGAATTTTGTATAACGTAATCCAAACTTAGTGCTTTAATATATATATAATAACTATTTTTATTGTTTCATTAAATGAAAAATATAAAAATAAATTAATTAATTAAATAAAAATATATTTAAAAAATCTCAGGGTGTAACATTCTACCCACTTAAAATTAATTTCTCCCTCCTAATTCATCTAGGTTATCTATGTTTTAATACTTGAAATTTTCTTTCATTGAAACCAACATCGTAAAAATGAATAGTAAAAATTCCTTTTAAAAAGGAGATTTGGAACCAAGACGGTTACCCAAAGTAACTCACTATTGGCTTCCCAAATAGGAGAACATAGGTGGGAAGTGAAAACATAGACCTGGAAGAGAAATATAACCATCGTGTTCTAATAGAGAGTGATAGAGAACAAGGTCTGGAAAAAGTTAACAGTCACAAATCTAGAAATGTATGATGAACTAAGGGACCATATAATTCATTTGGAACATAGGTAATAGTATAAAAAAAATTGTTTCAAGATAAATTTTCCTAAAGTTAAATAATTTTCATGAAAATATATACTTTTATGATTTTAGGAAAGCCTCTCCCTTTTTTGTTCCTTGACCCACTTCACCTCTTTCTCCAAAAAGGAAGGTAAATTTTTCATTCCTAAAGCACTAATAGTCCTTGATATTCATAATACTCTATACCATATTTCATCAGTTATCATCAACAAAAAGTTTTTATAATAAGTTTTCCATTGTGAATATATCCTCATATGGTGAGATAATACTTTATTCTCACAAAATTCATCCAAAGTTTAACTTAATCTTTCCATTAATGGTTAACATTATATCTCTTCTGAAAGATGCAAATCAAAAACATTAGAAATAAATTCATGAAATCAGATTAACATTGATCCCCCATATATCAAAAAGCAGCTCTTGTTTGTCACATTCCAAACATGTGAATATCCTCATCATATATTCTCTTGAAATATTATAATAACCTTATTTTCCATAAATACTTTTGGAAAACATGCATGCTTAATTATTTATAAAGTTATTAGATATTTTACTTAAATGAAAGAAGTTTTAAAATTCATCCATGATGACATAGAGAACTTTTCCATAAAAAAATAATCAGATCTAGGGTAATCAGTGCTATCCAATTTACTTTATCAATCTCAATCATCTCTTTATCCAGGCGAAACACAGTTTTCTAAACATCTTGATCACATTAAGTGTTACCTTTCCTTAATCATAATATCACTTATCTATGTATTAATCTCCATTAATCATATACTTTTCAATGCTAAATTAAAACTTATACTGAAAATATCTATATATTTCGTGATTCATACAACATAATCTTTGAATTACAAAACATTAGTACTTCATTCATCCAACTTTATTCATGAACCATTACTCAAGATTCATCAAATTATTCCTTAATACCTATTACCTAGAATATGAAATATGAATCATATCTCAAGGTTCCTCAACCTCAATATAATCATTCTTATTATGATTAATGTAAAAAATATGGGATGAACATCAAATACCTTTCACATGTCATTTGTGGTCTCTTTATATTCAGAATTATAACCAATACTCATACCACCTTCCTGATTATATTTATAAGATTTAAAATTTGGAAATTTATTCTCATAATGCCCATACTTTTCACATATGAAACATTTGATGTTAACCATAGTCCATTGAGTTATCTTTTGATTAAAGTAAGAACTAT
Source organism: Viscum album (assembly GCA_963277665.1). Classification (NCBI taxonomy): domain Eukaryota; kingdom Viridiplantae; phylum Streptophyta; class Magnoliopsida; order Santalales; family Viscaceae; genus Viscum; species Viscum album. The sequence goes on along the minus strand of OY728121.1, from coordinate 1,144,750,261 downwards.
ATTTTTTGTAGTTACCATAAACATGTTCAAGCTATAAGGTTCCTCTTCTCAATTTAAAGAATATTTTTTTCAATAATATATTTTAAGTAAATAATCCATAATTATAAACTAATCACTGATATGGTTAAAATAAAATATTTTATTTAACATAATAAAATCAAGAATTTTATTTCTTTTAGTAAAATTGATTAATTAATCAACAATAACTGATCAGAACAGTTAAAGGGAATACTAATTATGCTCACAACCTCAATTGAGTGTTGAGAAATTTAAATAGTTTGTAAATAATTGAAACTATTCTTATTCAGATTTTAATTATCAGAATAGCATTCAACATATAATAAAATTGCAATCAAACATATTCAAACAAATTAATGGAAGATAAAACATCAATTAAATTGTTTGGGAAGAAAGAAAAAAATTGTTTAGCTAAATGTAAACATTCATAAAACAAAAAATATGAGATTATTCAAAATAAATTTGAATAATTCACATGATATCTCCCAAGTTTAGGCCACCATAGGTTTAGCTATAAATGGGCACACATCAACTTCTATCCTTTTTATCATTACCACTTTTTTTCATTTATTCTTTATGTTTCTAAAGAGAGTATGAATTTTTACTTAGGAAAGTAATTAAATATCTAAGAAGTATAAATAACTTTATCCTTTGATAATGAATATTATGTACTTATTTAAAATACAGGATTTTTATATTTATAAAAAAATGTTTAGACACACACATATACATAATTATATATTTACACTCAAATTTTAATACTTTTTTTCATAACAATGTATATATACATTATATGTATACCTTATGAGTATTTATTTATGTTTTATAAAAAATGAATATTTTTGAACCTGATATGATGGATATTAATTGAAAATGGATTGATTTTAATAATATGACAAATGAGTATGAGAATAGGGTTAAAGAGTTTATAAAGGTTGCAATAGATCATGCATTCAACCCTTCTCATATCCTTTGTCTGTGTTTATATTTTTTTATTCAAGAAAAATGTATCCATGATATTTAGAAAAACATTGGATTTATCTTGAAAAAGATCAAAGTCATTAATTTTTTAATAAACTTGGAGAAAACTAAATGTACATACTGACTAGATGATACTATGATTTATGGATCATTTAACATGAACACTAGTGTAAATGATGATGAGATCGTATGGAATAAATGAAAATGGCAATTGAAGATGACCTTTTTTATTGTATAAAGTTGTTTGAGAAGTTAAATAGTTGTGAAAAGAGACCATTTTACACCATTTGTTTTAAATATATAACATTTTCAGTTTTATTGATGTTATATAATTTTCAATTTGGCAGCAGATAGAGCTACACCAACCTTATATAACTACTTGGTCTCCTTAATGATATTCTACCATAATAAAATTACTTACATTTTCAAACATTTGATGCTAAAATAATTCCTTGTTCAGTGGGTATGACTTTTAAAAAATGCACGCCTTTCCAAATTATTATATATTGTTTCACATGGACCATGAATCACTTAGAAAATTCCCTAAGTGTGTAATAAATCGATACAAGAATGTTAAAACAAGTACTTCTAGATTTTTATCATACTTTCATATCATTACAAGGTTTAGAATACTATATAGATATTTAAAAACCTCTAGGAAATTGATGTGGCACACATATAAAATAATTTAATTTGGGAAACTACATCACCCAGCAGACTCTCCTGAGTGAAAGAAAATTTATTATGAGTATATTGAATTTGTAAATAATCCAATAAACCTTCATCTTGAATTATCTATAGATAGAATAAGTCCTTTTTATGTACAAATTAGCATTCATGGTATATGGACAATTTTTCTTGTAAATTATAACTTGACACTGTGGTTATTCGTGAAGCACAAATACATTATATTCTATACTTATATATGTACCAAAACTACCGAGTAATAATACTAATGTCTATTTGAATCCATTTATCAAATATCTGAAATTTTTGGGGGAATTATGTGTTACATTATATGATACTCAAAAAAGTGAAGATTTCACATTGAGAACCATGTTGTATGGGATGATAAATGGATTTCCTACTTTTGTAAAAAAATTAGGTTATAACATTAAAGTAATCTAGGGGTTTCCCATTTATGAAGAAGGTACACACTCAGTTAGGTTGAAACATTCATTGAAGACTTTGTTTTTAGGAAAACACATATTTTTACCCTCATGACATAAATACTGATCCAAGAAGACATCATTTTATGGAAATAAAGAAAAGGGCATAACACCATCTCCACTAGAAATTGATCATATATTCAAGAAATTAAAATATATTTACACTATTTTCGATAAAGATTTTTCAAAAAACCATACAAAATCAAATTGGAAAAGGAGATTCGTTTTTTGTGAATTACAGTACTTGAATTTTTTCTATGTATTAAATTTTCTTGATGTCATGTACATAGGAAAAAATTTACTTGGTAGTGTTATTACATTACTAAATGTAAAAGACAAAATAAAATATAGAATTAAGGCTGGTTTGGACATGATTGACATGGGGAAAAGAGATGAGTTGGCACTGGTGAAGAGTGGAGGAAAAATTTTCTGCCTCCAATACCTTACACTCCATCCAAAAAAGATAAATTTCTATTTTTTTCTTCCTTTATAGCGTAAAAGTTCCATAGGGGTATTCATAAAATATAAATAATTTTATGTCAATAACTAATTTGAAGTTACATGGTCTAAAACAAATTTGTTTCAGGTTTTCAAGAAATATTAATTCATGGGGTTTTATGTTGGATTCTAACTAAGAATGTACTATATACATTAACTAGACTTTTCTTCTTTTTAAATCCATATTCAATAATATTATATACTTAGTGAATTTTCCAATCATGAATAAGAAAATTTCAATCATATTGCGTGAATTAAAGATGTTATTACCACCACAATTCTTTGATATAATGGTCCAACTTATGGTTATATTGGTTAAATAGATTCAAATATGTGGTCCTATACATTATAAATGAAAGTACCCCATTTAACAGTATAAAAATATTTTGAAAGGGTATATCAAGAATCAAAGTCATCCAGAATATTGCATTGTAGAGTGGTATATTGTTGAATAAGTCATTGAACTCTGTACTAATTACCTATAGTATGTTGATAGCATTGTCCTACCAAAATATAATCACAATGGATTCCATATAAGCTAATGGATTTTTGGAATATATGTTGTTGCAGTTACCATTACAGAGAAGAAGCAATATCACCATTACATTTTACATAATAGTACATAGGTTACTTCATTTGGTAAAGCCCAAAAATTAAATCTTGATCATTTAAATCCATTAATGGTTGAATATGGATATAAAATATACATAATAAACAATTTATATGATGGTTCAAAGATTATATTTATAAGTATTTATCTAAAAATCCAAATTTAATTGTGAATGACTTAAATGGCTACCCAGAGGACCAAATGTAAATGTATTATCTTACAATGGATAAATAATTAACTATTATATGTTTTATACAAATGAATAAGTTTAATTTTGTATGATGAAAAATAGTGGAGTTACACTTGTGGTGGAAGTGATCTATGTAACCAATTCCAAGGATAGAAAACCAATTTATGAGAATATATCATATATCTTCATCATCCAAAAAAATTATGAGTTGGATAATACAACATTTCAATTTTCAATTTTCCATTACAAATGGGCTAAAAAAAGGAGTGTAGTTAGAGTTTATTAATTGGGCTTCATTAAGTAGGATTTTAGTGTAGAAGGTTATAAGGATGAACCCTTCATAATTTTATCACAAGTAGTGCGAGTATTTTATGTCCCATAACCAAAAAATTGGAATTGGTCAATTGATCTTTTGGAAACTAAAACAACTATAGGGTCATATGAAAATTTAATTAAGGATAACCCTTTCATTGGGATATCACAAACATTTTATGGTGGTCCCAATGTAGACAATGTCATGTACCTTAAAGGGGACCATAGGGAGGGGATTTGGATACTCAAAATATGAGATAAATCCATTTAACCTTTAATGAAAAAAAAAGATATTTCAATAAACATGTTAAATTTTTTTAATATACTATGGTTTTCCTCATAATATTATGTGTTCTCAATGGAATTAACATAATCTAAATTATAAGTTTAACTACTCATATAGATAATTAATTATCCAAACATTTATGTTATAAAAACTGAGGAAGAACACATTATCGATGCTGAAACTAAATAATTTTTAGGGGATCATCAACATGTGGATGAAAAAAATAAAAAGTGGTGTAGCATCACTGTGTTATCTAAAGTTATCAAGGTAGGAAGTAGTGATATAAAATTTGAGGTTGGATGGAATTAATGTGGCCAACCAGTTGACCCCATCAAGTCAATGTTCATTAGTTACATTGGGGTCACAACTTGAATTCATGTGCCAATTGATATAGATTCATGGAATAGTGTCATACATGAATTGAATAAAACCATTTAGGAAGATTTTAGGGTAATTTTATGTTATTATTTATCCATTATTGTGAAAAAATATATAATAAAACTTTGATTTGCTTTTCCTTATCCCTTATAGAGTTCATTTATTTTATATAATTTTCAAGAATACAAATTAATGGTCACTGGAAATGATCATAGAGCCCTATGGACACTTCTAAAATACCAGAATCTTGAGGATATAGAAGGAAAAGAAAACCCTCACCAAAAAGCTATGTATACACACGTTATAAACCAAGAAATGTGGAAATAGTAGATTGGTCACTATAATGAGGAATCATTTTAGGTGCATTGTAATTGATAATATTTTATTTGAAATTATTTATTTTATCCATTTTGATTCAAAAAAATTAATTTATGAAACAAAAAAGGAGTATTTAAAATAAGAAGTGTGCTTCAAAACCAATGTACCCCTATCGTAAATCAAGGGTGGGTTACCCTTAACTTTAAAAGAAAATCATGTGTGATAAGAAAAATTTGTATATAAATTTTGGATATATTTTATTAATGTTTAATCATGATTTACATGATAACACACTGGGTTTTGATATGTTTTTCTAGGAATTATTAATTCAAAGCTCATAGTAGGACTGTTGTAAAAATGGTAGAAATAATCCTTACTCTCCGTGAAACTAAAGTACACTACATGTTCTCCTCAAACACACCACTTACCAATTGAAATTTCAATCCATGAAAACAAATTAAAAATTTGGAACCAAGTACATGATGTGTATCCTGATTACACATCATGAAATATTATAATACAAATATCTAAAGACTATAAGGTGTTAGCTCATTACATTATGTTAGAAGTTTAAAACCTAGTTGCCACCAAATATTCAAGATGAAAAATCTGTAAAGATCAAAAAAAATTGCTTGATTTGGTGTATCTAAAGTACATGATGAGAAAACCAATTACATGTCATTTAAGTTTTTAAATAGAATCCTCTTAAAGTAGTACATGATGTAAACCATTTACATGTCATCTACATTCAAACTCTATAAACATTTCAGTGCCCTCAACATGAAATAAAGAACTCGAACGCCGAAACTCTTTTCTTCCTTTATTTCATTCTTAACCATTTTTGTTCCTTTTTCAATTCCATCTATCTCTATTGATTTCTTTTACTATTATACACATTATATTCTTTCCATTTTAAATTCCATAACGTGTTTGTTGATCATCATTGTTTCAAAATTCTATTTCCAATATCGTTTTCCCTACAACTTTGATTACTATTGTGGTCTTCATTGTTTCTTTATCCAAGTTGGTATTTAATTGCTTTTGCATGATATCAACTTTGAACTTATCTACTTTATGTCATTTATTTTTAATGTTAATAATGTTGTGATATGTCACTCTCCTTTTATTCAAATTTTTCATTTGTGGATTATAAACTTAGGGTTAGGGATTGAAAGTAGGATTGGATTGAACATAATGAATATATAAAATCTAAACTGGGTAACCCTATGGCAAGTAACCAAGTTTAAAATAATTATCAATATCATTCACTTGGATTATCCTTGACCATTGGCGGTGCAGGTTGAATGACCTTGATGTAGTTAGAGAAGATCAGGATCAGACCAATAGCCTGTAACTCTTTCTTCCTAGAAGCCAAGATTTTTATTCTTAGGTTTTCCATTACACTAGAACAAGGAGTCTTTTATCACTTAATTTGATCTAATTAGTTATACCAAGATTAGTTGGTGTCTTTTCTCCACTTTTCATCCTATTTCATAGGTCTATCCGTAGTTATATTGAGTATTACCCTTTTTCAATGCGTTGAAATTGACCATGGACCCTAAATTTAATCTGTTTTAAGACCCAAGATACTTAGTTTTAGTCAAATGAAACAAAATAGAGTAAACATGAAGAATCCCCCAAAAGTTTCTAATCACTGGGTTTCTTTCCCAAATAATATTTCTCTATGGTTTTCTGTAAGGAACCAACCTAGATCAATGATACAATCCACTAGAACTGTCCCATCACGTAATATAGGTATAATAGTATAACAGAACCCAGTCTTGAATATAATAAAAACAAGACTCACAACCATATTACAATTTGGAAACAAACAATATACCATAATGACATACAATCCAATCCAAAATATGATAAACCATAAAGTAATTCAAATCCCCAAATAACCAATAGTCACCTCTAGACCAACCCAAACCAAAATCAGCAGCAACAAAAGAAGCCATCATGCTACAATATGCACTTCCCTTTACTTGAATCCTGAAATACAACATCTATAAATTCCTAAGTGAATAAGTAGGGTGTGAGCCAAATCCTAGTAGGATTCCACCTCGGTTTATATACAAGGTCTGATATCAAGAATGCTAAAATTATAGCTTTCAAAACAAAATTATTTTACAAAGAGTTTTCAAAAATTAAATCATGTTGTAAATTATTTTCCCTTTTTCTCATTTGGTTTTCATAAGAACATTTCATATTCTCAAACTGAAAATATAAAAATTATAATTGATAAAATGTGAAATCATATTGATGCATCCAAAGGTAAATAGGTAAACACATATCCATGAAATAACCTATCATGTGAATTTATGTGATATAAACTCATATAAAAACCTATGAGAAACAATCCATGATAAAAAACAATCATCTGATAAATATCCATAAATGACAAAACACATAACATATTTGGATCTAGCCTTTGGGAAACTTTGTACAAGACACTAAAAATACTAAATGGGCATAATGTTGGATCCAACATATATTTATTCATGCCTATTGATATCATGAAATGTTACCTCCTAGTAGTGAAACACACACTAAGGATACCTATGTCTCTTTCCCGAAACACCCAATGTTCCCAATGTGAAATTTTATAAACAAATTTTCAAAACCATTATCACAATTTTATAAAACTTTTTCAAATCAAAGACAATCCACTTCGAAGTTTTAAACCCATTTCCAAATCAATAAAATTTGTTTTCAAATAAAAACACCCCTTTTGAAAAACATTTTATTTTCCAAGAAATTATTTGAAACCACATATCACTTATAATCAATGAAAAAACCAAATTAATTTCCCAATAATGACATGAAATTCATAAAATTAATCCATTGTATATAAACACCTACCTTAGAATGGTATAAACCTAGCTTCCTTTGAAAACAATGACCAGAAACCAAGAGAAAGGCCTTCAAAAGACAAGGCATGCCAAGAAACTGAAAAGGATCGATAGAAAACACTATCCAATCACAAATCCAAACACAATTGTATCCAAAACCACAACCATTACCAAAACCAAAGAAGAACTATAAGGATTACATACCTGTATAGAAACAATCCAACCACAATGGTGATCAATCGTAGAACAAAACAATTAAAAAGGGAAGGAGTTACCCAAAATCCCCTAGGGTAAGCTCAATGTTGAGAGAGAATGGTTATGGGTCAAATGAAATAAGAATTCATTTGATACACCAGCTTAAAACTACCCCTCATGAGATTCACATGAAGTATAATCTCATTACATATCATGAAATCCTTGAGTCCAGTATACATTGAAAAATGTGTCACCTTTTTTTAACCCAACTTTTTCCACTACATGACATAAACCCTTTATATGGTGTGTAAACCTCTCACTTTATGTATCCAATTCATATATTCTTCCCTGAAAACATTACACGACATGTAATCATCCCGAGAATAGTAAATATTGTAGGTTTAAGCTGAAAATTCCAACAAATCCCAAAATTTACCATCATAGGTATCCTACCAATTCCTTTTTGGAATTACTCATCCAATGAAAAAGAAAAAAAATAAAAGGTTAAAACAGAACTAATAGAAAGGTAACGAGGCATTATAATCTCCCCACTGTAAATTCATTATACCCCCAAGAAAGACCTCAAGATCTTGGATCTATAATAAGAGAAGGTCATTATTGCCTCATAAATGAATCTCACCCCCACATATCATGGCTATATTGTCTACAAATCCATAGTACCCAGACCAGGGGGATCATTTTATCAGGTAGTTCCTTATCCTGGTGATCCATAATTTGAACTGGTTTCTCAACCAAAGTGGTATTGGGATCAATATCAATATCCTCCAATCTAATCAAATTTTAAGGATCTAGTATATTCCTCCTCAACTGGGAAACATGAAACACATCATAAATAGTTTTTAATCAAGATTATATGTCCAATAAATTGGAAACCCTCCCTAGTCATCCAATGATCTTAAAGGGGAACACAAACCTCAGTGTCAATATAGAAACCCTAGTCTTTTACACATATCATTACATGATTTTAAGAATAATTAAAAATCAAATTATAATCCAAGGATTGTAATGTCTATTGTCATGGAAGACTAGGTACATAAAACTGAAAAAAATGGGACTAAATAAAAAATTACTTTATTTATCATCCATTATGAGCTCCTAACTTCCTTTTATACCTTACATATTCATAGGATAACCTGGGGATAATATAAACAAATGGATGAGCTAAAAATCCCAGTAAAGGAATAAAAATTAAAATAAATCTTAACACATGGGTTAGAAGGAATAACATAATGATATAAAAAGGTGTATAACATGATTAAACATAAGGAATAATAACATGGTATCAAAAAAATAATGAACTCATAATAATGTTTCAGCAACATAAAACATGAATTTAGTATGAGTCAAGGCTCGTTCCACATAGAGAAGCATGATTCAAAGATCGTTTCACATAGAGGAGCACAAAATAAGGCTACAACTAAGGTCATTGCACATAACGTATCATGATTATAAACCTTAATCAATGCATTGGAGTTCTATATGGGTGCACCCATAATAACATCTTCATGAATATTCTTTCCATATAAAAAATCATACATACATAATCAAACCTAAACATAAGGGTTGCCCATGGAAAGAATTGGGTATCATAATCATGTCAAAAGAATAATAAATGGGTGTATCATAAAAGTTTCCTTGAAATAAAGGAATTAAATCATACATGGATATTCATAAAAGAATATAGTATTATATAATGATAATTGATGTCAAACTGAAGTGAAAATTGTGTTTAAGAAACTTTAGAAATAAAACATTTTAGTACAGTTTAAGGGAAAACTTTTAAGATTCTTTAAAATGGAAAAGGAATAATTGTTTGTATTAAACCAGAATTGAAACAAGTAATTTTTTCATGATAAAATTATTGATTTTATAAAAAAAATTGGATTAAAATATATTGTGTATCACACATGAAAATGGCTAAAAATTTAGGGAGTTCCCTTAAATTGGACTTTCTTATCGGGAAGAATTGAGTTTGGAACCTTTTAAACACATGTATATCCACACAAAAAAGGATGAATGTATCTTGATAAATTCTTTTGGAACATATATAGAGCATTTATAAGATGTAAATAAGAATAAAAGAAAATTTCATTAGGGTAAAAAAGTGAATTACAAACCCAAAGAAATAAAGGAGGTTCGGGTAGAATCTGTTACCTTATGTTTGAAATGATACTGCACTTGATCTTAATGTACTGAATAATTATATTAATTAACTTATAATTACAGAACCATTTATACATGTATTTTATTTATTAAAACTTTATTAAGTTCATTTATGGCCTTTTTGATGGGTTAATATATTCAATTTCATTGTTTGGGAGCATTGATTTCCTTGGGTTTCATGATCAGTTTACTTGTATAAGTGTATAGAAAATCATGTAGAATGAGGATAGTTGCCCAGAACTGAACATATATATTATTAAAGAACTTATATAATATTAAAATACCATTTTTTCATAAGTTAGGATAGTTCATTAGATAAATCATTAATGATAATCATTTTGATTAATTTGGCATTTTTTTATCACAACGAACTCATTTTGTTTTATAAATTAATATCATGTGTATAAAATGATTAAATATAATTAAATAAGATATAATGTATCTATTATAATTTGGTCTAACCATAACAATTTTTTCATGACCATCTTTGATTAAATAATTGAAATATGAAATCACATCGTCCACGAATGCGGTAAATCGGCACCTCATGGATGATGTTTTCATTCGTAAAGTAAAAGGGATAGGATAAGAGATTTGATGAATAATTATTCCATAAACATGATAAAATTATATTATATGTAAGATACTGTAGTTTTCATTCCATTTGGATTATTGTAGGTGAGGATAGAAAAATAAAAGAACGGAACTTGAAAAGAAATTGAAATAAAACAGAAGAGGGTTTTACCTCTTGATTCCTTCTTCTTGAGAACCTACTTAGGGGATTTTTTAAGTATTTATTAAGAAAAAAAGATCATGTATGTGAGTAAGGGGGTCGAGAGTATATTTGAGTAGAATTTGGACAAGTATAGAGGTTTGAGATGTGTGAGGGGAACATGTGGTGGGGGTGGAATTTATAGTGGAGGAGAGGGGTGTTTTCTCATTATTTAATTCATTAGTTTATAATTTTTCTCCAGACAAACAATAGGGTTGATTCTTGAGACTAAATATAGTAATTAGGTCATTTTATTCCTTGAAAATTTTTCTTACATCATTCATTAATCAATGAATAGTGTATTTAATATATAATGTATATATACTATAAATTACTGTATTTCACTATTCACCAAAAACTCAAGTATTTTAGAAACCCCCCAAAAATTCACTATAACAATTTTTCAAAATGTATAATTCCAAAATTAACTCCATTTTATGAAAATAATTTTCTAAATATGAGAAATTAAATTTTTAATTAAATACATAATTTACTCAAAAAATACATATATTAAATTTTAACTTCTTTTCTAACACTTTGAAAAATTAATTAAGGTCACATAAAATTATCTTCTAATAATAATACATAAAAATACTAATTTATGAATACATATTATGAAAATAAATTTTCTTTTAAATTATTAAATTACTCATAAATTTATAATTAAATATCTATGACTTATAAAAATACCAACATTTAATTAGTAATTTTTAAAATATTTATTTACTTATATTATGATATAATCATATCATATTATTACTTATAATATGGATAAATTTTATTTATACTATAATTGGTGAGGTTACTATTCAATTGGTCAGTTCACTATTCATAAGGGTCACATTACTATTACAAATTTCATGTTATTATTTCATTAATATAGGTTCTTATACGTTTAGAAACACATCTTATTTCATTAATTCATCATTTATAAATCTTTTATTGTGTTCTCCATGTGATTTTATGTGATTATAATATATGAAATATTTATAATAAGGGAATTTCTGTAGAAAAAACTTTGGTTTGTTACAGCCAACTTACCCCACTTACCAAATTGATGATGTCCCAATCGAGATGAAACTATGATAAATACTTAGTCACCAACCTCAAACTCTAGTGGCTGATGAAGACGGTATGCATAAGATTTCTGACAAATTTTTTTCATGATCAAACACCTCCAGATCAACTGCACTATCTTTTTCATCTACTAAAAAACACTTGTTCCAACCAAGGAATGCTCTCCCAACTTTTCCCAACAAAAGGGAGATCTATAATGGCCACCAATACAAAGCCTCATAGGTTTCCATCCTGATAAAATCTAGATAACTATTATTATTTAAATATTAAACCAAAAGAAAATGTTTTCCCAAGATCATCTGAAATCAAGCATGCAATCCCAGAGCATGTCCTCTAGAACTTGGATATCCCTCTATTTATGTCTATTCATCTATAGATAATAAGTCATGCTCAATACAATATGGGAACCCATTGCCTCCTGGAAACCTTTTCAAAATTGGGATGAGATCCTTGGATCCCTATTAAAAACAAATAAATTGGTAACCCCTTTAATCCCCACAATCTCTCGAACATATAAGTCCCCAAGTTATTCCACATTCATCATCTCCAGGATAGATAAGAAATGTTATGATTTTGCGATTTGATGAATGATAACCCGAATAGCATTCTTCCAAATAGGATCCCATGGAAAACCAATGACGAAATCAATGGTAATCTCATCTCACTTCTATACTGAAATGGGTAAGGGTTGCAACAACCCCACAGGTCTCTGGTGTTCCACCTTAATTCTCTGAAAAGTGAGGCATCATGATACAAAATCTACAATCGACCATCTAATCTTCCACAACCAATAACAACATCTTAAATAATTCTACATATTTGTATTACCTAGGTTCATGGACCAAAAAGAACAATATCCACTATCCAACAACTCCTGCCTCAGGGAAAATAGAACAACCATCTTGCTATGGGAGCACAAAGCTCCATTGGGAGACCAAGACCACTCATTCATGGTCTCCCCACCATAAAGGTTTTCACTAAAGTGTTATAACTTGGTGACTATCACCTGCTCAAGAAAAAATCACTAATCCAAATATGAGTCAGCTTTTATCTATGCCAAGAACACATATCCACCATCATCTTCCACTCCCAAACTCATCATATCAAACAAAATCATTAGAGACCACTCCTCAACTAATTCCTTATAAAGAACCAAACTTTTTGAATGATATATGTTTCTTGAGAAAATTTGTGTTATATTATTTTGTACTCAATATAACTATATATCATTAATAATGAAGTGAGAAAATTTCGAAATGTGGCCATTGGTTTTTGACCATTATATGATCGTTGGTCAATTTTACCACTGGGAACTATACTCTTCATAATAATTTTAACATTATCATTAGAGTTTTAAGTAAAATTTTGACCAAAAAAGATTTATACAGAAAGAAGATTCAATGGACTCAAGTAATAGAGTCACTCCATTTGAATCTCATCTGTCAGAACATGGGAGGTAGGTATCATCACTAGGGTTTTCCCTTAACCAAACACAATTCAAGCTTCAACAAGTGAAGCTCGAATGAAATCGCCTATAGGAGAAGTTCAAGTTAGTGGATATTACCTCTTGATCCATGTTAGTCGAGGCATCCCACAAATCTACCACCATTGAAAAACCTTAATTGCATGGTGTATTAGGGTGTAATAAGGGGTTTTTTTTGAATCCCTAGTTACTTAAACTATAATTTCATTTTATAAATAAAAAATTCCATCAATTCTATTATAAGAATAGTTTTTCTTAACAAATTTAGATAGAACTTGATAAATTCATTTTTTTCACATAAATTGTACTTTTCAGAAGAGATATAATTAAAATAATAAACTAAAATATTATGAAAACTGATAATTTTAAGGAAATATTATGATTAAAACACTCTTATATTAAAATAAATGATAAAATAATTTTATTTTTTTACGTGTTAGAAATTTTACTATGCATTTTCAATCCGCTATAATTTTTAATAAATAAGTATTTTTATTTATAAAAATTAAAATTATCCTATTTATAGAATTATTATGATAAAATAAATATCATTTTTGAAATCATCACATTGAAATTAGGTTAGGGTAGGTTTATGAGGATTTTCTAAAATACTTTAATTTTTCATGAATAATAAAAATACAGTTTCAGTTTTTCAGTATGTTTAATGACTTCATAATTATGTCATAATGATGTAATAACTAATTAGAAAAAATACAAGAATTAAAATATTTTATCTTATTAATATCATGCATTTTAATACATTTTAATCAATTTCAAAACATATAATTTACTTTCCAAATTCTAAAATGGAAACTTTAATGTTTAAAATGTTATTTTCTGGAAACTTTAATTTTTCTTTCCAAAATAAGTAATAAAAAATTCTAGTCAACTATTATTAATTAAAATAACATAAATATTATCCTAATTTTCAAATACCATGGGAAATTACCATGTTAAATCCCATATTATTTCATTTACCACTACTTAAGTGTCTAAGGCCTTTATTTAGAAATTAATAATCAAATCCTCCACTTTTTCTATAAATACCCACCCATTTATCCATTTCCTTTCACTCCCAATTCATCCACCACGATTATATAATATTTTTACCTTACAAGGATTCCTCCAAAGGTGTCCTCAAGCCACTAATGTCCCAATTCTCAAGTTTTAGGAACTACTCTTCAAGATAAAGGAAATATTATTCATTTCTCTTAATTCCAAGAACCTTTTTTGTATATGAATTCTGAATGTTAAGGTAACTCTATATTATTTCATTTTTATTAAATTCATTACTTAAAAATTGTGTTTTTTTAATGGGAGACCCTTTCCCCCTCTCTTTTTACTTTTTTTCAAATCCACATTTTATACTCATTATGATGTCAATTTTACTTCTCAAAATTTTTCTCTTATCCCTAAGAAATTCTCCTTTATTTTATTTTTGTGAATACCAAAACCTATTTATTTTCCCAGGTTATTCAACAAGATGTAAAAATGATTTATTTTTCACTGGTATTTAAATAAATAAAACCCACATTCCCTTTCCATGGGTTAAAAATGACATAATGATTGTGTTTTTAAGAAATTTTTAAAACATTATGATTTTGATACAAAACCGATTTCTTTTATTCTCCATGGGTTATTTATGAAACATTATATTATGATATATGTTGTATAAATTAATTAATACATATTAAGGGTTCTCCCTAATATCATTCCAATGCATTGGGTAAAAAATTTAATCTCTAGGTATGGTATGTTGTATGATACCTTCATGAATAACCTTGGTAATTTTTATGACACCTAGGTGATATGCTTATGAATGTATTAATTAAATGGTGTAGCCAAATTTCCAAGTATGATTAATTTTATTTTTATTATGTTATGTATCATGTTCTCTTTCTCATTCCTTTATGATATTCCTTATTTTCTTACTGATATTTCTCAAGTCCACATCAAAACTATTTCCCTTGCTTTCCCTTACTAGGACTTATGCTCACCCTTTCTGTTGATGTATGTCCCTAGGTTATGAGATGCATTAAATTTACTTAGGATAAACCTTTTATTAATCCTTTTAAGTGGATTATAATAATGTTTTAATTTTTCATGTATTATTTACCTTATTTAAAAAAACTAAACTTTAAATGATCCTCTGTTTTGTACCATGTAATGGAAATTTATGTAATAAAAAGGTTGGATGCCATAGTTGGTGTTAAAGAATGATTTAGTTATTTGTGGAAGTCAGTTTTTGAAAAATTTATGAAGAACCTTTTAATAAAATTAAATATAGTAACACATATTGTTATTTTGGTGAATTATTATGTATGTGTTTCCCAAGAAAAGAAATCCATGTCTGGATATGAACAAATGGTTGTGGTTCTAGCACAAATGTACCTAGGGGAAACAAATCTAACAAGGTGTGTCGAGCCTGACTCGGCATAACTTGGTACATGATAATGGGAATTACTGCGCACCTAGTTTGACACTCCCAGGGGATATTTTTGGTTAATCATAATCTTTTTTATGAACCATTATGAAGGATTTATAGAAAACGTAATTATTGTTAAAGAATAACATATTTAAGAATGCTTTTTTAATACATAAAATTCATTTATAATTATAATATTATTAAAATAAACATTTGTCTCAATAAGGTTTTATTCTTTTAGAAAATTACAGGAAATATGAGTAACCTTGTAAATGGTGATGGAAACAGACCATGCACTGATGGCCCTCTAATGGAAGCTAAAATGGAAAACCTCATGATAATTATGAATCAACTCTCTCAAGTTATGATCAATAACTTGAATCAATCCAATAGACTAAATTCACCTCAAATTTAATAACATTTTGTTCAGTCCTTTATGCTTCAATGACCACATTCTTTCAGTGGATCTATTGACCCATTGATTTCTGAAAAATGGATAATCTCTATAGAAAAGATATTTTCTATACTTCATTGTTAGGGGTAATAGAAAGTCACTCTGGTTATATATCTCTTAGAGAGAGAAACCGATCAGTGGTGGAAACTAATTAAAAACATGAGGCTAATAAGGGAGATTGAAGCTATGGAGTGGGAAGAGTTTAGGGGAACCGTTTTCAAAAAATATTTCCCCCGTTCAATGAGAATAAAAATAGGGAAGGAATTAATAGAACTAATGAAGAAGGAAAATAAATCTATGGGAATATATGAGATGAAATTTACAAGACTTTCTCATTACACCGCTATATTTTACATGGATCCTAAAAGGAAGGTTAATGGATTCTTTATTGGACTAATACCCCATCTATGAAAGAATCGATCCAATTGAGACTATGACGTCTATTATGAGATAGTGCAGAGTTTTATGAAGGTTGAGATGGAGTTCAGAGAAACTTTGTGGTCCCATATATCTAATGAAAAGAATATATTGATGGAGAAAATATTAGGAAGGAACTTTTATCATGAAATAGGGGGAAACCATGTGAAACTTCCCTTATGAAACAAATTTAGGAATAAGTATTTGGGGAACTACTTACTCAATAGTGGGAAATGTTACAAGTGTGGAAGTGATGGCCATATTGCTTGTAATTTTTATATTGAGTTAATGCCTCAACTTCTCAACATTAATGGAAAAGGAAAGATGGTGCAGGTCCATCATGAAGTCTAATGCTTAAAGTGTGGACATATTAGGAACTTCTCCAATCACTGTCCAAATCTGAAGTTAATTTAGGGGAATCACCATCAACATTAGCATAGGCCAAGGGAGAAAGGTTGGGATTATTGTATCATGATAGCTAAAGTTGAATCTTTAAATTATGTGAAGGTAGGTACTTTCATTGTTATCTCAAAGCTAAAAGGTACTTTTTTTATTCTAGTTCAACACGTTATTTTATTTCCTCTAAGTTTGCAATGAATATAGAATAATTCCCTAAATTTATATAAGTATATTTATTATTCAAGACTCTTGGAGAGATTATCCATGAATTATAGTATATAGAAACTATAGTATTCACTTTAGTGAGAAGAATATCGTCACAAATCTAGTAGTCATTCCCATGCTGGAATTCACTATTATACTAGGGATGGACTATATATCAAGGTATAATGCTAAGATCAATTTCATAAGAGTGGAAATATTAGCAGTCTTGAATGGATAACCTATAGTTGTTTTCAAAGGAGAGATATCTTGACCTAATCTTTTTTTAGAATTATCGACCATGGACTTCTTTATGGAAATGATCAGTGAAGATAAAGAAGGCAATGAAATTATATGTATAGAAAATGACCCCATCATTCAAGAATACAATGAGGTTTTTCTAAGTAGTTACATAGACCTCCCCCAGAAAGAGAGGTAGAGTTCTCCATTGAACTTATGCCTGGATCCAAGACTATATCAAGACCCCATTTAGAATGGAAAATGTAGAGATGGAGAAATTAAATAAATAACTCCAAGATCTTTTATAGAAGGGGTTTATCTAACCAATATTGTTCCCTTGGGGAGAACATGTTCTCTTTATGAATAATAAGGATGGAAAAATGCGTCTATGTATTGATTATAGAGAACTTCATGGGATCATAGTGAAGAAAAAGTACCATGTTCTAAGGATTGATGATTTATTCGAATAGCTTTGTGGGGCTCAATTTTTCTCAAAAATTGATATTTGATCTTGTTAACATCAATTGAGGGTGAAAAAATAGGATATTCCAAAGGTTTCATTTTGATCAAGATATGGGCATTACGAGTTGTTGTTATACCCTTCGTCTTGACTAATTCTCTTACTATATTTATGTATTTAATGATTATATTTGTTAATGACTACCTTCATAACTTTGTGGTAGTTTTTCTTGATAGAATTTTGATATATTCCAAAATTTATGAGGATCATGTGGATCATCTAAGGGTTATATTGAAAAGTCTGAGGAAGGAGAGGATATTTTGAATTTTTGGAAAATGTGAATTTTTTTTAACAAAAATTTTCTTTATTTGGGAACATTGTAACCAATGAAGGAATATTAGTTAACCCTTATAAGAGAAATTTTGTGGAGGAGTGGCCTCATCCTATAATATTAAGTGATATTCTTAGTTTTCTTGGTTTAGATGTATATTATAGGAGGGTTTTGAAAAAAAAATCATTATTTTATAATACACTAACCAAGTTAACTCAAAATGGGGCCAAGTTTATTTGGAAAAATGATTGTAAAGAAAGTTTACAAGAGCTAAAGAAGATATTGGTTACTGCACATATTTTCACTTTACCCTCTATCAGAAAAGGATTTGTTATTTTTAGTGATGCATCTCTGAAAGGTATTGGTTTCATACTTATAAAAAATGAAAATGTGATTTCTTATGAATAATGATAATTAAATCATCATGATCATAATTATCCTATGCATGAACTAGATATGGATGCAGTTTTTTTTCATGAATATATAGAGGCACTATAATTATGGGGAGAAATGTTATATATACACAGACCACTAAAGTTTGAAGTATATTTTCATGAAAAAGGAATTGAACATGAGTCACAGGAGATGGTTGTAGCTTCTTAAAGACTATGATTGTTCAATTCATTATCAACCTAAAAAATAAAACAAAGTTGTTAATGCATTAAGTAAGAAAGACCTTGTTGTTCTGAAAATGATAAGGATTCAAGGAGATCCTTTGATCAAAGACCTAGTAAAACTGGACATGGGAATCATAAGGGAAGGTATATCATCAAACCTATACCAATGATTTCTCAACCATAATTACTAGATAAGATCAAGAAATCTCAAAGTTATTATCCTTTTTTACAAAAGAAGATAGAGGTTGTGAAGAATGGGAATTTTTTAGAGTTCAATATTGATCAAGAAGGTGTACTGAAATTTCATACATGTCTATTTTTTCCATATATTTTGAATATAAAGAAGGAGCTGGTGGATGAAGCTCATAGATCTACATTTTATATACATCTTTAAAGCATTAAAATATATTGGGACCTTCATGATCATTATTGGTGGGATAACATGAAAATGGAGATTACCAACAACACTACAAGGTGTTTAGTGTGTCATCAAGTGAAGTCAGAGTGACAAATTCCTAAAGGGGTATTACAACCACTACCCATAACAACATGGAAGTGGGAAAATATCAGTATAGACTTTGTCACTTGTCTCCTGAGAATATCCAAATGGAACAATGCGAAGTGGTTTATAGTGGACCATCTCACCAAGACTTCCCATTTTATCTCTATCTGATAAGACTTATCTCTTGATCAACTTTCCATGATATATGTGAAGAAAGTGGTAAGGCTGCACGGGGTACCACTCTCTATCATATCTGATCATGATCCAAGGTTCACATCAAAATTTTGGAGAAGTATTCGATATGATATGAGTACTAATTTGAATTTTAGTATGGCCTATCACCCCCAAAATGATGTCCAATCTAAAAGTACTATTCAAACACTTGAGGAAATGCTGAGAAAATACTCAATGGAATTTAAAGTTTGATGGGATCAATATATACCATTAGTTGAGTTATCACACAACAATATATTCCATATTTGTGATAAAATGGAACCTTATGAACCTTTATATGGGAAGCGATGAAGAACTCCAACTTGTTGGAATGAATTTGGTGAGAGAAATTTTCTTGGTCCTGATCTGGTGTAAGAGATAATAGGAAAGGTACATGCCATCCAAAAACACATAAAGGATGCTCAGAGTCAGTAGAAGATCTATGTTGACAGCCATCAAAGGGACTTCAAATTTGATGTTGGTGATAAAATATTCCTTTTAATTTCCCCTTGTAAGAGATCCATGTGGTTTGGGAAGAAATATAATTTTATCCCTAGGTGCATCAACCCCTATAAAATCCTTGATCGCATAGGTAAAATGGATTATCAGCTATAACTTCCACCAAACCTAGATCAAGTTTAAAATTTATTCCATATATCTCTCTTGAGGAAGTACATACATGACCCTTCACATGTACTAAATCTAAAGGTGGTACAACTATAACATAACCTCTCTTATGAGTAGTAGCTGGTGCAAATCTTGGATGGTAGAGATAAGGTTCTACGTAATAAGATATTCATCCTCATAAAAGTGTTGCGGAGGAACCATGAATATGAATAAGTGAAGTGGGAACCAGAGGATACAATGAGATGGATGTACCCTCACCTTTTCTCTTCTGAGAGAATGATTTGAAATTTTGGGGGAAAAATTTCTTGGGGGGGGAGAATGTAACAACCCAGACTTATTGAATGATATTTGTTTCCTGAGAAAATGTGTGTTATATTTTTTTGTACTCAACATAACTATATCTAATTAATAATAAAGTGAGTATAATTTGAAATTTATCCATAAGGTTTTGACTACTATATAACCTTTGGTCAATTTGACCATTAGGAACTATTCTCCTGATAATAATTTTAACGTTATGATTTCAGTTTATAAGTAAAATTTTGATAAATGAAAATTGATACAGAAAGATGAGTCGATGGCCTCAACCAGTAGAGTCATTCTATTTGAATCCCATATTTTGTAACTTGGAAGGTAGGTATCACCATTGGGGCTTTCCCTTGACCAATCCCAAGCTGATCTTCAACAAGTGAAGCTTGAATGAAATTGCCTATGGGGTAAGTTTAAGTTAGAGTAGATTACCTCTCAGTCGATGTTAGTCGAGGCACCCCAAAAAAAATACCATCATTGTACACCATAATCATAGGGTGTATATGGGTGTAATAAGGGGTTATATTTTTAGGCTTTATTTACTTAAAGTGTAATTACATTGTAAAAATAATTTTTTTAATCAATTCAATTTTAAGAATAGTTTTTCTTAATAAATTTAAATGGAACTTGATAAACTAATTTTTCAAATAGAAATCGTACTTTTAGGAAAATATAAAATTACTATAATAAACTAAGGTATTATGAAAAAAATTATTTTAATGAAATAGTATAATTAAAACACTCTTATATAAAAACAAATGATAAAATAATTTTTTTTAAGTGTCAACAATTTTACTATGCATTTTCAATCCACTATTATTTTTAATAAATAAGTAATTTTATATTTAAAAGTTAAAATTATCATATTTAGATAATTATTATGATAAAATAAATATATTTTTTGAGGTCAACATGTATAAATTATATTAGGGTTATTTTATGAAAATTTTCTAAACACTTTAATTTTCATGAATAGTAAAAATATAGTTTGAGTTTTTCGGTATGTTAAGTGACTTCATAACTATGTCATAATGATGTAATAACTAATTAACCACAATAAAAGATATAATATATGTTATTTTATTAATATAAATTATTTTAAAAGAATTTAATCAATTTCCAAATATATAATATACTTCCCAAATTCTAAAATAGAAACTTTAACTTTAAAAATGTTATTTTTTGGAAACATTAATTTTTATTGAAAAAATAAGTAATATTAAATTTTGTTCAACAATTATTGATTAAGATAACATAAATTGTATCCCAAATGTCCAATTACATGGTAAAATACCATGTTAAATCTCATAGTTTTTCATTTACCGCTACCTAGGTGTCCAAGGCATTTATTTATAAATTAATAAAAAAATTCCACTTTTTCTATAAAAACCCACCCATTTATCCATTTCCTTTCACTACAAATTAATAATACATGAATCTATAATATTTTAACATCTCAATGAGTCCTCCCAATGTGTCCTCAATCTCCCAAGGTCCCGATCCTCAGGTTTTAGGAACTACTCTTCAAGGTAAGATAAGTATCCTTTCTCTTCATTTCAAGAACCTATTTTTGTATATATCTTCTAAATGTTAAGGTAAATATCTATTATTTAAT
Organism: Viscum album; assembly: GCA_963277665.1. NCBI lineage: Eukaryota > Viridiplantae > Streptophyta > Magnoliopsida > Santalales > Viscaceae > Viscum > Viscum album. The sequence goes on along the minus strand of OY728121.1, from coordinate 1,144,728,125 downwards.
TTTTATTCAATATATTAATTCCAAATTTTTTTTTATGAATGGTATACCCTTGTCTTCCCTCTATTTAATTTTTTTTTCAAAACAACATTTTATACCCGTTATGCTTCTCAAAATTTCTCTCTTATCCTAAATAAATTCCCTTTTATTTTCATTTTTTGAATACCCAAACCTCTTTATTTTCTAGGTTTAATAAAAAATATTTAGAAATTATTTTATTTATTCTTGTACTAACATACATAAAACCCGCATTCCCTTTTTGTGGGTTAAAATGACACAATGATCATGTATTTAAGCACTTTTTAAAATACCATAATTTTGATATGAAACTAATTTATTTTATTCTCCATAGGTTATTTACCAAATGTTTTATTATGATATATGTGGATAAAATTATTTAATACATATGAACGGTTCACCCTAATTACACTCCAATGTATTGGGAAAAGAATTTTATCTCTATAGATGACATGTTATACGATACCATGGTGAATAACCTGGGTAATTTTTACGACACCTTGGTGCTTAAACTAGGTGATATGCTTATGAATGTCTAAATTAAATTTTGTAGCCACATTTACAAGTATTATTAATTTTATTTTTATTATATTCTGTCTCATGTTCTCTTTCTCATGCCTTTATGAAATTCCTTAAGTTCTTACTGATATTTCTCAATTTCATATGAAAACTGTTTCTCATTCCCTTACTAGGCCTTATTCTCATCCTTTAATTTGATGTATGTCCCTAGGTTATGAGATTCATTAAATGTACTTATGGTAAACCTTTTATGAAGCCTTTAAATTTTATTATAATAGTTTTTTAAGTTTTCATGTATTATGTACCTAATTTCCAAGAAACTAAAATTTAAAATATCCTCTATTTTGTACCATGTAATGGAAATTTAATGTAATTAAAATGCAGGATGCCATATTCCTTCACTTCTTGGGTTGGTAATTTTCTACACAATGCATCAGAAACCACATTCCCTTTCACAGGGTTATAGGAAATCACAAAATCAAAAGTCTAAATATACTCCTCCTAGAGTCCCTATCAAAAATTCAAATCCCTCTAAGTAAAAAAAAATATTTTAGGATCTTATGATCTAAATAAACTATAAATTTCTCCCCAAAGAGATAGTGAATCCATTTTTTGAGTTCATGCATAACCACTACCAACTCAATATCAGGGGTAGGGTAGTTTTTCTTATGAGGTAATAACTGGAGAAATCCATAAGCCACCACTTGTTTCCCCTACATCAAGACGCGTCACAAACCCATACCAAAAGCATCGCAAAAAGAATCATGACCTAATAGCAGTTTCAAAATAATCAAAACTGGTGATGAATTTATCCTCCCCTTTATCTCCTCAAAAGTTTTTAACACTTTTCATTCCATTCAAAATTTACACCCTTGAGAGTTAAATCTTTCATCAAAGATGAAATCTTGGAGAAGTCCTAAACAAATTGTCTATAGTAACCAACCAAGCCCAAGAATCTCTAATATCAAACACATTTATGGTATGATACCAAGATATAACTTCTTGTACCTTTTCAAGATCTTCTAAGATTCCTCTCATAGATATCACATTTCCCATAAACCTCACATACCTGGTCAAAAACTCACATTTGGAAATCTTACCATACAGATGATGTTCTTTCAAGGTTTAAAGAATAATATCCAAATGGTCCATGTTATCCTCCTCTAACTTAGAGTGAAACAAAATATCATCCATGAACATAAAAATAAAACAGTCCCAGAACAGATGAAATATCTTGTTCATCAAGGCCATAAACACCATAGGAACATTAGTGAGACCAAGTGGCATAACTAGAAACTCTAAATTCCAATATCTACTCCTAAATGTTGTATTAGGTATAACCAATTATCAAACACTCAAATGGTGGTATATTGACTATAGCTAAATCTTAAAAAACTAATGAACCCCTCTATGATGCTGAAAGAGATCATCAATCCTTGGAAAGGGGTATTTGTTCTCAATGGTCACATGAATCATTTTTTGATAATCAATATAAAGTATGAGTTTCCTGTATACCTTCTTATAAAATAGGATAGGTGAATCCCATAGTGATACATTGTGATGAATAAATACTTTAGCCTCTAGGTCCTCAAGATAGAACTTAAGTTCCACCATTTTAGCAGGTTCCATATGGTAATATGGAATAAAAATAGACATAGTACCAAGGAGAAATTCTATAGTAAACTTAACCTCTCTCTATGTATTCAAATAAGAAATATCATCTAGAAAGACCTCGAGGTATGCACACAAAACTGTAGGAATTTTACCACCCAAACAATGGTCAACTACATTAAGAAACATCTTTAAAAATAGGCATGATATTACCTAGGCATAAGGAATAATAGGCTCTACCCTTCCGGATCTAGAATCCCAGTCACCCTAGAAAACAATAGTGACCCCAACAAAAGATAATTAATAAACTCGATGGTGATAATAGTATAGCTGGGACTTAACACGGATCATACAATCTATGATGATAATCAAGTAAAATATGTCAAGATCAAGCATTAGAAGTCCCACACCACATTCAAGTTGGTTATCATCACCCAACATGTTGGATATCTAAGACCATGTTTTCCCCTATTTCCTAAAGGTGTGGAAAGATCCAACAAGAATGTAATAAGTTCCAAATGTAATCCCAACACGTTGACTAAATTTAACAATATTAAATAATGGGTAGAACCTTTATCAAAAAAATATAGCACCATTCAAGACAAGATAAACATCTTACCTACAATAATAGTTGGTCATTCTTTAGATTCCCTTAGTGAATACTCTTATTCATAAATTCATCTAGTCTAAGACACATGTGCATCTCCCTTGGCCTGAGGATTAGACCCACCACCCTTGGAAGCATTTGTAAGAATCTTTTAACCCTTGGTGAGAGTGGATCCTTCACTATATCCATGAGTTATCTTTTCACAAAAATGTTGTAGATGGATAAATCATTCACAAAGATGAAAAGTCTTGGGATCCTCTTAATATTTAGGTTTGGTATAACCTAACCTTCCACATTGGTAGTAGAAAACCTACTACTTCCCTATCAAACCCCCTAAAATTTCTCCTAAATAGAACTTATCACTCTTAAGCTTCCATTTATGGCCATAAGAAACACCTTGGATAACTACTTAACCAAATGAAGTTCCACCCAAACCTGTCTTCTCAACTATGTTTTCCTCAACCAAATATACCCTATCAACTACCTCCAAAATGGTTGAAATTCATATTAGTATCAAATTCAACCAAATATCAAGGTTTGTTCCTAACTCAAACCTCCAAGAATTCAGGTACTCATTAGTGAGAAGTTACAGTCCTAGATTCACCAACTCAACAAAACATGTAGAATTCTCCAGAACAATACAATCTCGTTGCTCTAAAGTCAAAAAATCTTGAATCTTTTCTACATGAAATTTATTAGGGTAAAACTTTGGGTTAAATATTTTCTTGAAGGAATCATGGGTAAGATCCTCATGTAACTTAGCTTTCGCAATAGATTCAGGTCATCTCCTTCCCATTTTCTCAAGCATATACATTGAAAACCCAACCTTAGAGTCTTTAGGAGTCTTCAATAAGTTTAAAATCCTCTCTATCTTCTCAAGACACTCCTCGAATTCTTTGGGTCCTTCATCCCCATGAATTATGGGTGGATGATTCTTATTAAATTCATATCCATGATCCACCATGTAACCTAGGTTCCCAACACCCACTTAACCCAAAGTCTGAATAGTACAGATAATAGCTTCTACTAGATTAGATTCTACTGGAGGGTTCACTTATAGAACCTATCTTATATATTCCTCTCTTGGATTTTAAATAGATCTTCTTAGAGGAATTTTATAACAAAATAAAAAAAAACCAATCAGTCATGAGAACTTTCCAAAATTATAGGAACAACTTCAGGTTTTGATGTCAAAGATTTAAAACATCAATAATTTAAAGAAACCATAAAATACCTTACATAAAAAGGAATGGGAAAATTTAAATAAACATCTCATACAGTTCATTCAAATGACCTCATAATACGAGCCTCAAACCTAGTAAAAAGTCCCTAACCACCCATGGTAACTTAGTTTCTTCCATGGCAGTGAACTAACTAGACACCTTTTTTACACATTATATCAGAATTCTGATGGTCCTAACTACTATCTACCCAAGACACAAAACCAAACTCAGTTAGTGTTAACACAATTCTTACTAAGCATCCCTTTAATACTAAATTGCAATGAACCAACCCGGGTCAACTAGACAAGTCACCTGAACCAACCCATAATGTAATATAGGTTAGATAGGATAACAGAAACAATTCTTGAATATAAGAAAAACAATACATACAATGAAATTATAGAGTGGAAACAAATGAGAAACCATAATGACATACAATCCAATCCAAAATAGGCTAAACTAAAAAGTAAGACAAATCCCCATGTGACCAATAGTCACCTCCAGACCAACCTAAACCAAAAAGCAACAACAACTAGAGAAGTCAGCATACTACAAAATTATCTTCCCTTTACCCAAATCCTATAATAAAACATCTAAAAATTTCTAAAGGCATAAGTAGGGAATGATGTAAATCCTAGTAGGATACCAAAAAAATTTCTATACAAGTTCTAATACTAAGAATTCAATAATTATATCTTTTAACAAAAAATAGTTTTAAAAATCATTTTCTAAAATTAAATCTAGTTGTAAATAATTTTCCCATTTTATCCTTTTGGTTTCATAAAATCATTTCATATTTAAAAACTAGAAATATTACAAGTGGAAGTTATAAAATAAGAAATCATTTACATGTATCTAAAATTAAATAGGTAGACACATATCCATGAAATAACCTATCATGTGAAGTTATGCAATACAACCTCATATAAAAACATGTAACCAACAATCCATGATAAAAAAAACTTGTGATAAATAACCATAAATGAAAAAGCACCTCACATATTAGGCTCTAGCCTATGGGAAACTATATACTAGACACTAAAAATCCAAAATAGGCACAACATTAGATCTAATAGATATCAAGTCTTTCTAGTCAATATTAAAAAAAGGTTACCTCCTAGTGGTGAAACACACACTAAGGCTACCTATGTCTCTTTAACGATATACCCAAGGTTCCCTATATGTATTCGTCTAAATAAATTTTTAAAACCATGATCACAATTTTATGAAATGTTTTAAAATCCAAGACAATTTTATTTATATATTGAAAACCCATTTTCAAATCAAGAAAATCTATTTTAAAAGAAAAAAACCCTTTCTAAAAAACATTTTATTTTCTAGGAAATCATTTGAAACCGTATTTCACTTCTAATAAATGAAAAAACCAAATTAATTTACTTAGAATGACATGAAATTCATAAAATTAACCCATTTTATAGTAACACCTACCTCAATATGTTATAAATGTAGCTGCCTTCGACAAATCTGATCAAAAACCAAGAGAACGGCCTTAGAAAGACAAGTCACACCATGAAACTGAAAAAGATTGATATAAAATACTATCCAACACAAATCCAAACACAATCATAGCCAAAACCACATCCATAAAAAAATTCAAATAAGAACCAAAAGGATTGCATATCCAAAGAGAAGAAGTCTAACCACAATAGTGAATAATCATTGAACAAAGCGATCCGGAAGGGAAGTAGTCACCAAAAATAACCTTGGGTAAGCTTTGGGTTGGGAGAGATTGTATTCGGGTTGAATGATATAAAAATTCAGCTGATACACATGCTTAAAACTACCCCTCGCAATATTTACACAGCATGTAATCAAATTAGAAATTTTGAAATCCTTGAGTCCCACATATGCCGAATAATTCTTCGCTTTTTTATTAAAAAACTTATTTTTTCCATTACATGATGTGAACCCTTTAAATAGAATGTAAACCTATAAATCTATGTATCTACTTCATAGATTCTTCTAGGAAGACATTACATGGTGTGTACTCCCATTACACAACGTGTAATAACCCAATGAATAGAAAAAACTATAGTTTTAAGTTTAAAATTTAAAAAAAAATACAAAATTCACCATTACAGGTATCCTATCAATTCCTTTTCAGTATTATTAATCCAATGAAAAATAAAATCAAAATCAAAGGTTAAAACATATCTAAAATAAAGGTATCAAGGAATTATAATTAGACCATGGACTTCCACATACTATGCCTTATAGATGAGTGTATTTTGGGAAATAAATATTTAATCTTATCAATTCCCAGAGGACTCAACGATTCCTTTAGGGCACATCAATGGGTATTTCAAATCTATGGTAAAAAATTTATGTGATATGAAAAAACATATCTTACTTTTTTATATACATATTGATGAATCAAAATAAAAATCCACTTCCATCCCATGTCATGTGCTATGGAAGGAGGCTCGTGTAAATGAATATGGAAAACTAGTAAATTAAAATAAACAAGAAATTTGGTAATCAGGTATAAGTATGTTATAATAGTAATATTTTATTCTTTATAATAATATTACATAAAAATATCTAATTATATTCATATGTTTTTATATGTTTTATATATAAGAATCATCATCGAATGTTCCTGAAGAACAACTACTTTCAGTTTCTCTAAAGCGGCCAAAACAATATGCTCATGTTATAGGTATAGGTTTTAGAGTGTCATCTGGATCATATTTTGAGAAGAAAATGTTTCAAGGAGATACTTATAAAATTATGAAATGCATATAGACACAAATAGATAATTTAAAATATATTATTGTATGGTTAGGTTTTGGGGGACCAGTATATGTGAAAGGGTCAAATAGAACCAATAGTATAATAGTGATCAGTATATGAAGAGCCACATGACCCCGCTATCTTTGAGGCTATCAATTCCCCTAAACTGCCTGACTTACTAAAGGTAACCAATTTTTTCATAACTCTTTCAACCAAATGTGAATCATACAAAAATTGATAACTTTTTATTGTTAGAATTATATAGGGTGAAATTATATGTGATTTATATTTATCATCACCCACTAATCGCCTTTATATAAGTAGTATGATGTACAATATCAAACGAGACATGTTTCATAATAAAAAAATCCAAAAATATCACATGATAGTGGGTATTGAAGCAGATCACATGCCGATTTTATATTTTCCTATTCCTCTTGATGATTTGAATGTCACCACTGTCAATAATATTAAAGTAACATTTATAGCATGTATGTTTAATATTATAAAGATACATGGAGATAATGAGGTATTTCATTTACATTTATTTTAAATAAAAGCTTATAATTGTTGATGAAAAAATGTCTTAAATGGGGTATGGTATTACAAATAAAAAAATCAAATGGAAAATGGAAGGTCGGATTAAGAAAATCTTGTGGATCAACCAAAAAAATCAAAAGGACCTTCCGAGAGTACCTTCACCCCACCAGTTCCACTACCACATATAATAACATGGTAAGTTCATGTATATACAAGATTCAAAGATGGAAATTTATACTATATTGAACAAGAAGAAGAAATATTTTGAGAGGCCATTATAGACTTGATTGGTCTCAATAGTATAAATGAAATTATCAAGTTTGAATGACTGAGAGTCTCAGTATTAAATGCATACTTGAGGCACATTTTTATAGTATTTTTAAAAAATTAATATATTATGTTCATTAAAATTAATAAATATTAATATTTTATAAATAAAAAATATTACTACTATATAAAAGAAAATCCCTATGAAGAAAAGTTTAGAGTCATTAATATCACTATCATTTCTGCACCATAATTTAATTTCAATATAGAATAAATTTATAAAAAAAATTAACTAAGTATGGAATTTGAAAAGAAAATAACAGACTCCAAACTCTTCTTGATACCTATAATACATGGGTAAAACTCTATAATTTAATCATACAAAATATTTTTTTTATTTTTTTCATTACTTATTTTTTTGTGATTTTTTAGAAATCACTGGATTCTCATCACATTCAATTTGGACACCTCAATTTTTTCTGGATATAAATTATGGATTTGTAAAAAATATATGACACATGATGTCCATTATGAATTAATAATGCACTACAATCAAAATTTTAAAAAGTCACATAAAAATTATATGTTTTTTTATTTTTTAAAGAGAATTTTGCTATGATAGGGTGACCTATAAATATAATCTAAATCATGATATGTGGTAGTTGAATGAACACAAAAAATCCAATGAATTTCTTCAAATATAGATAGATTAAGGTATATATATAGTGATATTTACCTATCAAAACATATTGCAAAATAATTTACTTATTTTGGTAAATTTTTATGCAGTTTCCAAAACAAAATAACAACAACGATTATGAATATTGAGTTTGTAAATTTATGAAGGATATTATATACCATCAAAAAACTAGAATATTTGAATAGGTACTTCCAAAGGTAATTACAATTTCTTTTAAAATATTTTTTAATTATTTGTTTGTATATATTTTCTCATTACTATCAGTACTACCAATATTCTGCGTGCTCAAATGATGAAGTAGATTTCTTTAGAGATGAGGGGTTAGAGTATATCTCATCAGAATGTTTTATAACATCATGTTGAGGTGATTGAATTTTTTTTGCGAACTAGTACTGACTATGAGCTTTGAGATACATTTGGGATGTGAATAATTAATATCATAATGATGAGATATTGTTTTTTCTAAAATAAATTCTTTTAGTATTGAAAATATCTTGGTTATATTTATATTCCAATCCTTAATTTGCAATATAGATCCAAAAAAATTTATAGATTTGATCATCCTATCATTCTAAAGAAATTTGAACCCCCCCAATAGATTTTATTATCCTCTTGAGTGAGGCTACAGATTTGATGATCATCCCCCATATGTAGTTCCTCCACCTAATGACAAGAGTATGAAAGTTTTGATTTAGGGTGCTTCAAATTTAGTAGCTCATTATGGGAAACTATTATAGGACCTCTCCAAGGAAAAACACTAGTCAATACCTTTATTTTGTTTCCATACCTGGGGATATGGTGATGATTATTATACAAGGAAGATCTGGGAGAATAAATAAAAGAATCTTAATAATAATCCACAACATGATGGGTAATCATTTCAGAATATTACGAACATTAAAATTCACCGACATCTTTTACCGATTCAGTATATCTTCAATTTAATATTTTAGATACATTTTCTAAACCTACATCTCATGTTATTACTTAAATATTCCAATTTTTGTTATAATTTTTAAATTATTATAAAGGTCATATTATTGTTTCCCAATTAAATATTTTTTTATTTTCAACTGTTCGCTAATTTCCTTATTTTGGGGGTTAGGATGAGTTATTAGAAACTGAAAAATATTTTGGTGATGACCCTCAAAATAAATAAATAACTATTTTATTTCTCAAGGAGAGGTATCATTGAGGTTACAGATGAGATAATTATGAGATGGATATTGATTAAGGATCCTTCTATATACAAATATAAAGACATTTTCCAATAGATGGGATGTAGTTCATCCCAAAAAGTGCATCAGTGTGTGAATTAGGGTTGTTTTTATTTGTTTTAATCAAGAGTTGTACCTTTTGACTCTTGGTTTTTAATAATTTATTCAATATGGTGTTCCCCTATGTCCAAGAACTATAGTTTGATGAGGATTATGATTTATAAATGAATATACCTTTCCTAAAATGGTAGGAATCTCAAGGGTAGTCTTATCCTATTTTATGAAAGTGTTTTGATATTAGTGATCCTTCTCTAGAATAGTTACTTCCATTCTCCTAGCCTTACCATTTTCATTTTGTGTCTTTCAATCTATTTATGAGTTTGTAAAAATGTTCTTGATACTTTATGAAAATAATATGAAATTTATTTTTTATGTGTATGAATTAACCTAAAATCAATTTGACACATGATGTGGACGTTATGACTCAACATACATGCTTTTAATATTAAAGTTTCATTTTAGTCTAAAAAATGTGTTACATAACCAAGACCTAGAAAACAATCTCTAATTGTCGTGAATCTTTAGTAAAATGATATATAATTAATTTTTGGTGTGTAATAATCAATCACATGTAAATATGACACACAATGTGGTCATTATGACTCAAAGTGCATGATTTAAATATAAAAGTATCATTTTAGTTTAAAATGAATGTCACATTGTCAAAATTGAGAAAATGAACTTGTATTGTTTCTAAATATTATTAAAATGATCTATAATTCATTTTTTATATATAGGAACTGACCGCACATCAATCTGACACATGATGTGGAAAGTATGACTCAAAATGCATATTGTCATATTAAAAAAGTGTCATTTTACTCTAAAACATGGGTCACATAGCCAAAACTATGGAAAAATATTGGATTGTCTTGATACATTAATAAAATAATCCATAATTCATTTTAGACATGTGAGAATTTACCACATGTGAATCTTACACAAAAATGTGTTCAGTATGACTCAAAGTGTGTTTTAAAATTAAATGTGTAATTTTACTATAAAACCAATGTCATATAGAAAAAACCAAGTAAAAAATCTTGTATTGTATTTAATATGAGGGGAAATTACATGAATATTTTATGACATGTAGGAATTGATCACACGTCAATCTGATACACGATGTGGCCGGTATGACTCAAAGTGCGTGTTTTCATTATAAAAGTGTCATTTTAGTTTAATATGTGTGTCACATTTTTAAAAATAGTAAAATGAGATCGGATTGTTTTGAAATTTTATTAAAATGATCTTGATTTCATTTTTGATGTTTTGGAATCGACTACATGTCAATCTGACACACAATGTGGCTAATATGTCTTAAAATGTAGGTTTTCACATTAAAAAAGTTTCATTTTACACTAAAACACATGTCACATAGCTAAAACCAAGAAAAATGACTTTTTATTGTCTTGATAATTTAGTAAAATAACCCATAATCCATTTTTATGCATATTAATCAACTTCACATCATTCCGGCACATGATGGAGTTGGTATGACTCAAAGTACTGATTTTCACATCAAAAGTGTAATTTTACTTTAAAACACACATCATATTGACAAAACTAAGTAAATGAGGCTATATTTTCATGAAACTTTAGTAAATTATTCATGATTAATTTTTTTATAAGAATTGAACTCACATCAATCTAACCTGTGATGTGGTCGGTATGACTCAATGTGTGTGTTTTCCATATAAAAGTGTCGTTTTAGTTTAAAACACACATAACATTGTCAAAAAAAATATAAAAAAATCTCATATTGTTTTCAAACTTTAGGAAAATGATCCATATTTCATTTTTCATTTTTATGAGTTGACCACACATCAATGGGACACACAGTGTGGCATGTGTGACTCAAATTTAGTGTTTTCACATTAATAAAAGTGTCAAATAACTCTAAATCACACATCACATAGGAAAAACCAAAAAAACAAGCTTAGATCGTATTGATACTTTAATAAAAATATCTATAATTCATCCTTGATGTGTATGAATCAAAATCAAATCATTCCTACACATAATGTTCCTGGTATGACTCTAAGTGTGTGTTCATAATAAAAAATATCATTTTATTATAAAATGTGATTCACATAGCCAAAACTAATAAAACGATCTTTTATTATCTTGATACTTTATTTTAATGATCCATAATTCATTTTGATGTGTTTTAATCAACCTCATGTCAATCTCACATACAATGTGGTCGATATGACTCAAATTGCATGTTTTCACATTAAAAGAAAAAATTTACTCTAAAACACATGTCACATAGAGAAAACTGAGTAAACGTGCTTAAATTATCTTCAAAATTTATTAAAATGAAATATAACTCATTTTTTTGTGTTTAGGAATAAACCTCATATCAATTTGACACACTATGTGTTCGGTATGACAAAAAGTGTGTTTTCAATAAAAAAGTGTCATTTTAGTTTAAAAAGTGTGTCACATTATAAAAACCTAGACAGAGAGATTATATTATTTTAAAAGATTATAAAAATGATCCATAATTAATTTTTGGTGTGTAGGAATCTACTTCACATCAATCTGACACAAAACGTGGTTGGTACGACTCAAAGTGATTTCTTTCACATTTAAAAAGTGTCATTTTACTCTAAAACACAAGTCACATAGATAAATCCAATAAAAATATGTTTGATTGTCTTGATAATTTATTAAAATTATCCATAATTCATTTTTTATGTGTATGAATTGACGTCGTGTTAATATGACATAAGATGGTCCTAGTAAGACTCCAAGTGCGTGTTCACAATAAAAATTTTCATTTTAGTATAAAATGTGGTTCTCATATCCAAAAAATAATAAACAAAAGATCTCATTGTCTTGATACATTAATAAAATCGTCCATAATTCATTTTTTATGTGTAATAATTGAGAACATGTCAATCTCACACATTATGTGATTAGTATGAATCAAAGTACATGTTTTCACATTAAATGTGTCATTTTACTCTAAAAAATGCATCACATAGCCAAAACAGATCAAATAAGCTCAAATTTTCTTTATACTTTTGTAAAATGATTCATAATTCATTTGTGATGTGTATGAATTGAACACATGTTAATCCAACACATGATGTGGTCTATATAACTCAAAGTGCATGTTTTCACCTTAAAAGATTAATTTTACTCTAAAACACACATTACATAGAAAAATATGAGTAAATAAGATCATATTGTCTTAATACTTTAGGAAAAAATCCATAAATAATTTATGATATATAGGAACTTACCGCACATCAATCTGACATATGATGTGGCCATTTTGACTCAAAGTGTGTGTTTTCAATATAAAAGTGTCATTTTAGTCTAAAACGCACATCACATATCCAAAACCAAGCAAGAGAGCTCTGATTTTCTTTAATATTTAGTAAAATGATGCATATTTCATATTTGGTGTGTAAGAATCGATTGCGGGTCAATATGACGCATGATGTGGTTGGTAAGATACAAAGTGCATGTTTTCAATATAAGTTTGAACAAAGTACCTCAACATAAGGTGTGAAGTGTGTTCACATATGGTGTGGAAGATGTAATAACTAATAATATAATTAATTATGTCAATAACTAAAATTATAAAATAACAAATTAATATAATTGATAAATAATAATATATTTAATAATTAATAATGTAATTAAAATATTAATAATTAATGATTTAATAATTAACAATATTTTATATAATTAAGATAATTAATAATATATAATATCAAAAATATATTCAGTAATTAATAATATAATTTATCATAGGTTGATTACATAACATTAAAATTATAATTTTTTTATTTTTTTTACTGTTACTAAAATAAACATTGATTTTTGTTTTAGAGACACTTTTTTACAGAGGTTGATAGTTGGAAAAAGCCTGCTATAATATTTTTTTGTATATTGTGTTGTAATTTTTTTATTTAATTATAGTTACACATCAACGTAAATATTTTGAATGAAATTTTTAATGTAAATTTTTAATTGAAATGAGGGTGAAATGTAATATTTATATTCCAATCTGGTTTTCTATAATATTTGTTTTTAAATCTGCATATGATTTTTAATATGATTTTTTATTAGGGATATTATATGTATGAAACTTTACATTGGATGATATGGCCTTTATCAGTTCTAAAAAATCACTGATAAAGGCCACCTTTATCATCACTAAAATAAAGCACTGATAATGGTTTCATGCTTTTAAGGGCACTTAGTATGTCAGTGCTTTTTAGCACAAACAAATCCCATTTTTATAGTGCTAATAAAGGTGGTTTCTATAGTAGTGCATGGTAAGGAACACAAGAATGAGTTTCTTAAAATATATAAAAACCATCAATAAAAAATCCCAAAAAAATCTCCCCCCTGATTATTTCACAACACAAAGGTGTTTCCAAAAAACTCTCCCATTAATTGAAATGGTCAAAACTGTTAGATAAATAAGTGTAGATCATGAAAATATTAAATGAAACAGAATATAAATCAAGTAACATAAAACAATACTCATGTTAATTATAACAATTAAACATATACACTATAAATATTAAACAGTTGTAGTTGGGGGCTTTCCTGAGTGATAAAGTCATCCCATAATCCTGTATAAAACACAGGTTCAAATCCCGACAGTGGCGATTTCCATGGAACTATAGCAGTATTGTATCACTCTAGAAATACATGTAATAGAATAGGTAATGTAGTGAAGTCCTATAATAGAAATATTGTTCATCACAAATGGTATTTTGAGCCACTAAATTGGTAATTCGTTCCATAAATCCTCTAGGACATCAAATGTTGGGTCATTAAGTTATGTACTAAAGTAGCTTCTAATTGGTAAAGTGAAATATAGTGTGAGGTTGGTCACCTATGAAATTGGATAAAGGATGGTTATCAAAGTCTTAATCATAAATTTAAATAAGTGAACAATTATTAGAGAACACTTCAGTACAAATTCCACACATACTTCTACATAGGGCGGTGATGGAAGGCTGCAAACAAGACTTTAGGGTGACTAGCCGGACATTGGCGGTCAACAAAAATATGGGTGTGGTTTTATCATTTTGGGTCCATTATGCCACTTCTCAAGGAATTTTTTCCTTTGGGACTTTGGTCTAGGTAATCTAGGTATTTCTTATTATATAAGGATTCCCACACAACTCTATTAAAAATAAGTTTATCCAGAAAATGATATAAAATTGGTATTTGAGTCATATATTAAATAATTATGTCACAATGAGAATAAAAAACTCTCACTAATATGAATAAAAAAGTATTTAAACTATAATTATAGATAGTAAATCAAAAAAAAATAAGAAATAAATAGAGTTTTAAATAAATGATATGCTAAACATTAAATATAACCCCCTCTTAAACTATAAAAACATATTTAATCTAAATTATAAGTACCATCAATGTTAAGTGGTAAATCACACTCTCCCTTAATCTAAACACTGCCTTATGAAATAATAATATGAAAGTGCATGTTCCTTCTTTGGTGAACTCCCTATGTATAAAACATTTACTACAAAGTAGCACAAGACGGGTTAAATAAATTCAAGGAATCCATAAATATATAAAATGAATTAAAATAAAAAAGAAAATTTAAACACCCACTAGCATACCATTAAATGAAACAATAAAAGGTACGTGTTATTGTTAACCTAAAACACTTTACTTTGTAATAATGATAAGAATAGGCTAATAGGATTTATTGTAACACATTTAGGAACTCAAACCATTGATGTGTTTGGATTATTGATATTAAATGTAGAATTTTCTCTAAAATCCTTCTTATGACCAAGGGGATTCATAAATGTCAAATAAAAGTTAGATGTATAATATCCAAATAATCCATATTTAAAACTATTAATAGTTGAAATTATTATAGTTTGACCTTCCAGAAAGTAATTATTATACAACATAGGATATTTCTTAGTGTATCTAATATAGTTTCTCTTCATTTTCATCCTTTCAAATGACATTAGTTTATCAAAACATTCCATTCAAGTGATGAACTTAGACAGTGTTTCATTAATCCTCCCTAGATAAAATTTTAGTTTCTCATTATCTTTTTAAATATCTTCAAAATCACTCCAAACCATATCCTTGGTGGGATAATCTTTATTCATTAACTTCTCCATCATTAACATCTGAGTTGATGTATCATTCAACATAAACTTATGAGTCTCTTTAAGATTCATTTAAATCTCAGGGATATTCATAAGATCACTATACAAATTATTGCATACAAATTTAAATTATTAAACATTAGAAGTATGATCATTGGATCCAGTAAATAAGGAAGATGAATATAATACCTCAAAATATTTAACCCTCAACAATAGGTTATCATATTCCTTCTCTAGTTCTAATTCATTACATGAGTCTTTGTCTACTAACCAATACCATTGTGAACTAAAATACACCTTCTTGTATTTATTTTAATGCTTGTATTTCTTTTTATTTCTTTGGGACAATCATAATTCATGTGGTGAGGTTCATTACATTTACAAGAAATAGGATTGATCCTTAAATCCTTTTTAACTTTAAAGTGATGAATTTTGTTCTTCTATTTCAATTTTTATCATTTTTATTTTTTAAAAATTTTCTTGAATATTTTTTTCTATATCATATCCATTATTAGAACATATATCATAAAAAAGACAACTAGAATAAGGAAAGGTAATTTTAAAATAATCTCTATGTTTTTTTAAATATCTCATTATCAATATTTTTCAATTCAATCTCATACTACTAAAGTTTAACAACAAGCTCCTCTATATAATATTGAGTAAAATATTTTATTTCTTAAATCTCTAGGTTCTTGGAATTTTTTTTCATAAAAAGGCCTCTAAAGATTATTTTATTGATAAATTTATCGATCATGGTATCTCTAAGAGAATTTATGTTTTTAACAATCATTGAAAAACTCTGATACATCTCATTAGCACTTTAATTCTCTAACATTTTGAATTATTGATACTCTACCATGTACATGACAATATTTTTTTACAACTTGTCAGAAACCTGATTAGTGTTTTTCTTTGTCCTATAAATGTAAAAACAAGTTTTATTGGAAAATATATGACTTTAAAAAATCATACTAATTCAATTATAATAATAATTGTTAACTTTTTAATTTAAAATGTACTTAGAAAAATTATTACATAACAAAGTATATAAATTACTTTTTGGTAAATTTTAATGTCTTAAAGTAAAAATCCAGTAATAAATAGAAATATTTTTCAGAATATCTCCATACTATCTTTCCATTAGTCAAATTCGACTCCAATGAAATGAATGGCCTTAGAAAATTTTTTATTATCAATCACATCTTAAATTGTGATAACTGAAAATAGAGATTTCCCTTAGACTATTTGAAGTTTATGATAAAAGTTAGCTAAAACAATATTTTATCAGCACAAATTTAAGTAACCATAGAAAAATATATCCAAAAAAATAGCATGATTTGATACCGAATGTTAGGTTCAATTAAGGTGATGGAAAGAGACAAGAGGGATAGGTGAATTTCCAATCTCAAATAATCAATCTAATTAAAAAATGAATATTATATGTGGTGGATAAATCCGTATATCAATCCATGTGAAATAAAATGAATATTTATTTAGTGTTATGAAGCTAGTATGACATGAAAGTGTAAACATATAATAATTTCCTCACTTTTGAATGGAGGTATAACCCTTTATAACGACTTAGTTTTATACCTTGGGGCACAACCAATATATTTCTCACAGATTCAATCACAACACATCATAATTTTTTATGTAGAGTAATAATTGAAGGGTTTAAGAGGGATTTATGACAACTTAAACACAACAGAAGAACAAATCCTAAAACACATTAATCCCTTTATCAATCTGTATGTATAGAATTAATATAAACAAAATATAATAATATAGTATCATACACCTATAAATACAAATTTTCAAAGCCTCTCACAATAATTTGAATAAGGTCATTGAGAATCACCTGAAAGTCTCTAAAATCTTAATGTATGCATGGATCATGGGAATAACTAGATGATCATATAGGATCTCCCTTTATTAAAACTTTGATAGATCCTTATGTTTAAATAATAGATAAAAATAATAGCATGATAAAAATTTTGGTTTGATGAGTTTTGTTATGAAAAATGAATGAAAAACTCACTTCCAACTCCTTGAGAATCAAAATAGGTATACATGGTCCACTAAGAACCCAAATTCTTAGACTATATTCATGTTAAATTTCATAAATTTCACTCAATTTTATAATTATTTATAACATTCATTTGAATCCTCCATCAATTAATTATCATATAAATGAACAAGAAAGAAATGAAAACCCCTCATTATCATCATCATATGATGATCATAACAAATAGTGATAGTTGTTGTTGAAGATGATGCTAGGAAAAAGGATTAACATACAATACAATAGTCCCACATATAACTACACACACCTGGTTCTGGACTTGATCCCATGAACTCACCCCACACCTACCCCTCCCCAGCCACCCCACCTATCTGGGGGCACAAAAATGAAAATTAAGATTTCACTCAACTAACTGATGTGGGTTGAGTGATGGAATGTGTAAAAAGGTTACATTATCATATGGTGTTGAAAGTATCATATTTCATTGCTAGAATGAGCAAAAATGCAAGGTTAATCTCTCCATCAACCCGAAAGTCCCACACATAAATCTCCATGCTAGAATAAAAATTGTTCCTCTAGGTGATATTCTTTTATGTGTTGTTTTACACTAGTATTTATTAGTAGATACTGGAGTTATTCCCCATATCCCACTTATTCAGCATCACAAATCCACAGTGGATGTTGTATGGCACCAAAAAATTCACCCACATTCCATTCTCTCCCATCACTGCCTCCCTCTCCTATCCCACCCAGAACTCCAAAATCCTTACCCTCCCAAATAGCATGGGCATCCTATTGTGATACATTATTAGGTCTATCTTCATCACCTGCATCGTAATCACCAACGCCGCCACACTCCCACCCATCCCCACCATCACCTACCAGATGACTATAAGCACTTCAATGCCCACCACTAACCTCCTCTCCATACCCATAATACTCTGTTGTCAACCTTTATTTCTATGTTTCTTAGACTTGGTCTAATTACTAGATAGTTCCATGTCAGTGTTGCATTAGGATTTGGTCATCCACCATTTATCGAGCATTCAAGGATGCATATTAGATGTGAAGATGTATTATGTAGTAGAAAATGAGGAATCATATCACTAGAGGTGATCATAATAAATTATAGTGGAAACACACTCAATTTTATTTCTTTAGATTCAAATGATTATTAAAATGGATAAACACACCCAATTTATAGGGATATGAACTTAAAGTATAAAAATTATAGAAAAACAAATATAAATAAAATTCTATAAAATGGTATAGTAGGTTCCACCCAATCATCCGAAGATAGACACATCAAGAAACCCAATTTGAATTATCCAACCCTCCATCATAATAGTGGATGTTTGGTGTCGACCAAGAAAATACAAGTTTATTATTTAATATCCCCCTCTTAAAACTATATTCCATGTCTGACATTTGTGTATACTGGTGCCTGATCAACATGTTCAAATACTTCACCATAGTTAATTCCTTATTTTTTATTATATATTTTGGTGGTATTGATGGAATTAATGTCCTTATCAATCACTTTCATCTAGATTTCATCAGTTTCAGCTTCCTCGAAGCTAACTGGGTTAGAAGTCACCAATAAATAATACAATTTTTTATATTCCTATATTGGTTTCATTATATCATATATATCCATAAGGATTCAAACATTTTGGGGAAGTATATGAGAAAGTTATTATTCAATGACTTAATATGTAGGAGTATGTGGTGAAAACATAATTATTTCTTTAAATCCTTGTTCCTTTAATGGTAAATCTTCAATGATTTATTCATCTTCTAGAGTGATTCATACTTATCTTGAATCATCATCTTGATTCCATTTCCATGTATCATTTTAATCAAACATAACATATTTTTTGTAAATAATATTCTTGGTGATGGGATTATACAAGTGATATCCCATTTCTTAGTCTCCATATCCCATAAGGACACACTTCACTCTTTTGTCCTAAAGCTATTTTCCTCTTGCCTCCAGGATCCTGACATAGGAAATGGAACCAAAAACTATAAGATGGATTACACTTGGATTGTGAGTACTCCATGCATTATGTGGCATATTTACTTCAATTTTTTGGTTGGGAATATATTGAGTAGATACATTGTTCATGTAATGACCCTCCAATTCTCATTGGCTTGAGAGCTCAATGAGTCATTACTTAGCCTTAAGCGACATCCCCAAGGTGCCAAAGGCTAGAAATAAATGCCGAAGGGTTTCAAAACAAGTGGGGGATGATTTAACCTTTAGGAATATACCACAGATCCAACAAACTTAACCAAACAAATCTACTAAATGATTCATGATAAAATCTAAGACAACTCAACCATTTATTTTATCAAAAACAAACCAAAAGTACCACAGTATAAACCAACACTAAAACATCAGAGTAGATAGCGGAAAGACAACTCAAAGACTACAAGAAAACAACCCAACTCCATGCTCCATAAGCTCCAAGCTCCAACATCATGAACCAGCCCAAGTATCACGAAATAGTGCTCTAAACATGTGACACTTTACCTTTTCCAACATCCTGGTACATGACATCTGCAAAAACACCAACGTGCCAAAGCAGGGGGTGAGTAATTAAACTCAGTAGGTTTTCCCTGATTAATTCCCAACCCATGCCTCTAGGATAAAACATGTTAGCACATTTATATAAAACAATTTATATAAAAAAATTCCAAAAACAATTCACAATATAACAAGTTCCATGTCCAAGCCATTTTTTCCACAAACCCATCTTTCTCAAGAAAAGAAATCAAGAAAAATTTCCAATTCCATTCACATTTCCATTTGGAACATTCATTCCATTTCACCAATCCACACAACCAACCATGCATGCAACCTGGACCTCCCTATACTTGCAAGTGGTGAGTTATCCTTCCACTAAGTCGTCACTTAGTGGACTACCTTGACGGGGGTACTTCATGACCTTATCCATCCCAACCTATTGATGGGGGACTTCTCACCCTTATCCATCCCAAACTTTTGATGGGGGGTACTTCTCTCCCTTATCCATCCCAATGCATATGAACACACACCACGACCCATGAAATCCATGCCCAGAACCAAGTGTGTTCAAAACCTTTCAATAAAGCATCACCCTTTTATTGAAAAACCTTTTTCCCGCAAACCATTTTCCAAATCCAGAAAATCCATATTTTTAAATCACTATTTTAAAATCAAGAAACCAAAACACTTTGCACAACCATTCTTTCAATTTCCACAATTTCATCAAAACCCATAAATTATCACTAAAGAAGATTTATAACATGTTTTTCACCACAATTTCACAATAAAAACCAAGAAAATAAATCAATTTGAATTAATCCTTCAAGTTCTAAGAAAGTGGAATCGAGAGTGAAGCCACCTACATCAACAAAAAGGCGAAACCAAGCAACGAACGAAGAACGCTCAAGAACACCGGGTCAAAACTCCAAGAATCCTCATTATATCTCTTCTCCTAACACAACCAATACCAAAACTCATCATATTTTTAATCAACCCACTTAGATCTACCCATAACGGGTGTATATCTAAGAAACTGGGAGATGATGAGAAGTAGATCTAAGAAACTAGTCAAGAATGAAGGAGAACGATCACATACCTCAAGAATCCGGCTTCGCTTCACCCAGAGAAGCCTTCGGATCTCCTCCGAAACAATGGGAGAACCCTCTTTGACCTGAGGAGAACCAAAATCCTGAGTTAGGGACACTTAAGAGCTTTAATGAGGCAATTATAGGCAAAACTAGTTATATCCACAATTTAAGGATCTAATTTTAAGTGACTGCACGGTTAGTCTGCACGGTTTGACAAACTGTGCGCTAACCGTGTGTTGGATACTACCTTGGCCACCCTTCTCGCATGGTTTGGCTACATGGTTAGACAAACTGTGCACCGAATGTGCCAAAGCCACTGCCTCCAAGACCCACTGCGCACGGTTTGGACGCACGGTTAGACAAACCGTGCGCTGACCGTGCGACTTCCCCTTTGCCTCAAAACATCATTCCAAGTTCTCCTGAATCTCCTATTCAACACCCTTAACTTTAAAACCACGAAAATAATCATGAAAGGGTTACATACCAAAACCGGGGGTACTAAATTCTCCCCACCATTGGCCTTTACTTCCTTGAAAAGTAGAAAATCATCGCTTTATTGAAAGAGTTCTGACCACTGCTCTTTCATTTATTTCTCGCATTCCCAAGTCTCTTCCTGAATCTAACCATGTTGCCACAAAACCCACAATAGACCAATGGTTTTTCCATGAAATATTGTATCCTACATATCCACAATCTGCACCGGAATATGTACCAATGAAGCATCCGGCTCTAGGTCAACGTGATCTCATCTGATCACAAGGTCAGGATCGGGTTGATACTTCTTTAATTGAGATACATGGAACACATTGTGCACCGAACTGAACTGTGGTAGTAATTCCAACCGATATTCCACCTCTACAACTCGTTCCAGTATCTCAAAAGGGTCTATATATCGAGGAGATAATTTTCCCTGTTTCCCAAAACTATGATGTCTAAGTCTTGGAGAGATCCTCAAGAAGACATGATCACTCACAACAAATGCCAACGGTATGCGACGGTGATCTACATAATATTTCTGATGACTTTGAGTCGTCTCCATCCTCTTTCTAATCAATTGAATCTTCTTCATTGTTTCTTAGACAAGGCTCATCCCAACTAGTGAAGTTTCACCAGTTTCCACCCAGCATAGTGAAGAACGACAAGGATGCCCATACAATGCTTCAAACGGAGCCATGTGTATCGAGGCCTGATAACTGTTATGGTATGAGAACTCCACTAAGGGTATATGCTCCTCCCATGAGGCACCAAAGTCCATTACACAATCCTGCAACATGTCTTCCAATGTTTGTATCGTCCGCTCAGATTTCCCATCTGTCTGAGGATAATACGCCATAATCATCGTCAACTGAGTCCCCAGGGATTGCTGTAATTATTTCCAGAAATGAGATGTGAACCTAGAATATCTATCAGAGACTATAGACACGGGTACACCATGCCTCTTTACCACTTCCCGGATACAAATTTTTGAAAGATCTTCCACCGTATGAGTTTCACTAATCGGGATGAAATGGGCCGACTCGGTTAGACGATCCACTATCACTCAAATGGAATCGTGTTTCCGGACCGTTCTTGGAAGACCTGTAACAAAGTACACTGCTATCTGCTCCCATTTCCACACTTGGATAGGTAAAGACTGTAACATGCCAGCTGGTCTCTGATGCTCTGCTTTAACCTACTGACAAGTTATGCATCGCGAGACGAACTCGGCCACCTTCCTTTTCATGCCGCTCCACCAAAACTGCGCCTTTAGCACCTTATACATCTTCTATGTACCCGGATGTACATCCCATCTCAAATGGTGGTAAGCATGAAGGATTTGTTCTTGACAAAACATGGGTACAACCATTCAATCTCTGTAACACAAGACTGAACTCCCATCCAGCTTCCATCCCTCAATGGTCTCCCCACCATTTAGTTTTGAACTCATTTCACCTTAGTCTACATCGGATGCATGTGCCTCATTTACTATCTCCACCAAATCTGGAACAAGTGTAGCTGAAAATAAAACCACAACATCACCACGGTTTTCACATTCCACATGCATGTTAGCTAAGACCGACATCAATTGTCATTCGTCTGAAGCTTCCTTTTCCAATTGAGCATACAACTTCCAGCTTAATGAATCGGCCACTGAATTTCCCTTACCAAGTGTATACATTAAGTAAAAGTCAAACATTTGAAGATACTCCATCCATATCCTCTTCCTCAGATTCAAATCTCACTGTGAGAAAATGTGTTTCAAGCTTTTGTGATCCGTAAACACAATAAATTTATCACCAAAGAGATAATGTCTCTATGTTTTCAAAGCATGGACGACTGAAGCTAACTCCAAATCATGTGTTGGGTAATTTTTATCATGAACTCTCAACTTCCTTGAGCCATAAGCAACCACATGATATCCTTTCATGAGAACACAACCCAACCCTATTCCCGAAGCATCACAATACACCACGTATCCTTGCCCTGATTCTGGCAAGATTAAGATAGGTGCTGATGTAAGGAGAACTTTCAAATATTGAAAAGATCTCTGGCATTCCTCGGTCCATTGAAATACATTGTTCTTCTTTGTCAATGTTTTCATAGGAAAAGCTAGTCATGAGAAGTCACAGACAAAGCGTCGGTAATAACCAGCTAGAAAAAGAAAACTTATTATTTTAAAGACATTCTTCAGCAGTTTCCAAGAGAGAACAGCTTCTATCTTTTATGGATCCACTGAAACACCTTTCTCATAAACGACATGGCCTAGAAAACGTACCTCTTGTATCCAAAACTCGCACTTTGATAATTTGGCATACAACTGCTGGTCCCTCAATATTTTCAACACTATCGCTAAGTGTTTCTCATGCTCTTCCCTTGTTCTTGAATACACCAATATATCATCCACAAACACCACAACAAAAGAATCCAGATATTGTTGAAATATCTGATTCATCAAAGTTATTAAGACCGCTGGTGCATTCATTAGACCAAAAGTAATGACTACATATTCGTAGTGGCCATATCTTCTTCTGAAGGCTGTCTTCAGAATATCCTTCTTACGAACTCACAACTGGTGATATCCTGACTGAAAGTCAATCTTAGAGAACCACTGAGCTCCCCTTAATTGATCAAACAGTTCATCAATGCGTGGAAGCGGATATCTATTCTTTATCATAACTTGGTTAAGTTTACGATAATCCACACATAGCCTCAAAGTTCCATCAGCTTTATTTACAAACAAAATCGGTGCTGCCCATGGAGACACGCTTGGATGAATGAAACCCTTTCTTTCCAGCTCCTCTAACTTCACTTTAAATTCCATTAACTCTATTGGTTACATCCTATAAGATGGAAGTGAGATAGAACTAGTCCCCAGAAGGAGATAAATCTTAAATTCCACTTCTCTTATAGGTGGTAATCCTGAAAAGTTTTCAGAAAAAACATCAGGAAATTGATCCACCACAACTGGAAAAATATTTTCCACAATCTCTTCCAATGATGCCAAAGTCAGCGCTTCCAATTGGTAAGAAAGGTTTCCCACCATTGGTGCCAACAATCTCTTTGTGCCTTTCTTTACTCTCCTCTCTCCTCTGAAGAGATGCTCCATGTTGTCCTCAGTCGTGAAATTAACTGTTCTCCTATAACAGTCGATGTGAGCCTTAAACCTTGTCAACCAATCCATAACCAAGATTATATCATAGACATCCATCTCTAGCATGGATAAATCCCATTTCATCTCAACTCCATCAACAGATATAGCACATTCTCTACACACGAAGGATTAACATTCTCTTTTACCAAGAGGAGTTTGCAGTTTCAAGACAGAAGGAATCATTTCCAGTTTTAAGTTCAGCAAATTAGCAATACGAGAAGCAAGAAAGGAATGTGATGCTCCAGTATCAAACAACACTTTCATGAGGGTAGATTTCAAAAGAACCGTACCTCTCACCATATATGGTCCAGCCTGATCATCGACCATCATTTTCTCATCTCCATACAATTGTTTCGTCGCTGAATTGTTCTCTTTGTTGCCTTGCTGATATTACCCTGGTTGAGGGGTCATGGTGTTCATGGAATCACCATAACTAGCTCTGTTCTGTTAGCGAGACAGATTTTTTTGTCCTCACCCTATCAAAGCATAAGATTCTTGAGACACATGAGAAGTTTCATGAACACCTGAACATGGAGCACTGTGATAATATCGCTGAAGATTCCCTATCTACTTGAAATTGTGGCATGCTCTCGGTGGTGTTGTACATTCTCGTTTGATGTGATCAGTCGAACCACATTGAAAGAAACCTGCTTTGCTCTGGGGTCGTGTAGGGAGGTTGATTGATCTCATTGTCTGGTTCTAATTCTCATTACCACCTTGGAGGTAGGTGTCCCTCTTCCGCTTGTTTCCAGCATTAAAGTTCCCACCCGTTCCCAAGGGTATCATCATGGTTCCTCCTATCAATCCCGCGATATCACGTTCAGAAATCGTTGCTCTGTTCACCATCTCTGTATAATCCATAATACATAGCACCGCAATATTCGATCGAATCTTCTGCCTTAGCCTTGATTCGAAGATGTGTTCCTTTAAAGAAGCACTTGCCACAACCTCTGGTGAAAACGGACTAAATTCATGAACTTAGCTGCATACTCTGTGATAGAGAGGCTCTCTTGTTTCAAGCTGAAGAAGTCCATCATTTTCTGGATCTTGAACATGTGAGGATAGAATTTTTTGTTAAACAATTCTTCAAAATCCTCCCATGTAAGGCCTTCATACAATTTAGCATGCACCGCTAAATCCCACCACTGACGTGCAAGATCCTCGAGCATATACGTCACCAGATTTACTTTCAACTCTACTGGTGTGCTGATGAAATCGAATATACGATTCATCCTGCTTAGCCACACCTCCTCCTTCTCGGGTTTAGCATCACCCCGAAAGATGGGTGGATTCTACTTCTGGAACTGAACAGAATGGTCTACATGCCTTGACTCGTCCCTCTGATTCCCTGTGTCCATAGCCTAGAATGCTTGAACGATAATCTGAACCAGATCTTGGTTCACATGTGGTTCAGGTGCAACAACATTCTCCGCAGCTTCTTTGGGTTGGTTTCTATGACACCTAACGGGTGCCATTTTCTATACAAACAACGCACGTCGTTAGTCTCACTTCCTAGCAACTGAAGGCTTAGCATTTCAATTTCTATCACATCAACTATCACATCATTGTTTTCCAACCATCCAACTTATCCACATGTTCAACTATTTTTTAAAACATCCCACATACTTTTTGAAAATCCACCCGTTTTCAAAATATACTAAATATCCAGTTTTCAAAATCTTTCATTTGACAATCAATTTCTGCATTTTTCAAAAAAATTCACCTTCCCAAAATCATGAATCATTCTTCACAATGAGATATTCCATCCCAGTGGGAAGTCATTCCTCTAATCCATGTCATGCTCATCTCATTGGCTAAACCCATGACAATGAGATTTGCAACATTCTAGAAGTGTATCCAAAACACTTATGTACCCAACACCCTGGAAACTTGAAGTTCAGCACAAACCGATTAGCTACGTCCCTTTATGTTATACATTTCAAGTTATGACAATCTTACTCCTATCTAAGATGATCACCAAAATAATAGAAAAGAAGTAATTTCAACTCTAGGACCAAGAACATTGATGACCACTTGTTAGGCAAGGACCGAACAAGCTGATACCATTTGTAATGACCCGCCAATTCTCATTGGCTTGAGAGCTCAATGAGTCATTACTTGGCCTTCAGCGACATCCCCAAGGTGCCAAAAGCTGGAAATAAATGTTGAAGGGTTTCAAAACAAGTGGGGGACGATTTACCCTTTAGGAATATACCATAGATCCAACAAACATAACCAAACAAATCTGATAAATGATGCACGTTAAAAGCTAAGACAACTCAACCATTTATTTTATCAAAAACCAACCAAAAGTACCACAGAGGAAAACATCACTAAAACATCAGAGTAGAAAGTGGAAAGACAACTCAAAGACTATAATAAAACAACCCAACTCTATGCTCCACAAGCTCCAAGATCCAAAATCACGAACCAGCCCAAGTATCATGAAGCAGTGCTCTAAACATGTGACACTTTACCTTTTCCAACGTCCCGGTACATGACATATGCAAAAACACCAACATGCCAAAGCAGGGGGTGAGTAATTAAACTCAGTAGGTTTTCCCCAATGACTTCCCAACCCATGCCTCTAGGATAAAACATGATAGCACATTTATATAAAATAATTTATATAAAACAATTCCAAAAAAAAATCAAAATATAACAAGTTCCATGTCCAAGCCATTTTTCCCACAAACCCATCTTTCTCAAGAAAAGAAATCGAGAAAAATTTCCAATTCCATTCACATTTCCATTTGGCACATTCGTTCCATTTCACCAATCCACATAACCAACCATGCATGCAACCTGGACCTCCCTATACTCATTAGTGGTGAGTTATCCTTCTACTAAGTCGTCACTTAGTGGACTACCTTGACGGGGGTACTTCACGACCTTATCTATCCCAACTTATTGATGGGGGGACTTCTCGCCCTTATCCATCCCAACCTTTTGATGGGGGTACTTCTCTCCCTTATCCATCCCAATGCATATGAACACACACCACAACCCATGCAATCCATGCCCAGAACCAAGTGTGTTCAAAACCTTTCAATAAATCATCACCCTTTTATTAAAAACCCTTTTTCCCGCAAACCATTTTCCAAATTCGGAAAATCCATATTTTCAAATCACTATTTTAAAATCAATAAACCAAAACACTTTGCACAACCATTCTTTCAATTTCCATAATTTCATCAAAACCCATAAATCATCACTAAAGAAGATTTATAACATGTTTTGCATCATAATTTCACAATCAAAACCAAGCAAATAAATCAATTTGAACTAAGCCTTCAAGTTCTAAGAAAGAGGAATCGAGAGTGAAGCCACCTACATCAACAAAAAGGCGAAACCAAGCAATTGAAGAAGAACGCTCAAGAACACCGGGTCAAAACTCCAAGAATCCTCCTTAGACCATGAAAGAACCAAAATCCCGAGTTAGGGCTTCTTAGGAGCTTTAATGAGGCAATTATAGGCCAAACAAGTTAGATCCACAATTTAAGGATCTAATTTTAAGTGACTGCATGGTTATTCCACACGGTTTGACAAATCGTGCACTAACCGTGCATTGGCTACTGCCTTGGCCACCCTTCTCGCATTGTTTGGCCGCATGGTTAGACAAACCGTGCACCGACCATGTGGAAGCCACTGCCGCCAAGACCCACTGTGCATGGTTTGGCCACACGGTTAGACAAACCGTGCGCCGACCGTGCGACTTCCCCTTTGTCTCAAAACATCATTCCAAGTTCTCCCGACTCTCCCATTCAACACCCTTAACTTTAAAACCATGAAAATCATTGAGAAATGGTTACATACCAGAAACCAGGTGTACTAAAGTGCACAAATCCAATTTAGAAAATAAATTCATGCTCACTACTTTTTATTTCAACATACTTCTTGCCATGTTGAGAATATTTCTTTTTTTATTCTAGATACTCTATTGATTTGGGGTGTGCAATATAGAATTAGCTGGTAATAAACTCCATGTTTCTTGAGGTACACTTTAAAAGTATTAGATTTGTACTCCCCACCTCGATTAGATCACAATTTTTTTATGTGATGCTTAATTTGATTTTCCACTAGTGCATTGAATTATTTGAATACATCAAACACTTATGACTTCATCTTGATAATGTATATCCATGTTTTATTACTATAATCATCAATAAATGACATAATTTACCTCATTTTTTATTTTATTTTTGATTTAATGGACTGTACACAATGGTGTGAACTAGATCTAGTGGCTGTGTAGCATTCCAGTTGGTCCTCATTTTAAATTTGTTTCTATGTGGTTTACTTAGAACACATATTTAATATATTTTATTTGGGTTTATACTGATAGTAATTCCATTCACCGTCTTCTTGTTTCCTAAAAATCTTAAAATTTTAAAATTTAAATTCCAAAACCTGAGATCAAATATTCTGTCGTTATCATCATGTATTGTCATCAAACACCATGGTATGTTGGGTTAGATCATAAGCATAAACATGTGGTTCTTCACCATTGGTGATTTTGTGATCATTCTCCCTTTATCATCAAAAAATGTCATTTTTTTATTTTATAGGTTTATGTGAAATACTTTTTCCACCAATTTCCCAACACTAAAGGTGTTGGTCTTCATGTTGGGTATAAAGTAGACATCAGAAAATAAATCATGATTATGTATTTTTTATTTATTAAAATATCTATTCTACCTTGGAAAAATATTATTGGGAGATCTCCAAATGAAATCTTGCCTCGAACCTAGTCATCTAGGTTTGTAAACAAGTTCTCGTGACTTATCATGTGGTTGCAAGATCTAGAGTCAAGAAACCACATACCTTGATTTTGTGTTAATTTTTGTGTCATTAATACATGGGACTCACCAAAATTATCTCCATCTTTGATGATATATTCCTCCTCAGTGTCATTATACATGGGTTTCTTACTCCAATATTTATTTCTATAATGTCCATATTTTTTAAAATTATAGAATTTAGAATTTCTTTTATCCGATTGGAAATAATTGAATCCTCCCTTTCTTCCTTGTCCTCATTATTATAGAGTATATTTTTGATATCAACTACCTCCTAGATTAGGTATTCCTCCACCTCATCCACATCTTCTTGGATAAAATTATTTTCCATAGAATCTTCTACCTTCATTTATTTTAAATGTCCCCTTTCTTATTTTTAAATTTGTTCAGATAAAAATTTGATTTTTAGGCATTCTCCACTCAATTGGTATCACTCTGATGGTTTGCCTTCAATTCATGGGATTGTAGAGACCCCATGATTTCTTCTATAGAGATCATCTCTAGGAATTTAATTTATTCCAGGGAAACAACTATGTAATCAAATTTTAGATCTAACGATCATAAAATTTTATCACATACTCACATATCATCAATATTTTATCCATTTATTTTATTTAGGTTCACCATAAAAATTAAATGAGTTTGATACTCGACAATTGATTTATAAGATTTCAAAAATAGGGATTCAAACTCACCATATATATATTTCGACTTTATCCACTTCACATTATCTGCACCTTTGATTTATTTTAGAAGGTTATCCCATATCTACTTTGAGGATTTTGATTAAGAAATTATTTAGAAAGTTTCTTCATTGAGGCATTTATAAAAGATGGATTTATCCTTGCAGTCCCACTAATGTTCCACATAAAGAGTAGCCTTTTGAACGTATGAAATAGTAACCTCAATTGCTTTGGATTCTGGCTTGGTGTATCCATCCTCCATGATTTCCAAGATATCTTGAGAGTTGAGGAGTGCTAGAATTTGGATGCACTAATTATTTTAATTTTTCATCATCATCTTCAAGATAAAATCTTGTTAAATCCCATTCACCATGGATATTGAAAAATATTTCGATGGGAAAATGTCATATACAGATATCCTAAATTTTTGAATACTTTTATTTTTTTCATTTTGAAGTACAAACTGTCAACTTTTTCATAATTAAAGATTGTAAATTTTTTAGAATTAGAGGATGATATTTTTTTTATGATAATAAAAATTAATGGAGGGATATAAAAAAATTATGAGTGGCATATGAAAAGAGGGATAATAGTAATAAAGAATGGCATGTAGAGAATGCTAGATGAAATTGAGGTGATTTTTTTTTTAACAAAATGGAGATGTCGTGGAGGATTGATGGTGGTAAGAAAGAGGTGATTATGGTAGGATACAAGAAAGGGTAAAAATCATGGGATTGAAAATACTTTCCAAAAGTGGCATAGAAAATTGGGAAAATAAAAAATTGATTTTACACAATGTCAAAAGTAGCCTTTTAAAAACATTAAAACACACCTGAGTAAATTATACCAAAAAAATACCCAGTTGCACTAATCATTATCTTCTTCCCTCTATGATGTTGTAATTTATTAGAAGTATATCTGATGAAACCCTCACACATAAGAATAAACACATTCAAACCCTATGATTCTATTGAAGGTGGATTATATAGTAATAAATGCAGAATCTAATCATTGGAGGTGATCACAATAAATTTTAGAGAAAACGCACTATATTTTATTTCTTCATATTCAAATTATTATTAAAATAGATAAACTCACCCTTTTATAAAGATACAAACTTATAGAAAAAAATTTAAGTAAAACCAAATAGAAATAAAATTCTAAGAAATGGTGTAGTAGGCGCCTCCCAGGCTTCCAAAGCGAGACACATCAAGAATCACAAGTTTAATTCTCTAATCCCCCATCATAATAGTGGATGTTTAGTTCCATCCAAGTAAATAGAAGTTTATTATTCAATAAGGTGGAGTTTTATATCTAGTTTTATAGTGTTGATGATATGAGGCCTCATTCTAGCCTCCAAGAACACTAACCTTGTTAGTGTTTCCTTAGGCTATGATCATCCATCGTCGATCAGGTAATTAGGGAAGGAAGATAGGTAGAGTTCAAAAACAAGTCATGTAGTATCAATGATGTGAGTCATGTTCCTTGAAACTTCTAGTGGTTACCTAGATTCAGGATCTGTGGGAGAAGATGGTGAGGAACCTATTTCCATACCATGGAGATGGCTCTAGTGGGGTAGCACCATGAAGTTCTGTTTTCTATCAGAGTACTCTTCTTATGTGTCTTCCTAAACTTTCTACCATGAGTGATCTTTCATGGAAACAAAAAAAATTGTTTCTCTTTTCACTTGAGCAACAATAGGGTGTGGCATCATCGAAAGTGAATCTTATGTATATTAATTTTTTTCTAAACACATGTTTCCTTTTATTATTCAAAAAATGGGTTTCCTTTTTCAACTCAAATAACTAAATGTATTTTTTTCTATCATATCTTATATTTTGAAAGGAAATAAATAAATTGATTTTGTGTTGAATAAAATTCTACATCATTTTATGAATTCCTTTTTTTATAAAAAATCTATAGCTTATTTATATTAGAGACTAGTATAAGGGATTTTATTTTAATAATGTTATTACCGGTATTTTTAGGTCCCTTTTATTTTCCAGTTTTTTGACTTATTTATT
This sequence comes from Viscum album, assembly GCA_963277665.1. Classification (NCBI taxonomy): domain Eukaryota; kingdom Viridiplantae; phylum Streptophyta; class Magnoliopsida; order Santalales; family Viscaceae; genus Viscum; species Viscum album. Next base: position 1,144,695,703 of record OY728121.1, on the reverse strand, counting down.
TATATTATGTATGAAAAAAAATTGAATACATAAACTAGAAATGTTCTAAAAAAATCCATTTTTAGCATTCTTATACCCTACTCAATTCTAGTCACCCCTTTCCCACACAATCAATCCCACCACCCCTAATCTTTTGTGGTACCCCATCCCATTGTTCCATAGTCCACTCGATCTTGTCATCTCAAAATTGGGTTAGAATTACCTTCACTCCTGCAAATTTTATCTTATTAAGCGTTAATATTATGATGCTACCATGATCAACATTGTACGGATAGTTGAATGTTTAACTACATGTGAGAAGATTTCATAGAAATTAATACCTTCCTTATATTGAAATACCTTTACCCCCAACCACACTTTTTAATGCTTCTTTCCATAATCACTACCATATTTTTTTATCTAGTTCAACCCTTTATTACCACTTAAAAATGATAATAAAGGAGGTAATTTTATCAATGCTAAAAAATGATGATAAAAGTTGGTTTTTCTAGAGCTAAAAAAGAATTGATAAAAGTACCCATTCATCTGTTCTTTTTTTAGCACAGATAAAAGTTCCCCTTTATTAATTCTTTTTTTAACACTAATTATTGTACTTTTATTGGCACTTTTCGTAGCGCTTATAAAATTTTGTCATTTATCAACACTAAAATGATTTTTTTAGCACTGATAAAAGGTATATATCATTAAAAAAATTATATATCATTAAAAACATATATTAATTTATAAATATATTAAAATTGATATAAATATAATATATTTTATAAAATATGATTTATATAATAGGAAATATTTAATCACAATTAATATATAAGATATTTAGTGGAAATGGTTTATAAAATAATTAAAAAATAATACTAATTAACAATTTTCTAATTATTATTGATTAATAGTCATTTAATAAAAATTTGAAGATAGAAAAATTCAATAAATTAATAAATTGTCTAAAATAAGTTGAAAACATGACTCAAACTTCAAACAGTCATAACTTTTGATCCTGGTGTATGTTTGAGCTCTATCATATATCATATTGAAGCTTGTGAAAATATATACACTATGGTGACCCAAGTCAACCATTTAATCATTTTTAGGGTAAAAAGTCCCATAAGGCCTCCAAAATTTGATTTTTTTTTTCGAGGTACCCCCATTTTTTAACATTTGATGGAATTTCATCCTCATTTAATGGATTCTTCTTATATTTTTTGGTAGATAATCAATTTATTATCAAGTATTACACACATATAGATATTATGGTGTTAAAATTTTATCATTTTTTATATTATACTATTATTTATAATTAAATATATACACATGTATAGATATTTTTATATATTTACACATAAAAATTTAATTTCATAAATAAATATGTAAACATATTTACATATAAAATATATTTATAAATATATAAACCACATCTAAAAATAATAATATCCATTTTATTCAAAAATATATATAAATATTTTTATACCTATACAATGTTTATATAATGTATATATATTTTGTGTGTGTTTGTATTAACAAACTGATATATATTTTTTTGGTTGAGACTCAATTTATTCTCAAGTATTACACACATATGGATGTTATGCCATTCAAATTTTATCATTTTCTATATTATAATTTTATTTATAATTATATATATACATATGTATACATATTTGTATATATTTACACATAAAAATTTAATTTTATAAATAAATATGTAAACATATCTACATATAAAATATCTTCCTAAATATTTAAACCATATATAAAAATAATAATATCCATTTTATTTAAAAAAACTGTTTGAATATTTATATACCTATAACATGTTTATATAATGTATATATATATATATATAAATTTGTGTGTTTCTATAATAACAAAATGATATATATATATATATATTCTAATTTATGTGTAAGAATATGACCCCAGTTTCCTAGATCCAGTGCCTTATTTTTTTACATTGGCATATAAACAGGGAATATGCATCTCGAAGGACCGAGTAGTTTAGTAGCATTGGAAATAAGATACATACATAAGTTAAACATTACAACTTGAAAATAAAAAAATATAAAAGATCCATTGGGAACATCCACCACTCTGAGATTATCCCTCCAAGTCAATCATAATACACCTATTCATGTCCTGGGAAAAATGAAACATAAGAAGGGGTGAGCACAGATGATCAGTAAGGGTAAATAATATAGTACAATATATCATAAACATAAACATTGGCATGGTGAATAATTTAAAATACATGCCTTTAAAAATAAACTAAACTTGAACACATTATGGAAGAAATATGATCTAAGTAAACATTTCCATAACAAAACATAATCATGGGTATTCTACTAGTATAATAACCACATGAACTATGAATTTCTAGCTTCATAATGATAGAAATTCATATACCAGACATTCTGAAACATACCATCAAGGCCTCGGCCAATACATATAAAAATTATTAAGGCATTAGCCAAAACCATATCTAAAAATTTTGCAAGGCCTCATCCAAGTATATATCTATTTGTATCATGAGACCTACCAATGTATCAAGAGGATATAATGGGCCCCAACCGTCACATAATAAGTCCAATTCATTCCCCATATTAATGGGGATACACATGAATAATATATAAATTCATATTGAAACTAACATATGAAATGTATCTATCCTTCCTCAATCATTAAACATAAACACTAACGATTCAGAATAATATGGTGAATGGTTTTAAGATATCATATCCATATTAAAACTAATCATAAATCATTCGAAAAAATATGGCAGATTATATCATAAAATATTAGTCCCATTTATACATAATAATCAATAAGAGTGTTGAAAAAAATAATATAGTTTTTTATAATAAAATGATTGTTTTTAGAAAAATAATTGTTTCTTAAAAGAGATTATAGAGTGCCCTTGAAAATTGGAAAGAATTCGAGAAATTCCCTTGAGACAGGCTTGTATTTTGGGGAAAATTGAAAGATCCTTTTAAAACATATAATTATCTATAAATTAAGGTATGATTCTGGTTGGTACACATATATATAAAATTAAAACATAATTTATTAATATTAAATATTAATTAATAATAATTTAATTTAGGTAAGTAGATAATAAAAGTAACTCAAATTAAAATGGAGGTTCGGGTGGAAAACCCTTACCTTAAGTCCAAAGGTATTCCACACATGATTTAATCACCTGAATAATCAATTTTATGTTCATAAATTTATTATTAAATAACCTCCTATAAATTTAATTGATTTATAATAACCTTATTAGGTTTATTCATGTCCTTTCGATGGGTTAAGAGATTCAATTTCACTGTTTTAGAGTGTTTTCTTCCTTGGTTTTCATGATCAGTTTACTTATATTCAAGTACGAATAAACTTGTAGAATGAGAATGGTTGTCCAGAATAGAATTTGTATGTTATTATTAATAAAAAATAATATTACATTGTCATAAAAGTATTTTTGTTATTGGGATTGAAGATGAATCATTATATAAAACTTTAATGACAATTGTTTGGGTTAATTAGCGGTTTTTTATCACAATGAACTCGTTTCAATTTATAAATTAATATCATGTGTCAAAAATGTTTACATAACCTTAAATAAGTTATAATACATATATTATAGTCTGTTTCAACCATAAAAATGGTTTCATGACCATAATTTAAGATGTTAATAGAAATTGAAAACTCATCGTCCATGAATGTGGTAAATTAGCACATCTCGGATGGTGTTTTCTACTACAAGAATAAAAGAAGGGTAAAGGAGAGATGATAATAACTTATTCCATATTCATAAAAAAAATTAAATTACATGTAAGGTACTTGAGTTTTCATAACATTTTTATTAGGATAGGTGAGGATAGAAAATAAAACAAAGGGACTTGAAAAGAAAGTAAAAGAATTGAAAAGAGGAATTTACCTATTGAATTAATCTTCCTTGAGAGCCTCTTTAGGGGAGAAGTTTTGGTCTTTTTATAAGACCAAGGGATGTTAGACGTAGGGGAGGATATTGGTATTATATTTGGTAAGAATTTAGGCAAGTCACAAGGCTTGATAGGAGTGAAGAGTAGGAGTGAGGGGGGGTTATAGTGGAGGAGAGGGGTGATTTGTGAATATCGTATTCATTATTTTATTATTTCCCCCAAGACTACCAATTGTATTGATTCATGTGACCCATAATATTAATAATAGCATGTGAGTTTTAACCAAGTGTTCTTACATCATCCATGGTTCTAGTAATAGTGAATTTAACTGATAATGTATATATACGGTAAATTATCGTATTTTACTATTCATAAAAAATTCAAGTATTTTAAAAAATCCCAAAAAATCACCCCAACCATTTTTATACATGTATAATTCAAGAATGAAATCCATTTTTTGAGAATAATTTTCTAAATATTTTTAATTCAATTTCTAAATAAAATTATAATTTATTCAAAACAACAACTTTAAAACTATAACTCATTTTATAACACTTTTAAAAGTTAATTAATGTCTCATAAAATTATCTTATAACAATAAGAAAATAAAATAACAATTTATTATTAAATTTTATGAAAATAAATTTTCATTTTAAATTTTTAAATTAATCATAAAATTTTAATTAAAATATTTATGACTTACAAAAATATAAATTCTTATATTATGATCATTTTTTCACTTATAAGATGTCTAAATTGTATCTATACATCCATGGGTGAAGTTTCTATTTTTTGGATGATTTACTATTCATTACTATTTTTTTCCACTGGAATTTGGGATGATCTCATTGATTTAAGATTCAAACATTCCATGAGGTTTCTAACAGGTTTTTTCGTAGAACCGGAAGCATCCAATGATTCCATATCCATTTGAACCTACTTTCCAAAGGTAGGCGCTCATTAGTTGTAGACTGATGAGGCTTAGGAATTTTCATTGGTCGAGAGGATGGGAGGTCGGACTCATAACACATTTTTAGGGGAATTATTGTTTACTCCGGGACTCTCTTTATAGATTTAAGTTATGTTCGTGAATCCTTATTACATTACCAAGTAAAAAATGAGCATTATTTTACATCTGAAAATCAATGATTGATATATAGGAAATTTAGAGAATATTTTATATGTATTTGAGGTTCTTCATCAATAGATAATCATCTGTATTTGTTTGGAGATTCTTAGTTAATGGTATCCTTTAATACATAAAAGTCTCTTGGTCATTATGATGACCATACTGGTTTTAAAGCCACTCAGTTGGGCACTTGAGGTTTATTATCATTCAGAAGGACATGGATTATTTCAGAGTTGGGATCAAACCCACAGATGGGATACCTACGTATCCTTTCTTTAGAAAAGGAATCTGAACCCACGTAGTTCGAGTAAGGGAATATGATGTTTATGATTGATGGCTCAAAGAAAGATGTCATAATTACTTTTACACTCTAAGCTCACGTGAGTCATGCTCGGTCTGAGAAACAAGTGGTATTGGTAAAACCAGACAATTGTGCCATAAAATATGCAACCATAAGAAATAATGTGTGGCTTATGTATATATGACTACCCAAATAGATGAAGATTAAGATTTACTTCAGAGAATAAATCCTAGGAACAGGGTCCATAAAGGTATATGTGCTTTATGGAGATTTGGATACTCTAACTTGGGGCTTACTCCTGAAAAGGAGGCCCAAATTAGGAGGGGGCTTATGATTGGGTTTTAATCCTGAGAAGGAAGCCCAGATCAAAAGTAAATTAGGACTAGTTAAGAGAAATTAAGACTGGGGCTTACTCCTAAAGAGGATGCCCATATTTGATACTGGGGCTTACTCCTGAAAAGGAAGTCTAGGTTAAGAGAATTATGGTTGGGGATTAATCCTAAGGAGGATTCCCATATTTTGAAATTTGGAGATCGGGGCTTACTTTTAAGGAGGATGCCCAGATTAGGGGATTTGGGGCTTACTCTTGAAAAGGAGGCCCAAATTAATGAGGACTTGAGGCTTATTCCTAAGGAGGATGCCCACATTTGTAGATTTGAAACTGGGGTTTATTCCTAAAAAGGAAGCCCAGGTTAAGGGGTTATCTCATCTTAAAGGATGAGGTTGAATGAATGAAATCTCAATATTTAGTGACATAAAGATGTGTAGATCACTAGTTTTTTAGAAATGTTCCAAGGAGTTCCTTTCAGATAAGGAAGTCAAATCAAGAAATCATGCCATAAATGGCTTTGAAGAGTGTCTTGAAGACTGAATCTTGAATAGGAGAGGTGGAATGGCATAAGAGGGGTTGAATGGGCAAGAAAGGCACCCAAAAAGTCAGGGGCATGCAAGTCCTGGCAGGCACGCAGGTACTGTGTGGGCGTGCAAGTCCTGTTCACGCAGGTATACCTGCACGACACATGGGTACTTGTGCGATTGTTAACAAGTATGGTAACATTTGGGCGATCTTTGACCAAAGACTTTATAATTATCCTAAGGTACTACCATAAGAAGGGCGCACAAGTTCTGAGGAAGAAGTAAGGTGGCACGCAAGTGTGTCTATTTCCCTTAAGGGTAAACACCTTAGGCGCACTGGTGTTAGTGAATTCTAACACTTATACCTTACTCCTCTTGTCTAGACCTTCCATTTTAGGTAAAGAATTACCTTATAAGTGTTTGGAAGACCTGAAGAGGAGACTTGGGCGTTCAGAGCTCTGTATCTAAATTCTGGAAAAATTCCTCTTGAAATGGGGGGCCCACCGGGGGTATTTATAGGCTGGAGAAGACCCCGGACGGTTATCACTTAGGACGCGCAAGTGACTTGCACGACCCACTTTGGCGAGCAAGTGTACTTGCGTGACCATTGTAGAACTTGCGCGACCCTTGCGCAATGTTCTTCTTATTCCTTCCTTTGTCAATTTTTTTATATTTGTCCAAAGGTTGAATCACTTTGAGCTAAGATATTTCCCTTTTCATTCTTTTAGACTCTGTGACAGAAAGGAGCGTCAACAAAAGTCCCCCCTCAGATTTGGATCCGGAGAGAAAATCGGATTTGACTTTGAGGTGAGAAGAAACAAGAAATCTGGCAGTTTAAAGTCTTACATGTTGGACTACAAAAAGGTTAATGTTTAAAGTCGAAATAGCTTTGACCAAAATGGATTAAAACTGACTAAATTCCTTGAAAATTTATCTGAAAACATATTACCACACTCAAGTATGAGGTAAAATATGTAAACTATGACTTAAGAATATTTGAATCTGAGGAATGATATGAAAACGAGCTAAAAGTCATTAGAAGAAGTATTTCCCAAGAATGAAGTTACCATTATTTAACAAACTTGTTAGGGGGTTGAATTATGCAGGGTCACCTAAGGGAATTGGCTGTATAGTCAAATAATAGTATCTTTTGGCTTACAAGTATGTTATATAGACTGTTTATGCAAGTCCGCCTAAGGGCACGTGCTGTATAGTCAGGAAAAAGAACTCTCAGAAATTTACTTTTCTACTGCTAAAAGGACAGTGGAAGTTTATGAGGATTCAAATTTTCCAAAGTATAGAGTTTTCTGTATGGAGAGAGGTACTTGAATATGTAGGAGATATTTCCAAACAAGATTGTCCAAGAACTAGATGAATGTCACTCCTACGAAGGTCTGACCCAAGCATAGGGAAAAGAAATATAAACCATAGACTTGAATATTTTCAGATCATGAAAGAGAATATAAGACAAGTATGATAAGGATTGCTATTTTTCCGGATCCCTACATATTTTCATTAAGACAAATAAAGACAAAAGAGGCTTTCTTCCCAAGAATGAAGTTACTATTATTTAAAAAACCTGTTAGGGGGTTGAATTATGCAGGGCCACCTAAGGGCATTGGATGCATAGTTAAAAAATAACATCTTTTGGCTGACAGGTCCGTTATGTAAACTGTTTATGCAAGTCCACCTAAGGGCATGTGCTGCATAATTAGTCAAAAGAACTCTCGGAAATTTCACATTTTTGTAACTAGAAGTCAAGAAAAGGGTTATGAAGATCTGAAAATATTTGAGGTTAGTATTATGACACATAAAGATGGGTATTGTCCAATGTATGCAGAGATACACTGATCAATGCTAACCATAATCATGTTGTGGCTGGGTCCTAAATAGAAATGTTAGACTTCACTATGTATCCCATAAAGATGGGAATCAAGCCATACATAGTTCTTGAACTACAGTTTAACGTCGTGTGGGACAAAAGGATTGGAGATCTTATTTAGGTTCATAGAGCTTAGACCATTATAAGAAATACACAGTTTGTGTTTTCATGGGGACTTTTTAGCCAGAGGACTGAAAGAGGAATTTGGGGTTAGTCCCAAAAGATTTGGGGCTGGATTCGAGGGACACTCGAATGTTCCTACATATCCCATAAGGATGGGAATCAAGACCACGTAGTTCTAGAACTACCCTCTGTACAAATTAGGTTCGTACATGTGAAGGGTGAAAGGGGAGTTTAGTGCAATGATGATTTAACCCAAGATAAAAGGTTCAGGTATTTCCATGTATGCATGTAGTCCTTGAAATGAAACATTATTGAAAATCAATGTAAATAATGATTCCCTATCAGGTGAGAGTATCAAATAATATTGTAGTTTATTTTTATACTGGACAAAAGTGTTGTGTAGTTTAACGTCGTATAGCAAGGAAAAAAGTGAACCAATGTAAAGGTATTGATTCTAGGGGCGGTTTCACGAATCAACATCGTATGAGATGGAGGTGAACCGATGAGAAGAGATTGATCTTGGGCTTGAACCGTGAGAGGTTGCCTACATACCCAGCCTAGAAGGCAAGGATCAAAGTCTGAGTAGTTCAATTAAAGAATGAATTAATAATCAAGTTGTTCTTGGGGACAATGACCTAAAAAAAGATGTTATTGGGACTTATACATGGTTAGTATCCCAGAGAGAGTGTTATGGTTGAAGTTTTCTCTAAGCTCACGTGATTCATACTCGGTGTGAGAAACAAGAGGTAGAAACAACCCTAACGATGCCCAGTTTAATGTCATGTAGGACATATGAAGGGACTATGCAGTTTAAAGTCTTGTAATTAGGACTATTGGTGCTGCATAGTTTAATGTCATGTAGCAGGGACAAAGTACAGTTTAATTTCATGTAGGACGAAAGGGGGACTGTGCAGTTTAATGTCATGCAGTGAGGACAAAAGAGTATACCATTTAATGTTACGTTGGACGTATTAGGGACTTTTTCACAGTTTAACGTCATGTTGGATGAAAAAGGGATGATACAGTTTAGCATCATGTTGGACGTAAGTGCCAATAGTTTACGGTCGTATGCATGGACCATTGATGATGCAGTTTAACGTCTTGTTGGACGTAAGGGACTTGCAAATAGTTTAGGGTCATATGCATGGACCATTGGTTATGTAGTTTAACTTCTTGCTGGATGGTGGTGCAGTTTAAGGTTGTTCCGGACCAATGATGATATATTTTTTGTTTATACAAAATACTTCTTCAAAAATCTGGCATTGGTTAGAGTCGTGATGACTTCTCCATCCATCGAGATTAATGAATAAGCTCCATTGGATTAGAACCTATGTATTGAGTAAGGTCCTTCCCATTTTGGCTCAAGCTTGGGAGGTTTCTTTCCTGGTATCATTGGAGTTCTGAGAACTAATACCAATTCTCCCTAAGTGAATGAACTAATACGAACTTTTTTATTGAAAGCTCGTCCTATTCGATTCTGATAGACTTCCAAGTGGTGAAAAGTGCACAATCTTTTCTCATCTAACCGTTCCAATTCATTCAATCTCTTTTGAGATCTTTCATCTGTAGATGACTGATCACAAATAGCTACTCTGAGCGAGGGTAGTTGAAATTCAATGGGCAAGATGGCTTCCGTTCTATATACCAGTGAATATAGAGTTGACCGCGTTGCAGTGCGGGTGGTAGTCTGATAAGCCCATAAAGCATGAAAGAGTTTATCAAGCCATGATCTCTTATCTTTATCCACTATCTTTTGCAGTATATTTGAAAGAGTCTTATTGAAGGCTTCTATATGGCCATTGGCCGCTGCATGATACCGGAATGAACGGTTGGATTTGATGTTGTATTCTTGATATGACTTATTCACCTCGGATGAACAGAAGTTGGTGCCATTGTCCGTCAATATGGTATGAGGGACACCAAATCTGGTAATGATGTTAGGCTTGATGAAGATAACAATTCATTTAGAACTGACATCCTTAAGAGTTATTTCCTCTTCCCATTTGGAAAAGAAATCAGTAGTAGTAAGAATATACTTAAACTACTTAGACATAGCTGAAGGGTAAGGTCCCACCACATCCATTCCCCATGTGGAAAATGGCCACGAGTATTTAGCTGTGTGAAGCAACTCTGGAGGTTGATGAATGAAATTGGTATATACTTGGCATTAATGAAACTTCTTTGTGAAATCAACATAATCTTGTATCATTGAAGGCCAAAAGTATCCAAGACTTCAAATCTGATCAGACAATCTATGTCCATACATGTGGGCACCACAAACTCCTGCATGCACTTCTTTCATGACAGCCATTGTCTCTTCACCATCAATGCATATGAAGAGAACTCCATCAAAACCACATTTGTAGATAATTTTCTATAATTGGTCTGGGCTATCATAAAGAGTAAGATTGACCACACGTCACCGGATTTGTTCTTTCTCATCTCTATCAGGTGGAAGTGTTCCATTTTGAAGGTATTCCCTGATAGGTGACATCCATCCTATAGTATGACCATACGGTTCAGGAATGGGACTAATTTCATTAATTTCCTCTATTCCGATTCGAACATAAGGTGAAATTTCACGACGGTGGGCAATACTAATGGTTGTCTCGTCCTGATTTGGATCTTCCAGAGCTGTGGATATATTAGCCAGTGCATCAGCTTGAGCATTTTGTGATCGCGGGACATAAGAAAATGTCGGTTCCGAAGGGAATTACGCCATTAACTCTCTGACGTAATCATACAAAGGGATTAGTTATTCTTTTCTGATGCCATAATCCCCATTGACTTTTTTATTACTAGGTCTGAATCACCTTTCACCTTTAAGTGATTCACTTGTGCTTTAAGCGCCAATTCAAATTCTGTGATGAGAGCTTGGTATTCTTCTTCATTATTGGTACCACCTTCCCACAATAAGAAGGAATAAGGTAACACTGCCTTTTGTAGAGAAATGAGTACAATTCCTAAGACAACTTTGTTGAATTTAGGATTTTCCATTTTCCTCCCTGTTGGACTTCTGGAAGCACCATCAAAATACATTTCCCATGCCTGAGGACTTTCTTGAATAGAGAATACTTCCTCATCAGGGAGTTCAATATCTGAAGATGTGTCTTCCACTGAAGGGTGTTCAGCCAGGAAATCAGCCAGAGCTTGGCCCTTTATTGCCTTTTGAGACACATACTGAATGTTGAATTGTTGCAAAATAACTGTCCACCTTACCAGACGTCCTGTAAGCATTGGACGACTAAGGATGAATTTGAGCAGGTTATTGCGAGATACCAATTGGACCTCGTGATGTTGCAGGTAGTGTCTCAACTTCTGAACTGCAAAGATTAATGTCAGGCAGTACTTCTAAATACTTGAATATTGAGTTTCTACTTCAAGCATAGTCCAATTGAGGTAGTAGAGGTTGTTTTCATTCCCAGCATCATTTTTCTGAGCAAGAAAGGCACCCAATGATCTCTCTAAAGCTGTCACGTAGAGGATAAGTGGTCTTCCTTCAATAGGTTTCATGAGTACCGGTGGAATCAAGAGGTATTTCTTGAGAATATCGAATGCTTCTTGACATTCTTCAGTCCACTGGTAAATAACTCCCTCGTTCATCAATTTGGTGAAGGGTAAACTTTTTCCGGCCAAATTGGAAATGAAACGCCGAATATAGGCTAAGTTTCCTTGAAGCCGTCTTAATTATTTAAAATTTCTAGGAGGTGACATACCAAGGATTGACTTTGTCTTCTTAGGATCGACTTCAATAACATGATGGCATACAACAAAGCTGAGAAATTTTCCTAAGGTTACCCCAAAAGCACATTTTAAGGGGTTCATCTTCAAATTATGTTGTTGAAGCTTGCGGAATATGACTTCAAAATCAGCCAAGTGATTAGAACGTTGTTTGTATTTTATCACCAAATCTTCCACATAGCATTCAAAAAACTTCCCTAAAAAGGGTTTGAAGATACAATGCATGGCACGCTGATATGTTGCACCTGAATTCTTTAAGCCAAAGGGCATTACCCGGTATCAAAACACACCCTGAGGGGATCTGAAGTCTGTGGATTCTTTGTCTTCTAGGGCCATTCATATTTGATTATATTCAGAATATCCATCCATGAAGGAAAGTGCTTCATAACCAGTTTTTTCATCAATTAAAAGTTCTGTAATCAGAACTGGGAAATCATCCTTAGGACAATGCCGATTAAGATCTCTGAAATCGATGCAAACTCTAATTTGTCTGTTCTTCTTCTTCACAGGGACAATATTATCCAACCACTTGGGATATTGAACTTCTCTGATGAAGTTAGCTTTGATAAGATTATCCACTTCTGCTTCAATTTTGGAAGCATAAGTTGGGTGTGTTCTTCTCGTGGCTTGCTTAAATCCTCAATGTTCTTCTGGTAAACCCAAATGATGAGTAGCAATATCAGGATCAAGCCCGGGAATTTCTGTATAGTTCCAAGAAAATATATCTCTATTTTTCTTTAGAAAGTAAATATACATCTCTTGCTCTTCAAGAGTCATGGCCGCACTGATTAAAGTGGGATGTGGATCTTCTTTTGTACCCAGATTTATCTCTCTGAGTTAATCCACGGTGGTAGAGATACCCTCTTCAAATGCTGTAGGATCATCTCTGAGATCTTCCTCTTCTTCCTCATCATGTGTTACTTCTTCCATTTCTACTTGCATAGTAGATGATAAAGCAGAATTTCCATGATCAGAAGAAATGTTAAAATTTGAACATCTTGAAGAAGAAGCTTCCATTTCTGACCCAATTGATGATGAAGGGTCTTACTTGGGAAATAAAGAGGAGATGATGGATTGAGAATCGACATCATTGTTCACATCTGATGTTGCTATAACTTCTTCTAGATTTATTGGAGAAGTACAGATTCATTGGATTTCAGCAAATGAAACAAAGACATCTCCATTTGAACTTCCATCACTGCTTGGTGGGTTACCAATTTCTCTCATGTTGTCTGGTTCGATTGCCGTAATTGACATTATGGATCTTTCCATAAGAGTATTTTGATTTGGGTCTATCTTGTCGATTTGACTGATAGGAAACAAATTATCTATACTCACATGTGTAAATGGATTTACTGGGATCTTCTCCAAACCATATGGAGCATTAACTTTAGTAATATCCCTGGTTGTAGATTTATCCTTTCCCTTTATGTGATAGAATTTCGCCTCAATGTATTGAGACTCACATGTATTGAACGGGGCCTTATCACCATACAATGTCCCAACTTGACCATCGAAACAATATTTGAGACATTGATGGAATGATGAAGGGATAACCGCATGTTGATGTAGCCAGGGTCTTCCAAGCAAGATGTTGAAGGCTGAATCTTGATCAACAACCGTGAAATCTGAATTAGATACAAGATCTCCAAACTAAGTTCTGAGTGTAACCTCACCCAGTGGTTCTTGTTCATTTTTATCATATCCTTGTAACATCATGGTAGAAGTAGGTAAATCAGATTCTGTGAGGTCCAATCGATGAAGTGTACGAATGGGCATGAGGTTGACTCCTGAACCATTATCAATGAAAGCTCTTCATATGACTATGCCATTGACCTTTCCAGATAATTACAAAGGTCTAATATGTCCATGAACGACATCATATTCATCTTCATCAGTAAAACATATTACTGCATGGCATTCTGCAAGATTACTCTCTATGTGATAGACTTCAGCTGCAGCAATTTCAGTTTCAAACTCCTGAGGACTTTACAAAGCCTCGATGAGTGCCTCCTGAAGATATTTTGACAGATTCAAAGCATCCAGAATTGATAACATGGCTGGTACTTGAGCCAAGTGTTTCAATACATCATAATTTTGATCCATAGTTCTACGTTTCCCAACAGGAACATGTGGTTTAACAGGTGCCTTGGAAGCTAATGTTTTGGAAGTTGATGCATCTTGTATCGGGGTAGGAGTTGGTAATACTCATGGCTTTGGAAGATTAGACCTATTAGGTCTATTTACTTGCTGAGAAGAAGAAAGAGGAACCTTCAACCAATCTTCCAGTATAATTGTGCTAGGACTGAGTTTGCTATTGGTGGAAGAACTTGCTTGTTCTTGTTGAGCTTGCTGAAGGGCTCTACCACGAGTTTCTGCCACATACACAGTTCTAGCAGGAGTATAATTGGAATAGTGTCCTCTGAAAGATCCACATCTTCCCCTGTATCCTGAACCTATGGAACTTCCTCTAATTCCACTGTTTGATATAGGGAATTCATGCTCACTGAAATTGAAACTGCGATTGGCATATGGATCTGTTAATTGAATCATATTAACAGAACCAAAGATTAACTCTTCATCTGATGAAGACTTTTCCAGATTAACCTATTTAGGCTATGCCGTTTAGTGGGGTGGTGCCTGTGGCTTTGAAGTAGATAGCATGAAATCTTCCAGAGTCAAAGACAACTTAGGATTTGACACATACTCACCTTCTTCTGATTCTTTTTCTTTCTTTGAATCATGTCGTTTCTTTGAGGATTTTCCCTCTGATGAAGAGGGTTTTGCTGTGGTATTCATGGAAGAAGGCACAATTGGTTTCTTAAATTGTGTTCTCAAAATAGCATGAGTTTGATTGATCATCTTTCTGACCATCCAATCATCATATTTTTGTGCATTTTTGTTCTTAACTTCTTTCCATTCACCTTCCTCCTATGGAACCGTAGCAGTAACACATGCTACCTGGGAGGAAGAGCCTTTTAGTTTGACTTGTCTCGAGTCAACCATCTTTTGCAAGAGGTCTTTGAAGACAAAACACTCATGGATGGGATGCCCTAACATCTGATGAAATGGGAAATAATTGGGATGGTCTTCATATCCTTCCTTGTTTGGCCTTTTGGGCATTGGAAATTGAACCAAATTATTTTCCAGAGCCGAAATGAAATAACCAAAAACTTTTTCATTTCAAAAAGAGTAAACTTTTCTTTTCAAATTATCAAATTTTTTTCGTCTTTGATCTCTTTGATTATCTTGACGAAACGGCCTCTGTTGTTGGCGCTCAGGAGGTGGAGCCCTTCGAGAAGATGAAGGTTTTGAAGTAGAAGTAGGTACAGGTGCTTGTTTAAGCATAATTGTAGCAGTCTCTGCTTTACCCATTCTCCTTCCTGGATCTGATGGAATTACACGAGATTTAGCCTTAGTCTGTATAAGATAATCTTCAATCTTTTGAGCGATTAAAGTAAGGTCTCGAAACCCTCCTGTGTATTTCACAGGGATCAACGGCGTGCGTAATTCGTCACGCAGATTTGCCACACATATTGGCAAAAGTTCCTCTTGAGGGAGTGCTAAGCTTAGGGAATATGTTAATCCCTTCCAGCGAGCAATGAAATCAGATACTCTTTCATTATCCCTTTTCTTACAGTTTTTAAGATCAAAAACTGTTGTCTTTGGAAAAGATGAGCTGAATTGAAGAATAAATCATTGACGGAGATCTTCCCATCCAGTAATTGACTGGGATTTCAAGATTGTATACCAGAAAAAAGCTGGTCCTTACAAGGTTCGCACGAAGCATCTGAGTTTCACTACTTCTTGCTGCTCCGGAGTTCCCATCATAGGATCGCAACAAGACACGTAATGCATCAAATGTTGTTCAGGATCGCATGATCCATTGAAAATAGGGAATACAGGGTTCCCAAAACTTGATGGGGGAGAGATTGAATCTACCCATTTAGGGTAAGCTTTATTTTCTGTTTGAACCTGCACACGCTTTCCCTCCATAGTCTCTAACCGAGATGTTAATGACTCAATAGTAGTTATTAACTTTTGAGAAACATCTGGTTGATCTTGGACCTGAACAGGTGCACTGACTGGAGTTTGGACAGGTATGGAAACCGGTACTGCAACTGATGGAAGTACTACCAATTATTGTTTCACTTTACCAATAGGATTAGACCTATGAGGGTATACTAATAAAGGAGGATATTCTTGATCCATCTTAGTAGCTACAACAAACTCCCTTGGCTAACTGACTCTAGCACGCTTAGGAGGAAGACTACCCTAAAGTAGTTCTGCGTTTAACCTCCTTAATTATTTCATTTATTCTTCTTGTTGTGCAAATCTTTTCTCTAGTGAAAGTGATTGGCCTTCTCCAGAGGAAGGATATGTAACCTGATTCTTTCCCTTCCCTTTGTTTGATCCCTTTCGGAGAGGGGGAAGTGGGTTACTTGAAGGATTACCTAGGTTCTGAGTAATCCTTTGATTTAATGTACGCACACCTTCTTCATTTGTGTCTGTGCGTACACCTTCTTGAGCAGGAACCTCTTTATCTGATCCCTCTGAATGAGCCTCATCTGGTGGATCAGAAACAATGGCATTAATGACATTGATTGATTCATAATGCATCGCATCCCTTATATCAGTATTTCTATGATATTATCTTCTTCCATGTCTTTGATGAGACATTTCCTTTTGTTGATTCGATCCCTCGGGAACTTCTTGACGAACCTTAATTTAGAGGGAATATCCTGATAATTTGGCTCTTCGTTCCTCCTGTGGCTTCTTCCCCAATTGAGAGAAGACTAACTTTCGCTGAGGAGGGGATTGATGATTTGAAAAAGTCCCCAGTCCGGTGGACTAGGGCTGTTCCTGTTGTCTTTGCTCAACTCCTCTAATCCTATTTGTTGATTCTGAGGGTTGGTTTAAAATAGTCCCCAGTCTGATGAGTTGGGGTGGCTCTTGACATGCTATGTCTGAGACTTTCTTAAAAGCTCTCCTGATCTTGCAGACCTTAGTCCTGAAATTAGCTGGATGCATCAATCGATATCCACTTTTATCACCCGATTCAAAAGACCGTTGGATGATTTTTGACACTTTTATCACTTGATGATGTGCTTTCTCCATACGAGAGGCATGTTCAATATTCTCGTTTGCTTGATGAAGGAGTAATTCAACAACTTGTTCTCTGTATTCTTGATTTTGAGAGGAACTAGTTGAATCCTGTTCTTGGTCAAGATTTTGATTACAAACAAAGCCAGGTATTCGTGGCCGGCCATAGGCAATAACATTGCATGAGACCATTTTCGGCGGTCTTTGCTGACTAGAGAGCACCGTGAAATGTAGTGCTCCATGAACACCCCATCCTCTGATATGAATACCAGATGGGGCATTGGAAATTAACTAGTGCAACTTTCTTAGTGCGCCAAGGTATGAACGCCGAAGGGCTCTCTACTTCTTTTCAGCCTTCGGATATTGAGAGACTGATAGAGATGCCAAGTCAATTTGGCATTGTAACCCTTCTATTATCTTAACATGATTTTCATATTCATCATAAGATAATACTTTCTTTTTCAACTGACAAAGAGTTTTCCATATGTTGAGACGAATATCATGAATTCCATCTTCTGTCAACATCTCTGGAATGTCATACTAAGAGTCAGCCAGAGGCCAAAACATTACTAGCACTTCACCTTTCACCAGTTGTTTTCTCATGTTCAGCATTTCCTCTTTATCATTCAATGAAGATTCTTCTACCTAATTTGACCAGAGTTGGTGCTTCCTTATTACTTCATCGGATTCAACAAGATTGGTAGAGAAATCACTGATCAAACTAGAAGATGCATGACTTAGGGGTGGTTTGGAGAATGACCTACACCCTGGGATATCTTCCTATTGAGAAAGTATTCCACCTGCTAGCGATGAAGCATCATACATGACTAATTTCGCATTTGAAAGTGCCTCAAGATAAGAGGGCTTTCTCAGCACTACATTGTCCACTGGAGCATTTTCCAGGAAATGTGCATTACTACTATGGAGAGGACTTTCGTAGCGAATTTCATCGTCATGGGGAGGACCGCTATGGTGGGTTACAGAAAAAGATGAGATCTCTTGATCCTTAGTCTTCTGACCACACAGAGGGTTCCTGTGGCTCTCATATGAAGATGAAACTTCGAGATCGACCGAATTGTCATGAAGCAAGCCTTCATGAGGAAGTGTCTATTTAAGACCTTCAGAATTAATGTTCCCACTATTGGGAAATGAGGGAGTAGAATCTTTCATTCCAACAGATAACTATCTGAGGGCTTAAAGAACTCCAGCATTGAGCAAGGCCTTGTTATAGATTGGATCTTGATTTCTTGACTGTGCTGGGCGGGTCTTTTTCTTAGAAGCCTTATTACTCAATTTAGCAGGTGTGTGTGCCTGCTTAGGAGAAATGATCAGGTTAGACTGATTATCTCCGCTCAAACCAGGTGTATGTGCCTGACTTGGTTGTCCGTATGATATGGGGGAGTACACCCCACAACCCTCTTGGACTGGAATGGATGTGTGTGTCTGTTCCAGAGTGAACTTTTGATGTGTCACTTCACTGGTAGGGATAGATTTATGTGTCTTTGCCTGAGATGTTGCTGATGCTGTTATAATATCCTAGAAAGCATCCAGAATATGAGCAGGGATTTTCTTCTACTCTTTCACCATTGATAGAATATGATTGGTGACTTCAGCTGCCAGAACGGGGATATACGTCCATTCTGTGCTTGGATTAGGTGTATGTTCATGCTCCTTTCCTCCTTTTCTTGTCAGTGAATCCTGACAGTACTCAAGTGTGGGGGAAGAGAATTGAGTCTACCTCATGTTTATCGCTGGAGACTGACTTCTCCGTGTGCTACCAAGCGAGACTGTTGGTAGACTTGATTAATACTAGCAGGTGTAGGTGCCTGCTGATTTCACTTCACCAAATGTCGTTGAAGAGCTCCATCATATGTAGTCATACGAGCCTGCTAACTAGCTGATGATGTATAAATAGGTGTATGTTCCTACCTATAGTACTCTGCCGAAATTGCCTGGCAGGATTGGCGTGATGCTGCCAGAAGAGTATGATGTAAAGCTGAATTAAGATGGATGGGTGTATGTGCTCACTCGTTTCTTGCCACTAAATTAGGTTGGCGGACTTCTCTGGAGATGGAAGATATGAGAACCTGCTCACTGTTATCTGGATTTCACCTTTGGCGATTCGTCTTGCCTGCTCAGGTTTGAGGAACCTAAGCTGAACGCCTAGAGTAGGTACCCTCATCATGTTGAGGGCGCACTGCCGCACGAGTCTGGCGGTGATTGTTAATAGGATCCCTTGGGAAGAACTCATGTCTTATTGAATTAAGGCCCTAAGGGGGCTGCTCATTCACCTCCCCAGAATATGGGAGTGAATGGTGATTGCATTCTGGGGATAACGACCCGAAACGGTTGGAGACGGTGGTTAGCACCGCCTGCTTCTTGATCACTGGTCGTCGTTTTCCGGACGAACAGGGTGAATTTTTTACCTAGAGGGCTTGTCGGGCAACCTCTAGAGTTGGAATATTACCGTTTTGATGGTACTCCTTAACCAGCGTGTTTGATACCTAGCGTCGAAGACGCTGAGTAGGTGATATCGTCCTCAGAGTGGACGATGATCCAGTAGGAGTATCAGCAGTGGAATTTGTAGTAGAATTTTTCACAAAAGACGTATTCATGGATGTGAACTTAAGAGAATCCATTCTGGAAATGCAGAAGATCTTGGAAAGGGGTGCATGTTTGATATAACAAACATAATCAAGATAAATTCAGCCACTACATCTTTTGGATGAGCACATATGTCAATGATTGTTTTTGTTGGCCCTCTCATTGAGTTTTAAATAGGGGCCTAACAAATAAGCAAAACATCATTTTAAATTGGTTAAGGATTCACGTCAGGTTCACCATTTTTTGTTTCCCTCTGGAATTGGGGATGATCTCATTGATTTAAGATTCAAACATTCCATGCAGTTTCTAATAGGTTTGTTCATAGAACCGGAAACATCAAATGATTCCATATCCATTTGAACCTACTTTCCAAAGGTAGGCGCTCATTAGTTGTAGACTGATGAGTCTTAGAAATTTTCATTGGTTGAGAGGATGGGAGGTCAGACTCATCACACCTTTTTGAGGGGAATTATTGTCTACTCCGGGACTCTCTTTATAGATTTAAGTTATGTTCGTGAATCCTTATTACATTACCAAGTAAAAAATGAGCTTTCTTTTAGATCTGACAATCAATGATTGATATATAGGAAATTTAGAGAATCTTTTATATGTATTCGATTTTCTTCATCGATAGAGAATCATCTGTATTTGTTTAGATATTCTTATTCAATGGTATCCTTTAATACATAAAATTCTCTTGGTCATTATGATGACCATACTGGTTTTA
Source organism: Viscum album (assembly GCA_963277665.1). Taxonomy (NCBI): domain Eukaryota; kingdom Viridiplantae; phylum Streptophyta; class Magnoliopsida; order Santalales; family Viscaceae; genus Viscum; species Viscum album. Next base: position 1,144,675,312 of record OY728121.1, on the reverse strand, counting down.
AATCCACTCAGTGGGGCACTTGAAGTTTATTGTCATTTAGAAGGACATGGATTATTTCAGAGTTGGGATCAAACCTGCAGATGGGCTACCTATGTATCTTTTGTTTAGAAAAGGAATCAGAACTCACGTAGTTCCAGTAAGGGAATATGATGTTTATGATTGATTGCTCAAAGAAAGATGTCATAATTACTTTTACACTCTAAGCTCACGTGAGTCATGTTCGGTGGAGAAACAAGAGGTATTGGTAAAACCAGACAATTGTTCCATAAAATATGCAATCATAAGAAATAATGTGGGGCTTATGTATGTATGACTGCCCGAATAGATAAAGATTAAGATTTACTTCAGAGAAGTAATCCTAGGAACAGGGTTTATAAAGGTATATGTGCTTTATGGATATTTGGATACTCTAACATGGGGCATACTCCTGAAAAGGAGTCCCAAATTAGGAGGTGAATTATGATTGGGTTTTACTCCTGAGAAGGAATCCCAGATCAAAAGTAAATTAGGACTGGTTAAGAGAAATTAAGACCGGGGCTTACTCCTAAAGAGGATGCCCATATTTGAGACTGGGGCTTACTCCTGAAAAGGATGTCCAGGTTAAGAGAATTATGGTTGGGGATTACTCCTGAGGAGGATGCCCATATTTTGAAATTTGGATATTGGGGCTTACTCCTAAGGAGGATGCCCAGATTAGGGGATTTGGGGCTTACTCCTGAAAAGGAGGCCCAAATTAATGAGGACATGGGGATTATTCCTAAGGAGGATGACCACATTTGTAGATTTGAAACTGGGGTTTATTCCTGAAAAGGAAGCTCAGGTTAAGGGGTTCTCTCATCTTAAAGGATGAGTTTGAATGAATGAAATCTCAATCTTTAGTGACATAAAGATGTGTAAATCACTAGTTTTTGAGAAATGTTCCACAGAGTTCCTTTCAGATAAGGAAGTAAAATCAATAAATCATGCCATTGTTTCATGCGGAATCCGGGGATGACCTCCTGGACGGGAGATTCAAACGTTCTGATCGGTTTCTAACGGGTTTGTTCGTAGAACCGGAAACATCCAATGATTCCACATCCGTTTGGACCTACTTTCCAAAGGCAGGTGCTCATTAGCTTGTGGGATAATGAGGCTTGGGAATTTGCATTGGTCGAGAGGATGGGAGGTCGGACTCATCACACCTTTTTGAGGGGAATTATTGTCTACTCCGGGACTCTCTTTATAGATTTAAGTTAAGTTCGTGAATCCTTATTACATTACCAAGTATAAAATGAGCTTTCCTTTAGTTTTAACAATCAATGATTAAATATGCAAGAAATTTAGAGAATCTTTTATATGTATTCGAGGTTCTTCATCAATATAGAATCATCTATATTTGTTTAGAGATTCTTGGTCAATGGTATCCTTCAAAACATTTATATAAAAGTCTCTTGGTCATTTTGATGACCAGGCTGGTTTTAAAGCCACTCAGTGGGGCACTTGAAGTTTATCGTCATTCAGAAGGACAGAGATTATTTCAAAGTTGGGATCGAACCCATAAATGGGCTACCTACGTATCCTTTCTTTTGTAAAAGGAATCAGAACCCACGTAGTTCGAGTTATGGAGTATGATGTTTATGATTGATGGCTCAAAGATGAATGTCATAATTACTTTTACACTCTAAGCTCACGTGAGTCATGCTCGGTGTGAGAAACAAGAGGTATTGGTAAAATTTAGACAATTGTGCCAAAAAAGATGCAATCATAAGAATTTGTTTTGGGGATTATGTATAGATGACTGCCCAGATAGACGAAGGTTTAGGATTTACTTTTAGGGAGAAAATCCAAGAACAGGGTCCACAAAGTTATATGTGCTTCATGGAGATTTGAATACTCTAATCTTGGGGCTTACTCCTAAGGAGGATGCCCAAGTTAGGAGGGGACTTATGATTGGGTTTTATTCCTGAAAAGGAAACCCAAATCAAAAGGTAATTTATGACTGGTTAAGAGAAGTTTAAGGGGACTTGGGGCTTACTCCTGAAAAGGAAGCCCAAGGTTATGACTGAGTCTTATTCCTGAAAAGGAGACCCAGGTTAAAGGACTTGGGGCTTACTCCTGAAAAGGAAGCCCAAGGTCATGACTGAGTCTTATTCCTAAAAAGGAGACTCAGTTTAGGGATTATGGTTTGGGGCTTACTCCTGAGGAGGATGCCCATATTTGAGGTTGGGGCTTATTCTTAAGAAAGATGCCCAAGATTAGAGGACTTTGATTGGGGCTTACTCCTGAGGAAGATGCCCAGATCAAAGGTTTTATAACTGGGGATTATTCCTGAAAAGGAGACCCAGGTTAGGGTTTTCTCATCTTAAAGGATGAGGTTGAATGAATGAACTCTCTGTATTTTAGTGACATAAGGATATTTAAATCACTAGACTTTGAGAGAGATTCCACAGAATTCCTTTCAGATAAGAAAGTCAAATCAAGAAATCATGCCATAAATGGCTTTGAAGAGTGTCTTGAAGACTGAATCTTAAAAAGGAAAGGTGAAATGGCTTAAGAGGGGTAAAATGGGAAAGATGGGCACCCAAAAAGATAGGGGTGCGCAAGTCTTGCAAGGCGCGCAAGTCCTGCGGCGGCGCGCAAGTATTGGTCGCGCAAGTATACTTGCGCGACATGGAGGGTACTTGCGCGATTTTCAACCAACATTGAAATGCTTGAGCGAATTTTTAGAAAACCCTTTACAATCCTCTTTAGGTTCTTCCAGAGAAGGGATGCGCAAGTTATATTGAAGGAATTAAGTCGGCGCGCAAGTGTTTGATAAGTTTCAACACTTAGGCCTTCCTTCTTCTCTTTAGATCTTCCATTCTAGGTAAGAAATTACCTTAGAAGTGTTCTGGAAGCTTTGAGAAGAGACTTGGGCGTCGGGAGTTTTGATCCGAGTTTCTGGAAAAAAATCCTCTCGAATGGGGGGCCCACAGGGTCTATTTATAGGCAAAAGAAGACCCAGGGCGGTTACCGGGCGGTTACCAATTAGGTCGCGCAAGTCACCTGCGCGACCAAGGTAGTCGCGCAAGTATACTTGCGCGGCAGTGGTATCACTTGCGCGGTGGATTTGCTGTTGATCCTTTGTTCATGCCTTTGTCGATTTTTGATGTTTTCTTCAAAGGATGAATCACTTTCAGCTGAGATATTCCCTTTTCCGACCTTTAGATTCTGTGACGAAAGGAGCGTCAACAAAAGTCCCCCCTCAGAGTTGGATCCGGAGAGAAATGAGGATTTGACTCTGAGGAAATCGAATCCTTCCAAAGGAAAAGGGAGGCGCGCAAGTTTTTCAGTGCGCAGAGGTTGGCACGCAAGTCTGCGTCGCGCAGGCCTTAAAGCGCTCTGGGTACGGCGCGCAGGTAGGCTTCCGAGCCTATAAATACACGGCCTCCTCTCCGTACAAGTATCCGGATTTCCGGACATCATCCCTTCTCGAGCTCTCGCCGCGCAGGTCACCTTGACCGCGCAGGTTGCTCTGTTTTCTAGTGTTTTCCTCGATGTCGCGCCACTGTAAAGGTATTTTTACTTGCGCGGTTTATACTTGCGCGTCAAAAACTAGCGCGACACACGAATACTTGCGCGCCATGTTTAGACTTGCGCGACTTAAATGCCTTAGCCATTTTTCCAAATTTCTTTACAAATCTTATGAAAATAAACCCATTTAAGAGTTAGTTTATTCATCTTTTGTGCAGATTCAGTGGTTCCCAAGGGAATTGAAACGGCTGATGAACTGGCTAGCAAGCGGATTGATGACATGATGAACATTATTGGCCATGATTACTATGATATCTGCGACAGCACTTTCCCAGATTTGGATAAGTATTTGAAGAAATATCATCTTAATTTCCCACAGAGCATCTACCTGTCTCTGTGTGTTCATGGTCATCTGCAAGGAGTCAATGTTCCAAATGCAAACAATTATACACCTGAGATGCATCTGCACTTCTACTTCTCTATTTCGGTTATGCTGTGCATTAAGAGTAACAACAATGGTGTGAACTTTCAAATTCTTCCTCCATGTCATTCCCTTGCAGATATGAAAATGGCAAACCCATGGGATGAAATGTTTTCCACTGCCGGTTGGTGGAGAGAAGACAGACATGGTATTAGAGCAATATCTGAAAAGAGTACTCTCTCCAAATGGCTCTTTACTTCCAATGCTCCATTCTCAAATCCACGTATCCATCTTCCAAGTCTCTTGGACAGAAACAGAGTCACTGTTTGATCAGCAGAAAATTTTTCTCAAACCGCACTCAAGAACATCCTTTTACAATTGTTCCAAGAAGAGCTGGTATCACTGCATCTCTTATTGTATCCAGTTGAATGAATGAATTCTAGGTGGTTTCTAGTGAAGATCAGGATGCTGTAAATCAAATGAAGTGTTATGTTGAAAGCATCTTGTAATTCTTGAAAGAAAAGAAGAGACTCCAGTCTGTGGATGTCCTTCTAACTCTTGTGTATCAATGAAAAACACTTTTGTCTTCAATCATTTGTACCTGCATTCTTCCATTACCTGTTTCAAATTTACTTAAGCCAATGGGCTTAGTAATCATAGTTTGATTTTACTAGGATTATTACAAATAATCCTACAAACTTTGAACCTTTTAACTGCTCAATATTACCTAAATCATACAAAAAAATGTATATTTAGTGAGCTGGAACTTGACTTTTATTCAGAGTTCCTTTGTCTTTTGTGTGGGCAGTTTAAAGTCATGCACGCCGGACATAAAGTGGCTAATGTTTAAGGTCGAAATAGCTTTGACCGAAAATGGATTAAAATGGATTCAATTCCTTGACAATTTATCTGAAAACATATTTACCATACTCAAGTATGAGGGAAAAAAATGTAAACTATGGCTTAAGAATATTTGAATCTGAGGAATGATATGAAAAAAAGAGCTAAAAGGCATTAGAAGAAGTAGTTTCTAAGAATGAAGTTACTATTATTTAACAAAACCCGTTAGGGGGTTGAAATATGCAGGGCCACCTATGGGCATTGGCTGCATAGTCAAATAAAATAGCATCTTTTGGCTGACAAGTCTGTTATGTGGACTGTTTATGCAAGGCCACCTATGGGCACGTGCTGCATAGTCAGGCAAAAGAACTCCCAGAAATTTACTTTCCTAGTGCTAAAAGCCAGTGAAAGTTTATGGAGATTCAAATTTTCTAAAGCATAGAGTTTGTTGTATGGAAAGAGGTACTTGAATATGGAGAAGATATTTCCAAACAAGAATATCGAAGAACTGGATGAATATCACTCCTATGAAGGTCTGACCCAAACGTAGGGAAGAAGAATAAACCATAGACTTGAATACTTTCAGATCATGAAAAATGATATGGGACAAATATGTTAAGGATGGCTATTTTTGCGGATCCCTACATACTGTCGTTTAAGACAAATAAGGACAAAAGAGGCATTCTTCCCAAGAATGAAGTTACTATTATTTAACAAAACCCGTTAGGGGGTTGAAATATGCAGGGCCACCTATGGGCATTGGCTGCATAGTTAAATAAAATAGCATCTTTTGGCTGACAAGTCTGTTATGTGGACTGTTTATGCAAGGCCACCTATGGGCACATGCTGCATAGTCAGGCAAAAGAATTCTCAGAAGTTTGACATTTTTGTGACTAGAAGTCATGAAAAGGGTTATGAAGATCTGAAAATATTTAAGGTTAGGATTATAACACATAATGATGGGTATTGTCCAATGTATATAGAGATACATAGGTCAATGATAACCATAATCATGTTGTGGCTGGGTCCTAAATTGAAATTTTGGACTTCACTACGTATCTCATAAGAATGAGAATCAAGCCATACGTAGTTCTTGAAATGTAGTTTAACGTCGTGCAGGACGAAAGTATGAGTGATCTTATTTTAGGGTCATAGAATTCGGACCATAATAATGAATACACAGTGTGTGTTTTCATGAAGACTTTTCAGCCAAGGGACTGAAAGTGAAATTTGGGGTTAGGCCCAAAAGACTTGGGACTGGATTCGAGGGACACTCGAATGTTCCTACGTATCCCATAAGGATGGGAATCAAGTCCACGTAGTTCTAGAACTACCCTTTGTACAAATTTGGTTCGTACATGTGAAGGGTGAAAAGGGGACTTTAGTGCAATGATGGTTTTAACCTAAAATAAAAAGTTTAGGCATTACCATGTATGTACGTAGTCTTTTGAAAATGAAAACCATGATTGAAAAAGAATCAATGTTAATAATGGTTCCTTCTCAAATGAGGAAATCAAAGAATATTGTAGTTTATTGTCGTACCGGACAAAAGTGTTGTATAGTTTAACGTCATATAACAAGGACGAAAGTGAATCAATGTAAAGATATTGATTCCAGGGGTGGTTTCACAAATCATCATCATATGAGATGGTGGTGAACCAATGTGAAGAGATTGTTTTTGGGCTTGAACCTTTGGGAGGTTGCCTACATACCCAGCCTGGAGGGAAAGGATCAAAGTCCGTGTAGTTCAATTAAAGAATGAATCAATGATCAAGTTGTTCTTGTGGACAATGATCTAATAAAAAAAATTGTTGGGACTTACACATGGTTAGTGGCCCAAAGGGAGTGTTATGGTTGATGTTCGCTCTAAGTTCACGTGAGTCATACTCGGTGTGAGAAACAAGAGGTAATAACAACCTTAACGATGTACAGTTTAATGTCATGTAGGACATAAAAAAGGGGACTATGCAGTTTAAAGTCTTGCAGTTAGGACTATTGGTGCTGCACAGTTTAGTGTCATGTAGCAGGGACAAAATACAGTTTAATGTCATGTAGGACATATCAATGACTTTCTGTACAGTTTAGCGTCATGTAGTTAGGACGATGGGGACAATATAGTTTAACGTCATATTGGACGAAAAGGGGGACTGTGCAGTTTAATGTCATGCAGTAAGGACAAGGGAGTGTACCATTTTAACGTCATGTCGGACGAAAGTGCGAATAGTTTAAGGTCATATGCATGGACCGTGGATGGTGCAGTTTAATGTCATGTTGGACCTTTAATGATTATATAGTTTAACGTCTTTCCGGACGTGAGGTACTTTTATACAGTTTAGCGTCATGTAATTTAGGACGTCACAGTTTAACATCTTGCTGGACATAAGGGATTTGCAAATAGTTTATGGTCATATACATGGACCAGGGATGATGCAGTTTAAGGTCATACTGGACGGTTTAGGGAACTTTTTCACAGTTTAATGTCGTGTGGGACGAAGTTGCAGTTTAAAGTCATACTAGACCATTGCTGTATAGTTTAACGTCATATAGCAAGGACGAACTGGTGTTGTACAGTTTAAATTCATGTAGCTAGGACTAAGGTGAACCAATATAAGGATATCAGTTCTGGGGACTTTTTACAGTTTAATGTCATGCTGGACGATGAAAGTGCCACACAGTTTAATATCATGTTGCTAGGACACAATATAGTTTAATGTCATCTCGGACATCAAAGGTAACACAGTTTAACGTCATGTTGGACGACATATAGTTTAATGTCATCTCGGACAAATAAGGAACTTCTGTACAGTTTAATGTCATGTAGATAGGACATTATACAGTTTAATGTCATGTAGGACATTGAAGGTGACACAGTTTAACGTCATGTTGGACGAAGTTGCAGTTTAAGGTCATACTGGACCATTACTGTATGAACTAAATGTAAGAGTCTTGGTTCTGGGAACAATATTTTGTGTTTATACAAATTACTTCTTCAGAAATCTGGCATTAGTTGGAGTCGTGATGTGTTCTCCATCCATTGAAATCAGAGAATACGCTCCATTGGAGTAGACCTTATGTATTGAATAAGGTCTTTCCCATTTTGGTTCAAGCTTGGGAGGCTTTTTTCCTGGTATCATTGGTGTTCTGAGAACCAATACCAATTCTCCCTGAATGAATGAACGAAGACGAACTTTTTTGTTAAAAGCTCGTGCTATCCGATTCTGATAGATTTCCAAGTGGTGCAAAGTGCACAATCTCTTCTCATCTAACTGTTCCAATTCATTCAACCGCTTTTGGGATTGCTCATCTGTTGATAACTGATCACAAATGACTATTCTGAGTGAGGGCAATTGAACTTCAATTGGCAAGACTGCTTCTGTTCCATATACCAATGAATATGGAGTAGACCGCGTTGCATTGCGAGTGGTAGTCCGATAAGCCCATAAAGCATGATAGAGTTTATCAGGCCATGACCTCTTATCTTTATCCACCATCTTTTGCAGTATATTTGAAAGAGTCTTGTTGAAGGCCTCTATCTGGCCATTAGCCGCTGCATGATATCGAGATGAATGGTTGGACTTAATGTTGTATTCTTGATACAATTTCTTTACCTCAGAAGAACAGAAGTTGGTGCCGTTGTCCGTCAATATGGTATGAGGGACACCAAATCTAGTAATGATGTTAGACTTGATGAAGCTAAAAATGCATTTAGAACTAACTTCTTTGAGAGGTACTGCCTCTGCCCATTTGGAAAAGAAATCAGTAGCAGTAAGAATGTACTTAAACTGCTTGGCCGTAGCTGAAGGGTAAGGTTCCACCACATCCATTCCCCATGTGGAAAATGGCCATGAGTATTTAGCTGTATGAAGCAACTCTGGAGGTTGATGAATGAAGTTGGCATATACTTGGCATGAATGACACTTCTTTGTGAAATTAACACAATCTTGTATCATTGAAGGCCAGAAGTATCCAAGCCTTCGAATTTGATCAGACAATCTATGTCCAGACTGGTGGGCACCACAGACTCCTGCATGCACTTCTTTTATGACAGCCATTGTCTCTTCACCATCAATACATCTGAAGAGAACTCCATCAAAACCACGTTTGTAGAGAATTTTCTTGAGGTGGTTTGGACCATCATAAAGAGTAAAATTGACCACACGTCGCCGAATTTGTTCTTTCTCGGCTCTATCAGGTGGAAGTGTTCCATTTTGAAGGTATTTCCTGATAGGTGACATCCATCCTGTAGTATGACCATATGGTTCAAGAATGGGACTAATTTCATTAATTTCCTCTGTTCTGACTTGAACATAAGGTGAAATTGCACGACGGTGGGCAATACAGATGGTTGTCTCGTCCCGATTTGGATCTGCTAAAGCTGTGGCTATATTAGCCAGTGCATCAGCTTGAGCATTTTGTGATCTTGGGACATAAGAAAATGTCGGTTCTGAAGGGAATTCTGACATTAACTCTCTGACGTAATCATACAAAGGGATTAATTCTTCTTTTCTGATGGCATAATCCCCATTGACTTGTTTGATTACCAGGTCTGAATCACCTTTCACCTTTAAGTGATTCACTTGTGCTTGAAGTGCTAACTCTAAGCCTGCAATGAGAGCTTGGTATTCAGCTTCATTATTAGTACCACCTTCCCACAACAAAAAGGAATAAGGTAACACTGCCTTATCTGGAGAAATGAGCACAATTCCTAAACCAACTTTGTTGAATTTAGGATTTTCCATTTTATTCCCTGTTGGACTTCTAGAAGCACCATCAAAATACATTTCCCATGTTTGAGGACTCTCTTGAATAGAAAAAACTTCCTCATCAGGGAGTTCGATATCTGAATACGTGTCTTCCACTGAAGGGTGTTCAGCCAGGAAATCAGCCAGAGCTTGGCCCTTAATTCCCTTTTGAGACACATACTGGATGTCGAACTGCTGTAGAATAACCGCCCACCTTGCCAGACGTCCTGTAAGCATTGGACGATTAAGGATGAATTTGAGTGGATTATTACGAGATGCCAATTGGACCTCGTGATGTTGCAGGTAGTGTCTCAGTTTCTGAACTGCAAAGATTAATGCTAGGCAGCACTTTTCAATACTCGAATACCGGGTTTCTGTTTCAAGCATAGTTCTACTGAGATAGTAGAGACTATTTTCATTCCCAGCATCATTCTTTTGAGTGAGAAAGGCACCCAATGACCTCTCTAAAGCTGTCACATAGAGGATAAGAGGCCTACCCTCAACAGGTGTCATGAGTACTGGTGGACTTAAGAGGTATTTCTTGAGAACATCAAATGCTTCTTGACATTCTTTAGTCCACTGGTAAGTGACTCCTTTCTTCAATAATTTGGTAAAGGGTAAACTTTTGCCTGCCAAATTGGCGATGAAACCCCGAATATAGGCTAAGTGTCCTTGAAGTCCTCTTAATTCTTTCAAATTCTGAGGAGGTGACATACCAAGGATTGATTTGGTCTTCTCAGGATCGACTTCAATACCACGATGGCGTACAACAAAGCCGAGGAATTTTCCTGAGGTTACCCCAAAAGCACATTTTAAGGGGTTCATCTTCAAATTATGTTGTCGAAGCTTGTGGAATATGATTTCCAAATCAGCCAAGTGATCAAAACGTTGTTTGGATTTAACCACCAAATCATCTACATAGCATTCAACAAATTTCCCTAGAAAAGGTTTGAAGATATGATGCATGGCGCGTTGATATGTTGCACCTGCATTCTTTAAACCAAAGGGCATCACCCGGTAACAAAACACACCTTGAGGAGCTCTGAAGGCTGTATATTCCTCATCTTCTGGGGCCATTCGGATCTGATTATATCCAGAATATACATCCATGAAAGAAAGTACTTCATAGTCAGCCGTCGCATCAATTAAGAGTTCTGTAATCGGAACTGGAAAATCATCTTTGGGACAATACCGATTAAGATCTCTGAAATCGATGCAAACCCTAATTTGTCCGTTCTTCTTCTTTACAGGGACAATATTAGCCAACCACTTGGGATATTGAACTTCTCTGACAAAGTTAGCTTTGATAAGCTTATCCACTTCAGCCTCGATTTTGGAAGCATAGGTTGGGTGTGTTCTTCTCGCGGCTTGCTTGAATCCTCGATGTTCTTTTGGAAAACCCAAATGATGGGTGGAAACATCAGGATCAAGGCCAGGCATCTCTGTATAATTCCAAGCAAAAATATCTTTATTTTGCTTTAGAAAAGAAATATACATCTCTTGTTCTTCAAGGGTCATGGCCGCACTAATTAAAGTGGGGCGTGGATCTTTCTTTGTACCCAGATTTACTTCTCTGAGTTCATCCACAGTGGTAGAGATACCCTCTTCAAATGCTGGAGGAGCATCTCTAAGATCTTCCTCTTCCTCTTCATCATGTGTTATTTCTTCCGTTTCTACTTGCAAAGTAGATGAAAAAACGAAATTCTCATGATCATAAGAGATGTCAAAATTTTCACATTTTGAAGAAGAAGCTTCCATTTCCGACCCTATTGATGATAAAGGGTCTTCTTTGGGAAATAAAGAGGAGATGATGGATTGAGAATCGACATCAATATTCACCTCTGGTGTTGCTATAACTTCTTCTGGCCTGATTAGCGAAGTATAGACTTGTTGGATTTCAGTAGACGAAATGAAAACATCACCACTTATGCTTTCATCACTGCTTGGTAAGTTACCAATTTCTCCCATGTTGTCTGGCTCGATTGCCGTAATTGACATTATGGATCTTTCCATAAGAGTATTTTGATTTGGGAATATTTTGTCAATTTGACTGATAGGTAACACATAATCTGTACTCACATGTGAAAATGGATTTATTGGAATTTTTTCCAAACCATATGGAGCATTAACTTTGGTAATTTCCTTCATTGTAGATTTTTCTCTTCCCTTCATGTGATAAAATTCTGCCTCAATGTATTGAGACTCACATGTCTTGAACGGGGCCTTATCACCATACAATGTTCCAACTTGACCATCATAACAGTATTTGAGACATTGATGGTATGATGATGGAATAGCTGCATGCTGATGTAGCCAGGGTCTTCCAAGCAAGATATTGAAAGTTGAGTCCTGATCAACAATCATAAAATCCGAATTGGAAACAAGATCTCCAAACTGAGTTCTGAGTGTAACTTCTCCCAGTGGTTCTTGTTCATTTTTATCATATCCTTGCAACATCATGGTAGAAGGAGATAAATCAGATTCTATGAGGCCCAATCGACGAAGTGTACGAATGGGCATGAGGTTGACTCCTGAACCATTGTCAATAAAAGCTCTTCGAACATCTATACCATTGACTTTTCCAGATAGGTACAAAGGTTTTATGTGCCCATGCACAACATCATCTTCATCTTTATCAGTAAAAGATATCACTGCATGACATTCTGCAGGATTATTCTCTATGTGATAAATTTCAGCCGCAGCAATTTCAGCTTCAAACTCCTGAGGACTTGACAAAGCTTCGATGAGTGCTTTCCGAAGATCTTTTGATAGATTCCAAGCATCCAAAATTGATAATTTGGCTGGTACTTGGGCCAAGTGTTTCAATATATCATACTTTTGATCTAGAGGCCTGCGTTTCCCAATAGGAATATGCGTTTTAGCAGGTACCTTGGAAGCAGATGCTTTGGAAGCTGATGCATCTTGTATTGAAGTTGGCAACATCCTTGGTTTTGGAAAATTAGACTGATTAGATCCATTTGCTTGATGAGATAAAGAAGATGGAACCTTTAATCGGTCTTCCAAAATAACTGTGTCGAAGCTGAGTTGGCCATTTGCAGAAGAACTTGCTTGTTCTTTTTGAGCTCGCTGAAGGGCTCTACCACGAGTTTCTGCTGCATATACAGTGCTAGCAGGGGTAGAATTAGAGTAGTGGCTTCGGAAAGATCCACATCTTCCCCTATATCCTGAACCTCTAGAACTTCCTCGGGTTCCCTTATTTGATACAGGGAATTCAGGCTCATCAAGACTGGAATATGAATCTGTTAATTGAATCATATTAACAGAACCAAAGATTAACTCTTCATCTGATAAAGACTCTGCCTGGTTAGCCTGTTTAGGCTGTGCCGTTTGGTGGGACGGTGCCCGTGGCTTTGAAGTAGATGGCATGAAATCTGCCAGAGTCAAAGACAATTTAGGCTTTGATACATACTCATCTTCTCCTGATTCCTCTTTCTTCTTTGAATTGAGCTGCCCTTTTGAGGATTTGTCTTTTGATGGAGGCTTTACTGCAGATTTTGTAGGAGACACAATTGGATTCTTCAATTGTGTTCGCAAAATGGAATGGGTCCGATTTATTGTCTTTCTGACCATCCAATCATCATATTTTTTCGCAGTTTTGCTTTTGACTTCCTGCCACTCGCCTCCTTCCTCTGGATCTGTAGCGGTAATACACGCTACATGAGCTGAAGAACCCTTCAATTTGACTTGTCCCAAGTCGACCATCTTTTACAGGAGGTCTTTAAAGACAAAACACTCCTGGATGGGATGCCCCAACATTTGATGAAAGGGACAATAATTGGGACGGTCTTCATCTCCTTCCTTGTTTGGCCTCTTCGGCACTGGTAATTGAACCAAATTATTTTCCAGAGCTGAAATGAAGTAACCAGGAACTTGCTCACTTCGGAAAGAGTATGTTTTACTCTTCATATCCTCAAATTGTTTTCGTCGTTGATCTTTTTGATCATTTGGACGAAACAGCCTTTGTTGTTGGCGTTCAGGAGGTGGAGCCCTTCGAGAAGATGAAGGTTTTGAAGTAGAAATAGGTACAGGTGCCTGTTTAAGCATAACTGTAGCAGTTTCTGCTTTACCCATTCTTCTTCCTGGAGCTGATGGAATTACATGAGATTTAACCTTAGCCTGTATAAGGGAATCTTCAATCTGTTGAGCAATTGAAGTAAGGTCTCGAAACCCTCCTGTGTATTTCACAGGGATCAATGGCGTGCGTAATTCGTCACGCAAATTTGCCACACAAATTGGCAACAATTCCTCCTGAGGGAGTGATAAACTCAAGGAATACGTTAATCCCTTCCAACGAGCAATGAAATCAGAGACTCTTTCATTCTCCCTTTGCTTGCATTTTGTAAGATCGAAAACTGTCGTTTTTGGCAAAGTTGAGCTAAACTGAAGAAGGAATTTTTGACGAAGATCCTCCCATCCAACGACTGACCGGGATTTCAAGCTTGTATACCAGACAAAAGCTGGTCCTTGCAAGGTTCGCACGAAGCATCTGAGTTTCACTGCTTCTTGCTGCTCTGGAGTTCCCATCATAGGATCACAACAAGATACGTAATGCGTCAAATGTTGTTCAGGGTCGCCTGATCCATTGAAAGTAGGGAAAATAGGGTTTCCAAAACTGGATGGAGGAGAAATTGAATCTACCCATTCAGGGTAAACTTTCTTTTCAGGTTGAACTTGCGCCCGTTTCCCTTCCATAGTTTCTAACCGAGCTGTTAATGACTCAATAGTAGTTATTAACTTTTGAGAAACGTCAGGTTGAACTTGGTTTTGGGTAGGTGCAATGAATGGATCTTGGACAGACGTGGTGGTTGGTGCTGCAACTGATGGTAGTGCTGCCAACCGTTGTTGCGTTTGACCCGTAGGATTAGACCTCTGTGGGTGTACTGACAAAGGAGGATATTCTTGATCCATCTCAGTAGTTACAACAAATTCCTTCGGTTGTCGGACTTCAGCATTCTTAAGAAGAAGACTACTCTGAAGTAGTTCTGCATTCAACCTTCTTAATTCTTTCATCTCTTCCTCCTGTTGTGCAAACCTTTGCTCTAATGAGAGCGATTGACCTCCTTCAGAGGAAGGGTGAGAAGTAACCTGATTCTTACCTTTCCCCTTATTGGATCCTTTTTGGAGAGGGGGAAGTGGGTTACTTGAAGGAATACCCAGATTTTGGGTAAGCCTTTGATTACGTGTGCGCACACCTTCTTCATTTAGGTCTGTGTGCGCGACTTCTTGAGCAGGAACCTCTTCGTCTGATCCCTCTGATTGAGCCTCATCTGGTGAATCAGCAGCAACGGCAGTGATGACATTAATGGATGCATATTGCATGGAATCTTTTCTATCATCATTTCTGTGATATTGTCTCCTTCTATGTCCATGATGAGACATGGTATTCTGTTGACTTGATCCCTCAGGAATTTCTTGGAGAACTGTCACTTGGAGAGAATCTCCTGACATCTTGGCTCTTCGTTCCTCTTGAGGCTTATTCCCTAATCGAGAGAATACTGACTTTCTCTAAGGGAGGGATTGAAGATTTGAAAAAGTCCCCAGTCCGGTGGACTGGGGGTGTTCCTGTTGCTTCCGCTCAACTCCTCGAATCCCATTCGTTGATTCTAAGGGTTGGGTTAGAGAAGTCCCCAGTCTGGCAAGCTGGGGTGTCTCTTGACATGCTATGTCTGAGATCTTTTTGAAATCTCTCTTGATCTTGCGAATCTTAGTTCGGAAATTAGCTGGATGCATTAACCTGTATCCACTTTTATCACTTGGTTCAACAGACCGTTGGATGATTTCCGAAACTTCTGTCATTTGATGACGTGTTTGCTCCAGACGAGAGGCTTGTGCAATATTCTCACCTGCTTGATGTAGGAGCAATTCAACAACCTGTTCTCTATATACTTAATTTTGAGAGGAACTAGTTGAAGCTTGATCTCGAGAAAGCTTTTTATTATGAACAAAGCCCATTGACTGTGGCCGGCCATGGGCAATAACATTGCATGAGACCATTTTCGGCGGGCTCTGCTGACCGGAAAGCACTGTGAAATGTAGTGCTCCGTGAACACCCCATCCTCTGATATGAACATTAGATGGAGCATTGGAAATTAACTGACGCAATCTTCTTAGTGCGCCAAGGCATGAACGTTGAAGGGTTCTCTATTGCTTTTCAGCCTTCGGATACCGAGAGACTGATAGAGATGCCAAATCAATCTGGCGTTGTAACCCTTCTATTATCTTAAGATGATTTTCATATTCATCTTAAGATAATACCTTCTTCTTTAATTGACAAAGAGTTTTCCATATGTTGAGACGAATATCATGGATTCCATCATCCGTCAACATCTTTGGAATGTCGTACTGGGAGTCAGCCAAAGGCCAAAACATGACTGGTACTTCACCTTTTTCCAGTTTTTTCCTCATGTTCAGCATTTCCTCTTTATCATTAAATGAAGATTCTTCTACCTGTTTGGACCAGAGTTGGTGTTTCCTTGTTGATTCATCGGATTCAACAAGATTGGTAGAGGAATCATTATTCATGCTGGAAGATGAATGACCCAGGGAAGGTTCGGAGAATAACCTGAACCCCAGGCTATCTTCTGATGGAGAAAGAGTTTCACCTGCCGATAGTAAAGCATCAGACATGAATGGTTTTACGTTTGCAAGTGCCTCGAGATAGGAGGGCTTTCTCGTCACTACATTGCCTTCTGAAGAATTTTCGAGACAACGTGAATCACTACTGCGGAGAGGACTTTCGCAGCGAAGTTCATCATCATGAGGAGGACCATCATGATGGGTTACAGCAAAAGATAAAATCTCTTGCTCCTTGGCCTTCTGACCACACAGAGGGTTCCTGTGGCTCTCATCTGAAGAAGAAACTTCAATATTGACCGAATTTTCATGAAGCAAGTCTTCATGAGGAAGTGTCTGTTGAAGACCATCAAAATTAAGGTTCCTGATATTGGGAACTGAGGGAGTAGAATCTTGAATTCCGAAAGATAAATGTCTGAGGGTTTCAAGAACTCCAGCATCGAGCAAGGCTTGGTTGCAGATTGGCCTTTGATCTCCTGACTGTGCTGGGCGGATCTTTTTCTTAGATGCCTTCTTACTCGCTTTAGAAACCACTTGATGACGAAAGTGATTGCTCTGAGCAGGTGTATGTGCCTGATCAGGAAAGATGGTCAGGTTAGGCTGACGATCATCGCTCAAATCAGGTGTATGTGCCTGACTTGGTTGTCCGTATGATATGGGGGAGTAGGCCCCACAACCCTCTTGGACTGGAACAGATGTGTGTGTCTGTTCCGGAGTGAATCATTGATGTGTCACTCCATTGCTAGGGATAGATTTATGTGTCTGTCCCTGAGATGATGTTGAAGATGTTATGATATCCTGGCAAGCATCCAGAATATGAGCAGGAATTTGCTTCTGCTCTTTCACCATTGACAAAATATGCTTGGTGACTTCAGCCGCCGGAACAGGGATATACGTCCATTCCGGGCTTGGAGTAGGTGTATGTGCCTGCTCCTGTCCTCCTTTTCCTGTCAGTGAATCCTGACAGTACTCAAGTGTGGAGGCAGAGAGTTTAGTCTGCCTCCTGTTTGTCGTCGGGGCTTTCCGACTGACTTCTCCGTGCGCTACCAAGCGAGACTGTTGGTAGGCTTGATTAGTATTAGCAGGTGTATGTGCCTGCTGATTACACTTCGCCAAACGCGGTTGACGAGATCCATCATATGTAGTCAGACGAGCCTGCTGACTAACTGATGATGTATAAGCAGGTGTATGTTCCTGCCTATGGTACTCCGCCAGAATTGCCTGGCGGGATCGGCTTGATGCTGCCAGACGAGTCTGCTGGACAGCTGAATTAAAACGGGCAGGTGTGTGTGCCTGTTCGTTGTTTGCCACCAAGTTAGGTTAGTGGACTTCTCCGGAGATGGCAGGGATGACAACCTGCCTATTGTTAACCGGATTCCATCTCTGGCGGTTCATCTTGCCTGCTCGGGTTCGAGGAACCTGAGCTGAATGCCTGGAGTCGGTACCCTCATCATGTTGAGGGCGCACTACCGCACGAGTCTGGCGGCGATTGTTGATGGGAGCCCTCAGGAAGGACTCCTGTCTTTTTGAATTAAGGCCCCGAGGGACCTGCTCATTTACTTCCTCGGAGTAAGGGAGTGAATGGAAATTGCGTTCCGGGGATAACGACCCGAAACGGTTGGAGACGGTAGTCAGCACCGCCTGCTTCTTGATTGTTGGTCGCCGTTGTTCGGACGACCAGGTAGAATTGTTAACTTGGAGGGCTTGACGAGCGGCCTCCAGAGTTGGGATAGTACCGTTGCGACGGTACTCCTTAACCAGTGCATTAGAAACACAGCGTTGAAGACGCTGAGTTGGTGATGTCATCCTCAGAGCGGATGACGTTCCAGCAGGAGTAGCAGCATTGGTTTTCACAGCAGCAGACCTCACAGTAGAGGTGTTCCCAGCAGCAGTATTCACAGGGGTGAATTTAAGGAAAGCCATTTTTTTCAGAAGATCTTTGAAAAAAAAGAGTGCATGTTCCATGTAACAGACATAATCAAGATGAATCCGGCTACTGCATCTTTTGGATGATCATATGTCAATGATTGCCTTGTTGTCCCAAGGGGCCTAACAGATAAGAAGAACATCACTTTAACTTGGTTAAGGATTCACGTCGGGTTCACCATTTTTTGTTTCGCGCGGAATCCGGGGATGACCTCCTGGACGGGAGATTCAAACGTTCTGATCGGTTTCTAACGGGTTTGTTCGTAGAACCGGAAACATCCAATGATTCCACATCCGTTTGGACCTACTTTCCAAAGGCAGGCGCTCATTAGCTTGTGGGCTAATGAGGCTTGGGAATTTGCATTGGTCGAGAGGATGGGAGGTCGGACTCATCACACCTTTTTGAGGGGAATTATTGTCTACTCTGGGACTCTCTTTATAGATTTAAGTTAAGTTCGTGAATCCTTATTACATTACCAAGTATAAAATGAGCTTTCCTTTAGTTTTAACAATCAATGATTAAATATGCAAGAAATTTAGAGAATCTTTTATATGTATTCGAGGTTCTTCATCAATATAGAATCATCTATATTTGTTTAGAGATTCTTGGTCAATGGTATCCTTCAAAACATTTATATAAAAGTCTCTTGGTCATTTTGATGACCAGGCTGGTTTTAAAGCCACTCAGTGGGGCACTTGATGTTTATCGTCATTCAGAAGGACATAGATTATTTCAAAGTTGGGATCGAACCCATAAATGGGCTACCTACGTATCCTTTCTTTTGGAAAAGGAATCAGAACCCACATAGTTCGAGTTATGGAGTATGATGTTTATGATTGATGGCTCAAAGATGAATGTCATAATTACTTTTACACTCTAAGCTCACGTGAGTCATGCTCGGTGTGAGAAACAAGAGGTATTGGTAAAATTTAGACAATTGTGCCAAAAAAGATGCAATCATAAGAATTTGTTTTGGGGCTTATGTATAGATGACTGCCCAGATAGACGAAGGTTTAGGATTTACTTTTAGGGAGAAAATCCAAGAACAGGGTCCACAAAGTTATATGTGCTTCATGGAGATTTGAATACTCTAATCTTGGGGCTTACTCCTAAGGAGGATGCCCAAGTTATGAGGGGACTTATGATTGGGTTTTATTCCTGAAAAGGAAACCCAAATCAAAAGGTAATTTATGACTGGTTAAGAGAAGTTTAAGGGGACTTGGGGCTTACTCCTGAAAAGGAAGCCCAAGGTTATGACTGAGTCTTATTCCTGAAAAGGAGACCCAGGTTAAAGGACTTGGGGCTTACTCCTAAAAAGGAAGCCCAAGGTCATGACTGAGTCTTATTCCTGAAAAGGAGACTCAGTTTAGGGATTAAGGTTTGGGGCTTACTCCTGAGGAGGATGCCCATATTTGAGGTTGGGGCTTATTCTTAAGAAAGATGCCCAAGATTAGAGGACTTTGATTGGGGCTTACTCCTGAGGAAGATGCCCAGATCAAAGGTTTTATAACTGGGGATTATTCCTAAAAAGGAGACCCAAGTTAGGGTTTTCTCATCTTAAAGGATGAGGTTGAATGAATGAACTCTCTGTATTTTAGTGACATAAGGATATTTAAATCACTAGACTTTGAGAGAGATTCCACAGAATTCCTTTTAGATAAGAAAGTCAAATCAAGAAATCATGCCATAAATGGCTTTGAAGAGTGTCTTGAAGACTGAATCTTAAAAAGGAAAGGTGAAATGGCTTAAGAGGGGTAAAATGGGTAAGATGGGCACCCAAAAAGATAGGGGCGCGCAAGTCTTGCAAGGCGCGCAAGTCCTGCGGCGGCGCGCAAGTATTGGTCGCGCAAGTATACTTGCGCGACATGGAGGGTACTTGCGCGATTTTCAACCAACATTGAAATGCTTGAGCGACTTTTTAGAAAACCCTTTACAATCCTCTTGAGGTTCTTCCAGAGAAGGGACGCGCAAGTTATATTGAAGGAATTAAGTCGGAGCGCAAGTGTTTGATAAGTTTCAACACTTAGGCCTTCCTTCTTCTCTTTAGATCTTCCATTCTAGGTAAGAAATTACCTTAGAAGTGTTCTGGAAGCTTTGAGAAGAGACTTGGGCGTCGGGAGTTTTGATCCGAGTTTCTGGAAAAAAATCCTCTCGAATGGGGGGCCCACAGGGTCTATTTATAGGCAAAAGAAGACCCAGGGCGGTTACCAATTAGGTCGCGCAAGTCACCTGCGCGACCAAGGTAGTCGCTCAAGTATACTTGCGCGGCAGTGGTATCACTTACGCGGTGGATTTGTTGTTGATCCTTTGTTCATTCCTTTGTCGATTTTTGATGTTTTCTTCAAAGGATGAATCACTTTCAGCTGAGATATTCCCTTTTCCGACCTTTAGATTCTGTGACGAAAGGAGCGTCAACAGCCATAAATGGATTTGAAGAGTGTCTTGAAGACTGAATCTTTAATAGGAGAGGTGGAATGGCATAAGAGGGGTTGAATGGGAAAGAAAGGCACCCAAAAAGTCAGGGGCGCGCAAGTCTTGGCAGGTGCGCAGGTACTGTGTGGGCGCGCAAGTCCTGGTCGCGCAGGTATACCTGTGTGACACATGGGTACTTGCGCTATTGTTAACTAGTAGGGTAACATTTGGGCGATCTTTGACCAAAGCCTTTATAATTATCCTAAGGTACTTCCAGAAGAGGGGCGCGCAAGTTCTTATGAATAAGTAAGGCGGTGCGCAAGTGTGTCCATTTCCCTTAAGGGTAAACACCTTAGGCGCGCAAGTGTTAGTGAATTCTAACACTTAGACCTTACTCCTCTTGTCTAGACCTTCCATTCTAGGTAAAGAATTACCTTAGAAGTGTTCGTAAGGCCTGAAGAAGAGACTTGGGTGTTCAGAGCTCTGTATCTGAATTCTGGAAAAATTCCTCTTGAAATGGGGGGCCCACCGGGGGTATTTATAGGCTAGAGAAGACCCCGGGCAGTTATCACTTAGGGCGCGAAAGTGACTTGCACGACCCATTTTGGCGCGCAAGTTTACTTGTGCGACCATTGTAGAACTTGCGTGACCCTTGCGCAATGTTCTTCTTATTCCTTCCTTTGTCAATTTTTTGATATTTTTCCAAAGGTTGAATCACTTTGAGCTAAGATATTTCCCTTTTCATTCGTTTAGACTCTATGACGGAAAGGAGCGTCAACAACTATTCATACGGATATGTCACTATTCATAAGGGTCAAGTTATTATTCACAAAAAAATGTAAGTTAATCCAATTAGACTCTAAATATCTTGCTGAATGAAACCGTGTAGGTCAGTTTTTCGAAATTCAAATCACAGAAGTGATAAAATTATGTTTATTGACTAGGTTATAACAAAGTATTGTTTTGTAGAGACTTAGTGTTTTATGCATTCAATATTTATTTGCAGGATCATGGGGTGTTACAACATGTATATAAATATTAATTTATAATACATGTAAATAAATATAAATATGTATAATTATATTTATAGATACACACATATATATAATATATATAAATGTATGTATGTTTTTTTATGTATGTATGTATTTATTTATTTATAAAAACACATACACACAAAATATATTTATAAATGTATTAAAAAAATAATCATATAAATATATATATTAATATACAGATAAATATATGGATAAAAAATATAACTAATTATATATAAAAATAAATAGATATATCATAAAATAGAGAACAAAGAAATAAAGAGCAGTGTTAAAGGTGCATTAATGTGAGTGTGAGGTCTCAGGTTTGAATCCAAGGAGTGGAACACATGAGTGTGAAAATGATAAAAGCACTAATAAAGGGCCAAAGGAGGTCCATACGGCCACTAATAAAAGAGTGGGGTGGGTTTCTAGAGCTGATAAAGGCAGGGGATGGAATCCCTTCCAAATATCACTCCTATTTACAATTTTTGTGACTTTTGTTAGTTCTTTTATTAGTTCTGATGAAGGACACTTTTATCGACACTAAAAAAGTGCCCTTAAAGGGGGACTTCTATCACCACTTTTTTAGAACTGATAAAAACCCCCCTTTAAAAATGATTTTTTTAACACTGATAAAAGGGCCCTTTATCAACACTTTTTTATCACTAATAAAAATGAAAAACTTTTAATGGAACATAGATCAACAATTCTTTTTTAGTAATGAAAAAGGATTTTTTAGTGCTTATAAAAGACATTTTTGTAGTAGTGAAGCTTCCTATTTCAATCAGAAAACCCACTTATTCTCTGATGTTTTTTTACCTTCCTATCATTTTGTCAACTCCTAATTTCCATTGGTTTAGAATGAATCAGTCACTTTATCCATTGTTAAATTTTACTATTTATAATCATTAAGTGTTTTCACTTATTCCAAACATTCTTTTTCTCCTACATCTATTAAGAGTTGAAAGTTCATATCACCCCCAAATCTTTGAACTGGTCTTATTACTCTAGTTGATCACTCTAGTTGTGTTGGATGCTCTATAATTTATAGCTCAGACTTGTCTTCTGGTTCATAAACCTCTAGTACTCCCACTTAACCTTCATCCTCCCTTTAACATTCTAGCGCTTCTTTATATGGTCACAACACTAGACTCTCGATGCCTCCATCTAAGTTCACCTAATTTTCTAAACATATGGTTTCCTTACTTAGATCCACTTTGGACTACATGTTTGAATTATTTATTTAAACTTATTTCTCCACCAAGTTCCATTCCTTCCACATAATTCCTCTGTTTAAGTGAACATCTCAGCTTCTGATGACTTGTCTATTATGTAAGATTTCAGGTGTTCCTATGAGGTATGGACTCTATAATTTTGGTTTAAATGATTATTCATGGACTAATTTGAATATCCTTTGAGGTTATGGGGGTATCAGGGGTGTATGCGGAATTTTTTGAGCTCATAAACCAACTTTAGTAGAAAAACATATGGGCCTCATGGTTTGGAGGAACCATGTGACCCATGTTGCTCAGTTTGATGAAACCATGTAGGGATGGAAAGAGGGATCAAGGAGCTGAACAATTTGAGGAAACCCTGTAGAAGGAGGAACATACCCATGTGAGGGCCTCTATAATTTTTTGACAGTGGTCTGAGATATAGTTTGTGCATAGTTTTTTAAACTATGTTCACTAACCATGTGAGGTTCCCCTACTTATAGTGAAGGGTGAACAATTGGCACATGGTTTGGCCAACCATGTCGACAAACCATGCAGCCTAGTATTCTGAGGCAAACTGACCATTTTTTACTTCAAATGTTTATAACCCAAATCTAATTCATTTCTCCTCCTGTGAATAGAAACTTAAGCTTGAGATCTCCTCCTTAAATCCAATTTCAAGGCTTAGCTTCTACTTATCCATCTAAGATTGGAATTAAGAGTTTATCATCTCATTGGATCTATTCTATTAAGTACTACAATACTCATGATCCATTATTTGTTTTCCTTGGCATCATCTATGCTATTTAGGTGAAAGATAATATTCCATATTTCTAGGTTCTTTATCTGTTCTTCATTTTTATTCTGATTTCAATCAAATTAGAAGATAATACAGGATAAGCACTCTACAACAAACCTAGGGTAGGTGGTCTATACTTTTCCTGAGTGGTTTGGTGCTTTATACATCTAGTTGTCATTATTCCACCAACCTAACATTTTTATGTAGCCCCAAAATTAATTTAATGATTGAATTAAATTTAATTGAATATGTTGGGGATTCCCTTTAGTTCCTTTGAGTGTATTTTGTGGTTGTTTCCCCAAACTAGGATACCCATGAGGTGTTCCCTTTCCTTTCCTTATTGAAGCACCCAAGGGGTGTGTGAATGATCTTTCCTGGATAGAGTAATCTCAAATAATAAATGAATTGAAATGAATAAATTTAATAAGATATTTTTTGAATCTCTTTCCATGTATTAACATGATGATGCTTGATAGAATTTCTTGAATGGATTTATTACCAATTGTGGAAATGAGTGGGTAAATCCATGAAATGTGAATGATTATGAATTTTTATATGAGTGGTAAAACTAATGGAATGTAATAGGTTGAGAATTATTATATGAGTGGGTAAACTCATGGTATGAATTAGTAATTGAATTGAATGATAAATAATTTCAAAGTTTGTCATGGTTGTGTTACACCATGGGTCATGATAGTGGTAGAGAATGCCTTGGACCTATAAGATCCTTGGATTATAATCTCATGGGATACCTTGGTCCTTGATACCCCTTAGATCTTTTTTTTTCTTATAGTGGATATGTTTGATAGATATGTTCCTTGGACCCCAACTCAAGCCTAACTGAGTTTCTATCGAGATTCTCTTGGGACTCGATGAGGATTCCTTAGTTCAATAAACCTTGGATCTGGCTCATAGGGGTCTAACATTATTGATTATATGGATTGGTTGTGGTAAATTTGTAACTTTCAGTTATACGGCTCAGTCATGGTTGAAATGAGATATAGGTTATATGTCATGTTCATGGGTGATGTGACATATTGTGTATATGTCATGTTCATGGTGTTTAAGTCCTTTTGTTTTACTACTACCTTATTATAGGATCTTGACACCTATTTTGCAGGGAGCCTTGTATGGGTGTACAGGATCAATTTCTTGGGTACATTTTCCTGGGGCACTTTACTTGCATTATTTCCATACTTTTTATGTTATTAAATATGATTTATCTTATATTGAACATTTAGGATTTATTATAGATGCATTAGGTGGTGACCTACTGGGATTGTATCCCACACCTTGTTCGAGCCATTGTTGGGTACCTGAACATACTATTAGATACATGTAGGGATCGGGAAAGAGACCACAGTTTGATGCTTGACTTTGTTCCATTATTATTAATAGGGGATAATGGGACCGAGATGAGTCTCATGATGCTAGATGGAGATATTACTTTTTGGTTCTTTTGGTATTTTGATACATGTATTGTACCATTCCACATATACCTATTTTGGATACTTTGTAGACACTTGAAATGAAATGATCATCATTGTATATGAGATTACTTTGGCATTATTATATATACCTATCCTGGATGGTTATCTATTGTCAGATTGATTTATTTCTTCTACTATTGATCTATATGATTTCTACTTCGATGTTACACTCTCATAAGAGGGTATAGTCTCCCCAAAGACACACTCTAGGCCCTCTCTTCTTGTTGTAATGCTCTGGAGTTTGTGGGGATGTTCTTGCGGCTAGGTGACCCACTAGCTCAGGGCACTGGATAGTGGCACCCTTTATGGGACATTACAAAGTAATATCATAGGGTTTTTCTTTTCTTGCCTTAGTATTTGGAGACAATAGAAAATGGATTAGGAAGAAATGGGATTTGGAAATGAGTTGTGCCTTGGAGTAGCTAACCTATGTATGGGAAAAATCCAAATTGACTAGAATGGAAATTATTCTTTTTTGAATTTTGACTATTATAGTTGATTTGATTCAATCGGTGGGTGATACACTTGAATTCACTACTACAAAACTCTCCTTTAATAGTGCTAGAAATGGCCTTTATCAGTGCTAGAAATGGCCTTTATCAGTGCTAGAAAATCACTGACTACATGAGCGAGGTTAAAAGACATAGTCTTTTATTAGAACTGAAAATGCACTGATAAAGGGGTCTTTTATCAGTGCTAAACAAAACATTGATAATGTTCTACTTTATCAGAGCTTATAAAAGTACTGATAAAGAGTCTTTTATCAATTCTTATATTAGTACTAATAAAGGACCTTTTTTCAATGCTTTTAAAAGCACTGATAAATTATACCATTATTAGTGATTTTAAAAGTTCTTATAAATGTGTCCTTATCAATGATTTTAAAGGTGCTGATAAAGGTTCATATTGTAGTGTGTTGTAATAGCACACTGCAGCACCACTGCAATGTGCTGTAATAGCACATCACAACACAAAAAACACAAAAGATATCAACAAAAATAAGTTCTAATACTTTATTTAAATTAAATTAAATTTACAACACAAACACAAGAAAAAAACTATATTATAGACATTTCAAACATTGGTTTATATAATTACATAAATACAAATTATTACATACATTCAAAAACATAAATGTTCCTTTATCATTTAATCTTGACCTGACTTATCCAATTTCTAAACAAACCACCCCTGTTGGAGAAAAATAATACACCTATATAAGAAAAAAATCACATATTAGTAATAATATAAAAAATAAATTAACATAAAGTGTTAATTTTACTAAAATTGATGTCAATTTTAAATAAAAAGATTAATTTGGAGTCATACCAGTCACACTATGCATCAGATTGATGTGCGGATAATTCCAACACATCTCAAATAACTTGTGGATCATTTTCTTAAAGTATCAAAACAATCTGAATGTCTTTTTTTAGTTTTGAGTATGTTATTTATCTTTTTTACTAAAATGCCATTTTAAACTAGAAACACGCACTTTTGAATCATCATAATCACATTGTGTATAGTTTAACATGAAATGTATTTCTACATGTCACAAATTACTTATTAATCATTTTCCTAAATTATCAAGAAAATCCGAGTGTGATTGATCGGTTTTTAGTGAGTGACACTTTTTGAACTAAAATGTCAATTTTAAACTGATAACGAACACTTTAAGTCATACCAGACACATTATGTATCTAATTTTTGTGTGTATGATTCATACACATAAAAAATGAATTATAGACCATTTTCATAAAGTAAAAAAACAATTTGAATTTTTTTTCTTGGTTTTGAGTAGGACAGTTGTCCATTTTACTAAAATTGATGGTAATTTTAAATAAAAAGATCCACTTTATGTCATACCAATCACACCATATGTTGGATTGAGGTAAGGATGATTCCTACACATCCCAAATTAATTATGGATCTTTTTACTAAACTTACAAGAAAATATGAATTTTTTTCATGGTTTTGAGTATGTCACTTGTCTTTTTTACTAAAATGTCATTTTTAAATTGAAAAATGCACTTTGACTGATACTGATCACATTTTGTATCGGATTGAGGATCGGCTGATTTCTATACATTAAAAATGAATTATAGATCATTTTCCAGAAGTATTTAAACAATGTGAATGTGCTTACTCAGTTTTTAGTAGTTCAGTTGGCCATTTTACTAAAATTGATGTTAATTTTAAATAAAAATATACACTTTGAGTCATACTGGTCACACCATGCGTCAGATTGAGGTGAGACTAATTCCTACACATCCCAAATGACTTATGGATCATTATCCTAATGTTTCAAAACAATATGAAGGTTTTTCTTTGTTTTTAGTATGTCACGTGTCTTTTTTACTAAAATGTCATTTAAAAATTGAAACATGTAATTTGACTTATACCAATCACATTTTGTATTAGATCAAGGTGTGGCTGATTCATATACATAAAAAATTACTTATGGATCATTTTCTTAAAGTTTTTAAACAATGTGAATGTGTTTTATTGGTTTTGAGTAGGTAAGTATTCCTTTTTACTAAAATTGATGTCAATTTTAAATAAAAACATGCACTTGGAGTCATACCTGTCACACCGTGCGTCGGATTGAGGTGCGGATAATTCATGCACATCTAAAATAAATTATGGATAATTATACTAAATTATAAAAACAATATGAATGTTTTTCTCAGTTTTGAGTACGTCACTTGTCTTTTTTACTAAAATGTCATTTTTAACTTGAAACATGTACTTTGACTCATACGGATCACATCGTGTATTCGTTTTATGTGAGATTGATTCCTACACGTCACAAATTAGTTATGGATAGATGACCTAAAATATCAAAAAAATACCATTGTGTTTTCTCATTTTTTAGTGAGTGACACTTTTTAAATTCAAATATCGATTTTAAATGGATAACAGACAAATTGAGTCATACCAAGCACATCGTGTATCGGATTGAGGTGCGGCGGATTCTTACACATAAAAAATAGGTTATGGATAATTGTATTAAAGTATCAAAACAATATTAATACGTTAGATCAGTTTTGAGTATGTCAGTTGTCTTTTTTACTAAAATTAATGTCAATTTTAAATATAAATAAGTACTTAGAGTCATACATGTCATATCTTGTGTTGGATTGAGGTGCGGCTGATTCCTAAATGTCCCAAAGTCTAAAAAAATCCTAAATGTTAATGTTACCATAATTTTTATTGACTTTATATTTCTAACTACCAAAACTGCATGAATAGGTTCAAACAAACCACATCAACTCCAAAAAAGAATCCACCTATATAAGAAAACAATTATTATGAGTAATAATAAAAAGAAATAAATTAAACATAAATATGAAATAATATATTAATTCTATGGAAAAATATTTTAATGTGAAAATATAAAGATTAAATATGTGATAGATTAATGGAGGAAACATAACGGAAAGTGATACATGTCAAAATTGTAGGGGTGAAAGGTTTTGAGGGAGAAGAAGTATCTAGAGGTTTTGGTGCAGAAAGGCATGATAGATGGACAGAGCACCCCAACTCAAACAAATGAATATCCTTGTATAAGAAAAAAATTATTATTTGAGTAATACTAAAAATAAATAAATCATAAATATGAAACAGTATATTAATTCTATGGACAATTAGTTTACTATAAAAACATCAATATTACTTTTGTGATTGAGCAAAGGCAGCGTCCTTTATCTTCTTGAAAAGGCAGTGGAGATAACTTGAAATAAAGTGATAAATGCAACATTATAGGGGTGAAAAGATTTTGAGGGACAAGAAGCATGAAAGTGGGATAGAGCACCCCAAATTGAACAAAAAAACCACCGTTATAAGAAAAAAAATCATTATATGAGTAATACTAAAAAGAAATATATTAAACATAAATATGAAACAATAAATTAATTCTATGGACAATGATTTTACTGTTCAAACATCAAAATTACCTCTGTGATTGAGAATAAGTAGCTTCATTTCTCTTATTACAAAGGAAGTGGAGGTATATTCAAATAAAGTGATAAATGTACCACTATTGGGGTGAAAAGGTTTTAAGAGAGAAGAAGTATGTGGAATTTTTGGAGTATAATGGGATAAAATATGGAAAAAGCACCCGAACTCAAAAAAATAATCCACATATATAAGAAAACAATTATTATATGAGTAATACTAAAAAGAAATAAATTAAACATAAATATGAAATAATATATTAATTCTATGGATAATGATTTTACTATGAAAATATCAAGATTACCTCTATAATTGAGAAAAGGTAGCATCATTTCTCTTCCTAAAAAGGTAGTGTAGGTAACTTTAAAGAAAGTGATTAATACACCATTACAGGGGTGAAAAGGTTTTGAAGGAGAAGAAGCATGAAAGTTGGATAGAGCACCCCAACTTGAAAAAAAGAATCCACATGTATAAGAAAACAATTATTATGTGAGTAATACTAAAAAGAAATAAATTAAACATAAATATGAAATAATACATTAATTCTATAGATAATGATTTTATTGTGAAAACATCAAGATTACCTATGTGATTGAGCAAAGATATCATCATTTCTCTTCCTGAAAAGGCATGAAACATGGATGTAAATATTATAAAATAAACGAACTCTTCAACGAATAATGAAAATTAAATCAATGCTTAATTAAATTTTTTGGTAAAATAGAGAAAGTATATCGTAGCATTACCTTTACATCTTTCCAAAGGGTTTACTTCATTATAGTTTGTTCTTCCATCATTTTCAGAAGACATTGTCTACATGAGTAGTCAAACATTTAATTTAGATTATGTTAATTCAGTAGAGAACATATAATATTATGAGGAAAACATAATATATTAAAAAAAAATTACATTCTCATTGAACCCTCTTTCTTTTTTTAAAGTTTTCAAGGATTTGGTTCCTATATCGATAATCCAAATCCCCTATTTTTGGTCCCCTATAACATACAATACATTGTCTGCATTGGGACCAACATGAACTGATTGTGATGTCCCAATAAAAGTATCATCCTCAATTGAATTTTCATCTAACTCAACATTTGTTTTAGTCTCCAATAGGACAATCGAAAAATTCTTGTTTTTTGGATCAGAGATATAAATTACTTGCACTTCTTGTGATGAAATTATGAAAAGCTCATCTTTTTCCCCTTCCACACTGAAATTCACCTTCATAAATCCCATTTCATCAACTTTCACTCCATTGATATTGTCAACCCATTTATAACAGAAAAGTGGCACTTGAAATGTTGTATAATCCAAATTGTATATCTATTCAATAATTAAAAAATATGACATATTTGAAAAAATTGTAATTATATCCTTGGAACCAGATATGTACATCGCTTTAGCCACAAGCATAACACCACTGTTTTAAATTGTACTGAATTAACCATGTTCTTTTTTATAGAACGTATAACCATAAATTACAAAACTAGTGTTAGATATAACATTTTCATTTAGTCCTCTATCTATCCATTGAATTCGTTCAATAATTTAATTCATATTTTCAAATAAATACTTATAAATTTTATCTCTGAACCATCCTAAATTTTTTATTATGTGTATTTTATATATGTCCTTTAGTCCTTGATGGATTCAAATATCTAAGAATTTATTTATGGGATTTAATGTATAGATCAAAACCTTCACTATTATGTAATATGTAAATATGTTCTTTCTCCTACTATGTTAAGGTAATTTTAAAAACATCTCATCTAGAAATCCATTTTCCCATAAGGCGCTTGTTGTGACTATACTTTGGGAGATTGATGATTTCAACGTCTGGTAGGTAATCAGTACAAAATTCAATAGCTTGTTCAATAATATATTATTCTCTAATACAAAATTTTGGATGACTTCAATTCTTGACATACCCATTCAAAATATTTATATAATATACAATGGAGTACATCCATCTGTAATGGATAGAACCACGTAGTTGAACCTCTATATCCAATTGAACCATCAAGTGGACCATTATATCAAATAATGATAGTGGGAAGAACATCTGTATTTCACATAAAATGATAGAAATCTCCTTATTCATGACGGTAAACTTCATCGGGTCTACAACTTTATTGCATATGGATTTGGAAAATAAGTAGATTCTGGTTAATGTGTGTCATACATTTTGAGGTAGAATGAAATGGAAATAAATAGGCATCAAATCTTTCATCAAAACATGACAATCAGGTGATTTTAGTCCTTATAACTTCAAATTAGTCACTAACATGACATTATTAATATTTGATAAATACCCCTATGGAACTTTTAATCTAGTAAATAAAGGAAAATTTGTAATTTTTCTTATTTGGATAGAGTGTAAGCTCCTGGAGGAAAAAAATCCTCCTTTTACCCTTCACTGGTTCCAACTCTTCCATTATC
Organism: Viscum album; assembly: GCA_963277665.1. NCBI lineage: Eukaryota > Viridiplantae > Streptophyta > Magnoliopsida > Santalales > Viscaceae > Viscum > Viscum album. The sequence goes on along the minus strand of OY728121.1, from coordinate 1,144,643,945 downwards.
CCCATTTTAATCAATTCAAACCTAACCTTGATTCCATATTTTGTTTTGCCAGGAACATTTAGTAATGTGCCAGTAGCACTATAAAATACATTTTTCTACATGAATGAAATCAAAAAACTTCTAACATACAAATAATTCCAATACATTAATTTAAATAATATTGATCTCTTCTTCCGACCTGATTTTGTATGGTTTTTTAAAAATGGTTTACCAACAACAGTGTAAATCTTTTTTACTTTTTTATAAATTTGATCGCCCATTGCTGGAGATGCTGTTATACCTTTTTTTATATTCTAATTGAATATTTTCATGCGGGGTTGGTATTTATTTCATCGAGTTAAAATTTTCTGATGTCCTAAAAACACAGTCTTCAAGGAATGTTTCAACTGAACAGAGTATGTGCATTTTTCACAAATGGGACACCCCAATATTCCTTAAATGTTATAGCCTGATAAATTTCCATAATCCGAGAATCCATTTATAGTTCCATATGACATGTCACTCAATGTGAATTCTTCACTTCTATGAGCATCATATGTTGTAACACTTGTATCCCACATCAATTTCAGATCTTTGATCAATGGATCCAAATAAAAATCAATATCATTACTAGGTATTTTTGGTCCAGATATAAGCAGAGACAACATAATGTATTTTCACTTCATGCATAGCCATGGAGGAAAGTTATAATTTACTAACATGAAGGTCCATGTACTGTGAGTACTACTTTGTACACCAAAATGATTTATTCCATCGGTAGATAACACAAGACGGAAGTTTCTCGGCTCATCTCCAAATTCAGGAAATTCGTAATCAACTTTATTCCACTGAGGAGAATTTTTTGGATAACGTAGGTTCCCATCTCTAATTATTATATTTTCATACCATGTTAATTGTATTGTGGTTTCCTGACATCTATATAGTCTTATAAACCATGGAATGATAAGAAAGTACCATATAGATTTCTAAGGACTTGATTCATTTTTCTTGTATCGATATGTGCCACACTTAGGGCATTTTATGAGTGATTCATGGTCCTTACAAAACAATATGAAATCATTTGGACAATCATTTATTTTTTTAGAGATCATTCCCATTGAACATAACATTTTTTTAGAATCATATGTTCGACATGGTAGTTCATTTTCTTCTAGTAGTATATCTTTCAGAAGACCAAGTTGTTCTGTAAATTTGGTGTTGCTCCATCCACTACAGGTTTTCAAATTATATAACTTCAATGAAACTGACAATGTTTTGTATTTATTACAACCGATATAAAATGGTTACTTGGAATAGATATTTAACTCCTAAAACAAATTTGTACAATCATGAAGGTCATATTCAATTTCCATTTTCATTTCTTCAATGTGATCTCCATTATATTTTACAACGGTATTCATATCAAATTATTCATAAACCATAGTATCATCCCAATCGATGTACACATTCAATTTTTTCCCATGTTTAGTCCAAAATGTATAGCTTTGATCTATTCTATGATAAATAAAATGTTATTCCAACTCTTTTGAACTAATTTTTCTTGAATAACAATAATGTAAACACAGATAGAGGATTTTATAAGGGTAGTCTACATGCTCTCTTGCAAACTTGATGAAATCTTCAACTCCATCTTCATATTCGTTTTTCAAATGATTAGAATGCATCAATTTTAGTCTCATATAAATCCTATTGGGTTTATAAAAGATTTATTTTTTATAATATATAAATAAATACACATAAGATATTCATTATCAAAAGTGAAAGTTATAGACAATTCTAATAAGGGAAACTCAACATTTGATTATTTCAAATAATTTTAGTATGTTTAAGAAAATGGGTAATTGAGTTTAAGAAAATAATTACTCCACATAAAATCTTTCTTAAATCCCCTAAACAAATGAAAATATAATATAGTCAATTAAGTAGTAATAAGAAGATCAAAATGATAAACACGAATAATAAACTCTCATTCAGTCAACTAGAAGATATAAAAATGTATTGGAACAGGTGATGTAGCAACCTATAGAATTATTACATTTAAAATTAATGGTATATAAGTATTTTAAAACACATCAAGACTCTTGGGATGTCATACCACCACACTGAGTCATCCCAAGGAAATTTAAGGTACTTCAACTAGATGTAAATTTAGCATTTACTAATGGATTACACGAATAAGAACTTTAAGTCAAACAAACAGATAGTTTTCTCATTATTTAATATGAGAATAATGTTTTTAAATTGACAAAGGTTGTGTATGAATTGAAATAAAAACTAATATCTTGGTATTGAAGGATAGATGAATTATTAAAGAAACATTAATTTAAAAATGATGAATTAATCAGAATCCTTACATAAAAAATAATTGTATGGATAGATTGAAAGTGTTTATCAATGTGGATGAAAAAATATTTATAGGTCCAAGAGATGAATAATGGTAATAATTTTATACATTAATGATGACCAATATTTAAATTTTGATGATTAGTGAGTTGAAATTTTCCATAGTTAATAGGCAACTCATGGAATTCCTGGTATATTTATTTCCCAATCCATATATGTGAGGAAAGTGTTTTATAGATTTAAAAAGGAATATTGAAAAACCATGTTGACACCCATTTAAAATTGAATAAAATTTTCAAATGTTGTGGATAGAATGTCAATCTATATCATGGATTGTGGGAGATTTGTTATCTACCAAAAAAAATTATAGTAAAAAGGTTTTACATACTATTTTTTTACAAGTCATATAGCTAGGTATCAAAGTGACTCCACTGAAATCCACTTGTTATTAGTTAAATAAATACTCAAAAGGGGGATAAATTCTTGAAAATATACATTTGTCACCATCAAGTCTAGAAACAATAACCTCTCCATGAGTTATCAAGAGTAGAATCAAAATTAGAAACTAAGAAAATCAGAAGGCCTGCCTCGCTAGTATACAATCACCGGACCACAGATAGTGACATCATCAAAGAAGAAATCAAAATCGAAACCAAAACAAAGAAAATTAGAAGGCCTACCTCATTAGGTTGAAGAAAATCTGAAACCCTTTTCAAACCCTGACTTCAATCAAACATTGGTTGTTGGATGAGATGATTGATATTCATTCGAGTGGTGTGATTCAAGGTTCGATTCACCGAGGAGGAGTGATGGTAGTGGGTGGATTCCGTGAAAAGATTCTTATATCACGACATGTTCGCAAATGGTTAGGGTTTTTTAATTAGATCAGGACACATTTATCAACGCTTATAAATAAGTGCTGATAAATATTCCTTTTATCAGCATTTACTACTTAAGCACTGATAAAGGTAGGTATTTATCAACGCTGAAAAAATCAATCTTTATCAATGCTAAATTTATAGCATTGATAAACGTTAATTTTATCAGCACTTTTTTAGTGCTGATAAAGCCTCATCTTTATCATCATAAAAAAACATTGATAAAGATGGTTTTATCAGCGCTTATTACTTAAGCGATGATAAAGGATTTATAATTATAATTATAAATAAATAAATTGTGAATATTTATATATACTTAATATATACATATAGTAAATATATTCCTTTTTAAATATATTTATTATAATTTTATAATTATTTATTTATAATTATAGAAATATTTTTTAAAAAATATTATTTATATCATTATATTTGTTTATATAATTATACATATATATATTTAATAAATATATATAAATATAGTAAATATATTCATTATTTAAGTAATTTTATTATAAATTTGATAATTATTCAAATATATATAATTATTTATTTATAATTATATAAATACTTTTAAATAATATTTATTTATTTATATTTATAAATATATAATTCTATAAATACAGTAAATGTACATTTATAAATATTTTAATTTATAAATATTTTCTTACAAATATATTTTTAACATTATTAATGAATATCTAATTTTAAGTGTATGCATATATGTTAAAAATGGGTGAAATTAAATAAATTAAGAATAAGTACACTTTAACAATATTGAAAAAAAAGGATAGGTTTTATGTGTGTGCATTGTATATAAAAATTCATTGATTATGTATATGTGAAATTGATATAACATAGATTTGATATATGTTAAATTAAAAAATAAAATTACATTCAATTATATGTCGAGTACTATGAAATTAGTCAATATTTTTAATTCATATTAATTTTTAATCATAAACTATTATTCAATAAATATATGACTATTTAATATAAATTACATAAATATTTTATAATATATAAATCATATTTATATACATTAATATGCATCTATATATTTAATATATACAATTTAATAGCATTAATTATCATAATTATTTAATTAATAAAATTTTTAATATTTAATAATGTATAATCAATTTATTCATTTTCATCAATAATTATTTAATTAATAAAAATTTTAATATTTTTTTAATAAAATTATTTTTTATTTTGAATTTATTTAATTATTTAATTTTATTTATTCAGACCTTTATCGGTGCTAAAAAAGCACTGATGAAAGAAATTTTTATCAGTGCTAAAAATAAAGCACTGATAAAGGGTACCCTTTATCAATGTTAGAAATAAAGTTCTGATAAAGGATACCCTTTATCAGTATGAATAAAAAGTGATGATAAAGGAAACCTTTATCAGCACTAAAAAAGCACTTATAAATGGTTAAATTTATCAGTGATTTTCTTAGCACTGATAAATATGCCATTTATCAGTGTTTTTGTCTAGCGCTGGTAAATACCAGTGATATTAAATGCAGGTTTTTTAGTAGTGATTGTGATGTTATCATTGATATGATCAAGGGTACTATTTTGTTACAACTTGATGATATGAGTGTCTTCCATATCACGAATCATTTTATGCACTTTAAAGTAATCACACGGAATGCATTATACCATGCCCTATTGGATGCATTGATTGTTTACATGATGCAGTGATAGTATATATGATCGATATAGCTACTAATTTGATATTTGATATATGCAAGGAATTGGAAAACATGGTTGGTACTTAGAGTGACTTCCATAACCTAAGAATTGCCTTCCTGATTAGGCTACAGCAGACACCCTAAGCATCCAATCATGGAACGTTGAGCCATGACCATGAGTCACATGGACTGATACATGTTACGGTGTGGATTAATTTGATTCCATATTTTGGATCATGAGGAGTATGGTCCCTTATGGATTGGATATGACACACTAGTTGGTTCAACCATTTAAATGAGAAATGTAAATTGAAAATGATTTCAAATGAAATTGAAATTGTGGAACAGAGACTTTAACTTGACCAGGATTTTGAGTGGGTGTTAGGCAGTGTCTCTAGTGACTTTTATGGCTATTTATTTTACCAATTTTGGATTTAGAAACATTTTGTGTGGTATAAACTATTTATAGGATGGTTTTTACCTTTCCTATGCTTTTATCTATGAACTTTTGGTATCGATATTTTCTTAGGCTTGTGTTTGGAATTGTAAAGATATTCCACCATAATGAACTTCAGTAATACACCAGGAGGGTGGTGACAAACTCACTCCATATGTGGTGATCTATGGGATACTAGGAGATCCTTCTATAGATCTAGTTTAGAAACTAGTAGTTTTTTTGAACATAGGTGTTGATCTACTATTCCACGAGAGTTTTATATGGTTTATGCAGACTTTTTAGGGGGCACCATCGTTTGCCTCGTCTATGGAAGAGCTGGTGTGTGTGTTTTCCAATAGAAAAAATCCTCTCATGTTTTCAGGGGATGGAGGTCCATGGGTTACAGATCTATGGATTTAGACTACCTTTTCAATATTAGATCATCTGGAGACACCTACTAATAGGAGAGTGAAGCTCGTAAATTATATGCTTTAGGGAGCATAAAAGTGATGGTGGGATGTTTTGAACTAGGATGATGCTCTGTGTGATATGGGTTGGAGGGATTTTTAGACCCAGTTTTATGACTACATTTTCCTCAATAATCTGATAGAATAATTGGCTAGTGATTTTGTGTATCTTAAGAAATATTCTATGATATTTATGGATTTTTCAACATGATTTATAGAGCTTCAGATTTTTACACTGATATAACTTTCAAATGATCCATCGATAGAAAGAAGCTTCAAGGAAGGTATCTGACATGATATTTGATATTAGGTCAATGTGTTCAGGTTAATAACTATTACTGAAATATTTTATCAGGTTCTAATTACATAGAGGAACCTAAGGGAAGCTGAGGGAATAGAGTAGAGTAGTGTAGTCTCTCAACCCTGTAGATCAACTTTCGATGGAAGGAAGTGAAGTTTTGAGGCTTCCTGTGACATGAGTATTATCCAGGACACTAGTGCTGGAATTGCAGTTTTCTATCATTAGTGTATAATATGGGGACACATGAGGAATCAGTGTGATAGCAACCCAGTCAAGTGTAAAGCTTGTGGCAGGATGGGACACGTGAAACATTTTTGAAAGACCATCCCTACATTAGTGAGTGGTAGGGGTTATCTCCAACACCAAGTTCGAAAGCAGGACTCACAACTCCAGGTCTGGCTGGGAGATGAAGTAGTACAAGTCAGTCAAGATGAAGAGGTGGTCATGGCCAAGGAATCCAGACACCTATGATACCTAGACAGTAAATAAATATTTCTCTTGGAAGTGAGGTTGTTTAATAGAGCCACAGTTCAAGACAAATATATTCTATATATCCTACACCCAAGGAGAAGAGTTTCAGACCATTTATGGTGATAGGTATGATCATATTATCCTCTACTCTTGTATCTTCTCTCTTTGATGCAAGTGCATCACATAGTTTCATAATTGTACCTACAGTTAAAATCCTTGGTATTTTTTTTTTGTTTTCTAATGGAGAGATTATTCTTAACACTCCATTGGGGGAAAAACTGAGGATGTGTATTAGTGCATGGAGTGACCCCATGATATTGGCGGGTGTCACTTCTTATGTAATCTTTTTATCCTCAAGATGTTTGGGTTTGACGTTATACTCAGAATGGACTTTCTAGTGTTGTATCAAGCCATCGTTTATTTCTGTTTTGATATAGTGACTTTCACATCACTAGAAGGTATAATTTATATTAACAATTATGAATGGGATATCTAGGGAAGCCATTATGGACCACATAATCATGGTCTAGGTGGGATAATAGCCCAAATTTATAGTTTTTTCCTAAATCATTACAGATCACATCAAGAGGATTTCGCTTTAGTGGTTGATCATTTTAAGGACATTTTCTTGGAAAAAAATTCTATTTTACCACCTAAGAGAGAGTTTTGGTTCTCTATTAAGCTAGTTCTATGAGATTCACTAGTATCCAATCCTCCTTATGGTATGGCTATAATGGATTTGTTGGAGGTTAAGAGGCAACTAGAGAATTTATAAGCAAAGGGGTTTATTTAACCCATTACTTCTTTTTGGGGTTCGCTAGTTATTTTTGAGAAAATTGAGGATGTAACCCTTAGGATATTCATGGATTATAATAAATTTAACTATATAAAGGTTGTGTATTGGTATCTCTTATCATGGATAGATTACCTTTTTGATCATCTCTTAGGAGCTTAGGAGTTCTCAAAAATTTATTTCGGATCTGGATATCATCAGGTGCTTGTTTGACCTGTAGAAAAACCTCCTATTGATTTTAATAGTAGTAATGGTCTATATGAGTATCTGATTATGTTATTCAATCTCATGAATGCTTCAGTGGTTTTCATGGTGCTGATGAACCAGGTTTTTCATCCTAATATGGATTTGTTTGTGGTGGTTTTTGTGGATGATATCTTGGTGTATTCTCATAATCAACACAAACATGCCAAACATCTTAAGATCATTTTGGGTTCACTAAGAGAGAATTAGTTATATTATAATCTCACAAAGTGCCACTTTTGTATGGATAAGATTCACTTATTAGGTCATATTATCTCAAAGACTGGGGTGTCAGTTGACCCAAAGAAGGTGAGAGATGTAGTTTCCTAGGATCATCCCAAGAATGTCTTTTATGTATAGTGTTTCTTGGGTATAGCTAGATATTAAAGTTGTTTTGTATAGGAATTATCATGATTAGAAGTTATGTTGATAGTTTTTACTAATAAGGGTGTGAAGTTTGTATGGACATATACCTAAGAGATAGCCTTTTAGGGTCTAAAAGAGAGATTGACTTCAGCACCGATCCTAATTCTACAAAAGTAGGGTAGAATCTACATTGTTTATTGTGATTCATCAAGTATTAGTCTTGGAGAAGTTATGATGTAGGGGATAGATTTATGGTGTATGGGTCTCAATAGTTTATGTCGTACAAGAGGAATTACCTGATGCATGATCTTGAGTTGGTTGCAGTTGTTTATTCTTTGCACTGTTGAAGAAATTACTTACTGGGAGAGTATTTTTTGGTGTACACGTACCACAAAATCCTCAAGTATATATTTACTTGGTGTAATATGAATATGAGGAAGCAAAGGTGGGTTGAGTACCTATATACTTTTGACTTTGAACTTTCCTATAAACCTAGAAAGGGAAATGTAGTAGGTTGTTTATTGAGTAGGAGGACTCAGATACATACATTTAGGAGTCCAATAGTGAGTGGAATATTATGGATCTATTTTCTAAGATGCCCTTGGATGTGCAGGATAGTTAGGGGAAGAATTTTATTTCATCCTTAGTTGTGACCTCTACCCTTCTGGATATAGTGAAGATGAGGCAGCTATTAGATTCTAATATCCTAGTTCTACGGGAGAGTATGGTAGGTGAGGACCCACCTCTTGGTTGTACTATGGTAGAGGATGAAATTATTCATATCCATGGTCATGTTTGAGTTCCATTTGACATACACAAAAAGATGATGTAGGAGTTTCATGCCTCAGTTTGGGCAGTGCACCCTAGTGTTAATAATATGTATTATGAATTACGTCGTTAGTACTGGTGGTTGGGTATGAAATGCGAGGAATATGGTTTTTTTATTATGTGTTCCACTTATCAGCAAGTAAAGGTGGAATATAAGTGACTAGTCATACATTTATAGCAGTTACATGTTATCGAATGGAAATGGGATGATGTCATGATGAATTTTATGACCTTTTTTTCAAGGTCTCCTCGAGGTAGTGATGTTGTGTGGGTTTTTGTGGTCAGGATCATGAAGGTTTCTCATTTTCTACCATTCAAGGATACCTACATTATAGATGATCTTGGTTGGTTTTATATTTATGAGATGGTACAACTTCATGGGGTCCCTCGTACTATCATTCCATTTAGGGACACCTAGTTTACATCTTGTTTCTAGTAGAGTTTATAGAGGGAGTTGGGTACATAGGTGCTTCATATCATATCATACCACCCTCAAAATGATGTCTAGTCATAGTGTTCAATATAGGTTCTTGTGGTCATCCTACAAGCATGTGTCCTGGATTTTGGGGGCCCTTGGGAGAGTCATATTCTACTAGTTGAGTTCTCCTACAATAATAGATATCAAGAGACTATAAATATGTAACCTTATGAGTCTTTGTTTTATAGGTCAATTTGATCACCCATGTGATGGATAGAGGCATGTGAGATAGCTTTATAGGGACCACATATCGGGAAGGAAACTTCTAAATAGGTCCAGTTGATTAGAAAGTGGATGAATACAATACAGTCTCAACAGAAATCTTATTTCGATCATCGTAGATAACCTCTAGAGTTCTAGGTCAGGGATTGAGTCTTTTTACATATCTCACCAAGGTTGGGACACATATGGATTAGTATATAGGGTAATATTTCACTGTAATATGTCAGTTTTTTTGAGATTCAGGAGTGAATTTGGCCTGAAGTACCCAAATCAGTGTGAATCACTAAGAGGGGGAGGGGTGAATCAGTGATCCCTTTAAATATTTTTACTAGTTGATTATTTTAAATTAAACCTATATGGATGGTTAAATCCTCGATCTACTCTTATTGTGTCTCTCAGCCTTACCTCGAATGATTTTGTAAATGTAAATCCACTAAACATAAGGATTTACAAGGTTTGATTCAAAGATCTACTCCTAGTTGTGTTGGTTATTCTCCCCAACATAGATTCTCCACTATAATATTATTATCAATTACAATGATCAATAAAAAGTCCCAATGTATCTCTCCTGAGTCCCACAAGAGGTTCTTTATACTGCTTCCCACAGTGTTACCAGATTCCCACTGGCCTGCTCCAGAGTTTCACTAAATTCTTCTTCTCCTCCCTAAATATCACAGTGTTCTTCTAGCTCTCGATTCACATGAGAAACTTCCTTCTTTGATTTATCTCTTGATTCAATTTAGATTAATCTTATTCTCTTCCCACATAGTCTTTCTAAATCACACTTTCCTGTGTATCTCTTCAATAATATTTAATATCCTATGGTAAGATATGTTGGCGCCTTGATCAATAACTATAATCACTTTTCTAATCAGTCCTCAGCTCATCAGCACTCAAGAAATTCTTTCTTCTTCTAATGAATACCCATACTCACTTAGATGTGTATAAGTGATGCACACTAATGATTCAATAATATTGATAGGAAAGAATGGTCTTTCTCTATATTAGCTCTATCTATCTTTTTGAATCCTCAAACACTGTATACTCAGATAAAAGATCTTCTCTAACTCTATCTAGATTGAGTCTCAATACTCATTCACTTCATGCATAGATTGCATGGAATCCAAACTTCTTGTTTTTGGATATATCAATTAATTATGATTCATTAATGATTTATGTGGCATTGCTTCTTCTTGTTTACACACGTGCACTCACAATCTTTATTCTTCCTTTTATGTGTCTTCACGTTTGCATGTGCATGCATGCATGCATACACAATCACCTTCTTCTCTCTTGATTTTGTGAAAAACCCACTGGGTATAACCTTTTGAGTACACACACTTTCTATTTCTTTTACTCACTTAATATCACACACACTTTTTTGCCTTTGGTTCTTTTCACACGCACACTTATTATTTAGTTTAGGTTCAATATAAGTGTGTGTTTATTCACACCCAAATGGGTAAGTTCTTAGTGCGTGATGTTATTCTTTATTCTTACTTCTTCACATGTGCACAAATACTTTGTTCTTATGTTTTCTTTTCATGTACATGAACTCCACCATGCATTCACCCTCCTTATTCTCTCTTTTTTCACACACAACCTGAATGGGTATATGGATGGTGTGTGTGTGAGTTTTCCTTCTTCTTCAAGTAAATCAAACACAGCCCGAATGGGTATGAGGGTGGTGTATGTGTGGTTTTTTCTTCTTAGGAGGGGTCTACTTCTTCTCCAAGGGTAGTGTGTGTGTACATTATCCCATTATGAACTCTCCTTTTCTTCTCTTCATGAAACCAAGGGTTCACGAGTTGTTTTTCTTCGTGCAAACCATAGGGAATATAGGGTCTTCTTCTTCGCGCAAGGAGTGCATGTGGTTTGTCTTCAGAAAACCAAGAAGATTCTTGGTTCCTATCTTTGCAAAGTACAACAAGGTCGTGATTTCACCTGTTGTGTACCAGTGGTATGCTTCTCACGAAGACACATGAGGGTTTGAAAGAACCTATCGTGTGCTCGTGGATTTCTTCCTTCACACAGAGGATGAGGCTTCTTTCATAAACCAAGATGGTTCTTGGTTCTCCTTCACTCAAGGGATGTGCGGAACCTTTTCTTCGCATAGAAAGGTTGGTTGGAAACCCATGCCTTTCGCGAACCATAGGGGTTCATGTTAGCTCTGTTTCCTAGGATAAATAGGATCACCTTTTTCTAATAATGGTAGTAACATGTTTCGAATCGGTGCCTCTCCTTTTATTGGTGAGGATGCGCGTTCATATCCACGTGGTTCAATGATTTGAAAGCCTGAGATATCCTCCATTTAAAACTTTCAAACCATGGGTCAAGATATGATGGTTCTTTTGGGTTTTTTTCCATTCAATGAGGATCCTTATTTCTCAATGATAACATCACATACATGCATTTAAAAACACGTGAAACCCTCAATCACAAATTATCGACGTCCATGATGTGGCCTCACACCATTGGTTTCTTAGGCCACATGTGATCTTCTTAATTCATTGCATGCATGCAAACATAGTTGCACGTATGGTATCGTGTTTCTCAGACGATCATTATGCATGGATTTTTGAGCTTCAACAGTGGCCGGAGTTTGATCAAGGAGGCCATATAGTGCTGATGGCATACTGGTTAACGTCAGGTGGCTGGAGGTTGATTACGGTGTGATGAAGGAGATCGGACGGTCCCAGTTTAAAATGGTGAGATGTGGGATCAGATGAGTGGTGGTGATTAGAAGCTCAGATCCTGATTGATATGTGTGGATGAGATCTCATGTGAGATCAGATGGATGGAGGGGATTGCTTCTGCAGGTTAAAATGTTGTCCCACATCGAAACTAACGCATGGTACTTGGATCCTTTATAATACAAGGTACGGAAACCTTGGCTCATAATTCTCTTCCCCCCTCTCCCAGTGTCGCCCCACATTGGTGTTCTGTGGTCGCGCTTCTTTGTACACCTTTACTCCTTCGGGCGTGCTTCTAGCACCAACTATGCATCTCTCAGGGCTTATACATGGCCTTATGTGCCTCTTTCAGGATGGATTCAAGGACTTCCATTTGGGTGCGGTAGACTCTTAGGTCTCGTATATGCCTTGGGTGAGGGCTTCAGCTGGCCTTCTTCATTTAAATCCCATGCATGGTTCCTTTCTCTTTCTTCATCTTCAAACATCATCCTTCTTTTATTTTTGGAATGAAAAATACAATATATTCAATATTCCTCCTTTGATTAAATAATAGATGATGCATGTAACTCTTCTTCATCACATGCATTAAATCATAATGCATGGAATAATGATTGTAAGTGATGTGTTTTCTTTTAAACACACATCTTTTTCAATGAGTATCAGCACAAACAATTGTCTGATTTAATACACAACCTTCATCCAATTAGAATCCATTGGATAGATCTTCCCATTTCATCATGAAATAGAGTATTTCATGGGATTCTTCAAATTTTGTAATAATGTGTCATTCTTTGACACATGATTTGGAACTTAAGATCAGTTCTACAATCGTTTGAATTTGTTCACCAACTTCATCATATTGATACCAATGAGAAATTCCCATCTCATCGATCACCATTTCCAACCAAAAATTATTTAAAGTAATTGTCAACTAATACAATTCATAATCAAATATGTATTTTCCCTAAGTAAACAACATCAATTTAATCATCACCACTTCAATCATAACCTTTCCTTACATGTATTGACACCTTATTGACAACAAATGAAACACTATTCTCAACAATCTCCCCCTTTTATTTTTATTGTCAATATCACTTAAGAACACTTTGTATGGTTAAATATGTGTGCCAATATCCCCCCCCCCTCATTGGCAACCAAATTCAAAGGTTTAGTGGGGTCTATTAAAAAAATGTTCTCCTCCCTTTAAAGAACATCTTCATGAATATTTCTTAGAGAGGGATGATGTCACATGGTTCACTTAGAAAACAGCCTCTAGTTAATCAACTCTAAGTCTTCTTGGTATAAACCTATGTAGAAAATAAGAGAGATATGACCAAGGTTTTCAATGTTGTCCATAAGAAACCATACATGTGAAATCATTCTCAGAGTGTATCAATTATTGACCAAGGGATTGGAGATAATCAGATTTATCAGTGAAATGATAAATCCTACACATACTTCACAAAAAATATTAAAAAGTTAAAGTTTAAAGATAAATATTTCCATTTAATCACATCTTGTCATCAATCAAGCACTCCCCTTTAATTGACATGATAAATACAGTTAAGAACATAGAATGAAAGTGTGATTGGAATACCTCAAGTTTTAACTTCTTGAGATGATATGAATTTCAAGATTTGTCATGACATAATCCTTTATATCATTTACTTCATATTTTCTCCCCCTCAAGGGGTGAAATCCCTTTGATTTACCTTGGTGGAAAATATCATTAAATAATCTCCAAGATATTCATGTTGATAATCTTCTACTATGGAACACTTCAAGTAATTATAAAATCATTAATAGTCAGTCCAACTTGTTGTTCTCCACATTGTTCATTCAATTCTCATCTTGAGAATAACCTTCACCTTCAATTACCTACAATGTTAGCACATTTATATGACAAAAAATATAAGGTAATAAGATAGAACATATGTGAGCTTTTTAATAGGAGCAAAAAGGCTGATAATTTCCTATCAACCCAATAACTCCTTTCCTTGTAGCTCTAATGTGTCTAGTAATCTTCATGCTGGTATCTTCTCTCCATTTGACATTCTAATATTTCATTGTCAGTATGGACCCTTTTCTACTATTCATCTTCAACTTGTATGTATTATTTATCTTTACTTCTTCCAGTAGTGAAGTAGCTTCCACTGGTTCATGTTTTTCAATTTTTAACATCTCCATTTGTATTGGTAAAAAACTATACATTTATTTTCATGATATCTAGCCTTCTTGAACCTTCCACACAGTAGTTTTGAGACACTCGGGTTTTCATGTGCTGACAACCTCTCATGAAATTAGAATTTTCCTTCATGTGGAATAACATGTTTCCCCTTTGACTTTTCTTTAGCTAGTACTTCATCTTAATCTATTTGCAGTTCTCTAGTAATTTTAAATTGATTAGGCTAGATAACTAAAAACTCCTTCTTAACATTTTCTAATTTGGAGATTCCACATGGCTTCTTCATTGTCTTCAAGTTACCTTTATTAGGAAACTTATTAAGATTATATTCAAGAATTCCTTCAGTCAATCCCATCTTCTTCTAGATTGATTCTCCTTTTAGTTTCAGCTTGCTTCCATTCATTTCCATAGATTGTTTAAAATTATCCATGGTATAACCTTTATTTCCATCATAGAATAATCTTTTCTTGGTTTAAATGACATTCTTGGATTCCATATTAAGCTTCTTCTTGGTAATAGTTTGTTTCATTGTTTTCTTAACATCGGTGTTTTTCATATTTTCAATGAAAGACTTTTCAACTCTTTTTCATTTCTCCTACCTTTGTTGTGGTCTATGATTTTTATCACCATATGCATGAGGCATGGTATGACTAAACCAAGAATCATCATAACTATGACCACTTTTGTTTCAATTATCACAAAATTTTTCAAGATATTAAAATATGTTCTTGATAGAAAGATTCTTCTTC
Organism: Viscum album; assembly: GCA_963277665.1. NCBI lineage: Eukaryota > Viridiplantae > Streptophyta > Magnoliopsida > Santalales > Viscaceae > Viscum > Viscum album. The sequence goes on along the minus strand of OY728121.1, from coordinate 1,144,628,787 downwards.
ATTTGTGTTTTCTGCCTTTTCTTTGTGGGATGCTTCATTTATTCACATCTTCTTTCATTGAATGTAGGTCTTACATAATTTTTATATGCTAACATATTATTCCATCAACCATTGGCCTGATTCCCAAACTTCTAATGACACCAAAAGTAACCAAAAAAATATCCTTTTTCTTGTAGTATTTTTTATGGATAGATTCAGTGCTTTGTTGTTGATGGAATTATCTTTCTTTATTTGGAGCATCTATTTCGGAGTTATTCTTATTAATCCTCCCAATATCCATCCTTGAAATTTTTATGGATGTATTAACATTTTTATCAATCCATATCTTCCCAGATTTTAGCTTTGAACCTGTACTTTCAAATACAACTCCATTAGTAGAAATATAAATAACTAGGTTATGGGATACCTTTTTCTTAGAAGATGTTTCCATTGGATAAGAGGATGATTTGATATTCCTCTTGGAATTATATTCCTGAATGAAAACTTGAGTGGCAGCATCTCTTATTTTATTTTTTTGGGAAGTTCCAGGTTGGAGTGATTGTTGATTCTTCAATTTCACCTCCAACTCTAAACACTTCATGTTGAGGTAGTTACTATCATCCTCAACTAATCTTAACTTGATTTCCAAATTCTCCTTTGTTGGAATCACCTGTTTTGATAATCCCAAATCATGTTTAAATATTGATCATGATATATTAAACCATTTTCTAACCCTTTTTATTCTTTATTTATATTGTTTATCCTGAAAAATTTATATTCTTAGTCTCATGACTTTGTTGCATCAACTTACAGTTTACATTTATCTAAATATAAGTTCATTGTTAAAGGCTACTGGTAAGATCCTTCTGTTCAAGGTCACCATTATAGCTCACTGTTACTCTAGGTCACTGATCCTAGAAGGTTAATATTGAAGATCTGCTATCACTGATATAAGCTACCGGTACAAGGTCACTATCACAAGTCTACCATTGATCTACTTATCAAAGCTCACAAACAAAGAGTCACCGTCACAAGGTCAATGTTGTAACAAGGATTCTATTAGAAGTTCACTTTCAGAATCTTTCTTAAGTCTTCTATTGAGAGCTTCATTGTTCAAGTCTATAGTTGGACATGTCTACCATTAGTAGAAGGCTACCTCTAGACAACTCCTACTGTCGAGATAGTCGATTGTTGTTCAAAGTCTATTGATGGACATACTCCACCGTTAATGAAATTTCCTGTTGAGATAAGTCTACCATTGGAAAAGTCATTGTTTCAATATTCCGATGTTATAGAGCTACCATTAGAAGCTTACTGTTGAAGTCTACCTTTGATCAAGCCTACTGACTGAAGCCTACAGTTAAAGGTCTATTTTTGAGCCAACCGATGAAGTCCACTAATGAGGAGCTACTATTACACAGAGTAACAGCTACAGATACAAGACATCCACCGACACAAAGTCCACCGTTACAAGCCTACAGACAAAGAGGTACCGATGGAAGATGACTGTTAACTAGTCACTGCTACTCAAACTATATACCTTGTCAATATTATTAATATTATTAATATACTTATAACGGTTATTTATAATGCTTTTAATGCACGTGCTAGTAATTAATGATGTTGTTGTATTTTCAGGAATCGTACCTAGTACCTGTAAAAAGGTAATCATTCCTATTGACCAGAGATGAAAACGTATAAAAGGAAACCTTGAAGATGAACAAAGTAGTGGGGAAGAGAGAATTCTCTCCATACATACATGAACCAACCTGATGATACTTATATGCAAAGAAGAAGGAAGGCTACATACTGAATTTGAAGAACCTGAACATTCCATGAGCAAAAGAGCTTCTAACCCAACAAGCTGATTATCACTATCTGAAAGTCAGAACCTGTAATTTGTGACACTCTGTTTTGGAGCCAACTTGCAGAGAAGGACCAAAACTTCATTTCCTTCATTCCAACGAGTCCAGATCTGATTTTCTAATATATAGATCTTTCTAAACTTCTTTCAAATATCTTTATCTCTGTTGTGTTTTAGTATTTTACATTAGTGAGTAGTGTGTCTGTGTTACACACACTGACTCTTGTGCTTGAACTGAGGGATACTGAAAATCCCCATACCAAACTCTATTTAAATTTGTTTCCCATGTATAACTGTGGAATAAGCCAAGTGTGGCTTGGTAGTTTATTTTTTTCCCACGTATAACTATGGTAGAGGTTGCAAAACCTGGACAGTTTGTGAAAACTGTTGTAAAGCCCGATACAGGATGTGTATCACTTTTTAATATAATTGCTTAGTGGTAGGTGATCACCAAGTGGAGAGGACTAGGTCTTGACTTAAGACTGAACCTCTTGTTTAATTTGTTGTGCTCATATTTCACTTACTTTGTTTTATACTTATCCGGTGTGCTTATATTAGCAAAGATAGAAATATATTTTTACATTCACTCTGATAGTTAGTTCTGGTTAGTGTGTATATGTGATTCGTTTAGTAAACTTGTTTTAAAATTTGAATTAGTTCTCATAATGATTCAACTGAGGAGTAATCCACCTCTGAGAAACCTGTTGAACAATAAGTCACTTATATCTCTACTGCCTTAATTGACTGGTATGTTTTAATTTGGGGGATTTTAATCCTAAAAGTTTTAAATAGAAATTTAAATTGGAACTCAATTCACCCCCCCTCTTGAGTATCCACTCCGACCAACATTTGGTATCAGAGGTTTCTTTATTCATACCATCAAACCAGTTTTTCAAGATTTTCAATTTCTTTTCAACTGTGATTTTAGTTGTATCTTAAAGATCTCAAAATTTCTATTATATCTAAATTTTCAGTTCTTTAATACTTTAAATTTATATGGATAACCGTGTTTAGGGTGTTGCTACTAACAAACCACATTTCTTTAATGGTAATAATTATGGTCAGTGGAAATTGAAAATGAAAATGTATCTTGAAATCTTAGGACCTGAAATCTGGGACACAATTGAAGAACAACATGTATTACCTGCTACTTCTAGGGACACATGGTCTCAAGTAACTAAAAATATTTATAATAACAATTTTAAAGCAATGAATGCCTTATAATGTGATTTCGGTGATGAAGAATTCAATAGAATATCTTCCTGTAAGATTGCTTTTGAAATTTGGGATACTTTGGCTGTTTCTCATGAAGGAACAACCAATGTCAAAGAAATGAGATTAAATACCTATACTATTAAATATGAAAATTTTAAGATTATGTCTGATGAATATATCTCTGAAATGTATATCAGGTTCAATGAGATAGTGAACACCATGAATCTTCTTGGGAAACCAGTGGACATCAAAGGCCAAATCATGAGGCTGCTTAGATGCCTGCCTGACAGATGGAGAGGCATGTCTGTATCAATCTGAGAATCATGTGACATCAGCAAGCTACCTGTAAAGGAGCTAATTGGAAAAGTGATGATGTATGAAGAATAGCTCAAGGTAAATCAAGAAATAGAAGAAGAACCAAAATGGAAGTCAGTAGCATTCAAGACTTCTTCCTAAAAAAGCAAAGATAAATAAAAAGTTCAAGTACCTATAGATAGTTCTACAAGTGAAGAGTCAAACTCAGATAGTGATGAAGAGATGGAACAACTCACCAGAAGATTCAAAATATTCTATCGAAAGAAGAAATTATTTAGGAAATCAAACTTCAAAGGAAAATATGATCATAAAGGAGAATGGAAGAAAGATAGGAAGTGGAATGAGAACACAAGTGAAATAGTATGCTATGAATGTAAATGAAAAGGTCATGTGAAAGTAGACTTTCCCAAGTTGAAATTTCAAAGAAAATATGAGGATAAGGGAAAAGGTTATTAAAAGGCTATGAAAGAAACTTGGAGTGATTCGGAAGACAGTTCGAGTGAATCTAATGCTTCAGACTCAGAACAGAACAAACATGCCAATCTATGTTTTATGATAGAGACATCTGGGGTAACAATTAATTCCCCTGTGAATAATACTCATTATAACAATGACTCTCATAATGATGAAAATATGAATAAGGAAGAATTATTTGAGTATTGAGAAATGCTTGATGACACTTTTAATTAACTCGGGGACAAATATAAGTCATTGAAAAGACAGCATGCTTTAAATTTGAATTACAAGTCAAATCTGGACATAGAAAAAGAAAAAATTTCTAAACTTCTAAAGGAAAATACAGAGTTAAAATTATCTAATGAAAAATTAAGAAAGGATATTGAAAATTTCACTACTGGTAGGGATACCTTGACACAGTTTCTAGGAAAACATATTGCTCCAAAATATACAACTGGTCTAGGATATCAGCTTGGATAGAGACAAATTAGCAAAACCAAATTTGTTCTGAAATCTGGATAGTTCACTGCTAATTCTGGACCATCTTTTGAGAAAAAAAATTCTAAAGGACCTAACAAAGTATTTATGTCTAAAAATATGTTTTTTGATTTTAAAAGACCTATAAATCCAATATGGGTTCCCAAAGTTTTACTAGCTAACCTCTCTGGACCCAAGAAGATCTGGGTACCAAAATTACCCTATGTTTAATTTGTTTTGCCGGAAAGTTTTTTAAAGAGCTCCTGTAAGACCCTATGGTACAAGGACAGTGGATGTTCAAGACATATGACAGGAGAATATTCTTTCTTCAAGAGTCTAATTAAATTTGATGGTGGGCATGTCACCTTTTGTGACAATGTAAAAGGAAAAATCATCGTCTTAGGCCATATTGGTAACCCTGATACAATATTAATCTCTAAAGTACTTTTTGTTGATGGATTAAAATACAATTTACTTAGCATATCTCAGTTATGTGATTATGTCTTTAATGTTAAGTTTGAAAATGATGCATTCTATGTTTTTAATTCAAAAAATTATTTAGTTTTCACTTCATGTAGAAATGAGAATGTATATGTTGTCGATTTAAATTCCTTAGCCAAACAAAATGTTTCCTGCTCGAATGATTTTTATAAAGAGTCTTGGTTGTGGAACAGAAGGTTAGGACACTATAATTTTCACTCACTTAGGAAGCTATCTAATAATTGTTTAGTTAGATACTTACCTAAATTAGAATTCCCAATTGATAAAGTGTGTAATCCCTGACAAAAGGGAAAACAACACAAAGTTTCTTTCAAACCAAAGAAATAAGTTTCAACTTCTCAACCACTTGAGTTGGTTCACATGGATTTGTTTGGACCCTCAAGAGTTTCAAGTCTAAATGGGAAGCACTATGTCTATGTCTTAGTAGATGACTTTTCTAGATATACTTGGGTATACTTCTTAGCTCACAAAAGTGAAGCATGTTCTTACTTTATTAAATATTCCAAATCTATAGGAAATATTAGTGGACATATAATTAAGACCTTGAGAAGTGATTGTGGCCATGAGTTTTAAAATCATGAGTTTGAATCTTACTGCTCACATAATGGCTATAGTAACAACTTTTATGCCCCTAGGACACCTCAAAAAAATGGAGTTGTAGAAAGAAGAAATAGGACCCTTCAAGAAATTGTTAGAACAATGCTTAATGAGTATGAATTACTTGTTTATTTTTGGGCTGAAGCTGTAAATACAGCCTATTATATTATCAATAGAGTTTTAATTATACCTGTTCTAAAAAGGACCCCTTATGAGCTTTGGAACAATAGGAATCCTAAGGTTAATTACTTTAGATTTTTTGGTTGCAAAGTATTTATTCTTAATACTAAATATATTATTGACAAATTTTCTTCCAAAAGTGATGAAGGAATTTTCCTGGGCTATTTTATCTCAAGTAAAGCCTATAGAGTGTTCAATAAGAAAACCAAATGTGTAGAAGAATAAATTCATGTCAGATTTGATGAGACTGGTCCACATGAGCCTAAAACCTCTCTTGAACATCTTGAAGAAGATTTTTCAATTTTGAACCTTAATTATAAAGATAGTGAATCCCCTATAAAAGTATCCAGTACTGGAAATTTTCCAGAATCTGCACCTGCTGATTCTGAACCAACAGACAACAATGAATAATCTAGTTCAACCCTTTCTAGAGGTATTAGGACTCTCAAGAATTATCCTCTAGATACTGTTGTAGGTGATTTAAATAGAGGAACACAAACTAGAGTTTCTATAAGAAACCAGGTTGAACATCAGGCCTTTCTTTCCCAACTTGAACTCAAAAATATTAATGATGCTATCAATGATGAATTTTGGGTAATGGCTATGCAATAAGAACTAAATCAGTTCGAAAGAAACAAATTTTGGGAATTAGTGGAAAGACCTAAGGACACGTTGATAATAGGCACTAAATGGGTGTTTAGGAACAAAGTTGATGAGTCTAGGAATATAGTTAGAAATAAGGCCAGATTAGTTGCACAAGGATAAATCCAAGAAGAAGGAATAGACTATGAGGAGTCCTTTACACCTGTATCTAGACTAGAAGCCATTAGGATACTACTTTCTTATGCAGCTCATCTGAATTTCAAACTTTATCAAATGGATGTCAAAAGTGCTTTTCTAAATGGTTATATAGTTTAGGATGTGTTTTTTGAACAACCCCCTGGTTTTACAAATCCCCATCTTTCAAATCATGTTTCTAAACTTTCTAAATCTTTATATGGTTTAAAACAAGCTTCAAGAGCATGGTATGAAAGGCTCAGCTCTTTTGTTATTTCAAAAGATTTTACCAAAGGGATAGTTGATCCCACTCTTTTTATTAAAAGGATTTACAAATATTTTTTGATAGTAAAAATTTATGTGGATGATATTATTTTTGGATCTTCTAAAAACTCTTTATGTGTTGATTTTTAAAAAATGATGCAAAATGAATTTGAAATGAGTTTAATGGGAGAACTCAAATTTTTCCTTGGATTTCAGATCTTTCAAAATAAAAATGGCATTGTTTTGAATCAAAGTAAATATATTAAGGATCTTCTAAAAAGATTTTCTTTGGATGGTAGTAAAGGCAGTGACACACCTATGAGTACCACATGTAAGTTGGATATTGATGAAGCTGGAGAACCAGTGGATCAAACCAACTACAGAGGTATGATAGGGAGTCTACTCTATCTTAAATCTAGCAGACCTGACATTATTTTTAGTGTATATATGTGTGCTCCCTTTCAAGCCAATCCAAAATAATCTCATTTAACTATTGTTAAAAGGATTTTTAAATATCTCAAACATACTCCCAACTTAGGACTATTTTATACAAAAGGAAAATCATTTGATTTGTTGAGTTATTCTGATGCTGATTTTGCCGGTTGCAAGTTAGATAGAAAAATCACCTCTGGGACATGTCACATTTTAGGCAAGTCACTATTATCTTGGTGTAGTAAGAAGCAGAATTTTGTTGCATTATCCACTGCTAAAGCTGAATACATAGCTACTGGTAGTTGTTGTTCTCAAATTATATGGATAAAACACACTTTACTGGACTATGGATATCAATTCAAACATGTATCTATAAAGTTTTACAATACAAGTGCTATTAACATTTCCAAAAATCTAGTATCTCATGCTAGGACAAAGCATATTGATGTGATACATCACTTTTTGAGGGATAATTATCAAAAGGGTGATATCACTATTGAATTCATTGTCATTGAACATCAATTGGCTGATATATTCACAAATACTTTGAATTATGAGATGTTAAATTACATCAAACATTAGTTAGGAATGATTAATTTCAGCATAGGAAACCTCACAGTCAGACCTCACTATTAGAACTCACCGTTAGACCTCACTGTTGCACCTCACTGGTGTACCTCACTGGTACATCTCACTATTGGATACCTTGCTATTTGTTTTTATTTTATGTAGTAATCTGATCCGATTTTATTCCTATTTCTATTTTGTTCTATTTTAATCCCTAAATGATAAAACTAAAGGCTACTAACATATCTCAATCCACCTTCCTTTCTCAATCTCAAATCTTGTTCTCTAAATATCTAAACCCTAACTCTTCATTTGATCCCTTGAACTTCTCTCAATCTCCATGGCTAGAACCAAGAGACCCCCGACTGTCAATGAAGATGCGCCAAGGCCAAAGAGAACTCGAGCTGAATCCATTGGCACCAGTAATACCCCGACGGGACCTGTCAACCCGCATCTGACCAAGAGAGAAATATTTTCTAAGAAGGAGTTAAGTGAAGAATGGTTGTTGTCGAGCAAGTCATTAGTGCTGGAAGCACTATATGCCCAAGAATAAACCGAATGCTTTGACAATAAAAATGGACCATACTACCTGAATCTTGTGAAAGAATTCTATGAATATCTGAAGTTCGAAGAGGAATATGATGTGAATAGGCTAATATCCAGAGTCAATGTCAATGAAGTCAGCTTCTTGTCTGCTGAGTGGGCTGCCTGTTTGAGATTTCCTCATGAAGGAGTATATGATTACTACTCTGGAGTGGCTCCTCCAGACAATGATGTTTTTGAGTATGAAAGAGCTCTAGAAGAACTGACAAGAAATTGAAAATCAAGGAAGATAATTTCAGCTGAGATGAATGGAGAAGACAGGCTTTTGTTTAAGTTCGTTCAGCATGTGATTAGTCCCAGGAGAGGAGATTTTGCAGTGCTGAAGTATCCGTACATATTCCTGATGTGCTTACTAAAGCATGGAAAGAATATTAACCTATGTAGGTTACTGATGGAACAATTGGAGGATATTACTAAGTCAAGCTCATAGTCCAATTCCCTATTCTATTCTAAGATAATTTCAGTAGTGCTAAAGGTAAAGGGTGTGGCTGGAAATCAATAAGAGATGATAGTGGCTAAGAACGGTGTTTTTATCTCCAATGTTATTTTAAAATTCATGAAAATTAGCTGTAATCCCTGGAAGAAGGAATGGGTGAATGATGAAGGAAATGTATATGAAAAGTTTGACCCTACTACTTACCCATCTAGTCCAAAAGACAAGAGAGATCTAGGCCTGAAGCCTGATGAGCCAGAACTAGCTTTTTTAAATGATGAGAAGGAAGCTAAAGGAGTTGTGGACCCTGAAAGAGAGAACACCCCCATTGATGATGGGAGTGATCCTAATTTTCCTAACAGTCCTATAAGGATAGTAGCTTTCGGAGCATCTATCCTTCCAAAAGAACTGCCAAGAAGAGAGACTATTTTGAAGGACAGTGATACTGAAACCACTGAAGAAGAAGAAGAATCTCAGAATATTGTCAAAGACACCTCTGAAAAGGATGAGGCTACTGAGTCAGATCATTATGCTCATGAGGTAGAGGAGGCTTATGATAAGGATGAAGGAAAGGAGGTTGTTGCTGAAGCTGATGATGAGGACAATAAAGAAGAGGAGCTCAGTTTGATCCCTCTGATAGATAATACAGAAAAGACAGTGTATGATTAATAAGTAGGAGTGTCATATACTTCCATTGATATGGAAGTCATTGATGACTCAGTGGAGGATAAGACTCACCCCACTGTTGAACCAACAGAGCATACTGTTATTGAATCTTCTTGAGTTTCAGAGGAGGTTGTGGAATTACCTGGAGAAAAACAGATATAGGAGAATTCTCAGGAGATATCTCCATGTGAGGGGGAGAATTTTGGTTCTGTAACTGTTCTTCATGACATTGAATAATGGTTAGAAGATCCTGGATATCTGGTACTTGGGCTAGATTATGATGATTCAGATTGTGATATGACAAGAAAAAGGAATCCTGTACCTGCTGTTTTGGACCCTGTCGCGGTACCTCCAGTGGTTCCCCTTCCTGAGAATATTGCCACTAAGTATGATCTGGAAAATATAAAAACTATTCTGCACCATATGTTTGATAACAGGGATTCTAAAATGGAAAAGGAATTGGGCTTGATTCAAGAGGTGACTCTCTCTGAGATGGATAAAGTTCAATCTTCCATTCAAGACAGTTTATCCAAAGAAATATCTCAATGCTAGAATCAAATCAAAGATGTTTCTCAGTCTGTGGAACTTCTCAGACAGTCAGTGGTAATCCTGGCTGCTCTTATGGCTTCTAAGGGCCAAACAGACAAAGACATTCACTACATCAAAAGTGTAGTGCAACAGATGGTTACAGTGTTTGAAATTTTTAAGGAATACATGAAATCTCATGTGAAGGGACAAGATGAAGATGTGAAGAAGCTTATCAGTGGGTTGACCAAGTCTTTTAAGGAAACTGTTGCTTTCTCTATAAATATTTTTTTTGCCTCTACCTCTGCTTCAACCTCCAGTGCACCACCTGTGGACCTGTCAGCTTTTAGGACAGTGGTCACTGAAGAGTTAGCCAAGATTTATAGTGTCAGTGCACCTGATCCTCAATCTGTGACTCAGATTCTCTCCACTACCAAAGAAGTTTAGAAGGTAGTAAATGACTTCATGCGAGAGGATTCCCAGGAACAGAAGAGTATAAAGGAACAAATTAATTTTTATTATAAAAGGATTTACTCCAAGCATCATATGGATGCTCGTTTCAAGATTCTGTTGGAAAACCTCAAGATTCCACCAGTCACCAGAGTATTCAAGGAACAAGTTACTCAGTTGGGCCAGTTGACTCTATCCTTGGAAAAATTTATGGAGAACAAGGATGATTTCATATCAGATATGGAAAGAGGAGGAAGCATTATTATGGACTTCAGAAACCTTTTTATACCCTTTCTCCATGTGAACTGCACCCCTGTCATCATCCCTCCTGCCTTACCTGCATCTCAACATAGTAGTTCTTCCACGATGTCTCCTGCTGAATCCATCAGAATCCTTACTCCACTGATACCTCAACAAGATACCCACTACAGACCCACAAAAGCTTCTATTGCTGCCCCTCCAGTCATTCCTGCAGCAATTCCCAAACCTGCTGATCCACCAACTCATTCTCCCTCTTCTTCTTCCAAAGGGAAAGACCACTTTCCTAAGGCTGATGTGGATTGAGTTTGTTTGTGTCTTTTTGATAGGGGGTGTATATTTTTTTTGGATCATGTAATGTCATTTTATTAATACAATCTTTCTCTGTTCTCTCTATTTGTGTTTCTTTTTTCTAATCACAAAGGGGGAGAAATACTGTATTGTGCTAATTATAGACTAATCATGTGATTGGGGAGAAATTTGCTAATATACTAATATGATCCTATGTTGAATCTTTTCTTCCTTTCTCTCTGATACCATGTACCAATATTTTCTGGTTTTACACTCTTATTAATCTCTGATACTTGAGACATTTTTTGATCTCTGTTTCGTAATTGTATTATATGGGATATCTATATTTAATACATACTGGCATAATTTGTGATTATCAAAAATGGGGAATTTGTTGGACTCACCGATTTTGATAATCCCAAATCATGTTTAAATATTGATCATGATATATTAAACCATTTTCTAACCCTTTTTATTCTTTATTTATATTGTTTATCCTGAACAGTTTATATTCTTAGTCTCATGACTTTGTTGCATTAACTTACAGTTTACATTTATCTAAATATAAGTTCACTGTTAAAGGCTACTGGTAAGATCCTTCTGTTCAAGGTCACCGTTATAGCTCACTGTTACTCTAGGTCACTGATCCTAGAAGGTTACTGTTGAATATCTACTATCACTGATATAAGCTACCGGTACAAGGTCACTGTCACAAGTCTACCATTGATCTGCTTATCAAAGCTCACAGACAAAGAGTTAGTGTCACAAGGTCACTGTTGTGACAAGGCTTCTGTTAGAAGTTCACTGTCAGACTCTTTCTTAAGTCTTCTATTGAGAGCTTCACTGTTCAAGTCTACAGTTGGACATGCCTACCATTAGTAGAAGGCTACCGCTAGACAACTCCTACTGTCGAGATAGTCGACTATTGTTCAAAGTATACTAATGGACATACTCCACCATTAATGAAATTACCTATTGAGATAAGTCTATCATTGGAAATTTCACTATTGCAATAGTCTAATGTTACAGAGCTACCGTTAGAAGCTTACTGTTGAATTCTACCGCTGATCAAGCCTGCTGACTGAAGCCTACAGTTAAAGGTCTACTGTTGAGCCTACCGATGAAGTCCACTGATGAGGAGTTACTATTACACAGAGTAACAGCTACCCATACAAGACATCCACTGACACAAAGTCCACCGTTACAAACCTACAGACAGAGAGCTACCGATGGAAGATGATTGTTAACTAGTCACTACTACTCAAACTCTATACCTTTTCAATATTATTAATATTATTAATATAATGATAAAAGTTATTTTTGATGCTTTTAATGCACGTGCTAGTAATTAATGATGTTATTGGCTTTTCAGGAACCGTACCTAGTACCTGTAAAAAGGTAATCATTCCTATTGACTGGAGATGAACACGTATAAAAGGAAACCTTGAAGATGAACAAAGTAGTGGGGAAGAGAGAAGTATGTCCATACATACACGAACCAACTTGATGATACTTACATGCAAAGAAGAAGGAAGGCTACATACTGAATTCGAAGAACCTGAACATTCCATGAGCAAAAGAGCTTCTAACCCAACAAGCTGATTATCTCTATCTGAATGTCAGAACCTGGAAGTTGCGACACTCAGTTTTGGAGCCAACTTGCAGAGAAGGACCAAAACTTCATTTCCTTAATTCCAATGAGTCCAGAGCTGATCTTCCAACATATAGAGATTTCTAAACTTCTTTCAAATATCTTTATCTCTATTGTGTTTTAGTATTTTAAATTTTTGAGCAGTGTGTCTATGTTACACACACTGACTCTTGTGCTTGAACTGAGGGATACTAAAAATCCCCATACCAAACTCTCTTTACATTTGTTTCTCACGCATAACTGTGGAATAATCCTTGTGTGTCTTGTTAGTTTATTTTTTTTCCCACGTATAACTATGGTAGAGGTTGCAAAACCTATAAATATTTTGAAAACTGTTGTAAATCCTGATATAGGCTGTGTATCACTTTTTAATATAATTTCTTGGTGGTAGGTGATCACCAAGTGGAGAGGACTAGGACTTGACTTAAGACTGAACCTCTTGTTTAATTTGTTGTGTTCATCTTTCAATTACTCTGTTTTATAATTATCCGCTGTGCTTATATTATCATAGACAGAAATCTGTTTTTACATTCACTCTGATAGTTATTTATGGTTAGTGTGTTTATGTGATTCGTTTAGTAAACTTGTTTCTAAAGTCTAATTAGTTCTCATACAGATTCAACTGAGGAGTAATCAACCTTTAAGAAACATGTTGAACAATAAGTCACTTATATCTCTACTGCCTTAATTGACTGGGCTGTTTTAATTTGGGGGATTTTAATCCTAAAAGTTTTTAACCGAAATTTTAATTGGAACTCAATTCACCCTCCTCTTGAGTATCCACTCTGACCAACATCCTTCAACTTTTTCATTTGTTCTTCATGCACATTTCTTGATTATTGTAAAGATATGTCAAGGTCTTTTACCTTGTTGGCTTTGTCTTCTAGTTGAGTAGCTTTGACAATAATAGAGACTTTGTGAAACTTTTCAAATGCATGGAAAGCTTCTAAAAATACAATCTCAAAGAATTATTTCTCACAAATACTCCCTTTAAATTATTCGGTAACTTGAGCATGTATTTTATTTCAAATAGAAATTGCTTCTTCCTTTTCCTTCACTAGTTTTGTGAGAGTGTTGGATATGCCAACCCTTTTAGCCAATGATTCTTACATGGAATTAGCTTCTTCTTATTCTAGCTATAATTTTTCATCTTAATGAGCACTAATTCTTATAGTAATGTGCCTTGTCACTTCTCTAGGGACTTTATTCAGATGATCTTTGAGTGCAATCTGAAGATCACTAATTGATCTATCATTATCATAGATTAAACAGGCTTTATCATAAGAGTCATAATAATAAAAAGAATTATCACATGTTATATCTTTAAGATTGCCTTTAGTAGAAGGTGTCTCTCCATTAATAATTTTCTTCTTCTTTATCTTCCTTGTTTGTTTCTTATTTCTATTTTTCTGAGTCTTGGAAGAAATCTCCATTTGAGGTTTCTCACTAATTTCTCAAAATCTACACATCATAAAGACTCCCTTGGATCTTTTAGAGGTGACCTTTTCTCTGATACCAATTGAAGTGCCCATATCAGTGTGAATCACTAATAGGGGGAGGGGGTGAATTAGTGATCCCTTTAAATATTTTTACTAATTTATTCTTTTCAATTAAACATATATGGCTGGTTAAAGCCTTGATCCACTCTTCTTGTGTCTCTCATCCTTACCTCGAATGACTCTAAAAATGTAAAGCCACTGAAGACAAGGATTTACAAGTTTCTGTTCTAAGACCTACTCCTTATTATGTTGGTTATTCTCCACTATAATCTTATTATCAATTACAATGGTCAATACAGTGTCTCACTATATCTCTCTTTAGTCCCATAGGAGGTTATTTATACTACTTCCCATAGTGTTACTAGAGTCTCATTATCCTTCTCTAGAGTCTCATTGAATTCTTCTTCTCCACCCTGAATCTCACAGGGTTATTCTAGATCTTGAGTCACACGATCAGCTTCCTTCTTTGAGTCCTCTCTTGAGCCACTATAGATTGATATTATCCTTGGCGAGTCATTTCATCGAAGGTATATTATCGGTGTCCCGAATTATTTTTACCCTAACAAGTATAGCACCAGTAAGGGGTTGATCCACAGGGAAAATGAGTTATTTTTATCTTGTTTAACTTAGTTTGTATTTTTGTTTTAATTAAGTTTTCTGAATTTAGAGTCAATTTTTGTTGTTTGGATAAAAAGAAAAATTGGTTCTAAATTTCTTTTAACAAATTTCTTAACAGAATAAAAGTAAAATACAAGAAAATTGATTTTGATATAGATAAAGAAAGACATGCATTGGGGTTATGGGTTAAGGAGAAGTTTTTTATTAAATCAAATTGCTTATGAGGTTGTGTTGTTCATGATAACCCAACACTCTAGGTTTAATTTGTAATAATGTTTCCTTGGTCCAGTAAACTTTATATTTAGAGCTGAAGTAACTAACTCCTTGGTCTGGTAGTTAGTATTTAATAGATATTTATTTGTCTTAGTCCATTTTGAGTTGATGAATACTTCTAATGGTCATGAAATTATTCATCGGTATTATTCTTTTGAATCCCTAAAAATTATTCCCTTGGTTTGGTACAGAATTTCTAGTGATAAGATGAAATGTTTTAAGAAGAATAATAAGAGGTTAGTAAAACAAACACATTCATCGAAACTTAATTCAAATTAAAAATCATCATTTCCCACAAACCCAACACACTGGGTGTTTAGTTACACATATAGGTAAAGATAAACACAAGACTCTTGATACCTGATGTGATCATACTTGAAACATTGAGGTAGAAATGATTCTTCGGTAGATGGTGGAATGATGGTAGTATGACGGCAGAGCATCTCTCCTTCAAAACATCAACCCTTTTCTCCACACAACACTACAACACCCTCTCTCCCTTTGGTCTGGAGGCCATGTCCTCCTTTTATATAAAAAATAAGTACACGACATGCGGACAAAGTACACACCGTGTACTTTTTTCAATGAGGTTTTGCCTTTGTTTTCTCCGCTGGTGGGTGGCCTAACATGTCGTCTTTGACTTGGAACACGGTGCATCCTGGTAGGTAAATGTACACGGTGTGTAGTGTCTCCATACATGGTGTGTAGTCTCATTTTTCAGCCACCAACCAATTCTATAAATTTATACACAGCGTGCATTAGTGGAACATGGCGTGTCCCCTTTAGCTGGCCACATGGGCATGTAGACTCTTCTCATCCACCAACAGCTTCTAGAATGGTATAAACGGTGTGTATAGTGGGAACATGGAGTGTACCAGTTTCTGTTTACTTGGGAATGTACTTGTCCTGGTCAACCGATGTTTGAACTTGAATTTATACAGTGTGTATATAAGTACACACCATGTAGTTGTAAATTTTTGCTCAGTTCTTCCCCATTTTGTGTATCTGGCCATAAATCTCCTAGAAATGAACAAGATCACCAAAATAAAATTATTTGTTCCCTAAGTAGTAGGTAATTTCTGAAAACTTGTTCCTATTTTTCAATAGAGTATATGAAAATGTATACACAAATCGGGTGCATCAAACTCCCCCATACTTATCCATTTGCTTGCCCTCAAGAAAATCTCAACATCTAATTAAAAGAGTCTATATTTTAAAAGGAAGTAATTTTTTTAATAGTAAATTTAAATAATAAGTTACAGGAGAAATTTTAAAAAATAATACAAAACATTTTCAATCCAGGAGATATTCTAATCATGCCTCATATATATATTAATTGACTACTTTTATCCTCTTTTACCACATGTTTCAACATTTCAAAAATAACCTAACCTCTTGATGATTTACCTCACCAATAAATTACACACACTCAAGATGATTTTAATCAGAGTTATGATCAATCAAAGATATATACACTCTATCCATAGGTTTTCAAGAAATCTAGTTCTCCACTTCAGAAAAATCGACTTACAAAAATCATGAGGGATTTTCAATAAGGATCAGATGTTTCTGTGGATAAAGGTTTGTAGGTAAAGATTTAAAAATAACTCTAAGGCTTGAAATAGGAGGCTAAATTCTTTAAATAATAATTCATGATATTCAAAATTAATCTCAATGAAAAAGAATCTTTAACAAGATCAAATGATCTCACCATCTCCATTAGTTGAGTAGGTAGGGTTCACAAACCAACAAGTGAGTATAAGGTCACTTTGTTTGTACCATTTGTTTTTTTTAAATAACAAAGGGTACCTCTCATAATTTCCATGAATAGAGGTTTGGAACCCTTTTTTCCCTGAATGATCAAGAGTCTTTCCCCCATACTTAATTTCGTGACAATTCGCAAAATTATGCCTTGTGTTGCCAATACCTTATTTTGATATCAAATGAATAATCATGAAAAACCATAAAATAATTAGGGTAGGAAGGAAAATATGCTTGTATTATGGCTTCCTATAAAGGCTATTCATGGCCTCTAAGGTCTTCACGAAGATAAAATGTAGGTTAAGTCTCAAGATAAAGAGGTTTAAACAATCTAATGCCTCAATCATTTTAATATAACACAAAAATTCCTCATATTTTGAAAAGAAAACTTGAAAATTATGGTATTTATGTATATTCTAAGAATCTCTCAAGAAATAGGGTATTAGAAAGAATAAGAAAAAGGGTTTAGAATACCTCTTGGGAGTGGGAAAAACAAATAAAGAGACAATCAGGTCATGACTTGCAAATAAGTGATTAGTCTAATTGATGTAATTATCCAATGATTACAAGTTACAATTTAAATTATATCAGCAATCATGTTAGAATACTTTAAGAACCAAAATAAGCATGCAATTTCTAAAAATTTTCCCCTTTCAGATTTCTTATTTACAAACATTATTAACCAAAAATATCTTCACATTATCAAATGTATCTTCTAATAATGATGTATCCTAGAATCTAAAAAGGGAAAATACTAGAGAGGTCAAGAGAGCCCCCCCCCCCCCATACTTAATACAACACGTGGTCCACCAAGTGATGAAAAAGAGGAGCAAGTCAAGGTGGGGACACAATAGTGGACTAGACTGAAGGGAAGTAAGGAAATAAGTAAACAAATAAAGAAAAGTAAACAATGGAAAAAAAATACTCCCCTCATGTCTAGGAATAGAAAAATGGAAGGTGATGTAAAAGTGAAGCCCAAAACGTGCCAAAGTACCTATGAGAGGGGAAGAAAGAGAACACTATAAGCATACACAATAGACATAGGCACAATATATCACAAAAAATATATACAATGAAAAGAAAGTGTCCCAAAAACCAGTCAGGGGGTTGCCTCATAAGAGGAATCATCCAGTATAGAACCAGCCGGGAGAGAAGGATCAGGAGCCGCAGAAACTGGAAGCTCGGAATATCCACCTAGAAGGGAAGCTGTAGAAGTAGGAGCCACAGGTACTAGACTCAATAAAGGAAGCTCAGAATCACTCTCAAGACTGGCAGCAGTGGTGGCGGCAATAGTAGTAGTAGTTGGGCCCAAAGTAGAGAGGAGAATAGAATTTGTGGACAGCGTAGTAAAGGGTGGTGGAATTGTAGTAGAAGGACCAGGAACTGAGGCAGAAGCAGGTGGCGGGGGCAGTGGAATACCAAGATGTTGAATAATAAGCCCCAACATCTTCTCTAGGAAGTTCTGGAGGTTGTTGATATGAACCAAGTGCTTCTCCAACGTATCGAGGTAGAGGGAAAGGGGGAGATCGATCGAGGGTGCGGGGGTAGGTAGGGCTAGTGGTGGAATATAATAAGGAAGTCTAGAAGAAGTGGGGTCAGTAGAAGGGGTGGGTTGGGGAAGTTGTAGGGGGTGGAGGAGGAGGTGCATCGGCAGGTGCAAGAGGGTCAGTAGGTGGGCGGGGTGGAGATTGGGCAAGGATGTAGGCACCCCCATGCTTCCAGACTAATACCATGCGAATAAGCATGAGATAGTCCATCTACTGGGGTGAACCTAACAGGTCATGGGGTAGAGAAGGCTTGAAAACCCCAAGGTGGTGGGAAAGGAGAGTGGCGTAAAACCCGTTGTTCAGGTTGCCCTGATGGCTGGTAAACATGGCATGGAAGTAGGAGGCGGCGAGGTAAGGGAGGTCTGGGTAGTCCTACCAGATGACATAGATAAGGAGATCCATGTCATGACCAGTCACGACCCCCATATCCTCATGGTGGGGGAAAATAATGGTGCTAAAGCACCAGTGGGTAAAACGAAGGATGGGGTCCATGATAAGGGTACTCTTCTACGAGGTAGGGGTGTAACGGTGGTCAAGCCCAACAATCTCCCACCACATAGCAACAAGCTCAGAGCACTTGGGCCTAGTCAGGGAGAAACAGGGGGTGGGGTGACAGGATGGGGGTAGAAACCGCACCCTTGGCCGAACTCGGTCATGGTGAGGGAAAAGCATCAGCCACCCAACCGAAACCGAACCACTGGTACTGCGTCACCAGGTGTCTCCCGGTACTTGGCCCCATTGAACTCAAACGAGGTAGTGAACACCAAAAATAAATTTCAAAAAAATAGGAGTGAAAACTTGGAAGATAGAAATTAAGGGAGTATGGCTGAGAAGATCCTCCAACTCACCTCAGATACCGAGCTATTGTGGAATGTTGTTGTCAAGGTAGAGGCCACTCAACGGAATCGGGCGGTGAGAGAAGTGTCGAATCATGTCGTGTGCCAAGTCAGTGACCGGGAACACCTGCAGGTCCCGGTTGTAACCTCCCGGTTCTGGAATCCACCCAGAGGTGCCCCGTACTCGGTTGGTCACATGGCCTCAAGTGTATTTCCCCAAATGCCAGAGGCTACCGACTAGCAGTGAGGGCCTTGGGTGTGATAGTGGGGAAACTATGCCCTCATTGCAAGAGTACACAGTGGAAGTAAATAGATATACAATAGCAGAAGCAGTAATAATACTAAACAACAGTAATAGTGGAAAACTGATAAAGAAACAACTAGAGCATATATATAATGATGCATGATACATATATGTCTAGGAAAGCATCCAAACAAGTCACAATGATGAATATAGTACTAAACCAAAGTACAAAAGGAAAACAAATAAGCAACTCCTCATCATCACAAGCCTCAGCTTAGTCTCATGCTCTCCAGCTCTAATGCAATCAAGTACCTGAGGTAGAAGGGTGCTTTCCCTTATCTATATCTGTGACAATATAATCTTTTTGGGCCCAAAATCATGGCCCAAACAGGGTGTGAGACAAGTCCCAGTAGGCAACCACCACAAGATCCATGCCTAATCGTCAGTGAGTATATGGAAGGTAAAAGTACAGGAAACAATAAACAGGAAGGTACTCAACAATAAACAATCCACGGTCTCAATATCAAGCAAAAACTAAACAAGTAGGAAAACACAGCATGTAACCCTCTGGGAAGAACACTCATTCTAACCCCTTTGGTCCTACCTAAAAAGTACAAGCAACCCTCTGGGAAGCACACATAGTCTCACCCCTCTAGTTTATCTAAAGTATAGACTCTCTGAGGAATCACTCACCACCAATTCCCCCTATAGTCTCGTATCGATACTAAAGGTGCTCTAGGGAAGCACTTACGTCACATTTCCTCTATGGTCTGCATTGAGGAACTAAAGACTCTATGAGTAAGCACTCAACGTCAATTCCCCCTATGTTCTCACATAGTAATATTATAAAATACACTCTAGAAAATCCCTTATATCCATTCTCCCTATGGTCTACTACACTAGGTTCTCATGGCCCTGTGTAAATAAACAAGTATAACATTGCATATTGGCCAAAGTAAACCTCAAGAACTACTTGGATAGAATTATATAGCATATCAGCATGTTAAAACAATAGTCACACCATCCTACAATACTAGGCATGGGAAAGTAAACAGGCGACTAGACCCAAAGGTCAAAACAGGAAAAACATGCATGGGAAACACATCCAAAGAACAACAATTCACCCTATTCACAACCAAATATCATCTAATCGAGCATAAAAGCATATCAGACAAACAATAGGGCTAAAGAGGTAAATGCACAATACCCCGTTCATGGGTGTTGGGAAAATTTTTACATAAGACTCAAAGACTTTCAATAGAAAGGCACAAACCACCAACCTCAGCTTTAGGAGAACAATATACTTGAACCACAAGGTTTTAATTTCCTTAGAACTCCATATATCTATGAAAATGTATAAAATGTTAAACCCACAATAACTCACAAAAGAGGATAAAATAAGGGATGGTGTTCTAGGAGAAGAGGGAACTCACCGATGCGATTCCAACACAACCGTCGGTGTTTGATTTGAAGGATGGGCGCTCATTCGGGAGCTCATCAAAGATTTGTGGCTACTCAGTGCTCTCTGACGAACTAGGTTGAGAAGGAGACAGTTCTGTCCATCAGACATAGCCCCGGTGCATTTAAGGAAAAAAATACATAGTGTGTACTTTTGAAGTACACTGTGTGTACTCTCTGTTTCCGTACTCCACTTCAAGCGGCCTCCAGGTCACCATACATGGCTATGTGCAAGGCTGTTACACATCCATCACATGGCTACCTGCGGTAACCGAGTACACAGCATGTACTCATAAAGTACATGGCGTGTACTTCAAAAATTTCCAGAAACTCCTCTTTTATCAAAAACTCCAGGAAAAAGAAAAACATACTTGAAAAGAAGATCTGGGTTCTTAAAAACTTCCCCCCTTAAATAAATTCATCCTCGAATTTCCCTAGCAAGGTGGTGTAGAAGAAGAAACCATGAACAACTCCAACCACTGCGATCGTACATCAGCCTCCCTCTCCCAAGTCTCATCCTGTACTCGTCTGTGTTTCCATAGCAACCGTACTAGAGGAACAGACCGGCCACAGAGAACCTTTGTACTTCGATCAACAATCCGGATAGGATTCTCCTCGAAAGATTCATTCACTTCTAACTCAACCTCCTTTGGTTGGAAAACATCAGACGGGTCTTAAAATAAACATCGAAGCTAAGAAATGTGGACAATATTGTGCATAGCCCGGTACTTCTGAGGTAACTACAATCGATAGGCCACCGGCCCAACTCTCTCCAACACCTCAAACATCCCGGCGTACCTTAGTGAAAGTTTACCCTGTCTCCTAATCCTCTTGTGTCCCAACCTCAGTGTGACTAATAGAAAAACATGATCCCTGACCCCGAACTCTAGAGGTAATCTCCTCTGATCATCATAATACTTTTGTTTAGACTGTGTAGTAGCCATCTTCTTTCAAATCAACTCTATCTACTTTGTGGTCTCCTAAACAAGACGAGGTCCCAGCCAAGCTACATCTCCTACCTCTAGCCAATATAAGGTAGATCGGCATGTCCTACCTTACAAATCCTCATAGGGTGTCATCTGAATAGTTGGTTGAAAACTATTATTATATTAAAACTCTATAAGAAGTATATGCTTCTCCCAAGAATCTCCAAAATCCAGGATGCATGATCGAAGAAAGTCCTCAATCACCTAAATTATACACTTGGACTGACCATCTGTCTGGGGGTGGTAAGCTGTACTCAAAAGTACCTATGTCCCCAAAGCCTTCTAGAGCCCCTGCCAGACCCGATAAGTAAAACAAGCAACTCTGTCTGAAACAATGGAGTGTGGAACTCCATGTAAACGCACAATCTCTCATATGTGAAACCATCCCATCTCATCAACACTAAAGGTCTCCTTTATTGGCAAGAAGTGAGCAACCTTTGTAAGTCTGTCAATGACAACCCATACTGCATCATTCTCGTGAGGCGACCTAAGAAACCCTGTCACGAAATCCATCACGACGTCGTTCCACTTCCACTCAGGAATGGGTAACTGATGTAGAAGCCCTACTGGTCGCTGATACTCTTCCTTCACCTACTGAAAAGTGGAAAACCTCATGACGAAACCAGCAACATCCCTCTTCATACCTGGCCACCAACACTGGTGGTGTAGATCATGATACATCTTGGTGACACAAGGATGAAGTTCCCAAACTGAGGAATGAAAATCCCACATCATCTCCTCACGTATATCTACTGGAACCCACACGCATCCCTAGAAACACAAGATCTCATCCTCGCCTATAGTCCATCTAGGAATAGGGTCCTCTCCTGACACACTTTCCCATAGTATTAGGCCTTCATAATCTGATAGCTGCCTCATTCGTACTCGATCAAGAAGGGCAGAGGTAATAGCTACATAAGAAATAAAGGTCTACCCTTGTCTATCATGAACCTCCAAATTCACCTCTAAGAACAGATCCATAAGCTTTCACTCAATAATGGCCTCCTAAACTATCTATATCTGAGTCCTCCTGCTCAACGCATCATCCACCACATTGCCTTTCCTAGGCGTGTAGGCAAACTCAAAGTCAAAAGACTGGAGGTACTCAACCCACCTTCTCTGTCTCAAATTCAGATCACGCTGAGTGAAGATGTACTTGAAACTCTTATGGTTGGTGAAAACCACAAAATGATCTCTCAGAAGGTAATGTATCCAATAGTGTAATGCATGAACAATAGCTGCCAACTCCAGATCATGCGTTGGGTAATTCCTCTTGTGTGGCCTCAACTGTCGAGACCCGTACGCAACGACTCCATATCCCTGCATAAGCACAGCTCATAGCTCGATACCTGAAGCATTGCAATAAATAGTATAGCTCTTGACCGTCTCTGGAAATACTAGTATCAGTGCTGAATTCAACCTCTCTTTCAGCTCCTAAAAGGCTGACTCACAAGAATCTGACCATAAGAACTTTTCACCCTTCTTAGTTAGACTTGTCAGCAGTGCTGCTAAGCATGAAAAGTCCTGAATGAAACATCTATAGTATCCATACATCCCTAGAAAGCTACGCAACTCAAATAAGTTCTTTGGATACTCCCAGGAAACTACTGCTTTCACTTTCTCTGGGTCTACTGACACTCCTGTCTCTGAGATAACATGACCCAAGAAGTGAATCTGATCCATCCAAAAGTGACATTTTGAGAGCTTAGTAAATAACTGATGCTCTCTCAGTGTACTTGAAATGATCTCAAGATGGGTAGCATGGTCATGTCAAGTGTGATAGTACACCAAGATATCATCCACGAAGACCACCACGAAGGAATCCAAGTATGGATGGAACACTCAGTTCATCAGTTCCATGAAAACTGTCGGCGCATTCATGAGACTGAACGACATAACCATATACTCGTATAGACCATACCTACTTTGGAAAAATGTAAGGGTTATATCTAATGTTCTAATGTGCAATTGATGGTAACGGGACCTCAAGTCAATCTTTGAGAAAACCTAGGATCCTTGAAGTTGATCAAAGAGATCATCAATCCTTGGAAAGGGGTATCGGTTCTTGACCATCAACTGGTTCAACTTCTGATAATCCACGCAAATCCTGAGAGTACCATCTTCCTTCTTCACAAATAGGATAGCTGAACCCCAAGGATAAGTACTAGGTCGGATGAAACCCTTCACCTACAACTCCTCCAACCACTTCTTGAGCTCATGTAACTCTGGTGTAGCCATCCTATAAGGAGGAATGGATAACAGTGTCGCTCCAAGCACAAGCTCAATAGAAAAGTCTACCTCACGCTCTGGAGGCAAACCTGAAAAGTCCTCTGTAAATACATCTCTGAAATGATCCACCACTGGAGGAAATTCTAACTGTGAAGTCCCCTAATCATCCAGATATATACTAGAAATATAGTCTATAACTCCTCCCAACCCATGATTCTCTAGACCCTCTCTGCTTTCTTGGACATTCCACTCACCCTTATGAATAAAATATCTTCCCTCTAGTGATATGAAACTCACCCTTCAGCAATAACAATCAACGACTACCTGGAAGGGAACTAGCCTATCTATTCCAAGAATGACATCATAGCCTGTCATCTCTAGGACATAGATATCCCATAAGAAGTGACACCCACTAACCTCTAGAGGTCACTCCTTGCACTGACGTACACTAGTCGTCCTAGTCCCTAACAGAGTGTCTAACGTCAAGATATCAGCAGAGGAAAAGATACAGAGCCTGAGGCTCTCCACAATAGTAACAGATATAAAGCTATGGGAAGCCCCTATATCAAAAAGAGCTAAAGATAAAACTGAGTAAACTAGGATCGTACCTCGAACTGTAGAAGGTATGTGATCCTGCTCCTACTGGGTCTGCTCCACTGCAAAGATCTGGCCTGCTCCATAGCCCTGTGACCCTGCCTGACCACTCTGAGCTGATCCACTCTATTTCTGCTGAAAGACTGGAAACTAACCGCCACGGACATGGACTCCACCTTAGCATGAATGGTCGAAATAACTCCAGTTCCCTGACTGGTGAGAAAATAGTGGTGTTGCTCCCGAACGCGGAGTCATAGAAGAACTCTTGTAACTAGCTGCTGGTGAGAAGATCTGACAGAAGCACTGAAGATGACCCATCTTTCCACAAGATCAACACTCCATTGGGTCTCTCTAGCACTATGGCCTCATATGTTCATCCCTTCCACACTAGTATCATACCACCTGGCTACCTGAAGGGGTCTCTCGCCTCCTTGGATCACCGCGCAAAGACTCCCTACGGCGCTTTCTACTATCAGTAGGAGGGATGATAACTCTAGATGCCAAGCCGCCCTATCTCACAACTCTGGAATCCCTCATATTTCACTCTGTGATCTATGCCTGGTTGATGATATAAGTGATAGAAGTCAACTAGAAGATGTTCACATATGATTGGATGTCATGCCTCAGACCATCCTCAAACTTCCTTTCCATGAATAACTGATCACCTCCTAAAATAGGCATAAAGCACTATATCTCAGTAAAGTGGGAGGAATACTCCATAACAGAAAGAGTACCCTGCTCCAGACTCATAAACTCTTAGGCTCGATCATCCCTCAAGGTATCTGTATAGAAGTATTCATAGAAGATGCGCTGAAACTCCTCCCACACCATAACCTGCCGGTGTCCCGCCTGTGAGATCACATCACACCACCTCTTAGTGGAGTCCCGAAGCATATAGGTAGCGAGCTTTACCCTCCTCTCTGGAGGAATATCCAAATGCTCAATGATCATCATCATCTCTTCTAGGCATGACTCTACAGCCTGAGGTCCTCCTTCCCCAAAGAAAGTGGGAGGATGCTGCTTCTGGAAAACCCGTGTCAAATTAGCCATTGATGGAGCAGGAGGTGGTGCCCCTGAAAGGTTTGCATCATCCTCATAAATCCTTACTTGAACTATGCATCAGTACAGGTATTAGGTATAACTACTGGTTCCAAGACCGGCACAACAGGAGGATCTACAGGAAGTCCCAAATCATCCATGTTCGGTGTCTGATCACTGCCTGGCAACTGGTGTACAACCAGAGGACATCTTGGTGGCATGACTCTACAAGGTCAAATGCACACCTTAGAATAATATTATCAAGGACTAAAAAATAGAATCATAATAAGGGAATAGGAGGAATAAAGCATTCAAGTTTTACAAAACATGACTACACAGCATGTACAATTCATACATGGCGTGTTCCCTTAAGTCATTTACATGTGTGTGTACTCCTGCCTAAACTAGTCGTGTAACACCCCAGAAACATGTCATGTTATCTTAACACACGGCGTGTACTTGAATCCTCTTCCCCTGCCCGAGTCCTTCTACACGGTTAATCCACACGGCACTCCTAAGACAAGACTACACGGCGTGTCCGAGGCAAACACGGTGTGTACTAGACAAGATTCAATGGGCCCGTGTTTTTAGTGACATGGCCTGACACATGGCTCACACTACACGGTGTGTTCCATAAGTACAAAACATGCATGTGAAAGGATAACACTGACCCGTGTTGTTCGTGACACGGTCGGGTACCTGGGTTATACTACACAGCATGTTCAATCCTATCATGGCGTGTATATCTTAACATTTATCCACCTGTGTTGTTCGTTACACGGGCGGACACAGGTTCAACACCACATGGCGTGTTTGACGGATAAATGGCATGTTCCCACCAGACTCTCTCCATCTCGTGTCTCTGCCCCCATGGTCGATGACACGATTAGAGACTACACGGTGTGTACATAAATTACACAGTGTGTACTTAAGAAAAATAGTTTCTTCCCGAACAGAAGAACACATGGTGTGTAGTCAAAAATACACGGCGTGTATTCTGGGTTTTTCTAGATAGTAAGCCTCAAAAACTACACCGGAACCTAGAAAACACGAAAACAAACACTGAAAGTACCAAATTCTGATCCGTGGGGGCCCATAATCCCTGCGAATCAAATCTTGGAATATAATACATGTTATAACGAGGAAAACAAGGCAATGATACACCAATTTCCAGTCCATGAGAGCCCATAACACCTCAAGAACCCAAGATCGGCGTTCATTCAAACAAAAACTTACACAAACAACACCCTATCAAATAGCAGGTGTTTTTATCAAGGCATCAATCACAACAGCATGCATATTCTACACAACATTTATCATAACAACATGCAATTTCTAATGCATCATAGATGGCATGGCAAGAATGCATGACATTTGATCTCTATCAAGTTCCTATATGATGCATGAGATGTCATACCCTCATCTCATCGGGTTGCAACAAAAATAGAACCTCAATAATATCAATGGTAATAGCATAAAACATGTGAGCCACCTAACGGTGAAATCAAATCAACTGTAAAATGAAAAAATCAGAAAAATTGCAATAATTGAGGTAAATTAGCTTTTACCTGTACATGGTTTAGCTACTCCTGGGCACATCTCATTACTAATTACCTATTTTGTCTTATCCCTAGCTATAGGATCCAAAAAATAAGTCAAGAAGAAAAGAAACCATCTGATACCACTTTGTAACATCCCGGTTCTGGAAGCCACCCAGAGGAACCCTGTACCCGGTTAGTCACATGGCCTCAAGCGCATTTCACCGAATGCCAGAGGCTTCCGACTAGCAGTGAGGGCCTTGGGTGTGATAATGGGGAAACTATGCCCTTATTGGTAGAGTACATAGAGAAAGTAAACAGATATACAATAGCGGAAGAAGTAATAATATCAAACAACAGTAACAGCGAAAGAATGATAAAGAAACAACTAGATCATATATATATATATAATGATGCATGATACATATATATCTAGGAAAGCAGCCAAACAAGTCACAATGTTGAATAAAGTACTAAACCAAAGTACAAAAGGAAAAGATATAAGCAACTACTCAGCATCGCAAGCCTCATCTTGGTCTCATGCTCTCTAGCTCCAATGAAATCAAGTACCTGAGGTAGAAGGGTGATTTCTATTATCTATATCTGTAACAATATAATCTATTTGGGCCCAAAAGCATGGCCCAAATAGGGTGTGAGACAAATCCCAGTAGGAAACCACCACAAGATCTGTGCCTAACAATCAGTGAGTATATAGAAGATAAAATTACAGGAAACAATAAAAATAAAGGTACACAACAATAAACAATCCACAATCTCAATATCAAGTAACAACTAAACAAGTAGGAAAACACAGTCGGTAACCCTCTGGGAAGCACACTTAGTCTAACCCCTCTGGTCCTAACTAACAAGTACAATTAACCCTTTGGGAAGAACGCACAATCTCACCACTCTGGTTTAGCTAAAGTATAGACTCTCTAAGGAATCACTCACCATCAATTCCCCCTATAGTCTCATATCAGTACTAAAGGAGCTCTAGGGAAGCACTTATGTCACATTCCCTCTGTGGCCCACATCGAGGAACTACAGACTCTTTGAGGAAGCACTCAATGTCAATTCCCCCTGTGGTCTCGCATCATAATATTATAAAAGACACTCTGGAGAAGCCCTTACGTCCATTTTCCCTATGGTCTACTACACTAGGTTATCATGGCCCTATGTAAATCAACAAGTATAACATCATGTATCGGCCAAAGTAAACCTAAAGAACTACTTGGCTAGAATTTTATAGTATATCAGCATGTTAGAACAATAGTCACACCATCCTACAATACTAGGCATGGGAAAGTAAATAGCCACCTAATAGGCGACTAGACCCTAAGGTCAAAATAGGAAAAACATTCATGGTAAACACATCCAAATCATAGTAATGCACCCTATTCATAATCAAATATCATCTAATCCAGAATACAAGCATAGAAGACACAAATTAGGGCTAAAGCGGTAAACGTGCAATACCCCGTTCATGGGTATTGGAAAAATTCGCACATAAGACTCAAATATTGTTAACAGAAAGGAAAAAAAACCTACCTCAGCATTGGGAGATCAATATACGTGAACCATGAGGCTTGAATCGCCTTAGAACGTCGTAGATCTATGAAAATGTATAAAACGTTCAACCCATGATAACTCACGAAAGAGGATAAAACAAGGGATGGTGTTCTAGGAGAAGAGAGAACTCATTGATGTGATTCCAATGCGACTGTCAGTGTTTTATTTAGAGGAAGGACGCTCAACTGGGAGCTCGTCAAAGATCTGTGGCTACTCGGTGCTCTCGGATGAACTAGGTTGATAAGGAGACGGTTTTGTCCGTCAGACATGACCCTGGTGCATTTAATGAAAAAAACAAAATACACAGTGTGTACTTTTGAAGTACATGGCGTGTACTCTCCATTTCTATACTCTGATTTAGGCATCCTCCATGTCACCACACGTGGTTGTGTTCAAGGCCACTACACGGCCAGCACACAGCTACCCGCGGGAACCGAGTACACAACGTGTACTCATAAATTACACGGCGTGTACTTCAAAAATTTCTAGAAACTCCTATTTTCTCAAAAACTTCAGGAAAAAGAAAAACATACCTAAAAATAAGATCTGGGTTCTTACACCAGTCTAGGTGGAGGTGAAGCAACAGGAGCTGGCTCTGGGGGTGGATCTACTGAAGTTGATGGAGGCCCGCTGGATGAAGCAGTCGATGTGGGGCCAGCAGCTACTAAAGGGGGTATAGGAAGTGCGGTAGCCGATGGAGAAGAAATGATGGGGACCGGAGGCTCGGTATGGGGTGATGGAGTCGCAGCTCTACTAGAACCAGCGTCGACTGAGGGAGTGAGGGGTGGAATGAAGTCCAATGGAGGGAGCTCGTATACCAGAGTATCTGGGTCTGGTTGCATCGTAGGTCGGAGTTGTATCCAACGGTAAATGGGCCTCTCGCCCTCAGTGGCAGAGGCAGGCCGCTTCCCATGAGAAGGATCTTAATCTAACATAACCTGAAAGAGAAAGAAAAACCAAACAAAATAAAAAATTAAATAAAAGAAAACAAAGAAAATATGAGAAAACTGAAGAAAAAAAGTACACAATGTGTACATCCATAGGAGACGGCGTGTAGTGAAACCTGAGTAGCATCCCGTGTTCTCTAAATAAACACGCCGAGGGAGCAGAAGATAGACTAAGAAAGGGTAAATGACGTGTACTGAACATACACGTTGTTTTCATGCAAAGTGGACATGGTCGTGTATTAGTAAAGATACATCCACGTTGTTAACAGTTCTAATAATAAAGAACACACCGTGTATAGAGAAGACATGGCCTATGTGTTACCAGATGAACATGGCCGTGTGGGGGGGGCTAGACACGGGCTGGCTGAAGGAAATGGTAGACAGAGCATGTACTGAACACACACACTGTGTTGATGAAAATGGTGTGTGAGGTCATGTGCAAAGGATACTCAGGCACGATGGGGAAAGGTACACGGTGTGTACCAAACATACACATCATGTATATTCAAATTTTGAAGCATTTTGT
This sequence comes from Viscum album, assembly GCA_963277665.1. NCBI lineage: Eukaryota > Viridiplantae > Streptophyta > Magnoliopsida > Santalales > Viscaceae > Viscum > Viscum album. Next base: position 1,144,598,623 of record OY728121.1, on the reverse strand, counting down.
GTGTGGACATGTACAAAAGTACACGATGTGTGTTCTTCATTTCGTGGCCATGTACTGTGGAATCCGAATGGTTAGTTAATCCTAAAATCACCCTAAATTCTTCTAATAACTTGAAAAATTGGGTGTAGAAGGGCGTATCTGGACCGAGGATCGCAATGCAAGAGAAATCAGAACCTGAAATGAACAAAATTTACAGATTTGATCTTAAGGGGGTCGGGTGTTGTATGGGGGAAGAAAACGGGAAGGAGGGAGGCTCTGCATGACATGGCCTGAAGCTGGGTGGCCACGGCTTAAATAGCCAAGGTACACGGTGTGTACATCTAGACTACATGTCGTGTATCTCAAAAAATATTATAGTAATATATATATATATAGTTATTATAATAAACTATATAATAATTAATATTAATAATTAAAAATAATAAAAATGGATATATATATATATATATATATAATTTAAAAACAATTAAAACTATACATGTAATGTAGTGGGAAAATACACGGCATGTGTTTTAAAAGTGGAAAAACAGAAGTACAACCTTTGGTCTAGTGCTTGAGTCATGGTTTGAACCGGCGATCGGCCATTCCGAACAGAAGCCTTCAACCACTGGAGCGAAGGTTATAATGCTTCCCATATTTATCATTTATATATATTTAATGTATACGGCCTACACTACATGGGAAGAATAAAATTCATAGTGTGTGGTTTTTAATTATACAAGAAGGGGATGAAGTAGGGAGATTATCCAAGTTCGAACCCGAGTCTTTTGGACCCAGGGATGAGACTTTTCCAATCTTCCAACTTCACCTACATGAATTACTTTATATGGAAAAGTTTTTTTCAGTTTTAGAAAGAAAATAGGGCGCACATGACGTATATTGAAAGACACGTCGTGTGGTTTTATTAAAAGGGTAAATGATGGAAATGGGGCAGTTGTCCGAATTTGAACCCAGGTCTTTTGGAGCTGGGTTATGATCTTGGCCAACTGATCCATCCCCACCATGGGTTTTATTATAAGAAAATATATATGTGTGTGTGTGTATTTTTGTGTGTGTGTGTGTGAAAAACCACCAAACACGTCGTGTAAGAAAATATAAAAAGGATGAACCTCGTGTCGAAGGTAGGCCGGGAGTATTCAAACCGGGGAGGTCTCAGATAAACTCTAGTGACCTTACCATCGGAACTGGCATCATCCCTATTTATGACTTTGTTAATCTATATATTTATAATATCTAGAAAAATTAAAAGGAAAAAAGTACACGTCGTGTGTATAGGTGGTACATGGCGTGTATCCTCTAGGTGCCTCCCAGGAAGTGCCTTTGTTTTAGGTCGTTGGCTCGACCTACTTACCTCATTTACCTGAGATCTATGGTGGATAATGGTCCTAATAGTAGCTGCCCTGGCCTTCTAGGAATTGTAGGTTCTATGGATCTTCTTCAACTAGAATTTCCGGAATGATAAAGTTGTCAAAAATAAAAGAACATACCAGATCATCCACTAAGAGATCATCTATGGTAGTTATTGCATAACATCCCTCATGATCAGGCGATGATGCATGTTTGACATCCTTGAGGACATTGTAGGAGACTCTCTCGTCTCCTACCTAGAAAATAAACTCCCCTTGGTGTATGTCAATGATTGCCTTCCCAGTTTCCAAGAAAGGTCTTCCAAGTATGAGAGGTGCCTTCTGGTCATCCTCCATGTCGAGGATGATGAAATAAGCGGGGAAGATAAGCCTACCCACTTTGACGAGCATATCCTCTAGTAGTCCCTTAGAATGTTTGATGGATCGATCAGCAAGTTGAAGGGATACTCAGGTAGGCTTCAAATCATTGATCCCTAGATTCTTGAAAACTCCAAGGGGCATGAGGTTCATGATAGCCCCTAAGTCGCAGAGGGAATTCCCAAACTAGAATGGTCCAATGGTATAGGGAATAGTGAAACTACCTGGATCCTGGAGATTGGAAGGAATTGAGTGTTAGACGACTGCAGAACACTCCTTGGTTAGGGAAATGATGCCCATATCCTCCATCTTTCTTCTGTTGGAGAGTATTTCCTTCATGAATTTGGTATAAGTGGGAATCTGCATCAGTGCCTCTGCAAATGGAATATCTATGTGTAGCTTTTTGAACACGTACATAAATTTTCTGAACTGGTGGTCCAGCTTTCTTTGTTTCAATATCTTTGGGAAGGGTATGTAAGGTTCAAAGGATTTGACAAACTCCTTCCCTTTATTCTATGAAGCCTCCTTCTATGGGGTTTTGGATGAGGAGGGGTCAGTGATAGTACCTTCTTCATCAACAGGGGGTGTGGATGCACCTGGCTATGCTGGTTGGTTATAATGGATCTCTTTTCCACTCTGAAGCATAACAACATGGGCCTCCTCCCTCGGGTTCTTCTCGGTGTTTCCCGGTAGAGTACCTGGTTTCCTTCCCGAGAGTTGGTTTTCCAATTGGCCAATCTGGTTCTCTATGCCTCTAATTGAAGACTCCTGATTTTGGAACCTGGTCTTAGTAGTAGATATGAATTTGGTCATGATATCCTCTAACCTTGAGGTGTACTCCTGCTGAGGTGGTTATTGAGCTGGTGGATGTGGTGTCTTTCATGGCTATTTTGGGCGAGGGTTCTGATACCCTTGTTGTTGATAAGGGCCATGTTGGGGCTGTTTCTGCCTCTGGTATTGGTTCTGATAGGGAGGCTGGTTGTAGTTGGGCGATTACTGGGGTGGAGGATTCTGCTGTTGTTAGCCCCAGCCTATATTTTGTTGATCATGTCATTCCAGGTTCTGCTACTACTGGTACTGGTTCGGACCTCGATTTTGTGTAACATAACTTACCACACTTGTCGATGGGCCTCCAGCAGAACCTGGGCATTCTCCCATTATGTGGTTATCACCACATTCACTAAACACTAGATGATTTTCCGAATGTACTTGGGACGTGACCTTTATATTGAGTGCATTGATATTCTTGGACATAGTTTCCAACTGGGCAGCTATCATTATAGTGGCATCAATGTTATGCATACCTCGTTTCTGTGTGCCCCGCTCAGAATTCCACTGGAAGCTATTGGCAGAAATTTCTTCTAGTAGTTCGAAGAGTTCTTCGGGGGACTTTCTCATTACCATACCTCTAGCAACGACATCTACCACGGACTTGGTATTAGTCTTCAGACCTCCATAGAAGGTTTTTACTTGCATCCAAAGTGGAAGTCTATGGTGTGGGAATTTGAAAAACATCTCCTTGAAGCTCTCCCATGATTCGTATAATGATTCTGCGTCATGATGCTAGAAGTTGTGGATCTCGTTCTGTAGTGTCACCGTCTTCGAGGGTGGGAAATATTTGGACAGGAACACTGGGGCTAGCTCCTCCCAGGTGAGTATGGATCGTTGTGATAATCCTTTAATCGAGTCTTTCGCCTTATCCCTTATAGATAAGGGGAAAGGGAGAAGATAGATGGAATCAGTGGACACTCCGTGGTAGTGGAACGTGTTGCAGACCTCTAGAAAAATAGAGATATGGACATTGGGATCCTCGTTGGGCAGGCCGCCGAATTGAACAGTGTTCTGGATTAGCTGCATGATAGCAGGCTTGATCTTGAAGTGTTGGTCCTGCAGTGGTGGACAGATGATGCCCGTATCATCTCCATGGATTGATGGCAAGCCATACTCCATAATATTACGGCATGGAGGTGGGTGCTAAGGAATGGGAACTGGCATGTATTATTGGTTCTGAGGAGCGTAGAATGGCCCCTGGCCTTGGTTGAAATATGGTATCTACTCTGGTTGAAATTGTTGGAGCTGCTAAGGGTTCTGGTTTTCATCCAGTCTTAACTGTTGTCTAGCTCCTTGGACAGAAGTTAGATTGCCTTCCTCGTTCTATGCCAGTGGAGTGGTTTGGTTGTGTTCGGCCATTAGTTCTCATTGGAACCTCAAAAACGTATGTTTGGTCTCCAGGTCAGTTGGGAAAAACCCTGATGACTTAGTGTTCTTGGAACATGTGTGGTGGTCGCTCATACACCTAAAGGCCTGCACAAAATAAAACAAAACACCAAGCGTAAATGAGGAAAAAGAAAGATAAACATAAATGAGAATAGAAAGGAAATTTTTGTGAATTTATGATTTTTATTTTCACTAAAATTTTATACAAAGTTAATTAAAACAAGAATAAAATTAACTCTAAGTTCCCCAGAAACGATGCCAAAATTTGGAGAGTCATTTCACTAAAGGTATATTATCGGTGTCCCAAATTATTTTTACCCTAATAAGTATAGCACCAGTAAGGGGTCAATCCATAGGGAAAATGAGTTATTTTTATCTTGTTTAACTTAGTTTGTATTTTTGTTTTAATGATGTTTTCTGAATTTAGAGTCGATTATTATTGTTTGGATAAAAAGAACAATTGGTTCTAAGTTTATTTTAACAAATTTCTTAATAGAATAAAAGTAAAATACAAGAAAATTGATTTTTATATAGATAAACAAAGACGTGCATTGGGGTTATGGGTTAATGAGAAGTTGTTTATTAAATCAAATTGCTTATGAGGTTGTGTTGTTCATGATAACCCAAAACTCTGGGTTTAATTTGTAATAATGTTTCCTTGGTCTGGTAAACTTTATATTTAGAGATGAAGTAACTAAATCCTTGGTTCGGTAGTTAGTATTTAACAGATCATTATTTTTCTTAGTCCATTTTGAGTCAACGAATACTTCCAATGGTCATGAAATTATTCATCGGTATTCTTCTTTTGAATCCCTGAAAATTCTACCCTTGGTCTGGTACAGAATTTCCAGTGATAAGATGAAATTATTTAAGAAGAATAAGAAGAGGTTAGTAAAACAAACACATTCATGGAAACTTAATTCAAATTAAAACTCATCATTTCCCATAACCCCAACACACTGGGTGTTTAGTTACACATGGTGGTAAAGATAAACACAAGACTCTTAATACATGATGTGATCATACTTGAAACTTTGAGGTGGAAATGATTCTTCGGTAGATGGTGGAATAATGGTAGTATGATGGCAGAGAGTCTCTTCTTCATAACTTCAACCCTTTTCTCCACACAACACTACAACACCCTCTCTCCCTTTGGTCTAGAGGCCAGGGAGTCCTTTTATAGAAAAAATAAGTACATGGCGTGTGGACAAAGTACACACCATGTACTTTTTTCAACGTGGTTTTGCCTTTGTTTTCTCCATTGGTGGGTGGCCTAACACGCCATATTTGACTTGGAACATGGCGCCGCCTGGAAGGTAAATGTACATAGCGTGTAGTGCCTCCATAAACGGTGTGTAGTCTCATTTTTCGGCCACCAAATGCTTCTAGAAATGTATACACGGCATGCATTAGTGGAACATGGTGTGTCCCCTTTAGCCGACCACATGGGCGTGTAGAATCTTCTCATCCACCAACGGCTTTTAGAATGGTATACACGGCGTGTATAGTGGGGACACAGCATGTACCGGCTTCTAGTTACTTAGGCATGTACTTGTCCTGGTCAACCCATGTCTGAACTTGAATGTACACGGTGTGTATATAAGTACACACTGTGTAGTTGTAAATTTTTGCTCAGTTCTTCCCCGTTTTGTGTATCTGGCCATAAACCTCCTAGAAATGAACAATATCACCAAAATCAAAGTATTTTTTCCCTAAGTAGTAGGTAATTGCTGAAAACTTTTTCTTATTTTTCAATAAAGTATGAAAATGTATACACAAATTGGGTGCATCAATCATCTTCCCACGCCAGCTTGATGAATCAAACTTGCCTCTGTATCTCTTCAAGAATCTTCAACAGCCTATGGTAAGGTCCATTGGCCTTTCTCAATAAATCTGATCACTTTTCTAATCAGTGCTATGTTCATCAATACTCTGGAAATTTTTTCTTCTTCTGATGAAGACCCGACCTCACTTAGATGTGTTCAAGTGATGCACACTACTTCTTCAGGAATCTTAATATCCAAGAATGATCTTTCACTATGTTAGCTCCATCTATCTTATTGAATCCTCAAACACTGTATACTCAGATAAAATATCTTCTTTAACACTGTCTAGCTTCAGTCTCAATACTCATTCACTTTATGCATGGATTTTATGGCATCCAAACTTCTTGTTTTTGGATATCTAAATTAATTATGATTCATTAATGAGTTTCATGGAATTGATTCTTCTTTTTTACACATGTGCACTCACAATCTTGATTCTTCCTTTTAAGTTTCTTCACATGTGCATGTTCATGCATGCATGTATATATGCATGCATGTATGCATGCATGCATGTATGCATGTATGCATGTATGCATGCACAATCTCTTAATTCTCTCTTGCTTGTGTTAAAACCCCACTAGGTATAACCTTTTTAGCACACGCTCTTTCTCTTTCTTTTCCTCACTTAATATTACACACACTTTCTTGTCTTTGGTTCTTTTCACACACACACACTTATTATTTAGTTTAGGTTCAATATAAGTGTGTGTTTCTTCACACTCGAATGGGTAAGTTCTTAGTGTGTGATATTATTCTTTCTTCTTCCCTCTTCACATGTGCACACATACTTTGTTCTTATTTTTTCTTTGCATTCACATTAACTCCACCATGCATGAACCCTTCTTCTTCTCTCTTCTTTCACACAAAACCTGAATGGGTATATGAATGGTGTGTGTGTGAGTTTTCTTTCTTCTTCAAGTAAAGCACACACAACCTGAATGGGTATGAGGGTGGTTTATGTGTGGGTTTTTCTTCTCAAGAGGGTACCTCTTCTTCTCCAAGAGCAGTGTATGTGTACATTTTCCCTTTATGAACTCTACTTTTCTTTTCTTTGTGAAACCAAGGTTTCACGAGTTATTCTTCTTCGTACAAACCGTAGGTCACATGGGGTCTTCTTCTTCATGCAAGGAGTGCACATGGTTCGCCTTCACAGAACCAAGAAGATTCTTGGTTCCTATCTTCGTAGAGTACTAAAAGGGTTCAATTGAACCTATTGTGTACTAGTGGGATACTTATCATGAAGACACGCATGGTTTCGAAAGAACCCATCGCATGCTCACAGATTTCTTCCTTTTCCCAGAGGTTGCAGATTCTTTTACAAACCAAGGTGGTTCGTGGTTCTCCTTCACGCAAGGGATGCATGGTACCTTTTCTTCACATAGAAAGGATGCACGGAAACCCCTTACTTTTGAGAACTAGATGGGTTCGCGTTGACTCTATTTCTTCAGAAAAATAGGAGAAACTTTTTCTAGGAATGGCAGAAACATTTTTCGATTCGGTACCTCTCATTTTATAGGCGAGGTTTTGCGTTCATATCTGTAGGGTTCAAGGATTTGAAAGCTCGAGATATACTCCATTTAAAACTTTCAAACCACGGGTCAATATATGTCAATTCTTTAAGTTTGTTTCCATTCAATGAGGCTCTTTCTTTATCAGTTTTAACATCACATACATGTGTTTAAAACTCATGAAACCTTAAATCATGAATGCCTGAGGTCCATGACGTGGACTCACACATTTGGTTGCTCCGGCCACGTGCGATATTCTTCATTTGTTTCACACATGCAAACGTAGTTTCATGCATGGTATTGTGTTTCTCATATGATCATTATGCATAGAGGTTCGAGCTTCAATGGTGGCTGGAGTTTGATCAAGGAGGCCCAAAAGTGGCGACATCATACTAGTTGGTGTCAGGTGGTTAGAGGTTAATGATGACATGGTGAAGGAGATCAGATGGTGTTGGTTTAAAATGGTGAGATGTGGGATAAGATGAGTTGAAGTGATTAGAATCTTAGATCTAGATTGAGATGTGCAGCTGAGATCTCATGTGAGATTAGATGGATAGCAGGGATTGCTTCCATGGGTTAAAATGTTGTCTCAAGTTGAAACCAACACACGGGATGCGGATTCTTTATAATACAAAGTGTGGAAACCTTGGATCAGAATTCTCTTCCCCCTCTCCCGATTCCACCCTGTACTAGTGTTCTACGGGCACACTTTTTCACCCAACTTTGCTCCTTCAAGCATTCTTCAAGCACTAACTATGCATACCTCGGGGCTTATACATGGCCCCATGCGACTCTTTTGGGCTGGCTTTGAGGCCTTACCTTTGGACGTGGTAGACTCTTAGGTCTCACATATTCCTTGGGTGAGGTCTTCAGATTGCCTTCTCCATTCAAATCTCATGATTGGTTCCTTTCTCATTCTTCATCTTTAAACATCATCCTTATTTTCATTTTGGAATAAAAAATCCAAGATCTTCAATATTCCTCCTTTGATTCAATAATATATGATGCATGGAACTCTTCTTCACCATATGCATTAAAGCATAATGCATGGAATAATTGTTGTGGGTGATGTGTTTTCTTTTAAACACATGTCTTCTTCTTTGAGGACCATCACAAACAATCATCTGATTTAATTCACAACCTTAATCCAATTAGAAGTCATTGAATGGATCTTCCACTTTCATCATACAATAGAGTATTTCATGAGTTTTTTCAAATGTTGTAACAATGTGTCATTCTTTGACACATGATGTAGAACTTAATATTAGTTCTAAAATTGTCTAAATTTGTTCATCAACTTCATGAGATTTATACCAATGAGATATTCACATCTCATTGATCATCATTTCCAACAAACAAATATTGATAGTACTTGTCAACTAATACAATTAAAAATCAAAGTGGTATTTTCCCTGAGTTAACAACATCACTTTAAGCATCACCACTTCAATAATAACCTTTCCATACACATATTGACAAATTATTGATAAAAAATGAAACACTATTTTCAATCCTATTGGTTATAGCTACCTCATAGTTATTGGTTCATTCATGATGTCTTCCACATATCTCAGTTGTGTTGATATCACTCAGACCTATCTCACATTCTAAATCCTGAGGAGGTGGAGTTACAGGTTGATGCATCCTTTGAGGAGAATCATATTCATATTGTTGATAGAAGCATGAAGGTTCTTTGAGTTTGGTCAGTTCCTATAGTATAGGTGCTATGTAATCATGTAATTTTATAGGATGATACTTGGGAGTACATGCTCAGTGGCTAGATTTTTTCTCTAACAGTTCTTGACCACCCTTGAGAGGGAAATTCAGGGATGAATTTCATTAGGGGGAAGATTGTAATATCCTGAGTTTTCTTATGAGGTATGGATATCTTTAATTCAATTTTAAAAGCTTGTTTATGACCTAATGTGAATATCTTTTGAGGTTATGAGGCTATCAAGGGTTCTGAGGCTTGTTCAGATCCCAGAATCCAACTTTTAGAGAAAAATAGCTGGGTTGAATGGTTAGGAGTAATCGTCAGACACAAGACACATGGTTTGATGAAACCATGCGGGGATGGATAGAGGGCTCTAGGAGCCACATTTTTTGTGGAAACTATATAGAAGGAGGTGAAAACTCATGCGAGGGCCTCTATATTTTTTTACATTGGGCTGAGACATGGTTTTCACATGGTTTGGAAAACCATGTGCACTAATCATGAAAGGTTCCCCTCCTTATAGTGATGAGTGCATGGTTTGGACAACCATGCGACCAAACCATACAGCCTAGTATTTTGAGGAAAATTAACCTTTTTCCATTAAAATTTTTATAAGCAAAATATAATTCACTTCTCCTCTTATGGACAACAACCTAAGCTTGAGAGCTCCTCCGTGAAGCCAATTTCTAGGCTTAGCTACCGTTTCTCTATCCAAGCTTGGAATCGAGAGTTGATCAACTCATTGGATCCACACTGGTAAGTAATAAAATCTTATTCAGTCTTTCTTAATTTTCTATGGTATCATCTATTCTATTTAGGTGCAAGATAATGTGCCCTATTTTCAGGTTCTTCATCTGTTCTTCCTTTTTCTTCTACTCTGAGTCAAATCAGAAGTTGATACTAGATGAGGTCTCTTATATGGACCTACGGTAGGTGGTATATAATTTTCCTAAGTGATTTGGTTTCTTATAGAGCTAGTTTCAATTGTTCAACCCACCATAATTTCTAACATCACCCTGAAAATGAATTTAATGGCTGAATTAAATGTAACAGAACATGTTAGGGATGCCCTTGAGTTCCTTTGAGTGTAGTTGGTGGTTGTTTTCCCCAACCTTGGGAACCTATGAGGTGTTCCCTTGCCTTTCCTTATTGAACCACCCAAGGGGTGTGTGAATGAGATTTCCTGGATAGTGGAAGCCCAATTAATAAATAAATTGAATAGGGTATGGTTTTCATTCATTTCCATGTGTTAACATGATGATTCTTGATTGAATAGATTAAATAGATTTATTAGCTATTATGGAAATGAGTGGGTAAAATCATGAAATTTGAATGACTGTGAGTTGTTATTTGAGTGGTCAAACTCATGGAATGTAATTTAATGATATTTTTTATATGAGTGGGTAAACTCATGGTATGAAATGGTAATTAAATTGAATGATGAATGGTTTCAAAGGATTACATGGGTGTGTTACACCATGGGTCATGATAGTAGTAGATAATTACTTAGACCATTATGCTCCTTAGACTTTGATTCCATGGTATTTCATAGGCCTTGTTACCCCTTAGATCCAGTTTTTTTTGGGCTTGCAGTGGACATGGTCGGTAGACATGATCCTCGGAACCTAGCTCAAGCCTAACTAAGTTTCCATCGAGATGCTACAGGGACTTGATGAGGATTCATTGGTTCTATAAATCATGGATTTAGCACAGAGGGGTCTGGAATTATTGATTATATGACTTAGTCATGGTAAATGATACACTTAGGGTTATATGGATCGGTCATGGTTGACATGTGATATAGGATATATGGCATGGAAATGGGTGATGTGACATATTGTGTATACATCATGTTCATGGTGTTTACTTCATTTTGTTTTACTGATGCCTTATTAGAGAATATTGACACTTGTTTTTCATGGAGCCTTATATGTTTGTATAGGATCACTTACTTGGTTACTTTTTCTTGGGAACTTTACTTGCAATATTGTCATACTAGTTATGTTATGTTATGCATTCTAATTTAGCTTACATTGCACAACCAAGAATTATTATAGACACATTGGGTGCTGACCTAGTAGTATTATATTTCACAACCTGTTCGGGCCACCATTGGGTACCCAGATATATTATTGGATGCAAGTAGGGACCAGGGAAAGTGCCCATAGTTTGATGCTTGACTTTGTGCCATGCTTAGGAGAAGGGGATCATGGGACCAAGATGAGGCTCGTGATTCTATCTGGAGATAGTATTTTTTATACTTTTTCACATTTTGATACATGTATTATACCATTTCTTGTATACCTATTTTGGATTCTTTGTAGACAATTAACATGACATGATCATCATTGTATATGATATTACTTTGGAATTGTTATATATAATTGTCCTTAATGTTTATCTATCGTTTTATTGATTTAATTCTTCTTTTGTTGATCTATATGATTTCTACCATTTTGTTACACTCTGATAAGAGGGTACAGTATCCCCATAGACACACCCTAGCCCTTTCTTATAGTTTGAAACCTCTGGAGTTTGGGGGGGAGATGTTCTTGAGGCCAAGTGACCCACCAGATCAGGGCACCAAATAGTGGAACCCTGGTCAGGATGCTACATATAGTCTTCATCCCATAGCTAATGTCCAAATTTTTCATCACTATGCCTAGTTAAAAAACAAACTTTATACTTAACCTCAAGATTCCCCCTATCCTTATCATCAACATAAATGTATTTCATGCTTCCAATGACTCTATGGTGGCCTCCTTCTTGTTATTTTCTAAATCATAGTCCCCAAAAAAAATTCCTACACAACTACTAATGTTGGAATTCTATTGACTATATATTCTACTATGTTGAAAAACTCAACCCAAATTATCTTGGATAATCCATAGTGGAACCACTTAATCCAATCATTATCTATCAACATTTGATTCATTCATTCTAAAAATCAATTCTGTTGTGAAGTTCTTTCTTCTTATAAAATTTCTAAAATTCATATTCATTTTAGTCACTGTCATTATTTTTATGTAGGAACTTATAATCCCATTCATGATCCCTTTCTTCCAAATAATTCCATTGAGTGAAAACCTAAAATACATCAAACGTGTACTTTATAAATTAAATAAAATAATTCTGATTAATATCATCAAGAAAGGTTAAAATTTATATGGAACTACTATGATATTTAATAGGTGAAGTTCTCCATACATAAAAATATATATATAATCTAGCTTATAGGCTTCCATCTATCTAAATTGAAGGAAACACTTCTCTACTTCACCATCACAAAGCTTACACATCTTATTATTTCTATGTGATCAGGATTCAATATTTCCTTTACTATTAGAACATTAATTTTATTCTCACTAATGTCACTAAGCATATAATTCCAAACATTTGGATCATCCAATGAAGAAATTTTGGCCAATTTAATTTTGTATGTTCTTCTGGTCAAATAAAGAATTCCATTTTTACACCTCTTACTACAACCAATGATCCTTGCGTAACTTCCCATTCACATAGAAAAAACCAAATAATCATTCTTTTTATTGCCTTGAATATGTAGTAAAACAATACATTAATATTTTATATAATGAAGGAATCAAGCGCACATCAATATGGCACACAATGTTTCTAGTATTACTCAAAGTGTGTGTTTTCAATATAAAAGTGTCATTTTAGTTTAAAATAAACATCACATTTTAAAAACTAGGAAAACAAGTTAGGATTATTTTCAAACATTATTAAAATGATCCTTATTTCATTTTTGATGTTTAGGAATCAACTTCATGTCAATCTGATACACAATGTGGTTGGTATGACTCAATGTGTAGGTTTTTACATTAAAAAAGTGTCATTTTACTCTAAAACATGTGTGATATAGCCAAAATAAATAAAAAAAACTTAGATTCTCTTGATAATTTATTAAAATGGTCTATAATTCATTTTATATCTATAGTAATTGATTGCATGTCAATATGAAACATGATGTGGTTGGTATGACTTAAAGTGTGTGTTTTCACATTAAAAGTGTAATTTTACTCTAAATCATTCATCATATAGATAAAACTAATTAAATGATATTATGTTTTCTTGAAACATTATTAAAATGATTCGTAGTTCATTTTTAGTGTGTAGCAATTGAACTCATATCAATTTGACCTATGATGTGGTCGGTATGACTCAAAGTGCATGTTTTCAATATAAAAGTGTCATTTTAGTTTAAAACACACATCACATTTTCAAAACCTAGAAAAAATTCATGGATTATTTTTAAAATTTATTAAAATGATCCATATTTTATTTGATATGTGTATGAATTGACCACACATAAATGAGATGCATAATGTGGTCAGTATGACTCAAAGTGTGTGTTTTCACACTAAAAGGTGTCATTTTACTCTAAATCACACGTCATATAGAAAAAAACAAAAAAAAAGATCATATTTTCTTGATACTTTAGAAAAAATCCAAAATTCATTTGTGATATGTATTAATCGACTTCACATCAATCCTACACACAATGTGCCTAGTAGGACTCATAGTGTGTGTTCACAATAAAAAAAATCATTTTAGTGTAAAACATGATTAACATTACCAAAACCAATAAATAAATCTATTATTATCTTGATACTTTATTAAAATGATCTATAATTAATTTTTCAAGTTTAGGAATCAACCTCAGGTCAACATGACACACAATGTGGTCAGTATGACTCAAAGTGCATGTTTTCCCAATAAAAGTGTAATTTTACTCTAAAACGCATGTCACGTATCCAAAAATAGGTAAAAGAGCTCATATTATCTTGGAATTTTTTTAAAATGAAACATAATTCATTTTTCATGTTTAGTAATCATTCACACATCAATCTTACACACTATGTGTTTGGTATGACTCAGAGTACCTATTTTCAATATAAAAGTTTCATTTTAGTTTAAAATGAAAATACATTGTGAAAACCGATCCAACAAGCTCAGATTATTTTCAAACATTAGAAAAATGATTCATAATTCATTTTTTAGGTGTAATAATCTATAGCATATCAATCCAATATATAATGCGGTTAGTATGACTCAAAGTGTGTGTTTTTACATTTGAAAAGTGTCATTTTACACTAAAACACATGTCACGTATCCGAAACAAAGAAAACGATCTTAGATTGTCTTGATAATTTTTTAAAATGATCCATAATTAATTTTTTACATGTATGAATTAACCTCACACCAATCTGACACACGATGTTCCTAGTAGGACTCCAAGTGCATGTTCATAATAAAAAATGTCTTCTTTGTCTAAAATGTGATTCACATAGCCAAAATTGAGAAAATAAGCTCACATTATTTTTATACATTGGTAAAATGGTCCATAATTATTTTTTGATATGTAGGAATTTATCACACATTAATGTGACACACAATGTGGTTGGTATGACTCAAAGTGTGTATTTTCAAATTAAAAATATTATTTTACTCTAAAAATGCATCACATAGCCAAAATAGAGGGAAAAATATCTTATTTTCTTAATAAATTAGAAAAAAAATCCATAATTCATTTTTGATGAGTAGGAATTGACCACGTGTTATTCCAACACATGATGTTGTTGGTATTACTCAAAGTGCATGTTGTCATACTCTAAAACACGCATCACCTACCTAAGACTGAGTAAACAAGCTCATATTTTCTCTATACTCTAGGAAAAAATTCCTAATTAATTTATGATGTGTAATAATCGACCACACATCAATCTGACACATGATGTTTCTAGTATGACTCAAAGTACATGCTTCCAATATAAAAGTGTCATTTTAGTTGAAAACACAAATCACATATCCAAAACCAAGAAAACGAGCTCTGATTATCTTGAATCATTACTGAAATGATACATATTTCATGTTTGGTGTTTAGGAATCGAACACAGTTCAATCAGACACACAATGTAACCTATATAACTCAAAGTGCATGTTTTTAATATAAGTGTGAACAAAATCCCCTAATAAAAGGTTTGAACCAATTTTAGATATAGTGTGCAAGATGTAATAACTAATAATATAATTAATCATATCTATAACTAAAAATAAAAAATAACTAATTAATATAATTTGTAAATAATAATATAATAAATAATATATTTAACAATTAATAATGTAATTAAAATATTAGTAATTAATGATATAATTATTAAAAACTATTTATGTAATTAAGATAATTAATAATTTATAATATCATTGATATATTAATAATTAATAGTATAATTTATCATATGTGGATTATATAAAAATAAAATTATAATTTTTTTATTTTTAGGTACTATTACTAAAATAAACATTGATTTTATTGTAGGGACATGCTTTTGTACAGAGGTTTATCATTAGAAAAATCCTACTATAAGAGTTTTTTTTGTATATAGAGTTGTAATTTTTTTTATTAATTGTAAATACAAATCAATTTAAATATTTTTGAATGAAATTTTTTTATGTAAATTTTGAATTGAAATGATGGTGTAATGTAATATTTGTATTCCAATCTAGTTTTCTTTAATATTTTTATATTCATTTCTTTATGCTATCTAATCTAGTTTTCTATTAGGTCTATTGTAGGGAACCAACTTTATAGTAGTTGATGTTGCCTTCATCAACACTACTAAAAGAACTAATAAAGGACACATTTTTCATCACTAAAATAAAGCACTAATAAATGCTTCACACTTTAAGGGAACATAGCATCTCAAGACTTTTTAGCACAAACAAAGCCCATTTTTTAGCTCTAATAAAGGTAGTTTATATAGTAGTGCATGGTAAGGAACATGAGAAGGAGTGTCTTGAAATACATAAAAACCATCAGCAAAATCCCAAAAAAAATATTACCATTTTTTATTATTTCAAAACACAAATGAGTTTCCAACAAAATATCCCTATGATTTAAATGATAAAAAGGTAAGATCATTAGGTGTAGATCATGAAAAAAATAAATGAAATATCATATAAATCAAGTAAAGAAAAAAATAGGAAAGTGAATTCTAAAAATTAAACTTATCCTATATATATGAAATAATTGTAGTTAGGAGATTACCTGAGTGATAAAGTCACCCCATAATCATGTATGAAATATATGTTCAAATCCAGGTGGAAACAATTTCCATGGAGCTATATCAGTACTATAGCATTATAGCAGTATAGGTACTAGAGCAAGTAATGTGTTGGAGTCCTATAACAATAGTATTGTTAATTGTAAATGGTCTTTTGGGTCACTAAATTGGGAATTCATGCCACATAGCCTCCATTCCATCAAATCTTGGGCCTTTGAGAAATGTACTGGAAGCGGTTTCTAACTAGTGGAGTGCAAGATGGTGTGACATTGGGAACTAATAAAACTAGATTTAGTATAGTCATAAAATTATAAATCAGTCACTAAAATAATTGAGCAATTATTAGAGCACACTTCAGGAAAAAGGATACACGTACTTCTTCAAGGGGAAATGATGGAAGGTTGCAAACAATACTTTAGGGTGACTGGGCTGGCATAGGTGGTCGATAAAAATATGGGTGAGGTTATTTCAATTTGGGGCTGTTGGGACACTTCTCAAGGCATTTTTCCTTTTATCCTTTTCGTCATGTAATCTAGGGATTTTGTGTTATATAAGGTTTCCCACACAACCTGGTTAAAAAGGTTTTATCTAGAAAATGATATAAAAATGGTATTTGAGTCATATATTAAATAACTAAGGCACAATGAGAACAAAAAACACTCACTAATATGAATAAAAATGGATTTAAACTATCATGCTTGATAGTAAATCACAAAATTTAAGAAATAAATAGAGTAATGAATAAATGAAATTATAAATATTAAATATAGCTTCCTATTAAACTATGTAAACTTATTTAATCTAAATTAGAATTATCATCAATGTTAAGTGGTAAAGAACACTATCCCTTAATTTAAACACCTACTTCAGAAATAAGAATATGATAATGCATGATCCTTTGGTGAACACACCGTATATAAAGCATTTACTACAAAGAGCCACAAAATAGGTTAATTATATTCAATAAATTCAAAAAGATATAAAATTTATTAAAATAAAAAAGAACATTTGAACACCTGCAAGCATACCATTGAATGAAGTAATAAATGGTATGCATGATTTCCAATCTGAAACACTTTACCTAGGTATGATGACTGGCATAGGATAATAGGATTTATTATAACACATTTAGGTACCCAAACCATAGAAGTCTTAGGATTATTGACATTAAATGTAGAATTTGTAGTAAAGTTCTTCTTATGACCAAGGGATTATTTAAATCTCTATGAATTGTTAGATGTATAATATCCAAATAATACATATATAAAACTATTAATAGAATAAATTCTTATAGTTTTACCTTCTAAAAAGTAATTATTATACAACATAGGATCTTTCCCAATGTATCCAATACAATTTCTCTTCATTTTGATCCTTATAGTGACATTAGTTTATCAAAAAAAGCTTCAAGTGATGAACTTAGCCAGTGATTCATTCAATGTCGCTATTTAAGCTTTTAGTTTCTCATTCTCTTTTTGAAGATCTTAAACATCACCACAAACCATATCCTTTATGGGGGAATTGATATTTATTAACTTCTCCTTCACTTACATTTAAATTGACATCTCATTGAACAAAAAACTTACGAGTCACTTTAATATTCTTGTAAATATCAATGACATTCATAAGCTCACTATAAAAATTATCACACACAACATTAAGTTCTTAAACATTATTAGTATGATTAGTAGATCCAATTATATCAATTGAGATGAAAGATATAGTTTTTCATGCCTTAAATTGCATGGGTTTCTTTTTAAAATGTTCTTCATGCTTAGATAATATATATCTAAAGTATTTCATGGACTTCTTCTTCTTCCTACATACAATTACTTTCTTTTTTAATGAAAAAATTTAAATATTATTTCAAAAAAAATCATCATGAAAATGAATATTTTTATGGACTTATTTTACTGTTTTTTACCCAAATAAAGGATGGGAACCTATTACAACATTGTGCACTCCTTAGAACATGTCTTTAACATTGAAAACTGGTTCAATAAATCATCATGATTAACATTGATAATTACTCAATAATGACATCAAATCTCATCAAGTGACTTCATAACAATTCTCCACGCATCACCACTTCTCACCATCAACTCACCAAACTAGTATTGACATGTCATTGATAAAAAATGGAACATTGGTCCCAAGATGTTCACATATTTAAATCCATATTAAAAAAGTGTAAATACAGAATAAAAAAATTTAGATATCAATTCAAAAATAATTATGGAATAATAAATTCAATGAATTATAAGTATAACCCAATGAATGAAAATTGAGTTAAGAAACTCCTTAACAATTTGTAACTTTCAATTCAAATCCCCTTGGATGAAATAATTTAAATTAACACTTAAAATATCATGATGTATGAATGATTCATGATATAGCATGTAAAAAGGAAAAATATATACACTATATAAAATAAATTAGGTGCATAATATAAAAATATGCCTTAATGAAAGAAAATTGAGATTAAATCTCTTACCTTAATCCATGTAATAACAAGAAATCATCTCAGGATATATCCCACACTTGAGAATAAACTCCTTTCCTTTTATTAATTTTCTTATGACTAGAAATAGAGAGATATGGGTATTACTACTAAATAATTGTAGTCCTGACTTAAAGAGAGAATTCAACCCTTATATAGCCAAACTTAAACTGTATATGAAGTTTGGAGTGGATAAGATAGCTTCATGAATATGTGGCTAGTAACAAAATATGATAAAATCACATTTAAAGGTGATAATATAAAAATCACTTCTTGTTGGTATTTTATTCTTCACCACTCAAAATTTAATGGAAATAATCTACCAATCATTTAAAATAATATTCAAGATCATGCTCAAATTTTATAAGGCCAACTATCCTATTTGATAATTTATAAGATTCCAAATGTGATGCTTCTTGGAGGTTGACCTGTTATGGCTTATAGAGTAAGCTGGAAACTATTACCAAGTCATAAAGAGATAAAAAAAGGTTTTATAAATTCTGATGTGTAGCATTTCACTGGTCTCAATCTTCTATGTCAATAAAAATGATATGTAAACCAACACTACAAATTATTTTACTTATACCAACATAAATTTTGTAAATATATATATATATATTGGTATAAATGAGAAATTCCAATAGATATTAAGTTTTATTGGTATTAAATTCAAGTACCAACATTTATTTTTACCAATATATATATTTTTTATTAATTGTTTAATACAAATATATGATTTACTAACAATTTAATTTCTTGCATTATCATATTAATACTGAATATTTTTTTACCAAAAAACGAATCTATTGTTAATAATTATTATAACCAATAGTTTTTTTCAACATATAAATATGTTTCCAGTATTTATTCACTATAAACAAATCATTTAAAATATATATTATTTATCACTATCATGTAACACTTTACTAAAAAATTGATAGTAATAAGAATATTTTGATAAATATTTGGAATATGGAATTCTCTATTTGAAACAAAATCAAAAAATTATTTTTAAATATGTTTTATTTAAATAAATAATTATATGGGATTTTAAAAACCATTC
Source organism: Viscum album (assembly GCA_963277665.1). Taxonomy (NCBI): domain Eukaryota; kingdom Viridiplantae; phylum Streptophyta; class Magnoliopsida; order Santalales; family Viscaceae; genus Viscum; species Viscum album. The sequence goes on along the minus strand of OY728121.1, from coordinate 1,144,578,986 downwards.
AAAAAAACCAAAAATAAACATCATTATTCAAATCTAAAAAATTTTCATTTAAAATAAAATGTAAAAAATTAAAAATGAAAATAAAAAATTAAAACAAGATGCGACTCCATATTCACTTTCACCTCACATCTCCCCTCTTCCTTATTCACCTTCTGATCTTCATCACTCACACAGGGTTGATCCCTGCCTATTCTCACACTTCCGGTTCATCAACATCAACCACACCCATATCTACACCATTGATTATCTTCCATTTCTCACACCTTCATCTACTGATGTTCAATTTCATTTTTCCTCTTTCAACTATATAGATGAGGTATAGAGAGTGGCATGGAAAAAAACCCCATTTCACATTCAATATGTTGATGTTTGGGCCTCATATTAGGTATGCACTTATGCTATTGAAGTTTTAAGCACCTAAAATCATGTGTATCTAGAGTTTAAATTGAATTACAGTTAGGGTTTAGTAAAATTCTGATGAAACAAGATTTCTAATTCTTATTCTTATTTGTTTGGGTGATTTTTAGAATTCTAATTACATAATTCTCTCTGGAAAATAATTTGATCCCAACATTGAATCACATTCTTGTGGATAAGATTCATCCACCTTCCAAGAACCCTACTAGAATTATTCTCCCTTATAAAACTCAAAAGATGAATCTTGGAGGATTTATTTTTGTTAGTATTGGACATCATGTCATGTTAGTACAGTTGATTTTTGTTAGTTTCAAGATGGGGAAACTGTTATGTTGCCTAATTATAAAGGAACTAGACAAGAAAAGGTATAGTAAAAAACATGTTTTTAAATGTTATTAAAACTAATCAATCTATTATGATAGATTTCATTTCAAAAAAGCCTAAAAACAATTGTTCATGTGAAGATTTTTTGTTTTTGGGTACATAAAACAAGATTTAATTCATGAAAAATAATTTTCAAGAGACTCATGCCCACTTTTCATTCCACCTTCCACCTCTCCCAAATTATATACCAAATATGCCCGAAGAGTGGAGCTACATTACCATCATTTCTTGGCAATTTATCATTGTAAGTATTTTTCTAGTAAACTATGAATTTTGGATGGTTTGATAAGAACAAAACAAAATACAATATCACATATAGTGAATAAAAATAAATGATGAATGAATTTCAACAAACGCCTTTATGTTATTCAACCATTCTGTTTTGTTGATGTTTGATATTAAAATTGATCAGAAGATGAACTACTTCATTATGAATTATCTAATTTAGACTTCCATTAACTTTGGAATGTTTTTTTGCCATAACATCATGCATGATATGAAATTACAGCTACATGGAATAGTTAGAGAAACCAGTTGCAACGTAAATTAGATTTCTTGGCACATGTATGTGCAACTAGATATGTAGTGGGTTAACCATTTCTAACCAAGGATATGAGGGAAAGTTACCCAGAAGCATCATCCAAAAGATCAGGAATTTGGAAGATATGGTCACCCTTAAAGATATGCAAGGATGAACAAACAACCTTCAAAGAATGATCATTGACTTTTAAATATAGAATTATTTTCAAAGTTCATATATATAGAAGGAAAATGAAATCTTTTTCACTCAGTTGTTGGATTGATGCCTTGGTAGAGCTACAAACTAAAAATCACTCCACTCCACATGTGTATAATCACCCTCATGGTCAATTGAAGGTTTTTCACGTCTCTATAATGGTAATTGCTTCATAACTTAATGGAGGTGTGGATGAGATTGAGGTTTCCCACATGAAATATCATTTGGAAATATTTGGGTAGGCCTCTAAAGTTTAGGTCCTCAAATTTCCTACCTTTGGGATCATATGAAATCAGGGCCCTGTGCCAGCACTCTAACAAGATCTTCTCATTCTTCAAAAGACATAAAATCCTTACGAATTTCCCATCCAGCACCTTCTAGTTTTCACTATTATGGAGGAACTGAAGTTAATCTAGACAATGATAATGTGAACTATATTTATGGTGATATGATATACTTGGAATTATTCACAATTGTTCAAAAAAACAATAAAGGTACACCTTGTGGTTAATTTTTGGGTTATTCTCTCAAATGAACATTTTTATGGTTGGATGGGAGTAATTCTCCCATGAGTTTATTAAAATGGAACTTTATGCTCAATCTAACTATTCACTTATCCATACAAAGCAAGTGAAAGTAAAATTTGAAAGAACATATTCAAAGTAGAAAAATGGAAAATTTTTATCATGAATTCCCAATTTTGGGTTGTGGATATTGATTGAATGCCTTCATTCTACATTTAATCACTCAAAAATAAAAATACAATGTTATTCATCATAAAATTGATGAACCCCTTATAAATATAAGCTTTAATTATAATATATAAATGACTTTGAAAAGAACGTAACTTTTTACACATGAAAATCACTTGTTCCAAAAATTCTTGGATATTGAATTTAGGAAAGGACCCCATGATGATGAATGGGTGCTTTATTGAAATCTAAATTGACCAGGATCCATTATAAGTATCATTCTAGGAAAAATTCATTTTAAATGAACTAAAATGTTTTCATTCTATAAATTATAGTAAAACATACAACCCAAATAGAAGTTTTACAGATTTAATTAGTGGAGATTAAATGTTTAACACATGAATTGACCCTACATATTCTAATTTTAAGGGGATTCCTTCATTCTTTTGTGAATAATGTTTCTACATTTTTTATCTGATTATAATTCATTTATTGATTTGATGTGTGGAATTAGACAATGTTTTATCTTTTATTGATTAATGTATGATTCCCATTTTTTGTGATGTGAAAATGAATTATATGAATTTTTTTACATTAATTATTTAGTATACCATTGAATTTGATATTGAGAGTATAATTCTAAGAGTTTTCACAATGCATGCCTTGTGTTCAAAGATTAAATGGTTTGACCTTGGATAAAAATTGATATCTATATTGAATTTTATTTATATTTTGAACATCACAATGATATATTTATGTGATTATAATCTAGTAGTGTTTCAAGTTAATGAATCATAGTTTATTTTAGTATTTAAAATTTATTACTTTGTATGTTATTTGAAAGTCAGTTTCTTTGTTATTATACAGTTATGAATTTTTTAATTTTTGATCAATCTTATGTTATTAACTTTTCATTGATTACTTGATAGAAGTTTTGCATTAAATTTGGAATAAATTTTAGAATTATCATAAATTTCCATAGCATGAAATGTTGCAGAGAGGTCCTTCTAGAACTGCACATAAGAAAACCAGTTAGGTTTGGAGAACCCCTCTTTTGATGGTTAAATATTTCACATCCTCTATTTCTAAAAGAACAAAAATGTGTTCAGAGATCTTGAATGATCGATTTATAAGGCCTACTTTTGACGTTACACTATTTTTTTTTAAAGGTTGGGGCCGAAGCCTCAATTTATTATTTTAAAGTAATGACCTCTTTAGACTGGGTAGAGGGAGACCCATTACATAGCCTGAAGGCCCAAGGCCAAGTGGCCTGAATACAAGGCTTGAAAGCCCGTTTTTTTTTCAAAGGACCCCTCGGTGAACAGTACTGCTACAGTACCCGCGCTGCTACAGTACCACCACCGCTACAGTATCTTCTATAGTCCCTCCGCCACTACAACAGTGCCGCCGCTGCAACAATACCTGCTACAGTAATGCTACAGTACCTGGGAAATTCTCCCCTGCCCGGATTTGATGTTACACTATTGTTCGTTAATTACATTCTCAAAATGTTCCTAGTTTTCTGTTTAATATGGAGTTAGATAATAATCTTTACGTCCCCAATCACACATTATCACATACATGTGATTTAATGTTGTGGAGGAGATTCGTGTATCTATGAGGTTGATTTAGGTTTTTCTAGTGTAAAAACTTTTTCAATATGCCTTCAAAATTGGAAATTTAATTTATTATTTAGTGTTTTTTAATATGTTACAGACAGCTATTTCCATAAATTATTCTCATCTTATGAAACCATCTAAAGAGGAATTAAATCCATTTATTAAGTTCCCTTATTTGGATGAAAATTTCAAGTCACTGATTTAAGTTGTTACCATGCAGTTACTCATTTTAAGTGTCAACATTAATATTTCTAGAATACATGTCATAGTTTTTTCCTATTATTATTATTTTGGGTCCACTTATGTTTAGTGATAATTATTTATCTGCTATGTGAGACTATTTTGTGTGAGAAACCGTGACATCTCATATACTTGTGTTTCTGGTATCTTGTTGGTGTTCCATTCTTGGGCCTTATGGGCTAATTTGTGTATTGTTTGGAACATTTTATTATTAGTTTCTCCTTTTTCTTCTCCAAATTACTTTTATTATGATGAAATAGGATGCACGTTCTTGTATTTTAATTTGGTTATTGTTTTTTTCTAATGTTTCAAGGAACGTGGAAATGAACATTGTTTCTTATGTTATTCCTTGATTAATTGATGAAGTCTCTTATACATTACCATATAATAGTATATATATGGGAAATTTTGAGAACAATTCTGGTATTATTCTTACATTTGGTTCTTTACTTTTATTTTGGAATCATTAGGTACATAATGAAATATTTTTCAGTGATCATTGTATTTTGAGGGTGTGTGATTCAAAATAATTGCTTGATAAGAATTTGAAATCCAGAAGAGGAAAGTTATTCACTAGTTTTCCACTATAACCAAATGGATATCTATATATTTATCATGACAAGGTAATTTTTTCATATTATGAGGGGATTCTATTTATACCATTGCTCTGTTTTTTATTAATTTTTCTTTTCCAAATTTATCAGGAAGTGTTTGATAGTTTTGGTCTTGAAAAAGGGAGAGATGGATATTGTTACTAGAGGTTATATTTGAAATTTTAATCTCGTTTAATTTTCCCTAAAATCTTTTCATCTTGGTTATGTATGTTTTTTTATAGGTATGATGATACAAATCTTAAAGTTAAAAAAGAAAGTGTATATTGATCATATTGAATAAATTATTGAGTGTATGGTTTGGTAATTTGTTTGAGATATAGTCACATGATAAATATAAAGATATATGGGATATTGATGGGAAAGATCCTTTCATGCCACTTGTAGGTGGGGAAATGTTGATGATGTTGCTTCCAAGACTTGGAAATACTTTGGAAACCTTGGAGTCAAACTTCGAGGGGTGTGCGATCCTCATAGTCTACCACAGGGATCCCTTCCAGATCCTACAAACCATTATTAACTCTACATTGAACCTACATAGTTCCTCCATTGATGAAAACTTCATGTATTGAAGCATCCAGGGTCCATTCCATCATTTCCCAACATAGGAACTTCGTGTTTCACATTGGAAAGCTTCGGCAACTGATCCAACCATAAAAATTCATCCTTGAGATCTGATCCCTAGATGCCCTTTTGATTCAGTTAGTGCCCATGGTTTATATAAATCATCCATCCCATTTTATTTTTTACCATTAATGTTGTGTAATAAAATATATATATATATAATAGAAAATGAATATTCATAGTAATTTTCTGATGTGATCTGTTTTTCTTCTCCAGGTAACATATACAAGTGATTATTTTCATGATCTATATGATCTGGCTATGGAGTTGACTTGGTGGGGTCATGCTTATGTTGATCATCAGGTGGACATATTTTTTTTATTTTTGAAAAAAAAGTTAGCAAAAACACATTTTCATTAAGGGTCTATTTGACATCACCTATTGGAAACTGTTTATTGTACTTATGTTAAGCAATTCTAAAAAATGTGGTGTTCTCATTCTAAAAACACACACTCAAATTAATAAATATAGAAACATTTGTATAGAATCACTTATCATAAGTGGTAATATTTATAATAAGTTTTGATTGAGATTTGTCAGATGTATTTTAATCAATCTAGAAACACTTGTTCTAAATCATTTGTCATTATTGGTAAGTAATACGGGTAGTTCTCAATAATTGTAATTAAACGGTGCTTGCTATTATTTATTTCATTCAAGAATGTTTTGGTAATTGAATTCATTTTGTTTTTTCATCTTTTTCAATTTAATATTTAGATGTTGTTTATTTTCCATCATATGGATTCATTAACTCATATGTAAGATATGAAAAAAGTTATGTTTTCTTGGTTTAAAAAAAGCTATCATTGTAACAACCCAAAATTTTATCAATGGAAACCCCTTTGTTTTAATTATGTCATGTAGTATAATCACAAAAAAAAATCACACTAATAACACAATACAAATATTATAAATTAATAATGAATGAAATAAGATTTATTTCTAGAAGTTAAAGAACCTATGATGATGAAATAGTAACTTGACCTTAGGAATATTAATTTGAAACTTATGAATAGTAAACTATCCAAATAAATAGTAACATCACCCATGAAATTATAGATAAAATTTAGGAATCTTATAAATGAAATTATGATATAATTACATCGTAGTATAAGTAAATATATGTTTTAAAAAATTATAAATTAAGTGTTGGTATTTTTATAAGTCATAAATATTTAATTACAATTTTGTGATTAAATTAATAATTTAAAAGAAATTTTATTTTCATAAAATTTATTCATAAATTAATATTTTGTTGTCTTATTATTTTAAGATAATTTTTTGAGACCTTAATTAATTTTTCAAAGTGTTATAAAATCAGTTATAATTTTCAAATCTGTATTTTTTGAGTAAATGATGATTTTATTTAAAAATTAAATTTCTCATATTTAGATAATTATTTTCATATAATGGAGGTCATTTTTGAATTCTACATGTCAAAAAAATGGTTAGGGTTAATTTTTGGGATTTTTTTAAAATACTTGATTTTTGTGAATAGTAAAATATGATAATTTACGATAAATGTTAAATGCATGAATTGTTGAGTCATTGTTGATGTAATGTTGAGTTATGCACCATTGTTTCAAAATAAAATGAATTAGTTACTATATTTATTCATAATAATTCTCATTATTTCTTTTCTTGATCCAAAATAATAAACTAATGATTAAAATAATGAGAAAACACTCCTCTCCTCCACTATAAATACCACCCATCAACACCTCTTCTCCTCAAACCTCTCAATATTTTATCATTGTCAAAATTATACTCAGATATCTTCCCAATACCCTTACCCATGTACAGGACCCCTTTGTCTCATTAAAATACCAAACTCAAGTCCCTCAAGGAGGTTCTCAAAGAGAAAAATTCAAGAGGTAAAAACCTCTTTCTTTTTCTTTAATTTCCTTCTAATTTTTTTTTCTTTTATTATTAAATCCTAAACTACCCTTATCCAATTATAATGGTAAATATAGTATCTCAAAGATAATTTAATGTAATTATGTTTATGGAATAATCCATCATCAATTATTTCCCTCTCCATTTGTTCAAAAAACTAAAACATCGCTCGTGATGTGTTAATTTATCACATTCAAGGATGAAGGGTTTCCAATTTCTAATACCATATTCAAGGCTAGTCATTAAAAAAAATTAATGGTTGATCTAGATTATAATATATATATTATATCTTATGTAATTTTCTGTAATCATTATATATATATGAAATTAAATAATAGAACAAAACTAGTTCATGATGATCGAGAAACCGCCAAATTAACCTAAATAATTATCATTTGCTATTTATCTAATGATTAATCCTCATATATAGAAACAAAATAATATAAACTTCTATTTTTTAATTAATAATTTATAATTTTAATTCTGTATAATTATACCCATTCTACATGAACTTTCATACTCATATACAAGTGAACCGAACATAAAAACTAAGAAAATAAACACACCCAAACAATGAAATTGAACACTATAACTCATCAAAAAGGACATAAATGAACTTAATAAAATTATAATAAATAAATTAAATGTATAAAATGTTCTATACTTATTAATTAATGAATCTAATTTTATTATCTAGGATATTAAAATCAAGTGCAGAACAATTTTGGACATAAGGTAAGGGATCCTTTCGAACCACTATTTTTCCTTCGGGTTACTCTTTATCTCTCTTTAACCCAATGTAATTCCTCATTATTTTTATTTAATTATTCTAAATTATATTTATATGTTCCAAACTCTTGTATCCATGTTTTATCATCCTTATTTTTTTGGTAAATACATGTTTTAAAAAGGTTCTCTTCTCAATTCTTCCCGATAAGCTAGCCTGATTAAAGGGAACTTCCCGATTTCTTATCTATTTTTAAGTGCTCTCCATAATATGTTTTAAGCCATCATTATTTTTCTAAAGTTTCTCATTTTAATAATGAAAAAATATCTTGGTTAATTTCTGATTTTATTCAAACAATTATCCCTCTTACATTTAAAATAATCTTTAATATTTTCCTTAAACCACGCAAAAATGTTTTATTTCTAAAGCTTGTTAAACACAATTTTTATATGTTTTCACTTTAGTTTGAAATCACTTATTATGATATATTACTATTTACCTTATTAATTTCCATGTATTATTTAAATCCATTCTTTCATGGACACTATTATTATATTTCTTTTTTTATGCCTTATGACATGATTATGATACCCAATTCTTTCCATGGGTAACCCTTATGTTTATGTTTGGTTCTTTATGTATGAATCTTCATGTGGAACACATATTCATGAACATGTTATGATGGTTTCACCCATATAGCACTCCAATTCATTAGTTAATGTTTAGTCTCATGAGACGTCATGTGTAACGGTCTTGGTTGTTAGCCTTGACTCATGCTCTATATGCAACGGTCTAGGTGGTTAGACTTGACTCATGCTCCTCCATGTGCAATGAGCCTTGATTCATTCTTATGTTGTGCTTTATGTTTCTTCCACATTACTATGATTCCATAATTATATGATCCCATGTTTTATATTTTATTCTCCTATATGTTTTTTCCTTTTTCTATCATTGCGTTTTTCTTGCTAACCCATGTACTAAGCTTTATTCTTGTTATTATTATCTTATTAGGATTTTAAGATCATCCCTTTGTTCATGTATTCCCTAGGTTATCCTATGTAAATGTAATGGCTCAAAGGGTGATAGGATTTTATTATAAAGATTAAATAAATGATGTTTTTTTTGTTTCATAATGTTTAATTATTTACCTAATATTCCAAATACACTAGACTTTATGATCCTTGGTTTTATTTGATGTTTAATTATGATTAATATCATGTAATAATATGTGTAAAAGGATAGGGTCTTTTCATTTGGTATTATAGGAAGGTCTAGTTATGTTTGGAGATTATGAATATAGCACTTTATTAATAACCCTAGGAATAAGACTAAGTATGAGAAAACATCTATAAATTTTGGTTAGTATAGAGTAAGTGGTTTATCAAGAAAAAACATCCCTATCTAGATACTACAAGTGGATGTGGTTCCAGAATATATGTACCTAGGAGTAATAAGTTAGAAAATGTGTTCTAGGCCTAACTTTGGATAACCTGATACACAATAATGATCCTTACTGTGCACCTGGTTTGAAACTACTATGGGATATGCTTTGGTAAATTCATAATCTCATGAAAAACCATTATTAAAGGAACCAAAATTACTATAAGAATATTTGTTAGGAAACATATCATGGATAACCTAGATTAAAACCTAGGGAATCGTAAGTTAGGATATACTTTTCCTTTACAAGTTTATCCTTTTATGTTTAAAGTTTCCTTTTTTTTATGATTATTAGCCAAGTATTCATGTACCTAATTACACTCTCTTATTCTTAGTTAATAGATTGTAATAGAATAACTCATGCCAATAATAAATGTGATAGGAAATTTTATGATTTTCCTAACAATATTCCAAATATGATGGGAATGGGTGCTCAAAACTTCATGATAGTACTTGTTCAACTAGATAAAGTTGTGAATAAAAACTTGAATCATGTGGAACTACCTCCTTCTCCTAAGAGAGATAAATTTGTGGTCGAATCCTTTATGCTGTAAATTCCTCCCATGTTTAGTGCATCTTCTGATCCCCTCCTCATATAAAAGTGGATTAACTCCATTAAAAATATATTCTCTATCCTATGGTGCTCAAAAGAAGAGAAAATTGTATTGGATGTCTATCATTTTGATGGGGAAACTGATTAGTGGTGGACACTGATCAATACCACAAATTCCAATTAGGAAATTGTTTCCATGTATTGGGGGTAATTTAATAAAATGTTTTTCAATAAATATTTTCCCTGAACCCTACATCTCAAGATGGAAAGGGAGTTCCTAAAACATAAGCATAATGAAGATGAGTCTATCAGGGAATATGAATCAAACTTTACAAGGTTTGAAAGGCACGCATCTTACTTTTTCATGAACACCGAAAGAAAGTTGGATCACTTCTTTATTTAACTAAATCTAATTCTACAAAAAATTGTTGGAAATTCGTGACTTTGATAGCTATGAAAAGATTTTTTGTTGTTCCCTTAAGGTCAAAATGGAGATCGGAGACTCTTAGTGGTCTCATGGGCCTAGTGATAAAAAGAGGAAAATGAAGTTTAATATTAGTGGATCAATAGATAAATCCAATTATATAAAGAAAACCCAATATTCCACATGTCAAAATTGTGGGAAGAAGCATACCAAGAACTGTCTAAAGGGAACCAGGAAATGATTCAAATGTGGATGAATGGGGAATATGGATAATAACTTCCAAAGGGATATGAATAATTCCACTAATGTGGGAGAAGAAGGGATGGTTCAGATAAACACTCAGTCTATAGTGAATTATTTCAACTTTAAGTAACATGGGATTATGTGAACCATTTCCCTAAGCCAAGGGTTTTTGGAGGAAATCAACAACAACAACCTCCAAATAAGTAAGGGAATATTCTATCACTACTACTGATGTGGAGCCCAAAAATGATGTGGTGACGGGTACGTTGATTATTCATTCATGAATAGAGAATGTACTATTTGATTTTTGGTTCTATACATTCTTTAATATCTTGTAAGTTTAGTATAACTATTCAAACACCACCTCCAAAATTGGAGGTTGACTTGTCTGTGAGAATAGTAAATGGGGAAATTATTGCATCCAAAGTTTATAAATCCTACCCAGTTAATTTTTGTGAACTAAACCTCCCAAAAAATCTATTTTTACTCCCTTTGGTGAAGTTTGATGATATATTATGCATATATTGGCTATCTTTATATAAATCCAACATTAACTGTCAAGAAAGGAAGATCAATCTTCACATTCTGAAGTATCCTCCAATTCTGTACAAGTGTAAGGAGGAAGATGAATCTCCTTTATAATCATCATCTCAAGTGTGGATATTACATCCTTGTGAGTAATCATATCTAGCCCAAATGATTGAGACAAATGAGAGAATCATGCTTGAAGACATGCTTATTATGATGGACTACACTGATGTGTTCCCTGAAGAATTAAATGATCTTACTACTGATCAAGAGGTTGAGTTATCAATTGATATTATTCATGGATCTCTACCTATATCAAAGAACCCTTATAGAATGGCCACAATTTATCTGGAATATCTAAAGAAGTAGTTATAGTAGAATCTGGAAAAGGGTTTTATATTCCCAAGTTCTTCACCATAGGATGCACTAGTCCTCTTCATTAAGAAGAAGGATGGATCAATGCGCCTCTACATTGATTATCGTGAGCTTAATAAAATCATGATAAAGAACAAGTATCCCCTAACTTAGATAGATGACTTTTTTATTAGCTACGTGGGGCCATTTATTTTTATAAGGTGGACCTTCAGTTAGAATATCACCAATTAAAGGTGATGAAGGAATATATTCCCAAGACTACCTTTCGAATGATGTATGGACTCTATGTTTTCATAGTGATTCCCTTCAAACTTACTAATACTCCATAAATATTCATGGACTTAATGAATAGAGTATTTAGAGATTACCTTGACAAATTTGCGGTAATCTTTATTGATGATATTCTGATATACTCCAACAGTAAGGAGGAACATGATGATCATTTTAATACTTTGTTGAAGACTTTCCAAAGGGATAAAATATATGTAAAGTACAATATATGTGATTTATGGATGAAGGAAGTATCTTTTTTGGGGCATGTAATCATCAGAAAATGGATATTTATAGACCCTTCCAAGACAAAAGAAATTAAATACTATCATAGGCCAACATCTATAACGGAGATCCGTAGTTTTCTTAGTCTAGATGGGTATTACCGATGATTTTTTAAGAACTTCTCATTATTTTAAAACCCACTAACCAATATGACTAGGAAAGGATTAAAGTTTTTATAAATTGGTGAATGTGAAGAATGCTTTGAAGAGTTGATGAAGAGGCCAATCACTCTACGAGTACTCACACTTCTGAAAAGTTGAGAACTCTTTGTGGTGTACAGAGATTCTTAAAACAAGGGATTGGGTTTTTTACTAATGAAAAATCATAAAGTGATAGCCTATGCCTCAAGGCAGATGAAAATTCATAAGCAAAACTATCATATGCATGATTTGGATTTAGTAGTTGTGATATTTTCATTTAAAATATAGAGGAATTATCTCTTTGGGGAGAAGTGTGAAATATATATTGATCACAAGAGTCTCAAATATATATTCACATAGAATAAGCTTAATATACTCCAGTGTATATGGTTATATCTCATCAATAATTATGACTGCTCAATCCACTACCATCCTGTTAAATAAAATAAGGTGTCAATGCTCTGAGTAGAAAGGGTCCTGCATATTTATTGAAAAGGATCCAATATTCTTATATTTTCAAAGGATGGAAATGGGAATCATTAAGGAAAAAACATCATCAATCTTTTATCAAATGATATCTCAACCATCCCTTATAGAGAAAATAAAGGATTCTCAAATAAATGATGTGGAAATCCAAAAGAAGGTGGAAGCTATGAGAAAGGGTAAATCCTCAGAGTTTAAAATTAATTAGGAAGGAGTTATAAGATTTGGGTCATGACTATGTGTATCATACGATACAAAGATAAAGAAGGATCTTCTAAATGACACACATAGCTCAACCTTCTCTATTCACCCCGGGAGCACAAAGATGTATCAAGATCTCTGATAGAACTATTGGTGGGACAATATGAAGAAGGATATTATTGAATATACATCAAATTTCCTAGTATGTCAACAAGTGAAGGTTTAAAGACAAAATTATAAGGGGGTGATGCAACCACTACCCATACCAATATGTAAATGGTAGAACATTACCATGGAATTTTTCACTAGACTTTCAAAGACATCTAGAGAAAACAATGTTATATGGGTTATTGTGGATCATCTTACAAAGATAGCTCACTTTATCACAATTTGAGAGGACTTATCACTGGATCAACTTTTATGGATATATATCAAAGAAGAGTTACGGATGAATTGAGTGCCACTATCTATTGTATCTGATTGAGATCTGAGATTCACCTCCAAGTTCTGGAAAAGTCTCCAACATGCTCTAAGAACTGAGTTGAACTTCAATATGGATTATCATCCTCAAAATCATGTCCAATCTAATGGAACTATTCATACACTAGAATACATGTTTAGAGAAGATTCTATGGACTTAAAATCATTACAGGACCAACATCTTCCATTGGTTGAATTCTCCTACAATAATAGTTTCCACTCCAACATCCAAGTGAAACCATGTGATTCCATTTATGGGAAAAGATGCATAACACTGGCTTGTTGGGATGAATTCAGTGAACATAAGCTACTGGGACCTTAAATGGTCGAAGAAATTGTGGGAAAGGTGAAAACCATTAAATAACACATCAAGGAATCCCAAAGTAGAAAAAGATCTATACATACAATCATCGATGAGACCTTTAGTTTAAGGTTAGAGACATGTTATTCCTCTACATATCACTATGGAAGAGGATCACGAGATTTGGGAAGAAAGGAAATACATTTCCTAGGTAAATCGACCCCTTAGAGATCCATGATCATGTTAGATTTATGGAATATTGATTAGAATTTACACCAACCATGTATCAAATACATGATGTATTCTATGTATCCCTCTTGAGGAAGTACATACTGGATCCCTAACATGTACTGAATTTAGAGGTGTTATAGTTGGATAATAGTCTCTATTACAAGGAGTGGCCAGTGAAGATCTTGGATCATAGAGATAAATTTCTATGCAATAAGATCGCTCACCTAGTCAAAGTACTATATAAGAACCATAAGTACAAAGAGGCAATATGGGAACTGAAGTAATTGATGAAGGATAAGTACCCTCACCTATTTTCCCCTTAGTTTATAAAATGTAATTTTGAGGGAGAAATTTCATAATGGGGAAGAATATAAAAATTCAAAATTTTATAAATGTAAGTCCCCTTCTTATAATTATGTCATATATTATAATCAAAAAAACACATTAAGAACGCAATGCAAACATTATAAATGAAGAATGAATGGAATAAGAGGTATTTATAGAAGTTAAGGAACCTTTACTGATAAAATAGTAACTTGACCTTAGGAATAGTAATTTGACCTTTATGAATAAAAAACTGGCCAAATTAATAGTAACCTAACCCATGAAAGTATAGATAAAATTCAGGAATCTTATAAATGAAAGTATGATATAATTATATCATAGTATAAGTAAATAAATGTTTTAAAAATAATAAATTAATTGTTGGTATTTTTATAAGTCATAAATATTTAATTACAATTTTTTGATTAATTTAATAATTTAAAATAAAATTTATTTTCAAAAAAAATATTCATAAATTAATATTTTTTTGTCTTATGATTTTAAGATAATTTTATGAGACCTTAATTATTTTTTCAAAGTGTTATAAAATTAGTTATAATTTTAAAATCTGTATTCTTTGAGTATGTGATGATTTTATTTAAAAATTAAATTTCTCATATTTTGAAAATTATTTACATAAAATGGAGGTCATTTTTGAATTATACATCTAAAAAATGGTTGGACTGAATTTTTGGGTTTTTTCTAAAATACTTAATTTTTTGGTGAATAATAAAATACAATAATTTACGATAAATGCTAAATACATGAATTTTTGAGTCATTAATGATGTAAAGATGAGTTAAGAACCATTGTTTCGAACTCACATGAATTATTTACTGTATTTAGTCACAATAATCTTCACTATTACTTGCGTTGAGACAAAATAATAAACTAAAAATTAAAATAATGAGAAAACACCTCTCTCCTACACTATAAATACCACCCATCAACACCTCTTCTCCTCACACCTCTAAAGATTTTAGACTTTTCCAAATTCTAATAAATTATCTTCCCAAGACCCTTCCACAAATATAGGATCCCTTGGTCACATTAAAAGGCCAAACTCAAGTCCCTTAAGGATGTTTTCAAGGAGAAGAAATCAAGAGGTAAAAACCTCTTTACTTTTCTTTAATTTCTTTCTAATTTCTTTTAATA
Organism: Viscum album; assembly: GCA_963277665.1. Lineage (NCBI taxonomy): Eukaryota > Viridiplantae > Streptophyta > Magnoliopsida > Santalales > Viscaceae > Viscum > Viscum album. The sequence continues at coordinate 1,144,563,607 of OY728121.1, read as the reverse complement.
TCTTATTTCATCCTCACCTAACCTTATATAATTGGAATGGTAACTAAATTATATCACATATAATTTAATTTAATTATTTTTATGGAATAATCCATCATCAATTCTTTCCCTCTCCTTTTTTTCAAAAAATAAAAACATCATCCATGATGTGTTAATTTATCACATTCAAGGATGACAGGTTTTCAATTTCTAATATCATCTTCAAGTATGGTCATAAAAACATTTTTATGGTTGAAAAAAATTATAATATATGTATTATATATTATTTAATGTTCTGTAACCATTATATATACATTAAATTAAATAATAGAATAAAACTTGTTCATGATGATCGAGAAACCGCCAAATTAACCTAAACAGCTGTCTTTAGATTTTTATCTAATGATTCATCCTCATATTTGGAACAAAAATAATATATAAGACCAATTAATCTTATTTTTTTCATTAATAACATATAATTTAAATTCTTTATAATTATACCCATTCTACATGAACTTCCATAATCATATACAAGAAAATCAATCATGAAAACTTAGAAAATGAACACTCTCAAATGATAAAATTGAGCACTATAACTCATTAAAAATAAAAATAAATGAACTTAATTAAATTATAATAAATAAATTACATATATATAAGGTTTAAAACTTATTAATTAATGAATTTATTTTTATTATTCAATACATTAAGATCAAGTAAAAATTTATTTTGAACATAAGGTAAGGGATCCTTTTTGAACCTCTATTTTTTCTTCAGGTTACTCTTTATCTATCTTTACCCCAATGTAATTACTATTTATTTTTATGTAATTATTATAAATTATATTTATATGTTCCAAACTCTTGTATCCATTTTGTATCATCCTTATTTTATGGTGAAACATATGCTTTAAAAAGGTTCCATTCTCAATTCTTCTCGATAAGAAAGCCCGGTTAAATGGAACTTCCTGATTTCTTACCCATTTTTAAGTGCTTTACATAATATGTTTTAAGCCACCGTTATTTTTCTAAAGTCACTCATTTTATCATGAAAAACTATATTGGTTCAATTTTGGTTTTATGCAAACAACTATGCCTTTTCTATTTAAAATAATCTTTAATATTTTCCTTAAACTGCATAAAAATATTTTATTTATAAAGTTTCTTAAACACAATTTTTACATGTTTTCACTTCAGTTTGAAATCACTTATGATGATCTATGCCTATTTCCCTTATGAATTTCAATTTATTTTTAAATCCATTCTTTCATGGACACCGTTATGATATTCCTTTTTTTATTCCTTATGACATGATTATGATACCCAATTCTTTCCATGGGTAACCCTTATGTTTATGTTTGATTCCTTATGTATGATTCTTCATGTATAACACATATTAATGAACATGTTATGATGTTTTTCCTAGATAGTTCTCCAATTCATTGGGTAATATTTAGTTTCATGATATGTCATGTGCAATGGTCTTGGTGGTTAGCCTTGACTCGTGCTCCATGTGCAACAGTCTATGTGGTTAGCCTTGACTTGTGATCATCCATGTGTAATGATCCTTGACTCATTATTATGTCATGTTTTATGTTTCTACCAAATTACTATGATTCCATGATTATATGATCATGTATTCTTTATTTTATGCTTCTATATGTTTTTTTCTTTTTATGCCATTATGTTGTGCCTTCTAACCCATGTACTAAGATTTATTCTTATTCTTATTCCCTTACTAGGATTTTTATCTCATACCTTTGTTTATGTATTCCCTAGGTTATCCTATAAAAATTTAAGGGCTCAAAGGGTGATAGGATCTCATTATAAAGATTAAATAAATGATTTTTTGGTTTGGTTTCAGGATGTTTAATTATGTACCTAATATTTCAAAGATAATAGAATTTGTGATCCTTAGTTGTATTTAATGATTAATTATGATTAATATCATGTAATAATATGTGTAAAATTCTAGGTTAATTTCAGTCATCATTATTTAAAATCCAATTTATAAGGAATAAAAATTTTATTTTTTAAAATGAAAGAAAAAGTATTTTCATTTATGTTTCACACAAGTGATTTCATTAATTGTGAAATTAAAGATTTTGTAAATCAATATATAAATCTATCAAAAAATATTTTAACTAACATATATATTATATATTGGTATTATTATAATTACAATGAAACTATTTTATCTGTTTCAATATCATTTAGTGATAGAGTTTTTACCAATAATTTAGAGACAGTACAATTTTTGTTTGTAAAATGATTTACCAACAGAAAATGCACTTTTACCAATAGATATACTTCTGTTGGAAAAAAGATAATTATTTTTTAGTGAAATATTATTATAAAATATTATATATATATATATATATATATATATTCTTTGATTTTATCTAGATATTTCACGAGAGGAAGAAGATGACACAATGGAGTAGGTTAAATTTGAGAGTGAGAGCCTACCTTTATGTATAGATTACATTTATATGGAATTTTAAATAATATTTTATCCCTTTAATGAGGTTTTTTTAGTTTTATGTGGATTTTATATTACCCTTATATAGATTCAAAAATTCCATGCCACCCTTACGTGAGGTTTTGGATACCTTTTACAGGTTCTTTTTTAGGAAGACTACCCTTATTGTAGCTATATTGTGACCTTTATGTGAGATTTGAAACTAGAATTTACCTTTATGTAGGGATAGGTGTACCCTTATGTGATATTTTAGTTACAAGATTTAACTTTATGTGAGGTTATGTTACCCTTACATGGGGTTTTTTTACCCTTATGTGAGGAGCAGGTTACCCTTATGTAACTTGTTGACAGAGCAGGTTACCCTTACACAAGTGTCGGAGTACCCTTACGTAGGTACCAGATAAACTTTACGCAATATATAGAATCACTAAAAAATTATTATCTTCTTCAAACATGGATATATCTATTGGTAAAAGTTAATTTTTTTTTTGGTAAAGTTTTTTACCAACAAAAAATGTTTTGTCACCAAATTTTTGGTAAAAACTATGTCGTTAAATGTTATTATAACTGAAACAATAGTTTTGTTGAAATTATAATAATAACAATAGATAATATATATGTTGGTTATAATATTTATAAATAGATTCATACAAAATATTTATCTATTAATAATATTGTTACCAACATTTATCTTTGCATCAGTAATATTATTATTAATATTATAAGCAATGTTGATAATTAATATCTATTTATAAATTATTTCTTAAATAAAATATTATGTGCAGGAATTATAATATTTTTGATAATATTTTATATTATATTTATTAATATAATTATATATAATATATTTATTATATAATAATTATAAAATTAGGTTATATGAAAGTCCAAAAAACCAAATCTTTATATGAAAAAAATATGTTCAAACATAATTTAAAAACATGTTCATCTCATACATTGGGTTTCACTATCCTAATTCACACTGGAAATGAAATCCACACATGTAAACAGGTCCCCTTTCTTCTAGGACTCTTTTATTTCAATTTTACTTATGGGTGGAAGTAGACGTCTGGGAGATGGTTTTCAATGTCATGGTTCAACAGGAAGACCCCTATATGTTTGTTGTGGGTCATTTTTCTTGCACTTGTACTTACAGATAAAATTATACTTTTATAAGATGGTTTCTAGTGTCATGATTCACCACTCATGTAAGAAAGTACCCTTTCATACACTTGTGGATGAAAGAATTTATTCCCCTGCCTCTCACTTGCAACAAAAATAAGATTATAAATCATCAAATAGTCAAACTTAAATTCATTTCAAATAATTAATATTTAAATTTCAAATAGGTTCTATAAAATTACTAAAGGATCAATTATAAATCACTAAAATATTAAAAATATCATAATAATAGTGTTTATTAATGCAATCCAATTTACTGGTACAAATATATATCAAAAATGTGTTTGTACAACAAGATGCCAAATGACACATGGGAGTAAGAAACTACAACCAATATTTTTTTCAATGAGATGCTCATGGGAGGTTCCAATTTTTTTAGATTAGACCAGAATATTCTCTCATACATGCCATCTAGTTTCCTTTTCATGTGTGGAATCAGTTCACCATACAACATGTGAAATGTGGCTAACTCCAATAATGAATTTAAGAGAGTCCTGGGAAACCACAATCCCCTATGGCTGCAATATTCTGTCAATATCTGACATCAATTCAACAAGGATACACCTTCAAAAAAAATATAAATCACTCCACCTCTCCAAATGATTTAGTGTGGATTTATAATTATTCAAATAAATTATCAACATAAAATTTCAGAATCAGGACTCTTACCCCCATAAAATCATTCTTGAGTTATGAAAATCTTTATGAAATAAAAACTCAAACATTTTATATAAATCCTTACCATTCATGCCATTTTCTATAGAATTAATGTAATTAAATAGTTTTTAAGTAAAATAATAGTACAATACTATGATAGTTTGGGAATTAAAGCATACAATAAGGTCAATTAATTACCACAGATCTAGATTTTATATAAAAAAGGGGTTGTATTTCAGAACAATCCAAAATTGAACATTGATTTCCCGTGGTTTAAGACAATGTAATTTATAATTTTGATTGATGATGAATATATATATATTTAGATAGCCTATATTATAATAACAATAATATACTTATGAATTATATTTTACTTGAAAAATCCTAAAAATGTTCGCAGTTATTGGAAACATTTCAAAAAAATCCTACCTAGGATATAAGCCAGTGATAGAACTACTCTTATATGGTCTGAATGTGGGTGTACCCAAACATTAAATAGGTGAATAAGAACATAGTTGAAGCCTAAATCCATCACCTTTTGAGATGTCTACTTCATCAAGGATCTAAAAAGGGTGAGCACCCTCTTCTTTGTTCCCACACCCACCCCATAGGAGTTATATCCTTCACTATAATAGGCAGCCTTCCCTCTGTTTTCATATGATTGACAAAGGTAAAACCAAAAAACTAATTCATGAAAAGAAAAGAAAATAATAAATTTAATAATATGCACTTACCATTCATGTTTTGTGGATAATTCTATAGAAAATGAAATGAAATCAAGGGTCAATCAAGTGTTTATCTCACAACTACTATGATGTTGATAGAAGTGAAACAACCTCAATAAAATGTACCACATTCTCCCCTAGCATCCCCCTTGAAATTCCATGAGCCTAGTTAAGACTTTCACTTTCCTTTCATAGCTTATTTACTATCAATTTTAAATTTATGACTTTTTATTAAAATTAAAATCCACTCACCTACATCAAAATATCATGTTTCCTTTAATTTCTTTAATGCCTCTTCTGAACTATAAATATATCTAGAATAAATGTGATTCATGGACATGAGCATGAACCATCTGCATTTCCCAATTATTCTAACATCATTGTATGACTTGATAATAAACAAAATGATGCAATTTATAAGATCCAAACAAGACCATAGGTTTACTAATTCAAGAGAAGAAACATATCATCATCATACCAAATTTTACTAATTTTATAAAAGTATATCATCATAATAATGGTCCAATAGTCTAAGATATTAAATATATGGTGTAAATTAAAAAAAATCGTATATTGTATGGTTGTTCCCAAATTTACCCAACAGTTATATGCGGTTGTTGTAGTACAGGTAGGGATTGAATCCACAGGGACCAAAAAAAACCTTGAGACACTCAGATTTGATGGACAGTTTGGGTATGAAGTGGCCAACTTGGGGGGATTAATTTGGATTGAAGAACTAATTATTTAATTTAAATAAAATTAAAAAAAAAAATTAATTGATCTAAAACAATTAAATAAGATGATTTTATCCTAGGTTGTCGCTTGGGTTAGATTGGATGTATTTATTTTCTTAGAAATTTTTGGGTTATTAATTCAAGATGTATCCACAAAATGATATAATTCCTTAACATCATTAACCAATTTAATCCCTACACTATTCTAATTCTAATCACCAATTCACTTATATGATCACATAATTTATCACTCCAAGGAATTGGATCTTACTAGCACTCAAAATGTGTTATCGTTAAAGTTGGTGAAGACAAAGAAGAAAATAAATCATCGAATGGAAATCTTAATATAATGAACTGAATTTAAAGAAAATGAAATATAATTAAATACATCCCCATGAAAATCCCTAGTATTAACCCATAAAATTTTATCCATCCATTGATGTTATTCTATCAATGAAAGTGGGAAATAAACTTAAATAAGCGGTGATGAAGATGAAAACATCAAAATACTGATCACTCCACCATTCTATGAGGAATTTCAAAAAAGATGATGTAAATAAAATCACTCCCTAAGAAAAAGGTATCAATGTTATATTTAAAATAATATAATAATATAATAATAAGAATAACTTTTATTAAGAAATGAATGTGAATGAAAAACTTACATGAGAAAAATTGACGTTGCGATTACAAAATAAAAGCAGGATATTACAATTGAAAGAAAAAATTACACCCCCAAATACCTTCACCACCATGTCCTTATATAGGAATATTAGGAGTCTTATTTTTAACCCCAAAAATCAATTCCCCACCCCATTAATTAGCAGATTCAAAAGGTGGGTGAAAATAAAATAAATTGGATGTTATAATGTTGACCACAAAAATAGGACCAGATTTGTCCCCCTTGTTGACGTGTGAATTTTTAACTGAATCTAGATGAATATGAAGGGGTCGTAGTAATAAAATATATTAATACATATGTCCTCTAATATATTTAAAATTTTCACCCTAATTGGATTATCTGTTTGGATGTTATGCTTGATATGGTGGGATGACTTTATGGGCATTCAGATTTGGCCCACCATTTAAATGTCAACTTGGGTTCCCATTATCATCATGAAAAATTCAGAATTAGCTATGTCCATAGTGGAATTAAATTATCCCTATAATTTTATATTTATAAAGAGTTTCATTGTGCCATGAACCAACTCAGGTCGACCCTGAACCAGTCACCCAAGCCGGTCCGCGATATGGCCCGAAAGGCATTCCCGATCCTCCCAGGCTGTCGAAAAGTGTCAGGGCATAAAAAGAGAGAAAGAGGGAATGATTTCGTCCAATGAAAATAAATAAAGCAGTGGAAAGAAAATAGAACAACACAAAGCAAATAAATAACATGAAAATAAAGAACGATCAACAACAACAAACTAACCTGACCATGACCAAAACTCCTCGTGACCCCAAGAGTCACTCACCAAACCACAACCAACTCTCACCCACGGCGATCAAGCTCGAGTCAACCGGAAACAAAAACTAAAAACAGGAAAATAATATAGGTGTGAGTATTAAAACTCAGTAAGTACACCCGACTAATTCTATTCCCAATGCACATACCATTAAATAAAGAATTTATCAATTCCAGGTTTGAACTAAATTATATATAATATTGTTTTCCACACATACTTTCATTTCTAAAACAAGTAACATTCCACTGCCCTTTTTAATATAAAAACAAGTTTAGTGTTTTAAAGAAACAGGTACATTGCATTTTAAAACATTTTTTTGCGAACAATTTAGAAATCCAAATTTTAGTTGTTAGTCAAAAGGAAAACTAAAAACAACACACAACACACACTAAGGGAAATGGAAAACGTGTCACACATGGGCTAGCAACCGAACTAGACCTCTCAATCGTCTGCCACATACAAATAAATAGTCAATAAAAACATGGGTCGAACCTAGGAGCTCGTGAACAATCCAGAAAGTACTATACATGTGACTCATCCTAAAGGCATGCCTACTCTCGATGGCGTCATAATGCCCTAACACCCAGTGTTTCCCTACATGGCCTAATCGAGGGTATCAATCCCCTAGCAGAGTGTCATCCGTACGAGGGGCCACTAGCCAGTGCATAATCTAAACTAGTACAACAATCGTTCTCAGAATATTCACTTACTATGCAAATTTCCCATGTCAACACGTATAATAAACAGGAAAGGGGTGAGTCAACAACGTCAATAAAGTTGCACAAACATCACACACAAATCATAAAGTCAATGTACAACAAATATCACCTCTCAGTCACCCCAAAGAGAGTTTTCCAAAATAATTTATTTTATTAAATTTCCAAACGGGCCCTCACTAATTTTAATGAAAAACCTCATTTCTCGAGATAACTGAAACGCTTGTTCACACTTCAAAAGAAATCATTTATCAATAAACCAGAACTACATTTGAAATTTCATGAATTATGTTTAAAATCCAAATGGGCATTCTTTCAATACTAGGTGTCCACTCATCAAGAAAATATTTCAAGTGTCGTGTATAAAGTAAACGGCTATTTTTACACCAAATAATCATTTTAAAATTAATTATCTTATATTATTTCTCATTTATTAAAATTAATAAAATATCAAGTAATTAATAAATTCTAAATTTAAAGGCGAGTGCAGTGGGGGACCTACCTCGACTCACAGCTTGAATACGTTGGTGCATCGTTCCTCGCACAAGCACACAAGCACAGACAAGTCGATGATTGCAGTATCATGGGTTTTCCTCGACGACGTTCTGCAACAAATGCACAATAACTAAAATCACACAAATACGGACTTAAAACAATATAAACGAGAAAACAACACGAAATAACCACCTTAAAATATTTTCAAATCACAACTCGCACCATTTACACTCTTTACTAAACCACTTTAAAAACCATGAAGTTTATACAAAAAAACCACGTAATGCCAAAATAACTCACTAAAGATTTTAAAGAGCCAATAGGCCACTTTAAGAAAACACCTAGAGTGCGCAACCTGATTAATGCGCACGACATGAAGTGGTCCACAAAAAAAACATGTGACGCTAAACACATTTTCAAAACGAGGCTCGCAGTGCCCACATTATTTAATAAAACATTTAAAAAAATTATAAAACAATATTTTTGAAAAGTATATCGTGGCTTTAAACACATGAAACCAACTCAATCATCATTAAATTAATTCTAAAAAATTTAAACTATGAGCAAGGGCTAGTGGTTCTAATTAGGCCTTTGCATGATAAACCCGTCAAATTCAAACCACAAGTTTAAATAAAATAATTTTGCATGAAACATCAATTCATATAAGCAGGGTGAAAAATATCAAATGCAACTAAATTATTTTAAAAACTCAAGTCGCACCAATTTAATTAAATAAATAAATTGCTAAATAAATTATCTAATACGTAATAAAGGATAGTGCAAAGGGACCATACCAAAACTACAAATCTGAATGAAAACGTACGACTGAGACAGGTGCACAATTTCATTCGCACTTCACCCACAGGCTTCGAAAGCTTAAATAAAACATAGCAAGGTGGTGATATCCTGAAATAATTTGAATCCCTCACCTTAGGAGACGAACACTGGAACCCACCCAAAAAGGGGGTCCCAATATTCGAGTTGCACACCTGGAAGAGAAATCTACCACTGGAAGAGGGTCGCTCCAGTGAGGTAACACACCAGAGAGGCCATGTCGGAAAAATAGGCCCACAGGGGGGAAATACCACCGGTAAGGGAAACTCTGGCTAGAGAGGGAGGTGGTAGTGGCAGCGGCCGGACAGGGGGGTTGCGCCGGCGAGGTGAGGCTGGCTGGAGGGTGTCAGGCGGCTAGTGCGTAGTGGCTGAAGGGAAGTGGGCCACTGTGGGATCGAGTGTGGAAGACCAGGGAGCGTCCGGGGGGGACTGTAGGTAGATGGGAGGTTAGGTCTAGGGCAATGCCGGCTGGGACATGTGGTGCAGGCAAGGGAGGATCCGGGCTAGAGTCGAGGTGCTGTAGAGGGGTACGTGGTGGCTGGAAATGGAATGTTGGGCGCTGCAACAGGAGGAGAAGGACGGTTGGTTGATGTAATGTGGTGCAAGAGGAAGGCCTGGGTGCAGCGGCGGTTGAGGTGGATGGTAAAATCGAGGGAGAGACACTGCGGGAGGAAAAATGCATGTGGGGAGAGAGAGAGTGAACAGAGGGTTGCGACTGTAGCGCGAGAGGAAAGAAAAAAACTGGTCTGTGCTAGGGTTAGGAGGAAAGAAAAAGAGGGAGAAAAAAAGTAAAAGAAAAAGAGAGGAAAAAACGATAATAATAAATAAAATTAATAAACTAAAAAAACAAATAATTGAAATAATAAAACATCATTATATAATAATAATAACAATAATTTTGATAAAAATAATTATTATTATTATTATAACAAATTAAATCATAATAATAATAACAAAAAAATGATAAAAATAATAATATTCAATTCATTTATTAATGATTTTGATATCAATAACAACTATAATAACAAATATGAAGATAATAATTTCAATCATAATAAAAATAGAAGAACCTTAATAATAATATTATTATTTGAATCAATAATATTATTATTATTTGTGTTATATATATATATTCACTTCGTTTTATTTTAATGCGTCTGGCCCCATTTCACTTTATTTTATTTGGACACTGCAACTGCGAGGGTAACTGAGATTACCGCATGGTTTTTGATAACCGTGTGGTTCCCATGCATTGACCCAAATACCAATAATAATATTATTAAATTATAACATAATGAAAATAATAATTATTATTTAATTACAATAATAATAATACCAATAAAGACTTATTATTAATAATACTAAAAAACATTTATAATTATAATAAAAAATATATAAATAATAAGAATACTCAATCCACTTTAACAATAATAATTAAATCATTTACAATAAAAATTTTAAATAACACAATAAATTGCAAATGTTTCTCATTTTAACTTTTCCAAAGACAGGAGAACTGTGTCGTCGCCTAGCAAAGCCGCACGGGGTTTCCAAACAGCTCTCTGCCTGTACACCCAATGATGTCAACCCAAAAACACGCATTTTTTTCACATAACTCAAAAGTTCTTTGTCTGGGACTCAGCCTGAACCCCAAAGAAAATTTAAAATTCAATGAAAATTATAAAATTAAATAAATAAAAGGTCAAGGTGTGACAATTCTCCCCACCATAATGCTTTCCACCCTCAGAAATCCACAACCCGATTTAGACCCAAAGATAAAACTTATCAAGTTTCACCCACCTACAAAAGTTAAGCACCTTCAGTTGATCGATCCAAACTGACACCGAAAACCCATGACACACAACTCATCTTTCAAAAAAAAATCGCATTAATTGTCACCAAGAAGAACCCAAACTATCTATTTCAACCACGAAATGAACGAACTTAGACTACCTCCAACAATTATTCTCATTATATTAGTCCAAGGAAACCATTGGGTGTACTCCAATCCCAACGTTTACTTAAGACGAAGAACTTAGGACTAGGTGGTTCCGCATGAGACCACCCGCCACCAAACGATACATGAAAAGAAACTCTGATACTAACACGGGGAGACCCAAACAGACTCCCCACCATAAGGATTGGGCTAACTCTAAATTACATCAGGTGTAACTTTGTGAAACCCGATATGTGTCTCCCCACCATAAGAACTGATGAGATTAACCGAACTTGAAAACTTTTTACACAGACCAAAAACCCCACCAAAAGGGTAGGGGAGGGAAAGGAAGGACCCAACTGATAGAGTATCAAAACTACCATCATCACTACCCTAACAACTTCACACCCTTGGAAGAGCATAAACCATGACGCACTAAAGACCAAGATTAAACCAAGGCCCTTTTTCCACCGTTGGGGTTATCCTCACTACGCGCCAGCTTCACTCTGAGACCTATGGCAGGAGCACCGATGATTGAAGCATCTCCTTCCATGTAGTCAGGCTTCATAAATTCCCAAACATAACATATAAACCAAAATTTCACCAAACACACTTCCAGTAAAATAAAAGTTTTAAAGAGGTTCGATAATAACCATTCTTACAACTGAATGAAAAAACACCAAAAAATGCCACAAGTGAAAACCACTACATCTAGGGAACACTACAAAGATAAAATCTCAAACGGATCCCCAAACATTGCCTTACTCCTGCTGATGGGCTGAGGTGACCTTCGATGAGATAATTCTAACATCAGTGCACTTCTTGGAAACATTGTGGCAGAATCCCTGCAAGTGACCCCAACGTCCACAAGTGTGGAAGGGTCTCGGAGCACTCGGACACGTCGGCCTCTTGTGACCCTAACTACCACTCTAGTGACAGATCACGGCATTGCGCTGTGGAGAAGAATACTGAAGGTATGAAGGCCTCTTGATTCCTCTACCAGCACCACCAGCATCAGGTTGCTTCTCATTCTTCTTATCACCATCGTCTGCACTGCTTCCCAAAGCTGGAGAATTCGCCACCTCAAGTCCTCCTACTAACTCAGCTTAAGCCAAAAAGGCTTGCCCCACAACATCCGAGAAGGTGGTTAGGTTGAGCTCTTCCACTTTCGATCGCAGCTCAGGTCGGAGTCCAGACTCAAATTTTCGATCCTTCTCGAGATCATTCACAACAAACCACTGATCATACAGAACTAGGTCTATGAAATGTCGATAGAATTACAGTACTGATTCAACACCCTTCTGAAGAAAACACAACTCCATCCTCTTCCTCAGCTTCTTCAACTCAGAGAAGTATTGTTGGATGAACAATGACTAGAAAAACTCCCATGTGAGATCTTTATAAGGTTTATTTCGAGACACGAACTTCCACCATTTCCAGGTTGGGCCTTCAAGCATAAAGATATACAACTTCACCTATAACGACTCAGGAAACCCAATGAAACTGAAGTTCCTCCCAATATTATGCAACCACTCCTCCGCCTCAAGTGGATATTCTTGAACATAAAATAGGGGAGGGTTCAACCTTAGGAATTCTAGAACATAGTCTATAGGATGATCAACTGGAGGATTTTCTAGGGATGCACCACCCGAAGCTGCACCTTGGGCATCCATCGAACTTTCATGGGGGTGAACACTAAGGAACAAGGAAACAAAGAACATAATAAAAACATGTTCATTGTCATTTCAATTTCAACTTTTCAGAATTTCCAAAATAAAACTTCACAAAACAATTCTTAAAAGTAATGAAGACCCAGACAAACCACAAGGAGAAACTAGTGGCGATTAGTGACTCAGAAGTATGGTTGGCGGCCATACACCAGTCATACCACCGTCACAGGGAGCACTCTAGGGCAATTTTCCCAGCTCCACATGGCTTTCCAGACCATGCAATCTCACGAAGGTCACTTTCCTAGCTTCCATTTCATTTCCCAACATAAAACAATTCAAAATAACCAAAAGACACCAACAACCCGAACATCCCATGGTAACTCGAGGTTTAGAACGAGCAAGGGTTTATGATGTCCTTCTCATATGTAAGCCTTGAGTACTAAAAATTATACCCCTTCTACCATGACAACCCCAAATAACAATGGGTTCTCTGAAAAACAAGGGCCGCCCAGGAGCCGATCTCCTCTAATACCATTTTATTATGAACCAACCCAGGTCGACCCTGAACCAGTCACCCATGCTGGTCCGCGACATGAACCGAAAGGCATTCCTGATCCTCCTAGGTTGGTGACAAGCATCAGGGCATCAAAATAGAGCAAAGGGGAATGATTTCACCCAATGAAAATAAATAAAGCAGTGGAAAGAAAATAGAATAACACGAAGTAAATAAATAACACGAAAAGAAAGAACGACCAACAACAACAAACTAACCTGACCACGACCAAAAATCCTCACAACCCTGAGAGTCACTCACCAAACCACAACCAACTCTCACCCACAGCGAGCAAGCTCGAGTCAACCTACAAAAAAACTAAAAATAGTAAAATACTATAGGTGTGAGTATTAAAACTCAGTAGGTAGACCCGACTAATTCTATTCCTAATGAAAATACCATTAAATAAAGAATTTATCAATTCCAGGTTTGAACTAAATTATATAAAATATTGGTTTCCACACACACTTTCATTTCTAAAACAAGTAATAGTCCATTTACCTTTTTAATATAAAAACAAGTTTAGTGTTTGAAAGAAACAGGTGCATTTCATTTTAAAACATTTTTTTGCGAACAATTTAGAAATCCAAATTTTAGTTGTTAGTCAAAAGGAAAACTACACAAAACACACAAAACACACTAAGGGCAATGGAAAAAGTGACACACATGGGCCAAAAACCGAACTAGACCTCTCAACCGCCCGCCACATACAAATAAACACTCAATAAAAACATGGTTCGAATCTAGGAGCTTGTGAACAATCCAAAATTTACTATACATGTGACTCATCCTGAAGGCATGCCTACTCTCGATGACGTCATAACGCCCTAATACCCTGTGTTTCCCTACATGGCCTAACCGAGGGGGCCAATCCCCTAGCAGAGTTTCATCCATACTAGGAGCCACTATCCAGTGAGTAATCTAAACAAGTGCAGCAATCATTATCAGAAGATTCACTTACTATGACAAGTTCCCTTGTCAACACGTATAATAAATAGGAAAGGGGTGAGTCAACAATTTCAATCAAGTAGCACAAACATCACACACAAATCATACAATCAACGTACACCAAATATCACCTCTGAGTCACCCCAAAGAGAGTTTTCCAAAATAATTTATTTTATTAAAGTTCCAAACGGGCCTTCACTAATTTTAAAGAAAATCCTCATTTCTCAAGAGAACCAAAATGCTTTCTCACGCTTCAAAAGAAATCATTTATTAATAAACTAGAACTACATTTGAAATTCCGTGAATTATGTTTAAAATCCAAATGGGAATTATTTTAGTACTGGGTGTCCGCTCATCAAGAAAATATTTCAAGTGTCGTGTATAAAATAAACGGCCTTTTTTACACCAAATAATCATTTTAAAATTAATTATCTTATATTATTTCTCATTTATTAAAATTAATAAAATATCAAATAATTAATAAATTCTGAATTTAAAGGCGAGTGTAGTGGGGAACCTACCTTGACTCACAGCTCGAACACGTTGGTGCACCGCACCTCGCACAGGCACACAAGCACAGACAAGACAATGATTGTAGTATCGTGGGTTTTCCTCGACGATGCGCTGCAACAAATGCACAATAACTAAAATCACACAAATACAGACTTAAAAAAATAAAAATGAGAAAACAACATGAAAGAACCACCTAGACACATTTTCAAATCACAACTCACACCATTGACACTATTTACTAAACCACGAAGTGTTTACAAAAAAACCATGCAATGCCAAAATAACTCACTAAACATTTTTAAGAGCCAACATACCACTTTAAGAAAACACCTAGAGTGTGCAACCTGATTAATGCGCACGACACGAAGAGGTCTACAAAAAAACACGTTCCACTAAACACATTTTCAAAACCAGGCTTGCAGAACCCACATTATTTAATAAAATATTTAAAAATATATAAAATAATCTTTTTGAAAAGTATATTGCGACATTAAACACATGAAACCAACTCAAACATAATTAAATTAATTCTAAAAACTTTAAACTACGAGCAAGGTCCAGTGGTTCTAATTAGTCATTTTCATGCTAAACCCATCAAATTCAGACCACAAGTTTAAATAAAATAATTTTTCACGCAACATCAATTCATATAAGCAGGGTGAAAAATATCAAACGCAACTAAATTATTTTAAAAAATCAAGTCACACCAATTTAATTAAATAAAGAACTTTCTAAAGAAATTATCTAATACACAAGCAAGGACAGTGCAAAGGGACCATACCAAAACTCCAAAGCCGAATGAAAACGCACGCCCGAGACTGGTGCACAATTTCATTCGCACTTCACCCGCAGGCTTCGGAAGCTTAAATAAACCATAGCAAGGCGGTGATATCCCAACATCGTTTGAAGCCCTCGCCTTAGGCGGCGAACACCAGAACCCACCCAAAAAGGGGGTCCCAATATTCGAGTTGCACACCTGGAAGAGAAATCTACCACCGGAAGAGGGTCGCACCGATGAGGTAACACACCAGGGAGTCCATTCCAAAAAAATAGGCCGGCATGGGAGAAATACCACCGGCAGGGGCGGATCTGGCTAGAGAGGTAGGTGGCAGTGGTGGTGGCTGGACAGGGGGGTTGTGCCGGCGAGGTGAGGCTGGTTGGAGGGTGTCGAGCAGCTGGTGTGTAGCGGCTAAAGGGGAGAGGGGTGTTGCGGGTTCAAGCGTGGAAGACCGGGGCGCGTCCGGGGGGGCACTGTAGGCAGAGGGGAGGTTAGGTCCGGGGTGATGCCGACTGGGATGTGTGGTGTAGGCAAGGGAGGATTCGGGTTGGAGTCGAGGTGGTGTGGAGGGGTGCGCGGTGGCTGGAAACGGCATGTTGGGCGCTGCAACAGGAGGAGAAGGAGGGCTGGGTGTTGTGATGAGGTGCAGGTAGAAGGCCTGGGTGCAGCAGCGGCTGAGGTGGGTGGGCAAACCAAGGCAGAGGCGCTGCAAGAAGAAAAATGCATGCGGGGAGAGGGAGAGCGAAAAAAGGGTGGCGGTTGTAGCACGAGAGGAAAGAAAAAGAACTGGTCTGCACTAGGGTTAGGAGGAAAGAAAAAGAGGGAGAAAAAAAGTAAAAGAAAAAGAGAGGAAAAAAACTATAATAATAAATAAAATTAATAAACTAAAAAATAATTGAAATAATAAAACATCAATATATAATAATAACAATAATTTTGATAAAAATAATAATTATTACTATTATAACAAATTAAATCATAAAAATAATAACGACAAAATGATAAAAATAATAATATTTACTTCATTTATTAATGATTTTGATATCAACAACAACTTTACTAACAAATATGAAGATAATAATTTCAATCATAATAAAAATAGAAGAACCTTAATAATAATATTATTATTCGCATCAATAATATTATTATTATTTTAGTTATATATATATATATTCTCTTTGTTTTATTTTAATGTGTCTGCCCCCATTTCACTTTATTTTATTTGAACACCGTAACTGCACAGGTAACCGAGATTTCCGCACAGTTTTCGATAACCGTGCAGTGCCCGCGCATTGACCCAAATACCAATAATAATATTATTAAATTATAACATAATGACAATAATAATAATTCTTTAATTACAATAATAATAATAATAATACCAATAAAGCCTTATTAATAATAATACTAAAAAACATTAATAATTATAATGACAAAAATATAAATAATAAGAATACTCAATCCACTTTAATAATAATAATAAAATCATTTAAAATAGAAATTTTAAATAACACAATAAATTTCAAAAGTTTCTCATTTTAACTTTTCCAAAGACAGGCAGACTGTGTCGTCACCTGGCGAAGTCACTTGGGGTTTCCAAACAGCTCTCTCCCTGTACACCCAATGACGTCAAAAATGCGCATTTGTTTTGACATAACTCAAAAGTTTTTCGTCCGAGACTCAACCCGAACCCCAAAAAAAAATTCAATGAAAATTATAAAATAAAATAAAGGAAAGGTCGAGGTGTGACAATTCTCCCCACCATAATACTTTCCGCCCTCGAAAAGACACAACCCGATCTAGACCCAAATATAGAACTTATCAAGTGTCACCCACCTACAAAAGTTAAGCGCCTCCAGTTGATTGATCCAAACTGACACCGAAAACCCATGACACACAACTCATCTTTCAAAACACAATCACCTTAATCATCACCAAGTAGAACCCAAACCATCTATTTCAACCAAGGAATGAACGAACTCAGACTACCTCCAACACTTATTCTCATTATCTTAGTCCAACGAAACCATTGGGTTTACTCCAATCCCAACGTTTACTTAAGACTAAGAACTTAGGACTAGGAGGTTCTGCATGAGACCACCCGCCACCAAACGATACATGAAAAGAAACTCTGATACTGACACGGGGAGACCCGAATAGACTCCCCACCATAAGGATTGGGATAACTCTAAATTACTTCAGGTGTAACTACGCGAAACCCGATGTGGGTCTGCCCACCATAAGAACTGACGAGATTAACCGAACTTAAAAACTTTCTGCACAGACCAAAAACCCCACCATAAGGGTAGGGGGGAAAGGAAGGACCCAACCGATAGAGTATCGAAACTACTGTCATCGCTACCCTAACAACTTCACACCATCAGAAGATCACAAACCATGACGCACTAAAGACCAAGATTAAAACAAGGCCCTTTTTCCACCGTTGGGGTTATCCTTACTAGGCACCGGCTTCACTCCGAGACCTATGGCCGAAGCACTGATGATTGAAGCATATCCTACCTCACAGTCAGGATTCATAAATTCCCGAACATAACACATGAACCCGAATTTCACCAAACACACTTCCAGTAAAATAAAAGTTTAAAAGAGGTTCGATAATAACCATTCTTACAACTGAAGGAAAAAAACACCACAAAATTCCACCACAAGTGACAACCACTACATCCAGGGAACACTTCAAAGAGAAAACCTCAAACGGATCCCCAAATATCGCCCTACTCTTGCTGACGGGTTGAGGTGACCTTCAAAAAGCCAAGTCTTGCTTCAGCGCACTTCTTGGAAACATCGCAGCAGAATCACTGCAAGTGACCCCAACATCCATAGGTGTGGCAGGGTCTCAGAGCACTTGGACATGTCGGCCTCTTGTGACCCTACCTACCACACTGGTGTCAGATCATGACATTGCACTGTAGAGAAGAATACTGAAGGTCTGAAGTCCTCTTGATTCCTCTACCAGCACCAGCAGCATCAGGTCGCTTCTCATTCTTCTTATCACCATCCTCTGCACTGCATCCCAAATCTGGAGGATTCACCACCTCAAGTCCTCATACTAACCCAGATTCATCCAAAAAGGCTTTCCCCACAACATTAGAGAAGGTGGTTAGGTTGAGCTCTTCCACTTTCGATCACAGCTTAGGTCTGAGTCCATACTCAAATTCTTGATCCTTCTCAGGATCATTCGCAAAAAACCACTGATCACACGGAACTAGGTCTATGAAACGTCGATATAATTCCAGTACCGATTCAAATCCCTACTAAAGACAACACAACTCCATACTCTTCCTCAGCTTTGTCAACTCAGAGAAGTATTTTTGGATGAATGAAGAACTCAAAAACTCCCATGTGAGATCTTTCTGAGGTTTATTCCCAGACACAGACTTCCACCATTTCCAGGTAGGGCCTTCAATCATAAAGATATCCAACTTCACCTTTAACAACTCAGGAAACCCAATGAAACTGAATTTCCTCTCAATCTTGCGCAACCACTCCTCCACCTCAAGTGGATCTGCTTGACCATAAAATAGGGTAGGGTTCAACCTCCGGAATTCTAGAACATAGTCTATAGGGTGATCAACTGGAGGATTTTCTAGGGATTCACCACCCAAAGCTGCACCTTAGGCATCCATCGAACCTTCATGGGGGTGAACACTAAGGAACAAGGAAACAAATAAAAATAATCAAAACAAGTTCATTTCCATTTCAATTTCAACTTTTCACAATTTCCAAAATAAAACATCGCAAAACAATTCCTAAAAGTAAAGAAGATCCAGAAAAACCACAAGTAGAAACTAGTGGTGATTAGTGACTCGGACGTATGGTTGGCGGCCATACGCCAGTCACCCTGCCGTCATAGGGAGCACTCTAGGGTAATGCCCTCGGCTCCACATGGCTTTCTAGACCATGCGATCTCATGGAGGTAACTTTCCTGGCTTCCATTTCATTTCCCAACATAAAACAATTCAAAAGAACCAAAAGACACCAACAACCCGAACATCCCATGGTAACTCGAGGTTCAAAACGAGCAAGGGTTCATGAAGTCCTTCTCATTTGTATGCCTTGAGTCCTGACAATTCTACTCCTTCTACCATGACAACCCCAAATAACAATGGGTGCTCTGAAAAACAAGGGCCTCTCAGGATCTGACCTCCTTTAATACCATTTTGTCATGAACCAACCCGGGTCGACCCTAAACTGGTCACCTAAGCCGGCCCACGACATGGTCCGAAAGGAATTTCAGATCCTCCCGGGCTGGCGACAAGCGCCAGGGCATCAAAAGAGAGAAAGAGGGAACGATTTATCCCAATGAAAATAAATAAAGTAGCGGAAAGAAAATAGAACAACACAAAGTAAATAAACAACACGAAAATAAAGAACAACCAACAACAACAAACTAACCTGACCATGACCAAAACTCCTCACGACCTCGAGAGTCACTCACCAAACCACAACCAACTCTCACCCATGGGGAGCAAGCTTGATTCAACCTGTAACAAAAACTAAAAATAGGAAAATACTATAGGCGTGAGTATTAAAACTCAGTAGGTAGGCCCGAATAATTCTATTTCCAATGCACATACCATTAAATAAAGAATTGATCAATTCAAGGTTTGAACTAAATTATATAAAATATTGGTTTCCCCACACACTTTTATTTATAAAACAAGTAATAGTCCATTGACCTTTTTAATATAAAAAAAGTTTACTGTTTGAAAGAAACAGGTGCATTGCATTTTAAAACATTTTTTTGCGAACAATTTAGAAATCCAAATTTTATTTGTTAGTCAAAAGGAAAATTAGACACAACACACACTAAGGGAAATGGAAAAAGTGGCACACATGGGCCAGTAACCATACTATACCTCTCAACCATCCGCCATATACAAATAAACTCTCAATAAAAACATGGGTCGAACCTAGGAGCTTGTGAACAACCCAGAACATATTATAAATGTGACTCATCGAGAAGGCATGCCTACTCTTGATGACATCAAAACTCCCTAACGCCCAGTGATGCCCTACATGGCCTAACCAAGGGGCCCAATCCCCTAGCAGAGTGTCATCCGTACTAGGGGCCACTAGCCAGTGCGTAATCTAAACTAGTGCAGCAATCGTTCTCAGAATATTCACTTACTATACCAAGTTGTCATGTCAACACGTATAATAAACAGGAAAGGGGTGAGTCAACAATGTCAATCAAGTAGCACAAAAATCACACACAAATCATGCAGTCAACATATACCAAATATCACCTCTGAGTCACCCCAAATAGAGTTTTCCAAAATAATTTATTTTATTAAAGTGCCAAACGGGCCTTCACTAATTTTAAAGAAAATCCTCATTTCTCAAGATAATCAAAATTCTTGCTCAAACTTCAAAATAAATCATTTATCAATAAACCATAACTACATTTGAAATTACGTGAATTATGTTTAAAAGAAAAACAGGCATTCTTTCACTACTGGGTGTCCGCTCATCAAGAAAATATTTCAAGTGTCATGTATAAAATAAATGTCTCTTTTTACACCAAATAATCATTTTAAAATTTATTATCTTATATTATTTCTCATTTATTAAAATTAATAAAATATCAAGCAATTAATAAATTCTGAATTTAAAGGCGAGTGTAGTGGGGGACCTACCTCGACTCACATCTTGAACAAGTTGGCGCGTCGCGCCTCGCACAGGCACACAAGCACAGACAATTCGATGATTGCAGTATCGTGGGTTTTCCTCGACAATGCACTGCAACAAATGCACAATAATTAAAATCACACAAATACGGACTTAAAACAATAAAAATGAGAAAACAACACGAAAGAACCACCTCGACATGTTTTCAAATCACAACTTACACCATTGATAGTATTTACTAAACCACTTTAAAAACCACGAAGTGTTTACAAAAAAAACACGCAATGCCAAAATGACTCACTAAACATTTTAAAGAGCCAACAGACCACTTTAAGAAAATACTTAGAGTGCACAACCTGATTAATGCGCAATACACGAATAGGTCCACAAAAAAACATGTGCCGCTAAACACATTTTCAAAACCAGGCTCGTAGCACCCACATTATTTAATAAAACATTTAAAAAAAATTATAAAACAATATTTTTGAAAATTATATCTCAGCTTTAAACACATGAAACCAACTCAAGCATCATTAAATTAATTCTAAAAACATTAAACTATGAGCAAGGTCTAGTGGTTCTAATTAATCCTTCTGATGTTAAACCAATAAAATTCAGACCACAAGTTTAAATAAAATAATTTTTCACGCAACATCAATTCATATAAGCAGGGTGAAAAATATCAAACACGACTAAATTATTTTAAAAACTCAAGTCGCACCAATTTAATTAAATAAATCACTTGATAAAGAAATTATTTAATATGCAAGCAAGGATAGTGAAAAGGGACCATACCAAAACTCCAAAGCTTAATGAAAATGCATGCCCGAGATCGGTGCACAATTTCATTCGCAGTTCACCCAGAGGCTTCGAAAGCTTAAATAAACCATAGCAAGGCGGTGATATCCTGACATCATTTGAATCCCTCACCTTTGGTGGAGAACACCGGAACCCACCCAAAAAAGGGGGTCCCGTGATTCAAGTTGCACACCTGGAAGAGAAATCTACCACCGGAAGAGGGTCACGCTGGTGTGGTAACACACCAGAGAGGCCATGGTGGAAAAATAGGCTGGTAGGGGGAAATACCACTAGCAGGGGCGGCTCCGCCTAGAGGGGGAGGTGGCAGTGGCGACGGCCGGACAGGGGGGTTGCATCGGTGAGGTGAGGCCAGCTGGAGGTTGTTGGGTAGATGGTGCGTAGCGGCTGAAGGGGAGCGGGGTGCTGTGGGTTCGAGCGTGGAAGACCGGGGCACGTCCGGGGGGCACTACAGGCAGAGGGGAGGTTAGGTCCGGGTCGATGCCGGCTGGGACGTGTGGTGGGGGAAAGGGAGGATCCAGGCCGAAGTCGAGGTGCTACGGAGGGGTGCGCGGTGGATGTAAACGGAACGTTGGTCACTGAAACAGGAGGAGAAGGAGGACCGAGTGCTGTGATGAGGTGCAGGAAGAAGGCCTGGGTGCAGCGGCGGCCGAGGTGGATGGGAAAACCGAGGGAGAGGCGCTATGGGAGGAAAAATGCATGCGGGGAGAGGGAGAGCGAACAGAGGGTGGCGGCTATAGCGCGAGAGGAAAGAAAAAAAAAGTTCTTTGCGCTAGGGTTAGGAGGAAAGAAAAAGAGGGAGAAAAAAAAGTAAAAGAAAAAGGGAGGGAAAAAACTATAATAATAAATAAAATTAATAAACTAAAAAAACAAATAATTGAAATAATAAAACATCAATATATAATAATAATAACAATGATTTTGATAAAAATAATAATTATTATTATTATAAAAAATTAAATCATAATAATAATAACGAAAAAATGATAAAAATAATAATATTCAATTCATTTATTAATGATTTTGATATCAACAACAACTATACTAACAAATATGAAGATAATAATTTCAATCATAATAAAAATAGAAGAACCTTAATAATAATATTATTATTCGCATCAATAATATTATTATTATTTCAGTTATTTTAATGTGTCTGCCCCCATTTCACTTTATTTTATTTGGACACCGCAACTGCGCGGGTAAACGAGATTACCGCACGGTTTTCGATAACCGTGCGGTGACTACGCATTGACCCAAATACCAATAATATTATTATTAAATTATAACATAATGAAAATAATAATTATTATTTAATTAAAATAATAATAATAATACCAATAAAGACTTATTAATAAAAATACTAACAAAATGTTAATAATTATAATGACAAAAATATAAATAATAAGAATACTCAATCCACTTTAACAATAATAATAAAATCATTTACAATAGAAATTTTAAATAACACAATAAATTGAAAAAGTTTCTCATTTTAAATTTTTTAAAGACAGGCAGATTGTGTCATTTCCTGGAGAAGCCGTACGGGGTTTCCAAACAGTGCTCTGCCCGTACGCCCAACAACGTCAACCCAAAAACGCGCATTTTTTTTGACATAACTCAAAAGTTTTTCATCTGGGACTCAACCCGAACCCCAAAAAAAATTAAAAGTCAATGAAAATTATAAAATAAAATAAGGGAAAGTTCGGGGTGTGACACATTGGGTTTGGATTGTGGGCCACACTTTTGTTTGATGGGCCTTAGGCCCATTATGATTTGTCGAGAAAATTTCTTCATTTGTGCTCAAAAATATTCATCTTCCCTTAGGATTCATCCATCGATCCTAAAAGATAAAATTTTACATATAAATTGATAAATAATATCCTAAAATATAAAATTAAAAAAAATTAAAAAAATTAATTCCATAAATAGATGATTTATTAGGCCCAAATTTTCATTTTAAACATTAATTGGACTTGAGATGAGAAATGAAGTTCAATTTCTATAATGCACTAAAAATTATGTTTATGAACTTTGAAACACATGAATATTAAAATATCAAAAATGAATATTAGCCTCTTTTGGTGGCTAATCACACCCCCCAACTTGAGTTTTGCTAGTCCTGAGCAAAAAGTATCTCAAAAATATAAAATTGAATTACATTTTTCAAAAAACAAATTAACAAACATTGCTCATAAAAAACATCATTCCAAATAATCATGAAACCATTTAAAATCATTTCACACAAGATAGGTCCACAAGAATATCCCAATACCAATACCATTCCTTTGTTAAAATTCATCATCACATTTCATCCAATTTTAATTATGCGTGAGGATGTTTTTTTCATCACAAAAGACATGGGGCCCATTTTCTTGTTCAAGGGGGAAAAATGGAAGTGCTAGGTGTGAATCACATTAAACCTTAAAATGAGTATCCAATTTTTTTATTTTTTCTTTTTCTTTTTTTTTCTTTTTGTTGTTTCTTTTTGTTATTTTTTTATTATTTTTTTGAACCACAATATATATGAAAATCCTAAATGTGAGTAAGAAAGCTATGGAGTCATGATCCCCAAGTGTTGGATGCCACAGAGTTGGGAAAAACATTGCTCTATGTGGTCATTCTTTTTATTTTATTTTTGATACTAAAATTTAAATTAAAGTGGCCCCAAACCCTATGTTATGATGAAAGGGACCCAAAAAGTAAAATTTACACCCAAGATCCAATGGATGTGCATTGTGGAATTTTTGATTAAGAGGATGAAAATGTAAACTTTGAAAAATCACATCAGACAAATGCACTTTCCAAAAACTATGCTCATGAACTTAAACATGCATTTAAATCATAATTAGGGAATTCAAAATCATTTGAATATCAGTTTTCATGTTACACAATGTGAATTAATTTATTCAAGGATAATGAATTGAATTTTTTTTAATTGAATTTATCATAAAATACCTTTTTTTTAAATCCCATATTTTCACTCCCCCCAAAATTATAATTAAACCACCCATAGTTTTGAAAAAGAAGAGAAGAGATAAAAAAATAATTGGGAAAAATAGGGGAGATGTGATTTGAAATTAAATCATAAAATAAAACAACCTGGTTTGCAGTTGATGACCCATTAATAAGAAATTAATCAATTAAACTTCATGTCAGGTATAGACTCATTGGGGGTGATTGAAGGTTGGGTTTGGACTCTGGATGGCATGGGTTTTATTTAAAATGATCAAACTTATTCAACTATTAAATCTCAAAAAAATATTAGATCACATTGGAAACCCCAAGGGGTTCCCTTGAAAAAAACACAAAAACACACAAAATAAAAAAAATAAAAAAAAATCATAAGTTGGGTTGCCTCCCCTAAAGAACTTAATTTAATGTTGTTAACTCAAATTGGACACCAAATATTATCCAATACCAATTTTTAAAATTTTAAATACCCCATCATTCTCCACTTCAATTTGATTAAGATTGTAACACCTGAATGTTTTTATGAAAAATTTTCTTTAAATAATTTTTATTCTTTAGTAGCTTTCGTTGCACACAATCATGAGTTTAAATGAACCGTGAGACACCCTTAGTATAAAATTTCCATTATATCCTAGCCATTAGGTTATCGGGAATAATTATAACTAACTTATGAAAATGCATTGTAAATTATTTGGCTATGAATTATTTATGAAAAATATAAATTAGATATTTTTATTTTTGAGTGAGTTACTATTGGTAATGAAATTAATGAGATGTATTTTTTATATGCTTAATAAAATATTTTTTATATTCATCCAATGGATATTTTAATCATAGAGTGTGAATAAACCTTATTTGTTGTATAAAAACCTACATTTTTTTAAAGGGTAATTTTACACCTTTGAATAGAGAACCCATTTTAAATTAAGATTCTGACACATTAATAATTTTTATATGACAAAATAAACATGTTATTTTAAAGTATAATATAAAAATTTTCTTTGGTTGAATTTATGATATTTTCTGATAACATTCAAGTTTTGATAAATAGTAAAAACATGCTAAATTTTAAGTGAAAACAACTTTTTTCATCAAGATAATTTATATGGTTAAATTATAATATTTAATGGTTTTAAAGTATAAATATAATATATTTTTATCATTCAATATAATGTATGTCATTATCATTAATTTTACATTGAATTCATAGGTAAAAACATTTCAATCTTTTGTAATGTTTTAACTTTTAAAAACTCATTCCCTCATTTTGACAATGGGATTGATTTTAAATTAATTACTCTAACTTCTATGTTTTGAATTTTTTAAAATGGACTCCCTACACTACCAGAAAATTGGGATTTTGCAGCGCCTCCCTTTAACAGTGCTAAAAAAGCGCTGATAAAGGGGGTTCCTTTATCAGCGCTTTTTTCCTAGTGCTGATAAAGTGTATATTTCAAAAAAAAATTCATAAAAAATAATATATTGATATATAAATATATATAAGTATATTTATATTGATATAAATATAATATATATTTTTTAAATATATTTTAGATAAGTATAAATAAAAATTTGCACTTAATATATAAGATATGTAGTGAAAATGGTTTATAAAATATCTTTAAAAAATATTAATTAATATTTTTCTAATTATCATTGACTAATAATCATTTAATAACAATTTTAAGACACAAAAAATAAAAAAATTAATAAAATATCTAAAATAAGTTGAAAACATAACTCAAATTTCAAATGACCATAACTTTTGATTCGGGTGTCTGTTTGAGCTCCACGACATATAAAATCAAATCCTACAACAATATTTATGCACTAAAAATATAAGGAAACCTTATGTCATATTTTTTAAGACCAAAAAAGTATCATAAGGCCTCCAAAACTGAGTTTTTAGTCCAGATATCCAAAAAAAATTAACATTCGATGGAATTTCAGCCTCGTTTCAGGGGGTCTTTTTGACCTTTTTCACTGGGGACTGAATTTCTTATGAGGTGTTAAATTTATATTGATATTATGGATTTGAAATTTTATCATTTTTCACAATTTAATTTTATTTATAATCAATTATATAACAATATATACATATTTTTTATATATTCACCCATAAAAATTTAATTTTATAAATAAATAATTAAACATATTTACATATAAAGTATATTTATCAATATATAAGGATTATCTAAATAAAAAACTAACATCCATTTTATTTGAAGTAAAAATATATTAATTTTTATATACCTATATGATGTGTGTGTGTGTGTGTGTATTTGTGTGTGTCTGTATTGACAAACTGATATATATTATCTATATATTCTAAACATATGTATATACATATTAATAAATAATATGTATAATTATACTTAAAAATACACATATAATATGTATGTGTGTTGTATATATGTATTTATTTATTTATACACACACACAAAAAACATATTTTATAAATGTATTTAAAACTCATCTTATAAATATATATTAATATATGAATAAATATATAGATAAAAAATATAAATATACATAAATAAATAGGCATAAATATATATTAATATACAAATAAATATATAAATATAAATATATATGTATATGTATATGTATATATATTAATATACAAATATATATATATATTAATATAAATATATATTAATATACGAGTAAATATAACTAAATATATATGTATATATATAAATAAATAGATATATTGATAAATGAAGATTAAATCAATATAGTGGAGTGGTAAATGATTAGGTGCGTAGGAAACAGGTCCCAAGTTCAAATCTAGGGGGAGGCAGGTCGCGCGCGTGGGTGGAATAAGGGCTAGCGCAATTAAAGGGTGGTGGGGTGATGGATTGGGCATGTGAGCTCGTGGGTGGGGGAGTTCAAGCACTCTTGAAGCCCCTCCTTGATTTGTAGTTTTTTAAATGTTTTTTAACTTTTATCAGTTCTATAAAAAGCACTGATAAAGGACCCGTTTATCAGTGCTTTTTTAGCGCTGATAAAAGACCCCTTTTATCAGTGATTGTTTTTTAGCACTGATAAAACAGACCCCCCTTTATCTTCACTGAGATTAACAACACTTTTTTAGCATTTATAAAAGACTATTTTTTGGTAGTGATATTTGGAATCAGTGTTTCCAAATTATGTTAATAAGCTACTTTTATTTTTGGTCATTATGAATTGTAACTTTGGTAATTATTTTTATTACATTGGTTGAAGGTAAATAAGGTAATTAAAAGTAAAAATAATATTTTAAAATTATCTTAACACCTGTAAAAATACTATTGGATGACTAAATTAGACCCTTATCATATATTTTTCTAAATGGAATCAATTAATGTCCACTAACCTAGGAATATGGCATGAATATAATAAAAACTAATGAATGTGACAAAATGTCACAATCTCATTTTATATAACTATATTAATTTTAATATATGGATAACCAGGAGATAATATAGACTATATATAGTCTTTGGAAAGATAAAATAATTACCTACATAATAGAAATTTATTTATAATTTTTAGAGATTAAATAATTACCATTAATGATGACACAATAGTGATGTAGAAATTATTTTATTAAGAGAAATATCAAATAAATGGTTTTAAAAATATAAAAATAAATATCATATGAACTAATTAATGTGATCCAAGAATTTTATAGGTTACTATGACATGTTAAGAGTGTATTAAATATTTTCTTCTAATTTATCTTCTGTTTGGATTTTATTTAAAGTCAAATAAATGAATATTGTCAAAATTGATATTATTGATATTTCATAAAAATAACATTTTATTAAATTATTTTAAAATCATAAAAATATTTTAAAATTACAAAGTGATAATTATAAGGTCTAAAATATCATAAAATATCCATTTGTGGTGATTTAACACTATATAAGTAAATATTTATAACCATTAAATATTTAGAATGTTATTACCACAATTAAAATTAAGTAGAATAAATAAGTTTCAATTAAAAAGATATGGTTTAAATTGAAAAAAAATACTTGCCCAAAATTTATTGGTTAATGGTATTAAAACCCTATCTCATCTCATTTTTGAAATTGGGACATTTTTTAGGTTTTTGGGTAGGGTTTGATTTTATTATAAATTATTATTTATGGAGTTTCCAAAAGTGCCTCTCACCTCAATTATAAAAGGGAACCTCCTCCCTCTCCCATTCAATTTATTTTAAGCCTTAAATATCGTTAATACCCTTAACTTTTTCCTTATAAACTTTAGTAATTTTCATTCTAGAGGTTCTGGTCATCTTCCAAGACCAACTCTAGTGCTCTAAGAAGAGATTTAGAGGAATCATGTCAAGGAAGATTTAATCTCTTCTACCGATTCTTTCAAACTTCTTTCTTATTCTACTTACTCTTCATTAGTTTTTCATTATAAAGTAATAACATCAGTATCACTAATATACTGATATGTTATTATAAATATGAAACAACCATATCTCACCTTCTATCCATCCTACAAAAAATGAAATTATTGGCTTACCATCTCTGATGTGCATGGATTTAACTAGTATTTTTATAATTTTCTAACATAGTTTTAATTAATTAGTTTAACCAATTTTTATATTTTTAGTTTATTTTAGTATTTTTGTATTAATTTAGATATTTTGATAATTTTTAGTTAATTTATATACTTATATTAGTAATTTAGTATTTCTATTAGTTATATTGATTTTATATATTATGTTTAACACTATATTATTATTATTAGTTTATCTAATTTTAGTTTAGTTTGTTTTATTAATTTTTAATAGTATGTATATTTTAATTTTATTTTTATTTTATTTCATTATTTTTTTGCATTAATAAAATAGTATTTTTTATTAGTTTATTATTATATTTAATAGTAATATTATATTTAATTACATGTTCATTAATATATTATTATTTATTATTATTATTATTTAACATAATTAGATAATTAGTTTTTCTTTTTAATTTGAATTTAACTTTTTATTTATTTATTTTAAACTCCCCCCTAACTACCCATGCCTACCCCACCTCCCTTTGACCTTTTCTCCCACTTTTTCCTCAACCTATCCCCTCTCCCACATCACCCCTCTACCCCCTCTCATCTTCTCTCTCTGGTCACCATTTCTGACCCCCTTATCTCCACTCACACACCCCCCCTCCCCTTCTTATTCACCTTCCCACCTGCCGCTCCATCCTCTCCCCCAAGACTCGCTGCCCCTCCTCTCCCATTCCCAACACCTCTCCCCTCGACCCCTCACCTCAATCACCCAGCTCTCCCCATTCACGCCCCACTACCCAACCTCTGCCACCCCATCCTCTCCCCACTTCCCCACCCGCTCCCCTCTCCCCTCGCCTCCCCTTCCTAGCGCCCCTCACCTACCGGCCCTCTCTACCCCAGGTCCTTCCTGTCTCCCACTCCCCCTTACCACTTCAGTTCACACCAAGTAGCTGCGGGATCTCCTCGATTCGAAGCAGCAGAAATCCACCCTCTACTTCAACATACAGTATCATCAACGTGCGCGGTGGTTCGGACACGTCGTCGAAGTTCGATTTGGCTTCCAGATATTGACGTCACACGATGAGAGTGAGCGCGGATCAGATGATATTTTCAGTGGCATGGTGGTTTGATTCGGGTGTGGTGTCAGCGACTACACAGAGTTAAGTGATGATTATTATTTTGAGATCGTTGACGGAGTCTCACAGTGACCACAGCAATGACACGATCACGGTGATATCTTCTATTTATTATTTTATATATTGTATCATCACGATGGTTGACTAATTTCATTTGTGTTGGATTTGTGAAAATTTTTATGGTTAATGCATGTCTTTAATTTATTCCTAAGTTTGATTTCCTTTTTGAATTAATTTCAATTGGATGTTTATTTAATTAATTGTATCTGTGTTTAAATTAATTGTCATTTGGGCTCTGCACACATGCTTTGGTTCCCATTCGTGTGATACCTAATAAGTAATCATGAATGAGAGTTCTTCAGAGAATTTATTTATTCAGAATTCAATCAAGTGCGCGAGCGAAATCTAAATAAATATATATATTAATTTAAAAAATTAATATTTTGTGTGTGCAATTCTTCAAACTTGTGTGAGTGATACTGAATAAGTGATCTCATGTGAGCGAACCCGATGTAGGTAGATACTTCGACTTTGTGAGAAACGGGTTATCATATTTCACCAAGTGATCCAATGCTATAATGACACACAAATTATTCATCAGGACAGAGAATGAAATGATGGATAATTTGTGTAAACATTATAATATTGTCTAACATCAATGAACGATACCAGATAGTATTTTGATTAAATTTGGAATCAGTGATAATTGAATAGATAAATATTCAAATGTGGGAATTAAATAATTGACATTGCATGCACTTGAATGGACATCACGACTCTGACACTTCCATCTCCAATAATTTCTTTCATATCTTAATTCACTTAGATATTTTTAGTCAATTTAAATAGCCATTTTTAAAATATCCATTCAGTTTTTAGAACTTAGTTGTTAATCACACAATTAAATCCCATATGCCTGAACATTCCTCCAAGAGGACATTTCTAGTGTTTACTCACATTCTCTCTATGGTTCGACCCTGCTCTCCACTTCTACAGTAGTTGGTAGGATAATAAATATTGCAAATTTGCACGTGTTGCGATGCGCATGCCAGTCTCCATGTCGTGGTGTAAACTATTTTTCACCACCACCTTACTTGAATGGGTATAATTATAGAAATAATAACTATATATTATTATTATAACATGATACTAATTCTGAAATATTATAAACCATCCACTTAAATACCATTAAAAAAATTTGGGAATGATATAATTACTTGTACGTACGTAGGACCTACCTTCTCCACGATGTGATGCGAATCATTCTACATGATCTTAATTAAACCATGATTATATACATGAATTGAATGAATAAATATGATATATATTATACTAATATCATTTTATAAATGATTTAACTATAACCTAATAAGTGGAACATGAACTTATCTGATAAATATTGCATAAGAACATAAAGCAATTAATATCTGAATAACGAGTGACAATGAAATGTTATAACAAATGAATGGTAATATAATCATATATGAAATCATAAAAATGATTATGATTATTTAATAACTCAATAACATTATTTAAATCATTATACAAGAGTTTAGGATACATACGAAGGATATCAGACCTAAAGTAAGGGATAATTTTGCAATCTCATTTTTATTCTAGATTGTTTATATGTAAGTATTTACTGGGGTATATTTATCATCCACATCCATGTTTCCTAATTATGTAATATTTTTTCAATTCTTCAACAAATTTTTAAATTTAATTTTACCCTTTCGTGAATTTTTATTTAACAGTATTAAAGGAATCTTTTTCGTTATTTGATTTAAGGTACTTTTTGAATTTTTTGGCAAAAGTACGAGGAAAATGTTTTTTAACTTATACAACATGAATGGATTTTTACTATTTCATGACACCTTATTTCCATGAAGCTTCCTCTACACGATTTCAAGATTATTTTTCTCTAAATTATTTTCTTTTAAAATTTCATGGAATTTTGAGAAAAAAAACATTTTTGAAAAAGAAAGGATATTTTCCTCATGAATTAAGTTCAAGTGTTTTATCAAAATTATTTTCCATCTAAGATGACATAGGTTTATTTTTCTATACCTATTATTACTTTTATTTGATTGTGTTTGTGATGGAATTATTTTTATTAAATCTATCTATTTTATGTGGGTTATGATGGAATGATGTTTAAGAAACCCAATTTATTTCATGGGTTATGCTATGATGAATGATTTATGTTTTTGTGGAACATGTAATAATGATTTAATTATGAGATGGGTGGGACCTATATCTCCCTCCAATTCATTGGGTAAAGATTTATATCTCATGAGATAGACATGACTCGAACAAAAAGTAAATCCAGTTCAGTAATACATGGCTGGAACGACAAGTAAAGTTGGTTTAGTAATGGACTTTGTCTGCTATGATGATATTGTAAATGATCCTTGACTACTATGAAATGATTTTCTATGCTTATGTGTATTCCAAAAAAATTCATGACTTATGTTTTTTACTTTTGGGATTATTTCCATTAATTTTTATGAACTTTTATCCCTTGACATGATATCATGATCTTTCATATGCAGGATAAGACTTCCAAATGTTATGTTCTTGTGTCTTATGATTGTGAAATGATTGATATTCTCCTTTTTTTATCCTTAAGGATAATTTGATATCACCCCTTTCATATATTTCTTTTCCCTAGGTCTTGAAGAATGGTATTAGGTATGATATTCCAAAAATGAGTCTAGTTATGAAGAAATAAATGGGATACAATGTAGATATTTTATGAACCGGTTGTTTATGTTTCCCAATTTATAAAGACATTATACTTATACCATCATATCATGGATTTTTTATATCTTTTAATGAATATAAATCAATTTTTAAGTAATACCAATGTATGTAAATTATGGGTCTCTATGGTTAGTATTAAAGGAAAGGTATAGTTAACCTTTGGAAACTAGGATGATAAAGCCTTAGTAAGAACCCTAAGGATATGTCTAAGTATATAATACAATACTAGTGTTCTATAAATGAGCATAAATAACCTATTATAAAACCTAAAGTTTCCTAAATTGAAATTTTATTCTTGATTATGTGGTTTTCCTGTTATGATTATTATTGCTCACACTATGCTTCTTGGTTTTAGTCAATGGTTGGAACCCAAATGAACCAAGTTAATGCTGAATGTGATGGGAAATGCAATGATTGTCCCCCTGAGAAACCAAATGTTATGTGATCTGGAATAAAAAATCTTATATCCATGCTCGCACAACATTCTAAAGATATGAATCATGTAGGACTTCCAAATGATCAAAGGATGGAGCAACATTTTGTTGAGTCCTTCATGAGGCAGTTTCCACCTTTATTCAGTGGTTCTTCTGATTGATTAGTAGATGAACAATTAATCAGTACCACTGAAAAGATATTTTTAGTTCTACAATGTTTTAAACATGATAAATTCATCTTAGCATTCTATCATTTGGAAGGAGAAGTTGATCAATGGTGGAATATTATCAAGAATACAAGGAAAAGAAATGAAATTAAGTCCATGGAATGGGATGAGTTCAAGAAAATTTTTTCAATAAGTACTTCCATCATATTCTTCAAACAAAGATGGAGAATGAGTTCCTTGAACTTAATCAAAAGGATGGTGAATTTTTTGGTACCCATGAAGCAAATTTTACAAGACTTGCAAGGTATGCTTCTAAAATTATTATCCAACCTAAGAGTAAAATTGATCGATTATTTAGTGGCTTAAAACCAAGTCTTTGAAGGTAATTAGCCATAAGTTACTTTAATATCTATGAGGAAATATTATGATGTTCTCTCAATGTTTACATGGAGATCGGAGTAACCCATCAGTCATATGGGTCTGATAAGAAGAGAAATATGTAATTCAAAGGAAAATCTAAATACCACACAGAAAAGAAGATAAGTTTTCCCTTATACTCAGAGTGTGGAAAGAAACATTTAGGAAATTATCTTAAAGGGACTAGTAAATGTTTTAATCATAGAAAAGAAGGTCAATAGGTATTTGAATGCTGAAGTGATGGGAAAAAGATTTCTAATGATGCGAACAAAGAAAAGGTTACATAGAATGAACCTCCTACACTTCAATGCTAAAAGTGCAAGGAAATGGGTCATTATGATAATCAATTCCCTAATCCAAGGGTTATTGATTATGATCGATGTCAAAAAACTCTTAATTCCAAAGACAAAGGAAAGTCACATGCAATCACTATCAACGGTGTGGAGTACGATAATGAAGTGGTGAAAGGTACACTTACCATCCACTCTAAAGTAGAAAATGTTTTATTTGATTATGGATCCACCCACTCATTTATTTATTATGAATTTTCTAATGGTATCATCGTATTACCTCAACAATTAGATATTGAGTTATCTGTAATGACTCTTAATGGAACAACAGTTGCATCAAAAGTTTATAATTCTTATCTGGTTGAAGTTTGTGGGAAATTACTTCCTGAAAATCTTGTGATCCTTCCTATAGTGGAATTTTATGTGATTCTTGTCATGTATTGGCTTTATATATATGAAGATCATATAAATTTCCAAGGAAGGGAAGTCACATTTCATATTCTCTATCAATCTATGATCATCTATTGATGCAAAGATGAATATAACCTTCTGATATAAATTTATTCCATCTTATCAGTTTTTATTCCTATAAACGAAGGTTATTTATCTCAAATGGTTAGGGATAAATTCATGATTAAGAATACGCCCATTGTACAAGATTTTGATAATGTCTTTTTGGAGGAATTTACAGGTCTTCCACCAAATCGTGAGGTTGAGTTTTTAATAGAACTCATACTGGGTGTTATGCCTACTTCAAATATACCTTATAGAATGGCCCCAATTGAGTTGTAGGAATTGAAGAAACAACTTCAAGAGAATCTTGATATTGGATTCATACACCCTAGTGCATCACCTTGGGGAGCACCTATTCTGTTTGTTAAGAAGAAATATGGATCAATGAGACTCTGCATTGATTATCGAGAACTTAACAAGATCACTATCAAGAAAAAATATCCTCTTCTCTGCATTTATGTCTTATTTGACCAATTACGTGGAGCTCAATACTTTTCCAAGATTGATCTTCATTCAGGATATCATCAATTAAGGGTCAAAAAGGATGATATACCAAATGAAACATTATGTACAAGGTATGGAGGCTATGAATTTACAGTGATGCCTTTTGGTCTTACTAATTCCCATGTTATCTTCATGGATCTAATGAATAGATTCTTTAGAGACTATCTTGATCAGTTTGTGGTAGTCTTTATAGACGATGTTCTTGTCTATTTGAAGAGTAAGGAAGAACATGAAGACCACTTGATAATTGTACCGAAGAATCTGAGAAAAGAGAAGATTTGTGAAAAATTTACCATGTGTGAATTTTGGATTCAGAAAGTTTAATTTTTTGGTCACATAATCTCAAGAGATGAGATATCTGTGGATTCATCAAAAATAGAAGTTGTCTAAAGTTGGTCGAGACCAAAAACGGTAACTGAGATCCGAATTTTTCTTGGTTTGGCTGGATATTATTGAAATTTTGTGAAATATTTTTCATTATTATCTAATCCACTCACCAAGTTAACTCATAGAGGAGTTAAGTTCATATGGATGGAAGAATGTGAAGATAATTTCAAAGAGCTAAAAATAAGGCTAGCCAGTGCACCTGTGATTACACTAACTTGTAGTGGAGAAAGGTTTGTGATCTACAATGATTCATCCAAGAAGGGGTTGGGATGTGTTCTCATGAAAATGATATAATTATATCTTATGCCTCATGGAAGTTTAAAATCCATTAGCAAAATTACCCAACTCATGATTTGGAGTTAGTTTCGGTAATCTTTGCATTAAAGATATGGAGGCATTATCTTTATGGTGAAAGGTATGATATTTATACTGATCATAAAATTTTAAAGTATATTTTCACACAAAAGGATCTGAATATGAACCAAAAAAGATGGTTGGAGTTTATTAAAGATTATGACTTCTCAATACATTACCACCCTGGGAAAGCGAACAAGGTGGCAGATGTATTAAGTCGAAAAGACCATGCTAGCCTATCCATGATGAGGATAACAAAAGATCCAATATTTATGGATTTGAAAAGGATGGATCTTTAAATTTTAAAGTAAGGGGGTAATCTTATCTTTCTCAAATGAATGTTCAACCATCAATACAAGTGAAGATTAAGGAGTCACAGAAGATAGATGTAGAACTACAAAAGAAGGTGTGAAATGTTCCTGAATTCAACCTTTATTGTGATGAAATAATAAGGTTTAGGAATCAGGTTTGTATTCCACCCATACCAAAATTAAATAAGGAACTATTGGATGAGGCTCATATTTCTTCATTATCTATTCACCATGAAAGCACAAAGATGTACAAGGACCTGAAAGTGTACATCTGGTGGTATGGCATGAAAAGAGATTCCATCGAATATGTCTCTCGATGCTTGGTTTTTCATCAAGTTAAGGATGAGAGATAGAAGTCTAAGGGGGTGTTACAACCATTACCCATACTAGAATGGAAATGGGAAAACATCACTATGGACTTTTTCATCGAACTTCCCAAAATATCCAAAGTAAATAATGTTATCTGGGTTATAGGTGATCACCTTATGAAGTCAACACACTTCATTGCTATTAGAGAGGATTTCTCTCTTGATTAGCTTGCCAAGATATATGTAAAGGGAGTGGTAAGATTGCATGGAGTACCACTTTCCATTATATCTGATCGGGATCTAAGTTTTACCTCAAAGTTATGGCGAAGCCTTCAACATGATCTAGATACAAATTTAAGTTTTAGAACTGCTTATCATCCTCAGATAGACGGTCAGTCTCAAAGTACAATTCAAACTCTGGAAGACATGTTGAAAGCTTGCTTTATGGATTTCAAAGGTGGTTGGGATCAACACCTACCATTTGATAAAAATTTTTATAATAATAGCTTTCAATCTAGTATTCAGATGGATCCTTATGAATCCCTCTATGGAAAGAAGTGAAGAACTCCAACTTTTTTGGGATGAAGTTGGGGAAAGAAATCTATTAGGACCTAATATTGTGGATGAAATGGTAGAAAAGGCCAGATCTATTCAACAACACATAAGAGAAGCTCATAGTTGACAAAAAAGTTAAGCTGACAACTAAAGAAAAGACCTAGAGTTTGAAGTGGTTGATAAGATGTTTCAATGAATATCTTCTTGGAATAGATTAATGATATTTGGAAAGAAGGGTAAGTTGATCCCTAAGTATATTGGTCCTTTTGAAATTCTGGATCATGTTGGGAAGGTAGCTTACAGATTGGTGCTTTCACCAAATCTCTCTCAAGTTCATGATTTGTTCCATGTATCTATCCTTATAAAGTACATACTTGATCCTTCACATGTACTAAACTCAGAATTTATACCGCTGGAGGAAGAACTTTCTTATGAAGAACAACCGATAGAGATTATGGATCATAGCAAAAAAAGTTCTACGAAATAAGACCACTCACTTGGTTAAATTTTTATAGAGGAACCATAAATTTAAAGAAGCTATATGGGAACTTGAGGATATGATGAGGGAGTGGTATCCTCATCTATTTGTTTCTAAATGACGAATTTTGAGGGAGAAATTTAGTTTAAGGGGGATAGAATGTAACACCCGGATGTTTTTATGAAAATATTTCTCTAAATAATTTTTATTATTCAGTAGCTTATATTGCATGAAATCGTGAGTTTAAAAAAACCATGAGACAACCTTAGTATAAAATTTCCATTATATCCTAGTCGTTAGGTTAGCAGGAATAATTATAACTTATGAAAATGCACTGTGAATTCTTTGGCTATCAATTATTTATGAAAAATATAAATTAGATATTTTTATTTTTGATTGAATTACTATTGGTAATGAAAATAATGAGATATATTTTTTATATAATTAATAAAATATTTTTTATATTCATCCAATGTATATTTTAATCATAGGGTGTGAATAAACCCTATTTGTTGTATAAAAACCAACATTTTTTTAAAAGGGTAATCATATGCCTTTGAATGGAGAACCCCTTTTAAATTAAGATTATGACACATTTATAATTTTTATATGACAAAATAAACATGTTTTTTAAAGTGGGATATAAAAATTTACATTTTTTTAAATTATGATATTTTCTGATAACATTCAAGTTTTTATGAATAGTTAAAACACACTAAATTTTAAGTGAAAAAAACTTTTTTTATCGAGATAATTAATATGGTTAAATTATAATATTTAATGGTTTTAAAGTATAAATAAAATATATTTTTATCATTAAATATAATTTATGTCATTATCATTAATTTTACATTGAATTCATATGTAGAAACATTTCAATCTCATGCAATGTTTTAACTTTTAAAAAATTATTCTCTCATTCTGACAACGAGATTGATTTTAAATTAATTACTATAACTTCTATGTTTTGAAATTTTTAAAAATATACTTAATATTTGGAATCAGTAGGTTCAAATTATTTTAATAGACTACTTTTATTTTTGGAAATTATGAATAGTAACTTTGGTAATTATTTTTATTACCATGGTTGAAGGTAAATCAGGTAATTAAAGGTAAAAATAATATTTTAAAATTACCTTAACACCTATAAAAATCATATTGGATGACTAAATTCAATCCTTATCATCTATTTTCTAAATTTAATCACTTAATGACCACTTTCCTATGAATATCGCATGAATACAATAAAAACTAATGAATGTGACAAAATGTCACAATATCATTTTATATAAGTACGTTAATTTTATTATATGGATAACTAGGAGATAATATCGACTATATATAGTATATAGAAATATGAAATAATTACCCACATCATAGAAATTTATTTATAATTTTTAGTGATTAAATAATTACCATTAATGATGGCACAATAGTGATGTGGAAATTATTTTATTAATAGAAATATCAAATAAATGGTTTTAAAAATATTAAAAGAAATATCATATGAACTAATTAAGGTGATCAACGAATTTTCTAGATGACTATGACATGTTATGAGTGTATTAAATATTTTGGTTAGAATTTAGCTTCTCTGTGGATTTTATTTAAAGTCAAATAAATGAATAGTGTCAAAATTGACACTATTGATATTTTATAAAAAAACATTTTATTAAATTATTTAAAAATTATAAAAATATTTAAAAATTACAAAGTGATAATTATAAGGTCTAAAATTTCATTCAATATCCATTTATGGTGAATTAAAATCATATAATAAATATTTATAACCATTAAATATTTAGAATGTTATTACCACAATTAAAATTAAATAGAATGACTAAGTGTCAATTAAAAATATGTGGTTTAAATTAAAAAAAATAACTTGTCAAAAATTTATTTTTTTGATGATATTACAACCCTATATCATCTAATTTTTTAATTTGGGACATTTTTGAGGTTTTTGGGTAGGTTTTGATTTTATTATAAATTATTATTTATGGAGTTTTCAAAAGTGACCCTCACCTCAATTATAAAAGGGCACCTCATTTATTTCTTCTTCACTTCATTTTGAGCCTTAAATATTATCCATACTATACAATTTTTCCTTCTCAACTTCCCTATTTTCATTCTATATGTTCTGGTCATCTTCAAAGACTAACTCTAGTGCTCTAAGAAGAGATTTAGAGGAAGCACATCGAGGAAGAGGTAATCTCTTCTACCGATTCTTTCAAACTACTTTCTTCTTCCAATTCCTATTCATTAGTTGTTTCATTATAAAGTAATAACATAAGTATCACTCATATAATGATATTATTATAAATATAAAACAACCATATTTCACCTTATATCTATCCCACGAAAAATGAAATCATTGTGCGTACGTACGTACGGTTTACCATCTCCACACCATGGTGTAATTTTTTTTCACCACCACCTTACTTGGATGGGTATAATGAATTAAATAATAACTATATATGATTATTATAACATGATATGGATTTTGAAATATTATACACCATCCACTTCAATACCATTCAACAATTTTGGGAATGATATCATCGCTCGTGCGTACGTACGGCCTACCGTCTCCACGTTGTGATGTGGTTCATTCTTCATGATCTTAATTAAAAAATGATTATATAAATGAATTGAATAAATAAATATAATATATACTATAGTAATATCATTCTGTAAATGATTTAACTATAACCTAAGAAGTGGAACATGAACTTATCTGATAAATCTTGCATAAGAACATAAAGTAGATGATATCTGAATAACAAGTGGCGATGAACTGTTACTAACAAATAGATGATAATATAATAATATATGACATTATAAAAATTATTATGATTTAGGAATAATTCAATAACATTATTTAAATAATTATACAGAATTTTTAAATACATACGAAGGATATCGGACCTAAGGTAAGGGATAATTTTGCAATCTCATTTTTATTCGAAATTGTTTATAAGTAAGTATTTATTGGGGTATATTTATAATCCATATCCATGTTTCATAATTATGTAATATTATTTCTATTATTCTAAAAAAATTAATTTTACCCTTTGGTGAATTTTTATTAAATGGTATGAAAGGAATCTTTTTCGTTATTCGATTTGAGGTACCTTTTGACTTTTCCAGCAAAAGTATGAGGAGAATGTTTTTTTAACTTATAGGGAATGAATGGATTTTTATGGTTTTATGACACCTTATTTCCATGAAAATTCCTCTATACCATTTCAAGATTATTTTCAACTAAATTATTTTATTTTAAAATTGTGTTGCATTTTGATAAAAGAAAACGTTTTTGAAAAAGAAAGGACATTTTCCTCAGGAATTAAGTTTAAGTGTCTTATCAAAATTATGTTCCATATAAGATTACATATGGTTGTGTTTTATCTCTAATATTACTTTTATTTGATTGTATTTGTGATGTAATTATTTTTATGTAATCCATTTATTTTATATGGATTATGGTGGAATGATGTTTAAGAAACCCATTTTAATTTATGGGTTATGCTATGATGAATGATTTATGTTTTTATGGCACATGTAAGAATGATTTCATTATGAGATACGTGGGACCTATATATCCCTTCAATACATTGGGTAAAGATTTATATCTCATGAGATAGACATGACTGGAATGACAAGTAAATCTGGTTCAGTAATACAGGGTTGGAATGACAAGTAAAGTTGGTTCAGTAATGGACTTTGTCCACTATGATGGTCTTGGAAATTAGTCTTAACTACTATGACATGATTTTCTATTCTTATGTTTATTATAAAAAACTTCATGACTTATGTTTTTACTTTTGGGATTATGTCCATTAATTTTTATGAACTTTTATCCCATGACATGATATCATGATCTTTCATACGTAGGATACAAATTCCAAATGTTATGTTCTTATGTATTATGATTGTGAAATGATTGATATTATCCTTTGTTTATCCTTAATGATCATTTGATCTCAATCCTTTCATATGTTTC
Source organism: Viscum album (assembly GCA_963277665.1). Lineage (NCBI taxonomy): Eukaryota > Viridiplantae > Streptophyta > Magnoliopsida > Santalales > Viscaceae > Viscum > Viscum album. The sequence goes on along the minus strand of OY728121.1, from coordinate 1,144,521,373 downwards.
TTTTCCCGGGGTCATGAATAAGGGTATTAGGTATGATATACCAAAAAGGATTCTAGTTATGAAGCAATAAACGGGAGACAATGTATATGTTTTATGAACCAATCATTTATGTTTCCTAGTTTCTAAAGACACAGTCATGTCATGGATTTGTTATATGTTGTAATGAATATACTTAAATTTTTAAGTAATATCAATGTATATAAAGTATGGGTCTCTATATAGATTGATTCTTTTTTATAATTCATTTTATTTTAAAACCCGTGTTCAATAAGAATTTTGAAAGTCAAAGGAATTTCTGTTATGGTTGATCCAATTTGTTCTGTAGTCTTTCCTAAGATTTCAAGGGCCATTTGTCCTTTTTGGGATTCAGTAGAAAAATGGATGATAACTAAAAGGTCTTGGTTATCACATATGGTGGGATTATTTAGTGGGGAAGGAAGGAAAATAATTTTGATTTTGTCTTGATTGAAATTCCCTAAAGAATATTGACAATTTGAATCAAAATCAGTTTATTCTCCAAAAAAAATAGAAAGAATTTGTTCCTTTTGAAAATTTGATTCCTCCAAAAAAAATTCCATTTGAATTTACAGAGTGGGTATGGACTCAATGTTTGTGATCTCTCCCAATGGTTCAATGATTGGTGATTATAAAAAATTGTCATTCAAGAAATATTCAGGACACTCAATCCATGATGTAAAATTTTCCTCTTGTGAATACAAAAAAACATTTTCCTATTGATTTAAAAACTCTTCATCAATTACTTGATCCTCTTTATCCACCCCAAATCCTAAGGTTAGTTCTTTAATAAATTCATGAGAGGTTTGTGAGAAACTAGAAACATCACATAAGGTTATGGAAGGGATATTTAGTGTAGATATGGGTTCCTCATATGTTTTAATGTTTTTTAATTCTAACATCAAAGATGCAACCTCAGAATTCATTTTCTCTATTTGATCACACAATTGTTCAAGAATTAGTTGGGGATAAGTTTAGATATGAGTTTATACATAATTAACTTCCCTAAGATTGATCTATTTTACCATCCTTAAGAGGGATGGAAATTTATCCTTTAAATGTTCATCATTCCAGATATTGTACGTGTCATCGGGTGTGTGGTAATCATTCAATGTTTGTTCAATGAAATTTACTATGAGAGGTGATTACCAATATTTATTTTCAATTTGATTCCATATTTGGTTTATGATTGGTTAATTATGTTGATACTCTATTAGAGTATAATGAAATTATTATTTAGAGTGAAGAAAAGGGAAAAGATAAGAGAAATGGGGGTGAGAAAAAAGAATTTGGGGTGAGAAAAGGATGTGAGAGTCTAAGATAACTTACTTGGGTCCCTAGAAATGGTTCCAATTTTTTTTTGGCCAAATTTACCCTATAATTATATGCATTTGTTGTAGTACCGGTAGGGATTGAATCTATAGGGACCGAAAAAGAAACCTTAAGACATTCAGATTTGATGGATGGTTTGGGCTATGAAGTGTCCAACTTTGGGGGGACTGATTTGGATTTAAGAACTAATTATTTAATTTAAATAAAAAAATTAATTAATCTAAAACAATTAAATAATATGATTTGATCCTAGGTTGTCGCTTGGGTTAGATTGGATGTTTTTATTTTCTTATAAATTTTTGGTTTATTAATTCAAGATGTATCCACAAAATGATATAATTCTTCAACATCATCCACCAATTTAATCCCTACACTATTCTAATTCTAATCACTAATTCACTTATAGGATCACTTAATTGATAACTCTAAGGAATGGGATCATACTAGTACTCAAAATTTGTCATTGTTAAAGTTGACGAAGATGAAGAAGAAAATAAATCATCAAATGGAAATATTAATATAATGAACTGAATTTAAAGCACATGAAATAGAATTCAATCCATCCTCATGAAAATAAATAGGATTTAACCATAAAATTTTATCCCTCCATTATTTTTATTCTATCAATGGAATCATAAAATCGACTTAAAGAAGCGGGATTGAAGAAGAAAAACATCGAAATAACGATCACTCCACTGTTGTGTGAGGAATCTCACAAAATATGATATGAATAAACTCACTCCCTAAGGAAAAAGTATCAATGTGATATTTAAAATAAATAAAATAATATAATAATGAGAATAAATTTTATTAATAAATTAATGTGAATGAAAAACTTACATGAGAAAAATTGACGTTGCGATTACAAAATGAAAGAGGGAAATTACAATTGAATGAAAAACTCTCAACCCAAAATACCTTCACCACTAGATCCTTATATAGGAATATTAGGATCCTTAGGTTTACCCCCAACAATAAATTCCCCACCCCATTAATTATGAGAGTCAAAATGTGGGTGAAAATAAAATAAATTAGACGTTACAATGTTGACCACACAAATAGGACCAGATTCATCCCCCTTGTTGACGTGTGAATTTTTAAATAAATATGGCCAAATATGAAGGGGTAATAGTTGGAAAATATCTTCATCCATATTTCCTATAATATATTTAAAAATTTCAGGTGAATTGTATCAGCCTTTTAGAAGTTATGCTTGATATGGTGGGATGACTTTATTGACGTTCAAATTTGTCCCACCATTTAAATGTCAACTTGGGTTCCCATTATCATCATGAAAAATTCATAATTAGCTCTATCCACAGTTGAATAAAATGATCACCATAATTTTATATTTCTACAAATAAAATGTTTTCTTCATTGCTATTGTATTTTGGGCCCCACTTTTGTTTGATGGGCCTTATGCCCATTATGCTTTGTCCAGAAAATTTCTTCATTCATGCTCAAAAATATTCATCTTCCTTTGGGATTCATCCATCGATCCTAAAAGATAAAATGTTCTAAATAAAGTGATAAATCATATCCCAAAATATAAAATTCAAAAAAATTAAAGAAATGAATTCCAAAAATAGATGATTGATTGGGCCAAAATTTTCATTTTAAACATTAATTGCACTTGAGATGAGAAATGAAGTTCAATTTCTATAATGCACTTAAAATGATGTTTATTAACTTTGAAACATGTGAATATTAAAATATTAACAATGAATATTAGCCTCTTTCAACAACTAATCAGTGTACCTGGGGAAAAGTATTTACTTTCAATCTTCTTGAAATGTGGTAACATATAAATTGACTTGGGGTATATCATGTAACCATGAATCCAACTTCCCAAACTACACTACAGAGTTTTTTGAGTGCTACTCACATATGTGATTTCAAATACTTCTCTTTTCACATGTAAGGTTACTCACTCAGAAGACCAATCAAAGGTCCTGTATAATATTTTCTTCACCTAAAATGAAGAAACATATACAGGTTCAATTCCATTGTCAATCGAAAAATAATAATGAGATTTCAAGAAATCAAAACTCATGCTCCAGTAAATTCCAAAATTAAATAAGAATAAACACTAGAATTCGAACAAAAATTCTAATAATAAATAGCACCATATCCAATATTTTTTACCAACATTCAAATATGAATAAAAGTTTAAAAAAATTACAAAAAATAGAAAAGGAGGAATATAGGATTACTATTTAAGGAGCGGTATCTGGAAACATGGAACTCTTCACTTACCTCTATTTTCTTCCATAATTTTAATAATGTCATCCAATTCAATTCTACACAACTTGATCACCTATAAAATTCCATGCATGGCCTATAAGAATATCAATTAATATGAATCATAGAGAAGTTTCTCACAAAAAATAGGAAAAAAAATAAAGAATCAACCTCTATTGAATTTTTGCAATCACAACATGTCCATTGTATCAAAAATATTCGGATCACACCTAAAAATATAAATCCACTACCATGAAATGTGTGTGACAATTAGGCTCTATTTTATAACACTTCATGAACACTATTTTTAAATAATAATAATTACTTCTCTATGCCACCACTTATTTATGATGATTTCTTATAATGTTAAATCGTTAACAAATCCTTAACCCCTTTAAAGAGAATAAAACATATAAATGAGTTAACATTCTGTATGTGGTTTATTCACTCCATAATGAGAAATCCAAAATTTATTCTAATTTCAAAGAACAATATCCAAAAAGTTATCCATTGATATGGGAACAAAAAATAAGTTGCATAACATTGTTTAACAACTAATAAAAAGTCATAAATGTTACAATTAAACTAACTTTCAAATAACATGTACAATAATTAATTTTAAATACTAAAATAAACATTGTTATTAACGTGAAACACAACTACTACTTAATCACACAAATATATCATGGCGGTTTTCAAAATATAAATGAAATTCAATATAGATATAAATTGTTTTACATATTTAAACTAATTAAATCTATGAACATGAGGCATACATTGTAAAAATCATAGAAATATCAGATTAAATAGTAAACCAAATGATTAATGTAATAAAATGAATATATTGTATTTACACATTATAGGGAATGGGAATCATATATCAATATGGGAATGTGAATCATACATAAATAAAGAAAATAAACAACATTGAGACATTAAATACACTAAATGAGAAAATAAATTTTAACAAAATAAAAAATTGACAAACATTATTTGAAGAAGTATGAATGATTCCCCTTCTAATAAGATGAGTGGGGGTACATTCGTATGTAAAACAATCAATATCCACCAATTAAAGGTGTAAAATTTCTATGTGGATTGTATGTAATGAAAACATTTTAGTTCAATTAGAATCATATATATACCTAGAATAAGACTTACAAAGAGTTCTATTCAATCATGACTCTAATAAAGCATTTATTCATCCTCATGAAGCACTTGCTCCCACTCTTTCTAAATCAATGCCTGATTGCAACAGGTTGTTTTCAAGTGTAAAAAATCATTCTCTTTTCAATAAGAACAATACATTATCATTAAATATATCAATTTCAATCTATAATTGCTACAACATAGAAAGGGTACATCACTTTTATGATAAATTTCATCATAAGGTATCCACTCGACATTCACTGCTTGGAATTTGGAAATCATAATAGAAATTTAAAATATATTTTTCACTTAATTTCGTGGACCATTGAGAATAATGTAGCAGAGGAGTTTATTGTGTGGGATCATGATATGATAATGAAAAAAACAGAGAGATACAGATTTAGCAAAAGAGCAGTTTGGCAACGGAAGCATACACTACTGGAAAATGGACCTATCCCCACGGTTTTCTCCAAAACCGTGGGGATAGACCCCCCCTATACCCACGGTTTTCCAAAACCGTGGGTATAGGGGGGTCTATCCCCACGGTTTTTCCAAACTGTGGGGATAGGTCTTGAAAAGTGACCTATACCCACGGTTTCACAAAACTGTGGGTATAAGGGTACCTATCCCAACGGTTTTGGGGAAAACCATGGGGATAGGTCTAGGCTAAAATTATTATACCCACGGTTATGAAAAACCATGGGTATACACTACTACAAATCTGAGCTATATCCACGGACCTATAGCCACGGTTTTATAGGTCTGTGGCTATATCTTTTATACTACCACAGTTAATTATTTCATCTGTGGCTATATCCAGCAGCCCCGTTTTTTTTCAAACCCATCGGGCTCCTTCTCCTCCCCCTCGCGATTCCTCCTCCTCATCGTGCCCTCCCCCTCCCCGATGCCTCCACGCCGACGCCTCCTCCGCGTCGCGCCCTCCTCGCTGCACCCTCCTCGCCGCACCCTCCTCGTTGCACCCTCCTCCTCGCCGCGCCCTCCTCCCCGACGCCTCCTCGCCGCGCCCTCCTCCCCGACGCCTCCTCGCTGACGCCTCCTCCACGCCGCGCCCTCCTCACCGCGCCCTCCTCTTCGCGCCCTCCACGCCGCGCCCTCCTCTCCATGGTGTCAGTGAGCATTACTCGGTTATGGAACTGAAGAATATGGATGAGGGTGGTCCCAAGAATCCCTCTATTTTCTCATTTTCAACAAGCAGCAATGTATCGGAATAGGTTTAAGGGAGTGAGGCCACATTCATGAAGAGTTCTACAGAAGTGGGAGGTATTGTGATGGATAACCATTTTTATCTTTTTTCATATGATGAACTAGTCCATAATTTTGAACAATACCTGATCAGAACCGTTGGAGAGGAGCAGGTCCCTGAAAATTGGTCATATGATGAATGTTCTTTCCACTTTTTAGGTGATTTATAGGACGAGGTTCAGGATTAAATGTATCCATGTATGAGAAGAGTAAGATAGGGAGGGTCAAATATAAAGATAAAAGGGATTACCCATATTTTTCTCTACCAATGGGGACTAGGTCTATGAATATGTCAAAGGACAAATAGAAGGAATGTAATCCACCTCTCCAAGGTGGTCTTTTAGTAGTGGGATATTCCTGATAATCCTTTCAAAATTCTTGTGAAATCATAAGATGATGAACCAATTAAAGATCCCCTTTCCTTTACTTTGAAAAATTATAAAATTGAGGATTTTTGTTTTGATAAGAGGTTGGAGGAGGTTGAATAAATCACTTATAACTTAGAAAAACTCCTAGGATCACCGTTTTTTCTTTAAAAAGAGCAAGATGACCAAATTAATGAAGTTTTTTATTTAATTGAACAAGATTTTCTTTTATATTATTGTGATTTTTTTGTGTATGATTTTTATTTCTCTTCTCCCTATGTATGTTGTGTAGATTCAAGTGAACTTCATGATTTACTAGAGGTACCTGAGAATATTATTAATACACCTGATGAGAAACTTTTGAAACTCAAAAAATCTAATTGTAATTCAAAGTTTGGGAGTGTTCGAAGAGCAAGAGGATATTTTTAAGTTGTGCACTAATGAAAAAGTGGATATTGATACATATGTTGTTTTTAATAATGAATTTATATAGGATATTGAATCGGATGAAAAATCACATCCAAGAATTGAATTTTTACTATTTATGCACATCACTCCTCAAGTTGAAGAAGAGGGAATATACCCCCTTTTCCCCCCTTTCCACTACTCCTAGGAAGTTATAATTTCAAAGTGGTGAAATTAAAAGTATATGAAAATGGGGTGTTAAAAAACTATTTGAGTTGATTACTATATCTAGAAAGAAGATTTTATGCTAGTTCTTAAGTAAGAAGACACATCCTTCATCTAATTGGGGTTGAATCAATGATTTTTCAACTGTGAGCAATCTAAATATAGAACCCCTTGGGGGATAAACCCAAGATTATCTTGTTACTTTTTTTAGTTTTTTTATTTGACCTTCTTTAATAAAGTTTTTTTGATTGAGGTCTTTTTTTGTAGGAAGTTAGGTGGGTCACTTCACATGGCAGCCCATTTTGAGTAACTTCTTTCACTCTAAGAAAATTTTCAGGTTGTTTCCTTCCACCCTTAAATTTTTAAGAGTTTAAATTATTATTATATACTTCAAATTAAGTGTGAGGTAAGGGTACACAATTTTTTTCTAATCCTAAATTTTATAATTCTAAATCATTGTTTAAACATTCCTTTTTATTGCTTTTATTAAAAAAATTATGTTATTCACATAGAATAAGTGAATGTACATTATAATTTCTATTTTTTTTAGTACTTTGGTGAGAATAATTTCACATCCTATTGAAGTATAGATTCAACGATTTTTATAGATCTAGAGAAGTTATATTTCATAGTAACTTTGAACCAATCTACCTTAGTTTTTACTCTAGTTTTGTTCTATTTTGAACTTTAAATTTTATAAATTAATGTATATGTTTACACTTATAGGAGATGAAATTTTGGAAACAAAAGGTATTTATTCAACAAGAAAAGAAGGGAAATTTTTTTCCAATGATCTCAAATGAATAGAGCATCTACACCATGGGAGTAATAGTTTAAATTCTGTGATTTTTCTACTTAAACTTGAAAATTCACTTCTTTTTTTTAGTTGAAATAAATGGTTGGAAGTTGCCTTTTAATAAATTTTGTATGCTGAAATCATCTTGTTAAATTTGTTGGTTGTTGCTTCCTTTTTTTACTACCTTTTTGTATTGAAATTCTGGTGTGTATGCTTATTTTAATGTTTTACTAAAAATCATTTTTGAACTTCAAATGTTAACATGCATCTACATTAAAATCCATGAATATGTGTTGAAGTTGTTAATATAGTAACTAGTGGGTATCATTCATGCATTTTGTGTGATTGTTTGAACTCTATGTTCTTCATTTCTTTTGTTTTTAATATATTAGTTATATGATTTGTTTGTAATTAGATAAAAAAATTCTTTATTGTTACAAATTGATGCATATATCTAATTAATCATTTCCACCATAGGACGAGGTGGTTGGTGTTGGTTCAAATGCGGGCACGTTGGCATGCAACCGACAAGCAAGGGGGGACATCCATTCTTGGTAATGGGCATCTATGTGAACTTCACTTCTCAGTTATTGGTTTTGATTAGAGTGATATTAACATATTATTTTATTCCCATGTAGTTTTACAAACATAAAATAAAAATTTAATCATAGTTTTATGGTTCCAATTCTAAAATCTTTTTTATGAGCTGAATTCTACGGTACTCAATTGTTGTGTTTGATATGATTGTATCACCTTATTTCTTCCATAAACCTTTTACAGTTTGATGAAGATAGGGTGCAACTGGTGATGAAATATTTGAAGCTCTAATTTCTAATAGTTGAACTTTTCAAAACAAAACATTTTCCTCTCAAGTAAGCTTTGATTTGTGGTTCTTGCATCTACTATTTTTGCAGGATACATGTTTGTATTTAGGAACATAAACACAAATATATTTCTTATCAATTATTTATTCTCTACATAATTACTTCTGATTTATTTTGATCTTTTTTTCTTTATTTCTTGTAGGTAAAATATAGGCTTAGGGTGAAAAAGAAATATGCACCCAAAGTACTCTTAAGGCACCATTTTGTATGATGGTAACATTTTGGTAAGTTCATTTATTTCCTTTTACCATACTACATCATGTATGTTGAGAGGGGTCTTTGATTTGTGGTTCTTGCATCATATATTTTGGTCTTTTGTTATATTTGTTGAAAATAGTCATTTTATGTCTTGAAGTGTTTTTGATAATATCTTCGGGATGTATTGAAGTATGATAGGGGGCTGGGTGGAGGGGGGCAGGGGGTAGGGTGGAGGGGTGCAGGGGGGGCAGGGTGGAGGGGGGTAGGGGGCAGGGGGGCAGGGGGCAAGGGGCAGGGGCAGGGGGGAGGGTGGAGGGGGGCAGGGGGCAGGGAGGGTGCAGGGGGGTGCAGGGGGTGTTGTGCAGGCTAAGGGGCTGGGTGGAGGGGGGTAGGGGGCAGGGGGTAGGGTGCAGGAGGAGGGGGCAGGGGGCAGGGGGAAGGGGGGCAGGGGGTAGTTTCTTCATACCATTACTCCAATTATTTTTCTTGTTCTTTAATTTTGGGTCACTACCCATGCCTTTATCATACATGTATTTAGCTTTTGGATATTCATCTTCATTTACCATATTGGAGGTGATGATAACCTTCTAACTGATTGAAATTTCCTCATCATCGTCATACCATAATACACGACTTAAGTGTGTAAATTTATCCATATACTATCTAGGATAAGATTGTGACTCTATGGAGTCTTTATTATTAGTAATCATTGCATCAGGTACTTTCGTGAAACCCCATACTGATCATTATTTTTAGTAGGTAAGGGATTCTGCTGCAACTTATTTTGATGATCCTTGGGTGTACTCATATTCAGTGAACCTAGTGAGGTTTCCTTCCTGTATTGTTCCTAGATATCTATGTATGAAACATGCATGAGGGGTCCCTCAGAATGTGTCATCATCAATTAATGATAGGTAGGAACCTGCAAGAATTTTTTCCCATTTTTCACCACTTGAGAACCATGAGATGCAATCAGGTTAGGTAAAGCATCCTAAAAGCAACACCTCTATGTAGGCATGCCATCAAATGTTGCCTCATTTGAAGTACTCTCTTCAAGACCAGCTACATTTGTATAGAGGTCCACATTGACTTTATGCCTATTTTTCCCATTAGTGAGTATTTACATTAGGATTTCCTACAAAGTTGCAAATACCTACAGTCCCTTGGATCTGTACAAAACATCAGGGAAAGGTGCCCCCAAAATACATTCCCCTCGAACTGGATGTTCTATCCAATGTTTATCTCTCTATCAGGAAGGGGTACATTGTCCTCATTCAAGTATTTTCCCGGACGTGGGCCCTCTAGAGTAAATATAACACACTGAGAATAATCCATGTTTTTTTCATTAGAAGGACCATCCTAAGGTGATGTTGAAGTGATTAAGTCTGTAGTTTTCCCAGTATCCTTCTACACTAATATAACCCCTATCTTATCCACATTATAAGGGACGGTAGTGTATTTTCTCTCCATGTCATAGATTGGAATATTCATCTTACCGTTCCAACTTTCATAGTTAGAGACATCATTCCCCTTCATATTGTAAAAAGAACACTCCTTGTCCCTATTACATTCTGGAGAATGATGGAAAAAATATATAATTCATGTAGAACTGTGGTTTCCTTTCGTATTGGATCAGAAAGTCTATACATTCATCTAGTTAGTTAAGACTACTTCTTCTAGAATCATTATATACATGTCCACATTCACATGGGTTATCACATAGTGTCCAAACCTTGGGTTATCGGTATGTATATCCAACCAAATTGAGTTCCCCACGACTGAGAAAATTTCCCAAAAATTGTGTGAGTACCAATAGAGCTATCCAGGAAGGGGGAGGGGTGTCCGGCAGGGGGAGGGGTGTCTGGAAGGGGGGAGGGGTGTCCGGCAGGGGGGACGGGCTGTCCAGGCAGGGGGAGGGGTATCCCGCAGGGGGAGGGGTGTCCAGCAGGGGGAGGGGTTGTCCAGCAGGGGGGAGGGCTATCCAACAGGGGGGAGGGCTGTCCGGTAGGGGGGAGGGGTGTCCGGCAGGGGGGAGGGGTGTCCGGTAGGGGGGATGGGCTGTCTGGCAGGGGGGGTGGGTTGTCCAGGCAGGGGGAGGGGTGTCCAGCAGGGGGAGGGGTGTCCAGCAGGGGGAGGGGTCCAGCAGGGGGGAGGGGATGTCCAGCAGGGGGGAGGGCTGTCTAGTAGGGGGAGGGGTGTCCGGCAGGGGGGAGGGGTGTCCGGTAGGGGGCGGGATGTCCAGCAGGGGGCGGGGCTGTCCCGTAGGGGGAGGGCTGTCCAGCAGGGGGGAGGGCTGTCCAGCAGGGGGAGGGATGTCCAACAGGGGGGAGGGATGTCCAGCAGGGGTGAGGGGTGTCCAGCAGGGGGGAGGGGTGTCCAGGCAAGGGGCGGGGCTGTCCAGCAGGGGGGCGGGCTGTCCGGCAGGGGGGCGGGCTGTCAGGCAGGGGGGCGGGCTATCCGGCAGGGGGGAGGGGTGTCCGGCAGGGGGGAGGGGTGTCCAGCAGGGGGGAGGGGCTGTCCGGCAGGGGGAGGGGCTGTCCGGTAGGGGGAGGGCTGTCCAGTAGGGGGGAGGGCTGTCCAGCAGGGGGAGGGCTGTCCAGCAAGGGGGGGGGAGGGCTGTCCAGCAGGGGAGGGCTGTCCGGCAGGGGGAGGGGTGTCCGGCAGGGGGAGGGGTGTCCAGCAGGGGGGAGGGGTGTCCAGGCAGGGGGGTAGGGCTATCCGGGCAGGGGGAGGGGCTGTCCGGGCAGGGGGAGGGGCTGTCCGGGCAGGGGGCGGGGCTGTCCAGTATGGGGGAGGGGCTGTCCCGGAGGGGGGGAGGGGTGTCCAACAAAGGGGAGGGCTGTCCAGCAGGGGGGAGGGGTGTCCAGAAGGGAGGAGGGGTGTCCAGGCAGGGGGAGGGGCTGTCCAGCAGGGGGGAGGGGCTGTCCTTGAGGAATGTTTAGCTGAGAAGGAGCATGAATAGGTGTAACAGCAGGTAGAGTAAAATGTGGCAGCCCTATTAGTATATGTCATGTGTAACCTATAGGGTGAGGTCTATAATGATGGTCCTAGACATGTTCTGGTTGTGTAAAAAATGTTGGGAACAATCTATTTTCTATTTCTTGATTCATGTATGTTGGTTGTTGGTACCCCAGGTGACCTCTTTTTAACCTTCTTTGTATTTTTTTATAACATAGTGTTTGGTATTAATATTTTTCCCTTTCAGATCATATTTCAACGAAGTATTAATAGAGGATGGCATGCAGAATTTCTGTACAATTCTGCACTTATCAGTGGCATGGGGGGGTGTCCAGTAGAGGGAGGGGTGTCCGGCAGGGGGGGTGTCCAGCAGGGGGGAGGGGTGTCCAGGGGGTGCAGGGGGTGTCCAGTGGGGATGTCCAGTTGGGGCATGGGGGCTGTCTAGTGGGGTGCAGGGGGCAGGGGGTAGGGGGAAGGGGGCAGGGGGCAGGGGGCAGGGGGCAGGGGGCAAGGGTGTCCAGCAGGGGGAGGGGTGTCCAACAGGGGGAGGGGCTATCCAGCCAGGGGGGAGGGGTGTCCAGGGTCTGGGGGGGGACTGGCAGGGGTGTCCAGGGCTTGGGTTCTTTATATTTTTGTTGTGTGTTTTGGATTTCATTGAGGTGGATTCGAGTCGCCGTTGACGGAGGCTTACATGTGTATGCATAGGTAGGCATATGCATATATAAGTTCCCCCTTTATATATATTCACTCATGGCAGTATGAATATATATATTGAGGCTATGTGTGCTTATATATAGATATAAAAAATGCATACGCGTGTAAGTATAAAGGGGTACATTCAAGTATAAGCATATATCTAAGGCCCCCCTTGTGCATATTTGGCCATGCAAATATGTACATAGGGGCTAGGTGTCCTTACATATATGTTAAGTTGCATATGCGTGCAAGCGGAAAAAAGGAAGATTCGAGTTGTCGTCGTCAAAAGAAAACGCGCCTTGAGGTTTAGGTAGGGTCCCTCTCCTAGCCCATTTAATTTGAGAATGTTTTAAATTGCATTTAGTTGCCTTCTTAATTTTTCATGTTTATATTAAATTGCAATTCTTGAATAAGTGTTAGTTCAGATAATTGTTTCGTTTGATAAATAAGTCCTGGTTTTGTAATAAAACCCCTCCAACGGAGGTGCGCTGTCTGCGAAAACTCACAGTGGTATACCTTGCTTAACATTATTGTATTGATGTTTTCCTTATACTTGATGTCATTGTTAGTCATAAAGCACACATCGTACTTGACCCTTTTTATATCCCTGTAGGGGGTTTCCCTCTTTTTATTAAAACAGTTGTTTGAACCAAGACAATCTTTAAGTGTCGTTAGACTTTTAAGATGGGTCCCATGTTGTGTGACCATGTCACATGGAATGTGATATTTAAATCCAACCAAAAGACCAATTCCACAGCCCAGGGGTCCCACAGTACCAGTAATGTCAGATTACATGTTATGTAACCTGTGAATTTCCTGATCCCATGGGGTATTCCTCTAGGTATTCCTACACATTTCTAGATCTCCAAACCTCACCGAATTAGGTATATCAGGGGTCATCCAATCCTCTAGTCATCACAGATTAGCATTCATTTCTTTAAATCTTCTGAGAAAACATCCTCTCATTCCATACATATCATCCTATTTGAAACTAAGTGGAAGATGTTGCCCCGCGGATGTCGCTGGACCGGGCCAACACGTTGTGGTCACGCCGTGGTCACGCCGCGTTCACGCCGCGGTCACGTCGTGGTCACGCCGCGGTCACGCCGTGGTCACGCCGTGATTTGGCCCTGCTCCAGGATGACACCCTGCGGCGGTTACTCCTCCAGGACGAAACCCTGCGGCGGTCACGCCGCGGTCACGCCGCGGTCACGCCGCAGTCACGCCGTGATTTGGCTCTGCCCCAGGACGACACCCTGCGGCGGTTACTCCTCCAGGATGACACCCTGCGGCGGTCACGCCGTGATTTGGCCCTACTCTAGGACGACACCCTGCGGCGGTTACTCCTCCAGGACGACACCCTACGGCGGTCACGTCGCGGTCACGCCGCGATCACGCCGTGGTCACGCCGCGGTCACGCCGCGGTCACGCCGCGGTCACGCCGCGGTCACGCCGCGGTCACGCCGTGATTTGGCCCTGCTCCAGGACGACACCCTGCGGCGGTTACTCCCCCAGGACGACACCCTGCGGCGGTCACGCCGCGGTCACGCCGTGATTTGGCCCTGCTCCAGGACGACACCCTGCGGCGGTTACTCCTCCAGGACGAAACCCTGCGGAGGTTACTCCTCCAGGACGACACCCTGCGGTGGTCATGCCGTGGTCACGCTGCGGTCACGCCGCGGTCACGCCGCAGTCACGGCGCGGTCACGCCGTGATTTGGCCCTGCTCCAGGATGACACCCTACGGCGGTTACTCCTCCAGGACGACACCCTGCGGCGGTCACGCCGCGGTCACGCCGTGATTTGGCCCTGCTCCAGGACGACACCCTGCGGCAGTTACTCCTCCAGGATGACACCCTGCGGCGGTCACGCCGCGGTCACGCCGCGGTCACGCCGTGGTCACGTCGTGATTTGGCCCTGCTCCAGGATGACACCCTGCGGCGGTTACTCCTCCAGGACGACACCCTGCGGCAGTCATTCCGCGGTCACGTCGCGGTCACGCCGCGGTCACGCCGTGATTTGGCCCTACTCCAGGATGACACCCTACGGCGGTTACTCCTCCTTAGAGAAACATTGAATGGTTAGCTCTATAATTTTTCGTATTTCCTCATTCCTAAACTATATCTCCTCTCAGCGCTGCCTCTCATCCATCTTTCCACAAAACGTGCATAGTAGGTGGTACAAAGGCTCAATTCAACTGAAAACATTGGTTTGGAATTGTCTGGCATATTTTATTGTACATGTATCACATAATATTTGTTCGGTAATTCTTCTTTTTCCTCATCCTCTTCACATGTTGTCCAAACCAGATCATCCTCATCCTCTGCACATGTCGTTTGAATCGGATCAGCCTGTTGTGATGGAAATTCAATGTCTGCTTTTGGCTGTTTTAGATGAAATTCCTTCCATAATTCCCTCATCTCATGTAGCACTCATTGGAGGAGGAGGATCACTGCCAAGTTTAGTTTTAAAGGCTGCACACAATCTTTTTGATGCAATTCCAAAGAGGTTGTTCTATTCTGAGGGCCTATTTCATGCTGGAGTTCCCACATTTCCCCCACAAGCTGGAAAAGGGAGGTCTGTTTGGGCCTATGCAAACTGGGCTTGTTTGTTATGGACAAAGATGCAACTAGAGACCTGGTTTGCTTGAAGAGTTTCCATGAAGGGTCTTCACTATAGAGGAGACTAGCTCTGGTCTGTATTTGGTAGTTGCTTCCATGATGGTTCCCATAACCGTTTGACTGAATTTCACACCAAACCAAGCCCTGCTAGTGACTATTTTTCGATGCACTATAAAAATCCCATGTCCAACCCACCAAAATCAAACCAGCTATTCCAAGGCCATTTCCACTCTCACTAAAAAATCCAAACTCAAGCCCTACTACAATTACAAGCTCCCACTTCAATTTAGCCACTATGAACTCCTTCCCAGTCCCCCACCATTTTTCAATCCACCTAGGCAACCCATCCACAACTTGACCACCAATCAGGCCTACCCACCTCTCAACTTCTAAGCCACCAACCCCACATTTTCCACCAGGAATCCCACTTTAAAACCATTCCAAACCTCACCCAATTCTAACCAATTAAACCAGACCCCTTAAAATTTGAAGCCCTCATCTAAATTCCTGTTCCAACTCACTTATTTTAGACCCAATCAGCCCTGCCACTTCAGAAAAACAAGAGCAGCCTACTTAAAATCCAGTCCAACTTAGTTTCCTTCATGCTTTCCCCCATGAGTCCACATCCTCACCTCAACCAAATTATTAACCACCTGGACACCTGGAATCCACAAGAGGAGAGAGAAGGTTTATAGATTTTTTTTGTAATATTTTATTCCATTGGAAGAGAATGTGTTGGATGCTTCCACTTGTAATGAGGTACTTAATTTCCTCTCCCTCTTTCTTCCATTAAATATTAGACAGATCCTATGTAAAAAATCATTCTCCACCTCTGGGGAAGGAACTCTCAGCTACCGTTCTTATGTTCTTCTTCCTGCTGATGAATAAAATTCCCCAAGTATATTGGGAAAATTTTATTCATT
This sequence comes from Viscum album, assembly GCA_963277665.1. Lineage (NCBI taxonomy): Eukaryota > Viridiplantae > Streptophyta > Magnoliopsida > Santalales > Viscaceae > Viscum > Viscum album. The sequence continues at coordinate 1,144,505,303 of OY728121.1, read as the reverse complement.
TTTCTTCATTTAACTCTTCTCACTTACTGCTGATTTCAGCAACCGGATTCGGTCTTTTAGCAATAGCCCATGACATCCATCCGTTGTCTAGGGGGTCCAGTGGGGGGGGTCCAGTGGGGGGGGGGGGTCTGTCCTAGGGTGTCCAGGGTCTGGGGGGGGGTTGTCCTGGGGGGTCTGTCCATGGGGTGTCTAGGGGGTCCAGTGGGGGGGGGGGGTCTGTCCTGGGGTGTCCAGGGTCTGGGGGGGTCTTTCCTGGGGGGTCTAGGTTTGGGGGGGTAGGTTCTGGGGGGTGTCCATGGTCTGGGGGGTTGTCCAGGTTCTGGGGGGGGTCTGTCCTGGGGTGTCCAGGGTCTGGGGGGGGTAGGATTGGCAGGGGTGTCCAGGGTCTGGGGGGGGTCTGTCCTGGGGTGTCCAGGGTCAGGGGGCAGGGGGGAAGGGGGCAGGGGGCAGGGGTGTCCAGCAGGGGGAGGGGTGTCTAGCAGGGGGAGGGGCTGTCCAGGTAGGGGGGAGGGGTGTCCAGCATGGGGGAGGGGTGTCCAGGGGGGTGGTCTAGGGGTGGTGGTCCAGGGGGAGGGGTGTCCAGTAGTGGTGTCTATTGTTGGTATTCTTTTTTGGACTTCAACAGATTATGCAAGGACTCGGCGAATGGTCCTTCAACAGATTATGCAAGGACTCGGCGAATGGTTCTTCCACTTCTTCCTCTTCTCCCCCAAACTGTAACTCTCTCTCTCTCTGTACTGCTTGCTCTCAATACAGAAATTTACCATTGTACCTTCTTGTTTTTCTCCTCTCTCAATTTTATTCCTAACAAAATGTGTGTCCTCTGTTTCTATCAACCTTCATCACACCTTCTATACATCTTCAACTTGTATTCTTTCCACCTATTTCGTAAATAATATGTGCCAAGAAATGTATGTTCTATGTTGTTCTCAGTGGTCTGCAAACTTAGGTTCTGTGAACTGAAATGTATGACATAACATATGTTTGTGCTTATGCTCTGTATAAAAAAATGATATTTTGTGCTTCTCAATGCACCTCCAAGTCTCCCATTCTTCTTCAAATATCTTCCACAAACTTCATTGATCAATCAACATTCAAATATAAAGTGGCAGGGGTGTCTAGGGGGTCCAATGGGGGGGGTCTGTCCATGGGGTGTCTAGGGGGTCCAGTGGGGGGGGTCTGTCCTGGGGTGTCCAGGGTCTGGGGGGTGTCCAGGCAGGGGGGAGGGTCTCCGGGCAGGGGGTGTGTGCAGATGGGGGGGCAGGGAGGGGGTGTGCAGGTGGGGGCAAGGGGGGGGGGGGGGTAGGGGGTGTGCTGGGGAAGGGGGAGGGGTGTGTGCAGGTGGGGGGGGCAGGTGGGGGCAGGGGGCAGGGAGGGGGTGTGCAAGTGGGGGGGTAGGGGGGTGCTGGGGCAGGGGGGTGTGTTGGGGGCCTGGGTGTAGGGGGGCAGTGGGGGTGCCGGTGGGGGTGGATAGTGGGGGTGCAGTGGGGGGGAGGGGGACCTGGGTGCAGGGGGTAGTGAGGGGGCAGGGTGTAGGGGGTGGGGGTGGATATAGGGCTGGGTGCAGGGGGGATGGGGGTGGGGATGGGGGCCTGGGTGCAGGGGGGGCAGTGGGGGTGCGGGTGGGGGTGGATAGTGGGGGTGCAGTGGGGGAGGGGGACCTGGGTGCAAGGGGTAGTGAGGGGGGCTGGGTGCTGGGTGTAGGGGGGTGGGGGCTGGATATAGGGTTGGGTGCAGGGGGTGGGGGGGGGGGTTGGGGGGCCTGGGTGCATGGGGGCAGTGGGGGTGTAGTGGGGGGGAGGGGGACCTAGGTGCAGGGGGTAGTGAGGGGGCTGGGTGTAGGGGGTGGGGGCTGGATATAGGGTTGGGTGCAGGGGGGGAGGGGGGGATGGGGGGGGATGGGGGGGCTGGGGGGCTGGGGGGGGCTGGGGGCCTGGGTGCAGGGGGCAGTGGGGTGCGGGTGGGGGTGGATAGTGGGGGTGCAGTGGGGGGGAGGGGGACCTGGGTGCAAGGGGTAGTGAGGGGGCTGGGTGTAGGGGGTGGGGGCTGGATATAGGGCTGGGTGCAGGGGGGATGGGGGGGAGGCTGGGTGCAGGTGGTACTGGGGGTGCAGGGGGGTGTCAAGGGGGTGTCCAGGGGTGTCAAGGGGGGGTTCTAAGGGGTTCTATCCAGAGGGGAGAGTGGTGGTGTGTATAGGGGTGGGGGATGTGCTAGGGGGGTCTGTCCAAGGGGGAAGGGAGGAGCTATAAGGGGTCTGTCCAGTGAGGGGGTGTGCAGGTGGGGGGGCAGGTTCTGGGGGGGGGTCTGTGTTTGGGGGGGAAGGTTCTGGGGGGTGTCCATGGTCTGGGGAGGTGTCAAGGTTCTGGGGGGGCAGGTTCTGGGGGGGGCAGACTGGCAGGGGTGTCCGGGGTCTGGGGGGGGGGGTCTGTCCTGGGGTGGATTCCAGGGGGGTGTCCAGGGGGTGTCCCGGGGTTTTGGGGGTGTCCAAGGGGTGTGTGCAGGTGGGGGGTGTCCCGGGGTTTAGACTAACTTACTTACATATCATTCTTAAATTTTAATTCTATATCATGTAGTATAATTATGAGTTCATATTTCCTCATGAACTGAATATTTAGAAGTTAAAAACAATCTGTATATTTTAGTTGGATTACTATAAAAATAAAGATTTATTGTAATCATGAATTGAGCATAAGAAAAATATATGAATTAAACTACTTTTACAGTTAATTTAGTAGGTTTCATTTGTATTGCAAGCATGCTAACTGAATTAAACTTTGTGGGGGGGAGGGAGGGGGTGTGCAGGTGGGGGGGGGGTAGGGGGTGTGCTGGGGCAGGGGGGCTGGTGCGGGGGGGGGGGGGGGGGGGTCTGCAAGGCAGTTGGGAGGAGGGCAGGGGGGGTCTGTAGGAGGTGTCTAGGGGGGTGTCTGGGGGGTGTCCATGGTGTGTCCAGGGTGAGTCCAGGAGGTGTCCAGGGGGTGTCCAGGGTCTGTCTAGGGTGTGTCTAGGGGGTGTCCCGGGTGTATCCAGGGGGTGTCCACGGGGTGTCCAGGGGGGTGTCCAGGGGGTATTTTTTTATGGATTTGGACACTCTATAGCCACGGTTCTAAACCGTGGCTATTGGTCTATTGCCACGATTTTTAACCGTGGCTATAGACATAATGCCACGGTTTTAAACTGTGGCAATATATTCTGTCCGGCCTTTAGTATAGCCACGGTTGAAACCGTGGCTATAGGTATACAGCCACGGTTTGAGGGCCTATAGCCACGGTTTAGAACCGTGGCTATAGCCCGAATTTCCAGTAGTGATAGGTCACTTTTGTGTGCACGAGAAATTTTTTTTTTCCGCGGGAAGGAAATTTTTTTGGCGGGAACCCTATACCCACAGTTCTTCCCTCTATACCCACGGGTTTTATAAATATATTTAAATAAATATATATATATACATATAGGTGATGTTAGGGTAGTGGTTAGACGTGATGTTTGCAGTGAAGAGGTCGCGAGATTGAAACTCGGCGCCTGCATTATTTTAGGACCTATACCCACGGTTTTGAAACCGTGGGTAAAAGTCATTGACACCGTGACAATTGGATATGTTTCGGTGACATGGTGGCAGGACACCTATACCGACGGTTTTGGAAAACCGTGGGTATAGGCTGGGGACCTATCCCGACGTCGTTCCAGCCCACGGTTCCCAAAACCGTGGGTATAGGCTATACCCACGGTTTTGGGGGCTATACCCACGGTTTTGAACCGTGGATATAGGCCGTTTTTTCAGTAGTGGTAGCTGGTGGCGAATATGTGACAACGAACTGAGGTGGGCGGATGGATCCCATATTTGGGGATAAACTAGAGGGGGTGAACCGATGCAGGATGAATCGAAGGGTGATGAATTTAGGGGGATGAACGGTGTGTCGATGAACCAACGGAAAACACAGCTGGAGGTGAATCAAAGGGGAGAACATATGGTGTGGCGATAAACCAAAGCACGATCTCCCTTGTACTTTCAGGGTTCTCAAACTACTTGTCTTGTGGGGTACAATTCGCGTGGTTTCTCCAATGGGGTATGCGTGTTTTTTTAGGATGTTATAAAAAGATATACACCATGATTAATATATATATATATATATATATATATATATATATATATAAATTAAGGATTTTCAATTTATATAATTCCATTATTTTGCTTTATAGTTTTATAATTGATCTTGTTTGAGTTAACATGAATTTAGATCATTTTTAGATAATTTGAAAATATGTGTTGATATTGAATAATTTATTATAGCTTATATTTCTAATAGTAAATGGTTTGGTGGTAAAAATAATTAATAAAAATAGATTCATATGTTGGTGAATTAATTTTAGTTATTGTTATAATATAACAAAAAAATTGTTGATAAAAGATTTGTTGTTATTAAACAATTAATAATAACAAATATATATGTCAGTAAAAAGAATTGTTGGTACTTGTATAAAATATCAAAAAAATATAATATTTGTTGAATTACTTGCTTTTACCAATAGATATATTATCTGATGGAAACTTTTTGTTGGTATATCCCATTTTTTTTATAGTGAATAACCCACATACCTTTACACAAGGTGAGGGCGGCCATTACATGAGAAGGAACCTCAGGCCAACCTTACGCAAGTGAGGCTTCGGGCAAGCTACTCTTACGTAGCGAGCGTTACCTTTACATAAGGGTCAGTTTACCCTTACGATGCAGATGTGTGACCCTTACGCATCGGTGCTGAACTTTATTACGCACCCTTAAAACCACTATCTTACCTTTATGCAGTTAAAAGTAAAATAGCTTATACCCTTATGCATCTCTTTAAGAGAGGTTCAACTTTACGAAGTTTCAAGTTTTTACACATAGTATATTTTTAACTACTAAATTCAATAATTCTAATTATATTAAAATTCTTATAATCCATTAATATTAATATATTCCTTTTATTTATTTTTAATATAGTTCGTGTGTATCTTAAACATAATTTTAATTTATCAACATTAATATCATTTCTTGATATCAATTTATTACTAAAATTTAAATTCATTGTTTGCTATAATTTATCATAGTTTGTAAATAATTTATAAATAATATTACAAACATTCATATGCATAACATAATTTGAAATATAGTTAATGTATTGTTAAATATGTTCTAAGTTACAAATTTACATATTACCCATATAAGTTATGAACATCTTTTTGATTAAATTATAAAATTCCTAATGACTATGCCTCAATAAACTTCTATGTACATCTTATTTATTGAATAATAACATTATATTCAGAAGTAATAGTATTAAAAAACACATGGTTTTGCATTTTCAAATATTCTGGAATAATTTTTCTATCTCATCACTGTTATTAGAACCTTTATCATCAAAAAAAAAAAAAAAAACTAGAAGGAATCGTAGTTTTAAAAGAATCTATATGTTTTTTTCACTAATCCCATTATCAATATTTTTTAAATTCAATCTGAAAGAGATTTGTAGCTACATAAACACAACTGAAGAACAATTCCAAAAACACATTGATACAATTATCATATGGCGCTGACAACATCATGCTCGGTTAGTTAGTGCTGGAATAAGTGCAAGCGCAAGGTGAAGCTCCCCGTCAACCCGGAAGGCCCAGACTTGAATGTCGTCACCAGAACGGACGTCGTTCCTCCGGACAATGCTCTTCCAGGTGTTGTTCAGCACCAACATTGAGGAGCAATCGCCAGAGCGCTTCCTCAGGTCCCACCGCTTCAGCGTCACCAAGCCACGGCGGACGCCGTCCGGCTCCACCAACTTCACCCACATTCCCTTCTTCCCCTTCACCGCCTCCCTCTCCTCTCCTACCAGGAACTCCAACGTCCTCACCATCCCGAACGGCATCGACAGACGGTTGTGAGACCTGCTCACGTCCGTCTTCGTCACCCGCTTTGCAATCACCAACGCCACCTCCCTCCCGCCCATCCTCGCCATCGCGTTCCAGATGACTGTCGGCGCTTCCTTATCCATCACCCAAGTCCTCGCCAAACCCATAATACCCTGTCCTCGCCTCTGTTTTCTCTGTTCCCTCGCCTTGCTCCGCTTACTAGACACTTCCCCTGCCGCCGCTTCCTTAGGCTCGGGTCGTCCGCTGTTGATCGGGTCTTCGTGGATGCAGTCCAGATCCAGTTCTGGATCGCTGATGATGCGAGGGTTCGTTCCAGTGTCCGAGAACACTGCCTCTGCCAGTGCTGCCTTAGTCCCCGGCCGGTCGCCGTCGATCGGGTGATCGGGGAATGAAGACAGACGGAGTTCCAGATCCATGATGGGAGCCGCGTCCCGTGCAACTTCCGGCGGTTTCCTGGGTTCAAGATCCGTGGGCGAAGACGACGAGTAAACCATACCCTGGAGACGGCACCAGCGGGATGGCAGCATGAAGCTCCGTTTGTTATGGCTTTCTGGATTTTCGCCCGAGCTTTGATGGCCGCGAAAATATGTTTCTCTTTGCCTAGCGAAAGCGACGAGGTTCCATTTATAAGCATTTTTTTGGTAAATGAATGTTTCCATTTATTATTACATAAATACAGTTTCCTTTCAATGTATTTATTTAAAAAAAAAAGATCTTAAGATCCATTCGCATCTCCTCCCTCGATCTGCCGTCGGTCCACTGCACCCGCCACGCTCCTCCCTCGATCTCCGTAGGCTTACGGGAATCTCGGATCTCAGGGTTCATTGTCATTCATTTCTTGACGGGAAGACACTGCAGATTTAGGGATTTATAGTGTACCATTGATGAAGGCTGTTGTTTTGGCGTCACTGTTGGGCATTGCGGAGCGGGCGGCGTTGGATTGTTTGATTTGTCTTCTGTCTTGATCGGGCCTTCGTGGATGCACGTAAGGCAGAGTTCCAGATCGAGTTCTGTAGGATGGAGACCATTGGAGAGGCTCTTCCGCAAGGCGATCTTCAAGGCGAACCCACTCCAATCCTTAATCGCTCCTTCGTAGAGGCGGTTTCTGGAAAATAAATCGTGTCTGATGTTGTTGAAGCCCCGCCATGCATATCCCCATTAGACTTTCGACACAGGGGGTAACTTGCAGTTTCTTTTTCGAGGAAGGATGTTTACGTTCTTTCTTCGGAATTCGGGTATTCGCTAATTGATAAGTTTTCTCACCGATGCCCTTCCTTTAACTTCCTTAGGAGGTCCCTTGATACTATTGGTTTTGTTTCCTTCAATTTGGTTCTTATTGATTCCAGATTCATCTTGGTTTGTTTTTCCTTGAAATACAACTATTATAGATGCTGGTCCCGTGGTGAGTGATCCTTTTCAGGGTGCCCTATAAAGATGATGAAATGAACCCTAGATTTTGAGAAGGAGATGGAGCCATCTGTTATGATTTCAAGGCCTACCCGTTCAAATATTTAATTTGGAAGCCCTTTCACTCATTTCTAATCTCATTGGCACTTCCATTGTGAATTATTTAGCCACCTCTAAACTATCAAAACCCTCCGTTACAAGGATTTGTATAGAGGTGGATGTCTCCAAACCTCTTCCTGTGTAAGCATGCAAAATGGGTGGCCCCGGTCTCTGCTCGTTCATGCTCTGCCCATTTTGACCCATTTTTTCATGTCCCCTGTATGTCTCCAAACCCCTTGTATTTCCTTTTTCCATTTTTGACCCATTTTTCACTGTACTTGCCAGCATTATATCATTGGACCCAGTTTCCCTGAAGCAGAAGGTAGCGAGTTTCATTAATGCTTTCTGGTGTTTGGCTTGCTTTTCTTGCTTGCTAAATTCAATTCATCACTGGCAGGTAGTGGATGCTCCAGAGATCTTGACTGTGATCAGAAAGACTCCCCATCTCCGGGAGTTCCTGAACTCTTTATATGACTGACAAGATGAATCCTTTTTCTCGGCCTTTGCTGCTTTGACAGAGCAAATAAAGCTCGATCGCCGCATTTCCGGTACTACATGCGCGACGTTAGAACAGTAGTTTACTCCCAATTTTTAGAATCATACAAGAGCTTTACCATTGAAGCCATGGCCAGGGCATTTGGTGTGACAGTGGGATTCATAGATATGTAACTGAAAATTGATGATACCTTTTCCATATTTCTGAACACAATTGTGCACCTGAATCCTCACTAACTGTTGTTTCTTCCAGGGAGCTGTCGGGCTTTATTGCTGTGGGATGAAGCACTTGTGCAGTCTTGGAATTCAGCATGATATTTTTGTTACTCTGATTCTAATGTATTGTTTGCTTTAGGATTCAACATGTTGGAATGTTTTGATATTTATGTTTGATTATTGACCTGATTTGGTGAATTAAATGTTCAAAGGATGTTATATTGGATTTGCAAGTATGAATGGTTGTGTTTAAATGTGTTGGCTTTGAAACTTTTTGAATTCGGGATGTGAATTCATGGATGATTTAGAATTGCATCCTGGATGTTTGATAACTGTTTTAATTGTGTCCTTGAAATCTTTGCTGAGATTTATGTTGCAAGTGATTTATGGTTGTTATTAACTCTAATGTACATTATGATATAAAATAGTTGACATCAACTAAATTCTTCCAGGATCAACAAAAAAACCATCTAAACCTTCTAAGTAGTTTTCAGGTATTTCAACGATCGTCTAGGCATATCCATGACGATCATTCAAACATCACCATAATGATCCTTCGGCCGTTGATCGAGCCTTCGTGGATGCACGTCAGGAGGAGTGTTCCTAGTTCTAGTTGTTTAATGCTGATGATGTGAGGTTTTGTTCCAGTCTCCGAGAACACTGCCCCTGCCGGAGCTGCCTTAGGCTCTGGCCGGCGGTCGTCCATCAGGTGATCAGAGAAGGAAGTCAAGAGGAGTTATGATGCCTTGCTACTTCTGGCGGTTCCCTGGATTCTAGGTGATCAGAGAAGGAAGTCAAGAGGAGTTATGATGCCTTGCTACTTCTGGCGGTTCCCTGGATTCTAGATTCGCGGGCGAAGATGGCGAGGAACATATTTCCGCCACAAATTTCTGTTTGTTATTAGAGTGCTCTTCCTATGTGGCTTCCTGGACTTTATCCCTTGAGTGGGATTTCATGGCCGCCAAAAATCTGTTTCTCTTTACCCTAGAGCGGCAACGGGGCGTGGAGTCATGGGCAACAAAGCTTATATATATATATATATATATACGTTTTTTTCTAACACTTATTTGCCTTTTCAACTCAAATAACTAAATGTATTTTTTTTTTAAATATATCTTAAGATACATCTCACCGATGGTTTCTTCTATTTTTGAGTGAAATAACAAAATTGATTTAAGGGGGAATGACAATGGGGGACCAACAGTGATTTTTCACTGTTCGTAGAACTGTGCCGGATTCTTCTTGGGTATTAGGGGGGACTTTTGGTCCCCCATTGTCATTCCCCCATGATTTAATGTTGAAGAAAATTCTACATCATTTTATGAATGCCATTTTTTTATAAAAATATATTTATTGGTTATTTATATCATAGACCAGTATATGGAATTTTATTTTATTAATGTTGTTACTGGTCTTTTTATGTCCCTTTTATTTTCCCTTTTTCGACTTATTTATTTATATTATTTGTGAAAAATTATTGAATGCATAAACTATAAAAGTTATTAAAAATCCATTTTTAACATCCTTTTACCCTACTCCCTTCTAATCACCCTTTACCCTCACTGTCAATCACGCCACCACTGATCAACGACGACACCCCATCCTATTGTTTCATAATCCACTCGATCTCATCATCTCACATTTGGGTTGAAGTTAACTTCATTGCACTACTACATAACTGACCTATCTAAGTGCTAGAAGTAGGATTTGTTAGCGCAAAAAAACATTGACAATCAGAATGCCCTTTAAACCCTTCAATTTTTATCACTGTCAAAAAGTAATGATAAAGATCCTCTTTATTTGTGCTTTGTTTTAGCACTGATAAAGGTGAACTCTAACACAATTTTCTTTTAGTGGTGATAAAAGGTCATGACATCTATTGCAAAACATGCAATTATGCAACACATAAAGGTGAACTCTAACACTATTTTCTTTTAGTGGTGATAAAAGGTCATGACATCTATTGCAAAACATGCAATTATGCAACACCCTTATAACATAATTAGATTATAAAAAAGTAATCAAATTGGAATGAAAAAATTACATAAAATTTGATTGAAATAAAAATATAACATTGCACAATCATTTCAATTCAAAATTTACATACAAAATATTTACATTGTTGTGATATTTACAATTAATCAGAAAAAATTACAACGAATATGAAAAATCATAACTCTTATTGTAAACTATCTCCAATACTCAACCTCCATATAAAAGCTTGTCTATTGATGTTTATTTTAGTAACATCACATTAAAAAATAAACATATTTAAATTTTAATGATATATAATCCACGCATGATAAATTATATTTGAAAAAAAATCAATAATTCATTTGTGATGTGTAGGAAATAATCTCACATCAATCTGACACACGGTGTCACTGGTATGACTGAAAGTGTACGTATTCAGTTTAAAAGTGACATATTAGTTCAAAACACTTATCATCTACTCAAAACTGAGAAAATGTACACAGATTGTCTTGACTCATTAGTACTAAGATCTATGATTCATTTTTGACATGTTGGAATTTTCCAATGTCAATCTGACATGCGATTTGGAAGGCATTATTGAAAGTGCATGATTTCAATTTAAAGTGATTTTTTAGTCTACAACATGCATCACATACTAAAAAATCGATAAAATGAACTCGTATTTTCTTGATACTTCAACAAAAATATCGATAATTCATTTTTGACTTGTGGGAATTAATTTCAGGTCAATCCAACACATAGTGTGCTCAGTACGACTAAAAGTACATGTTTTCGTTTTAAAAGTTATATTTTAGTTTAGAACATGTGTCACAAACTCAAAATTGACAAAAAAACACTCAGGTTGGATTGATACTTTATGGAAAAGATTGATAATTCATTTGCAACATGTAAGAATTAACCGCACATCAATCTGACACAGTGAGGATAATGTGATTGAAAGTGCGTGTTTTAATTTAAACATGATAGTTTAGTTCACAAGGAACATCACTTGCTAAAAACTAATAAAACTTGTTTGGATTATCTAGATACATTGATAAAAAAGATCAATATTTCATTTATGACGTGTAGGAATTAATCTTGCATCAATCTAACACACGATGTGACCGATATTACTAAAAGTGCATCTTTTTAGTTTAAAAGTGGCATTTTAGTTCAAAACGAATGTCATATACTCAAATTGAAGCGAACACACTCAGATCGTCTTCATTCATTAGGAAAAAGAATTGTGATTCATTTTTGAAATTTAAGAATTAATCGCACATCAATCTAACACACAATGTGTCCAGTATGACTAGAAGTGTGCGTTTTTCATGTAAAAATGATATTTTAGTTCACAACACGCGTCACATACTCAAAACCAAGAAAACGTGTAACATGTAGTGATTAACTCTATGTTAATCTGACATGCGGGGAGATCGATGTGACTGAAAGGGCACCACATACTCAAAACAGAGCAAACGCGTTGGGAGTGTTGTATTACTCTGTAATATTTTTATTTATATATCATATTATCCTTTGTATTTATGTATTATCTTTTATCATTCATGCTGTTTTTTTTGTTTTTTTATTTATGCATTATTATATCATATTTATGTTTTATTTATTTATAGTATTTCTAAAATAAGAATTGATTTTTATTACAGGTACACACTTCTTTTCTTCAAGTGGGGATGGTGATTTTTATAAATGGTAGTGAAATTGATCCCTATTAGAAGGGGTCCCAAGAGCATCAGAATAAAGGGCCCCTGGGTCTCTTATGAGTTTAATTGTTTTTCAGTTGGTTGGAAATTGTAAATGTTTATAATAAATTGTACATATCAACGTAATTGTAATGTATTGAAATGTTTGTAATATAAATTTATTTTTAATTGTAATTTATGGTAATATAAATTTAGTTTTAATTTAATTATGTTTTATTTATTTGGTTGTTACAGTTTATTGTTGATGTAGCAGCACACTGCTGTAATTGAGGACTTTTATCGGCATTGACAACATAAACGCCTTTTCAGTGCTCATAAAGTTAATATCAAACACTGATAAAAACTGAATATGTGGCAGTGCTTTATAATAAACATTAGGTTATTGGCACATTTTTTTTTCAAAGTGAACCTTTTTTTAGAAGTTTATTTCGTTTTATCACTAGTTGGAAAAAGAACTTTAGTCACGACCAAAAGATGCCACTAATGGCCTATAGTGGTCACCTAATGATGGCCAAACAACAGACGCTTTTGGCTCGCTATTATTGCCCATAACAACTGCCAATTAGTGGTCGTTATATGTTGGACAGAGACACCCTATAGTGACCTCTATCTGGAAGCTATTATAGGTGAACACTATAGAGACCACCAATTGGCGATTGTTATAGGGTCTCAGTTTGACCTATAGCGACCTCCATATGACGACTGCTAAATATTTTTTATTTTTTTAAAAAAATCATAGCGAAATATAAAAAAACCACAAAAACTACCATAATTAATAAAATCAATAAATATCTCTATAATATGTAAAATCAAAGGCTCAAAAATATCTTTTTCCAATCACTTTCCACGCTTTATGCCCATCATTGAATAAAACTGAATATGAAAAAAAAATTAGTGCAGTAAAAAATAACAAAAGTGTGTTTTGGGTCATCATAGGAAAACAACACCTCAGATTGACGTTTCATCTTCTTGACCATTTAAAAATTCTTTTCATGGTTGTTTTCCTACAATTTCCTGGAATTCAGAGTTCATTAAGTTGATTTTGACATCACGACTCATGTTTTTAAAGGGCGTTAAACCTTTAAAAACTGTTTATTCTATCATTTCGCATAGACCGTGCGTTCGATTGATATGTTGTCTTCTTGTACACATCAAAAATATTACTAAGATAGTTTTCTATGATTTCACATCATTCAGAGTTCATTTTCTATGGATATGACCGTTAAATGCACGTTTTGGTGTTTTAAAACAATAAAAATGCGTTTTCGATCATCCCGGGAAAACGACACCTCATATTGATATTCTGTTTTTTCTAACATTTCAAAAATCACTACACGAATGTTGCATTCTAATTTCAAGTCATTCATAGGTCGTTCAGTTGGTTTTGACCTCATGACACACATTTTTAAAATGCATCAAACCTTTAAAATTTTCTTATCTGGTTGTTCTAGACAGACCGCATGTCCTATTGACATTCCATCTACTTGAACATGTCATAAATAATACTAAGATATATTTCCTATGATTTTACCTCATTTTAAGGTTTTTTATATGGATCTTGATGTTAAACACGTGTTTTAGTGTTTTAAAACAATAAAAGTGTGTCTTCAGTCATCTAGGGAAAATGAAACCTTGGATTGAAATTTTGTCTACTCGACCAATTCAAAATTTACTATACGGTTCTTTTCTTATTATTTCATGGTATTCAGAGGTCATTCAGTTGAGTTTGACCCCATGGAACACGTTTTTAATGGGCCTCAAACCTTTCAAAATTTTTTATTTGGTTGTTCCAGACAGACCGCGTGTCTGATTGACATTTCTTCTACCCCCACACATTAAAAATAATACCAATACGGTTTTCCCTTGATTTCACCTCATTTTGAGGTCGTTTTATATAGATTTGACTGTTTTATTGTTTAGTTTTTTAAAACAATAAAAGTGTGTTTCGGGTCATCCTGAAAAAATGAAACCTCGAATTGACATTCTGTCTACTTGACCTCTTCAAAATTCCCAATACAGATATTATCCTTTTATTTCATGGAATTCATAGGCCGTTCAGTTGGTTTTGACCCCCAGATTCATGTTTTTAAAGGATATTAAACCTTTTAAAACTACATATTTAGTCATTTCGAACACACCACACACTCAATGGACATTTCGTCTACTTTTTCATGTCACAAATAATAATGAGATTGTTATTCAATTATTTAACCTCATGTCAAGGTCGTTTTATATGGATATGGTCATCAAATTCATGTTTTCATGTTTTAAAATAATAAAAGTATGTTTCGTGTCATCTTGGGGAAATGACACCTCATATTGATGTTCAGTTAGCTCCACCATTTCACAATTTAGTCTACAGTTGTTGTTTCCTGATCTCATAGAATTCAAAGTTTGTTTGGTTGGTTTAGACCCCCTGAAACCTATTTTTAAAGACCATCAAACCTTTAAAAAATATTAAATCGGTAGTTCTAAGAAGACTGTATGTTTGATTTATGTTTCCTCTACCCATACACATAAAAAATAATACTAATATGGTTGTCCTATGATTTCACATCATTTCGAGGTTGTTTGTTATGGATCTGAACATTAAATGCATGTTTTCATGTTTTAAAATAACAAAAGTTTGTTCTGGATTATACCGAGAAAACCACACCTTGTATTGACACTCCTTTTGATATTTCCAAATTCACTATACAGTTGTTATCCTATAATTTTATGACATTTGGAGGTTGTTCGATTGATTTTGATAACCTAACACATGCTTTTAAAGGGTTCAAACCTTTAAAAGCTACTTATTTGGTCGTTAAAAGAAAACTACACATCAGATTGACATTATTTCTACATGTACATGTAAAAAATAATACTAATATGGTTATCCTATGATTTCACATAATTTTGAGGCTTCTCTCTATGGGCCTGACCATTAAACGCATGTTTTGGTGTTTTAAAACTATAAAAGTTTGTTTTTGATCATCCTGTAAAAAATGAACCTATGATTGTTGTTAAATCTGATCAACCATTTAAAAATTAATTTTACTATTTTTTTCTATGATTTAACGACATTCAGAGATCATTCATTTGGTTTTGACCCCCTGATGCATGGTTTTCAATAGCATCAAGCCTTTAAAAACTGCACATTTGTTTGTTCTAAGCACACCACATTTCCAATTGATTTTATGTCTACTCATACACTTCATAAATAATACTAATAGAGTTTTCCTATGATTTCACATAATTCTAAGGTTGTTTTCTATGGATCTGAATATTAAAAAAAATGTTTTAGTGTTTTAAAACAATAAAAGTGGATTTTCGATCATCTTAGGAAAATGCAACCTTATATTGACGTTTCGTCTACTCCACTATTTCAAAAATCACTCTATGGTTTTTTATTTTGATTTCATAGTATTTCATGGTGGTTTGGATGGTTTTGACCTCCTGACGCATGTTTTTAAATGGCATCGTACCTTTAAAAACTGCTTATTTGGTCATTCTGGAATGACTACACATCTGATTGACATGTCATTTACTCACACACATAGTAAATAATACTAACATGAGTTTACTATAATTTAACATCATTTTGAGGTCATTTTATCTTGACCTAACCGTTAAATGAATGTTTTAGTGGTTTAAAACAATAAAAGTGTGGTTCAGGTCATCTAGGGAAAATGAAACCTCAGACTGATCTTCTGTATACCCAAACATTTCAAAAAACATAGTATGGTTGTTTTCTTATGATTTAACAACATTCTAAGGTCATTCGGTTGGTTTTACCCCCCTGATGCACATTTTTAAGTGGTGTTAAACCTATAAAAACTACATATTTGGTTGTTTTGAGAACACTGCATATCATATTCATGTTTCGTAACTACAACATTCCACCATTCACTTTATGGTTATTTTCAAATGATTTAATGACATTTTGAGTTTGTTTGGTTGGTTTTGAACCTCAGACGAACGTTTTTAAAGAGCATCAAACCTTTAAAAACTACTTATTTGGTCGTTCCAGGTAAACCATACTTTTAATTGACACGATGTCTACTTGCACACATTAAAAATAATACTAATTTCATTTATTATGATTCCACATCATTTTGAGGTCATTTTATAAGGATTTGACAGTTAAAAGTGCATTTTAGTGTTTTAGAATAATAAAATCATGTTTTAGGTCATCTTAGGAAAATGGAACCTCATATTGACATTTCATCTGATCGAACATTTCATAATTAATTTTATAGCTGTTATTCTATGATTTCATTCCATTCAGAGGCCATTCGATTGGTTTTTACCCCCTAATACATGTTTTTAAAGGGTGTTAAAAACTACTTTTGTGTTTTGAAAGATTTTAAATCATAATCCAAAACCACCACAACAAATGTAATAGGAGATACATAATTTCATAGAAAACAAACGATTTAAAAACAAAATATTTAACTCCTTCCATGAAACATAGTCTACTAAAATGAGGCATGACTATATAATACATACAGAATAATGTTTCATATTTGGATGTTAGTTCAATATTTCTTTAATATTATTTTACTGACCTTATCATATTCCACAAACAAATCAATGATTTTTTCAAGTGTCCCAAACTAAATAAAAAACATTTAGAGAATCAAACACTAAATTTATGATATAATTTAGTATAAACACCTGTTAATCTATTACAAACACATTTTCATATAATTGAAATATAAAATCAGTAAGATATATTGTAGAACATGAAGATATGATACAATACACACACCTTTTAAATTAAATCAATACAGAACTAAAATGTATAAGAAATTTCAAACACCTTTTAATGTAGTAAAACACCTGTGAATCAATGATATAAAAATACATGTCAATCAATTTTTTTCCTTACCCATCAAAAGTATCTTCAATGATTGTTTCACCATCATTATCTTTACTTGCCTACAAATTAAATTAGTCCACTACCAAACCTTCACATATAAATAGTATCTTAAATAGTATGATTTTCAAACATAATGAGCAATAAATATTCAAAATAGATTAGAAAAATAGGGTGGAAATCATTTTGAAAAACAAACTAAACATGAGAGATTAATTAGTCTATAGATAAATTGAACAAAAAATTATTATACTTTAAGGATGAATGATGTTTTATAAATTTTCCTATATTTTAAGATAACTATCAAATAACATTGTTCTGAATCATTAAAATAGAAACCTATTATTTAGAAAAATTTCTACATGAAAATAAATGATTAGATGTGTGTGCCTATATATTCTTACAAATCATCATTACTGTTTAGAAAATAAAATGAACATAGAAATTGTGTGGGGGTGATAACCAAATATGTAGATAGGATCGTATACAAAATGGCATAACTATTTCACTGGAATCATCAATTCATTCCCTCTATTGAATAAAAGGAACTAAAATCCATAAAAAATTTGTACATTTTTTTATGACACCATGTCAGTCCTATAAATCAATAAAGAATTTGGATAAGATATGATATTAAAATCATATGTATAAATTTCACAAATATAAGGAAAATTCACACCATTATAAAAAAATAGAATGGGTATTATGTTTAAAATTTTATGATTAACAAATGTAGATAGAAATTGAAATACAAAATATAAACAGAACACTTACATCTTCATCAATTATAATCAGGCTGATGACAAAGTATCATTTAAATATTTGACGAATTCTTTTACTAAACATCATGTTTTTAAACTGTAATCATTAAATTATCTTCATTTTATATGGTAATATCATGAAGTGAAGTGAAACTACATTAAATTTTTGAGAAATTTTAATTAAGTATAAAAAAGTTAAGGAAACATTAATGATAATATCACTATGTATGTTTAAATCATCTAAGATATTGGAAATTATAATCATACTAAAAGTATGTAGGGATAATTTTTCTTGATTGAAAACATATATGTCCAATGAAAGAGATAATCTTACTATATATTGGCTAAAAATTATTTTCAAACTTCATTTCTTTAGTGGACCCTTCACATGAATACAATTAACTAATTAAGAATAAAAAAATCATTTTAACATTATCAATAAAAATAATCAATCTAATTTAAGGATATTAAAATCCATAAGGTTTAATTATTATTGATTGAATAATCCCTTAAAAATATAAATTGACCACAAGAATTTAATGAATTCCCTATTGTTTGAATTTAGTCATGACACATCATCTTAATAACATACTCTACCATGATATCCCAAATCACAATCTTCTACCTACAACCAGATTAGAGTATATGATCATCCAACTGAAAATATGATTCAAAGTTTTTAAAATATAGAACCAAAACCATTTCAAAAATGAATTAATCTTATACATCAGAAATATGAAAAGGATGAATATTGGAAAACATATACCACATGAATTTTGGCTAAGTGATCAAATCTAATGAAACACCTAAAATTTCAAAATCAAAAGAAAAACTAAACCAAAAGGTTTAATGAATTGAAAATATACCTAAATCTTAAATAAGTGATCAACATAGTTTTAAGACCAAAGAATAAATCAACATAAAAAAAACTAATTAAAGGAGAGGGGCCAGGGAGGAGAAGAAACCATGTATCCAAAGGAACTATGAATGCGATGAAATAGGGATCAAATAGATAACAATATTTCATGTGAAACCTAGTTCAAAACCAAATAAAGAAGGTATCACAATGAAAAAAATATCACCAAGTCGATAATTGTTACACTACATCCTATCAAAGTACCTTGAATGAAAATTAGATAGTAGGAATATGCAATGAATTAAACCACCCTAGTGCACCATAAACCATCTCTGTGAACCTCCAAAACCTGCATCTACACACCTTGAATTAAATAATCCAACAACATGAATTAAATTAACCATAACCAACATCTTCAAAACCCAAATTAAATCGACCAAGCATAGCTCCACAACCTTCATCTAAAACTACCCAAGTACATAAAGAGTTGGTGGCCTGCAGGAGTGATCTATGGTGGGGGATGATCGACACATAGAGTGAATCAATGAGGGGGGGGGGATGGGATTGGGGATCAATAGTGAGGGGATGATGGGGGTGATGATGGAGGGGGAAATGGGGTAGGGAGTGGGAAAGCCTAGTGAGCGCCATTTGGGGGTCTCCCGAATGCTCCCTCCTCGAAAGCCCAAAATTCTACTAGTTATTCAACCCATATCCATATTTTTTTCTAGTAATAGAGGTTGGGAATAGGATAAATGAGGGTTCATGTGGGGGTGCTTTTTTGTGGGGTGATTTTTAGGAGTACAACATCTGCTATTTTGTGGTTCCTATTGATGTCATTAATGATCACCAAATGGTAGTCATTTGAATTCAACACACATTAATGCTCATTTCTCTATTACTGGAACCTATAACACCACATAAAATCCTTATTATAAGTTTCTATCATCCTATACCACACTGAAAAAAATAATTTTAGTAGAATTATCACATCATTGACATATAAATTTCATTTATTACATAATAGAAAAAATATAAAATACAAAAACAATGAAAACAAGAAATAATTGGTGGAAATGGAAGAAATAGAGGTGAAATAGATATACATTATTTCATGGGAATAGATTTTAAAAACAACAGTTAGCCTATATGTAATCCCCACTAATAGTCACTATATAGAAAATTAAATAATTACATTCACTAGATTGTCCTTACATTAACTCGTTAGAGGAGCAGTCCCAACTCCCAACTAATGGCCTCTAGACATGCTTATTAGGCACACAATATTATTCAAATATAGATTTATATTGATGTATAAAATCTCATATTATATTCATGGACCTATCAAGGGAGAATACCCAGCTCCAAACCACAACCCTAGACACAAACAAAGTGAACAAACACTTCATCAAGTTTAGAAAAAAATTTCAACTTATATTAATGGACACACAAAGTGAAATGAAACATTATTTCTCTAGCTAGTGTGAGATAATAACTTCAATGTTGCAACTCATGACCCCTCACCCCCAATACTTAAATTGGAAAAATTTGGTTTTAGTATTCAAAAATAAAGTAAACACTTCTATGTATCATTCCGTTTAATTGATTGATTAAAATCTTGTAGCTAAACAAGGGTTTCATAAAAATATTGGAATCATATTCTTGAATAAAAAATTCAATTCTCCATTTTAAGAACAATTTTCAGACTCATAATATGCTTAGAAATCCCACAACCCAATATTTACTCCAAGAACATAACATAAAAATTTAAACTCTAAAATTCCATTCAACTTAAACATGGTTAGAAATCATATCATTGATGAAAAAAATAATATTTTTATGAAAAATGAATATTATTTTGAATGAAAATATTATTTTTATTACCTATAGATAAATTTTAGGGAATTTGAACTTTTTTTGTTAAAATACTGATATATTATAATAATTAAATTTAACACATATAATTTATTATAAATTTATCTTTTTAATAAAAGAGATTTTAACCTTTTATTGGATTATACCATCATTTTAAATAAATTATAAAATATACTTAATTACCTAAAAAGACTAAATCCCAAATATTAATCAATTAGTCAACTAAAACAAAGGGGATTGAAGTATATACCTTATATTTAAAAAAACAACCAATTAATTTATTGGGAAGTGGTGGGGGAGGATACCTATGGGTGAACATTGAGGAAAGGAAGCACTAGTCATCTTGAGGAGAGCACAAAGGGAATCACACGATAGTAGGGGAGAAATCATGAATTAGGGGTTCACCAGAGGGGAATGGGGGTGGTTTGAGTAGCATTGTTCACATAGGGGGAATGGTGGGGAGATTATGTGAGCAGGAGGGTTCGTGTAGGGGACGGGAGCATGCGCATGGGGGAAGGGTTGGGGCGGGGGCTCGCCCGAGGGAGGGGGGAAACACATGGGGGAAGGGGGATGCATTTTAGGGAAAGATGGGGGGTGGGGGGAGGTTTTATGGTGGGAGGGGGATATGAAATGGGTGAAATATGGTGAACACAATGGGAATATTTTAGTAATGTAGCGACTTCCATTTGGAGATCTCTATTGGTCTCCCAAATTCCATGACTGTAAAAGATGACTTTTTGATGAAAAATCATGGAAACTCATTGTAAATATCAATTCTTGATACTAATATAGAAAATAAAAAAAATAAAATTGATGAATTTAAACATAATGAAATGAATTAGAATGATTGACTATAATTGGTGGAAAACATAACACTATATGGACAAACCCATTAAGTCATGTTTTATACTTGCATATACAACACATGGAACACTTCACTGCTAGTTTTTTCATCACTATATACATTATAAACAATTAATTAAAAAATTTCCCAACTGAGGTATGTTATTAGAAAAGGAGAAACAGATAAGGAAATAGATGTTTGAGTCATGATAATATAAATGATCAAATAATAGATCGAAAGAACCATCATGTAGTACCATTACACCAAAAAATTTTACTTCCACATTTAATGTTACATGTTCATCTAGATAAATCATCCCAAGATAAAAATATACCCAATATTGAATATGAATAAAAAATGTATAGTGAGGCCATTACTAACATCATTTGTCTTGAGACTGTAAATGAAATTTCAAAGCATGAATGATTGGGAGCCTCAATTACGAATATATACATGGGGTACATTTTCATAATCTATTTTTCCAAAAATTGATCAACTATATTAATTATTTTTTCATACTATTATATGTTATATATAAGTTTATATGGCACAAATGTAAAAGGAAGACCTTGTGAAGAAAATTTCAGATCTTTTTCTCATCATTTCACTTATACAAAAAAACATCAATTGAATAAGATAAAATTTTAGTATAAGGAAATCTTGTACCCACATAGTTTGAAAAGAAAATAACTAATAAAAATCTCTTATTAATGGGTATAATTAAATGGTACAACTTTACACCACAATCATATAAAATACATGTTCATTTTTTCCATTACTAGTTCCTTTTGGTTTTTAAGGAATCATTGAATGCTCATTATGATCAATTTTGATACTCCAAATATATATTTATTGGATCTAATGTAATGATATACAACAAATAAACTACACATGACATCAAATAATAATTTTTAATACACTACATTTAATATTTTACAAATACAATTCATATTATATGATTTATATTATGTTTTAATAAGAATTTTGTTATGATTAGTTGGTGTTTACTTATTTTCAAATCCATGGTATAAGGAAGACATATGTGCATAAGAATCCTATGGATTTATATAACCTGATAAGTATTGTGATATATGTAATAATATTTTACTATCAAAACATATTTCAAAACAAATTACTTATTTTTTTCAATGTTTGTGTAGTGTTTGAAACAAATTAATCACATCGATTGTGGTTATTGAAATTTTTAAATTTATGAAATATATAATATTACATCCACAAACTAGAATCCCCAAAGAGGAATTTAAAAATGTAATTTCAATTTTATTAAAAATATTTTTTTATCTTTTTTATCTATATTTTTTAGTACAACCAGGAATCTTGACAATCCACATATTCAAAGGAGGAAATAGATTCATTTTAGAATGAGTGGGAGATTACATGGTTTCATAATATTTTAAAACATCATGAAAAAGTGAATTTCTATATTTTTTTTGTAATTTATTAATTTCTTATAGATCATTAAGAGGCTTCTTATCAACTTCTTATTTGGTTAATTCTCTTATCACTTTATGTTAGAGTTATGGGGAGATACTTTTTAATCTAAAGGTTTCAGTCTTTTTAGGGATAAGATAGAATATTTGGAGTCTTGTTTTATCAAAGGATTTAATAGTAATATCATGGATATATGATTTGGGTCTATTTTTATTTCAAAAGTTGATCATTTTTAAAGTTTATGATCATTTCTTCAATGTGATGGAGATATTAGTCAAGATGTTTCTCAAAGGATTCAAACTAGATGGATAAAACGGGGAAAGGTTTTTAGGGTTCTATGTGGTTGAAAAATTCATTTAAAATTGAAATTTAATTTTTTTAGGATTTTTATTAGTCTAGTTATTCAATATGGTAGTGAGTATTATCCTTTTATAGGACATATTGAACAAAAAATAATGGTAGTATAAATGAAAATGCTGAGATGGACATGTGGGTATTCTAAGATAGATAATATTATAAATGAATGTTTTTAAGAGAAAATTGGAGAGGCCTTGATTTATGCGAATATAATAGAGAAAAGATTAATTTGGTTTGGACATGTAAGAAGGCCCAAGGATGCACCTGTTAATTGTGTAATCTTAATGATATATTCAGTTATTAAAAGTAGTACAGATATACCTAAAAGAAAATTTTAGTTCCAAATGTGTGTCATATAATAAAATATGATAAAAAACACTCATATTATCATGATAATTTATGAAAAATATTTATGATGAGTTGGAATTAACCACACATCAATATTGCACATGATATGATTGGTATGACTAAAATTTTACATTTTCATTTAGAAGTTTCGTTTTAGATCAAAAAACACGTCACCTACTCAAAATAGGGAAAAAATATCAAATTTTCTTAATACTTTAGAAAAAATATTTATAATTTATTTGTGATATATAGGAATTAACATCATATAAATTCAACACGTGGTGTGAATGGAATGAATTTATGTGCATATATTCATTTTAAAAGTGATATTTTAGTTTAAAAAAACTTCCATATACTCAAAATAGAGAAAACACACTCATATTTTATTAATACTTATATGTAAAATCCTGAAACCAGATGCCACTCAACAGTGCCCCGAGCTCGGTTGGCCATAGGGCCTTAAGTGCATCTCTAAAAATTCCAGAGGCTGTTGACTAGTAGTGTGGATCTAGGGAATGCCTATGGGGAGGATATTACCTCATTACCAGAGTGTATCATAATGTAAAATAAATAACAGTTAATAGCGGAATCAGATATAAAAATCAGAAAATAGATAAACAATAGGAATATATAACAATGCCAGAAGTAATCTCATATACAAAAGATGATGATACATGTCATGTTTCTACAAAACATCAAAAATAGGTATATATGGCATCCATACAATAAAAGTATCAAAATATCAAAATACCAAAAATACCAAAAGAACAATCTCTAAATAGAATCACGATCCTCATATCGGTCCTGTGATCCCCTACTCCTATGCATGGAACAAAATCAAGCATTGAATTATGGGTGCTTTCCCCAATCCCTACCTGCATCTATATAGTCTGTCCAGGTACCCAACGATGGCCTGAACAGGTTGTGAGATACAATCCTAGTAGGTAACCACCCAAAGGCCTATAACAAGTCCTAGATGTGAAATATAACAAGATAAATTATATTTAAATACATTTAAAAGGTATGAAATAAGAAAGGTAATGTGCCCATGGCATATATAATACAAGTCAAGTGATACAGTATAGCCATACAAGGTTCCCTACAAAACATAGGTCAAGTACTATAACAAGGAAGCTACAAAAAATACATAAATGACTAACATGGAATCACTATATATTCATACATATAATTTCAACCATGACCTTTCCATATAAACTAAGAAAAAAAGAAACCAATACCTTTCCATACAACCAGAAGTATCATATCAACCATGGTCGCACCGTACAACCAAGAATGTCACATTTACCACATCCATTCCGTATAATCAGAACTTTCAAATTTATCATGGCTGAGCCATATAATCAATATTTTTAAACCCCTCGGGGATGGATCCAAGGTATATTGGATCAAGGCATCCTCATTGAGTCTTAGGATCATCTCAATGGAAACTCAGTTAGGCTTGAGTTGGGGTCTAAGGAGCACGTCTACTGACCATGTCCGCTACAAGCCCAAGAAAAACTAGATTCAAGGGGTATAAAGGACCAAGTCATCCCACGAAATAAGAATCCAAGGAGAATACAGGTCTAAGGAATTCTCTACCATTTACATAACCCATGGAACAACACACACATGACATCCTTTTAAATAATTCATCAACTAAATCAATCATCATTTCATACTATGAGTATACCCACTCATTTCCACAATTTATAAATAAACAATTAAATCAGTTCAAAATCCATATAACCCATTTAATCAAAAGAATAAACATAAAAAATAGTCAAACCATCTCCTATTTAACTAATTCAATTCAAATCATTTATTAACAGGATTCCTCTAACCAGGAAAACACTAACTCACACCATGGGTGGTTTAACAAAGGCATGGGTAAAAGTCAATTCACATGACACACCCCATGGGTGTCCTTAGTTGGGGTAACAAACTTGAACACATCTCAAAGGAACTATAGGGAATCCCTAACAGGTTCCATTTCGTTCAATTCAATTAAACAATTCATTTTCGGGGCCACGTAAAAATGTTCAGTAGGGGGAACAATGGAAAATAGATTAATAAAGCACCAAACCAGTTGGGAAAAGTATAAACCACCTATCGTAGTTCCGAAGCAGAGTGCTCATCCAATATTAACTTCTGATTTGACTCATATTAGAATAAAAACAAAGAATGGATGAAGAACATGGAAATAGTACCAGATATATTGCACCTAAATAACATTGTCAATATAAAGTTAAATGAATAATGGCACAAAAGGAATTGATTACTCACCAATGTGGATCCAAAGAGATTAATGATGCTTGATTGTGAGATCAGATGGATAAATGGTGGAAAAAACTACCCTAAAACATTCAAAGGAGTTCCCATGGTGTGGATTTCTAATGAAGGATGATAAGTGAGAAAATAATTAGGTTATAACATCAATTAAGGTAAGTATGGTAATTTCACCAAAAATCCCTGGGTCACATGGTTTGTACACATGGTTGGCCAAATCGTGCGCCAACCATGCACCCACTGCTATATGGAGGGGAACCTCACATGGTTAGTGCACACATTTAGAGAAACCACGCACCATCTGCTAAAAACACCTCTTCTAAAATGTCTATAGTTTTTTCATGGGCATGTGCCTCCATTCACATAGTTTCCTCAATCCATGTGACTAGTAGCATGCTACTGTCCAGACTCGCATGGTTGGTAGTAACCACACGACCTACCCTACATGATTTATACTAATCGTGAGACCTACCTAATTTCCTAAAAAAGCCAGAATTTGGGATTTGAACAATCCCTAGACACCCTCAATACACTTGTGACCTAAAAGGGTATTCACATTAGGCCGTAAAAAAAGATTTTGAAAAAAGGATCTGTACCTCATATGAAAACCTGGGTTCTTACATTATATATGATTAATTTTTATGTGTTTAAATTAACTACACATCAATCCAACAAAATATGTGACTAATATGACTTAAGGTACGTGATTTCATTTAAAAGTGACATTTTAGTTCTCAACACATATCACATACTCAAAAATAGAGAAAAAAATGCATGGATTTTCTTGATACTTTGGGTTCAAGATCGATAATCCTTTTTTGATGTATAATAATTAATTTCACATAATTATAACACACGGTGTGACCCATATAAGTAAAAGATCATATTTTCATTTTAAAAGTGGCATTGTAATTTAAAAGACACATCACGTACTCAAAACCAAGAAAACTCAATTGGATTTTCTTGATACTTAAGAAAAGAACTATCTTTCATATATTACATATAAAAATTAACTGAATTTCAATATGATGCACAATATGGACGTTTTGATTGAAAGTACATGTTTTAATTTAAAAGTGACATTTTAGTTTACAACATGCATCACATACTCAAAAATGATAAAAATAATTTCAATTTTATTTATACATTATTATAAATATTGATAATTCATTTTTGATATGTAGGAATTAATTTCATGTCAATATGAAACTTAGTATAGATCATATGTCTAAAAATTCATGTTTTTAGGTTTAAAAATTAAATTTTATTTCCAAATTAATGTTCCATTATTAATACCAATCAAACAAAGTTTTATTATCTTCATAATTTAGTAAAAATATACAAGATCATATTGTGACATGTAGGAATTAATCAAATTTCAATCTAACACATGGTGTGGATGAAATGACAAAGTGTGTATTTTCATTTAAAAGTGAGATTTTCGTTCACAACATGTGTCATATACCCAAAACCAAGAAAAATACTCTCATTGTCTTGATACTTTTGAAAAAATATCAATAATTCATTTTTGCTGTGTAGAAATTAATATCACATCAATCTGACACACGGTGTTACTAATATGACCAATAGTGCATGCATTCAATTTAAAAGTGACATATTAGTTAAAAACACATAGAACATACACAAAACTGAGAAAATTCACACAAATCATCTTGATTCATAAGAATAAAGATTTGTGATTCATTTTTGTCATCTAAGAATTATCCACATGTCAATCTAATATACAGTTTGTCTGGTTTGATTGAGAGTGTGTGATTTTAATTTAAAGAAATTTTTTTGTTCACAAAAAGAATAACATACTCAAAATCAATAAAATACACTATTAATTTCTTGATACTTTATAAAAAATATCAGTAATTCATCTTTGACTTGTTATAATCAATTTCATGTCAATATGACACACAGTGTGGCCAATATGAATGGATGTGATTGTTTTCAGTTTAAAAGTGATATTTTAGTTTAAAAAATGTGTCGCATACTAAAAATTGAGAAAACTCACTATGTTTGGCTTGATACTTTAGAAAAAATATTTATAATTCATTTGTGACATGTAAGTATTAACCACACATCAATATGAAAAACAGTGAGGCCAATATGACTGGAAGTGCATGTTTTCATTTAAACGTTATATTTTAGTTCACAAGTAATGTTACATGATAAAAACTAATAAAAAATGTTTGTATTATCTTTATATTTTATAAAAATATTAATATTTTACTTTTTATATGTAGGAATTAATCTCATATCAATCTGACACATGGTGTGGACGATATTACTAAAAGTGAATGTATTTTATATAAAAGTGACTTGTTAGTTCAAATTGAACATAACATAATCAAAAGTGATAAAACAAAATCATATTATTTTGATAATTTAGATAAAATACCTATTATCCATTTTTGAATCCTTGGAATTAATCACACATCACTCTGACACACTGTTTTCTTAGTATGACTAGAAGTGTGTGTTTTCATTTAGAAGTGACATTTTAGTTCACAACGTGAGACACATACTTAAAACCAAGAAAACATGTACCATGTAAACACTTAATTACTTCAAGGAGGGGTTGGTGTATTTGATAAATGGTAGTGCGATTTATCCCTATTTTAAGGGGTCCTAAGAGCATGGGAATAAAGGTTCATCGGGTCTCTTATGAGTTAAATTATTTTTGAGTTGGTTTGAAATTGTAAATGTTTCTAATAAATTGTACATATCAATGTAATTTTAATGTAATTAATTTTTTGTAATAAAAAATATATTTTTAATTATAATTTATGGTAATATAAATTTATCTTTAATTTACATATGTTTTATTTATTTGGATGCGACATTGTACTTTTCTTGTAGCAATACACTACTATAATTGCGGAATTTTACCAGCATTGACAACATCAGTGATTTTTTAGTGCTCACAAATTTAATATCACACACTGATAAAAACCAAATATGTGGTAGTGATTTATAATAAACATTAGGTTATTGGTGATTTTTTTCAATGTGGAACTTTTTTTATAAGTTTATTTTGTTTTGTTATGTATATACATATGGAAACTTATGGAAACTCATTGTAAATATAAATGTTTGATACTAATATAGAAAATAAAAATGATGTTAATGATTAATTAAAACATAATAAAATACATTAGAATGATGAACTGGTATATTTGGAAAACATATCACCATATGGAAAAACCCATTGAGTTGGTTTCACTGCTAGCATAGATAGCATGCGTGCATAAGGAACACTTCACTGCTACTATACAAATTAGAATTTTTTTCACCATGCATAAAATAAGCCATACCATGTTTGAGTTGTTACCATTTGTGTTATAGTCTCACTGAGAGCATTGAGTTCTAGCTACTGTCATGATGCCACCTTCTCAAGTTATAATGTATGAGGCATCGTTACCAGTTCCCAATGCTTTCACTCTTCATGAAAATCCTGTATAATAACACTATCACCTTCATATGCAACATGCATACAATATCACCCATGTTCATATCTATCTATCATTAATCACAAAAAAATTTCATGCACACACATTAATTCTCATGAATGAAATGTAATAGTGTAAAAAAACATAATAAAAACAAAATTCATAAATAACAATATTAAACCATTAAATATTAATGAAAATATTTAACAATATTAAAATTTCACTACTAGAAATATTAGATTTTTCATTCATGGAAGAAGGTGACCAACATTGACGGTCACTAAAGGCAGTATTAGCAACTACCAATGGCAGATGTTAATTCCAAAATTAAAAAATTGGTATTTCTCCCACCTCCACCATCATCTTCCCCAACATCCTACTGCAACACGACCCCTGTCACCTCTTCCATTAATATTAATTTCACATGTTGACTAATTGAAATTAATAAGCATCTAATAACATTTTGTTATATCATTATCATTTTTTTTCAATTTGACATATAAGTCAAATAATAAGTATTTACATATTAATTAATAAAATTGATTAAATATGTATTTACACTTAATACTTCATACACTAATGTCACAAATACAGAATTAATTAAATTTTATAGAAACACACACATAGAAAAATAATAAATTCTTAATATCATCACTTTTTATTTTTATTTATTACTATTTAATATTTGATATATATTCCATTTTTAAATATTAAATTTTATTAATTTTATATATTTTTATTTAATATATACTATTTATTACTTACACACACACATATATTAATTTATTCATTTTTATTATTTATTCCATCAAGATTGTTTTAATATTTTTTTAATTTATTCAATTTTATTTTTTACTTGTTTAATATTTTTTAATTTTATTCACTTTTAATATTTATTTATATATATTTATTGATTAATATTTAATTTGTTTAATATAGTTTTAATTTAGATAGTTAATACATGTATTCATTTCATTTTAACATATATTCATTTTTATTTTTATTTTAATTTATATAATTAATAACTCATATTTATTTTTTTAATATTTTTCAATATATTCATTTTTAATTAAATCTCACTCATTTTAAACATTAATTCATTTAATATTATTTATTATTTAATAATGTTAATAATTTTTATTTTTTTTAATAATTTATTCATTTTTAAAAATTATTCGTTTAATATTTTTGTAATTTATTCATTTTTAATATTATACTATGTATGATTATTCATTATTACATTTAATATTTTTAATATGGAAAT
Organism: Viscum album; assembly: GCA_963277665.1. Lineage (NCBI taxonomy): Eukaryota > Viridiplantae > Streptophyta > Magnoliopsida > Santalales > Viscaceae > Viscum > Viscum album. The sequence goes on along the minus strand of OY728121.1, from coordinate 1,144,475,136 downwards.
ACATTCATATTGATATATATATATATATCAGTATATAATATTTCCTTAAAAATGATTTATATAACAAAAAATATGCATTTATATTAAATAAGTCATATATTTAGTGAAAAATGGTTTACAATTAAAAATTAGTTTATTTAAAAATATTGACTAAATAATATTGAGTAATAGTTGTTTAATGTGCATGTTATACAAATGCCATTTTGTTTTTTCAATTTAACATATATCAACCTTATGTTATACACACACACACACACACACACACATTAATCTTATACACACATATACATAACTAATGTGATTTTATATAGAAACATACACACACAAACATAATATTTATGTAGTTTTTTCATTTTTTAATATTCATTTCATAATTTTATTTATTAAAATGACATATTTAATATATTATGTTTTTAATCATTTTTTATATTTTTATTTAATATATACTATATGTTAATTTTTAATATTTTTTTATAATTTATAAATTTTTAATATTTTTTTTCATTATCAATAATTATTTTTTAATTTTTTTAATTTATTCATTTTTTTATTTCTATTCATTGTTTATTTTTGAAATCATATCAATTTTTGATATTTACTTATACATGCTTATTCATTAACATTTTATATTTTTGATTTGCTTATAATTTATATAATTAATATGTGTTTATTTTCATTTTAACATATATTCATTTTTTTAATAATCTATATAATTAATAACACTTATTCATTTTTTTATTTTTAAAAACTATTGATTTTTTAATTATTAAATTTAAGTCTTTCTTAACATTATTCGTTTAATATTATTTATTCACTAATAATGTTAATTATTTTTTTACCCTTTTATAATTTATTCATTTTTAATATTTATTCATTTAATATTTATATAATTTATTCATTTTAAATATTTATTTATACATATTTATTCATTAACATTTAATATTATTAATATGAATGTAATGTACATATTTAATATATATTCATCTTCATTTTAATATATATTCATTTTTAGTTTTTTAGTAATTTATATAATAAATAAAACATATTAATTTTTTTTATATTTTTGAAGTCTATTATATTTTATTTATTAAATTTCAGTCATTTATAACATTCTTTCATTTAATACTATTTATTGATTAATAATGTCAATTATTATTTACTTTTTTTTATAATTTAATCATTTTTAATGTATATTCATTTACTATTTTTTTAAATTTATATTAAATAGTTTTTATTAGTGCTTAAAAAATTTACTGATAAAATATAGTTTTATCAGTGCTAAAATAAAAAAAACATTGATAAAACCTATCTTTATCTGTGCTAACTTTTAGAACCGATGAAGAAAGGATTTATCAGGGCTTTTCATTTTAGACCTGATAAAACCTATCTTTATCAATGCTTTTTGAAAAGCGCTAATAAAACCATTCCTGGTCTTTAAATCAGCACTAACATAACCCCACTCACTCATTCCATTTAATATCTCCCCCTCAAACTTCTCGAATGAATCAACCTTCTTAAAATCAAAGTTATGTGATTCTTTGTACTCCTTTTTAGTCGGGTTTTCATTGTTTCAGAACTTTTAGTTCTTCTTTCCCTGTGTATCGTACCACCCCCATTCCCATTGGTGTATTGATACTGTAGTGGCTTGACCCAATGAAAACTATCAATACTAACGTTTTTTTGATTACCCAGGTTCGATGCAACTAATTCCTTCATGGATCTTTGTTTGGCCATGATTTTTAAATGGCTTGGATACTTAGGTTTGGGTGTTTTTAATTTTTCATGTCCGACTGTGGATGTTATAGGTTTTCTTCATAAATTTCAATTATAAAAGAATGTTCCAAAATCTTAGAATCCATTCATTCAATATTTTTTGACTTTAATATGAAAATTTCTTTTAATTTTAGGGTAAAATTCTCTAAATCAGCCTGTGGGTGTTTTGGAATGTGATTTTAGATATAAAATAATAGTTTTCAATCAGGAATTGAAATTAATAAGATGGATTAAAAAAATATTTGATTTTTTATACAGATTGAAGTGTGAATTGGAAACCCAACTCACACTTCTCAATGATTTATTGAAATAAAAGAGTATAATGAAAACACAAGGTGCAATGAGTTTGCACCATCATATAAATATCTGAAAATGAAGAAACAATTTGCAGCAGACAAACCATCTCTTCACTAAAGATGTTCATTGATTCCATCAAACTGTAGTATGTTTATTGGACACTAGGAGGCCAGTGTGATGGAAAAACCAGAATGTGTACTAGCCACTGCTGAAATCCAAAGATGATTCCTGCTGATCACTTCATCACCCAATCATCACTCGGTCATTTTCATGTGCACTAAAAACCCTTTGAGAGATACCAACCCAAAAGAAAAGTATATTTATGCATTGAAAATCCAACAGAAGCCCTTGATGAATTCTTTATGACAAAGCAGAATCAATGATAGGATCATAAATAATGGATTTAAATAATTCTAATAATGCAAAAGAAGTCTGCCTTTATTTTAAAGTGAAATGAAGATCAATATCCACTTCATCAAGAAAAATAGTAACTTTGTTTACGGTAGACCAAAGCAACCAAGGAATAAAGCTTCTCTTTATCCAAAATTACTCAAATGCTAGAAGATACAACATAAAAGATTCATAACTGGACAAAACATCAAAAAATAAATAAGGCCTTCAAAGATATCATTCAATAAATACTCACAAGAACACCACAAATTGAAGCCTCCAAACAACACAGTGAAGTAATCAAAGAACATGCATAAATGCGTTAACATGATCAGAAACTCAGACCAAACAAGGTAGACATGAACTCAAGTAAACTAGGGACACCATCTTTAGGAGTTCCCATACCTCATCACTTGAATCTCCATATCTATAAGACATCATAAATCAAATACTTACATCACAATATGGAAACTGGAATTGTATTGCCCATCATATGCTAGGATCAGGTCCATATTTGGACTGAAAAATGTCACTAGAAAATCAATGATATAAAGTAGAAAAAGAGTGTCAAAACAATGAAGAAACCATCAAGTGTACACTGAATTGTCTGCCTAAAAGGCATGATGATGAAAAATAATATATCAAAAGGTTTCAAAAGGAATCCAAGAAGCTAGAAATCTCTATACAGATAGGAACAATCATAAAATAGGGTCATTCCCAAGTAATATCTTTGAAGTTTAAGTTTGTGTTCTTCTTAAACTCTTCCACTAATTTTAGAAACATCCTATTTCTAATTTGAAGGTAGGTTTCACTAGTCATTTCACAATTTTTGTACAGATGAAAGGAAGATTCATCATTCTCATCCATCCAAGAGCCAAGTTCCTCTGAAAAATCCAATTTTTCTTCAAGTCAGTAAGAATCCCTATAAGAAGGGCCATTTTTAGGGTCACTGACAGTGTCATTAGAATCAATTGATTCTGAGGATGCTGACAAATGGTCAATAGGCACAGACTTTAGAGGTGTATCAAATGTCATTGTGAGTGATGAAAATTTAGTGTTTTCTTTATCAGAGGAATCTAAAGATCTCGTAACAATAGTTCTTTGAAGCTAAGAGTAATCTCTACGCTTCCTCATTTTTTGATGATTTGGGGTAATGTAGCCATCGACATCAACCATTGTTTTTTTCCTTTCCTTGAAATTGATTTTAAGTATTCTTCCTCAATTTTATTAGGTCGATCATTATCCTCCTGTACAGATTTTCTCGAATTGGATAGGTCATCCTAATCCTTATCCTGTGAGTCATGCATGTCAAAGTACTTCTCCTATTCTTCCAGCAGGGTTGGAGGTTCAGTAGTGGCCTTGGTGGTGGAAACATAAAAAAATCCTGATTTTTCTTTAGGTTCAATCGGTAAAGAAGTTTGGATAATGTGCACCATAGGATCCTTATTCACCTCTGTCTTAATACCTTCATAAGTTACCCTAGCATCAGAGGGGCCAGCCGTGACTGTGCTACAAATATCCAATCCCAGATTTTTCTTTCTCTTTTCAACCCATGTATCTTTCCTAGTCACAGGTTGTGATGAGTTATATCCACACTCCTTCAAAACATACCCAATCTTGAGGCAAGAATGACAATAATCGGGTAGCTTTTCATAAACTACCTCCATAAATAAGACATAGTCTCTATTATGAATCCATATTTGAGAAGGAAGGGCCCGAGATACATCAATTTCAACACAAACTCTAGCAACTGATGGTCTTGAAAGATTCCTCATTGTCGAATCTAATTTCAATGGCTTGCCAATAATCATGGAGATTGGAAATAGGGTATCTTGTTCAAAAAATATAGTGGTAGTACAAGGAAGCTGGTCTAGATCATAAATATAGGAGACTCAACGTAGGTATCAAAACCAGGGGTCTATTTAAGGACCCGCGTGGAATAACCCCCAAAAAACCATGAGCGTTTTTCCTAGATTCTATAGTAATCATCCTTAGAAGAAAGATGTAGAATAACATTTGATGAGTTCAAAAGGATGATGTTAAAGCTCGAGAAGCTAATGGCTTAAAGAGAATTTATTAAGTAATTCAAAGATGGTCTGTATTTAAGAAACCTACCAACAAGAAAAAATTGTAAATCCTATGCAAGAAGGCTTACCTCATTTGTTGAGAAGGAAATTTCTGACTTTCAACGATGCCCATTTTTTTGGTTTGATGGAAATATTAGGGATTGTAGATTTATAAGTGAAAGGTTCAGTATGTTTATAGGATCTTCCACTAACCACATCGGTGAAGGATCTCAGAGCGACAATAGGGTTCGTGTCTCCCAAAGTCGGGTCCATCGGCCTTCCTAAAAAAATAGTTAAATCAAAATATGAAAAATAATAAAATTCTTAGTAAGTCTCTAACAATGATTCCAATTTGATAGTGGGGATTTTATCACTAAGTATCAATCAAAATATTTTTTACTTAATAATGATATATAGTTTTCCTAAGTTTTCTTTCATGGAGGTTTCTAGTTGATTTTTTTTCACATTAAAGGTTTATTGATTCAAAATGAATAGAATAGGATTTATTGAAAATAGATTTATTATGTAATTTAAAATAGTGATTTTTATTGGGAAAAGAGTGTGAAATTGTGGGTTTTGAAGAATAAACAACATGTGAAAGAGTGACAGAGGGTTGAAAAGTAAAGAATTTTTCTTCTGATGAATATAAGAATAATATTTAGAGTAGTGATCTTAAACATGTTCAAATTATGAGGTTCCTCTTATCAATTGTCCAAAATATTTCATCTAATAATCGATTTTCAATAATTAATCCATAATTACAAACTAAGCTCTGATATATTTAAAATCAAAGAGATTCTTTACCATAATCACATCTACAAGTCTCTTTCTTTTAGTATGATTGATTAAGTAATCAACAATAACCGATAAGAATAGTTTAATGGAATACTAACTATGATCACAACCTCAATTGAGTGTTGAGAATTTTAAATAGATTTTAAATAATTAAAACCATTCTTATTCAATTTTTAATTCTTATAATATCATTCAACTTGAAATAACATTGCAATCATATATATTCAAACAAATTAATGGAAGATAAAACTTCAATTAAATTGTTTTAGAAGAAAGAAAAAACAAAAAAAAAATTGTTTAACTATATATAAACATTCCTAAAACAATGAACATGAGAGTACATAAATGAATGTTCAATATTTCACTCGATCTCTCCCAATATTAGGGTACCACTGGTTTATCAAGACATGGACGCACATAAGATTCTATCCTTTTTGTCATTACAACTTTTTTTTTCATTGCTTCTATGAGTGTCCATAGAGAGTATAAACTTTTACTTTAATAATAAATATTATGAACTTATTTAAAATAAAGGATTTATATATTTACACACCAATATGTTTAGACACACACATATACATAATTGTATATTTACACTCAAATTATGATACTTTTTTTACATATCAATGTATATATACATCATATGCATACCTTATGTGTATTTATTTTTGTTTTATACAAAATGAATATTATTAAACCAAATAATAGGAATATGAATTTAAAATGGATATATATTAATAATATGTCTAATGAGTATGAGGATGGGGATAAAGAGTTCATTAAGTTTGAAATATAGTATGCATACATCCCTTCTCAGATCCTTTGTTCGTGTTTAAATTATGTTTACTCAAGACAAATTTATCTATAAGATATAGAAGAACATTTGATTTGTCTTAGAATAGATCGAAGATATACATGTTGGTCTAAACATGTAATAAAACTAAAATACATACCGACTAGGTTGATACTAGGATTTATGGATCATTTTATATGAATACTATGTAAATGATAATAGAGACCATATGGATGGAATAAAAATAGAAATTGAAGATGACCTTCATGATTGTCCAAAGTTGTTTATGAAGTTAAATAGTTTTGAAAGGAGACCATTGTATTATGGATGTAATAAATAAACAACATTTTTAGTTGTATTGAAGTTATATAATTTGAATGCTGGTAGAATATGGAGTGACACCAGACTTACATAACTACATGGTAACTTGAATGATATTACACTAGAAGAAAATGAGTTACCTTGTCAAACATATGATGCTAAAATAATTCCATGTTAATTGGGTATGATATATTAAAAAATACATGCCTTTCTAAATGATTATATATTGTTTCACTAGGACCATGAATGACTCATAAAATTACCTAAGTGTGGCATAAATTGATACAAGATAGATGAATCATGTTCTTATAAAATTTTATGGTAATTTCATATCATTTGAAGGATTAGACTAATATATTGATATCTGAAAACCTCTATAAAATTTACATTTCACACAGATACAAGAATTGAAGATGGTAAATTATGTCACCCAACAAACTCTCCTCAGCAGAATAAAATTTATTATGAGTATTATTAATTTAGAAATGAGCCAAGAAACCTTCATATTTAATTATCTAAAGATGGAATAAATCAATTTTATGTACAAATTACTACTCATAGTACATAGATAGTTATGTTGGTAAATTATAACTTTTTACTGTGGTTATGCATGAAGCACAACTATATTATATTCTCTGCTTATATCTAGACCAAAACTACCCAATAATGATATTGAAATCTATTTGGATCCATTTATTGATGGTCTGAAATTAATGTGGGATTCTAGTGTTACATTATATGATACTGATAAAATTGAAGAGTTCACATTGAGATCCCTTTTGTATGGGATGATAAATGACTTTCCTGCTTATGTAAAATTTTCAGGCAATAACATTACATTTTTTTTGGGGAATCGCATTTGTAAAAAAGTACACACTCATTTAGGTTAAAAAAATCCTCAAATAATGTGTTTTTATGAAAACAAAGGTTTTTAACCTAATGAAATAAGTAATGATCCAGGATGACATCATTATATGGAAATATAGAACAATTTATAACACCATATCTACTAGTGGGTGATCAAATGTTCAAGAAAGTAAAATATATTGACATGATTTTGGGTAAATCTTTTTTAAAAAACCATGTAAAATCAAATTTGAAAAAGATATTGGTTTTGTATAATTTTTTTTATTGGAATTGTTTATATGTTGAAAATTTTCATTATTTCATGTACATAGTAAAAAATATTCATAATAGTGTTATTAGAATGTCACTAAATGAAAAATACAAAATAAAAGATGGAATTAATGCTAGGTTAGACATGATTTTGAAGGGGATAAGGGAATAGTTGGCATTGATGAATGGTGAAGGAATAATTTTCTTCCTCCAACATATTACACTATACAAATAAGAAAAATATAAAATTTTCAACTTCCTTTGTGGTGAAAAATTTCCATAGGGGTATTCATAAAATATCAAGAATATCATGTCAATGACTAATTTGAAGCTACAGGGTCTAAAATCACAATAATTTCAAGTTTTGATACAAGATCTAATGCATGTAGTTTTACATTTCATTCTACTGAAGAATGTATGATATATATTAAGTATACTTTGATTATTTTTCAAAGCTATATGCAAAAACTTTATAGAATCAATGAAGTTTCAAATCAAGAATAATGAAATTTCATTCATATTATGTGAATTAGAGATGTTTTTCCCACCACAATTCTTTAATATAATGGTCCACATGATGGTTCACTTGGTTAAAGTGATTCAACTATATGGTCCTGTAAATTATAGATGAATGTACCCCATTGGACAATATATGATTATTTTTAAAGGGTATGTAAATAATCGAAGTCATCTATAATATTTTATTATAGAGTGATATATTAATGAAGAAGCTATTGAATTTTATACTAATTACCTATAATATGTTGATAGTATTGACCTACCAAAATATCATCACAATGGATGCCTTATGGGTGAAGGGATTTTTAGAAGAGATGTTGTTATAATTACCATTACATAGTGGGAGTAAGATCACTTTTAGATTTTACATAATAGTGCAGAGGTTACTCCATATGTTGAATCCTAAAAAGTAATTCTTAAACATCTAAATCCATTAAGGGTTCAAATATGGACATCAAATATACATAATCAATAATATATTGTATGGTTCAAAGATCATATTTATAAGGAGTTATCTAAAAATACAAATTCAATAGTTGAACGAATTTGATGGATATTCATAGTAACAGATGTAAATTTGTTATCTAATAATGGTTATATAAATAATTGTTATAAATTCTATATAAAGGAACAAGTTGAATGTAGTATGATGAAAAAAGTATAGTTACACTTGTGGTTGAAGTGATGCATGTATCAGGTTCCAAGGATAGAAATCTAATTTATGCGAATATATCATACTTCATCATCATCAAAAAAAATTTATGAGTTGGATTATATAACATTTCAAGTTTTGATTTTCCATTAAAAATGGGTTGAAAATAGGAGTGTAGTTAAATTTTATGAATTAGGCTTTGTGAAGGTGAATTTTAATGTGGAAGGGTATAATAAGAACTGTTCACAATGGAATCACAAGAAGTGTGGGTATTTTATGTCTCAGATCCATCAAATAAGAATTTTTCAATTGATATATTAGAAACTAAAAAAACTATAGAGTCATATAAAAATTAAATGAAGGATGAACCTTTCATTGGGATATCACAATAATTACATGGTGGTCCCAATGTATATAATGTCTTGTACCCTATAGGGGACCACAATGAGGGGATTTGGATACTTGATAGAGGATCCAAATCCATTAAACTATTAAAGAAAATGAGTGATTTCAATAAATAGGTTAAAGTTTTTTTAATATACTATGATTCTTCTAAAAATATTATGTGTTATATACTTCACTAACATAATCTAAATTATATGTTTAACTACTCATATAGACAATTACTTCTCCAAAAATTGATGTTACCAATCCAAAGGAAGAACACAACATTGATGGTAAAAGTGAGGAATTTCTAGGGGATCAATAACATGTGGATGAAAAAAAACAAGTGTCATGTAGAATTACTGTGTTAACTAAAGTTATAAAGGTAGGAATAAAAGGTTTAAAATATGAGGTTGGAGGAAATCAATATGGCCAACCTGTTGACCCCAACAAGTTATTTTTCATTAGATACATTTGGGTCACAACTCGAATACATGTTCCAATTGATATAGATATGTGGTATAGTGTCATGCATGCATTGAGGACAACAATTTGGGATGATATTAGGTTAATGTTTTGTAATAATATCTCCATTTTAATGAAAAATTATATAATTAATATTCAATTTATTTTTTATTATCCATTGTAGAGTTTTTTTATTTTATATGATTTCCAAAAAAAATTGTATTAATGGTCACTAGAAAGGACCATATATCCTTCTAGAAACTTCTAAAAAAGTATCATCTCAGGGATACTGAAGGGAAAGAAAACCCCCACCCACCAGCTATGTATGCACACATTATAAACTAAGAAATTTGGAAATACTTCCTTAGTCTCTATGATCAGGGATCATTTAGGGTTTATTATAATTGATAATATTTTATTTGACATTATTTATTTTATCCATTTTGATTCAAAATTTTTAATTTATAAAACAACAAAGGATTGTATAATATAATAAGCGTGCATCGAAACAAATGTACCCCTACTGTAAAGAACGGATGGTGTAACCATCACTTTAAAGGAAAAGAGAGTGTATTTTAAATCTATAGTAAAAGTTTTATGTGATATAAAACAACATATGTTCCCTTTTTTACATACATATTTATGAATTAGAATCAAAATACACTTCCATCCCATGTCATGTGATATGTAAGGAGGCCCATGTAAATTAAGAGGTAAAATTGGTAAATTAAAACCAACAAGAAGTATGTTAATCATGTATAAGTATGATATAATAATAATTTGTAATGATTTGAAATAATATTAAATAAAAATATCTATTTATGTTTTTATGTTTTTTATATATCTTAGACACAAGAATCATTAACAACTATACCGGAGGAACAACTACTTTCAGTAGCTTTGAAGCTGCCAGAACAATATGGATGCATTATAGGTGAAGGTTTTAGAGTTTCACCTCGAGCATATTTCTATAAGACAAAGTTTCAAGTAGATACATATTATATGATTAAAGGAATGCATAAAAAAATAGTTACTTTAAAATATATTATTATATGGTTAGGTTTGTGGGACCAGTATATGTTAAAATATAAAAGGGAACCAATAGTTGAACAATAATCAATATGTGAAGACCCACATGACCCCACTAGGTTTGAGGTTATATATTCCCCTAAGCTACATAAGTAACATGAGGTAATCAATTTTCTCATAACTCTTTCTAATAAATATGAATCAAACAACTACCAATATCTTAATATTATTAAAATTATATAGGGTCAAATTATATGTGATTTATATCTATCAACACTAACCTTCACCTTGTTGCAAGGGGTATAATGTAAAATATCAAAGAATACATGATGCATAATAAAAAACTATAAAAATATCACATGAAATTATATATTGAATCAGCTCATGAGAAGACCATAGATTTTCATGTTCCTATTAATGAACCGGATGTCACCATGGTCAATAATGTTATGGGAACTTTCATTTTATGTATTTTTAATCATAGAAAGATAAAACAAGATAATTTAGTATGTCGTTTAAATTTTTTATAAAGAAAAACCCTTAATAGTTGATGAAAAAATTTCTGAAATGAGGTATGGTATTACATATGAAAAAAATAATGGGGAAATAGAAGGTCATATCAAGACAATCCTATAGATTAACCAACAAATCAAAAGGACCTTACGAGATTACCTTCACCCAACCAGATCCACTACAACATATATTAACATTGTATATTCATGCAGATACAAAATTCAAAGATGGAAATGTATCCTATATTGAATAAGAAGAAGAAATATTTAGATATTCTATTACACACGTGATTAGTCTCAAGAGTATAAATGAAATTATCAAGTTTGAATGATTGAGAGTCTCAGTTGTGAATGCATACACATGGAACACTTTCCTAGTCATTATATTAAAAAAGATCCACTATGTTCATTACAGTTAATAAATATTCATATTTTCTATAGTTATAAATATTACTACTATATAAAGGGAAATCCCTATGAATAAAAAATTTGACTCATTAATCCTTCTATCATTTCTACACCATAATTTAATTTAAATATAGAATAAATTGATAAAAAATGAACTAATCTTGGTATTTTAAAATAAAATAATGGACTATCGATTCTTCTTGATTCCTACATAAAAAATATATTTTTTATTTTTTCATTACATATTTTTTTAGGATTCATGTGATTCTCATCACATTAAATTTGGACACCACAAATTTTCTAGGGTCCAAAGTATAGATTTGCAACAAATAGATGAAACATGATTTCCATTGTGAATTAGTAATGTACTATAATCGAAATTTTATAGATAGACTTAAAATTATATGTTTTTTATTTTTATTTTTAATGAGAATTGTTTTATGATAGGGTGATATTTAAATATCATCTAAATCATGACATGTGTTTGGTGAATGAACAAAATAAACCTATGAATTTATTCAAATGGAGAGAGATTGAGGTATATATAGTGATATTTACCTATAAAAATATATTCCAAAATAATTTACTTATTTTGGTTAGTGAATCTGTAGTTTTTGAAACAAAATAACAACAATGATTATGCATATTATGTTTGTAAATTTTTGAAAGATATCATATACCATAAAAAATAGCATATCTGAAATGGTATTCCCAAATGTAATTACAATTTCTTTTAAAATATTTTATAATAATTTTTTGTCTATGTTTTATCAGTAATACCAGGATTTACAATAATCTATGTACTCAAATGGTGAAATATATTTGTTTATAGATGAGTGTTCAGAGTATGTGGTGTCCGGATGTTGTATGACATCATGTTGAGGTGATTTCCTATTATGTTTGTGACCTAGTACTAACTATAACCTTAGAGATGAAATTAGGATGAGAATAATTAGTATTGTAATGCTTAGATATTATTATTATTAAAATAAATCCATGTATTATTGAAAATATATTGGTTATATTTTTATTATAATCTTTCATTTTCAATTACCATCAATTTGTTTCCATTTTTGATCCTCCTATCATTCTAAATGAATTTGAAAACCAACTTTTTTATGCCCTTATTGAGTGAGGCTAAAGAGTTAATGATCCTCCCCTATATGTGGTTTCTCCACCCGATGACAATAATATAAATGTTTTTATTATGTATGTTTCAACTTTAGTAGCTCATTATGAAAAACTATTTTAGGATCTCTCTAAGGAAAAAAACTAGTCAAACCCTTTTTTTGATTCCATACCAGGGAATATGTCCATGATTATTATACAAGGAAGCTATAGGAGAAAAAAAAATCTTGATAACAAGCCACAACTTGATGGGAAATCATTTTAGAATATCCCAAACATTCAAATTCACTCGTTTCTTCTACTGATTTAGTCTATATTCAACTTAATCTTTTAAATGCATTTACTAAACCTAAATATCATGTTATTACTTAAATATTCTTCTTATTATTATAAATTTTTAATTATTCTAAATGGAATATGATCATTCCCTAATTGAACATGCATTTATTTTAAATTGTTCACTAATTTCCTTCATTTAGGGGTTAAGATGAGTTACTTAAAACATCAAAATCTTTTGGGGATGACCCTACAAAGCATGAAATAGTTGAGTTGTTTCTCAAGGAGTGGTATCATCGAGGTTGTAGATAATATATTTATGAGATGTAAATGTGTTAAGGATCCTTATACCTATAAATATTAAGACATCTTACCAACTATTGGGATGCAGTTCACCCAAGATAGTGTAATAGTGTGTTCTTTAGGGTTTTTTTCTTGATTTTAAACAAGGGTTATGCATTTTGTTTCTTAGTTTTTAGTAATGTATTCAAGATGACGTTTCCTAGTTCAAAACCATTATAGGTTTATAATAATGATTATTTATATATGAATAAACCTTACCTAAAATGGTAGTAATTTCAATGGAATCATTCTCCTATTTTATGGAAGTGTTTTGACATTAGTGATCTTTCTCCAGGGAAGGTACTTCCATGCTCTTAGCCTCATCATTTTCATCATATGTCATGAAATATTTTTGATAATTTTGTAAAAATTTTCTTGATACTTTAGGAAAAAAATTGAAAATTTATTTTTGATGTTTAAAAATTGACCACACATCAATCTGATACGTGATGTGGCCAGTATGACTCAAAGTACATGTTTTCAATATAAAAGTTTCATTTTAGTATAAAAAATGTGTAACATATCCAAAAATTAGATAAATTGAATAGATCATTATTAATATTTATGAAAACGATATATAATTAATTTTTGGGTGTAATAATCGACCAAATCTCAATCTGACACACAATGTGGTTAGTATGATTCAAAGTGCATGATTTCAATATAAAAGTACCATTTTAGTTTAAAACAAATGTCACATTATCAAAATAAATAAAATGAGCTCATATATATTTTTTTAAAATTATTAAAACAATCCCCAATTCATTTTTGGCTTGTAAGAATTGACCGCATATCAATCTGACACATGATGTAGTCAGTGTGACTCAAAGTGTTTTTTATATTAAAAAGGTTCCATTTTACTCTAAAAAATTAGTCACATATCAAAAAATTAGGAAAGAAGATTGGATTTTATATACACATTATGAAAATGATCCATAATTCATTTTTTACATGTATTAATTTAGTACACATAAATCTGACACAAAATGTGGTTAATATGAATCAAAGTGCGTGTTTTCAAACTAAAAATGAAATTTTACTCTAAAACTCATGTCACATAGATAAAACCAATTAAATGAGATTTTATTTTCCTAAATATTTTGGAATAAAATACATGAATATTTTACGTAATGTATGAATTGATCACACATCAATCTGACACATGATGTGGCCGATGTAGCGACTCGGGTTTTGGCCCTATCAGACTTTGGAATATTCCTATGAATAATTCCAGAGCTAGGCGCGGAGACGGCCTGCGATTATGAGGCCCGGTGTGCCTGGAATTAATTTTATATAAATATTAAGTATTTTTTATACTATGCACGGGGAGGGGGTGTGTTATTTCATAAATGGTAGCTCAGAATGGGAATATGAGGGCACAGCTGCGTCCGGAGCATGCCTTTTACCCTAAGCGGGGTGTAAACTTTGCGGGCGTGAGCCTACTGTGAGAAAAGCAACCATGGGTGTTTTTGAAAATAAATGGAAAAGTTTATTTACGAGCGGCGGCTCGAATAACTTCTGAACAGAGTCTCGGATCGCAAATCTGAGTCTTCCGTTGCGTTCAGAATGCTGTGTTTACCCTAGGCGCGACATAACTTTAGTCGGTACCGGGTGCCGGGTCGGAGGCGTGTTGACGGGGAGTTAAATGAAGTTTTTTATTTTTTTAAAAATAAAAATAAAAACCAATCAAGCTTCTTCTCCCCCAACCCCTACGCACAGGAGGAAACCAACCCCTCCCCCTCCCTCTGTTCTTCGCCGGATCGAGCCCCGGGCGTCCGTTTTCAGCACCGATCGTCAGCAGATCGAGCTCCAGCGCGTCGCAGGCATCGTTCTGCACCCGAAGCTTCGGCGATCCGCCAACAGGTAGGAGTTTTGAGTTTCGAAATCCCGGATGCCGATTTGGTTGGTTTTTCTCTGTTTTGAGCCTACAGATGTGTAGATCCGGTCCCGGGGGGCGCACAGAGGTCTTCAGATTTGCTTTTGGACCCCCGGGGTTCCCCCGGCGGCCCTCAGAAGGTTCGCCGGCGGCAGGCCATGGGAGATAATCTGGACCGCTGTGGTGTGGCGGTCCGACTGCTAATTAGCGGAGACCCCCGTGGTGGCGGCGGCCAGGTCGGTCGTTTCAGGCCGGTCCGGGCCCCTCTTTGTACACGGGGGTTTTAAAACCCCTGTATCTTGCTCCCTGGAAGTCCGTTTTGTGTGCCGTCTGCGGAGACGTGACCCTGGAGACAAGGAGAACCTTTCGGTGTGGGTTTAAGAGTTTTAAGTTTTGGGATCATGGACCGGGAGCTTGAAACGTCAAATAAAATAATAATATTTTTTTTATTATTCGACTTCGGGCCGTTGTATCTTCTACCCAGAGCGTCCGATTGACGTGCCGTCAGGGGCGTTGAGACCCTAATGGTATGACATAATTTTATTGATGGTTTCCGGGTATTGGGACCGAGTTTGGGGTGCGGGCCCCATGAGGTCGGGTTTGGGCGTTTACAGAGAAATGAAACTTTCTAACCAGGAGTCTGATTTTGGCGGATGAATAGTCGACCCTATGTGTTTTTTTGAGAGGATCGCAATGGTGCGATCCGTTCAATGAGTTTCTGGATCATGGTGTGGGCCCCACTCGGGCTGGTTTTGGTGAATAGTACCTTTTTCACTGAGTGACTATTTGGGACGATCAAGTAGTGGATTCCGTGTGTTTTCCGAGGGGATCACAGTGGTATGATCCGCTTGATGAGTTTCAGGATCGTTGTGTGTGCCCCACACGGGCTAGCTACGGTGACTAGTGCCTTTTTTACTAGTTTTCCGTTTCGAGCAAGTAAACAGCCTATCCTGCGTGTTTTTTCGCATGGATTGTAATGGTGGCCTCGGTATTGGCCTTAAAGGTGCGCAGTGTGGCATTGTGGAGGGTCGCTCGGGTTAGCGACGTTTGGACCAACAGTGGTTGAGGGTACTCCCTTGGTTCGTTTCTATGAGGGTTCACGTAGCATCACAACCTTCGTATAGGTTTGTGATCCTCGCGATGGGATGTTTAATCTATTAGAGTTGTGGCATCCCTCAGGTGGGCTCAGAGCGGGATCCTCTAGCATCGTTTCCCTAGATCGGGTTCTTGGTATCGCTGTGACCGCTTATCCACAGGCGGCGATCCCCTATCTAGCAGGTTAACCTCGTAGGGTTTGCGACATCCTCAAGAATATGATTCCCTACATATTGGGACATGCTCAGTAGGGTTGTGGCATCGTTGGGTATGTGATACCCTACTCAGCATGAGAATTATAGTAGGGTTTCAGTATCATTGGTTATAAGATACCCTACTCAGCGCGTGGTTTCTCTAGGGTTGCGGTATCGTCAGTTTAATCCCCTAAAATGCGAGATATATTAGATAGGGTTTTGGTATCATTGTGACCGTCATGACATGGGTGATGATCATCTATCTGAGTGACATGTTTCTGTCGAGCACCAGATCGGGTTGTGGTATCCCCCAGCGGATCCTAGGAGTGATCCCCTATCCGTGAGATCTACGGATGCCAGATCAGGTTGTGGTATCCCCTAGTAGAACCTGGGAGTGATCCCCTATATCTGAGATCTTCATATACTGGTGTGGGTTCTGGTATCCCCTAGTGGACCCTAGGAGTGATCCCCTATCCGAGGGGTTTGGTGTTTATATTGTTTCAGCGAGGTTTCCTCAGTGACGATATCTGTTGAGCGTGATATCTCAGGTGAGAGTCTGAGATGTTTTTGTGGGACCCGATGGAGTGTATCTCTCGGACGAGTGTCATCTGGGATGACAGTGATCATGGAGTGTGCTCTCCTAGTTGTGAACCGTTGCTGGTGATGAGGTCAGTACCTCATATGGCTTTGTGCATGAGCTGAGTATATCAGTATTTTTCATGGTGTATGTATGGGAATACACTTGGTTTGAGCTGATTAGTCATGTTTAGCCAAGGATGGTTATGAGATGGAGTTTCTCTCTCGTTTGGGTTCCCTCTGTCTGAGATGAGCAAACTATTACCTTTCAGTTGCTCTCTTTTTTTTTTGGGTTTTTGGGGTGCCTACTGAGTATTGTTATACTCACCCCTGCACGGGCTTTTCCCGCACATGTTTGTGTCTTGTGCAAACCACAGGCCTTTCGACGGAGTCCCAAGAGGACCCGAAGTAGGCAGAGCTTAGTGAGTGGGTTTGACCGGGGTGTTTACCAGAGCTGTGCTGAGGAGCTTACCGGAAGGTATTTTGGTAGTGTTTTCCCTCCTTCTGATCAGGTTGGACACTTTTGTAGTTTTCTTTTGGTGGGCCCTGTTTTTCCATTTTGTACTTTTGTTGCACTCTGGTTTGGGATAGTTGTATGCATGCATTTACTATTCAGTTTTATATATCTCTGCACTGTTTCATGGAGGTGTATGTGGGTGCTTGTGTACAGGTACCTTAGGCTAATGCCCCCCATGTGTGTGATAGCTTACTCGAAACTAGTTTCCAGCTCCTGGACTATTGGAGGCGGGCTTGGGGAGTCACGGTTCGAGCCCTATTGGGTCGGGTCATGACAGAGTGGTATCAGAGCAGGTTCCACCTTTGGGATCTTAGAGCATAGCTGGTCTAGCTATGAGTTTGGTTTGGGTTGCATAGCGGTAGTGTCAAGATGTTTTGAGTTCGGATTTCAGGATAAGGACTCCAGTGTTGGTGCGGTGGCCGACATATCCATTCACCAGGACTCTGATAACATGCCTTTTGACTCGGGACGTTTGGACACTGATCGCAGGGACATAATGGTACATACATCATATAGGACTGGGTTTTTGGGTTTCCCTTTCTCTTCTTGAGTCAGCTCTCCAGATATACTCTTTGACTATGGATCATCTTGATTGTATTTCATAATGCCTCCATGACGACAGCCGGAGAGGGTTCCACATCGGGATTGTGGTGTACGATCCGCCCCATCAAGAGGCTATAGACTAGGGGGTAGGTTTTGAGGCTAGACCTCCAGGTGGTCCACCAGTTGAGCCACCACCTGTCGAGAAACTGGTTATGCCGGCAGTGCAGGATGAGGATGCGCGCAGGCTAGGTGCGCTGCATGAGTTCCAGAGGCAGCGACCTCTGGGGTTTCGGGGTGATCCAAACCCTCAGGCAGCTGATGACTCGCTCGAAGTAGTCACCCGTGTTTTCCACCTAGTGAGGACACCTCCAGATCAGATGGTGGTCCTAGCGGCGAGCCTTCTGTATGGTTCGGCCGAGCGATGGTGGAGCCTAGTGACGCAGTCCCACGATGAGGAGACACTCACATGGGCAGAGTTTGAGCGGATCTTTAGGGAAGAGTTCTATCCGGTGACACTGAGGTCAGTGCGGATCCAGGAGCTTCAGCAGCTTCAGCAAGAGGGAATGACCATGTCAGAGTACTCAGCGAGGTTTAGAGACCTATCGCGATACTCCCTAGATATGGTTCGAGACCCTTTATTTAGGGCTCGGACCTTCGAGTAGGGGTTACGCAGGGAAATCCGGGAAGGTGTGGTTTCTTTGTGTCTGCCCACCTATGCTGGAGTGCTAGAGCTAGAGTCGGTGGTGGAGAGCTTTTTGGCCGACCAGACCCCGCCTGTTAGTGTTGGGCACACGAGAGCTGAGACTTCGTTATTCGGGTCAACATCTAGTAGCCGACGACAGACTCAGGGGCCCGGACGTTTGCAATGTTTCAGGAGGTGACCCCAGGATGGAGGATCTGAGGCTCTGGGCTTATAGGGCTCGCAGGCCAGTTTCGGTCAGCCGTAGGAGAGGTGGTGTTATGCTTACGAAAGTCAGGGATATCTTGCTAGAGATTGTCTGACCTGTCGTGCTGCTGAGAGGGAGCCGGTCAATAGTCTGCCTTGGCAGAGGCAGCGTCTCGAGAAAGGAAATCTGTAGGGTGGAAGACGTGGCGACGGAGCTGGTGCAGCAGTAGGAGGTGGTAGGCGGTATTAGTTGCCACCACCCCCACCCCCAGGTGGTCCACGTCGGTTTCAGGGAGCTGGGGGACGATGGCGAGGACAGCTGCAATCCTTAGAGGCTGTTGACCTAGAGGATCCGCGAATGGATAGAGGTATGTCTTGTGTCCTTTCAACTTTCTACAGTAGTTTGATAGACACTGTTCAGTGGTACTCTTTCCTTTCCGTTTCTTGCTCGAGTTTTGTTTAGGGCGTTGGTAAGACCCTGTGTGGGTGTTGTTTGGAGTGCTTCAAATGCGTGAGAAATAGGGATCCTTCGCCCACTGAGATGCATTTTTATAATGCAATTAAAACCATGCGGGCGAGTCAGTGCCACCCAAAGCGGACAATGTTGAGGTGTGGTGGATGAGTCCCTCTGACTTTGTGTTTGGGTAGGGGTGTTAGTTGGCGAACTCGCTGGCGTGGGAGACCCAGTTGAGAGTCCAATTGCTTTCCTTGTGCTTATGGATTTTTGGGGATGAAAAGTTCTAAGGTGGGTAGGATGTAGCGACTCGGGTTTTGGACCTATTAGACTTTGGAATATTCATATGAATAATTCTAGAGCTAGGTGCGAAGACGACGTACGATTCTGAGGCCCGGTGTGCCCAAAATTAATTGTATAAAAATATTAAGTATTTTTAAACTATGCACGTGGCAGGGGTGTGTTATCTCCTAAAAATTAGCTCAGAACAGGAATCTGAGGGCACAGTTCCATCTGGAGCATGCCGTTTACCCTAGGTGTGGTGTAAACTTTGTGGGTGCGAGCTTGGTGTGAGAAAAGCCACCAGGGGAATTTTTGTAAATAAATGGAAAAGTTTATTTATGAGCGTCGGCTCAAATAAATTCTGAACAGAGTCTCAGATCACAAATCCGAGTCTTCCGTTGTGTTCAGAACACCGTGTTTACCCTAGGCGTCACATAACTTTAGTCGGCGCCGGGTACCGAGTCGGAGGCGTATTGGCGGGGAGTTAAATGAAGTTTTTATTTAAAAAAAATAAAAAAAAATCAATCAAGATTATTATCCCCCAACCCCTATGCACAGGCGGAAAATAACCCCCCCTCCCTCCGTTATTTGTAGGATCGAGTCCCTGGCGTCCGTTTTCAGCACTGATCGTTAGCAGATCGAGCTCCAGCGCTTCGCAGGCGTCGTTCTGCACCCGAAGCTTCGGAGATCTTCCAGCAGGTAGGCGTTTTGAGTTTCGAAACCCCATATCCTGATTTGGTTGTTTTTTCTTTTTTTGAGCCTGCAGATGCATAGATCCGGTTCCGGGGGGCGCGCAAATGTCTTTGGATTTGCGTTTGGACCCCAAGGGTGCCCACGGCGGCCCTCGGAAGGTTCGCCGGCGGCGGCCCACGGCAGCGGGACGCTGGAGATAACTGGGACCACTGCGGTGCGGCGGTCCGGCCACTAATTAGTGGTGACCCCCGCGGTGGGGGGTAGGCCAAGCACGCGTGCGCGCCCTGCGTTATGCCGCAGCGGCGGCGGCGGCTGGGTCGGCCGGTTCAGGCTGGTCCGACCCCCTCTTTGTACACTGGGGTTTTAAAACCCTCGTATCTTGCTCCCTGGAAGTCCGTTTCGTGTGACGTCTATAGAGACGTGACCGTGGTGACGAGAAGAACCCTTTGGCATGGGTTCAAGAGTTTTAACTTTCGGGATCGTGGCCCGGGAGCTTGAAACGTCAAATAAAATAATAATATTTTATTATTATTCGACTTCGGGCCGTTGCATCTTCTACCCAGAGCACCCGATTGACGTGCTGTCAGGGGTGTTGAGACCCTAATGGTACGGAGGAATTTTCTTGATGGTTTTCGGGTGTTGGGACTGAGTTTGGGGTGCGGGCCCCATGAGGCCAGGTTTGAGCGTTTACGGAGAAATGCAACTTTCTCACTAGGAGTCCGATTTTGGCAGATGAATAGTCACTCCTGTGTGTTTTTACGAGAGGATAGCAATGGTGTGATCCATTCGATGAGTTTTGGGATCATGGTGTGGGCCCCACCTGGGCTGGTTTTGGTGAATAGTACCTTTTCACTGGGTGACTATTTGAGATGATCGAGTAGTGGATTCCGTGTGTTTTTCCGAGGGGATCACAGTAGTATGATCTGCTTGTTGAGTTTCGGGATCATTGTGTGGGTCCCACATGGGCTAGCTACGGTGAATAGTGCCCTTTTCACCAGTTGTCTGTTTCAGGCTAGTAAACAGCCTATCCTGTGTGTTTTTCTATGTGGATTGCGATGGTGACCTCAATATTAGCTTTTGAGGTGCTCGATGTGGCGTTGTGGCGGGTCACTCGGGTTAGCGACGTTTGGACCAGTAGTGGTTGAGTGTACTCCCTTGGTTCATTACTACGAGGGTTCATGCACCATCACAACCTTTGTATATGTTTTTGATCCTCTCGATGGGATGTTTAATCTGTTAGAGTTGTGGAATCCCTCCGGTGGGCCCGGAGCGGGATCCTCTAGCATCGTTTCCCTAGATCGGGTTCTTTGTATCGCTGTGAGTGCTTATCCACGAGCGGCGATCCCCTATCTAGCAGGTTAACCCCATAGGGTTTGTGGCATCATTAGGAATATGATCCCCTATGCAGTAGGACATGCTCAGTAGGGTTGTGGCATCGTCGGGTATATGATCCCCTACTCAGCATGAGGATTATAGTAGGGTTACAGTATCATTGGTTATACGATCCCCTACTCACAGCGTGGTTTCTGTAGGGTTGTGGTATCGTCAGTTCGATCCCCTACAGCTCGAGATGTACCAAATAGGGTTTTGGTATCGTTGTGACCATCATGACATGGGTGACGATCCTCTATTTGAGTGACGTGTTTCTGTTGAGTGCCAGATCGGGTTGTGGTATCCCCCAGTGGATCCTGGGAGTGATCCCCTATCTGTGAGATCTACGGATGCCAGATTGGGTTGTGGTATCCCCCAGTGGACCCTGGGAGTGATCCCCTATCTGTTAGATTTTTGTATACCAGTGTGGGTTTTGGTATCCCCTATCGGACCCTTGGAGCGATCCCCTATCCGAGGGGTTTGGTGTTTATGTTGTTTCAGTGAGGTTTCCTCAGTGATGATATCCGTTGAGCATGATCTCTCAGGTGAGGGTCTGAGATGTTTGTGTGGGATACAATGGAGTGTATCTCTCAGATGAGTGTCATCTGGGATGATAGTGATCGTGGAGTGTGCTCTCCTGGTTGTGAACCTTTGCTGGTGATGAGTTCAGTACCTCATGTGGCTTGGTGTGTGAACTGAGTATATCTAGATTGTTCATGGTGTATGTATGGGAATACACCTGGTTTAAGCTGACTAGTTGTGTTTAGCTGAGGATGATCACGAGATGGAGTTTCTCTCTCATCTGGGTTCCCTCTAGCTGGGATGAGCGGACTATTTCCTTTTAGTTGCTTTCTTTTGTTTTGGGTTTTTAGGGAGCCTACTTTGTATTATTATACTCACCTCTACGCGAGCTTTTCCTGCACATGTTTGTGTCTTGTGAAGACCACAGGCCTTTCGAAAAAATCCCAGGAGGACCCGGAGTAGGAGGATCTTAGTGAGCGGGTTTTACCGAGGTGTTTACCGGAGCTGTGCCGAGGAGATTACCGGCAGATGTTTTGGCAGTGTTTTCCCTCCTTCTGAGCAGGTTGAACACTTTTGTAGTTTTCTTTTGGTGGGACCTATTTTACCCTTTTGTAATTCTGTTTCACTCTGGTTTGGGATAGTTTTTTTTCATACATTTACTTTTCAGTTTTATATATCTATTCACTGTTTCATGGAGGTGTATGTGGGTGCGTATGTATAGGTACCTTAGGCTAATTCCTTCCATGTGTGTGATAGCCTACTCGGCACTAGTCAACAGCTCCTGGCCTATTGGGGGCGGGCTTGGGGAGTCACGGCTCGAGCCCCGTTGGGTCGGGTCATGACAGCTGGTATAACTCAAAATTGCATGTTTTCATTATAAAAGCGTCATTTTAGTTTAAAACGCATGAAAAATTTTCAAAACTAGGAAAAATAGTTCATATTATTTTAATTTTTTTTAAATGATCCTTATTTCATTTTTTATGTTTAGGAATTGACTTCATATCAATCTGACCCACAATATTTCCGATATGACTCAAAGTTTAGGTTTTCACATTAAAAAAGTGTCATTTTACTCTACAACATCGCCACATAGCCAAAATCAAGAAAAAAGTTTGTATTGTGTTGATAATTTAGTAAAATGAACCATAATTCATTTTTGATTTGTAGGAATCAAATTCACATCAATATGACACATGATGTGGTTGTTATGACTTAAAGTACGTGTTTTCACATTGAAAGTGTAATTTTAATTTAAATCACGCATCACATAGAAAAAATTGAGTAAATGAGTTTAGAATATATTGAAACTTTATAAAAATTATTCACAATTCATTTTTGGTGTGTAAAAAATGAACTCACATCAACTTAACATATGATGAGGTCGATATGAATCAAAGCACATGTTTTCAATATAAAAGTGTCATTTTAGTTTAAAACACGCATAACATTTTTAAAATATAGAAAACGATATCGGATTGTTTTCAAAATTTAGGAAAAAGATCCATTTTTTTCTTCATATTTACGAATTGACCTCACATCAATGCGACACACAGTGTGGCCAGTATGAATCAAATTTCATGTTTTCATTTTAAAAAAAGTTTCAATTTACTCTAAATCACACGTCATATAGCCAACACCAAGAAAAAAAATCTCATATTGTCTTGATAATTTAGAAAAAATATCCACAATTTATTTCTGATGTGTATGAATTGACTTCAAATTAATGTTAGAAATAATGTTCCTAGTAGGACTCCAAGTGCGTGTTCACAATAAAAATGTCATTTTAGTGTAAAACATGATTCACATATACAAAATCAATCAAATGGTCTCTTATTATCTTGATACATTAGTAAAAATATCCATAATTCAATTTTTATGTATAAGAATCAACCTCATGTCAATTTGACACACAATGTGATCGATATGACTCAAAGCGCATGCTTTCATATTAAAAGTGAAATTTTACTCTCAAACATGAATAACATATCAAAAATGAGTAAATGAGATTGGATTATCTTGATAATTTAGGAAAATGAAACATAACTCATTTTTTGTGTTTAGGAATCAACCAAACATCAATTTGTCACACAATGTGGCCGGTATGACTCAAAGTGTGTGTTTTTAATATAAAAGTGTCATTTTAGTTTAAAATGTGCAGCATATTTTCAAAAATGATCCAATGAGCTTATATTATTTTCAAAAATTAAAAAAACAATCATTAATTAATTTGTGATGTGTGGGAATCTACTACTCGTCAATCTGACACATAATGTGGACTGTACGACTCAAAGTGCATGCTTTAACATTTAAAAAGTTTCATTTTACTCCTAAAAATTTGTGACATATCTAGAACCAATAAACAATATTGTATTGTCTTTATACTTTAGGAAAATTATCCATAATTCATTTTTGACGTGTAGTAATGGACCTCTTGTTAATTTGACACACGATGTGCTCGATATGACTCCATCACAAAAAATGTTATTTTAGTATAAAATGCGTTTCAAAAATAAAAAAACAAGAAAATAAGATTTTATTGTCTTGATAAATTAGGAAAATGTTTCACAATTAATTTTTGATGTGTAGGAATTGATCACACATCAATCTGACACATGATGTGATCTGTATGACTCAAAGTGAATGCTTTCACATTAAAAGTGTCATTTTAATATAAAAATGCATCACATAGACAAAATAGAGAAAAAAACTTATATTTTATTGATAATTTAGTAAAATGATCCATAATTAATATTTTATGTTTAGAAATTGACCACATGTTAATCAAACAAACGATGTGAACAATATGACTCAAAGTGCATGTTTTCAAATTAAAAGTTTCATTTTACTCTAAAAAACGCATCATCGAGCCAAAACTAAGTAAAAAAGCTCAGACTGTCTTTATACTTTAGGAAAATGAGCCATAATTTATTTATGATTTGTAGGAATTGACCACACATTAATCTATCACATGATGTGGTCAATATGACTCAAAGTGCCTGTTTTCAATATAAAAGTGTCATTTTAGTCCAGACATGCATCACATATCCAAAACCAAGCATGTGAGATCTGATTTTATTGAATATTTATAAAAAATTATACATAATTCATTTTGGGTGTATAAGAATTGACCGCAAGTCAATCTGACACAAGATGTGGTCAATATGACTTAAAGTGCATGTTTTCAATATAAGTGTGAACAAAGTCCCTCAATAGAAGGAGTGAACCACATTCACATATGGTATTCAATATGTAATAACTAATAATATAATTAATCATATAAGTAACTAGAAAAATAAACAACTAATATAATCAATAAATAATAATATAAATAATAATATAATTAATAATTAATAATGTAATTAAAATATTAATAATTAATGATATAATTATTAACAATTATTTATGTAATTAATATAATTAGTAATATATAATATCATAAATATATTCAATAATTAACAATATAATTAATCATATGTGGATTATATAACATTAAAATAATAAATTTTTTATGTACTGTTCAAAAAATAAGAATTGATTTTACTGTAGGGACATACTTTTGTATAGAGGTTGATCCTTGGAAAAAGCCTATTATGAGAGTTTTATTTTTTTATATTGGGTTGTAATTTTTTTGATTAATTAAAAATAAAAATCAATGTAAATATTTTCAATGTGTTTTTTTAATGTGAATCTTTAATTGAATGATGGTGTAATGTAATATTTGTATTCCAATCTATTTTTCTATAATATTTATATTTCAATCTCATTATGCTTTGTAATCTGGTTTTTTATTAGGGATACTATAGGGATGCAACTTTATAGCAGCTGATATAGCCTTTATCAGTGCTAAAAAATCACTGATAAAGGACACCTTTATTAGCACTAAAATAAAGTAATGTTAAGGGTCACACATTTTTAAGGACACATAGTATGTCATCACTTTTTAACGCAAACAAATCCCATTTTCTAGCACCAATAAATGTGGTTTATATAGTAGTTCATGGTAAGAAACATGATAAGGAGTGTATTGAAATATATAAAACCATAAAAATACTCCCAAAAAATATTCCCCCTTTTTATTATTTCAAAACACAAAGGATTTCTCAACAAACTCTCCAATTAATTGAAATGATAGAAAATGTAAGATCATTAAGTATAGATCATTAAAATTTTGAATGAAACATAATTTGAGTAAACTAAAGTAAAAAATAGGGATGTGAATTATAAAAATTAAACTTATACACTATATATAGTAAACAATTATAGTTAGGAAATAGGCTGAGTGATAAAGTCATCCCATAATCTTATATGAAACCCAGGTTAAAATCAAGGTGGTGGAAATTTTTATGGAACTATAGTAGTACTGTATCACTATAGCATTTCATGTAATAGAATAGGTAATGTAGTGTATTCCTATAAAAATATTAGTTTTCATCACAAATGGGATTTTGGGCCAATAAATTGGGAATTCCTACCATAGAGCCTTCAAGAAATCAAAATTTGGGTCACCATGCTATGTACTTAAGTAGTTTATGACCAGTGGAGTGAAAGATAGTGTAAGGTCAGTCAATTATAAAACTGGACGAGGTATGGTCATCAAAGTTGTAATAAAACACTAAAATAAGTAACCAATTATCAGATCACACTTTAGAAAAAAGGCCACGTGTACTTTATCATAGGGTGACGATGGAAGGATGTAAAAAAAAAAACTTCAGGGTGACTGGGTCGGTATGGGAGGTCGAGAAAAATATGGGTGGGGTTATTTTAGTTTGGGTTCATTAGGCCTCTTCTGAAGGCCTTTGTGCCTCTGATCCTTTAGTCCATGTAATCTATGGATTTAATGTTATATAAGGGTTACCTTACATCCCAGTTAAATAATTTTTTATCTAGAAAATAATATAAAAATGGTATTTGAGTCACATATTAAATAATTAAGGCACATTGATAACAAAAGAATCTCACTAATATGAATAAAAAAGGTTTTTAACAATCATGCTTGATAGTAAATAACAAAATTTATGAAATAAATAGAGTAATGAATAAATGACATGATAAAAATTAAATATAACCACCACTTAAAGTATGAAAACATATTTAATCTAAATTATAAGTACCATCAATGTTAAGCGGCAAAGCACACTCTCCATTAATTTAAATACTTCCTTATGAAATAAGAATATGATAGTTCATGCTCTTTCTTTGGTGTAATCCCTATGTATAAAACGTTTACTATAATGTGCCAAAAAATAGGTTAAATAAATTCAAGTAATTAATAAATATATAAAATGAGTTAAATAAAAAAGAACATTTAAACATCCACCAATATACCATTAAATGAAACAACAAAAGGTATTCATGATTGTTAACCTCAAACACTTTACCTATGCATAATGAAAATCATAGTCTAATAGGATTAATTATAACAAATTTAAGAACCCAAAACATATAAGTGTAAGGATTATTTACATTAAATGTAGATTTTGTAGTAAAATCCTTATTATTATTAAGGGATTGTGTAAATATCAAAGAATAGTTAAATGTATAATATCCAAATAATCCATGTCTAAAACTATTAATAGTATAAATTCATGTCGTTTTACCTTACACAAAGTAATTATTATACAAAATAGGATATTTCCTAGTGTATCCAATATAATTTCTCAACATTTTCATCCTTTGTAGTGACATCAGTTTATCAAAACATTCCCTTAAATTAATGAACTTAGCCAGTGTTTCACTCTACCTTTATAGTTCAAATTTTAGTTTCTCATTATATTTTTTAATATATTAAAAATCATCACAAAACATATACTTAGTGAGGGAATAAATATTCATTAAATTTTAATCCAATTACATCTAAATTGACATCTCATTTAAAAAAACTTATCAATCTTTTTAAGATTCTTGTAAATCTCAGTGAGATTTAGAAGATCACTATACAATTTTTTGTAAAAAAAATTAAATTCTTAAACATTATAAGAATGATCAATGGATACATTAAATGATTAATATAAATATGATACCTCAAAAATATTTTTAACCCTCAAAAATAGGTTACCATATGCCTTATATGGTTCAAATTCATCACATGAATCACTATCTGTTGAACAATACCTTTATGAACTAAAATACTCCTTCTTATATTTATTTTAATTCCTCTCTTTCCTTTTTTTTATCTAGGAGAATCATTGCAATGAACCAGGTATTTATATAATAATACCTTTTTATTTCTATTAATACTTATGAATAAGATATTAATTTTAAGTTAAAGGGGACACTTTTTCTTATAGCGTGCTTGACACGCAACAATGGGCTTTTTCTAAATCTTATATTACACACAACATTGAGTTATACTGAAAAATAAAAATATAATAATATTATTATTTTAAATGGTAGTTAACACCTAGATATTGGAATGGAAGGAATGAATAATATCAAATGAATTTTGAAATATGGTTTACACATGTTTAAATGATGATTTATTGATTACGAAATTTATTAGAAATGGAAATAAAACCCAATTGAATATAATAGATGTGTTTTTATGAAAATCTATTTAAAAGAGAATAATTGTGTTTTAATATTACTCTTTATGGATTTTTATTTAATGAAAAATATATGATATATATTTAATGTAATGTTTTAAATTCATCTTATATGTTTTCTAGATATTATATAAGAATAAATTCATTTTTTCGCATAAAAGAAATATTTTTCTAAAAATGCAGTTTTACCACATTTTAATGGAGAACCCTTTTTAAATATAGTTTTTGACACCATTATATTTTTCATTTGAAAAAATAAACTTTTTCTTTAGAAGGGAAAAATCAAAATTTACTTTGGATGAAATTTTGGTATTTTTCTGCTAAAGTTCATTTTTTAATGAATAGTGAAAATACTGGATTTTAATTCAAAACGGTCTATTCTTTTAATTTTTTATATGATTATATTGTCATTTTAATTGGTTTTAAAGTTTAATTAGATTATATTTTTATAGTTTAATCCAATTTTAGTCATTGGAAGTAATTTGAATTTGAAATTGGACATAAACACATGTCAATATTTTGGTAGTTTTTACTTCTTAAAAATACGCTTTTTGGTTTTAACAATGGGAATTAATTTTAAATTAATTTTTGAAACTTATGTGTTTTGAATTTGGAAAAATTTATTCCACATTTGTAATCATTAGGTTCAAATTTTTTAAATAGGTACCTTTTATTTTTATATATTATGAATAATAACTTGAGTAAATATTTTATTTACCATAGTTAAAGGGTAAATCTGGTAAATAAGGGTAAAAACTAATATTATAATAATATTAAATTACCCTAACACATGTAATAACCCAATTGGATGAGATATGTCCAACCATGGTCATCCTTGAGTTGATTTTAGGACCCCATGGAGCCACTTGTGTGTGAAAATGACATTTAATTACTTTTAATTTAAAGTTAAGGAAAATATAACCTAAACATATATCTTTTACTAAAACAATTTTTTATGGGGTTATATAAATGATATATTCAACTATAAATAATAATTATAAAGATAAAACTATTTCCGACATCATGGTATTTTATTTATAATTTTTATACATCAAATAAATAAATAAATTTATGACACGATGGTGATGTAGTGATTACCTTATTAATGAAAGATTTAAATAAATGAGATTAAAAATATTAAAATAAATTTATTTTGAAACTTTTTATGCCATCCACGAATTTTATGGATGATTATGACTTGTTATATTTTAACTAATTAAGTTTTTTCGAATTAATCAATTTGTTATGGGTCTTTAAAAAGTCATGATATGAATAGTATAAAAATTGACGTAAATAAGTTTTTAAATCAATTAATATTTTATTAAATGATATAATAGTCATAAAAATATAATATTTAGCCAAATGACATATATTATGTTAAAAATGTCATTAATTATCCATTTTGGGTCGCTTGTAATTTTATTGTAACTATTGTAACCATATATTATGAATAAACAAGAAGACATGGTAAAGTTAAATAAGTTTACTAAGGGTTAAAGCTAAAAGATAAGGTTAATTTTGTGACCTAAATTTGTATAAAACCTATTTGATGAGATTATTTCAACCCATCCTCATCTGATCTTATAAATATATCACTTTGGTGTTATTAGAATTCAAAAATCATTTAATAATAAAATAATACTTTCAAACTTTCCTAAAGTGCCCATCCTACCTCTTATAAAAGGACACCACCTCTAACCCTTACTCACACCTATAAATCCCCCTTGGATTGTCCAAAGTCTTCCCAAATAAGCTCTCTACATCCCTCCATTACTCATATCCTTCCCCTAGGTAGAAGGAAATTCAAGATATCACTTTGACTCAAATCAAAAGAAGTTACCCGATTTAAGGTGACGTCTTCTCTCAAGTTCCTTTCCATTATTTTTCCTTCTCTACTACCTATAAATATCATTATGGATATAATGGACTTTTGAACACATGGACAATTTATAATAATAAAAAGTTAATTTTTTACTCAAGTTCCGAACATCGACAAAATGTCCAATATGAACTCAAATAATTAAATAATTGTTATAGTAAGGTAATAAGTGATATAAAAGGAATAATAAACTTGAAAATGGTTCTGAAGAAAGTATAAATTGAATTAGGTTTATTATTCCGGAAATTAAATAATGAACGAGTCAAGTTGGACACCAGGTAAGGGACTTAGTCTCAATCTCCTTTCATTGAGGTATATTTTGATAATATACACCTCCTTCTTTTTCTATGAATAATTTTACTAAATGAAAAAAGGAATGTTTTTAACATATGTGGTGACAATGACCTCTACACTGCCGTAATTGTTATTTGGATTCCTCTATAAGACTTAATGTTTTTAAAAGTAAAATAAATACCTTATTACATTTTTGGGTGTTTTCATATTGAAAATGGTTTTTAAAATGGATTTTGTATTTCAATATCTTGAAATGATTTCTTATGATTTCAAATGAAATGTTTTTAGTAAAATATTGATATTTGCAATATTTTATGTGATACTTGGACATTTGACAGGTGGTTATGTGATAAACCAAATGACGGGTGGTTCCATGATAAACCAAGGATGGGTGGTTACGTTATAACCTCCAATGCATTGGGTATGAAAGTTGGGAGTATGGCTATTCCATTTAGTGATATGTGTGGAATTAAACCGCATGGTTATTCCATTTAAGTATGTTTATGTCCCAAGTTACCTTTATATGTTATACGTTGTTTTCTACGGGCTTTATGGAAATATTTTTCTTAGAAAAATGGTAAGTAATGAGATTATATTCTGTGAAGTGTTTTTGCTACTTATTTAAGGTGAAAAGTTTTAATTTATGATAAAGTATTCATGGTTTACATGTTGTTTTGAAAAATTAATAGTTTTCCTTTTTTATGTATCCCTTACTGAGCTTTTTATGCTCACCCCAAGTTTTGAAATGTTTTTCACAGAACTTAAAGATGAATAGGGTCAAGGATGAGATCAAGGAAAAGTCATGCTGTCTAAAACATGGAACTAAACATGTTTCTTTTCTTTTAAGAGTTTTTATTTTATGAAAAAAATGGATATTGATTAGAAGTGACTACATATAATATTAAATTTGTTATGTATAAGTTGTGACCTAATTCTATAAATCTCTAAACCTGAAAATATCCTCAATGTGAATTATTAACTTAATTCAAGATTATGTATGTTTAAGGCTGGGGCCTTATAGTTGGTATCAGAGGTCGGTTTAGATAACTTTAAAGGTTAGGGTGTTATTTAAGCATAAGTGATATAACCATAATGGTTAGAATATTAGAAAGAGTCATAATTATTTTAGATAAATTGAATGAGTTTAAGATAATATGAATACGTATATCTTAGTATTTACCCACCTGATAAGATATTATATGATGATTTTACTGATATAATCACACTGAACTTTTTGGTTTTAGTTAGTGGATGGATCTAGCAGGCACCAAAGTAACAATGGATGTGATGAAAACTGTGATGGTTTTCTAAATAAGAAACTGAATGAAATGGGAGATACAATGAGAACTCTTGTGGTTATTCTCAACCAACTTTCTGGAGTTATGATTGACCACCTGAACCTTGGTGATTTTTATAAGTCATCGTATATGTGAGAAACAAATCCCAACAGAAGTTCAAGTAATAATCATAAAGGTAAGTATATTCAAAAACCTATGTGTAAAGGATGTGAAAATAAACCCCTTGGAAAATTCTTAAAAGGGATGGGAAGAATATATTTATGTGGTATTGAATGTCATAATTCAAGAACCTTCCATGGAAAAAGGAAGCATCTAGTTGACTCTAGTAAAGGGAAATAAGTTCTTTTGGAGGGATCAATTGAATGTTTTAAATGTGGTGTGAATGGTTATTATACAAATAGATTTCCTACGAATAAGGTTCAGGAATGAGATCAGTAGGACCATACAAATATATGTTTACCAATAACTAATGCCATTCCAATTGAGGATGATGAAACTGACAATTACCAATGAAAGGTATGGATTATTTCTTAGCTGATGTTTTGACATTATTGAATCTTAGGATATGATTCATGATTTTGTTTCTAGGAAATAAGTATTATGGACTAAGTTGGAAAAGAATGGTTAATGGATCATGAATAACGTTGAATGAGTAATAAGTCTACATATAAGGGATTCAATAGTTATGGTATATTTTAGGATGATGAAATTCTTAAAAGTATTAAGGCTATTTTGATGATATGATTACTTTAGAAGACCTTTTATAGTATGTGTAACCATGAAGTTTGATATGTGAAAATTTTATTCAAGAAAGAATTATCTTTTCTTGTGTGGACATAATGGATAACCTTACATGTTCATATGATCTTTTGTTTTTGAGGTGATAAATGGTTATTACATTTTGGGATGTAAAATGAAAGGTATTAGATAACCTTTGAGGATAAAATAGGTTATGTTTATTTTTGAGGAAATTATATTATTTTTGAGAATGTTATAATAATGATATGGTTTTATAAAAAAGAAAACCCACAATATGGGTGAAAACCCATCGCGTTTGGCAAGGCCATGGAAATTGAACCCATAACTGAAGGGTGACAAGGGAGCATTGCCTACCACTGGCCTACGTGAAGTCCTTGGTTAGTATAACTTATTATTTTTAGTTAAATGATTTTATTGATCAAGAATAAGTTGATTTGTGATATTTTGTTTTATCAAATTAATATCCTTAGTATAGGAAAATGATTTGGTGATTAAGTTATAAAGGTTATTTTGTAAGATGTTTTCTCTTTTGGGAACACTATATGCCCAAGGAAAATAGAATACTTTGGGATTTAAATTAAGGAGTAATGGTGGAATTTTATTTTGGAAGAATATTTGTTTTTATTATGGACATATAGAGATTTGGGTTATTTATGGAAATGATTAACCTATAATAGAGAATATGTGATTAGGTTAATTACTTTTCAGTATGAGACTTTAAGAGTAGCCGATGTTATTTGGGGATAAAGGTTAAGATTTTTGTGGATGACTATGTGATCAAATACTTCTGAATTTTGGGTTTCAAACTTAGTTTGGATTATTTTGAATAATTTTAAGGGAAATTTTGTATTGAATGGTCTTTGTTGAGCTTTGGGTATTGTTTTTTCAATTTTAGAGATTAAGAGTAGTATTTATTTTTATAAAAGATTACCCTTTTTGGGGATTATCTGATCTTGTACTAACCATTTTGGTTTTGGTTAATATCTAAAGATAGGGGAAATATATGGTTTATATTTTGTGGATTATGTTATTCCTTATAATTTTATTCTAGCACTTCAGGTGTGGCCAAGTCATCTTGAATACTCATCGTTTGGAGAAAAGATGAGTTTGTGGAAGAAATTTATTAAAGGATGAGACTCTACTTGAAAGGTAAGTATATTTCCTTATGTTCATAGTCAATCTCATGAATAAATTCTTTAACTTTATAAAAATTATGTTAAAACAAAAATGTTGTTTTTTTACTTTTCCTACTACTAAATCAAAGACCGTTTAACCCATCACAAGTTAGTGGTTTTATGGTGGTTAACTTTCTCACCATCATGTTTTCTATCACTCTCCATTAGAACTTGAAACTTAGTTTCTCCTCCATATCCATGTTTTCATACATGGAATCCTAGTATGTGTTATCTTGGGTGACCATTTTACTTCTCTTTATTTATTTTAAAGTGATATTTTTATGCAATCTTTTTCCGATGTGGGACTTTTAATGAAGTTTCCGAGCCC
Source organism: Viscum album (assembly GCA_963277665.1). NCBI lineage: Eukaryota > Viridiplantae > Streptophyta > Magnoliopsida > Santalales > Viscaceae > Viscum > Viscum album. The sequence continues at coordinate 1,144,440,586 of OY728121.1, read as the reverse complement.
AATTTTAAAATTGTGAGGACGCAATTTCCAAAAGGGGGGAAGGATGTAACAACCCAGGTATTTATAGAATAATAATTTTTGATTTATATTAATACTTATGAATAAGATATTAATTTTAAGTTAAAGGGGACTCTTTTTCTGATAGTGTTCTCAACACTCAACAACGAGCTTATTCGAAATCTTACATTGCACACAACATTAAGTTATACTGAAAAATAATACAATATTATTATTATTATTTTAATTTGTAGTTAATGCCTAGCCATTGGAATAGCAGGAATTAATAGTATCAAATGAATTTTTAAATATGGTTTAAACTTGTTTAAATTATTATCCATTGATTACCAAATTTATTAGAAATGAAAATAAAACCCAATTGAATATAATGGATGTGTTTTTATAAAAACCTATTTAAAAGAGAATAATTGTGTTTTCATATCAATTTTTACAGATTTTTATTTAATAAAAAATATATGATATATATTCAATGTAATGTTTTAAATTCATCTTATATGTTTTCTAGATATGATATAATAATAAATTCATTTTTTTGGATAAAAGAAGTATTTTTGTAAAAATGCAGTTTTACCGCCTTTTGATGGAGAACCATTTTTAAATATAGTTTTGACACCTTTATATGTTTTATTTGAAAAAATAAACTTCTTATTTAGAAGAGGAACATAAAAATTTACTTTGGATTAAATTTTTGTATTTTTCTGCTAAAGTTCATTTTTTAATGAATAGTAAAAACTACTGCATTTTAATTCAAAACTGTCTGTTCATATAATTTATTTATATGATTATATTGTAATTTTAATTAGTTTTAAAGTGTAATTAGATTATATTTTTATAATTTAATCCATTTTTTTTCATTGGAAGTAATTTCACTTTGAAATTGGGCGTAAACACATGTCAATCTTTTGGTAGTTTTTACTTCTTAAAAACACGCTTTTTGGTTTTGACAACGGAAATTAATTTTAAATTAATTTCTACAACTTCTGTGTTTTGAATATGTAAAAATGGATTCCATATTTTTAATTATGAGGTCCAAATTTTTTAAATAGATACCTTTTATTTTTAGACATTATGAATAGTAACTTCAGTAAATATTTTATTTACCATGGTTAAAGGGTAAAAAATAATTTTATAATAATATTAAATTACCCTAACACATGTCCTAACCCAATTGGATAAGATATTTCCAACCATGGGCATCCTTGAGTCAATTTTAGGACCCCATGGAGCCACTTGTGTGTGAAAATGACATTTAATTACTTTTAATTTAATGTTAAGGAAAATATAACCTAAACATATATCTTTTACTAAATCAATTTTTATATGGGGTTATATAAGTAATATCTTTGACTATAAATACTAATTAGAAATATAAAAATATTTACTATGTCATGATATTTTATTTATAATTTTTATACATCAAATAAATAAATTTATTTATGATACGATGGTGATGTAGTGAATACCTTATTAATGAAAGATTTAAATAAATGAGATTATAAATATTAAAATAAATTTATTTTTAAACTTTTTATACCATACAATAATTTTATGGATGATTATTAATTGTTATATTGGAATTAATAAAGTTTTTTAGAATTAATCAAGTTGTTATGAATTTTTAAAAAGTCGTGATATGAATAGTATAAAAATTGATATAAATGAGTTTTTAAATCAATTAACATTTTATTAAATGATATAATAGTCCTAAAAATCTAATATTAGGAAAAATAACATATATGATGTTAAAAATGTCATTAAGGATCTATTTTGGGTCTCTTGGAATTTTATAGTAACTATGGTAACCATATATTATGAATATACAAGAAGACATGGCAAAAGTTAAATAAGTTTACTAAGGGTTAATGCTAAAAGATAAGGTTAATTTTGTGACATAAACATTTATAAAACCAATTTTATGAGAGTATTTCGACCCATAATCATGTGATATTTTAAATATATCACTTTGGTGTTATTATAATTTGAAAATCAATTTATAATAAAATAATATTTTCAAACTTTCTTAAAGTGCCCCTCCCCCCTCTTATAAAAAGACACCACCTCTAACCCTTACTCACACCTCCCAATCCCACTTGGATCATACAAAATCTGACAAAATAAACTCCCAACATCCCTACCTTAATCCTAGAAACCTTCACCTAGTAATAATAAAATTCAAGAAAGGCCTTTGGCTCAAATCAAAAGAAGTTACCTGATTTGAGATAACGTCTTCTCTCAAGTTTCTTTCCATTATTTTTCCTTCTCTACTCTCTATGCTCTTATTATTATTTTTTTAAATAAAAAAAAATATTATCATAAATATAATATGTTGTTGTTATGATAATTATTTGAACTAAACTTACACACAACTCCATATAATGGGTATAGAACATAATGTTTCTGTGGACGGTGAACTGCTGCCTCACGAAATGATGATTGTTCAATATTCTCCTACCACCTCTTATGGTGGAAATTATGATGGAACTGTAATTATATAAGATATATATGATATTTATTTTATCTCTATTATACTATAATTCTCATTTAGAACATACCATTATGATTTTCATGTTGTATAAATATGATAATTTTATTTGAGGAAGTGCGGACTACCGCCCCCTCAAAGTGATATGACTCATTCATGCTATACATGGAATGTATAAAGGATGGAATTAATTAAATTATTAAAAATATATAACATATATATTATAATTTAATTATAATATACTTATTTATCATTTATTTTTCATTCCTTTAAATATTAAAAAGAAATGAAAGTAGCGTTAATGCGTTCGTACGACTTACCGTCTCCATGAACGGTGCATTTCATTTCTTATATCCAAATGCTATAGACTATTATAAATACATATATACTGGATATAAATGATATATATGATATATAAATCATTAATATAATTCTGGATATAATGGACTTTTGACCACATGAAAAATTTATAATTATAACAAGTTCATTTTTTACTCAAGTTCCGAACATCGACAAAATATCCAATATGATCTCAAATAATTAACTAATTGTTATAGTAAGGTAATAACTGATATAAAAGGAATAATAAAATTTAAAAAGTTTCTTAATAAATTAGAAATTAATTTATGTTTATTATTCAGGAAATTAAATAACGAACGAGTCAAGTCGAACACGAGGTAAGGACTTTGAATTTTACTTTCATTCAAAGGGAATCTTTTCTATGAAGTGTTTTACTAGACGAAAAAGGAATGTTTTTAACATATGTGGTGACAATGAAATCTCCGCCACCATAATCGTTATTTGTCTTCCTCTACAAGCCTTAATGTTTTTAAAAGGAAAAGAAATCCCTTATTCATTTTTTGGATGTTTTCATATTGAAAATGGTTTTTAAAATGTATTTTGTATCTCAATATCTTGAAATTATTTCTTGTGATTTTAAATGAAATGTTATTAGTGAAATATTGATATTTTCAATATTTTATGTGATACTTAGACATTTTAAAGGTGGTTACATGATAAAACAAATGACAGGTGGTTCCATGATAAACCAAGGATGGGTGGTTACATTATAACCTTCAATGAATTGGGCATGGAAGTCGTCCGTATGACTATTCCATTTAGTGACATGTTTGGAATTCAATCATATGGTTATTCCATTTATGTATGTTTATGTCCCAAGTTACCTTTATATGCTATACATTGTTTTCTATGGGATTTATGACAATATTTTGGTTAAAAAAGGGTAAGTAATGAGCTTATATTCAGTGAAGTGTTTTTTCTAATTCTTTAAGGTGAAAAGTATTACTTTATGACAAAGTATTCACGGTTTACATGTTTTTTTTGAAAAACTAACAGTTTTCCTTCTTTATGTATCCCTTATTAATATTTTTATGCTCATCCCATGTTTTGAAATGTTTTTTATAGTATTTAATGATGAATAGGGTCAAGGATGGGATCAAGGAAAAGTCATGCTGTCTAAAACATAAAATAAACATGTTTCTTTTCTTTTAAGAGTTTTTATTTTATAAAAAAAATGGATACTTAGTAGAAGTGTCTACATATAATATTCAAGTTGTTATGTATAAGTTATGACCTAATTATCTAAAGCTCTAAACCTGAAAAGATCCTCAACATGAATTATTAACTTAATTCAAGATTATGTATGTTTAAGGATGGGGCCTTATAATAATACTTTATGTGGCATGGTTCATCACATCTACAATAAATATGATTTATCATTGAATACTTTTTAACTTTGTGATACCGAATATTGTTCTTCTATTTCAATTTTTATCATTTAATTTTATTTCAAATCTCTTTGATTTTTTTTAATATCATCTCCATTATCAGATGAAATATCATCAACAAAAAAAGAAATAAAATAAGGAATAGTAGTTTTAAAATAATATCTATGTTTTTTTCAACAATATTTTTGAAATTCATGGTCTCAACAAATTTTTTATTATCCATCACGTCTTAAATGGTGAAAGCTAAAAATTGATCTTTCCCTTAGGATGTTTGAAGTTTAGGATGAAATTTATCTAAATTAATAATATATCTGCACATATATTAGTAAACATAGACAAAGGTATCTAAAAATTTCATTATTTGATACTAAATTTTAGGTTTAACAATGGTGATGGTAAGAGATAAGAGGGAGGGGGTAAATTTTCAATCTCAAATAATCAACATAATTAAACAATGAATATGACATGCGGTGGATAAAAACATATATCAATTCATGTGAAATAAAATGAATATTTAGTGATTGTTATGAATCTAGTATGTAATGAATGTCTAAATAGTAAAGATATAAAAGGTGTCATAGGAATTTATAGTGTTTTGGGTAATTACCCAATCCACTATTCCTAATCCAACAAATTCATTGAGATATGTGCACATAGAATAATTTCCTCAATTTTAAAGGGAGGAATAACCCTTTACAACCCCTTCCTTTTATACCCAGGGGCACAAACAACCTATTCCTCACAGGATGAATTACAACCCATCATACTTTTTGATGTAGAGGAATAATTGAAGGGTTTTAGAGGGATTTATGATAACTTAAATACAATGAAAGAATAAATCCAAAAAAAATAAATAAATATCATTATCAATCTATATGTTTATAATGAATATAAAAAAGTAAAAAAATAACATAAATTACACCTATAAATCCATATTTTCAAATATTCTCACAAGAATTTGAATAAGATCTTTTAGAATCACCTGAAGGACTCCATCTTCTCAAGGTATGCATGGATCATGGGAATAACTGGATGGTTGGATTGGATCTCCCTCTATTCATAGTTTGATAGTTCTATATGTTTATAGAATATATAAAAAAATATATTGATAATCATCTTGGTTTGAGAAGTTCTATTATGAGAAATGAATGAAAACTCACTACCACCTCTTGAGGATAAAAATAGGTATATATAGTCCACTAAGAACCCATATTGTAAGACTATATTCATGATACATTTCATAAATATCTCTAAATTTTACAACTCTTTATAAAATTCATCTTTATCCTTTATCAATTCATTTAACATATAAACAAACAATCAATACATTCAAACCCACCATTATCATCATCATATGATGATCCTTACTGATAAGGATTGTTGGCGTTGAAGATGATGCGTGGAAAATTTTTTAACGTAAAATAATACAATCACACATATAACCATACACACATAGTTCCAGGCTTGATCCAATAAACTCACCCCACACTTAACCATCGACCACTCCACCCATCTGGGGGCATAAAAAATAAAAAATAAGATGCCACTCAACTGACCAATGTGGGGTGAGTGATGGAAAGTGTAAAAATGTTACATTATCATATGGCATTAGTAAGATCATTATTCATTGATTAAATAAGTGAAAGTGAAAGGTGAAGCTCTTTATCATCTTAGAAGGCCCACACTTCAATTTATGTTCTGGAATGGACGCCCTTCCTTTGAGTGACATTATTTCAGGTTTTGATCGACACCATCAATGAGGAGTAGTCACCGAAGCACTTCCTCGTGTCCCACCTCGTTATTATAAAAAATCCATGGAGAATACCTTATAAATACACCAACTTCACCCACATTTCCTTTCCTCCATCAACTCCTCCCTCTCCCTTCCCACTAGGAACACAACATCATCACCCTCCTAAACAACATCGATAGCCAGTTATGAGACCTACTCATGTCCGTCTTTATCATTAGATTCAAAATCACAAATTCAACCTACCAACCTTCCACCCCCACCATCACCTCAAAAATTACTATAAAAAATTATTTACCCATCGCCAACCTCCTTTCCATACCCATAATACTCCATCATTAGATCTATTTTCAATCTTCCTTGGCCTTTCTCTTATTACTAGAGAATGCCTATGGCAGTACTACCTTAGGATCAAGTTGTCCTCAAATGATCTGCAATTCATGGATGAAAATCAAGAGTGAAGGTGTATTATGTAGCAACAAGTGGTTGTTTGGTGTCTTCCAAGCATCTGAATCCAAACACATCAAGCAACCCAAGTTAATTTCTCTAAGCCTCCATCATAGCAATGGATGTTTTTTATTGTCCAAAGAAATACATGTTTATTATTTAACACCCCCTTAAAATTTTATTCCTTGTATAAAATTTGTGTATCCAAGTGGATGATAAATGGGTTTAGAAACATCACCACATTTAATGCCTTCCCTTTTCTCGTATCCTTTGGTAGTATCGATGGAATGGATTTCCTTATCAATCACTTTCATCCAGATTTCATCAGTTTTAGCTTCCTTGAATCTAATTGGATCATAAGTCACCAATAAACAATAAAAATTTACATACTCCTCCATTGGATATGTTATATCATATATATATTCACAAGGATTCAAACATTTTGGGGAGGTATATGAGAAATTTCTCATTCGATTTATTTAGATATAGGAGTATGTGGTGAAAAAATCATAAGTTTATCAACTCCTTATTTCTCTAATGGCACTTATTAAATGTTTTCTTCATATTCAAGAGTGAGTCATACCTCTATTAAATCATCATCTTAATTATATTCCCATGTCTTATTTTCATTGAAGATAAAATATCAGTTGTAAATAATCTCATTTGTAATGGGATTATACAAGTGATATCCCATTACTTGGTCTTCTTATCCTATAAGGGCACACTTCAATCCTTTTTACTAGAGCTTTATTCGTCTTACCTTTGAGATCCTAACATAGGAAATGGAACAAGAAACTCTAATATGGATTATACCTATCTTATTATTACTCTATAATTGATGTGGCACCTTTGCTTCATGTTTTTTGGTTGGGAATATATTGAGTAGATACACCACGCACAAAGCTGTATCATCCTAGAAAATCATGGGAACTCATTATCTTTCAACATGATTCTTTCCATTTTAATAATAGTTAAATTTTTCCTTTCATCCATTCCATTTAGTTGGGGTGATTAATATGGTTTTAGTTGGTGCTTAATTCCATGTTGCTTGAGGTACTCTTGAAAAACATAAAAGGTGTACCCCCACCTTGATCATATTGCAATATTTTTATGTGATGAATAATTTATTTTTTCACAAGTTCCTTAAATTATTTGAATATTACAAACACTTATAACTTCATATTGATAAATTATATCCATTTTTATACTATAATAATAAATAAATTTCATAAAGTATATACTTTGTCTATTTTTTTTGGATTTAATAGACCAAAAAAATCAATGTGAACTAGCTCTAGTGGCACTGTAACTTTCCAGATGGCCTTCATTGCAAATTTATTTCTATATTGTTTTATTAGAATAAATATTTCACTTATTTTATTCAGGCTTCTAATGAAAGGAAATACATTAATTAACTTATTTCTTCCTAATAATCTTAAACTTTCAAAGTTTAAATTCTTAAACCTAAGATTCCAAAGCCATTCGTTATTATCAAGTTCCCCCATCAAACACCATGGTATGTTGGCTCAAATCATATGAAAAAACATGTGGTTCTTATCCATTGGTACTTTTGTGATTATCCTCCCTTTTTCATAAATAATCATCATTTTTTTTATTTTATAGGATTATGTGAAAGTTTTTTTCCACCAATTTCTCAAGAATCAAGATGTTAATCTTCACATCGGGTACATAGCAGACATCATAGATGAAAACATGATTGCTATCTTTTTTATTGATTGAAATATATCATATTACTTGAAAAAATAATACTGAGAGATCTCCAAATAAAATATATCCTCAAACCCACTCTTCTATGTTTGTAAACAAGTGATTATAAACTATCATGTTGTTTCTAGTTCCAGAGTCAAGATACCACATACCATGATCTTGAGTTAATGTTTATGTCTTTAACACATGGGAATTTCCAAAAGTATCTCCCAATTTGATGATATGTGCCTCCTTAGTGTCATTCTCCATGGGTTTATTACTCCAAAATTCATTTCTATAAATTCTATATTTTTGAAAATTATAGCATTGAAAATTTATTTTATTTGGTTGGTGATTATTGAATCCTCCCCTTATTACTCATCATCATCTCATGGAGTATAGTTTTGATATACACAACCTCCTTGATTTGGTATTCTTACACCTTGTACTCCTCCTCTTGGATCAAATTATATTCCATGGAATCCTATACTTTAGTTTCTTTAAAATTTCAAACTCGTTACTTTTCAGAGTTATTGATATGAATATTTGATTTTAGGGCATGATCTACTACCTTGGTATCACTCCAGTGACTCACCTTCAGTTTATGGGATTTTAGAGATCCCATGAGTTCTTTGACAGATATCATCTTCAGGTCTTTAGTTTCTTCCAGAGAAACAACTATGTAATAAAATTTTAGATCCATGGATCATAAAATTTTCTCATATACACACATGTTGGAAATATTTTCCACATTTCTTTCCAGTTGGTTAACGAGAACCATTACATGATTATGATACTCAAAAATGGTTACAGAATATTTCATAAATAGGTATTTGAACTCTCCTCATAGAGATTGTAGTCATATCTACTTCACTTTATTGTCACCTTTTAATGATTTGTAAAGACTATCCCATCCTCCTTTGATGATTTTGATGAAGTGATTATTTTGAAATCTACTTCATCAAGGCCTTGATAAATGATGGATTTATACTTGCAGTCTCACTTCCATTCTTCCCAAAGAGTGGCCTTTTGAACAACTCGAAGAGCAACCTGCACTGCTTTGGATTCTGGCTCTGTGTATCGATCCTCCACAATGTCCATTCCATCTCAGGTGCTGAGGAGTGCTCGAATTTGGATGCACCAATTATCATAATTGTTCTTCATCAGAATAGAGATCAATTATTTTGTAATACCATTCTCCATGGTGATAGAAAATATTTATATGGGAAAATGGAAGATCCATATATACTGAATTGCAGATTGAATTTTTTCCTTTTGAAGTGAAGACTATCTATTTTTTTTCTAAATTGTATAATGCAATTTTTTTTGAGTTATGGGATGATATTTTTTTCTAGAAATAAAAATGAATAGAGGGAGAAATTTGTTTTATGAGTGGTAGAGGGTAAGAGGGAGTATGATAAACAAAAATGGCATGGAGAGGATACTATATGAAATTGAGGTGATTTTTTTTAAACAAAATAGAGATGGTGTGGAGTCTTGATGGTGGGAGGAGATAGGTGTGATTGTGGGAGGGGAAAATAAAGGGTACAAAACATGGGATTGAAACTGATTTCCACAAGTGGAATAGAAAATTGGGAAAAGAAAAAATTTCTTTAACATAATGTCAAAAGCATCCATTTTTTAATAAAAAATTGAAACATGAATGGATAAATTATACAAAAAAAAAATTCCCAACTTCAATGATCATCGTATTATTCCCTCTGTGCATCTACAATTTATCAGAAGAAGATCCTCCAGAACCCTCACACACAAGAAGAAACACCTTAAAACCCTCTGATACCACTAAAGGTGTATTTTGAATCAGTAAATGTGAAATCATATCACTAGAGGTGATCACAATAACTTGCATCAGAAACACATTGGATTTTATTTCTTAATATTCAAATGATTATTACAATACATAAACACACCCTATTTATAGGGAAAAAACTTACAGAAAAATAAATGAAGGATAACCAAACATAAAAAAATGTCCACAAAATGGTACATTAGGTGCAGCCTAAGCACATGAACCCAAACACATCAAGCAACCCAAGTTGAATTATATAAGACTACATAATAGTAGTGGATGTTTGGTTCTATCCAAGGAAACACAATTTTATTATTATATAAGGCATAGTTCTGTATTTAGTTTTGTTGTACCGATGAAGCAAGGGTTCATTCTAGTCTCTGAGAACACTGCCCCTACTAGTGCTGCCAAAGCCTTCAGCTGGCCTCCATTGATCGGGTGATCAGAAAAAGAATCCAGTTGGAGTCCTAAATCTAGTATTGTAGCAATTATTATGTGTTTTGTGTGCCTTAAAACTTATGGTGGTTACCTAACATTAAGGTCCATCGGAAAAGATGACAAGGTACCTATTTCCAAACCCTGGAGACAGTTTTAGAGGGGTGGAACCATAATGTTCCATTTGTTATCAGATTGGTCTTCATGAGTGTATTCCTAGATTTTTTCCATTTACTGAAATTTCATGGCCACAAAAAAGATGATTCTATATGCCATTGAGCAGTAATGGTGTGCGATGTCATTGAAAACAAATCTTATATATTGGTTTTTTTTCTAAACACATGTTTCCTTTTATTATTAAATAAAAATGAGTTTTCTTTTTTAACTAAAATAACTAAATGTATTAAAAAAAATATTAATATATATCTCATCTATCATATCTTCTATTTTTGAAGGAAATAACTAAATTGATTTTGTTTTGAATAAAATTATACATCATTTTATGAATGCCTTTTTTAAAAAAAAATATTTATATAGATTATTTTTATCAGAGACTAGTTTAAGGAATTTTATTTTAGTAATTTTGTTACTGGTATTTTTATGAACCTTTTATTTTTCCTTTTTTGACTTATTTATTTATATTATTTATGAAAAACGACTAAATACATAAATAATAAATGTTCTCAAAAATCCATTTCCAGCATCCTTCTACCCTAATCGCTTCTAGTAATCACATTCCCTCACTCTCAATACCACCACCACCAATATTCCATGGAACCCTATCCCATGGATCCATAGTCTAATCGATCTCATCATCTCTCAATTGGGTTGGACTTCACTCCTACAAATTTCGTCTTATTAATCATTAACATTATGATGCTACCATTCTTAGAAATGTTCAGATAGTTGATTATTTAACTAAATATGAGAAGGTTTCAAAGAAATCAATACCTTCCTTATATTTAAATACCCTTTCCACAAACCATTCTTTTTAGTTCTTCATTCCATAAGCTCTACCATAGATTTGGATTCATTCAATACTACCATTTATCAGCGTTAAAAAAATTATGATAAAAGGGGTACTTTTATCATCACTAAAAAAACCACTGATAAAAGGTAATTGTATCAATAATAAAAAATCTTTGGTAAAATTACCCCTTTATCAATTTATTTTTATTCACTGATAAAAGCAACCCCTTTATCAGTGCTTTTTTAGAGCTAATAAAGGGTACTTTTATCAACACTTTTCTTAGCGCTGATAAAAGTATGTCATTTATGAGCGCTAAAAAGATTTTTAGCACTAATAAAAGGAATATTTCATAAAAGATTTATATATCATAAAAAATAATACACTTTTATATAAATACATTTATATTAATATAAATATAATATATTTTATAAAATATGATTTATATAATAGGAAATATGTAATCACAGTTAATATATAATATATTTAGGGTAAAATGGTTTATAAAATAATTAAAAAATAATATATATTAATTTTTTTTAAATATTATTGAGTAATAGTCATTTAATAAAAAATTGAAGATCGAAAAATTCAATAAATTATTAAATGGTTTAAAATAAGTTGAAAACATGACTCAAACATTAAACGACCATAACTTTTAATACAGGTGTCTGTTTGAGATCTACTATATATAAAATCAAATATTGCAAAAATATATACACCATGGTGAGCCAAGGGTACCCTGGTAATCATTTATTGGTGTAAATAAATTCCCATAAATCCACCAAAACTGATTCTTTTGTCAGGTTCCACCATTTTTAATGGAATTTCATCCTCATTTAAGGGGGTTTTATTATCTTTCTTTGGTAGATAATCTATTTATTCTATAGGATTACACACATATAAATATTATTATGTTCAGATTTTATTATTTTTCATATTATACTATTATTTATAATTATATATATACACATGTATACATATTTATATATATTTACACATAAATATTTAATTTTATAAATAAATATGTAAACATATTTATATATAAAATATCATTATAAATATATAAACCATATATAAAAATAATAATATCCATTTATTTAAAAAAATGTATGAATATTTATATTCCTACACAGTGTTTATATAGTGTTTGTGTGTGTGTATATATTTGTGTGTGTCTGAATTAGAAAACTGATATATATTATATATATTATATATATATTCTAATGAATATATAAAAATATTAATATATAATATACGTAAATAAATATAAGTAAATATAATTATATTTATAGATACACACATAAATATAAATATGTTGCAGTGGTGGGAATTGTAGCAGGAACTGTAGTAGCGAAAATACTGTAGTAGTTCAGGTACTTTAGTAGCACTATTCACTAAAGGGCCTTTGGGTGAAAAATATGGGACTTTAGGGACATGTAATTGGGATTTAATTCCCACTGGGCCTACGATACATGTAATGGGTCTCCACTACCCCATAAAAAATAGGTCCTTTGTTTTAATAAAAGAGAGGCTTCAGTCTAAATTTTTATATATGTATGTATGTATTTATCTATTTATAAACAAACATACACACAAAACATATTTATAAATGTATTTAAAAAAAACATATAAAAACATGTTAATATATTAATAAATATATAGATAAAAAATATAACTATTAATATATAAATAAATTGATATATCATAAAATAGAGAACAAAGTAACATAGAGCAGTGGTAAAGGTGCAAGATCCTAAGGGAGAGGTCTTTGGTTTGAATCCAAGGGGAGGCACATGCGGGTGTGGGTATGAGAGAATAACCAACAAAGGGCCAAAGGAGGCCCAAATGAACGATGATAAAAGCGTAGGGTGGGTGTCTATCACTGATAAAGGTGTGGGTGGCCTCCCTACTTAATATCACCATTATTTACAGAAAACATATTTTTTTGACTTTTAACAATGCTTTTATTAGCACTGATAAATGACTCTTTTATCTGTGCTAAAAAAAGTACTGTTAAAGTTGGACTTTTATCAGTCCTTTTTAGCACTGATAAAATAGGCCTTTACTAGAATTTTTTAGCACTAATAATAATGAACTACTTTTAACAATACTTAGATCAACAATTATTTTTTAGCATTGATAAAATATCTTTTTACACTTTAAAAAGTCAGTTTTGTAGTAGTAAAGCTTCCTCTTTCAATCAGAAAACCCACTTATTCTATGATGTCTTTTTACCTTTTATTAATCTTATTAGTTCCAAAGTTATATTGGTTTTAAATGAATCAATAACTTTATCCATTGCTAACTTTCACTATTTATCATCATTAAGCTTTTTCACTTCTTCCAAACATTCTTATGTTCGTACATCCATTAAGAGTTGAAAGTTAATATCATCCCCAAATATTTATACTAATATTATAACTCTAGTTGATCTCTCCAACTAGGTTGGATACTCTATAATTCATTTCTCAACTTTGAATTTTGGTGCCTAAACCTCTAGTACTCCCATTAGAGCTTCAACTACCCTTAAAATTTATGGCACTACATTCAATGGTTGCACCACTAGACTCTCAATGCTTCCATCTATGTTCACCAGATTTTATAAACTTATGGTTTCCTTACTTAGATAAAATTGTACATAGATCATTGATTTATTTCTTTAAACTTCTTTCTCCAACAATTTATAGTCCTTCCATAGAATCCATTTGTTGAAGTGAACATCTCAGCTTCTAATGACTTGTCAATTGTCTTCATCCCATAACAGATATTTGAAGTTGTAATCACTATACTCAGTGAATAAAAAAACTTTAGAATTAACCTAAAGCATTAACCTATCCTTATAATCAACATAAATATATTTCATTCTTCAGGGGACTCTATGATGTCCACCTTCTATTTGTTTTCCATATCATAGCCCCCAAATAAGTTCGTACACAACTAATGATTCTAGACTTATCTTGATTAGATATTCCAATATGTTGGAAGCTTCCACCCAAATTACCATGTACATTACATAGTGAAGCCTCTTACTCCAATAATTCTCTGTCAACATATGATTCATTCATCCTAAAAATCTATTCTATTGTGAAGTTATTGGAACTATAATTTCATGTCTTATCCCCTTCTTCTTATAATAATTCTGAAATTTGTATTCGGTGTAGTCACTATTATTGTTTCTATGAATATACTTCAAATTATAATCACATTACCTTTACACCAAATAATTCAATTTATTGGAAACCTAAAATAAATCAAACATATTATTTAATAATTAAATAAAAACATTCTGATTAATATCATCAATAAAGGTTACAAAGTAGAGGGAACCACTGTGAGATTGAATAGGTGTAGTTCCTTATAAATCAGAACATATTTGTTCTAACATTTGGATTCTAGGATTTCATACATATAAATTGAAGAAAAAACTTCTCTACTTCACCGGAACAAATATTTCACATCTTCCTATTTCTATGTGATCAAGAATAAATATTTCCTTTACTTTTAGAACATTATTTATTCTCACTAAAGTGAGTGAGCATATAATTCCAAACATGTGGATCTTTCAATGAATAAATTTTAGCTAATGTAATTTCATATTTATTTTTGGTCAAAATAAAGAGTTCTATATTTTACACCTCTTACTATAACCAATTATCCTTAGGTATTTCCTATTCACATATAATAAAGCATGTAAAAAATATCATATTTTCTTGAATATTTGGGAATACAATACATGGATATTTTATGGAATTCAAGAATCGATCGTATATCAACCTAACACACAATGTTGTCAATATGACTCAAATTGTATGCTTTTTTATATAAAAGTTCTACTTTAGTTTAAAACACACGTCACATTTTCAAAAAATGGAAAATGAGTTAGTATTGTTTTCAAACATTATAAAAATTATCCGTATTTTATTTTTTATGTTTTGGAATATAATGAATGTCAATATGACATACAACGTGGCAAGTATGACTCAAAGTGTATGTTTTCACATTAAAAAGTTTTATTTTACTCTAAAACACATGTCACTAGCCAAAAATGAGAAAAATATCTTGGATTATCTTGATACTTCATTATAAAGGTCTATAATTCATTTTTTTATGTTTATGAATCGAAATCATATCAATCTGAAACATGATATGGTTGGTATGACTTATTAGTGCATGTTTTCACATTAAAAGTACAATTTTACTCTAAATTATGCATCACATAGAAAAAACTAAGTAAATGAGATTATATTGCATTGAAATTTTAAGAAAATGATTCATAATTCATTTTTGGTTTGTATGAACCAAACTAACATCAATATGACCTAGGGTGTGGCCGATATGAATTGAAATGTTTGTTTTCAATATAAAAGTGTAATTTTAGTTTAAAACACACATCACATTGTGGAAACATAGAAAACGATCTCATTTTTTTCTTCAAAAAATAGGAAAATGATCCATATTTAATTTGTGATGTGTGTTAATTGACTACACATCAATGAGGCAAAAAATGTGGCCATTATTACCCAACGTGCATGTTTTCACATTAAAAAGAGTCATCTTACTCTAAATCACACATGACATAGAAAAAACCAAGAAAACAAGATCAAAATTTTCTAATGATTTTGGAAAATATCGATAATTAATTCGTGACATGTATGAAACGACTGCACATCAATCCAACACACAATATTCCCAGTATGACTCTTAGTTCATGTTCAAAATAAAAGTTTTTTACTTTAGTGTAAAACAAAATTCACATGACTAAAAATAATCAAAAGACTTCTTAATATCTTTATAATTTAGTAAAATTATCTATAATTCATTTTTGATGTGTAGGAATTGACCTCATGTCAACCTGACACACAATGTAGTTGGTATGACTTAAATCACATGTTTTCACATTAAAATAATAATGTTATTCTAAAAAACATGTAACACACCCAAATATTAGAAAAGATATCATACTATATTGAAAATTTATAAAAATGAAACAAAACTCATTTTTTGTGTTTAGGAATCAACCACACATCAATTTGACACATGATGTGTTCAGTATGACTCAAAATACAAGTTTTCAATATAGAAGTTTTATTTTAGTTTAGAACACACATAAAATTTTTAAAACTTACCCAACATGATTATATTATTTTCAAACATTAGAAAAATGATCCATAATTCATTTGTGACATGTGAGAATCTATTACATGTCAATCTGACACACAATGTGGTCGGTATGACTCAAAGTGTGTGTTTTTACTTTTAAAAAGTTTCATTTTACTCTAAACACCTATAACATAGCCAAAAATAAGAAAAATATCTTTTATTTTCCTTATACATTAAGAGAATGATCCATAATTCATTTTTGACATGTAGGAATTAACCTCACATCAATTTAACACATGATGTTCCTGGTAGGACTCCAAGTGCCTGTTTATAATAAAAAATTCCTTTTTAGTGTAAAACATGATTAATATCACCAAAATTGAGACAAAAGATCATATTTTCTTGATATATTAGTAAAATGGTCCATAATTCATTTTTTGATGTGTATAAATTCATCACACATCAATAAGACACACAATGTGGTTAGTATGACTCAAACCTTGTGTTTTCACATTAAAAGAATCCTTTTAATCTAAAACCTATATCACATAGCCAAAATAGAGAAAAAGATCATATTTTCTTAATTATTTAGGAAAATGATCTGTGATTCATTTTTGATTTCTAGGAATCCACCACATGTTATTCCAATATATGATGTTGTCGGAATGACTCAAAGTGCATGTCTTCACATTAAAAGTTTCATTTTACTCTAAAACACAAATCATATAGCCAAAACCAAGTAAACAAGCTCACATAGTCTTGATACTTAATGAAAATGATCCATAACTCATTTATGATGTGTAATATTTGACCTCATGTTAATATGATGCACGATGTTTTCAATATGAATCAAAGTATGTGTTTTCAATATAAAAGTGCCATTTTAGTCTAAAACATGCATAACATAGCCAAAACTAATCACACAACCTCTTATTGTCTTAAATATTTATTAAATTGATACATAATTCATTTTTGGTGTGTAGGAATCAATTTCAGGTCAATCTGACACACAATGTGGCCGGTACGACTCAAAGTGCATGTTTTCAATATAATTATGAATAAAGTCTCCTAGAAGAAGGCGTGAACCATGTTCACATATGGTGTGAAATATTTCATAAATAATAATATAATTAATCATATAAATAACTAAAAATAAAAAATAACTAATTAAAATAATTAATAAATAATAATATAATTAATATTATATTTAATAATTAATAATGTAATTAAAATATTAATAATTAATGATATAATTATTAACAACTATTTATGTAATTAAGATAATTAATAATTAATAATATCCTCAATATAACCAGTAATTAAAAATATAATTTATCATATGTGTATTATGTAACATTAAAATTATAATTTGTTTTTTATGTGTTGTTACAAAAATAATCATTGATTTTATTATAAGGACACACTTTTGTATATAGTTTAATCATTGAAAAAAGATACTATAAGTTTTTTGTTTTTGAATATTGAGTCATAATTAATTTTTTTAATTTTAAATACACATCAATGTATATACTTTGAATAATTTTTTAAATGTAAACATTGAATTGAAATGATGGTTCAATGTGATATTTGTATTCTAATCTGGTTTTTAGTAATATTTATATAAAAATCTCATTATTCTTTGTAATTTGGTTTTATATTGGCGATAATGTAGGGTTGTAACTTTATAGTTTCTAATAATGCCTTTATCAACACTAAAAAAAGCACTGATAAAGGTTACCTTTATCAGCACTGGAAAAAAGTATTGATAAAGGTCGCATAATTTTAAGGGCACTTATCATGTCTACACTTTTTACCACAAAAAAATCCCATTTTCATAGTGCTAATAATGGTTGTTTCTATAGTAGTGCATGGTAAGTAACATGAAGAGTTTCTTTAAATACATAAAAAACATCATCAAAATCTCAAAGATTCTTCCCCCTTTTGATTATTTCAAAATAAAAAGAAGTTTCCAACAAACTCTCCCATTAATTTAAATGACCAAAAAGGTAAGATCATTAAGTGTAGATCATGAAAAAATTAAATGAAACATAATATAAAGCAATTAATGTAAAAAATAAGGATGTGAATTATAAAAATTAAACTTATCCTCTATATATAGTAAAAAATTATATTTAGGGGATTACCTGAGTGATAAATTCACCATATAATCCTATATGAAACCCAGGTTCAAATCCTAGTGGTAGAGATTTCCATGGAACTATAACAGTACTGTAGCACTGTAGCAGTGAATGTACTAGAACATGTAATCTAGTGGAGTCCTATAATAACAATATTATTCATCAAAAATGGGATTTTGGGCCTCTAAATTGGGAATTCTTTCGATAGAGCCTCAAATCCATTGTGCTATGTACTGAGGAAAATTCTAACTGGGGGATCAAAAGATAGTGTTATTTTTGTCCCCTATGAATCTAGATGAGGGATGGTCATCAAAGCTAGAATCAGACACTGAAAGAAGTGAATAGTTATCATAGTACACTTCAGGATAAAGGCCACACATACTTCTTTATAAAGCAATTACGGAAGGCTACAAACAGGACTTTAGGGTGACTAGGATGGCATGGAAGATTGAGAAACATTTGGGTGGGGTTTTTGCAGTTTGGGTCTGTTAGGCCACTTGTCAAGTCCTTTGTGCCTTTGAGCATTTGGGCCATGTAATATGGGGCTTTCGTGTTATATATGGGTTCCCACACAACCTTGTTAAAAAATGTTTTATCTAGAAAATTATATAAAAATTTCATTTGAGTCATATATTAAATAATTAAGGCATAGTGAGAATAAATAACTCCCAATATTATGAATAAAAAATTATTAAACTATCATTATTAATAGAAAATTTCAAAATTTAATAAATAAATAGAGTAATGAATATATGAAATGCTAAACATTAAATATAGATACCTCTTAAACTATGAAAAACTATTTAATCTAAATTGGACATACCATCAATATAAAGTGGTAAATAACACTCTCCCTTAATATAAACACTTCATTCTAAAATAAGAATATGACAGTGCATGCTTCTTCTTTGGTGAAATCCCTATGTATAAAACATTTACTATAAAGAGACAAAAAATAGGTTAAATATATTCAAGGAATTCATAAAGATATAAAATTAATTAAAATAAAAATAACATTTGAACACCCACTAGCATACCATTAAATGAAATAATAAAATGTATGCATGATTTCCAACCTAAAACCAATTACCTAGGCATGATGACTAGCACAGGCTAATAGAATTTATTATAACACATTTAATAACCCAAAACATATAAGTGTTAGGATTATTGAAATTAAATACATAAATTTCAATAAAATACTTCTTATTCACAAGATAATATGTAAATATCAAAGAATAGTTTGATGTATAATATCAAAATAATCCACATATAAAACTATTAATAGTGGAAATTATCATAGTTTTACATTCCAAAAATTAATTATTATACAAAAGGGTCTTTACCAGTGTATCCAATACAATTTCTCTTCATTTTTATCCTTTGTAGTGTCATCAAATTATCAAAACATTCCCTTAAAGTGATGAACTTAACATATGTTTCATTTAACCCATCTATTTGATCTTTTTAGTTTCTCATTATCTTTTTAAACATCTTCAAAATCATCACAAACCATATCCATGGTGGGGGATTCAATATTCCTTAACTTCTCCTTCACTTACATTTGATTTTACATCTCATTGAATACAAAATTATGAGTCTCTTTTAGATTCTTGTAAATTTCAGCGAGACTCATAATCTCACTATACAAATTATCACACACAACATTAAATTCTTAAACATTAGTAGTATGATCAGTGGATCTGATTCAATCAAGTGAAATACAAGATATAGTTTCTCACACCTTTATAGTGTATGGTATTCTTTTTAAAATGTTCTTTATGATTAGATAATATATATCTAAAGTCTTTCATGGCCTTCTTCTTCTTCCTTAATACAATTACATTGTTTTTTCATGAAAGCATTTAAATCTTATTTAAAAACAATTCATCATGAAAATGAATATTTTTATGGCCTTATATTATTATTATTCACCAAAATATGGTATGGGAAATTATTTCAACATTGTGTACTCTTTAGTACACATCTTTTACATTGAAGACCAGTTCAATAAATCATCATACTTAAAATGGATAATTTCTCTAGCATAACATCCAATATCCTCAAGTGAATACTTAAAAATTCTCCAATCATCACCGCTTCTCACCATCAACTCACCAAGCACATATTGACATATTATTGATAGAAAATGAATCAGTGGGCCTAAAATTCACACATATGTAAATCCATATAAGACTGGTGGAAATACAAAATAAAATATTTTAAATATCAATTCACACATAATCATGGAGTAATAAATTCAATGAAGTATAAGTATAACCTAATGAATGTAAATCAAGTTATGAAACTACTTAATAATTGGTAACATTAAAGAAAAATCCCCTTGGATGAGATAATTTGAATTAACACTTAAAATACCATGATGTATGAATGATTCATGTTATAACATGTAAAAGTGGGAAATATACACACCATATATAAAAAATTAAGTGCATAACATTAAAACATGCCTTACTAAAGGAAAATTAAGAAAAAATACCTTACCTTAATCCAAAAAATAACTAGAACTCATCTATGGATATATCCCATCCTTGAGAATGAGTTCCCTTCCTCCTATTAATTTACACATTACTCAAACTAGATAAATATGGGTATTACTGTTAAAGAATGCAAGACCTAACTTAAAGAGAGAATTCACCCCTTATATTGCCGAACATAAACTGTATATGAAGACTAATGTGGATAAGATAATTTCATGAATCTATGGTGAGCCATAGAAGATGATAAAATAACATTTAAATGTGACAAAATAAAAACCTCACTTCTTATTGGTATTTTGTTCTCCACCAATAAACATCACATAAAATGAATCTAAAAATCATTTAAAATAATATTCAAGATCATTATATGATTTTATAAGGATGAATTTTCTATTAAACAATTCGTAATATTAAAAATGTGAAGGTTTGTGGAGGACGAGATGATATGGATTATAGAGAAAGATCAAAACTATTACCAAGTCACATAGAGATAAAAAAAGGTTTTATAAATGATGACATGTCACATTTCACTAATATCAATATTCTATGTCAATAAAAACTATATGTAAAACAAAATTATAATTAATTATTAAGTAAATGTATATATTATTTGATTATATCCATATATTTCATGTGATGAAGAAGATCAAACGATACTGTAGGTTAAATTTTAGTGTGAGAGATTACATTTATATGGAATTTTAAATCATGGTTTAACCATTTAATGAGGTTGTTTTAATTTTATGTGGCAATGAGATTAAACTTATGTAGCTTCAAAACTTTCATGTTATCCTTACGCGAGGTTTTAGATAACCTTATACATGTTTTTTTTGAAGACTACCCTTATAAAGTTATATTATGACCTTTATGTGAGATTTGAAACAGGAAATTACCTTTATGTAAGGATAGGTGTACACTTATGTGAGCTTTGAGATAAATTATTTACCTTCATATGAGGTTATGTTACCCTTACATGGGGTTTTTTACCCTTATGTGAGGATCAGGTTACCCTTATGTAACATGTTGAAAAAGCATCTTACCTTTCTACTAGTGTTGGAGCACCCTTACATAGGTAATAGCTAACCTTTAAACAATATATAGAATAACCCACATACCTTTAAGCAAGGTGATGAATACCTTTACATGAGTATAAGGATCCTCAGGTTACCCTTATGCAAGTGAGGCCTTAGGTGAGATACTATTATGTAGTGAGAACTACCTTTACACAAGGTCAAGTTTACCCTTACACCGCAGATGTGTGACCCTTATGATACATTGCTAAACTTTACGCATCCTTAAAACCAACACCATACCTTTATGAAGTTAAAGAAAAATATCTTGCACCCTTATGCATCCCTTTTAAAAAGGTGCAACTTTATGCAGGTTCATATTTTTTACATATTGTATACTTTTAACTACTAAATTCAATGATTATAATTATATTAAAACTCTTATAATCCATTAATATTAATATATTCCATTTATTAGTTTTTAATATATTTCATATGTATCTTAAACATAATTTTAATTTATCAAAATTAATATTTTTTCTTGATATTAATTTATTTATAAAATTTACATTTAACATTTATTATCATTTATCTCAATCTTTCTAAATAATTTATAATTAATATTATAAACATTAATTTTCCTAACATAATTTGAAATATAGTTAATATATCATTAAATAAGTTCCAAGTTACAAATGAACATATTACCCATATAAGTAATAAAAATATTTTAGATTAAATTATAAATTTCTTAATGATTTTGTTTCAATAATATTCTATATACATCTTATTTATTTAATAATAATAATATATTCAAAATAAACAGTATTAAAAACATAGGTTTTTTCGTTTTATTCAAAAAATAAAATTTCACACTAAAATAAAAGTCATTTTTTGTGATAAAAAATAAATTTCACTTGAAATGAACTTTTATTAAGAATGAATTATAATTTAGGAAAAAAATTAAAAAGATCTTGTTATTTACCTTTATAAATAATGATTTAGAATTGGAATAATGAATCATGTATTTTAAAATATTGAGTGAATATATAAACATATTTTTATCAAGTTTTCCTAAAATATATTTTGGATTGTTTTAATTATAGAAAGTGTGTTTAACTATAAAATTCATTTAAAGGACATAAATACATTAATATTTTAAGATATGAAACTTTAGGACACTTCTCAAGGCCTTTATACCTCTGAGAATTTGGGTAATTTAGTTTAGGGATTTCATGGTATATAAGGTATCCCACTCAATATGGTTAAAAAATAGTTTTCTTGGAAATTATATAAAAACGGTATTTGATTCATATATTAAATAATTTAGGCATAGTGGGAAAAAACTCTCATTACTATGAATACTACAGGATTTAAATTCTCATGTTTGATAGTAAATCACAAAATTTAGGAAATAAATAGGGTAATTAATGAATGGAATGATAAAAATTAAATATAAATCCCTATTAAACTATGAAAACTTATTTAATCTAAATTATAAGTACCATCAATGTTAAGTGGTAAAGAATACTCTCCCTTAATCTACACAATTCCTTTTGAAATAATAATATGATTATGCATGCACCTTCTTTTTTGAACTCCCCATGTATAAAAAATTTACTACAAAGAGCCACAAAAAAGTTTAATATATTCAAGGAATTAAAAAATATATTAAATGAATTAAAATAAATAGAATATTTGAACACCCACTAGCATACCATTAAATAAAACCATAAAAGGTATGCATGATTTCCATCGAGAGACAATTTATATAGGCATGATGACTATAATAGTCTAATAGGATTCATTATAAAACATTTAGAAATGAAAACCATAGAAGTGTTATGATTATTAAGATTAAATGCATAATTTGAGGTAAAATCCTTCTTATGACCAAGGGACTGTGTAAATATCAAAGAATAGTATAATGTATAATTTCCAAATAATCCACAAATAAAACTATTAATAGTTGAAATTATTATAGTTTTTCCTCCCAAAAAGTATTTTTTATAAAACATAGGATCTTTTCGAGTGTATCAAATACATTTTATCTTCATTATCATCATTTTTAGTGACATTGGTTTACCAATAAACCCCCTTTGAGTAATGAACTTAGATATTGTTTTATTCAACCTATCTATTTCATCTTTTTGTCTATAATTCTCTTTTTGAACATCTTACAAATCATCACAAATCATATCATTAGTGAAAGAATAAATATTAATTAACTTCTCCTTCAAATACATTTTAATTTACATCTCATTGAACACAGATTTATGAGTCTTTTTAAGATATTTTTAAATCTCAATGAGATTCATAATCTCACTATAAATATTATCACACAAAAATTTTAATTCTTAAACCTTAGTAGTATGATCAACGAATCTAGTAGATAAATAAAATGAAGATTATACCTCAAAGGATTTAACCCTCAATAATAGGATACCATATTCCTTATCTAGTTGTAATCCGTCACATGAATCACTATTTGCTAAAGAATTCCATTATGAACTAAAATACTCATTCTTGTCTTTATTTCAATGCCTCTATTTATTTTTTTCTTTGGGATAATCAGGATTCTTGTGGTGAGTTTCATTACATCTAAAACAAATACCATTGATATTTGAAGTATTTTAAACTTTGTAATGTTGTATTTTGTTCATTTACTCCAATTTTTATTATTTATAGATTTTTCAATTATTATTGAATATTTTTTCTATCTCATCTCCATTATCAAAACCCATATCATCAAAAAAATAACTAGAAGAAGGAAATCTAGTTTTAAAGTAATCTCTACGTTTTTCCCACTAATTTCATTGTCAACATTTTTTAATTCAATATCATACTAAAAATGTTTACCAACAAGATCCTCTATATTATATTGAGTAAAATATTTTTTTATTTGATATCTAGCTTCTCGTAAATCCATTTCTTAAGAAGTCCTCTTGATATTGTTTTAATGATAACTTCCTAGATTATGGTATCTCTAAGATAATTCATGTTTTTAACAATCATAGTATATATCTAATACATCTCATTAATAGTTTCATTATCTAAAATTTTTAATTCTTGATATTGTACTATGTATATGCCAAGATTTTTTTACATATTTTTAGAAACTTGACGAGTGACTTATAATACCCTCTAAATTCTATAAGAATTTTTATAGGAAAACATTTTACTATAAAGATTCATACTAACTGTATAGTAATGATAATTGATATCTTTGTGATTTAAAATGTACTTAGATTAATTTTTATGCAACAAAGAATTTAAATTACATTTTGGAAACTTTTAATGTCTTAACATAATAGTCCAGTAATCCATAGAAATATTTTTTAAAGTAGATTTATCCCATCTTTCTAGTATTCATAGTCAACTCCATTGAAATGCATGGCCTCAATTTTTTTATTTCCCATCACGACTTAAACTATGATAACTGAAAATAGTGATTTCCCTTAGGTTGTTTGATGTTTATGATGCATGTTATCTCAAAGAATATTATATCCACACAAATATAAGTAGACATAGAAAATGATATCCAAAATAAGAGTATGATTTGGTACCAACTATTTGGTTCAACAAAGGTGATGAAAAGAGATAGAGTGTCATAGGAAAGAGATACAAGGTGTCATTGGAATTTATAGTGGTTTATGTAAATCCCTAATATACTCTTCAAAATCCCTCAAATTCCTCTAGATATGTGAACATAGACTAATACCATCACTTTTGAAGGGAGGGATAACCCTTTAAAACATCTTTCTTTTATACCCAGGGTCAAAACCAACATGATTCTTATATAACCAATCACAACCCATCATAAATTTTGAGGTAGAGGAATAACTTAATAATTTCATGGATATTTCTAACAACTTAAAAACAAATAAAGAACAAATAAAGAAACACATTTATCCCATTATCACATAGCACTGACAAGATCATGTTACTTTGTTGGAATAAGTGAAAGTGCAAGATGAATCATTCTATCAATCCGAAAGGTCCATACTTGAATGACCATATCAGAACAGACACCATTTATCTAGGTAATTCTCTTCTAGCTATTGTTCAACACTAGAATTTAGGAGTATCCCCTGGAGAGCTTCCTCATGTCCCACCACTTCAGTGTCCACAAAAGACATCATTTGGATTTAAAAAATTTACCCACATTTACTTCTCCCCCATAACCACTTCCCTCTCCTCTACCACCAATAACTCCAATTTCATCACCCTCCCAAATGGAATCTAAATCTGTTTGTGATACCTATAAACATCTATCTTCATCACCCACTTCACAATAACCAATGCCAACTACCTCCCATATATCCCCAACATAAACTTCCAAATGACTATCAACACTTCTATACCCATCACCAACCTCCCCACCATACCCATAATAACCTTCCCTCACCACTATTTTCTATGTTCCTTGGACTAGATATTCTTACTAGAAACTACCACTGCTACCACTGCCTTTGGCTCCGGTCATCCTCTATTGATTGGGCCTTCATGGTTTCATGTCTGGAGGAGTTGGAAATAATTCTATGTAGCACTGATGATGTGAGGGTTTATTACAGTATCCGAGAACACTAACACTACCAGTGCTGACTTATGCTCCAACCTACCATTGTTGATTTGGTGATTGGATAATGAAGACAAGAAGAGTTCCAGACTGAGTCATGTACCACCGATGATGCAAGCTGCATTCCATACAACTTCTGGTGGTTCCCTGGATTCAAGATCGACAAGTGAAGATAATGAGTAACTTATTTCCATACCCAAGATATGGGTCCAAATGGGTGGAACCAAGAATTTTCACTTTTTATTAGAGTTCTATTCTTGGAATTTCTCCCTCTCGATGCTCCTCTCCCAACCTATCCACGTTCCTCCCTAATTCGCTATTGGTTTCGATTTGGGGTAATAGGCTTACAAGAATCTAGGACCATAGCCTTATATCAAAGGTTTGTTTCAGTTTACCAACATCAGATATTAGCCATTTGTTCATTCTATGTCCCATTTATAGTTGGTATGATATGATCAGAATTACTTTGTTCATTTTCATTCCTTCTTTAATGGCAAGACACTCCAGATTTAGGGATTTATCATGTAGGATTGATGGAGGATGTTGTTTTGGAATCATTATTGGGAATTGTAGAGAGGGAAACATTAGCTTGTTTTATTTGTCTTCTTTCTTGACCAAGCCTTCATAGATGCACATAAGGTGGAGTTCCAAATCAAGTCCTATAGTACAAATGATACGAGCTATGTTCCATGCGACTTCTAGAAGTTCCATGGCTTCAAGATTGGTGCTACAAGACTAGATATGGAACTCTAACCTCACCACATTCCTCCCCCAATCGGCCACCAACGTCTCCATGATCCTCCTTCGACCTAACCACGCTAATCCCTCATTATTTGAAAATTATGATTTTGGGACATAGGCTTTGGGAAATCTCAGATCTCATGCTTCTTTTAAAGGTTTTCTTTGGATGAATAGCATCAAGAATCAAATCTTAAATCATTATCCATTCCCTTTAAATTTGGTGTGATATACTCAGGATGAATTTGGTAATTTTCATCCCTTACTTGATGAGAATACACTACATATGATGTTTTAGGTATTTATTGTGTTTCATTGATAGAGGTTTCTGTTTTGGCATCACTTTTGGCCATTGTAGAGTGGGAAGTGTTCACTAGTTTGATTTCCCCTCTATCTTGAATGAGGAAGTTTCCGGGAGGTCATATTATGCGGTGACTATTTCTTGCATCATTGGTGAGTGAGAGATAAAGATTTTAGGCTTCCCATATTGTTTCATATATTGTTCTAAGATCATCCTCAAGGTTTTTTTGTTTGATTAAGGATATGATATTGAGTGATTTTTTCACCATCTTTGACCGACCAAACTGATTATGTCTGATTTAGTCCTTGTTTCAGGAATCTTAGGTGTTGTGCAATTTCTTAGATCATCAATCCATAGGATTCTTAGTTTTTTTTTGTTTTTCTTGAATGTGATGCCTATGGATCCAAGGTATGGGGGATTATAATTTACCACAAGAGTTTAAAATCTACAAGCATTATAATGGATTTTATACCAATATAATAGAAATTCATTCTTACATTTATTCTATTTTTGGGATCTATTTGTAAATAAAATCTAGATTATAATGGTTTTCTAGATGTTTTCTAATGAAATCACCTCTAGTTGATAAATAACTATGATATTAGGGAGATAAAAATTTGTTATGAAATCCTAGTAAAACCATTTATGACACAATGATTTCACCATTTATACTAAATAGTAATATGTGTGGATAGTTTTATTATATTTATATTTCTAATTTAGTGAAGAAGATTCTGAAATCTATTAGCCATGATCGAGTCAAATTTGAGCAAGCATACCTAGTTTCCATAAGGAAGGTCATTCTTTTCAGATACATAATGCTTCTTGTATTGGTTGTTTTGATGGATTGTGATTTTAGGGGGATAAATTCCTTTATATGAATGGGGATGAAATCTATTTTATCAATTTTATAGTTTATAATTTTCTTAGTAATTACAATGATTGGAATTTTCAAGGTTTTGATGGTCCAAGTGATCCATTCTAGGCCTTTTTGTCATCTCTATCCACATAATTAGTTCTTTTTTTCTTTTATTTTTTATATCTTCCTTTTATGGATTAATTGATTCTAGAATTGATCTAATCTTATGACATGTGTATAATTAGATACTTGGAAACCATAATTCTGATGGCAGGTCTCATTTTATTAGTTTTAATGATATGTATCAAATTTTAAATTATGATTTTCTATGGCGGCATACAAGTTTTTGAGGTTGTTAAGTACTAATATCTGGAACAAGTCTATGCTTCATGTTAATTAGTTGATTTATTTGGTATTATTGAATTTTTTATTAATCATGATTATTTTGAACTATAGTGATATAAAATTTAACTTTCTTCAATGAAAATTTTAAATTCATAATTAAATATTTCCTATGTGGAATTGTTTTTCAAGCTATGTACAGCCTTAATGATTTCATTAATGTTATTGTCTCATAACCCCTAGGTTTTGATAGATTTGTGTTTATGTCTATTGTCGGGGGTATGAATATTCAACTCAACTACTAGACCATTAATGTGTTTTTATCCCATATAGGATGGAAAAAACATTCTTTTTGTTAAATCAATGAAATCCATTCACATGCTTCTTCTCTTTTCTCAAGGAAATCATGATGTGAATCTTGTCTCAATGATGATCTTCTTGGGTCTGTATCTTGAAATTTTTGTTGTTGTAGTGAGTTAGATTTTATATCTATATAGCTTGATTCCACATGATTTTTTTTGTGTATGTGTGTGTGTCGTAGATTTTTTATTTTAGGAAATCATTTTATAAAAAATGGGATCTTGATTATTTTCAGTTTTTGGTGTGTTTTGTAAAATGAAACTAGTATAAAATATTTCACAAGGTTAATGGAAAAAAAATTCATTTTCCCCATAACTGATATTATACATTGTTGGGTGTATTGGGTTTGGAATGGGATTTTAACTTAGAAATATGTATAAATACAAATCTTGAATTCTAACTCGACCTGTTCATTATAATTTCAGTTGGACATGGAGTGTGTGAAGTATATGGGGGTTACATGTTAATGGTAATATAATATCAATTTTACAAATCTCTTGATTTATCATTATTTGGATATGGAGTGTGTGGAGAATTTTGGGGCTGCATATTTAAGGTAATATAATATCAATGCCTCATTTTAATGTTCTCACTCATCTCTTACTTCCCCTTTGTCTTGGTTGGAAATGTCAATGCATAACCTGATTTCAAAGCTATAAAATGTGGGGTGAGGATATAACCACTCAAAGATTATTTGGAAAGTGATAAGAATAAAAATATCCTTAGGTGATTATTTACCCTAATTACTACTAAGGAAAAAGGTCTGGACATGGGAAACATTGATGGATTTTTAAACCTTTTTCTTTATCAGTAGTTGGAAATGGAGTGTGTGGAACATTTGGGAAATGCATGTTTAAGGTAATATAATATTGATTTTTTAAACCCCTTACCTCATTAACAGTTGTAAATGGAGTTTGTAGAGCATCCGGGGGATGTATGTTTAAGTTAATATAATTTCATTGTTATAGTGTTCTCACTCACCTATTGATTCCCCATTATCTTGGATAAAAATGTAAATGTAGAGCCTGATTTCAAAGAAATAAAAAATTGGATTGAGGATATGATCACTCATGATTATTTTGAAAGAGACAAGAATCAAAATATATTTAGGTAACATTAACTATTTAAATTTTAGTGCTTAATTATAAGGATTACAAGAAGTGGTTCCCTAGGAAGTCTTATTTCTTGCAACTTTCCTGCTACTTGTTTGTTCCTTTCTATCAGTTATGCATATATTTATGGTATATATAAATTTGTAAATACACTATTGAGTAGTGATTTTTTTTAAATTTTAAATTTTAAATTTTGAGTTTTTTTACAACTTTTATTATGTTGTTTTATATATTCTTATGGTTTGTTCCATTATTTTAGTTGGCATATATTTATGTTATATATGGTTTTTTAAATACTCATATTTTGTAGTGATGTTTTTCTACTTTTTTATTTTTTTTTATTTTGAGTATCTGATTACAACTTGTATTGTGTTGTTTTTTGTGGATTATGGTAAATATATTTATCCTTGGGAATACTATTCTATAGTAGTGGAACATGATTTTAGGTGTTTGAGTTTCTATTACACAAAAATATTGATTAGTAATATATTCCATTACATCACACACACTCTTCCATGACATATGTCTACTTCTATTACACATTCAAATGTTTTCATGTATCCATGGGAATGCACTTATATAGTGGTGGAACATTATAAGACATTTATGTTCCTTTTATACATATAATGATAAGTGAATCTTGATATTACATCATACACATAGAAACATATGTGTAATAGTAGTAGTTAACATAGTTTTTCAAAGGTTGAAACATAGATGTTTTCTATTATTACACAAAAAAACTTTTAAAAAATCTAACATATAATTTAAATACATATCAAAATTTAAATAAATAATGGGTTTCAAGTTTTCTATAATGGGAATCATGTTACTTTCAATAAACAATAACCACCTATTTGGAGACATACCTCTAACATTATCAATTTAAGGTGTCTTTTATGGAATATATATAATGCATTATCATATGTAAAACTAATTGACCCCACTTTCATAGTCCAAACTAATGTTAAGAGGACATAATCAATACTTTATAAAAATTAATCCAGTGGAAGAAGCATGAAAATATTTCTAACACTTCCTCTTGTGTATTTCACAACCAAAGAGACATTTAATTAATAACTAAAACATGTATCACTATCAAAGGAAGAATGTTAACAACTAAAATATTACATGAATATATTTTAAAACAATATATAACCCAATAATTTTTTCAAAGATAAGTGATTCACACTCATGAAATTTTAAAGTGTATTTTGGTAACCCAATTCATACTTGTTAAATACCTACTACATGACAATGCTTTAATGTCACTATTTTAATGTCATTATTTAACATTTTATAGTTATTCAAAGCTTTGGTAATGTTCTGTTGATAACCATATTGAATTATAAACTATTTTAAACAATTAATTGGTTTTAATAAGTTATTGAATTTATAATAACTACTTAGCAGGGGTTGTTATTTGTTATTTAAAGTAACATGATTCCTATTTTGGAAAACATGAAAACTTTTATATATTTAGACATTAATTTTGTTAATTGAAAGTAACATGATTCCCATTACCACTTGTGAAGAGTAGTTTTAAAAAAAATTGGTTTTTGTTTTATTTCTAGAAAAACACTTATACATAAATTAATTAATAATACCACTTAAATAAGTGTTAAATTAAATAAGAAGTTTAAGAACACTTGAACCAAATCACCCATCATAAGTGATAATTTCTATTTATAATTTTGGGACTTGGTTCTTACTAATCATTTACTATAATTTAAGAACACTTGAACCTATGCATATACTTAAACAAATTGAGCTTTAAATTTCCAAAATCGATGAGTATTTTTATCTAAAATAAATAATTTAAAAGTTCAAGAAATGAATGGATGCCTTTGAAGAAGAATCATGACATGAATATTATAACAAGGTGGTTCAAATTTTGTGTTTTCTCATTCTTGATTTTTCGTGCCTTAGAACCCATACTATTGTCATTTTTTTATTTTATAATAGTATGAAGATCGATATAATTCTATAAGAGGCACTCATCTCTCTCTCAAACAAGATAAAAAATCTCACTCTATGGTTTCTAAAATACCAGGTAAATATATTCCCTCATAAGTGATGTATTAAGCAATTTTCAGCAAGTGTTGTCAAATTAAACCTTTTTCAACTACAAGTGTTAGGTTTTATATGTAATTCTATGGTTATATACTTAATTTCAACTTGGTATTTTGAAATGGATTTCTAGAAAATTGGTTTTTGTGATTGAGTCCATTGGGAACTATGACACCTACCTTTCTAACAGATATAGTGATTGGAGATTTGATGTTGGTTATGTTAGTTTGACTTCATGGTCTATCTATGACTATGAAACAATGGCTATAATGGAATTTTAATTGTTACTCAAGTATATGGGTTCAAATTCTAGTATGGTGAAAGTTTGGTGCATGTTGGGTACTCTCTATTTCCACTCATCCTAAGAACTATAAGTACCCAAATTCTCTAATAGGACTTTAGTTTTTACATTGTTTTTGTTTAAATGGGGTTTTTTACTGATTGAATTTTATTTCTTACATTAAATGAATCTTTAACCATAAATAAATATTCTTCATAACTTCAGTGAATCTTTCATTTATGTTACGTTTGGTAGAAATGAAACTTGAATATGTTGAGTCTTCATTATTGTGATATTTTCATCACTTTATTTTTTCTTTTTATCTGATATTATGTATTATTTCCTTGAATATGACTCCTTTTAACATATTTCATCTCACATTTTCCATTTATACCAAATTAACTATAGAAAATACATTCTTTTTTGTTTTTACATTTCTATTGAAAATTCATTCTTATGCCAAACATATCCTATTAATTTATGGGTTTTTTAACTTTGGAATAGCTATGGTTGATGATTTGGCTTCAAAATTCAGACCTTGGGAAAAGTAAATGTCATAGAGTTGACATATGATGGTTTAATAACTTATTTAAATATACTGGATACTAGCCAGTAAAAACATTCATTAGTTCTTTTGTAGAGTATATTTATCCCTCCTTATTCAATGTCTTACAGTTTTTACTGATTTACAAGATAGAATAAGCGAAAGTTCAATATTAATCTCATTTTAAACCTAAAAGGAAATAATTTTAATGTCCATTCTAAAATGGATTCCGTTCTTCTAGGTGATGTTCTTCCAGGTGTTATTCAAAACCATCATTGAGGAGTAGGTGCCAGAGTGCTTCCTCATGTCCCACTGCTTCAGCATCATGAAGCCATGGAGAATCCCATCAGGCTCCACCAACTTAACCCACATTCCCTTTTGCCCCATCATCACCTCCCCCTCCTCTCCCACCATGAAATCCAATGTCATTGTGTCCGTCTTCTTCAACCACTTCTCCATCACCAATGCCACCTCCCTCCTACCCATCCCCACCATCGCCTCCCAAATGATGTCCAGTGCTTCTAAACCCATCATCAACCTCCTAATAATACCCATAATAATCCAACCTTATCTATTTTTTCTTTGTTCCTTGGCCTTTATATTATTATTGTATAGTTTCATCACTTCCCTTGCCTTAGGATCCAATCATCCGCCATTGATCGAGCATTCATGGTTGCATGTCAGGTGGGATTCTGGATCTAATTATGAAGCATCGATGATGTGAGAGTTCATTCCAATATTTGAGAAAATTACCCCTACCAGTGCTTCATTAGGATTCATCCATCCACCATAGATTGTGTGATTGGGGAAAGATGACAAAAGGATTTCCAGATCTAGTCCTGTAGCACCGATGATGAGAGCTGCGTGGCTTGAAACTTCTAATGGTTCCTTGTCTTTGATATCTAAGAGAGAAGATGACGAGGGACATATTTTCATACCCTATAGATGGATCTAGAGTGATGGCACCATTACATTATATTTTTTATCAGACTTATCTTCCTGTGTTGCTTCTTGGAATTTCTCGATTGAGTGAGATTTCATGGCCGCAATTTTTTTTCTCTTTTCCCTTGAGTGGCAACGGGGTAGGACAAATCTTATTTATATGTATGTGTTTTTTTATAAATAAAAATTTCCTTTTATTATTACATAAAAACATGTTTCCTTTTTCAATTAAAATAACTAAATTTATTTTTTAAAAAATATCTTAAGATACATCTCATCTATCATATCTTTTATTTTTGAGGGAAATAACTAAATTGATTTTGTGTTAGAAGAAAATTATACATCATTTTATAAATCTTTTTTTATAAAAATATTTCTATATATTATTTATATCGGATAATAGTATAAGGAAATTTATTTTAATAACGTTGTTATTGGGCTTTTTATGTTCCTTTTATTTTTCAATTTTTTGAATTATTTATTTATATTATGTTTGAAAAATGATTGAATACATAAACTATAAATGTTCTAAAAAATCCATTTTTATAATCCTTTAACCCTAGTCTCTTCCAGTCACCCCTTTCCCTCATAGTCAATCCCACCACCACCAATTCGCCGTGATGCCCCATCCCATTGTTCCTTAGTCCACTCAATTGTTGAAATTGGGTTCCCTAGACCCAACTTGTGAGATACTTTGATTATCATTACATGTACACATTTTCATTTATATACATTCCTTTACATTACTAGAATAGTGTTGATACTTATACATCTATGATATTTATGGTAATTCCCTTGGATTACGTATCATATCAAAGGTTTATAGTAGTTCACAGACTATAATGAGAACCTAGAGATACCATGACAATAATCTTAAAGTAATTTACTTTAGTCCAGAAAACATCACACTTATAGGAAACAAATGATGTGAGACTATCAGGTACTCAGGAATCATAATCATGGAGACTTCTTCTCATTAAGTTCACACTTGGTGATCTCTTGTAGTTGAGATCATGATGACACACCTTCCAATTAGAACACCACATATTTCAGGTGTCATTGGCTGTTCCTGTCTACAAACATGTGTATTGGTCTCCTCACTTTAAATCATTATCAATGTTTTCCATTTGATCATTAACTTTGAAGCAAGGTGAAAACCATGACAATGAATTCATATATATGTAGTTTTTTGGGTGCATTATTAGTGGTATGACATTGGTTGAATGATCATGATATAATTTGTTGCTTCTGAGTTGAGGAATTGATATCTATGGACCGGTTGATCAGGATGGTAGTATATTTATAAATCCATGACCATAGTAGCTGAAATTAAATCCTTCCAGTTAGATAAAAAAATAATAAAGCAATAAAGGATGATGACATAAGTGTTTGTCCTACTTTATGAGATATCATATGTCAAAAAGTTTATTTTACAAAACACGTGTTTGTAGGTCGGTTTACATTGTTATATCCATTCCTTATCTCTTTAGGGGCCTTGATGAGTTTCTAGACCCCACCACTAGTATGTAAATACTATTCACTTCAATTAAGATAAGATCCTAGATGGTCACTCACAATATAGTATTCAAAAATCTTCCCTATTGCAGTGAATAGATATATAATACTTTGTGGGACCCACCATAGTGTTTGAGTGTTGTACAAGTTTTATCAATCACCAATAAATAAATAAATTCATTATTATTCAAGTAAAAAATAATTAGGTTGAATTTATTTATTGAAATTATTTATAAGTATTTAAGTAAATATGAGGATTAATATTATACAAATGAATATTAATGTAATATTCTAGGTTTGTTTAATTTTACAGGGAATTAAGATTCGACTAAATGACTCAATTTTACCATAAAATATATTTAATATATATTACAGGTAAGTGATAAAATATAAAAAATATTTATAGTGTAATTAGTTTGTCATAAGTAATTATTTATATCAATTATTTAGTAAATTTTTAATGCACGGGGGCCGAGGAACCCTAATTGGGTATTTTGAACATCCACTATATAATTTAAGAGAAGATTATTCCAATGGACAATTCACTTAGTCCGAATTGAGATATTCTCTCTCATCCTGAATCATAGAGAGAGAATCACTCAATCTAAGAAAACAATCTAAGTTTGACATCATGAAATGAAGACAGAGGATCTTGGTGATCAATTCAACATTCAAGAGATCATCAAAGTTACGTGTTAGTACCTAGAATATGATGAATGGTGTGCATATAGATTCGAGAAAAATGTGTGTACGATCTAGAAAGATTCAACATTGGATCCTTAGAGAAATGGTTATCGGTGAATTGAAACACATGTGCACACTTCTAATCGTAATGAGGTATGTGTTATTTTAATTTAATTGATCAAATTAAACCACACAAGATCCTTGGACCATACTGGGGATTATATTGTTGAATCTGATAAATTTTCATCACTCTGGTGAAGATTAAAATTTAAATCCTCATCCCACCAAACTCTATTGTACAACCCGGTAAAAAAAATTAGTATCAGAGAAAGTGAATGGTTTTTCTGATCCAAGAAAATTATTTTATATTAAATTTAAAGTTGAGGGTTGTAAATCAGTCCCAATGAATCTGAATACACATAGATCTGACCATAGATGACAATGTTACAACCGTCTGAAAAAAATTTTATGGATCGACTTGGTGTTTATCATATATTAAAAAATTATGATATTAAATTTTTGAAGAATACAATATATATCTTTACTTTGTTTTCAAAAAGTAATTCTAGTTACTGAAAAATGTTCCGTCCATGGTTTCAGCTAAAACAGTGTTTCCAGTGAGAATAATTAAACAACCTATTAATTGGCTTGATAGTTTTAATTCATGGGTTGTGGAAAAACAAAATAAAATAAATGTTAAAAAATGGAATCTTTTTGTTTTCCAACAAGCCTATTTCGAGGCTTGACGAAGAAATAAAAAATGGGAAATATTTTTTAAAAATAAAAATGAAGACCAAGACCGGGTTTTCATCTCCACCACTTCACACGTGCCCCCCCATAGCTGTGGCCTCCTATACCTTCTCCTCATGGTGTGACCCCAAGTGTCCAGCCACCTCCCCTTCATTGAGTTCTGAACTCCCTCTGACCTCCCTCTCTTACTTGCCACACATTAACACTAGCTTCTTTCCCTGCCTAGTCCGAGAGTGCACTACCGCCTCCCTCCCTCACAATCTCCCACCACCACCCACAATGCCCGCGACCCTCCCTCTATCCCTCCTTCGATGAAGCCTACCACAGTCATCTATGCCTCATTTGGAGAGATCGACCACCACTCTACAGGTCTCTCCACCTCACAAATTCCCACCATCATAGTGGGATGTTGGCACTACCCAAATCTATGCCTGAACTGTCATGACCTGTCCTCGGGGCCCGTGATGTGACTACCCCAAGCCCACCTTCCATAGGCCAGGGGCTGGCGACTAGAACCAAAGGCATAAATCCTGATAACTGGGAAGACATTGCCTTTATAAAAGTAAACAAAACACCACAAAGTACAAGTGGAAGTAAAACACTAAGTACAAAAGGAAGTGCTGAAAAGTAAAAAGGTCCAGAATACAAACCCAATTGAAAAGTACAGATACAATTGAAAGGAAGTACAACAGAAAAGACAAACAACTGGAAGAATAGAAGCAGCTCCTGGGTCGTCCACCTTGGATCCTACCTGAAGGGTAGGTACAGATAGCGCAGCTCCTGGATCATCCACCACGGATCCTACCTGAAGGGTAGGTACAGATAGCGCAACTCCTGGATCGTCCACCATGGATCCTACCTGAAAGGTAGGTACAGATAGCCTCCACAATGCTCTCGCCCGTCAACCTCCCCCGAGTATCGTCTCGTCGTGAAGTCCACCACCGGGTACCGTCTAGTCCTCGAACACTCAGCCTCCGTCAGCGCTGCCCGTCGTCTGTAACCAACACAACGAGGTGCGGGCATAGCCCGTGCAGGGGTGAGTATACGATACTCAGTAGGGACCCCGAGACCCTCAAAGTCTCACTAAATCTAACAAGGATAACCACAAATAAGGATCTCAACAGTTAACCCTTACTTAGGTATAAGCCCTTACTTATACCTAAGTTATCATGTAACCCATCTCAATCATGAGGAAACACAAAGGTTATGAAATCAACAGATAACCAATACCTAGGTATATGCCCATACATATACCTAAGTTATCAAGTGACCCATCTCAATCATGAGGTAAACATAAAGGTCATAGACTCAGCTCAAACCAGGATTTTCATTATCGAAACCGTAACTACTGAAGAGCCCCGTCTCTGAAGAGTACAGTGATCCTGTCACGACTCCGAGGTAATGCTCACTAACCTAAGAATGTTGAGGTACTCCTCCTATCAAGTACCGTGGGCCAGCCACCCAAACATAGTAGTGCTTCCCGCCGGGGTCTTCCACCCAAACACAGTAGTGCACCCCCCTAATAGTCTGCAGAGGTACTCCTTCTGTCGAGTACCACAGGTTTGCCACCCAAACACAATAGTGCTCCCCGCTGTGGGTCCACCACCCAAACACAGTAGTGCTCCCCACTGGGCTATACAAGTCACCCCGACTCGAGTTGGACAAGTAGTCTTTAGGTGTCAGCTAGCTACACGGTCTCCGTACTCCGTACACTCATCTCTAGGAGGGTATTCTCCATGAGATACAGGTCGATACTCTAAGTATCACAAAGTACCACGAAGAAGTATCTCAAAGGACCGCCTCATCATAGGGGTCTCAACGCAACAGACGGCGCATCAATCGGACGCCCGGTCTGTGAGTTATTAACCTTTTCGTCCCAGGGGCCCGGTTGGTTTTGTGTGCGAACCAACCCGGCCGTATCTCAACTGTACCCCGAACTCTCATAGGGTATACTCATAGGGACCGTTTCTCAACATGATCACCAACTCCGCTGACGGTTCGTCAAACGGGCGTCTGGTCTGAAAGTTATCAGCTTTTCCGTTCTAGGGGCCCGGTTGGATTTCAGGTTCAATCCAACTCGGCCACTATCCAACTGCATCCAAACCTCAGGTGAAGTATTCCAAAAGTTCCGTCTCATCAAGAGGAATCCAACAAAGTCGATGACACGTCAATCGGACGTCCGGAGCTCAAGTTATAAAAGTTTCCGCTCCGAGGGCCCGGTTGGATTCGTGTTTGAACCAACCCGGCCATACCCAAAGATCTCCGAAACCTTGATTGTAATATACCGAAATGACCGTCTCAATCCAAGGATCGCATCGCAGCTGATGATGCATCGATTGGAGGTCCGTAGCCCAAGTTATGGGCATTTGAACGAAAACTGCCCGAAAATAGGGGGTTCGGGCCCGGTCCGACTCGGCCCGATACCCCCCTGGGTCCAGGTCCGGCCCAATAGGGTGCGGCCCGGCGCCTGCATGAACAGCGGGTGCGAGGGGGGGGGGGGGGGGGGGTTACAACCCCCTGCGGTTGACGAACCGGCGCGAAATAAGACGCGTCGCCCCAAATCCGGAACGACCGAAGCTGTTCCGGTTCTTCACCCACCACCGCGGTTCAGCCGCGACAGTTTGCTCCAGCGGCGCGCCACCGCCGCCGGTCGCCGGCGCTGCCGCCACCTTCTGTGGACCACCGGATGCGCTCTGGTGGTCCGTTTCGCCTGCCGTCTTTGTCAGCGGTCCTCCCGGGACCCGATCTTCACTGTGATGGCTTCAAATCGCCTCTGCGGCCCGTTCCATCATCACCCGTCAATCCGCACGTCAAATAAAAAAACGAAGCCTCTTTGTGTTATTCCGGCACGACGCGATGGCGCCGCGGCTTTGTTCAGCCTCCACGACGCGGCGCGACGGCTGCGCGCTTCTTCGGCCATTCTTCTTTGTTTCCGCGCGGTGCGATGGAACCACGTCACCTTCGTTCAGGCCGCAACAAACACAACATCGAAGGGGGAGGAGAGTCGGCCGTGTTCGTGCGGTACGACCTCCTCCCGTTATAATGATAATAGGCAGCGCAAGAATAATACGATGAATGCAAGGAAAATATTCACGAACAAGAAATTAACCCCTACCTGGAAATTTGACGTCGCGTGTCGGACGTCGTGGAGAACGGCGTCGCGGGGGTCAGACGTAGATTCCGTGGACGTTGGGGTGCATCCGAGGAGGAAACGACGTCTCCTCACTTGTTGTGGAGATGAATATGGAAGGTACGTTGTCATTGACGATGACCACTGCGGTCGGTGACTTCTCCCTTGTCGCGGAGGAAGAAGAGGATCGTCAGAGAAGCACCACATCAGAAAGGGGGGCTCCGAGGAAGAAGGCTGAAGAAGGTCGGGGAAGAAGCGTCGCCGGTGTTCTTCGCGTTCTTTGCTGGAGAAAGAAGTTCTCTCAAGCTCTCCACCAAAAGGCGCAAGAACATGCCAAAATAATAGAATATAATCTATTATTCTTGGTGGAAGAAATTAATTAAGTGGGCCCCACTTAATTAAGTTCACGATGGTTGACACAATTCAAAATTCAAATAGTGGAGAGGATCCGCCAAATTAATTGTCCAAGTGGATGACATAATTAATTTGGGGAGTTTCGAGGGGGGTTTAGGGGCCCGGGTGGTCCCCACCTAATTAACAAGGAGAGGGTCAAAGAGTTTCCTCCCATTAAATGGGGAGGTTTTGAGGAGGTTTTATTCTCCTTCATTAAGAGGGGAGTTAGAGTCCAAGAGGCTCTCCCTCATTAATGGGGGAGTGTTGAGAGATTTCCACCCCTCCCATTAAATGGGGGGTTAAGCCCCGTGTGGACCCCATGTCATAACCTCTCGTGAGAGGTTATGCTGCTCGGGTGGTCCCCACCCTAATAATCCTTCCATGGGAGGTTAGGGTGTGGCAGTCCCACCACCAACTCCCATGCGGAGCTTTTAACCAACACTATCCATATGGCGTGGGTTCAACAAAGATAAAATAAGTTGTCACTTATTTTATTTTATTAATCCACGTGAAACCCAAAAACCAACTCTCAAACCCGATCATCTGCTGTCTAGGTGAAAGTCCTCTTAAGCAAAAACCAGCACCACGAGTTCATCGGTGCCCTCATATTTCAATTCCGAGCACCGGTTCAAAAGTTAGGAAAACCCGCTCATTCGTTCACTAAACGTACCCGAGCTAAAATTCGGAAAATGATTCTGGGAACACCGGGCCTCGGAATCAGGCGCCGTCAGAATCTGCGTACTCGTAAAATTTCAAAGAAATTAAGAAAAAAATTTCCTTGAAATTTCTGGGTCTTTACATGACCACCCTCCGTCCACCCTGATCTAGAGTGCTGACCATCTGCTCACCGCCCTATCATGTTCAGACAAATCACGATGATGTCAGTTGTCTACATTCAACCCGTGCTGCTCCTGAGATCCCGATCAATGAGTTTCCATCACGACCGAGTGAGACCGCCGCCATCGATGTCTCCACCTATGGTTGAGCCAAAACCCACGACCACCCTAAACAAAAATCACAGTCATGAGGTAACCTATACACATGTCCTATTCGATCCAATATACTCTAGAATGGGTAGGGATGGGTCGGTATGACCCGGAACAGGTCTGGGTAAACCTGCCCAGCCTGGAATAACCCTGCACGGGGTCTACCAGGCCTCTTATAGGCCTGTGGGGTTACGAATTGACCCCCAATGGGCCCTGGCGGTGTTTTCATGGACTAAGTTATATTAATATAATCATTAATTAATTAATTAATTTAATTTTTAGCATAAAATTAAATTAATTAAAATTAATTTTTGATTTTAAATTAATATTTTTTAATATTTTTATGGATTAATTAAATTTAGTATTAAAATAAATCAATTAATTTAATTTAGTTTTTGGAATTAAATTAAATTAAAAATGGGACTGAATAAAATAAATTATTTGAATTAATATAGTTCATTTAGTTTTTTTAAATACCCTCATACTTTTAAATTTATTATAATTTAATTTTTATCATGTATTGATTTTTAATATCGAATGGTCTTGGGAAAATTGACTAATAGAGTTCATATATGGATGATTTACTTAATTCTCTATTACATATGTGTGATGATTGTAATAAGTATGTAATTAAATG
Source organism: Viscum album (assembly GCA_963277665.1). NCBI lineage: Eukaryota > Viridiplantae > Streptophyta > Magnoliopsida > Santalales > Viscaceae > Viscum > Viscum album. The sequence goes on along the minus strand of OY728121.1, from coordinate 1,144,398,248 downwards.
ATGGGTTGTGTATCGTCATTTTGATATGTTTAAGGGCCTACATGTCCAATTTATTTATTGTAAATTGTGCCCCTAGACCCCCTCTCCTGCACGTGAGTATATTTTTACATTAGAGGATGAAACTTTAACACACATACCTTTCCAAGACGAGATGGTACTCCAGATGAGAAGTGAATACACTGGACCGAGGGCGAGTTGCGACACAAGTTAGGACTCGACTCTAGTATGAAACCCCCAGGGTTGAGATGGATCTATTTATATTAAAAATGGATAGATCACAAGTATATTCTCAAGACGGGTCAGGTAGAATAATTTACTTTATTCATTTTTTAATTTTATTTAATTTTATATTCATTATCTGATCACATAAAATAAGAAACAAGTAAAATTCATAAGGATGCGATGTATGTTTTTACTATTAATTCATGTTAAGTTTTGAGTGAGAAAATATAGTATTAATATATATATATATATTACACTCTTCAATAAATAATAAAATTTATCAAAGATATATTAAGTCTTAATGCCTTCCGTTACTCAAATTTGAACAAAACTGGGTGTTCAGGGTGCTCTTCAACCATAGTTAAGAGTGTCTCCTACCATCAGGGTGATATTATGAGAGTAATGTGTTGAATTAACTAAAGTTTGTAGTTATGGATTATCCATAGTTAAAATGCTATAAATTATTGAGGTAATCAAGGTTACGATTCCGATAAGTTGGGACTTTACTCAATAGATCAAGGAATCACTAGTTAAAGCGGTTTTCCAGCCTAGCCCCTACTTTGAAACTCTTCCAGTAGTGTCATAACGATAGATTTTAGACTATGAGGGAGGTTTTTAGGATCCTTTACACTATAATACTCAAGTGATAGAGTATTTCAACCCTAATAGTGAGGGCTATTTAGGTTTGATAAAATAGTGGGATACATTTAAATAATTCAATAATTAATTAATAATTTTTTTAAATGTTAATCAAGATAAAGTAATGACTATTAAAATTTATTTTTTTTGTAGATAAAAAATAGAAATAACCAACACCATCAGAACATTATCATTATGATTCATAAATGATAAAAGAAATATCCTAATCGGATATAACATTTGTGAGTAGTATAGGCACTTGAGCATAGTTCTACACCAAGAAAGGAATCTTTATGTGTTGGAATAATCACTTCCTGCTAGGCCTCCTCAGGGATATGGCAAGGTAGATAAAGGTAAATTAAAAAATCATATAGATGATGAACTATTTGTACAATAAATCATGTTTTCATCTATAACCATTCAATTGTAGAAAATGAATGAGGATTAAGATTCCTACAAGATCCTGACTCATCTCCAAGAATTATATCAGGATAGACCTAGGAAAAAAGATATGAGATATCCATTTCACTGTATAGGTGCAGGCTATCATAAGGTCATCAAGAAAGACCTCATGTACTCAATATGATCAGGTACATTGAGAGACAAGAATCCTCTATATTAAAGATAAACCAAGAACTATATACTGATCTCATTCTTGATCCTTTGATATCAATATTTTCATCATTCATTATTAAACAAAATATGAATAACATGACAAATTCAATCCAGGATCTTTTGGATTTAGTTTTACAAGATGATAAGGATATGAATAATACCAATTCTTTAGTCCTTATGGAGAAAAAGAGGAGGATGGGAAAGGCAAAGGGTTCTAAGTCCAATTCTAGGTTGACAACACCAATGAATAATCCTTTTAAAAATCCATGGATACAGAGGTAGGGTGATGAGAAGGAGGTTGTTTTTTTATGTGGAAAGAAAATCTACTGGAAGAAGAATTGCAGAACTAGGATGAAGAATCAAGGTGAGGCTTCTAATTCAGGTATTTTTGTCATTGAATGAAATATTTCATTATCTATAAGTTGGGTATTGGATATGACATGTGTTTCACACAATTATATTCATATATCGAAACAAAGTATATTTAATAAGATTACAAAAGTTGAAGTAGATCTATGAGATACAAATGGTGAGAGTATAACAACCATAGATGTGGGAGATTATAATATGACTTTGTCTAGTGGTTTGGTTTTTATATTATATAATTTTTATTATGAACCTTCAATAAGTAGAAACATAATCTCAGTGTCAATTCTGAACACTATGGGATTTTATTTCAAGTTTAGAAATAAATGTTATCTATTTTATAAGTATAACATGTGTTATGATATGATGCATCTTAACAATGGTTTATATATAATTGAACTCCAAAACTCGGTAATGATGTTCAATGTCAAAACTAGTGAGCATGACTCATATAACACCTGCCTATGACACTTTAGGATTGGTCGTACAAATGAGAAGCGATTACAGAAATTACATCATGCAAGGTATTTAGACTTAATTGATCCAAAACCCTTGGATGTATGTCATGCTTGTTCACAAGGGAAAATGACCAAAGCACCCTTCTATAGGAATGGAGAAGAATTTAATTAATTATTGGAATTAATTCTTATTTACATATGTGGACCATATCTAGGAGAGTCATGGGGTGGGTTTTCATACTTTATTACTTTTAACTATGACTATAATAGGTATTTATATATTTATTAAATGTGTTATAATTTCTATTCCTTTCAGATATTTAAATAATATCAATGTGAAGTATAAAAATAGTTTTGTAGGAAGATCAAGGAACTCTACTAAGACTAATGTGGAGAGTATATTAACCAATATTTCATTGATAACTTAAAGGAGTGTGGGATAGTATCCTAACTCACTCTTATTTACACACCATTGTGGAATGATTCTAGTGAAAGGAGGAATCAAACCATGCTTGACATGGTCAGATCAATGATGAGTCAAAAAAACTCTCCCATTATACTTTTGGGTATGTGACTTATATACAGTGGCATATAACCATAACTGTGTACCAACTAAATATACAAAAGGAATTAAATTTTATTTGTGGTATAGAAAGAAACTCAGTATGTCACAAATAAATGTATGAGGTTGAAAAAATTTCAACAAAACTATACCTAGTGACATGTTGGCATCCCAAATAACTAATATCATCTTTATAGATTATCCTAAAGAAACTATAGGATATTACATATATAACCCTTCATATATAAATGTGATTGGGGAAATACAATCCACATCCCTAGAAAGGAAACACATTTTCAATGGAAATAGTGGAAGAAAGATTGAATTTGATGATGTTAATGCTTCAGATGCACAAGATTAGGTATGGGAACAATCTCTATAAGAGATAGTGGGAGATTAATAAGTTCATGTGATACAAGTACTGCATAGGTCAACTCGATAAGTTAGAGAAAAACAACATTATGGTTTTCTTGTCATGGAGTCAGGTGACACATTACTCCTTGAAGATGATTAACCTTTATCCTATAAGGAATATGTAGAAGGAAAGGATGATAATAAATGGAAAGATTCCATGCATTATGAGATGGAATACATGTAAAAAAATAAATGTTCAATTTTTATAGATCCTCGAGCTTATGAAAAACTCATTTGGTGAAAATGGGTATTCAAGAAAAAACTAGACATGTATGGTAAAGTCATTACATATAATATAAGACCTGTAGTGAAGGGTTTAAAACAACTTTAAGGTATAGACTATGATGAGACCTTCTCACCTGTGGAAATGCTAAAATAAATCATAATATTTTTACAATAGAAACCTTCCATGATTATGAGTTTTTGAAATTGTATGTCAAAAATGATTTTATAAATGGGAAGTTAGTTAAAGAAATCTATATGATTCAACTTGAAGGGTTTTTTAGGTCGAAGAATTATAGTAAAGTGTGAAATCTAGAGAGATCCATTTATGGTTTGAATAAAGAATCACGATCATGGAATGTTCATTTTTATGAGGCTGTAAGAGAATTTGGTTTTTTCAGGAATGAAAGCGAGCCTTATGTCTATAAGAAAGTTAATGGGAATGCCATTGTTTTCCTAATATTATATGTTTATGACAAATTAATTATGGAAAATAAAGTGTAATTATTATAATAACTTAATAATTAGTTAAATTATATTTACTCTATGAAAGAATAATTTGAAACAACCTACATTATAGGGATCATGATCTATCAAGATAGATCTCAAAGGATGGTAGGGATAATTCAAATTACATATATTGAAAAGGTAATCAAAAGGTAAAATTTGGAACAATATAAGAGAGGGTTGTTTCCAATGTCACATGGTATCAATATCACCAAGAAAATATGTTCACAAACACAGGAGAAGATTTAAATAATGTGTAAAATTCCTTATTCCTTGGCAGTGGGATCTATCATGTATGTCATGAAATGTACTAGGTTTTATGTTTCCTTTTATTTAATCATGATGGGAAGATATCAAGATAATCTAGGAGAGATACACTAGTAAGATATAAAAACAATACTGAAGTACTAAAGGCATACAAAGGATAGGTTCCTAGTGTATAGAGGAGATTAGGAACTAGTTGTGAAAGGATACACTAATGCTAGTTTATAGAAAGATCACGATGAACTGAAATCACAGTCAGGCCATATCCTTTTCTTGAATGGTATCATAGTGTGATTGATAAACTTAAAGAAACTTGTGGTTGAATATTATACAATAGAATCCTAGAATATATCAGCTTTTGATGCATCTAAGGAGGAAGTTCAGATATGAATCTATCTCATAGAAATTGGTGTTGTTCCTAGAAGTAGAGACCCTATTATTATGCTTTCCAAGGATCCTAAGTCATACCAGAGGACAATTAAAATAATTTTTAATTTTTATCTATTGAGAGATATTACCCATAGAGGTAAAGTCACAGTTAGTATAGTATCCATAGAGGACAATGTGGAAAACCCCCTAACTAAAGCTAGATCCTAGTAGAATCATGATTCCATTTGAGAGCTAGCGAAGTGATACTTGTTAGTAGTTATATTTAGTGCAAGTGGGAGTGTTGAAAGTGGGTTCCCTAGAAACAACTTTTTATTTACTATGATTACTATTACATGTATACAATTTTATATATAAACATGTGTTTATCTTACTAAAACAGTGTCAATAATTATGTATCCACTATATTTATGGTAATTTACATTAATTATGTCTCATATAAAATGGTTATAGTAGATATCAGGCGATAATGAGAACCAAGAGGTATTATGACACTAATATTACAGTAATGTTCTATGGACTAGATACATCATACCGACAAGACATAGATGATGCATGCTTATCAGGTGCTAGGGGATTATAAGCATTGATACTTATTCTCATGAAGTTCTCACTTAGTGATCTCTATTAGTTGAGATAATGAGTAAAGAACTTCCAATAGGAACACTACATGTTTTGGGTGTCATTGGTTGTTCCTATCTACAGATATGTGTATTAGTCTCTTGACTTGAGAACATTATAAATGTGTTCAATTTTATTGAGTACTTTGATGCATGGTGAAAACCATGAAAATATAGTTGTGGCAAGGTAGTTTGTGTTTCGTACATCATTGTTAGTATGAAATTTGTTAAATATTCATGATATAATTTTTTTGCTTCCAAGTTGAGGAAGTGATATCTCTAGATTAGTTGATCAATATGGTAGTATCTTCATAAATCCATGTCCATGGTAGTTGAAGGTAAATATATCTAGTTAGTTCAGAAAATAATAATGCATAAAAGGAAGATGACACAAGTGTGAACCCTTATTTGTGGGATATCATATGATAAAGAGATTATATTACACAATGGTTATTTATAGGTTGATTTTTGTTTTTATGACTATTCCTTATCTATTTAGGGGCCTTGATGGGTTGCTAGAATCCCTTCTTGGTCTATGAATACTATTTATTTCTATCGAGATAAGGTCCTAGAGGGTCACACATAAGTGCATATTCAATAATTTTCCCTATTCTGGTGAATAGGTATATAGGACATGGTGGACCCCACTATGGGGTCCGAGTGTTGTCTAAGTTTTATCAATCACTGATAAATAAATAAATTCATTATTATTCTAGCAAATAAAAATTGGGTTGAATTTATTTATTGAAAATATTTACAAGTGTTTAAGTAAATATGAATAATAATATTATACAAACAAATATTATTCTAATATTCTGGGTTCATTTAATATTACCAGGAATTACAAGTTGTGTTAATGACTCATATTTATCACGTAATAATCAATATATATTACAGGTATGTGAAAAAATATAAATAATATTTATGGCATAATTAGTTCGTCATAATAAATTATTTATGTCACTTATTTAGTGTAAATTTAATGCATGGGGGCTGGGGAACCCTAATAGGGTATTTTGAACATCCACTATATAAGTAAGGAAAATATCATTCCAATGGACTATTCACTCAGTCAGAATTGAGAGCTTCTCTCTCCTCCAGAATCTTAGAGATATAATTTCTCAATCTAAGAAAATGATCCAAGTTTACCTTCTTGAAACAAATGCAGAGGATCATCATGATAGATGCAGCATCAAAGAGATCATCATATCTCCATGCTAGCACACATAATTTGATGAATGGTGCATGTGAAGATTTTAGAAGTGTGTGTTGATGATATAGAGGGGTTTTACATTGGATACTTTAAGCAATGATCACTAGTGACCTATGAAAAAAGTGAGCTATTCTAATCGGAATGAGGTACTCATTCTATTATTTTATATGATCCAATTAAATCACACAAGATCCTTGGAATATACTAGGGCTCGAATTATAAGGCCCTAAACATAAACATTACATAATCTTGAGTTAAGTAAATAATTTGGATTTAAATCACATAGAGGATATTTTCAGGTTTAAAGCTTTATATAATTTGGTCATAACTGATACATAACAACTTAAATATTAAAATTAGACACTTCTACTCACTATCCATTTTTTTTTCATAAAACAATTTTTTTTTAAAAAGAAACATGGTTATTTTCATGTTTAAACAACATGAATTTTACTTAATCCCATCCTTGACTCTATTATTCTTTAAGAACTGTAAAAAAATTTAAAAAATTGGAATGGGCATAAAAATATCAGTAAGGGATACATAAATAATGAAAAATTTTAATCTTTCTAAAACATGTAAACCATTAATACTTTATCATAAAGTAATACTTTTCACCTTTAAGAAGTAGAAAAAACACTTCACTAAATATAATCTCACTGCTTACACTTTTTTTAACCAAAATATCACCATAAATCCCATAGAAATAAACATATAACATATAAAGGTAACTTGGGACATAATAATACTTAAATTGAATAACCATACAGTTGACTTCTACACATATCACTAAATAGAATAGCCATATGACCGACTTCCATACCCAATTAATTGGAGGTTATAATGTAACCACCCATCCATGGTTTATTATTGAACAACCCATATATAGTTTATCATATAACCACCCATCTTTGGTTTATCAGTAAGCACCCATCAAATGTCCAAGCACCATTATATAATCATAACACATAAAAGATTTCAATTATCAACATTTCACCCATAAAATTTCATATTCAATCACAAGAGATCATTTCAAGATATTGAAATATTAAATCCACTTTCAAAACCATTTTCAATACCAAAACACCCAAAAATAGAATAAAAGTTTTCTTTTCCTTTTAAAAACATTAAGGATTATAGAGGAAGCCAAATATCAAATAACGGTTACGGTGACAGAGAGGTTGTTTTCACTACATATAGTAAAAAAATTTGTTTTTGTCATTTAGTAAAACCCTTCATAGAAAAAATATTCCATTTTAATGAAATTAAAAGTAAAATGGGTTTATTATACACTGTATAAAACAAGGTAGTGTATAACATCAAAATATGCCCCAATGAAAGGAGATTGAGACAAAGTTTCTTACCTCAAATACGACTTGTCTCGTTCGTTCTTTATATTAATAAATAATAAAATTATGTTAATTTATACTTTATTAAGAACCTTATTAAATTTTATTATTGATTTTATATTACTTATTATCATGTTATCAAAATTACATAATTATTTACGTTCATATTAGTCATTTTTTTGATATTCATTACTTGAGTCGAAAATAAACTCGTTTTGATGTAAATTGTCCATGTATTCAAAATTACATCATCTCCAGAATATTATTCATGATTTAAATGTCATATATATCTAGTATATATGTATTTATAATATCATAATATTTAGATATAATAAATTAAATGCACCGTTCATGGAGGCGGTAGGCCGTACGTACGCATGAACGCTACTTTCATTACTTTATCATAATAAAATAATAATAATCAAATGATATAAATATATATTATAATACAAGTATTATATTAATTTCATGTATGTCTCATATTTTTAATAAAACCATCCTTTATACGTTCTATGTATAGAGGGAACAAGTCACATCGCTTTGAGGGGGCGGTAGTCCACATTTCCTCAAACAAAATTATCATATTTACACAACATTGAAAGCATAAAGGTATGTTATAAATAAATATTACAGAATAATATAGAAAATATAAATATAATATATATCATATATAAATATAGTTCCATCATAATTTCCACCATGAGAGGTGGTAGGAGAAAATTGAACAATCATCATTTCGTGAGGCAGTAGTTCTCCGTACACAGAAACAGTATGTTCTATATCCATTATATGGAGGTGTGTGTAAGTGTAGGTCTAACCATTATCATAAAATCATACTAGTATATTTAGGATACTAGTATTGATATAAAATCATGGAATAAAGATAGGTTAGGGGTTTTTATAAGGAAAATAAATGAAAGGATCTTCAGAGAAGATGTTACCTCTAAATTGGGTAACTCTTTTATTTGAGCCAAAAGGCTTCATTGAATTTCCTTCAGAACAAGGTAAGGATTCTAGGAGAAATGGAGGTATTTTGGGAGATTATTTTAGTAGAATTTGGATAATCAAAGGGGATTTAGAGGTGTGAGTAAGTGGGTTGAGGTGGTGGCCTTTTATAAGAGGTAGGAGGGGCACTTTAGGAAAGTCTTGAAATAGTTTTTTTATTAAAAATTAATTTTAAAATTAAAATAGTTAAAAAGTAATATATTTATAGTATAATATGTTTATGGGTATCAATAATCTAAACCAATAGGTTTTATACAAGTTTAGGTCACAAAATTAACCTTAGCTTTTAGCTTTCACACTTAGTTAAAAACATTAACTCTTACCATGTCTTATTATATTTTCATAATATATGGATAATATAGTTAATAAAAACTGCTAAGAGAACCAAAAGTTAATAATTAATATTTTTTTAACATTAAATAAGTCATTTAGTCTAATCTTTTATTTTTAGGACTATTATATCATTTAATAAAATAGTATTTGTTTTAAAAACTCATTTATATCAATTTTGACACTATTTAGTAATTGATTTTTTTAAAGTTCTAAAAACTTTATTACTTTGAAAAAAATTCATTAAATCATCCCTTACATGTCAATGTCATCCAAAAAATTCGTGGATAGCATAAAAATGTTCAATTTATATTTATTTTAATATTTATAATATCATTTATTTTAATATTTCATTAATAAGGTAATCATTGCACTGTCATTGTGTCATAAATAAATTTATTTATTTAATGTCTATAAATTATAAATAAAATACGATGATGTAGGAAATATTTTTAGATTTATAATTAATATTTATATTCAAATATATCAGTTATATAACCACATATTAAAATCATTTTAGTAAAAAGATATATGTTTATGTTATATTTCTATTTACTTTAAATTAATTATTATAACATGTCATTATCACACCCAAGTGGCTCCATGGAGTCCTAAAATAAAGTCAAAGATGATTATGGTCGGCCATATCTCGTAAAATATGATTAGGACATGTGTTAGGGTAGTTTTATATTATTGTAATATTATTTTTTTATCCTTATTTACCTGATTTACCTTTTAATGATAAATAAAAATAATTACTGAAGTTACTATTCATAATGTCCAAAAATAAAAGGTACATATTTAAAAAATTTGGATATCATGATTCCAAATACCGAATCATTTTTTCCAAATTCAAAACACAGAATTGGCAGAAATTAATTTAAAATTAATTCCCGTTGTCAAAACTAGAAAGCGGGCTTTTAAGAAGTAAAAACTATCAAAAGATTGAAATGTGTTTATGTCCAATTTAAATATTAAATTACTTCTAATGAACAAAATTATATTAAATTATAAAAAAATAACCCAATTAAACTTTAAAACCAATTAAAATTTACAATCTATCAATATAAATAAATTAGATGAAAAGACAATTTTGAATTAAAATGCAACATTTTTCACTATTCATTAAAATATGGATTTTATTAGAAAAATACCAAAATTTAAACCAAATAAAATTTTGATACCCTACTTCTAAATAATAAGTTTATTTTTTCAAATATAACATATAAAAGTGACAAAAACTAAATTTAAAAAGGGTTCTCCATCAAAAGGATGTAAAACGACCTTTTAAAAATATTAGAGTATTTTATGCTTAAAATTGGATTCATTCTCATTTTAAGACTATAAAATTTATTGTATAAATATAAAACATTTAATAAACATATGTAATCATATTTTAGTTAGTTATGTTCATTCCTTATAATACAACAACTAGGCATTAATTACCATTTATAATAATAATAATATTATTATATTATTTTTCGGTGTAACTCAATATTGTGTGCAACGTAAGATTTCAGAGTAACCCGTTGTTGCGTGTCGAGCACACTATCAAAGAAAGTGCCCCCTTTAATGTAAAATTAATATCTCATTCATAAATATTATTATATATGAAAATGTATTATTATATAAATACTTGGGATGTTACATCCTTCCCCCCTTTTGGAAATTGCATCCTCACAATTTTAAAATTTTCCTCAGTAATTTCATTGAAAATTCCACATAAAAAAAAGAGTCCATAAAACTAACACATTAAAATAATTAAAGATAAGTACAAAGGACACTCAAGATAACACATACTAGGATTCCATGTAAGAAAACATGGATATGGAAGAAAAAATAACCATCTTATTCTGATGGAGAGTGATAAAAAGCATGATCAGGAGAATGTTAACAATCAGAAAACCACAAAATTATGATGGGTTAAATGGTCTTTTATTTCAGAGTAGTAAAAGTAAAAAAACAATTTTTTTGTTTTAATTTTATTTTCATAAACTTGTGGAATTTATTTATGAGCTTAACTAAGAACATGAGGAAATATACTTACTTTTCAAGAATAATTTCATCCTTTAATAAATTTGTACCACAAACCCATCTTTTCTCTAAACAATGAGTATTCAAGATGACTTGGTCATAGCTGAAGCAATAGAATCAATTTCTAGAGAATCACATAATCCAAAAAATATTAACTATCTATTCATCCTGTCTTCAAACATTAACCATAACCAAAGTGGTTAGGGTAAGATAAGATAATTCCTCAAAAATAATAATCATTTATAAGAAAAAAGACTAGTTTTAATATCTAAAATTAAGCAGTAATACCCAAAGTCTAACATAGACCATTCAACAAATAATTTTCCATATATTTCCTCAAAAAATAATCCAAACTAAGTTTGAAACCCAAAATTGAGAAGGGTTTGATAAAATATTCTTCCAAGATAAATTTTAACATTTATCTCTAAATAAAATCAACCACTCTTAATGGATAGTACCAAGAATTAATTTCCAAAATCACATATTCTCTAAGATAGGTTAATAATTTCCATAAATAACCCATATCTTTATAATTACATAATTAATTCATATATTTCCTGAAAAAGAATTCAACCTTTATTCCTCAAAATAAAATTCCATAGTATTCTATTTAACTTTAATCATAAAGGGATATAAAAATAGTGAATGTCTTCCAAAATAACATCTGTCACTTAATCCCCAAATCATTTTCCAATACCAAGGATATCTATTTGATAAAACATGATTTTATAAAATCAACTTATTCTGACTCCATCAACTTGCTTAACTAAAAGGAAAATCCATACTAACTGGGGTTTTATATATTATTCCTTAATACTTCTTTCCTAAAATTAGAAAACATGAATCTTGATCCCATTATCGAACCTTCTTTGTCAAACATCAATTTTCATAATGACCATACTCCCCACATTTAAAACATTCAATTGATAACTTGGAAATAAATTCTTTCCCTTTAATAGAGTCCAATGAATGATTTCTTTTTTCCTTGGCAGGATATTGATTTATGACCATCATTTCCACATCTATAACATCTTCTCATCCCTTTAAAACATTTCCATAGGTGTTTCTTTCCACATCCTTAACACACAGGTTGTTAAATATACTGACCGTTATGATCATTACCTAAACATCCAAAGGGATTCATTTCTTGCATATATGATGCCTTAGAAAAATAACTAAGGTTAATGTGGTAAATCATGACTCCATATAGTTAGTTTATAATAAACACAATATTTCTCATTACATATCCCATTTTATTAGATTTATTATTTAGAAAACCACCACTGTTTACTTCACATGAATTGTTACTTTGGTGCCTATTAGATCCATTCATTTACTAAATTTTTTTTTAGTGTTAGTATATTAGGAAAATCATCATATACTACCATATGAGGAAGATAAAAACTAATATATACTCATCCATGTTTTCTCAAAATCATTAAATTTTTATAAAATAACTATGACTCTCTATAATATTCTAACTATTTTGGCTATATAAATCTTTTCACTTATACTTAAATAGCACCCTAACCTTTAATGTTATCTAAACCAAACTCTGATACCAACTATAAGGCCCCGCCCTTAAACATTACATAATCTTGAGTTAAGTTAATAATTTTACTTTTAATCACATCAAGGATCTTTTCAGGTTTATATCCTTATAGAATTAGGTAATAACTGTTACATAACAACTTAAATATTAAAAGTAGACACTTCTACTCACTATCTGATTTTTTTTTCATAAAATAGAAACTTTTTAAAAAGAAACATGGTTAATTTTCATGTTTAAACAACATGAAATTTACTTGATCCCATAATTGACTCTATTCTTATTTAAGTCATGTGAAAAACATTTCAAAACTCGGGTTGTGCATAAAAAGATTAGTAAGGGATACATAAATAATGAAAACTGTTAGTCTTGCGAAAACTTGTAAACCGTCAATACTTTATCATAAAGGAATAATTTTCACCTTTAAGAAGTATAAAAAACAGTTAACTGAATATAAGCTCATTACCTACCCTTTTTATAACCAAAATATCACCATAAATCCCATAGAAATAAACATATAACATATAAAGGTAACTTGAAACATAATCATACTTAAATGAAATAACCATACGATCGACTTCCACACATATCACTAAATGGAATAGCCATACGGGTGACTTCCATACCCAATACATTGGAGGTTATATCATAACCACTCATCCATGGTTTATCACAAAAATACCCGTATTTGGTTTATCACATAACCACCCATCTTTGGTTTATCATGTAACCATCCATCAAATGTCCAAGCACCATTATATAATCACAACACATAAAATATTGAAATTATCAACATTTCACTCATAAAATTTCATATTCAATCACAAGATATAATTTCAAGATATTGAAATATTAAATCTACTTTCAAAACCATTTTCAATACCAAAACACCCAAAAATGGAATAAGGGGTTTCTTTTCCATTTAAAAACATTAAGACTAATAGATGAATCCAAATATAAAATAATGGTTACAACGACAAAGAGGTATTTATCACCGCATACATTAAAAACATTCCATTTTGTCATTTAGTAAAATGATTTGTAGAAATAAGATTCCATTTGAATGAAATTAAAATTCAAAGGTTTTTATTATACACCATATAAAATAAGGTGGTGTATAACATCAAAATATGTCTCAATGAAAGGATATTGAGATGAATTCCCTTACCTTGAATCCGACTTGTCTCGTTCATTCTTTATATTCCTGAATAATAAACATAGGTTAATTTATAATTTCTTCAGAACCTTTTTAAAATTTATTATTCATTTTATATTACTTATTATCATGTTATAAAAATTACACAATTATTTATATTCATACCGGTCGTTTTGTCAATATTCAGTACTTGAGTCGAAAATGAACTTGTTTTAATGTAAATTGTCCATGTAGTCAAAATTAAATCATCTATAGAATATTATTAATGATTTAAATATCATATATATCTAGTATATATGTATTTATAATATCATAATATTTTGGGATAATAAATGAAATGCACCGTTCATGAAGACGGTAGGCCATACGTACATATGAACACTACATTAATTTCTTTATCATATTAAAAGAATAATAATCAAATGATATAAATGTATATTATAATAAAAGTATTATATTAATTTCATGTATGTCTCATAGGTTTAATAAAACTATCCTTTATATGTTCCATGTATAGAGGGAACTAGTCACATCACTTTGAGGGGGCGATAGTCCACACTTCCTCAAACGAAATTATCGTATTTACACAACATGGAAAGAATAAAGGTATGTTATAAATAAAAATTAAATAATAATAGAGATAATATAAATATAATATATAATATATATAAATATAGTTTCATCATAATGGACACCATGATAGGTGGTAGGATAAAATTGAACAATCGTCGTTTCGCGAGGCATTAGTTCCCCGTACATAGAAACAATATGTTCTATATCCATTAGATGGAGGTTTGTGTAAGTGTATGTAGAAAAATTATAATTACAACATCATAATATATTGATCATACTGGCATTTTTATAAAATAATGGAATAAATATAGGTTAAGGTGTTCGATAAGGAAAATAAATAAAAGGATCTTGAGAGAAGACGTTACCTCTAAATCGGGTAACTCATTTTGATTTGATCCAAAAGGATTCCTTGAGTTTCCTTATGCCCAATTTGGGGATTATATGAGTAAATTAAGGTTTTGGAGATTAATTTAGTAAAATTTGGATGATCTAAGTGGATTGAGAGGTGTGAGTATGTGGGTAGAGGTGGTAGCCTTTTATAAGGATAAGAAGGGGAAATTTAGGAAATTCTTGAAATATTGTTTTATTAAAAATTAATTTTAAAATTAAAATATTTAAAAAGTAATATATTTAGATTATAAGATGAATATGGGTCTAAATCCTAACAACCAATAGGTTTTAGACAGGTTTAGGTCACAAAATTAACCATATCTTTTAGGTTTAACCCTTAGTTAAAAACATTAACTCTTACCATGTCTTTTTGTATTTTCATAATATATGGCTACTATAATTACTAAAAAATGATCAGATAACCAAAAGTGGATAATTAATGACATTTTTAACATTATATAAGTTAGTTTTAAGAATATTGGATTTTTAGGACTATTATATCATTTAATAAAATAGTTTTTTTTAAGAAAAAACTCATTTATATCACTTTTGACACTATTTAGTAATTGATTTTTTTAAAGTCATAAAAACTTGATTCCTTAAAACCTAATGAATTAAATAATCCCTAAAAATTTTATGTCATCCAAAAATTTTTTATATGACATCAAAATTTCCAATTTAAATTTATTTAAATATTTATAATATCATTTATTTGAATATTTCCTTAATAAGGTAATCATTTCATCATCATTATGTCATAAATAAATTTATTTATTCTATGTATAAAAATTATAAATAAAATACCATTATGTAGGATATATTTTTATATTTCTAATTATTATTTATAGTAAAAAATATCAGTTATATAAACCCACCTTAAAATTGTTTTAGTAAAAGGACACATGTTTATGTTATATTTCTCTTTACTTTAAATTAATTATTATAACATGTCATTATCATATAAAAGTGGCTCCATGTAGTACTAAAATATACACAAGGATGATAATGGTCCACAATATCTCATACAATAGGATTAATACATGTGTTAGGGTAGTTTTATATTACTATAATATTATTTTTTACTCTTATTTACCTAATTTACCCTTTAACCATGGTAAATAAAAATAATTATTGAAATTAATCTTCATAATGTAAAAAAATAAAATATACCTGTTTAAAAAATTTGGAACTTATGATTAAAAATATTTAATCATTTTTTTCCAAATTCAAAACACAGAATTGGAAGAAATTAATTTAAAATTAATTCCTGTTGTGAAAACCAGAAAGTAAGTTTTTAAGAAGTAAAAACTATCAAAAGATTGACATGTGTTTATATCCAATTTCAATATGAAATTACTTTTAATTACCAAAATTGTATTAAATTATTAAAAAATAACTCAATTAAACTTTAAAACCAATTAAAAAGGACAATCTAACTATATAAATAAATTAGACGAAAAGAAATTTTTGAATTAAAATGCATTATTTTTCACTATTCATTAAAATATGGATTTTATCATAAAAATACCAAAATTTAAACCAAAGTAAATTTTTATGTCCTGATTATAAAGAAGAATTTTATTTTTTCAAATTTAATATATAAATGTGACAAAAACTATGTTTAAAAAGGGTTCTCCATCAAAAGGCAGTAAAATGACCTTTTAAAAATATTTGGGTATTTTATGCTTAAAATTGGATTCATTCTCATTTTCATCATCTAAAATTTATTGGATAAATGTAAAATCCTTTAACAAAAATTTTCAATTATATTGTAGTTAGTTCTATTCATCCACGCCAATACAACACCTAGGTGTTAACTACCATTTAAAATAATAATAATATTATTGTATTATTTTTCGATATAACTCAATGTTGTGTGCAACGTAAGGCTTTAGAAAAAACTATTGTAGCATGTTGAGTATGCTTTCAGACAAGGTGACCCCTTTAATATAAAATTAATATCTTATTCATAAATATTATTAGATATTAAAATTTATTATTCTATAAATACCTGGGATGTTACACAAATCAATGGAGCCGAAGAAGTTTCATCGCTCTGGTGATGATTTTTTTTATTCCTAGAAAATCAGCCTCCACTGTACAGCCTGATACCAAAATCAATATCATAATCAGAGCTAACAATCTGATCTCTCTTAAAACCATTCTAAATTTAACACCACTAAAAAAGGGATAATAAATTTCCCCTTTATCAACACTTTCTTTTAGTGATGATAAAGGCGACCATTATCAATGATTTATTTTAGTGCTGATAAAGTCTATGGTAGATTCTTCACACCATTTAATCCTCCAACATCCCGATAATAGAACCATATTAGAAAAATATAATCAAATTGGAATAAAAATATTATAGAAAACTAGATTGAAAAAATATAACATTTCAAAAATCATTTCAATTCAAAATTTTCATATAAAATATTTATAATTAATAAAAAAATTACAACAAATAAGAAAAATCATAACTCCTATAATAGAATTTATCTAATGATCAACCTCTATACAAAATATTTTATCTACATTAAAACCAATGATTATTTTAGTAACATGACATTTAAAAATAAAGAAATTATAATTTTAATGTTCTGTAGTCCACATATGATAAATTATAGTGGAAAAAATAGATAATTAATTTGTGGTATGTAGGAATTAATCTCACATAAATTTGACACACAGTGTTACTGGTATTATTTAAATATCACATATTCAATTTAAATGTAACATATTTGTTAAAAACACATGTCACCTACTCAAAAATGATAAAATTCACAAAGAATGTATTTATTCTTCAGTAAAAATATCTATGATTCATATTTGACGTGTAGGAATTCTCCCAATGTCACTATGACAAATGGTTCATGCGGCATGACTGAAAGTTCATGATTTCATTTAAACATGATATTTTAGTTCACAAGGAATGTCACGTGCTCAAAACTAATAAAATGTGTTTGGATTATCTGGTTACTTTAATAAAAAGATCAATATATCATTTTTTATCTATAGGAATTAATCTCGCATCAATCCGAACGTCACATTATCAAAAACAAGAGAACACACTCATATTTTATTGACACTTTAGGAAAAAGAATTGCAATTTATTTTTGAAATGTAGGAATTAATCCCACATAAATCGGTCAAACATTATTCCCAATGTGACTAAAAGTGTGTGTTTTCATTTAAAAGTGATATTTTAGTTCACAATGCACATGACATACTCAAAACAAAGAAAACATGAAACATATAGTAATCAACTACATGTTAATCTGACACAAGGGGGGACCAGTGTGAATAGAAGTGGAACACATACTCAAAATAGATATAACACATTGTGAGAGTTTTATTACTTTTTAATAATTTTATTTATGTATTATATTATCCTTTGTATTATGTATTTTCTTTTAGAATTCTTGTTTTTTAAATTTATTTTTTATTTATGAATTATTATATCATATTTATGTTTTATTTATTTATAGTATTTGTAAAATAATAATTGGTTTTTATTAAGGGTAAACACTTATTTTATTCAAGGTGGGGGGTGGTGCATTTGATAAATGGTAGGGAAATTGAGACCTATTTAAAGGGGTCCCAAGAGCATCAGAATAGAGGCCCCCTTGGCCTCTTATGAGTTTAATTATTTTTGAGTTTGTTGGAAATTGTAAATGTTTATAATAAATTGTACATATCAATGTAATTGTAATGTATTTAAATGTTTATATTATAAATTTATTTATAAATATAATTTATGGTAATATAAATTTAGTTTTAATTTAGTTATGTTTTATTTATTAGGTCATTTCAGTGTATTATTGATAGAGTAGAGAACTACTCTAATTGAGGACTTTTATCAGCATTGACAACATTAGTTTCTTTTCATTACTCATAAATATAATATCATACACCGATAAAAAATGATTTTTTAGTAGTTTTTTATAATAAAAATTAGGTTATTTGTTCATTTTTCTCAAAGTGAAACTTTTATATAATTTTATTTGGTTTTATCACTAGTTGGAAAAAGTCCTTAGTGATTTCCAAAAGTCTTTACTAAAGTCCTATAGTTCCCACCCAACAACTTCTAAATAGTGGATTCTTTTGGACCATTGTTATTGACTATAGTGACCACCAATTGTCCATTTCTATAATTTAAATAGGGTAACCCTATAATGACATCCATATGGAAGTCATAATAGGTGAAAATTATAGAGACCACTAATTGGAGGTCGTTATAGGGACTCAGTTTGACTAATAGTGACTGCCATATGGTGGTTTCTAAATATTTTTTATTTAAAAAATATCCCAACCGAATATAAAAAATGCACAAAAACTACCATAATTAAAAATAATAATAAATATATCCATAATATGTAAAATCAAAGGCTCAAAAATATCATTTTTTGTTCATATTCCAAGCTTCATTACCATCATTTAATAAATATGAATAAGAAAATAATAATAATAAAATAATTAATGTAATAAAAAAAATAACAAAAGCATGTTTCAGGTCATCCTAGGAAAATGACACATCATATTGATGTTTCATCTACTCTTACATTTCAAAATTAACTACATGTTTGTTTTCATATGATTTCATAGTACATAGAGGTAATTGAGTTGATTTTAACCCCATAACGCGTGTTTTTAAAGGGTGTCAAACCTTTAAAAAATGCTTATTCTATCATTTCACATAGACCAAACATCCGATTGATTTGTTGTCTACAAGTACATATAAAAATTATTAATAGGATAATCTTATCTTTATTTCAAATCATTATATGGTCGTTATCTATTGATTCGACTGTTAAATGCACATTTTGGTGTTTTAAAATAATAAAAATGTATTTTTGGTCATCCCAGGAAAACGACACCTCAGGTTGATATCCTATTTACAATAACATTTAAAAAATAACTTTGAAATTATTTCCTTATTATTTCATGGTATTTGGAGGTCGTTTGGTTGGTTTTGACCCCCCGAAACACATTTTTAAAAGGCATTAAACCTTTTAAAATTGCTTATCTGGTTTTTCTGAACAGATTGCACATCTGATTGAAATTATGTCTACTCGCACATGTAAAAAATAATACTAATATTTATTTCATTTGGTTTAAAATAATTTCAATGTTTTTTTCTACGAATCTTAATGATAAACATATTTTTTAGTGTTTTGAAATAATAAAAGTGCGTTTCAGGTCATTTAGGGAAAATGACAACTTGAAGTGACATTCTTTCTACTCGACCATTTCATGATTCGATATGTAGTTTTTTTTACAATGATTTCATGATATCTAGAGGTATTTCAGTTGGTTTTGAACCCATGATGCATGTTCTTAATGGGCCTCAAACCTTTAAAAACTATTTATTTGGTCGTTCCGGACAGACCACATGTCTAATTGATGTTTTGTCTTATATCACATAATAAAAATAATACTAATAAAATTATACCTTGGTTTTACTTCATTTTGAGGTTGTTTTAAATGGATCTAGCCATTAAATGAATGTTTTAGAGTTTTGAAATATTAAAAGTGTGTTTCGGTTCATCTTGAGAAAATGATAACTCAGATTGACATTCTATCTACTTGTCCATTTCACAATTCACATTATGGTTATTATCATATTATTTCATGGAACTAATAGGTCATTTCGTTGGTTTTGACCCCCAAATGCATGTTTTTAAAGGTTGTAAATCCTTTTAAAACTACATATTTGATCATCTTGAGCACATCACACATCCAATGTACATGTTTGTAATATATCAGAATTTATATATATATTTTGTATTTATATGGAATTATTCTGAGACCATGAAATATGACTGTGTGTAATTCCTAGGTCTAGTGTTCCTGAAATGATATGTTAAAAAATGTTAAGTTTAAAAATATCGCGCATGAGTGGCTTTCCTAAAAAAGTGGAATAACTCTTAAATGAGTGCCCAAATCAGAAATCTAAGGGCACCGTTACGTTCAAGATGGCAGGTTTACCCTGGGTGTGACATAATTTTAGTCGGCGCAGGCCTCCAGTGGGAAAAATAGAAAATGGCATAACAGTAAATAAAATAATTAAATAAAATTATTTTATTTTTCAAATGCTTATAACTCACGAACAATAAATTGGATTGAAAATATGGGACCATCACTGAACTCATGAGGGTATTCTTTCCTTAAGCTGATACTAATATTGGCTGGCGTGGGCTACCAGTGAAGGTTGGTTTTTGGCTGTAAATAAAATAATTAAGTGAAAATTATTTTATTGTAAAATCCATAACTTCTAAACGGTAACTCAGATTGAAAATATGAGAGTACTGTTAAGGTCTTGAGGGCTTTTTCTTCTTAGGTAGAGCCTAACCTTGACCGGTGCGAGTCGAGGGTAACTGTTAATAATTTTCTAAATTTTTTTTGAGTACATTCAATAAATGTGTGGGAGGCATTTTCTAACTATTGAATCGGTAATTGGATTAAAAATATGAGGGCACCGTTGAATTCGCAGTGTCGAGATTCGCTTAAGGGAGGATTCACTTTGACCACAGTAGGTTTGGAGAAAAAGTTATATTTTGGGACTTTTAAAAGAATAATAAAATAAATTAGTTATTTTATTTATCTTGTTTCTATTCCTCCAATGGACAAATGGTAGTGGCGGGACCAACAATGTTTCAATCCATTAAATGAGTTGACTCCTCAAATCCTTTGTAACAACACCATTAGAATTAGGAAGGTTCCTATTAAATGAACCCCCATTAATTTCACGGGCATTACTCACTCCCCCCTCTTCTATTTATATGGAGCTTGGGGAGAGGTATTGACACGACTTCACCAAGCGACGAAGCTTTGGTAAAGTGCTGCGATGCCCAACACTTGGAGGAAGGAGCCGGTTCCAGTGGGCGGTGACGTGCGACACCAAATCATGAACTGAAGGATGAAGTTTGAATGACAACATTGGTGGCTTGTTGTGGGAACAACAAACGCCGACTCTCCATCAAGCGTGGATGTTATCCAACGATCTTGAAGTAGGGGGACTATTCTGAAATTTGTCTTTGATAAATTAAATCCTATTTTGCTTGCTATCACCATAACTCAGTGGGTGCGAGCCAAACAAAAAAGACCTAGACTCTTCGTCGCTTAGTTCTTGACGTGAACCTCAGGGAAAAATTTCCAACTTGATAGCAACGCGAAATGGCGGGTCAAGCTATGACGGAGACATCGCAGAAGAGCCGTAGGCACGGATGGCACAAAGAACGGACACCGGAGCACATCTGGTGACCTGCGAAAGAAACCACCAGCGTGCCATGTCGGCGGCGGCCGACTGTGTCCGGAGGAGACCCACATAAACCAGCCACAGGTGATGGAAGGCGGCACGTGATGGTGTTCCACGACGGTTAATGGCGTCCGGCCCAAGCCGGTAGCGCAGAACAAGTGTGGTGCTCGTTGGTGCTTCCAGAGGAAGTAGCCATAGTAGGAAGGGGCGGCGCGGCCCGCGTCGCGCATCGTTGGCGACACCCGGTCAGCCAAATGATGGACCAGTTAATTGCGATGGGGTAGCACCCCCACGGCTGGCGAACATCCTCGCAAGCGTGGGGCCAACAGGGCGAAACGGTCCGCCTTTGGGTGGACCGAGCAGACCAGACCTGCCCAGCATGCTGGACCCACAACCCGGACCCGTGACCCAGTGGGCCAATGCGGGTGGGCCGATCCCCACCCGACGGGCCAGGCCAACCAAGACCCGGGCCTGTGAACCAAACCAGGCCAACCCCGAAGAGCTAGACTCAGGAAACTGGGCTGACCCTTAGTGGGCTGGACCCAAGTGGGGTCAAGTGGAACTTGGAACCCATTGCGTCGGGCTGGCCTAACCGAGTCGGACCGAGCCCAGACCTAACTGGTCCCCAAATAAAGAAACGCCCATAACTGAAAAACCGGGTGTCCGTTTGATACGACATTAGTGGCATTGGGATCCCTTTTGGGAAGTGGTATTTTTGACATATTCTGGCAGGCCCGACTGAGCCAGGCCAGACTGAGGTGAGACAACCCCTGTTTCATAAAAAGGGGTGTAACTAGCAGACTAGGTGTCCGTTTAACGAACCGTATGCAGCGCTAGAACCCTTAGGATGAGGTGGTACTTTTGGTATACTCCCATTGATATTTAAATAAAGTCAGGGTATGGCTAGGTTGGATCGAATCTAAATCCAACCAGGCCCTCGGAACTAAAACGCTTATAAGTCACAGACTGGCCGTCTGATTGACGCGCTGTCTATTGTGTTGGAACCCTTAAGACATGGTGGTCCTTTGGAATACTTCTTCATGGATCTTAGTGGAGGTTGAGGTATGACCTATGGATTAAGGAGAGGTTATCCTATAATCAAGTATACTATGAGTGGGAATCCAGTGGCTGGCAGTGAGGCGGAGGTTGGAGACAGATCATACGGAGGTTAGTACCGAGTGATCCTATGTGGGTCAACACCGATCTTGTGTGGGTCAGATCCTGTGTGGGTCAGATCTTGTGTGGGTCAGCATTCAGTGATCATGTATGGGTCATCACATACCGATCCTGTGTGGGTTAGATCCTGTGTGGGTCATTACAGGGTTAGTACCTATCAACTATGGGCGGGTTGGATCCTGTGCAGATCATTGTAGGGGTTAGTAACTGTCAATCCTATGTAGGTCAGACTCTGTATGGTCAAAATTAGTGCCTATCGACAGAATAAGTTGATCTAGCTTCTCGACTAATCATCTATACTTCTGTACCTTACTTATATACTTGATGTGAGATGAGTCTATTATCTTCACGGTGTTACCTGTGTGGTACTTTTATCTTCATGGTGATACCTGTGTGGTACTTTTACCTTAGTGGTGCTATTTTCATAGTGATACTTGTGTGGTACTTTTACCTTCATGGTTCTGTCTTCGTGGTGATACCTGTGTGGTACTTTTACCTTTGTGGTGTTATCTTCATGGTGATACCTGTGTGGTAATTTTACCTTCATGGTGTTATCTTCGTGGTGTTACCTGTGTGGTACTTTTACCTTTGTGGTGTTACCTTCGCGGTGTTATCTTCGTGGTGTTACCTATGTGGTACTTTTACCTTCGTGGTGTTACCTTCATGGTGTTACCTTTGTAATATTCCTCCCTCATGTATAAGACCAGTATATCTTGATAACTTAGGTATATGTATGGGAATATACCTAAGTAGAGTTGTTGAATGCTCCGTGATTTGTTATTGAGGTCTTGTTTTGTGGTTTTTCCTTTATGGAACTTTGGTAGACCTTCGAGGGTCTCGGGGTCCCTAGTGAGTATTGTTATACTAACCCCTTCATAGGCTTCACCATCACCTTGTTCTATATTTTTTAGATGATGAACAACTTTGATCGAGGCTGAGGGATCCAGGACTGGATAATGCTCAGAGGTGGAACATTTGAAGTGACGTGACATAGGACTACTGATCGTGAGCTGTACCAACCCTTCAGGAAGGATCCTCGGTGGATGATCCAGGAGTTATTTTCTCTTTTCATTTGTACTTGTACTTTTCAGTTGGGCTTGTATTCCGGCCCCTTTACTTTCAGTACATGTTTACTACAACATTTTACTTTGCGGTTGCTTCTTTTTGTGTTCTCGGATTGTGTGTTTGTACAGGTTTAAAGGCAATGCCTTCCCATTGTAGGGATATGCCTTTCCGGTGCTAGTCGCTAGCCCCTGGCCTATGGAAGGAGGGCTTGGGGTAGTCATGGACCGAGACCTAGGGAACAGGTCATGACAATGTCATCTGTTATTACACATCACATATAATAATAAGATGTTTATCCATTTATTTAACCTCATATAAAAGGTTTTTTCTATAGATATTTCAATTAAACACATGTTTTCATGTTTTAAAACAATAAAAGTATATTTATGGTCATATTAGGAACACAAAAACCCATATTGACATTTAGTCAGCTCCACCATTTCAAAATTCACTATATAGTTGTTATTGCCCGATTTCATGGCATTCAAAGGTCATTTGGTTTGTTTTGACCCACCGATTCCTGTTTGAAAAGAAAATTAGACATTTAAGAAATACTTATTTGGTCATTCTGGGTAGACCTCATACATGATTGATGTTACCCTTACCCATACACATCTTAAATAATACTAATATGGTTGTACTATGATTTCACATCTTTCCAAGGTCTTTTTCTATGGATCTAACTGTTAAATGCATGTTTTCATGTTTTAAAATTATAAAAGTGTGTTCTGGGTCATCCTAGGAAATCAAAAACTTGGATTTAAACTCCATCTGCTTGAACATTTCATAATTCATTTTAAAGTTGTTGTGCAATGATTTCACAACATTAAGATGTTGTTTGGTTGGTTATAACCCCATGGAACACATTTTTAAAGCGTGTAAAATCTTTAAAAAATACTTATTTGGTCACTCTTGGAAAACCACACATATTATTGACATGTTTTCCAATAATAAAAGTCAAAATTAATATAAATATGGTTATCCTATGATTTCATATAATTCTGCGGCTATTCTCTATGAATCTGGTAGTTAAACACATGTTTTGGTGTTTTGAAATAATAAAACCGTTTTTTGGATCATATTGAGAAAATGAAACCTCTAATTGATGTTATTTTATATCAACCTGGTAAAAATTCATTATAAGACTATTTTACTACGATTTAAAAGCATTTTGATATTGTTTGGTTGGTTTTGACCCCATGACACCTATTTTTCAAGAGTTCCAAACCTTTAAAAACTTTATATTTGTTCATTCCAAGCACACCACACATCTAATTGATTTTTTTCTACTCATACACATAAAAAATAATTAAAATAGATATTTCCTATGATTTCACATAATTTCTAGGTTTCTTTCTATGGATCTGACCATTAAAAAATGTTTTAGTGTTTTAAAACAATAAAAGTGGATTTTCAGTGATCTCAGGAAAATGAAACTTCAGATTGAAATTCCACCTACAACACCATTTAAAAAATCATTGTATATTTTATTTCTTCTGATTTCATAGTTTTTAGTGATCATTTAGTGGGTTTTGACCCCTAGAGGTATGTTTTTAAATGACTTTAAACCTTTAAAAATAGATTATTTGGTCATTTCATAAAGAACACACATATGATTGACATTTAATTTACTCTAACACATAAAAAATAATAATATGATAGGTTTACTATGATCTCACCACATTTAGAGGTCATTTTCTTTGAATATGATCACTAAATGCAAGTTTTAATGTTTAAAAAAAATAAAAGTGTGGTTTGGGTCATCCTGAGAAAATGAAACCTCATAATTATGTTTTATCAACTTGAAAATTTCACAATTCATAGTACGGTTTTTTCCAATGATTTCACTACATTTAGAGTTCAGTCAATTGGTTTTAACCCCATGATTTACATTTTTGAAGGGTGTCAAACCTTTAAAAACTACATATTCTATCCTTTTGAGCACACCACACATCTTATTCATGTTTAGTCAACTCTAACATTTCACAATTCACATTATGGTTATTGTAATATGATTTAATGGTATTAGGAGGTTGTTCGGTTGGTTTTGACCCCCCGAGCACACATTTTTAAAGAGAAATAAACCTTTAAAAACCACTTATTCCATATTTCCTAGTATACCACACTTCAGAATGACATGCAATATACTTTTACATGTCAAAAATAATAATAAGATAACTTTACTATGATTTCACATTAATTATGTGGTTATTTTATATAGATATGAAAATTAAATTGGCATTTTAGTGTTTTAAAACAATTAAAGTGTGTTTCGGGTCATCCAAGGAAATGGCACCTTTGATTGACATTTTTTCTACTAAAAAATTTCACAATTCCCTGTATGATTGTTATCCTATTATTTCACATCATTTAGAGGTCGTTCGATTGGTTTTGACCAACCTAATTCATGTTTTTAAAGGGTGTTAAAAACTATCCATGTGCATTGAAAGATTTTAAATCATAATACAAAACCACCATAACGAATGGTACATAAGATAAATAATTTTATAGAAAAAAAATTATTTAAAAACAAAATATTTAACTCCTTTGATGAAGCATAGTCTATTGAAATTAGTGATGAATATATAATACTTACAGAATTATGTTTCATATTTAGATGGTAGTTCTACATTCCATTAAGATTAGTTTACTAACCATTTCATATTTCACAAACAAATCAATGATTGTTTTTAGTTTCAAAAACAAAATAAAAAAGATTTATAGCATCAAACTCTAAATTTAAGATATAATTTAGTATAAACACCTGTTATTTCATCACAAGAACCTTTTCATATAATTGAAATAGAAAAAATTTAAGAAATAATGTTGAACATGATGATATGATACAGTACACAAACCTTTTAAGTAAAATCAACATATAAATACAACACATAACAATGTTTAACCAACCTTTAATGCAGTAAAAACACACATGAATCAATGAAATAAAAACACATGTCAATCAATATTTTTCATTACCCATCAAAATCATCTTCAGTGATTGTTTCACCATTATCATCATTACCTGCATATAAATTTAAGTATTCCAGTCCTATACCTTCACATCTAAATAATAACTTAAATAGTATTATTTTCAAACATTATGACCAATACATATTCAAAATAGATTAGAAAAAAGGTGGTAACTATTTGAAAAAAAACTAAACATGAGCGATTAATTAATCTATACATAAATTGATAAAAAATTTCTAATACATTAGGTATGAATGATGTTTTATAAATTTTCCTATATTTTAAGAAAAATATTAACTAACACTATTCTAAAACTTTTAAACCGAAACCCCTTAATTAGAAAAATTTCTACTTGATAAATAAAAATAAATGTGTCAATTCAGGTGCCTATATATTGTTAAAAATCATCATTGTTGTTTAGAAAAGAAAAGGAACATAGAAAGTGTGTGGGGGTGATAGTTAAAGATTTATATAGGATCACGTACAAAATAACATAAATATTTCTCAAGAATAATCAATCCATTCTTTCTATTTAATAAAATGAATTAAAATCCATCACAAATTCCTACATTTAAGTTTTTTATGACACCATGTGAGTCTTATAAATCAATAAATAATTAGGCGAAGATATGATATTAAACTCATGTGTAGAAATGTCATAAATATAAGGAAAATTCATACCATTATAGAAAAATAGAATGGGAAATATGGTTAAAAGTTTATGATTAAAAACTATATATAGAAATTTAGATAAAGAATATAAACAAAATACTCAAATCTTTATCAATTATAATCAAGTCGATGATAAAAATTTCATTAAATAATTGATGAATTCATTTACTAAAAATTAATTGTTCAAACATGTATCTTTAAAGTCTCATCATCTTAAATGTTAATATCATGAAGTGTAGTGAAAATCCATTACATTTTTGACAAACTTTAATTAAATATAAAAATGTTAAGGTAAATTTAATGGTAATATCACTATGTATGTTTAAATCATCCAAGATATTACAAATTATAGTCATAATAAAAGTATGTAGGGAGAATTTTACATGAATAAAAACATAGTTTTCTAAATAAAGAAATAACCTAATTATATCTTGGATAAAAATTATTTTTATACTTCATTACTCTAGTAGAACCTACACATAAATACAATTAATTAATTCAAAATAACAAATCATGTTAACATTATCAATAAAAAATTTTAATCTAATTTAAGGATATTAAAATCCATAAGGTTTAGTGATTAAAGATTGAATAATCCTAGAAAAATATAAATTGATCAGAAAAATTTAATGAATTCACCATTGTTTGAATTTAGACATGCTATATTACCTTAATAAGATACTCTACCTTGAGATCCCCAATCAAAATATTATACCTACAATCAGATTAGAGTGAATGAGAATCCAAATGAAAATATAAATGAAATCCATGGAAAGATAGAACCAAAACCATTAAAAATTTAAATTAATCTTATACATATAAAATATGAAAAGGGTGAAGATTTGAAAAATTATACCACTTGAATTCTAGCTAAGTGATCAAAACCCATGAAACACCTAAAATCTCAAAATCAAAAAAAAAAAACTAAACCAAAAGGTTTAATGGATTGAGAACATACCAAAATCTAGAATAAGTGATCAATATATTTTTAAGACCAAAGAATCACATGACTAAAAAAAACTAATTAAATGAGAGGGGGGATCGTTAGTGAGGGGAGGAGGGGGGATGATAGGGGTGGAAATGGGGCGTGGGAGTGGCAAATCCTAGAGAACACCATTTGTTGGTCTCCGAAATCCTCCATCCCTAAAAGCCCAAAATTCTACTAGTCATTCCACCCATATCAACATATATTTTTCTAGTAATGGGGGTTGCATATAAGATAAATGAGGGATTTCATGGGTATAATTGTGTGGGGGGTGATTTTTAAGAGTACAATAACTGATATTTATTGGTTTCTATTAATGTCATTAGTGATTGGAAAATGGTAGTCACCTGAATTAAGCACATGTGAAAACTCATTTCTATAGTAGTGGAACTAGTAATGCTGTATCAACCCTTGATCACATGTTTCTATCATCCTATACTACACTTAAAAAAATAATTTTAGTAATCTTGTCTCATTATTGATGAATAATTTTCATTTGATGCATAATAGAAAAAATATAATGAACAGAAACAATGAAAACAATAAATAGTCTGTGTAAAAAGAAGAAATAGAGGTGAAATATATGTTCTTTATGTCATGGGAATAGAGTTTAAACACAACATTAATCCTATATGGAATCCCCACTAATAGTCACCACATACAACATTAAAGAATGAAATTCACTAGTTCTTCCTTACATTAATTTGGAAGAGGAGTAGTCCCAACTCCTAACAAATGGAATTTGGACTAGATTATTAGGCACACAATTTTCTTCAAATATAGATTTATATATTTGAATAAAATATCATCTTATATTGATGGAAATATCAAGGAAGAGTCCCAAACTCCCAACCATAAGACCATAAACAAATAAAGTGAAAAAACACTTCTTCATGTTTTGAACAACTTTTATCTTATATTAATGGACACATAAAGTGAAATGAAATATTATATATCTCGATAGTGTGAGATTGGACCTTCAGTTTTCAAGTCATGAACCCTCACCCCTGATACTTAGATTAAAAAAATACGGTTATAGTGTTCAAAAATAAATGAAACACTTATATAAATCAAACCATTTAATTGAATGATTAAAATTTTATAGCTAAATAAGGGTTTTATTAAACAATTGAAACCATATTATTGAAGAAAAAAAAAATTCAATTATCCATTTCAGGAACCATATTTAAACTCTAAACTTACTTGAAAATCCCACAACCCATTAATAACTCTAAGAACATAACATAAACATTTAAACTCTAAAATTTCATTCAGCTTAAACATGGTTAGAAATCATATAATTAATGAAATGAATTACATTTTTATGAAAAAAGAATAAGGTTTTGATTGAAAATATAAGTTTTATTACATACAAATTTTTTTAGGTATGGTGATATTTTTATTCAAATATTTATATATATATATATATATATTATAATCATATAAATTTATTAAATATAATTTATTAAAAATTTACTTTTTTTAATAAAAGAGAAGTTCATCCTTTTATTGGCTTATACCATCATTTTCAATAAGTGCTAACATATATTTAATTACTCCAAAACACTAATTACCTCAAATTAACCAATTAGTCAACAAAGAAAAATGTGATTGAAGTTTATAACTTATATTTTAAAAAATCATTCAAAAAATTTCTTGGGTAGTGGTGGGGGAGAAGTCTTGTGGCTGAGAATCGAGGGAAAGAAGCACCAATTGACCAGAGGCAAGCACAAAGGGAATAGAATGGAAGTAGGGGATAAATCATGAATAGGGGGTTCAACTTAGGGTAATGGGGGTGGTGAGTGTATCATGGTTCACATGGGGAAATGTTGGGGAGATTCAATGGGTAGGAGTGTTCGTGTGCGGGATGAGGGCTGCGTGTTAGGGAAGGGTTGGGGAGTGTGGTTCACCTGGGGGAGGGGGATACACCCGAGGGAAGGGGGAATGAATTAAATGGAAAATTGGTGGTGGTAGGTTCATGGGGGAAGGGGTATCTTCATGTGGTTTAATAGGTTTCACACAATGGGAAAATTTTAGTAATGTAGTGACTGCCATTTACCAATCACTATTGGTTGCCTGAATTCCACGGTCATGAAAGATCATTTATTGATGAAAGCTCATGGAAACTCATTGTAAATATAAATTTTTGATAATAATATAGAAAATAAAAATGACATTATTTATTAATTTAAACATAATTAAATGAATTATAATTATGGACTATAATAGGTGGAAAACAGAGCAACACACTGCTAAATTTCTTAAGCCAGGTTTGCTTCCTGCATACACAGCACATGGAACACTTCACTACTAGTTTTTTCATTGCTGTATAAATTATAAAAAATTAATGAAAAAAGTTCTCAATTGATTTATTTTATTATAAAAGGATAAAATAATATGTAAACAAAATTTTGAGTCATGATGACCTAAATGATCAACTAATAGATCGAAAGGACCTTCTTGAAGTACCATTACACCAAAAAATGCACTGCCACATTTATTAACATTAAAAGTTCATCTAGATAAAAAATTCCAATATAAAAATATACCCAATGTTGAATTTGAATAAAAATATGTATATAGAGGCCACTACTAACATCATTGATCTTGTGAATGTAAATGAAATTTTGAAACATGAATGGCTGGGAGCCTGCATTATGAATGTATACTAGGGGTACATTTTGATAATCTCTTTGTCCAAAAATTAATCAGCTATATTAATTAAAATTGTGTACTATTATATTTTATATAGTATTTTATATGTCATAATAGAAAAAATTAGTCCTTGTGAAGAAAAGTTTGGATATTTTTGTCCCCACGTCACTTTTACAAAAAAATAACATCAAGGGAAGAAGATAAAATTTAAGTAAGAGTACATCATGTATCTAAATTATTTCAAAATAAAAAAATAGACAAAAAGAACTTCTTAATGAATATAATTAAATGGTAAAAATTTACACTATAATCATATAAAACATACATTCATTTTTTTCCATTATTGATTCCTTTTTGTTTTATATAGAATCATTGGATATTCATTGTGGTCAATTGAGACACTCAAAATATATATTTATGGGATAAAATGTAAGGATATCCAATAGATAAACTTCACATGACATCACCTAAGAATTTATAATACAAAAAATTTGATATTTTACAAATAAACTTTATATTATATTCTTTATATTATGTTTTATCAATAATTTTTTTTGATTAGTTGGTGTTCACTTATTTTGAAATCTATGATATAAGCATGACTGATGCACATAATAATCTTATGGATTTATATAACCTGATAAGTATTTTGGTATATATAATAATATTATACTATCAAAAATATTTCAAAACAAATTACATATTTTGGGAAATGTTTTTATAGCGTCTGAAACATATTAATTACATCAATTTTGATTAATAAAATTTTAAATTTATAAAAGATATCATATTACATCCATAAACTATGATCCCCAAAGAGTTATTTAAAAAAGTCATTTCAATTTTATTAATAATATTTTTTAACTTTTTTATCTATATTTTTCTAGTACTACCAAGACTATCAACTATCCACATATTCAAAGGGGGAAATAGATTCATTTTAGAATGAGTGGGAAGCTTAAATGATTAAAAAATATTTGAAAACATCACGAAAAATTTGGTTCATATATTATTTTTAATTTTTTTAATTTCTTAGAGATAGTTAAGAGGTTTTTTATTAACTTCATATTTAGTTAACTTTCTTATCATTTTATGTTAAATTTATGGGAAGATACTTTAGAATATAAAGGTTTTAATCTTTTTAGGGATAAGATATAATATCTGGAGTGTTGTTTTGTAAAAGGATTGAATAAAATATCATGGATATGTGAATAGGGAGCATTTTAATTTCAAAACATGAGTTTTTTAAAAAAAATTTAGGATCATTTTTGAAATATTATGGATATATTTATCCATATGTCTCTGAAAGGATTCAAACTGGATGGATAAAATAAATATTTTTTCTAAGGTTCTATGTGGTAGTAAAATTCCTTTTAAAATGGAAGATAAATCTTATAGGATTATTATTAGACAAGATATTTTATATAGTATTGAGTATTATCCTTTTACAGTATATCTTGAATAAAAAATAAGGTTATTATAAATGAAAATGTTGAGATGGACATGAGGGAATGTTAAGATAGATATGATTATAAATGAATGTGATTGAGAGAAAATTAGAGAGGCCTTCACTGATGAGAATATAACCGAGACAAGATTAAGTTAGTTTGGGCATGTAATAGTAAGGCCTAATGATGAACCTATTAATATTGGAATCTTAATGACAAATTTAGTTATTAAAAGGATTAGATATGGAATTAAAATGATATTTTAGTTCCAAATGTGTTTCATATATTCAAAGATGCTAAAACACAATATTATTATTAGGATAATTTATGAAAAATAATTATGATTTGTATGAATTAACTACACATCAATCTTGCACATAGTGAGGTCGGTATGACTAAAATTTCATGTTTTCATATAAAAGCGTCGTTTTAGTTCACAACACATGTCACATAATAAAAATAGATAAAATGTGATAATATTTTATTTATACTTTTGGAAAAATATTGATAATTTATTTTTGATATGTATGAATTAAAATCTTATAAATTTGACACACAGTGTGGATAATAGGACTTTATGTGTATATATTCAGTTTAAAAGTGTTATTTTATTTCAAAATAATTGTTATATACCCAAAATAGAGAAAACACACTTTTATTTTCTTGATACTTTAGAAAAATTATAAATGATTCATTTTTATGTATTTGAATTATCTGCACATAAATCTGAGAAATGATGTGCCTAATATGACTAAAGTTCTGTGATTTTATTTAAAAGTGATATTTTAGTTCTCGACATGTGTCACATACTCAAAATAGATCAAATATGCATGAATTTTATTAATAATTTTTGAAAAATACTGATAATCATTTTTTGACATGTAAGAATTAATTTCACATTAATATAACATATGGTGTGACCCTTATAACTAAAATTGCATGTTTTCAGTTTAAAAGTGACATTTTAGTATAAAACATGATTCAAAAACTCAAAAATAAGAAAACTCACTTGTATTTTCTTGATAATTTCAAGAAAAAAAGATATGTGATTCATTTTATATATATTAAAATTAATTAATGTCAATCTGATGCACAATGTGGCCAGTTTGATTTAAAGTGCATGTTTTCATTTAAAAGTGACATTTTAGTTCACAACATACATCACATACCAAAAACAAACAAAAGTAACTTTAATTTTATTTATACATCAGTAAAATTATTGATAATTCATTTTTGATTTATAGAAATTAATTTCACACCAATCTGACACTCAGTACGGATTTTATGACTAAAAATACATATTTTCAGTTTAAAAAAGGACATTTTAGTTCCAAATTCATGGTAAATTATCAAAACCAATCAAACATACTTGGATTATATTTATAATTTATTAAAAATATCTATGACCGTGTTATGAAATATATGACTTATTCACATGTCAATCAGACACACAATGTGGATGAAATGACCAAATGTTTCTATTTTCATTTAAAAGTGACATTTTAGTTCACATAATGTGTTACACACTCAAAACCAAGAAAAAATAAACTAATTGTATTGATACATTTGGAAAAATATCAATAATTCATTTGTGATGTTTATAAATTAATCTCACATCAATCTAACACATTATGTTACTGGTATGACCAAAAGTGCATGTATTCAATTTAAAAGTGAGATATTAGTTCAAAACATATGGAACATACTCAAAACTGATAAAATGAACATGAATCATCAAGATCCATTAGTATATAGATATATGATTCATTTTTTTCATCAAGGAATAATCCCCATGTTAATCAGATATATGGTTTGTATGGGTTGATTGAGAGTGTGTGATTTCAATTTAAAGTGGTTTTTTAGTTCACAACAAGAATAACATACAAAAAATTAATAAAATACACTCTGAATTTCATGAAACATTAATAAAAATATCAATAATTTATTTTGTTACTTATTGGAATTAATTTCATGTCAATCTAACACAAAATGTTCCTAGTGTGATTAAAAGTGTTAATTTTTATTTTAAAATTGATATTTTAGTTTAGAACATGTTTCACATACTCAACATTGAGAAAAATCACTGATATTTTCTTGAGAATTTAGGGGAAAAAATGATAATTCAGTTTCTAAATGTATGAATTAATCACACATCAACCTGAAAAACAATGAGGCCAGTATGACTGGAAGTATGTGTTTTCATTTAAACATTATATTTTAGTTCACAAGGTATGTCACATACTCGAAATTAAGAAAACATGTTTTAATTTTGGAATAAGATCAATATTTTATTTATGAAATGTAGGAATTAATCTCATATCAACCCGACACATGGTGTGATCGGTATTACTAAAAGTTCATTTTTTTGTATAAAAGTAAAATTTTAGTTTAAAATGAACATCACATACTCAAAACTAAGAAAACATGATAATATTGTCTTGATACTTCACTAAAAATACATGTGATTCATTTTTGACTAAGAGGAATCAATATCACATCTATCTAGAATATTATGTGCTTGGTATAACTAGAAGTGTGTATTTTCATTTAGAAGTGACATTTTAGTTCATAATGTGAGAGAAAAAATTGAAATTAAGAAAAAATATATCATGTAAACACTTATTTCCTTCAAGGTTGGGGTGGTGTATTTGATAAATGGTAGTGAGATTGAGCCCTATTTGAAGGGGTCCTAAGAGTGTGGGAAATAAAGGGCCACTGGGTCACTTATGTGTTGAATTGTTTTTGAGTTGGGTTGAAATTGTAAATTTTTGTAATAAATTATACATATCAATGTAATTTTAATGTATTTATTTTTTTGTAAAATAAATTTATTTTTAATTATAGTTTATGATAATATAAATTTAGTTTTAATTTATTTAAGTTTTATTTATTTGGTTATGACAATGTACTCTTCTTGTATCAATACACTTCTACAATTGAGAATTTTTATCTGCGTTGACAACATTAGCGCTTTTTCAATTCTCATAAAGAAAATATCACACACCAATAAAAAATGAATATGTGGTTGTTATTTATAATAAACATTAGGTTATTGGGGCATTTTTTTCAATGTGAAACATTCTTAGAAGTTTAGTTCACTTTGTTATGCATATACACATGAAAACCCATGGAAACTCATTGCAAATATCAATGTTTGATACTAATGTTGAAAATAAAAATGATAGTAGTGATTAATTAAAATATAATGAAATACATTAGAATGATATACTAGTATAGGTGGAAAACAAAGCACCGTATGACTAAATCCATTGAGTCGGTTTCTCTACTTTCATACATAGAATTTATGAATAGGGAAAAACTTACTACTACTATATGCATTAAAAACAATTTTCACCATGGATCAACTAAAACATACAACTTTTGAGCTATTACCATTTGTGTAGAAGTCTCAATAAGAGCATTGAGTTCTATCTACCATCAGGTTTCCACCTTCTCAAGTTACAATGTATGTGGCACCATTTCCAGTTCCTAATGCTTTCAATCTTTATACACATCCTATATAATAATACTATCACATGAATATGTAACATTCATACAATATCACCAATGTTCATATCCATCTCTCATTCATCATACAATATTTTCATTCACATACATTAATTCTCATGAGTGAAATGTAACATTGTAGAAAAACTTAATAAAAAAATGCATAAATAACAATATCAAACCATTAAATATATTTTAAAATATTTAACAATATTAAAACTATCACTACTAGAAATATTATATTTTGTGTTCATGGAAGTGGGTGACCACCATAGATAGTCAATAAGGTAGTATCAACAACTACCAATGGCACCCGTTATTTCTGAAATTAAAAAAACATGGCATTTCTCCCACTTCCATCATCATCTTCCCCAACATCCTGCTACAACACAACCCTAGTCGCCCCTTTATTAATATAAATTAAAAATATTTATTAATTAACATTAATAGACATCTAATAACATTATTTTATATCAATGTTATTTTCTTAAAATTTTCAAATATATAAAATAATAAATACTTATTAATTAACAAAATTAACTAATTATGTATTTATATTAAATATGTCATGTAGTAATTTTATACATACATGATCAATTCAATTTTATTAAAACACACACACACACAAATAATAAAATTTTAATATCATTGTTTTTCATTTTTATTTATTACTATTTAATATCTAATATATATTATATTTTTAATTATTAAATTTATTCATTTTTATATTTTTATTTATTATATACTATTTTATACTTATATATATATGTATATATTAATTTATTCACTTTTCTTTTTTTTTTCCATGAATAATTTTTTAATATTTTTGTAATTTATTCATTTATTCATTTTTTATTTTCTTAATATTTTTGTAATTTTATTTATTATTATTATTTATTTATACATATTTATTGATTATAAATTATTATTTTTAATATAGTTTTAATTTACATAGTTAATATATGTATTCATTTCATTTTAACATATATTCATTTTCATTTTTATTTTTATTTATATAATTAATAACACTTATTAATTTTTTAATTTGTTTCAATATATTCAATTTTAATTAATTTCACTCATTTTCAACATTAATTAATTTAATATTATTTATTATTTAATAATGATAAGTATTTTTTACTTTTTTAATAATTTATTCATTTTTAAAATTATTCAATTAATATTTTTGTAATTTATTCATTTTTAATATTATACTATACCTGATTATTCATTATTATATTTAATATTTTTAATATATAAATATATTCTTAGTGATATATATATATATCAGTATATAATATTTCCTTAAATATGATTTATATAATACAAAATATATATTTGCATTTAATAAGACATATATTTAGTGAAAAATGGTTTATAATTAAAAATTAAATTAATAAAAAATATTGACTAAATAATATCTAGTATTGGATGTTTAATGTGCATGTCATACAAATGTCATTTTTTTTCAATTTAAAATATATCAAACATGTAATATATATATATATATATATTAATTTCATGCACACATATACACAACAATGAAAATTATATATAGAAACACACACACACACAAAATATTTCTGTAATTTATTCATTGTTTAATATTCATTTTTTAATTTTATTAATTAACATGATATATTTAATATATTATATTTATAATCAATATATTTTATTCATTTTTATATTTTTTTAATACATAAAATTTATTAATTTTTGTTTTTTAAATTTATTAATTTTTAATATTTTTTATTTATTATTAATATCAATTAATTTTTAATATTTTTGTAATTTATAAAATTTTATTTTTATCTATTTAATATTTTTTTTAATTTTATTCATTTTTAACATTTATTTATACATTCTTATTCATTATCATTTAATGTATTTAACATGATTACAACTGATATAATTAATATGTGTTTATTTTCATTTTAACATATATTTATTTTTGAATTTTTTAATAATCAATATAATTAATAACACTTATTTTTTTTTAATATTTTCACAGACAATTGATTTTTTAATTATTAAATTTCACTCTTTCTTAAAATTATTCATTTAATATCATTTATTCACTAAATGTTTTTAATTATTTTATACTTTTAATAATTTATTCATTTTAATATTTATTCATTTGATATTTTTATAACTTATTCATTTTAAATATTTATTTATAAATATTTATTCATTAAAATTTAAGGTTTCTAATATGGTTGTAATGTACATATTTAATATATATTCATCTTCATTTTAATATATATTCTTTTTTAATTTTTTTAGTAATTTATATAATGAATAAAACTTCTCCATTTTTTAATTTTTTTGAAGTCTATTATTTTTTATTTTTTAAATTTCACTCATTTATAATATTCATGCATTTAATATTATTATTCATTAATAATGTTAATTATTTTTTACATTTTTTATAATTTAATCATTTTGAATATATATCCATTTAATATTTTTTTTTCTAATATCATTTAAACAGTTTTTATCAATGCTTAAAAAAATCACTAATAAAATATTGTTTTATCAACTCTAAAATAAAAAATGGAGATATAACATGTCTTTACCTGAACTAACTTTTAACATTGATAATAAAAGGTTTTATTAGCGCTTTTCATTTAAACTCTAATAAAACCAATCTTTATTAACATTTTTTTGGAAATAACTGATAAAATAATTTGTATTTTTTTTAAAAATCAACCCTAACAAAACCCCACTCTCTCATGCTGTTCATGATATTGCAGAACTCAATATCTTGTACCACTCCCCCTTAAACTTCTTAGACAAATCAAACATCTTAAAATCAAAGTTATTTGATTCTTTGTACTCCTTTTTAGTCAATGTTTCATTATTTCACAATTTTTAGTTCTTTTTTGCCTGTGTACCATACCAACCCCATTCTGATTGGCCTATCGATACCGCAATGAATTGACCTAATAAAAATGATCAAGACTAACTGGTTTTCGATTACCCAATTTTGATGCAACTAATTCTTTCATGGGTCTTTGTTCGACCATGATTTTTAAAGTGTTTGGATTCTTAATATTGGGTGTTTTAAATTTTCAAGTCCGACGGTGGATGATTTTGGTTTTTATTCATAATTTTTTATAATAAAATAAAGTTTTAAAATCTTAAAATCTCTCACTTAAATATATTTTGACTTTAATATGATAATTTATTTTAATTTTAGCATCAAACTACACTAAATTAGTGTGTGGGTGTTTTGAATGTGTTTTTAGATATAAAAAAAATGGTTTTTAATTAGAAGTTGAAATTAATACTATGGATTATCAAAAATATTTGAATCAAAATATTAAAAACAATGAAATTCTAGGAAAGACTCTAACAACAATACCAATTTGATAGTGGGGATCTTATCACTAAGTCTCAATCAATTTTTTTTACTTACTAATGAAATATAGTTTTCTTAAGTTATCCCTTAAGGAGGTTTCTAATTAAGTTCCTTTTGACTTAAAAGTTTAATTGATTCAAAATAAATAGAATATGATTTATTGAAAAGATATTTATAATGTAATTCAAATTAGTTATTTTTATTGGAAAATGAATGTGAAAACAGTGGGTGTTGAAGAATAAAAAACAAGTGATAGAGTGAAAAAGGGTTAAAAAGGCAAGGATTTATCTTTTAAGGAAATTAAGAACTATATTTAGAGTAGTGGCCTTAAAAATGTTCAATTCATGAGGTTCCTCTTCTCAATTGTGAAAAATATTTCTTTTAATAATTGAATTTTAGTACTTAATCCATAATTAAAAACTAAGCACCGATATAGTAAAAATCAAAGAGATTATTTCCCATAATCACATCGAAAATTATCTTTCTTTTAGTAGGATTAATTAATTAATTAATAATAACTAATAAGAATATTTCAATGGAATTCTAACTATTCTCACAACCTCAATTGAGTGTTGAGAAATTTAAATAGTTTGTAAATAATTGAAACCATTATTTTTTAGTTTTGAATTCCCAAAATAGAATTCAAAATGCAATAACATTGCAATCATAAATATTCTAATAAATGAATGGAAAATAAAGTTGAATATTTCACTTGATATCTCCCAATTTTAGGCCACTATAGGTTTATCCAGACATGGGTACACATAAACTTCTATCCTTTTTGTCATTACCACTTTTGTTTTCATTTATTCTTTGAGTGTCTAAAAAGATTATTAATTATTACATAGGAAAATAATTAAATATCTCATAAGTAACAATAAATTTATCCACTAATAATGAATATTAAGTACTTATTTAAAATATAGGATTTATATATTTATAAAAAATATGTTTAGAAACAAAAATATACATAATTATATATTTACACTCATATTATGATACTTTGTTTACATATCAATGTATATATACATTATATTAATACCTTATGTGTGTTTATTTATGTTTTTTTACAAAATTAATATTGTTGAACCAAATAGGATGGATATGAATTGAAAATGTATAGATGTTAATAATATGAAAAATCAGTATGAGAATGGGGCTAAAGAGTTAATAAAGTTTGCAATAGATCATGCTTACAACCCTTCTCAGATCCTTTGTCTATGTTTACATTGTTTTTATTCAAGAAAAATTTATCCATAATATTTATAAGAACATTTAATTTGTATTGGAAGAGATCAAATATTTAAAATTTGGACTAAAAATGGGGAAAAACTAAATTTACATACTAACTGGGATGATACTATGATTTATGGATCATTTTATATGAATAATACTGTAAATGATGATGAATATCGTATGGAATAAATTACAATTGAAATCGAATATGACCTTTTTGATTATATAAAGTTTTTTAAGAAGTTAAATAATTTTACAAAGAGACCATTGTATACTTTTTTTACTAAATATAAAACATTTTTAGTTGTATTGAAGTTATATAATTTTAAATCTCATAGTAGATGGAGTAGCACCAACCTTATAGAACTACTTGGTCTATTTAATGATATTACACTAGAATAAAATGAGTTACTTTATCAAACATATAACACTAAAATAATTCCATTTTTAGTGGGTATGATCTATAAAAAATACATTACTTTCTAAATGATTATATATTGTTTCATAAGGACCCTGAATCACTTAGAAAATTCCCTTATCATGGCATATATCAATACAAAAAAATAACCACACCCTTATAAATTTGTATGGTACTTTCCTATCATTACAAGGTTTATATTACTATATGGATGTCTGAAAACCTATAAAAAATTAACATGGAAAATAGATAAAATAATTGAATATGGGAAACTACATCACCCAATAGACTCTCCTTAGTGGAATAAAATTGTTTATGAGTATCCTAAATTTGAAAATGATCCTAGAATACGTCATCTTTCATTCTCTATGGATGAAATAAATCATTTTTATTTAAAAATTAGTACTCATAGTACATGGATAGTTATGTTGGTAAATTATAACTCTCCAACATGGTTTTTGAAGAAGAAAGAAATAAATTATATCCTCTACTTATATCTGGACTAAAACTTCCTAGTAATGATATTGATGTCTATTTGGATCCATTGATCAAAGATTCAAAATTGATGTGAGATTCTGGTGTTACATTGTATGATA
Organism: Viscum album; assembly: GCA_963277665.1. Lineage (NCBI taxonomy): Eukaryota > Viridiplantae > Streptophyta > Magnoliopsida > Santalales > Viscaceae > Viscum > Viscum album. Next base: position 1,144,356,023 of record OY728121.1, on the reverse strand, counting down.
CTCATAAAATTGAAAAGTTCATATTGACATCCACATTGTATAGGATGATAAATGAATTTCCTTCTTATGAAAATTTTTCAAGATATAACATTAAAACAATACCAGGGTGTTCCATTTTAAAGATGGTACACACTCAGTTATATTAAAACATTATTCGAAGACTGTATTTTTAGTGCAACACAAATATTTTACCCTGATTACATAAATACCAATCTAGGATGACATCATTTGATGGAAATACAAAACAATGTATAGCACCATCTCTACTATTGAGTGATCAGATATTTGAGAACGTAAAATATATTGACACTGTTTTCTGCATACCTTTATTGAAAAACATTATGAAATCAAATTGGAAAATGAGACCGATTTTCCTAGAATTACCATACAAGAATTGTTTGTATGTTTTAAATTTTCTTGTGTTCATATACATAGGAATAAATTTATGTGATATTTTTATTATCACATTACTAAATGTACTTGAAAAAAAATAAAAGATGGAATTAAGGCTAGGTTGGACATGATTTTCATGGGGATAAGGGATGAGTTGGAATTGGTGAATGGTGAAAGAAAATTTTTATTCCTCCATCATCTTAAACTCTATCTAGAAAATATATATTTCAATTTTGAAACTTCCTTTGTGGTGTGAAAGTTCCCTAGGGGTTGTCACAAAATATCAATAATATCATGTTAATGACTAATTTGTTGTTATAGGGTCTAAAATCACATGTCTATCATGTTTTGATATAATATTTAATACATGTAGTTTTACATTACATTCTTCCTAAGAATGTGTGATATACATCAACCAAAATATGATAATTTTTCAAATTCATATGCAATAATGTTATAGACTCAGTGAAGTTTCCAATCCTGAATTTGGAAATTTCAATCATATTATGTGAATTATAGATATACTTTCCACTATCATTCTCTGATATAATGGTCCACCTGATGGTTCTCTTAGTTAAATATATTCAACTATATGGTCCTGTACATTCTATATGGATGTAACCCATTGAACAATATATGATGATTTTGAAATGGTATGTTAAGAACTTAATTCTTTTAGAATATCGTATTGCAGAGTAATATACTAATTAAGAAGCTATAGAATTCTGTACTAATTACTTATCAGATGTTGATATCATTGGCCTACCAAAATATCATCACAGTGGATTAATTATGGGATAAGATATTTTCGGAAGAGATGTTGTTAAAATTGGAATTATAGAGAGAGTGTAAGATCACCTTTACATTTTACATAATAGTGCATAGGTTACACCATAAGTTTAATCCAAAAAAGTAATTATTAAACATTTAAATCCACTAAGGGTTGAAAGATGGATATTAAATATACATTATCAATAGTTTATAGGATGGTTGGAGGATCATATTTATAAGGATTTATCTGAAAATCCAAATTCAATTGTCAAAAAACTTTGATGGCTATCCAGAGGACCAAATATAAATGTATTATCTTACAAAAGTTATATAATTAACTATTATAAATTCTATATAAAGGAAAATGTTGAATGTAGTATGATGAAAAATAGTGGAATTATAATTGTGGTATAAGTAATACACGTATCTGGTTCCAAGGATATAAATCTAATTTATGTGAGTATATCATACCTCTTTATCATTGAAAAAATTTACGAGTTAGATTATACAATATTTCATGTTTTGATTTTACTTTAAAAATGGTTTAAAAATATAAGTGTTGTTAAAGATGGTGAATTGGGAATCATGAAGGTGAATTTCTATAAGGAAGGGTATAAGTATGAACCATTTATAATGTAATCGCAAGTAGTGTGATTATTTTTTTGTCCCAAATCTAACAGATAGGAATTGGTTAATTGATCCGTTGGAGACTAAAATGACTGTTGGGTCATATGAAAATTTAACTAAAGATACCCCTTTCATTGGGATATGATAATCATTTCATAGTGATCCCAATGTAGATAGTGTCTCATACCATATTTGGGACCACAAGGATGTGATTCGAATACTCAATAGAGGATCTAAAACCCTTTAACCTTTAATGGAAAAAATATATTTCAATAAACAAGTTAATTTTTTTTAATATACTATGATTTATATCAAAATATTATGTGTAATCTACTACATTAAGGTAATATAAATTATATGCTTAACTTCTCATATAGATAATGACTTCTCCAAACAATGGTGTTACCAATCCCAAGTAAGAACATACCATCAATGATGAAAATGAGGAATTTTTTAGAGATCAACAACATATGGTTGAAAAAAGAGTGGTGTAGTATCATTGTGTTAACTAAATTTATCAAGGTAGGAAGCATAGGTATAAAATTTGAGGTTGGATGGAATAAACATATCCAACCTGTTTTCCCCAGCAAGTTAATTTTCATTAGTTACATTGGGGTCACAACTTGAATGCATGTGCTAATTGATATAGATACATGGAAAAATTTCATGGATGCATTGAATACAACCATTTGGGAATATTCTAGGGTAATTTTATTTTATAATTTCTCCATTTTTCTGAAAATTTATTTAATGAAACATTGATTTTCTTTTCATTATACTTTGTAGAGTTCATTTATTTTAGATTATTTCGAAAAATAAAATTACATTAATGGTCACTAGAAAAGCTCATAGAGCCTTTTAGACACCTTTAACAAAGCAAAAACTTAGAGATATTAAAGGGAAAGAAAACCCCTACCCACCATATTTATATGGATATATTATAAAACAAGAAATGTGGAAATATTTCATTAGTTACTAGGATGAGGAATCATTTCAGGTGCATTATAATTGATAATATTTTATTTGACATTATTTATTTATTCCATTTAGATTCAAAATTTTTAATTTATGAAAAGAATGAGTGTTTAAAATAATAAGCATGCATCAAACTAATGTACTCATACTATAAATAAAGGACGGGGTACCATTCACTTTAAAATAAAAGGGTGTGTATTTTAAATCCATAGTAAAATTTTAATGTGATATGAAAAAACATATGTTCTTTTTTTATTTATAGATCGATTCATCAGAATCCAAATCCACTTCCATCCCAAGTCATGACCTATAGAAGGGGGATCATATAAATGAAGAGGGATAACTATTAAATAGAAACACATAAGCAATATGGGAATCATGTATAAGTATGATATAATAGTAATTTGTTATGCTTTATAATAATATTACATAAAAATATATATTTATGTTCATATGTTTTTTATCTAGTTTTAAAACAAGAATCATCATCAATTATACCTATAGAAGAACTCATTTAGTAGCTCTGATGTGACCAAAATAATATGGTTGTGTTATAGGTGTATGATTTATAGTGTAACCTATAACATATTTTGAGAAAACAAAGCTACCAGAAGATACATATGAGATGAAGAAATATATAAAGATGAAAATAGATACATTAAAAGATATTATTTTGTGGCTAGGTTTGGGGGGTTGTTATATGTGAATGGTTCAAAGAGAAAAAATAATAGAACAATTATCAGTATATGAAGAACCATATGACCCTAATAGATTTGAGGCTATCCATTCCCCTCAACTTCTTGACTCACCCTAGGTAATAAATTTTTCCATAACTCTTTCTGCTAAATGTGAATCATGAAACTACATATAACTTTATATTATTAAAATTATGTAGAGTGAAATTATATGTGATTTATATTTATCATCACCCACCCATCACCTTGTTGTGAGGGGTATGATATAAAAAATCAAATGAGACATGATTCATAATAAAAAAATCTAAAAATATCATATGAAAGTGGGTATTGAAATATCTCATGATCCAAATATATATTTTCCTATTCCCATTGATGGGATGAATGTCACCATGGTTGATAATACCTTTGGAATTTTCATAGGATGACTATTTTAATCTTATAAAGACACATGGAGATAATGAGGTATTCCCTTTACATTTTTTTAAATGAAAATTATTTAATATTTGATGAAAAGAGGTTTGAAATAAGGTATGGTATTATAGATAGAAAAAAAGGAAATTTAAGTTCGGATCAAGACAATCCTTTGGATAAAACAATAAATCAAACGGACCTTCCAAGAGTACCTTCACCCCACCAATTCCACTACCACATATATTAGCATTGTAAGTTCATGTGGATAAAACATTAAAAGATGCAAATTTTTCCTATATTGAAAAACAAGAAGAAATATTTGGAGAGGCCATTACATATGTGATTAGTCTCGAGAGTATAAATAAAATTATCAAGTTTGAAAGATTGAGAGTCTCAGTTTTGAATGCATACATGAGGCACACTTTCATATTTTGGTTTCCAAAAAATTTATCCACTTTTATCATTACAATTAATAAATATTCATATTTTCTATAGGCATATATATTACTAATATATAATGAGAAATCCTAGAGAATAAAAATTTGGACTCAATAATCCTGTTATCATTTCAACACCATAATTTAATTTTAATATATAATAAATTGATAAAAAATGAACTAATCAGGGAATTTTAAAAGAAAATAATGGACTACTGACTATTCTGGATTCCTATAATACATGGGTAAGAATATATAATCTAATCATATAAAATATATTTTTATTTCTTTCATTAATTATTTGTTTTTATTTTTAGGTATAACTGGATGCACATCACACTCAATTTGGAAACATCAATTTTTTTTGAGATCCAAAGCATGGATTTATAACAAATAGACAACACATGATATCCAATATGAATTAGTAATGCACTAAAATAAAAAATTTATAGATACACATCAATTTATATGTTTTGTTCAATTTTTAATAAGAATTTTGTTATGATAGGGTGATATATAAATATCATATAAATCATGATATGTGGTCGGTGAATTAACACAAGAAGCCTATGAATTTCTTCAAATAGAGATAGATTAATGTATATATAGTGATATTTACCTATCAAAACATATTCTAAAATAATTTAATTATTTTGGTCAGTGTTTTTACAGTGGAGGAATGAAAATAATGATAACAATTGTGCATATTACGTTTTCAAATTTATGAAATATATCATATACCATAAAAGAACTAGCATCTATGAACATGTATTTCCAAAGGTAATTACAATTTCATTTAAAATATGTTTTAATCGTTTATTTTTCTATATTTTCTCAATGATACTAGTACTTTAAATAATATATATACTAAAATAAAAAAATAAATTTGTTTAGAGATGAGTGGTCATAGTACATGGGGTCGTAATGTTGTATAACATCAAGTTGAAGTGATTCCTGTTATGTTTGTGAATACAACGACCCATATTTTTAATAAAGGTACATATCATTAGTTTTTCATTTTGAATAAATTAAATGGCCCTAATAATGAGTCTTAATCAGATTGATAAGGTCATGAGAGCATCCAAGGCTTGTGTGGAGCTCAGAGTTCTTGAAAATGGGAAAAGTGACTAGGCCGCACGATTTGTCTAAAATGTGAAACCCAGGGTGCATGCCCATGCAGTTGCAGATAGGGGCACTTGAAGGCCTTATAGTCTATGACCCCAAGGTAGGTGGTGAATTCATTTTACATTTGAATTTTGGCTGTTTCATAATTATTATATTGTTCCATATGTTGACCTTTTCAAATCATCATTAATATGTTGATTACCTCATTTATAATTGATCCTTGCATCTAGATATATTTTAATTGAATCTTTTTTAGGGGTTTAAACATCACACATACCCTATATGGACACCCATAGTTGAACCATCTTGAAATTGTTCATTTTGGCCAAATGGTATAAAATGATTGAACCCCAATTGGATATTGGATTGTATTTTAAAAGAAACATCCTTTGAATCATGTGTAAATAATTGAACCTAAGACACCCCATAGGTGTTTGGTCCTCTTATAACTAGAATTTCCCAAATGGGAAATTTAGTTGTTTCATGGCACTTTACTTGACAAATATACCTTATAATTGAATTTTCAATGTTTATGAAAATTGAATGGTTTGGTTTTTATAGGATGGATAATGTAAGATGATTACTTCCTTTTTTAATGAATTGGTTTTAAATGGAATGGTTTCAAGGGATGTCATGGCCTTTCCCTTGATCATATTTTAAAAAATGCACCATATGAAATGAATTTCTTAGTTGTAAATAGAATTGATTAATGGATGGTGAACCCATGCCTTTGTTCATGAATTTTGTAAATGTTAAATGTTAAATGGGAGGTAATTACTATAACACCCCAGGTAAATAAAGAATATGACATTTTCAAATTTATCCATATTTTTGAATAAAATATTAATATTACTTTAAAGGGAATGCTATGCTCGAGGGCGTACCCAATACGCAACAACGAGTTTCTTTGAAATCTTACATTGCATTATAATAATAAAATAATATTATTTTAAAAGGTAGTTAATTCCTAGAAGTTTTAATGGAGGGAATTAATGGAACTAACTACAAAATTATTATATATGTTTGTCAAATATTTTTACTTTTATCCAATAAATGTTGGAGGCTTAAAATGCAAATGAATCCAATTTTAAGCATAAATCTTATACTATTCTTTAAAAGGTCGATTAACCACCTTTTGCTGGAGAACCCTTTTTAAATATACTTTTGAAAATTTTATATGTTGTATTTGAAAAAATAAAATCCTTCTTTAGAATCTGGACATCAAAATTTACTTTGTGTAAAATTTTGTTATTTTTCCGATAAAGATCATTTTTATTGAAAATGTTGCATTTTAATTCAAAACCTCATTTTAATATGATTTATTTATATGGATAGATTATATTTTTAATTTAGATTAAAGTGTATTTAGAATATATTTTTACCATTTAATCTAATGGTGGTCATTGGAATTAATTTCACTTTGAAATTGGACTTAAACTAGTGTCAATCTTTTAATAGATATTGTTTCTTAAAAACACGCTATTTGTTTTGACAGCGGGAATTAATTATTAAATTAATTAATGCAACATATATGTTTTGAATTTTTTAAAATAGACATCATTTTTGTATTCAGAATATCAAATATATCATAGGGTGAATTTTTGGTATTTTTCTGAAAAACTTCAATTTTTGATGAATAGTGAAACCACTAAGTGGTAGTTTAAAAACTGATTTTTCGTTTAAATGAAACTTTACCACTTCTGTGATTTGAATTTAAAAAATCCGACATAAATGGTTGTCATTAATATGTAAAATGTGATTCAATGAGATTAAAATAATTTTTTGGTGAATAGTAACTTTTAAGTTTTTAATCGCGATTAGAGGTAATTACTGTAATTTAAGGTAAAAATAATGTTTTAATAATATGAAATGACCTATAAACATGTCCTAACCTCATTGGATGTGTCATGGCCGACCAAGAAAATCCATGGGTAAACTTGGGGACCCCATGGATCCACTTTGGTAGGAAAATGACATAAATAACTTTTTATTTAAAGTTAAAATAAAATGTCACAAGCCTGGGTTGTTTTACTAAAACAATTTTTTAATGGGGTTATACAAGTCATATTTTTGACTATAAATATTAATTAGAAAGATAAAAAGATTTACTACATCATGATATTTTTTTTATAATTTTTAGACATTAAATAAATTAAATTATTTATGACATCATGATGATATAGTGATTACCTCATTAATAAAGGATTAAAATAAAATAAAAATATAATGTTAAAAATATAACTTACACTTGTCAAAGACCTATTGGATGAGTATATTTATAACCCTTACCACCTTATCCTCTAAATACATCAATGTGGGACCTTTAAAATACGAAAATCATTTGAAAATAAAGTAACATTTTGTAACTTTCCAAGAGTGCCCCTCATCTCCTCTTATAAAAGGCCCCCACCTCTACCACCTTACCCACACCTCTCAAGCCTTTGGATCGGCCAACCCCTGATCATTTTGTCTCTCCAAATCCCTCTATTACTCCTATAAGCCTCACTTTGGTGAGAAGTCTTCCCAATGAAGCCTTTGAGCTCAAATCAAAGAGAGATACCCGATTTTAAGGTAATGTCTTCACTTGTGTTCTTTTGTTTTATTTTGCTTCTCAAACCACCTAAAATCTTTTTATTAATTTCTTTTGTAAAAACTCCAGTATCTTCAATATACTAGGATGTTTTTATAAGAAGTATTTGAGCTACACTTACACACACCTAAATCTAATGGTTAAAGAACATACTCTTTCGTTGGATGGTGAATTTCTGCCTCACGAAACGATGATTGTTCAATATTCTTTTAACACCCTAAAAGGTGGTAATTAAGATGTCACTATATTTATATATGATATATAATATGTTTATGTTTTACTTAAGCTTCTGTATTTTTCATTTATGTCATACCTTTATGGTTTCCATTAGAGTTAAACGCGATATCTTCATTTTAGGAAGTGCGGACTACCGCCCCCTCAAAGTGATTTGATTCGTAAATACCATATGTGGTATGTATAAAGGATAGATTTAATCATATTATATATGATACCACACTGTAATTATAATACTATTATGTATCATTATGTTTTAATTCCATTAAATAAGAAATTGAAATGGAAATAGCATTCATGCGTATGTACGACTTACCGTCTCCATGAATGGTGCATTTCATTTCTTACCTCTAAATGTTATGTAATATTATAAATGCATGTATATAATGGATATATATTATATATATGATATATACATAATGAATATAATTCTGGATATAATATATATTTTACCACATGAACAACTTGTAATTATAAAGAGTTTATTTTTGACTGAAGTATCAATGATCTACAAAACAACCATTATTAACTTAAATAATTACATAGTGTTCATAGCATAGTAGTAAGTGATATAAAAGGAATAATGAACTTGAAAAAGGTTCTTAAGAAAGTATAAATTAACTCAAGTTTATTATTCAGGAGGTTAAAGAATGATCAAGTCAAGTCGGACCTGAGGTAAGGGATCTTACCCCTCTCTTTCTTTTTTAAGTACACTCTTTTATGTCATTCCTTTTAAGCTCATATTTCTTATGATTGGGATGTTATTTTATATTACTCTTACTGTACTTTTTATGTTAATATGATGAGAGACCCTATTTTCTCTCATCAATCCATTTTGGAAGTTTTAATTGGCGTCGTTAGGCTATCGAAATTTCATAAGGGGCTTTTTATCTCACTTTGTGTTTTCGTGAGATTCATGCTACATTTACCATTATTTCCTTTTGAGTGGTGTATTTACTGGCCATTATTATACTCTTTGTGTAACATAATTTCATTTATGAGTATTTACATCAATGTTTTATAGTCTTTCTTTCATGGGGTGTACGTTTCGAAAGTTACCCAAATCGGTAAGGGAACCTTTCACCCTCCTGTTTTTAAAAGGCTTATTTTGTTATGTCTTTTAATTTTCATCTTATTATGTGGGTATATGTTCTTATATATCCTTATTTCCGTAAATTTTATGTCCAAGTGATGAGAGACCCTTTATCTCTCTCATCAACTCTTTTTCTAAAATTTGATGTGACGCCGTTAGGCTGTCAAGGGTACTTCTTAACCCAATTTCGATTTCTTTGGGTTCAACATGTAGTTATTGAATATTTCATCCTTTGAATATGTGTGAAAGAAATTTTATTATTTTACACTTAATATCCACTTATATTGGGTGTATTTATATTTTTCACACATAATTATGAGATTGATTTATCCTTAATTTAAGGGTACTATCTTTATAATGGATTTCATCTCAATTTACATTTCCATTGAGACTTCATTGTTGTTATGAACCAATTCACTCTTATATGGTGTATATACTATACTTTGGAATATTATATCATGAATAACTTTATTCTCATGATATTATAATGTTTTGATTAAATGTTATTCCTTAATTATTGTATTCAAGTGTCTCTCATTTTGTTAAAAACCCTTTAACTAAAATATCATTTTAAATGTTTTAATGATTTATTATTATAAATATTTCTCATTAATATCCATGTTTTCAAAATGGGTTTAAGGATTTATTTATATGGATATTAATGGTTTGAAATGTTAAAATCTTCAATGTGGTATGGGACACTTTGATTTAAAAATCTCTTTATTAAAATTTTTAAATGGTTTTGAAAATGGTTTTTAGAATGGATTCATTATTTCAATATATTAAAATGTTATATTGTTATTGCAATGTGGTAATGTTATATTTCCTTTATGCTTATGTTATGTGCTATGATTATGTTATGGTTCTTGGGAATTGTTATGAAGACGGGTGAATCCGTGATAAACTAAGGGTGGGTGAGCCCGATATAGCTCTCTAATGCATTGGGTAACGCGAAGGAGTTAAATGTTAAGGTTTCTCTGAAGAGATTTATGGAATATACTATGATGGGTATTCCAAACGTAACCAAGAGGGTTACTCCCTACGTAAGAATGTTATGAATGCCTCAAGTTACCTTCATGTCTTATGATTTCTATGATTTATTCATGATTTTATGAGGTATTTTAAAGTGATTATGTTTTATGGGTAAAGTATGATTTCATTCTTATGTATATATGTACTCATGTTTCCTTTCAATAATTTTTATAACCCTTACTGAGATTTTTATTCTCATCCCAAGTTTTTGAAATGTTTTTCATAGGTCTAGAGAATGGTACATGATATGATGATAGTGTCAAGGAAGTGTCAAGAAAGAATCCATGTTTTATTTTAAATATGTTTTCGTTGATGGAAAAAATGAATACTATCTTTTATGTAACCAATTTGTTTAAATGTGGAATGTAATGAACGTTTTATGATCTAATTCTCTAAAACTCTAAACCTGAAAAGATCCTCAACGTGTAATCTTGTAATAACTCAAGATTAAGTAAGGTTTAAGGCTGGGGCCTTATAGTTGGTATCAGAGGTCGGTTTAGATAACTTTAGAGGTTAGAGTGTTGTTTAAGAAAAAGTGAAAAGTTGTGTATAACCATAGTGGTTAGTATATTAGATGGAGTCATCATTTTGTTTGAAAGTTAGAATGAGTTTGAGATAACTTGGATAAGTATATCTTGGTGTTTATCTTACTCTTTTTTATTTGATGATTTTACTGATATACTCACACTGACCTTTTTGGTTTTAGTAAATGGCTGGATCTAGCAGGCACCAAAGTAACAGTGGACTTGAAGAAAACTGTGACGGTTTTATGAAAGAACAACTGAATGATATGGGAGCTGCAATGAGAACTCTTGTGGTTATCCTCAACCAACTATCTGGAGTCATGATTGACCACCCGAACCTTAGTGATTTTTATAAGGCATCGTATATGTGAGAAACAAATCCCTACGAAAGTTCTGGTAATAATCATAAAGGTAAGTATGTTAAAAAACCTATGTGTCAAATATGTGGAAAGAAACACATAGGAAAATGTTTCAAAGGGATATAAAGACACTATAGATGTGGGAATTAAGGTCATAAATCAAGAACCTACCATGGAAAAATGAAGCATCTAGTTGACTCTAGGAAAGGGAAAGAAGTTCTTTCTGAAGGATCAATTGAATGTTTTAAATGTGGTGTGCATGGTCATTATACAAACACATGTCCTACGAAGAAGTTTCGGGAATGGGGTCACCAAGATCATACAAATATTCATTTACCAATACCTAATTCCATTCTGATTGAGGATGAAGAAAATGACAATGAAGAATGAAAGGTATGGATTATTTCTTAACATATGTTTTCCTATTATTAGAATCTTAGGATATGATTCATGATTTTGTGTGTAGGAAAGAAGTATTTCAGAATAAGTTGAAAAGGAATGGCTAATGGTTCATGAAGAATGTTTAATGAGTAAGAAGTCATCATATAAGGGATTCAAGAGTTATGGTAGATTTTAGGATGGTGAAATTCTTAGATGTATTAAGTCTCTTTTGATGATGGGGTTACATTAGAAGACTTTTTATAGTAACCCTGATGTTTGATATATGAAAATTTTATTCAAGGAATAATTATACTTTCTTTTGTGGATATAGTTATAAAAAAACCATTTGGGTTTATACGATCCTTGAATTTGAGGCAATTACTGGTTAATACATTTTGGGTTGCAAAATGGAAGTTATCAGATAACCTTTGTGGTTAAAATATGTTATGGTTATTTTTGATGAATTTATCTCTTTTTGAGGAATTTTATAAAATTATATAGTTTTTGAAAAGGGACAACACACAGACCCCGTGACAACCCGTCGCATCAGACGAAGCTGCGGGAATCGAACCCACAACCAAAGTGAAACTTGTATTTATCGCCTATCAATGGACTACGTGAAGTCCCTGGTTAGTTGGAATGATTCTTTTTAGTTAGATGATTTTATGAATTAAGAGTAAGTTGATTTTTGGTTATCAATGGAAATGATTAGCCTATCATGGAGGATATGTGATTAGGTTAATTACTTTTCAGTATGAGACTGTAAGAGTAACTGATGTAATTTTGGAGAAAAATGTTAAAATTTATCTTAGGAGACTATGTGATTAAATCCTTCAGAGAATTGGGTTTCAATCTTAGTTTAGTTTACTTTGTAGAATTTTATGGATAGATGTTTATTGAATGGTATTTGTTGAACTTTGGGTTTTGTTCTACAAATTTTGGAGATTAAGAATAGATTTTTTTTATAAAGGATTATCCTTTTTGGGTATTACCTGATCTCATACTAACCTTTTTGGTTTTAGTTTTGGTTAAGGTCTAAAGACATGGGAAGTATATAGTTCTCTTTTGTGGATTAGGTGATTCTCTAGAAGTTGATTATAGCTCTCTTAATGTGAATAAGCCATCCTAAATACTCGTCTTTTGGAGAAAATATGAGTTTGTGTAAGAAATATAGTAAAAGTTGAAATTCAACATGACAATTAAGTATGAGTCTTTATGTTTTAGTTAAGCTCATAAATAACTTCCTCAATGAAAAGTAACTTAAAACAAATTTTTTTTTCTGTTAATATTTCCTACTGGGGAATCAAATACCATTTAACCCATCACAAGTTTGTGATTTTCTTGTTGTTAACTTTCTCCTAGACATGTTTAATATCACTCTCCATCAAAACATGACCCTTTGTTTTGTCCTCCATATCCATATTTTCATACTTGGAATCCTAGTATGGGTTAACTCGGGTGACATTTGTACTTCTCTCCCATTCTTTTAAAGTGATAGTTTTATTGACTCTTGTTCCAATGTGGGATTTTCAATAAAGCTCCCAAGCCCAATTTTAAAATTGCGAGGATGCAATTCCCAAAAGGGGGGAAGGATGTAACACCCCAGGTAAATAAAGAATATGTCATTTTCATATTTATCCATATTTTTGAATAAAATATTAATATTAATTTAAAGGGAATTCTATGCTCGAGGGCGTTCCCAATACACAACAATGAGTTTCATTGAAATCTTACGTTGCACTCTAATAATAAAATAATATTATTTTAAAAGGTAGTTAATGCCTAGCCGTTTTAATGGCGGGAATGAATGGAACTAACTACAAAATGATTATATATGTTTGTCAAATATTTTTACTTTTATCCAATAAATGTTAGAGGCTTAAAATGCAAATGAATCCAATTTTAAGCATAAATATTCTAATATTCTTTAAAAGGTCGATTAACCGCCTTTTGATGGAGAACCCTTTTTAAATATAATTTTTACAATTTTATATGTTGTATTTGACAAAATAAAATCCTTCTTTAGAATCTGGACATCAAAATTTACTTTGTGTAAAATTTTGTTATTTTTCCGATAAAGATCATTTTTATTGAAAATGTTGCATTTTAATTCAAAACCTCCTTTTAATCTGATTTATTTATATGGATAGATTATATTTTTAATTTATATTAAAGTTTATTTAGAATATATTTTTACCATTTAATCTAATGGTGATCATTGGAATTAATTTCACTTTGAAATTGGACTTAAACTAGTGTCAATATTTTAATAGATATTGTTTCTTAAAAACATGCTATTTGTTTTGACAGCGGGAATTAATTATTAAATTAATTAATGCAACATATATGTTTTGAATTTTTTAAAATAGACATCATTTTTTTATTCAGAATATAAAATATAGCTTAGGGTGAATTTTTGGTATTTTTCTGAAAAACTTCAATTTTTGATGAATAGTGAAACCACTAAGTGGTAGTTTAAAAACTGATTTTTCGTTTAAATGAAACTTTACCACTTCTGTGATTTGAATTTCAAAAATCTGACATATATGGTTGTCATTAGGATGTAAAATGTGGTTCAATGGGATTAAAATAATTTTTTGGTGAATAGTAACTTTTAAGTTTTTAATCGCGATTAGAGGTAATTAGTGTAATTTAAGGTAAAAATAATGTTTTAATAATATTAAATGACCTAGAAACATGTCATAACCTCATTGTATGTGTCATGGAAGAACAATAAAATCCATGAGTCAACTTGGGGACCCCATGGAGCCACTTTAGTAGGAAAATGACATAAATAACTTTTTATTTAAAGTTAAAATAAAATGTCACAAACATGAGTTGTTTTACTAAAATAGTTTTTAATGGGGTTATACAAGTCATATTTTTGACTATAAATATTCATTATAAATATAAAAAGATTTCCTACATCATGATATTTTTTTTATAATTTTTAGACATTAAATAAAGTAAATTATTTATGACATCATGATGATGCAGCGATTACCTCATTAATAAAGGATTTAAATAAAATGAAAATATAATGTTAAAACTATAACATAAAATTGTCAAAGACTTATTGGATGAGTATATTACGAACCCTTACCACCTTATCCTCGAAATAAATCAATGTGGGACCTTTAAAATCCGAAACTCATTTGAAAATAAAGTAACATTTTGTAACTTTCCAAGAGTGCCCCTTCTCTCCTATTATAAAAGGCCCCCACCTCTACCACCTTACCCACACCTCTCAAGCCTTTGGCTCAGACAAAACCTACTCATTTTGTCTCTCCAAATCCCTCTATTACTCCTAGAATCCTCACTTTGGGAAGAAGTATTCCCAAGGAAGCCTTTGAGCTCAAATCAAAGAGAGATACCCGATTTTAAGGTAATGTCTTCACTTGTGTTCTTTTGTTTTATTTTGCTTCTCCAACCCCCTAAACTCTTTTTATTCATTTATTTTGTAACAACTAAAGTATCTTCAATATACTATTATGTTGTTATAATAAGTATTAGAGCTAAAATTACACACACCTACATCTAATGGTTAAAGAACATACTGTTTCTGTGGATGGTGAATTTCTGCCTCATGAAATGATGATTGTTCAATATTCTTTTAACACCCTCAAAGGTGGCCATTAATATGTCACTATATTTATATATGATATATAATATGTTTATTTTTTACTTAAGCTTCTGTATTTTTAATTTATGTTATACCTTTATGGTTTCCATTATGGTTAAACGCGATATCTTCATTTTAGGAAGTGCGGACTACCGCCCCCTCAAAGTGATTTGATTCGTTAATACCATATGTGGTACGTATAAAGGATAGATTTAATGATATTATATATGATACCATACTGGAATTATAATACTATTATGTATCATTATGTTTTAATTCCATTAAATAAGAAATAGAAATGGAAGTAGCGTTCATGCGTACGTACGACTTACCGTCTCCTTGAACGGTGCATTTCATTTCTTACCTCTAAATGTTATGTAATATTATAAATGCATGTATATAATGTATATATATGATATATATGATATGTACATAATGAATATAATTCTGTATATAATATATATTTTACCACATGAACAACTTGTAATTATAAAGAGTTTATTTTTGACTCAAGTAGAAATGATCTACAAAACAAACATTATTAACTTAAATAATTACATAGTGTTCATAGCATGGTATTAAGTGATATAAATGGAATAATTAACTTGAAAAAGGTTTTTAAGAAAGTATAAATTAACTCAAGTTTATTATTCAGGAGGTTAACGAACGATCGAGTCAAGTCGGACCCGAGGTAAGGGATCCTACCCCTCTCTTTCTTTTTAAGTACACTCTTTTATGTCATTCCTTTTAAGATCATATTTCTTATGATTGGGATGTTATTTGATATTAAAATTACTGTAATTTTTATGTTCATATGATGAGATACCATATTTTCTCTCATCAATCCATTTTGGAAGTTTTAATTGGCGCCGTTAGGCTGCTGAAATTTCGTAAGGGGATTTTTATCTCACTTTGTGTTTTCGTGAGATTCATGCTCCATTTTCCAATATTTTCTTTTGAGTGGTGTATGTACTGTCCATTATTCTACTCTTTGTGTAACATAATTTCGTTTATGAGTATTTACATCAATTTTGTATATTCTTTCTTTCATGTGGTGTACGTTTCGAACGTTACCCAAATCGGTAAGGGAACCTTTCACCCTCCTCTTTTTAAAAGACTTCTTTTGTTATGTCTTTTAATTTTAATATTATTATGTGGGGATATGTTATTATATATCCTTATTGCTGTAAATTTTATGTCCAAGTTATGAGATACCCTTTATCTCTCTCATCAACTCTTTTTCTAAAATTTGATGTGACGCCGTTAGGCTGTCAAAGGTACTTCTTAACCCAATATCGATTTCTTTGGGTTCAACATGTAGTTATTGAATATTTCATCCTTTGAATATGTGTGAATGAACTTTGATTATTTTAAACTTAATATCTACTTATATTGGGTGTATTTATATTTGTCACACATAATTATGAGATTGATTTATCCATAATTTAAGGATGCCATCTTTATAATGGATTTCATCTCAATTTACATTTCCATTGAGACTTCATTGTTTTTATGCACCAATTCACTATTATATGGTGTATATACTTTCCTTTGGAATATTATATCATGAATCCCTTTATTCTCATGATATTATAAAGTTTTGAATAAATTTTATTCCCCAATTATTGTATTCAAGTGTCTCTCATTTTGTTAAAAACCCTTTAACTAAAATATCGTTTTAAATGTTTTAATGATTTATTCTTATAAATATTTATAATTAATATCCATGTTTTCAAAATGGTTTTAAGGATTTATTTATATGGATATTAATGGTTTAAAATTTTAAAATCTTCAATGTGTTATGGGACACTTTGATTTAAAAATCTCTTTATTAAATGTTTTAAATGGTTTTGAAAATGGGTTTTAGAATGGATTAATTATTTCAATATATTAAAATGTTATATTGTTATTGCAATGTGGGAATGTTATCTTTACTTTATGATTAAGTTATGTGCTATGATTATGTTATGGTTCTTGGGCATTGTTATGAATATGGGTGGTTCCGTGATAAATTAAGGTTGGGTGAGCCCGATATAGCTCTCCAATGCATTGGGAAACACGAAGGAGTTAAACATTAAGGTTTCTCCGAAGAGATTTAGGGAATATAATGTTATGGGTATTCCAAACATAACCAAGAGGGTTACTCCCTACGTAAGAATGTTATGAATGCCTCAAGTTACCTTCATGTCTTATGATTTCTATGATTTATTCATGATTTTATGAGGTATGTTAAAGTGCTTATGTTTTATGGGTAAAGTATGATTTCATTATTATGTATATATGTACTCATGTTTCCTTTATATACTTTTTATAACCCCTACTGAGCTTTTTATGCTCATCCCACATTTTTGAAATGTTTTTCATAGGTCTAGAGAATGGTACATGATATGATGATAGTGTCAAGGAAGTGTCAAGAAAGAATCCATGTTTTATTTTAAATATGTTTCCGTTGATGGGAAAAATTAATACTATCTTTTATGTAACCACTTTGTTTAAATGTGGAATGTAATGCATGTTTTATTATCTAATTCTCTAAAAATCTAAACCTGAAGAGATCCTCAATGTGTAATCTTGTAATAACTCAATATTAAGTAAGGTTTATGGCTAGGGCCTTATAATTACCCATTCCACTTATACTTATTATAAGACTTTATAAGGGATGGGGATGATGGAAAGGGGGTGATGAGATGGAAGGGTAATCACACTTCCTTTCATAGGTGCCAAGTATGGTATATATCACCAATACTACTATATGGGAGATGGGATTTTGAGTTCCACATACCATCTCAGAGTGTTTCCATGTAACGAACACTCTCCATATCGAGTGTAGTAGTATGGTTATCTAAATATATATGGATTTAGAGAATTTACCCTATTTTTGGATCTTTTATGATCGTTAGACTGGTTATGAAAAAATGAGTTACATCCCATTCCATCCAGAAAAAGTATTCCAGGTATATGTCCATTAGGTGTTAGCACACACTTGTCTCATATAGGTGGATGAAATATATAACTTATACTACATAAATATATATATTAATAGTTGATAGATACTTTCTATCATTGGGATGAAGCAGTTAGAGCTGTGAGGTGTCTTTCCAGAACATGTGCATCCTGGTTATTTATTTATTCAACTTTTCTTAATTTCATACTTATACCTACACACTATTTAGTTACGAGCACCTACTCAGATTACATATAGACACCATTGGTGATGGACTAATTATAATCTTATCTCCCACCCTACTCTGACCTCCCTTAGCACCTGAGAAGATTATTTCTACAAGTAAAAATAATGGAAAGGTCCATTATATATATTGTTGACATGTGTTACTTAGCTGGAGATTAGGAGGAGAGGGTCAGGCTTAGGCTTGAGATGTTCATGGAGCTGATTTTGTCCTTTTGTTCTTTTTTACTATTGTATACCATGCTTGTATCTATATGATATTTTTTTATTACCATAATACCATGAATAATTGTATTAGACACTTCCATAGAGGATTTTTCTTATGTTATTTAGCTGTTGAGTTAAATGTTTTATTTCTTGTTTCTTATTTTTTTATTTCTTTATACTTCCACAATTACATGTTGATTATGTTTATTTTATATATCCTTTTACTAATTATTATTATTTTTTGTATCCACTATGTTACTCTTGCATGGGGGTATAGTCTCCCCACTGTACTACCCTTACACCCTTGCTACTAGTCGAAAGACTCTGGCGTAAGAGGAGACATGCTTGAGGCCATGTGGCTAACCAAGCCCGGGGCACAAGTCAAGTGGAATCTGAGTCCAGGATGTCACAAAGTGGTATCATAGTGGTTCCTTTCTTACTTTACTATTTGGAGACAATAAATTGGATATTGGGAAACTCTTTTAACTTGGTAATAATATGTTCTTGGGCATCATGAACCCATGTACGGGGTAAAAACATGTTACCTAAATTATCATTATTTTCCTGTTTATAACTATCATTATTGATATCATTTCACTATTGGGTGTTTCACATGTCTTGTGATGTTATTGATATTTATTTCATTGAAATTAGGATTTAATTACTTTGACCCGATGAGATTAGGGCTATATATTAGATCATGCATTATCATAAGCACAACATGAATAATATGCCATGAATTTTTCCATGCCACATTTATTTTCTGTGACCGTTTATTATTTCATATTTACTATGAATTGTTATATATATATATATATATATTAAATTATTCTTAAATATCTTGCAGGATCTAGAATGTGCTATGGTGTGAGTTAAGGGGGTGCCACATTTTTATTTATAAGGTCCACGGTCCCTTATGGATCATAAAATGGAATTCATTCAAGATAAAACATTCTAAATTACTTTAAATACTTGAAAAAGAAAAATTTAAATGAAAATGACATCTATGTGAATGCCCTATTTTGGTTCATAAGGTGTATGGGCCCTTATGGTTTGGAAAATGGTATATCATTGGATCTATCCATTTTAAAATGGTTTAAATGTTTAAATGAGAAAACATTCAAATGCATAATGACTTATTACTTAAAAAAGAATCTTGAACTTTCCTAACACAAAAAATTAGACCTGAACCTGACCTTAGTAGTGGGTATTGGGTGTTTCTTCATTCTTATGGCCCATTATGGTCTGATCTACCATCTAAACTTGGGTTTTGAAGCAGGAAGAGAGGCATGTTTATTCTTTTAGGATGGATTTACTCATGTAATTATTTCTTAAATTAAATATCCTAAATTTATTATATCTCTTCTGAGAATTTACTTTGTAATTGTAGCATTATTACACCATGACGTCCTCGAGCCTTGCACCCTAAAGGAGGTGATGATCATGTTCCTGAGGTGATGGGACATGAGCCACTAGTCACTGCACCTGTTGATCCACCTATGGCTACTCTTTCTATTCTAGATGTTGGTGCTGATGCCCCATTTAAGGAGGTTTTTCTGTGTATGATTTAGGGTATTCATGGCATAGTGCAACCTTCCCTGAGTATGGAGAGTTAACACACAAGTTTCAACAGTAGCATCCTCCCACATTTTCTAGGTATGTAGGGACACATGATATAGAGTCTTGGATCCGGTATATCTTTTCTATATGTGAGAATCTTGAGACACTTATAGAGTGAAGGGTTAATATAGCATCTTATCTTCTTTGGTATTCAGCTATGAGGTGGTGGGATGTCATCACCCAGGTAGAACAGAACAAGGACATGGTTTGGATGGATTTCGAGACAATTTCTATGATTACTTCTTTCCATATACTTTAAGGGCTTGCAGATCTAGAAAATTTATGAATCTACTGTAGGGGAGTATGTAAATTATGGAATACTCATCTATTTTCACAAATTAGTGTTTTTCCACTCTCCAGATACTAATGATCTTATAACTACCAGGCGATTTGAGGACGGGCTAGTTTATGCTATCCGGTCATAGGTCAATGTCTTTAGGATGATGACTATTTCTGAAATATTCAACCAAGGTCTAATTATATAGTGGAATATGATAGATTATAAAGGTGAAATCCATAGAGGTTCATCACCTAGAGCATCCAATGGTTATTCTAGGTGGAAGTGATGATTTGAGGTTGATCGTGTTGGTATCAGTAGTCAGGCTCCTCGCACATATATCTTTTTGGTTTGTCACAAGAGCAGGAAGATAGGGAATTCTAAGCCATAGTGTCTATGTGATCCATTTGAGTGTAGAGGATGTGGAAAGATGGTTCATCTCCATAGTTTCTATAGGTACTTTCTTCCAATTCCAAGTGAATTGGGATTTGCACCTACTCCTTGATCAGAAGTGGGATCAACAGGATGAAGACAATCAGGTAGTTGAAATACCACAAGTCGATTTGGATGAGGTGGTGGTAGAGGCAGAGGTAATCATACATATGATTCTCAGAACCAGTAGAGTGGGCCTACTCAGGGAAGTCTGTCTATAACTCAGGGACATAGTACATGCCAGTTACATATATTCTATCCTATGCTATAGGAGAAGAGAACTGAACCATCTATTGTATGAGGTACTATTCTATTTGACTCCACATTAGTATTTGATTTATTTAACACATAAATGTATTGATCATTTATATTTGAGACTATCATTGAAAGTCTAGGCCTCGACATCGAGTACTATCACGGTGTCATAATTCTAGATACACTATTTGGCATCTGTTCGGAGGGCGTTCACCACTATTATAATTTTCCTCATTAGGTAGGTAGTTATCTATTCATATAGAATCTGTACATCCTTAACATGTAAGGCATTGATGTAATCATCTTGATGGACTAATTAGTTCCCTACAGAGTCCTTATTGATTTTTATCATCAAAGGTTGATGTTTACATCACCATAGGGTGTTATGAACATTCATAAGGGAGAATTGGATGTTTAAGATTCACGATTAGGACCTAAGAAATAGAGGATGAGTAATGTGACATCGCAGGTCGCCAGTATTTACCTTAATGACCAGGGGTTGAAACCCGATATCTTTCCTCCAGTAGTGGAGAATTTCAGAGACGTATTTCCTGATGACTTATCTGGTCTACCTTCGATGCTAGAGGTAGAGTTTACTATTGATCTTGTGCTAGGAGCAGAACCTGCGACCATTCATCCTTATAGGATAACACCTAAGGAGATTATGAAGCTCAACAATCAATTGGAAAATATGGAGGCTAAAGGATTTATACGCCCCAAAACTTATTCATGGTGTTCAATAATCCTTTTCTATAGGAATGTAGAAGGTACCCTTATGATACGTGTGGATCACCATTGGTTAAATCATCTCACTATCAAGAAATGGTATCCACTTCCTATAATAGATAGCCTCTTTGATCAGCTCAAAGGAGAGATGGTGTTTTCAAAGATATATATGAGGCTGGGCTATAATCAGGTGCATTTCAGAACTTTAGATATGCCTCACACAAATTTCAAGAGAAATTATAGTCTCTACGAGTACCTGGATATTCCGTTTGGACTCACAAACGCACCTGTGATCTTCATGGATCTTATGAATTGGGTATTACACCCATATTTGGATTCATTGTTGGGTCTTAATTGATGATATATTAGTGTATTCAGGATCTATACAACACCATGAAATCCATCTTGATATTGTATTAAATACATTGAGAGAGAATTAGATCTATTCTAATCTTAATAAATCCCACTTCTAGACTAGTAAATTCCATTTACCGGGTCATATAATCTCAGATTCAGGAATTTCTTTAGACCTAAAGAAAGTGAGAGATTTAGTTTTTTTGGAGCATCCCAAGAATGTATTTGATATTCAGAGCTTCTTAGGGCTTACTTGATATTATAGTTTCTTCATATAGGATTTCTCATGCCCTAAAGTACCAATTAAGGGATTTTTAATTAAGGGTGTGAAATTCCTATAGTCAAAATCTTATAAAGCAGCATTTCAGGAGCTGAAGGGAAGACTGACATCAGTGCTGATACTGATTCAGATGGGGCTAGGAAGGGCCTACACTGTTTACTATGACACATAAGCCATCAGTCTTGGAGATGTTCCAATACAAGATGAGTGATCCATTGTGTATGGTTCTCATCAGTTCAGGAATCATTATAATAATTACCCAACGCACGACCTCGAGCTCACTGAAGTTGTTCATGCCTTGACCTATTGGGGACCATATCTATTGGTAGAGAATTTTGTAGTATTCAAATACCAAAAAATCCTCAAATACATCTTCACACTGTGGAATATAAAACTCAGGTAGCATAGATGGTTCATGTACCAGTAATTGTTTTATTTCAAGATTGCCAATACGCTTGGAAAGGGGGATTCAATAGCCGATGATCTAAGATAAAAAACTCATACATAGGTGGTTCATGAATCCAATGATGAATGGAGGCTTATTGTCTTATTCTTAGAGATTCACATTGATATTTAGGAGGACCACATTCATACTATCCTCTCATCCTTAATAGTAACTTCTACTATTCTAGAATGGGTAAGGTTGAGATATCTATTTAATATAGAAGGCCTTGTCTGACGAGAAATCATTTTAGACGATGATACATATTCTAGTTGGATAGTGTATAGGGATGATACTATATTGTTCCATGGGCCTGTGTGGGTACCAACAGACATCATAGAGGGGATGATGTGGGATTTCCACACCTCGACATGGGTGGTTCACCTTGATGTCACCCAAATGTATTAAGATCTAAGATGCCAATTCTGGTGGCCTAGTATGAAATGAGAGATCACTGGCTTAATCTCTTGGTGTTACACCTATTAGAAGGTGAAGGTAGAACATCAACATCCAGTAGGGGTTCTACAACCGAAGTCAATTCCTGAGTGGAAATGGGATGATGTTTTGATGGATTTCGCGAGTGATCTACCTAGATCACCTCATGGTAATGACATAGTATGAATGGATTTTTTTGATCATCTAAAGAAGGTCTCAAACTTCCTATAAGTTCAAGAGACCTTGTTAGAAGACCTGGGAAGGTTGTACATCAGAGAGGTGTTACTTCTTCATGGAGATCCTCATTCTATCATTTTTGATAGAGACACTCATTTCACATCATGGTTCTGGAAGGGGCTGTAGAAGTACTTGGGTACGTAGGTACTTTTGAGAATGGCCTATCACCCATAGACTAATGGATAGATGGAGTGTATGCTTTATGTTCTATAGGACATGATCCATGTATGTGTCCTTGACTTCAGGGGTTCTTAGGAGAAACACATTCCTCTTGTGGAGTTTTCTTACAACAATATCTTTCAGGATACCATCGAGATGATTCCCTAAGAAGCCTTATATGGTAGACCTTTTCACTCAACTCTTTTATAGCTTGAGTTAGAAGAAATAGCTATACTTGGATCACATCTTATCCAGGAGACTATAGTGTAGGTCCAACTAATTAGGAAGTGTATATTGAAAAATCAGTCTAGATATAAATCACATTCTAATCAATGCAGAAAACCTCTTGAGTTTGAGGTTGGAGACTAGGTTTTCCTGTAAGTCTCACCCATGTTGGGGAATAGACATATTTCAAATTAGGTTAATCTCTTACCGAGGTTCATTGGACCCTTTGAGGTAGTGAAGAAGGTCAGACTAGTATCTTACCAGTTGAAACTTCCTTAGAGATACCGGTATATGCATGATTTATTTCATGTATCCTAGCTTCACTGATACTATCTAGAATCAACTCAAATATTTCTACCTGATGAGGTCGAATTGGATATAGATGCTTCCTTCAAGCAGTATCTAGTGAGTATTGTTGATTGGAGCATGAATACCCTCCAAGGAAGTTCTGTTCCTCTTGTATGGGAACTATGGCAGCACGAATGAGTGTAGGACAAGTCTTGGGAACATGCAGATGATATATGAGATCAATGTCTAGAACTATTTTCTAACAGTACTTATCTACCCCTAGAAGGCGAACTCAGGGATGAGTTTCTTTAAGGAGGGGAGGTTGTAATGACTCATATTTTAAATTAAGGTATATATCATTAGTTTTTCATTTTTAATACCTTAGATAGACCCAATTATGAGTCTTAATCAAGTTGTAGAGGTCACAAAATCATCCGTGGCTTGTTCAGAGCCTGAATTTATTGAAAATGGGCAAAGTTACTGGGTCGAATGGTTTTTCTAAACCATGCGACCTAGGGTGCATGCCCGTATGACTGCAGATAAGGGAACTTGTAGGCCTCCTAGTTTTTATGTAACCATGCAGGATTAGACACATGGCCATGCGGCCTACTGCAGTTTTGAGACTGTTTTTTAATGCATGGTTTGTGTAGGATTCACAAAATTTGCGTCTAAACTATGGGAAATGGTATTTTGTTGAAAAATTACCATTTCCCCCACTTAATGTTTTAAAATTTTACACTTTTTTATTCTACCTATAGTGGCTTAATCCTCATCTCTACTTCTCATGGGGTTTCAAATCCCTAAATCTTGGATCATCTAATTTTCTCACCTCCGACATCTGATATCAAATCCGTCAAAGGAATCAGGTGGATTAAGTTAAGGTCAAACTCACACATGATTCTTATCTCAATTAATCTTCAGATCTGTCATACTATTTATATACATGTTCATTTTACCTATTTTTAGGGAAAATTTCTTTTTCTTATATTTATTCCAACATGATTCAAATTTAAGGTCAGTATCAAGAGAGTAATATTATATGACCTTAAGGTAGGTGGTCATGCATTTTCCATCTCAGTTTTGGCTATTTCATAATTATTCTATTGTTACACATGCCACCATTTGTCGAGAATCCTTAATATGTAGATTCCTTCATGTATAATTGAACCTTACATATAGATATATGTGAATTAAATATTTTTTATAGGTTTAGACATTACGCATACCATATATGGACACCCATAGGTGTGCCATCTTAAAATTGGTCATTTTGACCAAATGGTCTAAAATGATTGAACTCTCAATTAGGTATTGGATTGTGTTTTAAAATAAATATCCTTTGACATATGTGTAAATAATTGAACCCAAGACACCCCATATGTGTTTGTACCTCTTACAATTTGAATTTCCCAAAAGGAAAATTGAGTTTTTACATGACGTTTTCCTTAACACTTATAGCTTATAATTTAATTTTCCATTTTTAGGAGAATTTAATGGTTCGGGTTGTATAGGATGGATAGTGTAATATGGTTACTTCAATTTTAATGAATTGGTTTTAAATGAAATGGTTTTAAGGGATGAAATTTCCTTATCCTTCCTCATGTTTTATAATGGGCACCATATGAAATGAATTTCTTAGTTGTAAATTAACATGATTAATGGATGGTGAACCCATGCCTTTGTTCATGAATTTTGTAGATGATAAATGTTAAATGGGATGCCTTTAATGACTTGAATATGGTTAAATGAAAACATGAGAGGTTTTACCTCATGTTTCATGTGGTATACTTAATCATGTATTGGTTTCTTTGTGAATGGTTTTGAGGACATGACATAAGAGGTAATGCCTTATGATCATCTTATTAAATGTGAACATGATTATGATATATAATTTGACTATATAATTGATTATGTATAGGAGTTAATTATAATTTCTAGTTATACTTATTATAAGACTTTATAAAGGTTGGGGATGATGGTAAGGGGGTAATGATCCAGAAGGGCAATCAAACTTTCTTTCGTCAGTGTCGAGTATGGTATATCACACTACTGCTACTATATGGTCGATGGGATTTTGAGTTCCATGTACCTTCTCAGAGTGTTTCCTTGGAGTTCACACTCACCATCCCGAGTGTAGTAGTATGACACTCTCACTCTATAGGGATGTAGGGCATGTACCCTATCATTGGAGATTTTAGGCTTGTTAGACTAGTTATGGAAAAGTGTGTTATGTACCATTCCATCCAGCACTAGTTTTCTAGGTATACGGCCATTTGGCATCGACACACAATTGGATCATATAGGTGGATGAAATATATAACTTATACTACATAAATATATATAGTAACAGTTCAGACAGATTTCTAGTTGTGGGATGAAGTAGGTAGAGCTGTCAGGTGTCTATCCGGAATCTATGTATCCTAGTTAATTATTTATTCATATTTTCTTTAATTTATTTCTTATACTTTTACATTGTTTATTTATGAGAACATACTCAGATTACATGTAGAAATCTTTGGTAGTGGCCTACTGAGATTTTTATCTCACACCCTACTCGGGCCACCCTTGGAACCTGAGAAGATTATATTGCTGTAGGTATGAATAAGGATAAGAGCCCTTCTATAGGTTGTTGACATGTGTTACATAGCTGGATCTTAGGAGTAGAGGATTAGGATTAGGCTTGAGATGCTTGGAGAGTTGTTTTTGTCCTTTTTTTTTTAATTTTTTACTACTGTATACCATGATTGTATTTTTATAGATCTTTTTATATTACTATAATTCCATGCATCATTGTATCAGACACTTAAATAGAGGATTTTTTATGATATTCAATTGTTTAGTTATATATTCCACTTATTATTTCTTATTCTGTTATTTTTTTTACGCTTCCACAGTTACATATTGATTCTCTATGTTTTATATATGCTTCTGCTACTATTTATTATTTGTTGTATCTGCTATGTTACTCTAATATGAGGGTATAGTCTCCCCACGGTACTACCCTTACACTCTCACATCTAGTTGGTAGCCTTTGGTGTACATGGATACTCACTTGAGGCCATGTGGCCAACCAGTCTCGGGGCACGAGTCAGGTTGCATCTGGGTCTAGGATATCACAGTGACCTAGCACTAACTAGGACCTTAGATATACATTTCAGATGTGAATAATTAGTTTTGTAATTCTTAGATATTATTTATTCTAAAATAAATTTATATAGTATTTAAAATATCTTGGTTATATTTTTATTATAATCCTTCATTTGGAATTTC
Source organism: Viscum album (assembly GCA_963277665.1). NCBI lineage: Eukaryota > Viridiplantae > Streptophyta > Magnoliopsida > Santalales > Viscaceae > Viscum > Viscum album. Next base: position 1,144,328,357 of record OY728121.1, on the reverse strand, counting down.
CATCCAAACACTTTTCCATATTTTATCCTCCTATTATTCCTATGGAATTTGAAACCCACAATAGATTTTATGCCCCTATTTAGTGAAGTTGTAGATTTAATAATCATCCCCCATATGTGGTTCCTCTGGTTGATGAAAATACTATGAATTATTTGATTAAGGGTGTTTTAACTTTAGTATCTCATTGTGGAAAACTATTTTAGGTCCTATATAAGAAAAAACACTAGCCAAAACCTTTATTTTCATTCCATAATAGGGTATATGGACATGATTATTATATAAGGAAGATCTGGGATCAGTAATAAAAGATCCTTGATAACAAGCCACAATTTTATGGAAAATAATTTTATTATATTCTAAACATTCAAATTCACCAACTTCATATACTGATTCAGTCCAAATTCAATTCAATATTTTACATAAATTTACTAAACATACATATCATGTTAATAATTTAATAATCCTATTTTTATTTTAATTATTATATGATTATAAAATGAATATTCTAATTCCCCAATGGATCTTTCATTTATTTTAAACTTTTCACTAATTTTATTTATTTGGGGGTTATGAAGACTTGCTAGAAACTGAAAAATATTTTGGCGATGACATTGAAAATCAAGAAATAACTGAGTTGTTTATCAAGGAGAGTTATCATAGAGGGAATATATTAGATAATAATTAGAGGTAAATAGGTCAAGGACCATTCTAACTAAAAATATGAAGACATCCTACCAATAGCTAGGATGCAGTTCAGCCCTAACAGTGTAACAATGTTTTCCTTTCAGTTGTTTCTCTTTATTTTATGCAAGGGTTGTGCCTTTAATTTATTGGTTTTTAGTATTGTATTCAATCCTATATTCCCTTATATCCAATAATTATAGTTTAAAAATTATGATGATTTAGAAATTAAGAAAAATTACCTTTAATGGGAGTAATTTCAATGTCATCCTTCTATTATTTTATTCAAGTGTTTGATATTAGTGATCCTTCTTTGATGAAGGTACTTCCATGATCCTAGACTCATCATTTTAATTTTTTGTCTTGATTACTTTTTATGAGTTAGTAAAAAAGTTCTTGATACTTTATAAAAACAATACACAATTCATTTGTGATGCGTAACAATCGACCACACATTAATCCAATACATGATGTGGCTGATATGACTCAAAGTGCATGTTTTCAATATAAAAGTGTAATTTTAGTCTAAAAAACATGTCACATAGTCAAAACCTAGAAAAAAATATATGGTTGTCATGAATCAGTAAGATAATTATACATAATTAATTTTTGTTTGTGTAGGAATCAACCACATGTCAATATGAAACATAATGTGGTCAATATGAATCAAAGTGCATGATTTCAATATACAAGTTTCATTTTATTTTAAAAAAATTTCACATGGTAAAAATCAATAAAATGATCTTGTATTGTTTTAAAAAATTAGTAAAATAATCCATAATTTATTTTTGATATGTAGGAATTTATTTTTCATCAATCTAACACATGATGTGGCTATAATGACTCAAAGTGCGTGTTTTCATATTAAAAAAGTGTCATTTTACTCTTAAACACATGTCACATTGAAAAAATAAGGAAATAACCTTTTATTTTCTTGATATATTAAAAAAATTATCCATTTTTCATTTATGAAATTTTTTAATTGACCACACATCAATCTAACATAAAATATTGTTGGTATGACTCAAAGTATGTGTTTTCACTTTAAAAGTGTAATTTTAATCTAAAACTCATGTCACATAGAAAAAATCAATTAAACAGGGTTTTATTGTATTTAATATTTAATAAAATAATACATTAATATTTAATGGCATGTAGTAATTGATCACACATCAATCTGACACACACTATGGATGGTATGACTCAAAGTGTGTGTTTTCATTATAAAATTTATTTTTAGTTTAAAATGTGTGTCACATTTTTAAAAAAGGTAAAATGAGTTTTTATTATTTAAAATATTTATTAAATTTATCCTTGTTTCATTTTTTATGTTTAATAATCAACTTAATGTCAACCAGACACTCAATGTGGCTGATATGACTCAAAGTGCTGGTTTTCACATTAAAAAAGTGTTAATTTACTCTAAAACATGCATCACGTAGCCAAAATTGATGAAAAAAGTTTTTATTATCTTTATACTATAGTAAAATGACTGATAAATTATTATTGATGTGTAGGAATCAACCACACATCAATCTGACATATGATGTGGTTGGTATGACTCAAAGTGCGTGTTTTCACATTTAAAGTGTAATTTTACTTTAAAACACATGTCCCATAGAAAAAAAATAATAAATTAGATTATATTATCTTAAAAAATTAATAGAATGATTCATAATTCATTTTTGGTATATAGGAATTTAACTCACATCAATCTAACATATGATGTTCTCTGTATGACTCAAAGTTTGTGTTTTTAGTAAAAAAGTGTCATTTTAGTTTAAAATGTGCATAAAATTGTCAAAACCTAGGATATAATCTCATATTGTTTTGAAAAATTAAGAAAAAATCCATATTTCATTTCTCATGTATATGAAATGACAACACATCAATGCGAAACGCAACGTGGCCAGTATGGATCAAAGTGCGTGCTTTCACATTAAAAAAGCACCAATTTACTATAAATCACACATCACATATCCAAAACCAAGAAAACAAGCTCATAATCTCTAGATACTTTAGAAAAAATATCCACCATTCATTTTTATGCGTATGAATCGACTGGACGTCAATCCTAAACATAATGTTCCCGGTAGGACTGTAAGTGCGTGTTCATAATAAGAAATATTTTTTAGTGTAAAATGTGATTTACAAATCCAAAAAAAATAAAACAATATCATATTATCATTATATTTTTTTTAAAAAAAATCCAAAAAATCATTTTTGATGTATAGAAAACAACCTCATATCAAATTGACACACAATACGGTCATTATGACTCAAAGTGCATGTTTTCATATTAAAAGTGAAATTTTTCTCTAAAACATGTGTCACATATCCAAAATCGAGTAAAAGAGTGTAGATTATATTAAAAATTTTATAAAATGAAACATAAATCATTTTGTGTGTGTTTATGAATTAACCACGCATCTATTTTTTAGACGATGTGGACGATAAGACTCAAAGTGTGTGTTTTCAATATAAAAGTATCATTTTAGTTTAAAACACACATTACATTGTCAAAACCAATCCAACAAGATTATATTATTCTCAAAGATTATCAAAACAATCTATAATTAATATTACATGTAGTATTATACTTCGCATCAATCTGACACACAATGTGGTAGGTACGACTCAAAGTGTGTGTTTTCACATTCAAAAAGTTTCGTTTGACACAAAATCACAAGTCACATATCCAAAACAAAGAAAATGATATTGCATTATCTTGATACATTAGGAAAATGATCCATAATTAATTTTTTATGTGTATGAATTTACCTCATGTCAATCTGATACACAAAGTGTCCAACATGACTCTAAGTGCCTATTTAGAAAATAAATTCCATTTTAGTCTAAAACATGATAAACAAATCCTAAACCAATAAAACAAGACCTTATTATATTTATAGATTATAAAAATGTTCCATAAGTCAGTTTTTATGTGTAGGAATTCATCACACATCAATCCGACAAATATTTTGATCGATATGACTCAAAGTGCATGTTTTCACATTAACAATTCCATTTTAATCAAACATGCATCACATAGATAAAAAAAGAAAACATTCTCATATTTTATTTATACTTTAGAAAAATGATCCATAATTCAGTTTTTATATTTAAGAATCAACCATATGTTAATACAACACCTGATGTGGTTGGTATGACTCAAAGTGTGTGTTTTCACATTAAAAGTTTCATTTTACTCTAAAACACACACCACAAAGCCGAAACTAAGTAAACAAGCTCATATTTTCTTGATAATTTATTACAAAGATCCATAATTAATTAATTATGTGTAGGAATCAACCAAACATCAATCTAACACATGATGTGTCCAGCATGACTCAAAGTGCATGTTTTCATTATAAAAGTGTCATTTTTGTTTAAAACATACATCACCTGGGAAAAAATAAACAATAGAGATCCGATTTTTTGAATCATTAATAAAATGATACATAACTCATTTTTGGTGTGTAGGAATTGACCGTAGGTCAATCGGATAGACGATATAGCCGGTATGACTCAAAATGCGTATTTTCAATACAAGTGTGAACAAAGTCACTTGGAAGAAGGTGTAGACCACATTAACATATGGTGTTCAATATGTAATAACTAATAATATAATTAATCATATCAATAACTAAAAACAAAAAATAACTAATTATTATAATTAATAAATAATAATATAATTATTAATATCTTTAAGAATTAATAATCTATTTAAAATAGTAATAATTAATGATATAATTATTTAAAATTATTTATGTAATTAAGATAATTAATAATTTATAATATCAGAAATATATTCATTAATTAACATTATAATTTATCATATGTGTATTATATAATAATAAAATTGTAATTTGTTTGTTTTTTATGCACTGTTACTAAAATAAACATCGATTTTACTGCAGGGACATGCTTTTGTATAGAGGATAATCATTGGAAAAATCCTGCTATAAGGGTATTGTTTTTTATATTGGATTGCAATTTTTTTATTAATTATAAATACACATAAATGTAAATATATTGAGTGAATTTTTTTAATGTAAATTTGGAACTGAAATAATCGTTCAATGTAATATTTGTATTCCAATTTGGTTTTTATAATATTTTTATTTCAATCTGGCTATTCATTTTATTATGGTATTCTATTAGGGATTCTATAGGGATGAAACTTCTTAGTAGTTCATATGGTCTTTATTAGTGCTAAAAAATAACGAATAAAACTCATCTTTATCAGTACTAAAATAAATCACTAATAAAGGTCACATGCTTTAAAAAAACTTTGCATGTCAGCGCTTTTTAGTGAAAAAGTCCATTTTTCTTATGCTAATAAAGGTGGTTTCTCTAGTAGTGTATGGTAAGAAATATGATAATGAGTGTCTTGAAATATATAATAACCATAAAAAACTCTCAAAAAATATTCCCCCTTTTTATAATTTCAAAATACCAAGGTGTTTCCAAAAAACTCTACCATTAATTGAATTAACAAAAATGGTAAGATCATTAAGTGTAGATGATAGAAAAATTAAATGAAATAGAATATAATCAATTAAATTAAGAAAAAGGCATGTAAATTATAATAATTAAAATTATCCTCTATATATATTAAACAATTATAGTCAGGGATTACCTGAGTGATAAATTCAACCCATAATCCTGTACGAAACTCGGGTTTAAATCTAGGTGGTGGTGATTTCCATGGAACTATAACAGTACAATAACTCTATAGCATTGTAAGTACTAGAATAAGTAATGTAGTTTAGTCCTATAATAATATTATTGTTCATCATAAAGGTGTTTTATACTAATAAATTAAATTAATTACTATCAGTGAATGGTTTTAATGAAATTTATATATATTATATATTCAATAAAATATTTTTTACATTCATTTAATATTTTATAAGAAGTAGATAAGAACAAATCCAATATTACACATAAAAAGTTATATTATTATAAAGGTAGTTTTTCCACCTTTTAATAGCGCACCTATTTTAAAACAAAATTTTAATACTTTTATAAATTTTATATAAAAAAATAAACTTAATTTTTTAATTTGTAACATCAAAATTATCTTATGGATAATTTTTTGATATTTTTATGAGAGGTTTCATTTCATGATGAATAGTGAAAAATATTGAATTTTAATTGGAAACTAAATTTTCAACTAAATAATTTATATGGAAAAATTATATTTTAAATTGTAATAAAGACAAATTATATCAATTATACATCAATTAATCCATTTTAGGTCACTTCAATAAATTTCATAATGAAATTTCATATAAAAACATTTCAAACTTTTGAACATTTTTACTTTAAAAAATCGCTCTCTCATCCCATCTACGGGATTAAATTTAAATTAATTTATGACACTTCTAGTATTTGAATTTGGAAAAATGGATTTAAAATTTTGAATCAAAATAATTTATAATTTAATGTCCCAGAATTTCCATGTAAATTGTTTGAAAATTTTATGGGATTATTTTGAGACCAGGTGTTGAGACGACGCACGATTCCGAGGCTCGGGGTGCCTAGAGTAAATGTTTGAACTATTTTTATGTTTATTAAAAATAGAGTGCATGAAAAATTTTAGTAACTTATAAATGGGTGCCTGGATTACAAATTCAAGATCACCGTTGAGTTCAGAACAATGAGTTTATGTTAGGCATGACATAACTTCGACCGACACGGGTCGACTGCAGAAAATGTTTTTGGACGTTTTTAAAGAAGAATAAGAAAATAAACTTAAAAAGTTTATTTTGTTTTATTTTAACATTTCACACTGTCACAAAAGTGAATTTCATTTCTTAATGGAACAATATGGAGATGTTGCAATACAATGATGTGGTGATGCTGCAACACAACGATGAGGGGACACATTTTCAATTATCCTAAATTAAACTAGAATTCTGAGTTAACACTTAACTCTAGAATTCCCTGTAACCTTTGGAGAAAATACATTGGTGGAAACCTCATGTTGGAGGATGAATAATTATGACGAATGATGGATCACCAATGAAAACAATCCCTCCCCTTCGAAGTGTCTCTCCAACAACAACAACACAACGATCGATCTTCATCAACGAGTGATCTAAACCCAGGCAGGGGATGTCTTTGAAATTATTTAACCATTCTTGTTTTCAATGAAGAATGGGGACCAACCCATGAACAAGTTGATCTGTGGTTTGATCATACTTACGGGATAGTTAGACTATGATATTCTAAGGGATTAAACCTTAGGTATTATCCTTGTTGTTTTCCCCCTTTTCTAATGAGATGAATAAAGAGCAAAAAAAAAGGCCAACATTCATTCTTAGGGTGTTCTTGGTTTTTTCTTCTACCTCATTTTTTAGTTCTTCGCCGATGAACCCACATGGTCTTGTCAGCTTTTATGGGAGGTTCCGAATGTGGCAGGACCCCTAAAGCAACGAAAATATGATTTGGATCCCGTGTTAGTGAAGACGGAGACCTGAGGATTCCAAGGGTGTCCTTGTTTCAAAAAACAGGTCCCCAGAGGAGATGAGGTGGTCTGAAGAGAAGATCCCTCCATCAGAAGTGCACAGCGACACACAACTTCGGTGCATGGCGCATGGCGCATGGCGGTCTGGCATGCTGGTAGGGCAGCGATTATGGTCGCGGTATAGCGGGACCGCACCGATGGAAGGGCCCCATGGCGCATGACTACGGGCGACGACCAGGGCCATTGATAGGGCGGACGGTGGTAGCCGCGATCAAGACATGGTGGGAGTCCATGTCACATGGCCAAAATCCATGGTCTAGTGGCACCATGGTGGGAACCCATGACAACCGCTGCAGGGCGGGTCATGCGGTAGCTAGCCGCGTTCACTGGGCGGGGACATGGTAGTGGCCGTGTTAGGGTGGACCAAACCGGCCCGATCTTGCAGGCCGGGCAGGAGAAGGTGGGTTGGCCCAGGCCTAAAAGTCTAGGTCAACCTAGAAAGTTGGGTCGATGGGCCCTGGGTCGGGTCAGTCCAACTGGGTCGGACCGGACCTGGACTCAATCAACCCATTTTCACTAAAAGTCTTGTAAATTTGAAAATGTATGTCCATTTGATGATATTTTAATGACACTGGGACCCTCAAGATGAGACCATACTTTTGAGATACTTCATGGGAGTTTTTGTGGAGGTTGGAATATTACCTTTTTAGCTTGAGGAGAAGGTGCTCCCGGAACGAGTGCACTAAGAGGGGAATCTAGTGGCTGGCTATGACCTACACGGAGTGTGTATCCTGTGCCTATACAGTGTATGTCTCTGTGTGTCTCCTATTCCTAAATAGAGTGTGTCTTCTATGGAGTGTGTCTCATATTCCAACACGGAGTGTGTCTCCTATGTAGTGTCTCCTAAGCCTATGTGACAGTGTGTCTCCTATGAAAACCCATAGTGTGTCTCCTTGGATTTTAATATGCCTAAAATTTCTTCATATATGTATGTAATATACATATACTAGTATGAGATGACTCTAATGAATCTTTTGACTGTACTTATTAGAGGATACACTTCATATACCTCTTTTGTAGTCTGCTTTGTGTATTTCTTTGTGGTATAGATTTGTGGTTTGGGGTCCCTACTGATTATTGTTTTACTCACCCCTGAACAGGCTTTTCCTGTAACAACCCAAAGTTTCATTAACAGAAATCCCTCTTGATCTAATTAAATGTCTCTTTATGTAAAAAGTTTATATAAAATGTCAACTTCTTTGGTTTTATGTTAAGAATTGTGACAGTTAATTTTATAACCGTTGAACAGTGATCACATGATTAGTATAAATATAAGGCTTTAACAAACCCAATTTACTCAGACAAAAGAAGTGATGGACTCATCCAGTAGAATTGCTCCATACAAAGCCCATTTGTCGGAGCTCGGAAAAGAGGTGTCCTCCTTGGGCTTCGCTTTTGACCAAGCCCAAGCTGAGCTTCATCATGTCAAGCTCGAACGGGACCATCTACGGGAAAAGTGGAAGTTGATAGAGATTACCACTCGAGCGATGTAATCTGAGCCACCCCAAGAGTTTTTTCACCATCGCACACCTTACCCTTAGGTATTATGCGGCTATTTTAAGGGGTTAGGTAGCAAATCGCTAGTACTATTTACATTATATTTTTATATAATAATGAATATACTTTCTTGTCATTATTGATACATTTTAAATAGTTTTTAAAGTACAAGTAGTGTTTTTAGTTATTATTTAATTAAGAAATATATTTTATTAAATTAAGGGATATATTAATTAAATAATACTTTAATAAAATATTATTATTATTATTAAATTAATTTTTATTAAATATAAATGATTTAATAATTTTATGAATGCAACTGTAATTTTTATTAAGGTTTGAAAGCCATTTTTGTCAAAACCCGTGAATTTTTGATAAATGTTGGTTTTTATTTTAAAAAGTGAAAATTAACATATTTAGAAAATTATTCAGATAAAATAAATATTATTTCTGGAATCAGGACGTCTAAATTATCCAACGGTGAATTTTTCATAATTTTCTGAGATAGTCAAATTTTTGGGTAAAAATTAAATACTGTTTAAATATATAATGTGTTTTATGACATCATAATGACCCAATAGTGATGTAATAAAATACTATAAGATTTATGTTCGGCCAATATATGTTCTACCATTAAAATAATGTGGTTTTGTGTTTGTTTGACTTATTTTACAAAGCATTAATGGACCCCTCAAGACTTATTAAACATCTTGTTTTTTTAAATTATTTTCCATGGGAGTGTGACTCACCTCCACATAAGCAACCCCATTATTTTAAGAATTTTGGACTTTTCCCTTATAAAATATTTTTTTCCTCTCCCCTTTTCCAAAAACAATGGGCAAAAACCATGAGCTGATTTGTGGTTTGGATTAGTTTAATGTAAGGGGTCCCAAACCTAAATAATAAAGAATTCACTCACCTTTCCTATATAAACCCACCCAATATCCCACTTCCTCCTCACTAAAAGACTTTTTAGTTCATCCAACCTCTACCCTACTCTCTCTAGAATCCTCCCAAGGTGCCCCAAGCTCCCAAGAAGCCTCTCTCAAGCCTCTCTCAAGCCTTTGGAAGCACACTTCCAAGTAAGGGTTTTTTCTTCCTTTCTCATTTTAGTCCAATTTTCATTAAGTTTTTTTCCCTTTTAATTTCAATTATGAATGTTGTGGCATGGTTTCACACCTCACTCATACTACCCTATTTATGTTTGAATGATGGGAGACCCCTTTCTCTCTCATTAAATTCCTCCCATGTACACCTGTTACTATGCCGGAATTCCGAAAGGAACTTCTCTCTCCTCATTTACATTCAAGCAATACTTTTGTATCATAAATCTAAATTCCATTAAAATTGTTGGGACATGTATCTATATGACCTCCTTAATGTCCATTACATGTAAATATGATGAGTAACCCCTTTCTCTCTCATCAACCGTTTTTATGAATTCTTATGTCACACCGTTACGCTGCCGAAATCGCACCGATTTTCTAAACCAATGGCACTGTGTAGTGAATACCATGCCCATTTCTCCATCAAGGGTATTCAACTTTATGCACATTTAATTATTGATTATAAAGTTTCATGTATTAATTCCATATTCCTTTATTGTGGAATAAATGATTATGTTTTATGAATCCATGTTTTATGATCCATGTGGCACACTTATGCATGAAATGAAATGTTTAAGAAGGGTGCGCCATTATAGTGCTCTAATGCATTGGGTAAAGTATAATATCATGATATGTTATGTTAAATGAGTTTTGAATCATTCTAATTCAATTGAAATGATAGTTTACTCATGCTTCATGTTCAATGAGGATTTACTCATGCTCCATGTGCAATGAGCCTTGGCTCATGCTAATTCCATGTTAAGTGTTGTTGCCACATTTTCATGTTATGATTATCATGATTTATCATGAATTTATGTTAATGTTTCTCTTGTTCTCTATTGAAATGCCTATTGTCTGACATGTATTTAAATCCTCATGTATTCCATGTTTATTCCCTTACTGGGCTTTATAGCTCACCCCTTTTCTTATGCATGTCCTTAGGTTATCCAATGCAATGCTGAGTACGAGGGAATGTAGTGGTCATGTAAAGGAATTTTTCAATAAAGATGTTGTATTTAATGTTTTGAGTTGTTATGTAATGATCCTAATCCCCTAAGACACTAGACCTCTCGATCATCCATGTTGTATCAAGTGAATAGTTTATGTAATAAATCCTGTTTAAGTTTGTAAGAAAAATAGGGTTTTCATATTGCTCACATGTGTCGTGTCTTGTCAAGAAGACTGAAAAATTTGATGGGATCCTTGGTTGGATAGACAAAGGTGGTACTAAGAGGGAGGCCCAGTAGACGAGGTTCATTTCAGCAACTTCTGATAACTTCTATACCTAACCTTCAGGTAGGGTTTTTGACAGATCGATTCCAGGAGATTGTACTTTTCTTTGGTTGGGATTATATACTGGTCCTATTTACTTTGAATTTGTACTGTTTACTCAGTGTGAGTTTTCTTAGTAGTATACATGAATGTCTACACAATGTTTTCAGTTTTAGAACTTTTTCTTGTAAGCATGTGCGTGTATACAGGTACTTGGGAAAATGACTCCCACTTGTGGGACATTCCTACTCGGCGTTAGTCGCCAGCCCTTGACTTATGGGAGGCGGGCTTGGGGTAGTCACAACACGGGCCTCAAGGGATGGGTCCGGACGAAGTGGTATCATAGGAGGTCATTTTTACCTAACAAACTAAGAGTCTATGATATTGGTTTGGGGAAATAGTGTCGAGTGTTTGGAGTTCAGATTTTAAGATAGGGAGTCCAGTGTTGGTATGATGACCGACATATCTATACACCATCACCCTAAATTCTTCTTTTTGAATCAATACATGAAAACAATGGTTGCATGCATCATATAGGAATCAAGTGTGTTCTCATGTCCTTCTTGAGTCAGATTCAGTTCACCAAGTATACTCTATTGAACTTGGTACATCTTGTTCTATTTCAAGATGATTCTATAAAGGAAACTAACGAAGATTCCATAGAGGGACCATGAGGATGGTCTTCCAAGTGATGAGTCATCGGTACGGGGGCTGTTTCCAGATATATCACCTCTTGGTGGTTGTACCAGGGATACCACCACCTGGAGAGTAGTAGCTCCAATCAGCATTACTGATGGAGGATGTAAGATGGATCAGTGTGTAGCATGAGTTTCAGAGATAGTGAAATCCCAAGTTTCTAGTCGATATAGATCCTTAGGTAGTTGAGGATCGGCTGGAGGTGGTTACATGAGTTTTCAACATAGTGAGGATGCCTCTCGACCAGATGGTGGTCCTAGACACAAGGCTTCTTCAGTGATCTATGGGGAGATGGTGGAGCTTGAAAATCCAGATTCATGAAGAGGAGACCCTCTTCTGGATAGTATTTTAGAACCTCTTCTGGGAAGAGTTATTTCCGGTGACGTTATTCCCTGTGCATATACAGGAGCTACTACACCTATAACAGGGTAATCAGACAATAGCAGAACACTCAGCAAGATTCACAGATATTTCTCACTACTCCACAGGTGTAGATCGAGACCCATTATTCTGGGACTGAACCTTCAAGAAGGGGATATGCTGGGAGATCAGTGCATTGAGGATATCCCTTAGCATTTCGAAACATGATGGGGGTGCTGTAGAGAGCTCTTCCTATGGAGATATTTTTGGTGGAGCAGGCATCGAAGATGGGAGATACCACCAGGAATCAGGTAGCTGAGTCATCAGTAGCAGGTAGCTGACAGATGACGTAGGGGTCAAATAGGACCATAAAATCTAGGGGACGACCCCAAGATTTAGGATCAGCAGTGCAGGGCTGCCAGTGTAGAATATATTAGCCAAATGAGAGGCTATTCTACTCATGCGGCGGTCAAGGACATATAGATAGTGATTTTATGACTGTCCATATGAATGATCAATATATGGTTGAGGGACCTATGAGGTAGGAACATAGATTGGAATAGGGAGGTCCTCTAGGTGGTGAACATGAAAAAGGAGGAGGATGAGCAGCAGGAGGTGGGAAGAGGTTTGAGGTACTATCGCCACTACCCCTGGTGGTCCACCACGGGCTCCAGGAGTTGGTGGATAGGGACAAGGCCAACTGCAGGCGATGTAGGCTTACAACCCCGATACTCTAGAGATGATTAGAGTTACGATATATATCTTCTACACCCTTGTTGCAGTTCTTATAGACACATGTTATAGTCACTTCTTCCTTTCCACATTCCTTGTTCGGAGCTCGGAGATTTCGGTAGAGCTATTGGATTAATCCTTACGTTTAGAGACTCCTCCGTTAGGCGATTTGATGACCACACACTAGTGCCAGTATTGTGAACGTACTCTTGGAGGCAAGTGATTCAGCTGAAATCTCATAGTAGTGGCGTCGATGCCTTACAACGTTATTCTAGGTATAGACTAGTTATCCATAGTCCATGATCATATTGATTGTTTTAGGAACATAGTGCAGTGTTTCCATGGATATGGGATGAGGTTTTCCTTTGTCAGTGTAAATGAAACTGAAGTAGAATAGGATAAACTTGCACGTAGGAGGGTGCAGCTAGTCACACATAAGTTGGATAACATGACCTTCGATGTAGTGGATGATATGAGTCCTCAATTTCCTGCAGTTATGGATGATTATGAGGATGTATTTCAGGAATATGTTCCATGATTACCCCCTCATAGAGAGGTAGATTTCTGTATTGATCTATATCTCAAGAAAACACCGATATCTACTCCATAATACCAAATGGATCACGTAGAGCTATGAAATCAGAGAATACAGCTGAAGGACCTACAAAGGAAAGGCTTTGTGATGCCCATTGTTTCACTCTGGGTGGACACAATTTTGTTTTCCAAGAAGGAAGATGGGAGATTGAGGCTGTGTGTGGACTACAGGTTCCCGAACTAGGTGATAGTGAAGAAAAAATATCCACTTCTAAGAATTGACAACCTCTTCAATCAACTAAAGGGAGTGAAGTGGTTCTCAAAGATTGAACTAAGATCTAGCTATCACCAGCTTCATGTACGAGATGATGACATCCTAAGTATGGATTTTAGATTTTTTTACGACCACTACAAATATTTAGTGATTCCATTTGGAATTAAGAACACCCCAATAGTATTATTCAGACTTGTGAATAGGATCTCCCAGCTGTACTTAGACTAGTTTGTGGTGGTCTTCATTTATGACATCTTGGTGTACTTAGTGTTCAAAGATGAGAACATGATACACTTGAGGATGGTTCTGGACTTACTCTGAGAGAACCTGATTTATGGGAAGCTCTCAATGTATCAATTCTGGATACTAGATGTCTACTTCTTGAGACACATCATTTTAGTGTCTAGAGTTGTAGCGGATCCAGTGAAGATAGATACAATGCTTTCTTGGGAGCCACCCAAAAACATTATAGATGTACAAAGTTTCCTTGGGTTGTCTAGGTACTATCAGAGGTTCATACCAAACCCTTCCATAGTAGCAATACCCATGATGGCTTTGACACAAAATTAGAAACCTTTTGTGTGGAAGAATAATTTTCAGGAATGTTTTCAGTAGCTAAAGAAGAGTTTGATGAGCGCTCATATCCTAATATTTCTATATGAGGGTGTCAAGTACAAAGTTTACAGTGATTCATCAAGAACTGGTCTTGGTTGTGTCTTGATACAGAGGTAGGTGTTGATTTTATATGGTTCAAAATATTTGATACCACATGTGTAGAACTACACGACCTATGATTTGGAGTTGGTAGTGGTAGTATTCTCATTAAAGATGTGGTGAAAACACCTTATGAGAGAGTGGTTTATTATCTACTCAAACCAAAAGAGTATCAAGTATATATTATGTCAGAAAGATTTGAACTTGAGACCAAGGCATTGGCTAGAGTTCCTACAAGAATATGACTTCGAGATAGACTATACTCCTGGGAAGGGGAATGTGGTGGCATTTATGTCAGCTGGAGATCGAGTTCCTAGCTACGGAATGAGGCCTCAAAGTAGCTGGCCTCGTTACATATATCCATCATGGATGGAGATGGAGTAGCTCATCTTCAGTCGATGGTAGTTACCACTCCACTATTATAGCGAGTCAAGGAGGTACAACTCAGAGATACCGACTATGAGGTTTCACATGCTCAGATGTCCACCAGGCATTCCCCTGATGGTTTTTGGAAAGGTGGGGAGAACATCATCTTTTTCATAGGATGCACCACTGTATCGGTGGTTTTGTGGGAGGAGGTGTTGAGGGAGTTCTATACATTCCCTTTATAAGTACATCCAGGTGTGGAGAAGATGTACTAGGACCTATAACGCCAGTTCTGGTGGTTGGGGATGAAGAAGGCAGCGGAAAAGTTTGTTTCTAGATGCCTCACTTGTTAGCAAGTGAAAGCAGAGCACTAGGTTCTATTAGGCTTGATCCAGCCACTCGAGGTGCCAAAATGGAAGTGGGATGTGATATCGATGGACTTTTTTATTGGGTTATGATGCATGTATAGGGGACATGATACCATCTGGGTGATTTTTAACCAACTCACCAAGTCATCCCACTTTATATCTATCTGGGAGCATAGTTCCCTTGAGACCTTGTGATGCCTCTACGTTCAGAAGGTAGTTCGACTCCCTAGAGTACCCTCGATGATCATTTTAGACCATGATTCTCACTTCACATTCCGAATGTGGAAGGGACTATAAGATATGGTTAGGACTCTGTTTTTCTTGAGCATGATGTTTCATCCCTAGATGGATGGTCAGATAGAGAGAACCATCTAGGTGTTAGAGGAAATTCTACATGCTTGGATCTTGGACTTTGGACATAGATAAGAGGATCACCTACATATGGTGGAGTTTTCATAAAAAAATAGTTACCACACCACCATTGGTATGTCACCGTTTGAATCCTTTTTTGGGCGACCACACAGGTTACCACTTTTTTGGACAGACCTGAGTCCGCACTCATGGGTCCAGAGTTGGTACGAGATACCACTGAGAAGGTGCATATCATCCAAGAGTGGATGAGGACTGCACATATCATTCATAATTCCTATGATTATAGGTGATGGAGACCCTTGGATTTTGAGGAGGGAGACCACATGTTCCTTCAGGCCTCTCCTTGACGATGGATACAATGATTTGGTAGGGGTGATAAGTTATCTCTGAGGTTTATCAGACCCTTTCAGATACTGTGTAGAGACAGAGAGGTGGCTTACTGCTTGGATCTACCTCTGTAGTTAGAGTGGGTGCATGATTTCTTCTACGTATCACAACTGAGTAGATACGTGCATGACCCATCACATGTTATTGACTGGGGAGAGTTATAGATTAACGACAGGTCAAATTTTGCAGAGTACACGATGGAGATATAGGATCAATAGGAGAGGATCCTACATGGATAATGGATTCCTATGGTGCACATTTGGTGGAAGCACAAAAATATCCTTGAGAGAACATGGGACTAGGAGGCTCAGATTCATGCTCTATATCCCCATTTGTTTGTTTAACCCTTATTTTGGATTTCAGGGATGTAAAGCCCTATGGTGGGGAGAATGTAATGTCCCATAATTTCTATGTAATTTTTTTTGAAAATTATATGGGAATATTTAGATACCAGGAACTGAGACGTCACATGATTCCAAGTCCTGGGGTACACAAAATAAATGCTTTAACTATTTTTAATTTTATTAAAAATAGCACTCGTGTGCAGTTTTAGTAAATTCTAAACGGGTGTCTGGAACAAAAATCTGAGAGCACCGTTGAGTTCAGAACATTGATTGTACCTTATGTGGGGAACAACTTTTACTGACATGGGTCAACTGTGGAAAATATTTTTGGACATTTTTAAAAAATAATAATAAAAATAAAATTAAAAAGTTTATATTGTTTTCTTTTAATGTTTTGTAGTGATACAACAACCTGTTTCGTTTCTTAGTGGAACTGTGTGGCGATGCTGCAACACTGCGAAAGGGAAATGTGTTTTGATTTATTTTAAATTAAATAGGAATTAAAGGTTAATTATTAACCCTAAAATTCCTTGTAATCTATGGAGAAAATATTTTGGAGGAACCCTCTCATTGGAGGATGACGAACGATGAATAATTATGGGTCACTAACAATGACAAGACCTCATCTTTTAAGGATCTTGCCAATAACAACGACACAATGATCTATGTTCATTAGTGAGTGATCCAAACCTTGGTAGGGGTTGTCTTTTGAATTATTTCCCTATTCTTTTTTTCAATGATGAATGCGGTCTAAACCAAGAATAGGTTGATCTGCATTTCGATCATTCTTGTGGGATGGTTAGACTGTGGGATTTTAAGGGATTAAACCTTAGTGATTATACTTGTTTTTTCATTCCACTTTTATAATGGGATGGATGAAGGTTGAAATGAGTAAGGCTGATGTTTTTTCATCGAGTGTTCTTGGAATTTTCTTCTACCCGTTCTTGTGTTCTTCACTGACGAACCCACGTGGTCGTGTCAGGATTTGCTGGGAGGTTCTGAATGTGTCCGGACCCCTAGAGCGATGAAAAGATGATTTGGATTCTGATTCAGTGAAGACAACAACCCAAGGATCACAAGGGTGTCCCCATTTTAAAAAATGGGGCACCAGAGGAGATGAGGTGGTCAGTGGACCAGAGCTCACTGACAGCCAGTGCCGGCAGCTTGCAACATCATGGCTCGCTAGAAGGGCAGTGGATATGGGTACGGTCCACTTGGACTGTGCTGGTGGAAGGGGCCCTGTAGCGCACAACTACATGAGGAGATCAGGGCCACTGACATTAGCTCTGACTGAGATGTGGTGAGAGGCCACGATCCAGAGGTACCACGACCAGACCTCACGAAAACCACTGCGGGGCGGGTCACGCAGCGGTTGGCCACGTTGAACAGGTAGGGACGCGGAAACAGCTGCATTTGAGTGGACTGAACTGGCCTGCTCAAGTGGGCCAGGACAGAGAAGGTGGGCTAGGAAGGCATAATGGGCTAGGCCTTGGGTTGGATCAAGTCAGGTCGGTTTGACCAGGTTGGACCAGCCCCGGACCCAACTAGCCCCTTTTCTCTAAAAGGCTTGTAACTTTCAAACTGTATGTCTATTTTATGAGATGTTTTCATTGTTGAGACCCTCATGACAAGGTGGTACTTTTGAGATAATCTATTGGAGTTTTTTATATATTGGAATACATCCAATTTGGATCGAGGAGTAGGTGCTCCCGGAACGAGTGCGCTAAGATTGGAATCGAGGGGTTGGCTATGACCTACATAGAGTGTGTCTCCTATGGAGTGTGTCTCCTGCACCTACATGGAGTGTGTCTCCTATAGAGTTTGTCTCCTATACCTACACGGAGTGTGTCTCTTATGGAGTGTGTCTCCTGTGCCTATATGGAGTGTGTCTCCTACACCTACATGGAGCATGTCTCCTACAGAGTGTGTCTCTTGAGCCTACATTGAGTTTGTCTCCTATGCCTACACAGAGTGTGTGTCCTGCACCTATATGACAATGTGTCACCTACAAAGATGTGGAGTGTGTCTCCTTGGATTTTAAATATGCCTATACTTTCTTGGTATATGTATTTCATATACATATACTGGTGTGATATGACTCTAATGAATCTCTTTAATGTAATTATTAGAGGCTACACTTCGTGTACCTCTTTGTTAGTCTACTTTTTTTTTATTTTTTTGTGGCATACCTTTGTGGTTTTGGGTCCCTACTGAGTATTGTTTTATTCACCCATGCACGGGCTTCGCCTTCACGTGTCATGTCTTGTGAAGATAACCGATAGATTTTATAGGAGCCTTGGTGGGATGGACACATGTGGTACTTAGAGGGAGGCCTAACATACGAGGTTCAATTCAGTGACTTTCGATAGATTCTATACCTATCTTTAAAGTAGGGTTCTTGGCAGAGGGATACCAGGAACTTGTACTTTTCTTTTGTTGGGATTGTATACTGGACCCCTTTACATTCAGTTTGTACTATTTACTCTATGTGGATTTTCCTAGTATTATACATCCATATCTACTCAGTGTTTTCAGTTTCATCACTTTTTCATGGTGGTGGGTGTATGTGTATAGGTACTTTGGAAAATTCCTCCCACTTGTGGGCCATGCATACTCGGCGCTAGTCGCCAGCCCTTAGCCTATGAGAGGCAGTCTTGGGGTAGTCACAGAACATGACCAAGGGGATGGGTCATGATATATAATTTCTAGTAAGGTCAGATAATTTTTTAACAAAAAATATTAGTGTATTCTGTTAAAATTAATTACAATGATTAAGGTAAAATTAAGCTTAATAAGAGACTATTACTTAAACTTAAATGCCAAAATGACCAAGTCACATTTCTAGAAAATATTTTATGGAAATATGTCAACCATATCCTCCCTTTTCTCTATTTTTTTTCATTATTGGAGGAACATGATGTAATAGTTCCCTCTCAATAGTGTTTACCTTTTTTATATTTACAAGAAGGAAATTCCTCCTCCACTTTAAAAAGGCACTCACCCCTCCCACTTATTCACACAACTCAAGAACTTTTTATCATACAAAACCTACCCAGATATTATCCTAAATACACTCCCCTCATTATAGAATCATTAATTTTTGTTTAATTAAATCCAAGGAAGTATTTTGTTATAAACCAAATGTAGATATCCAAATATGAGGTAACATTTTTCAACTATCAATTTTGTTTCATTTCCTTATCCACCCATTCAATTATTCTTATATCTTGATTATATAAAAAAATTAGTATCAAAACTGTTCTAATAAGTTGTTATTCTATGTTTATGACCTAAATATTAACAAACTTCCATCAAATGAGATATGAAATAATCATTTTTGTACAACAGACTACCACCTCATGAACTGATGTTGTTCATTATTCTATTTCCACCTTTCAAGGTTGGATATAATGATGGGATTATATATTATATATGATACATATATAATATTTATAATTTTTTATTCTTCTTGAATTTTTATAAAACACATAACTTTATTATTTCTATTTTTTGGAATATGATAACATTGATTTTGGACATGTGGACTACCAGCTCCTCAGAGTGATACGATTCATTCATACATTACATGGAATTTATTAAGAATGGTTTTAATAAAAATATGTGATGTATATAACATAAATATGATACTTCAATGATAATTTACATATATATATATATATATCATTTAATTTTCATTATTTTAATATGAAAAAATGGAAACAACGTTCATGCGTACGTACGACCTACCGTCTCCATGAATGATGTATTTCATTTCATATCACCAAATTTTATGAATTTATATAAATAAATTTATAATTAATATATATAATATTTACATCATGGTTTAAATTTTGGATATTATGAAATCATGATCACAATTTAATGAACAAAAAATAACAAGTTAAAACCTAGTCAAAAAACAAGGCAATGAACACCCGAAATGATGAAAATAATGAAATATTACTAATGAATGGGTAATAATATGATATAAAATGATATATGATATCATAATTATTAATATGGTTCTGGAATAATTTATTAAATTTTTTAAACCATTATACATGAGTTTAAAGAGAACTTAACTAAAAGGAAGTGTAAGGTAAGGGGATTTCTAGTCTCACTTTTATTTTTATGAGACTTATGCCATATTAACTACTCATTTTTTTGTGGTGTATATAATGAACTATGAAATATTATATCATGAATTTAATTTATTTAATGATATGAAATTTTCAATTTATGTTATTATTTCATGGATATCATGATTCAAATGATAGTCAACCGGTAAGGGATTTCATCTCAATTTACATTTCATTGAAACTAATTTGTTATTATGAACCAATTCAAATTTATGTGGTGTATATAATGCCTTTGAAATTTTAAATCATGAATCATTTATTAATCATGTTATTTTAAGTTTCAACTTGAATTATTTCATCTAAGGGGAATTAAATTATTAGTTACGAAGTGGCAATAAATTTCATAACTCAATTCCTTTTCATTGAGTTATATTACTTAATCATTATCATTAATATTTTATTATTTTATGAGTAATAACTTATAAATATATATTTTTTTATTTCCAATAATTTTATGTGGATTTATATTTTATACACATAATCGATTTATAGGTTGATTCTCACTTCAACATTATGATCTTTGAAAGAGTTTACTTCATAATAAAATTTTATTCATGTTGGTTTATACTTGAATTTACATTAAAGAAAATTATTTGATAATTTTTCAATAAATCATTTCAATTTCTTCTCCTATGGTTATTCATGAAATTTGTCAAATAATAGCACTATTTTCCACTGTTTGGTACTTAAATTGTTTTATAAAATATTTTAAGAAAACCTGACTTTATTTATCTCTTTGATCAAAAATCTATTTTCTTCTGAAACCATTTTTTAAACATTTTTTTTCTAAAAAAATTCAAAATTTCCTTTAAAATTATAATAATGATTTATTAAATGAGTCTTTACAAAAAAATTTCAAAGTAATATTTATGTTGTTTTCCAAACAAGGAACTTTTATCACCTTTTTAAAATAAAAAATAAATTTATTCATTCCTTGTAATACATGTATGGATTTACCCACAATCGTTTCATCAAAGATACAATTTCAAGTATAAAAGGTTACATTTTAAAGAAAATGTTTTTAAAAGTGATTTTCAAATAAAATTATTTTCAAAATGTTTTTCAAAATAAAAATGACATTTTCTTCAAGAATGGTTTTACAATATCTTTTTATAGTATTTCTATTCATCAATGAAAAAAATATTTTAATTTTACTCCACTTGGGATATGTTGTATTGATACCATCCTTATTCTTCCTCTAGATGGTTTTTGATATATTTGGCCAAGGATAAAATTGACATTCACTTCCTTGATTCATTTTTGTAGTCCCCTTTAAATATCAACTTTCCTAAGATAATTATATAATAAATTTCCCCTAATTATCAATATCATTTATCATTGATATGTTCATTTACTAAACCTAAAACCATTTTTATGAATAGTAATTACTTTGATAATTATTTGATTATTTTGGGAAATATTTATAAATTCACATTCTTTAATCAATAAAGATATTTGATAAGTCACATTGTTTATGAATTAAATATATTATTTTATATATGAGAAATGTTTTGGATATGAATGAAATTGGTTAAGGACCTATTACAGCAAGCCCATCGATGCATCAGTAGTCTCCTGAGACGAAATCAATTGGTGAAAAACCCTTAATGTCCGTATTTAAGAAGAATACTATGGGTTTCAACAAAAAAATTAAACTTTATTAAGGATAGATCTTGATGTTATTTTGGTTCATGTTCCAAATACATGATGTCCGATAATTAATAATTTCCTACATTTAAATTCTGTATTTTTAATCCACGATATTTTCACTATGAAAAAAATCTATGGATTCATTTCATTCTAATTTTATTTATTAAATGGAATATATTTTCATTTAGTCACCTTTCCATATTTACTCCAAATTATCTATTTATGTAGTCAAGTTATTTAAATAGAATGTTTGTTCAGTTATTTAACTTTCCATATTGTTTATGCAATTCCTTATCTATTTATTGATTATATGAAATATGTGTTTCATTATTTACCTTTCCATATTTTTTATGAACTCCCTTCCCAGTTTATTGATTATATGGAAGGTGTTTTCAATCATTACCTTTCTATACTAATTACATTCATTGATTTATTATTTATTTTGTCATACCTAACCCTTACAGAGCATTTGATGCCACCCTTATTTTGTTTCAATCCCTAGTAATCAAATAAGTTTACTAAAAAAGATATGAAAGGAAATGATAGATGGGATAACGTAATTGTCAAAGAAATTTTTTTATGTTGTAATTAGTGTATCTAGTTTTAATATAAAACTTTTATGTATCTGGTTTTCTAAGAATACTAAACTGATCGTTATTTTGGTATTTTAATCCTTGTAATCTTTCTAATGTAATGGTAGAAGGCACCAAATCCAGGATTTTTGGGTTTGGGTCACTATAGTTTGTATCAAAGGATGTTTAGTATCAACCATAGGAAATAGATTTAGGAGAATATAGATTAGGGTACACAACCCTAGGATATATATTAAGGATAAGTATAGAAGAACATCTTAATGATTTCATAAGATATAGATTAATGTTGATTATATGTACTAAGTCTTAAACAACTCTTTTTAGTTTTTATGTAATGGGAGACTACCAAGATTAAGGATATTTTGAAAGAAATTTATGGAAATATAACTAATTAGTTTCATATTTGTTTTAGTGGAAAATATATTTGAGGAATAATGAAATTTTATTTTATAGACACGAGTTTAAGTGTATTGATAAACTTTATTATTATTATGACAATTAATGACATTTAATAATAGTAAAATTAGATTATTAGGAATTGATTTTTTTATATTTAAAACCACATAGAAAAGAGTATTTAATGAGTAAATTTCAAGGATTCCCATCATAGTTATTTTGGAAATTTTATTAATATGGTATTAAAAAAATGAAACCTATAGGTGGTGGGGATTGAAACCATGACCAATGGACCATAAGTGTTTCACACCTACCACTGGCGTATGCGATGCCCTGGTTAATGTGTAATTATTTTTAGTTAAAAAATTTCACGAATAAATAATAACAATGAACCAATAGTGTTAATTTTTAGGTTCTGAGTTTAATATATTAACCATATTGGATTTGGATAATAGTTAGAGACAAATGGAAAGATTTTTCTCTCTTTTATAGTCCCTACGATCTATTAAAAGTGTAATTTAGTGCTTTAGGTATCAAATTTAATTTTTGGATATCCAATTTTTGAATTAATGGGTGAATTTGTAATTGATCAAATCAAAAAAAGGATAAAAATTATGTTTATGAAATATAAATATCCCATGAAAGTGTATTTTCTTATATTTTGGTCATTATAATAATTAATCAACATTAGGAAAATGATCTAAAAAAATGTTGTCCTAATACCATAATTTTTGTTGAACCAATGACCTGTTAAATCATAAAATATTTATGCATTTAAGGCCCTAAAAGTTCCATTTATCATTTAATTGTTTTTTATCAATGAATTAAATCACCCTCAAAAAATATTTAATCTTTTCCTCTAAGTCCATATTTTCAATTTTCACTACTATTTTCTTATTTAGAAACCTAGTTATATGTTATTCTATATGACCATTTTCCTTTCCTTTCTCTCCTACTAAGAGGATATTTTATTAACCCTTTTAAGATGTGGGGTTTTCAAAAAATTAATTTTTAAATATATATCCTTTTACAACCAAGAGTGAGTTTAAATTTCAAGAACAAAATTTATTCGAGGTAGGGAGAATGTAACACCATGAAAATTCTAAAGGAGTATCTTTTATTTGATATGGTGTATGACACACAACACAAAATGTAGAATGGAATATAAAAAACTGAAAATTTATTATATATTTTACATTTTAAATAAATTTAATATATTCAAGAGCCTAAAATTCATTCAATACTAAGTTAGATTACATCATACCCAACAAAGAGTTTCTTCATTAGCTCGCATTACACGCAAGACTGAGTTTTATCAAACAAAAACATATTATTAAAATATTATTATTTAATATAATAAGACATAACCTAGACATTAAATTAGAGGTTATTAATATTATTAATTAACTTATAAAAATTATATGGTTTACAAAAATATAAAATTAATTCATTGCTTACTAATTAATTAGAAATGAATATAAAAAACAATTGAATATAAAGGAAATGTTTTTAAGGCCATAAATGTATTTTATCTGAATACATTAAATTAATAAATATTATTTTTTGATCTTAATGAAATTTATATATTATATATTCAATAAAATATATCTTTTATTCATCCAATATATTTTATACTCATAAGATAAGAGGAAACCCAATATTTCTCATAAAAAGTAATTTTTTTTATAAAGGCAACTTTTCCACCTTTTAATGGAAAATATATTTGAAACTAAATTTCAAAATATTAATAAAATTTATAAGAAAAAATTAAATTTTTTAAATAGTTACATCAAATTTATATTATGTTGTTTTTTTATTTTTCTGAGAAGTTTTATTTTTTGATGATTAGTGAAAAATACTGAATTTTAATTGGAAACCGACTTTTCGTATAAATAATTTATAATGATAAATTATATTTTAAATTGGGTTTAACGTAAAATTAGATAAATTATACATAAATTAATCCAATTTATGTCATTAGAATCAATTTCATATTGAAATTAGATATAAAAACATATCAAACTTTTGAACATTTTTACTTTAAAATCCTGCTTTCTTATCCCATCTGTAGGATTAAATTTAAATTAAAATATTCCACTTATGTGATTGGATTTTTTAAAAATATATTCGATATTATGAGTAAGAATAATTTATAATTTATATTAAGGTCAACTTAGTTTTTTTTAAAAAAATATTAGTGGATGTAGTTAAAATTAATTACAACAATTAAGGTATACTTAAGCTTAACAAGAGACTAAACCTTAAACTTAAAGGTCAAAATGACCTGAAAAAATATCCAAAAAATATTTTTTGATCATATATGGAAAATATAATATTTATTTATCTAATTTTGTTCACTATTGGTGGATCATTATGTAAGGTAGACATATCAATATTGTTTACCTTTTTATATTTTCATGAATACTACTCCACTATTAAAATGCACTCACTTCTCTCACTTATGCACACCTCTCTAGCACTATGTCTTGTCAAACAACTGGAAAAATAATTTCCCAAATACCATAATCTCATCCTATATTCCTAAATATAGTAATTAATATTACCAAGTAAGTCTTTTGGTATAAACCATAAGGAGTTACCCGAAAAAGAGGTAACAATTTTCAACGATCATTATGTTTCATTTCTTTATCCACCACGTTAGATATTCTTAAATAAAGATTATATAATAAAATTTGTACCATAAATATAATTATATATTATTATTCTAATTTTATGACCTACACGCATACAAACTTCCATAAAATGGGATACAAAATCATCATTCATATGTATGGCAGACTACCGCCTCACGAACCGATGTCATTCATTCTTCCATTTCCACCTTTCAGGGTTGAGAAAAATGATACAATTATAGTTTATATATGATATATATGAAATATATAATTTATTTATTCTTTTTTAATTTTTATATAACACATACCTTATTTCTTTCCATTTTCTAGGAATACTATAATGTCGTTTGTTGATGTGTGAACTACCACCTCCTCAAAGCGATGCGATTCTTTCACATATTACATGAAATGTCTTAATGATTTTTTAATAAATATATGTGATTTATATAAAATAGATATTATAATTTAATGATATCATACATATATATATATATATCATTTAATTTTCATACTTTTAAAATGACAATAAAATGGAAACATAGTTCATGTGTTTGTATGACCTACCGTCTCCATGAATGATGTATTTCATTTCATATCACTAAATTTTATGGATTAATATAAATAAATATTTAATGAATATATATAATATTTATTTCATGGTTTAAATTCTTGTTATGATGAAATCGTGATCATAATAAAAGGAACAAAAAATAACAGGTCAAAACATACTAAAAAACAAGGCAATTAACACCTGAAGTGATGAAAATAATGAAATATTATTAATGAAAAGTTAATAATATGATTTAAAAGGATAATATATGATATAATAAATATTAATATTGTTCTATAATAAGTTATTAACATTTTTTAAACTAGTATACAAGAGTTTAAATAGCATGAAAATTTAACGAAACATAAGGTAAAGGTATTTATAGTCTCACATTTATTTTTGCGAGACTTATGCCATATTCACCACTTATTTCTTTTGCATGGTATATATAATATCATATGAAATGTTATACCATGGATTTAATTTATTTTATTATATTATAATTTTAAATTGAATTTATTCTTACATGGATCTTATGATTCAAAATTTACTCAAGTATAAGGGATTTTGTCTCAATTTAAATTTCATTGAGAGTTTGTTATTATGAACCAATTAAATTTTATGTGTTGTATATACTAACTTTGATATTTAATATCATGATTAATTTTTTACTCATGGTATTTTGAGTATCAATTTGAATTATTTAATCTAATGGGATTTGAATAATAAGTTAGGAAGTTGAAATGAATTATGAAACTCAATTCCTTTATATTGGATTATATTACTTCATTGTTGTCATTAATATTTTATGATTATGTGTGTAATAAATTTTTACTATATATTGTTTTATTTATAATTGTTTTATTTGGATTTATATTTAATATACATAGTCCACTAACTAGTTAATTTTCACTTCAATATTATTATATTTATAGGGGTTTACTTCACAATACCATTTTATTTAGGATTTTTTACACTTGAATTTTTGTTAAAGAAAACTATATGATAATTTTTTAATAAATCATTTAATTTTATTCTCCTATGGTTACTAATAATATTTTTAAACTAATAGTTCCATATTTCCACTCTTTGGTAAATAATATGTATTATAAAATGTTTTAAAAACACGACATCATTTCTCTCTTTAGTTAGAAATATGTTTTCTTCTAAAACCA
Source organism: Viscum album (assembly GCA_963277665.1). Taxonomy (NCBI): domain Eukaryota; kingdom Viridiplantae; phylum Streptophyta; class Magnoliopsida; order Santalales; family Viscaceae; genus Viscum; species Viscum album. The sequence continues at coordinate 1,144,300,983 of OY728121.1, read as the reverse complement.
TGTTTTATTTTAAATTTTTTTTTCTAAAAATGTTTTCAAAAATGTTTTTAAACTCATAAAATGATTTATCAAAGGATTTTTTACAAAATGTTTTCAGAGGAATATTCTTGTTGTTTTCTAGACAAGGAGCCTTTATAGTATTTTTATAGTACAAAAGGAATGTATTTTTTACCTTGTACAACATGTATAGATTTAACCCCTAGAATTTCATTGAATCTTCCTTTTAAAGTTTAAAAGGATACTTTTTAAAGAAAACATTTTTAAAAGATATTTTAAAATAAAAGGATTTTCAAAATGTTTTTCAAAATAGAAAGGATATTTTCCTCAAGAATATTTTTAAAAGATATTTTTATAATATTTCTATTCATCAATGAAAACAACCATTTATTTTTACTCCAATTGGGATATTATGTATTGATACCATATTTATTCTTCACCTAGATGGGGTTGGATTGATTTTTCCAAGGATAGTATTGAAATTTACTTCCTTGATCATTTTTGTAGTCCCATTGAAATATTCACTTTCGTGCGATCATTAGATATTAAATTTTCCCTAATGATCCATAACATCTATCATGTATATATTGCTTTCCTAAACCATAAACCATTATCACATATGGAAATTAATTTGATAATTATTATATCATTTGGTGAAATATTGATAAATCCATATTTTTTATTCAATACATATATTTGATAAGGAACCTTTTTTATGATTTAAATATATTGTTAAATATATGAGTAATGACTTGGACATGCATGAAACGGTTTGGGGAACAGCTAAGGAAAACCCCTCAATGCATTAGTTGTATCATGAGATGAAACCAGTAGCCAAAAAACCCTTCAAGTTTGTTTCCAAGAAGAATCTGATGGGTTTCTACCCACAGACTTAAACTACCTTGAGGATAGATCTTGATGGTATAGTGGTTCATGTTCCAGATACATGACGTCCAATAATTAAGCGTAACCTTCTTTAATATACAATATTTATTATTCATGAGACTTTAATTATGATAAAATATACGTATGCTTTTCATTCTTGTTTTATGGATTAAATGACATGTGTTTTCAATTAGTTACCTTTTAATATTTACTCTGCCTAATCTATTTATGCATTAAAGTTATTTAAATGGTATTCTTGTTCAGTTATTTACCTTTCCATATTTTTTATACACTTCCTTATCATCTTATTGATAATATGACATGTGTGCTAAGTTGTTTACTTTTCCATATTATTTATGTACTTTATTCTTAGTTTATTGATTATATAGAATGTGCGTTCAGTCATTACCTTTCCATATTGATTATGATAATTGATTCATTATTTATTCTATTGTACTTATGCCTCACCAAGAATTTGAGATCACCCTTATTTTGTTTCATTCACTAGGAATTCAAGAAGTGTACCAAGAAAGACATGTAAATCTATGATATAGGAAATAAATTTATTATAGAAGAAAATAATTTATATTGTTATTAGTGTATTTAGTTTTATTTTAAGACTCATGTATGTATCTAGTTTACCCAGACTAGTAAACTGATCACTCCTTTAGGAGTTGATTCATTATAATTGTTCCAATGTAATGGTATCAAGCACCAAATCTAGGATTATTAGGGTCAAGCTAATACAAAATACCCATGGGGTGATGACTGCTGCTCTAGGGCCCCATTGAATGTATGTCAATTGGTTCCTAGAATGATGCTCCAAGGTACCGAAAATTAAATTGGAATTAAATAAATAATTAAATCCTATTTCATAATGAATTGTGATATCATTATGGTGTATGGTCAGACTCCAACATAGGCCAAAGAAGGTAGGATTGGTTTTAGTGTCATCATGAACCCAAGGGATTATGTGGTCGACTAAATTATAATAAATGTGAAACCTGTAAACATTTTTAATTTTTTATTTATTCTTTATTCAACTTTATAAACTATTATATACTGGATATTTCTTTAGATGATATTGGTGGTAGCCTTATGTGTTGTACTCACACCCTACTCAGACTACCCAATCAGTACCCGAATAGACTTTATTATTATATGTCAAGATAATAGAAATATCCTTATGACAAATGGATGAGTTTGGATTTGGGATGGAGAACAGATGAGGGAACAATAAATGATATTGAGACCTAATTGGGAGTTGTTAGTGTGTCTTTATTTTGGGGTTTCACTTGAAACTTGACACTTATGTGGAATGAAAAATAAAACGACTTTGTTCATAGTCATATTACTAGTTTTGGAGATATTCATGCGATGTTGATTGATAATTGATTATTGTCTTATCTTGTTTATTTTTATATTTATTTCCACTATTGTGACACTTTGATAAACATGTTATAGTCTCCCCACACTACATATTAGACTATCGCTTATAGTCAACAACCTCTGGTTTACAAGGAGGCATGCCTAAGGTCATATGGTCAACTAGCTCGAGGCACCAATATGTGGTACCTGGGTTGGGACATTACAATGTGATATCATAGGGTGGTTTTATTTTCTTTTTTAGTTTCCTTTTTTTATTTGGGAATGATAGATAGGAGACTAGTGTAACACCCCAAGTTTGTATAAATTAATTTTTTTTTCAAATCAATTAAATTTATTTGAGGACTTTCATTTCATGCTATGCCAAGTCAATATTGTGTTATATGAAATACTAATTTAATCTTGTTCTACACGCAACATTGGTTTATCTTGAATTATACACAACACAGACTTTTAACAAAACCATGATATATTATTAATATTGTTATTTAAAAGCTATAATTATAACCTAAACATTAAATATAGTGATATGAATAGTAATAAATAATTTTAAAATATTAAGTGTGATGTTTTTTATAAAGAAAATATATTGATAATAAAATCCACAATTTTTAGTAAAGTATTTATAAGTTTTGAAAATACTATTTTCTCTAAAAAATGATTTTCTTTTATTTTTGTGGAAATTAATAAAATTAATCCATGAAACTTTTAGAAATATAATTTAATAAAATAAAGTTAATTTTTGAAATTATAATATCAAAATTACCATAGCGTGAATGTTTGATATTTTTCTGAAGGGTTGCATTTTTTTGATGAATATTGAAAAATAATAAATTTTAATTGAAAACTACTTTTTAGTTTAAATAATTTATATTTTTAAATTATTTTTTAAATGGGTTTTAAAGTAAAATTAGATAAATTTTATATAAATTAATATAATTTATTACCTTTTAATAATTTTCATATTGAATTTGATATAAAAACATTTTAAACATTTGAACTTTTTTCCTTTAAAAATCCACTTTCTTATCAAACATGTGGGATTAATTTAAAATTAAATTCATTTACTTTTTAGAACGAAATTTTGAAAAATGGATTCCATATTTTGAATAAACATAATTTATAATTTCTAATAATTTGAAATTATATTTTGACCATAATGATTAGTGAAAACTGTTAAAATTAATTACTATGAATAAGGTTAAAATGAGGTTTAGCACATTACATGCATTTGATTCAAAATTAATTTTCCACACCCATAGTTTTTTTTAATTTTTTTATTTAATATCTAGAATTAATAGGTATTAATTATATAATCAATATATTTTTAATTATAGTCTTAACAATTAAATTTCCAAGTTAAATAAAATGACACATGTTACCTTGGTATAAACTATAAAAATAAAACTGAGTAAACATAAAGACTAAGGAATGACTTGATAATAAAATGTGTTTAATTTTTTTTGGAGGTTTTTCTCAATAAAAAATACCTACCCTAATTTATTGATCAATTTTGGAGGAATATGAGGTATTATTGACCTCTTAATAGTGAATACTTTTTAGTATATATAAAAATCCAACTCAACTCATTTATAAAAGGCCACACCTATCCTATATTTATTACACCTTAAAGCACATTTATATCAGAAAATACCTACCCAAATAACTTCTAAACAGACCTATACTCATCATAGAGTCTTTATTATTGATATAAATCCATCCAAGGAAGTATTATTGTGAAAAACTTTGGAGGATACCCGAAGAAGAGATGACATTCATCAATGAACATTTTTGTGCTATTTCTTAGTCAAACCCATTAAATTATTTTTATTCCATGAATATATAATAAAATTTGAATATTAAATATAATAATACGTTTTTATGTTTATGGTATGACTGAAAACCACCCACACTTACATCGAATGGGTTATGAAATCATCGTTCGTGTGTACAACGGACTACACCCATGCGAGCCGATGTCATTTTTTTCATTACCACCTCTCAAGGATAGTTTAAGGATGTGTTTATAGTATATATGGGAGATATATCATATTTATGATGTTATTAAATTAATTTAATTTTTATATCATACATACCTTCATTCTTTCCATTTTTTTGGAATATAATAACGTCGTTCTCCTGTACAATGAACTACCACATCGCAAAGTGATGTGATTCATTCAAGCTTTACATGGAATGTATTAAGGATGGTTTAATGAAAACATGTGATATATATGAAATAATATTTATTCTATAATTAAAATATATCATTTAAATTTTTTTATTTTAATTCTACAAGAAAACGAAAAACCGCATTTATACGTACGTACGACCTACCGTCTCCATGAACTGTGCATTTAATTTCCTAGCACTAAATTTTATAGATTAATATAAATAAATATATAAATAATATATATGATATTTATATCTTGGAATAAATTATGTATATGGTTAAATAATTATTTAAATATCATGAAAAAAAATATAACAGATGAAATCACATACAAAAAACAAAGCGATTGTTACCTTAAATGTAACATTAACATGGAATTGTTAATAAACGGATAATAAAATGTCACAAGAAAATAATTAATGGTATGTAATATATGAATATAGTTATATAATAAATTTATAATAAACTTATATTTATTATTAGGGATGTTTTAATGGGTATGACATAATTCAAGACTTATGGTAATGGATTTCCGTCTCACTTTGTTTACTTCCAGGAGACACATGTCAGACTCACCACAAATTTAATTTTTGTGGTGTATATACTGCATATGAATTTATATTATGATTCTTATCCTAAAAATTATTGGGGTTTACATATCCTTTTTTGGATATATATTTCATGGGGTTTATAGTTAAAATGTTAGCAAATCGGTAAGGTATTTTTGTCTCAATTTTCCTTCTTTGAGATGGATATTATGTTATGAACCTATATTCTATCACGAGGTTTATATACATCCAATTCGAATTATTATAAAATGAATTTATTTATACTCATGATATTTAAAGTTCCATTTTATATTCCATTTTAGGTTATCCCTTCATGGGGATTACTATTCATGGTTACCATGATGGTAATAACTTTATGTTAGAATCTCATTATTTATCAGGATTGTTTCTATTTATGATTCTAATGATAAAACATTATGATATTTATATCAAAAATTCTGATGAATTTTATTCTCCTCTAGTTATTCATGATATCTTCAAGTAATGAAACCATTTTACCACTCTCTGGAACTTATGATAATTAAGTGGATGTTTTTAAGAAAATACAACTTTATTTCTCCCTTTGATCATAAATATATTTTCTTTCAAAACCATTTATTTAAAATCTTTTGAAAAATGTTTTATTACTATATTATTATTTTAAGAAGAAAGTTTTACCCATGTTTGAATTTTTACAAAATGTTTTCAAAGGATTCTTTATGTTGTTTTTTAAACAATGCATGTTTGGATTTTACCATAAATGTGAATGATATATTCGTTTTTACATGTATGGCGTGAGCATAAATTTATAAATTCATGAAAAATAATCACTTCAATGATTCTATTATATTTTTTCAAAGTTATTTTCTTAGAAAAATGTTTTCAAAATGTTTTACTTTATAATTTTTTCTTCAAAGTGAAAAGGATATTTTTCTTAATAAATATTTTAAATTGTCTTTTAGAATTATATTCTATCTAAGATGACATCTATTGGTGTTACCTATGAATTACTGAGGCTTTGATCCAAGGATTATATTCATATTCTTTATTTGATTTTTTTTTGTTTTGAATGCATGATGTTTGTGCAACCTATTTCTCTTCTAAGGGTTATACCATGATGAAATGATCATGAAACCAAATTTTTTCATCCGTTATTCTATGATGAAATGATTATGAAACCTGTCTCTTTTACATAGGTTATGATATGTTGATATTTTTATGATACCATGGGTTATTATATGATGAATTTTTATAATCTTTTATCACACATAAATATTTTTTTCATTATGAGATTGGTGGGACTAATATATCCCTCTAATAAGTTGGGTATATATTTATATATATAATGAGAAATACATGGTTGGAATGGAGAGTGAACCCGATACACTATGATAGGGCTGGATGGGGTGTGAACCTAGTTCTAAAATACATGGATAGAAAGAGGAGTGAACTTGGTTCCATAAAGAAAATTGTATATTTTTATGGCATTGGTAGTGATCCTTGACTAATATAGAAATGTTTTTTATGATTATGTTTATGCGAAAAATTACACACCTTAGGAAAATGTAACTCTTTAATGGATCATGTTATTTGATTTACTAATGATTCTTTTATTATTAACTTCCAATCTTTATTCCTCGATTAAATATTATGATCTTGTATATATAGTGTGTGTTTTTAAAATTTTATGCTAATGTTATCATACACCTATACTCTTTTTTTCTTACATATTTCCATTTTTTACCCTTACTGAGCATCTGAGATCACCCATTCTTATGTTTACTTTCTACAGGTTATAGATAAATTTAATTTGTATGATATGTCTAATAATGGTGCTTTTTTAAGAATATAGTGGGAGATGACATAGCTCACATAGATAATTTTTTATTTATCCATGTTCCCAAAGACATTAAATTGTTATAGACCTCAAGAGAATATTTATGCAAGGTAATGAATATTCATAAAAATATGTATTATCTTTCTATGTTAATCCTGGGTCACTATATTTTGTATAAGATGATATGTTTAGTTAACCTTTAAAAACAGGGATAAAAAAACCTTAGTGATAACCCTAAGTACATTACTAAGGATACATTTAAGTACAATTTAAATAATATAAATATGTTCTAGAATTTTGGTATAGTATAGAAAGAGTGGTTTCCTAAAATAAATCCCTTTCTCGATACGACATATTGATGTGGATATAGTATAGATGTTCCTAGGGGTAATAGCCCCAAAACACCGTATTGATCTAGAATCTATTGAGAATTAGTGAATGAAAATGGTCCATACTACATAGTTTTCTTTGCACTTCTGGGGGATATTTTTTGCGAATTCAAAAACTCTATATAAACCATCATGAAGGATTTAAATAGAAAATCACTATTAATAACCTATTATAAACTTAATATTCCATTCATTAAATAATGTGTCATGATTTAGAAAACATATAGATTATTTTTCATTATTTTCTGGTTCCCCAACATGAATACTATTTCTTACACTATGAATTTTGGTTTTAGTCAATAGCGAGAACCTAAATGATCCATGTTAGTGCTGAGTGTGATGGTCAATGCAATTTTTGCCTTTTGGAGAATCCAAATTTTATGGGAGATGGAATAAAAAATCTCTTTTCTATTCTCACATATATTTCTCAAAATATAAATCATGCTGAACATCCAACTGAGAAAAAAGGGAAAAAAGTTCTATTGAGTCATTTATGTATAAGTGTCCACGTTCCATAAGTGGAACTGGTGATCCACTAGTTTCTAAAGAATATATCAGCACCACCGAAATGATATTTTTTTTTCACAGTGAAAAATTCATTTTGGTTGTCTACAATTTTGAAGGTTAAGAGGATCAGTGGTGGAATATTATCAAGAATAAAATAAAATAGGATGATATTGACTCCATGGATTGGGATGAGTTCAAGGAATTATTTTTCATTAAGTAAATTACTCGTATTATTTTTACAAGATATAGAACGGGTTCCTTAAGTTAATGAAAAAGGGTGATAATTATGTTGGTACCTATGCATCTAATTTTATAAGACTTTTAAGGTACACATCTGGTATTATAATCCTTCCTGAATGCAAGGTTGATAAATTATTCGGTTGATTAAATTGGATTCTCTAAATGGAATTAGCCTTAAAAAACTTCAATATCTACAGAGAGACTATTCGATGTGCAATTGAGGTGGGAATAAAGGATGTAGTTTTGTATCAATATCATGTTTTTGGAAAGAAAAGTATGATGAAATTAAAGGGAAAATCTTAAAACCACAGGGAGAAGAATATGAGATTTCATTTATCCTTAAAGTGTATGAATAAGCGTGTAAAAAATTGACTTAGTGGTATTTCTACATGTTTTAAGTGTGTAAGGGATGGTCATCGAGTAATGGATTTCCAAATTGATGGTAATAAGTTAGCTAACAATGCGAATAGAGAGAAAGCTACACAAAATGAACACCCCCACTCCAATGATTCATGTTTAAGGAGAATTGGTATTTTTCTAAAAAATACCCAAACCCAAGGGTTAATGATGATGATCAACTTTAGTAACCTCTTAATATAAGGGAAAATGGGGAATATCATGCTATCACTATTTCTAATGATGGGTGTGATAATGTTGTGGTGAAAGGTACACTTACCATTCACTCTAGAACCACTAATAAATTATTTGAATCTGTATCTACACATTCTTTCATATCTAAATAATTGGATAAGGGTACCATGATTCCACCCAAATTACTAGATGTAGAAATAGACTTGAAACCCCATAATGGTATGATGATCACATCTCATTTCTATGATTCCTATCAAATTGATATTGGTTGGACTATGCTTCCTATAAATATTTCAATTCTTTATTTAGTTGAATTTGATGTCATCATATTCTTTGATTGGATTTATCAAAATAAATTCCACATCAATTATTAAGGAAGGGAAGTCACATTTGATACTAAAAACTAAAAAAAATCATATATCAATTTGATGATAAGTGTGAACTTACGATGAAGATCACATGCACTGTATGGGTCATAATTCCCATTCAAATGGGGTGTTTATCTTAGATAGTTGGGGGAAAACAAGAAATTAATGATATGCCTATTGTGTGGGAATTTATTGATGTATTTATAGAATAACATCATTTCCTTCCACCAAAATGGGACGTTTCATTTTCAATAGGAACCATACCTGGTTCCATATAAATTTCAAATAATCCCTATATAATGTCCCTGATTGAGTTGTAGGAATTAAAGAAGAAACTCTAGAAAAATATTAATAATGGATTCATTCATCCAAGTGTGTCATCTTGAGGTGAAAATATTCTTTTTGAAAAAAATAAATATGGATCAATGAAACTTTTCATTGATTATTAGGATCTCACAAGATCACAATTATAAAAAAGTATTATCTTCCTTGTATTGATGACTAGTTTTATCAACTTCATAGAGCTCATTAAATTTATAAGATTGAACTTAATTCTAGATATCATAGATTGAGGGTCAAGAAGGAGGATATACCTAGAAGACATTTAGTACAACGTATAGAAACTATGATTATATAGTAATTATTATTGGTCTTACTAATTCCCCTACTATCTTCAATGATTTAATGAACAGGGTATTTAGACATTACCTTTATCAGTTTTTGGTAGTTTGTATAGATGATGTTATTATCCATTCAAAGAGAAAGGAAGAACATGAATATCAATTTATAATTCTACTAAATTCCCTAAGAAAGGATAAACTATATGAAAAATTTATAATGTATGGATTTTGGTGGCAAAGGTTTTTATTTTTAGGCCACATAATCAGAAGATAGGGTATATTAGTAGATCCATCCCTAACAAATACTATTGATTGTGGTATTAGACCAACCACCATGACTAATATCCATAGTTTTGATAGTTTAACTAGAAATTATCGATCGTTTGTGGATAATTACTCATGAATATCTAATCATATGACCATGTTAACATGGAAGGGAGCCAAGTTCCTCTGTACTGATGAATGAGAGAAAAATTTCAAGCAACTGAAGAGAATATTAGTCAAAGAACCTATGATTACATAACCCGATAGTAAAGAAGGGTTTTTAATCTATAGTGATTCAGTCTATAATAGATTAGAATATTTTCTTATGTAGAATGACCTGTTTATTGATTATGCCCCATGAAAATTGATGATTCATGAGAAAAATTACCCAACTTATGATTTGGATTTAGCTATGGAAATTTTTTCATTAAAGATATAGATGCATTATCTTTATGTAGGAAAGTTTGATATATATTTATAGATCATAAGATTTTGAACTATATATTCACATAGAATGAGTCAAAAGGATCATGCTAACTTATACATGATGAGGATTATAAAAGACCCAATATTTATTTATTTTCAAATGATGAATCTAGAAATCCTAAAGGAAGGGGAAAATACTTATTTTTCTTAGTTGAATGTTCTAGAAACTATCCAATTTAAGATTTAATATGCACATAAAGAAGATGTAGAGATTAAATAGAAGGTTATAAATTTTCTTGAGTTTAACCTTGATCTTGATCAAATGATAAGGTTGAGGATCTATTTTTTCATTTCTTATATACCAGATTTGAAGAATGATTTGTTATATTAAGATCATAGTTATTCATTATATATTCACCCTATATGTTTGAATATGTATATATGTTTTGAAAAAATACTTCTGGATGGATGACATGATGATAGATATCATAGAGTTTGTATCTTGATGACTGGTATGTTAGTAAGTTAAGGATGAAAGGAAAAATTACAAGGGTTTTTTCATCAATTACCCATACAAGAATGGAAATGGGAGAACATCCCCATGGATAATGTCATTGGAATCCCCAAAATATCTATTGGTAATAACTATATATGGGTTGTAGTTGATCACCTTACTAAGTCAGCACACTTCATCGCTATTAGAGAAAACTTTTCTATGGATCTTGTTGAAAGGATATACATCAAGTGAGTGTTAAGATTTCATGGAGTACCAAATTGAATTTTATCTGATCAGGATCCATGGTTTAACTCAAAATTTTGGAGAATTCTTCAGTATGATCATGATATAGAGTTTTGATTCATCATTACGTATCATCCTCATACACATGGTCAGTTTGAAAGAACAATTCAAACCCTAGAGGATATGTTGAGATCCTAATATTTTTATTTAAAATGTTGTTAATATGCATACCTTAATGTAGTCTAGTTTTCTTACAATAATAAATTTCACTCAAGAATTCATATGAATCCTTATGAATCCCTCTATCGAATGAAATATAGTGATCCAATGTGTTGGAATGAAGTTGAAGAAATAAAGCTATTGAGAACTGAGGTAGAAAAAGAAATGGAAGAGAATGTTAGATCCATTTTGAAGAATATCAAATTAGAATAAAGTTGGAAGAAAATTTATGTTGATAATCACTGACATGATATAGTATTTGAAATTGGTGACAATGTGTTTCTAAGAATTCCTCTATGGATGATGGTTATGATATTCTGGAAGAATGTGAAACTGGGCCCTAGGAATATTGGTGCCTTTAAAATTCATGATAATATATAGATGGTAGCCTATATCTTGGAGATTACACAAAACCTCTTCCATGTCTACTATGTGTTCAATGTACCTATCTTGAGTAAGTAGAAACCAGGCCCTTCACATGTACTAAACTCAAAATTCATACCACTAGAGCAAGATATTTCTTATGAGGAAAACTTATTGAGACTCTAGATCATATAATGAATGTTCTATGAATCAATACAACTCATCTGATCAAAGTATTTTTGAGAAACCACCAGTTTGAAGAATCTATGTGGGAACTTGATGATAATATGAGGTAAAATAATCCTCAATTTTTTGTATTAGTGTGATGAATTTTGTGGGTGGAATTCATTTTAAAGGGGATAGAAAGAAATACCTTATGTTTTTATGATTTTATATTTTTAAAATCATTTAAATTACATTTATTTCTTGTGTTTCATGATAAATATTTTTATTCTTTCATTATATTCAATTCCAAATTAAGATTTCATTACATATAACACTAACTTAGCTTGGGTTACATGCAACACTGAAATTTAACAAAAACTTGATATATTACTAATATAGTTATTTAAAAGATACCATTATAACCTAGATTCTAAACATAGTGATAATAATTGTCATAAATACTTTTTAAATCTTATGTATAATGGTTTTTTTTATATAAAATATATTTATAATAAAATTTATAATTTTTTTTAATGTCTTTATATGTTTCGAAAATACTGTTATCTCAAACAATTATTTTTGTTTATTTTTTAAACATTATTAAAGTTAATTCATGACAATTTTATAATATTAATTTGAAAAAATAATATTCATTTTTTAAATCATAATAATTTTTTTTTCTTTGGGTCATTTTTTGGATTTTTCTGAAAGGTTTCATTTTTTGAAGAATAGTGAAAAATACTGATTTTTAATTGAAAACTGCCTTTTCATTTAAATAATTTATAATGATAAATTATATTTTAAATGGGTTTTAATTTATAATTAGTTAAATTATATATAAATTAATCCAATTTATCCCATTTAATAATTTTTATATTTAAATATGATATAAAAACATTTCATACTATTGAAGTTTTTGTCATTTAAAACCTGATTTCTTGAAGGTGTTTGATTTTCTCCTATTTTGAGTGCTGAATTGGACAAGCCTTTGTAGCATGTCTCATTGGAAGGACGTCCCGGTGAAATTACCCTAAAATCGAACCTAATTAGTCGCACATCCTATCTATGGGGGATGGGAACTGCATGAGCTCTCCCACCAAATTCTACCACCCTCTGAATTAGTGGGGAAAGGTGTGGTACTGGTGATTAACAGAGAAGGTGCTTCCCCTAGCTTAGAGAAAAAAGAGGGACAATGTGGATCCAATGCGATTTCCTTTTGTTAGGTGTGTTCCAAATGGATTATAACATCTTCATAATCACTTCTAGGATTTATCTGACCCACTTGATGTTTTTTATCTTTAGGATAGATAGAATAAAGTTATACCCAAATGGTAAAGGAAGTGTAATGGTTCCAAGGATCGATCTGGCTTTGTGAAAGGATCCCATGGAAATGTATCTTTACTAGAGTTTGATGGTTATAAGGAATTCCACATTATGAATGATGATACTTTTAGTCAATTATCTATTAATAGTGTGGAGAAAATATAAGTTATAGGCCTCTATAGTCCTCAGAGAATAAAGAGGAAAAAAGGAACCTATGACTCTGGATGTCACACGGTGCCTAAAGGTAAAAAAATTAATTGCATAAAGACTATTCCTACATTCCTAAGACAATTGATACAAGGTTCAAAACAAAATATGGGGAACATATTCCAACCAAATGAGATGTGAAATTTCTGGGGCATCCTTATGAGAAACAAAAAAATCCCCAGGTTGTTAAGGATGAGGTTTCGAAGGACCAAGAAAGGAAAACCAAATCTATGGAAGAAAAGAAAGAGCACTATCTGGATCTCATACATCACTCTAAAGAATATTTTTATCAATAATCTATTCATATAAATTCTACAAAGGTGGAGTCCAGCCAAATATATGGGATACTAATCCAAATTGAAATCAATGAGAACCAAAAGGTATGGATCAATAAACAAGACCACATATTAGCATTGGGTTTCAATAGAAAAAAGATTAAAATGGAGGAATAAATCCATACTTTGGAAGTGTTGGCCCAAAATTTTGAAGAAATCCTAAAAGAAGATCTAGATACAAAAATAAATGACTTATAACGGGGATTATATAGAGTGAATATTAGTTACACTAGGTTTAATACCCTGAGAGGGGGGGGGGGGTGAACCAGGGTATGACAGATTAAAACTTTCACCCATTTGGGTCTTGTTTCATTGTTAGAAAAAACTCAATTCTCTCTTCCTCCCATAGTAATATACGAAACGATATGAAATAATGCACATGACACATTGATTTTTACTTGGTTCACCCTCAATGGGATACGTCCAAGGAGCACACAATAGATATATGACGATGTACCAAATTCACTAAGGCTCACTTGCAAATAATGAGTACAATGTTTGGGCTAGATCTTATATACCCAGGATCACTGCCATTACAAGGTTTAGGATTTGTTCACTACATTCGAAAGGGTCACTCCCTATGCCTCTTTCTCTGGATCAGGGCTGGTGGAAAGGGTCACCGTTTTCCTCTTCCTTCACTCACTGCTCTTGGAGAGGAATCCACTTTTAGTTTATAGAATTGTAGGTCAAACACAGTTTATGGACATATAGGTCCCTTCATTTTCATGAATTCCTATATCCTCAACTATAGTTATATGCTCTGTTGATGTTCCTTTTTCACCCATAGATGAAGTCCACATTTCCGAGTAATACTAGTTACCAAAAAATCCTTTTGAGAACTAATTTTAAGCTTTCGTAAGCTTCCTTGTGAAAATTGTGAAACACTTACTCCTCCACGTACTATGCACTGGGTATAGTATGAAGACTTCCTACTCCGCATACTATAGCCTGTTCTGCAAACCTCTTATATCTGCAGACTACCTCTGCCTTATTTGTCATATACCACCTCCGTATACCGACTCCACGAAACTCCTTGACAAAATAACCTCTGTCCGCAAACTGTTCTCTATTCATGGACTGCCTTAACAAACCGCTATTGCGTACCAAATCTTCTTCTTCCATGTACCGTGAAAACTTCTTCAGTGTACTACGCCTTCTTCTTTCGCATACCACGTTTTTTACGAGTTACAGTTCTCTACAAAAACATTCAGTGGAATCTCTTCTGCGCAAACCACTTTAGCCTTCACAAACCTCCCTCTATGAAATTCCTTTAGTATTTGGTGAAATCACATATCTAAAAGATATTATCTAAGGATATTTGATCTCCACATTAATTTATGTGATTAAAAATTATTATATTGGAAAAGATATCTGCAAAAACATCTAATTTAAGATTTACCAAATCTTCAATCTATCCTTCACCACATACCGATCCTTTTGTCACTGCGAACTGAAAGCCACTCATGAACCACTTTCTGTTTGCGCTCTGCATATTGCCTTTGCTCCTGTATAGTCGATCTCCTCCACCGACATCAAACCATCTGCGTACTCCACCATCTTCCACGATGAACCATTTTTGGTTTTGTGAGCCACTCTAGCATATCGTTCCTCCTGCTTCTCATACCATTCCCGCTACTTCGAGTACCATTCTAGAAACATGGTACATGACCCATGAATTATGGTATGTGGTTATTTATTGTCCAATTTTCCTCAGAGTTATTCATACTGTTCACTCCTATGAATAAAGCCTTCCTTTTTCAACATCAAACTCCTGATTTTGAGGCCCAAAAATTTGGAAAACACTGGGAAACCACGCCACCTTAAAAACCTATCTTCGAAAAACACCAACCATACTCATTTGCGCTCATCTTGCATTGTTAACAAACACAACCACACCCAAAACATATCGAGATGACACCTTGAAGGATTTTTTCCCAACAACGACTGGTTATAATAATCTTAGCCTTGTCTTTCAAAGATTTTGTCATTTATTTATGTGTTAAATGTCCATCTATTATGATTTTGTGAGGTTTTCCACTCTTTCCTTAAATGTTTTTTGGAAATAAAAATTTAATTTTCATGGTTTTTTATGTGTATATCAATGCGTTCCTATTTTTTATCTTAACCTATTATATAATTGTGATATGGTTCATAAAAATGGATTTTTTAATCATGACACCATTGGGACCTCCTGTATAGTACCAAGAGGTGGGGATGGGAACAAACCATTGGTAGTGTAGAAAAAGTCACATGTTGCACTAGATCCTTTTTTTCATCAGTAGAGTTGATGGAGCATTCTCTAGGTGTTACAGTTGATGAGGAATGGGGTGTCGCTGGATATGTTCAATATGTCAAACATTACTCATGAGTTCCATCTACAAAATTAACCACACTTTCCAAGTGAGGGTAGACTATAGGATGTAGTGATATAGATAGTGTATATATAGATCATCTTTAATGATCATTATACACCCTTTTATAGCTGGTGATTTTACACCTACATGATTCATGATGTAGTAAGGTGTTAGTGGGATGTTATGGTCTAGGAAGAACAAGAGGGGGGACTAAATTGGAAGGATTTTAAGTAATTTGTTTTTAAATTTCATCCCAAAGACTCTAATAGTTTTCATAGATACATAGTTCATGCATCTGATATAGGTAGGCATGTTAGTGTTGGATTATGTCTTATGCTTTACCAATTTTTTATTTTTAACCAAAATCATTGGTTTGTAAGATTACAAAAGTCAATTGTTTCTTTGATTTCACGGTGTATTCTTATGGTTTTAATTGAATATATTTCAATTTATATCTTTATTATAGTCTTTGAATCAGTCAATGATTATAGAGATGTTCCAGACTAAGTGTATATCATAGGGGCAGTATTTTTCTTCTACCAAGAATGGGAGTGTATACATGAAAACTAATTAGTGGATGTTGAGAGAGTGTCTCTAGGGAAAGGATAAGAAGGATATTATTGAAAGGGTTTCATCACTTCCTATGATATTTATAGAAACATTAAAGTGGTATTAGTGTTGTTAGGAGGAACACATATTGGATAATTGTTACAAAAAAATAACATGTATCGCTCCAATGGAATGATGGGGCACCGATAGAGGAACTATAGTATTTCACCACATCTGAATAGTGGATGTGGATCTCGTAAGACCTAGTGTGTATGGGTAGTTATAGGAGTACATAAGAAATCTAACTATTGTGGATCATCCAAATATTCAAGTCACGGTACTTAGAAATAAGGGAAGTTGTGCCAACAATTAGATTCTCTTTAAGGGATTTAGGAGATTTTTTCACTAGTCTATAATTCAAGATAGATTCAAATATTTGAGAACACTCCAACCCTGAAGGGTTGGGATCTATCAACAATTATTGGTACAATTATTATTAAACTATTCCTAGAATCATTAATATTCAATATGGGTATTAAATATTCATTTATATAGAATCAACCAGTTACTGATATGGTCTTGAATTAGACTAACTATATGGGATGATGTATATAAATTCTACCTTAAGGGTGAAATTTTGGGTATTTGATGATATCTGGGGTGAATTATAGTGATCAATGGATGTTGTATCCTTTTATAATTATTCATGATATATATTTACAGTTTCAATGTGACCGTATTATGGATTGGTTGGCTCATTATCGAGCACCCACTAGTGGCTACCATCTTGATTTTTCTTTGACAACCTTAAAGGGTGTTTTCCTTACTTATGTCCGGGAATATAATTTAATTAAAATCTATCCATGGCCTTTCCTTCAATATTTTGACATAATCATCTCCTAATTTATTATAGTTTCTTTGAGTAATGAGAATTTTTCAATCTAGTCAGTCTTTCCCCCACATAATTTATCAATTCTAGTAGTATTCTTGTGGATTCATCAAGTATTGCATCTATGTGTGTGATTGTGTTCATTGTTGATCTTATGACTGGAAAAAAATCCTATATCACTTCAATATTATTGGATAGATCACGTGGGTCTTATAGAGTTGAAGGATATGATAGAGGATTTATAGTTGAATTCATTTATTCTCTTAAGTAAATCCCATTAGGGCTCTCCTATTTTCAGTTATAAAAATAAGGATAGATCATTACAATTTTTGTAGATGATCAGATCTTGAATTATGTGAATATCAAGAACTAGTATCATATTAATTATACCAATAACCAATATGAGTATTTTAATTGATAAAAATGGTTCTCAAGTATTTATTTTAAGTTGAGTGATCAAAAATTGTTTGTGAGTACTTCTTTTACACCATGTAATACTTTTGGGTTCAATTATCACCTCTATGAGTATCTTTTTATGTCATTCAAATTGATGAATTTAATAGAAGTGTTTATAAACCTGATAAATAGTGTGTTCTACCCTTAGTTCGGTTTTTACTTGTTTGTATTTGATGATGATATTTTGGAATATCTATATTTTATTCATATTATTAACACTATGGGAGCATCAGTTATATACCAATTTTTTGTTTGTGTTAGATCAATATTTACGAGTTTTACTTCTTGGGTAATGTGATTCTAAGATACACATAATAGTAGACCTAAATAAAATCAAGGTTTGGGTTTCCTGGGGGACACCCAACAATATTTTCAAAATTTATAGTTTTTTGGGACATTTACTAGAAAATGATAATCCAACATTTCTCCTGATTAGATTATTCATTAATGGCCCATTCTAAGATGGGAGTGATGCTCATGTTGTTGTACTACTATGAGAGTTCCTTTTAGAAGATGAAATGGTGGTATATGTTTATATAAATCCTAACTATACTAAATATTGGAAATAATTATACACTGTATTATGATGAAAAGTTGTCAAGTGGTCACTTAGGGGTCTAAATAGTGGAGGCACGTGAATTAAACTACCTGAATCATGATTTAGAACTTGATACAATGGTGCATGTGTTAAGGTGTTGGTGTCACTACCTTCTAGGTAAGAGTTTAATGGTATATACAGAATGCATGTTCTTAAATTTTATCTTTTCTCATATGGACCTAAATATTCAACATAAGAGGTGGGTTAAGTTCCTATCATCTTTTGATTTTTATGTTTGGTACACCTCAAAGAAAGGGGATGTTGTGGATGATATGCTATGTAAGAAGAATCAAGAACATATAATGGAAGTGGGAAGAACCAAGTGGTATGCGATAAGCCTACTTACTCTAATGGACCATGACTTATAAAATAATAAATAGAGAGTTACCCTAAAATCAATTAGTATTTTATCCCCACTCCATGATAGTGTGAATTATTTTTAGTTATCTATTTATAATTTCTCAGTGATGAAGACAAATATATATGGTGTAGAGACAAAAAAATGATTGGTATATGGATATCAATAAGTTTATTTATGTATAGGGTTGTGTGGTGGTAAATATAATTACGAGTTATGTGATTATATAGTATTCACATTCCCTGAGATGGGTTGTTCCGTTGGGGATTACCAATATGTATCATGACATTTGAAATAAGTATTTGTGGCTAGGGAAAATGAATAAATTACATAGTCCACATATTTTTTTGGTTTTTTGGGGATAGTCTAGCATCATTGGTCAAAAGGAATTATTTTTTCATTACATTTTACCAAGTTGAAGTGGGATGATTTGATAATGGACTTTGTGAAATTATTTTCAAGGTCACCACATAAAAATTATGTAGTATATATTATCTTATAAAATTTGGAATGTTTTTTATAATTTCTTATGGAACAAAGACATCTATTTTTCTAATAATTTGGGTCAATTGAATTTTGGATAGATAGATTTTTTATGGGTTTTTCAGGTGAATTATTTCTAATCTTGATTCCCATTTTATAACAGACTAATAAAAATATTTATAGAATATTATTGAGCCAATGAGCCTGTATCCTAGTGGTACAGGATCCTTCTTGGCATCCAAAAGACCCAGGATCAAATCCGGGCAGGGTCTAATTTCTGAGTATTGTAGCAGCACTGTAGCAGGGAACTGTAGCAGTGCTGTAGCAGCGGCGGAACTGTAGCAACAACGACACTGTAGCGGCGGAGGCACTATAGCGGTGGAGGTACTGTAGCAGGTACTATAAGCCCGGGTACTGTAGCAGTACTATTCACCGAGGGGCTCTTTGAGCCAAAAAATGGGCTTTCAAGCCTAGTCTTCAGGCCACTTGGCCTTGGGCCTTCGGGCTATGTAATGGGTCTCCCTCTACCCTGTCTAAAGAGGTATTTGCTTTAAATAATAATATAGAATATTATTGATAAAAAAGTGAATTTTAGTGCTTTTTACTATCCTCATGTCAATGGTATGTCAAAACATACAATCCTAGTGTTGGGGGGAATTTATTGATCTGGTGTTCTTTATATTTGTGTTCAATGGGGGAAATATCTCTAGCTTGTGTAGATCTATGATAAAAACAAAGATCATAAATCAATATAGATGGAGTCTTTTGAGGTTTTTTACAGTACATAATGATAATATCCTTAGGGGAGTTATTGATTAATAGGATGAGTCTCATGTATAAGTTTTTAGGGAATAATAATATAATTCACATGTTGATCGAAATATATTATTGTACGAAGAGAACATGTGTTGACCAAATATACTATCCTCTGTAGACTGAGTTGGGTGACAACATATTCTTACATGTATCACCTCAATTGGTAAACAAGTGTATTCATAGGTAGGGGATGTTTGAACCTAAATTAATGGTAAAATTTTATGTTATCAAGAGGATTGTTATAATGTATTATTGATTATAACTTCCTCATGGATAAAAATTTATAGATGAATATTCCTATATATCATATATTTGTATATCATATGCTAATCTATCACATGTGATGAATATTGAAGAGGTTTATTTGGAACTAAATGGAATTTTTGAGTAATGAATGATTAATATATTGGATTAGAAATGAAAAAAATATTTATGGGAATAAAGTTTATCTAGTACATGTATAATTGTTATACAAGTATCTCTAAGAGGTGATATTAGAGGAGGAGCCTAAATTGTGGGTGTAGTGGCTAGATATTTTCACTAACAATTTATAATGACACTCAGATGTGCATATGAAGGAATAACTATTATATTTTAGGGATTTTGTAATTCCATAATATTATATGAGGTATTTTATTAATGTAATTATTCTTAATACTCATTTATATTGTTTATTCATACATATTTGAGGTGTTGTAAGAGGGTTAGGGATTAATTTCAAAAGAAAATTCCTTGTTCTGAAACATTTTTCCATTAAAATATTACATAGGGTACCTAGTGGATCAATACACAAAACCTATTGGATGTATTATAGTATATAATTTATCAAGTTTGGTCATGGGGTGGTTAATGACCCTGAATTGTGTACCGAGTGGCTATTAAGTAACTAGTGTCTAGCTAAAGAGAACCCAATAGGTTCTTTCTTGGTTTTTTTTCAAAAAAATTAATTAATAAATAAATTTTTATTAAGTAATATTAAATGATAATTCATTTCTAATTTTCATTCCATCCATTGTAGAGTTATTCCCCACCCATATTCATTATTTCTATATTACAAGGGCCAGACAACCTCTATTAGTTATTGGTTTTCTATCTCATCTAATATAAGGGGTAATCATTAGTAACGTGAAAACTCTTATCTAATATATTAATTATTTCCTTATCTATTACAATAGGTATAAATAAGTTTTACTAATTGAGGTAGAATAATGACATGGTTTCCAATTATTAGGTCGATTTTAGACCTTGGATAGTGGTCCTTTGGGTTTTCATTTGTTTTTAATTGGGTGGCATGTGTCGTTTGAAATATAGGAATTTATATTTTCATTAGTATCACTAGAAACTATTTTAATTTAAATTTTCTATTTATGATGATTGATATTGAATTCGTTGGACCTATGAGATATTCCTTGAGAAATGTTCAATGACACCATAGTTGTAAATGGACACTTTTTCTATGTGAATTAGATGGTGAAACAAGGATTACTTACCTAGGATATAATCCAATAAATGAGATTTTAGCCTAGGATCCTTGTGTAGTGTCCTAGGTTTTCCTTGGTAAGGAATTAATTAAGAATATGATAGGCCAAGGGTAAGCTATCCTAGGGTTGAAACATTAGGAAATGAAGTGACCCAAGAGAATCACCCCTTTAATATTTTCAATAATTATAAATGAAATTTGATTACATAAAATGGTTAACATGTTAAATTTTTTATTTCTTGGTGGAATTGAGTTCACCTAGAGATTAAAAATGTTTTCTAACTCATCCACAGTATGATGTGATTTCATTGGGGTATTATCCACTTTAATTTTTTTTAATGTTGGTATATCATCCAATTTGATATTTTTTATTGTGGTGTATATTCTACCAGAGGATTCATTTTAGCAGAATACCATTTAATAATGGATATACTTATTGTGGTGAATCACACACTAGGGGATTAGTACTTGTGGAATATCATCCACCCAAATGTTGTTTTCATTGGTGTTACATCCACCAAGTGATTAATAAATAAGTTATATCTTATACTAATGAATTTATGATTGTAGTACATCATCCACCCAAAGAGTTGATTTATGTGGGGAATCGTCCAACTATAATGTGTCTTATTAGTGATGATTCGTCCACCATAGTCATATAATAGTAGTATATTTCCACCAATGTTTAGGTAGTGATACTATATAACCCACCATGAATTATTTATCCACCATTCACCAGGTGAGGTATCTTTCTCCATTGACATTTGATTTGTTATGGATCATTCACCATAATGGGTTGTGATGGTGATGCATCTATCACGTAAAATAATATATGATGATATCTCATTCACTATAACTATAGTATGAGGAGAGATATATCATTAATTCTCAATGTTTGTTCATGACATTGGTATATCAACCCATTCTATCATTGGACGTATTTGGTATAATCACACATGGTTTACTAGTAAGCACTCGACATGGTGATGGGTGACTTAATTGTTTACTTTATTTTTATTCCATATCAAGTACACCTGTTTCTTTAGTATACTAATTGGGACACTATTTTTGGATTCCTATTGATTTTTATTCATATATAATCGACCAACCAACTACCAGTGAAAACATCATTTTTTGTGACCCATGTAAGGACGAATTCATTGCTACTTCATATATCTTAGCTAATTTATCATGATATATTTTATGATATGGGATTAGATTAGGACTTAGAACATTTTTATGTGGATTTATACTTACTTTTGTTCACTTTTGGACCTTTTTGTATTTGATCTACCCATGGTAGATTTTATTTATACTATATGACTCATATTTCACATAGAGTTTCTCATTTTGATAGAGCATAATGTTTATTAATATTGTTTTTTGTAATTTTAGAATTATGTAAATTATATATGTAGTTATTATATTGTGATGATTGTATCTTGATATTTTTTTAGTTTGGATTATGGCTATATATACCTAAGATAATAGTTTCTACACCTATTTATATTGACCCTCATTACTAGTTGAAAACCACTAGAATATGGGGATTAATGCTTCATGTGTGTAAATATGTTTGAAATTTAAAAATTATAAAGAGTTTATAATTAATTAATTATGTTTCCATAAATATTACTTTGATTTCAAAATTTATGAATTGAAAATTAATTTTGTTTTATTCACTATTTTATTATTCATCAATATAAATGTTATATTACATAACAAATGTAATTTATCCCAACTTGTTTTGATTCAAATAAATTTTATATTATTAATTTTGATGTATTATTCAGTTTAAAATTGGGTAAAATACTTCCTAAAATTATCATACATGCAATAAATGAGTTACATGCTATGTCTGATAATTGATTTTTTTTCATATACCATGGAAATGTATTGTATTAGGTTTTGAAATTAAATTTAACATTTTATTATATTTTATGAATAATATGTGTTAGAATTAAAATTGAATTGAAATCGTTATTAAGTAACAATATATGGGTAGAGGGAATTTGGGTCAGACTACTCACTGGCCTAGGGGACTATAATTTGTCTAGAAAAATGGATGTTCGTTACATATTTCTATATACTCACTCTTTTGGGGATTTTTTATTACATATAATTATATGAAATTACATTAATGTGTTCCATAAACCTTTTCCAATTGGATATGTGTAAATATATGTTGGATTTTAATTTGAGTTATTGACACAAACTATTAGTTATGTAATGATTTATACATTAATATAGTTTGAATGTATTTATTTCATGGAGGTAATGTGGATTACAAAATAAATCATTATATGAATAAAAACATACATGTGGAATACATGAGATAAGAAGATGAGATTAAATCCATTTAAAATAATTTATATTTTATTCATTCTATAGTATACACATGTCCAGACCTTGATCATCTAAACATGGTATTTCATGTTAAATATTTTCACCCTTGGGTTATATTTTTTAAGGAAACAAAGTGATTAAGTGACTTAGATTGTTAGGTGCTGCATTTTCAGTATCTTATTTTGATTGAACATAGTTAGGAAACCCTTAAGAAGGATACCATAGGTGTAGTGTTGAATTTATGCATATGATATATTAGGTAGAGAATTATCTATTCAACTATCTAAGATTAATATCTAACATGATTAACATTATTTTATCCTATATAGCTAAGTGATGGTAGAAATTTTAAAGTGGACCAAATCAATGTAAAATATGAACATTTTACCAATAATTAATATGACAGTTTTCTAAAGGGGTTATCATTTGATTAGGATAAAATTCAAAAACATTTCTTCTAAAAACAATGTATAAAATAATAATCATATGATAAAATCATCTATTATAGATATAATTACATCATCATCATCATAGAACATCACTTTGATAGAAATACTTGAGTTTGAAAATATTAATAGAAGAAACTTCCTAACCATTTATAGAAACATAAGAATTTATCTTAATCAGAATGAAAATTTTATGCATTATATTTTCCAATTCCTAGGAAAATAGATGTTGAACTTGTTTAAAAACTAAAATTTGAAGCTTATAAGAAGCATAGATTAGTTCACTTAGGATTTCAAAAACATTTTTTACATATGATATGATCAAAAGTATTTTATCTATTATGAATATATCCCATATTATTGGATATTAAATACATAGAAAGACAAAATAATTACATAAAATATCATTTTTCCTATGGAATTAATTCTATAATAATCAATGGAAATGTTCTAATATTTAAATTATTTCAACAAAATATTATCATATTTTCCCAAAAATTTTAGAATGGATCAACTAGGCATGTGATATCTATGTAAAAGTTTTATATTTTCAGTACAGGTGGGTTAAAAATTTTATCTAGAAGAATAATTGTTTGATACAATATCCAATAATGTTTTTTAGATACTAGAAAAGGAAATTAAAAGCTAAAAGATATTTATGGATGGAATGATTTCTTTCTATAACTAAATATTTCTAAAAAACATAAAGGGGGATTGAAAAACTCTATTTAATGTCCACATAATGTATTGATGTTATAGAAACATTTGTTCAATTTCAAATAATATTGGATTATAATTGTATTTCTTGCAATAGTTTAAAATATAAATGGGTATCAAATCATGGTGAGTATTAATTAATTTTATAATAAATAAATAAATTTAACATAAAGTAATATATAAATACCAAGTAGTTCTAAATGAAGGAGGTTTATTTTCATATTATTTCTTTTCTATATAAACATTATTTTTTTCTTGAAAATATATTTTTTGTTAAAAAAAAAGATATTATGGTTTTAGTTAACATGTTTTATGATTCCCCATATTTTATAACAAGTAAAAAAGGAGATAAGGATAAAATATTTTTATCTAGGGTAAAGGTGTTTGTACTAGAATTTTGATAAAATTTTAGGGAATATGTTCCCATCACCTTTAGTTAATTATTTAAATAATTATGTTTTATTTTTAGAATAAATATATAAACACATAAAATACTATATATGACAGGATCACAATAGTTCATCATTTAAATATTAAAACTAATGTATATAAGTGTTATTTCCTTACATAATTTTTTTGTGTATGTTATCTTAATATTAGGGAGAGATTATAGTTTATAAAAATCTAGCGGGAGTATATATGGGATCACAGAAGTTCAATAAAAATAAATAAAAGACTATACCAATAAAATTCAAAATAAATGTCAATATATATCAAAACGTAGTAAAGGATGTTTTGGTAATGAATAATCTAAATGAGTAACATTGGTTACCAACTAATCTTAAAGGATATGTTTGATGAAAAATTTCCAAGAATGATAAACATATAATGAGTTCTATGTATAGTGTGAAAGTTAATAACCTTATAAATTTAGATATTGTGAATTAAAAGAGATTGAATACTATTTTCAAGGAGTTAAATAGTTGGAATATGTTTCAAAGGTCACGATTATTAAAAAAATATCATAGAAATGAGTCTAATAAATAATTTATTTTAGTTAAAGGATTTTATAAACATTTAACATATATTGTAAAGACCCATAAAATTCAAGGAAATTCTTTTCTTAATTTTATGTGGAATTTTACAAGAGCGCAGTTTCTGACAGCACCTGATTCCAAGGCCCGGTGTGCCCGGAATCATTTTCTGAAGTTTGGCTCAGGTATGTTCAGTAAACGAACGAGCGGGTTTTCCTAACTTTTGAACCGGTGCTTGGAATCGAATTCCGAGGGCACCGATGGAATCACAGTGCCGGTTTTTGCTTAGAAACGCCTTTTCCAGAGTTGTGTTTGCTTGGGTGTGGTTTCTAATTTTTTTGAGGTTAAGTTAAGAAATAAAATAAAAGTGGTGCAACACTTTATTTTATTTCACTTAAATCCAGTTAAAGCCGCTTAAGATAAGTTAAGAGGATAGGGTGGAACCCAAAATATCCTACCCACTTGGTAGGATATTTGTGAGGTGGGTCCCGCACGAGCCCCATCATTTCTTCCCTCCTAAGTAACGCACCCACAACCCCCTCTTTAATGAAAGTCATTCGTGCATTTTTCTGGTTAAGAAACACCCCTTTAAATTGGGCAGTTAAATTGTTACAATTAATTCATCAAATTAATGGTTCGTTTCTTAACTTTGAATTTCAAATTGTTGGCATGAGAATAAAATAAGAACAACACTTTTGTTGAGGGGTTGCTTGTTGGGAGGATTTGGGGAAAGATCTAAAGCTTGAAGATCCTCATCCTCCTTCGCGAAGAACGCGAAGAACGCGAAGAACGCCGGCCTCTGACGAAGGGCGATGAAGAACGCCGAACCCTCGGAGATCGACGGCGCGATGCCATGTACCGCGACGCCGAAGATCCTCCTTCCACGACGTTTCTTCCGCGACGTTCCTTCCCCGCAACAATCTTCGATCAACAATCAATTGAGTTTGACTACGCAATGCCGTGTACCGTGACGACAGCAACGCCCCTTCCGCGATGCGACGATCCTCTTCTTCTGCGACGATTGAATCTGCGATGAAATCACGTTCGACAACAAAGCTGAGGTAGGGGTTTGATTCATTTTAAATATTTGTGATTTATACCCACGAAGTATGATTAAATATTTGTCGGAAGACTTTTAAAACCACTAACGCGGTGGGTGCGGACCAACAAACAAGTCTGAACCCACCGTCATTTCGTTCATGGTGTGCGGATTGGTGGGCGACGACAAAGTAAGCCACACGGGAGATGTGAGGTCCTCACAGTGAAGGAAGGACCCCGGGAGGGCCATTGGAGAAGATGACGTGCACTTCCGACCACCGGAACTCGTCTGGTGGTCCGCGGAGCAACCCGCCGGCGCGCCACGCCGGCACGGCGGCACCGGCGGCGGGGAGAACCGGCGGGGATGAAGCCGCGATGGCAGGCCGGCCGTCCCGCGACCGCGCGGGACCGGCAAAGGCGGGACGCGGCAACCCGGCCGCGTTCGTTGGCGAGAGGCGGCCTCCCACGCGGGGCCACAGATCATTCAAGGGGGCAGCGCCCCCCTTGCGCACCGCTCGGCCGTTCCGGCCGAGCCGCCTGGCGACCGGGCCGCACCCGCGCCAGCCGGGCCGGGTCGCGCCATCCGGGTTGGACCCGGACCCGGGTTGGGTCGACCCGGTTCGGGCTGACCCAGGGGGGGTTGGGCCGGGTCGGTCCGGGCCCTGACCCCCCGTTTTCGGACCCCTTTTGGTCTTTTACCCATATCTTATGCTACGGACCTCCGATCGATGCACCTTCAGTAGCGATGTGATCCTTGGATCGAGATGGTCGTTTTGAAATATTACACTCAAGGTTACGGAGTACTTTGGGTTCGTCCGGGTTGGTTCGTACACGAAACCAACCGGGCCCTCGAAGCAGAAACTCTCATAACTTGAGCTCCGGACGTCTGATTGACGTACCATCGACTTTGCTGGATTCCTCTTAGTGAGACAGATATTTTGGCTTACTTTGCTCGAGGTTTGGATGCAGGTTGATTATGGTCAGGTTGGTTTTGACTTAAAAACCAACCGGGCCCCTGGGACGAAAAAGCCAATAACTCTCAGACCGGGCGTCCGATTGACGTGCCGTCTGTGACGTTGAGTTTCTGTTGGCGATATAGAAATTTTGAATACATCAACTCCGGACTATGTGTCAGTTGATGTATCAGCCCATCTTGGCTCGTGGAATGGACCCTCCCGTAACGAGCTTGCTGTGTGCGGGTACCCTAGAGATGGCTGCGTTTGCGAAGATAATGAAGACAATATGGGAATCCTCCGTGGGTTCGGTAGTGACCACTAAAGTAATTTTTGGGATACATTAACTCCGGACTACATTTCAGTTGATGCATCGACCTCTTGTCTTGTGGAGTGGACCCTCCCGGAACGAGCATGCTATGTGCGGAAACCCTAGAGTCGGTTGAGACTTGACGACTGCTGTTCGGACGACTCGGTGTGTTACGAATATCCCAGTGGGAAGCGCTTGGTTGTAGCAGCAGACCCACGGTGGGGGAGCACTTGGTTGTAGCCTCAAACCCGCGATACTCAATAGAAGGAGTACCTATGGAGGCTATGAGGGGGAGCGCTTGGTTGTAGCCGCAGACCCACGACATAGGAGCGCTTGGTTGTAGCGGCAGACCTAAGACGGAGGAGCGCTTGGTTGTAGCAGCACAGGGGAGCGCTTGGTTGTAGAAGCAGACCCACGACAGAGGAGCACTTGGTTGTAGCGGCAGACCCGTGGTACTCAACAGAAGGAGTACCTCTAGAGGCTATGTGGGGGAGCACTTGGTTGTAGCGGCAGACCCATGGTGGGAAGCGCTTGGTTGTAGCAGAAGGCCCATAGTACTCGATAGGTGGAGTACCACATCAGTCCAAGGTTAGAGGGAAGCTCTTGGTTGTAGCGGCATACCCACTGTACTTGATATAGAAGGAGTTTCCCAATAGCTATGGTTTCAACTTGATGATCAATCCTGTATGGGTCATTGCGGGGGTTAGTACCTACCGATCCTTTGTGGGTCCGACGACTTAGATAAATCAGTGGCTACATCTGATCATCTCAATCGTCTTACGAAGTAGTATACCTGTGTGAGCTGAATCCCGTTTTTCTTTCCTGTGTGGACTGGGTTGTACATGGGCTTGGAAGTTGGAGCGTACTGGAATTGATGGCTTAGGTATATGTATGGGCATATACCTAAGCAGTGTCGAATGTTACTTCGTGATTGTATCTTTCCTTTGTGGATTATCCTTTGTGGATTCTGGGAGACCTTCAGGGGTCTTGTGGTCCCTACTGAGTAGCTTATACTCACCCCTACACGGGCTATGCCCGCACTATGTTGTATTGGTTGCAGACGATGGACAACGCTGATCATGGTTGAGGCTTGCGGAGTAGGATGGTACTTGGAGGTGGACCACTGGACGAGACGTTCTCGGTGCGGACGGATGGACCCAAGGAGCTGTGGAGGCTATCTGTACTCACCCTTCAGATGAGACTTCCAGTGAACGGCTCGACGCTGCGGCTTTACTTTTCAGTTTCTGTTTTTCCCTTTCCAGTTGTACTTTACTTTCAGTTTGGGTTTGTATACTGGCCCACTTACTTTTCCACACTTACTATTGTACTCATTTTTTACTTAGTGTTTACTTCTACTGCTTTCTTGCTCTGTGTGTTTGTTTACTTTACAAAGGCAATGCCTTCCCTTTTTACCGGGAATTACACCTTGGTGCTAGTTGCTAGCCCCTGGCCTATGGAAGGCGGGCTTGGGGTAGTCACGACACTGGCCTCGAGGATGGGTCGTGACAAATTGGTATCAAAGGAGTTTGGTTCTACCGCAGAACTTTGGACTCTGATATTTTTTCTATGTGAAGCAATAGTGTTAAGCGTATTGGGTGTGGTTATCAGTCCAGGGAGTCCAGTGTTGGTGCGGCGGCCGACGTATCCGTACACCAGGACCCTGACTTCTGATTCCCGACTTAAAACACGAAAACATTGATTGCATGTGTGTTTCAAGTTTTCTTTGTGATTACTTTGTGTCAGCTCACCAGGTATACTATTCTGACCGTGGCACACCTGTTTCCTTTTCAGGATGGCCCCACGACGACAGCCAGCAAGGGTTCCGAGAGTTGAGCGTGACGACAGCCCACCGAGTGACGATGCCTCGGTACAGGGCCCTTTGACAGCAGAGGCACTGGCGGTACCTCTACCTGCCGAGCCACCGATGCTACCAGCCCCAGCCACTGACGATGCACGTCGCCTTAGTGCACTGCATGAGTTTCAGCGCCAGCGACCGCCGTGGTTCCACGTGGAGACGAACCCCCAGGTAGCCGAGGACTAGCTGGAGGCAGTTGTATGGGTTTTCAGGTTATTGAGGACACCAACAGACCTTATGGTGATCCTCACAGCGAGCCTACTGCATGCGATAGCAAGTAGATGGTGGAGCATGATGCTCCAGGTGCACGATGAGGCATCTCTTCTCTGGATGGACATTGAGAGCCACTTCCACTCGGAATTCGTCCCAGCCACCCTTCGTGCGGTGCACATCCAGGAGCTTCTACAGCTGCGGCAAGGCAGCATGACAGTAGCCCAGTACGCGACGAGGTTTACCGATCTCTCGCACTATTCCACGGACATTGTACGAGACCCATTCTTCAGGGCCCGAACCTTCGAGCAGGGGCTCAGGCGAGAGATCAGAGCTTTAGTTGTTTCTCACAGCATTCCGACTCAGACAAGGGTGTTGGAGCGAGCCCTATTAGTGGAGAGTTTCCTTGCTGAGCAATCTCCAGCAGCAGGACCCATCACTAGCCGACATGCGGCAGAGTCTTCTGCAGTGGGCAGTAGACAGATGACGCAGGGGTCCAAGAGGACTAGACCTACATGTGGTCGACCGCGTGACACATGATCGTTTGTGTGAGGCACCCGTGGTGGAAAACAACTTACCCTGAACAGACAGTGTTACTCATGCGGCGGGGTTGGTCACATGGCTCGTGACTGTCCGACCTGCCATACGGATCACCAGCAGATGAACGAAGGACCTCCCAGGCAGAGGCAGAGGTTCGATCGAGGTGGACCTCATAGAGCAGGAGACCGTGGCAGGGGAGCTGGCCATGCAGTTGGAGGTGGAAGATGCTTCGAGGTGTTTCCACCACCACCACCAGGAAGTCTACCCCGACCGCAGGGAGCTGGTGGACATGGGAGAGCTCAACTTCAGGCAGTTGAGGCCTACGATCTTGGAGCTCCAGGAGCAGATGGATAGGAGCGGGACTATCTCCAGACCTGGAGACTTTTGTTTATGCTGCTTCTAGCATTGTTGATGTTTGTTTGTAGATGATTTG
This sequence comes from Viscum album, assembly GCA_963277665.1. Taxonomy (NCBI): domain Eukaryota; kingdom Viridiplantae; phylum Streptophyta; class Magnoliopsida; order Santalales; family Viscaceae; genus Viscum; species Viscum album. Next base: position 1,144,269,596 of record OY728121.1, on the reverse strand, counting down.
TGTCTTTGTACTTTGAGCTGCAGTAATAAAAGACACCTTTGTTTTGGAGTTTACCTTCCTGTCCTCTCTTTATGTTGTTACTAAGAGGTTTCGGTTTAAAAACTGTTGACTTGACCCTCACTTTGAGATACCTACAGGAGGAGACCCAGTGACCACACACTGATGCCGACAGTGTGACTCAACCCTTGGAGGTGAGAGTAACAGTTGGATCTCTTGGTAGTAGCGTCAAGGCCTTATGACGTCATCCTTGGAATGGGTCAGTATCATCCATGATAGGATTGACTGTATTAGGCGAAGAACATGGTTCATCCAGGGGATGAGACCAGATATCTCTTCTCGGCAAAGAAGAAATCTCAGTAGCTCGTGTAGGACCAGAAAGGTCCAAGTCATCCAAGAGCGGATTAGGACAGCTCAGAGCCAGAAAAAGTCTTGTGCTGACAGGAGGCGGAGACCACTAGAGTTCGAGGATGGTGACCACGTCTTCTTGCGTGTCTCACCTCGACGTGGATTATGGATATTTGGCCAATGTGGAAAGTTGTCTCCACGCTTCATCGGACCATTCCAGGTCCTCAACAGGATTGGTGAGGTGGCTTATCGCCTGGCTCTACCATCTCAGTTGCACCGGGTGCACGGCATCTTCCATGTATCTCAGCTGAGGAGATACGTGCATGACCCGACACATATCTTTGGCCATGGGGAGCTGGACATTGATGATGGCGCGACCTTTGTGGAGGTCCCGGTGGAGATTGAGGATCGACGGGAGCAGGTCCTACGTGGACGGTCGATTCCTCTAGTGCGCATCAGATGACAGCATGAGAACCTCCAGAAGAGCACTTGGGAGAGGGAGGCTCAGATGCGTGCTTAGTACCCTCATTTGTTTCCCTAGTTTATGTTGTATCTTTACGGGGATGTAAAGCCCTGATGTGGGAGTGATGTAAAGACCCGTAAAATTCAAGGAATTTTTTTTCTTAATTTTCTTTGGAATTTTATAAGAACGCAGTTTCTAATGGCACCTGATTCCGAGGCCCGGTGTGCCCAGAATCATTTTCCGAAGTTTGGCTTGGGTACGTTCAGCGAACGAATGAGCAGGTTCTTCTAACTTTTGAACCGGTGCTCGGAATCGAATTCCGAGGGCACCGATGGAATCACATCGCCGATTTTTGCTTAGAAACTCCTTTTCCAGAGTTGCGTTTGCTCGGGTGTGGTTTTTTAATTTTATTGAGGTTAAGTTAAGAAATAAAACAAAAGTGGTGCAACACTTTATTTTCTTTCACTTAAAGCCACTTAAAGCCGCATAAGATAAGTTAAGCGGATAGGGTGGAACCCAAAATATCCTACCCACTTGGTAGGATATTTGTGAGGTGGAGCCCACATGAGACCCACCGTTTCTTCCCTCCTAAGTAACGCACCCGCAACCCCCTCTTTAATGAAAGTCAACCGTGTGTTTTTCTGGTTAAGAAACGCCCCATTAAATTGGGTAGTTAAATTGTTACAATTAATTCATCAAATTAATGGTTTGTTTCTTAAATTTTAATTTCAAATTGTTGGCATGGGAATAAAATAAGACCAACACTTTTGTTGAGGGGTTTCTTGTTGGGAGGATTTGGGGAAAGCTCTAAAGCTTGAAGATCTTCATCCTCCTTCATGAAGAACGTGAAGAACGCGAAGAACGCCAGCCTCCGACGAAGGGCGATGAAGAACGCCGAACCCTCGGAGATCGACGATGCGACGCCGTGTACCGCGACACCGATGATCCTCCTTCCACGACGTTTCTTCCGCGACATTCCTTCCCTGCAACAATCTTCGATCAACAACCGATTGAGTTTGACTACGCAACTCTGTGTACCGTGACGACAACAAATGCCCCTTCCGCGACACGACGATCCTCTTCTTCCGCGACGGTTGAATCTGCGACGAACTCACGTTCGACGACAACGTTGAGGTAGGGGTTTGATTCATTTTAAATCTTTGTGATTTATACCCACGACGTATGATTAAATATTTTTCGGAAGACTTTTAAAACCACTAATGTGGTGGGTGCAGACCAACAAACAAGTCCGAACCTACCGTCCTTTCGTTCTTGGTGTGCGGATTGGCGGGCGACGACGAAGTAAGCCACACGGGAGATGTGGGGTCCTCGAAGTGAAGGACGGACCCAGGGAGGGCCATTGGCGAAGACGGCGTGCAATTCTGACCACCGGAACTCGTCCGGTGGTCCGCGGAGCAACCCGCTGGTGTGCCACGCCGGCACGGTGGCGCCGGCGGCGGGGGGCGGCGGCGCCCGACGCTCCGCCAGGGAGAACCGCCGTGGCTGAAGCTGTGGCTGAAGCCGCGGTGGAAGGCCGGCCGTCCCGCGACCGCGCGGGACCGGCGAAGGCAGGACACGACAACCCGGCCGCGTCCGTTGGCGAGAGGCGCCCCCCCACGCGGGGCCTTGGATTATTCAAGGGGGTAGCGCCCCCCTTGCACACCGCTCGGCCGTTATGGCCGAGCCGCCTGGTGACCGGCCCACGCCCAGGCCTGGCCGGGTCGCGCCCAGGCCGGGCCGGGCCATGCTGGCCGGGCCGGGTCACGCCAGCCGGGTCGGACCCGGTTCGGGTCGACCCGGTTCAGGCCGACCCAGGGGGGGTGGGCCGGGTCGGTCCGGGCCCAGACCCCCCGTTTTTGGACCCCTTTTGGTATTTTGCCCATATCTTGGGCTACGGACCTCCGATCGACGCACCGTCCACGGCGATGTGATCCTTGGATCGAGATGGTCGTTTTGACATATTACACTCAAGGTTTCGGAGTACTTTGGGTTCGGCTGGGTTGGTTCGTACACGAAACTAACCAGGCCCTCAGAGCGGAAACACTCATAACTTGAGCTCCGGACGTCCGACTGACGTACCATTGACTTTACTGTATTCTTCTTAGTGAGAAGGATCTTTTGGATTACTATGCTCGAGGTTTGGACATAGGTGGATTACGGTCGGGTTGGTTTTGACTTAAAAACCAACCGAGCCCCTGGGACGAAAAAGCCAATAACTCTAGACCGGGCGTCCGATTGACGCGCCTTTTGTGACGTTGAGTTCCTGTTGGCGATACAGAACTTTTGGATACATCAACTCCGGACTATGTGTTAGTTGATGTATCAGCCCCTCTTGGCTCGTGGAGTGGACCCTCCCGGAACGAGCTTGCTGTGTGCGGGAACCCTAGAGCTGGCTGCGTCTGCGACGACAATGAAGACAGTACGGGAATCCTCCGTGGGTTCGGTAGTGACCACTACGGTACTTTTTGGGATACATCAACTCCAGACTACATGTCAGTTGATGCATCGACCTCTTGGCTCGTGGAGTGGACCCTCCCAGAATGAGAATTCTATGTGTGGAAACCCAAGAGCCGGTTGAGACTTGACGACTGCTGTTCGAACGACTTGGTGTGTTACAGATAGCCCAGTGGGAAGCGCTTGGTTGTAGCAGCAGACCCATGGCGGAGGAGCACTTGGTTGTAGCGGCAGACCCGTGGTACTCAACAGAAGGAGTAACTCTGGAGGCTATGAGGGGGAGCGCTTGGTTGTAGTGGCAGACCCACAATGGAGGAGCGCTTGGTTGTAGCGGAAGACCTACGACGGAGGAGCGCTTGGTTGTAGCAGCACAGGGGAGCGCTTAGTTGTAGCAGCAGACCCACGGCAGAGGAGCGCTTGGTTGTAGCGGCAGACTCGTGGTACTCAACAGAAGGAGTACCTCTAGAGGCTATGAGGGGGAGCGCTTGGTTGTAGCGGCTGACCCATGGTGGGAAGTGCTTGGTTGTAGCAGCAGGCCCACAGTACTCGATAGGTGGAGTACTACAGCAGTCCAAGGTTAGAGGGAAGCGCTTGGTTGTAGTGGCATACCCACTATACTTGATATAGAAGGAGTTTCCCAATAGCCATGGTTTCAACTTCATGATTGATCCTGTATGGGTCATTGTAGGGGTTAGTACCTAACGATCCTTTGTGGGTCCGACGGCTTAGATGAATCAGTGGATACATCTGATCATCTCTATCGTCTTTCGAAGTAGTATACCTGTGTGAGCTGAATCCCGTTTTGATTTCCTGTGTGGACTGGGTTGTACATGGGCTTGGAAGTTGGAGTGTACTAGAATTGATGACTTAGGTATATGTATGAGCATATACCTAAGCAGTGTCAAATGTTACTTCGTGATTGTATCTTTCCTTTGTGGATTATCCTTTGTGGATTCTGGGAGACCTTCAGGGGTCTTAGGGTCCCTACTGAGTAGATTATACTCACCCCTGCAAGGGATATTCCCGCACTATGTTGTGTTGGTTGTAGACGATGGACATCACTGATTGTGGTTGTGGCTTGCGGAGTTGGAGGGTACTTGGAGGTGGACCACTGGATGGGACGTTCTCGGAGCGGACAGCTGGACCCGAGGAGCCGTGGAGGCTATCTGTACTCACCCTTCAGGTGGGACTTCCAGTGGACGGCTCGACTCTGCGACTTTACTTTTTAGTTGCTGTTTTTCCCTTTCCAGTTGTACTTTACTTTCAGTTTGGGTTTGTATACTGGCCCACTTACTTTTACGCACTTACTATTGTACTCAGTTTCTACTTAGTGTTTACTTCTACTACTTTCTTGCTCTGTGTGTTTGTTTACTTTACAAAGGCAATGCCTTCCCTTTTTACCAAGAATTACGCCTTAGTGCTAGTCGCCAGCCCCTGGCCTATGGAAGGCGGGCTTGGGGTAGTCACGGTACGGGCCCCGAGGACGGGTCGCGACATATATAAATGGTATAAATTGAATAGATATGTAAAAAGTATTAAAAAAAATAAAATTTCACCAAGTGTAAGGACTCTGTAGTGTTCTGTTATAAAAAATTAAGTCTCTATATTTTTATTCCTCCACATTATTAGAATATATTACTTGACGTGAAAAGTAATTTACCTCTCAAAGTATTTAATTATGTTATCCCTCTATAGTTTTTATCATAATATATTATAAGTTGTTATGAAGTGTTAAGGATACCTGGGTTAGGATTTCATATAAATAAGATGATCATGAGGCACAATATGAGTTTGATGAACAAGATAACTGAATAATAATACCTCATAGAGTGTCACACAGTTTGAATTTGGATGCAACCCCAAACACTTCATACATAAATATGACATCTTATTATATTAATATCCATTACATAAAATTATAATACATGAAAATAATGATTTAGTGTCTTTGGAAACAATGAGAGATAAACAGCATGAATATAAATGATCTGCATCATCTCCCACTGGGATCTTCACATCTAGAAAATTTCATAGATATGCCATAATTAAAACCATTATTCATATCCTATGAACAAGGAAACATAAAAAACGGTGATATAAAATAATTTGAAAGGGAAATAATGGGAGATATCAAGGCTCATTTAAGTGTAACATGTGGATAAGGGTATCATAACATAAGATAAATATTTTAAAACTATACCCAAATAATTATATATAATAATTATGAGTTATGGAATATAGATTGAAATTACATAGGACATGAATCATAAAGGAATCAATGAACATGATCCTTGAGATAATAAAATTGGAATAATATCATGTCATAAAAGTGATTCATAAAATTTGGATTAATCATATAATAAAAAAATTTATGTTATGACTACCCATAAATACATTCTTCAAATATTAGGATTGGGATAACCACTCATGTACCAATATTGGGATTGGGATAACCTCCATTGTACCCCCTTTTGGACATGTTAAATCCTCCACTGTACCCTTTGAGATTATAAAACATTACTTTACAGCTAATTCATTATATGGATAAAATATAACTACCCATAACATAATCATTATCCATTCAATTGAACACAACTAGATCTTGAAATTTTTATCATTTCACAAAATCATAACCTAAAGAAAAGAAAATGGGTTTCATAAATATTTCACCATCATAATAAATATCTATACAAAGAATGAATATGTATTTTTCATAGAATCAAATCCCTAGTTCATAATATGTAACCTAAAAGGATGTTCCCATATTTAAAAAATTCCTTTTAAAGATCACTATAATATTTAAGGATAAAAATAATCTTTTTATTTTCAAATCACTTATATTTAATCAAAAGAATATAAAAATATGAAAGATAAAATTTTATTTTAAACTAACCATGGCATCATTTAAAGGAATCTTCAATGAAAATATTATTCATAATGTTGGGAAAATTCAATCATGTGGTGTATGTTAAAACAGATATTTCATTCAAATTTGGTAAAAACAACCTCATTCATAAAATGAAAAGAACATTAAATTTATGAATTTTTATAGAAAGAAAAAATAGATAAAAATTATTTTAAAATACTATAGGATAATATTAAAAATATTAATCGAAACATATTAAAGAAAATATAGATATGGTAGAAAAATATTTCTGACAGAATAGAAATACAATGCTGTTTTTCATTAAAACATTCTTTAGACTTTTCTGTATATAGAGAGAGGAAAATGAAATGAAAAATTATAATTATCTTAAATAACTAGAGGATAATAAAACTAAAAATATTTTATAGAGATAGATTATATAATTTAATCAATTGAAATTTTATGATAAAAAATCCTTGTAAAAATGAGATTGTAAGGTAAAACCCATACCAATATACTAATTTTTAAATAATAACCTCCATGAAATTAGTATATTATAAACAAGATTTTAATGCAATTAATATAAATATATTAATATCTTAAAAATAAAATATGTTCTGTATACAAACCATAATAAATAAACAAGTGGTATATACGGTATATGTCTTTTATAAACAAAAGTTATATGAGGAACACTTACCTTATATCATAATTGATTCATAAGCACTCTAACCTCATGTATCATAAATATATATTTATTATAACAATATAATATAAACAAATTTATACATAATTTAAAATTTATCATTCCTTTTTTATTTTCAATTATTCTTTTATTACCAATTTATTCATTAAAATGAATATGTAGGTGAAAACTAGTCAGTTTTCCATGAATGTTTCAGTTTGATGGATCTGTTATGTGCATATTGGTCATGGTTTCATTATATACATATTATTAATAATGACATAAACATCAAAATTTTAATTCATGAAAAAAACTATTAATTATTTATATAAATTGGTGATATAAACTTAACTACATCACTTTGTGGAGAAGGTGGTCTGTACGTATGCGTGAGTGATATTTTCACTTTTCAGTGAATGGAACAGAAAAAAGGTAAGTAATAATTTACCTTTACAGAATAATTATTATATCATAAATATCATATATATTAATTGAATCCATATTTATTACCATCCAATTAAATAATAAATGAAAAATGAATCACATCACTTCGTGGATGTTGTAGTCCACATGTATGCATGACTGGCATTACCATTTTCTAACTAATGTGAATATAAGAAGATAAAAATGATATTTTAATTATAAAAGAATAATTATTTCATAAATATCATATATAAAAACTAAATATATCATTGTAAACATCCATGAATGATGGTGACGGAAAATCATTCATATCACTGTGTGAAAGTGGTATACCACAATTACATATATGTGATACAATCAGTAAAATTTGATGGAAAAGGTAATAGATGATTATAATGTAATAAAAACAATAACATCATAGTATACAGGAAATACTAATTTTACTTTATCGGATTGGTTATGATAGAAAAGTAGTATGAAAATGATGAAGTAAAATGAAATAGACCAACTAAAATGAAAACCACTTCATTGAGAGAAAACCATTAGATTCCTACATAAAACCCATAGGGATTTTCTTTTGAATAAAAAAGAACCTATATAAAATATTATTAAACATAAAATAAAACTAAACTCATTTTAAAGACTATTCAAATAATTTTAAATTAAAGATATCAATATTGAAATTGATTTTGACTATAAACTTTTAAAACACCTCTAGTATGTTATATTTATAAACAAATTTTTGTAACACAATTATTTAGAAAAAATTACATTTCATATTTTTATATTCATTTATTTTATTTTTTAATTAATGAAAAATTATTTTTTTAGAGTTGAAGAAGCATTTATGGTAATCATTTCATCACTAAAATTTAAAAATTAATTATCTTGTAAAATAATTCATGAATATTGTAAATAATAATTTATAACAAAACATAACATATTTAACCCCTATAATAAAATATTAGTGGTACTAAAACAATGAGAGTAGTATTTTTGAAATATTATTTACATAAAATAAAAATATTGTAAATAATAAAAGAAAGTGGAAATAAATTGTAAAATATTCAATGATAATATGATTAATTTAAAAATGAACCAATAAAATGAAATTAAGGTGGGTGTTTTGGATATTTATACTCCTTATAAAATATTTTTAACCATGTTTTACCCTATTTACTCTTACAAATGTGAGAAATATTTTCCATAATTTCTATTCACAATAGCCAGGAAATAAAACAGACCAATTTACCAAATTTTTACATCTCAATTAATAATATGAAATAAATTCTCTAAGATTAAATTTCTATATATTTTAGAAATTAATTTAAATATAAATGCATAAAACTTAATAGAAGTCGGTTTTTTAAAAAATGAATTTTTATACCTAAAAATAAACTTATTCCAAAATAAATTATAATATTTATTTATAATTAATTAATTATTTATAATTAAATGAGACTTATGTTTCTTTATTATCTAATTAAATCATTATATTATTTTTAATTTACTTTATTTAATGAAAAAATTGCAATTTTACAAAAAAGAATATTTTACACAATTGACTTAGAAAAATCATTTCAGAAATATCCCAAAAAATAATGATAAAATAATATTGTCATTATAACTTATAAATAGTTATTAATTAATCAAATAAATTTTCAATTTTTTTTGAAATTAATTATACTTTCTATATAAAAAATTAAATGAAAAACTTTTTAATGAAAACATATTTTTTGAGGCATAAAATGACTTTATAGAAAATTAGGTACTTATTTATTATGTATTAATAAATAAAATTTCATTAAATAAAACCCTTATATATATATTTTAGAATTTCATTATTATATTTACACTTCCAATTTAATGTCTAGGTTATAATATTTCATGGTTCACTTAAATATATGAGTTACGTTCCAAGGAAGATATTGAACACTTACAATTTATTTAAATAGAAATATATTCTAAAATATAAAGGAGTTATATTATACCACCATTAAATAAATTTCTACCTTACAATTTAATTTATCCATTACAAGAATTAATGTATCATTACATAGTAAGAAAATATAAGGTAGATTATATCTTGAAAACTAATATCTATTTCACTACAAGGAAACATAGAATTTCCTAATTATGTATTTATAAAACTATTTATATATCATTATAAGAAAAATTTCTTAAAAAAAATGATATTTGAGCGATACTTTCCACATAAAAATTGATAGAATTATTTTCCCGTTACTTGAGTTTAGGAAAACTTTTACCATAATGGTATAAAATACAAGATATCACCCTTAAATGATATATTTTTAAACTATAACCATAATTTCATCCTTTGATTATGCTTCAAGTAGCTTTCAATCCCTATATCATCTAAAATTCCATATGATAAATAACCATGATGAATTGTTTTCATCCCTAAAGCATTAAAATTAACCTTCAATATATTATAAGACCCAAACAAATGATAATACATTCCTCATATCTCTATATATTTATAAAAATATGAAATTTTTAGCAAAAGTTTTCCAATATGAATAAATATTTATACAAAATAATCTAATATCTAAATAATAACATCTAATGTTCAACTTAAATCCTTCTATAAATAAAAATCCTTAAAATAATTCCAAATATACCAAAATTAGAGCTCAATTATTTAGTTATTTGACCACATATTCTTCTATGATAAATGTAACAATTATCTCTAATAATATCAACATCTCATAAGGTTATATACCAAAAAATATGAACCCTAATCATATATTTCAAAAAAGTTGAAAATCACTTCCATAAATATCTTGAATCAGTATATATATAAAATAAATCATTTATGATTCCAAAAAATAACTACATGCATTCTATCTAATATAATTTATCAATATCATCATCAATTTATACCAAATCAACATTATTATCTCAACATTAGGCATATATTAAGTATTATTTGTCCCTAAATCACATTTTTCGTAAAAAATGTCACTTTACCACTAAATCAGTTTTCTAAGTAATCATTACCATTAAAAATATGTTTACAAATTGATAAAGTGAAACAAATATAGAAAAACACGTATATGTTTCATTATTCTTATAACTATAATATCATTGATAAAACACCTCTACTACATAATTATTAAATCCCAACACATAAACTCTTAAATCGGCCCAAATCAATTATTATAATAGCATAATCCCCACTATAGTTTAGGAATTATCCCCTGGATTAAGGCATTGGTGCAGATGATGACCAAGCTCCCCACACATAATAAATTAATCTATAAATGGTAAATTTTGATGTACTTTATGTCTCTCTATTGAGAACTTTATTTTACCCTGATATTTTTTTTCACTATTTCCTTATCTTAAAAAATCATGGAATATTTCTATTCATTTGTGACATTAGTCCCAATGCCTATTCCCACATTCTTAACATGTACACAGTAAAAACTTATTTCCTCCACTGTCTTTGAAAAACAATATTTTCATCTAATATGTTCATTATGAATATCACCTAGGTTCAAGTTATTAGTAATATATCATGAAGGATTTTTTTTCATGGTAACAATATTTCTTTTCCATCCCTCATTTTATTTCGTTTCTCATGAGGAAAATCATTTCAATTTCTATCACATTACAAATTAACAAAACTCCTTTTGGTTCTTACCATAAAATAAAACCAAAAAAATATCTTGAAAAAAAATATTCAAAGTAAATAATAATATATTCATGAAAAACCATTCATATTATATCTAAATCATGACACATTATTTCTGATCTATGAAACCATAGGTTTAACCATGGTTATAATCTATTGAAAATTTTCAAAATGGTTCATAAATAAAAATTATATTTACACAAGAATATCCCAAATGAGTTTCTAGTCATGTTTACAATCTTATACTTACTCATCATGTGTCTATGATGATCAAGTTAATACCCAATCCTCCCTATTTAAAGTTATTACCCCTATGTGTATTTATACCATGTCCACATCCACATTTTATTATATATAAAGGTATGCGTTTTCTAGGTAAACCACAATCCAAAATTTAACAAAACATAGAATGTTATCATCTAATTAGTGTTATCCTATGGGTTATCAATAATTTTTTCACATCTTAGTTTCTAAAAATAAGTAATCCTTTTTCTGATACCAACTGAGAAAACTCAGACATTTCATACATAAATATTACATATCATTAGATGAATATTCATTATATATCATTACTATCCACACTAAGAACACAACATTTTAGTGTCTTTGAAACTTAGTTAAACAATTAGTAATTAAAATATCTACATCATGACCAGCATAGTTCTTCACATCTATAACCATTTATAGACCTATCATACATAAAACCATTCTTCAAATCATGGGGAAATGAAAATATAATAAAGGGTGAGATCAGATTATCTATAAGGGTAAAGAGGGATTTATTAATGATATTTTAAGGATAACATGATCATAGTTGTATGAGAAAATAATCTTAAAATTTTTACAACATACATAGTAATTTATATATCATAATCATAAGTCTTAGCATAAACCTCAGTAGTTTAATAAGACATAAAACATACTAAAACAAAACAAAATTATCCTTGAGAGAATAGCATTTTCATAATATCATGTTATTAAATAATTTTATAAAGTGGGAAATTATGTCAATGCAACCCACCAAAACATTCTTCATGTGTTATTATTGCAATAACCAGCCATGTAAATTATTTGGGCGTGGGATAACTCCGGTGAACCCTATATTGGGTTTTATAAAACCCATTTTATACCCTTTGATCTCATAAAACATTAATCGATATCAACATCATTAATTGTATATAACGGAACCACCCACCACATAATCATAATTAATTTATTTTTTCACTATAAGATCATGAAAATAATTATCATTTGATCATAGTTTACCACACAGAAAATAAAATGGGTTTCTTAAATAATTCATTATAAATATTAATAACCATAAATAAATATAATAAAGATGGTATCATAAAATCATATCCCTATTGAATCATAAATAATATCAAGGAATATTCTTATAGATGAATAATTCCATAAAAATATTATGAGACTATTACTTCCGGTAAATTATATTTTCATTTTAAAATGTCATATTTTTAATCCAAAAAATTAAAAATATTATGGAAAAAATATATTTGAAAGGAAAAATATAAATATATAACAGTATATTTAAATAGAAGTGTTGTCATGGTTATAGTAAAATTCATCTTTGTGGTCTATATTAAAACAAGGATTCTGTTCACACATCTTATAAAAAATACCCTACATTGAAAATTACAAGTAGATTCCATTTTAACCATTTTATAAAAATTAATACATTTTTATATTAATTTAAAAAATAATATGATAATTTTAATATAATTCAAGAAACCATTTTCAATAAAATAAGGACGTGGAAGAAAAATATTCCCGATCGAAAATAAAAATTATTTTTTATTCCATAAAATCATTCATTCAGGTTCTAGAGTGAATATAGAGAGAAAAAATAATGGAAATATTTTAATTCATATAAATAACAATGGCAGAAGAAAATTCATTTGATTTTTGAGTGATAGATCATATAATATAATCCTTATAAATTTAAGAATAAACGATATTGGTAAAAATAAGATTATAACATAAAACCCTTACTGATTTAGTAACATACCAATCACAACCCCCATCAGAGTAATAAAAAAATGAAATATTAAATACATTAATATAAATAAATTCATCATATATCTTACTAAAGGGTCATTATATACACAAAATTAAATAAACAAGTCATGAATATGGCAGATCTATCATAGAAATAAAAGTGAGTATACAAACACATACCTTATATCCAATTGATTCATAAGAATTATAAAATAAAATAATATAATGATATGATTATTATAAATATATTATTAAACCATATTTATACATAACATACAATTTATCATTGAATTATTTTTTCCTATTATCATTTTTTTAACAATTTCATCATTAAAAAGAATATTCTGGTGAAAATTGGTCTTTGTTCCATGCATGTTTCAGTTCGACGGTTCAAATACGTGCACCTTGTTCATTGTTTCATCATATTCTAAATATTAAACTATAAATATATATCAAATTTATTCCTTAATTAAAATTTTATAATCATTTTTGTAAAGCAGTGATCAAAAAATAATTACATCACTTCCTAGAGATGGTAGTCTATACGTACGCATGAGACATGTATTCAAATTTTGATAAATGGAATGAAATTAAGGTATATATTAAATAAACATTGTAGAATAATTATTATATCATATATATGTGTTAAATATATCCTTATTACCATACATGTAAATTGGAAATGAAAAATGAATCACAATGTTTCATGGGTGTGGTTGTTGACACATATAAACGAGCGACATTATCATTTCCCAATGGTTGGAAAGGTAAGAAGGTATATAAGATCTTATTATCCCAAAACAAAAATTATTTTATAAATATCATATATTAATATTATATCCACAATTATAGCCAACCATGACTATTGGTGATGGAAAATGAATCATATCTCTATGTGGGTTGGTAGTCCACATATACTCATTAGCGATACATTTATTTACAAATTGATGAAAAATGATATGGATATAGGTTATTCCATAAACACAATAAAATCAAAGTATATTTAAAATATTTAAATTATTATATTATAATAGTTAGGATAAAAATTATAGTGGAAAAGAAGAATTAAAATGATGAGAAATGTCAAAACAATTACATACTCTTTTAGAGACCTCCTTTATATTCTTTCTTAAGGACCCGGAGGATGGTATTTTGAAGATGAAATAACCTATATAAATTGAGTAATGATTTTTAAAATATATATTTTCAGGATTTTTTTGATGTAAGTGGATGAAGGTGGTGTGAGGAAGAGAGGAGGGGCGGTTTCCTTTTATAGTGAAGGAAAAAACACACCATTAATGAATATAATGATTAAAATATAATAATTTATTTCCTATAAAAGTGTGAAAAGATGATATATTTCAAATATATTAATATTATTAGTCAGAATAATCTCATAAAATATAATTTATACATGTTGAGGTAATTTTTTTACCATTATCACTTAGTTTTAACCCCTCATTAACTCTTTTAATTCTTACTTTGATATCATATATTTTTACTATTTTTTGGTCAATAAAGAATATATAAAAGGAAAAGTGACCCATACATGGATAATGGTTGATATTATATAAAATAAAACATTTAATTTTCTAAATATATATATTTTTGATAATTAAATCAATTAATAAAATATTATTTAACATAAGTTACCATTAAAATCTTTTTGGGACTATTCATATAATTTGGCTTTAATGTCATCAAGATAGAAATATAATTCAAATATAAACTTTTAAAACATTAATAATATATTATATTTTCATTAAAAAGATTTCAACACAACAATTTATCAAAATTGTATTACATTTAATTTTTTTAAATACATTTATATGATTTTTCAATTATATGAACAAGAACTATGTCGGAATTGCGTATGAATTAAAGGAAATTCATCCCAAAAAACATTAAGGTTTAATTAACATGATTCAAAACATTAATATTTAATATAACCATTCTTAACCAAACATAACCCATTTTAGTCCCTATGAAAAAATATTAGAGATTATAAAACAATGTGAGTATCATTTTTTATTTATTCATCATAGAAAATTATATTAAGGTCATATGTAAAGGAAAGTGTCAATAAATTTAAAAAACCTCTAATATAATATGATTAAATTTTGAAAATAACCTTCAAAATTAAATAAAAGAATGTTTTTTGTGGATTTATAGGCCTTATCTCATAGTTTTAACCATGTATTTCATAATTTACCCTTACTATGATGAAAAATATTTTCCATAAATACTATTCATAATAACTAATAAAATGGGAACTATTTACAAAATTGAACCTAAGGATACCAGATGTAAAATAAATTTTCCAAAATTCAATTTATAGAAATATAATAAAGCAATTTAAATATTAATATGTAAAATACGATGATTTTTTTTTGTAAAATAAATTTTAAAGCCTAAAAATAAACTTATGCCAAAGTCAAGTATAATATTGATTCATATGAAATTAATTAGACTTTTAATAATTGAAGGAGACTTATATTACTTTAAAATAATACTCAAAACATAATGGTACTTTTAAATGGTTAGGACCAAGATAATAATGATGATAATCATATTTAGGTATTGTATTTTGTTGTTAAGGATGTTTAAGAAGAAAATAAATCACCTCACACTATTTTTGGTGAAAATTGGACTGACCATTGTATTAAAAAAATCAGACTCACAATGATTAAGAAGATCCATCGGATTGTGAATTTGTTTTCTGAATGAAAATGTTCATCATAATCACCTTGGTTCCAGAATGGAATAGAAGATCATAATAAGGTGCTGCTTCAGAGTCTTTCCAATTTCAATAAAATATGATGATTCTTTTTTGATAATGGATTTATCATAAATCATAAGTATTATGTGAACCATATAATGAAATATTGATGAATGAAAGGGGATAAACGATCTTATAATAATATTCAATCCGATTGTATTTTGTAAAATCATATTTAGGATGAGAAGGAAAGGATGACATTGCTGGAAGAATTTGAAGTTACGATACCTTCCATTATAAACCATATGATGTTAAAGATTATATTTGAAAAAATTAATGTCATGAATTAAGTACTTATTAAAATAATAAGTTAGTGAATAAAGTTATTTTTTGAATATTTCTGATCTCAAAGACCATTATAATGGGTTTACCAGAGGATCATTTTTTAAAGGCTGAGGAGGTTGATCATAAACGAGGTTCTAGTTTTTAGTGAAACTAGATGCTAAAAGATTCAAATATTTAGATAAATAATTTTATGAGTATCATAATCATAAAATTGAAATTAGTTTAATTCTAAGATACCTTTGGTATTTTATTTAGAAAATAAGAAGTATAATTAGTTGAAGAAGTTTTAAACAATCTATTGTCTTCACTGAAATAAAGAATTAAGAATGAGAGTTTGTTCTGAGAATCTTAATGAGAATACATATGTTTTCATTCTTAAATTTGGGGAAGATAAATTTAATAAAGAAACCATTATTAAACATATGCTTCAATAATAATGAGGAAATTGTAATCGGTATATAGTCATTCATTTGGTGTAGATAAACATAATAAAGAAACTATTGTTTTACATTTATCTTCATCAAAATGAGGAATAGAAATAATTGAAATCAGACTATAGTTTTGTTAAGTCTATAATATTTTTTAAAAATTTTGTTGGAGATAAAAAATAATTGATAAGGTGGATCTTGAAGTTCAAAGAATATATTCACTTTTGTTTTCATCAGTTGGTATGGAGCATCATAATATTGAAATCCTATTGGGAAATTGAAATAAAGAATCAGAATCAGACTAATGTTTATAAATTATTCAAGATTGAGTTTAATTTTTTAAAATATTCTAGAAGGTTTGATAAGAGTTTTGAAGCATCTATAAAGTCAAAAATTCATTTGAATTTCAAGGGATTTTGTAGATTCGGGAAATTTGGTTGGGCGAGAAACATTTTCAGAAGCCAACCCAAAGATCTTTTTGGTCACCTATAAAATCTGAAAGTACTTTTTACTTTTTTATGGATGTATTTTAGAGAGATAAGCTCTGAATTTTTTCAGATAAATGGTTTCCAGATCATTTTCCTTGAAGATTTCATTCTTGAAAGAAGAATAATGGATAATAGACAAGACTATATTTAGCTGTTTATCATATTCAGCTTATCATCATATTTAGCTGGTCATCGTACTAGGTTGAATCATCAGACTGTAAAACCTTATTGGGATATCCAAACAAAAGAATAAGTAGTTCATAATTGTATCAATCATATTAAAAAAACTCTATATATTTTCTTTATTGAGAAATTAGACTGGGAATTTTAACTAAGTTATATTACAAAGTCCATGAAGTTTGTACAAGCTTCTCGGTAAGAAAGTGACGAATTGAATTGAATGATTATTTTTATTAATGTTGATCAAGAATCACAATAACATTTTGGTCAAAAAAATGTTCTTATATCATTCTGTATTAATTTAATAATGTGCACTATTTTATTGGTCATAGTCATACAAAAGTTTAAGGTATATCCTACTCATTTTATTCCACACAAAATGGTTTTTTTCTAGTGTATTGATTGGTATTATATCATTAACAAACTCTTAAAAGGACGTATCTTATCTTATTGAGTGGCGAACCTTATAAATTTTTATAGTCTTATGGATGTTTGCTTGAATTGTTTTTATAAGGAAATAAATATTTTATAAGTGATGAAGGTTGTTTCATTAGAAAAGAAACATAAAAGAAAAATATATCACAGATTCCCCCCTCCCCCTATTAGTGATAAAACTATCTTTACAAGGAAATCACAATTTTAATCATAGAAAAAGATTCACTTTTTTAATCTTTTATGAATTGTTGAAGAAAATTTGATGGAGAATCTGAATTGTGTAAACAAAAAAGGTATTCCAGTGTTCAATAATATAAATTATAATATATGGGAATATAGAATATTTCCTTATCTAATGTCTATTGGATATGATGTTTTTGAAGCTGAAATATATTAATTTACTCCTATTTATGATAAAGTACCTATTATAGCTATTGATAAGAAAAATCCTGAGAATGATGAAAGAGATAAGAATTCGTTACATTAATCAATTTCTAAAACTGAATTTTTAAGGGTTAAGGGTGTTTCCACAGTAAAATGTATATGGGATAAATGGAATAACATATATGAAGGTAATACAAAAGTGAAGAAGTAAATGTTACAAATTTAGTGGTTGAAGTATAAAGATCTCAAGACGGGTGAATAAAAATCCGTTGGTGTCTTCATTACCAAATTGAATGACATTATCTACAATATCAGGTCTCTTGGTGAAATGTTATAATATTATATAGTTATTGAACATATCTTGACAATCCTTCCTAAAAAGTTTAATGCTACAATATCTTCATTGGAATATAGTGATCTTGAAACATTATCTTTGGATGACATTCATAACACTCTAATCACTTATGAAATGAGAATGGAGAAAGCTATGAATAGAAAAACAAAATATAATAGATGAATGTCATTCAAGAATATCAAAAAAGATAAGTAAAATAAGATTCTAATTAAATAAGAAGTTGGTGATTCTGATTCTGAAAATGAGTTATGTAAAAATACTGATGATTTTTTATCCTTATTTTCTAAAAATGTGAAAATAGGTATAGGTAAATAACAAGGGAAACTTCCCTTGAAATGATTTGAATGTGGAATCATTGGTCACTTTGAGGCTAATTTTCCCCAAATAAATAAATAAGAGTATTGTGAATAATATGATATAATAAAGATAAGATCATGGAAGAAACATGGTGATAAGGATAAATGTTTTTTCAGAGGGAAAGATAAAACATTATTTATATAAAAAATAATAATTTTTTTATCTAAAGGGTATTAAGAAGAAGATAGTTAAGTTGAATCCAAAAATTATATTTAGAAGGTTGAGAATACTTTTATAAAAAAATTTAACAATGAGTAATTTATTATTGGTAGATTTGAAGAAGAATAAGCAAATCTATCAGAATATCATCTAAAAGAACAATTAAAATAATGCCTGAAAAATATTTTAAGGAAATAGAAAGAAATAAGGAAGATGATAATTGAAAAATATTAATCAGATAAAATAGAATTTTTTTCTGAAGATAATTTCAAGCCGATGGAATAAATTGATAACTTTAAGAAATATCTTGAGAAATAAAGTAATTTTAATGAAAATATAGATGTAATGATAAAGGAAAAATAATAAAACCTATAACTTTCCCAAAAAAAAATTCTAATAGGGTTACATGTTTTAAAAAATATATCTCTAAAGTTGGTGAAAGTTTTTATAAGGAGGAACATGAGAATGATAAAAAATGTTACATTAAAATTTTTAGAAGAAAGCCACGATTTTTCTTGAGAAGATTAATGAAGGGAAAGTTCTGTACATGGACAAGAATAAAAAAGCATATAATTCAAAAGTTAATAAAAATCATGTGTATAAAAATGATTCTAAAAATTATGAATATGGAAAATATTCTATTACTTCTGGTTCCAAAAAGGCTGAAATGAAAACCGAGATGAAGTGGAATATTTTAGTTGACAATAGAATGTTTGATGGTCAACAATTCTCAGATAAAAAAATAAT
Source organism: Viscum album (assembly GCA_963277665.1). Lineage (NCBI taxonomy): Eukaryota > Viridiplantae > Streptophyta > Magnoliopsida > Santalales > Viscaceae > Viscum > Viscum album. The sequence continues at coordinate 1,144,250,089 of OY728121.1, read as the reverse complement.
AAGGTTGCTGAGAAACAAGTCCACAACTCTGATCAACATTAAAGTTTTAGAGAAAAATATTCTTTCTACAGCTAATGATGTTATTGTAGTGGATTTAGGCCCACATAAAATATGTTCTAGTTTATCCAACAACATTATTATTATTCCAAAAATTACAGAAGATTTTTTTTGATGGGGATTCAATCCTCTCAAAATAAGAAGTCTGAGAAAGATGTTTGGATGAAACCAAATAAGGTTGGTGTGAATGTTCAAAATATGTACCAACCCTTGAAAATTACTTGTGAAATATTTAAAAAACCTAGACATATTGCTAAGGGTTGTATTGGTTTTTTACTGACACAAAAAATGTTTCTTAACAATTATCAGGATCCAAAGGTGAAAAAGGAAAAGGAATAAGAACATGATATTTTTATTGAAACTAATTTGAATTCTATAAAATGAGAAGAACCCTGAATTATTTATAGTGGGTGTTTATCTCATATTATAGGATATTTAACATTTCTAAATAATTTGAGAGACTTTAAAGAAGGAATAGTGACATTATGAAATGATTAATCCCTTAGAATCAAAGGTGTAGGATCAACCATCATTGGGAAATAAAAGTTGAAATCCAAGAAATCCATGTATATAGATGGTATGAAGCATGACTGGATAAAGAATTCACAAATTTTTTTATGATTAAAAAATACATTTTTAGAATATAAGGTTTTTTTATAAAGAGTGAGGAAAAGACTATTATAAGAGGACAACATACAAAAGGAATATTATTTTATGCTGGTGGGATACAAAAATATTATTTCATGGGAATGGTGGAAGATAATCATTTATGGAATAAAAGGATTAGAAACATGTGTCAAAAAAACATGAGCAAGTTATCAATGAAAGATAATGTTTGTGCAATTCCTGATTTTCTAAGAATAAGAGATTGGTGTTGCACTATTTGTTAGAATATAAAAATTAAAAACTCAGTGCATAAGAAAGTTGAGATTTGGTCAAAATAACTACTGAAACATATTCATTATGAAATATTTAGGCTAAGGATAAAATGATCAATAATTGGAGATAAGTACTTCATCACTTTCATTGAAGAATTTAATTTCATTACTTGTTTTATTTAAAGGAAACATAAGTCAAATACTCTAAAAATGTTTAAAAGTATCTGGAGGAATGATGAAAAGAAATGTGAGTATTAAATATAGAAGTTGATATATGATATTATTGGTGAGTATAAGAATGATTAATTTGAAAGTTATCATGATAATAATGGAATTTTTAAGGAGTATTTTTCCCCATAAACTCAACAAAATTAGTTTTCTAAAAGGAAGAATATTAGTCTATTGTAAATGGGGAGAACAATTTTACTTGAATTTGGTCTTTCTCATTACTATTTTAGGGAATCCATGAGCACTAATATGTATATTCAAACCTGATGATTCTATAGTCCTAGTTCACATATGAATCCATATGGAATGTTTTATGATAAAACTACATGTTTGAAACACATAAGTGTTTTTGGGAGACCATATATATTAAAGAATAAATATGAAAACATTGAAAAGTTTGAGTAGAGAGTTAAAGATGGAATTTTTCTTAGCTATTCTATGGTAGGAAGTGGATATAGGTGATTCAATAAATAAATAGTAATGAATTTGGATTCTATTTATGTGAAATTTATTTAAAAGTATGAGGAAGATAAATAAACAAGGAATGATATGTAAGTTGAGCAGGATAAGGATTTTTTAACATTTCTGATAAGGATACAGACAATTTTAATCCTATCCAAGAAGAATAATTGGACTCAGTTATTTCTAGTGATGAGGAATAATTTCAAAAATCGCATCCCATTCTGAGGAATCTAGTAGAATCTCAGAATATTATTGTTGATCAAAAATAAAAGGTTCAAACCACATAAACAAAAAATTCAATCATATATACATCTTTATATTCAAATGTTGAGTTGAATGATGTGAATGATTCTTTTGAGTATCCAAAATGGGTTCATTCCATGAATGGAGAGTTGGACCAGATAGAAAAGAATGATACATGGGAACTCATACCAAATCAAAATAAAAAATTTGTTTGGTGCAAAGTGGGTTTTCCGGAACAAGCTGAATGGAGAAGGTGAAGTGATATGGAATAAGGAAATATTAATGTTCAATGGTCACTCTCAAATTTAAATTTTTTATTTTGATGAAACTTTATCTATGGTGGGAAGGTTATATATAGTCATAATTTTTCTTTCTATTATTGCCAACAACATTACAATTTTTTTAAATGGATGTAAAGTCTTAATTTGTGAATGGATATATTGATGATGAAGTTTACATTGAACAACCACGAGTCTTTGTTATTGGGAAAGATTAATGTTATGTGTGCATATTGAAGAAAGACTTGTATGGGTTGAAATAATTTCTGAGGGTATGATATTCTAAATGGGATAATTTCTGGAGGAATATGAATTTTATGAAAGGAAGAGTTGATAGAAATATTCACTTAAATGAAATTAAAGATTTTTTCCTCACCATAATTTTTTATGTTGATGACATTATACTTACTAGGAACAATGAAACATCTTGTGAAAGATTTACTAATGAGATGAAAACATTTTTTGAGAGGTCCATTCTAGGTGAAATGACATACTTTCATGGGTTACAAATTTTAAAAAATTTGAAACACATTTTTCCTTCCTAATAAAATTATGCTAATGAAATTATTATGAAGTTCAGCATGGAAGAATATAAACCTATTTACACACCAATCTCAGGTGGAATTATTTTTTCTAAAGATAGATATGGAAAAGATATTGATAAAAAATAATTTCAAAATCTCATTGGATGTTTTTTATATTTGACTGCCTCAAGACCCGACATTGTTTATATTGTTACCATATAAGTATGATTTAAAAGTGATCCTAAAGAATCACCTTTACTTGTTGTAAAATGGATTCTTAGATACATCAAAGGAAAAAATTGTAATTAGGTATGATAGATTAGAAATTATTCATTTTTTGGGGTATTCAGATACTGATTGCGAATAAAATATTGATGATAGAAGATAGACATCTATTGGAGTTTTCTTTCTCTGAATAATTGTGTTTGTTGGAATAAAATGAAAAACAATTTAGTAAATCTCAGTATATATGAAGCTCATTATATTGTCTCCACTAAATCTTATACTCATATTATATGGATGAAGACATAATTAGAAGATTTATTTGTTGAAGTGAAGTTTCCATTTCTCTTGGGATGTGACAATCAAAGTGAAATCAACCATACTGGGAATACGGTAAAAAATTATAGTTAAAATTATATTGATATAAAATATCATGTCATCAAAGAGAATATAGGGAAGAATGAATTTAATATGGAGTATTTTTCTACATCAGAACAATTTTCTGACATTTTCACAAAACCTTCGGTTTGGTGCTTTGTTTTTCTGCTTTTTTGGTTCTCAATTGATGATAATGTGACTTTTTATAATATAAAAAATATTCTGGGATATTGGGGTTAAACATGGGTGTAAAACCTATTTCTCATCATGGTTTAGGTATGTATTTTTGTAACCTATCTCATATTTCCATTTGATAGTTTTTTCAAGGTGTAGAATTTTCTCATAATTCAATCCTTATAGAAGCATGCATATAGAGGGAGTTTTCGATAAGCTTTGAATCTATCATGTTTGAATGTGAACTATACTAACTATTTTTTAGAGTGGATTTAGGGAAAAATTTGTATTATAGGGAAGTTAAAAATCTGAGGAAGAACAGATGAGGATGAAAATTTGATGACGTTTTTCATGACTACTACTTTTGGAAAACAAGTATTTTTTCCAATAATTATCATATCCTACCATGAGTTTTCTCATGTAGGATTATAATTGTTGATAATTAATCCATATCATAAGGTTACAATGTTTAGTTATTTATGAATATTCATTGAAAAAAAAATCTAAAGGGTAGATTTCAAGGACCAATATGATAAGGATGATAATCATATATAGGTTTTGTATTTTATTTTTAGGGAAGTTTAAGAAGAAAATAAATCATCTCACATTGTTTTTGGTGAAAAATGGGCTTACAATCATATTCAAAAAATCATATTCATTGGGATTAAGAAAATACATTGTATTGGGAATATATTTTTGAATTAAAATGTTCATCCAAATCAACTTGAGTCTGGAATGGATGAGAAGATCATAATCATGTGATTTTGTGGTATCAAACTAACATCGATATAAACATGATGATTATTTTCGGATCATTGGGTCATAATACATCATAATTATTCTATAAATCGTTTCATGTAATATTTATGAATTAAATGGGGAAAAAAGGTTCTAAGAATCATATTCCGGCCAATCGTATTTAGGAAAATCATATTCAGGGTGAGAAGGAATGAAATAGGTTGCTGAATAAATTTTAAGTTATGATACTTTCAATTAAAATTTATATGATTCTAAAGTTAATCTTAAACATTGTAAAATTCATGAAGTATGTCATGATTAAAATAATTATTTATTGAATGAATTTTTTATAGAAGATTTTTGGTCTCAAATATCATCACAATGAATTTACTTGGGGAACATTTGTTAATGTTTGAGGAAGTCGATCATAATGGAGTTTCTAGTTTTCAGTCACACCAAAATCCAAAATATTTAAATATTCAAATAAAGAAGTTGATTAGTATCATAATATGAAAAAAGAAATAAGATGAGTGGTAAATGATATTTGGTATCATATTTATAAAATTATAAGTAAGATTAGTTAAAGAAGTTTGAAAGAATCTATTATCACATCATAATGAAGACTTCAGAATGAGAGTTGGTTCCAAAAATCATAATGATAAGAAATAAATTTTTGTTCTTAAATTTGGATTAGATAAACATAATGATGAAATTTTTATTGAACATATGCTTCCATCATATTGAGGAAATCATAATGGCCAGATAGTCTTTCATTTGGTTCATAGAAATGTAATGAAGAAATTATTTTTTTACATTTGTCTTCATTGTAATGATGTATATTGTAATCATAATTGGACTTGATTTTTTTATGTTTGAAATCCTATTTCAAATATGTGAAGGAGAAATAAAAGTGTTGATAAGGGAGATCTGTATGTTTAAGGAATATGTTATATTTTGTTTTCATCAGTTGGTATGGAGCATCATAATGAATAAATTGTATTGGATAAATTGATAAGGAGAATTAGAATGGGGATCATGTTTGTAAAGAAGTCAGAAGTGATATGAAGTTGTTAGAATATTTGAGAGAGTTTGAGAAGAATTTATAAGCCTTAAAGAAGTCAAAAATTCATAAAAAATTCATGGCATCATGTATATTTGAGAAATTTGGTTGAGTGGAATTTTTTTGAAAAATACAACCCAAACTCCTTTTGGGTCACCAATAAAAAGTAAAAGCAATTTTTACTTTATGAAGTATGTATTTTAGATATAGAATCTCTGAATTTATAGATATTATAGGTTTTCAGATCATATTCCTTGAATAAGTTTTTTTGGATAGAAGAAGGATAAGAGAAAAGATTTCATTCAGTTGACTATTATATTCATCTTTTCATCAAATTAAGATCATTCATAGGATAGGGAAAATCATATTAGGATTTAAAAACTGAATAATCAGTAGTTCATAATTTTCTCAATAAACTTCAGGCAGAGCTATATATTTTATGTGTTGAGAAATTGTACTTGGGAATTAGACTGGCAAATAAGAATGAGTTTTATTAAAAAGTAGAGGAAGTTCTTAACATCTTTTGGGTAAGAAAGTGAATAGTAAAATTGAAAAATTATATTTATGAATGTTTATCAAGAATCACTATAACATTTTTTTTACAAAAACATTCTTATATAATTTCATTCTACTTGATGGAAATGCACTATTGTATTGATCATAGTGCTACACGGGTGTTAGGGTATATCATACTCGTTGTATTCCACCCAAAAGGATTGTTTTCTAGTAGATTGTGTGGTATTAGATCATTTAAAAACCGTACCAAGTATGTAGATTCTCTTATTGAGTGGTAAACCTTTTAAATTATTATATTCATATGTATGTGTGTTTGAATTGTTTTCAACTAGGAAAGAAATATTTAACAGGAGATGAGGATTTTTTATAAGAAAGGAAACTTAAAAGAAAAAGATAATACTGATTCACCCCTCCCCCTTTAAGTGTGATATAACTATCTTGATTGGTCAATAAAATAAAATACATTATTTAATGAAATGAAATAACACTTTAAAAAAAACCAATATTTAAAATATTTACTTAAAAATAAATCTTTTTAGAAAAAACCCAAAAATTAACCTAATGCTAATATTTATATGCTAATTTAAAATTTTCTATTATTTAACTAAATTAAAAGTTATAAAAATTTTGGATGTTCATTATAATGTCCGCTAATAAATGGAAATATTTTTTTTTGAACAAAACATATTTTTAGAGATATAAATTGACATTACTAAAAATTGTGAATTTATATAATATGATTATTCAATGAATTCACAGTATATAAAACCATTTAAGGTACTTTTTACAATATAGTTATTCATATACATTCCAAAAATTTAATAAATAGGTTATATTATAATGTGATTTGTTTTAATATCAGTGTTTTATGCATGTAATAAATCAAACACTTATAGTTTATTTAAAGATAAATATATTATAAAATTAGGGGTGTCACATATATATCATTATAGATGCTCATTATTCATATAAAATCCTTATGCATTATGTGTAAAATGTGGTTATAATGATAAGATTTGTTCTTTTATACCATTATTTAGTATTCTATAAGGTTCATCTAATGAAGAGGTCATTAGATGTGATGTTGATCATGTCATTAATTGAGACTTGACCCAGATAATATTTTTCCTCTCAAATAATGAGTATGAAATTTAGTACCTCATTTGAGATAGATTTAGAAATTTTGTATCTATACATTGATAATTTTCAAGTTATGTGGTTATCTATTTTAGTAATTATCATGTAATGTTCGTAATAGCTTAAATGAAATATATGTTATTTACCCACCATCTAGTCTTCATATATTAAAATAATTTAGATTATTTGACTTGACTCTATTAGATTGACATACTTCATATCTCATGGTCATTCAATGACATAGAAAAGGGGATCATGTGATTATCCATACTATAATATGATACAACTAGTGTACATAATTATAAGGATACATGTGTTTTATTGCGATCATGCCAAATACCTTTATTGATTGAATAAATTTGAATCCTTTTTTTAGACAATTTTTTTTTTAATTTTATGGATATAGGAATTCATAATTGTTTTCAACACTATAATGTATCATATGGTTACACATTTTTATTCTGTGAATGATTATAATGTTTATGACTCTTTTATAGCAATCCAAAAATGTTTTTAGGGAATATCTAGAAGGATTTGTTGATAATTTTAATGTTATATTACATATGATGTACCATGTGGAAAAAATATGTGGTAGAATTTCCAAAAGGAGTTTTAGAAGATATTATAATGTAGTTTTGGATATGGTTTGAAAAATTATTGGGCATGATGTAATGTAGGCTGAAAATCAGGTGAGTCTATAAGTATTTGAGATTATGGTAGATAATGATAGATATATTCTATAAAATTATGTCTATGGAATTGTGGTTTAGACCATATTGTCATGACCCATCCCCTAGGTCCCATGACGTGACTAACTCAAGCCCGCCTTCCATATGCCGAGGGCTGGAAACTAGCACTAAAGGCGTATTCCCTAAAATTGGGAAGGCATTGCCTTTATAACCTGTAAAACACACAACCAAGCACACAACATGATACGAACTCAAGTAAACTGAATAGTAAACAGAGTGAGTATAGTAAGTAAAAGGGTCCAAATTACAAGCCCAATTGGAAAGTACAAGGAAAATTGGACAGTACAAGATGACTGATAGGTGAAAAACAGCTCCTAGATCGTCCACCATGAATCCTACCTGAAGGGTAGGTACAGCTCAAGAATGGCCGTCTCTATGGTTCGCCTCGTCTAGCATCCACCTCCGAGCCGCCTCCAGTCCTGGTACTTTGGTCCTAAATCAGAACTGTTTTCCATCTACACCAAACACAATAGGGTGCGAGCATATCCCGTTCAGGGGTGAGTATAACGATACTCAGTAGGGACCTCGAGACCCTCAAGGTCTCACAAAATCTACCAAGGATAAACTACACAACATGAAATCAACTGACAACCCTATTTCGATATATGCCCATACATATACCTAAGTTATCAAGTATACCCATCTCATTCATGAAGAAACACATAGTCCAACTCAAAAACCCAAAGATCAATTCTTCTACAAAGGAAAGAAACACCACGAAGGTAAGTACCGCACAGGTACGCCACCCAGAAGAATACCACAAAGGTACTAACTCAGCTCACACTAGGTATTTCTTAGGTACAATAGAAGATATGATTAGATGTAACTACTAAATCAGCTTACTCTATTAAGAGGCAGGCCCATGAAGGATATATAAGTGCAGACCCACAGATGATCTCATGGTGCTGACCCACACATGATCGCTTGGTGCTGACCCACACAGGATCGCTCGGTGCTGACCCACACAGGATCTCTAGGTGTTGACCCACACAGGATCGCTCGGTTCTGACCCATACATGACTGCTTGGTGCTGACCCACACATGATCACTAGGTTCTGACCAACACATGATCGCTATTCATTCTTCACGTCACAGCCAGCTACTGGGTTTCCGCACTAAGCTTGCTCATCTCCAGGAGGGTCCTCTTCTCAAGACGCTGGTTAATACTCTATCTTCCATGAAGTCCCATTAAAAAGTATCCCAACATACCACCTTGTCGTAGGGGTTTCAATGCAATAGATGGTGCGTCAATCAGACACCTGGTCTGTAAGTTATTAGCCTTTCAGTCCTGAGGGCCCGGTTGGATTCTTGCTCGATCCCACCCAACTGTATCCCAAATTTATCCAAATCTCAAGTGGGGTATACCAAAGGAACCATCTCTCTCTAAGGTTTACAACACCATTGACATTTTTTCAAACAGATGCCTGGTGCCAAAGTTATGTCTGATAGAGAGAAAAGGACATAGTTGGCCCAGGTCTGGTCCGACCTGGTCAGACCGACCTAGCCCGGCCCGACCTGGGCCGACCCGACCTAGTTTGGTTTGACCTGAACCAATGGGTCTAGCCTCGCCGTGCTGGGCGGTGTAGAGGCTGTGAGGGACGCGGAGGCCGTAGGGGCTGCAAAGGCTGCACGAGTCCACTGGGTGGTGTGGAGGGCCGTGGGGCAGCGCAGAGGGCCGCGGGGCGGCGAGGCCATGGCGCGGCATGGAGGGCCATGGGGCGGTGAGTCCACGAGGTGATAGGTCATGGGGCAGTGCGGAGGGCAACATGCCGTGTAGCCGCGGGGTGGATCGGAGGTCCGCAGGGCCGCGCGGAGGCCCGTAGAACGGCGAGGCCATAGGGCAGCGACGATCGCGGATGACCGAGGCCCCAGGCGGCGGAGGCCGCGGGTGACACAGTGGACATGGGGAGGTGAGGCCGCGGGGCGACGAGGCCGCGGGGTGGTGGTGGCCGTGGGCGGCGGAGGCCACGGGGCGGTGCCGTTGCACCGTCACCTTCGTCGCGGCCGCAGTGTGCTGGCCGCTGCATCTGTTCGTCACCATGGCATAAAGCTTTCTTCTTCCATCGCGAAGAACACACCATTAAAAAAGAACAGTGGAGGGGTCGGGCCATGTTTGTTTGGCCCACACCCTCTGTGTTAGAGCGATAGCAAGCGGCTCGACAAAATATTGAATGAAGAATGTCAAACCATACAACCTCCCGCAATGATTATTCCTAAACCCACAAAAAAAACATACATGGATCAACTAATTGGAGGGTTGATTCACATTCTTTGTTTTAGAAGGGAAGAACATGAGAATATAATCATACACAACTAAACCCATACCTCGATGGTTCGGTTGAAGATTTTCCATGGTTAAGACGAATTTGAGTTTGTTGATCCCAAAGCAAGTCTCCTCCAACAACGTCGGTGAGGGGAGGAAAAAGATGAATTCGGTGATGACGGCGTTTCCTCGATCATTAGTTCATTCTTCATTGGAGATCCTTTGACAGAGTTTGGAGAAAGATTCGTCAAAGGAGAAGAGTTCTTCATTGGAGTTCTTTGTTGGAGAAGCTCTTCCACAAGTTCTTCCCTCTCCTTTACCAACCCAAAAATCCTCCCTCAAAGGATGAGGTGCCAACATAAAATATGATTTAACATTTTAATTGTTGTCACCATTAATTTGGCATCATTTAATTGGCATAATTAATCAGAGGGTGTGGACCAATTAATGTGGTTGAAGTTTAAGAGACTTCCCCACATTTAAGTGGGAGGTTCAAGGGTCAGGTGGTCCCCACCTTTGAATTCAAATTTGGGGGGTTTAGGCTCGGGTGGTCCCCACCACCATAACCCTTGTGGGAGGATTTAGTTCATGTGGTCCCTACCTTTATAACATCCACATGGGAGGTTTCAACAAAAATAAAAATGTTAAATTTTTTTATTTTATTTTATTCTTCCCCGAAAAACCCAAAATCTAACTTTCACCCTCGACCTAATGCGGTCAAGGTGAAGGTCTCCTTAATCCAATACCGACACTGTGAGTTTATCAGTGCTCTCAGATTTCAATTCCAAGAATCGGTTCGAAAGTTACAAAAACCCACTCGCACGTTTACTGAACGTACCTGAAAAAATTTCATAAATTCATTCCGGGCACACCAGGCCTCGAAATCACATGTCGTCAATTTTTGCGGACTCGTAAAACTCCCATATAATTAGAAAAAATTTACATGTAATTTTTGGGTCTTTAAACATATCAAGGAACATGTTTATGAGAACCATATTGTAGTGTGATCCACTATTTTTGGGGCTATGCATGGGTATTTTCATAAAATATAATAATCCTTACCTTGTCCTCTATCTTCCACTATAGTTATAATTATTGTTGAATTCATTATTTGATGACGAATTTAATGATTTTGAATGTCCCAAATAATTGGTTAAATTTTAAAAGTATATAAATGAGATTGAACAAAAAAATTAATAGTATAAATATTTGGACCATTTATGATATTGTTAATAAATATAAGCTAAAAAATGGAGATTATGTAAACACTATATATATATTAGGTCACACATCATGTAATTTATTTCCTTATAATATTTTGATACTCCTATGAAACTTCTAAAATAGATATTTTATACTTTAACTTATTTCTCTACTACCTTAAAGCATTGTGATAGAAGATAGTGGTAATGACTAAGCTTTATTTTAATAAGACATAAATTCCTATAATCTTTGGATATAATAATAGGCAATATTAATTTGAATACTCTATATGTTATCTCTATTAAACCCATGTGAATCTTAGAAAATATGGACTATCAATGTGAAAGTTACTCTATTTCATCTGTATTATTTGATTATATCCAATTCATATATAAGATCATGTGGTTTTAGGTTTTTTTTCTTTCTCCACCTTTTTGGATAAGTGTTATCCAATAAATATATGACATAATTTTCACTAAACTCAAAGGGATAATTGAATTTAATTATTTATCCCTAATAATATATTCATCTCTAAAGCCTCCAAGAGAAATGGGTAGAGAAAGAACCTCAACAGAGAAAAAATCATTTTCCTCTAAAAAACATCAAGGTTGATTAATGAGTGATAACTAATGGTTTTAATAATTTAAATCCACCAATAAACTATATCCAACTTACATTGAGGCATCACACATGAATACATCCATGGTGGGAGCTACTAGGCCACATGAAACAATTTCACAAATATTTTTTCATCATTTCATTACATGGTTCTCATTAAATAAAATAATTGTACCTTAATTATTATTTCATGTTAAAAATATTATATTACTTATAATTTTATTATTGAATTTGATCAAAGGCAATTCTATTAAACCAAAAAAATAAATTAGAAACTATAACCTACAAAAGTAGGAAGTTCCTTTAATATCTCAAATGAAAAAAACTATAATATATGATCTCTCGACTCTATCGATATTTGTATCCAAAACATAGAAGTCTAAGAATCCTAGATATTAACCTCCCAAAACCAAAGGAATTCAAAAAACACAACCCAAAATAATGAATAAAAAAATATATTTGAAACAAATGAATGGATATAGGAAGTTAACGTGGCTTAGAACTTAATCATATTACAAGGGAAAAAACGTCAATAGATGTGAAAACTAGATATTAAAGTAGAACACTTGGAAGAAAAAAATAAGGAAATCTTAAATTCCACTAATATAATTATCACATAGGTGACTCCACTATTCCCATTTGTAGAAAAATATCATATCAACCATTTTTCAAAATAGGTTCCACTCCCATTTGATCATATTGGAAATACCTTTACTTGATCATGGTCAACACCAAAGTTTCACCACCTTAAATAATCTATATGTGATTAGTGAATTCTCTATAAATCATCATCCTTATTTAACACATCAATTGGGAGCTACTAGAGTCACATACTCTAGCTTGAACACATGAGACTTCATTTATATTAACCATTTTTCATAGAGCGTATCATAATTAAAAAATAGTTATTATTACTATTATTTATGGAACTAATATTTTATAATATTGTCACATATGAAGTTTGGTATATGGACCCACTTTCCAAAATCTATAATACTTGTTTGGAAAAAGTTTTCTTACACATGAATGCATAAAAATTTTCCACTTGAGATTCATTTTACAAGATTCACTATAGGGTTATATGGCTCAACAAACATCATGTTATGTGATATCACTTCTTTAATTCAAGTCTTCTATTTAGTAAAATCTTCCTCGATCTTATGATCACATTGTTACCAAAGCCCCACTGAAGTATAAATCCACTTCAAAAATTCATGGGGTATATTTATCTGATGATTTTTTATTCACTTTAACCTTCTATAGTTACATCGCTCTATCTTCCATGGGATTATTAATGAATTGTTATATTAGTTTAATTTTAATCATCCATAATTGAGATATTATATTATTGTCCAATTTTTTTACTTTTTCTATCATAGTACAACAAATAAAATTTAGTCCTAATTTTTATTTCAACCAATGGATGCTTAAAACACACAAAATACATCCATTATTATTTAATATATTCATACATATATTTTATGGATGATATTTTAATAAAAAATTAAAAAAAATATATCCAAATCATGTTAGTTCCCCAAAATGTAAATAAAAAGATAGGGTTTCTCTTCCTTGAGTTTTTACCTCCACTAAATACAATATCTAAAACCCCTTCTAATGCATTATCTATTCAGAAAAAATGTAATTGATTTTTTGGCCTCCAAAATACTCTATAATCTCCTTATGATCCTCCCACTTCCAATTTCATAGATTTTACAAAAATTTATAAAACATTTACACTACTTGAGTGATATCAAAATTATAAAAACACTATCATACATCAAAATTTCCCCAAATAAAATAGACAAATACATCACCATGTATTTATCGTCTTCATCTAATTTAGATTACATATATTTTGAAAGATTGAAGTGTCTAGTCGAGGGAGTCTCTATATTCATTGACTAATTCATTATGAATTTACTCAACCCCTTTCAAATGATCCATGACAATAAAAGTAATACTATTTTAGTACAAAGTATTATATCCATCCACAACCTCGATATATAAATTTTTTACCAATATTTTTAATTTGGAAAGTTCAGAAAAAATCACACATCAGCTCTTCCAGCCTCACCATAACATGTCCAAAAAATATTGAATCATTAATATAGAGTCAAAAAATTAGGAATACAATATCTACAAACAATTTATAGTAATGATAAATATACACATTTCTCTAGATAAACATTTGTTTTTTATGATGTTATACAAAGTTGGAACCCACTAGCTTTGATACTCTTTAATCCCATATACACTTAAAATGAGCTTATAAATTAGTGCCATATTGAGTTTCAATATTAAAGCTTTTGGTTTATACATATTTATTTATTCCATAAAATATATATGAAGGAACGTAGTCTTAACATAATATTTTTTTGAGAAACAAAACATTCAGTAAAACCAAAAGAATAACTTCCTATATTTTTGTGTTCTTAATAATAGGTGAGGGAAATTACCTAGAGTACAAACCTTTCTATTATTTGAATAATTTAAAAACTATTAATGAATTCTAATGGACTATACCATATTCTACCAACATCATCTGAAAAGAACACTTTTTATAAACTTCCCACTTTCCTTAGGGTAATTCCATTAGATCCCATATATCAAAAACTATCAAGGAACATAACTTTTCTTTCATTTGTCACTACTAGTGAAATAATTAACATACTATTATATCCTCACTAAGGATTTAGGATCCCTTTAGTCCCTAATAAATATAAAATCAATTTTTTAATCAAGCCTTAATAATAGTCTCCAGACCATATTAAACCACAACAATCCATACGGTTCATCACCTTCTAGATACCATTTTTCTAAAAAATTACCTTGAAATTCCGCTTCCCTCGATCATTATAGTACATCATGAATTGGTACATTATAATTTTAATCAAAATTTTCCATTCAAAATCAGGTTTTTACCACTTGAACTCCTATTTAACTCTTCGTGAACAACAAAAAACACTGTGACTCTATATAACTCAATAATGGAACTCTTTATTGGTTATTTTCTCCCAATTTCATAATTCACAAACTTTTGATCAATCTATAAGTTATAATTAATGATGAGTAAATTCACTAGTCTAATAACCTTCCCCTAATTATTATCCCAATGTCTAAAACTAATGATTAAGACATAATATAAAATAATGAAAAATTAATTCTACTTATTTCTAAACGTATCTTTATCCTTGGAATCGACATGTACATACATAATACATCTAAAAAAATTATATGGGTGAAGTACACATTCCATTTAGATCATATATATTTCATTAGTTTACAACCCATCAATTTATATGGACTATAATTCCAAAGATAATATGCATTGTTAACCTCTATCTCTAAAAAATACCTTAGGAATATGGAACATAAACTTATACTTCAGGATCTCTCATCTTTCACCATACTCAACTGTTATGATATATATTTATTCTCAAGTGTCTCAGACATAGTGATATCCATTTAAATTATATTAATCTAACAAAACATATGGTACCCTCTTCCCCCATTCTTACCACCATTATCGGATTGATGAAATTTTATATTTTTTTCAGTATCAACATCCACCATCACTTGTCATATGAAATTTTTTCTAAAAACATTATATTTTTCTTTGAGAAAAAACACCCAAAACTTCTATACTGAGTCATTTTGAAGATAAAATTTACTATCCACCCCATGATATCGAACCGATAGGGGTCCTAATATATATATTTAAACTAGACCAAGCTTATGATTATTTGGTGTATTTTTATCCATATTAAGAGACACCAACCATAAATTTCGAATGATTTAACCCTAATAACTTCCATAATCAAATCTTTAAAGTTTTATCTAAACTTTATAAAATAGGTTTTTAATAATTTTTCACCAATGTGACCAAGATGATCACGCCACATGTTCTATGTTATAAATGATTCAGATCAGAATTGAAGTAAACCATTCATAATACTAAATGAGTTCAATGTTATATACATTCCACTGGTGTCATAAGGTAAACCATTCTAAGTATACTAGAAACACAATTTCAACATGATCTAAATGAGTTCAACTTTATCCAGATTCCACTGGTGTTAGTTTTTATGATGTTCACTACATAAATATGTATAATTATACATTAATCACCTTTGAAACCGTGATATTAATTGGTTTCTACATTGATAAATTTCTTCTATAAGGATGGAATTTTCTTTGAGTATATACATGTTCTAATACTAAATCAAGAGATATTATAGAAGTAGGCCTTAGGTTCTAGTAGGAGTTAATTTATTATAAAATTAAGTGGTTTATCCTACCAAATAATTAAAATTAAGAATGGATAATGTAGAAGAGATTTAATTAATAGAATGTTGGACAGTCATGGTGGATTGACATGATGGTACTAAATAAAGAAGTGAAATTTATGGTAGGACTAGTAGTATAGGTATTTAAGATTAAAAAATAATTCTTATATTTCAATCGAAAACTTGTTATATAGGGGTGTTGAAAATTATTTTATCTCAAGGGTCATTAATTTGATAAATATATGGATCCTTGAATCGATATTATCATTTCATTAAACATCTGAAAGATGATACATTTGAAATTATATGTCTAGTATACTTGGAATGGTTTAACTTATGAATATAGTAGCACTTAAAAGTGACTAACATGAGTTTGAATTAAATAACCCCACTCTTTCTATTTGTATAAGAGTATCATAGATAATATCCTATGAAAATAGGTGCAATGCAATTAGATCTCAGCAGACATCCCTCCACTTGATCATGGAGTCCACTAAAACTCAACTACCTGAACTAATCAACCCGATGAATAATGTGTGCTCCATATTTCATTATCCAATTTTATTGCATCACATGAAAGGAATCTGAATCACATCCTCCAAATTTCTCACATGTTCCATATTGAAACCTAGTTTACCAATAGCTCCCTAAGGTTGGTGGAATCTGGGTGCACACAGAGTTAAAATTTAATTTCATTGTAATCCCCTATATTATATATATTTCATCCCATTATTGGAAGTAAATTTTTTTTATCTCCAATTATATCACATAGACAACAAAAAATAATGATAACAAACATAGAAATTTAAAGAATGAAGAGGTCATGGGGATTCTACTTGGTTCACCGCAAAAGGCTAATACAAAGAGAATATACTGATGGTGTGTTGATCTAAAAAGTGGTAAAACTACTACCCGATATTATTATAAAATGTTAAGGATAGATACACTGTCGATTCTAGGGTAACTCTTACTTCTTCTCCCCCATACAATTATTTATTAAAGGTGTAGAGTTTTTTGTGTTAGTGAGTTTCAAAAACAATTTATAGATATGATGGTATCTTCCAGATCTTCATAGTTCTTTATACAACTTTAATACTCATATACAAATAAATAATAAGTTAAGCACTTTATTACTATTCTCTCCTTATTCTTTAATTAATGATATTAAAAACCTGATACGATGGTTCAATATATGTCATAAAAATTATCCAATCCACACCACTTATTCTCAAAATGAAAAAATTATAGACTAGAAATATATTGTCACACAATAACATCCTTTATTACTAGGTATATAGATTGATCCCCACATTCAACCCTTGAGTATTTCCACTTAAAATAAATAGATTTATGAATGAAATCCTTTATTAATCTTCTCCTTCCACTTTATCAGATATATCAATATTTAAATTTCATATCTCTAAAAACTACAATATAATATTATAGACATCCATGCATCTAACCTTATAACATAATGAATGGGATTAATTATACTTATATAGACTCTTTATGATCATACTTTTTATACCCAATATTTATTGTGGTTATGAATTCGAATTTAAATATAATTCATTATCATAAAATCTTAATCAAAATTTCTCTTATTAAATTAATTTAAATCTTTTAGATGATTACTTTTATCTTCTACAATGTGTGTTATCATCAAACAAATCATGACCATCTTCTTTATCAATAAGAAAATGGTGTTTTATCATTCATCACTACAAATTTATTAAAAAAATTATATATCCAAAAAGTATTCAAAATATATTATATTTAAATTTAAAAATAATACGGAATGGAGCTTATAATTTTTTTTTAAATTCTATATCTTTTTTCGATGGCATAATTCTTCTACACCATGTACTCTACTTGATTTTTTTTTCTAATCTCTATATCAGACATTCCATAAGATTTTAATCTAATTCCCATTGTATAGATATTATCTTAGAAAATTCCCTTCATAGTGAATCACATCATGCTTATCTCATAACAACCCTCTATCCTCATACATTAACATTACATACCAGTTTCAGAATACATAAAACCTTAACAAAATAGATGCTTAAAGAACATACTAGTCTAGAGCCTTTGGAAACATGGAAACATAAACACTAGTATATAAATGAGATACATCATCTCCCATTAGGTTCTTCTTGACTAGAACCCCTCTCAGAAAAATCAAACATAATACATATCTTCATAACATAGTGGAAGAAAACCTAAAAAGGGTTGGTATTAGATGCTCAATTAGGGTAAATAAGGGAGATATGTAATCTTAATAAAGATCATAAGGGTATGCGTACATGATATGAAAAATAGAAGATCATACCGTACATATCGAAGACCATAAACATGAATCATGGAATAAAGATAGGAAGTTCATAAGACATGAATCATACATAAATAAAGAATATAATCCATTAAAGAAGGACATAGGAATAAAACATGAAATTGAGGTAGACACATAAACATATATAATTATTTCTATAGTAGTAAAGGAATTGCTTCCTAGTATATCTTAGTGGAAAAATTCCATCACTGAACTTGGTTCACACCCTGATGTTACCCTATATTACTAAACTAAGTTCACTCCTCATTCAAACCTTGTATTATTGAACTAAGTTCACTCCTAGTACCATCCCCATATTACTAAACCAAGTTCACTCCTCTTTCCAACTCTGTAATATTGAACCAAGACAATTTCTCATTCCATCCATGTCTATCCTCATGATATATAAATAATTTTCTAATTTATTGGAAGGATATATATATCCCACCCATCTCATAATGAAATCATAAATTAATTTTTAAAAATTTCATAAATAAACATATAATAACCCATGAAATGAAATAGTTTTTATAAACATGTAATCATATCTTAACCTATGGGAAAATTCAAGATTCCTAATCATTTCAAAGAAGCATAACTTTCTAAAGGAATTAGATTTCATAATAATATAACTAGTGAAATAGAAACTATATTCATAAACTTATAATAACATCATAACCTATAGAAAAAGATACTTGTTTCATAATAATTTCATCAAAACCATTACCCATGAAAAGAAGTAGGTTTCAAAAGAATATAACCCATGGAAGAGAAATAAGTTTCATAATAATAATTCTATCAAAACATAAACCATTCTAGAAAGTATATGACTGGAACCTTCAGATAATTTCCAAGAAGGGAATGAGTAACATCAACAAATGTCATCTTAGATAGAAAATAACATGGAAAGTTATTTTGAAAAGATTTCTTGAGTAAATTACCATTTTTTATTTTAAAAGGGATCTATAAAAAATAAAAAACTTTTAAATAACATTTTCTTGAAAATAAACATGAAATATTTTAAATAAATATTTGAAAACATTTTGGAAACCTTTTTCATTGAAAAAATATAAAGTGATATTGAAAACATTTTGAAAACCATTTTACTTGAAAATTTATAAAAGGATATTGAAAACGTTTTTAAAATAATAATTCTTTTAAATTAACCTTTTAAATAGGAAAAGGAAGCTTCACATAAATTATGGTGGGTAAATCCTTACATGATATATCAGGTAAAAAGAACAGTCCTTATTCACTGTAAAATGGTTAGAAAAATTAATTATTTGGAAAGATACAAAAATATTACTTTGAAGAAATTGGTAAAAGAAAAAAAGGGTAAAAATTTCATTCAAATATTATATTACAATTGTAGAATATTCTTGGAAACCCTTTTTATAAAGCATGGTTTTTAAGGAACATAGATTTCTGACCGAAGAGATAGGTAAATTTGAAATTTCATAAAATCAATTTCTTAATTTTCTTATATACCAAATAGTGGAACAATTTTACCTATTTCTAAATATATCATAAATAACTAGAGGATAAGAAAAGTTATGAGTTTTATTGAGATATGGATCATAATATTTCATTAATGTAAGCATAATCATAAACAATCTTAAAAAGTGGTGAGATTATTTCAATAAACTCTTCCCACTTGGTAACATTGAACCATATTACTCTATTATGAAAATAAAATTACATAAAGCTTAAAATATCATTAACATAAAGTGATTCAGGATATAAAATTTCAATTTCAATATATATACCTCATGAAAAAAATATAGGTGTATAATAAGGAATGAGTCTCAATGAAGCTAGATTGAGACAAAACTATCTTACCAATTTGGGAACTTCTGAAACATAAACCAAATGAAAAAAATATATTAGAATAGATATTTAATTATGAAAAAAATTTAATAATAATAATCATGTAATACATTCATGGTAATTATATACACCACGAAAAAAGGAAAGAGTGGTGAACATGGAATGTATCACATGGATATAAAAAGTGATATCAAATCCCCTTACCTTGTGTCTTGACTCTCTTCATAATCATAAAAATCATATTTATAATAAATATAAATGTATTATAAATCTTTTTAAGAACCCTATTATTTTATATAATTCCTTATATTGTCTTATTATGACATTATATTACCCACTTGTTAAGAATACTACGTTAATGTTTCACATCGGGTAATATTCGCCTTATTCTTCATAGGTGTCATCATTTGTTATATCTTTGGTCCATATAATAATATCATGATATCAATTATATACAACATGATATAAATATAATATATATGTATAATATTTTTATTATCATAATCTATATAATATATAGGTATGAAATAGAATACACCGTTCATGGAGATGGTAAGTTGTACGTACTCATGAATTTTGTTTCCATTTTTATTATGGTATTAAAAGAAATAATGAAAATGGAATATATATATATATATTATAATTCTTATAGAATTATTATTTCATATATATAATATACTTTCATTAAATTCATCCTTAATATATTCCATGTAGTTTGTGAACGAATCACATCACATGAGGGGGAGGTTATCCACACTTCCTCGAACGAAATTATCATATTTACACCAAGTGGAAAGTATAATTATATTTGTTTTAAAAGGATTAAATAAGATTAAATACATAATAAATATAATATATAACATATATAAAGAGAGTTTTTATCATAATTTCTCCCATGAGAGGTGGTAAAGGAAAAATGAACAATCATCACTTTGTGAGGCGATAAATTACCAAACACGTAAATAGTACATTTGTTACTCATTAGATGGAGGTTTGTGTATGTGTTGGTCTAAACCTTATAATAAAAAATACTAAAATAATGAGGATACGGGTGTTGTTATACAATCATAGATTAAATACCATAGAGGGGGTGGATAAAGAAAATAAAAGAATAAATCTTGAGAGAAGGTGTTACCTCTTAATTGGGTAACTCTTTTTGGTTTGTTCCAAAAGGATTGCATGGATTTATTTCATCAATAAGAGAGGATTCAAGGAGGAAGGGAGGGATTTTTAAGAGTTTATTTTTAAAATATTTAAAAGGTCCAAGTGGTTTGAGAGGTGTTAGGGATTGGGAGGAGAGGAGGCCTTTCTACAGTGGAGGAGGAGTGACACACTTATAAAGATTTTAATAGATAATTCCACCCACTTTTTTCATGTTGAAAGTAGATCAAATAATGGAACAATGAAGATAAAAGTGAAGATAGGGTAAAATTATTTCCATAAAATGGCTATTGTACAAGAATATATTTCTTTTTGGGTCTTAAATTTAAGGTTTAGTACTTTGTAAACCTAATTGTTCTCTTAATAATTGTACTTAATTTTAATCACTTTAACTAATAATTTTGTTCCAAAACTAAGTTAAAATTATTATAGATTATAATTTATGATTATTAAAAATATTTAATCAATTTTTACAAATTTTAATAATATAAGTGGAATGAATTAATTTTAAATTAATCCCATTGATGGGATGGCACTATGGGGTTTTAAAGTATAAGCATCCAAATATTTTATATATTTTTAAACAAAATTTCAAAGTGAAATTAATTAAAATGAACTCAATAATATTAATTGATAAAATATGATCTAATTAAATTCAAAACAAAATTAAATTATAATTTAACATTATAAATAAATTAGATGAAATGGCAGTATTAAATTAAAATCTTGTATTTTCCATTATTCATCCATTAATGATGTTTCTCGGAAAAATCCCAAAATTTTTCCCTAAGATAATATTGACATTATAAATTCGAAAATTAAATTTATTTTATCAAATTAAATATCTAAATGTTTCTAAAATTATTTTTATTATTTTTCATAGAAGAACGTTAAAAGTTGTTCATTTGAGAAAATAATATTTTTTAATATATAAGGACTTTAGCAAAAAATTATATCTTTCATTATCAATATGTTTTATAACTATGAAACAATTATAAAAAATATTTTAAAATTAGGTATTAATATTCATATTACTATGTTTAGTGGAAAGGATAAAGTTTCCTCATTAAATAATTATAATAATAAAATGATGCTTCGTAGAAACACAGTGTTGTGTGTGACGTAGACCAAGTCAGTGTTTCATGTAACATAATCTAGTTCGGTTATGCATGAATGGAATGTTTTACATAGTGGTTTAATATAAAAAACCTATTTTTCGTGATGCATGAAATAGAAAATATAAAAGTATTAAATTAATTTGAAAAATATATTTCACAAAATCATGAGGTGTTACATTATACCCCCCTTAAATTGAATATTTCCCTCAATATTCATCTGGGATGTCAAATTATTAATACTTTACATTTAATTTTATAGAAACCCACATTGTAAAAATTAATACTAAAATTCCATTAAAAATGGAAATAATGAACCTTAATGGTTACCCAATGTAACATATAACTAGGTTTCCACATTGGAGAACACTGGTTTGGAGTGAATATTGGACATGGAGGCAAAGCATAAATATTTATTGGGAGTAATTGAGGTTATCAATAATAGAGAAGTCAATGATCAAAGAAAATTTGAGGTCCTCAAGTTCATAAATCTGTGATGATTTATAAGTTCATTGGTTCAACAAAAATTAAAGTATTTTCATAACATTTTTATGATAATTATCTCATATTTGAGTAATTAATTTATTGAACACAAAAATAAGGAAATATATATACATGAAATATTTCAATAAAAAATCCATTCTTGGGGTTTTCTTTTGAATATTTATAATTCATCAACTACTTTAATAAATGATTGTCGAGAAACTAACATTGATTCCTGAAGTACTAAAATAAACATTTAGTGGATATTAAGACCCATAAAAGAATTAAAAATATAACTATTTATATATAACTATTATTAAAAATAAAAATGGTTAATAAATTAATCTATAAACATAAAAATTAAAACTCCTGTTTCATATTAAATAATTATTCCTAAAAATAATTATACATTAACCAAGATATCTCATAGTAAAGTGGTAGGCGTGAAACCCTTATCATCTTTAGGTAATGGGTTTAATGTAATGAACAAAAGTTTTATCAATGTAATTCAATTATTATAATTATTCCTTATAGTATAATTACATTAAGAATCATGATGACATATCATGATACTAAATAATATGTGATCATTAAACATAAATTTTCCACTTCTATGTTTTAAATTTCTAAAATCTGACTTACATGGTTGAGATCAATAAGATGTTTGGAGTCTGAAAGGAAAAACTTAATTTTTGGTTAATAGTAACCTACCCTTATTAGTAGTAGTATGACCCTTATGAATAGTAAATTGTCCAAAATAATAGTAACATTACTCTTGAAAGAATAAATAAAATTTATGCATCTTATAAGTGACAATTTGACCATAGTAAAAATATTAGTATTTTTATAAGTCATAAATAATTATTTATAACTATTTAATTAATTTAAAAGAAAATATATTTTCCTAAAATGTTTTCATAAATTTATAATTCTATGTTTTTTTGGGTTTTAAGATAATTTTATAAGAACTTATGCAGTTTTTGAAAGTATTATGAAATCAGTTTTAATTATAAAATCTGTATTTTTCATATAGATTATGATTTTAATTAAAAATTTAAGTTAATAATATTTACAAAATTATTTTTTAAAAATGGAATTCATTTTTGAATTATAAACATCTAAAAATGGTTAGGGTGAATTTTATGGATTTTTCTGAAATGCTTTACTTTTCGATGATTAGTGAAATGCGATAATTTACAAAATAATTTAAATTCATGAATTATAGAGTCATGAGTGACATAATATGGATGTAAGAACATATGGTTCGTATTAACATGATAAAATTACTTTATTTACTCATGGAATACTCACTATTACTTTTATTGTGGAGAAATAATAAATTAATGAATATTATATTGAGAAAACCCCTCTCCCCTCCACTATAAATTCCACCTTCACACCCTCATTTCCTCAAACATCTATAACTTCAATCCTTCTCTAAACTCTACCCAAAATTCTTCCCTATCCCCTCCTCCATGTGAAAGATATTCTTGTCTCAATAAAAGACCAAGCCTCGGTTTCTTATGAAGGATCTCAAGAGGAGGATTCAAGAGGCAATTCCCCCTCTATCTTTTCCTTTAATTTCCTTTCAATTTCATGTTATTTTCTTAATCTCTATCCACATATACTCGTACACATGGTATGGTAAATCTATTATCTCAAATATAATGTAATTTTATTATACTAATGATATAATATATCATCCAACCCCCTTCTCCTCTTCTTTTTTATTTTAGAAAATAAAACGTTGTTCTTGAGGTGCTAATTTATCCCCTTCATGAACAACATGTTTTCTTTTTTCCATTACCACTTTCAGATCTGGTCATGAAAACATTTTTATAGTTTAAACAGATTATATTATATTTATTATATGCAATTTAATTTTCTGGAACTAACTTATGTACATATTACTAAATTATTAAATAAAAAAAGTTCATTGTGGTCGAAAAACCGCCCGAATTAACACAAACGATCATCGTTAAATTATTATCTAATGATTCATACACATGGTATATAAAATAATTAATTATAAGATAATTTAAAATTCTGTAATATCATTAATAATTTCAAATATCAGTTCTTTATGTTTATCCATGTTCTACACAAACTTCTATTTATGAATACAAGTGAGCCACTCAAGAAAACCATAAAAACGAACATTTCTGGACAATGGATTTGAAATATATAAATCATTCAAATGACCATAAAATAACTTAATGAAACAAAAATAAAATGTATTCATGTATAAAAGGTTCTATAATTTTTAATTATTGAATATAATGTCATTATACAGGACATTAAAGTGAGGAAAGCACTCAGATACAAGGTAAAGGGAAATTATCGAACCCAGCTATCTTTCTTCATGTTCCCCCTCTTTCACTACATGTTTGTTATGAGTTATACTTAAAAAAAATATTCATAGTTATCTTACCTTTTATGGGATATAAATTTTATCTAATTTATTTTATGAAAAACCTAATGTTTTCCAAAAGAACTCTTCTTTCAAATAAACACACCCTTTTTACTTCTTGATTATTGTTTCATTCTTCACTCATGGTTAATGGTTCTATGTCAAGAATGATATTAACTATTTATTTTGGGTACCAAATGTTTATTAAAGTTTGATTTATTATTTGAAACCCATTTATTTCCATGGGTTTTTTTATGTTCACATTTTTCATATTTTTAATGTGGCGTGCATGATAATATAAATACTATGATGTGACAGGTGTGCCCGGAATTATACAGTGCTCCAATGCATTGGTTAAAGTGATGAATCTCATGATTAAAAGTTAAATTATGCTTGAGAATTATTCTAGCATTTTTCACAACTATTTTTGTTATATGACCACTATGAAATGATGTTTCATTTTTATGCGTTGCCACATTTCAAGTCTTTTATTAATGATTCCTCTCATGTTCACGATCCTTTTCCTATGTTATGATTATGCTCACCCCATGCTATATTGTTCTTATATATAATCTTATTGAGATTTTATCTCACCCCTTTTTTATGTATATCCTCATGTGATTATGTATACTAAGGAGTTTTCAAGGGACAATAAGAAACTGGAGAATAATGAATTACATAAATATTCATGTTTGATGTTGTTAATGTTATGTATGGTCCTAGTTTTCCGAAGACAATAAACCTCTAGATCATTGTGGTGTAATTCTATTATTCTTTTTATCTTTATAAATATGTAATATTAATGTAAGAAAAGTAAGGGTCTCTATAGTTGGTATCCGAGGTAAGGTTTAGTTTATTTGGGAATTAGGAATAGCGAACCTTAGAAAAAACCTCTAGTATGAGACTAAGTAAAATAAGCACAAAGAAGTTATATTAAACATAAGGATCCCATTATATATTTTTATAGTCTAAATTACACAAATGAATAAGTTAATCATGACTCATTGACTTATGTTCTAACCTTTTCTATTTCAAAAAATGGTGGGAACTAGGAGAAACCAAGCCAACAACCCGTGCGAGCGACAATGCTGTAATTGCCTGAATGACATCCCCAATTACTTGGGATTTGGAGTTAAAAACATCATGGAGATTCATACCTAGCTATTTCAGGTTATTAATAATAACCTGAATAATAGGGAATTTCCTCCTTCACCTTATAGGGAGTAGCTGGCTATCGAGTGTTTTATGTGACAACGAACAATGATGTTTAGTGGATCTTCCGATACACTAGTTGAGGAACAATGGGTCAACAACAGGGAGAATTTCTTTTCTATGATTCACTGTTATGAGACATAGAAGGTGACATGATCTATTTGTCATCTAGATAGAGAGGCCAATCTATGGTGGTATTTGATTAAGAACACCAAGCCAAGAGGCGAAATTGAAGAGATGGAATGGGAAGATGTTAAGATCATGTTTCTTAACAAGTATTTACCACGAACACTTCATAAAAAGATGGAGAGTGAATTCATAGAGCTCAAGAAAAGTGAAGGAGAATCTATCACGACCTACAAAGTGAACTTAAAAAGGATTTCAATGTATTATTTGGGTGTTTTTATAAAAAATGATAGCAAAAATGATAGATTATTTAGTGGATTTAAACCACACATTCAAATGGATCTTGAAATTAGTGACTTTGGGAGTTATGAAGAAGTTGTTCGATGTGCTCTCAAAGTGGATATAGAGTTTGGAGAATGTTCCCATGGATATGTTGATAAGAAATTAAATATGGAGTTTCAATCTGGGGGTTGTAGTGTTAATGGTGGGATGAAAAGTCAATGACCCACTTGCAAAAAATGTGAGAAGTTGTATCATGGGAACTGCCTCAAAGGGATGGGTAAATGCTTCAAATGTGGGAAATAAGGACACCATGCTCAAGAGTGTCCAAAAGACATGAGAAGGAAGGAGAATGTGTTAGAATAAAGGAGAGAACCACCCATAGTTCAATGCTATAACTATAGGGAGCAAGGTAACTATTCAATCCAGTGAACTAAACCTCAATTCATCAAGGGTAATCTGCATTAGTAGCCACCAAAGCCAATGAATCAAGGGAAGGCTTATGCAATCAATACTACAGAAGTGGATAAAGATAATTAATTTGTATAAGGTAAACTTCCTATTCACTCAATAATGGAAACATTATTATTTGATTGTGGTTCTACTCATTCCTTAATATCTTGAAATTTTTCTAGAGCTATAGAATCGAAGCCCTGAAACCTTGAAGTAGAGATATCTGTAAAAACACCAAGTGGTGAAATCATTGCAATCCAAGTGTTTTACACTTCTCATATTGGCATATGTGGGAAGATTTTTTTATCTAATATCATAATACTTCCCTTGGTGAAATTTGAGTCTATAATGGGAAGTGGATTAGATCTCATTATATAGAGCTTATATCAACTATTGGGTAAAGAAAATATCTTTTCATATTCCGAACCATCCCATGATTCTCTATAAATACAAGGAAGATCATGAATATCCTTTGAAAAATCCTTCAATGGTGTGGGTGTTGATTCCCTATGATGATGCATACCTGTCCCAAATGGTTGTGTCAAAACAGAGTGCCAAACTTGTAGAAATTCCCATCTTTAAGGAATACAGTGACGTGTTTCCCAAAGAGTTACCCAAAATTCCCCCAAATCGTGAGGTATAGTTCTCTATAAAACTCATACCCAGAGCTACTCCTATCTCAAAGTGTCCCTATAGGATGGATCCTATTGAACTGGAGGATATAAATAATCAACTACAAGATAATTTGGACAAAGGGTTCATAAGACCTAGTGAATCACCTTGGGGTGCACTAGTTCTCTTTTAAAGAAGAAGGATTGATCAACACGGATGTGTATCGATTATTTGGAACTCAGGAAGATCCACATAAAGAACAAGTATCCTCTTCCAGGGATATATGACTTATTCGTCCAGTCAAGTGGAGATCAATACTTCTCAAAGGTCTATCCTTGTTTTGGATATCATTAGCTAAAGGTGATCAAGGAAGATATTCTGAAGACTTCCTTCTATACAAGGTATGGTCACTATGAGTTTTTGGTGATGCCCTTCGGACTTACTAATGCCCCTTCAATCTTCATGGATTCGATGAATAGAGTCTTTAGAAATTACCTCGACAAATTTGTGGTAGTTTTTATAGATTATATTATCATATACTCCAAGTGAAAGTAGGAACATGAAGAAAATATAATACTTGTGTTGGAAACATTGAGGAAGGATAAGTTGTATGCCATGTTTAGAAAGTGTGACTTTTTGATGAGACAAGTCACGTTCTTGGGACATGTGATCACAAGTGAGGGAATTTCTGTGGACCCTTAAAAAACAAAGGTGATTGGGGAATGCCCCAGGTCCTCTAGTGTCATATAAATACAAAGTTTTCTTGGATTAGCAGGGTAATACTAACGTTTTGTGAGAAATTTCTCATGATTATCAAGCCTGCTAACTAGGTTAATAAGGAAAGGGTAAAGTATGTCAGGACGGAAGAATGTGAGGAAATCATCAAGGAGCTAAAGAGAAGGATGATCACTAGACTTGTACTCACATTACCGAAATGTGGAGAAATTTTTGTGACATATATCAATTCTTCAATGAATGTCTTGGGTTACATACTCATGAAAAATGATAATGTGATATCCTATGCCTCACGAAAATTGAATATCTATCATCAGAACTACCCGATGCGTGATATAGAGCTGGAAACTATGATTTTTTCCTTGAAAATATGGAGGCACTACCTTTATGGTAAAATTGTGACATATACACCAACTACAAGAGATAAAAGTATATATTCGCACAAAAGGATCTCAACATGCATCAAAGGAAATGGTTGGAGTTAATCAAGGATAATGATTTCTCTATTAACTATCATCCATGAAAGGAAAACAAGGTAGCTGATCCTCTAAGAAGAAAAGAACTTACTATATCCATGCTACGGATTTAGAAAGTCCCCATCTTCTTGGATATTAAAAGGATGGATTTGGAAATCATAAGGGTAGGGGATACATCCTAAATTTCCTAAATTATTGCACAACCATCAATCCATGAAATGATTAAGGAGGAACAAAGGGATGATATGGAGTTACAAAAGAAGGTGAATGTAGTAAAGGAAGGGAAGATGCACAAGTTCCATTTAGATGATGATGGTGTGATTTGGTTTGGAATATGGATTTATGTGCCTTAATCACTTGGGATAAATAAGGAGCTACTAGATAATGCACATAGATCAACTTTCTCTATCCATCCTTGTAGTACCAAGATGCACCATGATATCTGAGAACACTTTTGGTGGGACAACATGAAGAAGAAGATTGTGGAATATATATCAAGGTGCTTGGTATGTCAGCAAGTTAAAGCAGAGAAACAAAGGTCCAAGGGGATGATGCAGACATTGTCTATATCTATGTGGAAATGAGAGAATGTCACTATGGACTTTATGACTAGGTTTCTGAAGACATCCAAGGGAAGTAATATGATATGGGTTATGGTTGAACGACTCAAAAATACTGCCCATTTTATTGATATTTGTGGAGATCTATCACTTGAAAAACTTGCAAATATATATGTGAAGAAAGTGGGGAGAATGAATGGTGTTCCACTATTGATTTCCTCTGATCATGATCCAAGTTTTACATCTAATTTTTGGAGGATACTTCAATATGCTTTGATTAATTAATTAAATTTCAACATAGCCTATCACCCCCACACTGATGGCCAATCCAAAAGGACTATTTAGATACTTAAATACATTCCAAGAGACTAATATTTATAATTCAATGGTGTATGGGATCATTATAACTCATTGGTTGTGTTATCATGAAACAATAGCTTCCAATAGAGTATTCAGATTGCTCCATA
Source organism: Viscum album (assembly GCA_963277665.1). NCBI lineage: Eukaryota > Viridiplantae > Streptophyta > Magnoliopsida > Santalales > Viscaceae > Viscum > Viscum album. The sequence continues at coordinate 1,144,219,824 of OY728121.1, read as the reverse complement.
TGAAGCTTTGTATGGAAAGTGATGTAGAACTCCAACCTATTGGGATGAAGTTGGAGGAAGAAAGATACTTGGACATGATCTTGTGAAAGAGATGATATAGAAGGTTCAAGTCATTCAGAAATTCATCAAAGCTGATCAGAGTCAGCAAAAGAGCTATGCTGACAACTATCAAAGGGACTTGGAGTTCGATGTTGGAGATAAAGTCTTCCTTCAAATATCACCATGGAAGAGAGTTATGAGGTTTGGAAAGAAATTGAAGCTAAGAACAAGGTATATTATCCTCTTTGAGATCCCTGACCACATAGGATCTGTGGACTACTGGATTTCACTTGCACTGAATATGGATCAAGTTCATGATATTTTTCACTCATCACTCCTGAGGAAGTACATAACAAATCCCTCACATGTACTAAACTTAAAGGTGGTATAGCTAGAAGATGATCTCTCATATGAGGAGAATCTTGTAAATATTCTGGATTTGAGAGATAAGGTTCTACACAACAAGACAACCCATATTGTTATAGTGTTAAGGAGGAACCATAAGTTTGAATAAGCTACTTGGGAACCTGAAGAGGAAATGAAGGATAAGTACCCTCACTAGGTTGTGTAAAATGAAATTTTGAGAGGAAAATTTCATAAGGGGGAAGAATGTAACGACCCAAAGTTTTATCAATGGAATTACCTTATTATAATTATGCCTTATTGTATAATCAAATTAAGAAGTACAATGAAATATAATGATACTAAATAGTATGTGATCATTAAACATAAATTTTCTAGTTCTATGTTCTGAATTTCTAAAATCTTACTTACACGGTTGCGATAAGTAAGATGTTTCGAGTCCGAAAGTAAAAACTTAATTTCTGGTGAATAGTAACATACCCTTATGAATAATATCATGACCCTTATGAATGGTACATTGTCCAAAATAATTTTAACCTTGCTCTTGAATGATTAAATAAAATTTAGGCATCTTATAAGTGACAATTTGACAATAGTAAAAGTATCAGAATTTTTTGTAAGTCATAAACAATTATTTAAAATTATTTCATTAATTTACAATAAAATGTATTTTCCTAATTTTTTTTTCATAAATTAACAATTATATTTATTTTGGGGTTTAATATAATTTTATAAGAAGTTATGTAAATTTTAAATGCATTATGAAATCAATTTTTATTTTAAAATATGTATTTTCAAGTAGATTATGATTTTAATTAAAAAATTAAATCAGTCATATTTAGAAAATTATTTTTGAAAAATAGAATCAATTTTTTTATTCTACATTTTGAAAAATGATTAGGGTGAAAGTTTGGGATTTTTCTGAAATACGTGAATTTTTGATGATTAGTGAAATACGATAATTTACAAAATAAGTTAAATTCATGAATTATAGAGTCATGGGATATGTTATGCTGATTTAAGAACATATGATTCGTATTTACATGATAAAATTACTTTATTTAGTCATGAAATACTAACTATTACTTTTCTTGTGGAGAAATAATAAATTAATGAATATTATATTGAGAAAACCCCTCTCCCCTCCACTATAAATACCACTCTTCACACTCTCATTTACTCACACCTATGAAGCTTAAAGACTTGTTTAAACTCTATCAAAAAATCTTACCTACCATCTCCACCATGTACTTGAGCTTCTAGTCTCATCAAAATACCAAGACTAGGTTCCTTAAGGAGGATCTCAAGAGGAGGATTCAAGTGGTAATTCCCCCTCTCTTTTCCTTTAATTTCCTTTCGATTTGATGTTATTTTATTAATCTCTACCCACATATCCTCATCCAAATTGTATGGTATCTCTATTATTTCAAATATAATGTAATTTTATGATACTAATGGGATAATATATCATCCAACATTTTTCTCCTCTACTTTTTATTTTAGAAAAGAAAACGTTGTTCGTGAGGTGTTAATTTATCACCTTTATGAATGACATGTTTTATTTTTTCCATTACCACCTTCAGATCAGATAATGAAACCATTTTTATGGTTGGAAAATATTATATTATATGTATTATATCCTATTTAATATTATGGAACTAACTTATGTAAATATTACTAAATGATTAAACAAAACAAGTTCATTTTGGTCGAAAACCCGCCCAAATTAACCCAAACAATCACCATTAAATTCTTATCTAACGATTCATTCACATGGTATATAACATAGTTCATTATAATAACATTTAAAATCATGAAATATCATTAATAATGTGAAATATCAGTTCTGAATTTTTATCCATGTTATACACGAACTTCCATTTATGAATACAAGAGAGCCGCTCAAGAAAACCATAAAAACGAACAATCCTGAAAAAATGGATTTAAGATATATAACTCATAAAAGGCCCCTAAAGTAACTTAATTAAACCATAATAAACCATATTAATGTACACAAGGTTTAGGAATTTTTAATTAATGAATATAATGTCATTATATGGGACATTAAAGTGAAGAAACTGTTCAGATACAAGGTAAGGGAAATTCTCAAACCCAACTTTCTCTCTTCAGGTTCTCCCTCTTTGAGTCCCTTTTATGTATGGGTTATCATTAAAAATCATTTATTCATAATTATAATAACTTTTATAGTATGTAAATGTTCTCTAATTTATTTTATAAAAAACCAAATGTTTTCCAAAATAACTCTTCTTTCAAATAAATACACCCATTTTAATTCTTGATTATTGTTTCACTCTTCACTCATGGTTAATGGTTCTATGTCAAGAATGATATTACCTATTTATTTTGGGAACCAATTTTTTATGAAAGTATGATTTATTATTTTAAACCCATTTATTTCCATGTGTTATGTTAAGTTAATGTTTTACATATTTTTAATGTGGCATGCATGATAATGTAAATATTATGATGTGACGGGTGCGCCTGGAATTATACAGTGATCCAATGCATTGGGTAAAGTGATGAATCTCATGAGTAAAAGTGAAATGATTAGTGAACATGATGCTATAATTGTTCACAACTATGTGTGGTATATGACCACTAATACATGATGTTTCACTTTTATGCATTGCCACATTTCAAGTCTTTTATTAATTCTTCCTCTCATGTTCATGATCCTTTGCCTATTTTATGATTATGATCACCCATGCCATATTTTTCATATCTATACTATTTATGGGATTTTAGCTCTCCCATTTTTGATGTATATCCTTAGGTGATTATGTGTACTAAGGAGTTTTCAAGGTACAATAAGAAACTGGAGAAGAATATATTAAATAAATGTTTATGTTTGATGTTGTAAATGTTATGTTGGGTCCTAGTTTTACCAAGACACTAAACCTCTGGGTCTTCATAGTGTAATAATATTATGTTTTTTATCTTTATAATGATTTAATAGTAATTTAAGAAAATAAAAGGTTGCTATATTTAAGACCTGCAAGATATTCATACTTGATTGATCGTCACACACCATACATTATGTCCTATTCTAAAACAACACTAATATAATTTCTAAAGTAAATATAATGGATGTCCTTGAAAAAAGGTTAATAACTAAATTTAATTTTAACCAAGGATTTAAATAAAATATCAATACATAAATAATTCATCTCAAGATTAACTTAAACTTTTTGTGAATGTTTAACCTTATTACACTTATAAAATATGGAAATACAAAACATTATAAATAAAGTCATGAAATCATATTAACATTGATCTCCCATATATCAAAAAGTATCCCTTTTTTGTCACATCCAAACATCTAAATAAAAATATTTAAAATATTTATTTATTCCACATCATCTATAATCCATAAGAAGGATACCTCATCATCTTACTTAATACCTCTTTCCTTTAAAATTTCATCTGTAGTCTCATCATTATTACAAAAGTAATCATTAATCACACACCTTGATGAATCCATTTAAGATATTTATTATTGGGACATTGTGTTTCACAATAACCATTTATTCCATACCTAAAACAGTTAATCTTTAATGAAGACTTTGGGAGTCTAATATTCTCATCCATTTCATTATCTTAACTCTTCATTTTTTCCGTGTAGTCACCTATTTTTTGTCCTTATTTTCCATATTCAAAACATCTTATTGTTCCTATTAGGTAATTATTTCCACATTTTTGACACAAAGGAAACTGAATATTCATTCCTCCATGGTCTCTATTACCCTTAATCTCCAATAAATCCTTTTTTCTCTTCCTTGAGTAGTCTTAGAGTTGATTAAGGTACACATTGTTTATCTTGTTCCAGGAAAACTGATTGAGCATGATCACAAAATCTTTGACACCAATGATTATCCCAATTTATTTTTCCATCATCAAGTCATCAATCACATTCAACTTTAATATATATCCTTCTAGTTCTTCTATTTTATAAAAATATAATAATAGTGTGAGAATTATTTGTTATAGCATAAAACCACATAGTCATGAAAATAATTACTTATTGGATGTCTAAATCACGACACATTCTTTAATCTATGAAACCCTATGTTCATCCAAGGTTATTCATAGTAGGCATATATTTAAATACTTAATGATGTTTTGTAAAGGGTTTTATGAATTCCCAAAGAATATCCCCTAGGAGTGTCAAACCAAGTGTGCATCAAGTCCAATTGTCATGTATTAGAATACCCCGATTCAGGACCAGAACATATTGTTAGAGATGTTCCCCAAGGTACATTTATTCTAGAGCCACATCCACTTGTAATATCTAAACATGGATGTATTTATAGTAAAACTCTCACTCTATCCTTTCCATAATTATAAGAAAATTTTATAAATTTTAACACATACTTATACTTATCCTTATTGAAATACCAAGAGATATCCTTAAAGGTGTACCTAGAGATATCACTAAAGTTTTCTATTCCTAGTTCCCAAAGGTTACCTAAACCTTTTCTCTAATTACAAAGATGGAGAGTCTCCATTATTATAAATTAACATTACATAACTTTTTTTCTATAATTAAAAAATTAAAAAATAGATACCCAAAGACCTTACTAGTTTGGTTCCTTTAGACACATGGAAACATAATCACTATTGAATAAATTAGATACATCATCTCCCACTATATTCTTCTTGACTAGAACCATTCTTAGGCACATAAAACATAATAAATATCTTCAAAACCTAGGGGAAGAAAAAAACAAGGTGAGCTCAAATTCCCAGTAAGTGTAAACAAGGGAGATACCTAAGCATAATCAGTATCATAAGGATATGAGAACATGGTCCTTAAAATATAATATCTTACAATTCATATCAAAGATCATAAATATAAATAATGGCATAAATCTTAGAATCTCATAATACTTGAATCATGAGGAAATAAATAACATAAACCATAAAAGCATGATACACAAATAAAACATGGAATTGTTGCAAATAGATAAGAATATGTCATGATTTCCATAGTACCCATGGAATTTATAATAGGGCTATATTTGTGGAAAAAGTTTTTTTCTAAACCAAATTCACACCCCGTTCCATCCCTATATTAAAAAAATGAGTTCACTCCTCATTATAGACTTGTATTACTAAACCAAGTTCACTCCCCATTCCAACCCTGTATTATTGGACCAAGTTCACTCTACATTTTAGCAATGTAATAATGAACCATGTTTATTTCTCATCACATCTAGGTTTATCTAATGAGATAAAAATATTTTACTAATGAATTTAAGGGAGATATAGATCACACACATATCATATAGAATTCATACATACATGTTCCACAAATTAATAAATAATAATATCATAACTCAAGACATGACATGGGTGTAAAAAACATGTAATCATATCTTAACCTATGAAAAAATATATGTTTCGTAATCATTTCATCAAGGCATAATCCCTAAAAAGAATAAGGTTTATTTAAAATATATCCTATGAATGATAAAAAAGTTTCATAAACATATAATCATATCATAACCTATGGAAAAAGATATATGTTACATAATCATTTCATAAAAAACATTACCAATGAAAAAAAGAGGTTTTCCAAATCACCAATCTCATCAAAGATAAATTATTTTCATAAGAATAATTCCATAAAAACATAGTCCATTTAGGAAAGAATATGAATATAACCTTTTGATCATTTCAAAGAAGTTAATGATTAATATCAATATATGTCATCTTAGAAGTAAAATAACATTGAATGATATTTTGAAAAAAAGTATTAAGGAAAATATAATTTTTTATTTAAAAAAGGATATTTAAAACATAAAAACATTTTTAAAACCATTTTTTATAAAACTATACCTAAAATAAAATAAATAAATATTTTAAAAATTTTTGAATACTTTTTCTTTGAAACTATATAAAGAGATATTCAAAACTTTTTGAAAAATATTTTCCTTCAAAACATAAAAAGGTGCATGAAAACGTTTTAAAACCCATATTTTTTTAAATTAATTTTATAAAATTTTATGAAAAATTATCCATTTAAAAATGAAAAGGAATATTCATAGAAATGAGAGTAGTAAAATCCATACATGTTGTGTGAGGTAAAAAGAAAATTTCTTTTGCATGGTAAAAACGTTAGAAAAATGAATTATTTGGAAATAGAAAAAAATAGTATTTTGAATACATAGGTAAAAGAAAAAAAGGATAAAATTTATTCTAAATATAATATTATAATATTATAATATTCTTGGAGATTGTTTTTATAAAACATGGTTTTGAAGGAACACATATTTATGATCGAAGAGAGAGTTAAATTCTGACTTTATTAAAACAAATTATTGAGAATATTATATACCAAAGAGTGGATGAATGGTAAATATATATGAAAATATCATGAATAACTATAGAATAATAAAATTCATGAGTTTTATTTAGATATATATCATTATATTTCATCGAAGGAAGTATAATCCTAAGCAATATCGAAATGCGATGAGATTGTTTTAATAAACTCTTACCACTTGGTAACTTTGAACCATGTTCCTCATTTAAGAAAATAAAATTACATGAAACATTAAATATCATTAAAATAAGGATATTAATGATATAATATTTAAAAGTTATTATATACACCTCTAGAAAAATATAGGTTTATAACATGGCATGTGTCTCAAAAAAGGATGACTAAGACAAAACTATCTTACCAGTTTGGTAACTTTTGAAACATAAACCCCATTAAGGGAAGTGAATATAATGGATATTTAATTTCCCATAAAATTATGAATATTAATAGTATAATACAATCTTGGTAAGTATATACACCACACAAAAGGAATGTTTGGTGAACATGGAATGTATCTCACAGAAATAAAAAGAGAGATGAAATCCCCTTACCTTGTGTCTTGAATCCATTTATACTCATACAGAACACCTATATATTAAATATAAATATATTATAAATATTTTAACGAAACATATTATTATATATTATGTAATATATGTTTTGATTATGACTTTATATTACCCTTGTTTTAATAATCCTATGTTAAGGTTTCACGTAGGTTAATATTCGCTTTATTCTTCGTATGTGTCTTAATTTTTTATATATTTTGTCCTTATACTTGTATCATGATTTATATAATGTAAAATATGATATAAATATCATGTATATAATTTATATTTGTATTATATTAATTTATATAATATAGAAGTATGAAATAGAATGCCCTATTCAAGGAGTCGGTAAGTCATACATATGCATGAACGTTGTTTCTATTTTTATTACTGTATTAAAAGAAAGAAAGAAAATGATATATATATATATATAAATTATAATTAATAATTCTTATATATCATATAATTTCACGTAATTCAACCTCAATACATTTCATTTTGTGTGTGAATGAATCAAATCTCTTTGAGGGGGCGATAATCCACACTCCCCCAAATGAAATTATCATATTTACACGAAGGGGAAATTATAATGATAATTTTTGTAAAAGTATTAAATAATAATAACAAATAATAAATATAACATATAAAATATAAAAACATAATATCCATCATAATTTCCACCATGATTGGCGGTAAAGGAAAATTAAACAATCATTTCTTTGTGAGACGATAGTTTTTCGTACACATAAACAGTATGTTTGTTACCCATTAGATGGAGGTGTATGTAAGTGTAGTTATAACCCTTATAATAATAACATACTCTTACATTGATTATATTTTTTTAATAAAATCTTGGAATAATAAGTTTAGATAGGTTAGAAATAGAAAATAAAAGAAAGGATCTTGAAAGAAGGTGTTACCTATTAATCGGGAAAATCCTTTTGGTTTGTACCAGAAGGATTCCTTGTATTTATTATTGACAAAAGGGAAAAATGAAATAGGAAGGGAGGTTTTTTGAGTATTATATTTGTAATATCTTGGACAAAACATTTTGGTTTTATAGGTGTGAGGAAGTGGGAGGAGAGGAGGATTTTTTATAGTAGAGTAGGAGTGTCACTCTTGCAAATACTTGAAGAGAGAATTCTAACCACATTTTTCATTTTGAAAGTGGATCAAAAAATGGAACAATGTTGTGAAAAGGGACGATAGTGTGGATTTATGGATAGATAATGGATGTTGGAGAAGTTTATAGGTTGTTTTGGGTTTTAAATTTTATGTTTAGTACTTTTTTACCCGAAATTTTCTCATAATTGTTGTAATTAATTTTAATTAATTTCACTGATATTTTTGGTCATGAAGTAATTTTACCTTATTATAAATTATAAATTATTCTAATTCCAAATATTTAATCCATTTTTCAAAATTCTAATCATATAATCATTGTAAATTAATTCAAAATTAATCTCATTGACGAGACGACACTACGAGTTTTTAATGTAAAAACATCGAATTGTATGTTGTGTTTTTATTCCCAATTTCATTGTAAAATTGATTCAAATGAACTAAATTTCATTAAATTTTAGAAATATGATATAAATAAACTTTTAAACCAAATTAAAATATAATTTATCCTATAAATAAATTATATTAAAAGGTAGTTTTGAATTAAAATTTGGTATTTTTTATTATACATCCTAAAATGACGTTTCTCAGAAAAATCCCAAAAATTCACCCTAAATTAATTTCTGGATTCTAAATTCAAAAATAATGTTTTTAACTAATTCAATTTCTATTCATGTCTCGAAATAATTTTATTATTTTTCAGAGAAGGATATTAAAAGTAATTCCTTTGAGAAAATTTTATTTTTAAACATATAAGGACGTTACCAAAATTTATATATTTCATTATCAATATGTTTCATTTCTATAAAACCATTATAAAAAATATTTTAAAACTATTAATTATTATTAATATTCTTTATTTTAGCAGCAAAGATACAATTTTCTAATTTAAATAATTATAACAATAAAATTATGCTTCGTACAAACTTGGTGTTGTGTGTAATGTATGCCAAATTGGTGTTACGTATTGCATAAGATAGGTTAGCTCGATGTGAATGGAATTTTTTATATAGTGTTTTAATATAAAAAAACTATTTTCATAGTTATGTGAAATGAAAAATACATAAACATTAAATTTATTCAAAAAATATATTTTACAAAATCTCAAAGTGTTACATATATTCCAATTTAATTTCAACTATAGAAAACATGATATTAAAGACATATTATTTGATGGTGTTGAGTTTATCTATTTTCCCATTTCAAATCTACTTACAAGAGTCCTCTAGAGATTCCTAAATGATCATTTGGGAACTCCCAAATTTTCACATGTATTTTCCTGTCACAATACTATAGTTTCTATGATGTGGACTTCATTATCGGTATGTATCACACCCAACATGATCATTATAGTGCCTATATAAATGGATTGAATGTAACTTAAATATCTCTTAGTATTTCATGTTTTAGTAGATGAAATATAAACTATACAATATGGTACATACTGAATCATAATCTATGGCTGGTCACCATTAATTATTTAATGATTCAGGAACTATTATTTATTTTTTTATCCTACTAAATAATATTATCTATGTTATTCTAAACATGTACAAATCATAGGACATGTTTTATCTTTTTCATATTTCAATTATTGATCAACAATTTTCACTTATATAAACAAGGGAAGTTCTTAAATTTTCCATATTTTTCTCTCCTTATGAGTTTACTCTTCTGTATTTATATTTTCACAATTATATACATAGGGTGTTTTTCCAATTAATAATTTTATATTAACACCAATACCATCATGTCACTTATATCAATGTTTTGATTTATTCCCATGTCTTCTATAACTACTAAAATATCCATCCATCCATTTTATAACATTATCATATATCTTCCTACACAATTTTAGGACTTATTATTATTCAACTTCTTCTAGAATAAAAAATTCATTTAAATTATGGATCTATTTCTAGAACGTAACATCCTCCCCCTGAATAACTTATATCCCTTCTTCCTAAGGATCATTATTATACAATAATTAGTAGACATCATATTCATGAACAACTTCTCAGTTTTATATTTCCAAAATATCAAACAATATCATCCACTTATAGACTTAATATTTATGATTCTATTTATTCAATGACCACTATAAATATTATTTAATCTCAAAATTCAAGTATTTTACTATTATATATTCAATAATATCATCACAAAATTTTAACAAATCCAATACACAAAATCATATTTGAAACAATATCCCCCCTTTTTATTTTATCAATAATTTTACCATACATCCTACTCCACCATTTAACTATAGATTCGTTAAAACAAATTTATGGATTTATGGATCATTCTACTCATTTTTCCCTTTTCCATAAAATAAAAAGGGTTCAAATTTTTCATATAAAAAATTATCATTATTTCTACCACTTTGGGTTTCTTCATATTTGTATTAAAGATCAATCCTATTGTATATCTAAGTTCCATAGGGTTATCATATCATATTTATTCTATTTTCATCACAAAATAATTACAGTATATTTTCAAAAACCACCAAAATGTTCTTTTTAGGAAAATATGATCCTCCCCAACTATTAATAACATGATTTAAAGAGTTCATTATACTAATTTTTTAGGAACTAATTTTACATAACATTGTATAATGGTTACTTCAAATCTCATTAAAAAATTATAACCTCTTCATAAAATAATGTATCATATTTGTTCATATATTTAATTTTTGGATTTTTAAACATTTGGAGTGTTTAAATTAAAAAAAATTGGATATTCCAAAAAATTCAGCTTAATATACTAAAATATTAGCTCTATATATAACCTCCAACCCATTAGTTCATTTCTAATCAACCTATTGAAAGAACCATTGAATATTTTAACCTTAGTGGTACATAGTTTTGAAAAAATTATCAGATCAATCATGTTATAAGGTCCAAACTACTTTTACTCTCTAGCTATATATTACACAATGATTTTTAGAAAATGAATTTACCGCTTGGTGGTTAGACATTGATAAAATCTTTAATTCTATTGATTATATACTTTCATTAGGAAATAAGTGTTTAATTCATCAACATCAAACATTAATATTCTAATCAATTACATACATAAACGATTCATATAGAGATTTTACATTCCATTATCAAATATTCCGGTGATCTTAACAATACTAATGAAAAATTATTAGTAGATAAATAATAATGTACTAAGTGTGTGAGTCATGTTTCATGTATAAAAATTGATACAAATTTTTTTATAAAGAAAATTAAATAAAAATATAAATCCATTATCATTTAATTATCTACAGGGCTTATCATTTTCTAGATTAAGAAAAATAGCCTCTGAATTATCATCACAAAATCCCCTTGAATGCCTTCAGTTCTTGACTCAATGTATTGAGATAATTATAGAAATGGGTAAAAACAAGATGGTTATAGAAAATTATTACACATATCTTTTGGTATCCTAAAAACAATTAGTAGGTACCATAATTGTTAGTAAATAAAAAAATAAATAAGAATTTAATAAATACTACTACTTATTTTTAGAGATTTATTCTTCTTGTTTAAGTGGTCTGAAACCACATGAGATATTAACTAATATCACTTATTAAATACCAATGTTATCTTGACAACAAATTATAATAAATATCATATTTTAAAACCACCTTAAATGTATATTTGGATCCTCATCGTTTGAACCTTTTCAACACATCATGCAACTCTAGATTAAATATAGATATCCAAATTATATTCTCAATACCACCTGTTGAGTCAGATCATGTTCTTGATACCATTTTTCCTTTTTTATAAATTATAAAACTAATATTTAACTTAAATAATTTTTAATCAAATTTTTTATTTATCTTCTTTTACTACATACACACCCCATGGGTTGTATCTCTACCTTAATCCTTTATCATTACAAACAATAGTTAAACACATTAAACAAAATGGGTTAGGGGTACTTCATGATATCCTTAGGTTAAAGATTATGGTTCCTCTATATAAACTATCGATTTACATAAAAATTCCTTAAAAGTCATTATATTGGTTGTTTATGAAATACCACATTTTAAAAAATTATTATAGATGTTTCTTTTATTTTCTCGTTTCATGGTTTTGGTTTCACCTCTATTGCGAGATAGACACCCCTTGGGAAAATTTCTTATTTTGATGAAGCATTATTGAATTATTCAATACGATTCCCATTACCTAATAAATATCTTCCAAAAACCTAAACCTATTATCTTGTGGTGTTATTTATAAAACCCCTATGGCATGCCTCATGTATATCTTATTTAATTCCATGAGAGACACATCATACTGTTTCATCCTTGGTGGAAGATTCTTCACATGTTTATCTATCTATATAATATTTGGATGAAATTATATATTTTAATTTTATTTTTTTTAATTCCAAGAGGGGTTTTAGATTAATGAATTTTTTTTCTTAAGGATCCCATTTATTTCTCAATATTTTTATTCCAGTAATGTAATAAATATTTTTCCCAACATAACTATTTTTCATCTGATTCCAATTCTCCTATCATTTGTAAATTAAATAGAGGATCTTTCCTAGGACTATTTTATCTCATTTCCTACATCTATTCCTTTCCATTTTTCCATGTATAACATAAAACAACATCATCCATTAAAATCAATCCTCATGTAGTAATTTTTTTATAGTTATGTTAATGAATTAAAATACATTCCACCTTTGATCCATTGGGATTCTAAGAAGACTATCATGATGTTCCCAAAATATTCCAAAATATTATCACAATGTTATTTTACTTATTTTAGATACTTTTATTAATGAATATAAAAGAATATACCTTTTACTACTAATTTTAACTTTTTAATTTTACATACATTAATTATGGAGGCTTCCAGACTAAGAGTCCTTATCTTATTTATTCCCTTTTAGGATTCATTATTTAATTTAAGATCCTTAGTACTCTTATATTTATCATTCAATTAGATATCCATCACATTAAACATTTATCCTGCCAAATTTATATATTTTATCCTATCTTCAAGTTATGTTTAGAGTTCGATAATACTTATTATTATATCTTTATCTATCGTATTACATTTTATTATCTCTCATGAATTTTTCTCAAGTAGATCACCCTTCTCCATCATCTTTTCACTCATATTAATTATTTATATATTCAAGAAGACATATAATCTCTTAAATCTTTTATTTCTCATGGATAGATATTATATAAATGTATATTCCACATGATGAATGATTTCATGATAATCCACCTTCTCATATAGGGATTTTATTTTTATTGATTAATAAAAGAGAGACCTCAAGAGTAGTAATTTGAAGTTTTTTCCATGTCATTATTGGAATAAACACTTATACCATCTTCTAGGGTAATATCTAAATTTATATATTTCAAAAGATATCCAAAAAATTTTTAGAATAAAATTTTATAATGGAGTATGATTTTTTTACTTCAATTAGACAATTTGACACTTGAGAGTCTTATTCATAATATTATACTTCTTTATTTTTGAAATCAGGTAGTCTTAACCATAATTGCTTAAGATTTTCTTAATATGGACATATTTTTGTTGAAATTTGATTTTAGATAAATGTACTATTTTTTCTCAAATTGGTATTTAATATATCTTATCAAAAAATAAATAAATATAAATAAAACTATTAAAATACTGATTTTATTCAATAAATCATTGGATATACCTTGATTAAATACCTTTTAGGTCACTATATTACACATTTTTTTAACAATCCATATTAGACCTATATATCATTTTATATATTCTAGTATATCTTTCTAATAGGCCTATCAAAACACATATATTTTTCTTTTCCATCTATAAAATTTTTTTCCACAAAAAACTAGAGGTTTCATCATAGAATCAATATTTGGGAAAAAATAAAAAATAAAATTTAGAGATTGAAACTCATTTCAAACACTCTTATATTTAATATTTCTTATTGGGACCTGGTTCGTCTTACGTACCATAGGTAAGGGGGATGAGTCATGGTTCACATGGGTTTGATTTATTTTCTTTTAATTCCTTAGGTTATATATATATAACCCCCCCATGGATGGACCTTGTTATGTCTCCTAGAATCTCACTCCAATCACACAGTATAATAAAAAAATGTTTAAAAATGTAAATCGTTCATAATACATGGAGATTTTATTTGTTTCACCAAAAAGGGAAATTATAAGGGGCAAACAACAATGTTGTGTCAATGTACCATAGGATAATAGTAATCCCAATAGTTGTCAGAAAATTTTCTATAAATACAAAATATCAATCCAAATTTCATTCCCTCTTATTTTAATATATATAATACTTTAGGGGAGTCTTCATTAGTTTATAGACATGAGGGAATATTAAATAGTTTATATACAAAAAAGACTCTTAAAAACATATTATTAATGAATCATATGATCAATGAAAAATTATATTTGACATTAATAAGTGGATAACACTGATTTTAATGGTAAATTATATAAAATAATAATAGTAGTTAATATTTGAAAATGAGAGCATCTAATAAAAACGTTTTTTTTCATAATATTTAATGATTTTATTAAAAAATAAAATTTATAATTTTTATTTGAAAATATAGAAATAATTTTTGGATCTATAATAAAAATATTTTTTTAATATTTTTTATTGTTTTTTTCATGAAATATTATTTTTTTATGAAAATTATGTGTTTTAAAATGAATATATTCCTTTTGAATTTATCATTATATAATAATTACCTATACGATTTTAAAACCTTTTAGGTGATCAAATATTAATTTTTTGAAGAAAAATTTTCAATGGAAAATATTCTTTGACCTTATAAATCATAAATCCAATAATTTTTTAGCTAAATTAGATGTTTGTTTAATAAAAACTATTTTAAATATTTCATTTGAATAAATTATTTTCAAGGAGATATTTAGTTTTTTCAATAAAATAAATCTTTATAATATTTATTTTATAATAAACCAATTTATATCACTTGAATTGAAAATTTTAACAACTATGTTTTAGATAAAAAATAGTGATTAAAATGGTTTTGTTTCTAAAACACTTTTTTTATGATTTTTGTGATAATAATAAAATTAACAATTAAAACCATTATATATTTTATTTGTTATAATTATATACAAATTAAAAATAAAAGGGTTCAATTTAGGTAAAAATATCAATATTTATTTTCCCACTAATAATAATTACTAAAGTTAAAAATTTATTGCCAAGATAAAAGTAAATTGGGGAACAAGTTAAAAAATTAAAATAAACACCCATAATAAAAATCAAATATGTCCCTTGTATTATTTTATTAGGTGAGTTTCAACCCAAACTTTCTTTTACCTATTATTTTTTCTATTTTTGAGTCATTGACCTCATAATAGTGACACCACAATATTGAAAATCTCAAAGGATTTTCCAAAATCTCCCTTCTCCACACTTATAAAATGGTAACACTCCCTACAATTCAGGACTCAAATATTAATATAATATATCATTTTAAATTATCAAAATATATCCTATTAAATCCATATCCCAATTTAAATGTATTTTTTTGACCATTAGATATAATAATCCCTTCATTTTTTGGATAATTCCTAGTAAAATTCAATTACCTAGCACGAGTTTTATCAACTGCCTAACCTTTCTTCTTAATTATCATCATTAAAATTTATTATTTATGTTCTTATATTATGATATTAGTATAATATATATATAGTTTAATTTTACTATATTAATTATATTACAATTTTATATCCATTTATCAAATCCATAAAGAAAATAAATGGAACGTCAATCATATGTCTGTATGGAGTACTATATATAAAAAATGTCACTTTTAATTTTTCATCACCACCTCTCAATCAAGGAATCAAGGATGAGATTTATAAGTAAATTTATTTTATATAATATAATTATGATTAATAATTCTTAAATTTTCAAACACCATCATTTCATCGATTCATTAAGAAACATGATCATTAATTCTGTGTATGTATAGATTACTACCTCCATGAGTGATGAATTTAATTTTCCACCATCATGAAACATTTGTGGCTCTAATAATGATTTTAATGGTTATATGTTATATATAATTAATGTTTATATTTTTTTATTGTTAATAATAAAATTATATAATAGAATATTCTTCAAGAGTTTTTACAAAACAAAAAACTGAAAGCTATAATACCCAATAAAAAAACAAGAACTGGTTTACATATTTATAACATATGGTTATAAAATAATTATTAATATAATATAAATTTATATTATATTTATATGATATGTTATTAATATTATTATGTTTATTAGGTAGGTTGTTAGAGAATGATTGAGTAAACAAGAATACAATGTAAGGGGTTTTGTCAAAAAATTCTCTCTTTGTGACATGTTTTGTATCATGAACCTAATTTAAATTATGTAGTTTATATACTACCTATATGATATATAAGATCATAAATTATATTTAAATCATGTTAATTTATTTTTAATTACAATACCACTCTTTCAATGGGTGCTTGTTAAAACATTAATCAAGCCGTAAGAGTTCTCTTTGTCTTAATTCATATTCTTTGAGACATGTTCCTTATTATGCACCATGATTCTATCATTTTATATTCTAATGACTTAATTTCCCATGAATTTTTTAAAAATTATTTACATTTAATTAATTATATAAAATAAAGTGAATGTATTTATATTATTTAAATATATTTTGACTAATGTGTTACCCCAATCGTAAGATATTTTTGTAACTCAATTTTCATTAATTATGCTATGATCATCCACATAAACCTTTTGGATATATGTTGGGTATATTCTAACCATTGATTATATTATACTATATTATATCATTGTATTCATTTATACCACATAAACTCATTTTAAAATTTTTCATACGTCATATATTATATTCCCTAGAAAGGATTTTGATAACTAAAATTTAATACAAAATAGAGTTTTGATACTACTCATAAAAAGTTAATTATAAATAAAGGTATATTAAAAATAAAAAAAGGGTTTCTTCCTTTATAATTCAAAGGTTTTTATTCATATAATCATTTACCCTCAATAAAAATGATTATATTTGAAAGATTTTTTTCCGTATTTTTTTTGAATGTATAGGTTTTAAAAGGATTTCATGCAACCTTATGAAAAGTTTCCATTGAAATTGGGATATAATTTTTTATTTTAGCTGAGTGTTAATTATTTTTTATTAAAGATATTTTAATATTTAACTTCCCTTTTCCATATAATTTTCCAAAGGTTATACCATAATGGGGTTTATTTATAATGATTTATCTTCTAATAAATATATTTCGGGGGATTGAACTCATGGCATCATACAATTCAATTATTCACCATTTATTTTGTTCTACTATTCAAATAATTATTTTACAAATGTATTATTAATTTATGTCAACACCCTTATATGAAACGTTTTTCATACTAGGGTTTTTTTCTTCAGAAACAATCCACCTTATTTATTTGGAAATCTTACGATCATGTTATTCCTCTATGGAATTAGCCATATAAAAGTTTCTATAAATAGTATGAATATCAAAATTTTCATAATTTAGATTGGATAATTTTAACCTATAAATATTTTTATTCTATCAACATGCAGAAATTTATTGGTATAAAAATATATTTTTATTAAAATATAGATTTTTATTGGAAAGTTTACTACTAATTGTTTGACCATACAATTATCTTCTCAAGATGGGTTATGATCATGCTATCCATTTAAATTAAATGGGGAAAAGTTTTGAAATTATTGATGAATATTGAGTGCTAAATCAGGTTGATAATGTATTAATAATTTTTATTCTTCGTGATAGGGAATTTTTTTATTCATCCAATGGTTCCTTAGGAATTCCTATGAAAGGTATTGTTGACACTTATAGTGAATGCATTGGACTAAATCATGTGAAGGGTGGGTCCAGAATTATATATCCCCATAATTCATTAACATATATTATGAGACAGAACATGTTTGGTATTTTGTGTATGCTAACTTGATTTAGTAATATTTATTGACTCAGTCTCAACAACACGCAATTTATCTTGGAATAAGACCATAGAAACATGTTTTTGATATCCATAATTTTTGTATTATATAAGTATGATAACTGTAATATTTATATCCATTTTTTCAATATTTCCATGGATATTTATTTATAACAATTTTAGTTTATTATAGATTCTTTTTTTGTTTATTTTTTCCTAACATAATATTTATGACATGGGTAATCCATGATTACCACATTTTTATGTATTCTATTACTAAGCACTTGACCTAAACCCCTCTTATATTTCTATTTCCCTTTGTTACAAAAAAATATTTCATATGATATAATTAACTGGATATCTTTTCAAGAGATTTTATGGAAGATATTGAACACTTATTATGGATTAATTAATATCTTATAAAGTAGAAAAAATATCTATTAATTGGGAAAGGTGTGGGATTTTTTTAGTTTATGTTTTACCTAATTCTCTATAATCTAAACCCAATTATTAAAGATATTCATTTAATGGGATATTTTATTTATGTCTTGAAATTAAGGGATATTTATATCAGGAAATTTATAGTTGGTATCGAAACCAATATATAAAATATGTTTCTATGAGAACTAGACATAGAATCATGGGTTTGGGGTGTCACAGTTTGTATGTGAGAGGGGTTTATATAACATTGGATATTGTGATGTTTGTTGAGGATAATTTAAGGGATGATAAGTTGGGATTGATCATAATTTTGATTTTATTGATAAAACCTTATGATCATATATGATTTAATATTATTAAAATATTGTACATTTTATTTATGTATCAGTATAAGAGAACATTTGTGAAAACCCATCGACAATTCTAAGAGAGAATTCTATGTATAGGATAACATCCACATTTTTTCATAAAGTAAAAATTTTGTTTTAATCCAAGAGATTAAATCCATGTGTAGATACTAAATGTGTATGCATTCTCTAGAATAGTTATTCCTAGGGTTAATAATATCAAAATTTTATATTGGGTATTAACTCAATTGTCACCTCGTTCATAACAAACATGCCTAATTTCACACATATTTTGACACTCCCATGTGATTTTCTTTGGTTGATCACATTATCATTATGAAACATTATGAATGATTTATGTATGATTTCAAATAATTATGTTAGGTAAAAAATAGAAAAAATGAAAACTTATAACCAAAGATTGAACAAATAGAGACATAGGTAGAATTGAAAGTATCATATGTTAAAAAAATTATTTTATAACGGAATAATGATTTGGAATGGTGTTTCTATATGTATATTTTTGGTATTATCATAACCAATTTGGTTTTACTGTTTTTCTTAAACTGGATCATTACGATGAAGTTGATAATGATATGTATTTAAAAACTGCAATTTTTTATAACTGAATTGGGGGGGACGTGTAGAGGTTAATAATTTAAGTATAATTATATTATGATGGAAAAGGTGAGTTTCTGGGTCTTACCTAAATATAGTGAGATTTATATTTTCTTTAAACTCATATTTATTATCATTAGAGAGTTATATTTATTGAATACATTATCATATTTACTGTTAGTTATGAGGATTGTGTTAAGTATCTAAAAATAATTCTTAAGTAGTTTTACTTTAAAGGTATGGAATCATATATTAAATGATATTAATTACCATGAAAATTAATTTTACAAGAATGTTATATTTTGTGGATAACTATTAGAGAACTCACGATTTAGGTATCAATAACTCATATGTTTAACAAACACATGATCTTGAGATGATAAATGTTGGTTTTATTTTCATGATGTATGTTAGATAGTATTGGTAACCTAGGAACTAATAATTTATTCATGATATTTTTCAAATAAGTTCATCTAATTTTTTGGATTATTATATATATTCACTACTTTTTGACCTTTTGAATTAGTGGTTAATGAAATTTTAGGGTTAAATATATAATTAATTATCTATGGAACATATAAATTTGATTTGGTTAATTTACTTGAATATTTAAATGGTTTTTGTAAAGGCATATTATGGAGAATATTTTATTATGGTGTACAAATACATGGGTATATGACACTGTGATTGGATTAATATTGTTTTAGGAATGAAAATTAACTTAATCTAGTGAAAGAGTGTATGTTAGATGTCATATTATTTTCTATATTCGGAATGACTAAAATATTAAGAATATTATCACCTAATTTTATCAAAGAGTAATAATTAAAATTACAAGGATGTAATTTATTTTATAGGGGGAATGTAAAATCATGAAATCTTAATATATAATTACCTATAATTACTCAATGTTTTTTATAGAGTTCACCACACACATCACCAAACATAAAATAATCCATGAAATATTCTAATAGAATATAAATATTAAAGTATAACCACTAAAACCTATCTATTGAATTATTGAGAATGAATTTGAGTAAACAAATTATGATATATATATATATATAAAGAAAAATAATTTCTACAATTAATATAAATGATATTTAATTAGTTTACTTAAAATTTATAACAATATCATTTATTATTTATAAAATTATTTTCCAAAAAAAATCTCCTTCTATGTGGCATAAATTTATATTTCATGATACAAAGGATTTATGATAAATTTTGTTTGACATTAATTATTTTTTAAAACCATTTTAGTTGTAAAGTGATATGTAATAATAATAAGGAATGTTTATATGGGAAAATGTCATTTTAAATTAAATGGGTTATCATTAAATATAATGATTTTATTCAAAAATATAATGTACATATTTTAGAATTATAATTTTAAAAGATGAATATAATATTTTAATTTATTGTAAAAATAGTATCTTAAGATGAAATCTTATGTTTTTTCTAGAAATACAGTTTTTTAGTTGAGAATTACAATTTTCATGAAACTTGTAATTTTTACGATGTTATCATTATATATTAATGATATAAAATAATTGAAACATTTTTGGAGTCAAATATAAATATGTGGAATTTTTTTTTAATTTAAAATATTATTTGAGATTATAAATCCTATATACAACATTTTTCTAAAAAAATTAAAAAGGTTGTTTATTGGAAACTATTTTCAATATTTTCTTTCAATCAAGTATTTTAAAGGTGACATTAGGTTTTGGATAGCCATGAAAGCCTCATATGTTTCATTTTTTATATAATAAATAAATCCATGTATTTTTAATTAAAATTTTTGATAACTATTTCTTACAAATAGAATGTAATCTTAAAAAAGCATTTCTATAAAAACTATTTTTATGCCTTAGGTATATTAATCACAACATTAACTTTTCAAACCCTTAGAAATTTAATTTTTTCAAATTAATTCTAAAATATAATTTGTTCAACTTCATTAAAAAATTTAATTCCTAAGGTTCAATTTTACTAAAATTATCCATATTAATTTTTTCCTTCAATATTAATTACAATGGTTATAAAATAATGGAAAAGGTTAATTTAAATTTATTAGGAAGCTAAAAATTTAAAATAAAAATACATAAAACACTCAATGTTTTCCCCCAATACCGTGGTTGATGTGATTTTAGAACCAAATACACTTTACGCTATACCTTTTTTCAATTTGGATTCATTGAACTTGTAATAGAATCATCACATTATAGAAAATGATAAAGGTTCTTCTAAACATTAAATTCTTCTCACTTATAAAATGGTAACACTCCATCCACATGAAGACTCACGTATTCATCAAATATATTTTTGGAAATATGAAAATTTTATCCTATTTGAAATCTATACCAACTTAAAAATATTTTGTTTACCATTATTTAGTATAAGTCTATCATTTCCAAGAAAAATTCATTCTCCTGACATGAGTATTATCAACTACATAGATTTTCTTCTTAATTATCCACATTAAATTTTATTTTAGACAGAAAAATATAATAATATTAGTATCATTTAAATAATTTAATGTTAATATATTATGGAAATTATCATTTTCTATTCAAATATACCATTCATTAAGATAAGAGAAATAGCATTAATATTGCATGTTTGTAGACTACCACCTCCACAAAATGACACATTAATATTTTCATCAACACTTCTCAAGGATAGTATAAAGGATGTATTTTATGAATAATTTTTTATATAATATAATTATGATTATGAATTTTCAAATTATCATATACCATCATTTCTACCATACATTGAAAAATGGGATCATGAATTGTGTGTATCTATGAACGTCTATATCCACGAGTATTGAATTTCATTTGTCATCACCACCAAACATGAATAGTTTAAAGAATTATTTCAATGGATATATAAGATATATATTAAATTTACACGTTTCTATAAATGTTACATTGATATTATATAATAACATATTATTATTCTTTAAAATGTTATAACATTGGCTTGCTTTGGTAAGATTTACTGCATATATGATTAGTATTATAATATTTTGGTAACAAATTATTAGTAAATGTAATATATGGGTATTAACATAAAATATTAATTTATTCAATTTTTTTTAGACTTTGTAATGGAAATATTAATATCCATACATGTTATTAATGTATCATCTTCATTCATTAAAGACTATTGGAACAAGATTGTCACTGATTTCATCTTGATGAGTCATAATTAAAACTCTCCTATAATTAAATTGGAAAATTATATACCTTTATGGAATTAAATTAAATTAAATAATATATAAATTTTTAACATTGGTGATAATAAATCCAATCTTTAGGAGACTTCTATGAAACAAAAAACTGAATTATCTATAACCTGGTAATGAAAATAAATTATAATAATTTAATATATTTGTACTATATTGGTATAAAAAATTATAAAAGGGGTATAACATTTATATTATGATTATGAGATAAGTTATTATGATTTTTATTTTCATTATGGAGGAGGACGAAGAATGATTGAGTATATAGGAATAAAATGTCTTGGTTTTCATCTCAAATTATTCTCTTTGAGACATGTTTTCTATTATGAACCTAATTTCATTTATATTGAACATATGATACCTATAGAATATATATAAAACCATGAATTATATTTTAACCATTATATTGTAAGTTCTATTATTTGACCTATTTTTAAGGGTCTTTCATTGAATTGTTACTCAAGCCATAAGAGTTTTCTTGGTCTCAATTCAGATTTATTGTGGCATGTTACATGTTATAAACCATGTATCACTAGTATAATATTATTTTTATTTTCTATACCTATAATGTTCAATATATTATTTCCTTATAATTCATGTAAAAAATTATCCAAAAAATTTTGTTTTCTTCAAATGTAGTTTAACTCAAAACCTATTCATACGACTTTTTGGTAACTCAAAATCCATTCATTTATTTGTTATTTTCCACTTGAACCTATTTATTGTATGTTGGATAAATTATTTAATTTTATTTTATAATTTGTTATTCTACCTTTGTATAAATTTTTACCACATAAAACCACTTTAAACAGTTTTATGCTTCATTATGTATATACCCTATAAGAGATATTAATAATTTAAATCTACATTCATTGAGTTATAATGTTTCATCTTGAACATTGGTTCTCCATTGTAGGTTTCTTAAACCATATTATCTTATTACATGGTATTTTATAATCCAATTTAAATAATTATTATTTTAATATAAATTAATTTTTTTATACTCTTCATACAATGTTAGTCTTAAACAATGGTATTTTGAAAATAATAAAATAATTATTTTCCATTAACAATCACATTTTTTGTCTTCTTAACATAAATTTTATAAGTTATAAATTAAATATATTCAAGGATCCATTATTGAATATTATTATTATTCAATGTAAATGTTTTCAAAGTATTCCAAATCACCTTTTCAAAACATGCCTTTGAAAGAGACATGTAATTTTTTATTTTATGTTTCAGAAGTTAACCATTAATATATATATATATATATATATATTAGTGGATTGAACTCATGCTATAAATCAATTTGATTCATGGACCCTTTTTTGTGATACCGTTAAAAAAATTCTTTTATAGGGGTGTTTTTCCGTGATGTCAACGCCCTTCTTGGATTAGTTTATTGAATGGTGGTTATATTCTTTTAAAACTATCCAAAATCATTCAATGGATGTAATATGATCATATTATTATAGTATTGACTTAGTATTATACCTATTACTCTATAAGGTGTGAACATCACATCTTACATAATTCATACTGCATTTTGTTCACCTTAAGAGAATGTCATTATATTAGAATGAAAAAATTTATTGGGGTACCATATATTGTTATTCAAATATAGACGATTTTTGGGATGTTTACTATGTATTTTTTGAATATCCACCTTATTTATTAGGATAGTTTATTATCAAGTAATTCCATTTTTTGACAAGGGGGGAGTACTATTTTTTTTATTTTTGTTGACCAATGACTCATGTTCATATTGTATTAACTTTTTTATTCTTCATTATTTGGATTGTCTTGTTTTTATTCAGTCAATGGATCTTTATTGAATGTTATGAAAGATATTTCAAATTATTATGGTGAATACATTAGAATTAATTATGTAATTGTTGGGTCTTATAATTATATATCCACTAGATGTTTTGACAAGTTTCATGAGACAAATCATTTTTTGGTATTTGGTTTATCCCTACCCTATTCATTAATATTGTATGAATGTAGTATTGTAGACAAGTAAAGCGATATAGTACAAAGCCATAAAAGAGTATTTCAAATGTTTCATATTCTATATTCCATCATAATTTAATCATTATTATTGATATCCATATTTTTATTTATTTTCATGTATATAGAATTATCTCGGTATCAGCTGGTTAGGGATACTTATTGATTACTAATTTATACCATAATATTTTTCCATGTTAACTCCTTGATTATTTCCATTGTATTTTTTTCTTTTAATATGTTCTTGAGAACAATAATTATTATGTTTATGTTTCCCCAGGTTGTGACAAATTTTATTAAAATTTTTCAGAATAATAATATAGGTTTTTTGATGCTTTGTGGGAGATGTTTAATATTTAATATATATTATGTAGTCTCATATAAACTAGGATAAAAATTACATTACTCAATAAATAAATGGGTTTTGTAAATTTATGTTTTCCTCTAATTCTCTATTACTCGAAACCAAAAATGTATCATGAATGTCTTTAATGGAATATTTTTGAAGTCTTATAATTATTGGGTGGTTATGTTAGGGAATATATAGCTGGTATTGAAGATAGTGTCTAAAGTATGTGTCTATGAGAACCAGATTCATGGTTGTGGATTCAAGGCATCAAAAAATACTAGATATGAGGTTTTATTCTATGTTTTCCACTATATCACAAAAACAAAACGTATTCTATAAATAAATATAATTCCGAATTAGAATTATCATGTTGCACTTCATATTATTATATTGATAGATATAACAGGGGCCCTCCACCTTCTTCCCTAAATCCTTCTCGCTTGAACTGAAAAAGACCTCTTAATGTAGTACTTTGTGGATATTCTTCTTCCTCTATACTAGATTTAACAGTATTTATCAATCATTTCTAGAACGACAAGATTTTTTTGTATATTTCTTTGCAACCAACCATATGAAGTGAAGGTTAAAATTAATTCACCAACTTCTTAATCTCCATGATCATGCTAAGTTTACCACACCATTATCATATTCAAGAACATGCATTAAAATATGAACCATCCTCCTGAAATTTTTATCCAAAACATTTATTTCAAATTCAATAAAAAATAACAAAAATACAATTTTATGTTTTCCAGTGAGGGTTATCATCCACCACTCCATGACATTATCATTTCTCATCCAGGCCATAACATATTATAATTCTTCACAGTGTGGTGATTAACTGAATTATACCTAAAAAATTTATAATAATCATATTTCATTTACAACATCAAATATCCTAGAATAAAACATCCAATTCATTAAAATTATAAAACTTTAGTTTCATGAATGTTACTATATGGAATGTCCTCTTCTCAGAACATCTATTTTGGGATCTGCATTACAATATCCATGTATGTTTAATCTAGTTAAAATTGTATATCTCTTCTTTAATAAAAGAAACCCATCAAAACATATTTCTCTAAACAATTCCTTATGTTTTGTTTCAACTCTAGATTACCCAATACTCAAAGGAACTTCTTACAAAACATGGATATTATACAATATCCAATTTTAAAAACCCTTATTTAATTACTTTACAACATCCAGAAAACCTATTATGGGCCTCCCCATTTTACACGTGGATTTTATAATCCCATTAAAGTCTTCAATATGTAATTGCACCATAATCTCCATGTTTTATATAAAATATTATATTTACAACACCAAATGAAATTTTTTCCATTCAGTTTCAACATCTATAGGTCTTCCTAGGTTTATTGGATTTAATATAACTCATACCCTATAATACACCATGCATCGTAATTAGTGACTGGTCACTATCAATCATATTTTATGATTTATAAAACATTATGTACTTTTTTATTATTCTAGTTACTCTTATATAATATGTTTTAAAATGTGACACATCTTATGGAATATTTTAGATTTTCTGTATTTCACTTCCCCTTCTAGAATTCTATCTTACATAAATAGGGAAGGTTCTTATCTTTTCAACATTTTACTATTCTTATAAAGTTACTCTTCTATTTTGGTAAGGTGACATTTAATTATAAATTCAGTCTTCCCTTTTCGAATTTTCAACAAACATAAATCATATAATGTCTTCTCTATTCTTGTTTATGTTTATTCCTATAACATCCAAAAAACTTTTTAAACATTACACCATCATTTTTCAAACATCTTCTACTCAAATTCAAATAAAACATAGAGAGTTTTTATTCAACCATTTATGGAAGAGCCAATGCATTCAAATTTTGAAACACCTTATCGATATAACTATCGTAATTTAGGGTCCCTAATAGTTTCCAATATATAGAATATGGGGTATAGGGAATGATGAGATGTTAAATGGATGTCTTGGTGCCAAAATAAATCCACCTACATGCCCACATGTGCTGGAGGTAGATTCATCTAGTAAGGAGGTGTCATTTGGAATTCCGTATAACATGATCTATGTATTTGGAATGTATGGTACTCTTCTATTAGT
Source organism: Viscum album (assembly GCA_963277665.1). Taxonomy (NCBI): domain Eukaryota; kingdom Viridiplantae; phylum Streptophyta; class Magnoliopsida; order Santalales; family Viscaceae; genus Viscum; species Viscum album. The sequence goes on along the minus strand of OY728121.1, from coordinate 1,144,192,271 downwards.
TTGGATGAGTAATGGAAATTCAATAATGGATTTGATGTCCTTAGTGCCCAAGATCATCTTAAGTTGAGACAATATCGATATGGTTAATGTTAACACAATGATAATGCCTATTCATAATGATTGAATGGTTCATATCAAGGTAGCCCATGTTCCTGCTTGGATGATGTGGCCACATGGGGGTTAATTTAATCATTTTAATTAAATGTCCACATGAAATTCATGTCAATTAAACACACATGTCAGTGTATCCCCAACAAGTTGAATCCCATGACATTTAATTAAATTTTCAAATGGACTCTTGTGGACCAACAACTATGTATAGTTCAAGCACACACTATGAAAGACCAGAGAGTATAAGGATAGATCACAACTACCAGGGAGTTGGTTGAAAATTGAATAACTAGCAAATTCCTTTCACTGCACCATAGATCAACCACTGCATCCAACAAAATAATCCTTTATATTGATTGTAATATTTTCATATAACATAAAAAATAACTTTATCTCATCTTAAGGATCATGATTAGATAAATATTTTCTCATTTACTATTCTTTAAGGCCTTCAAACTTAATATATAAGGGTAAAATTCATGAAAACTATCTATAAAACTGCTTATAAATCATTCATAAGATTAATCTCAAACCAACATCATTATATTTCTTTATCAACACCCATAGAGGTGTATATGGTTTTATTGAAAATTCTATCATAATTTTAGTGATACCAAAAAAATTGATTCACCTAAAATATTTTTTTGAAGATATCACTAAAAATATAATGAAAAATTTAAAAAATATATATTTCTATATAAACTTTTAGAGACATTAAATAAAATATTTCATTTCTATTTTATAATTTTCTCTTAGGGCCTCTGAAATCTTGAGAGAAATATTTTAGAGTTAATCTTCTCTCTAGAAATACTCAAAATTTATTAGATATATTTTTACCTAGAAATATGTATTATTATTTTTTTGATTTCCTAAATCACATTCCTAAATTCATCAATTGTAATCATTGACTAAGAAGAAGAAAAATAATATAGGGAGTCATAAGATTAAATTGAATAAATTAATATGAAATTACGATGAATTATACTCTTTTATTAGAACATATTATGATATTCAATCAATTTACCTTCAACGGGTATCCTTCACTCTATAGGTATTGGGGAATTATAGATTATGGAACGAATGTTTCCATAGAAGTAAATATGTAGTCCAATAGATATTTAATTGGATTATTCAAGGATTATTATTATTATTATTATTATTATTATTATTATTATTATTCCACCACGAGATAGATGTGTGAGGATGATTTAGAGGGTAAATTGTTTTTTTCATTGGTAGTATCTAAACTATGATTGGATATTAGTGTGCCCAAAGTTTCTAAATATACTTTTGGGGTTGTTCCTCTTATAAATGAGATAGTGGTCCTACCACTTGAGGTGTGGGACCTTGGTTCTAAGGAAAGTGATTTCTTATAGGGTGTACATCTTGTTATAGTTATGAAGGATTCTTAGTACTATTAATAAGATCCCACATTATCATAAATTTTTAATAGTTTTTTACCGGATTTAGAAATTAATCACGAAATATCTGTAGATCGAATATGTATAATGAGATGCTAAAATACAAGAGTGGGGTGAATTGTATACTTTAAAAATTCCCTTGGAACATTTAAAGTTGATATAAAACTTTTTTAAGGAAAGTTTCTTAACAATAAGGGAATCTATTTCTTAAGGTTAGATTTTAACTATAAGAAAACTTAGTTTAACAAAGTTAAACAATAATTCACAAAACCTTCTAATATAAACTATTCTTAAACTTTACAACCTTAAGTTTAAAACTTAAGAACGATTTTCTTAACAGAAAGATTCTACCTTAAATAATATAAAATCTTTAATAGAATCAGAGTAACAGAATTAGAAATTATTAGAAAGTTATACATTCTAACTTTAACAAAGTTAAGATTAAAGAGGAATAAAAACAACTTGAAATATAAAACAAGTAAAAATAAGATTCTTTTAACCCAAAGATAAAGGTATCCAAAAACCTTGAATAAAGGTTCCTTGATTTATACTTTCAAGAAAGTTTGTTTTACCCAAACCCCAACAAGTCCTCAATCTGAAGATCAATATCTGTCTTGATATCCCCACAAGCCCTCGATTTAGAAGGAAATCAGAACCTCTGTCTTCCAAACCTGGAAGCCCAAGATCAACATGATCAGAGTCTACACAAAGGAAGTCTAAAAAAGTTGTTCACGACATCCGCATGTATCATTGATAGTTATAAGATCCTCTCTATCTAGAAATCACTTCACAACATTTTCCACATACATCAAGTTCATCCACTCTCTGTGTTGAAGTCAATGTTTTCTCATTCAAATTGTCTTTTATTTATAGGAAAAAACTTCCCAACGTTCAGCTCCAATTCAATGATCATATTTTCCTTAAATTTAGGAGGGACCTAGACACATGTCAAACATACAACAGTTAGTTTTTAAAAGATTGTACGACATAGTTTCAAGTGTAAGAAACGATGTTAAGTTATAGATAAACATTACGTATAATAAAACTTGGAATTCGATAATATTGGAATGATGCATTGAGAAACTCTAACATTATCAAGAAAACATATTTTTATGAAAAAAAATAAATCAGATTGAGAAAACATTATCACATTTATACTAGAATCAGAATCATGAAACGGAATGAATTTTGTACCATATTCGGAATCGTAAAACAGAATGACTTCTATATTGGATTCAGAATCATAAAACAGAATGACCTTTGTACCAGATTTATTATCATAAAACAAAATGACTTCTATACTAGATTCAGAATCATAAAACAAAATGACTTAACTATAAGTATAATGGAATGAGAACTCTGTAAGTATAATGGAATAAAAAATTCAAAACTAAAAAAAATTGAACATAAGAAAAAGTTTATGTCATTTTCAAAAGCTAAAAATATAAGGAATAGAGAAGTCATAAGATAACCTTATTGACTCAACAATCTCCCCCTTTTTGGAAATCACAAAAAACTTTGCAAAGGAAGAATATATTGATTTATATGAAAAAGAATGAAAAAATTATCTCCTATTTGAATAAAATTTAGGATGAATACGACTAACTCCACCTTAGGTTATGTTTCCCAAGGATCGTATTATTGATCTTTAGTATCTAGTTTTCTTTCTTAATTAAATATCTCCCCCTTAGATATATATTTCTTCTTAAAAGAAAACTGCACCTTAATTAAACATGATCCTTTCTTACTGTACTCCCCCTTAATAGATTCTCCTCTTTTGGAGTCTTCATTAAATTCTTCCTTCAAATAAATCTGTCCCCCTTTGATATTTTCAGAAAGGAATAGAGAAGTATAAGATATACCTATATGGTTAAGAGAGAATAAATTCAAAAACAAAAGAAAGATATGCCAGAAAATTCATAACTTTTTTTAGAAATAAGGTTTTAGATTACAACAAAACATCAGAATGTAAAGAAAATCATTCATCCTTCTTCTGTTCAAGCATCATTTTATTTATCAAAGCTTTATGTTTCTTAACTTCCTTATTATATTCTTGAAGATTCTTCAACAAGATCTCATGATCCTGGTTCTCCTTTTCTAAGGAAATAATCCTTTCTTCTTGAGCTTCGATTATATCATCTTAGTTCTTGATAAAATTATCTTGAGTATACACCTTTTTTACTAACTCAGCTCTAACTTCTTTCTCACTGCTTATAGATAGGGGAACATAATTTAGTTGACTAACTTTCTTAGAGATTGATGCTTTGATCTTGTTGAACTCAGTTTCACAAGTATTGAAATCTCAATTTGTTGAACCCATGATGTCACTAAACTTCCTAAGTTCTTCATTGATGGTTTTGGTGTGGTTAAATACTTTCTTATAAGTCGTCTTCTGAGCTTTTTAATAAAAAAAATGATTACTAAAGTCTGCTTCTTGCTTGGCCACCATTTCTATAAGCATATTGGTCAATTCTGTCTTTTTATTCAAGGTTTCTTGCAACATTTTACTCCAGGTGTCTATATTTGCAAGAACCAGAATGGTGCTGAACATCTTTCTTAAAGATAGCTTGACAAAGTCATGTTCAACAGATGATGAGGATTTGGAGCCCGAAACATCTTTTCCTTTCTCAACTCCTCTTGGAATTCCGGAATCTGGTTTCTCTATTCTATTTGAAGACTTATGAGGTTTTTCCTTATCAGATGAGGCAACCAAAACATTTTTTCCTTGGTCAATATTTCGATCTGGGGATTCTTCCTCAGATACCTGGATAACATTAATATCTTCCTGTTCATCTTCTTCCCCTTCAAACTCATGATGTTGATATCCTTCTTGTCTTTATTCTTCCTGAATTTCTTCCTCTTCACCACCTTATTGGTCAACCTATTCTTTTTCATCTTCTTCCACTTCAACTTCAACTTGTTCTTCATCTTCAACTTCTACTTCTTCATCAACTTCTTCTTCTATTTCTTCTTCAACTTATTCTTCAGAAATAGATTTAGAGACTAAAATCAAAGGAGTTCCAATGTAATATTCCACTTCTCTTATAAGATCATCATATCCTTCTTGAATAATATGATATTATATTTCTTGAATAGGTTCTGATAAAGATATAACTTTCTTGGATTTCTGGATTTTTGGAGTGACAGTCAGTTTCTTATGAACAACTTATGGTTTGGGTACTTCTTGATATTTATTTTCTACAGTTTTTAGTAAAGACTTAAAAACTTGGGCTTCCAAGGATTTCTTCTTCAGGATTTTCTCCTTATTTTATTTCTCAATATTTTCATCTTTAATAATTTTTAAGGCCTTATACTCTGTAGGGTTTAATCCAAAGGAAGAATCTTCTAACTTTCTGGTAGATTCCATTTATCTCCACTTTGAAACATTTGCATCGGAATAGGCTTTCAGTTTCTTTGCAGGAGGGGGTGATAATACAAGGACATCAGGAACTGGTATTGGAAAGCCTGATTCTTCATGTTTCCTTTTCTTGGGTACCAATTTTGAAGATTCCGGAACATCACCTTTGTTCTGGACAACCATTTCTTAAAAACTTTTGGATTGCTATAAAAAATATTCCTTTATCCTCCTTAGAGTGTCATCACTGAGCAACAAAATATTAAAAGGATTTGAGACTGATAGAAATGGGACATTGAGCTCTTGAATGCACATAACAATTATCCTGGATATAGTTTCTAGATACATAAGAATATAAGATCTGATGGTTCCATCTTTTATTACCTGAATGGTGAGAAAGATGTACTTAACCAATTTGATATTTCTTAAGTTAACAAGAAAATCTAAAAGAAAGATATCACATATATTTAGAGAGTCCTTATCTCTTTTTCTTAGAATAATAAATCCTTGCATCCAGAGAGCTACCATCTTGTGATTTGTAGTAATATTTGTAATCTTCGGATTATTAACATACTTAAGACCAAGATAATCCAAATCCGTGACTTTTTGAAAAGAACCTTTCTTATCAGGAAGTTTTTGAGATCATAGAATAGCTCCCCCTTCATACGGTATGTTGATAACATTTTTTGACTTCTTATAGGGAATTGTATAAGTCTTATCATAACATTTTAACTTAAACAAGTCCTTTCCATCGTTTTAGAATAAAGTAACAGACTCATAGAACTTAATAACCAGGTTTGGGAAAACCGGATCCTGACTTTTCTCCTTATCCACAAAACACTTTCCCATCTATTAGTTCTTATCACCTTAGAGATAAGGGAGTCATATTTTGCAAAGAAGTTAGGGAATACCAATCTTTCCCTAAATATTGACCAATCCTTTATTTCCATAATGATCAGCATCTATTCTGTGGATGATTCAGAAGTCATTCAGAGTGAAAGAGACAATGGAATCTGAATGAAAGCTTTGATGGCAACAGAACTTTGGCACATATGTCAGTAACAGTGGTGCAACACTTATCAACGAGGCACCCCTTATATAGACATAGATATGAACTTTAAAATTATATTAGATAATAAAATGGTTGATAATAACCTAATATGATCTGACAGTTAAGGATGATTATAGAAAATATGAATTCCCATCTTTTGTGGTAAGATAAACTGGGATTTAAAATTTTTAAATATAAACAACTAAAACTTATGATAAGAAAATAAAGAGTAAGAAAGTGTACCTTTTAGAATACTCTGAGTAATTTATCTGTATTATAATAATTCTTTTGGAAGTTTTAGATTTCATAATTTTAATTCCGAAAATGCTAATTATGAAATTTTTAATTCCAAAATTTTCAATTACAAAATTTCAATTATGAAATTTCAATATTTAAAAAAACATTATAAAAAGAGAAATAGAGAAAATAAACAAGCATATGTACTCCCCCTGAAATAAGGATTAACTTAATGTTAGGAGATAATTTAAACAAAAAGTAGATATGAATGACTATCTCATAGAGATCATTCCTAACATCTGTTTAATTTATTTAAATCTATCACTAGATAATGGATTTGTAAAAATATCAGCAAGTTGTTCTTTCATATTGATGAATTGAAGAATAATATCTCCTTCAAGTGTGTGATCCCTAAGAAAGTGATGTATAATACCAATGTGCTTTTCACGAGAGTGATGTGCAGGGTTTTTACTTAGGCAAATGGTACTTGTGTTATCACACATTATTTGAGTCTTAATAAAATTCACACCATAGTCTATGAGTGTGTGTTGTATCCACAACACTTGAGCATAACAAATTCTAGCTGCTACATATTCTTCTTCTACAGTGGAAAGTTCTATATAATTTTGTTTCTTGCAAGACCAAGAAACTAAGGAATCTCCTAATAAATGACAAGTTCTAGAAGTACTCTTTCTATCCATTTTATAACCACCAAAAACAGCATCTAAAAAACTTTTAAGTTCAAAAGCATTTCCAGAGGAATAAAATAGTCCCAAATCTAAAGTTCCCTTCAAATACCAATTTTTTTACAGCCATTAAATGGGATTCTTTAGTATTTTCTTGGAATATTGAACATAATATTACATAAAACATTAAATCATTTCGACTAGCTGTTAAGTAAAGTAAACTTACTATCATACCTCTATAAAATGTTTGATCCAAAGATTTCCCTAATTCATCAATATCAAGAGTATTAGAGGTTCTGATAGGAGTACTTATACTCTTAGTGTTATCATACCCAAACTTCTTAAGAAGATATTTAATATACTTATGTTGATATTTGTAAGTTCATTTTAATTTTTGAGAAATTTGAAAACCAAGTAAAAAAGTTAACTCACCCATCATACTCATCTCAAACTCAGATTTCATAAGATTCGTAAAGGAATCATTTAAGGATTGTTGAGTTGATATGAAGATGATGTCATCAACATATATTTGTAAAATTAAAACATCTTTATTATTTTTCTTAATAAAAAAGGTTGGATCAGCAGTTCCCTTAACATAGTTATTTTGAAGAAAAAATCCGAAAAGTCAATCATACTAAGCTCTAGGAGCCTGTTTAAGTCCATATAAAGCTTTGGTATGTTTATAAACATGGTTAGGATATTTTTTATCTTCAAAGCTAGGGGTTGATCTACATAGACTTCCTCCTGTAAAAAACCATTAAGAAAAGCACACTTTACATCCATTTGATAAATTTTAAAATCAATGAATGCTACAAAGGATAAAAGAATACGAATAGATTCAAGTCTTGCTATAGGAGCATAGGTTTCCTCATAGTCTATACCTTCTTGTTGATATATCTTTTAGCAACTAATATTACTTTATTTATAAAAATAACTCCATTTTCATCACATTTGTTTCTAAAAACCTAGTTTAATCCAATAACAGAAGTTTCCTTTGGTTTTTCAACCAAGGTTTAAACTTGATTCCTTACGAATTCACTGAGGTCATCTTGCATAACCTTTATCCAATCTTCATTACTCAAGGATTATTTAGGAGTCTTTTGTTCAAATTGGGAGAGGAATGCAAAATGTTTAACTTTATTCCTCAAATAACTTCTAGTTATTAATGGTTGGTTAACATTTCCAATGATATTATCACTGGGATGATTCCTAAGAAACAACTGAATTGGATTTTGAAAAACTTGTTCATCAACATAGGGAAGAAAATATTCAGGTGTAAATGTTTAAAAAATATTTTCTGGAAAATTATCCTTAACTGCAAGATATTTTTTAAAAGGTTGGTGATATGTTTCATAAAATATATCAGAAAACGATTTAGGTTGTTTGAAAATGAAAGGATCAATTTCATCAAAATTAACATGTAATGTTTCTTCCACAGTGCAAGTGTTTTTATTAAAAACTATGTATGACTTAGAGTTAGTAGAGTAACCTAAAAAAATTACTTCATCAGATTTTGGTGCAAACTTATATAAGTTATCCTTGGTATTCAAGATAAATTATTTGCAACCAAAAACCTTGAAGTAAGAATATTTTGGTTTTCAGACAGTCCATAACTCATAAGGTGTTTTATTTGGAAAAGGTCTTATTAAAACTTGATTTATAGTATAACAAGAAGTACTTACAACTTCAGCCAAAAAATGTTTAGCTATAGAGTATTCAATCAACATGGTTCTAGTAATATCTTGAAGAATACAATTTCTTATTTAAACAACACCATTTGGTTGAGGAGTTCTTGGAGATGAAATGTTGTGAGTAATACCTTTTTTACTACAAAAAGTTTCAAAATCAGAATTTTCAAATTCTCCGCCATGATCACTATGAATAGTTATCAATGGTAGATTTTTCTCATTTTTAAATTGAGTTCTGATGTTTTTAAGAAAATAAAAATCTTCAGACTTATTTGCAATAAAATAAACTCAAGTAAATCCAACGTAGTCATCAATTAGGACAAACACATAGTATTTGCCTCTAATATTTCCTGTTTGTGTTGGACAAAATAAGTCCATGTGCACTAACTGTAAGGCATTAGAAGTTGTAACTTAAATTATATATTTAAAGCTATATTTATGTTTCTTTCCATATTGACAAGGATCATAGACTTTTGAAGAAGAAAACATAGGTTCTGGTAGCTCCTGGATAAATTCTTTATTAGAAATTTTACTAAGATTCCTTATGTTACAATGTCCTAGTATTCTATGAAAAAGCCATGATTGATCTTCAATTGAACTAAGGCATGGTAGATCTTGACTTCTAAGGTCTTCTAGGTTTAAGGTATATACATTTTCATGCCGAAGGGAAGAGAGAATAAACTCATCCTTGGAGTTGTGAACAAAACATTTATCATTTCTAAAATTCACAAGGTAAACCTCATCACATAATTGGATTATCCTAATGAGATTGTGCTTAAGTCCTTTTACAAAAAGAACATTTGAAATAATAACTTTACCAAGAAGAACAATGTTACCTATACTGACAATTTCTCCTTGATAGTTATCTCCAAAGGTTACTTTTCCACCTTTAGATTTTAAAATCATTTTGAAATAGTCTTTGTTACCAGTCATATGCTGGGAACATCCACTATCCACGTAACATAAGTTATTGGTACTTCCTTCATTATCCTGAAATATATATTTTTTAAGATATCACTAAAAATAAAATGAAATTTTTAAAAATATCTATGTCTATATATACTTTTAGAGACACTGAATAAAATATTTCATGTCTATTTTTATAATTTTCTCTTAGGGCCTTTGAAATCTGGAGAATTTTTTTTGAGAGTTAATCTTCTCCCTAGATATACTCAAAATATATTATTTAGATTTTTACATAGAAATATGTATTATTCTGTTTTTGATTTCCTAAATCACATTCCAAAATTTATCAATTGTAATCATTGACTAAGAAGAAGAAAAAGAATATAGGGAGTCATAAGATTAAATTGAATAAATGAATATGAAATTATGATGAATTATACTCTTTTATTAGAACATATTATGATATTCAATCAATTTACCTTTAATGGGTCTCCTTCACTCTATAGGTATTGGAGAATTATAGATTATGGAAAGAATGTTTCCATAGAAGTAAATATATATTCCAATATATATTGAATTAGATTATTCAAGTATTATTTTAATAATAATAATAATAATAATAATAATTATTATTCCACCACGAGATAGATGTGTGAGGATGATTTAGAGGGTAAACAATTTTTTTCATTGGTAGTATCTAAAATATGATAGTATATTAGTGTGCCCAAAGTTTCTAACTATACTTTTGGGGTTTTTCCTATTATAAATGAGATAGTGGTCCTACCACTTGAGGTGTGGGACCTTGGTTCTGAGGAAGGTGATTTCTTATAGGCTTTACCTCTTGATATAGTTATGAGGGATTCTTAGTACTATTAATATGATCCTGCAGAAATTTTGAATAGTTTTTTTTTTTCATATTTAGAAATAAATCACAAAATATTTATAGGATAGAATATGTATAATGAGATGCTCAAATACAAGAGGAGGGTGAATTGTATACTTTAAAAATTACTTTATAACCTTTAAAGTTGATATAATTTTTTAAGGAAAGTTTCTTAACCATAAGAAAATATATTTCTTAAGGTTAGCTTTTAACTTTAAGAAAACTCAGTTTAACAAAGATAAACAAATATTCACAAAACCCACTAATAAAAACTATTCTTAAACATTACAACCATAAGATAAAAACTTAAGAAATATTTTCTTAAAAAAACATTATACCTTAAATCTTATAGAATATTTAATACAATCCGAGTAATAAAATTTAAAAGTATTAGAAATTTATACTTTCTAACTATAATGAAGTTAAGATTACAACGGACTAAAAACAACTTGAAATATAAAACAAGTAACAATAAGATTGTTTTAACCCAAAGAGAAGGGTATCCAACAACCTTGAATGAAGGTTCTTTGATTTATACTTTCAAGAAATTCTGTCTTACTCAAACCCAGGTAAGCCCTCAATCCGAAGATCAGTATCTGTCTTGCTATCACCGCAAGCCCTCGATTTAGAAGGAAATCAGAACCTATGACTTCCAAACCCAGAAGCCCACGATCAGCACGATCAGAGTCTACAAAAAACAAGTTTTAACAAGTTGTTCAAGAAAAAAAAAGTTGTCAGGACATCCACATGAAGCACTGAGAGTAATAAGATCCTCTCTCTCTAGAAATCACTTCACATATTTTTCCTCATACATCAGGTACATCCACTCTCTGTGTTGAAGTCAAAGTTCCCTCATTCAAATGGACTTGTATTTTTTAGAAAAAATTTCCCAACGGTTGGATCCACTCAAATGGTAATATTTTACTTAAATTTCAGAGGGACCTGGACACATGTCAAACATAAAACAGTTAGTTTGTAACAGATTATACGACATCATTTATAGTATAAGAAATGATGTTAAGTTATAAGTAAATTCTATGTATAAGAAAACTTGGAATCAGATAATATTGGAATGATACATTAAACAACTCTATAATTATCATGAAAATATATTCTTAAGAAAAAAAGTAAATCAGATTGAGAAAATGGTATCACATTTGTACCGGAATCAGAATCATGAAACAAAATGACTTTTGTACTGGATTCAGAAGCATAAAACAAAATGACTTCTACACTAGATTTGGAATCGTAAAATAGAATTAATTCTGTACCAGATTCGGAATCATAAAATAGAATGACTTCTATACCATATTCTCAATCAGAAAACAAAATAACTTAACTGTAAGTATAACTTAATGAGAACTATGTAAGTATAACAGAATGATAAATTTGGAACTAAAAAAAACTGAACTTAAGAAAAAGTGTTTGTGATTTTCAAAACATAAAACTATAAGGAATGGAGAATTCATAAGACAACCTTATTGACTCAACAATATCTATGAAAATGAATTGGTTTAGGGAATCTTGAATATTGAAGTTGGTTATTGAGAAAGTGGAATTAGCTTCAGTTCTTTTAATTTAAATTACAGGTACTGAGATCCTCTAATAAAAATCCAAAAAAGGGAAAAGAAAACATATATGATATTTTTTAGTCGGGACTGGGTGATATCATAGGTGTTCAAATGGTATATAATTTTAGTTTCTTGAGAGTTTTCACATTGAATTCTAATCAAATGGATGGATAGGACATATTATGATCTAGGAATAAAAATAAGAAAACTCTGGTGGATGTCATTGATGAAGTGATAAAAAAATAGAACGGGGGATCAAATTTAGAAGATATCCTTAATGATGGTGGAGGAGAATCAGAACTATCTCCACTAGAATAAATCATATAAGAGGATGAGAAGGTTGAAATGATTATCTATCCAAGAAATAAAAATAGAGAAAAAGATACTAGGGGTTCATAGTAATTTTATACCCATTCTAAGAGGAAACTATAAGATGAAAATTTTACTCAAATATCCCTAGATCCATGATTACTATATTGGAAAAAAATTATTTTCCCCAAGGAATCTATGAAGATAAGTTTATACAGAGCCTTTGGGAATTTTTAGTCGCCTTCAAAAGAAGCTAAAAAACATTATGAGTTCTATAGACATATAAACATTGGAGAATGATTAGAAGTTAAAAATAAGGGGGTATTTAAAGTACCCTAGATCTAAATTGAAAGATAATAGTTTCAGTTAGTAAATTTCAAAAGGATTCATACCAAGATACAAATATGGAAATAATTGCGGGTGGTTAGTTGACTACGGGGGAACATGAAAAACCTTAATATGGGAGACATCCCTTGAATCTAGGGAAGATTAAAATCTATGGTACATATCCAAATTTGATGTCACATTTCTCATGTCTGTTACTACAATGTTATACCTAGAATCTTATATGTATTTAGATTATTTAATTATAATCATGGTGGAGGGAGAAATCTGGTGGAACCCTAAAACTAATATAATGGACTTATCATGTATTTATTGGGATTACCACATTATGTAGCCTAGGTAGTGATGGTTTTTATGGATGGGTTATAAGGTGGTTATTTGGATTTTTTAGTTATGTTATTGATTTCATGCTCTTGTGGGGGTTCTCACTAATCCAAAAAAAGTTATTTTTCATTAATAAAATTTTGAGTTTCTGCATTATTTTTACACCTCACTAAATTCCCTAGGAATTAACTCCTCTAATGAAAAACAACAAAATCCCATGATAATAGACATAAAAAATTTTATGTCTAATTATGGAGTACAAAATTTTTTATGATGTTCCAATATATATATAAAATTAACATTATTCCCTTATTGTATTACTTATAAAATAGAAAATTTAATTAAAAGAAAACATATAAACCATAATAGAATTACACATTCATGAAAAAAATATCACAACATCATTTTGGTTTCATGAACTCCTTGATATGGTGTGGATAATTTTTAAACAATTGATGCATAAATTTGTTTTAAAATGCACCTTTTCATAATTTAAATTTACTAATAACCAATAATAGTAATTCATCGATTAAATATCCACAAAAATTATAATGTTTTACCTAAATATTATATATAATATTTAAATTTATCACTCAGGGTGAGTGAATTATAATTGCATTCATTTTTATCCAAAAATTTTATGTTTTGAAGCTAAATTTTAGATCATAAAGTGAAACTTTGGTAAGATCATTATCGCCAAGGACTGATAAATTAAAATTATATAATGGAAGTATTTTCTTAAAGATCTTATTTTTAATTTCTGTATCCTTGACCTTTACACCAAATCCTCACATAGATCCAACTAAATCAAGGATTCTATTGAATAATTCATTGATTCTATCATTGGGAACATCCTTAAGTATTCAATTTTATAACACATATCATGTATCCAATAAACCATTAACATTTTTTCTATTTCATATATATTCAGATATTTTTACAATTTTTATTTGGAAGTATTTCAACTCATCAGACTCTTGTATGTATGACTCCATTGTTCTCCAGAAATGGAATTTTGAGACATTTCATAAATGATCAAAATTCTTATCAAATTTTATAATTTTTTTTTTCAATTCACTGATCTAGAATGGTGAATTAATTTATATAAGGAATATAAATCAAGAATTATCATATAATACCTCATGAAATTATTACAAAATTGATAGATTTATCGAAAATGGGGAATACGTTCACATTAAAAACCTTGTCCATGTCAAGATTTTAAAAAATATAGTATACAAGAAAAATCATTCAATTATAAATCCACTTTTCACAAATTCAATCACCAAAAGAACACTAAGAATGTGGTTAACAAGGATATGAATTGTTTTTCATTGAATGGATCCTTTTAATGTGATAGAAAAAAACTTTTGTGGATACACTATGAGAATATTCACCATGATTATTGAATTGAATAATGATAACATGAATACTTCTAATATTTATTCCTAATAAGATATATCTATAGATAATATAAATTCAAGTATACCAATATTAAAACTACACTTTTTTATTATAGGTGTAAGGAAAAATCCACTTATGAGTCCAAAAATATAACTCTTTTCTTATATCACTAGGAAATACATTGATTCAAGGATTACAAATAATAAATAATAGGATATTACAATATAAAAATTAAAGTGATAAATACACAATACATGAATTGGTGTTTGCCTCAAGATCTATGAAAATTGGGCTTATATTCTCTTGTTCATACAAATATTCACATTATCGAAGAATCATTATGTGCTGGTTAAAAACAATACTCATTCTATTAACCATAATTATTTTTCTATAATTTTAAACATTGTATTTCTTACTATGATTATGAGATAAAAACTATATAATCCATAAATATTTCCAACATTGTAACATATTGTTTTATGATATTATCCATGTGTAATACCTAGTAAAAAAATTTTCATCCAGTTTATGTAAAATATATTTGGATTCTTCTACAAATATTCTAAAATTATACAACATATAATTACATATTGTTTAATACAATTTATGTGATATTGACATTGTCTTTTAAAACCATGGAATAATTATCTTGGTAAGGGTGTTGACATCAAAATACATCATTTAAAATCCCTCATCTCTTAAAATGAAATTTTGATCCTCCTCCTGAGAATATATATTTGTATATACCCTGTTTTAATACAATCATGCGATGACTATAACATATATACTTTTTATTAAATAACTTTACATAGCATTTCAAAAATAGAGGATCTTTTAAAGTTTTGTATATTGGAAAGAAGGCATATAATACCCGAAAATATGAAAAATTAACCTAATCTAGTTGAAAGAATTCATAATAGGTTAATCCTAAGTTCAATTACTACATCTTATAACCCGATGACATACAAAAAATATGAGGGTGACCCGAAGGCCCATAAAGGGAAAAAAAGTGGAACCATTTACTTCTAATCTTGAGGAATTTCAATAATAACTTGAAGAATTATATAAAGGCATGAGAAATAAAAAAATAGGAATATTATAACATAAATTACATGATTCATAAAAAGTAATTTTGGCTATAGTATTTAATTGGGACATTCATAATTCATATCACCAAGGTTTATCATCTAGGTTTTATAAATACTACCAAGGTTATTCACCGAGGTATCATAAAACATGTCATATATAAAGATTAAATTCTTTAATAAATGCATTAGAGAATTATCCTGGAGCACACTTTATATTTATTAATTAATTTTGACCAAAAATATCATAATAAAACATTTCATAAATAACCCATGGAGAATAAAAGAAAGGGGTTTCATTTAAAAATCACGGTGTTTGAGAAAGTGCTTAAAAACAAGATCCTTTTATCATGTTAAACCCATGAAAAAGGTATGATGGTATATTTTATGTTAATCCAAGAATTAAAATAGACCATTTTTAAATCCATGTGAATACACCTGGAGAATATAGAGTTTTGGGTATTCCCAAAAGAAAATAAATGTTTTTTTGATAAAAAGAGATAATTTTTGATACAAAAACGTGGCAGCATAATGGGTACGAAACAAGGTTTTAGAAAACATTAAAAAGAGAGGTTAAAAGGGTATAAAATTCATAAATGAATCTTAATAAAGTAAAATTTTATAATAAAATATATTTAAGAACAAGATATGGAAATTTTAAAGACACACCACATGAAAATAGAACATGAATAGAAAAGAAAAGTTGATAATTCACTTACATTGAACAGTGACACCTAAAACATGAATAGTAGGTCCTTGAGGGATTTTGAACACTATGGGAGGACTCATTTTGAGGTTAAAAATTCATAAAACTTTTCTCTGATTCCAAATATAGAGACTCTCCCATATTATAAATTAACATTAGAATTTTTTTTTCAATAACTAAAAAAATTAAAACATAGATACCCAAAGACCTTACTAGTCTGGTTCATTTAGAAACATGGCAACATAGTAACTATTGAATAAATAAGTTACATCACCTCCCACTATGTTCTTCTTGACTAGAACCCTTCTCAGGCACATCAAACATAATAAATATCTTCACAACCTAGGGGAAGAAAAAAAGGGTGAGATCAAATTCCCAATAATGTAAACAAGGGAGATACCTAAGCATAATTATGATCATAAGGATACGAGAACATGATAATTAAAATATAAGATCTTACAATTAATATCAATGATCATAAACATAAACCTTAGCATAAATCTTAGAAGCCCATAATACTTGAATCCTGAGGAAATAAATAACATAAACCATAAAATCATGATACAATAATAAAACACGGAGTTATGGAAAATAGATAGGAATATGTCATTATTTCCATAGTATCCATGGAATTGATGATAAGGATATATTTGTGGGATTTTTTTTACTGAACTAGATTCACATCCCGTTCTAGCCCTGTATTAGAAAACTAAGTTCACTCCTCATTCTAGCCTTGTATTACTGAACCAAGTTCACTCCTCATTCTACCTTGTATTGTTGGACTAAGTTCACTCCACGTTTTAGCAATGTAATAATGAGCCATGTTTATTTCTTATCCCATCTAGGTTTGTCTTATGAGATATAAATATTTTCCCAATGAATTGGAGGGAGATATATATTACACCCATATCATATGGAATTAATACATACATGTTCCAGAAATTCATAAATAATAATATCATAACTCATGACATGACATGGGTGTCAAAAATATGTAATCATATATCAACCTATGAGAAAATATATGTCTCTTAATCATTTAATCATGGAAAAACCCATGAAAATAAGAATTTTTCTTTAGAATATATCATATGAATGATAAACATGTTTCATAAACATATAATCATATCATAACCTATGGAAAAAGATATATTTTACATAATCATTTCATTAAAAATGTTACCAATGAAAAAAAGAGGTTTTCCAAATCACCTATCTCATCGAAGATAAATTATTTTCATAAGAATAATTCCAAAAAAACACAATCCATTTTGGAAAGAATATGAATAGAACCTTTGGATCATTTCCAAGAAGTTAAGGATTAACATCAATATATTCCATCTTAGAAGTAAAATAACATTGAATGATATTTTGAAAATAGTTATTGAAGAAAATATAATTTCTTCTTTAAAAAAGGCTCTTCAAAAGATAAAAAACTTTTTAAAACCATTTTTTTAAAACTATACCTAAGATAATATAAATAAATATTTTAAAACTTTTTGAATCCTTTTTCATTGAAAATATATAAAGAGATATTCAAATTTTTTTGAAAAATATTTTCCTTGAAAACATAAAAAAGGTGCATGAAAATGCTTTAAAACCCATTTTTTTTGTAAATTAATTTTATAAAATTTTATGAAAAATTAAACTTCTAAAAATTAAAAGGATAATTTATAGAAATAACAGTAGTAAAATCCATACATGTTGTATGAGGTAACAAGAACATTACTTTTTCACAGTAAAAATGTTAGAAAAATGAATTATTTGGAAATAGAAAAAACAATTCCTTCAGATATATTGTTAAAAGAAAAGAAGGATAAAATTTATTCTAATTATTATATTATAATATTATAATATTCTTGGAAACTGTTTTTAGAAAACATGGTTTTGAAGGAACACATATTTCTGATCGAAGAGAGAGGTAAATTTTGACTTTATTAAAATAAATTATTGAGAATATTATATAAAAACGAGTGGATGAATGTTAAATATATATGAACATATCATGCATAAATATAGAATAATAAAATACCTTAGTTTTCTTTAGATATATGTCATTATATTTCATTGAAGGAAGCATAATCCTAAAAAATATTGAAATGCGATGCGATTGTTTCAATAAACTCTTACCACTTGGTAACTTTGAACCATATTCCTCATTTAAGAAAATAAAATTACATGAATCATTAAATATCATTAAAATAAGGATATTAATGTTATAATATTTAAAAGTTATTATATACACCTCCAGAAAAAATATAGGTTTATAACATGGCATGTGTCTCAAAGAAGGTAAACTAAGACAAAACTATCTTACCTGTTTTGTAACTTTTGAAACCTAAACCTCGCTAAAGGAAGAGAATATAATGGATATTTAATTTCCCATAAATTTATGAATAGTAATAATATAATATAATCTTGGGAAGTATTTACACCACACAAAAGGAATGTGTGGTGAACATGGAATGTATCTCACAAAAATAAAAAGAGAGATGAAATTCCCTTACCTTATGTCTTGAATCCCTTCATACTCATACATAACACCTATATATTAAATATAAATATATTATAAATATTTTAATGAACCATATTATTATATATTATGTCATATATGGTTTGATTATGGCTTTATATTACCCTTTTTTAACAATCCTATGTTAAGGTTTCACATAGGGTAATATTCACTTTATTCTTCGCATGTGTCTTAATTTGTTATATATATTTTCCTTATAATTATATCATGATTTATATAATGTAAAATATGATATAAATATCATTTATATCATGTATATTTTTATTATAATAATTTATATAATATCGAAGTATGAAATAGAATACACTATTCATGGTGTCGGTAAGCCGTACATGTGCATGAACGTTGTTTATGTTTTTATTATTGTATTAAAAGAAATAAATAAAATGACATATATATACATATAATTAATATTTCATATATATAATATAATTTTACAAAATTCATCCTCAATACATTTCATTTTGTGTGTGAACGAATCGCATCCCTTTGAGGTGGCGGTAGTCCACACTCCCCTAAATGAAATTATCATATTTACACCAAGGGGAAATTATAAGGATATTTTTGTTAAAATTACTAAATAATAGAAAAATAATAATAAATATAACATATGAAATATAAAAACAGAATATCCATCAAAGTTTCCACCATGATTGGCCGTAAAGGAAAAATAAACAATCATTGTTTCATGAGACGGTAGTTCTTCGTACATGCAAATAGTATATCTCTTACCCAAGTGTAGTTCAAACCATTATAATAATAACATAATATTACACTGATTATATTTTTTTAATAAAATCCTAGAATAATAAGATTATATAGGGTGGAAATAGAAAATAAAAGAAAAAATCTTGAAAGAAGGTGTTACCTATTAATTGGGAAAATCCTTTTGGTTTGGGCTAAAACGATTCCTTGTATTTATTCTTGAAAAAAGGGAAAAATAAAATAGGATGTGAGGTATTTTGAGTAGTGTATTTATAATATCTTGGACAAACCATTCTGGTTTTAGAGGTGTGAGGAAGTGTGAGGAGAGGAGGCCTTTTTATAGTGGATGGGGAGTGTCACTCTTGCAAATACTTGAAGAGAGAATTCTACCCACGTTTTTTATTTTGAAAGTGGATCCAAAAATGGACCAAAGTTGAGAAAAGGGACGATAGGTTGGATTTATGGATAAAAAATGGTTGTTGGACAAGTTTATAGGTTGTTTTGGGTTTTAAAATTATTGTTTAATACTTTTTTACCCTAATTTTTCTCATAATCATTGTAATTAATTTTAATTAATTTCACTGATATTTTTGGTCATGAAATAATTTTACCTTATTATAAATTATATATTATTCTAATTCCAAATATGTAATCAATTTTTTGAAATTCTAATCATAGAATCAGCGTAAATTTAATTCAAAATTAATCTCAATGACGAGATAACACTATGAGTTTTTAATGTAAAAGCGTCCAAATGAATGTTGTGTTTTTATAGCCAATTTAATTGTAAAATTGATTCAAATGAACTAATTTATATTAAATGATAGAAATATGATATAAATAATCTTTTAAACCAAATTAAAATATAATTTATCCTATAAATAAATTATATTAAAAATCAGTTTTAAATTAAAATTCGGTATTTTTCATTATATATCCTAAAATTATGTTTCTCAAAAAAATCCCAAAAATTCACCCTAAAATTATTTCAAGATTCTAATTTCAAAAATAATTTTTTTTACTGAATTAAATTTCTATGGATGTCTAGAAATAATTTTATTATTTATCACAGAAGGACATTAAAAGCAATTCCTTTGAGAAAATTGTATTTTTAAACATACAAGGACGTTACCAAAATTTATAAATTTCATTATCAATTTTTTTCATTTCTAAAAAACCATTATAAAAAATATTTTAAAACTACTAATTATTATTCATATTCTTGATTTTAGCAGCTAGGATACAATTTTTTGACTTAAATAATTATAACAATAAAATGATGCTTCGTACAAACTTGGTGTTGTGTGTAACCTATGCCAAGTTGGTGTTACATATAGCGCAAGATAGGTTGGCTCAATGTGAATGGAATTTTTGATATAGTGTTTTAATATAAAAAAACTATTTTCAGAGTTACATGAAATGAAAAATACCAAAAAATGAAAATTTTTCAAAAAATATATTTTCCAAGATCTTGAAGTGTTACATATATTCCTATTTCATTTTAACAATAGAAAACATGATATTAAATCCATATTATTATATGGTGTTGAGTTTATTAATTTTTCCATTTCAAATACACTTACAAGAGTCTATAGATTCCAAAATGATCATTTAGGAACTCCCAAATTTTCACATGTATTTTACAATCACAATACCATAGTTTCTATGATATATACTTCATTATCTGTATGTATCACACCCACCATAATCATTACAATTCCCATAAAAATGGATTGAATGTAACTTAAATATCTATTAATATTACATGTTTTAGTAGATGAAATATAAACTATACAATATGGTACATGCTTTATCATAATCTATGGCTGGTCACCATTAATTATTTAATGATTCATAAAATACTATTTATTTTTTTATACTACTAAATAATCTTATCTATGTTATTCTAAACAAGTACAAATCATAGGTCATGTTTTATCTTTTTCATATTTCAATTCTTGATCAACAATTTACACTTATATAAAAAAGGGAGGTTCTTAAATTTTCCATATTTTTCTCTCCTTATGAGTTTACTCTTCTATATTTATCTTTTCACCATTATTTACATAGAGAGTGTTTTTCCCATTAATAATTTTATATTAACACCAATCCCATCATGTCACTTATATCCATGTTTTTATTTATTCCTATATCTTCTATAACTACTAAAATATTCATCCATACATTTTATAACATTATCAGATATCTTCCAACACAATTTTAGGACTTATGATTAGTAAAATTCTTCTGGAATAACAAATTCATTTAAATTATGGATCTACTTCTGAAACGTAACATCCTCCCCCTCAATAACTTCTACCCGTTATTACTAAGGAAAATTATTAGACAATAATTAGTAGATATCATATTCATGAACAACTTCTCAGTTTTTTATTTCCAAAATAGAAAACAATATCATCCACTTATATAATTACTATTTATGATTATATTTATTCAATGACCACTAGAAATATTATTTAATCTCCAAATACAAGTATTTCACTATTATATATTCAACAACATCATCAAAAAATTTCAAAACATCTAATACACAACCTATTATTTGAAACAATATCCCCCTTTTGTATTTTATCAATAATTTTACCATACATCCTACTCCACTATTTAAATACAGATTCTTAAAAAAAAATTATGGATTTATGGATAATTCTACTCATTTTTCCCTTTTTAATAAAATTAAAAGGGTTCATCTTTTTCAGATAAAAAATTTTCATTCTTCGTACCACTTTGGGTTTCTTCATATTTATATTAAAGATCAATCATCTTTTTTATCAGAGTTATATAGGGTTATCATATCACATCTAATCCATTTTCATCACAAACTACTTGCACCATATTTTCAATAACCACCAAAATGTTCATTTTAGAAAAATATGATTCTACCTAACTATTAATAACATGATATAAAGAGTTAATTCTACCAATTTCGTAGGAACTAATTTTCCATAACATTGTATAATGGTCACTTCAAAGATCATTAAAAATCTGTAACCTCTTTATAAAATAGTGTATCCTATTAGTTGATATCTATAATTGTTGACTTTTTAAACCTTTTTAATGTTTATAATAAATAAACATTTGGATATTCCAAAAAATTCAGCTTAATATACTAAAATCCTAGCTCTATATATAACCTCTAAACCATTAGTTCAGTTATAATCAACCTGTTGATAGAACCATTGAATATTTTAACCTTAATGGTACATCATTTTGAAAACATTATCAGATCAATCATATTATAGGGTGCAAACCACTTCCACTATCCAGCTATATATTACAAAATGATTTTTAGAAAATGAATTTACCACATAGTGGTTCGACACTTGATAAAATATTTAATTCTATTGATTATATTCTTTCTTTAGGAAATAATTGTTTAATTCATCAACTACAAACATTTATATTCTAATCAATTACTTACATAAACAATTCATATGGGGATTTTACATTCCATTATCAAATATTCTAATAATCTTAACAATACTAATAAAAATCATTAGTAGATAAAGAATAATGTACTATGTGTGTGAGTCATATTTCATGTAAAAAAATTGATAATTGTTTTTATAAAAAAATTAAATAAAAATATAAATCCATTATCATTTCATTCTCCGCAGGGATTATCCTTTTCTAGATTAAGAAAAATAGACATTAATTTCTCATCACAAACTCCCCCTGAATTCTTTTAGTTCTTGAATCAATGTATTAAGATAATTTTTAAAATGGGTAAACATAAGATGGTTTTAGAAAATTATTCCACATATCATTTGGTATCATAAAAATAATTATTAGGTACCATAATTGTTAGTAAATAAACAAATAAATAAGAATTTAATAAATACTAATACTTCTTTTTGCGATTTATTCTCCTCCATTTTGTAGTCTGAAACCACTTGAGATATTAACTAATATCACTGATTAAATACCAATGTTATCTTGACACCAAATTATAATAAATATCATATTTTAAAACCACCTTAAATTTATATTGGGATCCCCATCATTTAAACTTTTTCAACACATCATTCAACTCTAGATTAAACACAGATATCCAAATTAGTTACTCAACACCACTTGTTGAGTCAGATCATGTTCTTGATACTATTTTACTTTTTTTATAATTTATAACACTAATATTTAACTTAAATATTTTGTACTCAATTTATTTTATTTATATTCTTTTACTACATACACAGCCCATGGGTTGTATCACTACCTTAATCTTTTATCATTACAAATAATAGTTAAAAACATTTAACATAATGGGGAGGGGTACTTCATGATATCCTTAGGTTAAGGATTATGGTTTCTGTATATAAACTATCTATTTACATAAAAATTCCTTCAAAGAAATTATATTGGTTGTTTATGAAATACCACATTTATAAACATTATTATAGATGTTTCTTTTATCTTATCCTTTCATGGTTTTTGGTTTCAACTCCATTGCGAGATACACCCCCCTTGGGCAGGTTTCTTATTTTGATGAAGCATTATTGAATTATTCAATACGATACCCATAGCATAATAGATATCTTCCAAAAACCTAAACCTATTATCTTGTGGTGTTATTTATAAAACCCCTATGGCGTAACTCATATATATCTTATTTAATTTCCATGAGAGTCACCTCACACTGTTTCATCCTTGGTGGAATATTCTTCACATGTTTATCTATCTATATAATATTTGGATGAATTTCCATATATTCATTTTAGTTTTTCCATTACAAGAGGGGTTTTAGAGTAATGAAACAGTTTTAATGATCCCATTTGTTTCTCAATATTTTCATTATTATAATGTAATAAATATGTTTTACAACATAACATTTTTTATATGATTCCATTTCTCCTCTCATTTGTAAATGAAATGGAGGATCTTTATTATTACTATTTTATCTCATTTCCTAAATCCATTCCTTTCTATTTTTCCATGTATAACATAAAACAATATCTTCCATTAAAATAAATCCTCATGTAGTAATTTTTTATAGTTATGTTAATGAATAAAAATACCTTCCACCTTTGATCCATTGGGATTATAAGAAGACTATAATGATGTTCCCCAAATATTCAAAAATATTATCACAATGTTATTTTATTTTTTTTAGATACATTTATTCATGAATATAAAATAATATACCTTTTAATACTAATTAAAACTTTTTAATTTTACATACATTAATTATGGATTCTTCTAGAATAAGAGTCTTTATCTTATTTATTCCATTTTAGGATTCATTATTTAATTTAAGATCCTTAGTATTCTCATATTTTTCATTCAATTAGATATCTATCACATTAAACATTTATCCAGCCAAATTTATATATTTTATCCTCTCTTAAAGTTATGTTTACAATGTGATAATACTTATTATTAGCTCTTTCTCCATGGTATTCTATTTTATTATCTCTCATTAATGTTTCTCAAGTAGATCACCCTTCTCCATCATCTTTTCACTCATATTAATTATTTATACATTCAAGAACACATATAATCTCTAAAATCTTTTTATTTCTCATGGATAAATATTATATGTATATATATTCCACATGATGAATAATTTCTTGATATTCCACCTTCTCATGTAGGGATTGGATTTATCTTAATTAATACAAGAGATACCTCAAGAGTAGTAATTTGAAGTTTTTTCCATGTCGTCATTGGAATAAATACTTATACCATACTCTAGGGTAATATATAAATTTATATATTTCAATAGATATCCAAAAAAATTTTAGTTTTAAATTTAAAAATAGAGTATGATTTTCTACTTCAATTAGACAGTTTGACATCCGGAGAGTCTTATTCATAATATTTTACTTCTATATTTTTGAAATCAGGTATTCTTAACCATAATTGTTTAAGATTTTCTCAATATGGATATTTTTTTGTTCATATTTGATGTTAGATCAATGTACTCTTTTTTCTCAAATTGGTATTTAATATATCATCTCAAAAAATATATAAATATAAATAAAACTAGTAAAATAATAATTTTTCTTCAATAAATCATTGTATATACCATGATAAAATATCTTTTAGGTCACCATATTATGTATTTTTTAACAATCCCTCTTAGACTAATATATCATTTTATATATTCTAGTATCTCTTCCAAATAGGCCTATAGAAACACATATAATTATCTTCTCCATCTATAAATTTTTTTTACCACAAAAAAACTAGATTTTTCATTATAGAATCAATATGTTCAAAAAAATAAAAAATAAAATTTAGAGATTGAAACTAATGTAAAACAGTCTTATATTTAATATTTCTTGTTAGGACCTGGTTCATCTTACGTACCCTAGGTAAGGGGGATGAATCATTGTTCACATGGGTTAGATTTTTTTTTTATTTTAATCCCTTGGGTTATACAAATATATTCCCCACCATGAATGGAACATGTTTTGTCTCCCATACTCTCACACCAATCACACAGTATAATAAAAAATGTTTATAAATGTAAATCATTCATAAGACATTGAGATTTTACTTATTTCACCAAAAAGGGAAAATATAAGGAGCATACAAAAATGTTGTGTCAATGTACCATAGGATAATAGTAATCCCAAAAGTTGTTAGAAAATTTTCTATAAATAAAAAATATCAATCCAAATTTCATTCATTTTTATTTTAATATATGCACTAATTTTGGGATGTCTTCATTAGTTTATAGACATGAGGGAATCTTAAATAGTTTATATAAAAAAATAATCCTAAAACATATTATTAATGAATCATATGATTAATGAAAAATTATATTTGACATTAATAAGTGGATAACACTAATTTTGTTGGTAAATTATATAAAATAATAACAGTAGTTAATATTTGAAAATGTCAGCTTCTAATAAAAACGTTTTTTCATTATATTTAATGATTTTATTAAAAAATATAATTTCTAAATTTTATAATTTTTATTTGAAAATATAGAAATAATTTTTGGATTTATAATAAAAATATTTTTTATTGTTTTTTTCAAGAAATATTATTTTTTTATGAAAATTATGAGTTTCAAAATTATTATATTCCTTTTGAATTTATCATTATATAATAATTACCTATAATATTATAAAACCTTTTAGGTGATCAAATATTAATTTTTTGAAGAAATGTTTTCACTTGAAAATATTCTTTGACCTTATAAATCATATTCCAACAATTTTTTAGCTAAATTAGATGTTCGTTTAATAAATACTATTTTTAGTATTTCATTTGAATAAAGTATTTTCAAGGAGATATTTAGTTTTTTCAAGAAAATAAATCATCATAATAATTTTTTATAATTAACCAATTTATGTCACTTGAATTGAAAATTTTAACAACTATGTTTTATATAAAAAAATTACGACTAAAATGGTTCGGTTTCTAAAACACTATTTTTATGATTTTTGTAAAAATAATAAAATTAACTATTAAAACCATTATATATTTTCTTTGATATAATTATATAAAAATTCAAAATAAAAGGGTTCAATTTAGGTAAAAATATCAATATTTATTTTCCCACTAATAATAATTACCAAGGTTAAAAATTAATTTCCAAGCTAAAAGTAAATTGGTGAACAAGTTAAAAAATTAAAATAAACACCCATAAAACAATAAAATATGTCTCTTGGATTATTTCATTAGGTGAGTTTCGACCCAAACATTATTTTAACTATTCTTTTTTCTATTTTTGAGTCATTGACCTCAGAATAGTAACATCACAATATTGAAAATCTCATAGGTTCTTCCAAAAGCTCCCTTCTCTACACATATAAAACAGTAACACTCCCTAAAATTCAGGACTCAAATATTAATATAATATATCATTTTAAATTATCAAAATATATCCTATTAAATCTGTATCACAATTTAAATGTATTTTTGTGACCATTAGATATAATAATTCCTTCATTTTTTGGATAATTAAAATTAAAATTCAATTACCTGGCCCATGTTTTATCAACTGCCTCAACTTTCTTATTAATTATCTTCATTAAAATTTATTATTTATGTACTTATATTATGATATTAGTATAATTTATATACTTTAATTTTAATATATTAATTATATTACAATTTTCTATTCATTTATCAAATCCATAATGAAAATCAATGCAACGTCAATCATTTGTCTGTATGAATTGCTACCTGTAAAACATGTCGAATTTAATTTTTCATCACCACCTCTCAAGGAAGGAATAAATAATGTATTTTATAAGTAAATTTATTTTATATAATATAATTTTGATTAATAATTCTCATATTTTCTTACACCATCATTTCATCGATTCACTAAGAAACATGATCATTAATTCTGTGTATGTGTAGATTACTACCTCCACGTGTGATGAATTTCATTTTTCACCACCATGAAACATTTGTGGCTTTAAAAATGATTTTAATGGTTATATTTTATATATAATTAATGTTTATATTTTTTTACTGTTAATATTAAAATTATATAATTGAAAAATTTTATTCATTCAAACGTAATTACACCATCTTCTTTTGGTATAATTTAAAACCTATATGAATGATGTGTGAATGGTTATTTAATTACTGAATATGAAATTTAATATAATTTTTATAAAATATTATAATTATTTATTCAATATATTTTAATTAATATTTAATGCTAATAATATTATATATACATGTTATCCATATTTCATCTTTGTTTGTTATATACTTTCAAAAAAAGCATAACACTGATTTCATCTTTGTGAGTAATAATTAAAACTATCAGGTAATTTAAGTGAAATATTATTAAAAAACAAATTAGTGTCTTGGATAAACTAAAAATTATGAAATTGAAACCAATTATTGAGATTTGATCATGTCTTCAAGAGTTTTTTACAAAACAAAAAACTGAAAGCTATAACACCCAATAAAAAAACAACTAGTTTTCATATTTCTAAGATATGGTTATAAAATAATTATGAATATAATATAAATTTATATTATCTTTATATGATATGTTATTAATATTATTATGTTTATTAGGTATGTGGTTAGATAATGATTGAGTAAACAAGAACAAAATGTAAGGGGTTTTGTTACAAAATCCTCTCTTTGTGACATGTTTTGTATCATAAACCTAATTTAAATTATGTAGTTTATATAATACCTATATGACATATAAGATCTTGAATTATCTATAAATCATGTTAATTTATTTTTAATTACAATAACTCTCTTTCAATGGGTGTTTATTAAAACATTAATCAAGACATAAGAGTTCTCTTTTCCTTGATTCATATTCTTTGAGACATGTTGCATATAATGCACAATCATTCTGTCATTTTATTTTCTAATGATTTAATATCCCATTATTTTTTAAACATTATTTATATTTAATTAATTATATAAAATAAAGTGACTGTATTTATATTATTTAAATATATTTTGACAAATGTGTTACCCTAATCGTAAGAGATTTTTGTAACTCAATTTTCATTCATTATGTTATGATCATCCACATAAACCTATTTTATATATGTTGGGTGCATTATAACCATTGATTTTTTATATTATATTATATCATTGTATTCATTTATACCACATAAACTCATTTTAAAATTTTTCGTACCTCATATATTATGTTTCCTAGAAGGGATTTTGATAACTAAAATTTAATACAAAATTGAGTTTTGATACTCATCATACAAAGTTAATTATAAATAAAGGTATATTAAAAAGAACAAAAAAGGGGTTATTCCTTTATAATTCAAATGTTTTTTATTCATATAATAATTTATCACCAATAAACATGATTATATTTTAAATATTTTTTTCATATTATTATTGAATGTATAGGTATTCGAAGGATTTCAAGTATCCATTTGAAAAGTTACCATTTAAAGTGGAATATAATTTTTTATTTTAGGTGAATGTTAATGATTTTTTATTAGAGATCATTTAATATTTAACTTCCCTTTTCCTTATAATTTTCATAAGGTTTTACCTTAATG
Source organism: Viscum album (assembly GCA_963277665.1). NCBI lineage: Eukaryota > Viridiplantae > Streptophyta > Magnoliopsida > Santalales > Viscaceae > Viscum > Viscum album. Next base: position 1,144,162,965 of record OY728121.1, on the reverse strand, counting down.
GGGTTTATTTATAATGATTTATCTTCTAATAAATATATTTCGGGGGATTGAACTCATGGAATCAAACAATTCAATTATTCACCCTTTATTTTTGTGATACTATTAAAATAATTATTTTACAAATGTGTTATTAATTTATGTCAACACCCTTATATGATACCTTTTTCATACTAGGGTTTTGTTCTTCGGAAACCATCCACCTTATTTTTTAGGAAAACTAACAATCTTGTTATTCCATTATGGAATTAGCCATATAAAAATTTCTCTATATAGTATGAATATCAAATTTCTCATAATTAAGATTGGATAATTTTAACCTATAAATATTTTTATTCTATCAACATGTAGAAATATATTGGCATAAAAATATATTTTTATTCAAATATAGATGTTTATTAGAAAGTTTACTACTAATTGTTTGACCATCCAATTGTCTTATCAAGATGGGTTATGATAATGCTATACATTTTAATGGAATGGGGAAAATTATTGAAATTATTGGTGAATGTTGAGTGCTAAATTAGGTTGATCATGTATTGATAATTTTTATTCTTCGTGATAGGGACAATTTTCTTTATTCATCCAATGGTTCTTTAGGAATTCCAATGAAATGTATTGTTGACTCTTATAGTGAATGCATTGGACTGAATCATGTGAAGGGTGGGTCCATAATTATATATCCCCTTAATTTATTAACATGTATTATGAGACAGAAAAAGTTTGGTATTTGGTGTATGCTAACTTTATTTAGTAATATTTATTGACTCAATCTTATGAACACACAATTTTCTTGTAATAAGGCCATATAAGCAGGTTTTTGATATCCATCATTATTTTATTATATAAGTATGAGAACTATAATATTGATATCCATTTTTTCCTTATTTCCATGGATATGTATTTATCACAGTTTCATTTTATTATAGCTTCTTGAGGATTATTTATTCCTAAAATAATATTTATGACATGGTTATTCCATGATTACCATAATTTTATGTCTTCTATTACTAAGGACTTGACATAAACCCTTATTATATTTCTATTTCCCCTTGTTACAAAAAAAATATTTCACATGATATAGTTAACTAGATATCTTTTCAAGAGATTTTATGGAAGATATTGAACAATTATTATTTATTAATTAATATCTTATAAAGTATAAAAAATATCTACTAACAGATTAAGGTTTCAGATTTTTTAGTTTATGTTTTACCTAATTTTCCATGATCTAAACCCAATTCTCAAAGATATTTATTTAATGAGATATTTTATTTATGTCTTGAAATTAAGGGATATTTATATTAGGGAATTTATAGTTGGTATCAAAACCTGTATATAAAAAATGTGTCTATAAGAACTAGACATAGAATAATGGGTTTGAGGTGTCACAGTTGGTATGTTAGAGGGGTTTATATAACATTGGATATTGTGATGTTTTTTGAGGATAATATAAGGGATAATAAGTTGGGATTGATCATAATTTTGATGTTATTGATAAACCCTTATGATCATATATGATTTAATATTATTAAAATAATTTACATTTTATCTATGTATCAATATAATAGAACATTTGTAAAAACATTATCGAAAATTCTAAGAGAGAATTATAAGTATTGGATCACATCCAAAATTTTTCATAAAGTAAAAATTTTGTTTTAATCCTAGAGATTAAATTCATTTTTAGATTCTAAAAGTGTATTCATTATCTAGAATAGATATTCCTAGGGTTAATACTATCAAAATTTTATATTGGGTATTAACTCAATTGTCACCTCGTGCATGAAAAACATGCCTAATTTCACACCTATTTTGACACTCCCATGTGAGTTTATTTGGTTGATCACATTCTCATTATGAAACATTATGATTGATTTATGTATGATTTCAAATAATTATGTTAGATAAAAAAATAGAAAAAATTACAATTTATAACCATGGATTGAACAAATAGAGTCATAGGTAGAATTTAAAGTATCATATGTTAAATAAATTATGTTATAAGGGAATAATGATTTGGAATGATGTTTTTATATGTATATTTTGGGTATTATCATAACCAATTTGGTTTTACTATTTTTCTTAAACATGATACTTACGATGAAGTTGATAATGGTATGTATTTAAAAACTGCCATTTTTATAACTGAATTGGGGAGGACATATAGAGGTTAATAAGTTAAGTATACTTATATTATGATGGAAAAGGAGAATTTTTGGGTCTTACCAAAATATACTGAGATTGATATTTTCTTGAAACTCATATTTATTATCATTAGAGAGTTATATTTATTTAATACATTATCATATTTACTAATAGTTATGAGTATTGTGTTAAATATCTAAAAATAATTCTTAAGTAGTTTTACTTTAAAGGTATGGAAACATATGTTAAATTATATTAATTACCATGAAAATTAATTTTACAAGAATGTTATATTTTGTCAATAAATATTAGAGAACTCATGATTTAGGTATCAACAACTCATAAGTTTAACAAACACATGATATTTAGATGATAAATGTTGGTTTGATTTTCATGATGTATTTTAGATAGTATTGGTAACCTTGGGACTGATAATTTATTCATGATATTTTTCAAATAAGTTCATACATTTTTTTGGATTATTATATATATTGACTACTTTGTGACCTTTTGAATTAGTGGTTAATATCATTTGAGGGTTAAATATATAATTAATTATCTATGGAACATATAAATTTGATTTGGTTCATTGAATTGAATATTCAGATGGTTTTTGTAAAGGTATATTATGGAGAATATATGATTATGAAGTATAAATACATGGATATATGACATTGTTATTGGATTAATTTTATTTTAGGAATGAAAAGTAACTTAATCTAGTCAAATAGTGTATGTTAGATGTCATATTATTTTCTATATTCAGAATGACTAATATATTAAGAATACTATCACCTAATTTCATCAAAGAGTAATAATTAAAATTACAAGGATGTAATTTATTTTATAGGGGGAATGTAAAATCATGAAATCTTAATATATAATTACTTATTATTACTCAATGTTTTTGATAGAGTTCACCACACACAACACCAAAAATAAAATAATCCATGATATATTTTAATAGAATATAAATATTAAAGTATGACCACTAAAACCTATCTATTTAATTATCGACAATGAATTTGAGTAAACACATTATGATAAATAAATAAATAAATATATATAAATAAAATAATTTATACAATTAATATAAATGATATTTAATTAGTTTACTTAAAATTTATAATAAGATCATTTATCATTTATAAAATTATTTTCCAAAAAAATCTCCTTCTATGTGGCATAAATTTCTATTTCAAGATACAAATGATTAATAATAAATCATGTTTGACATTAATTATTTGTTTAAACCATTTTAGTTGAAAAATGATATGAAATAATAATAAGGAATGTTTATATGGTAAAATGTCATTTTACATTAAATGGGTTATCACTAAATTTTATGATTTTATTCAAAAATTGAATGTACATATTTTATAGTTAGAATTTGAAAATATGAATATAGTTTTTTATTTATTGTAACAATAGTATCTTAAGATGAAATCTTATGTTTTTTTTCCAGAAATACAGTTTTTTTAGTTGAGAATTTTGATTTTCATGAAACTTTTAATTTTTACAATGTTATCATTATATATTAATGATATGAAATAATTGAAACATTTTTGGAGTCAAATATAAATCTTTGGAATAAATTTTTTAATTTAAAATATTCTTACAGATTATAACTCCTATATAAAACATTTTTCTAAAAAAATTAAAAAGGTTGTTTAATGGAAACTATTTTCAATATTTTCTTTCAATCAACTATTTTAAAGGTGAGATTCAGTTTTGGATAGCCATGAAAGCCTCATATGTTTTATTTTTTATATGATACCTAAATCTATGTATTTTTAATTAAAATTTTTGATAACTATTTCTTACACGTAAAATGTAATCTTAAAAAAACTTTTCTAAAAAAACTATTTTTATGCCTTATGTTTGTTAATCACAACATTAACCTTTCAAACCCTTAGAAATTTAATTTGATCAAATTCATTTAAAAATTTAATGTGATTAAATTAAATAAAAAAATTAATTCATAAGGTTCAATTTAACTAAAATTATCCACATTAATTTTTTCCTTCAATATTAATTACAATGGTTATAAATTAATGGATAAGGTAAAATTAAATTGATTAAGAAGTTTAAAAGTTAAAATAAAAATACATAAAAAACTCAATGTTGTCTCCTAATATAGTGGTTCATGTGATTTTAGAACCAAATACACTTTACGTTATACTTTTTTTCTATTTGTATTCATTGAAATTGTAATAGTATCATCACATTATATAAAATGATAAAGGTTCTTCTAAACATCCCATTCTCCTCACTTTTAAAATGGTAACACTCCATTCACATGAAGACTCACGTATTCATCAAATATATTTTTGGAAATATGAAAATTTTATCCTATTTGAAACCTATCCCAACTTCAAAATATTATGTTTACCATTATTTAGTACAGGTCTTTTATTTAGAAGAACAATTCATTCTCCTGATATGAGTATTATCAACTACATATATTTTCTTCTTAATTATCCATATTAAAATTTATTTTAGACATACAAATATAATAATAATAATATCATTTTAATACTTTAATTTTACTATATTATGAGTATTATCATTTTCTATTCATATATTCTATTCATTAGAAGAAGAAAAATAACATTAATCGTGCATGTTTGTGGACTACAACCTCCACAAAATGACACATTAATATTCTCATCACCACTTCTCAAGGATGGTATAAAGGATGGATTTGATGAATAATTTTTTATATAATATAATTATGATTATGAATTTTAAAATTATCATATACCATTATTCCTTCCATACATTGACAAATGGGATCATTAATTGCGTGTATGTGTGAACGTCTACATCCACAAGTATTGAATTTCATTTGTTATCACCACCCAACATAGACAGTTTAATGAATTATTTCAATGAATATATAAAATATATATTAAATGTTTAAGTTCCTATAAATGTTATATTGCTATTATATAATAACATATTATTATTCATTAAAATGTTATAACATTCACTTTATTTGGTAGGATTTACTGCATATATGAATAGTATTATAATATTTTGGTAACGAATTATTAAGAAATATAATATATCGGTATGAACATAAAATATTAATTTATTCAATTTTATGTTTACTTTGTAATGGAAATATTAATATCTATAGATGTTATTAATGTATCATCTTCTTTCATAAAAAACTATTGGAACAAGATTTTCATTGATTTCATCTTCACGAGTCATAATTAAAACTCTCCTATAATTAAATTGGAAAATTATATACCTTTATGGAATTAAATTAAATTAAATAATATATAAAATTTTAACATTGGTGAGAATAAATCCAATCTTTAGGAGACTTCTACGAAAAAAAAATTGAATGATCTATAAACCATTAATGAAAATATATTATAATAATTTAATATATTTGTAGTAAATTGTTATAAAAAATTATAAAAGGGGTAGAACATTTATTTAATTATTATGAGATAAGTGATTAAGATTTTTATTTTCATTATGTAGGAGGACAAAGCATGATCGAGTATATTGGAATATAATGTCTGGGTTTTCATCTCAAATTATTCTCTTTGAGACATGTTCTCTATTATGAACCTAATTTCATTTATGTGAAACATAGACTAAATATCGAATATATAAAGCCATGAATTATCTTTTAATCATTCTATTGTATTTTCTATTACATGACCTATTTTTAAGGGTCTTTCATTGAATCGTTACTCAAGCCATAAGAGTTTTCTTTGTCCCGATTCGGATTTATTATGGCATGTTACTTGTTATAAACCATGTATCACCAGTATTGTATTATTCTTATTTTCTATACCTATAATGTTCAATATATTATTTCAATATAATTCATGTAAAAAATTATTGAAAAAATTTCTTTTCTTCAAATGTATTTTTACTCAAACCCTAGTCATACAACTTTTTTCTAACTCAATATCAATTTATTGATTTATTATTTTCCACTTTAACTTATTTATTTTACGTTGGATAAATTATTTAATTTTATTTTATAATGTGTTATTCTACCTTTGTATAAATTTTTACCACATAAAACCACTTTAAACAGTTCCATGATTCATTATGTATATACCCCATAAGGGATATTAATAATTTAATACTATATTCATTGAGTTATAATGTTTCATTATGAGCATTGGTTCTCCATTGTAGGTTTCTTAAATCATAGTATTTTATTACATGGTATTTTATTATACAATTTAGAAAATTAGTTTTTTAATATAAATTAATTTTTTTATACTCTTCATACAATGTTAGTCTTAAACAATGGTATTTTGAAAATAATAAAATGAGTATTTTCTATTCACTATCACATTTGTTTGTCTTCATAACATAAATTGTATAAGTTATAAATTAAATATATTCTAGGAACCATTATAGAATATTATTATTATAAAATGTAAATGTTTTCAAAGTATTCCAAATAACCTTTTCAAAACATACCTTTGAAAGATACATGCAATTTTTTATTTTATTCCAATGTCAAAAATGGTTTCTAAAAGATCTTTTATGTTTTAACTTCCATTTCCCTTATCATTGTTAAATTTATTTAATCTAATTGGATTTATGTTTCATAATTTTACCATTAATATATATATATATATATATATATTAGTGGACTGAACTAAAGCTATAAATAAATTTGATTCATGGACCATTTTTTTGTGATACTGTTAATAAAATTCTTTTATAGGGGTGTTTTTCGTTGATGTCAATACCCTTATAAGATTAGTTTTTTGAATCGTGGTTATATTATTTTGGAACTATCCAAAATCATTCAATGGATGGAATATGATCATATTATTATAGTATTGACTTAGTATTATACCTATTACTCCATACAGTGTGAACATCACATCTTACATAATTCATACTGCATGTTGTTCACCTAAAGAGAATGTCATTATATTAGAATGAGTAAATGTTTTGGGGTACCATATATTGTTATTCAAATATAGAAGATTTTGGGGATGTTTACTATGTATTGTTTTAATATCAACCATATTTATTAGGATGTTTTATTATCAAGTTATTCCTTTTTTGGACAAGGGGGAAGTACTAATTATTTTTAATTTTATTGACCACTAAAACATGTTCATCTTGCATTAACTTTTTTATTCTTAATTATATGGATTTTCATATTTTTATTAGTCAATGGTTCTTTAATGAATGTTATAAAAGGTATTCGTGAGTATTATGGTGAATAAATTAGAATTAATTATGTAATTTGTGGGGAAAATAATTTTATATCCATTAGATGTTTCGATAAGTTTCATGAGAAAAATCATTTTTTGGTATTTGGTGCATCCCTACCATATTCAGTAATATTTTATGAATGTAGTATTGTTGACATGTAAAGGGATATAGCACAAATCCATAAGAGTATTTATAATGTTTCATATTCTATATTCCATTATAATTTAATCATTATTATTGATATCAATATTTTTATTTATTTTCATGTATATAGAATTATCTCAGTATCATCTGGTTAGGGATACTTATTGTTTACTAATTTATACCGTAATATTTTTCCATGTTAATTCCATGATTATTTTTGTTGTATTTTTTTCTATTAATATGTGCTTGAGAACACTCATTATTATGTTTCTGTTTCCCCAGGTTGGGACAAATTTTATTAAAATTTTTCAGAATAATAATATAGGTTTTTTGATGCTTTGTGGGAAATGTTTAATATTTAATATAGATTATGTAGTCTCATATAAACTAGGGAAAAAAATTCCATTACAAAATAAATAAATAGGTTTTGTAAATTTATGTTTTATCCTAATTCTTTATTACTCTAAACCAAAAATGTATCGTCAATGTCTTTAATGGAATAATTTTTTATGTCTTATAATTAGGGGGTGGTTATGTTAGGGAATATATAGCTAGTATTGAAGATAGTGTGTAAAGTATGTGTCTATTAGAACCAGATTCATGGTTGTGGATTCAAGGAATCAAAAACTACCAGATATGAGGGTTTATTCTATGTTTTCCACTATATCACAACAACAAAACATATTCCCCAAATGGAGATAATTCAGAATTATAATTATCATGTTGCACTTCGTATTCTTATATTGATAAATATAATAGGGGCCCTCTATCTTCTTCCCTAAATCCTTCTCGCTTGAACTAAAAAGATCTCTCAATACATTACTTTATGGATATTATTCTTCCTCTATACTAGATTTAACAATATTTCTCAATCAGTTCCAGAACTACAAGATTTTTTTGTATATTTCTTTGCATCCAACCATATGATGTAAAGGTTAAAATTAATTCACTAACTTCCGAATCTCCATGATCATGCTAAGTTCACCACACCATTATCATGTTCGAGAACATGCATTAAAATATGAATCATACTCTAGAAATTTTGATCCAAAATATTTATTTCAAATTCCATAAAAACTACCAAATAAATAATTTTATGTTCTCCACTAAGGTTTATCATCCACCACTTCATGACATTATCCTTTCTCACCCAGGCCATAACATATTATAATTCTTCACAGTGTGGTGATGAACTAAATTATAAATCGAAAATTTATAATAAACATATTTCATTTAAAACATCAAATATCCTAGAATGAAACATACAATTCATCCAAATTATAAAACTTTAGTTTCATTAATGTTACTATATGGAATTTCATCTTCTTAGAACATCTATTTTGGGATCTTCATTACAATATCCATGTAAGTTTAATCATGTTAACATATTATATCTCTTCTTTAATAAAGAAACCCATCAAAACATATTTATCTAAACATTTATTTGTGTTTTTTTTTTCAACTCTAGATTACCCAATACTCAAAGGAACTTTTTCCAAAACTTGGATATTAAACAGTATCCAATTCTAAAAGCACTTACCTAATTCCTTTACAACATCCAAAAAACCTATTATGGGCCTCCCCATTTTACATGTGGATTTTATAATCCCATTAAAGTCCCCAATATGGAATTTCACCATCATCTCTATGTTTTATATCAAATATTATATTTACAACACCCAATGAAAATTTTTCCATTCGGTTTCATCATCTATAGGTCTTCCAGGGTTTATTGGATGAAATATCACTCATACCCTATAATACACCATGCATCGTAATTAGTGACTGGTCACAATGAATCATATTTTATGATTTATAAAACATTACGTATTTCCTAATCCTTCTAGTCAATCTTATATAATATGTTTTAAAACGTGACACATCTTGTGGAATATTTTCCATTTTTTGTATTTCACTTCCCTTTCTAGAATTCAATCTTACATAAAGAGGGAAGGTTATTATCTTTTCAAAATATTACTATTATTTTAAAGTTACTCTTCTATTTTGGTCAGGTGACATTTAATTACAAATGGATTCTTCCCTTTTCAAATTTTTAATAAACATAAATCATATCATGTCACCTCTATTCTTGCGGATGTTTATTCCTATAACTTCCAAGAAAATTTTTCAACATTATAATATCATTTTAAAAAAATATTCTACTCAAATTGAAATAAAACATAATGAGTTTTTATTCAACCATTTCTGGAAGAGCCAATGCATTCAAATTTTGAAACACCTTCTCAATATAACTATCATACTTTAGGGTCCCTAATAGTTTCAAATATATATAATATGGGGTATATGGAATGATGAGAAGTTAAATGGATGTCTTGGTGCCAAAATTAATCCACCTACATTCCCACATGTGCAGGAGGTAGATTCAGCTAGTAAGGAGGTGTCATGTGGCATCCCCTCTAACTTGATCTATGTATTTGGACAGTATTGTACTATTATATTGGTTTGGATGAGTAATGAAAATTTAATAATGGATCTGATGACCTTAGTGCCCTATCTCATCTTAAGTCAAGACAACATCAATATGGTTAATGTTAACACACATGATAATCCCTACTCATAACAATTGAATGGTTCATATCAAAGGATCCCAAGTTCCTACTTGGATGATGTGGCCACATGGGGGTTCATTTGATCATTTTAATGAGATGTCCACAGGAAATTAATGTCAATTAAACAAATATGTTAGTATACCCCCAACAAGTTGAATCCCATTCCATCTAATTAAATTTTCAAATGGACTCTTGTGGCCCAACCACTATGTATAGGTCAAGCACACACTATGAAAGACCAGAGAGTATATGAATAGATCTCAAATACCAGGGAGTAGGTTGAAAATTGAATAACTCGCGAATTCCTTCCACTACACCATAGATCATCCACTACATCCAAAAAATTAATCCTTTATATTGATTGTAATAACTTTCATATAACATCAAAAATAACATTATATCATCTTAAGGATCATGATTAGATAAAGATTTTCTCATTTACTATTCGTGAAGGCCTTAAAACTAAAGATATAATGGTAAAATTCATGAAAACTATCTCTATGATAGCTTATAAATCATTCATAGGATGATTCTCAAACCAACATCATTATATTTTTTTATCAACACCCACAGAGGTGTATATGGTTTTATTGAAAAATCTATCATAATTTTAGTGATACCAATTAAATGGATTCACCTAAAATATGTTTTTGAAGATATCACTAAAAATACAATGAAAAATTTAAAAAATATCTATGTCTATATAAACTTTTAGAGACATTGAAAAAAATATTTCATGTCTATTTTTGTAATTTTATCTTAGGGCCTCTGAAATCTGGAGAGAAATTTTTGAGAGTTAATCTTCTATCTAGATATATCAAAATTTATTAGTTATATTTTTACCTAGAAATATGTATTATTCTTTTTTTTGATTTCCTAAATCACATTCCAAAATTTATCAATTGTAATCATTTACTAAGAATAAGAAAAAGAATATAGAGAGTTATAAGATAAAATTGAATAAATGAATATGAAATTACAATGAATTAAACTCTTTTATTAGAACATATCATGATATTCAATCAATTTACCTTCAACGGGTATCCTTCACTCTATAGGTATTAGGGAATTATAGATTATGGAAAGAATGTTTCTATAGAAGTAAATGTATAGTTCAATAGTTATTGAATTAGATTATTCAAGGATTATTTTTAGTATTATTATTATTATTATTATTCCACCATGATATAGATGTGTTAGGATGATTTAGAGGGTAAACCGTTTTTTTCATTAGTAGTATCTAAAATATGATAGGATATTAGTGTGCCCAAAGTTTCTAACAATAATTTTTGGGGTGTTCCTCTTATAAATGAGATAGTGTTCCTACCACTTGAGGTGTGGGACCTTGGTTTTGAGGAATGTGATTTCTTATAGGGTGTACATCTTTTTATACTTATGAAGGATTCTTAGTACTATCAATAGGATCCCACATTATCAGAAATTGTTACTAGTATTTTATCAGATTTATAAATAAATCACAAAATATATGTAGATCTAATATGTGTAATGAGATGCTCAAATACAAGAGGGGGTCAATTTTATACTTTAAAAATTCCTTTGGAACCTTTAAAGTTGATATAAAACTTTCTTAAGGAAAGTTTCTTAACCTTATTGAAATCTGTTTCTTAAGGTTATCTTTTAACTTTAATAAAACTCAGTTTAACAAAGTTAAACACATATTCACAAAACCCTATAATAAAAACTATTCTTAAACTTTACAACCTTAAGATAAAAACATGTAAAATATTTTCTTAACAGAAATATTCTACCTTAAAGTGTATAAAATATTTAATACAATCAGAGTAAAGGAATTAGAAAGTATAAGAAAGTTATAATTTCTAAATTTAACAATGTTAAGATTATAGTGGAATAAAAACAACTTGAAATATAAAACAAGTAAAAAAAATGAATTAACTGTATGTATAGTGTAATGAGAACTCTGTAAGTATAAAGAAATGACAAATTCGAAACTAAAAAAAAACAGAACTTAAGAAAATGTGTTTATGATTTTCAAAACATAAAACCATAAGGAATGGAGATGTCATAAGATAACCTTATTGAATCAAAAATCTAGTCCTTTTTTGAAGTCACAAACAACTTTTATAATTAAGAATATGTTGAATTATATGAATAAGTATAAAAAACGTATCTCCACTTTGAATAAGATTTAGGATGAATACGACTAACACCCCCTTAGGTTATGTTTCACAAGGATCATATTCTTGATCTTTAGTATCTGGTTTTATTTATTAAGGAAATATATCCCCCTTAGATGGACATTTATTCTTAAAAGAAAACTACCCCTTACTTAGAAATTATCCTTTCTTACCATACCCCCCCTTAACAGATTCTCCTCTTTTGGAGTCTTTATTAAATTCTTCCTTCAAACTAATTCTCCCCCTTTGTGATTTTCAATAAGTAATGGAGAAGTATAAGATGTACCTATATAGTTAAGAGAGAATACATTCAAAAAAAAAAAATAAATACATGAAATATAATTATTAAAAAAATAGAAATAAGGTTTTAGATTAAAACAAAACATCTAAATGTAAAGAAAATCATCCATCCTTCTTCTGTTCAGACATCATTTTCTTTATCAAGGATTTAAGTTTCTTAACTTCCTTATGATCTTCTTGAATCTTATTAAACAAGATCTCATGATCCTAGTTCTTATTTTCTAAGGACATGATCCTTTCTTCTAGAGCTTTGATTCTATCATCTTGATTCTTGATAAACTCTTCTTGAGTGAAAACCTTTGTCACTAACTCGGCTCTAACATCCTTATCACTACTTATAGACCAGGAAATGGATTTGAGTTGACTAGGTTTCTGAGAGATTATTGCTTTGACCTTATTGATCTCACTTTCACAAGTATTGAAAGCTCCATTTTTTGAATCCATAAAGTCACTAAACTACCTAAGTTCTTCATTAATGGTTTTGGTGATGTTAAAGACTTTCTTACAAGTCACCTTCTGATATTTGTAATCAATAAAAATATTACTTAAGTCTTATTCTTGCTTGACCACCATTTATATATGTATATTGGTCAATTATGTCTTTTTATTCAGGGTTTATTGCATCAATTGACTCTGGGAATCTATATTTTCAAGAACCGTAATGATGTTGACCAACATTCTTAAAGATAGCTTGGCAAAGTCATGTTCAATAGATGATGATGTTTTGGAGTTTGAAATATCTTTTCGTTTACCAACTACTCTTGGAGTTCAGGAAGAAAGTTTCTCTATTCTATTAGAATGATTCTGAGGCGTTTCCTTATCAGATGAGGCAACCAAAATATTATACTCTTTTTTAAGATTTTGAACTGGGGATTGTTCATCAGATACTTGGATAACATTAATATCTTCATGTTCATATTCTTCCCCTTAAAAATCATGATGTTGAGATCCTTCTTATCTTTCTTCTTGCTAAATTTATTCCTCTTCACCACCTTTTTTGTCAACAACTTCTTTCTCTTCTTATTCCACTTCAACTTCAATATGTTCTTTATCTTCAAATTCAACTTCTTCGTCAACTTCTTCTTCAACTTCTTCTTCAACTTGTTCTTCAGAATTAGATTTAGAGACGGAACTTGAAGGATTTCCAACATAATATTCCACTTATATTAAAACATAATAATTGTATTCTTGAATAATTTGATCTTATATTTCTTGAACAGGTTTTGATAAATATAGAACATTCTTGGATTTCTAGATTTTTGGAGTGACAGTCAGTTTCATACGAACAACTTGTGGTTCAGGTACTTCTTGAGATTTATTTTCTATAGTTTTTAGTAATGACTGACACACTTAGGCTTCCAAGGATTTATTATTTAGAATTTTCTCCTTCTTTTATTTCTCAATATTTTTAGCTTGCATAATTTTTAAGGCCTTAGGCTCTGCAAGGTTTAATCCAAAGGAAGGACCTCCTTCCTTTCTGGTAGCTTCCAATTCTCTCCCTTTGCAACTGTTGAATTGGAATACACTTTCAATTTATTTGAAAGAGGTGGTCCAAATACTAGGACCTCAGGAACTGGTACTGGAAATATTGGTTCTTCATGTTTCCTTTTCTTGAGTACTGATTTTGATGATTCTGGAACATCACCTTTGTTCTGGAAAACCATTTCTTCAAAAATTTTGGATTCCGGTAAAAACTCTACCTTCATCCTCCTTAGAAAGTCTTCACTGAGCAACAAAATCATAAAAGGATTTGAGACTGATCGGCATGGGACATTGAGCTCTTAAAGGCACATAACAATTATCCTATATATAGTTTTTAGATACATAATAATCTGAGATCTGATGGTTCCACCTTTTATTTCCTGAATGGTGAGAAAGATGTACTTAACCAAGTTGATCTTTCTTAAGTTTACAAGAAAATATAAAAGAAATATATCACATATCTTTAGATAGTCCTTATCTACTTTTCTTGGAATAAGAAAGCCTTTTATCCAGAGAGTTACCATCTTGTGATTTGTAGTAATATTTGTAATCTTCAGATTCTTAACATACTTAACACCAAGATAATCCAAATCCTTGACTTTTTGAAAAGAACCATCCTTCTTAGGAAGTTTTTTAGAGAATAGAATATCTTCCCCTTCCTAGGGTATGTTGATAACATTTTTTGCCTTCTAATAGGGAACTTTATAAGTCTTATCATAAAATTTGAACTTAAATAATTTCTTGACATCCTTTTGGAAGAAAGCAAAAGATTCATAGAATTGAATATCCAGGTCAGGGAAAACCGGATCCTAACTTTTCTATTTATCCACACAAATACTTTCCCATACATTAGTTCTTATCACCTTAGATATAATGGAGTAATATTTTTGAAAGAAGTTAGGGTATGCCAATATTTCCCTAAATATTGACCAATATTTTTTTTCTTACTAATCAGCATTTGTTCTGCTGACGATTCAGAAGTCATTTAGAGTTAAAGAGACAATAGAATCTAAAAGAAAGATTTGATGGCAACAGAACTTAGATTCAAAGGTCAGTAAGGGTGGTGTGACACTTATAAACAAGGCACCCTTTATATAGACATATATATGACCTTTCAACTTCCATAAGATAATAAAAAGGCTAATAATAACCTGATCTGATCTAAGAGTTGTGGATGATTATAAAAAAAATAAATTCTGATCTTTTCTGGTATGATAAACTGGGATTTAAAATTTTGAAATATCAAAAACTAATGATTAAGATAAGAAAATAAAGAGTAAGAAAGTGTACTTTTTTGAATAATTTGAGTAATTTATAGGTATTATAATAATTATTTTAGAAGTTTTAGATTTCGAGATTTTAATTCCAAAAATGTCAATTCTAGAAATTTCAATTCCAAAATTTTAATTCTGAAATATCAATTAAAAAAAACATTATAAAAAGAGAAATAGAGAAAATAAAAAAGCATTTATACTCCCCCTGAAATAAGGAGTAACTTAATGTTAGGAGATAATTTAAACAAGAAGTGGATATGAATGATTACCTCACATAGATCATTCCTATATTCTGTTTAATGTATTCAAATCTATAGGTAGGTAATGTCTTTGTAAAAATATTAGCAAGTTTTTCTTGCATACCTATGAATTGAAGAATAATATATCCTTTAAGTGTGTGGTCCCTAAGAAAGTGATGTCTAATATCTATGTGCTTTGTATGAGAGTGATTTGTATGGTTTTTACATAGGTAAATGACACTTGTGTTATCACACATTATTTGAGTCTTAGTAAAATTCATACCATTTTCAATGAGTGTGTGTTTCATCCACAACAATTGAGCACAACAACTTCCAGCTGCTACATATTCAGCTTCTGCAGTTGAAAGTGCTATAAAATGTTTTTTCTTTCAAGACCAGGAAACTAAGTAATCTCATAATAAATGAAAAGTTCCAGATGTACTCTTTCTATCCATTTTACAACCACCAAAGTCAGCATCTGAAAAACTTTTATGTTCAAAAGCATTTCCAGAGGAATAAAGTAGCCCCAAATATAATGTTCCCTTCAAATATCGAAAAATTATTTTTATAGAATTTAAATGGGATTCTTTAGGATTTTCTTTTAATCTTGCACATAATCATACTGAAAACAATAAATTAGGTTGACTAGCTGTTATGTAAAGTAAACTTCCTATCATTCCTCTATAAAATGTTTGACCCACAGGTTTCCTTGCTTCATTAATATCAAGAGTATTAGAGGTTCTGATAGGAGTACTTATACTCGTAGTGTTATAAAAAAAAACTTATTAATAAGATCTTTAATCTAATTTTGTTGAGATATGTAATTTCCCTTTGGTTTTTGAGAAATTTGAAAACCAATAAAAAAAGTTAACTCACCTATCAAACTCATCTCAAACTCAAATTTCATAAGATTCTAAAAGGAATAAGTTATGGATTGTTGAGTTGATCCGAAGATGATTTCATCAACATACATTTATACAATCAAAACATATTTATTATTTTTCTTAATAAAAAGGGTTGGATTAGTAGTTCCCTTAACATAGTTATTTTGAAGCAAAAATCCTGAATGTCTAAATTTGATGTCACATTTTTCAGGTCTGTTACTACACTGCTATACCTAGAATCTTATATGTTTTTAGATTATTTAATTATAATCATGGTGGAGGGAGAAATTTGGTGGGAACCTAAAACTAATATAATGGACTTATCATGTATGTATTGGGATTACCACATTAGGTAGACTAGGTAGTGATAGTTTTTATGGATGGGTTATAAGGTGGTTATTTGGATTTTTTAGTTTTTTTATTGATTTCATGCTCTTGTGGGGGTTCCCACTAACACACAAGAAGTTATTTTTCCTTAATAAAATGTTGAGTTTCTACATTATTTTTACACCTCATTAAATTCTCTAAGAATTATCTCCTATAATGAAAAATCACAAAATCTCATGATAATAGACATAGAAAATGTTATGTCTAATTATGGAGTACAAAAAATTTTATGATGTTCCAATATATATATAAAATTAACATTATTCCCTTATTGGATTAATTATAAAATAAAAAATTTACTTAAAATAAATCATATCAACCATAATTGAAGTACACATTCATGAAAAAGAAAAAATATCACAACATTATTTTGGTTTCATGAACACCTTGATATGGTGTGGATAACTTTTAAACATTTTATGCATGATTTTTTTTGAAATGAACCTTTTCCTAATTTAAATTTACTACTAACCAATAATAAAAATTCAACCATTAAATATCCATAAACAAGTGAAACCTTTTACCTCTAATCTTGAGGAATGTCAATAATAACTTAAAGAATTACATAAAGGAAAAAGAAAGGAAAAAATAGGAATATTATAAAAAAATTACATTATTCATAAAAAGTAATTTTGGATACAATATTTAATTGGGTAATTCATAATTCATAACCCCAAGGTTTATCATCTAGGTGTTATAAATATTACTAAGGTTATTCACCAAGGTATCGTAAAAAATGTCATATATAGAGATTAAATTATTATCAAATGAATTGGAGCACTATCATGTATAACCCTTCATATTTATTAATTAATTTTGGCCAAAAATATCATAATAAAACATTTCAAGAATAATCCATGGAGAATAAAATAAAGGGGTTTCATTCCAAAATCACAGTGTTTGAGAAAGTACTTAAAAACAAGATCCTTTTATCATGTTAAACCCTTGAAAAAGGTAGGAGGGTATCTTGTATATTAATCCAAGAATTAGAATAGTCTATTTTTAAATCAATGTGAATACACCTGGAGAATATAGAGTTTTCGGTATTCACAAAATAAAATAAATGATTTTTTTGATAAAAATAGAGAAATTTTGATACAAAAATGTGGCAGCATAATGGGTATGAAACAATGTTTTAGAAAACATTAAAAAGAGTGGTTAAAAGGGTATAAAATTCATAATTGAATCTTAATAAAGTAAAATTTTACAATAAAATGTATATAAGAACATGATATGGAAATTTTAAAGACATACCACATGAAAAGAGAACATGAATGGAAAATCAAAGTTTAGAATTCACTTACATTGAAGAGTGACTCCTAAAACATGAATATCCACCCCTTTAGGGATTTAGTACACTATGGGAGGACACATTTGGAGGTTAAAAATTCATAAAATCATGTTTAGAGACTTTTTATGTTATGGAAATGAAATAAAAGGTAGGTATTTATAGCAAAAGTGAGGAAGTATTTTATTAATTACTGAGGACACCTCAGTAGTGGTATTTGCAAAACCATGGGCTTTACCATTGTATTTTACTATGTTATTGGATAATTGAGAAACATATAATCATATTTTAATACTCGGGGTTCTACCATAATTTTACATATTATTAAATCATTAATGATGTCATTAAACATATGGAAAACATAAAACTGTAAGTTTTCTATTCAACGAGAATTCAACTATTTCGAAAAAATCCGAAAAATTAACCTTAACCATTTTTTGACATGTAGAATCAAAAAATGATCTCCATTTTATTAAAATAATTTTCTAAATAAGGGAAATTTATTTTTTATGTAAAATCATCATTAACTCGAAAAATTGTAATTCTAAAATTATAACAGATTTTATAACACTTTGAAAAATTAACTATGGTCTTATAAAAGTAACATATGATAATAAAAAAATAATAATTTATGATTATATTTTAAGATAATGAATTTTCTTTAAAGTAATTATATTAATTATTAATTTGTATATAAAAATTTATGCTTTATAAGAATACTAATACTTAAAGAATAATTTCTAAAACATTTTTTATATACTATGATATAATTATATCAAATTTACATTTAAAATTCCTAAATTATATTTATAATTCCTTAGGTTAGGTTACTATTCTATTGGTCATAATACCATTCATAAGGGTAACATTACAATTCCAAAGGTTCTAGTTACAATTCACTGAAAAATTATGTCGATCCTATAAGATTATAAATATCTTTCTAATCGCAACTGAGTATATCAGTTTTTTGAAAATCATTTTACGGAATCAGTTATTATATGTATAATATTTATTTAAATGAAAATATGCATTATATTTAACTTTTCATCAAAAATATTAAACTTCCTAGAAAAATACTAAAAATTCAACCATGAATAATTTTGTCCTTTGAAATTAAAAAATGATGTTTATTCTACCATAATAATTCTCTAAGTATGAGAAATATCTTAAAAGTACCATTTTTAATTTTAAAATAAATTTATCAAATTTATCTCAAAAAAATATATTTTATTAATAAAAACATTCTTAAAATAGAAATGATGAAATAAAAATTCTATAAAAACTAAGTGATTACAATTTAATTAACTAAGGAATAGATGCATAACCCCTTATAACACCAGCATATGACATAAGGGTAAGGTTTGAGATGGTGATAGTATTTTGTGGTGGATCAGATAACCTCACCTAAGTGGTAATCTCCACTAACTTGAACTTCCCCTATAGAATATTTTGATCAAGGTTAACATGTTAAGGATTGGATTAGGATTGGTCAAGAAAGAATCCCTGTGATGCAACCTCTTTCCCAAGATATAACAAATGGGATTTGTATGGATTGTTTATACTAGATGAGGACATTGAATCTTATTTATGTATTAATTAACCATTATAATTTCTATTTATAAATAACCATTTATTTATAAACAATAATAATAAAGTTAATATTATAGTTTCTGATTATTATATTGACCAACAACTATAATTGACAAATAGTCATATAATAGTCAAAACCTAATTGTCACATTAAAATATACTTACTTTATTTATTGAGGGATATAGTTTTATTGTGTAAAATAATATAAAAAATATTTTCTAGAAAAAAATATTATAGTAAAATTTTGGGTCGTTACATTTCTCCCCCATAAGAAATTTCATCCCCAAAATTTCAACTTATACACTCAGAAGAGAAAAGATGCGGATACTTCTTCCACATTTTTTCATCGGGCTCCCACATTGCTTCTTCATATTTCTTGTTCATCCATAACAACATAACGAGATGGGTAGTCTTGTTACGTATATCCTTGTCTCTACAGTCTAATATCTCCACTGTCTTCTTTACATAAGAGAGGTCATGATCCAATTGTACCACCTCTAGATTCAGTACATGTGAAGGGTCAGGTATGAACATCCAAAAGAGAGATACATGGAAAACATCATGAAATTGTGCAATATTTGAATGATGTACATGTTGATAGGCCACTACTCCTATGTGATCAAGGATTTCCTAGGAGACAATGTACCTATAACTGAGCATCTCATTCTTCCTAAACCTCATGAATTTATTACAATCTAATATTCTAAGGGAGAATTTGTAACCAAAATCAAACACCAATTACCTGAAATGGTTCCCTATGTATCTCTTCTACTGACTCTAAGAAGACTTTATGTGTTTTTATATGGCATCAAACTTTTCTATCATCTCTTTCAAAGGATCTGGACTAAGAAGATTTCTCTCAGCAACATCATCTTGAAAATTATGAATTCTACATTTCATCTCATATAGAGAAAAATAGGGATCCATTTAAATACTTTAAGGGAAGTATTTGTTGTATGAGAACTCAACTAATGGGAGGTATTGATCCCATCCACCTTTGAATTACATAGATCTTTTTTCTCAACATGTCCTTGAGTTTTTAAATAGTCCTTTCATATTCACCATCATTTTGGAGATGATAAGTTATACTAAAATTCAATTCCTTATTCATATAATGTTGAATACTTATCTAGAATCTTTATGTGAGCCTTGGATCATGATCAGATATGATAGAAAGTGGAACTATGTGCATCTTTACCACTTCCTTCACGTATATCATGGAAAGTTAACCAAGATTTAAATCTTCCCAAATAGAGATAAAGTGTGTAGTTTTGGTGAGATGTTCTACTATAACCCATATCACATTGTTTCCTTTGGAATTTTTCAAGAGACTAGTGAAAAAGTATATAGTGACATTGTCCCACTTCCATATTAGTTTGGGTAGTAGTTATAATACCTCTTTAGGAAGTTATAACTCTACCTTCACTTGTTGACACACTAGGCACCTTGTAGTGCGGGAAAAAATCTCCCCTTTTCATGTTATACAAGTAATAACAATCACAAAGGTCCCTATACATTCTTGTGCTTCCAGTATGTATAGATAAAGTATATATGTGATATTCAACCATAATCTCCTTCCTTATTTACAGAATATATGGAACACATATCATTGTATGAAATTTCAATACACTTTATTGATCAATATTGAACTCATGTAAATTCTCATTATTCAGATCCTCTATCTTATTTTGTAATAAAGGATATTCTCTTTGAGATTTCTTGATATTTTCTAGTAATGATGGTTGAGAAATAATTTGGGATAGGGTTTATAATTTCACTACCTAATGACTTCCATGTCCAATTTCACTAGTTCTTTGATCAAAGGATCTCTTTGAATCCTCATCATTCCCAACAAAATAGGGTCATTCGTTCATAATGCATCGGTGAATTAATTTTCTCTTCCAGTATAATAATGAATTGAAAAATCATAGTCTTTATGAAATTCCAATCATCTCCCCTGTCTCATGTTCTATTTATTTTTGGTGAAAATATACTTCAAACGCTGACCTTTATGTGTATAGATCACATTTCTTCCGATAAAGATAGAACCTCTGTATCATTAGGTTAAAAAAACCAAAACCAGCTCTAGATCATGTGTTATATAGTTATGCACATGAGGCTTCAACTGTCGTGATTCATAAGAAACCACCTTTTCATTTTTAAAGAGGGTGCAACCAAGTGCTTTAATATATGAATCACTAAAAATAATGAATCCTTATTTGATAGAGGGTAGAGTTTACATGGGTGAAGTAACCAATATCTTCTTTTATCTCTTGGAAACATTATTCACACTCCATTGTTCAGATGAACTTGACCCATTTTCAAGTTAACTTGGTTAGTGGATTAGAAATTCAGTAAATGATTTTCACAAACCTCTTATAATATACTGCTAAACTAGGGAAACAACTATTATCAGTTATTATTGTAGGTTAAGGCCACTCCTCCCCAACCTTTTTCTTTTTATATTAAATTGAAATTCCTTAATTGGTTATAATGTTCACTAATAAAAAAACATGTTAAAACCAAAATTTACATTTTCTGAACATTCCAAATAACCTATCCTTCTTCATAGTATTCAATTTAATCCTTAGATGATCCTCAGGATAATCATGAATTTTAAAATATATCATAATATCATCAATGAAATCAACCACATTGTTATCAAGGTAGTCCTTATAGAATCTATTCATTAAATTCATAAAAATAGTTGGAGAATTTGTAAAGTAAAATGAAAAAACAACCAACTCATAATGAACATATCTTGATCAGAAGGTTGTCCTTAAATATCTTCTTTCTTCAAACTCAACTGATGATAACTAGAATGAAGATCAATCTTGGATAAGAAATCATCCCTATGAAGCTGGTAAAATAAATCATCAATTCATGGAATTGGGTACTTGTTCTTCACTATGATTCTATTAAGTTCTCTTTAATCAATGCATAACTGCATCGATCCATACTTCTTCTTGAAAAAGGTAATAGGTGCTCCCCAAGGAGATACACGTGGCCAGATAAACCCCTTCTCCAAAATATCATGGAGTTGTTTCTTTAATTCCTCCAACTCCACATTTTCCAATATATATGTGGTTCTTGAAATCAACACTAACCAAGGCATAAGTTCAATGGATAACTCCACCCGTCTTTTTAGGTGAGTTCTAGGTAACTTCTCATGAAATATGTCATTGTATTTGTGTATGATGGTAACATTCTCTATTCTTATACATTCATTTGGTTATTCAACATCACCAATCATTTTCATAAATAAGGATATAGGAATTCATTATAGACATAAATCAGGTTGAGATATATCTCCTTTGAAAACAACTATATGATTTCCATTCACAACTACTGATATTTCCTTTCTTATGCAGTTGTTATTAGTATTATACTTTGAGATCCAATACATCGGTAGTATAATTTCAAATTCCAGCATGGGTGTGAAAACTATATTTGTGATGATATTATTCTCACCAATGTAAATATTACAGTTTCTATATACTATTGATTTTTGGATAATCCCTCCAAGAGTCTTAACTAATAGTTCTACTTCTAGTAGTTTAGGGATTGACTCCATATTCTTTGAAAACAATGAGGAAATAAATGAATACATTAAACTATAATAAAAAATTTACTTTCTAGGATTGAGAGAAAAATGATATTATTTTACACCATATAATTTGGAGCTTCAACTTCATAAATCATGATATAAAAAATATTACCTTTATCCCTTCTCTTATGATGAGGATAATGGTGATTCCCCTCCACTACCCTCAGATGTGGACAGTGATTGGAAAATTTCCCAAGTTGTCTACTCTCATAGCATTGGACTTTCAGAAATTTTTGAACCTTATTCCCTTTGATGTTTTTGTTCTGATATTAAGGATTCACCTCCCTACAATAATTCAAAGCAATCTGTCCAACTCTTCCACACATGTAACACTTACAGCTCCCGAGTAGGTAGTTCCCTGAATTCTTCTTCCCACATTTGATGCATGTGGAAATATAATTTTTAATTCCTACCATTTCTTGGTCAGAGGTCCTCCCAAAGTTTGGCTCTAAGGATATCTCATTTTCATTAAACTTCTGATACCACTGCATCTCATTGAACTCCCGTTCAACTTTTAAATAACTCCTCATGATCTCCAAATAGTTTTCATTGTCTTTGTTGGAAATATTCTTTTTTATATGTGGATGTAGTCTCTAAAAGAATCTATCAAACTTATCATTAGGATCCATGAAAAATATATAGGTGTAATGGGAATGTCTTGGGAAGTTAATATAATAGCTTCCCACATATTTATTTTCCTTCTCCTTCAACTATAAGAAATCCTTATCCATTTTTGTTCGCATTGAATGGTGGAAATATTTTTTGGAAAAGGTTCCCCTGAACTCCTTCAACCCCATAACATAAATATACCCTCTTGAATTTGTATTTTTAACCAATTTCCACCACTTATCAGCTTCTCATTCTATGTGGAATATAGTCAGGGTGACTTTCTCTTGTTCTAAACATCGGTGTACAGAAAATACCTTTCCGATGGAGATTTTCCACTCTTTAGAAATCAATGGGTCAGTAGATCCCCTAAAATATGGTGGTAATTGAAAAATAAATAACTCAACATAAAGTTTCTCCCTTCATTTTGAATTTGGTATATCAGCTTGATTCAATTTATTTCTCATAATTTGAGTTAGTGAATTCATCATTCTCATGAAGGTTTCCATTCCGGCTTGTATCAGAAGGTCATTAGTGCCTGGTCTATTTTGCTCAACATTTACTTGGTTTTTCATATTTCCCAATATTTTCTAAAAGAAGAAAACCTTAGTTAGAAACTTATTTCATTTAATAAAATTATAATTGCAGGTGAACATTTATGTCATATAACATCAAGCTTAATCTTTTTACTCTTTAAAAACACTTAAATTTTCTATAAATCCTTCATATTGATTCATAAAAAACTTATGATTAACGAAACATATCCCCTAGGAGTGTAAAACTAGGATTGAATCAAGGACCATTTTCATACACTATCTATCTTTCAAGTCTATCTCAAAGCATTTTTTTTAATATTTTTTCCCTAGGTACATCTATGCCAAAGCCACAACTACTTGTTAATTTCTAGACGTGGATTAATTTGTTCAAAAAATACTTAACTAATATTTCACCAAAATACCATGAAGTTTTAATATATTTCTATTGGGTTATTCATATAGTTATAAAATCCTAATTTCCTAAAATAACTAAATCATACTTTGATACCAACTATGATATCCCTTATTTTTATTACATAAATTTTCATAGCATTTCAAGAAACAAGGAAATTTTAATGTTTAGTGTCTTCAGAATAAGGTACATAATACTTGAAAAAATAAAAACATTATTATAATCCACTTGGAGGGCTTCATAATAAATTCATCATATGTTCAATTTCTGTAGCTCATTTTATGGGGACATAAATCAAAGAAAATGGTGAGCAGAAGGCCCTATAAGGTAAAATAATCCAAACTATTTACTTTCGATCATGATGAATATCAATAAGAACATGAGGAATTACATACAGGAATAAAAAATAGAAAAACTAGAATATAATAATAAAAAATGTGATTAAAAAAACTTAAATGTATATAAAACATTTAATTGAGTTATTCATATGCATATCACCAAGGTTTATCACTGAGGTGTCGTAAAAATTACCTAGGTTATTCACCAAGGCATCATAAAACTTATCATCTCTAGAGATTAAATTCTTTACCCAAAGAATTGAAGCTCTATCAGGGTGAACCATTCATATGTCTTAATTCATTTGAGCAATGAATATCATAATATAACATCTCTTAAATAACCTATTGATAATGAAAGAAACAAGTTTCATTTCAAAATCATGGTGTTTGAGAATGTGCGTAAAAACAAGATCCTTTTGTTATTTTAAACCCATAGAAATTGTAGGTGGCTAATTTTTATGTTAATCCTTGAATTAAAATATAAAAGTTTGAGATCCATGTGAATAACCCTAGAAAATAATTTGTTTGGGTATTTAAAAAAGAAAATAATTAATTTCATGATAAAAATAGAGAAATTGTGAGATGAAAATCCGGTAGCATAATAGGCATGAAACATGGTTTCAGAAAACATTAAAAATAGAGGGGAAAATGGTATCCCATTAATAAATGAATCTCAATGTAGTAAAAGGATATAATTAAATGGAAATGATAACATGATATTTAAATTTAAAAGGCATACCACATAAAAAAGAGAACTTGAATGGGAAAGCGAAGATGAGAATTCCCTATCCTTGAAGAGTGACTCCTAAAAATCGGAGATTGGGACCTTGGGTGCTTAAGGAAACCTAGGTAAGACTACTCAGAAAGAAAAAAAATTAAAATTCATGGTTGTAAAATTTGTAATTAATGGAAACTATGAAATGGGTAGGTATATATATCAAAAGTGATGGAGCTTTTTATTAATTTTTGAGGACACATCAGTAGTGGTATTGGAAAAACCAGGGGATTTCCCATCATATTTTCCCATATTATTAGCCAATTTGGATACTTATTATCATATTTTAATCCTAAATAGTCAACTAGAATTATTAAATTATTATTACATCATTAATGATGTTATTTAACATACCAAAAACTTAAAACTGTAATTTTATTATTCACTAAAAATTCAATTATTTCAGAAAAATTCCAAACATTCACCCTGATAAATTTTCAATGTTTAGAATCATAAAATGAAACTCATTTTAGGAAATTAAATTTCTAAATATGATAAAGTTAATGTAAAATCATCATTTACTTGAAAAATACCAATTCTAAAATTATGACAGATTTTATAACACTATGAAAAATTAACTAAGGTCACATAAAATTAACATATAATCATAAGAAAAAAAAAATATTTATTTATGATTATAATTTATGAAATTGAATTGTATTTTAAATAATTATATTAATTATAAATTTATAAATAAAAATTTATGCTTAATAAGAATACTAATACTTAAACAATAATTTATAAAACATTTATTTACTTATAATATGATATAATTATATCATATTACCATTTAATATGCCTAAATTATGTTTATACTTCCTTAGTTGATGTTACTATTCCATTGGACATATTTTTATTCATAAGGGTAACATTACTATTCCAAAGGGTCAAGTTACAATTCACTAAAAAGTCAAGTTGATCCTATTAGACTCTAAAAATATTACTTACCACTACTTTTTATGTCCATTTTTCAAAAATAATTTCATAGAATCAATTATTTAATGTTTAATAATTATTTAATTGAAAAAATGAAATGTATTTCACTATTTATCAAAAATATGAAACTTCTTAAAAAATACTATAAATTCACCCTTGATTAATTTTGACAGTTGAAATTCAAAAATGATGTTGATTTTAACATAATAATTCTCTAAGTATGATAAATATCTAAAATTTTCAATTTTTAGCTCTTAATATATTTATCATATTTCTCTTAATTAAACATTTTTTATTAAGAAAACCTATTCTTAAAATTGAAATGATGAAATAAAATTTTTATTAAAACAAACGGATTAATATTTTAGTTACTAAGGCCTTGATACATGAAACCTTATAAAAATCACATATGACATAATGGTATAGTGTGCGAAGGTGATCGACTCTTGGGGTAGCTCGAACAACATCATCCAAGTGGTAATATACACCAACTTGAAAATCTCCTATAGGAGATTTCATTAAATATTAACTTGTTGAACCTCATCTTTGGCTTGGTCTAAAGAATACCCTAATGAAACTACCTCCTTCCGAAAATCTAAAAAATGGGCTTCATATGACATGATTCTACTAGATGTGGTCATCAACTCTTCTTTCTGGATTAATTAACCACTCTCATTTATATTTATACAAAATAATATATATATATATATATATAATAATCATAATGTTAAGAGTATAGTTTCAAATGGTCATAATTTACCAAATATTATATAATGGTTGAATATCTATGGTCACACTAAAATATTTCTACTCATTAAAAAAGGGATACAGTTTTGTTGTATAAAATAATATAACAATCATTTTCTAGAAAAAAATATTAGTCAAAACATTGGAGTTGTTACAGTGACATGATTTTACTAAGATGTAAATCATGTAGTTTTTTTCTATGAAAATTCCAAAAATAATTATTATACACTTTTCTTATCTCCCCCATTTCATTTTGGGATCCTTTCTTCACCACACCTCAAACCATGACATGGTTTTCATGATGAATTATCTTAGACAGGGAATATATAATCACATTTTCTTATAATTCCCCTAGTTTCAAAATTAATCAAATCATATATTGTTTAATATTGGATTTTGTAAACCTTTTTCCCATAACTGAATTTAACTTTATAATGTATTTTAATACTAATTATTTTTTATATTATCTTCTCAAAATAATTTTCACCAAAACTTGTAAACCATGAAATTATTTAATTTTTAACACAATGTGATCTTACCTACCATGACATGAGTTTCCTACTTGTTTTTTAGATTCTATATCATATAATTATTTTTATCTTTGATATATGAACATATAAATTTATCATTCAAAGTAATGGTTTTTACATTATTCAAAAAGTAACCATTTTAAACATTCAACTTCACTGAAAACTCATTACATTCACTAGAAAACATATATATCTATCTTAACACCTCAAAAAAACACATAAATTTTTAACAAATTCAACATTTAAAACATTAATTCATGGTAACTAACTTCTTTTAACAAATTTTACAAGTTTATAACATTATTATTTATACCTATAAAGTTGTTTTAGAAACTCTGATCACATAATTCATGTAAAAATGAAGTGAAATTACTCATTAACATTCAATAGTGATATTTTTATTTATAGAATAGAGTGAGGTGGATTTTGATGATAGAAATCAAGTTTATGAACCATAAAACTCATGTTTTGGGATTAGGAAATCCTAAAAACAATATTCAAATATTTCTAAGGATACTATGTTTTGTAGTGAAACAATTTTTAGTGATGAATCCATATTTTTTGTCCATGAGACTCATATAATATATATTTGATCTCTTCTTAATCAATTTCATGGTGGTCTACAATTAAGACATCCATACATTATTTTTTAATGTAATGATAATATCAAATCAAGTGGTAATGTGGTGTGATGAATTAAAAGTTATAAAATATAAATTACTTTTGAAAAAAGTTAAAACACACTGGATTATTAATGTTTTTTTGATATAAATTCAAAATAAATTCTTTATAGTACCTATAACTCTTAAAAATGTTTTTATCACAATATGGTATAATGACTTTTGAGGGTGATTCACAACCCTTTTACAATGTTCTTTTTCAATAGGAGGAACAAATTATTCTTCCTTCAATATAGTTAGCCTATAGATCCAATACAAACACATACCATTTTAGGATGTATAAGACATTACAAAAAAAATTTTATAGGGACAATAAAAAAACAAAAATTTCAAAGATAAATCATAATGGAAATGAGTAATTATTCAAAAAACAAAAATGAAAAAATATATTTGAACAAATAATCTTGATCAATATCTATTCTATTATTAATCTTGGAAGGTGTTATAAAGTGACTGTGGTATCAAAATTAAAACAGGGATGGTCTTGATCTATTCTCATTCTTATTTATTTTATATATTAATCATGAAAATGTTTTTTTAACTTTAAATAATACATTATCATATTGATCACAATGGTAAAGGCTTCATGGTTTCAATATTTTTTAATAGCTTGTTAATTTCATCATTTGAGTTCACTTTTGGGGATCATATTTTATATATAATTGAAATCCTAGTGTTATATTTCATTAAAATCAATATAGTATTGGTAATAAACATTATATGTGTGCATGATAGATACAATGTTATTGAGGATCCATGAAAATATGATTTCCTAAGCTTCTAGAAACATCATCGAAAGTAAGATCTTTAAACCATATGAAGCTCATACATAGATCAGCGCATCAGAAAAATGATCCTCCAAAACATCACTT
Source organism: Viscum album (assembly GCA_963277665.1). Lineage (NCBI taxonomy): Eukaryota > Viridiplantae > Streptophyta > Magnoliopsida > Santalales > Viscaceae > Viscum > Viscum album. The sequence goes on along the minus strand of OY728121.1, from coordinate 1,144,133,252 downwards.
AATATAAACTAAGAGTGATAGGAATATAATTTCATTTCACCGTAAAAAGGACTCAAATTCAATATTTCACACACCAGAGCACAAGAAAATAAAATCAATAGAAGTACAAGAAACTATAATACATGAAATTGAGGTACATAATAGTAAGAACTCATTATATAATGATTAACACATTATAATATTGTACTTAATATATACTATTTACAATAATTTTTCATGATTTGGGAGAACTATACAGATTCGTTGCCCACTTCCATTTATAAGAAACTCCATCTAGTTGTACTGGCCACACCACTACAACACATTTGTAGAGTACATATATATGGAATTATATTATTGATCACCATATACAATATTAATCTATACCAATTTCACAGATTGACATTTATAGATTATTCATTTTAGATAATTCCTTCTATATAGTACACAAGAAATTTGGAACACCCTTGATATCTTCAAAAAATACAAACATCCAATGATCTCGGCTCCACATAAGAGGTGAATCACTAAACCCTAAATATCTAGTTCAGTCTCATACAATAGACCAAAATACCAGTGAATATATTTTTAGAGAATGAAATATTGATAACCTAAAACTATGATTCACATCCCAACACACTACCACTTGATGAATTTTTTAAGGAAACTCTTCGGTAGACTTCCCCCTTCTTATATAAGGTGTAGTTTTACATTATTTTTTTCGATCACCATATCCCCAAAAATATTAAATTTTCCTCATATTTATGATATGTATTCTTAGTGAATATATCTACAAAATTTTGGCTCCAAAATTATTCAATATATCTAATACATTATCCTATGACATGTTATTGGTGAAGTGGTACTTTATGTCTTTGTGGTCCACCCATGAACAGAATAACATATTTTTATCCAAGTGGATTTCACTTTGGAAACAGTAAAAAATATTCCATCCTTTCTAAATTATTCCAAAAAAAAATCAATAATTTTTTAAACAAAACCATCACCTTTCTAAATTTCATTGTCACCACATAACATGATTAAATTTTACTTAAGCTAGAAATGTTCTATATTATTGATATCCAACTGAATTATTTCCCTACCTAGAAATAACCCTATTTTATACTTCTGAATGTATGAATTTTTCGTAAAGTTGGTATAAAAAAATCCTTGCAGCATATCTTCCTCCCAAAAATCAAAGATCACAGTTTTGTGTTCCTTTCAAATACCAATGAATCCAATTAAAATATTCTTGATGTTATTTTTCTAGGGATAGGCATAAATATACTAACAAGTCCAAATTTTAATGTTATATTGGATCAATTATATATAATTACATATGTTAAAAATTCAATAGTTAAATTATAAGTATCTTTATCCTTAAAATGACACTCATCATTCATTACAAGTGATTTTTCTTTAGACTTTTTAACCATTCCAACAAGATGAGTAGTGACTAGTTTAAATTTAGTCATTCAAAACCATTCAATTATTTTTTGGATATACATGTTCTGAGATTGAACTAAATTTTTATATTTCTTATTTCCTTCTATCCTCATCATAAATAATTTTTTTTATACTTGAGATATTTCATATTGAAACTCTTAAACAATATAATCTTTAATTTCTGAATCTTTTTTTCACTAAGCCAGACTAGAAATATATAATCTACAAAAAAATAAAAATGATTAATGTATCATCATCCCATTTATTTTGGTAATATTAGTGATTAATGTTTCATATGATAAACTTATGTTACAACATAAAATAATATAACATCTAATTCCACTATCACAATTCTTTTATCAAGACATATACTCTTTTATTTAATCTGTATTCCATATTTTGGTCCCCTACTTCATGTGAACCTACTTGGTGTTTTATTTAAATTTATTCCCATGAATTAGTATGAAGGAATGTTTTCTTAACATTAATGTACGTTATATATATACACACATATCAATGCTATCATACTTCAAATTATATAGATGGTTGAGTATCTAACTAGTGGTAAGAAACATTCTACGAAATCTACACCTTCATTTTGTTTAAACCCCTTTATTATTGGTTGTTATTTATATCATTTCATTCCACCAGCCTCTTCCTTAATCTATTAAAACCACATGTTCCATTTTCCTTTTTAACCTTAGGGATTTTAGTCATCGTCCATGTTCTATTGAAATTTAATGAATCCTTCTCCTCATTTAGGCCTGACAACCACTACTCCCCATACTATGTAAAGATAATTCCTCTAAATATTCTTGTTCTCTTTCATATGTTAATAGTATAAAATACATTTCATCTCTAAAACTCTTAATTTTTATCCTGACTATGGTTTATCTACTCAAATTAGCCATTTTTTAGAACTAAATTTATTTGCTAAAATAACTAGTACTTCAATTTTCAATACCTACACATCCATATCCTATACTTCTACTTCGCCCAATCATGAATTATCCACAATTGAACATTATAGTATTTATGATGGTCATTATCATGGAATTATTGTATCTTCAAACACTCTTATATGTTCTATAGTTTTTTAGAGCTTATAGTAAACTGATAAATCTATAATTTAACAGTTGATATTTTTGTGGCTTCTTTCATAGGTAATTTTGTTTCTTCCATAGCATATTTTCATTGAAGAAAAAAACACTACTATTGATTAATTATTTACGTTAATTATACAATAATTGATATCCAAAATATTAATATCCATAACCAATTAATAAACATTTTTTTTATATGAGTTTATCTCTATTTTGAGAATTTACATGTATAGATTCTAAACTTCAGAAAACATGAAGATTTTGAGCAGTCATTCATTTTCTAAATAATATTTTCCTCAGAATTTCCTTCCAAACTATAGATATCAATATTTTCCTAATGTGAAATGTTACGGTTCTAAGTGTATCTACCAAAATTGCATTAGGAATTCCTAACTAAATCCTAATTCTTCAATCTCTCTCCATCAAATTACTATTAATTATTATAGAAAATGTATTTTTTATGGTGTTTTGGGAACCATATCTCTTGAATTATTTTCTTCATTTTGGTAATGTTTTGGAAATTATTTTTGGTGTCATCACCACTATTTACTATCCAACTTCACTTACAATTTCAACTACACACCCTTTATTATGATTCCATCCTCATAGTATACAATTTTAATGAAAAATTATTGTGATTCAAAAATAAAATTCATAATTTTCTAGTACTAGCATTATTGAATGTGGCAAAGCGTAAGTAACAATTGTATGATTAAAGAGGGGAAGGTCTCTAAATATTTATGTGTACAAGACCCAACTTATGATTCCGAGGATTCCAACCATATAATTATAAAGACACTATTTTATGATTTCCCAGAAAACAAATTTCACAATTTCCAATTTCCATGTTATCAATATTTAGTAGACCCTTATCCATTAGAACATTCAAATTCATTTCACTAAGGATTCCAAACCTATAACACCACAGTTCATGATAATTATAAGGTATAAATTCTATAATTTCACCCCATTAAAAATTATTTTCCATATAAAGAGTCTTATCATTAACTTCACATGAAAATATAACTAATCATCTCGTAATATTCCATACCCCATCTGTAAAACTATTCTCTTCACTGGCATTATAATGTCTCCAAAAAATTATATTTTTCTAAAAACCAGTTACTTGAATTAATTTGTAAACTTATAAAATCCCCAATTATTAATTTATATATTGACCTTTAATTTTCCAAAAACTTTTAGATCTTTACCATCCTTTATATAACCTTTTCCAAGCATCCAAGTTACGTAATTGACCATTCATCTTTTATCCTCATTTATATGATAGGATTATCAATATTTAATCACGAAAGATTCCAGTGGTGTGTTCATATTTATAATGTAAAACTTGGTATCTTCCATTGTGTGAAATTAATATTAACTATTTAATATTGATTAATTTTTGGTGTTCTATTTTTTATTTTAATAATCCTTATAAATTTGTTATTTTCTTCCATATTTTATTCATATAGGACCAACACCATTTGACTTACTCTATATTATTTCATGTGATTTTTTACATTGGTTTAATTTTAATTTATTATGGGGTGACATTACCCATATGATAATACTAAGGGTACAATAAATTGGTACTTAATCATACTATCACTGATGTTCTTCATTGAGTATTAGATTCCTAATATTATTGAACACTAAATGAATTATTTGTTTTGAGTTACTCATAAATGTAACCACAACATACCCTATCTATAGAAGTGAAAATATAATAATTATTAGCCATACATTAACATAAAAAGTTAAATTAACCAATTGTAGCTACCCAGAAATCATATTGAATTTTTTCACATGAGCTATCATTAGTATTCCTTCTATAAACCTTAATCTGAACAACTATTGTGGAATGAAGGAAAAATTATGAGCTAACAGATTTTCACAAATATCATCCAATTATTTTATAAAATCATATTTATTTATTTCCTCTATAATGTGAAAAGATCCATTTTTTTCTTGTGTAATTATTCCTAGTAATAGATCCTTTCAATCTAAGCATTCCTTTTTAATTTCTCCATAAACACTAAATTCACCATGGATAATGTAACTTACAGGTTTATTTATATTAAGTGATCATCAATATCTATCCTCCAAAATCTAATATATGTTTCATCTAATTTATTAATCCAAATTTCTGTTCATCCAATTCTATATGAGAGTTATTTTCAATGAGTCGAAGGTGATATGATAAAACATTTTCAGAAACTATAAAACTCTGATTGCATAAGCATCCAATAAGATCATGAAAAGTATGTTGGTTGTACCACCAGAAGTTCCTTCACATGGCACCATATAAGGAAACAATCCTCAATAACATCTCATCACCTATACAAAGAGTTAAATAATTTGGAATTCCACGCACTATACTCACTACTCGATGTCGACTTTTCAAAAAGATATTCTTAAGATAGTTAAATCAATATAATAAAAATAATTTTTAATACATGAAATAAAATTACATAATGTTGATAATGAAATTAATGATTTTAGTGTTTTGGATGATATTTCCAACATTAAAGGGATGAGTAATTTTAAATTTATTATAAAAGTGTAAGTACAAATATTAAGCACAAATGCTAAATCCATCTATAAAAACATTAAAAAATGAGTAAAACACTAAAATTGATAATTCACAGTGTAATTTCCATAGACACAATTCATGATTATGATTGAATGTTAAGGAATTTTCCCCACATCCATTAATAATATTTTCAAATGGTTATACTGAAAACACCACCATCTAATATTTACTGAGTGCCACCACATAAAAAGTTACTATTGATTGATAGAAACACTATTGAACTTAATCTCTTAAACCATAAAATATTTCTTGTTTCTTTATTAAAAATATTTCATTATTAGGAGTTTTACAATATTATATACCAACATGTATGAAATTGGAATATGAGAACTTTTAATGATCCAAATAACACTAAAAAGTGGAATATTGTTTCATTCTAATCAGGTTTAGACTCTTATACCACAATGTATGACATTAGAATATGAGAACTTCTAATGATCCAAATAACACTAAAAAAGTGGAATATTATTTCATTCTAATTAGGTTCATACTCCTACCAATGACCGAAATTCCGGTGAATTTAATTCCTATGAACAAACTTTGAGTGACCTAGAACATAGATTCACACACCCACAAATGTTTTCCTTTGATTCTTGTCTATGTTAGTTAGTATAATTTCATTAATTTACAATTTATGTGTCCCTTGATAAAGATAATAGTGGGTTAAATTAGTGACATTATCACATATTTATTCTCAATAATGAGCTTTCTTTGTAAAACTATCCCATTGGATATATAAATATAGAAGTAGAATAATATCATGATGTGAATAAAATTTGAAGTTCAAAATTCTTTACATATATTCTATGTATAGTTATAAAACCATGTTTAAAACATAGGTCCATTTTAGATGAAAAAATAAAAAAGAACATATAGATTATTGATTTGATTCTATCATTAGATAATACTCAAAATGACATTGGCTTAACACTATATCTCAAAAATTATTGTTCATCTTATCAATGTTTCAAAATCAATATCTAATTATGGAGTATATTTATATTGTTGGTATTTCATATTAGAAGCATGGAAATTAATTTGAGTCTATTAGTTGGTCTTTGGGTAATTTTAATTATATTTTATCAGATTATATCTAACGTGAGGATAGGTAGGATAGTTTGGGAAGTGGTTTGTTACTTCATATGATATGGATAGCCTCACTTATAGTTTATATGTGTGGTTTATAAGGTCTCATTTTGTCTTTACTATGATAGACATACTAAGTCATTTCACTCTTATTTGGATTTCAGGAACTAATATAGGTACTATAGTGTAAAACTACATCTAGCCAGTGGGTGAATATCTTATTAGACAATATTTTCAAGCATAAATCTATGGGGGAAATCAAAAATCTGGTAGTTAGTGATCCCTTAAATTTTTGAGTCATAATGGAGGTTGTATTAATAATTTTTAAAGGGGATTGTTAATTATAAAGTGATTTCCTTTAATGGAGTCTAGTGATTAAAGTTCAGGTTCATAGTTCAATTCGGCATCACACCATCTACAAACTCATACTATACAGTGTGTGGATAAATCTAAAATAATATGTATGATTCTTATTTATTTGTACCAAGAATATACTTTATTCAATTTGGGTGTGTCTTACTCATTCATATCTTTTTAATTACTCATTTATCCATGAATTTTCTAGTTTATCTATATAGGATGGTATCCATTTTCATGACCTAGACGGGGTGATCAGAATGTATCTAAGGATTTATATGATATGTTATATTTATCAAAAATATATAGGATCCTATATAATTTATTCATGTTATATATGTTTTGTTTCAATGTGACCAACATGATGGTTTATTTTACTCGATATCAAGAGAATATTGACTAATTCCTTTGGAAAGTGTCTTTCATATCCTTATAGTGTGTTTCTAATTCACATTTTAGGGAATATTATTTATAAGAATGAAATTTAAGACCTTTTAATTGTTATTTTAGTACAATTTCAATCAAATTTCAAAGAGTTTCTTTCAGATATTTGAAGAAGTTATCCCAGTTAGTCCATCCTCCAATTGTTGATCAATTCTATGATTATTTTCGATATCATTTATTAGGATGTCATCCTTAGAGTGTGATCAAGTACATGACTGGGATTATTTGATACATAGTTACCATATCTATTCTATCATATAGCATGTATCCTATAGAGATTATAGATTTAAAGACTCATATAAAGGATATATAGGTGAGGATATTTAGTCCCTTGATCATATACCCTAGGGGTGATCTTATTTTTTCCACATAAAAGGAGGATGGTTGATTTTAATTATGTATATATTACAGAAGGATGATCTTAGTAATGATCAAGAACATGTACCCTATTCCTTGTATCAAAAACATGTTTGATTTATTTAGGGGAGCCAAATGGTTCTTCAAGATCAATTTTAGGCCATGATATAATAAATTCCATTATATTCCCTATGATATTTAAAAAAATACTTTTGGGTGAATATACATTTCATAGAAATAGCGTATGATGTTTTCTGCATTGATGGATATTTTTTAAGTTCTTATGGCCCGAAGGAATTGGGGCATCCATCCCTATTTAGATTCATTAGTGGTTTTATTTGATGATAATGTTTTTTATACTCCAAGTCAAGGGAGGATCATGATTCTCATACATAGATCATCCTGTTTAAACTAATGGTTCATTGGTCATATTCCAATCTATCATAATTTCAATTCTAGTTCACTAATTTCATTAAAAAGCTTTAGCTGTCACTTTTCCTAACACCCCAATCAGCTCACACCATGGTCTGAAGGGAGTTCCCAATCCCCATGGGCTGTCATAAGTTCTTTCAAATCAGGGACACCCCACATGGGAATTATTTTACCCAATAAATAATTATTAAATGGTTAAGAAGAAGTTAAATAGAATTTTTTCATTACCCATACCTATTTTAGAAATCCATTCCATTGAAAAATAAATAGAACACAACATAATATCAAACTAATAAAGTGGTCATAATCAACGGGAACTAAAAACCTAACTCACCACCTTAGTGTACCTCTCCTTCAAGGAAACGAATCCCCCTAATATCTATCCCCAACCACCAGAATATAACTGCACCACCATCCATATAAAGAAGTAAAATCCTATGTGTCCATTAAAATAGAATAATATTAAATAAAACTAAAATGAAAACATACTTTCATACTAGTGATTATCCATGGAATCATGGAACAATAATAACCACAGTTCCCCATGCATGATAATAAAATATTTTTTAGTCCTGTAACTAAAAATGATAATAGATAAGAATGAGAAATAATCTTACTTGGGATGTAAAAAGATAAACCATTCTGAAAAACATATCATTTAAGATAAAATAATTTTTTCTGGTATGAAAATAAAAAAATAAAAAAATATGGATTTCCATTCATTTAATAACATGTAACTAACAGATTCTTCTTAAAATATATTCCTGAATTCTATTTCTAAAATAGATTCCAAGGAATGAAAGAATTCATAGAAACCAATTTTTAAGAAAAATAATGTGACGAATAAATAATTATATTGTAAAATAAAATAGCAGAAACCATATCATAAGTTTTTATAAGAGATAGAAGAGTATACAAATATTTTTATAACTTTTGACTTAAAAGGGAACTAAGAAAAAGGGAAATTTAAAATAGTGTCCTAGATGTAAGATTAAAAGAGAGAAAGAACAACGTGTAACCCCAAGAATCTAGGTTAATCAGTTTCATAGGACCCTCATACATTTAGTGATCGATCCATATAAATAACTTTATTCTAGCTTGATATAATAGAGGGGATGAATAAATTTCTATGGTGGTACCCTCAATATCATCATATTGTTTAGTTAGTGTTGCAGCACTATCCTACCCGAGAGACTGGGTCGAGACCCATCCAGTTTGCCTATCACACTGTAGTAATTCTTTCCACCTAAGTGTCTATGATTACCATTTTCCATGAACTTAACAAAATACCTAATGGAGGTTTAGAAAAAAAAACCAAATTTCAATAACAAAGTAATGTAGTGGAAGCATACAACAACTCTTAACCTCCTTGCACTACCAATGGGAATCCCTATATATTAGAATCATACTATCATATAAATCACACCAACACAAGTACACAAAATAAATAAAAATTTTGTATTCCATTGATGTGGATCTCACATTTTGAAGTGCTTTAAAAATACCCAATCAATCCTTCTAATTTGTAAGGAAACATTTATCACTTATAAATCCACTCTTAAAACAGAGACTTCATGTTCTAAAACCACCTATCTCATTTTGAAACATATGAACCACTATACATATTTAAATACCCTATGAACCAATTTACATATTCACCCATCTTGTTGTGAATATGTAAAAATATGATACCTATATTTATATAGATTTATGAATAAGTAATATTTAAAAGAAAGGAAGATAATTAGAAGACATTTTGAGGTTCCTTGGAATCCAAACATTCGACTATGAATCTAGGTAAAACTGATCAAAAGGAAAAAATATTCATATAATTTTAAAACACACACATATAAACCTATTTGGAAGAACAAAGCACTCATGCTTCTTGGAATTTAAAAAAAGTCAAAAAAATATTCTTTGGTAATAGAAAATCAAGGAAGAAACTTAGGACATTTATTTATAATTTAAATGTAAACCATTCCAATCATCCCCATAATTTGAAAATATATATTTATCCCACAATATAATTAAAAAAATCCTACCAAAAAATCAATAAATTATAGATCTAAAAAAGGATCATACATATGGTAACTTACCAAAAAAGGTTTAAATAAAGTATAAAAGGGCCTATATATTTAATTATATATTGAATGAAAAATGAAGAGGTATTGTGACCCTATACTTTTTCAAATATTATTACATTATTTTAAACATAATTAACTATCAAATTACATGAGAAGGATCATAAAGTCTAGTTTCCTTGGAATACTAGGTATATAAATCTGAAAGTATGGGACTATATAAAAAATTTCTTTATTTATCATCCATTATGAGATCCTAAATTTATTTTCGACCTTACATCTTCATAGGATAACCCTGGGAGAACATGAACAAAGGGATGAGCTAAAAATTCCAATAATGGAAAAAATATTAAAATAAATCTTAGGACATGGGTTAGAAGGCATAACACAATGATATATAAATCAAAATTACATGATTAAATATAAGTAATAATAACATAAAGAACATGTGGTCATATAATCATGGAATCATAGTAATGTGACAGAAACAAAAAATATGACTTTAACATGAGTCAAGGAAGTTTGCACATGTAAAATCACGAGTCAAAGGTAACCACCAAGACTTCTGCACATAGAGCATGAGTCAAGGCTAACTAAAAATATAGTTTCACATGATGTCTCATGAAACTAAATATTACCAAATTAATTCTAGCTTTATCTCGGCACACACATCATAAGATGTTCATTAATATGTGTGCCAGATGATAAATAAAAAAAGGGGGTTACCCATGGAAGGAAATTGGTATCATAACCATGTCATAAGAATAATAAATTGTAGTATCATAAATATTTCCATGAAATAAATTAATTAAATCATAAATGTTAATTCATAAATAAAAATAAGCAAAGATCATGATAAGTGATTTTAAACTGAAGAGATAAAATGAAAAAGGTTTATTTATGAAACTTTAGAATTAAATCATTTTAGTGTGGTTTAAGGAAAATAATTTTCAGAATTTAAAGAAAAAGGGAATAATATTTTACATGAAACCACAATTGAAAAAATAATGTTTTCATAATAAAAATAATTATCTTAGAAAAATAATGGTGTCCTAAAAAAATCATGGAGTGTACTTGAAAATGGGTAATAATTCAAGAATTTCCCTCAATTCGGGCTTTCTTATAAAAAAAATTGAGTTGAGAACCATTTAAAAACATGTATAACCCCAAAAAAGAAGGATGCATGGATCAGTGTATATTATTTTAGAATATATACATATCATTTAAGGTGTACATTAAAATAAAGGAGAATTTTATTTGGGTAGAAAGAGAGAAAAAGTAACCCAAAGAAATAATGGAGGATCAGGTAGAATCACCAACCTTATGTCCAAAGGTGTTGTTCACTGGATCTTAATGTCCTGAATAATAAAATAAATAAATAAAATAAATAAATAATTTTTTTATACATTTATTTTATTTATTATAATTTAATCAAGTTCATTTATGGACTTAATGATGAGTTATAGTGTTCAATTTCCTCATTTAGGAGTGTTTGTTTTCTTAGTTTTCATAATTGATTCTCTTATATAAGAGTATGAATGTTCATGTAAAATGGAAATTGAAATCCATAATCAAAGTTATAAGTTATTAATTAACATCTATGAGGTTAAATTATCATATAATTCATTCGATTATTTTTGTTGAGGATGAATCTTTAGATAAGATGTTAGTGATAATCGTTTCGATTATTTTGAGAGGTTTTCACTAACAATGAACTTTTTTTGTTTTATTATTTAACATCACATGTATATAATGACTGCAGAACATTACATAAGATACAGTACATATATAATAATCTGGTTGAACAATAAAAATGGTTTCATGATAATCCTTTAAGAAGGTAGTGAAAATTGAAAACTCCTTCATCCTTGAATGTGATATGTTAACACAACACAAATGAGGTTTTCATTTTTAGTATAAAAGCATGGGGAAATAGATATGATGATGAATTATTCCATTATAATAATAAAATTATAGTATGGGTAAGGTAATTTAGTTATCAAACTATTTTTATGAGGGGAGGTGAGTAGAGAAAAAAAGAAATGAACTTGAAGAAATATTAAAAGAAAAGGAAGTGGGTTTTACTACATGATTACTTCTTGAAAACCTCCTTAGGGAATTTTTTTTTGGAATTTTGTTAGGGCCAAAAGCTCTGGGACGTGTTGGAGGGGCTTGGGAAGTGATTTTACCAAAACTTGGATAAATCTCAAGGCTTGATATTTTTGAGGAGAAGTGGTGGTAAGGAGTGGAATTTATAGTAGAGGGGGGGGGGTTTCCCAATATTTTAGTCGTTAGTTCATTAATTTGGATCAATCTTATTAAGAGTTTCAGAATTATCAACAAATATAATAAAATAATAAATTATTGTTCTATATTTTGGGCTTATATCAGCCTTACATCATCTATGACTCCATAATTCATTTAGTTATATTTTATCATAAATTATCGTATTTTACAATTCATTAAAAAATCAAATATTTTTAAAAAATCCAAAAAATTAACCGTAACCATTTTTTGATGTATAAAATTCTTAAAATAACTCCATATTATGAAAATAATTTTCTATGTATGAGAAATTTAATTTTTAAATAAAATCACCATTTACTCAAAAAATACAAATTTCAATACTATAACTGATTTTACAACACTTTGAAATATTAATTAAGTTCTCATAAAATTATCTTAAAATGATAATAACACAAAATAATAAATTTTTATCTCTCTTTTTAATAATAAAATCTATTTTAAATTTTTTAATTAATCAAAAAATTGTAATTAAATATTTCTGACCTATAAAAATACCAAGACTTAATTAATAAATTTTAACACTTATTTAATTATTCTATAATATAATTATATCATATTACCATTTATAATATGCTTAAATTATATTTATATTATAATATGTATGGTTAATATTCCATTGTCAGATTTATTATTCCTAAGGGTCACATTACTATTGCAATGTTCATGTTACTATTTCATCAGTATAGGTTCTTTAAATGTTAGAAATACTTCTTATTTCATTCATTATTCTTTTACAAGGTTCACATTGTATTATTTATGTGATTTAATGTGATTTATACAATATGGAATAATTATAATAAGTGAATTTCCATTGATAAAATTTTGGGTCGTTACATTCTTCCCCCTAAAAAAATTTCACCATTGAAATTTCGTTTTATACACTAAGGTGAAAACAGGTATGGGAACTTCCCTTTTATTTCTTTCTCTAGTTCCCATATTACCTCTTCATATGTATGGTTCTCCAAATTAATTTGACCATGTGAGTGGTCCTGTTTCATAGATCATTATCTCTACCATCCAAGATCTTCACTAGCTTCTCTTGATAAGAGAGATCATTCTCCAATTGCACCACCTCATAATTTAGTACATGTGAGGGATCTGGTATCTATATTCTTAATAGGGGTACATGGAATACATTGTGTAATTGATACATGATTGGGGAAAGTGCTAGTCAATAGGCCACAACTCTGACATGATCCAAAATCTAGAAGGGGTTGATGTACCTGGGACATAACTTTACTTTATTCCCAAATATCATGATCCTCTTACATGGAGACGGAGGAATACCATGTCTTTGACCATTAAATCGAGGTCACATTCATGATTTTCTGTATAATTCTTCTGTCAACATTGGGGTTTCTTGATGTGATGCTAAATGTTTTTTACCTTTTCCAACATTTCTTTGAAAAATTCAAGTCCTAAAAGCCTAATCTCACCAACATCATCCCAACATGCCAGTGTTGTGCACCTTTTCCCATAAAGGGCTTCAAATTGAGCCATTTGGATACTGGAGTGGAAACTATTGTTTTAAGAGAACTAAACTAGAGGTATATGTTTCTACCATCTTACTTTAAAGTCTATAGAACACGCCCTCAAAATGTATTCTGTGTATGAATAGTTCACTTATATTTGCCATCATTTCGAGGATGATAGGTCGTACTGATGTTCAGCTCAGTTCATATAGAATGTCTAGACTTTTCCAAAACATCAAGGAAAATATTATATCTCAATCAGATACAATCAATAGGGGTACTCCATGTAGCCTTACCACCTCTTTGATGTATATGAGTCATTGTTGGTTCAAATTTATCATTGAATGAATGAAGGATCCCCCATTGATATGAGTCACTGTTGGTTAAAATGTCTCACCAATAGAAGGAGGCACTGATAGAAGGATACACCAACATAAGGAGACACTGACAGAAGGAGAAACTTATAGAAGGAGACACTGATAGAAGGATACACTAATAGAATGAGACACCGACAAAAGGAGACACCAACAGACGTTTCACCGACAATAAAGTCACCGATATACTGTTTAAATCTTCATTTATTAATATTATTTCTAGGGGTCATATATGTTTTATTTAATGACTTTGACATAATTAATGCCTACTAGAAGACTTGACAGAAGACAATATGATGTATGAGGTTTCTTCACGGGCACATTGTTGGGGTATAAAGTTTAAAGGAGGAAAAAATAATGTATAAAAAAGATAGTGGTCAATAAGAAGTGCATGGTGTGTGCGACAGAGGAAAACTGAAGAAAATCAACTCTCATGAAACCACTATGAATCCAAGAACTCAAAAGGAAGAACATACAGAGAGATCAAGAAATCAATCTAATCCTACTGATCTGACATTGAACATATTTCTAACAAGAATCTGAATATATCATACTCCTGGAATCCAGAACACAGAGGCTACGACACTCTGTTTTGGAGTCAACATCAAGAAGAGAACTTGAACTTCAAATACACTTCATCAAATGAGTCTAGAGCTTCACTACATAACACACAGATCCTTCTAAACATATATTTACATCTTTATCTCTATTGTTTTCATTTATTTACATTTCCAAGCAGTGTGTGTATCTCTCTATTACACACACACTGACTCCAATGCATAAATGGAGGATACTTGACATCCTCAAGATCACACTGTCCTTATCCATTTGTATCCCATGTAGAACTCTGGAAGAGGTCACGTGTGACCTGTTTTTTGTTTTTCCCATGAATAACTATGGTAGAGGTCATGTGTGACCTATAAAACCCTATGTACTATTGTGAACCCCAATCCATGGTGTGGATCAAACTGTTTATTAATTTAAACTGTTTGGTGGAAGGTGATCACCATGTGGAGAGTATTTAGTCTCTGTTTGAGACTGAACCTCTTGTTTTATATCTTTTGTATTTTTACCTTTTAGTTTCAATCTCTTTTATCAAAAATATCATAAAACTAAATTAAAATATTATATTTAGTCTTATAAAGTGTTTATAATAGTATTGACTTATTATGTTAGTTTCAAAAGTAATAGAAATAATCAAATTGATACAACTGAGAACTAATCAATCTTTTGAGAAATTAATTGAATAGTCAAGCTCTTATAAATTCAATACTGGATAACTTGAAAATTTAATTTTAGATATTGGGGGAATTTCAAATTATACCTTTTAAATATAAATTTTTAGAGATACTCAATTCACCCCCCTTTTAGTACTCTACTCTGACCAATATTTCGTGTCAAAGGATTTTGAAATTTTCAGTTTTCAAAGATTTTTCAAATATTTTGAACTACAATTTTAGATATATTTCAATGATAATAAAATTTTATATTAATACCAAATTTTTAGCTTTTTCAAATCTAGTTCTAAAATTTTTATTATGGATAAAATATTGGAAGGTGCTACTACCAATAGACCTCTATTCTTTAATGGAACTAATTATGCACAATGGAAAATTAAACTAAAAATGAACTTAGAATGTATGGGTTTTGAAATCTGTTCTTCAATTGTATATGAGTATAAGATTCCTACTAATTCTAGAAATACTTGGGATGACCAAACTAAGACTAATTATAACAATAATTTCAAATCCATGATTTCCATATACTTCTCTTTAGGATACTAGGAATTAAACAGAATTTATTCATTTAAATAGCCAATGAAATTTGGGATACTTTTTATGTTTCACATGATGGAACTTTAGTGTTAATGAAATGAGACTTAACACATGTACTATTAAATGTGATAACTTTAAGATGAAGCTTGATGAGCCTATTTCTGACATGTATCTTAGGTTCAATGAAATAGTGAATAATATGATTTCTCTAGGAATATATGTTACTAAAAAAACAATTTATGAGGGTTATCATATGCTTACCTGATAGACGGAGAGGAACTTCTGTCTCAATCATAGAATCTGGGACATCAGCAAAATACCTATCAAAGAACTCATTGGAAAATTGATGATATATGAGAAGGAGTTGAAGGTCATCAAATAAAAAGAGGATGAACCTAAGATAAAATATGTAGCCTTCGAGACCACTACCTCTAATAATATGGAAAAATAGAAGGTGCTAGACTCTGTTAAAATATCCAATAATGATGACTCAACATTAGATAGTGATGAAGAGATGGATTAGATGTCCAGAATATTCATGAAATTTTATTGTAAGAAGATCTTTTTTAGGAAGCCCAATTATAAAGGAAGATATGATAACAAGGTAAATTGGGAAGAGAACTAGAAAATAAATGAAAAATTATAGGATATTGTATACTGTGAATGAAAAATGATAGGACCTATCAAAGATGACTATACAAAATTAAAATACCAAAAGAAGTATGAAAACCAAGACAAGTAGTATAAGAAATATATGAAGGCCACATGGAGTTCTTATGAGTATAGATCCATTGAATCAACATCATCTCATTATGAGAAAGATGACATTGAAAATATGTGTTTTATGACAAACACATCTGAGGTAACCTTAGATTCACTTGCACATAATTCTTACTATTCTAAAAATGAATGTGAGTTTGAAAATATGAAAAGTGATTAAATGTTTGAATACTGTAACATGCTGAAAGAGACTTGTAATGAACTAAAAAATAAATATAAATCTTTAAAGAAACATCATTCTCTTACTATAACTGTTAAATCTGAACTTACTACAGAAAAAGAAAAATAATGCTCAACTTCTCAAAGAAAACAGTGAATTAAAAATTTCCAATGAGGAATTGAAGAAGAATTTAAAAACATTTCCCAATTGAAAAGATACTCTTACTCAAATTCTAGGTAAATAAATAAATCGTAAGTACACTTCTGGTATAGGATATCAGCTTGGACAGAGAAACCTATCTAAATTTTTTTAACTAAATATGGAAAATATGTTCTTCTAACTAAAAATCAAAGTTCTAATGCTAGTACCAGTTTTGGGAAATTCTTTCCTATATCTAGTTTTTCTAGTCCAAATAGATTCTATTTTTCAAATATGTTACATAAAGATTATAGGAAACCCAAAAGGAAAATATTGGTACCTAAAGCCTTGATTACAAATATAACTGGACCCAAACATGTCTGGGTACCAAAATGTATTTTTGTTTGATAATCTTGTAGGAAAGATATTTTAAGAGCTCCTGCAAGAGTCAGTGACACTTGGATAGTGGATGTTCAAGAAATATTTTATGATATTATTAAATATTCTATAACCTAATCAAGATAGATGGTGGATATGCCCCCTTTTGTGACAATGCTAAAGGAAAAAATAACAGGCCTAGGTCATATTGGTAACTCTAACTCAATTTTAATTTCTAAATTAATTTTTTTTGATGTATTGAAATATAATTTTCTTAGTATTTCACAATTATGTAATGATGTATTTCATGTTAAATTTGAAAATGATGCTTATAATGATTTTAACTCTAAAAATGAATTGGTATTTTCTTCTTTTAGAAAGGAAAATGTATATACTGTTAAATTATATTCCTTAGTTTCTCAAAATTTTTCTTCATTAGGTTCCTTTCAAAAAGAGTATTGGATTTGGAATAGAAAATTAGGACACTGTAATGTACACTCTCTTAGAAATATTACTCAAAAAGTACTAGTCAAGGATCTAATAAAACTTGAGTTTCCAAATGAAAAAGTCTATAATCCTTATCAAAAGGTTAAACCACACAAGATATATTTCAAATCAAAGAACGAAGTTTTAACTTCTCAACCATTAGAGTTGGTTCACATGGATTTGTTTTGACCATCTGAAGTTTCTAGTTTAAATGGGAAGCACTATGTATATATTGTTGGTGATGAGTATTCTAGGTATACATGGACTTATTTCTTAGCTCAAAAAAGTGAATCATGTACTTACTTCACTAAGTATGCTAAAATAGTGGAAAATATTAGTGGAATTAGAATAGAATCCTTAAGAAGTGACCATGGTCGTGAGTTCGAAAATCAAGACTTTGAATCATTTTTCTCACACAATGGATATAATCATAACTTTTCGGCCCCTAAGAAACCTAAAAAAATGGAGTTTTAGAAATAAGAAATAGAACCTTACAAGAGATAGATCGAAAAATTCTTAATGAATATGATTTACCTATTTACTTTTGGGCTGAGGTTATGAATACAACTTGCTACATAATTAACAGAGTCTTAATTAGACCTATCCTCAAGAAGGCTCCTTATGAGTATTGGAATAATAGAAAACCAAAAGATAGTTATTCCAAAGTTTTTGGTTACAAAGTACATATCCTTAATAGAAAAGAAAACTCTTGGACAATTTTCATCCAATAGTGGTGAAGTAATATTCCTAGGTTAGTCAACCTCTAGTAAATCCTAAAGAGTCTTTATTAAAATAACCTAGTGTGTGGAAGAATATATTCATATAAAATTTTATTAAATAGATCAGCATAAAACAAATATCCCTCTAGATATCCTTGAAGATGATATTTCAAACTTGGACATAAATGAAAAATCATCTAATCCTTCTACTAAGAAATCTGTTAAATCAAATAGTTCCAGAGATTCTTCAAAGTTTGAACACGATGAGCCCAAACCTGTATATGGACCTAAAATTACTAGCCCCTCCTTTTCTTGACCAACTGGAACTATTAAGAACCATAATTTAGATGCTTTTGTTGGGGACTTAGACAAAGGGACACAAAATAGATCTTATCATAAAAATTAGGTTGAACATCAAGATTTTTTGTCACAAATTGAACCTAAAAACATTAATGATGCAATTAAAGATTAATTTTGGGTGGTGGATATATAGGAAGAATTTAATAAAATTGAAAGAAATAATGTTTAGAAACTTGTGGATAGACCCAAAGACACCTTTACCATAGGCACTAAGTGAGTTTTTTAGAATAAAGTCGATGAATCTGGTAATATTGTTATAAAATAAATATAGACTAGTTGCACAAGGTTATAGTCAAGAAGAAGGAATTGACTATAAGGATCCTTTTTTACCTATTTCTAGACTTGAGTCTATCAGAATACTATGTTCTTATGATGCCCATATTAATTTTAAACATTATCAAATGTATTTTAAGTTTTCATTCCTAAATGGATATATAGTAGAGGATATTTTGGTTGAACAACCCCTAGTTTTACAAACCCTCATTTTCAAAATCATGTTTTCAAATTAACAAATGCTTTATATGGTTTAAAACAATCTCCAAGAGCTTGGTTTGATAGATTAATTAATATTTTTATTTCAAAAGGTTTTACAAAAGGAATTTATGATCCTACTCTTTTTATAAAATCAATTTCTAAAGATGTTTTAGTAGTTCAAATCTATGTTGATGATATATTTTTTGGATCATAAAGAAATTATTTAGGTATTGAGTTTTCAAAGATGAATCAAAATGAATTTGAAAGGAGTTTGATGGGTGAAATCAAATTCATTCTTGGATTTTATATATTTTGAAATAAAGAAGGTATCATTTTAAATCAAAGTAAATATACAAAAGATTTTTTAAAAAGATTTGGCTTTGATAGCATTAAAACTATTTCCACTCTAATGAGTACTACTTGTAAGCTGGATCTTGATGAAGATAATAAATGTATTCATCAAACCACTTACAGAGGAATGATTGGAATTTTTCTCTACTTGACATCTAGTAGGAGAGATATAATATTTCATGTGTGTATGTGTTCCCATTTTCAAGATAATACCAAATAATGTCACTTGAATGCTATTAAAATAATATTCAAATACCTCAAACATACTATCAATTTATGTTTGTTTTACCCAAAATTAAAATCATTTGATATAGTGAGTTATTATGATGATGGTTTTGGTGGATTCAAGTTAGAGAAAAAAGGAACCTCTGGGAAATTTCACTTTTTGAGAAAGTATTTGGTTTCATGGGGAAGTAAGAAACAAAATTCTATTGCATTATCTAATACCAAAACTGAATACATAGTAGCTGGTAGCCATTGTGCAGAAATATTTTTTATGAAACACATGCTTCTAGACTATGGATATCAATTTAGACATGTACCAATAAAATGTGACAATACAAGTGCTATTAACATTTCTAAGAACCTAGTTTATCACTCTAGAACAAAACATATTGATGTAAGACATCAACACTTTAGAATTTATTGGCACTGAATATCAGCTTGCTCAAAATTCACTAAGCCATTGAACTCTGAAAGGATAAATTACATCAAACATGAGTTAGGATTGATCAATCTGCAACACCATGTGTTTGCCTTTCCTTTAATATTTCTTAGTGAGGTTGTCATGCTGACACCATTGTCATGGGAAAACCATTTTCATGACAACATCGTTGTCATAACAACACTATTTTCATACCGACACCATTGTCATGCCGACACCATTTTCATACCAATACAGTTGTCATGACGACACTATTGTCATGCTGAAATCGTTGTCTCACAAACACTATTAGTGTTATAAAAAGTCTATCATTCCGACACCGATGACTCATTTTTTTATATGTTTTATGTTTTTATCGAAACGACACTATTTTATTAATTATAGTGAACCTGGTTCTTTATTTCATGATTGTATAATTTCAAAATCCCTAAATGATATAAATTTGAATTGATCCACTATACTTCTTTACCGCTACAATTTTTCTCCTCCGCCGCTCTCTTTATTTACCCCTACCTTTTACTTTCGGACTTCCAGACTGAAATGGTTAGAATGACACGAGTTAATAGAGATCTAGAAGAGGGTGAGTCTTGTGCGTCCAAGAAACTGAAAGGGGAATCAATAAAATATCCAGGTCCAGTAAATCCTGGTCTGGAAAACTGTGTTGAAACCTTAGAGAAAGAAGTATTGGTGGAATAGATCTTAGAGAGCGAGTCACTGTTGTTAAAGGTGGTGCAAGATCATATATGGCCTGAATGGTTCTCAAACAATGGAAGAGTCTTTTATCTAAAGTAGGTTTATGAATTTTATATGAATATGAAACTTTTTATGGAAGGAAGTGATGTTTCTTGGGTGAAGACAATTGTGAAAGGGAAGATAATCACTTTTTCTTCAAGACATTGGGTTGAGTGTATTAAGGTACCTCATGAAAGAAGGTTTCATGATTACTAATGTACTTGTAATCCTCAAAGTGAATTATTTTTCTATGAGACGACTCTGAAAGAGCTAAATAAAAATGAAGAACACTAGAGACCCATTTCCACAGAATTGAATGGTGAGTGAAAATTTTTATTCAAGTTTATTCAGCACTAGATTTTTCCTAGGAAAGGGGGATTTCTTTCACTCAAGTATCAAGATGTATACTTAGTGTATTTTCTTCTAAAAGGAGTCAAATTGAATCTATGTAGATATCTGATGGTTCACATTAATGAGATGATAAAACTTGGTTGTGATTCAAATTCACTTTTCTATTCCAGAATGATTTCAGAAATGCTAAAGGAAAAAGGAAATGTAAGTGAAGTTGATGATGTTGTAGTTAGTGAATGTAGTGGAATATTCTTATTCTCTAACATCTATGAGAGAATGAAAATTAATTGGAACCCATGGAGGAAATAATGGGTTGGTGATGAAGATTGATTTTATGAGAAGTTTAATCCAATAGATCATCCAGTTAGACCAAGGGATCTAGTGGATCCTGGCCTCAATCTAAATGAACAATAACCTATTCTTCAGATGAGGAAGAGGATCCTTCAACTCCTGTCAGAGATGTTGGATCACCAGTTGATGATATAAGTGAACCAGATACTACTGGACCAACAAAAAAGAGTATCTATTTGACCTAAAAGTGCACCTATAGACTTACCTTATCATTAAGATATTCTATAATATACTATAAGTGAAGAAATAGAATTTGAAGGTAGTATAGAGTATGTTATTGAATACAATGAATAATATGATGAAGAGGAAGAAGTTGGCAGTGGTGAAAGTAGTACAAAATTAGGAAGGGAAGAAGAAGATGATAAATTTGTTGATGAAATTGGGGATGAAAAGACTGTAGAGGGTGATAATGTATAAAGTAGTTAAAGTGGTAGTGATAGTGAATCTGATCATCCTGATGAGAATCTAGATGCTGTTAGTATGGAAGTTATTGAAGGTAATACTAGTGTATATGTTAAGGGTTCTGTTTAAGATGAAAATATTTCTCTAGATGAACCTATTGCTCAAGTTGTATATACTAGGAAAAGAAATATTCATATGGAAAAGAAATCTATACAGGAAGACTTGACTGAGAGGGAGCCATCTACTAAGAAGGATGACACTGAGGTAGAACCCCAAGGACCCGTTTCTCAAGCCAGTGAATAGAATCAAACTGGAAGATTAAGGCTTGATACTCTTACTCCTTTGGATTATGATATTTTGGATGAATGGGTGGGGCATCTTGGTTATGTGGAATTCGTATTGGATTGTGAAGATTCTGATAATGATGTTTTTTCACTTTCTGCAAGTGAACTAGTGGATGATACCACTACTACTGATTTTGTCACTATGAATGATTTTTAAAAATTCAAGAAATAAATATGTGACTCCACAATAAAATTTAGTACAATTTCAAATGAGATATGAAATAGATAAATCTAGGATAGAGAATACTAAGATGACTGAAAAATTGAAAGCAATTTGATATATGGTTGATGTTGTAAAGAAATTTGTTGCCTCTAATTCTTCTCCTTCCTCAACTAGTCTGTCTCAAGCTGCTTCTTCTTCAGTTTCAAAGATGGTGATTAAAGAAATTTATACAAATATAATCAAAACTACAGAAACAATTGTGATAGGAAACACAAAGCTCAGGAATGAAATTAATACGTTAACAACTGGGATCAATGCCTTGACCAACGAGAATAGAAATACAATGTAAACTATCATGAAAGGAATTGAGAATCTTTTTTATCATTTTAATGCTCTTGAGTTTTCCAAACTAAGAAGATATGTTTAGGAACATACCTCCTCTACTCTTTCTTCGTCTTCTATTAAACCTTCTCAGTCTTCTCAATCTAAAGATCTTTCTACTATTAGTTTATTTTTAAAATAGGAGACGCAAGATTTACTTGAAAGTATAGCCAAATTTGAGGACACTTTAGATAAGGTGCCTGATCATGTGATGTATTATACAAATATTGTTTCAAAAACTCAATAAGATCCAACCAAAAGGATTAATTTGTTTTTATCCAAACTCATCACAAAGATTCAAATGAACAATATATTTAAGTATTTGGCCACCAATATTACTCTTCCTCCAGTGAAAAAGTATTTTAAAGTTGAGATTTAGAAGTGGAGAGAATTTAATCCCTTATTGAACAAGTTTATAGAAAACAAGGATGATTTTGAAAAGGATATGAAATATAATGGATAGATAATTGAAGATTTAATCAAGCTGTTAAAACCATATTTTCATGTCTAAAGTGAAGCCATTGTGGTACCTCCTACTACACCACTTGGTCCTGCTGGTTCTGTACCTGCTCAACCTCAAATATTAGTTTATAAGGTGTTATCTTAGATCAGAAAAATCATTAAAAAAAACTATTCAGCCTCAGATTATTACTCAGTAATGACCTGCCCTAGATTCTATAGTTTCTGAAGGAGTTCATCTATATCCTCTCAAAATCCATTCTGACCCTCATTCTTCTTAGCCTAATCTTCCTGTTGAACCATCCATTGATCCTTTTGATAAATGGAAGGAACCCCTGGACCTTACCATGTAGTGTGGAGTGATTTATTTTGATAGAGATGAGTCTTTCTACCTTTTCTTTATCAGTGTACTCTATTTATGAATAATCTCTCATTGTTTTTAATTTTCTAGTTTTTACGGTTTTTTTCACCTTCCACTTTTAACTAATCCCAAATTATGGAGAATTATATTAAGCATTATTAAAAGGGGAAGAATCTTATTAATAACTATTAAAAACGGGGAGAACCTTTTTGAGCCTTATTATTATGAGTTATCTTATATATTATTTTAATCTTCTCTTTAATACATTATTATGTGTTTAATTTAAATATTCTCCAATGGAACTTAATAATTCCAAGACTTATGATCATAAAAAGGGGATATTATTGGGCCATAGATGTCGTTGGACACTATCTATAACTATAATGGTTTTAATTATAAAAAATAATGTCATATATTAACATATATATTATCTTATATAATATCCTATATTGTGGTAAAGAATTATATTGAATAATAGATAACATTAATCATATAACTATTTATGTGTGTTTAAGTCTAAACAAGATTATAACTAATTATCTATGTGTAATTATGAGTATTAACATTCTATGACTTTAATGAATTGTAAGACAGACAGAACATCGAAAATTACCTAAGTATGAGTCACTAACACCAACATACAAATGACTCACTGACAAACATATGACTCCCTGACAGACAGTCAAACAAGAATATGTTCTAAGCATGTGAAATTGACACCGTTGGAATGACTCACTGTTACACATGACACTGACGTAGATGACTCACCATTTTGTATGACTCACTGATGCATAAGACTTACCATCAGTCCAATGACCTACCATTGCATGGTGCTACTGACGCAAGGACTCACCGTAAGTTGAAACGAGTCACTGTTGGTTCAAATGTCTCACTGACAAAAGGAAGGATCCACCATTGATATGAGTCACATTTGGTTCAAATGTCTCACCAACAGAAGGAAGGATCCACTATTGATATGAGTCACCATTGGTTAAACTCTCTATGAAATAGAAGGAGACACCAATATAAGGATACACTGATATAAGGAGACACCAATAGAAGGATACCCTGATAAAAGGAGGCACCGATAGAAGGAGACACTGACAGAAAGAGACACCGACAGAAGGAGACACTGACATATGAGTCACCGATATACTGTTTAAATCTTCATTTATTAATATTATTTATAATGGTCATATTTGTGTTATTTAATGACTCTAACATAATTAATGCCTACTTGTAGACTTGACAGTAGACAGTATGGTGTACAAGGTATCTCCACATGAATATTGTCGGGGTAGATTGTGTAAAAGAGGAAAAAATCATGTAAGAGAAATATAGTGGATGAGAAGTAGTAAATGTTTTGTGCGAGAGAGGCATACTGAAGAACATCAACTCTCATGCAACCAATGTGAACCCAAGAACTCAGAAGGAAGAACATATAGGGAGATAAAAAAATCAAGATAAACCTGCTGAGTTGACCTTGAACATATTTCAAACAAGAAGATGAACATCTCATACTCATGGAAGCTAGAACACAGAGGCTACAACACTCTGTTTTGGAGTCAACTTCCAGAAGAGGACTTGAACTTCAAATCCACTTCATCAAACAAGTCCAGAGATTCACTACATAACACACATAGCCTTATAAACCTATATCTATGTCTTTAGCTTTATTGTTTTCATTTATTTACATTTATGAGCAATGCGTGTATCTATCTATTACACACACACACACACTAACCCCTATTCATAACTCGAGGATACTTGATATCCTCAATCTCAGACTCTCTTTATCCATTTTTATCCCACGTAGAACTATGGAAGAGGTCGTGTGTGAACTGTTTGTTGTTTTTCCCACAAAAAACTATAGTAGAGTCCAAGTGGGACCTAGAAAGCCTTGTGTGCTGTTGTGAACCCTGATTTAGGGTGTGGATCAAAATGTTTATTAATTTAAACTTCTTGGTGGTGGGTGATCACCAAGTGGAGAGGATTAAGTCTCTTCTTGAGACCGAACCTCTTATTTTATATATGATGATATTTCACCTTTTAGTTTTACTCTGTTTTATCACATATTTCATAAAACTAAATTGAACACTAATAGTTAGTCTTAGAAAGTGTTTATAACAATATTGACTTATTATTTTAGTTTCAAAAGATGTATTAATTTTCAAATTGATAAAATTGAGTACAAATCAATATTTTTAGAAATTAATCGAACAATCAATATCTTATAAATTCATTATTGGATAACATGGAAATTAATTTTAGATATTGGGGGAATTCCAAATTATACCTTTTAAATAGAAGATTTTATACACACTCAATTCACCCCCTCTTCAGTACTCTTCTCTGATCAACAAACCCATATGGAATTGTTTCCTCTTGATTTTTTCGAAAGTCTAGTGACAAAGTCCACAATGAAGTTTTCCCATTTCCATGTTGGTATAGGTAATGGTAGCATCATCCCCTTATACATTTTCCTTTCCACCTTCACTTATTGACGTACTAGGAACTTTGATGTATACTTAGTGATAACTTTTTTCATATTGTCCTACCAATAGTTTTCTCAAATATCTCGATACATCTTTGTGCTCCATGGGTGAATACAAAAGGTTCAGATATGCCTGTCATTGAATTTTTTTTTACCTACCTCAATATTGGATTGTACACATAGTTTGGACCCAAATTCCATGACTACATCCTCATCTATTTGTAACATTTTGGATTTCCCATTTCTGATAGCTTCAACCCATTTCTTAATTTTCACATAATTTCATTGAGAATAATTTATTTTCTCCATGATGGATGGTTAATAAATAATTTGATCAATTATTAATTATGTTACCCCCTTAATGAGTCTCATGTCGATACTTTTTGAGTCTAAAAAGATTGTATTCTTCTCAATTCTTATCATTGATAAGGATATAGGATCCCTTATACTTGGAGCATCTACCACCATATTTACTTTACCATGATGGTAGTGGATTGAGAAGTCATAATAATTAATGAGCTCCAACCATATTTATTGTTTCATATTAATATCCTTATGTGTGAATATATAATTGAGACTCATTTGATCAGTATATATCTCACATTTATCCCCATAGAGATAATGTCACCATATTTTCAATGTGAAGATCAAAACTGCCATGTCCAGCTCATAAGTATGACATGTTTTCTATTTAATTTTTAAATTACTCTAGGTTTAGGATATCAATTTATCATTTTTCATCATTACATATCCTAATTCCTTTTTTGAAGCATCTCTGGATTCCACAAAGTTATTTCCACTTTTCAGAAGTGTCAGTACCAGCATACTGATAAGACACTTTTTGAGCTCCTTAATGATTTCCTCACATTCTTGAGTCTAGAAAAACTTCACTCAATTTCATGTTTGGTTTTTTATTGGGTTTTAAAATCATAAGGAGTTCTTCTCAAATCATTATTAATACCCAACTAGACCGATAATGCTACGAATCTCTATTACAGATGTTGTCCTGGGCACATCTTCTATTGAATTTGTCTTGGAGGGGTCCATATATATTCCTTTTTAGTGATAAAATTCACTAAGAATTATACTTACTCTATCCAAAACTCAAATTTACTATACATTTCATATAGTTTATCCATTTTCAATTTATTTAGCATTGTATTCAAATTCTACTCAGGTTCCTCCTTGCTCTTGGAGTATATCATAATATCATTAATAAAGACTCCAAAAATGTTTCAAGGTATTATTTAAAAACGAAATTCATTATGTCCATGAATATTTATCAAGAATTAGTGAGTATGAAGGGAATCACTATGGACACATAGTTTCCATACCCTGTTTAAAAGGTTATCCTGAGAATATGTTCCTTTTTTTCCTTTAATTGGTGATATCTTGAACGAAGGTCCACATTTTGGAAATATCTGGCCCCACATATATGATATAACTAGTCATATATCTATGGTAGGGGATACTTTTTCTTTAACATGATTTTACTAAGTTCAAGATAATCAATGCAAGAGGTGCATTGATCCATCCTTATTCTTGATAAAGAGGAATGCTACACCCCACGGTGAAGCACTCTGGAATATAAAACCCTTTTCCAAATTCTCATGAAACTACTTATTTAGTTCTTCCAACTAAATTATGTCCATTATATAAGGTCTCTTTGATATAGTCATAGATTGAGGAATAAGTTCAATTGAGAAATAGACATCTTGGTCAGGAGTAAGACCAGGTAACTCTTCAAGCAACACATCTGTGTAGTCCCTTAAAATGGGCATGTCTTCAAGCATGATTCTCTCCTTTGTCTCAATCATTTGAGCTAGATATTCATTCTCATAAGTTAGTAACATCCACACATGATAACATTTTTGTAATGGATATTCATCCCCCTCCTTACACTTATAAATAATTAGATGATGCTTCAGGATGTTAAGAGTGATATCCCATTTCCAAAATATGATGTTGGACTTTTATAAAGATAGGAAATCCATGAACAATAAGGTATCGAACTCCGGCAAAATAATTAAGATGAGATTTTTTTGAGGTTTGGCATACAAACATTAACCATGGATAAGTTGTATACTTTGGATGAAATAATTTCACTATTTTTGGTTCTCATAGAAAACTCAACCTTTATATTTTGAGGTGGTGTTTGAATAGTTCTACAAAACCTTAATGATGTTAATGAATGAATAAAACTAGAATGAAATAATATTTTTGTAAAAACCCTTGTACTTATACAATAATTTATTTTCATTCTGGAATTAAGTAGGCAACGTCATTATAAATTTATAAACAATTAAGTGGTATTTATAGAAATTAAGGAATTTATACTAATGGAATAGTACCTTGAACTTAGGAATAATAAACTGGCTAATAGAATAGTAACCCCATTTAATTAAGTGTTAATAATATTTATCCATCCTATAAGTGAAAATATGATATATTTATAGCATTGAACAAGTAAATAATTTTTTTTGAAAATTATAAATCAAGTGTTGGAATTTGGGTAATTAATAAATATTTAATTACATTTTCATAATTAAAATAATGATTTAAAAGAAAATATATTTTCATAAAATAGATTCATATTTTTTCCTTATTATTATATGATAATTTCATGATAATTTAATAAACTTTTCAAAGATTTTTAAAATCAGTTATAGTTTTACAAATTTTATTTTTCGAATAAATTATGATTTTATTTATAAATGAAATTTCCCCTAATTAGAAAAATATTGTGATAAAAAGGAGTTATTATTTTAATTCTATATGTAAAAAATGATTTCGGTAAATTTTTTGTATTTTTCTAAAATACATGAATTCTTCATGAATGGTAAAATACTATAATTTACGATATAAGATAAATAAATGATTTATTGAGTCATTGATGATATAAGGTTGATGTAATCAAAATATCACTAACTATAATTAAATATTTTAATTAATTTTATGATAATTCTCAAACTATTCTATGTCTTGAGAAAAAATAATAAACAAATGAATAAAATAATCAAAAACCCATCCTCTCCTCCACTATAAATACCTTTCCTCACCACCTCTTCTCATCACAACTCAAATCCTATTTTCTTTATTAATTTCTTCCCAAATCTATTTCCAAGCTTCTTACCCACGTCCAAGACCTTCTGGTCTCACAAAAAGGCCAAAAAACAAGGGCATTACAGTAATAATCAAGAGAGATAATTCAAGAGGTAAAAAGACTCTTTCAATTTCATTTATTTTATTTTCAATTCTTTTTCTTATAATCTATTCACCTCCTCATATCCAAGAGTCTTGAAAAATATATTATATTATATATACTGTAATTTTATCATGTTTATGTAAACATTCAAAATCATAATTATTCTCCTCTACATTTTATTCTATAAAATGAAAACATCATCTATGGTGTGTTGATTTACAAACGTCATGGACGATATGATTTCAATTTCCATTACCGCCTTCATGGATGGTAATAAATCCATTTTAATCATTTAAAAAAAATGTGTATTATGTGACCTCTTTTATGTTCTGGAATTAACATATATTTATAATATTAAATTATATAAGGAGATTAGTTTGTGATCATCGAAGATCCTCCAAATTGATATAAACAAATATCCTTAATGTGTTATCTAATGATTGGTCATAATATATGAAAAATAAATTATTTATAGTATAATTTAATATTATTGAAACATATCAATAAAATTTCATTTCACTTCTAGAGTCTCATTTCCATTCTACAAGAAAATCCATTATGAACAGACCATGGAAACCATGTAAAGAATGCACCTAATGCAACCGAAATGTCAAAATATTATTAATAAATGGGTGTAATAATGTTATAAAATAATAATATAAGGTGTTATAAAAAATAATATCTTTATTATAAATATTAATAACACTATTTTAACCATTATACATGAGGTTTAAACACATTTGAAGTAAGAAAAACCTGATGTAAGATAATTCTTAAACCAATTTCCATACCTTGGGTTAACCTTATACTAAATTGTTTATGTGGTAATAAGATAATTTTTAAAATGAATTTTTAATTACATTATATCTTATTATGGTTATTTATATTTTATTCAGATATTCCATTAATTTTATTTATTCTCACTTCAAATATATGGTATTTGTAAGGGAATTTCGTTTATAAGTCCTATTTTAATTTCTTTTTTTAAAGGGAATGATTTATATAACCCATTTATTTTTTCTTTAAGATTATATTTTGGTTATTGGTAATTTTATATAATTAATGGTGGGACATATATCTCTCTCAAATTCATTGTGTATGCTTATGTTAGAGTTCATATGTATAGTAACTCCACGTGTAACTGCGATTGTTACACCATAAGGTAGTCGTGAGCGTTATATTGTAAGTTATCTATAAGGGTTACAATATAAAGTATGTAATTCTCCAAGTAAATTATATGGTTTGTTAAATTTTTCTATGTTTTATGGAAATATCTTATTTCAAAAATTATGTACATGATACATTATGGGGGAGAAGTATGTATTTGTGAAAATGATTTTATATTTTTATAAGTATTCATGTACTAATGGTTTCTATACTTATTTTTATATCTATTACTGATATTTTTGTTCCAATCCCATGTTTTAATATGTTTTCCCATGTTTTATGTATGGGTAAGAGAAAAGAATAATCTTAAAAGAATTTTGTGAATAATTTTCATGAATATATATATATATATATTTTATTAAAGACTTTAAAATTATGAAAAATAGACATCGTTTTAGTAGTATCTACTTTATATTATTATGGGTTGATATGTATGAATTATGTACAAACTATCTAAAATAATAAATTGAAAATATATTTTGGAAAATAAATAAGTTAATTATGAAGGTAATTGGTTGTGTTATGAGGTAGAATAACCGTGTATTTTTTATACCTGAAGACAACTAAAACCTCATGTGATAATTTACCCCACACATGATTTGGAATTAATAGCTGCAGTCTTTGTTTTGAAAATTTGGATTCATCATTTATATGGAGACAAATGTGAAATATATACTAACCATAAATTTATAAAGTATATAATCACGTAGAAGTAATTAAACATGAGGCATATATGATGGCTTGAACTGATAAAGTATTATTATTGTATAATCAATTAACATCATGGAAAATCCAAAAAGTGGCAGATTCCATGAGCCAAAAACATCATGCTATATTAACCATGCTACATTTGTAATGTGACCCCTTGATTGTTGATTTGATGAATTTTGGTTCGGAATTTATTGGTGGAGGAAATTATTCTGTTTTATTTCAAGTGTCATTACATTCTTCTCTCTTAGAAATAATTAAGAAAGCACAGAAAGAAGATCATGAGTTATAGAAAATAGTAGAATTGGTGAAAAGGGCATGTGCCTAGAAATTAATGTTGATAAAGATTGTGTTTTGAGATTTTTGAAGAGATTATTTGTGCCTTGTGTTTCATTGTTGATAAATTGTTTGTTATGTGCAACTCATAGTTCTCCATTTTCTGTTCATCCTACTAGAACTAAGATGTACTGAGAGCTTTGGGAGTATAACTCTAGGGATGGATGGAAAAGCAATATTTCATATTTTTCCATGAAATGTTTGACTTTTCCATAGGTTAAATAAGAGTAACAATTACCAAAGGGGATTCTTCATCCTATTCTAGTGCAAGAGGGGAAATGGGAAAATATACCTACAGTCTTTTTGGTGAGACTACTAAGGAATTATCTAGGTAAAAATTAAATTTGGGTTATTGTTGATTGGATGAATAAATATGCACATTTCCTTAAAATTTGACATAATGTGTCTTTGGATATTCTTTCTCGATTGTAACTCAAAGATATTTTCGGGTTACGTGGATTTCCTCTTTCCGTTGTATCTGACCATGACCTCAGGCTAACTTAAAACTTTTGGAAAAGCCTTCATAACTTTTTGGCAATAGAATTAAATTTTAACATATCATTTTATACTCAATCTGATTGATAGACTGAGAGAACAATTCAAACATTAGAAGACATGATTAGAGATTCTTCAATGGATTACTAGTGAAGTTGGGATCAATATATATCTTTTGTTCAGTTTTCATATAATAAAATTTTTCATTCCAAAATACATATGGAACCTTTTGAGGAATTATATTGAAAGATGTGACAAACTCCATCATTTTTGGATGAAGTTAGGGAAAGGAAGGTGATGAGACGATATTTAGTAGAGTAAGTGGCTGAGAAAGTGAAGATGATTAAGCAACAAAGGAAGACATATCAGATTAGGAAGAAAAGTTATATAGATAATAGGAGGAAATTCTATTCATTTGAGGTTGGTTATCATGTTTTTCTTAGAATATAACCGTAGAAAAGTGTTATGAGTTTTGATAATAAATGAAAGCTATGTCCACATTCCATTTGACCTTATGAAATCCCATTGAAAGTTGTATGATTTTCCTACCCATTATACTTTCCCTTTTTTTATCATAGGTACATAATGTTTTTCATGTTTTAATGTTGAAAAATTTTGTTCCAGATTTATCACATCATTTGAGAGAAGAAGTTGTTTAGTTGGAAGAGAACCTCTATCATAAAGATATACCTATTCAAATTCTTGATCATAGTGAGGATGTATTGTGGAATATGTCAATCCATTAGGTTAAGGTTTTGTAGAGAAACCACATGGTTGAAGAAGTAACATGGGAATTTGAAAATTCTATGAGGGAAAGGTATCCTCACATATTAAAAAAGTGAATAAAAATTGTGAGAACACAATTTTTAGAATTTGGGGATAATGTAACAACCTAGGAACTTATAAAATAAGTTATTTTCATTTTAGAATTATGTAGTAAAATTCATCTTAAATTTATAATGAAATAAGTTGTATTTATAGAAATTAAGGAATTTATACTGATGGAATTGTATCTTGACCTTAGGAATAATAATCTAGCTAATAGAATTGGAAACTCACCTAAGAAAGTATAAATAATATTTATCCATCCTCTATATGAAAATATGATATATTTATATCATTGAACAGGTAAATAATTTATTTGAAAATTATAAATTAAGTGTTCGATTTTTTGTAATTAATAAATATTTAATTACAATTTTAAAATAAATTTAATAATTTAAAATAAAATATATTTTCTTAAAATATATTTAGAAATTATTATTATTTTCTTATTATTATAAGATAATATTATGAGAATTTAATAAAATTTTCAAAGTGTTAAAAAATCTGTTATTGTTTTAAAATTGTTATTCTTTGAATAAATTATGATTTTATTTAAAAATTTAATTTCTCATTTATAGAAAATTATCATGATAAAATGTTCATTTTTTAATTTTACATGTCAATAAATGGTTGGGGATAATTTTTTACATTTTTTTGAAATACTGGATTTTTTGATGAAAGGTGATATATGATAATTTATGATAAAAGAAAAATAAATTATTTATTAAGTGATATATGATGTAAGACTGATGTAAGACCAAATTATCGAACTCTTCTTCAATATTTCAATATATTTGATGATAATTATCAAAATATTCATAATCATGAGCCAAAATAAGAAACTAATGAATAAAATAATCATAAAACCCTCCTCTCCTACACTATAAATACATCTACTCGACACCTCTTATCCTCACAACTCAAAGAATTTTATATTTGTTAATATCAAACCAAATAACTTCCCAAGATTATCACCAAAGTACAATACCTTATGGTATCACCAAAGGGTTAAATCAAAGGGCCTTAAGGAGGTTCTCAAGGGAGATAATTCTAGTGGTAAAAAACCTCTTTCATTTTCTTTTATTTTCTTTGTAATTATTTTTCTTTTCATATAATCTCACCACCTACCACTATACAAGAGGAATTAAAACTTTATTTTATTAAAAATAAAGTAATTTTATCAGGATTATGGAAAAATTCATCATCATACATCTTCTCGTCTCCCTTTTATTGTAAAAAAATAAAAACATCGTACGTGATGTGCCGATTTACCAACGTCATGGATGATATAATTTAAATTGAAATTACCTCCATGATGGACGATAATAAAACAATTTTAATTGTTGGAAAATATTATAAAGTGTATAATATAACCTCTTTTATTTTATGGAATTAACTTATATTCATAATATTAAATTATATATCAAAACTAGTTTATGATCATCGAGGAACTGCCAAAATGATATAAATGAATATCATTAATGTTTTATATAGTGATTGATAATTATATCTGAAAACTCAATGATTTATGATATAATTAATATTATGTAAACATATTAATACCATTTTATTCCAATTTTATATTCTCACTTCTAATTGAAAAGAAAATTTATTATGAACTGTCCATGGAAACAATGTAAAGAACACACATGAAACAATGGACATAACAAAATATTATTAATAATAGGTGGAATGATTTTTTTAAATGATCATATATGGTGTTATAAAACTTAATATGTTTTTTTAAAAAATTAATAACACTATTTTAACCATTATACATGATTTCTAAACACATTTTAAGTAAGATGAACCAGAGGTAAGTGAATTCTTAACCCAATCTCTATTATTTGGGTTAAACTTCTACTTTATTGAAAATGTGGTACAAATATTATTTGTGAATTTTTTTATTATATTTTGTTTCATTATGTGTAATTATTTTCTATACACATATTCAATTCATTTTGTCAATTCTCACTTCCAATATATGATATTTGTAATGGATTTTTCTTAAAAAAACCTATTTTCATTTCTTTTTTAAGGGAATGGTTTATATGATGTAAGTATTCGTGTTTTATGATTATTTTTCGAGTTATTAGAATTTTTTTTTCATGAATGGTGGTACCAATATCATCAACCAATACATTGGGTATGATTAAGTTATAAGCCAGCTGTATGGTTACTCTAAGTGAAACTGCGATGGTTACACCATAAGGTAGTTGTGAGGGTTGCATTGTAAGGTAGCCATAAGGGTTACAAATCATAAGGAAATTTTGAGGGTTAAAATATTAAGTAACTAATTACCCAAGTAAAATTTATGGTTTATTTAAGTTTTCTATGATTTATGGAAATCTATTGTTTCATAATGTTAGTACATGATACTTCTAGGGTGATAAGTATGTCTTTGTGAAAATGATTTCATATATTTATAAGTATTCATATACTAATGCTTTATATCCTTATTTTTATATCCCTTACTAATCTTTTTCTTATCATACCATGTTTTGAAATTTATTTCACAGGGTTTAAGGATGTTTAATAGAAAATGAGAAGTAAAGATGATTTTTTTAAGACCATACAGGAATAGATTTCATGTTTTTTTATTAAAAAATTGAGTATTATGAAAATATAGATATTATATTAGTTGTATACACTATTATTATTATGGGTTTATATGTATTAATTTTTCCCTAACATTCTGAAATTCTAAACCGATTAGATCTTTGCGAATAGAAATAGGTGAATTCTATAGGAACTTTCAAGATTGCTTAATGATTAAGGTTGGGTCCTTATAGTAGTCACTATTCTTGAATGAATAACTATTGTAAATAGAACCAAATAATTGTTTGGAACCACCTAAAAATTTGTGATAAAATATTACATTCCTTGTTATGTTGGAGGTTTTTTTTGATTGCCTCCGACAACCCTGGCCTTAGGGAAATTTTTTAAAAAATTATCATGTTCCCTATAGTTGAAAAGCTACACTACAGGTTGAGTGTCAATATGATCCATCCTTTCTTCTTCCACATTAGTGAAATTATTCATATCCCTTTTGAATTCCTAATAAATATTCCCATTCTTTAACATTTTGAAGCATTTACTGGTTCCCTTTAGATAGTTCCATGGACTCTTCTACCCACAATTCTAACACATATTTTTTGAGATTCTTTCCATCATGGGTTTTTTTGATCCACCCCAATTATAATCTATTTTCTTCTTTTTATCACTGGGTCCATGAGATCACTGTGAAGCTCTGATCTCTATTTAATCATTTTGGGAATAAGAGAAAATTACTTATAACAATCAAAGTCTAAAATTTCCAACGTATTTTGTAGACTGAGCTTTGGTCTTCTAAATAAGTGACCCACATTGACTTCAATGTTCATGACAAATCCTAAGGAATATCTTTAATTCTTTGTAAATATTTATTTATACGACCAAATAGAATCATCTTCCTTTCTCTTAAGTCTGAGGAATTATCTTTTTATCTTAATATGGTGGTTTTAGGGAAAATATTTGTTGAAAAACTATTTTCATGGATTCCTCTCAATCCATGGAATCAATTTCCTCCGTGGAGTTCATGTTTTTGATTAGTATCCACTATCGATCAGTTTCCCCTATCAAAATGATATACTTTTGGCATAACATTCTCTTCTTCTGAGCACTGGAGGATAGAGAATATCTCTTCAATACAGTTAGTCCACTGTTCTCTAAGGAGGTATCGAAAGATCCACTATACATGGGAGGAATTTTATGTATAAAGGATTCATCCACAACATTATACCTCTTAGTATAAAGAGGTAGTTCCACACAATTGAAATTATTATTCATAACATGAGCCAGTTGAGAAAGTACAGTCATGAAGTTTTAAGCACCTATTCCCATAATATTTGGGAAATCATTAGGGAAATACTCACATTTCCTATCACATTGATTTTTGAAATGATTTATTATATTCACAACCATTAACTATGAAAAATAAAGTACAATTATAGGGATTTAATACTTAATTAATAAGAATAATAAAAGGAAAATATGAACATAAAAGGATGCACTTGTTATGGAAAATTATACCCTATCATTTTATTCCTTATGTTTCAATCTAGGTAATCCAAGATCTGTTTTCTAACATATATTTTCTTATGAGACTTTTTTTACATTAAAAATGGTTCATAATGATCCTATTAATTTAAAAAAGAATATCCCCGAGGACTGTCAAACCAGGTTCTTAGTAAGGCCCATTTTTGGTACCAGGTTACCCCAATTTAGGCTTGGAACATGTTTTCAGAGTTGTTACTCCTAGTTACATCTGTTCCAGAACAAATTCCACTTGGAGTATCTAGACAGGGATGCATGTTCTTGACAAAACACTTAATCTATAATTAAAAGAATTTAGGTATGTTTTACTATAATTAGTCTTTCCCCTAAGTTTCTTAATAAATTTATCTATTAAAAATCCCCAACAAATTACAAGACCTTCCTATGATACCATCTATAGTGTCCCTAGGATTATTTACATATTATATCATGAATTTAAACGCAATTTACTATCAAATTACAAGCCAAGAATCATAAATTCTTGTTTCTTTGGAATACTGAGTACATAAAACTATAAAGAAGGGACTAAATGAAACATTTCTTTATTTATATTCCATTATGAGCTTCTATCTTCCTTTTAAACATTACATATTAATAGGATAACCTAGGGATATCATGAAAAATAGGAGGAGGTAAAAATCCAAGTAAGTGAACAAACATTAAAATAAAGCTTATCATAAGGTCTAGAAGGAATAACATATTGATATAAAAAGGAAAGGAACATGATTAATCATATGTAATAATAACATATATAAAATGGGATCATATAATCGTTGAATCATAGTAACTTGGAGGCAACATAAAACCCAACTTTATCATGAGTCAAGGATCATCGCACATGGAGGATCAAAAGTCAAAGATAACCACCAAGACCATTGAACATGGAGAACAAGTCCATGATAACCACCAAGACCGTTTCACCTAACATATCATGAGAAAAAAATATTACCCAATACATTGGAGCACTATCTAGGTCCACCCATCATAAAATTATCATGAATATGTGTTTCATAAGGAAAATAAACAAAAGGGTTACCCATGGAAATAAATGGGTATCATAATCTTGTCATAAAGCATAATGAATTTGAATATCCTAATAGTTTTCATGAAAGAAAGGAATTAAATAATACATGATCATTTATAAATTAAAATAGGAATATATAATGATAAGTTATATCAAACTTAACTGATAACATGTAAAAAGAGTAGTTAAGAAAATTTATAATTAAACATTTTAGTGTGGTTTAAGGAAAATATTAAAGTCCACTTAACACAAAACAAGAATAATCTTTTACATAAAACTAAGTTTGAACCAAGAATTTTTTCATAATATAAAGAGTGATTTAAAAAAATTAATTTTAGATTGAAAGATATTATGAAGTGCACATGAAAATTGGTAAGAATTCAGGAAGATCCCTTAATTCGAGCTTGCTTATCTGGAATAATTGAGTAGATAACCAATTAAAAACATGTATATAACAAAACAATAAGGTTTAAATGATCTTGATACATTATTTTTTAACATATAAACTTTATTTTTAATATGTACATAAAAATAAAATATAATTTTATTTAGGTAGAAAGAGAGAAAGAGTAACCTAAATGAATAATGAAGGTTCGAGTAGAATCCCTTACCATATGTATGAAGGTGTTATTAACATGATCATAATGTCCTGAATAATAAAATTAAATCCATTAATTAATTAATTAATTAAATTTTAAAAATTTATTTGATTTATTATAACTTTATTATGTTCATTTATATCGTTTTTGATGAGTCATAGTGTTCAATTTCATCATTCAGGAGTGCTTGTTTTCTTAGTTTTCATGATCAATTATCTTATATAAGAGTATGGATGTTCTTGTAAAATGGAAATATAAATAAAAAATTGAAGGTTTAAGATAATAACTAACCATAAGGTTAAATTATCACATAATTTATTTAATTAGTTTGGATGAGGATGAATCATTAGATAATATTTTTGTGAAAATCATTTGGATTAGTATGGGCGAGTTTCGCTCGCAATAAACTTGTTTTGTTTTACTGTTTAAAATAAAATTTATATAATGATTAAAGAAAATTAAATGATATATAATACATATATTTTAATCTATTTGAACCATAAAAATTATTTCCTGACCAGCCTTGAAGATGGTAAATGAAATTGTAAACTTTTTCATCCTTGAATGCGGTAAACTAACAAATCACGGATGATATTTCATTTTTAGTATAAATAGACAGGGAAAGAGAGATGATGATCAATTATTCCATTATCATAGTAAAATTATATTATGTTTATGTAACTATAGTTTTTATACCATTTGTATGAGGGGAGGTGAGGAGAGAAAAAGAAAAGAAAGGAACATGATAAGAAATTAAAAGAAAAGGATAAGGGTTTTACCTAATGAATACTTCTTCTTGAGAACTACCTTAAGAGATTGATTTTGATATTTTATTAGGA
Source organism: Viscum album (assembly GCA_963277665.1). NCBI lineage: Eukaryota > Viridiplantae > Streptophyta > Magnoliopsida > Santalales > Viscaceae > Viscum > Viscum album. The sequence goes on along the minus strand of OY728121.1, from coordinate 1,144,093,605 downwards.
AAAAATGATCCTAAATGTGGGATAGGGTCTTGGGATGATATTTGAGCAGAATTTTGACATGTACCAAGGCTTGATAGTTTTAAGTAGAAGAGGTGGCGAGGAGTGGTATTTATAGTGGAGGAGGTGGTGCTTTCTCATTACATTATTCATTAGTATGTTATTTTGGATCAAGACTATGAATAGTTTGAGAATTATAATTAAATATAATAAAATAATGGTGTATAGTTCTCTATTATGGGCTTCAATCCTCCTTACATCATCTATGACTGCATAACTCATGTATTTATATTTTATCGTAAATTATCATATTTTATTATTCACCAATGTAAAGACCCAGAAATTTTAAGGATTTTTTTTCTTTAATACGCAGAAATTTTATGAGTCTGTGGCTTCTGGAGACACTTGATTATGAGGCCCAGTGTTCCTATAATCAATTTCTGAAACTTATCTCGGGTACGTTTAGTAAAAGAATGAGCTATTTTTTCTATATTTTGAACCGGTGATAGGAATTGAAATCCGAGGGCACCGATGAACTCGTAGAATCAGCGATTGCTTAAGGGGACCTTCACCTCGAATGCAGTCGGGGTGGTGTGGAAGTTAGTTTTCTGGGCTTCATGAAATAAAAATAATATTTATTTTTATTTTTATTATTTCTCTTTGAAATTCAAATTTGTTTGAATTAATGTGGGGGGCCCACCACCCATATTAATTCAATGAAACTCCTCCCTTAATTAAATAAAGGAGGAGCTTATTAGATGAGGGGGAATCTGTTGGAGAAACCCCCCTCTTCTCCTTCTGTCTTCCTCTTCTCCTATTCCACCATTGTTGTACCACCAAGGGACCTCCTCCTATGACGATCAAACAAGCGACGAACCTCCAAGGAAACGACAACATCATCTTCCGACGTCAACGAACGACTCTAACACTTCTCTGATTCGTCGAGTGATCACGTCATGAGGTAGGGGTTATTTTTGTTCAAGTATTTATCATCGTTCTTCATTTCTTAAGGTTTGGCCGCATGATATCTTTGTAACGGGAGAAGATCAGACCGTAAAAACATGACCGATTATCCTCCCCTCTTCTTTGTTAATATTCGTTGATGTTGGAAGAGGAGGCGCACAGTGCCTTTGCACCGTGCGGTGATCAGAAGGTAACCGTGACCATGAAAGGCCGCGGTGAAGGTGGCACAGTGCCGTTGCACCGCACAGAGATGCAGAGGGCCGTGACCGGAGTGGGTTGCAGCGATGGTGAACAGCGCCGTCGCGCCGCGCCAGAGAGACCGAGGAAGGCCGCGACCGGAGCGGGCTGCGGCAGTGGTGCGCAGCGCCGTTGTGCCACACCGGTGAGATGAGCTGTGGCCTAAGGCCCTGGCGGACTAGCAGGGGTGGCCGCCGGTATCTCTAGGAGGCGAGACCCCATCTAGGTCCCGCGGTAGCTCACAAACCGGCCGACCATAATGGCCGAACGTTACCCAGAATCCGAGGGGGTGTAACCCCCCAACCAGCTTCTAGGGAGGACCCCACTGGGTCCACCATTTCCAGAAACAGGGGACCGCGCCCCATTTGCATCCCACTCGGCCAGCGGCTGAGCCGCGACCGTCTTCTGAGCCGGGCCGCAGGCTGCATGGGCCGGGCCAGTAGCAGGCCACGCGGGCCGGGCCAACCGCAGGCCGCACGGGCCGAGCCTGTAATGACCCAAAGTTTCATTAATGGAAATCACTCTTAATCTAATTAAATGTATCTTTATGTAAAATGTTTATATAAAATGTCAACTTCTTTGGTTTTATGTTAAGAATTGTGACCGTTACTTTTATAGCCATTGAACAGTGATCACATGATTAGTATAAATATAAGGCTTTAACAAACCCAATTTACTCAGACAAAAGAAGCGATGGCCTCATCCAGTAGAATTTCTCCATACGAAGCCCATTTAACTGAGCTCGGAAAAGAGGTGGTGCCCTCGGGATTCTCTCTTGACCAAGCCCAAGCTGAGCTTCATCATGTCAAGCTCGAATGGGACCGTCTACGGGAAAAATGGAAGTTGATAGAGATTACCACTCGAGCGATGTTATCTGAGCCACCCCAAGAGTCTGTCACCATCGCACACCTTACCCTTAGGTCTTATGCGACTGTTTTAAGGGGTTATGTAAGAAATATCTAGTACTATGTACATTATTTTTTTATATAATAATGAATACACTTTCTTGTCATTATTGATACATTGTAAATATTTTTTAAAGTATAAGTATTGTTTTTAGTTATTATTTAATTATGAAATATATTTTATTAAATTAAAGGATTTTTTAATTAAATAATACTTTCATAAAATATTATTATTATTAAATTAATTTTTATTAAATATAAATGATCTTAAAATTTTATGAGTGCAATTTTAACTTTTATTAAGGTTTGAAAGCCATTTTTGTCAAAACCCGTGACTTTTTGATAAATATCGGTTTTTATTTTAAAAAGTAAAAATTAACATATTTAGAAAATTATTTAAGTAAAATAAATGTTATTTCTAGAATCAGGATGTTGAAATTATCCAACGGTGAATTTTTCATAATTTTCTGAGACAGTCAAATTTTTGGGTAAAAATTAAATACCATTTAAATAAATAATGTGTTTTATGACATCATAATGACCCAATAGTTATGTAATAAAATACTATAAGCTTTATGTTCGGCCAATATATGTTCTACCATTAAAATAATGTGATTTTGGGTTTGTTTGACTTATTTTACAAAGCATTAATGGACCCCACAAGATTTATTAAACATCTTGTTTTTTTAAATTATTTTCCATGGGAGTGTGACTCACCTCCACATAAGCAACCCCATTATTTTAAGAAGCTAGGACTTTGGACTTATAAAATATTTTTTTCCTCTTCCCTTTTCCAAAAACCATGGGCAAAAACCATGAGCTGATTTGTGGTTTGAATTAGTTTAATGTAAGGGGTCCCAAATCTAAATAATAAAGAATTCACTCGCATTTCCTATATAAACCCACCCAAGCTCCCACTTCCTCCTCACTCAAAGCCTTTGGAGTTCGTCCAAACTCTGCCCTACTCTCTCTAGAATCCTCACAAGGTGCCCCAAGCTCCCAAGAAGCCTCTCTCAAGCCTCTCTCAAGCCTTTGGAATCACACTTCCAAGTAAGGGTTTTTTCTTCCTTTCACATTTTTGTCCAATTTTATTTAAGTTGTTTTGCCATTTCAATTTCGATTATGAATATTGGGGTATGGTTTCGCACCTCCCTCATACTTCCTTATTTATCTTTGAATTATGGGAGACCCCTTTCTCTCTCATTAAATTCCTCCCATGTACACCCGTTACTATGCCGAAATTCCGAAAAGAACTTCTCTCTCCTCAATTACATTCAAGACAGAGTTTTCTCTATCAAGGGTATTCACCTTTATGAACATTTAGTTATTGATTATAAAGTTTCATGTATGAATTCCACATTCATTTATCTTGGAATAAATTATTATGTTTTATGAATCCATGTTTTATGATCCATGTGGAACACTTATGCATGAAATGAAATGTTTAAGAAGGGTGCGCCCTTATAGCGCTCCAATGCATTGGGTAAAGTATAGTATCATGATACATAATGTGCAATGAGTTTTGGCTCATGATAATTAAAGTGAAATGAGGGTTTACTCGTGCATCTTGTGCAATGAGGATTTACTCATTCTCCATGTGCAATGAGACTTGGCTCATGATATTTCCATGTTAAGTGTTGTTGCCACATTTCCATGTTATGATTATCATGCTTTATCATGCCTTTATGTTCATGTGTCTCTTGTGCTCTATTGATATGACTATTGTCTATCATGTATTGTACTCATCATGTATTCCATGTTTATTCCCTTACTGGGCTTTATAGCTCACCCCTTTTCTTATGCATGTCCTCAGGTTATCCCATGCAATGCTAAGTACGAGGGAATGTAGTGGTCTTGTAAAAGAAGTTTTCAATAAAGATGTTGTATTTCATGTTTGAAGTTTTAATGTAATGATCCTAAGCCCCAAAGATAAGAACTCTAGATCATCCATGTTGTATCAAGTGAATAGTTTATGTAATAAATCATGTTTAAGTTTGTAATAAAAGCAGGGTTGTTATAGGGCCAGCCGCGCCCAGTCGGGCCGGGCCATCCCAGCCGCGGGCTGGGCTGCGCCCAACTGGGCTGGACCCGGAGCCGATTCGGGTCGACCCGGTTCGGGCCGACTTATGGGGTGTTGGGCTAGGTCGGACCGGGCCCAGACCCCCTATTTTCAGAACGTTTCGGTTAAAAAGATTTATATTGATATACGAACCTCCGATCGATGCACAATTAGTTGGTAGGATTCCTTGGAATGAGACAGTCATTTCGGTATATCACACTTGAGGTTTCAGTGAAGATTGGGTACGACTGGGTTGGTTCGAACCCGAAACCAACCTGGCCCTTGGAGCGGAAATAATAATAACTTAAGGACCAGACATCTGAATGACGTGCCGTAAACTACGTTGAATTCCTATTGGTGAGACGGTTATTTTGGATTACTACACTTGAGGTTTGGATGCATCTGGAGTATGGTCGGGTTGGTTTTATCTTTAAAACCAACCGGGCCCCTCAAACGGAAAAGCCAATAACTCTCAGACCAGGCGTCCGATTGACGCGCCGTCTGTCGCATTGAGTTCCTATTAACTAGATGGAACTTTGGGATACATTAACTATGGACCTTGTGACAATTGATGTATCGAACCCTTGTCTCATGGAACAGACCCTCCCAGAATCGAGCGTGCTGTGTGCGGGAACCCTAAAGTTGGCAGCGACGACGATGATGACTGTACTTGGATCCTACGTGGGTTCGACAGCAGAGACAACTGTACTTGGATCATATGTGGGTTTGACAGTGAGGACGACTGCACTTGGATCCTCAGTGGGTTCGAAAACAATGATGACTGTACTTGGATCCTACGTGGGTTTGGCAGCGATGACGACTGTAATTGAATCCTACGTGGGTTCGGCAGCGGTGATGATTGTACTTGGATCCTACGTGGGTTCGACAGTGATGGTTACTATACTTGGATCCTATGTGGGTTCGACAGTAATGACTATTGTACTTGGATCCTATGTGGTTTCGACAGGGGAGATGATTCAGAGGCTACATCTATCATCTACACCCCTGTTTGTGAGTTGTATACCTGTGTGAGCTGAGTCTTGATTTTCAATCATTATCATCGAAGTGATTGATTTGATTTCCTGTGTGGGCTGGGTTGTGAATTCCTGTGTGAACTGGGTTGTGCTTTCCTGTGTGGACTGGGTTGTACTTGGGCTCGTGAGTTGGAGCCGAACTGGAATTGATGACTTAGGTATATGTATGGGCATATACCTAAGAAGAGTTGGTTGATACTTCGTGTTTGTATCTTTCCTTTGTGGTTTATCCTTAGTGGACTCTGAGAGACCTTCGGGGGTCTCGGGGTCCCTACTGAGTATCGTTATAATCATCCCTGCACGGGATATGCCCCCACCATGTTGTGTTGGTTGCAGACGACGGACAACACTGATCGTGGTCGAGGCTTGTGAAGACGGACGATATCTGGAGGTGGACCACCTGGCGGGACTTACATGGACCGGATAGACAGACCTGAGGTATCGACGAGACTCTCTGTACCCACCCTTCGGGTGGGATTTCCAGAGGATGACTCAGTGGTTTCTGTTTTACTTTACAACTGTTGTAATTTCTCACTCAGTTGAACTATACTTTCAGTTGGGTTTGTATACTGGCCCATTTACTTTCCAGCACTTTCTTTTGTACTCAGTTTACTTAGTGTTTACTTTAGCTTGCGTACACTATTGTGTTTGTTTAATTATATAAAGGAAATGACTTCCCTTTATCGGTATTTACACCTTTGGTTCTAGTCGCCAGCCCCGGGCCTATGGAAGGTGGGCTTGGCATAGTCACGGCACGGGCCTCAAGGACGGGTCGTGACAAATTGGTATCAGAGGGAGGTTCTACCACCGAACTTAGGACTCTGATCTGTCTTTCTGTGAAGCAATAGTGTTAAGAGTACTGTGTGTGGTTTTCAGTTCAGGGAAACCAGTGTTGGTGCGGCGACTGACGTATCCATACACTAGGAATTTGACTTCTGATTTCCGACTCATTGCTCGAAAACACTGATTGCTTGTGTGTTTCAAAAGTTTTCTTTGTGATTACTTTATGTCAGCTCACCAGGTATACTGTATTGACCGACGTGCACTTGTTCCTTATCAGGATGCCACTGTGATGACATCCAGCTAGGGTTCCTGAGAGAGAGTACACGATGAAGGCCCACTGAGTGATGAGGCTCCGATGCAGGGCCCTCTTACTATGTTGGCACCTTCGGGTGGTGTACCAGAAGCACCACCACCCATTGGATAGAAGATGCCACCAGCGGTACTAGCAGACGACACATACCGATAGAGCGCATTGCACGAGTTCCATCAATAGAGGCCTCCGAGGTTACAAGGCAAGACAGATTCCCAGGAAGTAGAGGACTGGATGGAGGCAATTACTAGTGTTTTCCAGTGAGTGACCATGAGGTTGGTCCACATAGTGATGAGATATTGGTACGTGGACCGTTGCCCGAGATGTACCATCAGGCAGTGTACCAGCTATATCATTACCTGTTGGTCAAAAGACACTACCGACAATACTAGTAGAGGACACTTGTAGGCTTAGTGCCTTACGTGTGTTTCAGCACCAGATATCCCTCAAGTTCTGAGGTGAGCCCGACCCACAGGCGGATGAGGACTGGCTTGAGGAGGTGGTTGAGTGTTTTTCTAGAGCTTATACAGCTTCAGCAGAGCGACATGTCGGTAGCTAAGTATTCATTGAGGAATACCGAACTTTCTTGGTACTCGATGAATATGATAAGATCAGTGCTTTAGAGCTCGGACCTCTGAGCGAGGCATGTTTAAGGATGTCTGAGCTAGCACTTTTACGTCTATGAATCCCTACTAATGTTAGAGTGCTATAGAGAACCTTTTTGGTTGAATATTCTTTGGCTGAACAGATATAGCCAGTGAATGTTAGTAGTGGGAAGCTGCGAACTGGCATCATTATCAGAGAATTGGGAATATGAGATGTTTCTGGAAGAGGAAGTGTTAAGGACATGTGAATCTGTAGGGCAGGAAATGTGGAAGTAGAGCTAGGTGAGCAGCACGAGGTGGTGATCATTTCAACATGTTACAACCCCCTGCCTTTGTAGTCCCCAATAGGCTCAGGGAGCTGGAGGGCAGAGGAAGAGAATAGTTGCATGTGATCAAGGAGTGTGACCAAAGGGCTCTAGGAATGATTTGAGGTATGGTCTGTGTCTACTACTAGATGTCATACCAATAGACATAGATACCAATCATTCTTCCACAAATCTTGTTCCAAACCTAGAGTTTCCAGTTAAACCTTTGACATGACCCTCACGTCAGGAGATACCTTTGAGAGGAAACTCAATAATCACACTTACACTGACGGTGTGATCTGACTTTTGAGGTGAGAGTTTCGGTTGGATCCTCTTGGTGACAACGTCGAGGCCTTACGATGTTAGTTTGAGTATGGACTGGGCAACCATAGTTCATATGCAGATTGACGGTATTAGGAAAAAAGGTGGTTGTTTATTTAGAATGTTGGGATGGGGTTTTCCTTGGTCAGTGAAAAGGAAAACCCTGGAAGCATGGGATGGAATCAAGCATAGGAGGGTGCAGTCGATCACTTAGGAGTCGGCCAGACTTACCTTTGTGCCAGAATTCTCCAGAGTTGCAGCACCTGTTTCAGTATTGAGGAAGAAGGGGAAAACCTTCGTGTGGTCAGATAGATGCCAGCAGAGCTTTCAAGAGGAGGTGCTGAGGGAGTTTCACACTTCCCCTTTGGCGGTACATCTAGGAGTAGTGAAGATGTACCAGGATCTCAGATGACAGCACTGGTGGCCATGTATGAAGAAGGCTGTGGTAGAGTTTGTTTCACGATGCCTCACCTGCCAGCAGGTGAAGGCCGAGCACCAGGTATTGGCAGGCTTGGTGCATCCCTTAGAGGTCTCGGAGTGGAAGTGAGATGGGATATCCATGGATTTCATGATGGGGCTTCCACATACTTCTAGAGGGCACGACTCCATCTGGGTGATCGGCGACCGACTCACCATGTCGGCCCACTTCCTACCTATTAGAGAGCAGGGCTCAGTGGAGATATTGGGACGCCTCTACGTTCATGAGATTGTACGGCTTCATGGTGTGCCATCTACTATCATCTTCGATCGAGATGATCACTTTAATTACCTACTATCGAAGGGGTTGCAGGAGGATTTTGGGATGCAGCTATGCCTGAGCACTGCCTTTCATCCGCATACGGATGGCCAGATGGAGAGGACCATTCAGACTCTTAAGGATATGCTCCGTGCATGTGTCCTCGACTTTGATCATAGATGGGAGGATCTCGTACCTTTGGCGGAGTTTTTTGTACAACAACAGCTACCACTCCACCATCAGAATGGAACCATACGAGGCACTGTATGGCTGACCATGTAGATCACCTCTGTGCTGGACTAACCCTGGAGAGTCAGCACTCGTAGGACCAGAGATGGTTCAGGCTATGACAGAGAAGGTGAAGATCATCCAGGAGCGGATGAGGAATGGACATAGAAGATAGAAGTCCTATGCTGATAGGAGGCGGATACCACTGGAGTTTGGGGATGGCGACCATGTTTTCTTACGGGTCTCACCTTGACGTGGATTATGAAGATTTTTCCGGGGTGGCAAGTTATCCCCACACTTCATCGGACCATTCCAGGTCCTCAGTAGGGTAGGCGAGGTGACTTACTTCCTGGCCCTTCCACCTCAGTTGCACCGGGTACACGACGTCTTCCACGTATCTCAGCTGAGGAGATACGTGAACGAACCGATGCATATCATCGACCACAGGGAGTTGGACATCGATGATGAGGCTACATTAACGGAGGTCCCGGTGGAGATCGAGGATCAATAGGAGAGGGTCCTATGTGGGTGGTCGATTCATCTGGTGCACATTTCTTGGAAGCATGGGAACCTCCATGAGAGCACATGGGAGTGGGAGGCACAAATGCGTGCTCAGTACCCACATTTGTTTCCCTAGTTTATGATGTAGCATTATGAGGACATAAATCCCTGATGTGGGAGTAAAGTAAAGACCTGGAAATTTAAAGGAAATTTTTTTCTTTAATAATTTAGAATTATATGAGTCTATGGCTTATGCCGACACTTGATTCCGAGGCCCGGTGTGCCCGAAATCAATTTACAAAGCTTAGCTCGGGTACGTTCAGTAAACGAATGAGCGGTTTTTTCTATCTTTTGAACCGGTGCTTGGAATTGAAATATGAGGGCACTGATGAAATCGAAGCATCGGTGATTGCTTAAGGGGACCTTCACCTTGAACGCAGTCGGGGTGATGTGGAAGTTAGTTTTCCGGGCTTCGTGAAACAAAAATAAAAATTATTTTTATTTTTATTCTTTCTCTTTGAAATTCAAATTTGTTTGAATTGATGTGGGGGGCCCACCACCCACATTAATTCAATGAAACTCCTCCCTTAATTAAATAATGGAGGAGCTTATTATATGAGGGGGCATCCACTCGAGAAACCACCCTCTTCTCCTTCTCTCTTCCTCTTCTCTTATTCCACCATTGTTGCACCACCAAGGGAACTCCTCCTCTGACGATCGAACGAGTGACGAACCTCCAAGGAAATGATGACGTCATCTTCCGACGTCAACGAATGACGCTACCTCTCCACTGATCCTTCGAGTGATCACGACATGAGGTAGGGGTTATTTTTGTTCAAGTCTTTATCATCGTTATTCGTTGCTTATGGTTTGGCCACATGATATCATTGTAACAGGATGAGATCGGACCGCACAAACATGGCTGATTCTCCTCCCCTCTTCTTTGTTAATCTTCGTTGATGTTGGAAGTAGAGGCGCACGGTGCCGTTGCAATGTGCGGTGATCGACAGGGAACCGTGGCCATGCAAGGCCACGACGAAGGCGGCGTGGTGCTGTTGCACCACGTAGAGATGTAGAGGGAAGCGGCCTGAGGGGGCCGCGGTGGTGGTACGTGGTGCCGTGGCACTGCACCGGAGAGACCGAGGAAGGCCACGGATGGAGCGGGCCGCGACGGTGGTGTGCGGCGCCGTCGCACCACACCGGGGAGACGAGCTGCGGCCTAAGGCCGCAGAGGACCAGCAGGGGCGGCCGGCCGGGCCAGCCGCCGGTGTTTGTAGGAGGCAGGACCCCTTCTGGGTCCCGTGACAGCTCACAAACTGTCCGACCTTAATGGCCGGACGTTACCCGGAATCCAGGGGGGTGTAACCCCCCGACTAGCTACTAGGGAAGACCCCAATGGGTCCACCGTATCAAAAAATAGGGGGCCGTGCCCACTTTGCGCCCCGCTTAGCTAGCGGCTGAGCCGTGGCCTACTTCCGAGCTAGGCCGCATGCCGCACGGGTCGGGCCAACCGCTGGCCCCACCGGCCGGGCCAGCCGCAAGCCGCACGATCCGGGCCGGCCGCGCCCAGCCGGGCCGGGCCGCGCCCGGCCATGCCAGGCCGCACCAGCCAGGCCAGGCCATGCCCAACTGGGCTGGACCCAGACCCAAGTCGGGTCGACCCGGTTCGGTCTGACCGAGGGGGTGTTGGGCCAGGTCGGACCGAGCCCAGACCCCCAATTTTCGGAACATTTTAGTTAAATGAATATATCTTAAACTAAGGACCTACGATCCATGAACCATCTGTTACGTAGGATTTCATGGAATGAGACTGTCATTTCGGTATATTACACTCGAGGTTTCAGCAATGTTTGGGTACGGCCGGGTTGGTTTGAAGCCGAAACCAATCGTGCCCTTGGAGCAGAAACACTTATAACTTAAGGACCGACGTCCGAATGACATGACGTAAACTACATTGAATTACTATTGGTGAGAAGGTTCTTTTGGATTACTCCACTTGAGGTTTGGACGTAGCTGGAGTACGGCTGGGTTGGTTGTAGCTTAAAGACCAATTGGACCCCTCAGACAGAAAATCCAATAACTCTCAGACCGGGCGTCCGATTGACATGCCGTCTGTCGCATTGAGTTTCTATTGACGAGACGTAACATTGGGATACATCAACTCTGGACCTTATGATAGTTGATGTATCGAACCCTTGGCTCGTGGAGCAGACCCTCCCGGAATCGAGCGTGCTGTGTCTGGGAACCCTAGAGCTAGCAGTGACGACGATGGCGACTGTACTTGGATCCTACGTGCGTTCAACAACAGAGATGACTGTAATTGGATACTACGTGGGTTAGACAGCGAGAAAGACTATACTTGGATCCTCAGTGGGTTCAACAGCAATGATGACTGTACTTGGAGCCAATGTGGGTTCGGTAGTGATGACGACTGTACTTGAATCGTACGTGGGTTCGGCAGCGATGATGACTGTACTTGGATCCTACGTGGGTTCGGCAGCGATAGTTACTATACTTGGATCCTACATGGGTTCAGTAGTGATGACTTTTGTACTTGGATCCTACGTGGGTTCGGCAGGGGAGATGATTCAGAGGCTACATCTATCATCTCCACCCATCTTCATGAGTAGTATACCTGTGTGAGCTGAGTCTTGATTTTCAATCATTATCATCGAAGTGATTTATTTTCTTTCCTATGTGTGATGGGTTGTGAATTCTTGTGTGGAATGGGTTGTGCTTTTCTGTGTGGACTGGGTTGTACTTGGGATCGTGAGTTGGAGCCGAACTGGAATTGATGACTTAGGTATATGTATGGGCATATACCTAAGAATAGTTGGTTGATACTACGTGTTTGTATCTTTCCTTTGTGGTTTATCTTTTGTGGACTCTGGGAGACCTTCGGGGGTCTCAGGGTCCCTACTGAGTATCGTTATACTCACCCCTGCACGAGCTATGCCTGTACTATGTTTTGTTAGTTGAAGATGACGGACAACACTGACCATGGTCGAGGCTTGTGGAGCTGGACGGTATCCGGAGGTGGACCACTTGGCGGGACGTACATTGAGAGGATGGACAGAACTGAGGTACCAACAAGACTATCTGTACCCACCCTTCAGGTGGGATTTCCGAAGGATGACTCGGTGGTTGTTGTTTTTCTTTACAGCTGTTGTACTTTCTTTCTTAGTTGAACTGTACTTTCAGTTGGGTTTGTATACTAGCCCATTTACTTTCAATCACTTTCTTTTGTACTCAGTTTACTTAGTCTTTACTTCAACTTGTGTACTCTATTGTGTTTGTTTACTTATATAAAGGAAATGCCGTCCCTTTATCGGGATTTACGCCTTTGGTTCTAGTCGCCAGCCCCTGGCCTATGGAAGGCGAGCTTGGGGTAGTCACGACACGGGCCCCAAGGACGGGTCGTGACAACCAAAAATTTAACTATTTTAGAAAAATAAAAAAATTCATTCTAACCATTATTTAATGTATAGAATTAAAAAAGGAACTCAATTTTATGAAAATAATTTTCTAAATATGATCAATTTAATTTCTAAATAAATTCATCATTTACTTTAAAAATACATATTTTAAAATTATAATAGATTTTATATCACCTTGAAAATTTAATTAAGGTCTCATAAAAGAATATTAAAATAATATGACAAAAAAATTAATTTATTAACTCATTTTCAAAAAATAATTTTTTTATTAAATTATTAAATTATTCTAATTATTGTAATTTAAAATTTATGACCAATAAAAATACCAACACTTAATTAATAATTTTTAAAACAGCTATTTAATTATACAAGGGTATAATTATATAATATTACCATTTTTAAGATGCTTAAACTAATTTATACATTCATAGGTGAGGTTACTATTCCATTTTCTGGTTTAATATTCATAAGGGTCACATTACTATTCTAAAGGTTAAGTAACTATTTCATTAGTACTTGTTTTTTAGCATCTAGAAAAAATTCTTATTTAATTAATTTTTAATTTATAATGTTTATATTTTGTTATTTATGTGATTTAATGTGATTTATAAAATATATGAAATAATTATGAGAAGGGAATTTCCAATTAATAAAACTTTGGTTCGTTACAATTGGTCATCACATTCCTTAGGAATTCAATTCCATAAGAAATAGGAATTAGAAACACATATAGGATTTTTACAATAGAGATGTGTGGTGTGGGATTAGACAAGGATGGAATAAATGAAAAAATTAAGGGAAGATGAGATCATACTGTACATATTCAAACCTAACCCATGAATAACCTAATGAAGACTGATCAAGAACAGATATACACTGAAGGGGATGCAACACCTGTGTGAGGGAGGGGAGGGGGGTACATGATTAGGTATGGGGGATATATGGGAGACATTTATTATATTTTGGTTGTTATTATTTATGTTATTATTGTTGTATCTTCTGTTTTTTTATTTTAATCAAATTAAAAAATATTCATTCCTTGGACACACACACAGTTCATCCAAATAGTTTGATAAATTGTGTTCCAACATTTCAACCCTCAAGGGGAACACCTAGATATTTCATAGTTGGACTGAATGGTTTGAATAACCATGTTCTAATTATGAGAAACCATTATTTCATAGTTACATGTCCCTTGGACAGGCTACCAACTATTTAATAAACCATGTGACATGACCATGTGTAGTGCATAAGACCTCAAAACTTCCAAAAAAATAAATATAAAGTGTACAAAATTTATTGAAATATAATAAAAAATAAAATGAAATATGGGAAAGGGTTCAAAAATTATCCCAACCAAAAATACTTTCTTCCCAAATATTTTTTCTAGATTCAAAATGTGATGAAAAAATTATATTCTAGATGAGGAATGGATACCAGTAAGAATAACACTAATTTTCCACTTACATGACACAAAAAAATATCCCAAATAAAACACCATTCATAATTTCATCAAACATTCAACTCTCTAAACCCAAAAATATACATTAACAAAAAGTCAAAATCACACTTGACCAAATTAAAGAAAGAATAATAGGTGGTAGTTCATAGTTGGTAAACCCACTATATAAGAAAGGAAAAAATATAATATATATCTTTAAAAATATATTCTAGTGGATCACTAAAAAAACAAATATCAACAGTCTAACAATAGTGATCCAATCAAGGTGCTCAATCAAAGGTACATCTATAATTTTACCAAAACTATACTTACTTCTCAATGTAGATACAAGTTCTCAAAATTACTAAAACACCAACCAAATATCAATTATAGGAAAAAAATCTCAAGGATATGAATAGAGGGGAGATAATAGAATTCCTCAAAAACTCTATCAATCCACTCTCAAGGAATAGCACAGCCTAAGGAAAAATTGGAAAACCACAAAAGAGAGACCACCGAATCTCTCATAACCATTTTTTGAAACAAATATGAAATAAAAATAGGGTATATATAAAATGTACTTTCCTTAAAAAAACCATGGTATTGCATTATGGGTTTTTAATGGGGTAAGAGTAACATTGGATCACAAATATAGTCCACCAAAAATGGAGACTTCAACAAGTCAAAACAACATTATCTAGGGTGTACCCCAAATTGAGGCATTGTGGTTTTTCCCTTCTCATAATCACCCTATATAAACCTAGGTTAAAGATAATAACTTAAAAACCACTAGTAACCTCAAGTATCAAAGAGGTGTGAATAAACAATAGAAATAGTTTAAAAAATGTGTGACAATTGAGGAACCAATAAAATACTAAAAGATTCATCAAATTTAATTGACACCAATACTTTAATAATTTTTAATCCCACCCAAAACAAGATCACATAATAAAACTCATTGATTGTTTAACTAACAAACATTATTACTTGATTTATATTTGAAATTTAATCGATGATTAATAAGGAAACAAAAAATACTAGAGAGATGCTAGCTTGGGGATCATTCTTGGGAGGAATATTTAAACCAGGGATACAAGGAAAAATGTTTCCAACACAACCCAACTAAAAATAACCAAGTCAGAAAAAATTCATAATCCTAAATCAAAGGTCTGAGAAAATATCCAACAACACTAAATAAGATCAAATTTCATTTATAAACCATTTTTGAATCTAACACTTTTAAAGTTGAAATTTTGTGAAATTCATTGAAATTAATTTTCAAATACCATAATTTAGAAAAAATTAAAATAAATACATCTAGTAACCAATTAAAAAAAGATTTAATCTATATTAAAATATTTTATATTATACGAAACATAAATTCAAAAAAAAATCACTTTTCAATGTTTATTATAGAAACCTAAGACTTCCACACATATTAGTACAAGAGTTTTTAACATAAATATCAAATAAGTTCATCCCAAAAAATATGAGGACTACTGTATATGGAAGACTAGGGTCATAATACGTAAAGGGAAACAAAAAAATATCATACTCATTTTATTCTCCATAATGAGCATCCAAATCCATTTTATCTCTTAAAATTGCATCGGGTGACCTAGGGTATTGATAAAAGGATGGGGTGAGCTAAGAAGCCCAATAATGGAATAAAAATGATAAGAAAACCTAACATGCTATTAAAATATATTACATTATATCATAAAAGATAAGTATCATTGGTAATCATATAGAAGCATAACTTAAGGAACATGACAACATAAAATCATGGTAACAAAAGAAATATTGAGAAACACAAAACATTATATAAAAAAGAGTCAAGGATAACTACCTAGACAATATCAAAAGGTAGAAAAATAAAATAATGATATAGTTTTACTCCCTAAACCCACACATGATTTCTTTAGAGGTAGAAAACATTACCCAATAAAAAGGAGCATTATCTAGGCACACCAATCTAATAAGATATATAGGGATATCCAAATGTATTTTGGGTGCTCCAATCATAAAATGTTCATGGTTTATGTGTGCCACAAATGAAAAGAAATCATAAGGTATAACATAATAATTACCCATTAAAATTAAATTAATTTCATAATGGTTTCTCAAATCATAATTAAATAAAATTTACAATGAAGGAATTTGAGAGATGAAAATAAGGCATGTATTACCCCATCCAAGTATGGGAGACTGATATAGTATATAATTTGGAGGTATATATATAATTTAGAAGAAATATAAAACATATATTTATTTCTTCATTGATGAAAACATATTTAAATTATTTAATGTAATATTTCATGAAATAAATTCCATTTTATCTTTTGAAAACACTTCTTAAATGTTTATATATTTAAAAAATATTATAGAAAAAATTTCACATAAAAAAGAAAATGTATAAATATAAATAAAGATTCATAATATTTATTGTTCATGATTGTGGTTAATTCTATACATCCCATAAAAACATTCCTTTCACACTTTGGTAAAATTTAAAAATTACAACATTAAAAAAAGAAAAAGAGGATTCCATTTAAATAATTAAAAAAATCAGTGTGGTTAAAAATGATGTTCAAAAATCTGATAAGAATATTAAATATTTTTTTAAACATTTCAAAGAAAACATAGACATGTAAGAGAAAGGTTTTTTCGACTGAATAGATAAATAATTTTAGGTGTTCATTAAAACACGATCTCAGTCATTTTAGGTACCAGTGGGAGGAGAATTTTAATATTAAATGAAAATTTACGAAATAAATAGTGGTGGGTAAAATTTAATTATTTTACTAGAAAATGGTCAAATATTTTCCTGTAAAGGAATTTCATTATAAACAAACATGATTAAGATTGGATTGAAATAAAAATCCATACTATTTTGTTAAAAATTGAATCAAAACTCCAATGAATGAAGTATATTAGTTATAAATTAAAATATCCTGAATAAGGTATGATTCATGTTATAATATTCATATGGGATGTATGTAAACCATTAAAATGAAATTTTGTGCCTAAAAGATCATGTTCCTCAAAAATGATGTTTCGAGACTAAGCCCTTACCTTGAGTCGAGAATTTGTCATGTATATATTTTATCTTAGGTATAATAAACTTATAAAAATTATATTTTTATCATAATAAAATTTTATAGGTTTAATACCTTATACATAAACCATTTAATTAAATTATTTTAATATTATATTTAATTACATAATCAGTTAAATCAATGTCGGATTTTTTGAGGACTCTTAGTTGGTAATTTCAAAACAATGTTGGTTTGTTGACCATGGTAAATGGGGTAATTATTCCACAATATCAATAAAAATAATCATGGTCTAATTATAATTTTAATCCTTAATTATACTTTTAAAACCAACCATGAAATATAGTTATAAAAATTAACTATGTTACAATCATGGAGATGATAGGTCATAGGTATGGATGTATAACTTTTCCATTTCACAAAAATCAATGTTGAAAGAAGGTACGTGTTTTTGTATTTAAAAAATAATAAACATATAATAAATATAATATTATTACTTAAAATAATATTACATATATAATCCAAGTGGTATGGTAATAAAAAATGATTCGCATCACTTTGTGGGGTGGTAGGTTGTCATACACATGAATGACATTATCATTCATTAATGGATTATAATGTAAGAAGTTTTATGGTAAATTAATTTTAAATAATTATTTATATTTCTGGAATATCAAATATAATTGTTAAATTTTTCACAATTATAATCTATGGGAGATGATGATAGAAAATTAATTACCTCAGTTCATAAGGTGGTAGTCCGTCGTACAGATGAACAAAAGTTTTGTTTCCTATTTGACGGAAGTGGAGATGTTTTTAAGTTATTCCATTATCATAATAAAAACATATTAAATATTATATTATAATGATATTATATAAGAATCAATGAGTCATATTTTAATGATGTTGAAGCAAAATGAAAACAAAGATGCTTGGTTAAGGATGATACCTCTTCTTTGGACAACATCGTTATGATTATACATAAATCCCTCCAATATTATATTTTTTACTAAACCAAGTATTTTAGGGAATTTAAATAGAAGTAAATAATATATTTTTGTATCAATTGGCCTACCCAATAATTTTTTAAGTGTGTAATAGAGAGGATAGGTGATGACCACTTATAATTGAGGAGGAGTGACATTCTAGTAAATACCAAAAACTATTCAATAAATGGAATTCACTATCAAGATAAGTGCCGTAAAAATTTACAAATAAAGTATTTAAGGATATATAATGCCAATAAGAACCTTTACCACTAAAAATAAACAAGTTTTAATTTTTTTACCCACTTTACATCTAAGGTTACTCACTTTTACCATATTATTTTTTAACAATGGTAACTAGTTTTTTAATGATTTTAATATTTAATATGACCAAAATTTAAGTTGACCATATTATATATTATAAGTTATTATGATTAAAACTATATAATATATTTTATAAAATTTTATTCATTTATGTGGTAAAATTTAATTTAATATAATACCCGCAAATGTGTCAAAAAAACTATTTTGTATGAAATTTGTTTTTCAAGGATAATATGATCTTACATTAACTATAAGAAATGTAAAAATAATTAAATTAATTTAATATAAAATTTATATGTATATAATCTATAAATTTCATTTAAATAATTTCTCATTACGGGTTATTTTAATAAGTTAAAATAGATAAAAAATATGCACTCTAAAATAGTTTTAAGGGAAATGTGGTTTTAAGACTACAAATAAACATATACAAAAATACATAGTAAATATGATTTAAATTTATTTAATTGTATTAAATATTACTAAATAATAATTGTTTTAATATTAAATAAAATTAAATTAGTAACAGTACTTTTAAATTACTCAATTTATTAAATGAATATTTCCTTTTTTTAAAATCAGTATTTTTTTCTATTAAGTAGTAAATAAATATTTTATAAAAAATTCCATTATTATAACCAAAGTAAATATCAATATACATTTTTTAAAAAATAATTTTAATTATATAAATTTAAATTATCAAAATATCTATAAATTAAATATAATATTTTCTCATAAAATAGAAACAAAATATTTTCGAATGAAACAAATGTTTTTTAGAATAAAAGAACTTCATTAATTTTTTATTTTTTATTTATTAATAATTAATCAATAAATTTTTATTTAGAAATATATTTACACATATTTCAACATGTGATTAGTTTAAAATTTTGAAAATTCATTCGTGGAAAATCTAAATTGTAAAAATAGTTGAAAAACATCTTAATAAAGGGAAATGGAAATAAGAAGGACATTAGGAATATCATGAAACTTGGTTTCAAAGGTCAACATTATTGGGAAGTGTAAATATGGACATGGAATAAATTATAAAAAAATGATATAGAGTAATTAAGTTCAACGATCAAAAGAATGCGAATGATCAAAGAGAATTTTAACGACAAAAAATCCATAAATATGTGATGAATTTAATGAACATTGATTAATCAGATATGATGGTAATATAATGTATTTTTTGTTTCAGGATTCTTTTCCTATAGTTGAGGGATTCATTTACTATTATGATATAGAACAATATAAAATATTCTTATATAAAATATTTTTATTTGTTATACAAAATTTTATCCTTTTATATTACTTTGATAAATTCCCAATTAATCTATTTCTATAAGGAATGAAAATCCCATAAGTTTTTTATGGTTTAAGAACAAGAATTAGATTCTAAGGGATTAAATTATCAAAAAAACAACATCAAGATAATACTCTTATCTTTAGACGTGAACCGAAACTAGATATGGTTAAAACAAGATATGATAAAACCTCAAATGAATATGAATATATTAATCTAAAAAATTCAATAAAAAAACCAAAGGTTTAAAATTGATAATTACTTTAATAAATAACTCTATATAAAAAATAACCTAAAAAACTCATTATTAAGGCATGTTTTTACCACAATGGTAATCTAATAAAATTTAACATACATCTCAAAAAAACTAATATAATTTTTCTTAGATAGTCATTTAGATCAAACCTAATGGGTTTTTATATATCTCATCCCAAATAAAGGTTTCCCAAAATATCATTAATAGCCAAAAAAAACTAAAAAATTCAAACTGATTTTTTTATTATAACATGTTTCCCAAAATAAAATTAAGATTTATCTAAAAAAATTTAATTAAAGAAAATTTCATACATACCGTTACAATACATAGGCCAGTGATAGACATCACACATTTATCACCCATCAGTTGTGGGTTCACGCCCCACAACCATTGTAGATATGATGAGTTATTTCCATTAATTTTGGTTGTCATATTCCTAAAACTATATTAATTAATTCCTATAATGTTACAAGAATATTATGTACATCATCATAATAATAGTAATCATAAAATCAGTTTTTAACCACTATGGTTTTCTATAAATATTAATTTTACCATAAAATTAAATAATCCAAATCCAATAATATTTCCTTAACAGCAAATATATGACTAAAAAATAGTGACCAATACCATTAAACATATTTCTGTAAAATATAAATTAATAAATATTAAAATAAAATTTCATCATAAAAACACATACTAAACTAAATGGATATATTACCATATGACTTCCAAAATAGACTTAATAATCCTATAATTTCATAACTAGAAACCCAAAATAGAGTATTTACGCATTTTATAATATCAAAAACCCTATAATTTTCCACCGACAACATGTTATTATTATCTTAGGACATATATGATAATCATCTATTTAATTGAATCATTATTGTTAGTAAGGAGACTTTAAATTCAAAAACATATCCTCTTGTAGTATCAAGATTGGTGTGAAGCAGTAACTATTTTCGTGCACCAGGTATCGATTGTGTTAAAGCTAAATTCGACATTTCCATTATTATTATCCCTAGGTACAACTATACTAGAGCCACATGAAATTATAGTATATTTATAGGGTTGAAATTTCTTGAAAACCACTGGCTCTAAACTTCACCAGAACTCTATGAAATTTCATTATACTTAAAAATATCCTCAGGCAAGTTCGTAAACCTATCAATAAAGTATTCAAGTCATAATCCCCAAAAATCACTATAGCTTTCTCTGATACCAACTACAGTGACCCAATCCTTTTATACATATTAGTAATTAACTTTTAAACATAAATATACAATAATTAAACCCCAAATATCATGATTCCTAGGATCTTTGTAAGACTAGGTTCATTATACATCTAAAGGATACTAAAACAAGAAAACCTAATCTTACACTCCATAATGAGATCCTAAATAAATTTGAACTCCTAAACCATATAGGATAATCTAGGGTATACATAAAAGAAATGGGTGAGATAAAAATAAAAAAGGTAATAAACATAAAAAAGAAATATAAAATCCAATTCAATGCTATAACATAATATTATAAAATATAAGACTCATGAGTAATCACATTGAATCATAAAATATGGGAAATGGTATTGAAAAATCCTATTAACATAGTAAATGTTGAGGTAAGACAAAACCTAACATAATCACGAGTCATGGATAACTATCTATATAATATCACATGGCATAAAAAGTGCCATAATAGATTAGTTTTACTCTATATTATCATACATAAAGCCTACTGAGACTAAAAACCTCTCCCAATGCATTAGTGCACTATTTGGGATAACCCATCAAATAAGATATATAAGGCCCACCTGGTTTCATATGGGTGAATCGTATATAATATATTTAGGATTTATGTGTTACAAAAATGGAAATAAATCATAAGTAATAACCTAAGATTTTCCCATGTAAAGAAAATGGGTTTTATAATCTTGTCTTATATCATAATAAGAAATATCCCATTGAATAAAATTTAGAGATGAACATAATGCAGGTGTTAACCCATTAAATTAAAGGATTATATATATATATATGCCAAAGAAATATATACATAATTTAGAATTAGTAAATAACATCAATTATTTTCATCATTTATGAAGATGAATTTAAACAATTAAATGGAATACTCCTTGAGAAAAATACCCTTTTCAATTTTGATAACACTCCTTCAAAATCGAAACATTTAATTTTCTATAGAAAAAATATTTTCAAAAATTACATGAAAAAATATGGAGTAATCATCAAATAATTGAGTGGTCATAAGGGTGTGTAATTCTATATATTCCAAAAAAGTCATTCATTTCACTCTTTGATATAAAGTATAAAGTACTTCATTCAAAAAATTACAAGAAGATATTATTTCAGATATTTTAATAAGAATTCGAAATTGGAAAAATTTAATTTAAATAAGGAAATTATAAAACTACAACATATTTTTGAAGAACATTTAATGAAAACATGGACATGGAAGAGACAAGGTTTTTCGATCGAAGAGAGAAACAAAGTAAGCTTTATATAAAAATACTTTATCCATCATTTTATATAATAAATTGATAAAAATGGTATTATTAATTTAGTATTTGATGAAAACATATATGAGGATAAAATGAATGTTTTTAGAGAGTTATAAAATAATTTTATATAAAATATTTCAAGAATAAACAATCATGACTAAAATGATATAGAACTATAAATCGTTACCGCTTTAGTAGATTTTGAATCATAATTCCCATTAATTAAGTGGATGAATTATAAAAAATATATTTAGAAGAATGATTTATTTATAATATAATATGAAATGGTATTATATATAGCATTTAAATTAAATTAGATTTATAAAAGAACACGCGTCACAATGAATGAACTTTTGAGAAGAAGCCATTACCTCAAGTCTAGACTTTGACATGTATGTATTTTATGTCAAATAAGACAATATTTTATAATTTTTTTTACATTAGAACCTATTCTATTTTTATTCCCTTATATTTAAACCATTAACATTATTTATTTTATTTAATTATTAATTATTTAATCATGTTATGTTTATGGAAGTTGTTTTTAGGATGATCGATTCATAATTTCAAAACTACATCAGTGTGATGACTATGGTAAAATGGGTAATTATTCCATAATATTGAAAATAATAATCAATAAATAATTATAAGTTTTACACATCAATTATACTTTTAAAACCAACCATGACATATGGTTATGAAAATTGAACTACATTAAAATCATTGATATGGTAGTACAAATGTATGCATGTGTAACATTTCCATTTTTAATGATCATAATTGAAAGAAGGTAATTGTATATTAATATTTACATAAGTATAATTATATCTTAAATATAATATTATTTCTTTAAACATAATTACATATATAATCCTTGTGATGCGATAATAAAAAAATTACATAGCTTTGTGAGGCGATGGTTCTTCGTACACTTGAATAAAATTATAATTATTCAATGGATGGTAAGGAAATAATTATGTGATATATTATTTTTGTATAAAGATTAATATTTTATGAATATAATATAAAAAAATATAAATCCATAATCATGAATAGACAAGAGAGTGAAATGTTTAAAATTAATTACATCAGTTCAAGAGGTTATAGTCCGCCATACACATGACTTATGGTTTCGTTTTCTATTTGAAATAACATGATACAGATTTAGAAAATTAAATTAACATAATAAAATTTCTTATAAGTGATATGATTAGTTTATAATATCTTAATTATTGGGTAATATTTTAATGGGTGGAAGAATAAATAAAAATGGTTCTCATTAAACGATGATACCACTTCTTCGGACTACCTCTTAAGGATTATAGCTAAATACTTCATAGACTATATTTTTGATCAATAAAATGATTCTAGTACTTGTGGAGGGAGGTGATGAATATAATTGGTTGTATTATTAATTAAGAAAATGTGTTCTAGATGTGTGGAATAGAGAGGATATTTGAATCCCTTTTATAATTGAGGAAGAGTGGAATTCTTTTAAGTAAACAAATCAATTCAACAATGGTAAGTCACTCTCCAGAAAACTTCCAAAAAAATTAATGGGTTTTAGGAGATATAATGCCTATACACACATCCAACACTAAAAAAATTTATTTTAAACATGTTATCCACTTACCTCTAAGGTTACTCACTTCTACCATTTAAATTTATTTACCACAATAAAATGTTTTTCATGTTTTTACTATTCATTATGACAAAAAATTAATTTTATCATATTATATAATATTATAATTTTGGAATCAATTTTATGAAATTAAATTCAAATAATTGGTAGAATTTAATTTAAAATAAAACTCTCAAACATGAGGGAAAAATGGTTTTTTAGGAAATGCATTTTTCAAGAATAAGTTATCTCTCATTAAATATATTAAAATTAATCATAATTAAATGAATTTAAATTAATATTTATAGTTTTAGAATATATATATTTAATTTACATAAATCCTCAATATATGTTATTTTAGTTAGTTCAAATGTATAAACAAATTTCACTTTAAAACTCCATTTAAGAAACTCTTTTTTATGACTAATAATAAACTCCTACTAAAATCCAATATAAATATTATTTAAATGAAATTATTTGGATTTAATAGACCTTAATAATACTTATATAAATTTTTAATTAAATTAAAAGAATAAAGAATCTTTTAAAATAATTTGTTTTTAAAAAATAAATGATAGTTTTATAAAAAATAGTGTCTCTACACTTCAATGTGAAATCAATATTTTCTGTAATGTCCCAAAATATCAAACTATGTTAATAATGATATGTGATTTAAAAAAATTAATTTTATAAAATAACATTTATAAATTTTATATAAACAAATTATAATATTTACTCAAAAAAATAAATAAATATTAGTTTTGAAAGAAATATGTTGTTTTGTATAATAAAATGTATTTATTAAAATTTTAGTTATTTTTTATTAAGGTTTTGAAAATAAATTTATATTTATTATACCATTAAATATATTCCATAATTTCTTTTATAATATTCAAAATATCTAATTTAACTCCAATATTATATTAGTTGTGTTTAAATATTAATAGTTTAATGTTATATCATGGTTTGTTTAAACTCATTATTGTGTGCTGAATACACTATTTAATATCGTGTTAGTTTAAATTATATAGGTATTACCTTAATCATCACATAAATTCATCAATACAAACATGTTCAAAACCTTTTTTCCAAAAAATTCAAAATCCACACACTTGTGTTTTGAAATCTCTAAATTCTGCTTCAAAAACTAATTTCATTCTTATGGAACTATTTTCTAAAAACATTCACACAGTTCTAAATAAATAGATTTATTATTTGATGAATGTGTCTTATTAATTTTCAAATATTCACTTTTCAATTTTAAAACAATTTTTACCCATTTAAAATTAAATCATTGTTTATTTAAGTTAAATCATTCATTAAAAATCCCAAAAAATTACCTAATGATTAATTTAAGAAAACTTATTTATTTCTATTATAACAAAAATATAAATTTTTATAAAATCATTAGTTTAATAACTAAAACATGAACTATTTCTAATACAACATAACATAGAACCACCCAAGAAGGAAATGTTAAACTTGCTTGAATTTACAACATGCCATGGCTAACCATGTGTCAAAAATGAGACTGTCACCATGAGTTACACAGAACCATATACATATGTCACACATACATTACCAATCCATATGATATGAATGTGTTCCACTAGATAAACTCCTATTTCATCCCCATAGGATGTAAACCAAGTCTAGTCATATAGGAAACACCACTTAGGAATTATTTCCCACAATAAATAACCAATAAAATAAGAATTGAAAATTATGAAAAATTATGGCATGAATATCCATACATTGGATGACTACTATAGTAAAAAATAAATAGATCAAAACCCAAATATCAACCTAATTAATTATTATTCTACAGTATGGATCGAAGGGAACCCTCACCACACTGATATCTATCTCCACAAAAGAAATGATTTCCTAAAAATTCCTATCCTCAATTATCATAATATAACTACCCATACGACCATAGAAAATAGTAAAATACTATGTGGCCAATACAATAAAAGAGACTAAAAGATAAGTTATGATCTATGAAACACCATTAAAGAGAATAAGATTTATTACTAGTTTTAATTAATTTATATATAAAATTGTATCCTTCCATTCATTTTAAAACAAGTTACAAGATGATTCTTCTCAAAATCCATTACAATTTTCTATAAAAACTATCACAAGATTAAGTGAAATTACCTAAACCATTTTATAAAGAAAAAAATACATTAATGAAGTATTCAAGTGTGAAAGTTAATATTATAAATCACATCATAAGGTGATACAAAAAAGGGATGTAGAAAAAGAAATTTTTAATTTAAACATAAAAATAAAACTAAGACAGAAATAATTTTAAAACAGTATCATGAAAACATAATTAAAAAACCTCCAGAACAAAGGAAACCAAAAACAATCAAATAATCATGGTCCAAGGATCCTCAAACTCATGGTGATCGAACCATATAAATATCTATACCTGTGAGAATTATAATATAATTTATTAATCCAATGTTCTAGTGGTACCATTTCCACCATCATGTTGTTTATTTAGTGTTGTAGCATCATCCTTCCAGGGAGACTAAGATAAGGAGTTGTGGGACCTCCTAGTGTACTATACCTAGTCTATTATCCTTGTTATCTAGGATTCCCATGCAATATTCCCATAAAGGGAATACATAAGAGATGTGTAATATAAAAACCAATGTTCAACTATAAAACAAATAAAATCAAGCATACAACAACATCTAACCTCCCTACACTACCAATCTGAAGCTCCTTTTAATTTAATCACATCATCATTACAATATTATCAATCCATGTCTAATAAATACATAAAAATATGAGCATCCAAGGGATTTAACCTCACATTTGGGAAATATTATGAAAGTTCCAATCATACCCTAATATTTGGAAAGAAACATTGATCAATTATAATATCAATTTAAACCCATAGTCATCCTTTTTAAAATCAACCCTTCAAACTTAGGCACATACACACCTAAATATATAAAATAATACCCTATGTAGTTAGGTATATATTCCCCCAAAGTTGTGTATATGTAAAAATAGGATCCCTATATATATATATATGGATATGTGAATAAATCATATTTAAACATGTGGAAGAAAATTATAACCCATTTTAATGTTATTTTTAAACTGAACATGCCATGAAGCCTTTATTAAAAACTAGCTAAATTTTAAAAAAATCCATTCGAAAATAATACATTTTAAAAAAATAGAAGACAAAAAGAACACCTAAGGTTCTATTCATTTAAAAAAACTCCAAATATATGATTTGGTTAAGGATAAAAAGGACGAAACTTATAAAAATTATGAATAATAATAAAAGAACCCATTTCAATAATCTCAACCATTTAAAAAGATATATATTTCTTATAATATAATAAAATCACATGGTAAAACCATTAAGAAGTTATAGTTCTTAAATTAAAGTCTCAGGAATAAGGTAACCCACCACAAATGGAATAAATAATGCCATAAAGGTTCTAAATATTAGATTATGTATTTAAAAAATCCTAGGAGGATATCTCATAAAATAGGAAATCAAAGAGATGACAATTTGAAATCTAAACCCCCTCCATGGTCCAGGCATGAGTGATGTATTGAGATATAGGAGATAACAGGGGAATAAAAAGGAAATTATGGTAAGAAAAGATGATACCATAGAGAATAAAACCTAAATAATTAAGAATCAAATGAATATCAATAGGGAATATAGGTTCATTTAGGGGGATATTTTATGTGTGTGAAGGAGGGGAGGGGGATAGTGTGCCATCAGGTAAGCGGGGGATATGGGTGAGGATTATTATATATAGGTTATTATTATTATTATTATTATCAAATTCACTTTTCAATTTTAGGAACTCACATGTCTTTTCCACATTGTTCGATAAACTTTGTTCCAACTATGTGCCCCTCAAGAGGTACACATAGAAGTTTCATGGTTTGTTAGCATGGTTTGAATGACTATGTTCCAACTGTTTGAAACTATTATGTTATAGTTATAGGTCAGATGAATGGGATTTACATGATTTAATAAACTATTTTTCCTACATTTAACCAAAAAAAATTATAAAATATAAAATATGAATTTCCTGGGATTAATGGAAAAAATGATAAATAAATAATTCAATAAATTGAATAAGGTTTGGGGTGTGACAAGTGAGGTGCACTTCATTGGCCACATGATATATATAGAAGTCATATCTATTGAACCAAATAATTTCAAGGATATGGTTTATTTGGTGTGACCCAAGAACACTATCGAGATTAATATCTTTCTTAGTTATGTGGGAAACTCCTGTAGATTTATACTGTGTTTATCCTAATTGGAAGAATTTATGAGATCTATAAGCAAGAAGGCGGTGAAATTTATGTGTTCATACTACTATGAGAGCCTTTATGAATCTAAAGGTATCTTTACATGTTACTACCATTACATTTCAAGGTGTTATTTCTAATTTTTTTCAATATAACGTATATTAATGAATTCAAGTAATAGGGTTTTGGTGGTGGTCTGGGATCATGATTTGGGAAGCTGGGAATGGATTAGGGATAAAAATAATGTTGCGAGCCTGAGAATCACAATATTATATGGATTATGTCCAGTTTTTATTAATAATAAATTAATTGGTCAAATTATCATAAAAACTGGGTCTTGGCCTAATTTTTCCCAATCAATCAAACGAATTCCCAAATATTTATCACATCCTCTTATATTCTCCTCACTTGCATCTTTATTTATTCTTATCTATTTATGGTTATATTCATTTTAGATGTTTCACTTGATAATTATATTTTCATTCATGACCAATATATTTTATTCTGGAATTATTTCCTTTTTTATGTACCTAAAACATTAATTTATATGTTTTGGGGAAGATTTAGGGGTTCAATGGACCAGGAATGAATAAAAGAGTGTATATAAAAAATTATTCTCCCTTTATCATGAGGTAAGGATTACATAAAAATTTATGGATTTAATATGTTTTTGTATAGTGTTATTTACATTTTGAATCTTAAGTTATCCTAGTGATGTTCTTCTTTTAGTATCCAAGTATTTGGGTTTGTATTGAGTGATTTCATTGACACATTGAAATATATATATGGGTAGAAGAACATGGGTATGGAAAATCTATTCGTTGCTTAGTTCATCAAGGTAGTTTTATTTATTTTATTTTGTAGGATTATATTTGTATTCCCCAGCCATATGGGGGGTTGTAAGACCATGAGGCATACAATATATGGTTGGCTGGAGAATGCCACATATAATAAGTACTGTTGGTTAGAATACAAGGATATTGTAGGTATCCATGAGGAATTTCATAAGGAAAAACCTTTCTAATATATGATTTTCTTCCAAGAGATCTTGACTGATTAGATAATAAGTGAATCTTATGAGTCACATTTTATCTTAATTATTTTTTTGTTAGATTTGCGAGTTAGTTTGTGTGAGGTGTGGTCAAGGGACTTTACCCTGAGGGGATGGTCCATCTTATGTAGGATGATGGATATTGTGATTCTATTGTGAAACCACTTCCCACCGGTTGTATAACTATGGGGTATCCATGGAAACTTTCACTATGTGGATGGTCGATATTGTGTGGGAGGTTTGATATCTTGATTCCCTCCCCAAATCACATAACTAATGATTAGTGGATATAGGACTTAGCCAAGAGACATTACATGAGGGGATGTTTGAATCAGAAAATAGTATGAGACTTGTGATTCTCTTCATAGATCACTCTATGATTACTAGTGATACATTACTGGAATAGGGGTACACCTTCTCCCAACTTCAATATCCTTAGGTATGGTAGAGGTTTTTTGTGGTATAGTTAGTGCATGATGACCCAATGTGGGAGTTTGTTTATGTGTATATTATTTTATTATTTTATTACTTTTGTCATTGAATACACTTATACATATCAACTCCATTAATGTTATGTATATGTAGATGATACCATAATGGGTTTATTATTCACACAATATCTGTACATCTCGGTAAACATGTAGAAAATATTGTAGTGGATCTACTAAACGGAGAGTGCCCTATGATGGATAAATAAGCATGGGGAGAAAGTTAGAGACTTCAAGTGATTATAGGAAAAACTCGGAGATCTATTTCTAGTATGATTTTGATATTTTTTAATCTTTTATTTATCTCTTTTATTTATCTACTATATATGGGGATCCATTATATATATATATATATCACTAGTTGGATCACATTTTGATATTTCTTGTCATGGTATTTATCTATTGGATTCTGTCATATTTATTTTATAATAGTTATTTATTTATTACTAAATTATCTATATTTATTTTTATAGTTATGTAACACCATGAGATTTTATACATGAATTTAGTACACAAACATTTTATAATTAAAAATGGAATTAAAAAAAATGCTTATTATTAGATTTTTTCAGTTTAATTTTAAATAATATTTTTAATTTTTGTGTATTAAATATTGAAAAATAGATTACATATTTTGAATTAGTAGGTTAATATTTAGTAAATATACACCATTTTTTTGGTCATTATAAATAGTAACCTTTTGAATTTTTGTGGTCATGATAAAGGGTAAATTAGGTAATTAATGGTAAAAATAAAATTATAATGACCATAAAATGATTCAAAATATTTTCAAAATTTTATTGGATTTTTAATTTTAGTTCTAAATTATTCAATATTTGAATATATGGCCTTTTTACCTTTCTTAATTAATTATGATATTTATAATATTTTATTTAAATAAAAGTCAAAGATGTCACAATCATGTTTTTAGTAAATATAACATTTTGAATATGGGATTATTAAGTGTGTTTGTTTAATAATAAATAATATTCTAAAAAATAAAATATTTATCATCATCATGGTAATTTATTTTTAATTTTCATTGAATAATTAATTAGCTTAAATCTTTATACAATGATGGTGCAGTAATTAATGAATGTTTTTATTATTTAAAAAAATGATATTGAAAATAGTAATGTAAATATAATGTGAGATAATTAGTGAGATCCAAAATTTTTATATAATTCCTTGAAATGTTAGGGATATAAGGAAATATTATTTTTAATCATATTAATTTCCTTGACATTTTTTAAATCAAAGTAATGAATATTTCCAGAAATTGACATTATGAATATTTTATAGCATATACTATTTTATTAAATTATAAAAAATACTAAAATTCTAAAATTCAGAAAAATAATTGGGATATGTTTAATTACTTATACCTTTGAACATTTTTTTCTTTTTAACTTTTATAGAAAAATTATTGACCCTTATATAGTAGAAAATATTAATAGTATGGTAAATGGAAAAAGAGTTAACAAGAGGTTAAAATAATAAGATAATGGTATAACCATGAAATAATCTTTCCAAAAAAATATTGGATTGATATTATTCGATAATTATCACCTTAGACTCTAGTATGAGTGGGCTAATGTACTTTTTCCTTGAAAATGACTTATATAATATTAAAATCAAGGATAGTTACAAAATTTCAATCTCTTTGTTTTTAATAACTTTTATGTGACCACATAGAGAAAAATAAAGATATGTAAGAATATAAATACCTATATTGAGATTAATGAAATTATTTTCATTATAAAAATTTATTTTAATTTTTTTAAATATATAATTACATTATTATCTTGTGAAATACTAATATAATATTTATTTAGTTATTTCCACGGGTAAAATAAAAAATAACTAACTTAGAGGTTAATCAAAATGATATGGTTTTAAATGACACAAAACATATATAAATTCTACTGGATTATGGTATTATTACCGTATCCTGTCTTATATAATAATTCCTTCCCATTTGGAGTCATTTTTTTTGATAAATTAATTTATTATAACTGGAGTTTTTGAGATGTTCCATAAGTGCCCCTTACCTCAATTACAAAAGGGAGCATCCTCCATCACTTATTCACACCAAATAGATCCACCAATATTGAAAAATAAATTCCCATTTATCTTCAAAAAATCATTTCCCATGTTATGATAGTCCAAATCATCCAAAAACAATCACCTTGTTGTTCTTAAGAGGAGATCTATTACAGGATTGTTTAAGAAAAGGTAATCATGTTTACTGATTCTTTCAATTTTATCTATTCTTATACTTTCTATTCAAGTTTTTTTCAATAAAAATTTAATAAATGACGTATAATATATATTCTTAGATGTTATTATTATTATATTACAACCATATTCCACATTTTATTTATCTTATGACAAAGAAAAGTATTGCACGTGCGTACATACATATTATCATCTCTACGTAACGATATAAATAATTTTTCATCCCCACTATAATTAGATGATTATAAATACAAAAAGAATAATTATATATATAATTTAATATGTAAATACGATTCTAGAATTATTAAATACTATTCACCTTTCTTTTATTTCATCTGTCAAAAAATGGAAATAGTGTTTATGAATAGGTACGACATACCATCACCATGAATGGTGCTATTAATTTTTTTTCTATTCCATTTAAGGATTAATATAAATATATATAAATATATATCATGAACATATGATATTAAAATAATGATTAAAATTTTATATATTATGGAACCATTATCAATGTGCATGCACCCAGACGTCTGAATAAAAACATGGGTGAAAAATGAAGTAGTTGAAACTCGGAATATTTATTTATCAAAGATTTTTTAAAAACAAAATGGGTGATAAAAGGGTATAATAAAATATTATATTGTATTATATATATTTTAATGGTTTTATAATTGGTTTATAATAAATATATAGTTATTAAATAGTAGGTTCAAATACATACAAAGGAAATTAGATCTATGGTAATGGTTTCTCGTCTAACTTTTACTTTTGTGACACTTATAAAATATTCCACAATTATTTTATTGGTGATGTATATACATACCGATTGATGTATTATATAATTAATTTCATTTTTATCATCATATTTAAAGTTTATTTTGATTTTATTTCTATCATGGGGCTTAGAATTAAAAAGTTACTAAAGTGGAATGTTTTTATTTCAAAATCACATCATTATTCAAGATTATTTATTTTTAAATATCAATTGAGGAATGTTCTTCATCAATGTATATGCTTTAAAATAATGTTTTTAAAAATATTTTACTATTTTAATGTGATATTTTAATGTCATTTTTACCCTTGTTTAATTTTTTACAAAATCTTTTAAATAGAATCTTTTTTTTTATTTTCAGAACAATGTATTTTTTCTGTAGTTTAAAAGGGATGTTTTTTTAATTTATACATCATGAATAGAATTTACTATAATAATTATTCCTCAATTATTTGATTATCACTTTAAATTTTAAATTTTTTTTTCAATAGAAAATTATTTCATTATTACATGCTGAATTTTTAGATTTTAAAAATTATTTTGAAACTAAAAATGGTATTTTCAACAAGAAATTTTACTATAACCTATTTAAAGTATATTAATCTATCTCAATATCCTTCCCTGGATATTATAATTGTTTGTTAATATAATGATATAATTCATTATATTTATTTGGATATTTCATGTTTAGTTTGACTAGGAAATGTATTGATATTTAAAATAACTTGTTATTCTAATATAGAAAATAATTGATTTTGTTAATAAATATTGATTCAGTTGTATTATTTATTTACCTGAGGAACACATTTTATTTATTAAGTGATGGGTGGGGACATCTATATCCCCTCGATGAATTTTTTAGTCTCATGAGACAAACTATATATGGGATTGGCTAAGGCCTTACCCATTTATTATATGTCTTGGTATACGTTCTTGACATTATTATATGTCTTTTCAAAAAGCATCTAGAATATTATATGCCTTTGTTGGAATCCTTTATGTTATATATGAAAGGTCCAACATTATTCAATACATAATTATGAATTTGGTTATTAATATTACATGAGATTATTCGATTAGTTGTAATATCTTTTGTCATGATTCTTTATCATGTGATTTTTTATATGGAATTAGTTGATTATCATTTATTAATTCCATATTATGGTCATGTTATTGATTAAATTTAATGTGTTAAATCTATTTACCTTTAAATATTTATTATTCCTTTTATTATTCATATATTCCAATATAATCTTTTTCTTCCCATGCATCTAGGATCACTCATTCATTAAGTTTTATTTTTCTCCATGATATGAAAAAGTGTTTTGTTATTTATTTGAAGCAGTTCCCTATAGGTAAATGAGATTATCAATGAAAAATATTTGTGTATTTTATGTTTAAAATGTAATTGAAATTTAAAATATGTATACATTCTACGAAGGCCATTAAACTATTCTATCCTTTATATTATTATTCTTTGTATCTTATGCCTATGTAATAAAGTTTCCACTAGCTCTATGAAATAAGTGATGGGGTATTTACAAGTTTTCTAATATAATGGTAATTTTATCCCCACAACATGAACTAGCCCCTCACTAAAATTTAACATCATATTGTATATGATAAGGAGCACGTTATTCTTTTTGATACGTTGGATCTATCTTGGTGAACTGGCCATGGATTTTACATCAAGTCTATGTTTATCCAAACCATACATAGGTCAGGTAAAATGTTTACATTTTTTTGATACTTTACAAATCTTGATCATGTTAGGTCAGATTAAAAGTGTGAATATTCTCAATTATAGGTCAATGACACTATAGTTTTATTAGTGTTACTACTCAAAGTGTAATATTGTGTTTTATATGGTGGTTGATGCACTGAAGTATTTGTAACATTTTTTTTCTATGTTTGAGGTTCATTGTATGTACTAATTATATGATCCTTATGTATATAATTTTTCATAAAGACATTAATATTAAATAGAGGATGTGGGTCAAGTACCAAAATTATTCCATTTTTTCAGGTGGATATACATTTAAAAGGGGGAACATAATGATATATGCATTTATTAGGAAGACTCAAGAACCGGTGTTGCAGCTGTCTAACAATGAGTGATATGTGATGAGCCTATTTTCTTAAATGTTCCTATAATTTGAGTTGTATCAAGGTCGAGTGATCCCGTTGTCCTTATTTATTTTATCCTAACTATATGAAAAAAATGAATGAGGGTTAGTTTCTTGACATGTATTTAAAGGGGATGAGGGACAATATATATTCTAATCCTCTACATGATTGTTCCATGGAAGTCGATGAGGTTCCTTATATACAGGGTCATATTTCAATCCCTATAAGTTTGAGAATAGAGATGATGTGGGATTAAAAATAATTGATATAAGATTTTTACCCATTCCATTCCATGATATATCATGGAATAGGGAGGATTATCAGTCCCCTGAGATAAAGAATGACATTTAAATCTTCATTTCCCGATGCTTTACCTATCGGTGGGTGATTTTTTAGAATTAGTGACTTGAAATAAATCTTCGATCATTAACCGTTCCCATGTTGAAGTTTAATAATGTGAAAATAAACCTCATAATATTATTTATATGGTAATTTCAATGCTATGATGCAGTACGAGTTATTTTAAACTAGTTGAAAAGACTTTCAACATCTTACTAATCAGAGAGACATGTTCCATTGATCCATTAGAATTGTAATATGTCCAAAAGATAGTCTATCATCATAGAGTGAAAATAAGAATCATTTTTAATTTATATTCCCATTTTCATCCCACTTATGGTTAGTTCTACAAAGTACTCTTTATATATAGGTGAATTTGACTATTTCTTACCATCCTCTGATAGAAAAATGTTCTAATCACACCATCTCAGTGTTGGTAGACATGTTGTAAGTGGTTTCCTCAATCTTTATGGGTTTTTAGTTTACAATATCATCCTTCTGTATTTAAAAAAACAAAAAAACAAATTAGGAATCAATTCAGATAG
This sequence comes from Viscum album, assembly GCA_963277665.1. Lineage (NCBI taxonomy): Eukaryota > Viridiplantae > Streptophyta > Magnoliopsida > Santalales > Viscaceae > Viscum > Viscum album. The sequence continues at coordinate 1,144,057,808 of OY728121.1, read as the reverse complement.
AACCATTAGAGGGTTTGTTTTTTAAACTATATTCATTGCCTCTGTGTGGGTTCACATCAAGGAAGTCAATGGTTATTACACTGAGTCTCATGTAGGAGATTTCTAGGATATTTAGTTGATCAGGAAGTGGTTAGTGATGACAAAAAGTAGTTAGATATGCAATTTTTATTTAGGATTCCAACCACTGTAGTTTGAGATGGGTGTCAAGTATTCCTTTAAGTATCACCTATGTTGGGATGAAACATCAATTGGAAGTATGGTAACTTGGAACCCACGTTATTGGGGATATTTTATATTTTATATAGGATTATAACCATGGATTTTTGATTACCAATTCATCATAGGTAAATTGTTATTCATAACACTTTCAATGTATCCTGAATTCTGAGATACATTCCCACCCCCCACATGATCAAAGATTAATAACATGATCATGAATTGGATGTAGTGTTCAGAAAATAACAATTTTATGTGGTTGGTTAGATAGGGAACAATATTCAAGGGAAGATAGTTTCATAGGTTTGTTGGAAGTGGAAACATAGAAATATCCAAGAGCTACCCAAAGAGGGGGACTATGGTCTATATATGCATAGTTCGAAACTTTTCCCTAAAGGGGTTTGGAGAATCTTAACGATGCATCTTATGGACGATATATTATATAATGTTCATGATATAACAACCTATATCAACAAGATATTTGATTTTGAAATAATTCTTACAAAACACAATTTATTTTGTGAATTCATTACTGTTGGAGTTTTTGTATTGGCTTAGGGATGTATTTAAAGAGAACAAGCTTGATTTCAGTACATTTATCTAATATAGATTGAATTGGGTTCCTGATGGATTTATAATAGGTTCCAAATATATGTGAGAATTGATGATGTAGATCTAGCTGGGAAACATAGTTGACAGTTACCATAGAGTAGGTACCCAGTGGCCATGATGTCCCAAATGGTTAGTTGGAGGGTACTTAGTGGGCCATGTCTTAGCGTTTTTAAAAAAATCAATTAAATTCAAATTAATTCATATTAAATTAGGATTTTTTTTCTCATTTTGGGGTCAATGGTGGTAGATATATTACCATATATTCTTCTTAATTCCTCCTTTCCAATGGATATAAAACCTTCATATATTATTTATTTTGAGTACCTTCCATAATAAGAGTTCATAACTAGTAATGTTACAACTCTTTTCCATTTTTGTTAACTGTTCCCATTTTCAATTATCTATAAATAAATAGTTATTCTTAATTCAAAATATTTTTCATAGATTCATGTATTTATAATTATTATATCTGAATAAACTTGTGGTTTTCAATGATATATCACTCCAATATCTATATAGCTTGTTATTTTCTTTCTCATTGGTATTTACTTAAGTGATCAAGGATGTGTAGTTGTTGGACTTTCTAGGTCCATTGTTGGTTGTGACATTTTTATTTTTACTGATAGGGATCTCAGGAACCCTGGTAATCATGAAAATCTCATGTTTTGTGACATAGGTTAGGGTAAGGGTCCTCCTTCTTTAGGTGGTTGAGTTGGTGGACCATGGTTGGTGTTATGACATTATACTATAATAAGACTAAATACCGCACAATTTGGATTTACCCTTAATTTTTTCACCATCAAAACATATTGTATGAAATTATCAAAAAAAAAATTCATATGTTTATGAAACATATGAAATTTACTGTATCACATTTTGATATAGAAGGATGATGATGTTTATATTTGGTGGAATTTACTTGTGATGTCTATTTCTTATAATAAAACTATATTATGATGGTTGTTTGTTGATATTTCATACATTGTAGTATATATACAAGTTCCCATGAATTGATGATTTTTTATCACTTTATGTAAATTTAATTATCAATTTCATGATACAAAATGTATTTTTCTAGGTGATATATTTGAGTGTCTAACTAGTTCTGGAAAAAATGGATTCCCATTTATCAGGGGTAAAGTAGATTTGTGTTAGATTCCATTGGAATTTAGAAGTCTATCCAGATTATAGAAATAAAAAAAGAAAATGTTTGTTTCATTTTAAATACATTACTAGAAACATTTCAGTGGAAACATATATAAAAAATACGATTGAGGGAGCTGGTAATTTTTTAAAAACATAATTAGTTTTGAGATATAGGTTCTAATAAATTGAAAAATAGTTTGGAAGACTAGAATTTCAACCTATAGTGAATATGATGAAAGGTTTTTTTGAAAATAGAGTTAAACAGAGAGGTGATTTGGTGTTAGAATAACTATGGTATGGTAGAATACCATTAAAGTGTCTTTTTATATAATATGAATTAAATCAATGTGTAGAAATACTTGGATGAAGTTTGAAAAGGTTCAAAGTCTCTGTCAAGATTCCTTAAGGTCATTCCATGATGTCTTTGACTTTTAATGTTTGAATTTGTAAAATGGATATTCTCTGAGTGTAATGATTTTTCAACTGAAATGTATGACTTCACTACAACCACCAGACTTCAATTGATGAATTTAAAACATTTTCACTAAATAAAAGTATTTTTGAATATGTGTTTGACATTATTATAAGACTTAAAAACATAGTATTACTTTTTTTTAAGGCTATAAAATGAAAAAGGCAGGAGTTTATAACTTCATTTTATGACTATGATACATATCGGATGACTCCATAATGAGAATACATATTTAGAATAGACCTTTTAATCATTGAACATAAGACATTTTCTTACAATCCTTTGAGTTGAGAGTAACACTTATATACTTTTCAAAAAATTTAGTAATATTCTATATGAAACATTGAGTTTCTAAATTTCAAATAAAATAAAGTTAAATATATTGGGATGATTCTAAATATACCCTTAAGTTACATAAAAATCATGAATTTGTTATTTTCCATGATTCAATAAAATTTCATGAAATAAAAATTTAGATGAGAATGAGGTGAAATATTCATGATGGTGAAGAATGGTGTTATGAGGTTCATAAGAATAATGTTGTAAGTACTCCATCAAATCTTGATCTTTAAATTATATTCCACATCAGCATAATCTAAGATGCATCAGAAATTTTTTTGATCTTCATGACTAACATAGAAGATATCAAATGAATCGAGTAGAAGGCTTAGAATTTTCCCATGACTGAAAAGTGAAATTACTTACAGAATTTCGGAAACTAGAAACACAAAAACCTAATGATGTTGTAATGTTTTTTAGATTCTAAATCACCTGATTATTGAGTAATAATGAAATCAAGGTTATTTATATGAGTTTCAAAATTGAAGTTTGTATGAATTTTTAGTGTATAGATATTATATTCAAGGATATACAATTTTAATTGAATGTATCAAGTTGAAAGAGGGATTTTCCACACCATGTAAATAATGTTTTTTCTAAGACTTTCATATAGCTATGAAATTTAATGTGTAGATTATATAGAGAAATTTTTGTGGAAGAATGAACAGATCCTAAAATAGATATTCTCATAAGATATTTTTTTTCATGATTTAAATGAAAAATGTGTTGTAATAAATTATGGAATTTATGAAATTTCCATTGAGTTGAAAATTGAAGTGAATGATAACACAAGATAATAAATGTAGGCATTTGATATCACCACTTTTCATATTTCATTGAGAACATTTCTGGGATTCCATTTATTTATATTTAAAATTAAATTAGTCATTCAATGAATCGTCTCATCCATGGAATAAATAAAAATAAAAATATGAATTGAGAAGTGTGTATTTGTGTAATGAGATTTATAGTTCTATGATATGAGATATTTTTTAATAAAACTCTATAATAAAAGAGAATAAGGGTTAAATCCCATGTTGATATTTTAGATCATATGGGTATCAATGTGATATGATAATGAACTAATTCATGTGATAGTTATGTTTACAAAAACTTAAATAAGAAAATAGAGTAAGAGGTTGATTTGATTTGAATGTATTTGTTCATTAGTGTCATGTATTTGAAAAATATAAGTAGCTACTAGATTTTAAGATAAAAGTAGAACAGTTAGTGTGGAATGTAGATCAACGGGTTTTTTATGATCTATGAATTAATGTTTCAAATAGTGACCATGATGGAGATTATTATTGAAGAACATCAAAAATTAAATGAAGTTTCCATACCTTAAAAGATATATTTCTTATTGATAAAGAATCTGCCTATATATATATACTAATATACATCCATGATAAACCCACAAAGGAAAGAAGTAATCTATATGGTGGAAATTAAATGAACATGATCGAATTAAGATATGTTAGGATATCATGGTAAGACTCGGTAAAAATAGTCAGAAGAGGATGAGATAATTCTATTATTTTTCTAAAATAAGGAATCTTAGAGTGAGATAATAATTCTAAATTATATAGAATCTATAGTGTTGTATTTTTGGAAACCCCACTCATTGTAATCAGAATCATTTAATATTGGAGAATCTATTATTAATGGAAATAAGCAATCATGTAAAGAAGTTGGTATTTGAAAAAACCCTTTAAAAATTGGAATACCACATTACTGATTTAATTTATTGTATACAATTTATTTTTTATAGATAAATATATAATATATATAACTACAATAATCAAAAAATTGCTTTAATTACATAGGGGTAATATAATCAAATATTATTTTTGAATTGGTAAAAAGTCATCCACACTGGGATCACACCACCATATGTATTTACTAATACAATGGGAGTATCAAGTGCTATTAGAGAAAGTTTCCTGTTGATTGGATTTATTTTTTTAATACCCATATAATTTAATTAAAAATAAATAAGTTCATATTTCACATTATTGAATAATAACCTTTCATGGAGAATAAAACTTTTATTCATATTTTTGATCACATTAAATACTAATCCAAGACACTGGAATATAGGATAAAGAAAAAGGATAATAAAGTTAGAATTAACTAAAATGGAATAAATGTTCACCCACAAGATGAATGTAAATATATTGGTTTTTTCTATCGAACCTGATGAGATATATTCATTAGAGTAAGTTATTTCATGTAGTGAAAAACTTGAGGACCTTGAAAAGGATAAATCACTTAGTCATTTTTGTTCATAAATTAAAGAGTATATTAAAAGTTCACACCCCAATTTTTTTTACACATAGGTTTTCATATAAATTGGAAAAATAATGAGAATTCATAGTTAGACCAAGATACTAATGCATTGGAAGATTCATTGAAAAAACATGTTGACAAATATAACACTCTTCCAAGACGTATCCAAGGAAAGGATAAATCAGTTACGCTATGAAATGAAAGACTTTACTCAATATATAAATAATTGAAAAAACATTATGATTTATTTTTATTAAATATTTGTAACATACACTTCATAAACTCTATATAACATCTAAGGATGTCAAATAGGACCAGCAGAATTGGAAATCCCATATTGGAAAAGAATTTGAGATTTGATTCGTGGAATTATGAAAGATTCATGAAGATAATACTCAGAGGATGAAGAGGGGGTAGTAAGATAGATTTAATATTTTTGAGATCAAGAAATAATCTCTGAACATGATTTTTTTGGATTTGTAAATAAAAATAAAAAATATAGAATCCGATGAAGTTGGATCTTCTTAAAGAACTGACCATGAAGCATCCATAAAACCTGAATGTGTGATAACAACCCCGAATTTTTTACAAATATGGAAGAGATAAAAAGATGATAAAATAACCAAAATTAAATTTAATTAGGTTATTATCTAAAAGAAAATAATACTCTTAATTTCATATTGTGAATTTAGGATTATGACCAAAAATTAACAACCATGAAAATCCAGATAGATTCCATGCAGCAGAAAAGACCAAGATTAATTTAAAAGTGATCGTGTTGTTGGAATTAAAGGAATAATGTAATTGATCATGGGAATAAAATGATAGTATATACCAGTCGTGGAAGGAAATATGTTATTGGGTGTAGTTTTATGTATAAAAAGAAATATTCGATTCAAAATATAGAAGCATAGAAAAGGGAGAATCTATATCTAATTAAATGATTTAATGATCCTGAATATTTCTATAAGATATGAAATATTACTTGTCTTTATCATGAGAAATTATTCTAAAAAACAACTATGTAATACTAATATATTAAATACAATAATGATTTACTAAAATATATGATGTAAGTAAACATATTTACCATGAGGAGTCAGAAAAAGAAGATAGACGATGAGAACTCAACTCCTAATAAGAATTAAATTATATCTAAGATGTTTCTAAATAATTTTAGCTCATATAAGAAAGAAATATGTTTTAGTTGTTCAATAAATTTGGAAAGACTCCAAAAAATTGATGACTACTCTACTATAACATATGGTGGTGTTGAAGAAAATAGGCGAAACACCATTTTTCCAAACTATCAAAATTGATTTGGAAATTTCCTTGTACCTAAGCTAAAATAAGTGACTGTACCTATTAATATATTGATAATATGGCTAGAATAGCGACAATAGGTTTTCCAATTAGTGAAATATTTAAGTAATAAAATCACTATGATATCTCATGTAAATAATTAAATTCCAATATAGATAAAAATCAATAATAAGGTGAAAACCATGATTCATAAATCAGAAAAAAAATCTGGAAACTAAATGTAAATCAAATCTTGAAAAAGATAAGATATTTATAGAATAAAATAAAAAATAACTTAGGTTTTGGGAGAAATATCAAACTTAGTAATACAAATAATGTGGTAATGAATTCCAACTCATTCCCACATAAATTTATTAATATTTGAATATAGAATTAATTTTGAATAAACATGAATTTCAACCCACCATGGACGAAATATATATTAATATTCATTTCCAATTTTTCTTAGTTTCCAATAGTATCATAATTTTATCGATTTTGTTTCTAGAATAAGAATCCTATAGTGATGAATTATTGAGTACACCCTACGAGGGGGAGCTCATGGTTAATACCAATCTTCTAGATATTTTTTATATTTATTAAAAATATAAATATGGACATAACTTCATTTATGGATTATAAGAAAATATATTCACTCTAACTTCCATGTTATGGTGAATACATTTTTTATTAGTTAATGATTGTGTTTTTATAACAAAAATGGGAATTTGTTTTCTAACAAACTAAGACTTTTAGATATATTTACTTTTAAATAAATTAAATATTTTTGATAACCTGTGATACACACAAACATGGGCCTCAATTATACTAAGTGAGAATTCAATTTTATTAAAAAAACACACCGTTCATATTTTAAAATTTAATGTAAAAAATTTATTTGTTTATACGATTAATATAAATTTTTAACTTACTAGGTCATAATAAGCCTAGAAGGAATTTTCAAATTTTACCTCAGAAATAACCATTTATAAAAAATTAATAATGTAGAACCTAACTATTTCCCAATATATTTATAATAATATTTTATAATACGTACAATTATAAACTTATTAATGATCAGTTTGATGGAAATAATTATGATAACATTTGGTAGTATTATGGATTCATTTAAAAAAATAGACACTTTTTTAGAAAAAAGTTTTTATTTATGGTGTAATAAAATTTGTCCAATTTAATTAATTAAAATAATTTTTAATGATAAATAATTTAATTTAAATGAGTATATTATATTTGAAAATTTATTAATTAAAATCCGTATAATTATTATTACAATTCAAATTATTAATATAAAATCATCTTATTCTTGAAAAAATCATTTCATAAAACCTATTTTTTGATAGGTTTTAGGGGATTATTATAAATTAAAATTTTAAAATTTCTTCAGATGAATTAGATAAAATGAATTCCCTATTTTTAATAATAATATTTAATAATATTTAATAATTTAATCTTAATTTTTTTCTTAATTTTTATTAAAAATATTAATATAGTAATTTATGTGGTTAAGGTTAAAATGAGGTTTTGTGCGTCACATGTGCTTATATTAAAATGAATTTTACACACACATATAATTTTTATTTGGTAAATTATATTTAACATATAGATTAATTGAGTATAAATTATTGAATAATGGTAACTATATTGTACACTTAAAGGAATAATTTCCTTTGTTTAAAAACTATTTACCATTATGAAAACTAAAATGGTAAAAGTTATATAAAATAAAGTATAAGGGAATGAAATTTTTAAAACTTGTTTATTTTTACATTTTATAGGTATTAATCAACATTAAATTCTTTAAAATTTATTATTTATCAATTTTGGTTTTACTTGTGTTGAGAGTGACTTCCCAATATATAATAGTTTTGGGTATTTACCAAAATGTCACTCATCCTCAGTATTAAAAGGAAAACGCCCTCACTTATTCACACTTATAAACCCATTTATCTTGACCAAAACAATCCAAAATATCTCGAAAATATCCTTATCCACACTCTATATGTATTTTTAATCCCAAAATACCAACCCTATGGTTCTTATAAAGAGATCCAAAGGATTTTTCTCCAAGAGAAGGTTAGCATCTTAACGAATCTCTTTATTTTTCATTATTATTTTACAAACTTTAAGATTTTACATAACACATAAAATATGAAAAAAATAAAATATATCATATATTATGATATTAATATGTTAATGAAATAATAATTTTTTACCTTCTTTTCCATCAAATGGTAAATAATGTCACCACTAGTGTGTACAACAGACTACCACCTCACTAACTGATGTAATTTATTTCCACAACCAACCCACATGGATAATAATAATGATGGAAATAATGGATTTATATGATAAATATAATATTATTTTAATTTTGAAAAATTAATATACCATCCAATTTTTTACCCTTTCACCTATTATTGTAAGGATATCTTCGCTTATTCATACGTAAGACCTACCATCTCCACGAAGCGATGTGACTCATTTTGCATGTCCAAATTTCAATAATTGTTATAAAAATGTATATATTTAGTAAATATGATATTTATAACATTTATAACATTATAAATAGGCTTAAAAAATATCATATTCTCATGAAATGGAAATTTCATGATAATACATGCGTGAGTAAACAGGGAAATTGACAAATGAAATAATAAAAATAATGAATTATCATTCACCAAAGGGTGGTAAAATGTTAAAAGATGTTATTATATGATATTATAAATATTATTAAGGTTATGTTATTAATTAATAACATGATTATAACCACTATACATGATGGTAATGCATGTTTATGTAAATTAAAGTGTGAGGTAAGGGATTTCATCTCAATTTCTATTCCATTGAGACATATTTGTTAATATACACCTATTCAATTTTAGATGGTTTATATTCCACCCCTTTGATGTATTTAAATATAATACTTATTTATTAATTATTTTTAATGTTTTAATTCAGTTTTTTTCTTTCATGGTATTAAAATTTAAAATTTATGGAAATGGTAAGATATTATTTTATAATCTCTCTTTCTTTTATGTGTGATTTTACATTGATTAAATGAATTTTATCATTTACACATCATATTATAAAACAATTTTATTATCCACTGGATATTTAAGGATTTAATATGATTTCACCTAACAATTACTATAATTTTTTACTTGATGTAAGAAATGAAATGTTTAAAAACATGATTTTAGTTCTCCTTAAATTAGATATATTTTTATTCCATGTCCACATTTTTTAAAATTATTTTACAAAAAAATTATTATCTCAAATGATTAATTATGGAAATGTTAAATTATATTTGTATTTTAAAAATGATTCTAAATGAATATTTATTATAATTTTCAAAAGGGACAATTTCGATAAAAATTTATAATGGATATTTTTATGAATATATTTTGTGATAATAGAAATCCAAAGAACCATAAAAAATTTAATTAATATAACTTATCTTAAATGTTTTAAATGGTTATAAAAATAATAATATTTTAAGATTGAATATTTTAATATCTCACTTCCATTTCCTTTATTCATCCATATGACATTATTTTACTTCAAGAACCTATATTCCTTGTAAACTGAAGGAACCTATTATTTCATGAATAATTTTGTGATTGTTAACTTTCTCATAAGTGAATCAATTTCATGAGATAATAACTCATTGGAATTTACTTTTATATTATATATCCATATTAATTGTATCATTTATATGATTATTTCTTAAACATTATACCATTATTACATTTGGTGCTTACATTGTTTTTTATTAGATAGATTGTAGAGATATAGATAAATTTGTATTCATTAGTGAAAATGGATATTTAATGGGGAGATATATAAGGAATGATTTAGATAGGAAGTGATGGATGGGGCCTAGAATTATATAACCCCTGGATGAAACAATGGGTCTCCTGAGACAAATAAGTTGTCCAAATTGAATGGGGTTTTATACATAGTTTTAAACTATATTATGAATTGTCTTAACATTATAGATATCATGATGTCTAAGATAATAATGTATGGATATAATTATTTTTTTCATTGTGAATTTAGTTATTTTAATCCACATTATTATTACATTGATATTATCTGTGGTTTCATTTTTTTCTCAAGTTATCGATTAAATGTCACATGTTTTCATTTATTTATATTTCAATTTTTCATATGACTTATCTAATTATGTTATCTAGTTATTGAATAAATGGAAGGTGTTTTCAATTATTTAACATTTTATATTTATTATTCCATATTGATTCATGATGGTTTCTACTGTACATTACCATTATATTGCATTTGAGCTCACCCTTATATTATATCCTTTCCCAATGTAATGAAGACGAATCCTTTGAATGAGTTTCAGAGATAGTGATCATTTTCTATTGTAATGTTTTATTCCTTTTTCCCAATAAAAAATTTGTATCATGTATGTATCTCATTATCCAAAACTACTAAACTAATCCTTCCTATGGGATTTGAACCGATGAGTTTGTGATATTGTAATAATGATGAAATCAGTTCTAGGTTACTTAATTCAGTTCTGTTATATGTTTACATTCATTGGAACTTCCTAATATGTTTTGTGAATATGAGTATAGGATTAATAATGTTTTTGAATGTATGATTTGTACATCCCTTGAGAAAGGAAAAACTATGTTATCACTATAATATACCCAAATGATAAAGGGTTAAATGACTAAATGATATGACTCATGTCAACAAGGTGCACCTTCCTTTTTGGGAGCCTGTCTGATTAGAACTCCACTGTTAATCATGCTTGGCATGGACTAGTGATCAGGATGAGTGACCTTATGGGAAGTTTCCTAGGTGTGTGTGAGTGAGGACAAAGTACATTATAAAGGACATGTGTTGGCCTGTGAGAACTATCATTAGTCATATGACCCGTTCGGGCACATGGGTGGGCCCAGGGTGGGGACCACGTGTCTGCGGGGCAACTAGTAGGCGGGGGGCCCAGTTGTTAGATTTGGTATTAGAGGTGGTACCCAACCTTAAGTGCGGTGCACTGCATGGGTTGAGGTATAGGGCCCACAATGAGGGCGTTGTGCTCTAGGGGGGGGGGGGTGATTGTAACATCCCCAAATGATAAAGGGTTAAAAGACTAAATGATATGACTCATGCCAAAAAGGTGAACCTTCCTTTTCGGGAGCCTGTCCGATTAGAAATCCACAGTTAAGCATGCTTGGGATGGAGTAGTGATCAGCATAGGTGACCTTCTAGAAATTTTCCTAGGGTGTGTGTGAGTGAGGACAAATCACACTGGAAAGGACATGTGTTGGCCTGTAGGGGACGATCATTAGTCAGATGACCCATTCAGGCATGTGGGTGGGCCCCACGTGTCTGTGGGGCAACTGGTGGTACCTGGTGGGACAGGACCTGACGACCATGTTAAGGCGGGGTGTCTGTGCTGTCACCGAGGCCCATTTGGTACAATCACTAAATTGAAAAATATAATGGATAAATATTATGTCTATGTATCGAAATATTCTTTTCAATATTAGGCTTTCCCCATGGGCCAACATATGATATGACTCATGTCAACAAAGTGGACCTTCCTTTTCAGGAGCCTGTCTGATTAGAACTCCACAGTTTAGCATGCTTGGCATGGAGTAGAGATCAGGATGGGCGACCTTCTAGAAAGTTTCCCAGGGTGTGTGTGGGTGAGGACAAAGAACACTGGAAAAGACATGTGTTGGCCTGTAGAGACTATCATTAGTCAGATGACCCATTCAGGAATGTGGGTGGGCCACACATATCTGCAGGGCAACTGGTGGTACCTGGTGGGCCAGGACCTGACGGCCATGTTAAGGCAGGGTGTCAGTGCTGTCACCGAGGCCCATTTGGTACAATCACTAAATTGATAAATATAATGGATATATTTTATGTCTATGTTTTGAAATATTCCTTTCAATATTAGGCTTTCCCATGTCGACTTAGCGTGATTAACTAAAGCTTTGTTTCTAAGATGTATATGGTTTCTAATTTCTCTAAGATTATTATAAAGTAATTTGGAGAAGAAGGGGTGTTTCAAGTGGATGAGAACACATATACAGTAAGGGGTAACTTTTCCTCATATTTTCATTCATTTTTCAGTAGGAAGAAGAATAATAAAATTGATTATTTGAGTAGATTTCCAATTGAAAATAAATACAAATGAGAGACGGATGTTCCCATGGGTTGATGATTGTATTTTCTATCACCAGGACCAATTTGGTACAATTACTAAATTGATAAATATAATGGATATATTTTATGTCTATTTTTTTAAATCTTCTATTCTACATTAGGCTTTCCCATGTCGACTTAGCGTGATTAATTAAAGCTTTTCTTTTAAGATGTATATGGTTTCTTATTTCTCTAAGATTATTATAAATTCATTTGGATAAGAAGGGGTGTTTCAAGTGGATGAGAACACATATACAGTAAAGGGGAACTTTTCCTCATATTTTCATTCATTTTTCAGTAGGGAGAAGGATAATTAAATTGACTATTTGAGTAGATTTCCAATTAAAAATAAATACAAATGAGAGACAGATGTTACCATGGGTTGATGATTGTATTTTTTATCACATGATCTTTTTATCACTATTCGTGTTAATATAAAAAGGATATGATCAAGGTGATTTATTGTAGTATCAACCCAATAAATGAAAAATAGGTTTCCTTTTCATTACACATAATGAATATTAGAGTTAAATTTAATTGGAATTTAATAGTTTCTTGAGATTCCGGTAATTGAATAAGAAAAGGGTTATTGTAACTAAAATAACTAGTATGATATATTTGATTATCATCCTACATGAATAAGAATATTGATATATATTAAAATTATGGAATAAAATGATTTATATTTAAGGAGGAGTTCTAATACCATATATAATAATTTTAGAAATTGAAATAGTTACCTATAGTGAATGGATTGAAGGAACATTTCAATCCCGAGTTAAAAGGAAAGATGACTGGATTTTGAAGACCCATGATATTTTAGAGGGAAATCATAGGTTTTTCTTAGGACTATTGAAATTAGTATACAAAAAAATTAGATAAAGGTTTAGAATGGACATAGTCTCTTTAAAGATTCCTTAAGGTCTTTCATGAATTATGGGATAGAAAATAAAATCATCAACCCATGGGAACATCCATCTCTCATTTGTATGTGTTTTCAATTGGAAATCTACTCAAACGAGACAGATGTTCCCATGGGTTGATGATTGTATTTTCTATCACATTATCTTTTTGTCACTATTCGTGTTAATATAAAAAGTTTATGATCGAGGTGATTGATTGTAGTATCAACCCAATAAATTAAAAATAGGTTTCCTTTTCATTATACATAATGAATATTAGAGTTAAATTTCATTGGAATTTAGTAGTTCATTGAGATACTATTAATTGAATAAGAAAAGGGTTATTGTAACTAAAATAACTAGTATGATATATTTGATTAGAATCCTACATGAATATGAATATTGATATATATTAATATTATGGAAGAAAAGGATTTATATTTAAGGAGGACTTCTAATACCATATATAATAATTTTAGAAACTGAAATAGTTGCCTATAGTGAATGGATTGAAGGAACATTTAAATCCTGAGTTAAAAGGAAAGATGATTGGATTTTGAATACCCATGATATTTTAGAGGGAAATCATAGTTTTTTATTAGGACTATTGGAATTAGTATACAAAATAAAATTAGATAAAGGTTTAGAATGGACATAGTCTCTTTAAAGAGGCCCTGAGGTCCTTTCATGAATTATGGGACTTTAGGGATGGAACTGGAAAAATAGAGAATAATTCAACAGCATAATTCTTTAAAGCCTATAATGTAATACTTTCCCAATGTAATCCTTTTATTTGAGTGTAATCCTTCTCTTCACTGCATAATTACCCATAATCTACTTGATGAAATATCAAGTTTCCAAATGTTGAATCTGAGGAAGATGAAATATTTTGAGATGATTCTCATGATTTTCCCAATTCAACTAAACAACATGGAGAGATGGATATTCATGATCCAATCATGTTTCAAGAAAAAAAATGTGTGATGAGAATGAGGTGAATTATTCTTGATGGTTGAAATTGATGTTTTATGGTTTTCAACAATTATGAAAACATTATTCCCTCAATTATTGATTTGTATATTAGAATTTGAATAATTTTTACCTAAAAATTTTGGCAAGATTTTGGATCCTCTTTAATGGAATAAATGATATAAAAGGAACTGATATGGAAGGCAAGTAATTCTCTTAACCCAAATATGTGACAAGACATCTAGATTTTTGGAATTATGAAAGGGAAAAACCTGAAGATGCGGTGTTGTTATGAAGATCTAAAATCACATGTGGATCAAGTAGTTATTCAAGCTGAGTTACTAAGATTACTTTTAAAAGGTAATGTGTGGTACAGATACTACGTATAGATATGATATTCAAGGGTGTAATGTTTTTATAGAAATATTGAATGTGTAATAGGAAGTTTTTATGCCACAAATGTGAAAGTTTCATACAGCAATGAAGATTTGATATAAATCAATTTTGGACATTTTTTAGGAATAATAATTATAACTTACTATAAACATACTCTAAATAAAATTTTGGTCATGTATCAAATAAAAAATGAGTAGCAATAAAAGGGGGTAATTATGGAATGTCATTTGAGTTTAAAAAGGAGTTGCATACAAAAAAAATGATAATAAAAGTTGTTATAAAAAAATATTTATTTTTTACTATACTTAATAATGTTTTGAGGTATTCCATTTATGGATATATAAAATTAAAGAATAAATTTAATTAAGTCACTCGTGCATGTGAAAAATAAAATAAAAAAAGAGGAGAGTGGAGTGTGTTCGAGCATTTTATGAAACCGATGAGCTTTTATGTTTGAATTTCATAGGATCTCAATGTGTTAGGAATCTATATCATCATGTTTTAATGATCCATGAATCTATGTTACAAGTTTTGACAGAGTTGTAGATCATTAAACATTGAAAGACAATAATATCAGTTGAAGCAGATCTTACTTATTAATGAATAATAATATTGTGCATAAATTCTTTTCTACATCTATGTATAAATTAAACACCTGTATATATATGTGGTGGGACTATATAGAACCTATGAAACTCATTGTATTTAAGAAGATCATTGTGGAACATAATGATAATAGTGTGACTATGCTGTGATAAGTCCTGGGGGATTCTGGAAGGAAAGAAGTCTTATTTGAGATATGAATTTATATGTCTAGTAATAATTATAAATTATAGTTGTGGGAAATACCACCCATTGTAATCAAAATTTGTCTATAATGGAGAATAATTAATTTCTATTGACAACTAATCCATGCTAGGAGTAGGACTTTATGTTGAAACTTATAATGTATTGTACGAATCTTTATTACTTTACTTGTATGCATACAATTTATTGTTCCTATGTAAAACACTAATAGATCAAATTTCAAAATCATAAAGGGGTTTAATTAAAAATTAGATAATTGAATAAAATAAAAATTTAAAATTACAAACTAACACTCAACACCTAATTCACCCCCATAGGGGTCTGCACTGGTCCACATGGAGCATCACATGGTTATATGTACCAAGGTGTATAGTCTCACCGCTTATTTAGGTCGAACCTCCAAAATATTCAGTGGCCACAATAATATGGGTACTTATTCTTAAATATCATAGAATCTCATTCGATCATAGAATAAGTGCACCATATTGGTGACACATCTTATTTTTTTTACCTAAGACATGAAATGTTTATTTTTACATCATAGTTTTTTTTGGAATAATATCTTCTATTTTGAAATATATAAGAGGTTATATTGAAACCAAGTTATTGAAAATATGAAATTTTTATGTTGTATAGAAGAAATTTTTCCTTTTTTATTCATACCTAATTTTTACATGTTTGTTGTTAATCATGGAATTCTGAATAAATATGTATCTCATGTCTAAATTTAACAATTTATTATTTATTTCGTATAATTCAATATTTTATTACTCCTGAATATAAATGTTATATTATGATTTTTTGAGTATTCTTCGGTTTTAAAGTTGTTGTACTAATTTTTTGAATTATCATATGTTAGTTAAGAGGTTTACCTTATATATATGGTAACTGATTTATTTTTCTTTCACTTTTACTTTTCCTTGTATTATTTTATAAGTAATAATTTAAAAGGGATGATTATTGTTAATAAATATTAGGTTTCAAAATTGTGATAGAATTGAAATATGTTAATTGTAAATAACCATTGTTTGAGAGAAATTGGGTCAGAATACACCCTATTCTAGAGGATTATATGTTTTCTAGATAAATGGGTTTTGGCTACCTCTTTCCCTGCACTTAATCTTATAAGGATTATTGATTTCATATGATTTTAAGCATTAAAAAATTGTTCCACACACCTAATTCATGGGTTTCATTTTTATATGTGTAAATATAATTTGTATTTTAATTTGTGTTCATAAAATAATATATGTGTTTTGAAATGTTTTACCCATCAATATGGGATGAATATTTTATTTTAGTCCAAGGAATGGATATTCAAAACTAAACCATCATAAGAATGCTAACTGGAAATGGAATACATGAGATAAAATAGTGATATTAATTAAACTTAAAATATTAAGTATTATATTTTTTTCCAAATAAAACCTTTTGAAGACCTCAATTATATAACCTGGTATATTCATCCCAATGTTGGGTGACCCAAGATTATCTTTAATAATGAAAAAAATTAATGAGGTAACTCTAAGTGTATGGTGGTTCATTTTGGGAATTTGATATCAGTTATAAATACCCTAAAACCCCTTAGAAAGGATACCTGAGTAATAATGATTATTTTATCCATATTATGGACGTGGTAAAGATATATCTATTCAACTATCCAATATTCCTATCTTATATAGAAGAAATTATTTTATAATTATATAGTTAACTAGTGGTAGAAATTCTAAAGTGAACCAAAACAAGGTGAAATATATATGTCCACGTAGGAATTGGTATGATAGTTTTTAAAGGGCTTGAAATTTTTGTGGGAGAACATTTAAAATAATCATAGACAAAATGAATTTTAAATTGATACTCATTTGATGAAATATTATTTTATAGATAATTTATCTTCATCACCATCAAAAATTAAATTGAATTTAATTTTTGAGTACAAAATTCAAAATGGAAGCGACTCATCAGATAGTCAAAACACTTAAAAAATGTCCCAGGTTTCTCATAAATAAATACCCCATCATTTTAGATGAATATTCAATTCATTTCATAAAAACAAACCCGAGGGAAAAAATAGTTTAGTGTGTTTGGAGATTTGAAACATATTCTTCCAATTTAGTAAAATATCCTCAACATATCCCACAAATATCTTCTCATATAATACTCCTCTAAGGAATAACCTACCTAAACCATTTTTCATAACATGGGGAAGAATATATAAGAAAGGGTGAGCTCAGATGAGTAGAAAGGGTTGAAATAAGTGATATCCATATATGATCATATGAAATAATAAGATAATAATAAGGGTGTTGATCATGAACATTACATACAATGTTCATACCCAACCTTTCATATACCATAAAATTGATTCATAGCCTAAAAAATTATCATTTATTAAAAATAGACTATAAGAGGGATACATAATCCTAAATTAATCATGAACTATAATAACATGTCATATAATTTTAGCACCATTATAAATATTGAAAAACATTTCACATGTCATTATTAACTACCAAGACCATTGAAAAAGTCAATTATGACTCATCACATGTTTCTCTTTGTGGATCAGGATGCACTTATTTCCCTTAGTGGATCAGGATGAACCTATTTCCCGAAGTTGATTTGGACACACAAGTTCCCCATATTGGATCAATCCCATAAAACCTTTTCACAATATTGTCTCATGAGATATAAATCTTTACCCAATGAAATGAACATAGATATAGTTCCCAACAATATTATAATGAAAACCATATTTTAGTGTTCCACAATATCATAAAACATTCATCATATCATCACATCATAACCCTTATAAAGAAAATGTGTTTCATAAAATTTTTATTAATCCACCATAACATAACCCCTGAAAAGTAAATGGGCCTCATAAACACTTCATAAACAGAAAAATTGACCTTAAAGAGATAGATTATGGATGGTATCATTCAATATTACCCCTAGTAAATCAAAAGTAACATAAAAGGATGTCATCATAGATAGAAAATTATTTCAAAAGATTACTTGGAAAAAATCTGGAGCAATATATCCTTTTCACATTGAATTATTTAAAAAAAATATTAAAACATTTTCAAAATAATTTTCTTCAAAATAACCTTGGAAACTTGTAATGAAATATTTAAAATTCATTGAAAATATTTCTTGTGGAAAATATCTTTTTCATTCTGAAAGACACCTTCAATAACAAAAAATTCATATTTCATTCTGAAAATATTATTCCTTTGAAAAATAATTGAATCTTATAAAGTTATATTTTAAACAATTTGATGGTCATGATGGGAGAAAATATTGTTCATGTTGTACAGGATAAAATAATGATTCTGTTCATAATTTTAGTAAAAGAGAAAATGAAATTATTTGGAAAATGACATGAACATTTTTTTCAATAATTTTTTAAATATAATTCAAAAATTAGTAGAAATTTCTTTAATAAATCAACATATAATTTAAAAAAATTGCAATTTTTTTATAAAACATGTTTTTTTGAAGAAAATGTTGTTTGGACTGAAGAGAATAATAAATATGGTTTTCTTTAAAACAATTCTTTTAAACTCCTGTAATCATAAATAGATGAAAATGAAGTGAAGAATGTTATTCTTATGAAATAACCAATTGAGAATAAATTTCATTAGATTATAGAGGTATATATAAAAATATTTTACCATCAAAAGCATAAACACAAAAAATACCAATAAAAATGGGATTGTATCATAAAACCTTACCTCTTTGGTATATTTGTAACCGTAAACCCCATGAAAGATAAATAATTCAATGGATATTTAAATATAAATAGTTATGAGTAGAATAATATTAAAATGAATTCATTGTAAGTATATACACCAAATAAAAGAAATATGTGGTGAATATGGCATGTGTCTCAGAGAAGTAGAAAGTGATACAAATATCCATTACCATAAGTCTCCAATTTCGTTATACATGATCAAAACTATTGAATAATATATATAATTATATTTTAAATCTATTATTGAAACATACATATATATATATATATTATTCCATATATGATTTAATTAAGACATTTTATTACCTATTCACTAACAATCCATGTTAAAGTAATGTTTTGGGAAATAATTCCATTGTCTTTTGTGTATGTTTTTATGTGTTATATTTGGTCATATTTCTATTATTATGGTTCCATATTCTAAAAAATTATAACCATGATATACATATCATATATATTCACTATTTTTTTACTTATAGTAATCCATAAATGTTAAATATATAAAATTAAATACACCATTCATTGAGACGGTAGGTTGTACATACACATGAACACTATATTCATTTTTGATATTGATGAATTTAAAGAATGGTAAATAATACCTTAAATTTATATAATAATTTTTATTTCATATTTATCACATATTTTCATTGAACACATCCTTATTAACTTCCATGTAAAGTATTAATGAATCACATTACATTTCAAAGTGGTAGTTCGCCATACATACGAATGATGATTTCATAAACCGTTTAATGGAAGCAGAGCTAGATTTCGATTATTAAATTAAACTAATAAAATATTAATATATAGAAGAGAATAATGTTTTCATATCATCATGTTTTAATAATAATTGAAGGTGGTGGAGGATGAAGTTAAATAAAATGCTGGGTTAGGGATGTCACCAATTTTTTAGATAACTTGTTTTGGTTTTCCCCAAAAGGATTAATATGTTAGATTTATGAACAAAATAAGTATTTGAGGATGATAGGAGTAGATTAAAGAAGTTATTTGGGCAATTATTTTCTGAATCAAGGGGTATTAGAAGTGTGTAGAAGAGATTAGAGGGGTGTCCCTTTATAAGTGAGGTGAGTTGCACACTTGTAGTTTCTAAAAAGAAAATGGTGTAACCAAAATTTTCACATTCCACAAGGATATAAAATGGTAAAATATAGAACCTAAAATATATAAGGTCAAAGTATTTTCATACAATAGTTTTTTTTTAAAAAAATTATTCATTTTTCCCTTATCTTTTTAGTTTAACAGTCTGTAAACCCATTTTTAACATAAACGTGGTAATTAAATTTCATTATATTTATTATTAATTATAGTAAAAAAATAAATAGATAAAATAAATTATTCTTATTAAAAATATAGAATCCATTTTTCAAAATTTCATTCTCATAATTTTCAAAATTAAATTTAAAATGAATCCCACATACGTGACGAGAAACATGTTTTCAAAGGGAAAATTTTCATAACATGAGAAAGATTTAATATTAAAACTCAATATGAAATGTATTCCACAAATATAAATTTGATTAAAAAATATATATAATTGAACTGATATTTATTTTAAACCATTAATAATTCATTTTGGATGTTTTTAAATGCTTCAATGGAAATTAAAATTCTTTTTAAAAACATGTATTTTTAAATATTCAATAAAAAAATTACCTTTAAAGAAAATTCTCTAAAATTAATCCTAACATAATTTTGAAATTTATATTTCAAAAATGAATATTATTTTCTAAAAAAAGTTTCATATGTGTTGAAAAAAATATTTATAAATAAATTGTGAAAAAGTGGGAAAACTTATTTTTAGAATAATATAGTTTTTAAGCATAAAATTTGATTTATTATTATCTCTTATATAGAAAAAACATAATATGACTATAAAATATTTCAATGAAAATTTAATATACGAATTTCAATATAAAAAATAACTAAAATTTACTTATTTTATTTGTTTAGTAAAAACACATTAGTGCACAAAAAAATATTTTTGAGAAAAATATTTTCTTTATTTTTGAAAGGTTTTAATTTTTTTATAATTATTTAGTAATAAAATAATTCAATATATATATATATATATCATTATGTCTGTGTTAGTATATAATGTCATAATTTAATTAATCATGTTCCTGCCCTCCATTCAAACTGCTAGGTGATGACTATCATATTAAATATTTTAATAGTATGACACAGTTTGTTGAAACTCACTTCCATGTGAAATTAAAGATAGAATCAGTGTTGTGTGTAATTAAAGATAAACATAGTGTTTCATGTAATTAAAAATATCAAAAATATTAAATTTATTTGAAAAAATATATATTTCACAAAATCTTAGGGTGTTAAATTTTACACCCATAAAATAAATTTATCACACAAAATTCATCACCTTGGTACCAAAAAATGGGGATACTTATGCCCCATTACATCCACAAGTTCTCACATAACTTCTTAATGGTAGTATATTTTATACAAAGCATAGATTGGGTTAGTGGTGATGTTTTTTTGAAATTTTTTTATTTAATATAGAATCTCTTCTGGTAGATCCTTATTAGAAATATCATACTCCAATGGTATGACCTTCTAGTCTTGTACATGGGATTAGTTAGTTATATAATTCCTTTGGAGAGATACATGGGATGCGTCATGAAATTGAGAGAGGTTCGGTGGAATGACTAATAGATGTGCTACTCTCCTGACATGACCTTGAATTTCAAATAGACTAATATACCTCAGTCTTATCTTTCCACTTTATCATAATCACAATTTCATCATTTAGTTGTTCATAGATCAATTTCAACATCATATATTACTCTAAGAAATAATGAATAATTATTTTTATACCAAAAGTACTAATGGATTAAAATATTCATAATATAATTATAATTCATTCATTCTGTCTCTAGTTAAAAAAATGGTTAGAACTTATTATAAAAAATGGATAAATCTTCATATGATGAAGGAATCCATATTTATCTAAATCCAAATAAAATTTTTAACTTAAAACATTTTATAAACGGTTAATCTTATAACCATTCCAAAATAATGAAATATAAACATCAGAAATTAGGTCACCAAATTTCCAAAATGAACTTATCATTAATCTCCTAAACAACATGACGTTTCTATTAATTGTCACATACCCAACATGTGAATAACTTCAAAATGTATTCTCTTGAAACATG
Organism: Viscum album; assembly: GCA_963277665.1. Lineage (NCBI taxonomy): Eukaryota > Viridiplantae > Streptophyta > Magnoliopsida > Santalales > Viscaceae > Viscum > Viscum album. Next base: position 1,144,035,197 of record OY728121.1, on the reverse strand, counting down.
GTAATAAGAAAAATTATAATAAATTCTTATTGAAAACATACACACATCCTTATTACTTATATAAAACATAGACTATTATATATAATCCTTAAATACAAAAAATGTTGTCAACTCCATCAATGATAGAATAAAACACATTTTCATAAAATCATTAACTAGTTCAATGGAAATAAATACAATCCAAAATACTTTATCCATTTAAATATATTATTTATTAAATCTAATCTAAATTTCCTCCATATCAAGATATATTAATGGATATATTCCCCTAATCGAGATATCACCTTTCTATTAAATCACTTTTTTAGTTCATCACTACAATTTGAAATATTATTGAAACTCCTTAATGAAAAACTACTATGGTAAACTCATTGATATTTCATGATCATAATAACAAAAATACCCTTCCAAATATAATTATATGATTCGTAGTACATAAACGCATCAATCATTCTACTCATTTCAAACACCATTAACCAACCTTCATCATCTCATTCCTTAAAATTTTATTACTTTTATATCTCATTTTTAGTCTCATCATCATCAGTAATATAACCATTACCCGTAAAAAAATTCAGACTGTCTTCACACGATTTCTCTTTAGGACACATATTTTCATGATTCCCAGAATTTTTACATTTAAAACATTCAACCATTGATGATATCTTAGGAAGGACATTATTCTCATCCATTTCATTAACCAAAATTTGCATTTTTCCTCTGAAATTACATTCTTTGTGTCAATATTTACCACATGAAAAAACATTCTCATAATGATGAGAAATTATATTTGGTGATTTTTCCTATATTATCAATATATATGAAACATAATCTCCTTTCTTCCACGTTCTCCCCCAGTAGAAATATCAATGAAATATATCCTTCTCTTCATTAGGGACTCTGCGAGTTGGTTAAGGTGAAAGTTGGTAATCATATATCATGAAAACTTATTAGAAATATTAATAAAATCATTCAATCTATTAATCATTCTATTTTAGTTATAATAAACACATTTATTATCATATTAAATTTTAATCTTGTTCTTTCCATTTCCTCTCATTTACTAAAACCAAAAATCATAGTGTGAGTAACCATAATCATAGTGGGGAACCACATAGTCATGATAAATTTATTATATAATGTTTAAATCATGTAACCTTCTTTTCAATATATGAAACCTTATTCTTATAATAGTTCATTTGTATCCATTATCAAATTAAATCCTCCATTATGGTTTGTAATGAGTTTTTACATTTATAAATCATATACCCCATGAGTTTCTGACTATGTGTACAGAAAATGAATCTTATCATGAACCAGGTGATAGTTTACTCAAGATCAATCTTCCCTTTTCATATTAATTACCCCTAGATACCTCTATTCTAGAGACACATCCACTTTTAGTATCAATACATGGGCATAATTTCCTAAAAATCACTTTCTCTAACATTTCCCAAAATTCCAGGAAATGTTCAAATACATTGACTCATCCATAGACATATCCTTAGACATATAAATTTAAATATCATTATACATACCCATGTGTATATCACTAATGTTCTATAATCCTAGTTTCCAAATTAAAAAAAAAAATTTCCCCTGATACCAACTATATTGAAATTGAATTTTCATATAAAAATATCCCATATTTTTAAATGAATATTTAATAAATTTCATAAATACTTTCCCAAGGAACATAATATTTTAGTGTCATTGGATAATAGAAACACAATTTCAATATTTTGATAATGATATTCAAAATCTCCCAAAATTATCTTCTCACACAGTACTCCTCCTAGGAGTAACCTATGTAAACCATTATTCATCACCTTGGGAAGTAAACAAAGAAAGGGTGAGATAAGATTTTCAGTAAGGGTAGAAGTAATAGAAATAAATATATGATCATTTGAAAGCATGTGATAATAATAAGGGTTTGTGGACATGAAGAAAAACTGTGATGTTCATTCCCAACCTTTCCTAGATCATAAACATGATTCATAGAATTAACAATTATCATTTTTGAAAACATAGACTATAAGATTGATAAATCATCATAAATCAATCATGAACCATAAACTCATGTCAACAAAATGTTGCAACGTAATTAATATTAAAAAACATTTAATATGTCAAGATTAACAACCAACACCATCAACATAGTTGATCCGGACTCATCACGTGTTTCCCATTGTATATTGGGACACACCTATTTCCCATAGCAGATAAGGACACACATGTTCCCCATTATGGATTAGGAATCACCTATTTCTCATAGTGTATAAATAATATAGACATGTTCTCAATTATTATATCATGAGTTATAAATATTTAACCATTTAATTATAGGTAGACATAGGTCCCACCAATTTCATAATTAAAACCATACTTAGGTGTGCCATAATATCCTAAAACATTCACTATATCATCACATCCTAATACAGGTAAGGAAAAAAAGTTTCGTAAACATTTCATCAATTAACCATACCATAACCCATGAAAAATATATTTTCTTCATAAAAATTTCATCAAGAAAACATTAAACATCCTTAGAAAAAATAAGTATGGTATAATATAATCTGATCCCTAGTAATAAATAAGTAACATCAATGGATGTCATCTTAGATTGAAAATAATTTAGAAAGATCACATGGAATATTTATTAAAGAATATATACTTTCCAATTTTAGGAATACTTTTTAAAACATAAATAATCCTCATAATCATTTTCTTTAAATATAAAGTCAGGAATATATAAAGGAAGCGTAAAAATAACATAAAACATTTCTTGAAGAAAATATCCTTTCCATTTTGAAATAACTTTTTAAATCTAAAAATTCATAAAAAATTTTGTAAATACTTTTAGTTGAAAATATAAATTGAAACATATAAATGAATCTCTAAAAAATGGTTTGTTCATGAATATGGAAAATATCATTTATGAAGTACATGTTAAAACAAATATTAATTCCACATTTTCCTTAAAATCAAAAATGTCATTCATTGGAAAATGAAAAGAATATTCCTTTTAAAAAACTAAAAATAAAACATTGGTAAAAATTTCTCTAATAAATCATTTAGATTATTATAAAAATATTATTGAATAAATTTTTAGAAAACATAATATTGGAAAAAATGATTTTTGACCGAAGAGAAAAATAAGGTCGGTTTTATTTAAAAACATTATTTTGACCTATTGACAACAAAAAGAGGGAAAATTTAGGGGAAATTATTATTATAATGACATGACCGTATGGTAAAAATTTCATGAGTATCTTTATATATGGATCATAATATTTCTTTATCAGAAAAGTAGTCATAAACAATTATGATAAATAATTACATTTGTTCATAAAACCCTTACCACATTCATAAATTCATAACTATAAAACACAAGAAGGATATATCATCAAATGAATATGTAAAAAATAATAATTTTTACTATAGTAATAATAAAATTAATTCATGGGTACATTATACACCACATAAATTAAATAGGTGGTAAATATGACATGTGTCTTATTGGTGTAAAAATTGAGACGGAAATCACTCTCAATATGTATCGAATTCCTTTGAATATGTTAGAACCTAATGTATATTACATATAAGTTTATTATAAATATTATATAACCATAAATATATAATACAAATCATATATTATTAACTTATGACTTTTTATTACTCATTTATTAATAATTCCATGTTAAAGTTACGTTATTGGGAAAAATTGCATTGTTTTTCTTGAATGTATTGATTTATTATTTTTGATGCTCTTAATTTGATAATGGTTCCATAATATGTTGGATTTTAACCTGGAAAATAAATTTATGTACATTAATTATATATCTATATTTAGTGCAATCCATAAATTTTGGAGATAGAAAATGAAACACAACGTTCATGGACAAGGTAGGTCGTACAGACACATGAACACTGTTTCCATTTTTTTTAAAAATAAAATGAAATAAAGGTAAATAATATATTAAATTTAGAAAATAATTTCTATTTTAAAAATATAAATATTTTAATTAAAACCATCCTTATTACCTTCTATGTAAAGCGTGAACGTTTCACGTCGCTTCATGAGGCGGTAGTTTATTGTACACAAAAATTATGATTCCATAACCAATTTGATGGAAGAGGAGAAGGATTTAGGTAATTAAATTAACACAATAAATGTCACAACTCATCCTCGGGGCCCGTGCCGTGACTACCCCAAGACCGCCTTCCATAGGCCAGGGGCTGGTGACTAGCACAAAAATAAAATAACCCAAAAAAGGGAAGGCATTGCCTTTAAACCTGTAACACACATAGTGTAAAACACATGCAGCAGTAAAAAAAATACTAGTATAGGAAGAGTGCTGGAAGTAAAAGGGACTGTATACAAACCCAACTGAAGTAGAAGTAAAATTAAAAAGGAAAAACAGATCCTGGATCGTCCACTAGGGAATCCTACCTAAAGGGTATGTACGGATCTCGAAAAACTCATCCCTGAGGTGCGTCCCGTCTAGTCCAGCTATGAGAAGCCTCCCGTCTGGCTCCCTCAGCCTCGATCACTGCTGACCGTCGTCTGAACAGAACACAACAAGGTACGGGCGAAGCCCGTCCAGGGGTGAGTATAACGATACTCAGTAAGGGACCATGATACCCCCAAAGGTCTCCCAGAATCCACTAAGGATAAACCACAGTAGTAAGATATAATAAATAAGTATCAACCATCCCTACGTAGGTATATTTCCATACATATACCTAAGTTAGCAATCATAGTCCAACTCCAATACTCGATCCCAAGCACAACCCATTCCACAATGGAAGTAAAGTCAATAATCTCGATGATAAAAACATAGATTCAAGACTCATCCCACACCGGTATTTAACTCAAGTATAGGGGTAGAGATTATTAGATGTAGCCACTAAATCGTCTCCTCTATCGAACCCACGTAGGATCCCAGAACAGTATCGGCGCTGTCGAACCCATGGAGGATCCCGGTATAGAAGTCATTGTTGTTGAACCAATAGAGGATGCCAGTCGAGTATCATTGCTTCCAAACCCACGGAGGATCCCGGTCTAGTATCGTCTCTATTTAACCCACGAATGATCCTGGTACAGTAGTAGGTCCATGTAGGATATTATCATCTTAGTCACAGCCAACCATAGGGTTCCCGCACACAGCACACTCGATTCTGGGAGGGTCCGCTTCTCAATCCTAGTGTCGATACATCAACTACCCCAAAGTCATCATTTGATGTAACCAGTAGTTCCATCTCATCATAAGGAACCCAACGCGACAGACGACGCGTCAATCGGACACCCGGTCTGTGAGTTATTCACGTTTCCGTTTCGAGGGCCCAGTTGGATTTAGGTTCAATCCCACCCGGCCGTACCCTAACTATTTCCAAACCTCAAGTGGGGTATTCCAAAAGAACCATCTCATTAGAAGCATCCCGTTGGCGTATAGGGTTCGTCAATCAGACACCCGTAGCCCAAGATATGGGGGAAAAGGTAAAATGGGTCAGAACTGGGTCTGGGTTCGGTCCGGCCCAGTCGGACCGACCCGATCCAACCCAGTTTGGGCCGCCCGACCCAAGTCCGAATCCAGATAGGGGTTCAACCCGGTCCGTAGGTCCGAACCGAACCGCCGGAACCAACCCGACCTGCTGGAACTAGCCTAGCCCGCCAGAACCGGCCCGACCCAGCTGCAGCAGCTCGACCCAGTGGCAGCGGCCCGACCCAATGCGGTGGCCCGACCAAGCGCGGCGGCCCGGCCCGTGGGTGACACAACCCACGTGGCCCGCACTAGTGGCCCAGCCCGAGGGGGCATGGAGGCCCTGCCCAGTCGGCCCGCTTGGACAGCTTGGGTGCCAGCTAGGGGAGGCACCCTACAGGGCCCACCCTACCAATCAAGGGGGGTTACACCCCCGTCTTCAGCAACGGCCGACACGTGGCGCCGACCCGGTAACCACAGAACCCTTCAGGTCCCGCCTGTAGTGCACCCGCCAACGGCCGGCTCAACCGGCCCCCGCGAACCATGGCTGTGGTTCTTCTCTCGTGTGGCACGACGACACCGTGGCCAGCCCGTCCGATTACTGTAGCCCGCGTGGCCGCGACTCCTTCCTCCAACGCGGTGAGACGGCACTGCCCCCCTTCAGAACTGCCATGGATCAGTTTTCCGCGCGGCGTGACGGCCCTCACCCTCCATGTTAGGGTGATAACAAAAATATATTATCAAATCTCAAGAACGATGAAGAACGAAGATCGAAATCAATCAAAATGACCCCAACCTCATTTGTTGATTGTTGACGGTGAGAGGGGAGTTCCGAGAAGATAAAGTCGAAGACAACGTCGTCAGTGTTCTTCGTGGAAGAAGGTTTTGTTCCTTGACCGAGGGTTCTTCTTTGGAGAATAGAACACTGAATAAGAAGAGATCCTCATTGGAGTTCCATATTGCACCAAATCTGTAACCTCAGAGAGAAAAAAAATCCTCCATGCAAGAGGAATATCCCTCTTTAAAATGAGTAAGTCAACCGATTAATGTTAGCTCATTAATTGGGAGTTCCAAGAGTTACACCTCATTAATTGAGGTGTTTCAAAATTGGGCGGTCCCCACCAGGAGATTTGAAATAAAATAAAAGATGTTTAATTTTATTTCCTCTCCATTATCCCACAAAAATATGGGAATTCAACTTCCATTCTCGGTAGAACGTAACTGCGGTGACGGTCTCACTAAGAAATCACCGATGCTGGGATTACAATGGTGCCCTCAGAATTTGATTCTGAGCACCGGTTCAAAAGTTACCAAAATTTGATAAGAAACACACTGAACACACGTAGAAACTTCAAAAAAACATTTCGAGCACTTCGGGCCTCGGAATCACACGCCGTTAGAAACTGTGAACTCAGAACAATTCCATATAATTTCAAAAAAAATTCATTGGATTTTATAAGTCTTTACATTCTCTCCACTTCAGGGCTTTGTGTCCCCGAAATCCAAAACTCAAAAACTAGGGAAACAATTGGGGGTACTAAGCAAGAATCTGAGCCTCCTGCTCCCATATAATATCCTAGAAGTTCCCGTGCTTCCACCATACATGAACAAGAGGTATTGACCCCCAACGATGGACTCTCTCCTGTCGATCCTCGATATCCACTGGAACCTCCGAGGAAGTCGCCCTGTTGTCGATGTCGAGCTCTCCCCAGTCTATGATGTGAGTCGGGTCATGAACGTATCTCCTCAGATTTGAAACGTGGAAAAAGTCTTGCACTCGGTGCAACTATGGTGGAAGAGCCAGGCGGTAAGGCACCTCACCTACTCTGCTGAGGACCAGGAAGGGTCTGATGAACCTCAAGGATAACATGCCACCCCGGCCAAATCTCTGTAAACCTCATCGAGGTGAGACCCATAAGAAGATGTGGTCATCATCCTCAAACTTCAGTGGTCTCTGTATCCTATTAACATAGGACTTCTTCTTGCTCTGTACAGTCTTTATCCGCTCCTGGATGACCTGAACCTTCTCTGTCATAGCCGACCCCATCTCTAGTTCCATGAGTGCTGACTCCCTTGGGTCAGTCCATCACAAAGGTGAACTACAAGGTCATTCGTATAGTTCCTCTAAAGGTTCCATCCCGATGGGGGAGTGGTAGCTATTGTTGTACGCAAAATCCACCAAGGGTAAGTGATCCTCCCAGCTGCGATCGAAGTCGAGGACGCATGCACAGAGTATGTCCTCAAGAGTTTGAATGGTCCTCTCAGTCTGGCTATCCGTTTGAGGATGGAAGGCTGTGCTCAAGCAAAGCTACTTCCCAAAAGCCTCCTGCAACCCCTGCCACATCCGAGAAGTGAAATGAGCATCTCGATTAGATAAGATCGTCAATGGCACACCATGAAGCCGTACGATCTCATGTACATAGAGGAGTCCCAAGCTCCCTTCTGAACCCTGCTCTCTGATCCGTAGGAAGTGGGCCGACTTGGTGAGTGGGTCGACAATCACCCAGATAGTGTCAAGACCTCTGGATGTACGTGGATGTTCCATCACGAAATCCATGGATATCGTGTCCCACTTCCACTCTGGGACCTCTAAGGGCTGAACTAAACCTGGTGGAACTTGGGGCTCCGCCTTCACTTGCTGACAAGTGAGGCATCATGAGACAAACTCTGCTACTTCCTTCTTCATACCTGGCCACCAGTGTTGTCATTGAAGGTCTCGGTACATCTTTGCCACACTTGGAAGTACTGCTAGAGGCGACGTGTGAAACTACCTCAACACTTCCTCCCATAGAAACCCTGGTATCATGGTACGTCCCTTGAAAATAATGATGTGATCCCCACCTACAGAAAACCCACCAGGTGCCTACCCTATGAATATCTGTGCACGTTGAGCCTCATATTCAACATCACCACACTCCGCCTCCCTTATTGTTTGGAGAAGTGGAGGTGTGACTATAAGATATTGCAGAAAGGCTACTCTATATCAATCCACAGAGGATATCTGCAACGTGACTAGCTGCTCCATCGCCTCTCCTAGCAGCTGAATGCCTGATCTCCTATTGAGAGCATCTACTACAATGTTACCCTTCCCAGGAGTATAGACTATGTCAAAGTCATAGTCCTAGAGTAACTCAAGATAATTCTGCTGTCTCTGGTCTAGGTCCTTCTATAGGAATATGTACCTGAGACTCTGGTGGTCAGAGTAGACTATAAAATGATCATCCATCAGATAGTTCCACCATATCTTCAAGGAGAAGACCACTGCTGCTAACTCTAGGTCATGAGTGACATATTTCTGCTCATGTTGTCTTAGTTAATGAGAACCATAAGATATCACTTCTCACTTATGCATCAGGACACATCCGAGCCTGGTCCCTGATGCATCGCAATAGACTACGTAATGAATGCCCTCATCTGGTAGACTCAAGATGGGCACACTAGTCAGCCTGTGCCTCAAATCCTAGAAACTCTGCTGGCATCTCTCTGACCACACGAAGGGTTGCCCTTTCTTCATCAATGCTGAAAGTGGTGCTGCAACTCTGGATAAGTCTAGCACAAATCTTTGATAGTACCCAGCTAAACCCAGAGAACTCCGTACCTCCATCACACTCCTTGGTGGCTCCCAAGCAAGTACTTCCTCAATATTTGTTGGATCCACTACAACTACAGCCTCTAAGATGACATGTCCCAGAAAGTGTACCTATCGGATCCAGAACTGGAACTTCGAGAGCGTACCATAAAGTTGGTGCTCTCAGAGTGTGTCCAGTACTACCCACAAATGGTAGGCATTCTCCTCCTCGGTAGCTGAGTAGATCATAATGTCATCGATTAAGACTACCACAAAGAGATTAAGGAATTGCTGGAAGATCCTGTTCATGAGTCCCATGAACATAGCTGGTGCATTGGTTATGCTGAATGGAATAACCAAGAACTCGTAGTGGCCATACCGGCATCTGAAGGCCATATTCTGCACATCCTCATCCCGTAATCTGAGCTGGTGATAGCCCGATCGAAGATATATCATCGAGAACCAACACGCTCCCTTCAGGTGATCAAAGAGGTCGTCAATCCTTGGGGGTGGGTACTTGTTTTTAATGGTAACCTAGTTCTGGCACCGATAATCAATACACAGTCTCAATCTCCCATCCTCTTTCTTGGTGAACAAAATCGGGGATGCCCATGGTGAAACACTGGGTTGGATGAATCCCTTCCCTTGAAAGTCCTCCAGCAGTACCCTCAGCCCACAAAGCTCCACAGGATCCATCCGATATGCTGGTGTGGATATCAGTGTCATCCTAGGGTAAAAGTCAATGTAAAAGTATACCTCTCTATGATGAGGTAGTCAAGGAACTTCATCAGGGAAGATATCCACGTACTGATCCACCACAAAAGGAAAACTCGGACTCCACACATCAACCACTCCAAGAATGAGGCTACCCAACTGATTTGTGATCGGCTGCCCCCTCCTCTGTGAAAGTTTATCCTGCACTGCAAAGGCTCCCTTCTCACCGGTGAATGTAAACCTCATCCCATACTCATGGAAACACTACACTTTCCACCTAATGCAGTTAATCTGAGCATGAACTGTGGATAACTAGTCCATACCCAAGATAACGACATAAGGCCTCGATGCCGCTACTAGAAGATCCCAGCCGAAGCTCTTGCCTCCTAGAGTGAGTTCACACTGCCGACACCAGTGTTTAATCATCAAATAATCTCCCGTAGAAGTCTTTATCCATAAGTATTGAGCCAACGGCTCCATCGAAATCTCCGAGCTCCACACGAGGGAAGAGACCATAAAATAATGACTCACACCGATGTCTATAAGTACTACAGCAAGGGTGGAGTAGTCACAGATAGTACCTCAAATCATCTCAAGTGCACCATGGTCATAGGCCTCAAATGCCTCGAGCTAAGCCCGCCCCTATCCGCCAGCTTCCTGTGGTCGGGGTGGACCTCCTGGTGGTGGTGGTGGTAGGACCTCGAAACATCGTCCACCACCTGCTGCTCGGCCAGATCCTCTACCACGTCCGCCTGCTCCCTGCAGACCACCTTGGTCGAACCTCTACATCTTCCTGGGTGGTCCCTCTACTGTCTTTTTTTCATCTGAATGGAAGGTTGGGCAGTCACAAGCCATGTGACCCTGCCCGCCGCATGCAGAGCACTGCCTTCTCCTCGTATGGATGGCTCTGTCTCGTGTGCCCCGCACAACCGAACCTGTATCCTAGGGTCGCCCACCTGATGGCCTGGTCCGCTTGGACCTCTGTGACATCTGTCTTCTACTGGATACAGAATACTACGCTAAGTGTCACCCTGTGGGGGGTCTCTTTGCTGGTGAATTCTCAGCAAGAAAACTCTCCACAAGAAGGGCTCGCTCTAGCACCCCTGCATGCGTTGGGATGCTGAGGGAGATCATCGAAGCCCTGATCTCACGCCCGAGTCCCTTCTCGAAGGTCTAGGCCCTAGATAACAGGTCCCGAACCATATCTGTGGAGTAGCGTGAGAGGTCGGTGAACCTCTCTGAGTAATGTGCCACCCTCATGCTGCCCTACTACAGATGAAACAGCTCCTAAATCCGCACCGCAAGAAGGGTGGTTAGAATAAACTCTAACCGGAAGAGGCTCTTGATGTAATTCCATAGAAGTGATGCCTCGTCATGAACCTGAAGCATCAGGATCCACCATCTTCCTGCTCCTACCTGTAGGTGACTCACGATAAGGATAACCATGAGGTCGGCTGGTGTCCCTACAAATCAGGAAACTCTCACAACAGCCTCTAGCCAATCCTCAACTGACTGTGGGTCCATCTCACCCCTGTACCTGGGTGGCCTCTGGTGATGGAAATCATGTAACGTTCTCAAGTGGTGTGCACTCTCTACTTCTGGGGCTGGTGGAATCGGTGGCTCAATGGGTAGTGGTACCATTGGAGCCTTCGCTATAATAGGGCCCCGCACTGAGGCCTCATTTCTCGGTGGGCTACCATCTCGTTCAAAACCAAGAACCCTGGCTGGCTGCCTATGTGGGGCCATCCCGAAAAGAAACAGGTTCACCATGGTCAAAACAATATACCTGGTGAGAAGACACAAAGTAATCACAAAGAAAACTTTTCAAAGGAAAAACACACGCAATCAGTGTTTTCAATCAAAGAGTCAGAAATCAGAAGTCAGAGTCCTAGTGTATGGATACTTCAACCGCCACACCAACACCGCTTTCCCTATACTAATAACCACACCCAAAACACTTAAAACTATTTAAATTAAAATAAACATAGTCCAAGTTCTAGGGTATAACCGGCTCCTGTGATACCAATTTGTCACGACCCGTCCCCAAGGCCCGTGCCGTGACTACCCCAAGCTCGCCTTCCATAGGCCAGGGGCTGGAGACTAGCACCAAAAAGACGTAACCCTAAAAAGGGAAGGCATTGCCTTTAAACCTATAACACAAACAGTCTGAAACACAAGCAACAGTAAAATAAATACTGGTATAGGATGAGAGGTGGAAGTAAAAGGGCCAGTATACAAACCCAACTGAAGTACAAGTACTAGTAAAAAGGAAAAACAGATCCAGGATCATCCACCAGGGAATCCTACATGAAGCGTAGGTACAAATATCAAACAAATCATCCCTGAAGTAAGTCCCGTCTAGTCCAGCACTGAGTAGCCTTCAGTCCGGTTCCCTCATCCTCGATCACTACTGACCGTCATCAGCACAGAACACAACATGATGCGGGCGAAGCCCGTGCAAGGGTGAGAATAACGATACTCAGTAAGGGACCCTGAGACCCCGAAAGGTCTCCCAGAATCCACTAAGGATAAACCACAGTAGTAAGATACAATCACAAAGTATCAACCATACCTACTTAGGTATATGACTATATATATACCTAAGTTACCAATCACAGTCCGGCTCCAACACTCGAGCCCAAGCACAACCCATTCCCCAAAGGAAGTAAATTCAATCATCTTGATGATAACAACTTAATGTCAAGACTCAACCCACACAGGTATTTAATTCAAGTAGAGGGGTAGAGATGATTAGATGTAGCCACTGAATCATCTCCTCTATCGAACCCATGTAGGATCCTGGAATAGTATCAGCACTGTTGAACCTACAGAGGATCCCGGTACAGAAGTCATATCTATCGAACCCACGGAGGATCCCGGTACAGTATCATCACCATCGAACCCATAGAGGATCCTGGTCTAGTATCGTCTCTGTCGAATCCACAGAGGATCCTGGTATAGTAGAAGGTCCACGTAGGATCTTATCATGTCAATCACAGCCAACAATAGGGTTCCTGCACACAACACGCTCGATTCTGAGAGGGTCTGCTCCTCAATACATGTGTCGATACATCAACTACCATGAATTCTCGATTTTATGTATCCCGTAGTTCCGTCTTATCATAAGGAACCCAACACGATAGACAGCGCGTCAATCGGACGCCCAGTCTGTGAGTTATTGGCATTTCTGCTCCGAAGGCCTTGTTGGATTTAAGTTCAATCCAACCTGGTCGTACCCCAACTGCATCCAAACCTCGAGTGGGGTATTCCAAAAGAACCGTCTCTTTTAGAGCTTCCCGTCGGTGTAGACGGTTTGTCAATCAGACACCCATATCCCAAGACATGGGAAAAAAAGATGAAATGGGCCATAACGAGGTCCGGGTCCGGTCCGGCATAGCCGGGCCGACCCGACCTGGGTTTGTATCCGGATAGGGGTCCAACCCGGTCCGCGGGTCCGACCCAGCCCGCCGGAACCGTCCCGGCCCGACCCGTAGGAACTAGCCTGGCCCAACGGCCACGACCCGACATAGCGCGACGACCCGACCCATGGGTGACACGGCCCGCGTGGCCCGTGCCGGTGGCCCTGCCCGCGGGGGCGCGGAGGCCCTGCCCACCTGGACCGCTTGGCCAGTGGGGGTGCCAGCTCGGGATGACACCCTAGAAATCGGGGGGGGGGGGGGGTTACACCGCCTGCATCTTCAGCAACAGCAGGAGCATGACGCCGACCCGGTAACCGTGGGACCCTTCAGGTCCCGCTTGTAGCAGGCCCGCTAGCAGCCAGTTTAGCCAGCCGCCCTCCTCCATCCACCGCGACCCATGGCCGCATTTATTCTCTGGTGTGGTACGACAGCACCACAACCAACCCGTCCGACCGATGTGGATTTTCTGGCCGCGAATTTTTTCCTTCGGCACGGTGTGACGGTGCCGCACCCGTCCGACACCGCCGCGGCCCACCGGGGTGCGTCCTGGTTTTAGGCATGGCGCGGCGACTTCGTGTCCCTCCAGCGACCCTATGACCCTTGTGTCTCCAGCTTCTTCCATGACCGGCTCGTTTCCAGTCGCCGTGTGTACTGCCATGACCCGTCGGCCATGACCCATTCCTCCGGCGACGCCGTTTCCCCACCACCACCATCAATGAACGAGAACCAATAGAGGGTTTTCGGGCCGTGTTTTTTCTGCCTGTGCCCTACACGTTAGGGTGATAGAAAACAACTACTATCAAAGCTCAAGAATGACGAAGAACGACGATCAAAATCAATCAAAAGGAACCCTAACTCATTTTTCAATTGTTGACGGTGAGAGGATAGTTCGTAGAAGACAAAGTCGAAGATGGCGTCGTCAACATTCTTCATGGGCGACGATTTCGTTCCTTGAGTGAGGGTTCTTCATTGAAAAATAGAATATCGAGGAAGAAGAGATCCTTATTGGAGATCTGTATTCCACAAAATATCCAACCTTAGAGAGAAAAACAATCATCCATGCAAGAGGAAGAGCCCACTTTAAAATGAGTTAATCAACCAATTAATGTTAGCTCATTAATTATGAGTTACAAGAGTTACACCTCATTAATTGAGGTGTTTCAAAATTGGGCAGTCCTCAACAAGAGATTTTAAATAAAATAAAACTTGTTTAATTCTATTTCCTCTTCATTCTCCCACGAAAAGATGGGAATTCAAATTCCATTCTTGGTAGAACGAAGCTGCGGTGAAGGTCTCACTAAGCAGTCACCAATGCTGTGAGTTCAACGGTGCCCTCGGAATTCGATTCTGAGCACCGGTTCAGAAGTTACCAAAACCCGCTCAAAAACACACCGAACGCACTTAGAAACTTTATAAAAACATTCCGAGCACTTCGGGCCTCGAAATCACGCGCCGTCATGAACTACGGACTCAGAACAATTTCATATAATTTTAAAAAAAAATTACATAGGACTTTCCAGGTCTTTATAATAAAATATTAGTATATATATTTAAATAATGATATTATATCATCATGGTTTAATAATAATTAAATGAGGTTGAGAAGGAAATAAAATAAAATGCTCGGTTAGGGATGTTTTCTTTTCTTCAGAAAAGTTCTTTTAGTTTGCACCAAAATGATTCATAATGTGGAATTATTAAAAAAAATAAGGATTCTAGGATGATACTAGGTATCTATGTATGTTATTTGGATAGCTATTGGCTGATCCAATGGGTTTTGGAATCATAAAGAGGATGGACCAGTTGGTGGCCCTTTATAGTTGTGGGGAGTGCCACACTTGTAATTTATGAAATGAAAAACGTACAACCATGTTTTTCACATACAACAAGGGTTGAAAATGGAAAATTATGGACCATAAAATATTTAAGGAAAAAATATTTCCATAAAATTGGTTTATTACCAATTTTCTATAATTTTTAACCCTAATCTTTTAAGTATAAACACATGTAATCCCATTTTTACATTAACAACAATAATGATTTTTTTACTATTAATTAAGGTACAAAATTATCTTAACCATATTAGATATTATAATTATGTTGAATATAAATATGGAAAACATTTTTCCAAATAAAATTAACATAAACTGTAAATTTCAAAATAAATTAAACCTATAGATGCGATGGGAAAGTTGGGTTTTCAAAGGGAAAAGTGTCATAAATATATATTATTTTAATATAAAAATTCATTATGAATTTGATTAAAATGAACTAAATTGGGTTAATTGATATATTGTTAAATTAATTTTACTTTTAAAACCATATTAAAACAATTATGAAGTTTTTGAATGCATTAATTTTAATAACAACTCTAAATAAAAACTAGTATTTTTCACTATTCATCCAAAAATTTATCCTTTAATGAAATTATAAACAATTCAACCTAATATGATTTTGAAATTTAGTTTTAAAAAATTGTGTTTATTTTTTCCAAATAAATTTTATAACAGTGGAAAAATTTAATCGTTATAAAAGTTCAATAAATACAATAATACTACTTTTTTGAATCATTATATTTATAAGTATACAATTTCATATATTATTATCTCTTTAAAAAAAATAAGATGACTATTAAACATTTTAGTGAATATATAATATATTAATTTCCTTGAAATAATTATATAAAATCTAAATATTTAATTTATTAAGGTAAAACACTTTTGTGTGCGTAAAAATAGTTTTCCAGAAAAATATTTCATATATTTTGAAATGGTTTTTATTTTCATTTCAAATTAATTAATCATAAAATAATTAAATATATATTATTGTGTAAAAATATTGTTTTTAAATTTATTTAGCCATATTCAAACACTCTATTCCAACAGTTAAGAAATAACTATGATATTAAATATTTTAATGGTATATAATGTTTCATTTAAACTGAGTGTTGCGTTTAATGTTCTCCAAAATTAGTGTTTCATGTATTGAAAAATAAATTCAATGTTTCATGTAATTATAGATAAACATATTGTTGCATGTAATGAAATATATGAAACAAATTAAATTTATTTAAAAAATAGTTCCCAAAATCTCAAGGTGTCACACTTATGAGTTACTCTTATGAAAGAAGATTATTATTTATGTCAGATAAACACATTATTGAAAAAATAAAAATTGAAATTTTTTATAACATGAATATATATTATTATAGGAATAATATATTAATTAATTTATTGTTTTCCAGTAATATTTTATATGAAATATGAATGAATGTGAAGGAATCAATGAAATAACTATATAATTTTTTTGTTTTAATCAATATTTAATATTTTTTAAGGATGTTGAGATGATTTTGGAGCTAGTTCAAATATTTTTGAAAAGAAATGAATAGGTATTGTGATATTTAAATTAATTTAGTGAATATTTCTTATAATATATATGTTAGTGCCTGGAAATAAAATTTGTATAAGTCTTATCTCATATGGATTATAAGGTCATTCAAAATAATTTTGAGAGATATTAAAAAATTTGGCTCAACTATCATAAGATTTTTTGGGTCCTATAAATGAAAAATGAATAAATATTTCTTAAAAATTCTTCATGTTCATAAGTATTTTGGGTGGGAATATTAGTTTTGAGTTTTATATATTTTAATTTCATGAAGGGTTCACTAAATCAGTTGAAACCAAAAATCATTAGTCTTTGTCAAAAAATTAGTTCATAGGTATTTTTATTATCCCATAATACATTATGGGAATCTAATAAGACTTGGGTAAGTATTGTAAGTCATTATAAATTATTAATACTTCTACTCAGTTTATAAAACTTCAGATTTTTTTAATATTGAAACCAACTAAGAATTCTCAGAGTTCGAAAGACACTTGATATTATTTATAAGACATTATACAGAACTATAATAATTTGGATAGAATGTTAGTATTTAGAATATATCATACAACATTCATTCTATTTTTATGACTTTGAAATTATCTAATACTCTATAATATGAAAAAAATTGAGAAACTGAAGACTTTTTTAGATTAATATATTTTGAATAAAAATAAATCTCATGATTTTGAATCCATTATTTAATGATTAAAACATCATAATTAAAATTTTATTAAATAAATTCATGAAAAAATAAAAAATGGGTGACTAATATGTTAATTTATGAAATATTTTAATTCATTTATAGTTTAATTTTCACTTGTGAAAAAATTTTGTTTATTTTTGAAGTATCTCAAAAAAACTATTTTTTAAATTTAGTGTGGTTGTAATTTTTTAAAATTATTTTCTATAATCGCATTTAAATTATTTCTTCATGATTATAGATTTTTTATCAATACGATTTTATCAAAAAATATATGTTAAAAGGTTTTGGTGTGACATGAAGATATTATGTCCACCATTAGTAGGATAGATTTGATGTGAATTGAGGACGAATAGTGAAGAGAAGTTAAGATAGAAGATTGGCATATTTAGAATTAAAAAAAATTGAATTAATTTGATTATGATCATGAATGGGTAATTTTATAAACCTATTTCTCTTAACTATTGAAAATGAGAATAAATGAATATATGTTTTTATGGAATTTCATTGGTGAAGTTAATTTAACATATATGGGAGTATTCTATATCATAGATTATTACCAATGTGAAAATATGATTGAGGAAATTATATGAAGAACCCATTGGACCATTAAGCTCTGGTAATCGTATAGAATACTTATATATACTTTTTTTTAATTTATTTTTATTATGGAATAATTGATTTTTAATTTATACGGGGAGTTGTTATTAGAGAAAAAATAGAGCCTGAATCATGAGTATTGTGTAGAAGAGAAAACCTCCAATATCCTAAGCATTCAATAAATTTAATTTAAGTGGATGTTTCACAATAAAATCTAAAATATTTTTTTAATGTTATAATAAAAACTATAATATAGTTTTTTAGCATCACTTGACTATGTTCAAGATTCTTGAAGATTTGAGAATATTATAATTTGAACATCTTGGAGCCTCAAAGAGGATGATATTCCTTAGTTGCAAGAGAAAAAAATATTCCCAAGTGACACTACTCATTTAAATTTTTTCATGTTGTAACCAGAAGGATGTTGTGTATATCCAAGTGGGATTATGATGATATCATGGATACATGATGATATTTTACTGAACCAATTTTATTAGATAATAAAAATATAGTGAAAATATATGGAATGGGATAACAAAAAAAAAGAAAGGAGTATGTTCTAGTACTAGGTTTAATCCTTGTAAAAACATAAGTGTGAATTTTTTATTTTGTTTCTATATTCATTAAAGTGAGGCTGTGTTTTATTTTTTAGAGTCTTAACTCCTAACTAGTTGAAGATGTTACCTTATATATGAAATAAATAAATTTTTTTTTCATAATTTATTCATCCATCTACCCATGTAAATCATACATCCTTGGGGTATCTAATGTTTTATCAGAGCATCCATTTTCCATCTATATTGATACTTAAGTTATTCTAATGGATAATTTTAATTTTTTAAATTGAAGTTATATTCCCAACTTTTATGTAAATAACTACTACGGTTGAAAAAATTAGATGCTACATTTTATTATATCACTTATCATGGATGATATTTATGAATCAATAGTTAGTGTTCCACTATACTATATAAGTTATAAAATGTAATTTAATACTATAAATAATTATAAAATTTCAGGGAAATTAGGCATACCAGACCCTCACTCCATGTTTTGGTGTTAAAAAATACTTTTTAAAAATATTGTTTTTGATTTTGAGTGAGATAAGCCATGATACTCAGACACATATATATTTCACATGATTTTCAGAACATAATCATTACATATCACAATAATTTCTCAATCCCAAGAGTGAAATTCTCATTCAAATTGAGGACTATATATATGTGTAATTTATTTTAATATACTTTTGAAGATTTCCCCATTATTAGGCCACACAAAACTCCCTTCAATATATATCATAATTTATACTCATATTCATAACCTAGGGACTGAAAAAATATAAAAGGAGGATGTAAAATTCACAGTAATAGAAAAGATCATCACCAATTCATCAATGTTTATATCATAATCATATGATATAACATGATCATCGGGGATATATCTTACTGAAAGGAACATAGAAAAGTTAGAGTTTCCCATAAATCATGTAAATAAAACAGGTGACCGAAAATAAATAAACATGTACCATTGAATAAGAGTGTGATATAATCATGGAAAAAATGAATAATTTAATGATTTAATTATTTCATGGAACCATAAATATATCTAAATAACATAAAACAAGACACCATAATCACATGTCAATTCTCACCACCAAGACATCACAATATAGTGTTTTTAGGCTAACCACTCATGAACTACACATAGAGTCCTAGGATATGAAAACATTACCAAATTAATATTATTGATATTTGGGAAAAACATTTATATTAATAAAATATACATACATATGTGTGACATAAGTGGAAGGAAAACCAAATTTAAATCAAAATTGTTATAAAACATGAGAAGAGGAAGTGGGTTTAAAAATCTTTTATTTAGGGATAATAAAAGGATATATCATAAGGATTCCCATGATAAGAAAAAATTAGACTGTTTTAAATTTTAAAATTTAGAAAATACGTAGGTCTTGAACTGTAATTTCCAATATAGTGAAATTCATGCAAAATATGGGAAAAGTAATAATAAAAATGATCCACCAAGGTGATTCCTTATAAAATGAGTTGACTATATTTTAAATAAATAAGGTTATTAGTATATATATTTATAATATAGTTGATCCAAATGTATTTTCAATAAAATAATGATGTTTTTATAAAATGTATTAATCATGTAAAACATTATATTAGGTTAGTAATTGAAATAAAATAAGACATAGAGAAGTTACTGTAATTCAGTTCTAATTAAAAGAGATAATTATATAGGGAACTTAAATCATGTATTATACTCAAAAGTTATAGGAAAATTAAACTAGTTATATATATAAATTACATATATACATAATATGGATGGAATAATTGATAATAATATAGTGGAAAAGGAGAAAAAATAGGATACGTAGCCTAAAACATAAAAAGTTGTTAAAAAGATCACTTTTTCTATTTTAAAATATTATTCTTAAAACCCACTTCATTAAGAGGATTGAAAAATTTATTTTAAAATGGTTTCAGGTGAAATATAATCATATAAACATTCAAAACATATTTTTTCAAAAATATGAAGGCACAAAATTGGAGGGATGGGAAAATATGGGCATAGAGAAGAAAAATCCACTAAAAATGGAAGGTATTAATCCTAAATATATAGTAAAATTATGGAATAAATAAACCATTTATAGTTTTTTATATAAATATTAATTTTAAACTAATATTTAAAAGATATTTTTTCACATAGAATAATGAAATGGGAAAATAAGGGAACTTAGAAAATAATAGTCAAGAATTATATCTGAAGACTCAAATGGAAATATAAATGAGTCTGAAAACAAAATATAACTTCGTTTTCTTTTTAATGTAAAACTCATAATAGTAGAATATGAGACGTATTGGAGAATACCAAATATTAAATAATCTTATCATAAAAAACTTTTCCAAATTAAATATTTTCATAACAAAAAGTGAAAATGTTGTAAATAAAAAAAATTATCTCAATGAAAAATAATTTTGGAAACCCTTACCTTAGATCCTGATTCCCTCTAAAAATGTTCCAAAAATACTTAATAATAAAATTATGTTTATTAAATAAATTATTAGGAACATTTATCATATATATTTTATTTCATAATTTCATTTTGTTATTATATATTAATTATCATTTTTATAGTTTTCACATAAGTTGGTTACTGGGGGTTCTTCAGTCACATTTTTGTAACTATTTTTGTATAACGACCAAACTAAAAGGATTTGTAAAATATCTTTATAATATAAATAATTTTAAATTTTTATGTATTTTATTATTCCACGAGTATAAAATTTATATAATTGAATTGGTTTTCTATAACAGATTAAAATTATTAAAGCTTTGCTGGTATGTTTATTTTTTAGCAGTTGATTTTACTATAACCATTTATTACTAAAATAATGGATATAATTTACAATATTATCTTTAAATAATATTACTAGTTTCATAAATATCAATCTTACTCATTAAATACATGTAAGGTGGTGATATAAAATTAAATACATCCTTTCATGGAGGTGGTAGTCCGTAGGTACAGATAGATGACACTTTTATTTTCTATTTAATGGGGGTAGAAAAATGAATTTACATCTATTAAATATAAATAATAATTTTATAAAATTTATATTTTTTCAATAAATAAATATCCCCCCCATCCATTTATAGTGGTAATGAAAATAAAACATGTCATTCATCGAGTTGGCAGTCCACAAAAAAGCATAATGGAATCTTCAATTTTCAAATGTTTTCATATGAAAGTATAATTTGATATTACATTAGTATAAAAATAATTCATAATATTAGTGATACCATTTTAATAACAACTCTATTGATAGAATTTATTTTTTAAGGTTTAATGAGAAAAGAATTAAGAGAGCTCAATTGATAATATTAACCCTCATTTCCAATTTTCTCCCCTGGGTAACTCTATATGGATATAAAGATAGGTATTCTCAAAAAAATAAGGATTTTAATATATTATAAGAGAGTTCAAGAAATCTAAAGTTGGTGTTTTGGTCTAGATAATAATTATAATTGATTGAAAAATGGGGTGATGAAGGGTGTCACATGTGGCTTTTTAGTAGTAATATAAAACGTAATGTCACTATATAAGGGTCAAGTGGCTATAATAATGGATAATAATAGATTTTAGTGGGGTATAATGTATATAATCCATTAACCATTCATTTTAACACATGTTCATAACATTTATTTATGTATTTTTCGCTTATATTATTCACTTTTTCCATTTTTGTTTTTTACCGTGGTGACTTATTTTCACAAAAGTAATTTATATTTAATGTCTAAAAATAATGTGGGACATATTAAATAAATTAGAAATAAATATTAAAAATATTAAATTAAATTTTCAAATAAAATTAATAATATTGATAAAAATGAGTGTTAATATTAGCACACTCAACACGTAAAAACCCGTTTTTTGAAAAAATGTTGTTTTAACCATAAAAAATCTATTTATAAAAAAACAATAAATTTGGTTTTTTTTCATTTTAATTATTTATTATATGATAAATAAAATATATATATTATAGATATATATATAAATACAAAATAGAATTACAACTTTTGAGATAATTATTAAAATATAAATATGAAAAATAGTTTTCTATTCGAATAAAAATTACTAATATTTCAAAATATTAAAAATAGATTTTATAAAATCAACACATTATTGAAAAATGTATAATTTTACCTATTGAAATAAATCAACAGCAAGAAAAATGTTTTATAAATGTTTTAGTCTATTATTAGATCATGATAAGTTAAAAATGCTGAAGTATTAATAGAACTGTATTTTTCATTATTTACCTCAAATCAATTTTTTTGAAAGATCCCAAGAATTCATGTTAAGATAATTTTGACGTGTTGAATTAAAAAATTGAATTAATTTTATCCAACTAAAATTATATATATATATATATATATATATTAAATAAACATATAAAATTCAAGAATAACTATTTGTGTAGAAAAATAACCATTTAATCCTAAAATGTTCTTAGTTTTATTTCATATCAAATTTTAATTAAATGAGTTTTAATATATTGGTGTGAAATATTAATTATTATCATAATCATCTTTTAATTGTGATAAATTTAACTTGTAAAGTAGAATGAACATTAATTTATAATTAGTTCTCATGAAGTTTTCCTTTTTGACATTTTATAGTTTTAATATAATTTCATTAATTATTAAACTTCTAAAACATAAATTTATTCAATAAATAAATCATAATAATAATATGTAAAGAAAAAAAATATATTTTTAAAAAAAATTAATTATCTATTTATTTTTATAGCATTTATTGTTATTCGAATTTTATAATTCATGTTCTACATCATGTTGTATTATTTTAATCGGGTATGTAGTGGTCAATCTTTTATTTTGATTGTAAATAAATATATCAATAACATTATATTTATTTAATGAAAAGATATATATTGTAAATTCATAGGTAGTTATAACCCCCCCTAAAAAATTATTCCCTCTTAATATTAATTATCACTTACTAATAACAGTAAATTTGGGTATCTCAATGAAAATAATGACTCATGATAATGATTCTAAAAAGATAAAAAAGTATCTATATTAGAGAAAACTAAGTGACATATATTTTTCCCGTAATCATATTATATTATAATTTAAAACATTATATTCCATAGGTTAATCTATAGCTAATTCTTAATAGTTTCTAGATAGATACCTTTCATAGCAACATTTACTAGTTCTTATTTCCAACCATATATTAATGAAAAAATATTATGATAATACCCAAAAAAGAATTCTAAATTAACATATTATCCAGAAAAATAAATCCTAATTTTACTTATCCATTGTAATTTTAACATCAAAACAGGACACTTTCAGTTTAACTGTAGAGACCCGAAGCTTGACGTACATTGACATTACATTACATTTGCAGAATACTTAGTACATAACAAAAACACACACACAAGGATTGTAATAGTTTAGTGTCTTTGGAAACTCGGAATATAATCTTCTAATCCTGGTGAAAGATCTTCAACATCTCCCATAAAGATCTTCCTTTTTTTTATACCTAAAACCTTTCTTTATATCCTGGGGAAAAGAAAACATAAAAGGGTGAGCTCAAATTCTTTGTAAGGGTAAACAAAAGAAATATCAATCACATCATATACATAAGCACATAACTTTTGGAAATCTTAACCTGTAAAAGAGATCATAATTTCATAACCTGGGATAACTCATGGCAGTGAAATGTAATCACAATAATCATAACTTAAAACATTAAGCTTTGTGGCATACACACATAATCATAGAGAATCATTTCTTATTAGTCAAGACTCATTGCCAAGACTATCTTAGTGGACAAAGTCCCTTTCTGAACCGAGTCACCCTCGTTTCAGTCCTGTTTCACTGAACCGGTATAACCTACCATTCCATCCATGTCTATCTCATGAGATATAAAATCTTTACCCAATGCATTGGAGGTAGATATAGGTCCCACCCATCTCATAATGATACCATTCTTATGTGTGCC
Source organism: Viscum album (assembly GCA_963277665.1). Classification (NCBI taxonomy): domain Eukaryota; kingdom Viridiplantae; phylum Streptophyta; class Magnoliopsida; order Santalales; family Viscaceae; genus Viscum; species Viscum album. The sequence continues at coordinate 1,144,010,761 of OY728121.1, read as the reverse complement.
ACAAAATCATAAATCATACATCATAGCATAACCCATGTAATAAAAATGGGAATCTTAAACATGGTGACATCATAAAACAATTCATATAAGATAAAGGAATTCATAAACATAATTCCCTCACAACATAGTCAAATCAATGTAAAAATAGGGATAGAAACAGAACCCTTTATTATCTTAGAAGGAAAATAATTTTGATAAAACACTTGAACTCCATTCTTGAGGAAAATATACTTTCTACTTCAAAAACACTTTTACTTTCTTAACATGTCATACAATTTTAAACTAAAAGAAATTGATTAAAAATAAAATTGAAAACTTGTAAAGGAAGCTTCTTGTAAATAATGTTTTAATAATCCATTCATGCCGTATAAGTAAAAAAAACATTCTTCTCGTACTTTTGTCGGAAAAGTCAAAAAGTACCTCATACGAAAAATGACAAAAGATTCCTTTCATATCTTTTACAAAAAACTCTCAGAAGGGTAAAATTGGATTTAAACAATTGTAGGTGGATGGAAATAATATTACATATTGAGGAAACATGGATGTGGATGATAAAATACACCCCAATAAATAACAAAGTATAAACAATCTCGGATAAAAATGAGATTGTGATATTCCCCTTACCTTATGTCTGATATGCTTTGTATGTATCCGAACCTCCTGTATAATGATTTAAATAATGTCATTAACTTATTATAGAATCATATTCATTGTTATGATATCATATATGGTTCACTTATGACTTTATATTACCTGTTCTTTTGTAAATTCCATGTTAAAGAGCGTTTTGGGTAAAATTGTTTCATTTGTCGTCCGTGTTTTGACTTGTAATTATTCATATGATTACATAGATCTTGATTACTTAATTCCAGAATATAAAACATGATTTATATATATATATATATTCAGAATATACATATATATAATAAATCAGTAAATGGAAAGAAATAAACCGTTCATGGAGACGGTAGGCCATACGTACGCATGAACGCTGTTTTCATTTCCTTATTGAGTTGAACGAAATTAAGTAGATGAAATTCATATATATACAAATAAATCCAGTATCATTATTATGTCATATATTTCATGATTACTTATTATATATACTTTATAATCATTCATGAATGGTTAAAGTGGAGAATGAATCTCATCACATCGTGGAGACGGTAGTCCGTACGTACGCACAAGCGATGATATCGTTCTCATGATCATGGGACTGTATTGGAGTGTATGTATACTATTTCATAATCAATATCACTTTAAAATAATAATATATAGTTATTATTTACACCATTATACCCATCCAAGTAAGGTGGTGGTGGAACATAGATTTCACCATGGCGTGGAGACGGTATTCCGTACATACACACGCGCGATGATTTCGTTTTCCGTAGGATGGATAGATGGTGACATAGGATTGTTTCATAATTATAATAAAATATCAGTATATTAGTGATACTGATGTTATTACTTCATAATGAAACAACCTAAGAATAAGAACTGGAAGAAGAAATAAAGGTGAAAGAATCGGTAACAGAAATTACCTCTTCTTTGAAGCGCCTCTTTGAGACCTCCTCTTAGGGAACTAAAATTGGTCTTTGAGGAAGACCAGAACCTCTAGGATGTTTCTAGGTAAGTGGAGAAGAGAATTTGGCAGGGTTTGGCCGAGCTTGAAGGCTCAAAGTAGTTTGAGGAAGAGAGGGAGGAGGTGCCCTTTTATAAGGGAGGAGAGGGGCACCTTTGGAAAAACTAAAAATATTATTTTATTATAAAGTCAATTTCGGTTTTAAATAGATCAAAATTGATTTATTTCGAGTATAATGTGGGGATGGGTTGGAATCATCTCATCTAATAGTATTTAGACAAGTTTAGGTTATTATTTTAACCTTATCAATTATATTTAACTCTAAGTTAAATAATTTAACCTTTACCGTGTCTTTTTTGTTTTCTTACACTATATGGTTAATAAACTTACTATATCAAGCCAAAAGAACCCCAAGTTGTTTATTATTAATATATATAATCTTATCTACGTCATTTGGCCGAACCTTGATTTTTAGGAATAAAATAACAATAAATAATATAATATTTGTTTTAAAAACTAATTTATGTCAATTTTGACACTATTTGGTACATGATTTTTATGAAATTCATAACAGAATGATAATTTCGAACCAAGTTACTTAAAGCAACAATAACATGTCATAGTAACCTAGAAAATTAGTGTATGTCATAAAAAGTCTCAAATTACATTTATTTGGGCATTTATAACATCAATTTTGTCAATATTTCATTAATAAGACAATTACTGCGTCATCTTTGTGTCATAATAAATGATAATTATTTACTCCCTAAAAATTCTAAATAAATTCCTATGATGTATATAATTGTATTATATTTCTGTAGACTATTCATTTTCTAATTTTCATTAAGTTTATCACTAGATTAAAATTATTATACTTATAAGATTTAATAAAGTGACATGTTGTCACATTCTTTGCTTTTAATAATAAATAAATTATTTTCATTGAAAAAATTTAATTAAATGAATCTAATCCGACCCTTAGGTGATATGGGTCTACTTTTAGTCATAAAATAGGATTTTGACATTTGTTAGGGTAATTTTAAAATATTATATTTACCCTTAATTACCTGATTTACCTTTAACTATGGTAAATAAAATTTACCGTAGTTACTATTCATAATTCCCAAAAATAAAAAGTAGCTTATTAACATAATTTGGACCCAATGATTCCAAATATGGAATCCATTTTTCCAAATTCAATACACAAAAGATGAAGAAATTAAATTAAAATTTATCGCGTTGTCGAAAGAAAATGGGTTTTTCTTTAAAACATTGCAAAAGACTGAATGGATTTAACCTAAGAATTCAAGGTAAAATCAATGATAATGAAATACATTATATTAAATGGTAAAAATATATTCTACTTATGCTTTAAAACCATTCAATATTATAATTTAACCACATAAGATATTATGATGAAAAAAGTTTTTTTTTAAATAAAATATAGCGTGTTTTTACTATTCATTAAAATATGAAAGTTATCGGAAAAATATCAAAACTTTATCTAATGAAAATTTTTCTATACTAATTTAAAAGAAGAATTTTATTTTGTAAAATTGAGCTTATAAACATGTCAAAAACTAGATTTAAAGTGGGTACGCCATCAAAAGGCGGCAAAACTGCATTTTTTGAAAAATACTTATTTTACCCGAAAAATTTATTTTGTTCTTATACCATGTTCTAGAAATGTGTAAGATGAATAATAATGTTATAAAATTCAAATTTTAGTTAACACTATTCATAACGGCTAGTTCATAACAGTATTATAATAATATATCGTTGTTTATTAAAACCCGGTATTGCGTACAAGACACGCTATCGAGGAAGGTCGCGATTGCGTGTAATGCATGCCAAGTCAGGGTTGTGTGCAGTGAAAAACTCCTTTGTTGTTGTGTATAACAGAATCCAACCATATTTTATTTATACATTTAATATATATATATATACACTCAATGTTGCGTAGAATAACTATTATCAAAATTGTGTGTAACACGATCCAAGAATAGTGTTGCGTATACTGCAAGCTAATACGGTGTTGCGTATAGTGCAAGGTAATCTTGGTGTAGCATAAAACACAAGAAATTAATGAAATTAAAAGAATATTTTTCATAAAATCTCAGGGTGTTACATTCTACCCCCCTTAAAATGAATTTCTCCCTCGAAATTCGTCGGCGTTATAAATGGTTTACTATTCGAAAGTTTCTTTAATAGAAACCCACATCGTAAAAAGTAATACCAAAACCAATATTTAAAAAAAAAGTATGAAACATAACGGTTACCCAAATAAACTAATCACTGGGTTTCCACATAGGTGAAAATATGGATATGGAAGAGAAATCTAACCATAATGTTCTGATGGAGAGTGGTAGAGAACATGGCTATGGAAAAGCCAGCAATCACAAAGCCATAAATTTGTGACGATATAAGGTATCATCTGATTCATCAGATATAAGAGCACTAGGACAACATTTTTGGTTTTCAAGATCATTTCCCTAAAGTTGATGAAATTGGAATTAGAAGAAATACTTTCGTGATTTTGGTATAGTCTCACCGTTTTTCGTTCTTTGGACAATTTCCACTTCATCTCTTAAAGAAATGAAGTTGAATTTGTCATTCGTGATGTGTTAGCAGATCATGTGATAGAATGATGGGTCATTCCATCTCTTTCAAACAAAAGGTTAGCAAAATTTATAAGTCCATCTTATGGTTAATCGTATATGGTTCCAAAAATGAACTTATACTTCATATATCATATCGCTTAAAAAAATAAAACTAGTTTCTACTAACCAGGGACTTCCTGTAGGCCAGTGGTAGGTGATAAAGGCCAGTCACACTTCAGTTGTGGGTTCGATTCCCACAGCCTTGTCCGAAGCGATGGGCTGTCGCCCGTCCTGCAGGTTGTCCTTTTTATAAAACTATATTACTATAATATCCCATCAATAATATCGAAAAAAAGTTCTATCCTTAAACAATACTAACTTATGTCCAACATAATCCATTCCAATCTTTAGGCTTATCCATAATACTGCAGTCCTCTATCATAATATAGTGAAAATGATTACCAGAGATTTAATACCATCGTTGATCCCCATATATCATAAGATATGTCTTGTTGGTCACATTCCAAACATTCAAAGGCCTTAATCATGTATTCTCTTGAATACCCATTGAACCTTAGTGAAAACATGAATGCAGTTAAAAGTTAACACCGTCCACATACCAAAATCCTCAAAATTCTATATACTCAAACCATGATATCACTTAGTCATTATATCAATCATGAGCTCATGAATACTGTCAAACATTTCATTTTCTCCTTATCCCTTCATTATGCGCATATCATCTTTTTTTCCAAAAATATATCAATCACATTCCATGGTTACTGGTACCATTTAAAACCACAATATACCAATACATAAATATTCCAATATTCCACGATACTATATACAACATTATTTTGGAATCCGATTACATAAACACTTAATCATTCCACCACATTGTTGTCATATTAAACATCGCCAATAGTGATCGCATGTGACTTCCCTTTGTCCTTTGCCTTAAGTGGTTGCTCATGTCGATCATCACTAACCCTTGAATTAGGGAATTTATTAGCATAATGCCCCATTTCCTTGCACTTTAATCATTGAAGTGTTTGTGGTGCGTTCTCTGCAGTCTTTTCTTTATTCCCATTATTAGAAACCCTTTTTCCATTACTTTGACACTCAACTGATCGATGACCTTCTTTTCCACACTTAAAACATTTTCTATTACCTTTAAGACAATCTCCACCATGCTTCCTTCCACACTTTGAGCATAAGGAAAAAATCATCTTCTTTTCACCATTATTCTGATATTTCTCCTTGAACTCCATCTTTTGTTTCTTGCCAAAACTATGAGCTGGATAAGTAATACCAACTTCCATTTCTACCTTGAGAGCACAACACACAATTTCTTCATAGCTACTGAAGTATCTTATAGCTAATTCCTTTCGAAGATTTGGTTTTAAGCCACTTAAGAATCGATCAACTTTACATTCAGGTTGGATGATAAATCTAGATGCATACCTTGCAAGCCTTGTAAAATTCGCTTCGTATATACCAACGGATTCATCATCATTTTTCTTTAGTTCAAGAAACTCCTTCTCCATCTTTGTTCGAAGAATACGAGGGAAGTACTTATTGAAAAATAAGTTCTTGAACTCGTCCCATTCCATGGACTCAATTTCATCTCTTGGCCTCGTATTCTTGATACGATTCCACCATTGATCAGCATCACCTTCCAAAACGATATACTGCTAAGATGAATTTATCATGTTTAAAACATTGAAGAACTGAAAATATCTTTTCAGTGGTAATGATCCATTGTTCAGCAACAAGTGGATCAGAAGACCCACTGAAAGAAGGTGGATGTTGCCTCATGAAGGACTCAATATAATATTGTTCCCTTCTCTACTCATTTGGAAGTCCAGAATGATTCATATCTTGTGTAAGTATAGAAATAATATTTTTCACTCCATCTCCTATAACATTTGTTTGTTCAGGAGGACAATCATTTCATTGTCCATTGCATTGATCAACACGGTTCCTTTGGGTTCCAGCCATCGTGTAAAACCCAAAAAGAATAGTGTGAGGGGTAAAAATCATGCTAGGGAAAAAACATAATAAAAGGGGGAGTACCCTTAATATCTAACATCTTAGGTTAAATTCTAAGATCGTTAGCACAATTCTAGGACTATAACCTATACGTATACTTAACCTTAGAGACATCCCTAGACATACCTTAGAAATATCTCTAGGGATCTCACTAACATTTTCGCATCCTAGTTTCCAAAGGTTGACTAAACCTTTCCTATGATACCAACTGTAGAGACCCGAAGCTTGACGTACATTGACATTACATTACATTTGCGGAATACTTAGTACATAACAAAAACACACACACAAGGATCGTAATAGTTTAGTGTCTTTGGAAACTCGGAATATAATCTTCTAATCCTAGTGAAAGATCTTCAACATCTCCCATAAAGATCTTCCTTTTTTTTATACCTAAAACCTTTCTTTATATCCAGGGGAAAAGAAAACATAAAAGGGTGAGCTCAAATGCTCAGTAAGGGTAAATAAAATAAATATCAATCACATTATATACATAAGCACATAACTTTTGGAAATCTTAACCTATAAAAGAGATCATAATTTCATAACCTGGGATAACTCATGGTAGTGAAATGTAATCACAATAATCATAACTTAAAACATTAAGCTTTGTGGCATACACACATAATCATAGATAATCATTTATTATTAGTCAAGACTCATTTCCAGGACTATCTTAGTGGACAAAGTCCCTTTCTGAACTGAGTCACCCTCGTTTTATTCCTGTTTCACTGAACCGGTATAACCTACCATTCCATCCATGTCTATCTCATGAGATATAAAATCTTTACCCAATGCATTGGAGGGATATATAGGTCCCACCCATCTCATAATGATACCATTCTTATGTGTGCCACAAAATCATAAATCATACATCATAGCATAACCCATGTAATAAAAATGGGAATCTTAAACATCGTGACATCGTAAAACAATTCATATAAGATAAAGGAATTCATAAACATAATTCCATCACAACATAGTCAAATCAATGTAAAAATAGGGATAGAAACAGAACCCTTTATTATCTTAGATGGAAAATAATTTTGATAAAACACTTGAACTCCATTCTTGAGGAAAATATACTTTCTACTTCAAAAACACTTTTACTTTCTTAACATGTCATACAATTTTAAACTAAAAGAATTTGATTAAAAATAAACTTGAAAACTTGTAAAGGAAGATTCTTGGAATTAATGTTTTAAAAATCCATTCATGCCGTATAAGTAAAAAAAACATTCTTCTCGTACTTTTGTCGGAAAAGTCAAAAAGTACCTCATACGAAAAACGACAAAAGATTCCTTTCATATCTTTTACTAAAAACTCTCCGAATGGTAAAATTGGATTTAAACAATTGTAGGTGGATGGAAATAATATTACATATTGAGGAAACATGGATGTGGATGATAAAATACACCCTAGTAAATACCGAATTATAAACAATCTCGGATAAAAATGAGATTGTGATATTCCCCTTACCTTATGTCCGATATGCTTTGTACGTATCCGAACCTCCTGTATAATGATTTAAATAATGTCATTAACTTATTACAGAATCATATTAATTGTTATGATATCATATATGGTTCACTTATGACTTTATATTACCCGTTCTTTTGTAAATTCCATGTTAAAGAGCGTTTTGGGTAAAATTGTTTCATTTGTCGTCCGTGTTTTGACTTGTAATTATTCATATGATTACTTAGATCATGATTACATAATTCCAGAATATAAAACATGATTTATATATATATATATATTCAGAATATACATATATATAATAAATTAGTAAATGGAAAGAAATACACCGTTCATGGAGACGGTAGGCCGTACGTACGCATGAACGCTGTTTTCGTTTCCTTATTGAGTTGAACGGAATTAAGTAGATGAAATTAATATATATACACATAAATCCAGTATCATTATTATGTCATATATTTCATGATTACTTATTATATATACTTTATAATCATTCATGAATGGTTAAAGTGGAGAATGAATCTCATCGCGTCGTGGAGACGGTAGTCTGTACGTACGCACGAGCGATGATATCGTTCTCATGATCGTGGGACTGTATTGGAGTGTATGTATACTATTTAAGAATCAATATCAATTTAAAATAATAACATATAGTTATTATTTAAACCATTATACCCATCCAAGTAAGGTGGTGGTGGAAAATAGATTTCACCACGGTGTGGAGACGGTATTCCGTACGTACGCACGCACGGTGATTTCGTTTTCCGTAGGATGGAAAGATGGTGAAATAGGATTGTTTCATAATTATAATAAAATATCAGTATATGAGTGATACTGATGTTATTACTTCATAATGAAACAACCTAAGAAGAATAAGTGGAAGAATAAATAAAGGTGAAAGAATCGGTAACGGAAATTACCTCTTCTTTGAAGCGCCTCTTTGAGACCTCCTTTTAGGGCACTAAAATTGGTCTTTGAGGAAGACCAGAACCTCTAGGATGTTTCTAGGGAAGTGTAGAAAAGAATTTGGCAGGGTTTGGCAGAGCTTTAAGGCTCAAAGTTGTGTGAGGAAGAGAGGGAGGAGGTGCCCTTTTATAAGGGAGGAGAGGGGCACCTTTGGAAAAACTAAAAATATTATTTTATTATAAAGTCAAGTTCGGTTTTAAATAGCTCCAAATTGATTTATTTTGAGGCTAAGGTGGGGATGGGTCGAAATCCTCTCATCCAATAGGATTTAGACAAGTTTAGATTCTTATTTTAACCTTATCAATTAGATTTAGTTCTAAGTTAACTAATTTAACCTTTATCGTGTCTTTTTTGTTTTCTTACACTATATGGTTAATAAACTTACTATATCAAGCCAAAAGAACCCCAAGTTGTTTATTATTAATATATATAATATTATCTAAGTCATTTGGCCGAACCATTATTTTTAGGAATAAAATAACAATAAATAATATAATATTTGTTTTAAAAACTAATTTATGTCAATTTTGACACTATTTGGTACATGATTTTTATGAAATTCATAACAGAATGATACGTTCGAACCAAGTTACTTAAAGCAACAATAACATGTCATATTAACCCATAAAATTAGTGTAAGTTATAAAAAGTCTCAAATTACATTTATTTGGGCATTTATAACATCAATTATGTCAATATTTCATTAATAAGACAATTACTGCGTCATCTTTGTGTCATAATAAATGATAATTATTTACTCCCTAAAAATTCTAAATAAATTCCTATTATGTAGATAATTGTATTATATTTCTGGATACTATTCATTTTCTAAGTTTCATGAAGTTTATCACTAGATTAAAATTATTATACTTATAAGATTTAAGAAAGTGACATGTTGTCACATTCTTTGGTTTTAATAATAATTAAATTATTTTCATTGATAAAGTTTAATTAAATGAATCTAATCCGACCCTTAGGTGATATGGGTCGACTTTTAATCATCCAATAGGATTTTGACATTTGTTAGGGTAATTTTAAAATATTATATTTACCCTTAATAACCCGATTTACCTTTAACTATGGTAAATAAAATTTACCGTAGTTACTATTCATAATTCCCAAAAATAAAAAGTATCTTATTAACATAATTTGGACCCACTGATTCCAAATATGGAATCCATTTTTCAAAATTCAATACACAAAAGATGCAGAAATTAAATTAAAATTAATCCTGTTGTCGAAAGAAAACGGGTTTTTCTTTAAAACATTGCAAAAGATTGAATTGATTTAACCTACGAAATCAAGGTAAAATCAATGCTAATGACTTAAATTATATTAAATGGTAAAAATATATTATTCTTATGCTTTAAAACCATTAAATATTATAATTTAACCACATAATATATTACGATGAAAAAAGTTGTTTTTTAAATAAAATATAGCGTGTTTTTACTATTCATTAAAATATGAAAGTTATCGGAAAAATATCAAAACTTTATCTAATGTAAATTTTTATATCCTGATTCAAAAAAAGAATTTTATTTTGTAAAATTGAACTTATAAACATGTAAAAAACTAGATTTAAAGTGGGTGCGCCATCAAAAGGTGGCAAAACTGCATTTTTTGAAAAATACTTATTTTACCCGAAAAATTTATTTTGTTCTTATACCATGTTATAGAAATGTGTAAGATGAATAATAATGTTATAAAATTCAAATTTTAGTTAACACTATTCATAACGGCTAGTTCATAAAAATATTATAATAATATATCATTGTTTAGTAAAACCCGGTATTGCATACAAGACACGCTATCGAGGAAGGTCACGATTGCGTGTAATGCAAGCCAAGTCAGGGTTGTGTGCAGTGAACAACTCCTTTGTTGTTGCGTATAATAGAATCCAACCATATTTTATTTATACATTTAATATATATATATATACACTCAATGATGCGTAGAATAACTATTATCAAAATTGTGTGTAACATGATCCAAGAATAGTGTTGCGTATACTGCAAGCTAATACGGTGTTGCGTATAGAGAAATGTAATCTTGGTGTAGCATAAAACACAATAAATCAATGAAATTAAAAGAATATTTTTCATAAAATATCAGGGTGTTACATTAACTATGTCACACCTAGTTCATCCTATAACTCTATGTATTTAAAACCTAGGTTATCGATGTTGATTTTCCCATTAGGTTCTCTAAACATACTAGGAATAGATTACATACTCAAATTCTATTTAAATACTTGGTGATGCTTCATATAAATAATTTTATCAACAAAAACATATCCCCAATAGTTTATAGGAAGGATTATAGCCTTATACGCCCTCATCATGTTCCAAGTGAAAATCAATTTTGCACTCAATAATGTTTATTTGAAGAGATAACCCTAATATCGGTATGTACTATAGCTACATACACATTCTAGTATTCATATTGGGAATTTATTTTTATGAAACCAAATAATCCCTATTTTGTCAAAACAAAATCATGTTATTATACAATTGAACTTATATCTAGGGATTACAAAAAATTATCTTATCTGAATCCTGAAAAAGAACTAAAATAGTCGTAAAAAACTTAATCTAGTACTCAAAAATAAAAAAACCATGCTATGATACCAACTAAGTCTCCCTATACCCACACTCATGGATCTTTTACTAAAAATACTTTATTTTAAATATTATATTTGATACAATGTTATTAACCCAAGATAAATAAAAATATATTTGAAATCATTTCCAAAAATAATTAAATCTCATAATAATATCATAACCCAAAAAATGAGTGATTTAGTTTCTTTGAGTACTAGCTATAAATGCGATTAATTTTACAATACTTTTGAAAATTTCCCCACAATTGAGCCACACTATACTCCCTTATAAAATTATCATAAGTTATACTCATCCTCATAACTTGGAGAATACCTAAAATTTTTCTTTTAATAAATATTTTGCATAAAACTTCAACTCAATGGGGAAAAAGTGATTGAGGCAAGGGATTCCCCCTATCAATGAGATTGTAATCATCTGACAGGGATCCAATATATAAATATAAAATATTTATATCATTAAGTCCCCCTTTACTTGTAACTCCCCAAGCTTCCATGATACACTTCTCTTCGAATAATACAGTAGCATGTGTTGTATGCAAGTTCGAGTTCTAACACACCACAACCAATCAAACTAGCCATTATGAATAGTAACACCCAATTTTTGAAATTTTATAGATTTTATCTTTCAAAATGGACTTCATTTTTGGATTCAGAATATCGAAATTAGATTAGGGTGAATTTTTGGTATGTTTCCCAAAAATATTTATTTTTTGATGAATAGTGAAAAATACTATGTTATAGTTTAAAAACAAATTTTATTTAAATAATTATTTATTTTATTTAAATTTATTTTAGGTAAAAATATATACATAACACCCATATAAGTTCAATGTAATTTATTGGAGTCAATTTGTAATAATATTTGATATATGAAATTTTTATTGAACTTTTCACCGTCTTTTACCCACATCCTAGGAGAATTTGTAAATTCACATAAAACCTAATTTTACCACTTTTGTGAGTTGACTTTCAAAAATCCGAGAGACACATATAATATCAAGGAGTAAAATGTGGTTCAATAAGGAAAAAATAATTTTTGGTAAATAGTAACTTTTTACTTTTATTTACCACTGTTAAAAGTAAATGGGGTAATTAAGGGTAAAAATGATATTATTATTACCCTAACACATATCCTAATTCTATTGGATAAGTATAATTCAACTAAAAAAACCTTAGGAATAAAATATGATCCTCTTTGGTTCACCTAGATTGGATTAGGACACTTATTATTATTTAATTCAAATAAGAGTTAAAAGAGTTAAAATCAAAGTTTAATAACAAAACAAATTTTAATATAGGGATTAAAATAAGATAAATTAGACTACAGATATCAAATATAAAGCTAAACATATTTCCCACATAAAGGTATTTTATTTATAATTTTTATACATTGGATAATTTAACTTATTTATGATACAATGATGATGCAGTAATTACCTTATTAGTGAAATATTAAAATAATTGATATTATAAATACCCAAATAAATATAATTTGAGACTTTTAATTAATTACAAGAATGTTATAGGTTAATATAAAATTTTAGGGTTGATTAAATGAATTAGGTTCAAAGTAATAATGATGTTATGAATTTATCAAAAACAAAATTCCAAATAGTTTCAAAATTGACATAAATGTGTTTTTAAAACAAATATAATATTATTAATTGATATTATATTTTTTAAAATCTAAGGTTCGGAAAAAGGACTTATATAATGATATTTGTATCATTAATAAACCACTTGGGGTTCTCTTGGCTTGTTATAGTTAGTTTATTAACCATATAATATAAAAATACAAAGAGACATGGTAAATGTTAAACTATTTAACTAAGAGTTAAATATAAATGATAAGGTTAATATAGTGACCCAAACCTGTCTAAAATATACTGGTTGAAATTATTTCGACCTATCCCCACCTTTTCCTTGAAATAACTAACTTTGGAGCCATTATAAACCTAATATAAATTTATTATAAAATAACATTTTATGTTTTTCCTAAGGTTCCCCTCACCCCTCTTATAAAAGGGCACTACCTCTTCCCTCTAATTCACACCTTCAAAGCCATTTGTCTCGGTCAAAACCTACCCAAATATTCTCTCAACATCCCTCAATTCAACCTAGATGCCCTAGTTTGATCAAAAAGACAACCTAAGGAGCCCTTTTGATCAAATCAAAAGGAAGAACCCGAAGAAGAGGTAATCTTTTCACCACCCTCTTTCAAGTTCCTTTCTTCTTCCACTTATTCATTCTTTGTTATTTCCATTATAAAATAATGACTCCAGTATCTTCTATTTAATGTTATGTTATTATAAATATGGTACAACCATATTCAGTATTCTATCCATCCTTTGAATGACATGTCACCATACGTGTGTACGTACGACTTATCATCTCCACGTCGTGGTGTAATTGTTATTCAAAACATAATTATTTGGATGGGTATGATAATGATGTGTAATTGAAGTAAATAATAAATATTACATTATAATTATTCTTTATATATTATATACCATCCAATTATATACGATTTTAATATCAAATGAATGATATTGTCGCTCGTGCGTACGTACATATTACAATATCCACGAACGCGATGAGATTCATTCCCCATCGTATCCATTCAAGAACTTACACTTCGACAATTTCCCGTAAAGCTGGTGGTGTCGAAGGAATTATAAGACTTCCATGAGATGCTCAACGTGTTCCTCCTCTGATCTTGAGTAGATCAGGATTTAATCGATAAAAAGAACGAAGAACCGGTCCAGAAACTCTCGGAAGACAATGTTCATAAGTCCCATGAACACAACTGGTGCATTCGTAACTCCAAATGGCATCACTACAAACTCAAAGTGCCCATACCTGCACCTGAAATCCATATTCAAGATGTCAATGTCCTTCACCCTCAGCTGATGATATCCAGATCGTAGGTTGATCTTAGAAAACCAACCTGCTCCCCTCAACTGGTCGAAGAGATCATTTATCAATGGAAGGGGGTAACGGTTCTTGACCGTTACCTGATTCAACCTTCGGTAGTCTATGAATAACCTGAGTCCACCATCTTCCTTCTTCACAAAAAAACTGGAGCACCCCATGGAGACATGTTGGGTCGAACAAAACCCTTCTCCATCAGGTCTTCAATCTGGATCCACAACTCCCATAACTCCAAAGGTGCCATCCGATAAGGGGCCATCGAAATCCGACAGGCACTAGGCTGTAAGTATATCCCGAACTCAATGTCATATCGGGGGGGGGGGGGGGTAGAGTAACAACCTCCTCGAAAAAAACATCGAGGAACTCCCCAACAACCTCCGGGACATCCACCATCTCTGTATCAGTTGGAACTACTGATAACCCACCTAATAAGGAAAGGAGAACCTCCACACGCCGACTTCCCACTTGATATCTCCCCTCTCCAACAAAACCTACACATTGCCCATCCACGTCGGAGAACATGACCCTTATTTGGAAGCATTTGATAACGGCACTAACGGAAAACAACCAATAGATTCCTAGGATGACATCGTATGGCTGCTTCTGTAACAGAAAAAGGTCCCCACTAGATCAATGTGGTCCCAACGTCAGCCCACATCTCCGAAAAATACAAGATATACTGGTCTGGCCTCCAACTAGTGTACTCAGAACTAGTGGTACAGAAAGTCTCTCTACATCTAGTACCAAAGCATGGGATAGACCAGGTGCAACAAAGGAGTGAAAAGCTCCCGAATCGAACAATGCAGAAACGAGAGTGCTGAACAAACAAATCGTACCTCGCACCACCTTTGGTCCTGCCGGAGATGTCAACTCTGCTATGTGCAACTGTCCACACCCAGATCCTCTGCCTCTCTGATGTAGACCACCTCCCCGACCACGTCCTGGTCGAGGTCCCTGAGGAGCACCCTGATGTCAGCCTCCTCCTGCAAAGTCTGCCCTCGGAGGAGCAGGGTCCCGCTGCTGCTAGAAGGGCCTTGCTGGCAATTGGTGCTTCTGAGGCTGGCGCCGAACCTGGCCACCTCCAACGTACTAATCTTAGGTCGGGCACCGACTCTGAACGTGCCCGAAACCTCGACAATAAAAACACTTCGGTCCTGGGCTCTTGAAAAAGGGATGAGGACCTTAAGATCTGAACTGGAACTGCTGGGGCCTGCTCCCCACTGGCCTGAACCTGGAAGGTCCCGTCGCATGAGACCTGCTGCTGACTGCCTTCCCCTTCGAAGAAACTAGCTGGATCCCCTCACGTGGTGCACCTCCCTGCGAGTGCATCCTCTCTACAACCTTTTCCTTCTTCTATACTACCAAGTACATCGGAAGGGTGAAGGGGGTGACAACATACTAGAGAGAAGGACGAAGAGCCTCCTCCAAACATCTCTCCCGAGACTCCTCATCTGGAAAGAGATCCTGAGCAAAGCGTAGGAGATCTTTGAACTTGATCTCCAACTCTCGTACTGACATA
Source organism: Viscum album (assembly GCA_963277665.1). Classification (NCBI taxonomy): domain Eukaryota; kingdom Viridiplantae; phylum Streptophyta; class Magnoliopsida; order Santalales; family Viscaceae; genus Viscum; species Viscum album. The sequence goes on along the minus strand of OY728121.1, from coordinate 1,143,995,006 downwards.
CTCCCCTGCTGAAGGGAGAGTAACTCATGCCACTTCTCTTCCTTGATCATGGAAGAAAGGAATTCCTCTCAGAAATCTTTCTCAAAGTCAGCCAACAGAACCTCTACCTCTATCCTCTCTCCGAGGTAGAGCGTCCACCGCTGTCACACTGCACCTCTCAGCTGACTGACTACTAGGGGAACCCAGTACTCCCTCGGAGCACGGATCAAGGTAAAAGAGATTCCTAGATCCCCAAGCCACCCCTCCGTCTCCGTATCCGAAGTATTACCCTCGTACTTCATGAGGGTTTGCCGCTGGAAAGAACGAAGAGTCTTCTTCCACTGGCTATCTTCCTCCTCTCGGTCAATCCTCAACTGGTCAACTGCCTGAATCTGCTGGGCCTCGGCCATCTGAGTCACCCGGGGACGACGTCCATGTGCCATAGCTGTATGGTAAACAACGATCATCTAAGCCCAAGTAGCAAGGAATTTCTCAATGTTTCATTTTATCATTTTACTCAATTTCATTCCCAGAACACCCAAATCAAGTAAAACAAAATCATGATGATGCATGTACCTTCCCTAGGGTCTCTACCCTGTAATCAATGTAGTCTCACTTGGTCGTTCGGTAGGCTCAGAGTCCTTGCATCGGATCACAGGGGGCCCCAAAATGCCGTGTCCTAGCCGGTCTTCCCTGGCCTATGTCATGCGCCAAGATTAACCAACACTGTTTCCCTACCATCCCATGCAATCTTCATTGTGCCTAACTCCAGACTCCATCCTATCTCTCAACCATCACCTTTGATACCATTCTGTCACGACCCCCTCCCACCAAAGAAGCCCCTCCTGAGCTGGCAATGGTGAAAGGGAGATAATGAACCCCCGAGTCCCACCTCCAGTAGGCCCCGGGGTGGCGACTAGCACCAAGGGTATGAGTTTTCACAAATATGGGAGGAATTACCCTTTTTATTGTTATTTAAGATCAGGAAATAGGACGAGTCAACCACCAAAATGGAAAAGAACAAGTGTATAGAAATAAACACAAACCAATCCCACATGCATGTTTAAATAGTTCTGAAACAAGGTACAAGTAAAAGAAAGCTCAAAAAGTACAATACCAAAAGAAACAAGAGTACAAAAAACTGCAACAACTCCAAATGTCCCAAGTAGTAGGGTCCCGCACGGCCCTAGTAGTCCCCCTGGAAACTTGAAAGTAAATTTAGGGTGAGCATACAAGTATAATCAGTAGGGAAACCTAAAGTTCTTGTGCACAAGTGTGGAGACATCCTAATTTCCCGTGAGAACAACAGAAGAAACCTAACAAGGAATTCTATGCATCCAACCTCACCAGCCACACTCACCAAAAACACAATCACAACAGGTAGTACATAAGAACAAGAGTATTGGGTACCCTGAACCATTTCCCATTAGTTATGTGATCTTCCTAAAGGAGAAGGTCCTGATGTTTCCACACTCTTCCCGCCCGCACAAACCTGGGCCTCATGAACCACATATCCCGCCCGCACACACCTGGTCCTCACAACCTCGTATCCCACCCGCACACACCTGGGCCTCATCCCGAAGATTAATGGGAATAGTAATAGTAAAATAACTCTCACCTGAAGACTCTTGGGAAAAACAAACCTGCCCGAAGAGTCTTGGGCCAAAGCCACCCCAATCAAAACCTACCTGAAGGGTCTTAGTTGTAATGTCACCTCGAGCCATTAGAACCTTGGGAAGAAGGAGTAGGAAGGAGCTAGTAAATATGGAAAAACAACCTCTCCCATGGAATGGGAGTGTTCGGCACTAAGTTCTCAACATGGGTGAGGTGCGACAAAACACAAAGATACAGATATATATATATATATATATATATATATATATATACCAAACACTTAGCCCAACCTATGGCTTCTAAACAGAGAGACGGAGCACGTGCCTCGACACTGGTATCACGAAGCATGCATACAACGAACAATCCCGAAACCCAATTTAAGTTTTCATGTTTCAATAGAATCAGTTTATTAGTTCCTTAACTACTAGGCAACTCTCCACAACCAACCACATTGATCGTTCATAAAATATATCCATGCCATCCACAAATCAAGTTAGGAAAACACAAGCATCACAACAAGTCCCTTCTTATTGACCAACCAACCCTATTGATTATTATTCATTTTCCATTACCATGACCCACAATTCAATAACTCTCCCACTTTTTATTTATTACTCACAACCCATAGTTCGTTCACATTCAAACCCATCCCTACAGCCCCGCTACTAACCACCATAACCACAACCATACCGTACATCATTATCCCTTTAATACCATTTATCGCAGCCTCGCTTCCCATTACCAACATAGCATTCACACCAACCCACAACCAAGCCAACCGCAAACCCACTGCTCACCCGATCCACAAGAACCCACAAAACACCCCCATCACATGCCACATATCCAAGCCAACACCAACATGTTCATTATTCAATTTTGTTCAACCGGGGTGATCACACAAGGGTTCCAGATTTTAAATCAGCCAGCTTTACATGATTAACCAAATTCCACATTCCGAAAAGTTATATTCACAAAAATGGTCTAGAAAGATATGGAAACACTTAATTGCGCAATCAAAGTCCCCCAACGACCGTGATTTTCAGTAGGCATAATCCTATTCAATTCACAACATAATATCACAGGATATAATGATAAACATAACAACTTCACCATCCCCGTTCTTTAACCAGTAATTATATTCATTTAAAGGTTCAACCATATTTCATGATAACAAGAGGATACCCACCCCGCATGATGCACAATTCATAGAGAGATGAAGGTAAGATCCCTACCTCAACAGGTTCTGATCACAACGCTCCCTGGGATCAACTTTAGAAGACGTCCGTCGGCGTTCGTAAATTATGTCAAATCCCGGAAAAACCCCCTTAGGTGGATGTTGGAAAGGAAAGGCCAAAGGAAAGACAACAGATCCAAGCTCAGAAGTTCCACCTCATCGTTATGATCCTGTGGCTGCTGACAGATCGTAAATCAGAGCTCGGACGAAGAAGTTATGGAAGAAAAGGGGCCTTCGAGTCTCTTGGGATATCTCTTCTCAGAGGAATGGGGAGGAGAGGAGTGATTTGAAAAGGAGGAGGGGACCCCTCCTTTTATAGGTGTGAAAAACAAAAGTACACAGTGTGTAATTTATTGTACACGGCGTGTACTCGGCCATTTCACACGGTCACCACGCGACTTCCAACACGGCCTTCAACGCGGCACACAGCTTCAAACACAGCCTTCAACACGGCACACGGCCATTGACTGGTCAACACACAGTTTGAGGGTAACATGTATGCGGGGAGGGACTACACGACGTGTAGTATTTGGGGTACACAGCATGTACCCATTTATTTCACACGGGAAGGACACAGCCTTCAACAAGGGGTATACCCGGCGAGGTGGTACACAGTGTGTACTCACACTACACGACGTGTAGTTTCAAAATTCTAAAAAGTGTGGAAAAAGTCCATTTTACCCTCCAGAACACTTCATGACCCTCTTTTTGACAGAGGAATGGGTCAAAGAGGTCTGGACCATTACATCCTACCAATTGAACCTAGTGAATATTATACCACAATGCCTTAACTGATTCACATTTTTAAATAGTGAGTGCTCTCTAATTCAACATTATCTTTCTTACATCATATAAAAGCTTCTAGAATTGCATCATCTATCATTTGAATAGAATACCACACCTGAGTTGACCCTTCTCCTCATAACTTCCCAATTTTATGAATGATTTACTAATTCCCTCAATGCTAATCATTAATATTTGTCAAACACTATCAAATTTAATACCATTAATAGATTATAAAGATTCTCCTTTTTAGAAGCTATAATACTTATCCAAAAATTATTTCCCACATAGTGAAACAGAAAAAACATCAACATGAGAATTATATTCCATGATTCTTAACAAAGTCTTTTGGGTCACTAGAACCATGTTATGAAACAACCATTCTTTAGTTTCTCCCTTCCAATATTTCTAAGATTCTAAGATGTTATGATCTTCATGTTTTATAATCCCCAGTATAGTTCAACACCACTCTAGAAATTCCTAGTCTATACCTTTATTATTCATATCACAAAGATTCTAATTCCAATAAATTATCTATAGTTTTGTAACTCCATATTCTATGAGCCTCTGGAAGATGTGGTACTTTAGTTGAGTTTTTTTCATCTAAGATTAAACTCTCATATTCATGACCAAGAGAATCATTCTTTTTTTCAACAATACACCTAATCAATCTCTTTACCTTTTTTATTTAATATATAAGTTTCTTCAATATCAATAACTTATTCCCTACATCTAAAATAGAAATAAATTCATATTTTATGGTTTGTAGTGAAACTAATGGTTCTAAAATGAAAATATAGCTCTATGATGTGTGGGAGCCAAAATTTAGGCCTTAGAATAAATAAGAAAAGGAACAAGAAAAATATCCAGAAAGGGACACCCTATGAAGATACTCTTGAAATCCTTTGGCGTAGTAAATCCACCAGGATGTCACCACTACGACCGCCATGGTGGAAGTGACAGGCTCCTCTGTAAGTAAGAGGAACTTAATGGAAGATGAGAGCCTCTGAAATTTCCACAAAAGAAGTGATGAACTCCTCTACGGGTTCTAGGAACTTGATGGAAGACAAGAGCATCTTTGACCTCCATAGAGGAAGTGACAGACTCCTCTATGACTCCAAGAAACTTGACGGATCAACCTATGGTTATGGAGAGCGAGCAGCTTCGCGGTGCACCCTTATCACATGGTTCCCCACCTATCGCCTATAAATACCCAGTTCCCCCCACTCCAAAATGGAAGAACCTGAACTCTCACCATCCAAATTTTTGAATCATGAAGCAACTTATACCCTGTGATTCATTGGGAAAATTAATCATATGTGGTACTTGAGATTTGTGACACCACTTTCCCTTATTTCCATTTTACCTCCTCTTTAAGTGGGAATGCCCTTAAAAAATCCTTATATCCATCACGAAGGGAGGATACCCCTTTGGGTACTTGGAACATCAAAAATCCCCTAGTATTTACAAAGAACCCTCCAAGAAAAAGAAGACTATACTCTAAGGATGGGTCACTATTCATTGTGAAGTACCCTTATTTCACAAATCCCCTTAAATTATCAAATAACAATAGCTTTGTGAATACCCTCTCTACGAGGAATTCTGCTTTTTGAAACCCTCTTCTGTGTGGCCCTTCAATATAGTATGAAGTGATTTTAATGTCCCTCTAGTGCTACATCATGGTGCATTTACCTACCTTATGCTTCTTCACAGAGGCACCCTAATAGTTATTTCTTATTTTCAAAGCCACACTAATGTGGACCCCTAAATAGATCACTCCACAACCCCCAATACATGGAATTTATAGTGCCTTCCCTTCACCGAGGGTTAAAGTGCACCATTTATGTATGTCCTAGGGGTGAGGAGAAAATCCACATCATATGAGCTAAAGGATGTTAAACTTCCAGGAAACCCCACGACCACAACACATGACATTAAACTATGATCACTACACAAGTGAAAATTCTTAAGAGGACCATGAAGGGGATCTACACTAGAAACCTCTCACTCCCACTCCCCCTCTACTCTTTGTCTCCATATGCACCTCAGACAATCTATTCATAATCCATGACCCAACATGATAGGGTGATCCTTGTATGAAGACCATATACTTCTTGTACATATGGATATCCTTCACAGGAATCCCTATTAGAGTAATCCCATGTATCCTCATTGGGTTGCTAGACATGAATAAGCTACACACCATCCCTCACGGACACACCTTTTTTGACATGATCATCAAGTATATTATTTCCTTTTGTTTCTCACACCGATCATGACTCATCTGGTCTTAGAGTAAGCATTGAACATGAAATCCTCTTTGGGATGCCTTAACATATAAGCCCCATCCCCCTCACTAATGAACTCTGTTGATATTAATACCTTACCTTTTAAAATAAGGTACGTAGGAAGCCTTTCTGAGGTTCAAGCCCTTCACTAATCAGTATCGACCATTTCATGATGGTTTAACGTCATCTTGCATGATGTTAAACTGTATCCCCCTTCCTTCCAAAACGATGTTAAACTATATACGTTCAAACTACATGGTTTTTGAACCTTGTCTTCTAGATAGGTTACGTAAGAAGACTCCCTAAGGTTCAACTCCAAAAACTGGAAAAGTTTGGTGTCCCCTTTATTGGGACCCACATCCTTGGTCCTCCCCTTTGGTGTTTCAAACTAGTTCCCATGAATCTAACCATGCATAACCCCACAATCAACCCATACTATTCCAAACAAGAGTGTCCCTATTCTGATGGGATGCTAACGACACATAAGACCCAACATTTCTTTGGGCTATTGTCCTTTTTTTATTCCCCGATTCTGGTCCCCATTCCTGAACTACGTGGAATTTGATATTTCCCCCCCTTCAAAGAAAGGTGTGTGTAAGCCTCTCTGAAGTTCAATACCACCTCCAATGTCCCATCCTGGTCTCTCCCTTGAGTCTTTGTGTCTCTGGAAGATCACTCCTTAACCCATTGGTTCAATTTCCTCTGGGTCCCCATCCATGAATCCATTCTCACGAGTCGCCTCCTTAGGTGACTTATCACCCCATCCTAGAACTTCGTGGACATTGATTCCCCACCATGGGGATATGTAGGAAACATATTTGATGTTCAATCCTAGTACCATCACCTTCACAACAATTTTCTGCTCCATCCCAATTCATTCCATCCTTAGAAACTTCATCCATGTCTATCCTAATTTTTACCCGGGTTGCTACATCGTGGTGAAATCTTGCCATCTATATTGACCGCTAACCATGAAAAAAGACTAACACACTCTAATGTTATTTTCTTTTGTGTACACCATGATTCCATGCCCCAGCCATATTAACTACGTGGGTTTTGACCTCTATCTTCTATGTAGGGTACGTAGGAAGCCTCTTTGAGGTTCAATCCCATCCGATGTTAAACATTGGTGTCCCCTTTTCTGGGACCCACCATGTTCTGAACCAACCCTTGGTGGTTTCCAGATCAATCTTCAAGGTGTAGAACCTTCCCATTTGTGGGACACTCCTTCCTGGGTCTGTCTTAATTTAGTGTTATGATCCATCCATTCAGTAAAATTTCTAGGGGCTCCCTCCTGGGGATGCACCAATTAGATCAAATCCCTTAAGTGTTACTATCAGTCCAATCCGTCTCTAGTAGATGTTAATATCACGACATACCATATGTTAAACATTGGAAATTTAGGAAAACCTCAGAGACCTGCCTTCAAAAAATAATTCCATGTATTTGATGTGGGATTCCTTGGGCTTCTATGCCCTCGAGAATCCCTCAAATAAGGTAAAATATAGGTATACCAGTGTTTCATCATCCATACATTCCAGCGATGACCCAATGTGACTACTTTCCTAACCAAAGTTTTCTTACAAAACATGACCCATTGGAATGTACTAACATAAGCAGTGTAATTAATCCCCATCTACAAATATATGGCACTATGAAGAATTTCATGAATAGAATATTAATCTTTAAGGGAGGCCCAGATTAGGAGAATAATTCCGACGAGGAATCCATGGAATGAGAGATACACAGCCCATCATCCCATTTCAATCAAAGAGAAAACATATATGAATAAGTGATGAATGTCACCAGCCTTTGGAAAGTGGGAATGTGGGGAAACAATCAGCGCATCCTCATAGATGATGCACACCCTAGAGAAACCATCGGAAATAGAAATGGTGAACCTAATATGAAATTATTTCTTCAATGTGGGGATTAGTAGAATTCAGAGCATCGAAAGGGGAGGGTGTCACCAGATCCAACTATCTGGCACCAGTTCCCTCTAAAAAATTAGTGGGCCTGATGTGAAACTCACCATGATTTGGGGCAGTTAATCATTGGGAATCCTAGTCTATGACGTTGTCAGCGTGGATCTTTCTATCCAACCCTAGAAGACTGAACGACACTGTGGCATTGGGCATCACTTTCCTACAATCTATACTGATGGATTCATCTTCTTGCTTTACAGGACCCAAGATACAACTGCCGGAAGCCAATCACCTCCCACCCAGAGACACAGGGTCAGAGGAAATACAATTGTGGAAATACCACAAGGATTCTTCTCTTTTGTGATGACTCTCATGACCACACCTACTGTGCACCCACTCCCCATATCACCCTCCAAATTTATTCAAAGGATGTTGATAGACAACCTTGTTCAATGATACAAACATGAGGGGATCATCCCGATGATGGATATGGAAAATCAAGATTTGGAGGCTTATGTTCCCCACCGACACCGTTGATCCCAAGGGCTGTGCAAGAAGCTGCTGCTCCCCACTCCGACCCTCAATCCTTTAGAGGTCCTCTCCTCAAAATGATCTTATGACTCACTCTCTTAGTCAGACAATGTGAGGGGTGTCCGAGTCCGCCCGACTACAACTCCGGCCATGGGACCACCAAGGAGGGATCCTACCAGGACATGGAAATGCCACCTGCTGGTCCCGCAGACTGAATATTAGATGGTTCATACCCCTACATATCTAGTTCTATCTTGGATTACTCAACATCAACGTCAGACATAAGCTCAAGAGGGTTTCCTTCTTGGGGAATTATCTTCCATGAAATCAGTGGCCCAAGCCACCACTGAAACATGTTATTAGATCTCTGTTACTACAGAGCATGGTCACCACTATGCCTAATCGAGATTGAGATCCCAACTTCCCCTTAGCAGGTTGGGTTGAATTTTCTGATCTCTTACACAAGAAGATGCCATCACGGACTGATTTGTGGTGAGGATATTCATTACAGAGGCCATCCCCATACGACCGAAAACCAGAGTAGAGGATATACACACTCTCATGTTTATTATGTAGGTCATCCCTATAGTACTATCATCATTCCAGGGAGATGTTCTCTACATCTTATAGACCCCCAAAAAAACTCATTGTTCTCACGATCTCAGGTATAGAGTTTCTTCCCATATTTTAGGCTGTCAACATGAAGGTCCTCCTTATATAGTAACCATCATAAGAAGAGGTCCTCCCCATGTTCCATTTGACATCTACCCAGGTGCTCTTCACACCTGAGCATATCAAAGTGGAGGTCCTCCCCATGTCAAAGATCTACCGTACCCTGAAGAACCATCCTAGGGTAGGAGGGTTGGTCGGTGCCTCCAAAAGAAGAACCCTAAGAAACCTTAGATTGTATTCAATCACGTCTTCTTTTTAGACTCTGAAGTGGATTTCAACTCGATGATGGAACCCTGACCATGATCTTTAGTATCACGGTCTGGTGTAGGAACTAGATGTATCATCCTTGTTCTACTGGAAAGAGATATGGATTGGATTACCGAACCCCTCCACATATACATACAAGAGGAGAAAAATTTGGTTCCTTTCTAGGGTCTTGTTGTGAAATCCGCCTTATCATCACAAGGATCATTCTCTACCTCGATAAGAGATCACAAAAAATTATTCTGGGGACCAGTCGATGATGAAAACCATCCCAATAAACTTCCAATGGCTACCCTTCCTGTGTAGGAGGCAATGGTCCACAGCCCTTCCTACAGGGATGTGGAGATACAATTAGTTAATTCTCTAGAAGATAACCCATGAAATAGTTGTTTGTCAGTTTGTGCACTATTTTCTCTAACGACTAGTATACCACTACAATAGGCAATGTCAGTGACCTTATTGATCCCTAAATCTCCCCCAGTCGATGAATGGGGAAACCAAGGTATGGATCCCAATTAAGACTTGAAGATTTTGTTGCACATTCTCACAATAGACCATTCCCCCCCAAGATGTTATAGCCGATTTCAAAAGAAAGATTCAATATTTTAGAGACCCGCACCTTGGATGATGTTATTTTCTTATAATGAACCCTAAGGAAAACACATTTCCATATTCATCATCAATGGTTATCTATCCCAAAAATCTGGGAACACTTCGACGACATTGGCCAATAGTGCTGGCTGGTTGAGTTGGCTGCACTCCCTGTTCCTCGGCACCCTCTATTTACTGGTTATCATCAATCCCTCAAGAAAAAATGCATTTAGAGATTTATAGTACTACATAGATTTATTAATGTGGCTTCCCCACATGTTGAAATCCATGGATGGGGGAATTATGATACCCTAATTTTTTTTCCTATCCGGTGCCAACCTGGTTCACCCAGTCATATCGAGGATATACCTTCATGAATTTCCATGGTAAATATGGTCGTTCCTAATATATACTTATAAGGGGGCATATACAAAAGGCCTAGGGAAGATGAAAAACTCATTGGGGAATCAGAACACATAGAAGACCCCTGAGGTATCTACACTTTCAAACAAAGGCTAACACTTGGACTCAGAGAATCCAATGAGTCATTGCATCTTGATCGAGACACTAGAAAGGGTAAAAAGAACATTGGGACCATCAAAACCCCAACCAATCTGGATTAGTTTATAAGTTGTAGTATGGTCTTGAAAAGGATGTGTTGTGTTAGAAGCTCATGGAACAAAAGAATATTTTTGATGAACACCTTACCGAACACGTGGGGGAATGGTGAAGAGATTACGGTAACCCTCAACCGAGGTAGCAGGGGCAGTCATAGATGCCCCTCAATGAGGTGAACCTAGTAGAACTTGAGAACACTTCCCATATAGATCACATCGAATGTGGATTTTATGGAATCTGATCTTGGTATTAATTTTCGAACCCACCCGAGCTATGCGACAACCTTCATCAGGACCTGACTTACGTTCAACCAGCCACTACTCAAGTTCTACCAATTGCTCCGCAGGTTCCCCAAGTGGCCCCTCGGGTCATCCACCCAGCTACTCCACGATCTTCTCAACCAGTGTACCACATTGAAGAACCTACCAATGATTTGTTGTTCTGGGACCCTCACCAAGTTAGGAATCCTCATCAATATGATCTGATGGCTGATCTTATTTCTCACCTCACGGCTCTTGAAACTCTACAGGTGGCAATACCTATGGATGGTAAGCCATATCTAGCATTGTTGGATGATATTCCATCACCCCTAGGTTTAGGAAGTCCTAATTTCTCCCCTTTCAATGGGACGGGTGATCCGTTACAGCGTCTAAACCTCATTATTTCAAGGTGTGGACTGATACTAAGAACTCCAGCACAACAGGAGGTCGTTAAGATTTGGTGTTCTGTACAGACACTGGAAGGTCCCACATTTGTATGGTACAACTAGTTACCCATAGGGCCCATAATTGGATGGGAGGATCTTCAAAATTAGTTTCTCTACTAGTTCAGTTCCACCACCTAGAAGACTAGTATTCTGACCTCTTCAAGTGCAAGCAAATGATGAAAAAGTGAGTGAAAGGCTTTGTTCCCAGGTGGAAGGGACTCAAATATTCACTTGACCAACCGCTAAATCCGGAATAACTGCTAACAACATTTATAGGGAATGTGAAGACTGAAATGGTGCCTTATCTCATCAATTATACCTTTTTAGGTGGATTTCATTATTTTTCTGATAAAGCTCAGTGCCCAGAGGAATCCTTGAAGCAATCCAAGCAGGCATGCACGTTGCCTCCGTCGACTCCCATAATAAGTGAACCCAAGTCCAATACCACTGTTGTTACATAGGTAGAGGCCCCAAGATAGCTATAATTGATACCTATAGAACCACATACACAACCTCGTCACGGGAAACCACCTCTGGCTTAGTCTCCATCTCAGAATTACATGCCTTAGAATCGGCAGGCACCACTACGTAACGCACTGCTGCCGCCTAGATGATACAACCAGGTTCCACCTCCTCGTCAAGATCCTCCAAACCCTCATCAGGGATAGGCTCTAAGACCCCCTTGCCCTGATTGAAGAAACAAGACCAACTCATTAAACGAGGCTTAGGTCCCCAGCTATTTTTTGAGTCTCTTGGATTAGGGAATCCTTTAGTTTCCATAATGCTAGAGGCCCAAAGAGGTATATCTCATTGATCTCCAAATAACTGCCCCTATCACTAGTTCCTTGGACACACTCAAGTTGTTTTATGGGTTAAATACTGGATATTGGACCAAGTGGATAACAAAATAGGTAGGTTGGGTCCGGCCCTAGCACTGGCGGAATCTGTGTCTGTAAATCATGATGGTGACAGTGAGGGTGATGATAGTAGGTTTCTAGTCACCGCTCTCAAAAGTATGATCACTGGATAGCTCGTAGGTAGTCTCCCATGCCCATGGTATTATCCGTGAATGTTAAAATTGGACAGAGACTTCTAAATCCCCAGTGTTTTCTCCTCATGCTACCTCTACGTCGATATCTCAGCCTTTTCCCTCTTAGGGGAGAATTTTTCGATGGCGAAAGGAGGGAAAATCCCTCCGCCGATTCTGAATCCATCCTGTACTCTTGGGTACTTCATGCCCCCAGATATGGGGATTTCCCCTAGAATTTTCCTAGCAATAGAAGACTCCTCGAGTGATCATATGGAGTATGACTCAGTAATAATTTTGAACTTGTGGACCCCTACATGGTTCCCAAAGATGAGGAATTCCAGGAAGACCCTCCTAATGTCACCAGTTGATTCAAACATCAACAAAGCGGTGGGTATGAGAATATCCATAATTTTTAGTCTAGTGCCTTCAACCAAGACATGCATGCCACTAAGACCAGACATAAGGCCCAATGAAGATCTTAGCAGGGATAGATATCTCATCTTGTTTCTTCAGATTCACCCACACCGTCATTCGTATTGCATGATCAGGCAGAGCTGCCATGACTATGCCATGGTCATCCACATTTAGTTTTGGACACTGAAAATATTTGTTTATTTTTATTTTCCATAACCACTTTATCAGTTGTGGACAGACTTTATCCATCTCACCGTCATCCAGTGGTCACTCTACATGGTCGGCTAGTGAGCAGACGAGCATTCCTAGCACCAGCCAAGATCCAATATTTTAACCAGGAACGCCCATCAAACCTCTATCAATTGAGTGACCTCTTATTAGTAGATATTTGTATTTGGAATAGAATTATGATGTTCTCAAGTACCTTTCCATTATTCATTCAATTCTCTTGATCCTAGAGGTTCTCCTCCAATCTACAGTTATGTGTAAAGCCCTCGTAGAGGATTTGAGAAGCCCCCTTAAGTATGATACACAAGTTTCAACTGTAGAATCCTTCCATGCAGAGGAAGTCGATCATGTAGAACATAAATCCATAATTTCTTTCATAATAGAATATGAATGTTCCCCCATGCAGGGGAAAATCCTCCCACTGTACATCACTGACCAGTTTAATGGTGTGGAAATCTGTCATTGTATTGTAGGCACAAGTTCTGTGATCAATTTTATCCTATCCTAGATACTTCAGAAGATAAAACTATTCAAAATGGATTTGAGTCCCTCTGACTTGAAGATTCAAGGTTATGTCATGACTGGGAAGACACTGGTTGGTAGCATCCACCTGAAAATCTAGTTTGGTGTCCTGGTTGCCACCACTGAGTTCATGGTTTTCTCTCAGGAAAAAATCTTATGTAACGACCCAATGCTTTATCAGTGGAAATTAATTTATTATAATTATGCAATATAATCACATGAAATCACAACACAATGAACTACTAAGTACAATTGGACCTTTAAAAATAATATTTTCACTTATATGATTTGAATATTTAAAATTTGACATATATATTTGCGTTCAGGGTGATTTTTGGGGTCTGATGGAACAAAATTATTTTTTTGGTGAATATTATTCTACCCTTAGGAATAGTAACCTACCAGTATGAATAGTAATATGACCCTTATGAGTATTAGATTTTCCAAAATAATAGTAACCTCACCCTTGAATGTGTAAATAATATTGATAATATGACCATAGTAAAAGTGTTGGTATTTTTGTAAGTCATGAATAATTAATTAAAATTAACTAATTAAATTAAAATAAAATGTATTTTCCTAATTTTTTTTCATAATTTAACAATTTTAGGTCTCCTGGATTTAATATAATTTTATATGACCCTATGTAATTTTTGAAATCATTATAAAATCAGTCCTAGTTTCAAAATCTGTATTTTTCAGGTGAATTATGATTTTAATAAATAAATAAATAAATAAAATTTGATTTTTTTTAAAAATGGATTTTATTTTTGGATTATACATGTCCAAAAATTTTTAGGGTGATTTTTTGTGATTTTTGGGAAATACTTTAAATTTTGATGAATAGTGAGATATGATAAATTAACGTATATCTATACATTATATGGTAAATGGACTATTCCAAGCATCATGGTTGATGTAAGAAACATTGTTTAGAATTAATATTCACTTATTACTATTTTTTCATGCAATAAACAATATTTATAGTCTGGAGAGAAATTAATAAACTAAGGTATTAGATATTATGAAAACCCTCCTCTCCTGCACTATAAATACCACCCCTCCTTGCTTATCCTCTTTACTCTTCTCAAGCCTTGTTACTTCCCTAAATTCTACCCAAATCTCTCCCCAATATCCTCCCCCACGTACAAAATACCTTAGTCTCTTCAAAAGACCAAATCCTATCCCCTTATGTGGCTCTCAAGGAAGATTGACTCAAGTGGTAAATTCCTCTTTTCAGTTCTTTTAATTTCTTTCCATGTTCATTTTTACTCTTTTCATTACTAACCTCTCCTCATCCAAATGGTATGAAAACTATAGTACCATAAATTTAGTGGAATTTTTTTATTATAATATGAAAATTCATTACCATCTCTCCTTTTTCCTTGTTTTATACGAAATAAATGAATAAGTTGTCCGAGATGTGTTAATTTATCACATTAAAGTATGAATGGTTATCAATTTCTATTACCATATTCAATTTAGGTTGTGAAACCAATTTTATATTTGAAACATAATATTAAATATTTATATTATCTTATGTGATGTTCTTGAAACCATTCTCTACATGATGTAAAATAATAATAAAAAACAAGTTAATTATGAGAAAAACCCCCAAATTAAATGAAGTGTCTATCATTAATGTTTCAAATAATGATTCACCTTCACTCCAAGTAACCAAATTAAATTTAAAACAATTTAACCTTTTGGATGTTCAATAATAAAATATAACTCCAATTCGGTAGAACCATCCCCATTTAACATGATTCTCTGTTCATGAAAATAAGTAAACTGATCATAAAAACCATGAAAACAAACGGACCCGAACAATTAAATTGAGCTACATAACCCATTAACATGGTCATGAATGAACTTAAAAAGGTAATAATAAATCATTCACATATAGAACAAGTTATGTAATTATTAATTAATTATCCGAATATGATTATTCAGGTCATTAATATCAAGTGGAGAACACCATCTGTCTTAAGGTAAGGGATCCTCTCTATTTTACTTTTATTCAAGAATATCCCTTATGTTTTGAATTTTATGTGTAATAACTAATTATGGGGTTTAATTTCACACCCACCCCATAAATACATCATGATTTATAATTTATGATAAACCCCTTTCTCTCTCATTGATCTCTACTAAGTCCACCTGATACCATGTCGATAATCTGTAAGAGATTCTACCCAAATATCCTTTGTTCTTTAGGGTTCCCTTATCATTATTTTACCAAAATGATGTTATATTATCTTTTTATTTAAATATTATAAATTATGTTTACATGTACCAAATTCCTTTATCAACACCCTTTCATTATTATCTTTTAGGGATATACATGATTTTAAGTGATTCCCTCCTCAATACTTTCTAATAAGCAAACATGTTTTGAGGGAACTTCCGGAATTCTGACTTGATTTCAAGTACACTCTATATTCTATTTTAATCACCAATTATATTTATAAAATCAGTATTTTTTATTATTAAACCATTCTTGGTTAACTTCTGGTTTTATATAAAGGATTGTTCCCTTTTCTATTTTAAATGCTATATAGTATTTTCCTTAAAACTGTACAAAAATGTTTTAATGCTGAAATTTGTTAAACACCTTTTTTACATGTTGTCACTTATACTTGAAAAAAATTACCATGATACATTAATATTTTCCCTTAATTATTTCCATGTATATTTTAGTTCCTTTTTTAGGGACACTTTTATGATATGCCCATTTTTTATGCTTTATGACATGATTATGGTAGCCAATTATTTCCATGGGTAAACTTTAAGTTTATATATGATTGATAATGTACGATTCATTATGTGGAAAACTTATTCAGGAAAAGTTAATATGGATACACCTAGATAGTTCCCCAATGCATTGGGTATTGTTTAGTCTCATGACACTTTATGTGCGACAGTCTTGGCGGTTATCATTTGCTAGTGCTACCATGTGAGACGACCTTGGCGATTAGCCTTGGAATGTGATACCATGTGCAACGGTCTAAAAGGTTAGCCTTGAATTTTGATAAATTCACGTTTTATGTTTATTACACATTATTATTACTCCATTTTTATATGATTCCATGATTATATGTTATGAATCCATATGTTACATGCCTTTTTTATATTATCATGTCATGCCTTCTATCCCATTTGATAACAATTTTTTATTTTGTTTATTACCTTAATGGGATATTTAGCTCATCTATTTTTTCATTTGTTCCCCAAGGTTCCATATGCAAATGTTTTAGCACAATAGATGTTAAGAGTTCAATTTGAAGATTAAATAAAGAAATGTTTACATTGTTCCATGCTTTTAGTTTTATGTACCTGGTATTCAAAGACATTGGACTTCATGAACCTTGGATTGTACTTTGATGTATAATTATGTTTCAAATAATGTAATTTTATATATAAAATCCCAGGGTTACTAGATTTGGTATCAGAGGATGTTCTAGTTTTCTGGAGATTAGGAATAGAGAACATTAGTAAAGAAATTAAGGATAAGACTATGTATGAGAAAAAATACCTATATTTTGGGTAAGTGTGGAGTAAGTGGTCTACCAAGAAAATACACCTTTGTCTATATTCAAACATGTAGAGGCACCTCAAGAACAAATGTATCCAGGGTAAAATATGAAAACACCACATTGAGATAAATTTGAATGGGGACACTTGCATGATAAAGGGACTTTCTGCACTCTTGGTCTGACACTACCTGGGGATATGGTTTGTTAAATTCAAAAGGTTTCTATGAACTACAATTAAGGGGAAAAAAGATCCTATAATAATATAAATTAGAGGATTGGTCATGAATAATATAGAATGAGGCATAATAACACATATGTCAAGTAGATAAGTCTAATTTTTAAGTTGTCTCTTTAATGTCATATGTTCCCACTTATGTTATAATCATCCCTAAATTTTAATTTTATTCTAGAAAATGGCTGGTAATATGATGAATCAGGTTAAAAACCAATACAAATGAAAATGTGATGACTACCAAAATGAGATCCCCGATCAGATGGGAGCACAAGAAATACATATCATTGTTATTCCAAACCAACAATCAAAAATCATGATTGACAATTGGTACTTGGTTGAATTCCCAAAGGATTCACATAAGGGGAAGATGAAATATCACAAAAGTATATCTGATAAAGGTGATAAGGTAAATAAGACCCAATTTTTATCATGAAACAAGTGTGGAAAGAGGCACCAAGGGAAATGTCACAAAGGGACTGGGAGATGTTTTATGTTTGGAAAGATTGGGCACAAAGTAGAAAAAATCCATGAAAAAATGAATAATGTGATGAATGGAAACAATGTTCCATCTAAGGAATCTTACATAGTTCTATGTCATAAATTTTGGGAAGTTGGACATTATCCAAGATAGTGATCTTTTCAAAGTGCTGATAAACATGATGAGCATCAACAATCTCCATGATCAAGGGATCATGGAGAGTCCTACGCTGAGGTGGATAATGATTAATTAATTAAATTTAGCCACTAATTCAAATTATTTTATCTAATAATGTATTTTAATTCAGGTCCAATTAGAATATTTTTTTATGTTTTCTATGAACATTGAGTCCCCACCAGAAATGATTTTAAATCATTAGGGAAAACATATATGTGTCTTTTATATAATGTTTAAGTTTGTGGGCATGTTATTCTTGAAAAATTAGAAATCTCCCTTTGGATTAATCTTTGGGAAAATAAAAAAATTCATTTCCTAAGCCTAAAGGTAGTTGCAAATTCATGACCCAAACTATCGCATGCATGATCTGGATTTGGAAGTTGTGATCTATGCATTAAAAATCCGGAAACATTATCTCTATGAGGAGATGTGTGAGATATATACTGATCATAAGAGTATCAAATATATATTCACACAAAAAGAGCATAATATGTTCCAACGAAGATGGTTATAGCTCATCATGGATTATGACTGCTCAATCCACTACCATCTCGGTAAGGCAAACAATGTGGAAGATTCTCTAAGTTGAAAGGGTCTTGCATATTTATCAATGATGATAATTGAAAAGGATCCAATCTTATTTGATTTATAGATTATGGAAATGGAAATAATTAAGGGAGGAACATCATTAATACTTTCTCAAATGATTTCTCAACCATCCCTTATGGAGAAGATAAAGGATACTTAAAGAAAAGATGTTGAAATTCATAAAAGGGTGGAAGCTATTAAAAATGGGAAATCCTTTGAGTTCATGATTGATGAGTAAGTAGTTGTAAGATTTGGGTCATGATTATGTGTACCATATGATTTAGAGATAAAGATAGATCTTTTTAGTGATTGACATATATCATCCTTATCTAATCACCTAGGGGGCATAAAGATGTATCGACATCTCCAAGAGAACTTTTTTTGGACAATATGAAGAAGGAGATTGTTGAATATATATAAATGTGACTAGAATTTAAAAATTAAAGTCTGAAAGATATAATTATTAGGGGATTATGTAGCCAATACCCATACCAAGATGTAAGTGGGAGAACATCACCAAAGAATTTCTCACTGGACTTCCAAAGACATCTAGAAGAAATAATGCTATATGGCTCATTGTGTATCGCCTCACAAAGACAAATCAAATTATCACAATTTTAGAGGACTTCTCATTAGAAAAAATTTTACAAATATATATCCAAGAGGTGGTAGGGATGCCTGGAGTACCACTATCTATTGTATCTGATCGAGATTTGAGATGCACCTCAATGTTTTAGAAATGTCTCCTGCATGATCTAAGAACTGAATTGAACATCAGTATGGCCTATCATCCTTAAATTGATGTCTAATATAATAGAACTATTCAAAAACTATAAGATTTTTTCAGAGTGTGTTCTATGGACTTCAAATGAGGATGAGACCAACATCTTCCATTGGTTGAATTCTCTTAAAATAATAGTTTCCACTCGAGCATCTAAATAGAACCATACAAATCCCTTTATGGTAAAAGGTGTAGAACACTGGTGTTTTGGGATGAATTCAGTGATAAAAAGCTTCTAGGACTTAAAATGGTCGAATAAATGGTGGAGAAGGTGAAAACCATTTAGTCGCACATCAAGGAATCCCAAATTCGACAAAAGAGTTATGCAGACAATTGTCGATGAGACCTTGAGTTCAATGTTAGAGACCTGGTATTTCTCCACATATCTCCGTGGAAGAAGGTCGTGAGATTTGGGAAGTGTTGAAAGTTAATTACTAGGTACATCATCCCCTTATAGATCATTGATCAAGTCAAATCTATAGCCCATCAACTAGAAATTTCACCTACAATGTCAAAAAAACATAATGTCTTCCTTATATCACTCTTAAGGATCTATATACCAGACCCTTCAGATGTATTCTCTTCAGAGGTGGAATAGTTGGAGAATGATCTTTTTTAAGAGAAGAAAACAGTGAAGATCTTGGTTCATAGATATAAAGCTCTACATAACAAGACTAATCACCTGGTCAAAGTATTATGGAAGAACCATAAGTACAAAGAGGCAACATGGGAACTTGAAGAGGTAATGAAGGAAAAGTATCTAAACCTGTTTATTTCTAAGAATGTAAAATTAAATTTTGAGGGTGAAATTCTATAATGGGGGAATAATGTAACCACCCAATGTTTTATCAATGGAAATTACCTTCTTATAATTATGTTGTATAATCACCTGAAATCACACCACAATGAACTATTATGTACAATGTGACCATTAAATATAATATTGTCACTTTTATGATTTAAATTTCTAAAATTTGACATACACGGTTTCATTCAGATAGATTTTTGGGGACTGAGAGAACAAATATAATTTATTTGGTGAAAAGTAACCTACCCTTATGAATAGTCATATGACCCTTTTGAATAGTAAATTTTACAAAAGAATAGTAACCTCACCCTTGAATTTATAAATAAAATTTAGGCATCTTATTAGTGATAATATGAACATAGTTAAAGAATTGGTATTTTTTTATGTCATAAATAAAAAACTAAAATTAATTATTTAATTTAAAATAAAATGTAGTTTTCTAAAACGTGTTCATACATTACCACTTTTATGTCTTGTGGTTTTAAGAAAATTTCATAATACATTATGTAATTTTTGAAGGCATTATAAAATCAGTTATAGTTTTAAAATTTGAATTTTTCATGTAAATTAAGATTTTAATTAAAAATTAAATTAATTATATTTAGAAAAATATTTTTGAAAAATGTAGGTTTTTTTGGATTCTGCGAGTCAAAAAATTGTTAGTGATATTTTTTTGGGATTTTTCTGAAATACTTGAAATTTTGATGAATAGTGAGATACGGTAATTTACCATATATATATGAATTATAAGATAAATGGAATATTCCTAGCATCATTCATGATGTAAGAAACCCTAGTTAGAATTAACATGTACTTATTACTATTTTTGGTCCTGAAGGAAATTAATAAACTATGGAATTAAATTTTATGAAAACCATTCTCTCCTCCACTATAAATACCACCCCTCTTAACCTCTTGTCTTCACTCCTATAAATCCTTGTGCCTTCCCTAAATTCTTCCCACATCTCTCCCAAAGTTCCTCCCCCAAGACCAATATCCCTTAGTCTCTTTAAAAGTCCAAATCCTCTCCCTTTAAGAGTCTCTCAAGGAATATTGATTCAATAGGTAAATTCCTCTTTCCATTTACTTTATTTTCTTTTCATATTCCTTTGTTCTCTTTTCTTTCCTAAACTATCTTCATCCAAATGGTATGACAACTCCAAAACCATATATATACTGGAATGTTTTTATTATAATGGGATGATTCATTATCATATCTACTTTCCCCTTATTTTATACGAACGAAATGAAAACATTATCCGAGATGTGTTAATTTATCAAATTCAAGGATGATGTATTATCAATTTATATTACCATCTTAAATTGTGGTCATAAAACCATTATTTTGTTGAACCATACTATTAGATATTTATTTTATATAATGTGATGTCTGAGAATCCTTTTTATCACATTATGTAAAATAATAATACTAAGCAAGTTAATTATGAGAGAAATCACGAAATTAAATCAAGCGTTTATCATTAATGTTTAAAATAAGTATTCAACTTTACTCCAAGTAAATGAATTAAATATGCAGCCACATAACCTTCTAGATGTTCAATAATAAAATATAACTCCAATTATGTATATCCATCCCCATTTTACATGATTCTTTGTTCAAGAAAATATGTAAACCAATCATAAAACCCTAGAAAACAAACGAACCCAAACAATGAAATGTCACCACTTAACCAACCAAAAAGGTCATGAATGAACTTAAAAATGTTATAATAAATCTTTAAAATATATAATATGTTATTTAATTATTAATTAATGAAGATAATTTTAATATTTAGTCCATTAATATCAAGTGTAGAACCCCCCACACTTAAAGGAAGGGATCCTCTCTATTTCACTATTATTGAAGAATGTCCTCTATGTTATCCCCTTTTATGTGTCATACCTAATGATGGGGTATAATTTATGACCTCCCAATACTTCCCTCATGATTTATATGTGATTATAAACCCCTTTATCTCTCACTAATCCCTCTTAAGTAAACGTGATACCTTGCCGATAATCAGTAAGAGATTCCACCCAAACCACCTTTGTTCCTTTAGATTTCCTTATCTTTATTTTAAAAAAATGAGGCTATATTAACTTTATATGTGAATATTTTAAAATCTTTTTTTTGTACCAAATTAATTTATTAATTCCCTTTCATCATTATCTTTCGGGGATATATATAGTTTTATGTGATTCCCTCCTCAATACTTCCTGATAAGAAAACCTATTTTGACGGAACTTCCAAAATTATTACCCGATTTCAAGTGAACAATATCTTAAGTTTTAGGGCACCATTGTCTTTATAAAATCGATATTTTTTTATTATCAAAACCTTCTTGGTTCACTTCTAGTATTATATAAAGTATTTTTCCCCTTTTCTATTTTAAAGGCTCTATAGTGTTTTCCTTAAAATCGCACAGAAATGTATTAATGCTAAAATTTCTTAAATACTTTTTTACAAATTTTCACTTCTACATGACATGAAATAACATGATACATGCCTATTTTCACTTATTAATTCCAATGTAAATTTTAGTTCCTTTCCTTTATGGAATCTTTTATGATAAACCGATTTGTTATTCTTTATGACATGATTATTGTACCCAATTCTTTCTATGGGTAACACTTATGTTTATATATGATTGATTATTAATGTTTATTTATGTGGAAAATATATTCATGAAAAGTTAAGATTTATGTTACTAGATAGTGCTCTAA
Organism: Viscum album; assembly: GCA_963277665.1. NCBI lineage: Eukaryota > Viridiplantae > Streptophyta > Magnoliopsida > Santalales > Viscaceae > Viscum > Viscum album. Next base: position 1,143,972,280 of record OY728121.1, on the reverse strand, counting down.
TGCATTGGGTAAAGTTGAGTCTCATGATATGTTATGTGTGACTATCTTAGCAGTTAGCATTGGCTTGTTCTACCATGTGCGACAATCTTGGTGGTTATCCTTAGCTTGTGCTACCATGTGTCACAGTCTTGGAGGTTATTATTGACTCATGATAAATTCATTTTTTATATTCTGTCACATTATTATGACTCCTTGTTTATATTATTCCATTTTTATATGTTATGATTCCATATGTTACATTCGTTTTTATATCATCATGTAATTCCTTCTATCCAATGTGCTAATGATTTGTTATTATGTTTATTCCCTAACTAGGATATTTATCTCATCCATTTGTTCATGTGTTCCCCAGGGTACCCTATGCATATGTTTGGGCACAATTGAGGTTAGGATCTCAATTTGATTATTAAATAATGGAATGTAATATTTAGTTCCATGTTTTTAGTTTTATGTACTTGGTCTTCAAAGACACTAGACTTGAGGACCCTTGGCTTGATCTATGAGGTATAATTATTCTTAAAATCATGTAATGTTATATGTATAAACCTAGTGTAGCTATATCTTATAACGATTTTATGGGTAGACCCTATCTCAATCTGTACATGGAGGTCCCCTCAACATATCACCAATACCTCAAGTACTCCCTTAATGGTCGAGTGGGTGTTCTCTAAGGAGATGTGTCTCCATTTTTTTTTTCTTTAGTAGCCCTCTAATTAGATTCCTGAATTCTCACAATCCACTAGTTTTGATCCATGACCCCAGACCTAGGACACTACTTTGTAATTTCTAGAAGATGTGAAAAGTGTGTTTCAAGGAATAAGGAACACTGTAAGATTACTTCATACTCCTACATGAATCAATATTAGTTGATTGCCTACCTTATTACCCCTATAAGTTATCAGTATGTTCTCCCCATGTCAAAAGAAATATGACATACATGTTTTTTCTGCAAGGCCGGGGTGAATAGACTCAAGCCAATGCACCACTACTGATTTGATATTATCCAGAATTTCCCCTTGGGTCAAAGGACTTATGCGATCAGATAGAAATATTTTGTCACCATGGTATCAGAATTGTGGGAGCCCTCCAATGAATATTCCACCACCGCTCAGGCCACCACTGACATTTCATCAGGATCATCCATCTCATAAGAATGGCCCCATTCCTATGATCCTCTCACAATGGATAATGAAGAGGATTTGGACGATGCCTCTACTACATTTGAATAAGGCGTCTCTACCATTATTGATGAGTTGGTACATGTGATCCTCGGTACCATGACCGATCCGAGATTGACACTGATCAACACGACCATGTCCATAGAAGAAAAATAGAAGTATGTGGATTTCCTAAAGTAGCATGAAGATGTGTTTTCCTGGAGCTATGCCTAAATTCTAGGAGTGGATCCTCAGGTCACAGTCCACTGCCTTGGTCTCCCAATAAATCATCATGGTTTTAAATATCCCCCTGAAATATGCACCCTTCTCATAGTGCTATGTTTGAGGCCAAGTTTGATAAGATCATCAAATCCAACTTCATCAAGGAATTATAGTACCCATGATGGTAAAATAACATTGTGCCCGTCAGAAAGAAGAACAAGCAGATCAAAGTTTGGATCAACTTTCATGATCTCAACCATCATGGTATAAATGATGATTTTTCCATCCTACGATAGAGCTGTTGATCGATGTAAAAACTGAATTCCAAGATCTATACTTCAGGGTTTTTGTTCTAGATATAATCAAATATGAATGGACCCTAATGATGAAGACTCTACCACTATCTGAGCACCATAAGGTGTATTTTATTATCTGGTGGTTCCTTTCGGTCTGCAGAATGTGAGTCCCACCTATCAGTCTTCCATGCACCACATATTCAAGCTGATCCTTAGGACATTGGTGGAATTCTACATAGATGATTTAGTGGTCAAATCCTACTAGTCTCAGGACCATCTTAGAGATCTTAAGAAAGTTTTAAACTTCCTCTGCTCCTGCCATATGAAGAGGAACCCCTTAAAGTGTTCCTTTAGGGTTACCTCTAGAAATTTTCTCAGGTTCATCATCAAATATAGAGGCATCAAGATTGGTCTAGAGAAGATTAAGGAAATCAACCATATTCCTCCTCCAAGGAACCTTCCAGAGCTCAGATGTTTTCAAGTCCACTTAGCCTACATATGCCGATTCATTGCTAATTTAGATGGAATGTGTAAACCTTTTTCCTATATCATGAAGAAAGGTGACAATTACTAGTGGGTTGAAGAGTGTGGGGACACTTTTTAGGAGATAAATTAGTACCTACTACATCCTCCAGTTCTAATGCCACCGATTTTTGAAAAGTTGATGGTCCATTATGTGACCAGCCTAGAATGATCCCTCCACACTCTTTTCAACGAGAAGAACAATAAGGGAAAATATAATAGTGTATACTATCTCAGCTATATGATACTAGATATAGAGACCAGGTATTCCTCTATAGGGAAGATATTCCATGCACTAATATTAGCAGTCGATAATTTTCCACATTACTTGGATCACTAAGAGAAAAAACTAGTATCTCGTGTGAATCTACTGAAGTACATTCTAAACCACCCCATGTTCATAGGTTGTCTAGCTCGGTGGGAAGTGACCCATGAATAGTTTGGCATCAATTTTGTCTCCCAAAAAGCTATTACGAGACATGCACTGGTATACATCTTTTCCACATATCCATCCCCTATAGATCTATCAGTAGATCATGATTTCCCAAAAGAGTAAATCATATCGGTGGATCATGTTGTGCCGTGTTGGAAAATAAACATCATAGATGCCTCATGAAGTCGAATCCAAAGAAGGATCAATGATCCCAACCACAATAGGGTTGGTATGGGTATCGTATTTACCAAACCTATATATGTTTTTTTTTCTATTTATTCATATTGTTAAAATATTGAACCAAAAACGCAGCAGAGTATTAAGCTCTCATCACTAGCCTCGAACTAGCCCTCAACATCGATTTTTACCACCTACTTGTGATGGGGGACTCTGATATGGTCCTAAAATACCTCAATAGTTTCTATATTGTGAGGAATCTAGAACTCTTACCCCATTTAGACCACACTGTCCAGCTGATGGACCATTTCCCTTCTCCGCCTAAAGATACTCATGTCCCTTGGCCACAAAACAGTCGATCTGATGGCTTTCCCATCATTGTTGCATCTCCTGCAGAGCCTAACCAAGATAATTTTATTATCCATGTGGTGCATCGAAGATTAATTACTCCCTTAAACTTAGATGATGTAGATTTCCATCAAGTAAGTCATGTCACCATTGTTGCATCCAGATCAGGGCGCTGAGCTCCCCCTTTTCAACAGTGAAGACCAATAATTTGAAAACACCCTTTTTAGAGTATCTCAAACTTGGTAATCTCAAGAAATACAAAAAAAAACATGATCAATTCCATTGAAATGAATTGTAGATAACCTTCTTGAGTGGTTCCAGTCTTGAGAAGATCCAATCCAAATGTGGTTTTGATGGGATTCTCTTATATTACATTCAATGAAATGAGATTCCCTAGTTTATGCATTCAGTTCATGCCAGTTCCTATGGATCACATCAGGCCGGGATGAAAATATCTCATCAGATTTGATGGTTGGGCTACTTCTTTCCCACCATGTTCCAAGACTATACTGAGTTCTTGAGAAGGATCCATGCATGCCAGGTCAATGCTAATTTTGTTCATAGGCCACCAGAGCCCCTTCATACAAATAAGTACTCTTAGACCTTTGCAGTGTGGGGACTCAACATCGTGGGTCCATATCCACCGGTGATAGCTCTACAGTACAGGTTCATCCAGACCTCTACATATTTTTTTTCCACGTGGGAAGAGTCAATTATTCTCAAAGAAGTTAAGGCTCATTATATCATTGAATTTTGGTGCTCCAATATCATACACATATTTGGAGTCCCTCATGTCGTCCTTATCGACAACGACACCAACTTATGGGTATCTGAGTTGAAGAAATTTTAAGCCAAATAAAATATATGTTATAATCATACCTCTCTCTATCATGTGCAAGCTAATGGGATGATTGGGGCATTTAACAAAACCCTCCCTAACATTTTTAGATGATTTTTGGTCAGAACAAGAAGAGTTGGCTGAAAAATCTCCCCAATACACTGTGGGATTATTGGAAAATGACTCATAATACCACCCTAGTGACTTCATATTCCATGGTGTAAAGAAAATATGTAACACCCCAAGCATCCATGGTATGCTTCTCTTCGAATAATACAGTAGCCTGTGTTGTACGCAACTTCGAGTTCTAACACACCAAAACCAATCAAACTAGCCATTATGAATAGTAATACCCAATTTTTGAAATTTAATAGAGATTATCTTTTAAAATGGACTTCATTTTTTGATTCAAAATATCGAAATTATCTTAGGGTGAATTTTTGGTATTTTTCTGAAAACTTTCAATTTTTGATGAATGGTGAAAAACACTGAGTTATAGTTTAAAACCGAATTTTTATTTAAATAATTATTTATTTTATTTAAATTTATTTTTGGTCAAAATAGATACTTAATACCTATTTAAGTTCATTTTAATTCATTGGAGTCTGTTTATAATAATTTTAGATATATAAAAATTTTATTGAACTTTTCACCATCTTTTACCCATCTCCTAGGAAAATTTGCAAATTCACATAAAACTTAATTTTACTGCTTCTGTGAGTGGAATTTAAAAAATCCAAGAGACATGGTTAATATCAAGGAGTAAAATGTGGTTCAATAAGATAAAAATAATTTTTGGTGAATAGTAACTTTTTACTTTTATTTACCACAGTTAAAAGTAAATATGGAAATTAAGGGTAAAAATGATATTATTACTACCCTAACACATGCCCTAATTCTATTGTCTTAGTATAATTCGACCAAAAACAACCTTAGGAATAAAATATGAACCTATTTGGTCTACATGGATTAGATTAGGACATTTATTATTATTTAATTCGAAGAAGAGTTAAAAGAGTTAAAATCAATGTTTAATAAATAAACCATTTTTAATATAGGGTTATACATAAGATAAATTATATTATAAATATTCATTAAAAAGATAAAAATAGTTCCTACATAATGGAATTTTATTTATAATTTTTATACATTAAATAATGTAATTTATTCATGACAAAATATTGATGCAGTAATTACCTAATTAATGAAATATTAAAATAATTGATATTATAAATATCCAAATAAATGTAATTTGAGACTTATTATGAATTACACTAATTTTCTAGGTTAATATGACATGTTTGGATTTCTTAAATGTATTTTTATTGAATTAATAATGTTTCTATATCTTTAACAAAAATCAATTATTAAATAGTGTCAAAATTGATCTAAAGGAGTATTTAAAACAAATATTATATTACTAATTGATATTATATTCCTAAAAATATATGGTTCGTCAATAGTACTGATACAATGATATGTGTATCATTAATAAACCAATTTTTGTTCTCTTGGATGTGTATAGTATGTTTATTAGCCATATAATATAAAAATACAACGAGACATGGTAAATGTTAAACTATTTAACTAAGAGTTAAATACAGATGATAAGGTTAATTTAGTGACCCAAACCTGTAAAAAAATCTATTGGTTGATATTATTTCGACCCATCCCCACCTTATCCTTGAAATAAGTCACTTTGGAGCCATTATAATCTGAATAAGAATTTATTATAAAATAATATTTTAAGTTTTTCCTAAGGTGCCCCTCACCCATCTTATAAAAGGGCACTCCCCTTCCCTCTAATTCAGACCTTCAAAGCCTTTTGTATAACTCCCCGACCCCAGTTACCTAGATTCGGTTCATTATTATGTAACATTGGCATGATCACAAAAGATCAAGTCTCGAATGATCGATTAGTTTAGTAGCCTTGGAAACACTAGATACATTCATAAGTCTTACAATACATAATAAAGTGAAAAACTACAATAAAATAGTCTCCATAGTCCACAACCATATCCTCTTTAGACTATCCCTGTAGGTCATTCATAAAATATTTCTTCACATCCTGGGAAAAATAAAAATAGAAAGGGGTGATCTCAGATGCTCAGTAAGGATAACAATATAGCAGAAACTTTCATAAATAAACATAAACATTTAAGGCAATTTTTAACTAAAACAAAAGCATTTTAAACTTGAACTTTAGCATAATATGGAAAAAGTAAAATGAGATAATTATGTTTACTTACTCACATGGATATTCTACTAGTCAATTAATTACATGCAATATCTATAACCACATTCATAATGATGGAATGCATAATGCCAGACTATCATAACCACTTAGCCAAGGCCTCATGCCAAGACTACATATAAGATTTTGTCAAGGCCTCGTGCCAAGACACTAGTTTGTCTCATGAGACCTACCGATGCATCGAGGAGCTATAGCGGGCTCCACCTGTCACTTATTAAGTCTAATGCATTTCTCATATGAACAGGTTTAAACATATCATAAACCATAACATAATCGTATCACATAAAACATGCATAAAGGAAACATAACATTTCCACATTTCAATCACAAGATATCAATACAACACATTGATATAACAGAAATATTATCAATACCATTTTAAATATCAAAATTAAAGAAATTTAAAACATGGTATATATTTTTTATTTTTAAAAAGTTATGGCTTGTAGAGGAAGTCGAAACTCAAATAATGGTCATGGCGGCGGAGAAGTCGTTGTCGCCGCAAAAGTACGACAAAAAAACATTCCTTTTTGTCTTTTAGTAAACCGCTTCGTATATAAATATTCCTTTTGAATAAACGTAAAAGTCAAAGAGGTTTATACACTGTATAAAATAAAGTTGTGTATAAAACGAAATATGCCTCAATGAAAGGATATTGAGACGAAGTCCCTTACAAAGATCATCTTGTAAATAAAATAGATATCTCATGTGTATTCAATATAAGATCAAAGAATGAAAGTATAAATACATGATAATATATAAAAATTATTTTCTCACATAATCAAATAACAACATAAATAAGAAAGATAAGTTTAACCCAAAGAATGAGAATTGGGTTAAGAAGTTCCCTTACCTCATGTCCGACTTGACTCGATTGTTATTTAATCTCATGAATAATAAACTAGAGTTAATTTATACTTTCTTAAGAACCTTTTTGAAGTTCATTATTCCTTTTATATCACTTATTACCATGTTATGATCATTATGTAATTATTTAAGTTAATAACGGTCGGTTTGTCGATCTTTGGTACTTGAGTCAAAAATAAACTTCTTATAATTACATGTTGTTCATGTGGTAAAATATCCATTTTATCCAAAATTATATTCATTATGTAGATATAATATATATCATATATATCCAGTATATATATGTATTTATAATATTATATAACATTTAGAGGTAAGAAATGAAATGCACTGTTCATGGAGACGGTAAGCCGTACGTACACATGAACGCTACTTTCATTTCTATTTCGTATTTAATGGAATGAAATAATAGTGATATAAAGGTATATAATGACTCCAGTATAATATCATATATAATATCATTTACTCCATCCTTTATACATCCCACATGTGGCACTAACGATTCAAATCACTTTGAGGGGCGGTAGTCCGCACTTCCTAAAATGAAATTATCGCGTTTACCCATAATGGAAGTCATAAAGGTATGCCATAAATGAAAAATACTAAAATATAAGGAAAAAATAAACATAACATATATCATATATAAAAATAGTGTCATCATAATGGCCACCACTAGAGGTGTTAAAAGAATATTGAACAATCATCGTTTTGTGAGGCAGTAATTCGCCACCCACAGAAATAGTATGTTCTCTAACCATTAGATGGAGGTGTGTGTAAGTTTAAATCAAATAATTCTAATAAAAAAATCCTATTATATTGAAGATACTTGTGTTGTTACAAAATAAAGTAATCAAAAGAGTTTATGGGGTTGGAGAAGCAAAATAAAACAAAACATCATAAGAGAAGATATTACCTTTAAATCGGGTAACTCCCCTCGGTTTGATCCAAAATGGTTTCTTGAAGAGATTTCTGCCTAAGGTAAGGCTTCTAGGATTAAGGGAGGAATGTTAAGAGAATATATGGGAAGAGTTTGGGCGAGCCAAATTGCTTTTATGGTGTGAGTAAGGTGGTAGAGGTGGGGGCCTTTTATAAGAGAAGAGGAGGGACACTCTTGGAAAGTCATGAAATGTTACATTATTATGAAGTGATTTTTGGATTTAAAAGGTCCCAAAATTATATATTTCGAGGATAAGGTGATAATGGTTATAAATATTCTCATCCAATAGGTTTTTGACAAGTGTAAGTCTTATATTTTACATTATATTTTCATTTTATTTAAATCGATAATTAATGAGGTAATCGCTGCATCATCATAGTGTCCTAAAAATTTAATTTATTTAATGTATAAAAATTCTAAAAAAATTACCATGATGTAGGAAATATTTTTAGATTTCTATTGAATATTTATAGTCGAAACATTAACTTATATAACCCCATGTAATAATTGTTTTAGTAAAACAACACATGTTTGTTACAATTTTATTTTTTACTTTAAAAAAAGTTATCAATGTCATTTGCTTACCCAGGTGGCTCCATGGGGTCCCCAAGCTGACCCATGGATTGTATTTTTCGGCCATGACTAATAAAATAAGTTTAGGAAATGTGTAATGGTAATTTAATATCATTATAACATTATATTTACCGTAAATTACACTAATTACCTATAATTGCGATTAATAAAACGTAAAAGCTACTATTCACCAAAAATTATTTCAATCCCATTGAACCAAATTTTAATTCCTAATTACAATTATTTATGTTGGATTTTTGAAATTCAAATAACAGAGGTGGTAAAATTTCAATAAAAATGAAAAATCAGTTTTTAACTACCACTTGGTGGTTTCACTATTCAACAAAAATTGATGTTTTTCAAAAAAATACCAAATATTCACCCTAAGCTGTAATTGATATTATAAATTACAAATGATGTATATTTTACAAAATTCGAAACATATAAGTTTCATTAATTAATTTTATAATTAATTCCCACTGTCAAAACAAATAGCGTGTTTTTAAGACACAATATCAATCAAAAGATTGACAATTGTTTATGTCCAATTTCAAAGTGAAATTAATTCTAATGAACACCATTGGATAAAATGGTAAAAGTATATTATAATTATACTTTAAAACCACCCAATATTATAATTTATCACTAAAATTTATTCTGATAAAAAATGTTGTTTTTAAGTATTTTTCACTATTCATCAAAAATTGGAAGTTCTCAGAAAAATACAAAAAATTCAACATAGGCTAATTTCGATATTCCAAATCCAAAAATGAAGTCCATTCATAAATATAAAACTTATATAATTTCATAAAGTGAGTATTACTATTCATAACGACTACTTTGATTGGTCGCGATGTGTTAGGATCTCGAACTTGTGTACAATACAAGCTATTGCATTATTGAAAGAGAAGCGTATCGTGGAAGATTGGGGTGTTAAATTCTCCCCTCCTTAAATAAATTGCGTCTTCGGAATTTGAAAATGTTCTTCTAAAATAAAAGGATCAAAGTAGAAAATACCTTTGTGGAAAACCCATATTGGAAATAGGGTTAATAAAAATATAACTTTAAAAGAAAGATAGAGAAGTTCAAAGGTCACCTGAGATAGCCCATACTAGGATTATATGAAAATATGGGTATGGAGGAGAATCAAACCATCAAGTTCTGATGGAGAGTTATAGAAAATAAGATTAGGAGAAAGTTAACTACAAGAAAATAACAAAGTTGTGATTGGTTAAACAATCATTGATTCCACACTAGGAAAAGTTAACCGACAACGTTTTTGTTTTAAGTTACCTTTCATAAATTTGAGGAATTTGTTTAGGAGATTTACTAAGAAGGTAAGGAAATATACATACTTGTCATGTGGAATTTCATTCTTTAATAAATTTTTACCACAAACCCATCTTTCACTCAAAAAGATAATAGAACTAAAAAATATTATATTTATCATAATCGTACAATGTTCCAAATATTAAAACATACCATTTAGATTAGGAAAAATATTTTTTAATAACTAGGGACTTCCTGTAGGCTAGTGGTAGGTAATAAAGTCATGTCACACTATGGTTGTGGGTTTGATTCCTACATCTCTGTCCGACACGACGAGTTATCCCCCGCCCTGCAGGTTGTCCTTTTCCTAAAATTGTTGTATTATAATATTCCAAAAATAATCATCAGAAATTTTTTAACCTTAAACAATACTATCCAAAGTTCAACTTAATCCATTCCAACCTTTATAGTTATCCAAAATACCTCTATCCAGACTTCCTCTAAAAGGTCTCTAAATTCCAAAATCAATTGTAACGTCAGATTCCCCAAACAAAGTAAAGTTTCTCTTATTGTCACATACTAATAATATCATTACCTTCATCATATTAAAACCATAATGAAAAAAAAGTACTTTAGTACAATAATTATATATATTACATTATTCTTATAACCATAATATGGTTCTTGAGTCCAAAAACACAAAATACAATTATTAAACTTCATCTGTAGTAACAGCATAAGCTTCGCCTTAATCCCTTGGCCTTTTTTGAGGTAAGTTTCTATGAAGTTTAGGATATTCATTTCCATAATGCCCCATTTCCCTACAATTAAAACATTCAACATTGTTAGCCTCTTTCTTTCCCTTAAAATCACGAGCCTGGTGACCTTTTCCTGCACATTTATAACAAACTCCCATTCCTTTTAGGCAAGTACTGGGGTGATTCTTCCCACAATTATCACATAATGGAAAATCCTTCTTTCCATTTTTCTCTTTATCTGTCTCTTGTTCCACCATTCTCTTCTTCTCTTGCTTTACTTTATTGTCATAAGATTTAGAGAATTCCATTTCTATCTTGATAGCACACGAGACTATATCTTCATACACTGAGAAAGATTGTGATACTAATTCTCAACAGAGAAACGGTTTTAACCGATCAAAGAAATGATCAATATTACTTCTTGGGTTACATATATAATCTGCAGCATGGCTCGCTAACCCTATAAAGTTAGACTCATACTTTGCAACATTCTCATCCTCATTTTGCCTCAGACTCAGAAATTGTCTTCCTATATCGTCTCGATGGTCATGAGGAAAGTATTTTTCTAAGAAAACTTATTTAAACTCCCTCCATTCCATACTTGATACTTCTTCATCTTCCTTTGTGTTTTGAATCAGCGACCACCATTGATCGGCATCTCTAGTGAGGAGGTAAATTGCCATGAAACCTTTCTCCCTTTCGCTACTCACCAAGGCGTGGAATATTTTCTCTACGGATTTTATCCATTTCTCAGCTACTAATGTATTTGTAAACCCATTGAATGTTAGTGGTTGTTGCCTCATGAAGTGGTATAACATTGATCCTCCATGTTGCGAATCAGGGTGATCTATACGTGTAAGGTTATTATTCATAATCTGAGTGAGTTGTCCCAGTATGGTGATAAGATGATCAGCACCAGTTGTATTACCAGCTCCATTATAATTATCTTGAGTAGGATGGAAATCCCTACATGGAGTGCGTGCATTGATATGGTTTCCATTCCTTCCACTAGGCGCCATTTCTAAACAATGTCATAATCTAGATTAGTTTATGAATTGAAATACATAATTCCATACTTGTAAGACACTTAACATAAATTGAACAGTTTATGGATATAATCCATAATCTTAAAAATGTTTTCTTTGAGGAATTATATACTCATAAACCATTTATAATGGGCTATAAAGAAATCGTGAATTATCCTAAGCATATCCCCCGGGAGTGTTGTAACCAAGAGTGCAACAAGGCCCGTTATCATGCACCAGTTCTCGTTCGAGTCTAGATCAATGCGGTGTTTTTTGGTTTTACCCCTAGGTACATCTATACTAGAGCCACATCTACCTGCTCATATCCAGACATGGATATATTGCTCGAAAAACTCACAAAATCTCAACAATACCAAAATTCTAGGAAGTTCTTCTATACAAATCCTCAAAGTCTATCATAGGTCTATGTTCTCGAATCAGTTTTTATCTAAATCTAGCTTCCAAGGTTAGTACGGAACTACCTTTGAAACCAACTGTAATGCCCTGACCCCAGTTACCCAGAGTCGGTGCATTATTACGTAACACTGGCATGATCACAAAAGATCATGTCTCGATAGACCGATTAGTTTAGTAGCTTTGGAAACACTAGATACATTTATAAGTATTACATTACATCATAAAGTAAAAAACAATAATAAAATAGTCTCCATAGTCCACACCCATATCCCCTGTAGACTATCCCTGTAGGTCAGTCATAAAATATTTTTCACATCCTGGGAAAAATAAAACATAGAAAGGGGTGAGCTCAGATGCTCAGTAAGGATAACAATATAGCAGAAACATTTATAAATAAACATAAACATTTAAGGTAATGTGTAACTGAAACAAAAGCCTTTTAAACTTGAACTTTAGAAAAATATGGAAAAATTAAAATGAGATAATTCCATTTACTTAATCACATAGATATTCTACTAGTTTAATAATCACATGCAATATCAATAACCACTTTCGTAATGATGGAATGCATAATGCCAGACTATCATAACCACGTAGCAAAGGCCTCATGCCAAGACTACAAATAATATTTTGTCCAGGCTTCATGCCAAGACACTAGTTTGTCTCATGAGAAACACCAATGCATCGAGGAACTATAGAAGGCTCCACCCGTCACTTATTAATACCAATGCATTCCTCATATAAATAGGTTTAAACATATCATAAACCATAACATAATCGTATCACATAAAACATGCATAAAAGAAACATAAAATTTCAACATTTCAATCAAAATATATCAATAAAACACATTGATATAACACAAACATTATCAAAACCGTTTTCAATATCAAAATATACAAAATTTAAAACTTGGTATATATTTTTCATTTAAAAAATGTTATGGATTGTAGAGGAAGCTGAAACTCAAATAATGGTCACGTCGTTGGAGAAGTCGTTGTCGCCACATACGTACGACAAAGAAAACATTCCTTTTTTTTCATTTAGTAAAATGATTTGTATAAAAAGAATCCTTTTGAATAAATGTAAAAGTTACAGGGGTTTATAAACAGTATAAAATAAAGTTGTGTATAAAACAAAATATGCCTCAATGAAAATAGATTGAGACGAAGTCCCTTAAAAAGATCATCTTGTAAATAAAATAGATTGATCATGTGTATTCACTATAAGATCACATAATGAAATTATAATTACATGATAAGATATAAAAATTAATTTCTCACATAATCAAAGAACAACATAAATAAGAAAGTTAAGTTCAACCCAAAGAATGAGAATTGGGTTAAGAAGTTCCCTTACCTCGTGTCCGACTTGAATCGATCGTCCTTTAATGTCTTGAATAATAAAATAGAGATAATTTATACTTGATTAAGAACCTTTTTCAAGTTCATTATTCCTTTTATATCACATATTACCATGTTACAAACGTTATGTAATTATTTAAGTTAATAATGGTCATTTTGTCGATCTTTGGTACTTGAGTCAAAAATAAACTTCTTATAATTAAAATTTGTTCATGTGGTAAAATATCCATTATATCCAGAATTATATTCATGATGTAGATATCATATATATCATATATATCCAGTATATATATGTATTTATAATATTACATAACATTTAGAGGTAAGAAATGAAATGCACCGTTCATGGAGACGGTAAGCCGTACGTACGCATGAACGCTACTTTCATTTATATTTAGTATTTAATGGAATGAAATCAAAATGATATGAAGGTATATTATGATTCCAGTAAAATATAATATATAATATCATTTAATCAATCCTTTATACATACCACATAAGGCATTAACAATTCAAATCACTTTGAGGGGGCGGTAGTCCGCACTTTCTAAAATGAAATTATCACGTTTACCCATAATGGAAGTCATAAAGGTATGCCATAAATGAAAAATACAGAATCATAAGGAAAACATAAAAATAAAATATATCATATATAAAAATATTTACATCTTAATGGCCACCACGAGAGGTGTTAAAATAAGATTGAACAATCATCGTTTCGTGAGGCAGTAATTCACCACCCACAGAAACAGTATGTTCTTTAACCATTAGACGAAGGTGTGTGTAAGTGTAAATCAAATAATTATCATAAAGAATATCCTAGTATATTGAATATACAGGTTTTGTTACAAAATAAATGAATAAAAAGAGTTTAGAGGGCTGGATAAGCAAAATAAAACAAAACAAAATAAGAGAAGACAGTACCTTTAAATCGGGTAACTCCCTTCGGTATGAACCAAAATTGTTTCTTGAAGAGATTTCTGCCTAAGGTAAGTCTTCTAGGATGAAGGTAGGAATGTTGAGAGATTATTTGGGCAGGGTTTGGCCAAGGAAAATGGCTTTTATGGTGTGATTAAGGTGAAAAACGTGGGGGCCTTTTATAAGAGGAGAGGAGGGGAACTCTTGGAAAGTCATGATATGTTACATTATTATGAAGTGCTTTTCGGATTTCAAAGATTCCAAAATTATATATTTAGAGTCTATGTTGATAATAGTTCTAAATATACTCATACAATAAGTTTTTGACAAGTTTATGTCTTATATGTTACATTATCTTTTCATTTTATTTAAATCATTAATTAATGAGGTAATCGCTGCATCATCATGGTGCCATAAAAATTTATTTTATTTAATATCTAAAAATTATAAAAAAAATTACCATGATGTAGGAAATCTTTTTATATTTCCAATAAATATTTATATTCGAAATGTTAACTTATATAACCCCATGTAATAATTGTTTTAGTAAAACAACACATGTTTGTGACAATTTTATTTTTACTTTAAATAAAAAGTTATTAATTTCATTTTCATACCCAAGTGGCTCCATGGGGTCCCCAAGTTGACCCATGGATTTTCTTGGTCGGAAATGAATCATCCAATAAGTGTAGTACAAGTGTAATGTTAATTTCATATCATTATAACATTATATCTACCTTAAATTTCACTAATTATCTATAATCACGATTAATAAAACATAAAAGTTACTATTCACCAAAAATTATTTTAATCACGTTGAACCAAATTTTACTTCCTAGTGACAATGATGTATGTAGGATTTTGGAAATTCAAATCACAGAGGTGGAAAAATTTCATTTAAACAAAAAATAAGTTTTTAACTACCACTTAGTGGTTTCACTATTCATCAAAAATTGATGTTTTTTAGAAAAATACCAAAAATTCACCCTAAGAGATAATTGATATTCCGAATTCAAAAATGATGTATATTTTACAAAATTACAAACATATAAGTTGAATTAATTAATTTTATAATTAATTCCCGCTGTCAAAACAAATAGCGTGTTTTTAAGAAACAATATCAATCAAAAGATTGACAATTATTTATGTCCAATTTCGAAGTGAAATTAATTTTATTGACCAACATTGGATAAAATGTTAAAAGTATATTCTAATTATACTCTAAAACCACTCAATAGTATAAGTTATCACTATAAATTATTCTGATTAAAAATGTTGTTTCTAATTATTTTTCACTATTCATCGAAAATCGGAATTTCTCGGAAAAATACCAAAAATTCAACCTAGGCTAATTTCGATATTCCAAATCCAAAAATGAAGTCCATTATGAAATATAAAATATATAAAATTTCATAATGTGGGTATTACTATTCATAACGGCTACTTTTATTGGTCATGATGTGTTAGGATCTCGAACTTGTGTACAATGCAAACTATTGGATTATTGAAAGAGAAGCGTATCGTGAAAGCTCGGGGTGTTACATTTTGGATTGGAAAACCCCTGACCAAATATTCTATCAACATCCCTCACTTCAACCTAGAGGCCTTAGTTTGATCAGAAAGTGAACATTAGGAGCCCTTTTGATCAAATCAAAAGGAAGAACCCAAAGAAGAGGTAATGTTTTCACCACCCATTTTCAAGTTTCATTCTTCTTCCACTTCTTCTTTATTTGTTATTTCGATTCTAAAATAATAACTCTAGTATCTTCTATATACTGTGATGTTATTATAAATATGGTACAACCATATTCAGTATTCTATCAATCCTTTTAATGACATGTCACCATACATGCGTACGTACGTCTTACCGTCTCCACGTCGTGGTGTAATTGTTATTCAAAACATTATTATTTGGATGGGTATGATAATGATGTGTAATTGAAGTAAATAATAAATATAACATTATAAAGATTTTTTATATATGATATACCGTCGAATTATATATGATTTTAATATAAAAATAATGATATTGTCACTCGTGCATACGTACGGACTACCATCTCCACGAATGCAATGAGATTCATTCCCCATAGTATCAATTCAATAATAATTATAATTTGATGATTAAAAGAAATTTTTAAGGACTTGATATCATTCTGGATATTAATAAGATACAACAGAACAAACATGGCTTACGTAACAAATCATATAAAGGAAAACGACTCAGTTAACACCCGAAACAACGATAATACTAAGATATTATTAACAAAGAAATGTTAAAAGATCATATATGATATCATATTAATGTATATGATTCTTGTATAATTAAATAACAATTATTTAACCATTATATAGGAGGTTAACCAACACTCGACCAAGGAAAAGTACAAGGTAAGGGTTAATTTCACAATCTCTTCATTATCCGAGGTTGTTTATACGTAGTTATCTAATGGGACCTCATTATCATCCACATCCATGTTTCCTAAAAATGTATTTCAAAACATTCTTACAATCTTATTGACTATGGGTTAATGTCATTTATACCCTTGCTTTACTTTTTATAAGATGTTTATAAAGGAATCTTTCCGTTGTTTTCCAAACAAGTTCCTTTTTAACATTTTCGACAGAATTAAGGTACGAATGTCTTTTTTAACTTATACGGAGGGTGCGGCTATTTTATGCCCTTATAAAATCTTCGAAGATTCCCTTACAATATTATAAGAATATTTTCAAAGTAAATGTTTTCTTTTATAATTATGTGACTTTTAAATGATTTCAAAAAATGACATATTCCTCTGAAATAGTTTCGATTTCATCTATGTCAACATCGTTTGATGTATTTTAAGCTTATTTGATGATGATTTATTATGATACAAACCATCCATATTTTATTTGAGGTTTTTTGATATGTTTGAATGTGGATGTGTTATTTTTATACCATTCATGGTTTATAGAGAAAGTATTGGAATTTTGTATGCGAGTTTTAATATTAATGTTTATGTTATGTTTAAACATGTTCATATGAGGAATGAATTGGACTTAGTAAGTGACGGATGGAGCGCACTTTAGATCCTAAATGCATCGGTAGGTCTCATGAGACAAACTAGTGTCTTGAAACAAGGCCTGGACAAAATATTATTTGTATTCTTGGCACAAGGACATGACTATGTGGTTATGATAGTCTGGCTTTATGCATTCCATCATTATGAAAGTGGCTATTGATATTGCATGTGATTATTCGATTAGTATAATATCCATGTAAATAAGTAAATGGAATTATTTCATATTATTTCTGCCATATTATTCTGAAGTTCAATTTTAAAAGGATTTTGTTTTATTTATACATTTCCTTAAATGTTTATGCTTATTTATGAATGTTTCCTCTATATTGTTATCCTTACTGGGCATCTGAGCTTCCCCCTTTATACGTTTTATTTTTCCCAGGATGTGAAGGATTATTTTATGAATGACCTATAGGAATAGTATGAGGGGATATTGGTATGGTATATAGAGACAATATATTGTTGTAGTTTTTCACATTATGAAGTAATGTAAGACTTAGTAATGTATCTAGGAATTCCAAGGCTACTAAACTAATCGGTCATTCAAGACATGATATTTTGTGATCATGCCAATGTTATGTAATAATACATCGACTCTGGGTAAATGGGGTCCGGAAATTATAGTTGGTATTAGAGGAAGTTTAGTACAAACCTTGGAAGCTAGATTTAGATAAAATCTGATTCGAGAACATAGACCTATGATAGACATTGATGATTAGTATAGAAGAACTTCCTAGAATTTTGGTATTGTGGAGATTTTGTGACTTTTCCGAGCAATAAATCCTTGTCTGGATACGAACAGGTAGAGGCAGCTCTGGCACAGATGTACCTAGGGGTAAAACCCAAAAACACCACTTTGTGCTAGACTCGAATGGGAACTGGTGCACGACAACGGGCCTTGCTGCACTCTTGGTTACAACACTCCTTGGTGATATGCTTAGGATAATTATCATTTTCTTTACAAAACATTATGAAGGGTTTATGAGTATATATTTTCTCAAAGAAAACATTTTTTATGATTATGGATTATATCGATAAACTGTTTAATTTATGTCAAGTGTTTTATAAGTTTAGATTTATGTATTTTGATTCATAAAATAATCTAGTTTATGACATTACTTAGAAATGGCGGATAGTGGAAGGAATGGAAACCGTATCAATGCGCAAAGTCCATGTATATATTTTCCTCATACTCAAGATAATTATAGTGGAGCTGGTGATGCAACTTGTGCTGATCAGCTTATCAACATACTGGGACAACTCACTCAGGTTATGAATAATAACCTTACCCGTATGGAGCACGCTGATCCGCATTGTGGAGTATCAATGTTAGATCACTTCATGAAGAAACAGCAACCAACATTCAATGGGGGTACAAATCCACTAGTAACGGAGAAATGGATAAATTACTTAGAGAAAATATTCCATGCTTTGGGGAGTAGTGAAAGAGAAAAAGTTATCATGGCAGTTTACAGCCTCACTGGAGATGCTGACCAATGGTGGTCATTGATTCAAAACACAATGAAGGATTATGAAGTATCAAATATGGAATGGAGGGTGTTCAAAGATATTTTCTTAGAAAAATACTTTTTTTGACCATCGAGAAGATATGGAAAGGCAATTTATGAGTCTGAGACAAAAGAAGGATGAGAATGTCACAAAGTATGAGGCTAACTTTACATGGTTAGTGAGGCATGCAGTTGATTATATATGTAAGCCAAGGAGTAATATTTATAGTTTCTTTTATGGGTTAAAATCATTTCTTCATTGAGCATTAGTCTCACAATTCTTCTTGTCGTACGAAGATATTGTCTCATGTGCTATCAAGACAGAAAAATAATTCTCTATGTCTTATGACTTTAAAGCAAAACAAGAGAAGAAGAGATTTGATGATCAATCAGGAAATGGAAATAAGTGGAAGAAGGAAAAATTTGAATATCCATCCTGTAGTTAATGTGGGAAGAAACACCTCGGTACTTTCTTAAAAGGAATGGGAGTCTGTTAAAAGTGTGGCGAAAATGCCACCAAGCTCGTGATTGCAAGGGGAAGAAACAAGCTACCGATGTTCAATGCTAAAATTTCAGGGAGATGGGACATTATTAAAATGAATTTCCTAATCATTAGGGAAAATTACCTTAGAAAAGGCCAAGGGATCAAGGCCAAGCTTATGATATCACTACTACTGAGGTAGAAGCTCTGAAAGACATGGTGGCAGGTAATTTAATGGTTTCCTCATGTTTAGAAAATGCATTATTTGATTCTAGATCATTGCACTGTTTCATATCTTCCCAGTTGGATAAGAAAATTAGATATTTCCAATTTGATTTTAAAAGGGAGTTGTCAATTAAAACTCCTATGGGAAGTATCATCGCAACAATGTTTTGTGAATCTCTTCCCATTAGAGCATATAAATGTTCCTTATCTGCTGATCTAATCGTCATACCTATAATTGAGTTTGATATAATCCTCGGTATGGATTGGATTTCAGACCATGATGAGAAGATTTATTGTATGAAGTAGGAGGTTACAATTTTTTATGATGATAATAAAGAACACCTTATCTTTAGAGCAGAATCGTCACCACTTGATTATTATCTAGATCCACCCCCAGTAGCTCAACTAAATTAAATAATGGGGGAGTAAGAGAATGAAATAACTGTGGGTGAGGAAATGAATGTTCAAATAGAGGATGTACCTATTGTGAAAGAATATATAGATGTGTTTTCGAAAGATTTACGTAGAAATCCTTCAGAACGAGAAATTGAGTTTTCCATTGATTTAATTCCTGGATCAAGGGCCATATCGAAGAACCCTTATTGAATGGACACTTTGGAATTAGTGGAACTAAAGAAACAACTAGAGGAATTTAGTAATAAGGGATTTATTCATCCTTGTGTTTTTCCATGGGGAGCCCCTATCCTTTTTGTTAAGAAGAAATATGGATCTATGAGGTTATTTATCAACTACAGGGAGATCAATGCTATAACAATAAGGAAAAAGTATCCCCTACCTCGCATTGATGATTTATTTGACCAACTTCATGTAGCTCAATACTTTTAAAAGATTAAACTTCGATCTGGATATCATCATTTGTGTGTGATGAAGGAAGACATTTCAAATACAACATTTCGAACCAGGTATGGGCATTACGAGTTTATAGTAATGCCTTTTGGGATGACTAATGCACCGTCTGTTTTCATGGATCTAATGAACAATGTTTTCAAGGAATACCTTGATTAATTTGTAGTGGTATTTATTTATTATATCATAGTATACTCCAAAAGATATGAAGATCATGAAAATCACCTGCACATTATATTGAAGACTTTGAGAAGACATGAATTATATGGAAAGTTTAGCAAGTGTGAATTCTAGCTTCAGGAGATTTCTTTTCATGACCATATTGTCTCTAAGGATTAAAGTTATGTTGATCCTTTTAAGACCAGAGAAATCCAAGAGTGTCCAGCACCAACGAATATAATCGAGGTATACATTTTTATTGGTTTAGCAGGTTATTATCGACGTTTCATCCAGAATTTTTCCTGTTGGCTAACCCATTAACAAAGCTCACACATAAAGGGGTTAAATTTGTTTGGACAAAAGAGTGTGAAGAATGTTTCAAATCACTGAAGAAAAGATTAGTCAATGATCCTATATTGACTCTACCATCGAGGAATGATGGGTTTGTTATTTATAGTGATACATCAAAGAAAGGACTTGGTTGTGTCCTTATGCAGAAGGATAGGGTTATTGCCTATGCATCATGAGAACTGAAAATTCATGAGAAAAACTATTCTACTCATGATCTTGAGTTAGTTGCAATAATCATTGCTCTAAAGACATGGAAAAATTATCTCTATGGTGACAAATGTTAGATTTATACTGATCACAAGAGTTTAAAGTATATTTTTTCACAGAAAGAACTCAACATGAGGCAGAGGAGATGGCTTGAACTACTCAAATATTATGATTGCACGATACACTACCACTTGGGGAAGGAAAATAAGGTGGTAGATACTTTGAGCAGAAAATATCATGGAGTTTTGAACAAGATGGGAGTTGAGAGGGATCCTATTTTCATAGATCTAGTAAAGATGGATATTAGAATCACCATGGAAGGTGAAACATCAATACTTTTTCAAATGGTTGCCAAACCATCTTTACTAGAAAGGATAAAGAGTTCTTAGAATGATGATGAAGAGTTTCAAAAGAAGATTAAAGCTATGAATGATGGGAGATTGAGTGACTTTGTATATGAATATGAAATTTTGAAATTTGGGAAGAGACTTTGTGTCCCCGATATACCTGATCTAAAAAGGGAATTGTTGGACGATGGTCATAGTTCGAATTTCTCTATACAACCTGGGAGAACAAAAATGTATATACATTTGAAGGAACATTTTCGGTGGGACAACATGAAGAGGGAGATTGCTGATTTTGTGTCAAGATGTATGGTTTTTCAACAGGTTAATGTTGGAAGGCAACAACCTGGAGGAGTCATGCAACCTCTTCCCATACTTGAGTGGAAATGGGATAATATTATGATAGACTTTGTCATGGGGCTACCGAAGGATCCTAGAAGGAACGATGCAATATGGTTCATTGTTGATCGTCTTACTATGTCAGCACATTTTCTTGCTATAAGAGAAGATCTACCACTTGAACGTCTAGCAAGACTATACATTAATGAATTTTTGAGACTTCATGGAGTACCCCTATCGATTGTTTCTGATCGTGATCCCCATTTTACTTCATGATTCTGGAAAATTATTCAGAAATCCCTAGATACTGAAATTCATTTGAGCACTGCCTACGACCCTCAAACATATGTACAATCGGAACAGACTATTCAAAACTTAGAAGAAATGTTGAGATCTTACTCACTTGACTTTCAAGGTATGTGAGATCAATATTTACCTCTGGTAGAATTTTCCTATAAAAATAGCTTCCATTCAAGTATTCAGATGGCACCATATGAAGCGTTATACAGAAAGAGTTGTTGCACACCAACTTGTTGGGATGATGTTGGTGAAAGAAAACTTGTAGGCCTAGAACTGGTGGAGGAAATGATGGAAAAGGTAAAGGTAATCCAAACCCACATCAAAGCAGCTCAAAGTAGACAGAAGAGCTATGTTGACAACCAAAGGAATGATTTGGAATTTCAGGTAGGAGATCATGTTTTCTTGAAGGTATGTCCATGGAAGGGAGTTATACGTTTCAGTAAGAATGGTAAATTGAGTCCCAGGTACATAGGACCTTTCTAAATTCTAGAACAAATTGGGGCTGTATCTTACCATTTGGTAATGCCGCCAAATCTCTCCAAAGTTCAGGATGTGTTCCACATGTCACTATTGAGAAAATACATGCCTCACCCAACGCATGTATTCACCTATGAGGAATTAGAACTGAAACCCAATCTATCTTATTGCGAAGATCCCATCTGGATTCTTGATACAAGATAACAAATATTGAGAATCCGAACTTGTCTGGTAAAAGTTCTATGGAGAAACCATAAGATGGAAGAGTCAATGTGAGAACCCAAGGAACGTATGATGAAGAACCACCTAAGTCTTTTGTGTAGAAATATTCTGGAAATTTCATGGACTAATTTATTTGAATAAGGAGAGAATGCAATACCCCAAGCTTCCACGGTATGCTTCTCTTCGAATAATACAGTAGCGTGTGGTGTACGCAACTTCGTGTTCTAACACACCACAACCAATCAAACTACCCGTTATGAATAGTAAGACCAAATTTTTGAAATTTTATAGATTTTATCTTTCAAAATTGACTTCATTTTTGGATTCAAAATATCAAAATTAGCTTAGGGTGATTTTTTGGTATTTTTCTGAAAAAATTCAAATTTTGATGAATGGTGAAAAAAATTAGTTATAGTTTAAAACTGAATTTTTATTTAAATAATTATTTATTTTATTTAAGTTTATTTTTGGTCAAAATAGATACATAATACCTATATAAGTTCAATGTAATTCATTGGATTCAGTTTATAATGATTTTAGATATATAAAAAATTTATTCAACTTTTCACCGTCTTTTACCCATCTCCTAGGAGAATTTGAAAATTCACATAAAACATACTTTTAACGTTTCCGTGAGTGGAATTTCAAAAATCTGAGAGAAAAGGTTAATATCAAGGAGTAAAATGTGGTTCAATATGATAAAAATAATTTTTGGTGAATAGTAACTTTTTACTTTTATTTACCACGGTTAGAAGTAACTAGGACAATTAAGGGTAAAAATGATGTTATTATTACCCTAACACACATCTTAATTATATTGGATAAGTATAATTCAACAAGAAAAAACCTTAGGAATAAAATATGAACCTCTTTGGCCCACTTGGATTAGATTACGACATTTACTATTATTTAATTCAAAGAAGAGTTAAAAGAGTTAAAATCTATGTTTAATAACTATTTTTTAATACAGGGTTATAAATAAGATAAATTTGATTATAAATATTCATTATAAAGATAAAAAGAGTTCCTACATAATGGTATTTTATTTATAATTTTTAGACATTAAATAATTTAATTTATTTATGACACAATGATGATACAGTAATTACCTAATTAATCTAATATTAAAATAATTGATATTATAAATATCCAAATAAATGTAATTTGAGACTTTTATAAATTCCACTAACTTACTATGTTAATATGACATTTTAGGATTTCTTAAATGTTTTTTTATCTAATTAATAAATTTTTTAAGACTTTATCAAAAATCAATTTATTAAATAGTGTCAAAATTGAAATAAAGGAGTATTTAAAACAAATATTATATTATTAATTGATATTCTATTACTAAAAATCTAAGGTTCAGAAAAAGGACATATATAATTATAGGTGTATCATTAATAAACCACTTGTGGTTCTCTTGGACTTATATAGCAAGTTTATTAACCATATAATATAAAAATACAAAGAGACATGGTAAATATTAAACTATTTAACTAAGAGTTAAATAAAAATGATACGGTTAATTTAGTGACCCAAACCTCTCTAAAATCTATTGGTTGAAATTATTTCAACCCATACCAACCATATCCTCTAAATAAGTCACTTTTGAGCAATTATAAACCGAATATAAATTTATTATAAAATAAAATTTAATGTTTTTCCTAAGGTACCCCTCACCCCTCTTATAAAAGGGAACTCACCCTTCCCTCTAATTCACACCTTCGAACCCTTCTACATCGGCCAAACCCTGCCCAAATATTCTCTCAACTTCCCTAACTTTAACTGAGAGGCTTTAGTTTGATCATAAAGACAACCTAAGGTGCCCTTTTGATCAAATCAAAAGGAAGAACCCGAGGAAGAGGTAATGTTTTCACCACCCTCTTTCAAGTTCCTTTCTTCTTCCACTTCTTTTTTCTTTGTTATTTAAATTCTAAAATAATTAATCCAGTATCTTAAATATACCGTGATGTTATTATAAATATGGTACAACCATATTCAGTATTCTATTCATCCTTTGAATGACATGTCACCATACGTGTGTACGTACGACTTACCGTCTCCACATCGTGGTGTAATTATTATTCAAAACATTATTATTTTTATGGGTATGATAATGATATGTAATTGAAGTAAATAATAAATATAAAATTATAATTATTCTGTATATATATATACCATCCAATTATATACGATTTTAATATCAAAATAATGATGTTGTTGCTCGTGCGTATATATGGACTACCG
Organism: Viscum album; assembly: GCA_963277665.1. Taxonomy (NCBI): domain Eukaryota; kingdom Viridiplantae; phylum Streptophyta; class Magnoliopsida; order Santalales; family Viscaceae; genus Viscum; species Viscum album. The sequence continues at coordinate 1,143,947,113 of OY728121.1, read as the reverse complement.
TCTCCACGAACGCGATGAGATTCATTCCCCATCGTATCCATTCAAGACTAATTATCATTTGATGATTAAAATTAATGTTTAACGACTTGATATCATTCTGTATATTAATTAGATACAACCTATCCATAACAGACACAACTTACATAACAAAGCATATAAAGGAAAACGACTCAGTTAACACTTGAAACAACGATAATACTAAGATATTATTTACAAAGAAATGTTAAAAGGCCATAAATGATATCATATTAATATATATTATTCTTTTATAATTTAATAACAATTATTTCACCATTATACATGAGTTTAATCAACCCTCAACGAAGTAAAAGTACAAGGTAAGGGTTTATTTCACAATCTCTTCTTTATCAGAGATTGTTTATACGTAGTTATCTACTGGGACCTCTTTTTCATCCACATCCATGTTTCATAAAAATGTATTTCAAAACATTATTAATATCTTATAGACACTGGTTAAAGTCATTTATTCAATTGTTTTACTTTTTATAATATTTTTATGAAGGAATATTTCCGTTCTTTTCCAAATAAGGTCCTTTTTAACCTTTTCGATAGAATTAAGGTAAGAATGTATTTTTTAACTTATATAGTGGGTGCAAATGTTTTCCGCCATTATAAAATCATCGAAGTGTCCCTTATAATCTTATAATTATATTTTGAAAGTAAATATTTTCTTTTATAATTATGTGACTTTTAAATGATTTCAAAAAAAGAGATTTTCTCTTAAATAGTTTTGATTTCATCTATGTCAACATCCTTTGATGGATTTTAAGCTTATTTGAAGTTGATTTATTATGATACAAAGCTTCCATATTGTATTAAAGGTTTCGTGATATGTTTGATTGTGGATGTGTTATTTTTATACCATTCATGATTTATGGAGAAAGTATTTACATTTCGTATGCTAGTTTTTATACGAATGTTTATGTTATATTTAAACCTGTTCATATGAGGAATGCATTGGACTTAGTAAGTGGCAGGTGGAGCCCGCTATAGCTCCTCGATGCATCAGTAGGTCTCATGAGACAAACTAGTGTCTTAGCACAAGTCTTTGACAAAATATTATTTGTAGTCTTGGCACAATACCTTGATTATGTGGTTATGATAGTCTAGAATTATGCATTCCATCATTATAAAAGTGGTTGTTGATATTGCATGTGATTATTTGATTATTAGAATATCCATGTGAATAAGTAAATGGAATTATTTCATTTTATTTCTTCCATATTATGCTAAAGTACAGGTTTAAAAGGATTTTGTTTTAGTTATACATTGCCTTAAATGATTATGCTTATTTATGAAAGTTTTCGCTATATTGTTATCTTTACTGGGCATCTGAGATCACCCCTTTCTATGTTTTATTTTTCCCAGGATGTGAAGAATTATTTTATGAATGACCCGTAGGGATAGTATGATGGGGTATGAGTGTGGTCTATGGATTCAAGTTATTTTTGTAGTTTTTCACTTTATCATGTAATGTAAGACTTATGAATGTATCTAATGATTCCTAGGCTACTAAACTAATCGGTCTTTTGAGACTTGATCTTTTGTGATCATGCCAATGTTATGTAATAATAAACCAAATCTGGGTAACCGTGGTCGGGGCTTTATAACAGAGGCAATCCTGCCCATCGAGATTCAGCTACCATCACCCCACACAACCATATATGATCATCAAACATCAGACAAAGTAGGAGAAGTCTATCTGGATGAACTAGAATCTCTCCATGAGAATATGCTTCATACCTTGCACAATATGTAGAGGTATCAGTACAAGATAGGGGATTTCCATAAGAAAGTTTTTCTTTGTTCTTTACTTCAAGATGACATGATACTGGCCCTAATAATTCCAATGATACCTGACAGGAAGCCACCAAAGTTGGATCCCAAATGGGAGGGACCTTACACCATTCACATTGTTTACCCCAAAAGTCCATACTCCCTAGTCACCACAGAAGGTGATCGTATCATCCCTCACACCAATGCCAAATTCCTCAAGCAGTATTCTAATGAGTGGTCCCTATCATCATAGATGATTATAAACTACAAATGGGAAAAGCTCTATGGACTTAAACTAATAACCCTTTCATCATGCATGATAATAAATTGCAAGCGGTAAACATACCTCATGGTCCAAGCTCTATGAACTTAAACTAAATACTCTCTCACCCTTACTGAAACATGTTAAACTGCATGTGTACCTCCACCCTTCACGCATACCTTCATTTAGGATTTCATCATCTTTCACATATTAATGGACTACGTAGAGACCTGGTCTCTTGCCACCTTGACTCACCTACCATTTTGGGTTGACATCCCGGAGGATCTTGAACGTCAATTTGATATATTTCCCACATAGAGAATATGGTCAGGGGTCGATGCTCAGTTATTTGTTCTCATTATAGGTCAAATGATATTAATATTGTGTTGCGAACATAGTCAACAATTATCATCTATTATCATCATCATCCCCACATTGTCTCAAATATCGAGTGTGGTGATTCACCTTTTTCTACCCCTCTATCCCAAACTGATGACATTAAACTAGGCATCTACACTTCAAGCTCTACGACCTTAAACTAATATCTTTTTCATCCTTTCCACAAGATGTTAAAATACACCACATTTTGAGAACTACATATGGATTGATTCCCATCCTTATGGGATACATTGTGACACTTGAACCTTTCTTCTATGGCCCAGCCTCAGGTCCCTCGACCTTTTTAGCCTCTTAGACCAAGTTCAATCTTGGGATGGTGCAGTGTGGTACAGACTCTTCTGTCCCTATTCACATTGGGCTATTTTTTCTCACCACACACACCCCCTTGAGACACCATTTATTTCTTGTTCATCAATACTATATGATGTTAAACTGAACAGAATTTCAATAACTACATGTGTCTTGATTCTTTCCCTCACAGGATATGTAGGAACACCCAGATATTTCAAATTTAGTTCCAATACTAGTGTTTAGAAACTTAATATTTCTCTTTTCCCCTTTCCCTAAGTTCTCCTGGGAGTATGTGGTGTGGTTTGGACTTCATTGGTCCTAATTCATGTTGGGTTTTCAATAACCACACCACATACCTCTCTCGAGAGCTCTCTATTCTTCTATCCTCGATGTATGACAATAAAATAAATTGGAATGTCCCATGAACATGACATTAAACTAGGAATCTATGGCCCAATATCTATGAAATTAAACTAAGATCTCCCATGTCCTTACCACATGGCGTTAAACTGCACGTTATTTCCAAAACTACTTGTGGATTTATTTCCATTCTAATGGGATATATAGGAACTCCAAGACATTTTTTATTTTGGAACAACCCCATATTCCCCATTCTGGTCTCACAACATGAAATTTCTTTTTTGGAAGCATGTGGAATGATGTGGAAATCTTTCTTCCCCATTCACATCAGGGTTTACTACAACTGCCCCATATGCCTCCCTTAGGAATACCTTTCATTCATATTTTTCATTATCAAATGAAGTTTAATTGAATGAAATTTATAGAACTATATATGGATTGATTTATATTCTTGTGGTATACTTATGAATTCCCAGACATTTCATCTTCAGGTCCTTCTAAAGGTAACACAAATCCTGCCTCCTTTTTGGCCCCTTAGCTCAGGCTCTTCTAGAAGCGCATGGTGTGGTGTTGACTTCTTTGGTCCACATTCACATCAGATTTATAATATCCATGAAATGTATATCCTTTCATGGATCTTCCATCTATCTAATTCATATTACCAAATGAATTTAAACTGCATGGATTTTCAAGAACTACCTTTGTCTTGATTTTCAACCTTATGGGATACGTAGGAATGCCCAAACATTTTTTCTTCAGGTCCATCCCAATGTTTTTCAACCCATTTCCCCCCCTTCACCCCCACTAATCTTCTTGAGACATAAACTCTTAACTGAACCCCCTGAATCATTTTATTCCTCATTATTGTGCTTAAATGTATTTTGGTTTAGTTCCTATGGTTTTGGGTTCTTCATAGAAATGCTTTCATCTATTTCCATGCTTCACATGCCGCCTTATTTGAATTTACACCATCATTTTCATCTAAAAGGACCCCTGAATGGTGTGTATTATCAGCCTTATGGATTGCATACTATTTTTATTCAACTTCCCAAAATATTTAGAATGCCAATTTGAAACAAGTCCCTCATTACGAATATGGACAGTGTTCGAGACTCCCTTGATAGTTCCCACCCCAGGTTGTAGAATATGGATACTGTGCTCTGAATACGGTAAAAAATTACCCTCCATCATTATTCTAACCCCATTATTCCCTGAATATTGGTTTCATGATTCACATCCCTTTCCATTTCATCAAGTTCAAACAGAACTTAGACACCCTCAGTGTTATCCCTCCATGCACCTTTTCACATTGAGAGGATGTACCAGTGTTGTGGGGTCATCTTTGACTCTGCACTTTCATCCCCAATCCTGTTCTTCCATGCATTGTGAAGATATTATCCACTATTGTTTCCCACAGAGAGCATAACTCATGTGGGATTAGGGATTTGGTTAAAGTTTGTTCCTATGTGGAAGAGTCACACTTACTTTTGTTCCAAACTCTATGACCATAAACTATGCTCTCTGGTCCCCTAGTTTTGGCATCATGACTTTAAACTGTGTGTGTTCTCTTAGAAATTTGGGATGTGGTGTGGACTACATTGTTCCCATTCACATTGGGTTTCCTTATGGTTCTATGTCACCTATTTTATCTTATAGAATATTTCCCTTTTGTTATTAACTCTATGAACTTTAATGTAATACTTTCAGTGTGCTAGTTCTCATTACATTAAACTTTGTAATAGCTAGGATTTTCCTCACTTAAAGAGATATCATTCTTTTTTGGTATTTCACAGCTTTCATACTATCCTCAAGCACTACCTGTGGGTTGATTATCATTCTAATGAGATACGTAGTCAGGCATAGACATTTAATCTAAGGTTTAGTCGCAACCCCCTCCATCTGTTTCATATCTTGGCCCTATCAACCCTTTCTGGAATGTTTGGTGTAGTATAAACTTCTTTTGTCCCCATTCACATCAGGCTTATGTATTGCACCACATATCTCTCCCATTGGGTTGCCATGTCCTCCAACACATGTACTCAAATGGTCGAATTACCCTAGATATGTTTAGGAGGACCCATAAAAATAATGAGATGCCTCATTTTCCTCCCCAGAGGGGATTACCTCCACTGGTGTTCGTTTCTTACCACGCTATGATTCAAGAACTATGTGTAGCTTGATTCCTACCCTCACTAGATACGTAGAGACACCTGGGAACCTCATCCCTATCCTAGACACAAGTTCATTAACCCTTCCAGCTATTCAACCCTAATTACAGTCCAAATTATATAAACCTAAATTAGGAATCCCTTTTCTTTGTGACACAAATTTAAACTATTAACCAGGGTCCATCCAGTATTCCATTAAACTATATACAACATCCTGGTCATATGACGTTAAAATATTTTGTATATCATCCTTGTCATACAATGCTAATTTATGAGTCTATCGTCCTCAATGCATGATGTAAAATAGTGAGGAATTCGAGGTCCTTTCCAAAGAAGTCCTGTTTGGAGTAGATTTGATCTTTGTTCAGACCGATAATCTCACCCAATGTACATCCATCACAGTGGAGTGATTTCAAGAGTGTTGGACTTAATTTGAACAACCCATCATTCCATCACCCTAATGTTTTCCCCTCTACCTTGGATCCTCATTATTCTTCACTTTTGAAAGAACCCCCTTACAGTTAGGATGCTTGGCCTTATGTCTCACCTATTGTCCTCGGTCAACGTTCTGGAGGACATTGGATGACACTTTGAGTTTGGCCCCATGATTTCAAATATGGTCAGCATTTGGTCCTCATTTTCATGTTATCATTTTAGGATAATGCAAGGTAGATGTTGTGTTTCAAATTTAGTCAAAATTTATCCTCTATCATCATGCCACCATCATTGTGTATTGAATTTTAGGTAAGACGATTCAAAATTTCCATTCCTGTTCATTTTAATATATTCCAACTCCCCCGGTGTTATCCCACTTGTGCAGTAGAGCATGTAAGGAAATGGAATTCTGGCTATTTTGAGAACTCTATTCTCTAACTACGAATCCCTTGTTTCCTCCTGGAAACTCGGATTGGTCATTCAGACCCTGGATGTCTGGTGATTGGTTAGCACACTCATACTCAAGGTAAATAATTATGTGGTCATCCATTGTTTCTCACACCAAGAACGACCCATGTGAGCTTATGGATTGATCACTGGTTTTTTCATAGTTAATATTTAGATGCAGTAATCGAAGTAGATAACAAGAATAATGCATACAACCAAAATAAGCAAGCATGCATGAAATTATTTTTGTGAGTTCATGAAAATTATACTCCCATTGATTGACCCCTCTAATAGATGGGTTGAACTCTTCAATGGAGCATCCCAACTATACCACTCTCTGGCTTGCAGCCTCTAGGATTTACTATCGCCTATTAAGATTCATGTCTTCTTCATTGGATGTAAGGTGTAGTTCATTGGATCTGATCCATGCACAATCCTCATCTCATGGATATTAACCTTTTCTTTAGATTCATGCCTCATCTACTCCTCAGACTCTACAAACTATTCCTTCAATCATGATATGAGTTATGATTGTCAATCGATGAAATTAGAGCATTCGTTTGCCAAATACCTCAAGTGTTGGATCTCTTGACCAGACTTCAGTAGTCTCTTGTTGTTGACAGACTTCCTCCACTTCAAGATGACACTACCTCCATGGTCATATTCCCATATGTTTTACTCAATGTAATCTCTAATGAGCATTTGAGGGTTTCATGCATCCAATCCTCTAGAGAAAATTGGGCACATATGGGAACAAAGTCTATCTATACGTTTTTCCCACTCTTCATTTGGGTTGTGCTTAACGATTCTCTTGATTACCTTCCATGACCTGCGACATACAACCATGCTATCCTCTTTATCGGAAGTGGTTACATCCAGCTCTTCTGGGTTAGTAGGTTCATATTCTGGGAACAACTCCAAGAATTCATCAGCAGGGTCTACCTATGGAATCCCAAAAGAAAGGATGGGATCCATATTATGCAGTTGGTATTCATCGCTGGATTGAACCTCCTTAGCCATTGGTTCTATCCCTCTTGTCACACTACCCATGGTTATAGCTACCACGATTTGTTTAGCTTTCACATCCATTTCCACAACAATGATATTTCTCCTCGGGAGAGGATCACCAGGTTCCCTAACCATCCTCTATAGTATGGACCACAACATTTGAAAAACTATTCATAAAAAATACAAAAAATATCAATTGTTCTAGTTTGATGAAAAAAAAGGATTCTATGAGGGAGAGGTCTTACAAAGATCGAATAAATGGTCTCACCCTCGAGTTGATGTCATTTAAACCCTTGGATGTGGACGCCCATACATGTTTGGAAGATCTGAAGGTTTTAGAAGGGTCACCCAAGTTATCACAACCCTACTAGATTTGGTGCTCTCCATCGTCCTAGGAAAAAACCCCAAAGCTACTTCCAATATTATTTGGGAGCAGGTTTTACATATAAGGTTCTCCTGTAAAAGAAAAATTATAGTTTAGAATGAATACATTCCCTAGTAAGTGTAACTGAGGATTGGTTTTAAGTTTACCTTAAAAGTCTCAACACACTCTTCCAGCTCAATGGTTGCAACCTCACCTTCCTCCAAAGGGATCCCTCTATTTTCCTCTTCTCCAAGGGTTGACCACTCCAATTCTTAAGGTAATGGGAAATCCTCCCCTTCTGCCTAAGACACTAGAAAGATGAACTTGGCAGGGCCGATCTCTTACAGATCCATCCCAAGATGTCTTAGGTGGTCCTACATCTAGGAAGGACTTATAAATTGTCTGTTAACATCACAGGTACCCCAAGCCTTAGGAAAAACAGCATCCTCAGGCATGTCTATGTGGCATAGACGCTTCCCCAAAGCATGAGTGGATATTCTGTAAAACCTCTTTGGGGGCCTCCCTTCTTGCTAACTCTGCACATCTTGGACCACCAAGTAAGCCTCTTCCATTTTCCTCCCACTCGGTGTGGGCCCTAGGGTTGATTGAATTGACATTTCCGCAGCCCCACCATCACAAATATTCTTTCCATTTTCAGAATCTAACCTCAAGGTTGAGGAGGCCCCCATCATCAGCATGGATGGTTCGTCGATTCAAAATTTCCTCTAGGTAGGATACCTCCCTACTGTTGGCATATTCCATTACTATCCCATAGAAATCTATGGGAAGTGGTATCTCATTATACATTTTTCATCTTACCTTGTACACATGACAACATATACCTCATCAAGAATGGATAATACTCATAGAGTACCTAGGTGTAGACTTTAGGGGTCAACCTATGCATGCACTAGAACTTCCTTGTATAGTAGTGCGGTGTATATGGCTCACAGATGGGATAAAGTTCGACATGTGCAACCAGAACTCAGCCATAGAAGGGAAGTATATAGGACCTATACTCCTTAGTTTCCCATTCTTCATCAGTGAATACCCCTTTCAGTAGGGGAAATGGTTGGAAATTGAATTCAACTACCTTCAAAACTCTGTTGAGCACCAGCAGTGGAGTCAGCTTGATCGGTTAGCTCCCCACTGCATTCATGATGGATGGTCAGACGTCTGAACTTGGGGGGGGGTAATGGGGTTTAGATATTAATAGATACCCATGTGTGCCTCTATCCATCCATAAAAAAAATTGAGTAGTCCGGACACCCTTTTTGGCTTCCTTCCCTCACTGATATGCCACAATACCTTGTACAATTTTTTCCAAAACCACGATCCCAAGGTTTACGCGTTACCCCAATGCTATCCTGGATGCCATAAAAATGTTTCTCGGTCATACACCCATGTTTTTATCCCACCCTATAAGCATCTATCTACAAATAAGTTTAGTGATAAATCCATCCAACCTACCCACCGGTTTCTTCTCAGTGTTGACATTGTACCCCCATAGCTTCTACTAGATTTCTGGTAGAATTCTCTAGTATGAAAATTATTTATTGTGATGAGCTAATTTGAGATAGGTGGGAGGCCTTACTGGTAACTTTTTAGGCACCTCCTCCTCGTTAGTGGCATGATTTAGTGAGAATTTTATGAAACGCCCAAACCACATCCTGAAATGGACATCCCTCACCGTCTGTTTATCACTAACCACCACCATGTCCATCAATTACATTTACAGCTGCATCATCTGGTCTAGATCCTCCTATGTGTTCTCTTTGTGGAGGAACCCATCGTATGTCACCCCCAAAATGAGAATCCCTAAGATCTTATGGAGATATCATAAGTCGATGCCTACCTCCCCGGGATAAAGATGGAAAGTATTGGTCCTCAAGGACCACTTGCTTAGATACTCTAGAATCATGTGTCTCAGCTAGTGTATATGGATTTCGGAAGTACATAAAACTTCATATTCTCTGCCCTGAATTACTCGTAGGATTCACAAGAACAACAGGCCCAGGCCCAGTCATTTGTGAATTTGTCACCATAGCGTAAGTCCCATTTGTCGGCCCACCCCTTCTCTGGGTTCCCTAAAGCTTCTTTGAGGATGGTATGATGTTGTGTGGGACATAAATCATGCTATAGCACCTTCCAATCAACATTTTTAACATGATTTTAGAGGCAGTCAATATTTCCAGGGGTCTTATCTTCCCATATATGACTGTCGGCAGCCCTGAACCACTGGAATTAATAGGGCGTACTTTTAAACAAGTAAGATGGTATGTCCTTACTTATTTTAGGGATGAAAACATCATCCATCAGTCCGAATCCATACATAGGAAGTCTCTTGGATAAGGGGTATTCATTTTCCCTTCAAATAGAAACGTCACATGATACTTTTGATCAGAAGGGAATCATACATATTCTACGAACCCTAGATTGTTCACCATCTCTTCCCTTTGAGCAGCATCCAGAAGGACCACCTGAGTATATTTTGGGTTTCCCATAACATCCCTACTACTTTTGAATTTTTCTTTCCTGGTTATAGAGATCCATCTTAGAGACCAATCATAGGGAATGTCCACAAAGCTACCTCACAGAGCGAATTCTCAAAATCAAGACTTGAGGAGTTAATGATCTTAGAGCCTACAGACTCTCTACATGGCGTAGATCCAAAAGTGATTGGAGAGCCTAATGACTCTCAATGAATATTAACTGATTTCTATATAATTGCAAATAAAGAGCTCAAAAAATGATTTCTCAAGGAGAGATGCAGAAAAAGAGGGGTTTACATGCTCTATTTATAGACGATGACCCCCATGATCTTTGTGGCAGTCTTGACCACAGTGTGCTTAGGGGCCCTCTCAACCCAGGTTCCACATACCCTCATCATGAACTTGCTTCGCGATCTACCTACATTTGGAAATTTACCCTAAGAATACGACCCTCATTTACTCATTATCTCTCCTTATGAGGGGGAATTTTTTAGTACCAAATCAGAGCCTTGGAATAAATCTGCAATTGGATAAGAAATATTTCCAAAAAGGGCTGCCCTATGGAGATCCTCCGAAAAGCCTCCAACACCTTAAAGCTGCCTGGATTCTACCTCTATGACCTCCATGGAGGAAGAGAATAGATCCTATAAAATTATGAGGAACTTGATATAATATATGAGCCTATGTGATGACCATAGAAGAAGTAATAGACTCCTTTGTGGGTATAAGGAACTTGATGGAAGATGGGAGCCTCTACGACCGACGCAGAGGAAGTGACGAACTCTTCTTCAACTTCGAGAAACTTGAATGATCGACCTCTAGTTTTGAAGCGCGAGTGGATTCATGAATTTCACTCATCACATCATACCCCCACTAGAACCTATAAATACTAGGCTTCCCTCACTCCAATGAAGGAAGGCCCTGACCTTCCACCTTCTAAATTTTCTAATTGTGAAGCATCCTCTACTCTATGATTCATCGAGAAAATTATTCTTTTGGGGTTCTTGATCATTGAGGAACCAATTTCCCTTTGTTCCATATTTCATCTACTTCAAGTGGGGATGCCCTTCACAAAGCCTTCTAAACATCGCAAATAAAGGAGACCCCTTTGTGTACTTGGAACTTTGAGAACCACTCAGTCCTCGTGAAGCATCCTCCAAGCACATGTAGACTCCACACCTACGTTGGTTCACTATGCTTTGAGAAGTACCCTCCTTCGCGAAGCCACTACAATTCAAAGAGCACTAGAGATTCACAAATCCCTTCTCTGTGTGGACTTCTTCTTCATGAACCCCTCTTCTGTGTGGCCCTCCAGGCTTGTAAAAAGTGATTTTTAGGTCCCCTAAGTGGTACTTCATGTTTTATTGCCCTTAATTTTTATTTTTCTCAGAGGCATGCTAATGTCCATTGCTACATCACATAGCCATGATAATGTGGACCCCTCAATGTATCACTCCACAACCCTCAATACACATCATTACTGGAGCCTTCCCTTCACTGAGGGTTAAAGTGGTCCAGTTATGTAAGTCCTTGGGGTGAGGATAACATCCTCATTATCTGATCTAAAGAAAGATAAACTACCAGGAAAACCCATGTCCTTGACACATGATGTTAAACTGTGATCACCATATAAGTGAAAATCCCCAAGAGGACCACAAAGGGGATGTGCACCAATGCCATTTCACCCCCTCTCCCTCTGTGCTTTTTTTCAAAGTGCACCTTGGGAAGTCTCTACGTAATCCCCGACCTAACATAAATATAATATACTCCCCATAAATATAGACATCCTCATTGGGATTCCATTTCTGAGTAAGCCCCTATATAATATTTGGGCCACAAGAAATACATAAGCCCCACACCATCCCTTGTGGATGCACTATTTGCGATGTGATGGTCAAGTCTATTTCAACCTCTTGTTTCTCACACCGAGCATGACTCACATGATATAGAGTAAGAGTCAACTATGAAATCCTCTTTGGGATTCCATAGTATATAAGCCCCATCCCCCTCAATACTGATCTATGTGGACATTAATCCTTTTCCCATTCAATAAAGGTACATTGGAAGCCTCTCTAAGGTTCAATACCATCACCCATCATTCCTGATGATTTCACGACGGTTTACCCTCGTCCCTTATAATGTAAAATAGTACCCCCCATTCAATCTCATATAACATTAAACTATATTATTTTGAACTATGTGGGATTTTATCCTTTCCTTCAAGACATGATATGTAGGAATCCTCCCTGAGGCTCAACCCCAAACATTGAAAAACATCGGTGTCCCCATTATTGGGATCCACATCCTTAGTCTACCTCTTTGTGATGTCAAAATAGTTCCTCGGATACTAACCATGCATAATCCCCCCAATAAACCCATACTCTTCCAACTAAGAGTGTACCTCTTGTGATGGGCTACTAACCACACAGTATACCCAACGTGTCTTCATGTTTCTTTCCTTTGTGTACACGCTGATTCTGTACCCCATTTTTGAACTATGTGGACTTTGATATTTTCACCCTTTCAAGAAAGGTACATAAGAATCCTCCTTTAGGCTCAATACCATCTCCCATGCCCCATCTTGGTCTCTCCATTGATTCATTTTGTCTCAAGAAGATCATTTCATAACCTTTTGGTTTCATTTCCTCCAGATCCCCATCTATGTGTCAATTCTCCTGCGTCGCCTCCTCACGTAAATTATCACCCCATACTAGAACTACGTGGACATTGATTACCCAACACAAGGATATGTAAGAAACCTCTTTGAGGTTATGTCCTAGTACGGTCACATTCACACTAGTTTTTAGTTCCATACCCATTAATTTCATCCTTCAACACTTCATCCATGTCCATCCTGATTTTTAACCAGGATACTGCATCCTTGTTAAATCATTCCATCTATATGGGATGATAACCATGCATAAGTCCCAACACACTCCCAGGTTGTTGTCCATTATTTACACCCCAATTCCGTACCCAAACCATATGAACTACATGGGTTTTGACCACTGTTTTCTATATAGGGTACGTAGGAATGCTCTTTGAGGTTCTATCCCAGTGGATGGTAAACATTGGTGTCCCCTTTAATGGGACCAAATATTCTCTGATCCACCCCTTTTTGGTGTCCAGATCCAGCCTCATGGTGTAGAACCTTCCCTTTTGTGGGATACTCCATCCTGCATCTATCCAAATTGGGAATTTTGATCCATACATCCAGTAAAAATTCTAAGTTACCCCTCCTAGTGATCTACAAATTTCATCCACTCCCATCAGTGTTTCAAATAGTCAGATCCATCAATGTTAAATACTAAACTCACAGAATACCCCATGTTACACATGGGATTCCAAGGAAAACATTGGAGACATGAATCCGACATATAATTCCCTGCTTTTGATGTGGGATTCCCCATGTTTATATTCCCCCGAGAATACCTCTAATAAAAGAAAATCTAGGTGTACCTATGTTTCAGTATCTAGTCATGCCAATGATTCCCGAATGTGACTAAACTATCGACCAAAGGTTGCTACTCTGACTTGACCATTTGGAATGTCCTAATAGAAGTATTTTAATTTACCATCATCCACAAAGATATATAATAATGAAGAGTTTCATGAACAATGTCTTAATATTTAAGGGAGACCCAGACTTGGTGATGAATTCTGAGGAGGAATCCATATAAGGAGAGACCGACATCCCATCATCCCATTTTGATCAAGGATCAAACACCTTTGAAGAAGTGATGAGTGTAGCTCCCCTTTTCAATGTGGGAATGTGGAGAATCAATCAACACATCGCCACAGACTATGTGCACCCCAAGGAAAGATTTAGAAACAAAAGTGCCCCTTAATAGAAAAGAAACCAGTGATAATCTTTCATGATCCTTTATCTCAACATGAGTTGGCATCTAAAAATTTCTATCAGCGTTCATAATTTCCTAAATAGTCTTCTATATAATTTTTCACTTCGAGATAATAGAAGACCCATATAAAATACTCTTTATTCTCATCTACATTACATTATATTAACTTTCTAACCACACATAATGTGTGAGAAATATTATTTCTTTCACATACAATATGGTACATTTTACTTCACAAAAATTATGAAAATTTAACATTTATAATTTACATTACACCAGATAATATTTTACATTCCTTCCCTTTTGAATGTCTTAAAATTCTATCTAGGGGAGTTCCCATTGGATTTGACTCATTCATTTTGAATCTCCCCAAATTTTTCTTGTTGTACTCTAACTAAGAAAGAAATAGTGTTTCGGTGCTCAAGTAGCATTAGATACACATCTCAACCATATAAGTTGTGAAACAAATATCTTTCATATTGAAACTTCAAAAAATTTAAAACATCATCTCTGCCATCCAATTCAACATAGGTCTAGTTAAAAGTATGTTATCAATATAGATAGAGATAGTTTCAGAAATCCAATTTCAATAAATATTATTATATCAGTAATTATCCATAATTATTTAGATAAACTTCCAGTCCATTTTGAATTTATAAAATTATAATTAAACTACTGTGATACTTTCTTAAGTCCATACTGAATTTACATGATTCAATTCACTTGATCCTCATTATGTTTTAGTATTAAAATTTTTTATTACTCCATGTATGTTTTTCCACTAAATCATGGTGAATGAAGGTAGTTTTGACATCATGCTATTCAAGATACAATACTTCCCTGGAAACCAAGCTAAGCACCACACCATTTTTTGTGTTCTTAAAAATGAATGAGAAAATTTATTTAATGTCCACACTAACTTTTTTTAAATCATTTCACAACTAAAAACACCTTTGAATATAATATAATATATACTACATCCTTCAGATGATAAACCCACTTGTTCTAAAGTATCCTCTTTACCTATGATAACTATCTTATATCCAATATATCAAAAACAGACAAGGTATCTTACTATTTCTTTATTTTTAACTCCCAATGTAATTAGTCACTCATAATTCTCAGATAAATATGGCCCTTGGGTTCCCACCATTAGTGAGAATTAGAAAGTGAGTTTTAGAATCAATCCTTTGTATGGGTATTCTATCCTTGGTAAACAACCTCAATCCTTATGGTTTACAATATTACATTCTTAACCCTATATTTATCTATTGTACTTTTTTATTTTGTACTCCTTGAACATCCTGCAACCACCTGACCTCTTCTTAGCTTAGCCTCAGCTGGATGAATTGGTTATTTTATCCCAAGAGAATAATTCATCAGGTTTTAATATTTTTATATTCTGTCCTCATTAAAGAGGTCTTCTCAGATTCTTATAAATTGTTGATGATTATTGTCCCATAGTAAAAAAATAATATTTTTTCAGTCATAGTTAAAAAATAACTATACTTGGGAATTAGTTTTCATGTTTTCCTTATTGGTAATATGAATGTTGGTTAAAAAATCATTTGATTTATCATTGACATTTATTTTCATATGCACCCTAATTTTTTTACTAATGATGTTACTTGAATTATGTTTCTATATTGAATTTATTAAAATATTTATTTTATTTTAATTGTAATTTTAGGATTAATTATGATTATTTATTATTTACTAATTATTCATGAAATTTTAAGGATGTGTTGAATATTTTTTCATATCCCAATATTTAAGTTGAATATTTAGTTTGGGAACCCGACTTTTGCAAAAAATGCTATTTTTTCTATAGTATATTTGGATTAAACATTTGGATTGGGAACCTAAAAATTGTAAAGAATCCTATGTTTGAGTATCAATCATATGGTTAGCTAACCAAAATTTTTGAAATCAATATTTTATTAGGTACCATAATTTTAATGATTCATTACTTAGAGACATATCAAAATTAGAGCTGTCATCTTCAGAATTTGAATTAAATGTATTTTCTATGATTTCAGCAATGATTTGACCAGAGTAAATTTCTCATTAAATGTTTTTTAAAGACTGAATAAAATTCTCCTCAACTATGGATTAATTCATTATTATTTATAATGAATTTTATACCTTTTTTGTGGGTTTTATGTTTAATTTTAAAGTGTCATGTATGATTTTAATATCGTGATGTATTTGTTGATATTTTTGAAACTACAAGAATCAAATCAAATAATATTTATTAGGTATTAAAAATAGTAGTTTTCTACAAAAAAATATTTTGTACATAGAATATGAATATAACAAGAATATTGTCCGATATCTAATAATACAATAAAATCTATTTAAACAACTCCATGTTTCTATAATGTTCTAAAAACTATATCTCTTTACTATTTCATCATAACCATCTAAAATTATTATTTATTCTGCTCTTGTATGAATCTATTGTGAATATTATTCATTTCCTCAAATATTTTATGAGGAATACATGTTGGATATATATATATATAATAATGTGTCGTGTATATCTCCTATTGTAGAGAATTTTTATTTACAAGTCCTATTTTTTAGATTGTTTTCTACTACAGGACCGAGTTTAATGAAGGTGATAGTGCAGTGATGATTTTATTCCTTTGAATATTTAATCATTTTTTCTATTGTAAAAGTAATTATAATTTGAACCTTATTTCAACAATCAATATATGTTTTCTGTTGGAGTTTCATCTTCATGTATGTATTAGTGGTTGGTGTGGTTCCCAGTAAAAGAACCACAATGCCCCATAAAATACTTTTTGTATGTTTCAACTACCATATTTTTTAGAGGTCCCTGGTAAAAAGACATGATAAGGAAAAATCATCTAGCACACAGTGAGATCATTGGTGGAGTGGACTAGGGGATATCCATCCCTGAGCCACTAAAGAAATTAATGTGTTCATTTATTTATTTTTATACTGCTTAATCCTCTTGATGAAAATAGAATTACATCCCATTTAAAATCAAAAACGTGGTTGATTTTAAATTATACAGGTGTTTTTAGAGGAAATAATTATCCCACAACTTATTTATTCATGTTTTTTGCAACAAAAAATTGGTATATAGGTAGTTCTCTTTGAATAATACCATTATGTTTTTCAAATATTTAGTTTAAGATCTCTATTATGAAAATATGTTTATGGTTGAACTCATATAACGACAATTTTTAATCATAGTTACATATTTTAATGTATGAAACTATGGTTTTTGGAATGTCTTTATGACTATACTCCTGAAAAAAAGGCTATAAACGTTATATTAAAGTTTTTAAGCCTTCTGAAATTTATAAAGAATAACTAGAAAAGTGGAATTATACTAATAAAAACTAATATGTTAGAAATTTGAAATCCCTGAATGTAATTTTTTTTAGACTTGGTCTTAATTAGTTTAATAACGTTTATCAACATTATACTTCCCATTAAATGTGGTATATAGTATTTGTTAGTTATGGAGGACCAATAATATAAGAATGTTGAGATAAAAAATGAAAAATTAAAATTTGAAATATTTTGGTTTCATGATAGAGAAAATATTTCTCAATGGATGAAATAATAAATTGTGTTATTTCATTTGGAACTCAAATTCCAATACTATATTAGGAATTGAATGTTCTTAGATCTTTACCATCTAAGGTGAATGGAATCCCTACTACCCTCATAAAATCCACACCTATTAAAAGTTTAAAAATAAAAGAATTTATTGGTACATTAATGGTTTATGAGGATGAAATGAAATCTGAAGTACAATATCATATAATGATTAATGGTTATAATACTTATCTCAAAGTCACTACTACAAAAAGGGAGAAGAAAATTAATTAGGATTATATATCCTTAATTGGTTTTAGTTTTTTAGACTCTAGAGAGGAATCTGATTGTCTATCTAGAAGATTTAATACGTTCTATAAGAATAAAAGAGTCTTCAATAATTCTTATAATGATTCTATAAATAATCATAATGGAATGAAATAGATTAACTATTATGAATAAAAAATATGTGGAATATCAAAAAAGGATAAAACTAGCTAATATTCTAAAAAAGAAAAAATGGAAAAAAGATATGTTCCAAATGAAATATAATTATGAATGAAAAGGGAATAATCCCATAAAGGCTGTGTGGAGTATTTTTAAATTCTAATGTATCTATGAAGTTTTTGATTTGGAAAAATATTGGTAAAATATAAAAAATAAAACAAGTTCTCTATTAGAAAGGAAGATGAGGTACAATCATACTACTCATCTTATTCTGATCCTGAATGTTTATTATTAGTTAAATTAAACAAATATTATTATATTATTCCGGAAAAATTGAATCTCTATTAAACAAAATTGTTCAATATTATTGATAATGTTATATTAAATGAACAATATACAATTCTAAAAGAGAACCTTGATTTGAAAGAAAAAAATAAGTTAATCTTCTTCTTGCTAAACAATGTATGAAATTATAATTAATTAATTTAATGATAAATTGTAATCATTTAAATTTTCTTCTATAATATTAAATATTGGATAATAATAATTAAATAATATCCTTAGAAACAATTTTAATAATCTATAAAAATATGGTATTGGTAGCAATTATGAAAACATAATGTTTTATAGAAAATATTTTGTGCATATCTCATAGAATGACATCATGTATAGGGTTTCTTATTTTCTATATTTAAATGAAATTAATTATGCTAACAACAAAATTTTGAGGAATCCAAATGTTACTATTGTAAATAAATTAGTTTTTACTAGAAATTTTTTCTGAAGATAATTATATAAGCTTTAAATAATAAGAAATATCTTGTTGCATATATCTGTAATGGCTGACACTTTAGGAACCAGGAGAATTTGGGTGCCCAAAAAAATCCTTTTTTTTATATTTTTGATGTTTCAAATCCACTGTATACAATTTAAATATGGTATATGGATAGTGTATTATCAATAAACAAGAATTTATACATTTCAAATTACTAAGAACTATCAATTTTAGATAGAGGTTTTGTTACCTTTGGTCAATGATAAAGGAAATAAAATTGGTGTTGGATTAATGAGATATATAAAAATGACATAGATCAATAATGTTCTCTATATTCAAGGGTTGAAGCATAATTGGATAAACTTTTCAAAACATTGAGATACATTTTTTTGTTTTTTTAGACATTGATTTCTCAGTTTTTAAGGATAAAATACTTAATTTTATTGAACATGAAACTAAATTCATTTATTATATAGACTATGGATACTTATGTGAACATAATGTAAATTTTTTACTAACGAAATAAGTGAATCCGGATATATAATCTCCAATTATTTATTGTTACTCCCTCATAGTAGGGCACATACCTTTTATCTCGACTAACACCTCTTATTAGAAAGGTCACATGTCCAAGGCACAACCACAACTCTCCCAATCTGGGTAGGGACTATCCATCAAGTATAAAATATTGTGACTACCATAAAATCAAAGTAACAAATATTTCCATACCTTATTAAACAAGGGGTCCTATATCTATGTACACCAGCAATATATGTCAAACCCTGGCGAATATCACATATGGGGGCCTTTTAATTCAATTTTTCATCACATCGTAACCAAGACTTTGTCATTCCAATTTTTGTCAAGCCTCTAATCATATTACATAGTGTGTTAGAAATAGGTTTAACCAGTATCATTACCTATAGCTTGGGTGTTCCCTTCCAGAAATCCCATAGCATGATCTAGGGGTATGTCTCTCCCCTTATGTTTATCAAATCGTCTAGATTTGAGGGTTTTCCTCTCCCGCATTAGAAATAGACCACCAAGATCTATGGATTTTTCTCTCCCTACCTAGTATCACATATTCTAGATCTAGGTGTGTGCCTCTCCCCTATTCGAAATATGTCACATGGATCTAAGGGTTTCTCTTTCCCAATTGGGTATCAAATTATCCTAATCCATGGGTTGTGACTCTCCCTTTTTATAAATAAATCACTTGGATCCATGGTGTTTCTCCACTAAATAGGTATCACATGTTTGAAACACAAACTCAGGTAGGTAAACAAAATCTAGGATACAACTTATCACACATCTCACTAGCTTAGTAAATCCTGACCTAGACCTTAGTTAAGATCTCTTGTCGTAGTAGACCACATATTTCCCATCCAGGAATCCACTAGAGTTTTCTAGACATGTCATGGTCTCTTCACTTTGGTAATAATCCACATCGGTCACTAGGGATGTACACCATATCCCATAGGCTCACTATATACCTGGCCTCAATAGTAAGATTCAAACACCTATCCCTAATCCCATTGGCATCATTATGGTTTTTCCATAACAAAAAACCATGAAACACATTGGGAATCATCCATTTATTATAGAAAACCGTGCCTTTACATGTATTATCATTTGATTTTTAATATGGAAATCCATTGATTACAACCTAATTAACATGAGGCCTTCTGTGTTTGAATGAATATGATCATAATATATCAAAATTAAACTGAAACATGAAATTCACATTTTATTCTCAAAAATTAGATACAAATTCCATTTGATATTCTACAACATAATTGGTGAACCTGGGGAATACATCAAAGAAATGGGCGAGCTAAAAATTACATTAATGGAATATACATGATAAGGAAATATAACCTATGTGTCATAGGTATAACGTGATATTATAATAGAGAAGGATAACATGTAATCACATTTAAGAATAATATAAAGAACATGGTATCACAAGATCATAGAATCATAGGAACTTTGGACGAAACCTAGAACATAATATAAACATGAGTCAAGGATAACATCCTAGAAAATACCTCATGGTGGAGAAATTACCATAATGAATTAACTTTACTCCCTCGTCCCATACATGACCCTTCATGAGAGTAAAGATTTACCTAATACATTGGATCTCTATCTTGGTGTACCCCCAATAAAATGTCACTGATTTATGTGTTACTAATAATGTAAATCAATCATTATAAATAACATAATAATTAACCATATAAATAAAATGGGTTTCATAATTATTCTTCATACCAAAATCAATGGAAATTTCATAATAAAGGCATTTGAGAAATGTGAATAATGGATTTATTTCCCCATCAACTGAAAGGAAATTAATATAGGTATATATATATATATATATTAGTGATATATATGTATATAATTTATAAGAATTATGAAACAATAAACATAGAGATAAATTGAATTAGGGACTTAATTATAATAACATCAAGGAAGGGTGGTTTAGAGAGGTTCCTTGCCTTAAGGAAGATTCATCACATGTGTTCTTTAAAATCATAAATAATAAAATTATGTTAATTATTTACTTTATTGATAACATTTTTGAATTTGATTATTCTTTTAATTTTCCTTTTTATCATGTAAAATTAACGGATTTATTCATTTAGGTTTATGTCGGATGTTTGGACATTGTTCGGATCATATATCTAAAATCACATTGGAATGTAGACTAAGGTCAAATTGATAATTATTTCATTATATCTATAATAATTATAATTAAATAATTAACATTTTTATAACTAAATTATTCTTTCAAAACCAATCATAAATGATGGTTGTGAAAATTGAACTACATTACAACGATGGAGATGGTAGGTCATCCGTACGTGTGGGTAACATTTCCATTTTTCAATGATCATGATGGAATGAGGGTATGTTTTGTTATTTCATCCAAAATTTTTCCTTATATCATACATATCATATTATATCTTTAAACACACCTACATATTCCATCTATGTGAACTGGCGAAAAATCAAAGTTCTTTATTAGGTGGTAATGTGTTGTACACATGAAAAACATTACCATTTATCAGTGGATGGTTGGTTAAGAATTTGTATGAAATATGAAATTTAAATAATCTTTTATTTTAGGATTTATCTTATATATAAATAAAATCCATCATCATGATTACCCACTAGAAATGGTAATGGAAAATTAATTACATCAGTTCACAAGGCGGTAGTCCACTGTACCCACAAACAATGATTTAGTATCTCATTTTATTGAAGAGGATATGGATTTAGGTTATTCCACTAAAATAATAAAATATTACTATTTTAAAGATAATTATTTTTTATTTCATCAGTATAGAGTAACATTTTATGGATTTGGCTGAAGAAACAAAACAAACATTATAAGTCAATAATGATACCTCTTCTTCGGATCACCTCTTTAGGATAATACCTAAATCCTCCCTAGATTGGATTTATAATTATTACAATGTCTCTAGTATGTGGGTAGAGAAGTATGGAAGGTATTATGATATTTAGTTTCTTAAAAAATTTATTTTTAATTGTGTAATGGAGAGACGATGTTTTGGACTTTTATAAATGAGGGGGAGTAGCAATTTTGTAAATACATAAAACTATTCAATAATGGGAAGTCACTATCAAGAAAAGTTCCTCCAAAATCAATAAATAATGGATTCAATGGATAATATCATCTATCCAAACTATCAATTCTCAATAAATAAACATTTTTTAAACATTATAGTTCCATTACCAAATGGTTTAACCCCTCAGTAAACTGATTTTAGCATTAATTGTGGTAATAGATTTTTACTATTTTTACTCTTCATTATGAATAAAACTTAAGTTTACCTAATTATATAATAATATTATGATGATTAAAAATATTCAATAGATTTTTAAAATTCAATTCACATAAAATTATAAATTTAATTAAAAAACAAAATCACACAATGCATTGAAACCAGTTTCTCAGTAAATATATTTTTCAAGCATAAGATGATCTTACATTATCAATATCACTAGTAATCATAATCATATGAGTTTAAATTCATGTATAAAAATATATATTTTATAAATTTCATTTAAATATTTACTTAATATGTGGTTTTTAATTAATTAAAATGTATATACTTTATGCACTTGAAAAACATTTTGTAGGAAATTGTGTTTTTAAGCATAAAAATTATATTTTTCCAAAATCATAAAAAGTGATTATTAAAATTAAATTTATCAGATTATTATAAATAAAATTTTTATTATTTATTTTTAACACTAAATCCCAAAATATACTATTATTTTTAATTACATGGTGTAATGACAATAAATGACCGTATTTGAAAAAACTGTAATTTTCACTATTGAGAGAAAAATAAAACATTTTAAAAAATAACCAAAAATCACTCTATTTTTTTGTTGTACTTGAAAGTTTTTTTAAATTAATTATATTTCATTTAAATTTTTTTCATAAAATAATTATAACATTTTATTTCAAATATCAATAAAAATATATTTTAAAGGAATTTTTTTTAAGAACAAAAATAGAGTGATTATTTATTAATAATTTATTGATATATTTATAATAATTGATAATTTATATATATTACATTTTGTAGTTTATATTATTCAAACCTACCAATTTGATTGATAGGTTGTAATTTTCATAAATAATCACGATTCTTTTAGAATTGGTTTTGCGTGCCACAAAAGCTGTCATGAATACTTTTCCTTTTTAGAAACTTAGGGTGTTAAATTATTCCCTTATTAAAGAATTTTACCCTTTAAATTCCATATTACATACAATGGTGAAAATATGTCTGGGTTCTTATAATTCATTTCATTTATCGGTACCCAAATTTTATCTTTATATTCCGGGTTCTTCCATATTACTTTTACCAGCTGAGTTTTATTATTATGTAGAAAAATCTCTCTACGGTTTAAGATATTCATTGTATACTACTCATAAGAGATATCATGTTACAACTATAACACCTATGAATTTATTACATGTGAAGGATCTATTATGTACTTCCTCGAAAGAGATACATAGAATGCATCACATACTTGAGAACTGGTTGATGAGAGTATTAGTTGATTAGTCAAAGCTCTAATTTGACTGAGAATATAAAAATAGATTATGTAAATAGGGATTAGTTTTACATTATTCAGAAATCTAATTAACCTCTCATTAGGGATATCTGGAGAAATAATTTATCCCTGACCTCAAACTCTAGGTTTTATTGATGATTGTCAACATAGGTCCTCCATTGAATCTGAGTAGTCCTGATGTGTTGGTAAATGGTATTGAACTTATCTACCACATCCTCAACCATTTTAGGTCCCAATAGATTGTGTTCACCATCATCAACCCAACATTCATGTTCTATATATCTCTTCCCAAAAAGGTATTTATAAAGAATCATTTTGGAGGTCTGAGTGGAAACTATTGTTGTATGAGAACTTGACTGGATGAGGTTATTGATTGCATCATACATTGAAGTCCATATAGAATTATCTCAACATTTCTACATGTGTCTAAATTGTTTTCTTATATTAAACATTATTTTTGGTGTGATAATCTTTACTAATGTTCAACTCATTATTTATATAATTTTGGTTTCTATTCTAAAACATGGAGGTAAATATCATATCTTGGTCAGATACATTTGATTGTGGTGTTCCATTCATCATCCCCACATCTTTGATGTATATCCTTAAAAGATAATCAAGTGATAAGTCCTCTTGAATTTTAATAATGTAGTATTTGTAATATTATCAACCAAAACCCATGTGTAATTGTTTCCTCTGGACTTCTTTAGAATACTAATGATTTTTGGTGGTGATGTTTTCCTACTCTCTTGTTAATATGGGTAATAGTTGCATCATCCCATTAGAATTTTGTCTTTAAATATTCACTTATTGACACTACATACACATTGATGTATATTCTAGGATATCCTTCTCTATATTTCCCAACTAATAGTTCTCTCATACATCCCAAAAAATATTCATTCTTCTTGGGTGGATGTAAAAGGTCGAGATATAGGAATTATTAAGTAGCATTTTCTTCATCTATGAATTTTATGGTGTACAGAGTCAGGAACTAAACTATATGACTCTTATTCCATCAATTTTGAACTCTAAGGATTTCCCTTTTCTTAAAACATCCACTTTCTTCTGAATTTCCACGTCATCTATTTTTGAGTATATTATTTTCTCCAAAATTAATGGTTAAATAATAATTTTCGAAATGATTGATAAATTTCCTTCCTTTATGATTCTCATGTCCATAATTTATAAGTCTAAGAATATTGGAACATTATCAATTCCCATTAGTGATATGGTTGTCAGATCCTCTCTACCTAGAGAATCTATCACCTTTTACCTTTCATACGATGAACATGGATTGGTCAGATATAGAATAAGACTCATGAAATTTGATTAAGAGGTAAAATTAATGTTTCACCCACTGAGTATGTTCCTTACATACCTCTTGAAATTTATAATCTCCCGACCATTATTTTGGAGTCACCCCAACATGATGCTCTGGCGGTGTAGGATTCATTGATTATTATCCCTTATCATTTCCTCTCTATTCATAATCCCATCCTTTTCCATTTGGATTCAATTTTTATTACTCCTTCTACACTCATAGATACTCTAAACAGACCTTCCCTAAATGAGTTTGTACATTACCTACCACCTTCCTAGATATACTGCATTTCCCCGAACCTAAAATTCAATTTTCAGACTTTATTATTCTTTATAGGATGTGTCATCATTTATCAATTTTTCTATGGATATATTCTAGTTGTAAATAGAGTTTCACCAGTGGATTATGGTGGCTAGGATTGGAGAAAAAAATCACTCCCTTCGTCTATTCCAGAGTTTGGTCAACTCTTGGGGTATAGAATATCCTATGAGGGTCTCTGTTCTTAATCATTATCCCTTCTGTGGTTCTATATTAAAATGAATATTTTTTGTAGGAATGGTCAGGAATCATTCATTCAATCAATAGATAGATTTTCAACCTATTTTATAGTCAATGGAAGCTAATTTTTCAAAGGACTCAATAGAAGTGGTGGTATCGACAAAGATACATATAAATTACATTCCTTTTGATAACCTCACTTTATTTAATAGAATATGAGAAACTCTTTGTTCCTTCCTCTAGTTGGATGAGAGCACCATTTATCTTCAATATTTGGTGATGGCCCTAATTTGTGTGTTGATGGATTTTTCCTTCCTCCTCCCAGCTTATGTCTTACTCAAGGCTGGTGATACAGTCTATTAATGGGAATCTCTAGTCTATCTTTATCCCATGTAGTTTTTTATATCATGATACCTTCAAGGTCATTAACTCTCTATATAAAGTGAAAATAAATTGAATATGGGATCCTACTGCACTGTTCAACCTTCTACTACAAATCATCACTCGGAGATGATTGGTGGACAATCCAAGGTATATGCCGACCCCTCATCTTCCATGGAAGAAGGCCCTAATCTCTATCTCTATTGTATTCTTCTCTACATATGCTATCAAATTCTATAGAAAATAGAAATATGTTCATTTAAATTAGGTGTTTTTATCATCCTCAAAACTTCCACCCTTCCATTATCCAAGAAGGTCGTCCCTTATACCCCCTACAATTCCTAGATTAGAGCCATAACACCTCATCTCTCTCCCTGGAAAAGAGGATTTTATCTCTATGTCTCCTAATTCAATTGAACACAACCCCTCTATCTCCAACCTTATTTTTTCATATAGTTTCATTTATTTATTTTATGTTGAATCATATTTGGATTTTTTGTTCTTTCTCCTCCTCTAAGTGGTGAACGCACTAGGGCTCATGCCAAAATAGAAAACTCCTCTTCATATTTTCAACCTAAGTGTCCATTCATGATAGGGGACAAATCTATGTGTTTCCTAATTTAATTATATCATTACTCATTTGGAAATACAAGGGAAAAGAGCCTAGGTGAATTCATATTTTCTATATTATAATATTTTTCACAATAATACTTTGATATTTATAGCCCTTGAATGAAAACAGAATCTTTCAAAGATTTGATATTTCACTCTAAAACATAGATTCCATAATTATTTGAATATTTAATCAAATAACCATCATATGTGGATACTTTTGATCTTCTACATATTAATAGAAAATTTTAAATATATCTAAAAAACATATCACCATTAAGGTAAGCTTTTTAAATTTCAGTTTCTTCATATCCTTTATCTATGCCAAATGTGATCTGAGGGGGGATCAATTTTTTTAGAATGAATTGGGTATATTTAATCCATGTCATGAAGAATGTATATTAAGGGGCGATTTTAATTATATACTGTAAATGTTGCAGGGAAAAGTTGTGGAAATTATAAAAGGATAGAAAAAAAGAGTTTTCTTAATTTTAATCTCAAAATTTGCATTTGGACATGGATACTTAGGGGTAAAAAATAAATCCTTCTTCCAGTAATTCATTAAGAAGAGTAAATGATCTAGTACCCTAAATAGACATCTTGGGGAGAGATTCTTCACCAATGATCCCAATATGGTTTGTGGTATGTCTTATTTTCACATTATCTCTTAACATGTGAATGTTAACCCACACATTCTTGAATGATACCCAAGGGGACAAGCTGACATTTTTAAATCGATATCACTTGTGATTTCCCTTGATATCAACTAATTTTCAAAATACATTCAGGTGGAAAAAGATATTTAGGAAGCTAATAATTCTCATAATCCGGGAAGAACCTTTGTACCTGATGGATTTTTGGTTTCATTCTATAAAGCATCACAGGAAGCCATCAAAAAGGAACTTATGAAAGTCATATAAGACTATTTATGGAGAGGGAGACTTACCAGAGTGGTTGGTTTAAAAAAATTTATTCTCATTATAGAAATGAAGTATCATTCCTCTATGAAACAATACAAGACAATAAGTATATGAAATTTCCCTTAAAAATCCCTCTCTATTTTTATCAATGGAAGGATTTTAGTGCACCTTCATAAGTGGATATCTGAGGAGTAACAAGATTTTAGCTAGGGAATATCTACCAAAACAATCATTTAATTGGATTAGGAAATTGGTAGGGATATTAATAAGGTCATGGAATCTAACATTTCCATTAAAATAGATATAGAAAAATCATATCATATTATGGATCAGGGTTTCATCATAAAAGTTAAGAGATGTATGGTCTTCTAAAAGAGGATGATTGGTCTATTCTTTAGGTGAATTACTTCTCCTTGGTTTTTAGTGACATTTATGGGGAAAAGATATGTCTTATTTAAGTTAGTATATGGGCTATGAAAAGGTGATCCCTTATCCCCCTGTATCTTCAATATGGTTCAATACTCTTCTAGTGCGTATATGAATAAAAGAATGAATGAGTGTCCCATTCTCCCTTTTTATTGCAGAACTAACATCACCATGGTAAAACACCTCTTATTTTCATATGATACACTTCTTTTTTATCAATTCATGTTACAGGACCATCCAAAAACTCAATTGTATCCTTTAAATATATAGTAGATGGACCGTTCATAATATTAAGAAGGGTAATATTAATGTTTTCATCTCTAGATATAACATTTAGAGTAGGGGAAGATGATTGAATATTGTATGGGGGTACAGAGAAGAAAAAGCCCCATGTATTATCTAAGGGATCCACTCTTTATAGGTATAATTCAAATCCAGCATTTTCAGGGCCTGGTTGATAAAATTCCCATTCATATTATCAACTATAAGAAAATGATTTCATTTGGGGGTCATATAACCCTTGTTAACAATGTACATAATTCGATACAGAGTTATGTTTTTTAGTTATCAAATCTCTAAAGGATACTCTATGGAATATTGAGAACATCATGTCCACCTTCATATGGGATGTACATGTTGAGGGAAGGTATCATTGTGACTCATCAGAAAAGATGGAAAGGGAGGTTGATGACATATGCATCAATCTTAAAATAATTACATAAAACATTAATTCAATCCATTAAAATATATCTTGGTATTTTATGGAAGGAATTTTTCTTCGGTCTAGGATCATAGAAATAAAATATTGGACACATCTGGATGACTTGGGAGGAAGAAGCTCCTGAATTTGATATCTGATATGTCAATAATTACCTAATAATTCTTTATAACTCTTGATGGATAGTGGTAAAGATAATTCTCAATTTACGGGATGATAATTGTGTGGGAAGTTTGATGGGTTTTCTATGATTTCATGCACCTGTCCTTTCCTTCCCTCAATCTAGAAATATCCCCACCTTTATCAGTTTGATCCTTAACCCCTAATATCTTGAATCACTAAAATGTATTTTGATCAACTCCATAAATGATTTAATTTTAGTCATGGTCCCCATCCATATTTTTCTTAATGAATGTATACCATCTATTCTATTATGAAAAATAAAAATATGATGCATGGAAATCTACTATAGGGTGCAATGAACATCCCACAAAAATCACTTTTCTAGTACGAAAAATTTGAAATCATTCTTTACCTACATATGAGATGGTATGAATTGGGGGAGTCTACACCATTTATAATTTTTCATTCTATATTAACTCCATGTAAGATACATGGTACAACATTCTCTTTGAATGAGAGAGGGATTCCATGGTTTTCAAGCCACCAATGCTTTCATTGTGTTGGATGTTCAATGTATTAATGATTCCAACTTATGTCACACATGGTTTCTTGATACGGAGGACAAAATCCAAGAACAAAACACTAATTTTTTTTAACGTCAGATATTAGTGTATTTGTAATTCACTTAACAAAGACTTTCTTGAGGTTTAGAGTGTTCATACAAGTAAATGAAGGTCAAATCTAGATCAGTGGTGGTATATCTGGTTCCTCTACTCAGGCAATGGGATCTCTCCCATTCCTTATGGTTCTTCACGGTGAGTACATATTTTTTTCATATATATCAAATACCATCAATGCATATGAAATAAGTATGATAGATTCCTCTATATAGTGGAATGAAAAAAATGATGATTGATCGTATAGTAATAGAGAAATTTTGGATGGAGGAGCTATTTCTGATCAGACTGGTTCTATTATTTAAGATATCTTAATATTCTATAGCCTGAGGGAATCTCTGATGGATGAAGAATTGGACATGTAGAAGCTATTAAAGTTGTCCCCCCCATATGGTCTTCATCAATATTGGTTGGATACTGACTCCAATATTAATCATTGGTCCAACAACAAGGATATCATCATTACATGGGATATCAGCAATTTAGTTCAAATATAAAAAAGTTTTTTCAGTAGCCACTTGAATATTACCCACACATGGAATGAGTGAAACAAGTCGGTTGAATTATTCCCTTCCTCAGACACTACTAAAATTAATTGTTTCATCTTTACTATCCATGGATCCTTTCCCCCATGTGTGTTAGTATTTTTAGAGCTAATGTACCGGGGCAATATTTTTTTTCCACCTTGCCCTATTTATCCCTCAGCCCCCTATATTTAAGAAAACATTATTATCATTAGATTTATTGAGAATTCATAGTCCATTATTATCTATACCTATATTAATTGGATCATATTAATCTCATTCTATATGAATATATATATTTTAAGATTTTATGGTCTGTATATATTTACGACTTCTCCACATAGAGATAATGTTTCATGATTTTACAAAAAAAAATCACTGTTAACAACTCCATATCATGTGTGGGGTAGTTATGCACAAGAAATTTCAAATTTAATGATTTATATGCTACCAATCAATGATTTTTCATCAGAAAAAAATCCATTTTATTCTTTAAATAAATAATGTATACCACAAAAAGTTTCCCACTTGACATCAATGTGGAGAATTTTGTAGTGATAAGCGTCTTTTTCGTATCATTAAATCTCTTTTTACATTAGCTAGTGAAAAAAACATTACCCCCTACCATGTTATCATGGTTAGTGGGTTTGAAAATAATGATAATTTTCTAAAAAATCATTTTTAATATCTATGTAGTCCTCAGAAACAATATATATTCCTTATAGGTGAATCATTATGAAAATAATTATATTTTGTTATTATATAAGGGTCCAAAAATATCCATTTACACATGATAATATACCCGAAGAATAATACATCCTTCATCAAGAACAATTATTTACTATACTTTATATATGAATTATCTTTTATAAAATATTTTATCATAGTATTAAAAATATCTTGAAGATATAGCTTTCTTTTGGTGTAAATATAAATATCATCCAGAAATACTGACACAAATTTGTGAATTCAATCTCTAAAGACTCTATTATAAAATTCCAAAAAGGGGGTTTGGAGGATTATTGAGTATGAAAGGAATCACTAGGACTCATAGTGTCTATACATTATTTGAATGGTAATTTTGGTGATATCTTCCGTATTCACCATTAATTGGTGATATTTCAATGTAAGGTACATTATATATAAATACTGAAATCAACTTATTTGATAGAGAAAGTAATCTATTTGTGGGAGGGGATAATTGTTCTCTATTTTGTTTTTTTGAGTTCATGATTATCAATGACGTGGCACATTGAACCATCCTACATGAAGAAGAGTAATTGTTCAACCACTGGTGTAACACTCAGTTGTATAAAACCCATTTTCTGATTATCTAATATCTTCTTCTTTACCTATTCTAACTCAATAGTGAAAATTCTATAAGGAGTCTAACATATGGGTGGAGATCCATGTATATGTTTGACTGAGATCTTATCCTCTAAGATAGGATGAAGGTTAAGAAACTCTTCAAGAAATTGATCAGTATAATCCCTCACAATGCGTATATCATGAAGAATGATTCTCTCATTTTTCTCAAAAATTTGGACTATATATGATTTCTCCTAAAGTAATAATAACCACACATGAATAATGTATTCCAAGGAATATTCATCGTACTCCTTTAATATGTATAGAATTGTAAGATGGATTTGGATATGAAGAGTTGTCTCTATCTAAAAAATTGATTTTGGGTTTATATAAGGATATCCATTCCATGTCCAATATATAATCGAACTCCACTAAACTAAAAAAGATGATATTTTTTTGAAAATTTAGTTAATAAAAAATTACTAGGGATTAGTTATATACTTGGGATTAAACCATCACACCATTTTTTTCTCATAGATATATCAAACCCCATTTTTTAAGGAAGTGTTTGAATAGTTATTCTAAACTAGAAAGATACAAAAGAATGTGTAGATATATAATCAAATAATATGTTCACTATTATTAAAGGAATAACAAGCGTATATATCCTGAAATCATTTCTGGGATCCACCTCATCTATAGTTATACCATATGCTACACCTTTCTCTCTAGGAATTATAAATTTTTTCTATTTATTTTCTCTGAAAATCATTGAATTTATGCTTTGGATTTCAAAATTACCATGGTCCTTGTATTTAAAACACTAAAACGTAGCCTGTATGTTGATTTTAGTCTTTTTTTCTTCTTCCTCATTAGTGGGTTCCTTCATTTACCTTTGGCGTGAATTATCCCAATGACCCCTTTCTACATTTGAAGCATCTCATGGATCCTATCAGATAGTCTTTAGGATTATTCCTCCCATACTTTTGATAAGTGGAATTTTGGATTTTCTTTCTTCTATGGGATTTTCCTATTGATTCTCTTCGAGAAAAATTCATTTTATTTTAGTATTATAGTACCATGAGACCACTGGGAGTCACCAATCTCTTAAAAAATGTAAGGTAACAATTGAAATTATCTTCATCGATATCAATGTACTAAATTGCTAATTATTTTCATAGACTCATCCTTAACTTACTAATAAAATATTACACCATAATTTCGACGTTGATGAAAAAACCATGGGTGTGTCGTGAAATACTTTTAAAGTTATCCTCTTAGCACCTGATAGAATCATCTTACTTTTAATTCATACTGAGGAACTCCCACACAATTTTATGACGGAGAGTTCAAGTAAAATATTTATTTAAAAATATTTTATTGAATTCATCCCATTCCATGGAATCAATATTCTCTTTATATTTTCTTTTTGTGATCAGTCTCCACCACTGATTGACTTCTACATCAAGTGGATAAATGTCCGGCGCAAATTTCTCTTTCACTGAGAATTGCAGAGTAGTGAATATTTTCTCAACTGAGTCAATCCATTGTCCTACAATGAGGGGATTCAAATATTCACAAAAGGTAGGTAGCCTTTGTATCATAAAAGACTCAAGAACAAAATTATATTTCTTAAGGGGAATGTGTTCTACATGATTCATGTAATTATTCATAACATGATATAATTTATCCAGTACTTCCATTATATTCTTAGATCCAAGTATAATGAGGTTGGGCATATCGTTTTTCCAATTTTCAAATATCTAGTCATGTTGGTTTTTGTAAAGATTTCCCCTATTTCTATCCATTAACTAAAAAAACTAGATGAAAATGTATTAACATACAAAAGGTAAACTCATTAAAATAAAAGGAAAAATTATAAATTATATGTATATACTGCATTTTGAGACACTAGGATTAAATCTATTATATCTATGAAAATATCTCCTATTATGTTTTATAACTTTATATTTTTTTCAATTTCTTCATATTGGTTTATAAAGTATTTTTTTAATTTATAAAAAATATCACATAGGTATGTCAATCCAAGTGTGTATCAAGAATGTTATCATGCACCTGGTGATGAATAATTCATAATCAATATAACCCTTTCATAGTTATTACCCCTAAGTATAGTTTTTCCAGAGAAAAATACACCTGTATTATCAAGAGAAGGACAAAATTTCTCAGAATCCACTCACTCCATCCTTCACCAATATTTCTGGATCACTTTCTATACATAGAATTATCCTTATACATGACCCAAGAGTTCTCATTAATGTTTTATCGCCATTTTTCCAATGGATAATTAGTAATTTTCTCCAAGAAAAACTATAGATATCGAATTATTTTACATATATTATCACATTATTTTTAACATAAACATCCATTAATTACAACACAAATATCATGAGCCTTAGTTTCTTTGGAAGAATAGATTTATAATGCATCAAAAGTAAACTAAAACAATAAATCTTAATTTTATTCTACATAATGATCTCATAAGTCCATTTTAGCATCAAAACAACATAGGATAACCTAGAGAATACATAAAACATAGGGGTGAGATAAAAAACCCATGTAAGGGAATTAGCATAGTAAGGAAACACAACATGTGAGTCAAAGTTATATCAAGATATCATAGAAGAGACGACTCATGAGTAATCCCATGTAAGAATACGATAAAAATATTTGTATCAGATGTTCACAGGAAAATATGAAATTTGAATGGAACATATAACATAAAAAAAACACAAGCCAAGGATAACTGCCCAACTAATATCACATGGTGGAAAAACTCCCATAATTTATTAGGTTTACTCACTAATCATGTACATGACACCCCACGAGAGTAGGGATTTACGAAATTAATTAGAGTGATATATTTGAATACCCATAATAATATGTTAAGGATTTATGTGTTCCACCTAAAGGAAATAAATCATAAGTAATAACAAAATAATTATACATAGAAATAAAATGTGTTGCATAATATTTCTTGGTACAATAATAAAAGAATATTTAATAATGTGCATATTTGAGAAATGATCATAAGGCATGTGTTTAAGCATAATGGAAAGATTTATAATATTGGTATTTATTTTAGAGACATATATACATAATTTATGATAATTACATAACATTGACGATTATGATAATGTGAGTTAGAAAGAGAATATTCATAACCCAATAGAAGGGGTGGTTATGGAATATCTCATTCCTCGAGACCAATTCATCCCATGTGTTATTTATCTTACTGAATAATAAAATTATTTTAATTATTTATTGATTAAAAAACTTTTCAATTTTCATTATTCCATTTATTCAATTTATTATCATGTTATATTAATTACTTAATCATTTATGTTCAAGTCAAATGTTTTTACTGTGTTTGGATCATATGTCCAATATCATATTGGAAATTTGAAAAAAGGAAAGAGAATCATTATTAAATCATTTATAGAGTAATAATCATGAAAAAATTATTGTTTTTATACATCAATTATACTTTTAAAATCAATCACGAAGGATGGTTATTTAAAATTAACTATCTAACACCCATGAAGATTGTAGGTCCTATGTACACATGAGTAACATTTCCACTGTTCACTAATCATGATGGAAAGAAGGTAATTATTATTTTATCTTTCAAAAATTATCATTATATCATAAATATAATATTATTTTTTAAATATGATTACATATAAAATTCATTTTATGTAATAATGAATCCCATTGCATCGTGATGTGGTACCCTACCATACACACGAACAATGTTATCATTTTTTAATGGATGGTAAGTTATGAAGGGATGAAATATAAAATTTCCAGAATGGTTGATATTTCAATATTTATCAGATACAAAAATTAAATCTATCTGATTGAATATCAAATAGAGGTGATGGTGTAAAATGAATTACAAATGTTCCTGGGGCTATAGTCTTACATACACACGAATGGTGATTTTGTTTCCCATTTCTAGTCAGTTCCATGGTTTTATATTTAGAAAATTTGGTATATCTTCCTCTTTGGAAGAGAAAATGATGGGTGTCATTCATACCGTCAATTCTTCCTTTCAAAAAGGATGGAGAAAACTCTGGATCGAAAGTTACTCAACCACCATTGTTCAGGAAATCTGGAATGGGGTGATTCACCTGGCCTGTCCCCTCACTACGCTTTGGAAGAAATGTATGAATTCTCTCCCGTAGATTGATTACATCGCTACTCATGCCTTCCGATAAGTGAACACTATTGACGATGCTCTTGTGAACAATGGAATTCACCAGGACATGACTTGGGTGGATGATCAACCTCCTGATTTATTCTATCCTTTTGACAAATATTGTAAAAACTACCTACTTTTCATCTCCAGTAACCCTATTTTTTTTATATTCACTAAATTGTGCTTTGGTCTTTGACCAAGGCACTACCTTCTTAAAAAAAGGAGGGTAATTTTTTTAAATACCAAATACTATTATATAATGGGAAGTCAATCTCTATCCAATTCCCTTCGAAATTGATAAATAATGGAGTTAAAGAGTAATATAATCAAGAAACACACCATAATTTCAAAAAGTAACATGTTTTAAACATATCACTCCCATTACCTTTTTTGTTTAACCCCTCAGTAAACTGATTTTAACATTAATTGTGGAAACATATTTTCACAGTTTTTACTATTAATTATGACCAAAAAAAAATATTGTGCATATTATATAGTATTAATTATTCCAATTCCAAATATGGATTCCATTTCGTTAAATCAAATTATAATAATTATAAAAACATAATTTTTTGTTAAACTACAAAATGTGTCCACAATATTTTTCTGGAAATGTATTTTTCAAGCATATAATGATCTTACATTAACTATATGAATAGTGATCATCATCATATGTATTTAAATTGAAAAATATATATTAAATATATATATATTTAATTTAAATATTTATTTACTAGGAATTATATTAATTGAATAAAATTTATAAAATTTATGCACATAAGAACAGTGTAAAGACCCGGCCTTAAACATTACATAATCTTGAATTATGTCAAGAATTCACATTGAGGATATTTTCAGGTTTAGAGTTTTATATAATTAGGCCATAACTATTACATATCAACTTGAAAATTACATGTATACACTACTACTCAGTATCCATTTTTTACATAAAATAAAAACTCTTAAAAGAAACATGTCTAGTTCCATGTTTAAGACAACATGGAATTTCTTTGATTCCATCCTTTCCCCTATTCATCTTTAAGTCATGTATAAAACATTTCAAAAACTTGGGATGAAGATAAAAAGCTCATTAAGGGTTATAAAATAAGGAAGGAAAACATTATCCCATCATTAAATATAAATCAATGAAACCATACTTTTCAATCATAAAAA
The DNA here is from genome assembly GCA_963277665.1 of Viscum album. Classification (NCBI taxonomy): domain Eukaryota; kingdom Viridiplantae; phylum Streptophyta; class Magnoliopsida; order Santalales; family Viscaceae; genus Viscum; species Viscum album. The sequence goes on along the minus strand of OY728121.1, from coordinate 1,143,910,411 downwards.
ACCTTACGAAATCATAATATTTATCAATAACACACACAAATCATAAATCATAAAGGTTACTTATGTCATTTATAACATACTTACATTGTCGCTATCACAACTACATAGGGAGTCACATTTCGAATACCCATCACAGTATATTCCCTAAATCTCTTAGGAGAAAAATTCACGTTTACCTCTGTCACTTTACCCAATTCATTGGAGAGCTATCTCGGGCTCACCTACCCTAGGTTAATCACGGAACCACCGGTATACATAAACTATGACCAATAACCATAACATAATAATAACACATAACACAAGCATTAATGAAAGATAACATTTCCACATTCCAATCACAATATATCAAATCAAGATATTGAAATAAACAATGCTTTATCAAATCATTTTCAAAACCATTTAAAACATTTAATAAAGTGATTTTTGAATCAAAGTGTCCCATACCACTTTGAAGATTTTCAAATAATTAAAATTTTAAAAAATTAATGTCCTTATAAATAAATATTTTAAACCATTTTTAAAAAATTTATATTACTGAGAAATATTTAGAAGAATAAATCTTTAAAACATTTAAAATGATATTTTAGTCAAAGAGTTTTTAACAAAATGAGAGTCTCTTGAATAAAAATAATTGAGGAATATAATTGAATAATAACATTATAATATCATGAGAATAAATGGATTCATGATATAATATGCCAAACAACAGTATATAAATCACATTAGAGTGAATTGGTTCATAAGAACAGTGAAGTCTAAATGGAATGTAAATTGAGAAGAAATTCCTTATAAAAACAGTATCCTTAGATTAAGAATAAATAAATAACATATTAATGTGCGAAAGATATAAATACACTCAATATATTTTGATATTAAATTTAAATCAATCATATGACATTCACACATGTTATTTTTAATACAAAACCATTGACTTGGATGTTTAACTCAATGAATGGAAATTGAGTTAAAATTACTCTTCTCAAGTTCATATCGATGACTTGAGAATTTATCAATGGAGCGATTATGTGTTTCAAAAGTATATCCACATAAAGGGGAGTGGAGTTTACAACATAAATAATCAAACAATGATTCCTCACATAATCATATCATGACATAATTATGAATTAGATGAATATCCCAAGGAATGGAAATTGGGTTAAAAGGTTCCCTTACCGATTTGGTAACTTACGAAACATACAACCCATGAAATAAGGATCCTAAAATTAAGATGTAAATACCAATAAATTGAAGAATATTACACAAATAATACAATCATTGGGCAGTACATACACCACAAAAAAGGAAACAGTGTCAATATAACATGAATCTCACAGGAATAGGAAGTGAGATGAAAACTCCTTACCATTTTGTAATAAATGGAGTCATATGACAAAAAATTAATAACCACAAAATTAATCATAGTATAAAATTAATATAAGTATAATCATGATAATATATATCAAATTTCAGTACAAAATACACCACATGCAATAAATAAGTGGCGAACAATGGAAATCTCACGGAATTAAAAGTGAGATAAGAAACCCCTTAACTTGTGTCCGACATGGCTTGTTTGTTCCTTGTTATTCCTTAATAATAAACTTAAGTTAATTTATAATTGATTAAGACCCCTTTTTCAAGTTTATTATTCCTTTTATATCACTTATTACCGTGTTATAAACAATATGTAATCATTTATGTTAATAATGGTCGTTTTGTCGATATTTGGTACTTGAGTAAAAACTGAACACCATATAATTACAAGTTGTCCATGTGGTCAAGAGTCCATTATCTCCATGAATTATATTCATGATTTAGATATCATATATATCATATATGTCCTGTATATATTTTTATTTATAATAGTACATAACATTTGGAGATAAGAAATGAAATGCACCAATCATGGAGACGGTAAGCCGTACGTAGGCATGAACACTACTTTCATTTCTATTTCATATTTTAATTGAATGAAAACTTAATGATACATAATTATATTATAATTAATGTATAATATCATATATTATTTCAATAACTCCATCCTTTATAAGTCCCACGTATGGTATGAACGAGTCATATCACTTTGAGGGGGTGGTAGTCCGCACTTCCTCAAATGAGATTATCACGTTTACTCATAATGGAAACCATAAAGGTATGATATAAATTAAAAATATAGAAGCATAAAGAAAAAATAATACATATTATATATAAATATAGTTCCATATTAATGGCCACCATGATAGGCGGTAGGAGATAATCAAACTATCATCGTTTCGTGAGGTGTTAGTTTTCCATCCACAGAAATAGTATGTTCTTCATCCATTAGATGGAGGTGTGTGTAAGTGTAGTTTGAATAATTATCATAAAAACATCCTAGTATATTGAGTATACTAGTGTTGTTATAAAATAAAGGAACAAAAAGAGTTTATGGGGTTGGAGAAGTAAAATAAAACAAAATAAAAAAAAGAATTTTAGAGAAACCGTTACATTTAATTTGGGTATCCCACTATGGTATGAACCAAAAGGGTTTCTTAAAGTGCCTTCTGCCTAAGATGAGGCTTCTAGGAGGAGTAGAGGGATGTTGGGAGCTTAATTGGGTAGAGTTTGTACGACAAAAAGTCTTTAAAGGTGTGATTAATTTGTTAGAAGTGAGGGCTTTTTATAAGTGGGAGGATGAGCTCTTTAGAAAAGTGTGATAATATTATGTTATTATATAATGATATTCGGTTTCTAAATGTCCAAAACTCATTAAGGTAGAAGCTAAGATGACTCTTGGACGATATAAATTCATCCAATAAGAATTGGTCAGGTTTTGGATTTTATTTTAATATTTATAATCTTATTTATTAAAATCATTTATTAATGAGGTAAACACTGCATCATTATTGTGTCATAAATAATTTAATTTATTCAATGATTAAAAATTATAAAAAAAATACCATTATTTGGGAAATAATTTTATATTTCCAATTAATATTTATAGTCTAAAAGATAACTTATATAATAGGATGTAAAAATTAATTTACAAGGAGATATTTGTTTATGTCATTTTTGCATTTGCTTTAAGTTAATTAAAATAAAGTGTCATTATCATTTATAAGTGGCTCCATGGAGTCCCAAAATCGACCCAAAGATTGCCTTGGTCGGAAATTACTCATAAAATAAGGTTAATACAAGTGTTAAGGTAATTTTAAATTATTATAATATTCTTTTTACATTGAATTACCCTATTTACCTTTAACCACAGTAAATAAAAGTCAAAAGTTACTATTCACCAAAAATTATTTTCATCTTATTGAACAAAATATTAATCAATAATGACAACCATGTGTGTAATATTTTTGAAATTCAATCCACATAAGTGGAAAAATTTCATTTAAATGAAAATGTCAGTTTTTAACTACTACTTTGTGGTTTCCCTATTCATCAAAAATTGATGTTTTATAGAAAAACACCAAAAATTCATCCTACGCTATATTTGATATTCCAAATTAAAAAATGACGACTATTTTACCAAATTCAAAATATATAAGTTGAATTAATTAATTTAAAATTATTTCCTGTTATCAAAACAAATAGCGCGTTTTTAAGAAACAATAATTATCAAAAGATTGATACTAGTTTATGTCCAATTTCAAAATGAAATTAATTACAATGACCAAAATTTGATTAAATGGTAAAAAAATATTATTATTACACTTTTAAACCAATTAAAAAAATAATCTAACCATATAAATAAATTATATTAAAAGGCACTTTTGAATTAAAATACAGTATTTTTCACTATTCATAAAATAATGAATTTTATTAGAAAAATACCAAAAATTTACTCGAAGTAAATTTTGATGTTCAGATTCTAAATAAGAATTTTATTCTGTCAAATGGAACATATAAAAGTGACCAAATCAAGATTTAAAGAGGGTTCACCATAAAAAGGTGGTAAATCTACCTTTTAGAGTATTTATACTAAAAATTAGATTCATTCACATTTTAAGCCTCTATATTTAATTGGATAAAAGTAAAAACATTTAACAAACATGTATAATAATATTATATTTAGTTCTATTCATTATCTCCAATACAACGTCTAGGCATTAACTGCTATTTAAAATAATAATATTATATTATTAGTATGCAACGTAGGATTTCAAAGAAACTTGTTATTGCGTATCGGGTAAGACATCAAACCTAGAATCCCCTTTAAAGTAAAATTAATAATTAATTTAAAAATATTAATAAACATAAACATTTCATATTCATTATTTATCTGGGATGTTGCAAACAGTTCCTAGACATAAGTGTTTTTATGCATAACAATTTTCTTGGACCAAAATCATGATAGTTGATGATTCAGTTGAAATTCATTTTATTGTTATAACTAAAATGGGTAATATTAAAAATTAAGGAGAAATATAAAATATAATGGAACTTTTAAATTAAATTACTAATTAAAAATAATTAACTATATTTAAAAAATGATAATGTTCACTATTAATTGAAAAAACAAACATTTTCGATCCCTACATAAAATTTGATATGATAATTCCATAAATGATGTAAATATTATAATATAAATTTTCTAAATGTTCCATAATGTTTTTACAATTATTTCTTTTAAAATGTAATCAAATCATTTTTGAAGGAAACACATTTTTTAAGAATTAAAAAATGAGTGGTTGTTTCCATATATTTTATCAATACATTTATATCAATATGGGAATTTATATATATTTCATAAATTAGTTAATATTATTCATACACACTAATTTAATAGATAGTTTATAATAATAATATATAATCATGGTTTTTTTAGGATCAATTTTTTTTGTTTCATAAGCTATCAGGCATAGTTATCGATTTTTAAAACTCATGGTCTTATAGGTAAAATAAGGAAAACTACTCAGAACAAGACCCCAACCCCATCATGTATTCAAAAATAGCTATAAGGAACCGACTAGGATATTCTCATATCTCATTCCATTCCTCATGACATGATTTTCATCAATATTTGCATTAAAATACACCATCACCACTTATAGAGATAGTTTCTAGGAGTTTTAGAGCATCCCAAGTGCTTCCAAGTACTTATACATTGTTTATGAGATTTTTTACATCTTATTCAACTAGCCTAAACACCTCTCATTCCCAAAATAATCTAACCAAGATCAATTAAAATCCACACAAATTAATTATTGTTCATATAAAAACATATGGTTTTGTATTAAAGGGTCTACCAACATCAAAATAGAGTAACCATACTCAGAAATCCAAGGCATGCATCTACCAGCGCTACCAATCCTTATTCAAGATCCACATATCTCAAATAGGAACACAATTTTTCTATAGGACCTATCATAGATCAAGAAATAAAAATAATTAATTATAAAAATTTATAATTAATTATGTAATTTAAAGAAATTTGGTATAATGATCTAATCACTCATTCAGTATCATCTCTTTATAGTAACCTCAACCAACCACACTCGAAATGACTATTGCAAATCATTGACACCATCTTGATTGAAAGAAATATAATTTGACACCCAACATACTATTGGTTTTTCTTATTTTTTACCAAAAAATAAAAATAATGTATCGTAGAATCTCACCTCTAGTATAATGGACATGTTGAACTAGATGTTATAAACATAGGGTGTCCTCTAAATAAGTAAAAAAATAAACCTATAAATCTTGGTCAGTTCCACCATTCTCAATTGGAATTGACACTGAATCCCTAACAATCACAATAAATAATACGGATGCTATGTGAGTACCATGAATGAAATATAGTGGATGATCTTATCTAAAATCATTACTATAATGCACTACAATTCACCCCTCTCAAGGAGGATATATGATCATGAAAATGGAGAATGATTGGGATAAGTAATTTCTTCTCTTGAGACCATTTCCCACCTAAAAACCAAAGGCCCCCAACAATTAAAATATGTGATTTATCCCACAAAAACATCCATTGAAATATCGGTGATCCGTTGGGCATCACATTCTAGATATTTGTCCAAAGAAGACTATTGGGCCACTTATTAGCCCACTTGCTACTAGGTAGTTGTTTAAAAAACAACCAATGGCCACTACAACAACCCAAAAACCTCACCCATTTCAATACTCTTTCCAACACACCTTAGGAATAGATCTAAAATCTAAAAAAATCCCAAAATATACTTTAAAAAAATTAAAACCCTTTGAACCCAGTATTATTCTCTAATCCGAAATCAATTTTACTACTAAATGAAAAATTAAAATTCCCTAATGAATGTACAACTTATAACTGTGTAGTTCAGTAAAATATCTTCAAAAAAATTATTTTCATCATTGAGAATTCATTTTAATCCATTAATTTCCCCCCGACTATCATAAGCCATCAATTTACCAAGAACATGCCACAATAAATCACCTAATAACAACCATTCTTCTACTATGAAACTCCAAACACCAAGAAAAAATTCACCATCTCTCTTACAAAATGCTCATTCTGATCCCTAGAACTCCTCACCTACATCCTAAAGGATAGTTTTGAAATAATCCCAACCTCACAATGTTAAGATCCTCTCTTAACCACCAGTCAGATCTGAAGATATTTTTTTAAATAGTTCATTGAATTCACCAACATGACATCTGAACACCCGATCATGATTCCTTCACAACATGAAGCATAATAAAATTACTCAACCATAAAAATCAAGTTCATAAACCAAATACTACTATAATTCATTGATCATATCACCAATATCATATTACATGCATCATTCTCTCACATAGATCATTCGTGTACCACCAATCCAAATCACAATCAGTTATCCTCTAACCAACCCAAGACCAATGAAAACATTCCAACTCAATCCAGCATCACTCCCATAAAACGAAACTATCTTCTCTAGATTTTTTAACAATTTCATCCCAAACTGGAATAGTCATAGTGATTTTCTACATGTTTCACCCCCGTGAATCTTGAGATGAAAAAGTCTTTCAACCCTAAAACATAACATGATCCATGATTCATCTTAAAAATAACCCTTGTATCCCACCTTAATCACCCCATACTCAGTGATGATTCACAAAATCAAACCAGCACCATAACAATATATTAAATATGTTATATGACAAGGAACCAGATATAAGTGGATCTTACCACACACAAATACTCTTTTGTAACCTTGACCATCCAACAACAGGTCTCACCACATCCATAGCCCTTATAATATAATGTTTTTGTACCCAAAACTGAAACAATTCTCCCCATAATAGGAGTATTGTAATTATTTTTTTCCATATGATTTTTGATCAGACAATTTCATTAATTTCAGATTAATTTTCATACTCAAAAAACCCTTGATTGTTTTACTAAAGAAAAAACATTATATAGATTTAAGGAAAATAATTATTTGAATATATATATTTATTTTCACTAGTATTATTAAAGTGATCCAATTGAATTTATATCTCATATGTATTTTGGAAATTTTCACGAAGTTTTCAATCATTGTTCAAATGTAATATTATAGGTGTATGTTTATAAAAAATGATAGGTTTTGGAAACCGACGTTTGGTAAAAAAACACTACCTTTAAACCTTATATTTGAAGGGAATGTTTTGATTGGGAACCTAAATTTTGTGGAGAACCCTATGTTTTAATATATTATTTATGGTTTAATATCCCCACTTTTTAAATAAACATTATTTTTATACTATTATTGTAATGATTCATTTTTTTGAAATACCAAAGTTGAATATTTCGTTTGTAGGATTTGAATTTTAGTTATTTTATAAGAATTAAGAATTGGTGTTTATTCAGTAAATATCTCTATAAAAGGTGTTAAAAGACAAAGCCAAAGGATATTCGACAAAAAATTAAATCCGTACTTTTTATAAGGGAGTCTATGATTTTTTTAGTTGGTGTATAATGTTAACTTTCAAATTCAATTGATGTTTTGATCATCAAAATTTATCTGAAAATATTTCCATATATTCTTGACCAAAATTAAACTATATTATTTATTTATTCTCAAAAAAATTTATTCTTTAGAGAATATATAATATAAAAGTCAAATATTTTTCATAATTATCTATTTCACTGTATTTATAAAAAATGAATATATTTATAATAACATCAATTCTTTATATCAGTATTTTTTTACTACTACTGTAATTATATTATGTTATCATAATGTTCTACTATTCATCAAAGATCTCTTTCAGGAGTACACTTTTGAGAAATATATGTTATATTATGTTATTCTTAATTTATCTTATTGCTCATTAGTTTGATTTTTTAATTATATGATTTATAAATATTTCTTATAGAAAACCAGAATTTATTTAGGAGGATTTGTTTGTAAATTTTTTATTATATTTCCTTGAATGTCTCTTCTTATGTTAGTTGCAAAGGTAACGATGAGATGAACTTATTTTCAATAGATCAACATCTCTTTAATGTTGGGATGTTAGCTTGTCATACTAATTTGTCTTGTTCATTTTATAATAACCTTAATACCATATTAAATATTTTTTTTGACATTTCCAATACATGTACTCAATTAATAAAGTCCCTCGTAAAAGGTCCTATTTAGTTAAAATAACTATGCTCAGAGAGAGAGTGTTGGTGGAGTGTAATAGGGGATATTTGTTCTCAAAACATCTATAAAAATTATTTTATTTTTTCTCTTAATTATTTTTCAAATTATGTTGTATGAAAATTTTATTAAGTAACATTACATATCCCAAAGAGGATTAATTTTAATTTATCTAATTGTCTTTCAAAGGTCACAATTCAACCCCCACATGTTTCCCTATGTATATTCTGACCAACAACAGTATCAAATGAGTGATTTTTGTATAATCCTTTTAAGATCTAACAATATTGAGCCAAATTTATATACAAATAAAGATGTCAAATAATTAGCTCAGATAATGATTTTTAATGACCAGAGATCTATATTTTAATATAGAAAATTACAGATACTAGAAATATTATATGGTCATAAATATTAAGAATATTTATATAAATGTTTATATGATGATTGTTAAGACATATAAAATACCCAAATAAGAAATAGAGAAATGGGATGACACTAAATAATTCTATATGATGTTAATTCAAGATCCAGGAATACAATCATTTTTTTACTTGGTCTTAATGGATTCAATTGTTTTCTCATTGTCTTAATATGTATGATATGTGGAACATTATTTTTATTATCTATGGAGGATATCATATCATTAAAAAGATGAGGAACACTACTAATAAATTAAAATTTGAAACATTTTGGATGTATAAAAGAGAAATTGATTAACAAATGAAAGGAAAAGTGACTTAAATTTCCAATGGTGCTTCTGACTTGGTAACTCCAAATCTAGATCTAGATTAACCATTAAATTTTTTTAGAGTCTTACGCACTTAATGGAATGGAATGTCTACTGCTATTAGAAAATATACACCTAATAAGTAATATGAAAATGATGGAATTTATTGGAACTTTGATAATGTATGTGGATGAAATTAATAATGAGGTTGATGATCATAGAAAAAACAAGAGGGAGAATACTTCTCTCAAAGTTTTTGCTTCAGAAACTGAAGATAGTCAGAAGGATGATGTTATATCCTCAAATTATTCTTGTTTCTCAAAAATTATAGAAGAACTAGTTGAACCAGCTCTATGATTGAATAAGATCAATACACGGAATTTTTTTTATTCTATTTCTTCTCCATTTTTTATCATCCTTTAAATATGAGAAATCTTTCCTAATATTTCATATCTATTTTCACTATTAACACTATGCCTAGAGCATTGGATAAAAACTTGTTAACCCAGCTATAAGATGCAATAAGTTTTATAAAAGGAATATTGGATTTAGAAATTAATTCATTGTTTCCCTCATTATAGGCCGCAGTCTAAAATAGGCTTAGTATTAAGAGTGAATATAGATAGGAAATATTAGAACTGATTTACCATATTTAAAAGAGGAGAAAAAATTGATAATATGGAGAAGAAACAAAAAATTAAAGCTGATTATGAGTGTAAGGGAAGAAATATTTGAAGCCTTCATGGAGTGTTTCCAAATACTCTTGTAGCTCTTCATGTTAGGATTTAGAATTGAGTAATCAAATCTGAATTAAAACATGTTATTTATGATATTTTTATTCATAATATTCTGTTTTTTAATGCCTATAAAATGGTAAATTATCTCAATATTATTTTATAATTGAAGAAAAATATGAATCCCTACTAAAAAACATAAATCCTTAAATAATATTCGTAATGTTCAATTAATTAAAACAAGTTACCTCATTAAACCATCACCTGTAATTGAATGAAAAATTACTCAAAAATTCATCAAGTTATACTATGCATGAAACTATAATTAATGAGTTTCATGTTGGTCTATAATCCATTAAAACTATTTTTATCATATTTAATAAGGGATAATAATATTTAGAAATTATTCTTGGAAATAATTTTCATAGAAAAGAAAAATATGGTATTAGTAGTAATGGTGAAAACCCTAAGCTATTTAAAAACTATTTCATGGCTAGTACAAAGAACCATAGAATATTTATGGTTACTAGTTTTATATTACAATATTAGTTATTGTTATGCTAATAATATTTTCTGGAAAAAATATTTGAATAGTAGTGTTAAAAAGGATCATGTTTTAAGGGTTTAATTTAGAGTTGATTCTAGTAAGGTAAAGAAAATCTCGTTTCCCATATTGTTACATATTAAAACAATAGGGCCTAAGTGTATTTGGGTACAAAACAATTGTTTTGTATAATAGTAGGTGAAAATCTATATGTTCGTAAGGATAATATATTATATGGATAGTGTCCACTAGATTCACATGAGTGGATACTTTTTAAATTTTCACGCACAATAAAAAGTAGATGGGGGACGAGTCACCTTTAAAGTTAATTTAAAAGGCATGATCATTATATTTGGGTCAACGGGATATCCAAAAGCCAATCTTGATCAATAATGTTCTAGACATTCAAGGAATGAAGCACAATATGATAATAATTTATGAACTCTCTCAAAATAGATTTTCTATTAATTTCACTAACATTTCTTATTCTATATTAAAAGATAAACTACATTATTTTAGAGCACTTAGAGCTGAAATTTTTTATACATTGGACCCTACTTCCATGTGTGAAAATAAATTGAAATGGTTAACTACTAAAATAACATGTATCATGGATATATAATACAATACATGTACAATGTAATATACAATCTCAATATAAATTATCTAAGATGATTTTTGTTTTAGATCTTACCAGTCTTATGTTTTATTAGAATAGACACTGTGAGGCATTCCAAAGAGTGAGGTATTATTAGAATGTTTTTAAATCTATAATCAAGGTTCCTGCATCAACACATTTATAACATATCCAAATATATTTTTAGACCACCTGGAGTAACAATAATAGATCAACAACTCATTATTTTTTGGTTTACTTTAAGTTTTTTTAAGTTTTACCAAGGTTTAGTTCTTCATACATAAAGTGAATATTTTTCAATTTTTGGGGGTTATTGTAAAATTTTTCAAAATAAATTTTTTTTCCAAATAATTTCACAAAGAAGTGATTTTATGCGAGAGTGTTAAAATCATGAATATAATTTATTTTACTTAAAAAATATTATTAAACATACCGTCTCTTCTCCTATAACACTTCAATAGAAATGAATAAAATAATGAAGAAATATTATAGTTTAATAAATGGAATGAGAAATAGTAAGTGAATATCTTTTTCTTACAAGTTGTTTATAATAATTTTCTAATAAAGGTTTTGATATCATTAATATAGTTTTAATCAGATATTTTCATGAAAGGACACCCTATCAGTTCGGAAATAATATAAAACCTAAAAATGATTACTTAAATGTTATTAGAGAGAAGGTTTTTGTTTTGAATTCAAAGGGAAAAATTGGTAAGTTAAATATAAAGGCTAAATATGGAATATTTATTAGATATTCTAATACTTCTAAAGGATTTATAAATTTCATAAAAAGAAAATGATAAGTGATGAATCTATTCGGGTGGTGTTAGATAAAATAAATCAATTTGATCATAAAAAATAGATGAAGTAATTCATTATTTGAATTAAATAAGACATGAATCTTTTAATTTTTTTTTAAAACAAAATAGAATATTTTATGATTCAATCTAGTTCAAAATAATATAAAACTAAGTAAAATTAAAGTTTCTTACCATGAAATCCTTGAATATTAATGGACCCTCATTTTAGAATTTTTATAGGAAATCCAGATGAATGATTTAGGACTAGAATAACTATAGGAAACATATTTTATTTTTACTCCCTCCTATCCTAGTATTAATCTAATATTGTAGAATAATACATATAATATGATAGTTTGATGATAGTTATATAGGATGAAAAAAACTAACTTAACATAAAAAATGTTTTGGAAGTAGTTGATAGTCCCCCCAAAAGTCTAGTGATAGGAACCAAATGCGTCTTTATATATAATAAATATGATCAAGTTATAATCACTAAGATTAAGGATATCCTAGTAACTAAGGACTAAAACCATGAAAATGATTAAAATATGAGGAAATATATAAAGTGGTTTCTTGGATATAATCCATTAGAATACAATGGGCATATGAAACTCATGTGAATTTAAAATTACAAAGGATCAAAATAAAAACAAATAATTTTCATATATTAACATCACAAAACTTTTTTATAACACTTAAAAAAGTAACAAAATAGTCTCCCAAAGACCGAACTAGTCTAGTACCTTTAGAAACATGGAAACGTAAAAAATGGTATATAAATGATCTACATCATCTCTGACTTGGTTTTTCTTGATGAGAACCCTTCTCAGACACATCAAACATAATACAAATCTTCAAAACATGGGGGAAGGAAACCTAAAAAGGGGTGAACTTAGATGCTTGGTAAGGGTAAAAAAGGGAGATATGTGAGAATAATCATGAGCATAAGGGTATAAGAACACGATCATGAATATAGAAGATCATTCCCTCCATATCAAAGATCATAAAGATGAATCATGGAATACAACTTGGTAGTTCATAAGACATGAATCATAAGGAAATAAATAAAATAATCCATAAATGTATTAAATAGTAATGAAACATGGAATTGTGGATGAAACATAAGAATATATAATGATTTCTATATTAGTCCAGGAATTGTTTTTAAGGCCATATTAATGGAAAAAGTTCTTTACTGAACTGGGTGCACACCCCATTCCAACCCTGTATTAATGAATGAAGCTCACAACTCATTCTATACATGTATTAATAAATCATTTTCACTCATTATTCCAGACCTGTATTATTGAATAGAGATTACTCCCCCTTCTAAACCTACAATACTGAACTGAGTTCATTTCTCATTCCATCCACGTCTATCTCCTGAGATATAAATCTGTAACCAATGCATTATAGGGATATATAAGTCCCACCCACCTCATAATGAAATCATAAATACATGTTCCTAAAATTCATAAACAATCATATCATAACCCAATAAATGAAATGAGTGTCATAAACATATAATCATATCATAACATGTATAAAAATATAGGTTTCATATTCATTTAATTAATAAATAACCCATGAAAGTAGTGTAATTCATAAGAATTTTACCCTTGAAAGTTTAATGGGTTTTATAAAAATACAATCATATCATCACCTATGAAAAAATATATAGGTTTCATAATCATTTCATCAAAATCATTACTCATGAAATGAAGAAAATTTCAAAAGAACATATCCTATGGAAAAGAAATAGGTGTCATAAGCATAATTCCATAAAAACAAAACAATTCATGAAATAATATGAATTGAACCTGAAGATAATTTACTTGAATAGAATGAGAAACATAAATAGATGTCATCTTAGATATAAAATAACTTTTAATAGTATTTTGAAAAAAATTATTTAGGTAGATATTGTTTCTTCTATGAAAAGGGATCTTTCGAAAGTAAGAACATTAGGAAAATCATTTTCATTTAAATAAAGTTGAAATCTTATAAATAAATATTTTAAAACCATATGGATACCTTTTTATTTGAAAATATATAAAGATATCTTTAAAATGATTTGAAAACCAATTTACATAAAAACATATAAAATGATAATGAAAATGTTTTGAAACCCATATTTTTTTATTCACAAAATTACTTTTCAAAAAATTTTATTAAAAATTAAACTTTTAAATAGGAAAATTATGCTTAATATAAATGATGGTAGGTAAATCCATACATTCCATATGTGGTACAAAGAACATTCCATTTTCATGGTAAATTTTTTTAAAAAATCTCCTTGTTCAAAAAGAGAAAAAAGATTCCCCTAATTACATTTTCAAAAGAGAAAATGAGTAAAAATTTCAATTAAATATTATAGTATAATAGTATAAATTTCTTGGAAAACCTTTTTTCTAAAACATGGTTTATAAGGAACATAGATTTATGACGGAAGAAATAAGTAAATTAGACATTTTCTTAAAACAGTCTTTTATATGTCTTATGTGCCATGGAGTGGAAAACTGGTACCCATATAATAAAATATCATTAATAAAGAGATTAGAAGCAAATTATCAAGTGATCTAGAAAGATTGATCATAAGATTTTATCAAAGGATCCATAATCACAACTAATCTCCAAAAGTGATGAGATTAATTCAACAATACCTTAACACTTGTTAACTTTTAACCATATTCTTTATTTAATTAAATGAAATTAAATGCATCTTAAAATATCCAAAAATGATATAGATTTATAATATAAAATATCAATGGTATTGTATCGACCTCATGAAAAAATATAGGTTCATAACATGACATATGACTCAAAGAAGGTAGATTGATACAAAAAATATTTTACTGATTTGGTATCTTTTGAAATAAGAATGATTAGTGAACATGGCAGGTATCTCATAGAAATAAAAAGTGGGATGAAATCCAATTACCTTTTGTCTTGTCTCTCTTCATACTCCTACAAACCACCTATATAATAAATATAAATTTTTTATAAATTTTTTAAAGAACAATATTCTTATATATTATACCATATATGCTTTCATTATAACATTATATTATAAACTTGTTAACAATTCAAGGTTATGGTTTCACTTCGGGTAATATTCTCTTTATTTTTCACATGTGGATTAATTTGTTATATCTTTGGTCATTGTAATTATATCATGATTTACAAAATGTAAAAGATGATATAAGTGTCATATATATTTAATATATTTGTTTTATAATAATCTGGATAATATAAACGTATGAAATGGAATACACTGATCATGGAAACAGTAAGTCATAGTTATGCATGATTGTTGTTTATTTTTTTCATATCGTATTAAAAAAAAGAATGAAAATGGAATTTACATATATATATATATATTTTAAAAAAATACAGAAGCATAAATAAAACATAATACATGTCATATATAAATTTAGTTCCATATTAATGGCCACCATGATAGGCGGTAGGAGATAATCAAACTATCATCGTTTCGTGAGGTGTTAGTTTGCCATCCACAGAAACAGTATGTTCTTTACCCATTAGATGGAGGTGTGTGTAAGTGTAGTTTGAATAATTATCATAATATCATCCTAGTATATTGAGGATACTGGTGTTTTTATAAAAGAAAGGAACAAATAGATTTTATGGGGTTGGAGAAGTAAAATAAAACAAAATAAAACAAAAGTATTTTAGAGAAACTGTTACCTTTATTTTGGGTAACTCCCTATGGTATGAACCAAAATGGTTTCTTGAAGTGCCTTCTTCCTAAGATAAGGCTTCTAATAGGAGGAGAGGGATGCTGGGAGATTAATTGGGTAGAGTTTGTATGAGAAAAAAGTCTTGAGAGGTGTTATTAATTCGTTATAAGTGAGGGTTTTTTATAAGTGGGAGGAGGGGCTCTTTAGAAAAGTGTGATAATATTATGTTATTATATAATGATATTCTGATTCTAAATGTCCAAAACTCATTAAGGTAGAATATAAGATGACTCCTGGCCTAAATAAATTCATCCATTAAGAATTGCACAGGTTTTGGATTTTATTTTAATATTTATAATCATATTTATTAAAATCCTTTATTAATGAGGTAAACACTGCATCATTATTGTCTCATAAATAATTTAATTTATTCAATGTATAAAAATTATTAAAAAATACCATGATGTGGGAAATAATTTTATATTTCCAATTAATATTTATAGTCCAAAATATAACATATATAATAGGATGTAAAAATTAATTTACAAAGAGACATTTGTTTACGTCATTTTTGCCTTTGCTTTATGTTAATTAAAATATAGTGTCATTATCATTTATAACTGGCTCCATGGAGTCCAAAAATTGACCCAAATATTCCCTTGGTCGGCCATTACTCATCCAATAAGGTTAAGAAAAGTGTTAAGGTAATTCTGAATTATTATAATATTCTTTTTACATTGAATTACCCTATTTACCTTTAACCACAGTAAATAAAAGTCAAAAGTTACTATTCACCAAAAATTATTTTCATCTTATTGAACAAAATTTTAATTAATAATGACAACCATGTATGTCATATTTTTAAAATTCAATCCACATAAGTGGAAAATTTTCATTTAAATGAAAATGTTAGTTTTTAACTACTACTTAGTGGTTTCACTATTCATAAAAAATTGATGTTTTTCAGAAAAACACCTAAAATTCATCCTAAGATATATTTGATATTCCAAATTAAAAAATGACGTCTATTTTACCAAATTCAAAACATATAATTTTCATTAATTAATTTAATTTTATTTCCTGTTATCAAAATAAATAGCGTGTTTTTAAGAAACAATAACTATCAAAAGATTGATACTAGTTTATGACCAATTTCAAAGTGAAATTAATTCCAATGACCAAAATTTGATTAAATGGTAAAAATATAATATTAATGAAATTTAAAACCAATTAAAAAGATAATCTAACCATATAAATAAATTATATTAAAAGGCACTTTTGAATTAAAATACAGTATTTTCACTTTTCAAAAAAAATAAATTTTATTAGGAAAATACCAAAAATTTACTTAAAGTAAATTTTGATATTCAGATTCTAAATAATAATTTTATTTTGTCAAATGGAAAATATAAAAGTGACCAAAACAATATTTAAATAGGGTTCACCATAAAAAGGCAGTAAATCGACCTTTTAGAGTATTTATTCTAAAAATTAGATTCATTCACATTTAAAGCCACTATCTTTAATTGGATAAAAGTAAAAAAATTTAACAAAAAAGTATAATAACATTGTAGTTAGTTCTATTCATTCTCTCCAATACAATAGCTATGTATTAACTTCTATTTAAAATAATAATATTATATTATTAGTATGCAATGTAAGATTTCAAAGAATCCTGTTGTTGCGTATCGGGTAAGCCATAAAACCTAGAATCCCCTTTAAAGTAAAATTAATAATTAATTTAAAAATATTAATAACTATAGACATTTCATATTCTTTATTTACCTGGGATGTTGTAAACAGTTTCTAGACAGAAGTGTTTTCATGCATAATAATTTTCTTGAACCAAAATCATGATAGTTGATGATTCAGTTGAAATTCATTTTATTGTTATAAATAAAATGGGTAATATTAAAAATTAAGAGGAAATATAAATTATAATGGATCTTTTAAATTATATTAATAATTAAAAATAATTGACTATATGTAAAAATTGATAATTTTCACTATTCATTGACAAAAACAAACATTTCTGAAAAAAGAAAAAAATTATCCCTAAGTAAAATTTGATATGATAATTCCACAAATGATATAAATATTATAATATAAATATTCTAATATTTGATAATATTTTTACAATTATTTCTTTTAAAAGGTAATCAAATCATTTTTGATGGAAACACATTTTTTAAGAATTAAAAAATGAGTGGTTGTTTCCATAGATTTTATCAATACATTTATATCAATATGGGAATTTATATATATTTCATAAATTAGTTAATATTATTCATACACACTAATTTAATAGGTAGTTTATAATAATCATATATAATCATGGTTTGTTTAGGATCAATTTTTTGTGTCTCATAAGCTATCAGGAATAATTTTTAATTTTTAAAACTCATGGTCTTATAGGTAAAATAAGGAAAACTACTCAGAACAAGACCCCAACCCCATCATGTATTCCAAAATAGCTATAAGGAACCAACTAGGATATTCTCATATCTCATTACATTCCTCATGACATGATTTTCATCAATATTTTCATTAAAATACACCATCACCACTTAGAGACATAGTTTCTAGGAGTTTTAGATCATCCCAAGTGCTTCCAAGTACTTATACATTGTTTATGAGATTTTTTACATCTTATTCAACTAGCATAAACACCTCTAATTCCACAAATAATCTAACAATGCTCAATTAAAATACACCCACATGAATTATTGTTCATATACAAACATATGGTTTTGTATTAAAGGGTATACCTACATCAAAATAGAGTAACCATACTCAGAAATCCAAGACATGCATCTACCAGCTCTCCCAATCCTCATTCAAGATCCACATTTCTCAAATAGGCACACAATTTTCTATTGGACCTATCATAGATCATGTAATAAAAAGAATTAATTATAAAAATTTATAATTAATTATGTAATTTAAAGAAATTTGGTATAATGATCTAATCACTCATTCAGTATCATCTCTTCATAGTAACCTCAACCAACCTCACTCGAAATGACTATTTTAAATCAGTGACACCAACTTGATTGAAAGCAATATAATTTGACACCCAGAAAACTATCAGTTTTGTTGATTTTTTACCAAAAAATAAAAATAATGTATCGTCGAATCCCACCTTTAGTGAAATGGACATGGTGAACTAGATGTTACAAACATAGGGTGTCCCCTAAATAAGTAAAAAAATAAACCTATAAATCTTGGTCAGTTCCACCATTCTCAATTGGAATTGATACTGAATCCCTAAAAGTCATAATAAATAATACGGAAGCTAAGTGAGTACCATGAATGGAATATAGTGGATGACCTTATCTAAAATAATTATTATAATACACTACAATTCACCCCCTCAAGGAGGATATATGAACATGAAAATGGAGAATGATTGGGATAAGTAATTTCTTCTCTTGAGACCATTTCCCACCTAAAACCCAAAGGCCCACAAAAATTAAAATATGTGATTTATCCCAAAAAAACGTCCATTGGAATATCGGTGATCTGTTGGGCCTCACATTCTAGTCAGTTGTCCCAAGAAGACTATTGGGACACTTATTAGCCCACTGGCTACTTGGAATTTGTTTAAAACACAACCAATGGCCACTACAACAACCCAAACAAATCACCCATTTCAATACACTTTCCAATACACCTTAGTAATAGATCTAACCTCTAAAAAAAATCCAAAAATACACTTTAAACCAATTAAAACCCAATGAACCCAGTCATATTCTCTATTCATAAATCAATTTTACTACTAAATGAAAAATTAAAATTCCCTAATGAATGTACAGCTTATAACTATGTAGTTTATTAAAATATCTTCAAAAAATTATTTTCATCACTGAGAATTCATTTTAATCCAAGAATTTTCCTCCCGACTATCATCAGCCATTAATTTACCAAGAGCATGCCATAATAAATCTTCGAATAACAACCATTCTTCTACTGTGAAACTTCAAACACCAAGACAAAATTCACCATCTCTCTTAAAAAAAAGCTCATTCAAATCCCCAGAACTCCTCACCTACATCCTAAAGAATAGTATTGAAATGATCCCAACCTCACAATGTCTATATCCTCTCTTAAACACCGGTCATATCTGAATACATTTATTTAAATAGTTCATTACATTCACCAACATGACATCTGAACACCGATCATGATTCCTTCACAACATGAAGCATAATAAAATTAATCAACCATAAAAATCATGTTCATAACCCAAATACTACTATATTTCATTGATCATATCACCAATATCATATTACATGCATCATTCTCTCATATAGATCATTCATGTACCACTGATCCAAATCATAATCAGTTCTCCTCTAACCAACCCAAGACCAATGAAAACATTACAACTCAATCCAGCATGTCTCCCATAAAACGAAACTATCTTCTCAAGATTCCTTAATAATTTCATCCCCAACTGGAATAGTCATAGTGATTTTCTACATGATTCACCCCTGTGCATCTTGAGATGTAATAGTCTTTCAACCCTGAAACATAACATGATCCATGATTCATATTAAAAATAACTCTTGTATCCCACCTTAATCACCCCATACTCAGTGATGATTCACCAACTCAAACCAACACCATAAAAATATATTTAATATGTTATATTACAAGGAACCCGATATAAGTGGATCTTACCACACAAAAATACTCTTTTGTAACCTTGACCATCCAACAACAAGTATCACCACATCCATAAGAATTATACTATAATGTTTTTGTACCCACAACTGATACAATTCTCCCCACAAGAGGAGTATTGTAATTATTGTTCGCCATATGATTTTTTATCAGACAACTTCATTAATTTCAGATTAATTTTCATACTCAAAAAAACCCATGATTGTTTTACTAATGAAAACACATTATATAGATTTAAAGAAAATAATTATTTGAATATATATATTTTTTTTCACTAGGATTATGAAAGTGACCCAATTGACGTTATATCTCATATGTATTTTGGAAATTTTCAAGAAGTTTTCAATCATTGTTCAAATGTAATGTTATAGCTGTATGTTTATATAAAATGATAGGTTTTGGAAATTGACTTTTGGTAAAAAAAACACTACCTTTAAACATTATATTTGAAGGGAATGTTTGGATTGGGAATATAAATTTTGTGGAGAACCCTATGTTTTAATATCTTATTTATGGTTTAATAACCCCACTTTTGGAATCAACATTATTTTTTATACTATTATTTTAATGATTCCTTTTTTTGAAATACCAAAGTTAAATCTTTCGTCTGTAGGATTAGAGTTTTAGTTATTTTCTATGAATTAAGCATTGGTGTTTATTTAGTAAATATCTCAATAAAATTTGTTAAAAGAAAAAGCCAAAGGATATTCGACAAAAAATTAAATCTGTAATTTTTATAAGGGAGGTTATGATTTTTTTAGTTGGTGTATAATGTTAACTTTCAAACACAATTGATGTTTTGATGATCAGAATTTATTTGAAAATATTTCCATATCTTCTTGACCAAAATTAAACTATATTATTTATTTATTCTCAAAAAAATTTCTTCTTTAGAGAATAGATAATCTAAAAGTCAAATATTTTTCATAATTCTCTATTTCACTGAATTTATAAAAAATGAATCTATTTATAATAACATCAATGCTTTATATCAGTATCTTTTTACTACTACTGTAATTATATTTTCTTATCATAATGTTCTACTATTCATTAAATATCTATTTCATGATTACACTTTTGAGACATATATGTTATATTATTTTATTTGTAATTTATCCTATTACTCACAAGTTTGATTTTTTAATTATATGATTTATAAATATTTCTTATAGAAAACCAGAATTTATTTAGGAGGATTTGTTTTTAAGTTTTTTATTATATTCCCTTGAATGTCTCTTCTTTTATTAGTTGCAAAGGTAAGTTGAGATGAACTTATTTTCAATAGATCAACATCTCTTTAATGTTGGGGTGTTAGCTTATCATACTAATTTTTCTTGTTCATTTTATAATAACCTTAATACCCTAGTAAATAGTTTCTTTGACATTTCCAATACATGTACTCAATTAATGAAGTCCCTTGTAAATGGTCCTATTTAGTTAAAATAACTATGCTCATATAGAGAGTTTTGGTGGAGTGTAATAGGGGATCTTTGTTCTCAAAACATCTATAAAAATCATTTTATTTTTTTCTCTTAATTATTTTTTGAAATTATGTTGTAAGAAAATTTTATTAAATAACATTACATATCCCAAAGGGGATTAATTTTAATTTATCCAATTGTCTTTAAAAGGTCACAATTCAACCCCCACATGTTTCCCTATGTATATTCTGACCAACAACGGTATCAAATGAGTGATTTTTGTATAATCCTATTAAGATATAACAATATTGAGCCAAATATATATACAAATAAAGATGTCAACTAATGAGCTCAGATAATGATTTTTAATGACCATAGATCAGTATTTTAATATAGAAAATTATTGATACAAGAAATATTATATGGTCATAAATATTAAGAATATTTATATCAATGTTAACATGATGATTGTTAAGACTTATAAAATACCCAAATAATAAATAGAGAAACAAGATGCTACTAAATAATTCCATATGATGTTAATTCAAGATCCAGGAATATAATCATATTTTTACTTGGTCTTAATGGATTAAATTGTTTTCTCAGTGTCTTACTATGTATGATATGTGGAAGATTATTTTTATTACTTATGGAGGATCTCATATCATTAAAAATTTGAGGAAAAATACTACTAAATTAAAATTTGAAACATTTTGGATGTATAAAAGAGAAATTGATTAACAAATGAAAGGAAAAGTGACTTAAATTTCTAATGGTGCTTCTTCCTTGGTAACT
Organism: Viscum album; assembly: GCA_963277665.1. Classification (NCBI taxonomy): domain Eukaryota; kingdom Viridiplantae; phylum Streptophyta; class Magnoliopsida; order Santalales; family Viscaceae; genus Viscum; species Viscum album. The sequence goes on along the minus strand of OY728121.1, from coordinate 1,143,887,769 downwards.
CCAACTCCATATCTAGATTAAACATTATCTTTTTTAGAGTATTACACACTTAATAGAATTGAATGTCTAATGCTATTAGAAAATATACACCTAATAAGTAATATGAAAATGATGGAATTTATTGGAACTTTGATAATGTATGTGGATGAAATGAATATTGAAGTTGATGATCATAGAAAAAACAAGAGGGAGAATAATTCTCTCAATGTTTTTACTTCAGAAACTTAAGATAGTCATAAGGATGAGGTTATATCCTCAAATTATTCTTGTTTCTCAAAAATTGGAGAAGAACTAGTTGAACCAACTACATGATTCAATAAGATCAATACAAGGAATATTTTTATTATTCTCTTTCTTCTCCATTTTTTATCCTCCTGTAAATATGAGAAATCTTTCCTAATATTTCATATCTATTTTCACTATTAACACTATGCCTAGAACATTGGATAAAAACTTGTTAACCCAGCTATAAGATGCAATAATTTTTATAAAAGGAATATTGGATTTAGGAATTAATTCATTGTTTCCCAAATTATAGGCCGCATTCTAAAATAGGCTTAGTGTTAATAGTGAATATAGATAGGAAATATTAGAACTGATTTACCATACTTAAAAGAGGATAAAAAATTGAGAAGAAGGAGAAGAAAAAAAATAAAGCTGATTATGAGTGTAAGGGAAGAAATATTTGAAGCCTTTATGGAGTGTTTCCCAAGACTCCAATAGCTCTTCATGTTCTGATTTAGAATGGAGTAATCAAATCTGAATTAAAATATGTTCTTTACAATCTTTTTATTCATAATATTCTAATTTTTAATGCTTATAAAATGGTAAATTAACTCAATATTATTTTATAATTGAAGAAAAATATGAATCCCTACTATAAAACACAAATCCCTAAATAATATTCATAATGTTGAATTAATTAAAACAAGTTACCCCATTAAACCATCACCTGTAATTGAATGAAAAATTCCTCAAAAATTCTTCAAGTTATACTATGAATGAAACTATAATTAAAGAGTTTCATGTTGGTGTATAATCCATTAAAAATATTTCTATCATATTTAATAAGGGATTATAATATTTAGAAATTATTCTTGGAAATAATTTTCATAGAAATGAAAAATATGGTATTAGTAGTAATGGTGAAAACCCTAAGCTATTTAAAAACTATTTCATGGCTAGTACAAAGAACCATAAAATATTTATGGTTACTAGTTTTATTTTACAATATTAGGGATTGTTATGCAAATAATATTTTCTGGAAAAAATATTTGAACAGTAGTATTAAAAAGGATCATGTTTCAAGGGTTTAATTTAGATTTGATTCTAGTAAGGTAAAGAAAATATCGTTTCCCATATTATTACATAATAAAACAACAGTGCCTAAGTGTATTTGGGTACAAAACAATTGTTTGGTATTATGGTAGGTGAAAATATGTATGGTCATAAGCACAATATATTATTTGGATAGTGTCTACTAGATTCACATGAGTGGATAATTTTTAAATTTTCATGCACAATAAAAAGTAGATGGGGGATGATTCACCTTTAAAGTTAATTTAAAAGGCATGATCATTATATTTGGGTCAGCGAGATATCCAAAAGCTAATCTTGATCAATAATGTTCTAGACATTCTAGGCATGAAGCACAAAATGATAATAATTTCTGAACTCTCTCAAAATATTTTTTCTATTAATTTCACTAACATTTCTTATTCTATATTAAAGGATAAACTACATTATTTTAGAGCACTTAGATCTGAAATTTTTTATACATTGGACCCTTTATCCATGTGTGAAAATAAATTGAAATGGTTAACTACTAAAATAACTAGATCATGGATATATAATACAAGACATGTACAATGTAATATAAAATCTCAATATAAATTATCTAAGATGAATTTTGTTTTAGATCTTACCAGTATTAAGTTTGATTAGAATAGATACTCTGAGGCATGCCAAAGAGTGAGGTATTATAAGAAAATTTTTAAATCTATAATCAAGGTTCCTGCATCAACACATTTATAACTTATGCAAATAGATTTTTAGACCATCTGGAGTAACAATAATAGATCAACAACTCATTATTTTTTGTTTTACTTTATGTTTTTATGTTTTACCTAGGTTTATTTCATCATACATAGAAGTGAATATTTTTCAATTTTTGGGGGTTATTGTAAAATTGTTCAAAATAAAAAATATTTCCAAATAATTTCACAAAGAAGTGATTGTATGTGAGAGTTTTAGAATCATGAATTTAATTTATTTTACCTAAATAATATTATTAAACATACCTTCTCTTCTCCAAGAACACTTCAATAGAAATGAATACAATAATGAAGAAATATTATAGTTTAATAAATGGAAATAAAAATAGAAAAGGAATAACTTTTTCATACAAGTTTTTTATAACAATATTCTAATATATGTTTTGATATCATTAATATTGTTTTAATCAGATATTTTCATGAAAGGAAACCCGATCAGTTCTAGAATAATATAAAACCTAAAATTGATTACTTAAATGTTATTAGATCGAAGGTTTATATATTGAATTCAAAGGGAAAAATTGGTAAGTTAAATCTAAAGGATAAATATGGAATACTTATTAGATATTCTACTACTTCTAAAGGAATTATAAATTTCATAAAAAGACAATGATAATTGATTAATCTATTCAGGTGGTGTTTGATAAAATAAATCAATTTGATCGTAAAAAATAGATTAAGTAACTCATTATTTGAATTAAATGAGACATTACTCTTTTAAATATTTTTTTAAAACAAAATAGAATATGTTAAGATTCAATATAGTTCACAATAATATAAAACTAAGTAAAATTAAAGTTTCTTACAATGAAATCCTTGAATATTAATGGACCCTCCTTTTAGAATTTTCATAGGAAATCCAGATGAAGGATTTAGGACTAGAATAATTTTAGGAAACATATTTTACTTTTACTCCCTTTTATCCTATTATTAATCTAATATTTTAGAATAATACATAAAATATGATAGATGGATGATGGTTATATAGGATGAAAAAAACTAACTTAACATAAAAAATGTTTGGGAATTAGTTGATAGTCCCCCAAAAAGTCCAGTGATAGGAACCAAATGGGTCTTTATATATAATCAATATGATCAAGTTATAATCATTAGGATGAAGTCTATCCTAGTAAATAAGGACTTCAACCATGAAAAAGGACTGAAATAGGAGGAAATATATAAAGTGGTTTCTAGGATATAATCCATTAGAATACAATGGGCTTATGAAACTCATGTGAATTTAAAATTACATAGGATCGATATAAAAACCCTTACTTTTCGTATATTAACATCACAAAACTTTTTTATAATACTTAAAACTGTAACAAAATAGTCTCCCAAAGACCATACTAGTCTAGTACCTTTAGAAACATGGAAACGTAAAAAATGGTATATAAATGATCTACATCATCTCCGACTTGGTTTTTCTTGACAAGAACCCTTCTCAGACACATCAAAAATTATACAAATCTTCATAACATGGGGAAAGGAAACATAAAAAGGGGTGAACTTAGATGCTTGGTAAGGGTAAAAAAGGGAGATATGTGAGCATAATCATGAGCATAAGGGTATAAGAACATGATCATGAATATAGAAGATCATTCCTTCCATATCGAAGATCATAAACATGAATCATGCAATACAACTTGGTAGTTCATAAGACATGAATCATAAGGAAATAAATGACATAATCCATAAAAGTATTAAATAGTAATAAAACATGGAATTGTGTATGAAACATAAGAATATATAATGATTTTTATATTAGTGAAGGAATTGTTTTCAAGGCCATATTAATAGAAAAATTCCTTTTCTAAACTGGGTGCACACCCCATTCCGACCCTGTATTAATGAATGAAGCTCATTACTCATTCCATCCATGTATTACTAAATAATTTTCACTCATTATTACAGCCCCGTATTATTGAATAGAGTTCACTCCTCCTTCTAAACCAACAATACTGAACCGAGTTCATTTCTCATTCGATTCATGTCTATCTCCTGAGATATAAATCTTTACCCAATGAATTATAGGGATATATAAGTCCCACCCACCTCATAATGCAATCATAAATACATGTTCCTAAAATTCATAAACAATCATATAATAACCCAATAAATGGAATGAGTGTCATAAACATGTAATCATATCATAACATGTATAAAAATATAGGTTTGATAATCATTTAATTAATTAATAACCCATGAAAGTAGTGTAATTCATAATCATTTTACCCTTGAAAGTTGAATGGGTGTCATAAAAATACAATCATATCATCACCTATGAAAAAATATATAGGTTTCATAATCATTTAATCAAAATCAGTACTCATGAAATGAAGCAGATATCAAAAGAACATATCATATGGAAAAGAAATAGGTTTCATAAGCATAATTACATAAAAAACAAAACCATTCATGAAATAAAATGAATTTAACCTTAAGATCATTTACTTTAAGAGAATGAGAAACATAAATAGATGTCATCTTAGATAGAAAATAACTTTTAATGGTATCTTTAAAAAATTTATTTAGGAAGATATCGTTTCTTCTATGAAAAGGGATGTTTCAAAAATAAGAACATTAGGAAAATAATTTTCATGAAAATAAAGTTGAAATCTTATAAAGAAATATTTTAAAACCTTATGTAATCCTTTTTCTTTGAAAATATGTAAAGATATCTTTAAAATGATTTGAAAACCGATTTACTTGAAAAAATATAAAATGATCATGAAAATGTTTTGAAACCCATATTTTTTTATTCTCAAAATTAATTTTCAAATAATTTTATTAAAAATTAAATTTTAAATAGGAAAATGATTCTTAATAGAAATGATGGTAGGTAAATCCATACATTCCATATATGGTACAAAGAACATTCCATTTTCATGGTAAAAAATTTAAAAAATTGCCTTGTTCAGAAATCGAAAAAATATTCCCCTAATTACATTTTCAAAAGAGAAAATGAGTAAAAATTTAATTTATATATTATAGTATAATAGTATAAATTTCTTGTAAAACCTTTTTCTAAAACATGGTTTAGAAGGAACATAGATTTCTGACGGAAGAATGAAGTAAATTAGACCTTTTCTTGAAACAGTCCTTTATATGTCTTATGTTCCATGGAGTGGAAAAATGGTACTCATATAATAAAATATCATTACTAAATAGAGTAGAAATAGATTCTCAAGTTCTCTTGAATGATTGATCATAAGATTTTATCAAAGGATCCATAATCACAACTAATCTCCAAAAGTGATGAGATTAATTCAACAATATCTTAACACTTGTTAACTTTTAACCATATTCTTCATTTAATTAAATGAAATTAAATACATCTTAAAATATTCAAAAATGATCTAGATTTATGATATAAAATTTCAATGGTATAGTATGAACCTCATGAAAAAATATAGGTTCATAACATGACATATGACTCAAAGAAGGTAGATTGATACAAAAAATATTTTACCGATTTGGTAACCTTTGAAACATAAACCCCATGAAAAGAAGATCATAGAATAGATATGTAATTACCTATAAATTTAATAATAAGAACAATACAATAAATTTATGTGTAGAATATAAAACATGAAAAAATAAAGATTAGTGAAAATGGCATGTATCTCATAGAAATAAATAGTGGGATGAAATCCAATTACCTTTTGTCTTGACTCTCTTCATACTCCTACAAACCACCTATATAATAAATATAAATTTTTTATCATTTTTTTAAAGAACAATATTCTTATATATAATACCATATATGGTTTCATTATAACCTTATATTATAATCTTGTTAACAATTCGAGGTTATGGTTTCACTTCGGGTAATATTATCTTTATTTTTCACATGTGGATTAATTTGTTATATCTTTGGTCATTATAATTATATCATGATTTAAAGAATGTAAAAAAATGATATAAATGTCATGTATATTCAATATATTTTTTTATAATAATCTGGATAATATAATCTTATGAAACGGAATACACTGATCATGGAAATGGTAAGTCGTAGTTACACATGATTGTTGTTTATTCTTTTCAAATCGTATTAAAAACAAGAAAGAAAATGGAATATACGTATATATATATATATTTAAAAAAGTAGAGTTATTAGTTTATATATATATTAATGATTATCAAAATAATTCTTTCAAAAATTCCATGTTGTGTGTACACATATCACATCGCATTGAGGGGAGGCAGTCCACACTTCCTCAAAGGAAATTATCATATTTAAACCTAGTAGAAAGTATAAGGATATTTATTATAAAAGGATTAAAGAATATTAAATAAATCATAAATATAATATATAACATATATAAATATATTTTCTATCATAATTTCCACCATTATTTGTGGTAAAGAAAAAATGAACAATTTTCATTTCGTGAGGCGGTAGTTCATCAAACACATAAATACTATATTTGTTATCCTTTAGATGGAGGTGTGTGTAAGTGTAGTAAAAAACATCAATATTTAAAATAAAATTATATTTAGGATACTAGTGTTTTTAAACAAGAATGAAATAAATAGTTTTGAGGGGTGGAAATGAAATTAAAATAAAGGAGTTTGATAGAAGGAAATATCTCTTTATCGGGTAACTCCTTTGGGTTTGTGCCAAAAGGATTCCTTGGATTGATTTATTCCCAATGGGAGTATTCAAGAAAAAAGGTTGTAATTTTTAGTATTATATTTATATGATATTTTTAAATCCAATGTTCTTTTAGTGGTGTGAGGAATTAGTAGGAGAGGAGGAATTTTATAGTGGAGGAGGAGTGATAGTCTTGCAAATTTTTAAAGAGAGAATTCCACCTACGTTTTTCATGTTTCAAGTGGATAAAATAATAGGAAAAAGTTGATCCAAAGTAGAATAGGGTAAAAATATGGCCATAAAATGGATCTTTGAAAAATTTTCATCGTCATTTTTGGTCTTAAATTTAACGTTTAGTACATTGTTGACCTAATTTATCTATTTATCCTTGTAATTAATTTTAATCATTTTCACTAAAATATTAGGTCAAAAACTATGTTGAACGTATTATAAATTATAAATTATTCCTATTCCAAATACAGAATCAAATTTTTAAAATTATAATATCATAATTAGTATTAATTAATTTAAAATTATTCCCACAGATGGGACGACGCTTGTAGTTGTTTAAGTAAAAAAACCCAAACATTTTCTAAGAATGAATTCCCAATTAAAAAGTGAAATTGATTACAATGACCTAAATTGGATAAATTGAAAAAAATATGATCTAATAAATCTCTGAAAAAATTTAAAATATAATTTTACATTATATATAATTTAGATGAGAATGCAGTTTTCAATTAAAATCCGGTATTGTTCACTACTCATCCAAAAACGAAGTTTCATAGAAAATCACAAAAAATATACCTAATCTAATTTTGACATTATAAATTCAAAAATTTATTTTATTTTATAAAATAAAATTTTTAAATGAGTCTAATATTAATTTTGTTATTATTTATAGAAAGATGTTAAAAATTAGTTTAATTGAGAAAATAGTATTTTAAAACATATAACGAATTTAAAAAAAATTATATCCTTCATTATCAATATGTTATATTTATATAAAACCATTATAAAGAATATTTTAGGAGTATTTATTACTATTCAAATTATTATGTTTAATGGGTATGTTATAATTGTCTCATCTAAACAATTATAACAATAAAAAGATGCGTTGTAGAAACTCTATGTTGCATGTAAAGTATATCAAGTTGGTGTTGCATGTAGTGCAATACTAGTCAGTTCCATAAAAAATGAAGGTTTAAATTAGTGATTTAATATATAAAATTATTTTCAGTCTTGTGTGAAATACAAAATATCATAATATTAAATTCATTTGAAAAAAATATATTTCACAAAATCTCAGGGTGTAATATTCTACCTCCTTTAAAATGAAATTTTCCTTAAAAAGTCTTCTAGGTTATCAAAGGTTTAATAATGAAAAATTCATTTCATAGAAACCCACATCGTAAAAATTAATACAAAAAAATCCTTTAAAAACGGAATGTTAGAAAAATAATGGTATCCCAATATAATATATGACTGGGTTTCCACATATGAGAACATTGGTTGGGAGTGAAAATGGGACATGGAGGAAAATCATAAATATTTATAAGGAATGATTGAGGTCATCAATAAAAAACAAGTGAATGATCAATCAATTTTTGATGGAATCAAAATCGTAAATCGTTTATGAATTATAAGGCCATCATTTCAACAAAAATTATGTTATTATCACAACAATTTTTTTTTGATAATTATATTATCTTTGAGTTATTATTTTATTGAAGAAGAATATATAGAAATATAATTACTTTATATATTTCTATAAGAAAAATTCAATCATTGTTTTTTCTTTTTAATATTTCTTATTCCTCAATTAATTTCTCAAATAGATGTACTAAAATAAAATTTTAATCCCAAATCTATAAAATACATGTTTAGCTGATATTATGGCCCATAAAAATGAAAAGTATAACTATTAATATTTAACTAATCTTAAAAATCAATATGGTTAATAGATTAATCTCTAAACATAACAATTAACACTATTGTTTCATAAAAAATAATTATCCATTAATCAGTACATCGCATAGGCCAGTGGTAGATGTGAAACCCTTATCATCCTCTGGTCATGTGTTCAAGACCTGCAACCCTATAGGGATTGATTAGTTTTCAACTGACATACATGATGCCCTTTTTTAAAACAACACTAATATAATTTCGAAAATAAATATGATTGTCAATCTTGAAATAAGTTTAATCACTAAATAGCCTGGTAATTATGGGATTCAATACAATCTCAATACATAAATACTTACTCCAAATTTTAACAAAAACTTTTCACGAATGGTTAACCATATAACCATTATTAATGATAAAAATTCACAAATTTAAAAATAAATTCATAAAATCTACTTAACATTGATCCCCTTATTTCAAAATGTATCCATTGGTTGTCACATTCTAAACATGTGAATACCCTCAACATATATTCTCTTGAAACATGTTAATAACCTAAATTACTATAAATAAATCTTGAAAACATACATGATTCCTTATTCTAGAGATTACTAGATGTACTCCATAAATACAAGAAGTTTTACACTTCATATATGATAGCATGAACTAATTGGAAACAAGTCCTTAATTAGTTTTCAGGGTAATCAGTGTCGTTTAATTTAATTATTTATATCTCAAATATCTTTAACCAAAAAAATATATAAACATAAGGAACATATTAAGGGTTATATATCCCTTCATCATGTGTTTTCTATAGACATAAACTTACCATTAAATAAATTTTCTATTCCATTAGATAAATTCAACGTATTCTTGTTAATGATTAGTGAAAAACATAAAGTAGACAATCCTTATATATTTACCCTTCTATAATTATTTAATGAAAATTCATAAAAACATAGTTTATTCCACCTGATCTATAAACTAGAATAATGAAACCCCATCTTAATACTCAACACCTCTTTTATTTCACATTTCATCTCAAGTCACATCCTTTTTAGAAATATAATTATTTCTCCCACCACCTTGGTGATTCTGATTAGTAGATTTCCTCTTAGGAAATTATATTAAATAATGACCAATTATTCCTCACTTAAATCACATAAAATTCAATAATTAATTACGTATTCCAATATTCTCATATATATTTTTAACCGAAAACTTCATTTTCCCTTATAGGTAGTTGTTTTGTGTTCATCTTTTCCACAGTCAAAACATATCATTTTTCCTCTAATACATTTGCTTAGGTGATTCTTTCCACATTATTTACCCAAAGGAAACTGAATCTTCATCTTCTATGGTCTCCATTACACTCTCATTAATCTTTTTTATTTTCTTTCATTAGGGAGCCCAAGAGTTAGTTAAGGTACACATTGTTGATCATTTTCCGTGGAAACTAATTAGGCATGATCACATAATATTTCCCTATAGTGATAATCCCACTTAAAATATCATTCAAAAATTTTCCATTACATTCAACTTTAATCCAGTTCCTTCTAGTTCCCACTATTTACTAAAATTAGAAGCATAGTGTGACGAGTACTTATCATAGAAAAAAAACATAGTCCCGAAAATCGTCATTAATAAGATGTCTAAATCACGAAACCTTCCTTAATATATGAAAACCTAGGTTCATAATAGGTTATTAATAGAAAAATTATATTTAAATTCTTCAAGATTATTCATAAAGTGTTTTGTGAATTCATAATGAATACCCCCTCGAGTGCCAAACCAAGTTTCTTGCAAGGCATGTTTTCGTGTACTAGATTATCCCGATTCAGGCTCGAAACATCTTTTCATAGTAGGTACACCTTAGTACAATATTTCCAGATCCACATCCACTTGTAGTATCCATACAGGGACATATTTATAAAAAAATCTCACTCTATCCTTTAAAAAAATTACATGATGATTTTTTAAACATTAACTCGTCCTTATACTTATCCATACAGACAACCCTAAACATATCCTTAGGAATATAACTATTTATATCACAAAAGTTTTATCATCCCAGTTTCAAAATGATATATAAACATATGATATGATACACACTATAGAAACCATCTATTTTCATATATTAATATTAAATAACTTTTATGGAACACTTAAAACATTAAAAAAATTGAAACCCAAAGACCATACTTGTCTTGTGCCTTTGGAAACATAGAAAAATAAACACTGGTACATAAACGATCTACAACATCTCCCACTAGGTTCTTGTAGACTAGAAACCTTCTAGGACACATAAAAAAAATACATATCTTCATATCATATAAGAATAAAACATAAAAGTGGATGAGCTTAGATAGTCAACAAGGGTAAACTAGAGAGATATAGAAGAATAATCATGAGCATAACGGTACAAGAACATGATCATGAAAATAAAAGATCTTACCCTACATATTAGAGATCATAAACATGAATCATGGCATAAATAATGGTAGTTCAAAAGAAATGAATCATAAGGAAATAAATAACATAATAAATCAATTCTTTAAACAAGAATAAAACATGGAATTCTAGTTGACATATAAGCATATATAATGTTTTCCACAGTAGTTAAAGAATTGATGTCAATTCCATCTTAGTGAGAAAATTCATTTACTGAATTGGGTCCAGACCCCGTTCAAGCCCTGTATTACTGAACAAAGTCCACTCCTTATTCCATCCCAGTATCGCTGAATCGATTTCACTCCTCATTCCAGCCTGGTATTACTCAACCAAGTTCACTCTTTATTCCAACATTTCAATACTAAACTGATGTCATTTCTCCTTCTAACTATGTCAATATCAGGAGATATAAATCATTACCCAAGTCATTGGATGGAGATAGAGGTTATATCATAATGAAATCAAACATTCAGGTTCCCAAAAATCATAAACAATCATATCAGAACCCATGAAATGAATTGTGTATCATAAATATGTGATCAAATATTAATATGTAGAAAAATATAGGTTTCATAATCATTTCATCAATTCATAACTTGTGAGAGGAAGTGAGTTTCATAAGCATATATCCCATTAAATAAAAAATTATTTCATATACATATAATCATATCATAACCAGTGGAAAATTATGTCGGTGTCAAAATTATTTCATCAAAATAATTACCCATAAGAAGAAGAGGGTTTCAAAATCATATAACCCGTGGAAGAGAAACAGTTTTCAAAATAATCATTCCGTCAAAATGTAAACCAATCATGAAATAATTTGAATGGAACATTCTTTTTTATTTCCTATAATGGAATGATTAAAATCAACAGATATCATCATAGATAGAAAATAATTATGATGGATATTTTGAAAAAATTTCACAAAAAATATATTCTTTCATTTTGAAAAAGGATATTTATAAAATGAAAATATTTTGAGAGATATCTTCATGAATATAAATTTAAATCTTATAATGAAATTTTTGAAAACCATTTTAAAACCTTTTTCTTTGAAAACATATAAAGAGAGCTTGAAAATTTTTGGAAAATCATTTTCCTTGAAAACTTAAAAAAGGAGCTTGAAAACGTTTTTTAAATCATATTTTTTTGAAAATCAATTTTAAAAAATTATTCCAAATTAAAATATTAAATAGTAAATTTAATCTTTAAAAAAATGGTGGTCGGTAAATCCGTACGAGTTTTATGAGGTAAAAAGAAAATACCTTTTGCACAATAAAAAGGGTAGAAATTTTCCCTTTTAGGAAAGAGAAAAAAATATGCCTTTAAAGATATTTGAAAAAGAAAAAAGGGTAAAATATTCTATTATATATTATAGTATAATAGTATAATATTCATAGAAATAATTTTTAGAAACATGGCTTTGAAGTAACATGAATTTCTGACCGAAGAGTGAGGTAAATTCATATATTCTTAAAAACACATTCTTAACTATCTTATGTACCAAAGAGTGGAAAAAGGGTACCAATTTATGAAGATATTGTGAAGAAATAAAGTAGTATAAAATTAATGAGCTTTCTTGAGAGATATATTATAACATTTCATTAATGTAAATATAATCATAAATAATCTTGAAAAATGATGAGATTGTTTCAATAAACTCCTACCACATTGTCACTTTAAACCATATTCCAAATTTAATAAAATGAAATTACATGAAGATTATAATATTTTTTAAAATAATTTGATTAATGATATGAAATTTAAAAAGTAGTATATACACATCATGGAAAATATATGTTCATAACATGACATGTGTCTCAAAGAAGGTAGATTGAGACAATACTATCTTACCGATTGGGTAACATTTGAAATATAACCCCCATGAAAGGAAGATCCTATAATGGATATATAGATTCCCATAAATCTAATAATAATAATGATATAATATATCCATGTGAAGTATGTACACCAAGTAAATGGAATGAGTGGTGAACATGGCATGTATCTCACAAAAATAAAAAGTGAGATGAAATCCCCTTCCCTTGTGTCTTGACTCTCTTAATAGTCAAACAAACCACCTATAAAATAAATATAAATTTATTATACATATTTTAAACTTACCATATTAGTATATCTAATACAACTTATGTTTTTTATGACCATATATTACCTTCTTGTTAACAATCCAATGTTAATGTTTCACTTCAGGTAATATTCTCATTATTTGTCGAATGTGTCTTAATTTATTATATATTTGGTCCTTATAATTATATCCCAATTTAAAGAATATAAACCATTAAATAAATATCATTTATATTTATTATATTTATATTATAATAATCTATAATATGGATGTATGAAATAGAATACATCGTTCATGGAGACGGTACGCCTTATGTATGTATGAACACATTTTCCTTTTTTTACCTTATTAAAATATAGAAATAAAATGAAATATATGTTGACATATATATATATAATAATTTTATTAGAATTATTATTTCATATATATCATATAATTTCAGTAAAATCATTTTTAATACATTCAATGTCATGTGTGAATGAATCACTTCTCTTTGAGGGGGCGGTTGTAACACCCCGACCCCAGCTACCCAGAGCTAGTGCATTACTTCGTTACATTGGCATGATCACAAAAGATCAAGTCTCGAAAGACCGATTAGTTTAGTAGCCTTGGAAGCAATAGATACATTCATAAGTCTTACATTACATCATAAGTACGGAAAGAAAAACATTCCCTTTTTTCGTTTATCAACACGCTTCATATAAAAAAGATTCCTTTTGAATAAACGTAAACGTCAAAGGGGTTTATACACCGTATAAAAGAAAGTTGTGTATAAAACCAAATATGCCTCAATGAAAGGGGATTGAGACGAAGTCCTTAAAAAGATCATTTTTTTATAAAGTAGGTATATTATGTGTATTCACTATAATTACACATAAATAATGTAAAAATACAAGATATGACATAATAATATCATGACATAATTTGAAAGTAGGAGATTAACCCAAAGAATAGAAATTGGGTTAAGAAATTCCCTTACCTCGTGTCTGACTTGACTCAACCGTTCTTTAACCTCCTGAATAATAAACTAGAGTTAATATATATCATATTAAGAACCATTTTTAATTTCATTATCCTTTTTATATCACTTATTACAATGTTATGAACATTATGTAATTATTTAAGTTAATAATGGTCGTTTTGTCGATCTTTGGTACTTGAGTCAACAATAAACTTCTTATAATTACAAGTTGTTTATGTGGTAGAATATACATTATCTACAGAATTATATTCATGATTTAGATGTCATATATATCATATATATCCAGTATATTCATTCATTTATAATATTACGTAACATTTAGAGGTAAGAAATGAAATGCACCGTTCATGGAGACGGTAAGCCGTACGTATGCATGAACGCTACTTTCATTTCTATTTCATATTTAATGGAATGAAATCATAATGATATAAATGTATAATATAATTCCAGTATAATATAGTGTATAATACCATTTACTCCATCCTTTATACATCCCACATATGGCATTAACGATTCAAATCACTTTGAGGGGGCGGTAGTCCGCACTTCCTAAAATGAAATTATCACGTTTTACCTATAATGGAAATCATAAAGTATGACATAAATGAGACATAAAGAAGCATAAGTAAAGCATAAACATATTATATATCATATATAAATATAGTGGCATCTTAATGGCCACCTTTGAAGGTGTTATATGAGTGTTGAACAATCATCGTTTCGTGAGGCAGAAATTCGTCATCCACAGAAACCGTATATTCTTTAACCATTAGATGTAGGTGTGTGTAAGTTTATCTCGAATAATTCTTATAAAAACATCCTAGTATATTGTGGATACTGGTGTTGTTACAAAAGAAATGAATAAAAAGAGTTTAGGGGGTTGGAGAAGAAAAATAAAACAAAACAACATTAGAGAAGACATTACCTCAAAATCGGGTAACTCTTTTTGATTTGAGGAAAAGGCTTCCTTGGGAAGAGTTCTGCCCAATTTGAGGATTCTATGAGTAAGAGGGGGAAGTTGGGAGAGTATTGGGGCATAGGTTGGCCGAGAAAAATTACTTGAAAGTGTGAATGAGGTGGTAGAGGTGGGGGCCTTTTATAAGAGGAGAGGAGGGGCAGTCTTGGAAAGTAAGGAAATTGTACATTATTATACAATGATTTTCGGATTCTAAAGGTCCCACACTTATATAATTAGTGGCTAAGGTGATAAGGGTTAGAAATATACCCATCCAATAGTCTTTGGACAAGTGTAAGACTTGGATTGTACATTATCTTTTCATTTTATTAAAATCGTTAAATAATGAGGTCATCGCTGCATCATAATGATGTCATAAATAATTTAATTTATTTAATGTCCTAAAATTATAAAAAAATACTATGATGTAGAAAATATTTTTATATTTCCAATGAATATTTATAGTAAAAAATATGGCTTGTATAACCCCATGTAAATATTGTTTTAGTAAAACATTTCATGTTTGTGTCATTTTTTACTTTAACATTAAATAAATATATATTAATGTCATTTTCCAACCAAAGTGGCTCCACGGGGTCCCCAAGTTGACCCATGGGTTATATTGGTCGGACATGACTCATCCAATAGGAGTAGTAAAAGTGTCAAGCTCATCTCATATTATTAAAACATTATTTTTACCTTAAACTACACTAATTACCTCTAATCGCGATTAAGAACTTAAAAGTTACTATTCACCAAAAAATTATTTTAATCTCATTGAACCAAATTTTACTTCTTAATGAAAACCATGTATGTTGGATTTTTGAAAATCAAATCATAGAAATGGTAATATTTCATTTAAACGAAAAATCAGTTATTTAACTACCACTTAGTGGTTTCACTATTCATCAAAAATTGATGTTTTTCAGAACAATGCCAAAATTTCACCCTAAGCTATAATTGATATTCCAAATTCAAAAATGATGTCTATTTTACAAAATTCCAAACATATAAGTTGCGTTAATTAATTTTATAATTAATTCCCGCTGTCACAACAATTGCGTGTTTTTAAGAAACAATTTATATCAAAAGATTGGCAATTGTTTATGTCCAATTTCAATGTTAAATTAATTCTAATGACCACCATTGGATAAAATGGTAAAAATATATTCTAATTATACTTTAAAACCACTAAATAGTATAATTTATCACTATAAATTATCTTGATTAAAAAAGTTGTTTTTAAGTAATTTTCACTATTCATAAAAAATTGGAAGTTCTCAGAAAATTACAAAAAATTCAACTTTGGATAATTTCGATATTACGAATACAAAAATGAAGTCCATTTTGAAATATAAAATTTCTATAATTTTAAAAAGTGGTTATTACTATTCATAACGGCTACTTTGATTAGTCGCGGTGTTTTAGAACTCGAAGTTGCGTACAATGCAAGCTATTGCATTATTGAATGAGAAGCGTATCGTGGAAGCTTGAGGCGTTACATTCTCCCCTCCTTCAATAAATTGCGTCCTTGCAATTTGAAATTTTTCTTTGAAAATAAATGTTTGAAAAGAGAAAATACCTTTGAGGAAAACCCACATCGGAAATAAGATTAATAGAATTTAGCCTTAATAAGAGGGAAAGAGAAATGAAAAAGTCACCACCCAATTATGATCTCGATTAGGAGAACATTGGTGGCAATTAAGGACATATAATTGGAGGAAAAACGTAAATATTTGTAGGGAGTGATTGAGGTCATCAATCACAATCAACTTTCAAATTGAGGGCCTCCAAGCCTTCAATCTATGTTGATTTAAAATATCATCAGTTCAACAAGACATAAGGTATTAGGATAACACATTTTTTTGTTTTAATATCCCTTTACTAAAGTTTAAGAATTAATATATTCATTGAATAAGAGATAGGTATATATATATTTATGCTTGACAATTAGAGTTTCAACCTTCAACTCATCATTCACTCAAAAAGATAATAGAAATCAGAAATATTATACTAATCCTAATTGTATAAGGTTCCAAATGTTAACACATACGATTTAGATTAGTAAAATAATTTTGTAATAACCAGGGACTTCCTGTAGGCTAGTGGTAGGAAATAAAGGCATGTCGCACTATGGTTGTGGGTTCGATTCCTGCACCTTTGTCCGACGCGATGGGTTATGCCCCACCCTGCAGGTTGTCCTTTTCCTAAAAATATAGTATTATAATATTCCCAAAATAATCTTCATAATTTTTTTTAACCATAAACAATACTATCCAAAGATCAACTTAATCCACTCCAACCTTTATAGTTATCCAATATAACTCTGTCCAGACTTTCTCTAAAAGGTCTCTTAAATCCAAAATCAATTTATCAGATTCCCCAAACAAAGTAAAGTTTCTCTTATTGTCACATACTAAAAATATAATTACCTTCATCATATTAAAACCTTACTGAAATCAACAAGTACTGCAGTACAATCCTAATATATATATCACATTATTCTAATAACCAGAATATAATCCATGAGTCCAAAATCACCAATACATTAGTTATTCTGCTTCAACTGTAGTAACAGCATAAGATTGTCCTTGATCCCTTGGCCTTTTCTGAGGTATGTTTCCCTGACGCTTAGGACATTTATTTGTATAATGCCCCATTTCCCTACAATTGTAGCATTCAACATTGATAGCCTCTTTCTTTCCCTTGAAATCACGTGCCTAGTGACCTTTTTCCCCACATTTATAACAAACTCCCATTCCATTTAGGCAAGTACCAGGGTGATTCTTCCCACAATTATCACATAATGGAAAATCCTTCTTTCCCTTTTTCCCTTTATCTGTCTCTTGTTCCATCGTTCTCTTCTTCTCTTTCTTTACTTTGTTTTCATAAGACTTAGAGAATTCCTTTTCTGTCTTGATAGCACATGAGACAATATCTTCGTATGATGAGAAGGTTTGTGAGACTAATGCTTGATGGGGAAATGGTTTTAACCCATCAACGAAACGATCAATCTTACATCTTGGGTTACGTATATAATCTGCAGCATGCCTCGCTAACCTTGTAAAGTTGTCCCCATACTTTGAGACATTCTCATCCTCCTTTTGTCTCAGACTCAAAAATTGTCTTTCCATATCTGCTCGATGGTCACGAGGATAGTATTTTTCTAGGAAAAGCTCTTTGAACTCCCTCCATTCCATATTCGATACGTCATCATCTTCCTTTGTGATTTGAATCAGCGACCACCACTGATCGGCATCTCTAGTGAGGCGGTAAACTACCATGACAACCTTCTCCCTTTCGCTACTCCCCAAGGCATGGAATATTTTCTCTAAGGAGTTTATCCATTGTTCAGCTACTAATGGATTTGTACCCCCATTAAATGTTGGCGGTTGTTGCCTCATGAAGCGGTCTAACATTGATCCTCCACGTTGTGGATCAGGGTGATCCATATGAGTAAGGTTATTATTCATAACTTGAGTGAGTTGTCCCAGTATGGTAATAAGTTGATCAACACTAGTTGTATCTTCAGATCCAAAATAATTATCTTGAGCAGGAGGGAAATCCCTACACGGAGTGAGTGCATTGATACGGTTTCCATTCCTTACACTAGGCACCATTTCTAAACAATGGCATAAACTATACTAGTTTATGAATCAAAATACATAATTCCATACTTGTAATATACTTACCATAAATCGAACTAATTATGGATATAATCCATAATCATAAAAAAATTTCTTTGAGTAAGTATATACTCGTAACCCTTCATAGTTGTTTGTAAAGAAAATGGTAATTATCCTAAGCATATCCACCGGGAGTGTCGTAACCAAGAGTGCAGCAAGGCCCGTTGTCATGCCCCAGTTCCCGTTCGAGTCTATCTCAAAGCGGTGTTTTCGGGTTTTACCCCTAGGTACATCTTTGCCAAAGCCTCCTCTACCTGCTCGTATCCAGACAGGGATGTATTGCTCGGAAAACTCACAAAATCTCTACAATAACAAAATTATACGAAGTTCTTCTATACTAATCCTCAAAGTCTATCTTTGGGCTATGTGCTCTAATTAGAGTTTATCTAAATCTAGCTTCCAAGGTTAGTACTAAACTGCCTCTGATACCAACTGTAACGCCCCAACCACAGCTACCCAGAGCCAGTGCATTACTTCGTAACATTGGCATGATCACAAAAGATCAAGTCTCGAAAGACCGATTAGTTTAATAGCCTTGGAAACACTAGATACATTCATAATTCTTACATTACATCATAAAGTGAAAAACTAATAACAATGTCTTCATAGTCCACACTCATATCCTCTTCTGACTATCCCTGAAGGTCATTCCTAAAATACTTATTCACATCCTGGAAAATATTAAAACATTGAAAGGGGTGAGCTCAGATGCTCAGTAAGGATAACAATATTGCGGAAGCTTTCATAAATAAACATAAAAATTTAAGGCAATGTATAACTAAAACAAAAGCCTTTTAAACTTGAACATCAACATAATATGGAAAAAGTACAATGAGATAATTCCATTCACTTCTTCACATGTATATTCTACTGGTCGAATAATCAAATGCAATATCAATAACCACTTTCATAATGAGGGAATGTATAAAGCCAGACATTCTGAAACATTTTGTCAAGGCCTTGGCCAAGGCGTCTAAAATGATTAAGGCCTCGGCCAAAACCATAAATCATATTGGGAAAGGGCCTCGGCCAATACCACGTCTAGTTGTCTCATGAGACCTACCGATTCATCGAGGAGCTATAGAGGGCTCCACCCGTCACTTATTAAGTCCAATACATTTCTCATATGAATAGGTTTAAACATATCATAAACCATAACATAATCGTATCACATAAAACATGCATAAAGGAAACATAAAATTTCCACATTTCGATCACAAGATATCAATACAACACATTTATATAATAAAAATGCTTTCAAAACTATTTTCAATACCAAAATAAAAGAAAATTAAAACATTGTATTTATTTTTCATTAAAAAAATGATGGCTTGTAGAGGAAGCCGAAACTTAAATAATGGTCACGGCGGTGGAGAAGTCGTTGTCGCCGTATAAGTACGGAAAGATAAAAATTCCCTTTTGTCGTTTAGCAAAACGATTCGTATAAAAAATATTCCTTTTGAATAAACGTAAAATTCAAAGGGGTTTACACACCGTATAAAAGAAAGTTGTGTATAAAACCAAATATGCCTCAATGAAAGGGGATTGAGACGAAGTCCTTAAAAAGATAATTTTTTTATAAAGTAGGACTATTATGTGTATTCACTATAGGTACACATAAATAATGTAAAAATACAAGATAGGACATAATAATATCATGACATAATTTGAAAGTAGGAGATTAACCCAAAGAATAGAAATTGGGTTAAAAAATTCCCTTACCTCGTGTCTGACTAGACTCAACCGTTCTTTAACCTCCTGAATAATAAAATAGAGTTAATATATACCTTATTAAGAACCATTTTTAATTTCATTATCCTTTTTATATCACTTATTACAATGTTATGAACATTATGTAATTATTTAAGTTAATAACGGTCGTTTTGTCGATCTTTGGTACTTGAGTCAACAATAAACTTCTTATAATTACAAGTTGTTTATGTGGTAGAATATCCATTATCTCCAGAATTATATTCATGATTTAGATGTCATATATATTATATATATCCAGTATATACATTCATTTATAATATTACGTAACATTTAGAGGTAAGAAATGAAATGCACTGTTCATGGAGATGGTAAGCCGTACGTACGCATGAACACTACATTCATTTCTATTTCGTATTTAATGGAATGAAATCATAATGATATAAATTTATAATATAATTCCAGTATAATATAGTTTATAATAACATTTACTCCATCCTTTATACATCCCACATATGTCATTAACGATTCAAATAACTTTGAGGGGGCGGTAGTCCGCACTTCCTAAAATGAAATTATCGCGTTTTACCCATAATGGAAATCATAAAGTATTACATAAATGAGAAATACAGAAGAATAACTAAAACATAAACATATAATATATCATATATAAATATAGTGACATCTTAATGGCCACCTTTGAAGGTGTTATATGAGTGTTGAACAATCATCGTTTCGTGAGGCAGAAATTCACCATCCACAGAAACCGTATGTTCTTTAACCATTAGATGTAGGTGTGTGTAAGTGTAGCTAAAATAATTATTATAACAACATACTAGTATATTGAGGATAATGGTGTTGTTTCAAAAGAAATGAATAAAAAGAGTTTAGGGGGATGGAGAAGAAAAATAAAACAAAACAACATTAGAGAAGACATTAACTCAAAATCGGGTAACTCTTTTTGATTTGAGCCAAAGGCTTCCTTGGGAAGAGTTCTGCCCAAAGCGAGGCTTCTAGGAGTAATAGGGGGAAGTTGGGAGAGTATTTGGGCAGAGTTTGGCTGATCCAAATGGCTTGAATGTGTGAATGAGGTGGTAGAGGTGGGGGCCTTTTATAAGAGGAGAGGAGGGGCACTCTTGGAAAGTAAGGAAATTTTACATTATTATACAGTGATTTTAGGAATATAAAGGTCCCACACTTATATAATTCGTGGATAAGGTGATAATGGTTTGAAATATACCCATACAATAGTCTTTGGACAAGTTTATGCCATGGATTGTACATTATCTTTTCATTTTATTAAAATCCTTAAATAATGAGGTCATCGCTGCATCATAATGATGTCATAAATAATTTAATTTATTTAATGTTTAAACATTATAAAAAAATACTACGATGTAGGAAATCTTTTTATCTTTCCAATGACTATTTATAGTCAAAAATATGACTTGTATAACCCCATGTAAAATTTTTTTTTAGTAAAACATTTCATGTTTGTGTCATTTTTTACTTTAACATTAAATAAATATATATTAATGTCATTTTACAACCAAAGTGGCTCCATGGGGTCCCCAAGTTGACCCATGGGTTTTCTTGGTCGGCCATGACTCATCCAATAGGAGTAGGACAAGTGTCAAGCTCATCTCATATTATTAAAACATTATTTTTACCTTAAACTACACTAATTACCCCTAATAGCGATTAAGAAATTAAAAGTTACTATTCACCAAAAAATTATTTTAATCTCATTGAACCACATTTTACCTCTTAATGAAAACCATGTATGTCGGATTTTTGAAAATCAAATCACAGAAGTGGTAGTATTTCATTTAAATGAGAAATCAGTTATTTAACTACCACTTAGTGGTTTCACTATTCATCAAAAAATTGAATTTTTTCAGAACAATGCCAAAATTTCACCATAAGATATAATTGATATTCCAAATTCAAAAATGATGTCTATTTTACAAAATTACAAACATATAAGTTTCATTAATTAATTTTATAATTAATTCCCGCTGTCACAACAATATCGTGTTTTTAAGAAACAATTTATATCAAAAGATTGGCAATTATTTATGTCCAATTTCAATGTTAAATTAATTCTAATGACCACTATTGGATAAAATGGTACAAATATATTCTAATTATACTTTAAAACCACTAAATAGTATAATTTATCACTATAAATTATTTTGATTAAAAAAGTTGTTTTAAAGTA
Organism: Viscum album; assembly: GCA_963277665.1. Classification (NCBI taxonomy): domain Eukaryota; kingdom Viridiplantae; phylum Streptophyta; class Magnoliopsida; order Santalales; family Viscaceae; genus Viscum; species Viscum album. Next base: position 1,143,865,116 of record OY728121.1, on the reverse strand, counting down.
ATTTTCACTATTCATAAAAAATTGGTAGTTCTCAGAAAATTACAAAAAATTCAAATTTGGATAATTTTGATATTACGAATACCAAAATGAAGACCATTTTGAAATATAAAATTTCTATAATGTTAAAAAGTGGTTATTACTATTCATAACGACTACTTGGATTAGTCGCTGTGTTTTAGAACTCGAAGTTGCGTACAATGCAAGCTATTGCATTATTGAATGAGAAGCGTATCGTGGAAGCTCGGGGTGTTACAGAGGTAGTCCACATTTACTAAAATGAAATTATCATATTTTCACCACATCAAAAGTATAAGGATATTTGTTTTAAAAGGATTTGATAAGTTTAATTAAATAAGAAAAATATTATAATATATATAAATATAGTTTCCATCATAATTTCCACCATGATAGGTGGTAGTGGAAAAATGAACTATCATCGTTTCTTGAGACGACAGTTCACTGTATAAGTAAATGTTATGTTTGTTACCCATTAGATTGAGATGTGTGTATATTTAGATCAAAACATTATCATAAAAATAATATATTATATTTATGATACTGTTTATATTATAAAATAATTCTATAATGAGGGTAGATAGGTTGTAGATAGAAAATAAAAGAAATGATACGGGGATAAGGTACTACCTCTTAATCGGGTAACTCCTTTTAGTTTGATCCAAATGTATTTCTTAGATTTATTTATTCCAAAGAGAGGCTTAAATGAATAAGGTATGGATTTTTAGATGTTTATTGGGTAGTTATTTTCGAAGTATATTCGTTTTTAGAGGTGTGAGGAAGTGGTAGGAGGGGAGGCCTTTTTATAGTTGATGATGAGTGGTACAATTGTAAATATTTTAAGAGAGAATTACACCGATGTTTTTCATGTTGAAAGTTGATCCAATAATGTAACAAAATTTGATTAAAGGGAGTATAGGTTCAAAATATTTCCATAAAATGGATCTTTTTCAAGTATTTAGGTTCCCAGGGGTCTTAAATATAAGGTTTAGTACTTTGTTAACCTAATTTCTCTCTTAATTGTTGTCATTAATTTTAATGACTTCAACTAATATTTTAAGTAAAAAAATAATTTGGATTTATTAGAATTTATAAATAATACTTATTCCAAATATTTAATCAATTTTTAAAAATTAAAATCGATTCTGTGTCATAAATTAATTTATTATTACCCTCATTGATGGGACGAAACCATGGGATTTTAAAGTAAAAACATCCAAATGATTGCCATTTTTTTATACCCAATTTAAAAGTGAAATTGATTTAAATGACCTAAATTGGATTAATTGATTAAAATATTATCTAACTAAACTTTTAAACAAAATTTAAATATACATTAACCTTCTAAATAAATTAGATTAAAATGTTTTTTTTATTTAAAATCCTATACATTTCATTATTCATCGAAAAATGGTGTTTCCCAGAAAATTCCCAAAAATTAAACCTAAGATAATTTTTACAATATAAACTAATAAATGAACCACATTTTGTCAAATTAAATTTCTATATGTGTCAAAAAATAATTTTATTATTTTTCAAATAAGGACATTAAAATTTGTTCTTTTGTGAAAATATTATTTTTGCAACATATGAGGTATTTACCAATAATTTTATCTTTCCTTATGAATATGTTTTATTTCTGTTAAACCATTATTTAAAATATTGGAAAATTAGTTATTTCTATTCATATTACTATGTTTAATAACTGTGTTACAATTATATCATTTAAATAATTATAAAAATAAAATGATGCTTCATAGAAACTCGGTGATCCGTGTGACGTATGCCAAGTCGGTGTTATGCGTAGCGCAAGAAATGTATGTTCCATGTGAAAATAATTTCTTTACATAGGGATCTAATATAAAAAACTATTTTCATTATTCATTGAAAATCAAAATATCAAAATACTTTTTCAATTTGAAAAAAAATATTTCAAAAAATCATTGGGTGTTACGATGGATGAAAAATCTATGTTTTTAAATGGTTAATTATTAGAGGATGTATGTGATTTACTTACTCTAGGTTTTGAAAACAATAATTTATAAAATTCAATTTTTAAACATAATAAATCTCTCTCTATAGCCTTAAACATGCACCAAGGGCTTGGTATAAAAAATTATGTTATTTTTTTTAGAAAAATGATTTTAATGTGGGGTTTTTATAACTTACCCTTTTCAATAAAAAAACCTATTTTGATAGTTTATTAGATAAAATATATTTGGATGAGTAATTTTTGAGTCAAAAAGTCAACATATTTGTAGTTATTTCTCATAACATATGAAAACAATTTAAATGAGTATTATAGGGGAACTGAATTTATTTCTTGGATACAAATTTTATCAAAAATATTTTGAAAATGTTTTGAATATAATAAAAAATATTATTGATTTTTTGAAAAATATTTTACTTAAAAATAACAAGAATTATGAAACTCCCATGTGTAAAAATGTACAACGTGACTTGGATGAATCTAGAACACCAGTGTACAATAAGATATATAGTGGTATGATATGTAATTTTCTATATCTTACAACAAGTAGACTAGAAATTATGTTTTATATTATAAGTCGTGAAGTATTTAAGTCAAACCCAATGGAATCCCATATTAAAACAATTAAAAGGATTTTTATAGATTTCAAAGGAACTGTTTTTCTATATTTACATTATAAAATCTTTTGGTTTTAAATAAATTTTATATTCTGGTGATTATTTTAGAGGGTTTAGATTAGATAGAAAAAGAACCTCATGTAATTGTCACTTTTTAAGAACATTACTAGTTTCATGGTATAGTAAAAAGAAACATTCAGTTGTATTGTCAACAACTGAAGAAGAATATATATCTATTAGATGTTATGGAGAATGAGTTCTATGGAAAAACACAAACATATTTTGAAGTTAAATGTTATCATAATCCTATTCTATGTGAAAATACTAGTGTTTTTATTAATTAAAAAAATCTAGTGGGTCACTCTCTGACTAAACATATTGATCTTACACATAAATTTTTTTGATATTAGGGAAAAAAATTGTATATATATTTATAATTTAAAATTATTTAGTATCAACTTACTGAAATTTTCACTAAACCACTTCCCCTTATGATTATTTATTTTGTTAAGGGAGACTCATGAATATTTAATTTTTATAGAAATTTTAAATTTTATTTTTAAAATATATTCATTTTATAAATTCTCTTTTCTATGTTTTTTTAAAACCCATGTTTATTTATATTAATTAATAGGTTTGTTAATTTATTTTTTTAAAAAGTTTCTTTTATATTTTTTCTTGTGTAAAATTTTATTTTTATTTTAGAAACCCCATATACTCTAAAAATTTGGATCGGGAAATAGGAATATCACTTGAAACTATCTATGTAAATCTCCTATCTCCTACATTCAAACTCAAACCATTTTTAACTTCCTATCCATAAATCTCTTTTCAACCCTAATTTCTAAACCATTAATCCTTTTAATTATAGCTATTGGCGAGAAACAATAAGACCAGGGAAGTTGGTGTGAATTGCTTGAAGAGATAAAAGCCTTTTAGTTTAGAAAGAAATTTTATATAAGGAAAAGTAGTAAAATTTGAATAGATCATCGAGAAGAATTTCCTATTGAAAGAGTTTATATGTTTTCAAGGACTATAGTATATGTTTTATTGTAAAAATATATAATATATTATCAAAAATGAGGTAATGTAATTTTACAAGAATGTATAGTTCAGTTTTGGGGATATGGAAGTTGTTGTCTTGTCTATGGAAAATGAAAAATAATGGTATATTTATTCTATTGATATAGATAAAATCATATAATACACCCCTTAATGTGTATTTCAAATTAGATAATTTTTTTTTGGGGATAATTTTCATAAGTTATAAGACATTATTTCTTTTCTATTTGGAAAGTCTCACATCAGGAAGATGGTTGTGAATGATTAATAGGTGGACCCAAAAGTCTTAACCAGGTTCATTCAGACATTTATAATTCCAACGAATAAAGCGATGAAGAAATTTTTATCCTAGATATGCATCTAATTTTTTTACGTTGATTAAAAAAAATGACATTTCCTAAGGTATATGATGAGATACATTCATCAATGTTTCTAAAAGTACATTTTAATTTCATTTCACCCATTTAGAAGGTTAGTTTCTCTTGTTTTGTATAATCATGGTATCATTGGTGACATTCGGACTGGATTGAGATGTCATTACATCAATATGATAACTACTGTAATTATTATAAATTGTTTATTTTTTTATAGAACAAAAAAGGTTAAACCCATTCTCATTGGTGTTGAGTATGAACAAAATTCTACAACTAATTCTTATGGGGATCACATGAGCTTGATGTTAGCTAGTTTTGTGAGTCTTACTGGAGAAGAAGATGGAAAATATCAATTTAAAGGAGCTATACTAACTCATCTAGCCTGATGTGGGGTTGATTATTCTATTATTGTTTCTATATTTCTAAATAGTATCAGAATAAGATAATTTTTGGATGAGAATATCTCAACTAGGATATGTGTGTTATTTTATTTCTTAAACCCATTATAGATTGTTTTTCTGAAGATAGTGGAGTCATATAAGTCCAAAATCCCAAAAAGGGATGATCTTATTGATCTTGATATAAATAATGGATTTAAAGAAGTAGATAAAAAATTCTATAGTTGTAGATAAATAGTTATAGTGGAATCATCTACTATTTTTTAATGTAATATATAAATTGGATTTTTAATATTTGGAACATTTTGTATAGGAAACTTACATTGAAGAGAATGTGAGTGCTCCAGATGTTGTTCTAACAAGTTAACTGATTTAACATTAGTCATATTATATTATTGAAAGGTCCATAGAGAGGACTGTTGAATATGTTGTTGAAGGTACATATGTTCATTGATAATTTCTTGGTGAAAAATTAGATATACAATTTCTTGATATGGTAGAAGTTGAAGAGCCTTTTGTAAACTTGGTGAAAATTTCATAATATACTGATGATGACCAAATTTTCAAAAATCATATGCATAAATTTTCTCTATGTATTGTTTAAAATATTAAAAAATTTAATTATTAAGTATTTTGGTTCCAAGAAGAACTTGAGGGTTCAATAAAAATTCTTACTGAGTTTGAAAAACACTTATATTTATTGAATTTATTTTGAATCACACCATAATCAGTATATAATATTGAAGGAAAATAAACTCTATAAGGGGTATTTTTATTCTTTTAAATGTGATATGGTTGATCTTATTGGTCAAATAATAATTGAAATTTTTTCATAATAAGATTTTAAATATTTTAAAATGTTTTATTTTAATATTTTGAATCCATAAAACATAGTTTCTATTAAGAAATATATTCTACTACAAAAGTTTATAGAATTGTACCTGTGTGGAGAATTTTGGATATTTTTTTCTATAGATTTATATTTTATGGATTAGAGAATTCAAGTACATTAGTGTGAATGTTTTCCCTTTCACAGCTTAGTTGAAAATCATAATGTTCTTATTGAGAATTTGACCTCCACAGAGCCCGATGTTTGAGGTTTTTACAAAATTGGTGTAAATATGGATAAATATGTTTAGTATTTATCATTTTTTCATTGTTTTCTTAAAGTGAACTTGGTATAAGTGCAATTCACGTTCCAATAGTAAATTTTGTTTATGCGGAAATGGGTAGGTCCATTGAATAGATGTTTTGACCTATTTATAGAGGATTTTCTGGTCATCCTCCAAACTATTCATGATTATTTGACCATAGATTCTTCTTCATATGAGCTTAAAATCTCAACTCATCCTACCAATTAGCCGTCCAAAACTCTTGAGAATTTTTTTTGTTATAGTATGGGATGATGATTATAAATAAATTCTTTTTTTTATGTTATGTTATTTTTTAGATTTATTCCCTATATAATGTTTTATAATGTTCCATGTCTAAAGAAAAATACTTTTTCAGGAACCATTTATTTTATACTAATGACCACATTAACCGACAGTTTTTTGCCACAATAAATTTGTTCTAATAAATTTCTATATGTTATTATTTCATTCACAAAACCGGGGAGAAATTAAGATTAATACATCTCTATAATATTTTAGTTAATTTTATTTATTTTATTATTATTTAAAACCTAAGTATATTCTACTTATATTTATCATGGTTTTTTATCCTTAAAACATGTGTTTTTTGGAATATGAATGTTGATGTAATAATTTCACTTGATTTACCATTTAATTTTGATGCTCAAGAACACCATCCTTTATCTTACTAATGAGTTTATATTAACTTATTTACATGATTTTATTTATTGTAATATATGTTTCAATATATCTTGATTTCTATAATTATTTCGAATTTATTTTAATTTCTAAATTATTCTAGACATTTTAAGGATGTTTAGAATGATTATTAATATCTGTAAGTTTACATAGAATTTCTGGTTTGGGAACATATCTTTTTGTAAGGAACACTACTCTTTGTACATTAAATTTGGATTATGAATTAGGGTATGAAACCGAATTTTTTTGAATAACCCTTCATTTCATTATCTAGAATATTTTTCGTTAACCCAAAATTATAAATATATAGTATATTTTTCATTATACTTATAAAGATCATATGTACAAAAAATCCACTAATTTAAGTAGACTTCAAAGGAATTTGAATTTCACATATTTTCTATGATTTTATTGACAATTTCATTGGACTAAATTACACATTAAAATTTGTTTGAAAAAATATGCATGTATATTTAACATCAGATTAAATAATTTCTATTTCTAAGGGATTCTATGATTTTCAAAGGGCATTTAAATTTAATTTTAAAATGCATTATATGATTCTAATATTGTGATTTATCTACTAATATTTCAATATAATTTTGACTAGAATAAAATTTGATATCTTAAAAATTCCCAATTTATTTCATATTATCAAATAATGGTGGTTCACATAGAGTCATCATATGAAATGAAGGTGAATTGATAACTAATTTTAGAATAAAATATTTTTAAAAAGCTCTATATTTCTATGAAGTTTCAAAAAAATTATTTCTATATTAATTCGGCATAACTTCTTAAAATATTTTTTGTTTCTGAGTTTGTATCTATATTTTTTTAATTACATACTTTTAATTTAAGATTTTATATTGAAAAAACTTTAGATACCTTCTTGTTTCATTTTATAGTCTATTCACCCTATATTTGAGTATTTTGATTTACTATTATTGTTCCTTATATTATATTTTCTATAGTAACCAAGATATTCTCCATATGGAAAATATAATGAAGTTTATATATTTTTCCATTGATGATATCTTCATTCTTCAGTTATATAAGAAACTAGAAAATGAAACAAATTTTCAACAATCAATCTATATTTTCTGTTAATGTTTTTTCTTCTCATAATATGTTTTATTTTACAGGGATCCTTGTAAAAAACTAGAAGGAACAATAATATAATTTTTATAAGATGTTCACTACATGTACTTATTAATAGAGTTACCTAGTAAAAAGATCTATTTAGTGATAATCATCATGCTCATGGAGAGAGAATTGGTGGAGTGGATTATGGGATCATTCGTCCCGGAACAACTAATAAAATTACTATGTTCTTTTAATTATTTTTACACTACTTAATTTATAAGAAGATAATATAATTTCATCTCATTCCAAATCACAATGGGGGAATAATTTTAATTTATCTAAGTGTTTTCAAATTGGTATAATTCACCCCCTTCTATGTCATCATGTTTGAAAAAAACAAGAGTACCTATAAATGAAATTGAAATGGGAATATGTGAATCATCTTATTGAATTTAAATAATTAAATTTCACTGTACTTATAAACCAGAGTTATTCCATATCATACAAACACATTAGATCAAAAGGTATTTTATTGGAAAGATAAGACACATATGTAACCTAATCTACACAAAATTATTTTAGAAATATAAAATTTAATTAAATACCCAATAATATTTCATTTATATCATATTCATCCATATTATTACACCCTTTTTCTATGTGTTCTTGACATAGTATTCTCTATTTTGAATTTGTTCATCCAATAGAATGATCAATAAAATCTCTCTATACTCGCCGCTATTATTAAACCAATGTAATTTTAGGTTTATTCTATCTTTTTCTTCAACTCTGGATTGCCATAAAATCAAATTAATAAAATCCATATATGTTTGTGTAAGGAAAAATATCGACACTTTGTTTATAAATTGTTTCAGAAAGGTTATTTAGTAGTTCCCAACATATTAATATTGAGTAATTGTAGGTCCCATTATATATATATAATGTATCTAAATATTCCAATGAGGCAACCTGATCTTAATAAGAATTTATTTTATATCTATTCCATAATTAAAACATTACATATCAAAAACTATCACACCCTAAAACATGTTTATTTTGTTTATTTGGATATTAATTAAACAACCAAGTTATTATACGACATCTTCAACATATCTCAAAAATAATCTTCTCACATGATACCCTTATCAACATATCATATATTATATTCTTATTCATAACATGGGTAATGGAAACATGATAATGGGTGATCTTGAATAATTAGTATGGGTAAACATGAGAGAAAATAATCAAAGATCATAAGTTAGAATTAGATTAATATGTTTGTATGAGATAATAATCAATGTCTATGGAGATAACCTAAGAGAATCATTCCACATAACAATATCATAAATCATTAGTCATAAAATAAATCTTTTAGAATAATATAATACATGAGTAATTGGACTATGGAATAGTTATTCAATAAACAAGATATATAAAAACATAAAATAGGAATAAAAATGTGGTATATACATTAGCATAGAAAATCATTAATTATATTGAGGATTACTACCAATACCATCATCAAATAGTAGAGAAAGTACCACGAAATATTATATCCAATCCCTAATCACATAAATATAATGAAAAATGTCCCATAGTGGATATATATGACTCCTTGATACCTTACATTTCATCTCATGAGATATAATTCTTTACCGAATGTATTAAATAGCTATAAAATTTTATTATATCCATAATATATGATCAGAATACTTCTATATAATTAATTTGGATTCTATATTTATAGAACATAATTATAAAATAATGATAAACATTAAAGGATATTCACATAGATAAAAATCACCACATAAGAGTGTTAGAAATTTTATTTATGAATTAAAATGAATTATCATTTCCATTTTTTATAAAATTTAATCTAAATGAAAATTATTTATGGTAATTGAAATTTCATTTTAATACCTTGAAAATATAGTGACTAACATTAAATGATAAAAATAATTAGGATAGGCGAAATCTGATTGTGTGGAAAATGATTAAAAAAGATATTCATATCACATATTTGTAAAAAAATGATCCAAATTAGTAAAAAAAACAACCATATAGAAAAAGATTATTCTTTTTTTAAGAAAGATAAATTAAATAAAAAAATAGCTTTCTAAATCTTAAAATAATATATATGGAAATCCATAAAACAATATAAATAATAAAGACATAGATGAGAAATATTCTCGATAGAAATAAGGGATATGGCTAAATCCACTTATAGCCATTCATTTTGGTTGAATTGTGAAAAAAGGGAAGTGTAGTGGTAAAAAGACATGTAAATCCAATAAATAGAAAAATAAAAAGAAAATATATTGGTTTCTAGAGAGAAACAATAGTCTATTTCCATAAATAGAAATTTAAGACTAGATAATCTACCTTTCAATGTGAGATTGTAAAATAAACCCTTACCTTTACTCCTAACTTCCATAAAACTACTTCAACCAATTGTATAATAAACATAAAAATTATAAAAAAGAATTTAGGAATATTATTCATATATATTACCATTTATACCATTTAATTATAATCATTTATTATACGTATTCTAGTTAGTTATTGTTTTTTTCATCACTGGGTGTTAGTAAATTCGATTGTTTTGTATAAGTTTTTTAATGGTGGTACCAATCCCTATTAATAGATGACATGTTAAATAACCCATGATTATTAAAATTAGTGGAATAATTTAATTTTGATGATTTATTTATTCCAATGTTAATTTTATGAAAATTATTGGTATGGTTAATGAGAATGGAATCAATGACGAGCATGTTTCATATAATTTATTGATAACATCAGCTTGCATTACATTGAAAATTAGTTTGTTTCTCATAAATAAATTAAAATATTAATGAAATAAATTATTCCTTAAAATAAAATATTAACATTATTAACACAATTATACTTTTTAGGATTAAAGTGGTTATTTTTGTATAGCATTATCCATATAGGTGGTTGAGCCAACCGAGATAAGAATATACTATACTAGTGAGATTATAAGATATTTTAGGTCTATAATAGTAAAATCATTTTATTATAATAGTAATGAATATAATATAACATAATTACATTGTATAAAGATACGAATAATCTATTTTCGTGAAAATGTAATGAAAAAATAAATAATAAATTAGATACATTGATTAATTCTCTCTTTCATGACAAGGATTTCATTAAAATGAATCATTTAGGACTATTTATAGGTACAATAAGAAATGAAAAGTCTATAAATGATTAATTAGAGTAAAAATGGTATGGTATTTAATTTGAAAATGAAGGTAAAGAGATTTTTTTAAGGGTAGAGGAGGGGTCTTTTATAGGTGACCTTTGAGTGGAATTTTCCCAAATACTCATTTATTAATGTATAATATTGTCAATTTAAAAGGAAAATAGATAATGAGTATAAAAATAACATATATAGGTTTTTAATTCCATCATATAAAAAAATATAGGTATTTATTTATGATAATTTATGTCTTTACCACTTTGTTTAGCCACTTTTACCTTAATTTTCCTTTACCACGGTAACTCAATTTTTACCTTGGTTACATATTTTTATACCTAAAAATGAAATTAACCTTATTATAAATTTTTTTCATGATGATTAAAAAAGTGGACTCCATTAATATTATTAAATTTCAAAATATTTGAAAAAATATTATTTAAATGAAATCAGAAAATATATAGAAATGTTTTATCGAAAAATGAAATTTTTAACATTAATTGATCTTAATCCAATACATATAGATTACTAATTAAATTAGTAGAAATATATTTTTTATATATTCAAACAATTTTTATTATAGTCCTTTAAATATTAAGAATATAATTTATTATGATTAAAATACAGAAAACATTACAAAACTATTCCTTGATAAGAAATATTCTTTTTTAGCATTAAATTTTTTTAATCACTTCTAATTAATGTTAATTATTTAACCTATATTGATAAAACTTTTATTAATACATTGGTATTATTATTTTCTTTAATTTTATAAACACAAAAAAAATAATTATTTCTAAGAGAGTATTAATAATAAAAATAATAAGTAGTGAAATTAATATATTTTTAAAAAGATTTTTTGATTTTTATTTCATTCCAAAATTATTTATTATTTTTGAAATATATTGATTTTGACTTCATACAAAAAATTACACAAATTTAATTCACCTATTGGATAACATTATATTTAACGACCATATATCCAATTACTATATGTCCAAAAACTATATATATAATTGCCTTGTTAAATTCCTATATATATTCCTAAATTCATATCTAGAATTATTCATCCTATTAATTGAAATCATTATCAATATATCCATTTAATTTATAATGGTTTTACTTCATTACATAGTTATAAGTTCGTGCATGTTCTTCAATGTAAACCACGGGGAAAAGAATTTCATGTTTTTGGTGTTCTTATTTACATATGCTATTATTACCATTTTTTCTTAATGATATTTCAGGTTACATTATAATAATATATTGATTTTTATATTTCATTGTAATATTTTATCTCAATAAAATATCTCCTAGCTAATTTCATATTAGTTTTCATATACAACAGGATATCAAACAAATGTTATTTATTTAAAATTAAATACATCCTAAAATGTTAGGGTGTTACATTCTACCCCCTAATAATAATTTTACCAATATACTTTGATTTATATGATATAAAAAAGGGTAATTATACCTCATTATATCTCCATGTTAACATGTAGATTCCTTAAACTTATTATTTCTATAGAGAACATTGACTTGGTAAGTAGTCTTGTTTTTTAATACGTTATCTATAAGATGCAATATTTCTACAAGTTATTCCCAGAAAGATAGGTCATGTTCTAACTATACAACATATGAGTTAATATCATGTGAAGGTTCAAGTATAAACTTCATAAAAAGTCATACATAAAATATATTTTTCATTGGGGGTGTTTTTTTAAGATGATAATATGTCATCCCCACACACTCGATGCCTTAAAAATGGGAAATGTATTAAGGGACTAACTTTTCCCTTCTATAGAATCACATAACCCTGTTTTGTGGTTTTATTTAGGGTAATAACATATCTCTAATTTAATATTATACTTTTCATTGAATATTATTAATGTATCTAGTCTATCAAAATTGAGATGTTTTTATCTTCCATTGAATGGTTTGGATCATTTATAACATCTCTTGATAAAAACCTTGTCGGAAAAGATTACACTCTATAACTTCAACCCAAAATGTTGGTGTTATATATGTATTCCCATAGAGACCCTTATAAAGTTCCATTTTAATTATAGAATGAAACAAGTTTTTACAAGAAAACTATATCATGGGAAGGTTGTAACACCCCAACCTATATTTCTCGAATATAACATGAGTGTCAATGCTATAGAGCCTCATGTGAAACTTCCCAAATCCAAGTGGCTTCTGATTAGTAGTGAGGGTATTATGGTGAATTGGGTAGGCTATATCCTCATTAATCTTGTGCGTGCACCATAAACATAAAAAAAATAACAACCCATAATATATCATAAGATGAAGATAAAGGATAGAATAGTGCTGTAACTAATGTCACCGATGTCATACAAGTAAAATGAGTCATGCTCCAATTGTGGAATTCCAAACTAGAGCATAAAATGTGTAAAAAGATAAATAAAAAAAAATTTATGGGGTTCCTCTGGAGTCTATCCTAGTACCACCATCAACTATGTACTCCTCAGATCATATATTTATCATAGGCCTACTGCCTTAACTTGGATCCTTAATCATGAAGTCTATTTATATATCAAGATTCATTTATAGGGCGTGAGTAAAAAAACCTAGTAGGATCCCACCAATACACCATTGATATTATTACATTAGTGGAAAATGTTTATGAATTGAAAATTTTAAATGCACATAAATTAAATAATAAACATATGTCAATCATTCATGAGCTAACTAAGCTACCAAATCCCCCATATATAACTTCTAAATATTTACGTCAGAAAGATATTAATTAAGGATAAAAATAGTGATCAATATATCACCATAAGGCTGTTGAACATGTCACCCAGTAGTCACAGGCTATCAAGATGGATTAGGGATCAAGGTCATCACATCCCACCTCCATCATGGGTCAAGGATCAATATTGTCAAACCTCACCTCAGTAAAAAATCAAACCTCGAGGCCATCATATCATGTATATGACTTATGTCATTATAAAAAGAAATCATACCTTTACTAACTCTACCTAGGCTCTATATTAATAGCCATCATCCTCTTCCTATATGTCTAGGTCAAACTTCATCATCATCTCATGTCATCCAAACACCCCTTTAAAGAATAATGATATCACGATAATCTAACTATTATAAATAATAGTAGAAATACCTTAAATTTTATGATAATCACATAGAAAATTGTAGATCATATATAGGTAGATAAAATCATGTCTTAATGTTAAATAGTTTAAATGCACAATTATATGTGATCATTATCAATTGTAATTTTACAGGCTCTATAGGCATACTCTTGGAATTGATCATCATATATGGGTTTCATGGGTTACACACTCACACATATGTGATATCTAACAATAAATGACAAAAAATAAATTATAGAACTAGTATCATATCAAGGAAACAAGGTTGTACAAGTACCTTAATGGAAAATAACTTCCTAACATATAGTTGATGATGATAATATCTGAAACCCAGTGGGGACAAAAAACTAACTCATTCCCTATCTATAACCCAATCAAGCCCAAACAATAATAACAGCAATAACTGATCCAAATTAAGCACATAAAATTTCTATAAATGTGTTCAAGAAGAATCTAGGATAAATAAAATAATTTAATACATTCTAATATCCTCTAAAAATGTTATATCTAATATTTTTCAAAGGGATGCCACCTATGTTACAGATCCATCACCATTCTGGTATTAATTCCTGAATTCATCATTATATAGCATTATAATCCATTGATATAGACACAATGTATTATATCTATGATTAATATCAAGGTAATAAGGGTATATCTATAAAATCTATGAATAATGGAGGTTCATTGATCACATACCTTAACTCTCTTATCCCTAACATGAATGGATCCACCAAAATCAATCTCAAAAGTGGTGGAAAACAATGAGGGAGTTCAATGGTGTGTGTAAATATAAGATAGATACAATTTAGAGATAGATTGGCTTTATTATGGAGATTTATGGACATTAAGAATATTTTGTGGATCATTAATCCAGACACATGTAGTTTGGTCACACAGTTTGACAAACCATGCACCAATAATTTGAGGTTTACTAGTTTCTCACGTAACTTGCTCATTTTAGTAACATAGTCTATAAAACCATTCACAAAAAATTTTTTCCCACTAGAATGAGTTTTATGTTTTATAAAGATATGATACTTGTTTCCATCAAACTTTCCACTATAACCATGCACTATCTTATATTCCCCAACTAAAAGAATCATAATTTCCTGTAGAATCATTGTAGTCTGGGCACACTATGATCAAACCGCATACCCATGAATATACCTCATGAAATCTATAAAATCAACCAAAAGTCCCCAAATATTATTCTACGTAATTAATAGTTCAAAAAATCCTTAATTTGTGTTTAAAATAACTCATAAAGAACAAAAATATTCTAAGGCCACCACATTCTTCCCCTCTAATGATTCTCATAACCGAGTAGTTTCTTTAGGAATATTCCATAGACAACTCAAACCACTAAGAGATAATATCAGAATACGACTACAATATTACTCATCAATTCCTCCATAATACCATCGAATCTCGATGGGTGAAACTATCTTTCGCATCAATACCTTCTCACTCTGGTCTATAATATACACTAAGAATTCCTCCAGAGATGCATCAAGCTCCAACTCAACATCCTCATAGTCAATTACTTATGTAGGATCATCCAAGTACCTCTATAAATAAGACACCTGAAATAGTTCATTTATACCATGGTAGAAAGGATTATGGTCTAGATGGTTTCCCATAGGGCTAATACTCTTGTAAATCTTATGGATTTTATTGAGAAGCAAGGACAGTTGGTTACCCACAATCCTCATACTGTTTGATTCACCATAGTTATATGGATGATATAATATACTCACTTTCAGACGATTACCCAAATACTTTTCATGCCTTTCTAAAACCACAAAATGAAATGTGTTTCTATATCTACTACAATGCTTCAATAATCTCCCTACAGGTGTATAATATTTTGTGCATAATTTTTTTTAATTATTATACAGAATGGGTATCACAAATCAGAAAGAAATAGGAAACATTATTTCTATAATTACATATCACCAAAACAACATCTTGTCTCCTTGGGGTTCAGTTCAAACCCATCATGAAGACTATTTCCACAAAATTTCAATTCCACATCAGTACATGATGTTTTTGAAGGAAACCACCAGACTATTGATTATTGTAATTTTCCCTTTTCCATACAAGGTATCATCAAACAAATCAAATGATTTCATTCTTATTATATAGACACCAGAAGTGGAAACGAATGTAATGGTACATCTTTATCGACCACTGATGGGCTGTCCATTCTGATGAATGTGATTGTATCATAAACTCCTCTATCATGGAGGAATTAACTACCATCCATTTATGTATTTTTATGACATCTTCATCATCTACTGAACATATTTGGATTGGGTTATTTCCTGCCAATCGTGCAAGCATCACCTCACACTCAGGATTAGTCTCTTGGCCATTCATCACCATTACCACTAATAATGAAGTGTTGTCCAAAGGTGAACATGTCATGGATCTAGGATACTCATTTATATCAACAATCCATTGACCTGTAAAAATCATAATACATTATTCCTATATTGATTTCTACTCACTATGATCCTACATCTCTTGTTATTTCTTGCTAAGATAATCTTAAACTACATTACCCTTCCATGGAGAATATTCTATCTCCAATACAAATGAATTTAGAAACTCTATCAAATTACTTTTCCTCAAATTCATATCCCCATAAGAGAAGATATATCAGAGACTCTTATGGTTAGCATAAAAAAATATCTCACTAATGAGATGAAGTCTCCAACACTTCATGGAATGGAACATTTACCAACTCTCTATCTTGATTCAAGTACATCCATCCATTGGGTAGTACATGATGTGAACCATAAAAAACTACCTGATCACTTTGAGGGAGATCCTAGTACATCACTGATTCAACCTTCTTCTGGTCGAAAAAATTATTACCCAAGAGATCACGAGGAAAGGAAAATAAACCTATCAAATTAAAAAGTCACACTGAGATATCATGGAATAAATATGATACAATTTTATTATATTCAAAAAGGTCTCAAGGTGTCTGGCATGAATCTAAAAATTCAATGAATATATAAGGATATCATCAACAAAGACCATGATAAAAAATTGAAATATATAGATGATCTTGATTATGATATCCATGAAAAAAATATAGAATTAATCAAAACAAATGGCATGAAGAGGTGCTGATACAAGAAATATATACTCTTGTACACCATATTAAAGATGTCTACTTCTATGACCCGAAACTAATTGTAGCTTGAATGAAGATAAATCTTGAACAACCAATGGGATCCCTATAATAGATGAAATAGATCATAAATCCTAGTCAAATGATACATTTTCTTTAACATCACATGATTAGGATTCTTTTAGTCTACATAGGGATGTATAATACCATATTTCTTAATAGAAAAAAAAATTGTATCACCCTATCGAGACATGCTCGGTCCTATATAACCATTCATATCAATCCCCTCAAGCTAAATCTTTAGCTATCTCAAATATGATGGAATTATAATATTAGGGGAAATAATAATAAGATATACACTTGCACGAATTTTTTCTGAAAATATAATTCTCATATAGGTTGAAGACTTGATAAGTTCCCTAGAAAAAATACTTAAATTGATAGACAATTTAATGAAAAGATGATGATATTATATCTAATTTTTCAACGACAGCCAAGCCTTCTACCTTTGTTGGGGTGGGTACAATATTCTCAAATATATTCTCACTATAATATTTTCTACATCCCACTCATAAGCCATCACAAAATTCACTTAATTAGGTGAAATGAAGGATACCCTCCTCTAATAATAGTCAATGTGAGAATGAAATCTTTCCATTGAGTTTGTTTCAGGGATTTCATCAAATCCAATTACTTTAAGGATTATAAAATCACATAGAATTTCATGAGGAGGAAAAACTACCAAAAACTCTATAAATATTCAGATATGATAAATATTCTTCCTCATGGTTTTGTGGAGAATGATTTACTCATATGATAACTTAATCGACGAGTCAATATAAGAAAAAAACATGTGCATATATAAATTAATGGGTAGAACTGTTATCAAATTTAGTTTAATAAAGACAAAAATTTGTCAATAAATTACCTCAAATGGTCAATAGTCCCTCCCCATAGTTAGTTAGAACCTGGTTTACTGCAAACACTCGATATAACTCAACTCTATGGCCCTAACCCTGAATTTCCTAACTCACCAGAGTCAATGTCATCTAAGGATTTTGGACCTACAATAGAGGTCCTTGTATTATTAATTTGGTTTTGGATAACACATTTACTATTCCCATATGAAAACAAAACCTTAATGCTATATAGAGGTACAACGGGAGATTCCCCTTCTATTCACACGACTAAAACTTTCTCTATACTGTTGGGAATATTCTTCTGTACTGTTTGACCATCCCATAGTTAAAGAACTATATAATTCCTCCCAAGGAGTTTTATGGAGAAAAAATATACACAAAAATTAAAATTCCACACCCACATCACTTAATTTTTCTTTACAATCATCCTACCATATGTGAAACTCCCTACAAAAGTTGAAAGTCAACCCACATGAGTATTGGTTGATGGAAGAAGATCGGCTGCTCGATCCTCCTGCAACCCCTTCTCAACTGTCAAGGGCCTACATAAAACCTATAGTTCTTTTTTGTGTCAATGATACCGGAATAATATATGTGAAACAAACTAATATTTAATAAAATATAAATTTCAAATAAATAATTTCTAATTTATTTATAACATTATATACAACATAGAGTTTAAACGAACGTAATAAACTATTAAAATTTTATTATTTAATTTGATCGTTATAACAAAAAGAATAAATTTAGAATATTGAATAGGATTAACTGAATTTTTAAATTTCATTATCATTTTTTTAAATAATTAAAATGTTTTGATAAATAAGTACATAATTGTTTTGTAATGTCTTTATATGGTTCAAAAATATATTTCTTTCTCAATAAAATGATTTTTATGACTTTTTTTTGAAGAAACTAAGAAAATAAAATTTACCCCCACCATAAAATTTATTTTACTAAATTAAAATTATTATTGGAATAAACATAAAAAAATTATATTAGGGTGAATTTTTGAGAATTTTTTGATGATTTTAATTTGTTAACCAATATTTAAAAAAACTGATTTTTATTGAAATCTATACTTTCATTATAAAAAATTACAAATATTAATTTTTTAATTTTTTTAAAGTAAATATAAATAAATTATATTTTTATTAATCCAAATCAGGTAATTTTATTCAATTTTACATTAGAAATTTAATATAAAAACATCTATATTTATGGAATGTTTTCTTTGGAAAATCACCTTTTCATCCCATCTATGGGTTAAATTTTAAATTAATTGTTTTCACTTATATAAATTGAATTATATAAAATTAATTATATAATTAGAATCATAAAAATTGATATTCTATAATAATTTGAACTACATATTTTTCCTTAATTAATATTATAGAAATTAAAAATTTTATTAACATGTTTTAAGTTAAAACAGGTTTACCGAGGGTTAAACCAAAAGGTAAGGTTTTTATTTCTAGTTAAAATACATAAATATTACCTTATAAAAATATTTTTTTATTTAATTATAATTTATATTATCAATACATTAAATATATATCTATTTGGAACAATTTTTATTTGTAATTACTTTGTCATTTTGTAATCTTTTTTGAAAATTCATAGTGGGTTCCTTTATCTGCTTATAAAAGGACACATCATCTACACTTCTATCGATACATAATGATATTTTAGGTTAGAAAAATAAAAATATAAAGCCCTTAATTTAATCCACCCCCCTTAATTATAACACATTGTTTCATAAAAAAACTATACTAGGAAGGATTTAGGTATAAAACATAAGAGGCTCCTCGGTGAAGTGGAATAGCTCTAAACCATACATTTTTGTTTATATCCTCTTACACACCCTTAAAATCTGATTCATGTATTACTATATGAAAACATATCTATTTAAATATACCTATAATTTATTATGTTAATAGAATAACATATATCCTTCTTCTCTTCCATCAAATGGGAAATGAAATTGTTGATCCTGTGTTTGGAGGACTGGAGCCTCAAGAACATTATGTAATTTATTTTCCATAATTTCCTACATGGATGGATATAATGATGCATTTTACTTATAAATATTATATTTATCACCTATTTAAACTTCTATAATTATAAAGTCACATCAAATTTCTTACCTTTCAATCTGTTGAAAAACTATAATGTCAATCATGCATATGTGTGTACTACCAACTCCACGAAGCGATTTCACACATTTTTCATTTTATTTTTAAATGTATTGTAATAATGATATATTTAATTTATATATATGATAAATATGATATATTTGATATAAAAATTATTATATAAACAAGAATTAATATTTTCCTTTTTTTATTCCATCCTTTGAGAAAATGGAAACAATGATCATGTGTATATACGACCTACTTTCTCCATGAACGGTCCGAATAATTTTTATATCACTAACTTTTATGGATGAGTCTAATTATTTTTATAATGAAAATATATGTTTTTTATATAATTATTTATATTTTATATGTTATTTAACCATAATAAATGCATAATGACCAACACTACCAAACCACAACATAAAGAAAAACCATATTGTTATTACCCAAAATAGTGATTTTAATATAGAATTGTTAGTAAAAGGGCGATAAAATGATATAATAAAACTTATATGGTGTGAAATATATGGTTATGTTTCTTTAATAGATATATAATAAACCTATACTTATTATACAGGAGATCTAAACATGTTCAATGGAAATCAAGACTTGAGGTTATGGATTTTCATCTCACATTTATATCTATGTAAATCATTCCATATTAACCATTTTTTTATTTTATGTGCTGTATATACTTCCAAAAAATTTATTTTAAGATCATTCCTATGTTTTACGACCATATCCATGAGGGTATAACCAGTGATGACCCCAAGAACACCACCAATAGTCCAGGGGATGGCAACTAGTTCCATGTAGGCCTATCCCAGAAATTGGAAGAATTTTTCTAATGTACCCATACACCGGAACACATATCCATGCCCATAAAATGAATAAATGTAAAAAAAATAATATAAAAAAATTTATATATTTATAATCCTACTAAAATAGTACAATAGTAATGTACTGAAATTGAAAAAGGTTTCAGATACAAACCCAACAAAAAACTGTAGAGATTCAAACCTTCTCTATAGGTGTGGAAAAATATCAAATGAAAAATGTTGGAAAACACCATAGTTTGTTAAGATCAAGATTTGCTCCATATTCTCAACATCTTCCCAATACACCTTTAAATGTATCACATTCTATATAATACGTGACACTTGTGAATAGAGCCTAAGAAGGGGTGAGTATAAAAATACCCACCAGTATACCCTAAAAACACTAAATATAAAGCATTTTTAATTGTTAGATCATAGAAGTAATACAATAATTAATAGAAATAAGAGAATACCCATATATACTTTGGAATGACACTACCCCACTTTTCGGTCACAACCAACTATCATCCATAAGATTATATATAAATCAATGAACATTATGCAAGAATCCGATCCACAATCTATTCCATAATTGGATACACTCATTAAAGTGGTCAATATCATTAGTTCTTTCCTAAGAAGAGTAAATGGTCAAGAAAAAATTGATACTCATATAGGGGGTCATGTCCAGGACCATTGGGGACACCACAAAAACAATCTGGATCAATCCATTATGTAGGGAATAGTATGCCAACGATACTTATGAACTATAATGATCCAACCTACTAAAAGAAGGATCAACTCCCTGATCAACTAGTTCATGCTGATTCCACATACCCCACCTAAGGTTTATAGATGATAAAGGAACACACACTAGCCTCACAGAGGGACACCGTAAAATCTATTTGAGATTTATATTCATTAGGGAACCATAATCCTATGTTATGGATTTAATACCAAACAGTAACCTCAATAGAATGGACCAAGGGAACACACTAAACCTAAGCTCCATCAAAGGGTTTAAATGGAATATACTGGGGTTACACGGAGTGTCCAACTATCCCCTAATCTGATCATGTTGTAAGTAATCACAAAGCATGTATTACTAAATATATATAGTGTGTAAGTGATCGTGAATGGAATATAGGGGTCGACTATAAATAGTCATGTGTCAGCTGGTCCTTATCGTGTATCTCTTTTTGTGCCTGAGTACACATGTATATGTCTGTGTCCAAGTACACGGTGTCTATAAGACCATATACTCTTGGTCATTTTTGTCACCAATCTAAGGTAAATTCCAATCCACTAGATAATGGGTCACATGGTGTGCAATGGGGTTACATAGCATGTGGTATTTAACTCTCCACGGAAACCCTAGTGCCATATCCAGGGGTCCCAGATGAAGAGAAATCCCGAAATAATCTCCCTGTTTTGTGGGAGTTTCCATATCTACGAGGATCACTTCTTCATCATTATACACATCACCATACCATCCTCAATTTCCATAAGCCATGTATTGTAAGTCACTTATCCTTTTAATTACATGATCACTTATTTCCATCCATTAATCTGATCATAAAATGATCCATCAAGCGGATCTGAATCAACTAGATGTCTACACCGCGAGGAACATGAATCATTGTTCAAACTAATCCAGTTCCTCCTTGAATGATCCACCAAATTAATTTAATCTAAAATATAACACTCCATTTAAATTTCTACTCATGTTATTGATCTGTTTTAGCAAATAATCGTCAAAAAATGATCAAATATTGTGTAATCATAAAACCGCGAGAAAAAAAAACAATCATGATGAATAAATAAAGAAATGGGGGGCCATAAGAAAAAAAATGACAGTAACAAACCTTATAAAATTTTTATTCATCCTAAATACCTTTTCATAAAATTTATATTAAATTATGATAATTAACAGAACAAACAAAATCAATTTCTTTGATTTAATCTATCGTCGATGCACGAATCAATTTTTTTAGTGGAATTGATCTGGATTCGACTAGGAAAAATGAAGGAGATGGAAATCCAAAAATGAATTATCCTACCTCTATTTTGGATTTATTTTTGATTAATAATTGTATTTTTCATTGTTGATGATATCCATAAACTCTATTAGTGCAATGGTCCTCGTTCTTGTCCCACTCTTTTGTCTC
This sequence comes from Viscum album, assembly GCA_963277665.1. Classification (NCBI taxonomy): domain Eukaryota; kingdom Viridiplantae; phylum Streptophyta; class Magnoliopsida; order Santalales; family Viscaceae; genus Viscum; species Viscum album. The sequence goes on along the minus strand of OY728121.1, from coordinate 1,143,842,184 downwards.
TTTCCACGAACGCTATCCAATGGTCTCTCTAGGTCTTCAGGGTTTACTAGATAACCCTTAGAAAAACCAATAAATATGTTTTTATAGGAAAATTAATTCATTGTTTCAAGTATGATAAATTAAACTATTTTATTAATTTATTTTATTAACTATGTGACCAAGATTCATTTTTCAAAAACACCCCATGCCGAAAAAAAGATATATCATTTCTAGGGTAAATCCTACATTCTACGCTCAACGATTCCTTAAAATTTATGTTCCATGACCCCATTAAGGAGTTATTTTTCTTATTTAGGAAATATTCACATTCATGATATTTAATATATTTTGAAAATTTATTCTAAAAACATCATGCCTTATAATCACAAGCCATCTGAGCACCTAGTCTCCATAATATTCCAAATAATATCACAAAAATATTACAAATATTATATAATTAATTAAATTATCCCCACTTTAGACATTATATTCTAAAAAAGTGAAAAAATACTCAAAAATATGAGGGTACTAGGATCAAATCTAGGCCTCCCTCTCTAGGGTGCTTCCATAAAGGTTCATGTGTTTCCATTAGACAAGAACGAGGGGAATCTATCATCCATAAATGATCCTCTCCTTTAGGTCCTTGATCCCCACTAGGTACTCAGTAAGGGTACCTCTGTCATTAATGTTCAGCTCCCCCAATTCGATAAAATGTGATGGGGCCTGCACATCCCCCCCAGTAGCGACATGTTGAAGATTTCATTCTCCCAATTCAACTATGGAGGTAGATATAATCAGTACACCACCTAAAAAACTCTACATAGTATCTTGAAAGGTAAAATTAATCTCATGTTAATCATTCAACCCTTTCCAAATATCTAAAATCTACATCAAGTGGAGACCCTTAGGAAAACATGGTATCCCTCCCCAAACTACATATGACTTTTTCATCGGCTCACATAAGACATGTGATGGATATGTGTACTCTTCATACAATCTTGGAACATCATTACTTTCTCAGTAAGATATCACACCATCTCTAGGCCCAAGAGTGTTGACTCACTCACGTGCATCAGTCTAAAAAATGGGTGACCTATAGGTTTTCCCATAAAGGGAAAAAATGTTGTCAAATAAATAGTGTAATTATAGTGTTTCTTTTATGAAAACTACACCAAGGATATATGATCCTCCCAACAACACCCAAAGTCCAACATGAAAATTTGCACCCTGTCCTCGATGACCTGAATGGTCTGCCTGGTTTTCCCATTAGTCTGGGAGTGTAACATTGTGATTAATTGAAAATAATTCAAAACTTTATCCTGCAGTCCCCTCCATAAACATGAGATGAAGTTTTCCTCATCTTCTTAAATGATCGTTTAGGGAACTCCATGAACCCAGACAATCTCTTTTAAATATAGTTTCCCAAAGATCTCTACTGAATTATTTTCATAATTGGATAAGAAGTGGGATGACTTGGTGAGTCGTCCTATGATCAGTTAGATGTAATCATGTACCCTGGATATATACGGTACTTCTATAATTAACTATGCAGATATCATATCCCACATCCACTCTAATACATCAAAGGGTCGAGATAAACCCAATGGAACCTAGTCCTCAGTCTTTAGTTGCAGAACAATGTTACATCGAGAGAAAAACAATGCAACACCAATATTTAAGATTAGCCACTAAAACTAACATCTAATGTTCTTGTTCATCTATTCCAGAAAATGATTTACCACCAAATGGGATTTATGAAAATCCTATATCACTTCCTCCCACAATGTCATATTTACCATCATCCTCCCTTATAAAAGGATTGCATCCTCCCCACATTCTTAATATCCATCAGGAGAATGGTGAGTTGGTATGTGAGTAAGTAAAGTGTCACAGTTAGTATCTCTATGTTGATAATACCTAAAACATTTTAAAAGTGGTGTGGTATCGACCATCGATTGTAGATATGAAGAAACATCCTTGTCCTCTATGGAAAACTACAATTATTTTAACTACTCAGATGCCTCATCCAATAACTGTGAATCAAATTTCATGTTGGAATCGACTTCCACAATGTTCCTCTTCCCATGAGTATATCCAAAATCAATTTCATAGCTCTGGATGAAATCTATCAATCCCCTTTGTCTCATGTTGAGATCTTTTTCAGAGAATATACACTTGACACTATTATGGTCAAAGTATTTTATAAACCACTCAATAATTAGGTAGTGTCACCAATAATTTAGTATGAAGACTACAATTTCTAACACAATATTGAGGGTCACCTATTTTTGATCATGTAGTCTCAATAAACAAGTAACATAAGAAATGAATTCCTTTCTCATAATTAGAATGAAACCAATACTCACCCCTGATTCATCACATAATACAATGTACTCAACACCCTCCACTAGAAATATCATGATTGGAGCACTGGTAAACCTCTAACTCAACTCATGAAAGAATTTTCAAAACCTTTACTTCCATTCAAAAGGCTTCCCATTTTGGGTCAAAGCTATCAAGAGTGATAGAAATCTAAAGAAATCATGCACAAACCTTCTATAGTTCCCTACCAGACTAAGAAAACTTTTTCCTCACCAACACTTATGGGTGTCTCTTAGGAATGCACTACCTCATCCATATCTGGGTTCACTACCCCACCTTACTATGAGATGAAATTTCCCAGGAAGTGGACATCTCGAATATGGAATTGAAACTTCCATATATTTCTACAAATCTGGTGCTCTCAGAGTTTTTCCAAGACCATCCTCATGTGTCTAATGTTATCCTCCTCAGACACCGAGTAAACTTGAATACTAGGTACCAGTATATAAACAATTTAAATATCTATTTCATGAGTCCCGTGAACACTTCTAGTCAATTTATCATGCTGAACAACATCACCAAGTACTTATAGTGACCATAGTAAAATTTTTATGTTGTCTTCGGTATATCCTCAACCAATACTAAAAAACTGGTGAGATAATGATCTAATGCTAATATTTGAGTGCCATAATTCCCCTATAAACTAATTAAATTGGTCCTCAATCCATGTATGTGGATACATATTCATTATGGTCACATGGTTGAAGCACTGCTACTCCACACATAACCACAAGGTATTGTATTCCTTTGTGGAAAACAACACTAGGGGTGCCCAGGGGTTAAAATTGGTATAAAAAATACCTTCTTCTACAAGTCCTCCAACTACACCCTCAGGTCATGAAGCTCTTCCAGAGCCATCTGATATACTATTGCAGATATCGGGGCCATCTTGGGGTGCAAGTCAATGAATAACTCTATCACTCGGTTTGGAGGTAAGCATGGTAAATCCTTCGGAAAGACATCATCATACTCTTCCTCTATGGAAGGGAACTAGTATCTTATTGCATCAATTTCTCTAAGAGTCATAATCGAAAATTGTAAGTAATCAGCTACACTCCCATATTCTTGTGCTCATCTAGCATCGCCATGGATTCCCTTTCACGAATAATGGAAATCCATGTTTAAACTCTACGAACACACCACATCCACCACCTAAAATAGTCATTCTGGGCATTAACCATGGATATCCATCCCATAAAAAAGATGAAATAATATTACCTTACCACTTTACAAAGAGATATCATATAAAACTCTCACCTCCCAACCTTAGGTTTCATTGTTGGCATAATTAGGAAATCTGTGAGTCATTGGCTATCAGAGTCTCTAACTACAAGGGTTGAGGCAAAGTATCAAATGGAATCTCTAAGTCTTGAACCCAAGAAGTGGAAAGAACGGAATGACTCACACCTATGTGTATGAATACTATAGATTTCCTAATAAAGACATAGATCATTCCCCATATCATCCTTAGAGTTTTGGGGTCAAACGACTCCATAGAATTTAGTTGTCCTTATCCCTAACCACCAACAACATAATACGTGTGTGGACCATATGGGGGGGGGGGGGTCGTGGTGGTAATAGGTCAACCATGTGACCAAATATCACCACTTTGGAATCCACTCTACCACCTCTGCTGACCTGTGGACCATACTGATCTTTCCTTTGTTTCTCTATCAGTGGACCCTCAACTAACACCTGATAATCAATAAAATAGTTTAGAAAATTATGATCCAAATTACCCTGACCATTGCAGGAGAAACACCACCTCTCCATTGGGTGATTTGAACCATACTGAGAGACCCTGTGATTTCCTACTTATTCATCTAACATGCTTCGATCCATGAGACTATCTTCAAATTCCTTCTACTAGGGTCTCAACTCCTAGGTTTCCACAACCAACACTAACTTTCAGCACAATCTCTATCTACAATCTCTCATCCAACAATGTATAATCAAGAACTCTAGCATAGATTTTAATGTAGATAGAAATCACTAATGTCTTTATATATTATAATAAGATCTACTCAAAGGTTCATGGTCTAAAAAAGGTCTCAAACCATATCCATGGAGTAAAATGGGAGATTGGTAAACCTTTCTAAGTACTATTCCATGTTCAATTTCCTTGCTGTAGAGGTAGATGCTCATTTATGTTCATCGATCATAATTTTTCCAAATAAAATTGATCTTTAATTCGACACCCAGAATCATTCAAAGATAGATATGTCTAATCATGAGTCTGAGTCAGTAAACTCCACCATCGACCACCAGATCCCTACAGATGACCCATGACTACCCCAACCTTCCTATAATAGGCCAGGGGATAGAGACCTACATCTAGTAGGAATATCCAAAAAATGGGGCGCATTAGACTAATTTACCTATATACACAAACACACACATCTCCAAGTCCATACAATGCTAAAATGTGAAACTACTAAAACCAAAGAATGCATACAACTATGATAACACATACAGAGTATGCCAATAAATTTTAGAAAGTGAAAAGGGGGCAATAACAATCCAAAAAATAGTAGATATTAAAACCTACTCCATGGGAGTGGACTACGATCAAATGAAAACTCTAGAAACCCCTTGGTCTATCAAGATCCTAAGACAATCCACCTGTATCTTGTCCTTCCAGGACACCATCAAAAGGTCCATCACCTATATAAGAAATGACATGTGCTGGAAAAACCCATACAGGGGTGAGTATAAAAATTGCTAGCAGGACACCCTTAAAACTCTACTCACGAAGAACCGAGAATATTTAACTCATATCCATAATATAGTATGGAATGGAAACAAGATAAAACCCTTATATACTCTGCAAGAACACCTCTCCACCAGGTTGGCAAAAAAAACTGCCATCCATAGGATTCTTCTTGAAGAAATGATCGTTTTGAGATAATCCACTCCATAAACAATTCTATTATTTGATAAACTCACCCAATAGTTCAATATCACGTGACCCACCCAAGAAATATCACTGTTCATGAAGAACCTAATAATCAAATAGGGGTTCATGCCCAGGATCGATGGGGGACACCACAATCCCTATTTGGATCAACTCGTTATATAGGTTATCATATTCCAATGACACCTATGAACCCTATTGATATGTCATGCTAGATATAGGATCAAATCTCTTATTAAGGAGTTCATTTTGGTTACACAAACCCCACATAGGGTATAAAGATGTTAGAGGATCGCAATCAAGCATTATGGGGAGACATGAGGAACTCTATACAAGACTAATCCTCTAGAAGGGATCACAATCCAAGTATGTGAACATAATAACACATTTTTCATTGATGACATTGACTATGTAATCAAAATCTACCAATAATGGTCCATATTAATGAAGAAAAAGGATAAAAACAACCTCAAATAGGGTAGAGGGTGTGTGTTGGGGGTACACAATGTGTCAATGTATCCCCTAGTCTTCCCATGAGGTAACACCACACATGAAATGTAAACGTAAATGTAAATATTGTTTAATTGATCAAACATAGAATGTAGATATCAAAGGAAACACTATCTATTCCACCTGGTCATACTCATCTATCTCTGGTCACTCCCATGTACATGTGGTTGTGTTCGTGTCCAAGTATATGGTATGTATGAGCCAATGTACTCTTATTCATGTTTGTTAACTCCATGAGGTACACATCGAGCCAATAGGGAAGGGTCACATGGAAAGTGAATGGGTCATACAATGAGTGATATTTAACTCGTAGAAAAAACCCTAGCACTGATGCTAAGTGGTCCCACATGGTGTTAAATCTCAAAATATACACCATGTATCATGGAATTTTCTAGATCCATAGGGATATCTTTTGAATCCTTCTATGAATCACCGGAGCCATCAATATTGAAAAAACCAGATTATTGAAGGTTTCCCCACCTTTCTTTCACCCTCTCAATAGTTTCAAGCCATTGACCCCATCAGAAAATGATCCATTATGTTGATCAATCATCTCTACATGGCTAAAATGGGAAGAACAGAACTAAAGGTTCAAATTTTAATATTCACTCCTTAATTCATCCACCATCATCATTGATCCTCAAATAAAAACCTCCATCACAATTCATACCAATGATATTGGTATTTGGTTCTGAGTAATGGTCGTTCAACAATAAAACATTGAGTAATCATTGAACCACTAGCCAAAATAAATTCCCACGATAAATGCACAAATAAATGGGGGAGAAACCCACTTGCTATTAAACATGAGGAATGAACATCATATTTTATTGATTCGTTCTTGATCTTTTGTTTTAGAAATATAAATATGAAGTGGAAAATCAACATGATGAACAAAAATAACTCAATCAATTTAACACATCATTGATGTGAGAATAAATTAAATTAGTGGAATTGATCCTCATTCAACTGGGATAAAAGATCGGGATTGAAATTAATAAAAAAGTTCTTCTTGGAGTTTGGATGGATCTTTTCTAAGTAAGAATATATATTTCTCCTTCGTTGATGATATCCATAAACATTTCTGACATAATGATCCTTGGTCTAGTCTCATTGCAATGTTTTTCACCAAGAACTCTCTCCAATGGTCTCTCTAATTCATCATGTTTAGTGGCTAACACAGAGAAAAAATATATAACTATAAATTTTTTAAAAAGTTAGTAACTCAGTCATATAATATAAATTAAATAATTTAATTATTTTTTATTAACTCAATTATCATGATGGATTTTTCAAAAAAACCTTACCCAAATAAAGTATATCTCATGTATTGGGTAGAACCAGCATTCCAAACTCAACAATGCCTTTAGATATTTGATCTGAACCACCATTTTGGAGTTATTCCACTTTTTCAAGAAAAATTCCTGTGTGCGATGTTTAATATATTTAATATATTTCAAACATTTTTACCGGGAACATCAGGTATCAGAATCACATGTCGTCTCAGTACTTGGCCTCAAAAATATTCCATATAATTTCCAAAAATAATTGAGGGAAAATATGACTCATTAAATTATGAAGTTTGTGTGAATTTTCATATCCATATAAGGTTCTTTCTTTTAGTGGCATAATGATTCCAATGTTACCAAAATTTTAAGGGTTTTATGGGATAATCTCATTCTTTATCAGGATTGTTTATGATTAAGTTTACAAATATGAAAAATTATGATCTATATCTCAAGAAACACATGAATTTTATTATACAATATTTACTTCTATAAATTAAATTGTTTCCTTTTGTTTTCCACTCTTTCTATACACGAGTGTCCAAAAGAATGTTTTTAAGGAAAATCATATTTATTTCTCTCCTAATTTGAAAATCCTTTCACATTGATGGCCAGGTTTCCTAAATATTTTTTAAATAATGTTATTAAAATTATCTAATGATATGTTCAATAAATTCTTAACCACATGTTACTTCTTATAAAATGTTTAAAAGTAATCTCCTTGCTTTTTTCTTATTTAAGTAATTTTTACTTTTTAACAGAAATGTGAACAACAAGAATGGTATTTCCCACCATCATGCCATTCAATGATTTAAATCTTCCTTTACATGTTTCCAAATTTATTTTAATGTAAAACAATTTCTTAAAAAATTAGTAATTTAATAGAATTTATATTGATTATTTCAACTAAAAGAGGATATTTTATTCATGAAATGTTCCATTTTATATGTTATAAATTTTTTATTTCTATGATGACATCCTTTTATAATTTTTATTTGATGATGGGTGGGATACGAATTATATTTTCCTACAATGCATAAGGTAATGATTGATATCTCAAGAAATAAATAGTACTTGAGTGGGGGAGTGAACGCAGTTCAGATAAAGGTCTCTTTCCACTATGATATTATTGGGAGTAAACATTGAATACTATATTGGTTTTGGGACTAAATCCAATCCACTATGATAGAATTTCCAATGATCCATTAATATTAAGGAAGTTATATATAGGATTTTGTGTATTCCACAAATCTTTGTTTTATTCAATTGTTATGATATCATAGATTTCATTGTTTTATTTATTTATGATTAATATCTTATTAACTAATAATATTTTACTATGACTCAAGTTTATAATCTATTATATGTAGGGTATGGTTTTCATGTTTTATTATCATGTTCTCACACCCTTATAGTCATGTTATATTTATATCTCCCATAATTACCCATACATGAGAATATAATCTTACCATTTCTTATGATTCCTTTCCCTAGGTTACTAAGAATGTATTAGGTATGATATGTATAAGAAGGTTTTTTATTATATGGAACATAGTGGGAGATGATTTAGTACCCTTTTTGAACTAGTTATTTATGTGACCGTGTTTCTAGAGGAACTAGACCTATATGACTATATCATGGATTTTTATATTATGTAATGGATATTCATATATTAAGATATGATAGTTATCTATGAAATGTACGGGTCTCTATAGTTCACATTATATAAATGTTTAGTTATCCTTTGGAATTTAGGGTGTGAATAAATTAATTGATCACCCTACGCAAAAATCAAAGTTTCGTAAAATGCCCTATTATTTTGGTGAAGGATAGAGAGAGTGGTTTCTATGAAATCACATCCATGTCTGGATAATACAACTAGATATAAATCTAGACTAGTTATATTAGTGGGTAATAGCTCCAAAAAGATCACATTGGGATTCAAATCAATTATCACAAAGTTCATGACAACGGTTGTTGATACAATTTTTATTTAACACTACAATTGGATATGTTTTGTAAATTAAAATGCCCTATATGAACCATCATGAATAATTTTAACAAATGATAACCATGAATAAAATAGGCTAAACCTAAGGTTTCATTTATTTAAAGGATGATATTATGATTTGGACATCCATTAAATGATTTTACAATGTTATTTGGTTTTCCACTGAGATTAATATTTCTCACACTATGAATCTTGGTATTAGTCTATGGCATGATACTCATGAAATTTTATCTTATCATTGAATGTGATGGACAACGAAATGATTTTATTCTAGAGACACCAAATGTTATGGGAGTGATAATGAAAACACTCATTCCTATAATGATGTAAATTTATCATTATATAAATCATATTAAACTTCCTAATGAGGAAATATGAAATCAAATATATATTGAGTCTATCATGAGGAAATTTTCTCCTTATCTTAGTTGTTCTATTGATCCACTAGTTACCAAACAATGGATCAGTACCATTAAAAATAAATTTTCCATTCAGCTGTGTTCTAAGAATGAAAAATTTATTTTGGTTGTCTATTATTTCAATGGTGAAGTATATCAATGGTGTACTCTTATCAAGGATATAAGGAATAATGAAGGAATTTACTCCACGGATTGGTATGGGTTTAAAATATTAGTTTTCAAAAAGCACATTCCCCATACTCTTTGTATGAAAATGGGGAAGGTATTCCATGAGCTAAAGTGGAAGGATCATTAATCTATTGATACCTATGAGGAAAATTATATAAGATTCTTATGTATAATATTTGTATTTTATCCAAAATAATGTAACATTGATTGATCATTTAGTGTCATAAAACCAAACATCTGAAGGGATTTATCCATAAAGGACTTTAATAACTATGAATAAATAATTTGTTGTAAAATCATGGTGGAAATGGATATTGGTGTTACCCATTAATATCATGATTTTTTGAATAAAATAAATATGGAATTAAAATGAAATTATAAAAATTATGGTGAGAAGAAGATGATATTTCCTTCATGCTCAGTGTGTATAAGGAAAATTGTGGGAATTGTCTTAAGGGGGGTGGTAATTGTTTTATTTATAGAAATAATGGTCTTTGAAAAATAAAATGTTCAAGTGATGGGAATAAGTTACCTAATGACGTGAATAGAGAGAAAACTCCACATAATGCACCACCCATACACCAATGTTTCCAATGCAAGGAGTATGATAATTATGATATCCAATGATTAATTCTGAAGGTTAGTGATGATGATTGACATAACTAACCAATTATGCTAAGTCTAAGTGAAATATCATGCAATAAATATTTCCGAAGAATTATATGATAATGATGTAGTGAAAGGTACACTTACCATCCACTCTATAAGTATTAATGTATTATTTGACTATAGATAAACCCACTCATTTATATCTAATGTCTTATTTAAGGGATAAAAATAACTCCAAAATGATTAGATGTTGAATTAGTAATGAAATACCTTAATGTTATGATGATCGCATATCGAGACTAAGAATATTCCATGGATAAAGTTTGTGGGAATTTGATTCCTAGAAATCTAATTATTCCCCCACTGATTGAATTTGACCTTATTATAGGAATGGATTTGAATTCACTATATAAATCCCACATCAATTACTGAGGAGAATAATCCATGTTTGGTATTCTAAACCAAACTATGAGCTTCTATTAATGTGAAAATAAATATGAAATTTTGACTGAAATGACATACATTTTATGGGTCTTAATTCCTATTGAGAAGGGGTTTTTATATAATATTGTTGGGAAGGAACTCAAAATCAATGAAATTCATATTCTGTGGGAGTTCATTGATGTCATTTCAAAAGAGTTCCCTGGTCATCCACCAAATTTTCATGTTCAGTTCTCAATTGAATTTATACATGTGTTTTGCCTATCTCATGGACTCTCTATAGAATGACCATGATTGAGTTATAATAATTGAAGAAGAAAAACTAGAAGAATAATAAAAATGGTTTTTATCCATGAGTTCCACCTTGGGGGGAACCTGTTCTTTTTTAAGGATGTGACTATGAATTGATTATTGGGAACACAACTGGATCACTATCAAGAACATGTATCCTCTCCCCTGTATTGATGACTTTTTTGATCAACTACATCAAGATCAATACTTTTCCAAGATTTAATTTCATTTTATATGTCATAAATTGTAGATCATCAATTAATTTTTAGCCAAGAAATAAATATATTGAAGGTGTGGAGACTATGAACATATAGTGATGTCATATGGTATTACTAAATCCCCTATTTTTTAAAGGGGTTAATGAATAGAGTCTTTAATGATTACCTTGATCATTTTGTGGTATTATATATAGATGATATTTTTATCAATTAAAAGTGTAAGGAAAAATAGGATGCTCACTTAAGGATTTCACAAAAGACCCTATGGAAATATATGTTTTATGAATAATTCAAGAAGAATGAATTTTGGATATAAAAGTTTCATTTTTTTAGTTAAATTATATAAGAAAGAGTATATTTGTAGATCCATCAAATATCAGAGTTATTGAACATTTCCCCAAACCAACCACTATGAATAAGATCCAAGTATTTAATGTTTGGTTGGATATTAGTGACATATTGTGGAGAATTTATCATGACTATCTCATTGATTCACAGTGTTAATAGGTTATGGATACTATTTTCCATTATATAAATGAATGTGAAGAAACTTTCAAGTAACTAAAGAGAAGGTTATTCAATAAACCTATGGTTCATTTTCTCAATAGAGGATAAGGGTTTGAAATCTATTGTGATTCAACAAAGAAGTTGTTTCTATGTATCATCATGTAGAAGGATATGGTGATAGATTATATCTAATGAAAATTGAAGGTTCATGATAAAAAGTACCCAAGTCAAAATTGGGAATTAGTCGTAGTGTAAGAACCCATTTTTTATCTCAGGTATAGATCCATCTAATTTTGGTATAATTCCTAATTATGGACCTAATATGGATTCTTAATTTGTTTGTGAAGAAATACTCTTAATGTGGTAGATGGTTCATGATTGACATATAGTTTGGAAAACCATGCGACCCATGAATTTGGAAAAAAATGACCCTTTCCCTTAATTATATAATATTTGTTACCCCTTTTACTCATTTTCTACTCTAATGGGATACCAAATACTATTATTCCTTTTGGATATCTTTTTCCCACTTTGGTAGTATTTGATCATGTTTATCCATTTGTGGATTTATCGAGGCACTGTTATTCAAGTTGGATTCCTCTTGATAAGATCATAATTAATTTTTACCCATAAATTTTTTAGCTTTTACTTAATTACTTTGTTGAGGTGTAGACTCATATGAGCTATTTTCAGAGTATGGGTCTGTTCTTCATATATCTTCTTATCTAGGCCAAAATACATATTGATTGTGGATTATAAGAGTCCTACAAGTATGATGTTATTGTTATAAAATTTACTCCACATGTTTTTATGTTTTTAATATGTTTTGTTGTTCCGCATGTCATTTTCACCATGCATTTCCCCCAAATTGTAATTTCCTTAAATCTAGCTTCCAAACTTGGAATCGAAGGACTTATTAGAACCCAACCTCTTATTGATATGGAAAACCTAGGAGTAATCCTTCCCTTTTTTGTATGCCCCTCTATATTACAAATTGGATTTAAGATCTTATTCCCAAAATAGAAAATGGTGTATTTGGACTTTGTAATAAATGATGATACCATGTCAATATGGAATGATCGTAGAGGAATAGCAGGACTAATGCCCATTAACAGTATAATGAATGGAATTGAAGTGACTGGTGATCCCACTCTACTTTCTTAAATAGATAATGGTTACACCCATTTTCTTATTGAGTCTAATGAGAAATGGATTATTCATTGTATTAGATTAATTCCAATGTTAATTTATAAACGATACAATATAAGTGAATGAAGACCCTTATGTGATATAACTAATGTGAATGATATCCCCTTATTCATGTTTTATATGAATGGTCTTGGTAATTCTCTATAATTATGAATAATGGTCATGATGACCCTTCTTCATATTATAAATGAATGGTCATGGAGTCCCTCCTACATTATATAAATATGAATGTTCATAGATAACCTTCATAATTTTAAACAAGCATAGAAAACCTTTATATATATATATATATATATAAGTGTGTGTGTGTGTGTGAAATGGGCATGGAAACCATTAAATGAATGTGATACTATGTTGATGTGTTTTCCATTACAGTGATTCTATCCATGTAGTCCCTATACGTGATATTGGGAAAAACATCCAAATTTTCTAATATTGGGAATGGCATCACTATAAGTGATATTGGGAATAATGTCCCTTACTGTGATAGTGGGCATGGAGTTCCCTATACTACTATGATACTGGGAATAAAGTCCCTAAAAAATGTGGTACTAGAAATTACAACCATTGATACTATTTTAGTGTTATTCTAGAATAGACTGAAGATGAAAGTATCGACCAGGTTTTTTTTCAAGAACTATATACGACTCATTTATAGTTTTATTACTAATTCGGTCATTTTATCTACACACTTAAATATTATATACATTACTAAATTATTATAGACCTTTGGGTGGTTACCTATTGGGATTGTATCTCACATCCTACTTAAGATTCTTTTGGGTAACTGGAAAGACTATATTCTTACAGTTGTAGATAATGGGAAGTGTCCCTTTATAGATGTATATATTATTGAATGAAATATTATGGAGCTAGTAGTAGATGATCAGGATGGAGAACAGTTTGTTGGATAGATTTTTTGGCCTTTTTTACCTTTTTATACTGTATTGTTTCTTGATGGTTGTACACTTGTTTTCCTTATTTATAGAAACATTACATAAATTATCATAATTTTTTATATGATCCATTTTATTATTTTTTATTATTATATAGTTCATGGTCATTCATGACTGTTCTATAAGTTTATTTATTATTATTGTGAATTTTCTATTTATATATTCATTTTAATATTGGGATACTCCAATAACGATGGAATAATCTCCCTTTAGAAACTCTCAAATCACTTAATTCTATTCACAAGCCTCTTCCATTCGAGGAGATGTGATTGAAGCTATGTGGTCGACTGATCTTAAGGTATTGTTTAGTGGAATCCAGGTCAGGGACATTACAATATGGTTCCAGATATCTTTTCTTATCATACTATTTTGATAATATACAAAGGATATTAAGAAGGTTATTGAGTTTGGTAAATATTTTTGTGTGGGTGCAGAAAACTCATGTAGAGAGAAAAGAAAATTTTCATCAAATGTAAATTATTATTTACTGCTTTTTAGTTATTATAATTGATACAATACCACTGTTGGTGATGCAATTGAATTGTAATATTTGTATTGATATGATGGATGTTTATCTTATATATTTTTACCCAAGAGAGAAGGTCATGGTATCATTGAACATGCATTCATATTTGGAACATATAGGAATTTCAAATGCCCTACATAGACTATGTCATATAGGAGCACTATCTGATTTGTGGTTCCAGTGATTTCCTTAAGTGCTTTAAGTGTTATAAATAGAATTATTTTAATTAATGATTCTTGAAGGGGATGAAAATAAATATATTTGGTACTTTGAGTGTCTTCAATAAACTATTAGTGTCTTATTAAATAGGATATGGATAACACCCTAAGAAGACTACTATTTCATGTTGCTTCATGGACTATTGGTCGCCTAGACTAGAAAATGTTTTGGTATGGATTAATTGGATTCCATATTTTGGTTCAAAAGGATTATGGTCCCTTATGGACCAGAAGTGTTGAACCATATGGTTCAACCATTTAAAATAAAATATAACAAAAATATTAATAAATGAAATTTAAATTAAAAAAACTAAGCATCAAATAATCCTATCCTTAGTAGTGGGAAGTAGGTAGCATCTCTATTATTTTATATAAATGTTCTATCAACCAGACCAAACTCATTTATCTGGAAAATGGGTGTGACTAAGAAATAGAGAGCATTTTTATTTTTTATATTTCTATATTTATGTATTTTTTCATTATTGAATATTATCTCAGGCATGTGGTTGGGAATTATAGAGCAATGAAACCACAAAGTCCTCATGTCATTCACCATGATGGTACTGAAAACTTTGCTCTAGAGTGGGGGGTCCATGAGATACTAGTTATACCACCCATTATTCCTCATGTGGAACCTCTTCATCATCCTAACGTGGGTGATGATTCCTAGTTTCTTAGATACTTTCCTTCTTTTATAGAGACATTTCATAGAGATACATGCTATGACCCTTCTCTGGGAGTGTTGAATCTTACGTTCTAGAAGCCAGTTCCACCCACGTGTTTCGGGTGATGGAGGTCCATAGGCATCAATGTTATGGATCAAAACTTCCAGGTCTATATTTGAGATCCTAGAGAAACCGCTTGATATTAGGGTGAATCATTCTACTTTCATGCATCAAGGATCATCCAAATTCTGGTGGGACATTCTAATTTAGGATGTTTAGTATAAGGATATAATATGGAGGGAATTCCAGTTGATATTATTTGACTAATTACTTCTAGAGACCTTGAGGAATGATCTTTCCATAGAATTAATTAAACTGAAGCAGGTTTCAATGATAGATAGGGACTATTCATCTCTCTATATAGAGCTTCAATGCCTTAAACCTATATATGTTGTGGATGATCTAGTGAAATATATATGATTTGAAAATGGTCAAAGGAATCATATTTATTATAGAGTAAATGTTTTCCAGTTGGATACCATATCAGAGATAGTGAACCAGACCATCATCACCGAGAGGAACCCGAGTGAAGAAGGCAGTGTGAGCTAGTCCGGTTCAAAACCCATATGCTGTAGTGGTTCTACTCATGATTGAAAGCAATGATTTGAAATTATTCATGTGAGAAGTTATAGATAGTTGACACCCATAGACAGTTCTGTGTTATGTCATCAATTTGGGATGCTTGGGAAAAAGAACCCCTATGTCCGAGAGTCTCCATAACCTTCTGTGGATGTGGAAGATTGAGGAATCCAATTTTTTTGTATGACCTTACCATATTTTTATAGTTGGAGAGGATCTCTTCCAACTCCTCCAACAGGTTCAAATTTAGTATAAACTCACCAGGAATGTAGCTGGAGTACTACTGGACATACAAGGAAAGAATGAGGTCATGGATGTGGAATTCAGGCTTTGAATTTTCAGTTCCAACAATGAGGGACCACTCTATATAGTCAAGTTGTATCACAGGTTCAGGTTTCAGGAAATATCTATTCATTGATTCTTATACTAGATAAGAAGGATGTTCATCCATCTTTTATATGAGGTACTATTCTAGTAGCCTCTATAATTTTTTCTTCCTTTATTGATACATTTGAATCACATTCTTTCATATCAATTCATATTTTGGAGAGTCTTTAACTTCATGTTGAGTAATTTTGTGTCATTATGATTCTTTATGCCTTTGGGTATATGATCAGAGATTTTATTATAGTGTAAGGAATCTCTTCTTGTGTTAAGATTACATCACAACTTATGAGACTTCCTCATCCTTGAGATGAAAGGTTTTGATGTTATTCTAGGAATGTAATGGCTGGTTCCAAATCATTATTATGTGGAATGTTATCCCTAGATGGTGTCACTTACATCACCATAGGGTGGTAAATATATACAAAAAGATGAGTGGGATGTCTAGGCTGGTTGTTATGGTACAAATCATCTTGTTCTTGGTTGAGTGACAACCTATATTTGAAGCCATTACATTGAAGACAAGGGACTATATTTTACTAATTTAACTCTTGTAGAAGACCTATTCATGGATATATTCCAAGAGAAATTTTATGACCACATTCTAAGAGAGAGGTGTAATTTATTTTCGAGGTAGTTCATGGATATTCACCAGTATCCATTCCCCATTATAGGATGGATACTACTATGTTTTAGGAGCTCAAGAGTTATAAAGGAGGAAAAAGAGTCCAATGGTATTATACAGCCTAATACTTCTCTATGGGGTTTGCTTGTACTTTTATATGAGAAAAAAGATGAAACTATTAGTCTGTGTGTGGACTACTGAATGTTGAACCAGCTCACAGTGAAAAAATTTTATACCTTACCTTGTATATATTATACTTTCAACCATCATAGATGAGCGACTGTGTTATCACAGATCGTCTCAAGATCAAGATATCACCAGGTTTGATTCATACCATCAGATAATCCATGTACAACTTTCCATAGTCTGTCTGGATTATATGAGTAACTCATGATGTCATTCATCCTTACAAATGTTTCTACCATCTTCATGTCTTTGATGAATAGGGTTTTTCATCCCTCCGTGGGTTCCTTTTTTGTGGATTTTTAGATGATACCTTGGGGTATTCTTATACATTGGGAGACAATTCCACTCATCTTAATATCATTTGAATAAACTAAAAGATAACCATCTATGTTCTAAGATTATCAAATTTCACTACTAGATCAATAAAATACACTTCCTAAGTCACATTGTATTAAAGGAAGATGTTTTAGTTGACTTAGAGAAGCTGATAGTTGAGTTTACCTAGGAGATTCCCAAGAAGTTATTTGATATACAGAGTTCCATGGGGATATATTTTCATTACATGCACTTTACATCAGACTTATCATTCTTATAATCACCTCTTACCGGTCTTAGAAATACTGATGTGAATTTCCTTTTGTTAAAAGTGAGCAAGAAGGCATTTCAGGAGCTAGAATGAAGGCTTACCTAAACACATATTCTAATTCTTCCAAATCTAGGAAGAATCTATGTAGTATATTTTGACACATTGGGGATCAGTCTAGGATAATTTCTTACGTGGGAAGATAGATTCATTATGTATGTGTTCCAGTAGTTGAGTGCTCATGAGATAAATTACCATATTCACGATCCTGAGTTAGCTTCTATTGTATAAGCCTTGCGTTGTTGGTGGAATTTTGTACTGGGGGATCCTTTTTTGGTGTCTACAGATTACAAGATCCCCAGGTATAGTTTTACATAGTAATACATAGATCCAGGGTTATGAAGATGTGTTAAATACATATAGACCTTTGACACTGATCTTTATTACACAACTAGGAAGGTAAATGTTGTTTCTATAGCTATGATCAGTAGGAATTGGAATTAGGAAGTTTAAGAGGTTTGCAACAAATTGAGGATTATGGGCCTATTTTATAAGATTCAAGTAGAGGTTTAGAACCATCATAGATAGTTTATATTTTCATCTCTATCAGTTACTTCTATATTTCTGGAGAATGTGTATATGAGGAAGCTTCTAGACCCTATCGGTTTGGTCCTATGAGAGGGTATATCAGGCGAGGGACCTCCTACATATTTCCCTATCAATGATTATGACATCTTATGTATAAACGAGTTTTTATGGGTTCTAAAATATATGAGAGAGTATCAGATGTGTGAGTCACATACTTCACAGTGCGCGGTTCACCCAGGTATTTCCAATATGTATCATGATATATTTTGACACTACTCATGGATTAGGATGAAGCATTAGATTATATGTTTTATCACTAGATTTCCTACCTATTTGCTGTGGAAATTAGAGCACTATTGACCTAAAATATATCTACAACCATTATTGGTTCTAGAATTTAAATGGGAGGATGTTTCCATGGATTTTTTCATTTTCTTATGGAGTTCTCCTCATTGAAGTGACACATTTTGGGTATTAATGGATCGATTAATTAAAATATCCCACTGAATTTATATATAGGTTACTTTCATAGTTGATAAAATCAGAAGATTATATGTTTTTGAGGTTATACAACATCACGACGTTGCTCTTAAAATAATTTTATTATTTAATGTTCACTTTACATCAAGGTTTTAGAGTGGGTTCTATAAGGATTTGTGTACAATGTTGATTTTGAGATCAACCTTTCACATCATACTAATGGTCAGTCAGAATAGAATATACACATTCTAGAGGACATGATTCGATCCCTCATATGTAGTTTTGGATATTCATGGGAGAAGTGTAACCCTATCATCGAGTTAACCTACAATAATAGTTATTAGGTGATGATTCAGATAGATCCCTATAAGGACATACATGTTAGGTCATGCCGTTAACCCTTGTGATGGTTATAGGTAGGATATGTAGCGCTACTGGGTTCTTTTTTCATCAAGGAGAATTTAGAGTAGGTTCATATGATATGTAATAATATGTTTACTACTCATTCTAGATAGAAATATTATTTCAATCACCATTGATTGCCTATGGAGTTAGAGTTCAAAGATCATGTGTTTTTATGGGAATCACCCTTACATGGTCACATATAGATATAGAATAAAGGTAAGTTTTCACTGCACTTTTTCAAGATGTATGAGATTTTTGATAGAGTTGATCTGGTAGCCTATTGGTTTCTATTACCTCAGTGGTACTATGCCTTGCATGAAAAATTCTATGATTCATAGCTTTTATGATGTCATGCTTACTAGTCTCATAATATTGATCCTAAGGATATTGAGTTAGATATTTATTCTTCATTTGAGAAATATCCTATACATATCATTGATTGAAGCATGAAGTCTCTATGAGGACAGTTTTTCCTTTTAGTATGGGTGTTGTGGTAGTACATCCGAGTATAGGATGAGACTTGGGAGTGGGAGGACGATGTGCATTCCAAGTGTCCAAAGTTTTTCTTAGAATGTTTTTCACTACCTTTGGAAGGGGAACTCAAGTATGAGTTCTTTTGTCATGGGAAATCTGTAAGAACCCAATTTTTATCATAGGTACATATCCTTTTAATTTTGGTTTAATTTCTTATTATGGAACAAATATAGATGCTTAAGGAGTTCATGATGGTTTCATGGGTGTCTAAATATTATTTGGATCTCAGATATCCATTCGGTGTAGAAAAACATAGGTCTTAATGATGAATAGACACTGTGCGACCCAATCAGAATGTCTATTGTAATCATGTGGGGTTCGACATTGGGGTGAAGCAAGGAACACGTTTTTATGTAACCATGTTCTAGGATCTTCACACCCACACAAAATCTGTATACATTTTTTCAGATGATTTTTTCTTGGTTGGTACAAGGTTTCCTTAATAGTGCGGCCTAAACAAGAAAAGTGACCCTTGGAGTAGCTGAAGGAACACAATTTCCACATGGTTTGGCCAACCTTTTAGGAAAACTATGAAACTCATGATTTTGGTACAAATTATCCTTTTTTCCTTAGTGATCTAACATTTGATACCCCCTTTACGCATTATCTTCTCAAGTGGACTCTCACTCTATATTCTCCCTTTTGGAGCAATTTTTCTGTCTTCGGTAGTATTTGATCCCATTCGTATGTCCAGAGTTTGAATGATTCATCTCCCATCATTTTGGATTCAAATTGGTATGTTTTTAATTACATTTTATCTATTCTTCATTTCTATTCTCCTTGATTACATTATTATGATCAGGGCTCATATTCCCTATTTTTAGGACATTGGTATGTTCATCAAATCTCTTCCAATCCTGGAAAAACTATATACTAATACATTATGTGGAGATTCATATTAGTACGAGGTAGGTGTTATAATATCTAGGCCTCATATTTTTATTTTTAATAATATGTGTTGTTGTGCCACACACTAGTTTCACTATGCATTTACCATAAATTTTAATTTCCTTAAAACTTGTTTCCTAACATGGAATCAAAGGATATATTCGAACCCAACATCTAATTGAGATGAAAAACCTTGTAGTGAGACATCCCTTTAGGTTTACCCTCCAATTTTTTAAATTGGCTTTAATATCATATTCCCAAAACACCAAATGTTGTGTTCATCCATTAATTAAAATAATGATAGCAATTTAATATGTAATGAGAGTAGCGGCATAGCATGACTGGTGCCCTAGACCATTATAATGAATAGAATTGAAGTGAGTGGTGAGCCCATGTCGCTTACATATATATAAAATGGTCACACCCTTGTCATTATTTAATGTAATGAGAAATGTATTATTCCTTGGCTCATATTAAAGACATTGATTATTTATAAATGATACGCATAAGTGCACAATGACCCTTGTGAGCTATAATGAATGGGATTGGTTACACATTATGAATGTATAATATTAAGGTGAATGGTGACCGAATTTAATTATGAAACAAGGGAAATATAACCCTTATTCATAGTATAAATGAATAGCCATGGAGTCTATAATACTTTATATAAATGTGAGTAGGAATAACGAACTTTTATAATTATGAATCGATATGGCACCCCTTATTATATATATGTGTGTAAAGGGAATGTCGATCCATGAATGGATGTGATACTATACGAGCATGTAATACCTTACTGTGATATTGGGAATGGAATCCCTATACGCGATACTGACCATCACATCTATATTTTCTGATATCAGGCATGACTTCCGAATATTAGATACATGGTCTGGCATCCATTATTCTTATAATGTCCATTTCATTACCTATAATACTGTGATACTAGGAATTAAATCCTTTTATAAATATGATATAGAGAATTGTGACCCCTAATACTATTTTAAATCTATTATGGCATGGGTTGAAGTAGGTAGTGTCATCCTATTTCCCTTTCAAAAAAGTGTAAACCCATTTTTTGTTTTTATTACTGCTTTACTCATTACATATCCACACTTCTATATTGTATACATGACTAAATAGTTATATAACTTTGGGTGGTTACCTACTATGATTGTATCTCACACACTGTTTGGGACACTTTTAGGAACATGGATAGACTACATTCTTGCAGGTGTAGATAAATGTAAGTGTCCTCTTAGGGATGTGATACTTCTTGCATGCCATAGGATAGAGCTAGTATCAGATGGATGAGTTAGAGCTCAGGACACAAGATATACTTTTTAGCCTTTTTACCATTTTGTGTAGTACTATTGCCTTCTTTTTATATCCATTTTTCATTCTTTATAGATATATAAATAAATTATCATCCTTCTATATTTTATTCAGTTTACCTATTTTTATTTTCATCGAGTGCTTGGTTATTCTGGACTTTTCTATCTTCTTGTTCAATATTATACTAATTTCATTAGGTATCTATAGATTTTATCATTGTTTTAATCTAGTGATGAGTGAATAGTCTCCCTATGGATACACCCTAGGCCCTCATTGTTAGTGGTAAGCCTCTAGTGTTTGGGGAGATCCACTTGAGGAAATGTCTCCAACCAAACATTTGGCACTTTTGAGTGGTATGTGTGTCTGAGACTTAACACCTGATAATTCTTTCACTAAATATATTGAGGAATTATCACTATATATAATTTTGTGATATATATAGTGATAATAAAATTTTAAGTTATATATTCACCCAAAAGTTTGGAATATGCACAGGGTAATATGATTGGAAAAAATTAATGATTATGAGTGGTTAATGTATTACCACCCTAGGAAATAAAACAAAGTGGATGATGATTTGAGTTCAAATGATCCTGAACTATTATACATTATGAGGATAAAAAAGAATCTATATTTCAAGATTTACTAATGATAGACCTATAAATATTACAGTAAGGAGGAAATCTTATCTTTCTCAATTGAGTGTTAAACTATCTATAAAAGTGATGATTAAAGAGGCATATAAAAAAGATTTAGAATTATAGAACAAGGTGAGGAATGTTTATAAGGTTAACTTTGACTATGATTGAGTGATAAGGGCCATGAATCTGTTTTTTAATTCCATATATACCATATATAAGGAAGGATATGTTGAAAATGGATTATAGTTCTTTATTCTCTATTCATTGTGGAACTACGATGATGTATGGAGATCAGAAAAAATATTTATGGTGGGACATCATGAAGAGTGATATTACTGAGTTTGTATATTGGATCCTAGTATGTCATAAAGTTATGTATGGTAGAAAAAACTCTATGGGAATGTTACAACCATTACACATATGTGAATTGAAATGGGAAAAGATCACCATGGGTTTTGTCATCGGACTCCCCAAAATATCTAAAGGAAATAATGTTATTTGGGATACAGTAAATAAACTTACAAAGTCAGAACACTTTATTTCCATCAGATATGACTTATACCTGGATCTACGTTTCAAGATATACTTTAATAAAGTGGTAAGGTTTAATGGTGTACCATATTCTATTATATCAGATAGAGATATGAGGTTTATGTCATTTTTCTAGTGGAGTATTCAATAAGACATTAATATGAATTTGAGTTTCATAATTTTGTATCATCGGAAGATAGTAGTTTAGTATAAGTGAACCATTCAAAACCTATAGGATATTTTGAGTTCTTGTTCAATATATTTTAAGGGAGGTTCAGATCAATACCATCTACTATTGGAGGTTTAATTCAACAATATATTTTACTCGAGAATTCATATAGTCCCTTATAAAGTCCCATTTGGAAAGAAGTTTAGAACTATAACATGATAGGATGAAGATATAAAAATAAATATATTGTTAAATGTGTTTAATAAGTAAATATAAGAGAATTTTATATTCATTCAATTGCATAAAAATGTATCTCTGAGTCAATAGAAATGTTAGGCTTTCAATCATCAACACGAAATAGAATTTAAATTTGTGATAATGTTATTAAATGCATTTATCCATTCAAGAATATTATGAGATTTAGAAAGAAATTAAATTTAATACTTATTAATATTTCCTCTTTCAATATTATTTATTGAGTTGGGATAGTTTCATATCTCATGGTGCTCTAATGAAAAATTTCTAAAGTCAATAATGTGTTCAATTTATCTCTCCTAAGAAAGTAAATACCTGAACATTCACATAAAATAAACTTAGAGATCATACCACAAGGTAAATATCACTCTTATTTGGAAAACATAGGGATATTACCAATGTTTAAAGAGAAATATCTAAGAAAAATAACACTCACTTGGTAAATTTTTTTTGGTGAAACCACCGATTTGAGGATGTTAACTGAGAACATGAGGATGTGATGATGTTAAAGTATCATCAATTATTTATATTAATGTAAAAAAATGTATTGGTTAAATTAATTTTAAGGGGGTAGTAGAATGAAACACCCCAATATTTTATGAAATATATTTTTTTCAAATAAATTCAATTTCATTGTCAGCTTATGTTACACACAACACGATGTTCAATTAAACTGTGGCACACAATTAAGATATAATTATTTAATGTGAAATCTATAACCAAGGCATTAAATTTTCTTATATGATTAGTAATAACCACATATTGAAAATAAAATATTATATCTTGAGATAAATAAAATATATTTGTAAATAATTACTCAATTTTTATTAAAGTCTTTATATCCATAAGAAATAATTTTTTTCACAAAAATAATTTTTATTTCATTTTGCTAACATATAATAATTTTTTTAAAAAAATTTATAAAGTTTATTTACCAAATGAAATTTAATTTTTGAATCAATATTTTAAAATTATCTTATGGTGAATTTTTTATAATTTTTGGAACAGATTAATTTTTGGATGAATAGGTAAAAATACTAATTTTGAATGAAAACATCATTTTTATTTAAATAATTTTCAAAGTATAGTTTATTTAAATTTTATTAAAGTAAAATTTCTAAACCTTTATCATTATTTATCCAATTTTTTTCATTTTATCCAATTTATTGTCAGATTTTAAAATAACAACTTTAATACTTATGGAATCATTTTCTTCTAAAAATGGTTTTTTCATCGCATCTATGGGTTTAATATTAAATTAAATTATTCCACTTCTATAAAATGAATTTTATAAATTGGATTAAATATTTTTAATCCTAATAATTAATATTATATAGTATGGTCAAATAAGTTTTTTTTTCATACTCAAAGGTAAAGAAGTAAAATATTAATTGATGTAGTCAATGTTAATGTAAGTTTACCAAGAGTTAAAACAAAAGATAAGGGTATTATTTCAAATTAAACTTATATAAATCATATTTGTTGGCCATATAAAGACATTTTATTATCCCAAATTTAAATATGTTTACTTTTGTATGAATATTACTTGGGAATTACATTATCATTTTGGATTGTTTTAGGAAATTTCTAAGTGGGTTACTTTCCTCACACAGAGAAGAAGACCTCATATCCTATCCTTTAAACACTTAAAAACCCTTTTGTTTTTTGTAATTCCATCCAAAAAAACATAATTAAATTCATAACCATTACCCAGAACCCCTTGTTTGAACATAAAAAACCAATGAAGTCTTTATGTACAAACCTAAAGAGGGTCTCATAAGAAATGGTATAACTCATGACCATGCATTTTCATTTAATTTATTCTTCCACCTTCATAAAATATTGTTCAAATATAATGATATAATATATATATATATATATAAAACATATAATGATATTTTATTATTGTAATTTTATAACCTATATCCATCTCCCCTAAAATGAAATGGGAAATGAAATAGTGGATCGTGTGTAATGAAGAGTACTTCCTCATGAAACATTGTAATTCTATTCCCATAACTGCCTCACACATATTGATATATTTATATATTTAATGTATAAATATAATATTTATGAAATAATTATTATTCTGAAATTATAATATTACATATTCCTTCTTACCTTCCAATTCATTGGAAATTGATAATATTGCTTACTCACACGGCTCGACTACCACCACCACAAAGTGATGTGAAATATTTTTTATTTTTTATTAACATGGAAAATTATAGGGATATATTTAATTAATATATATGATATATATTATAGAAAAAGTATTCAGTAAATATGAATCAGTATTTTTTATTATTTTATTATATCCGTCGATAATATGCAAATAGTGTTCATGTGTACGTACAACCTACTATATCCATGAACTGTGTAATTAATTTGTTTATCTCTAAATATTACGGATGAGTATAAATGTATTTATAATGAATATATATGATATTAATATCATAATTATAAATATTTATATACAATAATTTTAATCATTTTAAAAAGACCAAAACTACCAAACCAAAACATATATGAAAAACATAGCAATTCTTAACTAAAATAATGATTTTAAAAAATATTTTTTTATAAATGTGTGATACAAGGTTATAAATAAATTATTTATTGTATTTAATATATTATTAAAGTTTTTTAATATATTTATAATTAACATATATTTCCTATACGTGAGGTATGAATGTGTATGAAGGAAGTCTATACATGAGGTAACTGATTTTCATGTCACTTTTATATTTATGGGACACATACCATATTTACCCCTTGTTTGCATAATGTGATTTATATACTATTAATAAATGTATTTTATGATTATTTTTATTAAAATAATGTGTTCTTATATATCAATATAAGTTTTGTTACATCATGGGTATCATGATTCATAAGTTACCAAATTGGTAAGTGTTTTATGTTACAATCTCTTTGTTTATCATGATTATTTATTAACATTAAAATGATGTAATATTATGATATATCTCTCATGAAACACCAAAGTTTTATTCTCCTATTCTTATTTTAATGAATTAATTTTTTTATAATTAATTTTACTATATTTATGTACTCATGATTCCAAAATATAGTTCTTTAAGTAAAACAAACTTTATTTCTCTCTTTAGTCGAAAATCAATTTTTTCCAGGTCATTATTTTAAAAAAATGTTTTAATTTTTTCACTATTTTAAAATGATTTTTAATTTCATATTTATCCTACTTTAGTTTTTTAAAAATGGTTTAATATTAATACTATTATAATTTTCTAAGTTTGTCATTATTAACTTCTTACCTAAATTGTTAAAGGATTCTTGGTTTTAACCAATATGACATGAACATTATTTCATGACATAATTAAAATCAATGATTTAAAATCTTAATTTCCATTTTTTCAAGGTTAATTTCAATAAAAATGGTTTCTTTATAATTTCATAATATTTCTTTTATATTTAGTGATTTTTATTTAAAAATATACTTTCCTCAAAAAATGTTCCAAGTGATATTTTAAAATAAATTTCTCTCTAAGATGAAATCCTTTGGGGGTTCCTAATAATTACTGGGGATGTGATTTAAAGATAACATCCATATTAATTATATATATATATATATTATCATTATTGTGATAAGATTATTTTGGAAACCCCTTCCTTTTCTATTGTTAATGCTATGATGAATTGATTATTAAACCCACTTCTTTTGCATAGGTTATACCATGAGGAAATGTTTTTGAAAACAATTTATTTTCATGGAGTATTCTGTGATGAATTTTTATCATCTTGTGGAAAAAATTTGTATGATTTTCATTATATAATGGGTGAACCTGAAATTATATATCCCTCCAATGCATTTGGAAAATATTTATATATCATGAGACAAACATAACATTAGTTGGGAGTGAACCCAATTCAGTAAGGGACTATATACAATATAATAAACTTGGGTGTGAACATGGAATTAAATGATGGTTTATGGATTGAAGGCAATTCACTATGCTATTCGTGGAAATGAGCCTCGACTACAATGGAAGTTATTTTCTATTCTTATGTATATTCCAAAAATCTATGTTTTATTCCAATAGTATGCTCTCATTGATTTTATTATTTTATTATATTAAGGTTCATTTATTATGAATATATAAGGTTTATTCCGTGACTCAAGTTTACGATTTATGATATGTAGGGTATGGTTTGAAAATATCATTATCATTTTATTATACCCTTTTGTTCAACTTATGTTGATATAACTCTTATTTACCATTACTAGGCATATGATATAACCCTTTATTATGTTTCCTTACCTGAGTTTATGATTAATGTTTTTATGAAAGAAATTTATATGAAGGTTTCTAGTTTTTATGAAATTCATGGTAGATTATGTAGTTCACATATTAAGCAATTTTTTATGGGTCCAAGTTTCCAGAGGCACTAGACCTATATGATTATGGTGTGGATAATTATGTAATATAATGAAAATTCATGTATTAAGATTTTATATATATTTATGAATGGTGTGGGTCACTATATTTCGATATCAAGGTGAATATCTATCTCTATCTTCTTGAGATTTTCTTCCTCATTCGCAACCAATGGGGAAAATTAGAGTAGTTCGGTGAAATGAGTGGAGTATATAGATGTTGTCATGGGTTTCCACTGGAGATCTATGAATTCATGGTAATAATCTAGATTATTTTTTTTGAAAAATAATTCCTTGGAGAATGTCTTCTTGAAAGCCTCCTAATAAAGACCCTCACTTCTATCTTATTTTCCCATGATACCACAGAATATCATGGGGGGTCATTGAAGTATAAATGTCACTATCTTGACATGTAGGTTATTTTTGTCTCAACCAATTTGAATATTCCCTCAATGATGTATATACAGTAATCTCCATCAGGTGGTCCTGTAGTTCCCTAGAATGATGGAGAATACTATATCTAGAGGTTGCGAGTGTAGCCAACAAATTTCCGATATACCCATAATTCATGGATTGTTGTAGTGGAGAATACTGAAGGATATAGTGGCTCCAATTCATAAACCAATAAAAAATGTTAATTATAATTATAATTAGTATATTAATGAATAGATTATAGTAGAACTGGAACTTCCATCCTAGAGAGATCATTCTAGCATGCATCCCTAAGTAGTCTAATCAAGCATCATTGATGTAGAATTTCTTGAAATTACAAAAAAAATCTCTTAGGAAACCGTTAGTGGACTCTAAAAGACAAAATATTAGGTGGAATAAGACACACATAAGAATATATACACTAGAATATACACACATACAAAATAAACCCTCAATGTTCTACCAAATTCATATGTTGGGTCATCGATACCAGCACATTAGTCATATACATACATAAATATAATTAATAAGAATTCTCAAGTTAAATTAATATAATTTCATTACAGGGTGTCATAGAAACATAGATATTTCCCAAAAGAAGATGATATTTATATATCACTAAGAAAATAACAAGGAATTCTATTTAAGAACCACCACGCAGAAAACAATAATATATATATATATATGGAAACTGATCATATTATCCTATTTATTATAAATAAATTCACCCAAATACCATAAAAAATAATAAAACAATGTATTTAAGTTATTTATGTAACTATAATGTTGAAAATAGATTAAAAAAATCACATCACTGGTAACATGGAATTTAAAAACAGATTTTCTCTCTGAGAAGACACATAACTCCTCTTCCTGAGTTCCGCACAGCATAAGACCTTTCTTACATATCCCATAAATGTTTTATGAAATAAAATTATCCATTTATAGAATTATTTAATTCCCCAAATAGATTTTCCAAACATCACCCAAGTGGAGATGCAACAAGACCACATGTGTACACCCCCATATGCAAGAGGCTTCCAACTAGAAGATAACTTATAAGGGTTAAGTGGGAAGAATATACCCTTAATAATCATTTCCATAAACCATAAACATAATAAAATAAATAGGACCCTAAATCATGTTATAATAACATAAAGTAAAACATAGTGGAGTAACAAATTTCACCCATATAAGGCATATAAAATAAACTAGTATCCCAATGTGGAAATCCATACTATAGAATATAAAGTATACGAAGATAAATAAAGGAGAAATTGTTAGAACCCTCATGATTCCATCTTCGTACCATCACCAACTCTATACTCCATAGCTCGGAAATCATCTCTAGGTTCATTTCCCATACCTGGATCCTTAATCCGAAAGTGTATATGTTAATCAATATGTATATAAAGGGTGTGAGTAATAAAACCCATTAAGAAACATCCAATTAATCCATTAAATTAGTGAAGAAGTATAATAGGTAAAATTATTGATACATTTAAATGTGAAAGAAAGGGAGAAAATATATTAAAAGAATTCATGTGATAACAAAGCTACCAAAGGACACAGACATACATGCTTCGATTTTATACTACATGGAGAGTCATACAGAATGTTAGGAGTGTTAAAGAGTTATCCATAAGGATGGTAAACATGTCTCTCAGTGGACTAATCCCACCTCCCCCATAAGTAAATCATCATGACTATTTAACCTCATCTTGCTCAGAGTTCAAACCTTAAGGACTTTATATCCAATATATGCCATGGTTCATGCCATAAGGTCTACATACCATTGATACTACTACCTAATCATTGAATTTAGGGTTTTCATTCACCCTTCATATGTTTATTTCTAACGTAATAATCACCACATGGAATGCACACTCCCCCTCTAGTAAATAATGATATCACAATGAACCAAATGTCCTAAATACTGGTTTAAATATATCCAATGCTGTGGTAATCACAGAAAATAGTGTAGATCATATATAATATGAAAAGAAAATGTTTTCATGAGAATTAGTACCAACATACAAGTATGTTTGATCTATAGAAAATGTGGTTTAATAAGATACATAGCCATACTCATGGAATCATGCCTCACATATAGGTATCAGGGGTTACACATGCACTCAAATACAATCACTATGAATAATTTTCAATCAAGCTACTCCTGCATAATATTATATTAAAAATATAAGGTTATAAAAATGACGAAATGGTAGGAATAATCCTACATTAATCATGATGACGAAAATATATAAAACTCATCAAGGAGCATAAACTATGTCACACCTAAGCTCTAAATGGGCTGATCTCACACACCAAGAACTCCAAGAACTTATCCAAATTATTCACATCAAGGTTACAGAATGGTTTTCAAGAAGATTCTTAAATAATTATTTGAAATCCATGCCTCTTGGGATCCATCAATGAAGATGGATCAATTATTGGTCAAAGGGACTCCTCTGATGTGGTCATTCCATCACCATTCCAGCACCTATCCAAGAATACATCATTATATTTCATTGGAATACATTAATATATTCAATGAATTCTGAATATATGTTCTTTCTCAATGGAATATGGGAATATCTAGAAAAACTATGTAGAATGGAGGTTCATGGATTACATGAATTAATTCACCAATCATCAACACACATGGATTAGAAAAATCATGCTTGGATTAAGTGAAAATCACTAAGGGGTTCTAGGAGAATCTCTATATTTGAGGGGAATATAATGAATAAGAAGAGTGGTTGAAATATGGTGGTTTATGGACATCCAAGATTATTTTTGGATCATTAATAAATTTGTAAATATAATGGTCCTACAATTATAAAAACCATAATAGTACAGTGGGAGGCTTACTACCTTCTCAAGAAACTGACAAGGTTTAATTGCCTGGTTTTTCAAATCATGTGCCAACTATGAATTTTTTTCAGCTGAATGAGTTTTATGGTTTCAAATGAGAGTAAATATAATTTC
Organism: Viscum album; assembly: GCA_963277665.1. NCBI lineage: Eukaryota > Viridiplantae > Streptophyta > Magnoliopsida > Santalales > Viscaceae > Viscum > Viscum album. The sequence continues at coordinate 1,143,810,792 of OY728121.1, read as the reverse complement.
CTAATATTGTGAACCCTAACTATTACCCTTTATGAGTTCCTATACAAGAAGCCACAATTTTTCCTAATGAATCCGCATAGTTTGGGAAAAAATGCTATAACTGTGTACCCTTAAAAGGCCTCATGAACTCTCCAAAACATTCCAAAACAACCAAGAACTAAGACCATGGTATTCGTAATACAAAAAATCATAAATAAATGATATAATTCAATCATTAAGAAACTAAAATATATATTTACATTATAAAGGTGTCAATACAAACCACCTTATAAATCCATTGAATAAGATCTTATCCTATCCTATAGAGTTTGAATGGTCCTTTTGGTTGAACATTAATTTTATGGATAATATGAAATAGATAAGATCAAATATATATCTATTTCTTATTGAAGGATTCTACATAACATTATGTTATATCTTAAACCATGATTAGATATTCTTGATGATGGTACTCCATATTTCCTTACCACTTCCTTCATGAATATATTTTAATTTTGATCAGGTGAGAAATATTCTAAAATAGTAATGAAAATTGATGAATTTATAAGGTGACAAACTATATCCAAAATGTCCTAAGGGACATTATAATTTGTAGAAAGGACTAAAAAATATATGTTTGTGTTATTACATTTCCATATATAAATGTATAATGGTAACATCTTCCCCATAAACTTATGAAATTTATTCTTAACTTATTATCAAAACAAACATTGAGATATTATGAAAATTTATGGTAGACCATTCATTCTAGTATGATTTAGGATCTAATAATTTTTTTGTTATAAATTTATAATGTATACTGATTAAAAAAATATTTTTTCCATAATAATCCAATTATTCATCATAATGAACTCATGGAAAGAAAATGGGTTTCATATCTCTTCCAAATATAATCATTTAAAGGAAACTTTAAAAATTAAATCCATAAACAGGGAAAAATAATCAAATATAAATGGGTATCTTATGACAGTAAGTAACTATCTTGGTAAATACCCTTAAAATAATATTACAAATTATATTTACACCGTATCATTAATGGTTATACAATTTAGTTGACATATCCACCAACAAATTGATGTATATATTTCTCGGTAAACACCCATCAATCAGAGGAATCATAAATAGGGTATTTCGATAAGAAATGAATTAGAGGAAAAAATATGTTTACACACCGTAGATTATTGTGAAATAAATATGTACTTATAGATCATTTCACATTATAGGATTAAAATTTAATCATTTATAAAAGCATAGTTAAATAATTAAATGCGTAGATAAATAATGTTTTTAGAATAATATTTGAGTTTTACATTAAAAATCATGATAGAACATTCCCTTTTTACATGAAAATACTTTTAAATAAAACCCATATAATTATGGAAAACTAATTTACCTTGTAAAACCATCAGAAATATGTTAAAAAATTTAGGAAACATGTTCTCATGAATATTTTTTAAAAACTTCTTGTTTTTATAAAGAAAAACTGGGCGACAAAGTAGAAAGTTTATTATAAATAGTAATTTTAGAAAAGGGTGGAATATAAAATTTTAAGATATATTAAAACATTTTTTTTCAAATAAATTTGTAATAATTTAGTTCTGAAAATTACATAGATTTATTTAGAGAAAACATGGAGTGGAAGATAAGAAATATTTCCTTAGTATGTAAAACCTGTTATTATTTTGAAATACCTTAATTAAAAACCCAAATAATAATTAGTGATATAAAACATCCACTTAAATTGTTTTGATGATATTTAAGAGTATTACATGAATTTATGCATATTTTAGTTTCCAAAAAGAGAGTAAAATATATGTGGGAAGGGAAATTTTGACAAGGATGATAAATAAGTGTTAGAAATAATGGGGTAATTCTTGCCAAAATAAATCATTTATTTATGGAAATATTTCTAAAAGAAGATAATAATTATGTGAAAAAAATAACTTTCCATATGAAAAAGTGAAATTTACACTAAAAAACTAAATTGGGGGATTAAAAAAGGGGCTTATGAGATCATAATCGTGTAAATAATTTATGACCATTGGAGAAAGAATTATTCTTAGGTAATGTATTCTGGCTCAAGAAACAATTAAAGAGAATGAAATTTAAAGATAGTGATATTGAAATTAAACTCAAAATACCATAAATGGAATCAGTTTTATGTAATAACAAATTAAATAGGTATCACATACTCTATATAAATAAAATTACATTCATAATACAAATACATCTGATAGGAAGCAGTCTAACAAGAAAATTACCTTACAACTTGAGTAGTAACTGGATTAAAAGGATCTAAATTAGATAATGTGAAACTAAATTTTAAAATACATTATCAAGGGTTAATTTTTATAAATTATTTTAATGTAAAATGGTTACACAATTTCAAATAATATTAGGTTCAAAACAAAAAAACCTCAAAGAAAGGTAATTGCGACAACAATCACATATATGTAACATAATATTTTATGTAAGAATAATGTGATAATGAGGTTATAAGGAATAATTATAAAAACCAAAAAATTAGGTAATTAATATATAAATTATTCATTATATATAATAAATAAAACAATAATTAATGTATTTTAATAATAATTTTTGTAACTCATTGGATGAAAATTTAAGCTAGCACAAACCATTACCATGGTTCTCATTCGCTGTGCTTATACCCCTAATTTACTTAATAGTAAAATTAATTTTATTATATATAATTTGAATAATACTATTCATATATATTTGATTTACTATAGACCATTTATAATCATATGATATTTATTTAGTATATAGTTTTTTCCTTTATTTCATTATTTGATGTGGTTAGATCAATTTCTATAATAAATTTTTGGTGTATTGAACATGGTTAATGGAATTATAAAATAAATTCATAAAATATATAATTATAGGGGTATAAAAATTTATTAATATTTGAGAATAATTTTTTTATAGATATATAGTTTTTTATAAAATGAAATAATATTAGGAAGGATACTCTGATAAGTTCATTTTATGTTGTTAAGTTTACTACAACTATTTATTGGTAATATCACTTATAGAATATAAAATATAATATTAATAATGTCATAAAAAAATTATTTTCCTTAAATAAATTTTTAAATTCATCAATTCTTGGACATTATATAAAATTAAGTACCTCGTATCATGGAGGCGGTAGTATGCACGTACAGACAATTAATGTTATTTGGTTTTTCATAGTGGATGTAATGGAATAAATAATTGTTGTTACATTAATAAAATAATAGATCATTATTATAAGGATACCTATGTCATTTTATTACTATTTACAGGGTTATTTTTTATGATAAATAGTTAATTGAAATTGATAAGGTTTAACTAATACTTAATTTGGGACCTTGAACATTATCCTGAAATTCTCCTAAGAAATGATGTGTGTAGGATAACTTATTGGGACCATGGTCCTTAGGTATTGAAATTTAATTCTTAGCGAGTCATATTTAGTAGGTTTTCATCGAAATTTCAAAGAGGGTGTGTAACTTTTTTTGGTTGAAAGTGATCTCTTTTTAAAAGTCAAGAGAAGGGAACTTTTGTGAATAATTATCTTTTTTTGATAATGGGATGACATAATTCAGGGGTCATTGGTTCCAAAAATGAGGAATAGTGGATTTTATAAGGTCGTTAAATCCCATACCACTCATTTAAACACGTGTTATAAACATGTTTCATGTACTTTATTCATAAATTTTTTACTTTTACAGTTTTTTCTGGGGTAAATAATTTTCAATTAAGTAATTTATGATTTACTAAAATATATAAGATAACCTATAAAAGAAATTTAGTGTGTGATAAATCTAAATTTGGCTCCCATAAAATCTAATTAAAATTTTAAATAAGTTAAACTTATCTTTTAATTAAAAAAATTTATATATATGAAAAATGTTTTAAATAAAAAAATTATTTTTCACACTAAGTAATCTCAAAATAATATGGAAGTTATTACCAATTACATGAGTGACAATATATATATATATATATATAAACAAAATATAATATTGATTATAAAAATTATATCAATATACTTTATTGATAAAATTACACAACATTAAATAACCAATTCATTGAAAATAACACTTTCACCATTATCATGGTCATTAACATAAATATTTTCTATAATACATTCATGTATAAAAATTATTACTGAAATATTAAATAACCTTGAAATTTAGATATAAAATATTAAATCTATTTCTTATATTTAATTTCTATAACTCATAAAAAATAATTTTTAATATTATGGAATAAGAACTATTTTTAGAGTAATATATTACCTAATTTTCCAAAGTTTGAATCATGGGTTTTATAAATTTATCAATTTATATTTAAATGGTTTATTTAATATATATTTTTTTACAAAACATTTTTTCAAAAACATTTAACTCGCTAATTTATTATGATAATTTCCTAAAAGTAATGATATAAGAAAAATAGGTATTTTCACTATTAATCAAAGAAATCAATTATTTCAGATAAATATAATAAATTAATCTTTGGATAATATTAAAAATTTTAATCTAAAAATAAAATTAATTTTTCTAAAATTACTTTTTGACATTTATAAATTTATCTTTTAAAAGAAAATACATAATATAAAAAACTACTTTCATTAAAAATGAATTTTTTGAACATCAAATTTCTATAATCTTATTTCATATAAGTTTATAAAAAAATAAATTTTGATGTAATAGTTTATAAATATAAATACTTCCAATTATTAATTTTTTTTATTGTGATCAATTTACTTTTTTAATTTAAAATTCATCACCCCTTTTATAATGTTTCTTTGGAAAGAATCCTTTTAAAAATATTAATCAAATAAAAATATTAATATATAATTTTTTAAATTGATTATTATAATTATACCTACTAATGATTATATTTTTCATGTAATTTTATTACGTCATGAATTGTTTTATTTATGTTTTTTCTTATTTTGGTTTTGTGTGTGATAGAACCTATAGAAGATGGTATTAATTTTAAGGGTCTAAAATCATGTGTCATTATATTCTACCACACTCAAATAAATTGTGTCCTTAAAATATTAATTATTAATCATTAATAAAAGTAAGTAATGCAATTATGAACATATTAATAATTTGGGACATAACTTCCAATAGGATATCAACCTTACTCTATAAGGATATAGTATGTTACTTATCTATATATACACAACATCAATTTTTATACAATCATATACTCAAGTACGTATATTCCATAGTCAATTTTTTTTTTCATAAAATGAATTTGAAAAAAAAATCATTTGAATATCCTAAAAATTAATCCATAGTGAAATCCTATATTCCTTCAAAAAATAAATATATATCATAATCCTAAAAATGAGGTAAACATATCCAAATATATCATCAATAAATTATCTATTATATAAATAATAAGTTACCAGGCTATAATTACTAACAAACTCACTTTTCTCAATATAAATCAACCGCTAATTACCACAACACCCTGAATATGTTACAACTAAGATTATTCTATTCCTAGATAATGTTTTTTCTAATATTATTCCCTAAAAATATAACCATGTTATAAAATCAGTCTTCGAGGTCATTAATGTCATTTAATAATAGTTTGAAAATAATTTTTTAAAAAACTATTGATGATTAATCCTTATATATTTTCAAAAAACATAAAAACATTTATATTATTCCAATTTATAGTCAATAAATATTAGTAACTAATGACATTAGTTCAATGCACAAGATTTTGTTTTTATTAATATATAAACCTCACTACCTTGGGCTAGACTTTGAAACTCACATTTTCCATAATAACAAGAATATACTTAGATCACAACCATTTATGTATATCCCCTAGTTATTTATAGGACATAGTAGTTTTTTGATACATACATTATTGAGATTCAATTTCATATTCATGTTTCAAAACATAATAAAAGAAAAAATGTTATGATAATATCCAAAATTTTAATATGAAATCATCAATATGAATATGTTTTCCCCTATGTCACATTTTTTTCTTAACATATGATACATTTGGTTCTACCTAAGACTCACTATGTTCAATCCTTGGTTATCCATGGTCATTTTTACTAGGTTCTATGAAATAAATAAATAACATCGTACTCATGTCCTTTATAATGGTTTATTTAGTATAAAGTGAATTAACCGTATCATATCCCTCATAAGGATCTATCCAAGTGTGAAATCTTAGACCCAATCATCATGCACCAGAGTGATGATTGAGTTCATACTCAATCGGCCTTTTCAGGGTGATTACCACTGGGTGAATCTATGTCATAGCTTCATACACATTTATGTATATAGATTGGGATGTAAATTTTAAGATAACCACATGATCTCAATGTTACCATAACTTCAGTATGTTATTATATACATAGAATTGTGCATTAGATTTATCCATAGGGTTTTCACTAATTTTATTTTATCCTAATCCATTTAGTATTCATTATTTCCTCAACTAACATAATGGGTTTTCAAAACCTTTAATATTATTAAAAACTCTAAATTATAATCCCTTATAATATCCTCAACTGAAATCCTAACTAATGTAGTTATATAAACTATACATTCATTATAAATATAAAACACCACTGACATGATCATCTCAATTAAAAGAGATTAATGAAAATATTTCATTAAAATACATTACCATGATATTTTAGATAGAGAGTTTTAGAAAATTTGTAGAAAAAAATAACTGGAAAAACTCATTTCATATTCATCTAATTGATATTTTTTCCACTATATTAGAAACTACTTAACCAAAAAAATCCATCTATATCTCCCAGAAATTCATCACACATGATACTCTTCTATAGAAATATTATATATTAATTTTATTTATAACCTATATAAATGGAAACATATTAAATGGGTGTGATCAAACACTTTGTTAGGGTAAATATAAGAGATAACAATTAAAAATTGTAAGTGTGAATAAGATTATAATACGGGTATAATCAGAATAAAAAATAAGTTAATACCCAACAATTATTAGATAATAAATAAAGGTATAAGTAATTAATAACATAAAAGTGTGTAATATGTTATAAAAGTGGAATAATCAAATAATTAAACATGTTTTCATAAGAAATTCAACTCAAAAAGTTAGAATAACATGAAAAATAAATTTGAGATATGGAACTCCTATAAGAATATGAGAATATTGTGAGGAACCACATAATTACTTCAACTATGTGAACAAAATAGTTATTTAAATGCCTAAAAATGGGAGGAAACTCAATACTCCATTGCCTATGTCAAAAATATCATTGTACCAATGCCTAAAAATGTGAGAAATATCAATTTTCTAACTCCTATATGAACAGAATCATTATGTACATACCTCACCATCTGATGAAATATCAAATAAAAACAATTCATTGGAGGGTGGTATAGGACCTACCACCCCAATCTTCATCCTTACATTTGGGTTCTTTAATAAATCCATATTACATAAAAGAGAACCCATGGAAAGAAAATTTGACTCATATGTTTTAAGAATTGAATGATTTATGGAAAACATTCAAAATTACAACAAATAAACATTAAATAACAAGTAATATAAATGGTTATTCAATGAAATTAAGTAAATATATATGTAAATAGCCTAAAAATAAGATTAAAAATGTAATTTATACTATAATATATATAGGTAATGCAATTTAGTAAACCTGTATACCAATAAATTGATGTGTAAGTATGTAGCTCCACAACCCTTAATCAAGGGAATCAAAAATAAGATATTGATGGGGGAAAGGAATTGGATAAAAAATTACGGTGATATACTAAATATTATTAGGTAATAACAAAAAAATTTTATATCATTTCTCTTATAAGTATTAAACGTTTTTCATTTTTGAAAACATAGGTACATAATTCAATGGGTAAATAAAAAAATATTTTCAAAGAATAATTGAATTTTACAATTAATGGAATGATTAAAATTCCCTTTTTCAATAAAAATAATTTTAAATAATACTCTTAAGCTAATGTAAAAATAATTTACCTTGTAAAAAATTATAGAGGCATTTCAAAGTGATTTAAAATCCACTATTTTAAAAATTATTTACACCGAATTTTCTTTTCATATTTTTATAATGAAGGTACAAGCTATAAAGTCACCAATTTTATTTGAAAATATACAAAGAAAAGGTTAGAAGGAAATATTTTGAGATAAATTAGTACATTAAATTATAATAAATTGCCAATAATTTAGTCTTGAATAATATATAAAGGTTTTATAGAGAAAAATTCTAGTGAAATACAATCTATATAAATACATGATATGTAAAACCTATTATTTTGAAACAAATTTTTTTTAAAACTAACATCATAGTTATGAAAATAAAACATCCATTTTAAAACTGGTGTTGAGAATTTAGAATATCACATCAATTAATCCATATTTCAGTTCTAAAAATTGAGTGTAAAATATTTTTAGGACAGAAAATATAGATATGGGGGAGATATATATGTGGAAATGAATGTGAGTAATTCAAACCAATTGAAATTTTTTATTTGATAATGTATTTTATCATAAAATATTTTACTAGTGAAATGATGTGACTTACCCATAGAAAAATAGAATTTATCAACAAAAAAATAAATTTAAGGATAAAATGGGGCTTGGAATATCATAACCAATTTGAGAACTTTTGACTCAAGGATAAAATTTTTATTTGGGAAATAGGTCATGGATAGAGTAACATTGAAATAAAAATACCACTAAAAAGTGGGATCTTTAAATTGAACTCATAATAAAACAAATGAATTATATTTCCTAGAATAAAAAATAAATAATTATAATATAAACTATATAAATAAAATCTGGTGGATAATTCAAACCCATCTCAAAAAATAACTTTGTGATGAAAAAGAATTTCAACTTGAGTAGTAAATGGATTAAATGAATATGAAGGGGAGATTCTAAAATTAAATTTTAAAACACATTATAAAGGGTGATTTTTTATGAAATATTTTATTGTTAAGTGGTTACACCAAATAAAATAATATTTTTTGAAAAAATGAAAACATTCCTTAAAGAAATAGAATTAAGACAAACCCCCTTACAATGTACATAAGCATTTAGGTAAGAATAATTTTATAATAATTTTATAAGGAATAATTTTAAATACTAAAAATTTATTGCGGGAACTTAATAAATAATATTCACTATGTAAAATAAATCAATATGTCAAATATATATTTCAAAAGGAATGTTTTTAACTCAATGGAAGAATATTTGAGTTCGCACAAACCCATACCTTGATCCTTAATCACAATGTGCATACACATAACTATATAAATAATCAAATTATATTTATTATATACCTTATTTGTAAACATATTCAAATATATTTCATATAATATATACAATTTATTATCATATTCTATTTTTGATTATATTTTTTCTTATGTTGGTTATTTGTAGTAGTTTAGACAATTTCTACATAAATATTTAGGTATGTTTACCATCATTAAAGGTATTGGAGAATAATTTCATAATATCTAAATAAATAATAAATTATTTCATTTAATATTAGATAATTGTAAAATTTATATAGTTTTATGTATTTTTATATAACGAAATCAGATTAAGAAAGATACACTTATATATTCATTTTTACTAGTTATGCAAACTATGACCATTTTTTGTTAATATATCTAATAGAATTTATAATTTTATCTTTATATAACATTAATTGTTTTATTAAAATAAATTTTTAAATTAAATAGATTTTTATATTCATTCATGTTTGGTGGTGCGGGAAAATGAAATAACTCATCTCATTGAGGTAGTAGTCCGCCCGTACACACGATCGATGTTCCTTTGTTTTTTACTGAATATAAAGGAATATAATGGTTGATAAATTAATATATTAAAACATAAGTATACTATTGATAGATAGGTAATTATTTAACAAGTAAAATGGTAGGGTTGTAATATAAATATTAATAATTAAATGACAAGTATTAAGTAATGATCACTTTGGGACCTTGATCATTTTCTTGAAAGTATCATTTTAAATGAAGGAAATAGGGTAACTTATGGTAAATAGGGGAATTAGGTAGTCCAAGATTAAAAAAAGTTGTGGAAAATAGGTTAGGTTTTAATGGAAATTTCAATGTTTATGGATAAACAATAGATGGTGTAAGTGATCTCCTTTTATAATTTAATAAAAGGACAATTTTGTGAACACCCATTATATTTCATTAAAGGAATGACACTATTCAAGGATCATTGGTTAAATATATGATAAATAATGGAGTTTTTGGTGATATAAATTCAAAAATGAATTTATTACTCATTTTTACACATGATTTAAATAGGTTTCAATTAATTTATTCAATGTTTTTTACTTTTACCTTTTTTTTTGTTTTTACCGTGGTAGCATGTTTTCAACAAAGTGATTTATCATTTATTAAAAAATAGCAGATAACATTTAATACCTAATTTATATGTTATGAATATTAATTTAGTCCTTGTATAAGTTTATTCAATTTCTAAATTATATAAAATACAATTTTAAATGAAATCATTTAATATATAGAAAAAATGTTTTGTAGAAGAAAAAAAGGTTTTTTTTCACAATTAATTATTCTTAATATCATAAAGATTTAGTAAAAAATTAAATTAGTGATAATATATTTGAATTTATTTTTAAAAATAATATAATAGTTATTATATAAAATTGATTAATTTTATTTATTATATTAAAATTACACTACATTATTAAAATAATTTATTAAAAATAACACTCTCACCATTATCGTGCTCATTAACATTTATGTTAGTAATCATACATTAAATCATAAAAATGATTTTTTAATTTTACACAATAAAAACATAATTGAATATTGAAATATTAGTATAAAAATATAAATATTAACTATTATAAAAATATATTTTAATTATGATTAATTTAATTATATTATGAAAAATACAATACATTTTTTAAAAATGTTCATATAAAGAAATCCTTTTTAAAATATTATTTAGAAAAAATTATTAATATGTAACTGTGAATGTACCTAGAGACTAAAAAGTTGTGCACGGTGTAGGAATTCTATCCTTAAGACCATTTCACTGGATTATTTTTATTGCGTTCCTTGTGTCTTTAGTCTATGTATTGGGCCTTTGGGCTAGCTTTCCATAAGGTGCTTTCCTTAGGGATTATAGGCCATGTAATGGGTTTCCCTCTATCTAGTAAGAAAAAAAATATTTATTTCATTTGTCTAATTATAAAACTAGATTAAACAATATTTTTTTAAAAAAAATTAAAAATATTTAATTATTTTTATTAATTATTATACTGTAATGAAATAATGATTATATTATTCATTTAATTTTCCAAGATATATTTTTTCTCATGTTGTGTTAGTATTGTGTTACGTCCGAGAAAAGATATTGAAGATATAAATAATTTAAAGAAACAAAAATCATAGTACATTAAACCTTCAGTGTAAAAATATAATTTAAGATATTATAATCAATATATATTTTTCATTTTTTTCCATAGAGATAATGCCTCCATATCTTTAATGTAAACATTAACACCACTAGCTCTAAATCTTCTATTGGGTAATTTTAATAATGGAACATTAATTGACATGTGGGATTACCTACCACCATTTAATTTCTCATGAGGACACATATTAATTCTTTATTTGACAAATAATTATATATCAAAAACCCTTATCCATTTTAAGGTAGTGTGGGTTAAGGTGTAGTGACCAACCTTCACTTAATATCTTGGAAATTTTCTTCAAATTCATTTTCCTAAAAGAACCTTCCTTCCATAAGAGTTAACTTGGTTAGGGGATTTTGAAGTTGTGGAAAATTTCTCACGAAGTATTAATAGTATATCCATCCAAAGAAAAAGAACTATGAATATATATTATAATGGTTGGTCTGAACCATTCCTAAATCACCTCAATATATGAAGTATCCATTTATATACTATAAAATATGATTATATATACTATTAATGATACTTTATAAATCTATAATTATGATATGATATATTTTTCATACAAATTAGTAATTCTAAAGATACTCATTACAATCTTATGTTGATCTCTATGATCTTCATAACTATTATAATATAAGATAATATCAACTAGAAAGGCTATTAAAAATTTATCAAGGATATTTTTAATCACATTATTCCTTGGATCTATAAATATATCAATGGAATTTATAAGTTAAAATGGAATCTATATTAATTGGGAGTTTTTTATCTTATACTGAAGGCTTCATTGGCTATATCTCCCATTTCTACACCTAAATGATGATATCTAAGTTGAATGAAAATATTTTAGAATTATTTATCCCCTAATTATTCATCAATGAACACATTAATGAAAGGTAAAGGATACTTGTTCATTATCGTGATCTTGTTATGTTCATGATAATCACTATTGAGATACATTAATTTATTTTATTTTTAACAAAAATGATTGGTCCACCCCATGGTGATGAAATTGAATGTATAATACCCTTAGAGAAAACATCATGGAGATACTTCATAAATGCCTATAATTCAAGTGGATCCATTCTATAATGATTTATTGATATTTTCATAGAACTAAATCTAAGTTATATTGAAAGCATAGGCTCTTGGTATAGGGTAGACTAAGAAAATATTCAATAAAACATCAACATATTCATCTACAATTGTAATATCTTATATATTTAGATTCTCCCCACCCATTTGAGAAAACTACCCATCATAAAAAACCCATATAATGAAAATAAAATCCAAAGAGTTCATTACCATCTTTTTCAAAATATATTATCACATTTTATTTTAGAATATAAAAATTTACTTCCCTGTCATGGTAATTAATATAGGATATATATATATATATGATTTAATCCATTTCCAAAATTACATAAAATTATTCTAAAGGGAAAATAATATTATTTTCAAGGAGCACATCCCAAAACAAATTTATCCAATTGGATTTATATAAATAAGATTAAATTGTCATACCATGGGTATTTTTCAGCAAAAATTCAATATTTATCTATTAGGGTGATTATTGGATGTATTTACAAAACTTTATTGATATAAATGAGTTGAAAAAACAGTAATAAAATTTATAAATCCCAAAATATTTAGTAGATTATGAGCTTAACTTTAACAAATTCATTTTAATGACCAAATTTTAGCTGTGCTGATTTCAATGTCTTTCCTTTTCTCAATATGATTTGTGGTTAATTGAGAAGAATTTTCATCATTAACCCTTGAATTGGTGCACTGATTTGTATAATGTCCTCACTACTTATAGATTAATCATGGTTGTCTTAGATGTTTATTAGGATAACATTTCCTTTCAACCATTTCATTAGTTTTACTCATTAGATATCATCATCATTCATGTGTTTCATGTTCCACTCTTCCAACCAAAAAACTTTTACCTATCTATTCAAGCTGATTTCCATGGGCTTCATCACATATTTTTGACATTTAGGAATATTTATTTTTTTCCTCCATAGTTTTTATCATTTCAGTTTCCTAAATACATCCTTTTACCTTATTTCTTCCAAAACATTGAGAATAATGGGAGTCTCTCATATTAATTTATATATTTAGAGAATATATAAAAACAATTATAGCTAAAGAACCCCTTGTAGATAATTCCATTCAACGACATGGATTAATGACTCTAAATAAATGATAAATTTTGATTTTATGTTCAATGATAGAACAAGAATAGTTCCTTAAAATAATTGTGAAGATTTATTCATAATTAATAAGGGATTCATCCTCATTTTTCGTCAACCTAAAGAATTTTCTTTCTATTTTAGTGTTAATAATTCATGGAAAATGTTTAATAAATAATATCTTCTTATACTCTTTGAATTTCAGGTAACCAATTTCAATATATTTACTAATATTATTTCTGAATATCCATCATTAATTATATTCTTGTTCAGAATGATAATCAACTAAAGCAACCTTTTCATTCTCTAATAATAGGAGAAAATAAAATATATTTTTTATTTTTTTATTCCTTTCTCTGGAATTAATGGATTAAAATTCCCACTTAAGGAGGGTAGTTAATTATACATGAAGTTATCAATATATAGTTATTACTTACATGTCACATTTGTTTTGTTCAACATGATTTGTGGTTTTTTTGTAGCTTGACAGATTTGGGTGAGCATATCCATGAAATTTTTCACTCTAGATGTCAACCTGTTTGGTTTCCCATTTAGACAGTCATTAAAACATTCATCAAACTCATTGCTCACTCAGTTCCTACTATTCCAATCCATTAACTAAAACCAAAAATATTACCGTGAATATCAATCAATGATAATTTGAGTAATCAATCATATTATAAGAATAATAAATCCCAAGATTTTCTAAATTATGATATCATTATTCCAACGTATTTAATTTTTTATTAATATTATATCACTTTTGGTTCATCACAGGGTTTTTAAGTTCAATTATTTCATTATAAATATCCTAATCCAAATAAAACCCAACTCTAAATTCAACTATGTGAAACAACCATAATAGGAATGTTTTTTACATTAATTCAATAATTTAAACATTACATCTCCTAATTAATCATACCCCAAAATAAGTTGGTCTTGAGTCTTTGGAGATTATATACATAACTAAATTATTAAAAAATTCCTTCAAAATCTCTAGAAAATACTCTTCTCATATGATACACTTTTAAAAAAATCATTTTAAACATTCTTCTTCATAACCTGGGGAATAAGAACATGAGAGAGGGTGACCTTAATTGCTTGGTAAGGGAAAACATGATAGAAAAAAATTATTATCATAAATGATAATAAAATGATAATTTATGTATGATAAAAAAAAAATTTCATGGACATAACATAAGAGAATCATACCCTAGAAAATAAATATCATAATATAAATAGTTTGGAATAACACAATATATTAGAAGTACAAGTATAAAACATGATTCCAAAATAATAATTCATAAATATATAATATAGGAGAAATAATATGTCATATACATTTTCATAAAAATAATTCCTTATGTTCAGAGTCACTGCCAATATTATCATCACATAGTGGACACATTCTCTTATTGAATTAGGATTACTCCCTAATAAAACTAACTTAGTGGATAGAGTACTATTGTGGATTAGGTTCAGTCCCTAGTCCCTTACATGTCTAATAATGAGATATTAAGATTTAACAATTTCAATAGAGGGATATATATTTCTATCCCACCCATCATATAATAAATAACCATACATATGTGTACCTTATGAACCTGAAAACATTTGTATTTCCAACATACCATAATTAACCCATGCCAATGAAATGGGTTTCATGAAAAATTACATAAGACATGATTGTAAACCATACAAATAATGAATTTGGATGGTATATTTAGAAAATATACCTAGTAAAGAAATAGAAACATTAAAGTATATTTATAGTTTTGAAGAAACATTATAAGAGTATTAGAAAATAAATTTTATAAATAACAACAAGTACCCTTTTATTTTTTTAATATATTTTATTTTAGAAGAAAATTATTTATATAAAATCATAATGGAAATTACATTGTAAACTATGATACATTTGAGACATTTATTTTTAACGACAATTAAATAAAATGACAACAGAATATGATTATGTGGAAAAAGGTAAAACATATATTTCTTTCACAGATTTTTAAAGAAGGATAAATTTAGGAGAAAACAAGGGGACAAAATAGAAGGTTACATTTGTAAATAAAGTCAAGTGAATAAAAAAAGACCATAACAAATAATATTATATGGGATAATAACATATCTAAAAAATATAACATATATAAAAATGAGGTATAAACATTCATGCTTGAAAGTGTAGATAATATTGGTTCCACTTAGAGGTGTCCCTTCTGGAATAATTGCAAACCAAGGTGGAGTAAAATGGTAAGAAAAATTTAGAACCATAAAAATAACTACATGGAAATAAAATATATGATTTTTAGATTTAAATAAGATAAAATTCCCCTAAACAAAAATTTTAACAATAAAAATGTTGATTACAAAGTAAGATTAGAAAAGAAATACTTTCCTTTACTCCGGACTTCCAACCTCTTATATAATTAACATAAACATATTAATCAAATATTTTAAAACCTTATTTATTTATATTACCATTTATAATATTTAATTATTATAATTTATTAAACATATATTATTTATTTATTGTTTATTTTTTTAGAATTATGTTTTTTAACTTTTGATTGTTTTGTAAAAGATTCATAGTGGTGATATATATCCTTGCTTTTTGATAACTATTTAACCAATTTTAATTTATTCATGGTTTTGGAATAATTTTTCCCATTATTTATTCATTTTAATTTTCACTTTATATAAATTATTGGTATGGATCATGACAATGGAATCCATGACATGGTTGTTTTGGGTAATTTATCAATAATAGGAAATTATTTTATAATGACCATTACATTTTATATAACACCTATAGAACTATAATAATGATAAAAAATGCTCAATTATTAAATATATTACCATTATTAATTACTTGATACTTATTCATGATGAAAATTTTGAAGTTGTTATATAGTTTTTAGGGATACGGTTGATCCAATCCAACCTATAAAATGTTAATTCAAGTGAATTACTAAAATATTAGTGTAATATAAAAATATTGTGATTTTAAAATAAGAATAACGATTTTTATGGAAAATAATTACATTAGATAATGAGAAATAGAAATATTTGAAATGGGAAGGTCATTTAAAAAAATAGTGAAGAACCTAGATACATACTTTTGATGAATTCACTAATAAAAAATGGTTCCTTAGGAATGAAGGATTTAGACCACCATCATAAAACTAAAATCTATAAAATGTATATTAATATGTTAAAAAAGGAAAAATAGGTAGGTATTCAAGTGTGAACTGAAGGTAAAGAGTGGGTTGGGAGGGGTAAGGGTGGAATCCTTCAATTGGTGAGTTTTTAGTAGAATTCATACAAATACTGATTCCTTATTGTATAAGGTTAAAATTTTAAATGGAATGTGGCTAAAACGTCGATTAATAATAGATAACATTCCTGAATCCCCTCATACACATAAATTAGAGATACTTTTTTGATATTTTATGTTTATAACTTATTTTCTATGAAAATTCATATATTTTTTTGTAATATATCAGTTCTATGGCCTATTAATATTCATAGTCATGAATTATAAATAATATTTAAGAAATTATATATTTTTATATCATATATAAAAAGATATTATTTAGTCATTTAGATATAAATTACAATTCTAAAATTTTTATGATTACTTTTTGATAGAAAAGATATTTTATATGTTTTCACAAGAAGATTTTAAATTTTACCTATCAAGAGAATTATTTAATAATGGAAGATTTTTTAATTATATAGATTCATAATATTATATTTTATTATGACCATAGAAATAATTTTATTAGTATTTGGAAAAATAATATAATTTTTCATTGGAAAAAAATATTTTGAAAAAAGTATTTCCTTATGTATAATATGGTGTTACGTAAAATTTAAATTTATAAATTATAAAATTTTAATTTTAGAAAAATAAAACCATTTTTGGATTCAAAATTTCCAAATTATATAAAATTTAATTTTTTAGACTTTTCCAAAATGGTGGATTTTTGTGAAAATAGTTAGAAATAAAATTTTTAAAAATATTATAACTTTTATAGAATATTTATGATATTATCATGATATATATATATATATATAATTTTTATTTAGAAATTAATTTTAGGAAAAAATAATTCAGCTAAAAATAATATTTTTATTTCATAAATCACTTCATGTGTTTTTGAATCCTATGTTATATTTTATTCCAATAAAAAACTATTTTAGTCTTATGCATTTAATTAAATTTCCACAATGATCCATTTGGTTTTATATTAATTGTAAATTCAAAAAAAATCCTTTTATCTACCATTTAAATATTATGGAAATAAATAATATACAATATTTTGATTACAATTATTTTTAATGCTGAAAAAATAATTTTATTCGAAAAAATATTTTTGTTGCTTTAATCACACTTTTACTTAAATTAGTTTTTACCACCTCTAAATATATAATATTGTGAAATATTTTTCATAATTGGAATCAAAATATTCAAATTTGATAAAATTTTAAATTTAAATTTTTAATGAACACAAGTTATCATGGAAACGTTTTAGAATTAGGGAAAAAGTTAAAATGGTTAACATGGGTGTTAACTATGGAATATGAAGAAAAATATCCAAAAAAAAATTCTAGGTTTGATTGGATGATTGTATTATAAAAATTACTTATAATATCATAAAAATTGGGTTAATTTGATGACACTTACCCTGAGTATAAAATTAGTTATTCATTAATAAAATAAGTATTTAGAGGGGTGTCACTCCTCTCACTTGTAAAAGGATCCGTTCAACACCAAAATTCCCCCACACACCTTAATCAACTTAGCTAAACCAAAATCAACAAAAACCCATTAAAAATATTTATTCCATTTCCAAGAGGATGTTTTATTTCCAAAATACCATTCAATTAATGCTTAATTTATGACCAAAAAGATCATATCCAAAAAGGTTTTAATTGTCTTAACTGAGTTCCTCTGAGTTTCTTTCATCTATCACCTCCTCCAAATCTTATATATACATACTATCATAATTTAATGAGTATCATTGTTTTATTGGAATATTGATATGGTAATTGAATAACTATTTTATATCACCCTCCCATGTATTAGAAATTGAATTAGTCACTCATGTTATTTGAAAACTACTACGTCCATTGATGGATTATTTTATATTTGATCACCACCTTTCAATGATTATTTTAAAAATAGATTTAATGATTATATATGATATTTATAAAATAATTATTTATTTTGGAATAATGCATTTTTTTTCGGACCCTGACATTACATTCAAGTATGATTATATTTTTTTACAATTTATTAATATGTATTATTATTAAGTTGTTTCATGGAAAATTTCACAGTTTTTAGAGTTTTATAGGCTTGTGCATGGTTGGAATGTTGTTAGTGAAAATAGTGAAAGTCATCATAGGAAACCATGTAACATTTCTTAGAGTTCCATAGGAGATCCCAAGGTTAATGTTTGGTTAGACCAAGATGTGTAACATGGGATAGGGTAATTTCACATGGTTGGTGCATAGTTTTTCAAACTGTGAAACCAAACTATCCACCTTCTCCTATATTCTAGAAAAAGGTACATAGTTGGTGCAGTGGTTTCCAAACCATTTAGCTATACCATACAACATTATTTAATTAATACCACTTTTCCAGGTCTTTGAACACCTAATGTTATTCTAAATCTCTTTTTGGTGGATTAATAACTTGACGTCACATACTCTAAGTAGATATTTTTGAGATTTCATTCCTTCTTGTGAAGAATTTTGATAGATCCTTAGGTATTGGATATATAATTCTCAAGGTCATGTCATTATACTTCATTTTCTTCTTTTTGTACTCTTTTCGACTTGAACAATACATCAGTTTAGGCATGTTGAGGAAATATCTATGGGTTGTGTCATGATCTACTTTGATTTTTTATAGATTCAGCCATAGAATAAGGAATTATTATCTGAATAATCATTTATCATTGTTAATTCTTCAAAAATAATTGTGGTAAGTGTTTTATTTCTTTCTTTTGTTCTAAAATTAATGAATTTGAAATTATTAATTATAGATTCTTGGTTTATGGTTATCTCTCATTTCTTATAACCCTTGGTTGTCCTTCGGTGTGTTGATTCTTTGGAATTGTTGAAATTGAAAATTGTTAAAGTGGCTAGTTTCATAAAAAATATTTTTGTTATAAACTATTAATTCTCTCTAATTTATAAAAATAATTTATAAACTATTAGTGGAATGATTTATAATTTATGGAATTGAGTGTATTGTGGTTTTTGATATAAATGCTTTCCCAGTTTCATATGATAATTATGGTTTATTTATATTCACTATAAACTTGTTTAAGAACAATGTATTTCAAACCATGATTTTGGTATGAAAAATGGTTTTAGTTTTATTATTTCATTATTATAAGCCCACTGGGAATGATTTTAAATGATCAACTGATGGGAGCATGGGGTACATAAGAGTGGGTCATTTAAGGACCTATTTCGATGAGTTGTAGGAAGAATTATACATCAGGATAATCCTATTCTCATCCATTCATCATGATAGGGACTATTTTACATGAAATAATAGGGGGGGTTACATAATGATGTATTCGTCTAGTTATTTTGTCATCATTTTTCAAGAGTTTTAGTTCACACTAGTCATCATTGGACATTTTAAAGATTCATAGGTAGAATGAACCACTGTTATCATAGAGTTACTTTCTATTGTGCTTTTCTATGATGCAGTTTTGGGATTAAATCATTGAAAATGATAAATGGGTTATTTTAAAGTGTATTTAGAACTATTATAAATAAATTTGTTTATAAACTGTGGAAAATAGAGATTTTCCATTGTTTTGGTTAATTTTTCTATGTTGTATATCATGGATTTATCTTCTAAAATGAGAGTATTTGGATTATTTTATAGGACCTCCTATAGAACAAAATTTTGTGTTCCCTTGTTTTTATCATATCATACAGAAACTTTTGGGTGTGTGCTGTCATTGTTTTTTCTGATGCATTAAAAGGAAAGAAATTATAGTGAGGTGAAAGATGACTAATTTAGTTGGGTTTGGGACTCTGGTGGTGAGATCATGGGATGTTTCCCACTTGACACATAGAGATAATATTCATTATATTTTGAAATTTGGTCATACTTAAAACATGTACTTGGTTTTTTGGTCTTTTTGTTTAGATATGTATCACTTTTCTATTTTTTGACTCTTTTATATTTTGATATTATTATCTATCCGTATCTTATATATCATGCTAGTTATTAAATCTGATTGGGATAAACCATAACATTTTTTATTTTTGTTTCATGGGTTATTGTCTCCATCTCATGGGGATTGGAAAGGCCCTTTAAGTCTTGATGTATAATAGTTCAGAACTAAGATTTATGGTTTATTATGGCCATTTCATGAAAAATTTGTTTTAAATGAAGGTTGTGATCAAGTTTTCTTATCTTATTTTTGGAAGATATGAGATAATATTTTATGGCCTTGAGAGATAGCTACAAGTGAGTGCGTTCCTATCTATCAATATAATGATCCTTAAGATACCAAAATATGTTGGAAAATGTGTCTCCTATATTTAGTTGGTATAATATCATAGTTTCTTTATTGTGGTCCTTATATTCAAACTGATATTTATTTATTGTATGATATCCTCATTTCATTCCTTGATATATTACCATGTAGACCAAAATAATTCCTCATTTTACATTAGAATCAAAAAAATTAATTCTCTATAATGGAACCATTAAATTGATTATAACCTTATTGAGGATATAGTATGGTAATTACACATAGTGGACCAACATGCATCACTTTCTCAAAATCAGGCTAGGGAGGCACAACCAAGCAATATAGGTGAAAAAATCTGGTTTGTGAATACACTTAATAGAATCCACCATCCTTTTAGGGGATGGATGGCCCTTGGAGAGAAGAGTAATTTCTAGATATGGTGTAATATATTTTTGACATCTTGGAGACATTGAAATTTGAGAAGGCAAAATGTTCTGCCTTTATGCTTGAGGTCTATATTAAGAGGTTGCTAGATATTATGGTTCAGAAAAACCAACATGAGGTTTTAGAGTGAAAATACTTCATGAAAATTTTATTTCATTAGTTTTTCGTATAATACATGTCCTTGGATAATTCTATTTATTTTACTTTCATTCATTAGGGTGATTTCTCTGTGATGGTGTATACTAATCATTTTTTTAAAGTGGTATATATTTTTAGGTTCAAAAAATATCAAGCTAAAGGCATGGAGATTTAATATGGATTTACAAATATAAATTCATTATGAAATCTAACCCAAATCATTGGGCCCAATCTATAATACTGAATCACCTCAAGCGTGACTCCCAATATTCCAAAGGCTGCCTACTAGTAGTGAGGGTTAAGGGTGTATCAATGCGTAAGGAAACCCCTAAATTAGATTAATATTAAAAAAACAACCAAACATGTAAATAATGTAAAAATATTGTACATTGAAATCAATAAAATACAAATAGTATGAATATGAATGGAAACAATATACTCAATATTCTCAACTATAAAAAAAAACCTTGATATACTACCGGGGTGATCGTGTACAAGATAGAAAATAACAAAATCACTTGAGGATTTTCACCTAACTCCAAGTCATATATCATCCCTATCTCATGACTCATAGTGAGATATCCGACTAGAAGATCAAACCAAGGACTCAAGTAAAAAAATATCTCCAAAAACTGTGGGAAACATGGGCACCCATGTGTTATGTCTACTGAAGGAGTGTGTGAGTATAACTCGTTTATACACCACCAATGTAGTCCAATACCAAAACAGTAAATGTTGAGTATGTTCAAGTGATATTTTTAGCATAAACTAAATATAAAATTAAATATTATGAATTTGTATCATATATCCCAAAGCACTCAAAAGAAATAAATATCTATGTACAGAGTGGTTATTCCAAAACCAATGATTCATGATCCATAACCCTACGTACTTAGACTCCATGAAAAAAGTGTTGGAGTTTGTTACCTAGAAAAACATTCAATGTGATTTATAATAATATTGATTAATTATTTTGTTTATTAATAATCTTCTTATCACATCATTATTTTTCTTCTGTGTTAGAGAGTTCTTGATAATTTCTTAAGAGTAGCAAGCATACTGAAATTTCATAGTAGTTCCCCATTATTATGAGAACCCAAAACTTCAACGACAAATTTTTTAAATGTATTTTATATAGCTGGATGAAATAATCTGAGGGAAAATATGATATAGGTTATCAACGGTGGATATTAATAGGTTTTTGAGGCACCGTCACAGGTGTACTCCCATAGAAAATTCCATTGTAGGAAATTATGAAAACGAGACACACTAATAAGAAATCCACATTTATATGTGTTATTATATATTCAAATCAATGGATGTGTGTATTGGTGTTTATAATTTATGATTATTATTGATGAATGTTGTGAGTCACATACATTTATGTATTGATTAAAACTATGATGACATATGTCCATGGAAAATTAGGATATTGTAGCATCCTATCCCTACTCGTTGGCTTGAGAAGGTTGAATGACATTTCTTGGCCTTAAGGGACATCCCCAAGGTACCAATGGTTGGAAATAAATTCCAAGGGATACACTATCATATGGGGATGATTTGAATTTTGAAAATATAACACCAAACCAAACA
Source organism: Viscum album (assembly GCA_963277665.1). NCBI lineage: Eukaryota > Viridiplantae > Streptophyta > Magnoliopsida > Santalales > Viscaceae > Viscum > Viscum album. Next base: position 1,143,787,399 of record OY728121.1, on the reverse strand, counting down.
TGACATATCCAAATAAACCACTACATGATGCATGATATCAATGAAAGAAAACTCAAAGAAACTATTGATATTAAAATAAAATTAAAAGTAAGTTCCACTTCAGAAGACAAAAATATCAATGTATATAGAAAAAGAAAATACTCAAAGACTCCAACCACACCTCCAATCTCCACACAACCTCCATGTTCCAACTCCACCAAACATCCAATGTATCACAGAGTACTACTCAAAATTTTTAATACATTAAATTTTCTAGTGTCCCAATATACGATATATGTAGAATAACTAATGTTTCAATGAATGGGTGTGTACTCAAACTTAGTAGGTTTTACCCAAATGAATTCTCTATACACACCAATAGGATAGAATAAGATTCCTCCTTTATATAATTTATTTTATGTAAAAAATTGTAAAACTGTTTATATCATAATATAAAAAAGTCCATAGTAAAACATTTTTATTATGATAATGTCTAGCTCCAGGGAAATAAACTGAAAAATTCTTTAAAAAAATTTCATATATTACAATTTGGAATATCCCATTCCAATCCATAATCCTATGTTTCCACACATGAATGTTTCATTATGAAATTTCCAGACTCATTAGTGGTTTCTCTTCTATCAACCAAGTCATTATAAGGTAGTTAAGGATCATGTTACAATACACCTTTGGCACGGAGCACCAATTCATATTTCAACTATTCCTGATAAAATTTAATATGAACAAATGAAAATCCCTTATTTGAAACAATTCAAAAACAACCATCTAAACCATTTTAATAAAAAAATTGTTGAATACCATTTTCCATGAAACAAAATCGTAAACACATTTTAAAACCATCATTTTAAAATAAAGTTACTAATTTCACTTTCCAAAAAAATTTAAATTTCCATAATTCTATAAATTGTCACTAAATAGGGTTTCAGACAATAAATTCACATCAATTTCACAACCAATTTCAAGATAAGACCTGATTTTCAATAAATCAATGAAATTCTAAATAGAGGATTCGACACTGAATTAACTTATCAAAGAATTTGGTGAAAATGATAAATGACGTGAAAAAACCATCCTAAACATAGGTTGAACCCCAAGAAGATACCATAGATCTCTTCCCATAAGACCAAAAAATCTAAATACAATCATATTTGACATTAAATATCTTAGATATTTCTAAAGTGTACATAGATCGATGAAGCTGAGAGAAAGAGATAGATAGATAGGGATAAGTAGATCTAAGGAAATACAAGAGAAAATACCAAGAATGATGACTTACCACAAGAATCAGGTATCAATAAACCAAGATAAGCCTTCATATTTCCTTAGGATCAATGGGAGAATCCTCTACTACCATTATGAAGAGAAAATACCTACTCATGGACATTTTGGGGTAAAAATAATGGGTTAATTCTTAACCCTAACCTATATACACTTTCTATAAATCTAGTTTTCAAAAACATTCATGATTAGTCACATAGTAATGAAAACTATGAACTAACCCTATGTTAGCCACTACCTTTAGGGGGAACCTTGCATGGTTGGCCCACACCATTATAAAAAACATCTGCTAATTATTCCAAATCTCATTGTTCCACATTCCACAGTTTCTACTAGGCAGCCGCATGGTTTGGAGAAACTGTAAATCTTCCCATTCTCCTTCCCCTTAGCCCATGTCGTAATGTTCATAGTTTAATGGAAGTGTTTCATGGTTTTTACTGACTGTTCACCATAGAAAATACACCAAAACACCACAAAAGTCTTCCAAAAAATCCTAAAATTCAACAAAAAACAATATATACTTAATAATAATAAAAGTGTTACTTGGAACTATGGTTGTTACATTATCCTTACTATTGGACTTCCCATCATGGAAAGTAGAAAACCAATAGTGTTCTGAAAGTGTTTGGTCCATTTCTCGATCATTTAATTATGGTGTTCCCATGTCTCTTCCTGAATATGGCCATTTTTCACATAACCCATGCTACACCGATGATTTTTAAATCTAAAACTTTCCATTTCTTATCCACGATCTATGCTGATATATGAACCAATGAAGAATCCATCTCTTGTTAAATGTTATCCCATCGAATCACACTTTCAGGATCAATATAATACATCTTTAACTGAGCTACATGAAAAACATCATTCACATCACCGAGCCATGTTGGCAATGTCAACTGATATTCCATCTCACCAACCCATTCAGATATCTCAAAATTAACTATGTATTGAAGAGATAAGTTTCGCTTATTCCCAAAAAGATGACATCCAAGATTTGGAGAGATCCTCAAGAACACATGATCTCTCATAGTGAATGAAGATGACCATCTATGATGATTTTTATATGGATTATGATGAATCGATGTTGTCTACATTGGTTTCATGATCAACTTAATCATGCATGTTTTTTCTTGGAAAAGGCTTGTCCAAACCAGCGATGTCTATCCTATTTCCACCTAATGAAGTTGGTAATGAAAAGGAAGCCTATAAAATGATTCAAAATGATCCATTTTTTTGAGTCCTAATAGCTGTTGTTATATGAGGACTCCACTAATGGTACATTCTATTCACATGATCCACCAAAATCCATTAAAAAATCCCTTGAAATATCTTTCGATGTTTGTATCATCATTTTTGATTTCTCATCCATCCAAGGATGATATGCTGTACTCATAGGCAACTGGGTCTTAAGGGATTTCTGTAAGGATTTCCAAAAATGATACGTAAGCCTAAAATATCTATCTAAAACTATTGAAACCAGACTCCATGCCTATTTCCACTACACATACATAGATTTTTAATAAGTCTCCCACCATATGAGATTGATAAATAGGGATGAGAAGAGATAACATTGAGATCCAATCCACTATCACCCATATGAGATCGTGTTTTTGAATTGTTCTTGGGAGGGATATCATAAAATAAATATCTATCTCCTCCTAATTCCAATCAATAATATTTAAAGACAATGACATAAATGATGGTCACCGATATTCTTTCTTAACTTAATGATAAGATAAGTATCTGAAAACAAAATCGATTACCTTCATTTTCATGTCGACCCATGAATACTGTACTTTCATTACCTTATACATATTCTATATTCTAGGATGAAAATAACTTATATAATTTTGGTATGAATGAATATGTTTTTCATGAAAAGTCATATGTATGACCATCCAATTTCAGAACCACCATACTAAACTCCCATCGATCTTCCATCCATCAATGGTGACCCCACCATTGAGTTTTGACCTCCTTACCACACATTCTGAGTCATATTTTTCTTCCTCTTTTAACATCTTCACCAAATCAAGAACCAAATAAATTTTAATTAAATCTAAGAAAAAACCTCGTTCGTCAAATTCCTTGTTCAATGTGGCCATCACCAATATCAACTTCCACTAGTCTAAAGCTTATTTTTTCAACAGATCGTATGACTTTATACTTAATGTATCTTACAATAAATTTCCTTTACTCAGTTTATGCATCAAGTCAAAGTCAAAAATTCTGTGACAACCCATATATATTCATTTTCTCATGTTAAAATTCATTTATGAGAATATTTTCTTCAGTCACTTGTGATCTGTAAATACTATAAATTTATCACCAAAGAGAGAGAGAGAGATGACATGTTCATAAATCATGGGCTATAACAAATAACTCCAAATAATATGTTTTGTAGTTATTCTCGTTAAAACATAATAGTATTGATCCATAAGAAACAAGAAGATCTCCCTGTATAATGGCACGCCCCAACCTAGATCCCAAAGAATCAAAATACACCACGTACCCTTTTCCTACATCCAAAAATATCAAGATTGGTGTTGATGTAAATTTAACATTATGAATTTTTAATGATTTCTAACATTCCAAATTCCATTAGAATAGAACAATATTCTTTTACAAAGCAGTCATAGATAAATCTAGTCATGAAGAATTTAGATTAAAACATTGGTAATTACTAGCTAGATCGAGGAAACATTGAATCAAGAAGACATTATTTGGTGGTTACTAAGAGATAACTGCTTCCATCTTTTTTGGAACCATAGAAATGCCTCTTTTAGTCATTAAATGTCCAAGGAAAGGTACCTCTTATATCCAAAAATTACACATTGATAAATTTTAATATATAAGAGGATCCTGCAAGATTCCCAACACTATCACAAAATGTTACTATGGTTCTTCCCTTGTCCTCGAATAAAAATATATGTAATTGACATACACCACCACAAATTATTCCAGATATCTATGAAATATTTGATTCATGAAATCCATAATGATATTCAATGCATTTTATGGCTTAAAGTCATAACAACATTTTCATAATGGTACCATCGGCTTCTAAATCCTATATTTGGGATATCCCCCTTCTGAACCCACAATTTTTGATATCCCAATCATAAGTCAATTTTATAGAATCACAAATATCTATTTATTTTATTGAATAGATAATCAATTTGTGAAAGTGGTTAACTATTATTTATCATAAATTGATTAATATTACAATATTCCATAAAAGAACTTAGTGTTCCACCCACCTTCTTGAAAAACAAGACTGAAGCTACCCATATAGATGTGCTAAGCTGAATGAAACCATTACATTCAAACTCCTCTAACTGCACCATTATTTCCATTAATTGTATTAGTTCGATTGGATAATATGGAAGGAAATTGGGATAGTCCCCATAAAGAGATCAATCGTAAACTCTACTTATATTATCAGTACCATCCTAGACGTTTATATGGAATGACATATGGAAACTAGTCAAAAAATACTAGAAAACTATCGTTCTAGATTTCTAACATTGATGTGAAAGATTTCACCAGAAAATAATATGTTATCATTACAAATACTGGTTCCAATAAGCCTGTTGCACCTACCATTACATTCCTTTCTCCCCTAAAGAGATACTTGATTCCATCCTCAATTGAAAAAATAATTCCTCTATTATAATTGTCAATTTGATCCTTTAATGTTTCCAACTAATATATACCCAAGATTATATCATATAAATTCATTTTAAGAATAGAGGTATCCCATATCAGTTAATCTCTATCAATAGTTATAGAACATTATCTTCACATTAATCCCCTAAATTTCTTTTATAGAGAGGTTATAGATGTTTTAATATAGAAAGAATCATATCAAGTATTAAATTCACCAATTAAATAGTATGATAGGAAATAAATGAATGGGAAGAACCCATATCAAACAAATCTTAGATCAGGTTATATTTTCAAATAATCATTCCTCGCACCATAGATGGTCCAAAATGATCAACCACAATAACATGTTTTGATCAATATAATTTTTTCATCACTGCACTTTGTTCTCTATTTCATTGTCGAGATTAGCCATTCTAAGGAGTCATGGTTTTACTAGACTCAACATGGATAACTCTATTTTTCTGATGAGATTTATTCTATTTTCCATATCCCATCAAATGATATAATGTCAGTGAATCTAGAGAAGTGTCACGAACACCTAATCTCGAAGGCCTATGAAAAAAGTATCAAAGATGCCCCATCTTGTTTTAATTGTGGAAAACTCTCAGGGGTTTTGTACACTCTTTCATCATGTGGTTAAATAAACCACATTTAAGAAATCATTCTTGGATATTGGTTGTTGGATAACGATTTATCGATCTAACTATTGGATTCTAATCCATACACCCACCTTTGAAATATGTGTCCCTTTTCCATGTGCTCTAAGCATTAGAGTTCCCAAAATTTCTCATAGGTATTATCCTAATCACTCTAGTCATAGCACTTGAGATATTTCTTCCATCCACCATTTCTTGGTTGACCATCTATGTATAATCTGTAATATAGAACACATCGATCATTGAGATAATCTCCTACCACAACCCTAATTCAAAGTTGTGTGCCTTCAAGGATGCACTGGAAGAAACTCTGGGAGAAAGGCGTACTATATCCATCAATTTATCCTTATACTCTAGGATATAAATATTTTCCTAATTAAATATGAATAATTCTATTATTCTGTCAATTTTGAATGTATGAGGATATAGTTATTTATTAATTTTTTTTCAAAATCCTCATATGCCAAGCCTTGGTCTGATTTTCCCTAAACCACTAAATCCCACCATTGGCATGCTTGATCCTCCAACATATAAATTTTTATCTTAACATTTATCTGTACTATTATTCCATGGAAATTTAAGATACACTTCATTGTATTCAGACAAACCTACCCCTAATTGAGTTCCAAATCACCCTAAAATATGACTGGATTCTTCTTTCGGAACAAGATAAAATAATCCAATTTCTGTCGATAATCCATTCATTTCCCCATATCAATAGCTTAAAATCACATAATATACTCTAAAACAACTTTAGGTTCAACATGTTCAACCACATTCTCAGGTGCTTCCTCTGGTTGGTTTATACGACACCTATCAGGTTCCATTTCTTGAAACACAAAGAACACCATAAGTCTCTCTCTCTTGAAAATGAAGTCTAAAAAAATTTCAAAATCTACCAAATTATACAATCTCAACACGGATTTCCAAAATTCTACATTTTCCACATTCAACCATTTTTGTAAATTTCACCATGATTTTGAAAATCAGACCATTTTCAAAATACCTTAACCATTCTATTTTTCAAAATCTCACATTTGAAAACAACTTTATCCATTTTCCAATACCACAAAATTTTCACAGAATCATAGATCAATACTCAAAATGAAATATTCACTCATAGTGAGAAGTCATTTATACATGCATACAATGACCATGTTATTGTCTTGGCCCATGAAAATGAGATTCCAAACCTATAAGTGTCTTTAAAACTATTATTTACCCACCTATACGGTAACCTATGGTTTGAAAAAATGGTTATATATGTATTTTAATGCTCTACATTTCATGTCTTGAATGTCAGACTCTTTTTTATGATTCCAAGTCAAAAAATATACTAGAGTTAATTTCAACTCCAATACGAAATAAACTAATGAAAATTTTTGGGAAAAATATAATTAGAAGGACCAATATAATACCACATGTAACATACTTCCCCTCATCATTATGTTGAGAATGAGGAAAGACCATATATTTCCTTAAGAGACAACACCAAGGCGCCCAATGTATATAATGAATTCTCAGGGCCTCATTAATAGATGGTGGGTTATATTCCGTTTTAAAATAAAAAACCAACCAAACATTATATAACCAAATAAACCACAACATGATTAATGATATAAATGAAAGAAAACTCAAATCATCCATTTATATAAAAATAAAATTAAAACCAATTACCACATCAGATACTTCAATATCAAAGTATTCAGTAGAAGACAAAATTTATTGACTCCAAAGAAAACTCCAAGACCCAAACATGCTGAATGATCAATGTCCATAAAACATCTCAAGTATCATGAAGTACTAATAACGATATGTGATACTTTACCCTTAATTTTTTCCTAATAAGAAACTTTTTCAAAAACTCCAAAGTTCCCAAGAAAGGGAGAGTAATCAAACTTAGTATGTTTCCCCAAACTACTTCCCAACTCACCCTAATTGTATAGAAAAATTAAGAACATTTATATAAAATATTTTATATACAATAATTTATTAAAAAAATTTATATAATAATATAAACAAGTACTATAGGAAAATGGTTTTCTCAAGATAACATTATCTTATAAGGAAATCATCCAAACAATTCTCTAAAACCATTTCATAATTTCAATTTTGGCATAGCCAGTTCCAATTAACAAACCCATAAATGCACACATGAATGCTTCATTATGATAGTTCCATACTTATGAGTGGTTTCTCATGGATCTACCATGTCATCATAGGTTAATTAAATCCCATGTATCATTTCACCATTGGAACTAATCACAAATTCATATTTTAACTAGGCTTGTAAAATTAAATAAGAACAGACACTAACCCCTTATTTCAAACCATTCGAAAATAACCACTTCAACCATTTCAATAAAACTATACATTTATTGTAAACCATTAAAAAAATCCATTTAAATCAAATTTTTTTTATTTAAAACACATTTCCATGCAAAAAAATCAAAAATTCATATTAAAATCATCACTTTAAAATTAACTTACCAATTTCACTTTCCAAAAAAATTCCTAATTTCCACAATTCTATAAACGTCATCTAAAGAAGTTTACCAATAAGAAATTAACATCCATTTCAAAACCAATTTCAATCAGAACAACCAATTTTAGGTAAATCCTTTATATTTTAAATATAGGAGTTGAGAGTGAAGTCACTTACATCGAGAATTTGGTGAAAATGTTAAATTCCACAAAACATGTCCACGAAACCAGGTTGATCTTCAAAAACCCACATTAGATCTATTTCCATAACATAAAAAAACAAATCTAATCATACTTTAAATAAAATATCATTTATCTATCATCATTGTTTGTATATCTAGGAAATTAAGATAAAGGGTTAATAACATCTATGGAGAACCACGAAAAACAACCAAGAATGATGACTTACCATGAGAATTTAGCTTCAACACACTAAGAGAAGCCTTAAAATAACCTCCAGGTGAATAAAAAATCTTGTACTACCATTGGGAGGATCAAATATTAAGTTAAGGACATTTTGGTGTAGAAATGGAGGGTTTATTTTTAATATTTACTTAGATCTACTTTTTGGATCATTTTTTAAGTGGTGCACAGTTCATCGCATGGTTAGGAAAACTATGATCTAGCCACTGCCTTAAGGGGGAACATGTACAGTTGGCCAGAATGGTTTAAAATTAGATGGTATAACCCTGAAAAATATCACTATCCCATTTTAACTGATTCGACTAGGTGGTCACATGGTCTGGAAAAAAAATTTCATTTGCATGTGCACCTTTTTCATAAAAGGTCTCATGTTTCACAGTTTCATGAAAGTGTTCTACAATTTTCACTAATTGTGAACCAACCATAAACATTTATATAATCCCCCAAAACATCCAAAAATTCTTCCAAAAAATCTGAAAAAATATTTAAATTCTTTATATACATAAAAATACGAATTAAAGGATAACTTACTTGAAATTGAGGGTGCTTCGTATGTGCTGGGTGCATCACGAGTAATATTTCAATTATGAATAATAAAATAATTAATTTTTATATACTATTATTTAATTATAGTTTATATCGTAGACCCATTTATGGAAATAATTTAACCTAAGTAATATCCCTGGGAATTGCTTTTCGTTGGAAAGTTAATGTTTTATAAATTCAATGAAATATTCATCGAGCACATTGGTTGATGAAACTAGAATGCAGCCTCTTGACTACATATATTGAGATAAAGGTGATATATAACATAGTATGAATCTTTATGTTTTCTTATTTAATCATGACATTATTATCTTTCTATATGGGTGCCTTAGAGTGTTTCTAGATTCTGGTCTTTGAAATTTTGATACTTTTATTAATACCACTGAGAAAGAATCCAAGAGAATCACACACTATGTGTATATATAACCTTTGTTAAGAAATATTATTATTTATTGTTTAACAAGATGAATAAATATTACTTATTCATGTGGTTTAATTATTCTTGATTTCATCTATTCTGTCACCACTTATTCCAAAGAATATTTTTTTGATTTAATTATAATATTAATTAATTTATTTTTGAATAATGATATAATATTTATTTACTAAACAAATAGTGTGTGTTCAATGATTGTTAAATATTATAGAGGAATGGAATACTGAGATTAATTATTTAGTGAGAAATAATATATATATTTAGTATTATATAAAAAACAATATTTAATTTAATTCATGAGATTTGTGCATGTAAAAAATAATAATTTTATAATTATAGACATGATATTCCATAATAATTAAGAGAAATAAAAAGGGTACATGAGAAATTATTATTTTCTAAAATAAGTGGTATATAGACCCATTTATATAATTTTATTTATTATTTATGATTTCATTTTTTTGTGCATAATGACACCAGGAGTGAATTATATCGAATCCCTATAGGGATAACACTCTATAAACTCCTTCATGAATAGAGAGCGGTCCTCCTTCCCCACCACTATCGAGTCTAGAAAGATGAATGAAAATCCTTATTCAAATGTTTCTTAGTGTGATCAAAGGAAAAAGACACAAAGATCATGATCTACCATACTAGCTCCAAGAAATTCCTATGATCGCATTAAGAGATTTGTGGGACACATGTGGATCAACACTAGAGGGAATATACAATTTATTCTTATAAGGAACTAAATGTATGATGTAGAGATGCTATCATATCTATCAATGATGAATTAGTAAATACAATGCAATTATTTAGCTGTTTAAATTAATTATAAATAATATTTCATGATCATGTGTATAATTTTTGGTGATCAACAATCACATATTATTTGTTTCATTTCCATTGATCATTGTTCCTAAAATCTTATAAATCTGATATTAATCATCGATTATGAAAAAATAAATTTCGAAATGACACATTCGGTGCTTCCTGTGTTTCTAGAACCTTCACATGGTATCAGATAAATTACATGATTATTTAATATTATTTAAATATCATTTATTTATTTATATATTAAATATTAGTTTTCAATTATGATTTAATCATTATTTAATCTGATTCAATAGATCTTATTTTTTATTATTCATCATTACTGAAAATATAATTAAATGAATTAATTTAATTAAAAAATATATTAAATTAAATCGTGATGAGGTATAGAAGAATTTTCCTATATATCATTACAGTAAAATCCATGTATTCCATTGGTAAATATTTTGTACCCATATTCAAATCACCTTGAATTAATTTGAAATTACATCGAGCCTTGTGTATTTACTACAAGATAGGTGTATTTAAAAACACAAATTTTTTTGGCCATCCTAGTTCATGTTCATCTACACTACACACTATGAAACATCCATACATGATATGTATTCCATTAGTCAATGACGAGCTGTGTATTTTTGTAAAGGGCCTACAAGACTGGTGATCATGTATCTCAGATACCACACAATATGTATCCCATTCGCACACTACGTATTCCCTTTTTTTATATGGCATGGTTACACTCCAATTCCCTAGGTGTCCTCCACATTTAGATAGTGATAAAAATACATTTTGTATAACTGGATTATACATGTCGTGTATATTACCAAATTACATAGATTTAAAATGAATTTATTATACTGGTTAAACATTATCAACTTGTGTTATTTTTGGTAATTAATTTGAAATTATGAATCATGTAATCGTATATATATATATATATATCTATGTGTGTCAAATTTATTATTATTTTCTATGTATTTTTTGAAATTTCATATTGTGTATAAGTCATAATACAATCATTAATCTATGTGAATTGAGACATAACATGCTACATAAATACCACGTGTTTCATGAAGTTATTATGTCTATAGTATAAGCCCAAAGATTACATGTTAAAATTAATATGCTAGATGTCACATGCGTAAACATATTGAGATTATAATACATGTTGGGTAGTTCGAACAAGTAGTCACCATGTTACCTCTAGGTACATTTATGTACATAGTTAATTTTGAATAAATTCGATTAAATTTGTTAAAATTAGGATGGATGAGAATATCAATATAAATTTAATTATAATTATGATAAAATAATTTATTAAATAAATAATATAATTAATAGATTTGAGGTTGAACTATCTTAAATAATAATGATTATAAATGAATGCTTTTGTTAGTTTTTTCATTCATTGCATGTATGTAGTTGATCATGAAAATAGACTAGATTCGTGAATTGATTGTTTTCCTTTTAGTTTACTATTAAATTAGATTGGTGGCTTGGGCTTAAATCCTTGTCTCATTATTTAATGGCCTACAAACCCATGGTTTCATTTATGTAGACCTCTTAAACAGTAAGTTGCTTCCCATTACCTCCATGTGAGTAAAAGACTATGTAATGGATGGAGATCCCAATATATTGGTAGCTATTCAGTTTTGGTGTCCCAAAAAATCCAATCAAATAGGTACATCAGTGGACAGGTGTAAATATGCAACATAGACCATAAAATTGTTCATGATTTTTACCGCAATATTGCGGGTTAGTTTCTCATCCACTAGATAATTAACAATTAAGTAAAATCACATAATAAAACCAATTTATTATTTTATTTATTTTAGTTTTCGGAGTTATTTAATCTGTATTTTTATCACAATCATAAGATTTATTGAATCGGTGAACATGAAATATAAATCTAAAATAAGTTCCTTATCCGTTGATTCTATCTAAGCGATAGTTAATCACATATGTAAATGTACATAATATTAAAAAGAATATAATAATGATAAAATGGATAACTAATTCATAAAGGTGAAATCCTAAAATTATATATATATTAAGTTGGTATTTCATTACACTACTTAATTTAAAATAAAACCATAGTTCAAAGTGCGTGACCGACCAAAGTTGGATTACTTTCAGTTATCAAGGAATTATAACTTTATTTTTAGGGTTATATTAACTTATTTTACATAATTTACTGACTTAAAAATTTGGACTTGGTGTTACAAAAAGGTAAAGGTTGAAGAAATATGATGTATACATTTTTTGATTGGGGAGTCTACTCAGAAGAACGAAGAATTATGGGTTAATGTAGTTGTAATTTGAAATGCCCACCGAAAAACAACAAATTACTTGACCGACCATAGTTTGGGTGATATGATGGGGAATATGGATACTTTGCACTAGAATATCCTAGAAATAAGATATTATAAAGCTAATGGTGTGGTCCATTGGGTTTTGATAAAATATAGGAAGATTAATATACATATTATTTATTTATTTTCATAATTGTATCAGACAAAGTGCTCAAATTCATTTTTTTTAAATTTCATTAAACATGACATCAAAAATATCACTTTTATCCATACATGAGAAGGATTAACTTTTCACAGGAAAAAGTTTCTATGAGTGATAAAGGTACTTATGCTCTATCATACACCATGAAAGGAAATTGTATGTTCTTGATGAGCCTATTCCAGAAGCACCTTGTAAAGAGGATAGTGAGGAAGAATTATATCTCTATGATTAACATTTGAACAATTCCATATATGTTAATTGTTTCATGATATCATCCACAACAAATTATCTTATAAAGAAACATGAGAACATGGATATGAAAAAAATGAGGTATCACCTAACGATCTCTATCAAGAAAAGGTGAGAAAATAGATATATGGGATCTCTAATACTCAATTTACAAAAATTCATAGAGAGTCAACACCATATAGGCCTCATATTGTCAAGAATATTGGATACACTGAAAGATAATACATCTTAGTTATTGAATTCCCAGATGGATTGCATATATATCTCATACTTTCATCACTACACAAGACATTCACATTGTTTATTATCAATTATAATATCAGAGATAATGAGAAATGTTTTTTAGATATACTTAATCTAATTCTATAAGTGGATAAATAAAAGGGGAGTGAAAAACCAACAAGCCCTATAATGGATAAGACATATAAGAACAATGCAAGTAGGATTAGGAGTTATATAAAGTCTAATGTTACCAAACATCATCCTTCCAAGAAGAGGAAATAGAATGGCGGGGAAAGAAAAAGGAAGTAGTGTGTTTTTTAAATTGTAGGAATGGATACTATAAGAATAACCAAACCCAAAAGTAATGGGAAAATGAAGGTGTTTTCAATTTTTAGTGTAATATTTCATCATCTACACAGTGGGTAATAATTATAGATTTTTGGTTCTCACGTCTTTATTATCATGTCAAAACAAAATATGTTCAAAAATAAATTTAGAGGAGATGTAGATTTTTGAGATGCCAATGGGGTGAGGGAAATTGATCTAGCCATTAATTATTAATACATTTCATTTACAACATTAATGATATTGGTTTTAAAAGATAGTTATGATGTACTGACTATTTACAAGAACATAATTTCTATATCTTACATAGATATAGACGGTTTTATTTTCAATTTTTGAAACAAAATTTGATTCCAATACAAATATTAAATATTTTAACTAATATAAGACCTATATAATTGTAATTACATAATGAATTATGGAAACCTAGTATTAGAAATTGATAACGAATCACTTTCTTATGACTCATATGACACCTAACTGTGGACTCAACATCATAGTCATGTAAAGGAGACGTGATTCCAAATATCTATCAATATGGTTATTTATTGTCCCTTGAACTAAAACCACTTTTATTATTTCATGCTTATTTACAAGGAAAAATGAACAAACCACCATTCGATGGATATGGTGAGTAGTACATAGAGATTCTAGAATTGGTACCCCCTAATATACATAGACCAAGACTAGTAGTTTATATTGGTGGGAATTCTTACATAAAACCATTTACCAAAGTCCGGAGTAGATATTTATTTTCTACTTTAATGGGTATATGTTTATGTCCTTTTAGAAACATAAATAATTCATGAATGAATTAGAGAATCACCTGAAAAGAAAATAAAGAATCTTTGATCGTATTAAAGAGGTAAATATCTCAACCAATAGATTATTGACAGTATTTTGGGGTTCTATCTCAAATCACCCCACCTTACACACCGAAGTGGAATGGTGTTAGAGGAAGGATGAAATATACCTTGTCATTTATGGGTATTTTGATGATGATTCATGAACATATTCCATCATCCTTTTGGCGATACACATTAAATTTTCTATATACACACTAAAATGAGTATTAGATATAGTGGAAAAAAAATTCTCTTCATGTTTTCAAGTTGAAATAAAACTATTCTATCACATACACACATATGGGGTTGTGTGGTATTTTATAATTCTTTATTTGGAAATGGGCTATCACTTTATGGAACAAAATGTTTCTTAAAAGGGTACCATAAAGAAACAAAGGGACGCTACCTATAATATTAATTATAAAAAATGTGATTGTCAATAGATATGATATCTTGCATGATAAGGTGAACATCAAAATTATGGATAGTTAGACAGAGATTTATTTCAATTAAGTTTACGTTTATGATACTTGAGAGTTGGTACAAGAACATATTCCATAGGAACCCATGGAAGAAGTTGTTCCTAAAACACAAGTACTACCTAGAATCACCAGAGAGGTAAGAGAAAGAGATATATATTGTTTTTTATTCATTTCATATGATGAATAATAATTATTTGAAAATAATGATCCTTTATCATACAAATAGGAATTATAGATAAGAAAACATATAATATAGAAATATTCCATGAATTCTAAAATGGGTTCCATGTATCATAACCAACATTGGGTTCTATTTAATACTATAGATGACACAAATCTTATTGGGTGAAAATGGTATTCTAGATAAAATAGGACATAGAAGGTATATTAAATACATATAATGCAATTTTAATGGATAAAATGTCCAAAAAAATTAATGAATTTACTATGATAAAACCTTTTCCCCTGTTTTTTTACTGTCAATCCACTAGAATTTTACATTATATAGTATCTTACCATGACTATAGAATTTGGAAGATGGATCTCAAAAAATATTTCCATAATGGTAGCCCTCAATAAAATGACTATATGGAACAACCAAATTTTTTTGTTTCTATAGAAGATTCCATGAGATATGAAATTTCAAGAGATCCATTTATCGATTAAAGAATGTATCCAGGTCCTAGAATATTTGATTTGATGAAGCTAAAAAATATTTTGGTTTCATTAAGAATAATTTTTATCCATATGTTTACAATTGTATTATTAATAAAGTGTTCCATATCCTAGTATTATATTTGGATGACATATTACGTTGTTTAAAGGACAAACTGGTCTTATAGTCTGTTAATGGCTGGTTAAACAAGTGTTTCTTCGTAGGGGACATCAGGGAAGTATGCTACATTCTAGGGGAAAATATAATTTTTGATATATCAAAGAGGTTTATTCCATTATGAAAAGGTACACACATTATCTAGATACTAATGAAATTTAGTGTGGAACAATACTAGAGGAGAATGATTTTAGTGTCACATGGTATACATCTTTTATGAAAATATTTTCTCACACATAATAAGGTAAAGAGGGATTGAGTATGATACAATAAGATTTAATGATAGGATGAATCATGTTTGACAAGTTATGTAATATACTTGTTGTTTCTTATGTTTTGGACTTGGTAGGAAGATATCAAGATGGTCTGGCAGAACTTTATATTTCTACTAATAAGGATTAATTTATGTATCTAATAAGAACTAAAGATATGATCATGATGAATGAAGGAGAAATAGAGATAGTCATCAAGGTATATACTTATAATACTTTTTAAATAGATTATAATTATCTGAAGTCGCATTTAGGATATGTTTTCTACCTCAATAGAGGACATATGAGATTGAAGATTTCAAAAAAATCAGTTTTTTCTGATTCTTAAGTGGAGTCTATACATATTGAATCTTCTCATGCATCCAAAGAAGCTGTTTGGATATGAAAATTCTTCCTATATATTGATGTGGAGTCATACAGTAACAACCCTATCACATTTTATTTTGATAATACTGCAATGATGTCTCTTTCAAAAGAGTCATGTTCACACAAATGGAAAAATAATATACTCCAAAAGTATCGCATCTTCAGCGATTTTTCTCAAAGGGTTGAAGTTTTAGTGATTAGAGTTTCCATAGAAGAAAAAAAGTTAGACCCTTTGACTAAAGTAATATCTCAATATATTCATGTGTTTAATGTGAGAGCTAGTATACTAAAGGATGTTAGCATTTGGATCTAGTGAAAGTGTGAGTCTATTGGAGTTGGTTCCCTATAAATTACTTCTGTGTACATTAGGATATCATTTATTCGTAGTTTAGAATTTAAGTAAACTCCTTGAAAAATTTTGATTGTTCTTCTGCGGGATGTAATATGTGATAATGTCCAAAGAGTATCTAGAAAACTAAAAATTCATTGCAGTTATCCAGTATAATGAGAACCCAGAACTGTCATGAAAATATTCTTAAATATATGTTCTATAGAAAAATGAAATCATTTTAAGGAAACAAATTATATAATGTAGTAGTGGAAAAGACTCAAAAGAAATGGAGGAACATTTTCACGGTGTACTCCAGTGGTAATTTCTAGTGTATGAAATTTTAATACTGAGACCCACCAATACTAAATATACATTTATATGTGTCATTGAATGTTCAAATTTATCTAAATGTGTATCGGTCCTTAGAATTTGGTATTTTTATTAAATAATGTTCTGTTTTGAGTACTTTTATTTGTGGACATAAACTGGGACTACCTCTGTTTTCGATGATGTAGGATACATTCGGTGATTCAAAAGTAACATTTCATTAATGAATAATGGAAGAAAGGATTTGTATCTTCTATTTTTTAATGTAACTATATATATCATACCCATTTAGGGATGTGATATTTCCTAAATAAATCATTGTCCATGTTTTTCAGTTGGAAAGTTTAATTTCTTGAAAGTGAATGAAATATACATCAAGAATATTGGTTGATATCACCATTTTGTGACCTATTGATTATAAATATCATGATAAGGGGATAATATTACACTTTGAGCATCTCAATGTGGTTTATAACATTTATACATTTACTTATATCTCTATGGGTTTCTTGTAATGTTTCCATATGCTAACCCTAGACACTGGGGTGCTTCCTCTTAATGAAACTAATAAAACAACCTGGTGGGTCAAAAAATAAGAGTATCCATAACCTTGATTAAATAATAATAATATTTAATATTTATCTTTTTGAATAAATATTATTCCCTCTCATGGTTAAATAATGCTTGATCGCATATATTCCATCATCGATTATTCAAGAGAATATGTTTTGAGTATAATTGTTATCAAATATTTATTTTCTATTAATTGAATATAATATTTATTTATTTGTTGGAGAATAATGTGGTGATACTTATTTATTAAATAAATAGTAATTTCTCAAGCTCTAATAAATGTTAAGGGGGAATGGTGAACTGAGATTAGTTGTATAGTGAGAAATAAAATATATTGAATATTCTATAAATAAAAAATATTTAATTTAATTCAGGATTTTAGCACATGTTATGAATTATTATTATTATTATTATTATTATTATTATTTCAATATTATTTTGTAGGGATTAAGAAAAATATTTAGGTGGCACACACAATTATTATTTATTAACCAACTGGTATATAAACCAAATTATATTATCCTTTTTAGAGTTTCCAATTTCATTGAGTTATGAACAATTAAATCTAGGGTGAATTCTCTTGAATCTTTAGAGAGAGATATCTCCATGAATGATCTCAAAAATGGAGAGTGATCCTATTCCTACACTACTCTCGATTCCCAAAAGTTCAAATAGAATCATGTTTTAAGCGATTCTCGGGGAGATTAAAGGAGACTGATGCAAGTGTCAGGGTCTACCATGCTAGAACCTGTAGATTCTGACAAAAATGTTCAAATATTTGTGGAACGTGTGTGGATAACCACTTGAGGGAATAAAATGTTTATTGTTACTATAAAACAATTGTACAATATAGGGATATTGTCAGATCCATTATAGAAGGAATACTTAGTCGCAATTTATATATTTTTTATTTAAAATAATTAGAAATACTATGTGATGATCATGAATCTAGGTTCTGGTGTTCAATATTAAATTATTTTTTGATTAATTTCCATGGATCATGGTGTTTATCATCATTGTAATCTTGGGTTAATGATCAATTTTTTCAAAAATCTGAGTTGTGAATGCCCCATCATGTTAATATGTTGTACCCGAAACCTTAAATAAGGGCAGTCATAACTGATGTTGGAAGTAATAAGTGGATATCATCATGTTTGATGATAATGTAACTCAGAATCCACAACGCACTGAGTGGACATGTCACTATCACACCATTAAACATTCATTGAACCTGTTATGTGGAATCGACTCGATATAGAGTAAACATACTACTTAGCATCCACTAGGCATCATGTAAACATGATTCTTGGAATCTTCTAGGTGTTGAGAGTACAAGATAATAAAAAACCCCTATGCATGAAGTAAATATTCTACTAAACATTCACAAGATCTTCATACCCAAAAACTGCTACTATGGGTATGGCCACAAATCCACCACACCCCATCCCAATGTCTTGGTCCATCATAATTGTTGTCGCAAGTCATGCTCACTCCCCCATAAGTGAACTCATATAAATATAGTCCATCTATCAGCAGTACCAAAAAAATACCTCCTAAGGAAAAATGATATATATTTATCACACAATAGGTAAGATTATACCTATAGAAAAAACAAATAATATCATCACGAGTCATAGTAGCTATAATTACACACATTAGATTAATAAATTAGACATAGTCAATTAGGAAATATAAGAAAACTCATGGAATCATTCATCATATATGTGTTATGTGTGTGTATATGTACAAAGGCATATTTGAATACACAGTAGGTAATAACACATAAGACAATCCTAACACATCCATTATGAGTATCAACAAACCTATTAAAACACACACATGTGATCATCATAAAACATGGCCTCATAGAGATACACATGCACACACATGCGATTAGGGAATTCATTAGTGGTCAAGTCTTGTCAATAGAAGACTGTCATCAATCTTGCACAATAGTGTCCATCATGGCCTATGTTAAATTTTCAAATTACATTAGGCATATTTCCATTAATTAATTAATAATTAAGTGTAATAAATTAATTTATTAATAATTCCTTCTTATTAATAACACATTATGAAATTAATGAGTTCTCTCCCATGGTGGTGAACCTCATACCCCATGAATATAAACATTCATAACAGGAAGAGTTTGAGTATAAGTGACCGGAGACCTCATACTTTTTACACTCCCTTCCAAGTAAGTCTAAAAACTTCTCACAAGTCTATTCAACATCCATCGATCACCATGAGTTTTTATCTCATTCCCAAGCATTCCAAATAATTAATTATAACACAATTATAATTAATTATATTATTACAAGGAACCTCACATTAAATGTCGAAAGGAACACATGATGAATGACATACCAGATATCACTACCTAAGTAGAACCCTAACCAACCATCCATCGAGGGACCATAACATGCATCCGAAATCATTCTGGGAAATATCCATATCTTAAAGAAACACACCATTGACCAATTTGATATTATTAAATTTGAACCATTAGAAGAACCAAACCAAGTGACATACTTTCTTCACAATGTCATCCAATAGATTTTAGCCACTCTCACTGCACTCCTAATTCCATGATGAGAAAAAGCATAAAATATTTTCCATGTTATGTAATGAAATTTAATTTAATTGTTTCAAAAAATATATGACATCATAAAAAGACATACGTTCAACGAAAAAACGTTCAACAAAACATGTACATCATCACAAAATAACCTCAATACATGTCAATTCAATTATTCTACATTCTCATACAATTCCATCAATATCTAATGGAATTGTCGCCCAATTCATTAAGAAAGGAAATTACAATGATCAATCCGTGACATTGATTATTAGAGGAGAAAGGATCCATGGGTTATTGAGACATCAGTAGACCATAAAGTTAAATAAATCCCTAGGTGATTATTCATGATTAATTTAATAACAATATACCACCACAAAGGGTATTTAGACATCAGTAGACCATAAAGTGTCACAATGGATGGAAGGTGTGACCTACTGGACAACAACAGTTTTCTCTAGATGATTGGTTAGCAAGTTTCTGATAACAAACTATACAATGAATCTTTTTTGAAATTAGGGCCTCTTCCCAGCCACCCCAAGATGGTCAGTGGGGACTGTCAGCTATTAGGTGAATACTGGAGAAGCACACGTAACTTTGATCCTAATCCACTGAATTCTTGATCCACATCTCAACATCTAAGGCTACATGAAATTACAATAATCATATAGTTAAGGTATTCAAATTTGGATCATATTAGTTAGAAAGACATTTTTCCTAAAGAAAAATCCACCAGATGAAAATCTCATCTACCCCCAAAATTTTTACAACCCATTACAATGTCACTCATTATAATCTCATCACCATAGCACTGGTCATCCTCAAGAAACTGTGGTATCACATAAATCACACCTCTATATAAACCATGAACATCACTATCAGGGATTTATCTACATTCCTTACTCAAACACTAACTTATCACCTCATGTTTAAGCTCCCTCCATAACACCCATCAATCTTTCACTGCAAGACTCCAAGAACAGACATCACGAGATGATCCAAAATCTCTCATTCCTCCAACAACAAGATCGTGAGAACCATAAATTTTGAAATATAAACACAATGGTGTCCTATAATTATTTTTATATTAGAATAATATTTATACAAACCATATTAATCTCCATATACAAAAATATTCTTGTAGTACAATGAAACATCAGGTGTTGTTCAATTACACCTCACCCGATCAAACATAAAATAAGGGTTAAAAATCAATACTCAAAACTCATTCTCAGTTCTGAACAAAAATAAAAATTCTATACCATCCAAATTTAACCCAAACAATTATAAAATTCCATAATTCCTCATAATATCCTTAATAACCTCATTCATATCAAATATAATGAGCTCAATCTGGTTGTAAGATAATGCATTTAATGTCAAATGGAAACTGAACTAGTTTCTCTTCATTTCAACTACCTACAAAGGTACAAGGCCTAAACAACTAGAACATAATGAATAAAATAATAATGATTTGTTATACCTAGGAGGAAACATAAAATCAAAAAATATCCTTATCGATGTTGGATCTGACTACCAAGGATATTCCCTAATTCACTCACCAACCCATTATACCAACCAGAAAATTATCAACCATGCACCAACACACCAACGATCTGACTCACTCTTGTTTTACAGTAATTTTTATCCTTACTATAAATCCAAATTTATTATCAATCAAAAACCGCATATAAATCTAATAGAAGGTATACAATACAGAACTAGATTCTCAAAGGTCCACACCAGACCGGTCTCCTAGATTCACCATGATCATTCAATGATAAATCATACACATGACCATGAACCTTCCAATAGAAGTTTACTATTCACATGTCATAGTTCGATACTCCCCCACCCAACACCTCAAAAGAGTCTCCTTATTTTCACCTCATTTTTCTCTTATCTGCCTACCTGAAAATTGCATAGTATGTCACCAAATGCAATGGATAAATGTAACCATCTATTCACACTCAACTTCTAAGAAATAAACAATATCTTCACACACCTATATTTCTATAATTTTCCTCACTACAAGGAGAAATACATTAATGACACACATAACATCATTCATTGGACCATGGGAAGGTTGTAACTTCTATCCCAGATGGGTATCATCCCACTATGCAAGTTGTTACAACATACTGTATAATTTTATCTTATGATAATCTCATGTTAAAGAAATGGTACCATTATCGATTGTCAATTCCACATCTCACCATAGAGACATACCTTCTCACAAAAAGACCTCTAGGATTCCAAGACATGGGATCTTCTTCCCAATGTGTCGATTACTAATATAATGGGTGACCGTAAAGAAAATACATCTATGGAATAGTGCAACAAAATCTTCTGGGTTCATTAGTAGTTTTTAAACATTCTAAATGGTTTTCTCACCACTCTATATCTACTAGTTCCACCAACTCTACACAGAAAAAAGTATATATACACTAATTCTCCACGTATTTCCCAGAAAGAATAAAAATTCCCCAATTTATTACAACAATGTGATTTTTTACTTAGTCGAAAACCTCGAGACACTGAATCCATGCCACATATCAAACCACACTCAAAAAGGTGACAAATCCACCAAACATGAGAAATCACGATGCTTATCTTTATAAATATATTCACTTTGCTAACAAGATTCCTAGTGAACTATCTAAAACATGGGTGTCCACATAATCTATTTAGAATACACCCATGCTCTAAACCTCTTATTTCTGACAACAAAGGATCTCCACTTAGTGACCAAATTGAGTTTATCTCTGAGATAACACACCATGTAACCCTTGTTCCAATCCTAGATAAAATAATAATCAATGCACTCTGAAGCCCAACATTGTATCACAAGTACTATCATTGGAGGTTTTCTATACTCTTGGATATCATGCAACTGGATTGAAATTAATTTAAGCCTTATAATGGATAGACACATGTACATGTAATTTCATCAATGAAAAATTCCCCTAATAAATTAACATTGGATATCCATTCAGGAGGAATTTCCTCATTTGGGTTAATACAAAGTAACACATGACATTCAAATTCTAATAACTAAACATGCATATTTAAGGCCACAATGTCTTTTACAAAACCCAGAAAAGGTTTTACTTAGGGTCATATCTCACAGGATGATGTCTAAGAACATATCAAAATAGATTACATGACATCCTCACACTTAGAATAACCACATCAAGAGTCCATATATTCCTATTTAGATTACAAATTATTCCACTAGGATATGTGGATCACTACAAATACGATGTAGTTGGAACTGTTATTAATCATACCTATCTAAGGGATTCTCACACAAGGTTCTCACTACGGTGATTAAAACCAGACAATGACCTTACAGGGTACATAAAACTACCTGAACATAATGGGACTTCATTGTCATCAACCTCATCATTGCTAACATTTTTTCACCTATGTGCACCACACTGTAGTCTAACATGACTAGCTATCAAAGGTAGAACAAATAGGGGTCCATCCTAATAGAATGTAACCTAAAATTAATATATTTTAACATAGTATATGTTGTTGAATCCATGATTATGAGTCCTCTATTCTCAGTAAAATTGGGATATTTTCCAGAGAAAACTAGGTTCCAAATATGAATCTTGACAATCCTATTACCAATATGGCCAAGAGTAAAATCTATATTAATAAAAACCTCAATATCCATGTTTTCCATAGGATGAAAAAAATATGATAATAACAATGAAAATTGTAAACAATAATTCCATACCCCGGTAACATGGACTTCCTTTGATAAAGGTGCATATGACATATCAAACTAAGTTTCATAACTATCTCGGACATATTTCAATTTCCCATTTCTACTAAATCTTCAAAATAGGAAATAAAAGTCTCCTGTACTCTAAGACCATTTGGTAACATCTCGATCAAAATATATAAATCAATGTACGAATTCTATATGACCTCAAGCTTACCTCCCAGTATGCCAGAGTTTGTCGACTAGGAGAGATAGTATTATTTCCAACCATGGGGATACATTACCCTCAATTAGAGTAAACGTTAACAATAAATAACCAGACGAATAAATAGCATAAAATCATAGTAAGGGCGAAACAGTAACTTACCAAATGTATCAATAAATGTGGAAAAAACTAACTCAACAGTCACAACTGAAAAAAAGACATGGATCTCCCATAGATCCAATCACATACATCATATAAAAGAATAAAAGTACATGAGGCTCTATAACCAACACTAATAAAAATTTCATCTCAATATCTCGACTTGTAGTGAGATATCCTACTTGATGATCAAACTCGAGCCTCATCAAAACCTATACCTACAATAGTTGTGGTGTACTAAAGTACCCAATTTCCATGGCCACCTAATCAAGATGTGGGTATAACTTAGTAGAACACATCCAATGTGGTCTATATAGTGATACAATCCTTCGATACATATTATTACATGATTTTAATTTAAACATAAATTAATTCCCACCAAAATTTCATGAGGACTAGAGTATTTATTATAATAGTTTCATAATACATAAATGTGAGTTTAAAATAAATATTTATTATTTTATTCTCGATAATGATATCCTAATTCCTTTCAAGACCCTATAATTTCATGGGACAGCCTGGGGAATACAAAGTAAAAAGGTATGATCTAAAAATATCATAAGGGAATAAGAATGCTAAAGAATCATAACATGTGATTCAAATGTATACCATGATATTATGAAAAAGAGGTAACATGAGTAAAAACATGGTAGCCTAACATAATGATCATGGTGTAATAAGAAAATGAAATCATAAAAAAATGTGGTAGAATAATATAATGTTACATAAGATTGAGCAAAATATACCTTCCTATACATTATCGAAGGGTGGGAAAAGTCCCATAATTGATTAGTATTACTCCCTAATACTACATATGATGTCTAATTAGGCTAAAACATTACCCAATCCATTGGATTTATATGTAGGTTCATCCATAATAAATTGTTCCTAATTTATATGTTATAAAAAGGTGAATTCAATCATATGGAATAAATATAATAATTACCCATGGATAAAAAATGGGTTTCATAATCCTATCCCAAGCCATAATCGATGGAAATTTCATAACAAAGGCATTTGATAGTTTAAAAAATATAAATTTCCCTATAAAAGTAAGGGAGAAATATAATGGTATATCTATGAGAGGAATTTATACATAATTACTAAGTCATAAATAAAATAAAATGTTGTATTTATTAATTATTTTTTATAAATATTATAATTAAATTTTTGGTGGAAAATATCACATTCACGTTGAAATCACTTATTCAAAATCTATAAATTTCTTTGATATTATAGAAAATTATTTTTAAAAATAAATTAAATAGAAAATTTTAAATTAATAGTAAAATATTTGAGTGGTCTTGATGGAAGTTAATTCTGTACATGTCATATAAGTTAAAAGAAACATTCCTTCCAAACTACTGTTAAGTGGTTAAAATATCCTCATTTGTTAAATGACAAGAATATTCCTTTAAAAAATATTTTAAAAAACATAAAAACGGGTAATGTTTTCATTAATAAAAATAGTTTTTAATGTTGAAAATTTTATTGAAAATATATTTTGAAATATATAAATAATATATATATAATAAAAAGTATTTTTTTATGAAGAGATAATTGAATCCATCTTTTCATAAAAACATTTTCTCATGAATTTCATGAACCAAAGATAGTAAAATGTTATTGTACATAAAAATTTCATGAATAACCATAGGATAAAAAATTAAAGGTTTTTATAAAAAAAATAATCCAATAATTTCTTAGATTCGATATTAAAGCATAAACAATCCCAATTAAAATAAGATTTGAATACAAAATATTAATGATTCATTAAATTCATAGTCATAACCTCACATTAATTAAGTTGGTGACTTGTAATGGAAAATATCATGATATATGAATGATTAATGATATAATATGTAAATAGGTAGTTCATACACCATTTAAAATATTATAGGTTCATATAATAACATGTGTCTCCAAGATGGATGTTTTTTAAGAAACCCTTACCACAAGTCCAAAATTTATCATGTATGTATTTTATATCCTATATAATAAACTTAAATATTGTTTTTATTATTTTTCTCATATAGGACTAATACCTTACACATAAATTATTTACTTCATTTATTTAAAATACACATTTAATAAATTTTTATATTATTTCCACATTAGGTGTTTTGAGGATGCTTGGTTCAAATTTTCAAAATGGCATCGATGTGTCGACTGTGCTAAAATGGGTCATTATTCAATACTATACAGATTAATAATAATAAAATAATTTTAATTTTTATCCAAATATTTCAATTTTAAAAATAACCATGAATTATGGTTATTAAAAAGTAATTATGTTACAATCATGAAGACGGTAGGTCATAAGTATGCATGTGTGACATTTCTATTTTCCAAAAATAATTATGTAAAAAAGTAAAGTGTCATTATATTATTATATAATTATAATATTATAGTAATATCATAAATATAATATTATTTATTTTAATTAAATTACATATAAAATCTATGTGATGCAGTATTAAAAAACTAATCACATCGCTTCTTGAGGAGGTAGTCTGTCGTACACACGAATGATGTAATCATATTTTAATGTATGATACAGTAAGAATTAATATGATATATCAATTATAAAAAATTATAAAGATAACATTAACATCATATATAATAATTAATTCCATGATCATAAATATATGTCAGTGATGATGATGGAAAACAAATTACATCAGTTCGCGAGGGGGTAGTCCATTATAAACCTGAACTATGGTTTTGTTTCCCATTTTAATGGAATTGGAGATTGATTTAGGTTATGATATTAAAATAATAAAATATTTTAATATGTTATAAAGTTATATTATAATATCATCACAACTGAGAAATATTTTAAGGAGTTGGAAGATGACATAAAACAAGGATTCCTGATTAAGAACGATACTTCTTTTTCAGACTACAATTTTAGGATTACACCTAATGACATCCTATATTATATATATGATCAAAAGAAGGATTATTCAATGATGTATGTGAAGTTAGGTTGTTATTTTTGTTGTTACTTTCTAAGAAAATGGGTTTTATAATTGTGGAATGGAGAGGTGAGTGGTTCCATTTTATAAGGGTGGTGGAGTGTCATTCTTGTAAATAACCCAAACTATACAATAATGGGAAGACAATCTTAGCAAAAGTGCCTCATAAAATTATAAATAAATTATTTTACAATATATAATTACAATAAAAAACTATAACATTCAAAATTAATATGTTTTAAATAATTTATCATCTTTACCTCAATTGTTAATCACTTTTACCATTTTTGTTTTCTACCATAGTAACTATTTCTTTATTGTTTTTATTATTAATTAAGACAAAAAAATATGTTGATATTATTATATAATAAAAATTATTCAGAATAAATATTTTTATTCCATTTTATAAAATTCAATTCTTAGAAGTGGATTAATTTAATTTAAAATTAATCCCGTAGTCATTTTGAAAAAATGGCTTTTCAAGAAATGTATTTTTCAAACATAAATTTTTATTATATTATATATAATAAAATTAATCATAAAAAAAATTCATTTCAAATCATATATATGTAATATTAATTTCACTTAAATAGTTCAAAATTAAGGGTTATTTTAATCATTTATAATGGATTATAATTATGCACTTTAAACCAGATTGTAGAAAAAGAATGAATTTTAAATACTAATAAAAAACTTATATTAAAATACAATATAAAGATGATTTAAATGAAATTAATTTTATTAAATATAACTAAATAATAATTATATTAATTTTATATCATATTAAAATTATAATTTTACTTTTAAATTACTTAATTTATTGAAAATAAATGACAGTTTTCAAAAGATTGATATTTTTCACATTTCACTGAAAAATAAATATTTCTTAGAAAATACCAATGTTTCACCCCAAATTAATATAGAAATGATTATTTTAGAAAATTTTTCAATTTAATAATGTAAAATTTCTTATAATAACAAAAAATAATTATAACATTTTCACAAAAGATGTAATAAAAATCATTTATTAACAAAAATGATTTCTCTAGAATTTGAGCGCTTATTTCCTAAGAATTTATGAATAAATTTATATTTTTTACAACATTAATATATATATAATAAATTATTAAATCATATTCATAACTTCTAATTTAATTTCAATGTTATGATGATCATGTTTAAATAATAATATTTTATTAATATGTTGTGGTTCATTTAAACTCATTGTTGTGTGTTGAATACACTATCGAAAAAATTTCTTTTTAAAAACACGGTGTTTTACATCATTACCCCTTAAATAAATTATGCCCTCATATTTTGACCTATTTATTAGTAATCATGGTTTTAACATTTGAAAATATATTTTCTAGAAAACTAATATTGTAAAAGGGTTTAAAATACATCCCCTTTAAATAGGGAACGGGAAATACATAGGTCATCTGTAATAACACATGAATAAGTTTCCAATTATGTGAGCATTGTTTGTAATTGAAAATATACACCTAAAAGAAAATAATAAATAATTATGGGTAATTATAGAGTACTTTGTTCACATGAAAGTGAATGATCGCGATAATTTAAACAAAAAAACCAAATTTATAAGATGAGTTAAAGGACCATTGATTCATTGAATATGAGGTTAATATTAACATTATTATTTCATTATAATTTTCCTATATTTTGGGTTTTATTTTACAATAATTATATTTAACACTAGAAAATATATTTCCATTATATTCATTATTTCACAAAAATAATCTCATCATTTGTTAGTTCTTCGAACACTTTCCATTTCACCACTTTCTCCAAGGAATGAATATCCCATATTAGATTTTTATTCATAAATAAATTCAATTATCATCTAAAATAAAACATGAAACTCAAATTTGAAATCAAGATATTCCTCTAATATTTATATATTTACCAAAATAATTAATGTTTATCATAAGGTAAGATGATTCTTGAAATGAAAATTAATGTATAAATATCCAAAATTCAACAATTAAACATAATGTTTAACATAGATTATTCCTTAAATAAATAATCCAACATCCCAACTAATATCAATGACCTAAAAATGAAAGTAGTTTTTAACATAAATGGTTATATCATACCCCTTAAATTACATATAAAAATATATAATATAATTCTTCCCAAATAATCCTTTATAGTAATGAAAAAGGATATATATTTCACGACCCATCCTTGGGGCCCGTGCCGTGACTACCCCAAGTCCGCCTTCCATAGGCCAGGGGATGGCGACTAGCACCAAGTCTTAAATCTCGTTAAAAAGGGAAGGCATTGCCTTTGTAAAGTAAACCAAAAACACCACAGAGCAAGCAGGTAGAAGTAGACACTAAGTAAAAACTGGTACAACAGTAAGTACGGAAAAGTAAGTGGGCCAGTATACAAAGCCAAACTGAAAGTAAAGTACAACTGGAAAGGGAAAAAAGAAACTGAAAAGTAAAGCCGCAACGTCGAGCTGTCCACTGGAAATCCCATTTGTAGGGTGGTTACAGATAGCCTCCACTGCTCCTCGGGTCCAGTCGACCGCTCCGAGTACGTCCCTCCCAGTGGTCCACCTCCAGGTACCGTCCTGCTCCGCAAGCCTCAACCACGATCAGCGCTGTCTGTCGTCTGCAACCAACACAGCGTAGTGCGGCCATAGCCCGTGCAGGGGTGAGTATAAGCTACTCAGTAGGGACCCCGAGACCCTCGAAGGTCTCCCATAATCCACAAAGGATAATCCACAAAGGTAAGATACAATCACGAAGTAACATCTCACACTGCTTAGGTATATGCCCATACATATACCTAAGTCATCAATTCCAAGTTCGGCTCCAACATCCGAGCCCAAGTACAACCCAGTCCACACAGGAAAGAAAAACATAAATCCACACAGGATAGTGCAACACAATCCACATAGGGAGGCAAAACAAGATTCATCTCACACATGATATACTTCTTCCTAAGACGATAGAGATGATCAGATGTAGCCACTAATTCATCTAAGCCGTTGGACCCACAAAGGATCGGTAGGTACTAAGCCCCGCAATGACCCACATAGGATCGATCATGAAGTTGAAACCATAGCTATTGGGAAACTCCTTCTCCATCATGTACAGTGGTTATGCCGCTACAACCAAGCGCTTCCCTCTAACCTTGGATTTATGTAGTACTCCACCTATCGAGTACTGTGGGCCTACTGCTACAACCAAGTGCTTCCCACCATGGGTCTGCCGCTACAACCAAGCGCTCCCTATCATAGCCTCTAGAGGTACTCCTTCTGTTGAGTACCACAGGTCAGCCGATTCAACCAAGCGCTCCTCCGTCGTGGGACTACAGCTACAACCAAGCGCTCCCCAGTGCTGCTACAACCAAGCGCTCCCCCGTGATGCTACAACCAAGCGATCCTCCATCGTGGGTCTGCGGCTACAACCAAGTGCTCCCCCTCATAGCCTCCAGAGGTACTCCTTCTGTTGAGTACCGCGGGTCTGCCGCTACAACCATGTGCTCCTCCGCCGTGGGTCTGCTGCTACAACCAAGTGCTTCCCACTGGGCTATCCGTAACACACCGAGTCGTTCGATCAGCAGTGGTCAAGTCTCAACCGGCTCTAGAGTTTCCGCACACAGCATGATCATTCTGTGAGTGTCCACTCCACGAGCCAAGAGGTCGATGCATCAACTGACACACAGTTCGGAGTTGATGTATCCCAAAAGTACCATAGTGGTCACTACCGAACCCACAGAGGATTCCCGTACTATCTTCATTGTCGTCGTAGAAGCCGCCAGCTCTAGGGTTCCCGCACACAGCAAGCTCATTCGGGAGGGTCCGCTCCACGAGCCGAGTGGCTGATACATCAATTGACACATAGTCCAGAGTTGATATATCCAAAAGTTCCGTCTCATTAAGAGGAAATCAATGAGACAGACAACGCGTCAATCAGACGCCCGGTCTGTGAGTTATTGGCTTTTTCGTTCCAGGGGCCCGGTTGGTTTCATGAGCGAACCAACCCGTCCACACTCCGACGACATCCAAAACTCAAGTGGAGTATGCCAAAAGTTCCGTCTCACTAAGATGAAATCAATAAGACAAACGGCGCGTCAATCGGACGCCCGTTCTGTGAGTTATTTGCTTTTTTGTTCCAGGGGCCCGGTTGGTTTCGTGAGAGAACCAACCCGACCGCACTCCGATGACATCCAAACCTCGAGCGGAGTAAGCCAAAAGGTCTGCCTCACTTATAAGAATCCAACAAAGTCGACAGCACGTCAATCGGACGTCCGGAGCTCAAGATATAAGCGTTTCCGCTCCGAGGGCCCGGATGGTTCCGTGCACGAACCAACCCGGCTGAACCCAAAGTACTCCAAAACCTTGAGTGCGATATACCGAAACGACCGTCTTGATCGAAGGATCGCATCGTCGCTGAATGCGCATCGATCGGAGGCCCGTAGCTCAAGATACCGGCAAAAGACCGAATAGATCCTAAAACGGGGGGTCTGGGCCTGGACCGACCCGGCTGGGTGCGACCCGGCCCAGCTGGCGCGACCCGGCCCGGCCCGGCCTGGGTGTGACCCGGCTGGCCGGTTGTACAGCGGGTCGGATCGGCTGTTATGGCCGAGCCGCGGGTGGGGGGCACGTTGCCACCCCCACCCCCCGGTGTGAGGAAGCCGCGACCTCGCGTGGGGCCGCCCTTGCCAGCGGACGCGGCAGCCGGCCGCCTCCCGTGCCTCTCCGCCGGTCCCGCATGGTCGCGGGATGGCCGGCTCGCCGCCGCGGCTTCAGCCGCAGAGGGTCTCCCCGACGGCGCGCCGGCAGTTTGCTCCGCGGACCACTGGACGAGTTCCGGTGGTCGGAAAATTATGCTGTCTTTGCCAAAGGTCCTCCTGGGGTCCGTTCTTCACTGCAAGGACCCCGTGTCGCCCGTGCGGCCTTCTTTGTCAACGTCCTCCATTTCAAACATCAAGAACGAAATGGGCGGTGGGTTCGGACTTGTTCGTTAGTCCGCACCCACCGCGTTAGCGGTTTTAAAAGACTCACAACAATTAATTAATCAATGCCGTGGGTATAAATCACAAAGTTTTAAATAAAACAAACCCCTACCTCATCATAGTCGTCGAACGAGAGTTCTTCGCGGAATTGACCCTCGTGGAAGAAGAGGATCTCCACGTCGCGGAAGGGCGTCGCGTCGTCGCGGAACACGGCGTCGCGTCGACAATCTCCGAGGGTTAAAAAAAACACACAGATTTAATTTCACAAATTAAATCCATCTTGAGGATAAAATCCACAATGAATTAGAGAACCGTAATCCCCTACCTCAAGCAGTTGATGATCGGAGATTGTTGCGGGGAAGAAACGTCGTGGAAGGAGAATCATCGGCGTCGTAGAACACGACGTCGCTTCGTCGATCTCCGAGGGTTTGTCGTTCTTCTCATTCTTCGCGTACTTCGCGAAGGAGGGTGAAGAGGTTAGAGTTTCTATCAATCCTCTCAACAAGGCACCACAATCAAAATGTGTGTTGGTCTTATTTTATTCCATGCCAACAATTTGAAAAACAAGTTAAGAAACGAACCATTTATTTGATGAATTAATGGTAACGACTTAACTGCCCAATTAATAGGGGCGTTAAGAATTTTAGAAAACGCACCACTTGACTTTCATTAAAGAGGAGTTTTCGCGGGTGCATTATTTAGAGGAAAATAAATGGTGGGGATCATGCGGCCCCCACCTCACAAATATCCTACCATGTGGGTAGAATATTTTGGATTCCACCCTATCCGCTTCAACTTAGGTTA
Organism: Viscum album; assembly: GCA_963277665.1. NCBI lineage: Eukaryota > Viridiplantae > Streptophyta > Magnoliopsida > Santalales > Viscaceae > Viscum > Viscum album. The sequence continues at coordinate 1,143,754,263 of OY728121.1, read as the reverse complement.
AGTGGCTTTAAGTGTCTTAAAGTGAAATAAAATAAAGTTGTCGCACCACTTTATTTTATTTTCTTCACTTAACCCCCAAAATTTAAAAACCAGACCCGAGCAAACGCAACTCCGGAAAAGGCGTTTCTAAGAAAATACCGGCGCTGCGATTCCATTAGTGCCCTCAGAATTTGATTCCGAGCACATGTTCAAATGTTAGAAAAACCCGCTCGTTCGTTCACTGAACGTACCCGTGCCAAACTTCGGAAAATGATTACGGGCACACCAGGGCTCGGAATCAGGTGCCGTCAGAAACTGCGCTCTTGAAAATTTCAAAGAAAATTAAGAAAAAAAATTCCTTGAATTTTACGGGTCTATACATCACTCCCACCTCAGGGCTTTACGTCCCCGTAAAGATACATCATAAACTAGGGAAACAAAAGTGGGTACTGAGCATGCATCTGAGCCTCCCGCTCCCAAGTGCTCTCCTGGAGGTTCCCGTGCTTCCATCTGATGCACACAAGAGGAATCGACCGTCCCCGTAGGACTCGTTCCGGTCGATCCTCAATCACCACTGGGACCTCCGTAAATGTCACTCCATTATCAACGCCCAGCTCCCCAAGGTCAATGATATGTGTCAGGTCGTGCACGTATCTCCTCAGCTGAGATACGTGGAAGACGTCGTGCACCCTGTGCAACTAAGGTGGTTGAGCCAGGCGATAAGCCACCTCTCCAATCCTGCTGAGGACCTGGAATGGTCTGATGAAGCATGGAGAAAACTTGCTGCCTCGGCCAAATCTCCGTAACTCACGTCGAGGTGTGACCTGTAAGGAAACATGGTCACCATCCTCGAACTCTAGTATTCTCCACCTCCTTTCAGCACAAGACTTTTGCCAGCTCTGAGCTGTCCTCATCCTCTCTTGGATGACTTGGACCTTTCTGTTCCTACTTGAGCTACTGAGATTTCTTCTTTGCCGAGAAGAGAAATCCGGTCTCATCCCCTGGATGAACCACTTTTTTGCCTAATACAGTCAATCCTGTCATCGATGATACAATCCCATACCAAGGATGACGTCGTAAGTCTTCGACGCTACTACCATGAGATCGAACCGTTACTCTCGCCTCCAATGGTTGAGTCACACTATCGGCATCAGTGTGTGGTCACTGGGTCTCCTCCAGTAGGTATCGCAAAGTGAGGGTCAAGTCAACATTTTTTAAACTGGAACCTCTTAGTAACATCATAAAGAGAGGACAAGAAGGTAAACGCCAAAAGAAGGGTGTCTTTTATTATTGCAGCTCAAAGTACAGAGACACAAAACATCTATAGACAAACATCAACAACGCCATAAGTAGCATAAAAGAAAGTCTCCAGGCCTGGAGCTAGTCCCGCTTCTGTCCATCTACTCCTAGAGCTCCATGATCTTAGGTCTCAGCTGCCTGAAGCTGAGCTCTCCCATGTCCACCAGCTCCCTGCGGTTGGGGTGGACCTCCTGGTGGTGGTGGTGTTAACACCTCGAAGCGTCGTCCACCTCCAGCTGCACGTCCAGCTCCTCTGCCTCGCCCGCCTTCCCCCAGCGGACCGCCACGGTCGACCCTCTGCCTCTGCCTGGGTGGCCCCTCAACAAGATGCTGCTCCTCGGCAAGGCGGGTCGGGCAGTCACGAGCCATGTGACCAAACCCGCCACATGAGTAACACTGTCCGCTCATGGTAAGTCATTGTCCACCCCGGTTGCCTCGCACAAAAGATCCTGTGTCACACGGTCGACCACCTGTAGTTCTAGTCCTCTTGGACCCCTGTGTCATCTGTCTACTGCCCGCTGTAGAAGACTCTGCCGCATGCCGGCTAGTGGTGGGTCCTGCTGCTGGAGACAGCTCAGCAAGGAAACTCTCCACTAAGAGGGATCGCTCCAACACCACTGTCTGTGTCGGAATGCTGTGAAAAACAACTGAAGCTCTGATCTCTCTCCTGAGCCCCTGCTCGATGGTTCAGGCCCTAAAGAATGGGTCCTGTACCATGTCTGTGGAATAGCGCGAGAGATCGGTAAACCTCACCGCGTACTGGGCTACTGTCATGCTGCCCTGCCGCAGCTGTAGAAGCTCCTAGATGTGCACCGCGCGGAGGGTGGTTGGGACGAACTCCGAGCAGAAGAGGCTCTAAAGTACGTCCAGAGAAGAGATGCCTCATCGTAAACCTAGAGCATCATGCTCCACCGTCGGCCCATTGCCACATACAGTAGGCTCGCTGCGAGGATCACCATGAGGTATGCTGGTGTCCTCACTAACCTGAAAACTCATACAGCTACCTCCATCCAGTCCTCGTCTACCTGGGGGTCCGTCTCCCAACGGAACCTGGGCAGTCACTGGAACTGAAACTCATGCAGTGCACTAAGGTGACACGCATCATCAGCGGCTGGGGCTGGAAGCATCGGTGGCTCGGCGGGTAGAGGTACCGCCGATGCCTCTTTTGTCAAAGGGCCATGTACGGAGGCCTCGTCGCTCGGTGGGCTATCGTCACGCACAACCCTCGGAACCCTAGCTGACTGCCATCATGGGGCCATCCTGAAAAGAGATAGGTGCGCCACGGTCAAAATAGTATACCTGGTGAGCTGACACAAGTAATCACAAAGAAAACTTGAAACACACATACAATCAATGTTTTCGTGTATCAAGTCGGAAATCAGAAGTCAGGGTCCTGGGGTACGGATACGTCGGCCGCAGCACCAACACTAGACTCCCTAGACTAATAAACGCACTCGATAATCTCAACACTATAGCTTCACATAGAAAAAGATCAGAGTCCGGAGTTCTGCGGTAGAACAGAACTCTTCTGATACCAATTGTCACGACCCGTCCTTGGGGCTCGTGCCGTGACTACCCCAAGCCCGCCTTCTATAGGCCAGAGGCTAGCGACTAGCACCAAGGCTTAAATCCCAGTAAAAGGGAAGGAATTTCGTTTGTAAAGTAAACCGCAAACACCACAGAGCAAGCAGGCAGAAGTAAACACTAATTAAAAACTTGTACAACAGTAAGTGCGGAAAAGTATGTGGGCCAGTATACAAACCCAAACTGAAAGTAAAGTACAACTGGAAAGGGAAAACAAAAACTGAAAAGTAATGCCACAATGTCGAGCTGTCCACTGGAAATCCCACCTGAAGGGTGGGTAATGATATCATCCACTGCTCCTCGGGTCCAGCCGACCGCTCCGAGTACGTCCCGCCCAGTGGTCCACCTCCAGGTACCGTCCTGCTCCACAAGCCTCAACCACGATCAGCACTGTCTGTCGTCTGCAACCAACAAAACGTAGTATGGGCATAGCCCGTGAAGGGGTGAGTATAAGCTACTCAGTAGGGACCCCGAGACCCCCGAAGGTCTCCCAGAATCCACAAAGGATAATCCCCAAAGGTAAGATACAATCACGAAGTAACATCCGACACTGCTTAGGTATATGCCCATACATATAACTAAGTCATCAATTCTAAGTTCGGCTCCAACATCCAAGCCCAAGTACAACCCATTCCACACAAGAAAGCAAAACGTAAATCCACACAGGATAGCACAAGACAATTCACATAGGAAAGAAAAACAGGATTCAACTCACACATGATATACTTCTTCGTAAGACGATAGAGACGATCAGATGTAGCCACTGATTCATCTAAGCCGTCAGACCCACAAAGGATTGGTAGGTACTAACCCCCGCAATGACCCACATAGGATCGATAATGAAGTTGAAACCATAGAAATTGGGAAACTCCTTCTCCATCAAGTACAGTGGTTATGCTGCTACAACCAAGTGCTTCCCTCTAACCTTGGACTGCTGCAGTATTCCACCTATCGAGTACTGTGGGCCTGCTGCTACAACCAAGCGCTTCCCACCATGGGTCTGCCGCTACAACCAAGCGCTCCCCCTCATAGCCTCTAGAGGTACTCCTTCTGTTGAATACCAGAGGTCAGCCTCTACAACCAAGAACTCCTCCGTCGTTGGTCTGCCACTACAACCAAGCCCTCCCCCTCATAGCCTCCAGAGGTACTTCTTCTGTTGAGTACCGTGGGTATGCCGCTACAACCAAGCGCTCCTCCGCCATGGGTTTGCTTCTACAACCAAGCACTTCACACTGGGTTATCTGTAACACACCGAGTTGTTCGATCAGCAGTCGTCAAGTCTCAACCGGCTCTAGGGTTTCCGCCCACAGCATGCCTGTTCCGGGAGGGTCCACTCCACGAGCAAAGAGGTCGATGAATCAAATGACACAATGTCCGGAGTTTATGTATCCCAAAATTACCGTAGTGGTCACTACCGAACCCACGGAGGATTCCCGTACAGTCTTCATTGTCGTCGCAGACGCAGCCAGTTCTAGGGTTCCCGCACACAGCAAGCTCGTTCGGCAGGGTCCGCTCCACGAGCCGAGTGGCTGATACATCAACTGACACATAGTCCAGATTTGATATATACAAATGTTCCGTCTCATTAAGAGGAAATCAACAAGACAGACGGCGCGTCAATCGGACGCCCGGTCTGCGAGTTATTGGCTTTTTCGTTTCAGGGCCCCAGTTGGTTTCGTGAGCGAACCAACCCGACCGCACTCTGACGTCATCCAAAACTTGAGCAGAGTAAGCAAAAAGTTCTGTCTCACCGAGAGGAAATCAATGAGACAGACGACGCGTCAATCGGATGCCCGATCTGTGAGTTATTGGATTTTTTTGTTCCAGGGGCCCGGTTGGTTTCATGAGCGAACCAACCCGACCGCACTCCGACGACATCCAAACCATGAGCGGAGTAAGCCAAAAGTTCTGTCTCACTAAGAGGAATCCAACAAAGTCGACGACAAGTCAATCATATGTCCAAAACTCAAGATATAAGCGTTTCCGCTCTGAGGGCCCGGTTGGTTCCGTGCACGAACCAACCCGGCTGAACCCAAAGTACTCTGAAACCTTGATTGCGATATACCAAAACGACCGTCTCGATCCAATGATCGCATCGACGCTGACGGCGCATCGATCGGAGGCCCGTAGCTCATGATACAGGAAAAATACCGAAAAGGTCCGAAAAAGGGGGGTTTGGGCCCGGACCGACCCAGCCCAACCCCCCTGGGTCGGCCTGAACCGGGTCGACCCGACCCGGGTCCGACCCGGCCAGGCACGACCCGGCTGGCCGGTTGGCAAGCGGGTCGGCTCGGCTGTTACGGCCGAGCCACGGGCGGGGGGCGCGCTGCCACCGCGTGAGGAAGCCGCGGCCCCGCGTGGGGCCACCCTTGCTAGCGGACGCGGCAGCCGGCCGCATCCCGTGCTCCTATGCCAGTCCCGCATGGTCGTAGGAGGGCTGACCCGCCGCCGTGGCTTCAGCTGCGACGGTTCTCCATGGCGGCGCGCCGGGCGCCGCCGCCTTCCGCCGCCGGCGCCGCCGTGCCGGCAGTTTGCTCCGCGGACCACCGGACGTGTTCCGGTGGTTGGAAAATTACGCTATCTTCGCCAAAGGTCCTCCCGGGGTCCGTTCATCACCACGAGGACCCCGCGTCGCCCGTGTGGCCTGCTTTGTCGACATCTGCCATTTCGCACATCAAGAACAAAAGGGGCGGTGGGTTCGGACTTGTTCGTTAGTCTGCACCCACCGCGTTAGTGGTTTTAAAATTCTCACAACAATTAATTAATCAACTCTGCAGGTATAAATCACAATGATTTAAATAATACAAACCCCTACCTCTTCGTAGTCTTCGAACGAGAGTTATTCGCGGAATTGACCGTCACGGAAGAAGAGGATCGTCGCGTCGCGGAAGGGCGTCATGTTGTCGCGGAACACGACGTCGCGTCGACGATCTCTGCGGGTTAATGAAAACACACAGATTTAATTTCACGAATTAAATCCATGTTGAGGATAAAATCCACAAAGAATTCGAGAACCGTAATCCCCTACCTCAAGCAGTTGATGATCGGAGATTGTTGCGGGGACGAAACGTCGCAGAATGAGAATCGTTGGCGTCGCGGAACACGGCGTCGCGTCGTCGATCTCCGAGGGTTCGGTGTTCTTTGCGTTCTTCGCATTCTTCACGTTTTTTTCGCATTCTTCACGAAGGAGGATGAAGAGCTTAGAGTTTCTGTCAATCCTCTCAACAAGGCACCACAAGCAAAACGTGTGTTGGTTTTATTTTATTCCATGCCAACAATTTGAAAAACAAGTTAAGAAACGAACCATTAATTCGATGAATTAATGGTAACGACTTAACTGCCCAATTAATAGGGGCGTTATGAATTTTAGAAAACGCACTAGTTGACATTCATTAAAGAGGAGTTTTTACGGGTGCGTTACATAGAGGAAAAGAAATGGTGGGGCTCGTGCGGGCACCACCTCCCAAATATCCTACCAAGTGGGTAGGATATTTTGGATTCCACCATATCCGCTTCAACTTAGCTTAAGTGGCTTTAAGTCAAATAAAATAAAGTTGTCGCACCGCTTTATTTTATTTTCTTCACTTAACCCCCAAAAATTAAAAACCATAACTGAGAAAACGCAACTCCGGAAAAGGCGTTTCTAAGCAAATACCGGCGCTGCGATTCCATTGGTGCCCTCGAAATTCGATTCTGAGCACTCGTTCAAAACTTAGAAAAACCCGCTCGTTCGTTCACTGAACGTACTAATGCCAAACTTCGGAAAAGGATTCCGGGCACACCGGGCCTCCGAATCTGGTTCCGGGCACACCAGGCCTCGGAATCAGGTTCCGTCAGAAACAGCGCTCTTGGAAAATTCCAAAGAAAATTAAGAAAAAAATTGCCTTGAAATTTACATGACTTTACAATATATATATTTTAACTAAATAAATACTTTAATAAAATATAAATAATTGCATTATAATCCCATAACATAGAAACTAAAAAAGGGGTGTCTAAGACTTTGAAATTAATATCAATTGTTAAATAATAAACCCATGATGGTATCAATAACTCATTTATTATTCTCACATAATGAAAATACACTTCCCAAATTATCAAAATCCTTATATGTTTTATGATTCTTACTACCAAAATTTCATTGGTAAAAATATTTCTATAGTATAATTATTGAATCCCAATACATAAATTCTTCAGAACATTTTCTTAAATGATTGGTATAACATAGTTACATCAATGGTGTAGAGGTTTAACCATATTTTTGGGAATCACCTTGAAAATTTCCCAAGTTCCCCACATTTAATACGTCAAAATCCTTCAAAATTTGTTACTCAATGACCTCCATTTTCACAAAGAAAACATACTCACCTCTATTTGATATATTCTTCTAGGTGATTATTACCACCATCAGGAAACACAATAATATAAATCATTTTCCCTCTATCTTCACTTCTATATAAATATTCATTAAATTCCATCTTTATCGTATTTGATGTTTTAGGAATATCACTGAATATTATGTTGTTAATTATATATCATGATATATGATTATGAATAATCAAATTGTTATTCAGTATATTCATCATCTAATTTTTTTTCATTATCATAGAATTATCCATTAAATTCAGTTTTAAACATATTCCTTATATTTATATCCATATACCAAGGCCAAAAATCATAGTTAGAAATATTAATCATAGTGGTAGACACATAATAACGAAATATTATTTATAGGATATCTAAATTATAAAACATTATTTTCAATATACGAATCCTTAGTCTTATCCAATTCAATTCATCATCATCATCTATTCAAATACTTCATCATGGTTCATAAATATTTCATGAACTCCCAATCCATAACCCAGAGAGTTTCAAACCAGATGTGCCGAAATGCCCGTTTTCATGTGCAATGTAAAGAGCAAGTCCAGCTCAATGCACCCTTTCCGTAATTACTAACCCTAGGTAAAACTAATCTAGATCCATATCCACTTGTAATATCCTAATATGTATTTTATTTTTGGAAACTAATAAACTCTAATCTTCACCAAAATCCCATGATATTTTCCTACACGTATACATAGATTCTTCACAAGGGTTCTCACTAAAGTTTTCTGATCCAAGTTTCCAATGGCTAGATAAATATTTTCCCAGATACCAACTATATATACCCAATACTTTAACATATATTATACAATTATTTTTAAAATAAACATAAACTTATTTCTACCAAGTATTTCGAGGCCTAGTGTCCTTGGAATAATAGGTTCATAATACATCAGAGTGTGGAAAAAACAAAACATCTTTATTTTATTCCCCATAATGAGCTTCTAAATCCTTTCAAGATCCTAAAACTACATGGGATAACCTAGGGAATATGTATACAAAAGGGGTGATTAAAGAGTCCCTTTATGGAAATAAACATGACAAGGAAACATAACATGTGAGTCAAAGTTAAAAAATGATCTTATAAAATATAAGTAACATGTGTAACTATATTAGAGGGTAACATAATGGTCATGGTATTTTAGGAACATATAATCAAATGATGTGTGGTAGAAACAAATAAAATTACATAAACATGAGTCAAGGATAACTTCAGGAAGAATATCACATTGTGAAAAAAGTCCCATGAAGTATTAGGTTTACTCCCTAATACCATACATGATATTTCATGATACCAAAAAATACCCAATAAGTTAGGCCACTATCTGGGTTCAACCATTGTAAAATTTTCATTATTAACATGTCTAAAAAAATTAAATTTAAAAAAATTCATAAATTTATTAATTCCCCTTACAGAAAAAATGGGTTGGAAAATATTGTATCATATCATAATCAAAGGAAAATTCATAATAATGGAATTTTAGATATGAACATAGGGCATGTATTAACCAATAAATTTAGGGGATAATAATATAGGATAATATTTTAGTGACATATATGAATAATTTATAAGTAATAGAAAACATCAATGGGTACCTTTATTGATGAAACTGTCTATAAATTATTAAAATGAATATTTTTTGAGAAAAATATCCTTTTCACTTCAAAATCACTTACCTAAAATCTAAAAATTAATAAAATATTATATATAATAATTTATTTAAAAGGAAACATTTAAAATTATAATGTAATCTTCCAAGAGTTGAGTGGTCATTATGGAGGGTAATTACATACATGCCATATAAGTTGAAATAAGCATTGAATTTACACTATTGTGAAACAGTTGAAAATAAGTGTCTCATTTGAAAAATAAAAGGATGGCTCATTTCAAATAATTTTTAAAAAAATAAAACATTTATAAATTTTTTTTTCAGAAATATTTTTGTTCAAACTAAAAATATTATAAAAATTCCTAAACAATGCCATTGAATAAAAATAATTAGCATTTGAAGTGAGAAATGAAGTAATATTTTCCAAAAAAAACATTATCTCAATCATTTAATGTGCCAAAGAGAGTAATATTTTACATATAATTTAAAATTTCATAAACACCTAGAGGAGAAGAAAATGAAATTTTTATATTTTAAAATTATCACTAAATTATCTATAATAGAAATTCAAGAATATGAAATCATGATTAAAATGAGATTGAAGCATAAACAATTACCTCATTGGTAACATTGAATTAAAGATTCCTATGAATGAATTAAATGAATTGTAAATTAAAATATAATTAATTCTGAAGGTTTCAATATATAATATGTAAATGGGTTGTATATACACCATTTAAAAGTAATTAGGTTGGTCTAAAGAACATATATCTCAAAGAATAATGTTTTGAGATGAAAAAATTATCGTAGGACTAGACATTATCGTGTATTTATTTTATATATTGTTAAACAAAATTTTTTCAATTATTTATTTTATTAATAACCTATTACTTGTTTAATCCCTTATACTTAAAAAATTTTCTCTATTAATTTTAAAGAGATATTTAGTTACTTATTCAATTACGTTCTGATCAGATGTTTTGAGGATGATTGGTTCATAATTTCAAAACACCATCAATGTGTTGACCATGGTCAAATGGTTCATTATTGCATCTTCTATTAAATAATAATAATGGAATCATTATCATTTTTAAACATAAATTATAATTCTAAAAATAACCATGATATATGGTTATGATAAAATAATTACATTAAAACCATGGAGATAGTAGGTCATACGTACACAAGTGTATGATTTTAATTATTCAACAATCTTGATGGAGACAAAGTGTTATTTTTTATTTCTAGGATGATAAAAATATCATTAATATAATATTATCTTTTTAATTACACTTAAGCATCCCATACATTTAATGAAGTAATAAAAAACAAATCACATTGCTTCATGAGGTGGTAGAACACCAGACACATGAATGATGTTATCATACTTTAATGGATATTACGACAATAATTTATATGATATTGTAAGGAAATATAAATAAAAATCAAATTTTTAGTGATTTTAAACTATAATTAAATTTATTAAAATTCCATGGATAATTTTGGTTTATTGTTTCAATGAAATGAGACATAATCTTACATAATAAACCCATAAATTACAGGTTGACACATTTACACAATATCCATATTTTCCATAAAAGAAAAGTATTTAAAAAACATTAATATGTTTCATGAAAAATCATTACAACTTTAAACATGGATTCTTTGTTTCTCTTACCCACCCTTAAACCCTATGAAATATATTTTAATATGTTGGGTGATAAAAAAAGTAAATGAAATAAAAAGAAAAAACCATTATACTAGTAAAAAACATGAAAATTCAAGTAAAGATTAAATTTATCTACAAATATATTTCAGTGTAATTAGAAAATTTTGCATAAAAGTCACTCAAACTTTTTCCTCAAATAAATGAAATTAAAACACCCTATCTGGCACAAATAGATCATATAGTTATCTTGGGGAATTATCTTCTTATCATACTTACTTATGGAGTAACCCTCTATAATACACATGAAATAATCATCGCTACTATACTCAAAATATCCCTTTAGGTTATACATGGAGTAACTATTACAGTTACATTTGGAATAACCATTACATGTTCAACATAGAATGTAGAAAAACCCAAATCAATAGAGGGGTATAACAGACCCTCAAAACATTAGTTTATAATGGAAATTCCCATCATCAAAAATAATTCCCAAGAACCATAACATAATCATATATAATAAATTCATGCATCATAAGAACTTACCTTAAATAAAAATAAGTCATTTAAAATTTAAATTGGTCATATACAATTGGATAAAATTTATTTAAAAATAACCATGTAATATTGTAATGTAATATACAAAAAGAATATTTTTTACGATGGTGGGAATCACTATTACAAAACTGTACTTTAATAATGCTAGAAATGGCCTTTATAAGTACTATAAAATCACGTACTACTTGAGCGATGTTAAAAGCTATGGACTTTTATTAGTACTCAAATAGAACTAATAAAGAATACATTTATCAGCGCTAAAAAAGAACTGATAAATAAGACTTTTATCCACACTTTTAGAAGTTCTAATAAATGTCCTATTTATCAATTCTTTTTTAGCAATGATAAAGTTATCTTATATCAATGCTTTTATAGGCACTGAATAAGGAATTTTTATCATCCCTTTTGAATGAATTGATAAAGGGTGATACGATAGTGTGTTATTATAGAACAATATAATGCATCACTAGAAACACACCAAAAAACATAGTAGAAACGCACCAAAAGCATACTAGATATTAATAAAAACAACTCAAAATACATAAATTAATTAAAATTAAATTTACAACACAAATACGAAAAAAACAACATGTTATAAACATTTCAAAAATTAGTTTATAAAATTAAATAAATACAAATTTTTACATGAATTAAAAAAAATCATAACTATAGGACATTACACCTCAACAAAGAACACAACAACTAATCCAATGTGCTTATACTTATTTTAAAAAAACTCAGCCCAAAATTATTCCTCCACCAACATCTCCAAATGTAGATCCTTGGATAAGAGGACTCACTCCTTGATCTATAGGTTAAGACCCAAAATGAAATGAGATGGTTTTAATAGATCCCATAACACCACCTTCCGACAAAAGGAAACGAGGTCTTTGAAGTATTGAACATAATCCTCCACTATGTCTTGACCTTGTTGGACACTCCTGAGCTCTTCCCTTTACAACATCTTCACCTTCTAAGGTATAAACCATCAGAAAAAGAGGGAATTAAAATATTCCCACATAATCCCAACTTGCATCGTTGGTTGGGCATGCAACTACAATTCTTCTAAACCTAAACCCCCAAGAATACATAGAACACCATGAACTCTAACAATGTTGGGATTTCCAAGAACTCTAAAGAGATTCTCAACTTTTTCAAGCCACTTAACTTCATCTAACGAACTTATATTTCCAAAACAACAGAGGTGAACGAAAAATAGGGCATGAACCACAGGAAACATCAGGGGCCTTTCAGGGAGACATATTTGAAAAAACAAAAAAATCATAAAATCGGTCTCAGAATCAATCTAAAACAAAACTGAAAGGACCAACTTAGGGCAGAGAAATTTCTCACAAGGGGAAAAAAATTTAAACCATGGTTGAGGAGTTCATATAAAGACACTAGACCAAAAAAAATTATTTGAGTCATCAAGATCTATGAACATCCTATAAATTATTTTTTTAACACAATATTTATGGTTTTATTTCATCCTTTCTATGTTCTTTGTTCATAATTATGGTTTTTATTTTTTCAATAAAAATCAAAAATAATATTTATTGTTAATATAAAATTTACAATAAATTTTTATAAGAATGTAGATAGAGTTTTTTTGTGACCCTGTAACCAATTTTCTCAGTTTGATTAGTAAAAATTTACTAAATTCTATGATTTCAATCTTAAAGTACATTAATAAACCCACTGAGAAATATGAGAATGTTGCAATGGAAACTAGCTGAAATGAAAGCTTATTATTCAATGAAATACCTTTATAATTATATCTCATAATAAATGTTTCATACTTTTGTTTTTATCCCATATTATTGATTTATCATTATTTTACTCTCTGATATGAACTCTTTAATAGTCAATGAAGGTTATGGATTTAATCAGATAGTTCAATTTCAAAAAAATGGTTGAGAATTCATCTTCCATAACATTAAATTAAAAAATCTCAAATTAGTCAATTAATGTCATATATCTTATAACAAACCCAATATATCATAACAAGCCAGGAAAATATGTTTCCACTATTTACATGAAAAAGTCAATTTATGTTGATTATAATATAAATCTTTAATAAAATCCTATATATTATTAAATACACACTTATATAGTTATAAATAACCAATGACACATACAATAAGAAGAATTATTATTTCAGGGTTATTCCTTATAACCTCCTTGAAGATTACAAGGTTTAGAATTCATGAGAATAATTGTCTTATACCTATAAGCTTCCAACACCTAACAGTTAAACATCATTTTTGTCTGATCATAAATAGGAAATCTAGATAACTGGATATATGTCTATGAATATTTCCATTACATTTAATGGATCAAATTATATTTGTCAAATCATATAATGTTTCGATGTGAAAAATATTCTAAAGACATTATAACATTAAGGTTCCAAGAAGAATACTCATAATATTATAATATATTTATAAATATTCATGTGATCAAATGTAAAATGTTACTTGTTTATTGGGAAATAAGTACTACCCATCCAATAAATATTCTTCAGATGAGGCCATAATAAAATATACTTATATGGGTTTTAAATAAGTAAGTAATGTGTTTGAAAGGACTTTGGATCCATCAATGAAAATGGATTATGTAACTCCCTAACCCTAGTTACCTAGAGTCGGTGCATTATTACATAACATTGGCATGATAACAAAAGATAAAGTTTCGAAATACCAATTAGTTTAGTAGCATTGGAAGTACAAGATACATTCATAAGGTTTACACTACATCATAAAATGAAAAACCACAACAACATTGATTCCATAGACCACACTCATGTCCCCTCAGACTATCCTTGCAGGTCACTCATAAAATAATTCTTCACATCCTGGAAAAAATAAAACATATAAAGGGGTGAGCTTAGATACTCATTAACGATGAAGATATAGCGGAAACTTCCATAAATAAGCATAAACATTTAAGGAAATGTATAAGACTAAAACAAAAGCCTTTTAAAATTGAACATCGGTATAATATGGAAAAGATAAAATCAAATAATTCCATTTACTTACTCACATGGATATTCTACTAGTCAAAAAATCACATGCAATATTAATTTCCACTTTCATAATGAAGGAATGCATAATTCCAAACTATCATAACCACATATTCAAGGCCTTGTGCCAAGACAACAAATAATATTTTTTCAAAGCCTTCTGCTAAGACACCAGTTTGTCTCATGAGACCTACCGATGCATTGAGGAGCTATAGCGGGCTCCACCCGTCACTTACTAAGTCCAATGAATTCCTCATATTAAATGTTTTAATCAGAACATAAACATTTATATTAAAACGGGCATAAAAATATTAATGCATTATATATAAGCCATGAATGGTATGAAATAAAACATTCACAGTCAAACATATCACAAAACCTTTAATATAATATGGAAGTTTTGTATCATAATAAATCAACTTCAACCAAACTAAAAATCCATTAAAGTATGTTGAAATAGATGAAATCAAAAACTTTTTAGAGAAATAACTCTTTTTATTTTGAAATCATTTAAAAGTCACGTAATTATAAAATAAAACATATAAATTTGAAAATATTCTTATAAGATTGTAAGCGAATCTTCGACGATGTTATAACAGCGGAAAATAGCCGCACCCACCGTATAAGTTAAAAAAACATTCTTACCTTAAATTTGACGAAATGGTCAAAAAGTACCTTATTTGGAAAATGAAGGAAATATTCCTTTATAAACATATTATAAAAGTAAAAAAAGGGTATACATGACTTTAATCTATAGTCTATAAAATAGTAAGAATGTTTTGAAATACATTTCTTAAGAAACATGGATGTAGATGATAAAGAGGTCCTAGTAGATAATTACTTATAAACTGTAAGGGTTGGTGTCCTAAGAACCAATTGTTTTGTAATTTGATTAGATGAATGTACACATATTATATATTGTTGATAGTTCTACATGACTATAATATAATAATGTCCTATAATATTTGTTGCATTGATAAGGTTATGGAAGATCCCCGCTATGATGAATCCTTGAAATACTGTAATAATATTCTGAAATAATGTTCTATGGTTGGATGAAATACTATGATTGGACACATAGTCTACAATCTGTCATGTGCGAGTACCATTAATAAGACAAGGCTCTCTCTCATGTAGTTCACACTTGGTAATCTACAAGATGGGAGATTATGACAACATACCCTCAAGTATTAATTCCACATGTTTTGGTGTCATCAGACATTAATATCTATGAGCATGTGTAATGGTAATTAGACTATAATATTATCATTAACTCATTTCATGACTGGAACACTTATATTTGTTGATGAAAACGGGCACAAAGATAGTTGTCGGGAAGTAGGGTATGTTGGGTGCTTCAAGAATGACATTTTGTTAATGGATAAGTCAAGGAAGGATTTGTCCCTTCCATATTTATGGAAGTAGATATCTCGGGACCTTTTATTGAAATAGAACTGTCGAACAAATTCCTTTTCAATGGTGACACGATGAGTTTATTTCTGTAAGTAAAAGAATGACAGATCAAGCATATAGGATTATGACACTGCCATGATACCTGCTTGATGAGATATTGATATAAAGGGATTAAATTACACAAAAAGCATTCGTATGAGGTGACACGTCAATGTGGCATCAAATTTGTTCTCTTGGGTGCCTTGACCCATCGCTAGACAGTAATCCTAGTCTTTAGGCAAGCCCGCATAATTCTAACATGAAAGAGGCTTAGAGGGTCACACACTAAGTGTATACAAGTATCTCCAGTAGAATAAATATTATTCCCATACATGGTTTAATAATTATTCTAGGAAGCCTAAATCTATTTAATGATGGTGGAAGAATAAAATTAAAACAATATATACACGCCGTGTATTAATAATTAAACGTCGTGTAGTTTTCATGGAAAACAAGTACACGCCAGGTATTAATGATTACACGCCATGTAGTGTTCATTTTGGAAAGGAAATAAAAAAATCAAGTACAACCCGTGTATTAAGGATTACATGCTGTGTAGTTTTATGGAAAACAAGTACATGCCATGTATTAATGATTACACGCCGTTTAGTTTTCCAGTAAAGATTTTGAGGATATAATATTGTTTTATTAAATGATATTTATTATAATCAGCACAGGCTCATGTCATGGAATTAATTATTCGACATGGGGGTTTTCAATAAGAGTTAATGAAATAAATAAAATGCATAACATGTATATTTATTATCATAACTCTATAACGTCAAACCCGATTATAAATATCCTCACAACTGCAACACTTTTCTGAAGAATCGTTGTGCACAACAATTCTGAAGAATTCACTCAAGACCAAAATAACTCCATCCTCTAATAATTTTCTCAAGACTAAGAGAGAACCACCTCCATCGGATCTAGGCAATCTAAGGCAGACAATGCGAGTAGAGGATTCTCCATGCTATCACCAGGAGACTCCTTTGGCGACGTCCAGAGATACGTGGGGCACATATTGATCACCGCTAGAGGAAGTCTACACTTGTATTCTACGACGAAATGATGAATCAAAATGGAATGTGATTAGAAAGATCAACAAAAGAAGAAAGCCATAAAAGTTACTTCTTTTCAATTAATTAAATTAATTATAATGAACCTGTGATGATCCTTCCTTTATGGTTCTGTGATTTTTCTTCTTTGTCTATTTCTTTGATTCGATCCGTGGAGACTGGCGTTTATCGTCATATTGATTCTGGATTGATCATTGCAAATGAAAAAAGCCAAGTGGGAACATCCAACCATGTGCTTCCACTGCACCCAGAACCTTCAATTAGTTTCAGAGGGAGGTCACAGTATTGATTATTGTTATTTAATTTTTGTTGATAATTTATGCATTTATATTGGATTCAATTCAAGATAAATCATTCTATATAACTGAATGAATGAGATTTGTTCTTCCTCATTCGTTTCTCGATTCAAATCACAAAAATTGCCTTTTAATTTTAATTTAGATTAAATTAAAAATGAGGATCTCATCTGGAGGATCCGCTCTTTCTGTCCGTACAACACAAGAATACATGGCGTGTAGTGAAAACTACACGCTGTGTACTTGGGTTCAACGAACTGGTACTGGTCCGACAAACCATGTTGTGTGAATTGAGTATACCCAAGTATTTATTACATGGTGTTGATCAGAAATGAACAACACGTGGGAACTGGAATACACGGTGTGTATGTTGAATCAACACGCCGTGTAGTTCGATCTGGCCCAAGTGAAATCGTGTACAAGGAGAACCCGTGTTACGCGTACATGGGATTACTAGGCCGGTAATCGTGTAACACGGAAGTACAAGCCATGTTAGATTAATCTACACACCACATACTCCAAAATTTCCAAAGTACAAAAAAAACATGCCAAACCCCTCGGCATCTACACTGGATAAAGGGAGAAAAATACACACCGTGTAATATAGCCTACAGGTCGTGTTTTTTCTAGAAATGGAATTTCACCTGGTTTCCTCCAAAATTACAATGACCTATACAGGGAATATGGATGAGTAGAATCTCAAGGAAATTTAGAATGGAATTTATGATAAATAATTGATTAATTATAAGATAATAATTAATTGAATTCAAGCATGAGTTATCTTGAATAATTGAACGATTAGAAGAATTTTATTTCTAAATTTTCATAAATGTCATTGCATTCTATGGATGATCATGAGTTAGACCAAAGGCCATTTTTATGTGTGTATGGTTTCATTTAAATTTGTTTAATTTAAATTCATTGGCCTATGATCCTTCTTCCAAAAAAATGTTGGGTCTGCATGCCCATGGTTTCTTTAATGTAAACGCCATGTAATGGAGGATCTCATAAGATAGTGAAGATTGTTCAAAAGTCAAAAGATGAGGCAAAACAAACCCATGAAGATACAAATGTGGATAAGTGGGAGATGTAAAACACAAACCATCATTTCAAGGTGTTTTTCCCTAGGTCAGGGTTAGCTAATCAAAACCACTAGATAAGCTAACCAATAGAAGCTCATGATCATTCCATATTATTTTATTTCTATCTGATTGCATGGTTTATATATTATGTATCTGTTGTCGCAATCACATAATTAATGAAATAAACAAGCATGCAAAGATGGAATAAAATAAAAACTGAACTATGTGTAAACATTATCAGAACATGGTTAATCACTTAAGAAAGCATCACTTAATATTAATAAGAATGTGATAATGAAAAACTAAGGATAAAGAATAAAATCCCTAAAATATCATATTAGGTCAGACCAATCCTTCCGTTACTTGATTAAGGGAAAGACTCAATAAAACTATGTTTTTGACCAATCCTTGTTGGGAAACTTACTTTTATAAAGGAATATCTTATGAAAGTTTAGAGTTGACTTAAAATTTTTACATTAAGAGGGGTAGTCCTTTCTAGACTTGTTGTAAAATGGAGGCAAGTGTTGAGGAAATCCAAGTAAGGATTTCCAGATTGTGGAGTCCACTCAACAGATCAAGGAACTGTAAGTTCACAGTTGGCAAAGACCTTCCACACTAAATACCTTCTAATAGCTTGACCAACCCTAATTAAGGCTATGTGAAGGGGAATATGGATCCCTGCCAGTAGAATGTCATGGAAACTGGACAGTCCATGTTCAATGGTGAGCTCCGTTAGGACTTGATAAAATAGTGGGAGAATTAATAAATTCATTTATTATTTTTCAAAAAATTTAATCAAAAGGTACTAATAAATATTCTCTTTTAATTTGTAGAATCAATATGAAAAACTCATCAACCACATTTTCTCTGAGATAAATTCAAGATAAAGATAACATCCTCACCGGAAGTAACATTCAGGAATGGTTTAAGCACTGCCTGTTTATCCAACGCGATGAAAAAAAGTTTTATTTGCTATATTTCACACGTCCTGGTTCGACCACCCAAGGGGAGATTGATGAAGATTTCCTAATCTATGATAAACATTTTAACGATGCACTCAATGTTAAATGTTTGATGCTATCATCAATGTCTAGTCATCTCATGAAGTCTCATGAAGACATGGATACCTATAGAATTCTCGAGAAACTCTGTGGTCTATACTAGGAGAGATCAAGACAGGAAAGGTTTGACATCTCCAAGGCTCAATTCCAGAGAAAGCTTGGGGAGGGGGCCCCAGCTAGGCCTAATGTAGTCAAGATCATTGGCTACATTAGGCACTTGGAGGTTCTAGGGTTTAAACTCCTTGAAGAACTGGGTACTGATCTCATTCTTGCATCACTCCCCCAGATCTTCTATAAGTTTGTTGTAAATTTCAATATGAACAACATTGAGAAGTCTCTATCTGATCTCCTTATCCTCATTCTCCAACTAGATAATGATATGAATCGTGAAAGTCCTTCTGTCCTTATGGTCAATAAAAAGAAAGATAAGGAAAATATATTTAATCCCAAAGCTTCTTCAAGGCTTTCCATGAAAAGAACGATCAAAGGGGAGGCAAGAGAATAAGAGGTTGTTTGTTTCGTATGTGGCAGGTAGGGCCACTAGAAGAAAAACTACACCCAGCCTAGGAAGCAAGGGGAAGCATCAGGTGCATTTTTTATCGAATGAAATCTATCTGTTTCTACTAATTGGCTATTAGATACTGGTTGTGGTGCTCACATCTGTATCCAAATACAGGAACCAAGTTGATTCAAAAAGTTTGACCGAGGTGAGGTGGATCTATGAGCAGCCAATGGATCCAAACTCACTATTGTAGCTTTCAGAGACTACCACCTCACATTTTCTACTAGGATGGTCTTGGTATCTAATGGATGTTATTATGTACCCTCTATAACCAAAAAACTTATTTCATTATCCAGATTAGATATTGATGGATTCATCTTCATTTTTGGAAATGAATGTTTCTACTTTGATAAAGATAGCATTTGTTTTGGTAGGGCACATCTATATAATAAACTTTATGGGTTAGACTACACAAACCAAGTAATGGAAATCGATGTCAATGTTAATTCACATGACTCATACCACACCCAACATTGGAATCACTGTCTATGTCATGTCAATGAGAAACTTTTGAAAAAATTACATCAAGATGGGTATTTAGATTCTTTCAAACATAAACCACTTGGTGTATGTCATGCATGTCTACAAGGAAAAATGACCAAATCCTCATTTAGTGGGAAAGGTGAAAGGGCTAAAGAGATTATAGAATTAGTTCACACATATGTGTGTGGACCACTTCCATTTGAAGAAAGAGGTGGGTTCTTGTACTTCATAAATTTTACTGATGATTTTAGTAGATATGGATATATTTACTTAATGAGGTATAAGTCAGATTCTTTTGATCAGTTCAAATAATACAAGAATGAAGTTGAGAACCAGCTTGGTAAGAAGATTAAGAAACTCCGCTCAGAAAGTGAAGGAGAATATCTTAATTAGGACTTCATTGATTTCTTATGGGAGGTTGGGATTCTATCTCAACTCACTTCTCCTTACACACCTCTGTGTAATGGAGTAAGTGAATGGGGGAACCGTACCCTGTTGGACATGGTGAGATAAATGATGAGTCATGCAAGTCTTCCATTATCCTTTTAGGGATATTCATTATAAACAGAAGAACACATACTAAACCAATTACCAACTAAATAGATAAATGGTATTCTATACGAATTATAGAGTGGATGAAAAGACATGTTAACAAATTTACATGTGTAGGGTAGCGAAGAATTTGTTAAGGCCTCTTCATGTAACAAGCTTGCACCCTGATGAACAAAGTGTATCTTTATAGGATATCCCAAGGAAACAAGGGGATTTCACTAATAGAAATATGATCTATACCAACAGTTTTGGGAAACCCGTTGGTATAATTCACTAATTTGGACCTATAGCCAAAACTGTTGGTATTGGTCACTTATATGGACCTATACCAACGATTTTTGAGAAACCATTTGTATAAGGGGGACCTATACCAAATGATTGGCCAAACTGTTGGTATATGATCACTAATTTGGACCTATACCAATAGATTGGCCAAAACCATTTGTATATGTCCCAAAATCAATGAACCTATACCAACTGTTCTCAAAACTGTTGGTATAGGTCTATACCAATAGTTTTGAGAACCGTTGGTATAGGAATATGTATTTTTAATGGAATATTCTTACAATGGAAATTAAATAAATAAAAATTTAAAATAATTATGATAATACATATATATATATATATTTATGAAGTTATGTTAAAAATGTATGTTAGGTTAGTGGTTAGGTCATTCAATTACAAACGGGTGGTGTTGGGATCAAATCCAACTAGATGATTATTTTTTGAATTACATATACCAACGGTTTATGGAATCGTTGGTATAGATTTTCATATTACATATACCAACAGTTTTCAAAACAGTTGTTATAGTTCTATACAAATGGTTTTCCCAAAACCATTGGTATAGACCTATCCTGATGGATTACTTGGAAACGGTTCTCCAAACTGTTGGTATAGCCTATACCAACGGTTTAGAGGCCTATACCAACGGTTCCAAACAATTGGAATAGGGTATTTTTCCAGTAGTTTATTACCTATAAAACCCCTCAAATAAAAAGGTAAAAGTGGCAAGACATGCCATATTCCTTGAGAGGGAGAACATCTCTAAAAGAGATAGTGGGAGTGAGATAGACTTCGATGAAGTCGAGGCTCAAGATACACAAGAGTTAGTACAAGAAAAGTTTCCACAAAGACCTATGGAAGAACAATCTATTCCAGAGACACAAGAATTGCGTACAAGCATGAGAGAGGTGAGATAACCAGAACGATATGATTTTCATGTCACCGAGGACGATGACTCATTATTGGTTGACAATGATGATCCTCTTACCTACAAGGATGTAGTTGAAGGCACATATGCTGCCATGTGGAAAGAATCCATGAATTCTAAAATGGATTTCATGTACCAAAACAAAGTCAGGATTTTGGTAGATCCTCCAGTTGATGTAAAGCATGTTGCTAATAAATGGGTATTTAAGAAGAAACTGGACATGGAGGGGCAAGTCAGCACCTATAGAGCATCACTGGTTGAAAAAGGTTTTAGTCAGCATCAAGGAATTGACTACGATGAAACCTTTTCACCAGTTTCATTGTTGAAATCAATCAGAATCCTATTGGAAATTTCTGCTTACCATGAATATGAAATTTGGCAATTGGAAGTCAAAATATCATTTCCAAACGGGAAGCTCCATGAAGATGTCTACATGACACAACCTGAAGGTTTTGTGACTCCAAAGGATGCCAACAAGGCATGCAATTTGTAGAAATCCATTTATGGATTAAACAAACCATCAAGGTCATGGAACATTCATTTTGATGAAGCCGTAATGGAATTTGGCTTTGTTAAGAATGAATGTGAGCCTTGTGTCTATAAATGTTTTAGTGGAAGTGCATTAGTTTTTTTAATAGTATATGTTGATGACATATTACTAATTGGAAACGAAGTACCTGTCTTAAAAATAGTTAACACATGGTAGGATAAATACTTCTCTATGAAAGACTTGGGTGAGGCATCATATATTCTTGGGATCAAGATCCATCGTGATAGATCCAAGAGAATGCCGGGATTATGTCAAAGTACATACATTGACAAAATACTGATGAGATTCAGTATGGAATAGTCCAAGAGGGGATTTTTTCTAGTGTCACATGGCATTCATCTTTCCTAGAAAATGTGCACTCAACCACATGAGGAAAGAAAGAAAACATAAAGGATCCCTTACGCATCTGTGATTAGGTCAGTCATTTTTGATATACTATGTGAAAGGCTATATGTGGCTTACGCATTGAGTGCGGTAGGCAGATATCAAGCTGATCCACGAGCCTGCCATGGGATGGAAGTCAAGACTATCCTTAGGTGTCTGAGGTGTACTAGGGATATGTTCCTAGTTTAAGGAGGAGATAAGGAACTAGTAATCAGAGGAAATGTAGATGCTAGATTCCAGACTGATCAAGATGACATGAAGTCGCAGAATAGATACATATTCAGTTTGAATGGAGGTGAAATGAGCTGGAAGATCTCAAAACAAGGTGTGGTTGCACATTCTATAGTAGAGTCCGAGTATATCACAGCTTCTGAGGTAGATAAAGAGGAAGTACGGATGCAAAGCTTCATCCAAGAGTTGGATTTAGTACCTAGCTGTAAAGATCCCATCACACTCTATTGTGAAAATAATATAGGGGTGGCACTTGAAAAATAGACAAGGTCACATTAGCGAACAAAGCACATACTTCAGAAGTATCATCTATTGAGGGATTTTTCTTAGAGAGGTGAAGTTTCAGTGAGCAGTATTTCCAAGGAAGACAACATGGAAGACCGCTTGACTAAAGCCTTGACTCAGCAGAAACATGATCATCATGTGAGGTGTAGCAGACTAAAAGTTGTAGGTAGATGGCTCTAGTCCAAGTGGGAGTTTGTTAGGGTTGGTGTCCTGAGAAAAAAATGATTTGTAATTTTATTACATGAATGTACACTTATTATATATTGTTCATTGTTCTGCATGACTATAATATAATAATGTCTTGGAATATTTGTTGCATTGATAAAGTCATGGAATATACCTGCTATGATGATAATATTGAAATGATATGACAATATTATTAATTAATCTTCTATAGTTGGATGACATATAATGATACAATACATAGTATACAGACAGTCATGTGCGAGTACTCATATGAAGATGAGGCTCTCTCTCATGGAGTTCTCACATGGTAATCTCCAAGATGGGAGATTATGAGAACAGACCCTCAAGTAGTAATTTCACATGTTTTCGTGTCATAAAACATTACTTCCTATGAGCGTGTGTAATGTTCCTTAGACTGGATGATTATCATTAACTCATCTCATGACTCGCACACTTAGATTTGCTGACAAAAACTATCACGAAGATAGTTGGCGGGAAGTAGGGTACATTGGGTGCGTCACGAATGACATGTTGTTAATGGATAAGTTGAGGAAGGATTTGTACCTTCCATATTTATGGAAGTAGATATATTGGGACCTCTGACTGAAATAGAACATTAGAACAAATTCCATGGCCATGGTGACATGACACGTTTATTTCTGGAAGTCAAAGAATGACAGATCAAGCATATAGGGTTATGACACTTCCATGAAACATGCTTGATGATATATTGAGACAAAGGGATTAAATTACATAGTAATCATTCGTATGAGGTGAAAAGTCAATACGTAGTCAACTTCTTTCTCTTGGGTTCCTTTACCCATTGCTAGATAGTAATCTTGGACTTTAGGAAAGCCCGCCCAATGCCAACGAGAAAGTGGTCTAAAGGGTCACACACTAAGTGTATCCTAGAATCTCAAGTAGAATAAATATTATTCCGATATGTGCTTTTATAATTATTCAAGGAACCCTAAATCGTTTTAATGATGGGGGAATAATAAAATGAAAACAAGATATACACGTCGTGTATTAATAGTTACATGTTGTGTAGTTTTCTTGGAAAACAAGTACATGCCATGTATTCATGGTTACACGCCATGTAGTTTTTATTTTGGAAAGGAAATAATAATAACAAGTACACATTGAGTATTAATGATTACACACCATGTAGTTTTATGGAAAACAAGTACACACTGTGTATTAATGATTACTTGCCGTGTAGTATTCTAGTTGGGATTTTGAGGATATAATATTGTTTTATTAAATGATATTTATTATAATCAGCGTGGGCGCATGTCATTGAATTAATTAATCTACATGGGGGTTTTCAATAAGAGTTAATGAAATAAATAAAATGAGTAATGCGTATATTTATTGTCATTAATCTATAACCTCAAACCCGATAATAAATATCCTCACAACCACAACACTTTTCCAAAGAATCGTTGTGCACAACATTTCTGGAGAATTCTCTCAAGACCGAAAGAACTCCATCATCCAATAATGCTCTCAAGACTGATAGAGATCCACCTTCATTAGATCAAGGTGATCTAAGGCGGACAACGGAAGCAATGGAATCTCCACTCTAAAACCCAATGACTCCTTTGGGGACGTCTAGAGATATGTGGTGCACATGTTGATCACTACTAGATGAAGTCTACACATGGCTTCTCTGACGCAAATATGAATCACATAGGAACATGATTAGAAAGATCAATGAAGAAAGAACGCCATAAAATGTACTTCTTGTCAATTAATTAAATTAATTATAATCAACCTGTGATGATCCTTCCTTTATGGTTCTGGGACTAATCTTCTTCTTTGTCTATTTCTATGATTCGATCTATGGAGACTGGAGTTTATCATTGTATTGATTCCAGATTAATCATTGGAAATGACAAAAAGCCAAGTGGGCACGTCCACCCACGTGCTTCCACTGCTCCCATAACCTTCATAAACAACCTCAAATAATGAATAGATTGTAGAATTAACCCCTACCTTGTACTTTTTCTTGGTAGAGGGTAGGTTAAACTCCTGTATAATGGTGAAATAATTGTTATTAAATTATACAAGAATAATGTACATTAATATTATATCATATATGATATTTTTACTTTT
Source organism: Viscum album (assembly GCA_963277665.1). Taxonomy (NCBI): domain Eukaryota; kingdom Viridiplantae; phylum Streptophyta; class Magnoliopsida; order Santalales; family Viscaceae; genus Viscum; species Viscum album. Next base: position 1,143,728,622 of record OY728121.1, on the reverse strand, counting down.
CTTTGTTTATAATATCATAGTATTATCATTGTTTCTGGTGTTAACAGATTTGTTTTCCTTTATATGATTTGTTATGTATGTAATGTTTGTTATGGATATGATGTATATTATTCATATTCATAATGATATTATGTCTTTAAACATTATTTTTAATCATCAAATGAAAATTAGTCTTGAATGGATATGATGGGGAATGAATCTCATCACGTGCGTGGAGATGGTAATCCGTACGTACGCACGAGTGACAATATCATTATTTTGATATGAAAATAATATATAAGTGGATGGTATATCATATTTACAGAATAATGATCATGTTATATTTATTAATTACACAATTACCCATCATTATTATACCCATTCAAATAATAATTTTTTGAATAACAATTACACTATGATGTGGAGACGGTAAGTTGTACGTACGCACATATAGCGACATGTCATTCAAAGGATGGATAGAATAATGAATTTAGATATATCATATTTATAATAACATCACATTATGTAGAAGATACTGGAGTTATTATTTTATAATGGAAACACAAAGAAAAAGGAAGGGGAAGAAGAACGGAACTTGAAAGATGTGACTAAATATTTACCTCTTCTTCGGGTTCTTCATTTTGATTTGATCAAAATGGCTCATTAGGTTGGATTTATAACTAAATTAAGGCCTCTATGATTAAGGGAGGATTGTTGAGATGGTATTTGGGTAGAGGATGGCCAATCCAAATGGCTTTTAAGGTGTGAATTAGAGAGAAGGGGGAGTTCCCGTTTATAAGAGGGGTGAGGGGCACCTCTGGAAAAGGTAGAAATATGATTCTATAATAAAATCATTTTCGGATTCTAATGGCTTCAAAATAGATTATTTTAAGGATAAGGTGGGTATGGGTCAAACCCCACTCAATAAATAGGTTTTAGATAGTTTTGGGTCACTATATTAACTTTATATTTTAGATTTAACTCTTAGTTAAATAGTTTGACATTAACCATGTCTCTGTGTATTTTTATATTATATGGTTAATAAACTTACTACATACTTATAAGAGAACCTAAAGTGGTTCATTAATGATATATTTATCATTATATAAGTCCTTTGGATGAGCCTTATATTTTTAGGAATATAATATCAATTAATAATATAATATTTTTTTTAAAAAAAGTCTTTTATGTCAATTTTGACAGTAGTTGGTATTTTGTTTGATCTAAATTCATAAAAGCATTATTACTTAGAAAAAAATTCATCCATCCAACACTAATATTCCCTATTAACCTATAAAATTAGTGAATTTATAAAAAGTCTCAAATTACATTTATTTAGATATTTATAATATCAATTATTTTAATATATCCTTAAATAGGTAATTACTGCATCATCATTGTGTCAAAAATAAATTAAATTATTTAATATCTAAAAAATATAAATAAAATACCATTATCTAGGAAATATTTTTAGCTTTATAATGAAAATTTATAGTTGAATTTATCTTATGTATAACCCTATATTAAATTTTTTTTAGTTATTAATCATTGATTTTAACTCTTTTAACACTTCTTTAAATAAAATAATAATAAGTTTCCTAATCTAATCCAAGTTGATGAAATTGGTTCATATTTTATTCCTAAGGTTATTTTGGGTCAAATTATACTTATCCGATATAATTACGACACGTGTTAGGGTAATAATAATATCATTTTTACCCTAAATTACCTTATTTACTTTTAACAGTGGTAAAAAAAAGTAAAAAGTTACTATTCACCGACAATTATTTTCATCTTATTGAACCACATTTTACATACTGATATCAATAGTGTGTCACAGATTTTTGAAATTCAACTCACAGAAGTGGTAAAATTAATTTTAATGTAAATTTACAAACTTTCCTTGGAGGTGGGTAAAAGATGGTGAAATGTTCAATAAAATTTTTATATATCTAAAATCATTATAAACTTACTCTAATGAACTAAATTTAACTTATATAGGTATTATGTATCTATTTTGGCATAAAATAAATTTAAATAAAATAAATTATTATTTAAATAAAAATTCGGTTTTAAACTATAACATAGTGTTTTCACTATTCATCACAAAATGAAAGTTTTCAGAAAAATACCAAATGTTAACCCTAAACTAATTTTGATATTCCGAATCCAAAAATGAAGTCCATTTTGAAAGATAAAATTTATAAAATTTCAAAAAGTGGGTATTACTATTCATAACGTCTAGTTTAATTGGTTGTAGTGTGTTAGAACTCGATGTTGCGTACAACACACACTATTGTATTATTCAAAGAGAAGTGTACTGTGGAAGCTTGGGGTGTTACATTCTCCCCTCCTTCAAATAATTTCATCCATGAAATTTATAGTGTATTAATGACTAAAAAGACTCGGGTAGTTCTTCATCGTAAGTTCCTCAGGTTCCCACGTTGCCTCTTCCATCTTATTGTTTCTCCATAGAACTTTTACCGGACGAGTCATCCGGTTTCTCAGCACTAGTTCTCTTGTATCAATAACCTTGATAGGCTCTTCGCAATAAGATAGATCGGGTTCCAGTTTTTATTCTTCGTAGGTGAGTACAGGCGTTGGTCAGGTATGTATTTCCTAAACAGTGATACGTGGAACACATCATGGACATTGGTGAGACTTTGTGGCATTGTCAACCAGTAAGCTATAGCCCCAATTCGTTCTAGAATTTCGAAAGTTTTTATGTACCTGGGACTCAATTTTTCCTTCTTACAAAAACATATAATACCCTTCCATGGAGATACCTTTAAGAAAACATGATCTCCTGCCTAAAATTCCAAATCCTTCCTTTAGTTATTGGTATAGATGTTCTGCCTACTTTGAGCTGGTATGATGTGGTTTTGGATTACCTTCACCTTTTCCATCATTTCCTCCACAAGTTTTGGGCCTACGAGTTTTCATTCACCAACATCATCCCAATAGGTTGGTGTGGGACATCTCTTTCTGTATAACGCTTCATATGGCACCATCTGATTAATTTAATGGAAGTTATTGTTATATGAAAATTCTACTAGAGGTAAATACTGATCCCACATACCTTGAAAGTCAAGTGAGCATGATCTTAACATGTATTCTATGGTTTGAATAGTCCTTTTTGATTGTCTATCAGTTTGAAGGTCTTATACAGTGCTCAAATAATGTTCAGTATCAAGGGCTTTCTGAAGAATTTTCCAGAATCTTGACGTATAATGTGGACCACGATCAGAAACAATTGACAGTGGTACTCCATGAAGTCTAGAAATTTCATTAATATATAGTTTTGCTAAATGTTCAAGTGGTAAATCTTCCCTTAGAGCAATAAAATGTGCTGACATGGTAAGAAGATCAACAATGAACCATAATTCATCATTCTTTCTTGGAGTATTTGGTAGTCCCATGACAAAGTCCATCGTGATGTCATCCCATTTCCAGTCAGGTATGGGAAGAGGTTGCATGACTCCTCTAGGCTGTTGCCTTCCAGCATTCACATGTTGACAAACCATGCATCTTGACACAAAATCAGCAATATCTCTCTTCATATTGTCCCACCAAAAATGTTCCATCAAATCTATATACATTTTGGTGCTACTAGGGTGTATAGAGAAATTGGAACTATGAGCATCATCTAACAATTCCCTTTTTAGATCAGATTTATCTGGAACACAATGTCTCTTCCCAAATTTCAAAATTCAATCTTCATACACAAAGTCATACAATTTTCCATCATTCAAAGCTTTAATATTCTCTTGAAACTCTTCATCACCGGTCTGAGAACTCTATCCTTACTATTAAAGATGGTTTGGAAACAATTTAAAAAAACATTGATGTTTCACCTTCAATGGTTATTCCCATATCCATATTTATTAGATCCATGAATATAGAATCCTATTCAACTCTCATCTGGTTCAAAACTCCATGATCATTTATGGTCAAACCATCTGCCACCTTATTTGCCTTTCCCGAGTGGTAGTTTATAGTGCAATCATAATCCTTGAGTAGTTTAAGCCATCTCCTTTCCTTCATGTTGAGTTCTTTCTGTTATAAAATATACTTCAAAATCTTGTGATCAGTATAAATCTCACATTTTTTCACCATAGAGATACTGTCTCCAAATAATCAAAGAAAATATTAAAGTTTCTAACTAAATATCATGAGTGGGATAGTTTTTCTCATGAATTTTCAGATGTCATGATCAATAGGCAATAACTCTATGATTCTGAATATAGATACATCCAAGCCCTTTCTTGGATGCATCATTATAAATAACAAGCCCATAATTCCCCGATGGTAGAGTCAATATAGGATCCTTGACTAATCTTATCTTCATTTATTCAAAACATTCTTCATAATATTTTTTCCAAACAAATTTAACCCCATTTCAGCTCAGATTTGTTAATGGGTTATCCAACTGGGCAAAATTCTGGACGAAATGTCGATAATAAACTACTAAACCAATAAAACTATGTACCTCAGTTATACTCGTTGATGCTATACATTCTTGGATTGCATTGGTCTTTGAATTATCAATGGTGATTCTCTCCTTAGAGACAATATGGACATGAAAAAACTCCTAAATCTATAATTCACACTTGCTAAACTTCCCATATAATTCATGTCTTTTAAGAGTCTTTGAGATAATGCGCAAGTGATTTTAAAGATCTTCGTAGATTTTAGAGTATACCAAGATATCATCAATAAATACCACTACAAAATCATAGAGATATTCTTGGAAAACTATATTCATTAGATCCATGAAGACAGAGGGTGCATTAGCCAGTCCAAAAGGCATTTCTGTAAACTCGTAATGCCTGTTCCTAGTTCGAAATGTTGTCTTTGGAAAGTATTCATTTTTTATGCACAACTGATGGTATCTAGATCAAAGGTCAATATTTGAAAAGTATTTAGCTCTATGCAGTTGGTCAAATAAATCATCAATGTGAGATAGGGGATACTTTTTCTTTATTGATAAATCATTGATCTCCCTATAGTCAATGAACAACCTCATAGATCCATCTTTCTTCTTTACAAAAAGGACAGGGGATCCCCATAGAGAAACACTAGGGAGAATAAATCTCTTATTACTCAATTCCTCTAGTTGTTTCTTTAGTTCCACTAATTCCCCAATGGCCATTCTATAAGGGGTGTTCGATATATGCCTTGAACCAGGAATTAAATCAATGGAAAACTCAATTTTATCATTCTGGAGGATGTCCAGGTAAATATTCTGGAAACACATCAAAATATTCATTCCCAATAGGTACATAATCTATTTGAACCTTCCTTTCCTCACCAACAGTTATGTCATTCTCTTCCTCCCCAATAATTGAATTTAGTTGAGCTGTTGGGGGTGGATCTAGATAAAAATTAAGTGGTGATGATTCTGCTCTAAAGATAAGTTGTTCTTTATCATCATCATAAAAAATGGTAACTTCCTTCTTCTTACAATAAATATTTTCATCATGGTCCGAAATCCAATCCATACTAAGGATCACATCAAATTCAATCATCCGTTTGATGATGAGATTAGCAGATAAAGAACATGTATATTCCCTAATGGGGGCTGATTCACAAAACTTTGTTGCAATGATACTTTCCTTAGGAGTTTTGACTGACAAATACCTTGTTAAATAAAATTGGAAATATCTAATTTTCTTAGAAACTGGGGAGATATGAAACAATTCGATGATCCGGAATCAAATAATACATTTTCTAGGCTTGAGGAAACCATTAAATTACCTGCCACCATGTCTTTTGGAGCATCTACCTCTGTATTAGTGATAGCGTAAGCTTGGCCTTGATCCCTTGTCCTTTACTGAGGTAAGTTCCACTGACGCATAGGGAATTCATTCGCATAATTCCCCCTTTCACTACAATTGTATCATTCATCATCGAAAACCTCTTTCTTCCCCTTGCAATCATGAGCCTAGTGGCCTTTTCACCACACTTGCAATAGACACTCATTCACTTCATGAAAGTACTTGGGTGTTTCTTCCCACATTTACTACAGGATGGATATTCAACTTTTTCCTTATTCCTCTTATTTACATTTCTAGAGTGTTCAGCAGATCTCTTCTTCTCTTTCTTTGCTTTAAAGTCATTAGAATTAGAGATTTATTTTTCTGTCATGATAGAACATGGGACAATATCTTCATACGATAAGAAGGATTGTGATACTAATGCTCAACGGAGAAATGGATTTAACCCATCAATAAAACGACCATTCTTACTTCTTGGGTTACGAATATAATCTGCTGCATTCCTAGCTAACCTTGTAAAGTTATCTTCATAATTTGTGACATTATCATCCTCCTTTTTCCTCAAACTCAGAAATTGCCTTTCCATATCTACTCAGTGGTCACGAGGAAAGTATTTTTCTAATAAAAACTCTTTAAACTCCCTCCATTCCATATTTGATACTTCATCATATTACTTTGTGTTTTGAATCAATGAATGCCATTGATCAACATCTCCAGTGAGGTGGTAAACTTCCATGAAAACATTTTACCTTTCGCTACTCCCCAAGGCGTGGAATATTTTCTCTAAGGAATTTATCCATTTCTCATCTAGTAATGGATTTGTACTCCCATTGAATGTTGGTGGTTTTTTCCTCATGAAGAGGTCTAACATTTATCCTCCACGTTGTGGATTAGGGTGCTCTATATAGGTAAGGTTATTATTCATAACATGAGTGAGTTTTTCTAGTATAGTGATAAGCTAATCAGCAGTAGTTGTATCACCAACTCCACTATAATTATCTTTAGTAGGAGGGAAATCCCTATATGGAGTGTGTTCATTGATACGGTTTCCATTCCTTCCACTATGCTCCATTTCTAAACAAAGGCATAAACTATATTAGTTTATGAATTGAAATACATAATTCCAAACTTCTAAAACACTTAACATAATTTGAACAATTTATGGATATAGTATATAATCATAAAAAATGTTTTATTTGAGTACATATATACTCATAAACCCTTCATACTATTTTTAAAATAAAATGAGAATTATCCTAAGCATAACCCCTGGGAGTGTCATAACCAAGAGTGCAATAAGGCCCTTTGTCGTACACCAGTTGTTGTTCAAGTCTAGCTCAAAGCGGTGTTTTTGGGTTTTACCCCTAGGTACATTTGTGCTAGAGCCGCCTCTACCTACTCGTATTGAGACAAGGATTTATTTCTTGGAAAGCTCACAAAATCTATACAGTACAAAAATTCTACGATTTTCTTCTATACTAATCCTCAAAGTCTATCTTAGGGCTATGTTATCTAATCAGAGTTTATCTAAATATAGATTCCAAGGATTGTACTAATCTTCCTCTGATACCCACTATAATTCCCCGACCCTAGTTACCTAGAGTCAGAGCATTATAACATAACATTGGCATGATAGCAAAAGACCAACTCTCAAAAGACCAATTAGTTTAGTACCCATGGAAGTACTAGATACATTCAAAAGGTTTACATTACGTCATAAAATAAAAAATTAAAACAAAATTGTTTCCATAGACCAAACTCATATCCACTCATAATATCCTTGTAGGTTAGTCATAAAATACATCTTCACATCATAGGAAAAATAAAACATAGAAAGGGGTGAGCTCAGATGCTGAGTAAGGAAAACAATATATCGGAAACTTTCATAAATAAGCATAAACATTAAAGGAAATGTATAAGACTAAAACAAAAGCCTTTTAATCTTGAAATTTAGCATAATATGTAAATGATAAAATCAAACAATTCCATTTACCATCTCACATGGATATTCTACTAGTCGAATAATCACATGCAATATCAACAGCCACTTTCATAATGATGGAATGCATAATGCCAGACTATCATAACCACATAGTCAAGGCCTTATGCAAAGACTACAAATAAGATTTTTTGAAGGCCTTGTTCCAAGAAACTAGTTTGGATCATGAGACCTACCGATGCATCGACCAGCTATAGCGGGCTCCACTCGTCACTTACTATGTCCAATTAATTCCTCAAATAAAAAGGTTTAAACATAACATAAACATTTGTATTAAAACTGGCATACGAAATGTCAATAATTTATCCATAAACCATGCTTGGTATGGAATAACACATCCACATTCAAACATATCACAAAACCTTCTATACTATATGGAAGTTTTGTATCAGAATAACTCAACTTGAAACAAACTAAAAATCCATCAAAGGATGTTGACATAGATGAAATCAAAACATTTTTAGAGAAATATCTCTTTATATTTTGAAATCATTTAAATGTCACGTAATTATAAAAGAAAACATTTATATTTGAAAATATTCTTAATAGATTTTAAGGGAATATTCGACGATGTTATAATGGAGGAAAATATCCGCACCCACCGTATAAGTTAAAAAACATTCTTACCTTAAATTTGTCGAAAAGGTAAAAAAGCATCTGGTTTGGAAAATGACAGAAAGATTCCTTTACAAACATCTTATAAAATTTAAACAAGGGTATAGATTACTTCAACTAATAGTCTATAAAATAGTAATAATGTTTTGAAATACATTTTTAAGAAACATGGATTTGGATAATAAAGAGGTCCTAGTAGATAATTACGTATAAACAACCTCGGATAATGAAGAGATTGTAGAATTAACCCTTAACTTGTAATTTTCCTTGGTTGAGGGTAGGTTAAAATCCTGTATAATTGTGAAATAATTTTTATTAAATTATACAACAATAATTTACATTACTATGATATCATATATGATCTTTTTAACATTTCTTTGTTTATAGTATCTTAGTATTATCGTTGTTTCGGTTGTTAACTGATTCGTCTTCCGTTATATGCTTTGTTATGTAAGTAATGATTATTATGGATAGGATGTATCTTATTAATATTAAGAATTATATTAAGTCTTCAAACATTGTTTTTAATCATCTTATTAAAATTATTCTTGAATGGATACGATGGGGAATGAATCTCATCGTGTTTATGGAGATGGTAATCTGTACGTACGCACGAGCGACACTATCATTTTTTTTGAAATTAAAATAATATATAATTGGATGGTATATCATATACCCAGAATCATTATCATGTTATATTCATTATTTACATCCATTACACATCATTATTATACCCATCCAAATAATAATGTATTGAATAACAATTACACCACGACGTGGAGACGGTAAGCCTTACGTATGCACGCATGGTGACATGTCATTAAAAGGATGGATATAATAATGAATTTTGTTGTACCATATTTATAATAACATCACAGTATATAGAAGATATTGGATTTATTATTTTTGAATGGAAACAACCAAGAAAAAGGAAGTCGAAGAAGAAAGGATCTTAAAAGAGGTGATGAAATATTTACCTCTTATTCCGGTTCTTCCTTTTGATTTGATCAAACAGGCTCCTTAGGATGTCTTTATGACTAAAGTAAGGCCACTAGGATTAAGGGAGGATAGTTGAGAGGGTATTTGGGCAGATTTTGTTCGAGCCAAATGGCTTTTATGGTGTGAATTAGAGATAAGGGGGAGTGCCCTTTTATAAGATGGGTGAGGGGCACCTTAGGAAAAGCTTGAAATATTATTTTATAATAAAATAATTTTCGGTTTACAATGGCTGGAAAATGGATTATTTTAAGGATAAGGAGGGTATGGGTATAAACCCACTCAAAAAATAGGTTTTAGACATGTTTGGGTCACTATATTAACTTTATCTTTTAGATTTAACTCATAGTCAAATAGTTTGACATTTACCATGTATCTTTGTATTTTTATAATATATGGTTAATAATCATACTATATACTTCCATGATAACCCCAAGTGGTTCATTAATGATACACCTATCATTATATAAGTCCTTTAGCCAAACATTATATTTTTAGGAAAATAATATCAATTAATAATATAATATTTGTTTTAAAAAGTCTTTTATGTCAATTTTGACACTATTTGATATTTTGTTTTTGATAAATTCATAACATCATTATTTCTTCAAAAAATATTCCTATAACCAAAACTAATATTTCATATTAACCAAAATTTTATTTTAATTCATAAAAAGTCTCAAATTACATTTATTTGGATATTTATAATATCAATTAATTTAATATTTCATTAATTAGGTAATTACCGCATCATCATTGTGTAAAAAATAAATTAAATTATTTAATGTCTAAAAAAATAAATAAAATACCATTAATTAGGAAATCTTTTTATCTTTCTAATAAATATTTATAGTCGAATATATCATATGTATAAACCTATATTAAAAATGTTTTAGTTATTAAACATTGATTCTAACTTGTTTAACTCTTCTTTAAATAAAATAATAATAAGTTTCCTAGTATAATCCAAGTGGACCAAAGAGGTTAATATTTTATTAATAAGGTTTTTTGGTGGATTTATACTTATCCAATAGAATTAGAGAATGTTTTAGGGTAATAATAATATCATTTTTACCCTTAATTACCATATTTACTTATAACCATGGTAAATAAAAGTAAAAAGTTACTATTCGCCAAAAATTATTTTCATCTAATGAAACACATTTTACATACTGAAATAAACCATTTCCCTCGATTTTTTGAAATTCAACTCAGTGAGGTAGTAAAATTATGTTTTATGTAAATTTACAAATTCTCCTAGGAGGTGGGTAAAAGACGGTGAAAAGTTCAACAAAATTTTTATATATCTAAAATTATGATAAACTGACTCCAATGAATTACATAGAACTTATATAGGTATTATTTATCTATTTTGAACTAAAATAAATATAAAGAAAATAAATTATTATTTAAATAAGAATTTAGTTTTAAACAATAACTTAGTGTTTTTCACTATTCATCAAAAATTGAATGTTTTCAGAAAGATCCCAAAAATTCACCCTAAGATAATTTCGATATTCCGAATCCAAAAAATGAAGTCCATTTTGAAAGATAAAATTTATAAAATTTTAAAAAGTGGGTATTACTATTCATAACGGCTAGTTTGATTGGTTGTGGTGTGTTAGAACACAAAGTTGCGTACAACACACGCTATGGTATTATTCAAAGTGAAGTGTATCATGGATGCTTGGGGTGTTACAAATTACAATTTTCTAATGTGAGAGACCCTACAAAATAACTTATTAATCTATAATTTATAAATATTTGTATAACTCTATTTATAAAAGACAAGAGTGATATTTTTATAAATCACAAAAAATATCATTTACAAATAGGTAATCCATGATCAAATGTTAAAAAGAGGTGGATTACATAATATAGGGAAACACGTTCTTTAGAAATCCAATAGACTATATAAAATTTAATTCCTTATGTAAGTGAGTTGATTCAATGGAGTATAAATGAGTATAAGGATAGTGGATAAAATAAAAATTTTATAGATAGACCTCCATAGTAAAACTGCATGAGTTATACAAAAGGGGTCTTCTTCATGGCCATCAAGAAACTAATAAATAATATCTTGTGAGTCAGTCATGGCCATGGAGAAAAAACATGGGACTCCATGATATTTTTTCTACAGAATATAAAATACAATGTATGGTAATTCCTCTTAAAATATATTATTTTAAATTATTATAACTCAATAAGGTGATTTGGTTGGTCTTCTAGAGGAGTCACGCCGGCAGCGGGAAGGAGATGAGATGTAGGGTTTGTAATACCACAAAAATACAAAAATAGGAACCCCAAAGATCTCACAATGATGTAGAAAAATTATAAAATAACATACCTTGTATTCTATTTTTTATTCTTTGGATATATCATAGGGGAGTCGCGTCGGCAGTAGAGGTGTTCCATGAGAGCTTCCAAATCGTGATCATTAAGTGTGGGTTAGGGTTTTTAAAAATATATTTATGAAACCTTTAACTATTCTTTAAGAAAATAACGGAAAAATATCCGTTTTTTAGCATTAAATTCATAAGTTCTGATAAAAGTGATGTTTATCATCACTAAAAAATGATGTTATATCTCAAAATTTATCAGTGCTCCAAAAGCGTGGATAAAAAACATCTTTATCATGGATAAAAAAGCGCAGACAAAGGGTAAACCTTATCATCTCTAAATTAAAGTGATGATATACTAGACCTTTTATCAATGCTAAATAAAAGATAATGAAAAAGGGTTTCCTTTATCAACGCTTTAATTTAGCACTGATTAATATTGAATTTCTCAGTGCATTTTTCTAGTGATGCTATATTTCAGTGTTGTTAAAGGCTAGTTTTTTAGTAGTGTAATATATTATCATGCTATATAATTTTAAGAATCATTCCTTCTATTTTTTCAGAAAATTCACATAGTAAATATTTTTGAAAAATAAAAACAATATTCCATTCTAGATGTTTTTTAAGAAAGAAAAAATGGTAAAGATTAATTCAAACATTCATATGAGAAGAAAAAAACATTATTTAAATCAATTTTATTATTTAACCAATTAAATATTCAATAAAATATAGTTTTAATGAAACATTAAAAAATTATTTTTGTTAAAGAAACTCCCTTATCTCTAGTCTAACATGTCATGTATGTTATTTTTCATTGGTAATAATAAAATTATGTTGATTATATAAATTAATAATTTTTTTTTAATTTTACTCTTAATTTTATTTTAATTATGCTCATTTTGTATACCACTACATAATCACATAAGTTCATGTTGAACATTTTGACAATATTCTATACATAAGTCCAAAATGACTTCGGTCAGGTGAATATGGTCAGAGTGGTTATTATTCCTTCATCTCCAAAATAAGAATCCTGACATAATTATCATTTTTATAAGTCAAATTTTCTTTTAAATTTAACCATTACATATGGTTATGAAAAATGATCTACGTTACAATCAAAGAGATGGTAGGTCATGTGAATGCATAAGTAAGGATTCCATTTTTTAATGATCCTTATGGAAGGAAGGTATGTATTATTTCATCATTACATAATTATCATAATTTCATATATATCATATTTATTCTCTCATTATACTTATATATATCATCAATTTTATGTGTTGACGCAAAACGAATCACATCAGTTAGTAGAGGTGGTATTCTACACGTACACACAAACGACGTAGTAATTTTTCTATGAACATAAGGGTAATATTGTTTGTTATATATTAACTTTTAGGAATTATAACTATTTTATTAATATCATATTTAAAAATTATTTTCATCATTATAACCAGTCTCGAGAGATGGTGATGGAAAACAAATTTTATTGGTTTTTCAGGAGGTGGTCCACCATACACATAGATGAAGAGTTATTTTCCCATTTTATTGAAGAGTAGATGGATATATGTTTCACCATTAACATTAAAAAATATTATTATATGGTGGTTACTATCATGATTTAATAAGTAATAAGGTATTTTCATGATGAAACAAAACTAAAAGCTATAGATAAAAACTATACCTCTTCTTTGGAAAACATTTACTTCTTAGTAGCTTAACACCACTAATATTGGTATTATTTCAAGAAGAAGATATATATAATGTGTTTAGGTATTATATTAATGTATTTCTGGAGGTTATTTTTCAACTAGAATGGTTTTTATGGTGATGAAATGTGAATAATATGTTCCCTTGTATAAAAGAGCTGAGGGGCACTCATGACATTTCTAAAAATATTAAATTAATATAAATTACTTTTTAACGTAAAATGGATCAAAAGTGAGTTATATATAATATAATAAGGTTATTATAGTAAATATCATAATTAAATAAAATCTAGATACATTTTTGTTATATTTCTACCATTCTCTTTTGGTTTTAAACCTTATTTAACCAATTTAACTCTTACCGTGACAACATGGATTTTTATTGTTTTCTGGTAGAAATAGTAACTGAAAATTGAAAAAAGACATATAATTGGACTATAAATCTTAGTTTTATGTTTAGAACAATCAATTTTCCAAATTATTTTTTTATCGATTTTATTCCATTTAATAAAATATTATTTACTATGAAATATCCACTGAGTCATTTTTTATATCTATTATTTACATAGACATTAATTATGTCAATATAATAAATATATATTATAAGAAAAAAAATATTATACCAATAAAATTTAAATTTACTATATAAAATTCTTTCATCACATAAAATGTCCAAAGTTTTTTTAAATATTTTTAAAACCATTTACATAATGTTTCTATTAATTAAATAATTACTGCATCAGTTTTGTGCAAGAATTTCATTTAAGTATTTATTCCCTAAGAATGAAAAATAAATGACCATGGTAAATATATATATTATATATTTAAAAATATTAATTATATTGTAAAATATGCTCTAGATAAAAATATATTAATAGTATTACATTTATTAGAAATAAGAATTTGGCATGACTTATATTTCTTTAAAAAAATATAAAGGTCATAATCTTATCAATGTGGCTAAAAGGCCATAAATTATACCCTCATATTATTATGGTCATAATATATCATAAAATAAGATTAAGGTAATTTTTTTCATTTTATGGTTCTATGAATTTTATTTATAACCCAAATTACCTAATTTACCATTAATCATGGGAATAAAATTACTAAGTTTACTATTTATATTCAAAAAAATAAAGGGAACGTATTTTATAAATTTGGAACCAATAATTAAAATTTTTAAATACATATTTTAAATTTTAAAACACATATGTTTAATATTTTTTTTAAATTAAACTAGATAAATGCCAAGAAAAAACAGTTTTTTTAATTACCTTCTAAATGTAAATAAATTTATAATTAATTATATTATAGAATCAATTTAAAAACATAATTGTATTATTTTAAATATAATTTAAATATTTGATTTTTAAAATTAATCCAAATCAAAATTTTACCATGTAAAAATGTTAGAATAGAGAACAAGTTTCAATAAAAATATTAATTGATCACTATTCTTTGAAAAGTCAATATTTTAAGGAAATTAAATAAAAATCATTAAAAAATAATTTTTAATTGATGAATTAAGATATTAAATTATATTTTTTAAATAAATTTTCATACATTTCTATAAATTAATTATAATATTCACCAATAAAAAGAAATAAAAATCCTTTTTGAAGAATTCATATTTTTTGAAGAATAAAATGACTTTACAATAAAACTAATAATTATTTAAAATAATTAATTAATGAAATATAAATTCGTAGAGACATTATATATTTCATAAATTTTTTAATAATAATCATTTCAACTAATTTAAAATCAATTTTATAACGGTAACATTTAAATAATTAGATTATGCTGTTTATTTAGGTTCAATGTTGCATATCTTATAGATTATCAAATATACTCTTTAGTTTTAAAATATTAGGGTGTTAGAAATATATTAAATTTCAATAATGATTAATAATTCAATAAAATCATATTTAAATGATAAATCATCCATCAGGAATAGTGGTGAGAGACGATGATGGGAAATGAATTATATTAGTTAGTGAGTTGGTAGTCCTCTGTATACACAAATGATGGTTTTGATTCCAATTTTATGGAAGTGGAAATGGATTTAGGTTATACCATTTTAGAATCAATATTTTATTTTATTTTATATATTAATTTTATCATATCATTATGATTGATTAATATTTTTAGTGGGTGGAAGAATAAAAAAACAAGGATTCTAGATTAAGAACGATGCCTCTTGTTCGGACTACCTCCTTAGTATTATCCCGAAACCCTTCCAAGATTGAATTTATGATAAAAAATAGATTATTGGATTATTTTAGGCAATAAAGTATTTTATTTGGGTAATTATTGGATAAAACTAATTGGGGTTTTTTGGTTGTATAGGATAAGAGAGGGGTTCCCATTTACGAAGGTGGATGACGGGCCTTCTTATGAATACCCAAAACTATTCAATAATAAGAAATAACTCTCAATAAAACTGGGTCCAAAATAGAAAATTTTAGTATTTAAGGAGATATAAGGCCAATACATGCATGTACCATCTAAAATAAACATTTTCTAAAAAATTTATCCTCTTTTCCTATATGGTGACTTACTTTTACTATTTTAATTTCTTACAACTATAACTTTGTGTTTATCATTTTTACTCTCCATCATGACACAAAATGTAGTCTAAAATATTATATAATATATATATATTCTTATTCCAAATATGTAATATTTTTTTTCCAAATAAATTCACATAATTGTAAGAATGTAATTTATAAATAAACCCATAGATGTGTTTAAAAAAAGTTTTTCAAGAAATGAATTTCTCAAGATTTAGATGATCTTAAAATAACTATATAATAAGTAATAATAATTAAATAAAATAAAATAAAAAAATATATATATATACCCAAAAATTTTAATTTAAACCATTCCTCATTATATGTTATTTTAATTATTTAAAATGTAGAATCATTATTCACTTTAAAAGAGTTTTGAGAAAAACTTTTTTTAAATCCTAAAAATAAACATATATAAAAATTATATTATAAAGATGATTTAAATTTAAATTATTTTATAAAATATAACTAAATAATAATTATTTTTCCTTGAAATTATATTAAAATGATAATGTTTCATTTAAATTACTTTATTAAAATGAAATTTATATTTTTTCAAAAATCATTATTTTTCACTTTTCACTGAAAAATCAATATTTTCTAAAAATCCAAAAATTTCACAAAACATTAATGTTGATATACTGATTTAATAAATTATTTTAAATTTATAAAATTATATTTCTAAAATTTTCAAAAAAAAATATTTTGAATATTTTCTCAAAAAAAGAAATAAATTCCTTTTTGAAATAAAAAGTTTTTAGTAAATATTGAATGCTTATTTCCTAAGCATTTATAAATACAATTATATTGATAAGAAACTTTGTATCAATTTCATATTGGATTTATGACTATTTATACCCATCAATTTAATGGTTATGTTATAATGATCATATTTATATAATAATATAATAATAAAGTGTCACGGTTTATTTAATCTCATTGTTGCGTTTTGAATATGCTATCGAACTTCATGTTCTTTTAAAATACTAGGGTCTTACAATATAATACTAGACTGGTAAATTAAGTGTACACTAATGTGAAAAGATCATAATAAATTAAATATATGATACAAAATTTCATAAGAGTATCATAATCTCCAAGCACACATAACCAATACATAACCATGTACCAAGAGGTCATGCACCAACCAAGAAACCATGATCTATAACTGTAATTGATTCGGATTTATGCTAGAATTATAGTCATAACTGATGTCTTATGTAATAAATGTTTATCTTTAAGGATGATGAACATGTCAGTTGGAATCCATAATTTATTTATTGATCATTTCACTATCCAACCACTTGGCATCAAGTGAACATTATACATAGTATGCACTTAGAATAATGTGAACATGGTACTCGTTATACACTAGGAATCATGAAAATGTGATACATGGAATCCAATAGGAATCAAGTATTCATGCTACTTGTAATCCTCCATGAATCAATTAAACATGGTACTCGGCATCCATATGGTCGTCATACCGAAACACTACCACCATAGGTCTATCATCATGGTCTCTATGCCCCTGCCTTGTATCTAGGTCCATCATCATTGTTGTCATAATTATTTCTCTCTCCTCTTATAATGGTGGCCATAACATGATGGTCCACCTATCCTCAATAAAATAATAATACCTCCAAAGTAAATGTGATATATATCACACAATATGGTATATCATACAATAAGATAGATCACATTATATCATCATGAGTGGTAGGAGGTAAAAGTACACACATTTGATATACAAGTAAGACATTAAGAATTAGGCTATCTATAACACTCATGGAATCAGGAATGACATATATTTAATATATAATTTTATAGGAGAACATGTTTATACATAGATTTGTATAACACATAATCACAACATAGTACATCATGTATAAAATCAATATCCATATAAAATAACAGACATGGGATCATCATAAAATATTATCTCACAATGCCACAAATGAAAACACACATGATCAAGGAATTCAATAGTGGTCAAGCCAATTCCATTTGTGGTTTAAATCAAGCCAAAGTATAAGATCCATAATGTACCTTATAACTTTATCAAATTTCATTATGGATGTTTCCTTTAATTAATTAAGACTTAAGTATTATTATTTTATTAAAAATTACTTGTTATTAAAAATACATTATGAAATTAAGGGTTTCTTTTACAAGGAAGTGAAAATAATACCCCATTTGAATACATGTGTATAAAACCAATATGTAGAGGACAGGGGACCACCGACCATGAAACAAATCCATCTCCCATTTTAAAAAATATTAACATATTTGTTAAGTCTCCCAAATCCAATCATCCTCAATAAATTTACATCACTTTCAATATCATGACTATGAATTCCAAATAATTAATTATAACTATATAATAATTTATTATATTATTACAAAGAAACTCATATATAACAGTGAAAGGCATCATTGTTGAAATACATATCGGATATCACTGCCTAGTCGAAACCAAAACCAATCATCCATTGAAGGTCCATAACATGAATTTAATATCATTATAAACAAAATACATATAATGAAGAAAATAAAAAATGGAGAAGTTAATATAAATTTGAAGTTTTATAAGAAAAAAACCACGCAATTCACCTTATCCATAATTTCATCCAATGAATTATGCAACTCCAAGTGTACTCCGAGTTCTAAGATGAACAAACACCCAAGATTAATTTTGTGTTATTCTAGAAGATTTATTAAAATTAACAGAAAACCATAGAATAAATCATAATGTGGCATAAATTCATTGAAATTATATAAATAATAATGTTTTATTCATCGTGGAACATCCTCTAGCCATGCCAATCAATGGTTACATAATTGTTATACATTTCCATCAATATAGGGTCGAGTTTTCATATGATTCACTCTGAAATATGACTTTAATGATAAAACATTTAAAAAAATGAGAATATCACAGAGTATCTAAGGGGAATTGAGACATGAAAGGATTATAAAGGTCAAGACATGCCCAGATGATCATCTATGACAACAGTCACGACAGTATTCCACAACATGAGTAAAAATCATGCAAATGAAGAATAAAAATGAAGTATATTTCCTATATTTACCAATTATTTGAGTCTAGATCAACCATAGATCCAGAAGAGATCTTGGAGGGATGAAAGGAAGAAAATAATTTAAAAAATTTCTCAACCATTCAATTCAATGCATTAAAAATAAGTGGGAATTAGTGGATAAAAATACCATAATATCTTTATTAAGATATACAAAATTCACCCCAATGGCTAGCCAGTCAGAGTTCAACAGAAATATTGTGAGTCTTTCTAGACAAAAGGGCCTCCACCCTCCCCACCATCAATTCAGCAGGGGATGTTGACTAGCAGGTGAAATCTACAGCAGCCCTAGTAGCTCTTAGAATTTTCTACTAAATTCCCATTCCTTGAGTCAACCTATAGATCTCTTATGTTATCCTAAAACAACTATTTAAAATTGTAAATATTGAATCATCTTGGTTCAACAAACATTTTTCTAAATAACCCAATCATGAGACAAAAATTTAATATTTCCTATGAATTTTTAAAACCCATAATAGTGTGGGTCAATTTAATCATTCTATATTCTTCATGCCAAATATTATCACCTAAACAGAGGTAGAAGAGAGATATATTATGGAAAATGGGTCCATTAGTAATCTACGGTATTTTATACTTCCACATCTACTAAATGGAACATTTAGTGGCTCACATTGAATGAAGATAAAGTGGAATGAGACTCATAGGTGTCGGGGAAGTATTGATTAGAACTATCCATCCTCCACACCATCAGTAGTTATTGTAAGCGTTCCTTTGAAATTATATTAGTGTTGAAATATAGGTAAAACTAATAAGTGTTGTCAGATACATTTGAAGGTCTATTTTTTTATTATTGTTACTAAGGAAATTTGTAGAGGTTTTGTTAGGATCTTTGTACACCTCATTATGGCTTTGTTTCATCATATCCAAAGGAAACTATGACATATTAAAAATCATTTATGACTATAAGGATATATCCATAAGACTTTTTTGTAAAGAGTATTTTTACGGTAGATGTGTTTCCATTGAAAATTGGCATTGTCCAAGTTGTAGTGATGTGTATGATCTTTATTTATTTGTCTATAACAATATCTTTGTGTGATACAGTTCACCTCCATTCCTTTATGTTTACCAATTTTTTGGGTATTTTGAAACTCATATGAAACTCATGTCACTCATTATGGATCTGGTGATGCCTCTTATAAATAAAAAGAAGATAGGTTTTTTAATCCAAAAATATATTAACTAATCATTGGTGTTTTATTTTTTTTTATTAACTGTTTCTAAACCTGTATCTATTTAAAGTTATAATTTGGATCGATCGGTGGGTTTCCCATTGAGTTGAGGATGGTTTCTATCATCGATGGGTTTCCAATACATCCCATAATGGGAGCTCCATGATAATTTTTTGTTAAATGGGATATTAGTTCATGATAAAAGGACATCCCCATCTAGAATTAGTGAATTTGATATCAAATTAAAAAAGATAATTTAGTAAATGATTGATCTTGTTGTGATCTACCATAGGTGATCATGGATTTTACCTAAAGTATTCTGTGATAAATTATCTACTATTACTTCAATAAGAGATTTATATTTTTAAATTGGTCAAGTGGATAGAACTCACACTGTATCTATTATATCCAATCAATTGAAACTTGGGGAGTTTAAATAATTTAAGAATCAATTGGAGGATTTTAAGAATAACGGTTTTATTCATCCAAGTGTATGACCTTGGGAATCTCCTGTACTTTTTTCCAAAACGTTTGGTGTAACCATTTCTCTTTATATTGATTATAAAAATCAGAATAAGGTGATTATTAAGAGTAAATATATTATCACTTTTATTAATGACCAATTAAATAATTTATAGTGTGAAATGTGGTTCATGAAAATCAACCTCTGGCCTAGTTATCATCAACTCAGAGTTAAAAAATCATATATCCTGAATCCAACATTCAAGAGTAGTTATGGACACTTTCAATATGTTAAGATGGAATTTATTCTAACTAACATTCATATAGTTTTTATTTCATTAATGAAATGGATATTCCCTAAGTATCTCGACAATTTTATTATTGTATTTTGGAATTATATCCAAGTTTACTCAAAATAAGAGAAGGAACATGAGAATCATTTGGAATTGGTTTTGGGAATCATTAGGAATCACTATATTTATGATAATCTATAAAAATGTGACATCTTGGGGGAATCCATGCGCTTGGAGGGATGTTTCAGGTTCAGGTGTGGACGGACCTGTAAGCTAATTTTGATAAAGTAATGGGAAATTGGGTCACTGTGTTGGATTAAGTATTTTCTGTCATGGTATGGGATGGTTGAATTCTAGAATTGAGATAGACTAATTACTGGCTTTACCTGTTTCTTTCGGTGAAGACTCAAACATGGGTGGTTGATGCTCTAGTTTGTATGAATGCATTCCAAACACTCTTATGGCATTTCATGGATACTTTTTAGGCACTTCTTTCCAATTTCTTTCTTCCTTTCACTTTTTTCTCTTGCTGGTACAAGTTCATTTTACCTCATGTAGTCTCCTGACTGTTATCTTTTTCTCAATAAATTTTGTGGAGCATGGGTTATACGCATGATCTGAGCCTTTCAGAGTGTAAAAATGTGAAATCTAGATTTATAAAGTAAAATTATTTAGAATTTTTGTTTAGGATCTTATAATATCAGTCAATAATGAGAAATTAAATGTTTTCTTATCATGGAAGGAGTCATGTAACATATTTTGGATGTGAATATTCTTTGGTTTTTCTTGTTATTATCAGCAGTTCATGATGGAATTATCAAAATATTCATCAACATTGATAGTTCTTACTAGAAATGGGGTAAAATTATTATGTGATTTATAATTTAAGACTTCCTTTAATGACTCAAAAAAACATCTAACCTTAACTACTACCTTTATTTTAAAAAAATCTATTCATGTGCGTGTGGTGTATTTGATTCTTTGAGTTTAGGAATTTTCTATGAGATTATGTAGAGAGATCGTGTGGTGGAATATTTCTCTAGTCATATTTAACCACATGAAAAGAACAATCTCACTCATGACCTTAAACTTACACCATGTATGCCTTTTCATAAGTATTTTGTGCACTACCTTTTTGGGGAGAGGTTCACTATATATTTTGATCCTAAGAATTTGGGATACATTTTATCAAATAAATAAATAATCCAAGAAAATCGTAATTGGTGGAGTACCATCATATGATTCTCTTTGACGCCACCTACACCCTTCAAAGTTAAATGTTCTTACTGATAACCTTAGATGGAAATTTCCTTCCAAGGTTGTCTTGGAATCTATAGATGAATGGAATCATGCGACACTTTTCATAGATTCACCTGGTGGTGAGGGAGGATGTGATAGGTATGATTGTATCTAGTGATCATTTGGTGTTGTCACTCATAGAGTTTATTACTCAGAATAAGATCAAGATTATGAGGAATGAGAAACTAAGGAATCCTTAAATCGCGGGGAAACCATTTTCAATTTGTCCCCCACTTCGAAAGAGATTCATTTCTATAGGATTCCTTCATTATACCAATATTGTTTTGTTAGATCATGATATAGTATTTTCAAAATTCCTCTTTTATTATTCACCATGGAACCATGAAGATGTATTATGAAATGTATTGTGTGTTCTAGAGACTAAGAATAAATCATTACAGATCTGAATTTTTGTTTCATTATTATACCTTAAAGTAGATTGAGGTTGAGCACCAAAATATTTAAAGTCTAATACAGTATATTCTTATGAGGATTTTCAAATGGGATGGGGTATGCATGTATTTGGTCATCGTATAACCAAAAACTCCCTGATGGAAAAATGATATATGGGTGATAATTGATTGTTTAACTAAATTATTTCAAATTATTCCAATTCAAGACACCACTAAGGTTGATGATTTTAGTGATATCTCTATAAACAAATTGTGTGATTGCTTGTAGTGTTGTCTGATGTTATCTCAGATAGTAATCCCATGTTTACTTTATTATTCCGTAAGGGTCTCCATGAGGTGATGGGTATTCATGTAAGATTTATTTTGGATTACCATCCTCAAATATAATGATAGAAAGAAAATTTTATTCAGATTATGGGTGATATTATTCATATTTTGATTATATATTTCATAGGATCTCAGGATATACATAAGGGACTGGTTGAGTTTTCCTATAATAATAATTTCAATTCATCTATCAAAATAGATCCTTTGGAGGATCAATATGGTTACCCTTGTAAATATACACTTAGTTAGTTAAAGGTGGGTGAATATTATCTTATGTGATATTACATTTTCTAGGAGAAATCAACTATGATTCAGGTAATATGTTGACGATTGGTGATGACCCATAGTTGACGTAATTCAAACACAAAATGTTAGTGATTTATTTTGTAATTATAAATTGAGAGTAGTATTTATTGAAATTATCACCTCTGTTCGGTCACCATCATCTTGTAAAGTAGTCTAATTTTTATTTGAGATGTGTTGGGCCGTTTGATATTATTATATAGATTAGAAAGGTAGACTATAATTTGGTTTTACCATATCAGTTGATTAATATTCCTAATTTATTCCATATATCCCAACTCAAAAAATATCATCAGGATCCTTATAATGAATAAATTGGGGGAACATTTCTTTAGCGTCAGATGTCTTTATGGTTAATGAAACAATTTTATTTTGATTCTTAGGAAATGTTCATGCATTAAAATTTTATTCAATTATTTTTAGTGTTATGGAATCATATAAAGAGTTCTCATAACAAAAGGTAGTAGGAATCATTATTGAGGGTGTAATTGCCTCATCTCTTATTCGATCAAACATTTTAAACATTAATTTTTGGTGTAAAAGGGATATGGTGGGGATGATTTACACTTCCCAAAAACACTTTCATTTACAGACATACATTTGTTTTGACCATCCCATGATTTTTATTTTTTATGGGTTGTATCATGTGAAATTTTAGAGTTTATATTGTCTTCCAAAAAAATTCATGCCCGGTTCATGTTTAGAGAATACCAAGTGATTCATATAAGGAAACCATCCAACTTATTTTATGGTTACAAAGGAGTGTTCATGGTTGGAAACTTGTTAAGACAAATTGTGTAGCTTCTGTATGATCTTAAAATGGGGCTTGTGGCCTTCTAAATAATGTGGGCAAACCATATTATGTAAATTCGTAAATAAGACTTTTTATTTTAAACCCCTAAGCTACTATGATTATCCTCACTATAATCCTGTTGGATTAGTCTCTTGACCTAAGAAGCTCTTCTTGTAGAGTTTTGAGATTCCTTCCCTCTTGGTGATTGATTTTGATAGATCCTTCAGTGTCGGATATAGATTTCTTATGGCTATGTCTCAGTTATTCATTATTATTCTAGATCTCCTATTTTATCCTCGAATATATCCTTATATAGTAAATTTTTCGGCTATATCTAAGCGTTTTATCATTATCGTACTGGGTTTATTATATACCTATTGTAGAATTTGGAATTATTTTTGAGTCATCATTTATCATTGTGAATACTTAGAGAATCATTTACTATGTAATTTATATCATTATATTTATACTATAAATTTATTAATTGGGGATTCATGGTTCAGTGTTCTCTCTCATTTCCATTCACCCTCAGTTCTCCATTGGTGTGTGGATACCATGGAGTTCTTGGAATACCTAGTGTTTGAGGTGGGAACATTCATCTAAAGTATTTTTATTATGAACTAAACAACCACTCTCAATTATAAACATGACTATTAAACTATTAATGTAATGATATTTGATTTATAGAAATGTTTGTATCATGGTTTTTAATAAAAAATTGGTTTCCCCATTGTATTTGATAAATAAAGGTTGATTTCAAATCATCGTTAACTTCTTCAGGAAAAGTTGATTTCAAATAATGGATTTGGTGTGAAAAAAGTGGTTTTTGTTCGATTAATGAAATTCTATAAGGAAATTTGAAATGATAGAAAATTATTAGCACATGGGACCCTAGGTACATTGGAAGGTGTTTATGAAAGGACTTGTTTCCAAGATTCACAGTGGAGATTACACATTGAGGTATTACTCTACTCCTTTGGTTATTGTGTTAGTTATTAATTTTCATTGAATTATAGGGTAAATTAATAATTAAGGTATTCATATGATCATATAATCATCATATTGTGGATATTTTTTCTGTGCACTAGTCTTTATTTGTCATTGTATGGGAAACCTATGAAGCTTATAAAGATGTAATCCTAAGTGTACTTTCCATTGCACTTTAAATTAATGTTTTTTTTCTACGAATTATTTTAAAATGATAAATGGATGATTATAATGTTATCCAGAAACTAATTTTGTTGATGTTGTATATAAACATTTGATAAGGGTGAATTTTTATGTTTTTGGTTAATTTTTGTATGTTTTAAACCATTTATTTTTTCATTTAAAATAAGAAAAATATTTTTTTTTGCAAATAATTTTCAAGGATAATTTGTTGGGATCCCACTATTAATTTTTATCACACCCTTAAAAATCCATTGAGAGTGCATAAATATTTTTTTTCTTCTTAAAATTAAATTTTTTTATTATGAAAACACTTTTGAAAAAAAGTGAGAAACCATACATGAAGCCACAACTTAAAACAACCAAACAAACATGGAAAAAAAATTTAAGGCCAAACAACATCAAGCCTACAAAGAGGATCCTCTATCCAGTATAAAAAAAGTAAGATTGGCTTCCTTCTTCTCCCCGGTGCCGGCTAGCTGTCCCGTGCATGAATGCACAGGCCTGGTACCGATGGAAAATCCATACCCTCTCAAACATCAAATTCCAGAGCGAAGATAAGAAGATAACCTCTACTCTAAACCCCATCTGGAGAAACCCCTTGCGAGCCAGATGCAGAAACCCTCAAACCTCAAACCATATGGCCGCAGGATTCAGGACTCTGGTGTTGATATGGGGGGATGTTTCCCTCTTGACATATGAATATAGTGATCATTATATTTTGTACATTGGTTTCTCTTTAATTATGTACATGGTATTTTATTTTTTAAATAGTTATGTATCAATTTTTATCTATTGAATCAGTTATGGTGTAATGTTATTATTTATTCTAATCCTATATGTCATGTGGTAGTTGTATCTTGTTAGGGGAAATCACTCTGATTATTGATCTTGTTTCTTGGGTGCTTGTCACCAACCTATAGGGATAATAAATTCCCATCAATTATTTTTGATGATTGGTTTGTAAATTTTTTTGAATATTCATGTTGGATAGTTTTTGAAAAGTTCTCAATTCTATTAATAATATTAACAAAAAATAGTCATTGTAAAATTTAACCACCCAAAATGAGAATAATGAGATACTTCATAAGTAATAACCTGTTACCATTTCCAATCATTTGTGTTAATCATCTACCTATTATGTAGTATTATTTAACACCATAATAAAAAAATGATATCATTAATCTTCTTAAAAAGTTATATTATGACTCAATAATAACATGTTCTTACCCACTCAACTATTATAATATGTTATTATTTTGGTCAGTTGTACCACCAACATGAATATTGTTGTAATTTTCATCTTATGAATGAATATTAAAAATTAAGTACTAGTAATGAGAAATAGTAACAATTAATTTATGACGTTATCATAATTATTTAATTGTAATATTCAGTGTATGTTTACATATAAATTCAATTATTTTAATAATTCAATAAGCACAGATAAAGGGAATTTTTAAATGTTTCCTAAGAACCTTCACCCTATGGTCCATAAAATGAATATTAAGATTAAAAAATTCATAAAACACATGTTTTACCTTATCATTAAAATTATATATATGATTAACCAATGAACATGACTCAAGAAATGGATCTGCCAAACCAAATAATGTAACTAAAATACAACAGGTAACACCTGAATGTTTATTTCGACAATCACCAATTAATATATGGGTAATAAGTAATGAGAAATGGACAATATAAAGTAAAATTACTATTAAAAAGTTTATTTTTAAAATTAATAGTATTACTAAATTTATTATACTAGGAGGTTAGAGTGTTTCTGACTACTCAAAAGTGTGAGGAATGGGTTTCTTTGTCTCAATTTCAATTCTATGGGACATAATTTTTATTATAAACCAATTTAATTTTTTATTGTCAAAATACTACCATATTGACCTCATATATCTTTAAATATTATCACAATAGGTTTTTCACTTTAATTTTTTTATATTTATTACATATCACATGATTCTTATATTACATGGTTTGTAAGGGTTGTTATTAACATAATTAGTTTCAATGAGTTAAAACCTTTATTCTTGAACATTATCCATAAAATCATTGTTCCTTCCGCCATTTTATTTTATTTTGATGATATTCTACCATTCCTTGTGTCAATAATTTTAGTTTCTATAGTTAAATTATTTCATAATGGCAACTTATTTTAATTTTGACATTATATTCAAAAGTTTTAAAGGAAATTGTTTAATGTATTCTATACAAGTCATTCTTGAATTTCATTAAAAAAGTGTGAAAAGAATATAATTTTAATGGTTTTTTGGAATGAAATTTATTTGGCATATATAACACCTATAAATGAAGAACATTATATTTGATAGTGTACATGATGCAAAAAACAGAGCTTATATAACCCATTAGATATATTTCTTTTCATTTAATCTCTTTGATAGCTATTAGAACATAAAAACCCAAGTCTAAATAAACCATAATATAGTATAACATTTTAACCTAGATGTTAAATTGGTGGGTATGAATAACAATAACTATTCTATGAAAATAACATGCCTTTCACATGTAAAAATAATTCATTGTTTATCTATTTATTAGAAATAAAAAAATATAATTTAAATGAGAATGAAATGTTTTCTGAAAAACTATATTTTTTCTAAATGAAGGATTATTCGAGCTCTGTGGAAATAATTTAAAATTAATTTTTACCAACATAAAAAATAGTATGATAATATTAAATTCAACTCTGAAAATATAATATCAATATTATTTTAGGGTAAATTATAGGGATTTCTCTAAAATGTTTAATTATTTGATGAATATTGAATGATACTGATTTTAATGGGAAACTAAATATTCATTTAAATAATTTTCAAGGATAAAATATAATTTAAATTTATTTTAAATTAAATTAGTTCGATTATATTATTATTTAACTACTTAGGTCATTTTAATCAAATTCATATTGAATTTTTATATTGAAACCTTCAATATTCTTTGGAATTTTCTCATTGAAACACATCTTTTTTATCAAGTCTATGAGTAAAATTTTAAACTAGATTATTCCACTTCTATGAATTGAATTTGGAAAAGTGTATTTTATATTTCTAATTATAATAATATAAATTATAATATAATTTCCACTTTAATTCTTACCAATCAGAATCTTAAAATAAGAAAAAATTAATTACCCAGGTTAAGGTAAAAACAAATTTACCATGGCATTAAACTGATAAGATAAGGGTTTAAATGACCTACCAACATATAAAAGATATTTTTTGGAAATTTATTGATCTTATATCGTATAAGGTTAGATAATTATCCATTATGGGTAGTTTCTTGAGGATGAAAACATTTTTCTAATCTATTCTTTTCATAGACTTCATGTCTGTCCTCTACCCCACTTATAATAGGCCACCTACACTCCTCCCATCATCACTCTTCCAAATCAATTTAGTTTGGAAAATATCCAACCATATCACTTCCCTACTCACCTAAAAACAAAATAACTAAATTTTATTGATCAAAAATACATCCAAGGAATGATTATGGTGCAAAATAGAAAAAGTTCCTCGAAGAATATGTAACACTCTTAAACGATCATTTTCAATATATTTCTTCTAAAACCACCATAAAAACTTATTTAATCAGGAAAAAATAAAAATAAAGTTATATAAATTATATTGATATGTAATTTTATTAATGTAATAACCAGTATCTGCAGCTTATTCAATTAAATGGATAATAAAACCTTCAATCATGTGTCCAGTGGACTACCGACTCGCACACCGATATAATTTATTTCCCATCACCACCTTTAAAGGATGGATATAGTGATGGGTTTACCAAATTTATATGATATTTATGATATTATGTTTCTTCAATAATTTTATTATAACTTATACCATCTTACTTTCCATTCCATTTGAAATACAAAAAAGTCACTCTTGTGTATGATGGACTCCCACCTCGCGAAATAAGGTGATTTGTTTTTCACTTACACCTTGCATGTAATATAATAATGATATATTTAGTAATCATGAGTGATATATAGGAAATTTTATATATTATATAAAAATAAAATATCAACCACTTATTTACCCTTTGACCTATTGAGGGGATGAAAACGTCGCTCATATGTACGTATGGCCTACCATCTCCACGAAGAGATGTGATCCATTATCCATGTTCAAATTTCCAAAATGATTATCAAAATGTATCTAATGAAATAAAATATAGTTTTAAAATTAATATATTTATTTACATGATGTATTTATATCATATACTCAAGAACCATAACTATCATGACAAAACATACATGAGTAAACAAGGGAGTTAACACCAAAACAATGAAAATAGTGAAATATTATTAACAAAAACATGGTAAAATATTATAATAGGATCATATATGATATTATAAATATGAATTTGGTACCATATAAAATTAATAACTTTCATAAAACTGTTATACAGGTGGATAAATCTTGTTCGACCAAAAGGAAGCATAAGGTAAGGGATTTAGTCTTAGTTTAACTTCATTGAGGCATATTGTAATGTAATGTACCTAGTCTGTTTTATACAATGCATATTCTTCCCTTTTTAATTATTATATATATATTAATTAATAATTAATGATATTTTTTGTTTTAATTTTAATTATTTTATCTAATTTAATTTAACTTTAAAATTACTAAGTGGTAGATAATTTCACAACTCAATTTCTTTTCTTTGGGTTATATTACTTCTTCGTTATATTTTATATACATATATTATGTATGTAATGGCTTATGAGCATTTAATATTGTTTTTAAACTTATTTTATATAAATATTAATTTTAAAAAATAATTTATTCATTTATTAATTATCACTTCAACTTTATGATCTATATAGGGGTTTATTTCAAAATCTCATTTTATTTGGGACTGTTTATGAAAGAATTTACATTAAAGGAAATTATTTGATAATTTTATAATAAAACCCTTTAATTTTATTATCCAATAGTAATTTTTTATTTTTCAAGTAATATTACTATATTTCCAACTCATTGGTACTTAAAATGATTGATAATTTATTTTTATTAAAACCTGAAAATAATTCAATCTTCAGTCAAAAATCCATTTTCATTAATATCGATGTTTTCTAAAAATGGTTTCCAAAATTATTTTAAGCATTTCTAAAAAAAATTTAATTAAATTATTATAATTTTTTTAGTTTTTTAATAACCTTAAAGGAATCTTCTTGTTATTTTCAAAACAATCCCTATTAGGGTTTTATAAAAAATTTAAATGAAATTTTTGGTTTAATGTGTACAAAATGAACGGAGTTTACAACCATCATGAACAATAAATGTTTTAATGATTTATTTATAATTTTTAATGTTTACTTTCAAATAAAACTATTTTCAAAATATTTTGTGAATTTTAGTTTGAAAAAAATAAATAAAATTGAAAAAGGTTATTTTCCTTAAGAATGCTATTAATTCTATTTTATGATATTTCCATTCATCAATGATATAAAACCTTATTTTATTAATTATAAATTGTGGATATGTTTTATTTATAGCACCCTTATTATTTCTCTAGATGGTTTACAGTCAGTTTTACTAGGGAAAGTGTTGACTTTTTCTTTCATGATTACATTTTGTAATCATTGATTTTATTTTGAAATATTCCATTTCCTTTCATCTTTTGAAATTACATCTCCCAAAATAACAATATTTTTTATCATGGATATAATTATTACATAAAGAGTATATCATTCAAAAATAGGCTATTTTACATTAAAAGGTGTATGATTGGCTAAGGAAATTATTGTTAATATGTACTCAATTAATGTTATGGAAACGTATTGATAAGAAATATCACTCATGATTTAAATTGATTATTCCAAATATGAGGAATGATTTGGACATGAAGATATAGGTGGGGACAAATAATATATAGACCCTTGATGCGTCAGTAATATCATGAGTTGAATTAGTTGGATAACCTTAGTTAAATAGGCTTCTGGTGTATATCTACCCATCAGTTTTAAAATATCTTGAGAAAGGTCTTTCTAGTATAGGTATTATGATTTCTAAGAACATGAAATCCCATAGTTAATCATTTTATTCATTGATAATTAAATGATTATTATCTATGATATTTTTATAATGATATGATCTGTGAACATATTTCATTATTGGTTCATTGATTAAATGGAATGTGTTTTTAGTTATTTACATTGTCATATTGATTATGATATATCTAGTTATGATATTCATGTTATTGGCGAAAATGAAATTTTTTAGTTATTTGCCTTTCCATTTTTATTATTCAACTTAAATTAGCTAAATTGAATCTATGTTGGGATAGTTACATTTCCCTGATTATTCTTATTGATTAATGGTGGATCGCTTTGTACTTAATAATTACTAATAATTTTATATCATCATTATTTTTTCCATTTCCCAGGAACCTTGGAATTGTACAAAGAATGATATGCAAGTATATCCCTGAGGGAAGAATGATATTCCAAAAATAAATTAGGGTTTCTAATATAATATGGAAATCATGTATGTATCTATTTTATTAATACTACGAAACTATTAAGTCCTTAAAATTTTGTTTCATTGTATCTAATTACAACGTAAAAAAGAAATACACCATCTCTGGGTTACTAGAGACATTTTCTTTATAGTTTTTATCCATGGAATTTTAATAGAAACCTTTGGAATTGGATTTTGGAAAATATATATTAGGGAGTAGAACCCTTGGATAGACCTTGAGTGTAACATCCCGGGTAAATAAAGAATAATACATTTTTATATTTATTAATATTTATGAATTAAATATTAATTTAAATTTAAAGGTGATGCTATGTCCGATATCATACCCGATATGCATCAACGAGTTTCTTTGTAATCTTATGTTGCACACTAACAATATAATATTATTATTTTAAATGGTAGTTAACACCTAATCGTTGTAATAGAGGGAATAAATAGAAATAACTAAAATATTATTATACATGTTTGTTAAAAGTTTTTACAGTTATCCAAAAAAATTAGAGGCTTAAAATGTGAATTAATCTAATTTTAAGCATTTATACTCTAATATTCATTAAAGGGTCGATTTAACGCCTTCTGATGGAAAAAACTTTTTAAATATATTTTTTCACTTTTATATGTTCTATTTGAAAAAATAAAATTCTTATTTATAATCAAGGCATAAAAATTTACATTGGGTAAATTTTTGGTATCTTTTTGATAAAATTTATTTTTTAATTAATAGTTTAAAATATTGTATTTTAATTTAGAATTTCCTTTTAACATAATTTATTTATATGGTTATATTTTATTTTTAATTGATTTTAAAGTTTAATTAGATTATATTTATACCATTTAATCTAATTTTGTTCATTGGAAGTAATTTCACTTTGAAATTGGATATAAAGAAGTGTCAATATTTTGATGGTTAATATTTCTTAAAAACACGCATTTTGTTTTTACAGCAGGAATTAATTTTAAATTAATTTATGCCACTTCTAGGTTTTGAATTGAGTAAAATAGAAATCATTTTTGAATTCATAATATCAAATATATCTTAGGCGGAATTTTTGGTATTTTTATGATAAACTTCAATTTTTGATGAATAGTAAAACCACTAACCAGTAGTTAAAAAACTGCCTTTTTCATTTAAATAAAATTTTATCACTTTTGGGACATGAATTTAAAAAAATCAACATACATGGTTGTTATTATTATGTAAAATTTGGTTTAATAAGGTGAAAATAGTTTTTTTTGAATAGTAACTTTTGACATTTATTTACCGTGGTTAAGGGTAAAGAGGGTAATTCAAGATTAAAAGAATATTATAATAAAACAAAATTACTTTAACACTTTTCTTAACCTTATATTATGGGTCATGGATGACCATGGGCATCCTTGGGTCTATTTTGAGACCCCATGGAGGACCTTATGAGTGATAATGACACTTTATTTTAATTAACTTAAAGTGAAGGCCAAAATAACATAAACAAATATATTTTAGTAAATAAAATTTTACATGGGGTTATATAAGATATCTATTTGACTATAAATATTATTTGGAAATCTAAAAATATTTACTAAATCATGGTATTTTTTATAATTTTTAGACAACAAAGAAATAAAATTATTTATGACACAATAAAGATCCGATGTTTTCTTAATTAATAAATGATTTAAATAAATAAGATTATAATGATTAAAGTAATATCTAAAACCTGTCCAATTTTTATTGGATGATTTTATTTCGACCATGAGTAATATTATCTTTGACTATAATTAGTTTTTAACCTTTTGAAACTGAAGATATGTTTATAATAAAATAACATTTTCAAACATTCCTAAAGAGCCCCTCCTCCCCCTTATAAAAATCTCTCACTTCTAACCCATTCCTCACACTTCTCCAGCCCCTTATCTCATCCAAACTCTACACAATTAAGCTCCTTACACCCCTATACTCCTTTTAAAAGACTTAAATTAGCCATTAAAAACTTCAAGAAGTCCTTTTTGTTCAAACCAAAGTGATTTACCTGAATTAAATATAACCGTTTCTCTAAAATTATTTCGTTTTATTTTAATTATTCAACCCCTAAACTCTGTTTATTCTTTTCTTTTATAACAACACTAGTGTCGTTAATATACTAGGACGTTGTTATGATACAAATTATAAATACACCTACACACACCTCTATCTAATGGGTAAACAACAAACTGTTTCTGTGGATGGAAAACTAACGCCTCATGACATGATGATTGTACAATTATCTCCTGCCGCCTCCTATGGTGGCCATTATGATGACACGATATTTATATATGATATATATTATGTTTATGTTTTCTTTATCCTTTTTTATTTTTCATTTATATCATACAATTATGGTTTCCATTATGGGTAAACGTGATAATTTCATTTGAGTAAGTACGGACTACCGCCCCCTCAAAGTGATATGACTCGTTCATGACATACATGGGATGTATAAAGAATGCGTTAATGATATTATATATGATGTTATACTGGATTTATAATATACATATATATCATTATGTTTTCTTTCCATTAAATATGAAATTTAAATGAAAGTAGCGTTGATGCGTACGTACGGCTTACCATCTCCATGAATGGTGCATTTAATTTCTTACCTACAAAAGTTATGTACTATTAAAAATACATATATATATACTGGATATATAATCTATATATGGTATATAAATCATTAATATCATTCTGGATATAATGCACTCTTAACCACATGGAAAACTTGTAATTATTAGGTGTTCATTTTTGACTGAAGTACCAAATATCAAAAAAATGACCATTATTAACTTAAATGATTTTATAATGTTTATAACATGGTAATAAGTGATATAAAAGGAATAATAAACTTGAAAAAGGTTCTTAGGCATGTACAAATCAAATTTAGTTTATTATTCCTGAAATTAATGAACGAACAGGTCAATTTGGACCCGAGGTAAGAGACTTCCTCTCAATATCCTTTCATTGTGGAAAACATTGACTTATACACTACTTTCATTTATACGGTGTATAATAAAACCCTTTGAATTTTACATTTATTAAAAGGGATCCTTTTTTCTATAAAGTGTTTTACAAAACGAAAAAAGGAATTGTTTTTAACATATGTGGTGACAATGACCTCTCCTCCACTGTAATCATTATTTGGATTCTTCTATAAGTCTTATTGTTTTCTAAAATGAAAAAGAAATCACATATACTATTTTTGGGTGTTTTGTTATTGAAGATGGTTTTTGAAATGGATTGATTATTTCAATATCTTGAAATTATTTCTTTGGATTTCAATTTAAATATTATTAGTGAAATGTTTTTTTTTGCAATATCATATGTGTTATGATTTTATAATTGTACATTGACATTTTATGGGTGGTTACGTGATAAAAAAAATACGGTAGGTGTCTTGATAAACCAGGATTGGTGGCTATGTTATAACCTCCAATGCATTGGGTATAAAAGTAGGCTGTGTGGCTATTCCATTTAGTGATATGTGTGGAAGTCGACCGTATGGTCATTCCATTTAAGAATATTTACGTTCCAAGTTACCTTTATATGTTATGTGTTCTTTATATAGTTTTTATGGTAATATTTTGGTTAAAAAGGGTAAGAAATGATCTTTTATTCATTGAAGAGTATTTACTACTTTATGAAGGTGAAAAGTTTTACTTATGATAAAACATTCATGGTTTACTTGTTGTTTGAAAAAATAACAGTTTTTCTTCTTTGTGTATCTTTTACTAATCTTTTTATGCTCATCCCATGTTTTTGAATTTTTTTTCATATGACGTAAAGTGGAATAGGGTCAATGATGGGATCATGTAAAAGTCATGCTGTCAAAAACATGGAACTAGACATGAACCTTTTTTTCAAGAGTTTTTATTTTGTGAAAAAATGGAAACTGGGTTGATGTGTCTACTTGTAATATTTAAGTTGTCATCTATATTTTATGACCTAATTTTATAAATCTCTAAACCTGAAAAGATACTCAAGGTGTATTTTTAACATAATTCATGATTATGCAATGTTTAAGGGTGGGTCCTTATAGTTGGTATCAGAGGTCGGATTAGACAACTTTAGGAGTTAGAATATTGTTAAATTAAAATCCATAAATTAATTTATGGCAATATTGAAATGATATAGCATTTACCGATTACCATGTTGCTTTGTCTAAGATATTTATGTGTTCAAAATGGTTTTCTGTAGAGGAAAAAGAGCAGTTATGATTGGACGACATCAGGAGGAAGACAACCTTCCAAATCAGCAACTTTAGATGGTTGGAATTGGAACTGAAAAATTTGTTGCAGTGGTGGAATAGTTGAATCAGTCTATAAATGCTGGTGGTATCCATGAACGAGATCACCCAGATCAACCACATAGGAACATGTTAGTAGTGGAGCATTTCGTATAAGGCCCCAGCCAAAAAAAATTACTTAATCTTGAGTTATTTCAAGAATACACATTGGGGATCTTTTCACATTTAGTGTTTTAGAGAACTAGATCATAAATAATGAATTACATTCCACATTTAAACAAGGTGGTTAAATCAAAGACAATATTCATTTTTTTCCATAAAAGTAAACATATATAAAATAAAACATAGATTACTTCATGACACTTACTCGACACTATCATCACATCATGTAATTTTCTCTTGACCTGTGAAAAACTTTTCAAAAACTTGGGATCAGCATAAAAAGCTCACTAAGGGTTAGAAAAATACGAAAAGAAAACATTAGTCCAAGTATACATAAGAATAAATTAAATCATACTTTATTTATAAAACATAAGAACTTTAACATACCTCATGAAATCATAATATTTATGAATAAATCATTTAAATCATAAGACATCAAGGTAACATGAGGCATTCATAACATTCTTACGTAGGTAGTAACCCTCGTGGTTACGTTTGGAATTCCCATCACAGTATATTCCCTAAATATCTTAAGAACAACCTTATCATTTAACTCCTTCACGTTACCAAATTCATTGGAGAGCTATCTCAGGCTCACCCGCCCTTAGTTTATCATATGACCACCTAACTTAATAAACAATTCCCGAGAACCATAACATAATCTTATCACATAAAACATGAAAAAAGGAAACATAAAATTCCAACATTTCAATCACAAGATATCAATACAACACATTGATATAATAAAAACATTATCAAAACCATTTTTAGTACCAAAATAAAATAAAAGTAAAATATGGTATTTATTTTTCATTTAAAAAAAGTTATGTCTTATAAAGGAAACTAAAACTCAAATAATGGTCACGGCGGTGGAGAAGTCGTTGTCGTCACATACGTAAGACAAAAACATTTCCTTTTGTTGTTAATTAAAATGATTCATGTAAAAGTATTCCTTTTGAATGAAATTAAAATTCAAATGGTTTTATTATATATCTAATAAAAGAAGGTCGTATATAAATTGTAGTATGCCTCAACGAAAGAAGATTAAAACGAAGTCCCTTACCTCAAGTCTAACTTGTTCTCGTTCGTTCTTTATATTCCTGAATAATAAAATTAGATCAATTTATTATTGCATAAGGAATTCCTTTAATTTTTATTATTCATTTCATATCACATGTTATCGTGTTATAACTATTAGTTAATTATGTGAGTTCATATCATATGTTTTGTCGATGTTCGATACATGAGTCAAAAATAAACTTGTTTGAAGAAAATTTTCCATTTAGTTATAAGTACATCATATCCGGAATGGTGTTCATGATTTTAATATCATATATATCCCATATATATTTATTTAATAATATTCCATAATGTTTGGAGATAAGAAATGAAATGTACCATTCATGGAGACGGTAGGCCGTAAGTACGCATGAACACTACTTTCATTTTTTTATCATATTAATGGACTTTAAAACTAAATGAGACATAGATATATTATAATTACAGTATAATATATATGTTATGTAGGTAAAATAAGTTCACTAATTACATTCTTTATAAATTCCATGATTGGAATGAACGAGTCACATCACTTGAGGGGGCTGTAGTCCACACTTCCTCAGATGAAATTATCGCAGTTCCACAACATGAAAAGAATAACGATGTGATTTAAAAATAAAATTCAGAAGAATATAGAAAAAATAAATACCATATATATCATATCTAATTACACTGACATCGTAATGGCCACCATGAAAGGTGTTAAAAGAATATTGTACAATCATCGTTTTGTGAGGCAGTAATTCGCCATCTACAGAAACAATATATTTTTAACCATTAGACAGAGGTTTGTATAAGTGTAGGTAGAATAATTATCACAAAAAAATATTATTATATTTAGGATACTATTTTTATTATGGGATCAAATAATAAGAGGATGGTGGTGAGTGAAGAAGGAAAATAAAATAATGAAACCCGAGAGAAGACATTACCTTTAAATCGGGTAACTCTTTTTGATTTGAGCCAAAGGATTCCATGGAAAGACTTCTTCCCAAAGTGAGGCTTCTAGGAGTAATATAGTGATGTGGAGAGATAATATGAGTGGATCTTGGATGATCCAAGTGCTTTAGAGGTGTGGGTAAGGGCGTAGTGGTGGGGGCCTTTTTATAAGAGGGAGGAGGGTTACTTTTGGAAAGTCTTGAAATGTTACTTTATTATAAAATGGTTTTCAGATTTTAATGGTCCCACAATGATATAGTTAGAGTATAATGTGATAAGGGTTATAACTTCACCCATACAATAGGTTTTAGACAAGTGTAAGTCTTATATTTTACCTTATCATTTCATTTTTTTAAATCGTTCATTAATGAGGTAATCACTTCATCATCATGGTGTGATAAATAAATTTATTTGTTTAATTTAAAAAAATTACAAAAAATATACCACGATGTAGGAAATATCATTATCTTTCCAATGAATATTTATAGTCTAAGAGATCATTTATGTAAACAAAACTAATTTTTTTTACTTAGGTGTTACATAGTTTGGTTATATTTTCCTTTCTTTAAAAATAATGTGATAAAAGGTCACTATCACACAAAAGTGATTCCATGGGGTCCCTATATTGTCACAAGGAATCCCATGGTCGGCCATGGAACAACTAAGAGGATTTTGACACATGTTGGGGTCATTTTATATTATTATGATATTATTTTATTACCCTTAACTACATGATTACTAATTAATCGTGATAATTAAAGATAATTGATGTTGTTACTATTCATAATGTCCAAATACAAAAGAGTATTAATTAAATAATTTGGAATTTATGATTATAATAATGTAATCCATTTTACTAAAATTAAAAATACATAAATTGCAGTAATTAATTTAAAAATAATTCCCATTGTCAAAACAAATAGCATGTTTTTAAGAAACAATATCTATCAAAAGATTGCCAATTATTTATGTCCAATTTCAAAGTGAAATTAATTCTAATGACCACCATTTTATTAAATGGTAAAAATATATTCAAATTAATCTTTGAAACAAATTAAACGAAATATAACTATATAATTAAATTGGTTGAAAAAGCAGTTTTGAAGTAAAATGCAGTATTTTTCACTATTCATTAAAAAATAAACATTGTCAGAAAAATACCAAAAAATTTTCCAAAGTAAATTTAAATGACCCAATTCTAAAGAATAAGTTTATTTTGACAAATAGAGATTATAAAATTGTTAAAAGTTAGATTTAAAAATGTTTTTCCATCAAAAGGCTGTAAAACAATTTTTTAAAAATATTAGAGTATTCTATGTCTAAGATTGGATTTATTCTCATTTTGAGCCTCTAAAACACTATATAAATCATAAATAGAAATAGATATGAAAATCTATTATTAGATAATTACATAGGATGTTACATCCTTCCCCCCATTAGGAAATTGCACCCTCGCAATTTATTTAATTATCAAATAAGTGGGGTTATTTATCCCTTATTTCATTTTCAGATTCCCATGTTGCCTCTTCAACTATATGGTTTTTCCAAAGAACCTTTACTTAATGAATCACCTTATCCTGCAACACTTTCTCCCTGTGGTCAAGAATCTAGACCGGTTTTTCTTCATAATATAGATTCTCGTCTAGCAGAACTACCTCTAGACTGAAAACATGAGATGGATCTGGCATGTAATTCCTTTACATTGAAACATGAAAAGCATTGTGTACTAGAGATAAACTCAAAGGTAAAGCCAATCAGTATGAAACTGATCCAACTCTCTCCAGAATTTCATATGGTCCAATGAACCTTGGACTCAGCTTTCTTTCTTACCAAATCATATCACACTTTTCTGTGGTGAAACCTTGTGGAAGACACGATCACCAACCTTAAATGAGAGATCCTTCCTCATGTTGTCCACATAACTTTTCTGCCTGCTCTGAGATGTTCTCATGTGTTTCTTTATCAGCTGAACTTTTTCTACCATCTCTTCTACCAATTCTGGTCCCATAAACTTCCATTCACATACTTCATCCAAAAAATATGGAGTTCAACACCACTACCCATATAATACGTCAAATGGTGCCATCTGTATACTGGAATGAAAACAGTTATTATAAGAAAACTCAAGCAATTAAATATATCGGTCCCAAAATCCTTGATAGTCCATTGAACAAGAACGTATCATATCCTTAAAATTATGAATTGTTTGTACCCATCTGGTCAAGGATGAAAAGAGGTACTAAAATTTAATTCAGTACCCAACGACTTCTGAAGGCCTTTCCAAAAGTTAGAAGTGAACCTGTGATCACAATCAGATACAATGGAGAGGGGAACTCCGTGTAACCCGGTTATCTCTTTAAGATAAAAAGTATAAAGTTGATATAGGTAAAAAGTATCTCATATAGCATGTAAATGAGCAGATTTAGTAAAGCGATCAACAATAACCCAGATTTCATATTACCTCGAGGTGTCTTTGCTAATCCCACAACGAAGTCCGTGGATATATTCTCCCATTTCCACTATGGAACTGCTATAGGCTAAAGCATCCCTTTCAGAAACTGTCTCTCTAATTTAACCTATTGACAATTCAAACACTTCACAGTAAAATCAACAATATATCTTTTCATTCCATCCCACCAGTAATACTCCCAAATATATCTATACATCTTAGTACCACATGAATGAACTGAAAATGGGGAACTATGAGCTTCACAAAAAAACTCTCTCTTCAACTATGAATCACAAGGAACACACAATCTCTTCCCAAATCTCAAACCACAATCATTATCAATGTTGAATTTAGGTAACATACCCTTTTGAACTAGCTCTACCTTTTTCTGAAACTCACTATCTTGCATCTGTGCTTTCTTAATTCTTTCTGATATAGAAGATTTCACTGATACCTGAAATAAAATAGAATAACTTCTTGCACTATGAAATTATATGCCAAATTTCATCAAATCAAAAAACAAAGGATCTCATTCCAAATGTATCATGGTTAATGAAGCATTACTTTTTCGACTCAAAGAATATGCCACTTTATTTTCTTTTCTTGGGTGGTAGTGAATCGTGCAATCATAATCGTTGATTAATTATAGCCATCTCCTATGTATCATCTTCAATTATTTATGAGTGAATATAAAATTTAAATTTTTTTGATTAGTATATATTTCACACTTTACACCATACAAATGATGCCTCCAAATTTTTAAACCAAAAACAGAAACAGCTAATTCCAAATCATGTGTAGGGTAACTTATCTCATGAGTTTTCAACTGACGTGAAGAATAACAAATTACCCGATCATTCTGCATTAGGATGCATCCAATTCCTTTCAATGAAGCATAACTGTAGATAACAAACTCACCATTCCTAGAAGGTAGTGCCAATACTAGAGAATTCACCAATCTTCTTTACAATTCCTGAGAACAATCATCACATTCTTTTGTCCAGATAAACAAAACACCATTCTGAGTTAGCTTAGTCAATGAGCTGGACAACTGTGAAAAATGTTTAACAAACCTTCGGTAATAGCCTGACAAACCATGAAAACTAAGAATCTAGGTTAGATTTGTGGGTCTTGGACATTCTTCAACAACCTTTGTTTTTTCAGGATCAGCATTTATTCCATCATTAGAAACAATGTGACCAAGGAATGAAATTTGTTTCAACCAAAACTCACACTTTCTGAATTTCCCAAACAATTTCATTTCTTTTAAGGTTTTCAAAATAACCCTTAAATAACTTTCATGATCCTATTTACTTTTTGAAAACACCAAAATATCATCATTGAAAACAACCACAAACTTATCCAAGAACTCATGGAAAATTCTATTCATAAGGTCCATTAATATTGCAGGTGCATTGGTTAACCCAAAAGGCATAACTACAAATTCATAATGTCCATATCTTGTACGAAATGTGGTATTCAGAATATCTACTTCCTTTACCTTCAATTGATGGTAACCCGATCTCAAGTCAATCTTTGAAAAATATTGAGCTCCCTGGAGCTGATCAAACAGATCATCGGTATGAGGCAAAGGATATTTGGTATTAACAGTGATGTTATTCATGGATCTATAATCAATTCCAAGTCTCATTGAACCATCTTCCTTTTTAACAAATAAGACAGGAGCACCCCATGGTGATGTGCTTGGTCGAATGAAACTGTTGTCTAATAAATTTTGCAATTGAACCTTCAACTCTAAAAGTTCAAATTGAGTTATTTGATAAGGGGGTTTTGAAATTGGCTTAGCATCAGGAACTAAGTAAATAGTAAATTCAACATCTCGATCTGGTATTATTCTGGGCAACTCATTAGAAAAATCAACAGGATACTCATTTACCACTGGAACATCATTAATCTAAACTGTTCTTTTGTTTTCAAAAATATGTGCAAGGTAACATTCATTTCCATCTTTTATAAGTTTCTCACCTTCTTGATTTGTTATCAACAGTAAGGGTTCATTATTATACACAAACTGAAATTATTTCTGAAAAAAACTTTGTTATCTCTATAGTCAATCTTAGCATGGTAAACAGAGAGCCAATCCCTATGAAGGACTACATCAAACTCAAATAGAGGTAAAATTATTTGGTTTTC
This sequence comes from Viscum album, assembly GCA_963277665.1. Taxonomy (NCBI): domain Eukaryota; kingdom Viridiplantae; phylum Streptophyta; class Magnoliopsida; order Santalales; family Viscaceae; genus Viscum; species Viscum album. The sequence continues at coordinate 1,143,685,735 of OY728121.1, read as the reverse complement.
AAGTAGATTCTTTCCACAGATAAGTATAGGAAGATTCTTATAAATTACTTTTTCCTCAACATTTCCCCCAGGTGTTTTTACCACAAGTTCAAGAGTCATTTCTTGAGATGAAATTCTCAATTTACTAGAAAATATTTCAGAGATGAAAGAATGTGTAAAACCTGAATCAAACAACACATTGGCATAATCTGAAAAAACAAAGTACATGTACCCCTTCGTTTAATGGCCCAAAATCTGCTGTAGTAGTCAAAAAGGATTTCACCACACCATTCTTCCAGTAGTATGACTGCTTCCCATCGTTGGAGCTCTTTGTCGAACAATCGTTTGCATAATGACCCATCTCATTGCACTTGAAACATTTCACTAACTGTAAATCAAATTTTGTCTTACCATTACCCTGGTCTTTTCTAGTGCAATCACGAGCCTTATGTCCCATCTTACCACATTGGAAGCACTTTATAGAATTAAAAATCCATTCCCCAGCATGATTTTTACCACATTTATCAAAAACTGCAAACATAGTATTCTTACTATGAAACCTTTTTGAAGGATTCTTCCCTATCTCCTTCCACCTCGGTCTCTTCTTTTGTTAGTTGTCATAGAACCCTTGATCATTAGAAAACTCCATTTCCACCTTCTCAGCACATTGAAAAAGCTTTTCATAAATTTTGAACACACAAGAAGCTAATTCCCTTCAATATTTTGTCTTTAATCCTGATTAAAAATGATTGATTTTACTATCAAGGTCTCGGATAAAATTTGGAGCATACCATGCCAATCGAGTGAACTTTTCTTCATAAGCATCCACTGATTCTTCCTATTGCCTCAATTATAAGAATTTTTTCCCATCCTAAGTCGAACAACCTTAGGAAAATATTTCTCAATAAACATACCTTTGAATTCATCCCAGTCAAGAGCATCAATATAATTAACATCCCTGATATTTTAAACCATCGACCACCACTGATCTGCTTCACCCTCCAAACGGTAAACAAAAAGACTAACTTTTTGATTGTATGAACACCCCATGACATCGAAAATCTTCTCCAGTTCTTTAATCCACCCTTCATCTAGCACAGGGTTAGATGATCCTCTGAATGATGGGGGATGTTTCCTCATGAAATGTTTGACCACTTTCATGTTCCTCTGCGGTTGATCTGGCTGATCTCATGCATGGATACCACCACCATTTATCGCTTGAGTCAACTGTGCCATTATTACAACAAACTGTTCAGTTCCAATTCCGACCATCTCAGGATGCTGATTTGGAAGGTCATTTCCTTATATATGTATTCCTAGCACCATTTCCCTGTTTTCTATGTGGAAAACCATTCTGAAAAAAACACGTCTTAGATGAATCGACATGGTAATCTTCAAATGCTATATCATTTCAAATTGACCATAATGTAAAAAAATATTTTTGGACAATCATTTAATAGAATTATAACTCCTAATGTTATCTAAACTGACCTTTGATACCAACTTTAATGCCCCAGCCATAAACATTACTTAATCTTGATTTATTTCAATAATACACATTGAGGATCTTTTCAGGTTTAGAGTTATAGAGAATTACATCATAAATCATGCATTACATTCCACATTTAAAAAAGTTGGTTACATCAAAGACAATATTCATTTTCTTCCGTCAAAGGAAACATAATCAAAATAAAACATGGACTATTTGTTGACACTTACTCGACACTATCATGAAATTATGTACTTTTCTGTTGACCTGTGAAAAACATTTCAACAACTTGGGATGAGCACAAAAAGCTCAGTAAGGGATATAAAAATATGGGAAGAAAACATAAGTCCATGTATACTTAAGAATCAATGAAATCATACTTTACTCATAAAACATTATCACTTTAACGTACCTCAAGAAATCATAATATTTATGAATAACTCATAGAAATAATAAGACATAAAGGTAATTTGAGGCATTCATAACATTCTTACATATGGAGTAACCCTCATGGTTATGTTTGGAATACCTATCATAATATATTCCCTAAATATCATCAGATAAACCATAGAATTTAACTCTTCCATGTTACCCCATGCATTGGAGATCTATCTCCGGCTCACCTGCCCTAAGTTTATCACGAAACAACACGACTTCATAAACAATTCCCAAGAACCATAACATAATCGTATCATATAAAACATGCATAAAGGAAATATAACATTTCCACATTTCCACCACAAGATATCAATACAACACATTGATATAATCAAAAAATTATCAAAACCATTTTCAATACCAAAATAAAAGAAAAGTAAAACATGGTATTTATTTTTCATTAACAATTTTTTTGGCTTTTAGAGGAAGGCGAAACTCAAATAATGGTCACGGCGGCAGAGAAGTCGTTGTCTCTGCATACGTAAGACAAAAACATTCCATTTTGTAATTTAGTAAAACACTTCGTGTAAAAATATTCCTTTTGAATGAAATTAAAAGTCAAATGGTTTTATTATACAACTAATAAAATAAAGTCGTATATAAATTGAAGTATGCCTCAATGAAAGGAGATTGAGACGAAGTCCCTTACCTCAAGTCCGACTTATTCTCGTTCGTTCTTTATATTCTTGAATAATAAACTGAGGTCAATTTATAATTTCTTAAGGAATTAAATTAAAGTTTTTTATTCATTTCATATCACATATTATCGTGTTATAATAATTAGTTAATTATGTGAGTTCATATCATACGTTTTGTCGATGTTCGGTACATTAGTCAAAAATAAACTTGTTTGAAGATAATTGTCAATGTAGTTATAAGTACATCATATCCAGAATGGTGTTCATGATTTCAATATAATATATATCCACTATATATGTATTTAATAATATTTCATAATGTTTTGAGATATTAAATGAAATGTACCGTTCATGGAGATGGTAGGTCGTACGTATGCATGAACACTACATTCATTTTTTTGTCATATTAATGGACATTAAAAATAAATGAGACATATATATATATTATAATTCTAGTATAATATATATTTTATATAGGTAAAATAATTTCATTAATTACATTCTTTATAAATTCCATGTTTGGCATGAATGCGTCACATCACTTGAGGGGGAGGTAGTCCACAATTCCTCAGAATAAATTATTGCAGTTCCACAACATGAAAAGAATAACGATGTGATATAAAAATAAAATTCAGAATCATATAGAAAAACTAAATACCATATATATAATATATAAATACAGTGACATCATAATGGACACCATGAAAGTTGTTAAAATAAGATTGGACAATCATCATTTCGTGAGGCTGTAAATCACCATCCACGGAAACAGTATGTTCTTTAACCATTAGATGGATGTGTGTATAAGTGTAGGTAGAATACTTATCATAAAAACATCATAGTATATTGAGGATAGTTGTGTTATTATGTGATCAGATAATAATAATATGGTGGTGAGTGAATAAGGAAAATAAAAGAATGAAACTCGAGAGAAGACATTACCTTTAAATCAGGTAACTCTTTTTGATTTGTGGAAAAGGCTTCCATGGAAAGACTTCTGCCCAAAGTGAGGATTCTAAGAGTAATAGAGGGGTTTGTAGTGATAATATGAGCAGATATTGGACTATCCAAGGGCTTGGGAGGTGTGGGTAAGGGGGTAGAGGTGGTGGCCTTTTATAATAGGGAGGATGATCACTTTTGGAACGTCATGAAATGTTACTTTATTTTAAAATTGTTTTCTGATTTTAAGTGTCCCACAATGATATATTTCTTGGATAAGGTGATAAGGGTTCAAAATACACCCATGCAATAGGTTTTCGACAAGTGTAAGTCTTAGATTTTACCTTATTTTTTCATTTTATTTAAATCATTCATTGATGAGGTAATCACTGCATCATCATGGTGTCAAAAATAAATAAATTTAATTAATTTCTAAAAACTATATAAAAAATATCATGATGTAGGATATTTTATTAGATTTAAAATTACTATTTATAGTCTAAGATATAATTTATGTAAAAAAATTTAAAATTGTTTTACTTAGCTGTTACATAGTTTGGTTATAATTTTTTTTCTTTAAAAATAATATGAAAAAAGGTCACTATCACACAAAAGTGATTCCATGGGGTCCCTAAGTTGGAACAAGGCATCCCATGGTCAGTAACGACACAACCAAGTGTATTTGGACAGATTTTGGGGTCATATTTTATTATTATGATATTATTTTATTACCCCAAACTACCCGATTAATAATTAAAGATAATTATCGTCGTTACTATTCATAATGTCCAAAAACAAAAGAGTCTTAATTACATAATTTAGACATTATGATTGAAAATATGGAATCCATTTTACCAAATTATAAACATAGAAAATGCAGTAATTAATTAAAAAATAATTCTCGTTGTCAAAACAAATTGCATATTCTTAAGAAACAATATCTATCAAAAGATAGACAATTGATTATGTCCAATTTCAAAGTGAAATTAATTCTAATGACCACCATTAGATTAAATGGTAAAAAAATATTCTAATTAATCATTAAAACCAACTAAAAGGACAATCTAACTATATAATTAAATTAGATGAAAAATCAGTTTTGAATTAAAATGCTGTATTTTTCACTATTAATTAAAAAATGAACATTGTTAGAAAAATACCAAAAAAAATTCTAATGTAAATTTCAATGTCCCAATTCTAAATAATAAGTTTAGTTTGGCAAATAAGGCTTATAAAATTGTCCAAATTTATATTTAAAAATGGTTTTCCATCAAAAGGATGTAAAACAATCTTCTAAAAATATTAGATTATTCTATGCCTACGATTGGATTTACTCTCATTTTAAACCTCTAAAACACTATCTAATTCATAAATAGACATAGATATGAAAATATATTATTATTTAATTTCATGGGATGTTACATTTCATGAGGCAATGTCCCCTATCATTCGGAGGATTATCTGACCCTGTTATAGGTGAAGGGTGGATTAAAGCACTAGAGAAAATTTTTTATGTCATGGGATGTTCAGAACATCAAAAGGTTAGTCTTGCTATTTACTGTTTTGAAGGTGAAGCTGATCAGTGGTGGTTAATGGTGAAAAATATCAGGGATATTGAGGATATTTATTCTCTTGACTGGGATGAATTCAAAGTTATGTTCTTTGAAAAATATTTTCCTAATGTGGTTTGACATAGGATGGAAAAACAATTCCTGGAATTGAGGAAAGAGGATGAATCAATGGAAGCTTATGAATAAAAATTCAATTGACTAGAAAGGTATGCTCCAAATTTCATCCAAGATCTTGATATTAAGATAAATCGATTTTACAGAGGACTAAAGCCATGATATCATTGAGAATTAGAGCCTCATGAGTTCAAAAGTTATGAAAAACTTGTTTGATGTGAGAAGAAGGTGGAAATGGAGTTTTTTAATGATCATGTTTTCTTTGACAAACAATAGAATTAGAGGTCCAGTTTGCAGGAAAAGGGAAATAATTCATCAAAGAATCATGGGTGTAAGAAAAATAAATATCCTTCATTTGAGAAGTGTGGTAAAAAGCATCATGGAGAATGTTTATCAAAGTCTGGATAGAGATTTGGGTGTGGTAAGTCTGGTCATATTTCTCGTAATTATAAGGAAGATGATAAAGAGGGCAATGAAAAGCCATATGTAAGATGTTTTATGTGAAACAAAATTTGTCATTATGAAACTAAGTGTCCAACGAAGAACTCAACTGAGGGAAAGTAGTTAGACTATAAGCAAAAAGGTGTCGTGAAATAATTTTTAACTACTTTAGAAGATGTTGGGCCATCGAATGAAGTAGTCTTAGGCACACTGTTTGTCTGTTCATATTATGCCAATGTGTTGTTTGATTCAGGGTATACACACTCCTTGATTTCTGAGAGGCTTTCTAGTAAATTGGGAATTCCATATGAAGATATGAATAATGAACTTATGGTAAAAACACCTGGAGGAAATTTTCAGATGAAAAGAAATTAAAATAACCTTCCATTCCTTGTGTGCATAAGGAATATACTTGCAAACCTTATTATTTTTACTTTAGTAGAGTTTGATGTTATTTTTGGCATGGATTGGATGTCTATTTATTATGTTATGATTGACTACAAAACTCAAGAGGTTTCTTTTCTGAAAGATTTTTAGTTTCTGAAAAAAAATGAACCCTTACATTTGATAACATATCAAGAAGCTGGGAAACTAGTAAAATATGGAAATGAATGTTACCTTGCACATATTGTTGAAAACAAAGGAATTGTTCAGATTAATGATGTGCCAGTGGTAAATGAATATCTTTATGTTTTTCCTGATGATTTTCCTAGTATTATTCCTGATCGGGAAGTTGACTTTAAAATTTACTTAGTTCCTGATGCTAATCCAATTTCAAACCCCCCTTATCGAATATATTAAATTGAACATTTATAGTTAATGATGAAATTGTAGGAGTTATTAGATAATGGTTTCATTCGACCTATCACATCACCATTATAGTATCACAGCCTTTTCTTACATTACTATTACATCATTTTAAAGGTAAACAACATAATATTATTACACATAGAGGATCCAATGGTTTAGTGTATTGGGAAAACTAGGACCATACATAGAATTTACAACATCAGTCATAGACATTTATTTAATTTCTTTATCTCTAGATTCTTATTGTCACTTGTCCACTCCTTATTATATGTAGCCACCTAAGGATATACATTAAAAGGGGTGATCTAAAAGCCCAGTAAGAGGATAAATAAGAGGAATATAGCATGGGGTGGGCATAATCATGACATAGGTAAAGAAATCATTAACATGAGAGGAACATAAATAAAAGACTTGAAATGTGGCAATGCATAAAATATGAAACATCATGTTTCAGTGGTTAAATACTACAAATACTTGTGAAATAAGCTAGAATCTTGTTCACACATCCTTTCACACTTACTCATGATATTTATGAATTTACCCAATGCATTGGAGCGCTGTATAATTCCGGGTGCACCTGTCACTTTGAAACATTCATATTGCACTATATAATTCCGAGCGCACCCGTCACATCATAACATTGTCATTATCATAATAGAACACATATAAAAAGTGAACATAACTAACCCATGTAAAGTAATGGGTTTCATCCCATATGAATACATTCATAAGCATTGGGTTCCCAAAATAAATAGGGAACAAAATACTTGATACAAGAAACATCAACCATGAATGAGAGGTAAAAGTTGAGTTCTTAAAAAGAATATTTCTTTTGGAAAACATTTGGTTCAACATAAAAATTCATTAGAAAGAAATTTATATCCCTGAAAAGGTAATATAACTATGAATAAATGATATTTATGAAGTAACCATTTCAAAATGGAGTGAAAGAGGGAGAACCCTAAGGAAGAAAATTGAGTTCGAGATTTCCCCTTATCTTCTATACCAATGCATACTTCTCTTTAATGTCCTATATAATGACATTATATTCATTAATTAGAAATTCCAAAAAACTTTTATACATTAATTGGGTTCATTCTAGTTTCATTATGGGATTTTATGTGCCATTAAATGAGATTTTGAGTATAGAAACATTATTCAGGAATGTTTGTTTTTATGGTTTTCTTGAGTGGTTCACTTGTATTCTTAAATTGATGTTCGGGTAGAACATGGGTAATCATCCAGAACTGATATTACATGTTATTAATGATATTATAAGAGTTTTAATGATATTATAATGAATTAGATTAGATCCATGTTGATGAATCATTAGATAATAATTAAATGATGATTGCTTGGATTAATTTGGGCGGTTTTTCGATCATAACAAATTGTTTTAATTTATCACATAGAAATATGTTCACAGGTTAGTTCCAAAACATTAAATATAAAATATTAAATATAAAATATTCTGTTTCAACAATAAAAATGGTTTCATGACCAGATCATAAGGTATAAATGGAAGAAAAAAACTTGTCGTTCTTGAAGGTGATAAATTAACATCTCACGAACAACGTTCTCTTTAATAAAATAAATGAAAGAGGGAAAGGGAGGTTGGATAATATAATATCCCATTATCATCATAAAATTATAATATATTTATAATACATGAGTTACAATTCCATTTCAGTGAAGATAGGTGGGGAGAGATCAAGAAATGAACTTGAACATGAAAGGAAATTAAAGGAGAAGAGGGAGAGAAATTACCTCTTGAATCCTTCTCTTTAGAACCTCCTTAAGGGCCTAATCATGGCATTTTGATGAGACCAGAAGCTCTTGGAAGTGGGGGAGGGTCTAGGGAGGATGTTTTGGTAGAGTTTAGAGATGAATTGGAGCTTGAGAGGTGTGAGGGAATGAGGGATTGAAGGGTGGTTTTTATAGTTGAGAGGAGGGGTAAATTTTGAATATTTAATTCATTATTTTATTATTTCCCTCAAGACAACCAGTAGTATTGTTTCATGTGACCAAAAATAGTAATAAGTTCATGCGAGTTCGAACCAAGTGGCCGTGCATCACTTGTGATGTCATGAATAGTGAATTTAACTGTTAAATTGTATAAACGGTATTTTATAGTATTTCACTATTCATAAAAAATTCGAGTTTTTTCAGAAAAAATACCAAACATTTACCATAACCATTTTCCGACGTGTAGAATTCAAAAATGAATTCCATTTTTCAAAATTAATTTTATAAATATTATTAATTTTTTTTTTTAAAAAGTCATAGTTAATTCGAAAAATAACAATCTTAAAGGTGCACTTAGTTTTCTTTCTCATTGAAAATTTAATTAAGATCTCATTATCTTATTTCCTTAAAAAAATAAAATAATATTATTATTTACTATTCATAAGGGTGATATTACTATTCATTTTACTATTCATAAGGGTATGTTACTATTCACCAAAAAACAAGTTTGTTTTACAGGACTCCAAAAATCATCTTGAACACAACCGTGTATGTCGGATTTTCAAAATTCCAAACACAGAAGTGACAAACTTATATTTAAAGGTCACTTATCACTTTGTAGTTCATTATGTTGTGCATTCATGTTATTTTATGACATAATATTAAGAAGATAAATTTCATTGGAAAACATTTGGTTGTTACATTCTTCCCCCCTTAAGAAATTTCGCCCTTGAAATTTTTTTTTTCATAAACAGGTGAGGGTACTTCTCCTTCATCACCTCTTCTGGTAACCAAGTTGCTTCCTCAAACTTATGGTTCCTCCACAACACTTTGACAAGGTGGATTTTCTTGTTGCGTATCACCTTTTCACTTCATTCTAGAATCATTACTGGCTGCTCTTCATAGGATAGATCACCATCTAATTTGACCACCTCTGAGTTTAGTATATGTCAGGGGTCAGGTATGTACTTCCTCAATAGTGATAAATGAAACACATCATGAACTTGAGCCATATTTTTTGGAAGTTCAAGATAATAGGCCAAGACCCTATGCGGTCAAGGATCTCAAGGGGCCAATGTACCTTGGTCTTAGCTTACATTTCTTCCCATATCGCATGAATCTCTTCCATGAAGATATTCGAAGGAAGACTTTATCTCCAAATTCAAACTACAAGTCCCTTCGAAGGTTGTTAGAATAGCTCTTTGGATGACTTTTAGAAACTTTGATGTGTTTCTGGATGACTTGAACCTTCTTTATCATCTCTTTAACAAGATCAGGTCCAAGTGGCTATCTTTCTCCAACTTCATCCCAACAGGTTGGAGTTCTACATCGCTTTCCATACAGAGCTTAATGTAGAGCCATCTGAATACTAGAGTGGAAGCTATTATTTTATGAGAACTCAACCAATGTGATATACTGATCCCATCCACCTTTGAATTCTAGAGAGTAGGCTCTAAGCATAACTTCAAGCATCTGAATAGTCCTTTGAGATTGACCATCAGTTTGGGGGTGACAGGCCGTGCTGAAATTTAATTTAGTACTCAAATCATGTTGAAGGATCCTCCAGAATTTAGATGTGAACCTCAGATCACGATAAGAGAAAATTGAGAGTGGAACCCCATGAAGTCTTACCACTTTCTTTACATATAACTTTGCAAGTTGTTCAAGTGAGAGATCTTCCTGAATAGCGATAAAATGGGAAGTCTTGGTGAGTCGGTCAACCACAACCCATATCACATCATTTCCTTTTGACGTCTTCAGGAGTCCCATGACAAAGTCCATAGTAACATTTTCACATTTCCACATGGGTATAGGCAATGGTTGAATCATACCATTGGACTTTTTTCACTCATATTTAACATGCTGACATACCAAGAATCCTGATATATATTCCACAATCTCCTTCTTCATGTTATCCCACCAGAAGTGTTCTCGGAGATCACGGTACATCTTGGTACTCCCATGATGGATAGAGAAGGTTGAGCTATGTACGTTGTCCAATAGATCCTTCTTTATCCCAGGTGATGAAGGTACACAAAGCTGGATTCCAAACCGAATCAGACCATCATCATCGATATGGAACTCTTGTAGCTTCCCTTCTATTACTACATTCCCCCTATTTTGTATCTCCACATCATCCCTTTGTGCTTCCTTAATCTTCTCCTGGATGGATGGTTGGGCAATCATTTGGGAAAGGAAGGATTTATCCCCTGCACTTATGATTTTTAAATCCATTTATTTCATAGCCATGAAGATAGGGTCTTTCTTAATCAGCAGCATGGTTAAAGTGGCAGGTTCTTTTTCGCTTAGAGTATCATCTACCTTTTTCTCCTTTCCAAGATGATAATGAATAGAGCAATCGTAATCCTTTATTAGCTCTAACCATCTCCTTTGATGCATGTTGAGATCTTTTTGTGTGAATATATACTTTAGGATCTTGTGGTTGGTGTATATGTCACACTTCTCCCCATAAAAGTTGTGCTGCTAGATCTTCAAGGAAAAAATCACGGTTGCCAGCTCTAGATCATGCGCCAGGTAGTTCTGCTCATGGATCTTCAACTGTCGTGAGGCATATGCTATCACATTATCATTTTTCATGAGTACACAACCCAAGCCTTTCTTTGAAGCATCACTGTATATCACAAAACTTTCTCCACTTTTCCTTAGTGTGAGTACAGGTGCACTGATCATCCTCCTATTTAGCTCCTTGATACTTCCCTCACATTATTCCATCCAGATATACTTTACCCCTTTCCTTGTTAACTTAGTTAGCGGGCTTGAGAATCATGAGAAGTTTCTCACAAAACGTTGGTAGTAACTAGCTAATCCAATAAAACTACAGATTTCTACAAAACTAGAGGGCCTGGGCCATTCCTCAATCGCCTTTTTCTATAAAGGATACACAAAAATTCCCTAACTTGTGATCACATGTCCCAAGAATGTGAATTTTTTCATCCATAAGTCACACTTGAAAAACATGGCGTACAACTTCTCCTTTCTCAATGTCGCCAACACAAGTCTTAGATGTTCTTCATGTTCCTCCTTAATTTTGGAGTAGATGAGAATATCATCAATAAAAACTCCCAAAAATATGTCAAGGTAATGTGTAAAGACTATATTCAAAAAATACATGAAGATTGCAGGGGCATTAGTAAGTCTGAGGGCCGTCACCAAAAACTCATAGTGCCCATACCTTGTACGGAAGGAAGTCTTCTGAATATCTTTCTTATTCACCTTTACCTGATAATATCCATAATGTTGATACACCTTTGAGAAGTTTTGATATCCTCTTAACTAATCGAAAAATTAATCAATCCTTGGAAGAGGATAATTTTTCCTTATAGTGATCTTGTTGAGTTCCCGATAATCGATACACAACCACATTTTTCCTTCATTTTTCTTCACAAAGAGAACTGGTGCACCCAAAGGTGATGCACTAGGGCTTATGAACCCTTTTTCATGATGATCTTGCAGCTTTTCTTTAACTCATCTAGTTCTATATGAGCCATACTATAGGGACACTTCGAGATAGGGGGAGCTCCGGGTATGAATTCAATTGAGAACTCTACCTCATGATCCTGGGGAATTTTGGGCAACTCTTTGGGAAATACATCACCGTATTCCCTCACGATGGGAATTTCCTCATGTTTTGGACTATACTTCAACTCAACCATTTGGGGGAGGTATACTTCTTCATAGGGAATCAACACCCACACCGTTGAAGGATTTTTCAAAGGAGATTCATGAACTTCCTTACATTTGTAGAAGATCCTGGGATGGTTCAGAATATAAAAAGATATTTCCTTTTCCCGACAGTTGATATGTGCTCTATATGGAGAGATCCAATCCATTCCCATTATAGCGTTAAATTACACCAAGGGATGTATTACAATATTTTCTGGAATAATCCTTCCACATACACTAATAGGAGAAGAGTCAAACACTTGGGTTTCAATGATTTCACAACATGGTGTTTTTATAGATATCTCTAATTCATGGTTTCGGGGCATCGATTCTATAGTTTAAACAAACTTGCAAGATATAAAGTAATGCGTAGAACCATAATCGAATAAGACATTTTCAATTCTTGATTGAATAGGAAGTGTACCTTATAGGAATTCATTATCATGCTCCACCTGTGCAGTAATGATGGCATAAACCTTCCTTTTTTCCTTTGGCTTAGGTGGTTGCTGACACTGATTACCCTCAAGAACTCGAGGTTTAGTGCACTGGTTTGCATAGTGCCCCAGCTCCCTATAGTTGTAGCATTGAACCAAGGGTGGTTATCTCCTTTCAACATCTACATTCTCCTTCCTTGTCATGTATTTTCTACACTCTTGGGAATGGTGTCCTTCTTTCCCACACTTGAAGCATTTCCCCGACCCTTTGAGGCAGTTCCAATTGTGTAACTTCCCACATTTTTGGCATGTGGGTCGTTGATTTCTCTTTCCACCTTTTTCATTAGATCCACCATCTTGAATGTAATAACCCGAGATTTTATAAGATATATTATTTTTAATTTCATTCATATCTTATGTTTTACGATACACCAAGATTATCTTGCACTATACGCAACACCGTATTAGCGTGAAGTATACGCACCACTATTCTTAGATTGTGTTACACACAATTTCAAGTTCGTTTGATAATAGTCATTCTACGCAACATTGAGTATATATATATATATATATTCAATGTATAAATGAAAAAATGGATGTATTCTGTTATAACAAAACAACAAAATAGTCTTTCACTATACGCAACCCTGACTTGACTTGCATTACACGCAATCGCGACCTTCTTCGATAGCGTGTGTTGTACGCAATACCGGGTTTTACTAAACAACGATATGTCATTATAATATTATTATGAACTAGCCGTTATGAATATTATTAACTATAGTTTGAATTTTATAACATTATTATTCATCTTACACATTTTCTATAACATGGTATAAGAACAAAATAAATTTTTCGGGTAAAATAAGTATTTTTAAAAAAATGCAGTTTTGCCACCTTTTGATGGCACACCCACTTTAAATCTTGTTTTTGACATGTTAATAAGTTTAATTTTACAAAATAAAATTATTCTTTGGAATCAGGATATAAAATTTTACTTGGACAAAATTTTCATATTATTCTGATAACTTTCATATTTTAATGAATAGTAAAAACACGCTATATTTTAATTAAAAACATCTTTTTTCATCGTAATAACTTATGTGGTTAAATTATAATATTGAATGGTTTTAAAGTATAAATAGAATATACTTTTACCATTTAATATAATGTATGTCATTAGCATTGATTTTACCTTGAATTCGTAGGTTAAATCAATTCAATCTTTTGCAATGTTTTAAAGGGAAACCCGTTTTCTTTCGACAACAGGATTAATTTTAATTTAATTTCTGCAACTTTTTTGTATTGAATTTGGAAAAATAGATTCCATATTTTGAATCAGTGGATCCAAATTATGTTAAAAAGCTATTTTTTATTTTTGGGAATTATAAATAGTAACTATGGTAAATTTTATTTACCCTAGTTAAAGGTAAATCAGGTAATTAAGGGTAAATATAATATTATAAAATTACCCTAACACATGAAAATATTATATTGGATGGCTAAAAGTATAACCATATAACCTAAGGGTTATATTAGATTCATTTTATGGACTTTTTACCATGAAAATAATTTAATTATTATTAAAACCAAAGAAAGTGACAACATGTCACTCTCTTAAATCTTATAAGTATAATAATTTTAATTTAGCGATAAACATCATAAAACATCAAACATGGATAGTATCCAGAAAGATAATAAAATTATATACATCATGATAATTTATTTAGAATTTTTAGGGATTAAATAATTGTCATTAATGGTGATGCATTAATGATGCAAAATTTATTTATTTAGTGAAAAATCAGTAATATAGTTTTTATTGAATTAATAATACACATTAAAAGGCCCAAAAACCTGACCGAAACTTATTGGTAGTGTATATATATACCATAATCATCCAATGACGTAATATATAACCGTTTGGAGTCTTATAAAAGTGATTAGGACACTTATATTATTTTATTTTAAATGATGCCAAAGTTGTCACCTTTATACTTTAATAAATATAACAATTTACATATTGTGATTTTAAGATGATAAATTCGAGTACAATTATTATTGGGAAAGGTAATAGATTTATCTTTATCATAAGAGATTAATTTTAATTTTTATGAAACAAATAATTATATTAAATAATTATACAAAAATGTTGTAGTAATTATTTTATTAAGAGATAAACCAAATAAATGGTTTTAAAAATAATAAAATAAATATTATATGAACTATTTAATGTGCTCCACTAATTTTATAGATAACTATGGCAATTTATGAATCTATTAAAGCTTTTATTTCTAACATATATTTTGTATATATTTTATTGAAATTCAAATAAATGAATAGTTCAAAATTGACACTATTGTTATTTTATAAAAATAAGATATTATAAAATTGTTTACAAATCAAATTTTTTTTTTAAAAATTATAAATTTAAATTTATATGGTCTATAATGTTATAAAGTAAACAATTATGGAAAATTCACAACTAATAAGTAATTATTTGTTATAATTTAATATTTAGAATTTTATTACCACAAATAAACTTAAATAGATTAAATAAGGATAAATAAAATTGATAAGGTTTAAAATAAGATCCAAACATGTATAAATTTTATTGGTTGATGATATTACCACCATATATCATCATATATTCTAATATGAGTCATTTTTGGTGGTTTTTAAGTGTGGTTAGATTTATTATAAATTAATATTTTTTAGAATTCAAAAGGTGCCCCTCTCCTCCCTTATAAAAGGGCACCTCCTCCCTCTCTTCCTCACACCACATTGAGCACTCAAGCTCGGCCCAAACCTACCTAATTCTCTTTTCCACTTCCCTAGAAACATCCTAGAGGTCTTGGTAATCTTCAAAGACCAATTTTAGTTCCCAAAGTGGAGGTCTCAAAGAGGAGCTTCAAAGAAGAGGTAATGTCCATTACTGATTCTTTCAACTTTATTTCTTCTTCAAATTCTTTTTTCAGTTGTTTCATTATGAGGTAATTAAATAAGTATCAATAATATACTGATATGTTATTATAAGTATGAAACAACCATATTTCACTATCTATCCATCCAACGAAAAATGAAATCACAGCGTGTGCGTACGTACGGAATACCGTCTCCACACCGTGGTGTAATCTATTTTACACCACCACCTTACTTGGATGGGTATAAGGGTGAAAGTAACGAATATATATGATTATTCTAAAAGTGATATTGATTCTGTAATATTATACATACACTTTAATACAATTCCACGATCTTGGAAATGATATCATCGCTCGTGCGTACGTACGGACTACCATCTCCACAACGCGATGAGATTCACGCTCCATGTTAACCATTCATGAATGATTATGATGTATATATAATGAATAATAATGAAATATATGACATAATAATGATACTGAATTTATGTATATATATATATGTATGTCATTTACTTAATTCCATTCAATACAAAAGGGAAACGAAAACAGCGTTCATGCATACGTACGGCCTACCGTCTCCATGAACGGTGTATTTCATTCCTTTTATCGATCTATAATATATATGTATATGATGAATATATATTATATATAAATCATGTTTTACATTCTGGAATTATGTAAATCACGATATAAGTAATAATATCAAGAACGACAAGTCGAAACACATACAATCAATAAAATGATTTTACCCAAAACACAGCTTTAACATGGAATTTACAAAAGAACGGGTAATATGAAGTCATAAGTGAAACATATATGATATCATAACAATTAATATGATTATGTAATAAGTCAATGACATTATTTAAATAATTATACAGGATATTCGGATACGTACGAAGCATATCGGACCTAAGGTAAGGGATAATTTTGCAAATCTCATTTTTATCCGGGATTGCTTATTCATAAGTATTTACTGGGGTTATTTATATCATCCATGTCCATGTTTTATAAAAGAGTTTTCATGTATGTTTAAATTAATTTTTATCCATTTATGACTTTTACTACATGGTATTTAAGGAATCTTTCTTTTGTTTATGTTATGAGGTATTTTTTTTGACTTTTCCAGCAAAAGTATGAGAAGAATGTTTTTTTAACTTATACGGCACGAACGGATTTTTACGATTTTATAAAGCATGATTTTCATGAAGCTTCCTCAAAAATATTTCCCGACTATTTTCAATAAAATCCTTTTGTTTTAAAAATGCTTGAAATTTTGTGAAAATAAAAAGAATTTAAAGAAGAAAGGATATTTTCCTCAAGAATTAATTTCAAGTGTTTTATCAAAACCATTTTCCATATAAAATGAAATTATTTCATATGTGTATGTTTTAAGTATAATGTCTCTATGATTTATATGGTTTCAATTTTCTTATTATGAAACAATATCCATTTCTTTTATATGGATTATGTTATGATGGGATGATGTTTATGAAACCCATTTTATTCGTTGGGTTATTATGAATGATGTACGTTTATTTTGTGGCACAAGTAAGAATGATTTCATTATGAGATGGGTGGGACCTATATCTCCCTCTAATGAATTGGGTAAAGATTTTATATCTCATGAGATAGACATGTCTGGAATGGTATGTTTATCCGGTTCAGTGTTACAGGACTGAAACGAGGAGTGAAATCGATTCAGAATGGGACTCTGTCCACTAAGATGGTCTTGGCAGCAATGCCTTGGCTACTATGGAAATAATTACATGTTCTTAATGGATACCACAATTACATGTTTTATTCCCATTCTATTTTATCATGGTTTATGTTCCATTATGATCTATGCCTTATTTAGTTCCATGTTTTATGTCGTTGCTCAAGATTTTGATGTTTAAACATTATGTTCATGTTTTTAAGTTCAAATGTATATGGTATGTTTTATTTTATCCATGATTACCCTTAATGAGAATTTGAGCTCACCCTTTTTATGTTTTCTTTTCCCTAGGATATAAAGAAAGGTTTTAGGTATGAAAAAAAAGGGAAGATCTTTATGGGAGATGTTGAAGATCCTTCACCAAAATTAGAATATTACGTTCCAAGTTTCCAAAGACACTAAACTATTACGATCCTTGTGTGTCTGTTTTTGTTATGTATTAAGTATTCCGCTAAAGTAATGTAATGTCCATGTATGTCAAGCTTTGGGTCTCTGCAGTTGGTATTAAAGGAAAGGTTTAGTCAACCTTTGGAAACTAGGATGCGAGAACTTTATCCCTAGAGATATTTCTAAGGTATGTATAGGGATGTCCCTAAAGATAAGTATACGTATAGGATATAGTCCTAAAACTACGCTAATGATCTTAGAATTAAACCTATGACATTAGATGTCGAAGGTACTACCCCTTGATTGTGTTATTTTCCTTGTATGATTTTTTCCTCTCACAGAATTCTTTTTGTGTTTTAGTCAATGGAGGGACCCAGAAGGAATTTGGTTAACATTGAATCCAATGGACAAATTGGTGACTATGAGCAACAAAATTTTTTAATTCCTAGAGAGAAAGATATTGTGATTTGCCGAATCAGTCATTACAATATATGATTAACAAAGTGAAATTTAGTGGTATGCCTAATTCATAAAATAAGAGGAAGATAGACTTTTATGCATGTTCGCATGTTGAGGAGCATAAAGAAAGGAATATTGAGATTTCTAAAGAAGGGAAGAAAAACCTTGAGGAATACCTCAAATGGAGGGACTGATGTTATCTGTGTGGAGAAAAGGGTCATAGAGTGACAGACTGTTATGGAGTTCAATGTCTTATTTGTGGAGAACATGGGAATTACCCAACTCAATGCCCTGACCTAAAAAGTTACTTCTAAATCAAGGAAGGACTTATTCCAAGACAATCATTGAAGAGGATAGATTAATGTGTTTGTGTATTGGTATTCAAGAATAATGTTGTTGAGGTACTTTTATGGTGTATTAGAATATTTTTGTATTAGTCTATTGTGGTTTTCAATAATTTTATGGTACCGGAAACCCTAAAAAGTGATTCAAATATTTTTGAAAGCATATGATATGCACATAATGATGGGATAATGAGAAAATGAAATGTTTGAAAGTATTCTTGAGCTCATGATTGATATAAGGACTAAGTATATAGAATTTTGAGGATTTTGGTATGTGGAAAGAGTTAACTTTTGACAACACTCATGTTTTCTCTAAGATTCAATGGGTATTCATTTTTCAAGAGATTAAATTATTATGGTATTCACATGAATGGAATGTGATCAACAAGATATATGAGGGATAAATGATAGTATTCACGTGCCTGTTATATGACCTTTTTAGTAATCGTTCACTTTATACAATGAGTTTGGAAAGATGTATTTTGGATAAGCCTAAAGATTGGAATGGATTATGTTGTACATAAGTTAGTATTGTTTAAGGATATAAATTTTTTCAATATTATTGATGGGATGTTATAGTAATGTAGTTTTAGAAAAAGAAAAACCTGCAGGATTGGCGACAGCCCATCGCGTCGGATAAGGCTGTGGGAATCGAACCCACAACCGAAGTGCGACTTGCCTTTATCACCTACCACTGGCCGACAAGAAGTCCCTTTTTAGTAGAAACTAGTTTTATTATATTAAGTAGTATTATATATGAAGTATAAGTACAATTTAGGAACCATATATGATTAATCTCACTACAGATCGACTTATGTATATTTAATAACTTTTTCTAACCTTTTGTTTGAGACAGATGGGATGACCCGTCATTCTATCACATGATCTGCTAACACTTCACGAATAAAAAATTCAACTTCATTTCTTTAAGATATGAAGTGGAAATTGTTCAAGGCACAAACAACAGTGAGATTGTACCAAAATAAAGTAAGTATTTATTCTAATTCAAATTCTTCAACATTAGGGAAATGATCTTGAAAACCAAAAATGTTGTCCTAGTGCCCTTATATCCTATGAATCAGATGGTACCTTAGACCATCACAAATCTATGGATTTGTGATTCATGGCTTTTCCAAAGCCATGTTATCTACCACCCTCCATCAGAACATGATGGTAAGATTTCTCCTCCATATCCATATTTTCACCTATGTTATCCTATGTGGAAACCCAGTGATTAGTTTATCTGGGTAACTGTTACATTTCATATTTTAGTTTTTAAAGATACGTTTTGGTATTCCTTTTTACGATGTGGGTTTCAATTAAAGAAACTTTCAAGCAGAAAACCATTTATAACCCGGACGAATTTCGAGGGAGAAATTCATTTTAAGGGGGGTAGAATGTAATAACCCAAGATTTTATAAGATATATTCTTTTTAATTTCATTCATATCTTCTATTGTATGATACACCAAGATTATCTTGCTCTATACGCAACACCGTATTATCTTGCAGTATACGCAACACTATTCTTAGATTGTGTTACACACAATTTCAAGTTCGTTTGATAATAGTCATTCTACACAACATTGAGTATATATATATATATATATATATATATATTCAATGTATAAATGAAAAAATGGTTGGATTATGTTATAATGAAACAACAAATGAGTCTTGCACTATACGCAACCCTGACTTGGCTTGCATTACACGCAATCGCGACCTTCTTCGATAGCGTGTGTTGTACGCAGTACCGGGTTTTACTAAACAACGATATGTTATTATAATATTATTATGAACTACCTATTATGAATAGTATTTACTATATTTTGAATTTTATAACATTATTATTCATGTTACACATTTTCTAGATCATGGTATAAGAACATGATAAATCTTTCGGGTAAAATAAGTATTTTTCAAAAAATGCAGTTTTGTCATCTTTTGATTGCGCACCCACTTTAAATCTAGTTTTTGACATGTTTATAAGTTTAATTTTACAAAATAAAATTATCCTTTGGAATCAGGATATAAAATTTTACCTTGGGTAAAATTTTCATATTATTCTGATAACTTTCATATTTTAATGAATAGTAAAAACACGCTATATTATAAAATTACCCTAAAACATGCCAAAATTCTATTGGATGGATAAAAGTAGACCCATATAACCTAAGGGTCGGATTAGATTCATTTTATGGACTTTTGACAGTGAAAATAATTTAATTATTATTAAAACCAAAGAAAGTGACAACATGTCACTCTCTTAAATATTATAAGTTTAATAAATTTAATTTAGTGATAAACATCATAAAACATCGAAAATTAATAGTCTCCAGAAATCAAATAAAATTATCTACATCATGATAATTTATTTATAATTTTTAGGGATTAAATAATTGTCATTAATGGTGATACATTAATGATGCAGAATTTATTTATTATGTGAAAAATCAGTAATATAGTTTTTATTGAAAATATAATACCCATTAAAAGGCCTAAAAACCTGACCGAAACTTATTTTTAGTGTATACATAATCCATAATCATCTAATGACTTAATATATAACCGTTTAGAGTCATATAAAAGTGATTAGGATACTTATATTATTTTATTTTAAATGATGTCAAAGTTGCCACATTCATAATTTAGTAAATATAACAATTTACATATTGTGATTTTAAGATGATAAAATCGAGTAAAAGTATTATTTTGAAAGTTAATAGATTTATCTTTATCATAGGAGTTTATTTTTAATTTTTATGCAACAAATAATTATATTAAATAATTATACAAAAATGTTGTAGTAATTATTTTATTAAGAGATAAACCAAATAAATGGTTCTAAAAATAATAAAATAAATATTATATGAACTATTTAATGTTCTGTACTAATTTTATAGATACATATGGACTTTTATGAATCTATTAAAGCTTTTAGTTTGAACATATCTTCTGTATATATTTTATTTAAATTCAAATAAATGAATAGTGTCAAAATTGACACTATTGTTATTTTATAAAAATAACATATTATAAAATTGTTTACAAATTAAAAAAATATTTAAAAATTATAAATTTAAATTCATATGGTCTATAATGTTATAAAGTAACCAATTATGGAAAATTCAAAACAAATAAGTAATTATTTGTTTTAATTTAAAATTTAGAAATTTATTACCGCAAATAAACTTAAATAGATTAAATAAGGATTAATCAAAATGATAAGGTTTAAAATAAGATCCAAACATGTCTGAATATTATTGGTTGATGAGATTACAACCCTATCTCATCTTGTATTCGAATATGAGTCATTTTTGGAGGTTTTTAAGTGGGGTTAGATTTATTATAAATTAATATTTTTAAGAATTCCAAAGGTGCCCCTCTCCTCACTTACAATATGGCACCTCCTCCCTCTCTTCCTCACACCAATTTGAGGCTTCAAGCTCGGCCAAACGCTTCCAAATTCTCCTCTCCACTTCCCTAGAAACATCCAAGAGGTCTTGGTATTCTTCAAAGACCAATTTTAGTGCCCTAAGAGGAGGTCTCAAAGAGGTGCTTCAAAGAAGAGGTAATGTCCATTACTGATTCTTTCAACTTTATTTCTTCTTCCACTTCTTTTTTTAGTTGTTTCATTATGAGGTAATAACATCAGTATCAATAATATACTGATATGTTATTATAAGTATTAAACAACCATATTTCACCATCTATCCATCCAACGGAGAACGAAATCACCGCGCGTGCGTACGTACGGAATACCGTCTCCACACCATGGAGTAATCTATTTTCCACCACCACCTTACTTGGATGGGTATAAGGGTGAAAGTAATGAATATATATGATTATTTTAAAGTTATATTGATTCTGTAATATTATACATACACTTTAATACAATTCCATGATCTTGGGAATGATATAATCGCTCGTGCGTACGTACGGACTACCGTCTCCACAATGTGATAAGATTCACTCTCCATGTTAACCATTCATGAATGATTATAAAGTATATATAATGAATAATAATAAAATATATGACATAATAATGATACTGGATTTATGTATATATATATATATGTATTTCATTTACTTAATTCCATTCAATTCAAAAGGGAAATGAAAACAACGTTCATGTGTACGTACGGCCTACCGTCTCCATGAATGGTGTATTTCATTCCTTTTATCGATATATAATATATATGTATATGATGAATATATATTATATATAAATCATTTTTTACATTCTGGAATTATGTAAATCAGGATATAAGTAATAATATCAAGAACGACAAGTCAAAACACATACGATAAATAAAATGATTTTACGCAAAACGCTGCTTTAACATGGAATTTACAAAAGAACAGGTAATATGAAGTCATAAGTGAAACATATATGATATCATAACAATGAATATGATTCTGTAATAAGTCAGTGAAATTATTTAAATCATTATACAGGAGTTTTGGATACGTACGAAGCATATCAGACCTAAGGTAAGGGATAATTTTCCAAATCTCATTTTTATCCGGGATTGCTTATTCGTAAGTATTTACTAGGGTTATTTATATCATCCATGTACATGTTTTATAAAAGAGTTTTCACGTATGTTTAAATTCCTTTTTACCAATTTTTGACTTTTACTACATGGTATGTAAGTAATATTTCTTTTGTTTACGTTATGAGGTATTTTTTTGACTTTTCCGGAAAAAGTACGAGAAGAATGTTTTTTTAACTTATACAGAACGAACGGATTTTTACGGTTTAATAAAGCTTGATTTTCATGATGCTTCCTCAAAAACATTTCACGAATATTTTCAATAAAATCCTTTTCTTTAAAAAATGCATGAAATTTTGTGAAAAGAAAATGAATTTAAAGAAGAAAGGATATTTTCCTCAAGAATTCATATCAAGTGTTTTATCAAAACCATTTTCCATCTAAAATGAAATTATTTCATATGTGTATGTTTTAAGTATAACGTCTCTATGATTTAGATGGACTCAATTTTCTTCTTATGAAATGATATCCATTTCTTTTATATGTATTATGTTATGATGGGATGATGTTTATGAAACCCATTTTATTCATTGGGTTATTATGAATGATGTATATTTATTTTGTTGCACAAGTAAGAATGATTTAGTTATGAGATGGATGAGACCTATATCTCCCTCTAATGCATTGGGTAAAGATTTTATATCTCATGAGATAGACATGGCTGGAACGGTAAGTTAATCTGTTTTAGTGTTACTGGCCTGAAATGAGGAGTGAACTCGATTCAGAATGGGACTTTGTCCACTAATATGGTCTTGGAAGCAATGCCTTGGCTACTATGAAAATCATTACATGTGCTTAATGGATGACACAATTACATGTTTTATTCCCATGCTATTTTATCATGGTTTATGTTCCATTATGATCTATGCCTTATTTACTTCCATGTTTTATGTCGATGCTGAATATTTTGATGTTTAAACATTATGTTCATGTTTTTAAGTTCAAATGTATATGGTATGTTTTATTTTATCCATGCTTACCCTTACTGAGCATTTGAGCTCACCATTTTTATGTTTTATTTTCCCTAGGATATAAAGAAAAGTTTTAGGTATGAAAAAATGGATGATCTTTATGGGATATATTGAAGATCTTTCACCACGATTAGAAGATTACATTCCAAGTTTCCAAAGACACTAAACTATTACGGTCCTTGTTTGTCTATTTTTGTTATTTATTAAGTATTCCGCTAAAGTAATGTAATTTCCATGTACGTTAAGCTTTGGGTCTCTAAATTGAAACTCCATCGTTCTTTTCTTATCACCATATCCATGGGACCATTATCCAAACTCCATCTCCACTTGGAGAGCACATCGAACAACATCTTCATAACTCCCATAGTCCCGAATTGAAAGATCCTTTCAAAGTTGTGGTTTTAATCCACTACAGAATCTATCATTTTTTTTCATTGTTGATAAAAAAACCTGAAGCCTACCTTTCATGCCTTGTGAAATTCACTTCATAGGTTGCGAAAGATTCTCCTTGTTTTTTATTGAGATTTATAAATTATCTCTCTATATTTACATGAAGATTTCATGGGAAATACTTAATAAGAAACATTATCTTAAAGTCTTCCCATTCCATCTCTTCAACTTCCTCCCTTGGCTTGGTGTTCTTAATCAAAGCCCACCATTGATCAGCTTCTCCATCTAGACGATAAATGGCTAGGGTAACCTTCTCCATCTCAGAACACTGAAGAACAAAAAATAACTTCTCCATGGAGTTAACCCACTATTCTGCAACTAGTGGATCAGAAGATCCAAAAAACGTCAGTGGTCGTTGCCGGATAAAACACTCGATAGCCAGTTTCTCCCTCTTTGGTGAAGGCAGATTTTCTCCATTATTATGGTTATTGTTCATAAACTGAGATAATTGGGTAAGCCTCTTCATGATGTTTTGAACTCCTCCTCCCAAATCAGTGGGGATGTCGTTCAGGCAATCGTTGCATTGGCCCTCACACAAGTTGTTGGCCTAATTTCTCCTAGTTCCCACAATTTTCTAAAATAGAAAAGGTAAGAACAAAACATAAGTAAACAAGTTATGAATAAATTATTCATTTAAACAATTTTTCCAAAAACATAACATATGGGATCCCTATGTAGATTTTCATGTGTTCATACCTGTACTTAGTCTCATGCTAGAGGTTTTCTCTAGGGTTCACTAATCCTAATTCCCAAATTAACTAAAACATTCCTCTGATACCAACTATAACATCCCATCCTTTTATTAAAATACTATTAAATCATTTTAAAGGTACACAACATAATAATATTACAAATAGAGGATCCAATGGTTTAGTGTCTTGGGAAAACTAGGACCATACATATCAATTACTACATCATGCAAAAACATTTATTTAATTTCTTCTTCTCTAGCTTCTTATTTCCACTTGTCCTCTCCTTAGTATATGTATCCACCTGAAGATATATATTAAAAAGGGTGAGATAAAATCATAGTAAGAGGATAAATAAGAAGAATATAGCATTGGGTGAGCATAATCATGACATAGGTAAAGAAATCATGAACATGATAGGAAAATAAATAAAAGACTTGAAATGTGGAAATGCATAAAAATGAAACATCATGTTTTAGTGGTTAACTACTACACATAATTTTGAAACAAGCTAGCATCATTTTCATACACCATATCACATTTAATAATGAGATTCATCACTTTACCCAATGCATTGGATAACTTTGTAATTCTGGGGGCACCCACCACTTTGAAACATTCATATTGTGCTATATAATTCCGGGCACACTCGTCACATCATAACATCATCATTATCATGATTTCCACATATAACACAGATAAAAAGTGATCATAACTAACCCATGTAAATTAATCAGTTTAATCTCATAAGAATACATTCATATGCTTTGGGTTCCCAAAAGAAATAGTGAACAACATACTTGATACAAGAACCATCAACCATGAATGAGAGGTAAAAGTTGGGTTCTTAAAAGAAGATTTCTTTTGGAAAACATTTGGTTTGACATAAACTTTAATTGGAAAAAATGTATATACCAGAAAATTTATGATAATTTTGAATAAATGATCTTTAAGATGTAACCATATCAAAATGGAGTGAAAGAGGGAGAACCCGAAGGAAGAAAATTGAGTTCGAGATTTCCACTTACCTTATATATGAATGCTTAATTCTCTTTAATGTCCTGTATAATGACATTATATTCATTAATTAGAAATTATAGAACCTTTTATACATTAATAGGGTTCATTATATTTTCATTATGTAATTTTATGTGCCATTGAATGAGTTATAGATTTTAATAACATTATTCAGGAATGTTTGTTTTTATGGTTTTCTTGAGGGGTTCACTTGTATTCTTAAATTGATGTTCGGGTAGAACATGGGTAATCATCCAGAACTGATTTTATTGGGTATTAATGATATTAAGGGAGTTTTAATGATCTTATAATGAATTATATTAGTTCCATGTGGATGAATCATTAGACAATAATTAAATGATGATTGTTTGGGTTAATTTGGGCGGTTTTTCGATCACAACAAACTTTTTTTAATTTATCACTTAATAATATGTTCATAAGTTATTTACAGAACATTAAATAGGAAATATTACATATAACATATTTTGTTTCAACCATAAAAATGGTTTCATGACCAGAACTTAAGGTATAAATGGAAGAAGAAAGCATGTCGTTCTTGAAGGTGATAAATTAACATCTCACGAACAACATTCTCTATAATAAAATAAAATAAAGAGGGAAAGGGAGGTTGGATGATATAATATCCCATTATCAACATTACATTCTAGTATATTTATAACACTATAGTTACCATACAATTTGGCTGAATATAGGTGGGGAGAGATTAAGAAATAAACTTGAACATGAATGGAAATTAAAGGAGAAGAGGGAGAGAAATTACCTCTTGAATCCTTCTCCTGAGAACCTCCTTAAGGGCCTAAGCTTGGTCTTTTGATGAGACCAGAAGCTCTTGGACGTGGTGGAGGGGATAGGGAGGATGTTTGGGAATAGTTTATAGAAGGATTGGAGGTTGAGAGGTGTGAGGGAATGATGATGTGAAAGGTGGTTTTTATAGTTGAGAGGAGGGGTAAATTTTGAATATTTAATTCATCATTTTATTATTTCTATAAGGCCCCAGCCTTAAACCTTACTTAATATAGAGTTATTACAAGATTACACATTTATGATCTTTTCAGGTTTAGAGTTTCAGAGAATTAGATCATAAAACTTTCATTACATTCCACATTCAAACAAAGTGGTTACAGAAAAGATATTATTAATTGTTTTCCATCAACGGAAACATATTAAAAAATAAAGCATGGATTCTTTCTTGAAACTTCCTTGGCACCATCATCATAGCATGTACCTTTCCCTTGACCTGTGAAAAACATTTCAAAAAAATTGGGATGAGCATAAAATGCTCATTAAGGGTTATAAAAAATATGGAAAGGAAACATGAGTTCATATATACATAAGAATGAAATAATACTTTACCCATAAAACATAGGCACTTTAACATACCTCATCAAATCATGAATAATCATAGAAATCATAAGACATAAAAGGTAACTTGAGGCATTCATAACATTCTTACGTAGGTAGTAACCCTCTTGGTTACGTTTGGAATTACCACCACAATATATTCCCTAAATCTCTTCGGAGAAACCTTAACGTTTCACTCCTTCGCGTTACCCAATGCATTGGAGAGCTATATCGGGCTCACCCGCCCGTAGTTTATCACGGAACCACCCGTTTTCATAACAATGCCCAAGAACCATAACATAACTGTATCACATAAAACATGCATAAATGAAACATAACATTTCCACATTTCAATCACAATATAACATTTTAGTATATTGAAATAATGAATCCATTCAAAATGAAATCATTTCCAAAACCATTTAAAAAATTTTATAAAGAGATTTTTTATTCAAAGTGTCCCATACCACCTTGAAGCTTTTTAAATTTTAAAACATTAATATCCATATAAATAAATCCTTAAAACCATTTTGAAATCATGGATATTAATAAGAAAAAATATTTAAAACATTTAAAGCGATATTTTGGTTAAAGGGGTTTTACCAAAATTAGAGATACTTGAATACAATAATTGAGGAATAAAATTTAGTTAAAACTTTATAATATCATGAGAATAAATTTATTCATGATATAATATTCCAAAGGACAGTATATAAACTATATAAGAGTGAATTGGTGCATAAAAACAATGAAGTCTCAATAGAAATGTCAAATGTGATGAAATCCCTTATAAAGAAGGTATCCTTAAATTAAGGATAAATCAATCTCAAAATTATGTGTGACAAATATAAATACACCCAATATAAGTGGATATTAAATGTAAAACAATAAAAGTTCATTCACACATATTCAAAGGATGACATATTCAATAACTACATGTTGAACCCAAAGAAATCGAAATTGGGATAAAAAGTTCCCTTGGTAAAATTCGACAGCCTAACGGCATCACTTCAAAATTCAGAAAATGTGTTGATGAGAGATAAAAATGGAATCTCATCACTTGAATATAAAATTTACATCAATAGGGATATAAAAGAACATATCCCAACATAAAAAGATGTAAATTAAAAGACATAACAAGAGATGTCTTTTAAAAAAGAGGAGGGTGAAAGGTTCCCTTACCGATTTGGGAAATATTCAAAACGTACACCCCATGAAAGAAGGGTCATACAATGAAGATGTAACTACCCATAAATGAGATTATATTATACTAATAGTAAAATAATGGGTAGTACATACACCACGCAAAAATGAAATAGTGGCCAATGTAGCATGGATCTCACGGGAACAAAAAGTGAGATGAAAATCCCCTTATGAAAATTCGGCAGCCTAACGGCGCCACATAAAACTTCCAAAAAAGGATTGATGAGATAAAATAGGGTCTCTAATCACATAAAAATTATAGAAATTGGAACATAAAAGAACATCCTCCAACATAAGAACATGGAGCATAAATGTAATGACATAAAAGAGAGTACTTGCCAAGAAAGAGAGAGATAGGATCCCTTACCTCAAGTCCGACTTGTCTTGTTCTTTTCATTATATTCCTGAATACTAAACTTTGGTAAATTTATAATTTCTTAATGACCTACAATAATGATTATTATTCAGTTCATATCACATATTTTAATCTTATAATAATTGGTTAATAATATGAGTTCATATCAGACGTTTTTGACGATGTTTGGTACATGAGTCAAAAATTGAACTTGTTGGAAAATAATTTTCCATGTAGTTATAGGTACATCATATCCAGAATAGTATTGATGTTTTAAATATCATATATATCCAGTATATATTCATTTTATACTATTCCATAGCATTTGGAGATAAAAATTAAAAGCACCGTTCATGGAGACGGTAGGTCGTACGTACGCATGAACTCTACCATAATTTTTTGCATTATTAATGGAATTAAAACAAAACGAGAGAGATATATATATATATATATGTTATAATTTCAGAATGATATACATCATTTAGATGTAATATATTACATATATATCCATTATATATATGTACTTATAATAGTACATAACATGTTGAGACAAGAAATGAAATGTACCGTTCATGGAGACGGTAAGCCGTACGTAAGCATGAACGCTACTTCGATTTCTATTTCATATTTAATGGAATTAAAACATAATGATACATAATAGTATTCCACTATGGTATCATATATAATATAATTAAATATATCCTTTATACGTACCACATATGGTATTAACGAATCAAATCACTTTGAGGGGGCGGTAGTCCGCACTTCCTTAAATGAAGATATCGCGTTTACCCATAATGGAAACCATAAAGGTATGACATAAATGAAAAATAAATAAGATTAAGTAAAACATAAACATATTATATATAATATATAAATATATTGTCATCTTAATGGCTACCTTTGATGGTGTTAGAAGAATATTGAACAATCATCGTTTTGTGAGGCAGAAAATCGCCAACCACAGAAACAGTATGTTCTTTAACCATTAGATGAAGGTGTGTGTAATTTTAGCTCTAATAATTCTTATAACAAAATCCTAGTATATTTAAGATAATGTATTTGTTACAAAAGAAATGAATAAAAAGAGTTTAGGGGGTTGGAGAAGCGAAATAAAACAAAAGGACACAAGGGAAGACATTACCTTAAAATCGGGTAACTCCCTTTGGTTTGAGCTCAAAGGCTTCCTTGGGAAGAATTCTGCCCAAAGTGAGGCTTAAAGGAGTTATAGAGGGATGTGGAGAGACCATATGGTTAGTGGTTGGCCGTGCCAAAGGATTTTGATGTGTGGGTAAGGAGGTAGGGGTGGGGGCCTTTTATAAGAGGAGAGGAGGGGCACTCTTGGAAAGGTATAAAATGTAACTTTATTTTCAAATGAGTTTCAAATTTTAATGGTCCCACATTGATTGTTTTCAAGGGTAAAGTGATAAGGGTTTGAAATCCACCCATACAATAGGTTTTGGACATGTTTATGTCTTAGATATTACATTATCTTTCCATTTTATTTAAATCGTTAAATAATGAGGTCATCGCTACATCATCATGATGTGATAAATAATTTAATTTATTTAATGTATAAAAATTATAAAAAAACTACTATGATGTAGGAAATCTTTTTATCTTTCCAATTACTATTTATAGTAAAAAATCTTAATTTTATAACCCCATGTAAAAATTGTTTTAGTAAAACATATCATGTTTGTGTCATTTTTACTTTAACATTAATAAAAAGGTATTTATGTCATTTTCCAACCAAAGTGGCTCCATGGGGTCCCCAAGTTGACCCATGGATTGTCTTGGTCGGACATGACTCATCCAATGAGGGTAGGACATGTGTCTAGGTCATTTGATTTTATTAAAACATTATTCTTACCTTAAACTACACTAATTACCTCTAATCGCGATTAAAAACGTAATAAGTTACTATTCACGAAAAAATTATTTTAATTCCATTGAAACACATTTTACTTCTTAATGACAACCATGTATGTCGGATTTTTGAAATTCAAAACACAAAGATGGAAAAATTTCATTTAAACGGAAAATTAGTTTTTATAAGTACCACTTAGTGGTTTCAGTATTCATCAAAAATTGAAGTTTTTTAGAAAATTACCAAAAATTCACCCTAATCTATTTTTGATATTCTGAATTCAAAAATGATTGTTATTTTAGAAAATTCAATACATATAAGTTTCATTAATTAATTTAATAATTAATTCCCGCTGTCAAAACAAATAGCGTGTTTTTTTGAAACAAAATGTATCAAAAGATTGACACTAGTTTAAGTCCGATTTCAAAGTGAAATTAATTCCAATGACCACTATTGGATTAAAGGGTAAAAATATATTCTAATTTCACATTAAAACCAATTCAAAAGATAATATAATCATACAAATAAATTATATTAAAAAGAGGTTTTGAATTAAAATACTACATTATTCACTATTCATTAAAAATTGAACTTTTTTGGAAAAATACCAAAAATTTACACAGAGTAAATTTTGATGTCCCGATTCAAAAGAAGAATTTTATTTTGTCAAAAATAACAGATAAAATTGTCAAAATGTGGATTCAAAAGAGGTTCTCCATCAAAAGGCGGTTAATCGACCTTTTAAAGAATATTAGAATATTTACGTTTAAAATTGGATTCATTCACATTTTTAATCCTCTAACATTTATTGTAAAAAGTAAAAATATTTGAGAAACATATATAATCATTTTTTAGTTAGTTCTGTTCATTCCCGCCATTACAATGTCTAGGCGTTAACTACTGTTTAAAATAATATTATTTTATTATTAGAGTGCAACGTAAAATTCCCAAGAAACTCGTTGTTGCGTGTTGGGTACGCCATCGAGCATAGCGTCCCCTTTAAAGTAGTATTAATATTTTACTCAAAAATATGGATAAATATGAAAATGTCATACTCTTTATTTACCTGGGGTGTTACATCCTTCCCCTCTTTTGGGAATTGCATCCTCGCAATTTTAAAAAAATGAGCATGGAAGCATCCTTAAACGTCCCACCTCGGAACAAGAGTCGGTAAAACAATCACTTTAAAATAAAGGATGATAAGTACAAAGGTCACCCGAGTTAACCCATACTAGGATTCCATGTAGGAAAACATGGACATGGAGGAGAAAACATAGGGTCATGTTCTGATGGATAGTGATAGTAAACATGTCTAGGAGAAAGTTTACCACAAGAAAATCACAAACCTATGATGGGTTAAACGGTATTCGATTCCTCCGTAGGAAAAGTTAATAGACAACATTTTTGTTTTAAGTTACTTTTTATTGAGGAATTTGTTCATAAGTAAACATAATTACTTATCATGTTGACTTTCAACTTTTATTAGATTTCTTACACAAACTCATATTTTCTCTTAAAGACGAGTATTTAGGAAGAATTGTTCACTATAATCAACTTCTAGAGAATCAACTAATACAAAAAAGAGAACTATATACTTCCCATGTCTTTAGACTTTAACCAAAACCAAAACCAAAAAGGTTAGTACAAGATCAGATAATCCAGAAAGGGATAACCCTTTATAAAAAGAAAACCAATTTTTAATCTCCAAAATTTGTCCAACAAAACCCAAAGATCAACGAGGACCATTCGATAAAAAATTTGTCCATAAAATTCTTCAAAGTAAACCAAACTAAGATTGAAACCCATATATTTGAAGGATTTAGTCACATAGTCTTCCAAGTTAAATCGTAACATTTATCTCCAAACAACATTAGTTGCTTTTAAGGTCTCGTATTGAAAAGTAATTAACCTAATCACATATTGTCCATGATAGGTTAATAAATTTCCATAGATAACCCAAAATCAACTTCCTCTTAATTTATAAAATCATCTAACTAAAAAGAATCAGTCAAACTAACTAGGTACTTCACGTAGTCTAGTGGTAGGCGATAAATACCAGTCACACTTTGGTTGTGGGTTCGATTCCCGTAGCTCTGTCCAACGCGACGGGTTGTCACACGGTCTGCGTGTTGTCCTTTTTCCAAAACTATATAATTCTTAAAACATTCCCCAAAATGAGATAAAATCATCAAAAATAATCATAACATATTTTAACCTCAAGTTTATCTCATGCCTTTCATTTTCCATCATAACATATAATAACCCATAATTACCTCAAAAGTAAGGATCATATAAACCCTAATGGTTACCTTTATAATTATTACCTAAACTTCAACATCGATTGGTCATCTCGTAAATGATGCATTACAGAACATACCAAGGTTCAAGTGGTTGATCATGACTCCTTGATAGTTGGTTTAGAACAACCACGAGTTACCTCATTGAATCCCCCATTTTATCTAGTATCCTAATCAGAGAACCACCACAGTTACCTTCAAACCTGTTGTCTCTTTGGTGCCTTATAGATCCATCCATTCACTAAAAATAGAAAAGTCAGTTTGAGTATATAAAAAAAACCATCATGTACTAATGAGGAAGGTAAACACTAAGATATACTTACTCATTCACTTTATCTAAAACTAGGACTCTTTCTGAAATCTTATCCATTATGGTACTGTCACTTATGCTTAAAGAATACTCTAACCTCTAAAGTTATCTAAACTGACCTTTGATACCAACTATAAGGCCCTAGCCTTAAACCTTACTTAATATTGAGTTATTATAAGATTACACATTGAGGATCTTTTCAGGTTTAGAGTTTCAGAGAATTAGATCATAATACTTTCATTACATTCCACATTCAAACAAAGTGGTTACATAAAATATAGTATTCATTTTTTTCCCATCAACAGAAACATATTTAAAAATAAAGCATGGATTCTTTCTTGACACTTCCTTGACACTATCATCATATCATGTACCTTTCCCTTGACCTATGAAAAACATTTCAAAAAATCTTGGGATGAGCATAAAAAGATCAGTGAGGGTTATAAAAAATATGGAAAGGAAACATGAGTTCATATATACATAAGAATGAAATAATACTTTACCCATAAAACATAGGCACTTTAACATACATCATCAAATCATGAATAAATCATAGAAATCATAAGACATAAAAGGTAACTTGAGGTATTCATAACATTCTTACGTAGGGAGTAACCCTTTTGGTTACGTTTGGAATACCCACCACAATATATTCCCTAAATCTCTTCAGAGAAACCTTAACGTTTCACCCCTTCGCGTTACCCAATGCATTGGAGAGCTATATCGGGCTCACCCGCCCTTAGTTTATCAAGGAACCAACCGTTTTCATAACAATGCCCAAGAACCATAACATAAACGTATCACATAAAACATTCATAAAGGAAACATAACATTTCCACATTTCAATCACAATATAACATTTTAGTATATTGAAATAATGAATCCATTCAAAAAGAAACCATTTCCAAAACCATTTAAATCATTTGATAAAGAGATTTTTGAATCCAAGTGTCCCATACCACCTAGATGATTTTAAAATTTTATACCATAAATATCCATATAAATAAATCCTTAAAACCATTTTTAAAACATGGATATTAATAAGAAAAAATATTTAAAACATTTAAAGTGATATTTTGGTTAAAGGGGTTTTACCAAAATTAGAGACACTTGAATACAATAATTGAGGAATAACATTTAGTCAGAACATTATAATATCATGAGAATAAATGGATTCATGATATAATATTCCAAAGGACAGTATATACAACATATAAGAGTGAATTGGTGAATAACAACAATGAAGTCTCAATAGAAATGTCAAATGTGATGAAATTCCTTATAAAGAAGGTATCCTTAAATTAAGGATAAATCAATCTCAAAATTATGTGTGAAAAATATAAATACACCAAATATAAGTGGATATTAAGTTTAAAACAATAAAAGGTCATTCACACATATTCAATGGATTACATATTCAATAACTACATGTTGAACCCAAAGAAATCGAAATTGGGTTAAAAAGTTCCCTTGGTAAAATTCGACAGCCTAACGACATCACTTCAAAATTCAGAAAATGAGTTGATGAGAGATAAAAAGGGAATATCATCACTTGGAAATAAAATTTACATCAATAAGGATATAAAAGAACATATCCCGACATAAAAAATATGTAAATTAAAATACATAACAAGAGATGTATTTTAAAAAGAGGAGGGTGAAAGGTTCCCTTACCGATTTGGGCAACTTTCAAAATGTACACCCCATGAAATAAGGGTCATACAATGAAGATATAACTACACATAAATGAGAGTATATTATACTAATAGTAAATTAATGGGCAGTACTTACACCATGAAAAAATGAAATAGTGGCCAATGTAGCATGGATCTCGCGGGAACAAAAAGTGAGATGAAAATCCCATTATGAAAATTCGGCAGCCTAACGGCGCCACATAAAACTTACAAAAATGGATTGATGGGATCAAATAGGGTATGTCATAACATAAAAATTATAGAAATATGAACATAAAAAAACATCCTCCAACATAAGAACATGGAGCATAAAAGAAATGACATTAAAGAGAGTACTTGCAAAGAAAGAGAGAGGTAGGATCCCTTACCTCAAGTCCGACTTGTCTTGTTCGTTTCTTTATATTCCGGAATAATAAACTTTGGTCAATTTATAATTTCTTAAGGACCTCCTATAATGATTATTATTCAGTTCATATCACATATTTTAATGTTATAATAATTGGTTAATAATATGAGTTCATATCAGACGTTTTTGTCGATGTTTGGTACATGAGTCAAAAATTGAACATGTTGGAAAATAATTTTCCATGTAGTTATCGGTACATCATATCCAGAATAGTATTGATGTTTTAAATATCATATATATACAGTATATATTCATTTTATACTATTACATAGCATTTGGAGATAAAAATTAAAGGCACCGTTCATGGAGACGGTAGGTCGTACGTAAGCATGAACGCTACCTTGATTTTTTGTCATATTAATGGAATTAAAACAAAATGAGATATATATATATATATATGTTAAAATTCCAGAAGGATATAAATCATTTAGATGTAATATATTACAAAATATCCATTATATATATGTACTTATAATAGTGTATAACATTTTGAGACAAGAAATGAAATGTACCGTTCATGGAGATGGTAAGCCGTACGTACGCATGAACGCTACTTCCATTTCTATTTAATATTTAATTTAATTAAAACATAATGATACATAATAGTGTTCCAGTATGTTATCATATATAATATAATTAAATATATCATTTATACATACGACATATGGTATTAACGAATCAAATCAACTTGAGGGGGCGGTAGTCCACACTTCCTTAAATGAAGATATCGCGTTTACCCATAATGGAAACCATAAAGGTATGATATAAATGAAAAATACAGAAGCTTAAGTAAAACATAAACATATTATATATCATATATAAATATATTTTCATCTTTATGGCCACCTTTTAAGGTGTTAGAAGAATGTTGAACAATCATCGTTTCGTGAGGCAGAAAATCGCCAACCACGGAAACAATATGTTATTTAACCATTAGACGAAGGTGTGTGTAAGTGTAGCTCGAATCTTTCTTATAAAAACATCCTAGTATATTGAAGATACTTTATTTGTTACTAATGAAAATAATAAAAAGAGTTTAGGGGGTTGGAGAAGCAAAATAAAACAAAAGGACACAAGTGAAGACATTACCTTAAAATCGGGTAACTCCCTTTGGTTTGAGGTCAAAGGCTTCCTTGGAAAGACTTCTGCCCCAAAGTGAGGCTTAAAGGAGTTAGAGAGGGATGTAGAGAGACCAAATGGTCAGGGTTTGGCCGAGACAAAGGCTTTTTATGTATGGGTAAGGAGGTAGGGGTGGGGGCCTTTTATAAGAGGAGAGGAGGGGCACTCTTGGAAAGGTATAAAATGTAATTTTATTTTCAAATGCGTTTCGGATTTTAATGGTCCCACATTGATGTTTTTAGAGGATAAGGTGATAAGGGTTCGAAATAAACCCATACAATAGGTTTTGGACATGTTTAGGTCTTAAATATTACTTTATCCTTCCATTTTATTTAAATCGTTAAATAATGAGGTCATCGCTGCATCATCATGATGTCATAAATAATTTAATTTATTTAATTTCTAAAAATTATAAAAAAACTAAGATGATGTAGGAAATCTTTTTATCTTTCCAATGACTATTTATAGTAAAATATCTGACTTGTATAACCCCATTTAAAAATTGTTTTAGTAAAACATCTCATATTTGTGTCATTTTTACTTTAACAATAATAAAAAGGTATTTATGACATTTTCCAACCAAAGTGGCTCCATGGGGTCCCCAAGTTGACCCATGAATTGTCTTGGTCGGCCATTAATCATCCAATGAGGGTAGTACTTGTGTCTAGGTCATTTCATTTTATTAAAACATTATTCTTACCTTAAACTACACTAATTACCTCTAATCGCGATTAAAAACTTAATAAGTTACTATTCACCAAAAAATCATTTTAATCCCATTGAACAAAATTTTACTTCTTAATGAAAACCATGTATGTCGGATTTTTGAAATTCAAAACACAAATATGGAACAATTTCATTTAAACAGAAAATCAGTTTTTATAAGTACCACTTAGTGGTTTCACTATTCATCAAAAATTGAAGTTTTTCAGAAAATTACCAAAAATTCACCCTATGCTATATTTGATATTCCGAATTCAAAAATGATGTCTATTTTACAAAATTAAAAACATATAAGTTTCATTAATTAATTTAATAATTAATTCCCACTGTCAAAACAAATAGCGTGTTTTTAGGAAACAAAATTTATCAAAAGATTGACACTAGTTTAAGTCCGATTTCAAAGTGAAATTAATTCCAACGACCACTATTGGATTAAATGGTAAAAATATATTCTAATTTCACATTAAAACCAATTCAAAAGATAATCTAACCATATAAATAAATTATATTAAAAAGAGGTTTTGAATTAAAATACAACATTATTCACTATTCATTAAAAATTGAACTTTTTTGGAAAAATACCAAAAATTTACACAAAGTAAATTTTGATGTCCTGATTCTAAAGAAGAATTTTATTTTGTCAAAAATAACACATAAAATTGTCAAAAAGTGGATTCAAAAGAGGTTCTCCATCAAAAGGCGGTTAATCGACCTTTTGAAGAATATTAGAATGTTTACGCTTAATATTGGATTAATTCGCATTTTTAATCCTCTAACATTTATTGTAAAAAGTAAAAATATTTGACAAACATGTATAATCATTTCGTAGTTAGTTCTGTTCATTCCTGCCATTATAACGGCTAGGCATTAACTACTATTTAAAATAATATTATTTTATTATTAGAGTGCAACGTAAGATTCCCAAGAAACTCGTTGTTGCGTGTTGGGTACGCCATCGAGCATATCGTCCCATTTAAAGTAATATTAATATTTTATTCACAAATATGGATAAATATGAAAATGTCATACTCTTTATTTACCTGTGGTGTTACAATTTCCATCAATACAATCAATAGTATTGTTTCATGTGACCCCTAATAGTAATAATTTCATGTGAGTTCGAACCAAGTGGCCTTGCATCACTTGTGATGTCATGAATATTGTATTTAACTGTTAAATTGTATATACGATATTTTACTGTATTTCACTATTCATAAAAAATTCGAGTTTTTCACAAAAAATACAAAAAACTTACCCTAACCATTTTTCGATGTGTATAATTCAAAAATGAAGTCCATTTTTCAAATTTAATTTTATAAATATTATTTATTTAATTTTCAAATAAAGTCATAGTTAATTCGAAAAATAACAATCTTAATGGTTCACTTATTTTATTTCTAATTGAAAAATTAATTAAGATCTCATTATCTTATTTCCATACGAAAATAAAATAATAATGTTATTTACTATTCATAAGGGTGATATTACTATTGATTTTACTATTCATGAGGGTATGTTACTATTCACAAAAAACAAGTTTGTTTTATCAGACTCCAAAAATCATCTTGAACACAACCGTGTATGTCGAATTTTCAAAATTCCAAACACAGAAGTGACAAAAATATATTTAAAAGGTCACTTATCACTTAGTAGTTCATTATGTTGTGCATTCATGTGATTTTATGACATAATATTAAGACGATAATGTTCATTGAAAAACTTTGGGTCGTTACATTCTTCCCCCCTTAAGAAATTTCACCCTTGAAATTATGTTTTTCATAAACAGGTGAGGGTACTTCTCCTTCATCGTCTATTCCGGTTTCCAAGTTGCTTCCTCAAACTTATGGTTCCTCCACAACACTTTACAAGGTGGTTTGTCTTGTTGTGTATAACCTTCTCACTTCGATCCAGAATCTTTATTGGCTGCTCCTCATAGGATAAATCACCTTCTATCTGCACCACCTATGAGTTTAGTACATGTGAGGGGTCTGGTATGTACTTCCTCAGTAGTGATACATGAAACACAGCATGAACCTGGGCCATATTTTGTCGAAGTTAAAGAAGATAGGCTACAGCTCCAATGCGGTCAAGGATATAAAAGGGGCCAATGTACCTTGGGATCACCTTCCCTTTCTTCCCAAATCGCATGACTCTCTTCCATGGAGACATTCTAAGGAATAATTTATCTCCAACGTCGAACTCCAAGTCCCTTCGACGGTTGTCAGCATAGCTCTTTTGCTGACATAGAGCATCTTTGATGTGTTTTTGGATGACTTGAACCTTCTCTATCATCTCTTGAACAAGATCATGTCCATGTATCTTTCTTTCTCCAACTTCATCCCAACAGGTTGAAGTTCTACATCGCTTTCCATACAAAGCTTAATATGGATCCATCTGGATACTCAAGTGGAAGCCATTGTTGTATGAGAACTCAACCAATTGGAGACGCTGATCCCATCCAACTTTGAAATCTAGAGTGGAGGATCTAAGCATATCTGAAAGTGTCTGAATAGTCCTTTCAGATTGGCCATCAGTGTGGGGGTGATAGGCCGTGCTGAAATTTAATTCAGCACTCAAAGCATGTTGAAGGCTCCTCCAGAATTTAGATGTGAACCTCGGATCACGATCAGAGATAATTAAGAGTGGAACACCATGTAGTCTTACCACTTCCTTCACATATATCTTTTCATGTTTTTCAAGTGAGATATCTTTCGGAATAGCGATAAAATGGGTAGTCTCGGTGAGTCGGTAAACCACAACCCATATCGCATCATTTCCCATTGATGTCTTGAGGAGACCGGTGACAAAGTCTATTGTAACATTTTACCATTTCCACATGGGTATAGGCAATCGATTCATCATACCTTTGGTCTTTTGTCACCCAGCTTTAACTTGCTGACATACCAAGCACCTTGATATATATTCTACAATCTCATTCTTCATGTTATCCCACCAAACGTGTTCCCGATGATCATGGTATATCTTGGTACTCCCAGGATGGATAGAGAATGTTTAGATATGTGAAATTTCCAATAGATCCTTCTTTATACCAGGTGATGAAGGAACACAAAGCCGCATTCCAAACTGAATCAAACCATCATCATCGATATGGAACTCTTGCAGCTTCCCTTCTTTTACTGCATTCACCCTCTTTTGTATCTCCACATCACCTCTTTATGCTTCCTTAATCTTCTCCAGGATGGATGGTTGTGCAATCATTTGGGAAAGGAAGGATGTATCCCCGGCCCTTATGATTTCGAAATCATTTCTTTGCATATCCATGAAGATATGGTCTTTCTCAATCGGAAGCAAGGTTAGAGTAGCATGTTCTTTTCTGCTTAGAGCATCAGCTACCTTGTTCTCCTTTCCAAAATGATAATGAATAGAGAAATCGTAATCCTTGATTATCTATAAACATCTCCTTTGACACATGTTGAGCTCCATTAGTGTTAATACACACTTTAGGCTCTTGTGGTCGGTGTATATGTCACACTTCTCACTATAAAGGTTGTGCGGCCAGATTTTCAAGGAAAAAACCACGGCTGCCAGCTCTAGATCTTGCGTCGGGTAGTTCTGCTCATGGATCTTCAATTGTCATGAGGCATAGGCTATCACATTGTCATTTTTCATGAGTACACAACCCAAGACTTTCTTTGAAGCATCACTGTATATCACAAAACTTTCTCCACTTTTCATTAGTGTGAGTACGGGTGCAATGATCAGCCTTCTATTTTTCTCCATGAAGCTTCCCTCGCATTCATCCTTCTAGACATGTCACGACCCATCCTCGGGGCCTGTGACGTGACTACCCCATGCCCACCTTCTATAGGTCAGGGGCTGGCGACTAGCACCAAAGGCGCAATTCCCGATAAAAGGGAAGGCATTGCCTTTATATAAGAAAACAAACACCAAAGAGTACGCAAGCCGAAGTAAACACTAAGTAAACTGAGTACAAAAGTAAGTGCTAGAAGGTAAATGGACCAGAATACAAACCCATTTGAAATTACAGTACAAATAAAAAGAAAGTACAGCAGTAGAAATGTAAATCAGCGACCACCGAGTCGTCCTTCGGCTATCCACCTGAAGGGTGGGTACATATGGTCTCCTCAACTCCTCGGGTCTGTCCGTCCGCTCCGTGTACGTACCTCTTGATAGTCCACCTCCACGTACCTTTCCAATCCACAAGCCTCAACCACGATTAGTGTTTTCTGTCGTCTCCAACCAAAACAACATAGTGCAGGCATGGCCCGTGTAGGGGTGAGTATACGATACTCAGTAGGGACCCTGAGACCCCTGAAGGTCTCCCAGAATCCACAAAGTATAATCCACAAGGGATGCTTACAAACATGAAGTGTAAACCAAGTCTACTTAGGTATATGCCCATACATATAATTAAGTCATCAATTCCAGCTCGGCTCCAACACATGAACCCATGTACAACCCAGTCCACACAGAATGCATAACCCAATCCACATAGGAAAACACAACCCAATCCACACAGGAAAGCACAACCCTATCCACACAAGAAAGCATGACAATACCATCGATGATAATGATTGAAATTCAAGACTCAGCTCACATAGGTATACTAATCATGAAGAGGGGTGGAGATGATTAGTTATAGCCTCTGAATCACCTCCTCTACCGAACCCATGTAGGATCCAAGTACAGAAGTCGTCGCTGTTGAACCCACATAGGATCCAAGTGTAGTAACCATCGCTGCCGAACCCACGTAGGATCAAATTACAGTCGTCATCGCTGCCGAACCCACGAAGGATCCAAGTACATTCGTCCTCATTTCCGAACCCACATAGGATCCAACTATAGTCGCCATCGTCGTCGCAGTCGCAGCCACCTCTAGAGTTCCCACACATAGCACGCTCGATTCCAGGAGGGTCCGCTCCACGAGCCAAGGGGGTCAATACATCAACTATCACTAATTCTAGAGTTGATGTATCACAAAGTTCCGTTTTTTCAATTGGAACTCAACGTGACAGACGGCGCGTCAATCAGACGTCTAGTCTGAGAGTTATTGTCTTTTTCGTCCTAGGGGCCCGGTTGATTTTTAAGTTAAAACCAACCCGACCGTACCCGGCCCGAACCGGGTCGACCTGACCTGGATCCGGGTCCGACCCGGTTGGGTGAGGCCTGTGGCCCGGCTTAGATGCCGTCCGCGGATCGGCTCGTGGCCGAGTGTGGCGCAAAGGGGGGCGCCGCCCCTAGATTCCGAAATGGCGAACACTATGGGGTCCGCCCTGAGCACTGGAAGGGGGTTTCAAACCACCAGTTTTTCTGTAAAACGGCTGGCCATTATGGCCGGCCGGTTGAGCCGCCGTGGGACCCGCGGGGGTCCCTCCTCCCAGAGTGCCGACGGCCGGTTGGTCGGCCACCCCTGCTGGACCGCCGTGGCTTTAGGCCGCGACCCTTCTTCGACCAGCAAGACGCGACAGCAGTGTGGCCCGCTCCGGCCGCCGCCTCCCTCGGGTTCTCCGGCGTGGTGAGACGGCGCCTTGCACGGCCGCCGCGGCCTACTCCGGCCGCAGTTCCTTCGACTTTACCTGCAAGGCGCGACGACACCGCGCACCTCCGCCGTGGCCTGCTCCGGCCGCGATCTGCTCGTCCCCGCGCGGTGCAACGACACCGCACCGCCTTTGTCTCGATCATCAACATTGATCAACAAGAAAATGGGGTGGAGAAATCAGCCATGTTTTTGTGGTCTGATCTCCTCCCATTACATCAGTAACAAGCGGCCAAATTAAACAACAAATAACTTTAAAATTAAACTTGAAAGAAGATAACCCCTACTCAATAAACGATGATGTTTGCTGGCGACGCGGAATGTAACACCCTGAGATTTTATGAAAAATATTATTTTTAATTTCCTTGATGTCTTGTGTTGTACACTACACCGAAAGGAGCTTTCACTACAGGCATCCCT
Source organism: Viscum album (assembly GCA_963277665.1). Classification (NCBI taxonomy): domain Eukaryota; kingdom Viridiplantae; phylum Streptophyta; class Magnoliopsida; order Santalales; family Viscaceae; genus Viscum; species Viscum album. The sequence goes on along the minus strand of OY728121.1, from coordinate 1,143,642,437 downwards.
AACTTGGCCTGCATTACACGCAATCACGACCTTCCACAATAGCGTGTGTTGTAGGCAATACCGAGTATCACTAAACAACGATATGTTATTAAAATATTATATAAACTAGTCGTTATGAATAGTAATACCCACTTTTTGTAATTTTATAAACTTTATCATTCAAAATGGACTTCATTTTTGGATTTGGAATATCGAAATTAGCCTAGGGTGATTTTTTGGTATTTTTCTGAAAACTTTAAATTTTTGGTGAATAGTGAAAACACAGTGTTACTATTTAAAAACCGACTTTTTATTTAAATAATTATTTATTTTATTTAAATTTATTTTAGGTCAAAATTGATACATATTGATACATAATACCTATATAAGTTCAATTTAATTCATTGGAGTCATTTTATAATAATTTTAGACATATAAAAATTTTATTGAACTTTTCACCGTCTTTTACCCACCTCCTAGGAGAGTTTGAAAATTTACATAAAACTTAATTTTACCGCTTCTGTTAGTGGAATTTTGAAAATCTGAGAGGCACGGTTAATATCAAGGAGTAAAATTTGGTTCAATAAGATAATGTTAATTTTTGATAAATAGTAACTTTTTACTTTTATTCACCACGGTTAAAAGTAAATAGGGTAATTAAGGGTAAAAATGATATTATTATTACACTAAACATGTTATAATTCTATTGGATAAGTGTAATTCGACCCAAAACAACCTTAGGAATAAAATATTACCCTTTAGGTCCACTTTTATTAGATTAGGACATTTATTATTATTTTATTTAAAGAAGAATTAAAATAGTTAAAATCAATGTTTAATAACTAAAACATATTTAATATAGAGTTATACATAAGATAAATTAGACTATAAATATTCATTAGAAAGATAAAAATATTTCATAAATAATGGTATTTTATATATAATTTTTAGACATTAAATAATTTAATTTATTAATGACACAATGATGATGCAGTAATTACCTTATTAATGAAATATTAACATAATTGATGTTATAAATACCCAAATAAATTTAATTTTAGACTTTTTAAGAATTACACTAATTTTACAGGTTAATATGACAAGTTAGTATTGATTTAATAAACTTTTTTGAACTAATATTTCTGTTATAATTTTCAAAAAAATCAGGTTCCAAATAGTGTCAAAATTGACATAAAATATTTTTTTTAAAAAATATTATATTATTAATTTTTATTTTATTTTTAAAAATCAAAAATTCGGAAAACATGACTTAGATAAGTATATATATATTAATAATGAACCACTTGGGGTTCTTTTGTCTTGTTATAGTATGTTTATTAACCATATAGTGTAAGAAAACAAAAAGACACGGTAAAAGTTAAATTATTTAACTTTGAATTAAATCTAAATTATAAGGATAAAATAGTAACCTAAACTTGTATAAAACCTATTGGTTGAGAGGATGTCGACCCATACCCACCTTAGCTTCGAAATAAATCAATTTGGATCTATTAAAAACCGAATATGACTTTATTATAAAATAATAATTTATGTTTTCCTAAGGTGCCTCTCTCCTCCCTTATAAAAAGGTCGCCAATTCCCTCTTCTCTTAACACCCTTTTGAGCCTTGAAGATCAGAGAACCCCTACCAATTCCTCTTCTCAACATCTATATTTATATCATATAGGTTCTGTTCTTCTCAAAAGACCAACTCTAGTGCCATAAGAAGAACATTAAACGAGGTGCGTCGAGGAAGAGGTAATCTCTCCTACCGACTCTTTCAAGATTCTTTCTTCTTATACTTACACTTATTTAGTTGTTTCATTATAAAGTAATAACATAAGTATTAATTATATACTGATATATTATTATAAATATTAAACAACCCTATTTCACCTTATATCCATCCTATGGAAGAAGAAATCACCGTGCGTGCGTACGCACGGAATACCGTCTCCACGCCGTGGTGTAATCAGTTTTTCCACCACCACATTACTTGAATTGGGATAATGGTGTAATAAATAACTATATATGGTTATTATAACATCATAATGATTATAAGATATTATATCGACCACTCCAATTCAATTCAATAATTATGGGAACCATATCATCGCTCGTGCGTACGTACGGATTACCATCTCCACGATGTGATGAGATTCATTCTCCATGATAACCATTTAAGAATGATTATAAAGTATATATAATGAATAAAAATTAAACACATGACATGATAAAGCTACATTATTTATGTGAATATATATATATGTCATCTACTTACCTCCATTCAAGTCAACAAGGAAAGGAAAACAACGTTCATGCGTACGTACGACCTACCGTCTCCATGAACGGTGTATTACACTTCATTTATCTATCTATTATATATATATATTGAATATATATGATATATAAATCAAGATTTAAATTTTGTAAGTAAGTAAATCAGGATATAATTAATAATAATATCAAGAACAAGAAGTCTAAACAAGTACGATAAATAAAATGATTTTACCCAAAAAGATGCTTTAATGGGGAATTTACAAAAGAACATGTAATATAAAGTCATAAGTGAACCATATATGATATAATAACAATGAATATGATTAATTAATAAGTAAATGACTTTATTTAAATCATTATACAGGAGTTTTGGTTATGTATTAATCATATCATACCTAAGGTAAGGGATAATTATTCCAATCTCATTCTTATCTGAGATTGTTTATTCGTAAGTATTTACTGGGGTTATGTTCATCATCCATGTCCATATGTTCTCAAAATGTTTTTATAAAATGTTTAAATTTATTACAAGTATGTTTAAAGTAATTTTTAAGCCTCTTCAACTTTTACTTGGTTTATATGGAAGGAATATTTCTTTTGTTTATCACACGTGGTACTTTTTGAATTTTCTGACAAAAGTACAAGGATAATGTTTTTTTAACTTATACGACATGAACGGATTTTTAGAGTTTCATAAAGCCTAATTTTACTGAATCTTATTCTACAAGTTTTCATTTTTATTTTCAATAAAATTATTTTCCTTTAATATTGTGTGGCATTTTTTGAAAATAAAATGATTTTGAAGAAGAAAGGATATTTTTCTCAAGAAATCATTTTAAGTGTTTTATCAAAACTATTTTCCATTTTAGATGAAATTATTTAGAATGTTTATGTTTCAAGTATAATGTATCTATTATTTATATGGTGTGATTTTTCTTATGATTAAATGATATCCATTTGTTTTATATGGATTATGTAATGATGGAATGATGTTTATGAAAACCATTTTATGCTTTGGGTAATGATGAATGATTTATGTTCATGTTTTGGCACAAGTAAGAATGATTTCATTATGAGATGGGTGGGACCTATATCTTCCTCCAATGAATTTGGTAATGATTTATATCTCATGAGATATACATGGATGGAATGGTAAGTTAATCTGGTTCATTGTTACAAGACTGAAACAAGGAGTGAACTCGATTCAAAAAGGGACTTTGTCCACTAAGATGGTCAGGGCAGAAATGCCTTGGCTACTATGTAAATCATTTCATGTTTTTAATGGTTTTCCACAATCAAATGTTTTCTTCCCATTCTATTTTATCATTATTGATGTTCCATTATGATATATGCCTTACGTACTTCCATGATTTATGTCTTTGCTCAAGATTTTGATGATCAGATTTTATGTTCAAGCTTTTGTATTCAAATGTTTAGGGATTGTTTTATGGTCTCTATGTTTACCCTTACTGGGAATTTGAGCTCACCATTTTTATGTTTTTTTCTCCATGATTTAAAGAAGGGTTTTAGGTAACAATATAAAAGGGGATTATCTTTATGAGAGATGTTGAATATCCTTCACCACGATTAGAAGATTATGTTCAGAGTTTCCAAAGACACTAAACTATTACAGTCCTTTGGTGTTTGTTTTTGTTATGTATTAATTATTCCGCAAAAGTAATGTAATGTCCTGGTATGTCAAGCTTTGGGTCTCTACATTGAAGATGGAATCCCGGGGTGAGGTTTTGAAGATGGCGTTGGCGTACATCCAAGGAAGGAACAACGCCTCACACTAGCTACGGTGAGAAGATGAAAAGGCACGTCATCTCTCCTTGTGGTAATGACATTCTTCGTCGATGGGTGTCGTTCTTCGCAGGAGGATGAAGTTCTTCTAATAGAGAATAGAGCTCTCTTCCAAAGTCTTCACACAACGAGCCAACCCCCAAATAAAATAAGACTCCTCTTATTTTATTAAAGCATGGAATTCATTTCAAATTACAAAATTCAAAAACAAAACAAAATAATTAATTAAACATGAGTTATCTAATTAATTGGGTGTTATGTTGGAAAGTTTAATGAGGGTGAGAGAGAGGAGTTACTCACATAAAAGGGGGAGTTAGGGAGTTAGGGAATGTGAAGGGTTGGGATCGTGTGGGCCCCACCTCACCTTAATCCTCTCATGGGTAGTTAGTAACTAGTGGGTCCCACCCCAACTCCCACACCTAGGATATAACCACTTAGAAAAAGAAATAAATTTGTAACCCAATCTTATTTTACTTTTTATTTAATCCTAATTTTTTATCAACTCCTCCCGAGCAGACGCATCTTCGGTAAATGTCCTCTTAATCAATTACCGTTGCTACGGTTCCATCAGTGCCCTCAGATTTCAATTATAAGCAACGGTTCAAAAGATCGAAAAACCCTCTCATTCGTTCACTGAACATACCTGAGCTAAACATCAGAAATTGATTCCGGGCACACCGGGCCTCAGAATCAAGTGCCGTCAGAAACTGAATACTCGTAAAATCCCAAAGAATTTATGAAAAAATAATACTTGAAATTTACAGGTCTTTACAAGACATACTTTACCCCTTTCCTTGTTAACTTAGTTAGCGGCCTTGACAATCATGAGAAGTTTCTCACAAAATGGTGGTAGTACCCATCTAATCCTAGAAAACTACGGATTTCTGTAACACTAGAGGGCTTGGGACATTCCTCAATCGCCTTTGTCTTTGAAGGATCCAATGAAATTCCATCACTTATGATCACATGTCCCAAGAAAGTGACTTTCTTTATCCAAAAGTCACACTTGCGAAACATGGCGTACAAGTTCTCCTTTCTCAATGTCGCCAACACAAGTCTTAGATGTTCTTCATGTTCCTCATTTCTCTTGGAGTAGATGAGAATATCATCAATAAAAAATACCACAAATTTGACGAGGTAATGTCTAAAGACAATATTCAAAAAATCCATGAAGATTGAAGGGGCATTAGTAAGTCCTAAAGGTATCACCAAAAACTCATTGTGACCATACCTTTTACGAAAGGAAGTCTTCTGAATATCTTCCTTCTTCACCTTTAACAGATGATATCCATAACGAAGATCCAACTTTGAGAAGTATTGAGCTCCTCTTAACTGATCGAACAAGTCATCAATCCTTGGAAGTTGATACTTGAACTTTATGGTGATCTTGTTGAGTTCCTGATAATCAATACACAACCGCATTGTTCCTTCCTTTTTCTTCACAAAGAGCACTGGTGCACCCCAAGGTGATGCACTAGTGAATATGAAACATTTTTTTAGATGCTCTTGCAGATGCTTCTTTAACTCCTCCATTTCAATAGGAGCCATTTTATAGGGACACGTCGAGATAGGAGTAGCTCCTGGTATGAGTTCAATTGAGAACTCTACCTCACGATCTGAGGGAATTCTGGGTAACTCTTCAGGATATACATCACTATATTCCCTCACGATGGGAATTTCCTCAAGTTTGGAACTTTCCTTCGACTCAACCATTTGGGCGAGTTATGCTTTCTTCATAGGGAATCAACATGAGCACCGTTGAAGTATTTTTCAAAGGAGATTCATGATATTCCTTTCATTTTTAGAAGATATTGGGATGGTTCGGAATATGAAAAGATATTTTATTTTCCTGATAGTTGATATGTTCTCTATATGATGAGAGCCAATCCATTCCCATAACAGAGTCAAATTACACCAAGGGAAGTATTATGGGATTTTCTAGAAGAATATTTCCACATACGCCAACAGGAGAAGAGTCAAAATCTTGGGTTGCAATGATTGCACCACTTAGTGCTTTTATAGATATATCTACTTCAAGGATTCAGGGCTTTGATTCTATAGTTCTAGAAAACATTCAAGATAAAAAGGAATGCGTAGAACCAGAATCGAATAAGACTTTTTCAATTCATGATTGAATAAAAAGTGTACCTGGAACGACTTCATTATCATGTTGAACCTCTGCAGTAGTGATGTAATAAGCCTTCCCGTTTTCCTTTGGATTTGTTGGTTGTTGATGTTGATTACCCTCAAGAACTCGAGGTTTAGTGCACTAGTTTTCATAGTGCGCCAACTCCCTACCGTTGTAGCATTGAACCGTGGGTGGTTCTCTCCTTTCATCAGCTACATTCTCCTTCCTTTTAATGTATTTTCAACACTCTTGGGTATGGGGTCCTTGTTTCCCACACTTGGATCATTTCCCCATCCCTTTGAGGTAGTTCCCATGGTGCAACTTCCCACATTTTTGGAATCTGGGTCATTGATTTTTCTTTCCACCTTTTCATTAGATCCACCATCTTGAAACTCCATCTTTCTTTTCTTATCACCATAGCCATGATACCATTTTCCAAACTCCATCTCCACTTTGAGATCACATAGAACAACTTCTTCAAAACTCCCAAAGTCTCAAATTGCAAGATCCTTTCAAAGGTGTGGTTTAAATCCACTAAATAATCTATCAATTTTGTTATCATTGTTGATAACAAAACCCTAAGCGTACCATTCAAGCCTTGTGAAATTCTCTTCATAATTACCGAAAGGGTTGACTCAGTCTTTACAGGTGCGAGAGTGAAAATGGGAAAATATATCCATGGATATCGTTGTTGGATTAAATAATACATCTCAAGGTAATAATGTAATCAGGGTTATTATTGATCGATTGCCTAAATATTATCATTTCTTTCCTATTCGAGATACTTTGTCTCTAGATCAACTTTTTCGGTTGTATGTTAAAGAGATAGTCAGGTTTCATGGAGTTACCCTCTCCATTGTATCTAATCATGATCCCAGATATAATTCTATCTTTTGGAAAGGCCTTCAGAAGTTGTTGGGTATAAAATTAAAATTTTGTACAACATTTCCTCCGTAATCAGATGGGCAGTTAGAACGAACAATTCAATCCTTGGAAGATATGCTAAGTGTTTTTTCACTGGATTACCAGGGAATTTGGGACCAAAATCATTCTTTGGTTGAATTTTATTATAATAATAGTTTTCATTCCAGTATATATATTTCTCCATTTGAGGCATTATATGGGAAGCAACGTCAAACTCCATCTTTTTGGGATAATATAGGTGAAAGGAAACTGATGGGACTAGAATTGGTAGAAGAGATGTCAAAAAAAGTTTGATTTATTTAGAAGCAGATGGGAATAGCTCAGAGCAGGCAGAAATGTTTTGCGGATAAACAGAGGAAGGATCTTTATTTTGAGGAATGTGATCATGACATTCCCAAAATATTTCCATGGAAAATTTTAATGCGTTATGGAAAGAAGGGAAATTTGAGTCCGAGGTTCATTGGAACCTATGAAATCCATGAGAATGTTAGATTAGTTGCATACATAGTGGATTTACCTTCTAGTTTATCCCAGGTACACAATGTTTTTAATGTTTCAATTTTGAGAAACTATATGCCAGATCCATCTCAGGGTTTGAGTCTATAAGTAGTTCAGTTGGAAGAGAATATCTCTTATGAGGAGCTACCAATCCAAATTCTTAACCAAGGAGAGACAGTGTTGCGGAATAAGGTAACTCATCAGGAAATGGTTTTGTGGAAAACCCATATGGTTGAAGAGGCAATGTGGGAATTTGAAAATGCTATGAGGGATAAATACCCCCATTTATTTGATAAGTGAATAAAATTTCGAGAACACAATTTCCAAAAGGGGGGAACAATGTAACATCCTAGGTAAATAAAGAATAATACATTTTAATATTTATTAATATTTGTGAATTAAATTTTAATTTCAATTTAAAGGGGATACAATGTTTGATAGCATACCCGATACGCAACAACATGTTTCTTTGAAATCTTAAGTTGCACACTAACAATACAATATTAATATTTTAAATGGTAGTTGAGGCCTAGCCATTGTAATGGAAGGAATGAATATAATTAACTACAATATTATTATACATGTTTGTTAAATGTTTTTACATTTATCCCAGAAAAAGTTAGAGGCATAAAATGTGAATGAATCTAATTTTAAGCATAAATACTCAAATATTCATTAAAGGGTCGATTTTCCACCCTTTAATGGAAAACCCTCTTAGAATAGAGTTTTTGTCACTTTTAGATGTTATATTTCACAAAATGAAATTATTCTTTAGAATCGGGATATCCAAATTTACTTTGGGAAATTTTTTGTTTTCTTTCTGATAAAATTAATTTTATAACGAATAGTGAAAAATATTGTATTTTAATTCAAAACTTCCATTTAATATAATTTATTTATATGTTTATATTATCTTTTTAATTGATTTTAATGCATAACTAGATTATATTTTTACCATTTAATACAATGTTGGTCATTTTATGAAATTTAACATTTAAATTGGACATAAACAAGTGTCAATCTTTTGATAGTTAATATTTCTTAAAAACACGATTTTTGTTTTGAAAACGGGAATTAATTTTAAATTAATTTCTGGAACATATATTTTATGAACTTTGTAAAATGGATATCATTTTTTAATTCATAATATCAAATATATCTTAGGCTGAATTGTTTGGTATTTTTCTGAAAAACATCAATTATTGATGAATAGTGAAACCACTAAGTAGTAGGTAAAAACTTACTTTTTCATTTAAATGGAATTATACCTCTTCTCTGAGGTGAATTTAAAAAATTTGACACACATGGTTGTTATTAGTAAGTAAAATGAGGTTCAATAAGATGAAAATAATTTTTTTGAATAGTAGTTTTTGACTTTTATTTACCGCGATTAAAGGTAAATTGGGTAATTCAAGATAAAATGAATATTTTAATAAAACAAAATTACCATAACACATGACCTAACCTTATTAGATGTGTCATGAAAGATCATGTACATCCTTGGGCCAATTTTGGGACCCCCTGGAGCCACATAGGAGTGATAATGACACTTTAATTTAATTAACATAAAGTAAACCCAAAAATGACATACACAAATATCTTTTAGTAAATAAATTTTTACAAGGGGTTATATAAGTTAAATATTCTACTATAAATATTATTTGGAAATATAAAAAGATTTCTTACATCATGTTAATTTTTTTATAATTTTTAGACTCCAAATACATAAAAGTATGTATGACAGAATAATGATGAAGTGTTTTCCACATTAATAAATGATTTAAATAAATATGATTATAATGATTAAAATAATATCCAAACCCTGTCCAATTATTTTTGGATGAATTTATATCAACCATGTGTCATCTTATATTCGAATTTAATTAGTTTTGGAACTTTTGAAACATAATATAAGTTCATAATAATAGAACATTTTCAAAGTTTACTAAAAATCCCCCCTATAAAAATCCGTCACTTATAACTCATTCCTCACACTTCTAAATCCCATGACTCATCCCAAATCATCCCAATTAATATCCCTACATTCCTATACTCCTCCTAGAATACTTACCTTAGGCATAAGGAACTTCAAGAAGTCCTTTTGGTTCAAACACAAGGGAGTTACCCGAATTATAGGTAACAGTTTCTCTTAAATTCTTTTCTTTTATTTTACTTCTCCAACCCTGAAACTCTATTTATTCCGTTATTTTATAACAAAAACTGTATCCTAAATATACTAGTATTTTTATATGAGATGTATTCAAACTAAACATACACACTCCTCCATCTAATGGGTAAAGAACATACTATTTCTGTGGATGGAAAACTAACACCTCACGAAATGATGATTGTTCAATTATCTCCTACCACCTCTTATAGTGGCCTTTATGATGACAATATATTTATATATGATATATATTATATTTATGATTTCTTTATGATTCTTTATTTTTCATTTATATCATACCTTTATGGTTTCCATTATGGGTAAACACGATAATTTAATTTGAGGAAGTGCGGACTACGACCCCCTCAAAGTGATATGACTCATTCATGTCATATGGGGGACATATAAAGGATGTATTTAATGATATTATATATTATTTTATACTGAAATTATAATATAAATATGTATAATTATGTTTTCATTCCATTAAATATGATATAGAAATGAAATTAGCGTTCATATGTACGTACAACTTACTGTCTCCGTGAATGGTGCATTTCATTTCTTACATCCAAAAGACATGTACTGTTATAAATACATATATATAATGGACATATAATTTATATATCATATCTAAATCATAAATATCCTTTAGTATATAATGTACTGTCGACCACATGGATAACTTGTAATTATAAAGTGTTCATTTTTGACGCAATTACCAAATATGGACAAAATGCCATTATTAACATAAATGATTACATAATGGTTATAACATGGTAATAAGTGACATCAAAGGAATAATAAACATTAAAAAGGTTCTTAACCAAGTAAAAATTATCTTTTGTTTTTTATTCTGTAAATTAAAGAACGAATAGGTCTAGTCAGACACAAGTTAAGGTACTTTGTCTCAATCTCCTTTCATTGAGGCAAACATTGATTTGTACATGACATTCTTTTATACGGTGTATAATAAAACCACTTGTATTTTACATTAATTCAAAGGGAATATTTTTTCATCAAAGCATTTTACTTATGGACAAAAGGAATTTTTTTAACTTTTGTGGTGATAGTTACCTCTCCACCACTGTAATCGTTATTTGGCATACTATATAAGCCTTAATGTTTTATAAAATGAAAAAGAAATCACTTATTATGTTTTTGGGTGTTTTGGTATTGAAAATGGTTTTTAAAATTGATTTATTATTTCAATATCTTTAAATTGTTTCTTTTGATTTGAAATTAAATATTATTTGTGAAATTTTTATTTTTTCAATATTTTATGTGTTATGATTTTATAATGGTACTTGGACATTTGATGGGTGGTTATGTGATAAACTAAATGACGGGAGGTTCCATAATAAAGAAGGACTGGTGACTACATTATAACCTCCAATGCATTGGGTATGGAAGTCAGCTATATGGCTATTCAATTTAGTGATATGTGTGGAAGTCGACCATATGCTTATTCCATTTAATAATGTTTATGTCCCAAGTTACCTTTATATGTTATGTGATCCTTATAAGGGTTTTATAGTAATATTTTGGATACAAAAGGGTATGAAATGATCTTTTATTCAGTGAAGAGTATTTACTACTTCATAGAGGTTAAAAGTATTAATTATGATAAATTATTCATGGTTTACTTATTGTTTTTAAAAACTAATATTTTTCCTTATTTCTGTATCCCTTACTAAGATTTTTATGCTCATCCCATGTTTTTGAAATGTTATTCACAGGACATAAAGTGGAATAGGGTCAAGGATGGGATCAAGGAAAATTATTGTTCTCTAAAACATAAAGTTAGACATGACTTGTTTTTTCAAGAGTTTATTTTGTGAGAAAAATGGAAATTGAGTTGTTGTGTCTACATGTAATATTCGAGTTTTCATGTATATGTTATGACCTAATTCTCTAAATATCTAAACCTGAAAAGATCTTCAATGTGAATTGTTAACATAATTCAATATTATTCTATTTTTTATGGTCAGTCACTTATATTTAGGATAACTATAGAAGAACATATTTATGTTTTGGTATGGTAAATATTTTATGGGTTTTAATAGAAATACATCCTTTAATGGATGCTACAAGCAGACATGATTCTGGAATAGACCGACCTAACGGTAATAACATCGAAAATGGATCACTGGGATTGACCAAATCATCACCTAGTGCATGACAATAGGCCTTGCAACACACCCAGTTTGACACTCCTAGGGGATATGCTCAGGATAATTCACATATTTTAAAACAATATTGAGGATTTGAAGGTATAATAGAAATTATATACCTAGGTAAACCTAAGGTGTATTATATTGAAAATATTATTTCATGATATAGAAATTCTATAAATTATTATATAGTTTTCCCACTATGATTATTGTTTCTCATACAATGATTTTTGGTTTTACTCAATTTATGGAACCCGAAGGAATCATGATAATAGTGAATATAAAGGAAAGTTTGCTGATAATGGGAACACAAATTGGATGATGGTTGGATTAGAAGATATCATGATTATGCATAATTAGTTAACCTGAAATATGGTTAACAATATATACCTTAACTAACTCCTAGAATAACAAAGAGATATTAGGGTGGAGTATTATAATAACTTGAGTGATGGATACAATAGAGGATAAATGGATTGATTTCCTTCATTTAATAAATGTGGAAAGATAAACAAAATAAATTGTTTGAAATGAACACGAAATATATTTTATGTTTGTAAAATAATAGTAATAATGAAATTAATTAATGAGTAAAAATAAAGAGCATGATTGAAGGAAATAAATTTCATCATATGGATACATTACTGTTTATTATGTTATATGTGGGGTACCTTTGAATTATACGATTTAATGAACACTTCTAAATGTTAAGCCCTAGAACAAGTAATGTCCTATATTGAACTAAAATGGAAGAATAATTTATGTATTTGGGTTTATGAAATAAATTGTAGAATTGTTTTGAACAATGGTATTTTGGTTATGAGAATTATCAATCATCTAAGTATTGTGTGAAATTTATCGTATCATATATTCATTCATTATATTAATAGTTCTAGATACCATTATGAGTTTATGAATTTATGATTGATCAAAAGTCCAAATTCATAAAAACCACTTTTTAGGTTTTACATAATGGGATTTTAAAGAGATTAGGGATATTTCTGGAAATATTTAGGACAATATAACCAGTTGGTTTATTATATGTTTAGTGTACATGTTATTTAATGAATAAAGACCTTATTTTGTATGGGAATAAGTTTAAAGGTATTGGTAAAATTTAGGGTATATCATATATTGATGATGAGGTAATTATGGGTAATTAAACATTGGGAGCATTACTGGAATAATATTAATATATTATTAGAAAAATAAAAATCCATATTCCAGGGGACAAACCATCACATTCGGAAAGGTTAGGGGTAGGAACCCACAACTAAAAGACGATAAGGCAATAACGCCTACTATTGGGCTGAGAGATGATATGGTTAATATGTAATTACACGTACTTAAATGAATTCATGAATAAATATTAATGATGAACTAGTGGTATTACTATTTATGTTTAGAGATTAATGTACTATATTTGATAACATTTTCTAACATTATTGGTTTTTTAATGTAGTTAAAGACATATTGAAATACAAGTCATTTTTTATGGATATTACGATCCATTAAAATTGAATTTTCGTGCTTCTAGCATAAAAAATTTGTTTTTGGATTTTCACTTAATGGAGCATGTAATGAATTGGAAACTGATACAAAAATAACTAGAGTATGAAATTGTGTTTACGAAAAAGAACCATATCAAGTATATTTCATTATAATCTTAGACAGAAAAATAATTCCTCTAAATCTGGAAAAGGTTTTGAAAAAAATTATATCATATTAACTTTATATTTTATGAATCAAAGGATATTTCAAATAATAATTAGTTTATGGTTTTTAGATCCTCAAAATTACATTTATCATTCATTTTTCGATGATCAATGGCCTCTATTATTCTGTATAATTATTTTCACCTTCCTTCCATTTTCATATCTTCACTATGTCACCAATGTTTCCTAATCAGAAACATTGTTATGTATTATTCTATATAAATTTTTTACTTCCATTTCTCTCTTATTAATAGGTTGTGTTATTAACACTTTAACAATATGGGTTTTCTATAATGTATTTTTAAATATCAAACCTATGGTTTTCGAGTGCAAGATCAAATTGGGATGATGAAATTATTTTAAATTGGGGAGAATGTAACACCCAAAAATTCTAAAATTTGAAAATTTTGTTCGACATACTATATGACACTCAAAACTAATGCTAAAAAACTGATGACATATATTTCATTATATTTTATCACTTCCATAGCTTGCAGAGCATGAAAACCTGAGTCTCAATGAACCATAATATAGTATACCATTATAACCTAGTCGCTAAATTGTAAGATATGAATATAAATAACGAAATAACGAAATTAATTTGGTTTACACATGCAAAAAAATCATTGGGTATATATTGACTAAAAATAAAATAATAATCATTTAAAAGAAAAAGAAGTGTTTTCTTAAAAAAAGTATTTTTTCTAAATTATGGTATTGTTGTGTTCTACTCACATAACATAAAATTATATTTTATCTCTATAATAAAATTTACTTGAAAAAATTAACATAATTTTTGAAATCTTAATATCAGAACAATCATAGAGTGAATTTTTAATTTTTTTAAAATGTTTCATTTTTTGATGAAAAGTGAAAAATACAGATTTTTATTGAAAAAATTGTTTTCATTTAAATAATTTACAATGTTAAATTAAATTTAAATTATTTTTTAGGTAAATTTTTTTCAATTGTTTTAATATTTTACTCCTTTTGGTCATCTCAATCAATTTTATATTAAATTTTGACATTAAAACCATTTAAAATTATAGGAATTTTCTCTCTGAAAATAAACTTTTTCATCACAAATTTGGGTAAAATATTCAATTGTATTCTACCACTTTAGTGAATTAAATTTATACAATGGATTCAATGTTTTTAATCAGAATAATATATATTATGTAATAAGTTTAACTTAATTTTTTTACCATTATCTATAGTAAAATAAGTAAAATCTATTTGTCATGATTAAGGTAAAACATTATTTAATATGTTTTAAAATAAGAATATAAGTGTTCAAAAAGACCTATAAAGTAATACAAAAAAAAATTTCAATTATTATTTTGATCTGATATGCTATAAGTTCTAGTAATGACCCGTTATGGAGACTTTTTTCATGATAAAAACACGGGTTTAATTTATTCATTTCGAAGTTCCATGTGTGTCCTCTCCCCCAATTATAAAAGGCCACCCCCTCTGCTCCGTTATACACACTTCCAAATCCATTTGGTTGAAAAATACCTCTAAAAATCACATCCTTACTCCCCAAAAATTATCATAGATCCCCATATTTATCATAAAGTCATCTATGAATTCTTTTGAGACAAAACAAAAATTTCCCAAAGAAGAGGTAACATTATTAAACGTGCGGTTTCATACTATTTATTCTTCCACCTCCTTAAATTTTTATTTAATCATGAAAATATGATAAAAATAGTATATAACATATAATTATCTCTTATTATGTTAATTTCATAAACTAGATACATCTTAACTTCCATCAAATGGGAAACAAAACCATTGATCATGTGTACGAAGGACTAACACCTTGCAAATAGATGTAATAAAATTTCCATAACAACCATTAAAGACTAGATATAATCATGGATTTCACACATTTATATGATATTTATGTTATTATTATAATTATTGAATTTTAATATTCCAATACCATTTTAAATTTCATTCCATTTGAAATATGATAAAGTCGCTCGTTTATACAATGGACTACCACCTCTGGAAGTGATGTGATTCATTTTTCACATAAAATTTTTATGGAATATAATAATGATTAATTTAATTAATATGTGTGATATTAATGAAATTATATTAATTATTTAAAATTAATATATCACCCAATACCTTACCCTTTCACTCATTATGTAATTGATTGTGTTGCTCTTGCGTACGTACGACCTACCATCTCCAAGAAGTGAAGTGGCCCATTCTCTATTTAAAATTTTAAATAATGATTCTATGAATGTATATAATTAAAAAAAACGAAATTTATAGAAATAAAATAATTCGGGATATTATGGATCTATATCATATACCAACTAATAAGAACTTTCATGATAAAACATTAATGAGAAAATGAGGAAATTAAAACCTTAAACAATGAAAATAATGAAATATTATTAGAAAATGAGTGGTGAAATGTTATAATAATATCCTCTATTATATTATATATATGAATATGAATATGTTATTAATTAATATCATGATTATAAAAATTATACATGAAATTGATTCACATAATCGATCCATTATTTAATTCAAATTTCAACCTTATTATTTTTGAAAGGTTTTATTTCACAATCACAATTTAATCAGGATTATTTATTCTTGAATATATATTAAAGGAAATAATTTTATAATTGTATAATATAACCAATTAAATTCATTCCACTTTGGTTACTTCAAATGTTTTCATGCATTAATATCAATTTTCCTCTCTTTTGTACTTAAAATAATTGAGAAAATGCTATTATGAAAAATTGAAATTATTTATCTCTTCTATGGAAAATAATTTTTCATAAAAATCCACCTTTTGTAAAAAAAAATTAATATAATTAACATTTTCATAATGTTTTATTAAATAAAATTTAACTAATTTTTTGAATTTAAAAAAATGAAGGGAAGCTTCATGTCATTTTCAAAACAAGGAACATTTTTGTTTTATCAAAAATGTGAAAGTAATATTTTCTTAACGTGTACATCCTGAATAGAATTTACCATCCTCAAGACCAATCATAATTTTAAATATTATTTTATAATTTTCAAATTTTATTTTTAAATAAATTTATTTTAACTATATTTTCTGAACATTTAGTATAAAAAATGAATTCAATGTGAAAAGAATATTTTATTTAAGAATGTTATTAATAATATTTTTGTGGTATTTATATTCATAAATTACATCATCACTTTATTTTACTTATGATACACTAAGATATATTGTAATGATTCCATACTTATTATTTATTTAGATGGTTTATGATCAATTTGACTAGGGAAAGTATTGACATTCTCCTTCTTGATTAATTTTTATAATCATTGACTTTCCCTTTAAATATTCTCCATATTATCATCATAAGACATTACATTTCCATAAAATATAAATTTTATTTATCGTTAATATACTTATTACATAAATTATTTATCATTTTTATATTAGGTTTTTATATTAAATGTTATATGATTGGAAATGGATGTTTTTGTTAATCTCTATTACATAATCGAAATAGAGATTTGTTGATAAGGCATATTGATCCTGAGGGAAATTAATTATTTGATATATGGGGAATGATTTTGAGTCATAAATATTGGGTGGTCCCAATTATATATTTCCCCTCGATGCATTGGTAGTCTCCTGAGACAAATTAGTTTGCTATCCTTAGTTTAATGAGTTTCTTGTGTATACCAACCCACCAATTTTAAAATCTCTCAATAAAGTCATTGATAGTGGTTTTATCATGATTCTTTATATCATGATGTACAATAATTAAGAATTTCCTTAAATTATAAATTTATTATTTTTATTCACGTGATATTTACAAGGATGTTATCTATGAATAAATTTCATTCTCAGTTTATTGATTAAATATCATTTATTTTCAGTTATTTAACATACCATTTTAATTATTCCTCATCCAATTATAATATTATTGTTATTAATTAAATAAAATTCATTTTAAGTTATTTACTTTCAATATTTATTAATCTTGTAATTATATTTAAATTTAATGTGTGTTTAGTTATTTACATTTATATGATTATTATTATTGATTCATGATAGCTTCTGATGTACTTGAACCTTTTTGAACATTTGATCTCAACTTTATTTCTTTCTTTACTAGGAATCAAGGAAGTGTAGTAAGAATGATATTAGATTATATTTTAAAGGGAATAATGATATTATTGAAAACAACTTATAATTTGTGTTTTGAAATGTAATCTGGGGATGTTGTATGATTCTATTTTTGAAATGCTAATAACTATTAATCCCGTCAGTATGTGTTTACTTATATCATATTCTAGGGTAATAATGTAAGGAACCAACACCATGTTACTAGATTCATAGTAATTACAGTTATTAGGAAAGTAAATTTATCAGAATCATTTTGAACTATATTTAGGAAAACAACGATCCGAGAATATAGAAATTTAATAGATTTGAGGATATGTATAGAAGAATATCATAAAGTTTGGGTAAGACGATGATTATTTGGTTTTACTAAAATAAAATCAACGTATGGATACTATACGTGTATTTGGATCTTGAAAAAATGAACCTAGGTGTAATACCTCAGAAAATTGAGTATTGGGTTTCACTTGATCTTCACCTAGGGCATGGAAATGGGACTTACTATGCACCTAGTTTAACAATTCGATTTAATATGTCTCGGATAATTCACATTTTCTTAACAAACTATTATGGATAATTTTAATAGATAATGAAAATTAATGAACTAGCTTAAACCTAAGCATTATTATATTAAAAAACAATGTGTTGTGATTTAGACATCTTATAAATGATTATATTGTCTTCCCTCTATGATTATTGTTGATCACACTATGATTTTTAGTTTTACTCAATGGAGAGAACCTGAAGGAATAATTTAAACATTTAACATGAAGGTAAATGTGGTGAATACGAAAAACCAAATGGGATTACGATTGGGGTGAAAGATATCCTTATTATTCTGGATGAGTTATCATGAAATATGATTGACCACATATACCTTAAAAAACACATGGACTTACTAATGAAAATAATGATGGATTTATATAGGATCTAAAGTGATAGATACCATGGAATAAAGGATGATTTATTTCATTGATGTTAGAAACATGGAAAGATACACCAAGGAAAGTGAATAAATGGAATGAAAAAATGATTTATATGTGGAGAATAATAGAATAAATTTATAAATTTCCTAGGAAAATTTTGACAGTTATGGATAGAAATAGATACCATCCAAGGGATCCTTTTATAGTTATTTTTATTAAATATGGTGAACCTATGAATTATCTGTGTCAACAACCTATTTTAAAGGCTAAACCCCAGACAAAGTGAGGACCAATTATGAAATAAAATGGATTAAGTATTTATGGATTGTGAATCAATAAATACATTGAAGAAGTTTTTTTTACCAATTGTATTTTTCTTATAAGAATTATTAATCCTCTAATGATTGTGTAAAAAATAATAAGCATGTATATCTTAATTTACTAATGAGTTATGGATACCATCGTTGGTTTATTATTTTAAGAATGATATTGAGTTAAATATATTAATCACCAATTTTTCGGTTTTATGTAACTAGGGTATACCAAGATTAAGGATGTTTTTCTATATATTTATGGAAATACAACACATTGATTTATTATATATTTTATTTAATATGTTTTTAGAAGATATGTTCCCTTATACTTCATGGGAAAATATATTAAATATATTGGTGACTATTACTATTTTTATAATCCTGATGTTGAGGTAATTACAGGTTATTACACTTTAGTAACAATATTGTAATTATATTAATATAATTTTAGAAAAATGGAAAACTCGTATACCAAGTGACAACCAGTACCCTTGGTAATGGTCATGGATCATGAACAAACAATTGAAGGACAATAAGGTTTTAGTTCCTATAACAAGGCTATCTGATGTTCTATTTAATTTTTCATTTCTCTTACTTAATCAATTTCTAGAATAAATATTAATATTCAACCATTGTATTTACTATTTTTGTTTATAGATTAATTTATTATATTGGATAACTTGAGATAACAATATTTATTTTTGAAAATAGTTAGAGACATCAGAAAATAATTGTCACTATTATATTAATCATACAATTAGAAAAATATGAATTTTAGTGCTTTAGGAAAAATATTCATTTTAATATATTTATTTTTAGAGTACGAAATGAATTAAAAATTTATTGAATCATAACCAATGGATAAAAATTCTACAATGAGTTAGAAAAATGTCATGTAAGTATATTTCCCCATATTCTAAGACCGTAAAAGAATTCCTAAACTTTAAGAAAACCATATTGATATAAAAATGATATCCTATTACCTTAAAATCTAATGAGTCAAATGTTTTTCTAAATAATAACTAATTTATAGTTTTTGGGTATTTAAATTTCTATTTATTATTATCTTTCTTGTGATCGGGGAGTTCTGTAAATATCTATAATTATTTATGATTTCTTTTAATTTTCATATATTTACTTTCCGCCAATGTTTTCCTACTTAGAAACCAAATTATGTTTTATTTTATATGATCTTTGTACTTCCCTTTCCTTCTTATGAAGTTGATTTTTCATTGACCCTTTTATAATCTGGGTTTTCGAAATATAAATTTTCAAATATCAAACCCGTGATTTCGTATCACAAGATTAAATTATGATGACACGCTTTATTTAATGAGGGGTGAGTATAAGATCCAAAAATAATAAAAGAATAACATTTTATTGGATAGTGTATGTGACAGACAACAATGATCTTAAACAACATGCAATATATATTTCTTTATATTTTATCACTTGCATAACCTGCAGAACATGAAACCCTGAGTATAAATGAAATGTAATATATTATATCATTATAAACTATACATTAATTAGTGGGTATGAAATTTAATGAATGAATTATTTAAATTAAATTGTTTTCACACATAAAAAATCTCTTTTAATCTATTTATTATAAATAAAATAATAATTATTTAAAATAAAAAGAAATGTTTTATGATTTTTTTTTCTAAATGGTCGTTCAACCACTATTTGCACACATAATTTAAAATCGGTTTTTAAAAAACATGGAAAATTTGTTTGATAAAATGAACATAATTTTTGAAGTCATAAGAACAAAAAAATAGTTTTAATTTTTTCTATGATTTTATATATAATTTTATTTATGTAAAATGTGTTAAATTATATTAAAATATAAATATTTTAGGTCATTGTAAAAAAATTTATATTGAATTATGAGATTAAAAACATATACACTAATGGTAATTTTCTTTTTGAAAACCCATATTTCTGTCGTGCCTATGGGTATAATTTTAAATTGGATTATTCCACTTATGTGAAATGAATTTATAAAAGTCAACTCAATATTTTTAATAACAAAAAATTATATTATATTATAAATTAAACAATAATTAATTACCATTATGAATAGTAAATGAAATAAAAATTAATTACTCTAGTTAATGTAAAAACTAATTTATTGGGTTGTTAAACTAAAATGAGAAGGGTTTAAATGACCTAAAAACTAGTCAGACCCCATTTTTATGGACATATTTTGACTTTATCCCCTATATGGGTCAATAAAGTACCATTTTTAAGGTTTTTTAATGAAAAAAATGTCTATATTCTTTTCAAACCTTTCATGTGTGTCCTAACCATCACTTATAAAAGAGCACCCCCTTCTCCCACCCTATTCACCCATATAAATACGGTTGATTCATACAATACCATACCAAATAAATTCCTTAATACACTCCTTAAATCTTATAGACCATGGTTTTATCATAAATACATGTTAGGAAGACTTTAGTGCAATCCAAAATAAGCTCCCTGAAAATGTGGTAAAATTCTTAAATGAGCATTTTCATTTTATTTCTTCTTCCAGCTCCCTCAAATACATTTTAACAATGAAAATATAACAAAACCAATATATTAAACTTAATAAATTTTTATTATTTTAATTTAGTTACTTATATCCATATCCTCTTGAATAAAATGGGAAATTATGTTGTCAATCATGTGTACGATGGACTGTCACCCCGTGAACCGATGTAATTTGTTTTCCATAACCACCATTCAAGGCTAGGAATAATAATGGATTTAACATCTATATATAATATTTATTATATTAATTTAATTATTTAATTTTAATATCACATTTACCTTCTTACATTCCATTAGGTTTAAAATATGATAATATCCCTAGTTTGAATGATGGACTGGCGCTTCTTGAAGTGTTGTGATTTTTGTTTCACATACACTTTATATTGAATGTAATTAAAAAATTAATTAATATTTGTGATATATATAAAGTAATATTTATTATTAAAAGTTAATATAACACCCAATTATTTACCCTTTCACTCATTAAGGAAAGTATAACGTCACTTATGACTATGTATGGAAAATCATGTCCATGAAGCAATGAGATCTAGTATACATGTTCAAATTTCAATAATTATTTTAAAAATGTATATAACAAAAAAATATTTATAACATTAATATAATTTTTTTAGATTACATATATACTTCATATACCCAAAAACAATAGCCTTCATGATAAAACATAAATGAAAAAGTAGGGAATTAACATCCAAACCACTAAAACATAATGAAATGTTACTTGAAAATGGATGGTAAAATGTTATAATAAAATAATATATTTTATCCTAAATATGATTATTGTTATGGGGTAAATTGATAAAATTATTAAAACCAATATAATTTTTTTAGTCCACTTATTTTAATGCTCACAAATCATTCCAAGCATAAAATTCATGCATGTCATGTAAATCATGTTTAAATCTTATAAGTCATGATTACTCTTATTCTAATAGGTTTTATTATGATTTTGGTTAACCCTAATTCATTATATTATTATTAGTTCCATATATAGTTGGAAGATATTTGACTAAGCATGAGACACCATTTCTCTAATCAAACTATCTCGCCCTTTAGTCTGGGAATTGGCAATGTCCGTGACAACATTTCCATAACACCAGTTCTGTGACACCGTAACAAGACACCATATAGAATTTTTACATAGGACTAAAAGCCATTACCAGAGACCATAACCATTCTACCAATTCCAGAAACATCAAAGGACCTAACACCATAACCATGGTACCAGTTCTAGAATTTTAATAGGACCACACACTGTTTCCATGCTTTTGTTTCTATGAAACTATAACCAGACACCGCATCAACACACTATCCCAAATTACCACTTCTGACTCCCCGCAACTATGACCCCATTCCTTAACAATTTCTTTACCTTTTTCTATTAAATTTAATAGTTTATTCTAACATATTTATTTGTGTCATTAAATGACACAGATTTAATTAATGATCTTTTATAACATTGACATCTTACATTATGAGGTATGAGGTGTGGAGATCGTTATTCCTGTCAGCCATAACACATACACCCAAGATAAAAATACAATGTGGCGCATGAGCTAGATGAAGTGAAGTATCGGGACTGAAATAAAGGATAGAGTGAACAAAAATTAATATATGATCACATAGAAAAACACACAATATACTCCCATATTTACTAGTTTTGGATAAAATCTTTGAATATCCTTACAGAAATAACACAAAAAAGGCATAATAAGAGGAACTCGATGAACTGAAATCAGAACACAGAAATAACGACACTCTTTTTTAGAGTCTTCTTTTAGAAGTGGTCTAGAACATCAAATCTGCTACATCCTAGAAGTATAGAATTGCATATAACAACACTCAGAGAATTTCAAAGACATCGTTATTATATTCTGATATGTTGTGTATTGTTTTATTAATCTTTCAAGAACTATGTCTTTCTATACTAAAAACTCACATTGTCTCCTACACTGAACTAGAGAATACATGATATCCTGGAACAAAAATCATTTTACACCTTATTTCACCCACGTATAACTGTGGAAGATGTCATATGTGACCTTGTCATTATATTTCCCACTTATAACGATGGTAGAGGTCATGTGACCTAGAATGTCTTGTGTAATGTTATGTAAAATCCAATATATTGTGTGGATCAAAGCTTTATTTATTATTCTTGGTGGTTAGTGAACACCAAGTGGAGTGGATTAAGTCTCATCTTGAGACTGAACCACATGTTTTAATCCACTTTGCTTCCAAATAAAACGTATAAAGCTGTCAAATACTATATTTTGTCAAATAGAACATATAAAGATGTCAAAAACTATATTTTAAAATGTTTTCCTTTGAAAGGCGGTAAAAATGCATTTTTAGAAAAATAGATCTTTTATCCAAAAAATTGAAATTGTTCTTGTATTGTATCTAGAATGAATATAAGATGAATTTAAAACATTAAATTGAATATATAACATATATTTTTGGTTAAAAAAATATCCATAAAGAGTGATATGATTTTATAAACACAATTATTCCCTTTTTAAATAGGTTTTCATAAAAACACATCCTTTATATTCAATTGGTTTTTATTTCTATTTTTAACAAATTTGGTAACCAATTAATAATTATTTAAACATATGTAAACCATATTTTCACAATTGAGTTGATATTATGCATTTCCTCTATTCCAGCAACTAGGTTATAATGGTAACATTTTAAAAATTATATTTAGTTTTTTGTTTAAGTTCGATGTAGAGGATCATATATCCTGTTGAATATAGTTTTCTTTCTTAAAACATAGGATGCTACACTATCCTTAGATAAATGGGTATCATGTTGAATACATACCCATTAGTTTTATTCTATATAGAGCTAATTATTAATAGTAGTAGTATCAAAATTCATAAGTTCATGACATCCAAAATACCTTCAATAAGAATTCAATTATTATTATCCATAATATTTACTCAATTATATTATCATTACATGAATTAAATTCTCAATTTACTGATTAAATTGAATATACTATAAGTTATTTAACTTTCCATTTTTATTGTTCCTCATCCAGTTATAATAGTCATGTTTTTTACAAAATGGAATGTGTTTTCATTTATTTACCTTTCTATATTGACTATTATAGTCAATCTATTAAAATATAATGTGTGCATAGTAATTTTCATTTCCCTGATTAGGCTTATTGACCCACAATATCCTTTGTTCTACTTACCCCATACATGGCATTTGAGCTCACCCTTTTTTTCATTTCCTTGGATTCAAGGAAGTGTACTAAGGATGAAATGAAAGGATATTATAAGGGGAATAATGATATTCTAAAAAAAGTTATTTTTATTTTTGGATTAAAATATTTTATGGGAATCATAAATGTATCCAATTTATCCAGAATACTAACTATTTGGTCCTTCAGGATGCATTTTCATGTATCTTATGAAACCGTAATAATATAAGACCCTGGATCTGGGTTACTAGAGTTGCTGTAATTATGCCCTCAATCATGACCATTACTCATTATTTATAATTATTTCCAATTTTTTATGGTTTTATAATGTGATCTATATTCCCATAATTTTGTGAATTTTTCATTTTTATAATAAAAGAAAATTATGTAATTTTCCTTAAAATTTTAAAAATTAATTTCATATCATTTTTTATATTTTTATATTCCACTCCAAATTTTCCTAATTAACCATATTTTATTATCAATATTTAATTATTGTAAATTATTTCATTAATTTTTTTAAAAGAGTCCTTGAAAACGTAGGAAAATATTTTCTTTGGTAACATTCAACTTCATTTTGTGTCTATGTTACAAAAACATTAAGAAATTACATACCATAGATACACTTACATTTTACTCTCTAACTACAAAATTATTTTACTTTACTAAAAAACCTTAATTTAAAATCAATCGATGGTCTCCCTTAATCCCTTAATAATATATTGTTTATAACTTATTTTTTGTGACATGTTTTTTCTCACTTTATTCACTTCCATGAATAAATATTCTTTATTACCCTCTATATTTATTTTGACTTCATTTTTCTCCACCATGTCTATGTTATCTAGTACCATGAATATAATAATTAGAATATCTAAATTATCTTAAATAAATATCCATTTTTATATAAAATTTAAATTAAAATAATAATACTATGAATGTTATTCTATTCACTAAGGAATATTGAAATTCTATATACTTGATATAGTAAGAATATTTATTGATTACTAAGGAATGTATATTATCTATTTGATTTTTCATCCAATATATGATGAATTAATTAAAAATATTTACTGATGGATGGGTATTGAAATTTTATATCCCCTTATTGCACAAGGCATGTCTTATGAGAGCGAATAGAATGGTTATTTGGTCCATGTCTACCCATATAATTATAATGTCTAAATAAAGGATTTGATTTTATGGATTATATTATTCATATTATCTTGGAAAAATACATAATTTTATTATTAATATATCTATCATTATGTATTTCACCGTTATTAAAAAAATTATTTAGGTTTTGGTGATTGTATACATTCTTATGTTATCCGGTGATATATATTAAACTTATGTTAAATCATATAGTGCTTTATTGGATTATTATTCATTCCATAATACTCATTTTTCTTACTCTATGATAGTTTGCATTGTACACGACCCTTACTGAGCATTTGAGCTCATAATTATTAGGTTATCATTTTCATATTTCATAAATAATAGTAATATGTATGATATTTCTATAAGGGTATCATGAGTGGATAAATTTTTGGAAGATGTTGAAAAATTGTTTTAGAATATGAACATCTGGGAATAGTGGAAAATGGCTATTATGTGATAATGATATGGGTTTTAATCGGTACAGGGTTTTCCTATTCTCTAAATATATAAACCTAAAAGGTCTTGGGTATGTAAAACACTAAATTTTATGAAAATGACTCAAAACCAAGGCACAAACAATCATAAAATTTATTAAATAGAAATTAAACAAACAGTTCCATCATTGAAATTGATTATAAAAAAACTAGGAAAGATACTTGTGTTTCATATTCACTTTAGATGCAGATAAAACATGCTTCCACTTGCTTCTACTTTAGATGTCTCAAAATCCTCCCAATCATTATGAGAGTTCCAACAAAACTAATAAAAGAACATTCCTTTCACTCCATGTGTATCTTATGGTCTCACAAGCATCCATGAATAAAAGTTTCTAAAATGTCAAACTCTAACAAGAATCACATATGAACTCTGTAATGCCTCTAGAAAAATATAAGTAAAGCAAGTAATTCCAAACTAGATCCCAATAAAATCATAACATTAACTTAGTATAATCCCACATGTTCTCACTCTGTAAAAAGAATGGATCTGGTTATTGAATATTAGGATAGTCCTCACATTCCAAGTAGTAAGGGTTGATGACTGATTTTTGAGTTGTAGGTCCCTTCTCACATTCCAGGTAATAATGGTCGAGGTGTGAGGATTCATTGTCAAATAGTATGTCCCTCCATTTATTCTAGGTTCCACAAAGTAGATTCTAAACTGTACATCCCTAGAGATAATGTGAAAGGATGTTCATACATTTAATAGATATGAGAGTGTGTAACACCTTGCACATCTATATCATAATGAAAACCTGTAAAGTGCATCGGTGTGATTGTAAACCATCAAAACCTCCCCACATTCAAGTAGGAGTTTCTGAGGGTTGGGGACTGATTATCGAATAGAATGTACCTCCTTGTTTTCTAGTTCTAGAAATCATCAAATAAGAATTTGAAAAGTGAAATCCTAATTATACAATCCCATATTGGGTGAAATTGAGTTCTTTTGTGCTTGTCATATGTTGACAGTATATTTATAAATGTTCTCCAACTAAGAGTTATCTTCAATTGCTGAATGATAAGTTTCTTAAACCTTAGTGAATACTATATTAAATTAATATTTTTTCCATGATGAATTCCTTGGTATTTAAAATTATTATTATATAATAGTTCATTATAACAAGAAAACATATAAATGATTATTGATGTCGAACTGAAGGTCCCAACTATTATTATGGATATAGAAATGATAAAAAAGTAATGATCTAGGGGTGAGGATTGGTTCTTGAACATTAGGTTCCATCTTTTAAAAGATGAGATTGTGTAACACCCTGCAAGCCAACATTAAGAATTGACGAATAATACCCATGTGTATGAAATTACCATATAAGACATGTCTCCATAATTTCCAACTTTGAAAAAGTATATATAAAAAAATCTACATTTTTTATTAATATTGAAATTATTGATGGTAATATTTGGATTTTCATATTAGGTATCAAATATAGTATGTAAAAAATATGTTTATTAGTAGTGAATCAATTAGTATAGGTATAGATCATCTCATTTTGTATCATATTAGGTTTTATATTACTTTATAGGTTAGAATATTTCATATGATATTAATTTATGAGCTATAGATACCATCATGGGTTAATATGTTTGAGGTTGATAATATGATAAATGTCATTGTTACCCTTTTTATGCCTTATATGAATTTATTTTTTGGGAATTAATGAAATGATCGATGAAATTTATGGTAATATAAAATTATGGTTGATATAATCGTTGGTTTCACTATAAAATTAATTCTCAAGGTTGTTTAGGAATAATTTTATTACCTTTTTTAGGTTAATTCAAATGTATTGATTGAAATTTTGTAAGTATGTGAATTTAATTCAAGGTTTTTATTATTATTTGGGGAAAAATAATGTTATTTTTTTATGTAATGCCTAGAAAACCTTAGGATTGAATTGTAATTTAATGAAAATGTTATTTAGATAGATGTTTACTATAATTAAGGATAATGTTTTCTATTGGATAGTTTTCCTATGAATAAAAATATTTGGTAGACAATTTCTAATTTATTTTTTAAGGAATTTGGTTTTATTTCATGGTGATTCATGTAATATTTTGAAAATATTATGATATTGTTGTGTTTAGAAAATTATTTTGAAGATTTTTGGTGATATTTAAAGTTTAATAATTTCTTGTATAAAAGATAATATTTTTTGGAATAATATGGGAATATTTTTTCTGATTTATGGGTCTCAAATTTGGATAGTCGTATTTCAAAAGGATTTAGGGGTATTATAATTTGGGGAATGATCAGGGGTTTTTATTTTTTTATAAAAATGATTTGTAGATTAAATAATAAATCCATCATATAAATGGGTATTTTTTTTATATATTCCCCTGATAATTATTTTTTATTAAATGGATAGGAACTATATGAATAAATTATTATAACTTCCATTATAAAAAGAAGAACACTGCAATTATACAGATCTCATGACTTATTAAAAAACTATTTTCATTATTAGGGTAGGAGAAAATCATATTGTCCTTTCCTCATTAGAATTTTATCGGAATTTGAGGTGGAAAATAATAAAAAAATAAAAGGATCAAATTATTCTTATGGAAATCATAACTCAATAATCAAGGTGTGCCTTTGAAAACGCATCCCATGTACGATTCTCACGATAGTGCCTACATGGTCTAAGAAATATTTATTTTATAAATGATAGGTTTCCATGACTAAGACAATAGATTAATGGTTTTAATAATATCTACATCTTTTATTATACCTTTGTTAAGGTACACTCATTTTTTAAGAACAAATTAAAATTGTGTGGGTGAAATTTCGTTAAGGGGAAGAATATTAAATTTTAATAAGATATCACCTTTATAGTATATTAATATTGATGATTATGAATTTATATAATTTATTTTAACACATATATATTTTTATATCATGTCTAAATAGATATTATATTTTCATTTAGATAAAAATTATACATTTAAAATTTTTATGATTACTTTATAACATTAAAAGAATTTTATATATCTTCACAATAAGGTTTGTAATTTTATCTGTTTAAAGAATTATTTAATTAATACATATTTCTTTTAGATACATTTATTAATACAAATATTTATTATTATGAACATAAAAATAATAATATTAACGTTTTAACAAGAATATGAATTTTAATTTGAAAAATAAATAGTATTTATTGAAAATAATTTGTTTTTCATGTACATTATGTTTTTATTTACAAGTAAAATATCTATATTTTAGAATTATAATTTAAAAAAATGAACAAAATTTTTGGATTATTTATTTGTAATTTACCTTTCAGGGAGTTTTTGGGATTTTTCTGAAATAGTAGATTTTTAGGTATATAGTGAAAAATACTTTTTTATAAAAACTGTAAATTTTAGGAAATCACTAAGATATATTCATGAATTAGAAACATGTGAAACCATTTTCTTGAAAAGTAATGTTTATGGTCTAAAATAAATCATTTTAAATTAATATTTTGAATTTAAAAATATATTCTTGGATTTTCAAAACTAAGTTATATTCAATTCTAATAAACAATATTTTGATAATATTCTATTAATTAATTACTCACAATGATCGATTTGGTTGAAAATTTATTTGAATGCAGAAAAAATATTTTTTTGACCAATAAACCAATAATTATTATATTAATTAGTAATATACATAACTTTTATATAAATTCATTTTTATGCGTAAAAGGGAATTTTTTTCTAAAAATATGTTTTGTTGTGTTAAGATTACATTATTAAAATTAATCTTTACCCCATCTAGAAATTGAATATTTCAAAGGGGTATCAAATTTTTAAAAAGTATATTCGGTTTTCATAATAAGTTAAATTTCATTTATTTTAATAAAAAAACATATTGTGGTAAGTTTTTATTACCATGGTAATGGCCAAAAGAACAAAATGGGGTGTTAAACTAAGGTAAAGGGCCATAAATATAAAATAAACTTTTCTCAATTTGATATTATGAGTGGGAAATCAACCAAAATTATCATATAATTTAAATTGGGGAAAACATTCCCCATGTTCCTGGAGTTTGACATTTGCTATATATTGAGAAGATATGTATTTACATGTTTGACACTCCTCTCACCTATAAAAGGATCCATTCACCACCCCAGATCACCACACAGATAAAGGTTTCATAATTGAAAAAAATAAACTAAAACAAATTCAAAACAACCTTTCCTAAGACCAATAGGTTATTTTATTCCACCATTTCAAATCTATGTAGGCTTAAGTTATGACCAAAAAGGCAATATCTAAGGAAGAGTAAATTTTCGTGTCCAAGTTATTTCAGGATTCATTATACATTAAGCACCCAAAATTATTATATAACCAACCTAAATTAACAAAAATAGTATAATTAGTTTGTTTAAATGTTTTAATTTTCATGTAATGACAATTCTCTACCTCCCGTTTATCGATTTTTAAATTAAAATTTCATCTGTTTTACATGGGGATTATTGCCTCAATAAACAACATTTTTCACTTTCAATCACTAACATATAGGGATTGGTTTATAAATTAATTAATTTATTAAATATGATATTTATAAAATTATTATGGTTCTAGAAAAATATTTTTTCCATTATATTGATAATATTGACAATAAATGGTCATCATAAAATTTATCTTCCTAAAATAAGATTACACAGACACATCATAGGTAATAAATTATGGCCATAATATATCCTTAAAATTATTCATATAAATATTAATAAATATTATTCATCGCATTAATAAGAAATTTAATTATTAAACTTATGTAAAATTTATATTATTAACATAAAATAACAATTTCTTACACATGTAGTCGTTATAATGGGTTCTTTTTTGGTCGGCCTAACCACTAACATGAACATATTTATAACTTGTATTTAATGAATGTCTATGAAAACCTAGAGAGTGTTGATAATAATTAATAGTGGTGAATTTTTTATGTTTTCAAAATTCTAGAGTGGTAATATTAAAAAGTACATTTACCTATAATTTTATTTATTTTATTAATTAAATAACAAACATAAAATTGAGATTTTAAGTATTTCTCTAAAATGGTTTCTATATATTCTGTAATGCCTCTGATTTTCTCAGTTCTATTTTTATAAAATTACAAGACCAAGCGCTAAGACCACGTAGAATTTCGATGCTCATAATCATGTGTGAAAAAATTTTCTGTTTTCAAATATTTCTCATGAGAATTTTTCCTGAAAATGTTAAATAAATCTTAAACAGGTGCCTATATCATAAATCTGGGGCCATGTTTGTGTTTGGGATGGTTGTTTCACCCTATAAGAGAATTAAATTTCGTGGGCACTGGTCTCTAGGGACAAAAACCAAAAATTGTATAACCATAAATACAATTATTAAATAAAATTATATTATTTTTCCAATCCTTATAACTCTTAAATAGTAAATCGGATGGGAAATCCGATAGTACAGTTGAGCTTATAAGGTTTTGGTTTCATTAGGAGAAGCCTCACCTCGACCGAAATGGGTTGAGGCCAGAAGTTACTTTTTCATCTTTTAAAAGTAGAATAAAATAGACATAAAAATGTTTATTTTATTTCCCTTTAATATTTCCCATCACGGTGACGCTAAGATGCAATGATGAAACAACTCAATCTCCTTTCATAAATGAAGCGGTGTAGAGACATTGTTTCAAAGATAAATAGTAATGTTGAAATGTGTTCATGCGTTAACATGTTTTCTCCATTAATAAGGGGCACCGTCCAGTGATATAATTCAAAACATTGAAAAATTTCTCTAAAACCCTGGAGTTTCCCTAAGGTAAAGAGAATTAGACTCTCTTGCCGGTGAAGATCGATCAGTGGTCGGGATTCGATCATACGGTGAAGAATTGACGAACGTCGACAGAACATGGATCAACGTGATGACATGACATCAATATATATATAGAAATGATCCAACTCAAGGAAGGGGTTTTTATTAAAATATTTTCTTTCCCCGTTATTGGATTTAAATTATGAATGTGGATCAATCCACAAATAGGTTGACTCACAGTTCGACCGTTCTTGTGGAAGAGTTCAATTTGTTGGGTTTTAATAGGATATTATCTTGGAGATTTTTGGTTGACCATTCTAATGGAAATGAACCCTGATCTACATAAACATCGATCGAGGTCTATTTATATTATTTGATATGTTCCTTTCCTCCCTCAATTCTGCATTCGTCACAAGCATTCATCGTTTGACCCATGACTTGACATTTGGTTATTGAACCATCACTATGAAATTGATTTTTAGCAAAATTATCCAACATCACATATCCACGATAGACTCAACACGATGGAGGTGCGGAAAATACGGTGGTGAATAGAATTAGGAGGTGTGAGAGATATTTTTTTTCTAACTTATTTTCATCTAAAAGTATCATGGTGTGCAACAGAGCCCACGGTAGTGAAGAAGTAGACCCATGGATTTTGTTACATCTTTTGGATTAAAGAACAGACAACTGGAGTGCGTTTGGTTGGGCAGGCGGGCCAACACTAGGTCGGTCCGGCACGTCCGGTTGGGTCGGAACAATAGGCCAGGCTAGCGTAGTGGGTCAGGTCAGCGCAGCGTGCCATGCTGGGCCCAACCGGTCCAAGAGAGGCCCTGCGGACCAAGTTGACCTAACAGACTAGGTTGACCTAGCGGGTCAGGTCAGCATGCCCCGAGTCTGGTCTAGTCGGGTAGTCTTCCCAGGTCGAACCGTACTTGGACACAACTGGCCTCTTTTCACAAAAATGCCCATAACATTCAAACTGTAAGCCCGTTTGATGAGAAGTCTATGGTGTTGCGACCCTCTCAACCAGGTGGTCCTTCTGTGATGGATTTTCATATCTTTAGTTATACCATTAGCAGCAGGTGGAGTTCCCTTTCTCTTTCTTATGAGGGATTGATGCGGGATCTCGATCATGTCATAGAGTGTGACATTAGAGATAGAGATCATTCCGTTGGGTTTTTTTATTAAGGTTTGATGGAGGATATCATTCTTGTCATAGAGAATGACTGGTCTTCTAAAGTGAGTTTGCCCAACCTGATTTTTTTAGTGACTCTATGGGCTGGAGCATGGATCACATAGAGAGACCTGGTCAGTCCTCACTTCTATTTGATGTACCTTAGATAGGGTTTTTGGAAAAGGTGTGAAAAATATTTTCACAGGGATCAATCACTTATCTAGGATGATAATTCCACTAGGGCCAGGGTGTCCCCCAGTAAGACCAAGGTGCAGGGCCCCCAATCCTTGTATCATGATCTGATTATTTCCTTTGTGACTTGACATGTCCATTTTTCTTTGGGTAGTTCTCAGTGTTTTCTATTTGGGTGGGGTCTAGTTTAGTGGGTCCTCTTGTTGTGTCTATGATGACTTCATAGCTCGAGGATCGAGTTCTCTCAGAACGAGCGTGCCTTGACCAGAATCAACTGACCAAGCATTGGCTTCCATACCAAGGACCCTTATCTCAGTCAGGCTAGAAATCATAGAGAAACATCAAAAAATTCAAATACCAAATGTAATCTTGGATAGATTTGGTAGACTTGTTCAATGTGATTTCTTTTAGGTAGCTCGAGGTGTAGGATCTCCCATAATCGAGCATGTTATGGGAAGAACCTTATGTTTGGCATATCATGAGTGATTGAATCTTGGAATCCTTTATGAGAGTACCTACATTTTATTTTCATATGTTTTGTAGACATGTAATTGTGTTGAACTGACTGTACTTTCTGGGTGGTGTTTCATTTTTGGTCTTTTAATTTTTGTTTCAGGGTCCCCTAATGAGTATTGTTTTACTCACCCCTACATGGTCCTTTCCCACATGTGTCATGCCTTGTGCAGTTCACTGACACTTTGGTGGAGTCCTAGGCAGAGTATGATCATGACCCAGATTGGATAGTTCCCTATCTGATCAGATGAGACAAGGTGTGTTCGGTAGCTTCCTAAAACATCTTTTGTACCCATGTATACATGCCATAATTTGTAGTTTTCTTTCTTTTAGTGGGAATATATTATAGCTCAGTTGTACCTCATTAATTTACTTTTTGTTCTACTCTGTTGTGGGGTTGTGGTGGTATACATGTATTTTCATTACTTAGTATTTTCTCTCTCCAGCCATTGTGGCTTGGAGTTGGGTGGGTTTGTAAAAGTTATTAGGAAAATAAATCCCATTTATCTAACATGCCTACTCAGTGCTAGTCAATAGCCCCTGGACTGTCGGAGGAGGTATTGGGGTAGTCATAACACATGCCCTGGGGGATGTGTCATGACGGAGTGGTATCAAAGGGAGTTTTTAGTCCACATTGGGACCGAGAGTCATTATGTTTGGTTCAATGTAACAATTTTATGTGTTTTGAGTTTTGATTTCAAGATAGGGAATCCCGCATTGGTGTGGCAGTTTACGTATCCATACACCAAGACTCTGGGCACATTCTTTCTAACTCGGTACATGAAAACACTAGTTTCAGTGTAGAATAATGCAACATGCATCATATAGGAATGGGTTGTGTTTTCCATGTCCTTCTTGATTCTTCTCATAACGTATACTCTCTTAACTATGATACATCTTGTTTTCCTCCGAATGTATTAACAACTCCACCAGCGAAGCTTCCATAGCATGATCAAGAGTTTGGATAAATACTCGATAAGGCCTACCTAATGTGAGCTATTCACCGAGAAGTTCTTCTTCAGGATGGTCAGCAAGTGACAGTTTCCCCGATGATCAGTTAGAAAACCCACCTATAATCGTTTAAGTGGATTCACCATGCAAGATAGAGTTGAGGATGTCTTTTTTGGCACTAGATGGATAATTACAGGGTTCGAACGTGTGTCATAAGATTCCAAGGCAATGATCGCCCATGATATAGGATAGTAGGAGATAATGATATCAAGTTCATAATATAAGCTTCCTAACTAGAGGTTTCTTCTAAAGTTCTAGGGATGTGCTAGTTCCCATATGAAAATAATTTGGTTTTCTTATCGAAAAGTGAGGAATATCATGTAATATGGTCCCACTATTCATGCTCTAGGTAGAGAGGCGATTGATGAACGGCCAAGGAAGAGGTAGAATAAAGAGTAGATAGATCTTTTGGGTGACATATGTGGAAAGAGAGATGGGTATGAAGTAGTATGTGGATGACATTTTGACATGTTACCACCACCCCCTCCAGGTGGTCTATACCAGACTCTGGGAGTTGGAGGAGAGGGTAGTATATACTATTGAGTTGTCAAGTCTTATGACCCTAGGAATCCATGGATGATTCAAGGTATGATCTTTTCCTTTCTAATTTATTTTCAGTATTGATAGACACATGTACTAGTTATTTCCTTTCCTTCTAGTTTTTTTGTTTGATACCTAGAGTTTCCAATTAAACCATTTACTTGAACCTCGCATTTGGAGACTCCTACTAGAGTATAACCAATGACCCCACACTGGTGCTGATAGTGTGATCTGATTCTTGGAGGAAAGATTTTTGGTTGGGATATCTCGGTAGTGGTTTTGTGGACTTATGATATCAATCGTGGTATGGACTAAATTTACAGTTCATGCTCAAATTGATTATTTTAGGAAAAATATGTTGTTTTTCTGTGGTTATATAACTGGATTTCCCTTTATCGGCAAAGGGGAAATCATTTATGCTCTTGATGGACTCTGAGAGAGGATAGTGAAACCAATTTTTATTGAGTTGGATAGTCTGAACCTATTTGCGGTGGATGTTATGAGTCCTCTAGTTTCATAGTGGTGGTAGAGTATAAGGATGTCTTCCTTGAAGATGTTCCCCGTTTAACTCTCCACCGAGAGTTATACTATTGTGTTGGTCTACACCCCTAGGTGGAATCAATATTTACATTAGTATATTGGATGGCTCCTGAAGAGCTTCATGATATGGGGTGAGCGGATGGGGGACATGCAATGGAAAGTCATAGTAAGACCTAGTGTTTCACCTTGGGTAGCCCTAACATATCATTGTTGGTGACATCTCAATGTTATTAGTGTCTGAGGAGGAGCAGGAAAGACACTTGAGGATGGTCCTGGACCCACTTCAATAGCACTAGCTACAAGGAAATCTCTTGAAATTTATATCTTGGATTAGAGAGGTCATCCATTTTTCTATCACATCGCCTTATAGGTTTGAGTTGTAGTGAATCCAGTGAGGGTTGACATTGAGCATGATGAGAAGAACTACCACACCCATAATCATGAGTTATTAGTGTTGGTCTTTGCATTGAATATGTGGCAATAATACATGATGGGAGAGTGATATATCATCCACTTTAACCCAAGGATTCTCAAGTATGTCTTCTCATAGAAGGATTGGGGATTAAGATATTGGAAATTCCTAGAGTTCCTATAGGTCTATGACTTGGATTTTATCAATACTCCTAGGATGTGGAACATGGAATCATGTTCTCTTAGAAAGAATTTAGTTAGCAGTTACTAAATGAGGCATTGGAGTGATTGGACTTATTTTAGTTAACCTTTGTGGTTGGAGATAGAAAATCATATCTCCAGTCGTTAGTTATTACCCTTCAACTCTTAAATAATTCATAGAGGAACATCTCGATGATACCAACTATGAGGATTTACGTTCTCAATTTTCCTCATGTAATAACCATGATGGGCATTAGAATGTTGGGTAGAATAGTGATCTTTTTAGGAGACGCGTAGTTGTAGCATTGGATGCCTAAAGTGGAATGATTCATGTCATGACCATAACTTTTTATTAATTTTTGTTTCCAAAATTTTGTGTCATTTTATTTTTGTAATAAAAAAACAATTTTCATTAAATAATGAAATGAGTATAATTAAATAATTCCATTGGGTTTCAACAACTATATGACCTTTGGTCAATATGACTGATGAAAGCTAAACTCTTAATGTTACGATTATTTGTTTATAAATAAAAGTGATCTTGGTTAATTAATACATAAAGAATATTAGATGGCCCCATCATGTAGTCTCGGGCTGATCGAAACCCATATTATGGTACTTCGGAAATAGGTAGCACTAGTGGGCTTTGCTCTGGACCAAACCCAAGCCAAACATCATCATGTGAAGCTGGAACAGAATCTCCTTCACGAGAAGTTCAAGCTGATAGAATTCACCAGTCAGGCAATGTTGACCGAGACGCCCCAAGATTCTATCACCTTAGCACACCTTACACTTAGGTCATATGCTGGTGTTATAAGGGGATATGTAATGAGACCTTAGTTGCCTTATGTAATCCTTTGATATAAATAAAAATTGTGATTTCTACTTATGGTGAAGTTTGTGAATTTTAAAATGTTCTGATAAATATATGATGTATATTATTGATGTTTAGAAAAAAAGGGATATTTTAAAATATTTAGGTAAAACTTAAATAATTAATAATGTATAATGAATTTCAAAAATGGCCCTCTACAGTTATATTAAGTATAAACATTAGAGTCTAATAAGATCAACTTAATTTTTGGTGAATAGTAAATTATGAATAGTGATTTTATGCTTATGATTAGTAATGTGACCAAATGTATTAAGTAACCTCAGTTAAGAAATTATTTATATAATTTAGGCACATTTATTAACTAATGTGATTCAATAAAATAGGTAAATAACTATTTCAAAAATTATTAGTCAGGTATTATTTTTTTCACGTGAATATTGTTTTTAATTAAAAATTAAATTAAAAATATTTAGAAATTTATTTTTATAAAATAGAGTTCATTTTTGAATTCAGAGCATCTATATTAGGTTAAGGTGATTTTTTGTGATTTTTCTAAAAAAAATGAATTTTCGGTGAATAGTGAAATTCCAGTTTTTATGTTTCGGGTGTTTAACGACATCATTAAGGATGTAATAATTTTGTAATATTTATGGTCGAATTATTAATAGTAATATAATGTATAAGGTTTCCCAATTGGCCAATACCATGGGAAAATACCATGGGCACACCCAGGGGTTTGCCAATACCACCAATGAGGTGTCCCTTGGCCATTAATGACTTGTCCCCTCACTTCTCCTATAAATACCAAGTCATTGCCTCATTAATTTTATTTAAAAATCATTCCTAATGAAGTTCTAGTCTCCTTACCTCCCAAAATTCCCTCAATCCTCCCAAGGTCCCGAACATAAAGCTTTCGAAGTTACTCTTCACGGTAAGGGATTCTTTCACCATCCTCCTTTAAGTCATGACTTCCTTTATGTTATGTCTTATAGTTCTATTTTATTATGTTAGGGATTGTTCTTCTATAACTTTAATACTTCCCATTTCATTTCCAAATTATGAGATACCCTTTCCACTCTCATCAATTTATTTTCTTAAATTTTAAGTGACTAAGTTATGCTGCCGAATTTCTTGTAAAAGAAATTGCACCTTCCCTTTCCATTCATGTTTCCTTTTCTTGTGGTATTTCATTAAAATATCCATAAAATATTCTTATCTCCATGTTATTATGTATTTATATTTTAATATGAGTTATTTATGAGTGGTTTACCCTTGTACCCTCTATTTTTATTATTTTCTAAAACCATGTTATATAGTCGTTATGCTGTAGATATTTCATCTCAAAAATTTCTCTCTCTTTCTCTCAAGAAATTCTCTAGTGATTTATATGTGAATACCCAGAACAATTTCGTTTCTATGGGTGTTCATAAATACACAATAATGATATATTTTATTATGTAATTTACATACATGAAACCCTTACTCATTTTCCAGGGGTTATAAAAGACATAACAATCTCATTTTTAAGTAGTCTTTAAACCGTCATGATTATGAAATAAAACCCATTTATTTTATTCACTATGGGTTATCAATGAAATTTATGATTATGATCTATGTGGATCACATGATATTTAATAAATATTAAGAATTATCCCTAATAGCGCTCCAATGTATTGGGTAAATAATTAATCTCTAAAGATGACAAGTTTCCTGATACCTTGGTGAATAACCTTGGTAATTTTTATGACACCTTGGGGATTGACTATGGCGATATGTTCATGAATGTATAAATGAAATGTTGAAGCCACATATTCATGTTATGTTCCATGTTATTTTCATTATGGTATGCATATAATTCCATTGATCATGTCTTAATGCTATTATTCAAGTTTTATTGTTAACACAAGTAAACTGATTCCCTTGTTTACCCTTACTGGGCCTTCTGCTCACCCATTCCTTTGATGCGTGTCTCCAGGATATGCGATTCTATAGCTATACATAAGATGAACCTATGATGAAGCCCTAAAAGGGGTTTAGAATAATGTTTTATATTGTATTCAAGTTTTATTGTTACTGATTTCCAAGAAACAAGACAATAAAGATCCTCTGTATGGAAAATGTAATGAAAAGTTCTGTATTAAAAAGGAGGGATTCCATAGTTGGTATCAAAGGGAGGTTTAGTTATTTATGGAAATTAGGATAAGAAAAAATTATGAATAACCCTATAGTAAAGTTTAAATATAGGAAAACTTCCTGGTATTTTGGTGAGTATTGAGTAAGTGGTTTACCAAGAAAATACATCCCTCTCTGGATACGAGCAGGTTGAGGTGGATATGGAACAAATGTACAAAGTGGTAAAACCTGAAAACCCCACTTTGTGCTAGACTAGAACAGAAACTAGTAGACGACAATGGGACTTGATTTACTCTTGGTAAAGACACTCCCAGGGGATATGTTTGTTTAATCAAAATATTTTTATGAATCTATATGATGGAATTATAGAGAAATTTAATTGTTTAAGCATGATGTTTTAAGACATAGAATACTTTATAGTTAAAAGATTTTTAAATGAAATAAGTTTCTCACTAATATTTTATTATTTTGGAAAATGGCAGGAAATAAGAGGAACCGTGAAAATAGTGACCTCAATGGACCATGAGCTAATGACCCTCTGATGGAATCCATAATGGAAACATTCAGCTGAATAATGAAGCAACTGACTCAAGTTATGGGAAATAACATGAATCAAGCTGAGAGACTGATCTCATCATGAAGGGAACAACATTCTGTTGAGTCTTTTATGCGTCAAATACCACCAACCTTTAGTGGATCGACTTACCCATTGATTGTTGAGTTGTGGAACAACTCCATCAAGAATATCTTTTCTATGCTCCACTATTCAGTGCAAGAGAAGGACACCCTGGATGTCTATCGCTTAGATGGAGAATCTGATCAGTGGTGGTAACTGATAAAAAACAGAAGGACGAGAGTGGAAGTTGAAGCTATGGAGTGGGAAGAGTTCAGATAGATCTTTTTCAGTAAGTATTTCCCCCATTCCATGAGAACAATAATGGATAAGGAGTTTCTCGAGCTAAAGAAGAAGGAGAAAGAATATATGGGAAGCTACGAAATGAACTTCACAAGGCTTCCACGATATACCTCTTGGTTATTCAAGGAAATAAATGGTATGGTTGATAGATTATTTGGTGGATTAAGACCTTATTGGGGAATAATCTAGCCAACCGAGACTATGATTTCTATGAGGAGATCGTGCGGAGTCCGATGAAAATTGAGATGGAGTTTGGTGAGACATCATGGTCTCATAAATCCATTAACAAGAAGATATCGATGGAGCCCAGCATAGGGAGGACCATCAATCATAGAAGATGAGGCAAGAAATTGAAACATTCCATGTGTAATAAATTTGGGAAGAAGCATTTTGGGAACTTCCAGCTTGAGAGCGGGAAATGCTACAAGTGTGGAAGAGATGGCCATATTTCGAGGAATTGTCATAGTGAGGTAAAACCTCAACTTCCAAACACTAAAGAAAAGGGGAATATGGTGTAGTCCCTACCTGATGTTTAGTTCTTTAAGTGTGGACAACATCGATACTTTTCCTATCACTTTACAAATACAAGGGCAGTAGAGGGGAACCCCCATCAGCCTCAACAAAGGCCAAGGGATCAAGGTCGTGCTTTGATATCACGACAACTGATGTCGAAGTTCAAAATAATGTGGTAGTAGGTACTCTTGTTGTTATATCAAATCTAGAAAGTACTTTGTTTGATTATGGTTCTACGCATTCCTTACTTCCTCTAGGTTTGCAAAGAATTTAGAATCAACCCCCGATTTTCTAAAAGTAGAGTTATCATTAAAGACTTCTGAGGGGATTATCCACGCATCATCAGTGTTTTGAAACTCTAGTATTTACTTTAGTGAGCACAATCTTATCCCAAATATAGTTGTCATTACCATGATGTAATTTTACATTATACTTGGGATGGACTGGATCTCAATGTATAATGCTAAGATCAAATGCAGAAGCAAGGAAATCTTAGTTGTCTTAAATGGAAAACCTATAGTTATCTTCAAAGGAGAGATATCTCAACCTGATAACTCTCTAAGAAAACCCCCCTATATCCTTCTTTATGGAGTCAATCTGTGAATAAGAAGATGAATATGAGAGTTTAAGGATAGAAACTGTCGCCATCGTCCAATAATATGTTGACGTATTTCCTGAGGAGTTGCGTGGACCTCCCCTAGAAAGAGAGGTAGACTTATCAATTGAACTCGTATCTGGATCTCATCTGATATCAAAGACCTCATATAGGATGGAAAATGTGGAGCTGGAAGAGTTAAAGAAACAACTCCATGATCTTTTGGAGAAGGGGTTTATCTGACCGGGTGTGTCTCCTTGGGGAGCACCTGTTCTCTTTGTAAAAAATAAGGATGGATAGATGCAGCTATG
Organism: Viscum album; assembly: GCA_963277665.1. Lineage (NCBI taxonomy): Eukaryota > Viridiplantae > Streptophyta > Magnoliopsida > Santalales > Viscaceae > Viscum > Viscum album. The sequence goes on along the minus strand of OY728121.1, from coordinate 1,143,600,270 downwards.
AATTGATTATAGAGAACTGAAAAGGATCACAGTAAAGAAAAAATAACCTCTTCCAAGAATTGATGACTTATTTGACCAACTTTGTCAGAATGAATTCTTCTCTAAGATTGATCTTTGATATATTTATCATCAATTGAGGGTGAATAAAAAAGATATTCAAAAAACTGCCTTCCGATCAAGATATGGGAATTATGAGTTTTTTGTTATTCCCTTCGGACTAACTAATGCACCTGCTAATTTTATGAATCTGAGAAATAGAGTCTTTGAGGACTATATTGATAACTTTATAGTTGTTTTTATTAATGGTATTCTGGTATATTCCAAAAGTTGTGAGGAGCATGAGGATTATCTAAGGGATATTTTGTAATCTCTGTAGAAGGAGAGGCTTTTTGGGAAGTTCAACAAATGTGAATTTTGGTTACAAAAGGTTTCTTTCTTGGTGATCATTGTAACCAATGAAGGAATCATAGATTACTTTGAAAAGAAAAAAGTTGTAGAAGAGTGGCCTCAACCTACAATAATAACTAATATTCATAGTTTTCATGGATTAGCAGCATATTATAGGAGGTTTGTGAAAAAAATAATAATGAATTTCTAATCCATTAACCAAGTTAACTCGAAAAGCGCTCAAGTTTATCTGGACAAAGGAGTGTGAGGAATTTTTCCAAGAGCTGAAGAAGAGATTGGTTACTGCACCCGTGTTAACTCTGCCCTCAAGTGGAGAAGGATTCATTATTATTACCGATGCATCTCTAAAAGGGCTTGGGTGCATCCTCATGGAAAATGAAAAAGTCATTGATTATGCATCTCGACAGTTGAAGACTTAGGAGAAGAATTATCCTACGCATGATCTGGAGCTGGCTGTGTTCGTTTTTGCTATCAAGATATGGAGGCACTCTCTTAATGGGGAGAAATGTGATATATACAAAGACCATCAAGATTTGAAGTATATTTTCACAGAAAAGGAATTGGACATGAGACAAAGGAGATGGTTGGAACTTCTTAAATACTATTATTGTTCAATTCAGTATCATCCTAGAAGATCAAACAATGTCGCTGATGTATTAAACATGAAATACCTAGTTTTTCTTTCAATGTTGCAGATTCAAAGAGATCCATTGATCAATGACCAAGTAAAGTTGGACATAGGAATTATACATGAAGTGATATCATCAACCCTAACCCAAATGATTTTTCAACCATCATTACTGGAGAAGATCAAGAAAACACAGAAAGAAGATCCTTTGTAGCAGAAAAAGTTTGAGGCAACAAAGGATGGGAATTTTCCTGAGTTCGATTTTGATCACAATGGTGTACAGAAATTTCATACAAGACTATGTGTTCCATATATTCTATAAATAAATTAGCTGATGGATGAAGCTCATAGCTCTACTTTATCTATACATCCTTGAAGTACAACAATGTATATGGAACTTCGTGATCATTATTGGTGGGATAATATAAAAAGTGAGATTGATGACTACACTTCAAGGTGCCTAGTATGTCAGTAAGTGAAGGCAGAGAGACAAATTACTAATGGGGTATTGCAACCACTACCCATACAAGCATGGAAGTGGGACAATATCACTATGGACTTTGTCACTGGTCTTCCAAGAACATCCAAAGGAAACAATGTGATATAGGTTATTGTTGAACGTCTCACCAAGAATGCCTATTTTTTCTCCCTTTGGGATGATTTCTCTCTTGATCAACTTTCCAGGATTTACGTTAAGGATGTGGTAAGGCTGTATGGAGATCCACTTTCTAACGTATCTGATCGTGATCCAAGGTTTACATAAAAATTATAGATAATTATTCAACATGATCTGAGCACTAAAGTGAATTTTAATACAGCCTATCACCCACAAACTGAAAGCCAATCTGAGAGGACTATTCAAACACTCAAGGAAATGCTGAGAACGTGATCAATGGAATTTAAGGGTTAATGGGATCAACATCTCCCTTTAGTTGAGTTATCTTACAACAATAGCTTCCACTCGAGCATTCAAATAGAACCCTATGAAGATCTATATGGGAAGAGATGTATAACTCTGACTTGTTGGGATGAAGCTGGTGAGAGAAAGCTTCTTGGGCCTGATCTTGTGCAAGAGATGACAGAAAAAGTCCATGCCATCCAACAACACATTAAGGCTGCTCAAAGTCAGAAAAAGATCTATGCGGACAACCATCGAAGAGACTTGGAGTTTGATATCGGTGAAAAGGCCTTTCTTTGAATTTCACCATGGAAGAGATTCATGAGGTTTGGGAAGAAAGGGAAGCTCAGCCCTAGGTACAATGGCCCCTATGAAATCCTTGATCACGTGGGAGAAGTGGCCTATCAGCTTGCACTTATTCCAAATATAGCACAAGTTCATGATGTCTTCCATGTATCTCTCTTGAATAAGTACATACCTATCCCTTAACATGTACTAAACCCAGAGGTGTTACAATTGTAACATGACCTCTCTTATGAGGAGCAGTCGGTGGAGATCTTGGATCATAGAGAAAAGGTTCTACGAAAAAAACTACACACGTTATTAAGGTGTTTTGGAGGAACCACAATTATTAAGAATCCACTTGGGATCCAAAGGAGTCTATGAGGCATAAGTACCCACACCTTTTCACTTATAAGGGTATGAGTTAAAAAATCCAGGGATGAAATTTCTTAAGGGGGGAAGAATGTAATGACCTGAAATTTTTATTAATTTTTGTTTCCTAAATTTTGTGTGTTATTTTATTTTTATACTCAACAAAACTATATTCTTTAATTAACGAAGTGAGTATAATTAAATGAGACCATTGGGTTTCAACTTTTATATGACTTTTGAAGTCTAAACTCTTAACGTTACAATTTTTTGGGTTATAAATACAAGTGATCTAGAATTATTAATACAGAAAGAAGATTTCATGGCCCCATCTAGTAGTCTCGGGCCAATTGAATCCCATCTGATAGAACTCGGGAAGGATGTAGCACCATTGGGATTTTCTCTCCACCAAACCCAAGCCGAAATTCATCGTGTGAATCTGGAACAGAATCGCCTTCGCGAGAAGTTCAAGCTAAAAGAAATCACCACTCGGGCAATGTTGGCCGAGATGCCTCAATATTCTATCACCATAGCACACCTTACACTTAGGTCATATGCTGGTGTTATAAGGGGATATGTAACAATACCTTAGATTCCTTATATAATCCTTTGGTATAAGTAAAAATTGTGATTTCTTCTTATGGTGATGTTTTTGAATTTTCAAATGTTCGGATAAATATAGGATGTATATAATTGTTGTTTAGAAAAAAAGGGGATATTTTAAAATATTTATGTAAAACATAAATAATTAATAATGTGTAATTATTTTCAAAAAATGGTCTTCTATAGTTATGTTTAGTAATAAATTTAGTGTCTAATAAGATCAACATAATTTTTGGTGAATAGTAAATTATGAATAGTGATTTTGCGCTAACGATTAGTAATATGACCAAATGGATTTGGTAACCTCACTTAAGAAAGTATTGATATAATTTAGGCTCCTTGATTAAGTAATGTGATTCATAAAAAAATGTAAAAAACTGTTTTAGAAATTATTAGTCTAGTAAAAGTTTATTCGGGTGAATAGTGTTTGTTAATTAAAAATTAAATTAACAAAATTTAGAAAATTATTTTTATAAAATGGAGTGCATTTTTTAATTTAGAGCATCGATATTATGTGAAGGTGATTTTTGGGGATTTTCCTGAAATAAATGAATTTTCGGTGAATGGTGAAAATATAGTTTTTAGTTTTGGGCATTCAATGACATCATTAAAGATGTAATAATTATGTAATAATTCTAGTAGACTTATGAATAGTAATATAAGGTATGAGGTGTCCCATGTGGACAATACCATGGTAAAATACCTTGGTAAAGCACATGGTTTTTCCAATACCACCGATGAGGTGTCCCTTGGCCATTAATGACTTGTCCCCTCACTTCTCCTAAAAATACCAAGCCATTCAATCATTTATTTCATTTAAAAATCCTCCCCAACTATGTTATGGTCTATTTACCTACCAAGGAGTCCTTCCAAGGTTCCTCAAGCATCCCAAGGTCCCGAACATTAGGCTTTCTAAGTTACTCTTCAAGGTAAGGGATCCTTTCAACCCTCCCCCTTTAAGTCATAACTTCCTTTATGTTATGTCTTATAGTTTTATTTTATTATGTGAGGAATTGTTCATATATATCTTTAATACTGTCCATTTCATGTCAAAATTTTGAGATATCCATTCCTCTCTCATCAATTTATTTTCTGTATTTTTAAGTGACGCCGTTTGGCTACCGAATTTCTTTTAAAAGAAATCACATGTTCTGTTTACTTTCATGTTTCATTTTCTTGTGGTATTTCATTCAAATATCCATACCGTGTTATTATCTATATGTTATCATATATTTATATTGTAATATGAGTTATTTATGAGTGGGTTACCCTTGTACCCTCACTTGTTATTAGTTTCTAAAACCATATTATATAGCTGTTATGCTGTAGAAATTTCGTCTCAAAATTTCTCTTGCTTTATCTCAAAAAATTCTCTGATTTTATATATGTGAATACCTAGACCTATTTAGTTTCTATGGGTGTTCATAAATACACAAAAATGATATATTTTATTCTGTAATTGACATAGATGTATCCTTCACTCATTTTCCATGGGTTATAAATGACATAACAATCTCATATTTAAGTAATCTTTAAAGCATCATGATTTTGAAATGAACCCTATTTATTTTATTCTATATGGGTTATTTATGAAGTTTTTGATTACGATCAATGCGGGTCAAATGAAATTGAATACATATTATATGTGCGGCCAGATATCCCTCCAATGCATTGGGTAACAAATTAATCTCTAGGGATGACATGTTTTACGATACCTTGGTGAATAACCTTGGTAATGTTTATGACACCTTGGGGATGGAAGTTGGTGATTTGTTCATGAATGTATAAATGAAATTTTGAAGCCACATATTCAAGTTATGTTCCATGTTCTTTTCATTATGATATGCCTATACTTCCATTGCTCATGTATTTATGTTGTTATTCAAGTTCTTATTGTTAAAACAAGAAAACTGATTCCCTTGTTTACCCTTATTAGGCCTTATTCTCAAACTTTCCTTTGATGTATGTTTCCAGGATATGAGATTAATTAGTTGTACATAGGATGAACCTATTATTAAGCCCTACAAATGGTTTAGAAGAATATTTTATATTGTATTCAAGTTTTATTGTTCCTGATTTCCAAGACACTAGACTTTAAAGAAACTATGTGTGTAAAATTTAATGAAAAGTTATATTAAAAAGGTGAGATATAATAATGCATCGAGATATGCATGTCAGTGTCCAATCAGTCATTGTGGATGATGGAATGGGTTGAATCTAGTCCTTACTATCGAAATAATAGTTGAATGCTTGTTTGAATCAGTTTTCTGGGTTTTCAACTCACACTGTCAATACCATTTTCATGGTAGGGATTTCTCCATCTCTTTCATAGGGTTCCAGGAAGGAAGTTGTAAGGGATATTTATGGACTTGATGATGGGTTTAACACATACTTCCAAGAGACATGATACCATCGGGGTGATCGTTGGCTGACTCACCGAGTCATCCCAATTCCTAACTACCCAGGAACAATGTTTAGTAGGGTTCTTGGGATACCTCTATGAGAAAGAGATTATTTGACTCTAAAGAGTTTCATAGATGATAGATTCTGATCGGTATGCTCTCTTTGTATCTTGGTTATAGAGATCCTAGATCGACATTAGAGGACCCTCTATGGGAAACTTATTTCTTTAGTGCATTCTCGGTGATGACATGAGAATCTTTGGAAGATCACATAGTAGTGGGAGGTTTAGATTTTTTCTTGGTGGTCTCAACTTTTTTTCGAGTAAACCTTGTTTGGATTTTTGAGGATGTAAAGGCTTAAGGTGGGGAGAATTTAATGACTCATATTTTCTCAGTTATATTTTTGGATAATTATTGGGAAGATTTTGAGACCAAGTGTTGAGATGGCATGTGATTCTGATGCCTAGAGTGCCCAGAATGATCCAGTGAGAAATGTTATGTTTTCAAATATTGTGTGTGAGTGGTTTTAAAAAAATGTGAAACAAATCATAAATGGATTCTAGAATCATAAATCTTAGGGAACCATGGTGTTTTTCATTGAAGGTTTACCCAAGGAGTGACATAACATTAGTCGGCGCATGTCTCCATTGAGAAAACTAGAGAATGGAATAACCATAAATAAAATAATTAAATAAAATATTTTATTTTTCAAATTATTATAACTCATAAATGGTAACTCGGATTAAAAATCTGAGAGTATCGTTGGGCTCATGAGGATTTTATTTACTTAGGTGGTTCCTAACCACGACCAGTGCAGTTTGGGGGTAGATTTAATTTTTGTGCTTTTTAAAAGAAGAATAAAATAAACCTAAAAAAGTTTATTTTATTTCCATTTATCATTTCACAATGTGGAGATATTGTGATGCAATGATGGCGTATCTCATTACCCTTTCATAAATAAAGTAGTGTGGCAATGCTATTTCAATGATAAATAGTAACACTAAAATGCAATAAGTTTTTTCCTTCATTAATCATGGGCAGGGTCCAGCGTTATAGTTCATAATGCTTGAAAATTTTTCTGGAACCCTGGAGTATTACTGAGGTAAGGGGGAGGAGGATCTCTTACTAGTGATTATGGATCTGAGCTATAGATTTTATCAAGTGAAAAAAATCGATGAAAATTCTCTGAACAAGGATCAACTTGATGATGTTACTTCAATCTACATTTTTATGTGATCAAACTCTAGGTAGGGGTTGTTATTTAAATCTTTTCATTCCTTGTTTTTGGATTTAAATGATGAACGCGAATCACCCCCTGAAAATGTTGATTAGTGGTTTGATCAATCATGCAGGAGGATTCAATTTTTGATTTTTTAATGAGAGATTATCTTGGTGATTTTGTATAACTATTATAATAGAAACGAACCTCAATCGACACAAACATTGATCGAGGTATGTTCATCATTGCTGAATCATGCCTTTCCTCTCACCATTCTTCTTTCATCATGGGCATTCATTATCTGGAACACAACTTGAAATTTTGTGATCGATCGATCATTGCACAACTTATCTCTGGCGCAACAATCTAACATCATATATTTTGGATTGACTCAGCACAATGGAGGTGTAAAAACAACATTGGTGAACAGATCAAGGCGGTACGAGAGATATCGCTACTGGAACAGATTTCCTCCAGAAAGGATTGTGCCAAGGATTGTAACCCGCAATAGTGAATATGTCGACTCGAGGATTCTGAATCCTCTTCTGGATTGAAGAACAGACCATCAGAGCAAATGAGGTGTCCTATAGAAGAAGCCACTAGTGGAGACATATGGTTGCGGCCACGTGTCAGTGCAGGAGAGGATCCCCTGGAAACTGTTGTGGGTAGTGAACAAGGGACTTAAGCTTTCATCTGACGATGGTATTCAGCGGACTCAATAGATAGCCATGTCAAATAGCCAGAGAGTTGCGGTATAGCAAGACTGTAGAGGTAGGACCCTGTGGTGACCCACATATTGGTATGGATATGTTGCACTCTCCATGTCCCACATGGAGCAGACCGGCCCACTCCATTGGGATGGGTTGGGAAAGTGAGTCGGGCAAGGATCAACCAGTCTGGACTGGGTCCAGTAGACCAGGTCAACCCTATGGGTCAGGTCAGGGGACCCTGGACTGGTTCAGGTCAGTCAGACCGGGTCGAATCCGAACCAAACCCAACCAGCCCCTTTTCACTAAAATGCCAGTAACTTTAAAACTGTAATTCTCTTTTATGATCCGTCTATGAAGTTGATACCCTCTAAATTATGTGGTCCTTTTTAGATTGATTTTGTGGGTTTTAGTTAGACTAGAAGTGGATTGTGGAGTTCTCTATGTATTTCAAATTATAGGTAAATGCAGGACCATGATCCCATCATAGAGGATGTAAGTGGATATAGATATCATACCCTTGGGATTCTATATGAAGATTCGATGCAGGATCTCATTCATGTTATAGAGAATCGATTGTTTTCTGATGTGAGTGGGATCAGCCTAGATTTCTCAGTGACATTATGGGCCGGAGCGTGGATCACACTGAGAGGACCATTTGGTAGTCACTTCTTTTCATGGTACCTTAGATAGTGTTTTTGGACAAGGTGTGGCCAATATTTAAATGGGAACCGATCACCTCTCTAGGATAATAATTCAATTAGGGACACAATGTCCCCAAGTGAAACCTAGGTGCACGACCCCCTATCTGTGTATCAAGATATGATTCTTTCTTTAGTGACCTGACCTCACTAGTGTGCTTTAGGTTGTTCTTAGTGTGTTCTCTTTTGGCAGAGCCCATTTTTTGGGACCTCTTATGAGGGTCTCAGATGAATTCATAGCTTAATAAGAGAGTTCACCTAGAATGAGCGTGCCTTTAGCAGAATCCTATGACCAAGGATATGTTGTGATACTGAGACTATGTGTATCAGTGATACCTGACGTCTCAAGGATACTTCATGACATACTGAGACTAGATGTTCCCCTGGATTCTTTTGGTAAAATAGTTCTATGTGTTTATTTTCAGGTAGCTCGAGTAGTGAGGTCTTCCAGAATTGAGTGTGCTACGAGAGGTACCTTGTGGCTGACACTGATGAGACGTTTCATCTTGGAATCCTTTACGAGTATGCCTAAATTTTCTTATTATATGTGTTATTGACATGTAAATATGTTAAGATGACTATAAATTCATGGTGGTGCTTAATTTTTGGTCTTTTAATTTATAATTCAGGGTCCCCTACTGAGTATTGTTTTACTCCCCCCTACACAGCCTTTTCCCACACATGTCGTGTTTTGTTTAGTTGATTGAAGATTTGGTACAGTCCTAGGCAGAGCGAGACCTAGGCCAGGACCAGATGGTGCCTTGTGAGATCAGACAAGGCGAAGTGTTTTCGGCATCTTCAGTACCCATGTTTATAGGTCATACTTTGAAGTTGTCTTTCTTTTAGTGGGCTTGTATTCTAGACAAGTGGAACTTCACTGCCTTACTTTCTATCACACTCTATTGTGGGGTTTTAGTGGTATGCATTCATTTTCTTTACATAGTGTTTTCTCTCTCCAACCACTATGGCTTGGAGTTGGGTGTGTGTGTACATGTTCTTACGCAAATGCCTCCTTTTTTGGGATATTCATACTCAACGCTAGTTGTTTTCACCTGGCCTATCAGAGGCTGGATTAGGGTAGTCACGACACGGGCCCTAGGGAGGTGTTTTGACATGTTCAATGAAATTACTAATGGATTAAAATACTATATAAAAAAAATTAAAAAACATATAATTAAATTTTTAGAAGATTAGTTCATGAATAATACTTAAGAACCAAGACTTCCAAACCAAATCATGTAATGGAACCAGAATGGTTAACACATGAATGTTAATTTTAACAAAAAGCAGATAATATATGGGAAATAGGGTATTAAAAATGGATGTTATAAAGTAAAATGAATATGAATAATGTAATTATTAATATCAAGGATAAAAATGAATTTATTATATAAGGAAATTAGAGTGCATCTAACTAAACAGATTCATCTGGTGAGGGTTTCTTTGTCTTAATTTCGATTTCAAAAGACATGAATCTTATTATTAACAAATTTATATTTAGTATATTATAAATAATTACTGAATATATTATTATATATTAAATAATTTTTATTATTTGTATTTTCACTTTCATTTATTTTCTCTTTGTCCCTTCTCATTCAACTTGAACATTACTTATTTAGTAAGGATGGTTATTAACTTCATTTACCATCATTAAGTTATTACCTTTATTCTTGAAATTTATCCATCTAATTTTTTATTCCAATATATGATTATATTATATTGTATTCCCATATTATTTTAGGATTTTATATTTCTTTGTAAAATTTCACCCCCATTTGTTCACAATTCAACCAAACGGTTTCTTATTTTTTGACTTGACCTTATACTTTCCTCACGGTTAAGAATCTTTTCCCGCAATATCCATATTATATATTTTTATTCATTAATTATATTTTATAAAATTAAAATATTTGTTATGGTAAATTTTAGTTAAATTTTAATATCTATTCAAAATTATAAAAGGAATATTTTAACATTTTATGTACGAGTCATTTTTGGATTTGTTTACGAAATGATATAAATGATCTATTTTTAAGGATTTTCCACATGAATAGATATTTCTATCCTAATAATAATTTTTTATTATTAATATTCCTTCAAAAACATATGGTTTTACAATGTTAAAACTATATTCATAATTCTATGAATTTTTAGTTTTTATTTCTAATGAAAAGGATATAATATTCTTAAATGTATTAAAAAGGGTTTTCATTTCAATTATTTATATTTTTATCTTCCCTAACACATTTGATTACATAATAATATAATATTTTAAAAATTAAATTATTATAATTTTTTTTACAAATAATGTTTTAAAAATATCATTACACCTCATGAAAAGTGTTTTGGATGTTACTTTTGACTTCGTTTTACAATTATGTTACACAATAATAAATAAAGTTCTTTGCATAGTTTTTCCTAAATTTTCCTCTATATTTTCAATAATAATTTACTTAAAAAAATGAATTATATTTTATGATGATTTGATGGTATCGTTTTATCCATTTCGTATTTATGGTTTATAACTTATTCTGAGTGAAATTTTTGTTCTCAATTCAATCAGTTCCTTGAAGTTATGTTCTCTATCACTCACCATATATATTTTTAATTTTTTTTATATTTCATTTCCATGATCTATAACTACATGAATATACTTTATATAATTTCTCTAGTTACTTAACTATTATCCCATTTCTGCAAACGGTGTTATTTTAAGAAAGGTTATTAAGAATTTTATTCTATCAGCTAAGGAATATTATCATTTCATATGATTGATTCAATATGGATATTTATTGATTACTAAGGAATATTTGATATTTCTTTTATTATTCATGATTATATTATGAATAAATTATATTTTTTTAGTGAATGATGGGCCCTGAAATTATATATCTTCCAGATGCATCGAGTGATTCTCATAAGATATGTTATTATTTGTATTTTTTGTATGTCTACCCATATAATTATAATTTATTTCCGAAGTACTTGATGGTATGGATGAGATTATTGAAAATTTCATGTTAAAATACATAGTGTTATATTTAAAATTTCTTTCATTATGAATTTAATCACTATGAATAAATTTATTATTTCCCATTTGACTCTAAACCTTGTTATATTATCCAATAATATATTTCTTGATTATGTTAAATATTATAAAAAAATATTTCTTTATTATTCCCACCATATTACACATTCATACTACATTATTATAGCTTCCATTGAATGTTACCCTTAATGAGATTCTGAGCTCACTTATATTATATTTTCATTCCTCAATGTAATAAATAATATAAAAATGTATTATATGACTATAAGAGTATCATGGGTGGGGAATGCTTTTAGAGATAATGAATAATTATTATAGAATAATAACATTTGGGTTCATTGGGAAAAATCATCATTGGTTGATATTGATATAGTTTTTTAAGTAAATATTTTTTCCAAATCCTCAACAATTCTAAACTAAAAAGGTCATGGGTTTGTAAACATCACAATATTGGATATTTTTATTTTAATTATGAATGTTAAACTTTGTGTTTTCATAGTTTTTATGAAGACAATATATAAAAAATGTGTTTATTATCACTGAATCTTGGAGTATGAGTTTGCGACATCTCTATTTTACCATTTTTACCTCATTTTACTATTACGGTGGTAACATAGTTTTTATGTTAGTCTCTTATTTTTGTGCTTAAAAATAATTTCAGGAATATATAAAAATTCAACATATTGGCTATAAATTTGACACTATTTAACATAACTCAATTTCAAAATATGATAAAATTAATGTTTAGGTAGGAATGTATAATATAACAAAAATCCTCTAAAAGAAAAAAATTAATTTTCAAACATTAAGTGTTATTAATGTTATTTTACATTAATTACTAATTAAATGATTTTTAATATATTTTTATACATTGACACCTTTTATTGGAATAATACATTAAAAGTTATAAATTTAACTCATGAGTATAAAATTACACCACACATTAATGAATAATTTTTTGATAAGAAATATCATTTTTAATATTAAAATAATTCTAATACAATCCAATTAAAATTTATTATTTATAATATAATCATTAATTTTTTCTCAATAAATTGGTGTTATAAAGTTTCTTTGAATTTTAAAAACACATTAAATATGTTTTTATAAAGTAATAATAATTATATTTAATAAAAAAATAGAGTATAAATAATTATTTTTCACTTCAAGATTATTTATTATTTGTGGATTATAATAATTTTAATTTTTTACTATAAGTTATTAAAAGTCAATGTACTTATTTGATACCAGTATATACAATGACCATATGTAAAATGACTATATATATAGCAGTCATATTAGATTCAAATATATATCTTTACAAACTTCTCTAGAATCATCATCCAATTCACTAAATTAATTTTCAGAATGTATATTGAATTTAAGTGTTTTTTCTTCTTTCTATAGTTAACATTAGATATAAAATCTTCATTGGAAACCATGATTATAAGTATTTCATATTTCTGGTCTTTTTAATTACTTTTGATTTTATTCCACTTTTCGTTTTCTTGAAGTTGTTTCATATTACATTGTCAAATTGTATCAATGTGTATCCTCTATTATAAATGTTTATATCAAAAAAATATTCTGGGTTTTCTTTAAATATTATGTGGAATTTATTAAAATATCTCAAATACACTGTATTTATATAATTATAAATACATATTAAAACCATAGGTTGTTAAATCTGATTCATCAATGCATTTACATATAGATTAAATTATTAATTTGAATGAATTTATTAGATGATAACCTCACCAGATTATTCCCACCATGTTTTAAACCATCAATAATCTTTTAGAGTAGAAAGTATATAAACCATTCTCACTATTGTGATCAAGACATTTATACCAAAACATAAAAATTTTGGAAGTTGATTATTTAGAATTTTGTGAACCATCAAAAATACTAATTAGATAAAAAGTAATATCTTTCACAAATTAGGCCACAATTAGGTAACATTAAGTGCTTTTCCACAAACAATTGTTAAATACAACATAGATTCATGGATCATTGATTTGGATAATGTAAATTAAGTTCATACGTAAACCAAGAATTTGTTTGGAACCTTGAAATCATTGTTATTCAACTGAAGTTCATCATGACAATAAAAAATTCATTTATAAACCTACACTTACTTAACAGTGATTGGTCAAACCAAATGGAAGGAAGGATAGTTTTCTATGATATTTATTTATAACTAAACTTGTGGAATAGTCAACAGATGTCGGTGTGAGAGAAATAATATAGAATTAAAGTAAATAGAATCAAATGTGATTAAATAAGTGAGTGTGTGGTGTTAATAATATTATGCGCTAGAATTATAAATCAGGATACATGCCAAAAAAATTGAGGGTAATTATAATTGATATAAATTATGATGAATTATTCTCTAGAGAAATAATTCAATCTGACTAAAAATATCTTCAATGAAATTTTTATAATATTTTTCAATAACTATAACTACAATAATAAATAAACTAAATCTATGTTAAGAAGGGTTTTAAAAAATCACTAAGAAATAATGTGATTGAAGAATCACTCAAAAACATAACTGTAATTCACTTAAAATTGTTAATTCAACCAATCTAATCTACTGAATATATATATTTATTGTAATGGAAAAAATTACATCAAAATAGACTGAATATTGGATTTTATCTATTGATACTTCAAATAAAATTGAGAACTGAATTGAATGAAATATTTCTAAGAAGAGTAAATTGAATTCATAAAACAATAAATCAAAAGAATGAAATGAATTTCAAATATATAACTATAAAAAAATATGGGAATGGTAAAGAAAAAATTGTACAGATACAATACTAATTCACGAGTACAACATATTATAGATATAAAATAAGAAAAATATGGTAATGTTAATGGTTCTTCTCTATTGAGTGAGTATATCACTATCCCTATTTTTTTGAATGTATCACTCCTTCAACCTCTTACTTATGAATTCCCTAAATCTCCTCTCCTAATAATTATTTATGTCTAGGTATCTCCCAAATGAAGTTTCCCCTACACATTAAAAGGTTATATTTCACCTCCTTTGTAGACAATAACTCATCACCTCACACCATTGATCTATATCTAATGGTTTTAAATAATCATTAACTTCTTCTCTATGACCCGAGTTAACCCTTTTAATAAAATATACCCCCCAAAATGATTCTTGATTCAATATTTAATGCTTCTACCATAATATTCAAAATCATAAATTAAAATCGTATTCATTTGGATCTACCTCCTTTTATTTTATTTTTAATAGTGATGAATCGGGTTTCCATGTGTTATTTATTTTAAATATTATCAACATTAGGTGATTATTCACTTTTGAAAAAATACAAATAATTTTATTATAGTAATTAATATTATAATCTGGTTAATGAGTTTTATGTGTTTTTCCTTTATGAATTTTACTCTTATGAAACTTATTTTATCATTCTGATATCACCTTCTCTGAATTTAACAAATTGTGGTACCATTATGTGAGTTGAAGTGAACATTATTTATTCAGTTATTTATCTTATTTTATATATATCTAGGTAAAAAAACCCTTTAGTAAGTTTAAATGTCTCTTATGTATTGGGGGACATATCCAAATATCACTCTTTATTGTACAATGACTCTTATGATTCTACAAAATAACTATTAAAGAATTATTAACATCACTAAATTCTACCTTAACTCTTCAACGTAGACCTTACGAAGGTGAACATGACTATTATGAATGAATAAAATCCCAATAAAAATTTCAATCATTGAAAAAAAGTATTTTAATATAGTTTAATAGATAAAATTAAAGATAAATACATATAACAATAAAACAATAAACTCTAAAATACAATACCATTTAAAAAATGTCCAAAAAAAATTATTAAGGTTCCACAGAAATTAAAGCAAAATTATTCTTAAAACATTGGGAAAATAAGAGAAAAATTACCACTCTTTCCCAAAAATTCACATTATCAAACATATAGATAAATACATTTCTAGCATAAAAAACTCACAAATCATTAAACTTATAATAAAACCATATTTTGATATTGAAAACACTATAAATATATAAAATAGATATGGAAAAAAATTATGAAAGTATATCTATAATAATCAATAGGAATCCTGTATTTATTTTAATGCTTTCATATCATATGCCAACAAATTAATGTGTGTCGCTATCCAAATGTTACACCTTACCAAAGATTTAAAATAAATAATTTTACATGCATAATAATTTGTAAATTTAATTAATTGAATCTCTATATCCAAATATCCATGATTCCATTGAACTATTGACAAATGGGACCGAAGTATCATTCTCCTCTTTTATAGTATAAGTTTTGTATAATACCGGAGCATGATTTTCAATGTTAAATTTCTTCTCTTAATAGTCTTACATATTTCCCTTATTTCTAGAGTTCTAATATGAAAAGCCACCAGGGTAAACCAACTTTCCTTGAATTCAATTTTAATTACTTACTCTTATATTCATCTAAATTATCTAGGTAGATGTCCACTACATTCCATATTAAATGAACTACCAGTGGATCCTGAACCATTCTTCTTAAAAATCTTCACATTAAGAATCAAATTAAGGATATCCTTACATACAAGTTAATCATTTCAAATATAGTTACACATAGCAGTCACCATCACATCTATGGATTATAAAAGAGATTATATAAGAATTAAGGCAAATACACCATCACAAAAATGGAATCAAGCTAACTCTGTATCTTGTTGAATGTGTTTAGATTATTATTTATCATCCTTCTTTTTTATATCCTCATGTTAAAGATTCCTCAAGAGATGAAAAAAATTCATTATAGATGGCTTCTCATACATGTTCACAGACATTAAATCTAATTTTCCATTTTTCATTACATCATGGATGTTAAAGTACACATTGTGAGATTGTATCATCAAGGAAACACAAAACATATTATTGTTAAGACTTTGCAACTCTACCATTAAAATTCATTTTGAATTCATTCAAATCATTAGAAGATCAGTATCCTTCTAGAACGTGTACTCCTATAACTAATTCATCTAAACACCATTTTCAGAACCATATAACTTCTGAAAATAAACATTTCCCTCTTCCCATTCAATATTCATAAATAGATTTCATCCATTGATTCAAGACATGTTTATGAATTGGTAATCTAAAAATTCATGAAGTTGGTATATGTGCTAACCATTAGAACTCTACACGAACTTCTAAAACCAATTATCATGATAGAATTAAAAATTTAAAACCAAATTCTCTAAAACTCATAAGTTCCTTACAGATATCAAATATGGAATAATGGAAATTGAATATTTAAATGATCAATACCATATATAGGTGTACTAAAAAATAATAATCTCAATCACCTGGGCTACATGCCTTCCAAACCCCCATGCACTCATAGTACACAACCCAAATAGGAAAAGAAAAAAATGGAAGTAAACCATAGAATAAAGGGACAAAGTAATTTAACCTTTTTTAACGAAGGATCATTCTATAAAAAACAAAAAACATCAATAGAATAAGAAACATGATATTAAAATGTAACTCTCCAAAGAATAATATAAAAAAGCTCAAATTAAAATAACACAAGTCTTATTAAAGTTTCCCAAATCTCTCAATTTATATATGAGTATCATAGTTATCTTATTGTTAAATTGGTTCCACAATTATTCAATATCCATGATCATGCCTCCATACGATTAAGGAGACTGCTAAAGCTAGACTAACTCAACAGGTACACCTGATGAATAGTTCATGTGTAGTGGTTCACCCTATAATTTTCTCAACTCACATGTAAGATTCCAGAATATCATTATATAACATTCATATTTGATCATATTTCCTAATTCATCATTTTACGTAGTTCTTTGCATCATCCAAAATTTGTTAATACCACTTCTAGATCAAGACATTAGGAATTATTACACCATCTCACATTTGGTTCCATTAATACTTTTGGAATCTCCCCCTTTTAGAAGTTATAAGACTTATCCAGGAAGAATATTCTCAATCATACAATCCTAGAATATTCCAATGTTATCGACATTAATAAGGTAGGGTGTAATATCCTTTGGTTTTTATGATAATAAAATAATAATATTAAAATTTAAGGGGTGTTTTCATGTGAAATTTTTATTTTTTTTCAATAAAAACACAAAATAAATTATTTAATGGCTTCTAAAAATGGTAAAAAATCTATAAATTCATTGGAATATTCCATGGAATATATTGGGAGTTAGGACAAAAGCTAGGGAGACATTCTAATGAATTTAGATGCTTGAAACAGATTGGATATATATATTAAAAATATTATATTACAAGTGCATAATGTTTACAAAAAATGATATATCTCCCAAATGTTCCTTCATATGAGAAATTCAAGATGATCATCAGGTTTGGGATGTAGATACTGCACTAGGTGCAATATAACTATTGGGAATATTTAGTGTTTGGTCAAATCACACATGAAGATAATTTATTTTATATTTTTATTATGTATTTTCAAAATGACAGAATATCTCTGGAAAATTTTATTATGTGAGATATATGAAACCTCAATTAGGTTTGGAATGCAGATTTTACCCTAGGAACGAAAAAATCATTTTTGCTTCATCTGTTTAATTACACCTCGTTGATAATTTTTTACCCTTAATTATTTTAATATTATTCAATCAATAAAACTATTTTTTCCTTTTTCATCTTCCCTATAATTCCTATACCACAATTTCTCCACATGGATCAATTCTAGATCTTGGATTTAAACACATTTTGAATGTCCAAATTTGTGAAAACATAGTCGGAAATATTAATGAATCCACCATCAATTTTCTATTAAATCAAATATTAATACAGATGTTTTAATTTTTGATTTTGGTGAGATGTGAATTTGAGGTTTTAATACCCAAACTGTTCGAATTTGTTTTCCAGTTGATCCAAAGGAGTTTTGGGTAACATTGGATCCTCATTGTTTGTGATTGGTCAATTATACTTTAAACCCCTTACCTTGTTCTAGAAGAGATGGTGTTCATCTATTTTATGTGATATGTGTCATGCACCATCTTGGTTTTATTGTTTTAATTATTATTTTAATCAATTTTATTTTCCCAATGTTTATCTCAGAAGAAAAAAATAAATCGTCGATTTTAAATTAAATTGATAAAGCATGGAATTATAAATGCAAAATCCACATGATTATCTATAGATAATTCAGAAAAATCAATGGATGATTTACTGAATATTATCAAAATATAATTATGATGTTTTATAAAAATATATTTCTGAAAATTATCAAAGAATAATTTATAAAAATTATCAAAAGACACATATTGTGAATTTATCCAATGATAATTATCAACAATTTTCAATTGATAATATCAATGAATTATCAATGTATAATTGAATGAAATTTTATAAGATGATATTGTACTATTATAAAAATGATAATTTATAAGTATTATCATATTATAATTATCAATGAATAATTTATAAAAATTATCAAATGGTAATTTATGGGAAGATATTAATAGATAATTATAAAAAGATAATTTCTAGTAAATAATAAAGAGATAACTATAAAAATATAATTTATAAGGAATTATCAAATGATAATTATAAGATTATAATTTATAAAATATTATCAAAAGATAATTATAAAATTATAGTTTATATAAAATTATGAAAAGATAATTATAAAATGATAATTTATGATAAATTATCAAGATATAATTACAAAAGGATGATTTATAAAAAATAATTACAAGATAATAATTAATGGATAATTTATATAATTTTTTATTATAGGGTTGTAAAATGATATTTTATAAGAAATTAACAAAATATAAATATTCTTAAGGAGAATATTTTTTGTGCATGTTCGGGCCTAGAACAATAATTCAAAAATTATCCAAGAGAGATAAATAACCATCACATGTGATATTTTTCTTATTTTTCAAATGAAATAGTTTTCGTTGGTTCTAAGATCCTTTTGTGAACCAAAAGGTATAATGTGTTAAAAAATACCATAATAAGGCCTATGAAGATGTGTTATTCATTTTAGAGGTTTCCACTCCAGCTTTCTAACCACATAATGTGGGATTATCTTTTCCACTGACCTCAGAAACCTTGAGGTAGGCCATTACTAACCATTATGGGTCATTTATAAATGAAGTTTATCATGATGTGATGTGTATTATTTTATATACCATTCTAGTTGTGCAGTTCATGGTGGTATGTCAGTGGTCTAGGATTTATTTATTATGCCATTTGATTATGTGTGGATACAGACATTGATTTTGATTTTCCTTATCATTATTTGATTTTGTTTTTTATTTTTATGTGTTGATTTTGAAGTATTGATTAAGATGTATTGTTTGGTGCAGAGATGTTGAGCTAGAGCCTTTAGGATTGTTATTATGTGGTTCTAAAAACCTTAAAGGTAAGTGTGTCTACCCTTGTAAAAAGTAAAGAATAAGTTGCCTATTACCCATCCTAATGTAGTCCTCATGTCCTCAAAGGTTTTCATGGATACCCCTATAGAGGGGAAATCATAGTTGATGGAAGGAAGATACTGGTATAGGATTCTTATGGACTTGTTGTGAATGTGATTAAAAGTATACTTGCGAAGACATTGACTAGAAGGAACTTGTGGAATTTCGGTGAAAACCATCAATTTTTCAGGGTTGAAATTTAACATAAAAAGATTTTTGTTGTTCGGGTAATATATATCGATCATTGATTCCTATAGGCATGAATCATCGGGGATTAGAAATATAATATGGTTAGGAATTGACCTCATAGAATGTGTGGTGTTCCAATGAAAACCACCAATTGGGTGGGTGATATGATGAGATGATAAATCATGCGACATTCATGAAACAACCCTAAACTAGGTGGGGTAGGCTATGATACCATAATGGAGCTATGTGAATTCTTTGACATCCTTTCTAGAAATGAGAAGAACTAGGTGGTGTCGTGGTTCGTGAGGGCTTGGTCAACACATGATGGATCGACATATGTTGTGTGTTTATTAAGAATTTACATTTTTCAAGATAAATATATATATATATATATATTGTGAACTTATAGAAAATATGCATTGGTGGTGACCTAATGAATATTAAACTCACACATTACTTGGGAATATTAGTGAACTAGTAGGTTTTATGAGCCACGATCCGGTGATGGGAAAGATCCATATAGAGGAAAATTGAGCAATGTATCATGGTGGTAGAGTGGACTAGGATAGAATTCTAAAGACCACATATGTTTTTTTATTTAATTTCAATATGTTATCATATACTTCTTTTATGGAAATGCATGCCACCATATGATCTCTTACTATGTATGTAATTTTTTAGTTTCTACATTTTCACTCTAATTATTTGAATTAATGTTTTTTTGTCTACTCAATAACATGATACATATGGTACAGTCCACCCATTATCAGATTCACACATTCCTTTATAGATGGAATTCTCTTACATTTGAGGAAAAGAATTCCTGACATTATGTGGAATTCCAAATAAGACATATTGATTTGGGTTGGGATGTTACAAAATAGTATTAGGAAGCCAGGACTCACTAACCCGTTTCTTCACTTTTCCATGATTTGGAACAGGCTAGAAAAGAGATAGAATGGTTGGGACTCAGTCATAAGAACTATCACAATATCTAGCTGGCACTATATAGTGGATATCCAAGTTACAATAAAATGGTATTTCTCTTTCCTTGTAATAATTAACTAAAATAAACATGGGTGATTCACATGATATTGATATGTCAATTATGAGATTTTGTGTATGATCATACATAATGACTAGGAACATTGGTAACATACCACATATATATATATATATATAACTATTTTTATGCTGAAGATCTGTTCTTTAATTACGTTCCTTGTTTTGTTCTATCTGTTGGGGATAGTTTCTCCATATATGATATATATTTATTGGATTTAGTTAGTTGAAATTTGGACATTTTTTGTGAGTATATATAAGATGAATAAGAATAACATCCAGGAATAGAGGCCAAGGTTAGTGTTATGAGGGGTAAACCTTGGGTAGTGGGTAGACTCCTAGAAATTCCATTGCTTGATCCCAAGGACTGGTTAAGAACTTTTTATGTTGATAATTTTATTCTATCGTTGATGATGAAACCTTATATCTGTTTGATGATACCAGAAGAGGAGGCATCCGAGGATATCATAGTACCACCATATGTGATGGGAGAGGATTCTCCCTAGCATGCTCTTGTACTAGAACAGATGATCCAAGATGCATATGTCATTCATCCAAGACCCTTTAGGATAGTTCCCTTTCAAGGTAGAGTCACTCAATGGACTATGACTACCAATTATTTGGATTTTCATCATTTGTTTCATCTATAATTCTAGGGTACTGGTGGCTCACAAGATGCAAAGGAATGGATATACATTATCGAAATTATTCTAGATCTGGTCTAGACTCCCAAAGAGGATCACATTATTATAGTGACCTTCATGTTCCACAGACCATCTAGGATATGGTGGATATCCATGAGTTTGGATGGTAGATGATATGTTCTTACATATTTTACCTTAAATGAGTTTTTTTCCAAGATATAATTTCCTATCTTGATGAAGATAAACCATTACCAGGATTTCATAGAGTTCAATAGGGTTCTATAACTATCTCATCATACTCTACATGTTTTATTGAGTTACAATTTTTGTCTATGTTTGGGGCTGGGAATGAATCAAAGATGGCTTGGATGTTTGATAGAATCTATTTATCGGATATCAGACATCATGTTAGGTTCTTTGTACAAATGACATAATCAAAGATTCTTCATAAGGCCCTAACCTTTGGGAAGGGTTTGGAAAAGGATAAGTAGGAAATATTACTTCTATCCCATTTTGGACTAATGAATAAGCATTACCTTACAACCATAGGAGTTCCTTTTGATTGTATAAAGGTAAAGGAAAATTAAGAGTAGTAGAACAACAAATTGCATGTCAAAGAAGAACTTCTTCAGTTACCTCTATGGGAGACAGGTGCGACCACTATGGCCTAATTTCAAAATATACCATCAAATATAGGATAATTTTAGTGGATTACCCCCTATGTGAAAATATTTTTCCTCTTTAACACTCTTTCTCAGATGTATCTCATAATGGGGATAGGCGGTTTGGATAAGATGTGAGTAGAGTACCCCAAAGACGATGTAGACTCCCAAGCAATGATGACTCAGGAGACTCATATACAAGGTTTTGGATATGAGGAAGGCCTTGTCTTTTCAATGTATAATGCTATGAAAGATGGTGATGAGGAACTTGTTACTTTATCAGGTACAATATTGAACACATTTATGTGATCCTTTTCCTCACATAATTTTGGTGTTCTTATATATGCATGATCCATATATTAACTATACTTACCAGTAGGGTTATGTTTTCCCAAAAATACATTTATTTTAAGATGTCATTGAACGATGATGTGAAATTATTGTATATAATATATTATTAGTATATCCTTGAATAATTGAGAGACTAATTAGGGTCACCCATATCACTAGGTGTGATGATGTCATAGTGGAATTTTTTATGGGGTTAGCCAGGACTCTGAGGAGTCATGTCACGGTCTGGGTGATTGTCTATATTTTGAAAAAAATTCCCATTTTTTTATAGATTTCAGATACTTACCCAGTATTTGAACATGAAATTATTTTTATCCATTAGATAGAATAAATATGAGAAGTTAGCTTGTGGATTTTTTTAGAAAGGAAAAAACATTTTAAATTTTACTTTTGGTAAGTCTTACAGAAGTCCCTAAGGAAATTGATGTGATCAAGAATGGTGTACCATCCTCAGATAGATGGATAGTCCAAGTGAACTATACACATACTGGAGGTTATTCAATTATCTTGCAACCAGGTCTTTGGTGGATTGTTTCATGATCATCTATCCTAAGAATATTAAGATTCACTTGGGAGGAGGTTGTATTGTTCATCTCCTTGGTTGGGTGATGTGGGTGAGGTAGTAATTGTGGGGATTTGTTTGGTCTGAGAAACATCAAAGATATTTCAATTCATATAGAAGAGGTTGATAATTACTTAGGTCAAAAAACTATTGAATGTCGACTGTACGATGACTCATTTAGAGTTTATTATGGTCAACCAGATTTTTCTTGTGAGTGACTCCTCGATAATGTCACCAAAGTATGAGGGAGATGGAAAATATATCACCATATTTTTTTGGACCCTTTGCAATCACTTAACTAATGGGGAAAATGAAATATTTTCTTGAACTGTATCCATTTTATTAACGCAAGCAAGATGCTTTACAATTTTCTCATCTTTAGATGTACAAACCCAAATCCTATGAATGTTGTGGACTATGAGGACGTTGATTGGTAACTTGATACATCTTATGAGGTGAGTTTAATATGAATTACATAATAGAGTGAAAAAGATTCTCATGGAATGGCGATACAACCCTTTCATATTCGGTGGCTAGTTGGGAGGTCCCATGAGGAGACATAAGACTAAGAGTCTAATGTTCCATACCACTGCCCTGAGTTGTACAAGAAATAATGCCAAAGGTATATCTCAAGGAAGAGAAGTCGATGGTGGTGGAGAATTGAATTGTCTTCTTTTTATGATAATAAAACCCTCTTTCTGAAAATTTATTAGATTTTTATGTGAAAATTTTGATTTTTTTACAAAAAAGAATCACTTAATAAAAGATTTAATGGCTTTATTAAATTTAAAAAAATCAGTTAACAGGTTTTAATATTCTATTGAATAATTTTAGATTCAAGTGCAGAGTTAGTGAATGATTCCAAATATCATAGAGATTCATCCTGGATGGAATAAAAATATCAAATATATTATATTAAGTGTCTGATTCTTTTTTTCGAAAAAAATTCATCAAAAGGTGTATCATATTGTGAGCACATGTGCTCACCTAGAACGATAATTTTAACATTATCTAGAAGAGATATAGTTTCATTGAAATTAATATTTTATTTATTTTTGAAATAAAATAGTTTTTTTTGGTTCTAGGAGCCTTTGATGAACCTTAAGCAATGTTTTGTAAACAACTATGGTAATAAGGACTGTAAGGAGGTGTTCTGGACAGTTCAAAATTACACTTCATATTTAGAACCACACCTCATTGGTTTTTTAATTTATGTCGAAAACTTTGAAAAAGGTGTTTTCATACCATTATGGGCCATGTATATATTTTGTTTATTATGTTGTGATGATTTTGTCGGATTAACCCATGCTTGTTGTGAGATTCATGTGGGTGTGTGAGTGCTAGTGGTATTTCTTTATTATGACATGTGATTATGTTTCACTACTCACATTGATCTTGATGTTCCTTATCGGTCCATACTAAATAGCTATTGTTTGTTTATTTAATACCCATTAGTATTTTAATATTAGTCCTAAGATACTAAAGTGGATCCTTGAGGTTGTCGTTTTTGTGTTCTTAACGTCCTTAAAGGCAGGTGTGCCTAATCCTTTAGAGGGGAAAGAATCAATTGTAGATTACCCAACCTGACATAGTCCTAAATTCATTAAAATTGTGTATATCTACCTCTATATAAGGGATATAATATTATCCAAAAAGATGATACTTGTATGTTATTCCTATAGACATGATCTGTAGGTGATGAAAAGGATTATTGGTCAGGTATTGACCTGATGTAACGTGTGGTGTTCAGGTGAAACCCACAAATTTCATTGGATGAGATTTCAACATAGTAGATTATGTGGTGTTCAGGTGAAATATACCATTCTTGGATTCCTATGAACATGGTTGGTGGTTGATTAAAAAGATAAACTGGTCAAGAATCAACCATATGGAATGTGCGATGTTCTGGTGACAACAACCAACTAGGTGTGCTGAGCTGATCACATGGAGGACAGTGTGGAATTCCAATAAAAACCATCAACTGAGTGGGGTGGGATATGTTAACATGATGGAGGTACATTTCTTCTTTGAAATGATTTCTATAAATGAGAAAAAGCATGTGGCACCAAGGTTCGTGGAATCTGGTTAGTACATGATGACATGAAAAATGTTGTGTGTTTATTGATCAATTTCTTATGTCTTGATATACATGGTTATATATATTGTGAACTTATGGAAAGGATGAATTGGTGGCGTCCTACTGAGTCTTGTACTCACACATTATTTGGATATTTCGATAGACTTTAATATTTTACAAAAATAGATATATTTAAGGGAAAAGGACATATGGTTTACGATAGGGCAATGGGTAATGGAGTTGAAAATGACTATAATAGAGTCTGGAGGACAGTAAATGTTTATTTATTTGAATTTCATTTATTATCTACTACTTATACTATATAAAGTCAAACCACCATGAGAGATCATAATGTGTATGTCATTTGTTTAGTTTCTTCATTTTTAATCTGATTATTTGTTATTATTTATTATTATTATCATTGACATGATATAGAGGGTATAGTCTTTCAATTATCATACATAGGCCTTCCCTACCATTCAACAACCTCTTCCATATGGGGAGGCACACATGATGTCATGTGTATTTATGGAATTTTCTTAATGTTTCAGGTTATGCTGTTATAGTGGGTATCCTCAAATCTCGTATACACACAACTTTGTTCAATATATATAAAACCCACTATTTTTATAAATTTCATTAAAATTTCCTTTTTCGGGTCAATCAAAGTGTCCAAGCTATGTAATAGCATCCCCAATGTATTTTGAGGAGCCTAATGGAGGTTGTAGCACTAAAATACACTTTTCCACATGTCCCCAATCATTTGAGGATGATTAAACTAGTAATGGGGTGTCGTGTGGAATCCTATACAGGCTGATATGTGGTCCTAGTGCACATTGTGAGATGTGGCTAGTTTGGAGGGGAGATCATCATTCGACCGAGAATTAGATATCATTAGTGGCCCAACTAAACTTAAGAAGGGTAAAATACTACATGGCCGACGTAGAAAAAAAATAGATTTACGGATTATAGAAATTGAATGGATCATATCTTGAATGTTCACACATCTACATGGAAAAATATGGCCATGATGGGATACATATGATTGTCTATAGAGCATATAAATAAATAGTATATATTTATTTTGTACAGTGGGATGGGTATGGTTGAAACCGTGAAGCCCACATTTTCCAATCAAAAGATCAAATAGAGACATGTGACCCCACTTCCCTATAAGATATGAACATATACTGTTATTAGTTGTGGAACATGTTTCCGAATCTAGGCGATATATGGGTTAATCACATTACTATAAACTAATAACTCCTTTTATTTTCTATCTTCTATAATTTGATGATGCCAATGGAATAATTTTGAAAATATACTGTCACTATTTTCCAACAATAGTAGCTACATATATTCGTCAGGATTATAGGAACATAAATATTATCTCATAAATCAATCATTAAGGATTTAAAATTCTAGATAAAATAATGTAATGCATAAAATATTTTTTTAAGAGATTTAATAAACCATTCATTAAATTATTGTCAAAAAAATGTCATTATTTTTTATTTAATACCAACATAATGGTATATGTTTTTCTTTCTAATTATTTACAAATTTTGGAAAAATTTGAAATCAAAAAAAAATTAAAATATTCTCTCAATGATATCAGAAAAAATACACGGATTTTTTTTAAAAAATATAGTGGAAATAATGAGAGACATAGAAAAAAAAATATTTGAAAACAATTGTGAATTTTAGATTTTTTCCTCTGAATTTTGGAGAGAAATGTTTTATACTCAAAATTATATCTATGATTGCTCAAAATTATCTCAAAAAAAGTTTTATTAACCAAATTATATTAATATTTTAATTTATTAAATAAATTATAGGAAATTCTCAAATATAATTTTTTATTATTAAAACTATTAATAAGATAAATATTCAATGGAAAAAATAGTATAAAAGGTGGTTAAAATCCAAAGAATCACACATTTTAATTAATGATCACTTGATACTCCATCAACCTTCCTATAGTAGCCATTTTCACCACAAGAGGGATGTGTAAATTAGGATTTATGGCTTAAAATTTTATATTAAAGTAAATATATAGTGCACAATATAGAGAATATGATTATTTGGAAATGATGGTGGTGGTGATTATTATTATTATTATTATTAAAATTTTAGAAAATATATATCCTACAATAAAAAATTACAAACTCCCATGAAAATAGATACCCTATATTTCATGTCCTATTATGGTGTCCAATGGATTTTATGAAATTCTAAAATATCAGTGTAATTACCATTTTAAACTTTTAATATTAATTATTAAATCAAAATATTTAGATTAAAGTTAACTTATGAAATGGGGAAATAATAATCATTATTGTAAAACCATAAATATTAAATCATCATATTTTCCTCCAGAATTCCTTACTAAAATGTAGAAAATATTTTCATTTTTGAAGAATGTTAAATATATTTTTCATTGAAATGAATCTTTTCCAATATTTTAATTTACTATCGACCAATGAAAAACAACTGTTACTTACATATTAATCAAAATTGTACCTTTTTAGCTCAATATTATCCATCTTATTATAAGTTAAAAATTTTTGGGTGACCTATCAATACATTATGTTTCAACATCAATTTATATACCAATAAGATATGTTTAATATCATCAACAAATAATTTAGTAAGATCATGTTCTTAAAAAATAATAAAATTATATTATATATAGGTGGTAGTCTCAAAAAGATATTCCATTCAATTTACATTTGATTTATCTCAACACCAATACCTCACATAGAGTAAATAAAATTAAATTTTCAATTTAACAATACATTTATGCCTTTATTGTGGTGAAACATCAGGTATAAAAATTTATTATAAAAACTTGAATCATAGACTCATTTTTCATTTTTTTTCTCTATCATGGATATTAGAAACACTCTATCATTTCCATTTATAAGAGGTAAAAATAACCACCTTAATGTATATTCTATTGGACTATACTCTAAATAATCTATTTTTATTCTTTTCGTCAATGTTCAAAAAAATCTCATCATGTTTTGTAAATAAAAAATTCTAGTACCCTTATCTAGATTTAATAAATTATTGCATGTAAGTTTATAGGTTCAATGATCATATATAATATCTCACTTAATTAATTATTATTTGATAATTGTTTCATCAAATATCAAAACTTTTTATCATTTATAACTTTCCGCGTGTCATGATTTCATCAGAGATATATTTTATAAGTAAATTTCATCCAATTACTGTATCACGTATCAAAAAAATTGATAACCCAAACACCCTAAGAAGTTTTGAATTGGTGTGTCAATTATTTTTCATTTATTATATTTTTATCCTATATTGAAAAAAATTATGAATATATAAGACATAAAATATAAGAATATTAACCCTAAAATGTATAGTATTTCATTATCACTTGTATATTTTTCATGGATAGATAAATAGTATACATATAAAGAGAATATACATATTAGTATACCAATTTTCCAATGAATCCATATGAAAACTATTTTTTATTTTAGGAGTCAGGAATGATCCACTTCCTTGTCCTACAATCACTACCTATTCTAATATATCTCAGAAATAATTTGATACAAGGTTAAAAAAATATAAAATCATTGTAAATTATAATATATAAGTTAATGTAATCCATACACAATAAAATAATTGGTTTTTTGTCTTTATCCCTCAAAATTATGTTTATGTCCTTATGTTTATACAAATATTTGTTTCATTGTGTTATCTCTATAAGAGTGTTATAAACATAATCATTGTATTTAACATATTTATTTTTCTCTAATGTTCCACACATTCATCATTAAGGTGATTACCAGATAAAAAAAGTGTACTCCTTCAATCATAAGAATATTAGAAAATTTATCTTTATGATATCCTCCATGTGTAATACCTTGGAAAAAATAATCCATTTATATCGAGTAATGTTTATTACATATTTTTTCTAGAGATTAACAAGTTATGTGAGATATAAATCCTCAGAGATTAATAAAATCTACAAGACCATGCCCTGGTTTTTTGAAACCATGGTATGGTTATCAATACCAACATATTGAAATAAAAATCCATGAAATAAAACCCTTATTCTTCTAAAATCTCATTTGTCTTCTTCTCTTGAGATTTTGTGTCCCATATCTACCATGGAATAATCTAAATCCTCTAAGACATGGTTTTCCAAAGACTTCAATTATGTAGTTTACTTTATTTAAATACCTTAACATCTAGGGAATTTTCTTCTCAACTCCCTAATCCTTGTTGAGATCCTCCTATTCATTTTGACATGATCCATGATAAGGGTTTATAGTAAAATAATTTTAGATGGGGAATATTTCATCACAATTTAATTGAAATTCCCTCATCCCTTAAATTAATATTACCATATATCATTTCATATTAATACTTTCCAAAACTTTTTAGTAACCATGTCCAGCTTCAAAATGTATTTTAATTCTGATTTTCATTTTTCCAATATTTTTGAAAACCACAATTAACCCAAAAATTTAAACCATATCTTTTTCTCTTCATAACAACATGATCATACCTACAACTAAACAGTTTTAATATCAGTTTTTATTATAAACTCTAGGTCTAATGACAGTTATTCTAATTGAACATTAGCTTATAAAATTATGCATTATATGGATTGGTTTGTATATATATCACAAAATAACCATTTTATACCTTCAACCTCGATGAAATCATGTTAATTTTGTTGAAAACATATCTATCAATCATAAAGAATACAAAAATCAATTAAATTTAAAAAACATCAAAAAAAATTACCTTCAATTTAATAAACTACTTGAAACATTTTTTTATAAGGTTTCAATATTCATCTTCAGACTCATAAATGGGTCAAAAAACTATCAAAACCTCGTTCATTTAAAATTAAGGTAATTAATCATTACCATATAATGATTTTATTTTTTATTAGTTGAATAGAGTGAGGTGGATTATATAGATTGACTGTAAGTCTATATATCATTATCCTCAAGTTTTATATGAAGCTTTCATGAAGAGAATTTTAATATAATTATAATGATGCTTTGAGTTAGTAGTGGTTCTATTTGTGGTGATGAATTCATATTTTTTGTTAATGAGACTCATAAAAAAGATATTTTATCCCTTACTAAACCATTTCAGGGTGTTCTAAATTAAAAAAATCCTCATTTTCTTTTATTATTGTGTATAAAATTTCATGGATATAGTTCAAGAGAGGTAGTTAATTATGATTTTTATGGTTTAAGTGATTAGAAAAAAAAATATTGATCAGAAAATATATTTATGGTGGCTTAGATACATTATAATACTCCACACATCAGAGAACCTCTAACTCTTTGAAAGGTGGGGATCATAATATGATGTCCTTACTTTTGAAGGTGGTTCATAATACTTTTACAAATTCCCTTTTCTAGAGGATGCTAAAATTGGTATCATACCTTTTAGTTATGTTGATGAGACAATATAAAAAATATCCATTTATAGAGGTATAACTAATTATAGAAAAGGTTTAGTATGAAAAATTAATACACAAAAATAAAATGATATATCACAGTAGAAATGAATAAATATTTCCAATAAAGAATAAGAAACTAAATATAGATAATGAAGCACAATCAATCATTGTAATATTACTAATATAGAAAAGTATTTAGTTCGAATTTAGTATAAAAATTATAATAGTAATGGTCTTGATCTCGTATCCTTATTCTTTATTTTATACATGAATCATATTAATGGTTTACCCCTTTCATATAAAAAAATATTATCAAGTGGATCACAATTGTAAAGGCCTTATGGTTTCTATATTTTCTCAAGCTTATTTTTGTGTTCAATTGTGCCCAATTCTTATGTTATATTTTTAAATAAAATTGTATTCTTGATTCTATTTTCAGATAAAACATTTTTTATCGATAGTTTTAAACACTATTGGTGTTTATGACTAACATAGAATTAATATTCCATAATTTTCCACATCGGTAAGTAGAATAGAAATATTGTTCCTATATTGTCTATGTTGATGAAGTTAATAGTGAGTTATCTCAGTGATGCTGGATCATGTTGATTTTCAGTAATTTTTTGGATTTGTGAAATTAAACCATTAGAAATATAAAAATATAATATTTTTGATATTTTTTTGTGCATCGAATTTACAGTACAAAATCTGTGAATGTGTGTCTACTTCTATTCAAAATAAACTACTTAAACCTCACAAAAAAATTTATATCATACAAATATTGTAAGTCCCCACAGAAACATAGGCATATTCCCTTCTCAAGTCTGGATAAACTTCATTATATAATTTTCTCAGGAGTGTCTTGAAGTTTTGGGGTGGTATAAAAAGTTTATAGGGGGTGTAGGAGGAGGAGGTGACATATATCATGTTTCTATAGTTCCATAATCTAGCTGGTACAGACCGACTATATATCCTATTGAAAAATAGTAGCACAAGGGGACTTCTGGGATCTCTATCTAGTCAATGAGTTACGCACTTGACATTTATTGGTTTATTGGATGGCCAATGTCCTCTTCGGACATTTAAAAAAAATCATTTGGTACATTATATCATTCTCCATTAAACCCCCACTGAAGTCTTACTTATTTTTGTTTTTGGTCCAAAAGCATCCCAAAACACACCCGATTCCCTGTCCTTGGGTATTAAGGTATCTCCCTTTACCATTAGATATTTGGTTTCCCATAACATATGGTTGATAACTAGATATAAGTCTATAATTACTCTTCCATGTATTCTTCACTTATTTTTTATCAACAAGTCCACCACATCTTTTATCTAATGTGCACTATTTTCAAGAAACTTGTCAAATTACTCATTTTCTTCTAATTTTGGATGAACTAAAGGTTGAAATTAGATATATTGTCTCTTCTATGTCTAAGGTAGATGTTCTCTTATGTCAAACAATAGTATCACTTTATCTTTTCAATGTGGTGTGTTTTTTGTTCATGTATTCTTTTCCATAAAAGTTCCTATTTTAAATCATGAGAGTTAGTTCATGTTTTTACATAATTATAATACACAGTTTAATGTGTTATTGAACCAAAATAAAGGGGGAATCCCAATAGTATTCCATGGCTGAGATTTGTTCCCCTTTAAATTATTAATCGGAAGGAAATATGATCTTTGAAATTTAATAGATATTATTGAATAGTAAATATTGAATTGAAAACTTATTATATGAGATTAAATATGGTATTAATATATAAAAATAGTAAATCCCATTTTATATATTGGATTGGAATTAATAAAATGGAATGTGATGTTTTGTGATGAATTATGAAATGGAAAAATTTTATTATTCAGTAAACGAAGACTTATAAATGGAAACTGAAATGTTTTTTATAATGAAATTATAATTGGAAACAATGATATTTGAATGGAAAATGAAATAAATGTGATTTTTAATATATTTTGATATCCTATTATTAATCAAAGAATGATATTTTTTGAACTTTAATTTTATAATGAAATAGTGGATATGTTTTATTTATAGAAATGGTAAAACATGTTTTAATTTATATAAAAGTAAATAAAAATTCATTTAGGGTGTTCAAGAATATTTAATGGATAATGAAAATGTGGTGGTTTTTGATATTATATAGAAAATATTGATGATGTGGTCTATAGAACTTTTTATAGAAAATGTCTTATCAGTAAGTCCATGATATATTATATAGAAAACTCCCTATGATATGGTTCCATCTTCTTTATAAAAAATTACCTATGAGACGGTCCATGATACTTTATATTGAAAACTCTCCATGAAGAGGTTGATGAAAGATTATATAAAAGACTCCCTATATGGTGTTCCATAAAAATATATACTAAAACATCCTATGAGGTGTTCAGTGATAATACCGATAATTTCTTACAAGGTGGTCCATGATAATTGTCACTAATTGAAAACTCCATCATAAAAAGTGTTGAGTTACCAAATTAAAACATTTTTGTGTGTTTTATTGAGTTACTACATGAAAACACCTTTTAATTTAGTCTTTTGTTTCTAAAAAAACTCTTATAAGTGAGTCAGTGATACCATAATTATAATTTTCATTGTAATGTCTGCAGACACACCAACAAACTCGATGAATAATGTATAGTCGATCGGGGTCATAAACCTAAGTATCGATAGTGGTATAGATCGATCATGGGTTTCACCGTAGAGCCTTATCATTAGTGATTATTTACACATATTTTAATTAAAATATTAAATAGTGAAATTTCTTTAATTATATAAATTATTCCTGGATTTTATTAAAAAATAGTCACTTTAGGGATGTTTTTTGTGTTTCTCTACTGATTTGTACTCACACCCTACACAGATTGTCCTTGGATACCCCATAAAATAACTATTGATTACTTGTACAGGTCCATGGAAAGGGGTTATTATATAGTTTCTATTTTGTAATGATTGGTGTGGATCATGGAATATGAGACTGTTCTAGAGTCATGAAAATTTTGGATGAGTTATTATGTGATTCCTTGGACCCTCACTAGGGGATTTGGTACCTAAAAAACATCTTATACATACCCGATTCGATAAAAAATATAGTTTATGAGACATAAATATCCAATATTTCCACTAATTAAAGAAAACATTTCATCACATACATTCCCAAAAACTTTTATGTTTAAACATTTAGAAAAATTTTAAAAATCATAAACTAATAAATCTCATGTATTTATCAATATATATATATATATATATATTTTAATTATTTTTTTAAACTAATTAAGAAAATAAGTATTCCAAAATAATTCATTAACATCCCCCAAAAATATTTACACAAGTTATATTATTATATTAATCATGTGTATTACATTTTTCTGAGACCTGGGGGAATGGAAACATAAGAAGGGGTGAGCTAATATTCATTTTAATGAAAAAACTAAGGAAATCATGGATAAATATAGAATAAATATTATATTAGGAATAAGAAATCATCATAATTTCATGATCAAAAAACATATAGAATAATATATCCATGAATATCAATGAAAATAAATAGATTATATGAATAACGATAACTAGATTTATGGGGATGGAATTCATAATATCATATATATTTGTCTTAGCATCAAGGAATCATCCAAGATTCCATTCTTACCATCTAGTTTGTATCTAATAAATCATTATTATAATCAAGATTGTAGTTAAGACATCTTACTAAATTGGGAAGGTATGCATTAAATACCCAAAGAGTTTCTATCATTAGACCTACCATTTTGTCGACGAGAAATTTAATGTCGGCCCCAACCATAACTTTTTTAAGTCCAATTCATTCTTCGTATGAGTTAATTAGGAAATAATAAATAATAACTATTTCCAATAATCACCCACATTAGAATAAAAAATATATGGGATATCAATATATAATTCACTGGTCTTAGTAGTTAATAATCACTTCAATATTGATCACAAATATATGTAATATCAAAACATTCCCTAAAAGAAAAATGGAATCACATTATCACGAGACATATAAAAGAAGAGGTTGGATGGTGGAAAGATAACATTTCCTTATTTTAATAAAATAAACATAAGAAGATATTTACATAGATGAAGTATATCTTCAGAAAATTTTACATTAAATAGGATCCAATAAAAAGGTATTAAGAATTAAGTTGTTTCATTCTATGAGTTCAATCCCAAAAATTATATATATATATATTTTTTGGTAGATAAATCAAGTAACAAAGATCCCATGCATGTAAATCCTTTTGAATATAAAAAGAAATGTGGTGGTGAAATATTAAAAGAGTTTTTAGAAATCATTTTTAACAATAAGCTAAAATAAAAACTTAAATGAAACATTTAAAATAAAATATTTGAAAAATTGAAGTGAAATATTTTAAAACATTTAGATATAAAGATAATCTCCAGTAGTGGAACCATGAAAATTAAAAAAATTATTCTATATGAATTTTTGATCCAAAGATAAAACATTTGATTATGAAAGGGACCTTGTTAATAAATTGAAACTACCTTTGTTGAAACCCTACATTGTATAAATATTTGTACAACCTAATTTATATTAAAAATTAATTCCTCCAAGCTGGATTATATAATACCATGTAATAAATTTTCACGGTGGGAAAATGTAGGCATGGAAAAACAATTTTGATGATAAAACATTATGGCACAAAGAAAGTATATTTGAGTTATCAATATCCAGTATAGGAAAAATATTCTATTCTATAAGAAATATTTTATAAGGTTTTATGAGGAAGTAATTTAAATACATAGAAAATAATGAAAAAAGTACCACACAATATAAAAAATGGAAGAATTTACCAAACATTTTTGAAATAAGTTCAAGATAATTATCCTTAATCAATGAATGAAAACAAAGTTACCAAAATTCATTATTACTTGATAAGTAATGGAACTAAAAAAATATGAATTAGGAAATATTATTTGGTTTAAAATATCCTATTAAATAAAAAAGTTATTAATATAAAACCATGGTTAGTAAATACACCATACATGGATAACATGGTGAGATTAATGTATTATTTCTAAAAGAATCATAATTGAGACCATGAAAACCCTTAATTTGTTTCCCCACTTCATCGAATGTAGTTTAAGATCCTATATAACAACCATAAATTTATTAATACCGTATTTAATAACCGTATTAATATACATAAACATTAATAATACTGATTTGAAAATATTATTAACAAGTTTATTAGTTAGTTGTTATCTATTTTCAATATCGGGTGTAAGTAATCCTGATTATTTTGAACTAGTTTGGTAAAAATAGTGTTGGTATTCATTATTATTCCAATTTTAATAATTTTTCTACCATTAAAATCATTTTAATGGATTTTTCATGATAATTATAAAGGTATAATTTCATTCCATCATATTTTTTTGTTATAATCCATGAATATGATATCGAAGATGATCATGTTTCGGTGATTCTTAATGAACAAAATTTGTTTTCATAATCTATGATTTTAATAAAAATACCACTAAAAAATCAAAAAATAAATAAATTTTTATATATTTATACTATATTATAGCAATAATTAAATTCCCATTTTTTCCATGATATAAATTCATTTCATTGTTAAAGTGGGTTGTTAAACCTACCCCATTATTAATATTACCTTCTTAATGAAAGATTATATGGAGGTTGAATTGTAAAATCATTATAATAGAATAATAATGATATTATTTTATGTTTATTGTTGTGATATATAAATATTTTATAGAATTATAATGATAATTAATCGATACAAAAATATTACATAATGTGAATAAAAATATTTTCCTTTTAGTAAGCATATTTTAAATGATTTATTTAACGAGTTTCAATTTTTGTTAATATCATTATAAAATACCAAATTTTTTTCCCAAAAACCATAATGATATTATAAAAAAACATATTTATCCATTAAAATATTTCTTAGGAACAACTTTATAAGGTGTTCAATGAAATCGAAACACGTCCCCTTGTGGAGGTAGTCGTCTGCACACACACATGAATATTGTTTTTATTTTCCTTAAGGGGAAAAGGGAATGGTGGCTAATTATTATTACCTAAACATAATAAAATTAAATATATATATATATATAATACTTATATTATAATATAGGTATGATATATTTATAATTATACAGGTAATACCAAAATGAAATAAGTTAGTAAAAAATTGTTCACTCGCGTTGTGCAATGGATATTTTCATAGAGTAACCCCTAAAATTGAGGGATTATGATAAAATATTGTGGCCAAGATCTAATGTAATAAATATAGGATTAAATGTGAATAAAATTGGGTCTATTTTTAGGATTAAACAAAATTTTAGGGGTTTTACTGATGTAATGGTGTGTGACCTCTATTATAAGTAAAATGGGATGGAACATTTGTAAATACATATACATTTTTAATAAAGTGAACTCAGTCTAAATGAAAATCACTAAAAATAGGAAATAATGGATTTTGAAATATATGAGCTCTAAAAATACTCAAACATTAAATTTCAAACATTTTTTAAGCATTATTTCAACCATTACCTATATATTTTCCATATTTACCATTTTACATTTATCACGATAAGTAGTTTTTAACTTATAAAATCAATCATTAAGCCTAAAAAATAATGAACCTTATTAAATAATTTGGGACAAATTATTTCGATTTTTTAATTCATTTAAAAAAATTAAATTTCTAAATGCATCATAAGTTAATTTAAAATAGTAAATGTATAATTCATTAAAAACGTTCTAGTGAAACATGTGACTGAATTTTTAAATAAAAAATTTAGGTTTATAAAAAAAAATTATATTTTAATATGTATTATGTTACATAAAAAAC
This sequence comes from Viscum album, assembly GCA_963277665.1. Lineage (NCBI taxonomy): Eukaryota > Viridiplantae > Streptophyta > Magnoliopsida > Santalales > Viscaceae > Viscum > Viscum album. The sequence goes on along the minus strand of OY728121.1, from coordinate 1,143,562,600 downwards.
ATATATATTTTGAATATAAATTTTTGTGAGTTTTATTTTATTCATGCATCCTAGAAATGAGATAAATCTCACAGTTTTAACAAACATGATATTTACACTATTAACTTTTAAATTAATCGTTAAGGGAATGCATAGAATTTTTTTAAGATAATATTGACATGATTAATGTAAAAATAATTTTTACTTTTTAAAATTTAAATTATAAAATTTTAGATTTTAAATTTTAAATGAAAACATACAAATATAATTAAATCTATTTTTATAAGAAAATAACCATATAAAATTATTAATTATTCCTATTCTTATTTCCTATCAATAAATAATCAAATTACTCTTAATATTCTACTATTATATGATATATATTTTATACATTATATGTTTATTTTCGTAAAATAAGAAGCATAAAATAAAAATTTATAAGGCCTAAATTTTGAAACATAAATCTATATTTTTAGTTATTTATAAATACTAATTTAATTTATGAATTTATTTTAATTTATAATGAACATTATTTTTATTTTTACATATGTTTCCCAATTCAATGAGATCTTGTTTTAACCACAATATTTATAAACACATTTTAATATATTTTTATTTTTTCCATTGTTCATTATTGTTTGGTATTCTATGTGAAGCAAGAACTAGAGAATAAAATATCTTAAAGGAAAAAAATATATAAATTAAATTCTTGAGGACTTACATTCTATATCCCAAAAAATATATTTCATCCTCTCAAAATAAATTTCCACTTAATAATGAAATTATATGATGGTCAATAAGATAATGTATAACTCAAGATAAATTTTAAAATGTGATTTCTTATATAATTTTTCATGTACAACTAAGAAAAAAATATTTCACTTTATTATGTTCACTGATTGATTTATATTTCCTCTAAAAATTTTATTACATTCCCTCATTTTCCACACATGAAAAATGTTCATGTTCCTTTGAGGAATTATTCTTTCTTATTCTAACAACATTTTGGACATGATGGAAATTGAATCTTCTTTTCTTCATCAACTTCATTAGATATACATCCATGGGATTATATCTTTATCTTTAATTGTTTATTATAAACTCATATATGTTCATATTGTTAATTATAATTCATAATAGGTGGTTTTACATATTCACAATATTTCTCACTCTATCTCTAATCTCACTAGGATTCTCAATAGGAAAATATCTACATTGTCCATAGAATCTATTATTATCTTGGTTCCTTCTGGATTCAGCCGTTACTAAAACAAAGGTTATTTAATCATGGGTGATGAAAAATTGACACCATAAGTGAAATATTGTATGTTAATTATCTAAAATTAATCCTAAAAAAGCACTATTCTTTGAAATCATCACATTACATTTGTGTTCAACCTAAATCAATATAGATTTTACATATACAATTATTGGTTCATCCTAGGATACTTGGTGTTGTCTTATTACATAATTATTAACTGAATATATTAAATTAATTAATAAATAAATCTTTCATAATGTATTATAAATATAATTTTATGAATAAAATAATATATCACAACACTTTCAAAATAGTTGTGTTGTTAGGTCTCTTTTTCATGCACCAGATGACGATCAAATATCTAATCCTCCTTTTTCCAGGATATTACCAATATGTAAGTCTATTATAGATCCCAAATCCACTTATATTATCTAGAAATGGATTTAATTTATAACAGGACAACACATTCCAAATTTACCAAAACATTCAGTTATTATCCTATACCTTGAATTATCCCTTAGACTTGTTCTTAGAGTTTTTCCTAAATTTCTCTTATCTTAATCCCTAAAATTTTAAATATTACTTTAACTAAAAAATAGTTATTTATACCTTTTAAATTATGGTAGACCATAAATTTCAATCCTTAATGTCATTTATGTCCTAAACTAGTCCCCAAAGTTATCTAAACCCTTCCTAGATACCAATTGTGTTTCCTTGGACTGACACACCCTAGTCTGGTACCTAGAAATCATACTATACATAATGTATTTGATAAAAATTCTAGATTCCTAGATATATCTATCATATGAGACAATGAGTAAAAAATAAATAATGTAATTTTTCAATATTTGGGATCTCAATACATAATCAACCAAACGTAACAATCAATAATCATCCACATATAGCTAGAAAATATACGGAATGTCAAAACATTACCTAGTAGATAAATGGAATTAGATTATCATAATACATATATAATAATAAGTTTTATGGATACAAAATATAATATAAATAGTGTAAAATGAACTTATAAGGATATTGGGATAGATGAAAATATAATCACAAAATAATACTTCAAATGGTACAACATAAAAAGGGATTAATAATTGAATTGCTTGATTCTACAATTTTAATCCCCAAAATCATAAATATATATATTTATTAGTCGATAAATAATGTAGCATAATTCTCACAGGTTTAAATTTTTTTAATAAGAAAAATAAAATAGTGGTGAAAACATAAAATATATTTTAGAAAAAAGTATCAAAATTGACTTAAAATACAAACATACATGTCACTTTAAAAAGTAACTTTTGAAAAGTTGAACTAAAAGATAATAAAAACATTTTCTTCTAAACATAAACTGAAATAGTGGATCCTTGATAATGATATAATGTTTTAAATAATAATTCTCGATCGAAGGATAAAACATTTAATTATGAAAGGAACCTTTTTAATACACTGATATAACCAGTGTTGAAAACTCGCACTATAAAAAGAGTAAAAAAATTTCATTATATAAAATACTAATTTCCCAAAAGGGGATTATAAAATAACATATAATAAAATATTATGTTGTTAGTACCTAATAATGAAACAAAAATGTTCAATATAAAACTTTATAACTCAACAAAAGGAGATTTATGTTACCGATATCCCTTATGGGAAACATAATATATAAGGTAAGAAGTATTCAATAAGGATTTATGTGGTAGTAATGTAAATCCATAGAAATAATTAAATAATACCAAATAATAAAATCAAGAATATAATTCACCCAACTTATATGAAATAATTTGGAGATAATGATCATAACTCATTGAATGAATGTTGTGTTTCCAAAAATCCTTACTAATGGGGTAATAATTGAATCAATAACATTTGGAGAAGGGAATATTAGTATTATTAGTATATTATATGAAATAACAAAAAACATGAATAAAATAAATCCATTGGAAATAAATACACCATATGAGGAAAACATGGTGCACAAAATGTAACATATCTCAAGGTATCGTAATTGAGACTAGGAGACCCCATACATTGTTTACTCGCTTCATTGAATGCAATTTCTTCTCCTGTATAAATAAATATATTAATCAAAAAAAATTTATTATTCAAATATATAACCATTTATAAAAATTAATTATAATTATTCTCTACATATATATAAGTTAGTTATTATCTATTGTCAATATCTGGCATAAGTTATATTCAATGTTTTGAACTAGTTTCACAAAAACAGTGTTGGTATAAATTCCTGTTACAAATTTCATTATCAAAAGAACATTTACATTACTAGAATAAATATTATGTGTTTTTTGTAATGATATAATTTCCTTCCATTTTATTTTTTTGTTATAATTTATTAATATGAAATCATTAATTATCATGTTTAAGTGATTCTAAATGAATGGAAGGTGTTTTCCTAATTAGTGAGCTTAATAATAATTTTACCATTGTAAAACCCAATAAATAATTGTTGAATTATATATTTTATATTACAATAGTAATTTACATACCATTTAAATACATGATATAAATTTATATCATTTTTAGAGTGGTTAGTTAAACCAACCCAAACGTGAACATTCCATGATAAATAGATGATGATTGTGTGTTGGTTCAGTGGTAAAATAATTATAAAAAAAACATAATGATACTAATTACTATTTATTAGTGAGATATATCCTAATTTTATGGATTTATAATGAGAATTAATGTCATGACCTGACCCACCATTTTCCAAGTAGCGACTTCCTGAAGCCTACCTCTAATAGGTAAGGGGCTAGCGACCAGCACCGAGTGGGAATATCACACACATAATTGGCCTTAGACAATGGTACATATATTTAGACACCCAATTCTATCTCAATGGAATAATTTAGAGATAATAATTATAGAATGAAAAAATGAATGCATACATTTATCCCACAATCATAGTCCAAAAAAAGTGCTAAAAGCGTAAATAGTTAAAAAAAAATCCCACCAAAAATGAAAAAATATTATAACATGCTCTGAAGGAGGGGACATTTTTCAATTGTAACCACCAGAACACACCTCATTCAAGAACTATTATATACCTCAATTTTCCTAACTCTATATTTTATTCTCCTGGGACATGGTCGAAAGGCATGTCATCTTTACAAGACATGACATGTGTGGGCAAAGCGCATACAGGGCGAGTAAAAAAATACCAAGTAGGATCCCCGAAATGAAAATATAAAAGGTAAAAACAAAAAGGAAACAATCCACATGACCATATATAGAGGGAAAATAATAGATATATAATTATAAATTTCATCTCGGCCACACCTCACCTATACATGACCTGTCAGGTAAATCCACATGATGTGTCAACCAAGATATGTGAAAACATCACATGAACTCCCAGAATCACCAAGATATACTCACTCAGACTTGAAGACTCATGAGTTCACAAAGTCACATCCATCCAGTTCATTATACTCAAGGCTCAATGTTAACACTCCTCTTGGGAAACTCACTCCATGATCCCTACCACCCCAAATTACACATTGGAGAGGTAACCCTCTTCATATCTCCCACTACCATATCTGATAGAACAAGTCCCAGAGATCTCTATAATTAGAAGAAACCTTTCCATGCATGATGGAACTCATCCCATAGAACACACTCCATCAATTATTGTTATGTCGATGGCGTATCCACACCATCCTAGGTGCAGTACACCTAATAGATCATGCTCGTTGGGTCTCACCATAAAAAAAGTCATATTGCTGCTAAAAGACTATCAATAATCATATATGGGATCACACCTATCCCAAATGGGGGAATACTAACACCCTAATGTAAACACTAAAGATCTCATCTCCTCAGATTGGGGATGACAACCAGAATTTTTGGGGGATGGCATGAACCTGATCTGGAACACCAAATATCATATCACTCGAATAAGAAATTTCACCTAGGACCACTATGTATAATACTAACCCTATAGAGTCTAATGTAATGAAACAATGATAGAGGATCATGCCTAAAACCATTAAATGATACAAAATATCCAAATCGTTATCTAACCTCTAGGTAGGGGACCATATATTAGATGATACCACAAACCCTACTAAAAGTAACAGCTAAGTAGGGGATCATATACCCAATTAAACCAAAAACCCTACTATAATATCCTTCTATATAGGGGCTCATTTCTCTAATTTATGGTCACGAAGATACCACATACCCCATCTAGTGAAGTTGATATAATAGCATATCATTCTCTGGGTTCCCTAAGGGATAAAAAACTCCATCTGAGCTCATCATATTAAGGGGATCAGGATCTGGTGTTGAGATCATAATGCCACACCATAAAATCACAAGGATAGACAAGGAAAACCACTCAACATATACTTATCTATAAATCATTATAAATCATCATGTTAACCTCACCTCACCTCACATTTATCATGCCAAAACTGTCACCATCATCACATCCATGTGAAAATCATCTTAGCATTGACTAGTAACGGGCTACCATTCAATTAATGAAGACTAAGATGCATGAGGGGGAAATATCTAATAGGAGTAAACAAAATATTACCTTAGTACATGGTGAGTCCCATGATAATTGGTCCCATGCCATATCCTCTCTTGATACATGGTGTCTAAGAGTATACATTGAGTGTACTCATGTCACACATCATGTGCCTCCATCATATCTCCCAGACATGTCCCCACACATACATGGTAAGGTGACCATGTTTTCACAAATGGCGTGTACCCTTGCCACATGTTGTGACATGCATACCTATTTCCTTGGTTGTGTCCTCTACCCATGACCATTTCTAACACCCCATGCCCATTTACATGGATATGTATATCCACATGACCATGTACCCAGAAACTCCATGTCTATTCCTTTTCCTTGGGCACACAACTTGGGTTTGTTACACAGTTTTTACACCAATTACACAACTTTTAGTCCCCAAAATTCAACTTCCTTGAATGGGAAGAACACAAATCGTGTGATCCTACACTATACACCATGTGATCAGGAATTATGAATCGTAATTCACTGCAAGGAGCCCAAAACTACCTAGTTTCCACTGAAACCCATTTATCTACACCTATGGGGGTCAATTCTAGTCATAATATGGATCTAAAACCTTAAAATTGTGAATAAAATGGTTTCAGGAAATAATTACTTTATGTTCACCAACCTCGTGGTGAAACCCTAAATTTTGGGGTCAAAATAGTTGCTCAAAAGCCACTGCATCTCAATCTGATGATGATCAGCATCATGAATGAGGATTGGCGTAACCTCCTCTCACTAGTTCATCATTGGGCCATCCATCATGAAATCAAGTAAGTTACACTACTCTGATGCATGTGACAACCCAAAAGGAGTGATGGGTTATTAATTTAATTTTATTTAATTAATAAATATCTGTTTAACACCCCAATATCTCCCCCTCTACCGATCACCCATCACAGACAAAATGTATTTCACGCCTAGGGTAAACACCATGTACAGAATCAATGGCAGTCTCATATTTTAATTCCTATAATCTACTCATGAGTTATTCCACTCTTACTAAAAAAATTGTATGCACATGATAAAATATATTTAGTATTTTTAATATCACCGCATAGAGGCACTTTGGTCCCCAAATTCGCACCTCGAATAATAACCTGAGTTACAAGATATTTCTAAAAATATTCAAATTCCAACATGAAAAAACATGAACAATTACACCCTCCCCTATTTATGTTTTTTACCTAATAAGTGAAATCCTACACACAATGTGGAAACTAATATCTCAACTAGAAATCCCATTAAATCAACCCCATAATAGAGTTATTGTGTTTTATAAAAGCCTACATACAATGAAACCAAAAAATCTAGAACTTTCCGAAAATCAAACACAAACTTGGTCAAGATCGTGAAAATAAGCATGAATGTGTATCCTCATTAGCAACTGAAGAAAAAAATAAGTACTCAGAACAACTGTGATCATAAATAATAGATGTACACCACCATGATATCTCGACATAGATACAAATACAACATGACAGTATTCATCCACCTCTAGAAGAACGTCACCCTAAACACCAATCACTAGAGCCCACAATAGGCCCAAAAATTTTACCTCCCACTAGCTCCAAATAGTATGTATGTGACATATAGGGCCTCTCGAGCATGGCATAGAATGGTGATACCTCGATGGTGGAGAAACCACAGCACCAAAAAAACATGAAAACTAGAATCATGTTCTCAAAAATATAAATTTTTTGACTCAACTTGGAATATCCAACCCTTTCTTGGGTGTACTAATAAGGTAAAGAAACCACCTCAACACATCATATAATAGCGTAACTGGTTTCAAAATCAAACTTATGATGGTTTACTTTCTACCCACCCTCAAAAAACCCAACATGAATTTGTCTAGATGATATTCAATCACATGATACCTCAAATACATAATCTCTAAGTTGTGCCTCCCTACCTCTATGTAAAAGAATAGAGGTAACCATCATTAACTAGAGATATGTCTCATCATCATCATGTGTCTCCCAATTAACTCTAACACTGAGAACTCTGGTGTACCAATTAAGAACACAAGTCTTCCCAAGTGTACAAATTTAGTATTGCCTGGAACTCTATTTGCAAACCTATGACTACACCAAAGCTCTCGAAGTATTGTGGGAGTCAACTGATATGCTGACATAAACATCGAGGAAGTCTCTAGGTTCCATTAAAATAATAAAGGAAATATCAGTGGGGAGGAAAAACCAGCACATCCTCAAGTATACATCCTCAACTCCAACAATATAGTAAAAAAAACAAAGGCTCATATCACCACAAGCCACCTTATAAAATTCAGTTGTGTCCTCTAACAAATGGGCTTTTCCTGATCGGCATGGAATCACTTCTCATCAAAGGAAGAAAACTATACTAAAAAATCTAAAAAAACTACCACACCCACCATTGTATTCTATTTGAGCATGTATGGTAGGGAAACAATCTATAATAAGTAAGATAATTTTAGGGTCTCTCGACCACTATGAAAATATTCTATGTGAGTCACTATCCTCCTAGATTTAGGTCACCCTGATGAAAAATGTTATAATTCACTGATCATCTCTATAGAAAAATCCTGTATAAGGTTCAAGCACAACGGTTCAACTAGTATTTCCATGGCCTACTCCAACAATACAACACACAACCCCTCCCTAAACACATAAGTCAATGAACTCAGCTTCCACACCACGAAACTATCCTCTTTGGGTTGCACTAACTTTTCCACATAGTTTTTTATTTCATCACAATAATCTGGGAAATGTCCCACTTCTTTTTGAGTTTGAATTTATGAAAAACATTATCATTAAAGATCTCTATCGATGTCTCGTATCACATTTTATAAAACGTTATAATTAAATGGGAATAATTGAGTACCTCATAATAGTGTCTAATAATACTAATGAAAAAGTAAAAAATTACATATAGAATACTTTTGATCATCCTCAAAACCTATGTCTCATAGGCCTATGTGTCCTGAACCTATCCTCACCAGTATCCACCTGCTCCCTGACCCTAGCATAGAACACTTTTGGTGGTATTGGAAACATATAAAACTAACTGTCACTCCCCGAACTCCTTCACCTTGACTTCCATCAAGTGACACTAAATTAACTTATGGTTGTCTATTATAGGGTGGTCCATAAACTATATCTCTATTAGTTACATGGTGTTTGGGGAAATCTCAAGAAATATTTCCCCATCCTTTATAAGGGAAAAACCACCTCTCCTTGGGTTGAGTGGATCTAGATTGAGAGCATTGAATCATAGACCCGACATCCTGGGATTTCTTCATAACATGTCTCGCACACCCAGATCTATGATCCTATTGTATTCTTCCCAATGTAGAGGTCTCATATCATTTTTTTACAAAATTGTCTATTAATTTCTATCACACAACCAGAGTACAATAAAGTACTAAAAATATAAAAATACTCAAATAAAAGACCATCAAAAAATGTAAAAGAGTCCAACCTACTCAAAAGGAGGGGATATTTATTTAATTAATCTATTGGAACACACCTTATATGAGATCTAGTATAAAACTTGGTATATCTAGCCCAATATCCTCCACCTACTCTAGGTACCACAAGGAATACATCAAAAGGCATGTCATCTACCTAATAGAGGACATGTGCAGAAAGATCCCATGTATGTTTGAGTTTAAAAATGCCCATTAGGTTCCCCAAAAAACGAATATGAAAGGAAAAAAATAAAAGGAAACATTATGATAGACTAGTCCAAGGATAACCCAACTAAGAGAGAATAAGAAACAACATCTCAACCACTCTATATCTATACTTTACTAGTCATATCAATCCATATGGTGTGTCGACCAATATATGTGATAATTCTTCAAGGACTCAAAAAATCAACTTGTTATGCTCCACTCATACTTGAAGTATCATGAGATCTCATCCTTATAGACAAACTCAAGATTCTACTCAATCATCAAAGGTATTGATCATCCAATGAAACCTAATCCACGAGCCTTGTGATCCCAGGTTATACATCCATGATGTAACACTCATTGAGTATCGATATGCCATCTCATATGGAACTTGTTCAAGAGAAATCTATCTTCAATAACAACTCTTCCATCCCTTATGGACATCATCCCAAAGAACGTTCACCATCGGGTATCCATAATATGATTTAATATCCCTTCCATAAAATTGTTGTAGTCAAAATATATCCTGCTCATCAGGTATCACCATGAAGAAAGTCACATTTTCGGTCAACAGATCTCAACCCTAAGATATTGTATCACACCCATCCTAGATGTGGAACACCAAAAACCCTACTGGAAATATTGAAGATCTCATATCATTATGTAGGGGATCACACCGTATATTCACCCTCAATTTTAATACATTTATATTACATAGATTTTTTGGAAAAAATAAAAAAGTAAACAATTAAACACCTAAAGACCATACTAGACTAGTGCCTTTGGAAACATGGAAACACAAACTATTTTACATAAATGATATATATCATCTCCTAATAGGTTCTTCTAGAATAGTTCCCTTCTTAGACACATCAAACGTAATAAATATCATAATTACCTAGGGTAATGAAACTTAATTTTTTTGATCTTAGATGCTTAGTAATGGGAAAAAATGGAGATAGGTAAGCATAATAATGAGAATAGGGGTGTGAGAACATTATCATGAAAATAGATGATCATACCATGTATATTAAAGATCATAAACATGAATCATGGAATAAATCTTGGTAGTTCGTATGACATGAATCATAAGGAAAGAAAGAATATAATCTATGAAATCAAGACATACGAATAAAACATGGAATTTTGGTAGACATTAAGTATTCTTCACCATTAATCCAAAAAACAATGTTTCTAAAAAAATATCCCAAAAAATATCTCTAATATAATTTAGACATTCAAAAGTAAAAAATGAATTTTATTTAATCAAATTAAATTTATAAATGTGCTTAAAACTAATTTTATTATATTTCAAAAAAGGATGTTAAAAGCAGTTCATTTGAGAACATAAATTTTTAAACATATGAAGACTTTACAAAAAATATATATCATTAATTATAAATATGTTTTATTTATATAAAACCATAATAAAAAATATTTTAATTGTTTTCATTACAATTAATATTATTATGTTTAATAGAAGGAATAAAATTTTCTTATTTAAATAATTATAATAAAAAAATGATGCCTCATTGAAACTCATGGGTTTGTGTCCTGTATGCTACGTCAGTGTTTCATGTAGTGAAAGAAAAGTCATTCTCATGTTAAATGAATGTTTTAATTAATTATTTAATATAAAATCTATTTTTATTATTGTGTGGAATGAAAAATATCAAAATATTGAATTAATTCTACAAAAATATTTCACAAAATCTAGGGATGTTCTATTCTACCCACCACCCCACCCCCATAAAATGAATTTTCCCTCAAAATTCATCTGGGTTACCTAATGTTTAATACTTGAATGTTCAATTCATTGAAACCAACATCGTAAAAATTAATACTAAAACATCCATTAAAATGGAAGTTTAGAACCAAAACAGTTACCCAGAGTGACATATAACTAGGTTATCCTCATAGGATAACATAGGTTGGGAGTGAAGATTGGACATGATGGGAAAACATATCTATTTATAGGGAGTGATAGAGGTCATAAACCACAAATAAGTTAATGATCAAAAAAATATTTAGGCCCCCAATGTTATAAATCTTTGATGATTCATAAGGCCATCAGTTCAAAAAAAATTAAGGTATTAGGAAAATATTTTTATATCATTATCCAATCATTGATTAATTATTTTAGTAAACATGAAAATAAAGAAATATAATGACATGAAATATTTATATAAACAAAATTTCATTATTTTTTTTGTTTTAATGATTTCGAATTCATCCAATACTTAAAAAAACTGATATCAAGAAATTAAATTTGATTCTTGAGGAACTAAAGTACAGTTTAAGAAGATGTTACGGTCCATTAAATAATTAAAATTATAACTTTTTATCTATAACTATTTGTAATAATCAATATTTTTAATTAATTAATCTCTATAAAAAAAATTAACACTATTATTTCATCAAAAATAATAATTAATAAACAATAATTATATATTAAATAGGACATAGTATACGCCAGTGGTAGGCTGAAACCCTTATTATCCTTCGGTCATGGGTTCAAGCCCTGTGGCCTTGCTGGGATTTATTGGTTCTTACCCAACATTAATGATGTACTTTTCTAAAACCTCACTAATATAATATCCAAAATAAATATTATGGACATCATTTCAATGAGTTTAATCACTAAATTTTCTTTTTTAACTCAGGGTTTCAATGAAATCTCAAAACATAAATAATTTCTCCAATGTTGAAATTAAACTTTCCATGAATATTTAAAAATATAACCCTTTTGATAGTCAAAAATATAAAAAATTAGAAATAAAGTCACAAAATAAAATTAACATTGAAACCCCATATATCAAAAAATATTCCTATGTTGTCACATTCCAAACATGGGAATACCATAATCATAAATTACATGGAAACATGGTAACATACTGATCTACCGTTAATATATATAGAAAGCATGCAATCTTCTTTATTACATAGATTACTAGATATATCCCACTAATATAAGAAGTTATAAACTTCATTCATGATATCATGAATTACTTGTCCTCAATTCCTTAAATATTTCCAAGGTAATTAGTACCATATAATTTTCATATTCATATCCAACTTATCTTTATTCAAAAAACAATATCTTAACATAAGGAATTTATTAAGGGTTATCGTTCCCTTAGTCATGTGTTTTACATGGACATCACCTTTACATTAAATACCTTTTCTATTCCATAAGATCCATTCAATGTATACTTTCAAATCATTATAAAAAAAATAAACTAGAAAATCCTTATATATTTCACCTTTCATAATTATTGAAACCAAATACATAAAAACATTAGTTATTCCACTTTATTTATAATCCCTAATAAGGTTACCTCATTCTTTTAATTAATTCCTATTTATTTTAACATTTCATTTCTAGTCACATCAACATTAACAATATAATCATTACTTACACCACCTTCTAGATTATCTTTAGGAAATTTCCTCTTGGGACATTGAGTTGAATAATGACCATTTAATCCACACCTATAAAGGAAATATAATCATATTTACTACATTGTATCCATAAACCAAACTCCAAAAAAAATCATTATTTATATTCCTTGGGGTTTTCGAGATTTGGTTAAGGTACACGTTATTAATCATGTTTTGTGAAAACTGATTAGTCATTATCACAATATCTTTCACTACAACGATCATCCCACATAACTTCTCATTAGCAAATCTTCCATCATGTTCAATGATAATCTAGTTTATTCCCATTTCCCACCATTTACTAAAACCCGAAGAATAGTGTGATAATTACATATCAAAGCATAATACCACATAGTCATGAAAATAATCACTTATTGGATACCTAAATCATGAAACCTTCCTTAATATATGACACTATATGTTCATTCTTGGTTATTCATGGAAAAATTATATTCACATTCTTCATGATGGTTAATGAAGAGTTTTTTTATTTCACAAATAATATCCTTCAAGAGTGTCAGACCATGTGTGTAGAAGGGCCCATTGTCGTGTACCAGATTACCCAAAGTTAGGCCCATAACATAATGGCTGAGTTGTTACACCAAGGTTTATCTATTCCAGAGGCACATCCACTTGTAATATCATGAAAGGGATGTATTTCTAGGAATCCACTCACACTATCCATTACCAAAATTATAGGACATATTTTGAAACATTAACTTATCCTTATAAGAATATTTAGAGACAACAATAAACATATCCATTGAAATATTCATAGGGATATCACTAAAGATTTATCATCCTAGTTTCCATGGGATAACTAAACCATTACCCTAGTACCAAATATAGAGACCCTAATTTTTCTACATTAACATTACATAACTATTGTGGAATACTTTAAAAATTAAACAAATATACACCCAAATTCCATATTATTATACTACCTTTGGAAATAAGGAAACATAAACACTGATATATAAATGGGCTACATAATCTCACACCAGGTTCTTCTTGACTAGAACCCTTCATAGAAACATAAAACAAAAGACAAATCTTTATAACATAGGGGAAGAAAGAATAAAAATCAGTGATCTCAAATGATCAGTATGGTTAAATAAGGGAGATATGTAAGAACAATCATGAAAAAAGGGTATGAGAACACGATTATAAAAATAAAAACTCATACACTGAATATCAATGATCATAAACATGAATCATGAAATAAATATTGGTAGTTCATAAGACATGGATCATAATGAAATGAATAACTTAAGTCGTGAATGCATGAAATATGAATAAAGCATGGAATTTTGGTATACACATAAACATATATAATGATTTCAGTAGAATTCAAGAAATTTTTGATAACGACATATTTGTGGGAAAAGTCCTTTATTGAACTAGGTTCTCACAAAATTATAGTCTTATATTACTGAACTGAGTTCACTACCCATTCCAACCCGGTATTACTAAACCAAGTTCACTCCTCATTTCAACCCTTTATTACTGAACCAAGTCCACTCTTCATCCAAGCCTTGTAATATTGAACTGTGTTCATTTCTCATTATAGCCATGTATGTCTCATGATATATAATTTTCTTCCCATTGTATTATTAGGAGATATAGGTCCCAAAAATAACATAATGAAATAATACATACATGTTCCTCAAATTCACAAGAAATCGTATCATAACCAATTAAATGAAATGTGTTTCTTGAACATGTAATCATATCCTTACAAGTAGAAAAATAAAATTTTCATAATCATTTCACTAAATCATAACCCTTGAAATGAATAAATTTTTATAATAATATGACCTATGGAAGAGAAATTGGCTTCATAAAAAAATAATCATATCATAACCTATGAAAAAGAAACATGTTTTATAATCATTTCATTAAAATAATAACCCGTGAATAGAGGTGTGATTCAAAATATTATATCATGTGGAAGAGAAACGAGTCTCACAAGCATCATTCCATCAAAAAATAAACCATTAAATAAATAATATGAAGTTATCCATTATATAATATCATATAAGGGAACAAGTAACATCAACAGATGTAATCTTAAATGAAAAATAACTTGGAAATTTATTTTGAAAAAGTTTCTTGAGGAAAATATATTTTCTTATTTGAAAATGGATATTTAAAACATAAAAACATTTTCAAAACCATTTTATTTAATATAAACATGAATTATTATAAATAAATCTTGTAAAGCCTTTTGGAATCCTTTTTCTTTGAAAACATATAAAGAAAGCTTGAAAATGTTTTGAAAACCATTTTCCTTGAAAACATGTAAAAAGAGCTTGAAAACGTTTTGAAAATCATATTTTTTTCAATATTAATTTTAAAAAAAAATACCTTAAAAATTAAAATTTTAAACCAGAAAGGAAATATTCTCAGAAATGAAGGTGGGTAAATCTATATATGTCGTACAAGGTTAAGATAACATTCCTTTTGCACTGTAAAACTGTTGTAAAATTATATTGTTCCAAAAGAGACAAAAATATTCATTTGAAGACCTTGGGAAAAAGTAAAAAAGGGTAAAATTCTATTTTATACAATATATTAAAATAGTGGAATATTCTTGTAAACGCAATTTATAAAATAGGGTTTTGATGGAACAAATATTTTTGACAGAAGAGAGGTGTAAATTAAGACATTCTTAAATACACTTTATCAACTATATTATGTACCAAATAGCATAAAAATTGTACTCATATATAAACATATCATGAATAACTAGAGAATAATAAAATTCATTTGTTTTTTGAGATATGAATAATAATATTTCATCAAAGGAATTAATATAATCCTAATCATAAACAGTCTTGTAAAGATATGAGATTGTTTCTATAATCTCTTGGCACATGGTAAATTAGAACCATATTACTCATTTAAGAGAATTAAATTGAATGACTCTAAAAATATAATTAAAATAATTAAATTAATTATATAAAATTTAAAATTTATTATATAAAACTCATGGAAAAATAATGGTATATAACATGACATGTGTCTCAAAGAGGGTAGAATGAGTCAGAACTACCATACAGATTTGGTATCTTTTGAAACACAAACCCCTGGAAAAGAATATCATATAATGGATATTTAATTACCCATATATTTAAGCCTAATAATCATATAGTTAATTCATGGTCATTATATGAACCATTAAAAAGTAAAGTGTTTTGAACATCACCTGTATCCCATAGAAATAAAAAAGTGAGATGAAATACCCTTACCGTGTGTATTGACTCTCTTCCTATTCGTACAAAACACCTATATAATTAATATAAAATTTATTATAAATATTTTAAAGAAACATATTCTTATTTATAATACCATATATTGATTTATCATGAAATTATATTACCTTCTTGTTAACAATCCCCTGTTAAGGTTCAACTCCAGGTAATATTCGATTTATTCTATGCATGTGTCTTAATTTGTATTAACTTTGGTCCCTATACTTATATAATGATTTCTATAATATACACCATTATATAAATATATTGTGTATTTATTATATATTTATTATAATAATAAATATAATATAAAATTACGAAATATAATACACTGTTCATGGAGACGGTAAGCCGTACGTACACATTAACCTTGTTTCTATTTTTATTATCATATTAATTGAATTAATAAAATGAAATGTGTGTGTGTGTATTATAATTACAATATAATTATTATTTTATACATATCATATAATTTCCCAAAATCCATCTCTCATGCATTCCATATAGTCTGTGAACGAATAAAATTGATTTGAGGGGGCGGTAGTCGACACTTCCTCAAATGAAATTTTCATATTTACACCAAGTGGATGGTATAAGGATATTTGTTTTAGAAATATTAAAAAAATATTATAGATAGAATAAATATAATACATAACACATATAAATATATTTTCCATTGTAATTTTCAGTAGGAGGGGAGGTAAAGGAAAAATGATCAGTTATCGTTTCATGAGGTGGTAGTTTTTCATACATGTAAACAATATGTTCATTACCCATTAGATGAAGGTGTGTGTAAGTGTAGGTAGAAAAAATAGAATAAAAACATCCTATTATATTTAGTATAATATTTTTTATACATGTATGGAATAAATAATGTGGAGAAGGTGGATAAAGAAAATAAGGGAAAGGATTTTGAGAGAAGGCATTACCTCTTAATCAGGTAACTTATTTTGGTTTGTGAAATAAGGATTCCTTGGATTTCTTTCTACCAAAAGGGAGGATTCAAGGAATAATGGGGGTATTTTTCATAATTTATTGGGTATATATGGGATAAATCTAAGTGTTTTTAGTGGTGTAAGGAAGTGGGAGGATAGAAGGACTTTTTATAGTGGTGGAGTGACACTCTTGTAAATATTTGAAGAGGGTATTCCACCCACATTTTACCTGTTGAAAGAGGATCCAATATTGTAAAAAAGTAGATAAAAGGGATTATGAGGTATATATATGTAAATAAAATGGTTCATGTACATGTTTTAATGTCATTTTGGGCCATAAATTTAAGTTCTAGTACTTTGTTTACCAAATGTTTCTCTTAATCATTTTAATTAATTTTGATAACCAATACTAATATTTTTGGTGAAAAACTAAGTTGGAGTTATTATAAATTATAAATTATTCTAATTAAAAATATTTATATATTTTTTTAAAATTCTTATCACATAATTGGAATAAATTAATTTAAAATTAATCTCATTGGTGAGATGACATTGTAGGTTTTAAAACTAAAATTGTTCAAATGTTTACTAAGTTTTTATACCCAATTTCAAAGTGAAAATGATTCCAATGACATAAATTATATTTACTGAAAAAATATTATATCATTAAAATTTTAAACAAAATTATCATAGAATTTAACCATATAAATAAATTATATGAAAAACCTTTTTTGAATTAAGATCTTGTATTTTTCTCTATTCATCCAAAAATGAAGTTTCTCAGAAAAATCCAAACAATTCACCCTAATATAATTCCCAAATTATAAATTAAAAAATTAATTTTATTTTATAAAATTCAATTGATAAATTTGTATAAAAATAAAATTATTATTTTAAATTTATGTACATTAAAAGTAGTTTATTTCAGAAAATAGTATTTTTAAACATATAACAATTTTACCAAAATTTATATATTTCTTCATCAATATGATTTATTTCTATAAAAATTATATTTTTATTTGAAATGTATTTATTACTATTCAAATATCTACTTTTAATATCTAGGTTATGATTATCTCATTTAAATAATTATAACAACAAAATGATGTTTCGTAGAAACTCGGTGTTGTGTGTAGTGTATTCCAATTCGGTGTTTCATGTAGCACAAGAAAAGTTAGATACATGTGAAAGTAATGTATGAATTAGTGATTTAATATAAATATATATATATTCAATGTTTCCCTTCAATGAAAAATGTCAAAATATTATATTAATTTGAAAAAACAAATATTTCACTAAATATCAGGGTGTTACACACCCAGAACTCTTGGGGGACATCATGAACACAATCTAGAACTCTAATGATCATATAATTCAAATGGAGGATCAAACATGTCACCTAATGGGAACACTACTAACCCTACCAAGTCTCATGTCATGATGGACAACTACAAGGTCATTCCAAGGACCAATACGACATATCACAAACCCAAATTTTTCTCTAGGTGCCATGTAGGGGATTATATAACTGAAATTAAAAAAAACCTACTGAAACCGCCCTCTAATTAAATAATCTAATATGTAACATTTTTAAAAACCATATTGGGTTTCCATAAAATATATTGGATCTTATCCCCACATAATGGTAATGAAAATGCCACAAAAACCATCTTCGGAATTCAACATGATAGAGGATCCTTCCATATCCACTCGGAGGGATAAGAAATATATATCTAATCTTGTCTTATTGAGGGGAACCCAATTCTGTGTGGAATATGTAATTCCAAACTATACCCTCAAAAAGATAGACCCAGGGAAACAACTCAACTGATACTAGTATATATATCTCTCTCAAGAGACCCACTAACCTCATCTCGTGTTGCATCTCACAAAAAAAGGCCACCATAGCAACCAATGTGGAAAACTACTCAGGATAGTCTACTTGTGTACCTCCATCTGTGTCTTGAAGATGGTGATGAATGAGAGAGAAATATCCAAGGGGAGTGTGGAGTGTGTACCCTTAGAACATTTCATGTATCTCAAAATTCAGCCCTAGGTTGTTCCCCCAATCTGTATTCAGTGTGTAAGAGTCTAAATGGTGTGTACCCTTGTCACAAAGTGGGTGAATCTATCAGATCTCATGACGGTGTCTATATCCATACACGACTGGTTGTCTATGTCATCGCACATGGAGAGTACCTTTGGTACATATTGTGTCTTGGCTACCAAATTCCTTGTTTGCGTCTTATACTACTGTGTGCGTCTATCACTGTAACACCTGAGACTTTTATGTTATATAAATCATCAAAGGAATCTTTTTCTATATAACACATGCTTGGCTTTCTTTGCACGAAATCGCGACCTTCCTCGATAGCTTGCGTCGTACGCAATACCGAGTTTCACAAAACAACGATATTCTATTAAAATATTATTAAAACTAAGTCTTATGAATAGTAATAACCACTTTTTGAAATTTTATAAATTTTATTTTTCAAAATGGACTTCATTTTTGGATTCGGAATATCGAAATTATCCTAGGGTGAAATTTTGGTATTTTTCTGAAAACTTTCAATTTTTAATGAATAGTGAAACCACTAAGTGGTAGTTAAAAAAAACTGAATTTTTCATAAAACATAATTTTACCGCTTCTGTGAGTGGAATTTAAAAAATCTGAGAGACACAGTTGATGTCAGTAAGTAAAATGTTGTTCAATGAGATGAAAATAATTTTTTGGTGAATAGTAACTTTTTACTTTTTTTTCCCACGGTAAAAAGTAAATAGGGTAATTAATGGTAAAGATGATATTATTATTACCCTAACACATGTCCTAATTCTATTGGACAACTGTAATGCGACCAAAAACAAACTTAGGAATAAAATATGACCATTTAGGCCCACTTGGATTAGATTAGGACATTTATTATTAATTTATTTAAAGAAGGGTAAAAATAGTTAAAATCAATGTTTAATAAGTAAATAATTTTTAATATGGGGTTATACATAAGATAAATTCTACTATAAATATTCATTAGAAAGATAAAAGTATTTCCTACATAATGGTATTTTATTTTTAATTTTTAGACATTAAATAATTTAATTTATTTATGACACAATGATGATGCAGTAATTATCTTATTAATGAAATATTGACATAATTGATGTTATAAACACCAAAATAAATGTAATTTGAGACTTTTTATGAATCCCACTAATTTTCTAGGTTAATATGACATGTTATTATTGATTTATTTAACTTGGTACGAACTAATAAATCTGTTATGTTTTTCACAAAAATCAATTACTAAATAGTGTCAAAATTGACATAAAATAGTTTTTAAAAAAATATTATATTGGTAATTGTTATTTTATTCCTAAAAATCTAAGGTTCGGCCAAATGACTTATATAAGGTTATATATATTAAGAATAAACAACTTGGGGTTCGTTTGACTGCTTATAGTAAGTTTATTAACATTATAGTATAAGAACACAAGAAGACATGGTAAAAGTAAAATTATTTAACTTAATGTTAAATCTAAATGATAAGGTTAAAATAGTAACCTAAACTTGTCTAAATTCTATTCGATGAAAGGATTTCTACCCATCCCCACCTTAGCTTATAAATATATCAATTTTTAGCTATTTAAAACCGAACATGACTTTATAATAAAATAATAGTTTTAGTTATTCCAAAGGTGCCCCTCTCCTCCCTTATAAAAGGACACCTCCTCCCCCTCTTCCTCGCACCACTTTGAGCCTTCAAGCTCGGCCAACCCCTGCCACTTTCTCCTCTACACTTCCCTAGAGACATCCTAGAGGTATTGGTCTTCTTCAAATGCCAATTTTAGTGCCCTAAAAGAAGGTCTCAAAGAAGCACTTCAAAGAAGAGGCAATGTCCGTTACCGATTCATTCATCTTTATTTCTTCTTCCACTTCTTCTTCTTTAGTTGTTTCATTATGAAGTAATAACATAAGTATCACTCATATACTGATATGTTATTATAAGTATGAAACAACCATATTTCACCATCTATCCATCCTACGAAAAAAGAAATCACCGCGCGTGCGTACATACAGAATACCGTCTCCACACCATGGTGTAAACTATTTTCCACCACCACCTTACTTGGATGGGTATAATGGTGTAATAATGACTATATATGACTATTATAAAGTGATATTGTTTCTGAAATAGTATACATATACTCCAATACAATTCCACGATCATAGGAATGATATCATCACTCGTGTGTACGTACGGAATACCGTCTCCACAATGTGATGCGACTCGTTCTACATGATCTTCATTTCATAATGATTATATAAATAAATTGAATGATTGAATATGATATATATGACACTAATAACATTCTGTAAATGAGGTATCTATAACCTAATGAAAATATTAAGAATTTATTCGACAAAACACGCATAAGAACAAAAAGTTATAAACACCCGAATAACAAGTAGCAATGAAATATTACTACTATGAAGCTAAGAATATGACCATATATGATATCATAAAAATAAATATGATTCTGTAATAAGTAAATAACATTATTTAAATATTTATACAGGAGGTTCAGACACTTACAAAGCATGTCGGACCTAAGGTAAGAGAAATATCACAATCTCATTTTTATCCGAGATTGTTTATACTTTAGTATTTACTTGGGTGTATTTTATCATAAACATGCATGTTTCCTCAATATGTAATATTATTTCCATCCACCTAAAATTGTTTAAATCCTATTTTACCCTTTGGTGAGTTTTTAGAAAAAGATCTGAAATGAATCTTTTGTCGTTTTTCATATGAGGTACTTTTTTGACTTTTCCGACAAAAGTACGAGAAGAATGTTTTTTTAACTTGTACGACATGAATGGATTTTTAAAAAATTATTTCCAAGAAGCATCCATTACATGTTTTCAAGTTTATTTTTAATCAAATTCTTTTTGTTTAAAGTTTTATGACATGTTAAGAAAGGAAAAATGTTTTTGAAGAAGAAAGGATATTTTCCTCAAGAATGGAGTTCAAGTGTTTTATCAAAATTATTTTCCATCTTAGATAATAAAGGGTTCTGTTTTTATCCCTATTATTAAATTGATTTGATTATGTTGTGATGTAATTATTTTTATGAATTCCATTATCTTATATGAATTGTTTTATGATATCATGATGTTTAAGATTCTCATTTGTATTACATGGGTTATGCAATGATGTATGATTTCTGATTTTGTGGCACACATAAGAATGGTATCATTATGAGATGGGTGGGACCTATATCTCCCTCCAATGCATTGGGTAAAGATTTTATTTCTCATGAGATAGACATGGCTAGAACGGTAGGTTATACCGGTTTAGTGAAACAGGACCGAAACGAGGGTGACTCGGTTCAGAAAGGGACTTTGTCCACTAAGATTGTCTTGGAAATGAGTCTTGACTAAGAAGAAATGATTCTCTATGATTATGTGTGTATGCCACAAAGTTTCATGTTTTACGTTATGATTATTGTGATTACATTTCACTGCCATGATTTATCCCATGTTATGAATTTATGATCTCTTTTGCAGGTCAAGATTTCCAAAAGTTATGTGCTTGTGTATACGATGTGATTGATATTTATTTTGTTTACCCTTACTGAGCATTTGAGCTCACCCTTTTGTATGTTTTCTTTCCCCAAGTCAGGAAGAAGGTTATTAAGTAGGATATGCCAAAAAGGGACTCTAGATATGATGAAATAAGTGGGAGGCAAAGTTGATGCTTTATGAACCAGTTGTTTATGTTTCCCAGTTTCTAAAGACACTATACCTATACGGTCCTTTCATGGTTTTGTTATATGTTGTAATAAGAATGCTTCAATTTTGAAGTATTAACAATGTATGTAAATTATGGGTCGTTATAGTTGGTATCAGAGGAAAGGTATAGTCAACCTTTGGAAACTAGGATATAAAATCCTTAGTAAGAACCCTAAGGATAAGTCTAAGCATAGAACACAATATTAGTTATTTAGAAATGGCCATGAATAACCTAGGATAAGACCTTAAGTGTGAAATTTTATTCTTTATTATGTGGTTTTCCTATTATAATTAGTGTTGCTCACACTATTCTTCTTGGTTTTAGTCATGGATGGAACCCGAAGGAATCATGTTAATGAAGAATGCAACGGGAAATGCAATGATTGTCCCCCTGAGCAACCAAACGTTATGGGAGTTGGAATGAAAAATCTTGTAGCCATGCTCACACAACTTTCTCAAGATATGAATCATGCAGGACTTCCAAACGAGCAAAGGAAGGAGCAACATTCTGTTGAATCATTCATGAGGCAGCGTCCACCTTCTTTCAGTGGGTCTACTGATCCATTAGTTGCTGAACAATGGATTAGTACTACTGAAGAGATATTTTCCATTCTTCAATGTTCTGAACATGATAAAGTCATCCTAGCAGTGTATCGTTTGGAAGGAGATGCTGATCAATGGTGGAATCTTATTAAGAATACGAGGCAAAGGGATGAAATTTAGTCCATGGAATGGGATGAGTTCAAGAACTTATTTTTCAATAAGTACTTCCCTCATATTCTCCGAACAAAGATGGAGAAAGAGTTTCTTGAACTGAAGCAAAAGGATGAGGAACCTGTAGGTACCTATGAAGCAAATTTTAAAAGACTTGCAAGGTACACTTCTGGTATTATTATCCAACCTGAGAGTAAGATCGATCGATTCTTTAGTGGCTTAAAACCAAGTCTTCGAAGGGAGTTATCCATAAGGGACTTCAATAGCTACGAGGAAATCGTTCGATGTGCTCTCAAAGTTGAGATGGAGATTGGAGTAGCACATAAGTCATATGGGTTTCATAAGAAGAGGAAAATGGAATTCAAAGGAAATTCTAAAGAGCACACTGAAAAGAAGATGAGATTTCCCTTATTCTCAAAGTGTGGAAAGAAACATGGAGGGAGTTGTCTTAAAGGGACAGGTAAATGTTTCAAATGTGGAAAGGAAGGTCATCAGGCATTTGAATGCCGCGATGATGGGATGAAGATGTCTAATGATACAAACAAAGGAAGGGATACACAGAATGAACCTACTACACTTCAATGTTTCAAGTGTAAGGAGATGGGGCATTATGCCAATAAATGCCCTAATCCAAGGGTTGATCATGATGGTCGACGTCAACAAACTCTTAAGGATAAAGACAAAGGAAAGTCACATGCAATTTCTATCAGCGATGTGGAGTACGATAACGATGTGGTGAAAGGTACACTTACCATCCACTCTAAAGTAGGAAATGTTTTATTTGATTCTGGATCCACCCACTATTTTATTTCTGAAGAATTTTCTAATGGTATCACCGTATTACCTCAACAATTAGATGTTGAGTTAGCTGTGACAACACCAAATGGAACAACAGTCACATCAAAAGTTTATAATTCTTCTCCGATCGAAGTTTGTGGAAAAGTGATTCCTGTAAATCTTTTGATCCTTCTTATAGTGGAATTTGATATGATTCTTGTCATGGATTGGCTTTCTTTATATGGAGATCATATTAATTTCCAAAGAAGGGAAGTCACATTTAATATTCCAGATCAATCTATGATCGTCTATCAATGCAAGGATGAACATAACCTTCCAGTGGAAATTTCTTCCATTTTATGGGTATTTATTCCACTAAATGAAGGTTATTTATCTCAAATGGTTGGTGAGAAACTCACGATTAAGAATATGCCCATTGTACGGGAGTTTGATGATGTCTTTCCGGAGGAATTACCGGGTCTTCCACCAAATCGTGAAGTTGAGTTTTCAATAGAACTCGTACCGGGTGCTTTTCCTATTTCAAAGACACCTTATAGAATGTCCCCAAATGAGTTGCAGGAATTGAAGAAGCAACTCCAAGAGAATCTTGATAAGGGATTCATACGCCCTAGTGCGTCACCTTGGGGTGCACCTGTTCTATTTGTTAGGAAGAAAGATGGGTCAATAAGACTCTGTATTGATTATCGAGAACTTAACAAGATCACTATCAAGAACAAATATCCTCTCTCGTGCATTGATGACCTATTTGACCAACTACGTAGAGCTCCATACTATTCCAATATTGATCTTCGTTCAGGGTATCATCAATTAAGGGTTAAAAGGTAGGATATACCAAAGACGACTTTCTGTACAAGGTATGGACACTATGAATTTATTGTGATGCCATTTGGTCTTACTAATGCCCCTGCTATCTACATGGATCTGATGAATAGAGTCTTTAGATACTATCTTGATCAATTTGTGGTAGTCTTTATAGACGATATTCTTGTCTATTCAATGAGAAAGGAAGAACATGAAGATCACTTGAGAATTATATTGAAGACCCTGAGAAAGGAGAAGCTTTATGCCAAATTTACCATGTGTGAATTTTGGCTTCAAAAAGTTGCATTTTTGGGTCACATAATCTCAAAAGAGGGGATATCTGTGGATCCAGAAAAAACAGAGGTTATCGAAATATGGTTGAGACCAACAAAAGTAACTGAGATCTGAATTTTTCTTGGTTTGGCTGGATATTATCGACCTTTTGAGAATGATTTTTCACGATTATCTAATCCACTCACCAGGTTGACTCGGAAAGGAGTTAAGTTTGTCTGGACGGAAGAATGTGAAGAGAATTTCAAGTAGTTGAAAAG
The DNA here is from genome assembly GCA_963277665.1 of Viscum album. Taxonomy (NCBI): domain Eukaryota; kingdom Viridiplantae; phylum Streptophyta; class Magnoliopsida; order Santalales; family Viscaceae; genus Viscum; species Viscum album. The sequence goes on along the minus strand of OY728121.1, from coordinate 1,143,536,847 downwards.
AAGGTTATCCAGTGCACCTGTTCTCACACTGCCTTGTAGTAGAGAAAGGTTTGTGATCTATAGTGATGCATCCAAGAAGGGATTAGGGTGTGTTATTATGCAAAATGATATGGTGATAGCTTATGCCTCATGACAATTGAAAATCCATGAGCAAAATTAGCCAACACATGATTTGGAGTTAGCTGCGGTAATCTTTGCATTAAAGATTTGGAGGCATTACCTTTATGGTGAAAGGGGTGATATTTATACTGATCATAAAAGTTTAAAGTATATTTTCACACAAAAGGAGTCGAATATGCGTCAAAGATGATGGTTGGAGCTGATTAAGGATTACGACTACTCAATCCATTACCACCCTAGGAAAGCAAACAAGGTGGCAGGTGCATTAAGTCGACAAGACCATGCTAGTTTATCCATGATGAGGATCACAAAAGATCCAATATTTATGGATTTACAAAGGATGGATCTTGGAATTATAATGGAAGGGGAAAAATCTTATCTTTCTCAAATGAATGTTCAACCATCTATACATGTGAAGATTAAAGAGGCACAGAAAGAAGATGTCGAGTTACAAAAGAAGGTGAGAAATGTTCCTGAGTTCAACCTTGATTGTGATGGGATAATAAAGTTCAGGAATTAGGTTTGTGTTCCTCCCATCCTTGAATTAAAGAAGGAGCTACTGGATGAGGCTCATAGTTCTTCATTCTCTATTCATCCTAGAAGCACGAAGATGTATAGGGACCTGAAAGAGTACTTCTGGTGGGATGGCATGAAAAAAGATGTTACTGAATATGTCTCTCGATGCTTGGTTTTTCAACAAGTTAATGCTGAGAGACAGAAGTCTAAGGGGATGTTACAACCATTACCCATACCCGAATGGAAATGGGAAAACATTACTATGGACTTTTTCACAGGACTTCCTGAAACATCCAATGGAAATAATGCTATCTGGGTCATAGTTGATCGTCTAACAAAGTCCACACACTTCATTGCTATTAGAGAGGATTTCTCTCTGGATCAGCTTTCCAGGATATATGTAAAGGAAGTTGTAAGATTTCATGGAGTACCACTTTCTATTATATCTGATCGGGATCTGAGATTTACCTCGAAGTTCTGGTGAAGTCTTCAGCATACTCTGGATACAGAGTTGAGTTTCAGCACTGCTTATCATCCTCAGACAGACGGTCAGTCTAAGAGAACAATTCAAACCCTAGAAGATATGTTGAGAGCTTTCTCTATGGATTTCAAAGGAGGTTGGGATCAACACCTACCTTTGGTGGAATTTTCTTTTAATAATAGCTTTCACTCCAATATTCAGATGGCTCCTTATGAATCTCTCTATGGAAAGAAATGCAGGACTCCAACTTGATGGGATGAAGATGGGGAAAGAAAGATATTAGGACCTGATCTCGTTGATGAAATGGCAGAAAAGGTCAGATCTATTCAACAACACATAAGAGCAGCTCAGAGTCGACAGAAAAGTTATGCCGACAACCGAAGAAAAGGCCTAGAGTTTAAAGTGGGTGATAAAGTGTTCTTACGAATATCTCCCTGGAAGAGGGTTATGAGATTTGGAAAGGAGGGGAAGTTGAGCCCTAGATATATCGGTCCTTTCGAAATACTGGATCGTGTTGGGAAGGTAGCTTACCAATTGGCGCTTCTACCGAATCTCTCTCAAGTTCACGATGTGTTCCATGTATCTCTCCTGAGAAAGTACATACCTGATCCTTCACATGTACTCAGCTCAGAAGTTGTACCGCTGGAGCAAGATCTTTCTTATGAAGAACAACCGATAGAGATTATAGATCGTAGCGAAAAAGTCCTACGAAACAAGACCACTCGATTGGTGAAAGTTTTATGGAGGAACCACCAATTAGAATAAGCTACACGGGAGCTTGAGAATATGATGAGGGAGAGGTATCCTCATCTGTTTGTTACAAAGTGACGAATTTTGAGGGTGAAATTTATTTTAAGGGGGGTAAAATGTAACACCCGAGACTTTTATGTTATATAAATCATCAAATGAATCTTTTTCTACAAAACACTTTCTTGGCTTTCTTTACACGAAATTGCGACCTTCCTCGATATCTTGCGTCATACGCAATACCGAGTTTCACTAAACAATGATATGCTATTAAAATATTATTAAAACTAAGTGTTATGAATAGTAATAACCACTTTTTGAAATTTTATAAATTTTATTTCTCAAAATGGACTTCATTTTTGGATTCGGAATATCGAAATTAGCCTAGGGTGAAATTTTTTTATTTTTCTGAAAACTTTCAATTTTTGATGAATAGTGAAACCACTAAGTGGTAGTTAAAAAAAACTGAATTTTTAATAAAACTTAATTTTACCACTTCTGTGATTGGAATTTCAAAAATCCGAGAGACACGGTTGATGGCAGTAAGTAAAATGTGGTTCAATGAGATGAAAATAATTTTTTGGTGAATAGAAACTGTTTACTTTTTTTTACCACGGTAAAAAGTAAATAGGGTAATTAAGGGTAAAGATGATATTATTATTACCCTAACACATGTCCTAATTCTATTGGACAAGTTTAATTCGACCAAAAACAAACTTAGTAATAAAATATGACCATTTAGCCCCACTTGGATTAGATTAGGACATTTATTATTAATTTATTTAAAGAAGGGTTAAAATAGTTAAAATCATAGTTTAATAAGTAAATAATTTTTAATATGGGGTTATACATAAGATAAATTCGACTATAAATATTAATTAGAATTATAAAACGATTTCCTACATAATGGTATTTTATTTGTAAATTTTAGACATTAAATAATTTAATTTATTTATGACACAATGATGATGCAGTAATTATCTTATTAATGAAATATTGACATAATTGATGTTATAAACACCAAAATAAATGTAATTTTAGACTTTTTATGAATCCCACTAATTTTATAGGTTCATATGACATGTTAGTAATGATGTAATTAACTTGGTTCGAACTAATAATTCGGTTATGTTTTTCACAAAAATCAATTACTAAATAGTGTCAAAATTGACATAAAATAGTTTTTAAAACAAATATTATATTGGTAATTGTTTTTTTATTCCTAAAAATCTATGGTTCGGCCAAATTAATTAGATAAGGTTATATATATTAATAATAAACAACTTGGAGTTCGTTTGGCTGCTTATAGTAAGTTTATTAACATTATAGTATAAGAACACAAGAAGACATGGTAAAAGTAAAATTATTTAACTTAATGTTAAATCTAAATGATAAGGTTAAAATAGGAACCTAAACTTGTATAAATTCTATTGGATGAAATTATTTCGACCCATCCCCACCTTAGCTTCGAAATATATCAATTTGGAGATATTTAAAACTGAACTTGACTTTATAATAAAATAATAGTTTTAGTTATTCCAAAGGTGCCCCTCTCCTCCATTATAAAATGACACCTCCTCCCCCTCTTCCTCACACCACTTTGAACCTTCAAGCTCGGCCAAACCCTTCCAATTTCTCCTCTCCACTTCCCTAGAGACATCCTAGAGGTCCTGGTCTTCTTCAAAGGCCAATTTTAGTTCCCTAAAAGAAGGTCTGAAAGAAGCACTTCAAAGAAGAGGTATTGTCCGATACCGATTCTTTCATCATTATTTCTTCTTCCACATCTTCTTCTTTAGTTGTTTCATTATGAAGTAATAACATCAGTATCACTCATATACTGATATTTTATTATAAGTATGAATCAGCCCTATTTTACCATCTATCCATCCTACAGAAAAAGAAATCACTGCGCGTGCGTACGTACGGAATACCGTCTCCACGCCATGGTGTAATATATTTTCCACCACCACCTTACTTGGATGGGAATAATGGTGTAAATAATGACTATATATGACTATTATAAAGTGATATTTATTCTGAAATAGTTTACATATACTCCAATACAATTCCACGATCATAGGAATGATATCATCACTCGTGAGTACGTACAGAATACCGTCTCCACGATGTGATGCGACTCGTTCTACATGATCTTCATTTCATAATGATTATATAAATAAATTTAATGAATGAATATGATATATATGACACTAATACCATTCTGTAAATGAGGTATCTATAACCTAAAGAAAAGAATAAGAATTTATTCGACAAAACACGCATAAGAACAAAAAGTTATAAACACCCGAATAACAAGTAGCAATGAAACATTACTACTAAGAAGCTAAGAATATGACCATATATGATATCATAAAAATATGTATGATTCTGTAATAAGTAAATAACATTATTTAAATCATTATACAGGAGGTTCGGACACATACAAAGCAAGTCAGACCTAAGGTAAGGGAAATATCACAATCTCATTTTTATCTGAGATTGTTTATACTTTAGTATTTACTGGGGTGTATTTTATCATACACATCCATGTTTCCTCAATATTTAATATTATTTCCATCCACCTACAATTTTTTAAATCCTATTTTACCCTTCGGTGAGTTTTTAGTAAAAGATATGAAAGGAATCTTTTGTCGTTTTTCGTACGAGGTACTTTTTTGACTTTTCCGACAAAAGTACGAGAAGAATGTTTTTTTAACTTATACGACATGAATGGATTTTTAAAACATTATTTCCAAGAATAATCCTTTACATGTTTTCATGTTTATTTTTAATCAACATCTTTTAGTTTAAAGTTGTATGATATGTTAAGAAAGGAAAAATGTTTTTGAAGAAGAAAGGATATTTTCATCAAGAATGGAGTTCAAGTGTTTTATCAAAATTATTTTCCATCTAAGATAATAAAGGGTTCTGTTTTTATCCCTATTAATACATTGATTTGATTATATTGTGATGGAATTATTTTTAGGAATTCCATTATCTTAAATGAATTGTTTTATGATGTCATGATGTTTAATATTCCTATTTGTATTACATGGGTTATGCAATGATGTATGATTTCTGATTTTGTGGCACACATAAGAATGGTATCATTATGAGATGGGTGGGACCTATATATCCCTCCAATTCATTGGGTAATGATTCTATATCTCATGAGATAGACATGGCTGGAACGGTAGGTTATACCGGTTCAGTGAAACAAGACTGAAACGAGGGTGACTCGGTTCAGAAAGGGACTTTGTCCACTAAGATAGTCTTGGCAATGAGTCTTGACTAACAAGAAATGATTCTCTATGATTATGTTTGTATGCCACAAAGTTTCATGTTTTATGTTATGATTATTGTGATTACATTTCACTTCCATGATTTATCCCATGTTATGAATTTATGATCTCTTTTGCAGGTCAAGATTTCCAAAAGTTATGTGCTTGTGTATACGATGTGATTGATATTTATTTTGTTTACCCTTAGTGAGCATTTGATCTCACCCTTTTGTATGTTTTCTTTCCCCAGGTCAGGATGGAGGTTATTAAGTAGGATATGCCAAAAAGGGACTCTAGATATGATTAAATAAGTGGGAGGCAATGTTTATGCTTTATGAACCAGTTTTTTATGTTTCCTAGTTTCTAAAGACACTATACCTATACGGTCCATTCGTGGTTTTGTTATATGTTGTAATAAGAATGCTTCAATTTTGAAGTATTAACAATGTATGTAAATTATGGGTCGTTATAATCACCTCATTACATTTTACCTAGCCTTGTACACCAACATTGTCATGTCCCTAAACACGGCATGTTTAGTTATGTTCATTGACCACCTAACCAGTACTCATGACAAGGCATTCACCCCTAGTACATGGTATGTATTTCCTATACCTCATCTTCCCTAAATGGTAATAACACTTATCATGTACTCCTTTACTATACATCAATTGATCAATAATTCCAAATTGGAACTCCCTATGCGCCGCTTGAAACTACCTGATTTCCACTAAAACCCACAGATCTACCCACAGGGGATCAATAGAATTTGTGATAGGAATCTAAAACCATAAAATCATCAAAGATTATTTAGATTTAATATCCAAAAATCTCTCAACCAAGGGGAGAAATGATAAAGATTTTGGTCTAAAATAATGCTTGGAAACAGTTGCAGGTCTACCTAGTGATGATCAGCATCAAGAATAGTGATCGATTGCAACTCCTCTTCTCTGTTCAGCATTAGGATGTTCCTTATGCTGGGGGGGTCCTCCTATAATCCTATTTGTATGAGAACCTAAATTGGGGGGAGGGATTATAATTTAAATTTGATTAAATTAATAACACTTCATTTAACATGCATCTTACCTGCACTCAACTGACCACTCGATGTAGACAAAATTTATGTTATTCCTAGTGTAAACACCACATTCTAAACTCAACTATAGTCTCAAATTACTGTTCTGAGACTCCACTTTGGATTTATTCCACTTTTACTAATAAAATTCACATGGGATAAAATATAGAAAATATTTTTAATATCCTCACATGGAGGATCTCCATTCCCTAGAAACTCATTCCAAATCATCCTCTGGCTTCAGATATATTCTAATAAATATTCCAAAATCTTACATGGAAATCAAAAATTCATTAAAATTAATGGATACAAAAATATTACACAATAAGAATTAAAATATTTTACTCTTTGAACACTTGATTTAAATTATTGAATTAGTTATGAAAATTTTCTGATAATATATTTAAGAGGTCATAAAATTGGTCATAACAAAACCTTAATGATATTATAGCCATTATTTTTATCCATTAAACCCATTTGTATGACCATTCATCTAAGGTAGTTATGGAAAATGAAACATGCTACTTTTTTGAGGTGGTAGTTTGCACAAACATAAACCGATATCTTTTTTTCATAAGGGAAAATAAGAAATGTTGTTAATGATTATTCCATAAAATTAAAAACATTAAGTATATAACGAATTTTAATTTTACCATAAATATAACATATTGTAACCCTCTTTCAGGTAATTCCATTCTATTTACAAATTTAAATATTTAATTTGGTGTATCTTTGGACTCCCGAGTATAGAGAGAATGTTTTGGGGTAAATGAACTAAATTTAGGGGAATTTGATTGTTGGAATTCATGTATTTCAGGTATAACAGTGATAATTTATTTATGAGGTTCTCCCAGAGTTTGAAGGGAACCTAAGTTTATTATTAAGAATATTAATATTTCGAAGACTATATGAGAAATACATGTAATGTAATGGGAGTTTCAACATGGGATTTCTGTATGATCGATTTCATGAACTCGGTACATGACATGAATGGATTTCATTCCATATATAAGTTACAAACTATGTAATGCTAAAAGATCAATTTTTCATAAAAAGGTGTTGGATTTATCAGTGTATCTGATTCCTGAGGATTACACAATTTGGGAAGGGATAACATACCATGTAATTGTATTAGTGTTTCCTTTTAGGGTTCTTCTCGACTTAAGTTTTTATTGATTAATCCGCAAGTCTTTTGGATCTGAAAATAGATCCATTCTTTGATGCTTTTTGGAGTCCTTATTTGGTCTAGATTGATTTTTTTAGCAAATATATCACCATTGTGGTTCATTTGCGTCTCTATGGGCGTGTAAACCTTTATGATTCTTTATTACACTGATTAGTGTATCACTGTTGTGTGTTTTTACCAAATCCGTTGAACTATGGTGACGCTTATCCATGTTTGATTCAAGATCCATTGTGTGATATTATTCTAGGGGACATTTCCTTTGTTGGTTGTTGTTCCATAGGTGTGCATTCGTGAGCTATGTTTGGTTTAATATTCTCTTACAACCCTTTTGACGAATTGAAAAAATTATATGATGTGTAAGAAGATTATAGGGCCTCTATTTTCATTGTTATGATTCTCTTATTGGTGGATCCTTATTGAACATTTCAGACCCAAGTTTTGGTGGGGTGGTTCTATATATAGACTATGTTGGTGAAAAACATTTCTCATTTTCTTGATAAATTTTTTAATTAATGAAATTTAATGATATACTGCTTTGTTTTTTGTGTGGGGGATTTTTTTATAAAATATAGTTTCCTTTAGTTTTGGTAAATATAAAGGGGATTTTCAAAAATTGTTCAATGGTTTTCAAAGCATGGATTGATGGAAACAGCTTGAAGAATTATTTTAGAAAATAGATCATATTGGAAGCCTTGGGTACTTAGTTACAAGGTATATAAAAACGTCTAATCCACTGTCAGGGGGTTTTCTCATGGGGATTTCCTTTACCCCATATGCGCATTGCTCTAGGAACTTGTCGAACCAATTAGTAGGTTCACTTTCTAGGTTGTTCCACCTCTCTCTAGAGTTAATGCATATATATATTGGCATCTTGCATACGTGAATTCATTTTCTAGGTTTGAGTGTCCTAGATATCTTGACCTTTTGTAACCCCTGTCATAATGTTACAGGTGGCCCTCTTTTTGTCTTGTACAATTTTGTTGTACCAACATTGATTTGATATTATATATGAAACATTATTTTTCTTTTTTGACTTGATATATCTAATATGATATATGGATATGAAATTATTTGAAAATGATTTACCTGTATATTTTATAAATGTATAAAAATTGGAAATTAAACCGATTTCTATGATATTTATATAAAGACTATTAAATTATTATCATAGCTTGATTTCATTAAATTTTATAATGCTTGGATTATTGTTCACAGACTCGATATGGAACACCTGTTTGAGACCCTACTGATCCAGTTAGCTCAAACCATTTGTACCCCTTTAGCAATAAGTAGTCCTAGATATGTATTTTGATGTAGGGATAGACAAGGATTTATAGTGATGTGGTGAGGTTTTATTTTTGTTGAGTTAATTATATGTTGGGGATATGGTTGGATTATGACCATGCTATCACATGGAATAATTGGTTTTCCTATTTGGGTATTCCTTTGTATTGGGAAGTGTGTAGGGATATATGTTTTTTCTATTGATGTGTTTGGTATTTGCAGTTTGGTTTCAGTTATGGAATATATTTTTCTTTTTCCTTATTGTCTATTTTTTATATATGTTCCATATTTTGTCTTTATGATGGGATAAATCATTCCCTTGTATTTTTTTAATCCCCGAGTTCTAGTCACCAATGGGTGGGGATCAAGAATTCCCTTCTGGTATGTGACTATTGGGTCGGGTACCAGTTTTTTAGGGTATTCGGGTTGGTTCTTCAAAGTTTAGTATCAAATGAGGTATTTCCCCAAGAGTCCTTAGCGTGGATAATTTGGATGATTGAAAATATGATTTCTAGGACTTGAGAGGAATATTGTGGTGAGTTTCCAGCTAGCTCTTTCCTTATTGAGACCCATGTTACCATGAATTATTGGTATGTGTGTCTCCTTATATTCAGTGCTTGATGTTAGACTTAGTTTTTTTTGGGTTTTCTAGTTTGAAATGATATTGTTCTACTTTTTATCATTTAATTTTTTTTCAATCTATAGTAGTATTCCTCTGAGATTCATTCTACGAGCTCCTCAAGAGGATACAGCTGATTGTCCTTAAGAGAATCCTATAACGGATGAATATTATCAAGGTCATTGTGCTCGCATTACACACTATTGAACAGAATTTCTCACCAGCTCCAAATGAAGTTGTTAAGGTACTACCAGAAAATTTAGGAGAAAGAGATCGATCATGGGAGTTATTACATGATAAACCACCATCCTTTAAAGGTATTAATATACCATAATAGATGTAGGAATGGATTGAAAATATTAATCAGTTCTTTGACTACGTGGTTACACCGAGTAATATAAAAGTGAAGTGAACGTTGATTAGACTTGAGATTCTTTGAATGGGTTGGAGGTATTTTATGTTGTAGGTTTATAGCACGTGGTCTTGGACTTTAAGGGCTTTAGGACTCTATTTTTACATATGTGTTATCTATAGTTTATAATTATGGTTAATTATATTGATTTCATATATTTTGATTAGTTATAGAATTTTATGTTTCCATACACAAATCGTTTTGATGATTTAGTTTTTTTCACCACTGTTTATAAAGAATGACCAGTTGAAAGACCATAAGTACATGTAGGATTTAAAACTAGATATCAAACCATAAGTATTTATGATGAATCAGTCAACCTATGTTGAGATAGTGGATAGGGATTTTATGGTAGAATTGATTATGGATGGAAAACATGGATATTATTCCCATATTCCTTCACCTGGTGTACGATTCTATGGCATGATAGGGAAAAAGAGGAAGTGGTAGGATCGTCATAGAGTGTTGGATGGGGTTCTCTGAAGAAAGCTTATTTGGAACCTCTTGTTACAAATTTTAGTGTGCCTAAGAATTTATATCAATCTTGAATGGTCGTAAACACATTGAATTCTTTCCCTTCACCTGAAAATACGTCTAAATGTTTTGGACATTATGGTCAACTACATAATTTCTTTCAGACTATGTCTAATCCTCGATATATTAAGGGATCATCAACTACAAAGGCTAATACAGTGTAGTCATATGTTTCAGATACTATAGGGATCCATCCATAGGCCTCAAGAGAGAATCACCATTACCTATTATTTGTGTTTATAGTAGAGGAAGATATTGGTCAAGCGATAGTGAGAGGTACCATGTTTATTTCATCATCTGTAGTGGTTTGTTTATTTGATACTAGTGTTTCAAACTCATTTATATCTATTCACTTTTTTTATTTGCTTTAACATTCAAATGATCCAATATCCTTTGTTATGGAGTTTGAAACAGCTACTGGGAAGCATAAAGTGTTGGGGTTTCGATGTCCATCTTGTTCACTATCGATAGCTTATGTGAAGCTAGTTAGTGATTTTCTAGTTATCATTATGGAATTGTTAAACTCCATCATTGGGATAGGTTGTATTGTTTATCATTGTACTGATGTTTATTGTTATCATTAGTGTACCTCCATTTTTACGTCCCATGGAAGCTCAGAGGTGTTTCAAAGAGAGTGGGATTTAAATTCTGTTCATGTTAGACAATCCCACCCAGAGATCATGAATAGTTTGTCTATTCTTACAGTTGAGCCAGATGATGTTTATTCTATTATTAATCTTCCCACTATTGTTCGGAGTTTTCCTAATGATTTCCAAGATGATTTATCTAGGAATCCCCTAGGGAGGGAGGTAGACTTTATGATTGACCTATTTCTATGGAAGAATATGATGTCGATACTTCTAATCATATGGCACTATTAGAGAAAAAAGAACTCAAGATTTATTTTGACGATCTCGTGGGGAATATTTTTGTTCCCCCTAGTGTTTTATATTGTCCTTCCCCAGTGATCATTGAACACAAGGAAAATGTTTCACTATGATTATGTGTGGACTATCAGATGTCGAACCATGTAACTATAATGAATATGTATTCTTTTCCTCATGTGTTTGATTTATATGATCAATTAAAGGGGAAAATTAGGTTTTTGAATATTGATCTTTTGTTGGGTTATCATCATCTTAGAATTTGGTAGTGTGGTATATCAAATATTTATTTCATGAGAAGTTATGTCCATTAAAAATATCATTTGATACTATTTCATCATAATAACACTCCTATAGTTCTCATGGATTTGACGAATCGAATATTGCATGACTATCTTGGCACTTTTTTGTTACTGTTCATAGATAAAAATTTGGTTTATTCAAGATTTGAGTGAAAGCACAAGCACCATCCATGTTTAGTTTTAGAAATATTAAAAATCACTAGTTTTATGAACAGATTTAGAAATGGAACAAATGGGTTCAAGAAGTAAAATTCCTGGGGCACATGATTTGTAAGAATGACTTGTTAGTTTGTCATGGGAAGTTAAAGATTGTTGAGCCATGGGAAGATATACATAATGTCTTTTAGATTCACAACTCTCTTGGTATCTCTAGATACCATCGATATTTCATCAAGGATTTATTAAATTTGGTGACACCATTGACTTCTCTTTCTAGGAAATGTGTGAAATTCATATGGGATGCAGAGTTTCAGTCTTTTTTTAATAATCTGAAATGAAATATGACATCATCTCCTATTATGATCCTACATAAACCCAGTATTGGTTATGAGTTTTTTTATGATGCTTCAAGCATGGGGATGTGTTTTGTGATCATGTAGGATGATCATGTGGTGCCTTGTTGTTCTCATCATCTCTAGCCACATGATAATAATTTCCCCACTCATGATTTATAATGTTATTAAATTTTGAAAACACTTACACCTTGGTCGCATTATATTTTTTGGGAAAGGTTTATAGTATTTTCTGACTATAAGAGTTTGAGGTATGTAATCTCTATAAAGGAAATGAATCTTAAATAGATGTATAGTAGTAATACCTTCATTTATTTGACTTCGGTATCATCTAAACCTCTGGGAAGGAAATTTTATTGCAGACACTTCAAGTAGGAAAGTGACACTGTAAAAATTTTTCGAATGAAAGAAAGATTGGAGTGTTATGGTTATTTTTTCTCAATTTCATATAGATTCTCAAGAGGATGTTTCATGCATGTCTTGGTCTGATGTTCAATTATATTTACCCCTCCTTGAGTCTCTTCTGCAGCTCCAGAAGAAGGATGATGATTTCATAGGAATTCTAGGAACCCATTATAGTGGGGAAACCATTTCAATTTGGTCTCTATATTTAGATATTACTCTCAGTTTTGGGGGTCTATTTTTCATCCCATCATCTATGAAGAGATAAATTTTATTTGATTTTTATAGTTATTCAAGGTTCATTCATCCACGAATTATGAAGATGTATTATTAACTGAGATAGGGATTCTGTTGGATGGGTATGAAGTGTGACATTTTTCATTATTTTTCCTTTTTTTGCACCGTCAAAAAGATTAAGGGAGAGCATTTGGAACCTTCAGGTATGCTCCAGCATCATCTAGTACCAGTTTTGATGTGATAGGATGTATCCATATATTTTTTATTGGATTTCAATGTAATTCCCAAGGGATAAAAGTTATATGGGTTTTGATTTATTGTTTGATAGTTGTACGTAATTTTATTCTAGTCAAATAAATCGACAAAGTTTACGATCTAGTTGTGTTTTATGTGTAGAAAATTGTAAGGTTACATGAGTTTATTTCTACCATTATTTTAAATAGGGATTTTAGGTTTACTTTGATGTGATATATGATCCTCAAAGATTTTATAGGGACTTGAGTTAGGTTGATTATATCTTCTCATCCACTGAAAAATGTTCAGATAGAGTGTGTTATTCAGATCCTGGAGAATATGAACAGTACCTATGTCTTGGATTTTTGTGGATCTTGGGATAGCCAAATGGGAATGGGTGAGTTTTCATATAAATAATATTATTAGTCATAAATCATAATGGATTATTTAAGCTTTGTATGTTCACCCATGCAGATCACCACTTTGTTGGGAAGAGGCGGGATAAGATTCCTGGGGGGAGGGTGAGTTTGGTTCAGGTGACATTTGTGTGGATTTGGGATAAGATTCAGTGTTTGGTAACAAATCAGAGTTAAAAAAGGTTTTATATAGCTAAATGGTTTCTTCCATTTTAGTTTTCTATAGTTGATTGGTATTTATTGAAAATTTATCATTGGTTGGAAAACTATCATCTTGAAAAAAAATTAAATTTGGATTTGAGATATGTTATACCATTTGAGGTCATTGATCAGATTAGGAAGGATGTTATCAGTTGGAATTTATGGATTAGTTCAAAAGTGTTCATGATTTTTTCCCTATATCACAACTCATGAAATATCATACTAATCCCTCCCATGTGATGAGTTGGGAAGAGACTGAGTTAAAGATATATGTTTCTATTTTTGAGAATCCAGTTGAAGTCGTCGACACTCAAGTGATTGAATTTTGTGGTATGTCAATTCTATTGGTTATAGTGTTCAGGATTCATGGATTAGATTCTCATGATACTTGGGAGCTTTATTCATTGATGAGGGAGTAGTTTCCTCACCACATTATTTGACTTCATTCTTTAACATGACTTCCCAAAGATTTAAATTTTTATGGTGGGACCTTTGTAACCTCTTAATTCTTAATTTCAAGTAATTCACTTATATTGAATTAATTTCCCATTTAATGGGTGTATATTGTGAATCCTGAGGATGAAATTGTTTTTGGGGGGAAATAACCAAACTTTTGGGCATTTTTTTGTTTTTTATTAATGGTGTATGTGTACCAAAGTGTTAATGGATCTATGTGGTTCTCCCCAATTTTGGAGTATGCCCGAGTTTGTTTGGAGTTCTTTTAAATAATATATAGTTTTATAGACTATAGGAATAATAAACACCATATAATGGGAGTAGAATACGTGTATATTCAATGGGGAAGATATTTTGAACCTAGTACATAACACAAATTGAGTACACACTGTGTACTAGTTACACACCGTGTAATGTTAAACGATTAGTTTATAATAAAAAGGGAACTATACTTTCAGTATATTTGAGTCCTAAGGATTACACGACATGTGAAGGTATTAAATGCCATGTAATTTTTCAATGTTTTATTTTAGGTTTCACTTAGGCTGAATTTTTCATTCATTCGTCTCCATCTCCTTTGGATATCAACATAGTTCCCTTATAAGGTGATTTTGGGGGTCTCCATTCTATCTAGATTGATTCATTCAGTGATTGATTACCGTAGTTGTTGGTTTTTATCTCCCCGGCCTAGTAATATTTTCTTATTCATTTTTTGACCAAATTATATCATTTTCATTGTGTTATTGGATCCATTGAAATATGGGGATGTTTCTTCTTTTTTACTTCAAGATCTCATGTGTGATCATATTCTAGGAGTCATTCCCTTTATTGGTTGTGGTGTGGAAGGTGTGAATTATTAAGTTATATATAGTTTACTCTTCTATTTTAACCCTTGTAATAAATTGAATCAATTATAATATGTGAAATTTTATTCTAGGGCCTTCTTTATTATTGTTTCAGTCTTCTTGATGTTGGATACCTTTTTGATGTGTGAGACCCAAATTTTGATGTCAGTGGTTGTGTGACAAGTCTATTTTAGTAAACTAAATTGACCCTATATTTTATAAATTATTAAATTAAATTTAATGGAAATATGAACTCATTTTGAGTTTAGAATTATTGTTTTTATAAAAGATGGTTTGACTGAGGTTTTGGTAAATTGATATTGGTTTTCAAGGCATAATAAATGGTTTTAAAAAAATTTCGAAGAATGGTTTCATGGAAATGGTTTGATTAATTTATATGTAAAATGGATCACATGGAAAGACTTGTGTAATTTGTTGGAAATTATAGCAATATGTCTCATCCAATGTCAAGGGGCTTTCTCATGGGGATTTACTCTTCTCCCAAGGCCCATTATTCTAGGATCTTGTGAGACCTATTTGGAGGTTCACTTATAAGGGTGTTCCTTTTATCTCTAGACCTGATGCATATGTTTAGTGGCTTCATGCATATGTTATTTCAATGTTAGGTACTATTTTCCATGCTATCCTAGCCTAGTGTGATCTGTAGTGCTATGTTACCCATTCTTCTTCTTTTGGTTTGTATTCTTTTGTTATACTGCCATATATTTGATATGATATATGATATATTATTTTCATTGTTTTTAATTGATATATTTGTTGGGATATATGGATATGCAATTATTTGAAATTTATTTAACTATTTTATTTGACAATGTCAAAAAATAAGAAATAAAACTATTTTTTCATGCATTTGATATAATAAATATTTAATTATTATCATGAATTTTTTTATTAAAGTCGAGAATCCTTGGATTATTTTTATGATATTTGATATGAAACACCAAGAAAGACCCCACTAATCATGTTTACTCAAACCCTACAAACCCCTTCAACAGTTCGGAGACCTAGTAATTTCTTTCAATGTAAGGAATGGAAAGGCAATGTGGTGATGCGATGAAGTTTTCATTCAGTTGAGTTGAGTAGCTGGTGGTGAGATGGAGGGAGGATGTCCACACTATCACATGGAGTAGTTCATTTTTTTTGGTAGTCAAATGTTGTTGGAATTCTACTTGGACATTTTTTTCTTCCCTTAAGTTTTTTTGATTCCACTGTTTGGTTTCAGTTATGGAATATATTTTTATTTTCTATTGTTGTATCTTTTTTAAATATGATCCCTGTAGTTACTTTGGGTTGGGAGAAATCCTTCCATCTGGTTGATGCTTGATTTCTAGGTGTTACTCACCAGCCCATGGGGATTGAGAATGCCATTTGGTTATTTTACTATCATTTCAGGTACTAGTTTGAGAGGGTATTCTGATCAGTTTTTCACAATATAGTTTAAAGAAAATTAAAATTATAAAGTTAAAATATAAAGTAAATAAGTTATGTAAAAAAGGATTACTCGTTTTGAGCACTTTGAAATTTCCTTGGAGGATATTTGGGAAATTGTGGGCATAGGCTAAAATCTTGTGACCAGAAGCTAACGGAATAAATATAGGATTTAAGAAGAATTAAAATTAGTGGTTTCATAGGATGAAACTGAATTGTAGTAGTGGTATTTAAGGGGTTATGGGAGGACCCTTTTATAAGTAAAATGGGGTAACATTTTTTGTAAATTACATGAACATTTTTTATAATGGAAAGTTACTCTCGAGTGAAATAGATCAAGAAATGATAACTAATGCATTATATATGTGATAAATTTAAAAAATTTCTAACATTTAATTAACCACATTTTGAAAACATTTTTCAACTATTCCCCAATAAGTTTTTTACTTTTACA
The DNA here is from genome assembly GCA_963277665.1 of Viscum album. Lineage (NCBI taxonomy): Eukaryota > Viridiplantae > Streptophyta > Magnoliopsida > Santalales > Viscaceae > Viscum > Viscum album. The sequence continues at coordinate 1,143,520,200 of OY728121.1, read as the reverse complement.
ATTTTAGCTATTATATTGGTAACTACATTTAGCATAGTAAATCAATTTTTATGACTAAAAATAATATTTCATTTATTACATAATTTAAACCTAAATATTCCTAGTTTAAAATATATTTTATGGTATTAAATTTATAAATTTTTTGAATATCAATTTAATAAAATTAAATCCAAATTTCATTAAGATAGCTTTTGTAAAATATGTGACTTATGTTTTAAAATATAAAATAAATTTTTATATATCAAAAATAATATTTGAAAATTGATAAGTTTACATATTAAAAATATATTTTTTCAATATAAATATCATGGGTGTTTTAACTTATTCTTAAATCCTAGATATTCCATAAAATTAATGGTTTTAATAAAAAATTGAATTTTCATTGTTCACCTAAATGAAAAACTTTTTTTAAAGATCCAAAAATTCATCTTAAGATAATATTGACAGGAAGAATCTAAAAATGATTGTTATTTTTTCAAATTAATATTTTAAACTTCTAAAATTTATCTTTCAAATCAATATTTAAAAAATATAATGAAAACTATTTTTATAGAAAAATAGATTTTTAAAAATATAAAAACTTTTTTTTATTATTTCTTATTAAATATTTATAAAATAGGTTTTAATATATTATTAATATAAAAAAATTATACATGATTTATTTAGTTTCTTAAAATATGGTGCATAAAATACAATTTTATAATGGTTTCATTTGAAAGCATAAATCGGTCTTATTTGTTATTTAGCTATACTAATTTAATTTATCACCCACTTTTCATTGATAGTGACCTTTATTTTTATTTTATCATGTCTTTAATTATTTTATTTTATATATTTTTACCTATCATCTCTATATATAAGTTTTAATGGTTATCTATTCTTTCATAGTCAGCTTTGGTTTGGTGTTGCAAGTGAAATGAGCTATTGAACTTATTATTTTTTTAATGGAAAATATATATAATTTAAATTCTTTGAGTGTTAAGTAATTTTTTAGTTATTTTACTCATTTGGTTCATATTTTATGGTCTTTATATGATCCTCTCATATTATTTTTGTTGTGACATGTGTGGAATATCCATTTTTTGTTACTTATGATATTTTGGATATTTTTGGCACTTTTGTTTTCTAGTTTGTGATGTTAATTTGACCTAGTATATATGACCAATTATTTTTTCTAATATAATGAAAAGTAGGTATAGTCTCCCCAATGTATCCTTAGAGATATTCATTATGATTCTGAGGCGTCTAATATACAGGGAGGCTCAGTTGAGGTACTGTAGTGATCATTGATCTGAACACTGATTAGTTTCCTAGGGAGTTAAGACATTATAAATTGATATGAAAGGGATTATTTTTCATTTTTTACTATTTGGATAAGTTATATATAAAAATATATTTTTTTAAAGACTTGGTAAAACATCTTGTGGTTGTTCATAGCCATCCTACATATGGAGGAGACCCATGTTTACATGGGTGAGACTTTTTTTCTTGTAACTTTATAATTACCATTATATTATCTCACATTGATTGATGAACTAGATTTATGATGTGATAGTTTATGGAATTCATAATATTTTCCTAATATGAGAATAGGGAGTGTGTAAATGTATTCATCATGCAAGGATCATAGGATTTATATTCAATCCATATGTTACCCTTGAGTTATATATTCATCTAAATATTATCTTCCTATGATTTGGGTCTTCCTCATTAACTTACTCGTAAAAATTGAAAAATATATATTGGTATGAATGAGTTTTTAATAGAAATATGGGTTGGTACCATAAATTTTTGATATGAATTTAATTGTTTTTCCCGTATTGGTCTATGGTAACCACTTACTTGAACAATTTCTTGGATAATACCTTGATGGATAGTTCATGTAACTAAATATTTAAATGATTTTTTTTAAAGAAACTACATGTAAGAAAATTATAATATGTTTTCCCTTATAAATTTTGAATGATATCTTATTTAACTATTTCTCAGAATTTGGTTATTTTATAATAATAATAATATTAGGTAGTGTATGTAGATAAATAATGAAATAATAAAATGGAAACCCTCTAAAAATATGAATTACGATATGGATTAGTATATAGGTCTCGATTTAATGGAGTGTTTATAAAATCTTCGGGATGAAAATATATATAATTATACTTTAGATAAAGGTTTTTCTAATAATAGTGAATTGAAAAGTGATAAAACAATAAATTATTTTGATTCTTGACCATATGTATGGGTATTTGGGAATATTGAGAGTATCACGTTATGAGAACGTATGATGCGACATACAGTTAATAGTGTGTCTCAATCCTACTACATCTTCTTTAAATAATAGTGTTGAATATTTGATTTTTTTAATAGAAATTTGTTCTATGGTGGGTTATTGATTTTTTTAACTAACCATAAGAATGGGAGAAGGGATGGATTGGAATCTTGGAGTGTGAGACCATGTTGAGGTATGTTTTATTTCATAGTATATGTTACACCTATTATGGATTTTTCTTGGAATCTAGCCCTCTAATGATGTTAATAAGTTTTGGTGTGTATTGATTATGTGTAACCCTTTTGGTTGCATGTGACCAGGGAGTGGATGGGTTTGATTATACAAGAACCTATTTTTGAGACCTTGTGTCGCGTGTTTGTCTTATTAGAGGCCATGAGATTTAAAATTGACAATAAGGGTGTTACCCACAAGCATTGATTTTTCATGGTTATGGCCTTGGATTTTGTGGTAATTCCTTGTGTCTCAATATGCATCTCTATATTTGTAAGATCATTTATGTTGATTTTTATGGAAACCATAATGAGGGGTTAACCTAGTCTCAAGGATTACCTTATACCCATTAAGTATGGGTAGATGCCCATGTTTATATTGATACACATGTCATTCCACTGAGGGTGAGATGCATGTATAATTGATATTTGGGTATTATAGGGATTCATAGTACTAAGAGTTTTAGTTTTTTGTATCAGAACCTATTTTACAAGGAAGGGTCATTCAGATGCCTAGCCTTTCGAGTTTTAGATGCATCTTTTGGTGTATAGTGGGACCATAGAAGTCGTTACGGTGTTATAGTGACAACAGTTTGTGGGTGACCATGTGTTTTATGTGGGAATTATGTTATTTTTTCTATGTATTGGGTGACATTAGATAGTATTCTTGCAATGAATAGATGATATCTGGCCACCCTATTTGGTTACACACGACCCATTATGAGTTTGGATTTGTGATTATCCATCTGTGGAAACCTGACTGATTGAAAATGAATAAATTATTGAAGGTTCTCCAACTTAAATCTTCAATATGAAAATATGAAGTTTAATTGAGGTGTGGGACAATACCATGGGTGGTTTGGGTGTCTTGGAACCATCGATCTTGGTTGAACATCATGGAAGGTGTCAGAGTTTGATGTAATGGATTAGTGAGTGTGGCTTGAAAGGTGTGAAACATGTGCAGTTCCAATATGACCTATTTGATTATGTGATATATGAGAGGTAAAATATGAGTTGTATAATGGGTATTGAACCATTGATTGTTTAAGGTTATGACCCTTATTATTGGGTCAAATGTTCATGCGAGTCCTTTCATTTGGTGATGGGTGAATCATGGTCCATGATGGCTAGAATTATTATTCCTTGAGGAAATGATGGATGTACTGCCATGTCGTTGGATAATTATATTAGTAATGGATGTATTAACCTCATTATATAAGTTTTATTGATTCTCATGATCAATCCTTATGTGGTCATAATGAAAATTAGATATCAGTATGCAAGAGGATCTAATTCTATATGGATTTCCCACTGAACTATGGATGTGAATTCTGGTGTAATTTTAGATGGAGTCTGGGAATTGGCATTGGGATGGGGTTTATTTTTATATAATACAAGGGTAACCATATCATTGAAATATTAGTGCTCATAATAGTGCATGATGGTAGTTTTTACCAAGTGACAATTCAATTAAGGGATCCCATCAAGATCAGGTAAGGACATCAGTGTGGGTGTTGAGTTGAAAACAATATGTATTTAACAGTTAAGGTGTTGTGATATAGTAATTCAATTGGGCTTTGAGGGTGGAAGCATATAAGTTCAAAGAAATTTTTTAATAGGAGGTCTGATCGGTAATATTTTTTTTTGGAATTGGGAATGGTGGATTAGAATTTTCATTAGGCATTTTTTTGGGTTAGATGGGTATGTTTCATAGTCAGTTCAAGGAATTTCAAGGGAAAATATATGTGTATGGGAACATTTATATAGGTGATGATTATATATTTTATTTGGAATATAACAATGGATGAGGGTTGATACTAGTGGTTGACTGGTGTTCATGACTGGTATAGTATACCGCTAGAATTGTGTCCTAATAATGAAGCCATGTGGTAGAGAGAAAACAGTGGATGGACTGAGAACATGGTGATTGTTTGATAAGTTCAGAAAATGTAAAATTTGACATGATTAATAATCTAACTTGGGGGTAGTTTTTGTTTTATTAGTCCTCTTGAATATAGATGACTGATCTTGGGATGAATGGTAAATTCCCATGTATGATATCTGTTAGTGGATTTTAGGTTGATTTTTTTAACCAGTAGTTTGTGAATATAGATGAAATGTGATGGTTAGTTCAAATAACTTGATTTGATTAATTTTAATTATTAAAATAAGGTATCTATGTAGTACCGCTAAAAATTTCATTAAAATGATTCTATGATCAATTTCATTCTTAAAATGAATCACCGATCTTTAAGAGAACTCTCAGATTTATTAAAATATTATTCATTAAATGTGAACATTATAACCAAGAAGTTAAATTGGTGGTATAGAAAGGAATAACCAAATTATGGAAAATATTTATATATTTTTTATATATTTCAAATATATTTATTAATTCAGAATAAATATATACTTAATTTTCAATAAAGATTGTTTATTCTTCAATGATTTTTTTTATCAAAAATTTTTTTATTACATTTTATTCACAATCAATATAATTAATTTAAATGGTTATTTGGAATTTCATTTTATTTAATGAAAATAATTTTTAAATAAGAATTTAAATATTATCTAAGGGTGAATTTTGAGGGTTTTTTTGTAAATATTTATTTTTTGCTTAATAGTGAAAATACCATTTTTTTGTAAATATGTCAATTGTTTCATTTAAATAAAATAATATAAAATACCTATTTATTTTTTTATATGGTTTTAAATTAATATAATATTCATTTTATTAAAATTTAAGTAAACCATTCTAGATTAGTTAACATTATATTTGATTTAGGTATAAGTTCATTTTTATTCGTAAAAATGAAAATTAAAAAAAATCATTATGTTGGATGAATTTATATTAAAATTAATTTTTTACTTATTCAAAATTTAAAATCCTAAAACAATATCTCCATAAATTTAATCAGGAAGAAAAAAATTCGTAAATATGAAATTTTTATTTTTACCGATTATGAATATTAATCATGGTAATTATTTTTCCTATCGGGGTGGGTAAAACAGGTAGAAAGGGGTTAAAACTATGAGAAAAGGCCTAAAAATCACCCTAAAACTTTTCTTAATCCTATTGGATGCATGGGGTTGAATAAATCCATCCTATATAGGAAATTATTGTAATTTAATTCTACATTCTTTCAATTATAACATTTATACTTTTTAATAAAATCATAAGAACCAAATGTCACTTTCTTGAATTTAGTTTCTTCTATATGTTGTCATAAAGATAAAAATTATTTAAGAATGAGCTTAAATGATTTTTATTTAAATAAATAATTTATTTTTATAATATTAATATATTTTTAGATTTTATTGATGATATAATTACCTTAAATTCTTAAGCAGCACAGATATAGACCATGTGCAATCAATAGAAAAATAAAGTTAAATTATTTAAAAATAATAATATATTTTAAATTAATTATGATATTCTAAAAATATCACTGGTAATTATAAAGTATAAATTATGAAAAACTAATTATATTATAAATTCATTTTTTTATTTATGTCTCTGAATTTAAATTAAATGAATATTCATAAAAATAAATTTAATGATATTTAATGATAATTTTTTTTATTAAATGAATTAAAAGTTAAAAAGATATTGAATGTGGAAAATCAGGATGCTAAGTGGTATATTATTTCATAAATGAACCATTTGTTATCCATATTTCACATTATAATTAAATTTATGATTATAAATGTAAATAAAATATGTTACCACGGTTAATGTCAAAAAGGGTTAATAAAGGGAGTGAAACCAAAAGACAATGTATAAAATGTAAATTAAACATATATAAATTTTATTTCTTGATGGTATTTCAGAATTATAATGACCTAAAATCAAAATTATTCCACATGACATGATTAATATATATATATATATATTGCAGTTAAATAATTCAAGTAACTTCAGGTGTGTCCTTTCTCTAACTTATTAAAGTGAGACTCCTCTTCTACTTTATTCACAATTTTTGAGTACACTAGCTATGAAATCAAATTCCATAATAACATAAAAGACTCCTTACCTATATATTATAGTTTTTTTCATCCCCTATTACCATCTTAATAAGGATTAATACGCAAGACAAATGATATCTCTCAAAGAAGAGGTAATCATTTTACCCAACTCCTTCAATGTTAATTTATTATTATAATGTCTATAAAAATGTTTTATCTATCCTAACATGATAAATATAGTTTCATTAATATAATAATAATTTATTATGATTATTGGGCATCCATTATCCATATATTTTCCATCAAATTGGGAATGAAAGTATTGCTTATGCGTATATGTGGACTACTACATACACATAATGATATGATTCATTTTCCATTACAAAATTTCATGGATTGTTTTTATGATGGATTTAGTATCTCAATATGATATTGATGACATAATTATTATTATATAATTATAATATCTAATATACCATCTTACCTTACCATCCATTGTAAAATGATAATGTTACTCGTGTGTACATGTGGACTACTACCTTCATAATGCAATACGAGTTTTCTCTTTTCTACTTTACATGGATGATAATACGAATATATTTATTGAATATATATAATATTTATTAAATTTTAATTATTTTATAAAATATAATTATTATTTAAATATATTTCATTATATCCATTAAAAAATTGAAACATCACTCAGGTCTGTGTACAGATTACCATCTCCATGAAGAGATGTAATTAATTTTCATCATCACTTTATATGATTGGTTATAAAAATGTATATAATGACTAAATATAATAATTATTAAATTCATAAAAATATTTAGATTATGGAACCATCACTAATGTATAAGTAACAGGAGTACTCACTCCAAAAATATTTGAAAACTGATACAGTAATCACAAAGAATATAGATTTTAAAAAATAATTGTTAATAAATAGGTGATATGATTTTAGAAGTAGATAAAATATCATGTGATATTTTTGAATATAGTTCTAGAATATATATATATATATATAATAATTAAATATTTATTATATAATATTATTTAACCTCTTTGAGGAAAGTAAAATCTTGAGGTAAGGGTTTCTCATTACACTTTTATTTCTATTTGACATAGGCAACATTCACAAATTGTTTTTAATGTTGGATATATAATAAACATGTATGTATTTTTTATGATTCTAATGAAATTTTTGGGGATTTAAAAATCCATATAAGGTTTTATTTTTCATTAGGATCTGATTTAGATATTACAAAGGCTATCAATGTTTAGGTTGCGAACTCATTTCTTTTTGAGATTGTCTATAATAAATTAATAATGAGAGAAATTATATTAATATTATTAGTTAAACCACATAAATTTTTATCCTAAATATATTATTATATTTAATAATTATTATTATCATTTTAAACTCTTTGGTTCATAAATGATTCGAAATATGTTTTTAATTAAAATCTATCCTTATTTCCTCTTTAGTCGATGAAATTTTTCCTCCATTTCCATGCTTTTAAAAATTATTTCATGGATTTTTTACATAGATATCAAATGAGTTAAAAAAAATTTTAATTACGATTTATTTAATTTAAAAAGTTTTAAAAGGAATATTTTAGGAAATAAATTATTTTTGAATAATTTTTTCACTTCTTACAAAACTGTAAAAGAATATTCTCTTTTAATTTAAATGGTATGAATGGATTTTCCCTCCATTATGGTTTTCATTTTTTGAATAGTGGTTATATTATAAACTAAGGATGGGACGTTCCATTATGAACTAAGTATGTTTTGTTATGTTATAAACCAAGAACATGTGGGTCTATTATATACCTCAAATTATTTTGTTGAATAATGATTTGTCATATGAAAATAAGGTATGAAACATAAAGTAAACACAGATCAATAAGGGACTACATCCACACTGATAGTCTTGATAGTCATCAATGAATGAGGAAATTATTTTAAATTATTATGGTTATTCAAAAAATTTATAGATTATTCTTATGACATTTTATCTTGTCTCATGATTGATTATTGTTGATTTCACACTCTTATACCTTATCTTTTTTATGAAAAAATACATATCAGGACTCAAGATTTAAGATCATTGACTCATTAGGTATGCCTTTCTCAAGTTACAAACAAATTTTCACAAACTTATTTTTATGTTCACTTATGATAATTTATTGATATCTATTATGTTTACGCTTGCGAAGAATATGATCTCAGCCATTATTATGTTTCCTATCCTCATGATACCATGAATGGGTATACAAATTCTTCCATAGATATACTAAAAGAAATAATAAAGTTCTCATTATAATTTTATGTTATATTTAATTTTTTCAAATGTAATGTCAGAACCATGTATGTATCTAGTCTCCCAATAATAATAAATATTTTATCCTTCCTCATGTGCTATCTTGTATATTATTCCAATATAGTAAGATAACCACTAGATCTACGTTACATGAGTTTGGTTGTTATAGTTGGTGTCAAAGGATGTTTAGTAGCTCCCTTGATATTTTCATTTATTAAAACATAGATTATAGAACATAACACTATGATATATTTTGGGGATAAGTCTAATTATAAAGTAATATCATGAAACTTTGGTAAATTAGATATTATGTATTTTCCTAGAAAACAAATGCATGTGTGGATACTAGAAAGTGTATAAAGCTATAGTGTATATCCCCCTAGGGGTAACAACTCTAAAAGGTGAGTATTGGACAATAACTTTTCATCAAAGGTGACCAAATGGTGGTTATGACAATTTACAGATGGCTAAACAATCCAGGGGAATAATATTTTATTATTTCACATTTTTTATTAGCAATTATGATAAATTATATGACAAAACCTATATAAACCAATGATATTCAATAGTGATATAGGATAATTATAAAGTGTCATGGTTAGATAAATCTTATTTTAATAATAAGTTTAATCGTATAGATACCGATTTTTATGTTTCAGGTTATGGTATTATAAGATGATTAATGATGTTTTGGGAGACTTTTATGAGAATACAACCATTTAGTTTAGAATCTTTTTTAGTGAAAATTTTATTTTAGGAATAATAAATTAATATTTTGTTCAAATAAGTTGAATATAATTGATAAGTTTTAGGTTTAATATGATTTTTTTTATCAATATGGTTAATTAAGAAAAAATGGTTATCATATTCTTGGAACATATCTTTTATTATATAGATTACCATGGGATTAAAAAGTTATTTGGAGACTACCTGATTAAAGTAATTTTTGAATAATTTAACTATATTCGGAACATTATATGATTAAGTTAAACATAATTCATGGAATTAATATTGAGTCAATTTTGTGGAAGAATATACGAATTGGTTGTGGTTTTATACTAATTTAGGTTATTTTTAAAAAATATTACCATATTTTAAGAGAATATATGATCATACTACTAAAGTGTTTTGTATGTGAGATTATGAGGTACTATTTATTAGTTGGGAATAACTATTAAATATGATCTTGGAAAAAAATATGTGATAAAATATTTTGGATATTTGGGTATTATACATAGTAAAACATATGTTGGATAAGACTTGTGCTTATATAAAAATGGAATTGTTTTAGTTGAACTTTGGGTGGAATTGTAATTGTTTTATATATTTAAATATTTTTTAATTATGAGAATATTTATCCATATTAGATGATTTATTATAAAAAATTTGTTTTTAGTAAATATATCAATATATAATGAATGAATTTTAATTCTTTTATGGGTATTATGATCCATTAAAATTTAATTTTAGTGCTTCAGACATGAAAAATTCATATTGAATATCATTTTTTGGAATAATAGATGAGATATAAGTGAAAGTTTTATAAAGAAAAATCAAAGGATAAAAATTTTCTTATGAAAAAGGAAAAATTTGAGTAATTTGTTTTTTTCTTCTCTATATTGATATTAAAATAATATTCGAGGAAAAGGATCTTGAAATAAAAAAATTATCTTTTTGCCTTCATTTCTGATAAATTGATGGTCTTCTATATTCCTTTCGGAGTTACAGTTTTATAGTACATAAAATTTTCATTATAATGTTCTAAATAACAATCAATTATTAATAAAACATTTTTCCCTCCATGTCCATATTTTCACATCTTGGTAATGTTTTTCTTATATGAAAACCCTATTATATGTTATCTCAGGTAACATTTATGTTTCCCACTTTCCCTTTTCAAAAGACGGTTTATAATCAATTTATATGATGTGTTTTTTCAAAAAAAGGTACATTCAAATATTGAATCTTTGATTACCATGATAAAAATATAAAGGAGGAAATTTATTTAAGGGGAAGATAACGTATCACCTGAAATTTTTAGTTTAAAATAATATTATGCTTGATTTCTTTCTTAACAAGAAACATCGAGTTACCAGTGCACTCTAGTATTCTATAAAAATTCATTATTTAAATGTTATAATTATGACCTAGCCATTAAATTGTAATTATTTTTGACACACATAAATTATAAAATAAGAACATTGTATTTTATTGGGTATGCGATACACAACACTGTTCTTAAATAACTCAGAAAATATATTTCTTTAAATTTAATTTCTTCGATAGTTTTCAAAACATAGAACCCTTAGTATAAATTTACAAAAAATATAATATACCATTATAACCTATAAATTAAATTTTATGGTACTAATATTACTATAAAAATTATAAATGTTTTGGTTATCTATAAAATAAAAACATCTAAAATAAATAAATAAATGTTTTATGAAAAATATTATTTTTCATAAAATATAGATTGGTCCGTCATTGTGCACATAATTTAAAATTATTTTTTACCTCTATTAGGAATTTTATTTTATAAAATTAAATCAATTTATTGAATTATACTCTCAAAAATTATCTTATAGTAAATTTTGGTGATTTCTCAAAAAAAGTTTTATTTTTTATCAATAGTGAAAAATAATGAATTTTAATTGAAACCCTCCTTTTTCAAAAATTATTAATAAAAATAAATTATATTTTTAATTGGTTTAAATGTAAAATTGGTTAAATTTCTTATCTATAAATCTAATTTAGTTCATTTGAATTATTTTCATATTTAATTATGAAATAAAGACTTTGTATCTTCTCAACATTATCGCTTTGAAAGTCCACATTTTTATCATGTTTACAACGTTTATTTTATATTATATTTCAAAACATATGTGAATTAAATTTGAAAAAATGGATTTTATATTTTTAATCATAATAATATATATTTTTATAATAATTAGAACAAAATTTTTTACCATAATTAATAGAAAAAACAGAAAAAAAATATTTACAACAGTTAATGTAATACCGGGTTTATCAGAGGTTAAACTAAAAATGAAAAGGGTTTAAATGACCTTATCAATTTTATATAATATATTTAATGTCTATATTACTAAACTAACATGTCTAAGAACCATAAATACTCTACTTTGGACCATTTTTTGGATAAAGGTTGGGAACCCCTTTTTTCAAAAATTACTAGTTTCTCAGTCACTTCGTATAAAAAAACTCACCCACTCTACTCACATATTCCCACCTTATCGACCTTTTCACTAAACCAATACCTTCCCAAATAAATTTTAAATCTTTGGTTTTTTTGGACTGAAGTGTTGAGTATAAAATTGAATTTTTTTTCTTCCAGATGCTTACAAAGGGGCGAAATGGCCATTAACCCTAGCAGATGATCTCGGATAAATTTTCTAACCACATCATTAGTCATGTAATAGGGTGTTTACCCTTGTATAGGAGTTTTTTAGAAACCTGATCTGTTCTAATATTAGTGGAATAATTATTATTAAATAAATTTTAAATTAAATATTAAATTATTGACGCAGCTTCGTTCGGTCGTATAATTTTAATGGGGTTTCATATTGAGATTTTGTCTTCTTCATTGATGCATAATAGCTATTTTCGCCTAGGTGAGTCATAAACATGAGGTGGACGTAGGGGTCGGCTCGATCCCCCATTTCTTTATTTTCTATTCCTTACATCTCTTCTCTTGTTTTCTTTTCTTTTCTTTTCTTTATTTTCATTCTTCGTTCTTGTGGACACCTCTTGTGTGTATACTCATTCACTGAAAACTAATATATAGAGTTATTGGGAGAGATAAAGAGAGGTGGATAATGAGAGGCATTTTCGTGGAGCTCTTGACACGCCGGTTCGATGTGTGACATTCATAGACCTCAAAATCGAGTGATGCTTCAGCGGTTTCCACTTGATGGTAGGACCATTTATGTTTTCACTACAAATTCCTTTTGAACTTGTTGTTTCATGTTTAAAATTCATTTTTATTATTTTATATGGTCTCTTGAAGCTGGATTTGGTGTTTTGGGAGTGAAAACGAGTGATTCGAGCGATCTGAGGGTTTCCAATTCAGGAAAACTATGTTATAGGGTGTGTATTCTGGGGTGACATGCCTTGTGTTCTTCCAATGTGAGAGAAGATGATGTTTCAAGAGGTAAATTCCATGTACTGGTACTCGACTGTGTAGTTGAGTACCTGGGAATGTCAAGTCATGTAGGGGTACATGGTCGTATAAGAGTACATGGACATACCCTGTGTTGGGTAGCACAATGTGTGGAGGTACACTACTTGGATATGTAAATGGCCAAGCCAATTGAGGGACATGGTCATGTACACCATCTTGGGTACACACCATGTAATTGTTTCATATATTATCTTCCTTGGGATTTACATACCTAGACAGGCAGCAGTACATGCCCATTTGGAGTTATGGTAGTACACTCCAGGTACTGAGGGCGACACACCATGTACTTACCCTTCTCAACTACTGAGGGTTTTTCATTCCCTTTTCCCCCAAAGTTTTAATTGGACCTGAGTGTAGTCCATTTTGCGTGTTTTTCTATGTAGATCATAATGGTAAAACTTGTGGAGTGTAATGAGGACTCTTAAGGGGTGTTTTGGGTCCTAGACCTAAATGTATAGTTTATTCCTCCGGCTTTGAATTCCTTTGCCTCATGAGAGTGATACTGGAGAGAGAATGATCAGTTTGGTGTTTGGAATAACAAATTTGATACATTGATTTGAGATAAGTTATGATTTATCTCTGATGAATTATTTTTTTCAGAACATTACCCTTTTGAGACATGTCATTTTGGCTAATAAGGCTGTGAGACTAGATGCTTCTATGGATCCCCTGATGGATGCATTTGATTACATGATGATATGGGAGTCTCATTGTTGGATCCCTTTACCCATGTGTCGTTTAGAGGATCCCTACTATAGGATGCTTATAGTTGTTAGTTTACACAGAGGATCCAAAGTATGATGCCTCATATTATATGGATTTAGTGACTCAGTGGGTGCCTATTGCGTGACCTACCTTGAGATGTTTGTTGGGATTTGGTAGACATGGGGTTCTAGTGTCATCTTTGAACCCGTGCCGAACTAGTATGCATGTGGGGCTTTGGCTGTAGTGTTGGGTTCGGTATTCGGAAAGCCCTCGCTCATTTGTTTATATCTTCAAATTTTTATTTCTGATGGAGTGGTGTTTAATATATGTTCTTCCTAGTTAGTGGTTTTTGAGCCTAACGCGAGGCAACCTTCATTATTTTGGAATTCCTTGATGTTCTTCCTAAGATCTTTATTTCTTTTTGGGATTCTCTGATGTTCTTTCTAAGGAATCCTTCTTTTGATCCCTATTATTTATTGTATTGATTTTTATATCGAGAGGTACTACCTTAGGCTATGATTTTTATCCTAATTGTATATATATAGTGAAATTTTTTGCGGGATGACTATAAGTGATTCCTAGTATCCGGTTATTGAGCCTTACATGATGCTTTTGGGTTTTGACCTTTTCACACCTAATTAAATGTTTAATTAAATATTAAATGATTAATGGTTTAAATAGAAATGGGTGAACCATGGAATCTTGTAAAATGTCCACATACGGGCTAATATGATTATTGTTCCTTATACCTTGGGTGAACCATGGATTATGATTATAATACCATGGATGTACTCAAATATGGTATTACTTTTAATCCATGGGTGAACCACATATGTAGTGGACAGTTTCATTGAGGCTTTAACTAAATGTTGAGTTAACCATGGATACATTGGGGGATGTCTTGGACAGGATCTATTGGAATTTTTTATATGCCATGAGTGGTACATGGATTCTCATGGGAGAAAGGACTTGGTTGGGATTAGTGATCTAATTATTTTTATACCATTAGCGATACTCGGATTCTCGGTGGAGGAATTACTTAAACAGGATCAGTGAGTTGATGACCTCTATAGCTTGAGTGATACTTAGATTACCATTGTATGAATGCCTTGATGGTCTCATAAGATGAATGTTATATGATCGGAATAATTATTTTCTTTCAGATTTTTTATTGGACTCGAGAGGGATATCTTGATGTTTCAATTGATGTCTGGATGTTTTTCCTGGAATATTTCTTTACATGATTGCACATCGTATATGGTTTCTTTTCTTTTGATTGGAGGTGAGTACATGTGAACCCAGGTGTAGGACGAGTATCCCCCTGTGGTTGGGTACCTTGCCCAGCTACTTTTCTATCATTGGATGAAGAAGGTATATGTTGATTTGGATTAAAAAACCAAAGATCAACTTGAGGGGACACAAATTGAATTGTACGATTTCCAGCTTAATTCCCATGAACAATACGTCTAGGATAATGGGATTATGGATCGAAGAATCGAAGGCTTATGTGGTTTCATGATGATTGGTTTCACATAATAATGAATGTTCATATTTTTGTATATATGTATAGGTATGGTACTATACATGTATGCGTATATAGATATGGTCATCCATGGGGGAACATTCTTAGTTGATAGGGATTATGGACCCTAGGGTTGATTGTGGGGTCATGCTGGTTTTCTTACCTTTTGGTTGTGCTTCAGCTAGGATGAGGATGTTTCTATTGCATACACTTTTAATAGCACAGTTATCAGGTTCTTATTGGGGTGGCCTATTGAGATTATTTCTCACCCATGTACGTGCACCATGGTGAACATGTAGACCTTATGGCAGCTTTTTTGGTTTTTCATGAGTTGCATGGAGGATAGGGCTGAGGCCTAGAGGATCATGATCGAGAAGAGATTCTCATATGTTTCTTATGATTAGGCGGGTTCTGTTTGATAGTGTCTGGAGACTGGGTACATGTTCTGGCTTTGATTTATTATTAGATCCATATACTTTTACTTTCAATTTAATTTTTACTATTTTATATATATGGTTGGCCTAGTGGGTGACTAGTTTCATATTGTATGGAAAATCTGTTCAGGTTTTTATATCAATTAATTAATTATTATATCACATTATATTTCAATTGTTTACTACGTCCACACATTATTTACTTTACATTATGTAGGATACTTAGTTGTATTTTACTGTTTGATTACTCTGATAGGAATGTATTGTCTCCCCACTAACACCTCCACTTCACTCGCTAGTAGTCGGCAACCTCTGGTGTATGGAAAGGCATCCTTGAGTCATAGAGACCCACAGGCTCGAAGCACTGGTTTAGTGTCATCTGGGTCAGAATATATCATAACTTCCTGACCTACCTACTATAATCGTAGAAGACATATTTTTTTTATAATTTCATCCTTTCAAGGATTTTGGTTCAAAACAAAGGAGGTACCAGAGGAAGAGGTCTCGTTCTCTGTCGAGCATTTTTATTTTATTTCTTCCTCCACATCCTTATAATCTTATTAAACCGTCATTATTTAACAATATACGTTTCTTAAATATTATGAGTTGTTTTTATATTAAGGTAATGGACTACATTCATCCATACTTACTTCAAATGGGTTATGAAATCATAATTCAGGAGTATGGAGGACTACTTATTCTCTAACCAAAGTCATTAGTTTTTCCTTACCACCTCTCATGTTTGTTTATGATGATAGAACAATAATTTATATATGTGGTATTTATAAAATAATTATACCTATTGAGTAATTATATACTATATAAAATTTCACTTTCTATTGCATGGGGTTTATGATAATGTCCCTTGTGTATTGGTGAAATACACATTACGACGTGATGAGATTCATTTCCCTCTGTCTCTTTACGTGGAATTTAATAATTATAAATTTAATGAATATATGTGAAATAAATTATATAATTTTAATATTAAATACATAATTATAATATTGACAAAAATAATATATATATTTTTATTTCATACCTTTTCAATAATTAAAAGAAGATAACATTAGTCATGTAAGTGTGGACTACTGCCTTCATGAAGTGATGTGACTCTCCCATTTCATCCCCACACCACAAGGATGATATAATTCTTATATTTAAATACATAATATGGTATTTAAAATATTACTAAAATAATATAAATATAAAATATTACATACCTCCTTTCAATAATGATCATTGAAAAATGGAAGCGTGACTCATGCGTAAATAAGGCCAACCATCTCCATGATTGCAACATATCTCACTTATCAAAACCATATTTCATGATTGGTATTAAATGTATAATTAAAAAATAAATATGATAATTGTTTCATTATAATTTTTCTAAATATGATGGAACAATATAAAATATGCAAGAATCATATTTTTTATGACGAAACACTTCTGATAAAACAAGGTAATTAACACCCAAAACAATTTAAATAATGAATGATAATTAACAAATGGGTTATATGATGTAATAAAAAGTTCATATGTGATATTATAGATATTAGTATAGTTTTTTATGTGCGTTTATCATTTTTAAAAACCACTATACGGGAGGTTATATTATATTCAAACAAAAGAAAGTGTGAAGTAACGGAAATCATCTCAATTTCCCTTCATTAAGAAATATTTTAATGTTATTAACATAATTTATTTTATATTTTATATAAGATTCTCATTTTATATTTAATGTCATGATTAATTAATAAATCAAAATATTTTATGTTTCAAATTAAATTATTTCATCCAAGATAGTTTGATATAAAACTTACCAACAGGTAAATAATTCCATAACATAGATTCTATTCATTGGGTTATATTACTTCTTCATTGTATTTGATATTATAATATTATGTTTGTAATGTATTCTGATTATATTATTTTTTATTTCCAATTTTTTCATTTTTATTTACATTTGATACACCTAATTGATTCATTTAATATTTGTCACTTAAATATTATGGTCTCTGAAAGGGTATATTTCACAATCTCATTCTTATTGGAATTATTTGTAATTGAATTTCCATTAAATAAAATTATTTGTAATTTTTTTAATAATTACTTTAATTTTATTATCATATTGTTTTTAATGAACATTTTCAATTAATAGGAAAAATTTTCAAAACTTTGGTACATAAAATATTGATAATTTTTTTTAATATAATCTGAATTCATTTCTCTATTTCATCAGAAATAATTTTTTTCCAAAACCATGTTTTATAAAAATGTTTTCAACCATTATAAAAATGATGTATTGAATATATTTCTACCCATTTTTTTCTTTGAGAAAATGTTTTGAAATGAATATTTTTGTCATTTTTAAAAGAATATCCTATTTGAATTTTATAGAAAAGCGAGAGGAATCTTTATTTTAACATACTCGGTATTACATAATTTCCTACAATCATGAACACTCTATGTTTTAAAAATTAAATTTATGTTTTAATTATAATCTTCAAAGAAACTTTTTTCAATATTTTATGTGAACTTTTAGTTTTAAAAGGATATTTTCAAAATGAAATAGATTTATTTCTCTATAAATGATTTCATGATATTTTTATGGTATTTATATTTATTAGTGTAAAAAACATTATTTTATGTATTATCCTATGGGGATATGTTTTATTAATACCATCACTATTATTCCTTTGGATGGATTGTGATTATTTTTACCAAGGATAGTATTGAAATTCAATTCCTTGATTCAATTTTTTAATCATTAACTTTCCTATGAATTATTCTCTTTTTTATGATCATTGAAAATTAAATTTACCCTAAATATACATATTATTTATCATGGACATATTTATTTCTTAAAAGATGTATCATATATACATATAATGTTATATGTTAAAATTTATTTGATTATCTTGGTAAATATCGATAATTTGTATTCTTTACTCAATTTGGATATTTGATAATAATTTACATTTTTCGTGAATGAAATGAATTATTTCATTTATGGGTAATTATTTAGAAATTAAGTGTAGGTGGGGCCCAAAATTATATATCCCCTCGATGCATTGATATGTCTCATGAGATAGATTAGTATGCTACAATTAAATGGTTTTCTACCTATAATTTTAAAATACCTTGTGAAAAGTCTTGATGGTAGAGGTATCATGACGCCAAAGATATTAATGTAAAATAAGTAATCATTCACATCATTAAGAATTTGGTTAGTATTGTTCATGATATTTTCACAATGGTATTATCTCTTGATGCATTTCATTCTCATTTTATTGATTATATAGCATGTTTTTTAGTTATTTACCTTTTCATATTGATTATTCATTATGTTATTATCCATGATATTTTCTCAATTGTATTAATTTGCAAGCACATAATTCTTAGTTAATTGATTAAATGAAAAAAATTTAGTTAGTTACCTTTCTATATTGATTATGCCTTACCATATCATGATATCAAAGTTTTTTCAATGGAATGTGTGTTCATTTATTTACCTTAACTCATTTATTATACTTATTAGCTCATGATAATGTCTATTTTAAATAACCCTTATGGATCATTTGATCTCACCCTTATTTTTTTCCTTTACTTGAAATCCTTGAAGTGTACTATGATAGATATGAAAGTATATGTTATATTGAAAATTGTTAGTCACGAAATTAACAGTAGTTGTCATTTTTGTGGTCAAATTTGATATGGGAATCAAGTATGTATCGAGTTTACCAAGACTAATAAACTATCTAATCTTTTGGGATTTGATACCTTATATCATATTCCATTATTATAAAGTAAGAAGCTGACTATAGGATACTAGGGTTGGGGTTATTATAGTATGAGTAGTAATAACTGCATTATGAAACATATATTTAAAGCATTAATATGTTATGAATTTATTTATTAGTTAATAGTAAATATGTACTCAATTATTAGAAAAATAATTTCCTGCATCAAAAATATGATGTCTTAAAAAATGGGTTTAATAGAATTTTAATAATGGACACTATAATAAATTTCTAATATTTATTGAAATTTTTTTAGTTAATTCCTATCATTTTTGAAATCATAATTTCAGTATTTTCATATGGTAATTTTTTTTTATTTTTGTCTAAAAAATTTTATTTTTTATTGAATAGTGGAAAATAACAATTTATATTAAATTGTCATTTATTTTATTTAAATAAAGTAATTTAAAAGTGTCATTATATTTTTCATTTTTTAAAAGTAAAATAAATTCTATTTAATTGAAGAAAATAAAAATAATTACATAGTAATCAATATTATATTTTATTTTAGTAAAAGTTAATTTTTTATCAAAAAACATCATTTTCTAAAAAAGTATTCCATTTTACACATTTATATTAATATTTATTTATGATACTTTTAGAAATTGAATCATAAAAATTTGATTCCATATTTGGAATCATTAGTTTAAAATTTTTAAATTTGGTACCATTTAGTTTTATTCAATAGTAATATCAATCACTGTATATATTTGACACCTTGGTATGGGTAAAATAGATAAAATGGGGTTAAAAATATCACAGAAGGCCTAAAAAAACCCTAATACCATTAATAGTACTATTTTTGGATTATTGGTCAACCAGATCCATCTTATATGTGAAAATATTTCAATTTATTACCTCTAATGTTTCATTACAATATTTATATTATTTTTGAAAAGAAAAATAACAAAATAGTTTTTTTCTTGATTTTAGTTTCCCTTATATTTTTTCATATGAATAAAAAGAATTTATGAATGAATATAATTTTTTTAATAAATAAATTATTTTTATTATTTTTATTTACATTCATTTATTTGTGATGTTATAATTACCAACACAATGCTTGTGCAAGTAGCAAAATAATCATGGTAAATGATTTTAACAATAATAAAATTAACATGTTTTCGATAAATTGTGGTATGAAATGAATTTAATAGGTAATTCAAATGTATAATTATTTTTAGGGTTTTTAGATTCTATATCCATTGTTGTCTTTATTTATTTGATATAATGATAAATTAATATAACCACAAATGTATTTAATGATATTTTATAATAAAAAATACTTTGTTAAATAATTTAAAAATAAAAAAAAAATTGAAATTATAATAGTGGGATGATAAATGGCATAAAATATCTTTCAAGGACTATTTTTGATCAAATTTTCACATCAGAAGTAATTTTATGACCCTTAAATTCTAAAAAATGGGTTACAATGGTAACGGTT
This sequence comes from Viscum album, assembly GCA_963277665.1. Taxonomy (NCBI): domain Eukaryota; kingdom Viridiplantae; phylum Streptophyta; class Magnoliopsida; order Santalales; family Viscaceae; genus Viscum; species Viscum album. The sequence goes on along the minus strand of OY728121.1, from coordinate 1,143,499,297 downwards.
ACAAAGAGTTAATAAGGGGGTTAAACCAATAGATAATGTTTAAAATGTTACATAAAAATGGATAAAGTTTATTTTTTATTGTATTTAGACCATATAATTTTAGGAATTATAAATAATTTCTATTTTTATACTGTATATTATTAAGATATAAATTTTATTTAAATCTATTAAGTAATTCCAGGTGTCTCTTTTCCCTCACTTATAAAAGGGAACCTCCTCTTCTCCTTTATTAATATTTTTTGCATAGTATATCTTAGAAAATAAATGGAATTATATATTAAAATCATTGTAAACTCTATCCTAGAGATTTATTTCTTCCCCTAAGACCATTATATGATTTATTAAGATGTAAGCCTAAGGTGGTCCCTCAAAGAAGAGGCTATCCTCTTACCAGACTCTTTCAATGTTTATTTATAATTCTACTTCATATAAATATATTTTATATATCATAACAGGATTAATAATTTATCATAAATATAAAAATATTTTATAATGATTATGGCACAACCATTTTTCACATCGTTTCCATCCACTAAGAAATGAAAGTATCACTCATGCGTAAATGTAGAATAGGGCCTCCATGTATTGATATCATTCATCTTTCATTTTCATATTACATGGTTGGTTATTATGATGTATTTAATAATTATATATGATATCAATGAAATAATTGTGAATTAAAAGTTATAATGACTTGTTTACCTTCTTAACTTCCCTTCCATTAGAAAAATTTAACATCTCTGATACGTACATGTGGGCTACCACTGCCATGAAGAAATGTGATTCTGATTCTGATTCTTCTTTACATGAGTTGAATTAAGAATATATTTAATGAACGAGTATGAAATTTATAAAATAATATTGATTCTATAAAAATGAAATATTATTTAACTCTATTTTATTATTTTCCTTTAAAAGTGGAAACATCACTTATGTGTACGTACGAATTATCGCCTCCACAACGTGATGTAAGTCATTTTTCATCACTATTTTATATGAATAGTTATAAAAGTTTATATAATGATTAAATATGATAATTATGACTTGATAAAAATTCTATATATTATGAAAACATGGTAATGTACACGGAATGTAAATATAAAACTAAAACATTCATGGAAACGAAACAAATATAACCAAGAACTATAATTTTAATAATGAAAATTTAATAAACGAATGATAAGATGTAGTAATAAAACTATATATGGTTTTATAGGTATAAATTTGGTTTTTTAATATATTTATAACAAATATATTTTAATTTCAAATATTTTAACTTCCTGTGCCATGTAAGGATAGATTTGACGTCAGTGTTTATCATCTCATATTTATTTGTAATATGAATATAACATATTCATCACTTTTTCCTTTTTATGGTGTATATAATTTAAATTAATTTATTTTATGATTATTATATATAAAATTATTTGTATTTACAAATCCAAAAAATTTTCTCCCCTTCTTGTGTTTTTGATTCAGCTGTTACCAAGGTAGTAAGGGTATATGTTACAATCTCATTTCATTTCAGGATTTCCTACACAAAATTTTTATTAAGTGAAATTATATTAATCTTATCTTTTAGAAACCATATATTATATAACCATATGATTATTCATGTAATATTTATTTTATTTCCATTTTCAAATATTCTGTACATAAAATGACTGATAATATTATTTAAAGAAAATCTAAACATATTAATTCATTGGTGGATGAGCTTTTAATTTCATGTCCATTATATTTGAAATTATTTAATGTAATTTTATAACTATACATGAAATGTTTTAAAATATTCATTTTCATTACCTTTTACATTATTTATAATGATTTAGTTGGAATAGTTTTTAAATAAATTTCTTTCGAATAATACATTTCTGAATTTTTACAACACCATGAAAAGAATGATCTATTTTTATATATTTTTTTGGAATAGGTTTTACCACTATTATTTATGTTACATTATTTTGAAATTATTTTAAAATTTTCAATGATTCTTTTTTTTAAAAAATTTCCTATTTGTTTACAAAAAATTGATTTTAAATAAGTTATTTTAGAATGAAAATCGTATTTTTCTCGGGAAATATTTAAATGATATTTAAAATATATGTTTTATTCTATGAAAACATACTTTGATGTTTATTATTATTTAATATGTATTTTAATGTGATGATACCTTATTTATTCTTTCTATGGATGATTTATTATTATGGTTATAATATATTTATAAAACCCATTTATATTATATGGGATATTTTATGATTATTTGATGAATGTTTTTTGAAATTATAGAATGAATATATATCATTATTATTTAGTAATGTGTGGTTATTTTAAAACCCAAGGATATGTTGTTAAATTATATATCATGGGTGGTTGGTCACATTTTATTTATGTGATTTTTGGATCCTCTATATCCATCCAATTCAGTGTGTAAATAATGATATCTCTAAAGATTATAAGGAATGGAATGGGGAGTAAAATTAGTAATCAAAGGGACTATGCCCTCTAAAATAGTCTTGGAAGTGATCCTTGACAAAAAAAATATTTTCAATGCTTATGTGTATAAAAAACAATGTCTTATGATTATGCTATGTTTCATGGATCATAGTTAAATATTAATTATTATGTACTCTTATTCCATATCTCTTGTACGAAAAAATATAATGTCATGACTCATGATTTGAGACATTTGACTAATTGTTTATGAATTTCACAAGTTATGATATTGTTCTTATACACTTATTATTATTCTCTCATAAGATTATTCATTGATATCTCCTATGCTTACCCTTACTGTGAATTTGAGATTACTCTTTGTTATGTTTTCCATTCTCCAAGGCACTAAGAAGGGTTATATGAAACATTCCACATATATTATAGAATAAATAACAAATTTATCAATTAAATTTTATGTTGTATTTCATTTTTTCATATATAAATTTAGAATCATATATGTAACTAGCCACTCAATAATTTTAAAATATAAAATCAATCAATATTTTGTCACTTTTTTCTTTTAAAAATATATTAAGATACCCACCTACTCTAGATTACTGGATTTGGTGTGTTACAGGATGAGTCTATGTAACATTAGTATTTTATTATGGAATACCTATGTGAAGATTGAGGCAAGTATGTGCACTATAATAGTCATAGGGATGAGACTATTTGTTTGAAAAATTATTGATGGGAAAATTGATTTATATTTACTTATGGAGATAAAACATGGTGAATATTGTTTGTATGTTCAAAATTCAAACTTTCCTTTATAAAAAGGCATCATTTTCTTGTTGATTTGAATTATATATCCTTTCATACACATGCAGGTAATATAGGAAATATTTTACTACCTTTATGTGTGGGAGTGTTTGAGAGAGAATTTTAATATATTTTATACTGTAATTAAATGTTTATAGTCTCACAATATTTTTATTTTATGGGTAATTATGACATTGTTTGTTCTTTTTGGAATTTTGAAATTAATTGAAAAAATGGAAAAAATTTGGGATTTAACTGTTTGTTTTTATTCAGCAATTAGACCATAAAATTTTATTCACGGATCCAAAGAGTCAAATTTCTTTTTTTAGCATTATTTACAAATTGGGTAACTTTTCAACCATCTCGAGTCAAATATTAATCCATCATCTGGAGGCACAAAATCATATCACAATCTAGACTGGAAAACTATGCACATATCTGGATTATATTAAAGATGAGCTTATATCTAGAATTGGGCAAACCCAATTGATCTTAAATTAGATAAAGAGATAGATAATGTGGTGGGGATGAACATTAATAAATTTTTCCAAGAATTATTCAGCCAAATTCAAGGCCATTAATGTATGTAAAGTTAGAGCATTGGAATAGAAAAATTCACCTTCAAAAATAAAAACTGGTGGACTAAAATAGTCATAACTCTTCTATAAATGACCAATAATGTGGAAATATTTTTGGTGAATGTGGGAGTAATAATGGAACAACTATTATGAAGGATTCATTACATTATTCTTCCATTTAATGGTCTATCCACATGAATACTCTTAGATAATGATTTTGGATCCAACATCTATCTCCCCTCTCTCTATAAAAATGTGTTTCCTTTGAATTTCAATGGGTTTGAAACAAAGGGGTAAATTGTTTTGGAAGTTTATAGTATATTTTTAGTGATTTATTTTCTACAATACAATTTTTATTTTTATATATTAGTAATATATTCTTATGAAATAATATATTTCTTCTATTTTTTGTTATTTTATGTGTTCTATCATCGTTGTTCCCTTATTAACTCCACAAAAAGTAGAGAACTAACAACAGATCTTATTTGCAGGGGGAATGGTGTTTTTATTGAGTTTCATGGGATTTAATTTCTTCTATTTATTCAATTATAAGGGTTTCTTCAATGGTTAAAGAGATTACAGTGAGCGGTCTCTTGATTTTCTCAATCATCCGTGTTCTTATTCTCATTAATCAATCACATTTCCCTTCACTGTATGTGTCATACATATGGTGGATTATGAAGTAGATTTTGATAGTAAGGAAAGAGGTATCCTAGATGACATTAGTAAAATCATTGTATGTAGAAGTATCAGTATGAGGTGACGACCATTTAAATGAGAAGGTGAGGTGTGACATGTCATGATCACCTCCTTGAGTTGAATATTGGGAAGCAATTTTGAACAATGATTTCAATCCCCATAAACTTCCAAGAACAATTTTTTTTTTAATATTTCTTTCAACTTCATTATTTTTTCATTGTATTAATATACTATTATATTTATATTTCATAAATTTCAATTCCCTCATACATATTACTTATGTTTGATTTATATTATTTAGATTTTAAAAAGTGATAATAGGAAGATAGTTTGTGTAAGCAGTCTCCTTGAGAGATCAATCCAAGGGTGTTCCACTCGGTGTTCCTAGATTAAATGTTTGAAATATATTAATTAGCATGTGTGGGATGTTTTTCCAAAAAAAGATGAATAATGTCTAAACAAGTACACAAATTACAAGTATGAGGGAACCATTGTGTTTAGAACATGAGGATTACCCTTGTAGTGATTAAAAATTAATTATTGTGGGTCGTGTGTGGAAAAGTCATCATCGTCCCTAAATGAATAAAACTATTAAATAAAATTAACAAATAAAATTATTTTATTTCATTTGGCATTGAAATATAAAATATAATTCTCTAAATAGATTTCTATGTGACAATTTAATGTTTAGTTTCATAACCTTAGATACATTGGAATCCATCCTAGAGGCCCGAATTGAGATCCTCTATTCATCATTGTGCCCTACGTGGAGTTATTGGTATCAACGTGAGCAACACTACCCCAACACAAATCCTCTACTTATAGGGTTAATTAATATTGAGTTTTTTGTATCAGCCCATGGACATTTAAGTGGTACTCATATGTGTATCATATTCTCTTCAAAATTTTTGTGTGTTCTTTCTCATGGTGATACCAGTCAAACGATACCTCTCAGACTCATGTCATCAGTGCCATCAGACTCAGGATTGTGTTCTCCTGGATGAGTGCTTTGTGGAATCTTATAGCTGGAATCCAAGGTCTCATATACTGTGGTTTTGGATTACCACTAGACTGTATGTGTTTTTTGATTATATCTGGAAAATTTTGTTATATGTTTTGTAAAAATATACCTATGTAGAGGTGACAATATTTATTTTGTTGTATGATTTTTGGTGACAGGGTGTCCAACTATGTATTGTTATACTCACACTTACACTGGATTTTCCCACACATGCCTTGTCCTGTGTATATGATTGAACTTTTGAATGATTCTAATGAATAATTGGACAAGAGGGTGCTTTTTGAGACCGAATAGACCTTGGTATGCTCATGCGACTTTCGGTTAGCATCCCCAGTACATACATTCTTGTTGGACTTCTACTTTGAATTCTTTTTTGTGGGATTTTACTGGGCCATGTTTACATTATTTTAATTCCTATCATACTCTGCTTATGGGATTTAGATGTATAAATGCATGGTTGTTTTGTATTTTTTACATTCCAACATGTTATGGGCTTTGAGATGTATGTGTGTGTGTACAGATACTAAGGCTAATGCCTTCCATGTCAGTGATATGTCTTCTTTGTGCCAGTCACCAACCCCTCTCCTATTAGAGGTGGGAATGAGGAGTGGAGGCACAATCCAATCTAGGTTGGGTCATGAAAGGGCAATATCAAAGCAGTCAGTTCTATTTTAGGTTTGGGAGTTTGTGAGATTGGTTTGGGAAAACAATTTTAATTATTTGGTGTTCATCTTTTAGGCTAGGGACTCCAGTGTTGGTGTAGTGGCCGATGTATCCATACACAAGGACTCTGATCACATGCTTTTTGACACTTTACCTGAGAACATTGGTTTCAGTGAAAACAATGGTACATGCATCATATAAGAATGGGTTGTTATTTTGATTTTCTTCTTGATTCATCCATTTACATGTACTCATTTACTATGGTATATCATGCTAACATTCATGATTCCTTTTTGACATATTACATGTTGTATTCAACATCATGATCATGAGAATGATCCCCTCAGTGATGATGTTTTGATATAAGGACTAGTTCCTAAATTGTTACCTATAAATGGATCACCAGCTATACTCCCACATATAGATCAACATGTGGTATCCGTAGTACGAGTAGAAGAAGTGCGCAGGCTAACTGAACATTATGATTTTCGGTGAAAGTGACCCCCATGTACCAATATGATCTTAACCCACTAGGAGCTGAGGACTGGCTTGAGGTGGTGACCTGAGTTTTCCATCTAGTTTGGACATCAGTATATTAGATGGTTATCATTTCATCAAGACTTCTTCATGCCTCAATATGGAGATGGCAGGGTTTAGTGACCCAATATTACGATGAGGTGAATATTTCATGGATAGAGTTCAATGACCTTTTCAAATAGGATTTCTCCAAAACTACACTGAGGTATGTACATATCCAGGAGCATCTCCAACTCTAATAAGGCACCATGAAAGAATATGAGTATTCATCAAGGATTACTATCCTCTCTAGGTAATAGATGGATAATGTTTGAGATCAGTTCTCCAGGACATAGACATTTGACTAAGGTGTTCATAGAGTCCTCTAATCTGGTTTTTTCCCTCTGTGAATTCCAACTTATGTTGGGGTGATAGAGAGAGGCTTGGTGGATGAGAGTTTCTTCGGTAAGCAGATATAGTTAGTGGTTGTTAGTAGTGGAAAAGAAAAAGAAGAGATCTTAGAAGCAGAGAGATTACACCAGTGTCAGGTACCTGGATGTGTTAGACTATTTAAGTGGAGGTTCTAGGATAAGGGATCTGTAGTTTCCAGTCTTCTTAGCGGGAGGCGGTTCAGCTCATGGGATGACAGGGGACATCTCATATGAGATTATCCGACCTGCCATACAGACGAAGGAGGGACCATGAATGCATCACTTTGGAATAGATAACAGTATGAGAAAGAAGGTTCATAAGTTGGAGGATGTGGTAGAGAATATGGGAGAGTAGCAGTAGGTGTTCGACATTTCGACATGTTACCACCACCACCCCCAGGTAGTCCACACCAGGATCAGGGAGCTGGAGGATAGGGGTGGGGACATCTACAAGAGTTCTAATCTTATAAACAATATGTTTTATGAATGATTCGAGGTATGATCTATGTATTTTACACTTTTACTATAGTTCTAATAGACACAGGTTCTAGTCATTTCTTTCTTTCCACATTCCTTGTATGAGAAATAAAGATTTGGGTTGAACTGTTGACTTAAACCCTTTTCTTGGATACATCTACCAGAGAAGACTCAGTGATCACACACTTGTGAAAATAGTGTGAACTAAACCTTAGTGGTGATTTTTTCTATTGGAATCTCTTGGTAGAAGCATTAAGTCCTTAAGACATCATTCTTGTCATTGACTGGTCATCTACAGTCATTTCCAGATTGAAATTTTTTTGTGAAGGGTGAGGTGTGTCCATATTAATGGGATCAGGTTCTCCTTTTCAATGGAAAGGAAACCTAGGAAGTATTGTATGGACTCGTGAATATTACAGTGTATCATCTTACTCATCTGTTGACTTACATTACCCATGGTATAGTGGATGTTGTGAGTACCCAGTTTCATATAGTGGTGGTGGAGTATGAGGATGTCATCCCTGATGATTTTATAGGTTTACCTCCCCACTGAGAGAGATACTTCTACATTAATCTACACCCCATGAATACTTTTATATCTACTCCATCATATTGGATGGATCCCATAGAGCTTAGTGAGATGAGGTTGCAATTGGAGTAAATTCATAAAAATGTATTTGTCATAACAAGTGTCTCACCCTAGGAATCCCATGTTTTGTTTGCGAAGAAGGCAGATGAAAACAAGCGATTTTTTGTGGACTATCATTAATTGAACCCGGTTAATGTGAATAAAAAGTATCCACTACTGATGATTGATGACCTCTTTGATTAGTTAAGAGGGACACGATGGTTCTTGAAGGTTGAACTCTGGTCAAGTTATCACCAACTATGAGCACATGAAAAGGATATATCGAAGGTAGAATTCAAATCACCCTACACTCAGTATGAGTACTTGGTGATTGCTTTTGGAAATATGACATCCCCTGAAGTGTTCATGGGACTCATGAACTAGCACTTTCATCCATACATAGACTGGTTCATGGTATTCTTCATCGATAATAGCCTTGTGTATTCTGCATCTGACGAGAACCTCATAAGACACTTGAGGATGGTTCTAAAGGTACTTCGAGAGCACAAGATTTATGGAAATATCATGAACTGTTATTTCTAGATTCTGGTGGTCAACTTTTTGGTACATGTTATCTCAGTATATGACGTTACAGTAGACCAGGCTACGGTTGAGGTAGTGTTATCTTGGGAACCACCTAAGAGTGTGATGGACATACATATATTCCTTGGGTACCAAGGTTATTATCAGAGATTCATACATGATTTACCTATGATATTATAACCCATTTCTGGTTTTAATCCACAGGGGAATCATTTCTTTTTGATAGAGAGGATCTGATAATATTTCTAGTAGTTGACATTGATTTTGATGAGCATTATTATATTGAGATTACAAGAGCAGGGTGTCAAGTACATAGTGTTCTATGATGCATCAGGAACTAGGATTGGTTTTGTTCTAATAAATTTGAAATAGGGGATTTCAATGGTTAATGATAGTTGAGACCACATGATTAGAACTACAAAACCCAAATTCTTGAGAAACTGACAATAGTTTTCACTTTGAAGATGTAGTGACACTACCCGATGGGTGATCAGTTTATAATCCACTCCGATCACAAGAGTTTCAAGTATATCTTCTCTCAAAAGGATCTCAACTTGATATAGAGGCAATGGATTCATTTCCTCAAGGATTATGACTTTGATCTTTTTTATAATCTTGGGAAATGGAAAGTGGTAGAAAATGTTGTAAACATGAGATCTTGTTTGTAGTTTTTTAATGACAAATTAGAGAAGTTAAACTTATTATAGTTATCCTTTGTAGGTGGAGATGTATAGTATTACCTCCAGTAAATGGTTATTACACCCCTACTCTTGCAGCAAGTCAGGGATAAAGATCTGGGGGATATCGAATGTGAGACCCTACATACTCAGATAACTATAGGGCATGATCCTAATGGATTTTCTAATGATGGGGAGGAGATTATTATTATCAGAGGTTGAATGAGGTACCAGGTATGTTATGGTAATAGGTTCTTATATAATTTAATTAATCTACTTTAGAAGAACATACGGGAGTGAAAATGATGTACTAGGACCTCCAACATTGGTTTTGGTGGACACTATTGAATAATGGAGTTTCATAATTTTCCTATTGATGCATTATATATGAGAAACTGGAGGTTAAGAACCATGTTCCAGCAGATTTATCTCACCCCTTAAGGTGCTAGAGTGGATGTGGGATTGAATATATATTAATTTCATGATAGGATTACCACATACATATAGAGGAAACAATTCCATCTATTTGATCATAGACCGACTCAGAATGTCGACCAACTTCCTTGATATGTGAGGGTAGAGTTCTATAGAGATCTTGGGATGCCTCTGCATTTAAGAGATAGTTTGACTCCAAGATGTTCCATTAAATATTGTCTCTTATCGTGAATCTCTCTTCACATATCGGTTGTGGAATGGATTATAGGAGACGTTTGGGACTTAGTTACACCTGAGAACAACATTCCACCACTAAAATAATTGCTTGAAATAGTGACCCATTCATGTTCTGGAGGAACTGTTGTGATCATGTATGTTGGAATTTGGACATATTTTGGAGGATAACCTACAACTGGTGGATTTTTTTTATAAAAAAATCTATCATTTCACCATCAGTATAGCACCATTCACAAGTTTTTAGGGGCGACCCTGTAGGTAACCACTTTACTAGACAAGCCTAGTAGTGTCTGAACACATACAACTAGAGTTAGTGTGACCTATAATATAGGTGGTGAAAATAATCTTGGAGTGTATGAAGAAATAACTAATCCATTTTAACTCTTATTATAATGGAAAAAATAGGCCTTTGAGATTCAAAGAAGGATACCGTGTGTTCCAACAGGTTTCACCTTGATCTGGATTATAATGATTTGGCCAGGGTGGAAAGTTATCTATGAGGTTCTTCATCCCTTCACAAATACATCATAGTGTTTGAGAGGTGGCGTACCACTTAAATATACATCCAAATTTATACTTGGTACATGACGTCTTCCACATGTCATTGCTGATGAGGTACGTGCATGAACCATCTCATGTTATCGACTAGGGTGAGTTGAACATTGAGGATGGAGCGACCTTTGATGTGTACCTAGAAAAGATAGAGTATTGGAAGGGGATGATCCTTCATGGTTGATCATTTACTTTTGTTCATGTATGGTTGCAGTGTAGGAATATAAAAGAGATAACATAGTAGTGGGAGGCTCACATTCATGCTCAGTACTCACTAATTTTTTATTAACACTTATTTTGGATTTTTAAGGATGTAAATCTCTAAGGCAGGGAAAATGTAATATCTCGTATTTTCCATTTATTATTATTTTATAATATATATATTATTTTGAAGACCATGTTTTGAGAATACATGTGATTCCAGGCCCTGGTGTTCCGAGAATAAATTTTTAAAATGTATTAAATATATGAAATAGCATGTGTGCACAGTTTTCCTTAAAAAATCAAATAACATATAAAAATGTTCCCAGAATAGAACATTGAGCACACTATTTAGTTTAGAATGTGATATTTACACTAGGAGAGACATAACATTATCCATCATGGGTATTTTCTTTAAAATTCATCACAGGAACAGAAATGAATAAAATAAATAAATAAAATTATTTCATTTCATTTGTATTGACCCATCAAATAAAAATATTTAAATAGTTTATTATATTAAAATTCTAGGGTTAGTTTAATAAACATATCTAGGTTGTAAAACCCTTGGAGAGACCATGGTAAAATCCTCTTAGATGAATGATAACGGAATTGTCTGTGGACGATCAATGTGCATCATTTTCTAAGGATCTCTCCAACAAACATGATGTGTCTCTGTTCTTTACCAGTGATCAATCTGAATTGAGGTAGGGCATGTGTTTTAATTTGGTTTTTCCACATTTTTTATTTCCATGAAAAACGTGGGTCAATCAATGAAAATAATTATATGTGGTTGGATCTTCTTATGGGATGTGCCTATTTGTGACGTTTTGATGGGAGAATTTATTTTTAATTTAATTATTCCAATTTCAATTCTAATAGATATAGTTCTAGACTGACACGAACCTTAATTGAGTTTTATTCATCTAATTTGTTCCTATGACCCCCACCCCCAACCCATAGTTGTTCGTTCATTTCAAGCTTTCCTTTATTGTACCATGACTTTACTTATACCTATCGATCAATCATAGTGCACTTGTTTGTTGGTGAAATGATCAGATATCATAGATTTGTGATTAGAATGGCATGATGGTGGTGAAATGATAGAATTAGAGCGATTCGAATGAGAGTGGGTACCTGGATTATTGTTTTTCAGCACATAATGATTAATGTTCATTTGATCTGCTTACCACGTAGATATGATAAGGGAACACATTATTTTTTGAAGGAAATGCTCTGATGATCTTAGATCTTCTATTTCGTGGATAAATGTTCACCAAATAGATGTTCAGAGAAATATGATAAAATTTTGATATTATATATCGGATTCTGTAAAATCCCATGATACACAACATGTAATCCGAATCTACATGTCATGTGGGGATTGTATAGTGGTGTCTAGATTTTTAAGAAGGATATAAATATCACACGGTGTGTGAAATATGTCACACGCTATGTGGTCCCTCCTCAGATACTTGACATGTAATTTTCTATGTATATAGACATGGGGTGGGGAACAAAGGTTATATACATGGTGTGTACTCCCCCACACAGACATGAGCTGGACCAGCTACGTGGGCTAAGCTGTGTAATGGTACAAGGGAAAACGTACAGGGGATGAAGTTGTGAACTAGAAAATGGGTCCACTATAAGGAAAGCCTACATGCCTTGTAGTATTACACAGACATAGCTTGATGAAAAAGATCATTTACATGGGTAAGACCCCGGATCAAGGGACATGGTGTGAAACCCCTATTATATGTTGTGCACTATTTTATACAAGGATTGGATCTCTTTTCATATATATATATATGACTTATTTTTTTAGGGTTTTTCCCTTAAAATTTCACTAATGGTTATTATGGAATCATGTCCAACTTCTGGGACCACAAACCCTTTAGTAGGACTTCCTGGATAGATTCATTAGAATCATTCCCAGAGGACTTGAGTGAGATCCTATATTAATCTTTGTCCCCGATGTAGAGTTATTGACATCGACATGACCAATGATATGTGGGCACTTATCTTACACCTAGAGGGTTAATCTAGATTTATTTATTGGTACCACCCAATTTCCTAAGATGTGATCCCCATCTGTGTATCATATTCTTTTCATACTATAACTGTGTTAATTGTAATTATGAGAGCCGATGAGCTGTACCTCTTGGATGGACGTCATCAGTTCTATCTTTATTAGGAGTGTGTTCTCCCGGATGAGTGATTTTTAGAAACATAGAGCTAAAATGGTTGGCTAGAATACTATTTTTTGGGATTAAATCAAGAAGGAATTTATTTTTAAGTATACATATATATTCTTCATATATATGATATAGACATAAACCTAAAAAGAGATGACTATATTTACTTTGTTGTGTGTTTTGTGGTTTCGAGGTGTCCTAATGAGTATTGTTATACTCACCACATCATGGATTTTCCCACACATGTCATGACTTATGGAGATGATCAACAATTTCATAGAGTCCTAGGTGGACTAGGACAAGGCAGTGCTTAGTGAGACTAGATAAAAGAAGTGTTGTTCCTGTGGATTTCTGAAAAAAGCTTCATTATTTACATTTAGGTTGGACTTGTGTTTCAGATTCTTTGTAGTGGGATTGTATTTGTAAATGTTTACTTTTTTGTACATCATTTCATGCTCTAGTTACCGTATTTAGATATATGAATTCATGCTTCGTTATTGGATTTTAAATTTCAGGATTGTATGGGCTTGGATATGTGTTCTCATGTAGAGGAACTAAGGCTAATCCATCCCAGGTCAGTGATATTCCTTCTCTATGCTAGTCACCATCCCTTGGCCTATTGGAGGCGGGCTTGGGGAGTCACAGAACGAGCCCCTCTATTATGGGTCATGAAATATTTGTAGGTAAATAATAATTTAATTGAATAGTGGTTCATGGAAAACCCACTATCATCATGATTTGTTTGTGTTTCTTAGTTCACGCATCTAGAATTTTTTATTGTTGTATAATGTGGGTGTCGATGAGATTGGCACACCATAGAATTTGGAGGCTCGATGATGCTTGATGGTGTAACTCAATAATGATACATTGTATCATGGGTATATTTTATGGTCACACCCTTCAAGAATGATTTTAAAAATGAAATTTTTTAATCCAATTTATATTCTTTAGTTGGGAGTGATATGACGATTGGGGGTGGTTTTTGGAGTGTATAGAGGGTATGGTTAGAGGAGGTTCCCCTAACATTGTACAATAGTTCCATCACAAAGTTGGTGGAAATACAATAGAACAGGGGTGATATTGGTCTCATCAGATGGCGAGTGAGTTCAACAACTCTCTAATGGCCTCTTGGGAGGATTTCTTAAAAAGGGGGGCATTTTGATTCTTTTTCCCCTTTCTCCTTTAAACCCAAAATCATGTCTTCCCTTATTTTTTCCAGTATAGTACCCATATTATCCCATATCCCTCTACTAAGGTCATGAATGTTATCCCTTAACCCGTGTTTGTTTCACTTTTCATCACTTATAATCGAGATCTAGAGGTAAGGATGTGATTTCACTTCCTTATATTCTTTATCCACATCACTATCAAGTGATCTCCCACAACATTAAACTAATATACCCAATTTAGATAGTTTTTTATTGTTTTTAAAATCTCTTTCAATTTATGAAAAACCACATGTGGATTTTAGTCATGTGGAATACTTTAAAGGTAAGGTAGGTGGTCTCTTATGTTAAAACATAGTCTTGATTTATCTTTTAAAAGTGGTGCATTTTGCAAGCATGTTATAATTTCAATGAAATTAACAATTATAAAGCAATATGATTAATTTGTGTTTTTCATAGTTATATTATCATATTTAATGTGTTATAGAACCCAAATGAAGATTTAATCACCATAGGATACCCTTGCTAGGATTGTTTCCATTTAACTTGTTATTGACATGGTAATAGACACCTTTAAAAATAAAAAATATTTTGTACATGTGAATGTTAATGTGATGACTTATGATTTAATATTATATTAATTAATTGAAGTAATAAATCATAGTGTATAAATTGGATTTGGATTTTACAATAGATAAATTATTCTAAGTGTAGAATTATGTAATGGTAAGACGTAATAAAATGAAAAACCATGAATTATAAATGTAAAATGAAATGTTGTGATGTTGAAATGATAGTGGGTAAAAATGAGCCTTAAAAGACCAATGAATGAAATGTGCTTTGTAAAGGGTTGTGATAGCAGTTTTTTAAATGAATAATGAGATGTTGTAAATTATAATTGTAAAATTAATTGATGAATGTGGTATATTTATAGAAATATTAAAATGTTTTTGGAATTATATTAAAAGTAAATGAAAATTTACTTTTCCCCAGTCCTGATGCTTGAATAAAAAACACCCTTGGGTGGTTTTGGATACTAAATAGAAAATGAAATATGAGGTTGTTTGTGATACTTGTTTCAAAAAAAATACTTATGAGGCAGTCTCTAATACCTTGTGTAAAAACACCCTTTATGTAAGTTCATGATACGTTATACATAAATCTTCATATGAAGTAGTCTGTGATACTTTATATAGAAAAATTTCTATAAGGGGGTCAGTGATACTTTATACAGAAAATTACATATGTGGTGGTACAGGATGATTTATATTGGAAAGTTCTTATGATGAATTCTGTGATACATGATATAGAAAATTCCTTATGGGGTTGTTTGTGATACTTTTTACCAAATAAACACACTCTCATCGGCTGTGTTGAATTATTAAATGAAAATTTCATTATATGTCATGTTCATTTGATAAATTAGAAATCCCTCATATGTGGTGTTGAGATATTACAAAAAAACATCATCAAATGAATTTTTTAGTAACTAAATAAAAAACCTGTAATAGTCTTCATGATATCATGGTCGGCATAGTCCATGTGACATGCTCCGAGACACCTCGGAACTAGTAGAAGGGGATATAATCATGCAGGGTATCAAACCTAAGGATCGAATGTTTTATAAATATATTTTGGGAGCACAACAGGACCCATAAATTGTTGTTTATTTCTTACATTTTTAATTAAATTTTTAAATTTCCTAATTTCATTAACTTTAGTACAAATATATTCATTTTATTACATACTAGCCCCAATAGGGACTCTATTGGTGGATTCATACTTTGTTTTATTCACAACTTTCTTAGGTTATCATACAGTACCTAATAAGATACTCTTGATCATAGGTACAGTTCTAGAGAAATGGGTCATTTTATCATATTTTTTGGAATGATAGGTGTGGATCTTGGATGTTGGGATTGAGCCAGAGTGAGGACCAGTTGGGTTACGTTACTAGTATCTATTATTTATCTCTTTTGGGTTTTTTTGTGATTTAAATATGATCCCTTCATAGTGTAAAAATTATCACATGTGTAGAATATAAATTATTATATAATTTTTTATAATTTAATTATTTTTCTCACATTATTTATATTTTCTATGACATTAAACTATCCTAATTTATATTATTGATTAATATTTTTATTATTGTTTCTACTCTAAACTGAGTGTATAGTCTCCCCAAGTCATCAAAATAGACCCTCACCTATATTCAGTAGCCTAAATCAGATGGGGATGCATGACTAATGTATACTATCTACTTCTCATTCGTGCATCATTTAGTGGTCATGGGTAGTTTGAAGTTACAAATTTAAATAAACACATATATTATTGAGAAGATTTAATATTAAAAAAAACATAGTATAACATTGTATTGTAATTGTATCTCAATTGAAACTCTTAAAATTATTGAATTATTTAAGATTAATTTAAATATAGTTTCACCTATAATTATTTTATTTCTCTTAATATAAGAAATACATGTTTGATAAGTAACTAATAAATTGAAATCCACTAGAACAAGTTGAAAACCCAAGAAGATATTCAAAATTAAAGACAAAAAATAGGGGATCATGGTGTCAATTTAATTCCAAAAAAAGGTTTTATAGTTCAACACCCAAAGAATTTAAATGATATTTCTTTTAGATAAAATTTAATTTCATTGATAACTTGTGATGCATGCAACATATGGTTTTTATAAAACATGATACTCTACTAAATTATTAATTAAACATCGAAATTTTAACCATAGCCATTAAATTCATGGATACGGATAGAAATAAATATATTATGAAAAATATATAGTTTATATGCATACATTTATTACCCACAAATTATAAATGAAAATAATAATCTTTTTAAATAAAAATAATTGTTGTTTGAAAAATAATATTTTTTTATAAAAGAGAGTTTAGTCGTACATTGCTCACATAATTTAAAATTAATTTTTAATAATATTAGAAAATTTATATGATATAATGAACTTAATTTTTGAAGTAATAATATCAAATTTTTTTAGGGTGAAATTTTGGGATTTTTATGAAAATATTAAATTTTTATTGAATAGTGAAAATACAAAATATTAATTGAAAACTCCTTTATCATTTTAAATAATTCATAGTGATAAATTATATTTTGAATTAGTTTTAAAGTAATATTAGTTAAATTTTATATAATTTAATCCAATATAGGGTAGTGGTAGAACTTTTATATTGTATTTTCATAAAAACACATTGTAAACTTTTGAACATTTTCACATTGAAATATTGATTTCTCGTCGTATCTACGGGATTACATTCAAATTAAAATTTTCCAATTATGTGATTGGTATTTATAAAAATGGTTTAAATATTTAGAATAAGGATAGTTTATATTATCTAATAATTAAAACAATAATTTTGACAAAAATATTTTGTGAAAATAGGAAAAAATAATTACTGTGGTTAATAAAAATATTGGTTTATAGGGGATAGGGTTAAACAACGTGAATAATGGTTAAAATGACATATATTGTTTTCTAAAACCACATTTATGATCCTATTTAGACCATTTTTACCTTATTATATATATTTATATGTTTTCGGGACAATTATCCATGAAATTGATCTATATAATAAGTTAAGCAAAGAAAAATACAAAAAAGAAACCTACCTTGTTTTTATTATCTACAAAGATTTAGGGTAGGGAAAAAAACATAGAAAAATATTATACATATTATTTTAAAATATAATTTTTTTTATCATGATATGTTATTTTTATGTTTTAGGTATGATATAATTAGTTTAAATTATAATGAAACACCAACTCAAAAATTATTTAGTTAAGGGAAAAATTAAATTAATGATACTAAAAATATTAAGTGGAGTAAATTGTATGAATTATTATGTTAAATTGATTTTTATATTAATATATAATGTTATATAGGTGATTAAATAATATATTCTAATTCCATAATAGTATTTATATATCTTTAAATTAAAATTAAATGAATAATTTAATAATTGACATTAATGATATTTTATCAGAAGAATGTATTATTTAAAATGATTTAAAAATATTAAAAATCCTATATTTTTCCTAGTAATTTTTAATTTTTTACATCATCAGACATGGTACATATAAGGGATAATTTTTTATTTTATAGTTACTACATTTACCACAAAAATAATGAAAACATTGTATGTGTTGTTAAGGTGTAAATGATTTATTTTCACATTACGTGTGCTTGTATTAAAATTAGTTTCCAACATGCATACGATTTTTATTTAAAAAATATATTTAATATTAATATTAAATGTTTCAAAATTATATAATATGTATAATCTTATTTAAATATTAAAGGATTAATTACCATGGTTAAAACTACTAGTTACCGTTGTAAAAACCCAAAATGGTAAAAGTAAGGTAACTTAGAAGTATAAGGAAAATATGTTTAAAACAATTTTTTTAGGATGTAGGTTTGGATCAAACATATAATCTCTCCAACCATTTAATTATAATTTTTTGTCTACATTTATTTATAATGACTTCAAATTATTTGATATTTTTTTGGAATTTACAAAAATTGCAATCTTCCTCAATTGTAAAATTGTACTCACTCCCCTGGTTTATTCACACATATAAAGCCAATTGTCTCAACATAACCATGACCATATAACTTCTAAAATTATCAAAACTCATCCAATAATACTTATTTTGGGCATAAATTCACCCTAGGGAGTCATTGGTTTATCCTAAGGAGGTTTCCCAAATATGTGGAAGAAATATTCAATGAGCATTATTATTTTATTTCTCCCTTTACCTCCTTCAATTATTATTATTCCATGATGATATAATGAGATAAATATAAAAAAAACTTATATGTTATTAAGTTAAGTTAATAACCTAAACCCACTTCCAATTCCATCAAATGGGCTACGAAATCATCATTTGTGTTTATGGTAGACTACAACCTATCAATTCAATGTCCAGCATTTTTTCATTACCACCTCTCCAAGTTGGGTAATGTGATATATATAATGTATATATAAGTTATTTATAAAATAATTATACCTATTTATTTATTATATCATATATAACTTTTCACATTCCTATCCATAGAAAATATGATAATGTCTCTCGGGTTTAAAGTAGACTACCACATCGCGAAGTAAAATGATTCCACTTTCACTAACACGTTGCATGGATTGTAATGAGGATAAAATTAATGATTTTATGTGATATAAATAATATTATCAGGATATTAATGAGAAATTTATCATTAAGATAAATATAACAAATATAATATTTTATACCTTTTCACCCAGTGATAGATGATAACATCATTCGTGTACGTGTGGACTACCACCTTCACAAAATGATGTGACTATCTTTTCATCACAACACCATGTGGATGAAATATATATGAAATTTTAAATAAATAATATATTAAGTATTATATTATTATAATTCATTAAATATTAAATATTACTTACCACATTTTTATAATGGTCCTCGAAAAATAGGAATGCTACTCTTATGTATGTATGACTTATCGTCTCCATGATCGTAATGTACATCATTTTTCATAACCATAATTAATAATTGGTTTTAAAATTAAAATTTATTTGTAAATATGATATTAATTTATGCATTATTATTCTATATTTGATGAAACAATATAACATTCTCAAGAACTGTGACTTTCATGAAAAATAATGTATGAAAAAAAGGAAATTAACAACTGAAACAATGGAAATAATGAAATATTATTAACAAAGTGGTGATAATATGTTTTAAAAAGATAATATATTGTATTATGAATGTTAATATTGTTCTTCTATAGTGTAATGACATGTTTAAACCCATTTTATATGATGTTAAATCAATTTCCACCAAAATGAAGCATGAGGCAAGGGATTTCATCACAATTTACATTCCATTGAGACTTATTTGTTATTATGAACCAGTTAAATTTTATATGTTATATATAATTCCACATTTACATGTAATTTTATAATTCATTCATAATTCATGATATTTTAACTTTATATTTGATCTATTTTAACCAAGGATGATTGAATTTAAAATTAACAAGTGAAAAAAGTAATTGTTCAGTCTCACTTTCTTTTGTGATTGTTAAATTTCTCTTAAAAAGTCACTTTCTTGTAATAATGTTTCATTATAAATTATATTTATCATAAATAGACATATTTTTTATGAATTATATGATTATTTCTGATACCCTATATGATTTTTACATATTTTTCGAACATCTAAATTTATTTTATTAATTAGGTAAATTTTGATAATTTTTTATTCTTTACTAATATGGATATTTATTGATAAGAGAGATTATTCATGAATTCAATTGATAATTAGATATATGAGAAATGAATTGTACATGTAGTCTTGGGTGGGGGCTTGTATAGATATCCCCTCAATGTCGGGATATGTCTCATAAGGAAAACTAGTTGGATAAATCAAATGGGTTTTTCCCAATTAGTTTTAAACTATCTTGAGGATAGATCTTGATTGTAGAGAAATCATGTGTCTAGGAAAATACATATAATAAATAACAATATACTTTATTGTGAATTTATTTATTTTTATAAAATATATCCTCACAATTATGTTATCGCTTGATTCATTTCATTCTCAATTTATTGATTAAATGATACATGTTATTAGTTATTTACCTTTCCATAATGATTATGCCTTATCTATTTATTACAGAAAAATCACTGATTAAATGGAATGTGTGTTTATTTATTTAGATTTAAATATCTATTATTCTTATTAATTTATTATAGCTTTCAATAAACTTAACCCTTGCTGATAATATTATATCACACTTATTTTGTTTCATATCACTGGGTTTTGAAGATGAATCCTTTAAATTAGTATCAGGAATGGTGATCATTTTCATTTTTAATGTTTTAGCTTTTGTTACCAATGTGAAATGGGTATCATATATGTATATAGTTTACCAAGACTACTAAACTATTTATTCCTTATGAATTTTATTTCTTGTATCTTATATCATTTTAATAAGGTAAGAGATCCTCTCCGGTCTACTGGGGTCAGGTTCATTATAGTTAGTATCAGTGTAATTTTATTAGAAAACATGGGAACTAGATTAAGGAGAACATATATTGGGGAACATAACCCTATGATATAATTTTAGTATAATTATATAATAACATCCTAAAGTTTTTTTATGGAAGATATTATGTCATTTTTTCTAGAGATACATATCTGAATGGATATTTTAAGTAGATGTGGTTTTATCACAGATGTGCATATGTCTAATAACTCCATGAATTGTGAATTAGGATTGACCTAGTTGTCACATGGTGAATTCTGATAGTATATAATATGAAACTATTTTGAAGCTACTAGGGTATATTTTTAGGATAATTCATATTTTCATTACAAATCTTTATGAAATATTTGAAATAGATATCTCTCCAATGAATCCATGTTTATGGTTCTCGGATTATCTATGACTAAATATTTCACTTTTTGTTAAATATTTCACTTGTTTTGGTATTATACATTATGTTATAAATGTTTTAATCTAATATAGTGTATTATATCATTAATAAATGGATCCTAGCAATTGTAAAGGGAACCACATCAATGATTATAATCCAATGAGTAATAAGAGTCATTTCTTTGATGGGATTAATCCAATATTTTGAATAGAACTATTCTCCAAAACATTATCAGTATCTGATGAATTATTTTCATGTTATAAAAATATATATAAATAATCATATTTGTATTCTACCCTTTAAGGGAGTTATAAGAAAAATAAAATATAGAGGAAAATAATTAATAAAGGGAAGAAGGAGTAAAGGGTTTTCCGACATAAGATTATACTAGAAGGAAACACCTTGGTACTTATAAAAATGTAATGGGAGTTTGATAATACTATGGAGAGAAATTCCACTGTGAATTTCATATCAAGGGTAATTAAAAAATTCTATGTAAAATCCTTCAACTGTAATGAGATGGGGTGCTACACAATTCAATTTCTGAAGCGTCAAAGGAATATACCTCAAAATAAGGTAATGGAACATGGTCAAGATTATGTTATTATAATAGCTGAAGTGGAATAATTAATATACTTGTGTATGGATTTAATGATTATGTCATTTTATTATATTATCAATGATATCTTGGTTATAGTAATTTTGAATTGAATAAGGACTGTATTGTTGTAGTTATTTATTACAGATTTGAAAGTGTATGTTAAACAATATCGATGAAAAATAAAAATGATTCAGTGGTAAGTTGAAATTATTTGAAAACAAATGATTGAGGGAAATATAACCCTTAATATGTTCTTGATGTAGATAAAATGATGTTGGGACAATGATATGATTGATATGGATAGTGTAAATTGGATAATATTGAATACAATTAACTAATTAATGATTTTTTAATAATTTGGATTATTCTATCATTGATGGAGTTTACATAACTTTTGTATTTAAGGAATATATCCAATAATATATGTTTTAAATAAGGAATAAGAATATTTCATGTTTTTAATAATCTTTTTTTAATCCATGTTATTACCAAGTTTTAATAGAATACAAGATTCACGTGTTTGGTATGTGACGATTAAGAGGTACTTCGTGTTGTCTAGAGGATTAATGATAATTTTATTTTTGTAAATTTAGTGACCTTATTTATAAATTTTTGGATCTTAATATTTGGTAAATTTATTAATATTATCAATTTATAAAATGGTTTAAGTACTAATGTGGACAAGGTCATAGAGATTAAAGTATTATTTATCTATATTAATATTTTTCCATATTGCATAACATGTATTGACTATTTTATTATAAAAATAACTAGAGATAAAAGTATGGTATTATAAATATTTTATTAATCTTAAAATCCATTAACATAGAATTTTAGTTTTTTAGGCATAAAAAATCAATTTTAGATATTTATTTCTCTGGGTAATTTAGGAATTTTAAATTGATCGAAGAACAACCAAAGGAAGAAATTATTTAAATAAAATAGAACCATGTGAAGTTATTATATTACCTTATATTA
Source organism: Viscum album (assembly GCA_963277665.1). Classification (NCBI taxonomy): domain Eukaryota; kingdom Viridiplantae; phylum Streptophyta; class Magnoliopsida; order Santalales; family Viscaceae; genus Viscum; species Viscum album. The sequence goes on along the minus strand of OY728121.1, from coordinate 1,143,475,963 downwards.
TTATAGAGTAAAATAATTCCTCAAATCTAGGAAATGGATCTTGGAACAAATAATCACTTTTATCACAATTTTTTCATATCAATAACCATTTTCACACCCCCTCATTTTTGGATTTGTGGCTGTTAACTTCCTCCTAACCATGTTCTCTATCATTGTCCATTAGTATTTCCATGTTGTATTTCTCTTATATTCCCATTTATTCACATCCCAAAATTATTCTTATATTTTTAAACCAAGTATTTTTTATTCCATAAAACCTTTTTTCTTCCCTTTCTCTCTTATTAAGAGTATATTTTATTAACCCCTTAATGATTTGGGTTTTTCCACAAAGGAATTTTCAAATATCTAACCATAGATTATTGAGACCAAGTTTATGTTATGATGACATAGTATATTTAATTTGGTTATAATTTTACACCACAAGGCTTTAATATATGTTTCATTTAAAATAAATTTAATTATTTTGATAACTTACGGTGCATGAAACGCCGAGATTAAATCAAACGTGATACTCTATTAAAATATTAATAAAACATATTCATTTTAACCTAATTATTAATTTAGTGGGTATGAATAAAACTAAATAAATAATGAAAAATATATATTCTAAACACGTACATTTTGTATCTATATATTATAAATGAAAATAAAAATCATTTGGAGCAAAAAAATATATTCTGATGAACATTATTTTTTCTAAAAGACACTTTAGTCATGCTTTTCACACATAATTTGAAATTAATTATTAATAATTTTAGAAAATATATTTTATAAAATTAAATTCACTTTTTAAATTAGACTATCAAAAATATATTTGGTTACATTTTTTGTATATTTCTGAAATGATTCATTTTTTGATGAATAGTGAAAACTACTGAATTTTAATTGAAAATAGTCTTTTCGTTTAAATAACTTATATTGTTAAATAATAAATTAAATTGTTTTTAAATTAAAATTATTTCAATTTTTTATCATTTAATCCAATTTGGTTATTTTCAATATTTTTTATATTGAATTTTGATATCAAAAAATTGAAAACTAGTGAACATATTCTCTTTGAAAACCCGCATTCTCATCGCATATATAGGATTAATTTAAAATTAAAATTTTTCATATCATATGAATATAATTTTAAGAAATGGATCCAATATATTTAATCAACTTAATATATATCATATAATACGGTCATCATATTTTTAAACCAAAATAAATAGTGAAAACAAAAAAATTTAATTATCGTGGTTAAAGAAAAATGGGTTTACCATGGGTTAATCTAAGATGATAAGTTTTAAAATCTCTGAAAAAAAAATTTCAAACATATTTTATAGCCATATTGATTCAATTTTTTGGAATTTTCCATTCCTTTAGAGATACGACAATGTAACTCATGTGTACGGTGGCTTTTCGCCTCACGAAGCGATGTGATTCTTCATTCAACAATTTTATTCATGAATGGTGATAAGGATAAATTCAATGATTATAGTTGATATATTTGACATAATAATTATATTTTTTCAATATTTATTACTCTTAAAATATAATTTATATAATTTTCTTTCTTACCTTTTCAATCAATGAAAGATGATAACATCATTCGTGTACATATGGGATACCACCTTTACAAAACGATGTGACTTTTTTCTTCACCACACCACATGGATGATATATATATAAGTATGTTGATAGAAATAATATGGTAATTTTTATATTATGTTCATTATGTAAACATAAAATATTACATACCACATTTCAATAAATATAGTTGAAAAATGGAAATGTTACTCACATGTACATATGACCTATCATCTCTCTAATCATTTTGTACTTAATTTTTAATAAACATCATTCATGATTGGTTTTAAAATTATAATTTATTTATAAATATTTTAATGTTTTAATTAATATTATTTTGGACATGATGATACTTTATAAAATACAAAGGAACTGGTACTTTCATGACAAAGCACGAATATAAAAATAAGGAAATTACCACCCAAACTAATGAAAATATTGAAATATTATTAACAAACAGGTGATAAGATATTATAAAAAGATCATATATTGTATTATAAATACTAATATGGTTCTATTGTAACTTAATAAAAGGCTTAAGACCACTGTATATGATGTTAAATTACATTCACCAAAAAGGAAGCATGAATTAAGGTATTTCAACTCAATTTACATTCAATTGTGACACATTTGTTATTATACACCAATTCACATTTTTTGGGGTTTATGTACTACCAATTTCACTTTTAATATCTTTATTAATTCATAATTCATGTTATTTTATGTTTAACTTTGAATCATTTCATCCAGGAGGATTTGACTTGAAAATTACCATGTGTTAAAAGTTTGTGTACAATTTCACTTTATTTTGTGGTCGTTAACTTTCTCTAAAAATAATCAATTTATTTTAGTAGTTTTTCATCTAAAATTATATTAATGTTAAATATACAAAATTTTTCATTATTTATATGAGTATTTAAAAAAGTATATATTATTACAACATATGGTGTATACTTTCAATGTTACTTGATTAACTAGGGAAATATTGACATATCCAAATCCTTTACTCAGTATAGATATTTTTTTATAAGACACATTACTCATAAATTAAATAAATTATTTGATATATGAGGAATGATTTGGACATAAATATAGGGGTGGGCCTGGTTATAGATATCCCCTTGATGCATCCGTAGGTTTCATGAGACAAACCTATTGGCCAAATCAGGTAGGTTTTTACCTAGTAGTTTTAAACTATATTGAGGATAGATCTTGATAGAAGATGTATCATGTTCCTGAGATATGATTCTCAATAATTAATAATTTCCTTCATTAAGAATTTGATTATTATTATCTATTATATTTTTACAATGGTATTATCTCTAGATTCATTTCATTCTCAGTTTACTGATTAAATGGTACTTGTCTTCAGTTATTTATCATTTTTTATTGATTATTACTTATCTAATTATGATAACTAAATAATTGATTAAATTGAATGTGTTCTCAGTTATTTACCTTTTTATATTGATTACTCTTATAAATTTGTGATATCTTTTGATGTACTTTACCCTTTTTAAACACTTGAACTCACCCTTATTTTGTTTCTTTCCCCTAGTTTATGAAGATGAATCCTTTTAACAGGTTTCAAGGATGTTGAGAATTTCATTTTGTTATGTTTTATTTTGTATTTCATAGGTAATATGGGTATCATATATGTATCTAGTATACTAAGACTTCCAAACTATTCAATCATTTGGGATGAGACTCCTTGTATCTTATTCCAATGTAAAAAGTAAGACACTCTCTCTGTGCTAATAGGGTTATGGTTATTACATATAGATTCCTAATACAGCTCCATCAATTTAGAATCTTTGTTGAGATTTAAATATTGAATAATTTTATACTCAATTATATTATTTTCCCATATATAGTATTAAATAAAATTAAATAATAAATATAGACTTAAATAGATATAAATTTATTTTTTTATCAAAAATAAAATAATTATTGGATCAGGGATCCAAAAACCTCTTGAGTTTTATTAAAGACAACATAATCCAATCAAATATACTAAATATACTAAAAATTGAACTATAATGTAAAAAATTATATAATAATGAGATAAAAATATAAAAAATGTTTTCTCCCTTTACATAAGATAGCATACTATTGAATTGAATATATCCTCAAAATAAAAACCTTTATAAAATGAAAAAACTCATCCCCTTTAGAATTATTAAAAAATAGTGAATTAGAATGTTAATTATTAATATTAATTCATATTAGATTAAAAATGAAATTTTTATATGTTATATTAGATCTAAATAACAGTACTCAAAATAATTATATCAAAATATTTATTTATCATCTGAAATATATAAAACAAATTCATTTACAATCTATTATTTCTTAACTGAATCACTTGATTTTTAGGCTGTTGGAGTCTCACCTTCTCTAATTGTTGTCTCTTTTACATCGATATATTTATTCTCCATAATAATATTATCTTTTACTTAAATAAACTTCTCTTTATCTTCCTCTTTTGTCTCAAGAATACCGACCTTCTATAAATCCATCTTAGTTGATTTGGAAATAACCACTTATAAAGACATTAAAATTAAATTTTCTAGTGAAGGTGAATCTTCTCTGATTTGTGGAGAATTTATAATTTATGTGATTGATATATTTTTAATAATAATTTTCCACGGATAAATTGTCATTTGTTCTTGTATATCTGGTTGGATATGTTATATAGTAAGAAAATAAATAGGTTGTTTGTTTATAATCCTAACTATAACATCACATTAATTATTAAAACTACATATTTATTCTTTAAATTTAATTGTTTTATCACAGGTCATGTCATTTTTCTTATTGATCTCTTTATAAATTCAGGATCTTATAACCTTATTTATTATTCATTACCTTAAATAGGGTTTTATCTTTCTCATATATCTCCCTTACTGAAATACTATTATTGTTAACTTTCTTAGTGATTTTTACGACATAAAAATGTTTTATTTTAGGGTGTTCTCATTACTTATACATCAAATACGTTTCTTCCTTTTTATGTCTCTATCTTAGATTTTTATTCTTATCAACATTTTATAGAGGGTTAAATGAAAGCACCATAATCTCATCACATTTAAATGGGGAAATAAACACAGTTTTATACCCATATTTTTATTGATAATTTATAAAATTTCTAATTTATATAACTACCATAATTACCTCTATATATTTATTAAATTGAGATTTTATAATCTGCCTAGTATTATTCAAAATTTCAAGCACTATATTAAAAGTTTTAAGTATTAAATTTACATTATTATATAGGTATGGATCGGTTTCAACCATGAACTATTTGATTTCATCCTTTAATTAATTTATCCTTTAGTGAAAGTAACTGTTGGGTTAACATTTCCTAGAAATTTGGATTCCCTCTACTTATTCTTTCTTAAACCCTTTACTTTTACAATATAAGGTAAAACTATAACAACCATTCTGGATTGACAAGGATAACAGAGACCAATTTAAATATATTGATATAATTAGATGGATCCTTTGGTTATATTCTTTAAATAGTATTGGTAGATCATTAATATAGTCCAATATCCATGGATCCCATAGTACATTCATCAAACCCAATTATCCTTCTCCAATGTTGGGAAGCTCTTTGAGAATTTATCTTTTATTTAAGTTGGTTAGTATGTACAATATAGGTAAGATCCTATAGATGAACCTTCTATATACCAGTTCTCTATTTTATCTTCCTTTATCAAATTATATATAGTTTATCATTCTTAATATCATACATAATATATAGAAATTTTTATTCCATTCATCTAATTTTTATTATTTTAATTTTGAAGAAATAGTATTTATAGGTTTGAATGGGAACCCATAAAACCAAACAACAACAATAAAAATGGTCATAAATAAATTAAAACAATAAAATCATTCCAAAAATCAAATTATTATAACCGTTTACCCAAAGAATAATCCAATCATTATTGAAATTATCCAACACCATCTCATTTTGAATGTGGTTCTCAGAGTATATGCCTTCCTTGCCCAAGATCATTCTATATGATTTCAAATATATATTCCCTTCATTAATATTATGATAAATAATGCAATCATTATAATTATTCCATGATAATTATTCTTAATTGGTGTCCAAAATAATATTCTTATTGTTTATCATTTCCAAATATTCCTCCCCTACATTGACATTAAAGGTATCATCCATAAACTCTTACTTGTAGTGAAAAATCATGTCCATAGTACGGGAAATGAATAGTCCCTCTTCCTTCTTCAATCATATAACCCCACTGTACCTAAACCAATATTTTTTAACTATTTCTTATCAAATATCCCTATATCCCTCATTTGGATTATTCCCCTCATCCCCATGATTTTTAACCTCATCTATTTTTGTCTCACCTATCTTTTCATGTAGGAGATATCATTGGACTATGGTGACCCTATTTCCCTATTCCTAGTTGGATTTCCTTTCACCCTTTATCCAATATCCCTCCTCACTGATCTATCATTCATCATCTTGGGGGTTTTGGAATAATTTTTTCATTGTATCGATTCCATCACATTATTGACTAAATAACAACCCTCAAATGAAATCCACATTTGTTCCAATTATTTTTACCTAAAGATAAAACAAATATATAGTATGTTTATCATCGTCACATTAAAAATAATACTAGAAAGAGTCCTCACCTCCTTTAAATTTTTTAGAGGAACCTTCTAGTGTATATACTAACAAGTCTTCTTAATGTTTATACTATGTGATCATACAATAAATATATTTTCTTTTCCATCTAGAAACAATAAAATTCCATCCATTGGATTCCAAATTTACCATATCATATTCATATAGTATCATGGATTAATTATTTAGGTTAAAAATAGGTAATATATATTGAAATTCAAACTACACAATAGATCCATTGAAAAATAAATTATTTATTACTATGAAGGAACATAGAGATTCCATCACTCCAAAATGATTTTCAGAATTTTCAATAATATACCTAATGTTGGATTCAATTTTAGGTAATCCCTACAAAAATAATTTAAATCCATGATAAAAATTATAACTTCATCTCCCATAACAAAACACATCATAGATTATGAATTACTACTAAACCCCTTGCCACTATGAGGAGTAGTGTCCTTGTTTCTAGATGAAGACCACTCCTGGGGTGATCAAGGAGATTTTATCCCAAACCCCTACCCCAAAAAAAGATACCAATACTAATATAATATCTTCCACCCATGGTAACTATATTCCCATAAAATAGTTCCCTAAGAAACCTATACTAATCCCTACTAATGGGAGATTTTCATGCCCTTCCTTACCTTGAATTCTTATCTATAATGTAGAAGGCCCATCTTTGATTAGCAAGGATGACACACCTATAGGCATTATATAAATTATACAACTATCAATATATATACCCATACAAACCAAAAGAATGACCATGGAATACCCTAACAAAAAATAAAAAATAACAATTTAAAAAACACATAAGAATAATTCTCTTACTAACGAATTTACAGAAAGAATTTAGTGTGGGGCTCATCACCGAAAATTTATTTCTACCTATATTAACCTTTAATTTTGAGATTGATAAATTTAAGTGGATTCTTTCATCTATAAACATCAATAAATATAATAGGGGAAATATGATGATATATTTATATATTTATTCAATATAATCATATATAATGACTAATTAAATTCCAAATAATTTTGAAGATTGATGGATTTTTGAAGGACAAAAGAATACATAGAAGGCATACCCAAATCACTAAATAAGGAAAGATGTGACACATATGATATTCAAAATTCCAAAAGGAAGAGTTAGGTCCAAACTAATCTAAATAGGTGAGGGCTTATTATCTATATAGAAATCATATCATCTTCCATTGAGAAATGGACTATGTTCATCTAAAAAATGAGATGTCCCACCACTGTGTGTTCCTAAAATTGCAATTACTAAATTAAATACCTAAAAAATAATATATGGAAGGATAATATCAATTGAGTCCTGTTATTAAAGAGTGTTTAACAATTGATGGAAATCCTATAAACTTTTATAGAGCTATCAAAAGAGAAGGAGCGCTTTAGAATAACTCAATGACTTTAGGTAATAACCAGATATTGAGAAATGGAGAAGATATTTCTTATTCATAAAGGGTAAACACCATATAAATAAACATCATAGGTCATGGTGGGTGAGCAGGTATTCCCCCTACCCTTTAGGTGGGGGTTCCACCATTCAAAACCATAAAATTAAATAAATATAAAGAATCATCCACATAACTTTTTCATCATAAAAATTTGAGTAATAATGATTCACTCCTAATTTAATAGATTCTAAAAAATCAAAAAAAAATATCTTTTATCTTAACATTATCGTAGTCACCCAATCTTGGTACAAATGTCAACAGAATAAATTTTTTAATTAAAACAATTTTGACAACTTTCTAAAATATCTTCACTTATTTAAAATTAAATTTCCCAATAAATAGATTTTGAATTCCCTCAACCTTGAATTATTTCTCATGAATAATATCTTTTTTGTTTATTCTAAAATTACCAATATGCTCCAAGTTGAAAATATAAAAAATATCAATTTAATTAAACCAGATATCAATTTCATTGACTCTATATTTCATAATATCATGATTATATTTTCCAATCATATTAACATTTTTATAGAAATATATCATTTATATATCCAAAAAAATGTCAATGAACCTAATCATCTCCATATAATTATGAAATTATAAAATATCCATTAGAATGAACATTTATTTATTTAACCATTTGATATTTAGTATATTATTAAGCATTATCTTCTTTTTGTTCCAATTTTCATCATAATATTCTGAAATAAAAATCATTTAGTTATATTTAATGGGTTTAGTAATTTATAATTCTTTTTCTTATATAATAATATCTCAACCTTTTCTTAACATTTTTATTTTGGAGTCATGAAAAAATATCTCTCTAAGTCATCCTGAGGGTCATGAATGGTGAGACTTCTTTCTCTTTTTAGCTCCATTAAAATATTAATGAAATTAATCTTAAAAGGATAAAATAAATCCTAAACATTTTCTTATATTAATCATAGAAGTTCATAAGAAACTCGAGAGAGAACTGAGATTAACACTAATAATAGAATTATATTGAACATAATACAAATTATTGATATAAAAAAAGGATTTACATGGTTTTTATATAGAAAAATGAAAACATACATTTACCATTAATGGAAAAAATATTCTCTTACACTAAGACAAGATAACAAAATCCACACACAAAAAAACAATGACTAGGCCATATTTTTTTGGGACATATTATATATTACAATTGAATACAATTTTGATAGGGTGACATATTTTTGATTTAGGATTCATCCAACATCACCAATATATCATAATCTATATTGTCTCCTCATACAATATTCATAAGTTGATACTGTCTATGAACTTTTACATATCTAATGTGAAGAGGAATCCACTAAATTTAGTTGAATAAGTGTTTTAGTGCATATAATATTTATTCTGATGTATGAAACATGGCTAAAATTTACAATATTATTAATAATTTTACCCCTAATAATTTTATTCATACATTATTTCAAAACATTATACATTTATGAGATGATACACATAGTAACCATGTTCAATCAATATATATATCTAACACATGTGGTGTTGAATATTTTCACTAACTTATGATCCAACATATAAAATATTTTATATCTTCATTGTGTTGATGTATAACACAAAAAAATTGTTTATAATATCTTCCTTTCATAATATCCAACCCATATAACACTTCATGTATTATACTACATATTTCTAAAAAACTCTTAAAATTTATAAAACTCTAAATTATTATATTTATTTAGTTCTCAATTTTATTTTCTTCATGTATTTATAATTCTCAAGATTGTTTTAGCATTATAAAATTAATTTTATTCTATTGGATTAATAAATTTTCCTACTAACTAATTTTTATTAAAAAAACTCTAAACTTAGGTAACCCGTATGTTCATAGTCCCTAATGAAATTGTGTCTCAATTATATATGTTTATTAATTGAATATTTTAAAGGGTTATTCAAAAATTATATTATTAATGATTTTTCACTCAAAATGGGAGTTCAAATATAAAATATTCTTAATTCCTAAAAACATTAAATAATTCATAAGGTTTTAATAAAATAACTAAAAATAACCAAATAATAAACTTTTATAGTGGGAAATGAAACTGAGTATTGTTTCTTAAAACTATATGAAAATAAACTATGTACTATTAAGTTACACATACCACTTGGGCCCTTCCAATAAATTTTATATCCTCTAAAATCCAGGTATGAGTTTGTTAAAAAAAATAAAAAATATATATATTACAAGGGTAAAACAATCCAATAATTATAGTCCCTTATACATACTAAATAATAATATAGTTATTAGTCATGTGTGATTCCTTTTTTTATGTTTGGAATATTTAAGACATGTACACATTTATCACTAAATCTATACTATATACAAAATTGAAAATGAGGATTCTAATCATTCCTTGTAAATATATATGGTTAATATAATTTCATATTATTTCATCATCTAATAGGTTACGAGTAGTCATTGGGGTTTATACCATTTTTCTAGAGTCTAAACAGAATCTATTTACATGTTACGTATAGTATTTAATTTGAATATAAAATATTACGCCATCCATTTTGAATGCATAAAAATTATGAAAGAATTTTATTCCAATCATGGGGCTTATCTCAAACTAAATATCCTTCATTTTGATAAATTAATTACACGGGGAATGAATAAATGATCCAAATAGATTATCATCCTTATATATTTGTATAATTAAAATATCATATAAATATATATTCATAAAAAATTGAATATCCTCATCACATTTCTAAATGTGATTACGTAATAAGAATAAACATAACCTTTTATACCATGTCTGACGGGATTGATTACATTTATATAATTCCTTAATAAGAATAAACACATAATGAGGATTTTGATCATGCTATATTATAGGTTGAAATCAAACAAAAAAATTCCATGATTTAAAAAAATTTAATTATATACTCTTCAAATCCACGAGATAAAGTTTAAATCTCATGTGAGTTTCATATGTTAGTGGAATTCTTATTATTTACATTCCAGAAATAGGGGAAAATTTTCACCATTATCAATTTATTCTTCTTATATATAGACATTATCAAAAAATGTCTCTTTTTTTCACATAATCTAAACGAATAAATATAATATTTTATTAAATATGGATTTCATTACATTTATTCATAGTAATTATAAGGATTATCGGATCCAATATCTTATTACCTATGAATATATTCAGTTCCTCTTACATTACCAATACTAAATTGGGGTCCTTGAATGATTATGAAATATAATTTGGTAAAGTCTATCAAAAAAAATTTAAACATTCATACTAGTTTATTCAAGTATTTCTATTATTGATTCAAGAATTGACATCTTTGACCACCTTTACACTGGGTTTATCTCTAAGAGTATTAAAAAATCAGGGTTGAGAATTCTCAGGCCCATTATCACTAATAACTATTCTCTCTCATCCTACCATGCAATTGCATTATTGTCACCCAGATTAAGATTACCAATGTTATCATCAAGTTACTCCACAATTAAAATATTATCCAAATGATATTTATCATCAAAATTAATATATATAGATTCTTTAAAAACCATAGTCAAGTTATGGTAGTCTCTTTTATCATTTTAAGGTAAAGACTAACCTAAAAAATAAAAATTCATATTATTTTTCAGTTACAATTTATATATAGTCGTTATTGTTAAGAAACAAGAATAAAAAACAATCACTCAAAATTAAGAAAACATAATATTTCATTCCTCATATAACTTACACAGAATTTTTTTAGAATTAAAGTATTACTATTAATATTTATCAAATTGAATGTAGTTTTAATAATTTACATGAGAAATACCAATGGTAACGTGTAATAATTCTATATGGTACATGAATTTTATTTAATTGGAATGTTTCTTATCTTAGAAACATTATTCTACTATAGAGTTCTTCAAGTATAAAATTTATAAAAACAAAAAAAATTATAAAAAAATTCAAGATCTTGATTTTAAAAACAAGAAACTATGGTGCTTATAGGGGAAACTTTTTGAATCATTTTTCTTTTTGAATCTATTTTTTAGGTTGACATATTCATGAAATTATAACTCCTTAATAACAAAAATTATACCCATGTCAATAGGGTGTAATTATCACCTATTACAAAATTATATAGTTTCTTCAAAAACATGAGACTTAATAAAGTCTATGTACCAATACATAAGTTTTGATGTTCTTATATTTATTACTTCATTAATAAACATAAAAATATTCTTTGAGATTCTTTTTTTATAATAGGATTATAAAATATATTCTTTTCTTCCTAAAAATTATAAATTTTTAGAATATTCTCTAGTATCACTAGCTTAGATATCCTTATGAATTTATAATAACCATGCCTTATTTTTAATAAAAAGCAACCTATTTATACAACATTCAAAAACTTAACATTTTTAGGTTTATATATTGAAGGTTAATATTAAAAATATTCTTCTTTATGTTAGAAATAAAATTGTGTGAATCATCATTACAAGAACCATTTATCATAATAGAAAGTAATTAAAAATCAACCAAAACATAATTAATATTTTAGAAGAAAATTATGTTATGAACCTCCAAAATAAAGAACCATATAAATAATAGTACAATCCTAAAATTCAACCTTAAAAATATAATTAATCTTGGTTATACGATTTTCGGAAAATTTAACATGACCTCAAATAAATTTTTTAACCCTTTTAATGGATGAGGAGTCAACTTTAATCAAACTTGAATACCCTATATCCATGTACCAAATTTAATTATCAAAAGAAATTTCACTGAACACGAGTAAATAAAATTAATTTTTATTTACCCTACAAAATTTTACTAAATGGATTAACTACTAAGACATTAGTTTCCTATATATATTTAATATGAGAATTATAATAAAAATTACAATAAAATTATTTATAAATAATAATATTGGTATGACATAAGGACTGAAGTTTCTTAAATGAAAATTCACTAAAATAATAACCTCACATGCCAAAGTTGAAATATTTAATAGAATTTTCACTTTTAAAAGTTCCCTTAATAATGATATTTCTTTAAATAATATAAAACATTCAATCATAACCAATAACATTCCACATCCTAATCATTCTTGAAAATGACATCATTTAATCAATTTTTTCTCTTCTATTAGTGATTTTTGATTAGGAATTAATAAAACTAACATCTTTTTAATTAAGTTTCTCAAAATCACAATATTCAAAAGTTTATCTTCTATTATAAATAATTCTTGAGATTTTCATTTCTTGAGTAAAACACATATTCTCTCTAATCACTTTTTTTAATTCTCCTATAATATCTTCAAAAATCAGAAATGTTTTAATATTCATCTTGAAGACTATCGTAGACATTATGAAATTATTTTACTATATAATTTATAGAATCAAAATCTAAATATGAAGAAATAACTAGATCAATTCTAGAAAAAAAATTATTTTGATTACTCTTTATTGGGTCCATATCCATTTATTGAGTATTTATCTTCACAGAAACTCTAATATTCTTTCAAATATATTTTCTATTTTTATTTGTATTTTTCCTCCTTTATTGAATTATTTAGTTTGAGGAAACATGGTTTAATCTATGTTTTATTCTATCATTCAGAAAAGGTAACATTATGGATTTGAAATTTTTATTAGAGGATTTACCTTTATTCCCATTAATTTTATCTTATTTCTTGTTATATTTCTTTGGACACTTTTAGAAACATTTTATCTAAATGGAAATTCCCTTTATATGTTTTTTTGTTTTTTTCAATTTTTTTTATCAATTCACTATACTTCCATATCAAAGTATTCTATAGATAAAATATAATTAAATTAAAAATATACACAATTTAATTCTTCTCTTTTAGTCTCATAAATTACTCAATTCATGTTTTTATTATAATAATGAAATAAAATCATCCATTCAGTATTTATTGAATGTCATTCTTTCATCGAGTAGAAAAATATTTAAATTCTATTTTATGAAAAAATCTTAAATTTTCTTTCAACTGGTTTTAAATCCCCATGTTCTTCAATAAAATTAATCATCCCATTTACATTATTTGTGAATTTTTTGAATATTTTATGTGTGAAATATTAACTACTCACTCTCAAAGTCTTCCATTAAGGTGACCTTATTTGAGAATATGATTCTTATGGAACATCGTCTATTAATTCGGTAGGCTCCATCTCTATCATCATCGAGATAAAATTTATTACCGAATCTTAAAGAAAACACGTTCTCTTCTTATATAAATATTAATATCCTTTTATATTTCCATAGATTTTAGGTTTTATAGAAGGTATGTAGTCTGTTTTTTTGTTATCCCGGGATTTATCCTACTTTATTATAATTCTCAAAATATTTGTCCTTTTTTTATCATACTCTAGTGGAATGGTTTTCTCATCATTGGCAAATAGGTTATTCCTTTAACAAAATTTTTTATGAATGTTAGGGGAAATATCAAAGTGTGGTGTTCATATTTCTATATCCATGTCTAATTATTATTATATTTTATAATGAAGAATATTTTATTATGTAGTGGTCTAGTTTCTGAGGATCTATGATTTCCTTCTAATATCATCTCTTATTTAATTCATTTGACGCTAATATCAATAAGGTCCTATAAAATATTATGATGTTGAATAGTTTTCGATGGATCCCATTTATATTTCAAAATCCAATGATTACTAATCTCCTTGTTGACTAACTTGGTAATTTCCTTTGTTTAAATTGATTGATTTTTAGCATCAACCATTAAATTATGGATCTCTTGTGTATAGAAATGGATATTTTAATGCCAACACTAATGTTTGTAGAACCCCCATTGCTCTTGGATCCAATTTGCAGAACTAATGACATACAAAAATGGCATTGATACACATCAATGATAAAAAAAATTTCTCACATTTACAATCCATGTATAAATATGTTTAGAGTTTTAGGGAGTTGGATCAAAGAATAAACTACTAAATATTAGTTATTATCAACAAATATACATTCTTCACACTATATAAGTGACTAATAAATTCATAATGTGTCTTAAAAATTTACCATAAATTATTTATAAAAGATAATATTATAGGGTTATAATACATAATACTTTCTTTCATAGCCCAGGGAAATTGAAACATAAAAAAGGGTGAGCTTAGATTCTCAATAATGGAATAATAAATTTAAATTATAATGGTGAGATAAGAAATAAATAACAAGACTTATAACATTATATAAAAAAAATATTGGAATCAGTATATTGTAAATAATAACATAAGATGATGAAATCATCAAGATCATATTATAATATCATGGTACCATAGAAATGTTGAAGTGGCATATACATGATATCTTAAACATAATTAAATTCTACCTAACTTAATACATAACATAGTTGGTTTGATAACTACCCACTCCCATAGTCCTCTAGGACCACTACTCATGCACCACATTATCTCAGGACATGGAAAAACTACCCAACACATTTGTGAGATATATAATTTTACGCCCATCCTTCACATAATGGAAATCATACATATTTTTTACATTCGGTTTCAATCAGAATTTCATAAAAATAAAAACAAATTAAATGGGTTTAATATCCTCTCAATGTGGTTCTCCGAGGAAGAATTAATTATTTTATCAATAAAGATAACATGATAAACAACTGAAAAATATATGGGCATCCAATGAATTTAATAATCATTATATTTAAATACCACACAATAAAGATGATTATGCATATGATATTTACACCATATAAGAAATGGATATATAACATAGATAAAAATTCACCAATAAATTGATGTGTTGGGAATCATGGTGAACACCCTTTAATAAATGTAACAGTACATAGTGAATTCCCATATCGAATTCACTAGAAGAAAATCAGGCTTATACAAGTGGAAGATTAGGAATGACAAATATTGGTGATAGATCATCCCATAGATGTAAAAGAGAGTTTCCTAATCCATCTAGATAAATAAGGTACATGATATCATTTTATAAATACACTTGATCAATCATATTACATAGATGAAGAATACTCCAAGAAACATTAGGAAATTTACTTTGAAAATAATAAATTCTATTTTCCTTTGAAAACGATTAAAAAGAAATATTTTATTAAACCATGAGAATATTTTTTCTATTTTGAAAACATTAAATTATATAGATTAAGTCTCATATAAAATGAAAATTGAAGTGGAAAGATATATTCACACAGAAATGTGTAAAATACAATACATCCATTTTAAATGACCTATGTGGAAAATGATAAAAATATTTTCCTTTAGTATATTTACTGAAATTAACTGTAGTTGTGAAAGAAATAATATACTATATATGGACTACTTTTTAAAACATTTTTAAGATTATTTAAATAAAAACCTTTTTTTGAAAATTATCTGTGTGGAAAAAGATAAAAATACTTTCAAAAAATTTCATGAAACCCTAATAAAAACAACAATAATAAAACATTAATTTTAAAACAGGTTAATGAATACATTTATTTAGATTTATATGGAACATACATGGGCTATATATATCACTTTTTATAGGTAAAACATAGAAATTCATAAAAACTATCTATTCGAATGTATAAAAGTTATTCCATTGAAAATAATTATTTTATTTGAGGAATAATTTCGTCATAGGGGAGGATATTAATTAATAATACTAATTTACCTATATAATATCAAAATATACAATTTTAAATGATAATGGTAGGAAAATATTCTTGGATGATCAAATTCAAGAAGATATTTCATGATTTACAGGAAGACTGTCTTGAGTTGAGAAAAAATCTATGAGTTGATGGTAAAGAGAATGAAAATGAACTTAAAATACTATTAATAAAATATATTTACTAATAAAATAAAAATTGGTATAAATATTCACCATATAAGACAATATTGGTGCATCAACTAAAATATGTCTCAATTAAGGGTGTCTCAGACAAAAAACACATAGCTTCTTTCTCTGCAATGTTGATCACAATATAACTTCCTAAAAAATCATAACTACATTAATCATATATTTAAAAACATTATCCATATTTATAACATAATTATATACTTCATTTAAAATATTTTACTATGAATATAGTGGGTTTTTATAGCTATTTTTTTTCAATGGGTGATAACACTTTTAATTGTCCGGTACATGCATTGTAATATTAATATTGATCATTGATCTCTGATATCAATTTTATCATTTCAATATTAACTATTTTTATAAGATATATATTGAAATATTATTTATAAGTTTCCTCTTTAATCCCATTATAATTTTAATTACGACTAATGAAGATGAATTCAGAGAAAAACTTTTGTTGACAGTTTTTAATAAATGGAGATGGAATATTATAATCATATTAATATATAAATATTATATCTATATTGGCTTTATAACATTTTATATACGTTATTATGACATTTAATTAACATTATATAACATTCCTTAAACATTCACTATATAAATATTACAACATCAGTTATGTTGGCTGTAAATCAAACAAAATAAAAGAGTTCTGTAATGATCGATTGAGTGAGAATGTGAAATTAAATGAGGTTAATATGAAATTAAAATAATGTAATAGATTTAATACATATCATATTTATTCATAAAATCAAGTCATTTTACCATTAATAATGGGTGGTGTTGACAAATAAAATTCTTCTTTCGTCAAGTCGGTAGTCCACACATATTCATGATAAAGAAACCAATTTTTCAATGAATGGATCAAGTAAACGTATATGAAAATTTATTATTTAATAATAATAATAATTTTATAAACATATTATTAGTTAATTATTTATAATTTTAGTTCCATCCATGTTATCTGGTTAATAAAAATAAGTAATATCATTTATGGAGACGGTAGTCCACACATATGCAAGATTAACGACATCATTCCTTAACAAAAGCATAGAATGAAGGTAAATGTTTAAGTGGATGATTTAACAATTTAAAAAGTGAATGAAAATTAATAATTTTTCATCAAATTAATCCTTGATACCATTCCAAAGAGTTATTTATGGAAAAATAATTTCATCATGTTGTAGAGGTACTAGTCGGTACATACACATGATCGATGCGTTTATTTTTCACGATGGATGATACAGAATGAATGAATAATTGATGTGAAATTAATATAATGAAATTACAGTATATATATGATGCATAATTCATTATATTAATAAATTTAGGGATGTTTAGAAAGTGGAAAATTATAAAATAAATACGAAGAGGATAGTAAGACTCAAATTGAGAACATTGATTTTCCTTGGAATTATACTAGGAAATAATGGGAGTATGACAATTCAATAATTAAAAAGGATTAAGTTCATGTGATATGGTAATATTATTAACAAATTGGAATATTTTATCCAAGTAATTTTAATTTATGGGTATGTAAATAAGTGTTCTATGTCATCCCTTTTCTATGTGAACAAAAGGGATTATTCCCTGGAAAAGAATGCCATGTAAGGGATAAGAATGGAATGGCATGAAATTTGGGAGATTTGGGTGAATGAAGATTGGTAATAAATATATTTAGAAATTTAATACCTACAAAAATAATTCAATAAATTCTTGAGGTCATTTAAATTTAGGAAAATTTTATCCACCTAAGATTAGTTATTTAAGCACTAATTACTCTTAAATAAATATTAATCATGTAAATTATTTAATTAATAAAAATATAAGTATAAAATTATCAGAAAAATATATAATTATTATTATTAATTTTCGAACCGTTTAATCTAATTAATTTAAAAAAACAAGATAATATTATTTCAAATTGAATAAACAAAACCATAATTTGTTTTTTATAACAGTTGTTTTTAACATTACAATTATATATAAGATAAATTTTTAATGGTTAATGATTTCATGATAGTAATTGATTTATTATAAAACAAAAAAAATTATGTGGCTTTAAAATACATCCAAAAATATAATTTCACGAAGAAATTTTTTAATTAAAATAAACAAACAAAAATAATTTTTAAATTCCAAAAAAATGTTTCATAAGTCAAAAAAATATTAAAAATAAATTTTATAAGTTCTAATTAATATTTTATATTTAATAATTTTAACTATAAAATATATATTTGACTAATTATAATACTTCAAAAAAAATAGGACTTTCTTATAAACTGATAATGTTATAAAAGGAATTGTTTTTTCAAAAAACAATATTTTCACTATTCACCTAAAAAATTATTTTATAAAATTCACAAAAATATATCAAAAAATAATTTTATTCTTATGAATCAAAAAAAATAAATTCTGGTTTATAAAATTTAAATTCAGGAACTTTTAAACTTTAATTTTTGAAATAAAATATATAATATAAAGAAAATGACCTTTAATGAAAATAACCTTGAAAATATTAACCTGTAATAATTATATGACATCTAACGGTAATATATATTGATGTTTTACCATATTAGAGTTTATTATAGCCTTTTTTATAACTTATTCTTAATATTTCATGGTTTTTTTATGTTTCATGTAACATGTGGCACAAGATATAGAACATAGTATGCATTTTAATGGATCCAAAATCATGGGTTGTTACAATGGAGATATGAATTGAAGTCAAGTGAGAATACTAGTGTAATAATGTGTTTTATCAGAATCATGGATTTATTTTTTTTAGATGTGACTTAGGAAATTCCTTCATATTTCCCCATGATATCAAGTATGAACGGTAACATAAGGAAAAAGTTTCTTAAACACTCATTTTTTCAATTCATCACATGTTTATTCTATTTAGAATGTAAATATTATACATATATCTATAAATTATCATTTATTAGAGGTGGGATCATAATTTAAAATTAAAAAAGAAAAAATTATCTGGAGGTTAGTAACCCCCTATCTGATCTAATTAAAATATAAGAGGGATGAAATAGTGTGTATGTGTTTTCAAACTCAGACCTAATGAAGGTATCAAAGTTATAGACTATAGTGGGGATAGAAAATAAAACTATAGTAAATGATATGGATAATGAGTAATAGTATTCTTTATAGTATTTCAAGAAGTTTACATGTTGACATTGTCCCAATCACTTTGTATCGGGTATTATGACTATATTGACTTCTTATATCGAAGGTATACGTGTTAGAGTTTATGGGAAGATTGTAAATATTAAGGATTGGGAATGACCTTCCCCCAATAAAGTATGATAGAGCCAAATATTATGATTTTAATTAGGGATTAGTTTATGATCTAGATCCTTATGGGAAGGTGAACATTTCAAAAAATGGGAGAAGAATAAAAGGGTAAAAAATGAAATTAATGGGAACTAAGGATATGGAAGTGCAGGTGCATCCCCTATTGAAGGTACTGGATTGGTATTATAGTTTCTTAATTATAATTCCCCAAAATACTTCTCCTAAAACATTTTTTAGGATATGGTTTTTATAAAAAAATCTAATCACATTACAAGATATATGGGGGGAAAATCTAGAGGGGTTGTTTCTTCTTTTGTTGATGAATTTTTTATGGCGATAACAAAATTGAAGATGTAAGTTATATGGGGAAATAAATAATGTTAAACTATTAAAAATAGGAATCTTCTACTATCCTAATGTAAAGTAATTTGAGTAAGGGATTTTAAAATAGGCTCTTTTACCTCTTAAACTTAAGAATCAATTTAATTCGCAAGAAGAAGATGATGGCCAAGGGTACTCCTAAGGAGTATCTTCAAATGTAAAAACTCTAAGGAAAAAAAGTAAATTAAGAAGGGGGGTAATATTTTATAGGATGACAAAACATCAACTTTGAAGCAAGCCCATACTCATGATATAACAAGGAAAATTGAGGAAAAATAACCTTCCGTTAACAATAATAACTATGAATCAATTTCAAAGTATTAAGCATCCTGTTATCATATATTATTTTTCTTATACTGAGGTTACCACTTCATTTAAGTTTATTTTAGTAATAATTGGATATGACTGAATATTTTATCAACTATCTCACTCTTGAACATCTTGAAATCATGGTATTCTAC
The DNA here is from genome assembly GCA_963277665.1 of Viscum album. Taxonomy (NCBI): domain Eukaryota; kingdom Viridiplantae; phylum Streptophyta; class Magnoliopsida; order Santalales; family Viscaceae; genus Viscum; species Viscum album. The sequence goes on along the minus strand of OY728121.1, from coordinate 1,143,455,202 downwards.
TTTATGCATCCAAAACATAGTTATTTGATTTTTATTCGTGTCATAATCAGTAACTTATAAAAATCATAAAGTATAATATTTCATATTACAATATGAAGCCTAACTAAAAACATTTCTACTCATAAAAAAATACATAATAATCATAACATTGTAATTTTAAATATAGTTATATCAATATTACCTGTAAGAATATCTTCATTAAATGAAGTAACTTTTAATTGTTTTACAATATATTTTCAATAATAAATTTTCTAATTTATCAAATAAGATTCTATATTTGTCTTCCAAGATCTATAATCATTTACATTGATGTAAATTTTCCACTGTGAAAACCATAAATAATTAATAAATTTTCTATACATAAAATAAAGATATTTTCTTTATAAAAATTAATATTTATGGTAGGGTTATTATAACATAAATGTCCAATTAATCCTAATGTATTTATACTAATTGTTTAACTAATAAATATCATGGATATATGTTATTATGGGTGAATTTTTAGTTCTATATTTTAAAATAGTAAAGAAAAAAAATAGTTCATTCTGTATTTTTAATGTGGATTGTATATTATATCATACACCACTCTTTATATACCCCATAACTCATTATAATGTGTGAATTTAACTGATGTATATTGATTTTTAATGGGTAGTCTCAACCCTTTTACAAATATCCTTCTCTATATAAGGAACAACACAGTTTCCATACCTTTTAGTTAGTTATTATAAAAAATTAAAAAATCATACATTTTATAGAGGCATAATAAATTACAAATAAAATGATTTTTTTAGGAGAAACAAATACTAAAATATAATAATAAATCAAAGTAAAAATGAATAAGAAATTATATCATATAAATGAATTCCATACCTGAACAAAGGATATCAATTGATCATTTAAATATTATCACATTAAATAAGTTCTCTAACAAGGATATAATAGAAAAATGATAATAGTGATAGTCCAAAGTCAGCCTACTTCATTCTCTTCTTTTATATAAAAATACAGAAAGAATTTTATACTTTGATTTCAAAAACATGAGGTTTCCACAATGATAAAAATAATTAAAACCAAATTATTTAAAATTTTTGTTTTCATGTTTATGTGTTTTATTGAGTTTTATTTCTTTGTTATTTTTTATATATAATTTAAATCCTTACATATTTTTATGATATAACTTAGTAGAGCATTAATTAGAAACTCCAAATACATTTATACTTGATATAATGTACTCATTCCATCATAATTTGTTTTGGTTAGTAGAATATCTTTTATGCTCTAACATATTATTAATTTTTTAAATTAACATTGTATTCAGTTAATGATATGAACCCAAATTTATTCTCTATATAGAGTTTTATTGGTTAGACAGTCCCGCCAGAAATATCAATAGAGAATTTGTGAAAGATCATTAGTATGTGTAAAATTTCCTATAGAATGTTTATGAATTCATTGTTTGATTTAGAGAAAAATAATCTATTAAGACCTAAATATATTTTTATATCAATTAAATAAAAGACAATGCATATATCATTGAGTTGGTTCAATATTAGGACAATACATATTATATAGTTTTCTTGACCCAATCTCTTTATCATGACAATTTATCATTTAAAGTTATTCTAGATTAATATAAATAGAGTTTTGTTTTCATTGATCCGATTTCCATATACATATAATAAATTAATATATAACAAATATCTACTAAGTTAAAATTAGTTAAATTAGGAATAAAAATATAAGATTAAATTAAAATCAATAGATACTAAAATAGGAGATCGATGCATTGAGAGAATTCACTAATAACATCTTTTAAAGTCCTAAAATAGGATAAATTGGTTCTAAATCATTATTTAGATTCAATTCATTAACTATTTTATACTCAATAGTATTATTACACTAATTATTTATTAAAAAAATGAATAAAAACATAAATTTAAAAATATTTAAATGCATATTGTTGTTCTTATCAAAATAATGAATTATTTGATCATATATCCGACATTTTTGAAATGGGATAACTATGTTGGATATTTTACAATAATTCTAAAGTTAATTTTAGAGATTAATCATTATAGTGTGGTCTTAAAGTCCCAGTTATAATTTTTATGTGCTAATTATATATTCATTTCATCTTAAAGAGGGAATCCATAGTGAACTTAGTAAAAGTTAACGTAATTGTTTTTTGGAAGGGAATCACGAATTTCATTGAGGTAAAAAAATAAAAATTTTGTATACAAATATATGTTATATTATATATATATATATCAATACCCAATACTACTGTAAAGATAAAGGGGAATCAATTTTAATAGATAGATAGATGTCAGTTCTCATTTAAGGTCTCAAAGAGTAGGTTAACTGGTTTTTCGGTGCTTATTATATCGAAAGAGTGTGTAGAGCTTGTGTATATATAGGAATGATTTAGAAAATTTTCTAAGAATATATATTCCAATATACGAGATACCGCCCTAGGTTATCTTATCTTGATAACCATATCAGAATTCAACTAGGCCTAAAGTGTAATATGGATCACTATATGTATGCACAAGTTATTTGGGTATCAACCATAATACATTGGGAATGATTCAAACCCCATGAATTTCAGACAGTAGAACTCGTATTATTACCAAAGAATCAACATGAAGTTTCCATATATTATTTTTTTCCATAAAAACCAAATAAATTAGTTTGAAATAAAATTCATTCAAGCATTAAATAACTGATGTGATAACATAAAATTAATAAAAATATATAAAAAAATACCTAAATATATCATAAACTATAAATCCATTCCAAGGAAATATACACAAGATATTTATAGTACAATAGTAAACCAAAAATAAAGAAAGATTTAAAATGTACAATAACTCCCATTACAATAAACACTCCATCATGGAACTAAATATAACAAAAATATCAAACAATACTCTATCTTCATGTAACTTGGGGTCACCTACCAGGTATCATCGTCATTATAACTCTTTCCAAGTGACTATGGTACACCACCAAAATATGAAGAAATTTTATCGTTACATGTATTCTATATAACAAAGTCTACAAACATGGTAACGGGTAATTGTTTGGAGTAAGTATAAACCCATTAGGAAGCCTCAAAATATTTTTTATGTATTTTATGTTATATCAAGAACCATATATGTTAGTTTGAAAAATAATAATAAGTACTTTAATTTTTATATGGTTGAGTGAAGTAAAAAGTCAATGATTTTATCTCTTTTTTAAAAAGTATGTGTAATCATACCAAGGAAAACGATATAAATAAAAGAAAAATAAACATAGTAATAAACGTTAAGAATAATGTGACACAACTATAAGGCCTATGGAGACGATATCAAAAATGACTCTCAAAAAACCATCCATTTATCACCCCTTGTTTTAGAATGAATATTACATAAATAATTAGGATGTTTTGAATTCATTGTATCATATTAAATACTGAACTAAAATAAAAAATTTTATCTTTCATTAATGTATAATATTACAATAAAATATGAGATGAACATTAATATTACATGAAATATATATAGAACATATTTATCAAAAATTATGTTATAATATAACCACGTGTAAATTATAACAACACAATATTGAACCATTCATCATTGGGGTTTTTAATTAAAATAAAATCATCAAGAATAAATATAAAATGAAGAAAAAAAATTAAAAATATGATTTATATTTTGATAATTAATTTAAGTAAAATTATGAATTAATTTTAGATAAGTATATAAGTAAATATTAAGGTCTAAAAAAGAGAAATATGAGCTCTATATGGTTGTTAGAAATATGGTCATTAGATTCATATTTCTAGGGTATAGATATAGCTAATGAGAATACTAAAATTATTTTTATTTGAATATAACCCTTTTATAAAAAATAATAATTTATTATAAGTCATATATTTTACATGTATAAAATATAACTAATATCTATTAAAAATTAAGGTTAAAGAATCAAAATATAATTATTTATTACATAGGTAAATATTTTTTTTTGAAAAAAATAAATGTATAATGCATTATTATATAAAAGAAAAATTTTATATATTTAGAGTTTTAATTCGGTTAAATAGATTTCAGATTTTGAATCAAGATGTCAATATTAGTTAAGAGGTAAATTTTTACTTTTTAACAATAATTAATCTATCGGGGGACAATTGTGAATTACATCATAAAATAGTAAATATTTTAAAAAACCATTATATAAAAAATATTATTTATATACATTTAAAAATACATTCACATGTTATTAATTCAGTTAATATATTAAAATTTTGATTTCAATTATTTTTTAACTCAGAATTAACTTCTTAACCACTAAGTAATGCTAAATTGTATGTATTCCCTTCAAACTCATCTATAAAAGTATCTCACCTCAAACCTTTCGAAAGTAATTCAATTTTTTATTTTCTACTTGACCCCCAAAAAATTACAATATCTAAATTAGTCTCTTACATTATAGAGATTATTTTTTCATGAACAACTCCTAAATCATTTATTATGGAGGGTGTTATTATAAGAAGGAGTGATTAGATCAAAGTAGTGAGTTAAATCATAAATTTATCATTTATTTTCCCATATTCACTATTTTAAAATTTTATTCGGAACCCAAATAATATATTATAGAAACCAATATTCATTAATAAAATTATTATTATTACCATATAACTTCATACTCAAGCTCATTCATTATACCAAGTTATTGTTCGGGACGATTCAACCACCTAATCAAAGATACTATACTATATTAGTAATTTTCATCATGTATGAGTATAAAAACATACGTACTGGTAATATATGATATTTATGAGTAAAATATTTTATGTTTACAGTTCTTTAATATTGACATTCAAATGGATGATTATTACAATGTAATTCATTATTATTGGTATAGCCACCCAAAACAAAAACCTTATAAACTTCATATATACAAATCATAATGAAAAATTTCATAAAATAATCTTGGGAAATTATAAATCATTTTTATCTTCTTATTATGTTACCTTGAATAATCTAAATATTATTAAAATATGAACTCAGAATGATAATCGATATTGCATTATAAAAACAATCATCGTGCTATTAAAAAAACTAGTATTTGATTAGAAAGATAAATTAGGATATATATATATATTAAAGGAATATAATAATTCAATATAAAAACTTAATCAATATATATAGTTACTATATAGATTATTAATAATTCTATATTGATTGTATTAGTTTTAGAGTAATTTTGAGAATGTTGGGAGTAAAGTTAAGGGGAATTGTATTTATATCCCTTTTCGATTTTAATTCTTTATATTATCAATAATATCTCATGAAAGTATTATATATACTTATCCATTATTCTATGATTTCATAAGGTCTCATTCTATTTAATTTGACTTGAATATGATGGTTTGAAGGATATATAGTCATCTCTCTTGTTTTATTTTTCTTTCTCAACCACTTTATCCCATTGTGTTCTATGATATTATTTAAAAATATTTCTTTTCAAGTTTTAATTATTTTTTAATGTAGTATATATTTAACGTATTGATAATTTTAAAACCATTAATTTGGAATTTATTTAATGAAAAATAGTTATCAAATGAAATATATTGGTTTTTATTGGTTTTTTAAAATCAATTTTTTCTTACATTGAAGGAGTTTTCATTTGTGTAAGTGTACATTTATATATCCCTTTAAATTTTCAGTTAAATATTTCTATATCATGATAACACTTTTTTATGGATACAAAAGTTTTGGTAAAATTTTTTCACAATTTTATGTATAGATATTTTATGGTTTTATTTTATTATTACATTATAATGATCTAGGAAGTGAGCCTCAACATATGTTGGGATTTTCTATACTAATAAATATTATATATTATTACATTATGCCACGTCCTTGTGATATTATTCTTTTTTATGATTTATTTGGAATTATTTACTTATATGATTGATTATGTTTTCATGCCTATATTTCCATCATATTCCCCCTCCTTTATAAGCATTATTGTTATCACCAATAATTCTTTGATTCATATATCATATTTTTTACCCCTTACTGAGCATCTCAAAACACCATTTTCTTATGTTTTCCATTCCCTGTTATATAAATAAGAATATTTCATATGATAATTCTATGTGGTGTAATTTATAGACGATATGTACACTATATTTCGAAAATATGACGTTCATATAACTAATCTTGAATGACTCTAAACCATTGGGTCCTAAGGGTTTGAATTATTTCTGATATGCAATGTATAATCATATTAAATTATATAATATGTATTTATGTTATATTTGGGTTGAATTATTTGATATAAAAGTAGGTTTTAGTTAATTTTAACAAATAATTTATGATGAATAATGTGATGAAACTTATTGAAATATTGGTGGAACCAAAATTATTAATGGTTATGATAAAGGTGTCAAATGTTACGATATCGAATGTTTATTTCCATTATTATTAGATTATTTACTCTATATATTATTATTTAAAACTCTAACTAACCATTTTGGTTTTATAAATTGAAATGAGAATTATAAAAATGAGGCGGTTACAAGTATTCTAATTATTAATTCAAGAATTGGAATTATCATATTTAATCCAAGTTCTATAAATTCCTTAATATCAAATAGAATATATAATAATATTGTATTATGACCCCATAAGATAGTTATTGAATTATCAATGAAAAATCTTTGTGGTTCACAGATTTCATCCAAATACTATATCTCTTCTATGATTGATGTTTGTGGAATATAATTCCAAAAAAATCTTATTATTATCCCATTGATGGAATTTTATTTGATATTGGTCATAGAATGGATCTTTCTACATAGATCCCATATCATGTTTTGGGATAGGTAAATCACATCTCATATCCCAAATCATCTCATGATCATATATCGATGTAAGGATGATTATGCACTCCCTTATGAAACTACTTAAATTATAAGGGTCTTAATACCCTATAATGGGGGGTATAGAGTTTAAATGGTTCAATAAAAACACAAAAAATAATATATTAAAATTATAGGGGAATAAATTGATGTATTTTTAAAGTGTTTTCTAGTATATCCCATGATCAAAAGGATAATATATCAATTGAACTCAAACAGGGAGTTATGTTTATCCCAAAGGGTCCTTATTTAATGGACCTATTGAATTGGAAGAATTGGAGAATAAATAACCTGAGAATTTAAATAAGGGTTTTATATAACCATTCATTACCATATAAATCTCTAATATTCTTTTTTAAGAATAATTATTCATTTATGAATCATTGAATTGATTATTATAAGATTAATAATATCACAATCTACAATAAGTATCATATAATATATATTGAATACATATTCAATAAATTCACTATTGTAAAATGCATCTATACCCAGACATAAATACCCAAAGTTTAGAAAAATAGTGGGAATAGGTGGTATATTTTTAGTTACACCCGTAGTTTCTTTAAAATCATGGGTATACTGACCCATATTGGATGTTTTTATCATCATTCCCCTCCAGATTTTTCATTTCCTTCCCTGCAACTTCTCTATGACCTGGCCTTTCTGCCCTCTCCTCCATAACCCGAACTCGACATCCCACCCTCACCTTCACCTCTCACCCCTACTCCATCCCTATACCTTATTTCCTCTACCTCCACATCTATATCCACCTCTGCCTCTACCTCTCGGCACCCACCTCTTCCTCCCAAGCCTTGCCTTCACCTCTATGGTTGCCTATGCCTCCCCCTAGCCTACGCCTCCCAGCCACAAAAGGTATTCCTATTATCCTCACTTATTCTTTTTTGCATTTATATTATCCCTTGTTAATGAATTAAATATTTATAGTTCAATCCCACCTATTCATGGTGGAATTCATATTGGATCAAGGGTTTATCTATTATCTTGTAAAAAGGATGCTAATTTGGGTATCATTCAAACCATTTTCTCTATTTTCATGGAAGGTGAAAAAGTTAAGTTGTGACTTACAGTTTTCTAGATTTCATGATGAAATTTTGTGTTAATATATTATTGTTCTTTGGTACTTTACTCTTCTGGAATTGTGAGTTAATTTTTGTAGAAATTTATTCCATCGGTTTCTCTTAAATATTAGTTATTATTTCATTGTAGATATTATATAATTTATTTTATTGAGTGATATAATTTTTTTGTTAATTTTTTGGTGATTCTTAAAGGATTTTTGGAGTATGAATTCTCACTTTTGGTCTTGGAATGTGATCTTGTCATATTTGATGAAACTTTCATAGGACACATTACGACTCACTAGGATTATGTAGGTGATTTTTCCATATTGTTCATGTATTTCGATAGTGGTATTCTTATGTTATTATAAATATGTCAAAGGTTGATGTTTAGTGTTAAAAAACCTTGATAGTAATTTATATTCATTTTTAGTAATTAAGAATATACTAGCTTTTCTCTAAAATAAATTATTATGTGTGATATACATACCATGATTTGAAGAAGATTTTAAGTTTACAATGATTTTTGGGTGACATTATAGAATTTATTATAGAAATTTTTATAAATGTAGTGATTTTAAATGGAAAATTATGAAATTTCATAAGTCTAGAATAAGAATTTATGAAAATTTTGTTTAATATATATTTTATTTGAACTGAATGGTCTAGAAATAATATATATTTTTAGGGGAGAATTGTACTATGGGAAATAGGTCTCATTTAATTTTATGTAATGTTTAAAATTTTTCTTCCATATTGATTAGGATAAAAATAAGAAAGATAATTATGATTATGGTATTTGTTAATGATAATGGACTATTTAAATTAATTTTATTGAAATGTAGTTAAAAAAGAAAATTTGTTCTCTAAAAATGGATTTTCACTAGTTCTATTCATGGATTATGTGTGGTTAAAATAAATGGGAGGTGAATTTTAAATTATATATAAGAGAGTTACACAAATGGTATTTTAAGGAAATGATAATGGAGAAATTTTTTCATATATTTTCAACTCAAATTGATCACATATAGATAATTCATAGTTTTAAATCAATACTTATTTGTACTCTGTTTATTTAGTGATTCACTATATAAATAAAATGTATTCCTAAAAATTCATGAAATTGTGAAATAGTTAAATTTAAAACTTCTCTTAGGTGATGTGTTTCAATGACTTGGCTAAGTTATCTCAAATGTTAATTATATGAATGCTTTCATATTTATTATAATATATTATTTTAGATTATATATTACTTTTTAAAAACAAAAGTCATTAAATATATTTTAATGGACATATCCTTGATCACATAGGAATAATTAATTATTGTTATTTGTGAATCACCTTTTCTTAGTTAAACATGACTAAACTATATGTCAATGAAACACAAGAAACATCAGGTTAAGAGAGTGATTTGGAGGTAATGTAGTGGTTGAATTGATTAAGTAAGAGGATTTTAATTAAAAAAATACTAATGGGTTTTTTGGACCTTATGTATTGGTTTTGGAAAATTAAAATGGTTTTTATAAGATTTAAGGTGAGTGAAGTTATATTTAAAAATAATATTTTTTAATTGGATCCTTTTGAAACAAAATTACTAGTTAAACTCATTCCTTCCTTTAGATGTTTTTAAAAAATGTGTTTCTAAATGAAATCACCGAATTATCCTTTTTATATTTTATTTTTTATCTTATAAAATGATATATTATAAAATATGAGTGGTAATAGTTTATTAAAATTGTGACTAAGGAAGTTGGTTTCCAAATCTTCTTTTAGGTCATAGGTACTTCTAAATTAAAAATTAATTTTATTACAAGTTCTATAAGGGATACATTCTTCCATAAAGTTGATGTATTAAATTAATGAAGTAGTTATTTAAAATATATTAGTCTAGACTAAAATTTATGACCAATACATTTCTGACAAATAACACCTTACAACCTTGTACTTTTTATTATTGGAAATTTTTTGATACTCTATTCCAAACATGGACATAATTCTCTATTTTATAACACATATGTGTTGTCTATACCATTGGTGATATTTTTTTCATGACATAACTATATATTAATTTCACATCTTCTTTGTAAGTATTAATGATTTAAAATTGAATAACCATTCTTCGTTTTGATTGAGATTATCATGTTTGATTGTAGTATTATTATATTTTATTTAGGCATAGTTTAATATATTTTTTGTGTTTACAAATGATGGTTATTATTATCATACTATCATAGTGTTATAATAGATCATAGTGAGCATGTTAAATATTTTATACTTTAATTTCATTTATTTTACTTTATCATGGATCCAGTCTACTATTTTACCATATGATGTATTTATAGCTTTGACATAGAATATGTATATTGTTATAATGTGAATAATTTTCATTTTATTATATAGATCACATTTTTTGTGTTTTTTATTATGTGGATTATTTGTTTTTAAGGCTCTTGGGACTGATTTTCCTTTATAATCAAATTGTTCAACATAAAATCAAAAAACTAAACCAAACCTGTACCTATCCAAAATATAATTGACATGCATAAAGCCATGATATCCCAACATGAACTGAGTATAACCAATAATTATAGAATTTAATCAAATCGAATCAACGTAACCTATTTCATAATAGATATAATAAAAACAAATAAAAAATATAATGAAACATTTAAAAAAACATTCACAAACAAACAGAACCTTACTAAAATAAATTTAAATAAAATCAATGAAAATAGATTTGAATGATCAAAATCATGAAAATAGAAAAAAAATTTGAAAAAATTGAATGAAACAAAAGAGGACCAATTAAACCTTATCTAACATAAACTAATCTGACATTACAAATGATGAATCACATGAGAAGAAATATAATGAATTCAAACCAATATGACAAAAACTAACATGAACAAAACCAAACTAAACCAAACTGATATGAAACAAAGGTAATCAAATTGAGTCTATTAGAACTCAAATGAATGAAATTTTCCAATATAATATAAAAAAAAGATAAAATAAATCTATTAAAAATTTCCCAAACAAACACATATGGAACAAAACTGAACTAAACATAAACATGAGCCAAAATGAATATATACTATTAATAGAAAAATTAATTCTTAATTAAGATGAATATACTTTTTGAAAATATAATTTTGAAACATTTATATGTTTCTCCATTGCTTGTAGTAACATTATTGGACCCATAGGGCATTGTGGATCTTATATATTGGGTTGTGACTTGTTTAATCATAGGATATTTGGATGTTGTAGTTTATTTTTTATTTTATTTTCTTTATCGCATCAGCCACATAATCCTTTTACCACATTCTATGGATGGAGGGTACATATATTATTTGAAGTGGGGGATAAGGGAATTATAGGTGGGTAATCATTTTTCATTTAATGGGTGGTAGATCAGGGTAGTTGAGGGATTAATAGTGTGTTTCACTTTTGTCTACTTTTACTGTGTTTATTCTGTTTTTTTTCTTTTCCTTCGGTATGGATGCCTGAAAAACAGATGAATCATCCCAAAAGCTTATTTATTTTCCATGGATGAGTTAATTAATTGTTTTTGGTAGAAATTTTTACTATGTTGTGATTCAAAAATTAGAGAACATGAGATATTTCAAAATAAAATTGACCCTGAATGATCAAACCATTAACAAAATTTAGAGGTCTAAACCACTACACCTAACAACCATTGTAGAGGATTAAAATAAAAAATACCTTTAAAAACCCAAATAAAGAACAATATAATTTTACACTAGATATTTCTGAGGGAGGGGGCTCACATCAAAAAACATGATACATATACCTTTTACGGTCAAGTCAGTAAAATCCCACCATGTTTTCCCTTCACAAGTGAAAAAATTCTTTATTAAGAAATTATAGGTTTTATAAAATAAAAATTTTGAAAACCAAGGAACAATTAAAATTTATCCTTCCTTTATAAAAGACCAAAGGGGAATCATTTCAAAATTTAATCTATATGACCTTACATGACATGGTTATTTTAAAAGGTCTCCAAAACTAATTTCAAAATAAACACCACTTGTTTTATAACTAAAACACTATTAATTATATTATAATAAGTCAAAAAAATATACCTTTTAAAAAATTAAAATCCCTTTCCCTTTTTAAAAAAATTCACCTAGGGTAAAACCCCACACACAACAAAATTCAATTTGGAAATACATGGTATCCCTTAATATAACCCAAAAAAACAAGTTATTTTTATTAAAGATAATGGATATTACAAAAAACAATATAGGGGGTGTGGGGATACCGTAATTTAGTCCTTGAGAATCACGGATCAAAAATTCTATAGTCCTAGGGGTGAGAGAACTGAAAATATCAAACTCCTTGAATGGACCCGCCTGATAAGCCTTTGAAGCTAAAAAATCAGCTACGATGTTTTCTTCACTGCACGTATGTAATAGCTCAATATCATGGATTGGAAAGGACTTTTGTGCAGTGTATATGTAATATCCCACAGTTTGGAATATAGACATTTAAATTAGATCTATATAATCCTTTAATTCATCATAATATCTACCAATTAAATTTGTTTATAAGACTAAATTTGATGTTTGGTAAGCATGGACTCTACCTCCACCCTGAGATAATTTCCATCCCCATAAAAATAACTGAAATTGATAATGATAGATCCTATGTTATAATGAACAAAACCAATACCTCACATTTTCCATTATCTACATAATCCCCCAATATTTATCTTAATACCAAGGGAATGAGGAGTCCAACACAACCAATGACCCACCACCTGAGGTCTGGATATACTGGTGGAGTACCTAGATTCCATGAAACACCTGGTAGAGAGAACATCATCCCACCAGTTCTGAATAATAGCCTTTTCCATCACCAAGAACATAGTAATAACACATTCAATATCCATCCCACTTATACCCCACACCAAGAATATAAATTGGATGGAAAAAAATAAATCATACACACACAAGGATTTTAATTTGTTCACTATTCATGGTTAATCCAAGGAGAATACACATGATGTTTTTCTATTGTAAAAAATTAAAAAATTACTCATTGTATATGTTACATATAGATTTTGATGGGTTCCCTTACAATTAAGGACATCCCTTTCATTTTATATTGACACACTACATTATAGAAATGCTAGATAGTTTATATATTTAAGGGTCATGTATAACAATTTATAGAAAATGAGGTATATATTCATTAATTATTGGTCACTAAGATACCATGAATCTATATATATAAATAGATGATTATATGTAAATTTAAACCTTTTCTTTCCTCTCTCATTATTGTTTATATATTTTATTTTTTATTAATCACAAAAAAAATATTTGGATTTGGATAATTCCGATGTAATATTTTTCTATCGACCATTATCCTCTTCTAACCAAATTCTTAAATAGATCTCTTTCACTCTTATCTCTAACCCCCTCTTCACAAATATAAATACATACGGTTATGGTATTCCTTCAGCATTTTCCTTCTTATTCCTCTAAAATGAATCTGTTAGTAATAGTCTAAGTGATCCTTCATCCTTTTCGTGTGAATTTAGATATATTATTTTCTTCCCTACTTTTTTAAAACTACGTGCAGATGTTTTATAATAACATATTACATCCATTAATTTTCCATAAATAGTGTTTATTTTACTTTGTTCCTCTATGCTCTATGGTCTTACCTAGTTTCCCATATGAATTTAGTGTGGTCAAGCATTCATCTTCAATTATAATAACTTTTGTTGATATTTATCTATGATTTCCACCGTTGAATAAAAATATCTCATTTATTTTCTCTAGGTTTAAGTCAATCATGACTTTTTCTCCTACATTTCACAATAACTCTACAAATTTCTTACTGGATTCCTCATTATTATTTTCCATGAATATTTAATGCCTTACTCTAAATGATGAAACAATCTGACTGTGAAAACATTATTTAATTACCAAAACATGTCTTTATTCTAGTTTAAATTCCCTATCAAATACCTTGCACCACACCCACTTAGTCACATAAACTTCACTTCTAATGCTTATAACACCCACTAATCTCAGAACTATGATGGTTTGGTTCTCCTATTTCTTTTAAAAAATATCCTTGAACAAGTCCTCCATGGAGACTACTATAGTGTGGTATCTGCCTACTAGTTTTTTTTATTGTGAAACTTATCTAGTATATTTTTTACTTTTACCACCATAACTCCCACAATTTCATTCCCCTTTTTCTATAAGGAATGTCCCAAATTCAAATTTCAAATTCTATAGTGTTTTCATCAACGAATTTACCATTTTATCTGAGCATGTGACTTTAATAACATATCCACTTTGTTTTTTATCCATGGTGTTGTATTCTCCTTTTCCAATTTTCCAATGTTTTGTGGTCCACTTAAGTTTCTATTTTCTATTTCCTTACCTCAAATAAAATCTTCTCAAGATCTGACCTCTTATGCTCATCCTGAATTCTCTATGGAAAATAATTTTCCATTCATTTTTTCAACACACACTAAAAACAATATTTCCTATAATGGAACCAATACAAGCTTCATATGAATACTTCATTTCCCATTCTACTCCATTTAGGTACCATTGTTGATCTAGGTTGCTACCTCAGGTGGATGGATGCTCCAATGGTGTTGTAGTGATGGAACTGCTTTTTTATTCTATTACTACATACGTTTTATTTCCTTTTCCCAATTTTTATCCAAGCATTTACTTATCCATGACACAATACGATTCTTAGGGGGGGCTACAACAGGGGTGGGGGGGGGGGGTTGTGTAGGGGGTGTGAAGGGGGTGGAAGGGGTTGTGAAGGGGATATAAGGGGTTGTGAAGGGGCTGTGAAGGGGGGTCTAGTGGGATATAAATGGATTATAAGGGGTATTAGGGGGTGGAGGGAGTTTTTAATGGGTAATGGGACCTATACCCATGATTTGGAGAATCGTGGGTGTAGGTTCTTAGCAAATTTATGTTATATAGCTATACCCATGGTTCTCCAAAATATGGGTATAGATGTATACACAAAGTTTAAACAAAATTGGGGGTATACCATAATTTCTAGGACCTATACCCAGGGTTTGTTAAAAATAGTTGGTATAGGTCTATACCAACATCTCGATATCCCATGTTTAATGAGACCGTGGGTATATCCTATACCCATGGTTTCAGGGTCTATACCCACAGTTTCAAACTATGGGTATAGGTTATTTTTCTAGTAGTGAAACATTAAGGGGATCAATACTTCTTAAAAATGGATATTCTATTTAAATATCCTTAACTAAGGGTAAAAATAGAAGAAATTATGAAGACATCCTTTTGTACAAGATATGAGCACTATGAATTCAAGGTGACACTTTTTGGACATAAAATTACCATTTCTATGTTGATGGATTTGATCAGAAAATTAATTAGATATTACATTTATATATTTTTATAGATGATATTATCATATTTCCTATGATAAAGGAATAGTGTGAAGAGAATTTTAGGATTATGTTAAATAACTTAAGAAATGATAAATTTTATGTCAAATTCTACATGTTTGAATTTTTGCTATAAAAGGCGTAATTTATATGTCATGTAATCACAAGTGTGGATATATCTAGGAATTCTTCAAATATATGTATTTAGACTAGACTAGATTAATTAAAATAATATAGATCTATAGTTTTCTTGGACTAGATGGATATTATTGAAAACTCATGAAAAAATATCATAATTTTCAAATCCATTGAACATGTAAAATCAAAAGATAATCAAATTTCTCTATAAAAATGAATGTGATGAAAAATTCAATGATATTAAGAATAATTTATTGACAAGACTTGTAATCACATTACCCTTTGGTATAAATGTACTTTTGAAATATGGTAATGCATAAAAGAAGGGAATGGGTTGTGTTCTTATAAAAAATGACAAGGTGTAAGCTTATGCATCATTTCAATAATATGTCCACAGGGAAAATTACCTAAGTAATGATATAGAGATAACCACAATAATATTTTCAATATATATTTAAAGAAATTATCTCTATGTAGTGATGCATGATATATTTACTATTTGGATGAGCTTAATGTATATATTCACATTTGAGTAGAATATTCCCCAATGTATATTTTTATATTTAAAAAGGATTTTTACTACTTAATTTATTAACACTTTGGGAATGTGAAAAGGTTTTTGATATTCTCTGGGTAAAAGATCATTCAACCTAATACGTGATAAATATTAAAATAGAACCAACAATCATGTATTTGGAAAGGTTGTTTATTTAAATTTTTTGATAAGGGGTGATCTCATACCTTAACAAAATGATCCATCAACAATATAACATGTGAAGATTATGGGTGGTAGTTATATAAGAAGACGAAAAATATTCTAGAGTTTATCCATGGAAAAATATGGGGTTATAATTTTTGGGTAATGAATATATATCCCATAAATACTAGTACTAATAAATGATTAATTGGATCACGTATATAGATCATCATTATCTATTCATCATAGAATCAAAAATATGTATACAGATCCCAAAGATCACTTCGGGTGGGAAAATTTGAAGTGGGGAACATTATAGAATACATCTTGATGATTGGTTTATTAGTACATTAAGGAAAAGCATTAAAATTATAAGTTGATGATATAACCAATTCCTATATCCCTATGAAAATAATAGAACATCTCCATGGATTTCATCATACGTATTCTAAATTCCTCTAAAAGAAACAATTACATTTATATCTTAGTAGATCAACTTACAATGTTTATGAATCTCATTTCTATTCAAGTATATTCATCACTCAATCAACTTACCAATATCAATATAATGGAGGTGGTAAGGCTATATTGAGTTTAATTTCAATTATATTTAATCAAGATCAAACGTTCACCCTAATTTTATGGATAAATATTAAATAACATTTGAATAAAAATCTAAAATTTAGCACTTATTGTCACCCTTGAATTAAGGTATGATCTAAACGGATAGTCACAACACTCAAAGATATGTTGATATCCTACTTAGTGGATGTTAAATGTGGTTGGGATCAATATCTTCCACTATTTCAGTTCTCAAAAAAAACATTTATATAATCACGAATTGAGATGTCATCATATGATGATTTTTATTTTAAGAAGTATGAAACGTCAATATATTAGGATAAATTCGAATATCAAAATTTGTTGTGTGATGTCTTGACCTAGGTGACACACTGGTTCCCTGAGAAAATTTGTCACATGATCTCAGGTGCACCTCCCCATATTCTAGAGGCTAACAAATAGTAATGAGGGTCTAACATCGATCATGGGGAGATAATACCCTCTTCAAAAAAGTAGCACAATAATGAAAATAAATCAAAAATATCCATCTGAAAAACCTTAATAAATATCATAACTAAAACCGAACAATATCACATGATGAACCAAAATAAGAATACAAAAACCAAACCAAAATAGCAGATATATCATGTCATAATAACTGTCAATTTCCTAACAAAAAAAAATAATAAAGACTCCCTAACACTAGAAGTTGGGTCCCAACACTATGTGTGGTGCCCTCATCCAATCTCTTTTTCAACATAACCATCTAACAAAGGGATCTTTCTCTTATCCTATCCTACAAACATCGGGTCTATTTGGGTATCAATCAGGAATCCTGAGTAGGTTGTGGGGAGAACTCAATATGCTATCAAAAATGATATCTAAAACAATATATTATCTATTATAGTGCATTAAATTGTATTAAAAATAAAGTACAATAAATAATATAAATAGTTTAAATATTCAATTGTTCTTTATTTAAACACAGAAATCCCTAGGATCCGGAAGAAACCTGAACCAGAAATACCTACTTCTAACCATTATGGATTCTATAATATTTCACATAGGTGAATTAAAAATTTATTATCAAATGGGGTTTCATTATAAATTTAATTACATTTCACATCACGATCATTTGGAACCATAGTTCAATTCTAATCTCATGGGCATAAAAAATTGTGCATAGTACCTCATGGGTATTTGGAGAATCAGTCTGTGTCCCACACCTCATGGGTTTTTGAAGCATATGTCCCTATAATATACAAATATTCACATGCATGCATTTGGTCCTAGAAACCCATCGCTACGATCCCTATGGTTATTTGGAGCATCAGTCTGTATCCCACACCTCATTTCTCAATCAAACACAAGTATATCACATATATCATTTTCATCAAGTTTAATCATCATTAACCATATTATAAAACATTTTCATTATGGTATAATATTTGAATTATTAATTAAACTTGAACTCAGTACATTAACCACTAGGAATAATATTAAAAATTCATCATTAAACCATTTATTATCATTTATTCACATAACCCATTAACCCTTAAAGTTTGACCAAACATCCTTCGTTCCCATTGTCAATCAATTCCATATGTCAAAAATTAACTGATTACATTGTCCCATTATCATATCAATTCCATAATCACTTCTTTACATTGATTAATTTCCCAATTAATTAATCTAATTAAACTAATTTCAATTTCCCTAAATTTAACCCAATAAATTGTCACACTAGAATTTAATCTAAGTAAAATCAATCTCTAATGTGATTTCCCATTCATTTAAATTCAATTTTCACAATTACATACACATGATTAAATCAAGACTATTGTATTCTCAATTTATACCACCTACCTCAAGATAGTTGATGAGTCTTCTCCAATGGAAATTCCTAATTGAAATGAAACAATCAAGAACCTAAGGAAGATTGATATCTAGAACCATATACTTGATTCTAGATAAAACAGATCAACTTCCAAGAAACCCTTGAATTAAAAGAACATATAAATAGAAATAATCCACCAAAAATATGAGAAAAAGTTAGGAGATAGAGGGGAAACCATCCACTATTATAATCTCTTATTGAAAGAGGTGAAGATTATTTAATTTGGCCGTCGATTAATCAAGAAATATGTTTTTAATGCATTGTAATATGTCTGGTAGATTCAAAAAATGAGTGGAAAACTATAGGGAGGAGTTGGGTAAAATTAGTGTGATGTTTTGGGGTATGAGAAATTTAAAAAAAAATTAGAATATAAAACCCACACTCATGGTTTCTTGAACAAGGGTTCACAGAGTTCTATAACTATTCACCTAAAAATGTGCCTCCTCATAGGGGTTGTATATTTACTACTAATAGGGAGGAAAGTTTAACAAGATTTTCCCCAATAGTTAAATCTCTCTCTTTTTGGGGTCACACAATATTTTGTGACAGGGTTCATGGTTTGGGAAAACATTGTTCCAACCATTTATTTCCCAAATTCTTCTCCAGAAAACACTAATTTCACCCAGAAACTTCCCATGGTGAAACCCAAACAAGTTATACTCAAAAAATGAAAATTATTACCTATAAAAAACTCAATACATCTTTGGAAAATGTCGAGATCTTGCAGTCATCACAACTTATAACAGAAAGTTATCATGTTATACTTACAAACAACTCTATGATTCTTATGTAAAAATATATATAAATTGATCCATCATATCTTCTAATATCTCTCACATTTTCTCCAAAACATGCCCATGTTATCAAAACACTTGAACTATCAGCACGATATTTCCCCTCAACACATTCTCACTATGATCCACAACATGTGTTGGATACTCTACAAATGACCATCAGTATTTAACATAACATCATCCACATAGATCACATGATATGGGCTGGGGTGACACCACCGAAGTTATAACACAATAAATACATAACTCATCTCATTATACCTTAGTGGAAGAGAAACTTGGTACAGAAATGGACCGATTATCACCACAACCTCAATTTTCAAATAAACATGGGTTCTAACATTCCATGTCTCCAGATCCTATGGTGACCTGATCTCGGTGACACCTGAAGGAAAATATTATCACCAATTATAAACTCAAGGGGTCGATGAAGTCTATTAGTATGTGAATTATACCTAATATGTGTCATATCCATATATTTTTAAATTAGTTAAACCTTCTCTGAAATCCCCAAAACGAGACTCGGTGACAATAGCTCTAACTCACCTGCCACCATCCAATATAGAACTGATCTACATGGATTTCCAAAAAGTTCCTCATATGGTTCCATGTGAATATTCTGCTAGGAATTGTTGTTATATTAAATCTTAATGATCACTATGTGATTATACCAAGACCCACTTAAATTAAGAACACATGCTCATAGCATATTCTCCAAAACATGTATGATTCGACTACCCATCTGTCTATGGGTAGAAATCCATACTCAGTAAAACATATGTACCAAGAACCTTTTTCAAGACCAACCATTAGGGAGAAGTAATGTATGAGTCGTGATCTAAAACTATTCTCTATGTAACCCCATGTAGATAGACTATATCCAAAATGTAAAGGTTTCCCAACTAATCCATTGAGAGAAAGTATTTCTGATAGGTTAGAAAAGCATTACTTTTTCAGTCGGTCCACAACCACCCAAATAGTGTCATTCTTCTGAGGCATTCTCAAGAGACCCACCTCAAGGTCTATATTAACGTAATCCCACCCCTATTAAGGAATTGGAAGTTACTATAGTAAAGCACTAGGTTGTTTATTCTCAACCTTCACAAGTTGACTGGTATAACATCTTGTCATGAGCTCTAAAATTTCTCCATTCATTCCTAACCACCGATATTTCTGACCTATGTCACAGTACATTTTGGACAAACCTGTATGCACCACACAATTTGAGGCATGAAACTCATGCATCAACTCTTCACGCATACACATAGGCATGAAAGCCCAACCTCTAACATAGATTATATCACCCTCATCTATGGTCAAATGAAAAGGTGACTCCCTAAGTTCATGGATTTCCATTAAGGATAAACACTTCGGATATTGATACTACCACTCCCTGATCTAACTCAAAAGTTTGGACTCTACTAAAACAGATATGTTGTTCATATACATTGGGTCCTTTGAAACCACAACATGCATCTCATCCAGTAATGTCATCATTTTCCACTCATCAGTATGCTCTTGAAGTACCTGAGTCTGAGTTTTCTAACTTAATGTGTCAGAAAAACTATTTCCCTTATCCGGATTATATTCTATCTCAAAATAAAATGAATGCATATATACAACCCACCTCAATTTTTTGAGATTAAAATATCATTGAAAAAAATATGTACTTTATTATCTTATGACCAGTATATGTATTAAACTTTTCTCCCAATAGATAATGTCAATGAAACATCAAAGAATAAACTATTATATCTAAATCAAGGTCGTTTGTAGGTTAGTTCCATTCATGTGGCCTCAAATATCATGAAACATATAATACAACTCTATCCCCATCTATAAACACTACACTAATCCCAATAACATAATCATAAAAAAAACAACATATACACCTTGTGAGGATCTAGTAGGATCAACATCAGTATACTAGTCAAATGCTTTACTAGCTCCTAGAAAGCATTATCACCTGCTTTAGACCATTCATACTTTTTCCACTTCTGGGTCAATCACAATAGTGGTTCTTTCAGGAGGTAAAAATCCTAGAAAAACCTCTGATAATATCATTTTAATACCATAAAACTATCGATATAAAAACATTATTGGGATACTCCAAAGAAACCAATTTTCAAATGTTCTCTTGGTCCATTGACACACCATCCTCTAATATGATGGGGTTTAATAAATATACCCTATCAATCTGGAATTGAAACTTAGATAGCTTATCATATAGTCGATTCTCTCTCTGTGTACTCAAAATGATGTCAAGATGCTGGGGATGATCATCACGAGTCTTGTAGTACATCAATATGTTATCCACAAACACATCCACAAACAGATCCAACTACGTGTGGAATATTTAGTTCATCGAGACCATAAAATCTATAAGAGCATTCATCAACCCAAACAACATCATGACAAACTCATAATGTCCATAACAACTTCTGAAATAAGTTCTATGTATATCATAAGGTCAAAATCACCACTAAAAAAACGTTGATCTCAATTCAATCCTGAAAAATACACAATCTCCCCTTAGGTGGTATAAAAGATCATCAAAACGTGGAAGATGATATCTGTTATTCACTATCATCCATGTCAACTTCTATTAGTTAACACATAAGAACAATGTAATATCATCCTTCTTATAAAAAACTAGAGAACCCAAAGCTGATGTTCTCATATAGATAAATACATTATCCATAACCTCTTCTAATTTAGTCTTTAACACTTGAAGCTCCATTGGTTTCATTCTGTATGGTGGAATAGAAATTGGATCAACCCCCAGCATGAGATAAATTTTCAATTCCACACATCTCTTAGGATGAATCCCTAAGAATTCCTAAAAAACATGCCCTAGAACCTATCCACTATGGGTTGAAATATATCATGCTTTTAACCCATGCCATCGATAAAAAGACTAGAAACTAGGGATTTGAAATCCCCCAATTTCTAATGAAATGGCTCTGCATGTCATGCATGGATATCCCACTCTCCATAGGGAATATAATTTTCACCCTCAAGGGACATAAAGGTCACTCTCCAATGGTAAAAATATACAAGGGATTAGTATTATATTTTCCATCCCATACCCAAAATTAAGTCAAAAATGACATACAAATGATGTAGAGATCCCAGATGAAACGATACCCCCAACCTCGATAGAACATCTTTTGAAAAAAAACATATGTCTCCCGATCATACTCCCAGAGGTGTATCGATCATCAAAATCCTGGTCACAAACTCTACTACCATACTCAACCTATTGAAAATTTATGTAGATTTAAAAGAATGAGAGGAAACAGTGTCTAATAAGGCACAAGATAGTATCGATGATAAAAGAACAGTACCTCTAACAATTTATAGTCCATCATTTCTATCAACCAGTGTAGGTTAAATTGTTTGAAACTATCCTAACCATCTTCCCTTTGTTACACCATGATTCCCTTGAGCTACACCACTCTTATAATATGGTTTCTATTTCCTATAATAACCTCATCCGGTGCCTAGACCACCATAGATAATAGAACTATCACTATCATTCTGTTACAAAGTAGAAGACCTCCTTCCGGCACAAAGGTTCTACCTATATGCCCCTACATTACCCATTTGTTGTAGGTTCCTATAGAAATATGGAATACGACCCATCATACCAAAATCTTAGAACTCCAATGGTAGTTAGGGACAAATATTATGATATTTACCCAAATAATACACCAGTGGAAGTGCACTCGGGTAATATCCAAAGTAATGTATCCTTCTCCTTGGAAACTCTTCATTCCACTAATTTGGTCAACATTCTCATAGTGATGCTTCCAACTCTAGGAAGTCATACCACCTGATCATGAAACATAAACCACCTTTCCTCCACTAGAAGCCTCTTCCAGATTACCTTCGTATATGAGATCCAAATTTACCACTTCTGAATATTTCTTTAGCATGATGATATTAGCCTGGGATTTAATTTCACATTTAATCCCATCCATAAACTACTTCATTGTAGTATCCTCATCCCCTTAAAACACTAGAACAATGTGTTTAATTTCCATAAAGTGTCTAGAATATTCCACCATGTACATGAACCCTAAGTTAGACCTTATAAACATAGCTTCTCTCTCCTTCCTGAGTGTCTTAGGGTAAAATTTCTCCAAGAACTTACCCTAAAACTCTTTCCACTCCATATTCTCTAGTTTTCCATCCCATATATAGTTCTCCTACAAAAACATCACCTAAAAATGAAACATATAAGTATCTATATTGACTCTCTTATTTGTAGGAGTCCCTAAGTGGTCAAGGATCTTCTAGATAGAATCAATTAACAACTCACCTGCCTTAGGTCCACCCTCTATGGTGAAAGTCAGAGGGTGGTACAACTAGAACTCCCATATAATTTGGGACACTCTCTTAACAACCTTCATTGGTTATCTTTTTATAAACTATATAATATAAGAAAAATTTTCACATAAATGTTCTCCAACTCCCTCACCGATAACTATTGGAACCTCATCTTCCACTACTGGTGGATAATTTCTAGCCATAACCTTCTGCCATCCCCACAATAAGCATCGTCATGGAGGAATATCTTTATAATTCCAAACACACATACTAGGAAACATAACATATTATTATGACATTTTTGTAAGAGTTATTCACAGTAATACATAATAATTACTTCCCCAAATTCCTTCTACATATTCAAAAATCAATGCTTTATCACTACCCTTAACCTTCTTACTTCTAGATTATGGTTAAAAAATGGTAAACACATTCTCATTATTCTAGATTCTCATTAGAAACCCATTTATCAATTTTCCACATTTTTGAATCATTTTACAATTTTCAAATTAATATTAGGTACCTTTTTTATTTATGTTAAACAAGTAATGAAAATCATTTTCATAAAAACAACTTACCCAAAAACATGATTTTCCCATGCATGCTTAAAATGATACGTGTCACATAATAATCTAGAGTTCCTAGAATGATGTGTACATACTCAAATCTCATGCCATACCAGGCCATTAGTAAAATCTCAATAAATATTAGAAACAATAATCACATCACATAAAAAGTTCATCACTCAAAGTGAAATAATATTCAACTGTAACAGAATACATCAATAACATCAATTCCTACCTCGGATAATTGGTCTTACCCCATACATGGGTTAGCTACTCCCATGAATGATCTTTTAACTAATTCTTGACTTATCATATTATCCTATTTACCATTACAAAAAGAGTAAGATAAAATAATGAAAATAAAACTACCTCTTATATGACTTTCTAACATCCCGACCAGGGTGTCACACACCAGTGCGTAGAGCCAGTTGGTCACATGACCTTAGGTGTGCCTCCCGTATACTAGAGGCTTCTAAATAGTAGTGAGGGTCTAACATAAATCATGGGGAGAATATACCCTCTTTAAATATGCAACACAAAAATAGTAATAAATAAATAACATGCAATTGAATAATCATACTGAATGACATAACTAAAATAGACTAATATATCATGTTGAACCAAAAAAGGAATAAAATATCCAAACCAAAACTATAGATATATCATTTCATAATAAGTGAAATTTGCCTAATGAAAAAAATACACACTAAAACTACCAATAATTTCCTAAAACCTTGTCTGGTTCTGTCATCAATGCTCCATCCTATCTTATTGTCTAATATAGGGCTCTTTATCAAATATTTTCTTTCAAAAATGAAGTCTATTTGGTTTCTGATCAGGGTGCCTAAGTAGGGTTGGAATAAAACTCAGTATTACACCACCCACAACTTCTAAAAAAATCTAGTCCATTATACTTTATACATTTGTATGAAGAATGTAGTACAATAAATAAATTAAATAGTTTACATATTCCATTATCCTTTATTCAAACTCATAAACCCCTAGGTTCCCGAGGACACCCAAACCATCAAAAACTGCTCTAGTCCATGTCGGAGTATAAATGATTCCACATAGAGAAATTAAAAATTTATTATCACATGGGATATAATAATCCATTTAATTCCATTTCACAACATGGTCATCTATAATCATAGTCACATACCAATATCATGGTTGTCGAAGGTCATGTCTATCACCCCATGGGTATTTTGAGAATTAGTCTATATCCAACACCTCATGGGTAATTTGATCATCAGTCCATGTCTCATAAAAAAATTATCATGCATGAATTTGGACCTAGAACTACATTGAAGGGACCCATGTGGGTACTTGAAGCGTCATTCCATGTTGTACATCTCATTTTTCAATCAAACACACATATATCACATATATCATGTTCATTAAGGTTAATCAACATTAACCTTATTATCAAACATTTTCATCATGGTATACCATTTCAATTATAAATTCAACCATTAATCTTTAATTTAACCACATGTAATAATATGAACAATTCATCACTAAACGATTTATTAACATTTACTCACATATCAAATTAACCCTTTAAGGTTAAGACAAACATCCCTTTATTCACATTATCAATAATTTACTTATCTAAATAATTAACCAATTACCAATTAGAAATATCCCATATATTATATTATCAAAACATTCCATTAATTAATTAACCAATTAATTAGTCCAATTCAAGTAACTCTAATTCACCTAAATTTACCCCAATTCATTAGAACCAGGAAATATAAATTAAATTAAATCAATATTTGATGAAATTCCCTAATCAAGGAAATTAATATTTCACAATTACATACACATAATTAAATCAATACTATGATATTTTTAATTTAGACCTCCCACCTCAAGGTTATTAATGAGCGTTCACCAATGGAAATCCCTAATTGAAGTAGACTGGTCCATAAAAAGACAAAGAATAAGAACTAGAACCAAATGCGAGAAACGGGATAAAATGTATAAACAACCAAGAAAACCTATATTTAGACCATCTCTAATACAAGAAATTATCCACCCAAAATATGAGAGAAATATTTTAGAGAGAAGGGAAAATCATAATTAGAATCTCTTAACAAGATTGGTATAGATTCCTTAATACAGCTATTGATTCATCAAGAATGGAGTTCAAGATCTA
Organism: Viscum album; assembly: GCA_963277665.1. NCBI lineage: Eukaryota > Viridiplantae > Streptophyta > Magnoliopsida > Santalales > Viscaceae > Viscum > Viscum album. The sequence goes on along the minus strand of OY728121.1, from coordinate 1,143,428,617 downwards.
TTAGAATAAATTAGAGAACCGTTAAAATGAGATTAAATCTTTAGGGTTGATTTGGGTCAAATTAGGTTGAATTACATGGTTTTTGGTAATTTTAAAACAAAGTTTTAGAATATTTAAACTAGTACGCTTGGTTTCCTGGGAAGGGGTGCATGGTTTTCCCTAAATATTTGCCTAAATGTGCACCTCCTATCAACAGTAACACATTAAAAACTAATAGGGGTCATGTTTTGAAAAACCAGGTTCTAATTATTCAATCCCCCTCTATATGGGTTTTCATGGTTTTATGGGGAAGAGGTCACAATTCGGGAACACCGCACCACTACCCAGAAACCCCTCCAGAAAACTCAAATAAAATATCACCCAAAAACTCACTATAGTAAAATCCAAACATGAAATTATAAAAACATATAAAAATATTACATATAAACAAGATCAACAAATCTCTAGAAAAGGTCATGTCAGGATCACATCGTTATGAATAAAGGATATATAACATAATATTAAATTAGTATAAATTCATTAAAATATAATAGTTGATAATTATGAATGAGAATTTCTATTTGAGGTTAAAGAAAAAATATTCTATATCACCATGTAATAGGGTCACAAAATTTGGTAATGATGTAAATTTTATCCCTAGATACTTCAATTCCTTTGATATTATTGATTGTGTGTGGAATATTGTTTATCTCCATGAAATTACCCCCAACCTATCATAAGTGCATGATGTGTTCTATGTATAAATCTTAAGGAAGTGTATATCATATCTATTTCATGTGAAAAACTCCTAGATTATAAATATTGAACATGATCACTCTTATAATTAATTTTTGGGCAAGATCAAGGATCATAGATTTAAAGTACTAAAAAACAAGACCATTCACCTATTAAAAGTCCATTGGAGAAATCAAAAGTTGATGGATGTGAGGTGGGGGCCCAAATATGTTATCAGATAAAATTTCCAAAATAGTTTTTCATCATAGTAATGAAATTTCATATGGAATTTTTTTAAGGGTGTACAATGTAACACCCCACATTTTTTTATGAATATTCCTTAAAAAATTATAATTCTTTAATTAAATTTTTTCACATGCAATTCCAAAATAAGAAAGTAAATGTTATATTTTATTAAGGTTAAATTTTATAATAAAATATTAAATGAACATTAATTTTATAACATTGATATATGGAACGTAATAATGATATTTATAATAGGAAAATAACTGAATATAAATAAAGAATACAACAAGTTAAATGTATTCTTTCTCATAGTCTCCCTTGATAATAATACCACTGACAATAAATGTACAAATATTTAAAAAACATTAGAAATATGATAGACATTGTAATACCTAGACCCAAACCACCAGGACCAAACCAAAATAAAACACCACCTCATGCACTCCTACCCATATACAAGGGGATGTTTATTTTCAATGAGGCATAATAAGAAATCATGGTAATACTCTTCCAACAGTACTAGGTAAAAATCATATTAAAATAATGAATGTGATTCAAATAAATCAACAAAATAATGAATAAAAAATCAATCACCTTAGTAGTAGCATAAAAACGGTAAAAACCCATGAAGTATTAGTATGGTATGTGAGACACATAAACCAAAACAAGGAAAGGAATTCCCACAGTTTTTGGATTATCTATGAAGTAAAACATCTAAAAAATGGAAGAAAACATCCAGCCTAAGGTCCATCCTGAAACCCTATATCTTCCTATTAAATATTATCAACCATACAAAGTAGGGCCATTTCCCATTTTTGGATCTCTAGTCAAGATATCTACAAGCACCCTAAAATTCCAGAGTATAGTTTGAGTATGATAATCATTACGACACAACCAACAACCATTTACATAAGTGAATAGGATATACATGTGCAAGAAATGAATTTTATAAAATGTATAAAATCAATATCCATAATAAACCATATTGGATAAATCATAAAATACAGGTTTCATAAGATTATGCAGACAGACACCAAACAATCATTCCAATGACCTATATTACATTATTTAATGATATGGACTTCCAACCTTAGGTGAAACATTTATCTATGGTTAGTTTCATCATCTGATTCCAAGATCACCACTAAATACTTGAACCATTATTCAAACTACATGATTTATAATCCTAGGATCACGGTTAAGGATAAACCAAACACAAAAATGTAGTTAAATATCAAACATAACCAATAATACCCACTACTAACAACTATCTAAATATGATTATTCAGAAAATGCTAATTCCCTAAATCTAGGTTCTAATTATATCATAGATCAACAAAGAATTTTTTATACAATGTAAAAATACTCTAGATATTATGAAGATATCAAGGATTTATTTATTATTAATCAATTATAATAAGAAGGTACTGATCTAGTATAAATAATAAATCACTAGATTAGAAACTCGAGATCGAACTGTTGTTCGAGCATCGAATGGAGGATATGGAAAGGATGAGACGGCCCCAAAATCAATATATGATAGATCATTGGGTAATTATGGTTGATATTTATTGATATTATGAGATAAAGTGATCATATGTTGGGTTTTTAAAAAAACATATAAACTTACTATGCTAGTTGGGCCCTAAAAAACACCATTGGAAAACCGGTGGCCTCTACCAGCTCACTCGTGGCTATTCGGCTGATCCATTTCTTCCCAGGAACCCCATCATCTGGTCAGTGGATATTATGTAGCTTCCTAAAACTATAACATTCTCAATATCCTATCTATATTCTTTCTTGTTATTCCCAAACACCTCTAGCTAGCCTCCAAAATAGGAAAAACAGATACAAAATCTTTGTAAGATTGAATTGTGGTGTACCTTAAATAGAGGATGTCATGAAAATTTTCTTTAAAAATTTATGGAATGGGGTGAATGAATTTTAGATGTGTATTTATGGATATATATATATATTTATTTAGGAAATGGAAAAGTCTAATATGACCATTATATGGTTTTTGGATGTATAGATTCATTTGATAGGTTGTTGGTGGGTATATAAAGAGATAAAGAGAATATTTAAATTCTTGTAATTGACATATAATCCTTTTACATAAATGAATAATTAATTATAAATCATATACTTATCATTTATAATAAATAAAAACATCTATTAAAAATAATGAAGGATAATGAATCAACATATAATCATTCATAACGGGAGTAAATTTTTTTACTTAAAAATTATTTTCAAGAAATTATATATATATATAATTTAATTTCCAAATATTTAGATATAGAATATTCTAAAATGGATTTTTATTTCTAATCAAGGACTAAAATTTAAAAATTTGGGCTTTTTTTTATTATTTTTTGAGAAAAAAATTTTTACTCAGATTAATTTGTGAATTACATCATTAAAGAGTAAAATCATCAAAATACTATACATGGTAAATATGATTTAAAATATTATAAAAAATAATATAAATTTTAATTACTGAGTGAATCTCAAAAAAATCTTTTTATTCCTCATATAATCTGATTTTAAATAGAAAATGACCTTCTTTGGACGTTATGAAATGAGAAATTTCAAATATGTCAGTAAAAAACATCTATAAAAAACCCTTCCACGACCCATTCTATATAAAATTACTTATATTTTACATCGTAAAAAATTTCCCAAAGATCATCCTTTAAATTACTCTCTGATGTTTGAGAGATTTTGGATACAATAAGGAGGCTGAAATCCATCATTCTAAAGGAAAACATTACACGAAGGAGTGATTCCACTAATGTATGAAATGAGTTCATTACTATCATTTTCATCTATTTATTTATTTTTCACTATTATTATAAATCATTAACCACAATAATAATGTTTTATTGATGTAAATTTTATTTTCTAAAAAATATTTCACAACCATATAACTTTATGATCTTACACATTCATTGTAGTATTTTCTTGTTCAAATTAGTTCAACCAATGACATGAACGTTGTTATACTATCTTAATAATTTTCAACATTAATTATAATAAAAACAAAAAAATATATAATATATGATAGTTATGAGAAAAATATGAAAACATTATGTTTTTTAATAGTTATATCAAATTATTGTTCATTATAAATTTACTCGTGTTGTTGGTAAAGATATCCAAAAAAAGAATGTTGTGAATTTCATTCATGTGAATAATACATGTAAATTCCATAAAATGAACATGGAATAACATAAATAAATATAATTTTATTTTTCAGTACCTTTAATAATATAAATATTATTGAATTATTAACAAGTAATATTAACCAATACTATTTTACTAAAACAAGTATCATATAATCTAAAAAACTAAAAAATGATGATCAAAATAATTTGTGACCAACTAATATAAATAAATAAATATATATATAATAAATGGATATAATTAATCAATTTAAAAATGTAATAATATATATCAGTTCTGAAATTGGTGATTAAGAAGTATAAAGAGATTATACAGGTATTTATAGAATATTATAGAAATTTATGACTAAAGGTAAGAGGAATTTATTTATCTCTTTTTTCATTTGGAACCCTTTTATTCCATGTAAATTTTCTTTATATTGTTTCACATATTTATTCTCTATAATTATCTATAATTCTATAATTTTTTATGGTATCTTTATTTTTATACTTACTTATATATGTTTTAAGAGAATCATTATGTCACCCTTCCTTTTTCATTTCTCACTTGGTCACTTTCACCAACCATTACCCCCATATTTCATTACAAAGATTCACTTTTAAGTTTCCATGAGTATTCAATAAAATTTTTATTTAATTTCTTCTTCTTTTTGAATCCATTGATTGATAATTTTTATCATTATAAAAATATATCAAAATGACAAATAAATTTTCAAAACAATTTGTTTTCTTCATCTTATGTTAATATCCTTTTATGATATAGTCCTTTAGTATTTATTATCTTTAATGATGATATGTTTTATGAAAAACAACCACTTTATTTCTAAGTTTTTTTAATTTTTTAGTTTATTTTATGTACCGTATAGAATTTTTGAAGTTTTTATTCGTTACAAACCATTTGGATGATGTAATTTGGAATGATTTTGAGTTGTATTGAGGAATTGAAAAAGTTTCTATCAAAGGGTTAGTTGAGTTGGATAAATCATTTTATTATGTATTTAATGAAATTAACAAATTCATGAACCCCATAAAAACTCATAAGATTGTACTGAGAATTTTTATGTGGTTTCTGATCAAAAGTGTGGAAAATAGGAAAAGGAACAGATATTAGAATGTTCAAGAAAACCTTGTATGTTTCACCCAATTATAGAGAGATTTCAAGGTAATAATGAATTTACCCTTCTTTAGAAGGTATTTATTTCAACGTCATAAGAATTTTGAGAAAAAAAATAAGGTTCATTGAAATATTCATATATTCTATTATAATCTTCTAAAGGTTAAATTTGAAGACACTGTGATAGGTTTAGCAATATCATAAAATTAATTTGCATCATTTTATGGTTTATTGGAACTTTTGTAAAGATTATTTCAGTGAAAAAGTGCTCCCAAAATATTTACGAAGCATCTATGGTAGGTTCACATGACTTTTTATAGTTATAAATTTGTATGGATTGAAATTAATAAGGTTTAGACAAGTTATTTTTAAGGTTCATGGATTTCATAAGTATGTCTACAGTATATCATAAGTTAAATTCAAATTTCAAAATGTTCATTGATTTTTTAAAAATAAAAATACCACAAATAATATTATATAATGATTTGATGTTATAAAATTATTAAATATCACATATATAAGTCAAAATCATGACCTAAGAAAATATTTTTAGAGATTCAATGAATACTAATTGAGAGGATCACAGATTTTTATTCATAGTGATTTAAAAATTGAATATTTGACATTATTATTTATGATCAACAGTTTTATTTCTTAGGAGGTCATTGACCATGGGAATACCACATGGTAAATAATTATGGGGAGTTTCCATATATGATTATGGAAATATTATTCAAATATTCCAATGAACATAAAAGGATACAAATAAATAAAGGATAACTATTTTGGAATTGTAAAGATAATTTGATACTTTGTTATATGGAAGACAAGATCTATCAATGAGAGATATAATGAAGAATATTGAAAAATGTTATATCTATGACTTCTGAATGTGTTGAGGAAATTGGTTCTAATTATTTATCTTTTATGTGAATGTTTTTAATAAAAAATGGATCATCTTGCGCATGCATGATGTCATGCACTTGGTAATTATTATAAAGAACAATGGTGTAATACTGACGTTCAAGTTGATGCATTGATACGATTTTTATATTTGAATGCCTTTCAAAAGTAGATATTATCTTTGATGTTGAGACATCTCATGAAAAACTAATGATCTTTTTCAACATCAACAAAAAAGGATGAATATTGAAGTTTGGGGGTTATATTATAAGTAATACCCAATTTATTCATGAATTTGGTGATACCGCTAAGAGGATGATACAAACCTAAACCATTTTAGGTGAATTGAACTACATTTTTAATCACATCAATATCATAGTGACAATAAAGTTTTTCTCTCCACAAGACTGGAAAACTATAAGAATAAAGATCTCACATTAAGGATAAACCTATTAAAAACTATGTGTTATGTGAATTTTTTTATTAAAATGGAATACTAGGTTTGGAATTTTTTTTAATGTATGGATATAGATAGTGAAAAGTGATAGTGGTTTAATTTGGAAATAATTAGTAAAGTAGGTTTCATTTACTCACCCCCCAGTGGTACTTTAACTAGCTCATGCTCTATATTATGAAAAAGGTTTTATTAGAATGACTTAATTATTTTTTATGGGTTTTTGATTGTTTTCATGTTCATATGGAACACACACATATATATATGGTTATGTTATTAAGTGGTTAGTGGGATTAAAATTATATATCCCTCCAATTCAATATGTAAATATTTATATATCATGAGATGACTATTTTATATGTGGACAAGATGTAGTTGGATTTTTTTAATCGTTATGTAGAGACATGATGCATTTAGTTTTTTTAGTATATTATGATATTATTTTCAAACAGCCTCGACATATGTTAGGATTTTATATACTTGTGATTTTACCACATTCAAATATTACTCCAAGTACTTATGATGTGATTCATGTTTATGATCCGTTGGGTATGATTTCATTATGTTTTTCATTATTTTTTCCAACCTATATGTTCATCATAATATCACTCCTTTATGATATTTATTGTGATCAGCTATTATTATTTGATTGATATTTATTTTGTTCTACCATTTATTGTGCAATTTAGATCATCATTTTCTTTTTTTTCTATTCCCTATATAATGAGAATATTATTATTTCTGATATATCTAGAATGGATTAAAGTGTGGTGTAATTTTAGATGAAATGTACACTGAAAAAAAAAACAGTTTTGTAACTAATTTTTAATGGAGCTAAACCAATAGGTTCTAGGGGTTAGGTTTATTTATAAGATATATAGTAAAATCTAGTGAAACAGTGTGGGATAAATTTATGTTATGGGTGATTTTTATATATCCCGCTAGTGTATAATGTGATCCTATCAGTATACACCATTTCTACCCTTAATTAGACTCATCAAGAGTACATCCCATTATCCAAAACAAAATCATAGTGAGAGGTACTATCTAAGAATATTCATAACTACAATAAAACTCATCATTTAATTTTTACATAGAAACCCTTGACATTCCCTAAAGTTTGTAAAACATAATCATAAAAATATAAAACAAAATATCTATAAAACTCTCATGAAACTATTCATTAACCCTTCCTAGAAATAAAACCTTTCAAAATAATATATCATTATTTTGTATCAATGTATCCAATAACCACATGTACAATAATAATGGGAAACCAAAGGGTGTAATAAATCAACATCATCTTTATTTCATAAGAAAAATTGCTCTTACACTTTGAAATGAAATTTAAAACATTTAAATTATATTTTATAAAACTATTAATACCTAATATAATCAATTATGAAATCCAATTATGTCATGACAGGATCAAAACAACTTTTATTAAAACCTCTATAATATTAAGATCCATTTTCAAAGAAAAAATATAAAACTACATGAGATTAAAGGAGTGAATTTGATATCAAATCTATCTTCCACAAAATAAGAGATAAACCTTCTAATAATAATTTATTTTTTAAAAAATTGTGTGGTAATTCTTTGTAAAATTAGATTATAAAACTCAATCATCCAATATTATTTCAAAAAATATAAAATTATTGAATCACCTACCAGTCACTAAATGACTCAAACAACATTAACCAAATTACAACTAGTTAGGACCCAAGATGTAATTTTCATATCCTAAAAAAATCAGAAAAATATATCATGTATTTTAAAATTATTTGGTCAATCTTATGATGTTCATGTATGGATCAATTCCCTCCGCTAATAAGGGTGGTTGAATCAGTAGATAGTAGTTTGAAAATTTAAATTGAGTAGAAATAAATTTTTATGACGTGTTTGAATCTGATCCAATAAAAACAAAAAAATGTATTAGCCTCACACAATCATGCATGAAATAAAAAATACAAGGAACACACAATTTTTACATGGTTCAGATCCATTTTGGAATCCTACTCATTTCCAAGGCTGGTTACCCTCCCTAACCATGGATTATCTTCACTATAATTATAAGTGGGTAAAATTACAAGAATTCATGCAACATAAAATGACACAAATCATGATTCATAGCCAAAAAAAGCATCACACTACAATAAAAATAAAATAAATACAAGATGAAGAAGATTTCTAGATAAAATAGGTTTCTATGGAAACAAAATATGAATATCTGCCTCTATAGTTCTCCAGAAAAAGGAATATAGAATCACATATAGTGTGGACTTGAATTATGTTATGAAATTATTCTGATACTCAAATAAAATATACTAACACAAAGAGATTCGTTGTATGTTGGAAGATTAAACTACAACATCCATCCCTGACTCATCTTATTCTCCTTTTACATGAAATATAAAAACTATTTACAATAGACATAGTGTCTTGCATGCAACATACCTATTTCTTAACTTATTAAATACTGTTGAAATATTCATTATTAAAAATTCATGAAGTTTAAAACATAAATTTTTACACAATATATATATATATATATATATCTAAATACTCACCAACTTATTTGAATTTTGGAAGAACTCAGTTCTTCTTTCCTAATATGATATTTAAATATAGAAATATTCACCATCCACAGAATCTAATCTATTTTAAACTCTAATAACAAATTGTCAAAATAATATTTTTCAAAAAACAACCAATATTTCTATGTTCATGGCCTCATTCATATATCCCATGTTGAACATCAATTATTATAATTGCATATTTTTTATCTATCTCATAATATTTATGGATTATATCCCTTTAAAGGTTCTCAAATTCTTATGATAACCCCATACATTTATACATATATTAATTCAGCTACATCGCAACAAATGGATAGTTGAATAAATTATCCTATGTGAATAATCCTTATACATGAAATCCCATATTTTACTATCTATAATAAATATTATATGTGGTTTCAATTGCATCACTGAAATGGGTACATTAATCATTTTTTCTATGTCTCTACATTCTCTTACATTGTTGGATTGGCTATGTGATGTAGCCCCAAATTCCTATGTAGAAAATTTTAATTCATGATTCATCAGCGTGATATAGTTTTCCATGTCGTTATGTAAGAAATATATATATATCATATTCATCTAGGTGATTCTTCTATGTGATATATTTTACTACGTAATTTATCTATGTGAAAGATTTGACAATGTGATTCAGCTATGTGATATATTTTTCAGTGTGATGTTATCTAAAATTCCTAAATGGAATATTTGGCTCTGTGATTTCTCTATATGAAATATTTTGCTATGTGGATCACCTACGTACTGAAAAAAATTTATTTTCGTTTATAAAAGTTTAAATCTCACTCATTGTTAAAAAAATCCAATAACCCAAACTCACCAATAGCTATGGGTTCATCAACTATCACCAAACAATTACAAAAATCCATTGTATTATTCAATATCCACTTTGGATTTTTTGACAATAATATAAAACCCACTGACCTACCATGGATCAACACATGAATCGTAAAATCACATAAAATCTAAAAGAGATGTATCCTAACACCACACAATAAGATAAGGTATATTTTTTGATATATTTTTATCCCTTGGTGACAAGAATTTTTGAGATGTAGGATTCAAATAAATTTTCTTCCCAAATCCCCCAACCACTTACACTCCACCTTAAATATATAATTCACTCCCTATTTTAAAATATATACAAAGTATTATGGGGGTCTCAAGGAATCAAAAATTCATGTGGGGGGAAAAGTTTGAATTTGAAATTTCAACCGTAAATCTAAAAAACTGTCACATGGAATAACTTCTCCAAAGATATCTGAATGCTACTCCATTGTACTATTTAATAAAAGTTTCAATTCAATTAAATATGCCTTTTAATCAATAAAATGATATAAAATATCAATATGGTTATATTTGGAGTGTTGAAATAGATTTATTAAATGATAAATATCACGTTGATTGTCACGAATAATATTTAATTGTTTCTTAACATCATCCCACAAATATGCAAGATAAACTTCCATCCATAAATCCTATAAAAAGGCATAACTATTCAAAAAAATATACAATTTATATTCACTCAATTTAATTTACATATACTTATTATAGTACTAACTAACACAACCTTCACTAAAAATATAACTCCACTTTATGTGGATCTGTGACATTTATAGTCACTTATCCAATCTATATTAATATAACCAAGACGGTAAAGAACCATAATAAAACAATATAGAAAGGCATAGTTAATTGTTCATTTGACATTCCATATAATTATTTTAATTTCAAGATTTTATGACTCATTTAGTTCACTTGTATACCTTGCAACTAGATTCACCACATAGTCATTGTCAGGTCTAGACATTGTGAGATACAAATGGCTTTCAATCATTCGTCTATGTTTCTTCTGATCAACCTTGTTTCCTTATCAGTATTTTCTTATCTTTTTGACAAGTATTATAGAGGTAGAAACAGAATATGAACATTCCATTCCATTCATTATCAAAATATATTTTTAATTGTTTTTTTAGAAATAAATACATAATCTGAATTATTCTCAATTTGTAACCCAATAAAAGCGTTTAGTTCCCCCAGAATAAAAACCTCAAGATAATTTTGAATCTTTGTTATAAATTCCACACATAATAAATATTTATTGCTAGAAAACACTTTTCCATCCACATATAAAATCACCATCAGTGTGTTAGATAAGTCCTTCTTCAATGATAAGTTTTATCAATAGTGAATTTGGAAAAACAAATTTTTTAAACTATTATCATGTTTATAAAATTATTCCTATGAAACCTATTTGAGGACATATAAAACTTTATTCAATAATTATAACATTAAAACATGATTTTTAATAATTAAGCTTTTTTTGTTTAATAAAGACTTCTTATTCAATGTCACTTTTCAAGAATGAAAATTATAAATCCATTTGATATAACCCATAATGATTATGAACTTCCACAACCAATAAAATTCTTTCTGTAAAAGATACATATATCAGTGAAAATTATCTTCAATGTCTATTCCTTTAATTTTAGAGTATAATTTAAAATCAACTATAACATTATTCTATATGAATTCTCCTTTCTCGTTTATTTTCTTTATGGAAAACCATTTTCTACCAATCACATTTTTATTTTTTGGTCATGGAGAAATATCCCATATAAGTTATTATAAATTTTATTGATTAATTAATTCATAAAATTAACCCATTCATCATGTATGATAGCCTCATCTACCATTCTAAGATCAACTTGTGATACATTGGCAATTTGGTTCTACACTCTTAGCCTCCTTATGGTCAGAACTAGTTCATTCAGATTTCCAATCATATTCTTGTTTTTTAAATTTTTATTTAACATATAAAACTATTTTATATCACTAATATAGCCTTATTCAACATAAATAATACATTATTATTTGGAATCAATAATTTCTAGTATGATTTTGAAAAATGATTCAACCATTTCTCCAAAAATCCATTCACTATTTTCGATATGAGACTAAAAAGTTTCTCAAATCTGCTGATTTCTTTCTAATATTTTTATAAATATTCACATAAAAGCACTAAGCTATTTTATAAAATAACTTATTCCATCATCTGTATCCTTTATTATTATATTGATAACCCATAATGAATCTATCATCATAATTTTCCCCAACATTCTATGTCTACTTAATTTGATTTTAAAATAGTAAGGCCTTCCAATGAGCTTGAAATATTTCACTAAAGAATTATTTGGGTACTTAATCTCTAAAGGTATAACATGTGTCTTAGGTTTAAAATGAAATATATTTTGAATATGAGCTATTATACACACTTATTCTCTCCCAAAGTAATTTGAAACATTATTTCTTCCAAAATTGTGCTTCCCATTTCCACAATGCCCCTATTCTTCCTCTCTACAACACCACACAATTGTGACATATATGGTGAGATATATTGATGTATGATTCAATTTTTTCCAAGATAAATTTCAAATGCATGACCTTTGTATTCTTTCCCATTATGATATCACTATTTTGTATACACAAACCAAGCTATTTTTCATCTTTTTATTTGTATATTTTAAATAACCTTACATCTTTAGATTTGTTCTTGATGAAAAGAACATTGTTTATATGATTGAATTCATCTATGGATGTAAGGAAATAAAGATATTTTTAGGTATAATTTTGTCTCATAGTCCCACAATGATTTATGTGGACAAATTACAATGGTCTTGTGGAAGTATTATCTGCCTTCTTATGAGTCTTCTATGTTATTTATCCCTTATGATATGTTCCACATATTCAATATTGATCTCTAATTTTCTTTTTAAAATTTAATACCACATCATGTTGCAGATTCATGGTTATGATTTCGTTTAAAATTAACCCAACTATATTATTCCATTTCTTATTTTCATATTTCATACTCAGGTAATTAGTATTGGAAGGATAACCAATAAATAATAACTTTCTATTTATCATAATTGCTTGAGAGATAATTTTATCATCACTTATTCTTATAATGATGTTTTTATTTCCCTTTAATTTTACTACATCCTCATTATCACAATGTTGGGTAACAATAAATAAGTTTTTTTGTCCCTTCAACATAAATAATATCATCTAATTTTAAATTATCATTCTCAATTTTAGTTTTTTCGATACCTTTAATTTTATTTGAAAAATCATTACCAAATGTTATTATACCTCATTCAAGTTTCTTAATGTTCCTTAAAATTTTAGCATCATATTTAATGTGGTAAGAACACCCAATATCAAGTATCCATTACTTTGTTTTCTCAATTTATTTTAAAAAACTTCTTCTATGAATGAATATTTTAATTTTACACTTGAAATATTATCCCTCTATCATTGAGAGGGAATTAACTAGGTAATATTTTAATTTTTTCCTCTACTATATGACCCTTTTGATCAAAAATTTCATATAGCTCTTCAAGACAATAAAATCATGTTTTTTTCTATCTTTTATACAGTTTCCATCTCTGTGCTCTTTCTTCATGAAATTGTTTCCATATCATTGAAACTACTCCCCTAGATTCTTTCCTTCTCCCAGGTAAATACTTTTTTTTCGAAACATATAAGATTTTTGTAAAAACATATCAAAATGCTGGTAAAAACCTTAAAATAGAAATTTTCATGAAAACTCATAGTTATATCCAGAAATTCACTATTTAGAATTAGACATCCATTTAATTTTTGAAGTCTCATTTTGTATTTGATTAAGAATATATATTTCATTCTAGTTTATCAATCCATTAGGTGATCCAGGATTTAATTTTGATATAATTTTATTATTCCATATTTTAATAGAATTAGTATTTTAACCTGTATTGTTAGTGATTTTTTTTGAAATATGTTTTTCAAATGAATATTTTACTTGAATTTTCCAAGACTCTTTAGAGGACTATCCACTAACTTCAATAGATAATTTTATGTACATCTTTATATTTTTAAATTCTTTATCATATTCAATACACTTTGATTATTACATTGATAATTCTTCATCCTTTTATGAAATATTCTATTCAATATAATTTATCATCTTCTTGTATTTAACAGCATTTAACATGAGCTTTTTATTTTATTCTCAAAGAGTTATCCCCCTTTTAACTTTCTCACGTTTTTCATCAATTATATTATAATTCTCCTTTAACATATTCTTATTATCTTTCTTTAGCATAGTGATTTTCTCCACTCAAGCTTGTAGATCATATTTAATAATGTATTAATAATATTTTGGTTCTAAATTATGCTTATCACCACTTTATATGTAAATGGTTTTCTTAACATAATCCATAAAATTTTTAAATTCATTATGTGTTTCATCATCAAAATCACTACACGAGATAAGATCAGTGTCTAGTTCTATTCTCATAAAAAATTTCATTTAATTAATTAATGACCCTTCTTGTTCCACTTAACATTGAAGATTCTTTATATCTTTTTCACTAATTATTTCCATTAATTATTCCACCATTTCATATTCATAATCAACTCATTTATTTCATGTAAAATTAACTGCATAGTGTCCAAATTCACTAAATATGCAACATATACTATAGAATGTACCATTGTTCTTTCACTTTCCCTTATGATGTCATTTGGAGATAAAATCAAAAACACAATGAGAATTCTCTTCATTCTTAGGATTAGCAGATTATATTAATCTACATCATTAAAAATTTCATATTACTCATGGATTTAAATTCCATTTCATCTCTTAATTTCTATTTTAATGTTGTAATATTTATCATTTCAAATGCAACAATAATATTATGTAACTCATAATGTGTAAGATATTCTCTATCATCAAAAGCTAAAATTTATAGATCAAATCTATATTGAAAATATCTCATAAATATTTTCAAATTTGAGGAGTATTCAAGTTTCTCACCAAATGTTTTAATATTACATATAATTTCATTTATGTGGGTAAGGAATTTATCATTTAATTTATAAAATAACATATTTATGTCAACAAACATCCTTCTATTGATCTATATATTTCTCTATTTGACTTTCACATTCTCTTCTGAACCGTTCCCCAACTTCTCCCTGGTTTATTTTTTGTTTATAATCTCATAAAATTAGTTTATTCATTCTATGATAATGACATGAGAATATTATTTTTCACTTTTCTATCAACTTCCATAGTCCTCTTATCAAAAAATTTTATCTGAAGATTATTTATGTAGGGGAGAAGCCTATAGTGGATGCATCACAAACTTCCAATCCAAGAGATGAAAGAAATGGTGACATTTTATTCATTCATCTATAATAATATTTCCATCGAATATTGGTACACCCCTACTAATGTATGAATTAACATTACCAATTATCAAACATGAACTACTTGGATCCTTCATCAGAAACCCCCTATGATACCAATTAAAGTGACTGGCCGGGTTAGTTTCCTCCATTTTTAAGGGGGTTGAATCAGTGGAGGGTAGTTTTTATAATCTCTCTTTAATATAAATAAACATCTGAAGTGCACTGTGTTGCATTTGTTGTCAATGAGGCATGATTTTGTCATAAGATGAATGGAAGACAAGGAATGTCAAGATGTGAATGACAAAGGATGTGATGGTGTTGGTGAGGAAAGGAGAATGGCCATGGTACTAAGATTCATGTCATGTAGGAGATTCACTAAGTGACATAAGATGTTTTGGTTGAAACATTCTCTATGTATATCAGACGATTGTAGAGCTGTTCTTAATGATTCAAAACTTGTATCAAGATGATAATAAGTTACACCACTTGAAGAATGAATGATGATGGAGCATCATCATAAAATCAGACGATTGTAGAACTGATCTTAATGTTTCAATACTTGTATCAAGATGATACTAAGTTACACCACTTGAAGAATGGATGATGATGGAGCATCATCATTACATCAGACAATTGATGAGATGATCTCTAAGTTCCAAGAACTTGTATCAACTGGATACAATGTCACCACATTGTTAGAAGACCATGCATTTTCTTCACAATGCATGAGGAGTTGAAGATGATCCATCCACAAGTTCTAAGTGGATGAAGTGGTTTAATGAACTCCATGCACTATCACTTAGTTAATGTGAATTAGATGTTGATCCAACTTGATCTCTGATTGGATCAATGAAGAACATTGAAGATTTATTTGATTTAGGAGCTTCGATTGATGAAGAACCTTCGGGAATTCCACTCCTATGTAATGAATACATGTTGAGGGAGAATTGGAGGAATTCTAATGAATAAGAAGAAATATAGAAGAAGAAATGGGATAGAGGTTGAAGTGGCATTTGGCATTGGAAACTTGGTTACTTTGTTTTATACAAAGTCCTAAGATTTACCCTTAGGAAAAATATGGGCCACCAAGGAGGCCAGCCGAGGGTCATCACTTAAGGATCTTGTGGGACTCACGGTCACCACGCCCATGGGGAACCCTCAAGGACAAGGTAGCAGTCCTATGGCAAGGGTGCACCCGCAGGACACAGCGTGGGCGCTAGGGGCACGCCCGGAGGAGAGCATAGCGCGCCCGAGTGTCAGGGGTAGGCGCAAGAGCGCGCCCGCAGAGAGAACACGGTGCGGGGAGGCACCATGGAGGTTAGAAGTTCAATTGAGGGGAGGCGGGGAGCACATCTTTGATAAACCATGGAAAAACCGGCCTCCGATCCGATGTGGGACGCGGGATTTTTCCACAGAGCGAATCCTGGCCGCCCGATCGATCGCGCGCCAGATCTCGACCGCACAATCGATCCCGCGCGAGATCTTATGATTGCGGCCGTCCGATGTATTTCAAATGCCGCTTCCGACGGCTCCGAGGTGTCTCCTTCCTCGAGCTCAGCCGAATGCCACCTAATGTCCCCCACTGAACCAGAGGGTCTCCGAGCACCGATCTTGAGCTCCCGGCCACTATTGATCAACCCAAAGACACCTTCGAGTTCTTCTCTCCATGAGGAACTCATACATGCATAAAAATACTCACGCATGCAATGAGACAAGATTTTCGAAGAAGGCCGAGGAAAACGAAGTGCCGAGGCCATGAGGTTATTGATTTTCATGGTTTGGGACTAAACAGAGAGTTGCATGCGATTCCATGCACATGCACGTAGAGTAAAAAATAAAGGAAGTGAACCCGTGGTGAAACAGGAGAGAAAAATCATGATTTGAAAAATCTTGAAGATCCGAAATCTTTGCGAGATCAAACAATTAACATGCGGATGATCAAAGGAATTCATCTGCCTATATAAAGAGAGGCCGAGCCCTCGATGAAGCTTTCTGAATATTTTGTAGAAAACCCGGAGTCCCGTGAGAGTACCCTTGTGCCTCGCGAAGAAGAATCCCCGCGCAACCCACTTGTGTGGCTGAAGTTCTCGGGGCCACCCGAGGTCCCGAAGGAGTCCCCTGCGCACCTCCCTTGTGCGACAGGAAGAACCTGAGGCCGCATTCTTGCGCGCCCGTGGTTGATTCCCTCTCTGCCTGCGTACTTGCACGGCAGGAGGAAGTGCACGCAGGTGTTGCACTTTCACACCCTGCGGCAGTGGCACTTGTGCGGCCCTTGCGCAGCCCTTGCGCCTTGTGACCCTACGCGGCAGTGGAGAAGAGGTTGGCCGCACCCCTTGTGAGCCTTCACTAAGGCAGGATCTTGGGTGGAGTAAGAAACCCTACGGGTTATGTGTGCAAGAAGAAGTGAAGGCCGAGACTTGCATCTCTTTTGTGCAATGTGAAGATCAAACATTTTGTGTGTGCATGCGAAGTGCAAAAGAAAAAGAAGGCCGTGGGCATGTTTGAAGAAAAAGGAGTGTGGCCACAACAAAGTAGATTGTGTGTGCTAAACAAGTGAAGGCTGAACCTTTGTGTGTGCACAAGCAAAATGTGTACACATTTAGAAGAAGAAGGAAAATTATATCCACACTAAAGTATAACACACTTTTAAGTGTGTAAGAAAATTGAATTAAGTGTGTGAAGTATAAGGAGTAGGCATGTGCTTAAAGAGACTACACCCTTTGGGGGTTTATCACACCAAGGAAAAGGAAAGGGGAGTGCATGCTTGCATGCATGCACATGAACACGTGAACAAGCTCAAATCAGTGAGTGTGCATCTGAGTTGTCCAAGACCAGGAGTTCTTGAAGAGTTTTGAGAAGCCATGGAGTCAGTGCATGAGGAAGCAGAGATGCCATGCACTCAGTGTGTGAAGTGAGACTGAAGCCAGACTGAAGTTTAAGACATCAGCTGCCTGAGTTTTCAGTAATTGAGAAGACCCTGATCAACAGAAGTGATCAGATGTTTTGAGCAAGACCAACAGACCTTATCAGAGGCTGTTGAAGATTCATGAAGAGAGAGGCCAGGTCATCCTGAGAAGAAGGAGTTCAATCCTGAGCAAGACGAGAAGACCTGATCATGTGATCAGAAGTGAAGATCAAGGCCAGCAGGCTTTATCCTAGACTGCTGAAGATACTTTAAGAAGCTTAAAGTGAAGAAGAGCTACTCGTGTGACTCGAGGAGCCAGGAGAAGCCCCCTGTGAGACTCAGGGCGGAGGAAGTCTTCAGTGGGATTCTAGAGTAGGCCAGTGTGACTCTGGTAACACTGTGGGATGCAGTATAAAGACCCTCATGTGGGACTCAGGAGAGATACAGTGGGACACTGTATCGACCATTATAATACTAACAGATTATAATGGAAGAAACCATGTTGGGGCGTATAACCAACATGGAAAGGACGTAGGCCTTTGGTGCCGAACCTTGTAAATCCTTGTGTCCTGTACCTTACATTTACTGCATCACTTGAGGAAAGGCTGAGAGATATAATAAGAGTGGATCGAGGCCTTAACAAGCCATAGAGGTTTAATTGATAAAGAATCAATTAGTAGAAAGTTTTAAAGGAACACTTATTCACCCCCTCCCCCTCTCAGTGATTCACACTGATCTGGGCACTTAAATTGGTATCAGATGGAAGGTTACCTCTAAAATAACCAAGGGAGTCTCTATGAAGTGCATATTTGAGGAAATGAGCGACCAGCCTCAAATGGAGATATCTGCCAATACATAGAAAAATAGAAAGGAGAAACAGGCCAAGAAGATGAAGAAAGCATGTCCTAGCTGTGATGAAGTTGGAACAATGAATGATCTTTAAAATGCACTCAAATATATTCAGAAGACAGACCCCATGGAAGTGGAAAAGTGTATAGCTACAGGAATCCATGATCTTCAAGAAGAAAAATTACAGCTAGAAGAAGAAGCCAATACAATGGAAGATCAGTTGGCTAAAAGGGTTGGCATAACCAACGCTCTCAGAAAGCTGGTGAAGGCTAAATATGAAACAATATCTCTTTGAAATGAAAGATATGAAGACACTACTGAAGAATTGAAAAGAAGCCTTTCTGAGAAAGAATACTTTAAGATAATGGTCAAAGAAGTTTTCCGCGCACTGGAAAACTTGCACAGAGTTTCAATGGTTTTCAAAGATACTCAACTAGAAGAGAAAGTCAAAAGGGTGAAGGAGCTGGACAATTCATTGCAAGAATTGAAGAAGGTGCATGAAGACCAGTTAGAACAGTTGAACGAAAATTGGGAAGAAGGCTAAGAACTGTTGAGGATGAGAAGAACTCCCTTAACATGAAATGCATAGAACTATAGGTGATATTGAAAAATCTCCAATCAACCAAATCTGAATCCTCCCAGTCAGCTGAAATTAGAAATGTTGCTACACAAGTGTGCTTTGAGAAGGATGATTCTAAAATAAAGACATCCTCTAATGAAAGGGAAACATCTTCTAAAAAGAAGTTACCATCCATACCATCTCGTACTCATGCTTCTAAAAGTGTTTCTACTAAAAGTGTAGGATGGAAGAATGAATCCAAACAAGTATGGATGAAGACAGTGAAGAAAGAATGCTCTCCTGAAACAACACAGCAAGTCAAGAAAAGTACCCAACAATCAGAAGGACTGAAGAGGTCAAGATTTGTGGGTCAGTGTTGGTGTTGTAATAAGTATGGGCACTATGCAAAGGATTGTTGGTACAATCCACTGAATGTCAAAGAACAAAGGAATCCCATGCCAAGGGGGGAGCAAGCCAGAAGAAAAGAAGCATCATCCATAGGTCCAGAAACTCTTGTTTACTGCTACCAGATTTGGATTGCTTGATAACATCTGGGATGTGTGTAGAAGTGGTCAAAATGATGCATGTAAATCTCCAACTGTATCCAAAGCTCAAAAGAAGAAAAGATCACAGAACCTGGCTCAAAAATAATCCTTGGGAAGCAAGCATAAGAAAGTGGAAGATTCTCCCAAGAAGATTATGAAAAAGCAATATAAGACCTTGGAGTCTAAATCCAAGAAGGGTGATGCATCCAAAAGGACCACCAAGGAAACATGCTTCTACTGTGGAAAGAAAGGACATACCATGGATCTTTGTAAACAAGCCATGAAAATCAATAGAAGAAGACTGAACTCAAACAGACAATCAATACAGATGAAGTAGAAGGGATTGCTTGAAAACAAGTTTCCTAAGAAAGGTAGCTTGACAGCATCAAAAGAACCATGTGGAACTTCTAGAACTAAGGCCACACTTCCAAACAATTTGTTAGTCATATGGCCGAATCAGTTGCAACTTTCCAGAGAAATACAAAGAGCTAAAGATGAAGCACTGGCAATTGCTAAGGCAAAAAGGAAAAAAAAGATTTCACATGAAGATGTGTTGAGATCCACACCAGCACAATCATCATTGAAGATCAGATGTGCAAGTGTGAAGAATGGTGAAAATGGGGCATCTCGGTTGAGAGAATCTTCTCAACCTTGTTGTTCACATTGATGAACCAAACAGGTTCCATATTATTCCCTAATCACTTGTATTTACAAGTGCTAACACTGTAGGGAATTGAAGATGATTATCATTCTCAGCTGGATGATGGTTTGGAAGGAATGGAGTGCACCCCTTGAGGGGGAGACAATATGGAGAAGATGATATTTTGGGATTTAATATCATCTTGAGAAAAGTGAAGGTATTCCAATCATATTTCATCCCTTGTTTCTTAATTGTATTCATCATGTCAATTAAGGGGGAGTATTGATTGAAGGCAAATGGATGAAAGGGGGAGCTTTATCTTTGCACTGAACTTTCTAATGAGTTTTGTGAAGTATGTGCAAGATTTATCAATTCATTGATAAATCTGAAAAATTTCACCCCCTGAAGAATGATCTCACATGTACAGTGAATTGTGGACAGCATTGAAAACCTTGGTTACATCACTCTTGTTTTCTACACCGGGTTATCCCAAGTAGACTTAGAGTTTATCTACTAAAGGTTCTTTTCTCAAGAGAACATGTGGCATCATCCCTCTCTTAGTGTTTTTCAGGAAAATAATTTTCAAAGTGAGGAATTGATATTTTGGAAGAGAAAAACACCACACCTTTGCATTTTATTGCCAATAAGGGGGAGAAAATATCGGCACACATATTGACCCATTCATATGTGCTGAAGAAGTGTATTGACAACAAATAAAAAGGGGGAGATTGAAGTGCACTATGTTGCATTTTTTGTCAATGAGGCATGATGTTGTCATAATATGAATGTATGTCAAGGAATGTCAGGATGTGAATGACAAAGGATGTGATGGTGTTGGTGAGGAAAGGAGAATGGCTATGGTACTAAGATGAATGTCACTTAGGAGATTCACTAAGTGACATAAGATGTTGTGGTTGAAACATTCTCTATAAATATCAGACGATTGTAGAGCTGTTCTTAATGCTTCAATACTTGTATCAAGACGATACTAAGTTACACCACTTGAAGAACGAATGATGATGGAGCATCATCATAATATCAGACGATTGTAGAACTGATCTTAATGTTTCAATACTAGTATCAAGATGATACTAAGTTACACCACTTGAAGAATGAATGATGATGGAGAATCATCATTACATCAGACGATTGATGAGATGATCATTAAGTTCCAAGAACTTGTATCAAGTGGATACAATGTCACCACATTGTTAGAAGACCATGCATTGTCTTCACAATGCATGAGGAGTTGAAGATGATCCATCCACAAGTTCTAAGTGGATGAAGTGGTTTAATGATGTCCATGCACTATCACTTAGTGCATGTGAATTAGATGTTGATCCAACTTGATCTCTGATTGGATCAATGAAGAACATTGAATATTTATTTGATTTAGGAGCTTCGACTGATGAAGAACCTTCGGGAATTCCACCCCTAAGTAATGAATACATGTTGAGGGAGAATAGGAGGAATTCTAATGAATACGAAGAAATATAGAAGAAGAAATGGGGTAGTGGTTGAAGGGGCATTTGGCATTGGAAACTTGGTAACTTTGTTTTATACAAAGTCCTAAGATTTCCCATTAGCAAAAATATGGTCCACCAAGGAGGCCAGCCGAGGTTCATCACCCAAGGCTCTTGTGGGACTCACGGTCACCACACCCATGGGGAACCCTCAAGGCCAAGGCAGTCGCCCTGAGGCAGGGGCACACCCACAGGACGCAGCGTGGGCGCCAGGGGCTCGCCCGGAGGAGCGCATAGTGCACCCGAGTGTCAGGGGTAGGCGCAAGAGCGCACCCGCAGAGAGAACACGGTGCGGGGCATCACCGTGGAGGTTGGAAGTTCAATTTAGGGGAGGCGCGGAGCACATCTTTGATAAACCGAGGAAAAACTGGCCTCCGATAGGATGTGGGACGCGGGATTTTTCCGCAGAGTGAATCCTGGCCGCCCGATCGATCGCGCTCCAGATCTCGACCGCACGATCGATCCCGCGCGAGATCTATTGATCGCGGCCGTCCGATGTATTTCAAATGCTGCATCTGACGGCTCCGAGGCGTCTCCTTCCTCGAGCTCAGCCGAAGGCCACCCGACATCCCCCGCTGAACTAGAGGGTCTCCGAGCACCGATCTTGAGCTCCCGACCACTGTTGATCAGGCCAAATACACCTTTGAGTTCGTCTGTCCATGAGGAACTCATACATGCATAAAAATACTCACGCATGCAACGAGACAATATTTTCGAAGAAGGCTGAGGAAAATGAAGTGTCGAGGCCATGAGGTTATTGCTTTTCATGGTTTGGGACTAAACAGAGAGTTTCATGTGGTTCCATGCACATGAACGTAGAGTAAAAAAATAAAGGAAGTGAACCCGCGGTGAAACAGGGGAGAAAAATCATGATTTGAAAAATCTTGAAGATCCGAAATCTTCAGGAGATAAAACAATTATCACGCGTATGATCAAAGGAATTCCTCTACCTATATAAAGAGAGGTTGGGCCCTCGAAGAAGCTTGCTGAATATTTTGATGAAAACCCGGAGTCCCGTGAGAGCACCCTTGTGCCTCACGAAGAAGAAGCCCCGCGCAACCCACTTGTGCGGATGAAGTTCTCGGGGCCACCCGAGGTCCCGAAGGAGTCCCCTACGTGCCTCCCTTGCATGAAAGGAAGAACCCGAGGCCGCATTCCTGCGAGCCCGTGGTTGATTCCCTCTATGCCTGTGTACTTGCGCTGATGGAGGAAGTGGACGCTGGTGTTGCACTTGCGCACCCCGCGGCAGTGGCACTTGCGCTGCCCTTGCACCTTGAACCCTGCGTGGCAGTGGAGAAGAGGTTGGCCGCACCCCTTACACGCCTCCACTAAGGCAGGAGCTTGGGTGGAGTAAGAAACCCTACGGGTTATGTGTGCAAGAAAAGTGAAGGCCGAGACTTGCATCTCTTGTGTGCAATGTGAAGAAAAAACATTTTGTGTGTGCATGATACGTGCAAAAGAACAAGAAGGCCATGGGCATGTTTGAAGCAAAAGGAGTGTAGCCAGAACAAAGTAGATTGTGTGTGCTAAACAAGTGAAGGCTGAAACTTTGTGTGTGCACAAGTAAAATGTGTACACATTTAGAAGAACAAGTAAGAGGATATCCACACTAAAGTATAACACACTTTTATGTGTGTAAGAAAATTGAATTAAGTGTGTGAAGTACAAGGAGTAGGTGTGTGGTTAAAGAGACTACACCCTCTGGGGGTTTATCACAATAAGAAGAAGGAAAGGGGAGTGCATGCTTGCATGCATGCACATGCACATGTGAACAAGATCAAATCAGTGAGTGTGCATCTGAGTTGTCCAAGACCAGGAGTTCTTGAAGAGTTTTGAGAAGCCATGCAGTCAGTTCATGAGGAAGCAGAGATGCCATGCACTCATTGTGTGAAGTGAGACTGAAGCCAGACTGATGTTTAAGACATCAGCTGCCTGAGTCTTCAGTAATTGAGAAGACCCTGATCAATAGAAGTGATCAGAAGTTTTGAGCAAGTCCAACAGACCTTATCAAAGGCTGTTGAAGATTCTTGAAGAGAGAGGCCAGGTCATCCTAAGAAGAAGGAGAAAAATCCTGAGCAAGATGAGAAGACCTGATCAAGTGATCAGAAGTGAAGAGCAAGGCCAGCAGTTTTTATCCCAGACTGCTGAAGATACTTAAAGAAGATTAAAGTGAAGAAGAGCTACTCGTGTGACTCGAGGATCCAGGAGAAGCCCCTTGTGAGACTCAGGGCGGAGGAAGTCTTCAGTGGGAATCTGGAGCAGGCCAGTGGGACTCTAGTAACTCTATGGGACGCAGTATAAAGACCCTCCTGTGGGACTCGTGAGAGATACATCAGGACTCTGTATCAACCATTTTAATACTAACAGATTAAAATGGAAGAAACCATGTTAGGGCGTATAACCAACATGGCAAGCACATAGGCCTTTGGTGCCGAACCTTGTAAATCCTTGTGTCTTGTGCCTTACATTTACTGCATCACTCGAGCAAAGGCTGAGAGATACAAGAAGAGTGGATCGAGGCCTTAACAATCCATAGAGGTTTAATTGATAAAGAATCAATTAGTAAAAAGTTTTAAAGGATCACTGATTCACCCCCTCCCCCTCTCAGTGATTAACACTTATCTGGGCACTTCAACATCTAGGACTTGTTACAGTCTTATAAACGTAATAAAAATATCACATCCATACATGATATTATAGGAAATAAAAAAACAAGGAACAAAAAATCATTAAATGGTTAGGATCCAATGTGTAATCCTACTCCTTTTGTGGCTGGTTACCCTCCCCAGCCACATATTCTTTTCACTATAAGCACAAGTGAGTTCCCATTAAAAGAATTTGTACATAATCACACCACACATATTAGGATTCAGACCCAACAACACAAATTGATATTACAACACAAATCAGATCAATACAAGATGAATAATATCACCAACTAAACTAGGGTTCTCTAACAAAAAAAATAATGATCAGCTTCCATGAGCATCCAAATAAGTGATATTTAATCACCCACAATGTAGAACTGGATTATTATAAAAAAATACTATCAGACTCAAATCCAATATTCTAGCATAATGAGGTTTGTTAGATGTTGAACGTTGAAAATAAATCCTTGAAACCAAACTCTTCTTATCCAATTTTCTCATAGTAGAAAAACTACACATAATAGACACCCAATAAGGAACACAAATTCCACATTTTTTTGAAAATATAAAATCCTGATCAAATCATCATTATTCAAAATTACATAATACTCGGAATTAGATTTTCATGTGATATATATATATATATATATATATCCACATACTAACCACCACAATTAAATTCCCAATATTCCAGGGTCTTCTTTCGTGGTGTGATATTCAAATACCACAATCCTCAGCACCTATAAAGTCCACTCTATTTAAAACACTTCCAAAAGAACCTAAAAATTCAATTAAAAAGACAAAAAAACATTTCAATGTATATATCCTTATAAATATCTTCCACTTGGAACTTCCATTCTCATCATTTTTTATTATGAAACTCTCACCCATAACCTTATGTTAAAATCCCTTATATTGTTCTCAAATATATATATTATGTCTTTCAGGATTACATAGGCTATGTCACAGTAAATCTCTATGTGAATCTATTCAGCTACATAAGGAATGTGGATACATAAAATTCCATATTTTTCCTTGTAGTAGTATAAGGCTATGCGGTTTCAACAACATCATTGAAATGGCTATGTGAATCCTTTATGATATGTCACTACATTCTCTTACATCATTGGATTTTCTGTGTGATGCTTTCAAAAATTCCTATGTTTCATATTTAGATATGTGATTTAGATACATGAATTATTTTTCTATGTGATGATTTACAAAATGCACAAATAATATATTTAGCTATGTTATTAGGATACATAATAGATGTAGATACATGATTCAGATATGTGAAAGATTTGGCTACAGGATGTGGTCTAAAATTATAATATAGGACATTTAGATATGTGATTCAGCTATAAGAAATATTTTTATTTGGATATCCTATGAACATAAAATGAATATGTGAATCTTTGAAATTCCATATTTCTCTCAAAATCACTTAAAACCTCTTCATATTACTTCCATCCAACCTCAAAAAACACTTTCTAGAATCCTGGAACTCTCTCCCATTATATATATTCAAAAAAACCTGGTCATGAAATGTCACAAATAGTGATATCCACCAAATATGGTGGTTAGTAAATAAAACAACCCAAACTCACCAACATTTTTAGGATCATCAACAATCGTTTAAAAATCGATAAATCCATGGGTTTATTCCCTATAATTGGTTGATTTATAATGATAAGAACAGTAGGTAGTGAAGGGTAATAAAGGAAGAAAGATCCCTACCCTTGAGATATTGGAAAAGGATCCCCAAATATAAAGAAAGTAATCAATAAATGAAAATGGATGTAAATTCATTGATTTGTAACAATATATGAAGACACACAATGCATCTAAGAGACGATTGAGGCTGAAAATTATATAAATGTAATTTAGTATTGATATTTTCCACTTTTTTGAAAATAAATTTCTTAAATAAATGATATCCAATGTCATGTGTGTGAACTTGAAAAATACTACTATATCAAAATTTTAACCACACACATACACCTTATTTGGTATCCAAAATTTTAATTACATTAAATTTTCATTACATGGAACAAAATATGGGATCTTTTAAAGTTAAATTTATTTGAAATTAGTAACATAATACATGAAAAAATTTAACATTATTTTCATCTACATGAATGGATTATTCATAGGTTCACCCTAAGTCACTTTTAATACTTCTTATATCTTGGGGGCATACATCAAAAAAAATGGGTGAGCATGGGACTAGTTAGGGAATAATAAAGGGAGACATTTGGAATGTGATCATGAGGCATATCAATAAGAAAATGATGTATAACAATATAACATGATCAAGAGAGAAAAAGGTGTATCATAATGAAATGAAAATGAATCATAAAATTGAAATGTGTCTATAAAATTTAAATGCTTCATTTATAAGAATATCACCATGTTTTATCACCAAGGTGTCATAAATTAAAATTACCAAAGTTATTCCTCAAGGTATCATAAATAATTTTATCACTACATATTAAATTATTTATCTAATATATTGTATTTTTTTTGAATTTTCACCCTTTGTAAGTATTAATTTCATATCATCCATATTAATTATAGTAAAATATTTTTTTAATAACTCTAGGGGAATAAAGTAATGGTTTCACATAAAATTATTGAGTGCGTAAAATTTAAAGGCTTGATAATAATATCATTTTCTTAACCAATGGAAAGGGAATAAGGATTTATTATTTATAAATAAACAAATCAATAAATTATATTAACATCTTGTTGAATACACATTGATAAATAAATAGTTTAGGAATACATGAAATAATAATTACTTGTGTAAAAAAGAATATTCTGATCAGTAAATTTCCTAGCATAACGAGTATAAAATGTGTAATCAGAAAAGGGTAAAATGAGAGAGAATTAAGGCTCCCACTGCGAAATTTTTTTATCTATAAAGGTATGATCAAAATCAAAATAAAATAATGTAACATATGCTTTAGAATATGTACACAAAAATAATTACTCGAATAGAACAGTAGTTGATGAGAATTCCCTCACTTTGAAGAGTATCCCCTAAATCTTTAGGATGGAACCTTGGAGTCTTAAAGACACCTTGGGGGGCATATTTGGTAGGGAAATGACCATAAATTCATGGATTATAGTACGGGAGTGAATGGTATAGGTGTAATTTATGGGTATTTGTAGAAAACGTAGAGGAGTTTCTAAATATTTTCCAAATATAGGTCTTGGAAATTTATTTTGTAGAAAATGAAAAACCATTTCCTTACTTGTAGTTTTTACTGATGGTTTTGGACATTTGACTAATAGTTTATGATATTTTAATCCATTAAAACTAAAATACATTTTTTAATACTTATTTGGACATAGAAAAGTATATTTAAAAAAAATAATGTTTTTAAAATAAAATTTTCCATTTCAGACTTCAGAAAGTCACTTGAAGGTTTTTAAATTGATTAAAATATATTAAAATACATAATATTAATAAAATATCACATTTTAGGTCTTCTATTGTTATTAATTAATTATTAAATAATTATGACTAAAATATAAAGTCATAAAACATACCAAACTCCCAAAAATATATTTTTACTATTCACTACAAAATAAAGTATTTTAGAAAATTCTAAAAAAACAGTCCCCCTAAACTAATTTCAAAATGAATATTTTAAATATAATATTTATTTTATAAAAATAATTATATAAATATAATATTTTTAAATTTTAAATATATACATATTTATTGAAAAATAGTAGTTTCTAAGGACAATAAATCTTCAAACACATATAAAAAATTTACTTGGACATTAGAAAATTAATTTATCATTTCTATTTAATTAACAGTTTTTTAAAAGGCTACTTCAATTAAAAAAGTATTTTTCAGAATAACTATGTTTTTTATAAAAGTTTTTTTATTTTCTAAAAATACAATTATGTTTTATATTTGTCCATAAAAAATAATCAAATCACTCTTCCTTAAACGTGTAATTTATTAAATAAAATTATTCTAAAAATGAGATTGATAGAATAAATATTTAATTTATTCAAAGGAAGTTAAAAATTAAGTAATTAAGGCTTGGACTTGTAATCCCTTATTACATACACATGTTCCCTAATAGTAATGTGTAAAATGGTTGTAGTTTCATGGGGTAGCTCGGCTTATAATAATCGACTGGAAGTCACCACTAACTTGAATTTATCTCATAGTTGATATTGTTCAAGCATCACTTGTTGAATATTATCTTAGTATTTGTAAAGGTAAACCCCCATTGATGCTACCTCCCTCCCATGTTTTGACAAATCAGATTCCAATGGAATGACTCTAATGGTAGAGGCCATAGTTTCTCCTTTCTACATCAATTATCCTTTTTCATTTCTAATTTAAATCACTAATTATAAAAGTAAAATTATTACTAATGGTAATAGTTCCCAAAAGTCAAATATATCAACAGTTATTTTGACCAATGGCCATATTACAAATCTAATGGTCACATTTTCCCTATAAATACCACATTATTATTTCACACAATATTCACTTTAGTTCCTCCTAAATTTATGGTTTCATTTTCTAAGATTTTCATTGCTTTAGTAATATTTTGTTTCATTTCTGTAGTTTTGGTCATGATGTGATGATTCAAGCATATTAGGACGATAAATATTTTCCAATTTTATATTTTCTATTTTCTATTTTTTCTCCAATTATAATGTTTTGAATTTTTATTGGTTTTATAGATGGATGTTTTAATGATCATTATTAATGAGGTAAGTTATTTTTTGTTCTTATATGTTTTGTATGTGTATAATATTATATAATATAACAAAAATTGTTTCATGGAACAAATATATTTTATAAATTTTAGGTATTTTCATTATTCCCCACTTTATAAATTTCTTCACTAAAATATCTACACATATTATCAATTGAGAATAGATGATAGTACATTTGTTCCATTTTCCTTCTATATTCCAATGGCAGGTCTTCATACTTTTGATTTCTCCACAAAACTTTTATGGGGTGAGTTTTCTTATTTCATTGATATTTGTCTCTATGGTCAAAGATTTCAACTAGTTACTACTCATAAGAGAGGTCATGTACCAGTTATACCACCTCTATATTTAGTACAAATCATGGACTATGTATGTACTTCCTCAAGATAGATACATGGAATAGATTATGAAATTTATTTGTATTTGGTGGAGGTGTAAGACGATAAGCCACTCCTTCTATTCAATCAAGTATTTCAATGTGGTTAACAAAACTAGGGATAATCTTACCTTTCTTTCCAAATCACAAGATCCTATTCCATGGTTATATTCAAAGGATAAAATTTCCTCCAACATTAAAATATATGTCCCTTTGATTGTTGTTGGCATAGCTCTTCTACAAACTCTAATCAACCTTTAAATTTTTTCGGATGGAATGAAAATTTTTCTCATCTCCTTGGACAAGATTAGGACCAATTGTAATTCTCTCACCAATATCATCTAACCAAGTAGGAGTTCGACATACCTTCCAATATATATCTGTATATGGTTCCATTAGAATACTCTAGTGGAAGCTATTATTTTATGAGAAAACAACTAATGATAAGTTTCGATCATAACCACCATTAAATTCCATTGATCATATTTTCATTAGGTCCTCAAGTGCCTGAATAGTACTTTTGTATTGGCCATAAGTTTGGGGATGATATGATTTACTAAAATCCAATTCATTTTTCTAACAATGTTGTTGAATTATCCAAAATTTATATGTGCTCTCGGATCACAATCATAAATTGTTAAATGTGGCAACCCATGAATCCTCACCACTTCCTTTTATTATATCTTGGAATGATGATCAAGAGATAAATCTTCACTAATACAATTAAAATGGTAATTATTGGTGAGTCAGCCTATTATAACCAATATTGCATTTTCTCTATTGGATGTTCTTGGGAGACCAGTTATGAAGTTCACAGTGATATTTTCCCACTTCCATATTTGTATAAGTAGTGGTTTCAATTCCCCTTTATGATGTTTTCACACATCCTTCACATGTTAAAACAAAATGAATCTTTTAGTGTATTTAGTAATCTGCCCTCTCATATCAACCCATCAATAATGATAAAAAAAAGTTCCGATTTATTTTAGTGATTCTAGGATATATAGAGAATGTAGATCTCTGAGTCTCATCCATCAAACCCATCATTATATTTATATTAGATGAGATACATCTCCTTGTAAGAAACTTTAGTAAATCTTATTGATCAATATTGAAGTCATGAATCTTCTCATTCCCCATATCCTCTATCTTATTTTGTATCAATGGATCTTCTCTTTGATCACTCTTGGTCTTATCTAGTAATGATGGTTGAAAAATAATTTGGGATAGTATTAATGATGTACCATCCCTTATTATTCCCACTTACAAACTTATTAGGCCCTTGATAAATGTATTTCCTTGAATATTTAT
Source organism: Viscum album (assembly GCA_963277665.1). Classification (NCBI taxonomy): domain Eukaryota; kingdom Viridiplantae; phylum Streptophyta; class Magnoliopsida; order Santalales; family Viscaceae; genus Viscum; species Viscum album. The sequence continues at coordinate 1,143,397,056 of OY728121.1, read as the reverse complement.
AATTTCCAACATAATAGGGTCTTTCCTACTCAATGAATCAGTGACTTTGTTTTGCCTTCCTTGGTGATAATGAATCTAATTTCCATAGCCATTAAGAATCTCCAACTATCTCTGTCTTCTCATGTTCAATTCATTTTTCAAGAATATATACTAAAAACATTGGTGGTCCCTGTATATATCACATTTCTCCCCAAAAAGATAGTTTTTCTATATCTTCAGATGAAAAATGAGTACAACCAACTCCTGGTCATGCCTAATATAGTTCTTCTCATGAGGCGTTAACTGTTGAGATTCATAAGTGATCACCCTATCATTTTTATTGAGGACACTTCCAGTCCCTTTTAGTGACACATCACTCTACATAAAAAATATTTCTTTGAAAGAGGGTAGTGTTAACATAGGTGTAGAAACCAATATCTTGTTCAGTTCTTAGATACTATCTTTAGACACCTTTATCTAGATAAACTTATCTATTTTGGAAGTTAACTAGGTTAATGGATTACAATTTCATGAAATGTTATTCAAAAAACTCCTATAAGATCCTCTAAACCATGGAATGTACAAATCTTTGTTACTACTTTAGGATTATTCCACTCCTCTACATCAATTTTCTTCAGAGGGTCAACTAAGATTCCTTTATTTTTTTTAATGTTCTGCAAAAATGAAACTTGTTCTAACCAAAACTCACATTTTCTAAATTTTCCAATAGATTATTCTTCCTTTTAGTTTACAACATAACACTTATATTATCATTATACTCCTGGAAACTTTTGTAATATATCATTATATCATCAATAAAAAGTATCATCAATATAAAAAGGCATCCAATAAAGACTCAATTAATCAAATCCAAAAATACTACAAGAGAATTATTCAATATGAAGGTCATAAAAACAAACTCATAATTCCCATATCCATTTTAGAAGGAATTATTTGGAATATATTATTTCTTAACTCTAAATTTATGATTCCTAGATTTGAGATCAACCATAGAGAATAATTGTGCCCCAAAAAGCTGGTCAAAAAATCATTAATCCTTAGGAAAGGGTAATTTTTCCTCACATTATTCCCATTAAGTTCTATATAATCAATTAAAACCTATATTAATATATCCTTATTCATTACAAAGAGAATGGGTGATCCCCAAAGAGGAACACATGGTCAGATAAATCCCTTCTCCAAAACATCTCTAAGTTATTTCTTTGATTCCTATATCTCTACGTGTTCCATTCTATAAATATTTCTCTATATCTGATTATATTTATCTATCAGTTCAATAGATAACTCTACCTCTCTTTCCGGGGGAGGTCCAAGTAACTCTTCAAGAAATAAATTAATGTATTCCAAAATGATGAATACATTTTCTATCATTATAATTTTATTTCCTTCTCCCTATTCATTAATCATATCCATAAATAATGCTATGAATGGTTCTTCTATACAAGGCTCAGGTTGCGATATATCTCCTTTGAAAATAACTCTTTCTTTCCCATTAAAGGCTAATAAACTTTAATTTCTCTTATATTTGATCTTAACATTAAACTTCTAGAGATAGTATATCCACAGCATAGTTTTGAATTCTACCATGGTAATGACTATAATATTTGTGATGGTATTTTACTCACCAAAGATAATATTATTGTTTTAATACACTTTTAATGCTAGGAAAATCCATATAGGTGTATTTATTGATAACTCTACTAATAGAAGCTCAGGGATTGATTCTATATTCTTTGAAAACATTGATGAAGTAATGGAATGAGTAGAACAAGAATCAAACAAAGTACTTTCTAGATTTGAGAGAATAATTAGTTTACCTTCCACCACATAATTTGGAGACTATACTTCATTTTTTATGATATGAAATGAGTAAACTTTCTCCCTTGGCCAATTTTGAGTTTGATGGTGGTTTCCCTTCATTATTTAATAAATTTTACATTAATTGGAAATGTGTCGAATTCTTACAAACTATAAAAAATGAACAAAAAGCTAGTCTAGAACCATCTTTCCTTTTTCGTTTGTGTTGAGAAGTTGAGTCTTCACCTCACTAAGACAGTTCATAGATATATGGCCATATCTTACACATTTTTATTACTTTACACTCCTAATAAAGAAGTTATGTAAATACTTATTCCCACATTTATTTCATTTGGGATGTTTCACTTTCATTCCTCCTCTTATATGATCAAAAATCTTCCCTAGGTTTGGCTCTATTTCCCTTTTCTTTCCATTCAACCAATTTGAACAATGTGTCTCTCCTTTCATTAATTAAAATTTCATAGCACCACACACTATATCTTCATAACTTGAATCTACTTTATTTTCCAAATTCCACTACATGTGGGGTATCATTCCACCAAAGAATCTATTTACCATTACCTTAGGATCCATAACAAATCTAGTAGTGTCTCGATAAATTCTTGTAAAGATAATTAAATATATTTCCACATCATTTTCCTTTTGATTTAGCACTAGAAATTCCTTCTCCCTTTTTTCACATATAATGGGGGAATATTTATTGAAAGAGATTCCCCTAAACACTTATCGCTCCATAAAATCAGTATCCCTTCTTGACATCGTTATTTTTTAATCAGCGTCCACCATTGATCATCTACTCCATCTAAGAGATATACCAACAATTTGACTTTCTATAGTTCTAAAAATCAGATTACAAAAAATATTTTTCCTATTGATGTAATCCATTGTACAGAAATTAATGGTCTGGTTGATCTATTAAAAGAATGATGTTGTTGACACATGAAGGACTCAACACAAAGTTATTCCCTCTAATATTTGATATATTTAATTCATTATCCCCATTATGTTTTCCATTCCATCCTCCATCATGTTATGAATATCGTTAGTGAATCATTCATTTCACTCATAATTTACATGGTTCCTCTTATTTCCCACTATTTTATGTAATATAAGAAAATATTAGTGGAAACATGTTACTTTTCAGAATTTTATAATTATAAATGAAGATTATATATTAAAACATCATTCAGGAATATGTTAATCATTAATATCCTCTAATAACAGTTAAATTTTCGATATATCCTTCCTAATGGATTATAAAAATCATGTGACTAAAAAAATATCCTATAGGAGTGTCAAAATAGGTGTGAATCAAGTATCATTTTCAGACACCAATTCCTGATAGATTCCATCTCAATACAATGTTTTTAGGTTTTTTATCCCAAGGAAAATTTTATGAGAGCCACATCCACTTTTAGTATTTATAGAGTCATTTTATTTCATAGAAAACAATTTCATAATACTTAACCAAAATTCGAAGAATTTTTTATGTATTTAGAATTATCCCATGAATTATTACTAAATTTTTCACATCCAAATTTCTATAATTTACTAAATTTTCCTCTAACACAAACTTTGGCATCACACCTTTTTATTGCATAAACCTTTCCTTTCATGGAACAAAACACATGATCTTTTAAAGTTTAGTTTCTTGTAAATTCGTAACATAATACATGAAAATGTAAAACATTAGTCTAATTTATGTGACATGATTATTCAGGGGTTCACTGTGAGTTACATTTACTAAATCTCATATCCTGGTTACGTATATTAAAGGATTGGGGTGAGCATGATCCTAGAATGGGAATAAAAAAGGGTTATATTCAGCATGTGGTCATGAGGCATATCAATAAGAACCTGAGTTATGACAATATAACATGATCAATAGAACATGAGGAGAATCATAATAAAAATAACATGAATCATAACTTTTATGTGTGGCTACAACATTTCAATGAGTCACTAATATGCATATCGGTATGGTTTATCACAAAGGTGTCATAAATAAAAATTACCAAGATTATTCACCCAGGTATCATATAATAGGTAATATTTAGAGATTAAATTATTTACCCAATGCATTGAAGAACTATCAAGGAAAACCCAACAAACTTCCTAATTTCATATGATCCACATTGATCATAAAAAATAATTTTTTTAATAACCAAGATAAAATAGAATACAAGTTTCATATAAAATCATTGAGTATATAAGTTCTTAATGGATTGAACAAAACATCATTTTTTCTACCCATGGAATGGGAATATGTCCTCTCTATATATAAATCACAAAATAAATATATTATATTGACATGTAGGTGAATACATATGGATAAAAAATGGATTTGGTATTCAAAATAAAATAAATTCCTATGTAAGAGAGAGGAATTTGAAATGTAAATCTGAGAGCATGATATGTATAAAACATGGATTTAAAAAGTGTAAAATAAGAGAGAAAAAAGTTATCCCATTTATAAATTATTAATTTATCATTATGGGTATGATTAAAATAATAAAAAAAAATTAACCTACTCTTTATAAAATGTACACAAAAAAATTACTTGAAAGGAAAAGAATGTGAAGATAATTATCTTACCTTGAAGAGTTTCTCCTTAATATTAAGGATGGAACCTTGGGGATTAAGTAAAACACCCGGGGAAGATAATTTAGAGTAAAAAGGAGTAGAACATCATGTATGACAGATTTTAAGTGAAGGGGAATGTTGAAATTGATGGGTAGTAATTGAAAAAGTGTAGGAATTATTTACCAATTTCTGAATAATTTTCTTAGAAATCTAGGTTGTGTAAAATGAAAAAACATTGTCTTACCCATGTATTTTTCTTATTTTTTAGACATTTTAGTATTATTTTTTGATATTATAATCCATCATAATTTTAAACTATATTTTAATACTTATTTGGACATTGAAATGTATATTTTCTACAAAATAATGTTTTTCAAAACAAATTTTCTATTTCATAAATTAGAGAGTCACATATTGGTTTTTGAATTTATTAAAATATATTAAAATACTTAATATTAATAAAATAAAATATTTCATGTAGTTTATTGTGGTAAATTAAAAATTACTTCTTTATAAAAAAAATATGAAGTTATAAAACATATAAAGAAACCCAAAACTATATTTTTCATATTCATTGAAAAATACTGTATTTTAGAAAATTATCCAAAAAATCATACTAAACTAATTTGGATAATCTGATTGAATTTTTAATATTTATTTTATCAAAATAATTCTCTAACTATGAGAATTTACAATTTTAAATATAATATCCCTATTTATTTAAAAATAGTAGTTTTTAAGACCCAATCAAATTTCTAACACTTATAAAAATTTTCTAAGACATTATGAAATTATTTTATCATTTATATTTAAATAAGAATTTTTTAAATGACTAAATAATTAAAAAAAAATTATTTAGAAACCCAAAGTTTATTATAAAAGTGTAAATATTTTCTAAAAGTAATATTATGTTTTATTTGTATCCAAAAATCAATTTAACAAATTGGTCTTACTTAAGAATATAACTTATTAAACATGATTATTCTCAAAATGAGATTGATGGGATAACCATATTATTTATACAAAGTATATCACACTTTAATTAACCTAGTCCTGGACATGTATCCCCTTATTACACCAGCATACACCCTAAGGGTAAGGTGTGCACATGTGCTAATTTTAGGGGGTGGCTCAAATAACATTAATAAAGTGGCAATATTAACTAACTTAAGCTTATCCCATATAATATTTCATTCAAGACTCTCTTATTAAATATCAGCTTAGGATTAGTCAAGGGGAAACCCAAATGAAACAACTTCCCTCCCATGTTCTGACAAATGTGCTTCAAGAATCATGATTATATTGGTTTAGGCCATCATTTCTCCTTTATTCATCAAATTTCCTTTTTCATTAATACATATAAACAGTAATTATAATGGTAAAATTACTACCAATGGGTGAAATTAACAACATCAAAATAGACAAATAGCTATATTTACCAATGCTCATATTTGACCAATGGTCACATCACTATTCGAATAGTCACATTCCTCCAAATAAATATCCCTTCATTATATCACTCAATATTCACTAAAATTCTTCCAAATGGAATATTTTTATTTTCTTATATTTCGACTGGTTTACTAATATTTTTCATTTTATATAATTAATTTCATGCGTAGATGATTTTAGAATTTTGGGGCGATCCATATTTCTATATTTTGTCTTTTCTATTTTATGTTTTTTTATCCAATCGTAATGTTTTGAATTTTCATATGTTTCATTAATGAATAATGTGACTATATTAATTAATGAGGTAATGTTTTGTTAGTTCCTTTATTTTTCCTACATGTATAATATATTATATTATTACACACATTTTATTAGTAAAAAAATTTCATTTAAAACTCTTTGATTGTCATACATTACATAGTCCCACCAGTCATGTATATAGACTACGTATCTTGGATTTTTTTTGGATAATTACATATTTTTAACCCAAATTTATTGATATTATAATAAATAAATATTAACTAAAAATATATATCCCTGACAACATGGATTTTAAAATTCTCCATAAAATTCCATTTTCTACCCTTTTAATTTCATCAATATTCCATAATTTCAAATAGATTATTTCATTGGTCCATCACCATTGATTCTCATTTTAAAGTCTCGTAATAATGTTTACCATACCTCCAATGTCACACGCTAATATCTTTTGTGTGAAATTGATTTTAATGAGTCCCATGTGTTGGATAACTTTTATTATATATAACATTGAACAAAAATGAACAATACCTTATTAAATTAAGGTAGAATGTTAGAGCATAAAATTCAATACCTTATAAAATAGATAAATATAACATAATTAGGGAAATTAGAAAAGTTATTGAAGTAGTAAAACAAAAAGTAAATAAAATCCTATATAATTTAAATATTAATCATTAAAATATCCTATAAAAATCATCTTAATGATCATTACTATATAATGAATATAAAAATTAGAAATATTATAAACATAATGAGAAAATAAATGAGGGAATTAGATGGATGGTTTTAGATAAGTATGTAAGTAAATGTACATGAATTGAAAATAGTAAATGTGGTTGTTTTATGACCATTGGGAATATAAAATACTTTAAAATAAGAGGAATTAATGAAATAAATTAATTTATGATTTTAAATAATATTTTATACTGAATTAAATGTAAATAAAATGTTATTGTTTTAATATTTCCTTTGATATAGTGAATATAAATAGAAGTGATCACATTGTGGAATTTATATAGGAAGAGAGTCATTATGGAATCATTTAATCTAATTTTTCGATATGAGGCACATTTTTATAGCCTTTAGAAGGAGGTGGAATCACTAGGTTTTTAACTTGAACAATCTCAAGTAAAACTTAAACAAGTAAAACATGAGAAAAATAATTTATAAGACAAGTTCAATATCATTGAAATCTCTATGTCATCCATGCTAGTTGACTAACCACCCTCAACTTGAATCATTACATATCTCACCCTTAGGTCTTATATGGTGTTAATAAAAGGCTTTTCATGTAGATATTAGGATGATATCAGTATGTAATTATTAATTTAAAAAATATTATCATTGAAAATGTAGTTTTATTATTGGTATAGTTATGTCTATTTTAATATATTATGTATTTTAATAAAATTTAAATAATATTTTAAAAAAAAATAATTTATAAAATTAAAAGAATTATTTTAATACAAATGGATTTATAAAATTCAATAATAGTTAGTAGAAAAATAAAAAAAATAAAAAAGTAATAATAAATCATTTAATGATAAAAAGTTACATTTTCAATGAATTTTTGCTATATGTTGTGTATTTTTATATTTATAAATTAAATATATCAATATTATATGATGATATTAATTAAATATAATACATATTTCCTGATTATTAAAATAGAAAGGGATAAGAAAAAAAACAATTAAGGCTTAAAAAATATATACAAAAAAATTATGCATTATGAATTTTTATTTTTAAATTAACTTATCAAAATTTTAGAAGTTGAATTTATTAAAATGGATTTTATATTTATAATCAGGGCATCGAAATTACTTAACATGAATATTTTGGTAAATTTTGGTAAAAATAGTAAAATGTGGTGAAAATGGTGAAATGTGATAAGATATGGTATATATAACATCATATATATGTAATCATGATCAAATTTGAACAATATAGTAACAATGGTATAATTTATGCACTAAGAATTATAATTAATCATTAATGGAGGTAGTTAATCATTATAGGGTGTGGTGGAGCTCTTGTGATAAAAGAAAATTACAATATTCAATAACTCATTTTAAATATTCCACTCACCATTCCTATAAATACCTAATCCTTAATCCTATATCAAAGAACACTATTCATTAAATGTTTACTCAAATATTCTCCCATTTTATTTCCCTAAAAAGATTCTTCAACCTAGACTAAAGAAGGATCCAAAAATCCTTCAAAATGAAAGAATGTCTTTAAGGTAAGATTTAAATTTTCAACATAAGTATCACCATATAGTTAATAATTTTATTTATCTTATTCATACAAATATTATTTAATCGTATAAAAAAACATAATAATATATAACTTAACTCACCATACTTATATAAAAGTTATAGTAAATTAATATAATTTTGTACTCTTACTCATTCATCCGTTATAACATATTACAGTTTGGTTAGACATAAAATCCTATAAGAATGATGTTATAGAATTTCCATAATATATTTTTATGGAAACACATATATAGGTAATATATTGTAATAAATATTAATTTAATATCTCTATAAAACTCTAATGGTGAAACATATCATTATATTTATTAATAAAAAAATTATTTATTTAATAATCAAAAAAGGTATAAATTTCTATTGTTCGTTACAAACCATTACGGTAACATCCATAAAATAATCATGGCACCCCAAAACTATGTAAAAAATATCTATATCCTTTATATGAACTTTATGCTTCTGAATAAAATATGATCAAGGATTAAGGACTAAAACCATCCTTCCAAATAACGTGTAGAACAAATAGATCAATTAACAAGTAACTATTAATATTAACAATGATTTTTTGATAAATGGGTAATAAGAATTCATAAATAAATTGTATTTAGTAAAATAAAAATAGATATTGTTTTAATATTTTTTAATAATAATCCTAAATTGTTTATACATAATTTTAGAGCACACCCTGGAAAGAGAGAATCCAAGGTAATATTTTTCATGACTCAATATCAAATTCCTTAAGTCATACTCTTTCCATGTCCTTGATAATTCTCAAATATATATATATTTATATATTTTTAAGTTTGGATTTGAATATATATTTTCTTCTATAAATTTCATATTTATGATTCACTCTATTTATAATCCAATTTTATTTCTCTTTAATCAATGTGGGTTACTTTACATAGTTAAATATTCCTAAAGATGTATTTATTCACACATTTTCATAGTTTTATATATTTCACACCATATTTTCTATACTTTACCTTTTTTATTTTCATGGTTTCAATATTGAGAAAATTATTATTAAAATACTTTTTCAAAACACCTTTTATACCATTTTAAAATGATTTCAAAATGTGGCATATATATTTTCCTTAGCGAAAACATTACAAAAACCTAAATAACCTATATTTCATGAATTCTCTTCCTTTTACTTTATTTATCTTAAAGATATTAGTTTTATATATCATTAATGTATCTCCCACTAAAATCTCTTATTATATGTTTCTTTTGGTTGATTGGATTTTGGGTATCATCTGGAATTATTTTTTATTTCTTCTTAAGTAATACCTTTTGAAAATGTGTTCTAACTCATTTTATTTCCAAGGATATATGGGTTAATTGATATTAAGTGGAACACGTTTTTATGGTTTTTAATTATATAATTTTTGGAATATAATTAAATATCCCTCTAGTGTATATGGTAATTTGTTATATCTTATATGATTAATATAGGGAATTGGTGGTTAGACTTGTCCACTATATTTAAAGATATAGGTTTTTAGCTCCTTAAGTTATATTATGGGTCATAGTTTTTTATCCTACTCCAGTATTATATGAATTTATTAGTGGTTAAACTTTATATATATAGTGATGTTATTTTGAAAATAGTCAGACCATATTCATAATTAATATCTGTGAGGATCATAATTATTTTAATATGATTTCATGTAAGATCTTGGACATCATAGATGCCTGTTATTTTTAATATTTTTTAAATACATTTATTTTTGTTAATTATATATTTAGATGGTGAATGAGGAATCTTGGGGGTGTCTCGGGGGGGTTCATAATATGAAAGAAAGGTAAAATGGCCATGTTGTGCATCTTTCACGGTTGGTGCATGGTTAGAGATAGCCATGAAACCAAATAGTCTTATCCAAGAGGAAGGGTGCATGGTTAAGTAAATTGTGTGAGGGGGAAGGCCCAAGACAGTCAACCTTAGACAGAGGAAAGTGCACCGTTCGACTATGATTTGGAAAACTGTGCAGCTAAACCATGTGGTCCATTAAAAAGTGTAAAATTATGAAACTAACCCCTTTGTATTTTTATGGTCTCACCCTATTTTCCATCAATTTATTTTACCTATATCCGTAGTGACCAACCTAAACCCTCAAGAGAACACAAGTTTTTATCACCCTCATTTCCATTCTATTTGGAGCATTATTAGTTACAGATCAATGATTTAGGTGAGTATAGTATCCCTCTTGCTTCTCTTTTCCAGATTAGGGATTTTAGATTTTTATATCTCCATCTAAATCCCTAAAACACTGTTTTTCAATCGATTATAGGTTAAGGATTCAAGGGGCGCTTTAATTCAGATGTAGGTATAATGTAACTAGTGTGATGATCTTCCAATTTGTGGTAGGTGGTCTACATGTTATATTGCATAGTCTTTGTGGATTTGTGTTTGCATGGTTCTGTGTTCACTTCCTGTTTGTTTCACATTTAATGTGTCTAGTATTATTTGGTAAAAATTGTTCCCTAAATAGGTATTTTAATCCCTCACGATCCATATAGAGTTCATTGAGGTTGACTAAACCAATTTAGTCCCACCCATGGGGTGAGCCAATGACTCTAAACATAGAAAATGGAATGTTAAGTCTGATATTGATTTGTAATAAGGTAGATCCTATGATAAATATGTTGGTTCATTACATTAAATTAAAAATGGGGATTTAAATAGTGTTTTATATACATTGGTAATTTCTAAATGGATCGTTTTTCTTAACATTAATTGAGTAATTTGTAATAAAGGAAATTTTTTTCAGTGATTTATGAAATTCATAAGTGGGATAATGCATCAGAAATAGTAATCATTTTAAATGGTAAAATGATTTTGAATTAATAAATTTTTTAAATGGATTAACATATTGGAGTTGATTATTATGTTAAATGGGATAATGATAGGTAATTATGGGAATACATAATTGGTTAAGTCATAAGAAAGAGAAATGGGTTAAATGGGCTATATAATGTGAAATGGTAAATGTGTTAATAAGTTAAGGCATAAGAATGGGAAATTGGTTAAATGGTATATGAAATGTGAATTGGTAAATGTGATAATGGTTTAAGCCTTAATGATAATTCACATGTTGAATAATTATTAACTATTAATGTTATGTTTATTGATTGTGTATGGTTTCTTATATCCTATTTTTGGTAAATGGATAAATAAGCGTGTGCAAATGTCTTAGTTTTTGTGGCATATTTAATTGATGTTATACACCTATAGGCTAGGTTGGACTGAGGCTCTAAACCCCACCTGCAGAATGCATGATTTAGGTAGTTGTAATGAGGCTACATAACCCCAATGGTTTCATTAGATGATACTACATAGACCGAGGCTCCAAGGTATGTGTGATATAATTTATTGCGATTTTTTTTCCATATACAGTTAAGGATTTTACTTATTCCCTTATGCATGATAATCAGCTGGCTTAGGCCATTGTGTAAATTTTAAAAATTCATATCCCAATGGAACATGTTATGAAAATTAATTTAGTAACAAAGATGGAAAATTGATGAATATGGGATTAATAAAAGAAATGATTTAATTGAACATTATTGATTAATGGAACCAGAGTAGTCTTTTTCTCTCTTTATTATTTATTTTTACTATTTCATGCACCATATATTAGACTATATATATTTTATACATTATTGGTGGTGGCCTACTAAGTTATACTCATACCATTCTTAGGTTGTTATTCGGTACATGGGTAGAGTTCATGGTTGTAGGTCATAATAATGGAAAGGTCCCTATGCTAGAGAGTTGAGTCGGGCATGGGATGTGCAAGGATAAGGATCCAGACTTGGAGTCAAGACCCATTGTGGGGATTCATCTATTTTTCATTATTTTGGATTTTATTTTACAACAACACTGTTAGTATGAAATGAAATATTTACTAATTGGTTGTGTTTGTACCCTATTTGTGAAGTAGTTGGTAATGCATATTTCAGTTTATTTGTTATTGAATTCACTATTTATTGTTGTTATATATTATGGATTAGTCTGATAAAAAGGGTATAATCTCCCCACATGTTACATTATAACATCACAGCTAATCAGAAACCTCTGGCATATAGATAGGTGCACTTTAGGTCATGTGGAGACTTGGATCAGGGCACTGGTATAGTGTCTCTAGTGTGAGGAATTTTAAAATTTGGTATCAGAGAGATTCTTTTCTATGGTCTTGTTATTTAGGGAATGGTAGATGGAATATTAGGATTTTTCAAACCCTGTAAATGAGCCTATTCTTGGGATTATCAAGCCCATGTACATGGAAAACCCTAAGTCACCTAGGGGGATTGTTGTTCGTAGAATGTGTTGTTACGGTTGAATGATATTTTACCATTTTTGGTGAAATAGTTGTGCGATGTGAGTATTTTATGATATTTCACTCATGGATGGAATGTCAGGAGGTTATTCATTCATGTGTCATTTTTATAACCTAGGGACATATGTGTAATTTTTAAGGGTATCCACACCTGGGATGGGTGTGTGGGGTATTAAGGGTTGGATGAATTTTACCTCCTTAAAAATTTAATTAAAATAGTGTCCAATATAAATGGTATAAATGGTAAAATGAAATTATTATTAAGGAAGGGGAAAAAAATTTACACAATAAAGGGGTTTAAATGAGATAACATATGGTTCGTAACAAGTTGTGAAACATAAAATGTGTCTAGGAGGAATGGATTATTTTGTGGTATTGGATATTATAGAATGTGAGTTAAATGAAAGAATGTGTGGTTGTGTTGCTTATTTTTACCCCATGATAACCATGACCCATAGTATGGATGGCCGAGAATAGATTTGTAGGGGTGATGATGATACTTAGAATACTATGTTCATGAAGAGTTATTATGGATATTGATGGGCCTTCCTTTATGTAATTTCGGAAAGTTTCATATTATGGGTTCTAAGACCTTTCTTGTAATTGTAGGAATATACCACCATGATGACATGTACCAGTTGGGTGACACAAGGACATCGTCGAGAACACTCCTCCATATGTGTGGTAGGAAATCCTGGTGGATCAGGGTAATAAATGAAAGGTCATGTTTTATGATATCTTTTATCAATTTATAAAAATGATGGAATGGGACCTAGCATAGGTTACGCTGACTATGTTTGATCTGACTTGGGTGTTCCAACAATAGCACCCAATGACTTTGGCTAGATAGGGAAGACCAGAGGATAGATAGTTCTGTATAAGTTCCATCTATAAAATCCTTGGTCATCTGGAGACAGTCGTATAGAATATATTCAAGTTGGAGGATTACATTTTTTGAGGTTAGGAAAAAAACTGGTGGGACATCTTAATTCATACCGATCAATCAGAGGGTATGTTACGGAAGGGATTCCAATATATGTTTTTGGAAAACATCTATCTGGAGACCTTGAGGTGGAGGAAGGCTGTTGAGTTTATGAGTTTGGGTCAGGGGAATATGACATTGGTTTATTATTCTAGCAGTTTCACCTATATGAAATGTTTTTTTCCACCACTGGTAGTGGATGAGGCAGCTATGGCGATACATTTCAAAGAGAGACATAGACGAGAGATTAAGTCCCAGGTGAATATATAATATTTAAATAAGTCTTTTGTATAGGTAGATCATCCCTTATTTATAAAGGGAATATCAAGGAGGTTCTTGGTGGTAGACATGTTGCTTCAATGGGGTGATCTAGTGGTGGAACTTCTGATAATAGTAATTGATGCTTCAAATTCTTTCACTAGGGAAGTGGTGGATAGGGTAGTAAAAGAAGGTACCAGTTTATCAGGAAAATGACTGAGTTTTTTTCTATTAGTGCGATAGTCCAGGACACCAATAGAGTTAGTTCCCCCCAACCACTAGTTATGTTCCAAATGTGAAGTAGATTGGGGCATGTGGAAAGGTTCTGAAGGAACCCTAGATAAGGGGGTAAAGAGTGATGCCTATAGCTAGTGATGATTATAGGAATGGCGTCGGTTACCCCATACCATGTAGGTAGATGGAGCTCTATTGGCCATACTGGTAGAGGTGGTGGATGTGGTACTCTGTAGGGGGAGATTTCATACCAACAAGGTAGTGCACCACTAGGAGTTCAGGCTAGAGCCCAGGGTAGTGGGGAAGGTCAACTCCATGTAGTTTAGTCTACATTTGGATGTGGAAATGATGGACCCTCTACTACTTGATATAAGATTATTATTTCTTCCTTTATTTCTAGTGATTTATTCGATATAGGTGCTTCACATTTTATTATTAATTCTCAGTTTGAAGTTGTGTTAGTCCTATCATATAAATATATGTGTGGGGTTATATAGATTGATACACCATTAGGTGTGATATCATAGGATATTAGGAAGTGTAAGAGGAATGTTCTTGAGGTTGGTGGGTACCATTTCCTATGGGATTTGTATGTTCTTGAGATGTCAGGTTTGACCTGATTTAGTTAATTAACTGGCTAGTGATATATCAATCCCACATTCACTATTACCATTGTACTATAGAATTTACTTATCATGAGGGAGACACATATTTCCACAGTATCAAAGGGGATATTTGGTCAAGTTGTGTAAGGCCAGTTTTTCTGCAATTGGTTGAAATCACAGTCTATGTGGCTTGTCTCATGCTTGATGATGGGGTAGTGGAGCAATTTTTCATTCCTCTAGTGGTGGAATAATTTCATGATTTATTCCATGAGGATTTCATGTTGCTTCTACCCAAGATGGATATTGTGTTCATGATAGAGTTTCTATCGAGAGCAGAACTAGTTTCCATTCCACCATATATAATGGCACTAGGAGAACTCTAGGATCTTAAGACTCAATTGGAGGAATTTTTGAATAAAGGATTTATTCATCCATGTACATCACCTTGGGGATCTCCTGTGTTATTTTCCAATAAAGATGATGGATCCTTGGAACTTTTTTGATTATAGAATGTTCAATCTGGTGATGGTTAAAAACTAATACACACTTCCCTAAATCAATGATCTATTTTACCAGATGAGAGGTGCTTCAGCCTTTTATAAAATCAATCTGGGATCATTGTATCATTACCTAATGGTGAGGACTTCTAATTTACTATGAGAAATCTTAAAAAGTAGGTATGGATTGTATGAATTTGTGGCGATCCTCTTTAGGTTAACAAATTCAGTATTAGTGTTTATAGCTCCAATGAACCAAATATTTCATCCTTACCTTGGCCAATTTGTAGTTTTCTTTTTTGATGACATATTAGTGTACTAGAAGACTCATGATGATCATGAAAAACATCTTAACACAATCCTTTGTACACTAATATATAATACACTACACACCAAGATATATAAATTTCATTTTTTATTGACAAAGTTCATTTCATAGGAAAAATAACATCATGGGAAGGTGTATATGTGGATCTGAAGAAGGTGTAGAAAGTTCTATCTTGGTAGTATCCCCAAAAAATACTAATGTCAAATGTTTTCTGGGTTTGGTTGTTTATTATGGAAGGTTCACCAAGGACTTATCCTATTTAGAATAACCACTTTTACGATTTACCAAAAATGGTATCGGGTTTGAGTTGTCTTCAGCATGTGATAATGCTTTCCAAGAATTAAAGAGGCGAATGAAAGCCTCATTGATTCTAATATAACCTGATCCATTTAAGTTTTATACTCTATTTTTTGATGTGTTTGGGGTTAGGATTGGGGAGGTATATATGTAGGATGATCGGGTTTGATCGTATGGGTCATGATAGTTGAGACCTCATGAAAGAAATTACCCAACACATGATCTGGAATTTTATGTAGTGTTTCAAGCCTTAAAATGGTGGTGTCCATACATTTTGGGAGAACTATTTATGGTGTACACCAATCATAAAATCTTGAAGTACATCTTCTATTCGTTATATTTTAATCTTTTTCATTAAATATGGGATGAATACATGAAATCCTTTGACATTGAGCTGGTATACAAACTCTGAAATGGAAATAGTGTTGTGGATTATTTTAGTCAGAGAACACAAATTTAGGCAGTCCAGGAATCATGTTCTAAATGGAAGATGAGGGAATTGTTTACTGAGATGCATCTTGAGGTGTAGGATGTTCCAGGTTAGATAACCCTTACATCCATGCAGGTTAATTCTATGCTTCTTAGCCAGGTGAGGTAAAGTAAGTATGTGGATCCTAAATTTTTGTATTTTAGGGAATGTTTTAATGGTGGGGAGTCACCTTCTAGTTGGACCATTGGAGATGATGGATTCATCAATTCTCATGGCCACGTGGTTATTCCAATGTGTATGCGAGAAGCATTAATTTGTGAGTTTCATGCATTTGATTGGGTTGTGCATCCAGGTTTTACCAATATGTATCATGATATTTTTGATCAATATTGGTCTCCAAGAATGAAAAAGTAGATTGAAGATTTCATGGAGATATGTCTGACCTTCCATTATGTGAAGATAAAGAATCACTGGTTAGGTGGCTTGTCACATCCATTTCCCATTCTAGAATAGAAATGGGATGATGTGATGATGAATTTTTTTAGGTCTTCTAAGGATTCCCTAGAAGAATGATGATATTTGGGTAGTGGTGTAGATCAGTTAACTAATATAGTTCATTTATTTTCAATTTTAGGGAACATTTCTATTTCTAAGCTGTGTGATTTTTATGTTCAAGAGATAGTTTAGTTTCATGGGGTACCATAGACCATAGTTTTGGATAGGTATAAAGATTTACAAAGCATTTCTGGAAGTTATTATATAGGGTTCTTGGTACCTAGGTGTTCTTGGGTGAATATTTCCACCCACAAACGGATGGGAAGTCAGAGTTTATAATTTTGTAACTTAAAGACACGTTGAGAGCATGTGTCCTAGACTTTCGTGGATCATGGGAAAATAATTTCTCATTTTTTGAGTCTTCCAACAAAAATAGAAAATATGCTACGATCCGTATGGAATCATTTGAGGAACTCTATGGTATAATGTGTAGATCTATGTAGTTTTGGTTAGAGGCTAGAGAATATGAGCTTTTGGGACCAAGCCTTATCCTGTAGATGTCTTATCGGATTCAGTTGATTTGAAAATTCATGGAAACGACACATAGAAGGTAGAATTCATATTCATATCGGCATATTGGACCTCTTGGGTTCTTGGTGTGTGATCTAGTGTTTCTTTAGGTGTCACCAAGGTTGGTTCACCATTGAATTTTGATATAGGGAATGTTGGTGCCCTGGTATGTGGGACAATTTGAGATTGTGGAGAGGATCATATTGGTGGGAAACCGATTAGCTCTCCCATATAGGTATAGTGTCAAGAATAATTATTTTCAAGTTTCATAGATATATTAGTACCGCACTAACCCATATCATGTTTTTTATATTGAGGAGGTAGATCTTGAGGCTCATGTAATCATTGAGGATCATCTGGTTCATATTGTGGATCGTAGTGAGAATTTATTATGGGGAAAGATTGTGAATTTTGTTGGAGCCTTATGAAAACATGGTACCATAAATGAGGAAACATGGGAAAGGTACTCACATGTGTGGGCACAGTGTCCTGATCTCTTTTCTTTAGAAGCTCATTGATTCTCAGAAGTGTAGCTTGAGGATGAGATGTTATAAGGTGTGGGGGTTTTAAATCCTAGACATCATGGAGGAATGTCATTATTTAAATTTTGGTTTAAATCCCGTAATTTTTCTTAACTAAATGCTTTATGGGTGAAATAAAAATATCAAGGGTGTATCATGTGGTTCAGAACATGAATAAAATGGAAAATGGTGATTATTTTCATGTTGCATGGTTGGCACACGGTTAGAGATAACCATTATCCCAAACCATTCAATTGAAAAGGAATGACGCACAGTTAAGTAAATAATGCAAGGGGGAATTATTAATCCATGTGTAACATCCCTGTTCCAGAAGCCACCCAGAGTTGCCCCATACCCGGTTGGTCACATGGCCTCAAGCGCATTTCCCCAAATGGTATAGGCTTCCGACTAGCAGCGGGGGCCTTAGGTGTGGTAGTGGGGAAACTATGCCCTATTTGGAAAAGTACACAGTGTAATAAAATAAAAATGCAATAGCAGAAGCAGTAATAAACAACAATAAAAATAACGGAAGACTAAATCCACAAACTGGAGCACATATGTATTATATATGAAATGATCCATGATATATATCTAGGAAAGCATCCAAACAAGTCACAATGCTGGAAAACTCTACAGTACCAAAACATGTACAAAAAATAAAAGTAACAGCTCCACAGCATCGCGAGCCAAAACTCCGTCCCATGCTCTCCTGCTCCAAGAAATCATGTTCCAGAAGCTGAAGGGCTCTTGACCTTGTCTATACCTGCAACAACATAGTCTGCATGGGCCCAAAAGCATGGCCCAAACAGGGTGTTAGATAAAATCCATGTAGCCATTCACCCTAAGATCTATGCCTAACAGTCAGTGAGTATATGGCAGGTAAAAGTAAAATAACCAGTAAACAGCCACAACAAGCAGTAGACAATAAGCAGTAAGCAGTAAACATGATGATACATAGAAGCAATCAATCCACAACAAATCAACAACAGTGAAAAAACAACTAATAAGCCGGAAACCCTCTGGGATGTACTCGCAGGCATCCCATATGGTCTTATCCAAGATGAACCACAACCCTCTGGGAAATGCACTCAGCCTAACCACTCTAGCTTGGTCATACGAATTTATGAGACTCTCTGGGGAAACTCACTCGATCAATTCCCCTTATAGTCTAGGGTAGTCAGGGACGCTCTTGAGGAAGATCACAGGGTCTAACCATCTTATCCCCAAGGAATAGAGTCTCTCTAAGGATGTTATCTCGGTCAATTCCTCCTATAGCCTCAGGTATACCACATACTCTTTTGAGGAAGCTCACTCGGTTAATTCCCCCTCGAGCCTGGGAAGGTTCTTAAAGAGATTCAAACAAGGTAAGACTCTCTAAGGAAGCTCACTCAGTATACCCTCATGTAGTCTATAAAATCCAAAACTCTCTTCGAGATCACTCGGTCCATCCCGTCTATAGTCTGTAATATCTAAGACTCTCTGGGAAGCTCACTCTGTCTATCCCTTATAGTTTACAGCACCAGGTTCTCTCAGCCCTGTGCCAGTCAGGGCGTAATAATTATATGAGGACAAAGTACACCGATAGAGCTACTTGTCTAACCAAAGTACACCTATAGAGATACTTAGCTAAACAGTCTACAAGGGAACAAGCATTTCATGATTTTCAATTCAACCTATAACCACGAGGCATTAAAACAGGTATAGCAGCCAAAGGAAAATGAGACCCAAAGGTCGTAAACAGAACAAAGAAAGGGAAACAATATCCAACCACAATAAATTATCCTTTAACATGGTCAATTTACCTCTACACAAGCATACAAGCATGTAATGAAAACAACTTGGGCAAAAAGGTAAACACGCAATACCCCGTTCATGGGTATAAGTGGAAATTCAAACATAAACTCAGAGAATTTGAATGGTAAGTCACAAACCACCTACCTCGATCCTAGGAGATTGATGTACTTGAACCACGATGGATGATTCTTCCGAGAATGTCGTAGATCTGAGGAAATGCACAAAACTTTCATCCTTAGATATCTTAAGATGGGGGAAGAACTGGAAAACATGGCTCAAGCAGAAATTAAAACTCACTGATGCGCTTCCAACACAATCGACTGTGCTTCAATCGAAGAACGAACAGAGAGACGGGAGCTTCGTGAAGATCTAGTCGTACGGGTCGCTCTCGGACGAGCTAGACCTAGAAGAAGGTGATTATGGAGATTAGACGTGACCCCAGTCCATTTAGTGAAAAAAAGAAAAGTACGTGGTGTGTATTTTTAATGTACACGGTGTGTAGTGGGTCTTTTCGCACCCCACCAAAATCGGCCTCCATGTCACCCATACAGACTGTGTGTGTGGCCCGGGCACAGCCAGTACACGGCTTTAAGCTGGAGAAGAGTACACAACGTGTACTCAGAAAGTACACGCCATGTACATCGAAATTTTCCAGAAACTCCATTTTTCTTAAAAACTCTAGAAAAATGAAAGGATTACATGAAAAGAAGATCCGGGTTCTTACAAACATCACCCATTAAAGAAATTTGTCCCCGAATTTCTCTAGGTGGGTGTAGAAGAAGGATCCTCGAAAAGTTCCGGCCACTACGATCGAACCTCGGCCTCCCTCTCCCATGTCTCATCCTGTACTCACCCGTGCTACCATAGAACTCATACCTGAGGAATAGAACGGCCTCAGAAAACCACCGAAATGCGATCGACAATCCGGATAGGATTCTCTTCAAACAACGCATCCACTTCGAGCTCAACCTCCGCAGGCTGAAATACATGAGACAATTCTGAAATGTAACTTCGGAGCTGAGAGACGTGGAAGATGTCATCCATTGCCCAGTACATCTGAGGTAGTTGCAACCGATAGGAAACCGGCCCAGCTCTCTCCAATACCACAAACGGCCCAACATACCGCGGTGAATGATTACCCTGTTGCTGAATCCTCTTGTGCCCCATCCCCAGTGCAACACGCAGGAAAACCTGATCTCTGACCTCAAACTCCAGAGGTTTCCCCCGCTGATCAGCATAAGACTTCTGCCAAGACTGTGTTATAGCCATCCTCTTCTGAATCAACTCCATCTGATCTGAGGTCTCGTAAACAAGATGAGGTCCTAGCAAAGCTGCCTCTCCTACCTCCATCTTGCATAAGGGTGATCAGCATGGCCAACCGTACAAAGCCTTGTATGGTGCCATCAGAATTGTCACCTGAACACTGTTGTTGTAGGAGACCTCCATAAGAGGTATATGCTTCTCCCAAGAACCTCGGATGTCTATAATGCAAGTTCATAGCATATACTCAGGCACCTAGATCGTGCGCTCGGACGGGCCATCAGTCCGGGGATGGTATATTGTACTCAAAAGTACCTCTATACCCAAAGCCTTCTAAAGTCCCTGCCAGAATAGAGAGGTAAAGCGCGCATCCCTATCTGAAACAATGGAGTGTGGAACTCCATGTAGACATACAATATCTCGGATGTATAGTCATCCCAGATCATCTACACTGAATGTTTCCTCGATCAGAAATAAGAGTGCTACCTTTCAAAGCCTTTCGACGATGACCCAACCCACATCACTTCCCTAAGCTGACCTTGGTAACCCGGTCATGAACTCTATCACGACATCATTCCACTTAAACTTTGGAATATATAACTGCAGTAAAATCCCTGCTAGTCACTGATACTCTACTTTCACCTGTTGACATGTAGAACATTTCATGACAAAACCAGAAACATCCTTCTTCCTACCTGGACACCAGTACTGGCGGTGAAGATCCAAATACATCTTGGTGACGCCATGATGTACTGCCCAAACTGAGGAATGAAAATCATGCATCAGTTTCTCACGTATGTCTTCTAGAACCCATACACATCCCTGGAAACGCAAGATCTCATCCTCGCCGGTTGTCCATCTAGGAAGAGTGTCCCCTCTTGTCACACTCTCCCACAGGACCATGGCCTCTGAGTCTGATAGCTACCTCATTCGTACCCAATAAAGAAGTGTAGAGGTAAAAACTACAGAATATAGGACATTCTGTCCCTGTCTGTCATGCACCTCCAGAATTATCTCAGAGAAAAAAGCCATAAGCTCCCACTCACTGCTGGCCTCCTGAACTGCCTGAATCTGAGTTCTCCTGCTCAAAGCATCAGCCACTGTGTTGACCATTCCCGACATATAGGTGAGCTAGAAGTAAAAGGACTGAAGATACTCGACCCACCTGCGCTGTCTTAGATTCAGATCACGCTGAGTGAAGATATATTTGAGACTCTTCTGACCGGTAAAAACCACAAAGTGCTCTCCTAGAAGATAGTGTCTCCAAAAGAATAAAGCATGAACAATAGCTGCCAACTCCAGATCGTATGTAGGGTAATTCCTCTTGTGTGGGCTCAACTGCCTAGAACCATAAGCAACGACACCATCTCCCTGCATGAGCATAGCTCCCAGCCCGATACATGAAGCATCACAGTAAACAGTGTAACCCTTTCCCAGCTTTGGCAAGACTAGTATCGGGGCTGACATCAACCTCCATTCTAGCTCCTGAAAGTCAGACTCACAAGAATCTGACCATAAGAACTTCTACCTTTTATTGGTTAGACCTGTCAACGATGCTGCTAGGCACGAGAAGTCCTGAATGAAGCATTTATAGTATCCGGCCATCCCTAGGAAACTACGCACCACAAAGAAGTTTTTGGGGATGCTCCTATGAAACTACAACTATCACTTTCTCTGGGTCTATTGACACTCCTGTCTCCAAGAAAATATGACCCAGGACGTGAATCTGATCCATCCAAAAGTGGCACTTTGAGAGTTTAGCAAACAACTGATTCTCTCTCAGTGTACTCAGAATGATCTCAAGTTGTGTGGCATGGTGGTGCTGAGTGTGAGAGTAAATCAAGATATAGTCCACAAAGACCATGACAAAAGAGTCCAAGTACGGAAGGAACACTCGGCTCATCAGTTCCATGAAGAGTACAAGTGTGTTCGTAAGATCAAACGACAAGACTATATACACTAGAAGACCATACCTACTTAGGAAAGCTGTAAGAGGTAGATCAGATGGTCTAGCGCACAACTGATGATAACTGAACCTCAAGTCGATCATCAAGAACACCCTAGCTCCTCGAAGCTGATTAAAGAGGTCATCGATCCTCGGAAAGGGATATCGGTTCTTGACCGTCAACAGGTTCAACATCCGATAATCCACACAAAGCTGATGGGTACTGTCTGCCTTCTTCGCAAATAGAACAAGCGAAACCCATGGAGAAGTATTGGGTTGGATAAAACCCTTCTCCTACAACTCCAACAACTGCCTCTTGATATCCTGAAACTTAGGGGTAGTGATCCTATAAGGAGTAATGGACACTGGTGTCGCTCCTCGCACGAGCTCAATCGAGAAGTCTACCTCACGCTCCGGAGTTAAACTGGAAAATTCCTCTGGAAGGCATCCCTGAATCGATCCACCACTGGAGGAATGTCTAACTATGAAGTAACCTGGTCATCCAGATAAAGACTTGAAGTCTGGGTTGTAAATTCCCCTAGCCCATGATGCTCTGGTCCAGCTCTACCCGCCTGGACATCCCACTCACCTCTACGAAGGAAAGATCTTCCCTATGGTGATATAAAACTCACCCTGCGGCGATAGCAATCAACAGCTGCCTGAACGGGAACCAACCATTCCATATCGAGAATGACGTCATAGCCCGTCATCTCTAGGACATAGAGGTCCCAAAATAAGTGACACCCCGCATCCTCGAGAGGTCACTATCTGCACTGACGTACGCTAGATTTCCTCATTCCCAACGGTGTGTCAAGTGTCAAAAAGTCAGAAGATGAAAAGATACAGAGCCCAAGGCCCTCCACAACTGAAACAGAGATAATTCTATAGGAAGCACTAGTATCGAAAAGGGTTGAAGATAAAACAGAAGCTACTAAAATTTTACCTCGAACTGTAGAAGGGCTGGGATCATGCTCCTGATATGTCTGCTCCACGGCGAATGAATGGCCTGCACCGTGGCCCTGAGCCCCTGGCTGACCGCTCTGAGCTGATCTGCTCTGATATCGCTTATGACCTGGTGACTGACCACCACGCCCGCGACCTCCACCTCAACCTGAATAGACGGAAGAACTCCAGTTCAATGACTGGTGGGAATCTAGTGAAGCATCTCCAGAACGCGGGGTCATAAAGGAACCCCTACCAGTAGATGAAGGTGAGAAGATGTGACAGAAATGCTGAAGATGGCCCATCTTGCTGCAAGACTGGCAATCCATCAGATCTCTCTTGCACTGAGGCCTAGTATTCCCACTCCTACCTCACTGGTATCATACATCCTTGATTCCAGAAGACACATCCCATGAACCTTAATCTCATCGATAAGACTCTCTACAATGCTTCCTACTGTCCGTAGGAGGAATACCAGCTCTGGATGACGAACCTCCCTGGCTCACTGCTTTAGAATCCCCCAGATTGCGCTCAGTGATCAGCGCCTAGTTGACGATGGAGGACATCGAAGTCAACTGGAAGATATTCTCCTAGGAACAGATCTCATGCCTGAGATCATCCTCAAACATTCTAGCAAGGAACAAGTCATCACATGCTGGGATCAGTGTGAAACGTTGTAGCTCAGGGAACCAAGATGAGTACTCCATAATAGAGAGAGTACCCTGATGCAGACTCATAAAATCTCGGGCTCGATCAGCCCTCAGGGTCTCCGGATAAAAGTAGTCATAGAAGGTGCATCGAAACTCATACCAAGTCATATCCTACTGACGCCCTGACCATGAGATCACCTCCCACCACCTCTTGGCGGTGTCCCGGAGTATATAAGTAGCTAGCTTTACCCTTTTTTCTGAAGGGATCTATAGGTGCTAAAAGATAGTTAGTGTGGCCTCTATCCATGACTCTACAGCTTGGGGTCGTCCATCCCCGGAAAAAGTAGGAGGATGCTACTGCTGGAAAACCCACGTTAACTCATCAATCGACGGGGCAGGAGGCGGTGCTCCTTGGAAGGTCTGCATAATCCTCAGGAATTCTTCCCTGATGTGCGCCTCCGTTCCTGCAATGGGTATGATAGTCGGTGCCAAGGCTGGCTTGACTAGGGGATTGGAAGGAAGTCCCTGTTCAGCCATATCTAGAGTCTGATCACTGCTTGATGACAGATGTACAACCAGAGGACGTCTTGGAGGAATAGGTCTTAAAGATCAAAAGTACACCTTAGATCAAAAAAACAAGGAAGGAGAACACAAAAGTGCAAAATAGGAACAGGGGATAAAAAACACACAAGTTTACAAAACACGACTACATGGCGTGTATAAAAACTACACATATTTTCTTCTTAAGCCACTGACATGGGCATGTACCACTGCCCTACAGGTCGTGTAACACCTCAAACTACACGGCGTGTTGACCCAAAACATGGCGTGTATTTGAAAACTATTCCCCTACCCGAGTCTTATAATACAGCTAACTCACACGATTCAACTAACCTCAGACTACACAACATGTACTAGTCACTGACTCGGCATCCCGTGTTTATAGTTACATGGCGGTCTGCATGGCTAGACCTTACACAGCTTGTTCCGAACAAACACGGTATGTATATAAGAATATGACACCATCCCATGTTGTTCATGACATGGCCGGGTACCTGGGAAAGACTACACGACATGTTCCAAAAGGAACATGGCGTGTCTTAGAGAAGGTCACGTCGGCTCGTGTTGTTCGTGACATGGTCGGGTACCTGGAAAGAACTTCACGATGAGCTCCCTTACAACACGGCATGTTCTTGTTGAGATTCCCCGACCCGTGTTTTTAGAGACATGGCCTATACATACCGTACACGGCATGTTCCTGATGTTATTTTCATAACACTGTGTTCCTACACACACAGTCAGTAACATGGCCTAAAAACAACACGGCGTGTAACCAGAAAGTACACGCCTTGTATTCTGGGTTTTTCTGGGCAGTATCTCTGAAACTGCACAGAAGCCCAGAAACACGGAAAACAAGGCAATGAGGTGCCAAATTTTAATCCATGAGGACCCATACTCCCCACGAATCAAAGCTTGGCATCCCCTACAGTCATGTACAAGAGAAAACAGGATCATGATCTGCAAATTTCCTATTCAAGAGGTACCATAACATTTCAAGAATCAAAATTTGGAATTCTATTAAACAAAGTACAAAACAAAAATCCTCTAACTAGGCAGCAGAGATTCTATCAAGCATCTATCACAACAACATTCATAATCTACACAAAGTCTATCACAACAACATGCAATCGTTAATGCACCCTAAATGTCTTGGAAAGAATTCATGGAATGTGATTTCTATAAGTCCCTATATGATGCATGGGATGGCATACCCTCATCTCATTGGGTTTTGACAGAAATAGAATTGTAATATCAAAACAATAACAGTACAAAGCATGTGAATCACTCTATGTGAAATCGTATCAACTGTAACATCTCAAGACCAGAAAGATGCAATAAACGAGGTAGTATGGCTTTTCCCTATACACGGGTTAGCTACTCCTGAGTACAGCTTATTAGAAAGTACCGAATCTGTCCTATCCCTGGCTAAGTATCCAAACAGTATTGAAATTGAATATAATTCTATGATACCACTTTGTAACGTCCTGGTTCTGGAAGCCACCCATAGGTGTCCTGTACCTGGTCGGTCACATGGCCTCAAGAGAATTTCCCCAAATTCCAAAGGCTACCAACTAGCAGCGGGGGCCTTGGTTGTGATAGTGGGTAAACTATTCCCTCCTTAGTAGAGTACACAATGAAAGAAAATATACATGAAATAACGGAAGCAGTAATAACCAACAATATAAACAGCAGAAGACTAAATCAACAAACTAGAGAACATATGTATATATATGAAATTATGCATGATAAAAAACTAGGAAATCATATCAAACAAGTCACAATGCTGGAAAACACTAAAGTACCAAAACATGTAAAAAAATAAAAGTAACATCTCCTCAGCATCATGAGCCAAAACTCTGTCCCATGCTCTCATTATCTATGAAATCAAGTTCCAGAAGCCGATGGGCACTTTCTTTTGTCTATACCTGCAACAACATAGTCTTCTTGTGCCGAAAAGAATGGACCAAACAGGGTGTGAGATAAAATCCCAGTATGCATTCACCCGATGATCTGTGCCTAACAGTCAGTGAGTATATGGTAGGTAAAACTACAATAAGCAGTAAACAACAACAACAATCAGTAGGTAGTAAGAAGTAAGAAGTAAACCAGATGATACATAGCAGCAATCAACCCAAAACAAATCAACAACAGTGAAAAAAATAGCTAATAACCCAGAAACCCTCTTGGAAGTACTCACAACCATCCCCTCTAGTCCTATCCAAGATGCACCACAACCCTCTGGGAGGTGAAATCATCCTAACCCCTCTGGCTTGGTCGTATGAATTTATGAGACTCTCTAGGAAATATCACTCAGTCAATTCCCCTTATAGTATAGGGTAGTCAGGAACTCTCTTGAGGAAGATCACACGGTCTAACCCTATTAGCCCCAAGGTCTAGAGACTCTTTAATGAAGCTTTCTCAGTCAATTCCTCCTATAGCCTCAGGTATACCATAGACTCTTTGAGTAAGCTCACTCGGTCAATTCCCCCTCAAGCCTGGGATGGTTCTTAAAGAGATTCAAACAAGATAAGACTCTCTGAGGAAACGCACTCAGTCTACCCTCATGTAGTCTATAAAATCCAAGACTCTCTGGGAGCTCACTCGGTCCATCCCCTCTATAGTCTTTAAAATCTAAGACTCTCTGGGAAGCTCACTCAGTCTATCTTTTATAGTCTATAGCACCAGGTTCTCTCTGCCCCGTGCCAGTCAGTGCATAATAATGCTATAAGGAAAAAGTGAACCTATAGAGCTACATGGATACACAATATACACGTATAAGGCTACTTAGCTAAATAGTCTACAAGGCAACAAAAATGTCATGAGTTTCACTTCAACCTATAACCGTGAGGCATGAAAACAGGTATAGCAGCCAAAGGAAAATGAGACCCAAAGGTCATAAACAGAACAAAGAAAGGGAAAAAACCTCCAAGCATAACAAATTATCCTCTAACATGGGCAATATACCTCTACACAAGCATAGAATAAAGGTAAGAAAACAACAAGGAAAAAATGGTAAACACGCAATACCTCGTTCACGAGTATCGGTTGAAATTCGCACATAAACTCAGAGACTGTGAATAGTAAGGCACAAACCACCTACCTCGATCCTAGGAGATAGATATAATTGAACCACGATAACTAATTCTCCCTAAAATGTCATAGATCTAAGTAATCACAGAAAAAATTCAACCTTAGATAACATGACAATGAGTAAGAATTGGAAAAAAAGGCTCATGCAGAAACAAGAACTCATCGTTGCGCTTCAAACACAATAGACCATGCTTGAATCGGAGAAGGGAGGAAGAGGTGGGTTCTCGGTGAAGATCCGACCATACAGGTCACTCTCAGATGAACCATACCTAGAAGAAGGTGATTATGGTGATTAGGCATGAACCCGGTCCGTTTAGTGAAAAAAAAGAAAAGTACACAGTGTGTATTTTTAAAGTACATGGCGTGTAGTGATTATTTCCATACTCCACCAAAATAAGCCTCCATGTCACCCCTACACACCGTGTGTATGCACCTAGCATGTCCAGAACACGACTTCATACCAGAGAAGAGTACATGGTGTGTACTCAGAAAATACACGGCGTGTACTTCAAAATTTTCCATAAACTCCATTTTTCATAAAAACTCTAGAAAAAGGAAAAGCGTACCTGAAACGAAGATTCAGGTTCTTACACCATGAAATCTCAGACATGGGATTCCTACATGGTTGGAAAATTATTTTTCAAACCATTTATACATCCCCAGGTAACCATGTGGCTCAATTCCTCTTGGATAGTGGAAGGCATATGGTTCACGTATAATTTGGAACAATGTTCAGGCAAACCGTGTGCCCCATTAAAAATTATAAAATTACGAAACTCCCCCCTCATTTTTTTTAATTTTATACCATATTTTCATACTATTTCTTCTACCTCTAGCTGTAGTGATGAACCTAATCCCTCAAGAGATTAAAAGGATCAATCTTTCTCATTTCTAGACTTCTTGGAGCACTATTTGTTGCAAATCAAATCTTTGGGTAAGACTAATATATGTCTTGATGCTATTTTATGTATTAGTGTTTGTAGAGTTGGATATCTCTATATAAATCCCTAAAACCATCATTTTTTGATGTATTATTGGTTAATACTTCAAGTGGCAGTTGAATCTGGATCTAAGGATAATAAAAATGGTGTATTCATCTTCATATTTGAGGTAGGTAGTCTGTAATTTATATCCCATAGTATTTATATGGATTTTTTCTATCATGGTTTTTCATTTACTACTTACTTGTTGTGCATTTAATTTATTGGGAATGATTTTCTAAAAATGGATGTCTAAATGGGGATTTGAACCCTCACAACCCCCATGGGATTTTTTTGGTTGGATAGGCAAATTTAGGGCCACCCATGGGGTGCACCAACGACTCCGAACATCAAAAATGGTATATTAAGCCCGATATTGATTTGTGATAAGGTAGATCCCATGATGAACATAATGATGTGTTAGATTAAATTAAAAGTGGGTGTTTAATACTATTTTTTAGACTTCGGTAATGTATTAAGGGATCGTTTGGATTAACATGAATTGAGTTAGTTGTAATAAAGGAAATTGTGCTAAGTTATTTATGAAATGCATAAGTGGGATAATGATTCAGAAATGATAAATAGACTAAATTGGTAAATGATTTTGAATTGATAAATTTTTTAAATGGGTTAGAAAAATGGAATTGATGACTATGTTAAAAGGACTAATGTATAGTAATTTTGGGTATACCTAATGGTTTAAGGCATAAGAAAAGGAAATGGGTTAAATGGGTTATGAATTGTGAATTGGTAAATGTGATAGTGGTTTAATACATAAGAAAGGTAAATGAGTTAAATGGGTGATGAAATGTGAATTAGTAAATATGATAATGGGTTAATTCTTAATGATAATCCACATGTCTCAAAATTATGAACTTTTAATGTTATGTTTTTTGATTTTGTATCTATTATGATATGATATTTTTGTTAAATGGATAAATTAGAATGTGAACATGGATTGGGTGATGTGGGGTATCGACTTAAGGTTTTATGGCCATGGGTTGGGTTGTACTGAGCCACTAAACCCCACACCCAGAATTCATTGTTAAGGGATTCAGAATGAGGCTCTATGACCCTAATGGTTTCAATATATGAGAATACCTGGATTGAGGCTCCAAGGTATGTGTGATATAATTGATTGTGAAATTTTTTTCCTATAGATTTAGGGATTTGACTTATTAACTTATGAATGATAATCAACAAAGTTATTCAACTATGTAAATAAAGTAAATGACTAACCCAATGGGGCATGTGATGAAAATAAATTTAGTAATGAAGATAGTGAAGTGATGAAAATGGGATTATTAAAAAAAATGGTTTAAGTGAACATTGACGACTAATTGAACTCGAGTAGTATTTTTATTGATTTTTCATTTAGTTTTATTATTGGATTCACTATCTTTCAGATTGGATATTTTTTAGACACCATTGGTGGTGGCTTATTGAGATGTACTCACACCCTTCTTAGTCATTCGTTGGGTACTCGAGCATATTTCATGGTTGGAGGTCGGAACAAGGGAAAGGGTTGTGTGCAAAATAACTGATTCAAGAAGGGGATTTGAAAGGATGATGATCTGAACATGGAGTCAGATCAAATTATGAGGTTCAGTTGTTTTTAATTATTTTTTGATTTCTTTCAGTATAGAACAATTATCATTACATGGAAAATTTAGTATTTTGTTTCATTTATACCATGTTTGGGAGGTGGTTGGTAATACATGTTTTTTTATTTCTTATTGCTTATAATATTTATTATGGTTATCTTTTGTGGCTTAATATAATAAAGAGGGTATTCTCTCCCTACATGTTACATTACACCCTCACTACTAGTCAGAAATCTCTTCCATGTGAAGAGGCATGCTTGACGTCAAGTGGCGACTCGGCTCGAGGCACCGGTTTAGTGGATCTCATGTGAGGTAAGTTATATTTCTTAATTCGAGACAATGGTATATGTAATGGTTTCATAGTTATTCTTTTATGATTATACATTTCAATGTTATAATCTATGGTTTATTTATTATATGACCAATTATTATGTTTCCATGATCTTATTTCATTAATCATTCCTTTTATCTCATGTTGATATTCCCATCATATTATTGATCTATTGATAAGTTATCTATTTATTCATTGATATGAGTTTCTCCTAACTAAGAATTTAAACTCATCGTTTTCCTATTTTTACCTTTTCCATGCGATATGAAGAAGATTATTATGCTATACATTTTTTTAATGGAATCATGTAAGTGTAATATTTTGGGAAAAAATATTGATTAAACCATGAAATATGTTTTTCGTGCAACAAAAATCCATGGAAAATAAACCATTGGTTTTGGAATATCAAATTTATTTGGGAGGTGAAATTTATGTTGTAAAATAGATTAATTTCACATTTTTTTATCTCAATTGGTATAATATTTGGGTTCATTTAATTGTGGGGGTTGGTTTAATTAAAATTAATAAGTAAAAAAGTTCAAACTAGAAGTGAAATAGTTTTAAATGAATGTGACATAAGATAAGACTTATTAAGATTGATTTTTCTTAAAATTCATAATATTATCAACTATAATTTTTTAAGGGGTTATTTTATATTACTCACATTATAAATTTTAGTTTTAATAATTTTTTCTAACATAGAGAAACAAAGTGATAAACAAGTGTTATTGAAAATATAGTGATTATCCCAATAAAAAAATGAATGGGCTATGATACTGTGTACAAACGTTCTTTTATTTTCTAACTATGGTTATGAGTTATAATCGAAATCTTATTTCACTCCCTAATATTCCAAAAAATAACAACACTCTATAGATTAATTTATTAAGATCAATAGTGTACTTTGATTTAGAACATGGTAAAAAAAACAAGAAATGTACTCCTTATAATGAGTGGGATTTAAGGTAATATGTTTCAATAAATATATTCGCAAAAATATTTGAATCAATTTGGAGTGAGAACATCTTTATATTAACAAAATTAGTGAAGAATATATTGTTTCATATAAATAAAATTTCCCAATGTATAAGGTTTTATAATTGACCCAAAAAGAAAAATTGACTATTTGATGACCCCATCCCCCAAAGGTACCTATCCTAGAATGAACAAAAGAGACTAGTGATAATGACTCCAAAATTCTATCTC
Organism: Viscum album; assembly: GCA_963277665.1. Taxonomy (NCBI): domain Eukaryota; kingdom Viridiplantae; phylum Streptophyta; class Magnoliopsida; order Santalales; family Viscaceae; genus Viscum; species Viscum album. The sequence goes on along the minus strand of OY728121.1, from coordinate 1,143,364,743 downwards.
CAATTGGTTACTGGTTGGAGACAAGAACTATGGGTATATCATACAAAAAAATGGGAGGAATTCTCCTATAAGCGATCATGAGGAATAAGAGATAAGAAAAATCCATGAAATTACTATTTCTCATAAAAAAGTCAAATAGATCACTATATACGCATGTAGTGTCGTAAAAAATTCAGATAACTAAAAAATGAAACTATATCAACCAAAATTTAAATCATCGGTAGAGGCCTTGAAGCCCAAACATCTCCAAAAAACTCCATCAGATAGTAATGTACAACATGATCACTTACAAGTTCCTGTGATTCAAAAAAATATTTTATATATACGTAGGGTGAGAGTAACCTGTATTTTCATAAGGATTATCCATTAATCCTATCATGAAAAAGATAAAGAAACATATTGAATTAAAATGAATAAACAGGTGAAGTTACCTAAATTCTTAATTTGGAATGTTAAGTTCCCAGCCTCACCATGGATCTCTCACCATGTATCGCATGAAATTAATCATTTAATATCAAAAATAATATTAATATTAATGTACCCCACTACCCCTTCTCCAATTGTTTACATCTCTTACATAATTCTCCGCATCCTCATCCACCTCTATCAAATTAAGAAACCTACTCAAAAATGCAAGGAAATCTATAACATACCATAAAAACCATACATAATATCTTATCATCAACAACATATAACATGAACCACATTTATCACATAATATCATCGTCAATACCAAAAACTCTAGATAATAACCAGGTATTTTTCAAAAGCCACCATTTCTTATACATCATGTATTATACCTAAATCCATCACATACCATACATGAAATACCTATAATAATCCATAAGATACTATGTCTAGAGATAAATGTATGTGCAATAACAATAATCCATTACATCCCTCTAAAAAAATATATATCAGAAATAGAACCACCTTATATAACTATAAACAATACTACTAGTAAAAGAGAGTCGGACAATATAAGGTGTTCATCCATTCATTCCACGCCAACCTAGATGTTGGGTAAAAAATATTACTAGAGTACACATGATATCAGTTTCCCAACCTACATGAGTGGGTAGAATATATAATCAAATAAAACAAAAGAAATATTTACAGATCACAAACTGAATTATGTGAAACTACCTAGACTTAACCTCATCTATAAAGAACTCAGATCTAGTATCCAAAATCCTATGGTTAAAATATTATATTGTAACTAGATTCAATTAATCACATCCCAAATGACCAAATATCATAGTAGTCTTGAATGACATGGTACAATCACGATTCCGATATTATATTTGAAATATAAAATACATAGCATAAAATCGTCCTTTTATCCTTGATATTATTCATAGTACCCTTATTTATATCCTGGGGAAAATAAAACAAGTAAATGGGTGATCACATTTTCTCATTAAGGGAATGTATAAAACAAAATCTATCATGAATAAATGCAAAGTCAACAATGTAGGGTAAATATCTGATAACACAATTCATTTAATTTTTTGATAAAGGCGAGCTCGAGGGATCTAGCATTAAGAAGAAATAAAGTCACATAGGTCTTAAGAAGGTAAATTTATATTTGTACCTTTGGAGGAAGTTGATAAGGTCATAAGGGAGATTAGATGAAAACATGCAAACCTCTTTAGAAACGACCTTGTTGGGGAGACCATCAAATAAATTATTGGCTTCACGAAATATGTGTGTGATTATATAGCTCATTGAAGAATGGTAATCAAGAAATTTATCCCACTTGGCTATCAGCATCAAAGAAATCTGAGTCTATCCCATCATATCATCTTGGAAAATCATAGTAGAGTTAGTCTGAAACCAAAAATTATTCCAATTTTGTTTATATGAAATTGAAATATACATGAATAATCCCATCAATTCAACTTTAAGTTTCATGGTGTGTCTATAGAGACAATGTATGCACTTTACCACATCATTATTGTGGTCTCTAAAGACAATTCCATAGCCAGATGGACCTAGATTCCCCCTTGAAGCTCCATCTCAATTTCATTTGACCCAACATGCAAAACAGGGAGTCCAAAATAAATCAATAGTTCCCAAAGTTTTAAGGATGTTACATTGGATCCCAAATTTTCTCAGAATTGAGAAACCTTTGACCATTTTGTTGCATTGTTCTTTTTTCATCTTGTTATCATTATTCTCATAATCTATGAATCATGAAATTGCATACATGAGGTTGAAGGAAATATTATCATGTAAATATTTGTTTTCTATTATCCAATCATCATGAATAAGTTAAAAAAATTATTTAATTAATAACTTTAGAATAAGGAATAATATGGTTGGAATAAATTATTATAAAATAAATTCATATAAAAAATCACAAGACATAAATACGTATAATTGGATATCATAAAAATAATATAATAACTTGAAAATCAAAAACAAACTTTTTAATGATATAATTCATAATACTGAACATCTAAAACATGCCTATGAGTATTTTTTTCCAAGATATTTAAAAATTACATTAAGGACTTGGGATAAGACATCTACATAAATGGGTAAGGACTCAACCAAAACACAATACAGTTTATCTCGTGATATCTACCGATGTATCATGGGGGTAAATAATTTGGGCCCCCACCCATCACATAATAAGTCCATTGCATTCCTCATATGAATAAATAACACAATATAATTAGTTTTCTTAAAGATTAAAAACTACCCATTTTAGAAGAACTAGAATACAGAATATAAATACTTTCCGAAGTAAAACCGATCATAAACCATTAGTAAAAATATTTTTTATTTTAAAAAAATATAATAACCGTACTAAATAATAATATGAAATAAAGGATGTTTACATAGATAAAAATAATTTAAAAATACCATTGGAAAATTATTGTGGAAAATTCCCCTTTCATATTAAAATCACTTACTTAGAAAATTCACAAATATAAAGGAAAACAGTTTCATTGAAAATAAATATATAAAATAAACATCAAATAAAATATTAGTCATGGTGGTGGTAAAATTAATTCACACCTTATAAGTTAAAAAACATTCATTTCACACATTATATATAGGTTAAAAAGTCCCTAATTTGGAAAATAACAAGAAGATTCCTTTCAAAACATTTTGTAAAAATTTAAAACCTGGATAAAAATGGAATTAATAATTCATTGGATAGTAATATAAATATTATTTAAATAATTTTAAATCATATATAGATATGAAAGAAAAATATTCATCTAGTGGGGATTTAAACATAAATGATCTTAAATAATGATGAGATTGTGAAATAAACTCTTACATCATTCGTAACATTTGAATCATAATCCCAATGAAATAAATAGCATCAAATGAAACATTAAATTCCATAAAGATAAATATATTCATAATATAAAATATAAATGGGAAATTATATACACCACAAAAAATATTTAAGTGTTGAATATGGAATATGTATCATGGAAGTAAAAGTGATACTACAAACCTATACATTAGGTTCAACTTCATTCATATGTCTCTAAACCTCCTATATAATAAATATAGACTTATTATACATATATTATATAACCATACTCATATATATCTTAATATATATGATTTACTTTAAATCTTTTACCAATTTTTTATTAATAATTCTTTGTTAAAAACAACATTTTTGTAATAAGTGGAGCGTTTTTTATGTCTGTTTTGGTTTGGTAGTTTAGTGAATTTTACTTCTAGTATGGTTAAAAAATATACACAATGTTAAAAAAATTTATTAATATCTTATATATTCACTGTATATGTATTTATATTCATCCAGAAAAAATGAATTACAGTGTTTGTGGAGATGGTCGGCCACAAATACACATGAACAATATTTTCAATTTTTGACAGATGGAATGAATGAAATTTGAATAAGAATTATTCATTAAATAATAATTACTACATAATATTTTTCATAAATAATACTCAAATATATCTTTATTTTCATCCACATGATGTGATAACAAAAAATGGATCACACCACTTCGTGAAGGTGGTAGTCCACATGTACGAACGAATGACGTTATCGTTTTCTAAAGGATTAGGTGGTAAGACGGTATATATGATATTATAGTTAAAAAATAATATTTATTTTAGAAATATCATATTTAGTAATTATTTATAAATTAATAACCGTCCATGTAAATTGTTTATGAAAAACAAATTACACCGCTACATGGAGTTGGTAATCCGTACAAAGAACGGGTTGTGTTTTCACCATTCGTAGGATGGAAAAAAGATGCAATATGGTTTTACAATAATCATAAAAAATATCAGTATAATTATGATATTTTATTTATTATATTACTATGGTTATAACACTTAAATAGGAAATAGAATAATAAATAAAATTGAATGAGTTGATAAAGACAATTACCTCTTCTCTGATAAACTTCCTTTATATATCTTATTAAGGGAGTAAGGGAAAACCTTTTGGGGATACCAGAGACTCAAAAACATATATAAGGATGTGTAATATTTGAATTTATATGGTTTCTTATAACTATATATATAAATTTGTTCTGTATAATTGAGATATGGTTTGTCTATTTATTAATGATGGGCGGGGTATTATTGTAATTTCATAAAGTATTAAATTAATATAAATTATCATAAATTCCCAAATGGATCAAAATTTATATAATTTTAATATAGGATAATTATTAGTTTAAATATTCTCATACAATAAAATTTTGTGAATTTTATTTCTGTTCTCTTCCATATCTTTTCGTTTTTACTCCTCGTTGACCCTTTTGACAATTACTTCAATATTAAAGTTTTCTATACTTTAAGGGTTAATAATGTTGCAATAAAATAAAAAATAGCTAATAAATGGGCTATGTATGTTTTTTATAACCATATAAAATTAATTTGGCCAAATATAATATTTTTTTGACTTTTAAATCATTTAATAAAATATATCAAATTATAATATATTGTTAATGTCATTTTTAAAACTATTGATTTAATTTCAATTTAAAAACATAAAGACAAAAAATAAATTTTAATATAATCCTATCACACAGCCCAAACATGTCAGATAAATCTATAAAATTTTATTTCCTTATTAACTCAATCAAATTATATTATTTTTAATATTTTTAAAATCATTTACATTTTTTCAATAATTTTTAATAATTATTACACCAAAATTTTATAGGAATTTAATGTAATTATTTATTCACTAAAAATTAATAGTAAAATACCAAATTGCAGTTAAATAATTTATATTTAAAATTAATATTTATAATGAAACATATCCACTTGTTATACCCATGTGAAATATATTATATTTATTAAAAACAAGAGTGAAATTTTTTACTTTTCTTTACCTAAAATATTATAAAGGCCATAATCAAATACAATAGGAGAAAAAGTTCATATATTATAAATTTGTATGATTATGGAAAATATTTATTCCTAAAATAAAATTTAGGCAAATTTTAGAGTCATTATTTATTCCTTGTCTATTTTTTCAACTTTAATTACCCGATAACCCTTTACTATGGTAATAAAATTACTAGTTACTATCCATATTGACCAAAAATAAAAAAGAAATATTTTAAAAAAAATTTACCTATGGATTCTAAATATTTATTCAATTTTACCAAATTTAATATCAATAATTTTCATTAAATAAATTTAAATAGTCAAAAAAAGTGATGAAAATCAATTTTTCAGAAAAATTCCTTTCATTGCATAAAATAAATTATAAAAAAAATAAAACATAACATTGATTAAAATTAAATTTATTATATAATTAATAATATAATAAAAATAATTTTTTTAAATAATTTTAAAACAATTTTATCTTTTTAAATACTTGAAACAAAAACACAGTTTTCTATAAAAACTTTATTTTTCATAATTTCCTAAAAAATCAACAATTTTAGAAAAATATGAAAATTTAAACCTAATATAATTTTAATATGAAGATTTTAAAACTACTATTATTTTATTAAAATTAATTTATATATGTTCCAAAAATTAATTAAAATATTTTCTCACAAAAACACAATAAAAATTATTTTTGAAGAAAATGTATTTCTGAAGCATAAATAACCATATTGAAAATAGAGTACGTATTTCCAATGAATTAATAAATGGGTTTTTATTTATTTGGTTCTTTATATATATATCATAATTTTTTAACACCACTCATACCCACCAATTCAATATAAATGTGATAATTATATTTTAATAGTATATTGTTGTTCATTTAGACTTAGTGTTACGTGTTGTGTACGCTATCGAACATAGTGTTCATTGAAAATAATAGGGTGTAATATTATTCCCCCCCCCACATCAATAAATTTTTCCCTTAAAATTTAATACTTTTCCCCAATAATCAAGTGTTTTTCAATTGAAATTTTCTTTTATGGGAAACCCACATCTTAAAAAAGGTATGATAAAACTTACTATTAAAAAATTCAAAGGGAAACATGAATGTCATCACCAAACTATGTTTCCAAATAAGAGAGAATTTTTGGGATGTAAAAAATATGGACATGGAAGAAATGTGTAATTTGAAACTACTAATTTAGAGTTAATTAGATCAATAAGAAAAAAAATTTAATGATCAAAAGAATGTTAACAACCACAATACTATTAAGGAAATAGGATAACATTTTTATTTCAATATGCTTTTCCTATAGTTGAGGAAATAGTTTAACATATAGACTAAGAAGTTAATTAAATATACTTAATTGAAAATTATGATTTCTTCCCTTAATAAATTTTCCCCACAATCTCAACTTTTTCTAAAAATGATGAGTATTCAAGATTAATTTTTCACCTGATGCACTAAATTAATCATTAATAAGATCACATAATCCAAAAAATCATAACAATATATTCATCTCATATTTAGAAATTAACAAAAAACTAAAATTCTTGCCCCAAAGTAAAATAATTACCAAAATTTATAATCTTTAATGGGAGTTAACAATTAATTAATCTCCAAAATTAAAAAATAAAACCAATGTTTAAACATGGATCATTCCATAAATAAATAACTTTATATCCCAAATAACCTTATTAACCTTAACATGAAATAAGGTTTTAACCTCAGAGTTTATCTCATACCCTTAAGCTAGCATCTCATAAATATAATAGTACTCATCCAAAATAATCTGTTACATTAAAACTAAAATTATATATAAGTCAACCAAATAAAATTTCTCTTGAAATATCTTTAGTCACCTCAAAATCGATAAAATTCAAAAATATTTGATTTTATAAAATTTTTACAAAAATATAATTAATATTTATCCATCAAAACGTTTAATTAAAAATTAATTTCATACTAACCTTGTCATCACATAGGTGAGTTATAGTCACTTCACCCATATTATCTCACAGTTGTTGGTTCAAGTCTTTTGAACTATTTATTAACAATTTTTCTCAAAATCAGTTTTTCAAGTAATTACAACTTTAATTTTCATATATGTTTCGGTTTAGTAGTGTCGATCATTTAATATTTATCCTGGTTATGTCAAATATATAATGTTATACAAGATATTAATATAATATATATTCATTATATATTTATTTATATTCATTAATAAAATTTATAGATAGAAAAATGAATTACATCGTTCATGGAGACAGTAGTTCGTATGTACGCATGAACGATGTTTTCACATTTTGAAGAATGGAACGAAAGAATGATGAATAAGAATTAATCTTTAAAAAATAATTATTACATCATATATATCATATATATATATATAGTCATCAAATCTATCTTTATTACCATCCACCTGAGGGGTAAATGAAAAATAGATCACATTGATACGTAGAGGTGGTAGTGCACACGTACGCATGGGCGACATTATCATTCTCCAAAAAATGTAGGGTAAGAAGTTTTATATGATATTACAGTTAAATAAAAATATTTATGTAATTAAAATCATATATACTCATTATTTAAATAATTATAACCATATATGTAATTTGGTGATGAAAATGGAATTACACCACTACATGGAGACAGTATGTCGTACATATGCACGAGCGACACTTTATCTTTTTGTAGGATGAAAAATATATGTAATATGGTTATCCAATAATAATAAAAACATTTAATTATATTTTATATACTTTATTTATTATATTAAGATTGTTACAACACTTTAAGAGGGAGTACAAATGAAATAAACATGAAAGAGATGGTAACGATGATTGTGTCATCCTCGACAGAATTCCTTTAGTTGTTTTCTTAAGGGACCTAGTGTAGGAATTTTGGGGATATAATCACCTCAAAAGATTGCATAATTATTTTTGGAAGAGTAATTTAGATGGTTTTTTTATCTAGATGTCTCAAAGTGATGTGAAGGATTGAGAGAAGGGGTGTCCTTTTATTAGTAAGGGGAGGGGAATCCTCGGAATTTCTTAAATAATTAAATTAATATAAATTATTTTCATGTAAAAATGGATCTAAATTGATATAATTATAACATATTATTAATATTTTATTAAATTATACCATATAATAAAAAATTTATCTGTTTTAATTATGTTTTTGTCCTTATCTTATTGTTTTAACACCTCATTAACCATTTGGACAACTACTAAAATATTGATGTTTTAAACCCTTTAAAGGTTAAAAATGTTACTATAAAATAAAAATCCCATAAATGGAACATGTATTAATTTTAAAACCAAATACCATCAATTTGGATTAATATATATTTTTTAAGAATTTTAATCCATTAAAAAAATTTATTTATTATAAAAAAACATTAATGTCATTTTAACACTTTAATATAACTGGACTTTAAAGACATCAAGAAAATTTAGTAATTAGAATATAATACTTTAAAAACCCAAAAAATTATATATATATATATATATAATAATTAGGGCATATTAACTCATTAGAATAATATAACTTTAAATATTTTTAATATCCTTCATATTATTTTTCATTAATTGAATAATTATGGAATCATCATTGTGTAAGAATTTAAGGTAATTATTTATTTAGTAAAATAAATAACAAGACGAAGATAAATAGTTTTTATTTTAAAATAATATTTATAAATTTGTATATCCTTTGGCTTTAGACATGTTAAAAGTATTACAGTTATGAAAAAAAAGAGTGTGTCATTTTTTACTTTTCTTTACATAAAATATTAAAATGGTATTAATAACATAAAAATGGTAATATAGGTCATATACTTGACCATTGGATGATTATGTATGTTATATACCCATACAATAAAATATATTCAATTTTTGGTGTCGTTTTTTAGTCCATCTCATTTTATTTTTTCACTTTAATTACCCAATATTCCATTTACCGTGGTAACAAAAGTACTAATGTTACTATTCATGTTGACCACAAATAGTAAGGTCTTATTTAATAAATTTGAACCTAATAATTCAAAATATTTAATATATTCTATAAATTTAAATATATATAAGTCTATGAAATTAAAATTAAAATAAATGTGAAAAATGCGAAGAAAAACCGTTTTTTTTAAATGTCTTTTTATGGATAAAATGGTTTTTATAAAAAAATTCAACCATGAGATTTATTCCAATGAAATTAATCGAATAATTAATAATATAATGAAAAAAATTGTTTTAAATAATTTTTTAAAAAATTTATCTTTGCGAATAGTTTAAATAAAAATATAGTTTTTAATAAAATCATTAATTTTCACTATAGACTAGGAATATCAATCTTCTCTGAAAAATAAAAAAAAATCAACCAAAGATAATTATTATATGATTATTTAAACAATGATATTATTTTTATAAAATATAATTGATTTAATTTTTAGAAATTCATTATAATAGTTTCTCACAAAAATAAATAACTAAACATTTTTTATGAAAATAGTTTTTTAAAGCAAAAAAAGGCCATACAAAAAATTGAGTCATTATTTACTATGAATTAATCTATAGATTTTTATTGAGAATGTATTTTATATATATTATATAATTTGGTTAACACTGTTCATAAATACCAATTCAACGACTATGAGATTGTTATATTTTAAAACTATATTGTTGTTCGTTTACAGTTGATGTTGCGTGTTGTGAAAGCTATCAAACATGGCGTTATTTTAAAATAATGGGGTGTTACATAAACAATAGTTATTATCTCTCAAAAAAATATATACCATGACTAAGGAATATATATTCTATATGAAAATGAAAATATATTCAAATTTAAATAATTCATTCTCCATTAATTAATATTATTCTATTTTCATTTTTATTAATTACTAACAAAAAACCATGCCCTTTGGGAATAATTCAATAAATCCAATGGTTACTTAAGATTATAATAATTAAAAATTAAATTAAACCTCCAACACCTTGGGTTTATAAATTGAACATTCATTAACATTCCATAATTCCTATTACTCCAGGACTTGTCCTAAGATACCATAAACGATACATAAACCATGTGCAATCATCTGCATCAAGTAATGGGGAAAGTAATGCAAAATTATGAAACATCAAAATCAATAATATAAGGTACATTCATTAAAAATAAGTGAAACTAAAATTTAGAATAATTTTTTTTAAAAAATCGCATCTTCAATCTTTTCCATTATTTTCAAATTCAGCCCCAACACTAACATGAAAATCATCATCTGTCCCACCATCATAAGCACCAACTACTACCGTAATCTAGAACATGTATCTCCATATCATCATTCATCATAGGATCATATAAAATTTCATCAAAAGGATCCAAACCATATAAAAAACACAAGTAATAAATCAACCAATAAAATTAAATTGGTAATCTAGGACTTAAAACCAAGGCATCCATCCTTTATAAGAAAACGGGCACACTTGGCACTAAACAATTATCTTTATCAAATATTCAGTTTATTACCATATTGAATTAAATGATTTATTTATCATAAATTAAAACCATATTATGACACCCTTATATTTTTATGAGATATATTTTTTAAAATAATTTTTTTCATTGATGTATTTCATTACACACAACACCGTCTTAGCTTGCATTACACACAACATTGAGTTTCTATGAATCATTATTTTACTATTGTAATTATTAAAACAATACAATTATAACCTATACCTTATAATTGTGGCTATAAATAGGAATAACTGAATTATGAAGAATATTTTATATATTTATATATATTTATTTGACCAATTAGAAATAAATAAAGGTAAAATCCTTTTTTTTAAAAAGGACATGTTTTTATGAAGAACTATTTAAATGTGCACAATCGTTTCATATAAAAAAAATAATAAAATAACTATTTTTGGATTATATAAATGAAATATATTTATCATATGTCCAATATAATATTAAAAATCCAGTTTATGTGTTTTCTAGACATGATATAAGAACAAATACTATTTCATGTATAAGAGATGTATTTTTTCAAAAAGGTATTTTTTCCACCTTTTGATGGACCACTTTTTAAAAATCATTATTTTGACCCTCTTATAGATTTTATTTGATAGAATAAAACAATTTTTTTCAAGGGGATATCAAAATTTACTTTGGGTTATGTTTTGGTATTTTTCTATGAAGTTTCATGTTTTGATGAATTTTGAAAATAATGATTTTTATTAAGAACAATATTTTATTTTCATGATTTTGCAAGGAAAATATATGTTTTGGATTATTTTTAAATTTTAATTAGTTCATTATTATTTGAAATAAAAAAATTATGTTTTTTAAAGATATTTTACATGAACTTATTATAAAAAAATTTAATATATTAAAAGGGAATTTTTTAGAAAAAAATAGTTTCCATGGGACCATCATTATATTAAATTAAATTATAAAAATTAAGGGTTTTTAATTTTGAAAAATGGATGTCATATTTTGATTTATAAGTTATAAATTTAGTAAGTTGGTCCCTTTTATTTCGAATATGAGTAGTAACCACAGTAATTTTTATTACCATGATAAACGGTAAATTTTGTAATTTAGGTTAAATGTAAAATTATAATGACTATAAAATGAACCTAACAAATGCCAAAATATTTTTGGATGAATTAAATTTGAACCTGAACACTTATGTGTAAAAAAATAAATCATTTGAAGAACATGTGTACCTATAAATAAATTATATAATGTAACACTATGAGATTTTTATAAAATATATTTTTTAAAAACCAATTAATTTCATTTATGTTTTTTGTTATATGGAACACTGGCTTATCTTGCGTTACATGTGACACTGAATTTCTACCATACATCATTTTATTATTATTTAAATAAGATAATAACTTCATGGTTAAATTATAATTTGTGAATATTATTAAATAACTTAGGAAAATAAAGGTTTTATAAGTTGAATTTATTATTTAAGAAAATACATGAAAATAAAAATAAATATTGATTGAATATAAAGGCAATATTTTTATTTTTATGTTCCCATAGTCAATTTGACTTTATAAATTGAATTACTTATATTTTGTTATTTATATTAATAAAATATATATTTTATATATTCAATAAAAAAAATTTATTCATCCAATATATTTTATAAGTATAATATAAGAAAAAATATAATTCTATGAATAAAATTATATATTTTCAAAAATGTTAATTTTACCGCCTTTTAAAGGAGAACCCATTTTAAATCAAAATTAAAGAATTTATATTGTTTTTATATGAAAAAATAGACATATTATTTCAAATTGGGATATAAAAATTTACTTTGGATGATTTTTGGGTATTTTCTAATAAATTTCATGTTTTGAATAATATTAATAAAATACATCTTTTTTAATTAAATATTTTTTTCATCAAATTTATTTATAGTGTTAATTTGTATTTTTGATTGGTATTAGAGTATAATTAGATCAAATTTTAACATTTAATCTTATATAGCTCATTTGAATTAATTTTAAATTGAAATTGGATATAAAAATTGTTTCAATCTTTTGCATGTTTTTACTTTAATAACTTATTTTCTCACCCCATCAATGAGGTTAATTTTAAATTAATTAATAAAAAATATATATTTTTTATTTTTAAAAATATATTTCTTATTTGGAATCAGTGGGACCAAATTATTTAAATCGGTATCATTTATTTTTTTATATTACGAATAATAACTTTAGTAATTTTTTATTTACACGGTAAAAGGTAAATCGGGTATTTAAAGTTAAAAAATAATATTATAAATAATTAAAAGTTCACATATCATTTAACTTATTTTAATTGAATAAATTTTTTTCTAAAAATATTATACTTCGGCTAAAATTATACCCTTATAAGCCACTAGTATGAGAGTAACACAATTATTATATTTTATTTAAAGAAAAGGAAAAGATGTTATGCTCATATTTTAATGACTAAAAAAATTTCAAATAGAGTTTTACAAAAGATAAATTAAAATATAAATATTCATTTTAAATATAATCTTTTTTTATTATTAGGATATTTTATTTTTTAAAATTTTTGGAAATAAATAATTACCATAATATTTATACAATGATGATGCAGTTCTTGTACAAGAAGAAGAAAAATAAATAAACTGATTTTAATTAAAAATATTAGAACAGTTAAATGACTAAAAAACATGAATAAATATTTTTTATGTTTATATAAACTTCATGGTTGTCCCTGGATCTAATTAATGACTATTTTGAGACATATGGATAAGAATAATAAAATTATATTATTTTACATAAAAGGAAGTAATGTTGTCCATGATATAGGATTTTAAATAATATACTGTTGTAATATATGGGTTTAAATAAATTTTTTTAAAAATATTAATTTTAATTATAAAATATTTATATTTTTCATGTAAACATATCTATTGTTTTTGGGGAACAAATAATTCTCTTAATGGATTTAACAAAAATGATGCAATAATTATATAGTTAATAAATAAATTAAATTAATTATATTAAAATATTAAAATAAATATCATTTTAGTTAATTAATATAAGAAAAAAAATTTCTAGATGATCTTGACATCTTGGGGATTGAATAATTTTTTTTTTTTGAAATTAAATTTTATTATTGATACTTTTAAAAATACAACAAATGAATAGTGTCAAAATTTACATTATTGATGTTTTATCAAAATAATGTATTATAAAATTATTTAAAAATAATAAAACATTTTAAAAAATACCAAATAATTATGATAAGTTCTAAAATGTTCTATATTTCTCCTTTATATTCTAATTTAAAACAAACAGATAAAAATTAAACTCTTTTAATATTGATCAAGTTGTAACCTTAGTTAAAATTAAAATATGTTAACTAAGGGTTATTGAAAATGGTAATGTTTAAATTAATAATAAAACTTGTATAAAATATATTATTTGATGAGATTAAAAACATAAATCATATCATATTATAATAATTTAAATTTTTTGGAATTTTTAATGTGATTGTATTTATTATAAATTAATATTTTTGGAAATTCCAAAAGTGCCCCTCACCGTAATTATAAAAGTGGACCTCCTCTATAACATATTCACACCAAATTGAGCATTCAATATCATCCTTTCCCTAACCATTTCCCTTATAAACATACCTCACAAATTCCTATTGTTTATGGTTTTATCAAAATACCATCTCTAGAGTCTTTAAAAGGAGATCTAGTTGGAGCTCACCAAAGAAGAGGTAGTCTTCTTTACCGACTCTCTCAAGATTATTTATTTTTATAATTCCTATCCATTTTTTATTTCCATTATAAAGTAATAACTCCAGAGTCAACTATATTATTATATTTTTTATAATAATGGTACAACCATATTCCTCCTTTTATCCTTCCTATGAAAAATGAAATCACCACGTGTGCGTACGTATGTCCTATCGTCTCCATGTTGTGGTGTAATATATTTTCTATCCCCACATTGATTTGATGTGTATAATGATGGAAATAATGAATATTTATAATTATTATAACATTATATTGATTTAGGAAAAATTTATACACCATCTAATTTCATACCATTTTATAATTAAGGGAATGATATCGTCATTCGTACGTATGACCAACCTTCTCCACAACATGATGTGATTCATTATCCTTGATCACTATTAAAGAATTATTATATAAATGCATATAATGAATAACATGATATACATTATATTAATATAATTCAATAAAATTAATAACTATATTCTACATGCAAAAACTAAGAGTTATACGACAAAACATGCATAAGAAAATGAAGCATTTAACACCTTAAAGAATAGTAATAATGAAATATTATTGACAAAAAGGTGATAAAAAGATTATATATGATATAATAAATATTAATGTGGTTCTGGAATAAGTAAATAAAATTATTTTATCCATTATATTGTAGTTTTAGATATGTATGAAGGAAATCATACCAAAGGTAAGGGTTAATTTCCCAATCTCATTATTTTCTGAGATTGTTTATATATAAGTATTTTATAGGGAACATTTATCATCCATGTACATGCTTCATAAATAAATTACAATATATTTTTATGTTCTTATACAATTTTTTAAATTCATTTTTACCCATGTATGAATTTTTACTAAATAGTATGAACGAAATATTTTTGTCATATTCCTAGTGAGGTACTTTATGACCTTTTCAGCAACAGTATGCGGAGAATATTTGATTTTAACTTATACAGCATGAATAGATTTTTAATCATTCATGATTCCTTAATTCCTTAAAGCATCCTTTAAAATCTTACTTGTTTATTTTCAAATAAATTGTTTTCCGTTAAAATTGTGTGGAATTTTATGAAAAGAAAACGTTTTCAAATGAGAAATTTTATTTTCCTCAAGAATTATTTTCATGTGATATCTCAATATTATTTTTCATTTACTTCATTTGATGTAACTTATGATTTAATGGGTATGATTTTCAATAATTTATCCCTATTATTCCTATGATTGGTTTATTGGAATGATATTTATGAAACCCATTTCTTTCCATGGGTGATATTATGATTGAATGATGATTATGAAAACCATTTTATTTTATGGTTACTGATATGATGAAAGATTTATGTTCTTGTGTCACACAAACGTAAGCTTTTCATTATGTGATGTGTGGGGCCTATATATCCCTCCCATTCATTAGTTAAATATTTATATCTCATGAGATAGATAGTTTTGGAACAGGAAATGGTAATTGTTTTGTAATACTAGGTTGGAATGAGAAGTAAACCTAGTTCAGTAACAAAGGTCTAGAATAGGGAGAAAACTCAATTCAGTAAAGAAATTAGACCACTAAGATGGTCTTTGCAGTTAGCCTTGACTAATATGAAAATAATTTTTTAGGATTATTTATTTTCAAAAATTCCATGTTTTATGTCGAACTTATTCTGTTATGATTTATCTATTTTGAATTTTCATGACTCAAGATTTTGATCATTAATATGCAGGGTATAATTTAAAAATTTTATGTTCATATTATTTTACCCTTGTATTTTGTTGTTATTCACATATCCATAATTTACCCTTACTGGGAATATAAACTCACCCTTTATTATTTTTATTCTCCCCAAGTTATGAAGAAGGGTATTAAGTTATATGTGTCAAAATGGTTTTTAGTTATAATGGAATTAGTGGGAGATGATGTAGAAGTTTTATGAACAAGTGGTTTATGTATCCTAGTTTATAAATACACTAAACTATTATGGTACTTGGGCATGTTTTTTTATTATTCAAATATGTTGTAATATACTTGTACATTAAGATTGGGTCATTATATTTGGTATCAGAGTGAAGGTTTAGTCAAACTTCTGAAACTAGGAAGAAAAAAACTTTAGTGATATCCCTAGATATAATTCAAAGGAAATTTCTAGAGATGTTATTAAGGATAGATCTATGTATAGGTTATATTCCTTTAATATTATTAATTATCATGTATAACCTAGGATTATTCCTATGTTGTTATAGAATAAAAGTACTTTCCCTTGATTATGTGGTTTTATCTCTACGATTATTTCTGCTCACTATATTCTTTTTCTGAACCTAGTTGGAACATTAAGTAACCATGTTAATGATGAATTTAATGTTAAATGTAATTAATTTCCTCTTGAAAAAAGAAATTATATGGAAAATATAGTGATAAATATTATCGCTACACCTACGCAAGATATGAATCATTCTATACTTCCGAAGAAGGAAAAAAGGAAACAACTTTTTATTGAGTTTTACATGAGGCAACGCCCACCTTCTCTCAGTTGGTCTTCTGGTCCACTTGTTGCTGAAAAATGGATCAGTACCATTCAAAATATATTTTCCATCCTTCAATGTCTATAACAAGAAAAAATTAATTATATTTGTTTATTGTTCTGAAGGTGAAGTGGACCAGTGGAGGGATCTAATCAATAATACGAGGAAGAAAGATTAAATTAAATCCATAGAATGGAATGATTTCAAAAAATTATTCTTCAATAAGTAGTTTACTCATATTATTTGTTATAATATGGAAAATTATTTCCATGATCATAATAAAAAAATGATGAATCTATTGGTATATACAAAGAAAACATTACAAGACTTTTGAGGTACGCTTCTGGAATTTTCATCCAACCTGAAAGTAAAATTGATTGATTTTTCAGTAAATTAAAACTAAGTCTTCAATGGGAATTATCCATAAGATACTTTAATATCTATTAATAGATTTTGTGTTTTTCTTTCAAGGTAGAAATGGAAGTTAGAGTTACATATCAATCTCATGGTTTTTATATGAAATGGAAGATGGAGTTTAAATGAAAATTTAAAAACCATAGTGAAATTAGTATGACCATTTCTTTATGCTCAATATTTTAAAAGTTGCATGGTTGAGTCTATATTAAGTTTACTAGTAAACGATTCAAGTGTGTTAAAGATGGTCATAGAGAAATTTATTTCCTATGTGATGGGATTAAGATAGGTAATGATTCAAATAGAGAAAAGTATACACATAACACACCTCCCAAACTTCAGTGTTACAAGTGTAAGGAAAATGGTCATTATGGTAATAAATTCCCTAATCCAGTGGTTATTTATGATGATCGATGTCTGCAAACTCTTAAGTACAAAGACATATGAAAATAATATGTGATCACTAAGGGCGATGTAGAGTATGACAATGAAGTTATTAATTGATTGAGTGTTTATATAATGTGATTATAAAATAATTTTATTGAATAACTTTTATGGTATTATAGAATATTGAAATATCTAATTATTGGTCCATTGTGTTTTTTATAAGTATTTTATAGCATATTCTAAATAGTACTGGTAATCATGAAAATGGATTGAGATATTCTTGTAAAAAACATGATTAAGGATGAGACTTAATATGAACATAATGTCGGAATAATTAAATAAATATATTTTTGATAGTATTATTGACTCTCAGGCTACAAGATAAAATGTGTTTTAGGATTTCATGGATTAAGTTTATAAAAGTATGCATGTTTTCACTATGCTTCAATGGTAATTTCAGTTATTGACATGTTTCAAGATAATACATGATAATATTTTTCACATGTTTGGTGTGTGATAATTAAGAGCTACATCAAGTTGTTTGGAGGATTAATAAAAAGTTGAATTTGGAAATTTAGTGACCTTCTTTCAAAAGTTTTGTATTTTAATCATTTAGAATGATCATAAAGGTAACCATTTGTAAAATTATTTGAAGTTTTATAGATTAAAGTATTATCTTTCTAAATTTGGATTTATTATTATTAGATAACCTCTGCTTAACTTTTTTTGTGATGTTAACCTATCATTCCCTAGATCTCATGATCTTATAGTGCTTAAGGAATGAAAAATTCATCTTTTTTCCAGGGAAATTAATCATGGTACAACAAAAGAATGAGATCATCCTTAATAGAGTAAGTATTTCATCTCATTATATTTTCGTCAAATATAGGGAAAGGATCTTGAAACCAAAAATTATATCCTACTTCATTATTTTATGATGAATCAAATGGTCCCTTAGATCATCACATATTTATGAATTTGTTAATATTAACATTATCATTACCATGTACTCTATCACTCCCTATCATAACATGATCAATTGATTGCTATTCCATGTTGATGTTTTCACTTTCCACCTATGTTTTCATATGAAGAAACCTAGTTTTGAGTTACATTGGATAAATGTTATGTTTCTAACTTTCATTTTTAAAATGATGTTTCAGTATTTTTTTACAATGTGGTCTTTTATTAATAAAACTTTTATGTATTAATCCTTTTATAACCTAGATTAATTTAGAGGGAAAATTAAATTTTAAGGGGGGTAAAATATAATAACCTGATATTTTTATTAAATATATTTTTTATAACCATATAATTTCTTTATTTTCTTATGTTTTATGAAACACCGACTTAGCTTTCGTTGAATGCAACACTTAGATTCAATGAAACATCATTTTTTTATTATTAAAATAAGTTAGTAACCTAATTATTAAATTAGTGTCTATGAATAGTATTAAATAAATTATGAACATGTAGGGTTTATAAAATTACTTTATTATTTACAAATTACATAGAAAAAAATACATATCTATTGAATATAAAGTAAATATTTTTATTTTTATGCTCCCAAAGTTTTTTTTGTCTTTATAAATTAAATTAATTTCAATTAATGAATTATATTATTGAAATATATGTGTTATATATTCAGTTAAATATTTTTTATATTCGTCCAATATATTTTATATGCATATGATAATAATAAATCTAATTCTACAAATAAAAAGATAAATTTTTCAAAAGGGTAATTATATCACCTTTTAATGTGGAACCCATTTTAAATAAAAATTTTAACACTTTTATAGTTTTTATATAACAAAATAAACTTATTATTTAGGATATAAAAATCTATTTTGGTTGTATTTTTTGTATTTTTATAATAAATTTCATGTTTTGATGAATAATAATAAAAATTTTCATTTTAATTCAAAACTTTTATATCATAAAATTTATTTATACTGTTAAATTATATTTTTTATTAGTTTTAATGTATAATTAGATCAAATATTTATCAATTAATCTAATATAGGTCATTAGAATTAATTTTACATTGAAATTAGAAAAAAAATATTTCATTCATTTTCATGTTTTAACATTAACAACCCATTTTCTCACCCAATTAACTGGAATAATTTTAAATTAATTACTTAAAAAAGGGTGTTTAAAATTTTAAACAATGTATACCATATTTTGAATCATTGGATAAAAAATTTGTAAATATTTTTACATTAATTTTTTCTGTAAGAATAGTAACATTAATACTTTTTATTAACATGGTAAAATGTAAATCATGTAATTCGGGGTAAAAATAATATTATAAATATTTGAAATTTAACATAAAACTTTTCCAATATTCATTGGATGAGTTTTTTTCCCAAATATTTCTTGTGGTGAAATTATACCCTTTTTAAGCAACTTGGATGGGAGTAAGACTTTTATTAGATTTTATTTAAAGAAAAGTTAAAGATTCAAAATTCATAATTTAATAAATAAACCATTTCAAATATTGAGTTATACATAATATTAATTCGACTGTAAGTAGTCATTTGAAATATAATTTTTTTTATTTGTCATGGTATTTTATTTTTAATTATTAGGGAAAAAATAATACCTTAATCGATTATACAGTGCTGATACATTTCATATACATGTGGAATAAAAATATATATAATGATTTTAATTAAAATTATAAGAACTATTAAATCTCACAAAAACATAGATAATTTCTTTTTGTTTATATATCAGCCATGGTTTTCCAAGGGTCTAATTAAAGACCATTTGGTTTTTTTATTTTAAATAAAAATAAGAATCTTATAATATTTTATTTTAAAGGTAGTAAACTTGTTCACACTATAATTTTTTAATTAATATACTCTTTTAATATATAATTTTCCATAGTTTTTTTAGAAAATAAATTTTAATTATAAATATAATATATTTATATTATTCATGTAAATTTATTTATTATTTTTAGGGAATAAATAATTTCCTTAATATTATTAACAACAATGATGGAGTAATTATCTAGTTAGTAAATAAATCAAATTAATAAAATTAAAAATATTACTACAAATTTCAATAGTATTAATTAATGTAAAAAATGAATTTTATATATTTACTTGACCCCTTGAGTATATAATAAAATATTTTATTCTAAGTTAACTTGTTATATTTATTTTTTTTAAAAACCATGAAATGAATGGTTTCAAAAATAAATCTATTGAAATTTTATGAAGAATAATCTTTTATTAAATTATTTAAAAATAAAAAAAATTATTAACATCAAAAAATAATTATTGTAATGTCTAAAATATTATAAATTTTAAATTTTTGATTAATTGAAATCAACTAAATAAGCATTACACTCTTTCAATATTTAAAAAGTTGTTACCTTAGTTAGAATTAAAAAAATGTTAACTAGGGGTTATTCAAAATGATAAGGTTTAAATTTAAATAGAAACCTGTATAAAATAAATTGGTTTATGTGATTACAACCTTATCTCATATCATATTCTAATACTTTACATTTTAGTGGTATTTGTAATGAGATTTAATTTATTATAAATTAATATTTTTAGAAAACCCATAAGTATCTCTCACCTTAATTATTAAAGGGAACCTCCTCCCTCACATCATCACAAAAAATTTAGCCTTCAAGATCGAACATACCCGAAAAATTTACCATATAAAATTCCCTCAACACATTCTATAGGTTTTGGTTTTATCAAAACCCCATATATAGAGTCCTTGAGAGGAGATCTAGAGGGAGATCGGCAAAGAAGAGGTAATCTCCTTTACCGACTATCTCAAGAGTATTTCTTATTCTATTTACTATTCATATCTTATTTCCATTATAATTTAACAACTATAGTATCAATTATATTCTGATATTTCTTTATGATTATTTAGTAACAATATTCCTTCATTTATTCATACTATAAAAAATGAAAATTTCACATGTTTGTACGTATGATCTACTATCTCCAGGTTGTGGTGTGATCTTTTTATCATCACCACATTACATGGAAGAGTATAATTATGTAAATAAGAAATATCTATAATTATTATAAAAAGATATTTATACTCTAGAAATATATAAACCATCTACTTTCATACGATTTCACAAGAAAGGGAATTATATCGTCACTTATATGTACGTACGACATACTGTCTCCACGATGTGATGTTATTCATTCACCATGATCACCATTAAAGAATTATTATATAAATGTATAAAATGAATAATATGATATCTATAATCTTAATATAATTACATAAATTACATAAATATATTCTATATTCAAAAACTGGGACTTATATGACAAAACATGCATAAGAAAAGGTAGTTATCACCAGAAAGAAGAGTAATAATTAAATATTATTAACAAACGGGTGATAATATTATCATATATGACATCATAAATATTAATATGGTTCCGAAAGAAGTTAATAAAAAATTTAATCTATTATATTGGACTTGTAGGTATGTACGAAGGAAATAATACCAAATTTTATGGTTAATTTCTCGATCTCATTAATTTTTTAGATTATTTATATATAATTATTTACTGGGGAACATTTATCATCCATGTCCCTATTTCATAAAAAAATCAATGATATCTTTATATACTTCTATAATTTTTTAAATTAATTTTTACACATGTATGCATTTTTACTAAATGGTATGAATGAAATATTTTTTTTGTATTCCTAACAAGGTAATTTATGAATTTTCATGAAAAAGTGCGAGAGAATGTTTCATTTTAACTTATATAGTTTTAAAATATTTTTATGATTTCATGACACCTTAATTATGTGAAGATTCCTTCATAATAATAAATGTTTATTTTCAGAGAAAATTTTTTATTTTAAAATTGTGCATCATTTTAAGAAAAGAAAACGTTTTCAAAGTAGAAAGGTTATTTTCCTCAAGAATTATTTTCAATTGATATATAAATATTACCTTCCATTGACTGACTTTGATGTTAATTATGATTTAATTGGTATATTTTTCAATTATTTTATCCTTATTATTCCTGTTTTTGGTTAATGATGGAATTATATTTATGAAACCCATTACATTCCATGGGTTATGTTATGATTGAATGATGATTATGAAACCCATTTCTTTTCATGGGTTCTGATATGATGAATAATTTATGTTTTTGTGTAACACATATGTGTGGCTTTAATTATGAGATTGTTGGGATGTATATATCCCTCCAATTCATTGGGTAATTATTTATATCTCATGATATAGAGAGGGTTTTCATTGGAAAGGTTCTCAGTTCAGTAATATAAGGCTAGAAAATGGAAGTAAACCTGGTTCAGTAACACATGGCTGGAACGAGGAGTGAACTCGGTTCAATAAAAGACTTTTTCCACTATGATGATCATATCATTGAGCCTTGACTAATACGAAAAAATTATATGCTTATGTTTTTACGCCAATTCTATATTTTATGTCAAATTTACTATTTTATGATTTATGCCTTCTGAATTTTCATGAATCGGGATTATAATCATTGATATGAACAGTATATTTAAAAAAAATTGCTCGTAATATTTTTACCCTTATGTTTATGTTATGATTCTTTTCTCTTTTTTTACCCGTACTAAGCATTTGAGCTCACCCTTTCTTCTGATTATTTTCCCCAGGTTATTAAAAAGGGTATTAAGTAAGATGTGACAATATTGGTTATAGTTATGACGGAATAAGTCAAATATGATATAGATGCTTTATGAACTAGTTATTTTTGTTTCCCAGTTTCCAAAGACACTATAGTCTTTGGGAGTGTTTTTTAGTATTCCACAAATATGATGTAATAACCATATACGTTAATCTTAGGTCGTTATTATGTGTCTACAAGGGAAAAAATGAATGTTATAAATGAATATAAATTTATTTTTTAAACTACATAAAAATATTTTCATTATATAAATTTATTTTTGACGTTTTATTACACTTGTATGAAATTATGATATATTAAATATTTCCTTTAATACAAATTTAATGATGTCACATCCAGGTTCTAAATAATAAATCATTTTTAATTTAGTGACATACAATAGATATATTAGACTATAAATATTATTCTAAAATCTAAAATATATATCTTAATCATAGTAGTTTATTTATAATTTTTTTGATCAAATAATTATATTAAATAAGTACACAACACTAATGTAGTAATTATTTTATTATTGGAAATATCAAAAAAATTATTAAAATACATATAATTTGATATAATTATTGTAGAATAATATTTATAGATGACCTTAACCTTTTAGAGAAATAATAAAGTATTTTTTTTCTAAGTTAACTTGTTATCTTTATATTTTTTAAAATTCAGGGATATAAATAGTGTCAAAGTTGACACTATTGATATTTAAAAAAATTAATGTTCATTAAATTATTTAAAAATAATAAAACATCTATAAAAATGGGAAAATTATTATAATATGGTCTAAATTGTTCATTTATGGTCTAATCGTCATCACATGCATAAAAATTACAACTTGTTCATATTAAAGGAGTTTTTACCTTATTTTAAATTAAAATTGGTTAATTAAGGGTTAATAAAGATGAAAATCTTTAAAACAACACAAAAACATGTAAAAATGTATTGGATGATGATATTACATCATTTTTCCTCTTATCATTAAATAAATATCCTTTTGGAGGATTTTTTATTTATAGAGAATTTTTTATAATTTAATATTTTTGGAAATTACAAAAGTGCACCTCACATTAATTATAGAAGGGAACCAACTCCCTCAATTATTCACATCAATTTTTTCTTTAAATTTCACCCATACCCTACCCAGTTCCCTAAAAAATATCCCTAGTAACATTATATAGTTCATGGTCTTCTCAAAAGACCAACTCTAGTGCCCCTAAGTGGAGATCTTGAGGGATCTCACTGAAGAAGAGGTAATCCCCTTTACCGACATTTTTAATATTATTTCTTCCTCAAATTTTACATTCTATATTCTTTACAATATGGAGAAATAAATATAGTATCATGTATATTATAATATGTTATTTTCATTATGTAATAACCATATTCGAGCTTTTATTCGTTCCATGAAAAAAGAAAGTAACAAGCATTCGTACATACGACTTATCATCCTCACACCGTAATGTAATATACTTTTCATCCCCACTTTATTTGGATTTGTATAATGATACAAATAATATAAATATATAATTATTATAACATGGTATTTATTATTGAAAAATATATATATCAACCACTTTATTACCTTTTTACTATTAAGGTAATGATATCATCACTCGTGTGAATGTACATCCTACCATCTCCACGATGCGATGCATTTCATATTACATATTCACTATTAAATAATGATTGTATAAATGTATATAATTAATAATATATATATATATATATATTATCTTAATATAATTCAATAAATTATGGAACAATATCATATTAATAAGAATTGGTTCTTATAAGATAAAACAAGAAAAAAATGAATCTGTTAACACCTAAAAGAAGAGTAACAATGAAATATTATTAACAAATGGGTGATAATATGATAATATATGATATAATAAATATGAATATGGTTCTTGAATAATTTAATAACATTATTTAATTCATTATACATGATTTTTCTATATGTTTGAAATAAATCAATCTTAAGGTAAGGGTTAATTTTACAATCTCATTATATCTGAGATTGTTTATATGTAACTTTTTGTTGGGGAAGAATTATCATCCATGTCCATGTTTCTTAAAATTAATTACCAGAATATTTTTATCATTACTATATAATTTTTTAAATTAATGTTTAACTATGTATTAATTTTTACTAAATGGTATGAAAGGAATATTTTTGTCATATTTCTAATGAAGTTCTTTATGAAATTTTTGAAACAAATTATGAGGATATTGTTTTATTTTAACTTATATGTAATGAAATGAGTTTTATAATTTCATGAAACCTTGATTCCATTATTCTTACTATTAAATCATACAAGTTTATTTTCAAAAAAAATATTTTCTTTTAAAATTGTGTGTCATTTTGAGAAAAGAAAACATTTTCAAAATAAAAAGTATATTTTCCTCAAAAATTATTTTCAAGTGTCAGGTCAGAATTATTTTCCACTTAAAATAACATTAATTGATGTTACTAATACATTAATGGGAATATTTTTTTAATTATATTAACCCTATTATTCCAATGGTTTGATTATCTTTATGATGGAATGATATTTATGAAATTAATTTCTTTTCTATTGATCATGTTATTTTTCAATGATGTTTATAAAACAAATTTCATTCCACCAGTTCTAATATGATCGATGGTTTATATTCCTTTGGCACCCAAATGTGTGGTTTTTATTATTTGAATGGTGAGAATTATATATCCCTCTAAATCATTGGGTAAAAATTTATATTACATGATATAGATAAAAATAGAATTGTAAATGATCTATATTTAGTAATGCAGGACTGGAATGCGGTTAAACTATATTTAGTAATTCATGGATAGAAAGGGGAGTGAACTCTATTCATAAATGTAGATTTTCCACTATGATGTTCTGGGAAGTGAGTCTTGACTAATATGAAAATGATTTTCTATTCGTCTGTGTATGCCACAATTTCATGTCTTATGTTATGATCTTATGGAATATGTTCTTTGATTCTTTATGAACTTATATAATTTATCCCATGATATGATATCATGATTATTTTATATAAAGTATATAATTTTAAAATTTTTGTTATATTATTTCTTATGATTATGATAAGATTGATATCTCCCCTTATTTACCCTTACCGGGTGTTTGAGCTCAACCTTTTATTATGTTTTTTTACCATGTTATAAAGAAATATTTTATGTAGGAGTAATAAATGGGAAGAAATTTGTGGGTGATGTTGTAAATATTTAACCAAATTGAAATAAAGTGTTCCTAGTTTCCAGAGGCACTAAATTATTACGGTCCTCGTTCATGTGTTCATGTAATGAAATGAATATTCATCTAAAAAGAGATAATATTCGTGTACAACAATCCTGGGTTGTTATACATAGGTAACCTATGTCATTAGAAATCAACATATATAATATATTTATATATGATTTCAAGAATAACTTCCCATTTCATAAAACTATAAGGAGGAATGATTTCAATTTAAAATTTCTCAAGCACTACATTTTATTCCCATAAAATTAAAAGGAAGAATAGTTTTAGTTAGACATGTATCTTTACTATTTATCCAAAAAAATTACCATATTTATTTTATTTTTACAATTTAAAAAATTAACAATATTCTAAATCAATTCATAATAATAGATATCACACTATCAAGAAAAACAAGAGGCAAACTGTTTTCAGTGTGGAAACACATGTGATTTCTACAACCAAAAACAAACTTCATTTTTTAATCTGATTTTATCTTAATTAATCTTAATTACACCATTAACCAAATAGATAAATAAATATAACCTTACTATTTTACATAGAAACAAATAGAATCAATGGAAAAAATACCTCAAGGCTTTCCATGTTCCTCAAATAAGAACAAATCAAAAACATTGATCTATGATCACCTCTCCCACAAGAAATTGATGCTCCCTAACGCACCATACCACAAGTTCACCAAAAAACATCAAAATAACTACATGATAATCAATGAGATCGACTTCCATATCATTATGAGATAAAATAAGATTTAACACAACGAAACATATAAGTAACCATAAGAAAAATAGGGTAAACTCACATAATACTGAGGATCAAATATGGGATTTTAGGGATCAATCACTTTTTGATAGGATTCAAAACTCCCTAAAGGATCACATATTCCCACCTAGGATTTGGGAGAAATTGATGAGTTTTTAGAGAAATAAAAGTTGAGCAATAATTTTTAGGAATTCTTCCAGATGAAAATTCTTTGAGTGAATTGGTAATTCATGTCATGAATTTCTTGAGTTTCATACTCACTGAAAAAGAATCACCAAGATCCAATAACCCTAGATTCATTCAAATTATGAAATTTATATTAATTTCATGTGTTTTTTTAGATTGATTCACTAAATCAATCCCCAAATATATTAAAATTTTGAATCTATTATACACATCATGTATCACACCCTTCAAACAACCTTACATAGGATGTAAGCAGCACTCTTAGTTCATGAACCACTCTCTCATGTCAATAAAAAATAATTCACACTGTAAATTCTTCCTTTTAGATTTCATCTCCCAAACTCTATCAAATTAACTTTATGCTCACTCCAAACACCTTAGACCTCTAAAACATGAAATGAAATATACATTAAGGATCCAAGCCCTTACATCAAATGCCTCTCAAATAATTCATATCCTAGAGAATTTAAAACCAAACCTAGACATAATGAAATGATAAATTGGTTATCTGAATAGCCACCCCACACAATACCTCTCATGAATATCATTATCACATGACTATAACCACCTCACTTAGAGGATGATGGAAATATATATATATATAACACTAATAACTAGTACATAAAAACTCTCCCATGGAAGATACCTCTCCAATAAGATAAAGGCCAAAAAAATAATAGAATAAGAGAAAACCATCTCATTATCTATATAATGGTAAACACTAACAATAATATATATAAAATAAAAACTAAGAATCAAAAAAATTGGGATATTGAGTGCAACTTTAAAAATCATATTCTCTATTTCTCTCCTCCATTCAATCATGCCACCAAATCACATGAATCGAAGGAATATCATGTATATAATATAATTTTCAAAATGGCCTTGGATATCCATAGGTAACTCCTCAAATTTTGAATCATCATCAACATTAATGGAATCCCAATAAATGACATGAGAGTCCAGAAAAAGATTTTGATATAGCTGTGATATATGAAGGTCATCATTAATCTATAACCTCTCTAGGGAAATTACTATCTGATATGATATTGATCCAACATGACTAAACACCTCAAAAGGCCTAGCAAACTGGGAAGATATATTAATTCCATGACTAAAGCTTTTCTTCCCATGATAAGTAATCACCTTTAATAAGACATGATTTCCAATGTCAAAATATAGAGGTCTTATCCTACTATCATCATAGGAATTATGATGATCTTACACTACCTTCATCCTCTTATGAATCACTTAAACCAACTCTACCATTCATTATACTAGTTCAGGCCCAAAAATTTATGATTATCTAAACCCATTCAAACATATTGTAGAATGAAAATATCATACATAGAAATCATCAAAGGGTGTCATAGCAATAGTGGAGTGAACAATATTTCTGTAATAAAACTAAACCAATGGTATGTTCCTCACCCATGAACCTCCAAAATCCAAAACCCAAGAGTGCAACATGCCATCAAGTGTCTGAATGTAATTTTATGCTTGAATGTCTTACTATTGATGTAAAATAGTTATAAGGAACAATTGGGATACAAAATCATGTTGGAGAACTCCCTATATCCAAGAGGTGAAATAATGATTATGATCATAGATGATCATCCTTGTGACTCCAAGATTCTTCACTATATCCTCTTGATACTACCTCAAAAAAACCTCCATTAAGCTTGACTCTTTGATTTTTAAAAAGTAATATGATTTTATCAAATAGTTTATTATCACCCATATAGCATCCTAGACTCCCTGAAATCATGATAAACTAGTCATGACATCCTTCTAAATTTCTGCTCACATCCACTAAGGAACATCTAATGGATAGAGAAAACCACTAGGAACATGGTGTTCTACCTTTGCCACTTAGAAAACTAAAAATCTGAACACAATCTCAACAACTAAACACTTCAACAAAAGACACCAAAACTGACCTATCAAGGAATGGTACATATTTTTTACACTAGGTAATACTTCCAATGGTGATCTATGGGACTTAAAGAGAATCAAATCATGTATAATAAAAGGACAGAGAATCCTCAACTTAATCAAATACTGGTGTTTTTCACCCTTAAAACAACCATGTGGGGAATCACCACGGATAACTCAATCTCTTTATACCTCCACCTTATAATGCTCAATTGATACTTCGTTACCTACTACACCAAATACGAATACACTAACATCTAAAAATCATCCTCATCCCCCAAACATTCCCATATCAGGATGAAATGTAGAGAGTTCTTCGGTCACTCTCAAAGAGTCTCAAGACTCACACTCAATATAAATGTGTGACTTCCTTCATATCATATCAGCTACACCATTACACATTCATGGTATATAATAAGTATTGAATGCAAAATATTGTAATAATTCCATCCGCCATAATTATCTCAAGTTCATGTCGTAATTGGGGAAGACATGCCTTGGCCTCTTCTGATTGAGGAAAACCATGAGACATTCTCGGATGAGGTAGTGTCTCTATAACATCAAGGAGAATAAATATACAAAAAACCAAATATCATGTGTTTAATGGTCTTTATCATGGATATTTATATTTTCATACACATAAGAAATTACTTCCCTCTATTACATCAAGAAACTACCCAATCAAAGATGAAAAGAATCACAAAAAAATAAACCATAAATTTCTCTTTTTTAATATATATAACAAGAGCATTGACAAAATCCTTTTTTGGGTTATCAAATGAAATCGGGAACTGGTTTTTCCAAAATAACTTATTGTATTTTGTTCAAGGTTTTCAATGGATTCATAATTCGATAGAAGTCATGTATGGACCTATTATAATATTCTACATGATCGATGATACTCTACACCTCTACAACATTCTTAGGGGATGCTCAAAAAAATACCATGTTCTTCAAAGGATCAATGGATACACCATGGTGGGATACAACATTCCCTAAGAAACAAAATTCATGAGCCCATAAGCCACACTTAGTGTATAATCCCGCCCTTTCACATTGTCTTGAGTGGTAACTGAGATGTTACTTGCCCTTAAGGGACATCCCCAAGAATCCAAAGGCTAGAAATGAATATTGATGGGCTTCAATATATGTGGGTGACAATTTTCCCTTTTAACAAAAAACAACCATACAAATGAATCATAACCAAAAAATCACTACATGATGCATGATAAAAATGATGTAAAATTCAAATATTTAATTTATATAAATTCAAACCAAATAGTACAATAGTAGAAGACAAACTAACAACAAATTAATGAGTGGAAGACAAACTATTAAAACTCCAAAGACAACAACATGACTCCAAATCTCCTCTTTCTCTAGTATCAAACCCCACAAAATATCCCATGTATCACAAAGTATTGGTAAAGAGGTGTGATACTTTACCTTTCCCATATCATGAAAGATAATATTTTTAGAACCACCAAAGTTCCAAAGCATGGGTGATTACTAAAACATATAATATTTTCCATAATTACTTCATTACTCATCCCTTTAGGATAGAAAATGTTACACATTTATAGAAATCAATTTACATAAAACACATTAAAAATAGTTCCACAATTTATATCAAATCCAACCACTGCACATTATAATAATTTTCCATGTAAAGAACAAAAAAAAAATTATTTAAATCATTTAGCATTCTATTTTGGCATACCATTCCACGGTTCACAATACACACACACATGCATTCTTGTTTGATAATCCCATACTCATGAGCGGGCTATCATCCATTTTTTTGTGCCCCACTAACACATTCCCCCAATATATAGTCACATCCCTTGTACCCAACTAGTACACATCATTTATTCAGGGGCATATCGAACATGAACTCACACAAAAAACCATGTGTGCCAAAACCATTTCAAACAAACCATTTCAAAAAAATTCAAAAAAAAAATAATTCTTATTGAAAACCATTACATCAATCCATTTCAAAAATATATAAAAAAACATATTTTTGAATAAATATTTTAAAATCAAGAAGCCAAATTAATTTTCACCACCAATTAATATGATTATAAAATTTAACAAAAAAACATAAATCGACACTAAATATAATTTATAACAGGATTTTCAAAAAATATTCCCAATAAAAATCAATTAATTAAACCAATTTGAAACTATTCATTCATGTTCTAAATAAGTTAATCGATATTGAATTCACCTACCTCAATAGTTAGGGGAAAGAATGATAAACAACATGAAAAATGTCCATGAAACCAGGTTAAATCTCCACAAACCCGCCTTAGATATATTCTCCAATAATAAACCACTCCAAATATAATCATATTTGGAATCCACAAACGTAGATCTACCCACAATGGGTGAAGATATAAGAAACTGATAGAAAGGGAGAAGTATATCTAAGAAACTCATCAAGAATGATTAAGAATGATGCCATACCGCAATAATTGAGCTTCATCACACAACGTGATGGCTTCAGATCACTTCCAATTTGATGGGGAAGGAATCAAAAACCTTTGAGAGAGATAAATACTGAGTTAGGGATGATTTGGGAAAAAAGAGGGATTTAGGCATGAAAATGTGTTAGGTTTTCAATTTATGGCTCTAACGTTTTACCAGTGCATGGCTTTGACACACATTTAGAAAAATTATGCACTAACTATGCTCTTGTATCTTTATTAAGGGATACCTTGCATGGTTGGCTCAAATGGTTACCAAACCATGCCCCAACCGTAAAAAATCTCCCTATCTAGAGTTTCAAGATCATCCTATGGAGTCTACATGGTTTGGAAAATTTTGCACCTTAATCGTGTGCCTTCTCTCTATCCCTTGTCTCGTAGGGCATGGGTTCATGGAAGTGTTTCACTGTTTCAACTAACCATTCAACACCTGTGAACCCTTATAAAATCACCCAAAACACTCCAAAAGTTCTCAAAACTTCACCCAAATACTTTAAATACTTAGAAATAATAAATAAATGCTTAATTACTTCAAATAAAGGGTACTACATTCTTCTCACCATTATATTTTATCCCAATAATGTAAAAAATCTTCATTTGTATGAAAGAGTTAAAGACATTTCTCTTTAATTTCCTTCACATGTACCCAAATTTCTTCTTAAATATGACCATGTTTCCATAAAACCCACAATAGGATGATTTTTTTCCATGAAATCCTTTCTCTTACATATCAACAATATACATCAAGAGATGTGCCAATGAAGCATTCATCTCTAGTTCAACATGATCCCATTGAAACACATGGTCATGATCAGGTTGACACTTTTTCAATAAAGATACATGGAACACATTATGAACCACACTAAACCATGTTGGAAATACCAAATGATATGACACCTTTGCAACCTATTTCATTACCTCAAAAGGGAATATGTATCGAGGATATAAATTTCCCTACTGCCAGAATAATGATGTCCAATCCTTGGAGAGATCATCAAGAACACATGATCACTCACTACAGAGGAAAACAATCATATACTATTATACGTATATGATTTCTAACAAATATATACCGTCATCATCTATTTTTTGATCAACTAACCCTTATCTATTGTTTCATGGAAAAGGCTTATCCCAACTAGTGAAGTATCACTTTCTTCCACCCAACAATATCAATAATGATAAGAAATCCCATATAATTCTTCAAAATGTTCCATATGTGTCAAGGATTGATATGTTTTGTTGTAGAAGAACTCAACTTATTAATTTTTCTCTTCCCATGAGCCACCAAAATGGATTACAAAAGTCTGAAACATTTCTTCCAACATTTTTATCATACTTTTAGATTTTATGTCTTTCTAGGGATGATAATCCATACTCATGGTTATCTGAGTCCCAAGGGATTTCTATATGGATTTCAAAAAGAAGATGTGAACCTCGAAACTCTGTCTGATACGATTGAAACCAGTATTTCATACTACTTTTCCACTTCTCAGATATAAATTTTGTACATATCCTCCACCATAGGAGTTTCATTAATAGTGATAAAATGAGTTGACTTGGTAAGCTGATCCATTATCACCCATATGGCATCGTGTTTCCGAACCATTCCTGGGATACCTATAACAAAATCCATAGAAATATTCTACCATTTCCAAACTAAAATATGTAAATACTATAACATACCTAGTAGTGGAAAAATTTTTCCCTAAAATAACGAAAATTTAATTATTTGAAAAAAAATTCATCCACCTTCATATTTATGTATTCCCACAAAAACTATGCTTTCTACAACTTATAAATCTTCTGAAATCCATCATAGAAATCCAATCTCGAGTGGTGGTAATATTGAAGAAGATGTTCTTGAGAATACATAGGCACAACCATCCAATTTTTGAACTATAACACTAAACTCCCATCTAGCCTCCATCCCTAAATGGTCTCCCAACCATTGAGTTTTGACTACATAGCCACACATTCTACATCAGATATCTGTGCCTCTTTTACCATATTTATGAAATTGGGAACCATAAAAATAGGGAAATAACCACAAAATCACATCGATCTTTAAATTCCTCTTCAATCATAGCTAGAAGTGACATCAACTACCTCTCATATAAAGCTTATATTTCTAGTTGAGCATATGACATCCTTCTTAATGCATCGACCAATAAATTTCCATTACCCAATTTATACATCAAGTTAAAGTCGAGCATTTTTAGATTCTTAATTTTTCTTCTTTTTCTCAGATTAAATTCCCACTATCAGATAATATGTTTCAAAATCTTATGAAATGTAAATACATTAAATTTCTCACCATATAGGTGATGATTCCAAGTCTCCAAAGAATGTATGACTCCAAGTGACCCCAAATCATGTGTTGGGTACTTATTCTCATGCACTCACAACTATCTTGATCCGTATAAAACAACCAGGCATCATTTCATGAGAACACACCCCAAAACATACCCCTAATCCTCACAATACACCATATACACTTTTCCTGATTTAGTAGAAATCATGATTGTGTTGAATGTAAAAAAAACCTATACGCTTTATAATACTTCTAGAGTTCCTGGTACCATTGGAATGGAACATTATTCTTTTTCAAATATGTCTTAAGTGAATCTAATCATTAAAAATCAAAAACAATTCATTGGTAATAACTAGATATACCCAGAAATATTTGTATCTCAAAGACATTCTTTGGTGTTTTACAAGAGATAATCGCTTTTGTCTTCTCCAGATC
This sequence comes from Viscum album, assembly GCA_963277665.1. NCBI lineage: Eukaryota > Viridiplantae > Streptophyta > Magnoliopsida > Santalales > Viscaceae > Viscum > Viscum album. The sequence continues at coordinate 1,143,329,703 of OY728121.1, read as the reverse complement.
CATTGAAACACCTCTTTTAGAAATTTCGTGGACAAGAAATCAGAACACTTATATACAAAAAAATACATTTATTGTTTGGAATACAAAAAATGATCTCTTAAAATTCACAACACTGCCGCCATGTGTTTCCCATCTTAAAAAATTTTCCTTTAATAGACCAATATGTTGCCTAAAAACACCACCACAAAAGAATCCAGATATCACTAAAATATATTATTCATCAAGGCCATTTATACTTCTATTGCATTCATAAGACTGAAATAAATTTCCACATATTCATAATAGTCGTATCTACTTCGGAATATTGTCTTCATAATATCTTCCTTTCATACTTGCAATTGGTGATATCCTTATCGCTAGTCAATTTTGAAGAACCATTGAGCTCCCTTAAATTGATGGAATAGATCATCAATGCATGGAATTGAATACCTATTATTTATTTTATCTTGGTTAATATTATTATAACACACACTCATCCTTAGAGTTCCATATAACTTTTCCACAAAAAATACTGGTGCTTCCCACTGAGACATGCTCGGCCGAATAAAACCCTATATTTTTATCGCATCCTATACCCTATAAATTCCCTTAACTAAATTGGTTCCATTAGATAAGACAGAAGGTAAATAGGACTGGCCCCTCATAGAAGATCAATTATAAAATCCACTTCCCTTACAGGTGGAAACCCTGAGAAATTGCTATAAAAAACATATGGAAACTGATCCACCACCAGAGGAAAACTATTTTTCATGATTTCACCAATTGATTACAATGATAAAACATCCATCAAATATGAGATGTTTCCAACTACTTGTTCCTAGAATCCCATTTCACCTACCTTTACATTCTTGTCCCCTCAAATTAGATGCTTGACGCCATCCTAAGTTTTAAAACTGACACTTTAGGTATAATAGTCATTTTGAGCCTTGTACGTTGTCAACCAATACAAAACTAGGGTTGTATCAAAAATATCCATCTCAAGAATAGAGAAAACACATTTTAGATCAGCTCCATCAATGGTTATAGAACATTCTCTACACAAAAAGGCTTGACATTCACTTTGACCAAGATGAGTTTGAATTTTTATCACAGAATGCATCATCTCAACTATTAAACTAATAAAATCAATAATATGAGAAGAAAAGTAATGTGACACACCCATATAAAATAAAACTTTAATAAGGGTAGAATCCAAAATAATTTTTCCTCCCCCCATAGATGGTCTAGATGGATCATCATTAATAACTTGCTCGGATCCATAAAATTTCTTGGTCACAATACTTTTCTCATTGTTCCCCTATTATGAATTACCTACCTATAGGGTCATCGTATTAATGGATTCACCACGACTTCCCCTATTTTTCTGAAGATATTTATTCATCTTCCCTCAACCCATCGATACATTTGACACCTATGACACCTGATAAGTGTTCTAAGCACCTGACCATGGGGGACAATGAAAATATTGTTGAATACAACCCATCTGGTTATAGTTGGGGAATTCTTTATGATATTTTATACAATCTCTCTTTATGTGTTCAAGTGAACCACATTTGAAACATCCGTCTTTGCTATTGGTTTGTGGAGGAAGGTTTACTGATCTAGCCTTTTGATTTTGATTCATTCCCTTATCGTGGAAATGGGTGTTCCTCTTCAACATTCCCCCATCATTAGAGTTCCTACTATTTCTTTTGGGTTTCAACGTACTTCCCCCTCCCATATATCTTGAGATAACTTTTTCATCCACTATATCTATATTTAATATCTATGTATAGTCTGTAATATAGGGCACAACTCTCTTCGAGTGAATATCCTATCTTATCCCTGATTCAATTATGTATGCCTTAGATGACACGCTATACACAACCTCTGGTGAAAGCATAAAAAATTAATGAATTTAGCTAAAAACTCTCTGAAATAAATATTTTCCTTATTCATCTGTAAAAATTCTTCATTCCTTGAATCCTAAATTTGTAATGATATAATTTTTTATAACAATTCTTCGAAATCCTCTCAGGTAAGGACATGGAATAATTTATCCTGAACTATTAAATCCCACCATTTTCATGAAAGATCCTCAAGCATATATTTTTCCATATTTACATGAAAATCCACTAGTGTGCTGATGAAATTGAAGATATTATTCATACTATTCATCCACACTGCTACCTTTTTTGGTTCAGAACCACCTTAATTGATAATTGGATTTTACTTCTGGAAATGGAAATAATGATCAAATTTCCTTGGTTCATCCCTCAATTTCCACACTTCCATAGATTGAAATGCTTGGATGATACTCTGAACTAGCTATTGGTTCACCTATGGCATAAGTACAACCAAATCTCAACAGCTTCTTCCGGTTGGTTCCTACACTGCCTATCCGATGCCATTTTATATACTAACCAAAAATTCTATAATTATCACTTTCTACTACTAAATGATTAACATTTCAAATTCTACCACATCATACATTCACAAAAATTCTTTCCAAAATCACCCTTTACCATGTTCAACAATTTTTTTGAAAAAAAAATCAACTTGATTTTTAAATATAGATCTATTTTCAAAATACAACAACCATTCTCTTTTTCTAAATATTTCACTTGAAAATAATTTCAAATTTTTTCAAAAATAAATACATTGTACCAAATAATATATCATTAATCAAAATTAAATATAAAATACTAGTAGTTATTAATTCCTCTAATGAATTCCAAGCTTGTCTCATTGGCTAATCCCATGATAACGAGATTCAAAAATCCTATATGTGTCTTCAAAACACTTATGTACCCAACTCCCACGTAACATAAAGTTCGGTATAAAAAAGGATAGTTATGGATTTTTATTCAATAAATTTTAATTTCCTATAATCCTATGGCTCTCTATGATCACAACTAAAGTAATTAATATGAATGAGTTCAACTCTAAGACTGACAACCAATACCAAGTAAAGGACAACTTTTTCTGGAATGATATTTAGAAGGACCAAGCTAATCCCTCTTATATCAACTGATTTTGGATTGAACAAAATGAAGATCACTTGTCTCAAATAGATTTTTTTGGACCGAAAAAACTGAAACCACTTTTAACATTCCTCATATTTTCATTTTCTTGAGAATGAAGAAATACATTAATTAGAATTAAATAACATCTATAAGACAGCGATCGAATGAAATAAATTCAGAATTTATTCAATATACATGGGGTGATTTTCCATTTTTACATAAAACAACCCAACAAACAAACCATAACCAAATAATAATAATGTGATGCATGATTAAAATGAAAGACAACTCAAACACTGAATTTATATAAAAACCAACCAAAGAGTACCACAATATAAGATAAACTAACATCAAAGTAAATAGTGAAAGAAAAATTATTAAAACTAAAAAGATAATCACATGACTTTAAATATCCGTATTCTACTATCTCCAACTCCACTAAATAGTCCATGTATCACAAATTAGTGCTATATATGTGTGATACGTTACCTTGTCCTATATCTCTGCCGAAAATATATGCAAAAGCACCAAAATACCAAAGAAGGGGTGAGTACTAAAACTCATAATATATTCAACCAATGACTTCCCTACTCATTCCAATAGGATATAACATGTTATCGTATTTATATAAAACAATTTATATAAAACACTCTTAAATTTTTTTCACAATTTATATCAAATCCAATCATTTTACATGAAAACTATTTTCCAAGGAAAGCACATAAAAAATCTTTAAATCATTGAAGCATTCTTTTTTTGGCATACCATTCAACAGTTCACAACACACCCACTCATACATAATTTATTGACAGTTTTATACTCATGAGCAGTCTCTCATCCAATCACCTAATGTCCCACTGACACATTCCCCAGATCCAAGGTCACATCCCTCGTACCCCACTAGTACAAAACCCTTATTAAGGGGCATGTCTAACATGAACTAACAAAAAAAATTATCCTAAAACCATTTCAAACCTTTTAAATAAAACTTAATTTTTATTGAAAAAATTTCCAACAATCCGTTTCAAAAATCTATAAAATCCATATTTTAAAATAAAAATTTTAAAATCATGAAACCAAAGAACTTTGAAAAACCAAATACCATGATTCCACGATTTCAACAAAAACCATAAATCATCACAATATAGGATTTATGAAATGATTCTCACCAAAATTTCACAATCAAAATCAAGAAATTATACCATTTTCAAACTAATCCTTCATGTTCTAAATAGAGGAGTCCAGAATGAATCCATCTCCCTCAAGAGTTTTGGTGAAAATAATAAATGGTACGAAAAAAATCCATGAAACCAAGTTAAATCTCTACAAACACGCCTTAGATATCATACCTTATCCTAGAACATGCAAAATCAAATCATATTTGGAATACCAAACCTAATATATATGCACAGTAGGTGTAAATATATGAAACTTAGAGAACGAGATAAGTAGATCTAAGAAAATCATCAAGAACTATCAAGAAATAAGACTTACTGTAATAATTGAGCTTCAATGCACCATGGAATAGCTCTAGATTGCATCCAATTCTATAGGGAGAGGTTCTACCAACCTTTTAGAGAGTAAAATACCGAGTTAGGTCCATTTCGGGGTGAAATTGAGGGATTTAGAGGTTATAATGCATTAGATTCACAATTTTAGGATCTAACTTTTGACCCGCACATGGTTTAATCATATCGTTAGTAAAATTGTGTGTCAATCATGCTCTTTCCATAGCCTTAAGGGAGACCTCTGTCATTTGTCTCACATAGTTACTAATCCATGCTCTAATAACATAAAATGTCACTGTCTCGAGTGGAAGGGTTAGCCTGGGGAGTCCACATGGTTTAGAAATACGTCCTCCTTAACCGTGCACCTTCTCCCTGCCCATCTCTCATGGCTCATGGTTTCCTATAAGTGTTTCACATTTTCAACTAACCATACACCACTCATGCACCCTTATTATAGCCCCAAAACACACATACAGTTCTCCAAACTCACCAAAACTTCACCCATATTCTCTATATAACTAAAAATTATAATGAAATGGATACTTACTTTATATTGGGGATGCTACACTTAGAATGCTTCCCAAACAGCTATTATTGGTAAAGAACTCCCAAAACTGACGACATATGATTTGTACGATCCTCCTCAAATGTGGATTGTACAATTATTTTTTCGATGGATACTAGCATAAACTATTCCAAAAACACTCAAAAGACATCATTCATAAATCACATGAAAAAGACTATGTCATTCGTCACACCGAATGGAATCAAACCTAAACTATAATTCTCATCATGATAGTGAAAAGTGGAATTTTGATTATCTATATCCTTTAACAACATCTAATGATATCTTTATCATATATTGATCATTTAGAACCAACAATATCACTTCACCTAATAAAATTAATCATTAAAATATGGAAGAGGATAGTGATTCTTTTTTTTTCACTTGATTCAGGTGATGATAATCAATACACAAATGTAGTCTACCATCAGTCATCTTCAGACACAAAAATCATTGTACCCCATGGTGAAACACTTGGATGAAAAAAATAATGTATAAAATATCATTTATCAATATAAATAAATCTTATAACTCCAAAGGAATCATCGTATATAGAAACATTGAGATTATGTAATCTTCTTATTGTATCTCTATATAAAACTCAATATCCCATTAATGGGGATGACATCATAACCTCCCCATGAAAGACATTATGTTAATCTTCCCTGGCCTTGGGAGAACCCATAGGTTTAACCTATGATGAACTCAGCATCAACCAGTCCATCAAGGAAGACTAGAATTTAATATTCCTTTGACAAATTTTAGGGTCTGTTTTTCTAACAAACATGGTAGTCTAAAAGTTAGCATCAAATAATATGAACATTCTCCTAAATTAATCCATAATATACTAAATCAAATATGGCTAGTCCATTACAATGATGATGTTTTATGGTTTTATTCATAAACATAGGAAGTCTCCCCAAGAGCAATGCTACCTCATCACTTTCTCAGAGTACCTACATACATCACACAGATAAGGTCAACCTACAATTAGTGTAGTTAAAACCAAGGGAATTGGGATCCTCTCTACCATAATTCTCAAGGTATGAAACCGGGATGGTGATATAAAGATTGTATATATCCTGAATCAAATAATATATTTACCTATGTAAAAAACAATAAATGAGTACCTCAAATGATTTCTAGCTCACCAGGAGCTAGAAACTCCAAATAATGCAACTAGACACAAATTTCTTCGTGCCATATCTGGACCTAATGAATAAAACCCCAACATTCATTCCCAACTCTCTAAGGAAGAGGAGCATAAAAAGTTGTCATCTACCTTCCCCATCTCCCATATGCTTATCGAGATCTAGAAAAACATACAGATACTTACCGAATTGAACCTACTATAATGGAAGAACCTAAAGTATAACACTAGACACACACTACTTATTCAAAATGTTCAATAACATTAAACACTGATGACAATGAACTCCACAATAAAAAAATATTTGATCCCTTACCATGGTCTTGAGAGTTGCCGCCCCTAGAGAAACGACATGAACAAGGATGGGTCCTACCCCCAATTTTCTAAAAATGTTTATTTCTAGACAACTGGAAACCCCAAAAAATATCAACTATTTAGAGGATCCTAACATCTCCCCTCTTATAATGATCTAGTTCTAGCATGTATCCTCTCAATAACCTCTACTCTTTCCTGTAACACATGATATATTTTATTAGTCTATAAATTCCTTATTTTAATAATCACAAATCATGATTAATTTATTTGTAACAAATTTTATGTTTTATTAAAGGTAAATAATTTTTTTAGAAATTAAATGAAATTTAATTAAGTATAAAATAAACTTTAAAACACATACATTCAACTTCACAGTGCATACAATTGACTGCACAACACATAAAATTGACCGCATGATTTTTGCATCGAACACACGACCAACGGATCAGCCATGATGAATATATAGAAAGTAATTTATTTAAAATAAGATAAAAATATTGACCATATACCTAATAGATTGACTATAAGTATCTCATTATAAAATCATGGATCGACTTTATGTCTAGTGGGATAAATAGCATTAGCAACCATGTGACCGTAAGGCCAAATTAAGTCAACCATTTGTGAAATATTGATTTTTAACAATGTAAAGAAAAAAATTGATTACCAAATGATGTGATTGTGGACATTGTTCTCAAATTTTAAAATTTATTGGACCAATTATAAGTATGTGCTGATCGAACATAAGTATAAGGTGATCAACAATATGTGTCAGGTGATCGAATGTAACATAAAATAAGCTATCTTGTTATAAGTGATTCATCATACAACCTATCAAAGAATATAAAAATATTTATTATGAAGTATTTAATACACCTTGGATGAAGACACAAATACTTTAAAGATATTCTATCTAATGGTAAGTATTATATTATTATATTATTAAATATATTAATCCAACAACTTTTTTATATATAATTAAATGTCGGTCAGAAGCATTTATTGAGCCATGATTTCCTACTGAAGTGTGAGGGTCTTCAATGATTATATTTTCATTGTCTATTTATAGATAATGATTATTTTAAAATGAGGATCGAAGATATTGGAAATAGAGATAATATAATAGATTCACATGACCGAAACATCAGAATACTTCATGAACAAAAACGATGAACATATTATCTATTTTTGAATCTATGTTCATTCTTATTTCATGAACATCAAAGAAAAATCATATAACATATGAATGTTTTCATGAATAAATTCCTAATTAAAATATTATAATAAAAATAAATTAATATCCTATAAAACAACAAAACTACTTGCTCTAATACACTAAATTTTTTCCCTTCACAAACTCTGTTATTCTTAATTTTGGGTTTTTTTCTTAAGGTTTTATATCATTTAGAAGTAGATCGTATACTAAACAAGATACTGTAATATACATTGTATCTCTCTATCTATAATTTATTTATCTATTATTCCATGAATAAAAATGGAATATGATGTGTACACTGGACTACCTATGAACAGTTGTTGTCCTTTTTATAACTGCCATTTTTAACTGACAAAGAGGCTTTGTGTTTCCAGGACTGTCTAATTATAGTTGTCTATAAAACCTGATCTATATTATGGATCAATTTGTTCGCAATGATCTTCTTTGAAGTGGTGATTTCCAAATGGAGAGGACTGGGTCTCAGTTTGATGTTGAACCTATTTTATTTATTCCTCTATGTTTCTTCCTCATTTTTTTACTCCATTTTAAAAAAAATCTATACATATTTTCAAAAAATTATTGAAAAAATATACTTTTATATTTAGCTTTAATTATATATATATATATATTATTCTATTAAAACATTTTTGAAATTTTAAATATATTTAAACTTCTTTTTATTAAATTTTAATCAAACCTCAAATAATCTTTTATAATGATCCAATCATATAGTTCTCTTTTTTTATTTAGTTTGGTTGGGTTTTATAAATTGGTTGATTCAGTTTTTAAATAATTTTAACATAAATTTTAATTGGAAACTCAATTCACCCCCTCTTAATTTGTCCACTGTAACGAAAATTGGATTTCAAAGGATTTTATTTATCTCTACATACTGTTTATTTTGATAAAATTATTTTAGAAAGATCTATATAATTTATGTTTTATAATATATAACTGTGGCAGATAAGTGTGAAGGTTATGCAACCAAAAAATCATTATTTTGATGGTCAAAACTATTCCTGATGTAAAATAAAAATGAAAATCCATCTTGAGAGTATGGGTCTTGATATTTCAAGATCTATTAAAGACAAATATGAGAAACCTGAAATTGTTAGAAAATAATGGGATGCTCCAACTAAATCTGTTTATGATTCAAACTAAAAAACTATGAATACTTTATTTTATGCTTTAGGTGAAGAAAAATTTAATCTAATATCTTCATATGGTACCACTTATCATATTTGAGACACCATATCTATATCTCATTAATCCACTTATAATGTGAAATAAATGAATCTGGATGCATATACTATTAATTATGATACATTCAAAATGAAACCTGTGGAATATATTTCATACACGTACCATAGGTTCAATGAGGTCAAAAAAATATGTTTACACTTATGTTTAACGGTAATCATGAGTTATCCATGATATTGATGGAGAGATACTATAGTTTATATTAAAGAGTCATGTGAAATCAGTAAACTACCAGTAAAGGAAATTATTGGAAATATTTTGATGTATAAATAAGAAATTAAGGTAAAAAATGAGGGTGATTAACTGAAATGAAAATATATTTCATTAAAATTATCACAATCAATATAAAAATATGTTAATAAAGATGAAAATACAAGTGGAAGGGAAGGCGAATATAAAAGTGATGAAGAAATTGCTCCTCTAGCCATAAGTTTTTCCAAGTTCTACAAAAGGAATAAGTTTCTCATAAACCATAACTATAATGAAAAATATTACAAGTGAGAAAATTGAAATAAATATTGAAAAAATGATGAATCATCTAATGAGATCACCTTTTAAAAATGAAAAAAAGTACACAAAATGGATTACTATTCAAAGCTCATATAAAAAAAATAAATATGAAGATAAGGAGAAAAGACCTGAAAGTGAAATGGAAGTTACTTAGAGTGTATCTAACTATAGATCCAGTGACGTAAATTCATGCTGAAAATATATGGACAAAAAACCTAATCTAGGATTTATATCGACTAACTATGAGGTGCCTTCCATTTATTCTAATATTACTAATAATTTTGAAATTCCTAATGAATATTTAGAAGAACAGTGTACAATGCTGGATATAGAAACCTTGGATTTTCATACATAAATATTACATCTTAATATATGAATATTCATTACATTACATAAAAATCCATGCAATAATAATTTAGGTCTAGTGCCTTTGGAAACATGATACAAAAAAACTAGTTCCAAAGTGTCATACATCATCTCCTATTATGTTTTTCATGACTATTACCCTTTTTATACATATCATACTTAGTACATTTATTCATACACTTGGGAGATGAAAAATAAGTAAGGGTGAGCTCAGATTCTCAATAAGGGTAACTAAGGGAGATATCAACATAACATTAGTATAAGGGTGTGAGAAAATGATAATAACATTTGAAAATCGCACCATGTATATCATAGGTCATACAATTGAGTTGTGGAAAAAATCACGACTGTTCATTAGACATGTATCATAGTGAAATAAAATAACATAATTCCTGAGAATATAACATTGGCATAAGACATAGATTTGTGGCAAACAAAAAATCATAGAAATTATTATATCAAGGATACCCACCAAGTAAATTATTACAACTTAGTATTTAGATAACACCTAGAGTACCTACTTTGGCCTTGAGATAACATCCCATGTACACTCTTTTTCGGTCTTCAGATAACCTCTCGTGTACCCTCTTTGCGAGATTAGTATAACATCTCAGGTAGCCAATTTTTTATCTTAGGATAACCTCATGTTTACCATAAATTTTATTCTCGGGAAGACCACATATATACCCTTTTTTGGGTATTTATTTCTTCATTAGTTTACCCTTTTCTAGGATTTAGATAACCTCTCGTATACCCTTTCATCTCATAGAACAGTAATCTATACCCAAATATTTATAGAGATATATTGGTCCCAAACATCACATAATACATACATTTTTATGACACAAGATCATAAAAAATAATCATATCATAACCCATAAAAAATAAATTATATTTATAAACATTTCATCCTCGTATAAATTGTGAGAAATAAATGGGTTTCATAAACATTTCATTAAATAATAACTCATTGAAATGAAATGGCTTTAATAAATATTTCTCAACAAAAAAAATTCATCCAGATAAATAATAAGGATTGTACCATTGGATCATATACCCATTAAATCTTAAGTAACATAAAATAATGTTATATTATATTGAAATTTATTTTGAATGATCACTTTGAACATTTCTCGTTGAAAATATTCTTCCCATTTTCAAATTACTTATTTAAAATATAAAAAATTCTCAAACATTACAGATAAAATTTTACTTTAAAATAACCTTGGAAACATTTAAAGTAATATTTAGATCATTTATTGGTTTGGATGGTTCAAATTCTCATTCATTCCATGTATAGTATAGCAAATTTTCCTTCAATTTTTTTTTGTAAAAATTAAAAAAATAGATGTCTAGAAAATGACAAAAAGAGTTTTTTCAAATCAATTTTTAAAACATAATACATGGGTAAAAATGAATTTAGAAAAATTCTACTATAGTAAACACAGTTTTAGAAAACATATACATGGAATAAAAATAACTTTTTACCAAAGAGTGAAATAAATATAATTTTTCTTAAAAACATTACATTGATATATTGAGTACATAAATGGGGGAAAATGAAAAAATATATTTAATTTCCAATAATAACCATAGGGAAAAAATACATGATTATATTGAGAGTTAGATTATAATATTTCATCATCAGAAACTTAATCATAAAGAATCCTAAAAAATAAACAGATTGTAACATGTAACATTGACCACCTTCATTACTTTTGAATCATAATCCCCATGAAAGAATGAAATTAAATAAAACATCAATTATTATTATATTACATAAATTTATGATATAATATATCAAATAGATAGTATATACACCTCATTAAAGAAGATTAGTGTTTAACAAAACATATGTCACAATAAAGACAATTTGAGACAATAATCCCATACCTCAAGTCTTGACTTTCTTTTTACAAGTTCGAACCACTTATTTAATAAGTATTGGTTAATTATAAAAATATTCACTAAAAATAGTAATATATATCATACCATATATAATTTACTCAAAACCTACTATCACCCCATTATTATCAATTGTTTGTTAAAATCCTTGTTTCAGGTAATAGTTACTTTGTCTTTTATGTATGTATCAGTTCAAAAGGTTTGCCCCTTTTAAATTGATCATTTTCACATCAAATCCATAATATTAATTATTATATAAATACTATATATATTCATGATTTAAAATTTATAGTAATCCATTAAAGTTAGCTATATAAAATTAATTACACCATTCATGGAGAGGGTATGTCATACATACGCATGAGCGTTACTTCAATTTTCCCATAAGATGGAATGAAAGAAAGTTAAATAATATATAACCTTTATAATATCATTTATATGTAATTTATATCATATATATATTAAATATATCCTTATTTTCATCCATTTCACTATAAAATGAAAAATAATTCACATCGCTTCGTAGAGGTGGTAGTTCACACATTCGCACGAGTGACTTTATCATTTTCCAATGAGTTTTAAGGTAAGAAGGTAAATGTGATATTATAATTAATGTATTAGAAATTTCTGATGAATATGATATATAAACATTAAATACATCATTATAACTATCCCTAAGAGGGGGTGTTGTAAAATGAATTGTGTCGGATCGCAAGGCTGTAGTACTCCGTACATACGATCAATGGTTTTGTTTCCCATATGATAGAAGTGGAGGTGCATATTGGTTATTACACTAAAGAAATAACATATAAATATATTTGAGAAAAATATTTTTTATATCATCCTATTTTATGAATATTTTTAACATGTTTTGAGAATAAATAAAATGAGAATTTTTTGTTTAGAACTATACCTCTTCTTTAGAGAACCTCTTTTGATTTACAATAAATCCTTAATGACAGGGTAACCAATAAAATAAGGCATCTAGTATAAGGCGAGGGAATTGAGGAATGGATTTTGGTAGGTATTTTATAAACAAAATTATCTTCATGTTTGGAGAGGATAGGATAGTATATTTCCTTTTATACTTGGGGAGAAGAACCCACATAGAAAAACATTCAAATTTCCCAATACAATCCAAAATGATAAATTCATTAGTAAGAAAATTCTCCCAAATGGACATGGATTAAAATTTATGATAGTATAAGGTTTAAATATTTCATTAAAATATTATTTATAAAATATTCATTAGAAAACAAACCATTATATTTCAGTTTAAATCCCCCCGATAAACACGTTTTAACATTAATCACAATAATAAATTTTTATTGTTTTTACAATTAATTATTAGGAAAAATTAATTTTGACTTATTTAATAATATTATTTATTTTTACTCCTAATATTGAATACATTTTAAAAAAATAAATTCAAATAAGACTACAATTTTTAATTTAAAATTAATCCCGTAGACATGATGGAAAAAAAGTTTTCCAATGAAATTTTTTTCATAAGCATATAATGTTTTTATATCAGAATTGAACATATAATTGTTAAAAATAAAATAAATTGGATTGATAATAATAAAATTGAACTTATTTTACTATTTAAAACACATTAAAAGAAAATGTATCATTATCGATTCTTTAAATGGAAAGGAATTTTTCAATAAAGATCTTTATTTTTCGTTATTCATTAAAAAGTAATCTTTCTAGAATCTTTTCAATAAATAATCCTAAAAAAATTTGAAATTTATTATTTCAAAAATTAAGTTAATGTTTTAAAATAAATTTTCCTAAATTCAAAAAAAAGTTATTATCTTTTCAAAAAAAATATAAAACATTTTTTGAGAGAATGGGTATTTTAAAAGCATATAAAGACTTTAATAAAAATTAAATAATTATTTATCAATATATTTTATATATCTAAAAAATACATAATTAATTTTAAAATATTTTTTTCTTATTCATACTAAAAAATTTAATGGTTATGTTATAAGTGTCACATTAAATTATGATATTTTAATAGTATATCATGATTCATATAAACATGATATTCAATGTACCATAAGTTATTAAAGAAATTAGATTTATTTGGAAATATATATATACATATTTCATAAAATAAAATTAGGGTGTTATATTATACCACCTAATATTAATTTTCCCATAAAAATTATATCACTTTTATAAAAATAATTGTGGATACTTCTGCCTCATCATATCCTCATATTTTCATGTAGTTTCATAAGGTTGGTGGTTTCTCCATAAAACTAGGACTAAGTGAGTGTTCTTGTTTCATGGACCTATATATATATAATCCATAATATCCATATGTTTTTCTTTATTATAAAGATCATGATACAATGGTAAAATTTATGGATTCATTATATGTGAAGGATTCGGTATGTACTTCCTTAGGGGAGATACAAAAAACACATTGTGGGCTTGAGAGAGGTTCGATAGAAGTACCTGATGAAAAAAATCATCCCTAATCAATCATAAATATTTAAAGGGCAAATATACCTAAGGAGAAGCTTTAATTTATTCCAGAATATCATAAACTTTTTTAGTGGATAAATTTGTTGAAATAAATTCTCACCAACACCAAACATCAGATCACATCAACAATTATCAACCTATATTTTCTATCGACTTTATACTACCCTTATATGTTTCTGAATGGATCTAACTTTGTCTAATATTTCGTCAACTAGAACTAGTCATAATAAATTTATTTCTCAAACTTCATCTTATCATGTTAGTTTTATACACTTATTTCCATAGAGGGATTTAAAATGATATATCTAAATGATCAAGTGAAATCTATTATTATAAGAAAAATAAAATAGAGGATGGTGTTGATCCCTACCACCTTTGATATACTAGAAACGCTTAGTCAGAGGCAAATCCTCTGACCATTTATTAATAAAATAAAAATCATAAAGTAGGTACAACATGCAAGAAAAACACCTACATATCATAGAAACCAAACCCATCACCATCCCCATTGTGGACTATTTCCTCTGCATTATCAGTTTCCCATTCAGAGTTTTCATAATACTTATGAACCTTTGCATATTTTCTTCTCAGATTCATCTTCTCCAATGCAAAAAACTCCTTCGAAGATTGCATAGCCCAAATTTCTTTCCCAATCGAGGATATGGTAGACACCAGTCTTGGAAGATAAGAATAATCTTTCTTCGGCCGTCAACGTGGTGGACTAGTCCTTTTGTCTTAAATCCCATGCACCTTCATCCTATCACCTTGAACAACAACACTAAAGGAGGGCCGGAGCATCCCACCATCTTTTTCCTTCTCACTGTCCGAGATGTCACCCCATTTTCCTAAAATATCCACCTTTCGAAAATCCCCCTTCGAACCACAATCTTGAGATGTGTTGGAACAATGAGGCTGATCCACCATGTTCCGGACATCGTCACCATCTGAAGCCTCCACATGAGAGCCATTAAACTACAAGATACCCCTGTCATGCCTTTCCACATTATCCTCTTCATGAAAGGCCTCCTCATTGTCCAATTCCAGAAATCTGTTGTCTCTGGGAACCAAGATCATCATACATCCAGCATTCTCTTCCTGATCCTAGACACAGCCTTCCAAATTCCCTGATGGCAGGGGACTGCATGCCAAGGAACCCACTGTATTAGCATTCCCGAATCAAAGATCAGACTTCAAACGGTGAAGCACCTGCTCAACTGTCGGATTTCGAGACACACTAGACGTAGATTGCCCCACATGCTCATCCACAGCCCGATTGTCTGTAGCCCTTGCCTGACCATCCTGCAACTCCTTCATACCAGGGGAGCTACCAGGGACCTCAACAACAGATACTCCCTCTCCCACTGCCTTGTCGAATAAAACAGGTTCCACCCCCTGCACAAGTACTGGAACCACAAGATCATATGCAACATCACCTACAACTCTGGGATCCCCCACCCGAGTTCCCTGTTCGACAGAACCTCCACCTTTAGCACACCCAATAACCTCCGCAAGACCCAACTTGGCACTCAACTTGTCCCATTTCACTGCCATACCAACATTAGAGTGCAAGGTCCTTTCCAGAGTAGCAGTGAAATCCCCACTGCAGTGATGCATTGCCTTCTCCGGAGAGAAACCCTTCATCCTCTCGCTACGGCAATTCGATGCTAAGTGACCACAATGGCTACAAGATACATAGCAGTGCATCCATGATTCAAAGACCACCTCCTGCCTCCATCGAAATTCATTATCATCGGTAATCCATAAGCTTCGGACCGGCTTCCTTTTAGAATCAACTTCGACACATATCCTTAGACAAATAGGGTTACACACCACCTCAGTACTCCAATCAGTGCATAAGAACCTCCCAATCAAATTTCCAATTGCACACAAAATAGAGGGGTTCTGGAAAGATAGTGGAAGACCTGGAAAGATTACCCAAGTTGCAAATGTTGATGGATCACGCCGCATATGGAAGTCAACGTTCCATCGAAACATATATAACGTCGATCCGTTTCATCTTCATGGGGCCTTGGACCAGGCGTAGATCGGATCTTCCTCCGAATAAAAACGGATCATGAAGTGTCGTCAATCAAGTAAACCGATGACAACTCGCTCCTTTAGCTTCCGTGAATCGGTGAAAAAGTGCTCAAAGGATTCAACTGAGGGTCGTTGGGGATGTAATCGGGCCACCATTGTGAGTTTTCCAAGATCGGAGGCGCCATTAATCTCCTCTGGTAGCAATGAAAGTTGAGGCGCCTCTCAGATTTGGTACTCCACGAAACCATGCCAATTATTTAATATATATCATAGAAATATAATCTAGAGAAACATATTATCAAATAGTAATTAATTGTGATAACTTGTTAAGGTGTTCGACTACAACCCATATATCACTATGCATTTTATGTTTTTTACGTAGTCCAATGAATTTTCATTCACATTTTCTTTTTCAAAGGAACTTGTCTCTCTTCTCAGTAAAACTGGTGAGTGGATTAGACATTCATGATAAATTCCCTAAAAATTATAAATTATATATATCCAATATAAGAAAACATCATATATTTTTCATAGTGGTTGGTTTGGTCCAATATAAAATAATGTTTGTCTTTGATGGATTTATAGATATACATTTTAATGAGGATATATGACCCAAAATTGAAACATTTTATATCCAAAATTCACACTCAATTTTTTTAATACATCTCATCCTTCCTTAGGGTCATCATTATAATTTTCATGTGGTCTTCATTTTCATCCTTTCTCTTTGAATAGATAAGAATATTCTATCCAAATACTACCAAAACTAGATCAAGGTAATCTCCAAAGTCTCTATTAATTAAATCCATGAAGATATTTGGAAATTAGGAAAACCAAATGGCATCACTATGTATTCATTATTTTGATACCTTTTATGAAATGATGTCTTGGGTATATCATTCTTATTGACCCTCAATTAATGATATCCAAAACAAAATTAAATCTTGAAAAAAAAATTAGCTCCATGAAGTTGATCAAACAAGTCATAAATACCTGGTATGGGATACTTGTTCTTAATATTGATCCTATTAGGCACTTGAAAATCAATGAAAAGTCACCTTGAACCATATTTCTTATTATTAAAATTAACTGTTGCACCTCATGGTGACACTCTTGGATGAATGAATCCCTTATCAATATTCTCCTATAGTTTCTTATTTAATTCCTTCAACTCAAGTGAACCCATTCTATATGGAGTCTTTAAAAAATGTGTATCACAAGCTATGAGTTCTTCTGAGAAATCAACTTCACATTTTGGTGGTATACTAAGAAATTATTTCGGAATGACATGAAACAAATCCCACACAGTAGGAGTATCATTGATTTTGAGTTTCTCTCCAATTTTCTTGAAACATGATAGACTATCATCTTACTAGACACCTAACACGGCATGGAACATGGCCTGAGACATATTCCAAACCTTCCCAGAGTGGTTACTATCATCAGGCATTAATGATAAACCAATTAGGAATAATTTATCCCCCTAATAAACCATGATCAGATAACCCAAATGGAGCACTCAACATGAACCAATAATAAATAAACAATAATAAATACAAAACCAAATAAAGATACAACAACCACATAACAATATATAAACTAAACATGAAGCCAAAAAAACAAACCACAATTTACATGATCTCCACGTGACCTTAAGGTCATCACCATCTACAAAACCAACCCACTCCATAGACAACCAAAACAAGATACCTAAACCTAAAAAATTGCTCAAGCCTACCAATTCTAAGTGGAACAAGTAGGGTGTGAGAATAAATAGCTCAGTAGGTAAGCACCATAGAGACCATAAATTTATTTTCCTTGAACAATCCAAAAACACTGGTTTGGAATGCATTTATAAAATAGGTTTTTATTATTTTAATAAAACAAACACACCTTTCCAAGAATTCCTATTTTGAAAACACACACACACCACTTTTCACATTCCAAAACAAATTTCCCTTTTATAATAGATTATTCTAAAACCAAATTCTTTATAAGAGTTGAAATAAGTTGTACAATGAGGAATATGGGAAAATAATAAAAAATGAACAAGTGGCCAAAATCTACCAGAGAATATAAGGAAGTGAAATAGAATAAAACAAAATATACAGATAATAATAATAGGAATTTCCTAATCATATCCAGAACAAATAAATAAAAATTATTGGTTCAGAATCACCTTCCATTGTATTTTGATTTTTCATAGTCAGTAACCAAATTGATGCTCTAAACAAGCCTCCTCAGTGGCACATCCCACCTAGCCTCTCAGAAAATCTACGTGTTACCAACCTGCCAAATAAATTTTGATAAGAAACCATCACTCGACCCAATAAATGGCACCCAATAATATTATGATAATTGTAAATAGTGAATGTGGAGTCCCTCACACATGTGGAAGACCCAATAACACATATATTCCATAGTTCTTGGATATAACAAACACTAACACCACCTATGTGATGACCCTCTACTTGGAGGGAATACAATAGAGGTTCCCATCACACATAAAACCATTTCAAAGGTGTCAACTGGGCCTATAACTTATATCATCATGTAACCAATTTCCCAAATTCCATAGCTTACTAACTTATCATTACCATTTTATAATCCTAATTCCATTTCCAAAACTATGTGAAACACCCATTTAAGGGGAAAAAGTTCCAAGTGATACATTATTTCATTTAGAAACCTTTCCAAATTTCAAGGTTCCAAACATTCCAAGATTAATGATCACATTTTAATCCAAATTTATTATTCATTTGGAAACCACGTAACTATTTATAACACATAGAGTTTTTAGAAGTATCATTTGGAGAGATAAGGTTTGACAAAGAAAATAAGAAGGATATAGAGGTTCTTTTAAAATATTATTTTTTTAGGAGAACATCATTTTGACCACCATTATCATTTGTGTGCCTCTCTAAGTTTTCATTCCATGAACACATGGATAGTAACACATTCAATAAAAAACATGTTGGAAACCATACAATCCCAAGTGATCCAATCCATGAATCACAAATATTTTAACAAGCATTTACAAAGTCCACACATTCACACCATACCATAAAAATCATCACAATCCATACACAACATCCAACTCACATAAAACCATGTTATCAAATCCTAAACAAGGTAAAACTCATTCCAAGAAACCCAATTTATTCCTTACAGGCTATGTGGCATTTTATCAAACACTTTTCATACGTATATACATTGTCATAATTAAAGAAAACCTTTCAAAAAAAAATAATATAAAATTTCCATTATGGAAGCACCCACAAGAATGATTCAAATATTTAAAAACAATCAAGGAAAGCTAAATCATTAATGGATTGTTTTGGAAAGGAAAATAATGAAAACACATATCTCAATAGAGTGTAGAGTCGATGAAACTTCCAGAGAGGGAAGGGGAAGAATCAAGCATAGAAGAAAGTTTTCACACCATAAAATCAATGGAACAGAAGAAAAACATTAACCCTAGCCTCCATGGTTTATCCAAAGAGATCCCACCCATGAAAAACAAAAATAACCAATATAGGAGAAGATGATGATGAGAAAAATGACCACAAACTCAAATAAACTCCCCTAAGAACCTTGAGGAATCACCCAATGAGTTAGGAGAGTCAAATGAGAGGATCTTGGGGGATATATTTATTCACCTATGTTAAAAAGATGGAGGAGGGGCTAATTGGGTCTAAAAATAGGAGAAAAAAAATGAAATTTTATGTTTTTAGGACACTTGGGAAAATTGCCTGGTTTGGCTTCATATTTTGGGAAACCATGTGAAAACCATGAAAATTGGATCTATCAAATTACAAATCCTCCCTATATTCTTATAGCATTGTTTCCCCTAACTATACAAAATTTGTGGGTCGTTTCCTGGACACCAAAAATGAGTCACCAGGTTTCTCCTTTACCTCATGTGGTTTGGTCCAAACCATGATCAAACCATGGCAGGGAAACCATGAATGAATAAAAATAACTATAAATTATCTCATCCTTCACAAGTCGCATTTTTTACCATAATACTATTAAAAAAACTATGAACATGACAAATATCCAACCAAAAACTGTGAATCTGAAAAAATTAACACCATAAACTCTACTCAATCCTCTACCAAAGGATCCAACATTAATAAATAATTAAAATAAAAGAAAAAATTTAGTCGGGGTGTGAAAATTCTCCCCTACACGAAAAAATTCATCCCTGATGAAGTCACCCAATTTTATGAGGAACAAAACTCAAAACTGAAATGGAATAAATCCAAACAGGACCATGAACCTCATTCTGACCTTTTGAATTCACAAGTCACACCTGACCATATCTAGAAAAAAAACAAAAATGAAAAATAAATGGATCTTACCAAAATAATGAACCGTCTTTTCATGATGGAAAGACATTGGGAATGCCCTAAAAAACAAAAACTCCCAACACTAGGGATTCCTAAGGAGAATGACCCAAAACCAATCCTCAAGCTGAAACACAATTCATTATTTCCTAAAGAAACAGGAATCTAAAAAATGATCATAACTGGAAACCCATTAAATCCACAAAGAGGCTACGAAAACTTAATATGGTACAATTGATCCATGTCTTGTGTCCAAAAAAGGATCAACCACTATATGTACAAAATAAAAAGTCCACCAAACATCTGAAAATAGATTAAAACTCATAAAAACAAATAAATTTCCAATATAAAAACATAAATTTCCGCCACTATAATGGTAAATATAAAAACTAGACCAAGGTTTCCTACACCTCTGAAAATTCATGTATATGTGAAGAGCTATACTCTAAAGCATATAGATAGGTCCCTTATATCTTGAATAATCCACTTCTCTACATTCATGAGCTAAAATACTCTAATTATAACTGCCTCTTCTGGAAACATTGCATAAATAACTTATCTAAGTTACATAAACGATCGTCGATAGGCCTTCAAAGGATTATAGAAAGATGGGTTCTAATGCCCGAACCGACTACACTGGAAACACACAAGTAAACAATATGATGGACGAGAAGCCAGTACTAAAAAATTAGACTCTTCAAGGACAATATTCTCTAGTATAAAACTCTTACCATTTGGGGAACCTCCATGAGTTCCAAAAGGAAAATGACTACCAACTACTTTTGATTTCAACCCCTAGAA
This sequence comes from Viscum album, assembly GCA_963277665.1. NCBI lineage: Eukaryota > Viridiplantae > Streptophyta > Magnoliopsida > Santalales > Viscaceae > Viscum > Viscum album. The sequence continues at coordinate 1,143,308,217 of OY728121.1, read as the reverse complement.
CCAACTCGGCCATAAATGCCTCATCAACAAACTTATCAAACATAACCTCCCTAGATTATATTTATCACTCCTTAATCTAAGGATGAATACCCAAAACAAAGATAAGAGATTTTAACTGATCCTCTAAGGCTATATCTGGCGAAAAAGAGGCCAGATCTTAAGAATGATCAGCATAGGCCTTCACCATATACTGACCTTACTAAATTCCCAAGATCTCTTCTAGTTTCCTCACCATAACCTCCTCTTGTATAAACGATCTGATGAAAGTGGTCCCAAATTCCTCACAAGACATACCAAATGATGGTGGGATGATCACTTTCCACCAATCTAAACTCAAACCCTCAAATGATCTCAAAATACCTTGCACCATCATGGATTTTGGATATCCCAATGACCTAAAAACATATTCAACACCATCAAACCAATGTAAAGTCACTAACATCATTCAATAATAATGGAAAACGTGTAACAATAAAAAAGGACTCAACTTCGTCACTCCGCTCTGAGTTCGGGCGGGTCTAACAACCGAATGAGACTCCCTATAAATCATGAGGACCTTTCCGGGTGGCATACTCAAAATAAAATAAAACACAACAACCAAATCATCAATAATTAAAAACTCAACTCAAAAGAAGAATCCCACATAAAAACACCAACTCATAAGTCAAACATCACAAACCAAACCACAATCCTCTTTCAAATCCACCATTTCCATTCCAAATTCAAAACTGTTTTGATTCCCAAATATACTTTTCATCATCCAAACTCACATTCAAATTAATTTTATTCACCAAAGTTTGCATTTAAAATAAAACCATTATCTTTAAATACGTTTTCCAAAAAACGTCTTCATTTTGAAAATACACTCACACCAATTGAAACTAAAACAAAAAAAAACTTACACTAAACATCCAGATTAGGGAACTAGTGATGATGCGAAACCAAGACACATGGTTTACTAGAATATTCCCCATGAAGCCACCAACCATCAGTAGGGCCTTGAACCGTGTACTCGAGATCCACATGGGTCATCACTCAATATAATCTCGTTGCACAAAACTGGTTCACCTTTATTACTATTCCTTATCCACACACCCAAAAGCCAAAAAAATAACTCATTTCTTAGACTACCCTTGGTAACTCAACGATCAAAATGAGGAATATTTTACAATTCTCTTCCCAATCCTACAACTAGTGTTCTGGCAGACATAATTTCTATTCTAACTAACTCCCAAAATAAAAAATGGATTTTATGATACCATTATTTCACAAACAAAGCCAGGCTTCCATTTGACCCAACACTTGAACCATACCAAGAGGCATTCCCAATCCCCCTAGACATCTAACTAGTGATGGGAATCAAAGATGAACCAAGTGGTAATGATTTTTCAAATAAGAAACCAGGATAAAATAACCCAAATAGAGCATGAAACATGAACCAAGAATAATTGAACAACAATAAATAAATAACCTATTCTAGATACAATATCCACTGAATGAAACATAAACTAAAAAACCACAACTTACATAATATCCATGTGAACTCAAGGTCACTACCATCAAAAAAACCAACCCACAGCCCAGGAAACCTAAATAAGAGACATGAATGTGAAAAACAACTCAGGTCTACTAATTCCAAGTGGCACATGTAGGGTGTGATCATAAACATCTCAGTAAGTAGGAACCACATAGTCCATACATTTACTTTCCCAAAACAATCCATAAAATATATTTTGGAATACATTTAGAAAATAGGGTTTTTATTATTTTAATAAAACAAACATAGATTTTCAAGAATTCTCATTTTGTAACAACACACACCTCACTTTCCACTTTTAGAAAACAGTTTCCCCTTTTAGAAAAGCTATTTGTAAAAACAAATTCTTGTAAATAATCCATATAAAGTGTACAACGAAGACTATACTTAACATAGAAAAATAGGTCAAGGGGGAAAAGCTACCATAGTTTCTAAGAAAGTGTAACTGAATAAAATAAAATGTATGGATAATAATCGTGGGCATTTCCTAAACATCTCTAGAAGAAATCCCTGGATGTACCTAATTCGGAATCACTTTTTGGAATACTGTGCATCTCTAAATTAAATAACCAATTGGATACTCCAAACTAGTATCACCAGGGGCACATCCCACTTAGCCTCTCAACAGATTCACGGGTACCAACCCATCTAATTGGGTTTGATGAGAAACCGCCACTCAACCCTGTAGTGATGACCATGAATCCCATGATAATAATACATGGTGAATGAGGAGGTCCTCACATGCATGGAATGACTTAATAACCCATATATACCACTGTTATTTCCTATATGAAACAACAACACCACCTATGTGATAAACCTCTCTTCATAGGGACTACCATATATGTTCCCATAACACATCAAACTATTTCAAAAGTACTAATCGGTCATACACATCATATCATCTCAAAACAAATTTCCCAAATTACACAAGGTGCCAATCAGGACTTATCATTTTAACACACAAATTTAATTTCCAAAATCAATGTAAAAAATCATTAATGGTTGAAAGGTTCTAAATGGGAATTTATTTCATTGAGAAACTAATCCATTTTCCATGGTGCCAAATTGGCCACGATTAATTATCACATTTGAAACCAAATTTGGATTCATTTGGAAAACAATAAATTATGTATAACACATTGAGGTCATAGAAGTATCATTTAGACAGATAAGGGTTAATGAAGATAAGGAGGAAGGAACAGTTTTTCTAAAATCTACAATTTTAAGGTGAAAATCATTTTCATCAACATTATCATTTGTATGGATCTCCAAATGAGAACTTCGTGAGCAAATGGATAGGCCCACATCCAATAGAACACTTTTTGGAATCCGTAAAACACCAAGAGTTACAATTCAAGTATCATGAATACTTTAAAAAACATTACAAAAGTCCAGACATATGAACCAAACCATAAATATCACCAAAATTCACATACATCACCCAACTTAAATCAAACCAAGTTATCATAGCTTAAATAAGGGAAAAAATATAGGGCTCCCAATTTCATCATTAAAGGAAAAGTGTCATTTTATCAAAAAAATTTCATACATATATACATAGGAATAATTGGATAGATAAGAAGTGGGTCCAAGCACAAGCTTATGGGGGAGAAAATCTGCATAGGGCAGATTTTGCACTTCCTTACAGCGACCTTGGCATGATTCAGTATAGAGCTAAAACACCTGGAACAAGGAAGTTCACTCATAATCAGAGTCTGAACAATCTCATACCTGATAAGAGATCCCAAAATCTCAGCCCATAGGTTAGTATTCCAATACATTTCTCCCCAACTCCTTCAAGTAAATTGGCCTAACCTACTAAGGAGATGAGAGATCAGGTAAGTACTTGCAACTCTTTTTCACTACTTTCATCTTTAAATGATGATGAGGACCATAACAATGATCATAAACTAGAAACTAGTGAGATGTAGGGAAATGTTGCTACCAAATTTCTAGATGATGGAGGTGCCCCATGGACACAAGTGAATGCTAGAAGAACGGGATGACCTGCTCCTGGTAGGAGTGGAATCTCCTCTTGTCATATCATGTGCACTCGATCTCAGGGTAGCTGATTTTTTCTGCTACTGTTGTCCTTTAATGTTTTTTGTATGATGTTCATCCCCCTGTACTTTCGTTTTGATTTCATTAATAGGAGGCATTGTGCCTCGACCTCTTTTAAAAAAATACATAGGAATAATTAAAGAAACCTATTTAATCCCCATATACAAAAAAATAAATTATGGAATAACCCACAAGCATGATTCACTTATTTAATAAAAATCAATGAACGATCAAGAATCAATGGCATGTTACAAAAAGGACAATAATGGAAATAACTACCACAAAGAAATTCATATGTAATAAAACTCCATGAGGTGTATGAACTAATATCATAATAAATTCCTCACAACCTAACATCAAAGGAACATAATATACACATCCAACATAACCTCTATGGTTTGGATAAGACATAACTCACCCAAGGAAAACAAATGAACCAAGATAACAGAAAAAGGTGGGGAAAAATAGAAAAAACTCAAACAAAATCACCATAGAAAATTGATAAATAATTAAATGAGGGAGGCAAGCCAAAGGATATGACCTTGGGGGATCCCTTATTTCATTTATGTTGAATAATTTAAAGGAGGAGCTGGTTGTGGCTACAAACATGAGGGGAAAAATAGAAAAAACTCAAACAAAATCACCATATAAAATTGATAAATAATTAAATGAGGGAGGCAAGACAAAGGATATGACCTTGGGGGATCCCTTATTTCATTTATGTTGAATAATTAAAAGGAGGAGCTGGTTGTGGCTACAAACATGAGGGGAAAAACATGGAATTTCATGTTTTTAAGACACATGGGAAACTCACACGGTTTGGCCAAACAGTTTTCCAAATCAGGCACCAACCATGTGCAACATACTGAAGAATAGGGACACCCTAAATTGGAAACCATCTGCCAACCAAGAAAAATGGATCTCCAAAATTTTAGATCCAGCCTACATGCTTGCTACAATGTTTCCCTGAACCATGTTCCTTGTCCCATACACCAAAAAGGATCCACACTGTTTCTCTTTGGCCCCACATGGTTTGGCCAAATCAATTCTCAAACCAATATACCATGCAAGAATAAAAATAACTATAAATTCCATCTTCCTTCACAAGAAACACGGTTTACCCTCAAATCGTGGACACAAACCATGCAGGGGCCAAAAATCCACCCGAACACTCAACAACTCAAAAATTATCATCGAGAAATCAACTAGAACATCATACAATGCATCCAAAATCAATTAAGGATTAAAATAAAATAAAATAAATGGTCATAGTGTGGGTATAAATATCTGATATAAACACCACTTTCGAATGGAAATCAAGGAAAATATAATGGGCATGATCTCCATCAGAAGTTAATATTTATCATCACCCTAATAGAAAATCCTAGGATGGTTTGGAATATCAAATTAGACATACCTTGTAAATTTAAAAAGGATTTATGTATATAAATCCAATTCATAACTAAGATAACATCAATTCATTTAGAAGAAGAATAATGATATTTTTATAAATCACATTACCACAAACGTCAGATGGAGAGGAATCATAGACTTCATATGTGATCATCATACCATTATTTTTTTCACTGCTAAGTCATCATCTATTTATTGAGGATAGTAATTAAAATTCTTAGATAAATTTAAAGACATAAAGGAATTCATATGACGAATCTCAAATAGGGTACTTCAATATTTGATCATAATTTTTACCACCTCAACTCCATCATTCTTTCTTCAATCACATAAAAAAACCAAAATAGTTTGTATGACCAAAAAGATACATTTATTAAACTAATAAATAATTGAATATAATTAATTATATATATATATTGAAACGTTTTTTCAATTGGTGACACCTTAGGTTTAACCTAGGTTATTCATTATCATCATCTATTCAAATCCTTTATAGTGGTTTGTAAAGAGATTAGGAATTTTCAAAACATATCTTCTAAGAGTGTCAAACTAGGAGTAAAGAAAAGCCTATTTTTGTACACTGGGTAATGATTGAATCAAATCAAAATTCCACCTTTTTAGAGTTGTCACCCTGAGGTATAACTGCGTTTAAACTAAATCCACATGTATTATCCAGACATGGATGTAATTTCTTGAAAACTCCTCACTTTATCCTTTGTAAAAATTATTGGATATTTTCATATGCTTTGAACTATCCTTATGGTTCTCACTACATTTTTCTCATCTTAGTTTTCAGTGGTTAAATAAAAATTTATATAAATCCAAATATAGTGACAAAAAATTTTCATATATAAATATTACATCTTAAAAAATGAATATTAATTACATAACATAATGATCCATGCCATAAATGTTTAGGTATAGTTCTTTTGGAAACATTGATAAATTAAAAACAAAATCACAAGTGATCTAAATAATCTCAAACTAATTTGTTAATAACTACAACATTATTACACATATCATACATAAAACTTTTTTCCATAACCCAAGGAAAGGAAAGGAATGAAATAGTGACATCAAATTCTCATCAAGGATAAACAATGGAGATATCAACATAAAATGACAATAAGGGAATGAGAACTTGAGAATAACATTTTAAAACCATACCTCACATATCATAGATTATAAACATGAGTTGTGGAAAAAATCTTGATCGTTCATAAGACATGACTCATAAAGGAATCAAAGAACAAAATCCATGAGATCATAAAAATGGCATAAAGCATATATTTTTGGAATTCACATAAGAATGTAAAATCCTATATTAAGGATACCTCCAAATCATTCATAACATTTTCTTATTTGGCTAACCACTCATGTAGATACTTCATTCTGGGGGTAACCGCCTTTATACCCTCCTTTTCAATCTTGGGATGACCTCCCACGAACCCTCTTTTGCATGATTCGGGTAACATCCCATGTGCCCTATTTTTATATCTTTGGATAACCCCTCATGTACCCAATTTTTTATTCTTGGGATAAACTCATATGTACCATATTATTTTTTCATGGGGTAACCTCCCATGTAACTTTTTTTGGGATTAGGATAATCACCATTATACCCATTTATCTCATCAAACATTAATAATTACCCACTACATTAGAGGGAGATATAGATCCCACCCATCACATATTATGTAAATTTGTGAGAAAAAAGATCATAAAACATTCATCATATCATAACCCATGAAAATAAAATTGGTTTCATAAGAATTTCATCATATCATAATCTATGGGAAAGATACAGGTTTCATAAACCTTTCATCACACAATCATCAATGGGAAAGAAATAGGTTTCATAAAAAAATTCATCATAATCATAAATAATCTATAGAAATAATAAGGATGGTATAATTGGATCATATCCCTATTAAGTCCTAAGTAACATCAAATTATTGTATCTCATATAGAAAATGATTTTTAAATATCACTTTGAATGTTTATTGAGGAATGTATCCTTTATATTTTGAACTTTCTTATTTAGAATATGATTTTTATTCAAACATATAAGATAGAATTATCCATGAAAATAACCTTGTAAACATTTAAATTAATATTTATGTAATTTATTGGTAATGATGGTGGAATATTCCATTCATTCCATGTATGGTAAAATAAATATTCCATTCATATTAGCGGTAAAAAGTCAAAAGTTACTTGTACAGAAAATGAAAATATGGTTCCTTTCAAACCATTTCATAAACAGTAAAACATGAGTAAAAATAACTTTAAAAACATTTACAAATAGTATAAAAGTTCATTTAAATATTTTATAAAACCTATACATGGAATAAAAATTATTTTCAACTAAAGATAGAAATAAATTAGATTTTTCTAAAAACAATTTATGATCTCTTGAGTGAAAAAAGATATGAAAATTAAGGGAAAACTTTCCTTTATAGAAATAAAAATATAATTAAAAAATAAATGAGTTTATTTCATGGTATTTTATAATATTTCATCGTTGTAAATTTCATCATAAATAATCCCACCAAACAATGAGATTCTAATATATAATATTTACCACTTTGGTAAATTTTGAATCATAAGCACCATAAAAGATAGAATTAAATAAAACATTAAAAATAATGATATTAAATTAATACATTATATAATATTTAAAAGTATATATATACACCTCATAAAATAATATATGTTCATAAAATAACATATATTCCATAGAAGACAATTTGAGAGAATAATCTCTTACCAAGGGTCTCAACATTCTTAGAAGACATTTGACCCTATTGTATAAATAATATAGTTTTATTATAAATATATTATATAGGTATAATAATATATATCATACCATATATGATTTACTTGTAACCATTAATCACACATTTATTAACAATTCTTTGTTAAAATCACTATTTCGAGTAATAACTGTTTTTTTCATGTATGTTTGAGTTTGGTAGTTTTGGTCCTTGTACTGTGATCATGGTTACATAATCTCTATAATTTTAATCACTACATAAATACCATATATATTCATTCTATACAAATTTATATTAATCCATTAATTTTATAGAGATAAAATAAATTACACCATTTATGGAGATAGTAGGTTGCAGGTATCAAAGAACGTTGTCTCCATTTTATTGATATATGGAGAGAAATAAAGTTAAATAATATATCAAATTTATCATATCATTAATATGATAGAGATATCATATATATTCTTTAAATTTATCCTTATTTAAAATAATCTCAAAATATAATTAAAAATGAATCACATCGCTTCGTGGAGGTGGTAGTCCACACATACACACAAGCGACGTTATCATTTTCAATGGATTGGAAGGTAAGAAGGTAGATAAGATACTATAATTAAAAGTGTATAAATTTGTCATAAATAACATATATAAAAATTAAATAAATCATTATCTCTATTCATGAGTGGTGGTTATGGAAAATGAATTACATCGAATCCTATGGTGGAAGTCTGTCGTACACACGGTCGACGGTTTTATTTCTCATTTGATGGAAGAGGGGATAGATATAGGTTGTGACACTAACAAAAAAAAATTAGTATATGGGAGATATTGATGATATTATATCATCAATATGAAGAATTTTATGTAATTGGAATATGAAATATAAAAAATTTATGGTTTAGAATTATACCACATTATGAGAGATCCTCTTTAGGTTTATACATAATACAATATTGAAAGTGTTTCAAAATTAAAACAAGTCCTATAGTGCACGGGGAGGTAAGTAAAGAATTGATTTTTTTTCATTAATTTTTCTAATACAAATTTATATTTTATTTTTTATTAGAGAGGATGGTAGATTTCCTTTTATAAGTGGGGAGACGAACCTATTTTAGAAACTACATGGAAATTTCCTAGAAGAATCCAAAATGATTATCATTACCATTAAAAATGCATCCAAAAGTCTATATAATGGAATTTGGGAGATTTTAAGGTTTAAATATATCAATAAAAGAATATTTAGACATGTTTTATTAGGAAACTTGCACTTATTTTTGGGTTAACCCTTCCCCCCCCCCACCCCGATAAACCTGTTTAAACCTTAAACGTAGTAATAAATTTTTACTATTTTTTCTATTAATTATGAAAAAAATCAAGTTGAAATTATTACCTAATATTTATAATTATGACTCAAAATATTGAATTCATTTTACCAAATACAATTCAAATAAGTTTAAAATTTTAATTTAATATTAAATCTGCAGACGTGATGTAAAAGAAGTTTTCCGAAGAAAAAGTTTTCATTAGTATAAAAACAATTTATATCAAAATTGAACCATATAATTGATAAAAATTATAAAACCATTGGTTTTTTATAAGTTAATGACCCTTTTAATTAATGTTCAACTATTTATTGTTCTCCTAATATGAATGCCTAATGAGTTTTTGGTGGTTTTGAGGGTGTATATGGTTTGTTTAGAGCCTGGAACTTTGAGTTTTGGAGGAAACATGTGGGTCTCATGGTCAGTTTAAATCATGTATCCCAATAAGAATAGTTTTTTTATACCATGTTTGATGCTCCAGTTCATAGTAGAGGTTCACAGGGGTTTTTATAACCATTATTTCTGGGCCACATTGTTGTGAAAATGTTGTTGACCTTCTTGTAGTGGAGTTTTTCATAGGCTACACATGATTAGACTAACCTTGCACCTATACAATATGAGGGGGTACCTTTTAATAGTTCTTGTTGCACATTTGGTGTAGGGTTTGTAAAACTATGCATCCAAACCCTAAGACCCAATTTTAAATTTTGTATTTATTTTTTCTCCTCCTTTTTTCTTAAGTCTAAAACACCACTTTTATTCATCTGTCTCCAGAAAACACTCCCACATGAAGGTTTATTTACATATCTCAAGAAAGGCTTTAATATCTCCTCTCAATCAAATGTATGAATCAATTTTTGCCTATCACATTGGATCACCACCGTTAGAAACTTCGATCCATTACCTTCCTTTCTCTATTTACCTCACCATATATTGTTCAATATTAATGCTGGATATGTTATTGTATTTCCTAGGCGTTTGTCCACTCCATTGTTTTCTATCATTCTGCTCTGAATCAAAATCTTATACGGGATGAGTATTCCTTTTTCTCTATAAGTTAGGTTGTCTATACCTTTTCTCTAAGGTTTTTTCCCTTGTTAAATTATTTTCATTATTCCACACAATAGAATTTCTAGAACTTTCACCTAAAATTAATTAATTTCTTAATGTAATTTCTTGAACCTTATATATGATGCCCACATTGCAGTTTGACTTGGATAGAGGTTTCGAGCCTCAACCTGAACCACCAATGAGGCGTTTTTTTCATCTTTCTAATCTAAAAACCACCCCTTTGGCTGTGTGGGATTTCTAACTAGTTTTTAAATCCATACATAAATTAAATGAGACAATGAATGTCTTAAATATGGTAATTAAGATTAAATTGATATTTCCCTAGCTTGTTCCATTTTATAGATGATTGAATTTGGGTATAGACACTAACAAATGCCTTTAAAGTTATATTACATACATGATAGAGTACATTTTGGTAAAAAATTGATTATGACTATGGTATTCCACCAATGATGAATACCATACAGAAAGGATATAGGTTATGGTATGGAACCAATAAGGGGGTTCAAGGTATGGCACCTACAACCTTCATATACACATATATCATTGGTTATTAGGATACCTATACCATGGTCTATAGGCTCCTAGATCATATAGGTCTACACTATTCCATGTTCCTTGTACTCGAGGAGGTCTCCTTGGTCTTCAACATTGGGACCTAACCCATTTATGACTAATAATTTTTACATATGTGACATCAACCAAATCTAGTAGTCACTTTCACACATTCCTTTTATGTATTAATATTCCTAATTTTTTGCCTGCTCATAGTTATAGGCTCTATTCATAGAATTGTTTATTTATGTCATTCATATTATAGTTTAACCTATTATACCCACATACATTTTTAGTTCTTATCCACATTATAGATTTTTTATAGACATTGTTGGTGGTGGCCTAATGATTATATCTCACACCGTATTTAGGATGATTATTGGTACATGAATAGACTTAATGGATATAGGTAGGGATAAGGGAAAGTAATCGATACTGGATTCTTGATTTATGCATAGAATGGGAGAGTGGGAGCACAGGATTGCGACTTGGATCATGATTCTATTAGATACATACTCTTGGTCTTTTGGTTCTTTTGATCATACATATGTATGTCTACATTCTTCCATGTATTTCTTACTTGGTTATAGAACCTTCACATACTCATCATTTTTATTATGATGCTGCTTGCGGCTTGTTTATTACTATTTTATAGATAATTCACATCACTGATAATTTTTTTTATTTTATCACCATTTATTAATTTATTTTCACCATTTTTCTACTCTGATCATGATTTTATAGTCTCCCCATAATACCATGACGGATCCACACTGCAAATCAGTGGCCTCTGGCGTATGGGGAGGAAATATTGAGTCCTTATGAGAAACTGAGTTTTTATTCATATGAGTGAACTAGGAATGGGATGTTACAAATTGGTATCAGTGGAATTTATTCTTTATTTTTCATACAGTTTTAGGTTAGTAGATATGAGACTAGGATGTGTCGGAATCTGGAAATGAGCCTGTACCTAGGATTACCTAACCCATGTACAGGGAAAAATTAAAATTTCCTTGGATATGATTTCATGTAATGGATAATTCTTATTAAAGTTGTAAAATTTAACTGATGGGTGATGCACATGGTGTGTGGTACCTATTATTATTATTTTAGGAACTACTTCATCATTGGATTAGAATAGAATGGAAACATTATCCATGCATCATTGTAAGTATCTTTGAGAAATTAATATGTCATGAATTATGCCATTCCATGTAGGTTTCATTTTTTGATTTCTTGATACCTATTATATATTCTATGATTGATATATTTTTTATGTAACTAATGATTTTCATGAAAATATGTATTTAATAATATGTTATTGACGTTTCGACATCATTGTAAATAGTATTTTTCACATATAGCTTGATGATGGAACATTAACTACTCAATTGCCACATGGTTAAGTTATGTAAATGAGGTTACATAGATAGGAACATTAGTTAATTTTGAATACATGAATTTTCTTTTTAATTTAAAGAGTTCATAGACCTTTTTAAATAGGTAATGATGATTCACCTAGTCAAATAATTGTATTTTACCAATTAAATTTTGATATTGAATGTAAAGGTTTCGATATAATTACATGAATTAACAATTATGATTTAAAAATATTTTACTTCTATAAATTATGAAAGGTGATTCATTTAACTATTTTATAGGTAAAATTCAAGAATTTATAAATCTTAAATCAAACATGGTCAACATTAAATGGGGATTCCAATTTTAACTTAAAGTGTGTTTTACTCTATAAATTGAAATTGACACTCTATATTCTAGAACTCTAAAATAAATCAGAGATTTTTACCCAGACTCTACCTTAGTACTAGTTGTAGGTAGTGTCTGTCATGATTCTTTAAGATCATATACATCACCCAGACCATGATTATGGAGCAGGTAGAGAGATGTGACTTAATTATAAGGAGGCATATACTGGTCGTCTATTTTATATTTTTGGTCTTTTTTACCAAATATTATATGAGGTATGTGTTTTTAATTTTTAGAGATATGACACCATGAAACCTTAGATTCATACACTAGGAGGGTGGTGATGACTATAATATCCCAGTTTGTGAACCAGGTACAAAATTACTTAAATTTTTAAGCTTTTTATTTGGTGGACAGGACGAATATTAATCCATACATAAAAATATAAATATGATATTTGGAGCACATAAATGTGTTTTTTTAGATAGGTATTTTGGTCTACCAGTTCCTTGGATTTTCTATTGTGTTTTCGGATTCATGATCCCATAAACTCAAGCCCAAAAAGATCTAGTAAGGGCACATGATTTGTCTAAAAAATCAGGTGGCCCTTAGATAAACTGTGTGGTCTAGTCCAGTGTAGTAGGATGTGTTGAATGGTTTTGTTTAAACATGTGAGAGGAGGTTCATGGCCATTTGAATGGATTTTTGTTTATTATATTGGTGTCTCATGAGCTGAACATAGTTTTCCAAAACTTTGCATCTATCCCACACTCTTAGAGACACTTAACCAGAAGCTACACATAGTTTAGGCACATAGTTTTCCAAAACATGTGAGAAAACTATGCAGGGTGTGGATTTTTGACAAAGTCGGATACATGATTGATGGAAGGTTATCCAAACCATGCAACCTAACTATGTTGAACTTTAATGGTATGGAACTGACCATTTTACCCCCACTGAATAATTTATTTTCCTCCCCCTCCTTTATTTATCATTCCTACACATCAGGGGGACCGTATGAGATATTCATCCTCCTCACCTAGAATCTGAATCCCCTTGTTCATATGATCTTCATTTCCCTCATCATTGGTATCGTTTAATTCCTCTCAGTATGAACATTGATTATTTATCTTCATTCTTTGTTTATCTTGATATTGGTGATTTTTTTATTAGGTGATCTCTTTTTTCCTATTTCTGGGGAATCTATCTAATCTTATTATTTCTATCATTTTGGATTGAATCAATTTCTGATAATGGACAAGTAGACCATCCTATGAATGTGGTAGTTGGTCTGTATTTTTTTCCGTTAAAGTCATGTCATTTATATAATATAGTCAGTGTGTGGAATACTATACCTTTTAAGTGTCCCTTATAGAATTCATAATTCCTTTAATCAAATGTATAGATCACTTCCTTGGTAAAAATAGTCACCCCTTTCATGGTTGTAGTTTATGAACTCTATCTGAACCACCACTTTAAGATGGGTTCTCTAAATCAAATAATAATCATGGTTTTTCTGTGGAAGAAACCACCCTTGGGGTGCGTCAAATAAAATGGTTGTGTTATAGTAACTACCCATGTGTGGCTTGTATTCCAACTTCCATGTTCTTAATGTTATCAATGTAAATATGGAACTCCCATGGCCTGGGATCCCAGGAGAAGTCAGACCACTTAGCTTCGAATGTTATGAAAAATAATGTGTGTAACATTTCTTTTCTCATGCACAAAAAAATCCCGAATATGATTAAGTCATTCATTTGAAAAGTTCATTTTCATGGCTCCATCCATGCATATTTGAATAAAAAGAATATCTGGATCTTTTGGAACAAGGAGGTGTCACTGCATCTGATCGAGGTGGGGGACCAATTCCTCAGCATGAAAGTTATGAAGGGGGGATTCTTTTTTGTATCATTTGACTATGGAAACTGCAATCCTCAGGTCTGGAATTGGTTGTGGTAAGGGTTTGAGATCTTTGATCCGGAGGACCTACCACTGTTTTTAGTGGGGGAATTAAACACCATTCTTGATACCACAAAGAATAAGGGAAGATGAGCATTACCTTTTAAGTTCAGCCTGGAATTCTCTCTATTCATGGAGGACAAGGGTCTTCTTGACATGGGTTACTCTAGATATTGGTATACGTGGTTGAAGAACAAAAATTGAGGACGACGTTTTTGAAGTAGGATTGATCTGTGCTTGGCCAATAACAACGTGATCATCTCTTTCCCGGAGGCCAAGGTGAAGAATCTAGCCTGAGGTATTTCCAACCATTATCCTATACTAGTGTCTCTATTTACCAAAAAGGATTTCCCGGAATCCTTCAGGTTAGGTAAATAGTGGTCTTGGTTACAATGCTATCAGCCGATCGTAAGGGAGATTTGGGAGGATCCAACCTAGGGGAACACGTGGGTTTCTCTCCAAAAAATATTGAAAATGTCGAAATAGGGATTAAAGGATTGGTCTAGGATGCCACATCACATTAATCATAAATTGGAAGTCCTTAAACAGAACATCGAAAGATTAGAATCTAACCTGGAGTTGGAGTGGGACACTTCGATGGTTGAATAACTTGTGGGGAAGAAGATGTGTTGGGCGAAGGAGTTTCTCAAACAAGAGAAAATGGCTCGAGACCGTTCCTGGGAGAGGTGGCTGAAGGAAGGTGATAAAAACAATTCTTATTTCCCTATATGCATCAGAGAAAGAATAAGTTCTCCCTCTCCTAACATATTACTCGTGGATGGTTCTTATACAGATAATTATGACACGGTCGGGAGTATGTAACACTCTTTCTTCAACGATCTTCCTGTTGGCCCAAATCTGAGGATGTCCAGTCGGAATCCTAGTGGAAATTCAGGTCTGTGGGATTTGATTTCCACTTTGGTGTCTAATCGGGATAATGAGGACTTGGAAGTGATCCCCGGTAAAGAATAAATTCATTTTTCCATATAGAAGCCCAACCTAAATAGTGCACCCAGCCCTGACATCTTTCTAAGTTCTTTTTAGAGGGGGTGTGGGATGTAGTTAATCAAGACATAACCGAAGCAATACCAGACTACTTCTGAGGTGGATCCTCCCTTGTGTGGAAAGTTACAATACCCAGGTACTCATTCCTAAGATCCAGGACCCCTCTTCTCTCGTGCACTATAGGTCAGTGAGCCTTTGTAAAATTCCTTATAAGATTCTTGCATGTGTGTTAAACTAGAGGTTTTCCAATCTTCTACCACAGTGGATTTCAATTGAGCCGCATGGCTTCGTGAGAAGCCTCTCCATCTAGGGTGTTATAGTTATAGCTTAGGAGATGATTATAAACATCAATATAAAAACCCATTAATCCAACATGAAGATTAAATTGGATATGAACAAGGAATATAATAGGATAGAATGGAGTTTTATCAACTGAGTCCTATCGGGTATTGGCATACCAGCCATGGTAGTAGACCTTATCTTCATGAGATTTAGTTTATTGTGGTTGGAGGTTTCTTTCAAAGGGAAGACCCATGGATTCATCAAGTCAACAATAGGTATTTAGTAGGGAGACCCACTCTCTTCAAGCATATTTATCCAAGAATAGGATACCCACAGTAGGATTATCAATAAAGGTCTATCCCAAGGTGTTATTCTCCCTTTTAGGAGAAAGATGAATATCCATATGATTTCTAATCTAATGTTCATCGACGATATGATTATATTCATCAATGATGGTAGGGGATATATTCACTGGATCAAGAATATAATTGATGAATATTTCTAATGGAGCGTGGAAGTCATCAGTAACTCTAAAAGCAGTATCTACATCACCAAGAAAATATCTCTCAGGTGGGATTTATTTCTGTGCAACCGTCTGGACATGAAGCATGGTTCTTTTGTGATGGAGTAATTGGGAACTCTTATTTCTTTAGGTAGACTTCTAATTTGATACTTTTATCACATTGTATAGATAATCACAAGCCACATCCTAAATTGGAAAAACCAGTTTCTGCTTTTTTGGGGTCATATAGCTCTAGTGAATAGTGTTTTGTCTACCATCCCCATCCATGCATTGAATTCTTCAAATTTTCCTCGAGGAGTGATTAAAAATATTGATAATATCCTGTGTAACTTTTTATGGGATGCGAAATCTGACGGTATGAGACACTAGGATTCGTATTGAAAGATGTTGAGGCCTATATAGGATGGAAACAATCAAGTCCTTGGATAGTTCTTTTTTTTTATCCTTCTTAGATATGATGGAGTGCGGGATTAGAGGACATGATGCTATTGAAGACAGCTATTGTTTCTTTTATATATTTATTTTCATTAATAATAATTATATTTATGGTGTTTACATGCATGTATTTTATATCATATTATGTTCATGCATTGTCATTTATCGATTCATTGTTGATTTCTAGTTATTATTATATTCTGTTGACTTTATGTTATTTTTTATACTATATATTCTACTGATCTAGTGGGAATAGTCTCCCAATTGTACCACCTTTAGACTCTCACTACTAGTGGGAAACCTCTAAAATAAAGGATCCTTTCTTAAGGCATAGTTTCCATCCTGCTCAAGGCACAATTTTAATGTATCTCGGGTTAGGATACAACAACGATCATACACAAGAGGTGGTGGTCCCTGAGATACCATTATTACCTCTAGTAGTTCAACTTATATCACCTCCAAATATTCTTAATGTGTAAAATGATTCCTCGTTTTAAGAGATTTTCAGTAATCTTACAAACACTATGAATGGAGCTTAGTGACCTGCCTATTATATGGTATAGTTGATACAAGAGCTTTAGTAGCATGATCCACCTACCTTATTGATGGATGGTGGACCCGAGGATTCAAGTTATGGATTGAGGCCATTTTTCTATCTTTGAACATCTGGATGTTCCCATAGGAAGGAGTGTCATGGTCACAATCTATATGCTTCATGGATCCACAAAATTATAGTGGGATATTAAAACTAGGTAGATCAACACCAGAAGATGATATGAAGGGATTTCCAATCTATATTCTATGTCTAATTTTCACTTGATACCTTGAGATTTGATCATGCCAGGGATTTTATGCACCTAGAGTAGGGTACCATATCTATGATTTATTATTTGGCTCACTTCACAACACTTCATCATATTGCACTGATCTATACTACAGACGAGTTGTCCAGGGTGAGACTCTTTGAGGATGGGGTCAGGCATCTTATTCAATCTCATATGAACATATTTTATTTTACAACCATGTTTGAAATAGTAAACCAGACCCCTATTAACAAGAATAAATTAAGGGAATATGGAGGTATGTATCAAAGTGGTTTAACATCTTGACTGAGTGGTGTGGTATCTGGTGATAGGAAGTGTCACTTTGGGACCTCTCATGAGGGATGTACCAGTCATAATACACGTGATGGATGTTTTTTAGTCAATCAACAATTTATAAAGAAAGGTAATCTGAAACCCTAGTGTGAGAGGGTCCCAATTGACTGTCAAGGCTACAATGGGATGGTCCATTTATGTAACTTTTGTAGAATCATCGCGTCGATAGACAGTGAGAGATTATTTTCACTGACTCTAAGTATTAGAGTGGGATATTTAGTGCTACTTGTTGATCGGACTAAGGAAGTACTTATGGATGAGGGATATGGACCCCATTGGAACATCACCAATAGAGAGATCTTACTCAAGGCATTTAGGTTGTATCTCAAGGTCGTGAATAATGCTAGATTTATATAGTACAACCTATATTGGGAAATAAAAGTCATGAATCTTTTATAGTTCAAGTTATGATATTATTATCATCTACCTTGGTATCTATTTTATTTGATAGAGATTATTCTCACTCCTTTATTTTTATAACTATCATGGAGAGCCTTATGCGTGAGATCCAGTTTTTATGACGTGACGACACTTGATAATCCATTGGGAGTGCAGTAAGAAGGTGTAAACCATTGTTAGGAGTATGCTCTTGAGATTAGAAGCTATCATTTCTTATGGGAAATCTTCATCCTTGAGATGTGATGTTTCAATTTCAACCTCAATATAGACTGGTTGGTTCCTTATCATCCCTAAGTGTATTGTGACCATCGGGGGTATCCTTCACATCTCCAAATGGAGATATCTATATTAACATGGGTAAATGGGATTTCCATACAAGTAGAGATAGACCAAATCATCGTGGCTTGGGTGGAGTGACAACCTAGATTGCTAAATTTTACATGGATGGTTAGGGAATATGTTAGGCTGATTTTCCTCCTGTATTATAACATTTTAGGTATTTCTTACCTGATAAATTTTCTAGATTACCTCCTAAGAGATAGGTTGAATGATATTTTGAGATAATTCCAGGAGTCCAATAAGTGTCCATTACTCCATATAGAATGTCCACTAATGAGTTGTTGGAGCTCAAGAGGCAGCTAGAGGACTTGGAAGAAAATGGTTTAACATGACTGAGTACTTATCCTTATAGTTCACCCTTGTTTTTCACCATGAATATGGGTGGTACCCATAGGAATTGTGTGAATTACTAGAAATTTCATTGCGTTACTATAAAGAAATGGTATCCCTTACCTCTTTTAGATGACCACTTTTAATAGCTTTGGGTATCTCATGTTTTCTAAAATATTTATTTGAGTTTATGATATCAACAGTATGAGTAATACCATTGGACATATCTCATACAACATTATGTAGTAGGTATGTTATTTATGGGTATCTAGTTATGTCATTTAGTTTGATGAATGTGCCTGGTATTTTCATGGATTTACTGAATTTGTTTTCCACCCCTATCTGGTTTCATTTATGGTAGTCTTCTGGGATGATATCCTAGTGTATTGTTGTACCTAATAGGACCATACTAAACATCTTAATATCATGAAGAATACACTAAGAGAGCATCATATATATGTTATTCTCAAAAAATTCCAATTTTTGATCGATAAGGTTCAATTTCTATGTCATATTATTCCACAGGCGGGAGTGTATGTTGACCAAGGGAGGTTGAGTATTGCAGTTTCCTGGGATCATCCCAATAACATCTTTGACATATGGTGTTTAATAGGGTTTATTTTCTATTAAAATTATTTCATTTAGGTCTTTTCATTCCTAGAAGAACCTCTCATTGGGTGTAATAACAAGGGAATAAAATTTCTATGGTCTGAAACATGTGATATAGCCTTTGAAGAGATGAAATGGAGACTTACTTTAGTGGAAATCCAAATTCTTCCTGATCTAGTAAGATAC
Source organism: Viscum album (assembly GCA_963277665.1). Classification (NCBI taxonomy): domain Eukaryota; kingdom Viridiplantae; phylum Streptophyta; class Magnoliopsida; order Santalales; family Viscaceae; genus Viscum; species Viscum album. Next base: position 1,143,288,547 of record OY728121.1, on the reverse strand, counting down.
TATATAGTTTATTATGATGAATCAGTAATCAGGCTTGGATATATTTTGATGTAGGAATATTGAGTCACAGTATATAGGTTTCCTCAGTTGAAGCCACATGAGAGTAATTACACAATGCATGATCTCGAGTTGACATCCATAGTTCACTCCATGATTTTAAGGAATGAATTATTATGAGAGAATTTTTTGGTGTATAAGAACCAAAAATCATCAAGTATATCTTCACATAGAATGAATTAAATCATAGATAGATAATGTGGTTTTAATGCCTATAGTCTATGAATTTTTTACGCACCTACATTAAGGGTATGGGAAATGCGGTAGAATATGCTCTGAGCCAGAGGGCTTAAACAAAAGAAGTTTAGGAGGCCATTAATGAGTGGTAGTTGATGGAACTATTTTCATAAATGTACATAGAGGTCCAAGATCATCATGAATAGATTCTCTTTATATTTATAAAATCATTTCATGAACCCTGATATCTCCTTTTTCATGTCGTGCCCCCAAAAATTTCATTGAATCTCATGGTACATTTTGGCCACACCTAGATGTACCGTCCACTTTGAGGCAGGAAATTCCTGAATCAAATCCTTTTTCATTATCTTAGTCACAAAAACTCAATAATTAATATATATGATCTTGTCCTCATATATCCTTCAATCTGAAGGTCACTCCCCACCTTCATGGAATTCCCTCAAGTTCAAACACATCGGATACTAATATGGTCTATCTCTAATTCGTCTAAAAATTGTAGACTCCATTGAGATAGATGTAATATTAATATGCTCCTGACTCTCTTGAACCACTACATGCATTTTAGCCAGTATGTTCCTCATATTCTAGTCAACACTAGACTCTTGAACTTCTAGAGTCAATATTTCCCTCTCAAAGCATCATCCACACAATTTCTATTCATAGACATATATTCTAGTTCAAAATAAAATAAAATTGTATACTAAACTAATATCCACTTCTAGAGATTCAAATATCATTCTGAAGAATATTTATTTCAAGATCTTGTGATTTGTATACACTGTAAAAATATTTCCCAACTGATAATGTGGCCAACACTTAAACCCATAAACGACTACTTTTAAATAATGGTCATTCATAGGAATGTTTTTTTCATGTGGACTCAACTGTCGGGACTCATGCACCACAACCTAGATTCTCTGCATCAACACATCTCTGAGTCCAATCCCAGAATCATTGCAATACACCATATACTCCTCACCTACCTCGGGTAGGATCAATATGGGTGTTGATTTTATGTTCCTATTGATCTCCAAGAATAAATTATCACACGATTTCTACCATTAAAATCATATACCCTTTTTTCAAGACTTTAAGTGGTGTTTAGAATTAGTAAAAGTCCTATATGAATCTTTAATAATATCAAACTAACCTCAAAAAGCTATGGATATTGAAATTTTTTTTGGGGCTGCTCCCAAGATACAACTGCCTAAACATTCCTTGGGTCTATTAACACTCCATCACCTAAGATGATGCTCCCTAGAAAGTGTACATGTTCAATCCAAAACTGACACTTAGGTAGGATGGCATATAGCTGATGCTCTCTCAGTGTACTCAGAACGATGTCAATGTGTTGGGAATGTTCATCATGAGTATTGAAGTATACCGAGATGTCATCCACAAATAATATAACAAACTGATCCAGGTAAGTATGGAAGATTTTTTTTCATCATGTCCTTAAACACTGATGGTGCATTTGTCAACTGAAACAAAATTTTGGCTAACTCATAAAGGGAATACCTACTCTTAGAGTTAGTTCACGATATATCAGAAGTCCAATCTCTCAGTTTATGATACCCTAGTCTCAATTTAATATTTATGAAAATATAAGGTCCTCTTAAATGGTCACATAGATCATTGATATGTGAAAGAGGATAACGGTTTTTCACAATCATATGGTTCAACATCTGGTAATCAACACACATGTGTAGAGTCTCTTCATCTTTATATGAAAAACATATTGGTGAACCCCAAGGAGACACACTTAGGTAGATAAATACCTTATCCTATAACTCTTCCAACTGATTCTTGAGCTCTTTAATCTCTATAGGTTCCATTCATTATGGTGTAATATAAATTGGCTCAGTCCCAATCATTAGATCAATTGTAAATTCCACATCTCACTTAAGTTTCATCATTAAAAAGTATTTACGAAACCCGTACTAAAACTAGATCACTACTAGTATAAATACCTCATGATTTACACCTCTGTCACTAAGTAATTAACTTGAAAACTAGGCAATTATCTCTCCTAGTTGCTGAGTAATTGGCCCTACTCAGCCTACATGGATATCCCACTCTCCACGATGAATATATTTTTCACCCATAGGAGATGTAAAACGCACTCTACTTTAGTAAAAATATATGTGGGTTTTTTATGCGACTATCCAGTCCATACCCAGAGTCAATTCAATTCCTAACATGTCAAGGAGATAAATATACAAAGAAAAACGACACTCCCCAATCTCAAGAGAACATGCCTTGCATAAATATATGGCTCTAGATCATAATTCCTTCTGTGTATCTATCATCAACACCACACTCATGAACTCCACCACTAGTCTCAAACCATTCACAAGTTGTGGAGAAATAAAGGAATGAGAGGAAAAAATATCAAATAAGTCACTAATTAACGTTAAAGCTACATGAATAGTTCCTTTCACCGTCGATGGTCCATCCTCTCTATGAACAATTGTAGGTTTCACCACATGCAACTATCATGTCACTCTCCCCTATGATGATGTATGGATCCCCTGAGCTACACCACCCTATTGATATTGGTTCACTTTCCATGAATCACCACATCCACCTCTTATATTTCCATTTCTAGTAGAACTCAAACTACTAGACTGATATAGTGTAGAATATCCCCTCCCCACACATTGGTTCTATCTAGATTTTCCATCACTACCTTTCTATCAAGGGATCCGGCATAACCACTATAGATGACCCATCTTGATGTAAGCTCGAAAATTCACTAGTGGTTGGGGACAATGTTTGCGTAAGTTCCCCAGCCTACCTCACTAGTGGAAAAGCACTTTGGTAAGATCCCATTTAACAAATTTTCCTTTTTATCCACTGTTCTTCCAACTGCTCTGGCTAAAGTTCTCATAATGACCCATCCTTCTCTCAAAAGTCACACCTCTTAATCATCCATCAGAAACCACCTCTCTCCCACTGGAAGCCTCTTTTAGGTCCACCCTCTCTGATAAACATCATAGGTTGATACAACTGAACACTCTTCTTAGGTCAGATATACTTCTCGCATCATTCCCGGAATCACATTATAAAAAACACACAAAACAATCAATGTTCTCTTGGAACTTTTCTCCAACTTCCTCACCTTGAACTATCGGTTCCTCAGGTTCCACCACTGGAGGATCATCTATATCCATGTCCTCCTATTTTACACTTAGAAATCCTCGTAGTGGAAGCATATATCTAATATTATAAATAAACACCTTAGGACATAGTTCAAAAACGTTAACATGTTTACATAAGAGGTAAACATAATAAGGAACAAAAATTCAATTCCCCAAACATCTCCACATGGTCAAAACTGAGGCTCTATCACTACCATTAAACATCCTACACCTAGGTTCTAGTTAACAATTGAAAACACATTCTCTTTAATCAAGTTTATCATTTAGATACCCAATTATTCACATTTTGTATCATTTTCACTACATCTAATTTCATCTTTGGAATCATTTTCAACTCAATTTCACAATCAATGAAAAAATTTAAATTTTAATAACTTTCCCAAAACCCGTTTTATTTTGCGTGCCTAATATTATTAATGTCACAATAATCAGTTCCTAGAACGATACTTGCATACTTAACTCTCATTCCTTACCAAGAAACGAGTCAAATCTCAAAAAATATCTAAAACAATAATCCCATAACACCACAAGTGCATCAACCAAGGTGAAATTATATTAAACTATAACAACAAATAGCAATAACAATAGTCCCATGTTGGGTACATGGGGTTTACCCTGTACATGGGTTTGAAACTCCCATACATGAGCTCATTACCAAGGTCCGACTCTCCCAAATATCCAATATACCTTTCTCAAATTGTAACACATAATAAAAAAATTAATTGGGCTCTGATATCACTTTTTAATGTCCCATCCCAGGTGCCACATACCAGTGCCTCAAGCCAGACCACCACATAAACTCAGGCATGCCTCCTTGTATGCCATAGTTTGCCAACTAGAAGTGAGCATCAAATATAGATCATGATAAAATTATACCATATTTTATCATAGTAATACACTAGAGGAAATTAAGAAACAATAACTAAATAACATATAACTAGATATGTAAGACTATTAAGATCACAAGATGACCAAAATTGGATAAACAATATCAAAACTGGACTATAATTATACCATGATAAAATACGTGTCGAGTTCCAAAATGAAAACCCAAAAGTAAAGTCACTGAAAACTCCCAACTGGGCCTTGAACAACATCTGGTTCCCGAAACCATGATCCATCTAAAATCTTCCATCTAACATATGTCATTTTCCTGTATCCTATCCTGAAAACTAGAAATCTATTCATGTACCGATCAGGCAGCTCAGGTAGGGTGTGAGTACAACTCAGGTGGACACCACTAACAACATATAAAAAACATCAATTTAATAATAGTGAATGTATTTGTATAAATAAATAATTACAATTGACAAGTAAGAAATCATCACATTATCATTTATTCATTATTTAACTACATAAACCCCCATGTTCCTAAGCACTCTCGCACCTCAATACTTTCTTCTTCCTGCACTAGGTCAAAAATATGTCACATATTCTATTCACATTTCATTATAACACATTGGATTACATTATCAATTTAATTTGAATTCATTATTATAGCCTCTTGGAACCATAGTCCAATGACAATTTTATGGGTATAGAATGCCATGTCAAGCACCCCATGAGTATTCAGAGCATCAGTCACTGTCTCACACCTCATGGATATTTGGAGAATTATTTCCTATCCTATAAAATTTATCATGCATGATTTTGGTGAAGAATACCTTGTCTAAAACCCCATGAGTATTTGGAGAATCATTCCCTATCTCACATACCATTTATCAATCATTCAAATGTATCACAATATATCACATTATCACATGCATCTTAATATCACATGTTTTCACATTATCACATGAACCAATATTAATCAACATTAAACTTATTATCTCAATTAACCACCAAAATATTTCATTAATTAATTTATAAATTAATTAATCCAATACCATTAATTAATTCAAAAATTAATTAGTCACCTTTATCACATTAATTAGTTCAACAATTAAATAATTTCCAAAATCAATAATTTCAAATTTTCGAAAATTAATTAAACAAATGATTATTCCCAATTCACAATAACAATATATCAATAGTTAATTCATAAATTAATTATCCCAATTTATTAATCCCAATAACTCAAAAATTAATTTAACAATTAGTTACCCTTATTCCAAAATCACAATATTCAATCAAATCCCCAGTCCCTAAATTAATTATTGACCACATTAATTAATTAAATATAGTAGTTTCCAATTGCTAAATAAACACTATAAATTATACAATTACATACACGTAATTGAAATTAGGACTACAGGTTTTGACTAATATACCACCTACCTCAATTCATTAATGTGTTATCACTCAGTGGAAATCCCCAATTTCTGTAGGGTAATTGTGTAGAACTAGATGTGGATCTAAAACATAAATCAAGATAAAAAAATCTAGATATAATAAAAATAGATCTTGATCTACAAAAATAGATCTATATCCACAAAAATCGTTCTATATCTAACGAAAATAGATAATACATTCCCTTAATGAAATAGAGAAGATTGGGAGATGAATGAGAAAACAACCGGGATGAGATCCTCTTACTAGGAGGCATGTAGATCTTCGATATGGGGTTCAAAACATGAATAACGGAGGTTGTAATGGATTAGGATTAGTTCCAGAGGATCCAAAATTGAGAATGAACAATAGAGGTTGAGATAGGGATGATTTCAGATTAAAATAGGGGATGTGAAATTATTTAATTAATTTTATAGTGAATTAAAAAGTATCTCACAGTTTGTTAGGAAGAGGCACATAGTTTCCCATAACTTTGCAACTTAACCATGAACCTATTTGAGGGGGTGTATGTTTTATCCTTTTAGGGAACACATTTTTAAAAACTCTGGACCATCTGTGAAAAAACACTTTTTTAGGGTAGCATGGTTTTCTGGGATAAGTTTCCCAGTTAGGGAAAACCATGTGTCAACCATGTACTTCCCTCTTTAATTATAAATTCTCAACATTCCCCCAAACATACCCTAAGGTAAAACCCAAACAATGTATTCTCAATAAAGGAAAAAAATACCTCAAATAATGTCTGGGACATCTCCAGAAAAGTTTGGGATCTTAAAATTCACTCAAGTTCCTCAATTTATTTTTGATAAACATGACAAGTCATGATTTACCTTAGATTGAGTATTTTAAATCATCACTCATGATACAAATTCAAGTAGAGTTATGATAAAATCCTGAGTACATGCTCCATATATATAGGATTTTAAGGGAACTACATTCTCTACTTTTTAAATACAAAAGAACATGAAATCATGTCGATTTTCAATCAAGGTTCAAACGACTCTAAGGATTAAGGTTGGTAGGAATTGATGTGAAAAATCAAGGCTGAAACAGTATGATTATATCTTTAATTATAAATCATGATATAAAAAGTAAAATTTTAATTATAATATCCACATAAAAATTAAAAATCCCACTTCCCAAGCTAAAAGTAAGTTCAAGATCAATAAAATCATAATGAATGAATTTTTCTCCCTCTTTAATTTTTATAATTTTCTTTTTTTATCTTTTATTCCAAAAAACATTTTTTTTATTTGAAATTAATTATTGGAACTAATATCTTATCTACCACCAAAACATATATGATATAAATCATCATTCTAGAAATGGTTATTCTTTATTCTCCAAGTCACAACCCATTCTAATATTTTCATTTATTTTTTTTCATTTTTCATTTTTTTCAAGAAGGGGGAACAATAAAAGTTCAATGTATGAATCTAGAATATTTATTAATACACAGAAATTAATCAATCATGAAATATTTCCATACAATTTAATGAATTAATTTCACAATTACTTCCTCACCCCACAATTCAACTTTAAAATATCATGAAAACACTAAGAGGAGTGTAATAATGGAAAAAAATGGATTCAAATGTGCCTTATTACTAACAAGTTCATTCATGGTTTCAACGATAACAATAAGGATATATGTATTAGTTGGTCCCAAGGATAATTAATTATCAATAAAAATGTCTCAATAAATTTAATTTTTTTTCATAGTCATATATTTGAAAAATTCCAATGAACGTTCTAGAAGGTGGCATGTCCCTAGATCACTCAAATAATATGATCAAGACAAAATAGGAATTTGTTATCCAATAAATCCTCTATCAAATGGAAAATATGATTTTAGATAATCACTCAAGGAATAAATAATAATAATAAACCAATCCGTATGAATTTTATAAGTTCAACATATGAAAAATGGTCAGGGAAATCACATTTAAATGAATCAAATAATCCCCTAAAATCATGATTCATCATTTAAATATCTACTCTTCACATTAATAATTTAATTATAAACCTTACTCATTAAATTTAAAGATAATTGAAATATAAAACATGGAATCAATAGGTTCCTAATAATCTCATGTTTCCTAGATAAGTCAACTATACCATAAATTAAAATATGCACAAAAATTTTCCAATTTAACATAGCTACTAAAATTTCCAACTTAAAAATCACTTTTATGAAAAATAAATAGGGAGTTTGAAAATAAAAAATTAATAGTGAACTCCCTTTTATCATGATGATTCAGTCCTCTTACTCTACTATTTGGGGGTTTCCCTGTCCCATCATGGACCTATAAAAGATAATAAATCATTAAAACTCAACAACCATGTCATTAATGTTCAAAATGATAGAGTATGGGGGTTTAATTCTAAAATAATTCCTAAGGATTAAATTGAAATTAATATAAATTATATAAATGGATAATTACTAGTTTAATCCCCAAAGTGGGACCATGATTTTTACTACCTCCAAAAGTTAAGTACTATCTATTATTCATAATCGGTTGGTGGGTGGAGATTCATGGATTTGAACAACCACATGTGGATTTTACCAGTTTCTACTTCTTCTATGTTATTTAGGATTCTATGGATAGAGTACACCAAATGTGTCCCCTACACAATAAGGTAGAGAATCCATGGTGGGGTAGGGTGAAGTACGTATTATCCACCTTCTTGGTTTATACTTGTTCAACCTCTTCATCACTATCCACTGGTTTCTTGATTTGTGATAAATTAAATTAATATTGAAAGGTATAGTGAAAGGGTAGTTTTATTTGAATAAATTTTAAATTTGATAATTCAATATCAAATTCCTCATTTTTAATATAAGTAAATAGTATAATGGAATTTTCTAATAGATCCACTAGGGTATCCTATTTTTCTCCCTCCAGTAAATGTCCAATGTCTTTAGGGATATCCAAGTGTTCCTCAATAGGTGAATTTTTATTTTCTTCATATTCTAATAGGACTGATTATGTGTTGTCCAAATCTACAAATTCAAAATAGTTGTGATCAATACTCAATTTAGTTTCAATTAAATTAAATTGAATTGATTTCAATAAGGGTTCAACTTAGTAATTTAGTTTGGTTTGAATCTCTTATTTAGATGATAGTGCCTCTTGGAGTCAATATATGTTAGATGGAGATAGGTAGTTAGGCTCCTCCAATGTTTCTTCGAATTTCATCAATTGGGTGGAATATTCTTCTTCCATGGATAGTAATAGTTAGTCTGATGATTATTCTTCTATTTTATTGATAGAGAGATCTCATTTCATTTTTTTCATCCTCTCATTCACACCAAAATTAATATTAATCCTTTCACATATTCATATCGGCATGTGACTCTTCACCTTCTCTCTCTATATGTTCACGGTACGTTTGAATATGGATCTTCATATGGTTTGGTTTTGGATGGTCTTCAAGTGAGACATAAAACCCTTGGATATCTTAAAAAAAATAAGTAAAATCCAGCGGTTTTCTCTTATTATAGTTATGACATAGAATATCATCCTTGACTTGATTGATCATGATCACTATTTCATAAAGTGAGATACATATATCATGACCACTTAACATATGCATGGCTTGATAAGTGAGTTCATTAATCCTTTATTAGAAGTCCACCTCAGTATCTTCAACCTCTTTCTCTTGTTTTTTCACATGTGGGTAACTATTCCATGAATTAAAGAAATAGTAATTTCAATACTCCAAGCTAAAAGATTTATGGTTTTTTAATAAAATCAAAAAAAATATTCCTACAAAGTGTGAAATAAAATAATGAAAAATACGAATTGAATCTCTGGGAATGGTTCTAGTTTTGATACACGCCTCTCATAGGGCATGCAAAAATATTTTTTTTCATTAATCTAGCATTGATGCTTGCTAGGGTCATCTCACATAAAGAGAATCATAGTTATATACTGACTAATTATAATTCATTTAAATATTTTTCTTTTTTTTGTTTTTATTATCTTATGAAAATTATGAATTTGAGTTTAGGTTTTTAAAATAAATGAAGTCATAAAACAAAATTATAATAACAACTAATGCAAGATGAGATGAGGGTTAGAAAGAAAGATCATGGCCCTATGGTTTTGGTTTATGGGTTCCATAATTATTATTTTTGTTTAAATTTAATTTGATAATTCCTTTTATGATACCTTAAAAATGAATTAATTATCTTTGATTTATTGAGTGTGTAATTTTAGCGTGCTTATGAAAACTCTTTGGCAGGCCAAATCCCACCTCCTCTAATAGCTAAATAGGATAATGCCTCGATCGAGAGTGAAATTCCTAAAACTCTCAACTCCACCTTATGTCATTTCAATACTTAGGGTATCCTCAACTCCACCATATGATGAGTTTACCTAAGATTAGTGAAGGGAAAGTAATGAATTAAATAAAAGGAATTCATTTGAAAACAATTTCATGGTGGATGACCACCACACCCGTGTAATACTCTCACATCCACCACAAATAGAAATAAAATATATGGAACATAATCATGAAATTGAAGATATAATCCTATCTTGAAGACAATCCTTAGGTCAACCTCCCATTATCGAGAGTATGACAGAACTTGGTGGAAGAATATATATATATGAGAAGAAAAGAAAAAAATAAAATAAAAAGAGAATGAAAATAGATACAAAAAAAGAAAATATTGGAGAAAATTGATTGAAAAATTAAATTAAAAACATAATTCTTGTATAAAATTAAAATGAAAAAGAGTTAAAAAATAAATAAAATAAATAACAAAAAAAACATATCAAAGAAATCAGTATTATAGTGACCTCCCTCGAGATGATTATCCTTTTGGAGATAGAAATACCATGAATTTATAGAGAGCATAATTATCTTATCTTACTATTTAAAAATAATGAACAAATATTTATGTTTCCTATTTTACCTTTGTCCATGTTTTAATATATCTATTTTTTAAAATATTTCGTGGACATCGGATGTTTCATGAATATAGTGGAGATACGGAAAGGGAAGTGCCTCACATGCATTGTATGAATGGTATATGTAGGTGTATTCCATCATAGTGGTCAAATTATACTCTCTTAGGACTTCTATAATGAAATTTAGCCTTTTAAGTGGCTATAAGATCAACCCCAAGATCTGGAGTAGAGGGTGAGATTCCTTTGAGTCATTTGGCCTTCACAGTTTCTAGATGCTTTTAAAGGGGAATCATGGTGATCATATAAAGTATAAGAAGTGATCCAAGGTGGTTTGGGTTTAAAAACAATTTGGATCGAGATAAATCTTTAGTATCATCTTCCATGGTGTTTTCTGGTGACTGTAGATAACAACGGTGGCGTCCAGTAGTGGTGTAGAATGATGAGGCGTTTTTTAGGTGTGGGATCTTGTGGGTGAGAGTAATACAGTAAAAAAATTTCATGTGATGAAAAATAACTACTTAAAAACATCCCAAGTTATAAATTAAATAGGGTGATGCACTTTTTTTTGAAAAAAATGAGCACAGAGGATCTTATCTTGAAAAGAGTAAAGAGTTACACATGAAGAAAAGAGGGAATTTTACACTTGTCTCGAACAAGAAGAGGCACTATGTCATTGGGAATAGAGTCAAGAAGGATGCTCCAATCTTCCAGGACCACTTTTGTTGCAAGACCATTTGCAATGTAATTCACTTCCATGAAAGTGTGTGTGATGAAGTAGCTTAGAGAAGATATCTTTTCAAGGAAATTAATCCATTTACCTAACAGATTCTAGGATAATCAATTTTATCCCACCATTATTGCATGGAAAACTGTGGGAGAGTCAAACTCAAACAAAATATTGATCTAGTGTCTTTGAAAAAAAATGTCCACAACATTTATTATCACCATCATTTCTTCTTCCAAAGTAGTGGCATGCCTACAATGAACATAGTTACAAAAATTATAGAACAAACACTTGTAGTAGGGATGTGATCCAAAAATACTCTCACACACACATATGGGTCATGCCTCCCACACGGATTATGTGGGATTTGGCCCCACCCATTCACACCCACAGGTTCCTCCCCATGAGATCTACAAACCTACCACTGGGCAGGCCTTCACATAAGAACTTCTTTGTAAAATAGGACTACATTGGCCTAGCTAAGTAGCTTCCTAGAATTTAAGGTTGACGGAAGTCCTGATTGGATTATTTTTAACCTAAAAATAATAAAACATTCATAATAAATTTTACAAGATAAATTTAAATAAAATGAATCATTAAAACCCTAAATTTAGATATATTTTAATCATTTATTTATAAATCCCATCATTTTAAATAAAAATTTAAATACATCAGAATATTCATTAAAATCTGTCTAAAACCATTAGAATTATTTTAATGAATTTCATGAAAATATAAGTGCATCACATACCTTGATTCTTTATGAGGTATATGGAAGACTTAACCAAACCATAGTTGATATTCAATAGTCTTCCATACCCTGTGTTTTTTTTCTTGGAGCAGAATGTATTGGCCCCTATGGGAGTCGAAATAAAAGTGTTCTTCGGGGTTATATTTTTAATCAAAACACCTGAAAATGGATGAAAATCAGCTGGAATCCTTGGAAAATGATTTATATAACTGATTAGAATATACTTTATGATATATTCCATCCAATATCACATCCTTCTTGGTTGAGAGATATCATTGGCCTTGGTTTGGAACTAGATGATATTGTTTATGCTAATTACTTCCCCAGTGAATATGATTCTTAAGCTCTGAAGGATATGGATAAGAAATCTAAAAGATAATTTTAAGTGACCATGGATTCATCTCATACTCATGAAGTCCCCATAATTCATTAGATTTTAGTTGAAGATCCAAAAGATCCTAAAATACATTTATTGGTTGAATTAGTTAGAGAGGGGTATGTACCTTCTAAGGGGGAATATGTTTCACGATCTATGTCATGTGGACCAGCTATCACTAATATAAAAGTTGATCATGATTTGGATCATGTAGTTGAGATTCCACCTATATTTGAGATATATCAATCTCTCATCTTTGATTCTTCTCCCCCTAGTGAATAATCCCCTAAAGATAATCCATTTTTTGATATGGATGTGTTTTCTCCAGTGGATGATGCTGGTAAGGATGATAAAGAGTTTGGTAAGGATGATATAGTGGATGATAAAGATGATATGGGTGATGATAATAATAACCCTCCAAATCCAAATGGACCTACTATTACTATTTTTTAAGGGAAGAATAATATTTTCAAACAAAAATTCATTCTAATCATGTTTCATAAATACTATGTAGACCTAAGTCTTATGTTGATCTCTTAAATTTTTTCTACTCCAACTTCTCCAATAGATATGCCTAAAAACCCTTCTCATGAAGAAAAATTTTAAGAATCTTCTCCCAAAACCTATGTGATGGACATGGAATATTTTGAAGAATAATTTGTGGCCTCTATGAAGGAAGTTGAGTGACCACCTAGTATCGTCACTCTTAGATAATGATCATGGGTAAATAAATTTGTGTTTAGTGATCATTATTTTCATCTAAATAATGATATCCTTCCTAAATCTCCTTTTTATCATGATCAATATGCTCCTACTCAAGATAAAGCAACTCCATTTCAATAATATTGACCACTTTATATTCTCCCTTTAAATATAAATTCTTCATATTTAATCCAGTTCAAGAATGATATTGTAAAAATATTAAAGGAAGTGGTTTTACTATTTTTTAAGCAAATAATAATGAACAAAGTGAGGATATTGCATACAATATATAAAGTGTTGTTGAAAAAATCTATCCCAAGTTATTCATAAAAATAGATCATATGCATCATGAGATTAGATCTTTTATATGATAAATGGAAGGTTTTAGATGTCACATTGGATCCCTATATGTCATTTTTTTGGATATGGAGACTATCATGGATAGAATTTTTCCCACTATTATAACCAATCCATCAAAACATTCTATTTTAACTTTAGTACCTCCTCCTTATACTTTAGTATCTATTAATGAGGATTTTATTTAATGGTTGAGTCATGAAGAAATTTAGAATATCTTGGACTGTGTAAAGTATATCAAAAACTAAGTACAAATGGAAGTTGGTGCCCATAGAGAGAGATAGTTTAAATTTATTAAATTATAGTCCATCAATATTTCCAAAGATAAAGTTGATATTAATGGTGAAATAGAGTACAATATCAAAAGGATTTACACCAGGGAAGAACACAAGACTCAATTCCTTTCATTGCAATACATTTGAGTATGTCTCCTATATCAGTTTCTATCAATTATATTATAGAGATGTTATTGTTTATGAATTATCTACACAATCAGTTTATGTAAGAGAAGGATGGGATCCTTTAGCTTATGGAACATGGGACAGTGGTTTAGTTGATATCTCCATGATTATAGATAATTATATTTATGTTGTCAATAATACTATGCTAGAACCTCCTGGTCTTCTTATCCCACACATGTCAGACTCCTCTTCCCAAGACTCAACCTCCTCTTCATCTATTCCAACAAATACCTCACCTGAACCTCCTACATAACCTTTTGGTATTATTATTTCTTAAGCCCGTTTATTCATCTGACTAATTTCCAATGGAATCTCTAATCTAGGACCATATATAATTCCTTGGGTTATTCCTCCTCCACCTATCATTGGAAAATGGATTGGCCCATATCTTCATGAGGACTCTAATTCTGATTAGACTCTGATAGGGTTGATGTAATTTTTTATGGAAAAAATAATGAAATGAGTTTATTTTTATTTCTATGTCTTTGTTCTTTTTATTATGAATTAATTATTTATTTTTATTCCATATTTACTCTTTCAACCTTTATAGATTATTTATTATAGTCCCAAATGTGATAATATATATAGAAAAAACAATGGATAACTAAATTATTTCCTATAAGTAAAAATGAAATTTTAACAATTTGAAAATGATTATTCATCATCACCAATTTCTTGCTATAGTGGATTATATTCTATAATTATTAATCTTTATCCTTTTTGAATTATTATTTTCTCCATGATTTTTGATCATCAAAAAGGGACCAATGTGGGCTTAGTATAGTAATTCCATATATTAAAAATAAAAATTCATGTATATGTTATTTACAATCTATTTTATATTTTATATATGATAAATAATTTTTAAGAGAAATAATGGAAAATTACCTAAGTCAATGATTGATTGCACTTCGCATACCGTTGATCACATGGTATATACAGTCGTCTGATCAATGAGAAACAACTCACTTCACAATATAGTCATCGACCGCATGACCATCAGATTGAATGTGGAGAATATATGGAAAAGGACTCAATCAACCACAAGATAACCTGATTAACCACATGCCTAATAGATCGACCATAACTACCTTATCACAAACACTTGGATCAACTTCATGGTATTTTGATTAACCATACGAGTAATCATGCATCCTCAAGGCCAAATCAAACTATCTTTTTTTGAAATATGGATTTTCAACAGCATAAATAATCATTAACATGAACAAATTCAGTTACCCTGGTCAGTAGTCTCAATTTTAAAAGGTATTTTACTGACCATTAGAATAAGGTGATTGAGTTCAATTATATGTTTATTGACCATAATTGTAATGTGATTGACCGTAAGATCAAATAAGTGACCATGGTACAATTGATTAATTGTTCAACCTATCAAATAATACAACTATATTTCTCACAATGTATTTAATTGACCGTGGATGCTGACATGGAACATTTAAAATGGCCATATTTAAAGGTATGTATTATATTATTATATTATTAAATGTATTAATATAACCACTTTTATGTGTAAAATTAAATTCTAGTTAGAAATATTTATTGAGCTCCGATTTCCTGATGAAGTATGTGTATCTTCAATGATGATTTTTTTCAATAAATGTTCATGGAGAAATCACAATTTTTAAAAATTATGGTTGAAATTATAGAAAATGGAGATGATACGATAGATGTTCAAGGCATAGACATAATAATTTTTCATGATGAAAAATTATTAACAAGTGCAATGTTTATTATGGATTTGTGACTCTTTTCTTCCCTGAATATAAATAAAAAATCATATAAAAAATTCATGTATTCATGAATCAATTTCTAAATGAATATGACAATGAGAATAGAAGAATATCCTATATATAAATAGAACCACATACTCTATTTCACTAAATTATTTCCCTTCTCTTACTTTTTTTCGTACATTTGTATTTTGTGTTCATTAAGTTTTATATCCTCTAGCACTAGATAATGTACTAAAATAGATATTTAAAGACACAGTTTATACCTCATTTAATTATATTTTCTTCAATGAATAAATGTGGAATAGGTTGTGTAGAATAGATTGCCTACATGCATTTGTTACCATATTATTTCTCTGATAAAGAAATATAGAAGAAGCTATATGTATCTTGGATTGTTTGAGTAAAATTTTCTAAAAACATGATCCAAGCTTTGGGTAAGTTTATTTATAATAAAAATATTATTAGGTGGTGGTTTACAATTAGAAAGGAATAGGTCTCAGCATGATATTGAACATCTTGAATATATATAACTATGTGTTTTCATTATTTTATTTTAGTATTTTTTTTAAAAAAAAATTGTATTTTTTTACAAAACTCGATTGAAAAAAATTGCTTTAATAGTTATCCTTATTTTTTATTTTAAATACCATGTTTGATTCTAGTAAAACTATTTAAAAAGTTAAAATATTTTTAAACTTGTTTTCACTAATTTTTTTTTGAACTTATAAGAAGCCTTTTTAATGATAAAATTATATACTTATAATATTTTAGTTAATATGATTTTATTTTATAATTTTATGGATTTAGTTTTTAAATCATTTTTAATATAAATTTTAATTGGCAATCCAATTCATCCCCCTCTTAATATTTCCACTCTAACCAATAAGATATTTCAGAAGTGTAAATGGGGTAACCAGACATTATATGTTTAGATGTAAAGCCTCCTAAAAATACCACACCTAGGAATCCTCATTTATAAATCGTTTTGGATCATAATGAAGAATGTTTCTAAAGTGGATCCTAAGATATCACACATCAGTACTTCCCTTTAAATGGTAAGCATCTTCAAACAACAGGAATCCTTTAAATTTGATGAAATAATCATGGCTAGGAACTGATCTCAGAACTTATCTCATGAAATAGTTGACTCCTCATAATCCCTGAGGAAAAATAACCACCACTACCTAGATACCCCCACACACCATGTCACCACTAAAAAACCCAATGATATTTCTGAGAATAGATTAAGATGATGTTTATCATCACTTTCTCCAGCCAATCCATTTTCACTGAGTTTGAAATGGATTCCTCATACCAATGTAGAATCTAGCACTGAAACTCTCTAAGTTTTAACCTACAAGTGTCATCACTTTTGGTTTTAACTCTATGAAAATCTATTGGAACCCCCTGCTAAATATATTCATTATGAACCTGATAAAGAAATCAACCAGGAGTAATACCTACAAAAGAAAAAATGGTTTCAATATAGAATATTTATGAAAAATTATTTAGAATTTGTTTAAGGTTCAACCTAACCCCTAGGTTTACACATTTCAAAAAAATGTGCAGTCAAGAGTGATACATGATCCTATCCTAGGTCTCTACCACTCAACAAACATAACTTATCTTAGTCAGATAAATTTACATAAAGTTATACATATCATATCATAGAGGGCCCAAAATACTCATGTCCTTACCTATATACCTTGTTTACATAACATACTAAACTCATCTAACACAATTTCCCGACACCACTACAGAATAGTAATTTCAAACAACTGAAAATAGCCTCTATCGGTGATAATGAAGCATTGACCACTAAAGAGACATTAAAATTCATAGGATTTTTTGAGCTCTAAAAAGCACTGATAAATGGGTCCTTATCAGTGCCTCTAAAAGTTCTTATAAAATACCGCATTTATCATCATTTTTAAAAGTGATGATAAAGATTACAATTATTAGCATTTTTAAAATGCTGATAAAGGGGCCTACTATATTTTGATTTTATATCACATTGTATCACTAGTGCAGTGTGATGTAACAACACATTGTAGCACTAGAAACACCACCATAAATAAACAAAATAAAGTACCAATGCATAATTTAAAAGAAATAAAATTTATGCTGAAAATAAAAGAAAAAAATATATAATATAGACATCTAAAACATTGGTTTATACACTTATATTAGTACAAATCATAACATACATTCAAAAGTTTAAATGTTCAATTGTCTTTTAATCCGGACTTCGACTCATGTTTTTTTCGAAAAAACCACCCCTGGTTGAGAAAAACAATGCACAAAAATTAGAAAACCATTAAAATGTTATTAATAAAAAATATATTAATTAAAATAAATTGTTAATTTTAAACTAAACATTGATTCATAAAAGGAACAATGTGTATCAGATTGAGTTTCAATTGAATCTTGCACGTTACACCATTTATTTTTCATCATCAACCATTAAAAATGTGAAAATTAACTCAATAATTATAACATAAAAATGATAAGGATGTTAATTAAGTAACATCATATTGAATGATGAGAAAACAATCCAGGATCATTTTCTCTATTTTGGTGATGTGATGCACGTTTTAAACTAAAATGACACTAATATATTGAAAATATGCACTTGGAGTCATACTGGTTACACCATCTGTCAAATTATGGTGTGGATGAATCGTACACATCCCAAAGGACTTATTAATTTTTTCCTAAGGTATCAAAACAATCGGATTGTATTTTCATATTTTTGAGTACATCACTTTCCTTTTTTACTAAAATGTCATTTTCTACTGGAAACATACACTTTCAGTCATAATGGTTACATAGTGTATCATATTGATATGAGACTGAGTAATACACATAAAAAATGAATTATGAATAATTTTTTTAAATTATTATGATAATTATGAGTTTTTTTTCATTATTTTTAATGATTGAAACATTTTGAACTAAAATATTGATTTTAAATTAATAATGAACACTTTGAGTCATACCAGGCACATCATGTATCAGATTGAGGTGAGAATAATTCCTACAGAAGAAAAATGACATATGGATTGTTTTCTATAAGTATAAAAACAATCTAATATTTTTTTTATTGGTTTTTAGAAGGTCAGTTTTCTATTTTACTAAAATGGATGTCGATTTTGAATAAAATACACACTTGGAGTCATACTTGTCACATCAAGAATTTAATTAAGATGCGGATGATTTTTAAACATCCTAAATGACTTATGGATTATTTTCCTAAAGTATCAAAAAAATTCAAATGCATTTTTCAATTTTGAGTAAATCACTTGTCTTTTAAACTAAAATATCATTATAAATTGGAAACACGCACTTTGATTCATACCTATCACATAGTATGTTTGACGTGAGAATGATTCATGTACATCAAAAGTGACTTATGGATCATTTTACTAAATTATCAAGACAATCCTAGCATGTTTTAATGATTTTTAGTGAGTGAAACTTTTTGAACTAAAAGGTTGATTTCAACCTGTTAATTGACACTTTGAGTCAAATTAAGAACATTGAATATATAATTGAGGTTTGAATGATTCCAAAACATCACAAATGAATTATAGATCATTTTAACAATGTACTAAGACAGTTTGAATGTTTTTTCTTCATTTTCAGTAAGTCAATGTTCATTTTTACTTAAATGGGTGCCAATTTTAAAAAAGGCACACACAGTGGTGTCATACCAGTCACAAAATTTGTTTAATTGATATGGGGATGATTCTTACATGTCTAAAATGACTTATGGATCGTTTTTATAAATTATTAAAACAATATGAATGTGTTTTATTAGTTTTTTGTACATCACTTGTCTTTTTTACTAAGATGTCATTTTAAACTGGTATGCCACCTTGCCAAATCTGCCACCTTTCCAAATTTTCTAAGGATCTAAATAGGTCAGATGAACCTCAGAAATATCTTGCCACCTTGGCCAAATCTCTGCAAACCTCATCGAGGTGAGACCCGTCAAAAGACGTGGTCACCATCCTCAAAATCTAGAGGTATCTGTCTCATGTAGGAATAAGACTTATGCATACTTTGTATAGTCTTCATCTGCTCCTGGATGATCTGCAACTTCTTTGTGGTAGCCCGTACCATCTATGGTCCCAATAGTGCTGAATCCCCTGGGTCAGTCCAACACAAAGGTGAACTGCAAGGTCGTCCGTTCAACACCTCAAAAGGTGTAATCCGAATGCTGGAGTGATAGTTGTTGTTGTATGCAAACTCCACTAAAGGCATGTGATCCCTTGAACTGCAACTGAAGTCGAGGAAGCAAACGTGAAGCATGTCCTCGAGGGTCTGAATGGTCCGCTCATTCTGGCCGTTCATCTGAGGATGGAAGGTGGTGCTCAAACGAAGCTGCCTCCCGAAAGCCAATTGTAACCACTTCCATATCCCGGAAGTAAAACACACATCATGATCGGAGACAATCGTTGAGGGTACTCCATGTAGCCGCATAATCTCCGACACATAGAAGCGTCTGAAGCTCTCTACTGAACCCAACTCTCTGATCGATAGGAAGTGGGCCGAATTGGTGAGTCGTTCGACGATCGCCAAAATCGAGTCATGTCCCCTGGATTTATATGGAAGTCCTGTCACAAAGTCCATGGATATCTCATCCCACACCCACTTTGGGACCTCTAAAGGCTGAACCAAGTCTGCCGGTACCTATTGCTCCTCCTTCACTTGCTAACAAGTGAGGCACCAAGAGACAAACTCTGCAACTGTTTTCTTCATTCCTGGCCACAAGTGTTTTCATTGGATATCCTGGTACTTCTTCTCCAATGTTGGATGTACCGCTAGAGGGGATGTGTGGAACTCCCTCAAAACATCCTTCTGAAGTGACACTGGTTCCATGGTACATCCTCTGAAGAGGATGACATGCTCCCCACCTTCAGAAAATCCATCAGGTTTCTGTCCTATGGAGATCTTAGCACGTCACGCCTCGCAGTCAGCGTCCCCATGCTATGCCTCCCTGACTCGTTGAAGAAGTGGCAGAGTGACTGTAAGAGACTGAAGAAAAGATTCTCCATCTCTATCCACAAAGGATATATGCAAAGCGGCCAGGTGCTTTGTCGCCTCGCCTAGTAGCTGTATACAATATCCCTTACTGATTGAATCTACTACAACGTTCCCCTTCCCAGGATTATAGATTATCTCGATGTCATAGTCATAGTGGAAGTCAATCCAACATCACTATCTCAGGTTCAGATCCTTCTAAGAGAAGATATACCTGAGACTCTTGTGATCATAGTACACTGTAAAACTCTCTCCCATGGTGTCACCAGTAGAGAGACCCACCACCATTCATCATGTAGCGAATATATAACAATTGGGTCCCAAAGATAGCACAAACACCCCACTGTAACATGGTTGTTAGGTCCTAGCCCTCCAGGTACCACCACTTGCCCCGTAGACATGTGGTCCCCACCCAAGGGTCCAGCTACATGTTTGAAGGGGTCATATAACTAATGAGAGTCCCCACAGGCCAACACATGTCTTTTCTAATGTTCTTTTTCCTCACTCACACACACCCTGAAAAACATCCCATTAGGTCACCCATCATGATCACTACTCTAGGAAAAGCACGCTTAACTGTGAAGTTCTAATCAGACAGGATCCTGAAAAGGAAGGTGCGCCTTATTGACAAGAATCATATCATATAGTCATTTAACCATTTATCATTCTGGAGAGTTACAATCACCCCCCCCCCCCCTTAGAGCAGATAATCCTCGTTGCGGGCTCTACATCTCAACCTAGGCAGTGCACCACACTTAAGGATGGGTACCACCTCTGATACCAAATGTAACAACTGGGTCCCAGTGACTTCTCAACAAGAAAAAACTCCACTAAGTGGTCTCTCTATAACAACCCTTCCTACGTTGGGATGTTGAGTGAGATCATTGACATCGTGATCTCCCGCCTGAGCCCCTAATCAATGGTATGATCCCTGGAGAATGGGTCATGCACCATATCTGTGGAGTAGCATGAGAGATCAGTGAACCTCGCTGTGTATTGAGCTACATTCATGCTACCCTGCTGTAGATGAAGTTTCTCCTGTATGTGCACTGTGTGAAGAGTCGCAGAAACAAACTCTGCCTGAAACAGGCTCTCAAAGTATGCTCAGAGAAGCGTCACCTCATCTTGAACCTAGAGCATCAAGCTCCACCTTCTGCCTGATGATTCCTAGAGAAGGTTGGTGGAAAGGTTCACCACAAGATCAGCTGGTGTCCCTACCATTCGGAAGACTCTCACCACAATCTCCAATGAATCCTCAGCCGCATGTGGGTCCATATCTCCACTGAACCTGGGTGGCCTCTGGAGCTGGAACTCATGAAACGCGCTCAAGAAGTGTACACCCTCTATTTTAGGGGATGGTGGCATCCGAGTCCCAACGATTAATGGTATCGTTGGTACCTCCGCTGGTGCCTCTAATGAAAGAGGGCCCCCCACCGGGGCATCATCGCTCGGTGGGCTATCAGTGCGTACTACTCTCAGAACCCTAGATGGCTATCTATGTGGAGGAATATGGAAAAAAGGTTCTCCATGGTCAAAAGTAATACATGGTGAGATGAATCAAATAGATCATAAGGAAAACTCTTCAAAAAACACAAGAAATCAGTGTTTTTGTGCATTGAGTTAGAAATCAGAAGTCAAGGTCCGGGTGTGTGCATACATCGGTCGCTGCACCAACACTGGTTTCCCTAAACAGATAACCACACTCACTACACATAACACTATTTCTATTAAAAAGATCGGAGTCCTATGTTCTACGGTAGAACCGACTCCTATAATTCCAATTTGTCACCACTCATTCCCCAGGGCCCATGCCGTGACTACCCTAAGCCCACCTTCCATAGGCTAGGTGCTGGTAACTAGCACCGAAGGTGTATTCCCTAAAACTGGGAAGGTGTTGCCTTTAAATCCTATAAACACACACAACCAAGATCATAGTAAGATATGAACAACAAGTAAACTATATAAAAAAAGTGCTGAAAGTAAAAAGGGGCTGGAATAAAAGCCAAATAGTAAGGTACAATAAACTAAAAGTACAAGAAAACTATAATGTACAATATGGATGATAGGTGAAAAGTAGCTCTTGGATCGTCCACCACGAATTCTACCTGAAAGGTAATTATATCTCACGGATGGACATCTCTGTGGTTTGCCTCATCTAGCGTCCACCTCTAAGCTACCTCCAGTCCTAGTACTCTCATCCTCCATCAGCGTTGTCCATCATCTGCACTAGACACAACAGGGTGCGTGCATAGCCCATGTAGGATTCAGTATAATGATACTCAGTAGGGACCCTGAGACCCTAAGGGTCTCAAAAAATACACCAAGGATAAATACAAGGAATGAAGTCGACTGACAACCCTACATATGTATATGCCCATACATATACCTAAGTTATCATGTAAACCCATCTCAATCATGAGGAAAACACCGAGTCCAACTTCAAAGCCCAAAGATCAACAGTTTCACAATGGAAGGAATACCGCGAAGGTAAGTACCACATAGGTTCACCACACAGAATAATACCACCAAGGTATTTCCACAAAGAATGTACTGATCAGGTATGAACTCAGCTCACACCAGGTATAACTTAAGTACATTAGTATAGATGATTACATGTAACTACTGAATCATCTTACTCTGTTAAGAGGCAAACCCACGAAGGATCTCTAGTCATCATCAAACCAAAATTGGATCTCTTGGTAATGACCTGCACAGGATCGCTTGGTGCTGACCCACACAGGATTGCTTGGGAAGTCCCGCATGGAATCCAAGAGTGGTTCCATGTTGGACCCTCATTCACAGACCCACGAAAGATCTCTTCCTCCAGTCACAGCCAACTACTAGGTTCATGCACTAAGCTTGCTCGTCTCCGGGAGGGTCCTCTCTTCAAGCCATTGGTCGATACTCCAAATGCCACTAAGTCCCACGAAGAAGTATCTCAAATGACCTCCATGTCATATGGGACTCAATGCAATAGACGGCGTGTCAATCAGACACCCGGTCTGTGAGTTATTAGCCTTTTAGTCCTTGGGGCCCATTTGGATTCGGGTTCGATCCAACCCGATCATACCTCAACATTACCCAAATCTCAAGTGGGGGTACAACAAAGGGACCATCTCACTCCATGGTTTATAGTTCCATTCAGTATTTGTCAAACAGATGCATGGTGCCAATGTTATGGTTGTTACAGTGAAAATCTCATACCTAGTCCGGTTCTGACCCAACCCGGTCGGACCGACCCACCCCGACCTGGCCTGGGCCGACCCTGTCTGGGTCGACCAGGCCCAAACCACTGGGTATGGTCGGCCTTGGGGGCCATGAGGGGACGCAGATGGCCACATGGGCCGCAAAGGTAGTGTGAGGCCATGGGGGGCGCGAGGCCATGGGGAGGTATGTCCGCGGATGGCACGAGGCCACAGGTCAGCTCAGCCAAGGGGGGGGCGTGAGGGCAGGGGGTGGCTCGGTCGCGAACGACATGAGGCTACAGGGTGGGTCATCCGTGGGGGTTCCGCGAGGGCACGGAGCAGCTCAGCTATGGATAGAGCGAGGCTGTGGGGTGTCTAGGAGGGTCGTGGTAGCTTGGAGGGTCACAGGGTGGCACGAATAGGTTGTGTGGTGTCACAACGAGGTCGCGGGGCGGCACTGCGAGGCCATAGGGTGACGCAGCAGGCCGGGGTGGTGAAGCGCTGCGGGGCGCGGCGGCCGCGGGCAGAGGATCACCGTGGGGCGCGGAGGCCGTGGGTGGTGGAGTCACAGGCAACGATGGCCGCGGGTAGCGATGGCTGCGGGTGGTGGTGGCTGTGGGGCGGTGTTGTTGAATTCATCGCCTTTATCGCGGTTGATAGTTGTCCTCCTCCATCATGAAGAACACAAGAATTATCCCAATAAATTCAGAGAGGACGATCCATGTTTTTTCATCCCACACACTCCGCATTAGAGTGGTAGCAACTCGATATAATACTTGAATCACAAGAATATCAATAACGGGCAAGGGAAATAATTCAAAAACCCTCCTTACCTCATTTGATTCCTCGACTAATGTTGCAAGGAGACATCGTTATTGGGGATAGACGGACATCGGTGACGTCGGAATTCCCTCGACCATAGGTTCATTGACGTTGAAGACATTCCTTTTCAATGATTTTCCCAAGGAATAATTTGAAGTCGAAGTCAGCGTTCTTCATTGGCGTTCTTCGTTGGAGAGTTTTCTCCCAATTCTCCAAGTTTCTCCCTTTTTCCAAGAGTTTCCCCCAATTCCACCAAAAATGAATTAGCATACATTATAGAATATGTTGGCATAATTCCGAATTTGGGATAATTAATTAATTGAGTTGGTGTATTAATTAAAAGGGGTGGCATAAATAATCTAGGGGATGTTCAAGAGACTTCCCCTCATTTATGTGGGAGGTTCAAAGGGGTTTAATCTCCGGTGGTCCCCACCACCATAAACTCTCATGGGAGGTTTTAGGTTTGGTGGTCCCCACATCCATAACCTCAAGTGGTGATTTAATTTTGGTGGTCCCTGCCTCTCAACATCCCCAAGGAGTTTCAAAATAAATTAAAAATAAAATGTTACACTATTTTATTTTATTTTATTCTCTCACGAAAAAGTGAAAAACTAACTTCCACCCTCGACCTACTACGATTGAGATGAAGGTCCCCTTAAGTGAATAACGGCGTTTCGAGTTCAACAGTGTCCTCAGATTTCAATTCCATGCACCAGTTCAAAATTTACAAAACAAACGCTCTCACGTTTATGGAACGTACATGAAAAAAAGTTAAAAATTAATTTCGGGCACTTCGGGCCTCAGAATCACACACCGTCAATTTTCATGTACTCATAAAATTACCATATATTTTTTAAAAAAAATTACATAGAAATCAAGGACCATTAATAAACATAAAATTCTATGTCCAATATTTTTCTAAACTAAATTAAAATGCTACTTTAATAAAACAAATTGATTTTGATATTTTTGTCTAATTAAGTGTTTAGATGATGAAATTGAATTTTTTATTTCCTTGAAGGATACTAACTATTTTTTTAGTAATTTAATTTATTTCATTAAACATAATATCCATGAAAATTATATCTTATATATAAATTTAATTCTTCAAAACAATATTTTTATAAAAACTATTTTTACGAGATTAAGGGTGTTTATTTTAGAATTAACATTTCAGACCATTAGAAATTTTCTATTTTGAAATGATTTTAAAATTTTAAATCATAAGGTTGAAATTATGTAAAATGATCCAATGTTAATTTTTTTCATTAATGTTAATTAATAAGGATAAAAATTAACTATCAAGTTAAAAGTTAATTTGGGAAAAATGTTAAAAGTAAAAAAATAAAAACATTAAATAAATCATAACATGTCTTAAAATTAATGTATGAGGGGATTTTAAAGTTTATATTGTCCCAAACTTCCTCTTTTTCAATTTTTGAGTCATTGAACCTCGAATACTATCATGACACTATTGATAAATGATGAGTATTTCCAAAGGTTCCCCTATTCCATTTTATAAAAGGGTACCACTTCCACCATTCAAATATGAACATAAAATTTTATTTACACCCTAAAAATATATCGTTTTACTCTCCCTAAAACCCTATACTAAAATAATAATACCTTGGTCCGTCATAGTTACCATAATACCTTAAATTTGAAGTGATCATCCAAGGAAAGTTAAACTATCCGATGTAAGTATAATTTCCTCATTATGTTTTTCTTTTTAATCTTTCTCATCTAAATATCTTATACTCATAATAATATGTTTAATTCTACACAATTATTATACTGAGTATTTTTATATTAATGTTACAAACTTTAGTTGTTCATTTCCATCGACTTATAAAAACAAATAAACATCACTAGTGCATTTTGAGGACTACCGCCTCCATGATAAGATGTTGCTTATTTTTTTTCATTACCACCATGAATTGATGGTATTAATGGTTATAATAATAAATAAATATGATATATATTATTTTATTATTTTTATGAAATTTTAATTTAATACCCACTTTCATCCCCTTTCCGGTTTTGAGAAACAAGAACATTAAACATGCATACGTGAGGACTCCTACCTCCATGATGAAACATTTTTTTTCATCTAATTTTTCATAAATTTTCTTAAAATATTTAAATATGGTTCATTATGATAAGTACATAAAAATAATATATATAAGGACCCAATTAATTATCTTTAGATTTCCCTTATTATAATTATGTTTTATATTATAATCACATAATATTATATATAGAACACAATAAAAACATTATAAATGTATAATGAGTGAAATAAAAGGCATATCTAGAAGGTAACGAATAAATATCATTGAAATAGAAACATGAACTTTAGAATAGTAATGTGACCCTTATGAATAGTAAAACAACTAATGTAATAGTAACCTCTCCAATGAAGGTATAAATAAAACATTCCTATATTATAATTGTCAATGCAATATAATTATATCATATTATAAGTAATTAAATATTTTAAAAATTATTAATTAAGTGTCTGAATTTTTTTATGAAATACATGAATTTTTGGTGAATAGTAAAATATGGTAATTTACGGTATATATACATTATAAGTTAAATACACTACTCATTGAGTCATGGATGTTGTAATAAATTTTTTTTCAAACTCACGTGGTCTAATTACTGTATATATTCTCAAGAAGCAGCACTATTCATTGTCTTCGTCAAAATTATAAACTAATGAATTAAATATTGAGAAAATACTCCTCTCCTCCACTATAAATACCACCTCTTATCCTCACACCTTTAGAGCCTTGTTAATTGTCAAAATTATAATAAAATATCTTCCCAAGTACATACCCCACATTCATGAGCTCGTGGTCTCATCAAAAGGCCAAACCCTCTTCCCTAATGTTGTTCTCAAGGAGGATAAATTCAAGAGGTAAATTCCTCTTTTCGATTCTTTTATTTTCTTTTCAAGTTCCTTTATTTTATTTTTATATCATAAACTAACCTCATAAAAATGATATGATAAATCCATTACCATTAATATACGTTAATTTTTCATATTCTAACGGAATAATTCATCATAATTTCTCTTTTCCCTTCCTTTTATACTAAAAATATAAACGCCGTCTGTGATGTGTTAATTTATCACATTCAATGATGATATGTTTTCAATATCTATTACCATATTCAAGGCCGGTAATGAAACAATTTTTATTGGTTAACTAGATTATAATTTATGAATTATAACTTATTTAATGATCTGAAATCATTTTTTATACATGATATTAATTTATAAAACAAAATGAGTTCATTGTGATTGAAAAACCACCAAATTCAACCAAGAATTTATCATTAAAATTTTATCTAATGATTTATCCTCATCCCATTTAATAGAATTAATGGTATAGCCATTTTATCATCTATAATATCATTAATATAATATAATTTCTCTTTTTTAAAACCATTCCCATTTTACATGAACTTCCATACAATTATTCAAGCGAACCGATCACAAAAACTAAGAAAATGAGTACTCGCGAACAATGAAATTGAACTCTATAACTCATAAAAAAGGGAATAAAATAAATTAATAAAATGGTAATAAATAAAATTCTTGTATAATAGGTTCTTTAATTATTAATTAATGAATATAATTTTATTATCTAGTACATTAAGATCAAGTGAAGGAAACCATCGATCTTAAGGTAAAGGATTCTACACGAGCCTCCCTTATTCCTTCAGGTTATTTTTTCTCTATTTTTACCCAATTTATATTCTATTTTATATTTATTTAAATATTATAAATACTATATACATGTTCCAAAATAATTTATCAAGATATTATTATACTCTTTCATTGGGGATATTTATGTTTTAAGTGGTTCCCTTCTCGATACTTCCCGATAAGCAATCTGTTTTAAGGGAACTTCTCGAATTCCTACCCATTTTAAAGTGTAATATATAATATATTTTCATTCACCATATATTTTATAATATATATTTTGTTATTAAAACCATCTTGTTTCACTTCTGGTTTTATATAAAATATTATTCCAAATTATTTTTTAAAATCTCATTAATTTTTTTGTTAAACCACACTACAATTTTTTAATTCTATAGATTATTAAATACTATATTTACATGTTATCAATTCATTTTGGAATAAATTATCATGATATATGAATATTTTACCTTATTAATGTACATTTATGATCAAAATCTATTCTTTCATGGACAATTTCATGATATTCCCTTTTTTAATTCCATATAACATGATTATGATATACATTTCATTCCATGGGTAACCTTTATGTCATGTTTGATTCCTTGTGTTTGATTATTTATGTGGAATGAATATTAATCAACATGTTATGATGGGTGAAAACAGATAGGTATTTAATGCATTGGGTAATGTTTACTCTCACGAGATGTTATGTGCAACGGTCTTGGTGGTTATCCTTGACTCATTCTCATTCTGAAATGGTCTTGGTGGTTAGCCTTGAATCGTGCTCCTCTATATGTAATGATCCTTGAATCATGCTCCTTTATGTGTGATGATCATTGACTCTTGATAAAGTCATTTTTTATGGTTCTTTCACATTAATAAGATTCCATGATTACAATATAACATGTTCTATATGTTAATATTTCTTATGTTCCATGCCTTTTTATATCATTATGTTATACCTTCTAACAAATTTTATATGATTTATTCTTAATATTATTCCTTTGCGGGGATTTTTAGCTCATCCCTTTGTTCATGTTATTCTCATGTTACCATATGAACATGTTTGATCATAATGGATGTTAGGATATCAATGTGTAGATTATATAAAAGTAGTTTTTTTGATGTTTACTTATACATAAAATCATGTAATGATATGTGTAAAAGGAATGGTTCTCTATAGTTGGTATCAGTGAAAATCCTAGTTATTTTTAGAGATTAGAAATAAATCACTTTATAAAGAACCTTAGGGATAATACTTTGTATATTTAAACTACCCAAAGTTTTTTTAAGTATTGAGTAGGTGGTTTATCAAGGAAATAAATCTCTCTATAGATACTACATGTGGATGTGGTTCTGAAACATACGTACCTGAGAGTAACAACTCCAAAAAGGTGCTTTGGGCCTGAATTGGGGTAACCTAGTACATGTTAACAGGACTTACTATGCACCTGGTTTTACATTCCCAAGGGGATATGCATTGGTAAATTCATAATCTCGTTACGAAACATTATTAATAGAAAAATAATCCCATAAAATTATATGTTAGGAAACAGATCACGGTAACCTAGATTGAAACCAAGGAAATCACAAGTTAGGATATACTTTTCATTTACAAGTTTGTCCTTTTTTGTTCAAAGTTTCCTTTTATGCTTATTTTCTAGGTATTCAAACCTCCTAATTGCACGTTATTTTTCTTAGTAAATTGTGGGAAATAAAGAACACATTCCAAAAATCAAAGTGATAGGGAATGTGATGATTTATCTAATGAAACACCAAATATAATGGGAATGGGTGCTCAAAATTTTATGACAGTACTAGCTTAGATGGATCATGTTATGTGTGGAACTCCCTCCTTCTCCAATAAATGATAAAGTTTCTATTGAATCCTTTATACGGTAAAGACCTATTGTGCTTAGTTGATCTTCTGATCCCCTCCTCATAGAACAATATATTAAATCCATTAAAAATATATTCTCTGCCCTCTAATGCTTAGTAGAAGAAAATTTTTTGATAGTGGTCTATAGTTTTGATGGGGATAATGATCATTGGTGGCCACTGATCAAGAACACAAATTCTATGTAGGAAATGTATTCCATGGAATGAGATGATTTCAAGAAAATGTTTTTTAATAAATATTTTCCATGAACCCTCTATCTTAATATGGAAATGGAATTTTTCATACTTAAGAAAAAATGATGATTCTATTAGGGAATATGAAGAAAAATTTATAAGTCTTGCAAGTTATTCCTCTGGATTTGTCATGAACATCGAAAGTATGGTGGATCGATTCTTTAGTGAACTAAATCTGATTCTACAGAAAGAATTGGTGATTAGTGAAATTAAAAGTTATGAGGTGATTATTTTTTGTTCCCTCAAGGTTGAAATGGTGATCAGAGAATCTCAGTGGCATAATGGTCCCAGTTAAAAAAAGGAAAATACAGTCCAACATGGGTGGATTAGTAAACAAATCCCTTGATGTAAAAAGACTGAACATCCCATGTGTCAAAATTGTGGGAACAAGTATCCTGGGAAAAATTTAAAGGGAACCAAGAAATGAATTAAATGTGGAAGAATGGGGCATCTGGCTAGAAACTACAAAAGGGTAATGATTAATTCCACTAATTTCAAGGAATAAAGTATGGTTCAGATCAACACTCAGCCTATAGTGCAGTGTTACAACAACAAGGAACATGAGATTTCTGAAAATAAATTCCCTAATCCCAGGGTTGTTAGAGGAAATAAATAACAACCTCCAAGGTAACAAGGAAGGGCATATTATATCACTATTAATGATGTGGAACCGTAGGATGATGTGGTGACAGGAACACTAGTTATTCATTTAACAATAGGGAACATACTATTTGATATTGGTTCTACACATTCATTAATATCATATAAGGTTAGTAGAACTATTCAATCACCGCCTCAAAATTTCGATGTTGAGTTATCATTGAGAATAAAAAATAGGGAAATTATTTCATCCAAAGTATATAAATTCCCACTAGTTAATGTTTTTGGGATAAACCTCCCAGAAAATCTTTTCATACTCCATTTAGTGGAGTTTGATGCTATATTGGGCATGGATTGGATATCTCTTTACAAATACAACATCGTTTTTTAAGAAAGGGATATCAATCTTCTAATCCCGAAGCATATTCTAATTGTATAGAAGTGTAAGGATAAGGATGGATCTCATTTATAATCATTATCTCAAGTTTGTATACTACTTCGTTATGAGCAAGAATATCTAGATCAAATGATTGAGAAAAAGTAGAGAATCATCCTCGAATACATGATAATCATGAGGGATTACAATGATGTGTCCCCTGAATAGTTTTCTGGTCTTCCACATGATTGATAGGTTTAGTTACTACTTGATCATATTCATGGACCTCTACCTTTTTCAAATACACATTATATAATGGCCATTGTATATCTAAAAGAGCTGACGAAGCAGTTACGGGGGAATCTAGAGATGGGTTTTATACACCTAAGTGCTTCCCCATGGGGTGCACTAGTCCTATTCATCAAGAAGATAGATGGATCAGTGAACCACTACATTAATTATTGTGAGATAAATAAAATAATGATAATGTAAAAGTATCCCCTACCACGGATAGATGAACTGTTCGATCTACTATGTGGGGCCAGTTATTTCCCTAAGGTGTACCTTTAGTCGGGATATCACCAATTAAAGGTGAGGAAGGAAGATATTCCCAAGATTATATTTAGACAAGGTATGGACACTATGATTTCATAGTGATTCCCTTCAGACTCACTAATTCTATATAAATATTAATGGATTTAATGAATAGAGTCTTTAGGGTTTACCTCGACAAATATTTGGTAGTATTTATGAATGATATTTTTATATACTCCTAGAGAAAGGAGGAACATGAGGAGAATATTAATACTGTGTTGAAGACTTTTTGAAGGGAGAAACCTTATTAAATTTATAGAAAATATGAGTACGAGATAGAGGAAGAATAATTTTTAGGGCATGTTATCGCCAACAAATGTATATCTATGGATCCTTATAAGACAAATGAAATCGAAGAGTGGCCCAGGTCAAAATCTATTATAGAGATTCGTTGTTTTTTTGGCCAGGATTGGTATTAATGGTGATTTTTAAGAACATATCATGATTTCCAAACCTAATGACCTAGATAAAACGGAATGGAGCGATGCATTTCTAGACTCATGAATGTGAGGAAAGCTTTATGGGGCTCAAAAAGAGGCTTATCTCTACGCTAGTACTTACCCTCCTGACAAATGAAGAGCTCTTTGTGGTGTATAGTGATGCTTCAAAGAAATCATTAGGTTCTGTACTAATAAAAAATGATAAATTTATAGCATATTCCACAGGGAAGTTGAAAATTCATTTGCAAAACTATTCCATTCATGATCTGGAGTTGGTAGCTATGATCTTTGCGTTGAAAATCTGGTAGAATTATCTCTATGGGGAGAAGTGTGAGATATATACCGATCAAAAGAGTCTCAAATATATATTCACATAGAAGTATCATAATATGAACTAGTGATTATGGTTATATATCATTAAGGATTATGACTTCTCAATCCACTACCATCCCAGTAAGGAAAATAAGGTAGTGGATGATCTAAGTAGAAAGGATCCTACGTCCTTACCAACTATGAGAATTGATAAGGATCCATTCTTCTTAGATTTTCTAAGGATGGGAATGAGAAGCATTAAGTGAGGAACATCATAAATCCTTTACCAAATTATTACTAAACCATCCCTAATGGTGAAAATAAAGGATTCTCAAAGAAATGATTTGGAAATTATGAAAAGGGTGGAATCTAATAGAAATGGTAATTCCTATAAGTTCATTTTTGATGAGGAATGAGTTGTAATATTTGGGTCACAATTATGTGTACCGTCTAATATAGATATAAAGAAGGATGTTTTTAATGATGCACATATCTCAACCTTCTCTATTCACCTAGGGAGCATGAAAATGTATCAACATCTCAATAAGAACTATTTGTGGGATAATATGAAGAAGTAGATTACTGAATATACATCAAAGTGCCTAGTATGTCAACAAGTAAAGTCTGAAAGAAAAAAGTATAAGGGGATGATGAAACCATTACCCATACCAAAATGGAAGTAGGATAACATTACCATGTAATTTATTAGTAAATTTATGAGGACATCTAGAGGAAATAATGGTATATGGGTCATTGTGGATCATCTTACAAAGATGGATAACTTTATCCCAATTTTAGAGGACTTCTCATTTGTTCAAATTGCATGGATATATATATATCAAAGAGGTGGTAAGGATTTATGATGTACCTATATAGATTGTATCCAATCAAGATATGTGATTCTCCTCAAAGTTCTAGAAAAGTCTTTAACATGCTCTAAGAACTGAGTTGATCTTTATTACAGCCTATCATTCTCAAACTAATGGCCAATCTGATTGAACTATTAAGACACTAGAATACATGTTTAGAATGTGTTCTATATAAATCAAAGGTGGATGGGACCAACATATTCCACTAGTCTAATTCTCATACAATAACATTTTCCACTCAATCGTCCAAATGACTCCATATGAAGTTCCTTATGGGAAAAGGTGTAGAACACCAACAAGTTGGGAGGAATTCAATGAGAGTAATCTGCTAGGACCTGAAATGGTCTAAGAAATGTTGGAGACGGTGAACACCATTCACCAACACATCAAGGCAACCCAAGGTCGAAAAAAGAGATATGCAGACAATCATCAATGAGACCTTGAGTTCAAAGTTGGAGACATGGTATTCCTCAAAATATCTCCATTTTAGAAGTTCATGAGATTTGAGAAAAAAGGAAAGCTACGTCTCAGGTACATCGGCCCCTTTGAGATTATTGATCACATTGGAGATGTGTCCTATCAACAAGCACATCCACCTACCATATCTAATGTACATGACGTATTTCATGTCTCATTCTTAAAGAAGTACATTCGAGATCCTTCACATGTACTATATTTAGAGTTGGGACAACTGGAGATTATCATTCTTATGTGGAGCAGCCAGTGAGGATCTTTGATCATAGAGACAATGTTCTATGCAACAGGCCTACTCATCTAGTCAATGTACTCTAGAAGAACCATAAGTATGAAGTGGAAACATGGGAACCAGAGGAAGTGATGACAGAAAAGTTCCCACACAATTTTTCATCCTATAATGTAAAATTAAATTTCAAGGGTGAAATTTAATAAGGGGGAAGAATGTAATGATGAATTGTTTTATCAATGGATTTACCTTATTATTATTTGTATTATATTTTAATCACAAAATATTACATATAGAACACAATTAAAAGTTATAAATGAAGATTGAGTGGAATAAAAGGCATCTTCATATGTTAAGAAACACATACCGATGAAATGGTAACTTGACCTTTGAATAGTAATGTGACCATTATGAATATGAAACTTGCCAATGTAATTGTAACCTCACCAATGAAGGTATAAATAAAATTTATCCATCTAATAAGTGTTAATATGATATAATTATATCATAGTATAACTAAATAAATATTATAAAATTATTAATTAAGTGTAGGTAGTTTTTGTATGTCATGTATATTTAATTA
Source organism: Viscum album (assembly GCA_963277665.1). NCBI lineage: Eukaryota > Viridiplantae > Streptophyta > Magnoliopsida > Santalales > Viscaceae > Viscum > Viscum album. The sequence continues at coordinate 1,143,253,423 of OY728121.1, read as the reverse complement.
AAATTATATGATTAATTTAATAAAATATAACAAAATTTATTTTCATAAAATATTTTAATAATTTTTTTTATTTCTTATTATTATAATATAATTTTATGAGACCTAATTAATTTTTTCAAAGTGTTAGAAAATCAGTTTTAATTTGAAAATTTGTATTGTTCAATTAAATAATGATTTTAATTAAAAATTTAATTAATCATAATTGGGAAATTATTTTTATAAAAAGGAGTTCATTTGTTAATTATACACATCAAAAAATGGTTAGGATGAATTTTTGTGATTTTTCTGAAATACTTGAATTTTTATGAATAATAAAATATGGTACTTTATAATTTAAATACATAATTTATTATTTTATGGTTGATATAATAAAAATTGTTTAAGAATTAATTTATCAAAATAATATATTTAGACTCAAGAATCATCAATATTTATTTTCTTTAGCATAAAAATAAACTAATGAATTAAATATTGAGAAAACACTCCTCTCATCAACTTTAAATACCACCCTCACTGCCACTTCTCCTAACACCTACCATGACTTGTTCCTTCCCAAATTCTACTCAAATATATTAAAAACCCCCACCCACGTTAATTATCTATTTGTATCAGTAAAATTCCAAAAACTCTCCCCTAAGGAAGCTCTAAAGTAGGTAAATTCAAGAGGTAAATTCCTCTTTTTGATTCTTTATTTTCTTTTCAAGTTCCTTACTTTTTCTTTTATCCCCTCAAATCCCATCATCAAAATTGTATGATAACTCTATTACCTTACATATACTAGAATATCTTTATTCTAGTGGAATAATTCAACATAATCTCTCCTTTACCCTCCTTTTATACTAAAAATGAAATCACCATCTGAGATGTGTTAATTTTTCAAATTCAAGGATGACATGTTTTCTAATTCTATTACCATATTCAAGGCTGGTCATGAAACCATTTTTATTTTTGAGACAGATTATAATATAATTATTATAACATATTTAATTTTTTATAATCATTTTTATACCATATATTAATTTATAAAACAAAATTTGTTCTTTGTGATCGAAAAAACACCAAATTCATCTGAGGAATTATCATTAAACTTTTATCTAATGATTCAACCTCATCCCATTTAAAAAAATGAATGATATAACCATTTTATCTTCTAGATGTTAATTAATATAATATAATTACACTTCTGAAAAACCATTACAATTTTACGTGAACTTTCATACGCTTATTCAAGTGAACCTATCATGAAAACTAAGAAAACAAGCACTCATGAATGATGAAATCGAACAATATAACTCATCAAAAATGGAATATAAGAATTTAATAAAATGATAATAAATCAAATTAATGTATAATCAATTCTTTAATTATTAATTAAGGAATATAATTTAATTATCCATGACATTATGATCAAGTTAAAGACACCATCAGACTTAGGGATTCTACCCGAACCTCTGTTATTCCTTCAGGTTATTCGTTATCTCTTTTTATCTAAATAAGATTCATTTTTATTTTTATGTAAATATTATATATACTATTTACATGTTACAAAATCGTGAATAAATATCTTTTTATCCTCCTAATTTGAGGATATATATCTTTTAAGTGGTTCCGTTCTCAATACTTCCTGATAAGCAATCTGTTTTACGGGAACTTTCCGAACTCTTACCCATTTTAAAGTGCACTCTATAATATTTTTTGAGCCACCAGATATTTTCTAAAATCTCTCTTTCTATTATGAAAAACATATTGGTTAACTTATGGTTTTATATAAAATATTATTCCATATTCTATTTTAAAGGCTCTTTAATTTTTTCCTTAAACCACACTAAAATGTTTTAATACTAAAGATTCATAAATACACTTTTTTCATGTTGTCAGTTCAGTTTGACATCACTGTTCATGATATGATCCTATTTTACCATATTAATGTTCATGTATGTTATAAATCCATTATTTCATTGACACTTACGATATTCCCTTTTTTAATTCCTTATGATATGATTATGATACCCATTTCTTTCCATGTGTAACCTATATGTTATGTTTGATTCCATATGTATGATTATTTATGTGGAATGAATACTCATGAACATGTTATGATGGGTACACCCAAATAGTTCTCTAATGCATTGGGTAAAGTCTACTCTCATGAGATGTTATGTGTAAATTGTCTTTGAGGTTAGCCTTGACTTGTGATCCATGTGCAGTGGTCTTGGTGGTTAGCCTTAACTCGTGATTCTATATGTGAAATGATCCCTGACTTGTGATCCTCTATTTTCGATGAACCTTGACTCCTACTAAATCCATGTTTTATGGTGCTGCCACATTGTTCTGATTCCATTATTAAAAGATCACATGTTCTATATGTTATGATTCCTTATGTTCCATTACTTTTTATATCATTATGTTATGTCTTATAACCCATGTGCGGAGATTTATTCTTATGGTTATTACCATACTGGGTTTTTAAGCTCATCCATTTGTTCATGTTATCCCCAGGTTATCCTGTGCATATTTTTTATCACAATGGATGTTAGGATCCCAAGGTGGAGATTAAATCAAATTTGTTTTTATGATGTTTAATTATGCCTAAAATCATGTAATGATATGTATAAAAGTATAGGGTTTATATAATACCATTATAATATTTTTATAATGATATTATGCAAAAATAAACACCCCCTTTACCATACTCTCTAATCGTGTTAAATCATGTTCATGTTTTGGTTTATTTTACCACTTATGTGAACAATGATTTAAAATCTTATTATGGATGACTATGGAAACATGAAACATAATTTTATTATAATATATTAATAAAATAATTATTATTGAATATTTATGAAAATATTATATTAAGTATTTAAATTATTATTAAAGAGACATTTACATTCATTAAGATTGTTGAAATAAGGCGACAGCGATTTAATTTTCTCGCAAACATAAAGAGGAACTGTAAAATAAAGAAATATCCTATGATAATAAAATTGCCTTCTTAAATTAAATATATAAAGTCAATTTTCCTAATAATTTACCTACTCAACATAATTTTATTATTCAAGAATTAAATCGGGTGTGTAGAACAAATATTAAACAGGTTAAGGGATTTCATCTCAATTTCCCTTCATTGAGACATAGTTCATAATTATACATAAATTATTATTTAATCGATGTGTATACTACCTAATTTATATAATTTTGTTTAATTATCATGTATTATTTTTATTTGATCTTTAATTCCATTCTCTCACTTTTATGTTTTTTATTGAATTTCTACCCAATTCGTATGGGTTTCTTTACCTAAAATCTGAATCACTTGATACATTTTTAAGATATACACCGTGTTTCAATTTAAATGGTCTGAATACTTCCCTATATTAATTGTGTATCATTATCCTATTATATTTCATTTTATTCAAATTTCTTTTTAAAGGTATACCTCTCATGGGGATTTTGATACAAATGTTACAAATGTTGTAAGATGTTTTCATGAATCAATTATGTTCATTCGGTCATAGCCATTAATATATGAATATAACTTTCAATATTTATGTGATATTACCCTTTCACCTATTTTATTAGGTATTTTATTTTTTTATCAATTAAAATCACTTTTATTTATCAATATACAGTTCTTTAATAAAAAATTCCAAAATAAAAGATTACAGTTGGTAAGAATAAGTCCCATTATTAACAATGGATATTTTCTTCCATGTCCATATTTTCCATACCGCCAATGTTATCCGCTATTTTGGGAATGATAACATGGATTTTTTATATGATTTTCATAATTATTTACCCATTTTTAAAAGTAAAATTTAATACTATTTTAATGATGTGTATTTTCATCAAGGTTATTTCAAAATGTTCAATAGGTTCTCCCATCCTTTCCAAATAAAAAGTATGTTTATCCACTCCTCATTTTATTTTGATAAATTTTATATATTTTTCTAGTTTCCATTATTAAAGATTATTTTTAAAAATAAAATTTCTGAATATATTTTCACATATTTTAGTTAAATATTTTTTTTCAATTTTATGTTATTAAATATTATTTTTAAAATAAATATTTTCAAAGAATTTTCACTTATTTTTCTTGAAAACTTTATGTCCTTTTCAGGTCTCTATTATTAAATATAATTTTAAAAGTAAATATTTATCAAAGTATTTTCACATATATTATTTTAAAACCATTATGTATTTTCAAGGATCTTTTATTTGGAACTCTTTATATTATGATTTGCAAAAGTGATTTTCATTCCCTTTATAAAACCTTTTCTTCAAAAGTAATTTGTACTTAAATGTTTTAATGTATTTTTTTCAAAACATTTTTATTTTCACTTATATTTACACTACGATTTTTATATTTTATGAAGTGATTATTTTTTATCCATAAATATGTTATAATGAAAGGATTTATTTTAGAAAATGAGAGTTTAAATATACTATGATTTCTTTATTTCATGTTATGTGATTATTTTTGGTGACCAAGATTTTGGTTTCAAATGATTTAATTCATGATGTAATTATATACCATTTGAATGTTATATAAAACCCATTTTATTTTCATGGGTTCTTTATGAAAAGTAAATAATTTACAATTTATATGTTTAAGAAACCCATTATTTTTTCATGGGTTCATTATGATATGTTCATGATTTATTTTTTTATAGCACATGTATATATAAATGATGATGGGTGGGGTCCTATATCACCCTCCAATGCATTGGTTTAATTTGATGAATCATGATCTCAAATTGTACATGGGAGGATTTATCCCAAACACATGAGGTACACATGAGGATTTTTTTCCAAGAAAAAGGGTACATGAGAGGATTTATCCTAAGTCAATGAGGTAAATATGTGGATTTATCCCAATACAAAGGGTACACTGGAGGATTTATCCAAATCCAATGGTAATATGGGGGATTTATCTCAATCTAATGAGGTACATGATAGGATTTATCTCAAGAAAAAGGTTACATATGAGGATTTATCCCAAGACAAAGTTTACATGATAGGATTTATCCATAATCCAAGGGGTATATGGGAGTTTTAATACCAATCCAAGGGTACATTGGAGGGTTATACCAATCCCATGAAAGGATATGTTTTCTTTGTTATAATTTTTATATGATCATGGATGTGCCACATTTTAAAGGTGTTCCAAAAATTATGTTAAATTTTCAAAATTCATTTCATTTCCATGAAAATAATTATTTTCTATATTGTGCCTTATTTTTAAAGCATTCATCAATATTATGTAATTCAAATATTTTATATGATTATTGATATTTCATTGTGATATGTTATATCTTTTATTCTTCCTTAATGATATTATTATGATATTATATTACTATAAAATGCTATATGATTATTATATAAGGTATTTTGATCTTTTATTATGATATTTATGTCTTCCTCGCATTCTCCTCCATGTTTTGGATCTATTACTCTATGAAAAATTTTCCCCTTACTGAGCATTTGAGATAACCCATTTATTGTATTTCCAATACCTAGGTTATGTAGATGATTATTTCATGTGAGATATCTATAAAAGGGTCTATAGGATCATAATTATAGAGAAATTTCCCAAATGAAGTAAAATAATATGTTTATGTAGCTAATCTCCAAGACACTAATCCTTTAGGTCCTAGAGTTATGAAACTATTCATGATATGGTCTAATTAAATCATGTTATCAATGTATTATTTTGGTATGTTTAGATAGGATCTATATAGTGGCTTCCCTTTTTTATGTGTTGAGATGTGGTGGATTTATCTTGACATTACACTTGCCCATTATAAAATACACAACCATCATACCTTATGTGAGAGATATCAGTGGTGTGCCTATTAAATAGCTCCATAACAATGATATTGTCCTTTATGTAGGATATCATCTTATTTATCAAGATTTGAATCATATATCATAGTTATTTCATTTACCTAAAATGCTCTTGTGTGATACAATTAGTCATGATTCTTTATATCGATTCTTCTAATCCATGATTTCATTGAAGCATTTTGTAGAGCATCTCATGTAGACCCTTATCCAATACTGATACCGTAACACCCCAAAGTGATGAAATCCCATCCATTTTTACCATTATTCATGAAATTTATTAAAACCTATGATCAAAATTCTTTCTCAACATCAATATTTTTTCCATGTACTTGTGTTTGTATTTTTTAATCTATCATGATATGAGATCTAATTTCAACCCTACTTTTCAAATCATCCATGTTCAAAATTTCCCAATATCAATTTCCAATCCATGTAATTTTTGATCATTTTTTGGATTCAAAAGGCCTAAACTTTTGTTTTATTTTTTTGATAAATTCTTAAAATGTATAGATTATTTTCATATAAGGTTTGTATGAAATATAGTACAAGTTCAAATAATCATACATTGTGATAAAATATTATTCTCTCTACTTTATAATGTTTTATATGATGACACTTGAAAATTTATTATGAGAGCATACATTAAAAAATCATACATACTCTTAATTCTAGATAACATATGATATTAATGTAATTATAAATATTGAAAAAATAAAATTCATACAAAAATACTTCTAAAGTCATATTAAAATGTAATACTTGAAAAGTTTATTTCAATGTCGTATGAAAATAAAAATAGTCATCTGGAATAGGGACTTTCCATTTTTATCAAGAAATTTATAAACATCATAGAATTAAAGAAGAAAATTATATTCCATAAAATATATTCTATGATAAAATAATGGAGCTTTGGTGTTTTCAAAACAATAACTTGAAACACATAAAATAAAAACAAATTTCAATAAATATTTCAAAAAAAAATTGATCCTTAAAATATAAGAAAAGAATCCAAGTATCAATTTATAAATTTGATACCAAAAAATAACTATTTTACAAATATAATCAAAGAATAAAATTTTATCATAGATTAACCAAAAATTAATAATTACCCATTATTATCACATTTTATCCTTAAAATGAAATTATTTATTAAAAAATATATAGAAAATATGAAATAAAATTATGTTATATAATTGTTCTAGCTATGATAAAAATTGATGAACATCTTAATAAAGACTCGTGAAAGGAAAAATAGTCTAAGGTGGATCCAATGGATATAGATAATGATAAAAAAGAGAATCATTACCAAGTATTTTTCCAATTTATACCATAAGGAACGTAGTGAAGATTTTTGTAAGATCCATCCTACGGTGGTGGAAGCATGAGGATAGATGAAATGATGATGTATCCAAGGAAGAGACATACACAATTATGATTTTTCACACAAAAGAGTTAAATTCCAAGAAAAATAAGATATAAAATTTTCTTGTAAATACCTAGAGAATGTTTTTAAATGTGTGGTAAAAGGATAGCCACTATAATGTCATGTAAGAAAGTTAAAAACATAGGTGTGGTTCATTGAGACTAACCATATTCATATACTGAGGTTGTATGGGAAGTGACCCTCTCCCCATGTGATTTAGATTTCTTTATTGTCTGTAGGTTGTGATTTAGATTTTAGGGAATGATATAAAACATGGGATGTATGTGATGAAAAGAGATATATTAACATAATGGTTTTAAAGAAACAACAAGTGATTGTAAAGATTAATAAGAATTAATAGGTTGTGTTATGAAACCATTATAGATACCAACTCTAATTCTAGAATTTATTGTGGTGAAGAATAAGTATAAATGGAATAGAGATGGATCTGAATATATGGTAATGTAAAAGTATAATATTATGTTTTATAATGGAACCAAGACAAATTTTGTTATCAACAAGTTATATTAGGACATATTTCAAGTGGTATCAAACCACCATGAAATAAAAGGTATTTTGAGAGAGGGGTAGATACATTATTATATGAATGAACGTTTTATCTGTTTTTGTTATAACAACATGTTTTCATTTAATTATTTTTAAGGATTCTATAAGTTTTTTAATGTTTAGTCTTGTTATGTACATCAATAAGTGGTTCTAGAGATTATAATTGGTATCAAGAGATATGATATTCATCAGGAAGTTGATGTTGAGAACTGAGATGATAATTATTCTTATCTAATAATGAAATAGAATCCTTTTGTGAATAAATATCAGGGATAAAAAGAGGTATCACGAATTTATTATAAAAAAATATATCTATGTGCATGATATGTGGTATGACTTATATAAATTTTTTTAGTGGTTAATATTTTATGGTTTTCTGTAAGTATGATCATTATCATTGGGAGGAAATATATAAAGAATTAATATTTAAATGTGTGTGTTTTTATGGAAGTAAGTGAGAGATATGGACTACACTGAATTTTTTAACATATACATTTGTTTCCTATATAATTTTCTTATTTGATAGGCATGTATGATTTGATGATGACTTATTTCTAAGTGGTAAATTCACTCACTGGGATATTAGAGAGAGTCCAAATACATTTTAATGTGGTTGAATCTTAAAGGAAAATATGGAAATGTTTCCTAGAAAGTGGTTTTAGTAAATGTTAGAAAAATTTAATGAGAATTTCACTGATCCAACAAGTTTTCAAATGAAATAAAGAGATAAAAAATGTAAGGAATTTACTGAGAATCCCACTGGGGGTAAACTAACAAAACTTTCTAAACAACAAGTATTATCATTGAACAAGTATTTATTAGAGATAAAGATGATTTATAATTAGTGAAAATATCCCAATTTTTTTGAAGATAAATTTAAATTGACTGAAAGATCTGATAGTTTTATATGTCAAAAGGAGTATCTAAAATAGGTTATAAAGGTGTTTTATTCCAAAATAAGATATCATCTCTATAAATATGTAGTTTAAGATATTCCCAATAAGTGGGATGGTTTCAAGAGGAGTATAAAGTGAACTTGCCTAAAAATATGGTGGATTCTTTTGTGATAAAAAATTGGTTGTAAATCTATTAAATATACTCTTATTAAATTCAAAGATAAAGGAGGAGTATTCTAGAAAAAATCATAAAAGTATAAAGAAAAATATAGAGATCGATACATTTGTAATTTTTTTTAAAAAAGGATTTTGATAAGAATTCAATAAAAGTACATACATTAATTTAATGAATCAGGAGTTGAATGGTGGATTCGTATATATGGTAGTATTGTTAATAAAATCCAAAGGTGGATAATATTGAAACTAAGAGGTTTATTATTTAATTTTTTTCCAATAAATATTGGATTTGTTTATAGTGAATATTTATTGAAATTATAAGACATTAAAGTATTATAGATGTATATAAATATGGATATTGTTTTCATATACATGAACCACACTTACTGAATATGCCATGAAATTTATAAACATGGAAATAAATGTTTATAATGATATTGTTATATCTAGTGAAAAAGTGTTGGAACCATTGTAGTGGATATTTAGAGGAAGTTGTGAAGATTTAAAGAATTAACTTAATACATTTATATAAAAAATATGTGGAAAATAAAAATAAGAACATGGATTAAACTATATTTATTGAGTTACATATTGTTTATTATGTTCTACTGAGGAGTTGAAACAAGAAAGAGTGTGTAAAAAGAAATTCATAAAATACTGGTGAATGTTTCGAAAATTGATAGAAAACATACCAATATAGAGTTATCCACACCATAAAGGATAATAAGTAATATTAAATAGTTAATTATAAATGTTTTATAATAAATACATGGAGAATCAATTGTTTTTGTGTGTAAGAATAAATTTATGGAGCGGGATGAGGTGTGATGTTGTGAAGGAACAAACCATGCCACAAATAGTCGTGTGTAAAAATAACTCTATTCTTTGTATGTGAAAATAAAGTGTAGTGGATGGATATTTTTTAGGAAGGAAAATATAGCACTACAATAGGTCTTTTATAGATGTGATGTTTAGGTTATGTAAGAGTAAAACTTATCACAATAATTTATGCATAAGAGAAGACTCAGTATATAAAAGAGTAAATAATTTTAGTTCACACTACAATAGATGTTATCGTGACAAAATTCATGATGATGTGAATATTTTGGGATGAATACACATTGTAGTGATAGGTCAGTAAAAATTAGTATGGCACTAGAATGTGATTTTTGGAGGAATCACACCGCAGTATATAGGCCACACTATGACAATGTGAGAACTCGGAAGATCGTATTGCATCATAATAAACTACACTATACCAAGTGAGATTTTGGAAGAAATACATAAATAATTTTTGGATGAAAATACAGGTATTTATATAATGAATAATTTAGTCACACCTAAATATAGATCAATATTTTAAAAGAAAAATAACATCATGTCGGTACATCATAGAATTTTAAAAACGTTTACCCAAATTTTGAGAATCATGTTTTCAACTAAATATAACCTCATAGTAGAGTAGATAAAATCACAATATGGTGGGAGTTAAGGTAAATCAAAAGACATTGGAGTTTATCATGAAATGATTATTTAGTTGTCAAAAATTAATGATGATTTGGTTTGATTTATAAAACTTGAATATTTGGATCAAGATTTAGGGCGTTGACATAACTAAATATAGATATTTGATCACAATTAATAATATTAAAATCTTGTAATAATCATGTTGAATTAAAGGAAGTATGAATGAATCCAAACTATTGGATCAACATTCGGATTCTTGATGAATTTTTGAAAATTATGGACTATATTTATTGAGAATAGGGGGAGATGAAATGAAATTGAAAAAATCAGGGGGTAAGAAGAGAGGAGATCCACATCATAGTTTCAATGGTCACATCTGGTTCATTAAATAGAGATGTATGAAATAGGAGATTCTTTTTTATACCTGGTTATTTTTTAGTGGATTATAATTTGTAAAAAGAATAATTCCATTATTGAATTATTCATCTACTGGTGGAGTGTATTTTTATTATTGTGTTTTTTATAAGCTAAAGAGTCAACCCTCGCATAAATAGGTCACAATCAACAAATTTTTGAAGTGAAATACTCAAATCTCTATAAGGATTTAATCTTATCTAGTATTTATAAAAGAAATAAAGTCAAAGTATAGGTTAATAAAGAATATAATATAGAATTAAATATGAAGGGTTTTTTCAAAAAATATGTTGATATAAGTAATACCCTCATGTCTATAAACATTCAAAGATACCCTCACTCTATAAAATAACATATCAATCCAAAAAGGAGTGAATGATACATGAAAAGATTGATTTTCCATTGGGTGAGTAATGATAAAGTCTTAAACTTTTTAAACATAATGAAACATTATATAGAGTAACCCTAACCAAAATTATAATCCGTCAAAAGTGAAAATAGTTTATTTTGTCACATCAATATATCATCGGTGTATTCTTCTTAAACATATCCATTTTTAGTGAACCAAGTAAATAATTCATGTGCTTTATCATTTCAATTTTTCCATTTGTGTATAATTCAGTGAGAGTACCATAGGGTGTGAGAGATTAAACGAGTTCCTTACAATGAGGGAACAAGATATGACAATGGGATGAATGTGATCAAAGGGGGGAGTTTTAATTGCGTGTCACCCCCACATATCAAGGTTCATGTTTTAAACTTTATCCCAACATAATACATTCTCCAATTAGTATAGTATCATGGTGATCCTTGATAATATGTTGACATTCCAATATGATGTTTTTTGGTGAGATTGATATTCTATTTGCTTCAAAACACAATCCCAAAATAGTTCTTCATAATACATTCAAGTAGTGTTTTAGTCTATCATAAATTCTTAAAATTACATTTTTATTTAGCATATCATGCATCATCTTATCTGTACCACATTTACATGAATTATCTCTCAATTGAACCCTTGAGAATCCATTATGATACAGCCATAGCCTTAGCTCTACCTCTACAATTACAACACTATAAGAGTTGGTGTGATATAGTCTTTGATTAAATCTTGATATTGTGTTGGATTCTGATACAACTTCTTCCATGTGACTCCTTAGCTTCCATGTTTAGAACAAACATTAGTAGAATGCGTCAATGTTTTATCCTTTTTCAAAAATGAAAATAGAAAAATAAAACTATATGAACATGATTGTAATAATTATTTTAATATCAGTTCATTTATGAAACAAAATGTTTATAGAAGACAAACATATTCCCCTTAATAAAGTATTATAATTAAAATTATGTTGGATAATTATTGTAACCTTAACCTTCTTTACAAGTTGTATAGTCTTTAGAAAAATATGGGCTCTCAAAACCTGATTTGTTCACTCTAAAATAAAGTAAAAACTATAATATAAATAAAAACGTGAAAAATTAAATATAAAAAACATAGAATAAAAATTAAACTATAAAAATCATTCTTATTAAAATTGGGTTATTATTAAATCATAGAACAAATAATATCCATATTTTTTATAAGGAAAATATATTAAAAGTGAAAACATAGCATTAAAAATTGTATACTCCCATTGCATATAGACATTCAAATTAAACAATAATTAATCCACACTTTAGACTTGTAAAAAATTATAAATACATAATAAACTTAAATAAAAAATATATTGAATTTCATATAAGATAGGAAGTATTAGATTAGATCTATCAGAAATATATACCAACATAAAAAAAGACATGAGAAAATAAAATCTAACTACATCATTCTTACCCTCAGTTTCCTCATACAATTCATTTTTTTACTTTATATATATCTTCTTCGGTAGTTACTAAATTAATAATGAAAGTGGAGAACTCATCTTCCACTACATGTTCCTCTATATGTTTTTATAATATCTCAAATATAGGTAAAACATCATCTAAACTTTCAGACACTAAATTCTTTTGATCATTAAACACTAGTTAACCCTCTTTTGGTTTCTCTATATCTATATTTTTATAAACTCCATAAAATGATGGAGTTTCCTATCTATAAAGTTCAGAGAAACTAAAGGATTTTTCTCTAGTGTGGGATTATTATAAGGAGTAAGAGGTAAGAAATTCATATGAAATTTTAATTATTTTTGAGGTTTTAAAGAAAATTTTTAATGGAACAGACAACAGTAGATGATTTGTCCACTTCAATTTTTGAGGCATATCATAAAGTAGAATAAAAATAAAAGGTTAAAAATGGGATGTCTGAGGAAATCTAGGACAATAATGATGAAGTCTGAATTTATTTCCTCTTGTTTATATTTTTGTATTTCAAAGGTTTTTCAATATTTCTGATTTGAAAATTCTTATCTAGTATGAAATATTATTTCCTTTTTCCATAATTTCCCTATCTATTTCAGTTTATTTTGATAAATCCAAAGGGAAAGAATCTTGATTGTTGGTAATGTTTAATGCATGTACATGGGGGATTAATTTTTTATTTATAATTTTTTAATTTTGTTGTGTTGTACTTTTCAAATGGGTATTTTATTGGATCCATGATACAATTGAGGGATTTATGCATCTTTTAAAGGATTATCATGAGATTAATAATAACATGATCAATAAAAAACATCTTTACCGCATATCGATGATTCATTTTACCAACTTAGAGGTGAGTAATATTTCATAAAGGTGGATATTCAACCATGGTATCATCAACTAAGTGTAAAAGAGAGGATATACCCAAGGAAAAAAATTTAATGAGCTATACAAATTTATGATTTTTATAATTACAAATATTCCGTCTATATTTATGGATTTTATGAATAGAGTCATTAAATATTACCATGATAAATTTATAGTAGTCTTTATTGATGATATTCTCATATATTCCAAGAGAAACGAAGAACATGAATAGAATTTAAGGATTTCAATAAAAATAATATGAAAGGATAAACTATATTCCAAGTTCATAAAGTGTGAATCTTGGTTGTAAAAAGTATTCACCTTTGGTCACATGGTCATAAGAAATGGTAACTATAGATCATTTAAGGATATATTTGATTGAATAATTGTTTAAACTAAAATTTGTTGTAGAGATACATTGTTTTCTTGGACTGGTTAGATACTATTGATGTTTTTTGAGAAATTTATCACAATTTTCAAAACTACTAACCAAGATGATATAGAAGGGAGTGATTTTTCAAAGGATATAAAACTGAGAAAAAATAGTTTTATTTCTTAAGAATGGATTGGTCTCTATAGATATACTAACAGAAACATATAGTGGAGAAGGATTTCTGATATACAATGATGTATAAAAGAAGGGATTGATGTCTATTCTTAGAAAAAATTAAAAGGTAGTAGCTTATTTTTTATTTTAATTAAAATTATAAGGGAAAAATTACATGATGATTGATTTGGATCTTGTAGTGCTAATGTTTTTATTAGAGATTTTGAGGATTCATCTATATTGAGAGAAGTGTGATTTTTATTTTTAACACAAGAACATAAAGTACATATTTACATAGAAGTATTTTAAAATAAAACAAATGAGATGGTTAAAATTAATCAAGAATTATTATTACTCAATGTAATACTATCTTGGGTAGGAAAATAAGGTTCCATATTATCTAAGAAGAAAGGATCATGCTAATTTACCCAGTATAAGGATTGAAAAGTACTTGATCACCATGTATATGAAAAGAATAAAAATGGAAATTAGAAGGTTAGGGACAAAATCATGTATTTCCTAGATTATTACTTAACTTTAATGTTATTTTAAGAACAAGGTAGCGTAAAAAGATAATATGTATCTCTAGAATAAATTATTAAATATTATGGAGTTAAACCTTGATAAATATGGTGGTTTTATATTTTTAACCTAGATTTATTTCGCATACATTCCATAACTGATGACGGAAATTTTGGATGATGAACATGGATTATCATTGTTAATTCACCCAAGAATCCCAAATATTTATATTAAGGATAATTTTTTAAGGTGAAACATGAAGAGGGATATTATAATGTATACATATCAATGCATGGTCTTCCAGTATGTTAAGCAAAAAAATATTCTAAAAGGATGATGAAAACATTAACTATATTCATATGTAAATGCTAGAAACTCACCACGGATTCATCATAGGTCTTATAAGTACCACTAAAGGAATCAAATATATCTTGGTTATGGTTGTTCTATGTAAATGTTTAAATCATTTAGTTACTATTTTTGATGATTTCTCAGTATATCAACTTAAAAATATATACCCAATAAAAGTGTTTCGACCATAAAGAGTACCTCATTAAATCGTATCGGGTCAAGATCCATGGTTAATATTTGATTTCTAGAGAAGGCTTCAATAAGAATTGAAAAAAACCAAAATTTATTACAGTTAATCATCTTCAAACAGATGATTGGTTTTAAAGTACCATAAAAACATTGATAGATATGTTGATATATTCTTTTATCGATGTCAAATTAGGTTGGGATCGACATATTATACTGGCCAATTTCTCATATAAAAGTTGTTTCCACTCAAGTATACAAAGGGAACCATATAAAAATCTAAATGAAAAAATATTTATGACTCTAATATGTTAATATAATTTTAGATTGTGGAAGTTATTAAGAACTGATCTTGCTGAATAAATAGTAGACTATCATTGAACCATTTGATGACATATTAATGAAGTGAAATTTTTACAGAAGAAATATATTAATAATCATCAAAAAGAGATGAATTTTGAGGATGGTGATAAATTTTTCTTTTTATTATCACCATAGAAAGGGGTAATGAGAATCAGGAAAAAGTAAAAGTTACTCCCTCAATAAATTGGTCCCATTAATATTCACTACAAGAAATCCTACTTAAACCAATGCATCTATACCAATGGTTTTTCAAAACCATTGGTATAAGTCCCCTTTCCCAATGGTTTTAACAAACTGTTGGGAAAATACCACTTTGAGACCACTTTTCCAAATATTTTTTCTAAGCCATTGGGAAAGGACCACTATTAGACCACTTTTTCCAATGGTTTGGAAAAATAATTGGGAATGGTTATAGTTTTTCCAATGGTTTTTCGAAACTATTGAAAAAATCCCACTTTTTATATGACTTTTCCCAACAGTTTGTCTAAACTGTTGGGAAAGGGTTTTCATTTCCCAACGGTTATACCAAACTATTGAAAAAATACCACTTTTAGACCACTTTTCCCAACGGTTTAGAAAAACCATTGGGAAATCTATACCCTTTCCCAATGTTTTTTCCAAGCTGCTGGAAAAAGGCCACATTGTTACCGCTTTTCCAAATTGTTTTTAAAAACCATTGGGAAAGGTTATGAATTTCCCAATGGTTTTCCAATACGTTGGGAAAAATCCCACAATGATACTAATTTTCCCAACAGTTTGGAAAAACTGTTGGGAAATGGTGGGTACCTATCCCAACAGTTCTCAAAACTGTTGGTATAGTCCCATCCCAACGGTTCTCAAAACTGTTGGTATAGGCCTATCCCAAAAGTTTTGAGAACCATTGGGATATGTAACCTTATTTTTTATGAATTCTATTATAGAAGATAATCAAATAAATCAATATATAAATTATATATATATATATATATCCAAATACATTCAAAAAAGTAATTATAGGATATTGGTATATTCTTTGATTTATAACCCATAGGTTGTGGGTTCAAACCACAGTTCAATTTTTTTTAATTTACCTATACCAATGGTTTGGGGACCTATTCCAATGGTTTTAAACCGTTGGTATAGTTAATTTTTCCATTAGTGATTCTTGATCTCATGGGTACATTAACATATTTATTGGTTATTAGATAAAAACTTTCACATGTGTGTGATTTTCTCCATGTATCACTTTTGAGAAGGTATATAATAGATCAATCATATATAAATAACTCAAAGTGTAGTACCCTCAGTTTCTAGTATGTAACCCTTAATTGATGATTATCATGGTTATAATGTTTAAGGGTGAAGGATGGGAGATTTTGGTGAATTCTATATAATTTTTTGGGATAAAGTAGATGTGCACAGGCTGCGCACAGTTTGTCAAACCCGTGTGGATATCCTAGGATAAACCGTGCACATTGGAAATTTTCAGGTAGTAGATTCAGAAAACGTTTAGCATGGTTAGAGAGATCATGTGAGGATTCCATGAAGGGGTTTCCTTAACGTAGTATCTAATGTACGGTTAGTGCATGGTTTATCTAACCATGCGGTCTAACTGTGCATAGAGTCAAAAACTAAATCCTATTTTTTTTAACATTATCTTTTTTGTTCTAATTTTCTTGTTTTCGATTAAAAATGTTCCTAACTCTATATTTCACTCCATTTAAGGTTGTATAACCTTTAAAAATTCATTGGAGCCAACCTGGAGCCCTCCCTTAGTGTTTTCAATACTAATTCATGTGATAAGTGTTTGATCTTCATCGTTTTTGCCTCATTTTCATAAATCTCCTTCTCATATCTTCTCATTTTCTTATATCTACACCCTTTGTGGGTAGATATAAGATTTTTAACATAAAATAAGAACATATCTAGTGTTTTCTTGATAGGGGAAGAGATCTAAGATGGTTTCTTGGAATCTTGACCCTGATTCGTGATGTATGTCTTCATTCTTCCTCATTCCTCTCACGCTTTCTTAGATCTACTTAGATCATCTTCTCCACTTCTATTGGTTGCTCATATACAAGCCTATTAGGGGTAGATATAAGATTCTGTATTCAAAATAAGTTGTTTTTTGGTCATGATCTTTCAGGGAGAAGATATCTAAGGCTGTTTCTTGGGGAATCAATCTGGATTCTTGTGTGTTCTTTGTCCATTGTCGAGTTTCGTGAAAAACTTCAAGGTATATGGCTTCACTATCATATATTCATTTTATTATTGATTTTAATATTTTAAAATTTATTAAATTTAATGAAATTTATTGTGATATATAGGTTCAATTGATGGAATAAATGTAGTGATGTTTTATCAATTTTTTATTGTGTAATCTTGGGGAATTATTGTGAAAATTATTTTGGTCTATTGAATTTAAAATGGTTATTTCAAAGTTTATATTTTCTATAATATCTAAATGGGTTGTTGGGAATGGGTTTTTCAATGAAAATGATGTTTTATGGAAATGGTTTGGCTTAGATATGGTTTTGATGGAAAAATAGTTTTCAATAAAAATGTGGTTTTATTGAAAAGGTGTTTGGCATGATCCTTGGGAATTTTGGGGTGTGAGTTCGTATTACATATATGGTGATTGGTTGATATATAAACATATTCTTGATAAAAAATGGTTAATGACACAAGGGATATAATTACCTTGTGACGACTTGGTAGATTGACGATAAACCACTCACGGGTATGGAACTGTTATAACGAAGCATGTCTATGTGATAATGTGAATGTGTGGAATGGTTCAGGTATTAAAAAATGATATTGTCATATGGTTTTAAATATTTATTATTTATTTAATGGAATGATAAATTTATTTAAAATTATTTTAATAGAACTTGTATTCTTTTGGTTATAAATGGTTTTAGAAACTTGTTTATATTTAGTTATAAACTATTTTGAAAAAATTTCTTATATAAAATATTTTATATAAATGTTACTAACTCTTCTATCCTGTTGGAGTGAGTAAAGAAGTAATTGGAGAAAACATACTAGGTTTTATACTCACCCATTCTTTGTCACTTTATTCCATTTGTAGATTATATCTTCTGGGATATGGGCAAAGGTAACATATTGTATAATGTTAGCACCACGTTGTGAAACATGGGATATTTGGTGATCTTGGAGAATTGAGATCGTGTAGCCTATAGTCTTATGGTCTTCTTGTATTCATTAGTTTTACTACCACTATTTACTTTGATAGTTTTTTTTCTTCCTTTTTTGTGAACATTGAAGTTGTTTTAGTAAGAATAATGTGGTTGAATTGTATTTCATTGTTCATGCATCATTTAGTTACCTATTTGGATATGGTTTGTTGAGTTAATGGTTTTATTTTTAAGGTGTAAATAATAATCCACCTTCATTTGAAACCCTTCATCATTTATTTCCAGCCTTTGGCATCTTGGGGATGTCACTTATAACTAAGTAATGAGTCGTTGTACTCTTAATCCGATGAGAATTAACAGATCATTACAAATGGCATCAGCTTGTTTGGTCCTTATGGAACAATTAGTCATTAGTTTCTTGGTATTGGAGTTGAAATTCATTTTTTTCTATTCCTTGTGTTGGAATCTTATAAAGAGGTAAAATTTTCAGAACATGAAACGTATAGCATAAAAGGACATAGCTAACTCATTTATAATGAGCTTCAGGAAATCGGGGAGTTGGGTATATAGGTGTTTTGAAGACACCTACTGGAGTTTGGAACATCGTTATCAAGGGTTTCTCCATTGAGACAAGCATGAAATGAATTATAGTGGAATTAATTCCAACAAGGATTTAATATTTCATTTGGAGAAATGATTTATGATTTTGTGCAATGGTGTAAATTTTTTAAAAATGTAGAATTTGTTTTCAAATGAACGATTTTGAAATGAGGATACATGGTGTATTTTGAAAATTGTTTAAATTTCAAAAGAAAGAATGATTTTTCAAAAAATGGTTGATTTTAGAAAGCAATGTAGTGATAGTTGATGTAATATAATTTGCATTCTTATTCCTTCAATATCCAGAGTTTGAGACTTATCGATTTTCTTCTTTGTTTTGAAAATGGAAATCAGTAGGCATCGTAGAAACCAACTCGAAGAAGCTGTGGAAAACATAGTTTCACCTAGACCATAGGTGAACCAATATCTAGTTCAAAGTATCATCAAAGCATTTCAAGATATGGACATGAGGAACCATAGGAATGATCCAAGGCATGTAGATCATTCCATCCATATCATGAAGAAGAATCCAGCCATCTTCTGGTGAGATTTTGAAACAGAAAAGGTAGAGGTGTAGTTAAAAATGGATGAATCATATATTTGTTTCATTGGAACACCATCATATCTTATTTTCAAGCAGACCACATACATTCTCGAGGATCTTGCATGCTAGTAGTGGTATCTAGTTCTGCATGCTAAAGAAGATCAAAGACTTACATTAGAGGATTTTGAGGAATTTTTTAAAAAACAATTCTATCCTCATGCATTCAAGATCAATAAGATGAAGGAAGTATTTATATTGAAGCAGGAGAACTTATTTATCATAGAATAAGAAGCTCAATTCAATAATTTAGTATGCTTTGCACTAGAATTTGTAGAAAGTGCTGCCTTGATGGAACACATCTTTGAATCAAGGCTAAGGTAGGAGAGTTGCTGGAAGATAGCGGTACTTTGTATTACCGACTATACAAAGTTAGTGAATAGAGAAACAGTAGATGAATGTCATATCTCTTGATCTATGGGAGGTGAATGTTTGATGATACCAATGATAAATGGTGGGATCTCGAATGTTGGTAGCAACCGAAAGAGGGACCCCTATTTCCAAGGTGGGATGGGGAATTAGAATCAGACAGCTAGATTAGTAAATCATCCTCTATGAAAAAGGGCCAAGGGGGATTCTACCAATGTGGTTCCTTGATCACATAAAGCCAGAGTGTACAACACAACTAAAATCATGCCATAATTTTAAAAATATGGGACACCTTATGCACTTTTGTCACAGTACTCTAAGGTCGGATGCTTGAGACACTTCTTAGGTGTGGAAAAACATAATATGCTTCAACAGGGTGAGGATGCTAGAATTAGTCTCATCAGAAAAGCCTAGATAACCATGATGATTCTAGGAATACCATGACTCTTCATCTAGGGTAATCTCAACAAGGGAACAAGGGGCAGAGTGTAGAAACAAAGTATTTGTATGGAACTGAGATGATGACTGTATATGATCAGACTGTACAATCTATAGTGAGAGGTATGATTCTTTTGAATTATACCCTTATGAAAGAAGTATTTGATACTCGATCATTTCATTGCTTCCTTGATTCTTGTGCTGTTGATTTCATATCTTTAAAACTCGAGATGATTCCCTCTATGTTAAAACTGAAAACTTCTCCTGGTGAAAGAGGATTTCAAGCCTTTATGTGTAGAGAAATAGCTATAACTATTGATCAAGATGAACTAAAAAGGAGACTTCTAAATATTGGATATGGATATCTATGATGTAATCCTAGGTAGTTATTGGTTGATAACATTCAAGGATCACATAGACTATTTTATAATAATAGTTTATTTCGTAACTAAGGATGGAATAGAGTATCTCTTCAGAGGATAGAGGGTTGTAATGAAAGGTACAATGATATTATTGGAACCAATGGTGCGAATGATCTCTTATAATTTGGTAGTGTTAACTTTGGAATCAATTGAATATATCAAGGAAAATAGTTTTCCAGCAGGTGTGGATCAATTTATAGTTGTTTTTTCCAAGAACTTCTCAGGGTTACCACTAATAAGGGAAGTGGATATTATGATTGATCTCATCCCTAGGACTAGAAAAATTTCCCTTCCATCTTATAGGATGGCACCAATAGAATTATGGTAATTGAGAGTGCTGTTGGAGGAGCTGGAAAGTAAAGGTTTCATTTGGACATGTACGTTTTTATGGGAAGCACTGGTCTTGTTCATGAAGAAAGTAGATAGAAATCTTCTGCTATGTGTTGGCTATCATAAACATAACCAAGTTATGATAAAGAACATGTATCTAATTCCATTCATTAATGACATATTTAATCAATTTATGGGAGGCCAATGGTTCTCTAAAATTGAATTGTGATAAATATATCACCAATTGTGAGTTCAGAAGGAAGATATTTTGAAGAAAAACTTTAGAAGTAGATATGGATACTATGAATATATAGTCATGCCTTTCAGTCTAACGAATGCACTAGTGGTATTCATTTCTTTTATAAATAATATATTTCAGTGATATCTTGATTATTTTGTTGTGGTATTTGTGGATGACATCTTGGTGTATTCAAATATAAGGGATGAATATGATCAACACTTTGAAAGTGTTTTGGGAGTCTTGAGAGATCACCATTTGTATGGAAAATTATCAAAGTGTGATTTTGGATATAATAGGTACACTTTCTTGGCCATGTGATATGTAAAAAAGGTGTATTGGTGGAACCTAAAATGATAGAAGTTGTGATCTCATGGAAACTGCTAAATAATGTCTTCAAGATATGAACTTTTCTTGGTATAGCTGGTTATTACTGACACTTTTTGTGTGAATTATCACGTTTATACTCTCTAATAAAATATCAAATTAAAAATAATGCTCTATTACAATGGACTGAGGAATGAAATTAGTCTTTTCAGGAGCTGAAATTTCATCTCACATCAGCACCTATCTTGATTTTTCTGGAATCAAGACAGGGGTATGTGGTTTCCTATGATGCTTTAAGATCTGGGTTGGGATGTGTTCACATGAAAAGAGACCATTTGTTATCTTATGGTTCATCTTAGTTGAGATTTCATGAGAACAATTTCACCACACATGACTTGTAGATAGTTTTGGTTGTTCATGCTTTGAATAATTGGCGTCACTATCTCTTTTGTAAGAATTTTTTTGTGTTTATGGATCCAAAGAGCTTGAAAGACATTTTCTCATAAAGAGATCTGAATATGAGGCAAAGTATATGGATAAAGTATCTCTATATGTTTGACTTTTTCATGATGTATACATCAGGAAAAGGGGATTTGGTGGTAGATACATTGAGAAGAATGTAATATGCCCATTTGGTGAAATAAGCATCAGATAAATGGAAATTGATGTCGGTCCTAGCCAAAATAATTGTTGAATGTTAATACCTAGGTGATGTTGTGGTTTTATATTCAACTATTCTTGTTCCTAATTTGGAAAGTATGGTTAAATTGGTACAAACATTTGATTTAGAATACCTGGTTATGAGATCAAAACTCAATAGTGGAGAGATTTTTGTGGGCTAAAAATTAATGGGAGTTCGGTTTTGTGGATTAGAGATTGGATGGTTGTATCTATAACTTGTCAGGAACAACATCATCATTATTACCACCATTCCATATGTGATGTACATCTGGGAACATAGAATATATATAAGGCGTTGGAGAAGTAGTTTTGGTGGAGTGGCATGAAAAGTAAAGTGGTTGAGTTTGTTTCAAATTTCTTAACTTGTCAGCAAAATAATGTAGAGAATCAGACACTAGTGGGTGTATTATAGACTTTTCCTATCCCATTTTTGAAATGGGAGCATTTAGAAATGTATTTGTTTACTGTCCTCCCAAGAACGGTTCGGAAACACAATGTCATATGGTTGATAGTTGACCATATTACCAAGTCAACCCATTTCATCCCTATTCATGAAACCCATACAATGGAGGATGTTTCCAAAATATATATTTGAGAAGTGGTAAAGAGACATGAAATACCACTTTAAATCATGTCAGATAGAGATCTGAGGTTCACTTATTAATTTTGGAAATCCTTATGGAAATCCCTTGGGACTCAGTTGACTATGAGCACATCATATCATCCTCAGACATACGACTAGTCTGATTGGACAATACAAATGTTGAAAGACATGTTGAGAGCATTTTTTATGTATTTTAGTGGCTCATGGGAGGATCATGTACCATTAGTGGAGTTATCTTATAATAATATTTATTAGGAATAGGTATATATAAATCCTTTTTAATCATTGTATGAGATTTTTTGTCGTTCTCCACTTTGTTGGGTGAAAATAGGTGAAACTTCACTAGTTGGGCCTAGTCTTGTCCAAGAAACAATTGAGAAGATCCAGTTGATTATAAAGAGGATGGATATGGCTCATAGTCTTCATAAATCTTTTTCATATCATCATCGATGACTTTTTTCCTTTGAATTAAGTGATCATGTGTTCTTAGGATATCTCAAAGGCTTAGACATCATCATTTTAGGAAGCGGGGAAAGTTATCTCCTCGATACATAGACCCTTATGAGATACAATAATGGGTTGGAGAGGTGGAATATTGGTCAACATTACCACTATGGTTTAGTTTGGTGCATAATGTCTTCTATGTATCCTAGTTGAAAAATTCTAATCCTAATATGTACCATGTGATCAGATGGGATCACGTTGACCTAGAGTCGGATGCTTCATTGGTACATATCCCAGTACAGATTGTGGAAAGGAAAGATAAAGTATTTCATGGAAAAAATAATTTTTTTAGTAGGGGTTTCATGGAATCATGGTCAGATTCAGGAATGCGAGAATGAAATTTAAGAGCAATGGATGGAACTCTTTCAGGACAATAATGGTTTTCTACATTCTGAGGACATAAATTCCAAAGGTGGGGATAATTTAGTACCCCCAATTTATGGTACATAACCATTAATTTATTGTTTTCATGTTTATAAAGTGTAATAGTGAAGGATGGGAGATGTGGGTGAAATTGAAATAAGTTTTTGGAGCTAAAGTAGATGTGCATGGGCTGCGCATGGTTTGTCTACACTGTGTGGATATCTTAAGAGAAACCATGCACAGTTGTAGTTTTGAGGTAGTAGCTTAAACATGGTTTGATCAAGGTTAGGGAGACCGTGCTACACAGTAGTTCAGTGGTTTCCTTAAAGTAGTATTAAATGCATGGTTAGCACATGGTTTGTTTAACCGTACAGTCTAACCATGCGTATAGTCAAAAACTAGATCTTATTTTTTAGGAACCTTCTCGTTTTTTCTCTAATTCACTTTTTTTCTTCAAAATTGACCTAAATCAAGATTTCAATCCATTGACGGTTGTAGAAAATTTCCAAAATTCTTTAGAGCCAACCCAGAGCCCTCCCTTGGTGTTTTCAAGCCTGATTCTCACAGTAAGTGTCTGATCTTCATCATTTTTGTCTCATTTTCTTAGATCTCCTTATCCTCTCATCTTTTTTTCTTATATATACACCCTTTTCTGTAGATGTATGATTTTAAACATCAAATAATGACAGATCTACTGTTTTTATTTTTAGGTTAGGAGATATAATACAATTTCTTAGAATCTGGACCCCAATTCGTGAGTTATGTCTCTGTTCTTCCTCGTTCCTCTGACGCTTTCTTATATCTACTTATATATTATTCTATTATCCCATTTTTTAACATATACATGCCTATTAGTGGTATATATAATATTTTTGATGCCAAATAAGTTGTTTCTTGTCTTTATCTTGAAAGGAGATGAGATCTAAGGTCATTTCTTAGAAAATCTACCCATTTTCTTGTGTGTTCATCTTCCGTTGTCGAGTTTCATCAAAACCTTTAAGATAGGTGGCTTCAATCTCATATCATCTTTCTAGAATTGATTTTCATTGTTTAAAACTGTTTAAATTGATTTAAATTTATTGTGAGATCTTGGTTAAATTCATGGAATAAATATTCTTTAGTGGTGATTTATCATTTTTGGGAAATTGTGTAATCTTGGTGAATTGTTCTGAAATTTTTTTTAGTTACTTGAAATTAAAATGGTGATTTTAAATTGTGGATTTTCTGGAATATCTAAATGGGTTTTAAGGAATGGGTTTTTTAATGAAATGGTTTTTTATTGAAATGGTTTGTCTTAGAAATGGTTTTTATGGAAAAATAGTTTTTAGTTAAAAATGGATTTCAATAAAAAGGTGGTTTTATTGAAATGGTGTTTTGGCATGATCCTTGAGAATATTGGTTTGTGAGTTCATATTGATTATATGGGGATTGTTTGAGATATGAAATTTTTCTCAATTCCAAAGGTTTAATGGAACATTGGATAATGTTACCTAGTGACGACTTGTCAGATCGATTAGAAACCACTCATGAGTATGGAAATTTCATAACAAAGTAGGAATGTGTGATAATGTGAATGTGTGTAATGATTCAGGTATAACAAAAGGATATTGTGAGATTATTTTAAATATTTATTATTATTTTTATTGAATGATAACTTTCAGGAAAATTTGTTTTAATAGAACTTGTGTGCTTTTGGTTATAAATGGTTTTGGAAAATTGTTTATATTTAGTTATAAACTATTTTGAGGAATTGTTTTATATATACTATTTTATATAAAAGTTGATTACTCTTTTATTCTATTGGAATTAGTATATAAGTCATTGGGGAAAACCTAATTAGTTTCATACTCACCCATGCTTTGGCACTTGGGTGATTTTGCAGATGTTATCTTCTAGGATAGGGTCAATGGTAACGTATCACATGTTTTTAGCACCACTTCATAATACTTGAGATGTTTGGTGATCTTGGAGAATAGAGATCATGGAGCCTAGAGTCATATGTTCTTCTTGGAGTATTTAGTTTCACCTTTTATTTTTTACTTTGATAGTTTATTTTTCTTCTACTATTGTGCACTCAAAAGTTGTTTTAGTATGAATAAGGTGGTTAAATTGTATTTAATTTTTCATGCATAATTTATTGAGTTCTTAGGATATGGTTTTCTTGAGTAAATGGTTTTATTTTTAAAGGTTTAATCATCCCCCACTTTAGTTTGAAACCCTTAGGAATTTATTACAAGCCTTTGGCGTCTTGGGTATGTCGCTTAAGGCCAAGTAATGAATCATTGTACTCTCAAGACAATGAGAATTAGTGGGTTATTACACAAAGGTTATGAAATTAAAACACGATCTCTGTTATAAGAAATAATCAGTGGATATATTGAATCGTGGATATAATGTACCATGAAACAATACCACCCATCTGATCAATGTTATTGGGAGAAATCATGTGTTCAAGGAAGTTATGTGGTAACCTAAATATGCAATGTGAAATAATTACCCTCATCTATTTTCTTCTGAGTAATTAAATTATGAGAGAAATTTTTTGAAGTGAGAGAATGAGACACTCCTTATTTTTAGTTTAAAATTACCTTTAATGAATCTCATGTGTAAGATATATTTTCCTACTCACAAAAATGAACTAAAATGAATCATTCCTTATTTTATTAAGGTACAATATTATAATATAAATTGTAACGTTATATATTTTCACCATTATATGATAGTAATGGATTGAGAAGTCAGATTCATTGATCATCTCTATCCATGTTTGTTTCTATGTGTTGTGTTCCTTCTGTATGAGTATATACTTTAATATTTTATGATCATTATATATGCCACATATCTCTCCATAATGATATTTCCTTAAAAAATTTAATGAAAATATTATCATTTATAACTCCATATCATATATTAGTTAAATTTTTTTCATGTTACATCTATGGTATTGAGGCACAGAATAACTTTATCATTTCACTTTAGTACACAATTTCATACCTTC
This sequence comes from Viscum album, assembly GCA_963277665.1. Classification (NCBI taxonomy): domain Eukaryota; kingdom Viridiplantae; phylum Streptophyta; class Magnoliopsida; order Santalales; family Viscaceae; genus Viscum; species Viscum album. The sequence goes on along the minus strand of OY728121.1, from coordinate 1,143,226,330 downwards.
TTTAAAGTATCATTGTATATCACAAACCCATCCCTTCTTGAGGGTAGTGTGTGTGAAGATTCAGTGACTAGACTATTCTTTAACTCCTTGAATATCTCTCCATAATCATCTATCTATAAAATCTTTACTAAATTTTTCTTAGTTTTTTTAGTGAGATTGAAAATCATGAGAATTTCCTCACAAATCAATGATAATACCCTGATAATATAATAAAACTACGAATCGTTATTAAAAATATTGGTTTAAGAAAGTATTCAACCACCTTAGTATTTAAAGGATTAATGACTATCCATTTACTTATGATTACATTCCCCAAGAACGTAACATTCTCAATCTATAAGTCGCATTTGATATAATTATCACATCAAATCACTTTTCATTAAGACATTAGAAAAATTATTAAATGGTCTTCAGGTTCATCATGTTCTTCATTTTTTTTAGGATATATGAGAATATCATGTCTAAAGACCATCATATATTTTTCAAGGTGATATTTAAAGGCTCTATTCATCAAGACCAAAAATATTTTTGGAGCATTTGTGAGTCTGAATAGAATCACTATAAACTCATAGTGTCCATATAATTTAAAAAAGTTATTATTTGTATTACCCTCTTTTTCAACCTTCAATTGATGATATCCTGATCAATGATCCACCTTTGAGAAGTATTGATCCCCATATAATTGATAAAATAAAACATCAATCTGTGTAGAGGATACTTGTTCTTTATCATGATCTTATTAAGCTCATGATAACTAGCATAGAGATGAAATGACCCATATTTCAGTATTATGATCCATACTGGGGTATCTCATGGTGAAGAATTAGAGCATATAAATCCCTTTTCAACTTTCTCTTATATTTTATTCTTTAACACTTCTAGTTCAACGAGGTTCATTCTGTATAGATTCTTTGATCTTGGTATATCTATAGGTAAAAAATAAATTTATAAATCAACCTCTCATTCATGAATAAAAATAGGAAATTATTTAATGAATACATAAGCATATTCCTTAACAATCATCATGTATTTGAGGATGATCATTTCCTTTATCTAAAAATTTAATCAAGATTTGATTTCTCGTAAGGAAATAATATCCATACTTGAGTAGTTTCTAAAGGTGATTCATTATTCCCATTACACTTTTATATAGTCAATGGATGGTTTGGTTTATAGAATGATATTTCCCTCTCTTGATAGTTGATATTGGATCTATATAAAGATGATCAATCCAGGATCAGTATAGAATCAAAATCTACCAAATAAATCCACAATAAAAAAATCTATTAGCGGTGTTTATTCAAAGGGGGTTATGTACAACCACCTCTAAATTTGTTTTTTGTGATATTATAGGGGGTTATGCACAACCCCTACTAATCATCAAATTTAGAGGAGGTTAAAAACACTCTCTAATTTTTTTTATCATTATTGTTTAATATTTTGGTTGAATTCTAAACGATGTTTTGACAAAACCATTGTTAATTTAATAATTAATGGTGCTATATGTATATATTAATTGGTTGGATTTTAGAGGCATTATAGAATTTGTTTCTTATATGAAAATAGTGGGGGTTCATAACCCACTCTAATCTTTAGTATCTAATTGAAGAGATTAGAGGGGGTTCAAAACCATCATTATTTTCTTAAAAATACTTATATATATAATTAAAACATAATATAAAAATATATTTTAATATGTTATATTGACATATTATATAAATATATTTATATAAATAATTTATAGGATTATATTTAATCGTGTTTATATGTATACAAAAATATAAATTTATAACGTATACATTAATATCTATTTATTTTGGTAAAATTTTTATTTTATATAATATTAATTATATTATAAAGGCACAAATATATTGTATAAATTTATACATAAATATAATTTATTTATAAATTTATCATATAAAATAGTTTTTAGTTTTTATAATTTATATAATAATAATACTATTCATATTTTCAAGATAGCCATTTTATGGGAAAGGGGTAACCACATACATCAAGCAGGAATCCAAATACATGATGCTTAAAGGAAATTTGAAATTCAAAACCAACGTCAAACCCAAGGAGGCATCGATCCAAGAGTCACCGGGTTAGCTGGAGTCACATTGCTTTTATCTGCCGTCATCAATATAGTGCACCATTATCGACTTGACATCCACAAACTGCCAGAGCCGATGATCGGACAAAAGAAAACCAACCAGAAATCATCGCAACTAGAACACTAGCATTCACATACAATCCATAACAAACCTTCGCAGATGGCTTCGATGAAGAAACACCTAGAAGATAACTCGCCATCATCACCCATAACACCACTTCAGGAAGAAAACTGGACAATAAATCAAACCATAAACAAAAAAAACACCCTTCTCATTATTAAAGAAAACATCAAACATCACCATCGTCGAAGAGGCCGCGTACCAGTACCATCCTGACTCTTTTCGCGCCTAGAATCTCAACGACCGCCAACCCACACATACCAAAACTTCTTAGTTCCGCCGCCCCTGCTCTAACTATGAGAGGGGAAGAGGAACACAATGTTAGGGTAGGGGAAAGAGCGGCCAACCAATAGTGTTGCAGTCGTCGACGATCCGAAGCTTAGAACCCCCGATTCGTCGCACACAACAAGCATCAATTGTAGACCAGCACATCTCAGAAGAAAGTCAGCTTAGACGCACCTCCTAGAACACTGACTACCGAACAACACGCACATCCCAAAGCCTCCAAGAAGCCACCGTAGCATACCGAAAGGGAGAGAGACGGACAAACCAGAAGCCAGAGCAGTAATTGAATCAAGCCGGGTGATACTAGATAATCTCACCTCGGATGGGCAGTCCAACCCCTGGCGTCGAGGCCATCGCCTTGCAAAAAAAACTACAAGGGAAAGATAGTTACACACACATGCATATAAATAAACATGCATGTATTATATAGCTAATGTATATTTGATTGTTTTTATATTATATATGTTTGTATACATAATAAATAATATAAATTCATTTCATTGTAAACATAAATATGTAATATATTGCATACATACATATATAAAAATAAATATATAAATACAATATATATATATATATAAATACATTATATATTTAAACACAAATAATAATATATATAAATAAATATATAAATACATTATATACAAACACACAAATATAAATATACATATACACATAATATATATATATATACAAATAATATAAAAATAAATATATACAAATAAATAAATAAATTTATATTAATATACAAATAAGTATTTACTTTAATATATTGAAAATATAATTATATATATAAACTCTATATATAAATATAAATATAAATATATTTATTTATTTATTTATATATGCAATATATATATATATATATATATATCAATAAAATTTTATCTATATACAAATATTTTACTTTATAATAGTATATATATATATAGTATTATATTATATATATAGTAATTAAATTAAACATATATTATATTAATTGTATGTATATTTAATATAAGATAATATAAATATATTAAAATGTATACATACATAAACATATAATATATATATATTTGTATACATGTAAATGTATTTAAAAATTATATAATATATATTTGTATTCATATAAATATATATATATATATATATATATATATATTATTTTTAAATTGTGAACATATAAATAAAATATATATGTGTGTGTGTGTACATTATATCTGGGTAATATGTAAATATATAATATAGAATATATATAATTGTATACATATAGATATAGTGTATAATATATATAAAAATATAAAATATATATATGATATATATATATATATATATTTCTATTTTTGAGTTGTATTCATATAAATAAGAAATATATAAATATATATATTTATACCGATTGATATAACATAATATATGTTTGTATGTGTGTGTGTGTGTGTGTATTACTTGAATATAGAGTATATTTTTATAATATATAAATATATACATAAATAAAACATATGAATATATAGCATATAATATATAATATTTAATATATTTATATGTGAGATATTTTTATATGAATATATTGTATATTTTTATAATATATAAATTTACAGGATATATATATATAACATATAATATATAATATATAATATACACTTGTATACATATAAATATAATAAATAAATATATATATTTACTATATATTAATATTTGTATTTATATTCATATCCATATATGAAATAATATGTATAATTATTTCTATGATATATATATATATATATTTCTATAATATATATTATAAAAAATAATATTTAATTATATAAATAATTTGATATATATAAATACTGACATGTATAGTACATTAAATGAAATTAAATCTGCCAAAATAAAAGCAGCTCGCTGGTTTAATATGTAGGTTGCGTGATCGAATCCTACTAGGCGCAAGAAGCCGCGAGTTAGCTCATTTTTCTAAGGAGTGGATGAACAGTACTGGGTACTCCCAATACCACATCGGAATGGTGGGATTTTGTTGGACTAGATTAATATAATAAGATAGACCCCTTGACTCCCAGAAGCTATTGTCATGTATGTACCTTTCTACTACCCATCTCACTCTCGCTCAACATTATGCCATGCGTGCATGTGTGCATGCACCTAGTGCATCTTCGCCAATCAACCTATCAATCTAGCCTTTCTGGCCTTCCTGTGTGCATTTGGAAAATCATGCTAGCATTCCTAGCTATATCATTTGGCTAGGGCCAAGTTGTGTTATGTCAGTGGGCTAACCAGCCATCATACGCATAAGAGGCATCGGGGGTTCGTGGTGTGATGTTCCAAATAAAAAGATATAATAAAAATTTTGGTTGGTTGTCAACAACCATAAATATGATGAATATAGTGTTTGATTACAGGTGGTTGAAACCACATTTATAGTTGGGGTGGTTGAGAAACACCCCAAATAGCCTCAATTTGGAGTTGGTTTTCAAGATAACAGCCTCTAATTGGTTTCCAAATAGATATTGTAATAGCAGTTTATAATGTCATGCTAGTATTTTCCTTTAATATATAGAGGGGGTTAATACCCCCTCTAAATTAATAGCCTCTAAAATTCACATTACTTTACCTGTAGATAATCAAAACTAACTCTAATCAAAGTAGGTGGTCACTTTAGTGGCGGTTATCGGTAGTCTTTTATAAAGCATTTAGAGGGGTTATAACCCCATTTAACCACCAAATTTTTTTGTAGTGATTATAACTACATTTTCTAAAATATTATTCCCATAAATGATAATTATTAAATATTTATATACTTGAGATGTAATGATTTAACCACTTTGTGTTTTTACTGATAACTCAACATCCATGTCTTGAAGTGGTGTTTAAATATTTTTATTGAACATGCATCATATAAAAAGATGTGTAGAACCAAAATCAATCAATAAATTCATTACTATTAATTTAATAAAAAGTATGCATGTCACAAATTCAATTTCATAGTGAAACTTATCAATTGTGATAGCATAATGCCTTCCATATTCTCGTGTATTTGGAGCTTGTCGGTGTACATTATCCTCAGTGATTCTTGGCTTTTTACATTGACTTAAATAGTATCCATGTTCCTTATAGTTGATACATTGAGCCATATGAGGAGGATATATTGGACCCTTTCTTCCTTTCATCGTATTAATTATCTTCTTTATCTATTTTTAGCATTCTTATTTTTGATTTACTTATTTTTCACAATTGAAGAATTTCTTCATTACATTGAGGCAGTTTCCAGGGTATTTTTTCCCACACTTTTTACATGTGGGTAGTTTCATCTTCTTTCCACAGTGACCCTTTTCAAAACAAACTCAAACATTAAAATCGATTATAATAATCTTATCTTTGGTCCTATAAGACCATTGATAATCAACAATATCCATATCCACCGTAATAGAATGTCAATCTATTTATTAATAGCTATCAAAGTCCCAAATTTCTATATGTTTACATAGACTATATTTTAAGACACTAGGGGGACAATCAACCTTGATTTTAGGGTCAATGAAAAATACAATGGCATAACTTTCAATTCTAGTGATGTTTACATCATAAGAACCAATTTATTCATCCTCAATTTTCATAATTCCATGATATTCCCTATCCATATTACCTCTACATTTTTTGAAGTATAATTATTTGATTGAGTTGATATCATCTTCAAGATTAATATTCTTGATCAATGTCCACCACTGATGGGATTATCCACCTAGAAGATATACAACAAGGATGACATTCTCTTTCTCAGATCATCAGAGAATGAAAATTTCTTTTCAATGTAATGAATCAAAATTTTCATGATTAATGGATCAGAACATCCATCAAAATAAGGATTTCATCATTCCATAAATGACTAAACCGTAATTTTTTTTCTCTTGGGATAATTATAGACCGCCACTTGGTTTAAGATATTATTCATAAATTAATTCTATTGGGAAAGTACGACCATTATGTTTTTGGCTCCCTCTATCATCATTTTATGCAGCCATTTTGGGAAACCATTTCATTTCATATCACATTAATTGTTGAAATAGTTCTTATTATTTACATCAACTAAATAAAATAAATTAAATCTAGTAATAATAACACACTAATTAATAATCTTGTAAACGATAAATTATAGACTTGGAAATAATGACTAAAAAATCTCTAATGTATCCTAACATATGTTATCTTAAGGTTTAAAATATGTTATTTACAGGGTATTTTATAATATATTTACTAATTTAATCCACAAAAATAAATATACCTTGCACTGATACCAACTATAATGAACCACACTACTTAAACATAATATTAAACCGTTTATCACATTAACCCATATAACAAAACCCACCAAAAAATATGGAGTTCTGGTATCTTTAATGGATTAGCAATATATTACAATATTTTTTAATAAATTACATTATATATCATTTATATATTTATATATGATCCTATATCTCATCATACTCCTATCACATCATAGGATGCCCTAGGGAGATATATAAAAGAAGAGTGATCTAAAAGATCAGTAAGGGGATAATCATGAAAAGTAAGTGGGTGAGATAACATAAGAGTTAATAACCCTAACATAGAATAAAAAAGGGTCATAAATTATGAAATTGAAATATAAAATATGTAAAATTAAGTCAAAATAATATGGTAAACATGATAATTATAATAATGTGGCACAAATATAAATCAATTCACTGCGAATTTAAGTCGAGACTCACTTCCAAGACATTATAGCATAATCTACTAGGTAACAGCATGAGTACCACACAAAGTATTTCAAGAGACGTAAGGATTACCTTGTATATTTTGGGGATTCCTTATTCTATTCCCACCTATTTCATTACAATATTTGATGCACATGTTGTTGGGACCAAGTTGGCAGGAGATGGTTTTTCAAATATTGGAATAAAATGGTTGTTGAATGGTTTTTTATTTTGTTGTATTTATTAAAAATTACCATACATTGTATGTTAATGTGATCAGATGATTTTTTCTCAAAATCAAAATATTAGACACAGAATTATTAAGATTACATCATTTATAGTTTTTTGTTCTAATGATGTTTTCTAGGTGAACTTGTTTTCTGACTCATTTTTCTGGAATGAATATTTTCAGAATGTAGTGGGATGTTTTATTGGATGCAGAATGTCTTTAGAGATTTTCAACACTAAATCTAACAATTATTTTCTATCACAAAAGTTTTTAATGTCATAAGTTGTCAAAAAACTATGATCAAAACATTGTGAAAGAAAATGGAGAAAAGGTATATAAAATCTAATGATTCTATAAGGATCTCAATGTTGTTAATATCACGATGGAGTTATGATACCAGTGGTAGTTTGTGAAAGAAAATAGAAATGTGTTTTCTGGAGTTTATATAAAGTTGATTTTTTTGGATTGAAAAGTTTTTTATTAGCTAGGGGTTTGAATTTGTTGAAGTCGATGGTTTTTTAGAAGTAATGATCCACTGATCTATCAAACAGAACGATTTATTTGATAAACCAATTCATCAAATGGACCATTTTTTATGATTTTCAAAAAGAAAGGGGTCATTGTTGATACCATTTCATCAGAAAAATTGAGACACCAATCCATCAGAAGGGTTCTGACACCGATTCATTAGACAATTAGTGATGCTAATAAGGCATCAGATGCATTATTCTACTGGAGGTAGAAAATCATATTACCCGTGTTGTAACTTTTAGACCAACAGTTGTTATGTGTGACTAATCAAAGAAGTTTTTGAAACCAATAAATAATTTGAATTTTTATTACTGACGAATCAGTGTGGTTTTAGAGATCGTTCAATTGGATGAAATACCATAATGTATTCAATCATTTTCTTCTGATCTGAAACATTAGAGGGAGTTATCAGGTTGTTTATTTTGAAAATGTGTCAAGACTCATCGAAAAATGGAAAACATCGATAAGTCATCATAGGATAAGTTTCATCGGATACAGCACCATCATTATGAGGATATGTTGAACAAATAAAGAAATTGGAATTTATTTGATGTTTCTATTTGATTATTATTGGATATTGAAGTCTTAATAAGTTGAAATGATTTTTATTGTAGAACAATTTATGTTGTTTTGGATCATCAGAATGGGATGTCTTTTATTACTTGTTTTCAATCAGATCAATAAAATTGGAATGAAAAATAGTATCATAATGAAGAATTTTTTTTAATTCAAAAAAGTCTTATGTTGTGAGAATATTAAATAATATTCTATAAGAATCCAAAATAGGTGATAAATAGTTATATGTGAAAAAAATTAAGTTCAAATATATGTGAAATTTGGGGTTTCTATAATTTGTGGGAGTAAGAAAATACAATTGGTTTCACTCCCCTTTGAATAATTAGACACCTATAAAAATAGGCCAAAGTACAATATACTTTTAAAACTATTCATGTATAGGAGAGAGTGAGAGTTATGTATTTTTTGAGACAATATTGGAAAAGGAGGGATTCTGGAAAGAATTTATTGAGAAACATTTACTGAGGAGAAGAAGTTTCCATATTATGTTGTGGTCATGATTTTCCAGACCAGACCGAGTAATAAGATTGATAGTTCGGGTAAAAATAAAGAAGTGGATTAGACTAGTTTTTTGACTAACTATTCAGACTTGTTTCTGAGCTGAAGAATTGGTCTGAAGAATCGAATTGAGTGATCTAAATGATTTTTTTATCAATTCCTGAGAGGTTTTTCCTACCTTATACTGGGTAAGAAAGTGAATAATTATTTTCTAAAAAATTTAAAAAGATTAATTTGTTGATGAAACGTAGTGACATGTTTGGAACCAATTGGTCAATGTTTATATACCAATTAAAAAACTTATTTTAATCATTCATGATAGAAGAATAACATGCATTGTTGTATTGATTATTCTACTACACAATTTTAAGGGTACATACTAATTTTAGTATCCACGAAAAAGGATTGTTTTCTAGTGGATTTTGTGGTATTAGATTATTTTCAAACCATGACAAGGACTAGATACTCCTATTGAGAAGTGGACATTATAATTACATATGAACCTATGGTTGTGTGACTGTTTATTTTTTAGCAAAGGGTTAAATCTTAAATAGGAGGAGAAGTTTTTTATACAAGAAAATTTCATAAAAGAAAAATATATCACTTATTTACCCCTCCCCCTCTCAGTTATCACATTGATCTTGATTGGGAATTTTAAATCTGTATGAAAGTAATGGTTCATTAATTTTATCTTTTATATGGATTGAAGATAAGTTTTTATGTAGAATTTAAAATGAGAAAACAGTAATGGAGTTTCAGTTTTTTATGTAAAGAAATAACATATCAAGAAAGACAGAATATTTTCCTATCTTATGTCTCTTGGGTATGATGTTTTGGAAGCTGCTACATATTTATTTCCACCACTTGTTGAAAATTTTCTTCTTATATCAATTGATTAGAAAAATATAGAGAATCGTGGAGGAGCCAACAATGATTTACTATCATTTCTCTCTAAAATTGAATTTGTTTGAGTAAAGGTATTTTGAACTGCCAAGTGTATATTGAATTTTTTTATAATATCTATGAAGGAAAAATGAATGTGAAGAAAAAAAATTTAAAAATCTATAGGGTGAAGTATGAAGATATCAAAATGGGTGAGTATGAATCTATTAGTGACTTCTTTACAAGGTTTAATGATATTATTAGAACCACAATATGTATTAGTGAGATCATTAATGATTCAATTCTTGTTGAATATATATTACAAATTATTTCTGAAAATTTTTATTCCAATGTTTCATATTTGGAAGATAGAGATCCTAAAACTCTCTCTTTGTATTACGTTTATATTACTCTCATTACATATGAAATGAGAAGGGTGAAAATTTTAAAATAAAATAAAATGTTTTTCAATAAATTTCCTTCAAATTTTCCAAGAAAGTAAAATATACATTGATTCTCAAAGATTAATAAGACGGTGACTTTGAAACCAAATATGAGGTTATTAACAATTTGGATGAACTTTACTCCTCATTTTATAAAAATATAAAAATAGGTATAAGAAAGTACAAAGGCAATATACCTATAAATTGTTTTATATGTGAATTTTTTGGGGAATGTTTCTACAAATTACCCTCAAATAAAGATAAAAATTTTCCTAAATCCAGAAGGATAAGTTTTTATGAAGATGGTGACAGTAAATTTGAATTTGAAAGACTCACTAAAGATGTTTCAAAAAATAATTCTATTATGAAAGTAAATGATGAATTGTTTTCTAGTAATGAAATAGGTAGTTTTGAATATTAATAGACTCAATTATATATTTTTCTAAAAGGAGTTTTAAGAAATGTATCAGAAATATTGTTAGATTTTAAAGGGAAATAAAGATGTTGAAGAGGGAAAGTTCTATAGAAAACATTAAATAATATTTTCTGGAATAAGAAACTAAGTTACTGGATGATATTGATTACATGAAGAAATATTTTTAAAAACAAAATTGTTGGAATGAAAATCATGAAGTGTAGATAAAAGTGAAGGTGAAAGAGTTTGAACTTGTTCAAGAAAAGTTATTAACAGTTGTGCAGGGATTTACAAGATTCGAAAACACTATCTATAAAGTTAGTGAAAGTTGTGTAAAGTGTGAAACTAAGAAGTATCAAAAAAATTAATCATCAATGTTTGAAAATAAAATTAATGACCTTCCTACTGATAATAAATATTATAAAATCATGTATGCTTTCAAAACTAACAATGGTGACGATTATGATGTTTCTAAAATTTAAAATTTTGAAAAAAAATGTGGTTACTACTTAAAATTCTATTAACGTTGGGAAGAAGTATGAATTAAAGAAAAATATTGTAGGTGATAACAATAATTTTGGGGCTCAATAACTTTCTAATTCGGAAGGTAAAAAAGTTGTAGAAAAATATGTTCACAAATCTTGATAGTATGAAAGTTATAGAGGAAAATATTTCATTTATGGATGGTACTGGTACTGTAGAGGATTTTGGAACAAAGAAAATATGTGTTGGTTCAATAAACAACACTACTTTTAACCCATGAGTAATAGTTAAGATACATTATAGTGGGGGTCCAATCCTCTCAAATAAATAATTCTTAGAAAGATGTTTTGAAAGTTAAAAATAGGTTCCAACCTATGGAAACTATATTTGAAAGATGTAAATATCCTGAAAATATTACTAGAGGATGTCTTGTTTTCCTATCGCAAAAACAACATGTATATAAGAATTCTCAAAATTTATATTTGAAGGAAGATAAAGGGAATGAAAAATAAATTGTTGTAGAAAATTCTCTCAAAGCTATAAAAGGAGAACGATCCTAGATTTTGGATAGTTGGTGATCCAGACATATGGTAGGAGATTTTAAGCTATTGAAGAATGAGAAAAATTTTAAATAAGGAACTATGATGTTTGGAAGTGATTTATAACTTGGAATCAAAGGTATTGGATCTTATATTATTAAGGATAAAAATTGAAATCCAAAAATTCCTTTCTTATAGATGGGTGAAAAACTGACCTGTTTAGTGTTTCATAACATTATGATGAAGGCAATAATATTTTTTTGAAAAAAAATGTTTTTGTAATTAAAATAGTTGGATATAGAAAAATTTTTTATAAGAGGCCAATGTACAAAAGGTAACTTGTTTCAAGTTATTGATGTATCAAATTCATGTTATCTAAGCATGATGGAAGAAAATCAATTATGGTATAAATGTATGGGGAATATGTATCATAAAAATATGATCATGTTTTTTAAGTGTGATAGTGTTCATGATACTCCTGATGTGATAAGAAGAAGAGTTTGGTATTGATCAATTTTTCAGAATACGAATATTACAAACTCTATTAATAAGAAAGTTTAAATTCATTCAACTCATCCCCTAGAACTAATTCTTTTAGATATTTTTCGTCTAATAAGAAAACAATAATCTTTTGGAGGTAAGTAATTCATTTATGTCAATAATTATTTTTATCAAATTACTTGTCTTATGTATTTGAAACATAAATTAGATGCTCTGAAGATGATTAAAAGTTTCAGGACAAGATCAAAAAACAAATGTGGTTATTTTGTGAATTAGTTTCGAACATATAATGGTGGTGAATACAAGATTAAATAATTCATATGTTATCTTGAAAAATATGGAATTCATCATGTGTTCAGTGCACCATACACACCATAGAATAAAGATGTTTCGTAAATGAATAATTGAAGTTTAGTAGAGATGGGAAACACTATGTTTTTCGAACCTGGTCTTTATCACTGCTTCTGGAGGCAAGCGATGAGTACAAAAGTTTATATTCAGAATTGGTATTTCTATAGAACTAGTTCATATATTAATCCTTATGAAATTTATTATAATTAAATTCCATGTTTGAATCACTTATGTTTTTTTGGGAGTTCTTGAACTGTAAAAAATAAAGGTGGGGATCTTGGAAAAATAAATCAATGTGATGACATTGTAATTTTTATTAGTTATTCTATAGATGGAAGTGGATGTAGTTGCTTCAACAAAAAAAATTAAGAAATATTGTTAATTATATTTAGGTAAAAGTTCTTGAAAAATATAAAGAATATGTTTCATAAACACATGAAAAAAAGGAATATGAAGAAGATGAAATAGTTTTATTACAAAATGAAAAAAATTCCAATAATGGTGAAGCCATGTAGATGGAAGAATCAGACTCGGTTATTTCCAGTGATGAGTAAGGTCTTTGTAAATCTCATCCAAGGATGAGAAAATAGGTTAAAGTAAAAAATATTATTGGTGATCAGCAAAAAAATCAAACAATAAGAATATCAAATTTTCTTATGAATTCTTCCTTTTATTCAAAAGTTGAGGTAAACGATGTTAATGAAGCATTCGAGCATCAATTTCAGATTATTTCTATGAATGATGAATTATACCAGATTGATAAGAATGATACATGGTAACTTGTACCCAAACCAAATGATAAAAATGTTATTTGTACAGCATGGGTGTTCTAAAAAAAATTGAATGGATGTGGTTAATTGATAATAAAAAAATCATGACTGGTTTGAAAAGGTTACTCATGAAGTTAGTTATTTTGATGAGACTTGTTATCCAGTGTAAAGGTTATAAAATATTATAAACATTTTTTCAATTTTTGCACAAATGTTTTATAATTTTTTTCAAATGGATGTGAAATTATAATTTCTCATTGGATAACTAAATGAATAATTTTATGTTCAAAACCCATGTGGGTTTTAATTGGAAAAGATTAAATTTATGTGTTCATGTTGAAGAATGTTTTTTATAGGTTAAAGAAATATCTAGGATATTTGTATTCCAAATTGGATGTCTTCTTAATGGAGTTGAATTTTAAAAAGGTGGGAGTTGGAAGTAATATCTACATCAAAGAAAATTAGGAGATTTATCTCATTTTTTTGTGTATGTTGGTGATATTATCTTTATTGGGAATGATGAAATAACTTTTGAAAAGATTTATAAAGAGGTGAAGAGGTATTTTTAAATGTTCATTGTTGGTGAAATGAAATATTTTCAAGGATTAAAAATCTCAAAAAAGAAAAAATAAATTTTTATATCATAATAGAAGTATGCAAAGGAACTTCATAAGAAGTTTGTAATAAAGAATTCAAAATGTTTTTCCACACCAATTTTTTAAGGAACCATGTTTTCGAAAATTATATAATGAAATTAAGTTGATTCTATGAAATTTCATAAGTTTATTGTATGTTTTTTTACATTTGACTACTTCAAGACCCGATATTGTATATTCTACTACCTTATGTGCAATATTTCAAGGTTCTCGATAGTATTATCATCTCTAATTAGTAAAAATAATTCCCCAAAATATCATAGGCACAAAAGATTTTTGTATCAAATATGATACCTCAGGAAGAATTTATTTGTTTGATTATACATATGTGGATTGGGATGGACGTTTGGATGATAGAATACATACATCATGTGGTGTTTTCTTTCTATGGGAGGTTATTTGAGTTGGAATATTTAAAAATAAAAAAAATCAACTCTTAGAATGGATGAAGTTTAATATATTGTTTCCACGCAATGTGGAACATAACATATGTGGATGAAGACTCAGTTGTAATTTTTTTCTTAATGTAAAGTTACACCTTCTCTTGTGTTGTAACAATAAGAGTCATATATATCTCATAATAAATATGGTACAACATTCTCACTCAGAACATACTGATATTAAATATCACTTCCTCAAAGAACATGTGTATAATAATGAACTCAAGATGGATTATGTTCCTACAATGTAAAAATTTTCTAACATTTTCATAAAACCATTGAAAAAGGCATAAATTTTCAAACTGAGGTTAAACATGGTCATCCATCCACTTTCTATACAAGGCTGAGGTATGTGTTTTTATCCCCACACTCATCTTGTCTTTGTAAAGTGTTTTTAAGGGGTGAAATTATGTTTCATAAATCTATCCATTGGTATATTCTAAATATTGTAAGAAATATTATATTTATAGGGATTTATTAAAAGGGGTAAGATATGAACTCAATATGTGATTGTGTGAACTCCTCTAATAGTTTTTTGATGTTATTGTAGAAAATTGTTTTTATAGGGATATGAAAGAAGTTATGAAATGGTGTTGTAAGTCACTTCCTAGTGACAACATAGTTTTTTTGTTCAATGTATCATTTTTCCTAACATGAGTTTACACATGTATGCTTGGAATTATTTTTTAGTGATCCATAGCTTGAGTTTACAAATATTCAGTGATTTATGAACATTGGATGAAAACAAAATCAAAAGGGGGAGACTATTGGGACCATGTTGTATAGAGGTGGTTTTTCAAATTCTAAAAGAAGTTTTTACTTAATGGTTTTATATTTTGTTTTCATTAAAAAAATCACCTTAATTTGTATGTTTTGGTGGTCCGAAAAATTTTCATCAAACTCATAATATCAGATGCATGTTTCTTAATAAAGTCTATCATTTATTGTTTTCTATTCTGAATATGTTTTCTAGGTGATATTTTTTTCAGAAATTTTTTTAGAAATAAAGTTTTTCATAATGGACTGGGAATTTGTATTAGATGAAGAATGACTTTAGATATTTTTGATACTAAATATGATAATTCATTCCTATTAAAAAAGTTGTCAACATTATAAGTTGTCCAAAATCTTATTATCCAAGATTTATAAAATAAATGGGAGAAAAGGTACATAAATTTTATGATGTTATACTGATATCAATGAACTTAATATCCTGAAGAATTCATGATACAAGTGGGAGTTTTTTGAAGAAAAGAAGAAGAATGGTGTTTCTGTGAAGCTGAATTTATTTCAGATGAAACAATTGTTTGTTGGATGCAAGCTAAAATTTGCTGAAGTCATAGGTTTTTAGAAGTTTTGATCAACTAATCCATCGAAAAAACTATATTATTGGGTGAACCAATTCATTTAATAAACCACTATTTGTTGAGTATTAGAAATAATGAAGTCATTATCGATACCATTCCATCAGACAAGTCGAGTCACTAATCCATAAAATGGGTTCCAATACTAATTCATCAGATAATTGGTGGCCCCAATAAGGAAATGGATTTCATGTTCCATCAGAGGCAGAACATAAGACTATCATAGTTTTATTGGATGGTCCATGAGTTTTTAAGTGTGAATGAGTGGAGAGGTTGTTGTTATTGATCAATTTGTTTAATTTTTTCATTCAAAAATCAGTGGGGCTTTAGAGACCAATCAATCGGATGAAATACAATAATGTAGTCAAATGTTTTCATGTTACCCAAAACAAAAAAGTGATTTCTCAAGTTGTTTTGTTTTTCAAATTTGTAATTAATAATCAGATATGGTATGAAATTAATAAGTCATTGGAGGATGAGGTTCTTGGATTCATCTCCATTAGTCAAAGGAACTAGTGAACAAATTAATAAAGTAGAATATTTTTTGAAGTATACATCAAACTGTTATTTCATTTTTATGTTTTTAAAAGTTATAAGAATGTTTATGGAAGAACATTTTTAGTGGTTTTTGTGCATCTAAATAGAATTTATTCTTTTTTACATGTTTTTAATCAGATCAAGAAAA
Source organism: Viscum album (assembly GCA_963277665.1). Classification (NCBI taxonomy): domain Eukaryota; kingdom Viridiplantae; phylum Streptophyta; class Magnoliopsida; order Santalales; family Viscaceae; genus Viscum; species Viscum album. Next base: position 1,143,209,742 of record OY728121.1, on the reverse strand, counting down.
TTGGAATGAAAAATAGAATCATACTATAATTTTTTTTTGTAAATTTGAAGAAGGATAAAGTTATGAGAATATTAAATAAGATTTGAGAAGAATAAATAAGTGTTTATAATCAATGGTAAGTGGTCAAAATTAAGTTGAAATGAATGTTAAATTTTGTGGTATTTGTATCTTGTGGTAGTGTGAAAATGAAATTAGTTTCCCATCCTTTTATCTTATAAGGAACCTATAAATAGAGGTCAAAGTACAACGAACTCGGACAACTGTTCATGTACAAAAGGGAGTGAAAGAACTGGAGTTTTTGAGACAGAATTAGCAGCGGAAGGCTTCTGGACAAAATTTATTGAGAAATGTTTCTTATACAGAATACGTTTTGGGTAGGATTTTCCAGATTGGACCAAGCAATTAGACTGATTGTTTTGGAAAAAAATAATGATGAAAGTTGGACTAGTTTTTTGGACTAATAAATCAAACTTTTTTTGGACTAAAAAATCAAACTAAAGAATCAGAGGGAGTAATTGGACTATGTTTTTTTACAAATTTTATAGAATTTGTTCCTACCTGATGTTGGGTATGAATGTGACGAATTGTTTTCTGATGAATAAAAAAAGTGGAAGTTATTGAAGCAACATTGTGACATGTTCAAAAGAAACTGGTAATGGTTTCTAAACATGTTACAAAAACTTATTTCCATCATTCGTTATAGAATAACAACACGCACTATTGTATTTATCATCATGTGAAACGAGTGTAAGGGAAATCCTAATTTTTTTATCTATAAAAAAGGGATTTTTTTCTAGTATATTTTGTGGTATTAGATTATTTTCAAACCATTCCATTAACTAACAACTCGTATTGAGTAGTGAACCTTGTAAATAATTATGTTCTTCTGGATGGGTGAGTGTTTACCTTTCAGAAAAGTGATAAATCTTTAATAGAAGGTGAAGTTTGTTATAAAATAAAGATAACATAAAATATAAAGATATCACTTATTCACCCACTCCCCCCCTCAGTGATTACATTGACCCTGGTTGGGACATTTCACATGTGTGTGACATGGGAAACAAACATTAATAGAGAATATATATGAAATAAACTAAGAGAATTAAATGGGTTACATAATAAAATTAAAAATCATAAACCATTAAGATAATATATAATTCACTAATAAAATAATGTATTTTGGAATATTTAATGTTTATAATGGAATAAATTATCATGTGTTATGATTATAGAACTCAAATCAAAACAAATATATATAATAAAATATGAATAAAAAGAAGTTATGAAAATGATCTCATTTTTTATCCTTTAAAAAAAGAATAAAATTACTTTTAAAGGAATTAAGAGAATAAGGTTTTCCAAAACAACCAGAAATCCATTAGAATATTAAATTTTTATATTGGAGGTTTTTATAAATGATATAAGTTTTATTATCGTTTTTTTTCATTTATTAGATTAAGGGTGCTCATGTCAATCATATGGGATTGTTCAGTTCATGACTCCAAAAATAATTTTGTATTATAATAATGGTAAAATATGTTTTCAAGTAGATATATAATCTTTAAGTCAAAATTTATGGATTCATTTTAATTTTAGTAGCACCAATGATATACAATCCAAAATATAGACCAAAATGGTTGTAAAACTTGAAACATGTTTCACTATGCTTGTTTTGGGTGGTTAAATACCCATAGTATATTATTAATATTTGTGTTATCATTATATATTATCATTCTAGAACCTTAAAAATGATCTAAAATAATTATTGATATCATAATTATACATTAATTTCATTTTTTAAACTATTTACAAAATATGGTAATGAAAAAATCATATTTCACATAGGTGGTATGAACCTACCATATTCTGAATGATGTTTTTGTAAATAATTAAAAGAGATGAAAAGTATTAAATATTTGGAATGCATAATTAAATAGAAATTGAATTATTCTATTAATATAGTGTTATTGGAATTATAAATTAAATTTATATAGGGTAAGATAATGATGAAAAATGTACTAGTGGGGATAATATGTTATTGCCTTTTTGGGAATCCTCTTTTAAGAAACCAATTATGGATTTGAAGGATGGTATTTTGGTTACAAAAGAGAATCCCAAATGTGGTAAGAATGAAATCACAATATAATTTAGAATATGGTTTTTCAAATAAAGTAGTTTTGTAAGTGAGGATAGGTGGGTGGTGGGGTGTATTTATAGGTGAAGGGGAGGGGTTTTTCGTAATACAATGTTGATTAAATTCTTATTTTTTATCAAGACTAAAAATAATATTTATTCATGAGACTAAGTATTGTAATTAATGAATTTAAGGCTAGAAAAAACCAGACATACATCATCTAGTATTTAATTAATCATATATTTAACTTATAAAGAATGATTTCATATTTTATTGTATTTTACTATTTATTTTCATATTTCACTATTTATAAATATTATGAAAAAACCCATCCTTAACTAATTTTTACATGAGGATTCAAAAAATTATATATATTATTCCAATATGAATTTCTAAATTTTATAATTTAAATATTTCATTATAGTATAAAAAATTCTTTTTTTTATTAAATTATATAAAACATGTTTTATTAAAATTTTATACTTATACTTATATTAGGTTAACTGAATGGGTAATTATTTTATGAAATTTTTATAAGTATTTTTACTCAATTTATTCTTGTTAAAAATTAATTACATGTTTACTTTATTAGTTACCCTAATTATTATTTTACCATTCATGTAGTCAGGTTACTATTCTAATGATCAAGTTATTATTCTAATAGTTGAGTAATTATTCCAATGACTAGATTTTTTTCACTACCTAATATATACCATTTAAATAATAAACAATATATTCACTTATTTTTTATATCATGCTACTCTATACATCATTTAACAAATTTCAAACTTATTTATAATGTTTTGTTTTGTTTTTATGGTGGTGTTCTTCAGCATGATATTTCGAGGAGGATATGACCCATTGTATTCCAAATACTATTCATTTTGTTTACTTATTTTTATTTCTAAATTGTACTATTTTTAATCTTTTGGACTATATTTATCCTTCATATAAAATATTCTGTATTGATGAAATAAAATTATATTCATTTTTATTATGGGGTACATTTGTTTTATTTATACTGTATCTAAGTATGAAAAACATATATATTAAGAAGGGAAATACCATATAGGAAAGTGAAGGTAATTTAAAACTATAAAAAAATCACATTTAATTAGTGTTCAAAGTTATGTCATAAATCTACATTAATAATCAACTACTAACTAAAGTTTAGTGAAATTTATAGTTTCAGCATCTATATCGGATCATAACTCATCCAGCCTTATAGTGTAATAATCTTAGTATTTTTATCCTCCTTAATAATTTATATATATCCCACCACTTTCTATTAAATTATAGATAATTAATAATGTATGTTTCTTGAATTGGTCATCCTTATATCAACTAGGTCTTAATTTTCATCCACCAAAAACATCATGGTGATATTTTTCATTAAGTATATAATTATAATGCTCTAAATATGAGTTATGGACAATACCGTGCTAAAACCAATATGGATTTCATTTTAATAAAATAATCTAAATTATAACGAATAAAATAATTTTCATGTATTATGTAACTACTCACCCAACACGTTCAAAGATGTATTAATGATCTGATTCCAAATACTTCACTACACCCATCATCACATCCCTTTTGAAGAATGATCGTATCTAGATATAAATTAGAATATATCATTATAAATTGTAAATATTTTGGAACTGGATCACTCAAAGAGAATGAAATTCTAGTTTTCTTTGAAGATATCAATGTTTGAGCAGCTAGAGGAAGAATGGGCGCTTCTTCCATTGGCTCTAGATATTATGATGTTAGAAAAACTATTTAATTTATTTTCATCTCAATAAAATTTTTAAGTGTTGTTATAACCAATGAAAAATATATATTTCATACAGAGAATAAAAATATGAAGATTTCTACTGATACTCATTATCTCTCATTGAAGAGTCAGACTCCTCTTATATCGTTATCTTATCAATAGACTCGTTTTGAACATTTTTCTATAAAGGATATCCACATGAATCCATAGAGCCACCTTCACTGAATCTATAAAGTTCACCTATAAAATTATATCCCGAGTGGAAGGGAATTCCATTTGAAAAGGTATATAAATTATGATTAGTCATTCATGAATAAACGTACATATATTTTTTATTATTATATTAGATATTTTTAGTATCTAAGTCAAAATATATAATTTGAATATATAAAAATGTAAAAAACTCATATAAAAGATTCATATCCTTCTAATTAGGTGAAAAATTCATAAAACGCCTCCATTTTTTATAATTGATCATCTTCAAGGATTAATTTTAAGATATGTTTACCTTTCCTCTATGTTGACATGCTCTATGGATCATGTCATAAAATGATTATCTAAAATGTATAAAACAATCACTACAACGTCTAATAATCTACAAGGATGTTTTTATCCATAGTTTATAGTCACATCAGGTGTCGTACCCTACGGTACATCCCCTTTTATAGTGGGAGATTCCACTAGTCTTAATAGTTTCCTTATCGATTTTTGGGGACTCTTTCAATATAATGGAGGGATTTAACCAAGATACTATAGATTCATTTATAACAATAGAAGATTCCAATTGAGGTTCTAGGATATAATCTTTAATATTAAAGATCCCAATTGAAATGATCAAGGTAATTAAAATGTTGTGAGGCTCCTCCTCATCATTTTCTACACTGGGTGTGAAGGGAACTGAAAAGGAAAACACTACACCCATAAAAGATATGGTTTCAAAATATATATATTTTAATAAATAATAAGGGTAATGATTAAGGGCCAACCTTTTATGGATGTGAAAATATGTGTTGAAAATCCGTTGGCCCGTCCTCAAAATATGATTATCCTTTATTAAATCTCTAACACTTTATTATATTCAAACTTACCTAGGATGGTATAAGCACCCAACAGATCCAATACCACCACTTCCAGCCATGTTATATGCTTGGATGATGGATATTCCATCCCCAAGAGCCCCAATTTCACCTCTCCTCTAATAATATTTTCTCATGTGGTATATTTATGGAATGTTATTAGTGGCCGCACAACATCCACCCACAATAAAAAGGAATATTGTTCGTAACAGTTAGGTGTAACTTAAATAACATATAGGATTACATTAGAAGATATTTCCATATATCTGTAGGATTGATCTATTCAACTCATTCATATTCATCTACCTAATTGATCACAATATCATCATCACCCAACTCTATCATTTATCATACTTGATTTGTGAAGGGAGCTCAATTTTCATTTACATGAGTTAGTGTATCCAAATATTTGATATAAAAAATGGTCTTTGATGGGTTTTTTTCAAATTCTATATCGACAAGAGATTTTAGATTACTAATATGTGGGATATAGATTCCATCCCAAATGGAAGTCTACACAACCTCAAGGGTTTCCATGACCATATACTTGTCCCAGAAACTATGAGCCTTTGGATATGTGTAGTTGGGAGGTATATATAGGAATGAATCCTCCAGCCTACGAAGATAAACTAGATCCTTCTACATATAACACTTAATCACCCCATCACGTTTATATGGTTCTTATCTTTATTAATTTCTGGTGTATCATCTCGGCATTGCCTTAATTTTTTTCCACTTAAATCTTGAGCTGAGAGGAGGTCCATGTATAACACTTGCACTAATGGGTTGTCACTTTTGTTTCAATGCTCTCCTTATGTGTTTTTTGGTCTTCCCATCTCACCTTGTATGCAATCATGAAACCGCCAACCCAATCCACCATCTTTTAACATTATGGTAAGATAATATGAATTCCAATATTTCCATATTTAGGTCATAGCCCAATACTAGAATCTATTTATTTTTGGTGTAATATTATCCAATTTATCCTCTCTTGTCATCATTAACCAAAAGTATTGAGACACCATTGCATGTTTCTCCATCCCTGATTTGTATATGGTATCATGGCTTATCTTGTTGACATCTAAACTAATGATATAATCTATATAGCATATATACCACATAGAAAATGTCACGGTCAATAATTATTACCAAAACATAATCCCTTGGTACCACTTTATAGGATTATACTTCATATAATCATGAGTTATCATCCATAATTGTCCAAATTGGGACCTTTCCATAGGTGGGAAGTAAAATTATAATGAAATTCCCAATATCCTTGATAACCTCTCATTTATCCAATAAGAGTGGATAAATTATATAAATTATATAAATATATGGTTTAACCTGAAACTAAGGACATTTTAATGGGTTTTAAAACTAATATTTCTTGATGTTCACAGTAATCCACCCCCACAGTATTTGAAATGGTATAAATATGTGAAAGGGAGACTTTATTTTATATTAATGTAGTAAATATCAATAAATATTGGCTAATACTGGCACTTCTAAACATATTTTTCTCCCTTATTTTAATCAAACCACCATTATGAAGGTGTTAGGCCTAACGCCAGTTTTTAAATTTTGTGAAGGTAATATATAGACACTTAGACACATGGAAAGAAAACCATTGATATGTACTTGATTATTTACTTTAGGTACGAACTTACAGACCCAATTATCATATTATTCCTTTTCTAAATAATTTCGTTAGATACTAATGGCTCCCCTTGTGTGTGTTGTTGGGAACCATGTAATACAATCAAAATTATACTTCTTTCTAAATTATTTCAAGAATATTCTTATGCACATATCAAAGTTTATATAATTTCATGGATGAGGATCCTTTTACATGGAATTATAAGCCTACCTCAACAAAGACTATAATTGTGGTATGATCTTTCAACATCCCCACAAACATCCTTTTGTGGTATAAATTCATCATACATTTCTTATATAATTAGAGCTATGCAAATTATATATATATCCTATAAACCAATACCAACATCCCTAGCAGGAAAATGAAATATGTTCACATTAGGGGTCTAGTAGTATAATAGGTTAGGAATAAAATAAATAGTCGTGTATACATATTTTTGGGATATCCAAATAACTTCATATATTCCCACCACATTGAGAATATTTTCAAATTTAGTTCAAGTGTGCCTCATCTAATAGGATAACATCCATTCACGGTTGAATCCTTATATTAGGAAAGGTTCATATTTATAATTCAATACTTGAAGATATTAAAAAAGTGATATGTGATATATTAAATATTACTTATTTGTTTCAGGTTTTAGTGAATTTTTATGGTCTTTTTGGGTGGGAATCAAATACCACATGATATAAACTAGATCAGTAAGAGGCTCTTTAATGAACATTCCATACATTGAGATGTTTTTTATCTCTATATACAATATTTGTGTGAAACATAATGAGTGAATGTATTGAAAAGGTGACAAAATCAGTGTATCATTAAGTAATCCAGAACCATTCAGAGGCATGTAATCCAAAAATAAAAAATTTCAGAGATTCCCTAGTGGGATCCATGGAATAGACAATATATGAATCCTGAAATATCATACTTGATAAGGATTAACGTCATCAACCATCACTTAAATTTATTTTAAAATATAATCAATTTGAGATTAGTTTTAAGATTGATCTATCTCTATAAACAATGCAAAAAAATATTATTTAAATTTTTTAAAAACAAGAAAAAATTGATTAAATGTGAGAGCATGAAAAATAGAATGGAAGAAAAGGAATGGAAAATTTTTGAAAAGTAAAAAAAAATCGACCATCCATTTTCATTTATCCCAATTCAATATTCTTAATGCACCTATCTACATTCATTGAGACATATGTGGATCATTAATTCACTCTAAAATATGTGAAATAGAGCTTGGAAACACGTTCGACCTAGGATATAAGAGAGAGCATATCTATAGAATTTTCTAATCATTATTATTCACTATACTAGGGTTTGTCACCCTATTTATAAATAATTTGAAACTTATCTTCACTCATAGAAACTATAAAATAGAATTTCCTCATCTTTGAGAGGATCACACATTCCTCACTCCTAGCAGATCACTTGTTAGACTTCCAGTTGTTCACTTAACCTTATCCAAAATGAAACTCATGCCCAAGTCTTGATTTTCCTTAGAATTAGATCATTTTAATCCTAAAAAATTTAATTATATGAGAATAAATTTTTTTCACCCAAAAATTAGATAACAAACTCATACAAAATCTAATTAATAAATTTAAATATTTTTTATAAGTGTAATGTCATGTATCAAAGTCCAAGATGAATTAAGATCCTAAGGAAGGTCAGAAATGAACCTTACTCTAATCCAATGAGCATGGACTAATCAATGTGTATCGCTATCCAAACCCCATTCTAGGAAGCATGAAATGTAATCGCTACTCATGGTCATAAATTATCATTTACCTAGTCCAAGTTAAGATATGCATGCTCTCTTTAAGAAACACGGTGTACGTGAACCCTATACAGGGCTAGGCTCCACATAAACCCCTAATAAGGGTTGGTACCTGAGGTGATTTTACATATAAATATAACTCATCGGATTCTAATTTCAACAGACCAATACATAAAGTAAAAGAACCATCTTGAGTACCATTATACACTAGAAACTTCCATGGGTGACTATAAAATTAGTACCAAAGAGAAAGGGGTGGAAAAAAGGTACTTGAGTCACATGTGGTTTTTATATGTTGAATCCTCACAAAATATCACATTATATAGGTCTTATTTAAAAGATAGGGAGAATAATCCCTACGATAATGATTTCATAGAAACATGTATAATGACTATGGTTGTTATCTCCCTTAATTCCAATCCAATTGTTCCCATCCCCCATCCCTCAAGGGATACAATGGGCTTAGTGATTTCTCATTTCTCTTATAGGGGAAAATAACCTATATCTCTCCATAATGTCATTCATTAACATAGTTGTGTAATTATCTCTAGTTCTATATCCTAAAATTCTCAATTAACCAAACCTTGTACCTCTATAGACCTACTATTATGACTAGGTTATTTTCTATATTCATGTAGCCCTTACGATCACGTATCCTTATCATAATAGGAATCTCACATCCTATAGTAAATCTTTCCCAAGTATTTCCCCCATACTATGGATCTTCAAAGTCTTGAAAATCATGTATCCTTTTAATAATAAATTTCTAAAATTTTGAAGAACCAATGATATATCAGTCAACATTGAATTCTTGTAAGGTTGTTAATTATTATAGGGTCTCCCTCCGAGATATCCATCTGGGATACTCCCTACTATTTTATAGTTCCCATTTGTCTAGTATTCCTTCCACCATTCATTTTCTAATTGGAAATATATAATAATATATGGGTTACCATTTTAGTTTAAACCTAGTGACTTCACCTAACTCATCTACTAATACAAACCACAAAGGGCTACACATGTATAAATATCATACTTAAAATCATTCCTAGGTACCTTTCACCCATTTTTTCTAGGTGTGTGACTTTAAAATTCAAGAAAACATGGTCTTATATGTAGAACCTTAAAATTCACACCATTATTACTGGATTAATGACCTTAAAAGGTACATAATTGGTCTTAGATTCACAACCTTAAAATGTACACCATTGTTCCTAGATTCATGAGCATAATAGCAACATTGTTGGTACTAGATGCCAAGCCTTAAAATGAACAACATATGTCTTAAAAAGAATGATATTTTTCCTTATAATGTGTTGTAAAATTCATTTGGTTCCTTCTTAGTTTAACTTAAATTGTAATCCCCATTCACCCAAGTACCGTGATTTGTTATATAAATTTAAATCATGATATTAAACTATGTGGGTCCTATTGTGGGCCCAATCCCACCATTGTGGAACCATCTACATCTTCTTAAATATTTTAATTTACCATGTCATGTTAAACCCATGATATATTTATATAAGGTTTTAAATTATAGTTTTATTATTAAATTCCATTTCCATCTATATCAAACATGGGATAATAAAACCTTTTGTCAAATGTTATTTTAAATTCATTGGTTTCAATCAGTAATTTTCATTAAAATTTAACCAATATTATAATTGGGAAGCATTTCATGAATATTATAACATCAATAATAGAATCCGGAACTAGACAACAAGAATATTTTTGGTATGAGTCAACCCCATGTTCTCTTAATTTTGACACATATTCCCTAATAAAAAATCAAATAATAATATGAATATATATAAAAAATAACTTCATTTGATTAACTTCTATAACTAACTCATATCCATGAATCTCTAAAAATATCCCCAACTAATCCCTCACCGGATTAGATATCATGAGAGGTTAAAAAATTCTATTTATAGAATGCTCAAATATTCTTACTACACTATGTAAAGTAAATTAATATGGTGCAATAAAATAAAATAGAATATATAAAAGGATAAAAATGATAAATATCATACCTCGCACTACCTAGGGTCCTGCTATATTCTCAAATTCCATTACATGGATTTTTCCATGACAAAATTCTCTACCATGATATCCTACATTCCTTCCTCCACCCAATCTGTGATCATCCACTAGTCATTGGGGTCAAGGAAAATTGTTGTGTTGACCTTTTAAAATACCACCTTATATGAGTGGTCCATCAGGTCAATAATGTTGTTGTTATAGAAATTTTCTAGGTAGATATTATGGTGGATGTGGTAACCTATCCATTTTCACATTATGCGCCTGTAAACACTAACCACCCATATAAGTGAAAAAAATAAACTGATGTTTTCCTAATCCTATGAATGAATAACATATCAAATAATTAATCATGTATTAGGAATGTGAACTAACATATCTTTAGATTTTTTAATATGTTGTCTTACATCGATGACCCAATAACCCTAGTAATTAAGGGATATTACACCAATAACCACTTGTAAAAAATATTTTTCATCATCCCTCACACAAAACATAAGAACTTTCTAATCATCTTAATAACTTCTTCCATAAAGATTACATTAATATACATCATCAAGATAACTAGGTTGACCTATTATTAAATCTCATGTGAAATTCCTCTATTAAAATGAAGATATATCCACTCCTTATACAATATAAAATCTATGTATTAACTTAAAAAACTCATAAATATTACTTCATACTATCGAGTATAAGAATTCATTTGTTGGATATCCAATATCCCATGTTAATGTTCTAATATAAGTGTATTATTCAAAAAAGACCTCATAGTATTGATCATGATATTAACTTCAATTAATCAAAGTATCATCATGATCTCTAAGAAATAATTTTCACCACTTTTGATCTAATACATGTAACAGAAAATTTCCAATAATATCCAATTATCCTTGATCACCTAAATAAGTCAAAAGTATATCTTCACTTCATCTAACAACCAATCCATTTTTTTATAAATCGACACCTCATACTTTGGAAGGTTCTATCATTAAAACTACCACAATGTAACTATACACGTTTTCATAACTATCAAGTCTACCCTGTAAAAAATGATAATAATTTCTTCATACACCTTCACTTCCTCGACCAGAATACTTTAATAACCAAGTGGAATAACTATAAATAAAAAAATCTTCATCATAAGTAAAAAATGGATTTATTTATTTTTAAAACATAAATATCAATAATAAATAATTATTAAAATATATATCACATGAAATAATCACGATATAACACTATTTGATGCATGAATCATACACCTATATAACCACAATGCTAATAGTATATCATTCTTCTAAAAATAATTAATATTAAATTGTTGTTTTTAGTTAGAAACACATTGGACCTTTGTGTACTTCATTATTTACTTGGCTGAGTTTATATAATGGGTTTAGTTAATTTAGAAGTATTACTAACCCATATAATTTTAATCATTGTTTACTTATAAGATCATCCTAGTAAACTCACACCCATTAAACTTTTCACATACTAACCCTGCCAATATTCCACTTTATCCAATTAATGTATAAAGAGTTTCTCCTAAATACTACCTATAAGAGGTCATGTGGTGGTTAATAGAACCAAGAGTATAATATCATGAGTATAAAGTAATTTACCTTATTTTTTATAAACAGAAACCCCATACATTAGGTAAGTGATCCACCAATACCAAATAAGACACAAACACATGGAACACCCAACTCCTAACTGTATCACCAAAATCATAAACTATAATCTCCCAACACCATAGTCAATGTGATATTATATGTTTAGAAAATAAAAAATAATAATAGGGTGATTATACAAGTATACCTAGTAGGTTCCTCCTTTAACTTCACATGAATAAAGTGAATGGATATAATAAAGCATCGGTGAATGAAATATATAATGTTAATTAATTTATTCACAAAAAAATAAAATGGAATTTCAACTAAATAAAACATCCAATGAATGTTATCCACCCCCACATCCCTATCACTATGTAACAAAATATTCACTGCCACGTTAACATCACCACAAAAAACTACATCACTATAATAACTGCATATCAACCATTACATATCATTATCTATAACTCTAATAATGATATAGATACAACCACAATAATCTCCCACCATTTTAGCTACAAAAAAAAATAAAAACATCCACATATTATATATTTACAAGAACAACATATTGTATTTTATGTTACTCGAACAACAATAATAATAATAATTGTTTGGGGGATACCTTATCCCTCAATAACGAATTTTCATCTGGGATTGGAATACCCACACATTCCACATCATCAATAATTATTGTAGTGTTACCATAATTTTCATCATAAACATCAGTATCATATCAATAAATGCATAAATTAAAACATAACAATAGTGAAAAAAACATCTTTAACGTCGGATTTTTTAGGGTTTTACATTGATTTTTAAGTCGACGCCTTTAAAAGTGATGTAATAAATAAATTATTAATGTAATTTTAAATAAATGATGTTATAAAATATTACAACATAGGTTAGTTTTGAAAAAAAAATATAATATAATTTTATAAAACATTTCATGCCTGTTATTTGGAAAACCCATAAGAAAAATGTCCTTTCATGTCATTTTATCAAATAACCAACATGAAAGGCTAGTTTTAACATCATGTTTTCAAAGAACTTATGTTAGAAGTATATGTTTTTATAAAAATTGAGAGATAATTCAAAAAACTGAATGTTTGTTTCAGAGAATAAATGAATAATTTATGACTCAATAATTATTAGTTTTAATGTTAAATTTCTATTAGAAATGATAAAAAAATTATTTTTCAATCTAGAAGTAAAAAAATAATCATTCAGTAAATTGTCATAATAATTAAAATTATTATATAAGTGGAGGAATACAATAAAATAAGAGTAAAAGAGACCATTATATGGATTTGATCTCCATAAAATATAATTTATGGATGACATATCATTCATTACCAACACCAGTCCCTCTCCCTTATTTCATTAAAACTTGATAAATATCCATCATGGATATTAAATCGTGATTTAGAATCTATAAATGGGGAAAATTTGAGAAACTAATCCTAGGAGGGAAATTGTATGAGCATGATAGATTAGAATATGGGGGTGAAATTAATGTTTGTAATGGAAATAAAAAAAATAAGGTAAGGGAAAATTTATTTCTAGAGGGGATGGAAAAAATATGGTTGTGATCCAAAAATATAAATTTTTTAAATGAAACATGATACATTTATAATCAGGAAATTTAAATCATATGGGTGTGAGGTGAAATTTTTTTATGTTTTGTGTTAGGTTTATATTTTTAGTGTTAGTTATTTCAATAAATAATGTTAAAAATATAAATTTGAAGGTTATTAACATCATTTGTTGAAAAAAAATGTTAACAACCCTTTATGTTATGTGTTTTAATGTTGATTCTGTATATAACTAATGGAAAACCAACTAGGGATACGGTTTTGACATCAGTTATTTCAATAACCAACATTAAAACCCCAGAAGTGAAGGGTTATGACATTGATTATTTCAGTAACTGATGTCAAAACCCTTGGCATCTGGTTTGGATGTTGATTTTTTATATAACCAATGTCAGAACCATTTATGTATGTGGTTTTAACAACAATTAATAAAATAAATTATATAAAAACATTTTTAATATTGGTTATAATATACTAGAAGTTAGTTTCCTCATGCATAATATAAATTTATACTAATGAAACAATAACTTCAAAATGTTACTACAATTTGCAATGCATTAATATTCACAACACATCGATCAACCAACCTCCAATATTCTAATTCAACTCATTATATAATCTAATTATACATTAAAATACCCTGATAAAATCTACCTCAACTGGCCACAACCAAACCAAAATTCCCCTTCAACTCCCCATAACTGCATATCAACATAACACCTTACCCTTCTACTTTATACTATATAAATAATCATTAGTTAACAGGATTTATGATTTCACAAAAAAACATAAAGGATACATGATTTACATATCATCCCCTCATAAAAATCACAAAAATAATCCATGTATTTTTATTCCTTATTATGTTAATAACATCATTATTATATTCTCATTAAGATCATTATTTCAAATCAATTACTACATGTAAGATAGATTTACAATTTTCATTCTATTATTATTCTTATGATTATTCAATTTAAACTTCTCATGCATACTGTAATGTCCCAAACTTTTATCAACATAATTTACCTTCTTATTATTATTTTATATGGTATAAAACACATACATAGAATATATATCCCAATAAAAATTTTATTCTCATAAATGAAGAATTAAATAAGTAATATTCATATAAATTCAGGAAACTATATCGATGCAGTAATAACTCGAACCTTGGAATAGTAACAAAACCAATAGGAATAGTAATATAGAAAATAGAATAGTAACCTCACCTATGAAAGTATAAATAAAATTTAGGCATCTTAAAAATGATAATATGATATAATCATATCATTGTATAAGTAAATAAATTTTTTAAAAGTGATAAATTAATTATTGGTATTTTTATAAAACACAAATGTTTATTTATAATATTATAAATAATATATTTATTTAAAAAGATATTTATTTTCATAAAAAGACTCATAAATTAATATTTTGTTTTCATATGATTATAATAAAATTTATGAGACCTTAATTAAATTTTTTAAGTTTCATAAAGTCAGTTATAATTGTAAAATTGGAATTTTTTTAATAAATTATAATTTAAATTAAAAAATAAATTTATAAAATTTATAAAATTATTTTTATAAAATGGATGTTATTTTTGAATTATAAATATAAAAAAATGGTTAGGGTAAATTTTTTGTATTTTTCCAAAACAGTTGAATTTTTTAGGGAATAGTGTAATACGGTAATTTGCGGTATTTAACAAATACATGAATTATTGAGTCATGGAAGATGTATTGATGATGTAATCCCATAATATTGAACTCTCCTTCATTATTTAAGATATTTATTGATAAGGTTCAATAATATTTATTGTATTGATCCAACATAATAAACTAGTGAATAAAATAATCAAAAAACACTTCTCTCCTCCCCTATAAATACCACCTCTCACCACCACCTCTCCTCACACCTTTTAAACCATGATGATTTTCCAAGTTCTAAAAAATCCTCTTCTCAATACCCTCTCTATACTTCATAATCCTTTGGTCTCAACAAAATACCAAACCAAATTTCCCTAAGGAGGTTCTCAAGGAGAATAATTCAAGAGGTAAAATACTCTTTAATTTTCATTTAATTTCTTTTCAATTTCTTTTTTTTTCTTATTCTATATTAACCTACACTTATCCAAGTTTAATGATAATGCTAGTATATTATATATAATGGAATTTTATTATGTAAATGGAATAATCCATCATCAAACCTCTTCTCCTATCACTTTTATTCTAATAATTAAAACATCATCTGTGAGGTGTTGTTTTATCGCCTTTGAGGAAGAAAATTTTTTATTTTACATTAAATACTTTAGGGAAGGTCATAAAACCATTAAAATGGTCTTAAAAATTTTTAAAATATATGTTATAACCTTTTTTATGTTCTGTAACTAACATATATACATAATATTAAATAATAAAACAAAACTACTTCGTGATGATCGAAAAACTGGAAAATTAATTTAAGCAATTATCATAAACATTTTATCTAGTGAATCATAATCATATATAAGAATATATATATATATATATATAAATTTATATAACCATTTAAAATTCTATAAATTCATTAATAACATATATTTTCAATTATAGATAATTATTATCATTTTACACGATCTTCCATACATATATACAGGTGAACTGATCATGAGGACCAAGAAATAGAACATTCCTCAATGATGAAATTGAACTCTATAAATCATTAAAATATCAAAAAACTAAATTAATAAAATTATAATGAATCCAATACATGTATAAGAGGTTCTATATTTTGTAATTAATGAATGTAATTTTATTATCCATGATATTAAGGTGAATAAAGCATCCGGACATAAGGTAGGGGGATTCAAACCTAATTTCCTTTCTTTGGATTATTACTCTTTCATGCCAAATTTTCGTTTGAATGTCCATTAATTATTCTACCCTTTTATTTTCTGGTATATATATGTTTTAAATATGGTTTTATGATAAATAAGAATATTTTCAATAAGAACACCACTTTCCAAAACACATTTTGACTCTTCTTGGGTTGTTTCTGCTTCACTCAACAATGATGAATCTTATACAAAATATATTTTTCCCTTTCTCATTTGGGAACCCCAGAGTCTATTCATGAATTTATTTTATATTAAATTAAAACCATCCCTTTCCAAGGGTTTTTTATGTCTAGGATTGATATATGTTCTAAGAGGCATGCATGATTATGTAAATTTTATGATGTGACGAGTGCGTCCATAATTATATAGCACTCCAACGCATTGGGTAATGTGATTTATATCATGAGATATTGTTCAATATGCATGAACATGATACTATATTTTTTTTCAAAATCATTATTATGTTGTTATGAACTTATGTTTTATGTTAACATGAAGCTATCTTTGTTCACAAATGCGTGTGGTATTTGACCACTAAGACGGGATGTTTTATTTTTACAATCTTCCACATTCCATGCCCTTATCTAATGTTTCATCTCATTATTACATTAATGATCCCATATTTATTTTATGATGATGATAATTATTGTCACCCATGTTATATTGATTCATGATCTTAGCTATCCTCTTATTGAAATTTCATCTCAACCCTTTCTTCGATTTATCCTTAGGTGATTACTTTTACTATTTAGTACATGAGGGACACTAAGTAGCTATGAATGAAGTAAATAAATATTTTTTTATTTTTTCTTTTTTAAATGTTATGTATGATCCTAATTTTCCCAAGCCACTAAACCATTGGATCCTATTTTTTGTAAAGATAATATATTTTTATCTTTAAAATGATGTAATAAGTAAGAAAAAGTTGGGAATATAAAGTTGGTATTAGAAATTCATTAGTTAATTTTGAAATTAGCATTAGATAACATTAGTTAAAATCCTTAGTATGAGACTAAGTTTATGTATTAACCCAAGAATATTTATTTTTAAAAAATTCTAAACATAGGGATCCCACAACATATGCCATTAGAGTTAATTTCACAAAGGAATAAATTATTTTTTCCTGGCTTGATGACTTATGTTTTCTTCAAACCTTTTCTATTTTATAAAATGGTGTAATCTAGGATAAACCAGAAAAACAAGACATGTGAGGGACAATGTAATGAATTCCCAAATGACATCACCAATGCCTTGGGAGGTGTATTTCAAAATTTCATTGTGATTCTTACCAAGTTGTCTCATGCTATAGACAATAACATAAATAATATAGAATGTCCAACTTCCCCTAAGAGGTAAAAACTGGATATATAGTCTTTTATGTTGAAATGACCACTGATGATTAGTGGATCTTCCGATCCAGTAGTCATGGAAAAGTGGGTTAACTCAATGGAGAAGATATTTTCTATGCTTTGATGTTCTTAGATAGAAAAGGTAACCCAATATATTTATTTTATAAATGGAGAGGCTGACCAATGGTTGGAGTTGATTAAGAACACCAAGCCGAAGGATTGAATTTAAGATATGTAGTGGGAAGTATTTAAGAAAATATGACATACTAAGTATTTACCATCAAATCTTCGGACAAGTATGTAGAGAGAATTCATAAAGCTGAAGAAAAAATAATGTTAATTTTTCACTGTGTATGAACCAAATTTCACATGGATTACAAGGTACGCCTAGGTTTTTTTATCAGCAATGATTGAAAAAAAGATAGATTATTTAGTGGTTTAAAACCACACCATCAAAGGCTCTAGAAATCTGAGACATTGGGAGTTATGAAGAATTTGTTTGATGTGCTCTCGAAGTGGAAATGGAGTTTGGAGAATGGTATCATGGCTATAGAGATAAGAAAATAATGATGTACTTTCAAGCTAGAGGATATAACGACAAAGGTGGAAAGAAGTCTCAACCACACACATGTCAAAAATGTGGGAAGAAGTTTCATGTGAATTTCCTCAAAGGAACGGGGAAATGCTATAGTTGTGGGAGTGAAGACCACCAAACTCATGAATTTATTAGAGATATAAATAATCCAACCAATATGATGGAGGAAATAAGATAACCACCCATGGTTCAATGATACAATTGTAGGGATCAAGGGTACTATGAAAGCTAGTGAACTAATCCTCGATTCCTTGAGGGTAATCAGTGTTTGTAGCCACCAAATCCAAAGGATTGAGAGAAATATCATTTCATCACTACAACTATATTGTAGTAATAAAACTAAGTCATATAGGGTACACTTCTTATTCTCTCTATAATGGAAAAATTATTATTTGATTGTTGTTCTAAATGTTCCTTCATATCCTACAAGTTTTTTATAACTATTTAATCAATGCCCGGAATCCTTGAAGTGGAGATATCCGTAAATACACCTAGTGGTGAAATCATTGAAACCTATGTTTTGGACACTTATCTTGTTAGAGTATGTGAGAAGATTCTTCCAAAAAATCATTTTATACTTCTCTTGTTGGAATTTGATGCTATAATAGGTATATATTGGATATAATTATATAGAGCACACATAAACTAATAGGAAAAGAAAATATCTTTTCAAATCCTGAACCATCCCATGCTCCTCAACAAATATAATTAAGATCATGAATCTCCTTTGTTAAATCCTTCAATTGTGTGGGTCCTGATTCCCCATCAAGAATAATACCTCACTCAAATGGTTGGGTCAAATGAAGGTATCAACATAGAAGAAATTCACATTTTGAGGGAATACAGGGATGTATTTCCCAAATAGTTACTCAGAATTCCCCTAGATTGTGAGATAGAGTTATTAATAGAACACATAACCAAATCCACTCCTATCTCAAAATTACCTTATAGGATATCCCATATCAAACTAAATGAGTAAAATAAGAAACTACAAGAGCACTGGGTTAATACGCCCTAGTGCATCACTATGGGGTTCTCTAGTTCACTTTGTTAAGATGAAGGATAGATCAATGAGACTATTTATTAATTATAGGGAAATGAATAAGATCAACATAAAGAATAAGTATCCTCTTACAAGGATTCATTACATGTTTTATTGAATAAAAGGAGTTCAATAATTACTAAAGTTGGATCTTCATTTTGGATATTATCAACTAAATGTGATGAAGGAAGATATTAAGAAGACTACCTTCCATACAAGGTATGGGAAAAATGAGTTTCTAGTGATTCCCTTCAGAATTACTAATCCACCTACCATATTCATGGGTTTTATGAATTGATTCTTTCGATAGTGCCTTGATAAATATTTAGCAGTGTTTATTGATGATATTCTCATCTACTCCAAGAGAAAGGAGGAACATTAAGAAAAATCTAAGGTTTGTGTTGGAAACATTAAGGAAGGAGAAATTGTATACCACGTACAGTAATTTTGACTTTTGTATTTATAAAGTGGCATTATTTGGACACATGATCACAAATGAGGTAATTTCTATTGACCCTTCAAAAAAGGAAATTGGGGAATGACCCAAACCCTCTAGTGTCACAAAAATCCATAGTTTTCTTGGATTAATAAGGTAAAACTATTGTTTTTGTGATAAATTCCTCATGATTGTCTATCCCACTAAGTTAACAGGTAAATGGGTAAATTATTTTTTTATGGAATAATGTTAGGAAATATTCAAGGATCTAATATATAGGTTGATCACTGCACCTGTACTCACATTACCAAAAATTGGTGAATGTTTTGGGATATACAGTAGTTCATAAAAGAAAGTCTTGGGTTGTGTACTCATGCAGAATGATAAATTGATAGCCTATGCCTCATGGATGTTTAATGCCTATGAGTATAACTATCTAACACATGATCAGGAGCTATCGACTGTGAATTTTTCCTTGAAAATATGGCGGAACATTCCATATAGTAAGAAGTGTGAAATATATACCGATCACAAGAGTCTTAAGTATATGTTCACATATAAAGAACTCATCATGAATCAAAGAAGATGGTTATATCTAATTGAGGACTATGATTTCTCTATTCACTATCATACTGGGAAAGAAAACACAATATTTGATTCTCTTGGAAGAAAATAACTTTCTACTGTATCCATGATGTGGATTGAGAAAGAATCTATCTTCATGGATATACAAAGGATGGATTTGTAAATTATAACAGAAAGGAATACATCTTATCTTTCCAAAATTATTTCCAAACCATCCATTTAGGAGAATACTAAGAAGTCATTGAGGGATGACCTAGAGTTCAAAATATGTTGAAAACAGTAAAGGGAAGCTACAAGACTTCCATATCGATTATGATGGTGTGATTCATTTTGGAACAAGTCTTTGTATTATTCCCTCACCTAAGATAAATAAGGATCTATTATATAATGCACATAGATTAAATTTTTCTACCCATCCTACAAGTACCAATATGTACCATGATCTTTGAGAACACATCTGGTTAGACAATGTGAAGAACGAGATTGCAGAGTATATCTCAAGATTCTTAATATGTCATCAAGTCAAAGTAGAGCAACATAAGTAAAAAAGGAATGATACAACCACTTCCTAAGCCCATGTGGAAATCAGAGAATTTCACCATGTACACCATCACTAGTCTCCTAAATACATACAAAGGAAACAATGTTATATGGGTTGTGGTGGATTGACTTACCAAAACTTCCCACTTTATCACTATTTGATAATATTTATCATTTGAAATAATTTCCTAGATATATGTGAAGGAAGTGGTGAGGCTACATGGGGTTCCATTTTTTATCATATTTGATCATGATCCAAGGATCACATCTAAATTATAATGAATGTTTCAATATTCTTTGAGTACTGAATTGAATTCTAGCACGGTCTATCACCCCCAAACTGATGGTCAATCTGAAAGGACTATTCAGATTCTCTAAGACATGCTAATATGTTTATCAATATAATTCCAAGGGGGATGGGATCATTATCTCCCATTGGTTGAGTTCTCATAGAACAATTACTTCCACTAAAGTATTTAGATGTCTCCATATGAAGCTCTATATGTAAATCGATGTAGAAATACAACCAATTGGGGTGATGTTGGAGAATGGAAGCTAATTGGACCGGATCTTGTGTAAGAGATGATAGAGACGGTTCAAGACATCCACCAACACATAAAAGATGATCTAATTCAGGAAAAGAGATATGTTAACAATTTTTGAAGATACTAATAGTTTTACGTTGGAGATAAAGACTTCCTTCAAATATGACCATGGAAAAGAGTCATGTGGTTTTCAAAGAAAGGGAAGTTAGGCCCATTGTAAATTGGCCCCTCTGAGATTCTTGATCTCTTTGGAACAATGGACTATCGGCTTTCACTTCCACCAAGTATGCCTCAAACTCATGATATTTTCTATGTATCTCTCTTGAGTAACTACATACCAAATCCATTACATGTACTAAACTTAGAGGAGGTACAACTGAAAGTTGATCACTCTTATGAGGAGTAGTTAGTAAAAAAAATTCACCAGAGAGATAAGGTTCTACACAATAAGACAACCCACCTTTTCAAAGTGTTTTGGAGTAACTGTAAGTATGGAAAAGAATATTAGGAACTAGAGGATGCGATGAAGGAGAAATACTTTAACATTTTTATGCAAAACTAAATTTCGAGGGAGAAATTTCAAAAGGGGGTAAGAATGTAATGACCCAAAATTTTACCAAAAGAATTTACCTTCTTATAATTATTTTATATGGTATAAAACACATAAATAAAATATATATCCCAAAAAAATATTTACAATCATTAATTAATAATGAAATAAGTGATATTCATAGAAATTAAGGAACCTATACAGATGGAATAGTAACTTGACCCTTGGAATAGTAACATGACCATTAGGAATAGTAATCTAGAAAATAGAATAATAAAATCACTTATAAAATTATAAATAAAATTAATGCATCTTATAAATTATAATATTATATAATTATATAATAGTATAAGAAAATAAATGTTTTAAAAATGATAAAGTAAGTGTTGGTATTTTTTTGTAAAACATAAATGTATATTTAAAATTTTATAATTAATATAATGATTTAAAAGGAAATATATTTTCATAAAATAGATCCATAAATTAATATTTTGTTTTATTATGATTATAATAAAATTTTATGCTACCTTAATTAAATTATTTATCAAATTATTTTCATAAAATGGAGTTAATTTTTGAATTTTACATGTCAAAAAATGGTAACAGTGAATTTTTTTATTTGTCTAAAATTGTTTAATTTTTGTGAATAATGAAACACATTAATTTACAGTATTAGACAAATGCATGAATTGTTGAGTCGTAGATGATGTATGAATAATCTAATACCATAATATCAAAATATTGTTCAATATTTAATATATGTATTGATAATTTTCAATAATATTAACAGTCATGATCCAAAATAATAAAAAAAAAGAATAAAATAATCAAAAAATACTCTGCCCTGCCCTATAAATACCACCCCTCATCACCACTTCTCCACAGACCTTCCAAACCTAGAAGCTTGTAAAAATTCAACCCAATACTTTTCCCAATCACCTCCCCCTAATCCAAAATACTTTGGTCTCAACAAAATTCCAAACCCAATTTCCCTAAGGAGGTTCTCAAGGAGAAGAAATCAAGAGGTAAAATACTCTTTCATTTTCTTTTAGTTTCTTTTCCAATTCCTTTCTTTTCTTATTCTATCATCACCTACCCAAATCCACGTATAATTATAACTCATGTATCTTATATTTACTATAATTTTATTATGTTAATGGTATAATCCATCATCAAACCTCTTATCCTCTCCCTTTTATTCTAAAAATGAAAACATCATTCGGGAGGGGTTGATTTATCGCCTTTGAGGACAAAAAGTTTTTATTTTCCTTTACCACCTTCAGGTTTGGTCATAAAACCATTATAATGGTAGAAATGGATTTTAAAAATTATTTTATAACCTTTTTTCTTTCTGGAACTAATATATATACATACTGTTAAATAATAATAAAAACTAGTTCGTGATGATCGAAAACCGCCAAATCAATCTAAATGATTATCATTAATATTATATATTATAAATAATCCTCATTTATAGATAAATAAAATATAAACCCATTTAAACTTATTTAAGTTCATTAATAAAATATAATTCCAATTGTGGATAATTATTATCAGTTCGTATGGTCTTCCATACATATATAAAAGTGAAATGATCATGAAGACCAAGAGAACAAACACTCTCGAACAATGAAATTGAAGTATATAACTCATAGAAATGGCCATAAAATATTTTAATAAAATAATAATGAATATAATAAAACTATAAGAGGTTTTTTTATAGTAATTAATGAATATAATTTTATTATCAAGGATATTAAATTGAATAAATAATTCATACATATGGTAAGGAGATTCTCGAACCCAGTTTCTTTTCTTTGGTTTATTCCTCATTCAGGCCAAATTTTAGTGTATATATTCTTTCATTATTCTAAACATATCTTTTTTAGGATATATGTATTTCTAATAATATTTTATTACAAATACAAAGATTTTATAAAATAAATCTTCTTTCCAAAACACATTTTTACTCCTCTTAATTTTTTTATTATTCAATCAAGAATGATGAATCTTATAGAAATTATGTTTTTATTATTATCATTTTGGAACCCCAAAGTTCATTGATGAATTTATTCTATATTAAATGAAACAAATACCGTTCCCTGGGTTATTTTATGTCTAATATTGATATAATTTTTAAGTGGCATGCATGATTCTGTAAATGTTATGATGTGTCTGGTGTGTCCATAATTATATAGTTCTCCAATGCATTGGGCATTGTTAGGTATCTCATAAGATAACACTACTAGAAATATAACCTTTCCCAACACTAATATACCAACGATCTGTAGAAACCATTTTTATAGGTCCCCTTTTCCAATGGTTTGGCCAAACCGTTGGGAATGCCCACTTTGTGGCCAATTTTCCCAAGGGTTTTCCAAAACCATTTGGAAAGGGTATGGCTTTCCCAACGGTTTGGAAAAATTGTTGGGAAAGGGTATGGATTTCCCAACGGTTTAGCCAAACCATTGGGAAAAGTATACTTTGAGGCCACTTTCCCAATGGTTTGGCCAAACCATTAGGAAAAGTCCCCCATATACCAACATTCCTCCCAAAATCAAGGACCTATACCAACGGTTTTGACAACCGTTGGTATAGGTCCTTAGATTATTTTATCGAATCTTCTTTCCAAAAACATTATATAAATCAAAATTTAAAATAATTACGATAATATATATATATATATATGAAATTATGTTCACAAAAGTAATTCTAGAATAGTGGTTAGGTCGTTCAATGATAAACTAGAGGTCCTGGGATCAAAAACCACCATTTTTTTAAACACATATACTAATGTTTTTAGGGAACCGTTGGTATATATTTTCATATTACATGTACTAACGGTATTCAAAACCATTGGTATAGGTCTTTACCGATGGTTTTCCAAAAACTGTTGGTATAGACCTATCCCCATGGCATACTTGCCAACGGTCCTCTAAACTGTTGGTATAGGTTAGTTTTCCAGTAGTGTAATGTGAAATATGAATGAATATGATGCTATATTTATTCACAATTATGATATTATTTTTATTTGGATATGTTATTCATGAACATGATGCTAGATTTTTTCACAACTATGTGTGGTATTTGACCACTAAGACAAGATGTTTCATTTTTATTCATTGACACATTCCATGACTTTATATAATTATTCCTATAATGATTATTATGATGATAACATACTTCTTTTATGATGATGATGATTATTCTCACCCATTTTCTATTGATTCATGTTCTTATTTATCCTCTTACTAGGCATTTAACTCACCCCTTTCTTTGATGTATAACCTCTGGTGATTACTTATAATGAGTAGTGAATGAGGTCCAATAAGTACCTAGAGAAGAAGGAATTAAGTTTTTTGTATGTAATATTATTTCAATATTATGTATGGTCCTAATTTTCCCAATACACTAAACCTTTAGATCTTGGTTTTGTAATGCTATTATTTTTTATCTTTAAAATAATGTAATAAGTAAGAAAAAGAAGGGTATCTATATATATTTTCATCAATTATGTTATTTCTGATTTATTTCATGTAAATAAAATAACTATCTACTAACATTTAAACCAAATTATATAAATTCACTAAACATTAAAAAGAAAAATATTAAAATACCTTACCTCATCAAAGTGTTGTGCACATGTCACGTATCGATCCCTATAGGTTTCACGACAGAACCTTAATAGGTCTAATAATTTTCTAGTAACTATGGGTCATCCTAAATAAGGTTATTCCATGGTCCCACATAGGTTGAATCCCACATGAATGAGGGATTATTATTAATGTGATTAACAATCCAAGTCAAAATCCACAACTATCACGTGGTCTTTTAACGATTAGGAAAGACGATTGGGGAAAATAAATTTCTATGGTTACTCCTAAAGTGAAAAATATCATGTATAGAAGGGTTGGGTAGGGCCTTCATTTGGTATCAGTGTACTATGACTAGCCTCTAAATCCATCGTGTAACACTAAGGAGGGGTTTGTTGAGCCTAGGTTATGCAGCTATCCCTCTATTTTTTCTGAAAATACCTTAACTAGACTTTTAATTTTCTAGGAACTATGATTCATCCTTAATAAGGATACACCATGGTTCCACACAACTCTATTATCACATGGGGTGAGGGGTTTTTTGATGCAGTTAATAATCCATGTTAAAATCCCTAATTTTCATTAAGAATTTTCCAGATTAGGCTGGAATTCTAAGAAATAATTGTGTTATTACTCTCACAGAGAATAATATCATATATAGAAGGGATTTGTAAGTCCTCCATGTTTTTTATATTCAAATTTGTGTGTGTTTTATTTTTTATAAAGAAATTTCAATATATTTTTAAGAATATGTTATTATTTATTTAGATAATGAACCTATGCTTGTTTAAGAAGAACAAATTCCAAATTATTGTGTTATGTGATATTGGATGTTTAGTGATTGGAAGAAATATATTAGAATTTGAGGTCATGGTGATGTATTCTCATTATTAAAATGAGAAATATAAGAATTTATTTCCATTGAATTTGTTGGAAGATTCGTTTATATTAAATGAAAAAGTGTTTGATGATTTGGAGTTCCATCCATATTGTTGGATGCAGTTCATAGAAAAATATATAGGAAAAGTTGATGTTTTTTGGGTTTAAGGGTTAAATTTGTAAAAGTAAATCATTATACAAATGTAAATAAATATTTCTAGATGTTTCATGAAGGAAACCTGAAATTTTCACTACACACATAAAGTTCACGATTAAAAAAACATGAATCATAATGGTAAATTGAGTATTACATAATGTTTATCTGGAAGATTCAATTAGTAGATAAGGTTATTATATCCTCTTTTTATGGGTAACTCAATGATCTATGTAATGTCACCCAAAAATTTATATTGCTCACATGAAGGTGACCCATAATTTCATTAGCTACATAAAGGTCAGAACAACCTGTGTAAAAGTTTTTCTACTATTATATAAAGGTTATATAAGAATATTATTACCTACATAAGGGTAATCCTGGGAGTGTATAGGCCATATTAGGATTTACATAAAGGTTTTACATAGATCTACATCAACCATGGGATTCATGGTAGATCATTCGACTATAGAGAAGGATGATTGACCACATGGTTGGATGATCGATTTCATGGATAGATGATTAATTGTTTATAATATCAAACATGATTAAATTTTGAATAATCTTGGTGTACTATTCTTAAATTAAAAAAATATCATGATGGTATTTTTAATGTTATAGTAAATTATGAATGAAGAAGATTTTTTTGTTTTCTTTGGACTATAAAAGACTAAACAATGGTCGAAGGTGTCTCATACATGAATATATTCATATGTATATTTAATTTATTTGAATATTTATGTATAAAATGAGATGATCTCATGTATTAGTGTTTAATAATGAAGAATATTATTTTTAAGGGAAGTTTACATCATGTAATATGGAAATACCATCACTCCTGGTGCCATGTTGCATGAAAAAAAACTAGGTGTTTCTAATTTCATTCAAAGTAATTGTAAATATCATCATGGAGGAAAAATTTTCGATATTTTAATGAGAATGAATTAGAAGATATAATAATTAATAAGTATGTTATAGATTTATTCCATTAATTAAGATGTTGCATTAGTAGCAATTACATGCTATCATAATTATGTATGCTCTTAATTTCAGTTTTTAAATATGAAAATAATATCATAGATGGATGAGTAGTTTAAATAATAATTTTGGAAGTTAACATATAGTCATGGATTAATTAAAAATTATGTGGTTTTATTTGGATGTGATAAAAAAATTTATTATGTGGATATGGATGAAGGAACTCGCCCTTTATTTAGAAGGATTGAATTAATAAAAATCTTGGTAATTCAAAATATGAATTCACATGATATAGTGAAGACAAGTATGTGAGAAATACGTAATAAGTAATAAATTCTATAATATATTATTATCCATATGTATATATATTATATGTTTCGGATATAGATATATGTATGAGAACCTTAGAGCTATTACTAATAGAAAATACTTGTATTGATAAGGATAACCAACATTGTATGTTTTCTAATTAAAATCATATAGTCAATAGTTCACTGAATAATAAGAATAAAAAGAGAAAGAAACATTCTAGAAGAAAGAGTATAGATAGTGCAGTTTGTGTAGAAATGAGGATGAAAAAGAAGAAGCAGTTTAGTTGGATATGAAGTTCACAGATTAAGGGGTTACTATGAATTTCAATTTGAATAATAATGAAGATGATTAATAAGTAGAATCTATCACCTACATTTATGAATAAGTATTGTTTTCATGTTGTTGTGTAAGTAATAGAAGTGGTATAAGATTTAGGCAGTACGTAAATGGCTTTTTAGTGGTCTAATTGGTGATATACACTCTACGTTTTACCCATAAAATTATCATTATGAAAGTGAAATAGTCACCTACGTGTGGGAAGCACCAAAAAAACATTAGTAGGTGTGAAGACATGATTTCTAAGGATTTTACGTACTCATTAGGATTCACAGGGTCTTATTAGTGGATTGTTTGATCAAGAGTTTTACTATATGGTACTGAGGAGTAGTTATTCACATTGAGTAGTGAACCTTTTAAATTTCAATGCCTTGGTGTGTGTGTGTGTTCTTGTTTTCTTATGCTGCAGGAAATAATGAAGTTGAAAAGGGAGAACAATATAATCAATCACCTAATAGTGATATAGGTAAAAATAAAAGGGATTAAAATTATTAATTGGTATTTAAATTCACCAACACCAATTCACCCCCTCCCCCCTCAATTTGGGGTATATCCTAACCAATCCCCTTAAAATTATATCATAGCCTATTTTACTTCTACTGGATTATTTATTTGATGTTTTTCCCTTTTTATGATTTGAGTTTATTTCCTAAATTTATAAGGAAGTAAATTTTTAGTGATGTTATGTCTATTCCATATTAGAAGTCAGCTTCAACAAAGACTATGGTGAATATTAAAAAAAATAAAAGATAATATTTAATAATATATCATTATTTTAAAAATAAGATGTGAGTCTGGTTCCTCCATATAGTGGAAACAATAGATCTGGTCAAAATCTAGAAGAACGAGTGGTGTATAATATATCTACATCAATAGGATTGAAAGATTCAAGTGACCTGGATGTGTGAATGAATTCCTTTAAGAATTATCCTAACAAATATCCAAGAATCAGTGGGAGTGATCGTATATTTTTTGGATTGACAATATATACCTTTCTACACATTAAAATATATGCTAATTTTTTTTCAAACGAAATTATTTCTTTTATTTATGTTATTTTTTAAAGATAGTGGGAAGAGATCATCCAGTTTGAAGGTGGAGTGGATAACATGGAGAAAGTTTTCATAGAAAGATCTCTAACTTGTATAAATCTCTCTAAAAAAATTAATTTCAAAAAATATATAAATGAAGATCCTGAATAAATATACTCCAAATCTAAAGAAGAGTGGCTCAATGCCATTCATGATAAATCTGATACTACTAGAAAATATGCGAATAATTTCCATGAAATTGAATAATATTTTTCTATCAATAATTCTCAAATATATTTAAATTCTACGAGGATTAAGGATATTGACACATTGTTGTAAGAAAGACTAATATTTCATAATAAAGATATTAAAATAATGTGGTTGGAGTGTGAACATAGATTCATGTTATTTGAAAATGATAAATACATTCTTAATATTAAGTGACTTGAGATTGATATTAGATTGGTAAATTTGAGGAAAAATCAAGCTATATCTTTTCAAGAAGACGATAAAAGAATTATTTTTACCATAGGTTGTTATACATAAAATTATAATGTCAAAAGAACTGTATTAAGTATAAATAAGATCAATACATAATCAAGTATTAATTCTCAAGAAACATTGAACAAATAAGTATCATTCATCTCAAATTATAATTATTGTACTAAATTTGTCTTAAAAAAGTACAGGTTTAAAAAAACTATACAATCATGGATGAAGAAAATTATGAAAAATCATATCACTATGTCTATGGTGGATATAAGAACATTTGAAGTAGTTAGTTTCTCAAAATAAGTAAAAACAGTAGAGAAAACGGCCCAAAAATAGCATGATTTTAAATCTTTAAATTATAGATAGCATGTTGTGGATAAAATAATGTAAAGGTTTATTTGAAAATATTAGTTTTTTAATAGTTTTAGGAATTGGGTATTGGATTTCTGGTATAATCAATTTACCTCAAAAGAATAATGGAATCCCATCACATGTGGAAAAATATAGGAAGAAGAAATTGTAATATTCATATATTAAGAAGAATCTGGATACCTAAAATTTATTTTAAGAAATTTTTAGATTTAATTATTGTGAGGCTGGTCACAAAAATAGTTCATGCTCATCTCAGAATATATCATAGTCAAATGGGGAGAAAATACCATGGGATAATGTAAATATTAAAGTGACAA
Organism: Viscum album; assembly: GCA_963277665.1. Taxonomy (NCBI): domain Eukaryota; kingdom Viridiplantae; phylum Streptophyta; class Magnoliopsida; order Santalales; family Viscaceae; genus Viscum; species Viscum album. Next base: position 1,143,179,077 of record OY728121.1, on the reverse strand, counting down.
TCTTGATAAAGAATTTGAATGTAGTTTAAAATCTAGATATTACCAATAAAGTCATAAATAAGGTTGATGGTTCATTCTTATACAACAAATAAAAGGTCAATAATGATCGAAACAAGTCCAAGAATTTCAATAAAAGTTAATCATCCAAAAAATATACTATAATAATATAAATCATATTTTCCCATGTGGAAAATATAAACAAGAATCTAATTTGCCTACATATTACTTATTTATTTGGCTAACAGACTTGGAAAGAGAAAGAAAGTTGGAAAAGGCATAAAAAGATAGTTATAAAGTAATGAAATAAATTCCACATTAAGAAGTAAAATTTCAAGATAGTTTTTAAATAAATTAAAACCCAAGTATTGAAGAAGAACTTTGTGGGATATGAAATTAAATTTGTCACAATACTAAAGGTTGTTTAACCATACTTCCAGAACAATAATCATCCCTTAATATAATTAAGAATTAATTATGCATAAAGGGTGTTTAAAAAAAGTTATCTCTACAAATAAAAAGATAATATTAAGAGATACATTCTGTAAAAATTTAAATTAGAATTGAATATCAGATATAGTATTATGAAGAATGGAGTAACTTAGTTTAGAAAATCCTCTCAACCTTGTTTCCCATATTAATGAGCATGAAGATTCATCATATTCCATTGAACATTATGTGTTGTATTTGTACTTACATTAAGGGGAATGAAAGGTGATACATTGTTTTAGGAGAATAACCTATCACAAACTAGCAGTAAAAATGAATAAGTCTCCATCATAGAATGATTTCATAATTGGTATACAAAATAAAATATGGTGGATAAACATCTTTGATGAGTTAAATTATTTATTTTCCAATCTACATAGACACATGAAAAATGTCCATTTTGGTGTATTCTAAACACGAAACATCATGTGATTTATATTTTGAATAGATCAACCATTGTAAGATCATGTGGAGTGTCTCCTTGATATGGTTTCTAGTGGTGAATGAAGAAGAAGCTACCAAGATTATTATTTAATGAAAATATGTTTATTATAGAAAGTTATTCCTGAAATTTCATTGAAAATGTATGTTTTCTCCTCACCCAATCATGGTTAATAAAATTAGAGCCTAACATTAAGGAGATAAATTAAATTAATCAAGTAAATAAGAGAATAAGTTTTAAGAAGTGATAAATATTTTTTAAATCATTCTATGTCTCAATGTTATGTTTTTTTATTAAGTGGGTGTAGGGATTAAAGGTTGATATTATTTAATGACAAATTTTTATCTCAATTAAAGGTTTCAGGTGCTACATAAATTCTCTTGGCCGGTGTTAAATTAAAATTTATTTTAATTTATATTTTCTTGAAACCCCTAAAGAGGAAAATTCATTTTAAATTTAAAATTAATTTATTTAAATCAAGAAGAAATGATTGCCTCATCATAGGTTCATTTATTTAATGACATTTTTTATCTTTTAAAACCCCTTTTATATTATTATTTTGTAAGGATTTGAGTGTTGAATCCCTCTCGTGGTGATCCACATGTGATCCTTTGATCATTAAGAAATGCCAATTGATTTTTAGGTGCTAGAACAATGAATCAAATGTCTTATGTTGTTCATCTTGGTCACTCTTATATCATTATGGATTTAAGGAGTTATTCTCATTATTGAGAAGAAAATATGTGGAATTTGAGAGAGAGTAAGGGAGGGAGGGAGAGAGGTCTGTTGTGTGCAATGATTCTCTATTCTCAATTTTCTATTAACCCTAGAAAAAAGACATAACCATCTATTTATAGAGATAGTATTTAGTTTAAAAATTATTTAATTGCATAATATCCATTAAATAATATAATAATTTTTAATAATCCCCATTCCAAAATAATAAAAATATTATTATTATTTTATCTCATGCGTACTGAATATCACAATAATAAAAATTATTTTACTGGCTTATAAATTATTAATTATCGCCAAATTCTTTTTTGATCTGTTTGAACTCCTCATTATTTATTAAATACCAAAATAAATATTTAACAAAATATTTCAGTCATCATTAAATATTTAAAATTGATAAAACATGAACCAAATTATTCCTCAATCTTGAGAATAATATTTATTCCATTAATTAAATTCAAATATAATTTAATCAAGATCAATAGAAACAATTAGTGTGTAGACCTATAGAATTATTTCACATTGGAATTAGGCAATATCACCTAATGTACAATATTATTATCTAGAAATAGGTCAAGGAACCCAAGAAAAATAACATAATGTCATAATGGAAATAATCACATACAAATAATCACTATGTAATATAATCTCTTCATGTAAATATCTCATCAAGTAGGTTTCACATCTGTTTCATTAACCTATATGCTTGATACGTCTTTATTTATATATTCACAATTGACATGTTATGTAATGTGATGGTTCTATTCCAATCAAAGGGCCTAGATATCACTTCCATAAATATGGAAGAGACAAATCCTTCCCTATCTTTCCCATTAATAACACTTCACTCACGATGAACCCAACATATCCAAATTCACCATGAACTTTTATTATCACTATTTACAAAATACATCCAATTGAAAATTTTATAACATGAATTAATAATAATCTTAAAGTATAAGGACTATCTCACGTGCTTGTTGATAGGAATATCCAATGACACCAAAACATATAGAATTTCTACTGTGGGTTCTGTTATCATAATCTTCCATTTTGGAGATTACTAAGTGAAAGAATCATGAGAAGATGAATCATCCTCTTATGATTACTTGCACCTGATAGTCACATTCTTTGTGTCCCATCATAGAATGGTATCCCACTATAGAACTATATTTAATAATATTTTCTTAGAAATTCAATGTTCTCATAATATAGGGGAACTTCTATGACCTTATCAATGTGAAAGATTATCCAGGACATTATTATATTGAACTCATATAGAACAATGAATAATATGTAATAATATGTTTTAAAAATATACAGATGATCAAATATACATCAAATAAAATTTAAAAAATATGGTCCTACGACACTAACTCCCACTTAGACTAGAACCATTTGGAAATGACTTTCAGTAAACTATACCTCACATGATAATCATGTTTCTATTATGTTAAGGATTTATTCAAGGGACCCACCACATTGTCTTATATGGAAATTATGATCATTTTAACCACACCTCTTTGAGAAAAAACCCTTAAGAGATGATACCCTCGAATTATGTTCCTTTTCTAATGATGTGACCTTGACTCTTTTTTGAGATCCACTACTACAATATTTTTATAATAGAGTGTGATGGGATATTTACTACTAGGTACCACATCAAGATATTTGATAAAGATACATATAAAAATTACTTCTTTAGTTACCTATGAGGCCACAACATAATCACACTCTAATTTAGATTCTACAACCATATCCTACTTTGATCTATTTCAAATCCTAGAACCTATATTCAAAGTAAATATGAATCATGTTTTCAATTTCATGTTATCTTAGTATTTTTGGAAACAAGAATATGCATATATTCTGATTACTAGTTATATATCTCCTCCATAGACCAATAACATATCCTTTGTATGTCTTAGATACTTAAGGATATTCTTGAATTCCATCCCATGGTGGTCACCTATGTCATCTTGATATCTTACCACCACACTTAAGGAATAATCTAAATCTATCCCTATACATAGCATAACATATATTATTGTCCCAATCATTGATGTGTATGAAATTATTAACAATATATTTCTTTCCTCATGTGTATGAAGTCTATTTTCTTAGAAATATGAATTCCATGTGATTATGGAAGCAATCCCCGCTTATATTGTTCCATACTGAATATCTTCAGTATCTTTTCAATATATGCACCTTGGGTTAGGTCGTGCAGCCTCATGGGTCTATCATGATGGATCTTAATCCCAAGAAATTTTTTTCCTTGCCTAAGTACTTCATGGAAATTCATTTATTAAACTATAGCTAAAAATACTATAAGACTGGCATTTCATTTCCAATATGTGATATGATATCAACATATACTATTAAAAAAATAATTGCACTCTCACTAAGCCATTTATAGACACCCAACTAATATTCATTATTTATGAAACTGAAATTCATTATGGATTAATCAAAACAAATGTTTCATAACCTATATACGTTATTTAATACAAAAATGGATCTTTTTAACTTTCATAGCTTGTTATCATCTTTTCGAGTCACAAACCCTTCAAGTTGCATCAGATAGATATCTTCATAATGTTTCCCATTAAGGAAGGTTGTTTTGAAATGTATTTTCTAAATATCAAAGTCATGGAACTCCATAATGAAAAGTAGAATTATAATATATTTCATCATTTAAACTGGTGAAAATGTTTCATCGTACTCAATGCCTTGATTTTGTTTAAACCCTTTTACAACCAGTCATGCCTTATAGGTACTGACTTATCCTTCTATGTCTTATTTCTTCTTGAATTTTCATTTTAAACTAATGGGATTTAAATTCACTAGTGGTTCTAGAAAAATACAAACTTGGTTTTGGTATATGGAATCCATTTTATAATTCATGTCTTCTTGCCACTTGGAAACATATATACAACTTACTAATTCCTTATAATTTATAGGATCATCATTATCAAATAATAATGAGTCACCATCCTCAGTGACTAGAAAACCATATTGTTCTAGTTCTCTAACCTATCTTGTACTCTTAATTTGTACTTGTGTATTTGGAGCATCATTTTCCATAGGTATTCTTTGAAAATTTTAATGTGACAACTTTTCTGTATCTGAATCATGGAGTTCATCCAAGTCTGTCTAGTTCCCACTATCACTTTTTGAGATATGATCCATAGTAAGGGATGTGGGAAGTCTATTAATCATCACCTTTTCATCATAAGGATTATATAGGTATTATCCCTTAATTTTATTAGGATATCCTATAGAGATAAACTTTGTGCAACAAACTACAATTTTGTTACCTTAAAAGGATTTAACATACACTTCATGTCCCCATACATGTAAGCATGAAAACACAGGTTTCTTTCCATTCCACAACTACTATGGAATACCATTTTTTATCTTTAGATAGAACTTGGTATAATATGTATCATATTTTCTATAAAGTGTATCCCAAAAATGATAATGTAAGATTCACATGACCCTTCATTGATCTCACCATATACAATACAGTGTAGTTATTCCCTTCAATTTTACCATTACATTAATGTGTATAAGGAGGAGTAAGTTGAGATAGGATTCCAAAATCCTGTAAATAATCAATGAAGTCTTTATTAGGATTTCTCTACCATGGTATGAGTGGGGTTTCTTAATCATCTTACAACAAAGTTTATCAACACCATTCTTATATTATTTTAATTTAACAAAACAATTAGACATGTACTACATCAAGTGTATATATCCATGTCTAATAAAATCGTCACTAAAAGTTATGAAGTAGGATTACCGACCCCTTGATTCAAAAATAAAATCTCTACAAATATTTTTATAAACTAATTTAACAATCTCTGTAGTACTTTCACAATTTCCACTAAATCGGAATTTGTTCATTTTTCCTTATAATAATTCATTACATACACCATGTGTTTTTTGTTCAAAAGAGTATAAATATCCATCTTTTCATAATTTTGTCAAACTCATTTAGTTTACATGGACTATAAGGTTATTCAAAATTTTGGTGTGGTGTGAGTCATGTGAAGTAATTTCATTATCGATTATCATTACTTGGTTTTCATGTTCCAAAAAATAAAGATCATATTTAAAATGTGCCTTCCCATAAATTTTTTTATCCTTATCAATGAAGCACCATTTATTACCAAATTTGAAAATATATACATCTGTATATAATATAGATACATAAAAAATGTTTTTATTAATGGATAGAACATAATAAAAAATTAAATCCAAGATCATTCTAGTTGGAAACATGAAGTGGTAGTTGTCGATAGCTACAACAGCAAGTTTAACTCTGTTGGATGCTCGTAGATCTACATCCCCTTGGTAAATTTTTATAAATCTACTTATTTCCTATATTTTAATACCTATGTGTGCATCACAAGATTTATCTAATGCCCAATTAATATAAATTGATATATTTAACTCAATAAAAAAATATACCTTAAGCTTCTCCTTTCTTATTTTATAATGTGCAATTTTTCTTCTAGTGGCCCTTCTTTCCACATGTGAAATAGGGTGTATATTGTTCCCTTGTTTTCCCCTTGATATTACTCTTCTTGTAAGGGTGTTGAAAAGAATCCTTTTCATTGTAGATCTTCTCTTGGCCTTTTTCATTCATTCACTATAAGGACAAAAGGATTTTTTCATTTCGTCTCCCAATCTAATTGGTGAAGAAGAGTAAGAAGATATCAGAGTGACTTATAAATGTTTTTCATATTAAAATTTACATAAAATCTTGAGAAGATCTGAGATAGTTATGAATGAATCAGATCAGGGGCCAGTTATTCAAGTATTTTAAACCTTAGAACCTTTAGTCCCTCAATGTATTCAATGAGATTGGCTAAGTGTGGCTTAGTTGGTTCACCCACTGTATTATTTATCTAATAAAGATCCCCAATGATCTCAAACTTCTCCTATCTAGCTATCTCATGATATAGTCCATGGTTATTCTAGAGAATTCTATAATTTTCCATGATTTCATGAGATTTCATTATTTTAATAGACATATATGATAGAATAAAACAATGAACATCAACCACGGTGATCAAATGCTTTCCATGGACAAGGAACTCTTCCTCACTAGCCTCCTTGGTATGTGGATTAGGCATTGAGGTTTTTTCCACATAAAATTTATGTTCATGAAACAACACAACCCAAATGTATCTGAACCACTCCATGAAGTTACTACCATTGAATATATGGTATTTATCTAATATATATCATACCGATAGTGTTGATGAAAAACATGTCATTATATAAAATTATAAAAGAGAATGTTTTTATTATATTGATTGATTAGAAATTTTGTGAGAAATAATAGTAATTAATTTTTATTAAATCTCCCACTATTATATCAAGTCTCAATGGCCCTCTAAATTAATCTCATAATGTTCCATAAAGAAACATTCTAGTGGAAATGATCTATATTTCCCGTCTTTATGATCCACAATTTGTCCATGGAAGCCACAGTATGGTATTTAGGTAGATGTTTTTTCTAACTACGGGCATGCATCTCCCTCATATGTTGAGTGGACTCCCCAATCCTAAAATATTGAGTTGGATTTATTCAAAACCTACCTAAAATTTTTTATTGAATAAACTTTCACCATTAAATTGAAAACATGTTTGGTTAAGTCAACCCAAAACTCTCATGATAACTCCTAGATAAAAGAAAGTTTATAGAATTTGGCCATATAAACTCTTAATTATTTTGTGTCATTCCAAATCAAGTAATGGAAGGATTAGCCTAACATAATATTAAGTTGAGGTATTTTAATTTATTAGTTATAATTTTTTACTTGGTCTACCCATTACATAACTTGTTAATATTAAATGGATTTTAATTTATTAATTACTCTTGTTGGATAAAATATTTACACATAATCCATTTATTTTAATTCCATCTTTTCACAATAATTCATTTATTTATGTGATAGTGTTTTGGCATCTATAAAATAAATAATGCATAATACATAAACAAATAAATAATAAATTACATGATCATGTTCTTATCTAATGGTTGATTTATTTAGAAAACAATAAATCATCGTTTGACCTTGGGGAAACTTTATGTCAGTTTTGGAATGAGTTATAACATTCCACCTATACACATGTGTATCACAAAGGTTGGAATTATAATGAAACTCCCTTGAACTGCGTCAATGTGCCTTAGGATACTACATTTATTACAAGTATTTATAACCAACATATAGGTGAGGGGGAACCAAGGATTTTTTAATAGGGATTATAGAAATAACCATGGTCATGTAGTCCCTACATAATAATGGAGTTAGGGATGACATATAATCCATCAAATTTAATTTAATATTAAATAATTTAAAACACAATAAATAAATTAAATTAAAACATCCAACTCATACACAAGTCTTGGTAAAGTGCATGAGTGTCCATACATGCAACATATATGAAAAAGTAAAATGATTAAAATTAATTTCTAATTTTAAGTTATTATTAAGATAAATATAATTTAATTAATTAATTAATTAATTGATTAATTAATTCCCTTATATCTTAATGACCATATGAATTCTCATGAAGATACCTATATTAATGGAATTTATGTAAAATAAACTAAAGAACCAATTATTACAGATTATTATAATAATTTAATTTATCATTTTAAATACTTTAAAACTATTATGAAATCGTCAAAAACAAATGGTATCAATCAATATAATAATGTTTGAATGCTGCAAATAACAACCCATCTCTTTATTTCACACTTAAACATAATTTATTACATAAAATATTCACTTTCTAAAACATATAAGATCGATAGGTCTAGTGTATTTGGGGCATATGAACATTACATAAAAACTTGAAGCATTAAATACACATCTTTATTGAAAACTTCTTTTACATGACTAGAGACATTCCTTCGTACTTAGCATTGCATGGGATAACCTGAGGATATGCATAAAAAATGGTGAGCTATAAATCTCAGAAAGGGAGTAAACAAGGAATACCATGAAGAATACAGTACATGTTAGGAAATATTAATATCAATGGAACATAAGAGAAACATGAACATAAAGGAATGATATAGAATGATTATCATAACATGGAAATGTGGTAACAACATTTAACATGATATTAGCACGAGACAAGGATCATTGCACATGAATCATGAGTAAAACCTCATTTCACTTGAATTATAATGAGTAAACCCCCATTTAACTTGATTTATGATCATACTAGTATTTAACCCAATGAATTGGAGCGCTATCAGGGTTCACCCTTCTTAAGCATTTCATTTCATGCATAAGTGTGCCACATGGATCATATAACATGGATTCATTAAACATAATCATTTATTCCATGATAAGGGAATGTGGAATTAATATTTGAAACTATATAATCAATAATTAAATCTTTATAATGTTTAATACCCTTGATAGAGAAATGTGTATGATATTCACTACACAATGACTTCAGATTGGAAAATTGTGGTGCAATTTCGGTAGCATAACAGCGTGACATAAAAATTCATAAAAATGATTGATGATTGAGAAAGGGTTGTATCATAATAATTAAATGAAATATAAAATAATGGGTTAATATATAAATATGTCCCAATATATTTAATGTAATTTATATTCATAAAACAAAACAATTGTTTGAATGTAAATGTGGTGAGAGAAATCCCTTGCCGAATTTTGGCATGGTAACGGGTGTAATTGGGAAGATCTACTGAGAGGGAAAGGGGTATACTGTCCTTAACACATAAGTAGGGAACTATATGGTAGGTTCTAAATCTTATCCCAACATTTGAAATTGAAAATTAAAGGGTATAGCAACATAATGAAACTTGGACAAAAAATGAGAGAGGAAGAAATCCCTTACAAGGAAGTGTGATTCCAAAGGCTTGGGAGGGGCTTGGGGGAAAATTCTTGGGATATTGGGGCACCTTGGGAGTATTTTAGAGAGATTAGGGTAGGGTAGGGATATTATACAATTTTTTAGTGAATATAAGATTGAGATTGTGTGGATTTATATAGGAAAAGAGAGGTAATTATCTATTATTTAGGTTTTAGACAGTACACATTAAATTAATCAAAACCACAAACCAAAACATGGTTTTTGCCCTTTTTTTGGCCAAAGGGGATTTTGAAACAATATTTAATAAGTCCAATATCGTAAATTATTAAAATATTAGGCTTTCTTATGTCGAGGTGATTCACACTCTCAAGGAAATAATTTAAAAAAATAAAATATTTTATATGTTTTGGAGGGTCCACTAAGGAACCATAAAATTATTCAAACAAATATAAAATAACAATTTTTAAAGATAAAACATATATTTTCTAGACATATATTTTATATTATTTTATTATATCACTATTGGGTCATTATTATGTCATAAAACGAATTATATATTTAAAAGGTATTTAATTTTTACCCAAGAATTCAATTATCTTGAAAAATTAAGAAAAATTCCTTATTGGAAAATTTTGTTGTCCTAATTCCAAAAAATAATATTCCTTTAATCTAAATATTTATTTAAATATTTCAATTTTTAATTTTAAAATAAAAGCCGACATTTATCGAAGATTCATGGGTTTTGACAAAAACGGATTTCGAACATTAATAAAAATTACAATTGTCTTCATAAAAATTATATGATCATTTATATTTAATAAAAATTAAATAATAATAATATTTTATTAAATATTATTTAATTCAAAAATTCATTAATTCACCAAAATAGATTTTTTAATTGAATATTATCTAAAAAAATACTATTTTTTCTTTAAAAACTATTTACAAAGTAACAATAATAATATGAATTTATATTCATTATTCTATACAAAAATAATTCACATAATCATAGAGTTATATTAATTTCATATAAACCCTTATAACACTTTCTTAAGACCTAAGGGTAAGGTGTGTGATGGTGATAGACTCTTTGGGAGGCTTAAATAACATCGCTTGGGTGGTAATCTATATTAACTTCCATTTATCCCATAGGTGGTTCTGTTCAAGATTAACATGTTGAATGTTGGCTTGGTCTTGGTCAAGAGAAAATCCCAGTGAAATTACCTCCTTTTTGAGCTCTGACAAATGGGCTTCGTATGGAGTAATTCTGTTGGATGAGGTCATCGCTTCCTTTGTCTGAGTAAATTGTATTTTTTAAAGACCTATATTTATACTAATCATGTGATCACTCTTAAATGGATATATTAGTAGTGGTAATAATTCTTAACAGTATTTTGAAATCCAAAAACATAAAACCAAGGATGTGAATTTTTTATATAACCATTTTACATAATAATACATTTAATTAGATGAAGAGGAATTTTCATTAATAAAAGTTTGATTCGTTAAAATCTTCCCCCCATAAGAAATTTCGCCCTCAAAATTTTCTTTTCCCACACTAAAACTGATGTGGGTAACTCCACCTCATCACTTCCTTCAGTTCCCACATTGCTTCTTCAAACTTTGGTTTCTCCACAACACTTTCAAGAGGGGAATTGTCTTACTTCATATAACTTTTTCTCTATGATCTAAGATCTTCACCGGCTTCTCTCCATAAGAGAGTTCATTCTCCAATGGTACCACCTATGGATTTAGTACATCCAATGGGTCAGGTATGTACTTCCTCAAGAGTGATACATGGAATACATCATGTACTTGAGATAGGTTTGGTAGGAGTGCTAGTCTATAGGCCACTTCTCCAATGCAACAAAGGATCTCAAAAGGGCCGATGTACCATGGAATAAGATTTCCTTTATTCCAAAATCTCATAATTCTATTCCACAGTAATATGTGTAGGAATACCATGTCTCCAACATCAAACTCCAGGTCTAGTCGACTATTATTAGCATTGCTCTTTTGTCTGCTCTGAGTAGCTTTAATGTACTGTTGGATGGTCTTAACCTTCTCCACCGTTTCTTCGACCATTTCTGGACCTAGGAGTTTTTTCTCCCCAAATTCATCCTAACATTCCAACGTTCTGCACCTCTTTCCATACAGGTATTCATAAGGAGCTATTTGGATTCTTGAGTGGAAACTATTATTGTAATAGAACTCAACCAGAGGAATATGTTGATCTCATACTCATTTTAAGTCCATTGAGCATGTTCTCAACATGTCCTCATGTTTTTTTGGATAGTCCGCTCAGATTGTCCATCCGTTTGAGGATGATATGTTGTACAAAATTTCAGCTCAATATTGGGAGCATGTTGAAGAGTCTTCTAGAATGTAGAGGTGAATCCTGGATCATGATTGGATATAATAGATAGTGGTAATCCATGTATCCTTACCACTTCTCGGATATATAAATGTTCCAATTGATCCAATGAGAAATCCTCTTGAAATGCAATGAAGTGTGCAGTCTTTTTTAAGAAGATCCACAATTACCCAGATAGCATTGTTTCCTTTTTATGTATTTGGAGGTCTAGTGACAAAGTCCATGATAATGTTCTCCCATTTCTATACTTGTATGGATAATGGTTGCATCATCCCCTTAGACTTATGAATCTCAGCCTTCACATGCTGACATACCAACCACATTGATGTATACTCAACGATCTCCTTCTTCATGGTATCCCACCTATAAAGCTCTTGGATATCTTGATACATATTTGCTTTTCTTAGGTGAATGGAGAAATTAAAACTATATGTATCATACAAAAGTTATTTCTTTAAATCCATATTTGATGGAACACATAGTCTTGACCCAAATCTCACAATTCCTTCTTCATTAACATTGATCTCTGAGGATTTCCCTTTTATGATAGTTTCCACTTTCTTCTGAATTTCTACATCATCCATTTGAGCATACTTTAACCTTTACAAATGATACGGTTGAGTAATAATTTGTGAAAGGATTGATGATTTTCCATTCTTTAGGATTCCCATGTCCATCTTCATCAAATCTAAGAAGATTGGATCCTTTTAAATTCTTATCAATGATATAATTGTTGGGTCCTTTCTACATTGAGTATCCGCCACCTTGTTTGCTTTCCCAAGGTGGTAATGGATTGAGTAGTCATAGTCTTTGATCAGATCTGGCCATCTTTGTTGGGGCATATTCAACTCTTTGTGTGTGATTATATAATTGAGGATTTTTTGATCTGTGTATATTTCATACTTTTCCCCAAAGAGGTAATGTTGCCAAATTTTTAAAGAGAAGATTACTGCATCCAACTCCGTATCACGTGTTGGAAAGTTTTTCTTATGAACTATAAATTGCCTTGAATCATAGTCAATGACTTTTTCATTTTTCATCATCACACATCCCAAGCCCTTCTTCGAAGAATCAATAAATACCACAGAAAGTTCTCCACTTATGGGTAGTGTGAGAACGAGCATAGTGATAATCCTCCTTGTCAACTCCTTGAAGCTCTCTTCGCATTCATCACTCTATGAAAACTTTACTTCCATTCAAGTTTTGTTGTTAAGAGGGTTGGAAAATCATGAGAAATTTCTCACAAATCGGTGATAATATCTATCTAAAACTAGGAAGATATGGATATCCATCATTGATGTTGGGATCGATCATCCCTCAATTGTAGCTATCTCAGAGGGATCCATAGATATCCCATTTCTTGTGATGACATGACCCATGAATGAGCCATACTTCCACAAAAACTCATAATTATTGTACTTTTCATAGAGCTTATCCTTTTGAATGGTATCAAGTATAGTGCCATCATTATCCTCATGATCCTCCTAGGTTTTAGATTATATCAGAATATCGTCTATAAATACTACCAAAAATCTATCTAGGTAGCCTCTAAAGACTCTATTCATCATGTTGATGAAGATTTATGGAGCATTACTGAGTCTGAAAAGAATTACTATGAATTCATAGTGTCTGTATCTTGTTTAAAAATTAGTCTTGGGGATATCCCCTTTCACCACACTTACTTTATAATATCTCAACTACAGATCCACCTTAGGGAATTATTTTGATCCACGTAGCTGATCAAAAAATTCATCAATTAGTGGAAGAGGATACATGTTCTTTATTGATACTTTTTAGAGATCATGATAATCAATGAAAAGGTTCATTAACTCATCCTTCTTCTTGAATAAGAGGAGTGGTGCACCCCATGGTTAAGCACTTGTTCATATAAACCCTTTATCCAAATTCTCCTATAGTTATTTCTTCACCCACATAATCTCCACAAAATCCATTATATATGGAGTCTTGAATATTGTAAATTCCCCAGGTCTGAGATCAATTAATAATTCAACATCTCTTCTTTGAGGAAGACCGGGAAACTCCTCAAGAAACACTTCAATGAATTTCCTCACTATAGGCATGTCTTCAAGGATGTTTTCTTCCTTAGACTCAATCATTTGAGCAAGATACGCATGCTCATAAGTTAGTAATATAAATTCTTGAGATGATGTTGTAGAAGAAGACTCGTCCTCCTCCTTGCACTTGTACAGAATCGGGGGTCAATTCTCTATATGGAGAGTGATTTCCCTCTCAAGTAAATTTTTGTTGGATCTATATAAGGAAATAAAATCCATGCCATGAAGTGCATCAAATTCCACTATAGATAGTATGAAGACGTTCTACGGTAATTTCAATCCACAAATTATGACAGGGGAGGAGTTATATTCATAGGATGCAATGATTTCCCAATTTTTTGTTCCCACTGACATCTTTACTTCCATGATTTGTGTTGGTGTTGGTATTGTTCTAATAAAATTTTAGGTTATAAAAGAATTCTTAGAAATATAATCAAAAAGTTAATTCACTATTAATGAATGAATAACAAGCATACCTGTCACCACATCATTGTTGGGGTTCACTTTGGCGGTAGTGATGGAAAAAGATCACCCTTGCTACCATGGAGGTTGTTGGATGCCTACAAAAACCCTTAGCTTAGGGAACTGGTTTGAAAATTGCCTTGTTTTCTTGTAGTTTAAGCAATGAACATAATTTTTCGGGTCGAACGGGAAATTCCTCTCCTCTGCCGTAGCCGTGGCTTTTTCTTGTCGGCATTTAATGGTCAGCGTCGCTTCTCTTCCATGCCAAAAGCATTTTCTCATCCCGTTCATGCAATTTCTATGGTTATTCTTTCCACGCCTTTGGAAAGTGGGTGTAGGATTTTCATAGCACTATTGTATTTATTCATCGAACATACAGAATTGATGTCCACATTATTCTTTTTATCCCCATAATACCCCTGAGATTCACTGATCTCCATTTATACATTGAGGGCACATATGACAATTTCCTCGTAGCTCTCAAAGTCATGGATCTCTATGAACTTATATAGGATAGGTTTTATCCCACAAAAGAAGTGTTAAAACTTGTATTCAGGTGTAATGACAACACTAAAGGTTTCGGGTGTAGCGAAAGCTCGTGGGTGGATGTGACCACATGGCTTTTTTTCATTAGTAATGATCAATCCGCGATCAATACGACGATAAACGTCAGTCTCCACGGATCGATTCACAGAAATAGACAACGAAGAAGAAAATTCAAGAAACCATAAAGGAAAGATCATCACAGGTTTATTATAATTAATTTAATTAATTTAAAAGAAGTGCCTTTTATGGCGATCTTTCATCATTGATATTTCTGATCACGTTCTGATGTGATTCGTTGTTGCGTCACAGAAGCCAAATGTAGACTTCGTCTAGCGGTGATCCACACATGCACCATGTATCTCTAGACGTCACCGAAGGAATCTCTGGGAGCTAGCATGGAGAATCCTTTACTTGCATTGTCCGACTTAGATTTCCTTGATCTGATGGAGATGGATCTCTATCGGTCCTGAGAGAATTCTTGGAGGACAGAGTTCTTTCGGTCTTGAGAGAATTCTTTTGAATTTTTGTGCACAACGATTCATAGGAAAAGAGTTGGGGTTTTGAGGATATTTATAATCAGGTTTGAGGTTGAAGAGTTATGACAATAAATAAACACATTTCTCATTTTATTTATTTCATTAACTCTTTTGAAAACCCCATTTCTAATCATTAATTCCTTGACATGCGCCCATGCGAATTATAATAAATATAATTTAATTATATTATATTTCCTCAAAATCCTGACTAGAAAAACTACACGATTTGTAATCATAAATACACAGCGTGTACTTGTTTTTCATTAAAAACTACACGGCGTGTAATCATTAATACACGACATATACTTGTTTTCAAAATAAAAACAACACAACGTGTAATCATTGATACACAACATGACCTTGTTTTCATTTTATTCTTCCTACAACATTAAAACGATTTAGGATTACATGAACAATTATTAAACTACGTATGGGAATAATATTTATTCTACATAAGATACTTGGATACACTTAGTGTGTGACCCTCTAAGCCTCTTTCTCGTTGGCATTAGGTTGTCTTGCCTAAAGTCCAATATTACTATCTAGCAACGGGTCAAGGCACCCAAGAGAAAAAATTTGATGCCCTATTGACGTGTCACCTCATACGAACTCTTACTATGTAATTTAATCCCTTTGTCTCAATATATCATCACGCAGGTTTCATGTAAGTGTCATAAACCTATATGCTTGATCTGTCATTCTTTGACTTCTAGAAATAAACTCATCGTGACACCATGACCATGGAATTTGTGTGACAGTTATATTTCAATCAAAGGGCCCAAGATATCTTCTTCCATAAATATGGAAGGTACAAATCCTTCTTCGACTTATTCATTAACAACATGTCATTTGTGATGCACCCAACGTACCCTACTTCCCACCAACTCTCTTATTGATGGTTTTCGTCAGCAAATATAAGTGTGTGAGTCATGACATGAGTTAATGATAATATTCTAGTCTAAGGACCATTACACACACTCATAGATAGAAATTTCTGGTGACACCAAGACATGCAGAATTGATACTAGCGGGTCTGTTCTCATAATCTCCCATCTTGAAGATTACCAAGTGTGAACTCCATAAGAGAGAGTATCGTCATCTAACAAGTACTCACACATGATGGTCTGTATACTATGTGTCCAATTATAGTATTTCATCCAACCATAGAACATTATTTAAGAATATTGTTATAGAATTTCAAGGTTCTCATCATAGTGGTGATATACCATGACCTTATCAATGCATCAAATATTCCAAGACATTATTATATTATAGTCATGCAGAAAAATGTAAAATATATAATAAGTGTACATTTATGTAATCAAAATGAAAAATAGTTGGTTCTTAGGACACCACCCCTTACAAACTCCCACATGGACTAGATCCAACTGCCTATGAATTTTAGTCTGCTAGACCTCACATGATGATCATGTTTCTGCTGAGTCAAGGATTTAGTCATGGGGTCCTCCACTTTGTCTTCCATGGAAATAATGCTCAATGCAACTTCACCTCTCTGAGAAAAATCCCTAAATATATGATACTTCTGAAGTATGTGGTTTTTACACTATTGTGACCTTTGCTCTTTTTCAAGTTTCACCACTACAGTATTATCACAACAGAGTGTGATAGGATCTTTACTGCTCGGTACTACATCCAACTCTTGGATTAAGCTTCGCATACATACAGCTTCTTTAGCTACCTCAGAAGCTATGACATACTCAGTCTCTACAGTAGAATCTGTGAACACACCTTGATTTGTGCTCTTCCAGATCACTACACCTCCATTCAAACTGAAGATGTATCCAGTCTGTGACTTCATGTTATCTTGATTAGTCTGGAAACTAGAATATACAGGTCCTCTGATGACTAGTTCATCATCTCCTCTATAAACAAAGAACATATCCTTAGTACGCCTTAGATACTTAAGGATAGTCTTGACTTTCATCCAATGATGGACTCCTAGATCAGCTTGATATCTGCCTAATGAAATTAATTCGTAAGAAACATCTATCCTGGTACATAGCATAGCATACATGATTGACCTAATCACAGATGTGTAACGAATCATTGACGTTTTCTTTCTTTCCTCATGTGTGTGAGGACAAATTTTCTTGAAAATATGAATGCCATGTGACACAAGAAACAATCCCCTATTGGATTGATCCATACTAAATCTCTTCAGTATCTTGTCAATGTATGTACTATGACTAAGGCCCAGCATTGTCTTGTGTCTATCACGATGGATCTTGATCCCAAAAATATATTTTGCCTCACCCAAGTCATTCATAGAGAAGAATTTATCCAACCATGCCTTATCTGAATGTAAGACATGTACTTCATTTAAAATTAGTAATATTTCATCAACATATACTATTAGGAAAAAAACTCCACTTTCACAGAACCATTTGTAGACACAAGGCTCACATTCATTCTTAACAAAGCCAAATTCTATTATTTCTTCATCAAAATGAATGTTCCATGACCTTGATGCTTTCGTTAATCAATAAATTGATTTCTTCAAATTTCATACCTTTTTGGAATCCTTTGGGTTCACAAACCCATCAGGTTGTGTCATGTAGACATCTTCCTGGAGGTTCCCGTTAAGGAATGTTGTTTTGAAATCCATTTTCTAAATTTCATTGTCATGTTAAGCAGAAATGGCCAATAGGATTCTGATGGATTTCAGCATCGCAACTGTTGAAAAGGTTTCATCATAGTCAATTCCTTGACGATGTGTAAAACCTTTTGCAACTAGCCGTACCTTATAGGTGCTGACCTACCCCTCCATGTCTAGTTTCTTCTTGAATACCCATTTATTTCCAATAGGATTTACATCAACTGGAGGATCTACCAAAATCCATACTTGGTTTTGGTACATGGAATCCATTTCAAAATTCATGGCTTCTTGCCCCTTGGAAGCATTTATGCCATCAACTACTTCCTTGTAGGTAAGACGATCATCATTGTAAAACAATAATGAGTCACCATCCTTGGTGATAAGAAAACCATATTTTTCTTGTTCTCTCACCTATCTCACACTCATACGCATTTCTTCTGTCTCTGGAATAGATTGTTCTTTCATGGGGCTTTGTGGAATCTATTCTTGTACCAACTCTTGTGTATCTTAAGCCTCGACTTCATCGAATTCTATCTCACTCCCACTATCTCTTTTGGATATGTGCTCCCTATCAAGGAATATGGCATGTATTTCCATTATTACCTTTTTATCTGAGGGGTTTCATAGGTAATATCCCCTTGTTTCCTTGGAATATCCTATATATATACACTTTGTACCTCGGGGTGCAAGCTTGTTACCTGAAGAGGCCTTAACAAATGCTTCGCTACACCACACATGTAAATTTGATAACATGGCATTGCTTCCACTTCATAATTCATATGGAATACCATTTATCGATTTAGTTGGTACTCGGTTTAGTATGTCTGTTTCTATTTGTAATACATATCCCTAAAAAGAATAATGGAAGACTCACATTACTCATCATTTATGTCACCATGACCAACAGGGTCTAGTTCCTCCTTTCACTTACGTCATTAAACAGATGTGTGTAAGTAGAAGTGAGTTGAGATAGAATCCCAAACTCCCGTAAAAAATCAATGAAGTCCTGATTAAGATATTCTCTTCCTCTATCTGGGAAAAGATTCTTAATCTTCTTACCAACCTGGTTTTCAACTTCATTTTTGTATTGTTTGAACCAATCAAAAGAATCTGACTTATACCTTGTTATGTAAATATATCCATATCTACTAAAATCAGCAGTAAAAGTTATGAAATACAAGAACCCACCCCTTTGTTCATTTGGAAGTGGTCCACATACATTTGTGTGAACTATTTCTAGAAGCTCTCTATCCCTTTCGCCTTTCCCACTAAATGGGTCTTTGGTCATTTTGCCTTGTAGACACACATGAGATACACTAAGTGGTTTTAGTTCAAAATCGTCTAAATACACATCTTGATGTAATTTTTTCAATTGTTTCTCATTGACATTACATAGCCGGTGATGCCAAAGTTGGGTGTGGTAAGAGTCATGTGAATTATCATTTTCATCGATTCCCATTACTTGGTTTATGTAGTCTAACACATAAAGGTCATTATATAAATGTGCTCTACCAAAATAAATGATATCCTTATAAAAGTAGAAAAATACATTTCCAAACATGAAGATGAATCCATCAATATGTAATCTGGATAATGAAATATTGTTTTTAGTATCAGAAGACACATAATAACAACCCTTTAACACCAAGATCATTCCTGTTGGCAATGTGAGGTGGTAGTCCCTGACAGCTAAAGCAGCAAGTCTGGCTCCATTGGCTGCTCGTAGATCTACCTCCCCTCGATCAATATTCCTGAATCAACATGGTTCCTATATTTGGATACATATATGAGCACTAAAATCTATAACAAATGATCAATTTTTAGAAAATGATATATTTCATTTGATGAAAAATGCATCCGAAGATTCTCCTTACTTCCTTGGAGGGGTGTAGTTTTTCTTCCATTAGCCCTTCTTACCACATGTCAAACAAACAACATCATATTCTCTTGCCTCCCCTTTGATCATCATTTTCGTGGAAGGCCTTAAAATAATATTTGGGCTTAAATATCTTCGCCTTCCCTTTCCTTTTATTCAATATAAGGATAGAAGGATTTTCACACTTCATATCATTGTCCATTTGGAGAATAAGGATGAGAATATCATATAGATACTTCTCAATGTTCTTCATGTTGAAATTTACATAAAAGTAAGAGAAACTCTTGGGGAGTGATGCGATAATGAGATCAGTACCCAATTCCTCAGGGAGTTTAAACTCCAGAACCTCTAAGCACTCAATATAGCCAATGCGATTGACTACATGAGGCAGGGTTGGGGCTCCCTCTCCACGATTTCTCTAAAATAGAGAATTGGAGATCTCAAACCATTCATATCTTACTCTCTCCTAGTATAGACCACGTAGGTTCTTGAGCATAATATAGGAATCCATGTCTTCATGAAACTTCATGATCTCACTAGACAATGATGATAGCATCAAAAATTTAAAGTCGAGTGAATTGTTCAAATGTTGATCATAGATCAGGAAATCTTGATCACTCGCCCCTTGGGCAGGAGGAGCAGGAAGTGAGGACACTAGCATGTAACACTTTCGTTCATGGATTAGGATAACCCGAAGGCACCTAAACTATTCCTAAAAGTTACCGCCGGTGAGTATATTGTCTTTGTCCATAATTGAAAGTAGAGTAAATGTGGTTGACGAGCTTGTTATAAAGATTCTAAAAATTAAAAGAGAAAATTTATCAGTATCTTTTGATTACTTTTTAAGAAAAATAATGAATTAATTTATTAATTCTCCCACTATTTTATCAAGTCCCAATGGCCCTCACCATTCAACCCAGAATGTCTAGTTTCTTTGACATTCTTGAGGCAAGGATCCATATTCCCCTTCCCATAACCCCAACAAGGGTTGGTCAAGCTATTTGAAGGTATATAGATAGGCAGGTATTTTCCAATTGTGATCTTACAGTTCCTTGATATATTGAGTGGACTCCCCAATCATGAAATCCTGACTTTGATTTCCTCAAAACATTCCTCCATTTTACAAAAATTCTAGCAAGGGATACTCCTCTTGATGTAAAATTTTTAAGACAACCCAAAACATTCCTAAGAGATTACTTTATAAAAGTATGTTTCACAACAAGGGTTGGTCAAAAACATAGTTTTATTGAGTCTTTCCCTTAATCAAGTAACAGAAGGATTGGTCTGAATCAATATGGTATTTGGGGGATTTTATTCTTTATGTGTAGTTTTTCATTATCACATGCTTGTTAATTTTAAGTGATTCTTTCTTAAGTGATTAACCATGTTCGGATAATTTTTACGAATAATTTGATTTTTATTTTATTCAATATTTGAATGTTTTTTTATTTCATTAATTATGTGAATGTGACAACACATACATAATAAATAAACCATTCAATAAGATAGAAATAAAATAATATGGCATGATCATGATCTTCTATTGGTTATATTATCTAGAAGTTTTGTTATGCTAACCCTAACCTAGGGAAAAAACCATGAACCCAATGGTTCGTGTTTTGAAGCTCCCATCTGTCCACCTTTGCATCTTCTTTGGTTGGTTTCACCTCATCTTCTGATTATTGAACCGTCTCCACTGGCTTGGTATATCCTTTATTACATGGTGTTTACATTAATGAAACCTTGGGCACACAGGCTCTACATTTTATTGGAAGATGGATCGTAGGCCAATGAATTTAAATTAAACAAATTTAAATGAATCCATACACACATACAAAGGGTCTTTGGTCTAGGTCATGATCATCCATAGCTTGAAATGAAATTTTGGCATATTTATAATTCATATTCTTTTAATCATTCTATTTATTCAATATAAGACGTGCTTGAATTCAATTAATTATGATCTAATAATTAATCAATTCATTATCATAAATTTCATTCCGAATTTCCTTAATATTCATCTCATCCATATTCCTTGTATAGGTCTTTCTACTTTTTTAGGAATCCTGGTGAAATTAAATTTCTTAAAAGTACCCGACGTGTAATATAGCCTACACACCATGTATATTTTACCCTTTATCCAATGTACATGCCAGGGCTTTGGCCTGTTTTCTGTACGTTGGAAATTTTGGAGTAAATAGCGTGTAGATTAATATAACACGGCCTGTACTTCCTTGTTACGTGGTTAACAGCCTGGTAATCCCATGTACGCGAAACACGGCTTCTCCTTGTACACGGTTTCACTTGGGCTTGATCAGACTACTCGATGTGTTGATTCAACAAACATGCCATGTATTCTGGTTCCCATGTGCCATTCATTTCTGGTCAACACGGTGTAATAAATACTTAGGTATACTCAATTTACACGGCGTGGTTTGGAGGACCAGTACCGGTTCATTGAATCTAATTACACGGCGTGTCGTTTTCACTACATTCTGTCTACTCTTGTTTGGTATAGACAGAAAGAGAAGCTCCTCCGGATGAGTTCCTTGTATTTAATTTAATAAAAATTAAAACTAAAAGTTCTTTTCTATGATGTGAATCGAGAAACGAAGGAGGAAGAACATATCTCATTCATTCAGTTTTATAGAATGATATACCTTGAATTGAATCAAATATAAATGCGTAAATTATCAACAAAAATTAAATAACTATAATCAACATTGTGGCCTGATTTGATACCATTTTAAGGTTCTAGGAACCGTGGAAGCTCGTGGGTGGATGTGCCCACTTGGATTTTTTTCTTTTGCAATGATCAATTTGGGATCAATACAACGATAAACGCCAGTCTCCATAAATCGAATCACAGAAATATAAAAAGAAGAAGAAAAGTCCTAGAACCATAA
Organism: Viscum album; assembly: GCA_963277665.1. Taxonomy (NCBI): domain Eukaryota; kingdom Viridiplantae; phylum Streptophyta; class Magnoliopsida; order Santalales; family Viscaceae; genus Viscum; species Viscum album. The sequence goes on along the minus strand of OY728121.1, from coordinate 1,143,156,147 downwards.
AGGAAGGATCATCACAGGTTGATAATATTTAATTTAATTAACTAACAAGAATTACCTTTTATAGTGTTCTTTCATTGTTCATATTTCTGATCATGTTCCGATGTGATTCGTCGTTGCGTCACAGAATCCAAGTATAGACTTCCTCTAGAGGTGATCCACACGTGAACCACATATCTCTGGACATCACTAAAGGAATCTCCTGGATCTAGCGTGGAGAAGCCTTTGCTTGCATTGTCCACCATAGATCACCTTGATCTGATGGAGGTGGATCTCTCTTGGTCTTGAGATAATTCTTGGAGGATGGAGTTCTTTCGATCATGATAGAATTATCCAGAATTATTGTGCACAACGATTCGTAGGAAAAGTGTTGGGGTTTTAAGGATATTTATAATCAGGTTTGAGGTTATAGAGTTATGACAATAAATAAACATGTTACGCGTTTTATTTATTTCATTAAATCTTTTGAAAACCCCATGTCGAATCATTAATTCCTTGACATGCGCCCACACTGATTATAATAAATATCATTTAATAAAACGATATTTCCTCAAAATCCCAACTTGAAAAACTACAAGGCGTGTAGTCATAAATACATGGCGTGTACTTGTTTTTCATTTAAACTTACATGGTGTTTAATCATTAATATATAGTGTATACCTATTTTAAAAATAAAAACTACACGGCATGTAATCATTAATACACGGCGTGACCTTGTTTTCACTTTATTCTTCCTCAAACATTAAAATGATTTAGGATTACTTGAATAATTATTAAACCAAATATGGGAATAATCATTATTCTACTTGAGATACTTGGATACACTTAGTGTGTGACCCTGTAGTCCTCTTCCTCGTTGGCATTAGGCGGGCTTGCCTAAAGTCCAAGATTACTATCTAGAAACGGGTCAAGGCACCCAAGAGAAAGAAGTTGACACCACATTGATGTGTCACCTCATACGAATGCTTACTATGTAATTTAACCCCTTTGTCTCAATATCTCATCAAGCAGGTTTCATGGTAGTGTCATAAACCTATATGTTTGATATGTCATTCTTTGACTTCTAGATATAAACTTTTCACGACACCATGGACATGGAATTTGTGCGACATATCTATTTCAATAAAAGGGCCCGAGATATCTATATCCATAATTATGGAAGGGATAAATCCTTCATCAACATATCAATTTACAAAATGTCATTTGTGACACACCCAACGTACCCTACTTCCCACCAACTCTCTTCGTGACGGTTTTTTTCAGAAAATCTATGTGCGTAGTCATGACATGAGATAATGATAATATTCCAATCTAAGGACCATTAAAAATGCTCATAGATAGAAATGTATGATGACACAAAGCCATTTAGAATTTCTAGTGGTGGGTCTGTTCTCATAATCTCCCATGTTGAAGATTACCAAGTGAGAACTCCATGAGAGAGTGTCTCGTATTCTTACGAGTACTCTCTTATGACGGTGTGTATACTATGTTTCCTATCATAGTATGTCATCAAACAGTAGAAATTTATCTAAAAATATTGTTATAGAATTTCAAGGTTCTCATCATATCGGGGATCTGCCATGACCTTATCAATGTAATAAATATTCAAGGAAATTATTATATTATAGTCATGCAGAACAATGAACAGTATATAATAAGTGTACATTTATGTAATCCAAGTACAAAATAGTTGGTTCTCAGAACACCAACCCTTACAAAATCTAGAGTCATATCTTGCAAGCCTGGTGATTTTTTCCTCGTACACTATGATGGATTCATCGTATTTTTTCTTGAAGGCAATGAAGTCCCTTTCCATCTTATGTTTGAGGTTGTGAGGAAAATATTTATCGAAAAACATTTTCTATAAATCCTTCCATTACAACACTTCGGTATCCTCCTTCATTATCATATTTTTTTTATCAATTTCCAGCATTTATCAATTTCACCCTCCATTCGATAATCAACAATAATAACCTTCTCTAGTTTGGACCATTGAAGGATGGAGAAGATATTTTCAATGGATTTGATCCATTGTTCGGTAATTGAGGGATTGGATGATCCATTAAAAGTATGAGGCCTTTTTATCATGAATCTCTTGATTGTGACTTTTTATTTCTTAGTGGGGGTTGAACGTTACTCTTGACTCATGTTTCTATTCAAAACTATAGATAACTAAAAGAGTATCGTGACAAAGTTCGTGATTCTCACTCACATCGGATTGGGAATCTCATTAGAATAGTCATAACATTGATCTTTGCATCGGTTGTTAGCCTGAGTCATCTTATTACCGGACATTGGATAGAATAAAAGGATCATTAGGGGTAACACATAATGGTGAATTTGATAAAAATGGATGACTTATAATTTACTTTTCTTCCTTAACTTATGAATTTATAGGCTTAAATCTAGGTTATCCATGATCTACTTCCCCAAATATTTTCGTAGGGGAATTTTTTTATTCCCTCAATAAATGTCTGTACTAAGATTATGAATTTACCAAATCATATCTCTCAGGAGTTTCGTAACCAAGAGTGGAGAAATTCCCATTGTCGTACACCAGTTCCCATTCGAGTCTATCTCAAAACGGTGTTTTCTAGTTTTCCCCCTAGATACATTTGTGCCAGAGCTGCCTGTACTTTCTCGTGTATTGATAGGGATGTATTTTTTTGATAAACCACTTAATCAATACTCACCAAAATTTAGGTATGTTTTTATTTTACATAGTCTTATCCCTAAGGCTTTCACTATGGTTTTCTAATCCTAATCCCAAAAATAACTAAACCTATCCACCAATACTAACTATAACAACCCATATCTTTATTTCACACTTAAAAATAATTTATTATATAAAATATTCATTTGATAAAACATATAATATATATAATTATAATGTATTTAGTTATTATTATCATTACATAACAACATAAAATTTTAAATACTCATCTTTATTGAAATCTTATTTTATATGACCACACACATTCCTTCATACTTAGCATTGCATGGGATAACCTGAAGATATGCATAAAAAATGGTGTGCTATAAAGCCCGGTAAGGGAGTATATAAGTCATAACATGAATAATATAGTACATGTTAGGAAATAGGAATATCAATGGATCATAAGAGTAACATGAACATAAAGTCATGAGATAGCATGATTATCATAACATGGAAATGTGGAAACGAAATTTAACATGATATTAGCATAATACAAGGATCATTGCACATGGATCATGAGTAAACACTCTTTGAACATGAATTATAATGAGTAAACCCTCATTTGACATAATGTCTCATGATACTAGTCTTTACCCAATGCATTGGAGTGCTATCAGGGCACACCCTTCTTAATCAATTCATTTCATGCATAAGTGTGCCACATGGATCATATAACATGGATTCATTAATCATCTTTATTTATTCCATGATAAAGGAATGTTGAATTCATATATGAATATCTATAATAAATAAGTAAATGTTCATAAAGGTGAATACCCTTGATAGATAAATGGGCATGATTTTCACTACACAATGACTTTGGCATGGAAAATCATGGTGCAATTTCCGCAGTATAACGACATGACATAAGAATTCATAAAAATAGTTGATGAGAGAGAAAGGGGTGTCTCATCATATGTACATGAAATGGAAAGTAAGTTGGGTAATATATATATATAAATATATATTTCCCAACATATGTAATGGAATTTATATTCATAAAAGAAAATAATTTCTTGAATGTAAATGAGGAGAGAGATTTCCCTTACGAATTTAGGCAGGTTAATAGGTGTAGGTGGGAAGAATTAATGAGAGAGAAAGGTGCATATCATCATTAAAAAATAAAAAGGAAAGTATTGGAGAGGTTATAAATCATATCCAAACATTTTTAATTGAAAATACAGGGGTATAGAAACATAATGAAACTTGGACAAAAAATGAGAGAGGAAGAAATCCCTTACTTGGAAGTGTGATCCCAAAGGCATGGAAGGGGATTGAGAGAGGCTTATTGGGAGATTGGGGCAACTTGGGAGGATTTTAGAGAGATTATGGAAGGGTAGGGACGTGTTATAAGGGTTTTTAGTGAAGAGAAGTGGGATATTGGGTGGGTTTATATAGGAAAATAGATGGGATTCTCTATTATTTAGGTTTTCGACACTACACATTAAACGAATCAAAACCACAAACCAAACTCTGGTTTTTCCCATGGTTTTTAAAAAAGGGGAGTGGAAAAAATTATTTTATAATTCCAATGGCCAAAATTATTAAAATATTAGGCTTTCTTATGTAGAGGTGAGTCACACTCTCAAGGAAATCATTTTAAAAAGTTAAAATGTTTTATAAGTCCGGGAGGGTCCACTAAGGAACCATAAAATAAATCAAAAAAATATAAAATCTCATTTTTTTAAAGTCAAAACATATATTGGTCGAAAATAATTTTTATATTATTTTATTATATCAATATTCGGTAATTATGATGTCATAAAACACATTATATATTTAAACGATATTTAATTTTTACCCAAAAATTCAACTCTCTCGAAAAATTAATGAAAAATCACTGTTGGATAATTTAGACATTATGATCAAAAAAACAATATTCATTTTTTCTAAATAATTTTCTAAATATTTTAATTTTTACTTTTAAAATAAAAATCGATATTTATCAAAAATTCATTGGTGTTGACAAAAATGGCTTTCAGACCTAAATAAATATTACAATTGTATTCATAAAAATTATAAGATTGTTTATATTCAATAAAAATTAATGTGGTAATAATATTTTATTAAAATATTATTTAATTAATAATCCATTAATTCACCAAAATAGATTTCTTAATTGAATGTTAACTGAAAATACTATTTCTGCTTTAAAAAATATTTATAAACTAACAATAATAAAATGAATGTATATTATTTATTCTATACAAAAATAATGGACATAATCATAGTGATATGGTCTTGTTACATAACACCTTTTAACACCCACATAAGAACTAAGGGTAAGGTGTGCAATGGTGATAGACTATTAGGGAGGATCAGATAACATCTCTCGTGTGGTAATCAATATTAACTTCAACTTCTCCCGTAGGCGGTTCTGTTCAAGCATAACATTTTGAAGCATAGATTGGGCTTGGTCAAACGTGAATACCAGAGACCCCACATCTTTTCTGAACTCAGAAAAATGGCCTTTTTATGGAGAAATTCTACTAGATGAGGTCATTGGTTCCTTTGTCTAAGTAAATTGGATTTGTTAAAGCCCTATATTTATACTAATCACTTTGATCACTCTTCAATGGATATATTAGAAATGTTAACAATTATTAGCAGTATTTTGAAATCCAATAACTTAATACCAAGGAAGTTCATTTTTTATATATCCATTTTACATAATATGGCATTTAATTAGATCAAGAATAATTTTCATTAATAAAATATTGGGTCATTACACTGCAATTATCAATTTAATATAATTTAATCTTTCCATTTTTTGGGATACTAAACAGTGTATACTTACAAGCTACATTTTATGTATCTTTATTTCTATATACCTAAGTTACATGTTTGGGGATTTTTTATCTACATTAGTCAGACTACACAACATGGACAACCAGGTACATTCTGTGACTTCCACATGTTGTGTGTCCATGAAACATGCCGAAAGACTTGACATGTTCATCGAATGCGATATTACACAAGGTTTACAAGATAGCTACATGTTGTTTATATCACATGTCATGTTTCCACTTATCTCACTGAATAGATCGGTGTGTACTTCAGATTCGAGAATTAATGAGTTACATGTCGTGTATTCCAAATACACATTGTGTACTCTGTTAATGAAATATTCTATTAGTCACACATGGTGTTGACCATGTATAATGACCACATGAGTTGCACGAATTTCACCACTAACACGTATAAATGACACTACATGTATGTCAAATACATGTCATATAATCCTATATTTCATGTTTTAGGATGGCCCAATCTACATGTGGTGTGAAATAAATTCACCGTACATAATTAATTCTTGATGCTTCATGTATCTTGCAACATGGTCAGGGGAAGTACACTTGTGTACATGGAGTGTAGTCTGATTACATGATGTGTAGTCCCATACTATCTTACCATAATTCTCAACACTTCCCGATGGAATGTCTAATAATTCTTCTTCTATTCTTGGACATAATAAATTTTTTAAATCTTGAATGAAGAAATAAATATGTAAAAAACATATTAATAAAATCAGATTAAAGAATGAATAATATGAAATGAAAAATTCAACCATGATTGCGCATTTTGATCAAAAATAAAATTAATAAATATATATTTAAAACAGTATTGATCGGATACCACTTGATGGTTTTAAATTCTATGGAAGTGCCTTTAGTGGGTGTTAAATTAAAATTTAATTTAATATAGAGTTTCCTAAAACACTGAGATTAGATTTTTCAAGTTAAATTTATAACTATATTATATATATTAGTATAAAATTATTACCTCATCTTAGGATCCTTTCTTCGATGAAGTTGTTGATATTTTGAAAATCCTTTCAGATTACCTTCATTTTATTATATTGATTCAAGTGTATAATAACTCTGGTAGTGATCCACATGTGCTCCATTGAACTTCGAGAAATATAAATTGATTTACGAGTAATAGATCAGTGAATCAAAATAACTCTATTATTCATATTGATCACTCAATAATCCTTTAGGATTGAATGAGTTCTTATCATTCTTAAGAGGAAGAGGGGAGGAATTCATGAGAGAGAGAAGTCTGTTGTTCGCGGCAATTCTCTATTCACAATTTTTTATTGACCCTACATAATAGACAAAAACATCTATTTATAGAGATAGGATTTTGGTTAAAAAATTATTTAATTATGTACCAGAACATTAATAATATAATGATCTTTAATAAATCTCATTTAAAAATACAAATATTTTATTTTTATTTTATGGAATCCATGCTAATTTACACAATAATATTTATTATTTTACCGTCTTGTAAATTAGTATTTATCACTGAATGTAGTTTGTTTTATTCAAATTTCTAGATGTTTAGTAAATTCCTAAATAAATATTTAACAAAATGTTTTATACATCAATAAATATTTGTGATCGATAAAACACAAATGAAATTATTCCTCGGTCTTGAGATTAATATTCATTCCATTAATTATATTTAAATAGAAATTATTTTAGATCAAAAGAAACACTTAGTATGTAACCCCAGAGGATTATTTCTCATTGGAATTTGGAATGATCACCTAAAGTTCAATATTACTATCTATAAATGGGTTGAAGAACCTAATAGAATGAACTTACTATCAAAATGACAACAATAAAATACAAATTTCCATTATGTAATAAAATCTATTAATCTCAATATACAATCAAGAAGGTTTCACATTCCTCTCAACAACCTATATGATCAATATGCCTTTCTTTTAAACTATGAAATAAACACATAGATATTCCATGTCCATGGAATTTAATGTGATGGTTCTATTCCAATCAAAGGGTCAATATATCAACTTCCATAAAGATTAAAGTGGAAAATCATTACTTGACATATTCATTAATAACACATCACTCATGACACACCCAACATATCCAACTTCACCATGAACTATTATTATCATTGTTTATGAAATAAATCTCTATGTGTGACTCATAATAGTTATTATTAATAATTTTAAATTCAAATTACCGTCACACATACTCACATATAAGAAAATATGATGACAGAAAAACATGCAGAATTCATGGTTTGTTCTCATAATATCTCTTCTTGGAGATTACCATATGAATACTTCTTGAGAAGAAGCCTCGTCTATTTATGAGTATTCATACCTAACAGTCTAATTCCATATGTCCCATCATAGAATTTTATCAGACCATAGAACTATATTTAATAGTATCTTCATATAACTTCAAGGTTCTAATAATAGTGGTGAATTGTTATGACCATATCAATGTTACATATACCCTAGGACATTATTACATTGAATTCATGCAGAAAAAAGAAAATATGTAATAATATGTTATATTAATATTCAAATGATTTAATATGAATGTAATAAAAGTACAAAATATAGGTTCTAGGACATGAACTCCAACATAAATTTTTATCATCAATTATCACAACCTGAAAATAGCTCTTTGATGGTTTGTGAGTTTTTTTCTCATTTCATTTGGTAAAAAATCAATTTGTAATGGATAGTTTTATTTTCTAGATAAAACCATCTTGTTTTCTACACTGATTATGGATCAGTAGGCTTAGTGTTGAATTGATTATTGAACTTTGTTGAAGTATTAATTGATACCCGTTCCTAAGTATTTTTCATTTCTCATCAATAAGGGGGAGAGAAAGTGGAATGAAATATTGATTTGAAAGAAGAAGAGAATAAATGTAAGAACCTATATTGACATATCATTTAGAAGGTATTTTCAAAAAATAAAAAGGGGGATTTTTTTAATTCCACATTATGTTTATGGTATTTTTTTTCAATATATTTTAGTAACTTTTTAAGAATAAATAATTGGATGTTTATTTAATGATCCCATGATTAATGAAGAAGAAGAAATTCCCAAGTATTATGTTACATTATGTTGGTATTTTAATGATTATAAGACACATATTGTATGTTGAAGTCATTATGATGTTTTTTTCATTATTAAAATGATAAAAGGAAGAAGTTATTTCCTTTGAAGTTGTTAGAATATTCATTTATATTAAGGTAAAAAGTGTTATATGGTTTTGAGTTCCATCCATAAGTGTCACATGAAGTTCAAAGAATAATAAAAAGGAAAAATGGAATTGTTTTTTGAGTTTATAGATTTAATTTTGAAAAATTCAGTGGTACTTGAATGTAAATCTAGATTTCCATATGTTGTGTAAAGGTAACCGAAATATTTCACTGCATAAATAAAGGTGATGATAAAGAACATATTATTGCGTAAAGGTAAATAAGGTTTTGTAGAAATGTTATCTGGAAGGTGCACTGAGCATGTAAGGGAATTAAAAAGTTTACATATGGGTAAATCATGGAGATATTTAAGGGTAACCTAAAATTTACACTACTCATGTGAAGGTAACCTAGAAATCCATTGTTTATGTAAATGTCAGAACCAACTATGTAAAGGTAGCTATACTACAAAATAAAGTTCATCTAAGAGTATCCTTACCTGTATAAGGGTTGGACTAACAATGTAGAGGCCATCTTAGGATCTTCATAATGGTTATATAGAGATTTACATCAACCATGGGATTCATAGTAGTTCGACCGAATTCAAAGAGGGATGACTAGATGTATAGAAGAATGATCAACCACTTAGTTAAATAATCGACCACATGGAAGATAAAGAATGATTAAATTAAAAATATTCTTATTTTATAATTCGTAAATGAAAAAAAATTAAAATAATATTTATCATGTTACAAGTAGTTATAAAGGAAGAATATATTGTGAGTTTCTTTACACCGCAAATTAGGAATCCATGATCAAAGGTGTTGAATGCAGGAATATATTCATATTTATATATATACAATGAAAATTAATAATTTTGTATATAAGTAGATGATATCATGGAGTAGTTTAAAAAATTAATAGAGTGATTCTATGGGGAGGTTTTCGCCATAGAATATGGAAATACTATGATTGTAGGTTCTATGGTGCATGCAAAAACATATTTCTAGTTGTTTTTAAATTCATTCATATTAATTATAAATTTCATCATGGTGGAAATGTGTTTCATGGTTTAATGAGAAATAATGTCATGATTGAATAAGGAAGAAGTATTCATGATATTTTTATCAAGAATAAAGATTCAATGTTAGAATTTTCTACCTACATGCATAATTATGTATGCACTTAATTTCTGGTGTCTGATATGAAACATATATCATGGATGGAAGGACTGGTTTCAAATAATAGTTATAGTTGTTACCATAAATACATGGATTAATTCAATTATAAATGGTTTTTTCTTTAGTGGTTATAAAGAAGCTTTATTATATGGATATGGATGAACGAAATAGCTAATTATTTAAGAGGATTTGAATTACTTGAAATATTGGTAATTCAAAATATATGTGGTATGGTGAAGATAGATATAATAGAAATAAGTAGGAAGATATAATAGATGATACACCATATTAATATTAATATATATATATATATATATATACACTACAGGTTGAGGAAATAGATATGTGTGTGAGAACCTCAACACTATTACTAATAGAAAATCCTTGTGTTGGGAAGGATACCTATCCCTGTATATTCACTGATGAAAATCGTTGCGTGTTTAAGTTAGTTTAATAATAAGGATAACCAATGTAGTATATAGTGAATTTAAGTAGTAGAAATATATAGAATAAGGAATCTTTCTAGAAGAATGATAAGAGATGGTGCATTTTTTACATTGATGAAGAATAAGAAAATTGGTTGAGTTGGCCATGAAGGTCACAGAAGAAGGATTGACTATAAATTATAGTTTATATAGAAAAGAAAAGGAAGAAGAAGGAAAATAAATCAGCTAATTTTGTGATAAATACTATTTTCATGTTGTTTTTAAAGAATGAGATGATGAAAAATATTTAGGCAAAACATAGATAGATTTTCAGAGTTCAAATTGGTGATAGACTCTCCAGATGTCCCCTCTACAGTTATCATTGTAAAGGTACAGGAGACAGGTGTGTGTGAGAAGTACGAAATAACTATTGGTAGGTTTTAAAACATGAGTTCTAAGTATTTTCCCTCATCATTGTGATTCATAGGGTTTTATTAGTGGATCGTTTCATCATGGGTTTAACCAGAACATGATAAGGATTAGCTACTCACATAGAGTAGCGGACCTTGTAAATTGTCATGCCTCTTGTGTGATTATGTTTTCCTATGCTTCAATAATGAACAAAGGTTAAAACATAGAACAATAAAATCTCTCACCTAATGGAAACAGAGTTATAAAGTATGAATTAAAATTATTAATTGGTCTTTAAAGTCACCAACACTGATCCCCCCTCTCAGTGTGGTTAATATCCCAACTGGTCCCCTTAAAAGTCTAAATCATTCAATGAAAGTTTATTATTACTATAGTCTAATTATTTAAATATTCCAATATTTTATTTGATTAGTACCACGAAAAAAACAATAAATATATGTTGAAGATCTTCATATTTATCTTCTAATTCAACCAAAATTTCATACCAAGGTTGAGGGGGGGTTGAAGGGGAAAATAAGGAGGTTTTTCATGGTCTCTAATATTTTAAGCATCATTTTACAAGAACCATGGAATGTTTATATAAAAAAGTGTGTTTTACGTATTCAATGATAAATCCAAAAATTTTAGCGCTCTTCAATTTCCTAATGCAAGATCTGAAACTCTTTACCAAAATTTAATTTTCACACTTCTAATCTCCAACATGATGTATTGAAACAATCCCTGATGTTTTTGGTAACTTCTCATAAAACCATGATATAAAACCATGATATTTTATCTTCCGCATGAGGACCAGTTAAAATCTCCAACATTTAAACACAACCAACCATAGTGTGTTTTAAAATAATATTTTCGGTTTCAATTTCTTATAATTAAATTATATATACCAAAATTCTCTTCTAACTGTGCCCAGGAGCCGTGAAAGTTTTAACTAAATCATGACATGTTTCCTTAGCCATGTCATCTAGTAGGTACATCAATGTACATCTTATCTAATGCATAATCATTTTTTATAACTATACTCTTTGAAAACTAACTACAATGTCTTATCTACTCAACATGGTGTGCTTTTCACATCAAATTTAATTTCTCTATAAACTCAACTTTTCATATTTTCATTTAATCTCCAAAACCCCTAAAACTCAAAAGTAAATAATAAATAATGCTTGGACCTATTAATTTGAAACCTATTAAATGATTTTTATCCTAAAAAATAAAAAACATATAACACAAAATGAAGTATGTAATATTCAAAAATCTAAACCATCATATCTGGTGAGTCATGATGGATCCAACACAAAATTTACAAAACTCTCCCAAATTTTTTAGTAATAAAAATGAAAGACTATTAAAAAATAATTGTGGAATAATAGTATTGGGGTAGATATAATGATTATATCATAAAATTTTGAATAATATCATTGAATAAAAATCTATTAAGAATAATATTGAACATATATATGTTATTTTTATAAATTTAGATCTAAAGAGTTAAAATATATAAGTCAAGTATTAAAATGTGGAACTTATGTGCTAAAATATAAAATTGAAATATTAAAATACATTTTAATAATTTAATTGCATATTTTAATATATTAGTTCCATGATTTCAATAATGACTGTTGAATTCACTTGAAAATATACTTGAAGGAATTTGATAGAATGAGGGAGATGAAAAACTACATTGATGTATATATTTTATCTTATTTAATTATCACTTATTGTGATTATAATTTAGATTTTTTCTTAGTATGATTAAAGGTTCAACTAAAAAGGGAATGAATAAATATTTTGTAGTGTCTACTCAAAAAACAATGTAATGATTAGATAATATGTTTTTTATTTTAATTCGGTTAAATACTAGATTTAGTGTATGTGTGTAGAGTGATAATGAAAATTTGACTAAATTGTAATTCAAAAATTGTTATCAAAATTTGGTTATTATATTGTGTTGTGGATGACTATTGGGAACTAATCTATATGACACCTTAATTTGGTATTATTACAGGTCTAAGAGAATTTTTGGTGTAATTATTTCCTAGGCATGAGGTTTTATAAACAAATTGAATCATCTGTTGATATTGTGTAAATATTATCTAAATATATTATATATGTTATCGAGTTAATATTATTATAATATTAATAACACCTTTAATAAAAAAATAATTTCAAAACACCATACAAATGAAAAATAATGAAACAACAATAAAATAATAGTAGTGAAATTTTAAGAATAATCTCTTATAATATAATTGTTATTACCAAAAAATTAAAATTTTTTGGAATACATTCTAATTTCCCATGAAATTGTAATGTGTCATCTGAAATAAATGAAAATTCCTTATATAATTAATCAGTACCTATTATTTCATTCCAAAAATTGAGGATGAAGGATATTTTTTGAGAATGAAACATAAACCTGGTTACAATTGAGTTTTGAGATAAAAACTTTGGACTGTTTCTTACATTAGATGTTTATATGTCATAGAACAATGAGGGTATTGTTACTCGGTTTGGTGAAATTGATGCAACAATTATGGTTAGAATATAGGTTATCTTAATTTAACTATCTATTTCATTCCTCAAACTTGGTGGTGATGTTAATTCTTCTTCGTAGGTTGTAAACTAATTTGATCCATAAGTTATTCATGTGGATAGAACCATGGACTCTTTATAAAATTCACCTTTAACACTATTGAATGGACACAAATCCATCATATATATATATATAATGTTTCACTCTAGTCCTAGAGAATAATCATTGCTAAAGGAATGATTATTCCTTCACTCAAAGATTTATCATATCTATGTGTGAAGAGAAGTCATTTATACCCTTAATTAAAAAAATCTCAAGACCATGTTTCCAAAGGTTATTTTAGGCCATGACATTTGGGAGAAGCATAGGTCAATAAGATTAATGATTTTGGAAATATATAAGTTACTATCAATGAATGAAAATCATTTTAGTTTCATAAAAAGGATGTATTGTTGTAAGTTGGTATGAATTCATGAAGGATAATTATTGATAAATATACATAGCTACATGGTAAGTTTTGTGATGAATTTCTAGTTTCACTAGAAAGTGTTTTTAAAAAGATATAATTGGATAGAGATCACCAGAAATAAGTTTCGTGTTTATTGGTTTCAGATCAATTGGGTGGAAGAGTTTCACCGAATAAACTTAAACCAGATGAAGTCCATCAAATAGATTCCACTGGATGGAGTCCATTGGATGGAGTCCATTGGGCTAAAATAATGGATATCAACTATTGGAAGTTTTATCAGAAGGTTTAAAAGTGAATCAAAGGATTCCCTTCATCAATAGAAAGTTGATTGTGTTTATTGGAAGGTGGTGCAACCATTTAATTGGTTGGAAACATATATAAATTGATATGGTTGTCCATATGTGATGTCTGTAGTTTTATTTTTTGAGCTAAATTATGTTTCTAACTTTATTGTGTGACACCTTTTAAAGTGGAATGTAAGTGAGTGATGATTTTTATATTTTCATGTATCACAATAATGAAATTTTTTACAGTGTTCTCCCATGGATGTAGGGTGCTTGACTGTACTGCATCATCTTGTTTGATGGTTTATGTTATATTATTTTTATAATGTGTGTTCATCGAGTTTGAGTGGATATTTAGTGGGATATCATCCCAATTCCAATGCACATACTTGAGAGGGATTTATTATTATATGAACCCTCATCTGGTGGTGTTTGAATCCCTTCACTATACTAACTATGACTACTAGAAAGACATTCTTTGGGTGTATGAATTTCTCATTTTTTTCATATAGAGATCTAAGGAAGTACTCCTTGACCCTATTTTCGCTACAAGTGGTATCAAAGGTATTTTTTCTACATCACTCACACCATTTATGTTTCTAATATCTTTAGTCATTCAAGTTGTTTGTTTTCAATTAGTTTTTTTATTATTGATGGAATGACTTCAGAGGAAGGGAGGATTCATATCAGCAAGTTCTATGGAATATAATTTTACTTTTAGAGGATAAAACTTGAGAATCTTGTGATACAAAAAGATTTGGATGCTCATTTTTTTGGTGAATGTCCTAAGAATATTGAAAATAAAGAATGGGAGTGGATTGAAAAAATGATTTATCCTTGATATGGATGTCACTTGTTCAGAATGTTACATTCAATGTCCAAGAAAATAAAACTACTATATAAGTTATAAAATATTTTGTTATTATATAAGAGAATTAAATGTCTCTTAATAAATTTTTCATGGTGAAAATATTGTTCAGATTGAGGTTATCGATTGGATGACCATCATTAAATCACATGAATTATTTCAATATGACCTGAGAGTATCTTGAATCGGTGAAGGAAACTTTCATGGATGATGTTTGGGCTTTGAATCTCCTACCTTAACTTCCAGAAAGTTTTTATTCCATGATAATAATATTGAGATACTCCAATGTGAAGAAATATTTATAATTTTATGACATTAAAAAAATGATCTTGAATGAGGAAATAAGGTGTAAGAAATTCCAAGCTCCATATGGATGTTCCCTTATTACTATTGGATGGGGGAAGACATCTCAATGGAAGGACCATCAAAAGAATAATTATTCAGTTGGTAAGTACCAATTAATAATTCAAGGAAAATCGACAAGTACAGGTCCTTCATGTTGGATTTGAGGGAATAAGGTACATATTAAGAAGTATTATAGGAATAAAATGGAGGATTTATCTTTAAAACATATGAACTCTATCAATGTAATGGATGGAGGCACTAGTTTGTTATTGAGTTTGAAAATTTTGAAAATATTATGCGTTGTTAACCCAGGTGCCAATTTTTATTCAACTGGTGAGTGAGGGTGCATAGTATATTATATTCTAGAAATCTTGGAAAATATACATGTAGAATAGGTTAAAGATCTAGAAATTCTTTCAAAAGGAGATGGTTTAATGAAAAATAGAAGTTTCTTGATTCTAAAAGATGTTATATGTATTATAGGTGTAACACCCCAGGTAAATAAAGAATATGACATTTTCATATTTTTCCATATTTGTGAATAAAATATTAATATGACTTTAAAGGGGACTCTTTGCTTGATGGCGTACCCAACACGCAACAACGAGTTTCTTGGAAATCTTACGTTGCACTCTAATAGTAAAATAATATTATTTTAATTGGTAGTTAACATGTAGTCATTGTATTGGCGGGAATGGATAGAAATAACTAAAATATGATTATATATGTTTTCAAATGTTTTTACATTTATCCAATAAAAGATAAAGGCTTAAAATATGGAAAGAATTCTATTTTAGGTGTATATGCCCTAGTTTTCACTAAAGGTTCACTTATCACCTATTGATGACGAACCGTCATTAAATATAGTTTTGTTCTCTCTTATACATTCTATTGGACTAAATAAAACTCTTCTTATGAATTGGTACATCAAAATTTACTTTGTGTAAATTTTTGGTATCTTTCCGATAAAGTTCATTTTTTTAATGAATGGTGTAAAATGTTGTATTTTAATTCAAAACCTATTTTTAATATAATTTATTTATATGATTAGATTACCTTTTGAATTGGTTTTAAAGTGAAATTTGAATATATTTTTACCATTAAATCCAATTGTGGTCGTTGGAATTAATTTCACTTTGAAATCATACTTAAACTATTGTCAATCTTTTGATACTTATTGTTTCATAAAAACACACTATTTGCTCTAACAGCGGGAATTAATTATTAAATTATTTAATGTGACTTATATGTTTTTAATTTTTTAAAATAGACATAATTTTTGAATTCTGAATATCAAATAGATCTTAGGGTGAATTTTTGGGATTTTTCTGAAAAACATCAATTTTTGATGAATTGTGAAACCACTAAGTGGTACTTATAAAAACTGATATTTCGTTTAAATGAAATTTTACCACTTCTGTGTTTTTAATTTCAAAAATCTGACATACATGGTTGTCATTAAGAAGTAAAATGTGGTTCAATGAGATTAAAATAATTTTTTTGTGAATAGTATCTTTTAAGTTCTTAATCGCGATTAGAGGTAATTAGTGTAGTTTAAGGAAAAAATAATGTTTTAATAATATGAAATGAACTTGACACATGTTCTAACATCATTGGATATGTCATGGCCGACCAAGAAAACCCATGGTTTAACTTTGGGACCCCATGAAGCCACTTTGGTTGGAAAATGACATTAATATCTTTTTATTTAAAGTTAAAGTAAAAATGTGACAAACATGAAATGTTTTACCAGAACAATTTTTACATGAGGTTATAAAAATCCGATTTTTGACTATAAATATTCATTAGAAAGATAAAAAGATTTAATAAATCATAGTATTTGTTTAATAATTTTTAGACATTAAATAAATTAAATTATTTATGACATCATGATGATGCAGCAATGACCTTATTATTTAACGATTTAAATAAAATGGAAAGATAATGTAATATCTAAGACATACACATGTCCAAAACCTATTGGATGAGTGGATTTTGAACCCTTATCACCTTATACTCGAAATAAATCAATGTGGGACCTTTAAAATCTGAAGCTCTTTTGAAAATAAAGTAACATTTTGTAACTTTTCAAGAGTGCCCCTCCTCTCCTCTTATAAAAGGCCCCAACCTCTACATCCTTACCCACACTCCCAAAGCCTTTGGATCGGCCAAACTCTGCCAATTTTGTCTCTTAACGTCACTCTATTACTCCTTGAAGCCTCACTTTGGGCAGAAGTCTTCCCAAAGAAGCCTTTGAGCTCAAACCAAAGGGAGTTACCCGATTTTAAGGTAATGTCTTCACTTGTGTCCTTTTGTTTTATTTTGCTTATGCAACCCACTAAAATCTTTTTATTCATTTATTTTGTAACAAATACAGTATCTTAAATATACTAGGATGTTTTTATAAGAAGGATTCGAACTACACTTACACACACCTACATCTAATTCTTAAAGAACATACTGTTTCTGTGGATGGCGAATTTCTGCCTCACGAAACGATGATTGTTCAACATTCTTCTAACACCTTCAAAGGTGTCCATTAAGATGACACTATATTTATATATGATATATAATATGTTTTTGTTTTACTTAAGATTCTTTATTTTTCATTTATTTCAAACCCTTTTGGGATCCATTATGGGTAAACACGATATCTTCATTTAAGGAAGTGCGGACTACCGCCCCCTCAAAGTGATTTGATTCGTTATTACCATATGTGGTATGTATAAAGGGTATATTTAATGATATTATATATGATACCATAATGCAATTAAAATAATATTATGTATCATTATGTTTTAATTCCGTTAAATATGAAATAGAAATGGAAGTAGCGTTCATGCATACGTACGGCTTACCGTCTCCATGAACGGTACATTTCATTTCTTATCTCAAAATGTTATGTACTATTATAAGTACATATATATAATGGATATATATGTAATATATTACATCTAAATTATGGATATAATTCTGGAATTATAACATATATATATGTATCTCTCATTTTGTTTTAATTCCATTAATATGACAAAAAATGAAAGTAGCGTTCATGCGTACGTACGACCTACCATCTCCATGAACGGTGCTTTTAATTTTAATCTCCAAATTCTAAGGAATTGTATAAAATGAATATATACTGGATATATATGATATTTAGAACATCATTACTATTCTGTATATGATGTACCTATTACTACATGGAAAATTATATTCCAACAAGTTCAATTTTTGACTCATGTACCAAACATCGACAAAAACGACTGATATGAACTCATATTGTTAACCAATTATTATAACATTAAAATATGTGATATTAACTGAATACAAATATTTATAGGAGTTCTTTAATAAATTATAAATTTACCAATGTTTATTATTCAGGAATATAAAGAAACGAACAAGACAAGTTGGACTTGGGGTAAGGGATCCCACTCCTCTCTTTCTTTTTAAGTGCACTCTTTTATGTCATTCCTTATAAGCTCATATTTCTTGTGATTGGGATGTTCTTTTATATTACTCTTACTGTAATTTTTATGTTCATATGATGAGAGACCCTATTCTCTCTCATCAATCCTATTTGGAAGTTTTGAGTGGCGCGGTTAGGCTGCCGAATTTTCGTAAGAGATCTAACCTCTCTCTTTCTCTTAAACTACTCTCCTTTATGTCACTTCTTTTAAGCTCCTCTTTTTTATGATGGGGGATGTTCTTTTATATTACCCTTTATATACATTTTATTTTAATTTGATAAGATTACCTATTTGATCTCATCAATCCATTTTTGGATGTTTTAAGTGGCGTCGTTAGGCTGCCTAGTTTTGGTAAGGGATTTTTCATCTCACTTTTATTCCCGTGAGATTTATGCTACATTTGCCATAATTTCCTTTGTGTGGTGTATGTAATGCCCATTATTTTACTCATTGTGTAATATAATTTCTTTTATGAGTATTTACATCAATGTTGTATTGTCCTTCTTTCAGGAGGTGTATGTTTCGAAAGATACCCATGTCGGTATAGGAACATTTCACCCTCCTCTTTTTAAAATACTTATTTTGTTGTGTCTTTTAATTTACATATTGTTATGTTGGGATATGTTCTCATATATCCTTATTGATGTAAATTTTATGTCCAAATGATGAGATACCTTTTTTCTTATCTCTCATCAACACATTTTGATGTGACGCCGTTAGGCTGTCAAGGGAACTTCTTAACCCAATTTCGATTTCTTTGCGTTCAACATGTAGTTATTGAATATGTCATCCTTTGAATATGTGTGAATGACCTTCGATTATTTTACACTTAATATCCACTTATATTTGGTGTATTCGTTTGTCACACATAATTATGTAATTGATTTATCTTTAAACCAATGATACCGTCTTTGTATGGGACTTCGTCTCAATCTCCTTTCATTGAGGCATATTTTGTTTTATACACAACCTTCTCTTATACGGTGTATAAACCCCTTTGACTTTTACGTTTATCCAAAAAGGAATCTTTTTTATATGAAGAATTTTACTAAATGACAAAAGGGAATGTTTTTGTCGTATGTATGCAGCGACGATGACTTCTCCGCCGCCGTGACCATTATTTGAGTTTCGGCTTCCTCTACAAGACATACCTTTTTTTAAAAGAAAAATAAATACCATGATTTAATTTTCTTTTATTTTGGTATTGAAAATGGTTTTCATAATTTTTTATATCAATGTGTTGTATTGATATCTTTTGATTGAATGGTGGAAATGTTATGTTTCCTTTATGCATGTTTTATGTGATACGATTATGTTGAGGTTCTTGGGCATTATTATGAAGACGGGTGGTTCCGTGATAAACTAAGGGCGGGTGAGCTCGATATAGCTCTCTAATGCATTGGGTAACGCGACGGAGTGAAACGTTAAGGTTTCTCTGAAGATATTTAGGGAATATACTATGATGGGTATTCCAAAACGTAACCAAGAGGGTTACTCCCTTCATAAGATTGTTATGAATGCCTCAAGTTATCTTTTATGTCTTATGATTTCTATGATTTATTCATGATTTGATGAGTTATGTTAAAGTGCCTATGTTTTATGGGTAAAGTATGATTTCATTCTTATGTATATATGAACTCATGTTTCCTTTCCATATTTTTATATCCCTTACTGAGCTTTTTATGCTCATCCCATGTTTTTGAAATGTTTTTCACAGGTCAAGGGAATGGTACGTGATGTGATGATAGTGTCAAGGATGTGTCAAGAAAGAATCCAAGTTTTATTTTAAATATGTTTCCATTTATGGGAAGAATGAATCCTGTCTTTTATGTAACCACTTTGTTTAAATGTGGAATGTAATGCATGTTTTATGATCTAATTCTGTAAAACTCTAAACCTGAAAAGATCCTTAATGTGTAATCTTGTATTAACTCAAGATTAAGTAAGGTTTAAGGCTGGGGCCTTATAATTGGTATCAGAGGTCGGTTTAGACAACATTAGAGGTTAGGGTATTCTTTAATCATAAGTGACAATACCATAATGGTTAAAATTTTAGAAAGAGTCATAGTTTTAGATAAAAGGAATGAGTAAGTATATCTTAGTGTTTATCTTCTTCATTAGTACAGGATGGTTTTGTTGATATACTCACACTGAAATTTCTATTTTTAGTGAATGGATGGATCTAGCAGGAACCAAAGAGACAACAGGTTTGATGGAAACTATGGTGGTTCTCTGATTAAGAGACTGGATGAGATGGGGGGTTCAATGAGGAATCTCATGGTTGTTCTAAACCAACTATCAAGGATTTATGATCAACCACTTCATCCTTGGTGAGTTCTCTAATGAATCATGTACGTGATGGCCAACTCGATGTGGAAATTCAGGTAATAATTATTAAGGTAACCATTAGGGTTTATATGATCCTTACTTTTTAGGTAATTATGGGTTACTCTATGATATGATGGAAAATGAAAGGAATGAGATAAACATGAGGTTAAAATATGTTATGATCATTTTTGAAAATTTTATCTCGTTTTGGGGGATGTTTGAAGAATTATATATTTTTGGAAAAAAGGACAACACGCAGACCGTGTGACGACCCGTCGCGTCGGACAAAGCCGCGGGAATCGAACCCACAACCAAAGTGCGACTGGTATTTATCGCCTACCACTGGACTACATGAAGTCCCTGGTTATTTTGACTGATTCTTTCTAGTTATATGATTTTATGAATTAAGAGTAAGTTGATTTTGGGTTATTTATAAAAAGGATTAACCTATCATGGAGGATATGTGATTAGGTTAATTACTTTTCAATACGAGACTTTAGGAGCAACTGATGTTGTTTGGAGATAAATGTTACGATTTAACTTGGAAGACTATGTGACTAAATCTTTCAAATATTTGGGTTTCAACCTTATTTTGGTTTACTTTGAAGAATTTTATGGACAAATTGTTTATCGGATGGACCTTGTTGAACTTTGGGTTTTGTTGGACAAATTTTGGAGAGTAAGCATATATTTTCGTTTTATAAAGGGTTATCCTTTTTTGGATTATCTGATCTTGTACTAGCCTTTTTGGTTTTGGTTTTTGTTAAAGACTAAAGACATGGGAAGTATATAGTTCTCTTTTGTGGATTAGGTGATTCTCTAGAAGTTGATTATAGTACTCTTAATGTGAACAAGTCTTCCTAAATACTCGTCTTTTGGAGAAAATATGAGTTTGTGTAAGGAATGTAATAAAAGTTGAACATCAACATGATAAGTTATTATGTTTCCTTATCATTAAATTCCTCAATAAAAAGTAACATAAAACAAAAATGTTTTCTATTAACTTTTCCTACTGGGGAATCGAATACCGTTTAACCCATCACAAGTTTGTGATTTTCTCGTGGTTAACTTTCTCCTAAACATGTTTTCTATCACTCTCCATCAGAACATGACCCTTTGTTTTTTCCTCCATGTCCATATTTTCATACTTGGAATCCTAGTATGGGTTAACTCAGGTGACCTTTGTACTTATCTTTCTTTATTTTAAAGTGATTGTTTTACCGACTCTTGTTCCGATGTGGGACTTTCAAGGATGTTACCAAGCTCAATTTTAAAAATTGTGAGGATGCAATTCCCAAAAGGGAGGAAGGATGTAACACCCCAGGTAAATAAAGAATATGACATTTTCATATTTTTCCATATTTTTGAATAAAATATTAATATGACTTTAATGGGGACACTATGCTTGATGGCGTACCCAACACGCAACAATGAGTTTCTTGGGAATCTTACGTTGCACTTTAATAGTAAAATAATATTATTTTAATCGGTAGTTAACATGTAGTCTTTATATTGGCATGAATGGATAGAAATACCTAAAATATGATTATATATGTTTTTAAATGTTTTTACATTTATCCACTAAAAGATAAAGGCTTAAAATCTGGAAAGAATTCAATTTTAGGTGTATATGCACTAGTTTTCACTAAAGGTTCACTTATTGCCTTTTGATGGAGAACCGTCATTAAATATAGTTTTGTTCACTCTTATACATTATATTGGACCAAATAAAATGCTTATTAAGAATTGGGACTTCAAAATTTACTTTGTGAAAATTTTTTGTATCTTTCCGATAAAGTTCAATTTTTTAATGAATGGTGTAAAATGTTGTATTTTAATTCAAAACCTCTTTTTAATCTAATTTATTTATATGATTATATTATCTTTTTAATTGGTTTTAAAGTGAAATTTGAATATATTTTTACCATGAAATCCAATAGTGGTCATTGGAATTAATTTCACTTTGAAATCATACTTAAACTAGTGTCAATCTTTTGATACTTATTGTTTCAAAAAAACACGCTATTTGCTCCGACAGCGGGAATTAATTATTAAATTAATTAATGTGACTTATATGTTTTGAATTTTGTAAAATAGACTTCATTTTGGAATTTGGAATATCAAATATAGCTTAGGGTGAATTTTTGGGATTTTTCTGAAAAACTTCAATTTTTGATGAATAGTGAAACCACTAAGTGGTACTTATAAAAACTGATTTTTCATTTAAATTAAACTTTACCACTTTTGTGTTTTGAATTTCAAAAATCCGATACACATGGTTGTAATTAAGAAGTAAAATGTGGTTCAATGAGATTAAAATAATTTTTTGGTGAATAGTAACTTTTACGTTCTTAATCACGATTAGAGGTAATTAGTGTAGTTTAAGGAAAAAATAATGTTTTAATAGTATGAAATGAACATGACACATGTTATAAACTCCTTTTATGTGTCATGGCCGATCAATACAACCCCTGGGTCAACTTGGGTACCCCATGAAGCCACTTTGGTTGGAAAATGACATTAATATCTTTTTATTTAAAGTTAAAGTAAAAATGAGACAAACATGAAATGTTTTAATAAAACACTTTTTACATGAGGTTATGAAAATCATATTTTTGACTATAAATATTCATTGGAAAGCTAAAAATATTTCCTACATCATAGTATTTTTTTTATAATTTTTATACATTAAATAAATTAAATTATTTATGACATCATGATGATGCAGCGATGACCTCATTATTTAACGATTTAAATAAAATAGAAAGATAATGTAATATCTAAGACCTACACATGTCCAAAACCTATTGGATGAGTGTATTTATAACCCTTACCACCTTATCCTTGAAATAAATAAATGTGGGACCTTTAAAATCCGAAACTCTTTTGAAAATAAAGTAACATTTTGTAACTTTACAAGAGTGCCCCTCCTCTCCTCTTATAAAAGGCCCCCACCTCTACCTCCTTACCCATACACCCAAAGCCTTTGGCTCATCAAAACTCTGCCCATTTGGTATATCCACTTCCCTCTCTTACTCCTTGAAGCCTCGCTTTGGGCAGAAGTCTTCCCAAGGAAGTGTTTGAGCTCAAACCAAAGGGAGTTACCCGATTTTAAGGTAATGTCTTCACTTGTGTCCTTTTGTTTTATTTTGCTTCTCCAACCCCATAAACTCTTTTTATTCATTTATTTTGTAACAAATACAGTATATGAAATATACTAGGATGTTTTTATAAGAATTATTCGAGCTACACTTACACACACCTACATCTAATGGTTAAAGAACATACTATTTCTGTGGATGGCGAATTTCTGCCTCACGAAACGATGATTGTTCAACATTCTTCTAACACCTTCAAAGGTGGCCATTAAGATGACACTATATTTATATATGATATATAATATGATTATGTTTTACTTAAGCTTCTGTATTTTTCATTTATTTCATACCTTTATGGGATCCATTATGGGTAAACGTGATATCTTCATTTAAGGAAGTGCGGACTACCGCCCCCTCAATGTGATTTGTTTCGTTATTACCATATGTGGTACGTATAAAGGGTATATTTAATGATATTAAATATGATACCATAATGGAATTAAAATACTATTATGTATCATAATATTTTAATTCCATTAAATATGAAATAGAAATGGAAGTAGTGTTCATGCGTACGTACGACTTACCGTCTCCATGAACGGTACATTTCATTTCTTATCTCAAAATGTTATGTACTATTATAAGTACATATATATAATGGATATATATGTAATATATTACATATAAATTATGGATATCATTCTTTAATTATAACATATAAATATATGTATCTCTCATTTTGTTTTAATTCCATTAATATGACAAAAAATGAAAGTAGCGTTCATGCGTACGTACGGCCTACCGTCTCCATGAACGATGATTTTAATTTTTATCTCCAAATTCTAAGGAATAGTATAAAATGAATATATACTGGATATATATGATATTTAAAACATCAATACTATTCTGGATATGATTTACCTATAACTACATGGAAAATTATTTTCCAACAAGTTCAATTTTTGACTCATGTACCAAACATCGACAAAAACGTCTGATATGAACTCATATTATTAACCAATTATTATAACATTAAAATATGTGATATGAAATGAACAATAATCTTTATATGAGGTCTTTAATCAATTATAAATTGACCAAAGTTTATTATTCAGGAATATAAAGAAACGAAAAAGACAAGTTGGACTTGAGGTAAGGGATCACACTCATCTCTTTCTTTTTAAGTACACTCTTTTATGTCATTCCTTCTAAGCTAATATTTCTTGTGATTGGGATGTTATTTTATATTAATCTTACTGTAATTTTTATGTTCATATGATGACAGACCCTATTCTCTCTCATCAATCGATTTTGGATGTTTTGAGTGGCGCCGTTAGGCTGCCGAATTTTCGTAAGAGATCTAACCTCTCTCTTTCTCTTTAAGTACTCTCCTTTATGTCACTTCTTTTAAGCTCATATTTTTTATTATGGGGGATGTTCTTTTATATTCCTCTTGATGTAAATTTTATTTTAATGTGATGAGATACCCTATTTGATATCATAAATCCATTTTTGGATGTTTTAAGTGGCGCCGTTAGGCTGCCGAGTTTTCGTAAGGGATTTTTCATCTCACCTTTATTCCTGTGAGATTTATGCTACATTTGCCAAAATTTCCTTTGAGTGGTGTATGTAATTCCCATTATTTTACTCATTGTGTAATATACATTATTTTATGATTATTTGCATCAATGTTGTATTGTCCTTCTTTCATGAGGTGTATGTTTCAAAAGATACCCATGTCGGTATGGGAACCTTTCACCCTCCTCTTTTTAAAATACTTATTTTGTTGGGTATTTTAATTTACATATTGTTATGTTGGGATATGTTCTGATATATCTTTATTGATGTAAATTTTATATCCAAGTGATGAGATACCTTTTTTTATCTCTTATCAACTCATTTTGATTTGACGTTGTTAGGCTGTCAAGGGAACTTCTTAACCCAATTTCGATTTCTTTGGGTTCAACATGTAGTTATTGAATATGTCATCCTTTGAATATGTGTGAATGACCATTTATTATTTTACACTTAATATCCACTTATATTTGGTGTATTCATTTTTCACACATAATTATGTAATTTATTTATCCTCAAACCAAGGATACCGTCTTTGTATGGGACATCGTCTCAATCTTTTTTAATTGAGGCATATTTTGTTTTATACACAACCTTCTCTTATACGGTGTATAAACCCCTTTGACTTTTACATTTATCCAAAAAGGAATCTTTTTTATACGAAGTGTTTTACTAAACGACAAAAGGTAATGTTTTTGTCGTACATATGTGGCGACAAGGACTTCTCTGCCACGGTGACCATTATTTGGGTTTCGGCTTCCTCTACAAGACAAACCTTTTTTTAAAAGAAAAATAAATACCATGTTTTACTTTTCTTTTATTTTGGTATTGAAAATGGTTTTCATAATGTTTTATATCAATGTGTTGTATTGATATCTTGTGATTGAAATGTTTAAATGTTATGTTTCCTTTATGCATGTTTTCTGTGATACGATTATGTTGAGGTTCTTGGGCATTATTATGAAGACGGGTGGTTCCGTGATAAACTAAGGGAGGGTGAGCCCGATATAGCTCTCCAACACATTGGGTAACGCGAAGGAGTGAAACTTTAAGGTTTCTCAGAAGAGATTTAGGGAATATACTGTGATGGGTATTCTGAAATGTAACCAAGAGGGTTACTCCCTACGTAAGAATGTTATGAATTCCTCATGTTATCTTTTATGTCATATGATTTCTATGATTTATTAATGATTTGATGAGGTATGTTAAAGTGCCTATGTTTTATGGGTAAAGTAGGACTTCATTCTTATGTATATATGAACACATGTTTCCTTTCCATATTTTTATATCCTTTACTGCGCTTTTTATGCTCATCCCAAGTTTTTTAAATGTTTTTCACAGGTCAAGGGAAAGGTACGTGATGTGATGATAGTGTCAAGGATGTGTCAAGAAAGAATCCAAGTTTCATTTTAAATATATTTCTGTTGATGGGATTAATTAAACCTATCTTTTATGTAACCACTTTATTTAAATGTGGAATGTAATGCAAGTTTTATGATCTAATTCTCTAAAACTCTAAACCTGAAAATATTCTCAATGTGTAATCTTGTATTAACTCAAGATTAAGTAAGGTTTAAGGTTGGGGCCTTATAATAGGTCTCTAGAAGAAACTCATATCAGTTTGAAAACATTATGATGTTGGATTTGGAACTACATTTTCATATGGAGTTTGTAAAATAACTAGAGTATCCATGGTGATTACGCATGGGGTAAATAATGGAATCATGTACTTGACTGAATGCAAGGATGAAGTTGAAGTGATTAGAAAAACATCCTCAGATGGTCCATATGTTTGGAACTATGGGTTTAGTCTCCAATTTGAGAAGAATTTTTATGTTATTGTAGAAAAGGGTACACATAAACTCAATCACAAGACCTTTTTAACTTGTGAGATTTGTATTTTGGGGAAGAAGAATAATTTTCCATTAACTTGGCTGGTAGAGATCCAATGAATGAGAAGCTAGAACTTGTTTCTTACAATGTTTGAGTACCAACACCTATTCACTCCAATGGAGGGTCTATATAATTTTTGACTTTCATTGATGATTCCACTCTAAAGTGACGATAAATTGGGTTTATTTTGTAAAATATTGTTTGATTTTTTATCGATATCTTATTTGTGAATGGTTTTGTATTTTAGGTGAAATAAGTTGTTGTTATTTGATTAGAAATTTTTCACTATATTCCATAAAAATTCAAAAAAATATAAACTAACCCTAAAAATTTCTAACATCATTATTTCTAAAAGGTTATCATGATTCAATCTAAAAGTATCAAGACAAAGGAAATTGTACAACATTAAAGATATAAAATATGTACAAAGTTAGATATAACTTATTTGGAGTTGAAATTTTAGAAATTTCATCCAATAAAGTGATGAGTTTTTGTAAATCATCAATTGGAGAAATATAAAGGTTATTGGACTGAGGGTAATGGAATGATCTTACCAGACATATATTGGTTGTGCAAAGTTGAAGTTAGGAAATGAAGAAGTTATAAGTTTTCAAAGTTTCTTAAGTTGATGTAATGAAGTTTTATGTCATATGAAGGTTACCAGATGGATTCCATCAGAACGAGAGTGATTGGAAAGATAATTTTTAACTCTAATAGTAGAAGGAATCTCTAATGTTTGTTGGATAGCGAGAGATGATGATTAATAAAGAACCAATAGATAGACATTTTCAAAGTACATTAGATGAAAATTTATAATGTTTTTCAAGAATAGAAATTTTTGGAATCTATAAAATTAAGTATGATTAATATGATAATATGGAGTATAAGACACCAAATTGAGTCTAGAAAACTATGATTTAGTGAAATTTGGATCAAACACAGGATCATCAGATATAGACATGCCTACACAGTAAACAGGTCAATCAAGATGATCTTCTATGAGTATAATGGATAGAGGAAACCTGAAAAGAGTTTCATATGGAGAAATATTTATTATAATGGACTAATATGATCAAATAAATAAGATTAGAAATAGGTAAAATAAACTAAGTAGAATCAGAAAAAGTCTTATGAGACGAGGTATTCCTTATGAAGGCATTAGACCGAGCCTTGAGAAACTTTAAATAAACATTGTAATGTCAATTATTTTGTTATTATTGAATTTATTTTTTAATTTTCATAAAACTATATGATATTTAAGAATGTTTTTAAGATTTAATTGATGTCATGATTTAAGTAAACTTCAATGAAGAAAGTTGACTATGGTGTTTCAGTTTATTGGAGGCTGCCATAGAAAATTTTGAGTTGAGAGGGAAAATTCAAATCGAAGCCCACATTTTCCCCTTATTTTACATAAAATATATACTTTTATAAAGGGTTGAATGATCATTGATAAATTTCTGTTTTTTCTTCTAAAAATTATATTAAGTGTTGAATGTTTTTTATTATGAGTATCTGGATAATGAATATCTTCATTGAAGAGAGGTTCACTACATTGAGATGGACTGGACACTGGTTTAATGGATTGATATTTATCACCCAGAGGCACCAAAAAGAGGCACACAAAATAAAGGAACACTGAATGGAAGACATAATAGATAAAGAATGAGTATCACTAGATGAAGGTGTACCAGATGGATATGTTCTGTATAGAGATTCTAAACATAGATTTTGTGAGCTACTTTCAAATTTCAATGTTTTTGGCATAGAAGGTTAAGAAAACATTTTAACTTGAGGGAGATAGAATAATTTCGTATCGAGCGATGGAAGGATCTTGATAGAAGATTGATCGATTATATTCACTTAATCATATAGTGAAAATATATGGACCGATGGGAATCGACATGAAAAGTATATAGTCACCCACATTTGGGGTGAACTGTCTTGAACCGACCTAGTTTGACTCAACCCATCACCTAATCTAGATCACAATAAGGCCTCAAGGATGGTTCCTCATACACCAGAGGCTACTGACTATCAATAATGACAGAAAAGTATATATTGAGGAGACTATTACCAAAAATTAGAGTGTAATGATAGAAAAAATAAAATAAACATACAAGCATCCATGAACATCAGAGTGCATAAAAATAAATAAATAACTGAAATAGTTGTAATAAATGGAATTTTGCATACATGCTCACCAAACTAAAACATACTGACACTGGACTCCCATGGGGATAACCAAATACAGAATAAAAATAAAGGAACAAAAGACATAATTCTCTGCTGATACTTTGAACCAAACCACACACCCAGTCTCCAAAATGGCGAAACAACTCTATCACGCGCCTCAAACTCCACATGAGAGGCTCCACTCAAACATGAAACATAGGGCCTCTTCCATATCCACTACATCATGATCAACCTAAAACCAATCATAAGTTATATACATACACCATGTTGTATGTGCGGGGGTGAGAGAAAAATCCCGTTATGCCACCTCCAAACAATCATCCTAACTTCTACTGTTATAAAAAATTCATGCAACATGCATCATGTCTGGCCTAAATGAACATGAATCCCAACAAAAATATAAACAAAAGATTGAAAAGAAAAAAAATGTTCTAACAAAAGGGAAAAAACAAACCTAGGTTTGTAGCCCTAAACTCGTAGTCAATCTACCTTCGCTCTATCCCCAACCATAAAAATTGAGAAACATGGGTCATGAAGCCAAAACATCATGTGAATCTACCTAATCAATAATATGACAACCCTGATTTTATTACAAACCTAAACATGATTTATTACAAAAACTATTCACTTGATACAACATGGATGATCGAGTGGTATAGTATCTTCGGGGCTTAGGATCATTACATAACAACTGAAAACATGAAATAAAAAATCTTTATTGAAAAATTCATTTACATTACAACTACATTCCCTCGTACTTGGCTTTGCATGGGATAACCTGAGGACATGCATAAGAAAATGGGTTATCTATAAAGCCCAGTAAGGGAATAAACATGGAATACATGAGGAGTAAAATACATGTTAAACAATTGGCATATCAATAGAGAACAATAGATATATGAACATAAAGGCATGATAAAGCATGATAATCATAACATGCAAATTTGGAAACAACACTTAACATGGAATTAGCATGAGACGAGGCTCATTGCACATGGCGCATGAGTAAATTCTCATTTCACATGAAGCATGACTAAACCCTCATTGCACTTGAATTAGCATGATTCAACGCTCATTTCACATGACGTATCATGATACTATACTTTTCCCAATGCATTGGAGCGTTGTAAGGGCACACCGTTATTAAACATTTCATTTCATGCATAAGGGTGCCACATGGATTCATAAAACATAATCATTTATTCCAAAATATGTAATGTGGAATTCATACATGAAAATTTATAATAAATAAGTAAATGTGCATAAAGTTGAATACCCTTGATGGAGAAATGTGAATGGTATTCACTACACAATGGAATTGGTTTAAAAAATTGGTGCGATTTCGGCAGTGTAACGCTGTCACATAACAATTCATAAAAACGGATGATGAGAGAGAAAGGTGTTCCTCATAATATTTAAATGTAATGGATATTAATGAGGTCGTATAGATACATTTCCCAACAATTTTAATGGAATTTAGATTCATGATACAAAAGTATTTCTTGAATGTAAATGAGGAGAGAGAAGTTCCATACGGAATATCAACATAGTAACGGGTGTACATGGGAGGCATTTAATGAGAGAGAAATGGGTCTCCCATCATTCAAACAAAAAGAGGGATGTATGAGGGAGGTGCTAAACCATACCCCAATATTCATAATTGAAATTAAAAGGGAAAAACAATTTAATGAAAATTGGACAAAAATGAGAAAGGATGAAAAAACCTTACATGGAAGTGTGCTTCCAAAGGCTTGAGAGAGGATTATTGGGAGCTTGGGGAACCTTGGGAGGATTATAGAGAGATTAGGGCAGAGTTTGGACGAACTCCAAAGGCTTTGAGTGACGAGTAAGTGGGAGATTGGGTGGGTTTATATAGGATATCTGAGTGAATTCTTTATTATTTAGGTTTGGGACACCTTAAATTAAACTAATCCAAACCAAAAATAATCTCATTGTTTTTTCCCATGGTTTTTGGAAAATCGGAGAGGAAAAAAATATTTTATATGGCCAAAGTAAAAAATTCTTAAAATAATAGGGTTTCCTATGTGGAGGTGAGTCACACTCCCATGGAAAATAATTTAAAAAAACAAGATGTTTAATATGTCCTGAGGGGTCCCTTAATGCTTTGTAAAATAAGTCAAAACAATCAAAAATTGCATTATATTAATGGTATAACATATATTTGCCCAAAATAAAGATTATAGTAATTTATTACATCACTATTGGGTCATTATGATATCATAAAACACATTATATATTTAAACGGTATTTAATTTTTACCCAAAAATTTGAATGTCTCGGATCATTATGAAAAATTCACTGTTAGATAATTTGGACGTCCTGATTCTAGAAATAACATTTATTTTATCTAAATAAATTTCTAATTATGTTAATTTTCACTTTTTTAAATTAAAAAGCCGACATTTATCAAAAATTCACGGGTTTTGAAAAAAATGGCTTTTAAACCTTAATAAAAATTACAGTTGCATTCGTAAAATTAAATGATATTTTATATTTAATACAAATTAATTTAATTATAATAATAATATTTTATTAAAAATTTATTTAATTCAAAAATCCCTCAATTTTAAAAAATATATTTCTTAATTAAATTATAACTAAAAACACTATTTTTACTTTTAAAACTATTTAAAATGTATCAATAATTACAAGAAAGTATATTCACTATTTTATACAAAAATAATGTACATAGTACTAGCGATTTTTTACATAACCCCATAAAATAGCCTCATAATACCTAAGGGTAAGGTGTGCGATAGTGACAGACTCTTGGGGTGGCTCAGATAACATCGCTTGAGTGGTAATCTCTATCAACTTCCACTTTTCCCATAGATGGTCCCGTTTGAGCTCGACATGATGAAGCTCAACTTGGGAATGGTCAAAAAACGAAGCCCAAGTATGCCACCACTTTTCCGAGCTCTGAAAAATGGTCTTTTATGGAGCAATTCTACAGGATGAGGCCATTGCTTCTTTTGTCTGAGTAAATTGGGTTTGTTAAAGCCTTATATTTATACTAATCATGTGATCACTGTTCAATGACTATAAAAGTAACGGTCACAATTCTTAACATAAAACCAAAAAAGTTGAAATTTTATATAATAATTTTACATAAAGATACATTTAATTATATCAAGAGGGATTTCCATTAATGAAACTTTCGGTTGTCACAATATTCCTCCGTTATGAAATTTCGCCCTTGAAATTCTTGTTTCCCACACTAAAACAGATGTGGGTAACTTAGCTTCATCATTTCCTCTTATTCCAAAGTCTCTTCTTGAAACTTGTGGTTTTTCCACAACACCTTGACAAGGGGCATCATCTTATTTCATAGAACTTTTTCTCTACGACCTAAGATCTTCACTCGTTTCTCCTCATAAGAAAGATCATCCTCCAACTGTACCACCTCAAAAGAGAGTACATGTGAAGGGTCCAGTATGTACTTCCTTAAAAGGGATTAATGAAAGACATCATGTACTTTGGACATGGTAGGTGGAATTTCTAGTCGATAGGCCACAGCCCCGACAAGATCAAGAATCTCAAAGGGGATAATGTACCTTGGACTTAACTTCCCTTTCTTTCCAAACCTTATGACCTTCTTCCACAGAGATATGCGTAGAAAAACCATGCCTCCAACATTAACTCAGGGTCTCATTGACGATTATCTGCATAACTCTTCTGTCGACTCTAGGATGCCTTGATATGATGTTGAATGGTTTTTACCTTCTCCACCATTTCTTCAACCATTTCTAGTCCAAGAAACTTACGTTCACCGACCTCATCCCCACATGCCGGTGTTCTGCACCTTTACCCATACAGGGCTTCATAAGGTGTCATTTGGATGCTCGAGTGGGAACTGTTATTATAATAGAACTCAACCAGAGGAAGATTTTGATCCCATCCTCCTTTAAAGTCTATTGATCACACTCTCAACATGTCCTTAAGTGTTTGAATAGTCTTCTCGGATTGAACATCAGTTTGAGGATGACAAGCCGTACTGATGTTCAATTTAGTGTTTAGAGCATGTTGAAGACTCTTCCAAAACATAGAGGTGAATATTGGATCTCGGTCAGACATAATAGATTGTGGCACTCCATGAAGCCTTACCACTTACCTGATATATATCCATGCCAGTTGATCAAATGAGAAATCCTCTCAAATAGCGATGAAGTGTGTAGTCTTTATAAGACGATCCACCACAACCTAGATTTCATTATTTCCATTGGATGTCCTCAGATGTCCGGTGAAAATTCCATGGTGATGTTCTCCCATTTCCATTCTGGTATGGTTATTGGTTGCATCATCCCCTTAGACTTCTGCCTCTCTACCTTCACTTTCTGGCACACCAGGAAATTGGATTTATATTCAGCGATCTCCTTTTTCATATTTTCCCACCAAAAGTTTTCTTGGAGATCTTAATACATCTTTGTGCTCCCTGGGTGAATAGAGAAATTTTAACTATGTGAATCATCCAAAAGTTCCTCCTTTAGCTCTAGACTTGATAGAACACATAGTCTTTTCCCAAATCGCAAATTTCCTTCTTCATTAACATTAAACTATGAGGATTCGCCTTTTTCGATAGCTTTTACCTTTTCTTGAATTCCCACATCATCCTTTTGAGCATCCTTTAACCTTTCCAAAAGAGATGGTTGAGAAATCATTTGTGAAAGGATTGATGATGTTCCCTTCATTATGATTCCCATGTCCATCTTCATCAAGTATAAGAAGATTGGATCCTTCTCAATTCTCATCATTGATAGAATCACTGGGTCCTTTCTACTTAAGCCATCTTCCACCTTGTTTTCTTTCCCAGGGTGGTAATGTATTGAACATTCATAATCCTTGATGAGCTCCATCCATCTTCAATGGAGAATATTAAGCTCTTTTTGTGTGATTATATATTTAAAACTCTTATGGTCAGTATATATCTCACATTTATCCCCATAGAGATAATTCCGACAGATTATGAAGGCAATGATCACCGCCGCCAACTCCAGATCATGTGCTGGATAGTTTTGCTAATGGATTTTCAACTGCCTTGAGGAATAGGATATCACTTTATCATTCTACATTAGCACACAACCTAATCCCTTCTTCGAAGCATCACTAAATACCACAAAAATTTCTCCACTTGTGGGTAAAGTGATCACGGGCATAGTGATAAGCCTCATTTTCAACTCCTTGAAGATTTCTTCTCATTAATAACTGCAAGAAAACTTTACACCCTTTTGAGTTAGCTTGGTAAGAGGGATGTACAATCGTGAAAAGTTTCTCGCAAATCGTCGATATTATCCAGCTAACCCCAAGAAGCTATAGATATCCGTTACTGATGTTGGCCTCAGCCATCCTCAATTGCATCTATTTTGGAGGGATCCACAGATATCTCATTGCTTGTGATGATATGGCCCAAGAATGAGACCTCCTTCAACCAGAACTCAAACTTGATGTACTTTTCATAGAGCTTCTCCTTGCACAATGTCTCTAGTACAGTTCTTAAATTCTGCTCGTGATCCTCCTTGGTTTTGGAGTATATTAGAATATCATCTATAAAGAATACCA
Organism: Viscum album; assembly: GCA_963277665.1. Taxonomy (NCBI): domain Eukaryota; kingdom Viridiplantae; phylum Streptophyta; class Magnoliopsida; order Santalales; family Viscaceae; genus Viscum; species Viscum album. The sequence continues at coordinate 1,143,120,783 of OY728121.1, read as the reverse complement.
TAAATTTGTCGAGGTAATATCTATAGACTCTATTCATCAAGACCATGAAGATTTGTGGAGCATTAGTGAGTCTGAAATGCATTACTAAAAATTCATAGTGCCCGTATCTTGTAAAAAAAGCAGTCTTCGGGACATCTTCCTTATTAACCCTTACTTGATAAAATCGTAAACCCAAATCTACCTTGGAGAAGTATTGTGCTCCATGCATCTGATCAAATAAGTCATCAATTCATGGGAGAGGATACTTGTTCTTTATCGTTATTTTTTTGAGCTCACGATAATCAATGCAAAGGCGCATTGAACCATCCTTCTTCTTGACGAAGAGGACTGGTACACCCCATGGTGAAGCACTTGGGCGTATAAACCCTTTATCTAGATTCTCCTGTAGTTGTTTCTTCAACTCTTCAAGATCCATGACTTCCATTCTATATGGAGTCTTGGATATTGGTAGAGCCCCTGGTATAAATTCAATTAATAATTCAACATCTCATCTAGGAGGAATACCAGGCAGTTCCATGGGAAACACTTTAGCAAATTCCCTCACAATAGGCATTTATTCAAGGATGGTTTCTTCCATGGACTCAATAATATGAGCCAGATACGCTGGATCATAGGGTAGTAATATCCATGCTTGAGATGATGGAGCTAAAGGATATTCATCTTCCTCCTTACACATGTAAAGAATTGGGGCTCGATTGTCCATATGGAGTGTGATTTCCCTTTCCCGACAATTTTTGTTGGCTCTATATAATGAAAGCCAATCCATGCCAAGAATTGCATCAAATTCCACCAGAGGGAGTATGATGATGTTTGCTGAGAAATTCAATCCACAGATTATAACAGGGGAGGACTTATATTCATGGGCTGCAATGATATCCTCATTTTCCATACTCAACCACATCTTCACTTCCATGATTTGTAGTGGTGCTAGGATTGTTCTACTAAAATTTAGAGATATAAAAGAATGCGTAGAACCTGAATGATAAAGTACATTCGCTATTCTTGAAAGAATAACTAACGTACATGTCACAACTTAGTTCTCAGGGTTCACTTTAGCAGAAGTGATGGAAAAATCTCTTCCTTGTTACCTTGGAGGTTGTTGGTTTCCTCCGAAAACACTTGGATTAGGGATCTGATTTGAAAAATGCCTTGGTTCTTTGTAGTTGTAGCAATGAACAATGAGTTGAGGTTCAAACATAGCATTCCTCTCCTCTGTCACAACTACTGGTCTTTCTTGCCGACAGTTAATAGCTAGGTGCCCTTCTCTTCCACACCTAATACATTTCCTTGTCCCCTTGAGGCAATTTCCAGGGTGCTTCTTTCCACACTGTGGGAAAGTGGGGTGCTGGATCTTCTTAGCACCGTTGGATTTATCCATCGAACCACCAGCATTGAAGTCCACCATACGATTCTTGTCCCTATGATACCCCTGTGATTCCTCGATATCCATTTCGACCTTGAGGGAACATCGGAAAATTTCCTCATACCTTTCGAAGTCACGGATCGCTAATGCTTTCTATAGGCTAGGCCTAAGCCCACCAAAGAAGCAGTAATCCTTGCATTTGAGGATAACGAAAAATCCGAAAGAATATTGTGCAAGCCTTGTGAAGTTTCCCTTGTATGCTCCAACATATTCTTCGTCTTTTTGCTTGAGGAAAAGGAATTCCCATTCCATCTTAAGTTGGAGGGTGCACAAAAAATATTTTCCAAAAAACATCTTCTAGAAATACTTCCATTCCAATGCCTTGATCTCCTCCTAAGGCTTTGTATTTTTGATCAACGTCCACCATTGATCATCTTCACCCTCTATACGATATGACTCCAGGAGAAACTTCTCTAGTTCAGAACATTGGAGGATGATATGATCTTTTCAATGGAGTTGATCCATTGTTCAGCGATCATGGGATCCGATGATCCACTAAAAGTAAGAGGCCTTTGTCTGATAAATCCCTAGATAGAGACATGTTCCTTCTTATGGGGGTTTGGACGTTCCTCTTGACCTGTGTTTCTATTCAAATCTTGAGTTAGCTAAGATATAAACGTGAAAAAAGTTCGTGATTCCTGCTCCTATTGGATTGGGCATCTCATTAGTAAAGTCATCACACTGATCTTCACATCGGTTGTTAGACCGAGTCCTCCTATTGCCGGCCATTGACTGGAATAAAAGGAAAATTAGGGGGTAACACATAAATGGTAATCGAAAGACAAAATTTTATGACTTATAAATAAACTATTATTTTCTAAACTCATGAGTCTATAGGCTTGAATCTTGGCATTTCATGATCTTCTTTCTAAAATATATTCTTAGGGGAATTTTTTTAATTCCCTTAATAAGGGTTCATACTAAGCTTGTGAAGTTATCAAAACATATCCCCCGAGAGTGTCACAAGAATGAGTGCATCAAGGCCCGTTGTCGAACACCAGTTCCCGTTCTAGTCTAGCTCAAAGCAGTATTTTTGGGTTTTACCCATAGGATACATCTGTGCTAGAACCGCCTCTACCTGCTCGTATCCAGACAAGGATGTATTTGTTTGATAAACTACTTACTCAGAACTTAACAAAACATAGGGATTTTTTTATTATACTTATTCTTGTCTCTAAGTCTTTACTAGTGGTTTCTAATCCTAATCCCAAAAATAACTAAACCTATCCTTGATACCAACTATGACAACCCTACATTCATTACAAACCTAAACATGATTTATTATATAAACTATTCACTTGATACAACATGGATAATTGAGAGTTCTAGTGTCATTGGGGCTTAGGATCATTTCACAAAAACTTAAAACATGAAATACACCATATTTTTTGAAAAAATCCTTTACATGAAAACTACATTCCCTCGTACTTAACATTTCATGGGATAACCTGATGACATGCATAATAAAAGGGGTGAGATATAAAGCCCAGTAAGGGAATAAACATAGAATACATGAGGAGTAAAATACATGTTATTAAATTGGCATATCAATTGAGAACAAGAGAAACATGAACATAAAGGCATGATAAAGCATGATAATCATAACATGGAAATGTGGCAACACCAGTTAACATGGAGTTAGCATGAGCCAAGGATCATTGCACATGGAGCATGAGTAAATCCTAATTGCACATGAATAAAAAGTAAACCATAATTTCACTTGAATTAGCATGATTCAACACTCATTGCACATGACAGATCATGATACTATACTTTACCCAATGCCTTGTAGCTCTATAAGGGCGCACCCTTCATAAACATTTCATTTCATGCATAAGTGTGCCAAAAGGATCATAATCATGGATTCATAAAACATAATAATTTATTCCACGATAACGGAATGTGGAATTAATACATGAAACATTATAATAAATAAGTAAATTCTCATAAAGCTTAATACCCTTGATGGAGAAATGGGCATGGTATTCACTACACAATGGCATTGGTTTAGAAAATCAGTGTGATTTCGGCAGCGTAACGGCGTGACATAAAAATTCATAAAAACGATTGATGAGAGAGAAAGGGGTTCATCATAATATTTAAATTTAATGGATAGTAAGGAGGTCATATAGAAACATGTACCAATAATTTTAATGGAATTTAGATTCATGATACAAAATTATTTCTTGAATGTGAATGAGGAGAGAGAAGTTCCTTTCGGAATTTCGGCATAGTAACGGGTGTACATGGGAGGCATTTAATGAGAGAGAATGGAGTCTCCCATCATTATAACATAAATAGGACAGTATTATGGAGGTACAAAACCATACCCCAACATTCATAATTGATATTAAAAGGTCAAAACAACTAAAATAAAATTGGACAAAAATGGGAAACGAAGAAAAAACCCTTACTTGGAAGTGTGATTCCAATGGCTTGAGAGATGCTTCATGGGAGCTTGGGGAACATTGGAAGGATTCTAGAGAGAGTAGGGAAGAGGTTGGATGAACTCCAAAGGCTTTGAGTGACGAGGAAGTGGGATATTGGGTTGGTTTATATAGGAAAGGTGAGTGAAATCTTTATTATTTATGTTTGGGACCCCTTACATTAAACTAATCCAAACCACAAATTAGCTCATGGTTTTTTCCCATGGTTCTTGGGAAAGGGGAGAGGAAAACAGTACTTTATAAGGCCAAAGTCCTAATTTCTTAAAATAATGGGGTTTCTTATGTGGAGGTGAGTCACACTCCCATGGAAAATAATTTAAAAAAGCAAGATGTCTAATAAGTCTTGAGGGGTTCATTAATGCTTTGTAAAAAAAGTCAAACAAACCCAAAATCACATTATTTTAATGGTAGAACATATGTTGGCCGAAAATAAAGCTTATAGTATTTTATGACATCACTATTGGGTCATTATGATGTCATAAAAGACATTATACATTTAAACAGTATTTAATTTTTACCCAAAAATTTGACTACCTCAGAAAATTAAAAAAAAAATCACCGTTGGATAATTTCGACGTCTTGATTCCAGAAATAACATTTATTTTATGTAAATAATTTTTTAAATATGTTACTTTTCACTATTTAAAATAAAACCCTATATTTATTGAAAATTCATGGGTTTTGACAAAAATGGCTTTCAAACCTTAATAAAAATTACAATTCCATTCATAAAATTATAAGATCTTTTATATTTAATAGAAATTAATTTAATAATAATAATAATAATTTATTAATTTATTATTTAATTAAAAAATCCATTTGTTTAATAAAATATATTTCTTAATTAAATAATAACTAAAAACTGTATTTGTACTTTAAAAACTATTTACAATGTATCAGTAATGACAAGAAAGTACATTCATTATTATATACGAAAATAATGTACATAGAACTAGAGATTTGTTATATAAACCCTTAAAATGGCCGCATATGACCTATGGGTAAGGTGTGAAATGGTGACAGACTCTTTGGGTGGCTCAAATAACATCGCTCGAGTGGTAATCTCTATCAACTTCCACGTTTCCCGTAGACGGTCCCATTCAAGCTTGACATGATGAATCTCAGCTTGGGCTTGGTCAAGAGTAAATCCCAAGGATGCCACCTCTTTTCCGAGCTCTGACAAATCGGCTTCGTATGGTGAAATTCTACTGGATAAGGCCATCACTTCTTTTGTCTGAGTAAATTGGGTTTGTTAAAGCCTTATATTTATACTAATCATGTGATCACTATTCAATGACTATAAAAGTAACGGTCACAATTCATAAAATAAAATAAAATAAGATGACATTTTATATAAACCTTTTACATAATGATACATTTAATTAGATCAAGAGAGATTTCCATTAATGAAACATTGGGTCGTTACAAATAAGAAGGTCAGAAGTCCATAGAAATGACTGGCACACATTCCAGACCCTAGGATATCATCCTAGGTTTCAATCATTGAAATGAATATACCAGGAACTAGAACTCAAGTGGTATGATCTGAACTAGGGTAGTAACCCCCTATTGACCTCAAGAGTATACTACCTTGCCCAGAAGATCTGCAGAACCAACTGGGCAAACAAAACTATCCGCATATCACTGGGATTCCTAACCAGGCCCCATAACCCACAAAAAAATGGGTCCTAGAGGGAACAGTAGCCTCCATGGTCTAGTAACCCTAGCCTCAGGAAAAATTTCGAGCTAAGGTGGATGCACTCATCCAGATCATCCCTTAGATCCCTATCCCCAACTCAAAATAGCCAACCAACCAATAGAGGATAGAAACAAAATTAATCATAGGGTTTATTCCCAGTCCAATAACATCCCAAAGGTTTCCTCTCGCATATGTCCGAAACAAGAACAAACACAAACCTTGAAACCCATAACTCAATCACCAGGGTTGGAGAACACCCACAGCCTCCAATCCAAACCACTATACTAGAACCAGACACCTCATAGGATAACCAACATAGGGAAACCATCACTGTTCCCAAAACGATAGAAAAACAAGACACTCAAATAAAGGGCCTCCTCTAGAAACCCACAGTTCCAGAAGGAAACCATACAAAGGGCTCATCCAGCAAAACCAAACCTCTGGACAAACCCACTAAAAGGAAACATGGTTGGAGTCCGATCTCAAATCCACTGAACACCCATCTAGAAGGGAAACCTTAAGCAACACCTAACCCAGAAGGGTGTTCCTCAAAAAAGGTCCCTCATACCCATCTCAAACACTTCTTAACAATAACCAACCATACTATACATCCAACAATGTAGAACAACTCACAAGGCTTCTACCAGTCCCAAACCTTGGAAAATGGACCTTAAACTCAAACAACTAAACAAATGATACCATCCAAAAGAAACTTTATCCATACTCCTAGAATCTATCTAAATAACCTTAAGTAGACTCACCTAGAATCCTAAATCGAGGGTGGTCAACAAGAGTACACCCTCACATGAGCCTCATAACTTAAAACACAACCACATAAGGATTCTAGAACCAAAAAATCAATGGAAATCCTCCCGAAAACTATAATAGTCCAACACACCATCCATATGGCCTCTAAATTCTGAAAGGATTCCACCACTGTGATCTACATTGAAAAATACTCAGAATGGATTACTCATAAGTCCAATTATGACTCATAGGCATAAAGACACACAAACACCCTTTGCTGGAAAAGTAAACGACATGTAATTATGAGTACATGGTGTGTACTCTCAAAGATTCACCTAGAAATGTAGTTTCACATGGCCAGGAAACACCTGGGGTCTACCCATGTATTAGTACATGGGCATGGCATCTACTCGTGTTCTATTACATGGCCATGAGCATCCACACAAGGTGTCTTCCCAATTACATGGACACATGTACATGTACTACTAGATGGATTGTACTCCAATTAAACAGTATGTGGTCTCACAGATCCATCTACCCATGTATTTAGATGCATTTCCAAGTACAACTACATGGCATGTACTTCCCCAACATCGTCTTCCCATGTACATGACCACATGGCCAAGTACATGGCCAAGTCCTACAACACAAAATGTACTTAGAGTACATGAATTTTACTTATAAAAACTTCATCTTAATAAAAAAAATAAGAACACAAAGCATGTGTTAATCGAACCACACATAGTGTGACCTGTATTTCCTAAACAAAAATCCATCCTGACACCTCAAAACACCCCAATTCACCCTAAAATTGTTTGATCAATTAATGATGGGTCCCCAATAGTCAAAAAACAATATTAAAACATAAAAAAACTACTCTATGGATTTTTATGACAAAAAACATTAAAAATTGGCCTATCATTTGGTAGAAACTACCAATGCTTTGATCTGATATGCATTATGCAGCACCCACACAATGATCTGGTGCAACCCGAGCACCACGGAAGCACCTCCTTCTCCCTTTATCAATATTATTTACCTCTCCTATACCTCTCCTATATCTTGGATGAAGGAAGAACCAATTGGGGGGGTGTCCATGAGGCACTAAGGGAGGAATGAAAAAAAAGAGAATAAATAAATAGTGAAATAAAATAATAAAAGAAAAAATAAAAGAGAGAAGAAAAGGGGATCTAAACCAAACCCAAAACTCAACCTAAGGTTATTCCCCACCTAGGAAAAACCCTAAATTATAGACGCAATAGAGAATTTTTAATTCATATATGACACTCTGAACAGAAGATATCATCAAAAAAACATGTGTGAATAAGTAATATTTAATTAATTAAGTATTATATATTCCTCCAAAAATCGAATGACTCAGAATTCTTCCAAGGTCATTATATAATGTAAAAACCATATTTTGGAACCAATAGAGTGGTCGTAAAAATTATATGAGATCTCATGATAGGATAAATTACCATTTCCCCCCTCAAAATCCAGCTGAGAGAAAAATTCCAATTTCCCCTCTTTTACTTAAAGTGTCACGACATAGTTCATAAAAATATCCCCACCATAAAATATTCTCACCCAAAAGAAGCCCAAGTGGTTATCCAAAACCCATGATTCACCAAATACATCAGTGCTCCCAACACTACCACGACCATCGACAGTCTAGTCTCCCATCACTGACAAGAACCCCAACACGAGGGACATTCAACCATCACTGATCAGATGCTCCCACTATAAGAGTATCCTTATAATTTCCCCTCAACCAAGAACCAAACTCCATGACCCAATATCCTTTTTTATTGATTTTTGTGTTATGACATTGAAAAACCACTCAGACCTGATCACCAACATAGAAAACCAACCATCGCATGTTCCTGACCCACTAGGAATGACAACGGCACACTCAATGAACCTATTAGAACAAAGAACACCGCCCATGATATCCTTTGGTGAAATCCCCATCATAATCATTCATCAATACTGAAACAACTCTTAGTGAACTCACATGTCCCAACTTATAGTGCACCTAACCAGCATACACATTCATTCTCAATAAGGATTCCTCCCAAAAACTGCACCAACACCACTCTCCTCCTCAAGGAAGTGTTGTCCATGAAAAAACTCTCACAAAATCTCATGATCAAATGAAAACATACATAATGAACCTATACTAACACACCTAAACCCACTGATCATGCTCCTCACATAGGCTAGTCCCAAAAAACTGGAGCACCCTTGACACTCCACTTCTAAAACAAGGCATCTCCCTCATTCCAAGGTCCACCACATGACCACCCTCTATATGGGAATCAAACCAATACCAAAGGCTCCAAACCACACTCCCAACACTCTATCCTAATCATAGACAAATCCAACAGGGCTAGGCATCCAACCAAACCTTCCCTCTCAACCAACCACAATATAATGAAGGCAACCACAAAACCATGAAACAATGATCATACCCCAAAACTCCACTAAAAAGGCCCAAGGAAACCTAAATATTTTGACAGAACATCTCATGGATACCAAAACCTCATGGAAACTTGATTTCGAACCAAGAATCACTTAGGAATCAATTCATTCATCGATCCAACCACCTCAAATAGCATCAGGGCACATTAAAGCCTACACTAACCTAGAATGGTTTCCACAAATCCCTTTATGAAGGGAATGCATCTCCACCACTAGACAACACCTCGCCAAAGAATCCACATGACCTATCATCATAAGAGATATCTTCAGTAAAGTGCACAAATATAAGAATATGTATCCTATGTTCCTATATTAATTCATGAACACAAGAATATTTCCATTAGAAGAATATCCAAAAACTCATAAATCAATAATTCCTCAAACACAAGTGCATCACTAGAGGTAAAAATCGCATAATCGTAACAAAAAATCTAGAACAACAATCCCACAACCCTAGAAACTAGACATCCTACCAAAACGAGTGTTTATGATGCACTAGTATGGTTTCCATAATAATCTAAGAAACATTCCTAGATCTTCTATCTAATAACTCCCCGAATAGTAAGATAAATAAAAAAAATCCTCTGAAACCATTTTTTCAGGAACTGGCCCAAGTCCACCAAGCCCATCACCTGATCTGGCTAGTAATAAGGCCTCAAGTGTGTCTCCTCATATGCCAGAGGCTTCCAGCAATAAATGAGGGCCTAAATGGATTTATTGAAGAGATTATTCCCTCATATCAGAGTGCAATGAAATTAGAAATAAAATAACATACAATAATCCATGAACATTAGAGTGCAAATAAATAAATAAATAATTGAAATAGCAGTAACAAATGGAATGTTGAATACAAAATCAACAAACTAAAATATACAGACACTAGTCACCCACTGGACCAACCACATACAAAATAAAAGTCTTGAAAAATAAATACACAAGTCTCTCATACTACTCCTAAAAAAACCACATACCCGGTCTCCGGGATGGCTGAACAGCTCCAACACGAACCTCAGGCTCCACGTGAGAAGCTCTATTCAAATATGAAACACTGAGCCTCTCACCTATCCAATAAACCATGATCATCCTAAAAGTAGAAATAAGGTATGAACATACACCATGGTTCATGTGTAGGGGTGAGAAACAAATATCATTTGGCCACCCCCAACGGTGGTCTTAACATCTTCAGTTATAATAAGTGCATGAAACACATGACATGTGCATCCTAGACGAACGTGACTTTAAGTAAAAAGATAAACAAAAGATATAAATTAAAGAAAAAGGATAATAAAAGGAAATAATCAAACCTCAGGTTCTATCCTGACACCTCCAATTAAAAAAAACTTGCGATGGCCCCAACCAAAGGAATTGTGAAATATAGATCACATAGTCACAACATCAAGAACATCCACCTGATCAAGAAGGAGATCCAAATTCCAGTATAAGGATAGGCACAGATGTTGAACCCTGGGATCTCATCCTAGGTTCCAAACATTGAAACACATCTACTGGGAATTAAGACTCCAATGGTACAATCTGAAATAGCCATACAGACCCACTGTCGACCTCAAGAGTATAGTACCATTCCTAGAAGTCATACAGAACCAACTGATAGAATGAACGTGTGATCCCATCGCCAGGACTCCTGATCAGGCCGCATGACCCACAAAAAAATGGGTCTCAAGACTAAAATAACCTCCATAGTCCAGTAACCCTAGTTGTGAGAAACCTTCCTGTCTATGGTGGTTGTACTCATCCAGATCATCCATTATCTTCCTATCCCCTCCTCACAACATCCAACCAACTAGTGTAGGATAAAAACAGAATCAATCTTAGGGCCTATGCTCAGTTCAATAACATTCCAAAGGTATCCTATCACATCAGTCCTAAACAAGAACACCCTAAAACCTCAAAACACAGAACTCAAGAACCAGGGTTAACTAACACATGCACCCTCCAACCAAAACCATTGGACCAGCACTAGTCACCTCATAGGCCAACTAACACCGGGTAGCAACCATGATTCCCAGAACCTCAACACAACAATACACCCTATAAAGAGGCTTCTCTATCAACCCACAGCTCCAATGGGACACCCTATAAAGGGATCATCTAGAAAAACCAAACCTTGGCCTAATCCCTCTCAGAGTAAACATTCCTAGAATCCCATCCCAAAGCTACTAAACACCCGCCCAGAAGGGACACCTTTAGAAACACCTCGCCCAGAAGGGTGTTCCTCAGAATAGGTCCCTCAAACACATCTCAAACACTTCTTAATGATAACCATCCAAATCTGACATCCAATGATTTCAAACCACTCATAAGGCTCCTACTAGTCCTAACCCCAAGAAATCGGGCCTAAACCTCAAACAACCAAACTGATGATCCTATACAAGAAGACACTCAACCCTACCTCCAATAATCCATCAAAATAACCTCAATTAGACTCACATGGTATCCTCAATCCTAGGTGATCAATAATGACACACCCTCACACAAGCCTCACAACTCACAACCCATCCCTAGGGGGATTCTAGAACCACAGCCTCAAGGGATATCCACAAGAAAAACTATAACAATATAAAACACCGTCCAAAAGACAACAAAATTCCAAAAAGTATTCCACCACATTGATATACATGGATGAAACACAGAATTGACTACTCATAAGAACAATTCTGACTCTGGGGCACAATGACACGCAAATCCACATTGCTAGAAATGTACAAAATGTGTACTTAAAAGTACATGACATATTCTGTCAAATGTGCTCCAGGCCATTTACTTTCACACTGTATGTTCACACATTGGGTCTATACATGTTCTAGTACATGGGAACGTCATTTTCTTATGTACTATTACACATTCATTCCCACCCACACTAGGTATCTGCCTAAGTACAAGGCCACATGGATAAGTACTACTACATGGCATGTACTCCAAGTATACGGAGTGTGGTCTCATAAGTCCATGTACCCATGTATTTGGATACATGTCCATGTACAACTACATTGTATGTACCATGGGTACATGGTGTGTACTTCCCCAAGACCACATGACCATGTACATGGACAAGTACAGGGACAACTACTACTACATGGTGTGTACTTAGAATACACAACATGTGCTTCTAAAAATTCCATCTTCCCTGAATAGGAAGAACACATGGAGCGTGTACATAAAACCACAAACCATGTGATTGGGATTTCCTAAATAGAAATCCCTCATAATGCATCAAAACACCATGAAACTCCCTGATTCACCCTAAAACTACCAGATACACCCATGATGGGTCCCCAACAGCCCAAAAATAAGATTAAAACCTAAAAATTATTCTACGGTGATTTTCAACTGAAACATTATAAAGGGGATGACCTTTGGGTGGAAACCACCAATAATTCAATCTAATCTGCATTTCGTTGTACTCGTACAACGATCTAGCATGACCCGAGATCCACAGAGGCGTGTCTTTATACCATTAATTATCCCCTATCCATCTCCTCTACCTATCCTATCTCTTAGCCAAAGGAAGCCATGATGGGGGGAATATGAGACACACCTATGAAGGAAAGAAAAAAAGAGGGAAAATGGGGGAAATGAAGAGAGAAGAGAAGGCGATCTGACCTAGACTCGGTGCCCGACCCATGGTTATGCCTCGCCTAGGTAGAACACCCAATTGCGGACTCAACAAAAAAGTTGGAATTTAGATCCAACAATCTAAAAAAAGATATCACCTAATGAACATGCGTGAATAAATAATATTTAATTAGTTAAATATTAAATATTCCTCTGAAATATGAATGGCTCATAATTCTACAGAAATATAATCATAGGGTAAACACACAATTACAAGATCAATAGAGTGGTCAGAAAAATTATTTGAGAACACCTGACATAAGAAATTACCAGTTTTCCCTAGAAATCCACATAAGAGCAAAAATTCAAATTTCCCCAATTTTACTTAAACTGTCATGACATAGTTCATGAAAAGCTCCCCACCATAAAATATTCTCTTCCCTGAGAAGAAAAATTGATTAAACAACACCAAATATTCACTACAAACATCGGCACTCCCAACAATACCATGACCATCCACCAACCAGTCTCATTGTCCTACCAACACCCCCAACACGAGGGACATTCAACTACGATCGATCAAATTCTTCCCACCAAAAGAGTATCCATATCATCACCACTCAAACAAGAACCAAAATCCACAGCCCATTCTTATTCCACTATCGAATGTAGTGGCATGATGTGGCCAAACTACTCACACTAGAGAACCAACATGAAAAACGAACTGTTGTATGTTCCTAGCACACTAGGAATGACAACCCCACACTTAAAGAAACTTTTAAAATGAGGACCACAACCCACGACATCCTATGGTGTAAACACCACCATAATCCTTAATCAAGACCGAAACAACTCTCAGCGAACTCACACAGCCCAACCGATAGTGCGCCTAACCATCAAGCACATGCCTTCTCAATAAGGCGTCCTCATAAAATTCATGCCAAAACCACTCCCCTCTTTAAGGAAGAGTGGTCCAAAAAACTCACCCACAAACTCTCATGCTCAAATGAGATACATCCTAATGAACCTAGGCTAACACGCCTAAACCCACTAACTATGATCCTCACACATTCCATTCCCAACAAACCAAAATATCCTTGACACTCCTCTTATGAAACAAGGCATATCCCTCATGGAAAGATCCACCACATGAACACCCTCCATATAGACGTTAATCTAAGACCAAAATATCCAAACCACACTCCCATCAAGCTACCCAAATAACAACGAAAACCAATAGGGCTAGGTATCCAACCAATCCTTCCCTCTAAACTAGATAAAAACCCACAAAGCCAACCTCAAAACCAAGAAATAATGGGAACTCCCAACACTCCACCACATAATCCCAAGGAAAAATCATCCTTGTGATGGAAATTCTCAGGGCTAACACAACATTAGGGAATATTGATCCCAAACGAATCATTTCTTAGGCATACTTTCCTTCATTGAGCTAATCGCCTCTAATAGAAGAAGGGAATACAAAATCTCACACCAACCTAGAAGGGTTTCCACGAATCCCTCAATGAAGGTAATGCATCTCTAGTACAAAATAAAACTTTCCAAAGGATCCACATGACCTTCCATCAAAAAAAATATCACCAGTAAAACACACATTGAATGACATAGGCATCCAATTTTCCTAATATGGTGAATGAATACAAGCCTCTTATCATCAGGAAAATAGACAAAAACTCAAAAATAATAAATTACACAAACAAAAGTGCATCAATCAAGGTGAAATCACAGAACTTTAATATTGAAAACTAAGAATAGAAATCCCACAATCCTTGAAACTTAGATTTCCTACCGGAACAAGTGTTCATGATACACCAGTCTGGTGTTCATCACAAGATCTAACACATTACTAGATCTATTATCTACTGAATTCCCAAATAATAAGAAAATGAAAAAGAATTCTATGATTCTATTTTGTCTCAAACCATCCTAGGGTGATCTGGCCTATCACCCGATCATGCTCGCAACAAGACCTCAACCGTGTCTCCTCGTATGCTAGGGGCTACTAAATAGCGGCAAGGGCCTAAAAGGATACAGTGAGAAGACTATGCCATTATATCAAAGTGTAATGATAGTGGAAATAAAATAAACATACAAGAATTAATGAACATCAGAGTGTGAAAAAAATAAATAAATAACTGAAATAGCTGTAAAAAATGGAATACTACATACAAACTCAACAAAATAAAACATACACACATTGATCTCCCACTTGGTCAACCGAATACAGAATAAAAAGGTGAAAATAATTACATAGGACTCTACTTATACTCCAATACAAAAAAAATACCTGGTCTCTAAGATATCTAAATAGCTCTAGCACAAACCTCAATCTCCAAATGAGTTGCTCCTCTCGAATGTGTTACATTGGGCCTCTTCCCGATAAACTGAACCATGCTCAACCTGAAAGAAAACATAAGTTCTATATGTATATATTGTTTCACATTCAAGGGGTGAGAAAAAAGTCTTAGTAGGTCACCCCAAATGGTGGTCCTAACATCTTCAGTCCTAAAAATTGCATGCAATAGGCATCATGTACATCCTAGTCAAACATGAATCCTAGGAAAAAGATAATAAATAAATAAATAAATAAATAAGGTATAATAAAATGAAATTAGTAATCCTAGGGTTCTGGCCTAAAAATATCAGGTAATCTACCCTAGATCTGTCCCCATACATAGGAATTGTGAAAAGTGGCTCACGCAGCCACAACATCATGCCCATCCACCTAAAAAAGAATGACTTCCAAAGTCCACCACATGTACAAGAACACATGTCAGACCCTAGGATCCCATCTTGGGTTTCAAACACTAAAACACATCTATCGGGAACCGTGACTCTAATGGTATGATCTAAACTGGTGGCAGGGACCCCCTTTTAACCTTAAGAGTATACTAACATTCCTAGAAGCTCTACAAAACCAATTGGGTGAACGAACATGTCAGTGCATCATTGAGAGTCCTAAATAAGACCCATAACACACATAAAACCTGGTCCCAAGGAGTGAAATATCCTCCATGGTCCAATAACCCTAGCCTTGGGAAAAATTTGGGGCTAACGTGGTTGCACTCATCCAGATCATCCATTAGATCCCTATCCTTGCCTCACAATAGCCAACCAACCAATGTAGGAAGGAAAAAAAATCAGTCTCATGGACTACGCCTAGTCCAATAACATCATAAAGGTTTCATCTCACAGAATTCCAGAACAAGAACAACCATAAACCTCAAAACCCACAACTCAAGCACTATGTTTGGATAACACCCACACCGTTTAACCAAAACCACTAGCCCAACACTACCACCTCACAAGACAACCAACATTGGGCATCCACCATGATTCCTAGAACCTCAGCACAATAGGAAAACCTATAAAGGGACTCCTCTAGAAACCCATAGCCCTAGTAGGACACCCTAACACAGGGATCCTCCTATAAAACAAAACCTTAGACTAATCCCTCTTAGAGAAAACATGACTAGACTCTCATCTCAAAACTACTAAACACCAACCTAGAAGAGAAAACTCAAGAAACACCTCACCCAAAAGGGTAATCCTTAGAATAGGTCCCTTAGACCCATCTCAAACAATTCTTAATAGAAACTAGCTAAATCATACATCCAATGATGTTTCACCACACACAAGGATACTATCGGTCCTAACCCTATGAAACCCGACCTAAATTTAAAACAACCAATATAACAATCCCTTCCAAGAATTCACTCGATACTGCCTCCTAGAATCAATCCAAAGAGCCTCAAGCGGACTCAACAAGAATCCTTATGCCAAGGTGATCAATAAGAACATACCCTCACACAAGCCTCACCATTCACAATCTAGCCCCATGAGGATTCTAAAACCACAACCTCATAGGATATCCTCATTTTAAACTATAACAGTCCAAAACACCATCTAAGCAGCCTCTAAATTCCGAAATGATTCAGCCACTATGATATATATGAAAAAACACTCATAATGGACTACTCAGAAGTCTAGTTTTGAATCTGGAGCATAAAAAACCCAAATACCCTTTGCTAGAAATGTAAAAAACGTGTATTTCTGAGTACACAGTGCTTACTCTCAATGGTGCACCTAGCCATGTAATTTCATGTAGCTAGGGAACACTTGAGGTCTTCTTATGTACTAGTACACGGGCACACCATATTCCCGGGTAATATTACACATCAATCCCCATTGGGATGGGGTGTATTCCCAAGTACATGGACACATGTCCAAGTACTACTACATGGTTTGTACTCTAAGTAAATTCTGTGTGGTCTCACACATCCATATACCCATGTATTTGGCTACATGTCCAAGTACAACTACATGACGTGTACCCTAGGTACACAATGTGTACCTCCCCAACTATTCCTACCCATGTACAGGACCACATGGAAAAGTACATAGATAAATCCTAATACACGTAATGTAATTTAATAAAATTCATCTTCCCTGATCAGGAATAATATTTTGTGTGTGTTCAGCAAACCACACACCGTGTTATTGGGATTTTCTAAATAGAAATCACTCTTGATGCCCCGAAAGTCCGTAATTTTTCCTAAAACTACCAGATCAACAAGAATGGGTCCCCAAAAACCCAGAAAATATTAAAACTTAATAATAACTGATCTATATGGATTTACAACAGAAAAATTAAAAAGGGTCCTACCTTCGGGCAGAAAAGACCGAATCTTCAATCTGATTCGCATTTCGCAGCACCTGCATGATGATCTGGAATGACATGAGCTCTATGGCAGTGCCTCCCTATACCTTTATCCCTCTCCTCTCCCACTTCACTCCCTATCCTATCTCTATGATGAATTAATCCCCAATGGGGGGAGTATGCGACACACCAAGGGAGGAAATAAAAAAAGAAAAAATTAAGAAAAAAGAAAAAGAAAAGAAAAAAATAGATAAAAGAAAAGGGGGTCAAGCCCGGACCTGGTACCCAACCTGTGTTTATGGTATTCCATGAAAACCCCCCATTAATAAATCTATTGAGAATTAAGAATTCATATAGGCTGCTCCAAATAGAGGATATCACTGAATGATCATGCATGAATAAATAATCCTTAATTTATTATATATTAAATATTCATCCAAAATCTGAATGGCTTAGAATTATACAAAACTCATGTAGTAGGGTAAAACCTATATTTAGGGACCAATGGAGTGGTCTGAAAAACTATTCAAGATCTACTTCCATCATAAATTATCATTTCCCCCCTCAAAATCCACCCGAGAGAAAAAATTCAAATTTCCCACATTTTACTTAAATCATCACGACGAAGTTCATGAAATGAACCTTGTAAAAATATAGTTTTATTATATTTATATTCTTATATTTTCATATGAATCAGGTTAATTTGTAAATATGATAGGATCTATACTCTAAAAAATTCCAAAGTTTAATTTCAAGAGAAAGAAAATTATAAATAATCTCCACTTATTCAACCCCCTTCTCAATGGTCAACACATTCCTTGTAACTTCAGAAAGTTCAAGATTTACTTCCTAAAGAATAAATTTTATGTTTTTTAGGAATTTATTTAGTTGATAGTTTTTACCAAAATAGATTGTGAATGAATTTTTATGTGTATTAGGAAATAATGATAGGGAGTACACAAGTAACCACTTTCGTAACTTTTATTGGAGGAAAGGAATCATACATGAGAAGAGTTTTCCAAGAACTCCATAATAAAATGGAGTAGCTGAAAGGTTGAATTGAAATTTACATGTGATATCCTAGGGTATGAGGATTCACTTTTTAATTCCTATGGTAATTTGGGAAGAAGCTATAAATACAAAAATGTATTTGGTGAACATAATTCTGGATTCAACTATGGGAAATAAATTCTTAATGAACATTGTTTTGGTAAGATACCATTGGTAAAAAATCTCAAAATCTTTGGAAGTGTCCCGTATGTTCATATTTATGATAAAGATAGAGATGAGTTGGATGTGAAATCTGAGGTGTTCTTTCTTGTCAAATTTGGTGAAGATAACATTGGATATCATCTATGGGATGATGAAAAGAAACAAATCACCAGGAGTATATATGTTGTTTTCAAAGAAGAACCTATGTGGAAAGATCAGAGCTTGGATAAAAAATGATGTTTTGGTTCAAAATGACAAGAAAGAGGTTATCAGATAAACTTTTCATCAAGAAACATTAACGGAAACTTCCAAATTTGGTATGAACATGGCCAAACATTGCTTTTTCAGTGGGATTTGTTAGTTGTTTCCTATCAGATCTTGGGAGAAAAAATTAGGATGCTGTAAAATGGAATGTTAGTTAATTAAATAGATTAGAAGATGAACCTTTATGTTTCAAAGGTGAGGATCAGTTGAAGGGATTTTTAGATGAAAATTTTACTAGAGACATGGATTCATGTAAAATTACAACGGGTTTTGTGTTTACTTTTGGTGGAATAATGATTAGATTGATGTCTAGGTTGCAGTATGTTGTTACTTAATCTAAAATGGAAGTGGGGTATGTTAATACTATTAAATAAAGGAAAGTGTTGATATTGATGATGTTCTGGTAAAAGGAATTTGGAAAAGGATTTGATTGTGCAAATTTATTTTTTTATAGTCATAGTTTTATCCATCTTTATCGCAATCTAGTGTTTCATGCATGAACAAAACATGTTGACTTAAAATGTCACTTTATATGTAGTCAGATTGAAGATAATGTGATAGAGCTTAAAAATATTATTGGAATGAATATTATGGCTAATATGTTTCTAAATTCTATATGCTAAGAAACTATGTGGCAAAATTGTTCCTTAGTTTGATTTTGCTTATCGGATTGAGAGGATAACACTACATGCATCAGAATGAGGATCAGCTCTGGTGGATGGTTGAAGGAAATTGGAATCCTTAAGTAATATTAATGTGGGATATTTTTAGGTTTTGTGAAGATTATTCAGTTTTATTGGATAGAGTATTTCAAACAGAGATCATCAGTTATATGTTTCTTATCGATAGGTTTCAGATCGGTTGGGTGGAAGAGTTTCACCAGACAAAATTACACTAGATAGAGCTTCAATAGACACCATTCACAAGGGTGGTAACTCAATTATGAGACGAAAATCTTGGATAATGATTTTTGGATGCTTCATCAGAATGTTCAATAGTGTATCGAAGGTTTCCCTTGGTCAACAAAAGGTTGACCATGTTTTTCGGAAGGTGATGTGATCGGTTCAACAAATGGAAACCTCTATAAATAGATGTGGCGGACCATTTGTGATGTGTGTGGTTTTATTCTTGAGTCGATGTTAGTTTCTGACTTCATTGTATGAGACTCTATAAAGTGGAGAGGAAGTGAGCAATGTGTTTTTTATTTTATTTTATCTCCTTAATGTAAATATTTTTCGTGTTTTCCCATGGATGTAGGATGTTTTTTAACAACATAATCCTATTTTTACATTTCATTTAAGTTGTTTGTTTAAATTGTGTTCATCGTGTTTGTGTGGTGATTAGGTATTCCTACTTGACTGGTGTAACCCAATCCTTGGATGATGTTGGGTCAACTGTTGGCATCCCATAATGCACACTAGGTCACAATTCCCATGATTTGACCTCTGTGGTGAGGTCATTGGGGGTGAAGAGGGAAACACACCCTGCTCATGGTCCCAGGGGCCGAAGGTACCCTATTAAATTTTATGGGAACTATAGAAACACTGAATCGCTATATAAAATTTGGACAACGACACTAACAAGGCAATATAATAGTGATATCTTAATCGGTATGGAATTATAATAACTTGGAATTTGGTAACAGTGGTATTGTAGCTCTGTGGACTTCCTTCCATCGGTTACAATAGCACAATAGGAATAATTTGAATTTGGTGGAACTATTGCACAATTTTCTTTATGTACTCATTTCAAGATGGGGTTTTATATTGAGTTGTAACCTATAATTTCAACTCTCGATTTTAGTGACGTAATTAAGTCTCTTTTTGGACATATGGATTATTTACAAATCATGTAAATCCTTGTGTCTCATGTTCTTGTTCTTCTTCTTCGTTTTATATTTTTCTCACGTTTTCTCTTGTTTCGGAGATCGTTCATCATTTTTGTTCTAGCATTTTCGTAACAAGTCTCTCATCCTAGTTCTAGTGCACAGACCTGGGAGAGGGTGATTATCAGATAAAATTTCATCCAGTGGTGTTTGGAGCTCCCCATTATGCAAGCTGGTACTATCATAAGGACGTTTGTTCGGTGTACGATGTTTTTATTGTGTCCATCATGTTTTCAAATGAAGTGATCATCATCCCTATATTACCTATACTACATTCTTCTTACGTCACTCATATTGAAGATGGATTATTATTGGACCCTAATAATGAATTCTCCTCCTTAGTTTGGATGAAAAATTGCAAAATATTTACCTCAAATATTTATGTTTTTTTGTGATAATTTAATTTTATTGGTTTATTTTATTTTATTTTTTGTTTGGATGGAGTATCTATTGTTTTGGATTCTCTATTGCTCTTTGATTTTTTGGTTTAATTATTCCATTAAAGTGGTTTTTTAATACATATTTTTTTATTTACATAAAACGGTACAAAAATAATTATTTAGTTTATAATTAAATCATTATCTTAGTTGGGATTATTTAATCATGAAACGTCATAGATTTCAAAACAAAACATAGAAAAAAAATATTCAGAAACATGAATGCGCGCACGCACCTGTGCGTGCACCCACACACATATTTGTTAAACTCTAATAAAGAAGGATTAAACAAAACATTGATCTCAAATATAAAATTATAACAAAGATTTGATATCATCTGAAATAACATATTCTATTAGATTAAAAACGACTCATTCCACTACTACAGATTGTATGATATTCATCACCATATTTTATTAGTGGTGGCAAAAAACATTGATAATTGGTACTTTTATCAGTGCTAAAAAACACAGATAAAATAATTCATTTTTCAGCACTTTTTTTAATTGTGATAAAGAGTACATTTTCCAACGCATTTTTTGTACAGAAAACCTAATTGAAATATTAAATTAATATTAAACCTAGTGTAGCCTATTCCCCTATGGGTATACCAGGTCCCAAAGTTTGAATTCTAACCACACATAGGTTAGGTAAAACTGGCTTCTCCACGCTTCCATGCACTATCGAGGCATTAAACTGCATAGTGTGAAATTATCTCGGTCGAAACCAGCAACCAGTGGGAATCGAACACTAGACCTAACAGCCACAACCCTCAACCCTAACCACTGGGCCTCCTTGTCAGGGGGAAAATACACTAACATTTTTAAGCGCAGGGGGTTACAATGTATTTTCAGGCCGTCACCCACCACCAAACACCTTTATGTGCTTCCCTAGCCATAGTCCAATGTGTAATGACCCCTGGGCTTTCAGGCCAGTTCATCACGGGGTAGAGGGTCCAGGGAGTGATTTCTTTAGGCATCACAGGTGTTTCCATAGCAAGGAATCAAACCCAAAACCTTGGTGACAAACTCCACAGTTGAAACTAACTCCACCATGACCCCATGGGTATAAAAGCACACTGCATTGTTAAGCCCAAGGGGTTACAAGGTTTTGGCAGACCGTCACCCACCACCAAGCGTCTTTATGGGTTTCCCCAACCATAGGCCCATGTGTAATGTCACCTGGGATTTCAGGTCAGTTCCTCACGAGGTAGAGGGTCCATGGAGTGATTTATTTAGGAATCACAGGCATTGTCATAGCCTGGACTCGATCTCAGAACCTTGGGGACAGACTCCATAGCCAAAAACACATTAGGACGTCATTTTAATCACTAATTTTTTGATTTTTTTAGAATAGAAATAATATCAAAAAACCTTGTTGTTTTTACATTGTCGTTTTCCCATTCATATATTTAAATAAAGAATGAAATGAATAAGTAATAACTAATATGTAATATATATACCCATATATACATATATGTGTAAAAAACATTACAAGGAATAAAGTATAGTGTGATTAAATCACCTCCCTATCCACATTCTCTACCACCTGTTTAGTTTAGGGTAAGCCGGTACTCACATTAATCTTTTCTAAGTCTGAGTGGGGGTTGAATTCCCCTTATTACTCCACTATAATTTTCATTCTCACGTTCTGTAAGATGTCCCACAAGGAAGGAATTTCCCCATGGGGCCGTTCTGCACCGGTCGGTTGACAAAAAGGGGAAAAAATCGTCTCTGGATCACTGTTGAACCTGAGGGTCAGGTTAGCCAATGGATGGCCGCCACGTCACAAAATTTACACTGATATGGCAGCCATCCATTGGCCAAAACCCCACCCGAGGGTCAGTTTGGGCACCCAAACCTGAGACGATTTAATTCCGACAAAAAGGGAAGTCCCGGCTCTGCATGATGAATGGGGTTTTGCGGGGGGCTTGATCTGGAACATGAAATACCTAGAGGGCGCACGTGCGATCGGCCGACCGGACGGCTCATAAAATACTTCCCGGTCGGTTCATTAAACATCACACGCCTCCATCCGACCAAAACATTTAATCGTTGTTCATTAATTATAATATATTATTAAAACCTCTCAATATTCATATTGCATTACAATTGTAAATAGTGATTCCCCGCCACTAAAATGATTGCCTCTTTCTTTATTGGAGCCCCGGTAAATCTATATCGTTAAAATGAAGTGAATTGCTTCAAAATATATCATCTATACTATTCATCATTTATTTATTATTGAGAAGATTATTCTATGCATACTCTTTTTTTAATATACAAAATATAAAAATATATATCGCTATATTTGGATTCCTGTAAATGCCTACGGATAATGAAAGGATCAGAGGCAACTAGACTGGTTTAGGTCCGGACCGAAAATCTGCATGTTCTTGAAATTTTCTACTACGAACTGAATAATGTTAGATTTTCATGAGGACATCACCAAGCGACACGAAGAATTGCAGGAATAGGTGCTGAGATCTCCAGGGTCGGAGCCGCCGTGGGTCCGGAGGAATGTGAAGGTGGATAAGCACTTGGATACACCCACCAACATATTTTTTACTTTGAATGATGGAATTCACTAAGTCCAACACCGAACCGGTAAAATGGACTCATAATCGTGTTGAAATTACGAATGAAATACATCTAGTGGAAATTCAAGGGGTATTTTATACATGAATGTTTCATTTCTTCAATGTTACTATTTTATTTATTTAATGTTTCCGTTTAATTTTGGTGTTTCATTTCATTAATTTGTCAATTTTCATTTCTTAATTTGTTTTTTCATTTTTTTAAATGCCTAAAAATTATTGGAAATTTTAATCTGAAAAATATGTGCAATACAAGTTTCAAACCTCCTTTGTGTTCTATAATCTTCTTCTTTCTAACTTCTCCTGGGTTGTATAGCCAAAAAACTGGTATCGTAGGCCGGTTCCAAGGCATCCTTAATTTTCTAAATATGGTCACTGCAATTCAACAACAAGTTCCAATGTTGTCTAAAGACAACTACGAAAGGGGATTCATCGAAATGACGGTGTTGTTCAGATCACGAGAATTATGAGAGATAATTTCTGAAAGGTATATAGTGTTGGAGTTGGTGTCTTAGAATTAACTCTTTGTACATTGAATATATGAATATTTAATGTATTATAATATTAAATATCTTGTTACATATTGTTCATAGATCTACATGACTATAATTGAATAATGTCCTACAGTATTTGTCACGTTAATAAGATCATAGAAGTTCTCTACTATGATGAGAACATTGAAGTGATATGACAATATTCTTAAATATAGTTCTTCAGTTGGATGACCAACTATGACGTGACAGATAGTATACAGACCGTCAGGTACGTGTACTCATTTGCAGATGAGACTTCTTCTCATGAAACTCGCACTTGGTAATCTTCAAGACATAAGAATATGTGAACAAACCCGCTGATAGTGATTCCGCATGTTTTGGTATCATCGAATATTTCTATCTTCAAGTGTGTATAATGGTTCTTAGACTTTAAGATTATCATTAATACGTGTCATGACTCACACACTTAGATTTACTGATGAAAATCGGCACGCCATATGTTAGTGGAAAGTAGATTACATTGGGTGCATCATGAATAACATGTTATTAATGGATAAGTCGAAAAATTATTTTTCTCTTTCATTTATGGAAGTTGATATCTCGGTCCGTTGATTGAAATAGAAGAATTAGATTAAATTCCATGGCTATGGTGTAACGATAAGTTTATTTTAGGTAGTCAAAGAATGACGTATCAAGCATATAGGTTGATAACACTATCATGAAACATTCTTGATGAGATATTGTGAAAAAGAGATTATATTACATGGTGAGTGTTCCTAAGTGGATGTTACCATTGTGACATTATTTTCTTTCTCTTGGGTTCCTTGATCTGTTGCTAAAGAGTACTCTTGGACTTTACAAAAGCTCACCTAATTCCAACGAGAAATAATTTTAGAGGATCACACACTAAGTGTTTCTTGTGTTCTCGATTAAATACTATTAGAATTTAATTAATGAAATAAATATTATTCTCAAGACCGTAGAATAATTTTATTCAAGTTAAAATGATTACTTATATTAAATTAAATATATTTATTGTGTTGAACATTTAATAAATATTTATTTACTAGTTTGTAAATAAAATATATATTTAAGAGATTAAATAATTTATTTATTTGGTTGTTCAATAATTGGATGTGTAGTTCGAGCAGAGCAAGGTCGATTAGATAGTAAAATAATTATTTTCAAGATGGTAAATAATTATTTTATTAGTTGACACAAGAAAAAATAATAATAACGGTGTTATCATTATGTGACATGAGATTTCATTTATGATTCCATTTTGTGGAAGTTTGCACACCATGAATAATGGTGTTGTTATTTTTATTATTACTACAACAGAATTGGGTTTTCACAGCTCCACTCCTTTAACAGTGCTAAAAAAAGAACTGATAAAGGTTACTTTTAGCAGTGCTAAAAAATGGTGTTAAAAGGTTCCCTTTATCGTTGATTTTTTAGCACACTTAAAGTGGACTTTTATCAGCGCTATTTTAAAAGAGCTAATAATGTCTCCGCCTTTATCAGCGTTTTTTTACTAGTACTGATAAATGGTATATTTCCCAAAAAAATCATTAAAAGTAATATATTAATAAATTAATATATAAATATATTTATATTGATATAAATATAATATATATTTTTTAAATGTGTTTTAGAAATGGATAAATATAAATTTCAACTTAATATGAAAGATATTTAGTAAAAAAACATATATAATAATTTAAAAAATATTTATAAATAATAATTTTTTATTTTTAACTAGTAATAGTCATTAAAAAACAATTTGAATATAAAATAAATAAATAAAAGATCTATATTAAGTTGAAAAAAACAACTCAAACTTCAAATGATCATAACTTTTTTATCCGGGAGTTCATTTTAGCTCTACCACATATCAAATAGAAACTTGCGATGAGTTCTACAAACCTGTGACCCAGGAGGACCCCTGTTAAGATTTTTTCAAGGCCAAAAAAGGCCCAAAAAGCCTCCAAAACTGAGTTTTAGTCGACGTATCCCAAGCATTTGATGGATATTCAGGCTCATTTATGGAGAACTTTTTGCCATTTTTTGGTGGAGATTAAATTTATTCACAGGTCATACATTCATATTGATATAATGGTTTTGAAATTTTATCATTTTTCACAATGTACTGTAATTTATAAACAAATATATAACAATATATACATATTTTTTATATATTCTCACATAAAAATTTAATTTTATAAATAAATAATGAAACATATTTACATATAAAATATATTTATTAGTATATAAGCCTTATCTAAATAAAAACTAATATCTATTTTATTTAAAATAAAAAATGAATATTTTTATACCTATAGTGTGTGTGTGTCTATATATATATATATTTGTGTGTGTGTGTATTTTAGAAAACTTATATATATTATCTATATCTTCAAACATACAAATAGACAGATTAATATATAATAATGTAAATATATATAATTATGTATAATTATGTATAATTATACTTACAGATACACATATATATAATATATATACATGTGTATGTTTGTTTTATATATGTTTGTATGTATTTATTTAGTTACTTATAAACACATGCAAATAAAATTATAAATGTTTTTAAAACTAATCTTACAAATATATATTAATATATGAATAAATATATAATGAAATATATATTAATATATGAATAAGTATACGGATTAATAATAAAACTATATGTAAATAAATAAACATAAATAGATATTAATATACGAATAAATATATACATATTAATATAACTAAATATATATAGACATACATTAATATAAATATATTTTATTATATGAATGAATATAACTATATATATATAATGATATATCATTATATGGAGAACAAAGTAACATATAGAAGTGGTAAAGTGTCCAGCGTGTAGGGAAGATGTCTCACGTTCAAATCCAGGGAGAGGCAAGGGCGGGCGCACATCTGCAGGGGGAGCTCACGCTATTAAAGGGTTGGGGAGGGTGCTGGTAAAGGTTGGCTAGCGGGGGGTGGGTGCGAGTGGGGGGATTCTGAGCACTGTTGGGGGGGGGGGGGGGCTATTAAAAGGGCTCTCCAATTTCTGGATTTATTTTTTCATTTTTTTATACATTTTTTGAATTTTATCAGCGCTAAGAAAATTTCTGATAAAGGCCCCTTTCATCAGTGTTTTTTAGCGCTGATAAAAGATACCTTTTATCAGTGTTCTTTTGAGCGCTGATAAAAGGAGCCTTTGTCAGTGCTTTTTTGAACTCTGATAAAATGGACCCCTTTTAACTTTGCTTAGTTTAACAATGCTAAAAAAGCGTTGTTAAAAGCTATTTTTAGCGCTGATAAATTGGCTATCTATAGTAGTGTATGTAGCATGAGTTTTCTCTAAGGTTGTGAATGAATTTAATTGTTATGCAATTAAATTTTTTAACTGAAACCCCATGTCATTAAATATACATGTACGTCTGTTGTGTCATTATGCCTGGTGAACCATATTTTCAGGGGTGAGAGAATTATTAAGCCAAGATGATTTCTCCCTCGAATCCTCTCCTCTCCCCTCTCAAGAAGGAGAGATGTTCTTCAAGACCGAAGAACAAGCGATCAAAAATGACAAACACTAGACACTCGCTTCAACGTGCTTGCACCTGGAGAACGAGTCGTGCCGATCGGAGGCCATCAGAGCACATGTGGATCACCGCTAGAGAGACTCTGGTTTGGATCCTCGTAAGTGCAATGAGACAATCTGGAAGGGTCATTCCAGACGATCAACATCATTAACGAAGAAAGTACCGAAGATCTAGGTATTTCATTTATGCATAATTTATTTAAATTAATTATAAACATGGTGTGAAAGATCCTCTCTCTAGGATTTGGTTCCCTTTTCTTCTTTAGACTAAATCTTTGATCTTAATCTGTGGATATTGGTGTTTATCGTCGTATTGATCCCAGATTGGTCATCAATTATGGCAAAGGCAATGTTGGGACCTCCCAACAGCCATGCTGCCACTGCGTTCAGATCCTTCATGTGGTTTTAGAGGGGGCACATCATCATTTATAATTATTTAAATATTTCATTGATGATTTACGCTTTAATAATTTAGTTTCTCAATTCATATTTAATCGTCCTTGTAATCTTAAATTAGAGATCTATTCTTCCTCTTATCGTTTCCCACAGATCTAACATAAATGAATTATTTTTTAATTAAAATTAAATCAAGGATCTCATCATGAGGTGCCGACGATTCTGTCTAGGTAATACAACAATACAGGTCGTGTATTCAGATTTACATGCCATGTAATTTTCCATACATGTTCTGTATTCCGGATCACGCACCGCATAATTGTGTTCCGTGCATTGGGAGTAATTCAGAAATTACTCAAGAGACGTACATTAATGACACAAATTGTAGTTAATTATTACATCGCATGTTCATCAAGACATATTAGTGCACAATCAGCTGAATTACATGCCCTGTGGCCCACTGGACATGGCATGTAGTCCCTTTAGGTCAAAGGATAAATAGTGTATCCTATACACGACTAAGCTGACCGGTAACCATGTAACTTGGAGAGAACATGATGTGTAACCCACTCGACACACCACGTACTCCAATATTTCTAAATTACACCTCACACATTGAGTCCTTAGGCGTGTACTTCGTATAAGACGGTGAAAGCAATACATTCCATGTAGTTTGAACTACAAGCCGTGTACTTCACCAAATTACACATAATTAAAACATTAATGTTTGTGTAATGTTCAGAATTACATATCATGTAGATTCGAATGGGTGTTCACCATGTTACCTCCAAGCTTATGGATGAGAATCTCAAGGAAATTTAGAAAAGGATTAAGATAAAAGGATTTATTAATTTAATATAGTAATTAATCGATTCAAGATTGATTTATCTTAATAATAACAATTGATGAATTGAATGCTAGTTTTATTAAATGCATAATTCATTTCATGTATGTAGATGATCATGAGCTAGACTAGATATTTGAATGTGATTTGTTTCCTTTTAATTTATTTTAAATTAATTTGTTGGTCTGCGTTCCATCTCTCCTCATTAATATGTAGGGCTTATGTGCCAATGATTTCTTTTATATAAACCTCTTTTTACCCCTCACCTATGTGTGAGTCAAAAGTCATATGTATTGGATGGAGTTCCCAAGCTAATGGAGGCGGTTCAAGCTAGAGCTGAGACGAAACAAATCCCAGGAGATACAAAGGTGGATAGATGGAATGCTGTAAATACGAACCCAAAAGGTTCAAGGTGTTTCTCTCAAAAGTCATGGTTAGTTTATCAACCGATAGATAAACTAACAATTATAAAAGCTCCTGATCATGCCATTTACTCTATTTTATTTATGTATGTTTCATAATTTATCATTATGGATGTGTTGTCATGATCACATAATTGATGAGTTAAACAAGCATGTAAGTTGGAACTAAGATAAACCAGGCTTATGAATAAATATATTAAATAGATGGCTAATCACATAATTATGTTCTAATTAATATTAACACGAATGTGATAAATATAATAAACAATTTATGCATAAGAGATAAAAATCCCTCAATAAAATATTAAGTCAGACTAAGCCTTCCGTTACTTGATTAAGGGAAAGACTCCATAAAACTATGTGTTTGACCAACCCTTGTTGGGACACTTACTTTTATACAGGAAGCCCTTATGAATGTTTAGGGTTGACTTTACCATATTACATCAAGAGGAGTAGTCCTTGATAGACTTGGTGTAATATTAGAGGCAAGTGTTGAGGAAATCCAAGTCATGATTTTAGGATTGAGGAGTCCACTCAATGGATCAAGGAGTTCCAATCCCGTATTTGTCAATTACCTTCTTACCTAAATACCTTCAAATAGCTTGACCAACCCTTGTTGGGGTTAAGTGAAGGGTAATATGGATCCTTGTCACTAGAATGTCCAACAAACTAGACATTCCGAGTTCAGTGGTGATGACCATTGGAAATTGATAAAATAGTGGGAGACTCAGTAAAATTAATTTATTATCTCTCATAAAATCTAATCAAGAAATTACTAATTATATGTTATTTTAATTATATAATAAAAACAAAAAACTTGTCAACCACACTATCCATGCGATCAATACAGGATAAAGACAACATCCTCATTGACATTAACTTCTAGGAATGGTTTAGACACCTTCGTTTCATTCTATGTCATGAACAGAAATCTTACGTAATGGAGTTCTCATTACCTAATATGTCTTCCCAAGAGGCGAGTAATGAAGAGTTCCCGGTCTAAGAAAAAGATATGAATGATGCGTTCAGCGTTCAATGCTTGATGTTATCACCAATATCTAGTGAACTCATTAAGTCTCAGGAAAACATGGATGATGATAGCATGCTTAAGCACCTCTGTGGTCATTACTAAGAGAGAGAAATACATGAATATTTTGAGATCTCCAAGGCACTCTTTCAGAGTAAGCTTGGAGGGGGTGCCCCAGCAGGGCCTCACATATTCAAGATCATTAGCTACATTGAGAACCTAGAGGTTCTAAGGTTTAAACACCCCCAAAAACTGGGTACCGATATCATTCTTTCAACAATCCCTCATACCTTCTCCTGTTTTGTTGTTTATTTCAATATGAACAACATTGAGAAGTCTCTATCTGATCGTCTTATCCTCATTCACTAAGTGAACAAAGATATGAAGTGTGACAAGCCTTGTTTCCTTATGGTGAATAACAGGAAAGGGAAGTTGAAGATATTTAAGCCCAAAGCTTCTTCACGCCCTTCCAAGAAGAAGAATATAAAGGGGGGGGGAGGGAATAAGAAGCTGTTTGTTTCGCATGTGATAACAAGGTCCCCTGGAAGAAAAACTACACCAAACATAAGAAGAAAGGGGAATCTTCAAGTGTGTTTGTTATCGAGTGAAATCTATCTGTTTCTATAATTGGTTATTATATATAGCATGTGGTGCTCACATATGTAACCAAGTACAAGAACCAAGTATATTCAAGAAAATTGACTGAGGGTAGGTAGATCTATGAACATCTAACGGAGATAGACTTTCTGATGTAGTTTTCGCAGACTACCACCCCGCGTTTCCGAATGAGATGATCTTGGTATTAAAAGGTTGTTATTATGTTCCTTCTATAACCAAAAAACATTATTTATGTATCTATACTATATACAAATAGATTTATTTTCATGTTTTTAAATGAATGTTTCTTAATTTATAAAGATAGAAATTATTTTGGTAACACACAGTTATATAATGGTCTTTACGTGTTGGATTACACAAACCAATTAATGACAATCAATAATGATACTTCTTCAAATGACTCATACCACACCCAACTTTGGCATCACCAGATAGGTCATGTAAATGAAAAATTCTTGAAAAAGTTACATCAAGATGGATATTTAGATTCCTTTGATCTAAACCACTTTGTGTATGACATATATGATTACAAGGAAAAATGACTGAAGCCCCATTTAGTGGGAAAGGTGAACGAGCAAAAGTGATTCTTGGATTGGTTCATACCAATGCGTGTGAACCATTTTTAGTTGAAGTAAGGGGTGAGTACTCATACTTCATAGATTTTACTAATGA
The DNA here is from genome assembly GCA_963277665.1 of Viscum album. Taxonomy (NCBI): domain Eukaryota; kingdom Viridiplantae; phylum Streptophyta; class Magnoliopsida; order Santalales; family Viscaceae; genus Viscum; species Viscum album. The sequence continues at coordinate 1,143,089,249 of OY728121.1, read as the reverse complement.
TTTTAGTGGATATGGATATATCTATTTAATGAGGTATAAGTCAGATTCATTTAATACGTTCATGGAATATAAGAATGATGTTGAGAACCATCTTGGTAATAAGATTATGAAACCCTGATCAGAATGACACTACTGGAAATGATATCATTCCCAACACTTCCATACCAACGGTTCAAATGAACTGTTGGTATCGATGTTATTTACCAATGGTTTTATTAAACCATTGGTAAAGGTGTGGTTAGGGAGGTAATTCCCAACAGTTTTTAATAACCTGTGGTAAATCCATGATTTTCTCAATGGTTATTAAAAACCGTTGGGAACCCCCCCCCCCCCCCCCGAATTCACACAAACAGAACCCCCGAATCCCAGACGTTCCCCATTTATAGAATCACATTGTTGACTCTTAGAAGCACTCTCCCAGGTGAACCTCTTCCATCCGATCAGCATAAAATCCCCCATTCATGTTATAATCCTTCAACCTCTTCTCATATTAGCTAAGGATATCCTTCTATTCTCAACATTTTTCTATTTATTTCACTATTTAGAAAGATATCGTTGTTTATCCCTATTTCTAGGGATTTTGGAAAATTTTATGATTCACTACTCCCTTCAAGAATTGCGCACTCAAACCTCTACATCAATGTACACATTGTCCAATTAATGTTTTCGTTACAAATATACATTTATAAGGGAATAGGATCTTTCTTGTGTTCTAATTTTAAAGATTCATAGTTTTTTTAATCTCAATGCTCAAAATATTACAGCTTTAAGTGTATGAACTCATAAGAAATTGTTTGTAATATTTATTCATAGTATTTCATGAAAATCACTCCTCTCATTAAGATCATGTCAAACATGAAGATATTATTAATCTTCATTTTTTTTACACTATGTGTGTTACATAACAAGTTTGTATCATGTTTCTATCAAAATATTTATATATATAAAATGAAACGTTGTTCACTTATCCTTTGCACAATAGAACATATGGAGTATCTTCTTCAACTTTTAAAAACAATATGTTGTTCCTAATTATTTTTCACAGAAGAAATAAGAAATAATTAACCATACAATCCAATGTTCTTTATGAATAAAATATCTACAAAGGGAACTCTCTGTGGGACCTCTCTTTCTCCCATGTAGTACTTATTCCTTCTTCATGAAACTAATTCACAAAAACTCTTTTAGATTTTTTCTCTGAACCATATAAAACCCTTTTTTATTTTTAGTTTTCACTTTAATTTATCATATCATTATATTAAAATGTTAAATAAATATGCGGGATTGTTATATACCTCTCGGTGATAACCTACATAAATTGTATCTCACACATTGTTTGATATTCAATTGGGTACCTGGATAAACTACATGAATATATGTTTAGATAATGGGAAACAGCATTTTACAGATGCATGACTACTCACATGACATAGGATGGATCATGTAGAAGATTATTGGGTTGTAGCTCATGAAGCTAGGTTGAATTTTAGAATTTATTGAGACTCTTGCAAAATACTACTTCATACTAGTTATAACTATGTTTTACTTATTGATACATGACATACATTACCATTATTCAGTTTTTGATTCTGTTATTAGTTTGTATTACTGATTTGGTTATTTTCAACCATTTCCAGGATTTTCCCATTGTTATCTTTCTTTTACTTTTTAACTAATAATATTAAAATTGTGCAACTTAGGTATGGATGGAATAGTCTCCCCCAGACACACCAAAGGCTCTAACTATTAGTGAATAACATTTTTAATTTTGGTAGATGTTCTTGAGGCCATGTGGCCATCTGGGTTCGAGTCACTAATGAGTGGCAACCTAGTTTGGTATGTCACAATTCATGGATATCCTTTTTCACTCTGGTATGGATATTTTTAAATTCATTACAACTTATAATTTTTGACCAAATATGGAATCCTAGTGATGCTATAATGGTTTGGAGGTGAGTGATGCTATATGAGATATTATGGAATATTGTGGGGAGTTGTATTCCGTTTAATTTATTGGTTTATAAAACATAAGTTGGTGCTACAATTATTATGTAATTGGAATTGGTAAAGTAAAAAGTTGGTCTCAGATTTCAGAGTTGGTTATTTGGATGGTATTATCTATCAAAATTGGGTATATCTCTATTGAATATGGGTGTATTTTCAAATTGACTAATGTAGTTATTAAAATAACCATGCAATACACATTTCCCACAATACAGAAGCACCACAAAAATCATATATAGACACTACACACAACAAGAAACCCATGGGAGACACCCCTTGAGGTAGAGTCCCTCTCATAGAATCTTTAATTTAAGAATGATTTAAATTGAATTTAGCTTCTTTATTAATTATTCTTAATTATATTGAATTTCATATCTTGAATAAAATTTCTTTAATATAATTGTTTCATTTGATAAATAAAGTCATGTTTTTATAATTAAACCCCTCAAATGGAGGTGCGCTGTCTGTGGAAACTCACAGTGATATTTTAGGGTGTGATAATTTGACTCTCAATCAGTAGTTTCAACTACCTAGTACCAATTTTAAAAACAACTAATATAAAATATATATCTTTATCATACCACAATCCCGAATAAAGAGTCTGTTTTTTATAACATAAGATCAGTTTCTTTAATGTGATGGAAAAAAATAGGATTTATTTGGAACCCTGGCTGGAAGATGATGCTCCGCGGCTGTCGCTGGAATGGGCCAACACCCCCCGACCATACCGCGGTCACACAATAGTCACACCACGGTCACTCCACTGTCACTCCATGGTCAAGCCGCAGTCACGCCGTTGTAATTCCGTGATTTGGCCTTGCCCCAGGACGACACCCCATGACGGTTCGCAGTCCTGTCAGAATTCAATGTATGAAACTTAGATAGAGTTTTAGATACATTACCCACCCTCCGCCCTGGACCCCGGACAGCCCCCCACCCTCCTCCCTGGACCCTGGATAGCCCCCCAGACAGCCCCACCCCGGAAAGCCCCCCAGACAGCCCCCCCCCCCGATAGCCCCCCCCCCCACCTTCCTCCCTAGACCTCGAACAGCCCCCATACATCCCCCCCAATACTCCTCCATATACCTCAGATCCCGATCTAATCCCTCTACAAGATTCACCATAAATCCCCACGGAAAAGTGGGTTTCAGAGCTTCAGAAAAAGATGAGAGAAAAGTGAAAATCCTAATAAAAAAGAGGATACAATGAGAGGATTAGACTCACCCGGATCGTCAATCCACACTTGACGACACTTAAAACTCCCAAGTGACATGTATGAGTCAACCCTGCCTCAAACCGAGGCACGGTGTGGCCGGTACCACTCAAATTGTCTCACTTTTATTGGAAATGGACAACATTTTAAATGAAAACAACAAATGACATACGAAAAACTGACCAAACGGATTCGAATTGTGATGATAATTTAGAAAAACGATCCGCGAGTCATTTGTTACATATATGAGCCATCCTTGCCTCAATCCGAGGTACAGTGTGGCCAGTACCACTCAAAGTGTCTTTCTTTTGTTTAAAATGGATACTCCTTTAAGTAAAAACAAATGGCATACGGAAAACCAACCAATCACATTCGGATTGTGTTGATACATTAGGAAAAAAATCCATTGGTCATTTGTGACAAGTGCGAGTCAACCCCACCTCAATCTGAGGTGCGGTGTGGCCGACACCACTCAAAGTGTCTCTCTTTTGTTTCAAACGGACATCATTTTAAGTGAAAATAACAACATGCATATGTAAAACTGACCAAATGCATCCGGATATTGTTTATAATTCATCACAACGATCCATGGGTAATTTTTGATGTGTATGAGTCAACACCGCTCCAATATGAGGTACGGTGTGGCCAAAACCACTCAAAGTGTCTCACTTTTCTTTGAAATGGACTACATTTTAAGTGAAAACAACAACTGACATATGGAAAACTAACCAAACGCATTCATATTCTATTGATACTTTAGGAAAAGGATCCATGTCTCATTTTTGATGTGTACGAGTCAACCCCGCCACAATATGAGGCATGGTGTGGCTGGTACCACTCAAAGTGTCTTTCTATTGTTTAAAATGGATAAGCTTTTAAGTAAAAACAAATGGCATACGGAAAACAAAAAAAACACATTCAGATTGTGTTGATACATTAGGAAAACAATCCATGATTAATTTTTGACGTGTATGAGTTAACCCTTCCTCAATCCGAGATGCGTTGTGGATGACACCAATCAAAGTGTCTCTCTTTTGTTTCAAAAGAACATCATTTTAAGTGAATACAACAACTGACATACAGAAAACTGACCAAAGGCATCATGATTCTATTGAAACATTCAAATAATGATACATGGGACATATGTGATGTGTATGAGTCACCCCCTCCTCAATCCGAGGGCCGGTGTGGCCATCACTACTCAAATTGTCTCACTTTTATTTTAAATAGAGAGATTTTTAAGTGAAAACAAAAACTATCATACTTAAAACTAACCAAACGAATTCGGATTGTGTTGATACTTTAGTAAAATTATCCATGGTTCATTTTTGACGTGTACGAGTCAAATCCACCTCAATATGAGGTGCTTTGTGGCTGAAAAAACTCAAAGTGTCTTTCTTTTGTTTAAAATGGATACACATTTAAGTAAAAAATACCAGCATACTGAAAAATGACCAAACACATTTAGAATGTGTTAATACTTTAGGAAAATGATCCATGGATCATTTTTGATGTGTAAGAGTGAACCCTGCATCAATATGAGGCACGGTGTGGCCGATACCATTCAAAGTTTCTCTCTTTTGTTTCAAAAGGGTGTCATTTTAAGTGAATACAACAACTGACCTACGGAAAATCGGCCAAAGGCATTCGGATTCCGGTAAAACATTAGGAAAAAGATATGTGAGCCATATGTGACGTGTATGAGTCAAAACCTCTTCAATCAGAGGGCTGGTATGGCCGACACCACTCAAACTATCACACTTTTATTTGAAATGGACAAGATTTTAAGTTATAACAACAACTGACATACTTAAAACTGACCAAATGTATTCCGATTGTGTTGATTCTTTAGCACAATGATCCATGGGTCATTTTTTGTCTTGTAAAAGTCAAAAACACCTCAATCCGAGGAGCGGTGTGGCCGACACCACTTAAAGTGTCTCTCTTTTGTTTCAAAAGAACATCATTTTAAGAGAATACAACAACTGACATACGAAAAACTGACCAAAGAAATTCAGATTCTATTGAAATTTAGGAAAATGATCCATGGGTAATTTTTTACATGTAAAATTAAACCCCTCCTCAATACGAGGCATGGTGTGTCCATCACCACTCAAAGTGTCTCACTATTCGTTGAAATGGACTACATTTTAAGTGAAAACAACAACTGACATACAGAAAACCGACCAAACACATTCAGATTATTTTTATACTTTAGGAAAAGGATACATGGATCATTTGTGATGTGTAAGGGTCAACACTGCCTAAATCCGAGGCACGGTGTGGCCGATACCACTCAATGTGACTTTCTTTTGTTTATAATGTATACGCTTTTATGTAAAAACAAATGGCATACAGAAAACTGACCAAACACATTCGGATTGTGTAGATACTTTCGGAAAATGATACATGGGTCATTTTTTATGTTTATTCATCTACCCATTCTCAATCCAAGGCACGGTGTGGCCAACACCACTCAAAGTGTGTCTCTTTTTTTTCAAAAGGGCATCATTTTTAAGTGAATACAACAAATGACATACGGAAAACCGACCAAATGCATTTGGATTATGTTGAAAATTTAGAAATACAATCCATGGGTCATATGTAATGTGTAAGAGTAAATCCCACCTCAATACAAGGTCCGGTGTGGCTGGAAACACTCAAACTATCTCATATTTATTTGAAATGGACAAGATTTTAAGTGAAAACAACAACTGACATTCTTAAAACCGACCAAACAAATTAAATTTGTGTTTATACTTTAGGTAAACAATCCATGGTTTATTTGTGACATGTGTGAGTCAACCCTGCCTCTATAAGAGGCACGGTGTGGCAGACACCACTCAAAATTTCTCTCCTTTGTTTAAAATGGACACCACTTTAAGTGAAAACAAGAACCAGCATATGAAAAAACGACAAAACACATTCAGATTCTATTGAAACATTAGTAAAACGATCCATGGGGAATTTTTGATTTGTAAAATTCAACCCTTTCTCAATACGAGGTGCATTGTGGATAGAACCACTCAGAGTGTCTCACTATTCTTTGAAATGGACAACATTTTAAGTGAAAACAACAAATGACATATAAAAAACTGACCAAACGCATTAGTATTCTGTTGATAGTTTAGGAAAAAGATACATGGCTCATTTTTGACATGTACGAGTCAACCTTGCCTCAATCCGAGGCACGGTGTGGCCAGTACCACTCAATGTTTCTTTCATTTGTTTAAAATGGATACGCTTTTATGTAAAAACAACTGTCATATGGAAAACCGAAAAAATGCATTAGGGTTGTGTTCATACTTTAGGAAAATGATAAATTTTTCATTTTTGATGTTTATGAGTCAATATAACCTCAATCCGAGGCTCGGTGTGGCCGACACCACTCAAAGTGTCTCTATTTTATTTCAAAAGGACATCATTTTAAGTGAATACAACAACTAACATATAGAAAACCATCCAAAGGCATTCAGATTATACTAAAACTTTAGTAAATTGATCCATGGGTCATATATGATGTGTATGAGTAAAGGCCGTATCAATCCAAGGGCCGGTGTGGCCGGATCTTCTCAAATGGTCTCACTTTTATTTGAAATGGATAGGATTTTAAGTGAAAACAACAACCGACATACATAAAACAAACCAATCATATTCAGATTGTGTTTATAATTTAGGAAAACGATAAATTGGTCATTTTTTATTTTTACGATTCAAACCCACCTCAATCTGAGGTGCGATGTGGATGTCCCAACTCAAAATGTATCTCTTTTGTTAAAAATGGACATCATTTTAAGTGAAAACTGACAATTGACATATGGAAAACCGACCAAACACATTCAGATTCTATTGGAACTTTAGGAAAACGATACATGGGTCATTTTTGATGTGTAAGAGTCAACACCGCCTCAATCTGTGGCATGGTGTGGCCATCAAGACTCACAGTGTTTCACTTTTCATTGAAATGGAAAACATTTTAAGTGAAAACAACAATTTACATATAGAAACTGGCCAAATGCATTCAGATTCTATTGATAGTTTAGAAAAAGGATCCATGGGTCATTTTTGATTTGTACAAGGGAACCCTGCATCAATTTAAGGCACAGTATGGCTGGTACCACTCAAAGTGTCTTTCAATTGTTTAAAATGGATAGGCTTTTAAGTAAAAACAACCGGCATACGAAAAATCAACAAAACACATTCATATTGTGTTGATACTTTAGAAAAACTATACATGGGTCATTTTTGACATGTACGAGTCAACCCAGACTCAATCTGAGGTGTGGTGTGGCCGAAACCACCCAAAGTGTCTCTCTTTTGTTTCAAAAGGACATCATTTTAAGTGAATATAGCAACTGGAATTTACAATCATCAATGATAGTCGCAAAATATTTTTTATGAGTTTGGTAGTTTCACTCATGGGGTCATAAGTGACTAAGCTCTTAATAATATACCTTTTCACCATATATTATAAAAAATACATGTTTAATGAAAAATGCATCACAAATCATTACATACCCAAATCTAGGATCAGAAAAAATGGTATTTGATCCAATTTAAAACTCTTATTCAACTCTAATAAGTATTTCTCAGACTATTATTCCTATTATAATTTTATGGGGAGGTGGGGGGATGTTCTTGTTGGGGGGGGTCATGTAGGGGTGAGGTGAATTACTACTGGAAGACTGGTTGTCATATGAATACTGAAATGGGTGTAAATAATTTTTGGGTTATTGAAATTATTATTCAACTCGACTGGATGATTGTTTTCATATGAATATTGAAAAGGGGAATTGTATTACATGACATGGTTGGAATAGTTTGATGGTTTTATGTGTTTTTGGTGCTATTTTAGGTGTTTTCTATGCAGTTTTAAGTCTGTTTATATGTGGTTTTTGTGATATTTTTTTATGCAGGTGTATACTGGAGGGGCTACTGGAGGGGCTTCTATGAAATAGTTCTGAAATAACACAATACCAATGGTTTTAAACCATTGGTATACTTTGAACGAAAATTAAAAACTATCCCAAAGGTTTTAAAACTGTTGGTATAGTGTTTAGTCTTGAATATATACCAACAGTTTCAATGAAACCATTGGTAAAAATGATATACAAACATATACCAATGGTTAGCCTACAACCGTTGGTAAATCAAGACATACAGTGGGATTTACCAATAGTTCAGATCAAACCGTTGTAATAGGGATTTCCCCACGGATTACTGCCCTACAGTTTGGAAACCTGTTGGTATAGGCTATACCAATGGTTTTACAGCCTATACCAACAATTTAAAACCGCTGTTATAACCATAATTTCTAGCAGTATGAGGTGGAGAATATCTTAATCAAGACTTCATTGATTACTTACGGGAGTTTGAGATCCTATCCCAACTCACTCATCCTTACACACCCCAATATAATGTTGTATGCGAAAGGAGGAACCACACCTTGTTGGACAGGGTGAGATAAATGATGAGTAATCCAAACCATCCATTATCCTTTTGGGGATATGCGTTACAAATAGTGGAACACATACTAAACCAAGTACCAACTAAATGGATAAATGGTATTCCATACGAGCTTTGGATTGGAAGAAAAACCGTGATATCTAATTTACATGTGTGGGGAAGCAAAATGTTTGTTAAGGCCTCTTCAGGTAACAAACTTGCACCCCGAGGCACAAATTGTACCTCTATAAGATACCCTAAGAAAATAAAGGGATATTACCTATACAACCCCTATGAATAAAAGGTTATAGTGGAAAGACATGCACTATTCTTTGAGAGGTATCACATATCCAAAAGAGATAGTGGGAGCCCAATAGATTTTGATGAAGTCAATGCTCAATGTACACACGAGCTGGTACAAGAGCATATTCTACAAATCCCTGCAGAAGAATGTTCTATTCCAGAGACACAAGTACGTCGTATGAGTACAAGAGAGGTTAAATAACTAGAAAAATATGGTTTTCTAGTTACCGAGGATAGTGAATCATTATTAGTTGATAATAATGATAATATAAACTACAAGGAAGAAATGAGTAGCACAGATGTTACCAAGTGGCAAGAAGCCATGAATTCTAAAATAGATTCCATGAACCAAAACCATGTTTGGATTTTGGTAGATCCTCGAGTAGATGTAAATAATAGTGGTTTCAAATGGGTATTCAAGAAGAAACTGGACATGGAAGTACAAGTCAGTACCTATAAGGCATAACTGGTTACAAAAGTGTTCAAACAGTGTCAAGGAATTTACTATGAAGAAACCTTTTCACCAGTTGCAATTCTGCAATGCATCCGAATTATATTGGCCATTACCTCTTACCATGACTATGAGATTTGGAAAAATGGATTTCAAAACATTCTTCCTTAACAATAACCTTCAGGAAAAATTCTATATGACACAACCTGAAGGGTTTGTGATTCCAAAGGATGCAAATAAGATATACAAGTTTCAAAAATACATTTATGGATTAAAGTAAGAATCTAGGTCATAGAACATTTATTTTGATGAATCCATAATGGAATTTGGTTTTATAAAGAACGAATGTGAGCCTTGTGTCTACAAACATTTAATGGGAGTGCAATCATTTTCCTAATAATATATTTTGATGAAATATTACTTATTGAAAACAAAATACCAGTCTTGCAGCCTGTTAAGGTATAGTTGAATAAATGCTTCTCCATGAAGGACTTGGGTGAGGCAATATATATTCTTGGTATCAATATCCATCATG